>CP141153.1:49833824-54833824 GCA_035233585.1 Antiaris toxicaria
ACAAAAACTTAGGAAATATTATTTTAAAATAATTAGACTTAGAAAATTTGGAAAAAAAAATGGTAGAATAAAACAAATTACGATCCTGAAACCTGTTAGGGGCAAAATGGTCATGTTGACCAAAAATTTCCAACAAGGCTCGGAAATAACCCTAAAAGACCTAGAATAACTTAGATAAAAATTTAAAACTCAAAATGAAGATTTTAGAGTTAAAATTCTAAAAAATTTTAAGGAACACGGGCGTGTATCGAGCCGTGTACAGTTACACGGCTAAGGAAGAAAACAACATGGCCGTATAAACTAGACCCGAGAGGTACACGAGCTAGAACACGGGCGTATTGCACACCGTGTACCACAAACAAAATTTAAATGTGCAGAATTGTTAAGTAAAATAAATATATATTTAAAATAATAATAAAACAGGGTATTAACAGACACTATTATGTCTGTAGGAACCCAAAATGAAGATAGAACTTCGGAGGAGTTTCAGAAGTGGACACTAGCGCAGTATTTGTAAGTTCAAGCATTTTCGTGTCTGCAACATGAAATACTGTGTTAATCTATTTTATACTAGCTGTACACTAGATATAAAATCCTATGAGCATTTGGAGATTAGTTAGTATAACAGATCCCAAATAACGAAAATGAGTAAGACCTACGGGCAATGGAAGATAGTGACCTGGAGGTGATATATATGATCACTTGGTCAAAACTATAAATTGAAAGATGGTAAATGAAATCATTAAGGCGTACCGCCCCTCCAACATAGTGGTGGAGGTTTGTTTAAATCCTACAGGGTTATCAGGGCTATGGAGGACGATGTTCTAAGGTCGCTCCTTAGACCCTCCCAGTCAGCGTGCTAATAATCATCGGTACTGTCATAAATAGAGCTTACACTAGAAATCCATTAGAAGATAAGTAATTAATAAAATGGTAAAAATCATAATTGAGCATAACCGAAGTTTACGTTAGAGTAATGTAAGTTCGATTAAGATATGTGAATAGTACACAGTTAGGGTAACTGATACTATTCATCGGTCAAAGGTTAACTTTTCTATTTATGGTAAATAGTACTATTCATGGTAAATAGTACTATTCATGGTGAATAGTCTATTTATAGGAGATTGAGTTTTTAGTGTTGTTGAATCACCATGATTCTTACTATGTATGTTTGAACTTACTGAGCCTATTAGCTCATCAGTTTGTTCATGTTGCAGGTAAGAAACCTGTCCAGTAGATTTCTGGATGGCGGCAGGATGCGAGCGTGTCAAGGGGATAGGGAACTCATCGTAGATTTGGTCCTGCCATAAGTTTTCCGCTGAGCTTTTTGAGTAAAAAAAATACGTTTGAAGATAAAATATACAGTACATATAGATATTATATATGTTACCAAATATGTTGTAATTATTTCAGACATGAAAATGCCAGTATTATATTTTACATGACCTTCTTACTTGACAATCATAAGAAAAAGTATGTATTAAAGAAAAAAAAAATTTTGGGGCAAAATTTTGGGCCCTGATGTTAAAGAAATATTAGTAAACGAGTTTAAAACTGACGACTCGGATTCAGCACACGAACGGTCTTGGTCGTCCGTAGAGTTGATTCATGACGGTTGCGAATGGTTGGAATCAGGGGACATCACAGAAATCACTACCGAAATCGTCCCATTGGCGATCGAATGAACCGTTTGGTTTCACGTGCACAAATTTTTTATTCTTAGTTCTTCGCTTTTGAAATTTTGTCTTGCAATTCTAATGCCACGGACGTGTCCGGAACGTCGAAAATAGGCCAACAAGCCATTCTTCAATTTTTGGGATCTGAGTCGCCGTTGACCAGCATTGACCATCGTTAACCGGCGTTGACTGGCGGCACTTTGGGCCAAGCTTAGTACCAAAATGCAGATCTCGACGTGAGGAACTCATTGGTGGTGTCAATTTCACCAATTGAAACTCCTATGGCCGGAAATTGACCCTTGAAAGTACGACGGTGACGGCAAGCTTTAATTTTCATTTTCCCGACGTTTTTGCCCAAAATTGGCTTGGGCTTTTGATTTATGTGAAATTTTGAGCATTTTGGTGCCGGTGGTGGAGCTCAACTTTGCCGGAAACAGCAAGTTTCACAGTGTCGACACGACGACGATGGCGAGAGCTTGGGCAGCACGATCCGGCGGTTGTTAACGTGAAATGAGCTATGGGTTTTGTTCTCCTCTTTACCACGAAACTTTTTGGACCGGAATCACCTTGATCGGAGGTCGGACGACAGAGAAATCGACGTTTGAAAATTCTGGCCACCGTGACCTTCAGGCGGCATCCTCCGGTGGCCGTTCTGTCGCATCCACCCACCGTTGGACTTAGCTTGGCAAGAGCTTTCCAACGATGCCGGCGGTGTCGAAAACGGACACCGTTTCTGGTTGTTGGTTACTGTTTATTCGTGGGGATGTGGAAAGAAAAGAGAGAGAGAAGAAAAATATGGGGGACTGTTTTGCAATTTCTGATTCCCCCCTTTTTATACTTTTTTTTGTCTAAAATTTCAACATGAGCTATCCTGACTAATTTGAGTGTGCTGAACCCAAATATATCAGTTTTATTTTCATCTGAGGTCATCTTAACCAGTTTCCGGTATTGTGAATTCCCGGTCAAAAATTACCTTTGTACTCAATTAACTAATTTGAGTATACTAATAGGCTATACTGACTAATTTGGATATGCTGAATCCAAATTTATCAGTTTCAACATCATTTGAGGTCATCTCGACCAGTTTTCGGGATTTGTGTGATCCCGTCTAAAAAAACATGTCAAGTGCCCGATTGACTAACTTGGGCATCCTGAGTCTAAATATATCAGTTTTATATAAGGGAAATGTC
The DNA here is from genome assembly GCA_035233585.1 of Antiaris toxicaria. Lineage (NCBI taxonomy): Eukaryota > Viridiplantae > Streptophyta > Magnoliopsida > Rosales > Moraceae > Antiaris > Antiaris toxicaria. Next base: position 49,836,691 of record CP141153.1, read on the forward strand.
ATCTTGGCCAATTTCTTGATACTGCATGTTTCCTAGTCAAAATTTACATTTTATGCTCAGTTGACTAAATTGAGCATACTGAATCTAAATATATCAGTTTTATATCAAGAAAAAATCATTTTGACCAGTTTCTCGATACTGTGTATCACATACACAAATACACACATAAAATCACTACATTTCACATTTTAAACATGAATTTCATCGTGTACATTCCATAAACTAATTTTTCCGAGAATGATGAAATTTCGCGGTTGTCACACTATGACACAATTTGAATAAAAAATGTCACATTTCCATCACATTCCATAACCAAAATTTTTTAATCTCCCCTCCTTTAATGTGCGCAGCTCCCACAGTTCCCAAGGGCTGAAATGGATAGAAATTTGTCCCCAAATTAGCTTAAAATTGGCTTGATTAATTGAGCTTAGTGTTGGTTAATTTCGCTTAGGTTTGTCTATAAAAGGGTGCGCATGGCTTTAGGTTTTAGTCTTTCTTTTTCACACCCCAAAAACCACAACTCTTTCTATCTCTATCCCTTGCTGTAGCAGACCATCCCACACCCCCAAAACCACCATTTTCAAGCCTAAAAACCCCAACTAAAAGGTTGCCAAAAGCTAGCCTCTTCAAGCTTGTGTTAGAGGTGTTCAATCCAAGCCATTTCAAGGATACTCTATTAGGAAATGCCCTAAGCATTAGAGATATTTTATGTATTTATTTTCAACTGGATAATAAAATTATAATATAGAGGTTATTCATTACATTGCTATTTGTCCTTATTCTATTTACATATTAAAGTAAATGTAAGCAAATATGGCTCACTGACTGCTTGTGTTAAAACTGTTAGAACGTTGCATACAATGGATTTTTGAATGCGAGAAGACAATGTTCTAAAGTAAGCGGTCTAAACTAAGGTCTGTAGTCTATGGGGTTAGACCGAGCATCTAACTCATGTTAAGATTATTATGTTGTCTAAAGCCACGGTGGGGATGGTTTGTCTTGACTATCCGGAGCATAGACTCACAAATAGAGACATAGATATGTTGCTTGGTGGTGACATATTAAACTAGGACTAAAGCATGATTGATCTATGTAGTCCGCTATGAGTGGATCAATCTTCTTTTGACATTCATTATGCAATAACCTTAATCCTGAGTAAATGAACTATTTCATGTATATGACTTGTGTACTTTGATGTTCTAACGGCAAAAGCGTCTCAAAGGTAGTAAGCTTATAGACCGGTGTGTTGGGTGCATGACTTGTATACGATGAAGGGTTTGTTTGCAGATATCGGAATTATAGCTCTAAGGAGTTAAAGGTATCCTCTTAAAGGCATTATAATGGATGTGAAAATAGACAAGGTCTTAGGTCGTCTGCTGAGCAGATGACTTCTTATTCATACATGGTGAATAATCATTTTCTTATTCGATAGTGTAATGGAACTTTAAAATAACCTGATCAGTAGGATTGAATAGACTTTAACCTAAGGCTAATCATGGATATTATATGAGGGTTTTGCATATATGACAAGGTCATTGGACAGTAGCCCGTCACAGGTTTACGTAATACGATATATAATTGGGGGTTCAGTTTCAGGTTTATAGCGGTGTGACTCTGAAATTAGTAATCATATGATTGAGTTGTTCGGTACAGAATGATGATCATATGGATTCACGGGAGCCCGATTATATATGTCTAATTGGTCCCTCTACTAGCTCAACATAATTCCTTAATGGTTGGCAAATTGATTTGTGTATGCTTATTGGCTAGTTGATTATGCATGGATGGTGTTGACATAAGATTAGGATGGTGAACAAGATTCTCTCCGATTGAATTTGGATTTTGTTTTAGACAATAGAGTACACAATTATTCGAACTCCAAATAAAGTTTTCATGATTTCATTTGAGGTTAGATTGGAGTTGTAGAAAATTATCTATGAGAATGAAAATTTGAAATACAACTTTTTGTGGATTTTGAAATTTGAAATTCGAAATTTGAAATTCGAATTTGACATTTGAATTTGAAATTTGAATTTGAAATTTGAATTTGAAATTTAAATTTGAAATTTGAATTTGAAGTTTGAATTTTGAAATTTGAACTTTGAAATTTGAAATTCAAATTTTGAATCACAATCCATATAGGATTTGAATATTTTGGGGATTATCCAAAAGAGAAAATTTAGTTTTGATTTGGATAAAGGAGAGGAAAATCTTATTTAAATCCTACTTGAATTTTGAATCCTAATTCTAACAAAAGTGGCCAAAAATTAGTTGAGGAAAATCCTCCTAGATAATTCGGACTTTATGGATAAGGTTCAGGGAAAAATTCATGTTTCAATCCCAGTTGAATTTGGATTCTCTCCTCCCTAAAGTGGATGAAATTTATTGGATGAATCCAAAGGGAATTTTGGATTTTTTTTAGTGGATAATGGTGAGATAGAATTCAAGTTAAAAAATCCTATTTGGATTTTAATTCTCCTTACACTTTAATAACCGAATCTAATCACGTTTTTGGCACAAAGGGGAATTGGTTTTTATAAGGGAATGATGAGATAAAATTCAATTTTTCCCATGGATTTTAATTTTTTTGTCTCTTAGAATTATTATGATTAGAGTTTTTGTACATCGGAAATGGTTTAGGAAATTTTATATAATTATTCTTGAAGGAGATTGAAGTTTGAACACCATAATTTATTTTTTCCAAAAGTTAAATTTAGTGTAAAGATTGAAATTTTATTTGTGTGGAAAATTCCAATTTAATTAGGATTCAAATTAATTTTTGGAGATCCTAATGGGAAAATTGGAATATGGTACAAAAATCGAGGCACGACCCCTTAGGATAGGCCATCGACCTTGGTGGGGCTGCAGGCCCTGCCCTTGGGTAGGATGGGGATGTGGCAGCCCCTGTCCAGGCCAAGACCACCCACGACCATAGGCTTTGCCTGCAGCCAGGTGTGGCCGCGGCCCGCCCAAGGGCCGGCCAGCCTTTGGGCATGCAGCTCATGGTTACAGGTGCTGCCTGCATCCTGGCGAATTACTGTGCCCACCTGTACGTGCAGCCCATGGCTGCAGGTAGTGGCTTGCACCTTCCCTGTGGCCGTGGGCTGCCAGCCCCCCCCTGGGATTGGGGGCTGCGCACGGTAGCTGCGGCCTTCGGGGGCTCGTAGGCCGACAGGCCAAAAAATGAAAATTTTGATTTTTAAATTTGTGATTTAATTTTGAAATCATATTTAAAAATATGTAATTGAAAATTTAAATTGTTTTGAAATTACATATTATTACACATGATATTTAAATTGTTTAAAATTTGAATATGAAATTTAAATTTTTGGAATTTAAATTTTAACTGATTCTTGGGATGAGAAATAAATGGAGAGGTTATATAAGATGGATACAAGAAGACGAAACAAAATTCGAGACCCAAAGAACACTTTGGATGGAATTGTGTAATCTTTATTTTCTTTGTTCTATGATGGAACCATGGCTTGGCTATTATTCCGTCAATTATTTTTTCTATGATATATCATGGATGTATAAATATGTATTGATGGATGTTATGTATGCATATTTGATAACATCTCATATAGGATAGGTGAATGCTACTTATACTATGTTGATCATGCATATTTGTCAAAACTTGCATGTTTTTCAAAATATTGAGTGGGAGAGGGTTTCAAACAAAACCAACGTCCTCCATTGTTGATCCATATGTGAAAGCATGGTAACGCTTCGCGTTAGTTCTGCCCTGACCACACCCCTCGGTAGGTGTTTACCACCGCCAGTATACTAGGTTGGATCTCCTATGTGGAAATTGTGTTCGAGCATGATTCTATTCACGACCACCCCTCGATGGCTTGGTAGGATGTGGATCGGGCTACGTAAACAATGGTTATACACTCAAGACTCATTTAGTTATTAACCTTCCCTAGAAGCTTTGTTAACTAAACTGGCGGCCAAAATAAGCGGTTACTAATATGTCTTAACCTTGGAGGATTTAAGGCAACATATATTAATTGGACGGGGTCCATGTTCTGGCTATTTGTCTCATGACCACCCCTCGGTGGCTTGGGGTAATAGGTGCTGAGAATTACCGTTGTAATGCTATATGTTTTTATTCAAGTTTCATGTAAGAACATACTTGTATGTTATATTTGCTAAATTATCTATATATTTGCTTGGGCTTTATAATGATATCTAGTATAGTTTTATTTCAGTTCAAAATGTCACCGACACCCCTCATTTCAATACTTACTAAAAATAAGTTGAATGGCAATAATTATACATAAGTTCATGCTAGACGAACCATGCCCACCTGAGCCCAAACCTGACACACCACTTGAGGAGGTCCCAGTTGCCTATACTCATTGGAGAGAATCCAATGAGATAGCTCAATGCTACATTCTTGCTAGCATGACGAGTGCTTTACAGAAGCAGCGTTAGACTTATCAAGTTGCTAGGGAGATCATAAAAAATCTGGAGGACATGTTCGGAAGCCAAGGAAAAAATTGGCTCAACAGTCTGCTATTATCAGCATTATGAACTCTAGGTAAAAGGCAGGTACTCCAGTGACGGATCATACAATCACTCTAATGGGATTCTTTGCTGAGGCTACTGATAATGGTGCTGAGCTAGACTAAAACACCCAGATCGAGATGCTATTTAAAACTCTGTCTAAAGATTTTGTGGGGTTTAAGGTAGTATACAATTTGGCGACAAGGGAGTTAGGACTCACCGAGCTCATGAAGCAACTCCAAGCTTATGAGCGGATGATCAGGGATGGGGATGCGATCCAACCTAAAGGAGAGGCCAATTTGGCGAAATCTTCCAACACAAAAGAGGAAGAGGCCAAATAAGAAGCAAATAGCTTCTAGTTCTTCTAATCCTCCTATCTCGGATGGGAAGAAGAAGAAGAAGGACAAGAAGCCCAGGGACCCTAAAAAGTCCAAGTGCTTCCGTTGTGGGAAGGTAGGTCATTTCAAGAAGGCTTGCCAAGAATTCCTAGCCACCAAGGGCAAGGAAGGTAAGGAACTTAACTATTTAGAAGCATGTTTGGTGGAAGAATCGAAAGACACTTGGGTCATTAATTGGGGTGCCACTAATCATGTTTGTGTTTCTATGCAGGGGTTCATGGAAACGAGAAGTCTACATGATAGGAACCTCTCGTTGCGAACCGGAGATGGTAGCTTAGTGGTGGCTGAGGCAGTGGGAGACGTTTATCTTTATTTTGATGAATTTAGATTTATATTATTGAAAGACTGTTTTTATGTTCCTAATTTTATAAGGAACCTTATATCGGTAGCTTGTTTAATAAAGGATTCTTATTCAGTTTCTTTTAGTAAAAAAGATGATATTCGTAAAAATAAGTCTTTTATCTGTTCTGGTTGGATGGATGGAAACCTATATTTGATCAAACTAAAGATGTACTCACTGCTTGACACCGAATTAATAAATAACTCTAAAAGGTTGAAAGTTTCTCACTCTAATAAGGCGTATCTTTGGCATTTAAGACTTGATCATATTAATCAGGATAGGATTCAAAGGTTGGTGAAAGACGGTCCTCTAGAATCTCTGGAGGAGGTACGTCTTCCTCAACGTAAGTCTTGTCTTGAGGGTAAGATGACTAAGAGGTCTTTTGGAGCTAAGGGTACTAGGGCTCAGAAACTCTTATAAATTGTGCACACTGACGTATGTGGCCCCATGAACATCACAGTATGAGGAAGGTTCAAGTATTAGGTCTCTTTTATAGACGATTACTCGAGGTATGGATATGTGTACCTGATGCACCGCAAGAGCAAACCTTTGATAAGTTCAAAGAGTATCGTGCGGAAGTGGAAAAGCAATTGGGCAAATTCATAAAGACACTTCAATCTGATCGAGATGGCGAATATCTTTGTGATGAATTTCTAGGACATCTTGTAGAGAATGGGATATTATCCCAATTGACTGCACCTGGTACTCCACAATAGAATGGTGTAGCCGAAAGGAGAAACAGGACTTTATTAGATATGGTACGGTCTATGATGAGTTATTCAACACTGCGTTATCATTTTGGGGATATGCATTGCAAACGGCGTGCTATTTTCTGAACCAAGTTCTAAGTAAGTTAATTCCCAAGACTCCGTATGAATTGTGGTGTGGTAGGAAGCTTTCCCTTAGACATATGAGAATATGGGGCTGCCCGGCACATGTACTGGATGGGGATGCGAAGAAGTTGGAACCAAGATTAGAATTATGCATATATGTAGGGTATCCAAAGGGAACTAAGGGAGGTCTGTCCTATAACCCGAAGGAAAGTCATTGTTTTAACCCATGCGACATTCTTGGAGGAAAGTCGCATGAATGACTTTAAGCCTCGAAGTAAAATGGTACTAGAGGAGTTATCGGGTGAAAGAACTGCTCCATAAGTTTCGGTCTTGGACGCAAGTCTGAGTTCTGATGAAAGACCTGTAGACGATCAACAATTTAGAGTGCCTCGCCGTAGTGGGAGGATTTCGAAGAAACCTAAATTCTTCATGTATGATGCTGAGGTATACCAGGCCAAGGCTCATGAGCATGAGGATGATCCGATCACCTATGATGAAGTTATAAATGATGTTGATTCTAAATCTTGGAAACAGGCCATGAACAATGAGATGGATTGTATGAAATCTAACTCTGTTTCGGAACTTATAGATTTACTGGATGGGATAAAACCCATTGGATGCAAATGGGTCTACAAAAGAAAGAAGGATGCGGAAGGGAGAGTGGAAACTTTCAAAGCTAGACTGGTTGTAAAGGGGTACACGTAAAAGGCTGGAATCGATTACGATGAAACCTCTTCGCCTATTGCTATGCTGAAGTCTATCCGTATTCTGCTGTTCGTTGCTATAGCTCTTGATTACGAGATCTGGCAAATGGACGTCAAGACGGCATTCTTGAATGGCCATCTTGAGGAATGTATCTACATGATACAGCCCGAAGGGTTCATGGTAAAACACCAAGAAAGAAAAGTCTACAAGTTGCTTAGATCCATTTATGGATTAAAGTAAGCATCCTGCTCATGGAACCAGAGATTTGATCAAGCGATCAAGACATTTGATTTTCAGCAGAATGTTGATGAACCCTGTGTTTATAAACATATTAAGGACGGTAAGGTGGTCTTTCTAGTACTCTATATCGATGATATATTGCTCATTAGGAACGATGTAGGGAATTTATCATCAGTAAAGCTCTGGCTACACCAATAGTTTGACATGAAGGACTTGGGAGAAGCTAATTATGTTCTAGGTATTCGTCTCTTCAGAGATCGAAAGAACAAAATGATAGCATTATCTCAGGCTTCATACATAGATAAAATAATTGACAAATATGTAATGCAATAGGCAAAGAAAGGTTCACAACCTTCCATTACCAGTCTAACTCTTTCATTGGATAACTGTCCCAAGACATCGGAAGAAAGAGAGCGTATGAGTAAGGTCCCTTATGCATCTACTGTGGGTAGCCCTATGTACGCTATGCTTTACACTCACCCAGACGTATGTTTTGCAGTAGGTATGGTGAGTCGATATCAAGCGAATCCTATAACCAAGCACTGGCAAGCAGTAAAGCATATGCTCAAGTATCTTAAGGGAACAAGAGATTATATGCTGGTGTATTATGGAAGGGACCTAACACCCGTAGGATACACAGACTCAGACTTCCAGATTTGCAAGGATTTGAGGAAATCGACATCAGGATTAGTGTTCTTACTCGAAGGAGGCACCATTGTGTGGAGGAGCATAAAGCAGGGTTGCACGACTGACTCTACGATGGAGGCTGAGTATGTGGCTACGGTTGAGGCATCTAAAGATGCGGTTTGGCTCCGCAAGTTCTTTAGAGACCTTGAGGTCATTCTGAGTGTTGACAAGCCTATCACACTTTACTGTGATAACACTGGAGCTATTGCCAACACAAGGGAATTATCGCACCATAAGAGGACCAAGCACATAGATCGGAGGTATCACAATATAAGAGGGCACATAGAGATAGGACAAGTGGATGTATGTAAGATCGCATCCGAGGACAACATTACCGATCCCTTTACTAAGACTTTGGTGGCTAGAAGCTTTGAAAGGCATGTAGAGGCGATGGGGATGCGTAACATGGCACATCTGCTGGCTTAAGGCAAATAGGAGATTGTTAGGAAATGCCTTAAGCATTAGAGACATTTTATGTATTTATTTTGAACTGGATAATAAAATTATAATATAGAGGTTATTCATTACATTGTTGTTTGTCCTTATTCTATTTATATATTAAAGTAAATGTAAGCAAATATGACTCACTGACTGCTGGTGTTAAAACTGGTGTTAAAACTGTTACTTGGTGGTGACTTATTAGATCGGGACTAAAGCGTGATTGATCCACGTAGACCGCTATGAGTAGATAAATCTACTTTTGACGTTCATTATGTAATAACCTTAATCCTGAGTAAATGAACTACTTCATGTATATGACTTGTGTACTTTGATGTTCCAATGGCTAAAGCGTCTTAGAGGTAGTAAGCTTATAGACCGATTCATTGGGTGCATGACTTGTATACGATGAAGGTTTTGTTTACAGATATCATAATTATAGCTCTAATGAGTTAAGGTATCCTCTTAAAGGTATTATACTGGATGTGAAAATAGACAAGGCCTTGGGTCATCTGTTGGGTAGATGACTTCTTATTCATACATAGTGAATAATCATTTTCTTATTCGGTAGTATAATGGAACTTTAAGATAGCCTGATCGGTAGGATTGAATGGACTTTAACCTAAGGCTGATCATGGATATCATATGAGGGTTTTGCATATATGACAAGGTCATCAGACAGTAGCTCGTCACAAGCTTACATGATACGGTATATAATTGGGAGTTCAGTTTTAGGTTTATAGTGGTGTGACTCTGAAATTAGTGATCATATGATTGAATTGTTCGATACAGAATGATGATCATATGGATTCACAAGAGCCCGATTATATATGTCCAATTGGTCCCTCTACTAGCTCCACATAATTTCTTAACGATTGGCAAATTGATTTGCGTATGCTTATTGGCTAGTTGATTATGCATGGATGGTGTTGACATAGGATTAGCATAGTGAACAAGATTCTCTCTGGTTGAATTCAGATTTTGTTTTGGATAATAGAGTACACAATTATTCGAACTCCAAATAAAGTTGCCATGATTTTATTTGAGATTGGATTGGAGTTGTAGAAAATTATCCATGAGAACCAAAATTTGAAATTTGAAATTTAAGTTTTGAATATGAAATTTGAAATTGAAATTTAAAATTGAAATTTGAATTTGAAGTTTTAATTTTGAAATTTAAACTTCGAAATTTGAAATTCAAATTTTGAATCACAATCCACATAGGATTCGATTTTTTTTTGGATTATTCACAAAAGAAAATTCGGTTTTGATATGGGTAAAGGAGAGGAAAATGTTATTTGAATCCTACTTGAATTTTGAATCCTAATTCTAACAAAAGTGGCCGAAAATTAGTTGAGGAAAATCCTCCTAGACAGTTCGGTTTTTGTGGATAAGGTTCAGGGAAAAATTCAAGTTTCAATCCCAGTTGAATTTGGATTCTCTCCTCCCTAAAGTGGATGAAATTTATTGGATAAATCCAAAGGGAATTTTGGATTTTTTTGTGGATAAGGGTGTGACGCCTTAAATTCTATTTAAGGGTCAATATATAATTTAAATAAAATTAGTGTGTCAAAAATTAATTAAAAATCTTTTGGAAACCTTAGGTTGGTTTCCTAGTCAAATTCCGCTCAAAAAGTCAACAATTTGAACTTTAAAAAGAAACCCTAAAATATTCGGCCATCACTTGGAATTTAATTTAAAATTTAAATTCCACAAATCTAAGGAGGATTCAAATTCAAATTTCATTCCTTAGATATAAAGAAGAAATTTAGCCATAAAGTGTAGGAAATAAAGGAGATTTTATTGAATTAAAAGCTAAGTTAAAAACTCAATCAAAATTCAAATTATTTTTCCTTAAAAACTAAGGGATAATTTTGGCCACTTAAGGGGAAATAAGAGAGAAAACCCTAGCCTCAAAACAGCATAAAAATTTTCCCTTTTGCCCCTTACAATTTTCAGCCAAACAAGGAAGAGAAAGGGAAAGAAAAACCTAGTATAAAAACCCCTTTTAACTCTCATTCACCCTTCCTTTCACCCTCAAAAATTCAGCCAGCTTTCCCCTCTCTCCTCTCTGAATTATCTCTCCCAAAACATACCCAAAACAGCAAACAAAACTTACCAAAAGGCAGCTCAAAAATTCAACAACCTTTGAGACAAAAACAAGGTGAGAAATCAAAATTTTTTTCCTTCCTTTTCCTTTTGATTTCAAATCCGAAATTTTATATGGTTTTCTCCACTATTTCCCTACTGTTTTGAAGACTCCAACACTCACACAAATTCAGCTAAAAGGGAGACCAAACATCAAAAATAGTGCAGCACAAACAAGGTGTGATTTCTCTCTCAAACCCTAAAATTTTGCCTCATTGATCCCCTTTTCAAAAACCCTATTATCATATGTGTAAGATTTTATTATTTTGTCAATTTGATTCTTGGGTTGTGTTAATGACATATAATATGGTTTTTCACAAAATTTCGTGATCATTGGATGAAAATTGAATTGGTTTGAGGCTAATAGAAATTCGGACACAGAAAAACGGAAATCTGGAAAATTACCATATAAACAGTAAATTTGTGTCAGCCATAACTTGAGTTTTAAAAACGATTTTTGAGTGATTCTTGAGCCTAAAATTAAATTCAAGATGTCCCCTAAATGACTGCAAAATTTCAGAACTAAACTCATCCTTTTGCCTAGTCAAAATATTTTTCTAATATAGGCGGACCGAACTGCCAGGTTTTGAACCGAAACTGAAACCCAGATTTTTATGCCTGAAAACAACCCTCGGTTTTTGGGCTAGTTGAATGACCAAATGATGTCTAAAAATTATAAAAATTATATGGAATTAAAGCTACGGATGTCTAGTTTAACATATTAAAAATTTAGAATTTTTGGGATTAAAAATGAATTGATATTGATTTTACAATCAGCCTAGGTCAGTCTGCCTATGACCAGAAATATCCTAACTTAGAGTTTTTCACAAATTTTAAATCCCAAATGTTTATTAAACGTTTTAAAATCTTTTGTGGCACACTAAAATGATTGGATGATTATGTCTAGACCTAGACTAATCATATGTTGTGATTATAGGACTTATTTGACGTTCTTGCTGGATTTGTGGATTACGTTATCGTAACGCTTGTGCGATAATCGAGGTAGGACGTTCTAGCCTTTTCTGGGAGTAGTCAAGTGTTTTAAATTCCCCTGTTTTATCGATGGCATGCTGTTTTCAGTTCATGAAATTATTATACTGTTTTTGGATGAAATAAACGCATGCAAAGTGTTTTGTATTAAATGTGTATTTTAAAGCATGTTTTGATTAATGGCATAATATAACTTGGTAAATACCATCTTTTGAATAATCCGGTGAACATAATTGAGCTCTAGTTCACGATCATTGTAAATGATGCGTGCGTCCCAGAGTTGACGCCATAGGGGAAGGTCCTTAAACCTGCGCAGGGCCGTTCGGCCTATTTAGACCGTAACGAGATGATCTAGGATAATTCAAATACGAGGCACGTATATTATAGCTACGACAAGTTCTCACTCATAATATGATGGTTTGTTTTAATGATTTATTATTTTAATATTGGGGCACGTATATTGCAGCTACGCTAAGTCCTCAGCAGAATAAAACTTGCATAAAAAATGTTTTTCACGAAATTGTTGATTATTTTTTTTTGTTATGATTATTATGTCATGTATTTTTTTTAAATTGTTGATTATTTTTGGAAATGAATATTATGTCATATTTCTAAATGTTATCTGTTAACCCACCTTTGTTTCTGTCCTACTGAGCCAGCGCTCACGTCCCTTTTTCTTTGTGATTTCGAAATGACTACTTCCAGGTACGGGAGGTAGCAGTTCTGAAATTCGTTGAGATATCCGTTACTACCGAAGATGATGCTATCCATTTTCTCCATCTTCTTCTTTCTGTTTCTCGTTCTGATGTAATGAAACTTTAAGTTTGTACTTTATTTCACGTTATTCAAATTTCATGCTTGGGAATATTTATGGTTGGTAATTTCTTTTGAAAACCGATTTTGTGTTTGATTTCCGCATTAAAAGGTATTTACTTTCTACTTTATTTTGTTTTGTGGTTATGATGCTACTTTATAAATAATTAGGCTTAGCTAAATTATAATGTTGACCCGTTTTTCGTAATAAATGTTTTCCTTAAATCTCGGGTTGATATTATGATTTGACTGCCGTGTCACGTGTCTAAATTTTGGGCCGTGACAAATAATGGTATCAGAGCCCAGGTTTTCAAAAGAGTTTTTCATCAAAACGTTTTCAAAATACCCAAGCATGGTTTTTCCTTACTCTTAGAAGCTTATAGGATTTCCTCTTCCTTCAATCTTATTCAGCAAAATGGCTCATCCCGGCACGCATAGTCAGAGGCAGCAGAGAGGCAACGACGAAGAGAACCCCGGGAATACGCAGCCTCAAGGGAGACAGAATGCAGCGGTTTCTACACCGAAAGATCAGCTAATGGCAATGCAGAATCTCACGGCGGCGATACAAGCTCTCCTCACCGTCTTACCTTTTGGAACACCTAACCCAACTCCTGTAGCCAATGTTGTTCCAAATGAGACCCAGAGAGCGGGGAGTTCTTCTCAGACTCCTCAGCAAACGCCTACTACCGAAAACCCTACCTCTGGAGCAGTACCTACCCAGTCTATGATACATCCTAAACAGGCAGCCCTAACTCTTTTCTTTAAGCCTCACGTACCCACTTTCGACGGCACGGGCACAGAGATGGATGCCGACTACTGGTTTGATGCCATTCGTAAGCAGCTAAAGTTGACCGCCACACCCGCAGAGTTTTGGGTTGAGTTTGCTTCCAACAAGCTGGTGGGTCTAGCCTCTACCTGGTGGGCTAGTATCGAGGATGGTTTGACAGAGGAGCAGAGGTCTTTTTGGACAGTTTTCGAGGAGCGTTTTCACGAGCGTTTCTTTTCAGCTCAGTTCCGCGACAGAAAAGCTAGGGAGTTCGTCCGTTTGAAGCAAGGGTCTATGTCAGTGTGGGAATATGAAGCCAAGTTCACTGAGTTGGCCCGGTATGCGAAGAATCAGGTTTTGGATGAAGCTACTAAGTGTCTCCGCTTTGAGGAAGGGCTTAGCCTCTATGTGAAGAGGGGTGTACAACCGTTCCAGATCAGGGATAGCTACCAGCAGATAGTTGCTAAGGCGTTGACAGCGGAAGAAGGCGACAAGGAGTTCCTTGAAGCTCGTAACAAAAACAAGTCTGGACCAATCCGCAACAAGCCTCAACACAAGCCGCAGACTCCTTACCAGAAGAACAAGCAGTCTCAGGGATCGGGTTCTCATCAGTTCTCTGGACAGCGACAGGGTCGGGTGAATGTGATTACCTGCTTCGAGTGTGGTAATGAAGGCCACAAAAGAAATGTCTGCCCAAAGAGACAGTCGAGAGACAATGCTTATAGACATCGTCATCAGCGGAATCAGAATGGCCTTCCACAGAGACAACAGTTTACTTCCCAGTCTTCGCAGTCACAGCGCGCTCAGCTTCCGGCTCCCTATCAGCCTCAGCGCACGAGCCAGTACACTACGCCTTATGCTCCACATGCTACACCGCTACAGCAGTTCCCAGTGCCGAGTTATCAGAGACCACCACGACAGGGTCAGAGTACGGGCTATCAGCGAGGGAATACAGCTCAAAATCATGGTAAGGCACCACAGGTACATGCTCTTGGAGCTGACAGCATGGAGATAGATCATGCACCGATTGCATTAGATGGTATAATTCCTATCTTTGGTACATATGCATATGTTTTGTTTGACACCGGGGCTGCACACTCTTTTATAGCCCAACATTATGCTCGTTCACTTGGTTTAAAACTGTAAAATCTTGACTCTCCCTTATGTGTGAAATCCCCGTTGGGCACGACTACCGTTAGTGATGGGTGTCAAGCCTATGTTTATGTTGGGGATGTTTGTTTGGAGGCATCAGTTGTAGTAATGCCTATGTTTGCTTATGATGTTATTCTGGGATATGACTGGCTTTCCCGATATGGGATTATGCTTGATTGTCGTAATCGTCGCGTTATCTTTACAACTGATTTCGGACATGTAGTGTCCTATCAATTAAGCTTAGTTTCAGATGTTGATAGATCTGCTCTGAGGTTAGTGTCGAAGAGTAGACAGGGTATTCTTTGTTTCTTATCCTTGTGTGCGGTGGAAGGATCCAGTTCTAAAAAGAGTACCCAACCTATACCTGTTGTCGATAGTTTTCCAGATGTTTTTCCAAAAGCTCTTCCAGGTTTACCACCTCATCGAGAAATAGAGTTTCGTATCGACTTAGTTCCTGGAACAGCTAATTTTGCTTCTGCTCCGTATCGTATGGCACCTCTAGAGATGAAAAAGTTGCGCAAGCAGCTGGATGAGTTGAAATCGCTGGGCTTTATCCGAGACAGCAACTCACCTTGGGGTTCATCAGTCCTTTTTGTGAAGAAAGCCGACGGTTCGCTTCGTCTCTGTGTGGACTACAGAAAGCTCAACAGTATGACCATCAAAAATAAGTATCCGTTACCACGTATAGATGACTTGTTCGACCAGTTGGGTGGAGCTTGTTTCTTCTCCAAGATTGATTTGAGATCCGGTTATCATCAGCTTCGGGTTAGAGAGGAGGATATCCCGAAGACGGCATTCCGAACGAGGTATGGCAGTTACGAGTTCTTAGTAATGCCTTTCAGTTTGACAAACGCGCCAGCAGCCTTCATGGATATGATGAATAGAGTCTTCCGACCTTTTCTTGATAATTTCATCATCGTATTCATCGACGACATCCTCATCTACTCCCGAACTCGTGAAGATCATGCATAGCATCTCAATATAGTTTTACAGACTCTTCGTGAACATCAGTTGTACGCCAAGAAAGAAAAATGTGAGTTTTGTATGACAGAGGTTAAGTTTCTCGGACATATCATCTCAGGAGATGGTATATCAGTTGATCCATCCAAGGTTGAAGCGATTCTTAAGTGGGAACGACCGAAGAATGTTCCAGAGATCTAAAGCTTCTTGGACTTGGCGGGATATTATCGACGTTTTGTACAGGACTTCAGCAAGCTCGCCACTCCCCTCACCAATCTGACAAAGAAGGATGTACCTTTCGTTTGGGACAACAGCTGTGAGTCAGTCTTCCAAGAGTTAAAGAGTCGTTTGACATCTGCACCTATCCTTATCATTCGGATCAGGATCAAGTATATGATGTCTACACCGATGCTTCTCATCAAGGTCTTGGAGCAGTCTTGATGTAACAGAACCGAGTTGTCGCTTATGCCTCACGACAGCTGAAACAACACGAATGAAACTACCCTACACACGATCTAGAGTTAGCTGCAGTAGTGTTTGCGCCTAAGATTTAGCGTTGTTATCTATACAGTGCCAGTTTTAGACTGTTTTCAGATCACAAGAGTTTGAAATACCTAGCTACACAGAAAGATCTCAACCTACGTCAGAGAAGGTGGGTAGAATACATGCAAGACTACGACTTCCAAGTCGAGTACCATCCGGATAAAGCAAACGTGGTTGCAGATGCACTAAGCAGGAAAAGAGAGGCAGTTCCCAATCTTGATCATGACGCTTCTATAATGGCGATGCAGATAGATGAGTGGGAAAAGGACAGAGTTCTCACAGCTTATCAAGTTCGTTTTGGCGAAGTTCAGGGTCACCTAGTGTTATACAACTTAGTGATGGAACCAGACTACGTGCAGAGGATCAAGGAGAATCAGTTGGTAGATACACGTTTCGTTGACATCCGAGATAGATTATTAAAGGGCAAGCGTGTTGCAGAGTGGTCGATGGACGCCAGTGGAATTCTTTACAACGAAGGTCGCTTAGTAGTGCCACACATTCCAGAGCTTATACAGAAGATCTTGTCAGAGTTTCATCAGTCGAGGTTCGCCATACACCAAGGTGGAAACAAGATGTATCAAAACCTAAGACGGCAGCTTTGGTGGAGAGGTATGAAGTTAGATGTAAAGAACTTCGTGGCCAACTGTTTGACGTGTCAAAAAGTAAAGGCAGTACGGGAGAGACCTACAGGTCTGCTCCAACCACTTCCAATACTTCGGTGGAAGTGGGATAGTATAGGAATGGACTTCCTAACCGGCTTACCAAAAGCACAGGATGGATCTGATGGAGTTTGGCTAGTAGTAGATCGTCTCACGAAGACCGGGCACTTCATCCCGTTTAAGACAACTTGCACCAGGAACCAGCTAGCCGAGCTTTACATGAGGAACGTAGTCAGATTGCATGGAGTCCCTTCAGTGATCATTTCTGATCGTGATACGCGCTTCAACGCTTGTTTTTGGCAAAGTCTACAGGAAGCTCTAGGCACAGAACTGAACTTCAACACCGCTTTTCATCCGCAGATAGATGGTCAGTCAGAGCGTCTCATATAGATTCTCGAGGATATGCTACGTGCCTGCGTTCTTGATCTTAGAGATGGATGGAGCAAACACCTTTACATGGCAGAGTTTGCGTACAACAACAGTTATCAAGCGAGTATCGGAATGGCACCCTTTGAAGCGTTGTACGGAAAGCCTTGTTGATCACCCATCTATTGGGTTGACAACCAGGAAGCACCCGTGGGTGAACCTGATATAATCCTAGACCAGTACGAGAAGATTGCCATCATCAAACAACGACTTCTAACAGCACAGAGTCGACAGAAGAGCTATGCAGATCAACGCAGAAAGCCGTTAGAGTTCGAGATCGGAGAGTTTGTGTTGCTAAAGGTTTCACCGAAGAAAGGTATCTCTCATTTCGGAGTTAAAGGGAAGCTAGCACCACGTTACATTAGACCTTTCGAGATCGTACGCAGAGTTGGTAAGGCCGCATATGAGCTGAAGTTACCCGACACCTTGGGAGTGCACAACGTTTTCCATGTATCGATGCCGAGGAAGAGTGCACGAACAGAGTCCGAAGTCATTTCAACAGATGATGTAGAAATCCAACCAGATGTCTCTTACGTCGAGGTTCCAGTGAAGATTTTGGATCGTAAGGTCAAGCAGCTGAGAACGAAAACAATACCCATGGTGAAGGTTCTTTGGAGTAACCCTGGTGAAGAGGAAGCCACATGGGAAACCGAGAAAGATATTCATGAGAACCATGCTGAATGGTTCGCTAAGCAGTAGAGTACTTGTAATGTAGTCGACCTAAGTTTGTTTTGTAACCCTACTCTATTCATAGTGGTAGATATACCACTATATGTTCTAAAAGGTGCATTTAGATTTGCTTAATGAAATGAGAAGTGACTTATATTCTTATTCTCTTCTTTAGTGTGGAGAAATTCTTAAAGTTTCGAGGACGAAACTATTTTTAGTGGTAGATATTTGTGACGCCTTAAATTCTATTTAAGGGTCAATATATAATTTAAATAAAATTAGTGTGCCAAAAATTAATTAAAAATCTTTTGGAAACCTTAGGTTGGTTTCCTAGTCAAATTCCGCTCAAAAAGTTAACAATTTGAACTTCAAAAAGAAACCCTAAAATATTCGGCCATCACATGGGATTTAATTTAAAATTTAAATTCCACAAATCCAAGGAGGATTCAAATTCAAATTTCATTCCTTAGATATAAAGAAGAAATTTGGCCATAAAGTGTAGGAAATAAAGGAGATTTTATTGAATTAAAAGCTAAGTTAAAAACTCAATCAAAATTCAAATTATTTTTCCTTAAAAACTAAGGGATAATTTTGGCCACTTAAGGGGAAATAAGAGAGAAAACCATAGCCTCAAAACAGCATAAAAACTTTCCCTTTTGCCCCTTACAATTTTCGGCCAAACAAGGAAGAGAAAGGGAAAGAAAAACCTAGTATAAAAACCCCTTTTAACTCTCATTCACCCTTCCTTTCACCCTCAAAAATTCGGCCAGCTTTCCCCTCTCTCCTCTCTGAATTATCTCTCCCAAAACATACCCAAAACAGCAAACAAAACTTACCAAAAGGCAGCTCAAAAATTCAACAACCTTTGAGACAAAAACAAGGTGAGAAATCAAAATTTTTTTCCTTCCTTTTCTTTTTGATTTCAAATCCAAAATTTTATATGGTTTTCTCCACTGTTTCCCTACTGTTTTGAAGACTCCAACACCCACACAAATTCAGCTAAAAGGGAGACCAAACACCAAAAATAGTGCAGCACAAACAAGGTGTGATTTCTCTCTCAAACCCTAAAATTTTGCCTCATTGATCCCCTTTTCAAAAACCCTATTATCATATGTGTAAGATTTTATTATTTTGTCAATTTGATTCTTGGGTTGTGTTAATGACATATAATATGGTTTTTCACAAAATTTCGTGATCATTGGATGAAAATTGAATTGGTTTGAGGCTAATAGAAATTCGGACACAGAAAAACGGAAATCTGGAAAATTACCATATAAACAGTAAATTTGTGTCAGCCATAACTTGAGTTTTAAAAACGATTTTTGAGTGATTCTTGAGCCTAAAATTAAATTCAAGATGTCCCCTAAATGTCTACAAAATTTCAGAACTAAACTCATCCGTTTGCCTAGTCAAAATATTTTTCTTATATAGGTGGACTGAACTACCAGGTTTTGAACCGAAACTGAAACCCAGATTTTTATGCCTGAAAACAACCCTCGGTTATTGGCCTAGTTGAATGACCAAATGATGTCTAAAAATTATAAAAATTATATGGAATTAAAGCTACGGATGTCTAGTTTAACATATTAAACATTTAGAGTTTTTGGGATTAAAAATGAATTGATATTGATTTTACAATCAGCCTAGGTCAGTCTGCCTATGACCAGAAATATCCTAACTTAGAGTTTTTCACAAATTTTAAATCCCAAATGTTTATTAAACATTTTAAAATCTTTTGTGGCACACTAAAATGATTGGATGATTATGTCTAGACCTAGACTAATCATATGCTGTGATTATAGGACTTATTTGACGTTCTTGCTGGATTTGTGGATTACGTTATCGTAACGCTTGTGCGATAATCGAGGTAGGACGTTCTAGCCTTTTCTGGGAGTAGTCAAGTGTTTTAAATTCCCTTGTTTTATCGATGGCATGCTGTTTTTAGTTCATGAAATTATTATACTGTTTTTGGATGAAATAAACGCATGCAAAGTGTTTTGTATTAAATGTGTATTTTAAAGCATGTTTTGATTAATGGCATAATATAACTTGGTAAATACCATCTTTTGAATAATCCGGTGAACATAATTGAGCTCTAGTTCACGATCATTGTAAATGATGCGTGCGTCCCAGAGTTGATGCCATGGGGGAAGGTCCTTAAACTTGCGCAGGGCCGTTCGGCCTATTTAGACCGTAACGAGATGATCTAGAATAATTCAAATACGAGGCACGTATATTATAGCTATGACAAGTCCTCACTCATAATATGATGGTTTGTTTTAATGATTTATTATTTTAATATTGGGGCACGTATATTGCAGCTACGCTAAGTCCTCAGCAGAATAAAACTTGCATAAAAAATGTTTTTCACGAAATTGATGATTATTTTTTTTTGTTATGATTATTATGTCATGTATTTTTTTTTAAATTGTTGATTATTTTTGGAAACGAATATTATACCATATTTCTAAATGTTATCTGTTAACCCACCTTTGTTTCTGTCCTACTGAGCCAGCGCTCACGTCCCTTTTTCTTTGTGATTTCGAAATGACTACTTCCAGGTACGGGAGGTAGCAGTTCTGAAATTCGTTGAGATATCCGTTACTACCGAAGATGATGCTATCCGTTTTCTCCATCTTCTTCTTTCTGTTTCTCGTTCTGATGTAATGAAACTTTAAGTTTGTACTTTATTTCACGTTATTCAAATTTCATGCTTGGGAATATTTATGGTTGGTAATTTCTTTTGAAAACCGATTTTGTGTTTGATTTCCGCATTAAAAGGTATTTACTTTCTACTTTATTTTGTTTTGTGGTTATGATGCTACTTTATAAATAATTAGGCTTAGCTAAATTATAATGTTGCCCCGTTTTTTGTAATAAATGTTTTCCTTAAATCTCGGGTTGATATTATGATTTGGCTACCGTGTCACGTGTCTAAATTTTGGGCCGTGACAAAGGGTGAGATAAAATTCAAGCTAGAAAATCCTATTTGGGTTTTGATGCTCCTCAGATTTTAATGACCGAATCTAGTCATGTTTTTGGCACAAAGGGGAATCAGTTTTTATGAGGGAATGAGGAGATAAAATTCAAGTTGTTTAAATTTTGAAAACAAAATCTAAAAGGTGGTCGAAATTATTTGTTGATTTTTTGGCTTGAAAAATTCAGATTTTGTGTGTGGATAAGGGAGAAAATCTTCTCCTAATCCAATTCGAATTCAGAGAATCATCTCATGCAAGTCTATAAATAGAGGTCCTGCAGCTCTCTCAGATCACAGACTCTCAGTTGAGCAGGCTTATTGTTGCATAATTCACTATGACAATAAGTTCTTTAGAGATCTATGTGGTCGGAAGAAGACTTGCAGTGCTAGCAGACCAGTCAAGGAACTGAGTGCCCACACACTCTGCCATCCAGGAATTAGAGAATAGTAGAGAAAGCTAGTTAGTTGAAGCCCTCCAGTCATTCTCTTCCTACAGTTGGCATCCTCTTGAGGTATGAGTTTTATTGTTGTTAATTTATTCTATATGGCATCACGAGATATTTAACGATCTTAAAAATTTTTTATTATTCTGCTGCGCCACTCTGATGTGTTTTTACCGATTTTATTCCTACATACTCAAGGTGAGTTTTTAGAAACTATATTTGTGGTTTTTAGTTATTATATTAGGTTGATGTTAAGTGAAATTTTTGTGGTGTCTTGCTACCACAAACCGACTCCTTTTTCACCATGAATCACAAGGCCATTTGGTCACTCAAGCCTTGACTCAAGTTTGTGCTTGGTTCATAGCAAAAGAGGCAAAAACCGAAAACCCTCCCTTCTGTGGTTAGTTGTTTTTAAGTTTTTGATCAAGAGATTTATGTGTATTTGTTTATGCAAATGGGTTATAATAAGTATATTTTGAACCTTTAGCTTTTCATTTCTAAGTTATATAGTTGTATGGTTGTGTTTACATTTTTACGAATGGATGTGTGTTTGTATGACCATGAACGTTTAGAAAAGTGGCTTGACTCAAAACTGTCCCCAGAAAAAGGCCATGGGTTTTGGCCATTTTGACCCCTTTAGGATTCGAATTTGGGATTTGGTAAAATACAAAGTTTAAGGAAATTTTGTTATGGTCGCTTTTGCTAGGTTTTAGCCAAAAATGACACTAAGATAGGTTTTTCGAGTGGTTTTCATTCGGTGTCCAAAATTGGGACTGAAAATCTGAGCCCAGATACAGTCTTAGGTTTTGTTAAAAATTGTTCACTTAGAGTCCGAATCAAATCTTAGGCTCAACATGAAAATTGTAGATCTCATTGAAACCTTTAATATGACCTAAGCATGTTTTAAAGTAACATAATTTTTCGGGCCTCAAATAGAGCCGTTTTTAAAGTAACATAAAACTGGAATTTTTACAAAAACTGGGCACAAGTAGTCACAGGTTTAGTAAGATTAGGACCTGTTTGAGTTATATTTGAGCTCTGAGATGAACACAAGAATTGTTCACCTTGTCGAGCACAAAAAATTTCATGTTCACCAAATTTGTAAATTAAGTCGTTTCGATCAAGTTTCAAAACAATTTTCAAAAATGGTTCAAAACCCACCTTTTAAATACAAATACCAAAATGTGTTTTACACACTTTAAAATAAAAATATGGTTATAATAAAACGTCCCCACCTTCCAACGGGGTGATAAGGGATGGTTTCAAAACACATAATTTTCCAAGAATTTTATAAGGCAACCAAAACATTTTTCAAACTAAAATAGTATGGGTAGCCTGGTAGGCTACCAAACCAAAAAGCAATAGTAACCCGGTGGATTACCACACCAAGTTTACACAAGGTAACCTGGCAGGATATACAATAACGACGTGTAAGGTAACTAGTCAGTTGATTGGTGGGCAACCAGTCAAGGACCATGTTTTGAACGAAATGGTGAGGAACGATGATTAATCTATCGAGTGGACAATTAATCAAATACGATAGAAGTTAGATACCAAATCCCCAAAGTAGACTGATAGGGTACCGATGGGCCTCAGTACCACATAGAAACACAAGTTATAGTCACCAACAGCAATAGTGACCTAAGAACGACATTAATTAATTTATTGGGTAATAAATTAATTAAACACGCTAAGAGAATCAAACTCTGAATAGAGAGTGAGTTAGTATTGACGGTAATCGGTACTAAGTGATTTTATCTACTATATTCACTAATAGTATTAGTGACTTGCAAAAGTATGTGGATAGCCTAGTAGAGTATATGGCACCATCAAATAAAGAATTGAGAAAGATGAGAATAAAGGTGCCAGTATAACGGGCCAAGGCCCATAAAATCTAATGAGCTGAGGCTCATAATATATATAGGCTAAGGCCATAAAATATATCCATAACGGGCCAAGGCTCACGATCAGGGGCGTTCCTGATGATCCACGCACACTCAATACTGACACACGGGCCCTAAGTAGACATAAGAAAGAAAAGAGAAAATTGAAGCGTAAATGAGCATAACCAGACCATGCATTATTTATAGTATGCACTAGTTATAGTTCAGTATGCTTCTAACTACAGTAAAATGCATTCAGTATGTGATGTATTTTGTTATGCATGAGAAGTTTTGTATTCAATGACATGATATGTGATGATCTGGTATGTGCTACGTGATATGTGGTATATGTTGATGCCTGATGTGCTTATATGATTTTAAGTATGTAATATGTTTTAAACATGTTTTGCAGTTAACATGTTGTACTTACTGGACAATAAAGCTCACGGTGTGTGTTCATGCTGTAGGTAAGCATCCCATGGCTTAAACCCTAATGGGCGATGATGGCAATGGAGGCGGATGTGAGGGTGAGGTTACAGATACCACCACAAGTGTTATCTTCCACATAGTTTTTGAGTAACAGTATATTTTGGAACAGTAAACAGTATACATATAAATAGTATATTTTGAATAGTAATTGGTTAAAGAATTTTATAAGTATGTATTTAAGGCTAAACTCCTTATAATTTACACTTTGTATTTTCAAAGGTATACATACATGAATAGTGAATACATACGCATCAAAAAAAAAACCCCTAAGATTATGGTATCTAAGTTAATAAGTTTTAAATTAAGTATTAATAATTTGCAAGAAAGTATAAGTATCAGTACAAGTAGTAGTTTTTAGTGACAGTTCGGGCCACTCAGGGATGGGACATCACGATCGGAGCTCAAATCAAACTCTAATGGCTCCTTAACTCACTAAACCTGTTGCTACTTATGCCCAGTTTTTGAAAAGTTTCTAGTTTGATGCTGTTTTGAAAACGGCTCTATTTGAGGCCCGAAACGACCAAATTTTTAAAACATGCATAGGTTGTTTTAAAGATTTCGACGAGATCTACAACTTTCGTGTTGAGCCCGAGATCTAGTTCGGATTCTAAATGGGTTATTTTTTCACAAAACCAAAACCACTCGAAAGACCTATCTTAGTGTCATTTTTTGCCAAAACCTATTTGACGTAAAAACGACCGTAACAAAATTTTCTTAAAACTCTCTATTTTTACCAAATCTCAAATTCGGAATCTATCATGGTAAAAATGGCCAAAACCCGTGGCTCTAACTTGGGGATAGATTTGTGTCCAGCCACTAAAACGTCCATACATACACACATCCATTCGTAAAAATGTAAACCACAACCACATAACTTAAAAAAGAAATGCTAAGGGCTCAAAATAAACTTATTACAACCCATTGCATAAACAAATACACATAAATTCCTTGATCCAAAAACTTAAAAATAACTAAACTTCAAAAAGGGTGTTTTTCGGTTTTACCTTACGTGCTAGGAATCAAGCACACCGAATCGAAGCTTTGGTGACCAAAATGGCCATGTGAACCAAGAGAGTTTGGGGTCGGTTTATGCTAGCAAACATCCAAATTTCCTCTTAACATCAACCTAAAATAACAACTAAAAAATCATAAAGATTGGTTCCAAAACTTACCTTTGGATGAACTTAAAATGGCTTGGATTGAAATCTCCGAACACAAGCTTGAAGGGGGCTAGCTTTTAGTGAGTTTTTGCTTGAAAATGGTGGGTTTAGGGGCTGTGGAGTGGTCAGCTACAGCAAGGAAAGAGAGAAAAGAAGAGCTGTGGTTTTGGGAGCCAAATGAAAGAAAGTAACCCTTATTGGTCATGCTTGCCTTTTTTAGGCAAAACTAACCCATCTTGCTTAGGCTTAAGCTCACTTAATTATCCACATTTTTTGTGTAATTGGGGGACAAAATCCTACCCATTTCAGTCTCTCTAGAACCAAGGGCTACGAGTGGAAGGAGGGGCAAAATAAACAAAAGTTTTTGTTGGCCATGTGTTGTAAATCATGTAATTTTTTAATCAAAAGGTGTCATATGTTTTGCATTATTTTAATCACACTTTTGGGCTACTCTTGTAGCTAATTGTAGCTACTTTTGTAGCTAGGATACATAGATTTTAAGGGGTAAAATTCATCTGCATTTGCTTATCTTTGCAGTCTAATTTTCTACCGCAGTGTTCGGTCCTTTCTCAGTAGTGTTCTAGTTTTCACTCGGAATTTGACTTTCTGAATCTGATTTTTATACTGATCATTCCTAATTGGGTTGTACTACCTATGAGCCCATTCTGTGTCCATTTAACTATTCATTTCCTATACTATGGTTGTATATACATTGTGTTGTCCTTACGCACGTAAAACGAGTTATTTTCACGCGAAATTTCAAATACCATCACTCTTGACTAATTTAGACGTACTGATTTCAAATTTATCAGTTTTACGCTCATCTGAGGTCGTCTAAACTAGTTTCAAGATCTGTGTGACCCCTTCTCGAGAAATGTGTTAGGTGCCCGATTGATTAATTTAGGCGTTTTGAGTCTAAATATATCAGTTTCGGGACGAGAAGAGTTCATCTTGACCCTCATCCTGATACTGCATATCTCTCAAACAAAAATTCTCGTTTTATGCCCAATTGACTAAATTGAGCCTACTGACTGTTATTACATCAGTTTTATGTCAAATTAAGGCTGTCTTGACCATTAACCTGACACTGCATTGTCTACTATTCTGACTCCAATTTTGTCAGTCTCTGGGCGAGAAGAGGTCATTTGGACCATTGTTCTCAAAACCATACCTTTGCTTGGGTTTTTATCACTGTTGCCCTCAGATGTTTGGTCCGAGCAATCTAGTGATCTGTTCACTGGTCTTGTGTCAGGATACAATCATCTGGACCAGTTTCCTGATACTGCATATATTAAACACTTATACACAAGATAGGATGGACCGATTTCACTGTCGATCGCCCCTTTCACTGCATGAATAGCAATTAAACATTACTATATCTGTTTAATCTATTCAACTGGAAAATATGTTGTATTTTTCAACTTAATTACTCGTTGCATGGTAATTAGGTTTCACGCATTACGAGGTCTTTACTGCGGCTCTGTACTCAATACACGGCCTTCTACATGGGTTCTTACATAGGCATGTACAAGGCAACACAGGCGTGTATCAATTAAGACTACTCAACATGGCCATGTCCTAAAAACACGTTCATCTACCCGACCGATACACGGCCACTTACACAGCCGTGTGTCTGACCGTGTTCTTCAAATTTGCATTAAAAGGCACCAAATTATTCCTTAATTTCTTATTATATGGAAATTAGGCTACATGAAGGAGGTGGTACTTACATAAAATCTGGGACAGGTTTGTTTTCCAACCAAACCCTAAAATGTCCATAAAAACATCCATCCACAAAAACATAAATCACAACCACATAACCACATAAACTTAAAAATAAAATGCTAAGGGCTCAAAATAAACTTATTTCAACCCATTGCTTGAAATACACCATTAATTTCCTTGATCTCCAAACTTAAAAAGAGCTAAACCACAAAAGAGGGTTTTTTGGTATTTACCTTTGTGTGCTTTGAACCAAGCACAATCGAACCGAGGGTGGGTGACCAAAAATCCGTGTAACTCTAGGTGAGAAAGGGGGTCAGTTTTTGGGCTAGAGAAGAACACAAAACATCCTTGGTTAGCCAAGCCAAAAAACCAGCTGAACCACAAAGAAAAGTCCTAGCAACTTACCTTGAAGTGACCTTGAAATAATTTTGAAGAAATGGCTCCAACACAAGCTAGAGTGTGGCTGATTTCTGGTAAGTTTTGGCTGAGATTTTGACTGAGAAAAAGGGTTGGTTTTTGGCTAGAAAAGGGGTCAGCTGCAGAGAAAATTTTATGTTTTTGGGTATGCAAAAGAAGAAAGCAAGACCTAGGGCCATACACACCTTTTTATAGGCAAAAGGTAAGTAAAATTAATCAACCTTAAGCCCACTTAATTAAGCCAAATTTTTGCTAACCTAGGGGACAAATCTTGGCTGCTAGTTGCCTTCAAAAACTGAGGGGCCACTGGTAGATTTTGGGGCCAAATTTTGCATTAAATGGTTGCCAAAAGTTACATGTGTGTGTCATACACTTATGCATTTTTTATTCCAAAAGCTTACAAGCCTATATCAATATTTTAAGGCAACATTTTAGCTGCTTTTTTTGAATTCTAGCTGCTGCACACATGGTTTTTAAGGTGGGAAATTCATTTGTGTTGTCTTCTCTTTATAGTCTAATTTCCTCTGACGGTATTCGGCCCTTTCTCGACGGTGTTCTAGATTTTGACTGAAATTGGGTTTTCTTGATCTAATTCTTATACTGATTATTCTGGGTTGGGTTGTAGTACCTATGAGCCCATTCTGTGTCTATTTACTATTCATTTACGGTACTGTAGTTATGTCTACACTGTGTTGACAATGCGCACGCATAATGAGGCTTTTTCGTGCGAAATTTCAAACACAATCTATCCTAATTAATTTGGACATGCTGATTTCAATTTTATCAGTTTTATGTCCATCTGAGGTCATCAGGACCAGTTGTCGGATACTGTATGTTCCCGTCTCGAAAAACATATTTTGCGCTCAATTGACTAATTTGAACGTACTGAGTCTAAATATATCAGTTTCAGGCTGAGAAAATTTCGTCTTGACTCCCTTCCCAATACTGCGTATCTCTCAAAATAAAATTTCACGTTTTGTGCTCAATTGACTAAATTGAGTCTGCTGACTATAAATATATCAGTTTTATGTCAAATTAAGGTCGTCTTGGCCATTAACCTAACACTGTGTATCTACTATACACTATTCATTGTTCTCTGTTTAACTGACAGTCTGAGCGTTCTAACTCCAATTTTGTCAGTTTTTTGGCGAGAGGAGGTCATCTTAACCACTTTTCTTGATATTATGGCTTTATTAGGCTAAATCTCACTGTTATACTCAGATAACTAGTTTGAACATACTGATAACTAGCTCATCAGTTCTGTGTCAAGATATGGTTGTCTGGACTAGTTTCTTGATACTGCGTGTCTCACACACATACACACATGAACTAAGGTGAACCGATCTAACTCTCGGTTGCCCCTTTCAGTACTGAATAGTAATTAAACATTTCTGTACCCATTTAATTCATTCAAATTGGAAAAATATACTGTATTCATTAACTTAATTACTTATTACATAGTATTTAGGTTCCATGAACATGGGGGTCATTACAGACCATTTTGAACCTAACTTTTGACAAAATGACCATTTCATCCCTAGTAGGACTTTTCTTCATTTCTTCGACTTAAATCTTGATTTTGGCGTTTAAAGCCTTAACGTCCCTTTTTCATCCCTTTTTCAAAATGACCATTTCATCCCTAGCGTGATATCTCAAGCCCTAACGGTTCTTTTCTAACATTTCTGAAATTTTTGATCAAAATAACCGTTTTGCCTCTAACGGGTCTTTAGGCCATAAACATTCACTTTAGCGTTTTAATGGGATTTTGTAAGCCCAAAAATTATAAAATATTTTTTCTTAGGTTTTACCAAGCTTTTTCAGCATTAATTGCTAAAATTCTCGAATTACTATTCACCAACCCTCAAGTGGCACTATTTCGACCCTCGATCGTTACTTCTCTTTTTCTTACATTTTGGGGCTCCGAATGGACATTTTACTAATCCTCAAAACGTCCGTCATCGTTTCCGTGGCCTAGGTCATCGAGGAGGCTTGAGTTTTCAAACCCAAACCACATTTTACCCCTCATTTCCCAAAATACCCTTCATGCCATTCTAAAAATTTTGGCAGCGTTTCAGCTTAAATTTTTGGTTCCCAGTGTCTAGGTAACGCTCAAAACCATCTAATCTACCATGTAATAAACCAGAGGCCTAATTTTTACGTAAGAGCACAAACTTTTTATGTAAAATCTCCAAGAAACCTAGTCATTTCTAACGACATTTCGGTTTGATTTCTTTCAATCTCGCCCTCGGTTTTTTATCCATATTTCAATCACACATTATCCTCGCAAAAATCACTTTCCATCACATGTTAACCCCATAGTTTTCTTATATTTTAATGCATAAAAATTGAAGTTTTAGGCTTCTAAATTCTTTCTAAGAATCCATATGCCACAAAAAAAAAATTTTTGAATCAATAATCTATCCAAATCAAGCTTGAAATTTCATTCAACATTTCCACATAAACCTCACGGAATTTTCTTGAAAACTTGCATAAAAATTTTGTTTTCAAGCTCTTAATCTTGCTAACTTTCATTAATCACCATTTCTTAGCTAACATGCATGCTAAACCACAAGATTTAAGCTTGATATTTTCACTAACATCACACCACATCATTCCACGGTTTCTCATTGAATCACATGCATCAAAATTTGTTTTGCAACTTCTAATTCATTCTCCACCTCAATCATAAGCCAACTTGGCTTTCTAGAACACAAACCAACTAAATTCAAGCTCAAATTTCACAATACAATCCTACCTACTATCCCATGGCTTTTCTTCAACAAAAACTCAAGAAAGAGTTTAGAAATGAAGCTTACCTCCCAAACAAAACTCAACTTGAGCTTAAGAAGACTTTGATCAAGCTTGGCTTGAAAAATTCGAAGCAACTTTGGCTTGGTGGAGGGGTAGATGCATGGCAGCAAAGGGAGCAGCAAAAACTGAGTTTTGGCTACTGGTTTTTATTGTTTTTCTAGCCAAGAATCCACGGCTTAAGTGGTCAAAAGAAAGGGACTCCTTAGCAAAATTTTTGGGGACTAAGTTGCAAGCTTTTCAAGGACTTTCTTGAAACCTTTTTGAGGTTAATTTGCAATTACTAAACATTATGCTGATTTTTCCCCTTCATCACTGACCTTAACTTTGCCATTTTCCCAAAATTTTTTCTAAAATTTGCATGTAATTTTGGCAAGCTCTAAGCCCTTGGATCAAACTTACTTTAATTCTACACCATTGGATCACCTAATACTTTGCACATCAATTTGCATTCTCATTTATGTCATCACTTTGTGACATCATTCATGACATCATATCTATGCTTTTCGATCAAAGTTTGACCAAAAGTCAAACCGAATGAAATTTCACCGAAATCGCGCCAGTGGGTTTCTGAGACCGTCCGTGTGATTGATTTGCCTTTAATCACTCCTGTTTGGTTAAAAATCATTACCGCAAGCATTTCATCCTTTTGTAAACCCTGGTCATTATCTAGGGTTTTCGATACTGAATTGGCACCATTTGTCCTATTTCAGTTTGATAAAATTTTCCCTCACTGAATTCCTTTCCTTTTGACATTGTTAGAACATTTTATTGCACTCTAAACAATATTATATCATACATTTCACATTTTTAAACATGAAAATCATCATATACATACTATATACTTATTTTTTGAGAACAATGAAATTTCTCGATCGTTACATTATGTGGAGCTAGTAGAGGGACCACTTGGACATATATAATCAGGCTCCCATGAATCCATATGATCATCATTCTATACCGAACAACTCAATCATATGATCACTAATTTCAGAATCACACCACTATAAACCTGAAAACTGAACTCCAAATTATATACCGTATTACGAAAGCCTGTGAAAAGCTATTATCCAATGACCTTACCATGTATACAAAACCCTCATATGATATCCATGATCAACCTTAGGTCAAAGTCTGTTCAACCTACTGATCAAGCTATCTTAAAGTTCCATTATACCATTGAATAAAAAAATGACTATTCACCATATGCGAATAAGTAGTCAAATGCCTAGCAAAGGACCCAAGGCCTTGTCCATTTTCACATCCAATATAATACCTTTAAGAAAATACCCTTAACTCTTTATTAGAGCTATGATTACAATATCTATAAACAAACCCTCCATCGTATATAAGTCATGCACCCAACAAACTGGTCTATAAGCTTACTACCTCTGAGACGCTTTAGCCATTGGAAGATCAAAGTACACAAGTCATATACATGAAGTAGTTCGTCTACTCAGGATTAAGGTAATTACATAATGAATATCAAAAGCAGATTGATCCACTTATAGCTGACTGCGCAGATTAATCACGCTTTAGTCCTGGTCTAATATGTTACCACCAAGCAACATATCTATGTTTCTACTTAGGAGTCTATGATCCGGACACTCAAGAACAAACCGTCCCCACCATGGCTTTAGACAACATAATAGTCTTAACAAGAGTTAGATGCTCAGTCTAACCCCATAGACTACGGACCATAATTTAGACTGCTTATTTTAGAACATTGTCTTCTCGCATATAAAAGTCTATTGTATGCAACATTCTAATAGTTTAACACAAGCAGTTAGTGAGGCATATTTGCTTACATTTACTTTAACATGTAAATAGAATATGGACAAATAGTAATGTAAGGAATAACCTCTAAATATAATTTTATTATCCAGTTCAAAATAAATGAAATATATCAAAATGTCTTTCATGCTTAGGGCATTCCCTAACAGTCCCATCATCTTACTTCTTACATAATGTTTATTTTCAATTAAATAAATATTTACTAACATAAAAATAAAATTAACTTACTTGGATCAACGAACAAGATGCACATCATGCCAAGAGGGATATGGTCAAACAACTCTGATACCAATTGTGGTGGCTCACCCTGTGTGGAGGCTAAACAACACTATCACGGTCGAGCTCTGAAGCTAACTGCGATAGTCTACTACCTCATGGGTCGCTGGCAACTTACTTTTAACATACTTCATTTTTTTGACATACTTATTTTAACTTTCCATTTTAACGTGAAAATAGGGAATAAAATTTTCTTTTAATTTAAACTTGAAAATTGTATCATCGTAAAACATTTACTGTAGTAAATATTTTACATTTTCATAACTTAATTTACATCATAAAAACATCGTTTCAAAAGCCTATTTCAATACAACTAAGCGAAAGACTTGTAGTAAGATCATTTCCCTCGCCCAATCCCTTTGGCACATGTAGATCCCACCCTTCGTCCATCATAAATTAATTGATGTACAGGTTGCTTACCTGCAACATGAATAAACTTGTGAGCTACAAGCTTAGTAAGTTCAAACATAAAGACAAGTAACTTAGACCATAGACCATAACTTAGAGCATTAAATATAATGTTAGTACACATTATGCTTATTTATGCTCATTTATGGATAATGCTTAAATCTTAGGTCTTTATCTTGCATTACGTTCTAGCTTTGGGCCCCATGTTGATCGTACTGTAGTGCATGCATGACTGAGAGGGACACTGGGAAGTGACCCACTGGCCAATCCTCAATAGTCTAACATAACATTAACA
The DNA here is from genome assembly GCA_035233585.1 of Antiaris toxicaria. NCBI lineage: Eukaryota > Viridiplantae > Streptophyta > Magnoliopsida > Rosales > Moraceae > Antiaris > Antiaris toxicaria. The sequence goes on from CP141153.1 coordinate 49,868,645, forward strand.
TAAATATAACATAGGTAACCTCCCCTTATGGGAGGCCGGTATGCCAAAAGGTGGTTTAATTACCATCTTTCATATGGTTCTGACCAGGTGACATTCTCATTGCCCCTCCGTCTAGAACACTTTACATGTCTTTCTTTTATTGTGTGTATTTTATTTGATACACTATTGTGCATATAGCACCTACATATATAATTTATATCTTATACATAGTACATAAACATGTCAAGTAAATTCATGTTGCAGATAATGAGATATCTGAACTTACAAATATTTTGCTAACATTTCCTTCCTGGGGTCTAGTGACATTCCTTCGTTGCTTCTAGGTTGAATCCCTATAACCGAAATAATTAACGGTTATTTCCAATATTTCTTTCATACTTAAAACATCATAAAAATACAAAAATTCTAAGTCCAAGTCCCTAATGGTGAATTTAGGGATCTAACATTTCAGTTGTAGCTTCTCTGTCAACTTTTCGCAAAATGACCATTTTGTCCCGGTCTTTTGACAAAATGACCATTTTGTCCTTAATGGACTTTTCTTACTTTTCTTATACCGGAATCTTGATTTTTCCATTAAAACCTTAATTAAGGCCTTAGGTTGCTATTCCAAGCCTTAACGTCCCTTTTTCTAACTTTTTACAAAATAACTATTTCGTCCCTAACTTTTGATGAAATGACCATTTCGTCCCTAACGTGATTCCTCTTTGTAAATATACTTTTCTTTGACTTAAAACTTAATTTTGGCCTTTAGAATTTTAATTAAGCTATTCTAAGGCTCTAACGGTCCTTTTATAACATTTCTGAAATTTTTGATCAAAATGACCATTTTACCCCTGACGGGTCTTTGGACCGTAACATTTTTACTTTATTGTTTTAACTAGATTTTCTAAGCCCAAAAATCGTAAAATAAATTCTTCGAGGCCTTATTAGGTTTACACTACATTAATCACTGTAACTTCACTATTTATTCTTCACCCGACCCTCGGGTGATACTATTCCGACCCTTGGTCGTTTATCTTCTTTTTCTTGCGTTTCGGGGCTTCGAATGGAAGTTTCACTAATATTGAAAATTTCCATCATCCTTTCCCTGGCCTAGATCACCGAGGGGGGTTGGGTTTTCATACCCCGACTACATTTTACCCCTTATTTCCCAAAATACCCTTCAGGCCGTTTTGAAAATTTTGGCAGCGTTTTTGCTTAAGTTTAGGTTCCCGATGTTTAGGTAATGCCTTAAAACAATGTACCTACCACGTACTAAATCAGAGGCCTAATTTTTACGTAAAAACACAAACATTTTATTTAAAAATTTCTATAAAATCCTAATCGTTTCTAATGGCATTTCGATTCATTTTTATCCACTCTCACCCTCGGTTTTTGTCCACATTTCACAGACACATTTTTCCTCACAAAAATCTCATTTCATCACCAAACCATAGTTTTCTTTGATTTCATGCATAGGGATTTGAAGTTTTGAGCTTCTAATTTTTCCTAACTCAATCACCTACCACAGACAATCTTTTGAATTAGGAAACTATTAACAGTCAAACTTCAATTTTTCATTCAACACCCCTTATGTAGCTCATGGATTTTCTTTGAAAACATTGTACTGATTTTTGTTTTAAAGTTTCTAATCCATTCTTTGCTTCAATCACATGCTAACCTAGCTTTTTAAAGCATAAACTTGCAAAACAAAAGCTTGAAATTCATCATACTTTAACTACATACTGCCCACAGATTTTCTTTAAAAAACTCAAAAGAAAGCTTAAAAATTAAGGCTTACCTCACTAGGAAGATCACTTGGTGCTTGGGAAGGCTTTTGAACAAGTTTAGTGGGAAAATTTTGAAAAAAATTAGCTTGGATGGTGGTGATGGCTCATAGCAGTAGGGGAGGCAGAAATGGCTAAATTTTTTTTTTTTTGGTTTTCAATCCAAAAAAGTGGCTTAAATGCCAGCCAAAAAGGAGGGACTAGCTTGCAAAGAAATTTGGGCAATTTGCAACATCTTGGGGGGTTGTTTGATACTTTTTAAGGGTTTATAAACAAAATTTTTTTCTGATTTCTTCTTCATCAACAGACTCTATCTTGCTATTTTTCCAAAATTTTTCCAAAATTTCTAATGCAATTTTGGCAACTTTTTAGCCCTTGGATCAAACTTACTTTAAACACTAACCATTGGATTTCCTAATGTGATAGCCTGAACCTTGAGTGGCCCAGACCGTCACTTAAAACTTATTACTGATACTTAAATTTACATGAAATCTATTACTCAAACTTACTTACTTAATACTATAATTTTAGGGATATTTTTTTATATATACGTAAGTTCTACTATTCACGTGCGTACATATACTTTACAAATACAAAGGTCTAAGCAACTGAAGTTCAATCTTACATACATGCTTACGAAATTATTTGACTGGTTATTATTCAAAAATAAAATGTTTGTTTAATACTATGTGGAAGTTAATACTTGTGATGGTATCCAAAACCTTACCCTCACATCCGCCTCTGCCGCAATCACCATCCATCGAGGTCTAAGCCATAGGTCGCTTACCTACAGCATGAACACACACTGTGAGCTTTACGCCCAGTAAGTATAACATATCATCCGTAAAACATGTTTAAAACATAATTAATACTTAAACCATATAAGCATGTCATGTATACATAACATGTATCATGCAGTCAATCATTCCACATACTGGATGCAAAACCAAAGCATCACACAAAACTAAATACATAACTGGAACATCACATAACTGAATGCATAACAGAAAACATCATGTAAATGAATGTATATCTACGATAGCTGGAAGCATGCTGTAACTATAGCTAAGGCATATCGTGGACAATGCATAAACCGATTATGCTCATATTATGCTTCATTATTCATTATCTTTCCTTTACTTTACTAAGGGCCAGTGTGTTAGTACCGAATGCATGCAGATCTACGGATTCACTGAGACCACAAACCTTCTTTATGGGCCTTGACCCATTATGTATTAAGAGCCATCAGCTTAAGCTCGTCATGCTTAAACTGGAAAACCTCTTCAAGCGGGAGAGGCTAGTACGACAAGCTTAATGATTAACCAATTGTTGAATCATATCTGATCTCCTCATGCCGTAAGCTCTACTAGGCTTTACCTTGATCTTACGTGATAGGGATCTAATAGCATTTAACTCATGCTTTCATTAATCTATGCAATTATGAAATCTAAACACTTCTATTGTGCTATGCAACAACTGTGCAGGGTTTGCATACTTAACATAGTGTAAAAATAACACTTTAAACTCATTTTTGCTCAAGAGTTGTACTTACTTGTCAGCTGACAATTCGTACTTTACCTCTATTGAAAATTATAGGTAGCAACCTGTAATCATAATGCATCTTTGTTAAACTTTGTTCTTAGGTCGCTATGGTCATTAGTGACTATAAATTTTATTGTTAGGTAGTACCGACCCTTATCGGTACTAACTGCTCTCTCTTGAGAGTTTGATTTTCTAATTGTGGTTAATTAATTTATTTACCTAATAAATTAATTAACGTCACTCTTAGGTCACTACTATCGTTAGTGACTAATAAATTTATTGTTGTATGGTACCGATGCCTATCGGTACCCAATTGCTCTACTTTGGAAATTTGGTATCTAATTTCTAATCGTACTTAATTAATTTGTCTACTTGACAAATTAGTCATCGTCTCTCACTATCTCATTCAAACATAGTCCTTGACTGGTTAACTGACTAGTCAACTGACCGGTTACCTCGCACATCATTGACTATGTAGCCTACCGGGGTACTTAGTGTGGTAGCAAACCGAGCTATCTCTACCATTTTATTTATTTCGAAAATTGTTTTAGGAAACTTATAAAATTTTTGGGGAAAATATATGCTCTTTGAAACCGTCCCCATATCACCCCATTGGAAGGTGGGGGTGTTTTATCAAAACCATTTCTCCATTTTAAAAAAGGAAAGAACACATTTTGGTGTTCATATTTAAAAGTGGTTCTTAAACGTTTTACTGAAAACTGTTTAAAACTTGTTTGAAACGACTTAATTTGTAAATTTGGTGAACATGAAACTTTTAGTCTCAACAAAATGAACAACTTTTTTATTCATCTCAAAGCTCAGTTTAACCTCTAACAGGTCCTAAACTTTGCAAACCCATGGCTAAAATGTGCCCGGTTTTAGAAAAAATTCCAGTTTTACCCTTATTTAAAAACTGCTATGTTTGGGGCCTAAAACGGGCAAATTTTTAAAACTCACATGGGTCATCTTAAAGATTTCAACAAGATCTAAAACTTTCGTGTTGAGTCTGAGGTCCGATTTGGACTTTAAGTTGGTCATTTTTATAAAAATCTGAGACTATTCCTGTTGCCAAGATTTCAGTCCCAATTTTAAACTCTGATTAAAAACTACTCAGAAAACCCATCTTAATTTCATTTTTGGCCAAAGGCTATTTGACACAAAACAACCATAACAAATTTCCTTAAAACTTTGTGTTTTACCAAATCCCAAAATCAGACCATAACATGTTCCAAATGTAGGAAATAAATGGTTAAAAACGTATCAGAGTAGTGTAGCGGAACAATAAAATTTTTCACATCGTTAAATACTCATGATGCCATATACAATACACCAACAACAATTAAAAGTCATACCTCAAGGACACCAATCTTGTAGGAGGAGAATGACCGGAGGGCTTCAGCCAACTAGGCTTCTCTACTATTCTCTAATTCCCGAATGGCTGAGTGTGTGGGCACTCTGAACCTCGATTGGTATGCTAGCATTGCTAGTCTTCTTCCGACCACCCAAATCTCTAAAGAACTTATTGTTACGGCGAGTTGTGCAACAATAAGCCTACTCACCTGAGAGTCTGTGGTCTGAGAGAACTGGAGTGGCAAGACCTCTATTTATAGACTTGCATGAGGTGATTCTCTGAATTCGAATTGGATTAAGAGAAGATATTGTGACGCCCCCTAATATCAACCACCCGCAACCGTCATGAATCGACTCTACGGCCGACCAAGACCACTCGTGTGCCGAATCCAGGTCGTCAGTTTTAAACTCTTTTGCTCACAACTCTTAAATATCAGGGCCTAAAATTTCACCCATAATTTTTTTTTCTTTAATACAAACTTCCTCTTAAGAAAACTAAGTAAGAAAGCCATGCCATATACTAACTTTTATATGTCTTAATAAAGTACAAAATAATATAAAACATATAGTACATATATGTATTGTATATTTTGTTTCCAAATATATTTTCTTCAACTCAAAAGCTCAGCGAAAAACTTATAGCAGGACCAAGTTCACGGTAAGTTCCCTATCCCCTTGACATGCTCACATCCTGCTGCCATCCAGGAATCTACTGGACAGGTTTCTTACCGGTAACATGAACAAACAGATCAGCTAACAGGCGCAGTAAGTTCAAACATGCATATTAAGAATCATATTGATTCAAAAACACTAAAAACTCAATTTCCTATGAATAATACTATTCATCATGAATAGTGACTTTGACCTTTAACCGATGAATAGTAACAGTTACCCTAACTGATTACTATTCACATTACCCTAGCAGGGTGCTATTCACATATCCTAACCGAATTTACATTACTCTAGCGTAACTTCGGTTATGCTCAATTATGATTTTTATCATTTTATTGATCGTTTATTCTCTATTTGATTTCTAGTTTAGAGCTCCGTTATGGCAGTACTGATGATTATTAGCACGCTGACTGGGAGGGTCTAAGTAGTGACCTTAGAACATCGACCTCCACCACTATGTTGGAGGGGCGGTACGCCTTAATGGTTTCATTACCATCTTTCAAATTTACAATCTTGACCAAGTGATATTAATCATCACCTTAAGGTCACTATCCTCCATTACCCGTAGGCCTTGCTTATTCTTATTATCTGGGATATGTTATTCTAACTAGTCCCCAAATGTTTATAAGACTTTATGTCTAGTGTACATCTAGTACAGAATAAAACAACATAGTATTTCATATTGCAGACATGTAAATGCTTGAACTTACCAAAACTGCGCTAGTGTCCACTTCCGAAACTCCTTTGTAGTCTATCTCTATTTTAGGTTCCTACAGACATAATATTGTCTGTTAATACCCTATCTTAATTATACTTTAAATATACATTTATTTCACTTAATAATTCAATACTTTTAAATTTTGTTTGTGGTACACGGCCTGAAACATGCTCGTGTCCTAGCCTGTGCACCTCTCGGGTTTACTCTACACGGCCATGTTATTTTCTATCTTAGCCGTGTAACTGTACATGGCTTGATACATGCCCATGTTCAATATTTTTCCATTTATAACCCTAATCCACCGAGGGGTCTCGGTTTCCTTCCCAAGTCCAATATTTTTACACCTCGTTTCCCGAAATGCCCTTAAGCCGATTTTAGAAATTTCAGTAGCATTTCTGCTTATATTTTAAGGTTTCCAGGCGTTAGGTATGCCTCAGAATCTTTGTACCTACCACATACTATACTAGAGGCCTATTTTATACAAAGTTTCCAAACTTTGTATAAAAAGTTTCCACATGATTTAATATTCAGAAACTAACACAAACAACAATATTTTTCTTTTAAACTAGCCTTGGTTTACTAGTTAATCATACCAAAATAATTTTTCATAACATCATATCATTCGTTAGTTTTCTAATGTATAAAACAACATCAAAAACTTAACAAAACATGCATTCTAACACTAGCATAGCCACGGATTTTTATGCATAAACACATAGAAAATCTTATTTTCTTTCCTAGGGTTTTTATCAACACTTTTCAACATTAAACATTTTTCATTTCATAATGTTCATGCTCACGGTTTTAGCAAGAAAATTACATCAAAGTTTTCTTGTTTCCTTATTCCAATTCATGCTTAATTCAATGCATAATTAAATGAACATAATTACTAAACCAAAACACCAAAACTCATGCATTTTTCACACCATTGAAGCCACGGTTTTTCAAAGGAAACATGCAAAATTTTTGCTTGTTTCTAAACCCTAATACAAGCTTTAATTTCTACAACACCAAACAAATCAAAACATCATCACATTATCAACTAAATAACAATTTTTTTCCATTCACGCGCTCATACCCACAGATTTTCTAAGGAAAATCAAAGGAAAAAGCTTCAATTTTGAAGCTTACCTGGATTAGTTGATGACTTGAGATTGGAAATGCAATGTAAGCTAGGTTTGGTGTGAAATTGAAAACAAAATTTTGGCTTTCAAAGGGGGCGAAGGCCGCGGTTTTGGCTGAATAAAAAGGGCAAGAGTTTGGTTGGTTTTTTTCATTTTTTTAATTAAATTTTGATGCCTATTTATAGGCAAAAACCAAGGGCTCTTTAGCAAATTTTTTTCAACAATTTGCTAATTGTTCAAGGACTAAAAAGTAAGGATTTTCGGGCAAAAATCAAATTTTTTTCTTCTTCCTTTCCAGGTGGCCGAATGGCCTTTTAAAATTTTTTTAAACAAAATTTCAATGGCTTTTTGGCATAATTTTGGCCATTGATCATAAAGTAACCTAATCTAAACCATACACCTTTCAAAATTATTTTCCTAATTAAGGAAAATAATTTTTGTTTATGACATAATCATGGTGATGTCATCCTACTATCATATTAATTCACTAATTAATTCATGATCAATTTTTGACCGAAATTTGATCCGAATGGAACTTCACCGAAATCACGTAGGCGGGTTCTCAGCACCTTCAGTGCGATCGGTTTGTCTTATTTTGGTTCCACTTGATCAGAATTCTCTATCGTAAATTTCTATTATTTCAGTACATTTCAATGCACTCTCTAGGGTTTTCGGCTCTGATTTCGAACCGTCTCACCCAATTATGTCCGGTAAGATTTTCCATCCCCGAACTTACACACTTTAACACTGCCAGAACATTTTTACACTATTCACAATAGTATTAAAACACAACTTTTTCACATTTTATTCATTAAAATTGTTATATACATACAATTTTAACCTACTCCGAGAATTCAAAATTCCCGGTTATCACATTCACCCCTCCTTATAGAATTTTCATCTCCAAAAATTTAAAACAAGTGGGGTTACAAATTTTTCATTTCGTCCTCACGCTCCCATATAGCCTCTTCAATGTTGTGATTTCTCCACAGCACTTTGACCAATGGGATTGTTTTATTCCTCAAAACTTTATCCTCACGTGCCAGTATTTGAACAGGTCTCTCCTCGTAGGTCAGGTCTTCCTGAATCTGGATCGATTCATGTTTCAGTACATGGGATGGATCTGATATGTACTTCCGTAGCATCGACACGTGGAACACATTATGTACTGCCGGCATTTCTGGAGGTAATGCCAATCTATAGGTGACTTTACCAATGCGTTCGATGATATCATTGTTAGGAAATGCCCTAAGTATTGGAGACATTTTGATGTATTCATTTTGAACTAGATAATAAAATTATATATATAGAGGTTATTCATTACATTGCTATCTGTCCTCGTCTTATTTACATGTTAAAGTAAATGTAAGCAAATATGGCTCACTGACTGCTTGTGTTAAAACTGTTAGAACGTTGCATGCAATGGACTTTTGTATGCGAGAAGACAATGTTCTAAAGTTAGCGGTCTAAACTATGGTCTGTAGTCCATGGGGTTAGACCGAGCATCAACTCATGTTAAGACTATTATGTTGTCTAAAGACTTGGAGGGGACGGTTTGTCTTGACTGTCTGGAGCTGGACTCCCAAGTAGAGACATAGATATGTTGCTTGGAGGTGACATATTAGACCGGGACTAAAGCGTGATTGATCTACGTAGTCCGCTATGAGTGGATCAATCTGCTTTTGACGTTCATTATACAATAACCTTAATCCTGAGTAAATGAACTACTTCATGTATATGACTTGTGTACTTTGATGTTCCAATGGCTAAAGCGTCTCAGAGGTAGTAAGCTTATAGACAGGTTCGTTGGGTGCATGACTTGTATACGATGAAGGGTTTGTTTGCAGATATCGGAATCATAACTCTAAGGAGTTAAACGTATCCTCTTAAAGGCATTATACTGAATGTGAAAATGGACAAGGCCTTGGGTCGTCTGCTGGGCAGATGACTTCTTATTCACACATAGTGAATAATCATTTTCTTAATTCGGTAGTACAATGGAACTTTAAGATAGCCTGATCAGTAGGATTAAACGGACTTTGACCTAAGGCTGATCATGGATATCATATGAGGGTTTTGCATATATGACAAGGTCATTGGTTAGTAGCTTGTCACAGGCTTACGTAATACGGTATATAATTGGGAGTTCAGTTTCAGGTTTATAGTGGTGTGACTCTAAAACTAGCGATCATATGATTGAGTTGTTTGGTATAGAATGATGATCATAAGGAATCACGGGAGCCCGATTATATATGTCCAATCAATCCCTCTACTAGCTTCACATAATTCCTTAACGTTTGGCAAATTGGTTTGTGTATGCTATTGGCTAGTTTATTATGCATGGATGGTGATGACACAGGATTTGGATGGTAGACAAGATTCTCTCCGGTTGGATTCAGATTTTGTTTTGGATAATAGAGTACACAATTATTCGAACTCCAAATAAAGTTGCCATGATTTTATTTGAGATTGGATTGGAGTTGTAGAAAATTATCCATGAGAACAAGAATTTGAAACACAACCGTTTTGTGTATTTTGAAATTTGAATTTTGAAATTTGAAATTTGAATTTTGAATTTGAAATTTGAATTTGAAATTTGAATTTGAAATTCGAATTTGAAATTTGAATTTGAAATTTGAATTTGAAATTTGAAATTTGAAATTTGAAATTTGAATTTGAAATTCGAATTTCAAATTTGAAATTCAAGTTTTGAATCACAGTCCAAGTGGGGTTCGAATTTGTTGTGGAAAACCCACAAGGTTTGAAATTCAAATTTGAGTTGGATTTAGAGAGGATAATCTTGTTAGAATCCTACTTGAATTTTGAATCTAAATCCTAACAAAAGTGGACGAAATTTTGAGGATAATCCTCAATGGAATTTCGGTTTTTGTGGATAAGGTTCAAGGGAAGATTCAAGTTTCAATGCTAGTTGAATTTGGATTCTCTCCTTCCCTGAAAAGTGGCCGAAATTATGGAGGAAATCTCCTAGGAAAATTCGGTTATTTTGGATAAGGTTGAGATAAGATTCAAGCTTGAAAATCCTAGTGGAATTTTGATTCTCCCTTATCCTAAATGTAGCTAAATATTTGGAGAAAAATCTCCTAGGAAATTTTGGATTTTTTGGTTGAAAAAGGGAGATAAAATTCTAGTTAAAATCTTGTTTAGATTTAGATTGGTTTTATCCTTAAAAAATCGAATTTTATTGTTGGGATTTTCCCATGAAAAAATTCAGATTTTTATGGTTATGGATAAGGGAGAATATCTTTTCCTAGTCCAATTCAAATTCAGAGAATCACCTCATGCAGGTCTATAAATAGAGGTCTTGCCACTCCAGTTCTCTCAGACCACAGACTCTCAGGTGAGCAGGCTTATTGTTGCACAGCTCATCGTGACAATAAAGTTCTTTAGAGATCTGGGTGGTCGGAAGAAGACTAGCAGTGCTAACATACCGATCAAGGTTCAGAGTGCCCACACACTCAGCCATTCGGGAGTTGGAGAATAGTAGAGAAGGCTAGTTGGTTGAAGCCTCCGATCATTCTCCTCCTGCAAGATTGGCGTCCTTGAGGTATGAGTTTTAATTGTTGTTGGTTTATTGTATATGGCATCATGAGATATTTAACGATCTTAAAAAACTTTTATTGTTCCGCTGCACCACTCTGATACGTTTTACCGATTTATTATCCTACAATTGGTATCAGAGCCATCTCATGACTATGCCATGTACATAAATTAGACAATTACTTAGTCTTTTTATTTATGTATGGATTTGATATTTAGAGAGTGGCATTCTAGGGTTCCTTTATGTTGTTATCATGGATTATGTATAAAGTATGTGGTTATTTTAATTTTTTGAATTATTATAAGCATGCTTGTTTATACCGGTTATGGTTCCTTAGAATTTAGAAAAATTGTATCTAGGAATTTTTATGTAACCATGGGAGCAGTTTATTAACACTGTAATTTTCCCATGGATTTTAATTTTTGTCTCTTAGAATTTTTATGGTTAGAATTTTTGTACACCGGAAACGGTTTAGGAAATTTTATGTAATTATTCTTGGAGGAGATTGAAGATTGAAGACCGTAATTTATTTTTTTCCCAAAAGTTAAATTTGATTTAAAGGTTGAAATTTTGATTGTGTGGAAAATTTCAATTTAATTGGGATTCAAATTAATTTTTGGAGATCCTAATAGGTAAATTGGAATATGGCACGAAAATCGAGACACGACCCCTCGGTATAGGCCGACGGGCCTTGGTGGGGCTGCAGCCCCTACCCTCGGGCAGGATGGGGCTACGGCAGCCCCTGTGCAAGCCAACACCACCCACGGCCGCAGGCTTAGCCTATAGCCAAGGGTGGCCGTGGCCTGCCCAAGGCTGGCCGCAGCCTGGGCGTCCAGCCTTTGGCTGCAGGCGCTGCCTGCAGCCTGACGGCTGCTGCGCCCAGCCTGGGCGTGCAACCTGGCGCTGCAGGCTTGGCTTACAGCCCGACAAGGCTGCACATAGGGGGCAACCGTGGGCTGCCAGCCCCTTTGGGCCTGGTGGCTACCCACGGCGGCTGCCGCCTTCGGAGGCGGTGGTACGACGGTCTAAAAATCGAAAAATTTTGTTTTTTAAATTAGAAATTTAATTTTAAATCATGTTTAAAAATATGTAATTGAAAATTTGAAATTTTTGAAATTACATATTATTACACATGATGTTTAAAATTGTTTAAAAATTTGAATTGGAAATTTAGATTTAAAATTCGAATTTAGAATTTGAATTTGAAATTTAAATTTTTAGAGATTTAAATTTTAAATAATTCTTGGGATGAGAAATAAATGGAGAGGCTACATAAAGATGGATACAAGAAGACGGAACAGAATTCAAGACCCAAAGAATGCTTTGGATGGAATTTTGTAATCTTTATTTTCTTTGTTCTAGGATGGAACCATAGCTTGGTTATTCTGTCAATTATTTTTTCTGTGATATGTCATGGATGTATAAATATGTATTGATGGATGTTTTATATGCATATTTGATAACATGTCATATAGGATAGGTGAGTGCCGCTCATACTATATTGATCATACATAATTTGTCAAAACTTGCATGTTTTTCAAAATTTTGAGTGGGAGAGGGTTTCAAACAAAACCCACGGCCTCCATTGTTGATCCATATGTGAAAGCATGGTAACGCCTCGCGTCAGTTCTGCCCTGACCACACCCCTTGGTAGGTGTTTACCGGTATACTAGATTGGATCTCCTATGTGGAAAACGTGTTCGGGTACGATCCTATTAATGACCACCCCTCGGTGGCTTGGTAGGACGTGGATCGGGCTACGTAAACAATGGTTATACACTCAAGACTCGTTTAGTTATTAACCTTCCCTAGAAGCTCTGTTAACTAAACTGGTGGCCAAATAAGCGGTTATTAATATATGTCTTAACCTTGGAGGATTTAAGGCAACATATATTAATTGGACGGGGTCCATGTTCCAGCTATTTGTTTTCATGACCACCCCTCGGTGGCTTGGGGCAATAGGTGCTAAGAATTACCGTTGCAATACTACACGTTTTTCAAGTTTCATGTAGGAACATACTTGTATGTTTTATTTGCTAAATTATCTGTATATTTGCTTGGGCTTTGTAATGATGTCTAGTATAATTTTATTTCAGTTCAAAATGTCACCGACACCCCTCATTTCAATACTTGCTGAAAATAAGCTGAATGGCGATAATTATAAAGATTGGAAAAGAAATCTATTAATAGTTCTCAGCTGCGAGAGACACAAGTTCATAGTGGATGAACCATGCCCACAAGGGCCCAAACCTGACACACCACTTGAGGAGGTCCCGGTTGCCTATAATCGTTGGAGAGAATCCAATGCGATAGCTCGATGCTACATCCTTGCTAGCATGACGAGTGCTTTACAAAAGCAGCATGAGACTTATCAAGTTGCTGGGGTGATCATGGAAAATCTGGAGGACATGTTTGGAGGCCAAGAAAAATTGGCTCGACAGTCCGCTATCACCAGCATTATGAACTCTAAGCAAAATGTGGGTACTCCGGTGAAGGACCATATGATCACTCTAATGGGATTCTTCGCTGAGGCTGCCGAGAATGGTGCTGAGTTGGACTACAACACCCAGATCGAGATGCTGTTCAAGACTCTGTCTAAAGATTTTGTGGGGTTTTAGGCCGCATACAATCTGGCGACAAAGGAGTTAGGACTAACTGAGCTCATGAAGCAACTATAGGTTTATGAGTGGATGATCAGGGATGAGGATGTGGTCCGACCTAAAGGTGAGGCCAATTTGGCAGAATCTTCCAATCCCTCACGGAAGAGGAAGAGGCCAAATAAGAAGCAAGTGGCTTCTAGTTCTTCTAATCCTCCTGTCTCGGACGGGAAGAAGAAGAAGAAGAACAAGAAGCCAAAGGACCCTAAAAAGTCCAAATGCTTCCATTGTGGGAAGGTAGGTCACTTCAAGAAGGCTTGTCGGGAATTCCTGGCCACCAAGGGCAAGGAAGGTAAGGAACTTCATTACTTGGAAGCGTGTTTGGTGGAAGAATCGAAAGACACTTGGGTCATTGATTCGGGCACCACTAATCATGTTTGTGTTTCTATGCAGGGGTTCATGGAAACGAGAAGTCTACATGACAGGAGCCTCTCGTCGCGGACTGGAGATGGTAGCTTTGTAGTGGCTGAGGTAGTGGGAGATGTTTACCTTTATTTTGACCAATTTAGGTTTATTTTATTAAAAGACTGTTTTTATGTTCCTAATTTTAGGAGGAACCTTATATCGGTAGCTTGTTTAATAAATGATTCTTATTCAGTTTCTTTTAGTAAAAGAGTTAATATTCATAGAAATAAGTCTTTTATCTGTTCTGGATGGATGGATGGAAACCTATATTTGATCAAACTAAAGATGTACTCACTGCTTGACACTGAATTAATTGATAACTCTAAAAGGTTGAAAGTTTCTCACTCTAACAAGGCGTATCTTTGGCATTTAAGACTTGGTCATATTAATCAGGATAGGATTCAAAGATTGGTGAAAGACGGTCCTCTGGAATCTCTGGAAGAGGTACGACTTCCCCAATGTGAGTCTTGTCTAGAGGGTAAAATGACTAAGAGGTCTTTTGGAGCTAAGGGTACAAGGGCCCAGGAGCTCTTAGAAATTGTGCACACTGACGTATGTGGCCCCATGAACGTCACAGCACGAGGAGGGTTCGAGTATTATGTCTCTTTTACAGATGATTACTCGAGGTATGGATATGTGTATCTGATGCACCGTAAGAGGGAAACCTTTGACAAGTTCAGAGAGTATCATGCGGAAGTGGAAAAGCAATTAGATAAATCCATAAAGACACTTTGATCTAATCGAGGTGGCGAATACCTCTCTGATGAATTTCTAGGACATCTTGTAGAGAACGGGATATTATCCCAATTGACTGCACCTGGTACTCCACAACAGAATGGTGTAGCCGAAAGGAGAAACAGAACCTTATTGGATATGGTATGGTCCATGATGAGTTATTCAACGCTGCCATTATCATTTTGGGGATATGCTTTACAAACGGCATGTTATATTCTGAACCAGGTTCCAAGCAAATCAATTCCCAGAACTCCGTATGAATTGTGGCGTGGCAGGAAGCCCTCCCTTGGACATATGAGAATATGGGGCTGCCTGGCACATGTACTGGATGGGGATGCGAAAAAGTTGGAACCAAGATCAGAATTATGTATGTTTGTAGGGTATCCAAAAGGAACTAAAGGAGGTCTGTTCTATAATCCGAAGGAACAAAAGGTCATTGTCTCAACCCATGCGACATTCTTGGAGGAAAGTCACATGAATGACTTTAAGCCTCGAAGCAAAGTGGTACTAGAGGAGTTATCAGGTAAAAGAACTGCTCCACAGTTTTTGGTCTTGGATGCAAGTCCGAGTTCCAGTGAAAGACCTGTAGACGATCAACAATTTAGGGTGCCTCGTCGTAGTGGGAGGGTTTCTAAGAAACCTAATTTCTTCATGTATGATGCTGAGGTATACCAGGCCGAGGCGCATGAGCATGAGGATGATCCGGTCACTTATGATGAAGCTGTAAATGATGTTGATTCTAAATCTTAGAAACAGGCTATGAACAATGAGATGGATTCTATGAAATCCAACTCTGTTTGGGAACTTGTAGATTTGCAGGATGGGATAAAACCCATTGGATGCAAATGGGTCTACAAAAGAGAGAAGGATGCGAAAGGGAGAGTGGAAACTTTCAAAGCTAGACTGGTTGCAAAGGGATACACGCAAAAGGCTGGAATCGATTACGATGAAACCTTTTCGCCTGTTGCTATGCTGAAGTCTATCCGTATTCTTCTGTCCATTGCTGCGGCTCTCGATTACGAGATCTGGCAAATGGATGTCAAGACAGCATTCTTGAATGGCCATCTTAAAGAATGTATCTATATGATACAGCCCAAAGGGTTCGTAGCGAAAGGCCAAGAAAGGAAAGTCTACAAGTTACTTAGATCCATTTATGGATTAAAGCAAGCGTCCCGCTCATGGAACCAGAGGTTTGATCAAGCGGTTAAGACATTTGGTTTTGAGCAGAACATTGATAAACCTTGTGTTTATAAACGTATTAAAGATGGAAAAGTGGTTTTTCTGATACTCTATGTCGATGATATACTACTCATTGGGAATGATGTAGGGAACTTATCATCGGTCAAGCTTTGGTTACACCAACAGTTTGACATGAAGGACTTGGGAGAAGCTAATTATGTTCTAGGCATTCGTCTCTTTAGAGATCGAAAGAACAAAATAATAACGTTATCCTAAGCTTCATACATAGATAAAATAATTGAAAAATATGCAATGCAAGAGGAAAAGAAAGGTTCACAACCTTCTATTACCGGTCTAACTCTTTCATTGGATGACTGTCCCAAGACATCGGAAGAAAGGGAGCATATGAGTAAGGTCCCTTATGCATCCGCTGTGGGTAGCCTTATGTACGCTATGCTTTGCACTCGCCCGGATATATGTTTTGCAATAGGTATGGTGAGTCGATATCAAGCAAATCCTGGAACCAAGCACTAGCAAGCTGTAAAGCATATACTCAAGTATCTTAAGAGAACGAGGGATTATATGCTGGTGTATTCTGGAGGGGACCTAACACCCATAGGATACATGTACTCAGAATTCCAGACTTGTAAGGATTTGAGGAAGTCAACATTAGAGGGTATATGGAGACAAGATAAGTAGATGTATGTAAGATCGCATCCGAGGACAACATTACCGATCCCTTTACTAAGACTTTGGTGGCTAGAAGCTTTGAGAGGCATGTAGAGGCGATGGGGATGCGTAACATGGCACATCTACTGGCTTAGGGCAAGTGGGAGATTGTTAGGAAATGCCCTAAGTATTAGAGACATTTTGATGTATTCATTTTGAACTGGATAATAAAATTATATATATAGAGGTTATTCATTACATTGCTATCTGTCCTCGTCTTATTTACATGTTAAAGTAAATGTAAGCAAATATGGCTCACTGACTGCTTGTGTTAAAACTGTTAGAACGTTGCATGCAATGGACTTTTATATGTGAGAAGACAATGTTCTAAAGTTAGCGGTCTAAACTATGGTCTGTAGTCTATGGGGTTAGACCGAGCATCTAACTCATGTTAATACTATTATGTTGTCTAAAGCCTTGGAGGGGACGGTTTGTCTTGACTGTCTGGAGCTGGACTCCCAAGTAGAGACATGGATATGTTGCTTGGAGGTGACATATTAGACCGGGACTAAAGCGTGATTGATTTACATAGTCCGCTATGAGTGGATCAATCTGCTTTTGACGTTCATTATGCAATAACCTTAATCCTGAGTAAATGAACTACTTCATGTATATTACTTGTGTACTTTGATGTTCCAATGGCTAAAGCATCTCAGAGGTAGTAAGCTTATAGACCGGTTCGTTGGGTGCATGACTTGTATACAATGAAGGGTTTGTTTGCAGATATCGGAATCATAACTCTAAGGAGTTAAACGTATCCTCTTAAAGGCATTATACTGAATGTGAAAATGGACAAGGCCTTGGGTCGTCTGCTGGGCAGATGACTTCTTATTCACACATGGTGAATAATCATTTTCTTAATTCGGTAGTATAATGGAACTTTAAGATAGCCTGATCAGTAGGATTAAACAGACTTTAACCTAAGGCTGATCATGGATATCATATGAGGGTTTTGCATATATGACAAGGTCATTGGATAGTAGCTTGTCACAGGCTACGTAATACGGTATATAATTGGAAGTTCAGTTTCAGGTTTATAGTGGTGTGACTCTGAAATTAGTGATCATATGATTGAGTTGTTCGGTACAGAATGATGATCATATGGAATCACGGGAGCCCAATTATATATGTCCAATCAGTCCCTCTACTAGCTTCACATAATTCCTTAACGTTTGGCAAATTGGTTTGTGTATGCTATTGGCTAGTTTATTATGCATGGATGGTGATGACATAGGATTAGGATGGTAGACAAGATTCTCTCCGGTTGGATTCAGATTTTGTTTTGGATAATAGAGTACACAATTATTCGAATTCCAAATAAAGTTGCCATAATTTTATTTGAGATTGGATTGGAGTTGTAGAAAATTATCCATGAGAACAAGAATTTGAAACACAACCGTTTTGTGTATTTTGAAATTTGAATTTGAAATTTGAATTTGAAATTTGAAATTTGAATTTGAAATTCGAATTTAAAATTTGAAATTCAAATTTTGAACCACAGTCTAAGTAGGATTCGAATTTGTTGTGGAAAATCCACAAGGTTTGAAATTCGAATTTAAGTTGGATTTGGAGAGGATAATCTTGTTAGAATCCTACTTGAATTTTGAATCTAAATCCTAACAAAAGTGGACGAAATTTTGAGGATAATCCTCAATGGAATTTCGGTTTTTGTGGATAAGGTTCAAGGGAAGATTCAAGTTTCAATCCTAGTTGAATTTGGATTCTCTCCTTCCCTGAAAAGTGGCCGAAATTATGGAGGAAATCTCCTAGGAAAATTTAGTTATTTTGGATAAGGTTGAGATAAGATTCAAGCTTGAAAATCTTAGTGGAATTTTGATTCTCCCTTGTCCTAAATGTGGCCGAATATTTGGAGAAAAATCTCCTAGGAAATTTCGGATTTTTTGGTTGAAAAAGGGAGATAAAATTCTAGTTAAAATCTTGTTTAGATTTGGATTGGTTTTATCCTTAAAAAACCGAATTTTATTGTTGGGATTTTCCCATGAAAAAATTCAGATTTTTATGGTTATGGATAAGAGAGAATATCTTTTCCAAGTCCAATTCAAATTCAGAGAATCACCTCATGCAGGTCTATAAATAGAGGTCCTGCCACTCCAGTTCTCTCAGACCATAGACTCTCAGGTGAGCAGGCTTATTGTTGCACAGCTCATCGTGACAATAAAGTTCTTTAGAGATCTGGGTGGTCGAAAGAAGACTAGCAGTGCTAGCATACCGATTGAGGTTCAGAGTGCCCACACACTCAGCCATTCAGGAATTGGAGAATAGTAGAGAAGGCTAGTTGGTTGAAGCCTCCGGTCATTCTCCTCCTGTAAGATTGGCGTCCTTGAGGTATGAGTTTTAATTATTGTTGGTTTATTGTATATGGTATCATGAGATATTTAACGATCTTAAAAAATTTTTATTGTTCCGCTGCGCCACTCTGATACGTTTTACCGATTTATTATCCTACACTCATATGGTCCAATATATCTTGGACTCAATTTCCCCTTCTTCCTGAACCGCATTATTCCTTTCATCGGTGAAACTCTTAGGAATACGAAATCCCCTTCATTGAACTCCATGGATCTTTGACTTTTGTTCGTGTAGCACTGCTGTCGGCTCTAGGCTATCTTCATCCACTGCTGTATTTTTGTAACTGCATCCATTGTTTCTTGGATGAAATCTATCTTATGTAGTCATTTCTCTTGTAGGTTGTACCAGTGAACCGGTGATCTACACTTCCTTCCATACAAAGCTTCATAAGGTGCCATACCTATCGAAGCTTGGTAGCTGTTGTTATACGAAAATTCTACCAACGAAAGTTTCTCATTCCAGCTCCTCGGGAAATCTATTGTACACGCACGTAACATGTCTTCTAAAGTCTGAATGGTTAGCTCAGATTGCCCTTCTGTCTGCGGATGAAATGCTGTGCTCAGTTATACTTCTATTCCCATAGCTTCTTGCACCCATGTCTAGACGTTTAAAGTGAATCGTGGATCACGATCTGACACAATGGATTTAGGAACTCCATGTAGCCTGACTATATGGTTAACATACAAGCTTGCTAACTTTTCCAACTAGAAGGTCATCTTTACTGTAATGAACTTACCGTCTTTATCAGCCTATCTATAATAACCCAGATGGCATCATAGCCTTCTCAGGTCTTTGGTAGTCCCATCACAAAGTCCATTGTGATATGCTCCCATTTCCACTCAGGAATCTCTAACAGCTCTAGCTTCCCACCTGGATCACGATGTTCAGCCTTAACTTTTTGGCACGTCATACATCTACTTACAAACTCCGCTATATCCTTCTTTATCCCTTTCCACCAGAATTGCAACTTCAAATCTTGGTACATCTTGTTGACTCTAGGATATACTAAGTAAGGCATTTCATGAGCTTCGACCATAATTCACCTTCTTAATCCTTCATCATTTGGAACTTGAATTCTTCCCTGATGTAGGATTAATCCATCTTCAAACGCTTCTTCTTGCGAACCTGCTAACGCATCTGCAACACGATTGGATTTTCCTGGGTGATAGAGGATTTTGCAATCATAATCCTTTACCAGCTCGAGCCATCTCCTTTGCCGCATATTTAGCTCTTTCTGTGTGAAGAAGTATTTCAGACTCTGGTGGTCTATATAAATCTGACATTGATCTCCATATAAATAGTGTCACCAGATCTTTAACGCGAACACTACTGCGACAAGCTCTAAATCGTGCGTGGGATAATTCTTCTTATGGTCCTTTAATTGACGTGAGGCATAGGCAATCACCTTATCGCTTTGCATCAGGACGGCTCTTAATCCCATTTTTAAAGCGTTGTTGTATATCATGAACACCTCCCCTTCCGTCCGAAGTGTAAGTATTGGCATGCTCGTTAGTCATTTCTTCAGCTCTTGGAAGCTTTTCTCGCACTGTTCAGTCCATCCATACTTCTTTTCCTTGCGTGTAAGTGTCGTGATAGGAGCGGCAAGTTGCATAAATCCTTCAACGAGTCTTCTATAATAGCAGGCCAGACTTAAGAAACTTCATATTTCCGTCACGCTCTTAGGTACGGGCCATTCGTTGATCACCTCCACTTTCATAGGATCCACAGTGATTCCTTCCTTAGAAACCACATGTCTGAGAAAATATACTCTATTCAGCCAGAATTCACATTTGGAGAACTTGGCATAGAGTTGATGCTCCCTTATCATTTGCAGGACAATCCTCAAATGCTCCTCATGCTCCTCTCGAGTCTTTGAATATATAAGAATGTCATCGATGAACACAATAACAAACTTATCCAGATATTCCTTAAAGACTTGATTCATCAGGTCCATAAACGCTACTGGTGCATTTGTTAACCCAAATGGCATTACCAGAAATTCGTAATGACTATAACGGGTTTGAAATGCGGTCTTGTGGATGTCACTCTCCTTGATCTTCAGTTGATGATATCCTGATCGCAGATCAATCTTGGAGAATACTGCTGCACTTGTGAGTTGATCGAACAGGTCATCGATCCTAGGTAGTGGATACCTATTCTTGATAGTAACCTTGTTCAGTTCTCGATAATCAATGCACATCCGAAATGAGCCATCTTTCATCTTAACAAAAAGCACTGGAGTACCCCATGGTGAATAACTTGGGCGTATGAATCCTATGTCAAGAAGTTCATTCAACTGCTCCTGCAATTCTTTTAACTCTACTAGTGCCATCCGGTATGGTGCCTTTGAGATTGGTGCAGTTCTTGGCATCAGCTCGATCTCAAAGGAAATTTCTCGTTCAGGCGGCAATCCTAGTAATTCTTCTGGAAAGACATCAATGAACTCCTTTACAATAGGAACGTCTTCGGGTTGGAGCTTTGGTTCCTTCGTCACGTCCAATATGCATGCTAGGTACCTAGCACAACCACTAGACATCAGCCTCTTTGCTTCCATTGAGTTGATCGTTATCTTTTTTTTATCTGCGTGACGTATCGACAAACTCCAATCCTTCTTCTTGGTCAGGTTGAAACCTTATCATCTGCTTTCGGTAATCGATCGTGGCTCGATACTTCCCTAGGAAATCCATTCCTAGTATTACATCGTCGTCAGCAAGCTCCATCACGATCAATTCTGCAAATAACTCCCTATTTGCCACAATTACTGGTACATGCGGTAACCAGTAATTGGACATCAGGACTTCCCCCGAGGGTAATGCAGTTCTAAATGTCATACCCATATTGTCCTTAGGATATCCTATCCTATTAGCAAATCGATATGATATGAAAGAATGTGTAGCTCCAGAGTCAAATAAAACAGACGCCAAATTATTAGCGACAGAAAGCTGACCTATCACTACATTTGACGTTCCTGCTTCTATCTCTTCCTTTATGTAGACCATAACTCTCGCATCTGCTCGAGGCAAGCGTTCTTGTCTTTCCTGCCTCTCAAAATGGGATAACCCTTCAGCTTTGACCTATAATGCATGTGCCTGGGGACATTGTTGTGATTGAGATGAACCTTGCACGTTCTGCCTATTTTCTGGACATTTTTTGGCGAAGTGACCGTCCTTCCCACATTGAAAACAGGCATTTGGGGCCAGTCTACATCGACCCCAATGTCTTTTCCCACAGTTTACATATTCTCAAACCATAGGACCAGCATTATTGTTTGTTCTCCTCTGCTGGTTCTTATTCCCAGAATTGTTTCCTTTTCTCTTCCCAGCCTTGACAATGAAACTCCGCTGCTTTGTCCAGTTTAAGGTCCAGCTTGTATAGCTTTGGTCAAGATCTTTTCCTTCTTCTTCGTATCCTAGACCTTCTCTCTCTCTTCCTTTTGTCGGATCAGATAATACTCTGCCCTTAGCGTATGACTAACACAATTAGATACAGTGTCAGGCAGCGTCAACCTACTATCGACCAACGCTGAGATCTCGGGGTTAAACATCCCTAGCATCTTCTGGATTTTCTCCCTCTCAGTGGTGACAGTGTATGGGCATAGTCTAGAACAACTGATTAAACTTGTTGCAGACTTCTATCACTGTCATGTCCCCTTGCTTTAGCTCTGTGAACTCTCTTTGTTGTGGTCACAATAGTGCCGGATTATAATATTTTTGATTGAATTCCTCTCGAAAATCCAACCAAGACATGGTGTACATGTTTCTCCTCAACTTAACTGACTCCCACCAGAACCTTGCATCCCTTTTTAGAACAAAAGATGCGCACAGAATCCTTTCCTGGTCATTCAACTCCATAAACTCCAATATCGTATGGAGTGAAGACAACCACTCCTTAGCATCTAGAGGGTTTATGGAGCACTTAAACTCTAGTAGCCTCATACGGTGGAATCTTTCATATAATGGCTCGATGTTGGCCCTGGGTTGTGGTTGGGGTTGTACCACTTCTTCTTGTACCACTGGCGGCACTTCTGATTCTGGTGCGGCCATTTGTGGTGCTTGGTCTTCTTCTTGTTCCTGTCTCTGCTCCATTTGCTCAAGTCTTTGTCTTAACTCAGCATTTTCTCTCATTTGAGCTTCTATTAATGCTTTCAGCTCGTCCACTCTTTCTGACAACACTGGACGTCCTCGCATATTCCGCAGATTCCTTAGATTTACCATCTTATCCTATTTCCTAAAATCACATAAAAATCGATCATTAGGTTTTCACAAACATATTTTTACAATTAAGTACAAATAGTTTTGATCATCCCAAAATTTCAACATTTCACACACTGAACATGTCAAAATATGGTTATCATTTCTTTTCATTTCAAAAGTACATTGGTTCGAAGGCTTTCCTCAAAATAGC
This sequence comes from Antiaris toxicaria, assembly GCA_035233585.1. Lineage (NCBI taxonomy): Eukaryota > Viridiplantae > Streptophyta > Magnoliopsida > Rosales > Moraceae > Antiaris > Antiaris toxicaria. The sequence goes on from CP141153.1 coordinate 49,891,855, forward strand.
ATTTTAACACTGTCATATATACACATATACAGTTTATATATACATATTTATACAACACATGTATTTTTTACAACTAATCTCCTAGCCGAGGTTGCTTTGGAATCACCAAAAACTCGATTGGATCCATTTCCTCATTGTCTGTTCCATTTCCACCTCAGACGGTGTTGAGCCTTCAACTGGATCTGCTCCCTCTGGTTGTCTCAATGGACCAGCCTCATGGTCGTTTGCCATCAGTCCAGATCCATATAGGCGATCTAACATTGCCTCTTACAGCAACTGTTCACGCCTCTTGTGCACCATGCGCTCCATCCTCATCTCCTCCTCTACTTTAGCTACATCAATAATAAACTCGCGTAAAGTAGCAGGGTATAAAGGGGTTACTCTCTGTCGTAGGTCTAGGATGAGTCCCTTCCAAAATATGTCACAAAAGTTATCATTTGTAATGTTGGTTAGAGGATACGCCCTTACGATGCTATCCTAGAATCTGAACGCATATGAAAATACAGTATCGCTTAGCATCATCTGCTGCCTCTCTACCTTCAAAACAAAGTCTCTGACATCCGCATAACTGGGCATCGCCGGAGGTGGTGATACTGTCCTACTCTCAGGAGGGCCTACCACTGGTGCAGCACTTTTCTGTGGAAACTGCTCTAGCATGACTTGGCAAAATTCAGCCCAATCCATTGCTAGCAGCATCTCCTGATCACAATACTCCCAATATAACCGTGCATCCTCACGAAATGTGCCAATAGCCATCAGAACCCAGCAATCCTGATCTATATCGCACTGGCGCATAATGACCACAATGTCATGTAGCCAGTCTCTCGTAGAGATCCCCTACTGACCTCCCTCGAATGCTGGTGGATGACTGCCTCTAAACGCATGTACAGCTCGTACTGACACTCTGACTTCTATACGAGCCCGATCTCTCACCACTGGAATGTCTACTGCTACAGGGGGTTCACTATCGGTCGTGGAGGTGGTGCTTATATTGGTGCTGGCGCTACTATCCTAGGCGCTAGTGGTTCAGGCACAGGCGATCGCTGCATCGCTCGGTGCATCATGGAATGGATGGTCTGATCATGGGTCTAGTCCATACCCGGATCGGTCCTCTAGGTTAGTATGGGTGGGGTCTCACATACGGTGATCTAGTCATCTTAAATCCTACAAGAATATATAATTTTGAATAAATGTAAAGTTAACTAACTTAAAGAAGGCTAACTTACTTGGATTGACGAGCAGATCGCGCTTCGTGTCAATAGGGATATTGTCAACAGCTCTGATACCAACCTGTGACGCCCCTTAATTTTGACCACCTGCAACCGTCATGAATCGACTCTACGACCGACCAAGACCGCTTGTGTGCCGAATCCGGGTCGTCAGTTTTAAACTCTTTTGCTCACAACTCTTAAATATCAGGGCCTAAAATTTCGCCCATAATTTTTTTTTCTTTAATACATACTTCCTCTTAAGAAAACTAAGTAAGAAAGCCATGCCATAAACTAACTTTTATATGTCTTAATAAAGTACAAAATAATATATAACATATAATACATATACATGTATTGTATATTTTGTTTCCAAATATATTTTCTTCAACTCAAAAGCTCAGCAGAAAACTTATGACAGGACCAAGTCCACAGTGAGTTCCCTATCCCTTTGACACGCTCGTATCCTGCCGCCATCCAGGAATCTACTGGATAGGTTTCTTACCTACAACATGAACAAACTGATGAGCTAGCAGGCTCAGTAAGTTCAAACATACATAGTAAGAATCATATTGATTCAAAAACACTAAAAACTCAATTTCCTATAAATAGTACTATTCACCATGAATACTATTTATCATGAATAGTGACTTGACCTTTGATCGATAAATAGTAATAGTTACCCTAACTAGTTACTATTCATTTTACCCTAGCAGGGTACTATTAACATATCCTAACCGAATTTACATTACTCTAGCGTAACTTCGGTTATGCTCAATTATGATTTTTATCATTTTATTGATCGTTTATTCTCTATTTGATTTCTAGTTTAGAGCTCTGTTATGGCAGTACCGATGATTATTAGCGCACTGACTGGGAGGGTCTAAGGAGCAACCTTAGAATATTGACTTCCACAGCCCTGATAACCCCGTAGGATCTGAAACAGACCTCCACTACTATGTTGGAAGGGCGGTACACCTTAATGGTTTTATTAACATCTTTCAAATTTATAGTCTTGACTAAGTGATATCAATCATCACCTTAAGGTCACTATCCTCCATTGCCTGTAGGTCTTACTTATTCTTATTATCTGGGATATGTTATTCTAACTAGTCACCTGTAATGACCGCCATTTTCATGGCACCTACTTACCATGTAATAAGTCATTAAGGAATAAAATGGACATAATTTAATGTCCTTTAGCAAATTTAAGAAACATGGTCAAGTACACGACCGTGTAAGAGGCTGTGTACCGCTCAGATAGATGAATGTGTTTCAAAGACATGGCCGTGTTGAGTAGTCTCAACTAGTACATGCTCGTGTCTGAAATGTACACGCCCGTGTTGCGTTGCACACGCACGTGTAAGAGTCTGTGTAGAAGGCTGTGTAATGAGCCGAGAGCCACTGTAATGACTCTCATGAATTATGAAACTTAATTACTATGTAATGATGTAATTAAGTTAATAAGCACAGTGTGCTTTTCAGTTGAATGAATTAAACAGGAATAGTAACGTTTAATTACTATTCATGCAGTGAAAGGGGTAATCGACAGTGAAATCGGTCCACCCTATTATGTGAGTATGCGTTGAGACACGCAATATCAAGAAACCGGTCTAGACGACCATTTCATGATACAGAACTGATGAGCTAGTCATCAGTACGCTCAGACTGGTCATCTGAGCGCAGCAGTGATAATTGCCCGAATAGATGTACAGTATCGAGAAAAGTGGTCTAGATGACCTCTTCTCGCCCATAGACTGACAAAATCAAAGTCAGAACGCTCAGATTAGTCAGTCAGATAGTGAACAGTGAATAGTGAATAGTGAATAGTGAGAAACGCAGTGTCAGGTTAGTGGCCAAGACGGCCTTAATCTGGCACAAAACTGATATATTAATAGTCAGCAGGCTCAATCTGGTCAATTGAGCATAAAATGTAGATTTTGTTTAAGGGATACGCAGTATCGGGATGAGGGTCAAGACGACCTTTTCTCGCCCCGAAACTGATATATTTAGACTCAGGACGCCCAAATTAGTCAATCGGGCACCTGACACGTTTTTCGAGACGGGGTCATGCAGATCCTGAAAACTGGTCCAGAAGACCTCAGATGGACGTAAAACTGATAAATTTGAAATCAGCACGTCCAAATTAGTCAAGAGAGACTGTGTTTGAAACTTCACGCGAAAATACCTCGTTATGCGTGCACAGTGTCAACACAATGTAGGCCTAACCACAGTATCAAGAAATTGGTCAAGGTGACCTCTTCTTGATATAAAACTGATATATTTGGAATTAGAATGCTCAAATTAGTCATTTGAGCACAAAAAGTAATTTTTGACCGGGAACCATACAGTATCGGGAAACTGGTCGAGATGACCTCGGATGAAGATAAAACTGATATATTTGGGTTCAGTACGCCCAAATTAGTCAGTATAGCCTATCTTAAAATTTTTCAAAAAATTTGTATAAAGGACGAAATTTTGGGGATTCTAGAGAAATAGCCCCCATATTTTTCCAAATCTCATTTTCTCCCTCCCCACACCACACGAATATGAACAGTGACCGACCATCGAATCCGACCTCCGTTTTCGACACCGCCGGCACCATTGGAAAGCTCTCGACGAGCTGATTCCAACGGTGGGCCGAGTCGACCGAACCGACGCCGGAGCACGCCGCACGCGCCGCCCAAAGCCGCCGGTGGCCGAATTTTTCAAACCGCCGTATCTCCGCCGTCCGACGTCCAAATGCCACGATTCTGGTCCCAATGGATTCGTGGTGAAGAGTAGAAGAAAACCCAGGCTTCATTTCACGTCAACAGCCGCCGGATCGCGCCGCCCAAGGTTCGCCGTCGCCGTTGCCATCGCCGCCGTCGGATCTCGCTATTCCGGCGGATTTGAGTTGCAAGGTCGGTATCAAAATGCTCAGAACAACACGTAGATCAAAAGCCCCAAATCAATTTTGGGCAACAATGCCGGAAAAATGAAGATCCAACGCCGCCACCGTCGCCGACTTTTCGAGAGCCGATTTCCGGTGATAGGAGCCTCGATTCGTGAAATTGACACCACCAATGGGTTCCTCTCGTCGAGCTCTTCAAGATGGTGGTCGCCACTTCCATCGCCGCCGTGGTCAACGCCGATCAACGATCGGTCAACGCCGGTCAACGGCGACCCGGAGACCGAAAATTGAAGAATGGCCCGTTGGCCTATTTTTGACGTTCCGGACACATCCGCGGCATCGGATTTGCAAACTGGAGTTTCAAAAGTGAAGAACGACGATTCAAAGATTGCACGGTTGAGACCGAACGGTTCGTCCGACCGCCGACGGGAACGATTTTGGTAGTAGTGTTGATCTATTTATTCCTCAATTTAATATTGGAAATAATTATGTATTAATTATGGTTTAATGACTTGAGGAATTGTAAGAAAAAAGGGTGAAATATCGAAAAAGAGAATGTGAGAAAATGTGAATATTTTTACGTAAAAAGCGGAGCTTTTACGTAAAAATTAGGCTTCTGGTTTAGTACGTGGCAGGTTAGAATAGGTTAGATGGTTTTGAGGCGTTTCCTAAACGCCGGAAACCTAAAAATTAAGCGGAAATGCTGCCGAAATTTCTAAAACGGCACAAAGGGGTATTTTAGGAAACGAGGGCTGAAAATGTGATCGGGATGGAAACCCGAGCTCCCTCGATGACCTAGGTCCGGGAAAGAAGGACGAACGTTGTGAGGATTAGTGAACCGCCCCATTAGAAATTTCGTAATGTAAGAAAACGACCCCTATGTCAGAATAGTACCACCCGAGGGACAGGTGCGATCGAAGTATAAAATTTGGGGCGATTACATCGGTAACGGTAACCCGATAGGCTAAATAGTTATACGAGAGGTATTCAGTATGTTGACTGGTTGGTTAGCCAGTCAAGGACCAAGTCGGAATGGGATAGTGAGAGACAGTGATTAATTTGTCAAGTAGACAAATTAATCAAGCACGATTAAAAAAATTAGATATCAAATTTCCCAAAGTAGAGCAGTCGGGTACCGATAGGCATCAGTACCACACAACGATAAGTTTATTAGTTCCTAACGATAGAGTGACCTAAGAGCGAGGTTAATTAATTTATTGGGTAAATAAATTAATTAACAATGATTAGAAAATCAAATTCTTAAGAAGAGGGCAATTTGTACTGACAAGGATCGGTACCACATAACGAGAATTTTTATTAGTCACTAATGACCACGGTGACCTAAGAGTGAATGTTAATGTAAATACATTATGATTACAGGGAGGTACCTGTATTGTGACGAAGGCGAGAGTATAAACTGTCTGCTGACAGGTAAGTACAACTCCGCCTACAGCATGGATAAAATGAATTTAAAATGATGCTTTTCCAGTATTTTAAGTATGTATCTTGCACACGATACTGCACAGCATACATAAGAGCATATAGCTTCACAATCGAGTAGATTGATGAAAGAACAAGATAGAAGCCATAGATCCCTACCGCGTAGGATTGGGGACAGCTTAGAGAAGCGTATGGCTAGAACAGTTAAACAAGAGGGAAATAAATAGGTGTGTCGTACCGGCTCCTTCAGTCGAAGGGGTTTCCAGTTAAAGAAAGTTCAGGCCACAAGTTGAGCATCAGTTGATGGCTCTTCGGCATTAGTTGACCTCGGGCGTTACCGTTGGTCTACGCGCACACGGTACTGACACATGGGCCCTAAATAGACAAGAAAAGAAAAGAAAAGTTTGAAGCATAAATGAACATAACCGGATCATGCATTAGTTATAGTTCGCTATGCTTTCTTTTTCAGTAGAGTTCATACAGTACACGATGCTCCTGTTATGCATAAAGTATGTGAAGTTTTATATTCAGTGTTATGACATGTTATGTGATGACATGATATGTGAGCTGATATGTAATATGCTTATATGGTATGTGATTTATTAAGTGATATATGTCATGCCTATGATTTTACGTATGTGCTATGTTTTAAACATGTTTTGCGGTTAACATGTTGTACTTACTGGGCGTAAAGCTCACGGAGTGTGTTCATGCTGTAGGTAAGCATCCTATAGCGTAAACATCAAGGGACGATGATGATGGCGGAGGTGGATGTGAGGATGAGGTTATGGATACACCGCGAGTATTCTTCCGCACAGTATGAGTAAATAATATTTTGAATGGTGACAGTTAAATAGTATTTTGAATAGTAAAGGTTAAATGGTATTTTGGAACAGTAAACAGTATATGTACGAGTAGTATATTTAAATAGTATCTGGTGAATAGTAATCAGATAAACATGTATATAATTATGTATGTATAATTGAAATCCTTATGTTTTTCAAATTCCGCATTTTAATAGTATGCATACGTGAATAGTAAATACGTACGTGTATAAAAAAAAAAAAAAAAAATCCCTCTAAATTTATAGTATTAAATTCAGCAAGTTTAAGTATCGTTTTTAAAGAAGCAAGTAATAGAGTTTACAGTGACGGTCCGGGCCGCTGAGGGCACGGGGCGTCACAGTTGGTATCAGAGCGGTTTCCTGCCATCCTACCTCACATCGCCACATGCCTGCCTCATCTGTCTAAGTAAGTTAGTTTTATATTTTTAGTCAGTAAATGTTTATCTATTGAAGATAACATTTTATAGTAATGAAACGACGAAATCTATGATGGCGAGGACAAGCTGAAAAGATGCTGAGATCATTATACGAAAAATCATGACGTGCAGTGCTAGAGAACTGCTCAGAGAAAGGACATGGATTGCTGCCCGAGTTGTACCGATCTTCAGGGCTAGTTGTCCACTAAGTTTCGAGTGGCAAACAGTACTCCTGCACTCCATGAGAATGTCAGGACTAGTTTCACGTTATCAAAGTGATTCCCCGATTGTACGTCATTGACCAGGATAACTGAGTCCTGTTAGCTGTTGATATCTCTCAGGAAGATACTCTCGTGTGTATCGGGATCCTTATGACCAGGATGAGCTCTTAACTGTGTCGAGTTTCGCCATACCACGATCGAGCCAATCTCTGAGAGCAGTCCAGCATCAGCCTCAGTTTTTCCTTATGGGCAAGCAGGGAGTGAAACCGCCTAAGTTCCCTAGAGTTATGGATATACGAGAATTTGTTCATCGGACTGAAAGACTGCAGCTGATGTCCGGTGATACAGTTCTAACGTATGCTGTTCGCTACAAGGAACCAAAATGGACTTCTACAATACATGCCGAGACCAAAGTGGATCAAGACAGGAGAAGACCCAAAGAGAGAAAGAGACCTTACCAAACAGAATTAGAAGAGCGATCAAGCAAGACTAACAAGCCTTATCAAGGAGATAGTGAATGCCGAGAGAAAAATGCTCAACCCCGAGAACCTTGAACAAGCCCAAGGCATTATAGCAGCCGCCATTATGGAGGGTGACCCGGTAGAACCAGCACCCCAACTGGCCGATGAAGAGTTCACGGCCGAGCACCAGTCAGAAGTACACGAGGGCAATAGGGAGCCGATAGAGAACCCTGAACCAGCCCGTATGTCTCCTGAACACCCTATGAAAAAGGAAGATAACGAGACTCTTTCCGACGCCCATCCCGACGATGAGGGAGAGGAGATCCCCAACCGCTTTAGTAATGACGAATAGATGGGGATGTACGAACCCCAAGTCATCATAGCCAGCGATGACGAGGTCAGTTTCGACTGAGAAGAAGAGGAGAACCCAGAGGAATTCTCACTTAGCGATAGTGACAATGAGGAGATGCCTGATACTGAATCAGGATTGTCCTTCCAATAGTAGTAACCCTTCTGCGGGAATGTTAGTTATGAAAATATATAGAGGGAAGCAGCAGCTCTCCCCCGTCAGTTGTAGCACAATGTACTTGTTGGGATCGTATAGGGGAAGTGTGTGTCACTCCCACTGAACTAGAATCTTGAATATATGTATATATATTATGTGAAATATATTATGAGATAAGTAGTAAAGCTTTGCCCTAGGGGCCAGATATAATTTTTTTCCACAGTGTGAGTATGATATGACAGAAAGTGCAGGACGAATCCTAGCACTCAGACGATGTCCCAATACAATGCGGTAATTGTATTGAACATCACAGTATGAGAGAAAGAAAGATGGATATAGTGTGTATATTTATATCCATAATGTTTAAGTAAGATTGTTAAGTAAGAAAGAAAATGATATGTGATACGAGTCCCAAGTATAGAATTTAAGAGACTTATATTTTCCTTTTTTGCTGTACGATAGGGTTACATAGGAAAACATGGCAAGAACGAGAGCTTAGTTAAACCCAGCATCCCGAGAGGATGAGTTGATAGCACAGATTGTAGCCATGTGAGAGATAATGGAGAACCAGCAGCGGGAGCTAAACCAGCTTAGAGAGCAGCTGGGCCAGCAACCCCAGGCACCACAGTCAGTAGAGACGCCAGCACAGGAGGCTCCAGCAGCCCAAGAAACTCTAAGGGAGCAAGCAGCTCCTCCAGCTCAGGAAGCACTAGCACCCATAGTAATGGCTGCTTTCGTAGCAGCAATTATTTTCTGCCAATCCCTAGGGAAGGCAACTTGTATGAGAGATTCCGACGCATGAAAGCGTTAGAATTCGTAGGAATCACCAACCCTATAGAGGCCGATGATTGGCTAACGAATATCCAAGTAATCTTGGATTTTATAGGGTTAATAGATAGAGAGAGAGAAAGTGATGTACGCACCCTTCACCCTGCGCAATGAGGCGCGTTAGTGGTGGAAGATGGTAACCATTAAGAGGAACATCAGAGAGATGAGCTGGAGCGATTTCATTGAGGAATTCAAGGAGATGTACTTCAACGAGGAAGCACTAGTAGCGCAGTAGGACGAGTTCGACAACCTGCACCAAGGTAGTATGACTGTTATGGAGGCAGTCAAGAAGTTTGAACAGTTGGCTCAACTTTGTCCAGATTTGGTACCGACCAAAAGGAGAGAGTCAAACGAATGCTGAAGATGTTTAGAACGGAAATCACAGTTTAGGTCTGTAGCCGAAGCCACGGACCAGTGACACTAGCAGAATGTGTCAGCAAGGCTATCTGAACTGAGTACTGATCGGTTCATGAGAAGGAGCGAAAGGCGTAGAATTTTAAGGCACGAAAGGAGGAGAAAACGCAAGCCGAGTAGGCTCAGGAGAAGCAGAACCCCGAGTCACAATACAGAGGGCAGAATGTGGGAACCGGCCAGAATAATAGGCATTCCCATAACAACAACAAGAGAAAAGGGGAATTAGGGCAATCAAGATTCACAGAAGAATTTCCCTAGAAGAGATACGACCAGGAAGGAATGATAGCCAATACCCGACATGCACGAGATGCGGAAGGAGGCACCCAGGAGAATGCAAGCAGAGAGCAAGTGGTTGTTTCATCTGTGGCAAGGAAGGCCACTATGCCAAAAAAAAAAATTTGCCACTCCAACCTGCAGAATCGACAGAATCAACCCCACACTGGGAATAATCAACTTCACACCAACCAGACTAGGATCGAAGACCCTTCAATCACACAAGGCATACTGAAAGCTTCAGACAGCTAATGGATAATCTATGCTTACGCGAAGAATGACCCTGAAGCTGTAACTTCTGTAGTGGTGACAGGCCAGCTTTCTATCACCAACTTTGATGTGTTAGTTCTACTTGATTCTGGAGCCACCCATTCGTTGCATCATCAGATTCTGCTAAAAAGCTTAGGACACAACGTTGTCATAAACTGTTGAAGGCGAAAAATCGTTTTCGAACCAATCGGATGTGAAAAGTTCATCTACAAGGGTTTGTCGCCAGAGCAACCAAAGACGATGATATCAGCAGTGAAGGCTCGCGAGATGCTATCTAGTGGATGCACGGACTTCCTAGTATACGTAGCAGATAAGACTCAAGGAATAGGGATAGGATCCGAGAACATGCCGATAGTCAGGGAATTCGTAGAGCTATTTCCAGAAGGTCTTTTAGAACTCTCGTCAGAGCGCGAGATCTCGTTCGAGACTGAACGTTTACTCGACAAAACTGTTCACCCTGGGGAGCATCCGTACCATTCGTGAAGAAGAAAGATGGACCACTGAGAATGTGCATCGACTACAGAGAGTTGAACAGGATTACGATTAAGAATAAGCATCTGTTGCCGCGAGTTGACGATCTATTTGATCAGCTCCGAGATGCTGCAATGTCCTCGAAGATCGATCTACGTTCAGGGTACCATCAACTACGAATTAGGAAAGAAGATGTACCCAAAACAGCCTTTCAAACGCGGTACGGACATTATGAGTTTCTGTTCGTGTCGCTCAGATTGACGAACGCACCAGCAACTTTCATGAACCGGATGAACCGCATGTTCAAGGACTATTTGGATAAGTTTGTCATTGTGTTCATCGATGACATACTTATACACTCTAAGACGAAGGAAGAGTACGAAGAGCACTTAATTATCATTTTGCGCATGCAACAGGACCATCAGTTATACACCAAGTTCTCCAAGTACGAGTTTTGACTGGAGAAGGTCCATTTTCTAGGTCACGTAGACCCCAAGGAAGGAGTATCTGTGGACCCGATGAAAATTGATGCAGTTAGCGCGTGGCCAGCTCAGAGGAACGTAACGGGAATTCACAGTTTCTTTAAACTAACAGGATGTTACCTACACTTAGTCGAAGGCTACTCAAAGTTAGCTGCTTCGCTCACAGCGCTCACCAAGAAGGGAAAGAGATATAAGTGAATCGACAAGTGCAAGGAAAGCTTTCAAGAGCTGAAATGAAGACTCATAAGCACTCCAATGCTGACCATTTCAAGGGTTGGTCAAGGAAGCTTTGTGATTTAAGCGCCGCATCTAAAACCAAGTTGGAAACTGTATTGATGCAGAGTGGTAGAGTAGTCGCGTATGCTTCACGACAACTCAAAAACCTTGAGAAGAGCTACCCAACGCGTGATCTGGAGCTAGTAGCGATAGTTTTTACGATAAAAGCATGGAGGCACTACCTGTACAGAGTCACGTGCGAGATTTACATCGACCACTAGAGTCTCAAATGTATCTTCACGCAGAAAGAGCTCAACATGAGGCAGCGTAGATGGCTAGAGTTGGTAAGGATTACGACCGTGAGATCCTATACCATCCGGGGAAAGCCAATAAAGTGGTCAATGCGTAGAGTCAGAAGTATATTACTATGCCTATGGCTATTAGTGCCTTGTCAAGAGCGCTACAAAGGAGTTATGCGACAGCAAGATCAAGATTTTGATAGGGGGATTGTCTAACATGACCCTCCAATCGACGCTCCAAGAAGAGATCAAGATCGGTCAAGATTTTGATTTGTCCCTGCTCAAGTCCAAAAAGGAAGCTATAGAGGACAAGGGTTCAGAGTTTAAGATCCTTAAGGACGACATACTCTACTACAGAGATAGAGTATGTGTTCTAAAAGATGAAGAACTCAAGAAGCGAATCCTTTTGGAACCTTACGAGACGTCATATTCCGTACATCCGGTAGCGAATAAGATGTACAAGTACCTAAAGGAAAGTTTTTGGTGCCTTGGAATGAAGAATGACATTGTCGAGTTCGTCGCCAGCTGCCTTACGTGCCAGAAGGTTAAGGTAGATCACCAGCGCTCAGCAGGATAATCGTAGGAAATTAAGTTACCCGAGTGGAAATGGGACCAGATTACGATGAATTTCGTAATCGGATTGCCGAAGACGTCAAACGATAATGATGCAATCTGGGTGATTGTAGAAAAACTGATGAAATCAGTTAGATTTTTAGCAATGAAAGTTAGCTACTCGGTGGAACGACCAGTAGAAATCTATGCGGCACAGTTCGTGAAATGGCACGGAATACCAGAGTCGATCGTCTCAGATCGTAGTGGACGCTTTACCTCCAGATTTTGGTGAGGTGTTCAAGCCGCATTACGGTCCAAGTGAGAGTTCAGCATAGCATTTCATCCTCAGACCGACAGTTAGTCTGAGAGGACCATACAGATGTTAGAGGACATGTTGAGACCTGCGTCCTAGACTTCAAAGGAAATTGATATCAGAAGCTACCATTGAGCGAGTTCTCGTACAACAGCAACTATCATTCCTCGATAGGAATGGCACCGTACGAGACACTCTGTGGAAAGAAATGTAGATCTCTGGCTTATTAGTACGAGTTTGGAGAGAAACGAGTAGTTAGCTCGGACATCATCAAGAATACCATGTCAGACGTGAAGCTGATACGAGAAACGTTAGATACAGCGCACAGTCGACAGAAGAATTTTGACGATAAGCGCCGTAGACCCCTCAAGTTTCAAGTAGGAGATTCGGTCTTTTTCAAGGCGGCACCCATGAAAGGGGTGATGCGCATTGAAAATAAAAGAAAGCTCAGTCCTAGGTACATAGGACCCTTGAGATAATAGAGAAAGTCGGGAAGGTGGCTTATAGACTAGCACTTCCTCCCGAGTTAGTTACAGTGCACAATGTCTTTCACGTTTTGATGTTAAAGAAGTACGTGCCAGACAGCTCTCATGTTCTTAGCCAAGAATCCGTTGTAGTATACGCTGATCCGACGTACGAGGAGAGACTCGTGCAGATCTTAGTTAGAAAGGAGAAAGTACTTAGGAACGAAGTATACCGCTAGTAAAAGTGTTGTGGCAGAATCATAGTGTTGAGGAAGCCACATGAGAATGGGAAGAAGACATGAGAAGAGACTTCCCGGAATTATTCTAATTTTCGAGGACGAAAATTTTGTAAGGGGGGTAGGTTGTAATGACCGCCATTTTCATGGCACCTACTTACCATGTAATAAGTCATTAAGGAATAAAATGGACATAATTTAATGTCCTTTAGCAAATTTAAGAAACATGGTCAAGTACACGACCGTGTAAGAGGCTGTGTACCGCTCAGATAGATGAATGTGTTTCAAAGACATGGCCGTGTTGAGTAGTCTCAACTAGTACATGCTCGTGTCTGAAATGTACACGCCCGTGTTGCGTTGTACACGCACGTGTAAGAGTCTGTGTAGAAGGCTGTGTAATGAGCCGAGAGCCACTGTAATGACTCTCATGAATTATGAAACTTAATTACTATGTAATGATGTAATTAAGTTAATAAGCACAGTGTGCTTTTCAGTTGAATGAATTAAACAGGAATAGTAACGTTTAATTACTATTCATGCAGTGAAAGGGGTAATCGACAGTGAAATCGGTCCACCCTATTATGTGAGTATGCGTTGAGACACGCAATATCAAGAAACCGGTCTAGACGACCATTTCATGATACAGAACTGATGAGCTAGTCATCAGTACGCTCAGACTGGTCATCTGAGCGCAGCAGTGATAATTGCCCGAATAGATGTACAGTATCGAGAAAAGTGGTCTAGATGACCTCTTCTCGCCCATAGACTGACAAAATCAAAGTCAGAACGCTCAGATTAGTCAGTCAGATAGTGAACAGTGAATAGTGAATAGTGAATAGTGAATAGTGAGAAACGCAGTGTCAGGTTAGTGGCCAAGACGGCCTTAATCTGGCACAAAACTGATATATTAATAGTCAGCAGGCTCAATCTGGTCAATTGAGCATAAAATGTAGATTTTGTTTAAGGGATACGCAGTATCGGGATGAGGGTCAAGACGACCTTTTCTCGCCCCGAAACTGATATATTTAGACTCAGGACGCCCAAATTAGTCAATCGGGCACCTGACACGTTTTTCGAGACGGGGTCATGCAGATCCTGAAAACTGGTCCAGAAGACCTCAGATGGACGTAAAACTGATAAATTTGAAATCAACACGTCCAAATTAGTCAAGAGAGACTGTGTTTGAAACTTCACGCGAAAATACCTCGTTATGCGTGCACAGTGTCAACACAATGTAGGCCTAACCACAGTATCAAGAAATTGGTCAAGGTGACCTCTTCTTGATATAAAACTGATATATTTGGAATTAGAATGCTCAAATTAGTCATTTGAGCACAAAAAGTAATTTTTGACCGGGAACCATACAGTATCGGGAAACTGGTCGAGATGACCTCGGATGAAGATAAAACTGATATATTTGGGTTCAGTACGCCCAAATTAGTCAGTATAGCCTATCTTAAAATTTTTCAAAAAATTTGTATAAAGGACGAAATTTTGGGGATTCTAGAGAAATAGCCCCCATATTTTTCCAAATCTCATTTTCTCCCTCCCCACACCACACGAATATGAACAGTGACCGACCATCGAATCCGACCTCCGTTTTCGACACCGCCGGCACCATTGGAAAGCTCTCGACGAGCTGATTCCAACGGTGGGCCGAGTCGACCGAACCGACGCCGGAGCACGCCGCACGCGCCGCCCAAAGCCGCCGGTGGCCGAATTTTTCAAACCGCCGTATCTCCGCCGTCCGACGTCCAAATGCCACGATTCCGGTCCCAATGGATTCGTGGTGAAGAGTAGAAGAAAACCCAGGCTTCATTTCACGTCAACAGCCGCCGGATCGCGCCGCCCAAGGTTCGCCGTCGCCGTTGCCATCGCCGCCGTCGGATCTCGCTATTCCGGCGGATTTGAGTTGCAAGGTCGGTATCAAAATGCTCAGAACAACACGTAGATCAAAAGCCCCAAATCAATTTTGGGCAACAATGCCGGAAAAATGAAGATCCAACGCCGCCACCGTCGCCGACTTTTCGAGAGCCGATTTCCGGTGATAGGAGCCTCGATTCGTGAAATTGACACCACCAATGGGTTCCTCTCGTCGAGCTCTTCAAGATGGTGGTCGCCACTTCCATCGCCGCCGTGGTCAACGCCGGTCAACGACCGGTCAACGCCGGTCAACGGCGGTCAACGCCGGTCAACGGCGACCCGGAGACCGAAAATTGAAGAATGGCCCGTTGGCCTATTTTTGACGTTCCGGACACATCCGCGGCATCGGATTTGCAAACTGGAGTTTCAAAAGTGAAGAACGACGATTCAAAGATTGCACGGTCGAGACCGAACGGTTCGTCCGACCGCCGACGGGAACGATTTTGGTAGTAGTGTTGATCTATTTATTCCTCAATTTAATATTGGAAATAATTATGTATTAATTATGGTTTAATGACTTGAGGAATTGTAAGAAAAAAGGGTGAAATATCGAAAAAGAGAATGTGAGAAAATGTGAATATTTTTACGTAAAAAGCGGAGCTTTTACGTAAAAATTAGGCCTCTGGTTTAGTACGTGGCAGGTTAGAATAGGTTAGATGGTTTTGAGGCGTTTCCTAAACGCTGGAAACCTAAAAATTAAGCGGAAATGCTGCCGAAATTTCTAAAACGGCACAAAGGGGTATTTTAGGAAACGAGGGCTGAAAATGTGATCGGGATGGAAACCCGAGCTCCCTCGATGACCTAGGTCCGGGAAAGAAGGACGGACGTTGTGAGGATTAGTGAACCGCCCCATTAGAAATTTCGTAATGTAAGAAAACGACCCCTATGTCAGAATAGTACCACCCGAGGGACAGGTGCGATCGAAGTATAAAATTTGGGGCGATTACATCGGTAACGGTAACCCGATAGGCTAAATAGTTATACGAGAGGTATTCAGTATGTTGACTGGTTGGTTAGCCAGTCAAGGACCAAGTCGGAATGGGATAGTGAGAGACAGTGATTAATTTGTCAAGTAGACAAATTAATCAAGCACGATTAAAAAAATTAGATATCAAATTTCCCAAAGTAGAGCAGTCGGGTACCGATAGGCATCAGTACCACACAACGATAAGTTTATTAGTTCCTAACGATAGAGTGACCTAAGAGCGAGGTTAATTAATTTATTGGGTAAATAAATTAATTAACAATGATTAGAAAATCAAATTCTTAAGAAGAGGGCAATTAGTACCGACAAGGATCGGTACCACATAACGAGAATTTTTATTAGTCACTAATGACCACGGTGACCTAAGAGTGAATGTTAATGTAAATGCATTATGATTACAGGGAGGTACCTGTATTGTGACGAAGGCGAGAGTATAAACTGTCTGCTGACAGGTAAGTACAACTCCGCCTACAGCATGGATAAAATGAATTTAAAATGATGCTTTTCCAGTATTTTAAGTATGTATCTTGCACACGATACTGCACAGCATACATAAGAGCATATAGCTTCATAATCGAGTAGATTGATGAAAGAACAAGATAGAAGCCATAGATCCCTACCGCGTAGGATTGGGGACAGCTTAGAGAAGCGTATGGCTAGAACAGTTAAACAAGATGGAAATAAATAGGTGTGTCGTACCGGCTCCTTCAGTCGAAGGGGTTTCCAGTTAAAGAAAGTTCAGGCCACAAGTTGAGCATCAGTTGATGGCTCTTCGGCATTAGTTGACCTCGGGCGTTACCGTTGGTCTGCGCGCACACGGTACTAACACATGGGCCCTAAATAGACAAGAAAAGAAAAGAAAAGTTTGAAGCATAAATGAACATAACCGGATCATGCATTAGTTATAGTTCGCTATGCTTTCTTTTTCAGTAGAGTTCATACAGTACACGATGCTCCTGTTATGCATAAAGTATGTGAAGTTTTATATTCAGTGTTATGACATGTTATGTGATGACATGATATGTGAGCTGATATGTAATATGCTTATATGGTATGTGATTTATTAAGTGATATATGTCATGCCTATGATTTTACGTATGTGCTATGTTTTAAACATGTTTTGCGGTTAACATGTTGTACTTACTGGGCGTAAAGCTCACGGAGTGTGTTCATGCTGTAGGTAAGCATCCTATAGCGTAAACATCAAGGGACGATGATGATGGCGGAGGTGGATGTGAGGATGAGGTTATGGATACACCGCGAGTATTCTTCCGCACAGTATGAGTAAATAATATTTTGAATGGTGACAGTTAAATAGTATTTTGAATAGTAAAGGTTAAATGGTATTTTGGAACAGTAAACAGTATATGTACGAGTAGTATATTTAAATAGTATCTGGTGAATAGTAATCAGATAAACATGTATATAATTATGTATGTATAATTGAAATCCTTATGTTTTTCAAATTCCGCATTTTAATAGTATGCATACGTGAATAGTAAATACGTACGTGTATAAAAAAAAAAAAAAAAATCCCTCTAAATTTATAGTATTAAATTCAGCAAGTTTAAGTATCGTTTTTAAAGAAGCAAGTAATAGAGTTTACAGTGACGGTCCGGGCCGCTGAGGGCACGGGGCGTCACATCACCAAATGTTTATAAGACTTTATGTCTAGTGTACATCTAGTACAGAATAAAACAACACAGTATTTCATGTTGCAAACACGTAAATGGTTGAACTTACCAAAACTGCGCTAGTGTCCACTTTTGAAACTCCTCCACAGTTGTATCTCTATTTTGGGTTCCTATAGACATAATATTGTCTGTTAATACCATATCTTAATTACCACTTTAAATATACATTTATTTCACTTAATAATTCAATACTTTTAAATTTTGTTTATGGTACACGGCTTGAAACATGCCCATGTCCCAGCCCGTGTACCTTTCAGGTTTACTCTACATGACCATGTTGTTTTCTATCTTAGCCGTGTAACTGTACACAGCTTGATACACGCCCGTGTTCAAGCCCGTGTACCTCTCGGGTTGAAAAATTCTTTGTGTACACGACCGTGTATTTTTTCTACACGCCCGTGTTCTTCGAAATTTTTAGATTTTTAACTCTAAAACTTTTATTTTAAGCCTTAGAATTTTATCTAAGTTATTCTAGGTCTTTTAGGGTCCTTTCCAAGCCTTCCGGAAATTTTTGGTCAAAATAGCCGTTTTGCCCATAACGGGTCTCGGGACCGTAACTCTTCCGTTCTATCATTATTCTCAAATTTTCTAAGTCCTATTATTTTAAAATAGTATTCCCTAGGCTTCATTATCATTTTACAGCTTAAATTGCCACAAAATCTCTATTTTATTTTTCCCGGCCCTTGATTACTATTCATCCATCACCTAGGGTCGTTTTTTCATTTTTCGAGTGTTTTGGAGCCTCAATGGCCCTTTCACTATTCATTAAACATTATTTATACCGTCCCCGACCCTCGGTACTCGAGAGGCTTGGGTTTCCTGTTCTGACCTAAATTTTTCCCTCGTTTCCCAAAATACACCTAACATGAATTTTTTTCCTGTTTTAGGCATTTTAGTATTTTAGGGTCGGTTTACTATTCCTTTTGGGTTGGTTTTCCATTTCTAACCCTAATCCACCGAGGGGTCTCGGTTTCCTTCTTGAGTCCAATATTTTTACCCCTCATTTCCCGAAATGCCCTTAAGCTGATTTTAGAAATTTCGACAGTATTTCCGCTTATATTTTAAGGTTTTCCGGTGTTAGGTACGCCTCAGAACCTTTGTACCTGCCACGTACTATACCAGAGGCCTATTTTATACAAAGTTTCCAAACTTTGTATAAAAATTTTCCACATGATTCAATATTCAGAAACTAACACAGACAACAATATTTTTCTTTTAAACTAGCCTTGGTTTACTAGTTAATCATACCAAAATAATTTTTCATAACATCATATCATTCTTTAGTTTTCTAATGTATAAAACAACATCAAAAACTTAACAAAACATGCATTCTAACCCTAGCATAGCCACGGATTTTTATGCATAAACACATAGAAATCTTATTTTCTTTCCTAGGGTTTTTATCAACACTTTTCAATATTAAAAATTTTCATTTCTTAATGTTCACGCTCACGGTTTTAGCAAGAAAATTACATCAAAATTTTCTTGTTTCCTTATTCCAATTCATGCTTAATTCAAAGCATAATTAAATGAACATAATTACTAAACCAAAACACCAAAACTCATGCATTTTTCACACCATTGAAGGCACGGTTTTTCAAGGGAAACATGCAAAATTTTTGCTTGTTTCTAAAACCTAATTCATGCTTTAATTTCTACAACACCAAACAAATCAAAACATCATCACATTATCAACTAAATAACAATTTTTTTCCATTGTTTTCACACTCTCATACCCACAGATTTTCTAAGGAAAATCAAAGGGAAAAGCTTCAATTTTGAAGCTTACCTTGATTAGTTGATGACTTGAGATTGGAAATGCAATGCAAGCTAGGTTTGGTGTGAAATTGAAAACAAAATTTTGGCTTTCAAAGGGGGAGAAGGCTGCGGTTTTGGCTGAATAAAAAGGGCAAGAGTTTGGTTGGTTTTTTTCTTTTTTTTTGATTAAATTTTGATGCCTATTTATAGCCAAAAACCAAGGGCTCTTTAGCAAATTTTTTCAACAATTTGCTAATTGTTCAAAGGACTAAAAAGTAAGGATTTTGGGGCAAAAATCGAATTTTTTTCTTCTTCCTTTCCAAGTGGCCGAATGGCCTTTTAAAATTTTGTTTAAAAAAATTTCAATGGCTTTTTGGTATAATCTTGGCCATTGATCATAAAGTAACCTAATCTAAACCGTACACCTTTCAAAATTACTTTCCTAATTAAGAAAAATAATTTTTGTTTATGACATAATCATGGTGATGTCATCTTACTATTCATATTAATTCACTAATTAATTCATGATCAATTTTTGACCGAAATCCGATCCAAACGGAACTTCACCGAAATTGCGTAGGCGGGTTCTCGACGCCTCCGGTGCGATCGGTTTGTCTTATTTTGCTTCCATTTGATCAGAATTCTCTACCGTAAATTTCTATTAGTTTAGTACATTTCAATGCACTCTCTAGGGTTTTCAGCTCTGATTTCGAACCGTCTCACCTAATTATGTTCGATAAGATTTTCCATCCCTGAACTCACACACTGTAACACTGCTAAAACATTTTTACACTATTTACAACAGTATTAAAACACAACTTTTTCACATTTTATTCATTAAAATTGTTATATACATACAATTTTAACCTACTCCGAGAATCTAAAATTCCCGGTTATCACAGATATTCTCCCTTATCCACAACCAAAAAATCTAAATTTATCAAGGGAGAAAATCCCAACAAAATTTTGACCTCTTTAGGATAATCCAATTCAAATCTAAACAAGATTTTAACTTGAATTTTATCTCCCCTTTTTGGCCACAAAAAGTAAGGGAAGAATCAAAATTCCACTAGGATTTTCAAGCTTGAATTTTATCTCATCCTTATCCAAAATAACCAAAAATCTCGTAGGAAATCTTCCTCAAAATTTCGGCCATAATCAGGGAGAAGAGAATCTAAATTCAACTGGGATTGAAACTTGAATTTTTCCTTGAACCCTATCCACAAAAAATCTGAAAATTCCATGAGGATAATCCTCAAAATTTTTGCCCATATTTGTTAGGATTTGGATTCAAAATTCAAGTAGGATTCAAACAAGATTTTCCTCTCCATATCCAACTCAAATTCGAATTTCATTCCTTATGGATTTACCACAAGAAATTCGAATCCTACTTAGAATGTGATTCAAAATTTGAATTTCGAATTTCAATTTCAAATTTCAAATTTCAAATTTCAAATTTCAAATTTCAAATTTCAAATCCAAATTTCAAATTTGAATTTCAAATTCAAATTTCAAATTCAAATTTCAAATTTCAAAATTCAAAATTCAAAATTCAAAATTCAAAATTCAAAATCAACAAAACAGTTGTATTTCAAATTCTTGTTCTCATGGATAATTTTCTACAACTCAAATCCAATTTCAAATAAAATCATGGCAACTTTATTTGGAGTTTGAATAATTATGTACTTTATTATCCAAAACGAAAACTGAATCCAACCGGAGAGAATCTTATCCACCATCCTAATCCTATGTCAACACCATCCATGCAAAATCAACTGGCCAATAGCATACACAAATCAATTTGCCAAACGTTAAGGAGATATGTGGAGCT
Organism: Antiaris toxicaria; assembly: GCA_035233585.1. Lineage (NCBI taxonomy): Eukaryota > Viridiplantae > Streptophyta > Magnoliopsida > Rosales > Moraceae > Antiaris > Antiaris toxicaria. Next base: position 49,912,852 of record CP141153.1, read on the forward strand.
AGTAGAGGGACCAATTAGACATATATAATTGGGCTCCCGCGAATCCATATGATCATCATTCTTTACCGAACAACTCAAGCATATGATCACTAATTTCAAAGTCACATCACTATAAACCTGAAACTGAACTCCCAATTATATACAGTATTAAGTAAGCCTGTGACAAGTTATCGTCCAACGACCTTGTCATGTATGCAGAACCTTCATATGATATCCACGATCAGCCTTCGGTCCAAGTCTGTTTAATCCTACTGATCAGGCTATCTTAAATTTCCATTATACTACTGAATAAAGAAAATGATTATTCACCAGATGTGAATAAGAAGTCACCCACCCAGCAGACGACTAAAGGCCTTGTCCATTTTCACATCCAGCATAATGCCTTTAAGAGGATACCCTTAACTCCTTATTAGAGCTATGATTCTGATATCTGTAAACGAACCCTTCATCGTATATGTAATGACCGCCATTTTCATGACACCTACTTACCATGTAATAAGTCATTAAGGAATAAAATGGACATAATTTAATGTCTTTTAGTACAATTTAAGTAACACAGTCAGGTATACGGCCGTGTGAGTGACCGTATGCCATTCAGACTGTGTATCTGTTAGTAGCCGTGTGAGTGTACATGGCCGTGTAGTGTAACACGGTCAACTACACGATCGTGTAAGAGGCTGTGTACCGCTCAGATAGATGAATGTATTTCAAAGACATGGTCATGTTGAGTAGTCTCAACTAGTACATGTCTGTGTCTAAAATGTACACGCCCGTGTTGCGTTGCACACGCACGCGTAAGAGTCCGTGTAGAACGCTGTGTAATGAGCCGAGAGCCACTGTAATGACTCTCATGAATCATGAAACTTAATTACTATGTAATAATATAATTAAGTTAATAAACACAGTGTGCTTTTCAGTTGAATGAATTAAATGTGAATAGTAACATTTAATTACTATTTATGCAGTGAAATGGGCAACCGATAGTGAAATCGGTCCACCCTATTATGTGAGTATGCGTTGAGACATGCAATATCAAGAAATCGGTCAAGACGACCATTTCATGATACAGAACTGATGAGCTAGTCATCAGTACGCTCAGACTGGTCACCAGAGTGCAGTAGTGATAATTGTCCTAATAGATGTACAGTATGGAGAAAAGTGGTCTAGATGACCTCTTCTCGCCAATGGACTGACAAAATCAAAGTCAGAACGCTCAGATTAGTCAGTCAGATAGTGAATAGTGAATAGTGAATAGTGATTAGTGAATAGTGAGAAACGCAGTGTCAGGTTAGTGGCCAAGACGGCCTTAATCTGGTATAAAACTGATATATTAATAGTCAGCAGGCTCAATCTGGTCAATTGAGTACAAAATGTAGATTTTGTTTAAAAGATACGCAGTATCGGGATGAGGGTCAAGACGACCTTTTCTCGTCCCGAAACTGATATATTTAGATTCAGGACGCCCAAATTAGTCAATCGGGCACCTGACACATTTTTCGAGACGAGATCGTACAGATCCCGAAAACTGGTCTAGAAGACCTCAGATGGACGTAAAACTAATAAATTTGAAATCAGCACGTCCAAATTAGTCAAGAAAGACTGTGTTTGAAATTTCACGCGAAAACGTCTCGTTATGCGTGCATAGTGTCAACACAGTGTAGGCCTAACCACAGTATCAAGAAATTGGTCAAGATGACCTTTTCTTGATATAAAACTGATATATTTGGAATCAGAATGCTCAAATTAGTAATTTGAGCACAAAAAGTAATTTTTGACCGGGAACCATGCAGCATCGAGAAACTGGTCGAGACGACCTCGGATGAAGATAAAACTGATATATTTGGGTTCAGCACGTCCAAATTAGTCAGTATAGCCTATCTTAAAATTTTTCAAAAAAAAATTAGTATAAAACGACGAAATTTTTGGGACTATTGAAAAATAGCCCCCATAATTTTTCCAAATCCCATTTCCTCCGCCAACACCAGCGAGGATGAACAGTGACCGACCATCGAATCCGAACTCCGTTTTCGACACCGCCAGCACCATTGGAAAGCTCTCGACGAACTGATTCCAACGGTGGGCCGAGTCGACCGAACCGACGCCGGAGCACGCCGCACGCGCCGCTTAAAGCTGTCGGTGGCCGAATTTTTCAAACCGCCGTATCTCCGCCGTCCGACGTCCAAATGCCACGATTCCGGTCCCAATGGATTCGTGGTAAAGAGTAGAACAAAACACAGGCTTCATTTCACGTCAACAGCCACCGGATCGCGCTACCCAAGGTTCACCGTCGCCGTCGCCATCGCCGCCGTCGAATCTCGCTATTCCGGCGGAGTTGAGTCGCAAGGTCGGTATCAAAATGCTCAGAACAACACGTAAATCAAAAGCCCCAAATCAATTTTGGGCAACAACGCCGGAAAATGAAGATCCAACACCGCCGCCATCGCCGACTTTTTGAGGGCCGATTTCCGGTGATAGGAGCCTCGATTGGTGAAATTGACACCACCAATGGGCTCCTCTCGTCGAGCTCTTCAAGATGGTGGTCGCCACTCCCATCGCCGCCGTGGTCAATGCCGGTCAACGATCGGTCAACGCCGGTCAACACCGGTCAACGGTGACCCGGAGACCGAAAATTGAAGAATGGCCCGTTGGCCTATTTTCGACGTTATGGACACATCCGCGGCATCGGATTTGCAAACCGAAGTTTCAAAAGTGAAGAACGCCGATTCAAAGATTGTGCGGTCGAGACCGAACGGTTCGTCCGACCGCCGACGGGAACGATTTTGGTAGTGGTTTTGATCCCTTGATTCCTCAATTTATTATTAGAAATAATTATGTATGAATTATGGTTTACTGACTTGAGGAATTGTAAGAAAAAGGGATGAAATGTCGAAAAAGAGAATGTGAGGAAATGTGAATATTTTTACGTAAAAAGCGGAGCTTTTACGTAAAAATTAGGCCTCTGGTTTAGTATGTGGCAGGTTAGAATAGGTTAGATGGTTTTGAGGCGTTTCCTAAACGCCGGAAACCCAAAAATTAAGCGGAAATGCTCCCGAAATTTCTAAAACGACACAAAGGGGTATTTTAGGAAACGAGGGGTGAAAATGTGATCTGGATGGGAACCCGAGCCCCCTCGATGACCTAGGTCCAGGAAAGAAGGACGGACGTTTACAGGATTAGTGAACCGCCCAGTTAGAAATCTCGAAATGTAAGAAAACGACCCCTAGATCAGAATAGTGCCACCCGAGGGACGGTTGTGATCTAAGTATAAAATTTGGTGTGATTACATCGGTAACGGTAACCCGACAGGCTAAATGGTCATACGGGAGGTATTCAGTCAGTTGACTGGTCGGTTAGCCAGTCAAGGACCAAGTCGGAATGGGATAGTGAGAGACAGTGATTAATTTGTCAAGTAGACAAATTAATCAAGCATGATTAAAAATTAGATATCAAATTTCCCAAAGTAGAGCAGTTGGATATCGATAGGCATCGGTACCACACAACGATAAGTTTCTTAGTTCCTAACGATAGAGTGACCTAAGAGCGATGTTAATTAATTTATTGGGTAAATAAATTAATTAACAATGATTAGAAAATCAAATTCTTAAGAAGAGGGCAATTAGTACCGATAAGGATCGGTACCACATAACGAGAATTTTTATTAGTCACTAATGACCACGGTGACCTGAGAGTGAATGTTAATGTAATGCATTATGATTACAGGGAGGTACCTGTATTGTGATGAAGGCGAGAGTATAAACTGTCTGCTGACAGGTAAGTACAACTCCGCCTACAACATGGATAAAATGAATTTAAAATGATGCTTTTCCAGTATATTAAGTATGTATCTTGTACACGATGCTGCACAGCATACATAAGAGCATATAGTTTCACAATCGAGTAGATTGATGAAAGAACAAGATAGAAGCCATAGATCCCTACCGCGTAGGATTAGGGACAGCTTAGAGAAGCGTATGGCTAGAATAGTTAAACAAGATGGAAATAAATAGGTGTGTCGTACCGGCTCCTTCAGTCGAAGGGGTTTCCAGTTAAAGAAAGTTAAGGCCAAAAGTTGAGCATCAGTTGATGGCTCTTCGGCATTAGTTGACCTCGGGCGTTACCGTTGGTCTGCGCGTACACGGTACTGACACATGGGCCCTAAATAGACAAGAAGAGAAAAAGAAAAGTTTGAAGCATAAATTAACATAACCGGATCATGCATTAGTTATAGTTCGCTATGCTTTCTTTTTCAGTAGAGTGCATACAGTACACGATGCTTCTGTCATGCATAAAGTATGTGAAGTTTTATATTCACTGTTATGACATGTTATGTGATGACATGATATGTGAGCTGATATGTGATATGCTTATATGGTATGTGATTTATTAAGTGATATATGTCATGCCTATGATTTTACGTATGTGCTATGTTTTAAACATGTTTTACGGTTAACATGTTGTACTTACTGGGCGTAAAGCTCACGGAGTGTGTTCATGCTGTAGGTAAGCATCCTATAGCGTAAACATCAAGGGACGATGATGGTGGCAGAGGTGGATGTGAGGATGAGGTTATGGATACACCGCGAGTATTCTTCCGCACAGTATGAGTAAATAATATTTTGAATGGTGACAGTTAAATAATATTTTGAATAGTAAAGGTTAAACGGTATTTTGGAACAGTAAACAGTATATGTACGAGTAGTATATTTAAATAGTATCTGGTGAATAGTAATCAGATAAACAAGTATATAATTATGTATGTATAATTGAAATCCTTATGTTTTTTCAAATTCTGCATTTTAATAGTATGCGTATGTGAATAGTAAATACGTACGCGGATATAAATAAAAAAAATTTCCTCTAAATTTATGGTATTAAATTCAGCAAGTTTAAGTATCGGTTTTAAAGAAGAAGTATAAGTAAAAGTTAAAGAAGCAAGTAATAGTTTTCAGTGACGGTCCAGGCCGCTGAGGGCACGGGGCGTCACAGTTGGTATCAGAGAGGTTTCCTGCCATCCTACCTCACATCGCCGCATGCCTGCCTCATCTGTCCAAGTAAGTTAGTTTTATTTTTTAGTCAGTAAATGTTTATCTATTGAAGATAACATTTTATAGTAATGAAACGACGAAATCTATGATGGCGAGGATAAGATGAAAAGATGCTGAGATCATTATACGAAAAATCACGACCGTGCAGTGCTAGAGAACTGCTCAGAGAAAGAACATGGATTGCTGCCCGAGTTGTACCGATCTTCAAGGCTAGTTGTCCACTAAGTTTCGAGTGGCAAACAGTACTCCTGCACTCCATGAGAATGTGAGGACTGGTTTCATGTTATCAAAGTGATTCCCTGATTGTACGCCATTGATCAGGATAACTGAGTCCTGTTGGCTGTTGATATCTCTCAGGAAGATACTCTCGTGTGTATCGGGATCCTTATGACCAGGATGAGCTCTTAACTGTGTCGAGTTTTGCCATACCATGATCGAGCCAATCTCTGAGAGCAGTCCAACATCAGCCCCAGTTTTTCTTTATGGGTAAGCGGGGAGTGAAACTACCTAAGTTCCCTAGAGTTATGGATATACGAGAATTTGTTCATCGGACTGAAAGACTGCAGCTGATGTCCGGTGATACAGTTCTAACATATGCTGTTTGCTACAAGGAACCGATATGGACTTCTACAATACATGCCGAGACAAAAGTGGATCAAGACAGGAGAAGACCCAAAGAGAGAAAGAGACCTTGCCAAACAGAATTAGAAGAGCGATCAAACAGGACTAGCAAGCCTTATCAAGAAGATAGTGAACGCCGAGAGAAAAGTGCTCAACCCCGGGAACCTTGCACAAGCCCAAGGCATTATAGTAGCCGCCATTATGGAGGGTGACCCGGTAGAACCAGCACCGCAACTGGCCGATGAAGAGTTCATGGCCGAGCACCAGCTAGAAGTACACGAGGGCAATAGGGAGCCAATAGAGAACCTCGAACCAGCCCGTATGTCTCCCGAACACCCCATGGAAGAGGAAGATGACAAGACTCTTTCCGATGCCCATCCCGACGATGAGGGAGAGGAGATCCCCGACCGCTTTAGTAATGACAAATAGATGGGGATGTACAAACCCCAAGTCATCATAGCCAGTGATAACGAGGTCCGTTTCAGCTGAGAAGAAGAGGAGAACCCAGAGGAATTCCCACTCAGCGATAGTGATGATGAGGAGATGCCTGATATTGAATCAGGATTGTCCTTCCAATAGTAGTAACCCTTCTGCAGGAATGTTAGTTATGAAAAAAATATAGAGGGAAGCAGTAGCTCTCCCCCGTCAGTTGTAGCATAATGTACTTGTTGGGATCGTATAAGGGAAGTGTGTGTCACTCTCGCTGAACTAGAATCTTGAATATATGTATATATATTATGTGAAATATATTATGAGATAAGTAGTAAAGCTTTGCCCTAGGGGCCAGATATAAATTTTTTCCACAAGTGTGAGTATGATATGACAGAAAGTGCAGGACGAATCCTAGCACTCAGACGATGTCCCAATACAATGCGGCAATTGTATTGAACATCACAGTATGAGAGAAAGAAAGATGGATATAGTGTGTATATTTATATCCATAATGTTTAAGTAAGATTGTTAAGTAAGAAAGAAAATGATATGTGATACGAGTCCCAAGTACAGAATTTAAGAGACTTATATATTTTTTTTTTCCTTTCCCGCTGTACGATAGGGTTACATAGGAAAACTTGACAAGAACGAGAGCTTAGTTAAACCCAGCATCCCGAGAGGATGAGTTGATAGCACAGATCGTAGCCATGCGAGAGATGATGGAGAACCAGCAGCGGAAGCTAAACCAGCTTAGAGAACAGCTGGGCCAGCAACCCCAGGCACCACAGTCAGTATAGATGCCAGCACAGGAGGTCTAGCAGCCTAGAAACTCTGAGGGAGCAAGTAGCTCCTCCAGCTCAGGAAGCACTAGCACCCATAGTAATGGCTGCTTTCGTAGCAGCAATTGTTTTCTGTCAATCCCTAGGGAAGGTGACTTATATGAGAGATTCTGGCGCATGAAAGCGTTAGAATTCGAAGGAATCACCAACCCTATAAAGGCCAATGACTGGCTAACGGATATCCAAGTAATCTTGGATTTTATAGGGCTAACAGATAGAGAGAAAGTGATGTGCGCATCCTTCACCCTGCGCAATGAGGCGCGTCAATGGTGGAAGATGGTAACCATTAGGAGGAACATCAGAGAGATGAGCTGGAGCGATTTCATTGAGGAATTCAAGGAGATGTACTTCAACGAGGAAGCACTAGTAGCGTAGTAAGACGAGTTCGACAACCTGCACCAAGGTAGTATGACTATTATGGAGGCAGTCAAGAAGTTTGAGCAGTTGGTTTAACTTTGTCCAGATTTGGTACCGACCAAAAGGAGAAAGTTAGATGAATAATGGAGATGTTCAGAACAGATATCGCAGTTTAGGTCTATAGCGGACGCCACGGACCAGCGACACTAGTAGAACATGTCAGTAAGGCTATCTGAGCCGAGTACTGGTTGGCTCAGGATAAGGAGCAAAAGACGCAGAATTTTAAGGCACGAAAGGACAAAAAAACGCAAGTTGAGCAGGCTCAGGTGAAGCAGAACCCCGAGTTACAATACAGAGGATAGAATGTGGGAACCGGCCAGAATAGTAGGCATTCCCATAACAACAACAAGAGAAAAGGGGAATTAGGGCAATCAAGATTCACAGAAGAATTTCCCCAGAAGAGAGACAACCAGGAAGGAATGACAGCCAATACCCGACGTGCACGAGATGCGGAAAGAGGCACCCAGGAGAATGCAAGCAGAGAGCAAGTGGTTGTTTCATCTGTGGCAAGGAAGGCCACTATGTCAAAAAAAAAAATTGCCACTCCAACCTGCAGAATTGACAGAATCAACCCCGCACTGAGAATAATCAACTTCACACCAACCAGACCAGGATCGAAGACCCTTCAATCACACAAGGTATACTGAAAGCTTCAGACAGCTAAGGGAGAATCTATGCTTACACGGGGAGTGACGTTGAAGCTGTAAATTCTGCAATGGTGACAGGCCAGCTTTCTATCGCCAACTTTGATGCGTTAGTTCTACTTGATTCTGGAGCCAGCCATTCGTTGCATCATCAAATTCAGCCAAAAAAAAAAAAAAAAAGCTTAAGACACAACGTTGTCATAAACTGTTGAAGGCGGAAAATCGTTTTCGAACCAATCAGATGTGAAAAGTTCATCTATAAGGGTTTGTCGCCAGAGCAACCAAAGACGATGATATCAGCAGTGAAGGCTCGCGAGATGCTATCCAGTGGATGCATGAACTTCCTAGTATACGTAGCAGATAAGACTCAAGGAATAGAGATAGGACCCGACAACGTACTGATAGTCAGGGAATTCATGGAGATATTTCCAGAAGATCTTACAGGACTCCAACCAGAGCGCGGGATCTCGTTCGAGACTAAACATCTACTAGAATCAGCCCTATCTTTGAGGCCCCCTACGGAATGGGCCCTGTAGAGCTAAAAGAGCTCCAAGCTCAGCTGAAGGACTAAATAAATAAGGGATTCATGCGACAGAGCTATTCACCCTGGAGAGCACCCATACCATTCGTGAAGAAGAAAGATGGACCACTGAGAATGTGCATCGACTACAGAGAGTTGAACAGGATTACAATTAAGAACAAGCATCTATTGTCGCGAGTTGACGATCTATTTGATAAGCTCCGAGATGCTGCAATGTCCTCGAAGATCGATCTACGTTCAGGGTACCATCAACTACGAATCAGGAAAGAAGATGTACCCAAAACAGCCTTTCAAACGCGGTATGGACATTGCGAGTTTCTGTTCACGTCACTCAGATTAACGGACGCACCAGCAACTTTCATGAACCGGATGAACCGCATGTTCAAGGACTATTTGGATAAGTTTGTCATTGTGTTCATCAATGACATACTTATACACTCTAAGACGATGGAAGAGCAAAAAGAGCACTTAATTATCATTTTGCGCATGCAACAAGACCATCAGTTATACACCAAGTTCTCCAAGTACGAGTTTTGGCTGGAGAAGGTCCATTTCCTAGGCCACGTAGACCCCAAGGAAGGAGTATTTGTGGACCTGGTGAAAATTGATGCAGTTAGCACGTGGCCAGCTCAGAGGAACGTAACGGGAATTCGCAGTTTCTTTAAACTAACAGGATGTTACCTACACTTAGTCGAAGGCTACTCAAAGTTAGCTGCTTCGCTCACAGCGCTCACCAAGAAGGGAAAGAGGTATAAGTGAATCGATAAGTGTGAGGAAAGCTTTCAAGAGCTGAAATGAAGACTCATAAGCACTTCAATGCTGACCATTTCAAATGTTGGTCAGGGAAGCTTTGTGATTTAAGCGCCGCATCTAAAACCAAGTTGGAAACTGTGTTGATGCAGAGTGGTAGAGTAGTCGCGTATGCTTCACGACAACTCAAAAACCTTGAGAAGAGCTACCCAACACGTGATCTGGAGCTAGTAGCGATAGTTTTTACGATAAAAGCATGGAGGCACTACCTGTACGGAGTCACGTGCGAGATTTACATCGACCACTAGAGTCTCAAATGTATCTTCACGCAGAAAGAGCTCAACATGAGGCAGCGTAGATGGCTAGAGTTGGTAAGGATTACGACCATGAGATCCTATACCATCCGGGGAAAGCCAATAGAGTGGTCGATGCGTAGAGTCAGAACCATATTACTATGCCTATGGCTATTAGTGCCTTGTCAAGAGCGCTACAAAGGAGTTATGCGACAGTGAGATCAAGATTTTGATAGGGAGATTGTCTGACATGACCCTCCAATCGACGCTTCAAGAAGAGATCAAGATCGGTCAAGATTTTGATTTGTCCCTGCTCAAGTCCAAAAAGGAAGCTATAGAGGACAAGGGTTCAGAGTTTAAGATCCTTAAGGACGACATACTCTACTACAGAGATAGAGTGTGTGTTCTAAAAGATGAAGAACTCAAAAAGCGAATCCTTTTGGAACCTTACGAGACGTCATATTTCGTACATCCGGTAACGAATAAGATGTACAAGTACTTAAAGGAAAGCTTTTGGTGGCTTGGAATGAAGAATGACATTGTCGAGTTCGTCGCCAGATGCCTTACGTGCCAGAAGGTTAAGGTAGATCACCAGTGCTTAGCAGGATAATCGTAGGAAATTAAGTTACCCGAGTGGAAATGGGACCAGATTACAATGAATTTCATAATCGGATTACCGAAGACGTCAAACGATAATGACGCAATCTGGGTGATTGTAGAAAGACTGATGAAATCAGTTAGATTTTTAGCAATGAAAGTTAGCTACTCGGTGGAACGACCAGTAGAAATCTATGCGGCACAGTTCGTGAAATGGCACAGAATACCAGTGTCGATCGTCTTAGATCGTAGTGGATGCTTTACCTCCAGATTTTGGCGAAGTGTTCAAGCCGCATTACGGTCCAAGTGAGAGTTTAGCATAGCATTTCATCCTCAGACCGACAGTTAGTCTGAGAGGACCATGCAGATGTTAGAGGACATGTTGAGACCTGTGTCCTAGACTTCAAAGGAAATTGGGATCAGTAGCTACCATTGAGTGAGTTCTCGTACAACAACAACTACCATTCCTCGATAGGAATGGCACCGTACGACACTTTGTGGAAGGAAATGCAGATCTCTGGCTCATTAGTACGAGTTTGGAGAGAAACAACTAATTAGCTTGGACATCATCAAGAATACCATGGCAGACGTGAAGCTGATACGAGAAACGTTAGATACAGCGCACAATCGACAGAAGAATTTTGACGATAAGCGCCGTAGACCCCTCGAGTTTCAAGTAGGAGACTCGGTCTTTTTCAAGGCGGCACCCATGAAAGGGGTGATGCGCATTGAAAATAAAAGAAAGCTCCATCCTAGGTATATAGGACCCTCAAGATAATAGAGAAAGTAAGGAAGGTGGCTTATAGACTAACACTTCCTCCCGAGTTAGCTATAGTGCACAACATCTTTCACGTCTTGATGCTGAAGAAGTACGTCCCAAACAGCTCCCATGTTCTTAGCCAAGAATCCGTTGTAGTATACGCTGATCCGACGTACGAGGAAAGGCCCGTGCGGATCCTCGTCAGAGAGGATAAGGTACTTAGGAATGAAGTATACCGCTAATAAAAGTGTTGTGACAGAATCATAGTGTCGAGGAAGCCACATGAGAATGGGAAGAAGACATGAGAAGAGACTTCCTGGAATTATTCTAATTTTCGAGGACGAAAATTTTATAAGGGGGGTAGGTTGTAATGACCGCCATTTTCATGACACCTACTTACCATGTAATAAGTCATTAAGGAATAAAATGGACATAATTTAATGTCTTTTAGTACAATTTAAGTAACACAGTCAGGTATACGGCCGTGTGAGTGACCGTATGCCATTCGGACTGTGTATCTGTTAGTAGCCGTGTGAGTGTACATGGCCGTGTAGTGTAACACGGTCAACTACACGATCGTGTAAGAGGCTGTGTACCGCTCAGATTGATGAATGTATTTCAAAGACATGGTCATGTTGAGTAGTCTCAACTAATACATGTCTGTGTCTAAAATGTACATGCCCGTGTTGCGTTGCACACGCACGCGTAAGAGTCCGTGTAGAATGCTGTGTAATGAGCCGAGAGCCACTGTAATGACTCTCATGAATCATGAAACTTAATTACTATGTAATAATATAATTAAGTTAATAAACACAGTGTGCTTTTCAGTTGAATGAATTAAATGTGAATAGTAACATTTAATTACTATTCATACAGTGAAATGGGCAACCGATAGTGAAATCGGTCCACCCTATTATGTGAGTATGCGTTGAGAAACGCAATATCAAGAAATCGGTCAAGACGACCATTTCATGAGACAGAACTGATGAGCTAGTCATCAGTACACTCAAACTGGTCACCTGAGCGCAGTAGTGATAATTGTCCTAGTAGATGTACAGTATAGAGAAAAGTGGTCTAGATGACCTCTTCTCGCCAATGGACTGACAAAATCAAAGTCAGAACGCTCAGATTAGTCAGTCAGATAGTGAATAGTGAATAGTGATTAGTGAATAGTGAGAAACGCAGTGTCAGGTTAGTGGCCAAGACGGCCTTAATCTGGTATAAAACTGATATATTAATAGTCAGCAGGCTCAATCTGGTCAATTGAGTACAAAACATAGATTTTGTTTAAAAGATACGCAGTATCGGGATGAGGGTCAAGACGACCTTTTCTCGCCCCGAAACTAATATATTTAGATTCAGGACGCCCAAATTAGTCAATCGGGCACCTGACACATTTTTCGAGACGAGATCGTACGGATCCCGAAAACTGGTCTAGAAGACCTCAGATGGACGTAAAACTGATAAATTTGAAATCAGCACGTCCAAATTAGTCAAGAAAGACTGTGTTTGAAATTTCACGCGAAAACGTCTCGTTATGCGTGCACAATGTCAACATAGTGTAGGCCTAACCACAGTATCATGAAATTGGTCAAGATGACCTTTTCTTGATATAAAACTGATATATTTGGAATCAGAATGCTCAAATTAGTAATTTGAGCATAAAAAGTAATTTTTGACCGGGAACCATGCAGTATCGGGAAACTGGTCGAGACGACCTCGGATGAAGATAAAACTGATATATTTGGGTTCAGCACGTCCAAATTAGTCAGTATAGCCTATCTTAAAATTTTTCAAAAAAAAATAGTATAAAAGGACGAAATTTTTGGGACTATTGAAAAATAGCCCCCATAATTTTTCCAAATCCCATTTCCTCCCCCAACACCACCGAGGATGAATAGTGACCGACCATCGAATCCGACCTCCGTTTTCGACACCGCCGGCACCATTGGAAAGCTCTCGACGAGCTGATTCCAACGGTGGGCCGAGTCGACCGAACTGACGCCGGAGCACGCCGCTTAAAACTGCCGGTGGCCGAATTTTTCAAACCGCCGTATCTCCGCCGTCCGACGTCCAAATGCCACGATTCCGGTCCCAATGGATTCATGGTAAAGAGTAGAACAAAACCCAGGCTTCATTTCACGTCAACAGTCGCCGGATCGCACCGCCCAAGGTTCGCCGTCGCCATCGCCGCCGTCGAATCTCGCTATTCCGGTGGAGTTGAGTCGCAAGGTCGGTATCAAAATGCTCAGAACAACATGTAGATCAAAAGCCCCAAATCAATTTTGGGCAACAACGCCGGAAAATGAAGATCCAACACCGCTGCCATCGCCGACTTTTCGAGGGTCGATTTCCGGTGATAGGAGCCTCGATTGGTGAAATTGACACCACCAATGGGTTCCTCTCGTCGAGCTCTTCAAGATGGTGGTCACCACTCCCATCGCCGCCGTGGTCAACGCCGGTCAACGATCGGTCAACGTCGGTCAACGGCGGTCAACGTCGGTCAACGGCAACCCGGAGACCGAAAATTGAAGAATGGCCCGTTGGCCTATTTTCGACGTTATGGACACATCCGCGGCATCGGATTTGCAAACCGAAGTTTCAAAAGTGAAGAACACCGATTCAAAGATTGTGCGGTCGAGACCGAACGGTTTGTCTGACCGCTGACGGGAACGATTTTGGTAGTGGTTTTGATCCCTTGATTCCTCAATTTATTATTGGAAATAATTACGTATGAATTATGGTTTACTGACTTGAGGAATTGTAAGAAAAAGGGATGAAATGTCGAAAAAGAGAATGTGAGGAAATGTGAATATTTTTACGTAAAAAGCGGAGCTTTTACGTAAAAATTAGGCCTCTGGTTTAGTACGTGGCAGGTTAGAATAGGTTAGATGGTTTTGAGGCGTTTCCTAAACGCCGGAAACCCAAAAATTAAGCGGAAATGCTGCCGAAATTTCTAAAACGGCACAAAGGGATATTTTAGGAAACGAGGGGTGAAAATGTGATCGGGATGGGAACCCGAGCCCCCTCGATGACCTAGGTCCAGGAAAGAAGGACGGACGTTTACAGGATTAGTGAACCACCCAGTTAGAAATCTCGAAATGTAAGAAAACGACCCCTAGATCAGAATAGTGCCACCCGAGGGACGGTTGTGATCTAAGTATAAAATTTGGGGCGATTACATCGGTAACGGTAACTCGACAGGCTAAATGGTCATACGGGAGGTATTCAGTCAGTTGACTGGTCGGTTAGCCAATCAAGGACCAAGTCGGAATAGGGTAGTGAGAGACAGTGATTAATTTGTCAAGTAGACAAATTAATCAAGCATGATTAAAAATTAGATATCAAATTTCCCAAAGTAGAGCAGTTGGGTACCAATAGGCATCAGTACCACACAACGATAAGTTTATTAGTTCCTAACGATAGAGTGACCTAAGTGCGATGTTAATTAATTTATTGGGTAAATAAATTAATTAACAATGATTAGAAAATCAAATTCTTAAGAAGAGGGCAATTAGTACCGATAAGGATCGGTACCACATAACGAGAATTTTTATTAGTCACTAATGACCACGGTGACCTAAGAGTGAATGTTAATGTAATGCATTATGATTACAGGGAGGTACCTGTATTGTGATGAAGGCGAGAGTATAAACTGTCTGCTGACAGGTAAGTACAACTCCGCCTACAACATGGATAAAATGAATTTAAAATGATGCTTTTCCAGTATATTAAGTATGTATCTTGTACACGATGCTGCACAGCATACATAAGAGCATATAGTTTCACAATCGAGTAGATTGATGAAAGAACAAGATAGAAGCCATAGATCCCTACCGCGTAGCATTGGGGACAGCTTAGAGAAGCGTATGGCTAGAACAGTTAAACAAGATGGAAATAAATAGGTGTGTCGTACCGGCTCCTTCAGTCGAAGGGTTTTCCAGTTAAAGAAAGTTAAGGCCAAAAGTTGAGCATCAGTTGATGGCTCTTCGGCATTAGTTGACCTCGGGCGTTACCGTTGGTCTATGCGCACACGGTACTGACACATGGGCCCTAAATAGACAAGAAGAGAAAAATAAAAGTTTGAAGCATAAATGAACATAACCGGATCATGCATTAGTTATAGTTCGCTATGCTTTCTTTTTCAGTAGAGTGCATACAGTACACGATGCTTCTGTCATGCATAAAGTATGTGAAGTTTTATATTCACTGTTATGACATGTTATGTGATGACATGATATGTGAGCTGTTATGTGATATGCTTATATGGTATGTGATTTATTAAGTGATATATGTCATGCCTATGATTTTACGTATGTGCTATGTTTTAAACATGTTTTGCGGTTAACATGTTGTACTTACTGGGCGTAAAGCTCACGGAGTGTGTTCATGCTGTAGGTAAGCATCCTATAGCGTAAACATCAAGGGACGATGATGGTGGTAGAGGTGGATGTGAGGATGAGGTTATGGATACACCGCTAGTATTCTTCCGCACAGTATGAGTAAATAATATTTTGAATGGTGACAGTTAAATAGTATTTTGAATAGTAAAGGTTAAACGGTATTTTGGAACAGTAAACAGTATATGTACGAGTAGTATATTTAAATAGTATCTGGTGAATAGTAATCAGATAAACAAGTATATAATTATGTATGTATAATTGAAATCCTTATGTTTTTTCAAATTCCGCATTTTAATAGTATGCGTACGTGAATAGTAAATACGTACGCGAATATAAAAAAAAAAATTTTCCTCCAAATTTATGGTATTAAATTCAGCAAGTTTAAGTATCGGTTTTAAAGAAGAAGTATAAGTAAAAGTTAAAGAAGCAAGTAATAGTGTTCAGTGACGGTTCGGGCCGCTGAGGGCACGGGGCGTCACAGTATACAAGTCATGCACCCAATGAACTGGTCTATAAGCTTACTACCACTGAGACGCTTTAGCCATTGGAACATCAAAGTAGACAAGTCATATATATGAAGCTGTTCATCTACTCAAGATTAAGGTTACTACACTATGAACGTCAAAAGCAGATTGATCCACTCGAAGCGGACTTCGTAGATCAATCATGCTTTAGTCCCGGTCTAATATGTTACCACCAAGCAACATATCTATGTCTCTACTTGGTAGTCCAGCTCCAGACAGTCAAGACAAACCGTCTCCACCATGGTTTTAGACAACATAATCGTCTTAACATGAGTTAGATGCTCAGTCTAACCCCATAGACTACAGACCTTAGTATAGACCGCTTACTTTAGAACATTGTTTTCTCGCATACAAAAGTCTATTGCATGCAATGTTCTAACAGTTTTAACACAGGCAGTCAGGGAGCCATATTTGCTTACATTTACTTTAACTTGTAAATAAAATAAGGACAGATAGCAATATAATGAATAACCTCTATATATAATTTTATTATCCAGTTCAAAATAATTACATCAAAATGTCTCTAATGCTTAGGGCGTTTCTTAACAATCTCTTTCTTGCTCTAAGCCAGTAGATGTGCCATGTTACGCATCCCCATTGCCTCTACATGCCTCTTAAAGCTTCTAGCCACCAAAGTTTTAGTAAAGGGATCAGTAATGTTGTCCTCAGACGCGATCTTACATACATATACTTATCCTGTCTCCACGTGCCCTCTAATGTCGACTTCCTCGAATCCTTACAAGTCTAGAAGAGTCAGTCCGTGTATCCTACGGGTGTTAGGTCCCCTCCAGAATACACCAGCATATAATCCCTCGTTCTCTTAAGATACTTGAGTATATGCTTTACTGCTTACCAGTGCTTGGTTCTAGGATTCGCTTGATATCGACTCACTATACCTACTGCAAAACATATGTCCGAGCAAGTGTAAAGCATAGCGTACATAAGGCTACCCACAACGGATGCATAAGGGACCTTACTTATATGCTCTCTTTCTTCTGATGTCTTTGGACAGTCATCCAATGAAAGAGTTAGATAGACAATAGAAGGTTGTGTACCTTTCATTGCCTCTTGCATTGCATATTTGTCAATTATTCTATCTATCTATGAAGCTTGGAATAATGCTATCATTTTGTTTTTTCGATCTCTGAAGAGACGAATGCCTAGAACATAAATAGCTTCTCCCAAGTCTTTCATGTGAAACTGTTGGTGTAACCAAAGCCTGACTGATGATAAGTTCCCTACATCATTTCCAATGAGTAGTATATCATCGACATAGAGTATTAGAAAGACCACTTTTCCATCCTTAATACGTTTACAAACACAGGGTTTATCAATGTTCTGCTCAAAATCGAATGTCTTGATCGCTTGATCAAATCTCTGGTTTCATGAGTGGGATGCTTGCCTTAATCCATAAATAGATCTAAGCAACTTGCAGACTTTTCTTTCTTGGCCTTTTGCTATGAACCTTCCGGGCTGTATCATGTAGATACACTCCTCAAGATGGCCATTCAAGAATGCCATCTTCACATCCATTTGCCAGATCTCGTAATCGAGAGCCGTAGCAACGGACAAAAGAATATGGATAGACTTCAGCATAGCAACAGGCGAAAAGGTTTCACCGTAATCGATTATTCCAGCCTTTTACGTGTACCCCTTTGCAACCAGTCTAGCTTTGAAAGTTTCTACTCTCCTTTCCACATCCTTCTTTCTTTTGTAGACCCATTTGCATCCAATGGGTTTTATCCCATCTGGTAAATCTACAAGTTCTGAAACAGAGTTAGATTTCATAGAATCCATCTAATTGTTCATAGCCAGTTTCGAAGATTTAGAATCAACATCATTTATAGCTTCATCATAAGTGATCGGATCATCCTCATGCTCATGAGCCTCGGCCTGGTATACCTCAGCATCATACATGAAGAAATTAGGTTTCTTCGAAACCCTCCCACTACGACGAGGCACCTTAAATTGTTGATCGTCTGCAGATCTTTCATCGGAACTCAGGCTTGCGTTCGAGACTGAAACCTGTGAAGCAGTTCTTTCACCCGATAACTTCTCTAGCACCACTTTGCTTCGAGGCTTAAAGTCATTAATGTGACTTTCCTCCAAGAATGTCATATGGGTTGAAACAATGACTTTTTTTTCCTTCGGGTTATAGAACAGACCTCCCTTAGTTCCCTTTGGATACCCTACAAACATGCACAATTCTAATCTTTGTTCCAACTTCTTCGCATCCCCATCCAGTACATGCGTCGGGCAGCCCCATATTCTCATATGTCCAAGGGAGGGCTTCCTGCCACGCCACATTTCATACGGAGTCCTGGGAATTGATTTGCTTGGAACCTGGTTCAGAATATAGTACGCCATTTGTAAAGCATATCACCAAAATGATAGCGGTAGCGTTGAATAACCCATCATGGACCGTACCGTATCCAACAAGGTCCTGCTTCTTCTTTTAGCTACACCATTCTCTTATGGAGTACCAGGTACAGTCAATTGGGATAATATCCCATTCTCTACAATATGTCCTAGAAATTCGTCGGGGAGGTATTCACCACCTCGATCAGACCGAAGTGTCTTCATGGATTTATCCAATTGCTTTTCCACTTCCGCACGATACTCTTTGAACTTGTCAAAGGTTTCATTCTTGCAGTGCATCAGATACACATATCCATACCTTGAGTAATCGTCTATAAAGGAGACATAATACTTGAACCGTCCTCGTGATGTGACGTTCATGGGGCCACATACGTCAGTATGCACAATTTCTAAGAGCTCCTGAGCCCTTATACCCTTAGCTCCAAAAGACCTCTTAGTCATCTTTCCCTCTAGACAAGACTCACATTTATGAAGACGTGCCTCCTCCAAAGATTCTAGAGGAACATCTTTCACCAATCTTTGAATCCTATCCTAATTAATATGACCAAGTCTTAAATGCCAAAGATACGCCTTGTTAGAGTGAGAAACTTTCAACGTTTTAGAGTTATCTATTAATTCTGTGTCAAGTAGTGAGTACATCTTTGCTTTAATCAAATATAGGTTTCCATCCATCCATCCAGAATAGATAAAAGACTTATTTCTATGAATATTAACTCTTTTACTAAAAGAAACTGAATAAGAATCCTTTATTAAACAAGCTACCGATATAAGGTTCCTCCTAAAATTAGGAACATAAAAACAGTCTTTCAATAAAATAAACCTAAGTTGATCTAAGTAAAGGTAAATATCTCCCACTACCTCAGCTACCACTAAGCTTCCGTCTCCAGTCCGCAACGAAAGGCTCTTATCATGTAGACTTCTTGTTTCTACAAACCCCTGCATAGAAACACAAACATGATTAGTGACGCCGAATCAATGACCCAAGTGTCTTTTGATTCTTCCAACCAACATGCTTCTAAGTAGTGAAGTTCCTTACCTTCCTTGCCCTTGGCGCTAGGAATTCCCGACAAGCCTTCTTAAAGTGACCTACCTTCCCACAGCGGAAGCACTTGGACTTTTTAGGGTCCCTGGGCTTCTTATTCTTCTTATTCTTCTTCCCATCTGAGATAGGAGGATTAGAAGAACTGGAAGCCGCTTGCTTCTAATTTGGCCTCTTCCTCTTCCGTGAGGGTTTGGAAGATTCTGTCAAATTGGTCTCTCCTTTGGGTTGGACCACATCCCAATCCCTGATCATCCGCTCATAAGCTTGGAGTTGCTTCATGAGCTCGATTAGTCCTAACTCCCTTGTCGCCAGATTGTATGCAGCCTTAAACCCCACAAAATCTTTAGACAGAGTTTTGAACACCATCTCAATTTGGGTGTTGTAGTCCAACTCAGCACCATTTTTGGTAGCCTCAGCAAAGAATCCCATTAGAGTGATCATATGGTCCTTCACCGAAGTACCTGCCTTTTGCTTAGAGTTCATAATACTGGTTATAGCATACTGTCGAGCTAACTTTTCTTGGCCTCTGATCATGTCCTCCAGATTGTCCATGATCTCCTTAGCAACCTGATAAGTCTCATGCTACTTTTGTAAAGCACTCGTCATGCTAGCCAGTATGTAGCACCGAGCTATCTCACTGGATTCTCTCCAATGAGTGTGGGCAACCGAGATTTCCTTAAGCGGTGTGTCAGGTTTAGGCCCTGGTAGGCATGGTTCGTCCAGTATGAACTTGTGTCTCTCGCAGCTGAGAACTATCAACAGATTTCTTTTCCAATCCTTATAATTATCGCCATTCAGTTTATTCTCAGTAAGTATTGAAATGAGGGGTGTCGGTGACATTTTGAACTAAAATAAAATTATACTAGACATCATTACAAAGCCCAAGCAAATATACAGATAATTTAGCAAATAAAACATACAAGTATGTTCTTACATGAAACTTGAAAAACATGTAGTATTGCAACGGTAATTCTCAGCACCTATTACCCCAAGCCACCGAGGGGTGGTCATGAAACAAATAGCCAGAATATGGACCCCGTCCAATTAATATATGTTGCGTTAATTCCTCCAAGGTTAAGACATATATTAATAACCGCTTATTTGGTCACCAGTTTAGTTAACAGAGCTTCTAGGGAAAGTTAATAACTAAACAAGTCTTGAGTGTATAACCATTGTTTATGTAGCCCGATCCACGTCCTACTAAGCCACCAAGGGGTGGTCATGAATAGGATCGTACCCGAACACGTTTTCCACATAGGAGATCCAATCTAGTATGCCGGTGGTGGTAAACACCTACCGAGGGGTGTGGTCAGGGCAGAACTGAAGCGAGGTGTTACCATGCTTTCACATATGGATTAACAATGGAGGTTGTGGGTTTTGTTTGAAATCCTCTCCCACTCAATATTTTGAAAACCATACAAGTTTTGACAAATATGTATGATCAATATAGTATGAGCGGCACTCACCTATCCTATATGACATGTTATCAAATATGCATATAAAACATCCATCAATACATATTTATACATCCATGACATATCACAGAAAAAATAATTGACAGAATAACCAAGCCATGGTTCCATCCTAGAACAAAGAAAATAAAGATTACAAAATTCCATCCAAAGCATTCTTTGGGTCTTGAATTTTGTTACGCCTTCTTGTATCCATCTTTATGTAGCCTCTCCATTTATTTCTCATCCCAAGAATTATTTAAAATTTAAATTCCAAAAATTTAAATTTCAAATTCAAATTCCAAATTCGATTTTCAAATTTAAATTTCAAATTCAAATTTTAAACAATTTTATACATCATGTGTAATAATATGTAATTTCAAAAATTTCAAATTTTCGATTACATATTTTTAAACATGATTTAAAATTAAATCACAAATTTAAAAGTTAAAATTTTTGATTTTTTGAACCGTGCCCCACCGGCCCGGAAGCTGGCAGCCGCCGTGGGCAGCCCCCAACCCCCAGGAGGCTGGCAGCCCACGGCCACACCATGTGCAGCCCTACTGGCTGCAGGTGTTGCCTGCAGCCATGGGCTGCATGCCCGGGTGGGCACAGTAGCCCACCAGGCTACAGGCAGCGCCTGCAGCCATGGGCTGCATGCCTATGGGATGGCCGCCCCTTGGGTGGGCCACAGCCACCCCTGGCTGCAGGCAAAGCCTGCGCCCGTGGGGTGCAACCATGGGCAAGGGCTGCCGTAACCCCATCCTGGTTGGTGGTCCGTCCTGAGGCATCGTGTCTCGATTTTCGTGTCATATTCCAATTTACCCATTATGATATCCAAAAATTAATTTGAATCCCAATTAAATTGAAATTTTTCACACGATCAAAATTTCAACCTTTAAATTAAATTTAACTTTTGGGAAAAATAAATTACGGTCTTCAATCTTCAATCTCCTCCAAGAGTAATTACATAAAATATCTTAAACCATTTCCGGTGTACTAAAAATTCTAATCATAATAATTCTAAGAGACAAAATTAAAATCCATGGAAAAATTACAATGTTAATAAACTGCTCCCATGGTTATATAAAAATTCCTAAATATAATTTTTCTAAAATTCTAAGGAACCATAACCGGCAAAACAAGCATGCTTATAATAATTTAGAAAAATAAAATAACCGCATAATACATATATAATCCATGATAACAATATAAAAGAATCCTAGAATGCCACTCTCTAAATATCAAATCCATACGTAAATAAAAAGACTAACTAATTGTCTAATTTATGTACATGGCATGGTCATGAGATGGCTCTGATACCAATTGTAGGAAATAAATAGTTAAAAACATATCGGAGTGGCACAGCGGAACAATAAAATTTTTCAGATCGTTAAATATCTCATGATGCCATATACAATAAACCAAAAATAATTTAAAGTCATACCTCAAGGATGCCAATCTTGTAGGAGGAGAATGACCGGAGGGCTTCAACCAACTAGCCTTCTCTACTATTCTCCAATTCCCGAATGGTTAAGTGTGTGGGCATTCTGAATCTGAATCGGTATGCTAGCACTGTTAGTCTTCTTCCGACCACCCAGATCTCTAAAGAACTTATTGTCACGGTGAGTTGTGCAATAATAAGCCTGCTCACTTGAGAGTTTATGGTCTGAGAGAACTGGAGTGGCAAGACCTCTATTTATAGACTTGCATGAGGTGATTCTCTGAATTCGAATTGGATTAGGAGAAGATATTCTCCCTTATCCACAACCAAAAAATCTGAATTTATCAAGGGAGAAAATCCCAACAAAATTTTGGCCTCTTTAGGATTATCTAATTCAAATCTAAATAAGATTTTAACTTGAATTTTATCTCCCCTTTTTTTTAACCAAAAAATCTGAAAATCCTAGAGGATTTTCACAAATATTTTTCGGCCATAGAAAGTAAGGGAAGAATCAAAATTCCACTAGGATTTTCAAGCATGAATCTTATCTTATCCTTGTCCAAAATAACCGAAAATCTCCTAGGAAATCTTCCTCAAAATTTCGGCCATAATCAGGGAGGGGAGAGTCCAAATTCAACTGGGATTGAAACTTGAATTTTTCCTTGAACCTTATCCATAAAAAATCTAAAAATTCCACGAGGATAATCCTCAAAATTTTTGCCCATATTTGTTAGGATTTGGATTCCAAATTCAAGTAGGATTCAAACAAGATTTTCCTCTCCATATCCAACTCAAATTCGAATTTCATTCCTTGTGGATTTACCACAAGAAATTCAAATCCTACTTGGACTGTGATTCGAAATTTGAATTTCAAATTTCAAATTCAAATTTCAAAATTCAAAATTCAAAATTCAAAATTCAAATTTAAATTTCGAATTCGAATTTCAAATTCGAATTTCAAATTCAAATTTTAAATTCAAATTTCAAAATTCAAAATTCAAATTTCAAATTTCAAAATCCACAAAACAGTTGCATTTCAAATTCTTATTCTCGTGGATAATTTTCTATAACTCCAATCCAATCTCGAATAAAATCATGGTAACTTTATTTAGAGTTCAAATAATTGTGTACTCTATTATCCAAAACAAAAACTGAATCTAACCGGAGAGAATCTTGTCCACCATCCTAATCCTATGTCAACACCATCCATGCATAATCAACTAGCCAATAGCATACACAAATTAATTTACCAAACGTTAAAGAGATATATGGAGCTAGTAGAGGACCAATTGAACATATATAATCGGGCTCCTGTGAATCCATATGATCATCATTCTTTACCGAACAACTCAATCATATGATCACTAATTTTAGAGTCACACCACTATAAACCTGAAACTGAACTCCCAATTATATACCGTATTACGTAAGCCTGTGATAAGCTATCGTCCAATGACCTTGTCATGTATGTAGAACCCTCATATGATATCCATGATCAGCCTTAGGTCAAAGTCCATTTAATCCTACTGATCAAGCTATCTTAAAGTTCCATTATACTACCAAATAAAGAAAACGATTATTCACCATATGTGAATAAGAAGTCATCCACCCAGCAGACGACCCAAGGCCTTGTCCATTTTCACATCTAGTATAATGTCTTTAAGAGGATACCCTTAACTCTTTATTAGAGCTATGATTCCGATATCTGTAAACAAACCCTTCATCGTATACAAGTCATGTACCTAACGAACCGGTTTATAAGCTTACTACCTCTGAGACACTTTAGCCATTGGAACATCAAAGTACACAAGTCATATACACGAAGCTGTCCATCTACTCAAGATTAAGGTTACTGCACAATGAACGTCAAAAGCAGATCGATCCACTCAAAGCAGACTTTGTAGATCAATCACGCTTTAGTCCCGGTCTAATATGTTACCACCAAGCAACATATCTATGTCTCTACTTGGGAGTCCAGCTCCAGACAGTCAAGACAAACCGTCCCCACCATGGCTTTAGACAACATAATAGTCTTAACATGAGTTAGATGCTCGATCTAACCCCATAGACTACAGACCTTAGTTTAAACCGCTTACTTTAGAACATTGTCTTCTCGCATACAAAAGTCCATTGCATGCAACGTTCTAACAGTTTTAACATAAGCAATCAGGAGCCATATTTGCTTACATTTACTTTAACTTGTAAATAAAATGAGGATAGATAGCAATGTAATGAATAACCTCTGTATATAATTTTATTATCTAGTTCAAAATAAATACATCAAAATGTCTCTAATGCTTAGGGCATTCCTAACACAAAAATGGCCAAAACCGTGGCCCAAAAACTGAGACAGGTTGGTTCCCAGCCAACCCTAAACGTCCATTCACACATCCATCCATAAACACTTAAAGCTCAAGCACACAACCACGAAAATACATAACCAAAATGCTAAGGGCTCAAAATAAAGATTATTACAACCCATTGCTTAAATAAATACACATAAATTTCCTCGATCAAAACATAAATGAAACTAAACCTCAAATAGGGTTTCGGGTTTTACCTTGTGTGCTATGAACCAAGCACAGTTCGAACCAAGGGGTGGGTGACCAAAACCATGTGGTCCTTAGTGAAAAAGGGGGTCGGCCTTGGTTAGAAAGGAGACATAAAAATTTCTTCTTATCATCAAGCCAAAAGAAACCAACAAAACCATAATGATCGGTTCTAGGGCCTTACCGAAAACAATCTTAAAATGGCTTGAAGTAATGGCTCCAACACTAGATAGGTTGTGGCTAATTTTTAGGTGAAGTTTTGGTGAACTTTGGCTGGGAAAATGGTCGATTTTTGGACTAAAAAAGGGTCAGTTGCAGATGAGAAAGGAAGAGGAAAAAGTGTTGGTGTTTTAGGTGTGCAAAAAGAAGAAATGATACCATAGAGCAAGCACATCCTTTTATAGGCAAAAATAACCAAAATTAATCAACCTAAAACCCACTTAATTAAACAAAACTTAGCTAAATTGGGGAACAAAAATCTATGCTGTAGCCCCCCAAAAAACCGATGGCATCCTTGGGAAGAAAGAAGAGAAAAGTTGCATTAATTGGCATGAAAAGCAATAGTGACTTGCCCCTCACTTTTGCCTATTTTATTCACACGTAACCAAGACCTCATTGACCATATCAACTAAGTTTAAAGGGGGGCCACTATTTCGGCTACTGGCTACCCATAAAACAGATGGAGGCTGTAGATTTTGAAGCCAAAATGCATTAAATGCTAGGCTAAGTCATATGTCAACTATTCCATATTTTATTCAAATGTGTCATAAGCTTAGGCATTATTTTAATGCAACTTTTGGGCTACTTTGTAGCTAATTTTTGCTGCTTTTCTAGCTACTTCTCATGGATTTTTAAGGGGGAAAATTCATCCATAAATGCTTCTCTTAGTAGTCTAATTTCCCATAGTAGTGTTCGGTCCTTTCTCAACGGTGTTCTAGATTTTGACCGAAAATGGGTTTTCTTGATTCGTTTCTTATACTGATTATTCCTGATTGGGTTGTAATGCCTATGAGCCCATTCTAAGACTATTTTACTATTTATTTATGGTACTGTAGTTGTGTCTACACTGTGTTGTCACTGTGCAAGCATAACGAGGTGTTTTCATGCAAAATTTCAAACACAATCCCTCCTAACTAATTTAGATGTGCTGATTTCAAATTTATTAGTTTTATGTCCATCTGAGGTCGTCTACACCAGTTTTGGGATCTATGTGACCTTGCCTCAAAAAACATGTTTTGCTCTCAATTGACTAATTTGAGCGTTCTGAGTCTAAATATATCAGTTTCGGACTGAGAAAAGGTCGTCTTCACCCCTTTCCTGATACTATGTATCTCTGAAACAAAATTTCACATTCTATGCTCAATTAACTAAATTAAGCCTACTGATTGTAAATATATCAGTTTTATGTCAAATTGAGGTGGTCTTGGCCATTAACTGACATTGCATATATAATATTTACTATTCACTACTCTTTGTTTAACTGACTAGTTTAAGCGTTCTAACTCCGATTTTGTTAGTTTCTCGATGAGAAAAGGTCATCTGGACCATTTTTCTCGATACTATACATTTATCAGGGTAATTATCACTGATGTGCTCAGATAGCCCATCTGAGGGTACTGAGGACTAACTCACCAGTTTTGTGTCAAGAAATGGTCATCCGGACCAGTTTCTTGATACTGTATGTCTCACATGCACACACACATATGTACTACGGTGAATCGATTTCACTGTCGGTTGTCTTTTTCATTACATGAATAGTAATTAAACATTACTGTACCCATTTAATTCATTCAACTAGAAAAATATACTATATTTATCAACTTAATTACTTATTACATAGTAATTACATTTCATGAATGTGGGGGTCATTGCAACTTACCCCCTTTATAAAATTTTCATCCTCGAAAATTAAAATAATTCTAGGAAGTCTCTTTTCATATTTTCTTCCCATTCCCATGTGGCTTCCTCTATGTTATGATTCTGCCACAACACTTTTACGAGGGGTATAACCTTATTTCTAAGCACCTTCTTTTCTCTAGCTAAGATCTGTACAAGTTTCTCCTCATACATTAGATCGGCATATACTTCGACTGGTTCTTAACATAGAATATGGAAGCTGTCTGGCACGTACTTTTTTAATATCGAGATGTGGAAGACGTTGTGCACTGAAGCTAACTTGGGAGGAAGTGCTAATCTGTAAGCTACCTTCCTGACTCTCTCAAATATCTCGAAGGGTTCTATATACCTAGGACTGAGCTTTTCCTTTTTTCCAAGGTGCATTACCTGTGACGACCGGAACTTAGTGAGCCATCACAGTGAGCTCTGAATCCGACTGCGATAGACCGTCGCCTCATGGGTCGTTGACAACTTATTTTTAACTTACATTTAACTTACTCTGATACCACCCATGACGGCTGGTATCTTACTTTTAGCAGACTTTCTTAAACATACTTATTTTAACTTCCTATTTTAACGTGAAAATAGGGAATAATTTTTTTTTTCTTAAACTTTAAATTTAAAAACTGTCTCATCTTAAAACATTTACTAAAGTAAATCTTTTACATTGTAGTAACTTGATATACATCATAAACCATCATT
The DNA here is from genome assembly GCA_035233585.1 of Antiaris toxicaria. Classification (NCBI taxonomy): domain Eukaryota; kingdom Viridiplantae; phylum Streptophyta; class Magnoliopsida; order Rosales; family Moraceae; genus Antiaris; species Antiaris toxicaria. The sequence continues at coordinate 49,940,181 of CP141153.1, forward strand.
TCAATACTCTTTTTAAACAGCTCAGTGGAAAGCTCATAGCAATACCATAACCCTCGCCCAGTCCCTTGGCACATGCAGATCTCATTCGTCATCCATTGCACTATACTACTGAGATACAGGTTTTTTATCTGCAACATGAACAAACTTGTGAGCGACAGGCTCAGTAAGTTCAAACATTTCCATGTCTCCAATGTGAATGGATAGTTATGTTTATGTGTAATATGTTGTAAGTTCAAATATTGCAGTGTCTGTAACATGAATTTACTTAATATGTTTATGTGTATGTGTCATGTCTAAGTCAAACATGAATTAACTTGACATGCCCATGTTTATATGTTATATGTTGTAAGTTCAAACACTGTATTGACTACAGCATGAACTGACTGTTGTATATCTGTTTTAATGTCAAGATGCCATGATATGAATGTTACGAAAGTCATGTTATGAACTATGTGTTATGTCTAAGTCAAATATAAATTAACTTGACATATTTATGTCCATGTGTTATATGCAGTATGTTCAGACATTTTATTGTCTGTAACATGAGTTTATGTAATATGTTTATATATTATATATGACATGTAAAGTATGGACCAACGTGCTATATGCACACTAATGTGTAAATAAAATACATGCAAATAAGAAAAGAAATATAATAAGGTGTTCCAGGCCAAGGAGGCAATGATAATGCCACTGGTTAGGAACCGCATGAAAGATGGTAATGAAACCACTTTTGGTGTACCGGCCTCCCACACAGGTGGAGGTTCCTCATGTTATGTTATGTTATGTCAAGTTCATGTTAAGTAAACTGTTGACGATTGGCCAATGGGTCTATGGCGGCCCGCCCCTTGTGGAGATCATACAATACTATTACAGTTGAGCTTTATCGCTAACTGCGATAGATTGTACTCTCATGGGTCGCCGACTTATCTCTCTACTCTTTTTAAATCATGACGTTTTTGGGAAATTTTTTTTTTCTTTAAACATCATGTAAAACCTTTCCCACTATTTACTTTGTTGATAAGTACAAAGTAATATAAATAATACAGTACTTTCGTAAAATATATATAATTACAAAAGACTGTTTCCCCCTTTTTCCCTTCACTTTAACGCTCAGCGGCAAGACTCTGGCAGTACCATATCCCTCGCCCAGTTATCCCATTTGACACGCGCCATTTAATGAAACACATGCCAAACATTTTTGTTTCACTCTTTCATTCACATTGCCACCATTTACACATTAAATTGCATGATTTCAATCAACCAAATACCACATAAACCAATGAAAATTTTTCTTCCAAACCCATTGTAAACTCACGGCCACTTTATACAATTCATACCAAAAAAATTTTTCAACTTTCCACAATGAAATACAAGTTTTATTCTTCACAAATTTAAACTTAGAAAGCATGTTAACCATTAACCAAAATTTTTTTCTCATTGGTTACTCAAGGTAACCCACGGATTTCCTCTTGAAAAACCAACCAAAATTCGGTTTTTCTTTAATGAATTTGCATGGTTTTCTTCCTTAATACATCCTTAACAAAACCCAACATCAAATCCATGAAAAACAACCAAAAATTTTCCATCTTTTTATCACTATTCATCCACGGATTTTGTGAAGAAAAACCATGAAAATTTCAAGTGCAAGGGAAGTTACCTTGGTCTAATGCTTCCTTTGTCTTCAATAAACACTTTGCCACTCTTTTTTGTGAAGAAATTTGAAGATATTGCTTGGTTCTCCTTGGGTGGCTCACGTAGACTCCATGGAAGATAACTTAGCAAATTTTCTTTTGGTTTTTGCTTTGAAAAAATGTTTCGGCCCTTTTGTTACAAAGTTGCCGACTTAACCATGCAAGAAAGCCAATTAATTTGGCTCTAAACCAATGAAATTTTGACACCTTTCATGCCTAATTCTTTCTCCATTTTTCAAAAATTAAAAATGGAAATTTTTGGCCAAATCTTGGCCTTTAGATCAAAAGCTAAATGAATCATGGCCATTCATTCTACCAACCACCATAATTCTTTAATTTATTAATCTTGAATTATGATGTCATAAATACTAAAGTGAAAGTTGACTTTGACTTTCACTATTCACATTAATTCGACTACTTTTTGACCGATGCCGGTTCGAGCCGAAATTTTCCTGAAATCGTCCCGGCGTGTTCCTGAGGTCTCCTGTGCAGTCGGATCAATTTAATCTGCTTCCGTTTGATCAAAATCAATCCCGGAAGTTTACCGTCTTTTATTGCTCCGGTTAGGGTTTTCAATGCCGATTTTAGCACCGTTTCACCCGTTTCAACTCAGTGAATTTTTTCAATACTAAATTCTTACTCGTCAGTATTGTTAGAACATTTTCATATATTCTGAACAATATAAATACATTTATTTCACTCTTTAAATAGTACAAATTGTTATATACATACAATTGTACATTTTCGTCCGAGAATTGCCTGAATTTCCCGGTTGTCACATTCACCCCTCCTTATAAAATTTTCGTCCTCGAAAATTAGAACAAATGGGGGTATAATTTCCTTATCTCGTCTTCTCGTTCCCACGTAGCTTCTTCAATATTGTGATTTTTCCACAAAATCTTCACTAGTGGGATTTCCTTATTCCTCAGTACTTTCTCTTCACGAGCTAGTACTTGAATAGGCTGTTCCTCATATGTCAAATCCTCGTGGATTTGAATAGGCTCATGCTTCAATACATGGGACGGATCTGGTATATATTTTCTCAGCATCGACACATGAAACACGTTATGCACTGCCGACAATTCTGGAGGTAGCGCTAATCTGTAAGCGACCTTTCCAATGCGTTCGATAATTTCATAAGGTCCAATGTATCTTGGACTCAGTTTCCCCTTCTTACCGAAACGCATAATCCCCTTCATAGGCGATACCTTGAGAAACACGAAGTCTCCTTCATCGAACTCCAAGGATCTCCGCCTCTTATCCGCATAACTCTTTTGCCGGCTTTGCGCAATTTTTATTTGACGCTGAATTCTAGCAACTGCATCGGAAGTCTCTTGCATGAAATCCGTCTTATGCAACTGCTTTTCTCGCAAATCGTACCAATGTAATGGTGATCTGCACTTCCGTCCATACAAAGCCTCGTAAGGTGACATGCCTATCGAAGCTTGGTAACTATTATTGTACGAGAATTCAATCAATGGTAACTTCTCGTTCCAATTTCCCGCAAAATCCATAACACAAGCTCGAAGCATGTCCTCTAACGTCTGAATTGTCCGCTCTGACTGACCGTCTGTTTGCGGATGAAAAGCCGTACTGAGTCTCAATTCAGTACCCATGACCTCTTGCACACACTTCCAGAAATTCGAAGTGAACCGTGCATCTCGATCGGATACAATGGATTTTGGTACTCCATGTAGTCTGACGACATGAGTTATGTACAGCTGAGCAAACTTTTCTAGCGAAAAAGTCATCTTGACAGCTATAAACCGTGCCGTCTTGGTCAGTCTGTCCACAATAACCCAAATGGCGTCATAACCTTCTCGGGTTTTTGGGAGTCCCACTACAAAATCCATCGTAATGTGTTCCCATTTCCATTCAGGAATCTCCAACGGTTCCAATCTTCCTGCTGGATGTTTATGTTCCGCTTTGATTCTCTGACAGGTCATGCATCTACTCACGAATTTAGCTATATCGTTCTTCATCCCTTTCCACCAGAACTGTAACTTCAAGTCCTGATACATCTTGCTCGCTCCGGGGTGAACCGAATAGGGTGTCTCATGAGCTTCTGACATGATCCGTCTTCTAAGTTCTTCATCAACTGGAACATTTATCTTTCCTTGATAAAGGATCATTCCATCCTTGGAAATTCCTTCTTGAGAACTTGTCATTGCTGGATCTCGCCTCTCTTTTATATCCTCAAATAGCGATGATTCCACTTGGAGTGCAGCTAATCTTCCAGATATCAGCTCCAAGTTTAAAGAATTTATATCTTGCTGCAATGGCTTCGGAAGCCTGTTTATTGGTAGCTGGTGCGATATAGTAGACTTTCTACTTAGAGCATCCGCTACACGGTTGGCCTTTCCTGGATGGTATAGGATTTCACAATCATAATCCTTCACTAGTTCCAACCATCGTCTCTACTGCATATTGAGCTCTTTTTGTGTGAAGAAATACTTCAAGCTTTGGTGATCAGTGAAAATTTGACATTGAGCTCCATAGAGATAGTGTCGCCAAATTTTAAGTGCGAACACTACTGCAGCAAGTTCAAGGTCATGCGTAGGATAATTCCTTTCATGCTCCTTTAACTGACGGGAAGCATAGGCAATCACCTTGCCGTCTTGCATCAGGACTGCTCCCAATCCTATTTTCGATGCATCACTGTAGATCACAAACTTCTCCCCTTCAATGGGAAGCGTAAGGATTGGTGCGCTTGTCAGTCGCCTCTTTAACTCCTGGAAGCTTCTTTCGCATTCCATAGTCCACTCATACTTCCTTTCTTTGCGTGTAAGAGCAGTAAGAGGTGCAGCTAGTCGCGCGAATCCCTCTACAAATCGCCGATAATAACCAGCCAACCCCAAGAAACTGCGTATTTCAGTCACACTCTTGGGTGCAGGCCACTGGTTAATTGCCTCTACCTTTATCGGATCTACAGCAATACCTTCCTGGGATACAACATGTCCGAGGAAATGTACTCTGTCCAGCCAAAACTCGCATTTTGAGAATTTGGCATACAGTTGATGCTTCCGTATCGTATTCAGCACGATCCTCAGATGCTCTTTGTGCTCCTCATGAGTCTTCGAGTATATAAGAATGTCATCAATGAATACAATGACAAACTTATCCAGATACTCTTTAAAAATTCTATTCATTAAATCCATGAATGCTGCTGGTGCATTCGTCAATCCAAATGGCATCACAAGGAACTCGTAGTGCCCATAACGAGTCCTAAACGCCGTCTTAGGAATATCACTCTCTTTGATTCTCAGCTGGTGATATCCTGACCGTAAGTCGATTTTGGAAAATACCGCTGCGCCTTTTAACTGGTCGAATAGGTCATCAATTCTAGGTAACGGATACCTATTTTTGATCGTAACCTTATTCAACTCCCGATAATCAATGCACAGTCGGAATGTCCCATCCTTTTTCTTGACGAATAACACAGGTGCACCCCATGGAGAAAAACTTGGCCTGATGAATCCTTTATCCAAAAGCTCCTTTAATTGTACCTGCAGCTCCTTTAACTCCACTGGAGCCATGCGGTATGGTGCTTTGGAAATAGGTGCTGTTCCAGGCATCAACTCAATTTCAAACGAGATTTCTCTCTCTGGCGGTATCCCTGGTAACTCTTCTGGAAATACGTCAAGAAACTCATTAACCACAGGAACCTCTTCAGCTTGAAACTTCTGTTCCTCTACAGTATCCACCACATATGCCAGATATCCCATGCAACCACTGGCTATCAGCTTGCTTGCTCTTAGCGAACTGATCATCATATTCCCGGGTCTTCGAGAAGTATCAACATACTCGAAACTCTCTTCTTCCTCGGGTTGGAAGACTATTTTTCGATTTCGGCAGTCGATCGTAGCTTGGTATTTCCCTAGGAAATCCATGCCTAAAATCACATCGTAATCCATGATCTCCATTACGATCAACTCAGCATATAGTTCCCTATTTGCCACATATACTGGTACATAAGGTAGCCAGTAATTGGACAACAATACTTCCCCAGAGGGTAAAGCTGTCCTAAATACCCTTCCCATATTATCCTTAGGAAGTCCTATCTTGTCAGCAAATGCATAGGAAACAAATGAATGCGTAGCACCGGAATCGAATAGTACAGAGGCTACATGACTAGCAACAGGAAGCTGACCTGTCACCACGTTTGATGTTCCTGCCTCTGCGTCTTCCTTGCTGTAGGCCATCACACGAGCATCAGCACGTTGCATACGCTCCTGGCGTTGCGGCCTCACTGGTGACTCTTCCACTCTAGCTTGAAGGGAATGAGCTTGTGGGCGTGTCTGGTGCGGTTGGGAAGTGCCTTGCCCACCCTACCTATTTGGACAGTTCCTGGCGTAATGGCCTTCCTTTCCACATTCGTAGCAAACAAGTGGCCCAAATCTGCATTGCCCATACCAACTGTGGCGGCCCGCCCCTTGTGGAGATCATACAATACTATTACAGTTGAGCTTTATCGCTAACTGCGATAGATTGTACTCTCATGGGTCGCCGGCTTATCTCTCTACTCTTTTTAAATCATGACGTTTTTGGGAAATTTTTTTTTTCTTTAAACATCATGTAAAACCTTTCCCACTATTTACTTTGTTGATAAGTACAAAGTAATATAAATAATACAGTACTTTCGTAAAATATATATAATTACAAAAGACTGTTTCCCCCTTTTTCCCTTCACTTTAACGCTCAGCGGCAAGACTCTGGCAGTACCATATCCCTCGCCCAGTTATCCCATTTGACACGCGCCATTTAATGAAACACATGCCAAACATTTTTGTTTCACTCTTTCATTCACATTGCCACCATTTACACATTAAATTGCATGATTTCAATCAACCAAATACCACATAAACCAATGAAAATTTTTCTTCCAAACCCATTGTAAACTCACGGCCACTTTATACAATTCATACCAAAAAAATTTTTCAACTTTCCACAATGAAATACAAGTTTTATTCTTCACAAATTTAAACTTAGAAAGCATGTTAACCATTAACCAAAATTTTTTTCTCATTGGTTACTCAAGGTAACCCACGGATTTCCTCTTGAAAAACCAACCAAAATTCGGTTTTTCTTTAATGAATTTGCATGGTTTTCTTCCTTAATACATCCTTAACACAACCCAACATCAAATCCATGAAAAACAACCAAAAATTTTCCATCTTTTTATCACTATTCATCCACGGATTTTGTGAAGAAAAACCATGAAAATTTCAAGTGCAAGGGAAGTTACCTTGGTCTAATGCTTCCTTTGTCTTCAATAAACACTTTGCCACTCTTTTTTGTGAAGAAATTTGAAGATATTGCTTGGTTCTCCTTGGGTGGCTCACGTAGACTCCATGGAAGATAACTTAGCAAATTTTCTTTTGGTTTTTGCTTTGAAAAAATGTTTCGGCCCTTTTGTTACAAAGTTGCCGACTTAACCATGCAAGAAAGCCAATTAATTTGGCTCTAAACCAATGAAATTTTGACACCTTTCATGCCTAATTCTTTCTCCATTTTTCAAAAATTAAAAATGGAAATTTTTGGCCAAATCTTGGCCTTTAGATCAAAAGCTAAATGAATCATGGCCATTCATTCTACCAACCACCATAATTCTTTAATTTATTAATCTTGAATTATGATGTCATAAATACTAAAGTGAAAGTTGACTTTGACTTTCACTATTCACATTAATTCGACTACTTTTTGACCGATGCCGGTTCGAGCCGAAATTTTCCTGAAATCGTCCCGGCGTGTTCCGGAGGTCTCCTGTGCAGTCGGATCAATTTAATCTGCTTCCGTTTGATCAAAATCAATCCCGGAAGTTTACCGTCTTTTATTGCTCCGGTTAGGGTTTTCAATGCCGATTTTAGCACCGTTTCACCCGTTTCAACTCAGTGAATTTTTTCAATACTGAATTCTTACTCCTCAGTATTGTTAGAACATTTTCATATATTCTGAACAATATAAATACATTTATTTCACTCTTTAAATAGTACAAATTGTTATATACATACAATTGTACATTTTCGTCCGAGAATTGCCTGAATTTCCCGGTTGTCACAGGGTCACTCCCTGGAGTCCCTCACAGTCATGCGTGCACTACGGTATGACCAATCATAGGGCCCAAAACCAGAACGTAATGAAAGATAAATACCCAAGACTAAAAATACAGCCCATAAATGAGCATAATATATACTAATACTACGAGTATCATTGCAGTCAAAGTCACAGTTCACGATCAACGATACTGTTCACAGTCAACAGTACTATTCATGGTCAGAGTTACTATTCATGGTCAAAGTTACTATTCATAATGAATAGTAATACATAAGTAATGCATGTTATTTGTTATGTTAATGATCCATGCTATGCTTGATGTTGAGGATGTTTAAGCATACGTAAGTATATTTACGATGCTTAAGTATATTTATGAAGTTTTACGTATTTAAGTATGATAAGTATATTCATAATGTTAAATGTAAAAGTATTTTCACGATGATAAGTATGTTAAGTATGTTATATTTATGATGTATAAACATGCGTTAAGTATGTTATGTTTACAATATTTAAGCATACGTTAAGTATGCTATGTTTAAATTATGATATGTTTACGATGTGAATGTTAAGTATGCTTCAGGTTATGTTTACGATGTTTGAGCATACGTTAAGTATGCCACGTTTAAAATATGATATGTTTATGATGTAAAGTATGTTAAGTAAGAAAATATTTTCATGATATTAAGTATGTTTAAAGTATGTTAAGTATATTGAAGTATGCGACGAGTATGATTAGGATGTAAAGTATGTTGAAGTATGTACTAGTATGTTTACAATGTTATGTACGTTAAGTATGAAATTTAAAGTAATATATGATATATGTTATGTTAATGTTCTGATGTCATAGTTGGTATTAGATATGTTTTGTCCTGTATGGTATGAGTGATGTTAAGTATGTTTAAGTATGAATTTTAAGCAAGTTCTATTTTATGTTATGTTAATGCTCTGTACTATATGATACGAGTCTTATATGTCATACACATATATAAGTAAGATACCAACCATCACAGGTGATATCAGAGCAAGTTAAAAGTAAGTTAAAAGTAAGTTTCTGACAAGCCATGAGGCGACAGTCTATTGCAGTTGGGTTCAGAGCTTGACCATGATGGCACACTAATTTCTGGTCGTCACATCACCCCTTTCATGGGGGCCACTTTGAGAAAGACTGAGTCTCCTTCTTGAAACTTGAGGGGTCTATGGTGCTTATCTGCATAACTTTTTTGGTGACTGTACGCTATATTTAATCTCTCTTGTATCAGATTCACATCTATCATGGTGTTCTTGATGAAGTCCATGCTGGTAAGTTGTTTCTCTCTGGTCTCGTGCCAATGCACCAGAGATCTGCATTTTCTCTTATAAAGCGCCTCGTACGGTGTTATCCTGATCAAGGAATGGTAACTGTTATTGTATAAGAACTCAATCAAGGATAGCTTCTGGTCCCAGTTTCCTTTGAAGTCTAGGACACATGCCCTCAACATTTCCTCTAATGTCTGTATGGTCCTCTCAGACTGACCATTAGTCTGAGGATAGAATGTTGTACTGAACTTCAATCTGGTCCCTAATGCGGCCTGGATGCTCTGCCAAAATTTGGCAGTGAAGCGTCTGTCATGATCTAAGATGATAGACTTTGGCACTCCATGCAGTCTCACTATCTGAGCTACATAAATTTTTGCTAGTCATTCCACCGAGTAGCTAACTTTCATGGTTGAAAATCGAGCTGATTTCATCAATCTATCTAAATCACCCAGATTACATCATTACTGCTTGACGTTCTTGGCAATCCAACTACGAAATCTATCGTAATCTAGTCCCATTTCTATTCAGGTAGCTCGATCTTCTGTAATTCTCCTGTTGGCCATTGATGTTCCACTTTAACCTTTTAACACGTAAGGCATCTGGTGACGAACTCGGCGATGTCATTTTTCATTCTAGGCCACCAAAAACTTTCCTTCAAGTCCTCATACATCTTGTTTGCCCCTGGATATACGGAATATGGCATCTCGTGAGCTTCCGAAAGGATTTGCTTCTTAAGTTCTTCATCTTTCAGAACACACACTCTATCTCTGTAGCAGAGTATGCCGTCCTTAGAGACTCTAAACTCTAAACTCTTATCCTCCGTAGCTTCCTTTCTAAGCTTGATCAAGGACAAATCGAGGTCTTGACCTATCTTGGTTTCTTCTAAGAGCAATGATTGGAGAGTCATGTCAGATAACCTCCCTGTCAAAATCTCGATCTCACTGCTGAATAGCTCTCTTTGTAGCGCTCCTGACAAGGTACTAATAGTCACAAGCGATGAAGAGTGTTTTCAACTCAGTGCATCAGCTACCTTGTTGGCTTTTCCTGGATGGTATAGGATCTCACAGTCGCAATACTTTACCAATTCTAACCATCTTCACTGCCTCATGTTAAGTTCTTTCTGTGTAAAAATGTACTTGAGGCTCTGGAGGTCTATGTAAATCTCACACTTGACCCCGTACAGGTATTACCTCCATATTGTCAGGACAAAAACTACCACTGCTAGCACTAGTTCATGCATAGGGTAGTTCTTCTCATGGTCCTTAAGTTGTCACGAAGCATACACGACTACCCTACCACTCTGCATCACCACGGCTCCTAACCTGATTTTAGATGCATCACTATAAATCATAAAGTTCCCTTGGCTAGCATCTAGAATTATCAGTATGGGGCGCTGGTGAGTCTTCATTTCAGCTTTCGAAAACTCTCCTCACACTTGTCGCTCCACTCGAACTTCTTTTCCTTTTTGGTGAGCACTATGAGTGGTATGGCTAGCTTTGAAAAACCCTCGACAAAGTGCCTGTAGTATCCTGCTAATCGTAGGAAACTGTAGATCTTTGTCACGTTTCTTAGAGCTGGCCATGCGCTAACTGTGTCACTTTTTGCTGGATCGATGGATACTCCCTCCTTAGGGTGACCTAGGAAATGGACCATTTCTAGCTAAAACTCATACTTGGAGAACTTGGCATATAGCTAATAATCCCGTAACATGCATAAGATGGTCCTTAAGTGCTCTTTATGCTCTTCGTTTGTCTTAGAGTATATAAGTATGTTATCGATGAACACAATGACAAACTTGTCCAAAAAGTCCTTGAACACACAGTTCATCAAGTCCTTAAAGGCTGTTGGTGCATTAGTCAGTCTGAACAACATAACGAGGTACTCATAGTGTCCATACCGCATTCGAAAAGCTGTTTTAGGTACATTCTCATCCCTGATTTGTAGTTGATGGTACCCTGAGCATAGGTTGATCTTTGAGAATACTGCAGTGTCCTAGAGCTGATCAAATAGATCGTCGATCCGTGGCAATGGATACTTGTTCTTGATCGTGATTTTCTTCAACTCTTTGTAGTCGATGCACATTCTCAGCGTTCCATTCTTTTTCTTCACAAACAATACGAGTGCTCCCTAGATACATGTTAATGACAATGATACATGTCAATGACAATCAAGTTAATACTCAATTCTCACCCGTAGATTGTTACTGGCACATAACTCATTCAGTAATTAGACAACAAAACTTCCCCTGAGGGAATTACAGTTTAGAAGGTTTGTTCCATTCTATCTAAGCTCCTATCTAGCTTTTTAGCAAATTTTGATGGTGCGAATGAATGGGTGGCACCAGAATCAAACAAAACTAATGCAGCTAAGTTAGTGACAGAAAGCTGACCTGTCACCACTATTGAAGTTCCAGCTTTTGCATTATCTCTTGTGAAAGCATAGATTCTTCCCTAGGTGTCTAGAGCCTCCAGTCTGCCTTAGTCAATCGAAGGGCCTTCGATCCTAGTCTGGGTGGCATGAAGTTGGCCACTTGTTGTATGGGCTTGCTCTGTTGGTTCTGTGGGTTGGAGTGGTAATTTTTGGTATAGTGGCCTTCCATGCCACGAATGAAGCAGCCACTCACTCCTTGTTTGCATTCTCCCGGTGTTTTCTCCCACATTTTAGGCATGACGGGTATTGATTGCCATTTCCTCCCCTGTTGTTCTTCTTCTGGGTAAAATTCTTTTGCAATCCTTGGTTGCCCTGATTCCCCTTCTGCTTGTTGTTATTATGGTAATGCTTGCTGTTCTGGCCAGTTCCCATATTCAGCACTCGAGGCTGCTGCTTGGGGTTCTGCTTCCCCTAAGCCTATTTAGCTTGCGTCTTTTCCTCCCTGCAGGCTTTGAAGATATAAGCCCTTCGCTCTTTATCCTGAGCCAATCAGTATTCGGCGTAGATAGCCTTGCTGACACATTCAGCCATTGTCATTGGTCCACGGCTTGCGCTGTAGACCTGGACGGTGATGCCCGTTTGGAACACATTCAGCATTATCCTTTTCTATCAGCACCAAATCTGGATAAAGTCGAGCCAGCTGTTCAAACTTCCTAACTACTTCCACGACAGTCATACTAGCTTGGTGTAGGTTGTTGAATCCATCTTGTTGGGCTGCTAGAGCCTCATCATTGTAATACATATCTTTGAACTTGTCTACGAATTCTATCCAACTTATTTCACCGACATTCCTCCTGATAGCTACCGTCTTCCACCACTGTGATGTCCCCTTGTGCAGGGCAAACGATGCACATATCACCTTTTTTCTATCGGTTAATCCCATAAAGTCCAAGATCACTTGGACGTCTATCAGTCAATCATCGGCCTCTATGGGATTGGTAGTCCCTTCAAACTCTAGCACTTTCATGTACTAAAATCTCTCAGACAAGTCACCTTCCCTAAGGTTTGGCAGAAGAGCATTGGCTATTACAGGGGCAATCGCTATTGGGGGTGCTGATGCCACCTGGGCTGGGGGAGTTGCTTGCTCCCTTAGAGTTTTGGGGGCTGCTGGAGCCTCTTGGACTGGCACTTCAGCTATCTGTGGTACCTGGTTCTGTCGGCCTAACTGCTTCCTGAGTCAGTCTCGGTCACGCTACTGATTTTCCATCATCTCTCACATAGTTGTGAGCTGTGCCATCAATTCATGCTCTCAGGATGCTTGGTTTGTCTGTGCTTGTGTTCTTGCCATGCTTTCCTACGTAACCCTATCATACAGCAGAAAAGGAAAATATGAGTCTTTTATTTCTATACTTGGAATTCATGCCACATATCATTTTCTTTCTTATTCAACTGTCATAAATATATATACGTATTATATCTTCCTCTTTCTTATAGTGTGATGTTCAATACAATTTACCATATCGCATTGAAACATCGCCTGAGTGCCAGGACTTATCCTGTACTTTCTGTCATACTATGGTCATGTGTGGAAAAATCATATCCAGGCCCTTGGGCAACACGATACTGCTCTTAATAGTATTTTCACAAAAATATGTACAAACTTCTAGTCTGGTGGGAGTGACACACACTTCTTAGTATACAATCCTAAAAGGGTATATTAAGCTAAGTCTAGTGGGAACAAGCTACTGCTTCCCCATCATACATTTACATAGTTAAGATTCCTGTGAAAAGGGTCACTACTACTTAGAGGACAATCCTGATTCTACATCAGACATCTCCTCATTGTCACTATCGTTGAAAGGAAACTCCTTTGGGTCCTCTTCTTCATCTCCCCAACCGAAACTAACCTCGTCATCGCTGGCTATAATGACTTGAGGCTCATACATTCCCATCCATTTGTCATTGCGAAAGTGGTCAGGGATCTCCTCTCCCTCATCCTCAGGATGGGCATCAGGAAAATCCAAGTCATCATCCTCATTACTATCCACTTCTAAGGGGTGTTCGGGAATCGAAGGGGCTGGTTTGGGGTCTTCCATCAATTCCCTATCATCTATAGGCACTTTTGGCTGATGCTCGACCATGGGGTCCTCGTCGGTCAGTTATTGTGCGGGGTCTACTGGGTTATCCTCTATATTGGTAGCTGCTACAACATCTTGGGTTTGTGCAGGATTCCTGGGATTGATCACTTCCCTCTTGATATCTACTATCTCCTAGATAAGGCATCTCAAGTCCTTGTGATACGGAGGGTAGCGGACGAGATCCCTCACGTACCACGAAACTCTTTTCCATAAAAGATCAGCTATCCCCATAAATGGTCCATCTAAAGGGATGTGAGGTAACATCGTGTCCATTGTAACGACCCCCATATTTATGGAACCTACTTACTATGTAATAAGTCATTAAGGAATGAATTTGAAATAATTTGATACCTTTTAGTGCACATTTAAAGAACACATTTAGGTACACGGCCGTGTAAGTGGCTGTGTACCATTTAGACTGTGTACGTGTAATAGACCATATAAGTGTAAGTGGCCATGTAAGTATAGTACGGTCAGGTACACGACCATGTAAGTAGCCGTATACCGCTCGGATGGTTGAACATGTAAGAGGCCGTGTTTCAGGGACTGGGCGTGTTGAGCAATCTCAACTAGTACATGCCTATGTCTAGAGTACACATGCCCATGTTGCATGATACACGCCCGTGTATGAGCCCATGTTGAAGGCCATGTATTGAGTAGAGAGCTACTATAATGACTCTCATGATTCATGAAACCTAATTAGTTGAATGAATTAAACGGGTACAGTAATGTTTAATTACTATTCATGCAGTGAAAGGAGCAACCGACAGTGAAATCAGTCTACCTCATTATATGCATGTAAGGATTGCCCCATTTCTATAACTTGATTTTCATATAATGAGAAATTGAGCAAAAATTTGATGTCATTTAGTGCAAATTCATAGAACATGGTCAAGTACACGGCTATGTAAGAAGCCGTGTATCCATCAGACTGTATATGTGAGAGAGGCCGTCTGAGTAAACATGGCTGTGTAGTATAACACAGTCAGGTACACGGCTGTGTAAGTTACCGTGTACTGCTCAGGTAAAAGGAACGTGTTTCAAGACATGGTCGTATTGAGTAAGCTTAACTGATATATGTCCATGTCTGAAAGGTATAGACCCGTGTTGCCTTATACACGCCCATGTAGGAGGCCATGTTGAAGACCATGTAATAAACAAAGAGCAACTACACAGACCCTCAAAAATGCATGAAACCTAATTACTATATAATGAGTAATTAAGTTAAAAATACAGTATGATTTCCAGTTGAATAGACTAAACAGGTACGTATTTGTTTATTACTATTTATACTGTGAAAGGGGGTACCCAATAGCAGATTTAGTCCACCCTATTATGTGTATAAGTGTATGAAATATACAGTATCAGAAAACTGGTCCAGATGACCATTTCCTGACACAAGACTGGTGAACAGATCACCGAACGCTCTTACCGAACATCTAAGCATAACAGTGATAGAAACCCTAGCAGGGGTACATGTATGAATCTCAATAGTATCAGATTCTTTGATGGACCAAAGAATCTCAATAGTATTACCTAGGTTAAGCTAGGGTTTTTTTAAGACTTTTTGTGAATAAGAATGTATGAGAATACTGTATTTGTAAATAAACAAATAATAGTGTTAATTGAAATAAATAAATGTTTTGGAGGATTTAAAATCTCCAAAAATGGTCAAAGAATAAAGTTCATGATTAAGAAAGTGATTTCAGACCAAAACACTCAAAATGGAATGGTTTTGGTATCCTAAAAGTATAGATATAAAGAAATGACAAGTCAAAGATAATATAAGTGTTTTAAGGTTTTTAAGAGTTTTGAGATTGAGTTAGATTGAACTGATAGCACGGAGGGTTAGAAAAGTCCTCTAGTGCACTCCCCCAGAAATTTCGTCATTTTGGAAAAATGAGGATACCATTTAGAAACTGAAAACCACAAGCGATTACCTTAGGTAAACCAAGAATGGGGAAAAAGACAAAAAATTATGGTTTTGATTTTTAGCCAAACCACAGTGAAATAAGGTAAACCGATCGCACAGACGGCCCCAGAAACTCGCCTACGCAATTTCAGTGAAATTTCATTTGGTTTCACTTTTGGTCAAACTTTGACTTTTGGACTACTCAAATGATGTCATGCCTTAGGTCACACACGATGTAATAAATCAAGAAAGAAAATTGTGTGGACAAGTGGCAAATTATCTAAAGGCTAGAATTTAAAGTAAGCTTTGATCAAGGACTAGAATTGAGCCAAAATGGCATGAAGAAAAAAAATTGAAAATTTGTGAATTTAGGGCTGTCTAGAACTGATAGAAGTAGCTGGAAAAAACAGCCAAAAAAATTGCAAAATAACCCTCCAAAAAGTTGCTAAAAACCCCCTAAATTTTTGCTAAAAATTCCCCAAGAAAATTGCCAACAAGCCCCCCTTTTTGGCCACCATATATACACAGTTTTGAGAGGTGTAAAACCAGAAATTTTGCAGCCAAAAACATAGCCTTCTTGCTGCCTTGTCGAAGCCGTGGACCTCCCCTTCATTAAGCTTAAAATTTTTCAAGTTTTGGTGACAAATTCTTGAGCAAAGTTCATCCTAGGCACCAAGAGAACAACATAGTAAGGTAAGCTTGAAAAACTCAAGCTTTTTTATGGCATTTTGATGACAAAATCTGTGGTTATCATGAAGGAATTAAGTTGAAATTTTCAAGTTTAAACTTTGTTGATTTTGATTCAAAAATAAGAACTAGTATGTGATTGAGTTAGAGAATGGATTAGAAATTAGAAAACACAATTTTTGGTGTTTTGGAATCAAGATAATCCATGTGGGAATTGTGAAAATTCCCAAGTTTGATTTGGTTAGTTGTTAATTTGACTATGTGTTTTGGAAAATGAGATGATTAGAAAGGAAATTTGAAAGCTTGAAACAAATTTTGAATAGGTTTATCATTACAAAAACTATGGGTTTTCAATAGTGGAAGGCATGAAATTTTGTGGAAAATAAATTGTGTTTGGGGATTTAAAAAGAATTAAATTAATATGGAAAGAAAGTTTGTAAATTTAGAAACTTTGAAACAAATTTTGGTTAGGTTTGTCAAAGAAAAACCGAGTGTGAAGTGGTGTGGAGATTGTGTTTTTGTAAAAGAATAACGTGTAGAACAACGTGGTGAGATTGTGTACAAGAACCGAGAAATTGAAGGGACAAAAATAGATGAAAGTTTAGTTAGAAATGAGTAGGTGTAGGAAAATAAACCGGTAAAAACGTATCAGAGTGGTGCAGAGGAACAATAAAAATTTTTAGATCATTAAATATCTCATGATGCCATATACAATAAACCAACAACAATTAAAACTCATACCTCAAGGATGCCAATCTTGTAGGAGGAGAATGACCGGAGGCTTCAACCAACTAGCCTTCTCTACTATTCTCCAATTCCCGAATGGCTGAGTGTGTGGGCACTCTGAACCTCGATCGGTATGCTAGCACTGCTAGTCTTTTTCCGACCACCCAGATCTCTAAAGAACTTTATTGTCACGATGAATTGTGCAACAATAAGCCTGCTCACCTGAGAGTCTGTGGTCTCAGAGAACTGGAGTGGCAGGACCTCTATTTATAGACCTGTATGAGGTGATTCTGTGAATTTGAATTGGATTAGGAAAAGATATTTTCCCTTATCCTTAACCAAAAAATCCGAATTTTTCCATGGATAAATTCAACAATAAAATTCGGTTTTTCTTAGGATAAATCCAATCCAAATCTAAACAAGATTTTAACTAGAATTTTATCTCCCTTTTTCAACCAAAAAATCCGAATTTTTCTTGGAGAAATTCTCCTCATAAATTTCGGCCATTATGGATAAGGTAGAATCAAAAATTCCACTAGAATTTTCAAGCTTGAATCTTATCTCAACCTTATCCAAAATAACTGAATTTCCTAGGAGATATTCTCCTTAATTTCGACCACTTTTCAGGGAAGGAGAGAATCCAAATTCAACTAGGATTGAAGCTTGAATTTTCCCTTGAACCTTATCCACAAAATCCGAATTTTCCATTGAGGATTATCCTCAAAAATTTCGTCCACTTTTGTTGGGATTTAGATTCAAAATTAAAGTAGGATTCTAACAAGATTATCCTCTCCAAATCCAACTCAAATTCGAATTTCAAACCTTGTAGATTTTCCACAACAAATTTGAATCCTACTTGGACTGTGATTCAAAATTTGAATTTCAAATTTGAATTTCAAATTTTAAATTCAAATTTCAAATTCAAATTTGAATTTTGAAATTTGAAATTTGAAATTTAAATTTCAAATTCAAATTTCAAATTCGAATTTCAAATTCAAATTTCAAATTCAAATTTCAAATTTCAAATTTCAAATTTCAAATTTCAAAATTCAAATTTCAAATTTCAAAATTCAAATTTCAAATTCCACAAAACGGTTGTGTTTCATATTCTTGTTCTCATGGATAATTTTCTACAACTCCAATCCAATCTCAAATAAAATCATGGCAACTTTATTTGGAGTTCGAATAATTGTGTACTCTATTATCCAAAACAAAATCTGAATCCAACCGGAGAGAATCTTGTCTACCATCCTAATCCTGTGTCATCACCATCCATGCATAATAAACTAGCCAATAGCATACACAAATCAATTTGCCAAACGTTAAGCAATTATGTGGAGCTAGTAGAGGGACTGATTGGACATATTAATCGGGCTCCCGTGATTCCATATGATCATCATTCTTTACCGAACAACTCAATCATATGAT
Organism: Antiaris toxicaria; assembly: GCA_035233585.1. Classification (NCBI taxonomy): domain Eukaryota; kingdom Viridiplantae; phylum Streptophyta; class Magnoliopsida; order Rosales; family Moraceae; genus Antiaris; species Antiaris toxicaria. The sequence goes on from CP141153.1 coordinate 49,958,486, forward strand.
CACTAGTTTCAGAGTCACACCACTATAAACCTGAAATTGAACTCCCAATTATATACCGTATTACGTAAGCCTGTGACGAGCTACTATCCAATGACCTTGTCATATATGCAAAACCCTCACATGATATCCATGATCAGCCTTAGGTCAAAGTCCGTTTAATCCTACTGATCAGGCTATCTTAAAGTTCCATTATACTACCGAATTAAGAAAATGATTATTCACCATATGTGAATAAGAAGTCATCCGCCCAACAGACGACCCAAGGCCTTGTCCATTTTCACATTCAGTATAATGCCTTTAAGTGGATACCTTTAACTCCTCAGAGCTATGATTCCGATATCTACAAACAAACCCTTCATCGTATACAAGTCATGCACCCAACGAACCGGTCTATAAGCTTACTACCTCTGAGACGCTTTAGCCATTGGAACATCAAAGTACACAAGTCATATACATGAAAAAGTTCATTTACTCAGGATTAAGGTTATTGCATAATGAACGTCATAAGCAGATTGATCCACTCATAGCGAACTATGTAGATCAATCACGTTTAGTCCCGGTCTAATATGTCACCTCCAAGCAACATATCTATGTCGCTACTTGGGAGTCCAGCTCCAGACAGTCAAGACAAACCGTCCCCTCTAAGGCTTTAGAGAATATAATAGTCTTAACATGAGTTAGATGCTCGGTCTAACCCCATAAACTACAGACCATAGTTTAGACCGCTAACTTTAGAACATTGTCTTCTCGCATACAAAAGTCCATTGCATGCAACGTTCTAACAGTTTTAACACAAGCAGTCAGTGAGCCATATTTGCTTACATTTACTTTAACATGTAAATTAGACGAGGACAGATAGCAATGAAATGAATAACCTCTATGTATAATTTTATTATCCAGTTCAAAATGAATACATCAAAATGTCTCTAATACTTAGGGCATTTCCTAACAATCTCCCACTTGCCCTAAGCCAGCAGATGTGCCATGTTACGCATTCCTATCGCCTCTACATACCTCTCAAAGCTTCTAGCCACCAAAGTCTTAGTAGAGGGATTGGCAATTTTGTCCTCGGACGCGATCTTACATACATCTACTTATCCTGTCTCCATATGCCCTCTAATGTCGACTTCGTCAAATCCTTACAAGTTTGGAAGTCTGAGTCCGTGTATCCTACGGGTGTTAGGTCCCCTCCAGAATACACCAGCATATAATCCCTCGTTCTCTTTAAGACACTTGAGTATATGCTTTACTGCTTGCCAGTGCTTGGTTCCAGGATTTGCTTGATATCGACTCACCATACCTACTGCAAAACATATATCCGGGTGAGTGCAAAGCATAGCGTACATAAGGCTACCCACAGCGGATGCATAAGGGACCTTACTCATACGCTCTCTTTCTTCCGATGTCTTGGGACAGTCATCCAATGAAAGAGTTAGACCGGCAATAGAAGGTTGCGAACCTTTCTTTGCCTCTTGCATTGCATATTTGTCAATTATTTTATCTATGTATGAAGCTTGGGATAACGCTATCATTTTGTTCTTTCGATCTCTGAAGAGACGAATACCTAGAACATAATTAGCTTCTCCCAAGTCCTTCATGTCAAACTGCTGGTGTAACCAACGCTTAACCGATGATAAGTTCCCTACATCATTCCCAATGAGTAGTATATCATCGACATAGAGTATCAGAAAGACCACTTTTCCATCCTTAATACGTTTATAAACACAAGGTTCATCAACGTTCTGCTCAAAACCAAATGTCTCAATCGCTTGATCAAACCTCTGGTTCCATGAGCGGGATGCTTGCTTTAATCCATAAATGGATCTAAGCAACTTGCAGACTTTCCTTTCTTGGCCTTTCGCTACGAACCCTACGGGCTGTATCATATAGATACACTTCAAGATGGCCATTCAAGAATGCCGTCTTGACATCCATTTGCCAGATCTCGTAATCGAGAGCCGCAGCAATGGACAGAAGAATACGGATAGACTTCAGCATAGCAACAGGCGAAAAGGTTTCCTCGTAATCGATTCCAGCCTTTTGCGTGTATCCCTTTGCAACCAGTCTAGCTTTGAAAGTTTCCACTCTCCCTTCCGCATCCTTCTTTCTTTTGTAGACCCATTTGCATCCAATGGGTTTTATCCCATCCGGCAAATCTACAAGTTCCCAAACAGAGTTGGATTTCATAGAATCCATCTCATTGTTCATAGCCTGTTTCCAAGATTTAGAATCAACATCATTTATAGCTTCATCATAGGTGACCGGATCATCCTCATGCTCATGAGCCTCGGCCTGGTATACCTCAGCATCATACATGAAGAAATTAGGTTTCTTCGAAACCCTCCCACTACGACGAGGCACCCTAAATTGTTGATCGTCTGTAGGTCTTTCACTGGAACTCGGACTTGCGTCCAAGACCGAAATCTGTGGAGCAGTTCTTTCACCCGATAACTCCTCTAGCACCACTTTGCTTCGAGGCTTAAAGTCATTCATGTGACTTTCCTCCAAGAATGTCACATGGGTTGAGACAATGACTTTTTGTTCCTTCGGGTTATAGAACAGACCTCCTTTAGTTCCTTTTAGATACCCTACAAACATGCCCAATTCTGATCTTGGTTCCAACATCTTCGCATCCCCATCCAGTACATGTGCCGGGCAGCCCCATATTCTCATATGTCCAAGGGAGGGCTTCCTGCCATGCCATAATTCATACGGAGTTCTGGGAATTGATTTGCTCGGAACCTAGTTCAGAATATAGCATGCCGTTTGTAAAGCATATCCCCAAAATGATAATGGCAGCGTTGAATAACTCATCATGGATCGTACCATATCTAATCAGTTCCTGTTACTCCTTTCGGCTACACCATTCTGTTGTGGAGTACCAGGTGCAGTCAATTGGGATAAAATCCCGTTCTCTACAAGATGTCCTAGAAATTCATCGGAGAGGTATTCGCCACCTCGATCAGATCGAAGTGTCTTTATGGATTTATCTAATTTCTTTTCTACTTCCGCACGATACTCTTTGAACTTGTCAAAGGTTTCGCTCTTGCGGTGCATCAGATACACATATCCATACCTCGAGTAATCATCTATAAAAGAGACATAATACTCGAACCCTCCTCATGCTGTGACGTTCATGGGGCCACATACGTTAGTATGCACAATTTCTAAGAGCTCCTGAGCCCTTGTACCCTTAGCTCCAAAAGACCTCTTAGTCATCTTACCCTCTAGACAAGACTCACATTGGGGAAGACGTACCTCCTCTAGAGATTCCAGAGGACCATCTTTTACCAATCTTTGAATCTTATCCTGATTAATATGACCAAGTCTTAAATGCCAAAGATACGCCTTGTTAGAGTGAGAAACTTTCAACCTTTTAGAGTTATCAATTAATTCAGTATCAAGCAGTGAGTACATCTTTGGTTTGATCAAATATAGGTTTCCATCCATCCATCCATCCAGAACAGATAAAAGACTTATTTCTACGAATATCAACTCTTTTGCTAAAAGAAACTGAATAAGAATCCTTTATTAAACAAGCTACCGATATAAGGTTCCTCCCGAAATTAGGAACATAAAAACTGTCTTTTAACAAAATAAACCTAAAGTGATCAAAATAAAGGTAAACATCTCCCACTGCCTCAGCCACCATAAAGCTACCATCTCCAGTCCGCAACGAGAGGCTCCTATCATGTAGACTTCTCGTTTCCACGAACCCCTGCATAGAAACACAAACATGATTAGTGGCGCCCGAATCTATGACCCAAGTGTCTTTTGATTCTTCCACCAAGCATGCTTCTAAGTAATGAAGCTCCTTACCTTCCTTGCCCTTGGCGGCTAGGAATTCCCGGCAAGCCTTCTTGAAGTGACCTACCTTCCCACAATGGAAGCATTTGGACTTTTTAGGGTCCTTTGGCTTCTTGTTCTTCTTCTTCTTCTTCCCGTCCGAGACAGGAGGATTAGAAGAACTAGAAGCCACTTGCTTCTTATTTGGCCTCTTCCTCTTCCGTGAGGGATTGGAAGATTCTGTCAAATTGGCCTCACCTTTAGGTCGGACCACATCCTCATCCCTGATCATCCGCTCATAAGCCTGTAGTTGCTTCATGAGCTCGGTTAGTCCTAACTCCTTTGTCGCCAGATTGTATGCGGCCTTAAACCCCACAAAATCTTTAGACAGAGTCTTAAACACCATCTCGATCTGGGTGTTGTAGTCCAACTCAGCACCATTCTCGGCAGCCTCAGCGAAGAATCCCATTAGAGTGATCATATGGTCCTTCACCGGAGTACCCGCCTTTTGCTTGGAGTTTATAATGCTGGTTATAGCGGACTGTCGAGCCAATTTTTCTTGGCCTCCGAACATGTCCTCCAGATTGTCTATGATCTCCCCCGCAACTTGATAAGTCTCATGCTGCTTTTGTAAAGCACTCGTCATGCTAGCAAGGATGTAGCATCGAGCTATCTCATTGGATTCTCTCCAACGATTATAGGCAACCGGGACCTCCTCAAGTAGTGTGTCAGGTTTGGGCCCAGGTGGGCATGGTTCGTCCAGTACGAACTTGTGTCTCTCGCAGCTGAGAACTATTAATAGATTTCTTTTCCAGTCTTTATAATTATCGCAATTCAACTTATTTTCAGTAAGTATTGAAATAAGGGGTGTCGATGACATTTTGAACTGAAATAAAATTATACTAGACATCATTACAAAGCCCAAGCAAATATACAGATAATTTAGCAAATAAAACATACAAGTATGTTCCTACATGAAACTTGAAAAACATGTAGCATTGCAACGGTAATTCTCAGCACCTATTGCCCCAAGCCACCGAGGGGTGGTCATGAGAACAAATAGCCGGAGCATGGACCCCGTCCAATTAATATATGTTGCCTTAAATCCTCCAAGGTTAAGACATATATTAATAACCGCTTATTTGGCCACCAGTTTAGTTAACAGAGCTTCTAGGGAAGGTTAATAACTAAATGAGTCTTGAGTGTATAACCATTGTTTACGTAGCCCGATCCACGTCCTACCAAGCCACCGAGGGGTGGTCATGAATAGGATCATACCCGAACACGTTTTCCACATAGGAGATCCAATCTAGTATACCGGCGGCGGTAAACACCTACCGAGGGGTGTGGTCAGGGCAGAACTGACGCGAGGCGTTACCATGCTTTCACATATGGATCAACAATGGAGGCCGTGGGTTTTGTTTGAAACCCTCTCCCGATCAATATTATGAAAAACATGCAAGTTTTGACAAATTATGTATGATCAATATAGTATGAGCGGCACTCACCTATCCTATATGACATGTTATCAAATATGCATACAAAACATCCATCAATACATATTTATACATCCATGACATATCACAGAAAAAATAATTGACAGAATAACCAAGCTATGGTTCCATCCTAGAACAAAGAAAATAAAGATTACAAAATTTCATCCAAAGCATTCTTTGGGTCTTGAATTCTGTTCCATCTTCTTGTATCCATCTTTATGTAGCCTCTCCATTTATTTCTCATCCCAAGAATTATTTAAAATTTAAATATCCAAAAATTTAAATTTCAAATTCAAATTCCAAATTCGAATTTCAAATTTAAATTTCAAATTTAAATTTTAAACAATTTTAAACATCATGTGTAATAATTTGTAATTTCAAAAAATTTGAAATTTTTAATTACATATTTTTAAATATGATTTAAAATTAAATCTCAAATTTAAAAATCAAAATTTTGTGATTTTTGGACTGTCGGACCGCTGCCCACGTAGGTGGCAGCCGCCGTGGGCAGCCACCAACCCCGGAGGGGCTAGCAGCCCATGACTGCCCCTTGTGTAGCCCTGCCGGGCTGCAGGCCAAGCCTGCAGCGCCAGGCTGCACGCCCAGGCTGGGCGCAGCAGTCGGCAGGCTGCAGGCAGCGCCTGCAGCCAGAGGCTCCACACCCAGGCTGCGGCCAGCCTTGGGCAGGCCGCGGCCACCCCTGGCTGCAGGCCAAGCCTGCGGCCGTGGGTGGTGTGGGCCTGCACAGGGGCTGTCGCAGCCCCATCCTGCCCGAGGGCAGGGGCTGCAGCCCCACCAAGGTCCGTCGGCCTATCCCGAGGGGTCGTGTTTCGATTTTCGTGCCATATTCCAATTTACCTATTAGGATCTCCAAAAAAAATTAATTTGAATCCCAATTAAATTGAAATTTTCCACACAATCAAAATTTCAATCTTTAAATCAAATTTAACTTTTGGGAAAAAATAAATTATGGTCTTCAATCTTCAATCTCCTCCAAGAATAATTACATAAAAATTCCTAAACCGTTTCCGGTGTACAAAAAATTCTAACCATAAAAATTCTAAGAGACAGAAATTAAAATCCATGGGAAAATTACAGTGTTAATAAACTGCTCCCATGGTTACATAAAAATTCCTAGATACAATTTTCTAAATTCTAAGGAACCATAACCGGTATAAACAAGCATGCTTATAATAATTCAGAAAATTAAAATAACCACATACTTTATCCATGATCCATGATAACAACATAAAGGAACCCTAGAATGCCACTCTCAAAATATCAAATCCATACATAAATAAAAAGACTAAGTAATTGTCTAATTTATGTACATGGCATAGTCATGAGATGGCTCTGATACCAATTGTAGGAAAATAAACCGGTAAAAACGTATCAGAGTGGCACAGCGGAACAATAAAAATTTTTAGATCGTTAAATATCTCATGATGCCATATACAATAAACCAACAATAATTAAAACTCATACCTCAAGGATGCCAATCTTGCAGGAGGAGAATGACCGGAGGCTTCAACCAACTAGCCTTCTCTACTATTCTCCAATTCCCGAATGCTGAGTGTGTGGGCACTCTGAACCTCGATCGGTATGCTAGCACTGCTAGTCTTCTTCCGACCACCCAGATCTCTAAAGAACTTTATTGTTACGATGAGCTGTGCAACAATAAGCCTGCTCACCTGAGAGTCTATGGTCTTAGAGAACTGGAGTGGCAGGACCTCTATTTATAGACCTGCATAAGGTGATTCTCTGAATTTGAATTGGATTAGGAAAAGATATTTTCCCTTATCCTTAACCAAAAAATCTGAATTTTTCCATGGATAAATTCAACAATAAAATTCGTTTTTTCTTAGGATAAATCCAATCCAAATCTAAACAAGATTTTAACTAGAATTTTATCTCCCTTTTTCAACCAAAAAATCTGAATTTTTCTTGGAGAAAATCTCCTCATAAATTTCGGCCATTATGGATAAGGGAGAATCAAAAATTCCACTAGGATTTTCAAGCTTGAATCTTATCTCAACTTTATCCAAAATAACCGAATTTCCTAGGAGATATTCTCCTTAATTTCGGCCACTTTTCAGGGAAGGAGAGAATCCAAATTCAACTAGGATTGAAGCTTGAATTTTCCCTTGAACCTTATCCACAAAATCAGAATTTTCCATTGAGGATTATCCTCAAAAATTTCGTCCACTTTTGTTGGGATTTAGATTCAAAATTCAAGTAGGATTCTAACAGGATTATCCTCTCCAAATCCAACTCAAATTCAAATTTCAAACCTTGTGGATTTTCCACAACAAATTCGAATCCTACTTGGACTGTGATTCAAAATTTGAATTTCAAATTTTAAATTCAAATTTCAAATTCAAATTTCAAATTTCAAATTTTAAATTTCAAATTCAAATTTCAAATTCGAATTTCAAATTCGAATTTCAAATTCGAATTTCAAATTCAAATTTCAAATTTCAAATTTCAAAATTCAAATTTCAAATTTCAAAATTCAAATTTCAAATTCCATAAAACGGTTGTGTTTCATATTCTTGTTCTCATGGATAATTTTCTACAACTCCAATCCAATCTCAAATAAAATCATGGCAACTTTATTTGGAGTTCGAATAATTGTGTACTCTATTATCCAAAACAAAATCTGAATCCAACCGGAGAGAATCTTGTCTACCATCCTAATCCTGTGTCATCACCATCCATGCATAATAAACTAGCCAATAGCATACACAAATCAATTTGCCAAACGTTAAGGAATTATGTGGAGCTAGTAGAGGGATTGATTGGACATATATAATCGGGCTCCCGTGATTCCATATGATCACATTCTTTACCGAACAACTCAATCATATGATCACTAGTTTCAGAGTCACACCACTATAAACCTGAAACTGAACTCGCAATTATATACCGTATTACGTAAGCCTGTGATGAGCTACTATCCAATGACCTTGTCATATATGCAAAACCCTTACATGATATCCACGATCAGCCTTAGGTCAAAGTCCGTTTTACCCTACTGATCAGGCTATCTTAAAGTTCCATTATACTACCGAATTAAGAAAATGATTATTCACCATATGTGAATAAGAAGTCATCCGCCCAGCAGACGACCCAAGGCCTTGTCAATTTTCACATTCCGTATAATGCCTTTAAGAGGATACCTTTAACTCCTCAGAGCTATGATTCCGATATCTGCAAACAAGCCCTTCATCGTATATAAGTCATGCACCCAACGAACCGGTCTATAAGCTTACTACCTCTGAGACGCTTTAGCCATTGGAACATCAAAGTACACAAGTCATATACATGAAAAAGTTCATTTACTCAGGATTAAGGTTATTGCACAATGAACGTCATAAGTAGATTGATCAACTCATAGCGGACTACGTAGATCAATCACGCTTTAGTCCCGGTCTAATATGTCACCTCCAAGCAACATATCTATGTCTCTACTTGGGAGTCCAGCTCCAGACAGTCAAGACAAACCGTCCCCTCCAAGGCTTTAGATAATATAATAGTCTTAACATGAGTTAGATGCTCGGTCTAACCCCATAAACTACAGACCATAGTTTAGACCGCTAACTTTAGAACATTGTCTTCTCGCATACAAAAGTCCATTGCATGCAACGTTCTAACAGTTTTAACACAAGCAGTTAGTGAGCCATATTTACTTACATTTACTTTAACATGTAAATTAGACGAGGACAGATAGTAATGTAATGAATAACCTCTATGTATAATTTTATTATCCAGTTCAAAATGAATACATCAAAATGTCTCTAATACTTAAGGCATTTCCTAACAGTAGGTTCTAATGGAAAATTTTACGTAAAAAGTTTATAACTTTTACGTAAAATTGGGATTATGGTATAGTACATGGCAGGATAGAATAGGTTAGATGGTTTCGAGGCATTTTCTAAACATCAGGAACCTAAAAATTAAGAGGAAATGCTACCAAATTTTTAGGGCGGCCGAAGGGTATTTTAGGAAACGACAGGTAAAATAAGGGTCGGGATTTGAAAACCCGAGCCCCTTAGGGACCTAGGCTCGAGGAAGGGTAATGAATGATTTTAGAAGTAGTAAAATGTCCATTTGAGGTCCCGAGAGGTTAGAAAAACGAGAAACGAACCCAAGGGTCAGAATAGTACCACCTGAGGATCAGGTGAATAGCGACCCGAGTATTTCGGTAAGAAATGCTATAAAAGCTTGGTAAGACCTAAGAAAAGTTATTTTATAATTTTTGGGACTAGAAAACCTAATTAAAATGTTAAAATGAAAGTTTTACAATCTAAGGTCCCGTCAGAGGCAAAATGGTCATTTCGATCGAAAATTTTAGAAAGGTCAAAAGAGGAGTGTTGAACCTCCTAGAAGGTCATTTTATGACTTTTGGGCTTAGAAAAGCCAATTTAAGTAGTAAAATAAAATATTCACAGTCTATGTCAAAGTTACTATTCATGATAAATAGTACTATTCACAGTCAAAGTTAGTATTCATCATTTTGATCAAAATTTTTGAAATGTGCGGAAAAGATCATTAGAGCCCTAGAAGAGCCTAAATAGGATTTTAATGGTCAAAAGCAAAATTTAAGTCTAAGAAATGGAGAAAAATCTCACTGGGGCAAAACAGTCATTTTGCCAAAAGTTAGGGACAAATGGTCATTTTACAAAAAGGTTCCAGGAAGGTCTAAATAGAATCGCTCAGGCTTTAAATGCTATCATAGGACTTTAATTAAGTTTTTAAAAAATCAAAGTTCAGATTTTAGTAGAACATAAGCTGTTTAATAAAAATGTAATTAACCGACGGCATTATTGTCTATAGGAAACCTGACCGGAGACGCACATAGGATTTCAAAGGACCTGAGAAAGCTTACTTTAGTACAAACACTGTATGTACAGACATTTAAATGTCTACTCACGAACTGACTTACCATAGAATTGTGTTTATATATAAGTTATATATTTTGTGGCGTAATAATCTAACATGTTCACAAAGTTTGAAAAGCATGAAAAACTAAAGTATAGAAAGATAAATATAAGCAAGATAATAAGACTGAAAATATAAGGTTGGCATACCAACCTCCCTAGTAGTAAGGTTTAAGAATAGCCTCCAACCTAGAAGTGAGGTGTTACTGGAAAAATAAGGTAGTTAATGGCTTAATGTGCTACCCCAAGTGTGGTAGTGTAAAGATTGACCTTGGGGTTGATTAGTGGGTCGCTCCCCCTTCCCCCATTGGTTTACCCACATTAGGTACATCCAACCACGGGCCCACAAGTGAAAGATAAAGGAAGAAAATAAATAATAGAAAAAAAAAAGATAGAATAGAAAGGACAAAGAAATCATAATAGCAGAAAATAGACATACATAAGAGACTAACCTTAAGTGATATGCATAAATCACGTTTTATCTACATGTTTGTACTTACTGAGCTTTAGCTCACGAGTCTATTCATGATGTAATTAACAAGGGTAAGTAGCCTGCATTATAGAGAGAGCTAAAGGGCTGGCAGGTAGATTCTCACAGTGTCATGGACTGGTTGTGGATCTACTTCGCAAAGTATCCGCTGTGAAAAGAGTATAGTAGAAAAGTGTATGTATATATGAAGACAAGACCAATGTAATGTGTATAGAAGTGAAGCAAGTTTAAAAGTATACTTATGTAATAAAGTATTTTTATATTACTAAGTATTTTAAAGGAAACAAGATCGCAAGTATTTTACAAAAAATGAAATAGAATAATATATGTATATGCACGATTTCAAGAACTCATAAAAAAAATTCATGGTTTTTCAAATACCAATCTTTTAAAGAAAAGCAAGTTAAGTGAGAGGAAAGAAAGAGCAAAGAAAGAAAGAAAGAGAATGGACAACTTGAGATAGTCGGGTGGCCCACAAGAGTTGGTATCAGAGCAAGCGGTTCTTCCACCGACCTTGCATGACATTTCCATATCTACACCTACTCAGTCCAAGTAAGTTAGTCTTTAGATAATTATTACATTGCCATGAGCACTAAACCATGTCACTATTATTTGTAATAGGTTATACACAGCAACATGGTTCGTGCACGAGCTAGGCAAACTTAAGAAACTGATTTCGTTACTATACTAGCCAATATACAAGCTCGGCTAGATGCACAAGAGAGACAGAACCAGAGATTACAAGAACTGTTCGAACAGATAAACGTGGAATGAGTAAATCCCCCTCCATCTCAAGTACCAATACCAGAACCATGCCAGCCGTAGAGCCGGTTGTACCCCAGTACCAACTGCACCAGAAATAGCTTTGGGTGCCCAATCAGTGATTAATCAGGAACCTTTGTATGAGAGGTTCAGGAAAATGAGGCCACCAGAGTTTGAGGGGTCCATGGATCCATTGGAGGTAGAAGAATCGTTAGCTTCACTGTAGACTATTTTTGAATTCATGAACCCTACGGACTAGGAAAAGGTCCTATGCACTTCCTGCATGTTAAAGAAGGATGCGTGATACTGGTGGGAGATAGTCAAAATGCAGAGAGATACTAGAAGGATGACATAGAATGACTTCTTAGAGGAATTTAATAAGAAGTTTTTCAATCTGGATACCCTCCAAGCTCATTAGAGAGAGTTTGACGATCTAAGGCAAGGTGATGTGACAGTGACCGAGGCATGCCACAAATTTGATAGACTGGCCCGATTATGTCCACACCTGGTACTCACAGAGGGAAAACAGGTACAGAGGATGATTAATATGTTTTGATCGGACATAGCCACAATTATGGAGAGTGGTGAGACCCCGTCAAACATAGTAGCGGACTGTGTAAGCAATGAGGGTAGAACATTATTTGGGCCAGGCAAATGAAGAAAGAACAAAAGCATGTGAAGAGAAAAAGAAGGAAAGAGACCTTGCAAAGCAGACTCAAAAGAACAACCAAGCAGGCCAAAGTAATAGGTCTAACCAAGGAATGAAACCTGGTCAGAAAAATAATCAAAATCATATGAACTCCAACAAGTGAAAGGCCAACCCAAATGAAAATTGGAGTCAAAGTGCTTAAAACACTCAATAGAGACAAGGCCCTGAAGTTGTGGAAAATCGACAACCATGCTCAAAGTGCGGAAGGATGCATAGGGGCAAGTGTAAATTTGGGACTACTGCATGCTACGTATGTGGCAAGGAAGGCCATTATGCTAGGGCCTATACATCCAACTGACAAAATCAACTCAGTCCTTGCTTGTCTTAACAAATTGGTCAAGTCAATGCCGTATAAGGACCTTCTACTCTGACACGGCGTCAAGAGATTGCACCAAAGATAGAGGCACCCCTTTTAGCCTACACCAAAGAGGACGTAAAGGCAAGCACTTCCAATTTAGTGATAGGTCAACTCCTTGTCGCTTAAAGCCCTGTACATGTTTTATTTGACTCGGATGCGTCACATTCATTTGCCTCATATAACTTCGTAGAAAGAATTAGTCATGCTAAGGATAAAATTGGACAAGTATTTAAGACAACCTTGCCATCTGGTGAGGTATTATTGTGGTGACCCATGCCCTCAGTGGCCCGAACCGTCACCAAAAACTTTCTTTCTTCAACTAATAATTATGCTTACATACATCCTATACTTAAATCTAATACCAAAATTAGGGATATATATATTGTTACACACGTATTTACTATTTACGTACAGTACAATCTTTAATTACTATTCAAAAATATATTTAACGGTTACCAATCATAAATACCGTGTGGGCGACCCCTCTAGCTTAGGTCGTCCACCTTATCTTGCTTGCTTTCTTTATTCTTTGCTTAGTCTTACTTAGCTTGCTTGTCTCTATAACTTTCTTCTCCTTGGGGTTTAAAAGATTTGTTCTTGAAAAACTAGGAATATTTTTTTTTCTTTCCTTTTAAACTGGACTGGATGAAACTACTGATTCTTGAAAATTGTGTATACATAAATATATACGTACTACTTAATACTTTTTGTTTTTCCAAAATATATTTTTTGGAGTCTTGTTACTTTAAAGTACGTAAAAATAGAAACATACTTTTAAGCTTGTTTCACTACTTTACATACTACACTCTTGTCTTGTCTTTATACATATATCTCACTATTACACTTTCTTTCTTTTACACCTTGAGTACAGCGGAATTCTGCGAAACGGAACCATAACCCGTCCATGACATCGCTGGGATCTGCCTGTCAGTCCGCTACTCTTGTTTCATCTTGCTGATTGCTTTCCTTTATTACCTACAGCACGAATAGACTAATGAGCTAAAGCTCAGTAAGTACGAACATACATACAAGTAAATAAGCTGAATACACCACTCTAGGGTTAGTCAACTTAGGACCAATTATTTTCTTTAGTCCTATACTACTTGTTCTTTCTATTCTATTTCTTTCTTTTCTTTGCTTTACTTCATCTGCTTAATCTTTCACTTGTGGGCCCGTGGTTGGACGTACCTGGTGCGCGCAGACCAATAGAGGATCAGGGGAGCGACCCACCGATCAACCCTAAGGTCATCTCTGGACTACTGACCTTATAGGTAGTAAGTCATGCCATGAACTAACTCATTATTAACGAGGCAGCGCCACACTTCTGGGGTGGAGGCAGGAAGTTAAGCCATAAACTACCTCATTATTAACGAGGCAGCGCCACACTTCTGGGTGTTAGGAAATGCCCTAAGTATTAGAGACATTTTGATGTATTCATTTTGAACTGGATAATAAAATTATACTTAGAGGTTATTCATTACATTGCTATCTGTCCTCGTCTTATTTACACGTTAAAGTAAATGTAAGCAAATATGGCTCACTGACTGCTTGTGTTAAAACTGTTAGAACGTTGCATGCAATGGACTTTTGTATGCGAGAAGACAATGTTCTGAAGTTAGCAGTCTAAACTATGGTCTGTAGTCTATGGGGTTAGACCGAGCATCTAACTCATGTTAAGACTATTATGTTGTCTAAAGCCTTAGAGGGGACGGTCTGTCTTGACTGTCTGGAGCTGGACTCCCAAGTAGAGACATGGATATGTTGCTTGGTGGTGACATATTAGACCGGGACTAAAGCGTGATTGATCTACGTAGTCCGCTATGAGTGGATCAATCTGCTTTTGACGTTCATTATGCAATAACCTTAATCCTGAGTAAATGAACTACTTCATGTATATGACTTGTGTACTTTGATGTTCCAATGGCTAAAGCGTCTCAGAGGGTAGTAAGCTTATAGACCGGCTCGTTGGGTGCATGACTTGTATACGATGAAGAGTTTGTTTGCAGATATCGGAATCATAGCTCTGAGGAGTTAAAGGTATCCTCTTAAAGGCATTATACTGAATGTGAAAATGGACAAGGCCTTGGGTCGTCTGCTGGGCGGATGACTTCTTATTCACATATGGTGAATAATCATTTTCTTGATTCGGTAGTATAATGGAACTTTAAGATAGCCTGATCAGTAGGATTAAACGGACTTTGACCTAAGGCTGATCATGGATATCATATGAGGGTTTTGCATATATGACAAGGTCATTGGATGGTAGCTCGTCACAGGCTTACGTAATACGGTATATAATTGGGAGTTCAGTTTCAGGTTTATAGTGGTGTGACTCTGAAATTAGTGATCATATGATTGAGTTGTTCGGTACAGAATGATGATCATATGGAATCACGGGAGCCCGATTATATATGTCCAATCAGTCCCTCTACTAGCTCCACATAATTCCTTAACGTTTGGCAAATTGATTTGTGTATGCTATTGGCTAGTTTATTATGCATGGATGGTGATGTCACAGGATTAGGATGGTAGACAAGATTCTCTCCGGTTGGATTCAGATTTTGTTTTGGATAATAGAGTACACAATTATTCGAACTCCAAATAAAGTTGCCATGATTTTATTTGAGATTGGATTGGAGTTGTAGAAAATTATCCATGAGAACAAGAATATGAAATACAACCGTTTTGTGGAATTTGAAATTTGAATTTTGAAATTTGAAATTTGAATTTTGAAATTTGAAATTTGAATTTTGAATTTGAAATTTGAATTTGAAATTTGAATTTGAAATTCGAATTTGAAATTTGAATTTGAAATTTAAATTTGAAATTTGAAATTTGAAATTTGAAATTTGAATTTGAAATTTGAATTTGAAATTTGAAATTCAAATTTTGAATCACAGTCCAAGTAGGATTCGAATTTGTTGTGGAAAATCCACAAGGTTTGAAATTCGAATTTGAGTTGGATTTGGAGAGGATAATCTTGTTAGAATCCTACTTGAATTTTGAATCCAAATCCCAACAAATAAGGGACGAAATTTTGAGGATAATCCTCATGAAAGATTTCGGATTTTGTGGATAGGATTCAAGGGAATATTCAAGCTTTAATCCTAGTTGAATTTGGATTCTCTCTCCTCCCAAAAGTGGCCGAAATTTTGGATCCCTAATCCTAGGAAATTCGGTTATTTTTGGATAAGGTTGAGATGAGATTTTGCTTGAGAAATCCTAGTGGAATTTTGATTCTCCTTTATCCTAAAAGTGGCCGAAAATTTGGAGAGATTTTCTCCTTGTGAATTTCGGATTTTTTGGTTGGAAAAGGGAGATAAGATTCTAGCTAAAATCTTGTTAAGATTTGGATTGGATTTATCTAGGAAAAACCGAATTTATTTGGGAGATTTTCCTTTTGGAAAATTCGGATTTTTTGGGTTTGGATAAGGGAAAATATCTTTTCCTAGTCCAATTCGAATTCAGAGAATCACCTCATGCAGGTCTATAAATAGAGGTCCTGCCACTCCAGTTCTCTCAGACCACAGACTCTCAGGTGAGCAGGCTTATTGTTGCACAGCTCATCGTGACAATAAAGTTCTTTAGAGATCTGGGTGGTCGGAAGAAGACTAGCAGTGCTAGCATACCGATCGAGGTTCAGAGTGCCCACACACTCAGCCATTCGGGAATTGGAGAATAGTAGAGAAGGCTAGTTGGTTGAAGCCTCCGGTCATTCTCCTCCTGCATATTGGCGTCCTTGAGGTATGAGTTTTAATTGTTGTTGATTTATTGTATATGGCATCATGAGATATTTAACGATCTAAAAATTTTTATTGTTCCGCTGCGCCACTCTGATACGTTTTTACCGGTTTATTTTCCTACACTGGGGTGGAGGCTATCTGGGAACCTCACAACTGGGGAGGCCGGTACGCCAACCTTAACTTTTAAGTCTTATTATTTGACTTAACTTATTTCTCTTTTCTTTTTCTAATCTTGCTTACTATTCTCGTGAACATGTTAGTATCATGTCACAACTGAATAGCTTAAATGTGTATATATATATAACACAACTTTATGGTAAGTCCATTCGTGAGTAGACAATTAAATGTCTGTACTTACCTTATCAATCTCTTCTCTTCTTCTCTCTAGGATCTTTGATCGCCCTCCTTGTAGGTCGATTTTTGGATCCTACAGACAAACTTTGTCTGTTAATTTCATTTCCATTTATAGCTTTTATTTTTCATTAAAAAGCTTAAATAGAACCTATTTACAACTTTTTGGGTTTTATTTATCATTTTCCCAATTTTTCCCAACTTTTGCAAAATTACGATTTTACCCCTATATTTTGGCAAAATTACAGTTTTGCCCCTGACGGAATTTTATTGATCCAGACTGCATTTTTGGCCCTCAGGAACTTTTCTGACTCTTTTCTAATCATTACCGGGTTCGTTTCTATTATATTTCCACTTTTCACTTTCCCGACCCTCGGGAAGCACTATTCCGACCCTTACGTCGGTTTAGTGATTTTCTATCGTTTCGGAGCCTCAAATGGACGTTTTACTAGTATTTAAAACGTTCATCTAGACTTTCCCGACCTAGGTCTCCGAGGCTCGGATTTTCCGTACCCGACTCGGACCTTTATTTCATTTCCAAAAACGCCCGCCCCTCGGGGTCGGTTTTTTCCGTTTCACTCTCATTTTACATTTTTAGGGGTCGGTCTACTATTCACGAACCACCCCTTAGGTTTTCCTTATTCAATTCTCCGTTAGGGACTCGGGTTTCCGACCCGACCCTAAACTTTTATTTTTAATTCCTATTTTACCCCGAAAGCCGTTTTCGAAATTTCGGCAGCATTTCGGCGTAATTTTAAGGCTTCCGGCGTTAGGTACGCCTCGAACCATATGTACCTGCCACGTACTATACCACAAGCCTATTTTATGTAAAAGTTTTCCAAACTTTTACATAAAAGCTCACAAATTCCAATTTCACATTTTTAACCACATTACAAAATTTTTTTACAATTTTGCCCTTAGTTTTGGTTTCGGTTTTCACCACCAAACCGAACCGAATTTCTCAAACTTTTCAACCACTTGTTAGGCTATTAAATGCCATTTTTCTAACACTTTTCAAGCCCATTTTCTTGTTCTTTTCAACCAAATTTCTTAGGGTTTTACCCTTGTATAACCCACGGCCATTGAATGCTAACCTTGTCAAACATTTTTGTTTCATTCTTTCAATCACATTTTCATCATTTACATCACAAAATGCATGATTTCAATTAACCAAACATCATATGAAACATGCAAAAATTTTCACCAAAACCCTAAGTAACAACCACGGCCACTTTATGTATTCCACACAATGAATTTTTTCCAAGCTTTTCATAATGAAATACAAGCTTTATTCTTCACAAAATTAACCTTAGAAAGCATGTTAACAATTAATCAAAACTTTTTCTCATTGGTTACTCAAGGTAACCCACGGATTTTCCTTTTGAAAACCAACCAAAAATTGGTTTTTCTTTTACATGGTTTTCTTACTTATTACAACCTTAACAAAACCCAACATCCATTTCCATGAAAAACAACCAAAATTTCTCCATCTTTTTCTCACTATTCACCCACGGATTTCATAAAGAAAAACTAAGAAAAATTTCAATCCAAGGGAAGTTACCTTATTCACTTTCTTCCTTTGTCTTCAAGTGATGTTTTGCCACACTTTTTGTGAAGAAATGTTGAAGGAATACTTGGTTCTCCTTTGGTCACCCACGGCTCCCCATGGAAAACAACTTAGCAAAATTTTTTTGTTATGTTTTGCTTGAAAATTGGCTTCGGCCACTTATCCCCCATGTTTTGCCGACTTAAGCCACCAAAAAGACCAATTAATTTGGCTTCCACCAATGAAAATTAGACACCTTTCACCCTAATACTTTCTCCATTTTTCAAAAATTAAAAAGGCATATTTTTGGCCAAATCTTGGCCTTTGGATCAAAAAGCAAATGAATCATGGCCATTCATCCTACCTAACACCAATTTCTTTCCATTTCTTAAATGGATTTATGATGTCATAATTACTAAAGTGAAAGTTGACTTTGACTTTCACTATTCACATTAATTCGACTACTTTTTGACCGATGCCGGTTCGAGTCGAAATTTTCCTGAAATCTTCCCGGCGTGTTCCTGAGGTCTCCTGTGCAGTCGGATCAACTTAATCTGCTTCCGTTTGATCAAAATCAATCCCGGAAGTTTACCGTCTTTTATTGGCTCGGTTAGGGTTTTCAATGCCGGTTTTGGCACCGTTTCACCCGTTTCAACTCAGTGAATTTTTCCAACACTGAATTCTTACTCGTCAGTATTGTTAGAACATATTAATATATTCTAAACAATACAAATACATCTATTTCACTCTTTAAATAGTACAAATTATTATATACATATATTTGTACTTTTCTTACTGTGCTCTTACTTTAACTTGCCATATTCTTATCTTTATACTGTTCAGATACCGAAACTACTCCTTTTTGAGCATTTTGGGCCTGAATTCACTTTCTTACTCATATACTTTATTCTCTACTTATTTTTTTGGAGATTTTAATTTCCTCCAAAACATTTATTTATTTCTATCAACACTATAATTTGTCTAATTACAACCATAGTGTTTCTTTACATTCTTACTTACAGAACTCATAGAAAACCCTAGATTAAACTAGGTCATACCGCTAAAATTCTCTGGTCGTCACATTCACCCCTCCTTAAAAATTTTCGTCCTCGAAAATCAGAACAGGTGGGGATATTTGGCTCTCATCTCATCTTCTCTTTCCCACGTAGCCTCTTCTATATTATGATTTTTCCATAGAACTTTGACCAGCGGGATGCTTTTATTTCTTAGTATCTTCTCTTCTCGAGCAAGTATTTGCACTGGTTGCTCTTCGTAAGAGAGATCCTCTCGAACTTGGATTGGCTCATAATCTAGGACATGTGAAGGGTCCGAGATATACTTTCTTAGTATAGATACATGAAAGACATTATGCACTGAAGATAATTCCAGTGGCAAAGCTATCTTATAGGCTACTTTCCCAACCCGGCTAATAATTGGGAAAGGTCCTATGTATCTTGGGCTCAGCTTTCCTTTCTTTCCAAAACGCATGACACCTTTCATTGGTGCTACTTTTAAGAATACGAAGTCACCCTCGTTAAACTCTAGGAATCTTCGTCTTTTATCTGCGTAGCTTTTCTGACGACTTTGTGCAGTTTTCATTCTCTGCTGAATCTTTTGGACCGCGTCTATCGTTTCTTGGATAAACTCGGTTTTATGAAGTTCTTTCTCCCTGAGTTCATACCAATGAATGGGAGATCTACACTTTCGTCCATATAATGCCTCATAAGGAGCCATCCCGATGGACGCTTGATAGCTGTTGTTGTAGGAGAATTCTATCAATGGCAGCTTCTTGTTCCAGGCTCCCTTGAAATCTAAAATACAAGCACGAAGCATATCTTCTAGCGTTTAGATCGTACGCTCAGACTGTCCGTCGGTCTGAGGATGAAATGCAGTGCTGAATCTTAGTTCGGAGCCCATTGCCTCTTGTACACTTTTCCAGAATTTGGATGTGAACCGACTGTCACGATCTGACACTATTGTTATCGGTATTCCATGTAATCTCACAATGTTGGCAATGTACAATTCTGCGAATTTCTCTAATGTGTATGTCATCTTTACGGGTATAAAGTGAGCAGATTTGGTCAATCGATCCACCACTACCCATATCATGTCAAATCCTTCACTTGTCTTGGGTAGCCCGACCACGAAATCCATGGTTACGTGCTCCCACTTCCACTCTGGAATCTCTAATGGTTGCAGCTCTCCGGCTGGCCGCTGATGCTCTGCTTTGACTCTTTGACATGTTAAGCAGCTGCTGATGTGTTTAACAATGTCATTCTTCATCTTTTTCCACCAAAAGTGCTGCTTTAGATCCTGATACATTTTCGTACTGCCCGGATGCACTGAATATGGAGTGTCATGGGCCTCTGTCAGGATTCTTTTCTTCAAAACTTCTTCATCTGGTACACAAATTCTTCCTTGGAAGAGTAAAGTTCCGTCTTTGGAGAGATGGAACTCTGACCTGTCATTCCTAGAGGCCTCTTCTTTAAGCCTTTTAAAAGCAGCATCTAGCTCTTGAGCCTCTTTAATCTCCTCAAGAATTGTTGGTTTGAGTTGCATTGCTGCTAATTTTCCTGAAATTATCTCCACTCCCAACAAGGAGATCTCATGTTGAAGTGGCTTGGGCAACTTATCGATGGCTATTTGCTCTGGCATCGTTGATTTACGACTCAACGCGTCTGCTACTCTGTTTGCCTTACCGGGGTGATATAAGATCTCACAATCGTAATCTTTTACCAACTCCAGCCATCTTCTTTGTCTCATGTTAAGCTCTTTCTGAGTAAAGAAATACTTTAAGCTTTGGTGGTCGGTGAAAATTCTGCACCGAACTCCATATAGGTAATGTCGCCATATCTTCAAAGCAAATACGACGGCTGCTAACTCCAAATCATGAGTCGGATAGTTCTTTCCATGCTCTTTGAGTTGTCTTGATGCATAGGCTATTACTTTTCCATCCTGCATCAGCACAGCTCCTAGACCTGTCCTGGAGGCATCGCTATAAATGTCGAAGTCTCCTTCATCCTTTGGAATTGTGAGAATTGGAGCACTGGTCAACCGATTCTTCAACTCTTGAAAGCTTTCTTCACACTTCCTTGTCCACTCGAACTTCTTCTCTTTGCGTGTGAGAGCAGTGAGAGGGGCAGCTAATCTGGCAAATCCCTCTACAAATCTCCGATAATAGCCCGCTAATCCGAGAAAACTCCGGATCTCGGTCACATTCTTTGGAGGAGACCATTTGCTTACCGCTTCGATCTTTGTTGGGTCTACTGAAATTCCATCTTTGGAAACGACATGTCCTAAAAAGTGGACCTTACCTAGCCAAAATTCACATTTGGAGAACTTTGCATATAGCTGATGCTCCTTCAGAGTGCGTAACACAATCCGAAGATGCTTCTCATGCTCCTCCCAATCTTTCGAGTATATAAGGATGTCATCGATAAACACAATGACAAACTGATCTAAAAATTCCTTGAATACTCGATTCATCAGATCCATAAAAGCGGCTGGTGCATTCGTTAATCCAAAAGGCATAACGAGAAATTCGTAGTGCCCATACCGTGTTCGGAACGCGGTCTTTGGAATGTCTCTTTCTTTAATTTTTAACTGATGATAGCCGGATCGAAGATCAAT
This sequence comes from Antiaris toxicaria, assembly GCA_035233585.1. Classification (NCBI taxonomy): domain Eukaryota; kingdom Viridiplantae; phylum Streptophyta; class Magnoliopsida; order Rosales; family Moraceae; genus Antiaris; species Antiaris toxicaria. The sequence goes on from CP141153.1 coordinate 49,980,297, forward strand.
CTTCGAGAAGACGGTGGCTCCTTTTAGCTGATCGAATAAATCATCAATCCTTGGTAGAGGATATTTATTCTTGATCGTGACTTTGTTGAGCTCACGATAATCTATGCACATTCGGAGGGTTCCATCCTTTTTCTTCACGAAGAGAACTGGAGCTCCCCATGGTGAATAACTAGGCCGTATAAAACCTTTCTCTAATAACTCCTTCAGCTGAGCTTGTAATTCTTTAAGCTCGGCCGGTGCCATTCTGTAAGGGGCCTTTGAAATCGGAGACGTTCCTGGCAGCAACTCGATCTCGAAGGTAATCTCTCGATCAGGAGGAAGTCCTGGTAATTCTTCTGGAAATACCTCCATGAACTCGTTGATCACTGGTACCTCATTCGGTTGTAGTTCTACCTTCTTGGTGGTGTCCTTGACATAAGCTAGATATCCGGTACAGCCACTAGATATCAGCTTTCTTGCCCGCAGGGAACTGATCAGCATTTTCGACTGCTTCTGAGAATGCCCTTGATACTCAAACTGGTCTTTTTCTCCAGACTGGAACACTACTTTTCGTCGTCGACAGTCAATGGTCGCTTGATATTTTGCAAGGAAATCCATTCCAAGGATAACGTCATAATCGACTAACTCTAAGACGACTAAGTCGACGTACAACTCCCTATCAGCAACAATTACTGGCACGTGACGTAACCAGTAATCAGATAATAATACCTCACCAGACGGTAAGGTGGTTTTAAACACTTGGTCAATTTTATCCTTGGCATGACTAACTCTTTCTACAAAGCTATGTGAGGCAAATGAATGCGATGCACCGGAGTCAAATAAAATAAGTGCAGGGCTTTGGGCGACAAGAAGCTAACCTGTCACCACATTCGAGGTGCCTGCCTCTACATCTTCCCTGGTGTAGGCTAATAGATGTGCCTCGGTCTTTGGTATATTCTCCTGGCCTCCAGGTTGAGTATGCGATCCTTGTATAGCATGGGCCTGGCTCGTCTGTCGGGACTGAAAGGATCCCGGCTGGCTCTGTGGGTTGGATGGGCAGACTCTAGCATAATGGCCTTCTCTACCACAAACATAGCATGCGGTATTCCCCAACTTGCACTCGCCCTTGTGCATTCTTCCACATTTTGGGCATGGCTGTCGGTTCTGTACTCCTTCTAAGCCTTGCCTTTGCTGAGTGTTGCGAGTATTTTGGCCCCAATTTTCATTTGGGTTTCCCTTTCGCTTATTGGTGTTCTGCTGGTTCTGGTTATTTCTCTGACCAGGCTTCATTCCTTGACCAGATTTATTACTTTGGCCAGCTTGGTTGTTCTTCTGAGTCTGCTTCACGAGATCTCTTTCTTTCTTCTTCTCCTCCCAGACTTTTGTTCTTTCTTCCTTAACTCGGTTCAGACGATTCTCGGCCCTCATAGCTCTGCTTACACAGTCTGCTACAGTGGTTGGCAGGGTCTCGCCACTTTCCACATTTAGGGCTATATCTTGTCGGAACATATTGATCATCCTCCGTACCCGCTCTTCTTCTGTGGGTACCAAATGTGGACACAGTCGAGCTAATCTGTCGAATTTACGGCAGGCTTCAGTCACTGTCATCTCGCCTTACCTCAGCTCATCGAACTCTCTTTGTTGAGCTCGTAGGGTGTCAAGGTTGAAATACTTCCTGTTAAATTCTCCCAGGAAGTCATTCCAGGTCATCCTTCTAACGTCCCTTCGCATCTTTACTGTCTCCCACCAATAACGAGCATCCTTCGTTAATATGCAGGAGGCGCAAAGGACCTTTTCTTGATCTGTTAGGTCCATAAACTCAAAAATGGTCTGTATTGAAGCTAACCACTCTTCAGCCTCTAAGGGTTCTATAGATCCCTCAAACTCTTTTGGCTTCATCTTCCGGAACCGTTCATACAATGATCCCTGGTTGGCTCCAGCTCGGGCACCTATTGCTACTTCAGGTACCATTCGGACTGGTGGTGCTACTGGTTCAGGAGCTGGTTGTGGCTCCGGTACTGGTGCTTGAGGTGGAGGGAAATTCGCTTGGGCCTCATTCCTCTGTTCCAGTAGCTCTTGCAGTCTCTGGTTCTGTGTTTCTTGGCCTCTAGCCGAGCTTGTATGTTGGCTAGGACAGCGGCTAAGTCAGCTTCTTGAGCTTGCTCAGCTCGTGTGCGAACCATGTTGCTGTGTCTGACCTATAACAATAGCGACATGGTTTAGTGCTAAATTAGATATTGATTATCTAAAATTAACTTACTTGGACTGAGCAGGTGCAGATGCTGAGATGTCATGGAAGGTCGATAGTAGAACCGCTCGCTCTGATACCAACTCTTGTGGGCGACCCCTCTAGCTTAGGTCGTCCACCTTATCTTGCTTGCTTTCTTTATTCTTTGCTTAGTCTTACTTAGCTTGCTTGTCTCTATAACTTTCTTCTCCTTGGGGTTTAAAAGATTTGTTCTTGAAAAACTAGGAATATTTTTTTTTCTTTCCTTTTAAACTGGACTGGATGAAACTACTGATTCTTGAAAATTGTGTATACATAAATATATACGTACTACTTAATACTTTTTGTTTTTCCAAAATATATTTTTTGGAGTCTTGTTACTTTAAAGTACGTAAAAATAGAAACATACTTTTAAGCTTGTTTCACTACTTTACATACTACACTCTTGTCTTGTCTTTATACATATATCTCACTATTACACTTTCTTTCTTTTACACCTTGAGTACAGCGGAATTCTGCGAAACGGAACCATAACCCGTCCATGACATCGCTGGGATCTGCCTGTCAGTCCGCTACTCTTGTTTCATCTTGCTGATTGCTTTCCTTTATTACCTACAGCACGAATAGACTAATGAGCTAAAGCTCAGTAAGTACGAACATACATACAAGTAAATAAGCTGAATACACCACTCTAGGGTTAGTCAACTTAGGACCAATTATTTTCTTTAGTCCTATACTACTTGTTCTTTCTATTCTATTTCTTTCTTTTCTTTGCTTTACTTCATCTGCTTAATCTTTCACTTGTGGGCCCGTGGTTGGACGTACCTGGTGCGCGCAGACCAATAGAGGATCAGGGGAGCGACCCACCGATCAACCCTAAGGTCATCTCTGGACTACTGACCTTATAGGTAGTAAGTCATGCCATGAACTAACTCATTATTAACGAGGCAGCGCCACACTTCTGGGGTGGAGGCAGGAAGTTAAGCCATAAACTACCTCATTATTAACGAGGCAGCGCCACACTTCTGGGTGTTAGGAAATGCCCTAAGTATTAGAGACATTTTGATGTATTCATTTTGAACTGGATAATAAAATTATACTTAGAGGTTATTCATTACATTGCTATCTGTCCTCGTCTTATTTACACGTTAAAGTAAATGTAAGCAAATATGGCTCACTGACTGCTTGTGTTAAAACTGTTAGAACGTTGCATGCAATGGACTTTTGTATGCGAGAAGACAATGTTCTGAAGTTAGCAGTCTAAACTATGGTCTGTAGTCTATGGGGTTAGACCGAGCATCTAACTCATGTTAAGACTATTATGTTGTCTAAAGCCTTAGAGGGGACGGTCTGTCTTGACTGTCTGGAGCTGGACTCCCAAGTAGAGACATGGATATGTTGCTTGGTGGTGACATATTAGACCGGGACTAAAGCGTGATTGATCTACGTAGTCCGCTATGAGTGGATCAATCTGCTTTTGACGTTCATTATGCAATAACCTTAATCCTGAGTAAATGAACTACTTCATGTATATGACTTGTGTACTTTGATGTTCCAATGGCTAAAGCGTCTCAGAGGGTAGTAAGCTTATAGACCGGCTCGTTGGGTGCATGACTTGTATACGATGAAGAGTTTGTTTGCAGATATCGGAATCATAGCTCTGAGGAGTTAAAGGTATCCTCTTAAAGGCATTATACTGAATGTGAAAATGGACAAGGCCTTGGGTCGTCTGCTGGGCGGATGACTTCTTATTCACATATGGTGAATAATCATTTTCTTGATTCGGTAGTATAATGGAACTTTAAGATAGCCTGATCAGTAGGATTAAGCGGACTTTGACCTAAGGCTGATCATGGATATCATATGAGGGTTTTGCATATATGACAAGGTCATTGGATGGTAGCTCGTCACAGGCTTACGTAATACGGTATATAATTGGGAGTTCAGTTTCAGGTTTATAGTGGTGTGACTCTGAAATTAGTGATCATATGATTGAGTTGTTCGGTACAGAATGATGATCATATGGAATCACGGGAGCCCGATTATATATGTCCAATCAGTCCCTCTACTAGCTCCACATAATTCCTTAACGTTTGGCAAATTGATTTGTGTATGCTATTGGCTAGTTTATTATGCATGGATGGTGATGTCACAGGATTAGGATGGTAGACAAGATTCTCTCCGGTTGGATTCAGATTTTGTTTTGGATAATAGAGTACACAATTATTCGAACTCCAAATAAAGTTGCCATGATTTTATTTGAGATTGGATTGGAGTTGTAGAAAATTATCCATGAGAACAAGAATATGAAATACAACCGTTTTGTGGAATTTGAAATTTGAATTTTGAAATTTGAAATTTGAATTTTGAAATTTGAAATTTGAATTTTGAATTTGAAATTTGAATTTGAAATTTGAATTTGAAATTCGAATTTGAAATTTGAATTTGAAATTTAAATTTGAAATTTGAAATTTGAAATTTGAAATTTGAATTTGAAATTTGAATTTGAAATTTGAAATTCAAATTTTGAATCACAGTCCAAGTAGGATTCGAATTTGTTGTGGAAAATCCACAAGGTTTGAAATTCGAATTTGAGTTGGATTTGGAGAGGATAATCTTGTTAGAATCCTACTTGAATTTTGAATCCAAATCCCAACAAATAAGGGACGAAATTTTGAGGATAATCCTCATGAAAGATTTCGGATTTTGTGGATAGGATTCAAGGGAATATTCAAGCTTTAATCCTAGTTGAATTTGGATTCTCTCTCCTCCCAAAAGTGGCCGAAATTTTGGATCCCTAATCCTAGGAAATTCGGTTATTTTTGGATAAGGTTGAGATGAGATTTTGCTTGAGAAATCCTAGTGGAATTTTGATTCTCCTTTATCCTAAAAGTGGCCGAAAATTTGGAGAGATTTTCTCCTTGTGAATTTCGGATTTTTTGGTTGGAAAAGGGAGATAAGATTCTAGCTAAAATCTTGTTAAGATTTGGATTGGATTTATCTAGGAAAAACCGAATTTATTTGGGAGATTTTCCTTTTGGAAAATTCGGATTTTTTGGGTTTGGATAAGGGAAAATATCTTTTCCTAGTCCAATTCGAATTCAGAGAATCACCTCATGCAGGTCTATAAATAGAGGTCCTGCCACTCCAGTTCTCTCAGACCACAGACTCTCAGGTGAGCAGGCTTATTGTTGCACAGCTCATCGTGACAATAAAGTTCTTTAGAGATCTGGGTGGTCGGAAGAAGACTAGCAGTGCTAGCATACCGATCGAGGTTCAGAGTGCCCACACACTCAGCCATTCGGGAATTGGAGAATAGTAGAGAAGGCTAGTTGGTTGAAGCCTCCGGTCATTCTCCTCCTGCATATTGGCGTCCTTGAGGTATGAGTTTTAATTGTTGTTGATTTATTGTATATGGCATCATGAGATATTTAACGATCTAAAAATTTTTATTGTTCCGCTGCGCCACTCTGATACGTTTTTACCGGTTTATTTTCCTACAATTGGTATCAGAGCCATCTCATGACTATGCCATGTACATAAATTAGACAATTACTTAGTCTTTTTATTTATGTATGGATTTGATATTTAGAGAGTGGCATTCTAGGGTTCCTTTATGTTGTTATCATGTATTATGTATAAAGTATGTGGTTATTTTAATTTTTTGAATTATTATAAGCATGCTTGTTTATGCCGGTTATGGTTCCTTAGAATTTAGAAAAATTGTATCTAGGAATTTTTTATGTAACCATGGGAGCAGTTTATTTACACTGTAATTTTCCCATGGATTTTAATTTTTGTCTCTTAGAATTTTTATGGATAGAATTTTGTACACCGGAAACGGTATAGGAATTTTTTATGTAATTATTCTTGGAGGAGATTGAAGATTGAAGACCGTAATTTATTTTTCCCAAAAGTTAAATTTAATTTAAAGGTTGAAATTTTGATTGTGTGGAAAATTTCAATTTAATTGGGATTCAAATTAATTTTTGGAGATCCTAAAAGATAAATTGGAATATGGCACGAAAATCGAGACACGACCCCTCGGGATAGGCCGACAAACCTTGGTGGGGCTGCAGCCCCTGCCCTCGGGCAGGATGGGCTGCGGCAGCCCCTGTGCAGGCCCACACCACCCACGGCCGCAGGCTCTGCCTGCAGCCAGGGGTGGCCGTGGCCTGCCCAAGGCTGGCCGCAGCCTGGGTGTGCAGCCACTGGCTGCAGGCGCTGCCTGTAGCCTGCGGGCTGCTGCGCCCAGTCTGGGCGTGCAGCCTGGCGCTGCAGGCTTGGCCTGCAGCCCGGCAGGGCTGCACAAGGGGCAGCCGTGGGCTGCCAGCCCCTCCGGGGTTGGTGGCTGCCCACGGCGGCTGCCGCCTACGGGGGTGGCGGTCCGACGGTCCAAAATCAGAAAATTTTAATTTTTAAATTTGAGATTTAATTTTAAATCATGTTTAAAAATATGTAATTGAAAATTTGAAATTTTTTGAAATTACATATTATTACACATGATGATTAAAATTGTTTAAAATTTGAATTAGAAATTTAAATTTGAAATTCGAATTTGAAATTTGAATTTGAAATTTAAATTTTTGGAGATTTAAATTTTAAATAATTCTTGGGATGAGAAATAAATGGAGAGGCTACATAAAGATGGATACAAGAAGACGGAACAAAATTCAAGACCCAAAGAATGCTTTGGATGGAATTTTGTAATCTTTATTTTCTTTGTTCTAGGATGGAACCATGGCTTGGTTATTCTGTCAATTATTTTTTCTGTGATATGTCATGGATGTATAAATATGTATTGATGGATGTTTTGTATGCATATTTGATAACATGTCATATAGGATAGGTGAGTGCCGCTCATACTATATTGATCATACATAATTTGTCAAAACTTGCATGTTTTTCAAAATATTGAGTGGGAGAGGGTTTCAAACAAAACCCACGGCCTCCATTGTTGATCCATATGTGAAAGCATGGTAACGCCTCGCGTCAGTTCCGACCTGACCACACCCTTCGGTAGGTGTTTACCGCCGCCGGTATACTAGATTGGATCTCCTATGTGGAAAACGTGTTCGGGTGCGATTCTATTCATGACCACCCCTCGGTGGCTTGGTAGGACGTGGATCGGGCTACGTAAACAATGGTTATACACTCAAGACTCGTTTAGTTATTAACCTTCCCTAGAAGCTCTGTTAACTAAACTGGTGGCCAAATAAGCGGTTATTAATATATGTCTTAACCTTGGAGGATTTAAGGTAACATATATTAATTGGACGGGGTCCATGTTCCGGCTATTTGTTCTCATGACCACCCCTCGGTGGCTTGGGGCAATAGGTGCTGAGAATTATCGTTGCAATGCTACATTTTTTTTTCAAGTTTCATGTAGGAACATACTTATATGTTTTATTTGCTAAATTATCTGCATATTTGCTTGGGCTTTGTAATGATGTCTAGTATAATTTTATTTCAGTTCAAAATGTCACCGACACCCCTCATTTCGATACTTACTGAAAATAAGTTGAATGGCGACAATTATAAAGATTGGAAAAGAAATCTATTAATAGTTCTCAGCTGCGAGAGACACAAGTTCGTACTGGATGAACCATGCCCACCTGGGCCCAAACCTGACACACCACTTGAGGAGGTCCCGGTTGCCTATAATCGTTGGAGAGAATCCAATGAAATAGCTCGATGCTACATCCTTGCTAGCATGACGAGTGCTTTACAAAAGCAGCATGAGACTTATCAAGTTGCTGGGGAGATCATGGATAATCTGGAGGACATGTTCGGAGGCCAAGAAAAATTGGCTCGACAGTCCGCTATCACCAGCATTATGAACTCCAAGCAAAAGGCTGGTGCTCCGGTGAAGGACCATATGATCACTCTAATGGGATTCTTCGCTGAGGCTGCCGAGAATGGTGCTGAGTTAGACTACAACACCCAGATCGAGATGGTGTTCAAGACTCTGTCTAAAGATTTTGTGGGGTTTAAGGCCGCATACAATCTGGCGACAAAGGAGTTAGGACTTACCGAGCTCATGAAGCAACTACAGGCTTATGAGCGGATGATCAGGGATGAGGATGTGGTCCGACCTAAAGGAGAGGCCAATTTGGCGGAATCTTCCAATCCCTCACGGAAGAGGAAGAGGCCAAATAAGAAGCAAGTGGCTTCCAGTTCTTCTAATCCTCCTGTCTCGGACGGGAAGAAGAAGAAGAAGAACAAGAAGCCAAAGGACCCTAAAAAGTCCAAATGCTTCCACTGTGGGAAGGTAGGTCACTTCAAGAAGGCTTGCCGGGAATTCCTAGCCTCCAAGGGCAAGGAAGGTAAGGAACTTCATTATTTGGAAGCGTGTTTGGTGGAAGAATCGAAAGACACATGGGTCATTGATTCGGGCGCCACTAATCATGTTTGTGTTTCAATGCAGGGGTTCGTGGAAACGAGAAGTCTACATGATAGGAGCCTCTCGTTGCGGACTGGAGATGGTAGCTTTGTGGTGGCTGAGGCAGTGGGAGACGTTCATCTTTATTTTGATCAATTTAGGTTTATTTTATTGAAAGACTGTTTTTATGTTCCTAATTTTAGGAGGAACCTTATATCGGTAGCTTGTTTAATAAAGGATTCTTATTCAGTTTCTTTTAGTAAAAGAGTTGATATTCGTAGAAATAAGTCTTTTATCTGTTCTGGATGGATGGATGGAAACCTATATTTGATCAGACCAAAGATGTACTCACTGCTTGACACTGAATTAATTGATAACTCTAAAAGGTTGAAAGTTTCTCACTCTAACAAGGCGTATCTTTGGCATTTAAGACTTGGTCATATTAATCAGGATAGGATTCAAAGATTGGTGAAAGACGGTCCTCTGGAATCTCTGGAGGAGGTACGACTTCCCCAATGTGAGTCTTGTCTAGAGGGTAAGATGACTAAGAGGTCTTTTGGAGCTAAGGGTACAAGGGCACAGGAGCTCTTAGAAATTGTGCACACTGACGTATGTGGCCCCATGAACGTCACAGCACGAGGAGGGTTCGAGTACTATGTCTCTTTCATAGATGATTACTCGAGGTATGGATATGTGTATCTGATGCACCGCAAGAGCGAAACCTTTGACAAGTTCAAAGAGTATCGTGCGGAAGTGGAAAAGCAATTGGATAAATCCATAAAGACACTTCGATCTGATCGAGGTGGCGAATACCTCTCCGATGAATTTCTAGGACATCTTGTAGAGAATGGGATATTATCCCAATTGACTGCACCTGGTACTCCACAACAGAATGGTGTAGCCGAAAGGAGAAACAGGACCTTATTGGATATGGTACGGTCCATGATGAGTTACTCAACGCTGCCATTATCATTTTGGGGACATGCTTTACAAACGGCGTGCTATATTCTGAACCAGGTTCCGAGCAAATCAATTCCTAGAACTCCGTATGAATTGTGGCGTGGCAAAAAGCCCTCCCTTGGACATATGAGAATATGGGGCTGCCCGGCACATGTCCTGGATGGGGATGCGAAGAAGTTGGAACCAAGATCAGAATTATGCATGTTTGTAGGGTATCCAAAGGAAACTAAAGGAGGTCTGTTCTATAACCCGAAGGAACAAAAGGTCATTGTCTCAACCCATGCGACATTCTTGGAGGAAAGTCACATGAATGACTTTAAGCCTCGAAGCAAAGTGGTGCTAGAGGAGTTATCGGGTGAAAGAACTGCTCCACAGATTTCGGTCTTGGACGCAAGTCCGAGTTCCAGTGAAAGACCTGCAGACGATCAACAATTTAGGGTGCCTCGTCGTAGTGGGAGGGTTTCTAAGAAACCTAATTTCTTTATGTATGATGCTGAGGTATACCAGGCCGAGGCTCATGAGCATGAGGAAGATCCGGTCACATATGATGAAGCTATAAAGGATGTTGATTCTAGATCTTGGAAACAGGCTATGAACAATGAGATGGATTCTATGAAATCCAACTCTGTTTGGGAACTTGTAGATTTGCCGGATGGGATAAAACCCATTGGATGCAAATGGGTCTACAAAAGAAAGAAGGATGCGGAAGGGAGAGTGGAAACTTTCAAAGCTAGACTGGTTGCAAAGGGATACACGCAAAAGGCTGGAATCGATTATGAGGAAACCTTTTCGCCTGTTGCTATGCTGAAGTCTATCCGTATTCTTCTGTCCATTGCTGCGGCTCTCGATTACGAGATCTGGCAAATGGATGTCAAGACGGCATTCTTGAATGGCCATCTTGAAGAGTGTATCTATATGATACAGCCCGAAGAGTTCGTAGCAAAAGGCCAAGATAAGAAAGTCTGCAAGTTGCTTAGATCCATTTATGGATTAAAGCAGGCATCCCGCTCATGGAACCAGAGGTTTGATCAAGCGATTAAGACATTTGGTTTTGAGCAGAACGTTGATGAACCTTGTGTTTATAAACGTATTAAGGATGGAAAAGTGGTCTTTCTGATACTCTATGTTGATGATATACTACTCATTGGGAATGATGTAGGGAACTTATCATCAGTCAAGTTTTGGTTACACCAGCAGTTTGACATGAAGGACTTGGGAGAAGCTAATTATGTTCTAGGCATTCGTCTCTTCAGAGATCGAAAGAACAAAATGATAGCATTATCCCAAGCTTCATACATAGATAAAATAATTGACAAATATGCAATGCTAGAGGCAAAGAAAGGCTCACAACCTTCTATTGCCGGTTTAACTCTTTCATTAGATGACTGTCCCAAGACATCGGAAGAAAGAGAGCGTATGAGTAAGGTCCCTTATGCATCCGCTGTGGGTAGCCTTATGTATGCTATGCTTTGCACTCGCCCGGACATATGTTTTGCAGTAGGTATGGTGAGTCGATATCAAGCGAATCCTGGAACCAAGCACTGGCAAGCAGTAAAGCATATACTCAAGTATCTTAAGAGAACGAGGGATTATATGCTAGTGTATTCTGGAGGGGACCTAACACCCGTAGGATACATGGACTGAGTCTTCCAGACTTGCAAGGATTTGAGGAAGTCGACATTAGAGGGCATGTGGAGACAGTACAAGTGGATGTATGTAAGATCGCGTCCGAGGACAACATCGCTGATCCCTTTACTAAGACTTTGGTAGCTAGAAGCTTTGAGAGGCATGTAGAGGCGATGGGGATGCGTAACATGGCACATCTGCTGGCTTAGGGCAAGTGGGAGATTGTTAGGAAATGCCCTAAGTATTAGAGACATTTTGATGTATTCATTTTGAACTGGATAATAAAATTATACTTAGAGGTTATTCATTACATTGCTATCTGTCCTCGTCTTATTTACACGTTAAAGTAAATGTAAGCAAATATGGCTCACTGACTGCTTGTGTTAAAACTGTTAGAACGTTGCATGCAATGGACTTTTGTATGCGAGAAGACAATGTTCTGAAGTTAGCAGTCTAAACTATGGTCTGTAGTCTATGGGGTTAGACCGAGCATCTAACTCATGTTAAGACTATTATGTTGTCTAAAGCCTTAGAGGGGACGGTCTGTCTTGACTGTCTGGAGCTGGACTCCCAAGTAGAGACATGGATATGTTGCTTGGTGGTGACATATTAGACCGGGACTAAAGCGTGATTGATCTACGTAGTCCGCTATGAGTGGATCAATCTGCTTTTGACGTTCATTATGCAATAACCTTAATCCTGAGTAAATGAACTACTTCATGTATATGACTTGTGTACTTTGATGTTCCAATGGCTAAAGCGTCTCAGAGGGTAGTAAGCTTATAGACCGGCTCGTTGGGTGCATGACTTGTATACGATGAAGAGTTTGTTTGCAGATATCGGAATCATAGCTCTGAGGAGTTAAAGGTATCCTCTTAAAGGCATTATACTGAATGTGAAAATGGACAAGGCCTTGGGTCGTCTGCTGGGCGGATGACTTCTTATTCACATATGGTGAATAATCATTTTCTTGATTCGGTAGTATAATGGAACTTTAAGATAGCCTGATCAGTAGGATTAAACGGACTTTGACCTAAGGCTGATCATGGATATCATATGAGGGTTTTGCATATATGACAAGGTCATTGGATGGTAGCTCGTCACAGGCTTACGTAATACGGTATATAATTGGGAGTTCAGTTTCAGGTTTATAGTGGTGTGACTCTGAAATTAGTGATCATATGATTGAGTTGTTCGGTACAGAATGATGATCATATGGAATCACGGGAGCCCGATTATATATGTCCAATCAGTCCCTCTACTAGCTCCACATAATTCCTTAACGTTTGGCAAATTGATTTGTGTATGCTATTGGCTAGTTTATTATGCATGGATGGTGATGTCACAGGATTAGGATGGTAGACAAGATTCTCTCCGGTTGGATTCAGATTTTGTTTTGGATAATAGAGTACACAATTATTCGAACTCCAAATAAAGTTGCCATGATTTTATTTGAGATTGGATTGGAGTTGTAGAAAATTATCCATGAGAACAAGAATATGAAATACAACCGTTTTGTGGAATTTGAAATTTGAATTTTGAAATTTGAAATTTGAATTTTGAAATTTGAAATTTGAATTTTGAATTTGAAATTTGAATTTGAAATTTGAATTTGAAATTCGAATTTGAAATTTGAATTTGAAATTTAAATTTGAAATTTGAAATTTGAAATTTGAAATTTGAATTTGAAATTTGAATTTGAAATTTGAAATTCAAATTTTGAATCACAGTCCAAGTAGGATTCGAATTTGTTGTGGAAAATCCACAAGGTTTGAAATTCGAATTTGAGTTGGATTTGGAGAGGATAATCTTGTTAGAATCCTACTTGAATTTTGAATCCAAATCCCAACAAATAAGGGACGAAATTTTGAGGATAATCCTCATGAAAGATTTCGGATTTTGTGGATAGGATTCAAGGGAATATTCAAGCTTTAATCCTAGTTGAATTTGGATTCTCTCTCCTCCCAAAAGTGGCCGAAATTTTGGATCCCTAATCCTAGGAAATTCGGTTATTTTTGGATAAGGTTGAGATGAGATTTTGCTTGAGAAATCCTAGTGGAATTTTGATTCTCCTTTATCCTAAAAGTGGCCGAAAATTTGGAGAGATTTTCTCCTTGTGAATTTCGGATTTTTTGGTTGGAAAAGGGAGATAAGATTCTAGCTAAAATCTTGTTAAGATTTGGATTGGATTTATCTAGGAAAAACCGAATTTATTTGGGAGATTTTCCTTTTGGAAAATTCGGATTTTTTGGGTTTGGATAAGGGAAAATATCTTTTCCTAGTCCAATTCGAATTCAGAGAATCACCTCATGCAGGTCTATAAATAGAGGTCCTGCCACTCCAGTTCTCTCAGACCACAGACTCTCAGGTGAGCAGGCTTATTGTTGCACAGCTCATCGTGACAATAAAGTTCTTTAGAGATCTGGGTGGTCGGAAGAAGACTAGCAGTGCTAGCATACCGATCGAGGTTCAGAGTGCCCACACACTCAGCCATTCGGGAATTGGAGAATAGTAGAGAAGGCTAGTTGGTTGAAGCCTCCGGTCATTCTCCTCCTGCATATTGGCGTCCTTGAGGTATGAGTTTTAATTGTTGTTGATTTATTGTATATGGCATCATGAGATATTTAACGATCTAAAAATTTTTATTGTTCCGCTGCGCCACTCTGATACGTTTTTACCGGTTTATTTTCCTACAATTGGTATCAGAGCCATCTCATGACTATGCCATGTACATAAATTAGACAATTACTTAGTCTTTTTATTTATGTATGGATTTGATATTTAGAGAGTGGCATTCTAGGGTTCCTTTATGTTGTTATCATGTATTATGTATAAAGTATGTGGTTATTTTAATTTTTTGAATTATTATAAGCATGCTTGTTTATGCCGGTTATGGTTCCTTAGAATTTAGAAAAATTGTATCTAGGAATTTTTTATGTAACCATGGGAGCAGTTTATTTACACTGTAATTTTCCCATGGATTTTAATTTTTGTCTCTTAGAATTTTTATGGATAGAATTTTGTACACCGGAAACGGTATAGGAATTTTTTATGTAATTATTCTTGGAGGAGATTGAAGATTGAAGACCGTAATTTATTTTTCCCAAAAGTTAAATTTAATTTAAAGGTTGAAATTTTGATTGTGTGGAAAATTTCAATTTAATTGGGATTCAAATTAATTTTTGGAGATCCTAAAAGATAAATTGGAATATGGCACGAAAATCGAGACACGACCCCTCGGGATAGGCCGACAAACCTTGGTGGGGCTGCAGCCCCTGCCCTCGGGCAGGATGGGCTGCGGCAGCCCCTGTGCAGGCCCACACCACCCACGGCCGCAGGCTCTGCCTGCAGCCAGGGGTGGCCGTGGCCTGCCCAAGGCTGGCCGCAGCCTGGGTGTGCAGCCACTGGCTGCAGGCGCTGCCTGTAGCCTGCGGGCTGCTGCGCCCAGTCTGGGCGTGCAGCCTGGCGCTGCAGGCTTGGCCTGCAGCCCGGCAGGGCTGCACAAGGGGCAGCCGTGGGCTGCCAGCCCCTCCGGGGTTGGTGGCTGCCCACGGCGGCTGCCGCCTACGGGGGTGGCGGTCCGACGGTCCAAAATCAGAAAATTTTAATTTTTAAATTTGAGATTTAATTTTAAATCATGTTTAAAAATATGTAATTGAAAATTTGAAATTTTTTGAAATTACATATTATTACACATGATGATTAAAATTGTTTAAAATTTGAATTAGAAATTTAAATTTGAAATTCGAATTTGAAATTTGAATTTGAAATTTAAATTTTTGGAGATTTAAATTTTAAATAATTCTTGGGATGAGAAATAAATGGAGAGGCTACATAAAGATGGATACAAGAAGACGGAACAAAATTCAAGACCCAAAGAATGCTTTGGATGGAATTTTGTAATCTTTATTTTCTTTGTTCTAGGATGGAACCATGGCTTGGTTATTCTGTCAATTATTTTTTCTGTGATATGTCATGGATGTATAAATATGTATTGATGGATGTTTTGTATGCATATTTGATAACATGTCATATAGGATAGGTGAGTGCCGCTCATACTATATTGATCATACATAATTTGTCAAAACTTGCATGTTTTTCAAAATATTGAGTGGGAGAGGGTTTCAAACAAAACCCACGGCCTCCATTGTTGATCCATATGTGAAAGCATGGTAACGCCTCGCGTCAGTTCCGACCTGACCACACCCTTCGGTAGGTGTTTACCGCCGCCGGTATACTAGATTGGATCTCCTATGTGGAAAACGTGTTCGGGTGCGATTCTATTCATGACCACCCCTCGGTGGCTTGGTAGGACGTGGATCGGGCTACGTAAACAATGGTTATACACTCAAGACTCGTTTAGTTATTAACCTTCCCTAGAAGCTCTGTTAACTAAACTGGTGGCCAAATAAGCGGTTATTAATATATGTCTTAACCTTGGAGGATTTAAGGTAACATATATTAATTGGACGGGGTCCATGTTCCGGCTATTTGTTCTCATGACCACCCCTCGGTGGCTTGGGGCAATAGGTGCTGAGAATTATCGTTGCAATGCTACATTTTTTTTTCAAGTTTCATGTAGGAACATACTTGTATGTTTTATTTGCTAAATTATCTGCATATTTGCTTGGGCTTTGTAATGATGTCTAGTATAATTTTATTTCAGTTCAAAATGTCACCGACACCCCTCATTTCGATACTTACTGAAAATAAGTTGAATGGCGACAATTATAAAGATTGGAAAAGAAATCTATTAATAGTTCTCAGCTGCGAGAGACACAAGTTCGTACTGGATGAACCATGCCCACCTGGGCCCAAACCTGACACACCACTTGAGGAGGTCCCGGTTGCCTATAATCGTTGGAGAGAATCCAATGAAATAGCTCGATGCTACATCCTTGCTAGCATGACGAGTGCTTTACAAAAGCAGCATGAGACTTATCAAGTTGCTGGGGAGATCATGGATAATCTGGAGGACATGTTCGGAGGCCAAGAAAAATTGGCTCGACAGTCCGCTATCACCAGCATTATGAACTCCAAGCAAAAGGCTGGTGCTCCGGTGAAGGACCATATGATCACTCTAATGGGATTCTTCGCTGAGGCTGCCGAGAATGGTGCTGAGTTAGACTACAACACCCAGATCGAGATGGTGTTCAAGACTCTGTCTAAAGATTTTGTGGGGTTTAAGGCCGCATACAATCTGGCGACAAAGGAGTTAGGACTTACCGAGCTCATGAAGCAACTACAGGCTTATGAGCGGATGATCAGGGATGAGGATGTGGTCCGACCTAAAGGAGAGGCCAATTTGGCGGAATCTTCCAATCCCTCACGGAAGAGGAAGAGGCCAAATAAGAAGCAAGTGGCTTCCAGTTCTTCTAATCCTCCTGTCTCGGACGGGAAGAAGAAGAAGAAGAACAAGAAGCCAAAGGACCCTAAAAAGTCCAAATGCTTCCACTGTGGGAAGGTAGGTCACTTCAAGAAGGCTTGCCGGGAATTCCTAGCCTCCAAGGGCAAGGAAGGTAAGGAACTTCATTATTTGGAAGCGTGTTTGGTGGAAGAATCGAAAGACACATGGGTCATTGATTCGGGCGCCACTAATCATGTTTGTGTTTCAATGCAGGGGTTCGTGGAAACGAGAAGTCTACATGATAGGAGCCTCTCGTTGCGGACTGGAGATGGTAGCTTTGTGGTGGCTGAGGCAGTGGGAGACGTTCATCTTTATTTTGATCAATTTAGGTTTATTTTATTGAAAGACTGTTTTTATGTTCCTAATTTTAGGAGGAACCTTATATCGGTAGCTTGTTTAATAAAGGATTCTTATTCAGTTTCTTTTAGTAAAAGAGTTGATATTCGTAGAAATAAGTCTTTTATCTGTTCTGGATGGATGGATGGAAACCTATATTTGATCAGACCAAAGATGTACTCACTGCTTGACACTGAATTAATTGATAACTCTAAAAGGTTGAAAGTTTCTCACTCTAACAAGGCGTATCTTTGGCATTTAAGACTTGGTCATATTAATCAGGATAGGATTCAAAGATTGGTGAAAGACGGTCCTCTGGAATCTCTGGAGGAGGTACGACTTCCCCAATGTGAGTCTTGTCTAGAGGGTAAGATGACTAAGAGGTCTTTTGGAGCTAAGGGTACAAGGGCACAGGAGCTCTTAGAAATTGTGCACACTGACGTATGTGGCCCCATGAACGTCACAGCACGAGGAGGGTTCGAGTACTATGTCTCTTTCATAGATGATTACTCGAGGTATGGATATGTGTATCTGATGCACCGCAAGAGCGAAACCTTTGACAAGTTCAAAGAGTATCGTGCGGAAGTGGAAAAGCAATTGGATAAATCCATAAAGACACTTCGATCTGATCGAGGTGGCGAATACCTCTCCGATGAATTTCTAGGACATCTTGTAGAGAATGGGATATTATCCCAATTGACTGCACCTGGTACTCCACAACAGAATGGTGTAGCCGAAAGGAGAAACAGGACCTTATTGGATATGGTACGGTCCATGATGAGTTACTCAACGCTGCCATTATCATTTTGGGGACATGCTTTACAAACGGCGTGCTATATTCTGAACCAGGTTCCGAGCAAATCAATTCCTAGAACTCCGTATGAATTGTGGCGTGGCAAAAAGCCCTCCCTTGGACATATGAGAATATGGGGCTGCCCGGCACATGTACTGGATGGGGATGCGAAGAAGTTGGAACCAAGATCAGAATTATGCATGTTTGTAGGGTATCCAAAGGGAACTAAAGGAGGTCTGTTCTATAACCCGAAGGAACAAAAGGTCATTGTCTCAACCCATGCGACATTCTTGGAGGAAAGTCACATGAATGACTTTAAGCCTCGAAGCAAAGTGGTGCTAGAGGAGTTATCGGGTGAAAGAACTGCTCCACAGATTTCGGTCTTGGACGCAAGTCCGAGTTCCAGTGAAAGACCTGCAGACGATCAACAATTTAGGGTGCCTCGTCGTAGTGGGAGGGTTTCTAAGAAACCTAATTTCTTTATGTATGATGCTGAGGTATACCAGGCCGAGGCTCATGAGCATGAGGAAGATCCGGTCACATATGATGAAGCTATAAAGGATGTTGATTCTAGATCTTGGAAACAGGCTATGAACAATGAGATGGATTCTATGAAATCCAACTCTGTTTGGGAACTTGTAGATTTGCCGGATGGGATAAAACCCATTGGATGCAAATGGGTCTACAAAAGAAAGAAGGATGCGGAAGGGAGAGTGGAAACTTTCAAAGCTAGACTGGTTGCAAAGGGATACACGCAAAAGGCTGGAATCGATTATGAGGAAACCTTTTCGCCTGTTGCTATGCTGAAGTCTATCCGTATTCTTCTGTCCATTGCTGCGGCTCTCGATTACGAGATCTGGCAAATGGATGTCAAGACGGCATTCTTGAATGGCCATCTTGAAGAGTGTATCTATATGATACAGCCCGAAGAGTTCGTAGCAAAAGGCCAAGATAAGAAAGTCTGCAAGTTGCTTAGATCCATTTATGGATTAAAGCAGGCATCCCGCTCATGGAACTAGAGGTTTGATCAAGCGATTAAGACATTTGGTTTTGAGCAGAACGTTGATGAACCTTGTGTTTATAAACGTATTAAGGATGGAAAAGTGGTCTTTCTGATACTCTATGTTGATGATATACTACTCATTGGGAATGATGTAGGGAACTTATCATCAGTCAAGTTTTGGTTACACCAGCAGTTTGACATGAAGGACTTGGGAGAAGCTAATTATGTTCTAGGCATTCGTCTCTTCAGAGATCGAAAGAACAAAATGATAGCATTATCCCAAGCTTCATACATAGATAAAATAATTGACAAATATGCAATGCTAGAGGCAAAGAAAGGCTCACAACCTTCTATTGCCGGTTTAACTCTTTCATTGGATGACTGTCCCAAGACATCGGAAGAAAGAGAGCGTATGAGTAAGGTCCCTTATGCATCCGCTGTGGGTAGCCTTATGTATGCTATGCTTTGCACTCGCCCGGACATATGTTTTGCAGTAGGTATGGTGAGTCGATATCAAGCGAATCCTGGAACCAAGCACTGGCAAGCAGTAAAGCATATACTCAAGTATCTTAAGAGAACGAGGGATTATATGCTAGTGTATTCTGGAGGGGACCTAACACCCGTAGGATACATGGACTGAGTCTTCCAGACTTGCAAGGATTTGAGGAAGTCGACATTAGAGGGCATGTGGAGACAGTACAAGTGGATGTATGTAAGATCGCGTCCGAGGACAACATCGCTGATCCCTTTACTAAGACTTTGGTAGCTAGAAGCTTTGAGAGGCATGTAGAGGCGATGGGGATGCGTAACATGGCACATCTGCTGGCTTAGGGCAAGTGGGAGATTGTTAGGAAATGCCCTAAGTATTAGAGACATTTTGATGTATTCATTTTGAACTGGATAATAAAATTATACTTAGAGGTTATTCATTACATTGCTATCTGTCCTCGTCTTATTTACACGTTAAAGTAAATGTAAGCAAATATGGCTCACTGACTGCTTGTGTTAAAACTGTTAGAACGTTGCATGCAATGGACTTTTGTATGCGAGAAGACAATGTTCTGAAGTTAGCAGTCTAAACTATGGTCTGTAGTCTATGGGGTTAGACCGAGCATCTAACTCATGTTAAGACTATTATGTTGTCTAAAGCCTTAGAGGGGACGGTCTGTCTTGACTGTCTGGAGCTGGACTCCCAAGTAGAGACATGGATATGTTGCTTGGTGGTGACATATTAGACCGGGACTAAAGCGTGATTGATCTACGTAGTCCGCTATGAGTGGATCAATCTGCTTTTGACGTTCATTATGCAATAACCTTAATCCTGAGTAAATGAACTACTTCATGTATATGACTTGTGTACTTTGATGTTCCAATGGCTAAAGCGTCTCAGAGGGTAGTAAGCTTATAGACCGGCTCGTTGGGTGCATGACTTGTATACGATGAAGAGTTTGTTTGCAGATATCGGAATCATAGCTCTGAGGAGTTAAAGGTATCCTCTTAAAGGCATTATACTGAATGTGAAAATGGACAAGGCCTTGGGTCGTCTGCTGGGCGGATGACTTCTTATTCACATATGGTGAATAATCATTTTCTTGATTCGGTAGTATAATGGAACTTTAAGATAGCCTGATCAGTAGGATTAAACGGACTTTGACCTAAGGCTGATCATGGATATCATATGAGGGTTTTGCATATATGACAAGGTCATTGGATGGTAGCTCGTCACAGGCTTACGTAATACGGTATATAATTGGGAGTTCAGTTTCAGGTTTATAGTGGTGTGACTCTGAAATTAGTGATCATATGATTGAGTTGTTCGGTACAGAATGATGATCATATGGAATCACGGGAGCCCGATTATATATGTCCAATCAGTCCCTCTACTAGCTCCACATAATTCCTTAACGTTTGGCAAATTGATTTGTGTATGCTATTGGCTAGTTTATTATGCATGGATGGTGATGTCACAGGATTAGGATGGTAGACAAGATTCTCTCCGGTTGGATTCAGATTTTGTTTTGGATAATAGAGTACACAATTATTCGAACTCCAAATAAAGTTGCCATGATTTTATTTGAGATTGGATTGGAGTTGTAGAAAATTATCCATGAGAACAAGAATATGAAATACAACCGTTTTGTGGAATTTGAAATTTGAATTTTGAAATTTGAAATTTGAATTTTGAAATTTGAAATTTGAATTTTGAATTTGAAATTTGAATTTGAAATTTGAATTTGAAATTCGAATTTGAAATTTGAATTTGAAATTTAAATTTGAAATTTGAAATTTGAAATTTGAAATTTGAATTTGAAATTTGAATTTGAAATTTGAAATTCAAATTTTGAATCACAGTCCAAGTAGGATTCGAATTTGTTGTGGAAAATCCACAAGGTTTGAAATTCGAATTTGAGTTGGATTTGGAGAGGATAATCTTGTTAGAATCCTACTTGAATTTTGAATCCAAATCCCAACAAATAAGGGACGAAATTTTGAGGATAATCCTCATGAAAGATTTCGGATTTTGTGGATAGGATTCAAGGGAATATTCAAGCTTTAATCCTAGTTGAATTTGGATTCTCTCTCCTCCCAAAAGTGGCCGAAATTTTGGATCCCTAATCCTAGGAAATTCGGTTATTTTTGGATAAGGTTGAGATGAGATTTTGCTTGAGAAATCCTAGTGGAATTTTGATTCTCCTTTATCCTAAAAGTGGCCGAAAATTTGGAGAGATTTTCTCCTTGTGAATTTCGGATTTTTTGGTTGGAAAAGGGAGATAAGATTCTAGCTAAAATCTTGTTAAGATTTGGATTGGATTTATCTAGGAAAAACCGAATTTATTTGGGAGATTTTCCTTTTGGAAAATTCGGATTTTTTGGGTTTGGATAAGGGAAAATATCTTTTCCTAGTCCAATTCGAATTCAGAGAATCACCTCATGCAGGTCTATAAATAGAGGTCCTGCCACTCCAGTTCTCTCAGACCACAGACTCTCAGGTGAGCAGGCTTATTGTTGCACAGCTCATCGTGACAATAAAGTTCTTTAGAGATCTGGGTGGTCGGAAGAAGACTAGCAGTGCTAGCATACCGATCGAGGTTCAGAGTGCCCACACACTCAGCCATTCGGGAATTGGAGAATAGTAGAGAAGGCTAGTTGGTTGAAGCCTCCGGTCATTCTCCTCCTGCATATTGGCGTCCTTGAGGTATGAGTTTTAATTGTTGTTGATTTATTGTATATGGCATCATGAGATATTTAACGATCTAAAAATTTTTATTGTTCCGCTGCGCCACTCTGATACGTTTTTACCGGTTTATTTTCCTACACTGGGGTGGAGGCTATCTGGGAACCTCACAACTGGGGAGGCCGGTACGCCAACCTTAACTTTTAAGTCTTATTATTTGACTTAACTTATTTCTCTTTTCTTTTTCTAATCTTGCTTACTATTCTCGTGAACATGTTAGTATCATGTCACAACTGAATAGCTTAAATGTGTATATATATATAACACAACTTTATGGTAAGTCCATTCGTGAGTAGACAATTAAATGTCTGTACTTACCTTATCAATCTCTTCTCTTCTTCTCTCTAGGATCTTTGATCGCCCTCCTTGTAGGTCGATTTTTGGATCCTACAGACAAACTTTGTCTGTTAATTTCATTTCCATTTATAGCTTTTATTTTTCATTAAAAAGCTTAAATAGAACCTATTTACAACTTTTTGGGTTTTATTTATCATTTTCCCAATTTTTCCCAACTTTTGCAAAATTACGATTTTACCCCTATATTTTGGCAAAATTACAGTTTTGCCCCTGACGGAATTTTATTGATCCAGACTGCATTTTTGGCCCTCAGGAACTTTTCTGACTCTTTTCTAATCATTACCGGGTTCGTTTCTATTATATTTCCACTTTTCACTTTCCCGACCCTCGGGAAGCACTATTCCGACCCTTACGTCGGTTTAGTGATTTTCTATCGTTTCGGAGCCTCAAATGGACGTTTTACTAGTATTTAAAACGTTCATCTAGACTTTCCCGACCTAGGTCTCCGAGGCTCGGATTTTCCGTACCCGACTCGGACCTTTATTTCATTTCCAAAAACGCCCGCCCCTCGGGGTCGGTTTTTTCCGTTTCACTCTCATTTTACATTTTTAGGGGTCGGTCTACTATTCACGAACCACCCCTTAGGTTTTCCTTATTCAATTCTCCGTTAGGGACTCGGGTTTCCGACCCGACCCTAAACTTTTATTTTTAATTCCTATTTTACCCCGAAAGCCGTTTTCGAAATTTCGGCAGCATTTCGGCGTAATTTTAAGGCTTCCGGCGTTAGGTACGCCTCGAACCATATGTACCTGCCACGTACTATACCACAAGCCTATTTTATGTAAAAGTTTTCCAAACTTTTACATAAAAGCTCACAAATTCCAATTTCACATTTTTAACCACATTACAAAATTTTTTTACAATTTTGCCCTTAGTTTTGGTTTCGGTTTTCACCACCAAACCGAACCGAATTTCTCAAACTTTTCAACCACTTGTTAGGCTATTAAATGCCATTTTTCTAACACTTTTCAAGCCCATTTTCTTGTTCTTTTCAACCAAATTTCTTAGGGTTTTACCCTTGTATAACCCACGGCCATTGAATGCTAACCTTGTCAAACATTTTTGTTTCATTCTTTCAATCACATTTTCATCATTTACATCACAAAATGCATGATTTCAATTAACCAAACATCATATGAAACATGCAAAAATTTTCACCAAAACCCTAAGTAACAACCACGGCCACTTTATGTATTCCACACAATGAATTTTTTCCAAGCTTTTCATAATGAAATACAAGCTTTATTCTTCACAAAATTAACCTTAGAAAGCATGTTAACAATTAATCAAAACTTTTTCTCATTGGTTACTCAAGGTAACCCACGGATTTTCCTTTTGAAAACCAACCAAAAATTGGTTTTTCTTTTACATGGTTTTCTTACTTATTACAACCTTAACAAAACCCAACATCCATTTCCATGAAAAACAACCAAAATTTCTCCATCTTTTTCTCACTATTCACCCACGGATTTCATAAAGAAAAACTAAGAAAAATTTCAATCCAAGGGAAGTTACCTTATTCACTTTCTTCCTTTGTCTTCAAGTGATGTTTTGCCACACTTTTTGTGAAGAAATGTTGAAGGAATACTTGGTTCTCCTTTGGTCACCCACGGCTCCCCATGGAAAACAACTTAGCAAAATTTTTTTGTTATGTTTTGCTTGAAAATTGGCTTCGGCCACTTATCCCCCATGTTTTGCCGACTTAAGCCACCAAAAAGACCAATTAATTTGGCTTCCACCAATGAAAATTAGACACCTTTCACCCTAATACTTTCTCCATTTTTCAAAAATTAAAAAGGCATATTTTTGGCCAAATCTTGGCCTTTGGATCAAAAAGCAAATGAATCATGGCCATTCATCCTACCTAACACCAATTTCTTTCCATTTCTTAAATGGATTTATGATGTCATAATTACTAAAGTGAAAGTTGACTTTGACTTTCACTATTCACATTAATTCGACTACTTTTTGACCGATGCCGGTTCGAGTCGAAATTTTCCTGAAATCTTCCCGGCGTGTTCCTGAGGTCTCCTGTGCAGTCGGATCAACTTAATCTGCTTCCGTTTGATCAAAATCAATCCCGGAAGTTTACCGTCTTTTATTGGCTCGGTTAGGGTTTTCAATGCCGGTTTTGGCACCGTTTCACCCGTTTCAACTCAGTGAATTTTTCCAACACTGAATTCTTACTCGTCAGTATTGTTAGAACATTTTAATATATTCTAAACAATACAAATACATCTATTTCACTCTTTAAATAGTACAAATTATTATATACATATATTTGTACTTTTCTTACTGTGCTCTTACTTTAACTTGCCATATTCTTATCTTTATACTGTTCAGATACCGAAACTACTCCTTTTTGAGCATTTTGGGCCTGAATTCACTTTCTTACTCATATACTTTATTCTCTACTTATTTTTTTGGAGATTTTAATTTCCTCCAAAACATTTATTTATTTCTATCAACACTATAATTTGTCTAATTACAACCATAGTGTTTCTTTACATTCTTACTTACAGAACTCATAGAAAACCCTAGATTAAACTAGGTCATACCGCTAAAATTCTCTGGTCGTCACATACCGTTTAATGATAATTGTTTCAAAATATACTCCTTAACATTACTATTTCCAAATACTGTTTACTCAAAATATTATGCGGAAGAATACTCGCGGTATGTCCACAACCTCCCTTCACATCCACCTCCACCACCGTCATCGCCTATAGGTGATTAAGCCATAGAACGCTTACCTACAGCATGAGCACACTTTGTGAGCTTTACACTAAGTAAGTACAACATGTTTACCGCAAAACACGTTTGAACATACGCATACTTAAAATCATGTGAGCACACCAGTCATCGTAGATACCATATAACATATAACATATCATATATCATAGCATCATTTATCACATCATAAAATACATCATCACGTATTAAATGCATAACATAGCATACCTTATACTGAATGCATTCTATAGAAACTAGAAGCATAGAGATCTAATGTATGATCCGGTTATGTTCATTTATGCTTAAACATCTTCTTTTTCTTTATCTTGTCTACTTTGGGCCCTTATGTCAGTATCGAATGTGCACAGACCAACGATAACGCCCGAGGTCACTAAATAGGCCGGAGAGCCATCAATGGATGCTCAACTTTCTGCCTTCTCTTACTTTAACTTTGAAAACCCTTTCAACGGAAAGAGACTGTACGACACGCCTATTAAATTCCATCTTGTTTATCTGTTCTAGCCATGTGCTTTTCTACGCTATCCCAAGGCCTACGCGGCAGGGGCGAATGGCTTCTAACTTGCACTTTCATCAGTCTACTTGATTGTGAAACTACATGCTCTTAATATGCTGTGCATCGATGTGTGCATGGCATAGGATACTTAACATACATTAAACACCATTTTAACATCATTTTATTCATATTGTACGCGAAATTGTACTTTTCTAATTGCAAGCAATTTCATACTTGTACTCACACCTTTATCAACTCATAGGTTATCACCTGTCATCAATAACGTAACTCATCAGCACCTTTGCTGGGTCACTAATACTATTAGTGACTATTACTTGTGTCTCTATATGGTACCGAGGCCTATCGGTACCCTATTGGCCTACGTTGGGAATTTGGTGTTTAACTCCTATCGTTGTTTGATTAACTGTCTTCTTGATAGATTAATCATCGTTCCTCTCAATGTTATACAAAACACTGTCCTTGACTGGTTGCCTACCAGTCAACTGACCGGTAATCTCACGCATAGGCAACTAAGTGGTCTACCGGATTACTAAGCGTAAACTCAATGTAGTAATTAGCCAAATCACATGCCTATTGGATATGGTAGCCTTCTTAACCACTATTCATTGGTACAGTAGCCCACCGGGCCACTATTGCTCAACTGATGTCGTAGTCTATAGGGCTACTAGGGCTCTCTTGGTGTGGTAGCCTACAAGCTACCCTCACTATTTTGGTTTGTTTAAGAAAAATGTTTTGGTTTACTTATAAAAATTCTTGGTATAAGTTGTGTGTTTAGATCCGGTCCCTTCATCACCCCATTGGAAGGTGAGGGATGTTTTTGAAAGTCATGTTCTTATTTTAAGGCATTGTAAATACATCTTTATTTTGAAGTATGAAAAATGCATTCGTAACACTTGCATTTTAAAGGTGGTTTTGAACCACTTTTAAAAACTATTTTGGAACTAAGTCGAAACGACTTCGTTTGCGATTTTAGCAAAGATAAAAGTTTTCGTCCTTGACGAAATGAACAAATCTCATGTTCATCTTGCAGCGTAATTCTAACTCTAATGGCTCGTACTTTCATTAAATCCGTGGGCTTTGTGCCCAGTTTTTATGAAACTTCCAGTTTTATAGCTCTTTGAAAACGGCTCTGTTTAAGGCCTGAAATAGTTAAATTTTTAAAACATGTGTAGGTCCTTCTCAAGGTCTCAACGAGATCTATAACTTTTGTATTAAGCTAGAAGTCCGGTTTAGACTTTAAAGGGTCCGTTTTTAACAAAATCCGAAACCGTGGTTAGGGGTCAAGTTCTGTTCCCAGTCTTGCCCCCAGTTTGGGCACCGAGTTAAAAACACTCGAAAAGGCTATCTTAATGTCGTTTTTGGCCGAAGACTGTTTGACATAAAAATGACCGTAATGAAATTTCTTTAAAATATTTTATTTTACCAAATCCCAAAATCAGAACCTAAGTGGATGGAAATGGCCAAAATTCGTGGCCTATCTTGAGGATAGTTTTATGTCCAGCCACATTACTAAACTTTACACTCTTAACCTTACGTAAAAAATTTTGTAAACATAATCACAACCACATAAACTTAAAAATAGAAACTTAAGGGCTCAAAATAAAAATTATTACAACCCATGTGCATAAACAAATACACATAAATGGCTTTGATCAAAACTTAAAAATCACTAACCACAAAAACAAAGGTTTTTCGGTTGTTACCTTTTTGGTGCTTTGAACTTAGGCTTGGGTGACAAAGTGACCATTGGAAACCACAAGGAATAGGGGTCGGTTCTTATGTTAACAAATACCAAAATATTTTCTCTTAATCATCAACTTAAAACCAAGAAATAAAACCACAAAATCAGTCTAGAATCTTACCCTTGAAAGACTTGAAACAACTTGGAAATGTTTCCTCTTAATTCGACCTTGAAGGGGTTTGTTTTTGGTATATTTTTGGCAAGGTTTGAATCTTGAAAATAGGTGGTTTTGGGGCTAAGCAGGGCCGATTGCATCAAGGGGAAGAGAGAAAACATGAGCTAAAATTTGCAGTGTGACAAAAGGAAACTAAACCCAGAGGTATGGCCATTATTTTTATAGACAAAACCTAATCTCACTTAGCCAACTTAAGCTTGATTAATCATGCCAACTTTAGACTAATTTTGGGGACAAAATCTGCTCATTTCAGTCCCAATCTTTCAGATGGCAGGCGTCCATTTACGGGAGAAGGTGGGGAAAGAATGGTGATGTGAAATCTATGCATTGTTTATATAATGTGTCATCAACCACCTCAATATTTTATTAGTCACTTTTTCAGGTTTCTAACTGCTGCAAGTCAGCTGATTTTCCAGCTAGAATACATAGTTTTGGGGTTAAGGGAATTCATCCATGTCGCTCTCTTCGCAGTCAATTCTTATACTGTGGTTTTCGATCCTTTCTCGACAGTGCTCAAATTTAATCCAGAAATCATATTTTTCTGAATCCGATTCTTATACGGATGATTTCTAATTGGTTTCTATCATCTAAGAGCCCATTATGCACTAGGTTTCCATTCATATCCTATACTGTGGTTGCGTTTACACTGTGTTGTTCGTGCATACACATACCGAAGTGTTCTCGCGTGACATTTTCAACACAGTCTCTCTTAATTTGGACGTGCTGAGTCCATTTTTATCGGTCTTTCAATGGGAAAAGGTCAACCAAACCATTTTCTCGGTATCGTATTCCTTGCTAGTGTTTTCTTCTCTTTACACGGCCTCTTACACGACTCCCTACACGGGCGTGTGCAAGTCTACACAGGCGTGTCTTTGCAAAACACGGCCGTGTCGTGGAAAAATTTCATTTTCCTGATTAGTACATGGTGTCTTACACAGTCCCATACACGGGCGTGTGCATACGACACAGGCGTGTCTTTATTCAATACGGCCGTGTCTCAGAAAATTTTATTTTCCCGATTGGTACACGACGTCACACACAGCCGTGCACCTAGGCGTTTCACTCTACACAACCATGTTCCACCAACACATCCGCTGACATCTCAACAACCCGATCAGTACACGGTCACTTACACGACCGTGTACTTGACTGTGTTTATTAATATGACCCTGTTTACTCTTACCATCTTATGTTTGTGCACAGTGCAGATGGTACATGACTACCTACACGGTCGTGTACCTGACTGTGTTTACCTACATGGCCATGTACAGTCACTCGGCCATTTTCACGTGTATAGTCTGGGCAGTACACGGCCACTCACACGGCCATGTATATGCCCTTGTTCGTCAAATTTTGCACTAAATGCATTAAATCGTCCTGAAATTTCTCATTAAATGAAATTTATGGTACAGGGATGGGGCGGTCCTCAAAATTACTGTTCGATTATTGGTTGCGTCATGTGCTAGTAGTTGTTGATAATAGAGAATTAAACATCAGTCTAGTCATACTAGAATTAGTACACTATGATGTTATCCTTGGAATGGATTTCCTCAGAAAGTATGGTGCAACAATTGACTGTCAACGATGAAAAGTGGTGTTCTAGTCTGGAGGAGAATATCAATTCAAGTACAAAGGGCATTCTCAAAAATTGTCGAATATGCTGATCAATTCTATGAGGGCAAGAAAGTTAATATCTAGTGGCTGTACTAGATATTTAGCTTGTATCTTGGACATAACCAAGGAGGTGAAGCTTCAACCTAAGGATTTACCTGTGATTAATAAATTTGCAGAGGTGTTTCCAGAAGAATTGCCAAGGCTTCCCCTGAATAGAGAAATCACTTTCAAGATTGAGTTATTGCCTAGAACGTCTCCAATTTCCAAGGTCCCGTATAGAATGGCTCCAGCAGAGCTTAAGAAACTACAAGTTTAGCTGAAGGAATTGTTAGAGAAAGGTTTCATACTAATTTATATATTTTTAGTCTATATTTAGGCCATTATCGTTTGGTTTAGGGATACTTTCATGGATTTTTGCACTTGATCGATTTATATGTTGTTTTCAGGTCCTAGCTAAAGCAATGGGAGCATAAGGAGGAGATTCGGAGCAGTTTGAAGCTTTTTGACCAAAGATGAGCAGAGCACGGTTTGGTACACGGCCGTGTACGTGGCCGTGTACCTCTCGGACTGACCAACATGCGTTAAGCTGTGTTTCGGGAAAACTGGCGTGTTCAGCGATATTATATATAAAACACGGTCTAGTACACGGCTGTGTAAGTGGCAGTGTATAGAGGTGACCATGAACCGTGTAAGCGACCGTGCACAGTAGAAACAGGCGCGTTCAGCGATTTAATAAGTACACGCCCGTGTCGAGTGAGAACACATGCCCGTGTTGGTTAGTACACACCCGTGTAAAATCTGCCAGAGACCGTGTCGAAGCCCGTGTTCCATCCAGGAAGTTGAATTTTGCTCTATAAAAAGGGCAGGATCTGTCAATTGGAAGGGAGAGCCGTCAAACCGCAAAAATAAACCCTAGAGCAGTAGAGAGGAGGTAGAATAGAGGGAGAAACACTCCAACAAGCAACCATCGATCAATTCAAGTTGGATTGCGTTAGAATCAAGAGGATTTGTCATGAATTCAATTATTCTTTGTAGTCTATTGAGATGTCGTGCAGTTATTCCATTGATTATGAACTGATTTCTTTGATACCTAGATAGGAGGAACCCTAGAATGAATATTGTTATTTGATCGTTAATTAATTTAACTTATTCTTCAAGTTCATTGAGATTCAATTATGTGTTCTTTATGATCATTAAATTGATATTTACCGGTGTATTAATTCATGTTTGATATCATACAATTGCGATGAGAAATCCTATGTTTGATTTGATCTTGCATAATTGAAGGGAGTTACACGTGATTCTAGAGATAGGACAATGTAAATCTTCTGGATTAGGGTCAAACCTAATAGAGAGATTCATTGATTGTTTAATGCAATTCTGGGGTTTTTAATTAGGAAGAGATTTCAACTAATCAACCTGGGGTTAGTTGTTAATACGCTTGAGAAAGATATTAACATAATTAAGGAGTTTCCACAGTCCAATGATTAGTAGATAAATTGATATATTAAGGATTAGATGCAATAGACGTTTTAGGGGGATTCATTATCTAGGTATTGTTGGTTTGGATTGATTTCATCTTAATCTTCTGTTGTTTGGAGTTAATTTTGTGTTGGATTGGTTTAATTTAATTCTTATTTAATTATTTCAGCATGGATCGATTATTTATAGGATAGATAATAAGAAAAGAGTAAGTACTAGTTCTCGTTAGTCCCTGTGGGATTGACACTCGATATTGTTATCCACTGTACTATAGAAACCGATAGGTGCACTTGCCTAGAAGGTCTATAGGGTAGGAGATTGACCATATCAAGTTTTTGGCGCTGTTGCCGGGGACTAGGATATTAGGAACACTTAATTCCTATTAATCTATCCATTCTTTTGTTTTATTTTATTTTGTTCTATTTTATTTCTTATTTCATTCTTATATTTTTTTTATTTTTTTTATTTTTAATTTTCTATTTTCTTATATTTTATATATTTTTTTCTTTTGTGTTGCTATTTCAGGCACTTGGATCAGTTTATGACCCGCAACAATCCATCTGAGTTCTTTGAAGAAGATCCTGAGATTGAAAGAATAACTCTTCGAGTTCTTAGAATCAGGCGTTCACAGAGACAAGAAGAGTTAGTGCAGGAACCAGTTATGGCTGAACCAGAGCAACAAAGGACTATGTTTGACTATGCAAGACCATCCTTGATGGGGACAGAATCCAGCATTGTTAGACCAGCTGTGGCGGCCAATAATTTTGAGATCAAGCCCAATATTATTCAAATGGTGCAACAATATGTACAATTTGATGGGCTCCAGGATGAGGATCCTAATGCACATATAGCAAATTTCCTGGAGATCTGCGATACTTTCAAGATCAATGGTGCCACTAATGATGTGGTAAGGCTGAGGCTGTTTCCTTTTTCTTTAAGGAACAGGGCCAAGCAGTGGCTGAATTCTCTGCCGAGAGGTTCTATTACTACATGGGACCAAATGACAGAGAAGTTTCTGTTGAAGTACTTTCCACCTACGAAGACTGCCAAACTAAGGAATGATATCTCTTCCTATGCCCAGATTGATTCTGAGACACTTTATGAGACATGGGAGAGGTTTAAAGATCTTCTAAGGAAGTGTCCACATCACGGATTGCCAACATGGTTGCAAGTGCAAACCTTTTACAATGGGTTGAATCCGACAACCAGGCAGATGATAGATGCAGCGGCTGGAGGAACATTGAGTAACAAAACACCAGAGGTAGCCCAGGAATTGATAGAGGACATGGCCGTGAACAATTACCAATGGCACTCTAACCGAGCGAAGCCTAGCAAACCCGCTGGAATCTATGAGGTTGATGCAGTCACAGCCTTGGCCAGGCAAGTTGAAACCTTGAGTAAGAAGATTGATGGATTATCTATAGGCCATCAACCAGTTCAAGTCCTGCAGTGTGACATGTGTGGGGGAGGACATGTGACTGATGATTGTCAAGGTTTATCAACTATGGCTAGACAGACACCAGAGCATGTTGACTATATGGGTAATGCACCACAACCCCAAAACAATCCCTATGGCAACACATATAACCCAGGTTGGAGGAACCACCCCAATTTCTCTTGGGGAAATCAAGGACAACAAAGAAATAATCCTCCTCTGGGTTTTTAGCAACAACACCTACCACAAGAGAAGAAGCCTAGCATGGAGGAATTAATGGCTAAATTTTTTCAAACATTTGAAAGCCAATTCCAAGCCACTGAAACATCACTGAGGAACCAAGAGGCTTCTATTCATAACCTTGAGAACCAGATTGGTCAGTTGGCAAAGCTTGTGTCAAAGAGACAATAAGGGAGCCTGCCTAGTAACACCGAGAAGAATCCAAAAGAGCAGGTCAAGGTAGTTACCTTGAGGAGTGATGAAGAACTACCAGTTGAGAAAGAACCGCATGGTAAGGAAGAGAATGGCAAGCAATCTGAGGATAAAGAGAAGGGGGATGGGAATCCTAAACCTGTGCAGGGTTTCCAACCCACTATCCCATACCCAGCCAAGCTAAAGAAGGATAAGATGGATGAGTAATTTGGTAAGTTTCTTGAACTATTTAAGCAACTTCACATTAACTTGCCTTTTGTTGAAGCTCTTTCGTAGATGCCAAAGTATGCAAAATTCTTGAAGGAATTGCTTTCAAATAAGAGGAAGTTGGAAGAGCTGTCAATAGTAACATTAAGTGAGGAGTGCTCAGCCATTGTGCAAAACAAGCTACCCAAGAAATTAAAAGATCCAGGGAGTTTTACTATTCCTTGTCTCATTAGTAGTTTGTCGGTTGATAAGGCTTTAGCGGATTTGGGAGCTAGCATCAATTTGATGCCTTACAAGATGTTTAAGAGACTGGGGTTGGGAGAGCCTAAACCAACTAGGATGAGCATACAGTTAGCCGATAGGTCAGTTAAATACCCTAAAGGCATCATTGAGGATGTGTTGGTTAAGGTAGATAAGTTTATATTCCCTGTGGATTTTGTCATTCTTGAAATGGATGAGGACATTGAGGTACCCCTTATTCTAGGTCGACCCTTTTTAACTACTGCCAGAGCCATTATAGATATGAGTAATGGTAAGTTAGTCCTTAGGGTTGGGGATGAGGAGGTAACTTTTAAAATACATAATGCCATGAGACATTCCCTTGAGGAGGATGATACTTGTTACTATCTTGACTCCACTGATATTGTCGTTTCTGATTGTTTGCAGGAATTGGTCCATGATGACCTTTTAGAGCTGTGCCTTGTACAAGGAAGGGAGGAAAATGACAATGATCCTTGCATTAAGGAACAAGTAGCACATTTGGAAGCTAGCGAACTCATGGTGAGAAAGAAAGAATTTGAAAAGATCGAACAAAGTGGAGAGAAGAGGTTAAAACCCTCTATCGATGACCCACCAATTCTGGAATTGAAAGCATTATCAGCCCATCTCGAGTATGCCTTTTTGGAGAAGGATTCAAAACTACCAGTCATTATCGCCTCCAGATTGAGGGCAGATCGAAAGAAAAGCTGCTAGTAGCACTTAAGAAGCATAAAAGGGCTATCACTTGGAAGATTTCCAACATTAGGGGAATTAGCCCTTCATTTTGCACCCACAAAATCCTAATGGAGGATGAATTCAAGTCATCGGTGCAACCCCAGTGGCGACTCAATCCCAAGATGAAGGAAGTAGTCAAAGCAGAGGTGATTAAGCTCCTCGACGCAGGTATGATCTATCCGATCTCTGACAGCGCTTGGGTAAGTCCTGTGCAGGTAGTTCCAGAAAAGGGTGGAATGACGGTGGTACCTAGTGAGAAGAACGAGCTGATTCCCATGAGAACCATCACTGGGTGGAGAGTGTGCATTGACTACAGAAAGCTTAATGATGCCACTCAAAAAGACCACTTCCCACTGCCCTTTGTGGACCAAATGCTAGAGAGATTAGCGGGTCACATGTATTATTACTTCTTGGATGGTCTATCTGGCTATTTCCATATTCCTATAGCACCAAAGAACCAAGAGAAGACAACTTTCACATGTCCCTAAGGCACATTTGCATACAGGAGGATGCCTTTTGGGTTGTGCAATGCACCTGCCACCTTTCAAAGGTGTATGATGGCAATTTTTGATGATTTAATAGAAGACATCATGGAGGTGTTTATGGATGACTTCTCTGTGTTTCGTGATTCCTTCGATGCATGCCTCCACAACCTTGAACGAGTGCTGAAAAGGTATGAAGAAACTAATCTGGTTTTGAACTGGGAAAAGTGCCATTTTATGGTACAAGAAGGCATAGTTTTGGGCCATAAAATCTCGAGTAGGGGAATAGAGGTAGATAGAGCTAAGATTGAGACAATTGAAAAGCTACCACCCCCAAGTGTAGTTAAGGCTGTGAGGAGTTTTCTGAGACATGTAGGTTTTTACAGGAGATTCATCAAGGACTTCTCTAAGATTGCCAGACCCTTAACTCAGTTACTCGAGAAAGATGCACCATTCGTCTTTACTCAAGAGTGTTTGGAAGCATTTAACACTCTTAAGGAGAAATTAACTAATGCCCCGATTATGGTCGCACCAGATTGGAACCTTCCGTTTGAACTAATGTGTGATGCCAGTGACTTCGCAGTAGGTACAGTACTTGGACAGCGGAGGGACAAGCACTTTCAGCCCATCTACTGTGCTAGCAAGACTTTGACGGACGCTCAAGAGAATTATACAACCACTGAAAAAGAATTGCTAGCTGTCATTTTTGCATTTGATAAATTCAGATCTTATTTAATTTTATCCAAAGTCATTGTTTATACTGATCATTCTGCATTGCGTTACTTATTATATAAGGCAGATGCCAAGCCCAGATTGATCAGGTGGATTTTGTTGTTACAGGAATTCGACTTGGAAATTAAAGATAAGAAGGGGGCTGAAAACCTAGCAGCAGACCATCTTTCGCGATTAGAGAACCCGAATCTAGAAAAGCTGGCAGAAGAGGACATCGATGATGCATTCTTTGAAGAACATCTATACCACCTGACAGAGGTAAGTGCAGGTGAAGTCCTTTGGTTCACCGATTTTGCTAATTACTTGGCTGCTGACATCCTTCCTAAAGGGCTTTCTCATTAGCAAAAGAAGAAATTCTTTCTGATTTGAAGAATTACTTTTGGGAGGACCCCTACTTGTTTAAGATCTGTGCAGACCAAATCATTTGGCGATGTGTTTTGCAATTGGAGGGATGGAAGATTTTGCAACACTGTCATGCCGGCCCGACATAAGGACATTACCACGTGAATAGGACAGCGCAGTAGGTACTTGTGACGCCTTAAATTTTGTTTAAGGGTCAATATATAATTTAAATAAAATTAGTGTGCCAAAAATTAATTAAAAGTCTTTTGGAAACCCTAGGTTGGTTTCCTAGTCAAATTCCACTCAAAACGTCAACAATTTTGACTTCAAAAACCCTAAAATATCCAGCCATTACTTGGGATTTTAATTAAAATTTAAATCCCACAAATCCAAGGAGGATTCAAACTCAAATTTCATCCCTTAAATATAAAGAAGAAATTCAGCCATAAAGTGTAGGAAATAAAAGAGATTTTATTTGAATTAAAAGTTAGGTCAAAACTCAATCAAAATTCAAATTATTTTTCCTTAAAAACTAATGGATAATTTTGGCCACTTAATTAAAAATAAGGAGAGAAAAACCCTAGCCTCAAAATAGCACAAAATTTCCCCTTTATGCCCCTCAAAATATTCGGCCAAGCAAGAAAAAAAAAGGGTAAGAAAATAAAAAAAAACCCTAGTATAAGAACCCTCTTTCAACTCTCATTCACCTTTCCTTTCACTCTCCAAATTTGGCCAGCCTCACCCTATTTCCTCTCTGAATTTTTCTCTCCCAAAACACACCCAAAACAGCAAGCAAAACCTACCTAAAGGCAGCTCAAGGATTCAACAATTTTTGAGACAAAAACAAGGTAAGAAATCAACTTTTTCCTTCCTTCTCCTTTTGATTTAAACCCCAAAATTTATATGGTTTTTCTCCACTGTTTTCCCTACTGTTTTGAAGACTCCAATACTCACACAAATTCAGCCAAAAAGGAGACCAAGCATCAAAAATATTGCAGCACAAACAAGGTTTGAATTTCTCTCTCTAAAACCCTAAAAATTTTACCTCATTGATCCCCTTTCAAAAACCCTATTATCACATGTGTAAAATTTTATGATATTTGTCAATTTGATTCTTGAGTTGTGTTAATGACATATAAATAAGGTTCTCCACAAAATTTCATGATCATTGGATGAAAATTGAATTGGTTTGAGGCTAATTGAAATTCGGATAGAAAAACGGAAATCTGGAAAATTATCATATGAACAGTAAACTTGTGTCAGCCATAACTTGAGTTTTAAAAATGATTTTTGAGTGAATCTTGAGCCTAAAATAAAATTCAAGATGTCCCCTAAATGCCTGAAAAATTTCAGAACCAAACTCATCCGTTGGCCTAGTCAAAATATATTTCTAAGATAGGTGGACAGGACTGCCAGTTTTTGAATTGAAAACTGAAACCCTAATTTTATGCCTGAAAACAACCCCTCGGATTTTGGCCAAATTGAATAACCAAACGATGTCTAAAAATTATACAAATTATATGGAATTAAAGCTATGGATGTCTAGATTAACATATTAAAAATTTAGAATTTTTGGGATTAAAAATGAATTAATAATGATTTTACAGTCAGCCTAGGTCAGTCTACCCATGTCCAGTAATATCATAGCTTAGAGTTCTTTTTCACAAATTTTAAATCCCAAATGTTTATTAAACATTTTAAAATATTTTTGTGGCACACTAAAATGATTGGATGATTATGTCTAGACCTAGACTGATCATATGTTGTGATTATAGGATTTATTTGACGTTCTTGCTTGATTCGTAGATCACGTTGTTGCAACGCTTGTGCAATAATCGAGGTAGGACTTTCTAGCCTTTTTCTGAGAGTAGTCAAGTGTTTTAAATTTCCCTGTTTTATCGATGGCATGCTGTTTTCAGTTTATGAAATTATTATACTGTTTTTGATGAAATAAACGCATGCAAAGTGTTTTGTAATAAATGTGTATTTTAAAGCGTGTTTTGATTAATGACATAATATAACTTGGTAAACACCATCTTTTGAATAATCCAGTGAACATAACTGAGCTCTAGTTCACGATCATTATAAATGATGCGTGCGTCCCAAAGTTGACGCCATGGGAGAAGGTCCCTAAACCTGCGCAGGGCCGTTCGGCCTATTTAGACTGTAACGAGATGATCTAGGATAATTCAATTCGAGGCACGTATATTATAGCTACAACAAGTCCTCACTCAAAATATGATGGTTTATTTTAATGATTTATCATTTTTAATATTGAGGCACGTATATTGCAGATACGCTAAGTCCTCAGCAGAATAAAACTTGTATTAAAAATGTTTTCACGAAATTGTTGATTATTTTTGGAAATGATTATTATGCCATGTATTCTTAAATTGTTGATTATTTTTGGAAACGAATATTATGTCATACTTTTAAATGTTACCTGTTCAATCCACCTTTGTTTCTATCCTACTAAGCCAGCGCTCACGTCCCTTTTCTTTGTGATTTCGAAATGACTACTTCCAGGTACGGGAGGTAGTAGTTCCGAAAATCGTTGAGCTATCCGTTTCTACCAAAGATGATGCTATCCGTTTTCTCCATCTTCTTCTTTCTGTTTCTCGTTCTGATGTAATGACACTTTAAGTTTGGACTTTATTTCACGTTATTTAAATTTCATGCTTGGGAATATTTTATGGTTGGTAATTTCTTTTGAAGACCGATTTTGTGTTTGGTTTCCATATTAAAAGTTATTTATTTTCTACTTTATTTTATTATGTGGTTATGATGCTACTTTATAAATAATTAGGCTTAGCTAAATTATGATGTTGACCCGCTTTTCATAATAAATGTTTTTCCTTAAATCTCGGGTTGATATCATGATTTGGCTGCCGTGTCACGTGTCTATATTTTGGGCCATGACAGTACTCGAGTCAGGTTTTTATTGGTCTACTTTATTCAGAGATGCCCAAAGGTACGTAGCATTGTGTGGCAACTGTCAGCGATCAGGTAACATCTCTCGCCGGGATGAAATGCCCCAAAATTTCATTCTTGTTTGTGAGGTTTTCGATATTTGGGGCATTGACTTTATGGGTCCTTTTCCAGTCTCTTTTGGGAACAAGTACATCCTAGTTGCAGTGGATTACGTGTCTAAGTGGGTGGAAGCCCAAGCTTTACCAACAAATGATGCTAGGGTAGTAGTTAAGTTCCTAAAAAGGTTATTCTCTCGATTTGCACACCTAGAGTAATCATTAGTGATAGGGGCACAATGCACTAAAAAAATATGGTGTTACGCATAGAGTTGCAACCCCTTACCATCCACAGACTACTGGCCAAGTTGAGGTGACCAATAGGGACTTGAAAAAATCCTAGAAAGAACTGTAGAGCATCATAGGAGAGATTGGTCCATCAAATTAGATGATGCTCTTTAGGCCTATAGGACGGCATACAAGACACCGATAGGGACTACACCATATAGGCTAGTTTATGGAAAAGCATGTCACTTACCAGTGGAATTTGAGCACCAAGCGTATTAGGCAATTAAGTTCCTTAACTTTAACTTGGATGTTGCAGGAGAAAAGAGGAAAATCCAGGTGAACGAGTTAGAGGAATGGCACTTGATGGCCTATGAGAACATGAGGATATGCAAGGAGCGAAGCAAGCTATATCATGACAGGAGGATCAAACAAGGGAAAGAATTCAGTGAAGGAGATCAAGTGCTATTGTATAATTCTCGGCTGAATTTATTCCTAGGAAAGCTCAAATCCAGATGGTCAGGTCCCTTTACGGTCAAGCAAGTTTTCCCCTATGGTACCGTTGAAGTAACGCATCCAGAAAAAGGCACGTTCAAGGTGAATGGACATCGCCTCAAGTTGTTTTTGGGAGGAGAGTTTGATAACTCTCAAAGGGAGGAGTTCAACCTTCACATCGACTAGTGGATGAAAGTGAATGCGTCAAGCTAAAGACATTAAACAAGCACTTC
Organism: Antiaris toxicaria; assembly: GCA_035233585.1. Taxonomy (NCBI): domain Eukaryota; kingdom Viridiplantae; phylum Streptophyta; class Magnoliopsida; order Rosales; family Moraceae; genus Antiaris; species Antiaris toxicaria. The sequence continues at coordinate 50,019,484 of CP141153.1, forward strand.
TTGGGAGGCAACCCAAAGGTTTTCTTTCTCGTTTCCCCTATTTCATGTTTTCTTTAATCTTAATTTAATTTTCGTCACGTTTTGATTGCCCTTAGGTTTTAATTTTCGTTAGGTTTTGATTTCTCTTAGTTTCTTTTTACTTTCTATTTTTATTCATTTGAAAAAAAAAAACATGACTGACATGAACAATTTCCCTGAAACACGCCCTGGTTAATGGCATGTCTTAGACCGTGTGAAGTTTTGTTTATCAGGTACACGGGCATGTTTGCAAGAGGAAAAATAGGAGTCAACATACCGAGAAGTACACAGGCATAGACACAGCCGTGTTTAGAGCCGTGTAAATTCAAATTAGACACGCCCGTGTCTTTGTCGTGTTAACACCCGTGTCCGGAAGAAGGAGATTGAACAAATTTGTACAGAGGAGTACACGGCCTTAAACACGCCTGTGTTAGAGGCCGTGTTCATCTCCAGGTAAGTAATACGCCCATGTCTCGGCCGTGTAACCAGCCCGTATTCTTTTATTTTTCTCGACACGGCCCGATACACGGCCGTGTATCTGGGCATGTCGAGGCAGTATTTATACGAATGGTTGCTGGAAACACGATCATTTCATTCACACACGCCCCCTTTCTCCGAAATCTGAATTCCCACTGAGAAATCGCGCCGATCTGTGCACGAAAAGCCGGGTAAGCCTAATCCTAACTAATCATTTGATAAATACCCTTTAGGAATTAGATTTGTTTCGAAGAATATTTGGGTATTTCGGGCGAAATTTCGTCTTCTTTCTTCTTCGACTCACGGAAACGACGGTATGTATTCCTTCCTTCTTCTTCCTCGTTTGCTTTCGTGATTTATAGGTTATTTGATGGATTAATAGTATGATTTGATAGAAATGCTCTGTGTTGCTTGATTGTTTTCGTGCGAACATTATAGAAGGGAGTGCACATTTTTTTTCTGTCCAATGTGGTGCTCGGACGTTCTCACCAGTGTGCTTAAATTTTCCTAACCTTTTTGCATGTGTGGAATGTGGTTTAATTTGGTCTGCGGTTGAATATTAAAGTGTGAATCTTAGAATAAGGCTTGAATTGTGCATACTTTCAGTTTATCTTTGTTATTCACTATGAATTTCTTTTGCAGGATCCCAAGTGCCACCATGAAAAGACGTACTGAAGAAATCCAACAACGACAAAAGGAAGTTTCATGGAAAAGGTAGAGGGGAGAGGCCTCCTCTCATGCGTAGCAACACCCACCACAACAACCTGGACTGCACCCACTGCTGCAATTTCAGGCTCTAGCATTCCTTACGAGACTTGAGAGGCTATTGGAAAAACCTTTTGAGCATAGCCGGTTTATAGATTGGCCAGTGTTATAGCGGATTGGCTTAGATCAACAAGTGAGGGAATTGGTCACTTTTGGGAGTTGGGACCGATTCTTCAACATTGAGGAACCAGCTTATCAAGAGTTAACTTTGGAATTCCTCACCACATTCTCCCTTAACAAGGGATCACTGAGCTGGTCCCTGCCCAACATGGAGTTTTAGATTGGCGGGGAAAGATTTCACAGAAGCTATACGCAGTTCTCAATAGACTGTGGCTTCTATACCGAAGAGTTTACCCAAACCGACACCTATCGAGAACTGTAGGTGGACTGGCCCTCCAACTTTAATGACCAGTAGTATTGGAGGTCCATTAGTAGAGAGATGGAGTACGCACCAACGAGATCCAAAGCCTCCCGTCTTTGTCACCCAGAACTTCGATATGTGCACAAGTTATTAGTGCACACCATTAGTGGATGGAGAGAAAGCACCGGTGTAGTCTCTCGACATGACCTTTTCGACATCTACAGTATGAGGGATAAGGTGGACATTCATTTAGGACATGCCTGGGCATGGTATTTGGATAGCTAGGCAAGCAGGCCACGAGCGGGTGTAGTGTGTTGCGGGCCGTACATCACGCGATTGGCTCGCAACCTAGGGCTGTTTAATCGTCTACCTCCCTTGACCATTGCATCTCAGATGATACCGATTGACATGGATACTTTAAGATCCATGGGGATGGTTGAGAGACAAGAGGGGCCAGGTGGTCCAACCTATGTTCTAACAGGTACCCCGCCACCTGCAACTGAGGCCGAATCGGAGAGGGATCGCTCCCCTGCACCACCACCGCAAGACCAACACCCGACCACCCCTTCCCACTCAAATGTTGGGAGATTGAGCAGTCAAATGCTGCCAATGCTAAGAAGGACAGTGGCTCTGATACCAATTGTAGGATAATAAATCGGTAAAAACGTATCAGAGTGGCGCAGCGGAACAATAAAAATTTTTCAGATCGTTAAATATCTCATGATGCCATATACAATAAACCAACAACAATTAAAACTCATACCTCAAGGATGCCAATCTTGTAGGAGGAGAATGACCAGAGGCTTCAACCAACTAGCCTTCTCTACTATTCTCCAATTCTCGAACGGCTGAGTGTGTGGGCACTCTGAACCTCGATCGGTATGCTAGCACTGCTAGTCTTCTTTCGACCACCCAGATCTCTAAAGAACTTATTGTCACGATGAGCTATGCAACTGTAATGACCGCCATTTTCATGGCACCTACTTACCATGTAATAAGTCATTAAGGAATAAAATGGACATAATTTAATGTCCTTTAGCAAATTTAAGAAACATGGTCAAGTACACGACCGTGTAAGAGGCTGTGTACCGCTCAGATAGATGAATGTGTTTCAAAGACATGGCCGTGTTGAGTAGTCTCAACTAGTACATGCTCGTGTCTGAAATGTACACGCCCGTGTTGCGTTGCACACGCACGTGTAAGAGTCTGTGTAGAAGGCTGTGTAATGAGCCGAGAGCCACTGTAATGACTCTCATGAATTATGAAACTTAATTACTATGTAATGATGTAATTAAGTTAATAAGCACAGTGTGCTTTTCAGTTGAATGAATTAAACAGGAATAGTAACGTTTAATTACTATTTATGCAATGAAAGGGGTAATCGACAGTGAAATCGGTCCACCCTATTATGTGAGTATGCGTTGAGACACGCAATATCAAGAAACCGGTCTAGACGACCATTTCATGATACAGAATTGATGAGCTAGTCATCAGTACGCTCAGACTGGTCATCTGAGCGCAGCAGTGATAATTGCCCTAATAGATGTACAGTATCGAGAAAAGTGGTCTAGATGACCTCTTCTCACCCATAGACTGACAAAATCAAAGTCAGAACGCTCAGATTAGTCAGTCAGATAGTGAATAGTGATTAGTGAATAGTGAATAGTGAGTAGTGAGAAACGCAGTGTCAGGTTAGTGGCCAAGACGGCCTTAATCTGGCATAAAACTGATATATTAATAGTCAGCAGGCTCAATCTGGTCAATTGAGCATAAAATGTAGATTTTGTTTAAGGGATACGTAGTATCGGGATGAGGGTCAAGACGACCTTTTCTCGCCCCGAAACTGATATATTTAGACTCAGGACGCCCAAATTAGTCAATCGGGCACCTGACACGTTTTTCGAGACGGGGTCATGCAGATCCCGAAAACTGGTCCAGAAGACCTCAGATGGACGTAAAACTGATAAATTTGAAATCAGCACGTCCAAATTAGTCAAGAGAGACTGTGTTTGAAATTTCACGCGAAAATGCCTCATTATGCGTGCACAGTGTCAACACAGTATAGGCCTAACCACAGTATCAAGAAATTGATCAAGATGACCTCTTCTTGATATAAAACTGATATATTTGGAATCAGAATGCTCAAATTAGTCATTTGAGCACAAAAAGTAATTTTTGACCGGGAACCATACAGTATCGGGAAACTGGTCGAGACGACCTCGGATGAAGATAAAACTGATATATTTGGGTTCAGCACACCCAAATTAGTCAGTATAGCCTATCTTAAAATTTTTCAAAAAAATTAGTATAAAGGAGGAAATTTTGGGGATTATAGAAAAATAGCCCCCATATTTTTCCAAATCACATTTTCTCCCTCCCATACCACACGAAGATGAACAGTGACCAACTATCGAATCCGGCCTCCGTTTTTGACACCGCCGGCACCATTGGAAAGCTCTCGACGAGCTGATTCCAACGGTGGGCCGAGTCGACCGAACCGATGCCGGAGCACGCCGCACGCGCCGCCCAAAGCCGCCAGTGGCCGAATTTTTCAAACCGCCGTATCTCCGCCGTCCGACGTCCAAATGCCATGATTCCGGTCCCAATGGATTCGTGGTGAAGAGTAGAACAAAACCCAGGCTTCATTTCACGTCAACAGCCGCCGAATCGCGCCGCCCCAGGTTCACCGTCGCCGTCGCCATCGCCGCCGTCGGATCTCGCTATTCCGGCGGAGTTGAGTTGCAAGGTCGGTGTCAAAATGCTCAGAACAACACGTAGATCAAAAGCCCCAAATCAATTTTGGGCAACAACGCCGGAAAAATGAAGATCCAACGCCGCCGCCGTCGCCGACTTTTCGAGAGCCGATTTCCGGTGATAGGAGCCTCGATTCGTGAAATTGACACCACCAATGGGTTCTTCTCGTCGAGCTCTTCAAGATGGTGGTCGCCACTTCCATCGCCGCCGTGGTCAACGCCGGTCAACGCCGGTCAACGACGGTCAACGCCGGTCAACGGTGACCCGGAGACCGAAAATTGAAGAATGGCCCGTTGGCCTATTTTCGACGTTCCGGACACATCCGCGGCATCGGATTTGCAAACTGGAGTTTCAAAAGTGAAGAACGACGATTCAAAGATTACACGGTCGAGACTGAACGGTTCGTCCGACCGCCGACGGGAACGATTTTGGTAGTGGTGTTGATCTATTTATTCCTCAATTTAATATTGGAAATAATTATGTATTAATTATGGTTTAATGACTTGAGGAATTGTAAGAAAAAAGGGTGAAATATCGAAAAAGAGAATGTGAGAAAATGTGAATATTTTTACGTAAAAAGCGGAGCTTTTACGTAAAAATTAGGCCTCTGGTTTAGTACGTGGCAGGTTAGAATAGGTTAGATGGTTTTGAGGCGTTTCCTAAACGCCGGAAACCTAAAAATTAAGCGGAAATGCTGCCGAAATTTCTAAAACGGCACAAAGGGGTATTTTAGGAAACGAGGGCTGAAAATGTGATCGGGATGGAAACCCGAGCCCCCTCGATGACCTAGGTCCAGGAAAGAAGGACGGACGTTTACAGGATTAGTGAACCGCCCAATTAGAAATCTCGAAATGTAAGAAAACGACCCCTAGATCAGAATAGTGCCACCCGAGGAACGGGTGTGATCTAAGTATAAAATTTGGGGCGATTACATCGGTAACGGTAACCCGACAGGCTAAATAGTCATACGAGAGGTATTCAGTCAGTTGACTGGTTGGTTAGCCAGTCAAGGACCAAGTCGGAATGGGATAGTGAGAGACAGTGATTAATTTGTCAAGTAGACAAATTAATCAAGCACGATTAAAAAAAAAATTAGATATCAAATTTCCCAAAGTAGAGCAGTCGGGTACCGATAGGCATCAGTACCACACAACGATAAGTTTATTAGTTCCTAACGATAGAGTGACCTAAGAGCGATGTTAATTAATTTATTGGGTAAATAAATTAATTAACAATGATTAGAAAATTAAATTCTTAAGAAGAGGGCAATTAGTACCGACAAGGATCGGTACAACATAACGAGAATTTTTATTAGTCACTAATGACCACGGTGACCTAAGAGTGAATGTTAATGTAAATGCATTATGATTACAGGGAGGTACCTGTATTGTGACGAAGGCGAGAGTATAAACTGTCTGCTGACAGGTAAGTACAACTCCGCCTACAGCATGGATAAAATGAATTTAAAATGATGCTTTTCCAGTATTTTAAGTATGTATCTTGCACACGATGCTGCACAGCATACATAAGAGCATATAGCTTCACAATCGAGTAGATTGATGAAAGAACAAGATAGAAGCCATAGATCCCTACCGCGTAGGATTGGGGACAGCTTAGAGAAGCGTATGGCTAGAACAGTTAAACAAGATGGAAATAAATAGGTGTGTCGTACCGGCTCCTTCAGTCGAAGGGGTTTCCAGTTAAAGAAAGTTCAGGCCACAAGTTGAGCATCAGTTGATGGCTCTTCGGCATTAGTTGACCTCGGGCGTTACCGTTGGTCTGCGCGCACACGGTACTGACACATGGGCCCTAAATAGACAAGAAAAGAAAAGAGAAACTTGAAGCATAAATGAACATAACCGGACCATGCATTAGTTATAGTTCGTTATGCTTTCTTTTTCAGTAGAGTGCATACAGTACACGATGCTTCTGTCATGCATAAAGTATGTGAAGTTTTATATTCAGTGTTATGACATGTTATGTGATGACATGATATGTGAGCTGATATGTGATATGCTTATATGATATATGATTTATTAAGTGATATATGTCATGCCTATGATTTTACGTATGTGCTATGTTTTAAACATGTTTTGCGGTTAACATGTTGCACTTACTGGGCGTAAAGCTCACGGAGTGTGTTCATGCTGTAGGTAAGCATCCTATAGCGTAAACATCAAGGGACGATGATGATGGCGGAGGTGGATGTGAGGATGAGGTTATGGATACACCGCGAGTATTCTTCCGCACAGTATGAGTAAATAATATTTTGAATGGTGACAGTTAAATAGTATTTTAAATAGTAAAGGTTAAATGGTATTTTGGAACAGTAAACAGTATATGTACGAGTAGTATATTTAAATAGTATCTGATGAATAGTAATCAGATAAACAAGTATATAATTATGTATGTATAATTGAAATCCTTATGTTTTTCAAATTCCGCATTTTAATAGTATGCATACGTGAATAGTAAATACGTACGTGTATATAAAAAAAAAAATTTCCCTCTAAATTTATGGTATTAAATTCAGCAAGTTTAAGTATCGGTTTTAAAGAAGAAGTATAAGTAAAAGTTAAAGAAGCAAGTAATAAGAGTTTACTGTGACGCCCCGTGCCCTCTGGTTCGGGGTTCTCCATCGGCTCCCTATTGCCCTCGTGTACTTTTGGCTGGTACTCGGCCATGAACTCTTCATCGGCCAGTTGGGGTGCTGGTTCTACCGGGTCACCCTCCATAATGGTGGCTGCTATAATGCCTTGGGCTTGTTCAAGGTTCTCAGGGTTGAGCATTTTTCTCTCGGCATTCACTATCTCCTTGATAAGGCTTGTTAGTCTTGCTTGATCGCTCTTCTAATTCTGTTTGGTAAGGTCTCTTTCTCTCTTTGGGTCTTCTCCTGTCTTGATCCACTTTGGTCTCGGCATGTATTGTAGAAGTCCATTTTGGTTCCTTGTAGCGAACAGCATACGTTAGAACTGTATCACCGGACATCAGCTGCAGTCTTTCAGTCCGATGAACAAATTCTCGTATATCCATAACTCTAGGGAACTTAGGCGGTTTCACTCCCTGCTTGCCCATAAGGAAAAACTGAGGCTGATGCTGGACTGCTCTCAGAGATTGGCTCGATCGTGGTATGGCGAAACTCGACACAGTTAAGAGCTCATCCTGGTCATAAGGATCCCGATACATACGAGAGTATCTTCCTGAGAGATATCAACAGCTAACAGGACTCAGTTATCCTGGTCAATGACGTACAATCGGGGAATCACTTTGATAACGTGAAACTAGTCCTGACATTCTCATGGAGTGCAGGAGTACTGTTTGCCACTCGAAACTTAGTGGACAACTAGCCCTGAAGATCGGTACAACTCGGGCAGCAATCCATGTCCTTTCTCTGAGCAGTTCTCTAGCACTGCACGTCATGATTTTTCGTATAATGATCTCAGCATCTTTTCAGCTTGTCCTTTAGCTGGGCTTGGAGCTCCTTTAGCTCTATAGGGCCTATTCTGTAGGGGGCCTCAAAGATGGGGATGTACGAACCCCAAGTCATCATAGCCAGCGATGACGAGATCAGTTTCGACTGAGAAGAAGAGGAAAACCCAGAGGAGTACTCACTCAGCGATAGTGATGATGAGGAGATGCCTGATACTGAATCAGGATTGTCCTTCCAATAGTAGTAACCCTTCTGCGGGAATGTTAGTTTTGAAAATATATAGAGGGAAGCAATAGCTCTCCCCCATCAGTTATAGCATAATGTACTTGTTGGGATCGTATAGGGGAAGTGTGTGTCACTCCCACTGAACTAGAATCTTGAATATATGTATATATATTATGTGAAATATATTATGAGATAAGTAGTAAAGCTTTGCCCTAGGGGCCAGATATAATTTTTTTCCACAGCGTGAGTATGATATGACAGAAAGTGCAGGATGAATCCTAGCACTCAGACGATGTCCCAATACAATGCGACAATTGTATTGACATCACAGTATGAGAGAAAGAAAGGTGGATATAGTGGGTATATTTATATCCATAATGTTTAAGTAAGATTGTTAAGTAAGAAAGAAAATGATATGTGATACGAGTCCCAAGTACAGAATTTAAGAGACTTATATTTTCCTTTTTCGCTGTACGATAGGGTTACATAGGAAAACATGGCAAGAACGAGAGCTTAGTTAAACCCAGCATCCCGAGAGGATGAGTTGATAGCACAGATTGTAGCCATGCGAGAGATAATGGAGAACCAGCAGCGGGAGCTAAACCAGCTTAGAGAACAGCTGGGCCAGCAACCCCAGGCACCACAGTCAGTAGAGATGCCAGCACAGGAGGCTCTAGCAGCCCAGAAACTCTGAGGGAGCAAGCAGCTCCTTCAGCTCAGGAAGCACTAGCACCCATAGTAATGGCTGCTTTCGTAGCAGCAATTTTTTCTGCCAATCCCTAGGGAAGGCGACTTGTATGAGAGATTCCGACGCATGAAAGCGTTAGAATTCGTAGGAATCACCAACCCTATAGAGGCCGATGATTGGCTAACGAATATCCAAGTAATCTTGGATTTTATAGGGTTAATAGATAGAGAGAGAGAAAGTGATGTACGCACCCTTCACCCTGCGCAATGAGGCGCGTTAGTGGTGGAAGATGGTAACCATTAGGAGGAACATCAGAGAGATGAGCTGGAGTGATTTCATTGAGGAATTCAAGGAGATGTACTTCAACGAGGAAGCACTAGTAGCGCAGTAAGACGAGTTCGACAACCTGCACCAATGTAGTATGACTGTTATGGAGGCAGTCAAGAAGTTTGAACAGTTGGCTCAACTTTGTCCAGATTTGGTACCGACCAAAAGGAGAGAGTCAAACTAATGCTGAAGATGTTTAGAACGGAAATCACAGTTTAGGTCTGTAGCGGAGGGCACGGACCAGCGACACTAGCAGAATGTGTCAGCAAGGCTATCTGAACTGAGTACTGATCGGTTCATGAGAAGGAGCGAAAGGCGTAGAATTTTAAGGCACGAAAGGAGGAGAAAACGCAAGCCGAGTAGGCTCAGGAGAAGCAGAACCCCGAGTCACAATACAGAGGGCAGAATGTGGGAACCGGCCAGGATAATAGGCATTCCCATAACAACAACAAGAGAAAAGGGGAATTAGGGCAATCAAGATTCACAGAAGAATTTCCCTAGAAGAGATACGACCAGGAAGGAATGATAGCCAATACCCGACATGCACGAGATGCGGAAGGAGGCACCCAGGAGAATGCAAGCAGAGAGCAAGTGGTTGTTTCATCTGTGGCAAGGAAGGCCACTATGCCAAAAAAAAAAAAATTGCCACTCCAACTTGCAGAATCGACAGAATCAACCCCACACTGGGAATAATCAACTTCACACCAACCAGACTAGGATCGAAGACCCTTCAATCACACAAGGCATACTGAAAGCTTCAGACAGCTAAGGGATAATCTATGCTTACGCGAAGAATGACCCTGAAGCTGTAACTTCTGTAGTGGTGACAGGCCAGCTTTCTATCACCAACTTTGATGTGTTAGTTCTACTTGATTCTGGAGCCACCCATTCGTTGCATCATCAGATTCTGCTAAAAAGCTTAGGACACAACGTTGTCATAAACTGTTGAAGGTGAAAAATCATTTTCGAACCAATCGGATGTGAAAAGTTCATCTGCAAGGGTTTGTCGCCAGAGCAACCAAAGACGATGATATCAGCAGTGAAGGCTCGCGAGATGCTATCTAGTGGATGCACGGACTTCCTAGTATACGTAGCAGATAAGACTCAAGGAATAGGGATAGGATCCGAGAACATGCCGATAGTCAGGGAATTCGTAGAGCTATTTCCAGAAGGTCTTTTAGAACTCTCGTCAGAGCGCGAGATCTCGTTCGAGACTGAACGTTTACTCGACAAAACTGTTCACCCTGGGGAGCACCCATACCATTCGTGAAGAAGAAAGATGGACCACTGAGAATGTGCATCGACTACAGAGAGTTGAACAGGATTACGATTAAGAATAAGCATCTGTTGCCGCGAGTTGACGATCTATTTGATCAGCTCCGAGATGCTGCAATGTCCTCAAAGATCGATCTACGTTCAGGGTACCATCAACTACGAATCAGGAAAGAAGATATACCCAAAACAGCCTTTCAAACGCGGTACGGACATTACGAGTTTCTGTTCTTGTCGCTCAGATTGACGAACGCACCAACAGCTTTCATGAACTGGATTAACTGCATGTTCAAGGACTATTTGGATAAGTTTGTCATTGTGTTCATCGATGACATACTTATACACTCTAAGACGAAGGAAGATCACTTAAGGATCATTTTGCGCATGTAACGGGACCATCAGTTATACGCCAAGTTCTCCAAGTACGAGTTTTGATTGGAGAAGGTCCATTTTCTAGGCCACATAGACCCCAAGGAAGGAGTATCTGTGGACCTGACGAAAATTGATGCAGTTAGCACGTGGCCAGCTCAGAGGAACGAAACGGGAATTCACAGTTTCTTTAAACTAACAGGATGTTACCTACACTTAGTCGAAGGCTACTCAAAGTTAGCTGCTCCGCTCACAGCGCTCACCAAGAAGGGAAAGAGGTATAAGTGAATCGATAAGTGTGAGGAAAGCTTTCAAGAGCTAAGATGAAGACTCATAAGCGCTCCAATGCTGACCATTTCAAATGTTGGTCAGGGAAGCTTTGTGATTTAAGCGCCACATCTAAAACCAAGTTGGAAACTGTGTTGATGTAGAGTGGTAGAGTAGTCGCGTATGCTTCACGACAACTCAAAAAAAAAAAAAACCTTGAGAAGAGCTACCCAACGCGTGATCTGGAGCTAGTAGCGATAGTTTTTACGATAAAAACATGGAGGCACTACCTGTACGGAGTCACGTGCGAGATTTACATCGACCACTAGAGTCTCAAATGTATCTTCACGCAGAAAGAGCTCAACATGAGGCAGCGTAGATGGCTAGAGTTGGTAAGGATTACGACCGTGAGATCCTATACCATCCAGGGAAAGCCAATAAAGTGGTCAATGCGTAGAGTCAGAAGCATACTACTATGCCTATGGCTATTAGTGCCTTGTCAAGAGCGCTACAAAGGAGTTATGCGACAGCAAGATCAAGATTTTGATAGGGGGATTGTCTAACATGACCCTCCAATCGACGCTCCAAGAAGAGATCAAGATCGGTCAAGATTTTGATTTGTCCCTGCTCAAGTCCAAAAAGGAAGCTATAGAGGACAAGGGTTCAGAGTTTAAGATCCTTAAGGACGACATACTCTACTACAGAGATAGAGTATGTGTTCTAAAAGATGAAGAACTCAAGAAGCGAATCCTTTTGGAACCTTACGAGACGTCATATTCCGTACATCCGGTAGCGAATAAGATGTACAAGTACCTAAAGGAAAGTTTTTGGTGCCTTGGAATGAAGAATGACATTGTCGAGTTCGTCGCCAGCTGCCTTACGTGCCAGAAGGTTAAGGTAGATCACCAGCGCTCAGCAGGATAATCGTAGGAAATTAAGTTACCCGAGTGGAAACGGGACCAGATTACGATGAATTTCGTAATCGGATTGCCGAAGACGTCAAACGATAATGACGCAATCTGGGTGATTGTAGAAAAATTGATGAAATCAGTTAGATTTTTAGCAATGAAAGTTAGCTACTCGGTGGAACGACCAGTAGAAATCTATGCAGCACAGTTCGTGAAATGGCACGGAATACCAGAGTCGATCGTCTCAGATCGTAGTGGACGCTTTACCTCCAGATTTTGGCGAAGTGTTCAAGCCGCATTACGGTCCAAGTGAGAGTTCAGCATAGTATTTCATCCTCAGACCGACAGTTAGTCTGAGAGGACCATACAGATGTTAGAGGACATGTTGAGACCTGCGTCCTAGACTTCAAAGGAAATTGGAATCAGAAGCTACCATTGAGCGAGTTCTCGTACAACAGCAACTATCATTCCTCGATAGGAATGGCACCATACGAGACACTCTGTGGAAGGGAACGTAGATCCCTGGCTCATTAGTTCGAGTCTGGAGAGAAACGACTAGTTAGCTCGGACATCATCAAGAATACCATGGCAGACGTGAAGCTGATACGAGAAACGTTAGATACAGCGCACAGTCGACAGAAAAATTTTGACGATAAGCGCCGTAGACCCCTCAAGTTTCAAGTAGGAGATTCGGTCTTTTTCAAGGCGGCACCCATGAAAGGGGTGATGCGCATTGAAAATAAAAGAAAGCTCAGTCCTAGGTACATAGGACCCTTGAGATAATAGAGAAAGTCGGGAAGGTGGCTTATAGACTAGCACTTCCTCCCGAGTTAGTTACAGTGCACAATGTCTTTCACGTTTTGATGTTAAAGAAGTACGTGCCAAACAGCTCCCATGTTCTTAGCCAAGAATCCGTTGTAGTATACGCTGATCCGACGTACGAGGAGAGACTCGTGCAGATCTTAGTTAGAAAGGAGAAAGTACTTAGGAATGAAGTATACCGCTAGTAAAAGTGTTGTGGCAGAATCATAGTGTTGAGGAAGCCACATGAGAATGGGAAGAAGACATGAGAAGAGACTTCCCGGAATTATTCTAATTTTCGAGGACGAAAATTTTGTAAGGGGGGTAGGTTGTAATGACCGCCATTTTCATGGCACCTACTTACCATGTAATAAGTCATTAAGGAATAAAATGGACATAATTTAATGTCCTTTAGCAAATTTAAGAAACATGGTCAAGTACACGACCGTGTAAGAGGCTGTGTACCGCTCAGATAGATGAATGTGTTTCAAAGACATGGCCGTGTTGAGTAGTCTCAACTAGTACATGCTCGTGTCTGAAATGTACACGCCCGTGTTGCGTTGCACACGCACGTGTAAGAGTCTGTGTAGAAGGCTGTGTAATGAGCCGAGAGCCACTGTAATGACTCTCATGAATTATGAAACTTAATTACTATGTAATGATGTAATTAAGTTAATAAGCACAGTGTGCTTTTCAGTTGAATGAATTAAACAGGAATAGTAACGTTTAATTACTATTCATGCAATGAAAGGGGTAATCGACAGTGAAATCGGTCCACCCTATTATGTGAGTATGCGTTGAGACACGCAATATCAAGAAACCGGTCTAGACGACCATTTCATGATACAGAATTGATGAGCTAGTCATCAGTACGCTCAGACTGGTCATCTGAGCGCAGCAGTGATAATTGCCCTAATAGATGTACAGTATCGAGAAAAGTGGTCTAGATGACCTCTTCTCACCCATAGACTGACAAAATCAAAGTCAGAACGCTCAGATTAGTCAGTCAGATAGTGAATAGTGATTAGTGAATAGTGAATAGTGAGTAGTGAGAAACGCAGTGTCAGGTTAGTGGCCAAGACGGCCTTAATCTGGCATAAAACTGATATATTAATAGTCAGCAGGCTCAATCTGGTCAATTGAGCATAAAATGTAGATTTTGTTTAAGGGATACGTAGTATCGGGATGAGGGTCAAGACGACCTTTTCTCGCCCCGAAACTGATATATTTAGACTCAGGACGCCCAAATTAGTCAATCGGGCACCTGACACGTTTTTCGAGACAGGGTCATGCAGATCCCGAAAACTGGTCCAGAAGACCTCAGATGGACGTAAAACTGATAAATTTGAAATCAGCACGTCCAAATTAGTCAAGAGAGACTGTGTTTGAAATTTCACGCGAAAATGCCTCATTATGCGTGCACAGTGTCAACACAGTATAGGCCTAACCACAGTATCAAGAAATTGATCAAGATGACCTCTTCTTGATATAAAACTGATATATTTGGAATCAGAATGCTCAAATTAGTCATTTGAGCACAAAAAGTAATTTTTGACCGGGAACCATACAGTATCGGGAAACTGGTCGAGACGACCTCGGATGAAGATAAAACTGATATATTTGGGTTCAGCACGCCCAAATTAGTCAGTATAGCCTATCTTAAAATTTTTCAAAAAAATTAGTATAAAGGAGGAAATTTTGGGGATTATAGAAAAATAGCCCCCATATTTTTCCAAATCACATTTTCTCCCTCCCATACCACACGAAGATGAACAGTGACCAACTATCGAATCCGGCCTCCGTTTTTGACACCGCCGGCACCATTGGAAAGCTCTCGACGAGCTGATTCCAACGGTGGGCCGAGTCGACCGAACCGATGCCGGAGCACGCCGCACGCGCCGCCCAAAGCCGCCGGTGGCCGAATTTTTCAAACCGCCGTATCTCCGCCGTCCGACGTCCAAATGCCACGATTCCGGTCCCAATGGATTCGTGGTGAAGAGTAGAACAAAACCCAGGCTTCATTTCACGTCAACAGCCGCCGAATCGCGCCGCCCCAGGTTCGCCGTCGCCGTCGCCATCGCCGCCGTCGGATCTCGCTATTCCGGCGGAGTTGAGTTGCAAGGTCGGTGTCAAAATGCTCAGAACAACACGTAGATCAAAAGCCCCAAATCAATTTTGGGCAACAACGCCGGAAAAATGAAGATCCAATGCCGCCGCCGTCGCCGACTTTTCGAGAGCCGATTTCCGGTGATAGGAGCCTCGATTCGTGAAATTGACACCACCAATGGGTTCTTCTCGTCGAGCTCTTCAAGATGGTGGTCGCCACTTCCATCGCCGCCGTGGTCAACGCCGGTCAACGGCCGGTCAACGCCGGTCAACGACGGTCAACGCCGGTCAACGGTGACCCGGAGACCGAAAATTGAAGAATGGCCCGTTGGCCTATTTTCGACGTTCCGGACACATCCGCGGCATCGGATTTGCAAACTGGAGTTTCAAAAGTGAAGAACGACGATTCAAAGATTACACGGTCGAGACTGAACGGTTCGTCCGACCGCCGACGGGAACGATTTTGGTAGTGGTGTTGATCTATTTATTCCTCAATTTAATATTGGAAATAATTATGTATTAATTATGGTTTAATGACTTGAGGAATTGTAAGAAAAAAGGGTGAAATATCGAAAAAGAGAATGTGAGAAAATGTGAATATTTTTACGTAAAAAGCGGAGCTTTTACGTAAAAATTAGGCCTCTGGTTTAGTACGTGGCAGGTTAGAATAGGTTAGATGGTTTTGAGGCGTTTCCTAAACGCCGGAAACCTAAAAATTAAGCGGAAATGCTGCCGAAATTTCTAAAACGGCACAAAGGGGTATTTTAGGAAACGAGGGCTGAAAATGTGATCGGGATGGAAACCCGAGCCCCCTCGATGACCTAGGTCCAGGAAAGAAGGACGGACGTTTACAGGATTAGTGAACCGCCCAATTAGAAATCTCGAAATGTAAGAAAACGACCCCTAGATCAGAATAGTGCCACCCGAGGAACGAGTGTGATCTAAGTATAAAATTTGGGGCGATTACATCGGTAACGGTAACCCGACAGGCTAAATAGTCATACGAGAGGTATTCAGTCAGTTGACTGGTTGGTTAGCCAGTCAAGGACCAAGTCGGAATGGGATAGTGAGAGACAGTGATTAATTTGTCAAGTAGACAAATTAATCAAGCACGATTAAAAAAAAAATTAGATATCAAATTTCCCAAAGTAGAGCAGTCGGGTACCGATAGGCATCAGTACCACACAACGATAAGTTTATTAGTTCCTAACGATAGAGTGACCTAAGAGCGATGTTAATTAATTTATTGGGTAAATAAATTAATTAACAATGATTAGAAAATTAAATTCTTAAGAAGAGGGCAATTAGTACCGACAAGGATCGGTACAACATAACGAGAATTTTTATTAGTCACTAATGACCACGGTGACCTAAGAGTGAATGTTAATGTAAATGCATTATGATTACAGGGAGGTACCTGTATTGTGACGAAGGCGAGAGTATAAACTGTCTGCTGACAGGTAAGTACAACTCCGCCTACAGCATGGATAAAATGAATTTAAAATGATGCTTTTCCAGTATTTTAAGTATGTATCTTGCACACGATGCTGCACAGCATACATAAGAGCATATAGCTTCACAATCGAGTAGATTGATGAAAGAACAAGATAGAAGCCATAGATCCCTACCGCGTAGGATTGGGGACAGCTTAGAGAAGCGTATGGCTAGAACAGTTAAACAAGATGGAAATAAATAGGTGTGTCGTACCGGCTCCTTCAGTCGAAGGGGTTTCCAGTTAAAGAAAGTTCAGGCCACAAGTTGAGCATCAGTTGATGGCTCTTCGGCATTAGTTGACCTCGGGCGTTACCGTTGGTCTGCGCGCACACGGTACTGACACATGGGCCCTAAATAGACAAGAAAAGAAAAGAGAAACTTGAAGCATAAATGAACATAACCGGACCATGCATTAGTTATAGTTCGTTATGCTTTCTTTTTCAGTAGAGTGCATACAGTACACGATGCTTCTGTCATGCATAAAGTATGTGAAGTTTTATATTCAGTGTTATGACATGTTATGTGATGACATGATATGTGAGCTGATATGTGATATGCTTATATGATATATGATTTATTAAGTGATATATGTCATGCCTATGATTTTACGTATGTGCTATGTTTTAAACATGTTTTGCGGTTAACATGTTGCACTTACTGGGCGTAAAGCTCACGGAGTGTGTTCATGCTGTAGGTAAGCATCCTATAGCGTAAACATCAAGGGACGATGATGATGGCGGAGGTGGATGTGAGGATGAGGTTATGGATACACCGCGAGTATTCTTCCGCACAGTATGAGTAAATAATATTTTGAATGGTGACAGTTAAATAGTATTTTAAATAGTAAAGGTTAAATGGTATTTTGGAACAGTAAACAGTATATGTACGAGTAGTATATTTAAATAGTATCTGATGAATAGTAATCAGATAAACAAGTATATAATTATGTATGTATAATTGAAATCCTTATGTTTTTCAAATTCCGCATTTTAATAGTATGCATACGTGAATAGTAAATACGTACGTGTATATAAAAAAAAAAATTTCCCTCTAAATTTATGGTATTAAATTCAGCAAGTTTAAGTATCGGTTTTAAAGAAGAAGTATAAGTAAAAGTTAAAGAAGCAAGTAATAAGAGTTTTCAGTGACGGTCCGGGCCGCTGAGGGCACGGGGCGTCACAGCAACAATAAGCCTGCTCACCTGAGAGTCTATGGTCTAAGAGAACTGGAGTGGCAGGACCTCTATTTATAGACCTGTATGAGGTGATTCTCTGAATTCGAATCGGATTAGGAAAAGATATTCTTCCTTATCCATAACCATAAAATCCGAATTTTCCATGGGAAAATCCTAACAATAAAATTTGACCATTTAGGATAAATCCAATCCAAATCTAAACAAGATTTTAACTAGAATTTTATCTCCCTTTTTCAACCAAAAAATCCGAAAAAATCTAAGGAGAAAATCTCCTAAAAATTTCGGCCAGTTTTAGGATAAGGGAGAATCAAAATTCCACTAGGATTTTCAAGCTTGAATCTTATCTCATCCTTATCCAAAATAACCGAATTTTCCTAGGAGATATTCTCCAAAATTTTGGCCACTTTCTGGGGAGGAGAGAATCCAAATTCAACTGGGATTGAAACTTGAATTTTTCCCTTGAACGCTATCCACAAAAACCGAAATTCCATTGAGGATAATCCTCAAAATTTCATCCACTATTTGTTAGGATTTGGATTCAAAATTCAAGTAGGATTCTAACAAGATTATCCTCTCCAAATCCAACTCAAATTCGAATTTCAAACCTTGTGGGTTTTCCACAACAAATTTGAATCCCATTTGGACTGTGATTCAAAATTTGAATTTCAAATTTCAAATTCAAATTTCAAATTCAAATTTCAAATTTCAAATTTCAAATTTCAAATTTCAAATTTAAATTTAAATTCAAATTTCAAATTCAAATTTCAAATTCAAATTTCAAATTCAAATTTCAAATTCAAATTTCAAATTTCAAATTTCAAATTTCAAAATTCAAATTTCAAAATCCACAAAACAGTTGTGTTTCAAATTCTTGTTCTCATGGATAATTTTCTACAACTCTAATCCAATCTCAAATAAAATCATGGCAACTTTATTTGGAGTTCGAATAATTGTGTACTCTATTATCCAAAACAAAATCTGAGTCCAATCGGAGAGAATCTTGTCTACCATCCTAATCCTGTGTCATCACCATCCATGCATAATAAACTAGCCAATAGCATACACAAATCAATTTGCCAAACGTTAAGGAATTATGTGGAGCTAGTAGAGGGACTGATTGGACATATATAATCGGGCTCCCGTGATTCCATATGATCATTATTCTGTACCGAACAACTCAGTCATATGATCACTAATTTCAGAGTCACACCACTATAAACCTGAAACTGAACTCCCAATTATATACCATATTACGTAAGCCTGTGATGAGCTACTATCCAATGACCTTGTCATATATGCAAAACCCTCATATGATATCCATGATCAGCCTTAGGTCAAAGTCCGTTTAATCCTACTGATCAGGCTATCTTAAAGTTCCATTATACTACCGAATTTAGAAAATGATTATTCACCATATGTGAATAAGAAGTCATCCGCCCAGCAGACGACCCAAGGCCTTGTCCATTTTCACATTTAGTATAATGCCTTTAAGAGGATACCTTTAACTCCTTAGAGCTATGATTCCGATATCTGTAAACAAACCCTTCATCGTATACAAGTCATACACCCAACAAACCGGTCTATAAGCTTACTACCTCTGAGACGCTTTAGCCATTGGACCATCAAAGTACACAAGTCATATACATGAAGTAGTTCATTTACTCAGGATTAAGGTTATTGCACAATGAACGTCAAAAGCAGATTGATCCACTCATAGCGGACTTCGTAGATCAATCACGCTTTAGTCCCGGTCTAATATGTCACCACCAAGCAACATATCTATGTCTCTACTTGGGAGTCCAACTCCAGACAGTCAAGACAAACCGTCCCCTCCAAGGCTTTAGACAACATAATAGTCTTAACATGAGTTAGATGCTCGGTCTAACCCCATAGACTACAGACCATAGTTTAGACCGCTTACTTTAGAACATTATCTTCTCGCATATAAAAGGCCATTGCATGCAACGTTCTAACAGTTTTAACACAAGCAATCAGTGAGCCATATTTGCTTACATTTACTTTAACATGTAAATAAAACGAGGACAAATAACAATGTAATGAATAACCTCTATGTATAATTTTATTATCCAGTTCGAAATAAATACATCAAATGTCTCTAATGGTTAGGGCATTTCCTAATAGCAAGTTCATTCATCTCGATTGATACGACTAGAGTGACAGTCGGCCTGGATTGAAGATACGTTGACTCGCCTGTGTGCTCACCTCGGGGTCCCAACCTTACTCAACATTCGGGCAGTTGATCCCACCACTAGTGGCCCTAAGGAGCCATTGAGACCTGGACCGATTTCTGAAGAACCCAGTACAGAGCCCCAGTCTACCCCACCTATGGATCCCGAGCCTCCAGTAGCCGATGAGTAGTTTATGGAGTCGGTTTCGAATTCAATTTTTTCATCTAGTCGGGAAACCAGGTCTGTTGATCCCCACTGCGTTTATGTTGACTGTACCGACCTCTTCATTATATACATATATTCAGGGAAGTACACGTTGACTTGTTCTTTTACCATTTTGTTTCCATTTTACCTGTTTATTTCCCACTGTTTTAATTATGTCCATTGAGGACAATGTACATCTCTAAGTGTGGGGAAGGGATTTTGGTTTTAGTGGAATTTATTTGTTGGGAATCGAGCATTTTGTAGTCTTCTTGCATAAAGTAGCCCCTTTTTCATTGATTCTTCTGTTTGGAAATCTTAATCTTGTTAAAATGCGTTTCAACATGCTCTTAATGACTGTGGTTCCTTGAATTGGATTAAGATACAAGCAGAAAACGACACGAATAGCTAGATTTTTATGAGCTTTATTATAGATAGTTGTTGAGACAGTTAATCTGGATGAGAATTGCATGGGATTCACACACATGAGCCTAAAATTTGTGAGTATTTGAGCCTATGAGCATTCATCATTATATGCTCCACTTATTTTCTTTCTGGTGTGATTATCATGCATAGTGGGAAGATTCTAGAACTTGCTCTGTTATGCACGTTACTGTTTTAAATGCATTGGAAAGAAGGGTTTTGTCTTAGCCTTTCCTGTTGACCGAACTTTAAGCCAAATACCCTCATTTTGTTTCTTTCTTGGCCAACACCAAAGCCATTGTTCTACACCGAAGGGCTTAGTCAACTGAATTGCACGAAAATCTGATCAAAAGGAGTATAGAACCAAGGGCTTGTCTGATTAAAGGTGCATGGTATATGTTTAAACTTCATCTTCTGTTGTGATCAATTCCACTTGGATGCTCGAATATTTTTCAAGTTCAACATTTCGTAAAGCGAGCATCATTGAGATTTAAAAAAAAAACGAAAAAAAAAAGAAAGAAGTAAATAAGTAAGAATAGAAGATGACTGTGATTAATAATGTTTTATGCACCTTACTTGAGCTTTGATTGAAGGTTCTATATACAAGAGAGTCAGGTTCTTGTGTGATTTGGTATAGATAGGCCCTTTATCTTTTATTTTCTTGGTTAACCTGGGATCTATTCATTCCATTCTTTTTATACCGCCATCCAAACCTTATCGCAGCCATGACAAGGATCCTTTAATTCATGTATTTAATTATAGTGATGTGATATATTAGCAAGCTTATGGTTAAGATTCCTGCTATACATTGATTTGAGTGTTATGATATATTCTCTACCCTAAACACTTTGAGCGTTTTATGAGTGAATCCTATGTGAGGGTATGAGTCCTATGCTTTTGATTCCGGAAAGATTGTCAACATGATTGCTTATGGATGATAGTTTGTATAAGTTTAGTCTAGGACTGTTGGATTTTACTTGTATTTTAATTTGGTTCAGAAGTCATAGTAGGAAGGAGTATGGAGAGATGCATTGAGATAAGAGAGAGAGGGATATTTAGAAGGTTTTATGATTTGGAACTATTATTTGCTTGAGGACAAGTAAATGCTTAAGTGCGGGGAGATTTGATAAGTGCTAAACTGTACATATTTTTAGTCTATATTTAGGCCATTATTGTTTGGTTTAGGGATACTTTCATGGATTTTTGCACTTGATCGGTTTATATGTTGTTTTCAAGTCCTAGCTAAAGCAATGGGAGCATAAGGAGGAGATTCGGAGTAGTTTGAAGCTTTTTGACCAAAGATGAGCAGAACACGGTTTGGTACACGGCCGTGTACGTGGCCGTGTACCTCTCGGACTGACCAACGTGCGTTAAGCTGTGTTTCGGGAAAACCGGCGTGTTCAGCGATATTATATATAAAACACGGTCTAGTACACGGCTGTGTAAGTGGCCGTGAACAAAGGTGACCATGAACCGTGTAAGCGGCCGTGCACAGTAGAAACGAGCGTGTTCAGCGATTTAACAAGTACACACCCGTGTCGAGTGAGAGTACACACCCATGTAAAATCTGTCAGAGACCGTGTCGCAGCCCGTGTTCCATCCAGGAAGTCGAATTTTGCTCTATAAAAGGGGCAGGATCTGTCAATTGGAAGGGAGAGCCGTCAAACCGCAAAAATAAACCCTAGAGCAGCAGAGAGGAGGTAGAATAGAGAGAGAAACACTCCAACAAGCAACCTCGATTAATTCAAGTTAGATTGCATTAGAATCAAGAGGATTTGTCATGAATTCAATTATTCTTTGTAGTCTATTGAGTTGTAGTGTAGTTATTCCATTGATTATGAACTGATTTCTTTGATGCCTAGATAGGAGGAACCCTAGAATGAATATTGTTATTTGATCTTTAATTAATTTAATTTATTCTTCAAGTTCATTGAGATTCAATTATGTGTTCTTTATGATCATTGAATTGATATTTATCGGTGTATTAATTCATGTTTGATATCATACAATTGCGATTGAGAAATCCTATGTTTGATTTGATCTTGCATAATTGAAGGGAGTTGCACGTGACTCTAGAGATAGGACAATGTAAATCTTCTGGATTAGGGTCAAACCTAATATAGCGATTCATTGATTGTTTAATGCAATTCTGGGAGTTTTAATTAGGAAGAGATTTTAATTAATCAACCTGGGGTTAGTTGTTAATACGCTTGAGAAAGATATTAACATAATTAAGGAGTTTCCACGATCCAATGATTAGTAGATAAATTGATATATTAAGGATTAGATGCAATAGATGTTTTAGGGGGATTCATTATCTAGGTATTGTTGGTTTGGATTGATTTCATCTTAATCTTCTGCTGTTTGGAGTTAATTTTGTGTTGGATTGGTTTAATTTAATTCTTTTTTAATTATTTCAGCATGAATCAATTGTTTATAGGATAGATAATAAGAAAAGAGTAAGTACTAGTACTCGTTAGTCCTTGTGGGATTGACACTCGATATTGTTATCCACTGTACTATAGAAACTGATAGGTGCACTTGCCTAGAAGGTCTATAGGGTAGGATATTGACCGTATCACATACGACCTAGTTTTTCACCATGGAGAGCTCTAGTCCTCTTCGTGATGAAAAAGGACGACACCTTAAGGATGTGTATAGATTATCGCGAGCTCAATAAAGTTACGATCAAGAACAAGTATCTACTGCCAAGGGTCAACGATTTATTCGATCAGGTCAAGTGAGCCATAATCTTCTCAAAGATTGACCTTCGACCTGGTTATCACCAATTAAAGATCAAGGAAGGGGATATTCCAAAGACCGCACTTCGAACATGGTATGGGCACTACGAATTCCTCGTTATGTCTTTTGGATTGATGAACACCCCAGCTACTTTTATGGATCTGATGAATTGAATATTTAAGGAATATTTGGACAAGTTTGTCATTGTGTTTATCGATGACATCCTTATTTACTCGAAGAATCGAAAGGAACATGAAGAGCATCTCTGAACTGCATTGCGTACTCTGAAGGAACACCAATTGTATGCCAAGTTTTTGAAGTGCGAATTCTGGCTAGATAAAGTCCATTTCTTAGGACATGTCATCTCTAAAGATGGGATTTCAATAGACCCAGCAAAGATAGAAGCAGTCAGCAAATGGTCTCCTTTGAAAAATGTGACTGAGATCTAGAGTTTCCTAGGATTGGCAGGATACTACCATAGATTTGTAGAGGGATTTGCAAGATTAGTTGCCCCTCTCATTGCCTTCACATGTATGGAGAAGAAATTTGAATGGACAAAGAAGTGTGAAGAGAGTTTTCAAGAACTGAAGAACTGGTTGACTAGTGCTCCAGTTCTTACAATCCCTAAAGATAAGGGAGAGTTTGACATTTATAGCGATGCATCTAGGATGGGATTAAGAGCTGTCTTGACGCAAGAAGGAAAGGTGATAGCTTATGCATCTCGCCAACTTAAAGAGCATGAGCAACTCATGATCTAGAGTTAGCAGCCGTCGTGTTTGCACTTAAAATATGGTGACATTATTTGTATGAAGCTCGGTGTAGGATCTTCACAGATCATCAGAACTTAAAGTATTTATTCACCGACAAGGAGCTCAATATGAGACAAAGGAGATGGTTAGAACTAGTAAAGGACTATGATTGTGAAATTTTGTATCACCCCGATAAGGCGAATAGAGTCACAGACGCATTGAGTCACAAGTCAATAATGCCAAAACGAGTAGCCATCGACAAGCTATCTAAGCTGTTGCAGTGCAAAATTTCCTCATTAGGAGTGGAGTAGTTTTAGGAAAGTTAGCGGCAATGCAACTGAAGCCAACAATCCTAGAAGAAATTAAGGAAGCTCAGGAGCTAGATGGTGTTCATAGAAAACTTAGAGAAGAAGCTTCCAAGAAGGAAAAGTTAGAATTCCATTGTCAAAATGAATCAAGACCTGAAGCAGTACTTTTGGTGGAGAAAGATGAAGAATGACATTGTCAAACATGTCAGTAGTTGTTTAACATGTTAAAGAATCAAAGCTGAGCATCAATGGCTAGCAGGCAAGTTACAGCCATTGGAGATCCCATAATGGAAATGAGAACACGTGACTATAGATTTCATGGTAGGATTGCCTAAAACGAGTGAAGGATTTGATGCGATTTGGGTAGTGGTGGATCAATTGACCAAGTCCACTCACTTTATACTCGTAAAGATGACGTACACGTTGGAGAAATTGGTAGAATTGTACATTGTCAACATTGTGAGATTACATGGAGTACCGACAATAATAGTGTCAGATCGCGACAATCGGTTCACATCTAATCTCTGGAAAAGTGTACAAGAAGTGATGGGCTCAGAATTAAGATTCAGCACTGCATTTCGCAACAAGACTGATGGATAGTTTGAGCGCACAATCCAAATGCTAGAAGATATGCTCAGAGCATGTGTACTAGATTTCAAGGGAGCATGGAATAAGAAACTACCATTGATTGAATTCTCTTACAACAATAGTTATCAAGCCTCATTGGAATGGCTCCTTACAAAGTGTTATATGGATGGAAATGCAGATCTCCTACCCATTGGTATGATCTGAGGGAGAAATGTGGCGGCCCGCCCCTCGGAGAGATCATACAATACTATTACAGTTGAGCTTTATCGCTAACTGCGATAGATTGTACTCTCATGGGTCGCCGGCTTATCTCTCTAGTCTTTTTAAATCATGACGTTTTTTGGGAAATTTTTTTTTTTCATTTTTTTTTTCTTTAAACATCATGTAAAACTTTTCCCACTATTTACTTTGTTGATAAGTACAAAGTAATATAAATAATACAGTACTTTCGTAAAATATATATAATTACAAAAGACTGTTTCCCCCTTTTTCCCTTCACTTTAACGCTCAGCGGCAAGCCTCTGGCAGTACCATATCCCTCACCCAATTATCCCATTTGACACGCGCCATCCCGTACGCCATCCATTCAAACAAGCTACTGAGCTGGTCGCTTACCTGCAACATTAGCAAAAATGGTGAGCTACAGGCTCAGTAAGTTCAAACATGCAAGAAATAAAATTTCTATGAATAGTACTATTCATCGTGAATAGTCCCGTTGACTACTATTCATATGTGAATAGTAACTTTGACCACTATTCATACGTGAATAGTAAGTTTGACCACAACACTGTATTACACTAGTACATCTACCGCGATGTTAGTGCTCTCACTAAACTGTCTTATGCTCAATTATGGCACAGTTTCAGTTTTAGGTCATTTTCTTTCATTATGTTCTGGTTTTGAGCTCAGATTGGCAGTACCATTTAAGTGCGCATGACTGGGAGCGG
The DNA here is from genome assembly GCA_035233585.1 of Antiaris toxicaria. Classification (NCBI taxonomy): domain Eukaryota; kingdom Viridiplantae; phylum Streptophyta; class Magnoliopsida; order Rosales; family Moraceae; genus Antiaris; species Antiaris toxicaria. The sequence continues at coordinate 50,045,088 of CP141153.1, forward strand.
TACATTAGTGCTGACCTCCACAGCCTTAATCTCATAGCCCCGAAGGCAAAATAGTACATTGACTAGGAGCGGTACATCAGTGCTGACCTCCACAGCCTTATCTCATAGCCCCGAAGGCAAAAGTACCTCCCTATACGGAAGGCTGGTACGCCAGAAAGTGGTTTCATTACCGACTTTTTAACATTCTAACCCGGTGACTTCACATTGTCCCGTGGTTAGGAATGGTTCACATTTTAATTTTAAGTGAGTGAGTTTCATTAACCTCGCTCTAGTGCCCGAAGCACAATTAACCATGTGTCCCATTCTTATAGTGCCCGTAGCACATTTCGTCTCTCTCTCTATTCTATCATAGTGCCCGTAGCACATATGTACCTAACTTATAGTTAGTACATTAAAGTTAGCACAATATTGCTATATGTTGCAGACAGGTAAATGTCTGAACTTACCTTATCAGACTGTTCTCTTTCTCTCTCTTGGATCTTGAATCACCTTCCTTGTAGGCCGATTTTGGGATCCTACAGACAAAACTATGTCTGTTAATTTTTTTTCCCATTTATAGCTTTTATTTTTCATTAAAAAGCTTAAATAAAACCTATTTATAACTTTTTAGGTTTTATTTATTATTTTCACCATTTTCCCCCAACTTTTGCAAAATTACGATTTTACCCCAATATTTTGGCAAAATTACAGTTTTGCCCCTGACGGAATTTTATTGATCCAGACTGCATTTTTGGCTCTCAGGAACTTTTCTGATTCTTTTCTAATCATTACCGGGTTCGTTTCTATTTTATTTCCACTTTTTGCTTTCCCGGCCCTCGGGAAGCACTATTCCGACCCTCACGTCGGTTTAGCGATTTTCTATCGTTTCGGAGTCTCAAATGGACGTTTCACTAGTATTTAAAACGTTCATCTAGACTTTCCCGACCTAGGTCTCCGAGGCTCGGGTTTTCCGTTCCCGACTCGGACCTTTATTTTATTTCCAAAAACGCCCCCCCCTCGGGGTCGGTTTTTCAATCTCACACGCGTTTTTCATATTTAAGGGGTCGGGTTACTATTCATGACCCACCCCTTAAATTACCCTTATTCACTTTTTCCGTTAGGGACTCGGGTTTCCGTCCCGGCCCTAACTTTTATTTTAAATCCCTATTTTACCCCGAATGCCGTTTTTTGAAATTTCGGCAGCATTTCGGCGTAATTTTAAGGCTTCCGGCGTTAGGTACGCCTCGAACCATAAGTACCTGCCACGTACTATACCACAAGCCTATTTTATGTAAAAGTTTTCTAAACTTTTACATAAAAGCCCACAATTTTCCAATTTTACATTATCACCCACATTACAACATTTTTTTACAAATTTACCCTTAATTTGGTTTCGGTTTTCACAACAAAACCGAACCAAATTTTGTCAAACTTTCACCACATTTTAGGCCATTCAAGTGTCACATTTTCAAGCCCATTTTCTTGGCATTTTCAACCAAATTTCTTAGGGTTTTTACACACTTAAAACCCACGGCCAAAGAATGAAAACATGCTAAATAATTTTGTTTCATTCTTTCAATCACATTGCCACCATTTACACATTAAATTGCATGATTTCAATCAACCAAATACCACATAAACCAATGAAAATTTTTCTTCCAAACCCATTGTAAACTCATGGCCATTTAATGGAATTCACACAAGAAATTTTTTTCCAAGCTTTTCATAATGAAATACAAGCTTTATTCTTCACAAATTTAAACTTAGAAAGCATGTTAACCATTAACCAAAACTTTTTCTCATTGGTCACTCAAGGTAACCCACGGATTTACCTTTGAAAAACCAACCAAAATTTGGTTTTTCTTTAATGAATTTGCATGGTTTTCTTCCTTAATACATCCTTAACAAAACCCAACATCAAATCCATGAAAAACAACCACAAATTTTACATCTTCCAATCACTATTCACCCACGGATTTTAAGAAGAAAAACCATGAAAAATCAAGTGAAAAAGGGAGTTACCTTAATCAATTGCTTCCTTTGTCTTCAAGGAGTGTTTTAACACCCTTTTTGTGAAGAAAATTTGAAGAGAAAACTTGGTTCTCCTTTGGTCCCTCACGTAGACACCATGGAAGTTAACTTAGAAAATTTTTTCTTTGGTTTTGGCATGAAAAATGGGTCTCGGCCTTTATGTCCCAAAGTTGCCGACTTAATGCAACCAAAAGCCAATTAATTTGGCTCTAAACCAATCAAATTTCAACACCTTTCCAAGCCATTACTTTCCATAATTTTCAAAAATTAAAAAGGGTTAATTTTGGCCAAATCTTGGCCTTTAGATCAAAAGGTGATTAAATCCTAGCCATTAATGCCACCAACCACCTTATTTATTCCATTTAATAAACTTGATTTATGATGTCATAAATGCAAAAGTGAAAGTTGACTTTGACTTTCACTATTCACATTAATTCGACTACTTTTTGACCGATGCCGGTTCGAGCCGAAATTTTCCTGAAATCGTCCCGGCGTGTTCCTGAGGTCTTCTGTGCAGTCGGATCAATTTAATCTGCTTCCGTTTGATCACAATCAATCCCGGAAGTTTACCGTCTTTTATTGGCTCGGTTAGGGTTTTCAATGCCGATTTTGGCACCGTTTCACCCGTTTCAACTCAGTGAATTTTTCCAACACTGAATTCTTACTCGTCAGTATTGTTAGAACATTTTCACATATTCTGAACAATATAAATACATTTATTTCACTCTTTAAACAGTACAAATTGTTATATACATACAATTGTACATTTTCGTCCGAGAATTGCCTGAATTTCCCGGTTGTCACAAGAAAGAACTGCATAAGACCAAATTCATTCAAGAGATGATTGATGTAGTCAAGAAGATCTAACAGAGGATGAAAACTACATAGAGTCGTCAGAGGAGTTATGCAGACAAAAGACAAAGATTCCTGGAATTCAATAAAGGGGACTTCGTGTTCTTAAAGATAGCACCAATGAAAGGTGTCATGCTATTCGGAAAGAAAGTGTGATAACCGGGAATTTTAGATTTTCGAAGTAGATTAGAATTGTATGTAAATATCAATTTTAATGAATAAAATATGAAAAAGAGTGTTTTAATACTGTTATGAATACTGTAAAAATATTCCGACAGTGTTAAAGTGAGTGAGTTCAGAGATGGAAAATCTTACCGAACAAAATCGGGTGAGATAGTTCAAAAATGGGGCCAAAAACCCCAGAGAGTACACTGAAATGCACTAAAAAGATAAAAATTTATGGTAGAGAATTTTGACCAAACAGAAGCAAAATAAAACAAACCAATCACCCTGGCAGCGCCCGGAACCTGCCTACGCGATTTCGGTAACGTTCTATTCGGTTTGACTCTCGATCAAAATTTGACCACGAATTAATTTGTGAATTAATCCATTGATATTATAGGATGACATCACAAATATGATGTCATAAATACAATTTTGAAGGCTTGGAAAGTAAGACTTAATAGGTGTAAGGCTAGGATTTGTTGCTTTTGTGATCAATGGCTAAGATTAAGCCAAAATAACATTGAAAAAAAATTGCAAATGGGCAAAAAAATGGCATTCGGCCACATGGAAAGGAGGCAGCAAAAATTTTTTAATTTTGGCCTAAAAATTTTACATTTAGGCCTTGAACAAATAGGAAATTATTGGGAAAGAATTGCTAAGTGGTCCCTTATTTTTGCCTATAAATAGGCTTCAAAATTCATTAAAAAAAAAAAAGGAAAACCAAGCCAAACTCTTGCATTTTTTGTAACCAAAAATCCGTGTCCCTTTAGTGCATTCCAAGCCAAAAAAATTTCCAAAATTTCATGCCAAAAATAGCCTCCAATCTTAGCCGAGGTTGCATGGAAACAAGTTCATACGGTTAGCTTCCAATTTGAAGCATTTTTCTTTTCTTTTCTTGCAAAAATTTGTGGCTATTGAGGTGTAGGAAACCTTGAAAAATTTGACGTTTTGTTGATATTATTGATTGGTTTGGTGTTTTAGAATTTGAAGCATGAATTAGGTTTAAGAAACAAGCAAAATTTGATGCTTGATTTCCTTGAAATCCATGGCTAGTAAGTGTGGTGAAAATGATGAAAACTTGATGATTTGCTTTGATAGTAATGTGAGTTAGATACTATGATTACTAAAGTATGGATTGGAATAATAAAGCTAGCATCTTGGATGCATTTTTCATACTTAAGTCCATGGCTAGCAAACACTAGAAATTAGCAAATTTTTGGTGTTACGAAATGATGAGAAATGTTAATAAAACCCTAGTAATTAGAACAAAAATTTTCTATGTGAATTAGCATGAAAAATCCATGGCTAATGCTAGGGTTGGAATGAAAATTTTGTTAGGTTTTGATGTTGTTATGTACATTTGAAAACCTAAGAGGGATATGTGATAATTAGTTATGGTGATAAAAATAAATAAATATATTTGGCGTTGTTAATCATGAGAAACCGAGGCTAGAAATGAAAAAAAAAATTTTTGATGATGTATGTTGTATTTGAATATTGGTTCATGTGGAAAATTTTTATACAAAATTTAGTAACTTTGTATCAAATAGGCCTCTGCTATAACACGTGGCAGGTATAAAGGTTCTTAGGCATACCTAATGCCAGGGAAACCTAAAAATACAAGCAGAAATGCTGCCAAAATTTCTAAAACGGCATAAGGGTATTTCAGGAAACGAGGGGTAAAAATGTTAAACTTGGGAAGGAAACTGAGATCCCTTGATGGGTTAGGATTGAAAATGGAAAACCAACCCAAGAGTAATAGTAAACTGACCCTTAACGACTAAAATGCCTAAAACGGGAAAAAATTTCATGTTAGGGGTATTTTAGGAAACGAGGGGGAAAGATTAGATCGGGATAGGAAACCCAAGCCCCTCGGGGACCGAGGGTCAGGGACGGGATGAAAAACGTTTTAGGAGTAATGAAATGCCCATTTGAGGCTCCGAAACACTTGAAAAATGAGAAACGATCCTAGGTGATGAATGAATAGTAATCGAGGGTCAGAAAATAAATAATTGGGATTTTGTAGCAAAATAAGTTGTAAAATGATACAGAAGCCTAGAGAATATTATTTTAAGATATTTGGGATTAGAAAATTCAGGAAAAATGATATGATCGAATAGTTACGGTCCCGAGACCTGACAGGGGTAAAATGGTCATTTTGTTCAAAAATTTCTGAAAGACTCAAAAAGGGCCGTAAAGGATCTAGAATATCTTAAATAAAAAAAATCTAGAACACAAAATAAAGATTTTAGAGTTAAAAATCTAGAGTTTAAATAGTACACGGGCGAGTACATTAAAACACAACTGTGTAAAGCAAACCTGAGAGGTACACAGGCGTGTTTTAGACCGTGTACCACATAAAAGTTGAAATGTGTTATAAAATTTATCACAAAATAAATATATTTAAAGTGATAATTAATAAAGGGTATTAACAGATAATATTATGTCTGTAGGGACCCAAATTAGAGATACAACTGCGGAGGAGTTCCAAAAGCGGACATTATCATAGTGGTGGTAAGTTCAACCATTTTCATGTTTGCAACATGAAATACTGTATTATTTTGTTATGTACTGGTTGTACATTAGGTATCAAGTCCTATGAACATTGGGGGATTAGTTAGTATGATACGTCCCAGATAATAAAAGGAAAAGAATATTTAAGGCCTATGGACGATGGAGGTTAGTGACCTTGAGGTGACGATTAATGTCACTTAGTCAGAATCATAATTAAAAGATGGTAATAAAACCATTTAAGGTGTACCACCCCTCTAACGTTATGGTGGAGGTTTTTCAGATCCTACGAGGACACAATAAGGGCTGGAGAGGAAGAAGCTCTAGGGTCGTTCCCTAGGCCCTCCCAGTCAGCTTGCAAGATAAACTATCGATACTACCACAATAAGCTGAACACTAAATAGAGAATAGTCAATAATATGATGAAAGCCATAATTAAGCATAATCGACACTAACAATAAATGTAGTGAATTCGATTAGGATAATGTGAATAGTAACCGGTTAGGGTAACAATTACTATTCATCAGTCAAGGGTCAAAGTCACTATTCATGGTAAATAGTACTATTCATTGATGAATAGTATTATTCATAGGAAATTTTAATTTTGCTATTTTTGAATCTATGTGATTCTTACTAAGTATATTTGAACTTACTGAGCCTGTTAGCTCATCAGTTTGTTCATGTTGCAGGTAAGAAACCTATCCAGTAGACTAATGGATGGTGGTAGGATGTGTGCGTGTCAATAGGATAGGGAGTCCACTATGGATTTCGGTCCTGCTACCAGTCTTCCGCTAAGCGATGCGTTAGTGAATTGAAGAGAATGCGTTTTGAAAAAAAATACAGTATGTATATAAATTGTATATTATTCTGCACTCAAAAAGACAACTAAAAGTTAGTATTATACTTTACATGGTTTTCATACTTAGCTTTCTTTTAAGGAAAGTATGTATTAAAAAGAAAAAAAAAATTTTGGGCAAAATTTTGGGCCTGAAAAATAAGAGTGGAGAGAAAAAGAGTTTTAAATGGTTATCCGGATTCGACACATGGGCCGTCTTGGTCAGTAACAAAGTCGGTACATGACAGTTTCGTGTGGTTGGATTCGGGGGTCCCACAGAAAGGGAAGCTGAGACCAAGATATATAGGGCTTTTTCCGATTATTAGCTGAATTGGAAAGGTAGCCTATAAGATAGCACTGCCACCAGAACTATCTTCAGTACATAATGTCTTTCACATATCAATGTTGAGAAAGTACATATCAGACCATTCACATGTTCTAGACTATGAGCCGATTCAAGTTCAAGAAGATTTATCCTATGAGGAGCAACTAGTGCAAATAATTACTCGAGAAGAGAAAATGTTGAGAAATAGAAGTATTCCACTGGTCAAAGTCCTATGGAGAAATCATAGTGTAGAAGAGGCCATGTGGGTGTTAGGAAATGCCCTAAGCATTAAAGACATTTTGATGTATTTATTTTGAACTGGATAATAAAATTATATATAAAGGTTATTCATTACATTGCTATTTGTCCTCATTTTATTTACATGTTAAAGTAAATGTAAGCAAATATGGTTTCCTGACTGCTTGTGTTAAACTGTTAGAATGTTGCATGCAATGGACTTTTGTATGGGAGAAGCCAATGTTCTAAAGTAAGTGGTCTAAACTATGGTCTGTAGTCTATGGGGTTATACCGAGCATCTAACTCATGTTAAGACTATTATGTTGTCTAAAGCCTTGGAAGGGATGGTTTGTCTTGACTGTCTGGAGCTGGACTCCCAAGTAGAGACATAGATATGTTGCTTGGTGGTGACATATTAGACCGAGACTAAAGCGTGATTGATCTACGAAGTCTGCTTTGAGTGGATCGATCTGCTTTTGACGTTCATTGTGCAGTAACCTTAATCCTAAGTAAATGGACAGCTTCATGTATATGACTTGTGTACTTTGATGTTCCAATGGCTAAAGCATCTCAGAGGTAGTAAGCTTATAGACCAGTTCATTGGGTGCATGACTTGTATACGATGAAGGGTTCGTTTACAGATATCGGAATCATAGCTCTAATGAGGAGTTAAGGGTATCCTCTTAAAAGCATTATACTGAATGTGAAAATGGACAAGGCCTTGGGTCATCTACTGGGCAGATGACTTCTTATTCACATATGGTGAATAATCATCTTTTTTATTCGGTAATATACTGGAACTTTAAGATAGCCTGATCAATAGGATTAAACAGACTTTGGCCTAAGGCTGATCATGGATATCATATGAGGGTTCTGCATACATGGCAAGGTCATTGGACGATAGCTTGTCATAGGCTTATGTAATACGGTATATAATTGGGAGTTCAGTTTTAGGTTTATAGTGGTGTGGCTCTGAAATTAGTGATCATATGATTGAGTTGTTCGGTAAAGAATGATGATCATATGGATTTGCGGGAGCCCGATTATATATGTCTACTAGCTCCACATAATTCCTTAACGTTTGGCAAATTGATTTGTGTATGTTATTGGCTAGTTTATTATGCATGGATGGTGTTGACATAGGATTAGGATGGTCGACAAGATTCTCTCCGATTGGATTCAGATTTTGTTTTGGATAATAGAGGACAGAATTATTCGAACTCCAAATAAAGTTGCCATGATTTTATTTGAGATTGGATTAGAGTTGTAGAAAATTATCCATGAGAACAAGAAATTGAAATACAAACTGTTTTGTGGATTTTGAATTTCGAATTTTGAATTTTGAAATTTGAAATTTGAAATTTGAAATTTGAAATTTGAAATTTGAAATTTGAAATTTGAATTTGAAATTTGAAATTTGAAATTTGAAATTTGAAATTTGAAATTTGAAATTTGAAATTGAAATTTGAATCACAGTCCAAGAGGGATTCGAATTTGTTGTGCTAAATCAACAAGGAATGAAATTTGAATTTGAGTTGTATATGAAAAGGAAAATCTTGTTTGAATCCTACTTGAATTTTGAATCCAAATCCTAACCAAATATGGACGAAAATTTAGATGATTATCCTCAATGATTTTTCAGATTTTTGTGGATAAGGCTCAAGGAAAAATTCAAGTTTCAATCACAGTTGAATTTGGATTCTCTCCTCCTTGATTATGGCTGAAAATTTGAGGAAGATCTCCCAGGAGATTTTCGGTTATTTTGGATAAGGGTGAGATAAGATTCAAGCTTGAAAATCCTAGTGAATTTTTTATTCTTCCTTATCCAAAAGTGGCCAAAATTTTTGTGGGGATTTTCCACTTAGATTTTCAGATTTTTTGGTCGAAAAAGGGAGATAAGCTTTATGTTAAAATCTTGTTTCAATTTGGATTGGATAATCTTCAATAATGGCCGAAATTTATTGGGATTTTCCCTTGGATAGTTTCGGATTTTATGGTTGTGGATAAGGGAGAATATCTTCTCCTAATCCAATTCAAATTCAGAGAATCACCTCATGCAGATCTATAAATGGAGGTCCTCCCACTCCAGTTCTCTTAGATAACAGACTCTCAAGTGAGCAGGCTTATTGTTGCACAACTCGCCATGACAATAAGTTCTTTAGAGATCTGGGTGGTTGGAAGAAGACTAGCAGTGCTTGCATACCGATCGAGGTTCAGAGTGCCCACACACACAGCCATTCGAGAATTAGAGAATAGCAGAGAAGGCTAGTTGGTTGAAGCCCTCTGGTTATTCTCCTCCTGCAGATTAGCGTCCTTAAGGTATGAGTTTTAATTGTTATTGGTTTATTGTATATGGCACCATGAGATATTTAACGATCTAAAAATTTTTATTGTTCCGTTGCGCCACTCTGATACGTTTTTACCGATTTATTTTCCTACAGTTCATATCAGAGCCATCTCATGACTATGCCATATACATAAATTAGACAATTATTTAGTCTTTTTATTTATGTATGGATTTGATATTTAGAGAGTGGCATTCAAGGATTCCTTTATGTTGTTATCATGGATTATGTATGTAGTATGTTGTTATTTTAATTTTCTAAATTATTATAAGCATGCTTGTTTTTGCCGGTTATGGTTCCTTAGAATTTAGAAAAATTGTATTTAAGAATTTTTTATGTAACCATGGGAGCAGTTTATTAAAACTGTAATTTTCCCATGGATTTTAATTTTGTCTCTTAGAATTATTATGATTAGAATTTTTGTACTCCGGAAACGGTTTAGGAAATTTTATGTAATTATTTTTGGAGGAGATTGAAGATTGAAGACTGTAATTTATTTTTCCCAAAAGTTAAATTTAATTTAAAAGTTGAAATTTTGATTGTGTAGAAAATTTCACTTTAATTGGGATTCAATTTAATTTTTGGAGATCCTAATGGGTAAATTTGAATATGACATAAAAATCGAGACACGACCCCTTGGGATAGGCCGTCAGGCCTTGGTGGGGCTGCAGCCTCTGCCCTCGGGCAGGATGGGCTGCGGCAGCCCCTGTGCAGGCCATAACCACCCACGGCCGCAGGCTTGGCCTGCAGCCGAGGGTGGCCGTGGCCTCCCCAAGGCTGGCCGCAGCTTGGGTGTGCAGCTTGTGGCTGATGGCGCTGCCTGCAGCCTGCCGACTGCTGCGCCCAGCCTAGGCGTGCAGCCTGGCACTGCAGGCTTGTCCTGCAGCCCGGCAAGGCTGCACAAGTGGCGGCTGTGGGCTGCCAGCCCTCCTGGCGCTGGGGCCAGCCCACGGCGGCTGCCGCCTCCAGGGGCGATGGTGCGACAGTTCAAAAATAAAAAAATTTTGATTTTTAAATTTGAAATTTAATTTTAAATCATGTTTAAAAATATGTAATGAAAATTTGAAATTTTTGAAATTACATATTATTATACATGATGTTTAAAATTTAAATTTGAAATTCGAATTTGGAATTTGAATTTGAAATTTAAATTTTTGGAGATTTAAATTTTAAATAATTATTGGGATGAGAAATAAATGGAGAGGCTACATAAAGATGGATACAAGAAGACGTAACAAAATTCAAGACCCAAAGAATACATTGAATGGAATTTTGTAATCTTTATTTTCTTTGTTCTAGGATGGAACCATGGCTTGGTTATTCTGTCAATTATTTTTTCTGTGATATGTCATGGATGTATAAATATGTAATGATGGATGTTTTGTATGCATATTTGATAACATGTCATATAGGATAGGTGAGTGCCGCTCATACTATATTGATCATACGTATTTGTCAAAACTTGCATGCTTTTCAAAATATTGAGTGGGAGAGGGTTTCAAACAAAACCCACGGCCTCCATTGTTGATCCATATGTGAAAATATGGTAACACCTCACGTCAGTTCTGCCCTGACCACACCCCTCGGTAGGTGTTTACCGCCGCCAGTATACTAGATTGGATCTCCTATATGGAAAATGTGTTCAGGTATGATCCTATTTATGACCACCCCTCAGTGGCTTGGTAGGACGTGGATCGGGCTACGTAAATAATGGTTATACACTCAAGACTCGTTTAGTTATTAACCTTCCCTAGAAGCTCTGTTAACTAAACTGGTGGCTAAATAAGCGGTTATTAATATATGTCTTAAACTTGGAAGATTTAAGGCAACATATATTAATTGGACGGGGTCCATGTTCTGGCTATTTGTTTTCGTGACCACCCCTCGGTGGTTTGGGGCAATAGGTGCTGAGAATTACCATTGCAATGCTACATGCTTTTAAAGTTTCATGTAGGAACATACTTGTATGTTTTATTTGCTAAATTATTTGTATATTTGCTTGGGCTTTGTAACGATGTCTAGTATAATTTTATTTCAGTTCAAAATGTCACCGACACCCCTCATTTTAATACTTATTGAGAATAAACTGAATGGCGATAATTATAAGGATTGGAAAAGAAATCTGTTGATAGTTCTCAGCTGCGAGAGACACAAGTTCGTACTGGACGAACCATGCCCACCAGGGCCCAAACCTGACACACCACTTGAGTAGGTCCCAGTTGCCTATACTTGTTGGTGAGAATCCAATGATATAGCTTAATGCTACACGCTTGCTAGCATGACGAGTACTTTACAAAAGCATCATGAGACTTATCAGGTTACTAGGGAGATCATGGACAATCTGGAGGACATATTCGAAGGCCAAGAAAAATTGGCTCGATAGTCCGCTATCACCAGCATTATGAACTCTAAGCAAAAAACAGGTACTCTAGTGAAGGACCATATGATCACTCTAATGGGATTCTTCACTGAGGCTGTCGAGAACGATGCTGAGTTGGACTACAACACCAAGATTGAGATGGTGTTCAAAACTCTGTCTAAAGATTTTATGGGGTTTAAGGCCGCATACAATCTGGCGACAAGGGAGTTAGGAGTAACCGAGCTCATGAAGCAACTCCAAGCTTATGAGCGGATGATCAGTGATGGAGATGCGGTCCAACCCAAAGGAGAGGCCAATTTGGCAGAATCTTCCAAACCATCACGGAAGAGGATGAGGCCAAATCAGAAGCAAGTGGCTTCCAGTTCTTCTAATACTCCTGTCTCGGATGGGAAGAAGAAGAAGAAGAACAAGAAGCCCAAGGACCCTAAAAAGTCCAAATGCTTTTGTTGTGGGAAGCTAGGTCACTTCAAGAAGTCTTACCGGGAAATCCTAGCCACCAAAGGCAAGGAAGGTAAGGAACTTCACTACTTGGAAGCGTGTTTGGTGGAAGAATTAAAAGACACTTGGGTCATTGATTCGGGCACCACTAATCATGTTTGTGTTTCTATGCAGGGGTTTATGGAAATGAAAAATCTACATGATAAGAGCCTCTCCTTGCGGACTGGAGACGGTAGCTTGGTGGTGGCTGAGGCAGTGGGATATATTTACCTTTACTTTGATCAATTTAGGTTTATATTATAGAAAGACTATTTTTATGTTCCTAATTTTAGGAGGAACCTTATATAAGTAGCTTATTTAATAAAGGATTCTTATTCAGTTTCTTTCAGTAAAAGAGTTGATATTCGTAGAAATAAGTCTTTTATCTATTCTGGATGGATGGATGGAAACCTATATTTGATCAAACCAAAGATGTACTCACTGCTTGACACTGAATTAATAGATAACTCTAAAAGGTTGAAAGTTTCTCACTCTAACAAGGCATATCTTTGGCATTTAAGACTTGGTCATATTAATCAGGATATGATTCAAAGATTGGTGAAAGACAGTCCTCTGGAATCTCTGGAGGAGGTACGTCTTCCTCAATGTGAATCTTGTCTAGAGGGAAAGATGACTAAGTGGTCTTTTGGAGCTAAGGGTACTAGGGCTCAGGAGCTCTTAGAAATTGTGCACACTGACGTATGTGGCCCCATGAACGTCACAGCAAGAAGAGGGTTTGAGTATTATGTCTCCTTTATAGACGATTACTCGAGGTATGGATATGTGTATCTGATGCACTGTAAGAGCGAAACCTTTGACAAGTTCAAAAAGTATCGTGCGGAAATGGAAAAGTAATTAGATAAATCCGTAAAGACACTTCAATCTGATCGAGGTGGTGAATACCTCTCCGATGAATTTCTAGGACATCTTGTATAGAACGGGATATTATCCCAATTGACTGCACTTGGTACTCCACAACAGAACGGTGTAGCCGAAAGGAGAAACAGGACCTTGTTAGATATGATACGATCCATGATGAGTTATTCAACGCTGCCATTATCATTTTGGGGATATGCTTTACAAACGGCGTGCTATATTCTGAACCAGGTTCCAAGCAAATCAATTCCTAGAACTCCGTATGAATTGTGACATGGCAGGAAGCCCTCCCTTGGACATATAAGAACATTAGGCTGGCCGGCGCATGTACTGGATGGGGATATGAAGAAATTGGAACCAAGATCAGAATTGTGCATGTTTGTAGGGTATCCAAAGGGAACTAAAGTAGGTCTATTTTATAACCTGAAGGAACAAAAAGTCATTATTTCAACCCATGCGACATTCTTGGAGGAAAGTCACATGAATGACTTTAAGCCTCGAAGCAAAGTGGTGCTAGAGGAGTTACCGGGTGAAAGAACTGCTCCACAAATTTCGATCTTGGACATAAGTCCAAGTTCCAGTGAAAGACCCGTAGACGATCAACAATTTAGGGTGCCTCATTGTAGTTGGAGGGTTTCGAAGAAACCTAATTTCTTCATGTATGATGCTGAGGTATACCAGGCCGAGGCTTATGAGCATGAGGATGATTCGGTCACCTATGATGAAGCTATAGATGATGTTGATTCTAAATCTTAGAAACAGGCTATGAATAATGAGATGGATTCTATGAAATCCAACTCTGTTTGGGAACTTGTAGATTTGCCGGATAGGATAAAACCAATTAGATGCAAATGGGTTTACAAAAGAAAGAAGGATGTGGAAGGGAGAGTGGAAACTTTCAAAGCTAGACTGGTTGCAAAGGGGTACACATAAAAGGCTGGAATCGATTATGATGAAACCTTTTTGCCTGTTGCTATGCTGAAGTCTATCCGTATTCTTCTGTCCGTTGCTGCGGATCTCGATTACGAGATCTGGCAAATGGATGTCAAGACAGCATTCTTGAATGGCCACCTTGAAGAGTGTATCTATATGATACAACCCGAAGGATTCATAGCAAAAGGCCAAGAAAGGAAAGTCTACAAGTTACTTAGATCCATTTATGGATTAAAGCAATCATCCCGCTCGTGGAACCAGAGGTTTGATCAAGCGATTAAGACATTTGGTTTTGAGCAGAATGTTGATGAACCCTGTGTTTATAAACATATTAAGGACGGAAAAGTGGTCTTTCTGATACTCTATGTCGATGATATACTACTCATTGGGAATGATGTAGGGAACTTATCATCAGTCAAGCTATGGTTACACCAACAGTTTGACATGAAGGAATTGGGAGAAGCTAATTATGTTCTAGGCATTCATCTCTTCAGAGATCGAAAGAACAACATGATAGCGTTATCCCAAGCTTCATACATAGATAAAATAATTGACAAATATGCAATGCAAGAGGCAAAGAAAGGTACACAACCTTCTATTGCTGGTCTAACTCTTTCATTGGATAACTGCCCCAAGACATCAGAAGAAAGAAAGCGTGTGAGTAAGGTCCCTTATGCATACACTGTGGGTAGCCTTATGTATGCTATCCTTTGCACTCACCTGGACATATGTTTTGCAGTAGGTATGGTGAGTCGATATCAAGTGAATCCTGGAACCAAGTACCGGCAAGCAGTAAAACATATACTCAAGTATCTTAAGAGAACGAGGGATTATATGCTAGTGTATTCTGGAGGGGACCTAACACCCATAGGATATACGGACTCAGACTTCCAGACTTGTAAGGATTCGAGGAAATCAACATCTAGATCAGTGCTTTTACTCGGAGGAGGTGCCATTGTGTGGAGGAGCGTGAAGCAGGGCCGCACAACTGACTCTATTATGGAGGCTGAGTATGTGGCTGCGGCTGAGGCATCTAAAGAAGCGGTTTGGCTCCTCAAATTCTTTAGAGACCTTGAGGTCATTTTGAGTGTTGACAAGCCTATCACACTTTGTTGTGATAACATTGGGGCTATTGCCAACACAAGGGAATCTCAGTACTACAAGAGGACCAAGCACATAGATCGAAGATATCACATTATTAGAGGGCATGTGGAGACAGGACAAATAGATGTATGTAAGATCACGTTTGAGAACAACATTGCCAATCCCTTTACTAAGACTTTGGTGGCTAGAAGCTTTGAGGGGCATGTAGAGGCAATGGGGATGCGTAACATGGCACATCTGCTGGCTTAGGGCAAATGGGAGATTGTTAGGAAATGCCCTAAGCATTAGAGACATTTTGATGTATTTATTTTGAACTGGATAATAAAATTATATATAAAGGTTATTCATTACATTGCTATTTGTCCTCGTTTTATTTACATGTTAAAGTAAATGTAAGCAAATAAGGTTCCCTGACTGCTTGTGTTAAACTGTTAGAACGTTGTATGCAATGGACTTTTGTATGCGAGAAGACAATGTTCTAAAGTAAGCGGTCCAAACTATGGTCTATAGTCTATGGGGTTAGACCGAGCATCTAACTCATGTTAAGACTATTATGTTGTCTAAAGCCTTGGAGGGGACGGTTTGTCTTGACTGTCTGGAGCTGGACTCCTAAGTAGAGACATAGATATGTTGCTTGGTGGTGACATATTAGACCGGGACTAAAGCGTGATTGATCTACGAAGTCTGCTTTGAGTGGATCAATCTGCTTTTGGCGTTCATTATGCAGTAACCTTAATCCTAAGTAAATGGACAGCTTCATGTATATGAGTTATGTACTTTGATGCTCTAATGGCTAAAGCGTCTCAGAGGTAGTAAGCTTATAGACCGGTTCGTTGGGTGCATGACTTGTATACGATGAAGGGTTCATTTACAGATATCGGAATCATAGCTCTAATGAGGAGTTAAGGGTATCCTCTTAAAGGCATTATACTGAATGTGAAAATGGATAAGGCCTTGGGTCGTCTGCTGGGCGAATGACTTCTTATTCACATAAGGTGAATAATCATTTTCTTTATTCGGTAGTATAATGGAACTTTAAGATAGCCTGCTCAGTAGGATTAAATGGACTTTAGCCTAAAGCTGATCATGGATATCATGTGAGGGTTCTACATACATGGCAAGGTCATTGGACGATAGCTTGTCACAGGCTTACGTAATACAGTATATAATTGGGAGTTCAGTTTCAGGTTTATAGTTGTGTGACTCTAAAATTAGTGATCATATGATTGAGTTGTTCGGTAAAAAATGATGATCATATGGATTTGTGGGAGCCTGATCATATATGTCCAATTGGTCCCTCTACTAGCTCCACATATTTTCTTAACGTTTGACAAATTGATTTGTGTATGCTATTGGCTAGTTTATTATGCACGGATGGTGTTGACACAGGATTACGATGGTCGACAAGATTCTCTTCGGTTGGATTCAGATTTTGTTTGGGATAATAGAATACACAATTATTCGAACTCCAAATAAAGTTGCCATGATTTTATTTGAGATTGGATTAGACTTGTAGAAAATTATCCATGAGAACAAGAAATTGAAATACAACTGTTTTGCGAATTTTGAAATTTGAAATTTGAAATTTGAAATTTGAAATTTGAAATTTGAATTTGAAATTTGAAATTCAAATTTTGAATCACAGTCCAAGTGGGATTCGAATTTATTGTAGTAAATCCACAAGGAATGAAATTCAAATTTGAGTTGGATATAGAGAGGAAAATCTTGTTTGAATCCTACTTGAATTTTGAATCCAAATCCTAACCAAATATGGATGAAAATTTAGAGGATTATCCTTAATGAATTTTTGGATTTTTGTGGATAAGGTTCAAGGAAAAATTCAAGTTTCAATCGTAATTGAATTTGGATTCTCTCCTCCCTGATTATGGCCAAAAATTTGAGGAAGATCTCCTCGGAGCTTTTCGGTTATTTTGGATAAGGGTGAGATAAGATTTAACCTTGAAAATCCTAGTGAATTTTTGATTCTTCCTTATCCAAAAGTGGCCGAAACTTTTGTGGGGATTTTCCCCTTGGATTTTTAGATTTTTTGGTTGAAAAAAGGAGATAAGATTCATGTTAAAATCTTGTTTTAATTTGGATTGGATAATCTTCAATAATGGCTGAAATTTGTTGGGATTTTCCCTTGGATAATTTCAGATTTTATGGTTGTGGATAAGGGAGAATATCTTATCCTAATCTAATTTGAATTCAGAGAATCACCTCATGCAGGTCTATAAATAAAGGTCTTGCCACTCCAGTTCTCTTAGACCGTAGACTCTCAGGTGAGCAGGCTTATTATTGCACAACTCACCGTGACAATAAGTTCTTTAGAGATCTGGGTGGTCGGAAGAAGACTAGCAGTACTAGCATACCGATCGAGGTTCAGAGTGCCCACATAATCAGCCATTCGGGAATTAGAGAATAGTAGAGAAGGCTAGTTGGTTGAAGCCCTCCAGTCATTCTCCTCCTGCAGATTGGCATCCTTGAGGTATGAGTTTTAATTGTTATTGGTTTATTGTATATGGCATCATGAGATATTTAATGATCTAAAAATTTTTATTGTTCCGCTGCGCCACTCTGATACATTTTTACCGATTTATTTTCCTATAGTGAGAAAGAGAAGAAGAAATGAGAGACAAGTACCCCTACTTATTCTAATTTTTAAGGATGAAAATTCTTAAAGAGGGGTGATTGTGACAGACCAAAGAATCTCAATAGTATTACCCAGGTTAAACTAGGGTTTTTCTAAGACTTTTTGTGAATAAGAATGTATGAGAACACTGTATTTGTAAATAAATAAATAATAGTGTTAATAGAAATAAATAAATGTTTTACAGGATTTAAAATCTCCAAAAATAGTCAAAGAATAAAGCTCATGATTGAGAAAGTGGTTTCGGACCAAAACACTTAAAATGGAGTGGTTTCGATATCCGAAAAGTATAGATATAAAGAAATGGTAAGTCAAAGAAAAAGTAAGATACTATAAGTGTTTTATGGTTTTTAAGAGTTTCGAAATTAAGTTAGATTGAACTGATAGCACGGATGGTTAGAAAAGTCCTCTAATGCACTCCCCTAGAAATTTCGTCATTTTCAGAAAAATGAGGATATCATTTAGAAACTAAAAACCCCAAGAGATTACCTTAAGTAAACCAAGAATGAGAAAAAAGATGAAAAAATACGGTTTTGATTTTTAGCCAAACCACAGTGAAATAAGGCAAACCGATCAGGCGAACGGCTCCAAAAAATCGCCTACGTGATTTCGACGAAATTTCGTTCGGTTTCACTTTTGGTCAAACTTTGACTTTTGGACTACTCAAATGATGTCATGCCTTAGGTCATGCATGATGTAATAAATCAAGAAAGAAAATTGTGTGGAAAAGTGGCAAATGATCCAAAAGCTAGAATTTAAAGTAAGCTTTGATCAAGGGCTAAAATCAAGCCAAAAATGCATGAAGAAAAAAAATTGAAAATTTGTGAATTTAGGGCTGTCTAGAACTGATAGAAGCAGCTGGAAAAACAGCCAAAAAAAATGCAAAATAACCCTTCAAAAAGTTGCTAAAAACCCCCTAAATTTTTTCTAATAAGTCCCCAAGAAAATTGCCAACAAGTCCCCCCTTTTTGGCCACCACATATACATGGTTTTGGGAGGTGTAAAACCAGAAATTTTGCAGCCAAAAACATAGCCTTCTTGCTGCCTTGTTGAAGCCGTGGCCTTCCCCTTCATTAAGCTTAAAATTTTTCAAGTTTTGGTGACAAATTCTTGAGCAAAGTTCATCCTAGGCATCAAGAGAACAACACAGTAAGGTGAGCTTGAAAAACTCAAGCTTTTTTATGGCATTTTGATGACAAAATCAATGGGTTATCATGAAGGAATTAAGTTGAAATTTTCAATTTTAAACTTTGTTGATTTTGATTCAAAAATAAGAACTAGTATGTGATTGAGTTAGAGAATGGATTAGAAGTTAGAAAACACAATTTTTGGTGTTTTAGAATCCACAAAATCCATGTGGGAATTGTGAAAAATTTAAAGTTTGATTTGGTTAGTTGTTTATTTGAATATGTGTTTTGGAATATGAGATGGTTAGAAAGGAAATTTGAAAGCTTGAAACAAATTTTGAATAGGTTTTTCATTACAAAAACCGTGGGTTTTCAATAGCGAAAGGCATGAATTTTTGTGGAAAATGAATTGTGTTTGGGGATTTAAAAAGAATTAAATTAATATGGAAAGAAAGTTTGTAAATTTAGAAACTTTGAAACAAATTTTGGTTAGGTTTTTCAAAGAAAAATCGAGTGTGAAGTGGTGGGGAGATTGTGTTATTGTAAAATAATAACGTGTAGAACAACGTGGTGAGATTATGTACAAGAATCGAGAAATTGAAGGGACAAAAATAGATGAAAGTTTAGTTAGAAATGAGTAGGTTCTAATGGAAAATTTTACGCAAAACGTTTGTAACTTTTACATAAAATTAGGTTTGTGGTATAGTACATGGCAGGATAGAATAGATTAGATGGTTTCGAGTCGTTTCCTAAATGCCGAGAACCTAAAAATTAAGCGGAAATGCTATTGAATTTTTAGGGTGCCCGAAGGGCATTTTAGGAAATGAGAGGTAAAATAAGTTTCAGGATTTGAAAACCCGAGCAACTCAGGGACCCAGGCTCGAGGACGGGTAATGGACGATTTCATAAGTAGTGAAATGTCCATTTGAGGTCCCGAGAGGTTAGAAAAATGAGAAACGACCCAAAAGAGTCGAAATAGTACCACCCGAGGGTTGGGTGAATAGTAACCCGAG
This sequence comes from Antiaris toxicaria, assembly GCA_035233585.1. Classification (NCBI taxonomy): domain Eukaryota; kingdom Viridiplantae; phylum Streptophyta; class Magnoliopsida; order Rosales; family Moraceae; genus Antiaris; species Antiaris toxicaria. The sequence continues at coordinate 50,064,928 of CP141153.1, forward strand.
TGTTTCAGCAAGAAATGTCGTAAAAGCTCGATAAGACCTAAGAAAATTTATTTCATGATTTTTGAGGCTAGAAAACCTAATTAAAATGCTAAAATGAAAGTTTTACAGTCTAGGGTCCCGTCAGGGACAAAATGGTATTTTCGACCGAAAATTTTAGAAAAGTCAAAAGAGGAGCGTTAAACCTCCTGGAAAGTCATTTTATGACTTTTGGGCTTAGAAAAGCCAGTTTAAGCAGTAAAATAAAATGTTTACTGTCTAAGTTACTATTCATCATTTTGATCAAAATTTCTAAAATGCTCAAAAAAAATCATCAGAGCCCAGAAGAGCCTAAATAGGATTTTAACAGTCAAAATCAAAATTTAAGCCTAAGAAACGAAGAAAAATCCCACTAGGAGCAAAACAGTCATTTTGCCAAAAGTTAGTGGTAAAATGGTCATTTTGCAAAAAGGTTCCAAGAAGGTCTAAATAGAATCGCTCAGGCTTTGAATGCTGCCATAAGGCTTTAATTAAGTTTTTAAAAGCCAAAGTTTAGATTTTAGTAGAACGGAAGCTATTTAATAAAAATGTAACTAACCGACGACATTATTGTCTACAGGCAACCTGACTAAAGATGGGCACAGGAATTCGATGGACCTGAGAAAGCTTATTTTAGCACAAACTGTAGGACAATAAATCGATAAAAACGTATCAGTGTGGCGCAACGGAACAATAAAAAATTTTTAGATCGTTAAATATCTCATGATGCCATATACAATAAACCAACAACAATTAAAACTCATACCTCAAGGATGCCAATCTTGCAGGAGAAGAATGACCGGAGGCTTCAACCAACTAGCCTTCTCTACTATTCTCCAATTCCCGAATGGCTGAGTGTATGGGTACTCTGAACCTCGATCGGTATGCTAGCACTGCTAGTCTTCTTCCGACCACCCAGATCTCTAAAGAACTTATTGTCACGATGAGCTGTGCAACAATAAGCCTGCTCACCTGAGAGTCTGTGGTCTGAAAGAACTGGAATGGCAGGACCTCTATTTATAGACATGCATGAGGTGATTCTCTGAATTTGAATTGGACTAGGAAAAGATATTCTCCCTTATCCATAACCATAAAAATCTGAATTTTCTATGGGAGATTCTAAATAATAAAATTCGGCCATTATGGATAAATCCAATCCAAATCTAAACAAGATTTTAACTAGAATTTTATCTTCCCTTTCTCAACCAAAAAATCTGAAATTCCTAGGAGAAAATCTCCTTAAAAAATTCGGCCACTTTTAGGATAAGGGAGAATCAAAATTCCACTAGGATTTTCAAGCTTGAATCTTATCTCAACCTTATCCAAAATAACCGAATTTTCCTAGGAGATACACTCCAAATTTTCAGCCACTTTTCAGGGAGGAGAGAATCCAAATTCAACTGGGATTGAAACTTGAATTTTTCCCTTTGAACCTTATCCACAAAAACCGAAATTCCATTGAGGATTATCCTCAAAATTTCGTCCACCTTTTGTTAGGATTTAGATTCAAAATTCAAGTAGGATTCTAACAAGATTATCCTCTCCAAATCCAACTCAAATTCGAATTTCAAACCTTGTCGATTTTCCACAACAAATTCGAATCACACTTGGACTGTGATTCAAAATTTGAATTTTAAATTTCAAATTCGAATTTCAAATTCAAATTTCAAATTTCAAATTTAAATTTCAAAATCCACAAAACGGTTGTGTTTCAAATTCTTGTTCTCATGGATAATTTTCTACAACTCCAATCCAATCTCAAATAAAATCATGGCAACTTTATTTGGAGTTCGAATAATTGTGTACTCTATTATCCAAAACAAAATCTAAATCCAACCGGAGAGAATCTTGTCTACCATCCTAATTCTGCGTCATCACCATCCATGCATAATAAACCAGCCAATAGCATACACAAATCAATTTGCCAAACGTTAAGGAATTATGTGAAGCTAGTAGAGGGGCTGATTGGACATATATAATCGGGCTCTCGCAAATCCATATGATCATCATTCTTTTACCGAACAACTCAATCATATGATCACTAGTTTCAGAGTCACACCACTATAAACCTGAAACTGAACTCCCAATTATATACCGTTTTACGTAAGCCTGTGACAAGCTATCGTCCAATGACCTTGTCATGTATGCAGAACCCTCATATGATATCCATGATCAGTCTTAGGCCAAAGTCCATTTAATCCTACTGATCAGGCTATCTTAAAGTTCCATTATACTACCGAATAAAGAAAATGATTATTCACCACATGTGAATAAGAAGTCATCCGCCCAGCAGACGACCCAAGGCCTTGTCCATTTTCACATTCAGTATAATGCCTTTAAGAGGATACCCTTAACTCCTCATTAGAGTTATGATTCCAATATCTATAAACGAACCCTTCATCGTATACAAGTCATGCACCCAATGAAACGGTCTATAAGCTTACTACCTCTGAGACGCTTTAGCCATTAGACCATCAAAGTACACAAGTCATATAAATGAATCTGTCCTTTTACTCAGGATTAAGGTTACTGCATAATGAATGTCAAAAGCAGATTGATCCACTCAAAGCGGACTTCGTAGATCAATCACGCTTTAGTCCCGGTCTAATATGTCACCACCAAGCAACATATCCATGTCTCTACTTGGGAGTCCAGCTCCAGACAGTCAAGACAAACCGTCCCCTCCAAGTCTTTAGACAACATAATAGTCTTAATATGAGTTAGATGCTCGGTCTAACCCCATAGACTACAGACCATAGTTTAGACTGCTAACTTTAGAACATTGTCTTCTCGCATACAAAAATCCATTGCATGCAATGTTCTAACAGTTTAACACAAGCAATCAGGGAGCCATATTTGCTTACATTTACTTTAACATGTAAATAAGACGAGGACAGATAGCAATGTAATGAATAACCTCTATATATAATTTTATTATCCAGTTCAAAATAAATACATCAAAATGTCTCTAACGCTTAGGGCATTTCCTAACAATCTCCCACTTGCCCTAAGCCAGCAGATGTGCCATGTTACGCATCCCCATCGCCTCTACGTGCCTCTCAAAGCTTCTAGCCACCAAAGTCTTAGTAAAGGGATCGGCGATGTTGTCCTCGGATGCGAACTTACATACATCCACTTGTCCTGTCTCCACGTGCCCTCTAACAATATGATATCTTCGATCAATGTGCTTGGTCCTCTTATGGTGCCGAGATTCCCTTGTGTTGGCAATAGCCCCTGTATTATCACAGTAAAGTGTGATAGGCTTGTCAACACCCGGAATGACCTCAAGGTCTCTAAAGAACTTGTGGAGCCAAACCGTTTCTTTAGATGCCTCAGCCGCAGCCACATACTCAGCCTCCATAGTAGAGTCAGCTGTGCAGCCCTGCTTCACGCTCCTCCACACAATGGCGCCTCCTCCGAGTAAAAAGACTGATCCTGATGTCGATTTCCTTGAATCCTTACAAGTTTGGAAGTCTGAGTCCGTGTATCCTACGGGTGTTAGGTCGCCTCCAGAATACACCAGAATATAATCCCTTGTTCTCTTAAGATACTTGAGTATATGCTTTACAGCTTGCCAGTGCTTGGTTCCAGGATTTGCTTGATATCGACTCACCATACCTACTGCAAAATATATATCCGGGCGAGTGCAAAGCATAGCGTACATAAGGCTACCCATAGCGGATGCATAAGGGACCTTACTCATACGCTCTCTTTCTTCCGATGTCTTGGGACAGTCATCCAATGAAAGAGTTAGACCGGCAATAGAAGGTTGTGAGCCTTTCTTTGCCTCTTGCATTGCATATTTGTCAATTATTTTATCTATGTATGAAGCTTGGGATAACGCTATCATTTTGTTCTTTCGATCTCTGTAGAGATGAATGCCTCGAACATAATTAGCTTTTCCCAAGTTCTTCATGTCAAACTGTTGGTGTAACCAAAGCTTGACCGATGATAAGTTCCCTACATTATTCCCAATGAGTAGTATATCATCGACATAGAGTATCAGAAAGACCACTTTTCCATCCTTAATACGTTAATAAACACAAGGTTCATCAACGTTCTACTCAAAACCAAATGTCTTAATCGCTTGATCAAACCTCTGGTTCTATGAGCGGGATGCTTGCTTTAATCCATAAATGGATCTAAGCAACTTGCAGACTTTCCTTTCTTGGCCTTTCGCTATGAACCCTTCGGGCTGTATCATATAGATACACTCTTCAAGATGGCCATTCAAGAATGCCATCTTGACATCCATTTGCCAGATCTCGTAATCGAGAGCCACAGCAATGGACAGAAGAATACGGATAGATTTCAGCATAGCAACAGGTGAAAAGGTTTCATCGTAATCGATTCCAGCCTTTTGTGTTTATCCCTTTGCAACCAGTCTAGCTTTGAAAGTTTCCACTCTCCCTTCCACATCCTTCTTTCTTTTGTAGACCCATTTGCATCCAATGGGTTTTATCCCATCCGGCAAATCTACAAGTTCCCAAACATAGTTGGATTTCATAGAATCCATCTCATTGTTCATAGCTTGTTTCCAAGATTTAGAATCAACATCATTTACAGCTTTATCATAAGTGGCCGGATCGTCCTCATGCTCATGAGCCTCGGCCTGGTATACCTCAGCATCATACATGAAGAAATTAGGTTTCTTCGAAACCCTCCCACTACGACGAGGCACCCTAAATTGTTGATCGTCTGCAGGTCTTTCACTGGAACTCGGACTTGCGTCCAAGACCGAAATCTGTGGAGCAGTTCTTTCACCCGATAACTCCTCTAGCACCACTTTGCTTCAAGGTTTAAAGTCATTCATGTGACTTTCCGCCAAGAATGTCGCATGGGTTGAGACAATGACCTTTTGTTATTTCGGGTTATAGAACAGACCTTCTTTAGTTCCTTTTAGATACCCTACAAACATGCACAATTCTGCACTTGGTTCCAACTTTTTCGCATCCGCATCCAGTACATGCGCCGGGCAGCCTCATATTCTCATATGTCCAAGGAGGGCTTCCTGCCGCGCCATAATTCATATGGAGTTCTGTGAATTGATTTGCTCAGAACCTGGTTCAGAATATAGCACGCCGTTTGTAAAGCATATCCCCTAAATGATAATGGCAGCGTTGAATAACTCATCATGGACCATACCATATCCAATAAGGTTCTATTTCTCCTTTCGACTACACCATTCTGTTATGGAGTACCAAGTGCAGTCAATTGGGATAATATCCCGTTCTCTACAAGATGTCCTAGAAATTCATCGGAGAGGTATTCACCACCTCGATCAGATCGAAGTGTCTTTATGTATTTATCCAATTGCTTTTCCACTTTCGCACGATACTCTTTGAACTTGTCAAAGGTTTCGCTCTTACGGCGCACCAGATACACATATCCATACCTCGAGTAATCATCTATAAAAGAGACATAATACTCGTGTAGGAAAATAAATTAGTAAAAACGTATCAGAGTGGCGCAGCGGAACAATAAAAAATTTTTAGATCGTTAAATATCTCATGATGCCATATACAATAAATCAACAACAATTAAAACTCATACCTCAAGGACGCCAATCTGCAGGAGGAGAATGACCGGAGGCTTCAACCAACTAGCCTTCTCTACTATTCTCCAATTCCCGAATGGCTGAGTGTGTGGGCACTCTGAACCTCGATCGGTATGCTAGCACTGCTAGTTTTCTTCCGACCACCCAGATCTCTAAAGAACTTTATTATCACGATGAGCTGTGCAACAATAAGCCTGCTCACCTGAGAGTCTGTGGTCTGAGAGAACTGGAGTGGCAGGACCTCTATTTATAGACCTGCATGAGGTGATTCTCTGAATTCGAATTGGACTAGGAAAAGATTTACTCCCTTATCCATAACTAAAAAATCCGAATTTTCCAAGGGAGAATCTCCATAATTAAATTCGGTTTTCCTAGGAAAAATCCAATCCAAATCTAAACAAGATTTTAACTAGAATTTTATCCTCCTTTTTCAACCAAAAAATCCGAATTTTTCTTGGAGAAAATCTCCTCATAAATTTCGGCCATTATGGATAAGGGAGAATCAAAAATTCCACTAGGATTTTCAAGCTTGAATCTTATCTCAACCTTATCAAAAATAACCGAATTTCCTAGGAGATATTCTCCCTAATTTCGGCCACTTTTCAGGGAAGGAGAGAATCCAAATTCAACTAGGATTGAAGCTTGAATTTTCCCTTGAATCTTATCCACAAAAATCCGAATTTTTCCATGAGGATTATCCTCAAAAATTTCGTCCACTTTTGTTGGGATTTGGATTCAAAATTCAAGTAGGATTCTAACAAGATTATCCTCTCCAAATCCAACTCAAATTTGAATTTCAAACCTTGTGGATTTTCCATAAAAAATTCGAATCCTACTTGGACTGTGATTCAAAATTTGAATTTCAAATTTCAAATTCAAATTTCAAATTTCAAATTTCAAATTTCAAATTTCAAATTTTAAATTTAAATTTCAAATTCAAATTTCAAATTCGAATTTCAAATTCAAATCTCAAATTCAAATTTCAAATTCAAAATTCAAATTTCAAATTCCACAAAACCGTTGTGTTTCATATTCTTGTTCTCATGGATAATTTTCTACAACTCCAATCCAATCTCAAATAAAATCATGACAACTTTATTTGGAGTTCGAATAATTGTGTACTCTATTATCCAAAACAAAATCTGAATCCAACCGGATATAATCTTGTCTACCATCCTAATCCTGTGTCATCACCATCCATGCACAATAAACTAGCCAATAGCATACACAAATCAATTTGCCAAACGTTAAGGAATTATATGGAGCTAGTAGAGGGACTGATTGGACATATATAATCGGGCTTCCGTGATTCCATATAATCATCATTCTTTACCGAACAACTCAATCATATGATCACTAGTTTCAGAGTCACACCACTATAAACTTGAAACTGAACTCCCAATTATATACCGTATTACGTAAGCCTGTGACGAGCTACCATCCAATGACCTTGTCATATATGCAAAACCCTCATATGATATCCATGATCAGCCTTAGGTCAAAGTCCGTTTAATCCTATTGATCAGGCTATCTTAAAGTTCCATTATACTACCGAATTAAGAAAATGATTATTCACCATATGTGAATAAGAAGTCATCCGCCCAGCAGACGACCCAAGGCCTTGTCCATTTTCACATTCAGTATAATGCCTTTAAGAGGATACCTTTAACTCCTCAGAGCTATGATTCTGATATCTGCAAACAAACCCTTCATCGTATACAAGTAATGCACCCAATGAACCGGTCTATAAGCTTACTACCTCTGAGATGCTTTAGCCATTGGAACATCAAAGTACACAAGTCATATACATGAAGTAGTTCATTTACTCAGGATTAAGGTTATTGCACAATGAACGTCAAAAGCAGATTGATCCACTCATAGCGGACTACGTAGATCAATCACACTTTAGTCCCAGTCTAATATGTCACCACCGCGCAACATATCCATGTCTCTACTTGGAAGTCCAGCTCCAGACAGTCAAGACAAACCGTCCCCTCTAAGGCTTTAGACAACATAATAGTCTTAACATGAGTTAGATGCTCGGTCTAACCCCATAGACTACAGACCATAGTTTAGATTGCTAACTTTAGAACATTGTCTTCTAGTATACAAAAGTCCATTGCATGCAACGTTCTAACAGTTTTAACACAAGCAGTCAGTGAGCCATATTTGCTTACATTTACTTTAACATGTAAATAAGACGAGGACAGATAGCAATGTAATGAATAACCTTTATGTATAATTTTATTATCCAGTTCAAAATGAATACATCAAAATGTCTCTAATACTTAGGGCATTTCCTAACAATCTCCCACTTGCCCTAAGCCAGTAGATGTGCCATGTTATGCATCCCCATCCCCTCTACATGCCTCCCAAAGCTTCTAGCTACCAAAGTCTTAGTAAAGGGATCGGCAATGTTGTCCTCGGACGCGATCTTACATACATCCACTTGTCTTGTTACCACATGCCCTCTAATAATGTGATACCTCCGATCTATGTGCTTGGTCCTCTTGTGGTGCCGAGATTCCCTTGTGTTGGCAATAGCCCCTGTATTATCACAGTAAAGTGTGATAGGCTGTCAACACCCGGAATGACCTCAAGGTCTCTAAAGAACTTGCAGAGCCAAACCGCTTCTTTAGATGCCTCAGCCGCAGCCACATACTCAGCCTCCATAGTAGAGTCAGCTGTGTAGCCTTGTTTCACGCTCCTTCACACAATGGCGCCTCCTCCGAGTAAAAACACTGATCCAGATGTCGATTTCCTCGAATCCTTACAAGTCTGGAAGTCTGAGTCCGTGTATCCTACGGGTGTTAGGTCCCCTCAAGAATACACTAGCATATAATCCCTCGTTCTCTTAAGATACTTGAGTATATGCTTTACTGCTTGCCAGTGCTTGGTTCCAGGATTCGCTTGATATTGACTCACCATATCTACTGCAAAACATATGTCCGGGCGAGTGCAAAGCATAGCGTACATAAGGCTACCCACAGCAGATGCATAAGGGACCTTACTCATACGCTCTCTTTCTTCCGATGACTTGGGACAGTCATCCAATGAAAGAGTTAGACCGGTAATAGAAGGTTGTGAGCCTTTCTTTGCCTCTAGCATTGCATATTTGTCAATTATTTTATCTATGTATGAAGCTTGGGATAATGCTATCATTTTGTTCTTTCGATCTCTGAAGAGACGAATGCCTAGAACATAATTAGCTTCTCCCTTCATGTCAAACTGTTGGTGTAACCAAAGCTTGACCGATGATAAGTTCCCTACATCATTCCCAATGAGTAGTACATCATCGACATAGACTATCAAAAAGACCACTTTTCCATCCTTAATAGGTTTATAAACACAAGGTTCATCAACGTTCTCCTCAAAACCATATGTTTTAATCGCTTGATCAATCCTCTGGTTCCATGAGCGGGATGCTTGCTTTAATCCATAAATGGATCTAAGCAACTTGCAGACTTTCCTTTCTTGGCCTTTCGCTACGAACCCTTCGGGCTGTATCATATAGATACACTCTTCAAGATGGCCATTCAAGAATGCCGTCTTGACATCCATTTGCCAGATTTCATAATCGAGAGCCACAGCAATGGACAGAAGAATACGGATAGACTTCAGCATAGCAACAGGCGAAAAGGTTTCCTCGTAATCGATTCCAGCCTTTTGCGTGTATCCCTTCGCAACCAGTCTAGCTTTGAAAGTTTCCACTCTCCCTTCCGCATCCTTCTTTCTTTTGTAGACCCATTTGCATCCAATGGGTTTTATCCCATCCGGCAAATCTACAAGTTCCCAAACAGAGTTGGATTTCATAGAATCCATCTCATTGTTCATAGCCTGTTTCCAAGATTTAGAATCAACATCCTTTATAGCTTCATCATATGTGACCGGATCTTCCTCATGCTCATGAGCCTCGGCCTGGTATACCTCAGCATCATACATGAAGAAATTAGGTTTCTTCGAAACCCTCCCACTACGACGAGGCACCCTAAATTGTTGATCGTCTGCAGGTCCTTCACTGGAACTCGGACTTGCGTCCAAGACTGAAATCTGTGGAGCAGTTCTTTCACCCGATAACTCCTTTAGTACTACTTTGCTTCGAGGTTTAAAGTCATTCATGTGACTTTCCTCCAAGAATGTCGCATGGGTTGAGACAATGACTTTTTGTTCCTTCGGGTTATAGAACAGACCTCCTTTAGTTCCTTTTGGATACCCTACAAACATGCATAATTCTGATCTTGGTTCCAACTTCTTCGCATCCCCATCCAGTACATATGCCGGGCAGCCCCATATTCTCATATGTCCAAGGGAGGGCTTCCCGCCATGCCACAATTCATACGGAGTTCTAGGAATTGATTTGCTTGGAACCTGGTTCAGAATATAGCACGCCGTTTGTAAAGCATATCCCCAAAATGATAATGGCAACGTTGAGTAACTCATCATGGACCGTACCATATCCAATAAGGTCCTGTTTCTCCTTTCGGCTACACCATTCTGTTGTGAAGTACCAGGTGCAGTCAATTGGGATAAAATCCCGTTCTCTACAAGATGTCCTAGAAATTCATCGGAGAGGTATTCGCCACCTCGATCAGATCAAAGTGTCTTTATGGATTTATCCAATTGCTTTTCCACTTCCGCACGATACTCTTTGAACTTATCAAAGGTTTCGCTCTTGCGGTGCATCAGATACACATATCCATACCTCGAGTAATCATCTTTGAAAGAGACATAATACTCGAACCCTCCTCGTGCTGTGATGTTCATGGGGCCACATACGTCAGTGTGCACAATTTCTAAGAGCTCCTTAGCCCTTGTACCCTTAGCTCCAAAAGACCTCTTAGTCATCTTACCCTCTAGACAAGACTCACATTGGGGAAGTCGTACCTCCTCCAGAGATTCCCGAGGATCGTCTTTCACCAATCTTTGAATCCTATCCTGATTAATATGACCAAGTCTTAAATGCCAAAGATACGCCTTGTTAGAGTGAGAAACTTTCAACCTTTTAGAGTTATCAATTAATGCAGTGTCAAGTAGTGAGTACATCTTTGGTCTGATCAAATATAGGTTTCCATCCATCCATCCAGAACAGATAAAAGACTTATTTCTACGAATATCAACTCTTTTACTAAAAGAAACTGAATAAGAATCCTTTATTAAACAAGCTACCGATATAAGGTTCCTCCTAAAATTAGGAACATAAAAACAGTCTTTCAATAAAATAAACCTAAATTGATCAAAATAAAGGTGAACATCTCCCACTGCCTCAGCCACCACAAAGCTACCATCTCCAGTCCGCAACGAGAGGCTCCTATCATGTAGACTTCTCGTTTCCACGAACCCCTGCATAGAAACACAAACATGATTAGTGGCGCCCGAATCAATGACCTAAGTGTCTTTCAATTCTTCCACCAAACACGCTTCTAAGTAATGAAGTTCCTTACCTTCCTTGCCCTTGGCGGCTAGGAATTCCCGGCAAGCCTTCTTGAAGTGACCTTCCTTCCCACAATGGAAGCATTTGGACTTTTTAGGGTCCTTTGGCTTCTTGTTCTTCTTCTTCTTCTTCCCATCCGAGACAGGAGGATTAGAAGAACTGGAAGTCACTTGCTTCTTATTTGGCCTCTTCCTCTTCCGTGAGGGATTGGAAGATTCTGCCAAATTGGCCTCTCCTTTAGGTCGGACCACATCCTCATCCCTGATCATCCGCTCATAAGCCTGTAGTTGCTTCATGAGCTCGGTTAGTCCTAACTCCTTTGTCGCCAGATTGTATGCGGCCTTAAACCCTACAAAATCTTTAGACAGAGTCTTGAGCACCATCTCGATCTGGGTGTTGTAGTCTAACTCAGCACCATTCTCGGCAGCCTCAGTGAAGAATCCCATTAAAGTGATCATATGGTCCTTCATCGGAGTACCCGCCTTTTGCTTGGAGTTCATAATGCTGGTGATAGCGGACTGTCGAGCCAATTTTTCTTGGCCTCCGAACATGTCCTCCAGATTGTCCATGATCTCCCCAGCAACTTGATAAATCTCATGCTGCTTTTGTAAAGCACTCGTCATGCTAGCAAGGATGTAGCATCGAACTATTTCATTGGATTCTCTCCAACGATTATAGGCAACCGGGACTTCCTCAAGTGGTGTGTTAGGTTTGGGCCCAGGTGGGCATGGTTCGTCTAGTACAAACTTGTGTCTCTCGCAGCTGAGAACTATTAATAGATTTCTTTCCAGTCTTTATAATTATCGCCATTCAACTTATTTTCAGTAAGTATTGAAATGAGGGGTGTCGGTGACATTTTGAACTGAAATAAAATTATACTAGACATCATTACAAAGCCCAAGCAAATATACAGATAATTTAGCAAATAAAACATACAAGTATGTTCCTACATGAAATTTGAAAAAACATGTAGCATTGCAATGGTAATTCTCAGCACCTATTGCCCAAAGCCACCGAGGGGTGGTCATGAAAACAAATAGCCGGAACATGGACCCCGTCCAATTAATATATGTTACCTTAAATCCTCCAAGGTTAAGACATATATTAATAACCGCTTATTTGGCCACCAGTTTAGTTAACAGAGCTTCTAGGGAAGGTTAATAACTAAACGAGTCTTGAGTGTATAACCATTGTTTACGTAGCCCGATCCACGTCCTACCAAGCCACCGAGGGGTGGTCATGAATAGGATCGCACCCGAACACGTTTTCTACATAGGAGATCCAATCTAGTATACCGGTGGTGGTAAACACCTACCGAGGGGTGTGGTCAGGGCAGAACTGACGCGAGGCGTTACCATGCTTTCACATATGGATCAACAATGGAGGCCGTGGGTTTTGTTTGAAACCCTCTCCCACTCAATATTTTGAAAAACATGCAAGTTTTCACAAATTATGTATGATCAATATAGTATGAGCGGCACTCACCTATCCTATATGACATGTTATCAAATATGCATACAAAACATCCATCAATACATATTTATACATCCATGACATATCACAGAAAAAATAATTGACAGAATAACCAAGCTATGGTTCCATCCTAGAACAAAGAAAATAAAGATTACAAAATTCCATCCAAAGCATTCTTTGGGTCTTGAATTTTGTTCCGTCTTCTCGTATCCATCTTTATGTAGCCTCTCCATTTATTTCTCATCCCAATAATTATTTAAAATTTAAATCTCCAAAAATCTAAATTTCAAATTCAAATTCCAAATTCGAATTTCAAATTTAAATTTCAAATTTAAATTTTAAACAATTTTAAACATTATGTGTAATAATATGTAATTTCAAAAATTTCAAATTTTAATTTCATATTTTTAAACGTGATTTAAAATTAAATCTCAAATTTAAAAATCAAAATTTTCTGATTTTTGAACCGTCGGACGGCCGCCCCCGTAGGCGGCAGCCGCCGTGGGCAGCCACCAACCCCGGAGGGGCTGGCAGCCCACGGCCGCCCCCATGTGCAGCCCTGCTGGGCTGCAGGCCAAGCCTGCAGCGCCGGGCTGCACGCCCAAGCTGGGCGCAGCAGCCGGTAGGCTGCAGGCAGCGCCTGCAGCCAGAGGCTGCACGCCCAGGCTGCGGCCAGCCTTGGGCAGGCCACGGCCACCCCTGGCTGCAGGCCAACCCTGCGGCCGGGGTGGTGTGGGCCTGCTTAGGGGCTGCCGCAGCCCCATCCTGCTCGAGGGTAGGGGCTGCAGCCCCACCAAGGCCTGTCAACCTATCCCAAGGGGTCGTGTCTCGATTTTCATGCCATATTCCAATTTACCTATTAGGATCTCCAAAAATTAATTTGAATCCCAATTAAATTGAAATTTTCCACACAATCAAAATTTCAACCTTTAAATCAAATTTAACTTTTGGGAAAAAATAAATTACGGTCTTCAATCTTCAATCTCCTCCAAGAATAATTACATAAAATTTCCTAAACCGTTTCCGGTGTACAAAAATTCTAACCATAAAAATTCTAAGAGACAAAAATTAAAATCTATGGGAAAATTACAGTGTTAATAAACTGCTCCCATGGTTACATAAAAAATTCCTAGATACAATTTTTCTAAATTCTAAGGAACCATAACCGGTATAAACAAGCATGCTTATAATAATTCAAAAAATTAAAATAACCACATACTTTATATATAATCCATGATAACAACATAAAGGAACCCTACAATGCCACTCTCTAAATATTAAATCCATACATAAATAAAAAGACTAAGTAATTGTCTAATTTATGTACATGGCATAGTCATGAGATGGATCTGATACCAATTGTAGGAAAATAAATCGGTAAAAACGTATCAGAGTGGCGCAGTGGAACAATAAAACATTTTTAGATCGTTAAATATCTCATGATGCCATATACAATAAATCAACAACAATTAAAACTCATACCTCAAGGACGCCAATCTGCAAGAGGAGAATGACTGGAGGCTTCAACCAACTAGCCTTCTCTACTATTCTCCAATTCTCGAATGGCTGAGTGTGTGGGCACTCTGAACCTCGATCGGTATGCTAGCACTGCTAGTCTTCTTCCGACCACCCAGATCTCTAAAGAACTTTATTGTCACGATGAGCTGTGCAACAATAAGCCTGCTCACCTGAGAGTCTGTGGTCTGAGAGAACTGGAGTGGCAGGACCTCTATTTATAGACCTGCATGAGGTGATTCTCTGAATTCGAATTGGACTAGGAAAATATTTTCTCCCTTATCCATAACTAAAAAATCCGAATTTTCCAAGGGAGAATCTCCACAATTAAATTCGGTTTTCCTAGGATAAATCCAATCTAAATCTAAACAAGATTTTAGCTAGAATTTTATCTCCCTTTTTCAACCAAAAAATCTGAATTTTTCTTGGAGAAAATCTCCTCATAAATTTCGGCCATTATGGATAAGGGAGAATCAAAAATTCCACTAGGATTTTCAAGCTTGAATCTTATCTCAACCTTATCAAAAATAACCGAATTTCCTAGGAGATATTCTCCCTAATTTCGGCCACTTTTCAGGGAAGGAGAGAATCCAAATTCAACTAGGATTGAAGCTTGAATTTTCCCTTGAATCTTATTCACAAAAATCCGAATGTTTCCATGAGGATTATCCTCAAAAATTTCGTCTACTTTTGTTGGGATTTAGATTCAAAATTCAAGTAGGATTCTAACAAGATTATCCTCTCCAAATCCAACTCAAATTCGAATTTCAAACCTTGTGGATTTTCCACAACAAATTCGAATCCTACTTGGACTATGATTGAAAATTTGAATTTCAAATTTCAAATTCAAATTTCAAATTCAAATTTCAAATTTCAAATTTCAAATTTCAAATTTAAATTTCAAATTCGAATTTCAAATTCAAATTTCAAATTCAAATTTCAAATTCAAAATTCAAATTTCAAATTCCACAAAACGGTTGTGTTTAATATTCTTATTCTCATGGATAATTTTCTACAACTCCAATCCAATCTCAAATAAAATCATGGCAACTTTATTTGGAGTTCGAATAATTGTGTACTCTATTATCCAAAACAAAATCTGAATCCAACCGGAGAGAATCTTGTCTACCATCCTAATCCCATGTCATCACCATCCATGCATAATAAACTAGCCAATAGCATACACAAATCAATTTGCCAAACGTTAAGGAATTATATGGAGCTAGTAGAGGGACTGATTGGACATATATAATCGGGCTCCCGTGATTCCATATGATCATCATTCTTTACCGAACAACTCAATCATATGATCACTAGTTTCAGAGTCACACCACTATAAACCTGAAACTGAACTCCCAATTATATACCGTATTACGTAAGCCTGTGACGAGTTACCATCCAATGACCTTGTCATATATGCAAAACCCTCATATGATATCTATGATCAGCCTTAGGTCAAAGTCCGTTTAATCCTACTGATCAGGCTATCTTAAAGTTCCATTATACTACCGAATTAAGAAAATGATTATTCACCATATGTGAATAAGAAGTCATCCGCCCAGCAGACGACCCAAGGCCTTGTCCATTTTCACATTCAGTATAATGCCTTTAAGCGGATACCTTTAACTCCTCACAGCTATGATTCCGATATCTGCAAACAAACCCTTCATCGTATACAAGTCATGCACCCAACGAACCGGTCTATAAGCTTACTACCTCTGAGACGCTTTAGCCATTGGAACATCAAAGTACACAAGTCATATACATGAAGTAGTTCATTTACTCAGGATTAAGGTTATTGCACAATGAACGTCAAAAGCAGATTGATCCACTCATAGCGGACTACGTAGATCAATCACACTTTAGTCCCAGTCTAATATGTCACCACCGAGCAACATATCCATGTCTCTACTTGGGAGTCCAGTTCCAGACAGTCAAGACAAACCGTCCCCTCTAAGGCTTTAGACAACATAATA
Organism: Antiaris toxicaria; assembly: GCA_035233585.1. Taxonomy (NCBI): domain Eukaryota; kingdom Viridiplantae; phylum Streptophyta; class Magnoliopsida; order Rosales; family Moraceae; genus Antiaris; species Antiaris toxicaria. Next base: position 50,080,895 of record CP141153.1, read on the forward strand.
GTCTTAACATGAGTTAGATGCTCGGTCTAACCCCATAGACTACAGACCATAGTTTAGACTGCTAACTTTAGAACATTGTCTTCTCGCATACAAAAGTCCATTGCATGCAACGTTCTAACAGTTTTAACACAAGCAGTCAGTGAGCCATATTTGCTTACATTTACTTTAACATGTAAATAAGACGAGGACAGATAGCAATGTAATGAATAACCTCTATGTATAATTTTATTATGCAGTTCAAAATGAATACATCAAAATGTCTCTAATACTTAGGGCATTTCCTAACAATCTCCCACTTGCCCTAAGCCAGTAGATGTGCCATGTTACGCATCCCCATCGCCTCTACATGCCTCTCAAATCTTCTAGCTACCAAAGTCTTAGTAAAGGGATCGGCAATGTAGACTTCACGGTAAACATCTCCCACTGCCTCAACCACCACCAAGCAGCCGTCCCCAGTTCGCAACGAGAGGCTCCTATCATGTAGACTTCTCGTTTCCACGAACCCCTTCCTTGCCCTTGGCGGCTAGGATTTCCCGGCAAGCCTTCTTGAAGTGACCTACCTTCCCACAGCGGAAGCACTTGGACTTTTTAGGGTCCCTGGGCTTCTTGTTCTTCTTCTTCTTCTTCCTATCCGAGACAGTAGGATTAGAAGAACTGGAAGCCGCTTGCTTCTGATTTGGCCTCTTCCTCTTCTGTGAAGGTTTGGAAGATTCCGCCAAATTGGCCTCACCTTTGGGTTGGACAGCATCCCCATCCCTGATCATCCGCTCATAAGCCTGAAGTTGCTTCATGAGCTCGGTTAGTCCTAACTCCCTTGTCGCCAGATTGTATGCGGCCTTAAACCCCACAAAATCTTTAGACAGAGTTTTGAACACCATCTCGATCTGGGTGTTGTAGTCCAACTCAGCACCGTTTTCGGCAGCCTCAGCGAAGAATCCCATTAGAGTGATCACATGGTCCTTCACCGGAGTACCCGCCTTCTGCTTAGAGTTCATAATACTGGTGATAGCGGACTGTCGAGCCAATTTTTCTTGGCCTCCGAACATGTCCTCCAGATTTTCCATGATCTCCCCAGTAATTTGATAAGTCTCATGCTACTTTTGTAAAGCACTCGTCATGCTAGCAAGTATGTAGCATCGAGCTATATCATTGGATTCTCTCCAACAAGTATAGGCAACCGGGAACTCCTCAATCGGTGTGTTAGGTTTTGGCCCTGGTGGGCATGGTTCGTCCAGTACGAACTTGTGTCTCTCGCAGCTGAGAACTATTAACAGATTTCTTTTCCAATTCTTATAATTGTCGCCATTTAGTTTATTCTCAGTAAGTATTGAAATGAGGGGTGTCGGTGACATTTTGAACTTGAAATAAAATTATACTAGACATCATTACAAAGCCCAAGCAAATATACAGATAATTTAGCAAATAAAACATACAAGTATGCTCCTACATGAAACTTGAAAAACATGTAGCATTGCAACGGTAATTCTCAGCACCTATTGCCCCAAGCCACCGAAGGGTGGTCATGAAAACAAATAGCCGGAACATGGACCCCGTCCAATTAATATATGTTGCCTTAAATCCTCCAAGGTTAAGACATATATTAATAACCGCTTATTTGGCCACCAGTTTAGTTAACAGAGCTTCTAGGGAAGGTTAATAACTAAACGAGTCTTGAGTGTATAACCATTGTTTACGTAGCCCGATCCACGTCCTAACAAGCCACCGAGGGGTGGTCATGAATAGGATCGTACCCGAACACATTTTCCACATAGGAGATCCAATATAGTATACCGGCGGCAATAAACACCTACCGAGGCGTGTGGTCAGGGCAGAACTGACGCGAGGCGTTACCATGCTTTCACATACGGATCAACAATGGAGGCCGTGGGTTTTGTTTGAAACCCTCTCCCACTCAATATTTTGAAAAACATGGAAGTTTTGACAAATTATGTATGATCAATATAGTATGAGCGGCACTCACCTATCCTATATGACATGTTATCAAATATGCATACAAAACATCCATCAATACATATTTATACATCCATGACATATCATAGAAAAAATAATTGACAGAATAACCAAGATATGGTTCCATCCTAGAACAAAGAAAATAAAGATTACAAAATTCCATCCAAAACATTCTTTGGGTCTTGAATTCTGTTCCATCTTCTTGTATCCATCTTTATGTAGCCTCTCCATTTATTTCTCATCCCAAGAATTATTTAAAATTTAAATCTCAAAAAATTTAAATTTCAAATTCGAATTTCAAATTTAAATTTCCAATTCAAATTTTTAAACAATTTTAAACATCATGTGTAATAATATGTAATTTCAAAAATTTTAAATTTTCAATTACATATTTTTAAACATGATTTAAAATTAAATTTCTAATTTAAAAATCAAAATTTTTCGATTTTAGACCGTCGTACCGCCGCCTCCAAAGGCGGCAGTCGCTGTGGGCAGCCACCAGCCCCAAAGGGGCTAGCAGCCCACGGCTGCCCCCTATCCAGGCTGCACGCCAGGCCTGCAGCGCCAGGCTGCACACCCAGGCTGGGCGCAGCAGCCGGCAGGCTGCAGGCAGGCTGCAGCCAGAGGCTGCACGCCCAGGCTGCAACCATCCTTGGGCGGGCCACGGCCACCCTTGGCTACAGGCCAAGCCTGCGGCCGTGGGTGGTGTTGGCCTGCACAGGGGCTGCCGCAGCCCCATCCTGCCCGAGGGCAGGGGCTGCAGCCCCACCAAGGTCCATCGGCCTATCTCGAGGGGTCGTGTCTCAATTTTCGTGCCATATTCCAATTTACTTATTAGGATCTCCAAAAATTAATTTGAATCCTAATTAAATTGAAATTTTCCACACAATCAAAATTTCAACCTTTAAATCAAATTTAAGTTTTGGGGAAAAATAAATTACGGTCTTCAATCTTCAATCTCCTCCAAGAATAATTACATAAAATTTCCTAAACCGTTTCCGGCGTACAAAAATTCTAACCATAAAAATTCTAAGAGACAAAAATTAAAATCCATGGGAAAATTACAGTGTTAATAAACTGCTCCCATGGTTACATAAAAATTCCTAGATACAATTTTTCTAAATTCTAAGGAACCATAACTGGTATAAACAAGCATGCTTATAATAATTTAAAAAATTAAAATAACTACATACTTTATACATAATCCATGATAACAACATAAAGGAACCCTAGAATGCCACTCTCTAAATATCAAATCCATACATAAATAAAAAGACTAAATAATTGTCTAATTTATGTACATGGCATAGTCATGAGATGGCTCTGATACCAATTGTAGGACAATAAATCGATAAAAACGTATTAGAGTGGCGCAGCGGAACAATAAAAAATTTTTAGATCGTTAAATATCTCATGATGACATATACAATAAACCAACAACAATTAAAACTCATACCTCAAGGACGCCAATCTTGCAGGAGAAGAATGACCGGAGGCTTCAACCAACTAGCCTTCTCTACTATTCTCCAATTCCCGAATGGCTGAGTGTGTGGGCACTCTGAACCTCGATCGATATGCTAGCACTGCTAGTCTTCTTCCGACCACCCAGATCTCTAAAGAACTTATTGTCACGATGAGCTGTGCAATAATAAGCCTGCTCACCTGAGAGTCTGTGGTCTGAGAGAACTGGAATGGCAGGACCTCTATTTATAGACCTGTATGAGGTGATTCTCTGAATTTGAATTGGACTAGGAAAAGATATTCTCCCTTATCCGTAACCATAAAAATCTGAATTTTCTATGGGAGATTCTCAATAATAAAATTCGGCCATTATGGATAAATCCAATCCAAATCTAAACAAGATTTTAACTAGAATTTTATCTTCCCTTTCCCAACCAAAAAATCTGAAATTCCTAGGAGAAAATCTCCTCAAAAAATTCAGCCACTTTTAGGATAAGGGAGAATCAAAATTCCACTAGGATTTTCAAGCTTGAATCTTATCTCAACCTTATCCAAAATAACCGAATTTTCCTAGGAGATACACTCCAAATTTTCGGCCGCTTTTCAGGGAGGAGAGAATCCAAATTCAACTGGGATTGAAACTTGAATTTTTCCCTTTGAACCTTATCCACAAAAACCGAAATTCCATTGAGGATTATCCTCAAAATTTCGTCCACCTTTTGATAGGATTTAGATTCAAAATTCAAGTAGGATTCTAACAAGATTATCCTCTCCAAATCCAACTCAAATTCGAATTTCAAACCTTGTGGATTTTCCACAACAAATTCGAATCCCACTTGGACTGTGATTCAAAATTTGAATTTTAAATTTCAAATTCGAATTTCAAATTCAAATTTCAAATTTCAAATTTAAATTTCAAAATCCACAAAACGGTTGTGTTTCAAATTCTTGTTCTCATGGATAATTTTCTACAACTCCAATCCAATCTCAAATAAAATCATGGCAACTTTATTTGGAGTTCGAATAATTGTGTACTCTATAATCCAAAACAAAATCTAAATCCAACCGGAGAGAATCTTGTCTACCATCCTAATCCTGTGTCATCACCATCCATGCATAATAAACCAGCCAATAGCATACACAAATCAATTTGCCAAACGTTAAGGAATTATGTGGAGCTAGTAGAGGGACTGATTGGACATATATAATCGGGCTCCCGCAAATCCATATGATCATCATTCTTTTACCGAACAACTCAATCATATGATCACTAGTTTCAGAGTCACACCACTATAAACCTGAAACTGAACTCCCAATTGTATACCGTATTACGTAAGCCTGTGACAAGCTATCGCCCAATGACCTTGTCATGTATGCAGAACCCTCATATGATATCCATGATCAGTCTTAGGCCAAAGTCCATTTAATCCTACTGATCAGGCTATCTTAAAGTTCCATTATACTACCGAATAAAGAGAATGATTATTCACCACATGTGAATAAGAAGTCATCCGCCCAGCAGACGACCCAAGGCCTTGTCCATTTTCACATTCAGTATAATGCGTTTAAGAGGATACCCTTAACTCCTCATTAGAGCTATGATTCCAATATCTGTAAACGAACCCTTCATCGTATACAAGTCATGCACCCAACGAATCGGTCTATAAGCTTACTACCTCTGAGACGCTTTAGCCATTGGAACATCAAAGTACACAAGTCATATACATGAAGCTGTTCTTTTACTCAGGATTAAGGTTACTGCATAATGAACGTCAAAAGCAGATTGATCCACTCAAAGCGGACTTCGTAGATCAATCACGCTTTAGTCCCGGTCTAATATGTCACAACCAAGCAACATATCCATGTCTCTACTTGGGAGTCCAGCTCCAGACAGTCAAGACAAACCGTCCCCTCCAAGGTTTTAGACAACATAACAGTCTTAACATTAGTTAGATGTTCGGTCTAACCCCATAGACTACAGACCATAGTTTAGACTGCTAACTTTAGAACATTGTCTTCTCGCATACAAAAATCCATTGCATGCAACGTTCTAACAGTTTTAACACAAGCAGTCAGTGAGCCATATTTGCTTACATTTACTTTAACATGTAAATAAGACGAGGACAGATAGCAATGTAATGAATAACCTCTACATATAATTTTATTATCCAGTTCAAAATGAATACATCAAAATGCCTCTAACGCTTAGGGCATTTCCTAACACAAACACTGTACGTATAGACATTTAAATGTCTAGTCACAAACTGACTGACCATAGAATCGTGTTTATATACAAGTTATATATTTTGTGGCATAATAATCTAACATGTTCATAAAGTTAGAAAAGTGCAAAAAACTAAAGTATAGAAAGATAAATATAAGCAAAATAGTAAAACTACAAATGTAAGGTTGGCGTACCGACCTGCCTAGTAGTGAGGTTTAAGAATAGCCTCCACCCCAGAAGTGTGGTGCTGCCACAAAAATATGGTAGTTAATGGCTTAATGTACTACCTCAAGTGTGGTAGTGCAAAGATTAACCTTGGGGTTGATTGGTGGATTGCTCCCCCTTCCCCCATTAGTTTGCACACATTAGGTACATCCAACCATGAGCCCACAAGTGAAAGATAAAAGAAGAAAAGAAAGAAAAGAAACGAAAAGAAAAAAAAGATAGAATAGAAAGAATAAGAAATCATAAGAGCAGAAAATCGACATATATAAGAGACTAACCTTAAGTGATATGCATAAATCATGTTTTATCTGCATGTTTGTACTTACTGAGTTTTAGCTCACGAGTCTATTCGTGATGTAGGTAACAAGGGTAAGTAGCCTGCATTATGAAGAGAGAGCTAAAGGGTAGGTAGGCAGATTCTCACAATGTCATGGACGGGTTGTGGATGCACTTCGCAAAGTATCTGTTGTGAAAAGAGTATAGTAGAAAAGTGTATGTATAAACGTATAAAGACAAGATCAGTGTAATGTGTATAGAAGTGAAGCAAGTTTAAAGGTATACTTATGTAATAAAGTATTTTTATATTAGTAAGTATTTTAAAGAAAACAAGATCGCAAGTATTTTAAAAAAATGAAATAGAATAATATATGTATATACATGATTTCAAGAACTCATAGAAGAAATTCATGGTTTTTCAAATACCAATCTTTTAAAGAAAAACAAGTTAAGTGAGAGGAAATAAAGGGCAAAGAAAGAAAGAAAGAGAGTGGACGACTCGAGCTAGTCGGGTGGTCGACAGTACAATACCGAGAAAATGGTCCAGATGACCTCTTCTCATCTAGAAACTGACAAAATCGGAGTCAAAACGCTCAGGCTAATCAGTTAGAACAAAAGGCAATGAATAGTAAATAGGGAAAAACACAGTGTCAAGTTACTAGCCAAGACGGCCTTAATTTGACTTAAAACTGATATATTCACAGTCAGTGGGCCCAATTTGTTCAATTAGGCACAAACAATGAATTTTTATCTAAGAGATACATAGTATCAGGAAGAGGCTCGTGACGACCTTATCTCGCCCCGAAACTGATATATATAGACTCAGAACGCCTAAATTAGTCAATCAGGCACCTGAGACTTTTTCGAGGCGGGGTCACACAGATCCCAAAAAATGATCCAGATGACCTCAGACAAACATAAAACTGATAAAAATAAAATCAACACGTCCAAATTAGTCAAGAGAGATTGTGTTGAAAATTTCATGTAAAAACACCTCGATATGCATGTGTAAGTACAACACAGTGTAGACACAACCACAGTATAGAAAATATATAGTAAATTGGTGTAGAATGGGTTCTTAGATAGTATAAACCAACTAGAAATCATCAGTATAAAAATTAGATTCAGAAAATATGGTTTCCAGATGAAAATTAGAATACTACCAAGAAATGACCGTAATGTGGCTTCACCGAATCCAACCATGCAAAACTGTCATGATCCGACTCTGTTGTCAGCCAAGACAGCCCGTGCACTAAACTTGGATTGCCATTTTAAAACTCTTTTCATTTCAACTCTATTTTTTTTTCAGGGCCCAAAATTTTGCCCATACTTTTTTTTCTTTCTAATGCATACTTTCCTCAACTGAAAGCCATAAAAAATATAAAACTAACTTTGAGTTGTCTTTTTTTTTTTTTACGTACAAAATAATGTACAAACATACAATATATGTACATATACTGTGTTTTTCAAAAATACATTCTCTTCAATTCACTCTTTTATCGCTCAGTGGAAGACTGGTAGCAGGACCAAAATCCACAGTGGACTCCCTATCCCATTGACACGCTATGGGCTACACGACTAGCTCGAGAGGTCCATTTTCTTTCTTTCTTTGCTCTTTAGTTTCTTTGACTTAACTTGTTTTTCTTTAAAAGATTGGTATTTGAAAAATCATGAAATTTTTTTTTATATACTTGCTATCTTGTGTACTTGAAAATACTTAATAATATTTAAAATACTTAATAATATAAATACACATTATTACATAAGTATATCTTTAAACTTACTTTACTTTATACATAACACACTTGTCTTGTATTTACACATTTATACATACATTCTTGTACCACTCTCTCTTTTTATAGCAGATAGTTTGCATAACGGATCCATAACCCGTCCATGACATCATGGGAATCTGTCTGCCAGTCCCTTTTTCTCTTTCTCTTCATAATACAAGTTGTTTACCTTTGTTACCTACATCACGAACAAACTAGAGTGAGCTAGAGCTCAGTAAGTACAAACATACAGATAAAGCATGAATTATATCTAACACTTAAGGTTAGTCTACTAGGTGTGTCTATTTTCGATTCTTATGGTTTCTTCATTCTCTCTATTCTATCTTTTTCTTTTCTTTTCTTTTCTTTCTTGATCTTTCTTTATCTTTCTTTATCTTTCACTTGTGGGCCCATGGCTGGACGTACCTAATGCGCGCAAACCAATGGAGGAAAGGGGGAGCGACCCACCAATCAACCCCAAGGTCAATCTCGCACTACAAACTTGGGGTAGTGCGTTAGCCATTAACTACCTTAAGCTTGCGGTAGCACCACACATCTGGGTTTGAGGCTATTCTTAACACTTAAACCTCACAGTTGGGGAGGTCGGTATGCCAACCATTACATTTTCAGTCTTATTATCTTGCTTATATTTATCTTTTTTTATTCTTTAGTTTGTTTATACTTTTCTAACTTCATGAACATGTTAGTCTATCATGTCACAAAAAAATATTTATAATCTTACATATAAACATAACTCTATAATAGTCAGTTCATGCGTAGACATTTAAATGTCTGTACTTATAGCGTTTGTGCTAACGTAAGCTTTCTTGAATCCTTTGGAATCCTGTGCCTGTCTCCGGTCGGGTTCCCTATAATCATTAAGGTTGTTAATTAGTTACCATTTTACTAAAGAACTTTCGTTTTACTAAAATCTAAATTTAGGCTTTTAAAAACTTAACTAAAGCCTCAGGACATTATTTAAAACCCAAACAATCCTATTTAGACCTTTCTGGAACCTCTTTGAATAATTACCATCTTGCCCTAAACTTTTGGCAAAATTACCGTTTTGCCCCTGGTAGGGTTGTTCTCTGCTTATCAAGCTTAAATCTTTGATTCTGACCTTTAAAATCCTATTTAGACTCTTTTGGGGCTCTAACAATCTTTTCCGAGCTGTTCAAAAATTTTGATCAAAATGATGAATAGTAACTTTGACCGTATAAAATACTATTCATCATGAATAGTAACTTTAACATAGACTGTGAACATTTCCTTTTACTGCTTAAACTAACTTTTCTAATCCCAAAAGTCATAAAATAACCTAGGAGGTTCAACGTTCCTCTTTTGGCCTTTCCAAAATTTTAGGTCGAAATGACCATTTTGCCCTTGACGGGATCTTAGACCGTAAAATTTGTATTTTAACATTTTAACTCGGTTTTCTGATCCCAAAAATCATAAAATAATATTTTTTAGGTCTTACTGAGCTTTTATGGCATTTCTTGCCGAAATGCTCAGGTTACTATTCACCCAACCCTCGGTGGTACTATTTCGACCCTCGAGGTCGTTTCTCGTTTTTCTAACCGCTCGGGACCTCAAATGGCTATTTCACTAGTTATGTAATCGTTCCTTATTCTCTTCTTGAGCTTAAGTTTCCAAGGGGCTCGGGTTTCCAATTCCCGATCCTAACTTTACCCCTCGTTTCCTAAAATGCCCTTCCTGCCGTTATAAAAATTTCCGTAGCATTTCTGCTAAAATTCTAGGTTCCCGGCGTTTAGGTAACACCTCAAAACCATCTATCCTATCCTAACCTGCCACATGCTATACCATAAACCTAATTTTACGCAAAAGTTACAAACTTTTTACGCAAAATTTTTCCTTTAAAACAACATTGTTTCTAACGAGATTTCAACCTGTTCTTTCTCATTTTAAAGTCTAGCTTAACACATCAATTCCTCTTCATTACATTACTTAACATATCACATAATTACAAACTTTTTGTCCCTTAATTCATACACGGATTTCTTAAGAAAACATAAAACAAAATTTTGTTTCAAAACTTTATTTGTTATCATTAAATTTTTCCACATCAATACATGTTATTACAACACAAAAACTAACCTAATCCATCAAAATTTCATGCATTTTCTCTTTGGAATCCCCATGGCTCCCACTTAGGTATCAAACATAAAATTTCATTTTTATGCTCTCTTCCTTTTCTCATCAATTTCCCACATTAAATTTCATTGTCAAACCACTAGAAATCCAAGCTTGACATAAGTTTTTCATTCACCAACATACACATACCCATACATGGTTTCATACCATCTTATAACCAAACTTTTTATTCTTGCTTCCAATGCTAACCAAACTTCATTTCCATGCTTTTCTTTGTCTCAAAAACACATTAACATGCAAACATAACAAACTTAATGCAACCATTTTCCATTTCCTACACATGGTAACCCACGGATTTCATAAGAAAACAAGCACCCAAGTTGATGTTTTTCAACTCTATTTCATCACTTTCCTTTATCACCCATTTTCACATGATTGACAACACCAAAAACCATCAAATAAAATCCGAAATTCCAACTTCAAAACAGCCCATATCCCATGTGGCGGCCCGCCCCTCGTAGAGATCATACAATACTATTACAGTTGAGCTTATCGCTAACTGCGATAGATTGTACTCTCGGGGGTCGCCGGCTTATCTCACTCTCTTTTAAATTATGACGTTTTTGGGGAAAATATTTTTTTATTTTTTTTCTTTAAACATCATATGAAATCTTCTTCCACTATTTACTTTGTTGATAGGTACAAAGTAATATAAATAATACAGTACTTTTGTAAAATATATATATATATAATTACAAAAGAACTGTTTCTCCTTTTTTTTCCCTTCACTTTAATGCTCAGCGGCAAGACTCTGGCAGTACCATATCCCTCGCCCAGTTATCCCATTTGACACGCGCCATCCCGTACGCCATCCAGTCAAACAAGCTACTGAGCTGGTCGCTTACCTGCAACATTAGCAAAAATGGTGAGCTACAGGCTCAGTAAGTTCAAACATGCAAGAAATAAAATTTCTATGAATAGTACTATTCATCATGAATAGTACCGTTGACTACTATTCATATGTGAATAGTAACTTTGACTACTATTCATACGTGAATAGTAAAGTTGACCACACCACTGTATCACACTAGTACATCTACCGCGATGTTAGTGCTCTCACTAAACTGTCTTATGCTCAACTATGGCACAGTTTCAGTTTTAGGTCATTATCTTTATTTACGTTCTGGTTTTGAGCTCGGTTGGCAGTACCATTTAAGTGCGCATGACTGGGAGCGGTACATTAGTGCTGACCTCCACAGCCTTATCTCATAGCCCTGAAGGCAAAATTTTACATGACTGGGAGCGGTACATTAGTGCTGACCTCCACAGCCTTAGTCTCATAGCCCCGAAGGCAAAAGTACCTCCCTATACGGAAGGCTGGTACGCCAGAAAGTGGTTTCATTACCGACTTTTTAACATTCTAACCCGGTGACTTCACATTGTCCCGTGGTTAAGAATGGTTCACATTTTAATTTTAGGTGAGTGAGTTTCATTAACCTCGCTCTAGTGCCCGAATCACAATTAACCATGTGTCCCATTCTTATAGTGCCCGTAGCACATTTCGTCTCTCTCTCTATTCTATCATAGTGCCCGTAGCACATACGTACCTAACTTATAGTTAGTACATTAAAGTTAGCACAATATTACTATATGTTGCAGACAGGTAAATGTCTGAACTTACCTTATCAGACTGTTCTCTTTCTCTCTCTTGGATCTTGAATCGCCTTCCTTGTAGGCCGATTTTGGGATCCTACAGACAAAACTATGTCTGTTAATTTCTTTCCCATTTATAGCTTTTATTTTTCATTAAAAAGCTTAAATAAAACCTATTTATAACTTTTTAGGTTTTATTTATTATTTTCACCATTTTCCCCCAACTTTTGTAAAATTACGATTTTGCCCCAATATTTTGGCAAAATTACAGTTTTGCCCCTGACGGAATTTTATTGATCCAGACTGCATTTTTGGCTCTCAGGAACTTTTCTGATTCTTTTCTAATCATTATCGGGTTCGTTTCTATTTTATTTCCACTTTTTGTTTTCCCGGCCCTCGGGAAGCACTATTCCGACCCTCACGTCGGTTTAGCGATTTTCTATCGTTTCGGAGTCTCAAATGGACGTTTCACTAGTATTTAAAACGTTCATCTAGACTTTCCCGACCTAGGTCTCCGAGGCTCGGGTTTTCCGTTCCCGACTCGGACCTTTATTTTATTTCCAAAAACGCCCCCCCTCGGGGTCGGTTTTTCAATCTCACTCACGTTTTTCATTTTCAAGGGGACGGGTTACTATTCATGACCCACCCCTTAAATTTTTCCTTATTCAATTTTTCCATTAGGGACTCGGGTTTCCGTCCCGGTCCTAACTTTTATTTTAAATTCCTATTTTACCCCGAATGCAGTTTTTTGAAATTTCGGCAGCATTTCTGCGTAATTTTAAGGCTTCCGGCGTTAGGTACGCCTCGAATCATAAGTACCTGCCACGTACTATACCACAAGCCTATTTTATGTAAAAGTTTTCCAAACTTTTACATAAAAGCCCACAATTTTCCAATTTCACATTATCACCCACATTACAACATTTTTTTCACAAATTTACCCTTAATTTGGTTTCGGTTTTCACAACAAAACCGAACCAAATTTTGTCAAACTTCCACCACATTTTAGGCCATTCAAATGTCACATTTTTAACACATTTTCAAGCCCATTTTCTTGGCATTTTCAACCAATTTCTTAGGGTTTTTTAAACACTTAAAACCCACGGCCATTGAATTGAAAACATGCACACATTTTTGCTTTCATTCTTTCAATTATAAATTCCATCATTTGCATATTAAAATGCATAATTCCAATCAACCAAATACCACATAAAACCATGAAAAATTTTCTTCCAAACCCATTGTAAACTCACGGCCACTTTATACAATTCATACCAAAAAATTTTTTTTCAAACTTTCCACAATAAATTCATGCTTTATTCTTCACAAAATTAAACTTGGAAAGCATATTACCAATTAACCACACACTTTTCTCATTGGTTACCTAAGGTAACCCACGGATTTCCTCTTGAAAAACCAACCAAAATTTGGTTTTTCTTTAATGAATTTGCATGGTTTTCTTCCTTAATACATCCTTAACAAAACCCAACATCAATTCAATGGAAAACAACCAAAAATTTTCCATCTTTTTCTCACTATTCACCCACGGATTTTAAGAAGAAAAACCATGAAAAATTTTGTGAAAAAGGGAGTTACCTTGGTCTAATGCTTCCTTTGTCTTCAATAAACACTTTGCCACTCTTTTTTGTGAAGAAATTTGAAGATATTGCTTGGTTCTCCTTGGTCCCTCACGTAGACACCATGGAAGAAAGACTTAGAAATTTTTCTTTGGTTTTTTTACGTGAAAATGGACTTCGGCCTTTATGTCCCAAAATGTTGCCGACTTAATGCAACAAACAAGCCAATTAATTTGGCTCTAAACCAATCAAAATTTGACATCTTTCCAAGCCATTTCTTTCCCCATTTTTCAAAATTTAAAAATGGAAATTTTTGGCCAAATCTTGGCCTTTAGATCAAAAGCTAAATGAATCATGGCCTTTCATTCCACCAACCACCATTTTCTTTCATTAATAATCTTGATTTATGATGTCATAAATGCAAAAGTGAAAGTTGACTTTGACTTTCACTATTCACATTAATTCGACTACTTTTTGACCGATGCCGGTTCGAGCCGAAATTTTCCTGAAATCGTCCCGGCGTGTTCCTGAGGTCTCCTGTGCAGTCGGATCAATTTAATCTGCTTCCGTTTGATCAAAATCAATCCCGGAAATTTACCGTCTTTTATTGCTCCGGTTAGGGTTATCAATGCCGATTTTGGCACCGTTTCAACTCAGTGAATTTTTCCAACACTGAATTCTTACTCGTCAGTATTGTTAGAACATTTTCATATATTCTGAACAATATAAATACATTTATTTCACTCTTTAAATAGTACAAATTATTATATACATACAATTGTACATTTTTCATCCGAGAACTGCCTGAATTTCCCGGTTGTCACATCCCACATGGTTTTTGCTTGGAAAAAGAAGAAATCATGCAAAAATGAAAGCTTACCTTGCTTTCTTGATTTCTTGATGCTAGGGAGGTATTTTGCACACTTTTCTTGAACAAAACTTGAAGAAATTTTCTTGTTCTATGGGGGAATGATACACGACAGCAAAGAGGGCTGAAGAACCAGAATTTTTGTGGGTTTTCCCTTGCCAAAACTGTGCACTTTTGAACCCAAAAAGGAGGGACCACTTTGCAACATTTTTAGGTACCTTTTTGCAAGCTTTTTGTGTAATTTATCAAACCTTTAGGGGCTATTTTGTAATTAAATGAAATTGACCTGATTTTTTTCTGATTTCCCTATGAAAAACCGCCACTTAACATGCCCTAGAAAGCTCTTGAAAGTTTACTAAGTTTTCCTTGACTTTTTAGGTTGACTTTGCATCCTAACCATTGGATCAAAGTGGCCTTTAACCCTAGCCCTTGGATCTTGATGTACCCATACATCCATTCAAAGTTTCACACTAAATCTTTGACTCCACATAATTATCTTAGTCAAACTTTTTGACCAAAAGTCAAACCGAACGGTTTTGCATCGAAATCACGTAGACGAGTTTCTAAGGCTATCCGTGCGATCGGTTTGCCTTATTTCACTGTGGTTTGTCTTAAAATCAAAATCATAATTTTTCATCCTTTACTGAACTTAGTTTACTTTAGGTAATCTATTGGGGTTTTCAGTTTCTAAATGACATCTTCATATTACCGAAAATGTCAAAATTTCAGGGAAAGTGCACCGGAGTACTTTTCTATCCTTTCGTGCTATCAGCTTCATCTAACTCAATCTATAAACTCTTAAAAACCCTAAATCACTTAGATTATCTTACTTTTTCTTTAACTAGCCTTTTCTTTTTATCTATGCTTTTCGGATACCGAAACCACTCCAATTCGAGCAATTAGGTCCGAAATTACTTTCTCAATCATAAACTGTATTCTTTGATCATTTTTGGAGATTTTAAATCCTCCAAAATATTTATTTATTTCTATTAACACTATCATTTGTTTATTTACAAATACAGTGTTCTTATACATTTTATTCACAAAAATCTTAGAAAAACCTAGTTTAACATAGGTAACACTGGTGAGATTCTTTGGATCATCACACACGCGCACATCCTGCCGCCATCCATATAGTCTACTAGGCAGATTTCTTACTTGCAACATGAACAAACTGATAAGCTAATAGGCTCAGTAAGTTCAAACATTCTTAGTAAGAATCACATAGATTCAAAAAAATCAAAATTACAATTTCCTATGAATAATACTATTCATCTATGAATTGTACTATTATCATAACCGATGAATAGTAACTATGGCGCCCCCGACCTTGGTCCACCGAAACTATTACAATCAAGCTCCTTAGCCGACTAAAATAGCTCGTGAACTTCGTCGAGTCGCCGAAATTCTTTTCTTTCCTTTAAACCCTTTGTAAAATTTGGAATCATTTTTTTTTCTTAAATACTTTTTCTTATTTATAAACATAACGTAATTAAACTGAACTATGTTTGTCACTTTTAAAAGTACAAACATACTTTATACACAATACATAATTCAAATCTTTTTGCAGTACATGTCTTTTCTTTATTCAAATCTTCTCTTTCAACGCTTAGCGGAAAACTTGGAGCAAGACCATATCCACAGTGGATTCCCTATCTCTTTGACATGCTCGCATCCTACCGCCATTCAGAAATCTATTGGACAGGTTTCTTACCTGCAATATGAACAAATCGGTGAGCTAACAGACTCAGTAAGTTCAAACATACTTAGTAAGAATCATACGGATTCAAAAACATTGAAAACTCAATTTTCTATGAATAGTACTATTCATCATGAATAGTGACTTTGGCCATTGACTGATGAATAGTAACAGTTACCTTAACTGGTTACTATTCACTTTACCCTAACGGGATACTATTCACATATGCTCAATTATGATTTTTATCATTTTATTGATTGTTTATTCTTTATTTGATTTCTAGTTTAGAGCTCTGTTTATGGCAGTGCCGATGATTATTAGCTCGCTGACTGGGAAGGTCTCAGGAGCAACCTTAGAACATCGGCCTCCACAGCCCTGATATCCTTGTAGGATCTGAGAAAAACCTCCACCACTATGTTGGACGGGCGATATGCCATAGTGGTTTCATTACCATCTTTCTTATAGTTCCCCACTGGCGACATTCATATGAATCATCCCACGAGGAACCCTTATTGCCCATAGGTCTTTACATTTATTTCTTTATGTGTGTTTTTAATTAACCACACTATAGTGCCCTAGTACTTCTCTATAGTGTATTATTTATACACTTTTTAATTTCTCATTTCATTAGGTGAGTTAGTTTAACTACACCCCTATTGCCCGTAGGACTTTACAAGTTTGTACGAAAAGTACTTAAATCAATCAAACAGTAATTCATGCTGCAGACATGTAAATATCTGAGCTTACCAAACATTTATCATAGCATCACGCTATGAAACATTCATATAGCAAACCTAAACATAACAGATCAATTCATTCATATAATGAATAATATCAGAATGTTCATGAGCAGACAAATGAATGCTTGAACTTACACATATCACACTTAGACATAATAGTCTATTCATGTTGCAGTCAATTAAATGTTCGAACTTATAGATACTTTCGCTAGTATTTCCTTCCCCAGCACCACAGACGTTCATTTGCCACGTCTGGATCGGGTTCATATAACCGGAATAACCACGGTTATTTTAAATCTTCATTTCATATTCAAAATTTAGCAAAAAATAAAAATTCTACATTTTATTTCTCGTAAATGGTCTTAGGAATCTAAAATCTCATTTTCCATTTTTACACTAACTCTTGGCAAAATTACCATTTTGCCCTTGATTTGATTTCTCATCGTAAACCTACTTTTTGTTGGTTTAAGATCCAAATTTAACTTTAATAATTTCATTTTAACTATCCTTAGGCATTCACAGTCCTTTTCGAGCCTTTCGAAAATTTTTGATCAAAATGACCATTTTGCCCTTGACGGGTCTCGGGACCGTCATATACTCACTGTGACTTTTAACAGGATTTTCTAAACCCAAATATCATAAAATAATATTTCTTAAGCTTTTACACACTTTTACAGCATCCATTACTGCTCCTTAGACAACTATTGGTCATCTAACCCTCGGTTGGTACTATTCCGTTCTCTTACATTTCACAACCTCAGAGGGATGGTTTACTATTCCTCCAAGGTTCATTTTCTCCTTTTCCGAGCCTAACTCATCGAAGGGTCTTGGTTTCCATTACCTAACACCATTTGCCTCTCGTTTTTTCATCGAAATGCCCTTAGTGCCGTTTTTAAAATTTCAGCAGCATTTCCAACTTTCTAGGTCTCCGGCATTTAGGAAATGCCTCAAAACCATCTAACCTATTTTATTCCACCACATACTATACCAGAGGCCTAATTTTTACGTAAAACTCAACTTTTTATGTAAACATTTTCACATTTCCCATACATTTTCTTTTTCTAACATTTCATTCATTTTACTCTTTTTTTTTTCTCTTCTTTTTACAATTTGAATACAAATTACATATAAATCATTCTAATACATAAACAAGGAAAGAAGGGAAACGAAATCGCTATCGAAATCGTCCCGTTGATGATCGAATGAACAGTTCGATCTCGACCGCACAAACTTTTTGTCTCCGTTCTTCATGTTCAAAATCCCAGTTGGAAAATCTGATGTCGCGGATGTGTCCAGAACGTCGAAAATAGGCCAACGGGTCACTCTTCATTTTTCCGCCTCGGGTCACCGTTGACCGGCATTGATCGTGTTGACCGGCGTTGAGTCCGGCGGCGGCGCGAACAACGGAGGTGTCCACCTTGAAGATCTCGACTAGAGGATTCCATTGGTGGTGTCGATTTTGTGACGCCCTGTGGGCGACCCCTCTAGCTTAGGTCGTCCACCTTATCTTGCTTGCTTTCGTTATTCTCTGCTTATTCTTACTTAGCTTGCTTGTTTCTATAACTTTCCTCTCCTTGGGGTTTAAAAGATTTGTTCTTGAAAAACTAGGAATATTTTTTTATTTTTTTTATTTTTTAACTGGAGGAAACTACTAATTCTTGAAAATTGTGTATACATAAATATATACGTACTTCTTAATACTTTTTGTTTTTCCAAAATATATTTTGGAGTCTTGTTACTTTAAAGTACGTAAAAATAGAAACACACTTTTAAGCTTGTTTCACTACTTTACATACTACACTCTTGTCTTGTCTTTATACATATACCTCCCTATTACACTTTCTTTCTTTTACACCTTGAGTACAGCGGAATTCTGCGAAACGGAACCATAACCCGTCCATGACATCGCTGGGATCTGCCTGCCAGTCTGCTACTCTTGTTTCATCTTGCTGGTTGCTTTCCTTTATTACCTACAGCACGAATAGACTAATGAGCTAAAGCTCAGTAAGTACAAACATACATACAAGTAAATAAGCTGAATACACCACTCTAGGGTTAGTCAACTTAAGACCAATTATTTTCTTTAGTCCTATACTGCTTGTTCTTTCTATTCTATTTCTTTCTTTTCTTTGCTTTACTTTATCTTGCTTAATCTTTCACTTGTGGGCCCGTGGTTGGACGTACCTGGTGTGCGTAGACCAATAGAGGATCAGGGGAGCGACCCACCGATCAACCCTAAGGTCATCTCTGGACTACTGACCTTATAGGTAGTAAGTCATGCCATAAACTACCTCATTATTAACGAGGCAGCGCCACACTTCTGGGGTGGAGGCTATCTGGGAACCTCACAACTGGGGAGGCCGGTACGCTAACCTTAACTTTTAAGTCTTATTATCTGACTTATCTTATTCCTCTTTTCTGTTTCTGATCTTGCTTACTATTCTCGTGAACATGTTAGTATCATGTCACAAACTGAATAGCTTAAATGTATATATATATATAACACAACTCTATGGTAAGTCCATTCGTGAGTAGACAATTAAATGTCTGTACTTACCTTATCAATCTCTTCTTCTTTTCTCTCTAGGATCTTTGATCGCCCTCCTTGTAGGTCGATTTTTGGATCCTACAGACAAACTTTGTCTGTTAATTTCATTTCCATTTATAGCTTTTATTTTTCATTAAAAAGCTTAAATAGAACTTATTTACAACTTTTTGGGCTTTATTTATCATTTCCCCAATTTTCCCCAACTTTTACAAAATTACGATTTTGCCCCTATATTTTGGCAAAATTACAGTTTTGCCCCTGACGGAATTTTATTGATCCAGACTGTATTTTTGGCCCTCAGGAACTTTTCTGACTCTTTTCTAATCATTACCGGGTTCGCTTTTATTTTATTTCCACTTTTCACTTTCCCGACCCTCGGGAAGCACTATTCCGACCCTTACGTCGGTTTAGTGATTTTCTATCGTTTCGGAGCCTCAAATGGACGTTTCACTAGTATTTAAAACGTTCATCTACACATTCCCGACCTAGGTCTCCGAGGCTCGGATTTTCCGTACCCGACTCAGACCTTTATTTTATTTCCAAAAACGCCCCTCCTCGGGGTCGGTTTCCCGTTTCACTCGCGTTTTACATTTTCAAGGGAACGGGTTACTATTCACGAACCACCCCTTAGGTTTTCCCTATTCAATTCTCCGTTAGGGACTCGGGTTTCCAACCCGACCCTAAACTTTTATTTTTTTTAATTCCTATTTTACCCCGAAAGCCGTTTTCGAAATTTCGGCAGCATTTCGACGTAATTTTAAGGCTACCGGCGTTAGGTACGCCTCGAACCATATGTACCTGCCACGTACTATACCACAAGCCTATTTTATGTAAAAGTTTTCCAAACTTTTACATAAAAGCTCACAAATTCCAATTTCACATTTTTAACCACATTACAAAATTTTTTCACAATTTTGCCCTTAGTTTTGGTTTCGGTTTTCACCACCAAACCGAACCAAAGTTTCTCAAACTTTTCAACCACTTGTTAGGCTATTCAATGCCATTTTTCTAACACTTTTTCAAGCCCATTTCCTTGTACTTTTCAACCAACTTCTTAGGGTTTTTAAGCCTCCCATAACTCACGGCCACATTAAGAAAACACATGCCATCATTTTTGTTTCATGCTTTCAATCAAAATTTCATCATTCACATCATAAAATGCATGATTTCAATTAACCAAACATCATATGAAACATGCAAAATTTTCACCAAAACCCTAAGTATTTCCCACGGCCACTTTAGGTAATGTACAACAAAATTTTTTTTTCAAACTTTTCCATATGAAATTCATGCTTTATCCTTCACCAATTTCAACTTAGAAAGCATGTTAGCAATTAACCACAAATTTTTCTCATTGGTTACCTAAGGTAACCCACGGATTTTCCTTTGAAAAACCAACCAAAATTTGGTTTTTCTTTACACAATTTACATGGTTTTCTTACTTATTACAACCTTAACAAAACCCTTCATCAACTTAATGAAAAACAACCAAAAATTTTCCATCTTAATTCACTATTCACCCCACGATTTTCATGAAGAAAAACCAAGAAAAATTTCAATCCAAGGGAAGTTAACTTGTTCACTTTCTTCCTTTGTCTTCAAGTGATGTTTTGCCACACTTTTTGTATAGAAAACTTGAAGAAATAGCTTAGTTCTCCTTTGGTCACTCACGGCTCACCATGGAGAATAACTTAGAAAATTTTCTTTGGTTGTTTGCTTGAAAATTGGCTTCGGCCACTTTATTCCCAAACTTGCCGACTTATGCATGGAAGAAAGCCAATTAATTTGGCTATCCACCAATCAAATTTCAACACCTTTCCACCTAATTCTTTCAACCTTTTTCAAAAATTAAAAATGGTTAATTTTGGCCAAATCTTGGCCTTTAGATCAAAAAGCAAATGAATCATGGCCATTCATCCTACCTAACACCAATTTCATTCCATTTCTTAAATGGATTTATGATGTCATAATTACTAAAGTGAAAGTTGACTTTGACTTTCACTATTCATATTAATTCGACTACTTTTTGCCCGATGCCGGTTCGAGCCAAAATTTTCCTGAAATCGTCCCGGCGTGTTCCTGAGGTCTCCTGTGCAGTCGGATCAATTTAGATTGCTTCCGTTTGATCAAAATCAATCCCGGAAGTTTACCGTCTTTTTGAGCTCCGGTTAGGGTTTCAATGCCGGTTTGGCACCGTTTTACCCGTTTCAACTCAGTGAATTTTTCCAACACTGAATTCTTACTCGTCAGTATTGTTAGAACATTTTAATATATTCTAAACAATATAAATACATCTATTTCACTCTTTAAATAGTATAAATTATTATATACATATATTTGTACTTTTCTTACTGTGCTCTTACTTTGACTTGCCGTATTCTTATCTTTATACTGTTCAGATACCAAAACTACTCCTTTTTGAGCGTTTTGGGCCTGAATTCACTTTCTTACTCATATACTTTATTCTCTACTTATTTTTTTTTGGAGATTTTAATTTCCTCCAAAACATTTATTTATTTTTATCAACACTATAATTTGTCTAATTACAACCATAGTGTTTCTTTACATTCTTACTTACAGAACTCATAGAAAACCCTAGATTAAACTAGGTCACATCGCTAAAATTCTCTGGTCGTCACATTCACCCCTCCTTAAAAATTTTCGTCCTCGAAAATCAGAACAGGTGGGGATATTTGGCTCTCATCTCATCTTCTCTTTCCCACGTAGCCTCTTCTACATTATGATTTTTCCATAGAACTTTGACCAGCGGGATGCTTTTATTTCTTAATATCTTCTCTTCTCGCGTAAGTATTTGCACCGGTTGTTCTTCGTAAGAGAGATCCTCTCGAACTTGGATTGGCTCATAATCTAGGACATGTGAAGGGTCCGAGATATACTTTCTTAGCATAGATACATGGAAGACATTATGCACTGAAGATAATTCCGGTGGCAAAGCTATCTTATAGGCTACTTTCCCAACCCGGCTAATAATTGGGAAAGGTCCTATGTATCTTGGACTCAACTTTCCTTTCTTTCCAAAACGCATGACACCTTTCATTAGTGCTACTTTTAAGAATACGAAGTCACCCTCGTTAAATTCTAGGAATCTTCGTCTTTTATCTGCGTAGCTTTTCTGACGACTCTGTGCAGTTTTCATTCTCTGCTGAATCTTTTGGACCACGTCTATCGTTTCTTGGATAAACTCAGTTTTATGAAGTTCTTTCTCCCTGAGTTCATACCAGTGAATGGGAGATCTACACTTTTGTCCATATAATGCCTCATAAGGAGCCATCCCGATGGACGCTTGATAGCTGTTGTTGTAGGAGAATTCTATCAACGGCAGCTTCTTGTTCCAGGCTTCCTTGAAATCTAAAATACAAGCACGAAGCATATCTTCTAGCGTTTGGATCGTACGCTCAGACTGTCCGTCGGTCTGAGGATGAAATGCAGTGCTGAATCTTAGTTCGGAGCCCATTGCCTCTTGTACACTTTTCCAGAAATTGGATGTGAACCGACTGTCACGATCTGACACTATTGTTGTCAGTATTCCATGTAATCTCAGAATGTTGGCAATGTACAATTCTGTAAATTTCTCTAATGTGTATGTCATCTTTACGGGTATAAAGTGAGCAGATTTGGTCAATCGATCCACCACTACCCATATCATGTCAAATCCTTCACTTGTCTTGGGTAGCCCGACCACGAAATCCATGGTTACGTGCTCCCACTTCCACTCTGGAATCTCTAATGGCTGCAGCTCTCCGGCTGGCCGCTGATGCTCTGCTTTGACTCTTTGACATGTTAAGCAGCTGCTGATGTGTTTAACAATGTCATTCTTCATCTTTTTCCACCAAAAGTGCTGCTTTAGATCCTGATACATTTTTGTACTGCCCGGATGCACTGAATATGGAGTGTCATGGGCCTCTGTCAGGATTCTTTTCTTCAAAATTTCTTCATCTGGTACACAGATTCTTCCTTGGATGAGTAAAGTTCCGTCTTTGGAGAGGTGGAACTCTGACTTGTCATTCTTAAAGGCCTCTTCTTTAAGCCTTTTGAAAGCAGCATCTAGCTCTTGAGCCTCTTTAATCTCCTCAAGAATTGTTGGTTTGAGTTGCATTGCCGCTAATTTTCCTGAAATTATCTCTACTCCCAACAAGGAGATCTCATGTTGAAGTGGCTTGGGCAGCTTATCGATGGCTATTTGCTCTGGCATCGTTGATTTACGACTCAACGCGTCTGCCACTCTGTTCGCCTTACCGGGGTGATATAAGATCTCACAATCATAATCTTTTACCAACTCCAGCCATCTTCTTTGTCTCATGTTAAGCTCTTTTCGAGTAAAGAAATACTTTAAGCTCTGGTGGTCGGTGAAGATTCTGCACCGGACTCCATATAGGTAATGTCGCCATATCTTTAAAGCAAATACGACGGCTGCTAACTCCAAATCATGAGTCGGATAGTTCTTTTCATGCTCTTTGAGTTGTCTTGATGCATAGGCTATTACTTTTCCATCCTGCATCAGCACAGCTCCTAGACCTGTCCTTGAGGCATCGCTATAAATGTCGAAGTCTCCTTCATCCTTTGGAATTGTGAGAATTGGAGCACTGGTCAACCGATTCTTCAACTCCTGAAAGCTTTCTTCACACTTCTTTGTCCACTTGAACTTCTTCTCTTTGCGTGTGAGAGCAGTGAGAGGGGCAGCTAATCTGGCAAATCCCTCTACAAATCTTCGATAATAGCCCGCTAATCCGAGAAAACTCCGGATCTCGGTCACATTCTTTGGAGGAGACCACTTGCTTACCGCTTCGATCTTTGTTGGGTCTACTGAAATTCCGTCTTTGGAAACGACATGTCCTAAGAAATGGACCTTACCTAGCCAAAATTCACATTTGGAGAACTTTGCATATAGCTGATGTTCCTTCAGAGTGCGTAACACAATTCGAAGATGCTTCTCATGCTCCTTCCAATCTTTCGAGTATATAAGGATGTCATCGATAAATACAATGATAAACTGGTCTAAAAATTCCTTGAATACTCGATTCATCAGATCCATAAAAGCGGCTGGTGCATTCGTTAATCCAAAAGGCATAACGAGAAATTCGTAGTGCCCATACCGTGTTCGGAACGCGGTCTTTGGAGTGTCTCTTTCTTTAATTTTTAACTGATGATAGCCGGATCTAAGATCAATCTTCGAGAAGACGGTGGCTCCTTTTAGCTGATCGAATAAATCATCAATCCTTGGTAGAGGATATTTATTCTTGATCGTGACTTTGTTGAGCTCACGATAATCTATGCACATTCGGAGGGTTCCATCCTTTTTCTTCACGAAGAGAACTGGAGCTCCCCACGGCGAATAACTAGGCCGTATAAAACCTTTCTCTAATAACTCCTTCAGCTGAGCTTGTAATTCTTTAAGCTCGGCCGGTGCCATTCTGTAAGGGGCCTTTGAAATCGGAGACGTTCCTGGCAGCAGCTCGATCTCGAAGGTAATCTCTCGATCAGGAGGAAGTCCCGGTAATTCTTCTGGAAATACCTCCACGAACTCGTTGATCACTGGTACCTCGTTCGGTTGTAGTTCTACCTTCTTGGTGGTGTCCTTGACATAAGCTAGATATCCGGTACAGCCACTAGATATCAGCTTTCTTGCCCGCAGGGGACTGATCAGCATTTTCGACTGCTTCTGAGAATGCCCCTGATACTCAAACTGGTCTTTTTCTCCAAACTGGAACACTACTTTTCGTCGTCGACAGTCAATGGTCGCTTGATATTTTGCAAGGAAATCCATTCCAAGGATAACGTCATAATCGACTAACTCTAAGACGACTAAGTCGACGTACAACTCCCTATCAGCAACAATTACTGGCACGTGACGTAACCAGTAATCAGATAATAATACCTCACCAGACGGTAAGGTGGTTTTAAACACTTGACCAATTTTATCCTTGGCATGACTAACTCTTTCTACAAAGCTATGTGAGGCAAATGAATGCGATGCACCGGAGTCAAATAAAACAAGTGTAGGGCTTTGGGCGACAAGAAGCTGACCTGTCACCACATTCGAGGTGCCTGCCTCTACATCTTCCCTGGTGTAGGCTAATAGATGTGCCTCGGTCTTTGGTATACTCTCCTGGCGTCCAGGTTGAGTATGCGATCCTTGTATAGCATGGACCTGGCTCGTCTGTCGGGATTGAAAAGATCCCGGCTGGTTCTGTTGGTTGGATGGGCAGACTCTAGCATAATGGCCTTCTCTGCCACAAACATAGCATGCGGTATTCCCCAGCTTGCACTCGCCCTTGTGCAGTCTTCCACATGTTGGGCATGGCTGTCGGTTCTGTACTCCTTCTAAGCCTTGCCTTTGCTGAGTGTTGCGAGTATTTTGGCCCCAATTTTCATTTGGGTTTCCCTTTCGCTTATTGGTATTCTGCTGGTTCTGGTTATTTTTCTGACCAGGCTTCATTCCTTGACCAGATTTATTACTTTGTCCAGCTTGGTTGTTCTTCTAAGTCTGCTTCGCGAGATCTCTTTCTTTCTTCTTCTCCTCCCAAACTTTTGTTCTTTCTTCCTTAACTCTGTTCAGACGATTCTCGGCCCTCATAGCTCTGCTTACACAGTCTGCTACAGTGGTTGGCGGGGTCTCGCCACTTTCCACATTTAGGGCTATATCTTGTCGGAACATATTGATCATCATCCGTACCCGCTCTTCTTCTGTGGGTACCAAATGTGGACACAGTCGAGCTAATCTGTCGAATTTACGGCAGGCTTCAGTCACTGTCATCTCGCCTTGCCTCAGCTCATCGAACTCTCTTTGTTGAGCTCGTAGGGTGTCAAGGTTGAAATACTTCCTGTTAAATTCTCACAGGAAGTCATTCCAGGTCATCCTTCTAACGTCCCTTCGCATCTTTACTGTCTCCCACCAATAACGAGCATCCTTCGTTAATATGCAGGAGGCGCAAAGGACCTTCTCTTGGTCTGTTAGGTCCATAAACTCAAACATAGTCTGCAATGACGCTAACCATTCTTCAGCCTCTAAGGGTTCTATAGATCCCTCAAACTCTTTTGGCTTCATCTTCCGGAACCGTTCATACAATGATCCCTGGTTGGCTCCAGCTCAGGCACCTATTGCTACTTCAGGTACCATTAGGACTGGTGGTGCTACTGGTTCAGGAGCTAGTTGTGGCTCCGGTACTGGTGCTTGAGGTGGAGGGAAATTCGCTTG
Organism: Antiaris toxicaria; assembly: GCA_035233585.1. NCBI lineage: Eukaryota > Viridiplantae > Streptophyta > Magnoliopsida > Rosales > Moraceae > Antiaris > Antiaris toxicaria. The sequence goes on from CP141153.1 coordinate 50,107,237, forward strand.
GGCCCCATTCCTCTGTTCCAGTAGCTCTTGCAGTGTTTGGTTCTGTGTTTCTTGTGCCTCTAGCCGAGCTTGTATGTTAGCTAGGACAGCGGCTAAGTCTGCTTCTTGAGCTTGTTAAGCTCGTGTGCGAACCATGTTGCTGTGTCTGACCTATAACAATAGCGGCATGGTTTAGTGCTAAATTAGATATTGATTATCTAAAATTAACTTACTTGGACTGAGCAGGTGCAGATACTAAGATGTCATGGAAGGTCGATAGTAGAACCGCTCGCTCTGATACCAACTCTTGTGGGTGATCCCTCTAGCTTAGGTCGTCCACCTTATCTTGCTTGCTTTCTTTATTCTCTGCTTATTCTTACTTAGCTTGCTTGTTTCTATAACTTTCCTCTCCTTGGGGTTTAAAAGATTTGTTCTTGAAAAACTAGGAAATTTTTTTTTTTTTAACTGGAGGAAACTACTAATTCTTGAAAATTGTGTATACATAAATATATACGTACTTCTTAATACATTTTGTTTTTCCAAAATATATTTTGGAGTCTTGTTACTTTAAAGTACGTAAAAATAGAAACACACTTTTAAGCTTGTTTCACTACTTTACATACTACACTCTTGTCTTGTCTTTATACATATACCTCCCTATTACACTTTCTTTCTTTTACACCTTGAGTACAGCAGAATTCTGCGAAACGGAACCATAACCCGTCCATGACATCGCTGGGATCTGCCTGCCAGTCCGCTACTCTTGTTTCATCTTGCTGGTTGCTTTCCTTTATTATCTACAGCACGAATAGACTAATGAGCTAAAGCTCAGTAAGTACAAACATACATACAAGTAAATAAGCTGAATACACCACTCTAGGGTTAGTCAACTTAGGACCAATTATTTTCTTTAGTCCTATACTGCTTGTTCTTTCTATTCTATTTCTTTCTTTTCTTTGCTATACTTTATCTTGCTTAATCTTTCACTTGTGGGCCCGTGGTTGGACGTACCTGGTGCGCGCAGACCAATAGAGGATCAGGGGAGCGACCCACCGATCAACCCTAAGGTCATCTCTGGACTACTGACCTTATAGGTAGTAAGTCATGCCATAAACTACCTCATTATTAACGAGGCAACGCCACACTTCTGGGGTGGAGGCAGGAAGTTAAGCCATAAACTACCTCATTGTTAACGAGGCAGCGCCACACTTCTGGGGTGGAGGCTATCTGGGAACCTCACAACTGGGGAGGCCGGTACGCTAACCTTAACTTTTAAGTCTTATTATCTGACTTATCTTATTCCTCTTTTCTGTTTCTGATCTTGCTTACTATTCTCGTGAACATGTTAGTATCATGTCACAAACTGAATAGCTTAAATGTATATATATATATAACACAACTCTATGGTAAGTCCATTCGTGAGTAGACAATTAAATGTCTGCACTTACCTTATCAATCTCTTCTTCTTTTCTCTCTAGGATCTTTGATCGCCCTCCTTGTAGGTCGATTTTTGGATCCTACAGACAAACTTTGTCTGTTAATTTCATTTCCATTTATAGTTTTTATTTTTCATTAAAAAGCTTAAATAGAACCTATTTACAACTTTTTGGGCTTTAGTTATCATTTCCCCAATTTTCCCCAACTTTTACAAAATTACGATTTTGCCCCTATATTTTGGCAAAATTACAGTTTTGCCCCTGACGGAATTTTATTGATCCAGACTGCATTTTTGGCCCTCAGGAACTTTTCTGACTCTTTTCTAATCATTACCGGGTTCGCTTCTATTTTATTTCCACTTTTCACTTTCCCGACCCTCGGGAAGCACTATTCCGACCCTTACGTCGGTTTAGTGATTTTCTATCGTTTCGGAGCCTCAAATGGACGTTTCACTAGTATTTAAAACGTTCATCTACACATTCCCGACCTAGGTCTCCGAGGCTCGGATTTTCCGTACCCGACTCAGACCTTTATTTTATTTCCAAAAACGCCACCCCTCGGGGTCGGTTTCCCGTTTCACTCGCGTTTTACATTTTCAAGGGGACGGGTTACTATTCACGAACCACCCCTTAGGTTTTCCCTATTCAATTCTCCGTTAGGGACTCGGGTTTCTGACCCGACCCTAAACTTTTATTTTTTTTAATTCCTATTTTACCCCGAAAGCCGTTTTTGAAATTTCGGCAGCATTTCGGCGTAATTTTAAGGCTACCGGCATTAGGTACGCCTCGAACCATATGTACCTGCCACGTACTATACCACAAGCCTATTTTATGTAAAATTTTTCCAAACTTTTACATAAAAGCTCACAAATTCCAATTTCACATTTTTAACCACATTACAAAATTTTTTCACAATTTTGCCCTTAGTTTTGGTTTCAGTTTTCACCACCAAACCGAACCAAAGTTTCTCAAACTTTTCAACCACTTGTTAGGCTATTCAATGCCATTTTTCTAACACTTTTTCAAGACCATTTCCTTGTACTTTTCAACCAACTTCTTAGGGTTTTTAAGCCTCCCATAACTCACGGCCACATTAAGAAAACACATGCCATCATTTTTGTTTCATGCTTTCAATCAAAATTTCATCATTCACATCATAAAATGCATGATTTCAATTAACCAAACATCATATGAAACATGCAAAATTTTCACCAAAACCCTAAGTATTTCCCACGGCCACTTTAGGTAATGTACAACAAAATTTTTTTTTCAAACTTTTCCATATGAAATTCATGCTTTATTCTTCACCAATTTCAACTTAGAAAGCATGTTAGCAATTAACCACAAATTTTTCTCATTGGTTACCTAAGGTAACCCACGGATTTTCCTTTGAAAAACCAACCAAAATTTGGTTTTTCTTTACACAATTTACATGGTTTTCTTACTTATTACAACCTTAACAAAACCCTTCACCAACTTAATGAAAAACAACCAAAAATTTTCCATCTTAATTCACTATTCACCCCACGGTTTTCATGAAGAAAAACCAAGAAAAATTTCAATCCAAGGGAAGTTACCTTGTTCACTTTCTTCCTTTGTCTTCAAGTGATGTTTTGCCACACTTTTTGTATAGAAAACTTGAAGAAATAGCTTAGTTCTCCTTTGGTCACTCACGGCTCACCATGGAGAATAACTTAGAAAATTTTCTTTGGTTATTTGCTTGAAAATTGGCTTCGGCCACTTTATTCCCAAACTTGCCGACTTATGCATGGAAGAAAGCCAATTAATTTGGCTATCCACCAATCAAATTTCAACACCTTTCCACCTAATTCTTTCCACCTTTTTCAAAAATTAAAAATGGTTAATTTTGGTCAAATCTTGGCCTTTAGATCAAAAAGCAAATGAATCATGGCCATTCATCCTACCTAACACCAATTTCTTTCCATTTCTTAAATGGATTTATGATGTCATAATTACTAAAGTGAAAGTTGACTTTGACTTTCACTATTCACATTAATTCGACTACTTTTTGCCCGATGCCGGTTCGAGCCGAAATTTTCCTGAAATCGTCCCGGCGTGTTCCTGAGGTCTCCTGTGCAGTCGGATCAATTTAGATTGCTTCCGTTTGATCAAAATCAATCCCGGAAGTTTACCGTCTTTTTGAGCTCCGGTTAGGGTTTCAATGCCGGTTTGGCACCGTTTCACCCGTTTCAACTCAGTGAATTTTTCCAACACTGAATTCTTACTCGTCAGTATTGTTAGAACATTTTAATATATTCTAAACAATATAAATACATCTATTTCACTCTTTAAATAGTACAAATTATTATATACATATATTTGTACTTTTCTTACTGTGCTCTTACTTTGACTTGCCGTATTCTTATCTTTATACTGTTCAGATACCGAAACTACTCCTTTTTGAGCGTTTTGGGCCTGAATTCACTTTCTTACTCATATACTTTATTCTCTACTTATTTTTTTTTGAAGATTTTAATTTCCTCCAAAACATTTATTTATTTCTATCAATACTATAATTTGTCTAATTACAACCATAGTGTTTCTTCACATTCTTACTTACAGAACTCATAGAAATCCTTAGATTAAACTAGGTCACACCGCTAAAATTCTCTGGTCGTCACACGCCCCGTGCCCTCAGCGGCCCGGACCGTCACTGTAAACTCTTTTACTTGCTTCTTTAGCTTTCACTTATACTTCCTCTTTAAAACCGATACTTAAACTTGCTGAATTTAATAGCATAAATTTAGGGGGATTTTTTTTTAATATACGCGTACGTATTTACTATTCACATATGTATACTACTAAAATGCGGAATTTGAAAAATATAAGGATTTCAATTATACATACACACTTATATACTTGTTTACCTGATTAATATTCACCAGACACTATTTAAATATACTATTTATACATATACTGTTTACTGTTCCAAAATACCAATTAATCTTTACTATTCAAAATACTATTTAGCTGTCACCGTTCAAAATACTATTTACTCATACTGTGCGGAAGAATACTCGCGGTGTATCCATAACCTCATCCTCACATCCACCTCCGCCGCCATCATCGCCCCTTGGTGTTTGCGCTATAGGAAGCTTATCTACAGCATGAACACACTCCGTGAGCTTTACGCCCAGTAAGTACAACATGTTAACCGCAAAACATGTTTAAAATATAGCACATACTTAAAATTTTAATCATGACATATATCAATTAATAAATCACATACCATATCAGCATATCACATATCAGCTCACATATCATGTCATCACATAACATGTCATAACACTGAATATAAAACTTCACATACTTTATGCATGACAGAAGCATCGTGTACTGTATGCACTCTACTGAAAAAGAAAGCATAACGAACTATAACTAATGCATGATCCGGTTATGTTCATTTATGCTTCAAACTTCTCTTTTCTTTTCTTGTCTATTTAGGGCCCGTGTGTCAGTACCGTGTGTGCGCAGACCAACGGTAACGCCCGAGGTCAACTAATGCCGAAGCGCCATCAACTGATGCTCAACTTTTGGCCTTAACTTTCTTTAACTAGAAAACCCTTCGATTGAAGGAGCCGGTACGACACACCTATTTATTTCCATCTTGTTTAACTGTTCTAGCCATACGCTTCTCTAAGCTGTCCCCAATCCTACGCGGTAGGGATCTATGGCTTCTAACTTGTTCTTTCATCAATCTACTCGATTGTGAAACTATATGCTCTTATGTATGCTGTGCAGCATCGTGTGCAAGATACATACTTAAAGTACTGGAAAAACATCATTTTAAATTCATTTTATCCATGCTGTAGGCGGAGTTGTACTTACCTGTCATCAGACAGTTTCTACTCTTGCCTTCGTCACAATACAGGTACCTCCCTGTAATCATAATGCATTACATTAACATTCACTCTTAGGTCACCATGGTCATTAGTGACCAATAAAAATTCTCGTTATGTGGTACCGATCCTTATCGGTACTAATTGCCCTTCTATTAAGAATTTGATTTTCTAATCGTGGTTAATTAATTTATTTACTCAATAAATTAATTCACGTCGCTCGTAGGTCACTATATCATTAGGAACTAATAAATTTATCGTTATGTGGCACCAACTGCTCTACTTTGGGAATTTTGATATTTAATTTCTAATCGCTCTTAATTAATTTGTCTACTTGACAAATTAATCACTGTCCCGTTCAGACTCGGTCCTTGACTGGCTAACCGACCAGTCAACTGACCAACTACCTCGTGTATTGACCAAATAGCCTGTTGGGTTACCGTTACCGATGTAATCGCCCCAAATTTTATACCTAGATCACACCCGTCCCTCCGGTGGCACTATTCTGATCTAGGGGTCGTTTTCGTACATTTCGAGATTTCTAATTGGGCGGTTCACTAATCCTGTAAATGTCCGTCCTTTTTCCTGGACCTAGGTCATCGAGGGGGCTCGGGTTTCCATCCCGATCACATATTCACCCCTCGTTTTCTAAAATACCCCTTTGTGCCGTTTTAGAAATTTCGGCTGCATTTCCGCTTAATTTTTGGGTTTCCGGCGTTTAGGAAACGCCTCAAAACCATCTAACCTATTCTAACCTACCACGTACTAAACCAGAGGCCTAATTTTTTTACGTAAAAGCTCCGCTTTTTACGTAAAAATATTCACATTTCCTCACATTCTCTTTTTCGACATTTCATCCCTTTTTCTTACAATTTCTCAAGTCAGTAAACCATAATTCATACATAATTATTTCTAATAATAAATTGAGGAATCAAGGGATCAAAACCACTACCAAAATCGTTCCCGTCGGCGGTCGGGTGAACCGTTCGATCTCGATTGCACAATCTTTGAATCATCGTTCTCCACTTTTGAAACTCCGGTTTGCAAATCCGATGCTGCGGATGTGTCCAGAATGTCAAAAATAGGCCAACGGGCCATTCTTCAATTTTCGGTCTCCGGGTCGCCGTTGACCGGCGTTGACCGACCGTTGACCGACGTTGACCATGGCGGCGATAGGAGTGGCAACCATCATCTTGAAGAGCTCGACAAGAGGAACCCATTGGTGGTGTCAATTTCACCAATCGAGGCTCCTATCACCGGAAATCGGCCCTCAAAAAGTCGGCGACGGCGGCAGTGTTGGATCTTCATTTTCCGGTGTTGTTGCACAAAATTGATTTGGGGCTTTTGATCTACGTGTTGTTCTGAGCATTTTGATACCGACCTTGCAACTCAACTGTGCCGGAACAGCGAGATTCGACGGTGGCGATGGCGACGGTGACGGCGAACCTTGGGCGGCTCGATCCGGCGGCTGTTGACGTGAAATGAAGCTTGGGTTTTGTTCTACTCTTCGCCACAAATCCATTGGGACCGGAATCGTGGCATTTGGACGTCGGACGGTGGAGAAATCACGGTTTGAAAAATTCGGCCACCGGTGGCTTTAGGCGGCGCGTGCGGCGCTCTCCAACGTCGATTCCGTCGACTCGGCACACCGTTGGACTCAGCTCGTTGAGAGCTTTCCAATGGTGCCGGCGGTGTCGAAAACTGAGGCCGGATTCGATGGTCGGTCACTGTTCATCTTCGTGTGGTGTGGGGGAGAAAAAAGATAGAAAAAAAAAATAATGGGGGCCCTTTTTACAAAAATCTAAAAATTTCGACCCCTTTATACTAATTTTTTGAAAAATTTTAAGATAGGCTATACTGACTAATTTGGGCATGCTAAACCCAAATATATCAGTTTTATATCAAGAAAAGGTCATCTTGACCAATTTCTTGATACTGTGGTTAGGCCTACACTTTGTTGACACTACGCACGCGTAACAAGGCGTTTTCGCGTGAAATTTCAAACACAGTCTCCCTTGACTAATTTGGATGTACTGATATCAAATTTATCAATTTTACATCCATCTGAGGTCTTCTAGACCAGTTTTCGGGATCTATATGACCCTAGCTCGAAAAACGTGTCAGGTGCCTGATTGACTAATTTGGGCGTCCTGAGTCTAAATATATCAGTTTCGGGGGGAGAAAAGGTCGTCTTGACCCTTATCCCGATACTGCGTATCTTTTAAACAAAATCTACATTTTGTGCTCACTTGACCAGATTGAACCTGCTGACTATTAATATGTCAATTTTATGCCAGATTAAGGCCGTCTTGGCCACTAACCTGACACTGCGTTTCTCACTATTCACTAATCACTATTCACTATTTACTATTCACTTTTCACTATCTGACTGACTAATCTGAGCGTTCTGACTTTGATTTTGTCAGTCTATGGGCGAGAAGAGGTCATCTAGACCGCTTTTCTCGATACTATACATCTATTAGGGCAATTATCACTACTACGCTCAAATGACCAGTCTGAGCGTACTGATCACTAGCTCATCAGTTCTGTATCATGAAATGGTCGTCTAGACCGGTTTCTTGATATTGCGTGTCTCAACGCATACTCACATAATAGGGTGGACCGATTTCACTGTCAGTTGCCCCTTTCACTGCATGAATAGTAATTAAACGTTACTATTCTCATTTAATTCATGCAACTGAATAGCACACTGTGTTTATTAACTTAATTACATCATTACATAGTAATTAATTTTCATAATTCGTGAGAGTCATTACAGTGGCTCTCGGCTCATTACACAGCGTTCTACACGGACTCTTACGCGTGCGTGTGCAAGCAACACGGGTGTGTACATTTCAGACACAGACATGTACTAGTTGAGAGTACTCAACACGACCATGTCTTTGAAATATATTCATCTATCTGAGCGGTACACAGCCTCTTACACGATCATGTACTTGACCGTGTTACACTACACGACTATGTACACTCACACGGCTATTAATAGATACACAGTCTGAATGGCACACGGTCACTCACACGGCTGTGTACCTGATCGTGTTACTTAAATTGTACTAAAAGACATTAAATTATGTCCATTTTATTCCTTAATGACTTATTACATGGTAAGTAGGTGTCATGAAAATGGCGGTCATTACAACCTACCCCCCTTACAAAATTTTCGTCCTCGAAAATTAGAATAATTCCAGGAAGTCTCTTCCCATGTCTTCTTCCCATTTTCATGTGGCTTCCTCAACACTATGATTCTGTCACAACACTTTTACTAGCGGTATACTTCATTCCTAAGTACTCTCTCCTTTTTAATTAGGATCCGCACGGGTCTCTCCTCGTACGTCGGATCAGCGTATACTACAACGGATTCTTGGCTAAGAACATGGGAGCTGTTTGACACGTACTTCTTCAGCATCAAGACGTGAAAGATGTTGTGCACTATAGCTAACTCGGGAGGAAGCGTTAGTCTATAAGCTACCTTCCCGACTTTCTCTATTATCTCGAGGGTCCTATATACCTAGGACGGAGCTTTCCTTTCTTTTCAAAGTGCATCACCCCTTTCATGGGTGCCGCCTTGAAAAAAAAAACCGAGTCTCCTACTTGAAACTCGAGGGGTCTATAGCCCTTATCGTCAAAATTTTTCTGCCAACTATGCGCTGTATCTAATGTTTCTCGTATCAGCTTCACGTCTACCATGGTATTCTTGATGTTGTTTGAGCTAACTGGTCGTTTCTCTCCAAACTCGTACTAATGAGCCAGGGATCTACATTCCCTTCCACAGAGTGTCTCGTACGGTGCCATTCCTATCGAGGAATGATAGTTGCTGTTGTACGAGAACTCGCTCAATGGTAGCTTCTGATCTCAATTTCCTTTAAGTCTAGGACGCAGGTCTCAATATGTCCTCTAACTTCTGTATGGTCCTCTTAGACTAACTGTCGGTTTGAGGATGAAATGCTATGCTAAACTCTCACTTGGACCGTAATGCAGCCTGAACACTTCACCAAAATCTGGAGGTAAAGCATCGACTACGATCTGAGACGATCGACTCTGGTACTCCGTGTCGTTTCACGAACTATGCCGCATAGATTTCTACTAGTCGTTCCACCGAGTAGCTAACTTTCATTGCTAAAAATCTAACTGATTTCATCAGTCTGTCTACAATCACCCAGATTACATCATTATCGTTTGACGTCTTCGGCAATTCGATTACAAAATTCATTGTAATCTAGTCTTATTTCCACTCGGGTAACTTAATTTCCTACGATTATCCTGCTGAGCGCTGGTGATCTACCTTAACCTTCTGGTACGTAAGGCATCTAGCGACGAACTCGACAATGTCATTCTTCATTCCAAGCCACAAAAAGCTTTCCTTTAGGTACTTGTACATCTTATTCGCTACCGAATGTACGGAATATGACGTCTTGTAAGGTTCCAAAAGGATTCGATTCTTGAGTTCTTCATCTTTTAGAACACACACTCTATCTCTGTAGTAGAGTATGTCATCCTTAAGGATCTTAAACTCTGAACCCTTGTCCTCTATAGCTTCCTTTTTGGACTTGAGCAGGGATAAATCAAAATCTTGATCGATCTTGATCTCTTCTTGGAGCGTCGATTGGAGGGTCATGTCAGACAATCTCCCTATCAAAATCTTGATCTCGCTGTCGCATAGCTCCTTTGTAGCGCTCCTGACAAGGCACTAATATTCATAGGCATAGTAATATACTTCTGACTCTACGCATTGACCACTTTATTGGCTTTCCCCGGATGGTATAGGATCTCACGGTCGTAATCCTTACCAACTCTAGCCATCTACGCTGCCTCATGTTGAGCTCTTTCTACGTGAAGATACATTTGAGGCTCTAGTGGTCGATGTAAATCTCGCACGTGACTCTGTACAGGTAGTGCCTCCATGCTTCTAACGTAAAAACTATCGCTGCTAGCTTCAAATCATGCGTTGGGTAGCTCTTCTTAGGGTTTTTAAGTTGTCGTGAAGCATACGCGACTACTCTACCACTCTGCATCAACACAGTTTCTAACTTGGTTTTAGATGTGGCGCTTAAATCACAAAGCTTCCCTGACCAACATTTGAAATGGTCAGCATTGGATTGCTTATGAGTCTTCATTTCAGCTCTTGAAAGCTTTCCTCACACTTGTCGATTCACTTATACCTCTTTCCCTTCTTGGTGACCGCTGTGAGCGAAGCAGCTAACTTTGAGTAGCCTTCGACTAAGTGTAGGTAACATCCTGTTAGTTTAAAGAAACTATGAATTCCCGTTACATTCCTCTGAGCTGGCCATGCGCTAACTGCATCAATTTTCATCGGGTCCACAGATACTCCTTCCTTGGGGACTACGTGGCCTAGGAAATGGACCTTCTCCAGCCAAAACTCATACTTGGAGAACTTGGTGTATAACTGATGGTCCTGTTGCATGCGTAAAATGATAATTAAGTGCTCTTCGTGCTCTTCCTTCGTCTTAGAGTGTATAAGTATGTCATCGATGAACACAATGACAAACTTATCCAAATAGTCCTTGAACATGCGGTTCATCTGGTTCATGAAAGTTGCTGGTGCGTCCGTTAATCTGAGCGACATGAACAGAAACTCCTAATGTCCATACCGCGTTTGAAAGGCTGTTTTGGGTACATCTTCTTTCCTGATTCATAGTTGATGGTACCCTGAACGTAGATCGATCTTCGAGGACATTGCAGCATCTCAAAGCTAATCAAATAGATCGTCAACTCACGGTAACAGATGCTTGTTCTTAATCGTAATCCTGTTCAACTCTCTGTAGTCGATGCACATTCTCAGTGGTCCATCTTTCTTCTTCACGAATGGTATGGGTGCTCTCCAGGGTGAATAGCTCTGTCGAATGAATCCTTTATCTATTTAGTCCTTTAGCTGGGCTTGGAGCTCCTTTAGCTCTACAGGGCCCATTCCGTAGGGGGCCTCAAAGATGGGGCTGATTCTAGTAGACGTTCAGTCTCGAACGAGATCCCGCGCTCTGGTTGGAGTCCTGCAAGATCTTCTGGAAATATCTCCATGAATTCCCTGACTATCGATACGTTGTCGAGTCCTATCTCTATTCCTTGAGTCTTATCTGCTATGTATACTAGGAAGTCTGTGCATCCACTGGATAGCATCTCGCGAGCCTTCACTGCTGATATCATCGTCTTTGGTTGCTCTGGTGACAAACCCTTTGTGGCGGCCCGCCCCTCGGAGAGATCATACAATACTATTACAGTTGAGCTTTATCGCTAACTGCGATAGATTGTACTCTCATGGGTCGCCGGCTTATCTCTCTAGTCTTTTTAAATCATGACGTTTTTTGGGAAATTTTTTTTTTTTCATTTTTTTTTCTTTAAACATCATGTAAAACTTTTCCCACTATTTACTTTGTTGATAAGTACAAAGTAATATAAATAATACAGTACTTTCGTAAAATATATATAATTACAAAAGACTGTTTCCCCCTTTTTCCCTTCACTTTAACGCTCAGCGGCAAGACTCTAGCAGTACCATATCCCTCGCCCAGTTATCCCATTTGACACGCGCCATCCCGTACGCCATCCATTCAAACAAGCTACTGAGCTGGTCGCTTACCTGCAACATTAGCAAAAATGGTGAGCTACAGGCTCAATAAGTTCAAACATGCAAGAAATTAAATTTCTATGAATAGTACTATTCATCGTGAATAGTACCGTTGACTACTATTCATGTGTGAATAGTAACTTTGACCACTATTCATACGTGAATAGTAAGTTTGACCACAACACTGTATTACACTAGTACATCTACCGCGATGTTAGTGCTCTCACTAAACTGTCTTATGCTCAATTATGGCACAGTTTCAGTTTTAGGTCATTTTCTTTCATTATGTTCTGGTTTTGAGCTCAGATTGGCAGTACCATTTAAGTGCGCATGACTGGGAGCGGTACATTAGTGCTGACCTCCACAGCCTTAATCTCATAGCCCCGAAGGCAAAATAGTACATTGACTAGGAGCGGTACATCAGTGCTGACCTCCACAGCCTTATCTCATAGCCCCGAAGGCAAAAGTACCTCCCTATACGTAAGGTTGGTACGCCAGAAAGTGGTTTCATTACCGACTTTTTAACATTCTAACCCGGTGACTTCACATTGTCCCGTGGTTAGGAATGGTTCACATTTTAATTTTAGGTGAGTGAGTTTCATTAACCTCGCTCTAGTGCCCGAAGCACAATTAACCATGTGTCCCATTCTTATAGTGCCCGTAGCACATTTCGTCTCTCTCTCTATTCTATCATAGTGCCCGTAGCACATATGTACCTAACTTATAGTTAGTACATTAAAGTTAGCACAATATTGCTATATGTTGCAGACAGGTAAATGTCTGAACTTACCTTATCAGACTGTTCTCTTTCTCTCTCTTGGATCTTGAATCGGCTTCCTTGTAGGCCGATTTTGGGATCCTACGGACAAAACTATGTCTGTTAATTTTTTTTCCCATTTATAGCTTTTATTTTTCATTAAAAAGCTTAAATAAAACCTATTTATAACTTTTTAGGTTTTATTTATTATTTTCACCATTTCCCCCCAACTTTTGTAAAATTACGATTTTGCCCCAATATTTTGGCAAAATTGCAGTTTTGCCCCTAACGGAATTTTATTGATCCAGACTGCATTTTTGGCTCTCAGGAACTTTTCTGATTCTTTTCTAATCATTATCCGGTTCGTTTCTATTTTATTTTCACTTTTTGCTTTCCCGGCCCTCGGGAAGCACTATTCCGACCCTCACGTCGGTTTAGCGATTTTCTATCGTTTCGGAGTCTCAAATGGACGTTTCACTAGTATTTAAAACGTTCATCTAGACTTTCCCGACCTAGGTCTCCGAGGCTCGTGTTTTTCGTTCCCGACTCAGACCTTTATTTTATTTCCAAAAACGCCCCCCCCTCGGGGTCGGTTTTTCAATCTCACACGCGTTTTTCATTTTTAAGGGGTCGGGTTACTATTCACGACCCACCCCTTAAATTACCCTTATTCACTTTTTCCGTTAAGGACTCGGGTTTCCGTCCCGGCCCTAACTTTTATTTTAAATCCCTATTTTACCCCGAATGCCGTTTTTTGAAATTTCGGCAGCATTTCGGCGTAATTTTAAGGCTTCCGGCGTTAGGTACGCCTCGAACCATAAGTACCTGCCACGTACTATACCACAAGCCTATTTTATGTAAAAGTTTTCCAAACTTTTACATAAAAGCCCACAATTTTCCAATTTTACATTATCACCCACATTACAACATTTTTTTACAAATTTACCCTTAATTTGGTTTCGGTTTTCACAACAAAACCGAACCAAATTTTGTCAAACTTTCACCACATTTTAGGCCATTCAAATGTCACATTTTTAACACATTTTCAAGCCCATTTTCTTGGCATTTTCAACCAAATTTCTTAGGGTTTTTACACACTTAAAACCCACGGCTAAAGAATGAAAACATGCTAAATAATTTTGTTTCATTATTTCAATCACATTGCCACCATTTACACATTAAATTGCATGATTTCAATCAACCAAATACCACATAAACCAATGAAAATTTTTCTTCCAAACCCATTGTAAACTCACGGCCATTTAATAGAATTCACACAAGAAATTTTTTTCCAAGCTTTTCATAATGAAATACAAGCTTTATTCTTCACAAATTTAAACTTAGAAAGCATGTTAACCATTAACCAAAACTTTTTCTCATTGGTCACTCAAGGTAACCCACGGATTTACCTTTGAAAAACCAACCAAAATTTGGTTTTTCTTTAATGAATTTGCATGGTTTTCTTCCTTAATACATCCTTAACAAAACCCAACATCAAATCCATGAAAAACAACCACAAATTTTACATCTTCCAATCACTATTCACCCACGGATTTTAAGAAGAAAAACCACGAAAAATCAAGTGAAAAAGGGAGTTACCTTAATCAATTGCTTCCTTTGTCTTCAAGGAGTGTTTTAACACCCTTTTTGTGAAGAAAATTTGAAGAGAAAACTTGGTTCTCCTTTGGTCCCTCACGTAGACACCATGGAAGTTAACTTAGAAAATTTTTTCTTTGGTTTTGGCATGAAAAATGGGTCTCGGCCTTTATGTCCCAAAGTTACCGACTTAATGCAACCAAAAGCCAATTAATTTGGCTCTAAACCAATCAAATTTCAACACCTTTCCAAGCCATTACTTTCCATAATTTTCAAAAATTAAAAAGGGTTAATTTTGGCCAAATCTTGGCCTTTAGATCAAAAGGTGATTAAATCCTAGCCATTAATGCCACCAACCACCTTATTTATTCCATTTAATAAACTTGATTTATGATGTCATAAATGCAAAAGTGAAAGTTGACTTTGACTTTCACTATTCACATTAATTCGACTACTTTTTGACCGATGCCGGTTCGAGCCGAAATTTTCCTGAAATCGTCCCGGCGTGTTCCTGAGGTCTTCTGTGCAGTCGGATCAATTTAATCTGCTTCCGTTTGATCACAATCAATCCCGGAAGTTTACCGTCTTTTATTGGCTCGGTTAGGGTTTTCAATGCCGATTTTGGCACCGTTTCACCCGTTTCAACTCAGTGAATTTTTCCAACACTGAATTCTTACTCGTCAGTATTGTTAGAACATTTTCACATATTCTGAACAATATAAATACATTTATTGCACTCTTTAAACAGTACAAATTGTTATATACATACAATTGTACATTTTCGTCCGAGAATTGCCTGAATTTCCCGGTTGTCACATTCACCCCTCCTTATAAAATTTTCGTCCTCGAAAATTAGAACAAATGGGGGTATAAACTCCTCATCTCGTCTTCTCGTTCCCACGTAGCTTCTTCAATATTGTGATTTTTCCACAAAATTTTCACTAGTGGGATTACCTTATTCCTCAATACTTTCTCTTCCCGAGCTAGTACTTGAATAGGCTGTTCCTCATATGTCAAATCCTCGTGGATTTGAATAGGCTCATGCTTCAATACATGGGACGGATCTGGTATATACTTTCTCAGCATCGACACATGAAATACGTTATGCACTGCCGACAATTCTGGAGGTAGCGCTAATCTGTAAGCGACCTTTCCAATGCGTTCGATAATTTCATAAGGTCCAATATATCTTGGACTCAGTTTCCCCTTCTTACCGAAACGCATAATCCCCTTCATAGGCGATACCTTGAGAAACACGAAGTCTCCTTCATCAAACTCCAAGGATCTCCGCCTTTTATCCGCGTAGCTCTTTTGTCGGCTTTGCGAAATTTTCATTTGACGCTGAATTCTAGCAACTGCATCGGAAGTCTCTTGCATGAAATCCGTCTTATGCAGCTGCTTTTCTCGCAAATCATACCAGTGTAATGGTGATCTGCACTTCCGTCCATACAAAGCCTCGTAAGGTGCCATGCCTATCGAAGCTTGGTAACTATTATTGTACGAGAATTCAATCAATGGTAACTTCTCGTTCCAATTTCCCGCAAAATCCATAACGCAAGCTCGAAGCATGTCCTCTAACGTCTGAATTGTCCGCTCTGACTGCCCGTCTGTTTGCGGATGAAAAGCCGTACTGAGTCTCAATTCAGTACCCATGGCCTCTTGCACACACTTCCAGAAATTTGAAGTGAACCGTGCATCTCGATCTGATACAATGGATTTTGGTACTCCATGTAGTCTGACGACATGAGTTATGTACAGCTGAGCAAACTTTTCTAGCGAAAAAGTCATCTTGACAGCTATGAACCGTGCCGTCTTGGTCAGTCTGTCCACAATAACAAAAATGGCGTCATAACCTTCTCGGGTTTTTGGGAGTCCCACTACAAAATCCATCGTAATGTGTTCCCATTTCCATTCAGGAATCTCCAACGGTTCCAATCTTCCTGCTGGATGTTTATGTTCCGCTTTGATTCTCTGACAGGTCATGCATCTACTCACGAATTTAGCTATATCGTTCTTCATTCCTTTCCACCAGAACTGTAACTTCAAGTCCTGATACATCTTGCTCGCTCCAGGATGAACCGAATAGGGTGTCTCGTGGGCTTCTGACATGATCCGTCTTCTAAGTTCCTCATCAGCTGGAACATTTATCCTTCCTTGATAAAGGATAATTCCATCCTTGGAAATTCCTTCCTGAGAACTTTTCATCATTGGATCTCGCCTCTGAGCTTCCTTTATATCCTCAAATAGCGATGATTCCACTTGGAGTGCAGCTAATCTTCCAGATATCAGCTCCAAGTTCAACGAATTTATCTCTTGCTGCAATGGCTTCGGAAGCCTTTTTATTGGTAGCTAGTGCGATATGGTAGACTTTCTACTTAGAGCATCCGCTACACGGTTGGCCTTTCCTGGATGGTAGAGGATTTCACAATCATAATCCTTCACCAATTCCAACCATCGTCTCTGTCGCATATTGAGCTCTTTTTGCGTGAAGAAATACTTCAAGCTTTGGTGATCAGTGAAAATCTGACATTGAGCTCCATAGAGATAGTGTCGCCAAATTTTAAGTGCGAACACTACTGCAGCAAGTTCAAGGTCATGCGTAGGATAATTCCTTTCATGCTCCTTTAACTGACGGGAAGCATAGGCAATCACACGAGCATCAGCACGTTGCATACGCTCCTGGCGTTGCGGCCTCACTGGTGACTCTTCCACTCTGGCTTGAAGGGAATGAGCTTGTGGGCGTGTCTGGTGCGGTTGGGAAGTGCCTTGTCCACCCTGCCTATTTGGACAGTTCCTGGCGTAATGGCCTTCCTTTCCACATTCGTAGCAAACAAGTGGCCCAAATCTGCATTGCCCAGAATGTCTTTTCCCGCATGTAGGGCAATTTTGCACGTTAGACTCTGCATTACCAGATGTTCTCCGCTGCTGGTTTCGATTATTGCCCTGGCGATTCCCAGAAAAATTTCCTTTCCTCTTGTTTTGCTGGGATCCCTGACTATTGCCCTGGCTTGGTTTCGCATTTTGACTAGGCTTGCTTGATTGACCAACTTGTGTAGACTTCGCCAAAGCCCTCTCCTTCTTCTTAGCCTCCCAGTGTTTCTCTCTTTCCTCTTTCTGTCGAGCTACATGGAACTCAGCTCTAATGGCCCGACTCACACAGTCTGCTACAGAAGTAGGTGGTACTAGTCCAGTGTCTACTAACGCAGCAATTTCTGGCCTGAACATCCCGATCATTTTATGTATCTTTTCCCTCTCAGTAGGGACCACATAAGGGCACAAACGGGATAGTTGATCGAACTTTCGGCAGACTTCGCTTACCGACATGTTCCCTTGTGTCAACTCTGAGAATTCTTTCTGTTGC
Source organism: Antiaris toxicaria (assembly GCA_035233585.1). Classification (NCBI taxonomy): domain Eukaryota; kingdom Viridiplantae; phylum Streptophyta; class Magnoliopsida; order Rosales; family Moraceae; genus Antiaris; species Antiaris toxicaria. Next base: position 50,124,827 of record CP141153.1, read on the forward strand.
TGTCTCAGAGATGCAGGGTCGTAATATTTCTGGTTAAATTCTTCCAGAAATTCCGCCCAACTCATGGTAGACACGTCTCTTCTCATTCACACAGTGTCCCACCAAAACCGAGCATCTTTTCTCAGCACAAAAGACGCACATGCAACCTTCTCCCGGTCGGTTAGGTTCATGAACTCCATGATCACTTGTAATGATGACAACCAGTCTTTAGCCTCTAAGGGATTTGTAGACCCTTCAAATTCTGGCGGCCTCATACACCTGAATCTTTCATAGAGGGGTTCCAAATTCAATACTGGTTGTGGTTCAGGAACTCTCTCATGTACTGCAGCTGGAGGAATAACTGGATCTACCTCAGCTTGTTGTTCTACTTGGGTACCCTCAGAGCCTTGTCTCTGTTCTAGCTCCTCTACCCGTCGCCTCAGATTCGCATTTTCTTGCATCTGAGCTTCCAACAAAGCTTGTATCTGATCCAGTCTCTCCATAATATCAGGACGTCGCTCCCGTTCCTCTGGTCGATTTCTCAAATCCACCATCTTGGCTATTGTCCTATTATGGCACAATAATTCACCGTTAGCTTTTTCCATAACCGCATTCGTAAAATTATATCAATTTACGAAATTTAGGGTACTGTAAAGCCACATCATCTTAACACATCATCGTACAACATATAATCATTTTGGTATTTCATTCATAGCAAAACATTTATATGTCATACATAGGCATCACCAGTCATATATACATCGGCCGTTTATACAAAATGGCCACAAGTCTATACAAAAGAGCTTTTCTCTCTAAGCTACTTATGTACATATACACATCTACTGATCACTCGTTCCCTACATCTGGGACTAGAGGATATTCTTCTGGATCCTCATCGTCATCTGACTCGTCACCACCCCTAGGTAATGTTCCCTGTCCTGAGTCATCACCTCGTGGTCTAGACGGTCCGGCCTCATGATCATTCATCATTCTTCTCGGCCCGAATATGCGTGCAAACATCTCATCTTGACCCAGCGTCTCTCGTCGGCTCTGCGTCAGATGCTCGATCAGAATCTCTCTCTCGATCGCCCTGATCGTTACCACGAACTCTTGGAGCGTCGGAGGAAACGGCTTGATCACCCTCGGTCTCAGCTCCAAGGATAAACCTTTCCAAAACAGCTCACAGCAGTTTGCTTCCGTGAGGTTAGGCAACGGACATCTCCTCCGAATGGTCTCCTCAAACCGCGCTGCGTAAGACATCACTGTCTCACCAGACAGCATGACCATCCTCTCGGTCTGGAGAATGTAGTCCCTGACCTCATCGAATCTAGGGTACGCAGGTGTATCAGCCTCTCGTCTCTCTGGAGATGCTGGAGCAGGTGTTGGATCCCTAGGTTGAAACTGATCAGCCAACCGCTGACAGAATTCGGCCCAACTGAATCCCAATAAAATCTCCTGGTCGCAATACTGCCAGAACACTCGAGCGTCTCCCTGAAACATACTGACAGCCAACTGGATCCACATATCTCGATCAATGTCGCAAATCACCATGATCCTCTCAATGGCATGGAGCCAGTCCTTGGTCTCCATCGACTGTCGTCCACCATCAAACATCGGAGGACTGCTGGCCCTAAATGCCTGTACTGCCCGTGCCGACACTCGCACCCCAATATGTTGGCGTCCACCAACAACTGGAATGTCCACTACCACCGGTGGATGAACTATCGGTCGTGGCTGTACTATCTCTACTGGCGCTGGCACTGGTGCTGGTACTGGTACCGGAGGTCTCTCGGGTACCGGGGATCTGACTACCGGCCTTTGGGAAATGGGCGGCCTCACAATAGGTCTCGTCCATACCCGTAATACCCCTCTTGGTCGTGGTAGCGGTGGTCTCACATATGGAGGTCTGGTCATCGTGCTACCTATAAGATAATTATTTTCACATAAGAAAATAATTAACTGAACTTAAGTAAACTACTTACTTGGATAGCGGTGCAGGATGCGCAAAGTGTCAAATCGGGATATGGTCACACTGCTCTGATATACCAACTGTGACGGCAATTGGTATTCAAAACTTAGCCACTCGAAAACGATGCTCTGATATACCAACTGTGACAGCAGTTGGTATTATAAACTAGACCAATCTCAGACCTTGCTCTGATACCAACTGTGGCGGCCCGCCCCTCGGAGAGATCATACAATACTATTACAGTTGAGCTTTATCGCTAACTGCGATAGATTGTACTCTCATGGGTCGCCGGCTTATCTCTCTAGTCTTTTTAAATCATGACGTTTTTTGGGAAATTTTTTTTTTTTCATTTTTTTTTTCTTTAAACATCATGTAAAACTTTTCCCACTATTTACTTTGTTGATAAGTACAAAGTAATATAAATAATACAGTACTTTCGTAAAATATATATAATTACAAAAGACTGTTTCCCCCTTTTTCCCTTCACTTTAACGCTCAGCGGCAAGACTCTGGCAGTACCATATCCCTCGCCCAGTTATCCCATTTGACACGCGCCATCCCGTACGCCATCCATTCAAACAAGCTACTGAGCTGGTCGCTTACCTGCAACATTAGCAAAAATGGTGAGCTACAGGCTCAGTAAGTTCAAACATGTAAGAAATAAAATTTCTATGAATAGTACTATTCATCGTGAATAGTCCCGTTGACTACTATTCATATGTGAATAGTAACTTTGACCACTATTCATACGTGAATAGTAAGTTTGACCACAACACTGTATGACACTAGTACATCTACCGTGATGTCAGTGCTCTCACTAAACTGTCTTATGCTCAATTATGGCACAGTTTCAGTTTTAGGTCATTTTCTTTCATTATGTTTTGGTTTTGAGCTCAGATTGACAGTACCATTTAAGTGCGCATGACTGGGAGCGGTACATTAGTGCTGACCTCCACAGCCTTAATCTCATAGCCCCGAAGGCAAAATAGTACATTGACTAGGAGCGGTACATCAGTGCTGACCTCCACAGCCTTATCTCATAGCCCCGAAGGCAAAAGTACCTCCCTATACGGAAGGCTGGTACGCCAGAAAGTGGTTTCATTACCGACTTTTTAACATTCTAACCCGGTGACTTCACATTGTCCCGTGGTTAGGAATGGTTCACATTTTAATTTTAGGTGAGTAAGTTTCATTAACCTCGCTCTAATGCCCGAAGCACAATTAACCATGTGTCCCATTCTTATAGTGCCCGTAGCACATTTCGTCTCTCTCTCTATTCTATCATAGTGCCCGTAGCACATATGTACCTAACTTATAGTTAGTACATTAAAGTTAGCACAATATTGCTATATGTTGCAGACAGGTAAATGTCTGAACTTACCTTATCAGACTGTTCTCTTTCTCTCTCTTGGATCTTGAATCGGCTTCCTTGTAGGCCGATTTTGGGATCCTACAGACAAAACTATGTCTGTTAATTTTTTTTCCCATTTATAGCTTTTATTTTTCATTAAAAAGCTTAAATAAAACCTATTTATAACTTTTTAGGTTTTATTTATTATTTTCACCATTTCCCCCCAACTTTTGCAAAATTACGATTTTGCCCCAATATTTTGGCAAAATTGCAGTTTTGCCCCTGACGGAATTTTATTGATCCAGACTGTATTTTTGGCTCTCAGGAACTTTTCTGATTCTTTTCTAATCATTACCGGGTTCGTTTCTATTTTATTTCCACTTTTTGCTTTCTCGGCCCTCGGGAAGCACTATTCCGACCCTCACGTCGGTTTAGCGATTTTCTATCGTTTCGGAGTCTCAAATGGACGTTTCACTAGTATTTAAAACGTTCATCTAGACTTTCCCGACCTAGGTCTCCGAGGCTCGGGTTTTCCGTTCCCGACTCGGACCTTTATTTTATTTCCAAAAACGCCCCCCCCTCGAGGTCGGTTTTTCAATCTCACACGCGTTTTTCATTTTTAAGGGGTCGGGTTACTATTCACGACCCACCCCTTAAATTACCCTTATTCACTTTTTCCGTTAGGGACTCGGGTTTCCGTCTCGGCCCTAACTTTTATTTCAAATCCCTATTTTACCCCGAATGCCGTTTTTTGAAATTTCGGCAGCATTTCGGCGTAATTTTAAGGCTTCCGGCGTTAGGTACGCCTCGAACCATAAGTACCTGCCACGTACTATACCACAAGCCTATTTTATGTAAAAGTTTTCCAAACTTTTACATAAAAGCCCACAATTTTCCAATTTTACATTATCACCCACATTACAACATTTTTTTACAAATTTACCCTTAATTTGGTTTCGGTTTTCACAACAAAACCGAACCAAATTTTGTCAAACTTTCACCACATTTTAGGCCATTCAAATGTCACATTTTTAACACATTTTCAAGCCCATTTTCTTGGCATTTTCAACCAAATTTCTTAGGGTTTTTACACACTTAAAACCCACAGCCAAAGAATGAAAACATGCTAAATAATTTTGTTTCATTCTTTCAATCACATTGCCACCATTTACACATTAAATTGCATGATTTCAATCAACCAAATACCACATAAACCAATGAAAATTTTTCTTCCAAACCCATTGTAAACTCACGGCCATTTAATGGAATTCACACAAGAAATTTTTTTCCAAGCTTTTCATAATGAAATACAAGCTTTATTCTTCACAAATTTAAACTTAGAAAGCATGTTAACCATTAACCAAAACTTTTTCTCATTGGTCACTCAAGGTAACCCACGGATTTACCTTTGAAAAACCAACCAAAATTTGGTTTTTCTTTAATGAATTTGCATGGTTTTCTTCCTTAATACATCCTTAACAAAACCCAACATCAAATCCATGAAAAACAACCACAAATTTTACATCTTCCAATCACTATTCACCCACGGATTTTAAGAAGAAAAACCATGAAAAATCAAGTGAAAAAGGGAGTTACCTTAATCAATTGCTTCCTTTGTCTTCAAGGAGTGTTTTAACACCCTTTTTGTGAAGAAAATTTGAAGAGAAAACTTGGTTCTCCTTTGGTCCCTCACGTAGACACCATGGAAGTTAACTTAGAAAATTTTTTCTTTGGTTTTGGCATGAAAAATGGGTCTCGGCCTTTATGTCCCAAAGTTGCCGACTTAATGCAACCAAAAGCCAATTAATTTGGCTCTAAATCAATCAAATTTCAACACCTTTCCAAGCCATTACTTTCCATAATTTTCAAAAATTAAAAAGGGTTAATTTTGGCCAAATCTTGGCCTTTAGATCAAAAGGTGATTAAATCCTAGCCATTAATGCCACCAACCACCTTATTTATTCCATTTAATAAACTTGATTTATGATGTCATAAATGCAAAAGTGAAAGTTGACTTTGACTTTGACTATTCACATTAATTCGACTACTTTTTGACCGATGCCGGTTCGAGCCGAAATTTTCCTGAAATCGTCCCGGCGTGTTCCTGAGGTCTTCTGTGCAGTCGGATCAATTTAATCTGCTTCCGTTTGATCACAATCAATCCCGGAAGTTTACCGTCTTTTATTGGCTCGGTTAGGGTTTTCAATGCCGATTTTGGCACCGTTTCACCCGTTTCAACTCAGTGAATTTTTCCAACACTGAATTCTTACTCGTCAGTATTGTTAGAACATTTTCACATATTCTGAACAATATAAATACATTTATTTCACTCTTTAAACAGTACAAATTGTTATATACATACAATTGTACATTTTCGTTTGAGAATTGCCTGAATTTCCCGGTTGTCACACCCTTGTAGATGAATTTTTCACATCCGATTGGTTCGAAAACGATTTTCTACCTTCAACAGTTTATGACAACGTTGTGTCCTAAGCTTTTTTTTTTTTGGCAGAATCTGATGATGCAACGAATGGGTGGCTCCAGAATCAAGTAGAACTAATGCATCAAAGTTGGCGATAGAAAGCTGGCCTGTCACCATTGCAGAAGTTACAGCTTCAATGTCACTCCCCGTGTAAGCATAGATTCTCCCTTAGCTGTCTGAAGCTTTCAGTATACCTTGTGTGATTGAAGGGTCTTCGATCCTGGTCTGGTTGGTGTGAAGTTGATTATTCCCAGTGTGGGGTTGATTCTGTCAATTCTGCAGGTTGGAGTGGCAAATTTTTTTTTTTGGCATAGTGGCCTTCCTTGCCACAGATGAAACAACCACTTGCTCTCTGCTTGCATTCTCCTGGGTGCCTCTTTCCGCATCTCGTGCACATCGGGTATTGGCTGTCATTCCTTCCTGGTCGTCTCTTTTCTGGGGAAATTCTTCTGTGAATCTTGATTGCCTTAATTCCCCTTTTCTCTTGTTGTTGTTATGGGAATGCCTACTATTCTGGCTGGTTCCCACATTCTACCCTCTGTATTATGACTCGGGGTTTTGCTTCTCCTGAGCCTACTCGGCTTGCGTTTTCTCCTCCTTTCGTACCTTAAAATTCTACGCCTTTCACTCCTTATCATGAACCAACCAGTACTCAGCTCAGATAGTCTTGCTGGCACATTCTGCTAGTGTCGCTGGTCCATGGCTTCCACTACAGACCTAAATTGTGATTTACGTTCTGAACATCTTCAGCATTCGTCTGACTCTCTCCTTTTGGTCGGTACCAAATCTGGACAAAGTTGAGCCAACTGCTCAAACTTCTTGACTGCCTCCATAATAGTCATACTACCTTGGTGCAGGTTGTCGAACTCGTCTTACTGTGCTACTAGTGCTTCCTCGTTGAAGTACATCTCCTTGAATTCCTCAATGAAATCGCTCCAGCTCATCTCTCTGATGTTCCTCCTAATGGTTACCATCTTCCACCACTAACGCGTCTCATTGCGCAGGGTGAAGGGTGCGTACATCACTTTCTCTCTCTATCTATTAACCTTATAAAATCCAAGATTACTTAGATATCCGTTAGCCAATCATCGGCCTCTATAGGGTTGGTGATTCTTAAGAATTCTAACGCTTTCATGCATCGGAATCTCTCATACAAGTCGCCTTCCCTAGGGATTGGCAAAAAAAAAAACAATTGCTGCTATGAGAGTAGCCATTACTATAGGCGCTAGTGCATCCTGGGCTGGAGGAGCTGCTTGTTCCCTTAGAGTTTCTGGGGCTGCTAGAGCCTCCTGTGCTAGCATCTTTTCATCTTATCCTCGCCATCATAGATTTCGTCGTTTCATTACTATAAAATGTTATCTTCAATAGATAAACATTTACTGACTAAAAATAAAACTAACTTACTTGGACAGATGAGGCAGGCATGCGACGATGTGAGGTAAGACGGCAGGAAACCTCTCTGATACCAACTGTGACGCCCCGTGTCATCAGTGGCCCGGACCGTCACTGAAAACTCTATTACTTGCTTCTTTAGCTTTTACTTATACTTCCTCTTTAAAACCGATACTTAAACTTGCTGAATTTAATAGCATAAATTTAGAGGGATTTTTTTTTAATATACGCGTATGTATTTACTATTCACATACGTATACTATTAAAATGTGGAATTTGAAAAACATAAGGATTTCAATTATACATACACACTTATATACTTGTTTATCTGATTAATATTCACCAGACACTATTTAAATATACTATTCATACATATACTGTTTACTGTTCCAAAATACCAATTAATCTTTACTATTCAAAATACTATTTAGCTGTCACCGTTCAAAATACTATTTACTCATACTGTGCGGAAGAATACTTGTGGTGTATCCATAACCTCATCCTCACATCCACCTCCGCCGCCATCATCGCCCCTTGGTGTTTGCGCTATAGGAAGCTTATCTACAGCATGAACACACTCCGTGAGCTTTACGCCCAGTAAATACAACATGTTAACCACAAAACATGTTTAAAATATAGCACATACTTAAAATCTTAAGCATGACATATATCACTTAATAAATCACATACCATATAAGCATATCACATATCAGCTCACATATCATGTCATCACATAACATGTCATAACACTGAATATAAAACTTCACATACTTTATGCATGACAGAAGCATCGTGTACTGTATGCACTCTACTGAAAAAGAAAGCATAACGAACTATAACTAATGCATGATCCGGTTATGTTCATTTATGCTTCAAACTTCTCTTTTCTTTTCTTGTCTATTTAGGGCCCATGTGTCAGTACCGTGTGCGCGCAGACCAACGGTAACGCCCGAGGTCAACTAATGCCGAAGAGCCATCAACTGATGCTCAACTTTTGGCCTTAACTTTCTTTAACTGGAAACCCCTTCGACTGAAGGAGCCGGTACGACACACCTATTTATTTCCATCTTGTTTAACTGTTCTAGCCATACGCTTCTCTAAGCTGTCCCAAATCCTACGCGGTAGGGATCTATGGCTTCTAACTTGTTCTTTCATCAATCTACTCGATTGTGAAACTATATATTCTTATGTATGCTGTGCAGCATTGTGTGCAAGATACATACTTAAAGTACTGGAAAAGCATCATTTTAAATTCATTTTATCCATGCTGTAGGCGGAGTTGTACTTACCTGTCATCAGATAGTTTCTACTCTCGCCTTCGTCACAATACAGGTACCTCCCTGTAATCATAATGCTTTACATTAACATTCACTCTTAGGTCACTGTGGTCATTAGTGACTAATAAAAATTCTCGTTATGTGGTACCGATCCTTATCGGTACTAATTACCCTTTTATTAAGAATTTGATTTTCTAATCGTGGTTAATTAATTTATTTACTCAATAAATTAATTCACGTCGCTCTTAGGTCACTCTATCGTTAGGAACTAATAAATTTATCGTTATGTGGTACCGACTGCTCTACTTTGGGAATTTTGATATCTAATTTCTAATCGCTCTTAATTAATTTGTCTACTTGACAAATTAATCACTGTCCCGTTCAGACTCGGTCCTTGACTGGCTAACCGACCAGTCAACTGACCAACTACCTCGTGTGTTGACCATATAGCCTGTTGGGTTACCGTTACCGATGTAATTGCCCCAAATTTTATACTTAGATCACACCCATACCTCCGGTGGCACTATTCTAATCTAGGGGTCGTTTTCTTACATTTCGAGATTTCTAATTGGGCGGTTCACTAATCCTGTAAACGTCCGTCCTTCTTTCCTGGACCTAGGTCATCGAGGGGGATCGGGTTTCCATCCCGATCACATATTCACCCCTCGTTTCCTAAAATACCCCTTTGTGCCGTTTTAGAAATTTCGGCAGCATTTCCGCTTAATTTTTGGGTTTCCGGCGTTTAGGAAACACCTCAAAATCATCTAACCTATTCTAACCTGTCACGTACTAAACCAGAGGCCTAATTTTTTTACGCAAAAGCTCCGATTTTTACGTAAAAATATTCACATTTCCTCACATTCTCTTTTTCGACATTTCATCCCTTTTTCTTACAATTCCTCAAGTCAGTAAATCATAATTCATACATAATTATTTCTAATAATAAATTGAGGAATCAAGGGATCAAAACCACTATCAAAATCGTTCCCGTCGGCGGTCGGGTGAACCGTTCGATCTCGATCGCACAATCTTTGAATCATCGTTCTCCACTTTTGAAACACCGGTTTGCAAATCCAGTGCCGCGGATGTGTCCGGAATGTCAGAAATAGGCCTACGGGCAATTCTTCAATTTTCGGTCTCCGGGTCACCGTTGACCGGTGTTGACCGGCGTTGACCACGGCGGCAATGGGAGTGGCGACCACCATCTTGAAGAGCTCGACGAGAGGAACCCCTTGGTGGTATCAATTTCACTAATCGAGGCTCCTATCACCGGAAATCAGCCCTCGAAAAGTCGGTGGCGGCGGCGGTGTTGGATCTTCATTTTCTGGCGTTGTTGCCCAAAATTAATTTGGGGCTTTTGATCTACACGTTGTTCTGAGCATTTTGATACAGACCTTGCAACTCAACTCTGCCGGAATAGCGAGATTCGACGGTGGCGATGGCGACGGCGAACCTGGGGCGGCGCGATCCGGTGGCTGTTGATGTGAAATGAAGCTTGGGTTTTGTTCTACTCTTCACCACGAATTCATTGGGACCAGAATTGTGGCATTTGGATGTCGGACGGTGGAGAAATCACGGTTTGAAAAATTCGGCCACAGGCAGCTTTAGGCGGCGCGTGCGGCGTTCTCCGACGTCGGTTCCGTCGACTCGGCACACCGTTGGACTCAGCTCGTCGAGAGCTTTCCAATGGTACCGGCGGTGTCGAAAACGGAGGCCAGATTCGATGGTCGGTCACTGTTCATCTTCGTGTGGTGTGGGGGAGAAAAAAGATAGAAAAAAAAATAATGGGGGCCTTTTTTACAAAAATCTAAAAATTTGGACCCCTTTATACTAATTTTTTGAAAAATTTTAAGATAGGCTATACTGACTAATTTGGGCGTGCTGAACCCAAATATGTCAGTTTTATATCAAGAAAAGGTCATCTTGACCAATTTGTTGATACTGTGGTTAGGCCTACACTGTGTTGACACTACGCACGTTCGAGGCGTTTTTGCGTGAAATTTCAAACACAGTCTCCCTTGACTAATTTGGACGTGCTGATTTCAAATTTATCAGTTTTACATCCATCTGAGGTCTTCTAGACCAGTTTTCGGGATCTATATGACCACATCTCGAAAAACATGTCAGGTGCCTGATTGACTAATTTGGGCGTCCTGAGTCTAAATATATCAGTTTCGGGGGGAGAAAAGGTTGTCTTGCCCCTTATCCCGATACTACATATTTTTTAAACAAAATCTACAGTTTGTGCTCACTTGACCAGATTGAACCTGCTGACTATTAATATGTCAATTTTATGCCAGATTAAGGCCGTCTTGGCCACTAACCTGACACTGCGTTTCTCACTATTCATTAATCACTATTCACTGTTCACTTTTCACTATCGGACTGACTAATTTGAGCGTTCTAACTTTGATTTTGTCAGTCTATGGGCGAGAAGAGGTCATCTAGACCGCTTTTCTCGATACTATACATCTATTAGGGCAATTATCACTACTGCGCTCAAATGACCAGTCTGAGCGTACTGATCACTAGCTCATCAGTTCTGTATCATGAAATGGTCGTCTAGACCGGTTTCTTGATATTGCGTGTCTCAACGCATACTCACATAATAGGGTGGACCGATTTCACTGTCAGTTGCCCATTTCACTGCATAAATAGTAATTAAACATACTATTCCCATTTAATTCATTCAACTGAAAAGCACACTGTGTTTATTAACTTAATTACATCATTACATAGTAATTAATTTTCATAATTCATGAGAGTCATTACAGTGGCTCTCGGCTCATTACACAGCGTTCTACACGGACTCTTACGCGTGTGTGTGCAAGCAACACGAGCGTGTACATTTCAGACAAAGACATGTACTAGTTGAGAGTACTCCACACGACCATGTCTTTGAAATACATTCATCTATCTGAGCGGTACACAGCCTCTTACACGATCGTGTACTTGACCGTGTTACACTACACGACTATGTACACTCACACGGCTATTAATAGATACACAGTCTGAATGGCACACGGTCACTCACACGGCTGTGTACTTGATCGTGTTACTTAAATTGTACTAAAAGACATTAAATTATGTCCATTTTATTCCTTAATGACTTATTACATGGTAAGTAGGTGTCATGAAAATGGTGGTCATTACAGATTTCACCATTGGAGGCTCCAATTGTTGACAATCGGCCTCGAAAACTCGACCCACGATGGCGGCGTTGAATCTCCACCGTGTCAGGGTTGTTGCCTGAAATTGTTTGAGAGCTTTTGTTATACGCATCACTCTAAGCCTTTTGGTACCAACCACGTCACTCAACTCCACCGGAATCGACGAATTCCACGGCGGCGACGGCGTGATTTTGGGCTGTGTAATCTAGCGACTGTTGAGCCGAAATGAAGGTTGGGTTTTGTTCTGCTCTTCACCACGAGTCTTTTGGGACCGGAATCGTGTCGATCCGAGGTCGGACGGCGGAGATACGGCCGTTTGAAATTTTTGGCCACCGGCGGCTTCAGGCGGCGTGTGCGGCGTTCATCGGCGTTGGTTCCGTCGATTCGGCCCATTGTTCGACTCAGCTTGGCTAGAGCTTTCCAACGAGACCGGCAGTTTCAAAAACGGGCACCGTTTCCGATGGTCGGTCACTGTTCACTTTTGGGATTGTGTGCGGGGAAAAATATAGAAAAGGAAAATTATGGGGCTTTTTCTGCAATTTCGGCCTTTTATACACTTTTTGTTCAAAATTTCAACATGAGCTATCCTGACTAATTTGGGCGTGCTAAACCCAAATATATTAGTTTCGTTTTCATCCGAGATCATTTCGACCAGTTTCTGGTATTGCAAATTCCCAATCAAAAATTACATTTGTGCTCAATTAACTAATTTAAGCATTCTGATAGGCTATACTGACCAATTTGGGCATGCTGAACCCAAATTTGTTAGTTTTATCTTCGTCCGAGGTCATCTTGATCAGTTTTTTAGTACTGCATATTTCTCAGTCAAAATTTACTTTTAGTGCTCAAATGACTAATTTGAGCATTCTATTCCCAAATATATCAGTTTTATATCAAGAAAATGTCATCTTGATCAATTTCTTGATACTGCATATCTCCGGGTCAAATATTACTTTTCATGCTCAATTGACTAATTCAAGTATGCTGAATCTAAATATATTAATTTTAGGTCAAGAAGATGTCATCTAGAACAACTTCTCGATACTGTGTGTAACACACACACGTACTCACGTTTAAAATCACTACTATTAGTATTTTATCTTTTTTGTGCACTCAGCTTACCCTGAGTCACCTACTAGGGTTTACAGTTCACTGTTTTTCCCCAGCTCAATTCGACATGCTTTTACATCACCGAATTCTTAATTTGTAATATCGTTGGAACATTTTATCCCGTTCTACACAACATTAATCATTCATTTCACATTTTAAACATGAAACTCATCATGTACAAGCAATTTACCATATTTCAAGAATAGTAAAATTTCCCGGTTATTACATTCACCCCTCCTTATAAAATTTTCATCCTCGAAATTTAGCACAAGTGAGGGTACAACATTCTCGTTTCATCTTTTCGAGCAAAATCTGAACAAGTTGCTCTTCATATGTCAGATCTTCCTGAATCTAAATCAATTTGTACCTCAATACATGAGATAAATTCGATATCTGTTTCCTTAGCATACATTCGTGAAAAACACTATGTACTGCTGACAGTTCTGAAGGTAGTACCAATTCATAGGTAACCTTTTCAACACGTTCAAAAATTTCATAGGCTCCAATATATCTTGGACTTAATTTTCCTTTCTTACCGAACACATTATTCCCTCAATTGAGAACACTTTTAAAGAATATGAAATCCCTTTCATTAAACTCTAGGGATCTTCAGCGCTTATCTGCATAATTCTTCTGCCGACTTTGTGCGATCTTTCGTCATCACTGTATTTTCACAATTACATCCTATGTTTCTTATACAAAATCGGTCTTGTGCCACTGTTTCTCTCGCAGGTCATACCAATAGGTAAGCGATCTGTACTTTCATCCATATAAAGCTTCATAGGGCACCATTCCTATAGAAGCTTGGTAGTTGTTGTTGTACGAGAATTTCCTCTAACAGTAACTTCTCGTTCCAATTCTTAGAAAATCCATGACTTAGACACGAAACATGTCTTCTAGTGTCTGAGTAATTCGCTTAGATTGATCTTCGTCTAGAGATGAAAAGTCGTACTAAGACGCAATTTCGTTCCCATGACTCCTTATACACACTTCCATAAATTCGAAGTGAATTGCGCATCTAAATCGAATATGACAAATTTGAAACACCATGTTATCTGACAACATGGTTTACATAGAAATTCACTAACTTTTCCAGTGAAAAGACATTTTCACTACTATGACTTTTGCCATTTTCATTACTCTATCCACCATAACTCAGATGACGTTATACCCCTCTTGGGTCCTTGATAATTCCACTACAAAATTCATCATAATATGTTCCCACTTACGTTCGGGAACTTCCAATGATTCCAGTTTCCACCTGGATGTTTATGTTCAGTCTTGACCTTCTGACGGTCATGCATCGGTTCACAATTTTTGCGCTTTCATTATTCGTCCCTTTCCACCAGAATTGCAATTTTAATTTCTGGTATACTTTACTCATTCCGAAATGCACTGAATATGGCATTTTATGGGCTTTTGCCATACTTCACCTCATTAATCCTTCATTAGTTGGAATATGAATTCCTCCTTAATGTAGGATCATTCCACCCTTGGAAATCCCTTCTTGATAATTTATTAGATTTGATCTTGCTTCAGAGCCATTTTAATTTCTTCGAATGGCGACAACTCTAATTGAAGTATAGCTAACCTTTCGGATATCAGCTTCAACTCCAATGACTGTATCTCTTGTCGTAATTGTTCTGCTAGTTCTTTCTTTTGGCTACTGGTACAGAAAAATAGACTTTTTGCTTAAGGCATCCATCACACGTTTGATTGATTTTTTTCTAGGTGGTAGAGGATCTTACAGTTGTAATCCTTCACCAACTCCAAACATCTTCTTTGCCACATATTCAGATTCTCTTTTGATATATCGTAATATATCATGAATTTCTCCCTTTTAGTGAGAAGCTTGTGAATTGGCGCGCTTGTTAGTCAATTTTCAACTCTCAAAAACTCTTTTCACATTCTTCAGTCTACTCATATTACCTCTCCTTGCACGTAAAAGTTGTAAGAGGTGCCGATAGTTGTGCGAACCTTTCCACAAGTCTTCTATAGTTGCCAGCCAAACCTAAGAAATTTCGTATTCCCATTATAGTCTTAGGTGCAGGCAATTCGTTAGTCGTCTCCCCTTGACAGGATCTACGATGATTCCTTGTTTGGAGACTACGTGTCCCAGAAAATGCACTTTATCTAATCAAAATTCGTACTTGGAGAATTTTGCATTAGGTCGGTGCAGTCTCATAATGTGCAGAGCAGTTCTCAAATGCTCTTCATACTCCTTATGAGTCTATGAATATATAAGTATGTCATCAATAAACACAATGACAACTTATCTAGGAATTCCTTCAACACTCAGTTGATGGTATCTTAATCGTAAATCAGTCTTAGAGAATACTGCCACACCTTTGAAAATGGATGCAGTTCTTTACATGAGCTCTATCTCAAAGGAAATTTCTTGTTCTTACAGAAATCTAGACAATTTCTTTAAAAGATCGTCAAGAAATTCATGGACAATGGGAACATTTTTTGATTAAAGCTTTTGTTCTTCTATTACACCTGCCACATAGGCCAAATATCCAATTCAATCATTGGACATTAGCTTACTCACACTTCATGAGCTAATTATCATCTTCCTCGATTTACATGACAAATCCACGTATTCAAAGCTTTCTTCGTCGTCTAGTCGAAATAATATCTTTCTGTTCCGATAATCAACTATGGTTTGATATTTCCCTAGGAAATCTATTCCTAGGATTACGTCACAATCAACTAACCTTATAACAATCGATTCTGTCACTATGTTTGACATTCCTACTTTCACATCCTCCTTGATGTACGCCAAGACACTAGCATTGGCACGTGGCATGCGTTCTTGTCTTTCCAGTACTACCAATGATCTTTCAAATCTAGCTTATAACACATGGGCTTAGGACGTTGTTGCTGTGGTTAAAACGTTTCCTGTGTATTCTACCGATTTGGGGGACAATTTCTGGCATAATGGCCTTCTTTTCCCACTTTGGTCAAATGCACTGAGATTAATTCCGTATTATGGCCAATGCCTCTTCTCACTTGTAGCGCAACTGGATACATCTGATCCTATATTAATGGTTAGCTTCCTTTGCTGCCTGCATTATCCCAGGTTAGGTTTTCATTTTCCTGGAAAATTTTCCTTTTCCTTTATTCTACGACTATAGGCCTGGAGCATTAAGCTGTCCTGGCCTAACATTCTGATTAGGTTTACTACTTTGGCCAATTTAGGTTCCAACTTTGAAAAATTTAGTCAAAGTCCTTTCCCTCTTCCAGGTTTCTCAGACTTTTTCTCTTTTTTCTTTCTATCTAGCCTGCTGGTATTTAACCTGTCGAGCGTGACTGACACAGTCTGTCACTGAAGGTGGTAGTATTAAACCACTATCCATCAAAACGAAGATCTCTGGTCGGAACATTCCAATCATTCTCTATATCTCTTCCCTCTAAATAATTACCACGTAAGGGTATCATTTGGACAATTGATCAATTTCTGATGCTTTTCACTCACTGATACATTTCCTTGCTTTAATGCGGCAAACCTTTTTTTGTTACAGTTTCCGTGATGCAGGATCATAATATATCTAATGAAATTCAACCATAAATTCATTCTAGTTCACAGTAGTCTCATCTCTTCTCATTCTGACAATGTTCTATTAGAACTTAGCATCCTTCATCAGAACAAAGGACGTACGCAGAACCTTCTCCTTGCTCTATTAAGTTTATGGAGTCTCAAATCATCTATATAGAGGAAAATCATTCCTCTATATTCAAAAGATCAATAGAGCCCTTAAATTCTTGAGGCTTTATTCTACGGAATCGCTCATATAATAGCTCTTGATTTACTATTGACCGTAATTCCTATATCAGTTCAGGAACAGTGGTAATGTACTACCTATTCAACTGTAAGGGCCAGCAGTGGCTAAACCTCCTTAGCACTCTGCCTAGGTTCTATCTCATCTAAACGCGGTCTTAATTCAACGTTTTCTTGCATCTAGTACCTCTAAAAGGCCTTACAATTTCTCCAGCCTTTTTGACAGGGTGAGACATTCACTCATACTTTCTTGACCACATGCCTTCACCATATTTTCTATTTCCCTATAATCGTTTGAAAATCAATCATTAGATTTTCAATGTATATATATATATTTCGCAAAATTTTTAAGATTTCCCAAAATTCAAAAGAAATCCTAATGCCATATCATCGTAAGGCATTATTATAACTCATTTTATAACGTTCACATATATATCAATATTAAGGCCTTGTATATACAACAACCTCTTTTACATTGAGTATACATGTATACACATATGTACCACTCTACATTTTAATCATTCTATAGATCCGGTTTCAAAGGGAAATTCCTTCGGATCTTCTTTCTCTTCATCCAGACCATTTCTAGCACAATAAATGCACGTGGCCCATTTATCGTATATTATGCCTTTTCATATAGGACAAAATAACAAAACTCATTATATTATATCAACACATTTTGACAGTTCATAGCAATTCATCACACACATGTCCCTACATACACATGTCATTATAGAATATTTCAATATAACATAAAGGATATATATATATAGCCTAATACATCTAATTTTCCTGGTGTACAAGAAACTTTTACGGGTCCTCTTCTTCTTTGGCTAGATCGTTCACCTATAGACATTCTTGGATCTACGTTCGTCTCGGCTTTAGTTCAGTCGTGAATTCAATGCAAATTGGAGGGGATTCATCAGTTCCTTGAAGCGCACAGCATACGTTAGAACTATGTCACCGGATATCGACTGCAGTTTCTCAGTTCGATGAACTAATTCTCGTATGTTCACAACTCTAAGGAACTTAGGTGACGTTAGAAGTGACACCCTGTTTGCCCTTGATGAATTGGGACTGATGTTAGACTCTTTCCAAGGGAAGATTTACTCAATCGTGGCTTGGCGAAACTTGGTCCAGTTAAGCGCTACTCCTGGTCACAAGAATCCCAATACACAAGAGAGTATCTCCCTGAAAAGCATTGTCAACAGCCAACGAGACCCATCTTCTCGACCAATGGCGCACAGCCAAAAAATCGTTGTAATGGCGTGACTCCAATCTTCCTTTCCTATGAAATTTTGAAGGACTGTTCGCCACTCAAAACTTTGTGGGCAGTTGACATTGAAGTTCTATACAACTCGATGGCAATCTTCATTTCTTCTCTGAGCAGTCTTCTTTGTTCATTCTCTAGTACTGTACGATCATAATCATGGTAATTCTCTATCTCGAACTCTGAATAGCCATATTGTGGTAGTCCACTGGCACTATACAATCGTGAGACCACATTCATTTATCTCGTCATCTCATTTCATCTAAGTCATTTATTTTCCTATAAATAAACAACTATTAATTCGAAACAAGGCTAACTTACTTGGATAGACGAGCAGGTTGCGTCTCATGCCAAGAGGGATATGGTCAAGCTCGCTCTGATACCACTTGTGGCGCCCCTGACCTCGGTCCACCGAAACTATTACAATCAAGCTCCTTAGCCGACTGAAATAGATCGTGAACTTCGTCGAGTCGCCTAAATTCTTTTCTTTCCTTTAAACTCTTTGTAAAATTTGGAATCATTTTTTTTTCTTAAATACTTTTTCTAGTTTGTAAACATAACGTAATTAAACTGAACTATATTTGTCACTTTTAAAAGTACAAACATACTTTATACACAATACATAATTCAAATCTTTTTGCAACACATGTCTTTTCTTTATTCAAATCTCCTGTTTCAACACTCAATGAAAAACTTGTAGCAAGACCATATCCACAGTGGATTCCCTATCCCTTTGACACGCTCGCATCCTGCCGCCATTCAGAAATCAACTGGACAGGTTTCTTACTTGTAACATGAACAAACCGGTGAGCTAATAGACTCAGTAAGTTCAAACACACTTAGTAAGAATCATACGGATTCAAAAACATTGAAAACTCAATTTCCTATGAATAGTACTATTCATCATGAATGGTAACTTTGACCTTTGATCGATGAATAGTAACAGTTACCTTAACTGGTTATTATTCACTTTCCCTAACGGGGTACTATTCATATATCCTAACCGAAATTACTACACTTTAGCGTAAACTTCGGTTATGCTCAATTATGATTTTTATCATTTTATTGATTGTTTATTCTCTATTTGATTTCTAGTTTAGGGCTCTATTTATGACAGTACTGATGATTATTAGAGCGCTGACTGGGAGGGTCTAAGTGTAGGAAAATAAATCGGTAAAAACGTATCAGAGTGGCTGTGACAACCGGGAAATTCAGGCAATTCTCGGAAGAAAATGTACAAATGTATGTATATAACAATTTATACTATTTAAAGAGTGAAATAAATGTATTTATATTGTTTAGAATATATGAAAATGTTCTAACAATACTGACGAGTAAGAATTCAGTGTTGGAAAAATTCGCTGAATTGAAACGGGTGAAACGGTGCTAGTACCGGCATTGAAAACCCTAACCGGGGCAATAAAAGACGGAAAACTTCTGGGATTGATTTTGATCAAACGAAAGCAGTTTAAATTGATCCGACTGCACAGGAGACCTCAAGAACACACCGGGACGATTTCAGGAAAATTTCGACTCGAACCGGTATCGGTCAAAAAGTAGTCGAATTAATGTGAATAGTAAAAGTCAAAGTCAACATATGCTTTAGCATTTATGACATCATAAATCCATTTAATAAATGGAAGGAAAATGGTGGTTGGTAGCATTAATGGCCATGATTTAGTTGCTTTTTGATCTAAAGGCCAAGATTTGGCCAAAAATCCACCATTTTAATTTTTGAAAAATATGGAAAGAATTAGTTTGAAAGGTGGCGAATTTTGATTGGTTGAAAGCCAAATTAATTGGCTTATTTGTTGCATAAGTCGGCAACTTTTGGGAACATAATAGCCGAGACAAATTTGAAGCCAAAACAAAGAACAAAATTTTTCTAAGTGTTTCCCACGGAAAGTACGTGAGCCACCAAGAGAGACCAAGTGATTTCTTCAAGTTTTCCTTACAAAATTGGTGTCAACCCTTTCATTGAAGCCTAAGGAAGCAAGTGAACAAGGTAACTCTCTTTGGATTGAATTTTTTCTTGATTTTTCTTCAAGAAATCCGTGTGATGAATAGTGGAAAAGATGGAAAAATTTTTGGTTGTTTTCATTGATTTGGTGCTTGGGTTTTGCTAAGGGTGTAATTAGGAAGAAAACCATGTATTTGGTTTAAAGAAAAACCAAATGTTGGTTGGTTTTCCAAGGGTAAAACCGTGGGTTACCAAGAGTAATCAATGAAGAATTTGTTGTGTTTAAGTGTTAACATGTTTTAAATTACATTTGGTTAAGTATAAAGCATGATTTGCATTATGGAAAGCTTGAAAAAAAAATTTTGGTGTGAACTTACCCTAAAAGGCCGTGGGTTAATTAGGGTTTGGAAAAAAAATTTTACATGGTTTACTTGATGTTTGGATGATTTAAATCATGCATTTTATTATGTAAAGGATGGAATTGTGATTGAAAGCAAGAAAAGAAAATTTGGGGTATGTTTCCCTTAGTGTGGCTGTGGGTTATATGTGGTTAAAAACCCAAGGAATTGTGTTGAAAAATACAATGAAATTGGCTTGAAAATGTGCTAAAAAAATGACATTGGAATAGCCAAAAATTTGGTGGAAAAATTCAGAAATTTGGTTAGGTTTTGATTGTAGAAAAAACCGAGACCAAAACTAAGGGCAAAATTGAAAAAAAATTTTGTGTAATGTGGTTCAAAATGTGAATTGGAAATTTGTGAGCTTTTATGTAAAAGTTTGGAAAACTTTTACATAAAATAGGCTTGTGGTATAGTACGTGGCAGGTACATATGGTTCGAGGCGTACCTAACGCCCGTAGCCTTAAATTTACGCCGAAATGCTGCCGAAATTTCGATAACGGCATTCGGGGTAAAATGGAAATTAAAAATAAAAGTTTAGGGTCAGGTCGGAAACCCAAGTCCCTAACGGAAAATTTAATAAGGGAACCTAAGGGGTGGTTTGTGAATAGTAACCCGTCTCCTAAAAATGTAAAACGTGAGTGAAACTGAAAAACCGACCCCGAGGGGGGGCGTTTTTTGGAAACGAAATAAAAGTCCGAGTCGGGAACGGAAAATCCGAACCTCGGAGACCTAGTCGGGAATGTCTAGATGAACGTTTTAAATACTAGTGAAACGTCCATTTGAGGCTCCGAAACGATAGAAAATCATTAAACTGACGTAAAGGTCGGAATAGTGCTTCCGGAGGGTCGGGAAAGTGAAAAGTGGAAATAAAATAGAAATGAACCCGGTAATGATTAGAAAAGAGTCAGAAAAGTTCCTGAGAGCCAAAAATGCAGTATGGATCAAGAAAATTCCGTCAGGGGCAAAACTGTAATTTTGCCAAAATATAGGGGTAAAATCGTAATTTTGCAAAAGTTGAGAAAAATGGAGGAAAATGATAAATAAAGCCTAAAAAGTTATAAATAGGTTTTATTTAAGCTTTTTAATGAAAAATAAAAGCTATAAATGGAAATAAAATTAACAGACAAGGTTTTGTCTGCAGGATCCAAAAATCGACCTACAAGGAGGGCGATCAAAGATCCAAGAGGGAAAAGGGAAAGAGACTGATAAGGTAAGTTCAGATATTTACCTGTCCGCAACATATAGCATTATTGTTGCTAACTTTAATGTACTAACTATAAGTTAGGTACATATGTGCTGCGGGCACTATTATAGAGTAGAGAGAGAGACGTAATGTGCTACGGGCACTATTGAGAATGGACACATTGTTAATTGTGCTTCGGGCACTAGAGCGAGGTTAATGAAACTCACTCACCTAAAATTTAAAATGCGAAACATTCCTAACCACGGGACAATGTGAAGTCACCGGGTTAGAATTTTAAAAAGTCGGTAATGAAACCACTTTCTGGCGTACCAGCCTTCCGTACAGGGAGGTACTTTTGCCTTCGGGGCTATGAGATTAAGGCTGTGGAGGTCAGCGCTGATGTACTACTCCCAGTCATGTACAATTTTGCCTTCGGAGCTATGAGATTAAGGCTGTAGAGGTCAGCACTAATGTACCGCTCCCAGTCATGCGCACTTAAATGATACTGCCAACCTGAGCTCAAAACCAGAACATAAGCAAAGATAATTACCTAAAACTGAAACTATGCCATAATTGAGCATAAGACAGTTTAGTGAGAGTACTAACATTGCGGTAGATGTACTGTTGTGACACTGTGTTGTGGTCAAAGTTACTATTCATGTATGAATAGTGGTCAATGATACTATTTATGATGAATAGTACTATTCATAGAAATTTCATTTCTTGCATGTTTGAACTTACTCAGCCTGCAGCTCACCATTTTTGCTTATGTTGTAGGTAAGCGACCAGCTCAGTAGCTTTGTTTGACTGGATGGTGTACGGGATAGCATGTGTCAAATGGGATAAATGGGCGAGGGATATGGTCCTGCCAGAGTCTTTCCGCTGAGCGATAAAAGAGAAGGGAAAAAGAAAACAGTTCTTTTGTAATAGTATATATTTTACGAAAGTACTGTATTATGTAAATTACTTTGTACGTGCCAACAAAGTAAATAGTGAGAAATGTTTTACATGATGTTTAAAGAAAAAAAAAAATTTTCCCAAAAACATCATGATTTACTAAGAGAGAGAGATTAGCCGGTGACCCATGAGAGTACAATCTATTGCAGTTAGCGATAAAGCTTAACTGTAATAGTATTGTATGATCTATACGAGGGGCGGGCCACCACAGTTGGTATCAGAGCGGGTTACGGTTGGTGTAGTTTATAGTACCAACTGCTGCCATAGTTGGTATCAGAGTAGGGTTTGCGATTGGTTTAGTTTTGAATACCAACTGCTGTCACAGTTAGTATCAGAGCATAATTACGGTTGGTTTAATTTGGATTACCAACTGCCGTCACAGTTGGTATATCAGAGCAGTATTGACCATATCTTGATTTGACACTTCGCGCATCCTGCACCGCTATCCAAGTAAGTAGTTTACTTAAGTTTAGTTAATTATTTTCTTATGTGAAAATAATTATCTTATAGGTAGCAAGATGACCAGACCTCCTTATGTGAGACCACCACTACCACGACCGAGAGGGGTATTATGGGTATGGACGAGACCTGTTGTGAGGCCGTCTATTACCCAACGACCAGTAATCAGACCCCCGGTGCCCGAGAGACCTCCAACACCAGTACCAGCACCAGCACCAGTGCCAGTAGATGTAGTACAGCCACGACCGATAGTTCATCCACTTGTAGTAGTGGACATTCTAGTTGTTGGTGGACGCCAACATATTAGGGTGAGTGTTTTGGCTCGGGCAGTACAGGCATTTCAAGCTAGCAGTCCCCCGATGTTTGATGGTGGACGACAGTCGATGGAGACGAAGGATTGGCTCCATGCTATAGAGAGGATTATGGTGATGTGCGACATTGATCGAGATATGTGGATTCAGTTGGCCATCAGTATGTTTCAGGGAGACGCTTGAGTATTCTGAGAGTATTGTGACCAGGAGATTTATTAGGATTCAGTTGGGCTGAGTTCTGTCAGCGATTGGCTGATCAGTTTCCACCTAGGGATCCTGCACCTGCTCCAGCACCTCCAGAGAGACGAGAGGCTGATACACCCGCGTATCCTGGATTCGATGAGGTTAGGGACTATATTCTCCAGACTGAGAGGATGGTCATGTTGTCTGGTGAGACAGTGATGTCTTACGCAGCACGATCTGAGGAGACCATTAGGAGGAGATGTCCGTTGCCCAACCTCACTGAAGCAAATTGCTGTGAGCTATTCTGGAGAGGGTTACCCATGGAGTTGAGACAGAGGGTGATTAAGCTATTTCCTCCTACGCTCCAAGAGTTTGCGGTGACGATCAGAACGATCGAGAGGGAGATTTTGATTGAGCATCTGACACAGAGTCGATGAGAGACACTGGGTCAAGATGAGATGTTCGCACTCATCTTTGGGCCGAGAAGAATGATGAACGATCATGAGGCTGGACCGTCTAGACCACGAGGAGGTGATGACTCAGAACAGGGAGCATTGCCTAGGGGTGGTGACGATTCAGATGATCCAAATGACGACGAGGATCCCGAAGAATATCCTCTAGTCCCAGACACAGGGGATGTGTGACCAGTAGATGTGTATGCATGTACATAAGTAGCTTAGAAAGAAAAGCTCTTTTGTATAGACTTGTGGCCAAGATATATAAAATGGCCGACGTATATATGACTGGTGATGATTATGTACGATATATAAATGTTTTGCTATGAATGAAACATCAAAATGATTATATGTTGTACGATGATGTGTTACGATGATGTGGCTTTACATTACCCTGAATTTCGTAAATTTATATGATTTTATGAATGTGGTTATGGAAAAGCTAACGGTAAATTATTGTGCCATAATAGGACAATAGGCAAGATGGTGGATTTACGAAATCGACCAGAGGGACGAGAACGACGTCCTAATGTCATGGAGAGATTGGATCAGATACAAGCCCTGTTAGAAGCTCAGATGTAAGAAAATGCTAATCTGAGACGACGGGTAGAGGAGTTAGAACAGAGACAAGGCTCTGAGGGTACCCAAGTAGAACAGGAAGCTGAGGTAGATCCAGTTATCCCTCCAGCTGCTGTACATGAGAGAGTTCCTGAACCGCAACCGGTTTTAAATCTGGAACCCCTCTATGAAAGATTCAGGCGTATGAGACCGCCAGAATTTGAAGGTTCTACTAATCCTCTAGAGGCTGAAGACTGGTTGTCAACCTTGCAAGTGATCATGGAATTTATGAACCTAACTAATCGGGAGAAGGTTGCATGTGCGTCTTTTGTGTTGAGGAAAAATGCTCGTTTTTGGTGGGACACTGTACGAATGAGAAGAAATGTGTCTACCATGAGTTGGGCAGAATTTCTGGAAGAATTTAACCAGAAATATTACGACCCTGCATCTCTGAGACAACAACAGAAAGAGTTCTCAGAATTGACGCAAGGAAATATATCGGTGAGCGAAGTTTGCTGAAAGTTCGACCAGTTATCCCGTTTATGTCCCTATGTAGTCCCTACTGAGAGGGAGAAAATACAGAAAATGATCGGGATGTTCAGGCCAGAAATTACTGCATTAGTAGACACTGGACAGGTACCGCCTACTTCTATAGCAGATTGTGTGAGTCGGGCCATCAGAGCTGAGTTTCAAGTAGCCCGACAGAAAGAGGAAGGAGAAAAACACTGGGAGGCCAAGAAGAAGGAGAGGGCTTTGGCGAAGTCTACACAAGTTGGTCAATCAAGCAAGCCTAATCAGAATGCTTAACCCAGCCAGGGCAATAATCAAGGATCCCAGCAAAACAAGAGAAAAGGCAATTTTTCTGGGAATCGACAGGAAAATAATCGAAATCAGCAGTGAAGAACAGCTGGTAATGCGGAATCCAATGTACAAAATTGTCCTACATGTGGGAAGAGACATTCTGGGCAATGCAGATTTGGGCCACTTGTTTGCTATAAATGTGGAAAGGAAGGCCATTACGCCAGGAACTGTCCAAACAATAGGCAGAGTGGACAAGGCACTTCCCAACAGCACCAGACACGCCCACAAGCTCATTCCCTTCAGGCCAGAGTTGAAGAGTCCCCAGTAAGGCCGCAACGCCAGGAGCATGTGCCATGTGCTTATGCTCGTGTGATGGCCTACAGCAAGGAGGATGCAGAGGCAGGAACATCGAACGTAGTGATAGGTCAGCTCACTGTTGCTAGTCATGTAGCCTCTGTACTGTTTGATTCCAGTGCTACGCATTCTTTTGTTTCCTATGCATTTGCTGACAAGATAGGACTTCCTAAGGACTATATGGGAAGAGTATTTAAGACAGCTTTACCCTCTAGGGAAGTATTGTTGTCCAATTACTGGCTACCTCATGTACCAGTATATGTGGCAAATAGGGAACTATATGCGGAGTTGATCGTAATGAAGATCGTGGATTACGATGTGATTCTAGGCATGGATTTCCTAGGGAAATACCGAGCTACGATCGACTGTCGAAATCGAAAGATAGTATTTCAACCCGAGGAAGAAGAGAGTTTTGAGTACATCGATACTTCTCGAAAACCCGGGAAGGTGATGATCAGTTCACTGAGAGCAAGTAAGCTGATAGCCAGTGGTTGTATGGGATATCTAGCATATGTGGTGGATACTACAGAGGTACAGAAGCTTCAACCTGAAGATGTTCCCGTTGTTAATGAATTTCTTGACGTATTTTCATAAGAGTTACCAGGGATACCTCCAGAGAGAGAAATCTCGTTCGAAATTGAGTTGATGCCTGGAACGGCACCTATTTCCAAAGCACCATACCGCATGGCTCCAGTGGAGTTAAAGGAGCTACAGGAACAATTAAAGGAGCTTTTGGATAAAGGATTCATCAGACCAAGATATTCTCCGTGGGGTGCACCTGTGTTATTCGTCAAGAAAAAAGATGGAACGTTCCGTTTGTGCATTGATTACCGAGAGTTGAATAAGGTTACGATCAAAAATAGGTATCCATTACCTAGAATTGATGACCTATTCGACCAGTTAAAAGGCGCAGCGGTATTTTCCAAGATCGACTTACGATCAGGATATCACCAGCTGAGAATTAAAGAAAGTGATATTCCTAAGACGGCGTTTAGGACTCGTTATGGTCACTACGAGTTTCTTATGATGCCATTTGGATTAACAAATGCGCCGGCAGCGTTCATGGATTTAATGAACAGAATCTTTAAAGAGTATTTGGATAAGTTTGTCATTGTATTTATTGATGACATTCTTATATACTCAAAGACTCATAAGGAACGCCAGGAGCATCTGAGGATCGTGCTGAATACGATAAGGAAGCATCAACTGTATGCCAAATTCTCAAAATGTGAGTTTTGGCTAGATAGAGTACATTTCCTCAGACATGTTGTATCCCAGGAAGGTATTGCTGTAGATCTGACGAAAGTAGATGCAATTAACCAGTGGTCTGCACCCAAGAATGTGACGGAAATACGCAGTTTCTTGGGATTAGCTGATTATTATTAACAATTTGTAGAGGGATTTGCGCGTTTAGCTGCACCTCTTACTACTCTTACACGCAAGGAAAGGAAGTACGAGTGGACTATGGAATGTGAAAGAAGCTTCCAGGAGTTAAAGAGACGGCTGACAAGCGCACCAATCCTTACGCTTCCCACTGAAGGGGAGAAGTTTGTAATCTACAGTGATGCATCTAAAGTAGGATTGGGAGCAGTCCTAATGCAAGGCGGCAAGGTGATTGCCTATGCTTCCCGTCAATTAAAGGAGCATGAAAGGAATTACCCTACGCATGACCTTGAACTTACTGCAGTAGTGTTCGCACTTAAAATTTGACGACACTATCTCTATGGAGCTCAGTGTCAGATTTTCACTGATCACCAAAGCCTAAAGTATTTCTTCACGCAAAAGGATCTAAATATGCGACAAAGAAGATGGTTGGAACTGGTGAAGGATTATGATTGTGAAATCCTATACCATCCAGGGAAGGCCAACCGTGTAGCGGATGCTCTAAGTAGAAAGTCTACCATATCACACCAGCTACCGATAAAAAGGCTTCCGAAGCCATTGCAGCAAGAGATAAATTCTTTAAACTTGGAGCTGATATCCGGAAGACTAGCTGCACTCCAAGTGGAATCGTCGTTGTTTGAGGATATAAAGGAAGCTCAAAGACGAGACCCAACAATGACAAGTTCTCAGGAAGGAATTTCCAAGGATGGAATGATCCTCTATCAAGGAAGAATAAATGTTCCAGCTGATGAGGAACTTAGAAGACGGATCATGTCAGAAGCCCATGAGACACCCTATTCGGTTCATCCCGGAGCTAGTAAGATGTATCAGGACTTGAAGTTACAGTTCTGGTGGAAAGGGATGAAGAATGATATAGCGAAATTCGTGAGCAGATGCATGACCTGTCAAAGAATCAAAGCAGAGCATAAACATCTAGTAGGAAGATTGGAACCTCTGGAAATTCCTGAATGGAAATGGGAACACATTACGATAGATTTTGTAGTGGGACTCCCAAAAACCCGAGAAGGTTATGATGCCATCTGGGTTATTGTGGACAGACTGACCAAGACAGCATGGTTTATAGCTGTCAAGATGACTTTTTCGATGGAAAAGTTTGCTCAGTTATATGTAACTCATGTTGTCAGATTACATGGAGTACCAAAATCCATTGTATCAGATCGAGATGCACTGTTCACTTCGAATTTCTGGAAGTGTATGCAAGAGGCTATGGGTACTAAATTGAGACTCAGTACGGCATTTCATCCGCAAATAGATGGACAGTTGGAGCGGACAATTCAGACGTTAGAGGACATGCTTCGAGCTTGTGTAATGGATTTTACGAGAAATTGGAACGAGAAGTTGTCATTAATTGAATTCTCATACAATAATAGTTACCGAGCTTCTATAGGCATGGCACCTTATGAGGCTTTGTATGGACGGAAATGCAGATCACCCCTACACTGGTATGATTTGCGAGAGAAGCAGTTGCATAAGACGGATTTTATACAAGAGACTTCCGATGCAGTTGCTGTTAGGAAATGCCCTAAGTATTAGAGACATTTTGATGTATTCATTTTGAACTGGATAATAAAATTATACTTAGAGGTTATTCATTACATTGCTATCTGTCCTTATCTTATTTACATGTTAAAGTAAATGTAAGCAAATATGGCTCACTGACTGCTTGTGTTAAAACTGTTGGAACATTGCATGCAATGGACTTTTGTAGGCGAGAAGACAATGTTCTAAAGTTAGCAATCTAAAGTATGGTCTATAGTCTATGGGGTTAGACCGAGCATCTAACTCATGTTAAGACTATTATGTTGTCTAAAGCCTTGGAGGGGACGGTCTGTCTTGACTGTCTGGAGCTGGACTCCCAAGTAGAGACATGGATATGTTGCTCGGTGGTGACATATTAGACCGGGACTAAAGCGTGATTGATCTACGTAGTCCGCTATGAGTGGATCAATCTGCTTTTGACGTTCATTGTGCAATAACCTTAATCCTGAGTAAATGAACTACTTCATGTATATGACTTGTGTACTTTGATGTTCCAATGGCTAAAGCGTCTCAGAGGTAGTAAGCTTATAGACCGGTTCGTTGGGTGCATGACTTGTATACGATGAAGGGTTTGTTTGCAGATATCGGAATCATAGCTCTGAGGAGTTAAAGGTATCCTCTTAAAGGCATTATACTGAATGTGAAAATGGACAAGGCCTTGGGTCGTCTACTGGGCGGATGACTTCTTATTCACATATGGTGAATAATCATTTTCTTAATTCGGTGGTATAATGGAACTTTAAGATAGCCTGATCAGTAGGATTAAACGGACTTTGACCTAAGGCTGATCATGGATATCATATGAGGGTTTTGCATATATGACAAGGTCATTGGATGGTAGCTCGTTACAGGCTTACGTAATACGGTATATAATTGGGACTTCAGTTTCAGGTTTATAGTGGTGTGACTCTGAAATTAGTGATCATATGATTGAGTTGTTCGGTACAAAATGATGATCATATGGAATCATGGGAGCCCGATTATATATGTCCAATCAGTCCCTCTACTAGCTCCACATAATTCCTTAACGTTTGGCAAATTGATTTGTGTATGCTATTTGCTAGTTTATTATGCATGGATGGTGATGACACAGGATTAGGATGGTAGACAAGATTCTCTCCGGTTGGATTCAGATTTTGTTTTGGATAATAGAGTACACAATTATTCGAACTCCAAATAAAGTTGCCATGATTCTATTTGAGATTGGATTGGAGTTGTAGAAAATTATCCATGAGAACAAGAATATGAAACACAACCGTTTTGTGGAATTTGAAATTTGAATTTTGAAATTTGAAATTTGAATTTTGAAATTTGAAATTTGAATTTTGAATTTGAAATTCGAATTTGAAATTTGAATTTGAAATTCGAATTTGAAATTCAAATTTGAAATTTAAATTTGAAATTTGAAATTTGAAATTTGAAATTTGAAATTTGAATTTGAAATTTGAATTTGAAATTTGAAATTTGAAATTCAAATTTTGAATCACAGTCCAAGTAGGATTCGAATTTGTTGTGGAAAATCCACAAGGTTTGAAATTCGAATTTGAGTTGGATTTGGAGAGGATAATCTTGTTAGAATCCTACTTGAATTTTGAATCCAAATCCCAACAAATAAGGGACGAAATTTTGAGGATAATCCTCAAGCAAATTTCGGTTTTTGTGGATAGGATTCAAGGGAAAAATTCAAGTTTCAATCCTAGTTGAATTTGGATTCTCTCCTTCCCTGAAAAGTGGCCGAAATTAGGGAGAAAATCTCCTAGGAAATTCGGTTATTTTGGATAAGGTTGAGATGAGATTCAAGCTTGAAAATCCTAGTGGAATTTTTGATTCTCCCTTATCCATAATGGCCGAAACTTTTGTTGAGATTTCTCCAAGAAAAATTCGGATTTTTTGGTTGAAAAAGGGAGATAAAATTCTAGTTAAAATCTTGTTTAGATTTGGATTGGATTTATCCTAAGAAAAACCGAATTTATTGTTGGGATTTTCCCATGGAAAAATTCAGATTTTATGGGTTTGGGTAAGGGAAAATATCTTTTCCTAATCCAATTCAAATTCAGAGATTCACCTCATGCAGGTCTATAAATAGAGGTCCTACCACTCCAGTTCTCTCACACCACAGACTCTCAGGTGAGCAGGCTTATTGTTGCACAACTCATCGTGACAATAAAGTTCTTTAGAGATCTGGGTGGTCGGAAGAAGACTAGCAGTGCTAGCATACCGATCGAGGTTCAGAGTGCCCACACACTCAGCTATTCGGAATTGGAGAATAGTAGAGAAGGCCAGTTGGTTGAAGCCTCCGGTCATTCTCCTCCTGCAGATTGGCGTCCTTGAGGTATGAGTTTTAATTGTTGTTGATTTATTGTATATGGCATCATGAGATATTTAACGATCTTAAAAATTTTTATTGTTCCGCTGCGCCACTCTGATACGTTTTTACCGATTTATTATCCAACAATTGGTATCAGAGCCATCTCATGACTATGCCATGTACATAAATTAGACAATTACTTAGTCTTTTTATTTATGTATGGATTTGATATTTAGAGAGTGGCATTCTAGGGTTCCTTTATGTTGTTATCATGGATTATGTATAAAGTATGTGGTTATTTTGAATTATTATAAGCATGCTTGTTTATACCAGTTATGGTTCCTTAGAATTTAGAAATATTGTATCTAGGAATTTTTTATGTAACCATGGGAGCAGTTTATTAATACTGTAATTTTCCCATGGATTTTAATTTTTGTCTCTTAGAATTTTTATGGTTAGAATTTTTGTACACCGGAAACGGTTTAGAATTTTTTATGTAATTATTCTTGGAGGAGATTGAAGATTGAAGACCGTAATTTATTTTTCCCAAAAGTTAAATTTGATTTAAAGGTTGAAATTCTGATTGTGTGGAAAATTTCAATTTAATTGGGATTCAAATTAATTTTTGGAGATCCTAATAGGTAAATTGGAATATGGCACGAAAATCGAGACACGACCCCTCGGGATAGGCCGACAAACCTTGGTGGGGTTGCAGCCCCTGCCCTCCGGCAGGATGGGGTTGCGGCAGCCCCTAAGCAGGCCCACACCACCCCGGCCGCAGGCTTGGCCTGCAGCTAGGGGTGGCCGTGGCCTGCCCAAGGCTGGCTGCAGCCTGGGCGTGCAGCCTCTGACTGCAGGCGCTGCCTGCAACCTGCCGGCTACTGCGACCAGCCTGGGCGTGTAGCCTGGCACTGCAGGCTTGGCCTGCAGCCCGGCAGGGCTGCACAGGGGGCGGCCGTGGGCTGCCAGCCCCTCCGGGGTTGGTGGCTGCCCACGGCGATTGCCGCCTACGGGGGCGGCGGTCCGACGGTCCAAAAAATAAAAAAAATTTTGATTTTTAAATTTGAGATTTAATTTTGAATCATGTTTAAAAATATGTAATTAAAAATTTGAAATTTTTGAAATTACATATTATTACACATGATGTTTAAAATTGTTTAAAATTTAAATTTGAAATTTAAATTTGAAATTCGAATTTTGAATTTGAATTTGAAATTTAAATTTTTGGATATTTAAATTTTAAATAACTCTTGGGATGAGAAATAAATAGAGAGGCTACATAAAGAAGGATACAAGAAGACGGAACAGAATTCAAGACCCAAAGAATGCTTTGGATGGAATTTTGTAATCTTTATTTTCTTTGTTCTAGGATGGAACCATAGCTTAGTTATTCTGTCAATTATTTTTTGTGTGATATGTCATGGATGTATAAATATGTATTGATAGATGTTTTGTATGCATATTTGATAACATGTCATATAGGATAGGTGAGTGCCGCTCATACTATATTGATCATACATAATTTGTCAAAACTTGCATGTTTTTCAAAATATTGAGTGGGAGAGAGTTTCAAACAAAACCCACGGCCTCCATTGTTGATCCATATGTGAAAGCATGGTAACGCCTCGCGTCAGTTCTGCCCTGACCACACCCCTCGGTAGGTGTTTACCGCCGCCGGTATACTAGATTGGATATCCTATGTGGAAAACGTGTTCGGGTGCGATCCTATTCATGACCACCCCTCGGTGGCTTGGTAGGACGTGGATCGGGCTACGTAAACAATGGTTATACACTCAAGACTCGTTTAGTTATTAACCTTCCCTAGAAGCTCTGTTAACTAAACTGATGGCCAAATAAGCGGTTATTAATATATGTCTTAACCTTGGAGGATTTAAGGTAACATATATTAATTGGATGGGGTCCATGTCCCAGCTATTTGTTCTCATGACCACCCCTCGGTGGCTTGGGGCAATAGGTGTTGAGAATTACCGTTGCAATGCTACATGTTTTTTCAAGTTTCATGTAGGAACATACTTGTATGTTTTTATTTGCTAAATTATCTGTATATTTGCTTGGGCATTGTAATGATGTCTAGTATAATTTTATTTCAGTGCAAAATGTCACCGACACCCCTCATTTCGATACTTACTGAAAATAAGTTGAATGGCGATAATTACAAAGACTGGAAAAGAAATCTATTAATAGTTCTGAGCTGCGAGAGACACAAGTTCGTACTAGACGAACCATGCCCACCTGGGCCCAAACCTGACACACCACTTGAGGAAGTCCCGGTTGCCTATAATCGTTGGAGAGAATCCAATGAAATAGCTTGATGCTACATCCTTGCTAGCATGACGAGTGCTTTACAAAAGCAGCATGAGACTTATCAAGTTGCTGGGGAGATCATGGACAATCTGGAGGATATGTTCGGAGGCCAAGAAAAATTGGCTCGACAGTCCGCTATCACCAGCATCATGAACTCCAAGCAAAAGGCGGGTACTCCGGTGAAGGACCATATGATCACTCTAATGGGATTCTTCGCTGAGGCTGCCGAGAATGGTGCTGAGTTGGACTACAACACCCAGATCGAGATGGTGTTCAAGACTCTGTCTAAAGATTTTGTGGGGTTTAAGGCCGCATACAATCTGGCGACAAAGGAGTTAGGACTGACCGAGCTCATGAAGCAACTACAGGCTTATGAGCGGATGATCAGGGATGAGGATGTGGTCCGACCTAAAGGCGAGGCCAATTTGGCAGAATCTTCCAATCCCTCACGGAAGAGGAAGAGGCCAAATAAAAAGCAAGTGGCTTCTAGTTCTTCTAATCCTCCTGTCTCGGACGGGAAGAAGAAGAAGAAGAACAAGAAGCCAAAGGACCCTAAAAAGTCCAAATGCTTCCATTGTGGAAAGGTAGGTCACTTCAAGAAGGCTTGCCGGGAATTCTTAGCCGCCAAGGGCAAGGAAGGTAAGGAACTTCATTACTTGGAATCGTGTTTGGTGGAAGAATCGAAAGACACTTGGGTCATTGATTCGGGCGCCACTAATCATGTTTGTGTTTCTATGCAGGGGTTCATGGAAACGAGAAGTCTACATGATAGGAGCCTCTCGTTGCGGACTGGAGATGGTAGCTTTGTGGTGGCTGAGGCAGTGGGAGATGTTCACCTTTATTTTGATCAATTTAGGTTTATTTTATTGAAAGACTGTTTTTATGTTCCTAATTTTAGGAGGAACCTTATATCGGTAGCTTGTTTAATAAAGGATTCTTATTCAGTTTCTTTTAGTAAAAGAGTTGATATTCATAGAAATAAGTCTTTTATCTGTTCTAGATGGATGGATGGAAACCTATATTTGATCAGACCAAAGATGTACTCACTGCTTGACACTGAATTAATTGATAACTCTAAAAGGTTGAAAGTTTCTCACTCTAACAAGGCGTATCTTTGGCATTTAAGACTTGGTCATATTAATCAGGATAGGATTCAAAGATTGGTGAAAGACGGTCCTCTGGAATCTCTGGAGGAGGTACGACTTCCCCAATGTGAGTCTTGTCTAGAGGGTAAGATGACTAAGAGGTCTTTTGGAGCTAAGGGTACAAGGGCTAAGGAGCTCTTAGAAATTGTGCACACTGACGTATGTGGCCCCATGAACGTCACAGCATGAGGAGGGTTCGAGTAATATGTCTCTTTCATAGATGATTACTCGAGGTATGGATATGTGTATCTGATGCACCGTAAGAGCGAAACCTTTGATAAGTTCAAAGAGTATCATGCGGAAGTGGAAAAGCAATTGGATAAATCCATAAAGACACTTCGATCTGATCGAGGTGGCGAATACCTCTCCGATGAATTTCTAGGACATCTTGTAGAGAACGGGATTTTATCCCAATTGACTGCACCTGGTACTCCACAACATAATGGTGTAGCTGAAAGGAGAAACAGGACCTTATTGGATATGGTACGGTCCATGATGAGTTACTCAACGCTGCCATTATCATTTTGGGGATATGCTTTACAAACGGCGTGCTATATTCTGAACCAGGTTCCGAGCAAATCAATTCCTAGAACTCCGTATGAATTATGGCGTGGCAGGAAGCCCTCCCTTGGACATATGAGAATATGGGGCTGCCCGGCACATGTACTGGATGGGGATGCGAAGAAGTTGGAACCAAGATCAGAATTATGCATGTTTGTAGGGTATCCAAAAGGAAATAAAGGAGGTCTGTTCTATAACCCGAAGGAACAAAAAGTCATTGTCTCAACCCATGCGACATTCTTGGAGGAAAGTCACATGAATGACTTTAAGCCTCGAAGCAAAGTGATGCAAGAGGAGTTATCAGGTGAAAGAACTGCTCCACGGATTTCGGTCTTGGACGCAAGTCCGAGTTCCAGTGAAGGACCAGCAGACGATCAACAATTTAGGGTGCCTCGTCGTAGTGGGAGGGTTTCTAAGAAACCTAATTTCTTCATGTATGATGCTGAGGTATACCAGGCCGAGGCTCATGAGCATGAGGAAGATCCGGTCACATATGATGAAGCTATAAAGGATGTTGATTCTAAATCTTGGAAACAGGCTATGAATAATGAGATGGATTCTATGAAATCCAACTCTGTTTGGGAACTTGTAGATTTGCCGGATGGGATAAAACCCATTGGATGCAAATGGGTCTACAAAAGAAAGAAGGATGCGGAAGGGAGAGTGGAAACTTTCAAAGCTAGATTGGTTGCAAAGGGATACACGCAAAAGGCTGGAATCGATTACGAGGAAACCTTTTCACCTGTTGCTATGCTGAAGTCTATCCGTATTCTTCTGTCCATTGCTGCGGCTCTCGATTACGAGATCTGGCAAATGGATGTCAAGACGGCATTCTTGAATGGCCATCTTGAAGAGTGTATCTATATGATACAGCCCGAAGGGTTCGTAGCAAAAGGCCAAGATAGGAAAGTCTGCAAGTTGGTTAGATCCATTTATGGATTAAAGCAGGCATCCCGCTCATGGAACCAGAGGTTTGATCAAGCGATTAAGACATTTGGTTTTGAGCAGAACGTTGATGAACTTTGTGTTTATAAACGTATTAAGGATGGAAAAGTGGTCTTTCTGATACTCTATGTCGATGATATACTACTCATTGGGAATGATGTAGGGAACTTATCATCGGTCAAGCTTTGGTTACACCAACAGTTTGACATGAAGGACTTGGGAGAAGCTAATTATGTTCTAGGCATTCGTCTCTTCAGAGATCGAAAGAACAAAATGATAGCATTATCCCAAGCTTCATACATAGATAAAATAATTGACAAATATGCAATGCTAGAGGCAAAGAAAGGCTCACAACCTTCTATTGCCGGTTTAACTCTTTCATTAGATGACTGTCCCAAGACATCGGAAGAAAGAGAGCGTATGAGTAAGGTCCCTTATGCATCCGCTGTGGGTAGCCTTATGTACGCTATGCTTTGCACTCGCCCGGACATATGTTTTGCAGTAGGTATGGTGAGTCGATATCAAGCGAATCCTGGAACCAAGCACTGGCAAGCAGTAAAGCATATACTCAAGTATCTTAAGAGAA
Source organism: Antiaris toxicaria (assembly GCA_035233585.1). Lineage (NCBI taxonomy): Eukaryota > Viridiplantae > Streptophyta > Magnoliopsida > Rosales > Moraceae > Antiaris > Antiaris toxicaria. The sequence goes on from CP141153.1 coordinate 50,161,043, forward strand.
CGAGGGATTATATGCTAGTGTATTCTGGAGGGGACCTAACACCCGTAGGATACACGGACTCAGACTTCCAGACTTGTAAGGATTCGAGGAAATCGACATCTGGATCAGTGTTTTTACTCGGAGGAGGCGCCATTGTGTGGAGGAGCATGAAGCAGGGCTGCACAGCTGACTTTACTATGGAGGCTGAGTATGTAGCTGCGGCTGAGGCATCTAAAGAAGCGGTTTGGCTCCGCAAGTTCTTTAGAGACCTTGAGGTCATTCCGGGTGTTGACAAGCCTATCACACTTTACTGTGATAATACAAGGGCTATTGCCAACACAAGGGAATCTCGGCACCACAAGAGGACCAAGCACATCGATCGGAGATATCATATTATTAGAGGGCATGTGGAGACAGGACAAGTGGATGTATGTAAGATCGCATCCGGGGACAACATCGCTGATCCCTTTACAAAGACTTTGGTGGCTAGAAGCTTTGAGAGGCATGTAGAGGCGATGGGGATGCGTAACATGGCACATCTGCTGGCTTAGGGCAAGTGGGAAATTGTTAGGAAATGCCCTAAGTATTAGAGACATTTTGATATATTCATTTTGAACTGGATAATAAAATTATACTAAGAGGTTATTCATTACATTGCTATCTGTCCTTATCTTATTTACATGTTAAAGTAAATGTAAGCAAATATGGCTCACTGACTGCTTGTGTTAAAACTGTTGGAACATTGCATGCAATGGACTTTTGTATGCGAGAAGACAATGTTCTAAAGTTAGCAGTCTAAACTATGGTCTGTAGTCTATGGGGTTAGACCGAGCATCTAACTCATGTTAAGACTATTATGTTGTCTAAAGCCTTGGAGGGGACGGTCTGTCTTTACTGTCTGGAGCTGGACTTCCAAGTAGAGACATAGATATGTTGCTCGGTGGTGACATATTAGACCGGGACTAAAGCGTGATTGATCTACGTAGTCCGCTATGAGTGGATCAATCTGCTTTTGACGTTCATTATGCAATAACCTTAATCCTGAGTAAATGAACTACTTCATGTATATGACTTGTGTACTTTGATGTTCCAATGGATAAAGCGTCTCAGAGGTAGTAAGCTTATAGACCGGTTCGTTGGGTGCATGACTTGTATACGATGAAGGGTTTGTTTGCAGATATCGGAATCATAGCTCTGAAGAGTTAAAGGTATCCTCTTAAAGGCATTATACTCAAGCAGTTAGCGATAAAGCTTAACTGTAATAGTATTGTATGATCTCTATGAGGGGCGGGCCGCCACAGGATAGTAGCTCGTCATAGGCTTACGTAATATTGTATATAATTGGGAGTTCAGTTTCAGGTTTATAGTGGTGTGACTCTGAAACTAGTGATCATATGATTGAGTTGTTCGATAAAGAATGATGATCATATGGATTTGCGGGAGCCCGATTATATATGTCCAATCAGTCCCTCTACTAACTCCACATAATTCCTTAATGTTTGGCAAATTGATTTGTGTAGGCTATTGGCTGGTTTATTATGCATGGATGGTGATGACACAGGATTAGGATGGTAGACAAGATTCTCTCCAGTTAGATTCAGATTTTGTTTTGGATAATAGAGTACAGAATTATTTGAACTCCAAATAAAGTTTCCATGATTTTATTTGAAATTATAATGCCTTTAAGAGGATACCTTTAACTCCTTAGAGCTATGATTCCGATATCTGTAAACGAACCCTTCATCGTATACAAGTCATGCACCCAACGAACCGGTCTATAAGCTTACTACCTCTGAGACCTTTTAGCCATTGGAACATCAAAGTACACAAGTCATATACATGAAGTAGTTCATTCACTCAGGATTAAGGTTATTGTACAATGAACGTCAAAAGCAGATTGATCCACTCATAGTAGACTACGTAGATCAATCACGCTTTAGTCCCGATCTAATATGTCACCACCAAGCAACATATCTATGTCTCTACTTGGGCGTCTATGCTCCAGACAGTCAAGACAAACTGTCCCCACCATGGCTTTAGACAACATAATAGTCTTAACATAAGTTAGATGCTCCGTCTAACACCATAGACTACAGACCTTAGTTTAGACCGCTTACTTTAGAACATTATCTTCTCGCAAAAGTCCATTACATGTAACGTTCTAACAGTTTAACACAAGCAGTCAGGGAGCTATATTTGCTTACATTTACTTTAACATGTAAATAAAATGAGGACAGATAGCAATGTAATGAATAACCTCTATATATATAATTTTATTATCTAGTTCAAAATAAATACATCAAAATGTCTCTAATGCTTAGGGCATTTCCTAACAATCTCCCACTTGCCCTAAGCCCGCAGATGTGCCATGTTATGCATCCCCATCGCCTCTACGTGCCTCTCAAAGCTTCTAGCCACCAAAGTCTTAGTAGAGGGATCGGCAATGTTGTCCTCGGATGCGATCTTACATATATCCACTAATCCTGTCTCCATGTGCCCTCTAATGTCGACTTCCTCAAATCCTCACAAGTCTGGAAGACTGAGTCCGTGTATCCTATGGGTGTTAGGTCCCCTCCAGAATACACCGGCATATAATCCCTCGTTCTCTCAAAATACTTGAGTATATGCTTTACAGCTTGCCAGTGCTTGGTTCTAGGATTTGCTTGATATCGACTCACCATACCTACTGCAAAACATATATCCGGGCGAGTGCAAAGCATAGCATACATAAGGCTACCCACAGCGGATGCATAAGGGACCTTACTCATACGCTCTCTTTCTTCCGATGTCTTGGGACAGTCATCCAATGAAAGAGTTAGACCGGTAATAGAAGGCTGTGAACCTTTCTTTGCCTCTTGCATTGCATATTTGTCAATTATTTTATCTATGTATGGAGCTTGGGATAATGCTATCATTTTGTTCTTTCAATCTCTGAAGAGACGAATACCTAGAACATAATTAGCTTCTCCCAAGTCCTTCATGTCAAACTGTTGGTGTAACCAAAGCTTGACCGATGATAAGTTCCCTACATCATTCCCAATGAGTAGTATATCATCGACATAGAGTATCAGAAAGACCACTTTTCCATCCTTAATATGTTTATAAACACAGGGTTCATCAACATTTTGCTCAAAACCAAATGTCTTAATCGCTTGATCAAACCTCTGATTCCATGAGCAGGATGCTTGCTTTAATCCATAAATGGATCTAAGCAACTTGCAGACTTTCCTTTCTTGGCCTTTCACTACAAACCCTTCGGGTTGTATCATATAGATACACTCGTCAAGATGGCCATTCAAGAATGCCGTTTTGACATCCATTTGCTAGATCTCGTAATCGAAAGCCACAGCAATAGACAGAAGAATACGGATAGACTTCAGCATAGCAACAGGCGAAAAGGTTTCATCATAATCGATTCCAGCCTTTTGTGTGTACCCCATTGCAACCAGTCTAGCTTTGAAAGTTTCCACTCTCCCTTCCGCATCCTTCTTTCTTTTGTAGATCCATTTACATCCAATAGGTTTTATCCCATCCGGTAAATCTACAAGTTCCCAAACAGAGTTGGATTTCATAGAATCCATCCACTGTTCATAGCCTGTTTCCAAGATTTAGAATCCATCCAATAGGTTTTGCTCTTGCGGTGCATCAGATACACATATCCATACCTTGAGTAATCATCTATAAAAGAGACATAATACTCGAACCCTCCTCATGCTGTGACGTTCATGGGGCCACATACGTTAGTATGCACAATTTCTAAGAGCTCCTGAGCCCTTGTACCCTTAGCTCCAAAAGACCTCTTGGTCATCTTACACTCTAGACAAGACTCACATTGGGGAAGACGTACCTCCTCCAGAGATTCCAGAGGACCGTCTTTCACCAATCTTTGAATCTTATCCTGATTAATATGACCAAGTCTTAAATGCTAAAGATACGCCTTGTTAGAGTGAGAAACTTTCAACCTTTTAGAGTTATCTATTAATTTAGTGTCAAGCACTGAGTACATCTTTGGTTTGATCAAATATAGGTTTCCATCCATCCATCCAGAACAGATAAAAGACTTATTTCTACGAATATCAACTCTTTTACTAAAAGAAACTGAATAAGAATCCTTTATTAAACAAGCTGCCGATACAAGGTTCCTCCTAAAATTAGGAACATAAAAACAGTCTTTTAATAAAATAAACCTAAATTGATCAAAATAAAGGTAAATATCTCCCACTGCCTCAGCCACCACCAAGCTGCCTTCTCCAATTCGCAACGAGAGGCTCCTATCATGTAGACTTCTCGTTTCCACAAACCCCTGCATAGAAACACAAACATGATTAGTGGCGCCCGAATCAATGACCCAAGTGTCTTTAGATTCTTCTACCAAACACGCTTCCAAGTGGTGAAGTTCCTTACCTTCCTTGCCCTTGGTGGCTAGGATTTCCTGGCAAGCCTTCTTAAAGTGACCTACCTTCCCACAATGGAAGCATTTGGACTTTTTAGGGTCCTTTGGCTTCTTGTTCTTCTTCTTCTTCTTCCCGTCTTAGACAGGAAGATTAGAAGAACCAGAAGCCACTTGCTTCTTATTTGGCCTCTTCCTCTTCCGTGAGGGATTGGAAGATTCCGCCAAATTGGCCTTTCCTTTAGGTCGGACTGCATCCTCATCCCTGATCATCCGCTCATAAGCCTGTAGTTGCTTCATGAGCTCGGTTAGTCCTAACTCCTTTGTCACCAGATTGTATGCGGCCTTAAACCCTACAAAATCTTTAGACAGAGTCTTGAACACCATCTCGATCTGGGTGTTGTAGTCCAACTCAGCACCATTCTCGGCAGCCTCAGCGAAGAATCCCATTAGAGTGATCATATGGTCCTTCACCGGAGTGCCCGCCTTTTGCTTAGAGTTCATAATGCTGGTGATAGCGGACTGTCGAGCCAAATTTTCTTGGCCTCTGAACATGTCCTCCAGATTGTCCATGATCTCCCTAACATCTTGATAAGTCTCATGCTGCTTTTGTAAAGCACTCGTCATGCTAGCAAGGATGTAGTATCGAGCTATCTCATTGGATTCTCTCCAATGATTATAGGCAACCGGGACCTCCTCAAATGGTGTGTCAGGTTTGGGCCCAGGTGAGCATGGTTCGTCCAGCACGAACTTGTGTCTCTTGCAGTTGAGAACTATTAATAGATTTCTTTTCCAATCTTTATAATTATTGCCATTCAGCTTATTTTCAGTAAGTATTGAAATGACGGGTGTCGGTGACATTTTGAACTGAAATAAAATTATACTAGACATCATTATAAAGCCCAAGCAAATATACAGATAATTTAGCAAATAAAACATACAAGTATGTTCCAACATGACACTTGAAAAACATGTAGTATTGCAACGGTAATTCTCAGCACCTATTACCTCAAGCCACCGAGGGGTGGCCATGAAAACAAATAGCCAGAACATGGACCCCGTCCATTTAATATATGTCGCCTTAAATCCTCCAAGGTTAAGACATATATTAATAACCACTTATTTGGCCCCCAGTTTAGTTAATAGAGCTTCTAGGGCAGGTTAATAACTAAATGAGTCTTGAGTGTATAACCATTGTTTACGTAGCCCGATCTAGGTCATACCAAGCCACCGAGGGGTGGTCATGAATAGAATCGTACCCGAACACGTTTTCCACATAAAAGATCCAATCTAGTATACCGGCGGTGGTAAACACCTACCGAGGGGTGTGGTCAGGGCAGAACTGACGCGAGGCGTTACCATGCTTTCACATATGGATCAACAATGGAGGCCATGGGTTTTGTTTGAAACACTCTCCCGCTCAATATTTTGAAAAACATACAAGTTTTGACAAATTATGTATGATCAATATAGTATGAGCGGCACTCAGCTATCCTATATGACATGTTATCAAATATGCATATAAAACATCCATCAATACATATTTATACATCCATGACATATCACAGAAAAATAATTGACAAATAACCAAGCCATGGTTCCATCCTAGAATAAAGAAAATAAAGATTACAAAATTCCATCCAAAGCATTCTTTGGGTCTTGAATTTCGTTCCGTCTTCTTGTATCCATCTTTTATGTAGCCTTTCCTTTTATTTCTCATCCTAAGAATCATTTAAAATTTAAATCTCCAAAATTTAAATTCAAAATCAAATTCCAAATTCGAATTTCAAATTTAAATTTCAAATTCAAACTTTAAACAATTTTAAACATCATGTGTAATAATATGTAATTTCAAAAATTTCAAATTTTTAATTACATATTTTTAAACATGATTTAAAATTAAATCTCAAATTTAAAAATCAAAATTTTTTGATTTTTTTTAAACCTTCGCACCGCCGCCCCGAAGGTGGCAGCCGCCGTGAGCAGTCACCAGCCCCGGAGGGGCTGGCAGCCCACGGCCGCCCCATGTGCAGCCTTAACTGGCTGCAGGCCAAGCTTACAGCGCCAGGTTGCACGCCCAAGCTGGACGCAACAACCGGCCTGCAGCCAAAGGCTGCACACCCAGGCTGCGGCCAGCCTTGGGTAGGCCACGGCCACCCTCCGCTGTAAGCCAAGCCTGCGGCCGTGGGTGGTTATGGTCTACATAGGGGCTGCCGCAGCCCCATCCTGCCGGAGGGCAGGGGCTGTAGCCCTACCAAGGCCCGTGTGACGCCCCGTGCCCTCAGCGGCCCGGACCGTCACTGTAAACTCTATTACTTGCTTCTTTAAAAACGATACTTAAACTTGCTGAATTTAAGACTATAAATTTAGAGGGATTTTTTTTTTTTTTTTTTTTTTATATACACGTACGTATTTACCATGCACGTACGCATACTATTAAAATGCGGAATTTTAAAAACATAAGGATTTCAATTATACATACATAATTATATACATGTTTATCTGATTACTATTCACCAGATACTATTTAAATATACTACTCGTACATATACTGTTTACTGTTCCAAAATACCATTTAACCTTTACTATTTAAAATACTATTTAACTGTCACCATTCAAAATATTATTTACTCATACTGTGCGGAAGAATACTCGCGGTGTATCCATAACCTCATCCTCACATCCACCTCCGCCATCATCATCGTCCCTTGATGTTTACGCTATAGGATGCTTACCTACAGCATGAACACACTCCGTGAGCTTTACGCCCAGTAAGTACAACATGTTAACCGCAAAACATGTTTAAAACATAGCACATACGTAAAATTATAGGCATGACATATATCACTTAATAAATCACATACCATATAAGCATATCACATATCAGCTCACATATCATGTCATCACATAACATGTCATAACATTGAATATAAAACTTCACATACTTTATGCATAACATGAGCATCGTCTACTGTATGCACTCTACTGAAAAAGAAAGCATAGCGAACTATAACTAATGCATGATCCGGTTATGTTCATTTATGCTTCAAACTTTTCCTTTCTTTTCTTGTCTATTTAGGGCCCATGTGTCAGTACCGTGTGCGCGCAGACCAACGGTAACGCCCGAGGTCAACTAATGCCGAAGAGCCATCAACTGATGCTCAACTTGTGGCCTGAACTTTCTTTAACTGGAAACCCCTTCGACTGAAGGAGCCGGTACGACACACCTATTTATTTCCATCTTATTTAACTGTTCTAGCCATACGCTTCTCTAAGCTGTCCCCAATCCTACGCGGTAGGGATCTATGGCTTCTATCTTGTTCTTTCATCAATCTACTCGATTGTGAAGCTATATGCTCTTATGTATGCTGTGCAGCATCGTGTGCAAGATACATACTTAAAATACTGGAAAAGCATCATTTTAAATTCATTTTATCCATGCTGTAGGCGGAGTTGTACTTACCTGTCAGCAGACAGTTTATACTCTCGCCTTCGTCACAATACAGGTACCTCCCTGTAATCATAATGCATTTACATTAACATTCACTCTTAGGTCACCGTGGTCATTAGTGACTAATAAAAATTCTCGTTATGTGGTACCGATCCTTGTCGGTACTAATTGCCCTCTTCTTAAGAATTTAATTTTCTAATCATTGTTAATTAATTTATTTACCCAATAAATTAATTAACATCGCTCTTAGGTCACTCTATCGTTAGGAACTAATAAACTTATCATTGTGTGGTACTGATGCCTATCGGTACCCGACTGCTATACTTTGGGAAATTTGATATCTAATTTTTTTTTTAATCGTGCTTGATTAATTTGTCTACTTGACAAATTAATCACTGTCTCTCACTATCCCATTCCGACTTGGTCCTTGACTGGCTAACCAACCAGTCAACTGACTGAATACCTCTCGTATGACCATTTAGCCTGTCGGGTTACCGTTACCGATATAATCGCCCCAAATTTTATACTTCGACCGCACCCGTCCCTCGGGTGGTACTATTCTGACATAGGGGTCGTTTTCTTACATTACGAAATTTCTAATGGGGCGGTTCACTAATCCTCACAACGTCCGTCCTTCTTTCCCGGACCTAGGTCATCGAGGGAGCTCGGGTTTCCATCCCGACCACATTTTCAGCCCTCGTTTCCTAAAATACCCCTTTGTGCCGTTTTAGAAATTTCGGCAGCATTTCCGCTTAATTTTTAGGTTTCCGGCGTTTAGGAAACGCCTCAAAACCATCTAACATACTCTAACCTGCCACGTACTAAACCAGAGGCCTAATTTTTACGTAAAAGCTCCGCTTTTTACGTAAAAATATTCACATTTTCTCACATTCTCTTTTTCGATATTTCACCCTTTTTTCTTACAATTCCTCAAGTCATTAAACCATAATTAATACATAATTATTTCCAATATTAAATTGATAAATAAATAGATCAACACCACTACCAAAATCGTTCCCGTCGGCGGTCGGACGAACCGTTCGGTCTCGACCGTGCAATCTTTGAATCGTCGTTCTTCACTTTTGAAACTCCAGTTTGCAAATCCGATGCCGCGGATGTGTCCGGAACGTCGAAAATAGGCCAACGGGCCATTCTTCAATTTTCGGTCTCCGGGTCGCCGTTGACCGGCGTTGACCGCCGTTGACCGGCCGTTGACGGGCGTTGACCACGGCGGCGATGGAAGTGGCGACCACCATCTTGAAGAGCTCGACGAGAGGAACCCATTGGTGGTGTCAATTTCACGAATCGAGGCTCCTATCACCGGAAATCGGCTCTCGAAAAGTCGGCGACGGCGGCGGCGGCGGCGTTGGATCTTCATTTTTCCGGTGTTGTTGCCCAAAATTGATTTGGGGCTTTTGATCTACGTGTTGTTCTGAGCATTTTGACACCGACCTTGCAACTCAACTCCGCCGGAATAGCGAGATCCGACGGCGGCGATGGCGACGGCGACGGCGAACCTGGGGCGGCGCGATTCGGCGGCTGTTGACGTGAAATGAAGCCTGGGTTTTGTTCTACTCTTCACCACGAATCCATTGGGACCGGAATCGTGGCATTTGGACGTCGGACGGTGGAGATACGGCGGTTTGAAAAATTCGGCCACCGGCGGCTTTGGGCGGCGCGTGCGGCGTGCTCCGGCATCGGTTCGGTCGACTCGGCCCACCGTTGGAATCAGCTCGTCGAGAGCTTTCCAATGGTGCCGGCAGTGTCAAAAACGGAGGCCGGATTCGATAGTTGGTCACTGTTCATCTTCGTGTGGTATGGGAGGGAGAAAATGTGATTTGGAAAAATATGGGGGCTATTTTTCTATAATCTCCAAAATTTCCTCCTTTATACTAATTTTTTTGAAAAATTTTAAGATAGGCTCTACTGACTAATTTGGGCGTGCTGAACCCAAATATATCAGTTTTATCTTCATCCGAGGTCGTCTCGACCAGTTTCCCGATACTGTATGGTTCCCGGTCAAAAATTACTTTTTGTGCTCAAATGACTAATTTGAGCATTCTGATTCCAAATATATCAGTTTTATATCAAGAAGAGGTCATCTTGATCAATTTCTTGATACTGTGGTTAGGCCTACACTGTGTTGACACTGTGCACGCATAACGAGGCATTTTCGCGTGAAATTTCAAACACAGTCTCTCTTGACTAATTTGGACGTGCTGATTTCAAATTTATCAGTTTTACGTCCATCTGAGGTCTTCTGGACCAGTTTTCGGGATCTGCATGACCCCGTCTCGAAAAACGTGTCAGGTGCCCGATTGACTAATTTGGGCGTCCTGAGTCTAAATATATCAGTTTCGGGGCGAGAAAAGGTCGTCTTGACCCTCATCCCGATACTACGTATCCCTTAAACAAAATCTACATTTTATGCTCAATTGACCAGATTGAGCCTGCTGACTATTAATATATCAGTTTTATGCCAGATTAAGGCCGTCTTGGCCACTAACCTGACACTGCGTTTCTCACTACTCACTATTCACTATTCACTAATCACTATTCACTATCTGACTGACTAATCTGAGCGTTCTGACTTTGATTTTGTCAGTCTATGGGCGAGAAGAGGTCATCTAGACCACTTTTCTCGATACTGTACATCTATTAGGGCAATTATCATTGCTGCGCTCAGATGACCAGTCTGAGCGTACTGATGATTAGCTCATCAGTTCTGTATCATGAAATGGTCGTCTAGACCGATTTCTTGATATTGCGTGTCTCAACGCATACTCACATAATAGGGTGGACCGATTTCACTGTCGATTACCCCTTTCACTGCATGAATAGTAATTAAACGTTACTATTCCTGTTTAATTCATTCAACTGAAAAGCACACTGTGCTTATTAACTTAATTACATCATTACATAGTAATTAAGTTTCATAATTCATGAGAGTCATTACAGTGGCTCTCGGCTCATTACACAGCCTTCTACACAGACTCTTACACGTGCGTGTGCAACGCAACACGGGCGTGTACATTTCAGACACGAGCATGTACTAGTTGAGACTACTCAACACGGCCATGTCTTTGAAACACATTCATCTATCTGAGCGGTACACAGCCTCTTACACGGTCGTGTACTTGACCATGTTTCTTAAATTTGCTAAAGGACATTAAATTATGTCCATTTTATTCCTTAATGACTTATTACATGGTAAGTAGGTGCCATGAAAATGGCGGTCATTACAACCTACCCCCCTTACAAAATTTTCGTCCTCGAAAATTAGAATAATTCCGGGAAGTCTCTTCTCATGTCTTCTTCCCATTCTCATGTGGCTTCCTCAACACTATGATTCTGCCACAACACTTTTACTAGCGGTATACTTCATTCCTAAGTACTTTCTCCTTTCTAACTAAGATCTGCACGAGTCTCTCCTCGTACGTCGGATCAGCGTATACTACAACGGATTCTTGGCTAAGAACATGGGAGCTGTTTGGCACGTACTTCTTTAACATCAAAACGTGAAAGACATTGTGCACTGTAACTAACTCGGGAGGAAGTGCTAGTCTATAAGCCACCTTCCCGACTTTCTCTATTATCTCAAGGGTCCTATGTACCTAGGACTGAGCTTTCTTTTATTTTCAATGCGCATCACCCCTTTCATGGGTGCCGCCTTGAAAAAGACCGAATCTCCTACTTGAAACTTGAGGGGTCTACGGCGCTTATCGTCAAAATTCTTCTGTCGACTGTGCGCTGTATCTAACGTTTCTCGTATCAACTTCACGTCTGACATGGTATTCTTGATGATGTCCGAGCTAACTACTCGTTTCTCTCCAAACTCGTACTAATAAGCCAGAGATCTGCATTTCTTTCCACAGAGTGTCTCGTACGGTGCCATTCCTATCGAGGAATGATAGTTGCTGTTGTACGAGAACTCGCTCAATGGTAGCTTCTGATATCAATTTCCTTTGAAGTCTAGGACGCAGGTCTCAACATGTCCTCTAACATCTGTATGGTCCTCTCAGACTAACTGTCGGTCTGAGGATGAAATGCTATGCTGAACTCTCACTTGGACCGTAATGCGGCTTGAACACCTCGCCAAAATCTGGAGGTAAAGCGTCCACTACAATCTGAGACGATCGACTCTGGTATTCCGTGCCATTTCACGAACTGTGCCGCATAGATTTCTACTGGTCGTTCCACCGAGTAGCTAACTTTCATTGCTAAAAATCTAACTGATTTCATCAGTTTTTCTACAATCACCCAGATTGCATCATTATCGTTTGATGTCTTCGGCAATCCGATTACGAAATTCATCGTAATCTGGTCCCATTTCCACTCGGGTAACTTAATTTCCTACGATTATCCTGCTGAGCGCTGGTGATCTACCTTAACCTTCTGGCACGTAAGGCAGCTGGCGACGAACTCGACAATGTCATTCTTCATTCCAAGGCACCAAAAACTTTCCTTTAGGTACTTGTACATCTTATTCGCTACCGGATGTACGGAATATGACGTCTCGTAAGGTTCCAAAAGGATTCGCTTCTTGAGTTCTTCATCTTTTAGAACACATACTCTATCTCTGTAGTAGAGTATGTCGTCCTTAAGGATCTTAAACTCTTAACCCTTGTCCTCTATAGCTTCCTTTTTGGACTTGAGCAGGGACAAATCAAAATCTTGACCGATCTTGATCTCTTCTTGGAGCGTCGATTGGAGGGTCATGTTAGACAATCCCCCTATCAAAATCTTGATCTTGCTGTCGCATAACTCCTTTGTAGCGCTCTTGACAAGGCACTAATAGCCATAGGCATAGTAATATGCTTCTGACTCTACGCATTGACCACTTTATTGGCTTTCCCTGGATGGTATAGGATCTCACGGTCGTAATCCTTACCAACTCTAGCCATCTACACTGCCTCATGTTGAGCTCTTTCTGCGTGAAGATACATTTGAGACTCTAGTGGTCGATGTAAATCTCGCACGTGACTCCGTACAGGTAGTGCCTCCATGTTTTTATCGTAAAAACTATCGCTACTAGCTCCAGATCACGCGTTGGGTAGCTCTTCTCAAGGTTTTTTGAGTTGTCGTGAAGCATACGCGACTGCTCTACCACTCTACATCAACACAGTTTCCAACTTGGTTTTAGATGTGGCGCTATAAATCATGAAGTTTTCCTAACCAACATTTGAAATGGTCAGCATTGAAGCGCTTGTGAGTCTTCATTTTAGCTCTTAAAAGCTTTCCTCACACTTGTCGATTCACCTATACCTCTTTCCCTTCTTGGTGAGCGCTGTGATCTAAGCAGCTAACTTTGAGTAGCCTTCGACTAAGTGTAGGTAACATCCTATTAGTTTAAAGAAACTGCGAATTCCCATTACGTTCCTTTGAGCTGGCCACGTGCTAACTGCATCAATTTTCGCTAGCTCCACAGATACTCCTTCCTTGGGGTCTACGTGGCCTAGGAAATGGACCTTCTCCAGTCAAAACTCGTACTTGGAGAACTTGGTGTATAACTGATGGTCCTGTTGCATGCGCAAAATGATAATTAAGTGCTCTTCATACTCTTCCTTCGTCTGAGAGTGTATAAGTATGTCATCGATGAACACAATGACAAACTTATCCAAATAGTCCTTGAACATGCGGTTCATCCGGTTCATGAAAGTTACTGGTGCGTTCGTTAATCTGAGTGACATGAACAGAAACTCGTAATGTCCGTACCACGTTTGAAATGCTGTTTTGGGTACATCTTCATTCCTGATTTGTAGTTGATGGTACTCGGGATGTAGATCGATCTTCGAGAACACTACAGCGTCTTGGAGCTGATCAAATAGATCGTTAACTCGCGGCAACAGATGGTTATTCTTAATCGTAATCCTGTTCAACTCTCTGTAGTCGATGCACATTCTCAGTGGTCCATCTTTCTTCTTCACGAATGGTATGGGTGCTCTCCAGGGTGAATAGCTCTATCGCATGAATCCCTTATCTATTTAGTACTTTAGCTGGGCTTGGAGCTCCTTTAGCTCTATAGGGCCTATTCTGTTGGGGGCCTCAAAGATGGGGCTGATTCTAGTAGACGTTCAGTCTCGAACGAGATCCTGCGCTCTGGTTGGAGTCCTGCAAGATCTTCTAGAAATATCTCCATGAATTCCCTGACTATCGGTACGTTGTCGGGTCCTATCTCTATTCCTTGAGTCTTATCTGCTACGTATACTAGGAAGTCCGTGCATCCACTGGATTGTATCTCGCGAGCCTTCACTGCTGATATCATCGTCTTTGGTTGCTCTGGCGACAAACCCTTGTAGATGAACTTTTCACATCCGATTGGTTCGAAAATGATTTTTCGCCTTCAACAGTTTATGACAACGTTGTGTCCTAAGCCCTTTTTTTTTTTTTTTTTTTTTGGCAGAATCTGATGATGCAACGAATGGGTGGCTCCAGAATCAAGTAGAACAAACGCATTAAAGTTGGCGATAGAAAATTGGCCTGTCACCATTGCAGAAGTTACAGCTTCAACGTCACTCCCCATGTAAGCATAGATTCTCCCTTAGCTATCTGAAGCTTTCAGTATACCTTGTGTGATTGAAGGGTCTTCGATCCTGGTCTAGTTGGTGTGAAGTTGATTATTCCTAATGCGGGGTTGGTTCAGTCGATTCTGCAGATTGGAGTGGCAATTTTTTTTTTTTGGCATAGTTTCTTGCCATAGATGAAACAACCACTTACTCCTTGCTTACATTCTCCTGAGTGCCTCTTTCCGCATTTCGTGCACGTCGGGTGTTGGCTGTCATTCCTTCCTGGTCGTCTCTCTTCTGGGGAAATTCTCCTGTGAATCTTGGTTGCCCTGGTTCCCCTTTTCTCTTATTGTTATTATGGGAATGCCTACTATTCTGGCCGGTTCCCACATTCTGCCCTCTGTATTGTGACTCGGGGTTCTGCTTCTCCTGAGCCTGCTCAGCTTGCGTTTTCTCCCCTTTCGTGCCTTAAAATTCTACGTCTTTCGCTCCTTATCATGAACCGACTAGTACTCAGCTCAGATAGTCTTGCTGACACATTCTGCTAGTGTCGCTGGTCCGTGCCCTCCGCTACAGACCTAAACTGTGATTTCCGTTCTAAACATCTTCAGCATTCGTTTGACTCTCTCCTTTTGGTCGGTACCAAATCTGGACAAAGTTGAGCCAACTGTTCAAACTTCTTGACTGCCTCCATAACAGTCATACTACATTGGTGCAGGTTATCGAACTCATCTTACTGCGCTACTAGTGCTTCCTCGTTGAAGTACATCTCCTTGAATTCCTCAATGAAATCACTCCAGCTCATCTCTCTGATGTTCCTCCTAATGGTTACCATCTTCCACCACTAACGCGCCTCATTGCGCAGGGTGAAGGATGTGCACATCACTTTCTTTCTCTATCTGTTAACCCTATAAAATCCAAGATTACTTGGATATCCGTTAGCCAATCATCGGCCTCTATAGGGTTGGTGATTCTTAAGAATTCTAACGCTTTCATACGTCGGAATCTCTCATACAAGTAGCCTTCCCTAGGGATTGGCAAAAAAAACAATTGCTGCTATGAGAGTAACCATTACTATAGGCGCTAGTGCCTCCTGGGCTGGAGGAGCTGCTTGTTCCCTTAGAGTTTCTGGGGCTGCTAGAGCCTCCTGTGCTAGCATCTTTACTGACTGTGGTGCCTGGGGTTGCTGGCCCAGCTGTTCCCTAAGCTGGTTTAGCTCCGGTTGCTAGTTCTCCATCATCTCTCACATGGCTGCAATCTGTGCTATCAACTCATCCTCTCGGGATGCTGGGTTTAACTAAGCTCTCGTTCTTGCCATGTTTTCCTATGTAACCCTATCGTACAACGGAAAAGGAAAATATAAGTCTCTTAAATTCTGTATTTGGGACTCGTATCACATATCGTTTTCTTTCTTACTTAACAATCTTATTTAAACATTTATGGATATAAATATACACACTATATCCATCTTTCTTTCTCTCATACTGTGATGTTCAATACAATTACCGCATTGTATTGGGACATCGTCTGAGTGCTAGGATTCGTCCTGCACTTTCTGTCATATCATACTCACACTGTGGAAAAATATTATATCTGGCCCCTAGGGCAAAGCTTTACTACTTATCTCATAATATATTTCACATAATATATATACATATATTCAAGATTCTAGTTCAGTGGGAGTGACACACACTTCCCCTATACGATCCCAACAAGTACATTGTGCTACAACTGACGGGGGAGAGCTGCTGCTTCCCTCTATATATTTTCATAACTAACATTCCCACAGAAGGGTTACTACTATTGGAAGGACAATCCTAATTCAGTATCAGGCATCTCCTCATTGTCACTATCGCTAAGTGAGAATTCCTCTGGGTTCTCCTCTTCTTCTCAACTGAAACTGATCTCGTCATCGCTGGCTATGATGACTTCGTCATTACTAAAGCGGTTGGGGATCTCCTTTCCCTCATCGTCGAGATGGGCGTCGGAAAGAGTCTCGTTATCTTCCTCTTTCATGGGGTGTTCGGGAGACATAGGGGCTGGTTCGGGGTTCTCCATCGGCTCCCTATTGCCCTCGTGTACTTCTGGCTGGTGCTCGGCCATGAACTCTTCATCGGCCAGTTGGGGTGCTGGTTCTACCGGGTCACCCTCCATAATGGCGGCTGCTATAATGCCTTGGGCTTGTGTAGGGTTCCCGGGGTTGAGCACTTTTCTCTCGGCGTTCACTATCTCCTTAATAAGGCTTGCTAGTCCTATTTGATCGCTCTTCTAATTCTGTTTGGCAAGGTCTCTTTCTCTCTTTGAGTCTTCTTCTGTCTTGATCCACTTTTGTCTCGGCATGTATTGTAGAAGTCCATATCGGTTCCTTGTAGCGAACAACATACGTTAGAACTGTATCACCGGACATCAGCTGCAGTCTTTCAGTCCGATGAACAAATTCTCGTATATCCATAACTCTAGAGAACTTAGGTGGTTTCACTCCCCGCTTGCCTATAAAGAAAAACTGAGGCTGATGCTGGACTGCTTTCAGAGATTGGCTCGATCGTGGTATGGCGAAACTCGACACAGTTAAGAGCTCATCCTGGTCATAAGGATCCCGATACACACGAGAGTATCTTCCAGAGAGATATCAACAGCCAACAGGACTCAGTTATCCTGGTCAATGACGTACAATCGGGGAATCACTTTGATAACATGAAACCAGTCCTGACATTCTCATGGAGTGTAGGAGTACTGTTTGCCACTCGAAACTTAATGGACAACTAGCCCTGAAGATCGGTACAACTCGGGCAGCAATCCATGTCCTTTCTTTGAGCAGTTCTCTAGCACTGCACGGTCGTGATTTTTCGTATAATGATCTCAGCATCTTTTCAGCTTGTCCTCGCCATCATAGATTTCGTCGTTTCATTACTATAAAATGTTATCTTCAATAGATAAACATTTACCGACTAAAAATAAAACTAACTTACTTGGACAGATGAGGCAGGCATGCGGCGATGTGAGGTAGGATGGCAGGAAACCGCTCTGATACCAACTGTGACGCCCCGTGCCCTCAGCGGCCCGGACCGTCACTGTAAACTCTATTACTTGCTTCTTTAAAAACGATACTTAAACTTGCTGAATTTAAGACTATAAATTTAGAGGGATTTTTTTTTTTTTTTTTATATACACGTACGTATTTACCATGCACGTACGCATACTATTAAAATGCGGAATTTGAAAATCATAAGGATTTCAATTATACATACATAATTATATACATGTTTATCTGATTACTATTCACCAGATACTATTTAAATATACTACTCGTACATATACTGTTTACTGTTCCAAAATACCATTTAACCTTTACTATTTAAAATACTATTTAACTGTCACCATTCAAAATATTATTTACTCATACTGTGCGGAAGAATACTCGCGGTGTATCCATAACCTCATCCTCACATCCACCTCCGCCATCATCATCGTCCCTTGATGTTTACGCTATAGGATGCTTACCTACAGCATGAACACACTCCGTGAGCTTTACGCCCAGTAAGTACAACATGTTAACCGCAAAACATGTTTAAAACATAGCACATACGTAAAATCATAGGCATGACATATATCACTTAATAAATCACATACCATATAAGCATATCACATATCAGCTCACATATCATGTCATCACATAACATGTTATAACACTGAATATAAAACTTCACATACTTTATGCATAACATGAGCATCGTCTACTGTATGCACTCTACTGAAAAAGAAAGCATAGCGAACTATAACTAATGCATGATCCGGTTATGTTCATTTATGCTTCAAACTTTTCTTTTCTTTTCTTGTCTATTTAGGGCCCATGTGTCAGTACCGTGTGCGCGCAGACCAACGGTAACGCCCGAGGTCAACTAATGCCGAAGAGCCATCAACTGATGCTCAACTTGTGGCCTGAACTTTCTTTAACTGGAAACCCCTTCGACTGAAGGAGCCGGTACGACACACCTATTTATTTCCATCTTGTTTAACTGTTCTAGCCATACGCTTCTCTAAGCTGTCCCCAATCCTACGCGGTAGGGATCTATGGCTTCTATCTTGTTCTTTCATCAATCTACTCGATTGTGAAGCTATATGCTCTTATGTATGCTGTGCAGCATCGTGTGCAAGATACATACTTAAAATACTGGAAAAGCATCATTTTAAATTCATTTTATCCATGCTGTAGGCGGAGTTGTACTTACCTGTCAGCAGACAGTTTATACTCTCGCCTTCGTCACAATACAGGTACCTCCCTGTAATCATAATGCATTTACATTAACATTCACTCTTAGGTCACCGTGGTCATTAGTGACTAATAAAAATTCTCGTTATGTGGTACCGATCCTTGTCGGTACTAATTGCCCTCTTCTTAAGAATTTAATTTTCTAATCATTGTTAATTAATTTATTTACCCAATAAATTAATTAACATCGCTCTTAGGTCACTCTATCGTTAGGAACTAATAAACTTATCATTGTGTGGTACTGATGCCTATCGGTACCCGACTGCTCTACTTTGGGAAATTTGATATCTAATTTTTTTTTAATCGTGCTTGATTAATTTGTCTACTTGACAAATTAATCACTGTCTCTCACTATCCCATTCCGACTTGGTCCTTGACTGGCTAACCAACCAGTCAACTGACTGAATACCTCTCGTATGACCATTTAGCCTGTCGGGTTACCGTTACCGATGTAATCGCCCCAAATTTTATACTTCGACCGCACCCGTCCCTCGGGTGGTACTATTCTGACATAGGGGTCGTTTTCTTACATTACGAAATTTCTAATGGGGCGGTTCACTAATCCTCACAACGTCCGTCCTTCTTTCCCGGACCTAGGTCATCGAGGGAGCTCGGGTTTCCATCCCGATCACATTTTCAGCCCTCGTTTCCTAAAATACCCCTTTGTGCCGTTTTAGAAATTTCGGCAGCATTTCCGCTTAATTTTTAGGTTTCCGGCGTTTAGGAAACGCCTCAAAACCATCTAACATACTCTAACCTGCCACGTACTAAACCAGAGGCCTAATTTTTACGTAAAAGCTCCGCTTTTTACGTAAAAATATTCACATTTTCTCACATTCTCTTTTTCGATATTTCACCCTTTTTTCTTACAATTCCTCAAGTCATTAAACCATAATTAATACATAATTATTTCCAATATTAAATTGAGGAATAAATAGATCAACACCACTACCAAAATCGTTCCCGTCGGCGGTCGGACGAACCGTTCGGTCTCGACCGTGCAATCTTTGAATCGTCGTTCTTCACTTTTGAAACTCCAGTTTGCAAATCCGATGCCGCGGATGTGTCCAGAACGTCGAAAATAGGCCAACGGGCCATTCTTCAATTTTCGGTCTCCGGGTCGCCGTTGACCGGCGTTGACCGCCGTTGACCGGCTGTTGACGGGCGTTGACCACGGCGGCGATGGAAGTGGCGACCACCATCTTGAAGAGCTCGACGAGAGGAACCCATTGGTGGTGTCAATTTCACGAATCGAGGCTCCTATCACCGGAAATCGGCTCTCGAAATGTCGGCGACGGCGGCGGCGTTGGATCTTCATTTTTCCGGCGTTGTTGCCCAAAATTGATTTGGGGCTTTTGATCTACGTGTTGTTCTGAGCATTTTAACACCGACCTTGCAACTCAACTCCGCCGGAATAGCGAGATCCGACGGCGGCGATGGCGACGGCAACGGCGAACCTGGGGCGGCGCGATTCGGCGGCTGTTGACGTGAAATGAAGCCTGGGTTTTGTTCTACTCTTCACCACGAATCCATTGGGACCGGAATCGTGGCATTTGGACGTCGGACGGTGGAGATACGGCGGTTTGAAAAATTCGGCCACCGGCGGCTTTGGGCGGCGCGTGCGGCGTGCTCCGGCATCGGTTCGGTCGACTCGGCCCACCGTTGGAATCAGCTCGTCGAGAGCTTTCCAATGGTGCCGGCAGTGTCAAAAACGGAGGCCGGATTCGATAGTTGGTCACTGTTCATCTTCGTGTGGTATGGGAGGGAGAAAATGTGATTTGGAAAAATATGGGGGCTATTTTTCTATAATCTCCAAAATTTCTTCCTTTATACTAATTTTTT
The DNA here is from genome assembly GCA_035233585.1 of Antiaris toxicaria. Classification (NCBI taxonomy): domain Eukaryota; kingdom Viridiplantae; phylum Streptophyta; class Magnoliopsida; order Rosales; family Moraceae; genus Antiaris; species Antiaris toxicaria. The sequence goes on from CP141153.1 coordinate 50,181,481, forward strand.
TGAAAAATTTTAAGATAGGCTCTACTGACTAATTTGGGCGTGCTGAACCCAAATATATCAGTTTTATCTTCATCCGAGGTCGTCTCGACCAGTTTCCCGATACTGTATGGTTCCCGGTCAAAAATTACTTTTTGTGCTCAAATGACTAATTTGAGCATTCTGATTCCAAATATATCAGTTTTATATCAAGAAGAGGTCATCTTGATCAATTTCTTGATACTGTGGTTAGGCCTACACTGTGTTGACACTGTGCACGCATAACGAGGCATTTTCGCGTGAAATTTCAAACACAGTCTCTCTTGACTAATTTGGACGTGCTGATTTCAAATTTATCAGTTTTACGTCCATCTGAGGTCTTCTGGACCAGTTTTCGGGATCTGCATGACCCCGTCTCGAAAAACGTGTCAGGTGCCCGATTGACTAATTTGGGCGTCCTGAGTCTAAATATATCAGTTTCGGGGCGAGAAAAGGTCGTCTTGACCCTCATCCCGATACTACGTATCCCTTAAACAAAATCTACATTTTATGCTCAATTGACCAGATTGAGCCTGCTGACTATTAATATATCAGTTTTATGCCAGATTAAGGCCGTCTTGGCCACTAACCTGACACTGCGTTTCTCACTACTCACTATTCACTATTCACTAATCACTATTCACTATCTGACTGACTAATCTGAGCGTTCTGACTTTGATTTTGTCAGTCTATGGGCGAGAAGAGGTCATCTAGACCACTTTTCTCGATACTGTACATCTATTAGGGCAATTATCATTGCTGCGCTCAGATGACCAGTCTGAGCGTACTGATGATTAGCTCATCAGTTCTGTATCATGAAATGGTCGTCTAGACCGATTTCTTGATATTGCGTGTCTCAACGCATACTCACATAATAGGGTGGACCGATTTCACTGTCGATTACCCCTTTCACTGCATGAATAGTAATTAAACGTTACTATTCCTGTTTAATTCATTCAACTGAAAAGCACACTGTGCTTATTAACTTAATTACATCATTACATAGTAATTAAGTTTCATAATTCATGAGAGTCATTACAGTGGCTCTCGGCTCATTACACAGCCTTCTACACAGACTCTTACACGTGCGTGTGCAACGCAACACGGGCGTGTACATTTCAGACACGAGCATGTACTAGTTGAGACTACTCAACACGGCCATGTCTTTGAAACACATTCATCTATCTGAGCGGTACACAGCCTCTTACACGGTCGTGTACTTGACCATGTTTCTTAAATTTGCTAAAGGACATTAAATTATGTCCATTTTATTCCTTAATGACTTATTACATGGTAAGTAGGTGCCATGAAAATGGCGGTCATTACAGCCCGTCGGCCTATTCTAAGGGGTCGTGTCTTGATTTTCGTACCATATTTCAATTTACCTATTAGGATCTCCAAAAATTAATTTGAATCCCAATTAAATTGAAATTTTCCACACAATCAAAATTTCAACCTTTGAATCAAATTTAACTTTTGAGAAAAATAAATTACGGTCTTCAATCTTCAATCTCCTCCAAGAATAATTGCATAAAAATTCCTAAACCGTTTCCGGTGTACAAAATTCTAACCATAAAAATTCTAAGAGACAAAAAATTAAAATCCATGGGAGAATTACAATGTTAATAAACTGCTCCCATGGTTACATAAAAATTCCTAGATATAATTTTTTTAAATTCTAAGGAACCATAACCGGCATAAACAAGCATGCTTATAATAATTCAGAAAATTAAAATAACCACATACTTTATGCATAATCCATGATAACAACATAAAGGAACCCTAGAATGCCACTCTCTAAATATCAAATCCATACATAAATAAAAAGACTAAGTAATTGTCTAATTTATGTACATGGCATAGTCATGAGATGGCTCTGATACCAATTGTAGGAAAATAAATCGGTAAAAATGTATCAGAGTGGCGCAGCGGAACAATAAAAATTTTTAGATCGTTAAATATCTCATGATGCCATATACAATAAACCATCAACAATTAAAACTCATACCTCAAGGATGCCAATCTGTAGGAGGTGAATGACCGGAGGCTTCAACCAACTAGCCTTCTCTACTATTCTTCAATTCCCGAATGGCTAAGTGTGTGGGCACTCTGAACCTCGATCGGTATGCTAGCACTGCTAGTCTTCTTCCGACCACCCAAATCTCTAAAGAACTTATTGTCATGATTAGCTGTGCAACAATAAGCCTGCTCACCTGAGAGTCTGTGCTCTGAGAGAACTGGAGTGGTAGGACCTCTATTTATAGACCTGCATGAGGTGATTCTCTGAATTCGAATTGGACTAGGAAAAGATATTCTCCCTTATCCACAACCATAAAATCTGAATTTTCCATGGGAAAATCCTAACAATAAAATTCGGCCATTTAGGATAAATCCAATCCAAACCTAAACAAGATTTTAACTAGAATTTTATATCCCTTTTTCAACCAAAAAAATCTGAAATTTCGTAGGAGAAAATCTCCTCAAAAAATTTAGCCACATTTAGAATAAGGGAGAATCAAAATTCCAGTAGGATTTTCAAGCTTGAATCTTTTCTCATCCTTATCCAAAATAACCGAATTTTCCTAGGAGATATTCTCCAAAATTTCGGCCACTTTCTGGGGAGGAGAGAATCCAAATTCAACTGGGATTGAAACTTGAATTTTTCCCTTGAACCTTATCCACAAAAAACCGAAACTCCATTCAGGATAATCCTTAAAATTTCATCCACTATTTGTTAGGATTTGGATTCAAAATTCAAGTAGGATTCTAACAAGATTATCCTTTCCAAATCCAACTCAAATTCGAATTTCAAACCTTGTGGATTTTCCACAACAAATTCGAATCCCACTTGGACTGTGATTCAAAATTTGAATTTCAAATTTCAAATTCGAATTTCAAATTCAAATTTCAAATTTCAAATTTCAAATTTCAAATTTCAAATTTCAAATTTAAATTTCAAATTTGAATTTCAAATTCAAATTTCAAATTCAAATTTCAAAATCCACAAAATAGTTGTGTTTCAAATTCTTGTTCTCATGGATAATTTTCTACAACTCCAATCCAATCTCAAATAAAATCATGGCAACTTTATTTAGAGTTCGAATAATTGTGTACTCTATTATTGTGACGTCCCCAGATTCCAACCACTCGCAACCGTCATGAATCGACTCTATGGCCGACCAAGACCGTTCGGTACTGAATCCGAGTCGTCAGTTTTAAACACTTTTACTAAAACTTCTTAAATATAAGGGTCTAAAATTTCGCCCCAAAATTTTTTTTTCTTTAATACATACTCTTTCTTATGAACATTAAGAAAGCGATGTAAAATTTAATACTACTATTTTTTCCATGTCTGAAATAAGTACAGCATATTTAATACAAATGTAATATTTATATGCATTGTAGTCTTTGTCTGCAAATATATTTTCTTTACTCAAAAAGCTCGGCAGAAAACTTATGGCAGGACCATGTCCACGGTGAGTTCCCTATCCCTTTAACACGCTCGCATCCTGCTGCCATCCATATATCTACAGAACAGGTTTCTTACCTGCAACATAAACAAACTGATGAGCTAACGGGCTCAGTAAGTTCAAACATTCATAATAAGAATCATACTGATTCAAAGACAAGAAAAACTCAATTTCCTATGAATAATACTATTCATGATGAATAGTACTATTAACCATAGTACTGAATAGACTATTCACCATGAATAGACTATTCATCATGAATAATACTATTCATCATGAATAGTACTATTCATCATGAATAGTATAGTTGACCTTTGACTGGTGAATAGTACCAGTTACCCTAACTGGTTGCTATTCACTTTACTCTATCAGGATACTATTCATTTACCCTAACCGAAATTACCTTTCTCTAGTGTAAGCTTCGGTTATGCTCAGTTATGATTTCTATCATTTTATTGATTGTTTATTCTCTATTTGATGTCTAATGTAGAGCTCTGTTTCTGGCAGTACCGATGATTATTTACGCGCTGACTGGGAAGGTCCAAGGAGCGACCTTAGAACATCGTCCTCCACAGCCCTGATAATCCCGTAGGATTTAACAAACCTCCATCACTATGTTGGAGGGGCGGTACCCCTTAGTGGTTTCATTTACCATCTTTCAATTTACAGTTTTGACCAAGTGGTTGCATAAGTCACCTCAAGATCACAATCCTCTATTGCCCGTAGGTCTTACTTATTTTCTCGATTTGGGATATGTTATACTAACTAATTCCCAGATGTTTATAGGATTTTATATCTAGTGTGCAGCTATTGTAGAATAGATTAACACAGTGTTTCATGTTGCAGACATGAAAATGCTTGAACTTACCAATACTGCGCTAGTGTCTACTCCCGGAACTCCTTCGCAGTTCTATCTTTATTATGGGTTCCTACAGACATAATAGTGTCTGTTAATACCCTTTTTTTTAAATATATATATATATTTTACTTACAATTCTACATATTTAAATTTTATTTGTGGTACACGGTCTGTAACACGCCCGTGTTCCAGGCCGTGTACCTCTCGAGTCTATTTTACACGGCCATGTTATTTTCTTCCTTAGTCGTGTAACTGTACACGGCTCGATACACGCCCGTGTTCAAGCCTGTGTACCTCTCGGGTTATAAAATTTTTCCTATACACGGCCGTGTATCCCTCTACACGCCCGTGTTTCTTAAAATTCTTAGAATTTTAACTCTAAAATTCTTATTTTGAGTTTTATAATTTTATCTAAGTTATTCTAGGTCTTTTAAGGTTATTTCCGAACCTTTTCAGAAATTTTTGGTCAAAATGACCATTTTGCCCCTAACGAGTTTTGGAAACCTAATTGACTTTATTCTATTTTTTTCTTCCAAATTTTCTAAGTCTAAAAATTTAAAATAATATTTCCTAGGCTTTCGTATCATTTTACAGCTTAAATTGCTGCAAAATCTCAACTTCATTTTTCCCGACCCTCGATTACTATTCATCTGTCACCTAGGGTCGTTTTTCCCTTTTTCGAGCGTTTCGGAGCCTCCAATGGCCTTTTCACTATTTACTAAACGTTATTCATCCCGTACCCGTCCCTTGGACCTCAAGAGGCTCGGATTTTCCTATCCTGACCTAAAATTTTCCCTTGTTTCCCAAAATACCACTAACATCGATTTTTTTTTTTCCTGTTTTAGGCATTTTGGTAATTTAGGGTCGGTTTACTATTTCGCTTGGGTTGGTTTTCCATTTCTAATCATAATTCAACGAGCGGTCTCAGTTTCCTTTTCGAGTTCAATATTTTTACCCCTCGTTTCCTGAAATGCCCTTAAGCCGATTTTAGAAATTTCGACAGCATTTCTGCTTGTATTTTTAAGGTTTCTTGGCGTTAGGTACGCCTCAGAACCTTTGTACCTGCCACGTACTATACCAGAGGCCTATTTTATACAAAGTTTCCAAACTTTGTATAAAAACTTTCCATATGTTTCAACATTTACAAATCACATTACATATCCATTTTTTTTCAAACTAATCCTAGTTTACTAGGTTTTTTCATCAAATAAATTTTCATCACCAAACCACATTACTCTTATACTTTTCAATGTATAAGTTAACATTTAAAACTAAACAAAACATGCATTCTAACCCTAGACATAGCCACGGTTTTTATGCCAAAAATAGAAAGAAAATTTTTCTTTCTTTCCTAGGGTTTTTATCAACTTGTATCAACATTAAATCTTCCCATTTTCTCACATTCATGCCCACGGTTTTAGCAAAAATTCTTCCTCAAATTTTTCTTGTTTCTAACTTTCATTTCATGCTTAATTTGTCATATGATTGAATGAACATCAACACTAAATCAAAACAATAAAATTCATGAAGTTTTCACACCCTAGGAGCCACAGATTTTTCAAGAAAAGCATGCAAAATTTTGATTGTTTTTCTATCCTAATTCATGCTTTGAATATCACAACATTAACCAAACATAGGATCAACAATTAAACAATTTTTTTCCCATTGTTTTTCACTCTCCATACCCACGGTTTTAAATAGAAAAAACCAAAGAAAAAGCTTCAAATTTAGTGTTTACCTTGCTTGGTTGTTGTCTTGATATTGGAAATGAAATTCAAACTAGATTTGGTGTGAAATTTCAAACAAAATTTTTTGTTCAAGGGATTTCTCCTCCACGATTTTTGGCTGGGAATTTGGCAAGAGTTTAGCTAAGTTTTTCTATTTTTTTCTTGAATTTTTGATGCCTATTTATAGGCAAAAAAATCAAGGGCCTTTTTGCAATTTTTTTCCAACAATTTCTTAATTGTTTAAGGACCAAAAAGTAAAGGTTTTTGGGGTCAAAATAAAATTTCCCTTTCTCCCTTTCCACATGGCCGAATGGCCTTCCAACAAAATGGCATAAAATTTTCTTTAATTTTTTCCTAAGTGAATTTTGGCATGATCTTGGCCTTTGATCAAAAAGCAAACTAATCCTAGCCATACACCTATCCAAAGCTTTCTAATTTTGATAAAATTTTAATTTGCTTTATGACATCATCATAGTGATGTCATCAACTATTCATATTGATCTTGAATTAATTCGTAGTCAATTTTTGACTGTTATCCGATCCGAACGGAACTTTACCGAAATCGCGTAGGCGAGTTTTTAGTGCCTCCCGTGCGGTCGGTTTATCTTATTTTGCTTCCGTTTGATCAGAATTCTCTACCGTAAATTTCTATTGTTTTAGTACATTTCAATGCACTCTCTAGGGTTTTCGGTTCTGATTTCGAACCGTCTTACCCAATTATGTTCGGTAGGATTTTCCATCCCCGGACTTACATATTTTAACACTGCCAGAATATTTTACACTATTCACAACAGTATTGAAATACAACTTTTTCATTCTTTATTCATTAATATTGTTATTTACATACAAATTTTAACATAATTCGAGAATCTAAAATTCCCGGTCATCACAATTATCCAAAACAAAATTTGAATCTAACCGGAGAGAATCTTGTCTACCATCCTAATCCTGTGTCATCACCATCCATGCATAATAAACCAGCCAATAACATACACAAATCAATTTGCCAAACATTAAGGAATTATGTGGAGCTAGTAGAGGGACTGATTGGACATATATAATCGGGCTCCCGCAAATCCGTATGATCATCATTCTTTACCGAACAACTCAATCATATGATCACTAGTTTCAGAGTCACACCACTATAAACTTGAAACTGAACTCCCAATTATATACCGTATTACGTAAGCCTGTGACGAGCTACTATCCAATGACCTTGTCATGTATGCAAAACCCTCATATGATATCCATGATCAGCCTTAGGTCAAAGTCCGTTTAATCCTACTAATCAGGCTATCTTAAAGTTCCATTATACTACCGAATTAAGAAAATGATTGTTCACCATATGTGAATAAGAAGTCATCCGTCCAGCAGACGACCCAAGGCCTTATCCATTTTCACATTCAGTATAATGCCTTTAAGAGGATACCTTTAACTCCTCATTAGAGCTATGATTCCGATATCTGTAAACGAACCCTTCATCGTATACAAGTCATGCACCCAACGAACCAGTCTATAAGCTTAGTACCTCTGAGACGCTTTAGCCATTGGAACATCAAAGTACACAAGTCATATACATGAAGCTGTCCTTTTACTCAGGATTAAGGTTACTGCATAATGAACGTCAAAAACAGATCGATCCACTCAAAGCGGACTTCGTAGATCAATCAGGCTTGAGTCCCGGTCTAATATGTCACCACCAAGCAACATATCTATGTCTCTACTTAGGAGTCCAGCTCCAGACAGTCAAGACAAATCGTCCCCTCCAAGGCTTTAGACAACATAATAGTCTTAACATGAGTTAGATGCTCGGTCTAACCCCATAGACTACAGACCTTAGTTTAGACCGCTTACTTTAGAACATTATCTTCATGCATACAAAAGTCTATTGCATGCAATGTTCTAACCATTTAACACAAGCAGTCAGGGAGCTATATTTGCTTACATTTACTTTAACATGTAAATAAAACGAGGACAGATAGCAATGTAATGAATAACCTCTATATATATAATTTTATTATCCAGTTCAAAATAAATACATCAAAATGTCTCTAATGCTTTGGGCATTTCCTAACACTAATGAGCGACCTTAGAACATCGGCCTCCATAGCCCTGATATCCTCGTAGGATCTGAGAAAAACCTCTACCACTATGTTTGAGGGGCGGTACACCTTAGTGGTTTCATTACCATCTTTCTTATAGTTCCCCACCGACGACATTCATATGAATCGTCCCACGGTGGAACCCTTATTGCCCGTGGGTCTTCACATTTATTTCTTTATGTGTGTTTTTAATTAACCACACTATAGTGCCCTAGCACTTTTCTATAGTGTATTATTTATACACTTTTTAATTTCTCATTTCATTAGGTAAGTTAGTTTAACTACACCCTTATTGCCCACAGGACTTTACAAGTTTGTACGAAAAGTACTTAAATCAATCAAATAGTAATTCATACTGCAGACATTTAAATATCTGAGCTTACCAAACATTTATCATAGCATCGCATTATGAAACATTCATATAGCACATAAACCTAGACATAATAGATCAATTCATTCATACAATGAACAACATCAGAATGTTCATGAGCAGACAAATGAATGCTTGAACTTACACATATCACACTTAGACATAACAGTCCATTCATGTTGCAGTCAATTAAATGTTCGAACTTACAGATACTTTCGCTAGCATTTCCTTCCCCAGCTCCACATACGTTCCTTTGCCACGTCTGGATCGGGTTCCTATAACTAGAATAACCACAGTTATTTTAAATCTTCATTTCATATTCAAAATTTAGTAAAACGTAAAAATTCTACGTTTTATTTCCCGTAAATGGTCTTAAGAATCTAAAATCTCATTGTCCATTTTTACACTAACTCTTGGTAAAATTACCATTTTACCCCTGATTTGATTTCTCATCATAAACCTACTTTTTGTTAGTTTAAGATCCAAATTTAACTTTTATAATTTCATTTTAACTATCCTTAGGCATTCACGGTCCTTTCCGAGTCTTTCATAAATTTTTGGTCAAAATGACCATTTTGCCCCTGACGGGTCTCGAGATCGTCATATGCTCACTGTGACTTTTAACATGGTTTTCTAAGCCCAAATATCATAAAATAATATTTTTTAAGCTTTTACACACTTTTACAGCATCCATTGCTCTTCCTTAGACAACTATTGGTCATCCGACTCTCGGTTGGTACTATTTCGTTCTCTTACTTTTCACAACATCGGAGGGACGGTTTACTATTCCTCAAAGGTTCATTTTCCCCTTTTCCGAGTCTAACTCATCGAAGGGTCTCGGTTTCCATTACTGAACACCATTTGCCTCTGGTTTTTTACCGAAATGCCTTTAGTGCCGTTTACAAAATTTCAGCAGCATTTCCGCTAAATTTCTAGGTCTCTTGCGTTTAGGAAATGCCTCAAAACCATCTAACCTATTTTATTCCATCACGTACTATACCAGAGGCCTAATTTTTACGTAAAACTCAACTTTTTACGTAAAACTTAACTTTTTACATAAAAATTTTCATATTTCCCATACATTTTCTTTTTCTGATATTTCATTCATTTTACTCTTTTTTTTCTCTTCTTTTTACAATTTTTACATATAAATCATTCCAATACATAAATAAGGAATGAAGGGAAACGAAATCGCTACCGAAATCATCCCGTCAGTGATCAAACGAATCGTTCGATCTCGACAGCACAAACTTTTTTGTCTCCGTTCTTCATGTTCAGAATCCCAGTTGGAAATTCTGATGCTGCGGATGTGTCTAGAACATCGAAAATAGGCCAACGGGCCACTCTTCATTTTTTCGTCCCCGGGTCTCTGTTGACCGGCGTTGACTCTAGCGTTGATCGATGGCGGCGTGAACAACGGAGGTGTCCACCTTGAAGATCTCGACTATAAGAGTCCATTGGTGGTGTCAATTTCACCATTGGAGGCTCCGATCATCGACAATCGGCCTCGAAAACTCAACCCACGGCGGCGGCGTTGAATCTCTGTCGTGCCGGGATTGTTGATAGAAATTGTTTGAGGGCTTTTGTTATACGCATTACTCTGAACGTTTGGTACCAACCACGTCACTCAACTCCGCCGGAATCGACGGATTCCGTGAAGGAAAATAAATCGGTAAAAACGTATCAGAGTGGCGCAGCGGAACAATAAAATTTTTTTGGATCATTAAATATCTCATGATGCCACATACAATAAACCAACAACAATTAAAACTCATACCTCAAGGACGCCAATCTATAGGAGGAGAATGATCGGAGGGCTTCAACCAACTAGCCTTCTCTACTATTCTCCAATTCCCAAATAGCTGAGTATGTGGGCACTCTGAACCTCGATCGGTATGCTAGCACTGCTAGTCTTCTTCCAACCACCCAGATCTCTAAAGAACTTATTGTCACGGTGGGCTGTGCAACAATAAGCCTGCTCACCTGAGAGTCTGTGGTCTAAGAGAACTGGAGTGGCAGGACCTCTATTTATAGACCTACACGAGGTGGTTCTCTGAATTTGAATTGGATTAGGAGAAGATATTCTCCCTTATCCATAAGCAGAAAATCTGAATTTTTCAAGGGAAAATCCCAACCATAAAATTCAGCCACTTTAGGAAAACTAGAATTTTAACTAGAATTTTAACTAGGATAACTAGTTAAACAAGATTTTAACTAGAATTTTAGCTCCCTTTTTCAACCAAAAAATCTGAAAAATCTAAGGAGAAAATCTTCTCAAAATTTCAGCCATTTTTAGGATAAGGGAGAATCAAAATTCCACTAGGATTTTCAATCTTGAATTTTATCTCATCCTTATCCAAAATAACCAAATTTTCCCTAGGAGATATGCTCCAAATTTCAGCCACTTTTCTGGTAGGAGAGAATTCAAATTCAACTGGGATTGAAACTTGAATTTTTTCCTTGAACCTTATCCACAAAAAACCGAAAATCCATTGAGGATAATCCTCAAAATTTTGTCCATCATTAGTTCGGATTTGGATTCAAAATTCAAGTAGGATTCTAACAAGATTATCCTCTCCATATCTAACTCAAATTCGAATTTCAAACCTTGTGGATTTACCACAACAAATTCGAATTCTACTTGGACTGTGATTCAAAATTTGAATTTCAAATTTCAAATTCGAATTTCAATTTTAAATTTCAAATTTCAAATTTCAAATTTAAATTTCAAATTCAAATTTCAAATTTGAATTTCAAATTTGAATTTCAAATTCAAATTTCAAATTCAAAATTCAAATTTCAAATTTCAAATTTCAAAATTCAAAATTCAAATTTCAAAATTCAAATTTCAAAATTCACAAAACAGTTGTGTTTCAAATTCTTGTTCTCATGGATAATTTTCTACAACTCCAATCCAATCTTAAATAAAATCACGGCAACTTTATTTGGAGTTCGAATAATTGTGTACTCTATTATCCAAAACAAAATATGAATCCAACCTGAGAGAATCTTGTGTACCATCCTAATCCTATGTCATCACCATCCATGCATAATAAACTAGCCAATAGCAAACACAAATAAATTTTCCAAACGTTAAGGAATTATGTGGAGCTAGTAGAGGGACTGATTGGACATATATAATCGAGCTCCCGCAAATCCATATGATCATCATTCTTTTACGGAACAACTCAATCATATGATCACTAATTTCAGAGTCACACCACTATAAACCTGAAACTGAACTCCCAATTATATGCCGTATTACGTAAGCCCGCGACAAGCTATCATCCAATGACCTTGTCATGTATGAAGAACCCTCATATGATATCCATGATCAGCCTTAGGCCAAAGTCCGTTTAATCCTACTGATCAGGCTATCTTAAAGTTCCATTATACTACCGAATAAAGAAAATGATTATTCACCATATGTGAATAAGAAGTCATCCGCCTAGCAGACGACCCAAGGCCTTGTCCATTTTCACATTCAGTATAATGCCTTTAAGAGTATACCCTTAACTCCTCATTAGAGCTACGATTCCGATATCTGTAAACGAACCCTTCATCGTATACAAGTCATGCACCCAACAAACCAGTCTATAAGCTTACTACCTCTGAGACGCTTTAGCCATTGGAACATCAAAGTACACAAGTCATATACATGAAGCTGTCCTTTTACTCAGGATTAAGGTTACTGCATAATGAACGTCAAAAGCAGATCGATCCACTCAAAGCGGACTTCGTAGATCAATCAGGCTTTAGTCCCGGTCTAATATGTCACCACCAAGCAATATATCTATGTCTTTACTCAGGAGTCCAGCTCCAGACAGTCAAGACAAACCGTCCCTTCCAAGGCTTTAGACAACATAATAGTTTAACATGAGTTAGATGCTCGGTCTAACCTCATAGACTACAAAGCATAGTTTAGACCGCTAACTTTAGAACATTGTCTTCTCACATACATAAGTCCATTGCATGCAACGTTCTAATAGTTTAACACAAGCAGTCAAGGAGCCATATTTGCTTAGATTTACTTTAACATGTAAATAAGATGAGGATAGATAGCTATGTAATGAATAATCTCTATATATAATTTTATTATCCAGTTCAAAATAAATACATCAAAATGTCTTTAATGCTTAGGGCATTTCCTAACATTCCACGGCGGCTTTACGGCGGTGACGGCACGATGTTGGGTGGCTTAATCTGGCGACTGTTGAGCCGAAATGAAGCTTGGTTTTGTTCTACTCTTTACCACAAGTCTTTTGGGAACAGAATCATGTCGATCAGAGGTCGGATGATGGAAATACGGCCGTTTGAAATTTCCGGCCACCGGCGGCTTTGGGCTGCGTTATCCGCCGTTAGTTCCGTCGATTCAGCCCACCATTGGACTGAGCTCGGCGAGAGCTTTCCAACGAGACCGACGGTGTCGAAAACAAACACGGTTTTCGATGGTCAGTCACTATTCACTTTTGGGATTGTGTGTGGGGAAAAATATAGAAAAGGGAAATTATGGGGCCTTTTATACGCTTTTTGTCCAAAATTTCCACATGAGCTATCCTGACTAATTTGGGTGTGCTGAACCCAAATATATCAGTTTCGTTTTCATCCGAGATCATTTCGACCAGTTTTCGATACTGTAAATTCCCGATCAAAAATTACCTTTATGTTCAATTAACTAATTTGAGCATTCTGATAGGCTATATTGACCAATTTGGGTGTGTTGAACCCAAATTTATCAGTTTTATCTTCATCCGACATCATCTTGATCAGTTTTCTGGTACTGCATATTTCCTGGTCAAAATTTACTTTTCATGCTCAAATGACTAATTTGAGCATTCTAATCCAAAATATATTAGTTTTATATCAAGAAAATATCATCTTGACCAATTTCTTAATACTGCATATCTCTGGGTCAAATGTTACTTTTCATTCTCAATTGACTAATTTGAGCATGCTAAATCTAAATATATTAATTTTAGGTCAAGAAGAGGTTATCTAGAACAACTTCTCAATACTGTGTCTAACACACACACGCACTCACGTCTAAAATCACTACTATCAGTATTTTATCTTTTTTGTGCACTCAGCTTACCCTGAGTCACCTATTAGGGTTTATAGTTCGCTGTTTTTCCCCAGCTCAATTCGGCATGCTTTTACTGTTAGGAAATGCCCTAAGCATTAGAGACATTTCGATGTATTTATTTTGAACTGGATAATAAAATTTTACATAGAGGTTATTCATTACATTGCTATCTATCATCGTCTTATTTACATGTTGAAGTAAATGTAAGCAAATATGGCTCACTGACTGCTTGTGTTAAAACTGTTAGAACGTTGCATGCAGTGGACTTTTGTATGCGAGAAGACAATGTTCTAAAGCTAGTAGTCTAAACTATGGTCTGTAGTCTATGGGGTTTGACCAAGCATCTAACTCATGTTAAGACTATTATGTTGTCAAAAGCCTTGGAGGGGACAGTTTGTCTTGACTGTCTAGAGCTGGACTCCCAAGTAGAGACATAGATATGTTACTTGGTGGTGACATATTCAACCGGCACTAAAGCGTAATTGATCTACGTAGTCCGCTATGAGTGGATCAATCAGGTTTTGACGTTCATTGTGCAATAACCTTAATCCTGAGTAAATGAACTACTTCATGTATATGACTTGTGTACTTTGATGTTCCAATGGCTAAAGCGTCTCAGAGGTAGTAAGCTTATAGACCGATTCATTGGGTGCATGACTTGTATACGATGAAGGGTTTGTTTGCAGATATCGGAATCATAGCTCTAAGGAGTTAAAGGTATCCTCTTAAAGGCATTATACTGAATGTGAAAATGGATAAGGCCTTGGGTCGTCTGTTGGGCGGATGACTTCTTATTCATATATGGTGAATAATCATTTTCTTTATTCGGTAGTATAATGGAACTTTAAGATAGCCAGATCAGTAGGATTAAACGGACTTTGACCTAAGGCTGATCATGGATATCATATGAGGTTTTTGCATATATGACAAGGTCATTGGACGATAGCTTGTCACAGGCTTACGTGGTATATAATTGGGTGTTCAGTTTCAGGTTTATAGTGGTGTGACTCTAAAACTAGTGATCATATGATTGAGTTTTTCGGTAAAGAATGATGATCATATGGATTTGCGAGAGCCCGATTATATATATCCAATCAGTCCCTCTACTAGCTCCACATAATTCCTTAACATTTGGCAAATTGATTTGTGTATGCTATTGGCTGGTTTATTATGCATGGATGTTGATGACACAGGATTAGGATGGTAGACAAGATTCTCTCCGGTTGGATTCAGATTTTGTTTTGGATAATAGAGTACACAATTATTCGAACTCCAAATAAAGTTGCCATGATTTTATTTGAGATTGGATTGGAGTTGTAGAAAATTATCCATGAGAACAAGAATTTGAAACACAACCGTTTTGTGGATTTTGAAATTTGAATTTTGAATTTTGAATTTGAAATTTGAATTTGAAATTTGAATTTGAAATTCAAATTTGAAATTTGAATTTGAAATTTGGAATTTGAAATTTGAATTTGAAATTCGAACTTGAAATTTGAAATTCAAATTTTGAACCACAGTCCAAGTGGGATTTGAATTTGTTGTCGAAAATCCACTAGGTTTGAAATTCGAATTTGAGTTGGATTTGGAGAGGATAATCTTGTTAGAATCCTACTTGAATTTTGAATCCAAATCCTAGCAAAAGGTGGACGAAATTTTGAGGATAATCCTCAATGGAATTTCGGTTTTTGTGGATAAGGTTCAAGGGAAAATTTTAAGTTTCAATCCCAGTCGAATTTGGATCCTCTCCTTCCCTGAAAAGTGGCTGAAATTATGGAGGAAATCTCCTAGGAAAATTTGGTTATTTTGGATAAGGTTGAGATAAGATTCAAGCTTGAAAATCCTAGTGGAATTTTGATTCTCCCTTATCCTAAAAGTGGCCGAATTTTTTGAGGAGATTTTCTCCAAGGAATTTTGGATTTTTTGGTTGAAAAAGGGAGATAAAATTCTAGTTAAAAGGGAGAGTGGAAACTTTCAAAGCTAGATTGGTTGCAAAGGGGTACACGCAAAAGGCTGGAATGGATTACGATGAAACCTTTTCGCCTGTTGCTATGCTGAAGTCTATCCGTATTCTTCTGTCCATTGCTGTGGGTCTCGATTACGAGATCTGGCAAATGGATGTCAAGACGGCATTCTTGAATGGCCATCTTGAAGAGTGTATCTATATGATACAGCCCGAAGGGTTCGTAGCGAAAGGCCAAGAAAGGAAAGTCTGCAAGTTGCTTAGATCCATTTATGGATTAAAGCAAGCATCCCGCTCATGGAACCAGAGGTTTGATTAAGTGATTAAGACATTTGGTTTTGAGCAGAACGTTGATGAACCGTGTGTTTATAAATGTATTAAGGATGAAAAAGTGGTGTTTCTGATACTCTATGTCGATGATATACTACTCATTGGTAATGATGTAGGGAACTTATCATCGGTCAAGCTTTGGTTACACCAACAGTTTGACATGAAGGACTTAGGCGAAGCTAATTATGTTCTAGGCATTCGTCTCTTCAGAGATCGAAAGAACAAAATGATAGCGTTATCCCAAGCTCCATACATAGATAAAATAATTGACAAATATGCAATGCAAGAGGCAAAGAAAGGCTCACAAACTTCCATTGCCGGTCTAACTCTTTCATTGGATGACTGTCCCAAGACATCGGAAGAAAGAGAGTGTATGAGTAAGGCCCCTTATGCATCCGCTGTGGGTAGCCTTATGTACGCAATGCTTTGCACTCGCCCGGATATATGTTTTGCAGTAGGTACAGTGAGTCGATATCAAGCGAATCCTGGAACCAAGCACTGGCAAGCAGTAAAGCATATACTCAAGTATCTTAAGAGAACGAGGGATTATATGCTGGTGTATTCTAGAGGGGACCTAACACCCATAGGATACATGAACTGAGTCTTCCAAACTTACAAGGATTCGAGGAAGTCGACATTAGAGGGCACGTGGAGACAAGATTAGTGGATGTATGTAAGATCACGTCTGAGGACAACATTGCTGATCCCTCTACTAAGACTTTGGTGGCTAGAAGCTTTGAAAGGCACGTAGAGGCAATGGTGATGCGAAACATGGCACATCTGCTGGCTTAGGGCAAGTGGAAGATTGTTAGGAAATGCCCTAAGCATTAGAGACATTTTGATGTATTTATTTTGAACTGGATAATAAAATTATACATAGAGGTTATTCATTACATTGCTATCTGTCCTCGTCTTATTTACATGTTAAAGTAAATGTAAGCAAATATGGCTCACTGACTACTTGTGTTCAAACTGTTAGAACGTTGCATGCAATGGACTTTTGTATGCGAGAAGACAATGTTCTAAAGTTAGTAGTCTAAACTATGGTCTATAGTCTATGGGGTTAGACTGAGCATCTAACTCATGTGTAGACTATTATGTTGTCTAAAGCCTTGGAGGGGACAGTTTGTCTTGACTGTCTAGAGCTGGACTCCCAAGTAGAGACATAGATATGTTACTTGGTGGTAACATATTAGACCGGGACTAAAGCGTGATTGATCAACGTAGTCCGCTATGAGTGGATCAATCTGCTTTTGACGTTCATTGTACAATAACCTTAATCCTGAGTAAATGAACTACTTCATGTATATGACTTGTGTACTTTGATGTTCCAATGGCTAAAGCATCTCAGAGGTAGTAAGCTTATAGACCGGTTCGTTGGGTTCATGACTTGTATACGATGAAGGGTTTGTTTGTAGATATCGGAATCATAGCTCTAAGGAGTTAAAGGTATCCTCTTAAAGGCATTATACTGAATGTGAAAATGGACAAGGCCTTGGGTCGTCTGCTAGGCGGATGACTTCTTATTCACATATGGTGAATAATCATTTTCTTTATTTGGTAGTATAATGGAACTTTAAGATAGCCTGATCAGTAAGATTAAACGGACTTTGACCTAAGGCTGATCATGGATATCATATGAGGGTTTTACATATATGACAAGGTCATTAGACGATAGCTTGTCACAGGCTTACGTAATACGGTATATAATTGGGAGTTCAGTTTCAGGTTTATAGTGGTGTGACTCTGAAACTAGTGATCATATGATTGAGTTGTTCGGTAAGAATGATGATCATATGGATTTGCGGGAGCCCGATTATATATGTCCAATCAGTCCCTCTACTAGCTCCACATAATTCCTTAACATTTGGCAAATTGATTTGAGTATGCTATTGGCTGGTTTATTATGCATGGATGGTGATGACACAGGATTAGGATGGTAGACAAGATTCTCTCCGGTTGGATTCAGATTTTGTTTTGGATAATAGAGTACACAATTATTTGAACTCCAAATAAAGTTGCCATGATTTTATTTGAGATTGGATTGGAGTTGTAGAAAATTATCCATGAGAACAAGAATTTGAAACTCAACTGTTTTGTGGATTTTGAAATTTGAATTTTGAAATTTGAATTTGGAATTTGAATTTGAAATTCGAATTTGAAATTTGAATTTGAAATTTAAATTTGAAATTTGAAATTTGAAATTTGAAATTTGAATTTGAAATTTGAAATTCAAATTTCGCATCATAGTCCAAGTGGGATTCGAATTTGTTGTGGGAAATCCACTAGGTTTGAAATTCGAATTTGAGTTGGATTTGGAGAGGATAATCTTGTTAGAATCCTACTTGAATTTTGAATCCAAATCCTAGCAAAAGGTGGACGAAATTTTGAGGATAATCCTCAATGGAATTTCAGTTTTTGTGGATAAGGTTCAAGGGAAAAATTCAAGTTTCAATCCCAGTTGAATTTGGATTCTCTCCTTCCCTGAAAAGTGGCCGAAATTATGGAGGAAATCTCCTAGGAAAATTCGGTTATTTTGGATAAGGTTGAGATAAGATTCAAGCTTGAAAATCCTAGCGGAATTTTGATTCTCCCTTATCCTAAAAGTGGCCAAATTTTTTGAGGAGATTTTCTCCAAGGAATTTCAGATTTTTTGGTTAAAAAAGGGAGATAAAATTCTAGTTAAAATCTTGTTTAGATTTGGATTGGATTTATCCTAAATAAACCGAATTTTATTGTTGGGATTGTCCCATGGAAAAATTCAGATTTTATGGTTATGGATAAGGGAGAATATCTTTTCCTAATCCAATTCGAATTCAAAGAATCACCTCATGCAGGTCTATAAATAGAGGTCCTGCCACTCCAGTTCTCTCAGACCACAGACTCTCAGGTGAGCAGGCTTATTGTTGCACAGCTCATCGTGACAATAAGTTCTTTAGAGATCTGGGTGGTCGGAAGAAGACTAGCAGTGCTAGCATACCGATCAAGGTTCAGAGTGTCCACACACTCAGCCATTCGGGAATTGGAGAATAGTAGAGAAGGCTAGTTGGTTGAAGCCTCCGGTCATTCTCCTCCTGCAGATTGGCGTCCTTGAGGTATGAGTTTTAATTGTTGTTGATTTATTGTATATGGCATCATGAGATATTTAACGATCTTAAAATTTTTTATTGTTCCACTACGCCACTCTAATACGTTTTTACCGATTTATTTTCCTACATTTACATCACCGAATTCTTAATTTGTAATATCATTAGAACATTTTATCTCGTTCTACACAATATTAATCATTCATTTCACATTTTAAACATGAAATTCATCATGCACAAGCAATTTACTATATTCCGAGAACAATAAAATTTCCCGATTATTACAGCAACTGTTATCCTAACTGATGAATTGTAATTATTATCCTAACTGGTTACTATTCAAATTACTCTAACCGATTACTATTCATATTATCATAACCAATTACTATTCACATTATCCTAACCGAGTTCACTACACTTAGTGTTAGTGTTGGTTATGCTCAACTATGGCTTTCGTCACTCTATTGACTATTCTCTTTATTTGTATTTTGGTGTTGAGCTCATTGTGGCAGCACCAATAATTTATTTTGCGTGCTGACTCGGAGGGCCTAAGGAGCGACCCTAGAGCTTCTTCCTCTCCAGCCCTTATTATATCCTCGTAGGATCAGAAAAACCTCCACCACAACGTGGGATGTGTTATACTAACTAATCCCCGAAGGTCCATAGGACTTAATACCTAATGCACAACTAGTACATAATGAAATAATATAGTATTTCATGTTACAGACATTAAAATGCTTGAACTTACCATCACTGTGATAATGTCCACTTTTGAAACTCTTCCGCAGTTTTATCTCTAGTTTGGGTTCCTACAGACATAGTATTGTCTGTTAATACCCTTTATTAATTATCACTTTGAATATATTTATTTTGTGATAAATTTTACCAAATATTTCAACTTTTTATGTGGTACACGGTCTGCAATATGCCCGTGTCCCTGCCCGTGTACTTCTTGGTTTCACTCTACACTGTCGTTTTTCACTATACATGCCTGTGTACTATTTAAACTCTAGATTTTTAACTCTAAAATCTTTATTTTGGGTTCTAGAAATTTATTTAACATATTCTAGATCCTTTACTGTCCTTTCCTAGCCTTTCGAAAATTTTTGGTCAAAATGACCATTTTGCCCCTAATAAGTCTCGGGGCCGTACTATTCCGTTCTATCATTTTGTTTTTCCAAATTTTCTAAACCCAAATATAATAAAATAATATTTCCTAGGCTTTTGCATCATTTTACAACTTAATTTGCTACAAAATCTCAATTATTCATTTTTCAACGCTCAATTAGTATTCATCCGTCACGTAGGGTCGTTTCTCGTTTTTCTAGCGTTTTGGAGCCTCAACTAGGTATTTCCCTACTCCTAAAACGTTTTTCATCCCGTCTCCAAGCCTCGGTTCTCGAGGGGCTCAGTTTTCCTATCCCATTCTAATTTTTTTCCCCCTCATTTCCTAAAATACCCCTAAAGTGAATTTTTCCCGTTTTAGGCATTTTAGTCATTAAGGGTCAGTTTACTATTCCGCTTAGGTTGGTTTTCTATTTTAAATCCTAGCCCACGGAGATGTCTCGGTTTCCTTTCCGAGTCTAATATTTTTACCCCTCGTTTCCTGAAATGCCCTTATGCCGTTTTAGAAATTTCGGCAGCATTTCTGCATGTATTTTTAGGTTTTCCCAGCATTAGGTACGCCTCATAACCTTTGTACCTATCACGTACTATACCAGAGGCCTATTTTATACAAAGTTATCAAATTTTGTATAAAAATTTTCCACATTAACCAACATTCAAAATTCAACACCGATCATAAAAATTTTTCCATTTCTAGCCACGGTTTTTCACGATTAACAACACTAAATATTTTTCACCATATTAAACAATTATCACATATCACTCTTAGGTTTTCCAATGTACATATCAACATTAAAAACCAAACAAAATTTCACTCCAACCCTAGCATTTAGCCACGGATTTTTCACGCTAAAACACATAGGAAATTTAGTTTTTATTACTAGGGTTTTATCACATTTCTCCTCATTGTTCAACACTAAAAATTTTCCATTTTCTGCTGTTTATTAGCCACGGTTTCTAGCATAACATGCACCAAAATTGTTAGTTTCATTATTCCAATTCATGCTTTAATAAACCTAGTATCAAACTACCATAACCATTAAAGCAAATCACTAAACTTTCATCATTTTCTCCACACTTACTATCCACGGATTTCATGGAAATCAAGCATCAAAATTTTGCTTGTTTTTTTTAATCCTAAATAATGCTTCAAACTCTAGAGCACCAAACCAATCATAAACATCAAGCAAAACATCAAAATTTTCACTATCTTTCCACACCAATAGCCACGGATTTTTTTGAAAAAATTCAACGAGAAAACTTCAAAATTGTGGCTTACCTTTTTCAATTCGATTCTTTGATGCTAGAAGTGAATTTGAAGGCAAATTTAGTGTAAAATTTTTGTTGAAACTTGGCTTACCAAGGGAGGAAGGCTCACGGTTTTTTGGGAGCAAAGGTTTAGGTGCATTTCTCTAATTTTCAAGTGATTTTTCATCACCTATTTATATGCAAAAGCAAGGGACCTTTTATCAATTTTTTTCCAACAAGTTCCTAATTGTCAAGGGACTTTAACGCAAAATTTTTGGCTTATTTTTTTCCTCTTTTTGCCACCTCCCTTTTTCCCATTAAAAAAAAAATTTCAAGCCATTTTGGCTAAATCATGGCCTTTGATCCAAAAAGCAACCAATCCTAGCCATACACCTTATCAACCTTACTTTATAAGCTTTGTTTTTCTATTTATGACATCGTAAATGTGATGTCATCCCATGACATCAATGAATTAATTCGTATATTAATTCGTGGTCAAATTTTGATCAAAAGTCAAACCGAACGAAACTTTACTGAAATCGCATAAGCAGGTTCTGGTGCCTCTAGTGTGATCTGTTTGTTTTATTTTACTTCCGTTTGGTCAAAATTCTTTACCGTAAATCTTTATCTTTTTAGTGTACTTTAGTGCACTCTCTAGGGTTTTTGGCCTCGTTTTCGAATCATCTCACCCGATTCTGTTCGGTAAAATTTTTCATCTCCGAACTCACTCATTTTAACAGTGCCGGAACATTTTTACAGTATTCACAATAGTATTAAAACACAACTTTTTCATATTTTATTTATTAAAATTGGTACACACATACAATTTTAATGTACTCTGAGAATCTAAAATTCCTGGTTATCACATTCACCCCTCCTTATAAAATTTTCATCCTCAAAAATTTAGAACAAGTGGGGGTATAAATTTCTAATTTTGTCTTCTTGTTCCCATGTAGCCTCTTCAATGTTATGATTTCTCCATAGCACTTTGACTAATGGGATCATTTTGTTCCTCAAAACTTTCTCTTCTCGTGTTAGAATTTGAACAGGCCTCTCTTCGTACATCAGATCTTCCTGAATTTAGATTGGTTTATGTTTCAACACATGGGACGGATCCAATATATACTTCTACAGCATTGACACATGGAACACATTATGTACTACGGACATTTTTGGGGGTAATGCCAATCTATAGGCAACTTTTCCAATGCATTTGATGATCTCATATGGTCTAATATATCTTGGACTCAATTTCCCTTTCTTTCCAAACCGCAATATTCCTTTCATCAGCGAGACTCTTAGAAATACGAAATCCCCTTCATTGAACTTTAGGGATCTTCATATTTTGTCCGCATAGCTTTTCTGTCTGCTCTGGGCTATTTTCATCCGTTGCTGTATTTTCGTAACTGCATCCACTGTTTCTTGCACAAAATCTATTTTATGCAGTCGTTTTTCTTGTAAATCATACCAATGAACCGGTGATCTACACTTTCTTCCATATAGAGCTTCATAGGGTGCCATACCTATCGAAGCTTGGCAGCTATTATTGTATGAAAACTCTACCAATGGAAGTTTCTTGTTCCAGCTTCCTGGGAAATCTAACGTACACGCACGGAGCATATCTTCTAGCATTTGCATTGTCTACTCAGATTGCCCGTCCGTCTGTAGATGAAATGCTATGCTTAGATGCACTTCTGTTCCCATAGCTTCTTTCACACATGTCTAGAAATTTGATGTGAATCGTGCATCATGATCTGACACCGTGGATCTAGGAACTCCATGTAACCTAACTATGTGGTTAGCATACAAGTTTGCTAACTTTTCGAACAAAAAGGTCATTTTCATAGCAATTAACCTTGCTATCTTTGTCAATTTATCGACAATAACTGAAATAGCATCATAACCTTCTCGGGTTTTCGGCAATCCTATCATAACGTCCATCGTAGTATGTTCCCATTTCCATTCAGGAATCTCCAATAGTTCTAATTTTTTACCGGGACGATGATGTTCAGCCTTAACTTTTTGGCATGTCATACATTTGCTTACAAATTCTGCAATGTCCTTCTTCATCCCTTTCCACTAGAATTATAGCTTCATATCTTATACATCTTACTGGCTCTGAGGTATACTGAATATGATGTTTCATAGGCTTCTACCATAATTCACCTTCTTAGTCCTTCATCAACTAGAATATGAATTCTTCCTTGATGTAGGATTAACCTGTCTTCAGACACTCCCTCCTGAGAACTTGCCAGCTTCAGGTCTCATTTTTAGGCCTCTTTAGTGTCCTCATACAGCGTTGATTCCAATTGTAGTGTAGCTAATTTTATAGATATCATTTCCAACTCAATGTGTTGACCTCCTGCTGCAATGGCCTTGGGAGTTTTCCCATTGGCAGTTGTTGCGAGACAATAGATTTTTTACTCAACACATATGCAACGTGATTGGCTTTTCTAGAATGGTAGAGGATTTCGTAATCATAATCCTTTGCCAGCTCCAACCATCTCCTTTGTCGCATATTCAGCTCCTTCTATGTGAAGAAATATTTTAAACTCTGATGATCAGTATATATCTGACACTGAGCTCCATACAGATAGTGTCACTAGATCTTCAATGCGAATACTACTGCGGCAAGTTTCAAATCATGCGTAGGATAATTTCTCTTGTGGTCCTTTAATTGACACGAGGCATAGGCAATTACCTTGTCCCCTTGCATTAGGACAGCTCCTAATCCCATCTTCGAGGTGTCACTGTAAATCACGAACATCTCCCCATCAGTAGGAAGTGTAAGAATTGGCGCACTAGTTAAATGTATTTTCAGCACTTGGAAGCTTTTTTCACACACCTCTATCCACTCATACTTCCTTTCTTTGTGTGTCAAAGCCATGAGAGGTGCAGCGAGTCGTGTGAATCCCTCTACAAATCTTCTGTAATAACCGGCTAAACCTAAGAAACTCTGTATTTTCGTCACATTCTTAGGTGCTGGCCATTGATTGATCGCCTCTACTTCTGCTAGATCTATGGCGATTCCTTTCTTGGAGATCAAATGTCTAAGGAAATGTACTCTATCTAGCCAGAATTGGCATTTAGAGAATTTGACATAGAGTTGATGCTTCTTTATCGTCTGCAGGACAATCCTCAGATGTTCTTCATGCTCTTCGCAAGTCTTTAAATATATAAGTATGTCATCAATAAACACAATGAAAAACTTATCTAGATATTCATTAAAGACTCAATTCATTAAGTCCATAAATGCAGCTGGTGCATTTGTTCACCTAAATGGCATCACAAGGAATTCATAATGACCGTAACAGGTCCTAAATGCAGTCTTGTAGCTATCACTTTCCTTGATCCGCAGTTGATGATATCTCGATCGCATATCGATTTTGAAGAATACTGCTGTGCCTTTGAGTTGGTCAAACAAGTCATCAACTCTAGGTAACGGATACCTATTTTTGACAGTAACCTTGTTTAACTCCCAGTTGTCAATGAACATTCGAAATGATCCATCCTTCTTCTTGACAAACACTACGGGAGCATCCCATGGGGAATAGCTCGGACGTATAAATCCCTTGTAAAGAAGTTCTTTTAGCTGCTCTTGTAACTCCTTTAACTCTACTGGCGCCATCCAGTACGGTGCCTTTGAGATAGGTGCAGTTCCTGGCATCAGTTCAATCTCAAAAGAGATTTCTCGTTCTGGTGGCAATCCGGGTAATTCCTCTAGGAAAACATCGATAAACTCCTTCACAATAGGAATATCTTCGAGTTGAAGCTTTTGTTCCTCTTTTATATCCACAATATATGCTAAATATCTAGGACAGCCGCTCAACATTAGCCTTATTGCTTTCATCGAGTTAATTATTATCTTCCTCGATTTGCATGACAAATCGATATATTCAAATCCATCTTCCTGGTCGGGTTGGAACCTCATCTTTCGCTTCTGACAATCGATCGTGGCTTGATACTTCCCTAAAAAAATATATTCCTAGTATTACATCATAATCGGCAAGCTCCATCACCATCAATTCTGCATACAACTCCCAATTTGCCATAATTATTGGCACATAAGGCAGCCAATAATTGGACATCAATACTCCTCCTAAGGGCAGAGCCATTCCAAAGGTCATACCCATGTTATCTTTAGGATATCCTATCGTGTTCATAAATTAGTAGGAAATAAATGAATGCGTAGCACCAGAATCAAATAAAATAGATGCCAAATGATTAGCGACAGAAAACTGACCTGTCACTACATTGGACATCCTTGCTTCCGCATCTTCTTTGGTATACACCATTACTTTAGCATATGCACGAGGTAAACCTTGTGGTCTTTCTTGCCTTTCTGTAGATGAAGGACCTTCACTCTTTGCCTAGATTGCATGTGCTTAGGGGCGTTGCTGCTGTGTCTGGAACGAACCCTGTACATTTTGCCTATTTTCAGGATAATTCCTAGCAAAATGGCCATCCTTTCCACATTGGAAATAGGCGTTTAGGGCAAGTCTGCATCTGCTTGCATGCCTTTTTCCACAGACTATGTAGTCACAGACAATAGGTCCAGCACTGTTGTTCAACCTCCGCTGTTGGTTCTTATTTTCAGAATTATTCCCCTTTCTCTTACCTTGTGACTGCTGGCTAAAAGTACTTGTTTGCCTGGCCTTAGCATTTAGATTTGGTTTGCTACTTTGTCTGACCTAAGATCCAACTTGTACAAGTTTAGCCAAGACCTTTTCCTTCTTCTTAGTATCCCAAATCTTTTCTTTTTCCTCATTCTGTCTAACCAGATAATATTCGACCCTCAATGCACGGCTGACACAGTCAGACATGGTTGTGGGCGGCGTTAACCCACTATCTACCAATGCTGAGATTTCGAGACAGAACATTCCCAGCATCTTCTGAATTTTCTCCCTCTCAATAGAGACAGCGTATGGGCACAATTGGGATAGTTGGCCAAACTTGCTACAAACTTCTATCACTGACATGTCCCCTACTTCAACTCTGTAAACTACCTTTGTTGGGGTCGAAGCAATGCAGGATTGTAGTATTTCTGATTGAATTCTTCAAAAAAGTCTAGCCAGGACATTGCGAACACGTTCCTTCTCAATTTGACTAAATCCCACCAAAATCTTGCATCCTTCTTTAAAACAAAGGACGCAGACATAATCTTTTCTTGATCGTTCAACTCCATAAATTCCAATATCATATTGAATGAAGATAGCCACTCCTCTGCTTCCAAGGGGTTTGCAGAACCCTCGAACTCCGATGGCTTCATTCGTCGGAATCGTTCGTAAAGTGGTTCTTGATTGACTCTAGGTTAGGGTTGTGGTTCTACTATTTCAATTTCAGGTTCAATTAGCAGGACTTCTTGTTCAGGTGCGTCATTTGTGGATTTTGGTCTTCTTCCTGGTCTTGCCTTTGCTATTAGGAAATGCCCTAAGCATTAGAGACATTTTTATATATTTATTTTGAACTGGATAATAAAATTATAATATAGAGGTTATTCATTACATTGCTATTTGTCCTTATTCTATTTATATGTTAAAGTAAATGTAAGCAAATATGTCTCACTGACTGTTTCTGTTAAAACTGTTAGAACGTTGCATGCAATGGACTTTTGCATGCGAGAAGACAATGTTCTGAAGTAAGTAGTCTAAACTAAGGTCAGTAGTCTATGGGGTTAGACCAAACATCTAACTCATGTTAAGACTATTATATTGTCTAAAGCCATGGTGGGGACAGTTTGTCTTAACTATCCGGAGCATAGATTCCCAAGTAGAGACATATATATGTTGCTTGGTGGTGACATATTAGACCGAGACTAAAGCGTGATTGATCTACATAGTCCGCTATGAGTGGATTAATCTGCTTTTGACGTTCATTATGTAATAACCCTAATCCTAAGTAAATGAACTACTTCATGTATATGACTTGTGTACGTTGATGTTTCAATGGCTAAAGCGTCTCAGAGGTAGTAAGCTTATAGACCAATTCGTTAGGTGCATGACTTGTATGCGATGAAGGGATTGTTTACAGATATCGGAATCATAACTCTAAGGAGTTAAGGGTAACCTCTTAAAGGCATTATATTGGATGTGAAAATGGACAAGGCCTTAGGTCGTTTGCTAGGTAGATGACTTCTTATTCACACATGGTGAATAATCATTTTCTTATTCAGTAGTATAATTGAACTTTAAGATAGCTTGATCAATAGGATTGAACAGACTTTGACTTAAGGCTGATCATGGATATCATATGAGGGTTCTGCATACATGACAAGGTCATTGGACATTAGCTTGTCATAGGCTTTCGTAATACAGTATATAATTAGGAGTTCAGTTTCAGGTTTATAGTGGTGTGACTCTGAAATTAGTGATCATATGATTAAGTTGTTTGGTACAGAATGATGATCATATGGATTCACGGAAGCCTGATTATATATATCCAATTGGTCCCTCTACTAGCTCCACATAATTCCTTAACGATTGGCAAATTGATTTGTGTATACTTATTGGCTAGTTGATTATGCATGGATGGTGTTAACATAGGATTAGGATGGTGGACAAGATTCTCTCCGGTTGAATTCATATTTTGTTTTGGGTAATAGAGGACACAATTATTCAAACTCCAAATAAAGTTGCCATGATTTTATTTGAGATTGGGTTGGAGTTGTAGAAAATTATCCATGATAACAAAATTTGAAATACAACTTATTGTGGGGTTTGAAATTTGAATTTTGAAATTTGAAATTTGAAATTTAAATTTTGAATTTGAAATTTGAATTTAAAATTTGAATTTGAATTTTGAATTTGAAATTTAAATTTGAAATTTGAAATTTGAAATGTGAATTCAAAATTTAAATTTGAAATTTAAATTTGAAGTTTGAATTTTGAAATTTGAAATTTTGTATACCGGAAATGGTTTAGGAAATTTAATTTAATTATTCTTGGAGGATATTAAAGTTTGAATACCGTAATTTATTTTTCCCAAAAGTTAAATTTAATTTAAAGGTTGAAATTTTGATTGTGTGGAAAATTCCAATTTAATTAGGATTCAAATTAACTTTTGGACGTCCCAATGGATAAATAGGAATATGGCACGGAAATCGAGAACAGACCCTCGGGACAGGCCATCGGCCTTGGCGGGGCTGCAGCCCCTACCGTCGGGCAGGATGGGGCTGCGGCAGCCCAGCCCACAGCTGCACCACCCACGATCGCAGGCTCTGCCTGTAGCCAAGGGTGGCCGTGGCCCCCATAGGGGCTAGCTGAGCCCCTGGGCTATAGCCCATGGCTGCAGGCGTCGCCTGCAGCTTGGCGAGCTGTAGCACCCATCTGGGCGTGCAGCCCATTGCCGTAGGCGCTTCCTGTAGCCTGGGCCTGTAGCAGCACCCGGCATGCAGCCCGGCAAAGCTGCGCCTGGCCTATGGCCATGGGCTGCCAGCCCCCCTGGGGCTAGCGGCTGCCTATGGTAGGTAAGGGCCTCCGGGCCCCGTGGGCCGACGGGTCGAAAATCGAAAAATTTTAATTTTTAAATTTGAGATTTAATTTTAAATCACGTTTAAAAATATGTAATTGAAAATTTTAAATTTTTGAAATTACATATTATTTCATATGAAATTTAATTGTTTAAAATTTGAATTTGAAATTTAAATTTGAAATTTGAATTTGCAATTTGAATTTGAAATTTAAATTTTTGGAACTTAAATTTTAAATGATTCTTGAGATGAGAAATAAATGGAGAGGCTACATAAAGATGGATACAAGAAGATGGAACAAAAATTCATGACCCAAAGAATGTTTTGGATCGAATTTTGTAATCTTTATTTTCTTTGTTCTAAGATGGAACCATGGCTTGGTTATTTTTTAGTCAATTATTTTTCTATGATATGTTATGGATGGATGAATATGTATTGATGGATGTATTGTATGCATATTTGATAACATGTCATATAGGATAGGTGAATACCGCTCAAACTATATTGATCATACATATTTGTCAAAACTTGCATGTTTTTCAAAATATTGAGTGGGAGAGGGTTTCAAACAAAACCCACAGCCTCCATTGTTGATCCATATGTGAAAGCATGGTAACACCTCGTGTCAGTTCTGCCCTGACCACACCCCTCAGTAGGTGTTTACCGCCACCAGTATACTAGGTTGGATTTCCTATGTGGAAAATGTGTTAGGGCACAATTCTATTTATGACCACCCTCCGATGGCTTAGTCAGATGTGGATCGAGCTACGTAAGCAATGGTTATACACTCAAGACTCATTTAGTTATCAACCTTCCCTAGAAGCTCTTTTAACTAAACTGGTGGTCAAAATAAGTAGTTGTTAATATATGTCTTAACCTTGGAGGATTTAAGGCAACATATATTAATTAGACGGGGTCCATGTTTCAGCAATTTGTCTCATGACCACTCCTCGGTGGCTTGGGGCAATAGGTGCTGAGAATTACTGTTGCAAGGCTACATGTTTTTCAACTTTCATGTAGGAACATACTTGTATATTTTATTTGCTAAATTATCTATATATTTGCTTGGGTTTTGCAATGATGTCTAGTATAATTTTGTTTCAGTTCAAAATGTCACCGACACCTTTCATTTTGATACTTATTGAAAATAAGTTGAATGGCGATAATTATAAATACTAGAAAAGCAATCTACTGATAGTTCTTAGCTGCAAGAGACATAAGTTCGTGCTAGACGAACCATGCCCACCTGGGCCTAAACCTGACACACCACTTGAGGAGGTCCTGGTTGCCTATACTTGTTGGAGAGAATCCAATGAGATAGCTCGGTGCTACGTACTTGCTAGCATGACGAGTGATTTAGAAAAGCAGCATGAGACTTATCAAGTTACTAGAGAGATCATGGAGAACTTGGAGGACATGTTCGAAGGCCAAGAAAAATTGGCTTGACAGTCAGCTATCACAAGTACCATGAACTCTAAGTGTAAGGCGGGAACTCCGGTAAAGGACCATATGATCACTCTAATGGGATTCTTTGCTGAGGCTATTGAAAATGGTGCTGAGCTGGACTACGACACCCAGATCGAGATGGTGTTTAAAACTCTGTTAAAAGATTTTGTAGTGTTTAAGGCCACATACAATCTGGCAACAAGGGAATTAGGACTCACCGAGCTCATGAAGTAACTCTGAGCTTATGAGCAGATGATCAGGGATGGGGATGCAGTCCAACCTAAGAGAGAGCCCAATTTGGATAGAATCTTCGAAACCCTCATGGAAGAGGAAGAGGCCAAATAAGAAGCAAGCAGCTTCCAGTTGTTCTAATCGTCTTGTCTTGGATGGGAAGAAGAAGAAGAAGAATAAGAAGCCCAAGGACCCTAAAAAGTCTAAGTGCTTTCACTGTGGGAAAGTAGGTCACTTCGAGAAGGCTTGCCAGGAATTCCTAGCTGCCAAGGGCAAGGAAGGTAAGGAACTTCATTATTTAGAAGCGTGTTTGGTGGAAGAATCAAAAGACACATAGGTCATTGATTCAGGCGCCACTAATCATGTTTGTGTTTTTATGTAGGGGTTCATGGAAACGAGAACTCTACACGATAGGAGCCTCTCGTTGCGGACCGAAGACGGTAGCTTGGTAGTGGCTGAGGCAGTGGGAGACGTCTATCTTTATTTTGATGAATTTAGGTTTATGTTATTGAAAGACTGTTTTTATATTCCTAATTTTAGGAGGAACCTTATATCGGTAGCTTGTTTAATAAAGGATTCTTATTCAGTTTCTTTTAGTAAAAGAGTTGATATTTGTAAAAATAAGTCCTTTATCTGTTCTGGATGGATGGATGGAAACCAATATTTGATCAAACCAAAGATGTACTCATTGTTCGACACCGAATTAGTAGATAACTCTAAAAGGTTGAAAGTTTCTCACTCTAATAAGGCGTATCTTTGGCATTTAAGACTTGGTCATATTAATCAGGATAGGATTCAAAAGTTGGTGAAAGACGGTCCTCTAGAATCTCTAAAGGAGGTACATCTATCTCAATGTGAGTCTTGTCCTGAGGGTAAGATGTCTTTTAAAGCTAAGGGTACTAGGCTCCGAAACTCTTAGAAATTATGCACACTGACATATGTGGGCCCATAAACGTCATAGCACGAGGAGGGTTCGAGTATTATGTCTCCTTTATAGACAATTACTCGAGGTATGGATATGTGTACCTGATAAGTGCTAAACTGTACATATTTTTAGTCCATATTTAGGCCATTATTGTTTACTTTAAGGATAATTTCATGGAATTCTTGCACTTGATTGGTTTATATGTTGTTTTCAGGTCCTAGTTAAAGCAATGTGAGCATAAGGAGGAGATTGGGAGCAGTTTGAAGCTTTTTGACCAAAGTTGAGCAGAACACGGTTTGGTACACGGCCGTGTATGTGGCCGTGTACCTTTCGGATTCACCAGTGTACGTAAAGCCGTGTTTTGGGAAAACGGGCGTGTTCGGCGATATTAGACATAATACATGGTCTGGTACACGGCCGTGTAGGTGGCCGTGTACAGGAATGACCGTGAACCGTGTAAGCGGCCGTGCACAATAGAAACGGGCATGTTCAGCGATTTAACAGGTGCACGCCCGTGTCGACCTTGAATACACGCCCGTGTTGGTTAGTACACGCTCGTGTAAAATCTGCCTGAGACTGTGTCGAAGACCGTGTTCCATCCAGAAAGTCGAATTTTGCTCTATAAAAGGGGCAGGACCTGTCAATTCAAGGGGAGAGCCGTCAATATGCAAAAATAAACCCTAGAGCAGCAGAGAGGAGGTAGAATAGAGAGAGAAACACTCCAACAAGCAACCATCGATCAATTCAAGTTGGATTGCATTAGAATCAAGAGGATTTGTCATGAATTCAATTATTCTTTGCAGTTCATTAAATTGTAGTGCTGTTATTCCATTGATCATGAACTAATTTCTTTGATACCTAGATAGGAGGAACCCTAGAACGAATATTGTTATTTGATCCTTAATTAATTTAATTTATTCTTCAAGTTCATTGAGATTCAATTATGTGTTTCTTATTATCATTGAATTGATATTTACCGGTGTATTAATTCATGTTTGATATCATACAATTGCGATTGAGAAATCCTATGTTTGATTTGATCTTGCATAATTGAAAGGAGTTGCACGTGATTCTAGAGATAGGACAACGTAAATCTTCCAGATTAAGGTCAAACCTAATAGAGAGATTCATTGATTGTTGAATGCAATTCTGGGGGTTTTAATTAGGAAGAGATTTCAATTAATCAACCTGGGGTTAGTTGTTAATACGCTTGAGAAAGATATTGACATAATTAAGGAGTTTCCACGGTCCAATGATTAGTAGATAATTTGATATATTAAGGATTGGATGCAATAGACGTTTTAGGGGGATTCATTATCTAGGTATTGTTGGTTTGGATTGATTTCATCCTAATCTTCTGCTGTTTGGAGTTAATTTTGTGTTGGATTGATTTAATATAATTCTTATTTAATTATTTAAGCATAAATTGATTGTTTATAGGATAGATAACAAGAAAAGAGTAAGTACTAGTACTCGTTAGTCCCTGTGGGATCGACACTCGATATTGTTATCCACTATACTATAGAAACCGATAGGTGCACTTGCCTAGAAGGTCTATAGGGTAGAAGATTGACCGTATCAAGTTTTTGGCGCCGTTGCCGGGGGCTAGGATATTAGGAACACTTAATTCCTATTAATCTATCCATTCTTTTGTTTTAATTTATTTTGTTCTATTTTATCTTTTATTTCATTCTTATATATATTTTTTATTTTATTTTATTTTATTTTATTGTATTTTATTTTATTTTATTTTTTTATTATTATTTTCTATATTCTTATATTTAATATTTTTTTTTTCTTCTTCTTTTGTGTTGCTATTTCAGGTACTTGGATCAGTTTATGACCCGTAACAGTCCATCTGAGTTCTTTGAAGAAGATCCTGAGATCGAAAGAATAACTCTTCGAGCTCTTAGAACCAGGCGTTCACAGAGACAAGAAGAGTTAGTACAGGAACCAGTCATGGCTGAACCAGAGCAACAAAGGACTATGTCTGACTATGCAAGACCATCCTTAATGGGGACAGAATCCAGCATTGTTAGACCAGCTGTGGC
Source organism: Antiaris toxicaria (assembly GCA_035233585.1). Taxonomy (NCBI): domain Eukaryota; kingdom Viridiplantae; phylum Streptophyta; class Magnoliopsida; order Rosales; family Moraceae; genus Antiaris; species Antiaris toxicaria. Next base: position 50,214,980 of record CP141153.1, read on the forward strand.
GGCCAATAATTTTGAGATCAAGCCCAATATTATTCAAATGGTGCAGCAATATGTACAATTTGATGGGCTCTAGGATGAGGACCCTAATGCACACATAGCAAATTTCCTGGAGATCTGCGATACTTTCAAGATCAATGGCGCCACTGATGTTGCAATAAGGCTGAGGCTGTTTCCTTTTTCTTTAAGGAACAGGGCTAAGCAATGGCTGAATTCTCTACCGAGAGGTTCTATTACTACATGGGACCAAATGACAGAGAAGTTTCTGTTGAAATACTTTCCACCTGCGAAGACTGCCAAACTAAGGAATGATATCTCTTCCTATGCCCAGATTGATTCTGAGACACTTTATGAGACATGGGAGAGGTTTAAAGATCTTCTAAGGAAGTGTCCACATCACGGATTGCCAACATGGTTGCAAGTGCAAACCTTTTACAATGGGTTGAATCCGACAACCAGGCAGATGATAGATGCAGCGGCTGGAGGAACATTGAATAACAAAACACCAGAGGCAGCCCAAGAATTGATAGAAGACATGGCCATGAACAATTACCAATGGCACTTTAACCGAGCGAAGCCTAGCAAATCCACTGGAATCTATGAAGTTGATGCAGTCACAGCCTTGGCTAGGCAAGTCAAAGCATTAAGTACATAGATTGATGGATTATCTGTAGGCCATCAACCAGTTCAAGTCCTGCATTGTGACATGTGTGGGGGAGGACATGTGACTGAGGAGTGTCAAGGTTTATCAGCTATGGCTAGACAGACACCAGAGCATGTTGACTATATGGGTAATGCACCACGACCCCAAAACAATCCCTATAGCAACACATATAACCCAGGCTGGAGGAACCACCCCAATTCCTCTTGGGGAAATCAAGGACAACAAAGAAATAATCCTCCTCCGGGTTTTCAGCAACAACACTTGCCACAAGAGAAGAAGCCTAGCATGGAGGAATTAATGGCTAAATTTATTCAAACATCTGAAAGCCGATTCCAAGCCACTGAAACATCACTGAGGAACCAAGAGGCTTCTATCCATAACCTTGAGAACCAAATTGGTCAGCTAGCAAAGCTTGTGTCAGAGAGACAACAAGGGAGCCTGCCTAGTAATACCGAGAAGAATCCAAAAGAGCAGGTCAAGGCAGTTACCTTGAGGAGCGGTAAAGAACTACGAGTTGAGAAGGAGCCGCATGGTAAGGAAGAGAATGGCAAGCAATCTGAGGATAAAGAGAAGGGGGATGGAATCCTAAACCTGTGCAGGGTTTCCAACCCACTATCCCATACCCAGCTAAGCTAAAGAAGGATAAGATGGATGAGCAATTTGGTAAGTTTCTTGAACTGTTTAAGCAACTTCACATTAACTTGCCTTTTGTTGAAGCTCTTTCGTAGATGCCAAAGTATGCAAAATTCTTGAAGGATTTGCTTTCAAATAAGAGGAAGTTGGAGGAGCTGTCAATAGTAACATTAAGTGAGGAATGCTCAGCCATTATGCAAAACAAGCTGCCCAAGAAATTAAAAGATCCAGGGATTTTACTATTCCGTGTCTCATTGGTAGTTTATCGGTTGATAAGGCATTAGCAGATTTGGGAGCTAGCATTAATTTGATGCCCTACAAGATGTTTAAGAAACTGGGGTTGGGAGAGCCTAAACCAACTAGGATGAGCATACAGTTAGCCGATAGGTCAGTTAAATACCCTAAAGGCATCATTAAGGATGTGTTGGTTAAGGTAGATAAGTTTATATTCCCTGTGGATTTTGTCATTCTTGAAATGGATGAGGACATTGAGGTACCCCTTATTCTAGGTCGACCCTTTTTAGCTACTGCTAGAGCCATTATAGATGTGAGTGATGGTAAGCTAGTCCTTAGGGTTGGGGATGAGGAGGTAACTTTTAAAATACATAATGCCATGAGACATTCTCTTGAAGAGGATGATACGTGTTACTATCTTGACTCTACTGATATTGTCGTTTCTGATCGTTTATAGGAATTGGTCCATAATGACCCTTTGAAGCTATGCCTTGTACAAGGAAGGGAGGAAAACGACGATGATTCGTGCATTAAGGAACAAGTAGCACATTTGGAAGCTAGCGAGCTCATGGTGAGAAAGAAAGAATTTGAAAAGATTGAACAAAGTGGAGAGAAGAGGTTAAAACCCTCTATCGAGGACCCACCAGTTCTGGAACTAAAAGCGTTACCAGCCCATCTCGAGTATGCCTTTTTGGAGAAGGATTCAAAGCTACAAGTCATTATCGCCTCCGGATTGAGGACAGATCAGAAAGAAAAGTTGCTGGTAGCACTTAAGAAGCATAAAAGGGCTATCGCTTGGAAGATTTCGGACATTAGGGGAATTAGCCCTTCATTTTGCACCCACAAAATCCTAATGGAGGATGAATTCAAGTCATTGGTGCAACCCCAACGGTGACTCAATCCCAAGATGAAGGAAGTAGTCAAAGCAGAGGTGATTAAGCTCCTCGACGCAGGTATGATCTATCCGATCTCTGACAGCGCTTGGTAAGTCCTGTGTAGGTAGTTCCAAAGAAGGGGGGAATGACGGTGGTACCTAATGAGAAGAACGAGCTTATTCCCATGAGAACCGTCACTGGGTGGAGAGTGTGCATTGACTACAGAAAGCTTAATGATGCCACTAGAAAAGACCACTTTCCACTGCCCTTTATGGACCAAATGCTAGAGAGATTAGCGGGTCACATGTATTATTGCTTCTTGGATGGTCTATCCGGCTATTTCCAGATTCCTATAGAACCAGAGGACCAAGAGAAGACAACTTTCACATGTCCCTATGGCACATTTGTATACAGGAGGATGCCTTTTGGGCTGTGCAATGCACCTGCCACCTTTCAAAGGTGCATGATGGCAATTTTTGATGATTTAATAGAAGACATCATGGAGGTGTTTAAGGATGACATCTCTGTGTTTGGCGATTCCTTCGATGCGTGCCTCCACAACCTTGAACAAGTGCTGAAAAGGTGTGAAGAAACTAATCTGGTTTTGAACTGGGAAAAGTGCCATTTTATGGTACAAGAAGGCATAGTTTTGGGCCATAAAATCTCGAGCAGGGGAATAGAGGTGGATAGAGCTAAGATTGAGACAATTGAAAAGCTACCACCCCCAACTGTAGTTAAGGCTGTGAGGAGTTTTCTGGGACATGCAGGTTTTTACAGGAGATTCATCAAGGACTTCTCTAAGATTGCTAGACCTTTAACTCAGTTACTCAAGAAAGATGCACCATTCGTCTTTACTCAAGAGTGTTTGGAAGCATTTAACACTCTTAAGGAGAAATTAACTAATGCCCCGATTGTGGTCGCACCAGATTGGAACCTTCCGTTTGAATTAATGTGTGATGCCAGTGACTTCGCAGTAGGTGCAGTACTGAGACAGCGGAGGGACAAGCACTTTCAGCCCATCTACTATGCTAGCAAGACTTTGACAGACGCTCAAGAGAATTATACAACCACCGAAAAAGAATTGCTAGCTGTCATTTTTGCATTTGATAAATTCAGATCTTATTTAATTTTATCCAAAGTCATTGTTTATACTGATCATTCTGCATTGCGTTACTTGTTAAATAAGGCAGATGCCAAGCCCAGATTGATCAGGTGGATTTTGTTGTTACAGGAATTTGACTTGGAAATTAAAGATAAGAAGGAGGCTGAAAACCTAGCAGCAGACCATCTTTTGCGGTTAGAGAACCCGAATCTAGAAAAGCTGGCAGAAGAGGACATCGATGATGCATTCCCTGAAGAACGTTTATACCATCTGACAGAGGTAAGTGCAGGTGAAGTCCCTTGGTTTGCCGATTTTGCTAATTATTTGGCTGCTGACATCCTTCCTAAAGGGCTTTCTCATCAGCAAAAGAAGAAATTCTTTTCTGATTTGAAGAATTACTTTTGGGAGGAACCCTACTTGTTTAAGATCTGTGCAGACCAAATCATTAGGCGATGTGTTTCGCAATTGGAGGGATGGAAGATTTTGCAATACTGTCATGCCGGCCCGGCAGGAGGACATTACCATGCTAAGAGGACAGCGCAGAAGGTACTCGAGTCAGGTTTTTATTGGCCTACTTTGTTCAGAGATGCCCAAAGGTACGTAGCGTTGTGTGGTAACTATCAGCGATCAGGTAACATCTCCCACCGGGATGAAATGCCCCAAAATTTCATTCTTGTTTGTGAGGTTTTCGATGTTTGGGGCATTGACTTTATGGGTCCTTTTCCAGTCTCTTTTGGGAACAAGTACATCCTAGTTGCAGTGGATTATGTGTCTAAGTGGGTTGAAGCCCAAGCTTTACCAACAAATGATGCTAGGGTAGTAGTTAAGTTCCCAAAAAAGTTATTCTCTCGATTTGGCACACCTAAAGCAATCATTAGTGACAGGGGCACACACTTTCGTAATGCACAGTTCATCAATGCACTAAAAAAATATGGTGTTACGCATAGAGTTGCAACCCCTTACCATCCACAGACTAGTGGCCAAGTTGAGGTGACCAATAGGGACTTGAAAAGAATCCTAGAAAGAACTGTAGAGCATCATAGGAGAGATTGGTCCATTAAATTAGATGATGCTCCATGGGCCTATAGGACGGCATACAAGACACCGATAGGGACTACACCATATAGGCTAGTTTATGGAAAAGCATGTCACCTACCAGTGGAATTTGAGCACCAAGCGTATTGGGCAATTAAGTTCCTTAACTTTAACTTGGATGTTGCAGGAGAAAAGAGGAAAATCCAGATGAACGAGTTAGAGGAATGGCGCTTGATGGCCTATGAGAACGCGAGGATATACAAGGAGCGAAGCAAGCTATATCATGACAGGAGGATCAAACAAGGGAAAGAATTCAGCGAAGGAGATCAAGTGTTATTGTATAATTCTAGGCTGAAATTATTCCCAGGAAAGCTCAAATCCAGATGGTCAGGTCCCTTTACGGTCAAGCAAGTTTTCCCGTACGGTACCGTTGAAGTAACGGATCCAGAAAAAGGCACGTTCAAGGTGAATGGACATCGCCTCAAGTTGTTCCTAGGGGGAGAGTTTGATAACTCTCAAAGGGAGGAGTTCAACCTTCACATCGACTAGTGGATGAAAGTGAATGCGTCAAGCTAAAGACGTTAAACAAGCGCTTCTTGGGAGGCAACCCAAAGGTTTTCTTTCTCATTTCCCTTATTTCATGTTTTCTTTACTCTTAATTTAATTTTCGTTAGGTTTTGATTGCCCTTAGGTTTTAATTTTCATTAGGCTTTAGTTTCTTGTTACTTTCTATTTTTATTCTTTAAAAAAAAAAAAGAAAAAAAAAATCCATAAAACACGCCCTTGAACACGCCCGTGTTAATGGGCGTGTCTGGGGCTGTGTGAAGTTTTGCTTGTCAGGTACACGGGCATGTTTACGAGGGGAAAAATAGGAGTCAATGTACCGAGACATACACGGGAATAGACACGGTCGTGTTTATGGCCGTGTAAATTCAAATTAGACACGCCCTGTCTTTGCCGTGTTAACACTCGTGTTCGGGAGAAGGAGATTGAACAATTCTGTACAGAGGAGTACACGGCCTTAAACACGCCCGTGTTATGGGCCGTGTTCATCCCCAGGTAAGTAACACGCCCGTGTATCGGCCGTGTAACAGCCCGTATTCTTTTATTTTTCTCGACACGTCCCGATACACGGCCGTGTATCTGGGCGTGTCGAGGCATTATTTATACGAACGGTTGCTGGAAACACGACCGTTTCATTCACACACGCCCCCTTTCTCCGAAATCTGAAGTTCCACCAAGAAATCACGCTGATCTGTGCATGAAAAGCCGGGTAAGCCTAATTCTAACGGATTATTTGATAAACACCCTTTAGGAATTAGATTTTTTTTCGAAGAATAGTTGGGTATTTCGGGCGAAATTTTTTTCTTCCTTCTTCGCCTCACGGAAACGACAGTATGTATTCCTTCCTTCTTCTTTTTCGTTTGCTTTCGTGATTTATGGGTTATTTGATGGATTAATAGCATGATTTGATAGAAGTGCTCTGTGTTGCTTGATTGATTTCATGCGGACATTGTGAACGGAGTGCACATTTTTCTTTCCGTCCAATGTGGTGCTCGGACGTTCTCACTAGTGTGCTAAATTTTCCTAACCCTTTTGCATGCCTGGAATGTGATTCAATCTTGTCTGCGGTTGAATATTGAAATGTGAATTTCAGAATAAGGCTTGAATTGTGCATACTTTCAGTTTATCTCTGTTGTTCACTATGAATTTCTTTTGCAGGACCCCAAGTGCCACCATGACAAGACGTACTGAAGAAATCCAGCGGCGACAAAAGGAAGTTCCGCGGAAAAGGCAGAGGGGAGAGGCCTCCTCTCATGCGTAGCAATAACCACCACAACAACCTGGACTGCACCCACTGCTGCAATTTCAGGCTCCAGCATTCCTTACGAGACTTGAGAGGCTATTGGAAAAACCTTTTGAGAATAGCCAGTTTATAGATTGGCCTGTGTTACAGCAGATTGGCTTGGATCAACAAGTGAGGGAATTGGTCACTTTTGGGAGTTGGGACCGATTGTTCAATATTGAGGAACCAGCTTATCTAGAGCTAACTTTGGAATTCCTCACCACATTCTCCCTCAACAAGAGATCACTGAGCTGGTCCCTGCCCAACATGGAGTTTCAGATCGGCGGGGAAAGATTTCACAGAAGCTATACGCAGTTCTCAATAGACTGTGGTTTTTATACTGAGGAGTTTACCCAAACCGACGCCTATCGAGAACTGCAGGTGGACTGGCCCTCCAACTTTAATGACCAGCAATATTGGAGGTCCATTAGTAGAGAGAGGGAGTACGCACCAATGAGATCCAAAGCCTCCCATCTTTGTCACCCAGAACTTCGATATGTGCACAAGTTATTAGTGCACACCATTAGTGGACGGAGAGAAAGCACTGGTGTAGTCTCTCGATGTGACCTTTTCTACATTTACAGTATGAGGGAGAAGGTGGCCATTCATTTGGGACACGCCTGGGCATGGTACTTGGATAGCCAGGCAAGCAGGCCACGAGCGGGCGTATTGTGTTGCGGGCCGTACATCACGCGATTGGCTCGCAACCTAGGGCTGTTTAGTCGTCTACCTCCCTTGACCATTGCATCTCAGATGATACCGATTGACATGGATACTTTAAGATCCATGGGGATGGTTGAGAGACGACAGGGGCCAGGTGGTCCAACCTATGTTCTGACAGGTACCCCACCACCTGCAACCGAGGTCGAATCTGAAAGGGATCACTCCCCTGCACCACCACCGCAAGACCAACACCCGGCCACCCCTTCCCACTCAAACATCGGAAGATTGAGCAGTCAAGTGCTACCAATGCTAAGAAGGACAGTGGCTTTGCAGCAAGCCCATTCATCTCGACTGATACGACTAGAGCGACAGTCGGCCTGGATTGAAGATACGTTGACTTGCCTGTGTGCTCACCTTGGGATCCCGACTTTACCCAACGTTCGGGCAGTTGATCCCACCACTAGCGGCCCTGAGGAGCCATCGAGATCTGGACTGATCCCCGAAGAACCGAGTACAGAGCCCCAGTCTACCCCACCTGTGGATCCCTAGCCTCCAGTAGCCGATGAGTAGTTTATGGAGTCGGCCTCGAATTTAATTTTTTGTTTGGCCGGGAGAACCAGGTCTGTTGATCCCCACTGCATTGATGTTGACTGTACCGGTCTCTTCATTACATACATATATTCAGGGAAGTACACATTGACTTGTTCTTATACCATTTTGATTCCATTTTGCCTGTTTATTCCTCACTTTTTTAATTATGTCCATTGAGGACAATGTACATCTCTATGTTTGGGGAAGGGATTTTGGTTTTAGTGGAATTTATTTGTTGGGAAGTGAGCATTTTGTAGTCTTCTTGCATAAAGTAGTCCCTTTTCATTGATTCTTCTGTTTGGAAATCTTAATCTTGTTAAAATGTGTTTCAACATGCTCTCAATGACAGTGGTTCCTCGAATTGGATTAAGAGACAAGTAGAAAACGACACGAATAGCTAGATTTTTATGAGCTTCATTATAGGCAATTGTTGAGACAGTTAATCTGGATGAAAATTGCATGGGATTCACACACATGAGCCTAAAATTTGTGAGTATTTGAGCCTATGAGCATTCATCATTATATGCTCCACTTATTTTCTTTTTGGTGTGATTATCATGCATAGTGGGAAGATTCTAGAACTTGCTTTCTTATGCACATTACTGTTTTAGATGCATTGGAAAGAAGGGTTTTGTCTTAGCCTTTCTTGTTGACCGAACTTTAAGCCAAATACCCCAATTATTTTTTCTTGGCCAACACCATAACCATTGTTTTACACCGAAGGGCTTAGTCAACTGAATCGCATGAAAATCTGATCAAAAGGAGTATAGAACCAAGGGCTTGTCTGACTAAAGGTGCATGGTATATGTTTAAACTTCATCTTCTGTTGTGATCAATTCCACTTGGATGCTCGAATATTTTTCAAGTGCAACATTTTGTAAAGCGAGCATCATTAAGTTCAAAAAAAAAAACGAAAAAAAAAAGAAAAAAAAAAAGAGAAATAAATAAGTAAGAACAGTAGATGATTGTGGTTAATAATGTTTTATGCACCTTACTTGAGCTTTAATTGAAGGTTCTATATACAAGAGAGTCAGGTTCTTGTGTGATTTGGTATAGACGGGTCCTTTATCTTTTATTCTTGGTTAACCTGGGATCGATTCACTCCATTCTTTCCATATACCACCACCCAAACCTTATCGCAGCCATGACAAGGATCCTTTAATTCATGCATCTAATTATAGTGATGTGATATATTAGCAAGCTTATGGTTAAGATTCCTGCTATGCATTGATTTGAGTGCTATGATATCTTCTCTACCCTAAACACTTTGAGCGTTTTATGAGTGAATCCTATGTGAGGGTATGAGTCTTATGTTTTTGATTCCGGAAAGACTGTCAACATGTGTAACAACCGGGAAAATTCACATTTTTTTGGAAAATAAATGCACAATGAATTTAAGCATTAAAATGTGAAATTAAGTGATGTAATATTGTTTAGAATTAAATAAAATGTTATAACAATATTAAAGGATGAACAATGAGTAATAGTGATATTATGTGTGTGCACGTGTGTGCCACTCACAGTATCAGGAAGTAGGTCAAGATGATATTTTCTTGACATAAAACTGATAAATTTGGGTTCAGCACTCCGAAATTAGTAAGGATAGCCTATCAGTACGCTCAAATATGATAATTGAGCACAAGGGTAAATTTTGACTGAAAATTGGCAGTATCGGAAATTGGTCGAAATGACCTCAGATGAAAATAAAACTGATATATTTGGATTCAGGACGCCCAAATTAATCAGGATAGCCCATATTGAAATTTTGGGCGAAAAAGTATATAAAGAGCGGGAAAAAGTGGAATTTTCTCATTTATCTACACACACTCTCTCTCCTCCTTCTCTTTCTCTCTCTAGCCGAATATGTACAGTAACCGACCATCGGAAACGGTGTCCGTTTTCGACACCGCCGGTGTCATCGGAAAGCTCTCGCCGAGTTGAGTCCGATGGTGGGTCGACGCGACGGAGCAGCCGCCGGAGCAAGCCGCACGCGCCGCCTAAACGCTGGAACCTTAAAAATTAAGGGGAAACTCTGCCGAAATTTCTAAAAAAATGACACCAGGGGTAAAATGGGAAACGAGGGGTAAAAATATGATCGGGAAGGGAACCCGAGCCCCCTCGAGGAATTAAGGCATGGAAAAAGGAATGGGTAAGGTACGACTAGTAAACCGACCCTTCAAAACCCTAGAACGTAAGGAAAAATATGAAACTGACACTTAGGTCGGAATAGTACTTCCCGAGGGCCGGGAATGTGAAAAATTGGTAAAATGATAAGAATTGATCCGGAAAAGGTCTGATAAGATTTAGAAAGTTAATTAAATGATTTTGGGTTTAGAAAATCCAACCTAAGTATGAAAATGAAAATGTTAGGTTTAAACGACCCATCAGGGGCAAAATGGTCATTTTGCCCAAAGATACTCAAATTATGAGAAAAGAACCACAATGACCCTGAAATAGGTGAATGAAGTTTGTAAAAGCCAAAATTGAGATTTAAGTTATGAAAAATCACGTCAAGGGCAAAATTGTAATTTTGTCAAAAGTTAGGGGTAAAATCGTAATTTTTCAAAAGTTGGAGAAAAAAATTCGAAAATGGCCATTAAGGTTTAAAAAGCTGTCATAAGGATATAATTAAGGGTTATAAGATCAGAATCAAGCTTTTTAATAAAATAAAAGCTATAGATGAAAATGTGATTAACGGACAAAATTTGTCTGTAGGAACCCGATTCAGAAGCGACAAAGGACGTCTATGGATTCCAAGAAAAGGATAAGCACGCTATGAGTAAGTTCAGACATTTACCCGTCTGCAACTATGAACAAGTTTATTGTGTTTATATGTTTTGTATGCAAATGTCATGATGTGAATTATGATGATGCTATAGTAATACTATAGCAATACTATGATGATGCTAAAAGTTATGTTTTAATAAATAATTTATAAAAAAATATATATATGTATATATATGTATATATTGAATTTTGAAGGAAAGGTATTATAAAAGTTTTATGAGAGTAACGATGTGATAAAGAGGGATAGAAGAATGGAAAGAGTAAGAACAAGAATGTTATGATAGAATGCATAAGAAAGAGATGAGATATGAAAGGAAAGAATAGGTGTTTATGGAAAGTTTTATGGAAATTAAGTTATGATTGATAGAGCAATGATGATCGGTGATGAAAAGAATTAAGAAAGGGATGATTTATGAGGACGAAAGGATAAATGTTTTATGAAAAATGATATGAAAGTAAAGAGTTAGACAAGAAAGAAAAACAATGATAGGTTATGATAAAATGTATGATGAATGTTTTATGGAAAATGATATGAAAGTAAAGAGTTAGACAAGAAAGAAAAACAATGATAGGTTATGATGAAAAGTATGATGAAAGGATTAGAATATAACGATAAGATGTGATTGATGGAATAGAACGATAGGCTATGATCGATAGGCTATGATTGATGGAATGATGCAAATGATAAGATGAACAAAGAATAATTGTCTACCCGTAACAAAACATGTTTTTTATTTGATGTGATGTGATGTGATGTTATATAAGTAATATGTGCTATATGTGTCATGTTTTTGAAAGAAAAAGATGTTCAACGAAAAATCAATATAAGAAAAATAAAAGCCTACAAGATAATAAGACTGAAAACTTAAGTTGTTGGCGTACCGGTCTCCCTACAAGGTCGAGACTTCCGGTCTATATCCTCCGCGTAGATGTGGCGCTACCCCGAAGGTGCGGTAGATTATAGGATGGACCAACCCCGAAGGTGCGGTTTTTATGTGACTGTGAGGTAGGTTGGTGGGTCGCTCCCCCTCCTCCCACTGTCCGCGCGCAACTAGGTACGTCAAACAACGGGCCCAACCAATGGAAAGTGGAAAGAAAACAAACGAAAGAAGAGTGAAAAGAAAAGAAAAGAAAGGAAAAGAAAGGAAAAGAGAAGAAAAGAAAATAAAAGAAAAGAGCGTGAAAAGAAAAGAAAGGAAAAGAGCGTGAAAAAAAAAAAAGAGAAAAGAGAGTGCGTGAAAAAAAAAAAAAAAGAGAAAAGAGAGTGCGTGAAAAGAAAAGAAAAGAAAAGAGCGTGAAAAGAAAAGAAAAGAGAGTGCGTGAGGAAAAAAAAAAAACAAGGAAAAAGAGAGTGGAAAGAAAAAAAAATGAAATGATACGAAAAGAAAAGAAAAGAAACGAACGATATGAAAGAACAACACAATGAAATCAATGAAAAATAATAAAACGAAGTTAAAAGAACATGATAAAATTATATATGTGATGTGATGTGTTTGATGTTATATGTATGGAATGACACGTTTTTACGTGATGTTGTGCTAGTGTATATGTTACTAGCTTTAAGATATGAAATGTTAGGAGATGATGAAGCGATACAAAAGTTATAAAGGTTTGGAACAGAAAGTTAAGAAATGATAGGAATGAAAAGCAAAGAAATGAAAAGATTGGATTAGAATGATAAGAGATGATCGATAGAATGATAAGAACGATGAACGAAGAGATAAACGAGCATGATGAAGCTCCTATTTTATGTTATGTTTTGAGGATATGTATGAATGATGTATATGGTGTGTATATACGTGATGATATATATTCTAGTAATAATATATATTACTAGTATTTATAAGTTAATGAATGTATGTTTGAACTTACTGAGCATCTAGCTCATTAGTTGTTTATATGTTGCAGGTAAGCAACGTGTTTATTTAAAGTAATATGATGGACAACGGACGGATCTGCATGTGCCAAGGGACTGGGCGAGGGTATGGTACTACCATGAGTCTTTCGCTGAGCGTTCAAAAAGGAAGACGAAAGAAAGAAAGAAAGTTATGAAATATGTATTATAAGAGTATGATACAGATAGGTATAGTATGTAAGTTAAAAAAAAAAAAAAAAAAAAATTTGCTATAGAAATTGCTTCCGCTATAAGATGAGAACGTTAAGAATGGAAAGTTAAGTTAAGTAAGAGGATGACGACCCACGAGGTTGCCAGCCATCGCGGTCGGCGTCAGAGCTTGACTGGTTGGTATGGTAACGTACGTGGGGGGTCGCCACAGTTGGTATCAGAGCGAAAGGTTGACCATATCCCTCTTGGCACACTGCACATCCTGCCGTTATTCCAAGTAAGTTAGATTTGTTTTATGTTAGTAATCGTTTATTATATAAAATAAACGAATTTTTAAAGGACAAGATGACGAACTCACGGTACAATCATGGGTGGTATGGTATGAGTACGATGTTAGAGGACTGATTAGAAGATGGACGAGATCAGTTGTCAACCAAGTTTCGAGGGCGGACAGCACTCCAGTACTCTATGGGAATACAGGACTGGGTTCATGATATCAAGATGATTCTCTGACTGTGCACCATTGATCAGGATAATTGGGTCATGATAGCTGTGACATGTATGCACCTTTCAGGAAGATGCTCTCATGTGTATTGGGATTCTTGTGACTAGGATGAGCTCTAACTGGACCGAGTTTCACCATACCATGATCGAGTGACTTCCTCAGAGGAGCCCAGTATCAGTCCCAATTTCCTCATGGGCACGGGGGGACGTGACACCGCCTATATTCCCTAGAGTTGCGGATATGTGAGAATTTGATCATCGGACCGACAAATTGTAGTCGACGTCCGGTGATATAGTTCTAACATACGCTGTGCGTTACGAGGAACTGATGAGGACTTCTGTAATATAGGTTGGAGAGGACTCACAGTGGAATTAAGTCAAAGTAAATGTAGATCAAGAAAAAGTCCACCGAGGTTAGGAATGACTGAGATGATATAGGAGAAAGTCAAGATCCGGAGAGATTTTTTATTGATATGGAGGGAAAAGACGAATAATGTATAACTGTATATGTATGTATATGATTATATGTATATTTATGTATATAAGTATATTTGAAATGAAAGGCTATATATAAAGCCTTACTGATGAATGTATATGATTATATGTGTATGATATGTAAATGTTATGAAATGTTAAAATGATGAAATTATGTTAAGTAATGTCCCATAACGGTATGACGTTACTTAATGTGAATTTCATAGGAATTTTACTAAATATGTTTATGAAAGGGAATGTTGGGCTACGACAGCGTAATTCATGATAACGATGCACGAATGTACAGGAATGCATGAATACGTAGAGATGCATGGTTCGTCCCAAATTTTTGGAGGTATATGCAAGAAGATTCCAATCTAAGAAGATCTAGTTTATAAAGATGTCATAGAAAAGGAAAATGACGATGTTGAAAGGTTACACAAGATGTGAAGAAGAAACGAAGACGTTGAAACCCTACTTGTCTTAATTTTCGAGGACGAAAATTTTATAAGGAGGGGTGAATGTAACAACCGGGAAAATTCACATTTTTTTGGAAAATAAATGCACAATGAATTTAAGCATTAAAATGTGAAATTAAGTGATGTAATATTGTTTAGAATTAAATAAAATGTTCTAACAATATTAAAGGATGAAAAATGAGTAATAGTGATATTATGTGTGTGCACGTGTGTGCCACTCACAGTATCAGGAAGTAGGTCAAGATGATATTTTCTTGACATAAAACTGATAAATTTGGGTTCAGCACCCCGAAATTAGTAAGGATAGCCTATCAGTACGCTCAAATATGATAATTGAGCACAAGGGTAAATTTTGACCGAAAATTGGCAGTATCGGAAATTGGTCGAAATGACCTCAGATGAAAATAAAACTGATATATTTGGATTCAGGACGCCCAAATTAATCAGGATAGCCCATATTGAAATTTTGGGCGAAAAAGTATATAAAGAGCGGGAAAAAGTGGAATTTTCTCATTTATCTACACACACTCTCTCTCCTCCTTCTCTTTCTCTCTCTAGCCGAATATGTACAGTAACCGACCATCGGAAACGGTGTCCGTTTTCGACACCGCCGGTGTCATCGGAAAGCTCTCGCCGAGTTGAGTCCGATGGTGGGTCGACGCGACGGAGCAGCCGCCGGAGCAAGCCGCACGCGCCGCCTGAAGGTCGCCGGAGCCGAAATCTTCCCGGCGAGATTTCTCCGCCGTCCGCCCACCATTTGCCACGAAACCGGTCCCAAAAGATTCGTGGTGAAGAGTACTACAAAACCCATGTGATGGATCGCCTCAACACCGGCGGAATCGCGCCGCCCGAGTTTCGAAAAATCCGGCGAAACGCCGCCGTGGAGCCGCCGTCGAAACCGTCGATTCCGGCGGAGTTGAAGGACGCCGTCGGTACAGAAATGGTCGCCGTGAAGAGGGGAGCAAAAGCCCTCAATCAATTTCGGGGAAAAAGTCCGGCACGGCGGAGTTCCACCACCGCCGCCGTGGCCGTGACTTTCGGGGTGATTTTCCGGCGATTGGGGCCTCCAAATGTGAAATTGAGGCTACCAATGAGTTCCTCATGTCGAGATCTTCAAGATGGGCTACTCATTTTCCACCGTCGCCGCCGCCGCCGCCGGTCAACGCCGGTCAACGGCGGTCAACGCCGGTCAACGGCGACCGTTGACCGAAAATGGGAGTTTGGCCCGTTAGCCTATTTTCGACGTTCCGGACGCATCCGCGGAGTCGGATTTGCAAGACGGGACCTCAAATATGAAGAACGGAGAATTAGGGTTTATGCTGTCGAGACCGGACTGCAATTCGGTATAAATTCCGACCCCTTTACGTTCCGCAATTAAATTATTTGGGATTGTTATATGATTTTATGATTTTTAGTATGAAAATTATGGAAAAAGAATGTATATAAAAAGAAGAAAATTGTTGTAATGGAGAAAAAGAAAAATATGTGATGATGTAACGATTTTACGTAAACGGTACAAGTTTTATGTAAAATCTAGGCCTCTGGTATAGTACGTGATAGAATTAGATCAGGATAGATGGTTTTCAGGCGTTTCCTAAATGCTGGAACCTTAAAAATTAAGGGGAAACTCTGCCGAAATTTCTAAAAAAATGACACCAGGGGTAAAATGGGAAACGAGGGGTAAAAATATGATCGGGAAGGGAACCCGAGCCCCCTCGAGGAATTAAGGCATGGAAAAAGGAATGGGTAAGGTACGACTAGTAAACCGACCCTTCAAAACCCTAGAACGTAAGGAAAAATATGAAACTGACACTTAGGTCGGAATAGTACTTCCCGAGGGCCGGGAATGTGAAAAATTGGTAAAATGATAAGAATTGATCCGGAAAAGGTCTGATAAGATTTAGAAAGTTAATTAAATGATTTTGGGTTTAGAAAATCCAACCTAAGTATGAAAATGAAAATGTTAGGTTTAAACGACCCATCAGGGGCAAAATGGTCATTTTGCCCAAAGATACTCAAATTATGGGAAAAGAGCCACAATGACCCTGAAATAGGTGAATGAAGTTTGTAAAAGCCAAAATTGAGATTTAAGTTATGAAAAATCACGTCAAGGGCAAAATTGTAATTTTGTCAAAAGTTAGGGGTAAAATCGTAATTTTTCAAAAGTTGGAGAAAAAAATTCGAAAATGGCCATTAAGGTTTAAAAAGCTGTCATAAGGATATAATTAAGGGTTATAAGATCAGAATCAAGCTTTTTAATAAAATAAAAGCTATAGATGAAAATGTGATTAACGGACAAAATTTGTCTGTAGGAACCCGATTCAGAAGCGACAAAGGACGTCTATGGATTCCAAGAAAAGGATAAGCACGCTATGAGTAAGTTCAGACATTTACCCGTCTGCAACTATGAACAAGTTTATTGTGTTTATATGTTTTGTATGCAAATGTCATGATGTGAATTATGATGATGCTATAGTAATACTATAGCAATACTATGATGATGCTAAAAGTTATGTTTTAATAAATAATTTATAAAAAAATATATATATGTATATATATGTATATATTGAATTTTGAAGGAAAGGTATTATAAAAGTTTTATGAGAGTAACGATGTGATAAAGAGGGATAGAAGAATGGAAAGAGTAAGAACAAGAATGTTATGATAGAATGCATAAGAAAGAGATGAGATATGAAAGGAAAGAATAGGTGTTTATGGAAAGTTTTATGGAAATTAAGTTATGATTGATAGAGCAATGATGATCGGTGATGAAAAGAATTAAGAAAGGGATGATTTATGAGGACGAAAGGATAAATGTTTTATGAAAAATGATATGAAAGTAAAGAGTTAGACAAGAAAGAAAAACAATGATAGGTTATGATAAAAGGTATGATGAATGTTTTATGGAAAATGATATGAAAGTAAAGAGTTAGACAAGAAAGAAAAACAATGATAGGTTATGATGAAAAGTATGATGAAAGGATTAGAATATAACGATAAGATGTGATTGATGGAATAGAACGATAGGCTATGATCGATAGGCTATGATTGATGGAATGATGCAAATGATAAGATGAACAAAGAATAATTGTCTACCCGTAACAAAACATGTTTTTTATTTGATGTGATGTGATGTGATGTTATATAAGTAATATGTGCTATATGTGTCATGTTTTTGAAAGAAAAAGATGTTCAACGAAAAATCAATATAAGAAAAATAAAAGCCTACAAGATAATAAGACTGAAAACTTAAGTTGTTGGCGTACCGGTCTCCCTACAAGGTCGAGACTTCTGGTCTATATCCTCCGCGTAGATGTGGCGCTACCCCGAAGGTGCGGTAGATTATAGGATGGACCAACCCCGAAGGTGCGGTTTTTATGTGACTGTGAGGTAGGTTGGTGGGTCGCTCCCCCTCCTCCCACTGTCCGCGCGCAACTAGGTACGTCCAACAACGGGCCCAACCAATGGAAAGTGGAAAGAAAACAAACGAAAGAAGAGTGAAAAGAAAAGAAAAGAAAGGAAAAGAAAGGAAAAGAGAAGAAAAGAAAATAAAAGAAAAGAGCGTGAAAAGAAAAGAAAGGAAAAGAGCGTGAAAAAAAAAAAAGAGAAAAGAGAGTGCGTGAAAAAAAAAAAAAAAGAGAAAAGAGAGTGCGTGAAAAGAAAAGAAAAGAAAAGAGCGTGAAAAGAAAAGAAAAGAGAGTGCGTGAGGAAAAAAAAAAAAACAAGGAAAAAGAGAGTGGAAAGAAAAAAAAAATGAAATGATACGAAAAGAAAAGAAAAGAAACGAACGATATGAAAGAACAACACAATGAAATCAATGAAAAATAATAAAACGAAGTTAAAAGAACATGATAAAATTATATATGTGATGTGATGTGTTTGATGTTATATGTATGGAATGACACGTTTTTACGTGATGTTGTGCTAGTGTATATGTTACTAGCTTTAAGATATGAAATGTTAGGAGATGATGAAGCGATACAAAAGTTATAAAGGTTTGGAACAGAAAGTTAAGAAATGATAGGAATGAAAAGCAAAGAAATGAAAAGATTGGATTAGAATGATAAGAGATGATCGATAGAATGATAAGAACGATGAACGAAGAGATAAACGAGCATGATGAAGCTCCTATTTTATGTTATGTTTTGAGGATATGTATGAATGATGTATATGGTGTGTATATACGTGATGATATATATTCTAGTAATAATATATATTACTAGTATTTATAAGTTAATGAATGTATGTTTGAACTTACTGAGCATCTAGCTCATTAGTTGTTTATATGTTGCAGGTAAGCAACGTGTTTATTTAAAGTAATATGATGGACAACGGACGGATCTGCATGTGCCAAGGGACTGGGCGAGGGTATGGTACTACCATGAGTCTTTCGCTGAGCGTTCAAAAAGGAAGACGAAAGAAAGAAAGAAAGTTATGAAATATGTATTATAAGAGTATGATACAGATAGGTATAGTATGTAAGTTAAAAAAAAAAAAAAATTTGCTATAGAAATTGCTTCCGCTATAAGATGAGAACGTTAAGAATGGAAAGTTAAGTTAAGTAAGAGGATGACGACCCACGAGATTGCCAGCCATCGCGGTCGGCGTCAGAGCTTGACTGGTTGGTATGGTAACGTACGTTGGGGGTCGCCACAGTTGGTATCAGAGCGAAAGGTTGACCATATCCCTCTTGGCACACTGCACATCCTGCCGTTATTCCAAGTAAGTTAGATTTGTTTTATGTTAGTAATCGTTTATTATATAAAATAAACGAATTTTTAAAGGACAAGATGACGAACTCACGGTACAATCATGGGTGGTATGGTATGAGTACGATGTTAGAGGACTGATTAGAAGATGGACGAGATCAGTTGTCAACCAAGTTTCGAGGGCGGACAGCACTCCAGTACTCTATGGGAATACAGGACTGGGTTCATGATATCAAGATGATTCTCTGACTGTGCACCATTGATCAGGATAATTGGGTCATGATAGCTGTGACATGTATGCACCTTTCAGGAAGATGCTCTCATGTGTATTGGGATTCTTGTGACTAGGATGAGCTCTAACTGGACCGAGTTTCACCATACCATGATCGAGTGACTTCCTCAGAGGAGCCCAGTATCAGTCCCAATTTCCTCATGGGCACGGGGGGACGTGACACCGCCTATATTCCCTAGAGTTGCGGATATGTGAGAATTTGATCATCGGACCGAGAAATTGTAGTCGACGTCCGGTGATATAGTTCTAACATACGCTGTGCGTTACGAGGAACTGATGAGGACTTCTGTAATATAGGTTGGAGAGGACTCACAGTGGAATTAAGTCAAAGTAAATGTAGATCAAGAAAAAGTCCACCGAGGTTAGGAATGACTGAGATGATATAGGAGAAAGTCAAGATCCGGAGAGATTTTTTATTGATATGGAGGGAAAAGACGAATAATGTATAACTGTATATGTATGTATATGATTATATGTATATTTATGTATATAAGTATATTTGAAATGAAAGGCTATATATAAAGCCTTACTGATGAATGTATATGATTATATGTGTATGATATGTAAATGTTATGAAATGTTAAAATGATGAAATTATGTTAAGTAATGTCCCATAACGGTATGACGTTACTTAATGTGAATTTCATAGGAATTTTACTAAATATGTTTATGAAAGGGAATGTTGGGCTACGACAGCGTAATTCATGATAACGATGCACGAATGTACAGGAATGCATGAATACGTAGAGATGCATGGTTCGTCCCAAATTTTTGGAGGTATATGCAAGAAGATTCCAATCTAAGAAGATCTAGTTTATAAAGATGTCATAGAAAAGGAAAATGACGATGTTGAAAGGTTACACAAGATGTGAAGAAGAAACGAAGACGTTGAAACCCTACTTGTCTTAATTTTCGAGGACGAAAATTTTATAAGGAGGGGTGAATGTAACAACCGGGAAAATTCACATTTTTTTGGAAAATAAATGCACAATGAATTTAAGCATTAAAATGTGAAATTAAGTGATGTAATATTGTTTAGAATTAAATAAAATGTTATAACAATATTAAAGGATGAAAAATGAGTAATAGTGATATTATGTGTGTGCACGTGTGTGCCACTCACAGTATCAGGAAGTAGGTCAAGATGATATTTTCTTGACATAAAACTGATAAATTTGGGTTCAGCACTCCGAAATTAGTAAGGATAGCCTATCAGTACGCTCAAATATGATAATTGAGCACAAGGGTAAATTTTGACCGAAAATTGGCAGTATCGGAAATTGGTCGAAATGACCTCAGATGAAAATAAAACTGATATATTTGGATTCAGGACGCCCAAATTAATCAGGATAGCCCATATTGAAATTTTGGGCGAAAAAGTATATAAAGAGCGGGAAAAAGTGGAATTTTCTCATTTATCTACACACACTCTCTCTCCTCCTTCTCTTTCTCTCTCTAGCCGAATATGTACAGTAACCGACCATCGGAAACGGTGTCCGTTTTCGACACCGCCGGTGTCATCGGAAAGCTCTCGCCGAGTTGAGTCCGATGGTGGGTCGACGCGACGGAGCAGCCGCCGGAGCAAGCCGCACGCGCCGCCTGAAGGTCGCCGGAGCCGAAATCTTCCCGGCGAGATTTCTCCGCCGTCCGCCCACCATTTGCCACGAAACCGGTCCCAAAAGATTCGTGGTGAAGAGTACTACAAAACCCATGTGATGGATCGCCTCAACACCGGTGGAATCGCGCCGCCCGAGTTTCGAAAAATCCGGCGAAACGCCGCCGTGGAGCCGCCGTCGAAACCGTCGATTCCGGCGGAGTTGAAGGACGCCGTCGGTACAGAAATGGTCGCCGTGAAGAGGGGAGCAAAAGCCCTCAATCAATTTCGGGGAAAAAGTCCGGCACGGCGGAGTTCCACCACCGCCGCCGTGGCCGTGACTTTCGGGGTGATTTTCCGGCGATTGGGGCCTCCAAATGTGAAATTGAGGCTACCAATGAGTTCCTCATGTCGAGATCTTCAAGATGGGCTACTCATTTTCCACCGTCGCCGCCGTCGCCGCCGGTCAACGCCGGTCAACGGCGATCAACGCCGGTCAACGGCGACCGTTGACCGAAAATGGGAGTTTGGCCCGTTAGCCTATTTTCGACGTTCCGGACGCATCCGCGGAGTCGGATTTGCAAGACGGGACCTCAAATATGAAGAACGGAGAATTAGGGTTTATGCTGTCGAGACCGGACTGCAATTCGGTATAAATTCCGACCCCTTTACGTTCCGCAATTAAATTATTTGGGATTGTTATATGATTTTATGATTTTTAGTATGAAAATTATGGAAAAAGAATGTATATAAAAAGAAGAAAATTGCTGTAATGGAGAAAAAGAAAAATATGTGATGATGTAACGATTTTACGTAAACGGTACAAGTTTTACGTAAAATCTAGGCCTCTGGTATAGTACGTGATAGAATTAGATCAGGATAGATGGTTTTCAGGCGTTTCCTAAACGCTGGAACCTTAAAAATTAAGGGGAAACTCTGCCGAAATTTCTAAAAAAATGACACCAGGGGTAAAATGGGAAACGAGGGGTAAAAATATGATCGGGAAGGGAACCCGAGCCCCCTCGAGGAATTAAGGCATGGAAAAAGGAATGGGTAAGGTACGACTAGTAAACCGACCCTTCAAAACCCTAGAACGTAAGGAAAAATATGAAACTGACACTTAGGTCGGAATAGTACTTCCCGAGGGCCGGGAATGTGAAAAATTGGTAAAATGATAAGAATTGATCCGGAAAAGGTCTGATAAGATTTAGAAAGTTAATTAAATGATTTTGGGTTTAGAAAATCCAACCTAAGTATGAAAATGAAAATGTTAGGTTTAAACGACCCATCAGGGGCAAAATGGTCATTTTGCCCAAAGATACTCAAATTATGGGAAAAGAGCCACAATGACCCTGAAATAGGTGAATGAAGTTTGTAAAAGCCAAAATTGAGATTTAAGTTATGAAAAATCACGTCAAGGGCAAAATTGTAATTTTGTCAAAAGTTAGGGGTAAAATCGTAATTTTTCAAAAGTTGGAGAAAAAAATTCGAAAATGGCCATTAAGGTTTAAAAAGCTGTCATAAGGATATAATTAAGGGTTATAAGATCAGAATCAAGCTTTTTAATAAAATAAAAGCTATAGATGAAAATGTGATTAACGGACAAAATTTGTCTGTAGGAACCCGATTCAGAAGCGACAAAGGACGTCTATGGATTCCAAGAAAAGGATAAGCACGCTATGAGTAAGTTCAGACATTTACCCGTCTGCAACTATGAACAAGTTTATTGTGTTTATATGTTTTGTATGCAAATGTCATGATGTGAATTATGATGATGCTATAGTAATACTATAGCAATACCATGATGATGCTAAAAGTTATGTTTTAATAAATAATTTATAAAAAAATATATATATGTATATATATGTATATATTGAATTTTGAAGGAAAGGTATTATAAAAGTTTTATGAGAGTAACGATGTGATAAAGAGGGATAGAAGAATGGAAAGAGTAAGAACAAGAATGTTATGATAGAATGCATAAGAAAGAGATGAGATATGAAAGGAAAGAATAGGTGTTTATGGAAAGTTTTATGGAAATTAAGTTATGATTGATAGAGCAATGATGATCGGTGATGAAAAGAATTAAGAAAGGGATGATTTATGAGGACGAAAGGATAAATGTTTTATGAAAAATGATATGAAAGTAAAGAGTTAGACAAGAAAGAAAAACAATGATAGGTTATGATAAAAGGTATGATGAATGTTTTATGGAAAATGATATGAAAGTAAAGAGTTAGACAAGAAAGAAAAACAATGATAGGTTATGATGAAAAGTATGATGAAAGGATTAGAATATAACGATAAGATGTGATTGATGGAATAGAACGATAGGCTATGATCGATAGGCTATGATTGATGGAATGATGCAAATGATAAGATGAACAAAGAATAATTGTCTACCCGTAACAAAACATGTTTTTTATTTGATGTGATGTGATGTGATGTTATATAAGTAATATGTGCTATATGTGACATGTTTTTGAAAGAAAAAGATGTTCAACGAAAAATCAATATAAGAAAAATAAAAGCCTACAAGATAATAAGACTGAAAACTTAAGTTGTTGGCGTACCGGTCTCCCTACAAGGTCGAGACCTCCGGTCTATATCCTCCGCGTAGATGTGGCGCTACCCCGAAGGTGCGGTAGATTATAGGATGGACCAACCCCGAAGGTGCGGTTTTTATGTGACTGTGAGGTAGGTTGGTGGGTCGCTCCCCCTCCTCCCACTGTCCGCGCGCAACTAGGTACGTCCAACAACGGGCCCAACCAATGGAAAGTGGAAAGAAAACAAACGAAAGAAGAGTGAAAAGAAAAGAAAAGAAAGGAAAAGAAAGGAAAAGAGAAGAAAAGAAAATAAAAGAAAAGAGCGTGAAAAGAAAAGAAAGGAAAAGAGCGTAAAAAAAAAAAAAAAAGAGAAAAGAGAGTACGTGAAAAAAAAAAAAAAAGAGAAAAGAGAGTGCGTGAAAAGAAAAGAAAAGAAAAGAGCGTGAAAAGAAAAGAAAAGAGAGTGCGTGAGGAAAAAAAAAAAAACAAGGAAAAAGAGAGTGGAAAGAAAAAAAAAATGAAATGATACGAAAAGAAAAGAAAAGAAACGAACGATATGAAAGAACAACACAATGAAATCAATGAAAAATAATAAAACGAAGTTAAAAGAACATGATAAAATTATATATGTGATGTGATGTGTTTGATGTTATATGTATGGAATGACACGTTTTTACGTGATGTTGTGCTAGTGTATATGTTACTAGCTTTAAGATATGAAATGTTAGGAGATGATGAAGCGATACAAAAGTTATAAAGGTTTGGAACAGAAAGTTAAGAAATGATAGGAATGAAAAGCAAAGAAATGAAAAGATTGGATTAGAATGATAAGAGATGATCGATAGAATGATAAGAACGATGAACGAAGAGATAAACGAGCATGATGAAGCTCCTATTTTATGTTATGTTTTGAGGATATGTATGAATGATGTATATGGTGTGTATATACGTGATGATATATATTCTAGTAATAATATATATTACTAGTATTTATAAGTTAATGAATGTATGTTTGAACTTACTGAGCATCTAGCTCATTAGTTGTTTATATGTTGCAGGTAAGCAACGTGTTTATTTAAAGTAATATGATGGACAACGGACGGATCTGCATGTGCCAAGGGACTGGGCGAGGGTATGGTACTACCATGAGTCTTTCGCTGAGCGTTCAAAAAGGAAGACGAAAGAAAGAAAGAAAGTTATGAAATATGTATTATAAGAGTATGATACAGATAGGTATAGTATGTAAGTTAAAAAAAAAAAAAAAAATTTGCTATAGAAATTGCTTCCGCTATAAGATGAGAACGTTAAGAATGGAAAGTTAAGTTAAGTAAGAGGATGACGACCCACGAGGTTGCCAGCCATCGCGGTCGGCGTCAGAGCTTGACTGGTTGGTATGGTAACGTACGTGGGGGGTCGCCACAGTTGGTATCAGAGCGAAAGGTTGACCATATCCCTCTTGGCACACTGCACATCCTGCCGTTATTCCAAGTAAGTTAGATTTGTTTTATGTTAGTAATCGTTTATTATATAAAATAAACGAATTTTTAAAGGACAAGATGACGAACTCACGGTACAATCATGGGTGGTATGGTATGAGTACGATGTTAGAGGACTGATTAGAAGATGGACGAGATCAGTTGTCAACCAAGTTTCGAGGGCGGACAGCACTCCAGTACTCTATGGGAATACAGGACTGGGTTCATGATATCAAGATGATTCTCTGACTGTGCACCATTGATCAGGATAATTGGGTCATGATAGCTGTGACATGTATGCACCTTTCAGGAAGATGCTCTCATGTGTATTGGGATTCTTGTGACTAGGATGAGCTCTAACTGGACCGAGTTTCACCATACCATGATCGAGTGACTTCCTCAGAGGAGCCCAGTATCAGTCCCAATTTCCTCATGGGCACGGGGGGACGTGACACCGCCTATATTCCCTAGAGTTGCGGATATGTGAGAATTTGATCATCGGACCGAGAAATTGTAGTCGACGTCCGGTGATATAGTTCTAACATACGCTGTGCGTTACGAGGAACTGATGAGGACTTCTGTAATATAGGTTGGAGAGGACTCACAGTGGAATTAAGTCAAAGTAAATGTAGATCAAGAAAAAGTCCACCGAGGTTAGGAATGACTGAGATGATATAGGAGAAAGTCAAGATCCGGAGAGATTTTTTATTGATATGGAGGGAAAAGACGAATAATGTATAACTGTATATGTATGTATATGATTATATGTATATTTATGTATATAAGTATATTTGAAATGAAAGGCTATATATAAAGCCTTACTGATGAATGTATATGATTATATGTGTATGATATGTAAATGTTATGAAATGTTAAAATGATGAAATTATGTTAAGTAATGTCCCATAACGGTATGACGTTACTTAATGTGAATTTCATAGGAATTTTACTAAATATGTTTATGAAAGGGAATGTTGGGCTACGACAGCGTAATTCATGATAACGATGCACGAATGTACAGGAATGCATGAATACGTAGAGATGCATGGTTCGTCCCAAATTTTTGGAGGTATATGCAAGAAGATTCCAATCTAAGAAGATCTAGTTTATAAAGATGTCATAGAAAAGGAAAATGACGATGTTGAAAGGTTACACAAGATGTGAAGAAGAAACGAAGACGTTGAAACCCTACTTGTCTTAATTTTCGAGGACGAAAATTTTATAAGGAGGGGTGAATGTAACAACCGGGAAAATTCACATTTTTTTGGAAAATAAATGCACAATGAATTTAAGCATTAAAATGTGAAATTAAGTGATGTAATATTGTTTAGAATTAAATAAAATGTTATAACAATATTAAAGGATGAAAAATGAGTAATAGTGATATTATGTGTGTGCACGTGTGTGCCACTCACAGTATCAGGAAGTAGGTCAAGATGATATTTTCTTGACATAAAACTGATAAATTTGGGTTCAGCACTCCGAAATTAGTAAGGATAGCCTATCAGTACGCTCAAATATGATAATTGAGCACAAGGGTAAATTTTGACCGAAAATTGGCAGTATCGGAAATTGGTCGAAATGACCTCAGATGAAAATAAAACTGATATATTTGGATTCAGGACGCCCAAATTAATCAGGATAGCCCATATTGAAATTTTGGGCGAAAAAGTATATAAAGAGCGGGAAAAAGTGGAATTTTCTCATTTATCTACACACACTCTCTCTCCTCCTTCTCTTTCTCTCTCTAGCCGAATATGTACAGTAACCGACCATCGGAAACGGTGTCCGTTTTCGACACCGCCGGTGTCATCGGAAAGCTCTCGCCGAGTTGAGTCCGATGGTGGGTCGACGCGACGGAGCAGCCGCCGGAGCAAGCCGCACGCGCCGCCTGAAGGTCGCCGGAGCCGAAATCTTCCCGGCGAGATTTCTCCGCCGTCCGCCCACCATTTGCCACGAAACCGGTCCCAAAAGATTCGTGGTGAAGAGTACTACAAAACCCATGTGATGGATCGCCTCAACACCGGTGGAATCGCGCCGCCCGAGTTTCGAAAAATCCGGCGAAACGCCGCCGTGGAGCCGCCGTCGAAACCGTCGATTCCGGCGGAGTTGAAGGACGCCGTCGGTACAGAAATGGTCGCCGTGAAGAGGGGAGCAAAAGCCCTCAATCAATTTCGGGGAAAAAGTCCGGCACGGCGGAGTTCCACCACCGCCGCCGTGGCCGTGACTTTCGGGGTGATTTTCCGGCGATTGGGGCCTCCAAATGTGAAATTGAGGCTACCAATGAGTTCCTCATGTCGAGATCTTCAAGATGGGCTACTCATTTTCCACCGTCGCCGCCGCCGCCGCCGGTCAACGCCGGTCAACGGCGATCAACGCCGGTCAACGGCGACCGTTGACCGAAAATGGGAGTTTGGCCCGTTAGCCTATTTTCGACGTTCCGGACGCATCCGCGGAGTCGGATTTGCAAGACGGGACCTCAAATATGAAGAACGGAGAATTAGGGTTTATGCTGTCGAGACCGGACTGCAATTCGGTATAAATTCCGACCCCTTTACGTTCCGCAATTAAATTATTTGGGATTGTTATATGATTTTATGATTTTTAGTATGAAAATTATGGAAAAAGAATGTATATAAAAAGAAGAAAATTGCTGTAATGGAGAAAAAGAAAAATATGTGATGATGTAACGATTTTACGTAAACGGTACAAGTTTTACGTAAAATCTAGGCCTCTGGTATAGTACGTGATAGAATTAGATCAGGATAGATGGTTTTCAGGCGTTTCCTAAACGCTGGAACCTTAAAAATTAAGGGGAAACTCTGCCGAAATTTCTAAAAAAATGACACCAGGGGTAAAATGGGAAACGAGGGGTAAAAATATGATCGGGAAGGGAACCCGAGCCCCCTCGAGGAATTAAGGCATGGAAAAAGGAATGGGTAAGGTACGACTAGTAAACCGACCCTTCAAAACCCTAGAACGTAAGGAAAAATATGAAAATGACACTTAGGTCGGAATAGTACTTCCCGAGGGCCGGGAATGTGAAAAATTGGTAAAATGATAAGAATTGATCCGGAAAAGGTCTGATAAGATTTAGAAAGTTAATTAAATGATTTTGGGTTTAGAAAATCCAACCTAAGTATGAAAATGAAAATGTTAGGTTTAAACGACCCATCAGGGGCAAAATGGTCATTTTGCCCAAAGATACTCAAATTATGGGAAAAGAGCCACAATGACCCTGAAATAGGTGAATGAAGTTTGTAAAAGCCAAAATTGAGATTTAAGTTATGAAAAATCACGTCAAGGGCAAAATTGTAATTTTGTCAAAAGTTAGGGGTAAAATCGTAATTTTTCAAAAGTTGGAGAAAAAAATTCGAAAATGGCCATTAAGGTTTAAAAAGCTGTCATAAGGATATAATTAAGGGTTATAAGATCAGAATCAAGCTTTTTAATAAAATAAAAGCTATAGATGAAAATGTGATTAACGGACAAAATTTGTCTGTAGGAACCCGATTCAGAAGCGACAAAGGACGTCTATGGATTCCAAGAAAAGGATAAGCACGCTATGAGTAAGTTCAGACATTTACCCGTCTGCAACTATGAACAAGTTTATTGTGTTTATATGTTTTGTATGCAAATGTCATGATGTGAATTATGATGATGCTATAGTAATACTATAGCAATACCATGATGATGCTAAAAGTTATGTTTTAATAAATAATTTATAAAAAAATATATATATGTATATATATGTATATATTGAATTTTGAAGGAAAGGTATTATAAAAGTTTTATGAGAGTAACGATGTGATAAAGAGGGATAGAAGAATGGAAAGAGTAAGAACAAGAATGTTATGATAGAATGCATAAGAAAGAGATGAGATATGAAAGGAAAGAATAGGTGTTTATGGAAAGTTTTATGGAAATTAAGTTATGATTGATAGAGCAATGATGATCGGTGATGAAAAGAATTAAGAAAGGGATGATTTATGAGGACGAAAGGATAAATGTTTTATGAAAAATGATATGAAAGTAAAGAGTTAGACAAGAAAGAAAAACAATGATAGGTTATGATAAAAGGTATGATGAATGTTTTATGGAAAATGATATGAAAGTAAAGAGTTAGACAAGAAAGAAAAACAATGATAGGTTATGATGAAAAGTATGATGAAAGGATTAGAATATAACGATAAGATGTGATTGATGGAATAGAACGATAGGCTATGATCGATAGGCTATGATTGATGGAATGATGCAAATGATAAGATGAACAAAGAATAATTGTCTACCCGTAACAAAACATGTTTTTTATTTGATGTGATGTGATGTGATGTTATATAAGTAATATGTGCTATATGTGTCATGTTTTTGAAAGAAAAAGATGTTCAACGAAAAATCAATATAAGAAAAATAAAAGCCTACAAGATAATAAGACTGAAAACTTAAGTTGTTGGCGTACCGGTCTCCCTACAAGGTCGAGACCTCCGGTCTATATCCTCCGCGTAGATGTGGCGCTACCCCGAAGGTGCGGTAGATTATAGGATGGACCAACCCCGAAGGTGCGGTTTTTATGTGACTGTGAGGTAGGTTGGTGGGTCGCTCCCCCTCCTCCCACTGTCCGCGCGCAACTAGGTACGTCCAACAACGGGCCCAACCAATGGAAAGTGGAAAGAAAACAAACGAAAGAAGAGTGAAAAGAAAAGAAAAGAAAGGAAAAGAAAGGAAAAGAGAAGAAAAGAAAATAAAAGAAAAGAGCGTGAAAAGAAAAGAAAGGAAAAGAGCGTGAAAAAAAAAAAAAGAGAAAAGAGAGTGCGTGAAAAAAAAAAAAAAAGAGAAAAGAGAGTGCGTGAAAAGAAAAGAAAAGAAAAGAGCGTGAAAAGAAAAGAAAAGAGAGTGCGTGAGGAAAAAAAAAAAAACAAGGAAAAAGAGAGTGGAAAGAAAAAAAAAATGAAATGATACGAAAAGAAAAGAAAAGAAACGAACGATATGAAAGAACAACACAATGAAATCAATGAAAAATAATAAAACGAAGTTAAAAGAACATGATAAAATTATATATGTGATGTGATGTGTTTGATGTTATATGTATGGAATGACACGTTTTTACGTGATGTTGTGCTAGTGTATATGTTACTAGCTTCAAGATATGAAATGTTAGGAGATGATGAAGCGATACAAAAGTTATAAAGGTTTGGAACAGAAAGTTAAGAAATGATAGGAATGAAAAGCAAAGAAATGAAAAGATTGGATTAGAATGATAAGAGATGATCGATAGAATGATAAGAACGATGAACGAAGAGATAAACGAGCATGATGAAGCTCCTATTTTATGTTATGTTTTGAGGATATGTATGA
Organism: Antiaris toxicaria; assembly: GCA_035233585.1. NCBI lineage: Eukaryota > Viridiplantae > Streptophyta > Magnoliopsida > Rosales > Moraceae > Antiaris > Antiaris toxicaria. The sequence continues at coordinate 50,244,900 of CP141153.1, forward strand.
ATGATGTATATGGTGTGTATATACGTGATGATATATATTCTAGTAATAATATATATTACTAGTATTTATAAGTTAATGAATGTATGTTTGAACTTACTGAGCATCTAGCTCATTAGTTGTTTATATGTTGCAGGTAAGCAACGTGTTTATTTAAAGTAATATGATGGACAACGGACGGATCTGCATGTGCCAAGGGACTGGGCGAGGGTATGGTACTACCATGAGTCTTTCGCTGAGCGTTCAAAAAGGAAGACGAAAGAAAGAAAGAAAGTTATGAAATATGTATTATAAGAGTATGATACAGATAGGTATAGTATGTAAGTTAAAAAAAAAAAAAAAATTTGCTATAGAAATTGCTTCCGCTATAAGATGAGAACGTTAAGAATGGAAAGTTAAGTTAAGTAAGAGGATGACGACCCACGAGGTTGCCAGCCATCGCGGTCGGCGTCAGAGCTTGACTGGTTGGTATGGTAACGTACGTGGGGGGTCGCCACAGTTGGTATCAGAGCGAAAGGTTGACCATATCCCTCTTGGCACACTGCACATCCTGCCGTTATTCCAAGTAAGTTAGATTTGTTTTATGTTAGTAATCGTTTATTATATAAAATAAACGAATTTTTAAAGGACAAGATGACGAACTCACGGTACAATCATGGGTGGTATGGTATGAGTACGATGTTAGAGGACTGATTAGAAGATGGACGAGATCAGTTGTCAACCAAGTTTCGAGGGCGGACAGCACTCCAGTACTCTATGGGAATACAGGACTGGGTTCATGATATCAAGATGATTCTCTGACTGTGCACCATTGATCAGGATAATTGGGTCATGATAGCTGTGACATGTATGCACCTTTCAGGAAGATGCTCTCATGTGTATTGGGATTCTTGTGACTAGGATGAGCTCTAACTGGACCGAGTTTCACCATACCATGATCGAGTGACTTCCTCAGAGGAGCCCAGTATCAGTCCCAATTTCCTCATGGGCACGGGGGGACGTGACACCGCCTATATTCCCTAGAGTTGCGGATATGTGAGAATTTGATCATCGGACCGAGAAATTGTAGTCGACGTCCGGTGATATAGTTCTAACATACGCTGTGCGTTACGAGGAACTGATGAGGACTTCTGTAATATAGGTTGGAGAGGACTCACAGTGGAATTAAGTCAAAGTAAATGTAGATCAAGAAAAAGTCCACCGAGGTTAGGAATGACTGAGATGATATAGGAGAAAGTCAAGATCCGGAGAGATTTTTTATTGATATGGAGGGAAAAGACGAATAATGTATAACTGTATATGTATGTATATGATTATATGTATATTTATGTATATAAGTATATTTGAAATGAAAGGCTATATATAAAGCCTTACTGATGAATGTATATGATTATATGTGTATGATATGTAAATGTTATGAAATGTTAAAATGATGAAATTATGTTAAGTAATGTCCCATAACGGTATGACGTTACTTAATGTGAATTTCATAGGAATTTTACTAAATATGTTTATGAAAGGGAATGTTGGGCTACGACAGCGTAATTCATGATAACGATGCACGAATGTACAGGAATGCATGAATACGTAGAGATGCATGGTTCGTCCCAAATTTTTGGAGGTATATGCAAGAAGATTCCAATCTAAGAAGATCTAGTTTATAAAGATGTCATAGAAAAGGAAAATGACGATGTTGAAAGGTTACACAAGATGTGAAGAAGAAACGAAGACGTTGAAACCCTACTTGTCTTAATTTTCGAGGACAAAAATTTTATAAGGAGGGGTGAATGTAACAACCGGGAAAATTCACATTTTTTTGGAAAATAAATGCACAATGAATTTAAGCATTAAAATGTGAAATTAAGTGATGTAATATTGTTTAGAATTAAATAAAATGTTATAACAATATTAAAGGATGAAAAATGAGTAATAGTGATATTATGTGTGTGCACGTGTGTGCCACTCACAGTATCAGGAAGTAGGTCAAGATGATATTTTCTTGACATAAAACTGATAAATTTGGGTTCAGCACTCCGAAATTAGTAAGGATAGCCTATCAGTACGCTCAAATATGATAATTGAGCACAAGGGTAAATTTTGACCGAAAATTGGCAGTATCGGAAATTGGTCGAAATGACCTCAGATGAAAATAAAACTGATATATTTGGATTCAGGACGCCCAAATTAATCAGGATAGCCCATATTGAAATTTTGGGCGAAAAAGTATATAAAGAGCGGGAAAAAGTGGAATTTTCTCATTTATCTACACACACTCTCTCTCCTCCTTCTCTTTCTCTCTCTAGCCGAATATGTACAGTAACCGACCATCGGAAACGGTGTCCGTTTTCGACACCGCCGGTGTCATCGGAAAGCTCTCGCCGAGTTGAGTCCGATGGTGGGTCGACGCGACGGAGCAGCCGCCGGAGCAAGCCGCACGCGCCGCCTGAAGGTCGCCGGAGCCGAAATCTTCCCGGCGAGATTTCTCCGCCGTCCGCCCACCATTTGCCACGAAACCGGTCCCAAAAGATTCGTGGTGAAGAGTACTACAAAACCCATGTGATGGATCGCCTCAACACCGGCGGAATCGCGCCGCCCGAGTTTCGAAAAATCCGGCGAAACGCCGCCGTGGAGCCGCCGTCGAAACCGTCGATTCTGGCGGAGTTGAAGGACGCCGTCGGTACAGAAATGGTCGCCGTGAAGAGGGGAGCAAAAGCCCTCAATCAATTTCGGGGAAAAAGTCCGGCACGGCGGAGTTCCACCACCGCCGCCGTGGCCGTGACTTTCGGGGTGATTTTCCGGCGATTGGGGCCTCCAAATGTGAAATTGAGGCTACCAATGAGTTCCTCATGTCGAGATCTTCAAGATGGGCTACTCATTTTCCACCGTCGCCGCCGCCGCCGCCGGTCAACGCCGGTCAACGGCGGTCAACGCCGGTCAACGGCGACCGTTGACCGAAAATGGGAGTTTGGCCCGTTAGCCTATTTTCGACGTTCCGGACGCATCCGCGGAGTCGGATTTGCAAGACGGGACCTCAAATATGAAGAACGGAGAATTAGGGTTTATGCTGTCGAGACCGGACTGCAATTCGGTATAAATTCCGACCCCTTTACGTTCCGCAATTAAATTATTTGGGATTGTTATATGATTTTATGATTTTTAGTATGAAAATTATGGAAAAAGAATGTATATAAAAAGAAGAAAATTGCTGTAATGGAGAAAAAGAAAAATATGTGATGATGTAATGATTTTACGTAAACGGTACAAGTTTTACGTAAAATCTAGGCCTCTGGTATAGTACGTGATAGAATTAGATCAGGATAGATGGTTTTCAGGCGTTTCCTAAACGCTGGAACCTTAAAAATTAAGGGGAAACTCTGCCGAAATTTCTAAAAAAATGACACCAGGGGTAAAATGGGAAACGAGGGGTAAAAATATGATCGGGAAGGGAACCCGAGCCCCCTCGAGGAATTAAGGCATGGAAAAAGGAATGGGTAAGGTACGACTAGTAAACCGACCCTTCAAAACCCTAGAACGTAAGGAAAAATATGAAACTGACACTTAGGTCGGAATAGTACTTCCCGAGGGCCGGGAATGTGAAAAATTGGTAAAATGATAAGAATTGATCCGGAAAAGGTCTGATAAGATTTAGAAAGTTAATTAAATGATTTTGGGTTTAGAAAATCCAACCTAAGTATGAAAATGAAAATGTTAGGTTTAAACGACCCATCAGGGGCAAAATGGTCATTTTACCCAAAGATACTCAAATTATGGGAAAAGAGCCACAATGACCCTGAAATAGGTGAATGAAGTTTGTAAAAGCCAAAATTGAGATTTAAGTTATGAAAAATCACGTCAAGGGCAAAATTGTAATTTTGTCAAAAGTTAGGGGTAAAATCGTAATTTTTCAAAAGTTGGAGAAAAAAATTCGAAAATGGCCATTAAGGTTTAAAAAGCTGTCATAAGGATATAATTAAGGGTTATAAGATCAGAATCAAGCTTTTTAATAAAATAAAAGCTATAGATGAAAATGTGATTAACGGACAAAATTTGTCTGTAGGAACCCGATTCAGAAGCGACAAAGGACGTCTATGGATTCCAAGAAAAGGATAAGCACGCTATGAGTAAGTTCAGACATTTACCCGTCTGCAACTATGAACAAGTTTATTGTGTTTATATGTTTTGTATGCAAATGTCATGATGTGAATTATGATGATGCTATAGTAATACTATAGCAATACCATGATGATGCTAAAAGTTATGTTTTAATAAATAATTTATAAAAAAATATATATATGTATATATATGTATATATTGAATTTTGAAGGAAAGGTATTATAAAAGTTTTATGAGAGTAACGATGTGATAAAGAGGGATAGAAGAATGGAAAGAGTAAGAACAAGAATGTTATGATAGAATGCATAAGAAAGAGATGAGATATGAAAGGAAAGAATAGGTGTTTATGGAAAGTTTTATGGAAATTAAGTTATGATTGATAGAGCAATGATGATCGGTGATGAAAAGAATTAAGAAAGGGATGATTTATGAGGACGAAAGGATAAATGTTTTATGAAAAATGATATGAAAGTAAAGAGTTAGACAAGAAAGAAAAACAATGATAGGTTATGATAAAAGGTATGATGAATGTTTTATGGAAAATGATATGAAAGTAAAGAGTTAGACAAGAAAGAAAAACAATGATAGGTTATGATGAAAAGTATGATGAAAGGATTAGAATATAACGATAAGATGTGATTGATGGAATAGAACGATAGGCTATGATCGATAGGCTATGATTGATGGAATGATGCAAATGATAAGATGAACAAAGAATAATTGTCTACCCGTAACAAAACATGTTTTTTATTTGATGTGATGTGATGTGATGTTATATAAGTAATATGTGCTATATGTGTCATGTTTTTGAAAGAAAAAGATGTTCAACGAAAAATCAATATAAGAAAAATAAAAGCCTACAAGATAATAAGACTGAAAACTTAAGTTGTTGGCGTACCGGTCTCCCTACAAGGTCGAGACCTCCGGTCTATATCCTCCGCGTAGATGTGGCGCTACCCCGAAGGTGCGGTAGATTATAGGATGGACCAACCCCGAAGGTGCGGTTTTTATGTGACTGTGAGGTAGGTTGGTGGGTCGCTCCCCCTCCTCCCACTGTCCGCGCGCAACTAGGTACGTCCAACAACGGGCCCAACCAATGGAAAGTGGAAAGAAAACAAACGAAAGAAGAGTGAAAAGAAAAGAAAAGAAAGGAAAAGAAAGGAAAAGAGAAGAAAAGAAAATAAAAGAAAAGAGCGTGAAAAGAAAAGAAAGGAAAAGAGCGTGAAAAAAAAAAAAAAGAGAAAAGAGAGTGCGTGAAAAAAAAAAAAAAAGAGAAAAGAGAGAGCGTGGAAAGAAAAGAAAAGAAAAGAGCGTGAAAAGAAAAGAAAAGAGAGTGCGTGAGGAAAAAAAAAAAACAAGGAAAAAGAGAGTGGAAAGAAAAAAAAAATGAAATGATACGAAAAGAAAAGAAAAGAAACGAACGATATGAAAGAACAACACAATGAAATCAATGAAAAATAATAAAACGAAGTTAAAAGAACATGATAAAATTATATATGTGATGTGATGTGTTTGATGTTATATGTATGGAATGACACGTTTTTACGTGATGTTGTGCTAGTGTATATGTTACTAGCTTTAAGATATGAAATGTTAGGAGATGATGAAGCGATACAAAAGTTATAAAGGTTTGGAACAGAAAGTTAAGAAATGATAGGAATGAAAAGCAAAGAAATGAAAAGATTGGATTAGAATGATAAGAGATGATCGATAGAATGATAAGAACGATGAACGAAGAGATAAACGAGCATGATGAAGCTCCTATTTTATGTTATGTTTTGAGGATATGTATGAATGATGTATATGGTGTGTATATACGTGATGATATATATTCTAGTAATAATATATATTACTAGTATTTATAAGTTAATGAATGTATGTTTGAACTTACTGAGCATCTAGCTCATTAGTTGTTTATATGTTGCAGGTAAGCAACGTGTTTATTTAAAGTAATATGATGGACAACGGACGGATCTGCATGTGCCAAGGGACTGGGCGAGGGTATGGTACTACCATGAGTCTTTCGCTGAGCGTTCAAAAAGGAAGACGAAAGAAAGAAAGAAAGTTATGAAATATGTATTATAAGAGTATGATACAGATAGGTATAGTATGTAAGTTAAAAAAAAAAAAAAAAAATTTGCTATAGAAATTGCTTCCGCTATAAGATGAGAACGTTAAGAATGGAAAGTTAAGTTAAGTAAGAGGATGACGACCCACGAGGTTGCCAGCCATCGCGGTCGGCGTCAGAGCTTGACTGGTTGGTATGGTAACGTACGTGGGGGGTCGCCACAACATGATTGCTTATGGATGATTGTTTATAGAAGTTTAGCCTAGGATTGTTGGATTTTACTTGTATTTTAATTTGGTTCAGAAGTCATAGTAGGAAGGAGTATGGAGAGATGCATTGAGATAAGAGAGAGAGGGATATTTAGAAGGTTTTATGATTTGGAACTATTATTTGCTTGAGGACAAGCAAATGCTTAAGTGTGGGGAGATTTGATAAGTGCTAAACTGTACACATTTTTAGTCCATATTTAGGCCATTATTGTTTAGTTTAAGGATAATTTCATGGAATTCTTGCACTTGATCGATTTATATGTTGTTTTCAGGTCCTAGTTAAAGCAATGTGAGCATAAGGAGGAGATTCGGAGCAGTTCGAAGCTTTTTGACCAAAGTTGAGCAGAACACGGTTTGGTACACGGCCGTGTACGTGGCCATGTACCTTTCGGATTCACCAGCGTACGTAAAGCTGTGTTTTGGGAAAACGGGCGTGTTCGGTGATATTAGACATAATACACGGTCTGGTACACGGCCATGTAGGTGGCCGTGTATAGGAGTGACCGTGAACCGTGTAAGCGGCCGTGCACAATAGAAACAAGCGTGTTCAGCGATTTAACAGGTACACGCCCGTGTCGACCTTGAATACACGCCCGTGTTGGTTAGTACACGCTCGTGTAAAATCTGCCTGAGACCGTGTCGAAGACCATGTTCCATCTAGAAAGTCGAATTTTGCTCTATAAAAGGGGCATGACCTGTCAATTCAAGGGGAGAGCCGTCAATCTGTAAAAATAAACCCTAGAGCAGTAGAGAGGAGGTAGAATAGAGAGAGAAACACTCCAACAAGCAACCATCGATCAATTCAAGTTGGATTGCATTAGAATCAAGAGGATTTGTCATGAATTCAATTATTCTTTGTAGTTCATTGAATTGTAGTGCGGTTATTCCATTGATCATGAACTAATTTCTTTGATACCTAGATAGGAGGAACCCTAGAACGAATATTGTTATTTGATCCTTAATTAATTTAATTTATTCTTCAAGTTCATTGAGATTCAATTATGTGTTTCTTATTATCATTGAATTGATATTTACCGGTGTATTAATTCATGTTTGATATCATACAATTGCGATTGAGAAATCCTATGTTTGATTTGATCTTGCATAATTGAAAGGAGTTGCACGTGATTCTAGAGATAGGACAATGTAAATCTTTCGGATTAGGGTCAAACCTAATAGAGAGATTCATTGATTGTTGAATGCAATTCTGGGGGTTTTAATTAGGAAGAGATTTCAATTAATCAACCTGGGGTTAGTTGTTAATACGCTTGAGAAAGATATTGACATAATTAAGGAGTTTCCATGGTCCAATGATTAGTAGATAATTTGATATATTAAGGATTGGATGCAATAGACATTTTAGGGGGATTCATTATCTAGGTATTGTTGGTTTGGATTGATTTCATCTTAATCTTCTGCTGTTTGGAGTTAATTTTATGTTGGATTGATTTAATATAATTCTTATTTAATTATTTAAGCATAAATTGATTGTTTATAGGATAGATAATAAGAAAAGAGTAAGTACTAGTACTCGTTAGTCCCTGTGGGATCGACACTCGATATTGTTATCCACTATACTATAGAAACCGATAGGTGCACTTGCCTAGAAGGTCTATAGGGTAGAAGACTGACCGTATCAGTACCTGATGCACGGCAAGAGCGAAACCTTTGATAAGTTCAAAGAGTATCGTGTAGAAGTGGAAAAGCAATTGGGTAAATCCATAAAGACACTTCGATCTGATCGAGGTGGTGAATACCTCTCCGATGAATTTCCAGGACATCTTGTAGAGAATGAGATATTATCCTAATTGACTATACCTGGTACTCCACAACAGAATGGTGTAGCCGAAAGGAGAAACAAAACCTTATTGGATATGGTACAGTCTATGATGAGTTATTTCATACTGCCATTATCATTTTGGGGATATGCATTACAATTGGCATGCTATATTCTGAACCAGGTTCCAAGCAAGTCAATTCCCAGGACTCCGTATGAATTATGGCATGGCAGGAAGCCCTCCCTTGGACATATGAGAATATGGGGCTACCCGGCACATGCACTAGATGGGGATGCAAGGAAGTTGGAACCAAGATCAGAATTGTACATGTTTGTAAGGTATCCTAAGGGAACTAAGGGAGGTTTGTTATATAACCTGAAGGAACAAAAGGTCATTGTTTCAACCCATGCGACATTCTGGGAGGAAAGTCACATAAATGACTTTAAGCCTCGAAGTAAAGTGGTGCTAGAGGAGTTATCAGGTGAAAGAACTACTCCACAGATTTCAGTCTTGGATACAAGTCTGAGTTCCAGTGAAAAACCTGTAGAAGATCAACAATTTAGGGCACCTCGTCGTAGTGGGAGGGTTTTAAGAAAGCCTAATTTCTTCATGTATGATGCTGAGGTATACCAGGCCAAGACCCATGAGCATGAGGATGATCCAGTCACTTATGATAAAGCTATAAATGATGTTGATTCTAAATCTTGGAAACAGGCCATGAATAATGAGATGGATTTTATGAAATCTAACTCAATTTGGGAACTCGTAGATTTGCCAGATGGGATAAAACCCATTGGATGCAAGTGGGTCTGCAAAAGAAAGAAGGATGCGGAAGGGAGAGTGAAAACTTTCAAAGCCAGACTGCTTGCAAAGGGGTACTCGCAAAAGGTTGGAATTGATTACGATGAAACCTTTTCGCTTATTGCTATGCTGAAGTCTATCCACATTCTTCTATCCGTTGCTGCGGCAATCGATTACCAGATCTGACAAATAGACATCAAGACGGTATTCTTGAATTGTGGCGGCCCGCCCCTTGTGGAGATCATACAATACTATTACAGTTGAGCTTTATCGCTAACTGCGATAGATTGTACTCTCATGGGTCGCCGGCTTATCTCTCTCCTCATTTTTAAATCATGACGTTTTTGGGAAAATTTTTTTTTTTTCTTTAAACATCATATAAAATCTTTTTCTACTATTTACTTTGTTGATAGGTACAAAGTAATATAAATAATACAGTGCTTTTGTAAAATATATATAATTACAAAAGAACTGTTTCCCCCCTTTTTTTTTTCTTCACTTTAACGCTCAGCGGCAAGACTCTGGCAGTACCATATCCCTCGCCCAGTTATCCCATTTGACACGCGCCATCCCGTCCGCATCCAGTCAAATAAGCTACTGAGCTGGTTGCTTACCTGCAACATTAGCAAAAATGGTGAGCTACAGGCTCAGTAAGTTCAAACATGCAAGAAATAAAATTTCTATGAATAGTACTATTCATCGTGAATAGTACCGTTGACCACTATTCATACGTAAATAGTAACTTTGACCACACCACTGTATCACACTAGTACATCTACCGCGATGTTAGTGCTCTCACTAAACTGTCTTATGCTCAATTATGGCACAGTTTCAGTTTTTAGGTCATTATCTTTAATTACGTTCTGGTTTTGAGCTCGGTTGGCAGTACCATTTAAGTGTGCATGACTGGGAGCGGTACATTAGTGCTGACCTCCACAGCCTTAATCTCATAGCCCCGAAGGCAAAATTTTATATGACTGGGAGCGGTACATCAGTGCTGACCTCCACAGCCTTAGTCTCATAGCCCCGAAGGCAAAAGTAGTACCTCCCTGTACGGAAGGCTGGTACGCCAGAAAGTGGTTTCATTACCGACTTTTTAACATTCTAACCCGGTGACTTCATATTGCCCCGTGGTTAGGAATGGTTCACATTTTAATTTTAGTTGAGTGAGTTTCATTAACCTCGCTCTAGTGCCCGAAGCACAATTAACCATGTGTCCCATTCTTATAGTGCCCGTAGCACATTTCGTCTCTCTCTCTATTCTATCATAGTGCCCGTAGCACATATGTACCTAACTTATAGTTAGTACATTAAAATTAGCACAATATTGCTATATGTTGCAGACAGGTAAATGTCTGAACTTACATTATCAGACTGTTCTCTTTCTCTCTCTTGGATCTTGAATCGCCTTCCTTGTAGGCCGATTTTGGGATCCTACAGACAAAACTATGTCTGTTAATTTCTTTCCCATTTATAGCTTTTATTTTTCATTAAAAAGCTTAAATAAAACCTATTTATATCTTTTTAGGTTTTATTTATTATTTTCACCATTTTCCCTTAACTTTTGTAAAATTACGATTTTGCCCCAATATTTTGGCAAAATTACGGTTTTGCCCCTGACGGAATTTTATTGATCCAGACTGCATTTTTGGCTCTCAGGAACTTTTCTGACTCTTTTCTAATCATTACCGGGTTCGTTTCTATTTTATTTCTACTTTTTGTTTTCCCGGCCCTCGGGAAGCACTATTCCGACCCTTACGTCGGTTTAGCGATTTTCTATCGTTTCGGAGTCTCAAATGGACGTTTCACTAGTATTTAAAACGTTCATCTAGACTTTCCCGACCCAGGTCTCCGAGGCTCGGGTTTTCCGTTCCCGACTCGGACCTTTATTTTATTTCCAAAAATGCCCCCCCCTCGAAGTCGGTTTTTCAATCTCACACGCGTTTTTCATTTTTAAGGGGACAGGTTACTATTCACGACCCACCCCTTAAATTTTCCTTATTCACTTTTCCGTTAGGGACTCGGGTTTCCGTCCCGGCCCTAACTTTTAATTTAAATTCCTATTTTACCCCGAATGCCGTTTTTGAAATTTCGGCAGCATTTCGGCGTAATTTTAAGGCTTCCGGCGCTAGGTACGCCTCGAACCGTATGTACCTGCCACGTACTATACCACAAGCCTATTTTATGTAAAAGTTTTCCAAACTTTTACATAAAGCCCACAAATTTCAAATTTCACATTATCACCCACATTACAAAATTTTTTTCACATTTTTACCCTTAATTTGGTTTCGGTTTTCACAACCAAACCGAACCAAATTTTGTCAAACTTTCACCATATTTTAGGCCATTCAATGTCATGTTTTTAACACATTTTCAAGCCCATTTTCTTGGCATTTTCAACCAAATTCTTAGGGTTTTTTAAACACTTAAAACCCACGGCCATTGAATTGAAAACATGCACACATTTTTGCTTTCATTCTTTCAATCACAATTCCATCATTTGCATATTAAAATGCATAATTCCCATCAACCAAATACCACATAAAACCAAGCAAAATTTTCTTCCAAACCATTAACAACCCCACGGCCATTTAATGGAATTCACACAAGAAATTTTTTTCAAACTTTCCACAATGAAATACAAGCTTTGTTCTTCACAAAATTAAGCTTAGAAAGCATATTAGCAATTAACCACAAAGTTTCCTCATTGGTTACCTAAGGTAACCCACAGATTTCCCCTTGAAAAACAACCAAATTTCAGTTTTTCTTTACACAATTTGCATGGCTTTCTTACTTATTTCATCCTTAACAAAACCCAACATCAATTCAATGGAAAACAACCAAAAATTTTCCATCTTTCTATCACTATTCACCCACGGATTTTGTGAAGAAAAACCATGAAAAATTCAAGTGCAAGGGAAGTTACCTTAGTCAAATGCTTCCTTTGTCTTCAAGGAGTGTTTTGACACACTTTTTGTGAAGAAATATTGAAGAGAAAACTTGGTTTCCCTTGGTCCCTCACGTAGCCACCATGGAAGGAAGTTAGAAAAATTTTCTTATGGCTTTTGGCTTGAAATTTTGGTTTCGGCCACTTTGTAAATGTTTTGCCGACTTATGCAAACCAAAAGCCAATTAATTTGGCTCTAAACCAATGACAATTTGACATCTTTCAAGCCATTTCTTTCCCCATTTTTCAAAAATTAAAAAGGGTTAATTTTGGCTAAATCTTGGCCTTTAGATCAAAAAGTAGATGAATCATGGCCATCCATTCTACCAACCACCAAAATTCTTTCATTTATTAATCTTGAATTATGATGTCATAAATACTAAAGTGAAAGTTGACTTTGACTTTCACTATTCACATTAATTCGACTACTTTTTGACCGATGCCGGTTCGAGCCGAAATTTTCCCGAAATCGTCCCGGTGTGTTCCTGAGGTCTCCTGTGCAGTCGGATCAATTTAATCTGCTTCCGTTTGATCAAAATCAATCCCGGAAGTTTACCGTCTTTTGTTGCTCCGGTTAGGGTTTTTAATGCCGATTTTGGCACCGTTTCACCCGTTTCAACTCAGTGAATTTTTCCAACACTGAATTCTTACTCGTCAGTATTGTTAGAACATTTTCACATATTCTGAACAATATAAATACATTTATTCACTCTTTAAACAGTAAAAATTGTTATATACATACAATTGTACATTTTCGTCCGAGAATTGCCTGAATTTCCCGGTTGTCACATTCACCCCTCCTTATAAAATTTTCGTCCTCGAAAATTAGAACAAATGGGGGTATAAACTCCTCATCTCTTCTTCTCGTTCCCACGTAGCTTCTTCAATGTTATGATTTTTCCACAAAATCTTCACTAGTGGGATTACCTTATTCCTCAGTACTTTCTCTTCACGAGCTAGTACTTGAATAGGCTGTTCCTCATATGTCAAATCCTCGTGGATTTGAATAGGCTCATGCTTCAACACATGGGACGGATCTGGTATATATTTTCTCAGCATCGACACATGAAATACGTTGTGCACTGCCGACAATTCTGGGGGTAGCGCTAATCTATAAGCGACCTTTCCAATGCGTTCGATAATTTCATAAGGTCCAATGTATCTTGGACTCAGTTTCCCCTTCTTACCGAAACGCATAATCCCCTTCATAGGCGATACCTTGAGAAACACGAAGTCTCCTTCATCGAACTCCAAGGATCTTCGCCTTTTGTCCGCATAACTCTTTTGCCGGCTTTGCGCAATTTTCATTTGACGCTGAATTCTAGCAACTGCATCGGAAGTCTCTTGCATGAAATCCGTCTTATGCAGCTACTTTTCTCGCAAATCGTACCAGTGTAATGGTGATCTGCACTTCCGTCCATACAAAGCCTCGTAAGGTGCCATGCCTATCGAAGCTTGGTAACTATTATTGTACGAGAATTCAATCAATGGTAACTTCTCGTTCCAATTTCCCGCAAAATCCATAACGCAAGCTCGAAGCATGTCCTCTAACGTCTGAATTGTCCGCTCTGACTGCCCGTCTGTTTACGGATGAAAAGCCGTACTGAGTCTCAATTCAGTACCCATGGCCTCTTGCACACACTTCCAGAAATTCGAAGTGAACCGTGCATCTCGATCTGATACAATAGATTTTGGTACTCCATGTAGTCTGACGACATGAGTTACGTACAGCTGAGCAAACTTTTCCAGCGAAAAATTCATCTTGACAGCTATAAACCGTGCCGTCTTGGTTAGTCTATCCACAATAACCCAAATGGCGTCATAACCTTCTCGGGTTTTTGGGAGTCCCACTACAAAATCCATCGTAATGTGTTCCCATTTCCATTCAGGAATCTCCAACGGTTCCAATCTTCCTGCTGGATGTTTATGTTCCGCTTTAATTTTCTGACAGGTCATGCATCTGCTCACGAATTTCGCTATATCGTTCTTCATCCCTGTCCACCAGAACTGTAACTTTAAGTCCTGATACATCTTGCTCACTCCGGGGTGAACCGAATAGGGTGTCTCATGAGCTTCTGACATGATCCGTCTTCTAAGTTCCTTATCAGCTGGAACATTTATCCTTCCTTGATAAAGGATTATTCCATTCTTGGAAATTCCTTCTTGAGCACTTGCCATCATTGGATCTCGCCTTTGGGCTTCCTTTATTTCCTCAAATAGCGATGATTCCACTTGGAGTGCAGCTAATCTTCCAGATATCAACTCCAAGTTCAAAGAATTTATCTCTTGCTGCAATGGCTTCGGAAGCCTGTTTATTGGTAGCTGGTGCGATATGGTAGACTTTCTACTTAGAGCATCCGCTACATGGTTGGCCTTCCCTGGATGGTATAGGATTTCACAATCATAATCCTTCACCAGTTCCAACCATCGTCTTTGCCGCATATTGAGCTCTTTTTGCGTGAAGAAATACTTCAGGCTTTGGTGATCAGTGAAAATCTGACATTGAGCTCCATAGAGATAGTGTCGCCAAATTTTAAGTGCGAACACTACTGCAGCAAATTCAAGGTCATGCATAGGGTAATTCCTTTCATGATCCTTTAATTGACGGGAAGCATAGGCAATCACCTTGCCGTCTTGCATTAGGACTGCTCCCAATCCTATTTTCGATGCATCACTGTAGATCACGAACTTCTCCCCTTCAGTGGGAAGCGTAAGGATTGGTGCGCTTGTCAGTCGCCTCTTTAACTCCTGGAAGCTTCTTTCGCATTCCATAGTCCACTCGTACTTCCTTTCTTTACGTGTAAGAGCAGTAAGAGGTGCAGCTAGTCGCGCGAATCCCTCTATAAATCGCCGATAATAACCAGCCAATCCCAAGAAACTGCGTATTTCTATCACACTCTTGGGTGCAGGCCACTGGTTAATTGCCTCTACCTTTATCGGATCTACAGCAATACCTTCCTGGGATACAACATGTCCGAGGAAATGTACTCTGTCCAGCCAAAACTCGCATTTTGAGAATTTGGCATACAGTTGATGCTTCTTTATCGTGTTCAGCACGATCCTCAGATGTTCCTTGTGCTCTTCATGACTCTTCGAGTATATAAGAATGTCATCAATGAATACAATGACAAACTTATCCAAATACTCTTTAAAAATTCTGTTCATCAAGTCCATGAATGCTGCCGGCGCATTTTTCAATCCAAATGGCATCACAAGGAACTCGTAGTGCTCATAACGAGTCCTAAACGCCGTCTTAGGAATATCACTCTCTTTGATTCTCAGCTGGTGATATCCTGATCGTAAGTCGATCTTGGAAAATACCGCTGCGCCTTTTAACTGGTCGAATAGGTCATCAATTCTAGGTAATGGATACCTATTTTTGATCGTAACCTTATTCAACTCCCAATAATCAATGCACAGTCGGAATGTTCCATCCTTTTTCTTGACGAACAACACAGGTGCACCCCATGGAGAAAAACTCGGCCTGATGAATCCCTTATCCAAAAGCTCCTTTAATTGTACCTGCAGCTCCTTTAACTCCACTGGAGCCATACGGTATGGTGCTTTGGAAATGGGTGTTGTTCCAGGCATCAACTCAATTTCAAACGAGATTTCTCTCTCTGGAGGTATCCCTGGTAACTCTTCTGGAAATACGTCAAGAAATTCATTAACCACAGGAACATCTTCAGCTTGAAGCTTCTGTTCCTTTGTAGTATCCACCACATATGCCAGATATCCCATGCAACCACTGGCTATCAGCTTGCTGGCTCTTAGCGAACTGATGATCATCTTCCCGGGTCTTCGAGAAGTATCAACATACTCGAAACTCTCTTCTTCCTCGGGTTGGAAGACTATCTTTCGATTTCGGCAGTCGATCGTAGCTTGGTATTTCCCTAGGAAATCCATGCCTAAAATCACATCGTAATCCATGATCTCCATTACGATCAACTCAGCATATAGTTCCCTATTTGCCACATATACTGGTACATAAGGTAACCAGTAACTGGACAGCAATACTTCCCCAGAGGGTAAAGCTGTCTTAAATACCCTTCCCATATTATCCTTAGGAAGTCCTATCTTGTCAGCAAATGCATAGGAAACAAATGAATGCGTAGCACCGGAATCGAATAGTACAGAGGCTACATGACTAGCGACAGGAAGCTGACCTGTCACCACGTTTGATGTTCCTGCCTCTACATCCTCTTTGTTGTAGGCCATCACATGAGCATCAGCACGTGACATTCGCTCCTGGCGTTGCGGCCTCACTGGTGACTCTTCCACTCTTTCTTGAAGGGAATGAGCTTGTGGGCGTGTCTGGTGCGGTTGGGAAGTGCCTTGTCCACCCTGCCTATTTGGACAGTTCCTGGCGTAATGGCCTTCCTTTCCACATTCATAGCAAACAAGTGGCCCAAATCTGCATTGCCCAGAATGTCTCTTCCCGCATGTAGGACAATTTTGCACGTTGGATTCCGCATTACCAGCTGTTTTCCGCTGCTGGTTTCGATTATTGCCCTGGCGATTTCCAGAAAAATTGCCTTTTCTCTTGTTTTGCTGGGATCCCTGACTTTTGGCCTGGCTTGGTTTAGCATTCTGATTAGGCTTGCTCGATTGACCAACTTGCGTAGACTTCGCCAAAGCCCTCTCTTTTTTCTTGGCCTCCCAGTGTTTTTCTCTTTCTTCTTTCTGTCGGGCTACGTGGAACTCAGCTCTAATGGCCCGACTCACACAATCCGCTACAGAAGTAGGTGGCACTTGTCCAGTATCTACCAATGCAGCAATTTTCGGCCTTAATATCCCGATCATTTTCTGTATTTTCTCCCTCTCAATAGGGACTACATAGGGACATAGACAGGATAACTGGTCGAACTTTCGGCAGACTTCGCTTACCGACATGTTTCCTTGAGTCAATTCTGAGAACTCTTTTTGTTGTTGTCTCAGAGATGCAGGGTCGTAATATTTCTGGTTAAATTCTTCCAGAAATTCCGCCCAACTCATGGCAGACACGTCTCTTCTCATTCGTACAGTGTCCCACCAAAACCGAGCATCTTTTCTCAGCACAAAAGACGCACATGCAACCTTCTCTCGGTCGGTTAAATTCATGATTTCCATAATCACTTGTAATGATGACAACCAGTCTTCAGCCTCTAGTGGATTTGTAGACCCTTCAAATTCTGGCGGTCTCATACGCCTGAATCTTTCATAGAGGGGTTCCAGGTTTAATACTGGTTGTGGTTCAGGAGCTCTCTCATGTACCGCAGCTGGAGGGATAACCGGATCTACCTCAGCTTGTTGTTCTACTTGGGTACCCTCAGAGCCTTATCTCTGTTCTAGCTCCTCTACCCGTCGCCTCAGATTCGCATTCTCTTGCATCTGAGCTTCCAACAGAGCTTGTATCTGATCCAGTCTCTCCATAATATCAGGACGTCGTTCTCATCCCTCTGGTCGATTACGCAAATCCACCATCTTACCTATTGTCCTATTATGGCATAATAATTCACCGTTAGCTTTTCCATAACCACATTCGTAAAATCATATCAATTCATGAAATTTAGAGTAATGTAAAGCCACATCATCGTAACACATCATCGTACAACATATAATCATTTTGATATTTCATTCACAGTAAAACATTTATATGTCATACATAATCACCACCAGTCATATATATACATCAGCCTGAGGTACAAAATGGCCACAAGTCTATACAAAAGAGCTTTTCTTTAAGCTACTTATGTACATATATACATATCTACTGGTCACTCATTCCCCGCATCTGGGACTAGAGGATATTCTTCCGGATCCTCATCATCATCGGTATCATCTGAGTCGTCACCACCCCTAGGTAATGCTCCCTGTCCTGAGTCATCACCTCGTGGTCTAGACGGTCCGGCCTCATGATCATTCATCATTCTTCTCGGCCCGAAGATGCGTGCAAACATCTCATCTTGACCCAGTGTTTCTCGTCGACTCTACGTCAGATGCTCGATCAGAATCTCTCTCTCAATCGTCCTGATCGTCACCACGAACTCTTGGAGCGTCGGAGGAAACGGCTTGATTACCCTCTGTCTCAACTCCAAGGGTAAACCTTTCCAGAACAGCTCACAGCAGTTTGCTTCAGTGAGGTTGGGCAACGGACATCTTCTCCTGATGGTCTCCTCAAATCGTGCTGCATAAGACATCACTGTCTCACCAGACAGCATGACCATCTTCTCTGTCTGGAGAATGTAGTCCCTGACCTCATCAAATCCAGGATACATAGGTGTATCAGTCTCTCGTCTCTCTGGAGGTGCTGGAGCAGGTGTTGGATCCCTAGGCGGAAACTGATCAGCCAACCGCTGACAGAACTCAGCCCAACTGAATCCCAATAAAATCTCCTGGTCGCAATATTGCCAGAACACTCAAGCGTCTCCCTGAAACATACCGACTGCCAGCTGGATACACATATCTCGATCAATGTCGCATATCACCATGATCCTCTCTACGGCATGGAGCCAGTCCTTAGTCTCCATCGACTGTCATCCACCGTCGAACATAGGAGGACTGCTAGCTCTGAATGCCTGTACTGCCCGTGCCGACACTCTCACCCCAATATGTTGGCGTCCACCAACAACTGGAATGTCCACTACCACCGGTGGATGAACTATCGGTCGTGGCTGTACTACGTCTACTGGCACTGGTACTAGTACCGGCACTGGTACCGGAGGTCTCTCTGGCACCGGGGGTCTGACTACCGGTCGTTGGGACATAGACGGCCTCACAACAGGTCTCGTCCATACCCGTAATACCCCTCTCGGTCGTGGTAGCTGGGGTCTCACATATGGAGGTCTGGTCATCGTGCTACCTATAAGATAATTATTTTCACATAAGAAAATAATTAACTGAACTTAAGTAAACTACTTACTTGGATAGCGGTGCAGGATGCGCAAAGTGTCAAATCGGGATATGGTCACACTGCTCTGATATACCAACTGTGGCAGCAGTTGGTATTATAAACTACACCAACCGTAAACCCGCTCTGATACCAACTGTGGCGGCAGTTGGTATTCAAAACTTAGCCACTCGAAAACCAGGCTCTGATACCAACTGTGGCGGCCCGCCCCTTGTGGAGATCATACAATACTATTACAGTTGAGCTTTATCGCTAACTGCGATAGATTGTACTCTCATGGGTCGCCGGCTTATCTCTCTCCTCATTTTTAAATCATGACGTTTTTGGGAAAAATTTTTTTTTTCTTTAAACATCATATAAAATATTTTTCCACTATTTACTTTGTTGATAGGTACAAAGTAATATAAATAATACAGTGCTTTTGTAAAATATATATAATTACAAAAGAACTGTTTCCCCCCCTTTTTTTTTCTTCACTTTAACGCTCAGCGGCAAGACTCTGGCAGTACCATATCCCTCGCCCAGTTATCCCATTTGACACGCGCCATCCCGTCCGCATCCAATCAAATAAGCTACTGAGCTGGTCGCTTACCTGCAACATTAGCAAAAATGGTGAGCTACAGGCTCAGTAAGTTCAAACATGCAAGAAATAAAATTTCTATGAATAATACTATTCATCATGAATAGTCCGTTGACTACTATTCATACGTGAATAACTTTGACCACACCACTGTATCACACTAGTACATCTACCGCGATGTTAGTGCTCTCACTAAACTGTCTTATGCTCAATTATGGCACAGTTTCAGTTTTTAGGTCATTATCTTTAATTACGTTCTGGTTTTGAGCTCGGTTGGCAGTACCATTTAAGTGTGCATGACTGGGAGCAGTACATTAGTGCTGACCTCCACAGCCTTAATCTCATAGCCCCGAAGGCAAAATTTTATATGACTGGGAGCGGTACATCAGTGCTGACCTCCACAGCCTTAGTCTCATAGCCCCGAAGGCAAAAGTAGTACCTCCCTGTACGGAAGGCTGGTACGCCAGAAAGTGGTTTCATTACCGACTTTTTAACATTCTAACCCGGTGACTTCATCTTGCCCCGTGGTTAGGTGTGGCGGCCCGCCCCTCGTAGAGATCATACAATACTATTACAGTTGAGCTTATCGCTAACTGCGATAGATTGTACTCTCGTGGGTCGCCGGCTTATCTCACTCTCTTTTAAAATCGTGTCGTTTTTGGGGAAAATTTTTTTTTTTTTCTTTAAACATCATATGAAATCTTCTTCCACTATTTACTTTGTTGATAGGTACAAAGTAATATAAATAATACAGTACTTTTGTAAAATATATATATATAATTACAAAAGAACTGTTTCTCCTTTTTTTTTCCCTTCACTTTAACGCTCAGCGGCAAGACTCTGGCAGTACCATATCCCTCGCCCAGTTATCCCATTTGACACGCGCCATCCTGTACGCCATCCAGTCAAACAAGCTACTGAGCTGGTCGCTTACCTGCAACATTAGCAAAAATGGTGAGCTACAGGCTCAGTAAGTTCAAACATGCAAGAAATAAAATTTCTATGAATAGACTATTCATCGTGAATAGTACTTTTGACCACTATTCATACGTGAATAGTAACTTTGACCACTATTCATACGTGAATAGTAATGTTGACCACACCACTGTATCACACTAGTACATCTACCGCGATGTTAGTGCTCTCACTAAACTGTCTTATGCTCAATTATGGCACAGTTTCAGTTTTAGGTCATTATCTTTATTTACGTTCTGGTTTTGAGCTCGGTTGGCAGTACCATTTAAGTGCGCATGACTGGGAACGGTACATTAGTGCTGACCTCCACAGCCTTAATCTCATAGCCCCGAAGGCAAAATAGTACATTGACTGGGAGCGGTACATCAGTGCTGACCTCCACAGTCTTATCTCATAGCCCCGAAGGCAAAATAGTACCTCCCTATACGGAAGGCTGGTACGCCAGAAAGTGGTTTCATTACCGACTTTTTAACATTCTAACCCGGTGACTTCACATTGCCCCGTGGTTAGGAATGGTTCACATTTTAATTTTAGTTGAGTGAGTTTCATTAACCTCGCTCTAGTGCCAGAAGCACAATTAACCATGTGTCCCATTCTTATAGTGCCCGTAGCACATTTCGTCACTCTCTCTATTTTATCATAGTGCCCGTAGCACATATGTACCTAACTTATAGTTAGTACATTAAAATTAGCACAATATTGCTATATGTTGCAGACAGGTAAATGTCTGAACTTACCTTATCAGCCTGTTCCCTTTCTCTCTCTTGGATCTTGAATCGCCTTCCTTGTAGGCCGATTTTGGGATCCTACAGACAAAACTATGTCTGTTAATTTTTTTCCCATTTATAGCTTTTATTTTTCATTAAAAAGCTTAAATAAAACCTATTTATAACTTTTTAGGTTTTATTTATTATTTTCACCATTTTCCCCCAACTTTTGCAAAATTACGATTTTGCCCCAATATTTTGGCAAAATTACAGTTTTGCCCCTGTCGGAATTTTATTGATCCAGACTGCATTTTTGGCTCTCAGGAACTTTTCTGACTCTTTTCTAATCATTACCGGGTTCGTTTTTACTTTATTTCCATTTTTCACTTTCCCGGCCCTCGGGAAGCACTATTCCGACCCTTACGTCGGTTTAGCGATTTTCTATCGTTTCGGAGCCTCAAATGGACGTTTCACTAGTATTTAAAACGTTCATCTAGACTTTCCCGACCTAGGTCTCCGAGGCTCGGGTTTTCCGTTCCCGACTCGGACCTTTATTTTATTTCCAAAAACGCCCCCCCCTCGGGGTCGGTTTTTCAATCTCACACGCGTTTTTCATTTTTAAGGGGACGGGTTACTATTCACGACCCACCCCTTAAATTTTTCCTTATTCAATTTTTCCGTTAGGGACTCGGGTTTCCGTTCCGGCCCTAACTTTTTATTTTAAATTCCTATTTTACCCCGAATGCCGTTTTCGAAATTTCGGCAGCATTTCGGCGTAAATTTAAGGCTTCCGGCGTTAGGTACGCCTCGAACCGTATGTACCTGCCACGTACTATACCACAAGCCTATTTTATGTAAAAGTTTTCCAAACTTTTACATAAAAGCCCTCAAATTTCAAATTTCACATTATCACCCACATAACAAAATTTTTTTTCACATTTCACACTTAATTCGGTTTCGGTTTTCACAACCAAACCAAATTAAATTTTGTCCAACTTACACCACACTTTAGGCCATTCAAATGTCATGTTTCCAACACTTTTTCAAGCCCATTTTCAATGCATTTTCAACCACATTTTTAGGGTTTTTATGCACTTAGAACCCACGGCCATTGAATTGAAAACATGCACACATTTTTGTTTTCATTCTTTCAATCACAATTCCATCATTTGCATATTAAAATGCATGATTTCAATCAACCAATTTCCACATAAAACCAACAAAATTTTTCTTCCAAACCCATTGTAACTCACGGCCACTTTATGAAATGCACACCAAAATTTTTTTTCAAGCTTTTCCATAATGAAATACAAGCTTTATTCTTCACAATTTAAACTTAGAAAGCATGTTAACCATTAACCACACACTTTTTTTTTCATTGGTTACCTAAGGTAACCCACGGATTTACCTTAGAAAAACCAACCAAAATTTGGTTTTTCTTTACACAATTTGCATGGTTTTCTTCCTTATTTCATTCTTAACAAAACCCAACATCAAATCCATGAAAAACAACCAAAAATTTTCCATCTTCCAATCACTATTCACCCACGGATTTCATTGAAAAAAAACCATGAAAATTTGAGTGAAAAAGGGAGTTACCTTAATCAATTGCTTCCTTTGTCTTCTAGGAGTGTTTTGACACACTTTTTGTGAAGAAAATTTGAAGAGAAAGCTTGGTTCTCCTTTGGTCCTTCACGTACATGCCATGGAAGACTTAGAAAAAATTTTTTCTTTTGGTTTGGCATGAAACAAAGTTTCGGCCACTTTGTTAAATTTTTGCCGACATAACCATGCAAGAAAGCCAATTAATTTGGCTCTAAACCAATCAAAATTTGACATCTTTCCAAGCCATTTCTTTCCCCATTTTTCAAAAATTAAAAATGGTAATTTTTGGCCAAATCTTGGCCTTTAGATCAAAAAGTAGATGAATCATGGCCATCCATTCTACCAACCACCAAAATTCTTTCATTTATTAATCTTGAATTATGATGTCATAAATACTAAAGTGAAAGTTGACTTTGACTTTCACTATTCACATTAATTCGACTACTTTTTGACCGATGCCGGTTCGAGCCGAAATTTTCCCGAAATCGTCCCGGCGTGTTCCTGAGGTCTCCTGTGCAGTCGGATCAATTTAATCTGCTTCCGTTTGATCAAAATCAATCCCGGAAGTTTACCGTCTTTTATTGCTCCGGTTAGGGTTTTTAATGCCGATTTTGGCACCGTTTCACCCGTTTCAACTCAGTGAATTTTTCCAACACTGAATTCTTACTCGTCAGTATTGTTAGAACATTTTCACATATTCTGAACAATATAAATACATTTATTTCACTCTTTAAACAGTACAAATTGTTATATACATACAATTGTACATTTTCGTCCGAGAATTGCCTGAATTTCCCGGTTGTCACATTCACCCCTCCTTATAAAATTTTCGTCCTCGAAAATTAGAACAAATGGGGGTATAATTTCCTCATCTCGTCTTCTCGTTCCCACGTAGCTTCTTCAATATTGTGATTTTTCCACAAAATCTTCACTAGTGGGATTACCTTATTCCTCAGTACTTTCTCTTCACGAGCTAGTACTTGAATAGGCTGTTCCTCATATGTCAAATCCTCGTGGATTTGAATAGGCTCATGCTTCAATACATGGGACGGATCTGGTATATACTTTCTCAGCATCGACACATGAAATACATTATGCACTGCCGACAATTCTGGGGGTAGCGCTAATCTGTAAGCGACCTTTCCAATGCGTTCGATAATTTCATAAGGTCCAATGTATCTTAGACTCAGTTTCCCCTTCTTACCGAAACGCATAATCCCCTTCATAGGCGATACCTTGAGAAACACGAAGTCTCCTTCGTCAAACTCCAAGGATCTCCGCCTTTTATCCGCGTAGCTCTTTTGTCGGCTTTGCGAAATTTTCATTTGACGCTGAATTCTAGCAACTGCATCGGAAGTCTCTTGCATGAAATCCGTCTTATGCAACTGCTTTTCTCGCAAATCGTACCAGTGTAATGGTGATCTGCACTTCCGTCCATACAAAGCCTCGTAAGGTGCCATGCCTATCGAAGCTTGGTAACTATTATTGTACGAGAATTCAATCAATGGTAGCTTCTCGTTCCAATTTCCCGCAAAATCCATAACGCAAGCTCGAAGCATGTCCTCTAATGTCTGAATTGTCCGCTCTGACTGCCCGTCTGTTTGCGGATGAAAAGCCGTACTGAGTCTCAATTCAGTACCCATGGCCTCTTGCACACACTTCCAGAAATTTGAAGTGAACCGTGCATCTCGATCTGATACAATGGATTTCGGTACTCCATGTAGTCTGACGACATGAGTTATGTACAGCTGAGCAAACTTTTCCAGCGAAAAAGTCATCTTGACAGCTATAAACCGTGCCGTCTTGGTCAGTCTGTCCACAATAACCCAGATGGCATCATAACCTTCTCGGGTTTTTGGGAGTCCCACTACAAAATCCATCGTAATGTGTTCCCATTTCCATTCAGGAATCTCCAACGGTTCCAATCTTCCTGCTGGATGTTTATGTTCCGCTTTGACTCTCTGACAGGTCATGCATCTACTCACGAATTTAGCTATATTGTTCTTCATCCCTTTCCACCAGAACTGTAACTTCAAGTCCTGATACATCTTGCTCGCTCCGGGATGAACCGAATAGGGTGTCTCGTGGGCTTCTGACATGATCCGTCTTCTAAGTTCCTCATCAGCTGGAACATTTATCCTTCCTTGATACAGGATTATTCCATCCTTGGAAATTCCTTCTTGAGAACTTGCCATCACAGGATCTCGCCTTTGAGCTTCCTTTATTTCCTCAAATAGCGATGATTCCACTTGGAGTGCAGCTAATCTTCCAGATATCAGCTCCAAGTTCAAAGAATTTATCTCTTGCTGCAATGGCTTCGGAAGCCTATTTATTGGTAGCTGGTGCGATACAGTAGACTTCCTACTTAGAGCATCCGCTACACGGTTGGCCTTTCCTGGATGGTAGAGGATTTCACAGTCATAATCGTTCACCAATTCCAACCATCGTCTCTGTCGCATATTGAGCTCTTTTTGCGTGAAGAAATACTTCAAGCTTTGGTGATCAGTGAAAATCTGACATTGAGCTCCATAGAGATAGTGTCGTCAAATTTTAAGTGCGAACACTACTGCAGCAAGTTCAAGGTCATGCGTAGGATAATTCCTTTCATGCTCCTTTAACTGACGGGAAGCATAGGCAATCACCTTGCCGTCTTGCATCAGGACTGCTCCCAATCCTATTTTCGATGCATCACTGTAGATCACGAACTTCTCCCCTTCAGTGGGAAGCGTAAGGATTGGTGCGCTTGTCAGTCGCCTCTTTAACTCCTGGAAGCTTCTTTCGCATTCCGTAGTCCACTCGTACTTTCTTTCTTTGCGTGTAAGAGCGGTAAGAGGTGCAGCTAATCGCGCGAATCCCTCTACAAATCGCCGATAATAACCAGCTAATCCCAAGAAACTGCGTATTTCTGTCACACTCTTGGATGCAGGCCACTGGTTAATTGCTTCTACCTTTGTCGGATCTACAGCAATACCTTCCTGGGATACAACATGTCCGAGGAAATGTACTCTGTCCAGCCAAAATTCACATTTTGAGAATTTGGCATACAGTTGATGCTTCCGTATCGTATTCAGCACTATCCTCAGATGCTCCTTGTGCTCCTCATGATTCTTCGAGTAT
Organism: Antiaris toxicaria; assembly: GCA_035233585.1. Lineage (NCBI taxonomy): Eukaryota > Viridiplantae > Streptophyta > Magnoliopsida > Rosales > Moraceae > Antiaris > Antiaris toxicaria. Next base: position 50,270,746 of record CP141153.1, read on the forward strand.
ATAAGAATGTCATCAATGAATACAATGACAAACTTATCCAAATACTCTTTAAAAATTATGTTCATCAAATCCATGAACGCTGCCGGCGCATTTGTCAATCCGAATGGCATCACAAGGAACTCGTAGTGTCCATAACGAGTCATAAACGCCGTCTTAGGAATATCACTCTCTTTGATTCTCAACTGGTGATATCCTGATCGTAAGTCGATCTTGGAAAATACCGCTGCGCCTTTTAACTGGTCGAATAGGTCATCAATTCTAGGTAACGGATACCTATTTTTGATCGTAACCTTATTCAACTCCCGGTAATCAATGCATAGTCAGAATGTTCCATCCTTTTTCTTGACGAATAACACAGGTGCACCCCATGGAGAAAAACTCGGCCTGATGAATCCCTTATCCAAAAGCTCCTTCAATTGTACCTGCAGCTCCTTTAACTCCACTGGAGCCATACGGTATGGTGCTTTGGAAATAGGTGCTGTTCCAGGCATCAACTCAATTTCAAACGAGATTTCTCTCTCTGGCGGTATCCCTGGTAACTCTTCCGGAAATACGTCAAGAAACTCATTAACCACAGGAACATCTTCAGGTTGAAGCTTCTGTTCCTCTGCAGTATCCACCACATATGCCAGATATCCCATGCAACCACTGGCTATCAGCTTGCTTGCTCTCAGCGAACTGATCATCATCTTCCCGGGTCTTCGAGAAGTATCAACATACTCGAAACTCTCTTCTTCCTCGGGTTGGAAGACTATCTTTCGATTTCGACAGTCGATCGTAGCTTGGTATTTCCCTAGGAAATCCATGCCTAAAATCACATCGTAATCCATGATCTCTATTACGATCAACTCAGCATATAGTTCCCTATTTGCCACATATACTGGTACATAGGGTAACCAGTAATTGGACAACAATACTTCCCCAGAGGGTAAGGCTGTTTTAAATACCCTTCCCATATTATCCTTAGGAAGTCCTATCTTGTCAACAAATGCATAGGAAACAAATGAATGCGTAGCACCGGAATCGAATAATACAGAGGCTACATGACTAGCGACAGGAAGCTGACCTGTCACCACGTTTGATGTTCCTGCCTCTGCGTCTTCCTTACTGTAGGCCATCACACGAGCATCAGCACGTTGCATTCGCTCCTGGCGTTGCGGCCTCACTGGTGACTCTGTGACAACCGGGAAATTCAGACAATTCTCGGACGAAAATGTACAATTGTATGTATATAACAATTTGTACTATTTAAAGAGTGAAATAAATGTATTTATATTGTTCAGAATATATGAAAATGTTCTAACAATACTGACGAGTAAGAATTCAGTGCTGGAAAAATTCACTGAGTTGAAACGGGTGAAACGGTGCCAAAATCGGCATTAAAAACCCTAACCGGAGCAATAAAAGACGGTAAACTTTCGGGATTGATTTTGATCAAACGGAAGCAGATTAAATTGATCCGACTGCACAGGAGACCTCAGGAACACGCCGGGACGATTTCAGGAAAATTTCGGCTCGAACCGGTATCGGGCAAAAAGTAGTCGAATTAATGTGAATAGTGAAAGTCAAAGTCAACTTTCACTTTTACATTTATGACATCATAATTCAAGATTATAAATGGAAAGAATTATGGTGGTTGGTAGGATGGATGGCTAAGATTCATTTAACTTTTGATCTAAAGGCCAAGATTTGGCCAAAATATACCATTTTTAATTTTTGAAAAATGGGGAAAGAAATGGCTTGAAAGATGTCTAATTCTCATTGGTGGAAGGCTAAATTAATTGGTCTTTTTGATGGCTTAAGTCGGCAAGTTTTGGAGTGAAAGGCCGAAACCATTTTTCATGCAAAATCAAAGAACAAAAAAATTTTCTAAGTTCTTCCATGGAGTCTACGTGAGGGACCAAAGGAGAACCAAGCAATATCTTCAATTTTCTTCACAAAAAAGAGTGGCAAAGTGTTCATTGAAGGCAAAGGAAGCATTAGACCAAGGTAAATCCCTTTTTCACTCAATTTTTCATGGGTTTTCTTCACTAAATCCGTGGATGAATAGTGATAGAAAGATGCAAAATTTTTGGTTGTTTTTCATGGATTTGATGTTGGGTTTTGTTAAGAATGAAATAAGTAAGAAAACCATGCAAATTGTGTAAAGAAAAACCAAATTTTGGTTGGTTTTTCAAGGGAAAATCCGTGGGTTACCTTGGGTAACCAATGAGAAAAAGTTTTGGTTAATTGGTAATATGCTTTCTAAGTTTAATTTTGTGAAGAATAAAGCATGAATTCATTGTGAAAAGTTGAAAAAAAAATTTCTTGGTGTGAATTCCATTAAATGGCCGTGGGGTTGTTAATGGGTTTGGAAGAAAATTTTGCTTGGTTTTATGTGGTATTTGGTGATTGGAATTATGCATTTTAATATGCAAATGATGGAATTGTGATTGAAAGAATGAAAACAAAAATGTGTGCATGTTTTCAATTCAATGGCCGTGGGTTATAAGTGCATAAAAACCCTAAGAAATGTGGTTGAAAATGCATTGAAAAAGGGCTTGAAAATGTGTTAAAAAAATGGCATTTAATAGCCTAAAGAGTGGTTGAAAAATTTGAGAAGTTTGGTTCGGTTTGGTTGTGAAAACCGAAACCAAACTATGGACAAAAGTGTGAAAAAAATTTTGTTATGTGGGTGATAATGTGAAATTGGAAATTTGTGAGCTTTTATGTAAAAGTTTGGAAAACTTTTACATAAAATAGGCTTGTGGTATAGTACGTGGCAGGTACTTATGGTTCGAGGCGTACCTAACGCCGGAAGCCTTAAATTTACGCCGAAATGCTGCCGAAATTTCAAAAAACGGCATTCGGGGTAAAATAGGAATTTAAAATAAAAGTTAGGGCCGGAACGGAAACCCGAGTCCCTAACGGAAAAATTGGATAAGGAAGAAATTTTATTTAAGGGGTGGGTCGTGAATAGTAACCCGTCCCCTTGAAAATGAAAAACGTAAGTGAAATTGAAAAAAAACCGACCCCGAGGGGGGGCGTTTTTGGAAATAAAATAAAGGTCCGAGTCGGGAACGGAAAACCCGAGCCTCGGAGACCTAGGTCGGGAAAGTCTAGATGAACGTTTTAAATACTAGTGAAACGTCCATTTGAGGCTCCGAAACGATAGAAAATCGCTAAACCGACGTGAGGGTCGGAATAGTGCTTCCCGAGGGCCGGGAAAACAAAAAATGGAAATAAAGTAAAAACGAACCCGGTAATGATTAGAAAAGAATCAGAAAAGTTCCTGAGAGCCAAAAATGCAGTCTGGATCAATAAAATTCCGTCAGGGGCAAAACTGCAATTTTGCCAAAATATTGGGGCAAAACTGTAATTTTGCAAAAGTTGAGGGAAAATGGTGAAAATGATAAATAAAGCCTAAAAAGTTATAAATAGGTTTTATTTAAGCTTTTAAATGAAAAATAAAAGCTATAAATGAAAATGAAATTAACAGACAAGGTTTTGTCTGTAGGATCCCAAAATTTGCCTACAAGGAAGGCGATTCAAGATCCAAGAGAGAGAAAGGGAACAGTCTGATAAGGTAAGTTCAGACATTTACCTGTCTGCAACATATAGCAATATTGTGCTAATTTTAATGTACTAACTATAAGTTCGGTACATATGTGCTACGGGCACTATGATAGAATAGAGAGAGAGACGAAATGTGCTACGGGCACTATTGAGAATGGACACATTGTTAATTGTGCTTCGGGCACTAGAGCGAGGTTAATGAAACTCACTCACCTAAAATTAAAATGTGAACCATTCCTAACCACGGGACAATGTGAAGTCACCGGGTTAGAATGTTAAAAAGTCGGTAATGAAACCACTTTCTGGCGTACCAGCCTTCCGTACAGGGAGGTACTATTTTTGCCTTCGGGGCTATGAGATAAGGCTGTGGAGGTCAGCACTGATGTACCGCTCCCAGTCATGTAAAATTTTGCCTTCGGGGCTATGAGATTAAGGCTGTGGAGGTCAGCACTAATGTACCGCTCCCAGTCATGCACACTTAAATGGTACTGCCAACCGAGCTCAAAACCAGAACGTAAATAAAGATAATGACCTAAAACTGAAACTGTGCCATAATTGAGCATAAGACAGTTTAGTGAGAGCACTAACATCGCGGTAGATGTACTAGTGTGAGACAGTGTTGTGGTCAAACTTACTATTCACCATGAATAGTGGTCAAAGTTACTATTCACGTATGAATAGTGGTCAAAGGTACTATTCACGATGAATAGTACTATTCATAGAAATTTCATTTCTTGCATGTTTGAACTTACTGAGCCTGTAGCTCACCATTTTTGCTAATGTTGCAGGTAAGCGACCAGCTCAGTAGCTTGTTTGACTGGATGCGGACGGGATGGCGCGTGTCAAATGGGATAACTGGGCGAGGGATATGGTACTGCCAGAGTCTTGCCGCTGAGCGTAAAGTGAAGGGAAAAAGGGGGAAACAGTCTTTTGTAATTATATATAATTTTACGAAAGTACTGTATTATTTATATTACTTTGTACTTGTCAACAAAGTAAATAGTGGAAAAAGATTTTATATGATGTTTAAAGAAAAAAAAAAATTTTTCCCAAAAACGTCATGATTTAAAAAGAGGAGAGAGATAAGCCGGCGACCCATGAGAGTACAATCTATCGCAGTTAGCGATAAAGCTCAACTGTAATAGTATTGTATGATCTCCACAAGGGGCGGGCCGCCACAGACTCTTCCACTCTGGCTTGAAGGGAATGAGCTTGTAGGCGTGTCTGGTGCGGTTGGGAAGTGCCTTGTCCACCCTGCCTATTTGGACAGTTCCTGGCGTAATGGCCCTCCTTTCCACATTCGTAGCACACAAGTGGCCCAAATCTGCATTGCCCAGAATGTCTCTTCCCGCATGTAGGGCAGTTTTGCACATTAGACTCTGCATTACCAGCTGTTCTCCGCTGCTGGTTTCGATTATTTCCCTGGCAATTCCCAGAAAAATTCCCTTTTCTCTTATTTTGCTGGGATCCTTGATTGTTGCCCTGGCTTGGTTTCGCATTCTGACTAGGCTTGCTCGATTGACCAACTTGCGTAGACTTCGCCAAAGCCCTCTCCTTCTTTTTAGACTCCCAGTGTTTCTCTCTTTCCTCTTTCTGTCGAGCTACATGGAACTCAGCCCTGATGGCCCGACTCACACAATCGGCTACAGAAGTAGGTGGCACTAGTCCAGTGTCTACTAATGCAGCAATTTCTGGCCTGAACATCCCGATCATTTTCTGTATCTTTTCCCTCTCAGTAGGGACTACATAAGGGCACAAACGAGATAGTTGATCGAACTTTCGGCAGACTTCGCTTACCGACATGTTCCCTTGCGTCAACTCTGAGAATTCTTTCTGTTGCTGTCTCAGAGATGCAGGGTCGTAATATTTCTGGTTAAATTCTTCCAGAAATTCCGCCCAACTCATGGTAGACACGTCTCTCCTCATTCGCACAGTGTCCCACCAAAAACGAGTATCTTTTCTCAGCACAAAAGACGCACATGCAACCTTCTCCCGGTCGGTTAGGTTCATGAACTCCATGATCACTTGTAATGATGACAACCAGTCTTCAGCCTCTAAGGGATTTGTAGACCCTTCAAATTCTGGCGGCCTCATGCGCCTGAATCTTTCATAGAGGGGTTCTAAATTTAATACTGGTTGTGGTTCAGGAGCTCTCTCATGTACTGCAGCTGGACGAATAACCGGATCTACCTCAGCTTGTTGTTCTACTTGGGTACCCTCAGAGCCTTGTCTCTGCTCTAGCTCCTCTACCCGTCGCCTCAGATTCGCATTTTCTTGCATCTGAGCTTCCAACAGAGCTTGTATCTGATCCAGTCTCTCCATAATATCAGGACGTCGCTCTCGTCCCTCTGGTCGATTTCTCAAATCAACCATCTTGGCTATTGTCCTATTATGGCACAATAATTCACCGTTAGCTTTTTCCATAACCGCATTCGTAAAATTATATCAATTTACGAAATTTAGGGTACTGTAAAGCCACATCATCTTAACATCATCGTACAACATATAATCATTTTGGTACTTCATTCATAGCAAAACATTTATATGTCATACATAGGCATCACCAGTCATATATACATCGGTCGTTTATACAAAATGGCCACAAGTCTTTACAAAAGAGCTTTTCTCTCTAAGCTACTTATGTACATATACACATCTACTGATCACTCGTTCCCTACATCTGGGACTAGAGGATATTCTTCTGGATCCTCATCGTTATTGGTATCATCTGAGTCGTCACCACCCCTAGGTAATGTTCCCTGTCCTGAGTCATCACCTCCTCGTGGTCTAGACGGTCCGGCCTCATGATCATTCATCATTCTTCTCGGCCCGAATATGCGTGCAAACATCTCATCTTGACCCAGCGTCTCTCGTCGACTCTGCGTCAGATGCTCGATCAGAATCTCTCTCTCGATCGCCCTGATCGTTACCACGAACTCTTGGAGCGTCAGAGGAAACGGCTTGATCACCCTCGGTCTCAGCTCCAAGGATAAACCTTTCCAAAACAGCTCACAGCAGTTTGCTTCCGTGAGGTTAGGCAACGGACATCTCCTCCGAATGATCTCCTCAAACCGTGCTGCGTAAGACATCACTGTCTCACCAGACAGCATGACCATCCTCTCGGTCTGGAGAATGTAGTCCCTGACCTCATCAAATCCAGGGTACGCAGGTGCATCAGCCTCTCGTCTCTCTGGAGGTGCTGGAGCAGGTGTTGGATCCCTAGGTTGAAACTGATCAGCCAACCGCTGACAGAATTCGGCCCAACTGAATCCCAATAAAATCTCCTGGTCGCAATACTGCCAGAACACTCGAGCGTCTCCCTGAAACATACTGACAGCCAACTGGATCCACATATCTCGATCAATGTCGCATATCACCATGATCCTCTCAATGGCATGGAGCCAGTCCTTGGTCTCCATCGACTGTCGTCCACCGTCGAACATAGGAGGACTGCTGGCCCTAAATGCCTGTACTGCCCGTGCCGACACTCTCACCCCAATATGTTGGCGTCCACCAACAACTGGAATGTCCACTACTACCGGTGGATGTACTATCGGTCGTGGCTGTACTATCTCTACTGGCGCTGGCACTGGTGCTGGTACTGGTACCGGAGGTCTCTCGGGTACCGGGGATCTGACTACCGGCCTTTGGGAAATGGGCGGCCTCGCAATAGGTCTCGTCCATACCCTTAATACCCCTCTTGGTCGTGGTAGCGGTGGTCTCACATATGGAGGTCTGGTCATCGTGCTACCTATAAGATAATTATTTTCGCATAAGAAAATAATTAACTGAACTTAAGTAAACTACTTACTTGGATAGCGGTGCAGGATGCGCAAAGTGTCAAATCGGGATATGGTCATACTGCTCTGATAAACCAACTGTGACAGCAATTGGTATTCAAAACTCAGCCACTCGAAAACGATGCTCTGATACCAACTGTGGCAGCAGTTGGTATTATAAACTAAACCAATCTCATACCATGCTCTGATACCAACTGTGGCGGCCCGCCCCTCGTAGAGATCATACAATACTATTACAGTTGAGCTTATCGCTAACTGCGATAGATTGTACTCTCGTGGGTCACCGGCTTATCTCACTCTCTTTTAAAATCGTGTCGTTTTTGGGGAAAATTTTTTTTTTTTTCTTTAAACATCATATGAAATCTTCTTCCACTATTTACTTTGTTGATAGGTACAAAGTAATATAAATAATACAGTACTTTTGTAAAATATATATATATAATTACAAAAGAACTGTTTCTCCTTTTTTTTCCCTTCACTTTAACGCTCAGCGGCAAGACTCTGGCAGTACCATATCCCTCGCCCAGTTATCCCATTTGACACGCGCCATCCTGTACGCCATCCAGTCAAACAAGCTACTGAGCTGGTCGCTTACCTGCAACATTAGCAAAAATGGTGAGCTACAGGCTCAGTAAGTTCAAACATGCAAGAAATAAAATTTCTATGAATAGACTATTCATCGTGAATAGTACTTTTGACCACTATTCATACGTGAATAGTAACTTTGACCACTATTCATACGTGAATAGTAATGTTGACCACACCACTGTATCACACTAGTACATCTACCGCGATGTTAGTGCTCTCACTAAACTGTCTTATGCTCAATTATGGCACAGTTTCAGTTTTAGGTCATTATCTTTATTTACGTTCTGGTTTTGAGCTCGGTTGGCAGTACCATTTAAGTGCGCATGACTGGGAGCGGTACATTAGTGCTGACCTCCACAGCCTTAATCTCATAGCCCCGAAGGCAAAATAGTACATTGACTGGGAGCGGTACATCAGTGCTGACCTCCACAGTCTTATCTCATAGCCCCGAAGGCAAAATAGTACCTCCCTATACGGAAGGCTGGTACGCCAGAAAGTGGTTTCATTACCGACTTTTTAACATTCTAACCCGGTGACTTCACATTGCCCCGTGGTTAGGAATGGTTCACATTTTAATTTTAGTTGAGTGAGTTTCATTAACCTCGCTCTAGTGCCAGAAGCACAATTAACCATGTGTCCCATTCTTATAGTGCCCGTAGCACATTTCGTCACTCTCTCTATTTTATCATAGTGCCCGTAGCACATATGTACCTAACTTATAGTTAGTACATTAAAATTAGCACAATATTGCTATATGTTGCAGACAGGTAAATGTCTGAACTTACCTTATCAGCCTGTTCCCTTTCTCTCTCTTGGATCTTGAATCGCCTTCCTTGTAGGCCGATTTTGGGATCCTACAGACAAAACTATGTCTGTTAATTTTTTTCCCATTTATAGCTTTTATTTTTCATTAAAAAGCTTAAATAAAACCTATTTATAACTTTTTAGGTTTTATTTATTATTTTCACCATTTTCCCCCAACTTTTGCAAAATTACGATTTTGCCCCAATATTTTGGCAAAATTACAGTTTTGCCCCTGACGGAATTTTATTGATCCAGACTGCATTTTTGGCTCTCAGGAACTTTTCTGACTCTTTTCTAATCATTACCGGGTTCGTTTTTACTTTATTTCCATTTTTCACTTTCCCGGCCCTCGGGAAGCACTATTCCGACCCTTACGTCGGTTTAGCGATTTTCTATCGTTTCGGAGCCTCAAATGGACGTTTCACTAGTATTTAAAACGTTCATCTAGACTTTCCCGACCTAGGTCTCCGAGGCTCGGGTTTTCCGTTCCCGACTCGGACCTTTATTTTATTTCCAAAAACGCCCCCCCCTCGGGGTCGGTTTTTCAATCTCACACGCGTTTTTCATTTTTAAGGGGACGGGTTACTATTCACGACCCACCCCTTAAATTTTTCCTTATTCAATTTTTCCGTTAGGGACTCGGGTTTCCGTTCCGGCCCTAACTTTTTATTTTAAATTCCTATTTTACCCCGAATGCCGTTTTCGAAATTTCGGCAGCATTTCGGCGTAAATTTAAGGCTTCCGGCGTTAGGTACGCCTCGAACCGTATGTACCTACCACGTACTATACCACAAGCCTATTTTATGTAAAACTTTTCCAAACTTTTACATAAAAGCCCTCAAATTTCAAATTTCACATTATCACCCACATAACAAAATTTTTTTTCACATTTCACACTTAATTCGGTTTCGGTTTTCACAACCAAACCAAATTAAATTTTGTCCAACTTACACCACACTTTAGGCCATTCAAATGTCATGTTTCCAACACTTTTTCAAGCCCATTTTCAATGCATTTTCAACCACATTTTTAGGGTTTTTATGCACTTAGAACCCACGGCCATTGAATTGAAAACATGCACACATTTTTGTTTTCATTCTTTCAATCACAATTCCATCATTTGCATATTAAAATGCATGATTTCAATCAACCAATTTCCACATAAAACCAACAAAATTTTTCTTCCAAACCCATTGTAACTCACGGCCACTTTATGAAATGCACACCAAAATTTTTTTTCAAGCTTTTCCATAATGAAATACAAGCTTTATTCTTCACAATTTAAACTTAGAAAGCATGTTAACCATTAACCACACACTTTTTTTTTCATTGGTTACCTAAGGTAACCCACGGATTTACCTTAGAAAAACCAACCAAAATTTGGTTTTTCTTTACACAATTTGCATGGTTTTCTTCCTTATTTCATTCTTAACAAAACCCAACATCAAATCCATGAAAAACAACCAAAAATTTTCCATCTTCCAATCACTATTCACCCACGGATTTCATTGAAAAAAAACCATGAAAATTTGAGTGAAAAAGGGAGTTACCTTAATCAATTGCTTCCTTTGTCTTCTAGGAGTGTTTTGACACACTTTTTGTGAAGAAAATTTGAAGAGAAAGCTTGGTTCTCCTTTGGTCCTTCACGTACATGCCATGGAAGACTTAGAAAAAATTTTTTCTTTTGGTTTGGCATGAAACAAAGTTTCGGCCACTTTGTTAAATTTTTGCCGACATAACCATGCAAGAAAGCCAATTAATTTGGCTCTAAACCAATCAAAATTTGACATCTTTCCAAGCCATTTCTTTCCCCATTTTTCAAAAATTAAAAATGGTAATTTTTGGCCAAATCTTGGCCTTTAGATCAAAAAGTAGATGAATCATGGCCATCCATTCTACCAACCACCAAAATTCTTTCATTTATTAATCTTGAATTATGATGTCATAAATACTAAAGTGAAAGTTGACTTTGACTTTCACTATTCACATTAATTCGACTACTTTTTGACCGATGCCGGTTCGAGCCGAAATTTTCCCGAAATCGTCCCGGCGTGTTCCTGAGGTCTCCTGTGCAGTCGGATCAATTTAATCTGCTTCCGTTTGATCAAAATCAATCCCGGAAGTTTACCATCTTTTATTGCTCCGGTTAGGGTTTTTAATGCCGATTTTGGCACCGTTTCACCCGTTTCAACTCAGTGAATTTTTCCAACACTGAATTCTTACTCGTCAGTATTGTTAGAACATTTTCACATATTCTGAACAATATAAATACATTTATTTCACTCTTTAAACAGTACAAATTGTTATATACATACAATTGTACATTTTCGTCCGAGAATTGCCTGAATTTCCCGGTTGTCACATTAGGAGTGGTTCACATTTTAATTTTAGTTGAGTGAGTTTCATTAACCTCGCTCTAGTGCCCGAAGTACAATTAACCATGTGTCCCATTCTTATAGTGCCCGTAGCACATTTTGTCTCTCTCTCTATTCTATCATAGTGCCCGTAGCACATATGTACCTAACTTATAGTTAGTACATTAAAATTAGCACAATATTGCTATATGTTGCAGACAGGTAAATGTCTGAACTTACATTATCAGACTGTTCTCTTTCTCTCTCTTGGATCTTGAATCGCCTTCCTTGTAGGCCGATTTTGGGATCCTACAGACAAAACTATGTCTGTTAATTTCTTTCCCATTTATAGCTTTTATTTTTCATTAAAAAGCTTAAATAAAACCTATTTATATCTTTTTAGGTTTTATTTATTATTTTCACCATTTTCCCTTAACTTTTGCAAAATTACGATTTTGCCCCAATATTTTGGCAAAATTACAGTTTTGCCCCTGACGGAATTTTATTGATCCAGACTGCATTTTTGGCTCTCAGGAACTTTTCTGACTCTTTCTAATCATTACCGGGTTCGTTTCTATTTTATTTCCACTTTTTGTTTTCCCGGCCCTCGGGAAGCACTATTCCGACCCTTACGTCGGTTTAGCGATTTTCTATCGTTTCGGAGTCTCAAATGGACGTTTCACTAGTATTTAAAACGTTCATCTAGACTTTCCCGACCCAGGTCTCCGAGGCTCGGGTTTTCCGTTCCCGACTCGGACCTTTATTTTATTTCCAAAAACGCCCCCCCCTCGAAGTCAGTTTTTCAATCTCACACGCGTTTTTCATTTTTAAGGGGACGGGTTACTATTCATGACCCACCCGTTAAATTTTCCTTATTCACTTTTCCGTTAGGGACTCGGGTTTCCGTCCCGGCCCTAACTTTTAATTTAAATTCCTATTTTACCCCGAATGCCGTTTTTGAAATTTCGGCAGCATTTCGGCGTAATTTTAAGGCTTCCGGCGTTAGGTATGCCTCGAACCGTATGTACCTGCCACGTACTATACCACAAGCCTATTTTATGTAAAAGTTTTCCAAACTTTTACATAAAGCCCACAAATTTCAAATTTCACATTATCACCCACATTACAAAATTTTTTTCACATTTTTACCCTTAATTTGGTTTCGGTTTTCACAACCAAACCGAACCAAATTTTGTCAAACTTTCACCATATTTTAGGCCATTCAATGTCATGTTTTTAACACATTTTCAAGCCCATTTTCTTGGCATTTTCAACCAAATTCTTAGGGTTTTTTAAACACTTAAAACCCACGGCCATTGAATTGAAAACATGCACACATTTTTGCTTTCATTCTTTCAATCACAATTCCATCATTTGCATATTAAAATGCATAATTCCCATCAACCAAATACCACATAAAACCAAGCAAAATTTTCTTCCAAACCATTAACAACCCCACGGCCATTTAATGGAATTCACACAAGAAATTTTTTTCAAACTTTCCACAATGAAATACAAGCTTTGTTCTTCACAAAATTAAGCTTAGAAAGCATATTAGCAATTAACCACAAAGTTTCCTCATTGGTTACCTAAGGTAACCCACGGATTTCCCCTTGAAAAACCAACCAAATTTCAGTTTTTCTTTACACAATTTGCATGGTTTTCTTACTTATTTCATCCTTAACAAAACCCAACATCAATTCAATGGAAAACAACCAAAAATTTTCCATCTTTCTATCACTATTCACCCACGGATTTTGTGAAGAAAAACCATGAAAAATTCAAGTGCAAGGGAAGTTACCTTAGTCAAATGCTTCCTTTGTCTTCAAGGAGTGTTTTGACACACTTTTTGTGAAGAAATATTGAAGAGAAAACTTGGTTTCCCTTGGTCCCTCACGTAGCCACCATGGAAGGAAGTTAGAAAAATTTTCTTATGGCTTTTGGCTTGAAATTTTGGTTTCGGCCACTTTGTAAATGTTTTGCCGACTTATGCAAACCAAAAGCCAATTAATTTGGCTCTAAACCAATGACAATTTGACATCTTTCAAGCCATTTCTTTCCCCATTTTTCAAAAATTAAAAAGGGTTAATTTTGGCTAAATCTTGGCCTTTAGATCAAAAAGTAGATGAATCATGGCCATCCATTCTACCAACCACCAAAATTCTTTCATTTATTAATCTTGAATTATGATGTCATAAATACTAAAGTGAAAGTTGACTTTGACTTTCACTATTCACATTAATTCGACTACTTTTTGACCGATGCCGGTTCGAGCCGAAATTTTCCCGAAATCGTCCCGGTGTGTTCCTGAGGTCTCCTGTGCAGTCGGATCAATTTAATCTGCTTCCGTTTGATCAAAATCAATCCCGGAAGTTTACCGTCTTTTATTGCTCCGGTTAGGGTTTTTAATACCGATTTTGGCACCGTTTCACCCGTTTCAACTCAGTGAATTTTTCCAACACTGAATTCTTACTCGTCAGTATTGTTAGAACATTTTCACATATTCTGAACAATATAAATACATTTATTTCACTCTTTAAACAGTACAAATTGTTATATACATACAATTGTACATTTTCGTCCGAGAATTGCCTGAATTTCCCGGTTGTCACATGAATAGCCATCTTTAGGAATGTGTCTACATGGTATAGCCCGAAGGGTTTGTGGCAAAAGGCTAAGAAAGAAAAGTCTGCAAGTTGCTTAGATCCATTTATGGACTAAAGCAAGCATCTCACTCATGGAACTAGAGATTTGATCAAACGATCAAAATATTTGGTTTTGAGCAGAACGTTGATGAGCCCTATGTTTATAAACATATGAAGGATGGAAAAGTGGTCTTTCTAGTACTCTATGTCGATGATATACTGCTCATTGGGAATGATGTAGGTAATTTATCATCGGTCAAGCTTTGGCTACACCAATAGTTTGACATGAAGGACTTGGGAGAAGCTAATTATGTTCTGGGCATTCGTCTCTTTAGAGATCGAAAGAATAAAATGATAACATTATCCCAGGCTTCATACATAGATAAAATAATTGACAAATATGCAATGCAAGAGGCAAAGAAAGGTTCACAACCTTCCATTATCGGTCTAACTCTTTCATTGGATGACTGTCCCAAGACATCGGAAGAAAGAGAGCGTATGAGTAAGGTCTCTTATGCATCCGCTGTGGCTAGCCTTATGTACGCTATGCTTTGCACTCGCCCAGAAATATGTTTTGCAGTAGGTATAGTGAGTCGATATCAAGTGAATTTTGGAACTAAGTACTGGCAAGCAGTGAAGCATATACTTAAGTATCTTAAGAGAATGAGGGATTATATGTTAGTGTATTCTGGAGGGGACCTAACACCCATAGGATACACAGACTCAGACTTCCAGACTTACAAGGATTCGAGGAAATCGACATCAGGATTAGTGTTCTTACTCGGAGGGGGCGCCATTATGTGGAGCAGTGTGAAACAGGGTTGCACAGCTAACTCTACGATGGAGGCTGAGTATGTGGCTACGGTTGAGGCATCTAAGAAGCAGTTTGGCTCCACAAGTTCTTTAGAGACCTTAAGGTCATTCCAAGTGTTGACAAGCCTATCACACTTTACTATGATAACACTGGGGTAATTGCCAACATAAGGGAATCTCGGCACCATAAGAGGACCAAGCACATAGATCAGAGTTATGACATTATAAGAGGGCACGTGGAGACAAGGCAAGTGGATGTATGTAAGATCGCGTCCGAGGACAATATTGCCGATCCCTTTACTAAGACTTTGGAGGCTAGAAGCTTTGAAAGGCATGTAAAGGTAATGAGGATGTGTAACATGGCACAACAACTGGCTTTGGGCAAGTGGGAGATTGTTAGGAAATGCCCTAAACAGTAGAGACATTTTTATGTATTTATTTTGAACTGGATAATAAAATTATAATATAGAGGTTATTCATTATATTGCTGTTTGTACTTATTTTATTTATATGTTAAAGTAAATGTAAGCAAATATGTCTCACTGACTACTTCTGTAAAAACTATTAGAACATTGCATGCAATGGACTTTTGTATGCGAGCAAACAATGTTCTAAAGTAAGCAGTCTAAACTAAGGTCTGTAATCTATGGGGTTAGATCGAGCATCTAACTGATGTTAAAACTATTATGTTGTCTAAAGCCATGATGGGGACGGTTTGTCTTGACTGTCCAGAGCATAGACTCCCAAGTATAGACATAGATATGTTGTTTGGTGGTGACATATTAGACTGGGACTAAAGCGTGATTGATCTATGTAGTCCGCCATGAGTGGATCAATCTGCTTTTGACGTCGATTATGCAATAACCTTAATCCTGAGTAAATGAACTACTTCATGTATATGACTTGTGTACTTTGATTTTCCAATGGCTAAAGTGTCATAAGCTTATAGACCAGTTCATTGGGTGCATAACTTGTATGCGATGAAGGGATTGTTTACGGATATCAGAATCATAGCTCTAAATAGTTAAGGGTATCCGCTTAAAGGCATTATACTAGATGTGAAAATGGACAAGGCCTTGGGTCGTCTGCTAGGCAGATGACTTCTTATTCACACATGGTGAATAATCATTTTCTTATTCAGTAGTATAATTGAACTTTAAGATAGCTTGATCAATAGGATTGAACGGACTTTGACTTAAGGCTGATCATGGATATCATATGAGGGTTCTGCATACATGACAAGGTCATTGGACATTAGCTTGTCATAGGCTTTCGTAATACAGTATATAATTAGGAGTTCAGTTTCAGGTTTATAGTGGTGTGACTCTGAAATTAGTGATCATATGATTGAGTTGTTCGATACAGAATGATGATCACATGGATTCACGGGAGCCTGATTATATATGCCCAATTGGTCCCTCTACTAGCTCCACATAATTCCTTAACGGTTGGCAAATTGATTTGTGTATGCTTATTGGCTAGTTGATTATGCATGGATGGTGTTGACATAGGATTAGGATGGTGGACAGGATTCTCTCCAGTTGAATTCATATTTTGTTTTGGATAATAGAGTGCACAATTATTCAAACTCCAAATAAAGTTGCCATGATTTTATTTGAGATTGGATTGAAGTTGTAGAAAATTATCCATGAGAACAAAATTTGAAATACAACTTTTTGTGAAGTTTGAAATCTGAATTTTGAATTTGAAAATTGAAAAATTTGAAATTTGAATTTTGAATTCGAAATTTAAATTTGAAATGTGAATTTGAAGTTTGAATTTTGAAATTTGAAATTCAAATTTTGAATCACAGTCCAAGTGGAATTCGAATTCTTTGTGGATAACTCCATAGGGTTAGAATTCGAATTTCAGTTGAATTATGGAGAGGAAAATCTTTTTTGAATCGTACTTGAATTTCGGATCTTGAAACTATCAAGAAAACCGAATTTGTTAAGGAAATCTCACCTTGAGAGGAATCGATTTTTATGGATAAGGTTCAAGGGAAATTCAAGTAAGAAAATCCTAGTTGAATTTTGATTCTCTCCCTACCTAAAGTGGATGAAAATTATTGGATAAATCCAAGGAGATTTTTTAGTTATTTGTGGATAAAGGTGATATAAAATTCAAGCTAGAAAATCCTATTTGGATTTTGATTCTCCTCACTTTTAATGGCCGAATCTAGTCATGTTTTTGGCACTAGGGAAATTCGGTTATTATGGATAATTGAGGAAACAAAATTCAATTTAAAATCATGTTTGAATTTGGATTACAAAATCCCAAAAGATGGCTGAATGTACCATTGATTTTGGCCTTGTTAATTTTGGATTTTTGTGAGTGGATAAGGGAGAAAATTTTCTCCTAATCTAATTCAAAATCAAGGGATCACCTTATGCAAGTCTATAAATAGAGGTCCTACCACTCTAGTTCTCTCAGACCATAGACTCTCAGGTAAGCGGGCTTATTGTTGCACAATTCACCATGACAATAAGTTCTTTGGAGATATGGGTGGTTGGAAGGAGACTCACAGTGCTAGCATACTGGTTGAGGAACGGAGTGCCCACACACTCTGCGATCTGGGAATTGAAGAATAGTAAAGAAGGCTAGTTGGCTGAAACCCTCCAGTTATTCTCCTCCTGTAGTTTGGCATCCTCTTGAGGTATGAGTTTTATTGTTTTTAGTTTATTATATACGACATCACGAGAAATTTAATGATCTTGAAAAATTTTTATTGTTCTACTGCGCCACTCTGATGTGTTTTTATCAATTTTATCCTACATTTGCTCCATCTATTCTATTCTTTGTCTTAGCTCAGCAATTGCCTTCATCTGAGCCTCTAACATAGCTTTAAATTCATCTACTCTCTCTGACAGGACTGGATGCCCTCTCTTGTTCTCAAGTTTTGCAGATTCACCATGTTTTCTATTTTCTATAGTCGCATGAAAATTAATTGTTAGATTTTTCATAAACATATTTTTACAATATAAGTAAAATAGTTTTAATCATCATATAGATTTCAACATTTCATCGATTAAACATGTCAAAATATGATTGTCATTTCCTTTCAAAATTTTCATGTACACATTAACTTGAAGGCTCTTTTCTAAATACCGCCTTTCGATACAGTCATATATACACATATATAGATATATATACATTTATACATCACATGTGTTTCTACATCTAGTCTCCTGGCTGAGGTTGATCCAAAATTGTCAAAAATTCCTCTAGATCCACTTCATCTTCATCGGTGCTGTTTCTGACCTCGGATGGCGTTGATCCTTCAGCAAGACCCGTACCCTCGTGTTGTCTTGATGGACCGCCTCATGATCATTTGCCATAGGTCTCGATCCGTACAAGTGATCTAACATTGCTTCTTGTAATAGCTGTTCATGCCTCTTGCGTACCATGTGCTCCATCATCAGCTCTTCCTCTACTTTAGTTGCAGTAACAATAAACTCTCGTAAAGTGATAGGGTATAAAGGGATTACCCTCTGTCACAGATCTATAGTGAGCCCCTTCCAGAAAATGTCGCGAAAATCTTCTTCAGTAAGATTAGACATAGGGCATCTCCTTACTACATTCTCCTCAAACCGTACTACATAAGTGAACACCGTATCACTCAGCAGCATCTGAAGTCTCTCAGCTTGGAGAACAAACTATCTTACATCGGTATATCTAGGCATAGCTGGTGGTGGAGTTGCTACCCTGCTCTCCAAAGGGTCTGGAACCGGTGACACTAGACTCTTCAGCGAGAACTGCAGTATCATAATGTGGTGGAACTCAACCCAATCTAGTCCCAACAACATCTCCTGGTCACAGTACTCCCAGTACATCTGTGCATCCTCACGGAATGTGCCCACTGTCATCAATACCCAGCAATCCTCGTCTATATCACACCGACGCATAATCACCTCTATGTCATGTAGCCAATCATGAGTAGAGATCCCCTTTTGACCTCCCTCAAAAGTGAGTGGATGACTACCTCTAAATACATATACCACTCGTATCGATACTCAGGATCCTATATGGGCTTGTTCTCCCACCACTGGAATATCTACAGCTACTAGTGGATTTACAACCGGTCGAGGAGGTGGTGCTTGTACCGGTGCCAGTGCTACAATCGTTGGCACTGGTGACTCAGGTATTGGTAGTCGAGGCGTTGCTTGATGGATCATGTACGGTCTGATCACGGGCCTAGTCCATACCCGGATCGGTCCTCTCAATCGGTATGGGTGGGGTCTCATATAAGGTGGTCTAGTTATCGTATGTCCTACAAAAATATATAACCTCATATAAACAAAAAGTTAACCAACTTAAAGAAAGCTAACTTACTTGGATTAACGAGCAGGTCGCGTTTTGTGCCAATAGGGATATGGTCAACTGCTCTGATACCAACCTATAGTGCCCCCGAATCCAACCACGTGAAACAGTCATGATCCGACTCCGTTGTCAGCCAAGACAGCCCGTGCACCGAACCCAGATCGCCATTTTAAAACTCTTTTCATTTCAACTCTATTTTTTTTCAAGGCCCTAATTTTGCCCCTATTTTTTTTCTTTCTAATACATACTTTCCTCAACTGAAACCCAAGTATGAAAGCCATAGAAAATATAAAACTAACTTTGAGTTGTCTTTTTTTTTTTTTTTACGTACAACATAATGTACAAACATACAATATATATATACTGTGTTTTTCAAAAATACATTCTCCTCAATTCACTCTTTTTTTGCTCAGCGGAAGAATGGTAGCAGGACTGAAATCCATAATGGACTCCCTATCCCATTGACACATGCACATCCTGCTACCATCTATATAGTCTACTGAACAGATTTCTTACTTACAACATGAACAAACTAATGAGCTAACAGGCTTAATAAGTTCAAACCTACTTAGTAAGAATCACATAGATTCAAAAATATCAAAATTACAATTTCTTATGAATAGTACTATTTATCTGGGAATAGTACAATTCACCATGAATAGTGACTTTAACAATTGACAGATGAATAGTAACTATTATCCTAACCAATTACTATTCACATTACTCTAATCCATTACTATTCATACTACCTTAATCGATTACTATTCACATTATCCTAACCAAGTTTACTACACTTAGTGTTAGTGTCGGTTATGCTCAATTAGGGTTTTTGTCACTTTATTGACTATTCTCTCTATTTGTATTCTGGTATTGGCCTTATTGTGGCAGTATCGATAATTTATTTTGTGCGCTGATTGGGAGGGCCTAGGGAGAGACCCTGGAGCTTCTTCCTTTCCAGCTTTTATTATATCCTCGTAGGATCAGAAAAACCTCCACCACAACGTTGGAGGGGCGGTATGCCTTAAATGGTTTTATTACCATCTTTCAATTATAATTCTGACCAAGTGACATTAATCGTCACCTCAAGATCACTAACCTCTATCGCCCATAGGCCTTAGATATTCTTTTTTCCCTTATTATGTGGGATGTGTTATACTAACTAATCCCCGAAGGTCCATAGGACTTAATACCTAATGTACAACTAGTACATAATGAAATAATATAGTATTTCATGTTGTAGACATGAAAATGCTTGAACTTACCACTACTGCGATAATGTCCACTTCTGGAACTCCTCCACAGTTTTATCTCTAGTTTGGGTTCCTACAGACATAGTATTGTCTGTTAATACCCTTTATTAATTATCACTTTGAATATATTTATTTTGTGATAAATTTTACAAAACATTTCAGCTTTTTATGTGGTACACGGTCTGCAACACACCCGTGTCCCTGCCCGTGTATCTCTCAGTTTCACTCTACACGGTCGTGTTTCACTGTACACGCCTGTGTACTATTTAACTCTAGATTTTTAACTCTAAAATCTTTATTCTGGGATCTAGAATTTTATTTAAGATATTCTAGATCCTTTACTGTCCTTTTTGAGCCTTTCAAGAATTTTTGGTCAAAATGACCATTTTGCACCTAACAGGTCTCGGGGCCGTACTATTCCGTTCTATCATTTTTTTTCCAAATTTTCTAAGTCCAAATATCATAAAATAATATTTCCTAAGCTTCTGCATCATTTTACAGCTTAATTTGCTACAAAATCTCAATTATTCATTTTCTGACCCTCGATTACTATTCATCCATCACCTAGGGTCGTTTCTCGTTTTTCTATCATTTCGGAGCCTCAAATGAGTATTTCACTACTCCTAAAACGTTTTTCATCCCATCTCTGAGCCTCAATTCCCAAGGGGCTCGGGTTTCCTATCCCGTCCTGATTTGTTTCCCCCTCGTTTCCTAAAATACCCCTAACTTGAATTTTTCCCGTTTTAGGCACTTTAGTCATTAACGATCGGTTTATTATTCCACTTGGGTTGGTTTTCCATTTTAAATCCTAGCCCACGGAGGGGTCTCGGTTTCCTTTCCGAGTCTAATATTTTTACCCCTTGTTTCCTGAAATGCCCTTATGCCATTTTAGAAATTTTGGAAGCATTTTCGCTTGTATTTTTGGGTTTTCCTGGTGTTAGGTATGCCTCAGAACCTTTGTACCTATCACATACTATACCAGAGGCCTATTTTATACAAAGTTACCAAAATTTGTATAATAATTTTCCACAATAACCAACATTCAAAATTCAACACCAATCATAAATTTTTTTCCATTTCTAGCCTCGGTTTTTCATGTTTTACAACACTACATATTTTTCACCATATTAAACAATTATGTAAATTATAGTTAAGCTTTATCGCTAACTGCGATAGATTGTACTCTCATGGGTCACCGACTAATCTATCTCTCTTTAAAACATGACGTTTTTGGGGAAATTTTTTTTAAAAACATCATGTAAAACATTATCCACTAATCACTTTGTTTGCAAGTACAAAGTAATTTACATAATACAGTACTTTCGCAGAATATATATTTATAAAAGAACTGTTTTCTTTTTCCTTTCTCTGTTAACGCTCAGCGGAAAGACTCTGACAGGACCATATCTTTGGCCTCCTATCCCAATTGACACTCGCTATCCCGTCCGCCATCCAGTCATACAAAGCTACTGAGCTGGTCGCTTACCTGTAACATAAGCAAAAATGGTGAGCTACGGCTCAGTAAGTTCAAACATGCAAGAAAAATAAAATTCTATGAATAGTACTATTTATCATGAATAGTAATATTGACTACTATTCTTCATAAATAGTATCTTTGATCACTATTCATTATGAATAGTAAGTTTGACCACAACACAGTATATCAATAGTACATCAATCATGATGTTAGTACTCTCACGAAACTGTCTTATGCTCAATTATGGCATAGTTTTAGTTTTAGGTAATTATCTTTGATTATGTTCTGGTTTTGAGCTCATGTTGGCAGTACCATTTTAGTATGCATGACTGGGAGCGGTACATTAGTTATGACCTCCATAGTCTTAATCTCATCATCATAGCCTCGCAGGCAAAACTATACATGACTAGGAACGGTACATCAGTGCTGACCTCCACAGCCTTAATCTCATCATCAAAACCCCGAAGGCAAAGTTACCTCCCTGTACAGAAGGCTGGTACGCCAAAAGTGGTTTCATTACCGACTTTTTAAAGTTCTAACCCGGTGAATTCATATTGCCCCGTGGTTAGGAATGGTTCACATTTTAATTTCGTGTGAGTGAGTTTAATTAACCTCACTCTAGTGCCCGAAGCACAACTTATTATGTGTCCCATTCTCAATAGTGCCCGTAGCACATTTCATCTCTCTCTCTCTACTCTATAGTAGTGCCCGTAGCACATATGTACCTAACTTATAGTTAGTACATCAAAGTTAGCATTAATAATGCTACATGTTGCAGACAGGTAAATGTCTGAACTTACCTTATCCGTTTCTTCCCCTTGTCCTTCTTGGATCTTTAATCGCTCTCCCTGTAGGTCGATTTTGGGATCGTACAGATAAAACCTTGTCTGTTAATTTTATTTCCATTTATAGCTTTTATTTTTTCATTAAAAAGCTTAAATAAAACCTATTTATAACTTTTTAGGCTTTATTTATCATTTTCTCCATTTTTCTCAACTTTTGTAAAATTACGATTTTGTCCCTATATTTTGGTAAAATTACAATTATGCCCCTGACGGAATTTTCTCGATCCAGACTGCATTTTTGGCTCTCAAGAACTTTTTTAACTCTTTTCTATTCATTACCGGGTTCGTTTCTATTTTATTTCCATTTTTCACCTTTCCGACCCTTGGGAAGCACTATTCCGACCCTTACATCGGTTTAGTGATTTTCTATCGTTGCTGAGCCTCAAATGGACGTTTTACTAGTATTTAAAATGTTCATCTAGACTTTCCCGATCTAGGTCTCCAAGGCTCGGATTTTCTGTACCCAACTCGGACCTTTATTTTGTTTCCCAAAAATGCCCCCCCTCGGGGTCGGTTTTTTCTTTCAGTTTTACTCGCGTTTTACATTTTTTAAGGGGACAGGTTACTATTCACAAACCACCCCTTAGGTTTCCCTTTTTCAATTTTCCTTTAGGGACTCGGGTTTCCGACCTGACCCTAAACTTTTATCTTTAATTCCCTTTTTACCCCAAATGCCGTTTTTGAAATTTCGGCAGCATTTCGGCGTAAATTTAAGGCTACCGGCGTTAGGTATGCCTCGAACCATATGTACCTGCCACGTACTATACCAAAGTCCTATTTTATGTAAAAGTTTCCCAAAATTTTACATAAAAGCTCACAAAATTTCCAATTCACATTTTAAACCACATTCCACAAAATTCTTTCAATTTTGCCATTAGTTTTAGCCACGGTTTTCATACACCAAACCTAACCAAAACTTTTCAATTTTTCAACCAAATTTTAGGCTATTCCAATGTCATTACCTAGCACATTTTCAAGCTAATTTCCATGCATTTTACAGCACAATTCTTAGGGTTTTTAGTCATTCATATCCCACGGCCATTTTAGGTAAAACATGCACCAAATTTTTGTTTCATGCTTTCAACCACATAACCATCATTTTCATAATTAAATGCATGATTTAAACTATCCAAACATCAAGTTAATCATGCAAAAATATTCACCAAAACCTAATTACAACCCACGGCCTTTTAGGGTTTTTAGATATCAAAATTTTTCCAAGCTTTATAACCATACAAATCATGCTTTACATTTAACCAAAACATGATTTAAAGCATTACAATACTTAAACAACAACAATTCCTCATCAACCACACAAAGTAACCCACGGTTTTACCCTTGGAAAACCAACCAAAACTTTGTTTTTCTTTAAACAAAATGCATGGTTTTTCTTCTAATCACACCCTTAACAAAACCCAAGCACCAAATCAACCAAAACCAACTTAAAATTTTTCATCCTTCACACTATTCAACCCATGGATTTTATGGAGAAAAATCAAGAAAAATTGCAAACCAAAGAAGGTTACCTTGCGTTCTTGCTTCACTTGACTTCAATGAAGTGTTTGATACCACTTTTGTGAAGAAAACTTGGAAGATTAGCTTGGTTCCTCTTGGTTGCTCACGGGTGTTCTCTTAGACAACACTTAGAATTTTTTTTTTCTTATTTTGGCTTTGAAAAGGCTACGGCCATTTTGTTCCACATATTGCCGACTTAAGTGGCAAAGGAAACCAATTAATTTGGCTTCCAACCAATGAGAATTCAAGGCATTTCTTTCCAAATTTTTCACAAAATTAATTTGGCTAATTTTGGCCAAATCTTGGCCTTTAGATCAAAAAGTGAATCAATCTTGGCCATTAATGCCACCAACCACCAAATTTCTCACATTTATTAATTTGGCTTTATGATGTCATAAATGCAAAGTAAAATGTTGACTTTGACTTTACTATTCATATTAATTCGACTACTTTTTGACCGATGTCGGTTCGAGCTGAAATTTTTCTGAAATTGTCCCGACGGGTTCTTGAGGTCTCCTGTGCAGTCGGATCAATTTATACTACTTCTGTTTGATCAAAATCAATCCCAAAATTTTTTCATGTTTTAGTGCACCATAATGCACCGGTTAGGGTTTTCAATGCCGTTTTTGACCCCGTTCCACCCGTTTCAACTCAGTAAATTTTATCAACACTGAATTCTTGCTTGTCACTATTGTTAGAACATTTTAATGCATTCTAAACAATACAAATACATTTATTTCACTCTTTAAATAGTACAAATTGTTATATACATACATTTGTACATTTTCTCCCGAGAATGCCTGAATTTCCCGGTTGTCAGATTCACCCTTCCTTATAAAATTTCCGTCCTCGAAAATTAGAACAAGTGGGGGTATAAACTCCTCATCTCGTCTTCTCATTCCCACGTAGCTTCTTCAATGTTATGAATTTTCCACAAAAGCTTCACTAGTGGGATTGTCTTATTCCTCGGTACTTTCTCTTCACTAGCCAGTACTCGAATAGGTTGTTCTTCATATGTCAAATTCTCGCGGATCTGAACAGGTTCATGCTTCAATACATGGGACGTATCTGGTATATACTTTCTCAGCATCGACACATGAAATACATTATGCACTACCGACAATTCAGGAGGTAACGCTAATCTGTAAGCAACCCTTCCAATGCGTTCGATAATTTCATAAGGTTCGATATATCTTGGACTCAGTTTTCCCTTCTTACCGAAACGCATAATCCCCTTCATAGGCGATACCTTAAGAAACACGAGGTTTCCTTCATCAAATTCCAAGGGTCTCTGCCTCTTATCCGCGTAACTCTTTTGTCGACTTTGCAAAATTTTCATTTGATGCTGAATTCTTACAACGGCATTGGAAGTTTCTCGTATAAAATCTGTCTTATGCAGTTGTTTCTCTCGCAGGTCATACCAGTGTATCAGCGATCTGCATTTCCGTCCATACAAAGCCTCATAAGGTGCCATACCTATAGAAGCTTGGTAACTATTATTGTACGAGAATTCAATTAATGGTAACTTCTCATTCCAACTTCCCGTAAAATCCATTACACAAGCTCGAAGCATGTCCTCTAATGTCTGAATGGTCCGCTCCGACTGTCCGTCTGTTTGCGGATGAAATGCCGTACTGAATCTCAATTCAGTACCCATGGCTTCTTGCACACACTTCCGAAAATTTGAAATGAATCGTGCATCTCGATCTGATACAATGGATTTTGGTACTCCATGTAATCTGACGACCTGAGTTATGTACAACTGAGCAAACTTTTCCAACGAAAAAGTCATCTTGACAGCTATAAACCGTGCCATCTTGGTCAGTCTGTCCACAATAACCCAGATGGCATCATAACCTTTTCGGGTTTTTTGGGAGTCCCACTACAAAATCCATCGTAATGTGTTCCCATTTCCATTCAGGAATCTCCAAAGGTTCCAATCTTTCTGCTGGATGTTTATGTTCAGGTTTGATTCTCTGACAGGTCATGCATCTGCTCACGAATTTTGCTATATCATTCTTCATCCCTTTCCACCAGAATTGTAACTTCAAGTCCTGATACATCTTACTAGCTCTGGGATGAACCGAATATGGGGTTTCATGGGCTTCTGACATGATCCATCTTCTAAGTTCCTCATCAGCTGGAACATTTGTCCTACCTTGATACAGGATCATTCCATCATTGGAAATTCCTTCTTAAGAACTTGTCATTCTTGGATCTCGTCTTTGAGTTTCGTTTATATCCTCAAACAACGATGATTCCACTTGGAGTGCGGCCAATCTTCCGGATATCAGCTCCAAGTTCAAGGAATTTATCTCTTGCTGCAATGGTTTTGGAAGCCCTTTTATCAGTAACTGAGCTCCATAGAGATAGTGTCGCCAAATTTTAAGTGTGAACACTACTACAGCAAGTTTAAGGTCATGTGTAGGGTAATTCCTTTCATGATCCTTTAATTGATGTGAAGCGTAGGCAATCATCTTGCCGCCGTGCATCAAGAATGCTCCCAATCCTATTTTAGATGCATCACTGTAGATCATAAACTTCTCCCCTTCAGTAGGAAGCGTAAGGATTGGTGCGCTTGTCAGCCATCTCTTTAACTCCTGGAAGCTTCTTTCGCATTCCATAGTTCACTCATACTTTCTTTCCTTGCGTGTAAGAGCAGTAAGAGGTGCAGCTAAACGCGTGAATCTGTTTACAAATCACCGATAATAACCAGCTAACCCCAAGAAACTGCATATTTTCGTCACACTCTTGGGTGCAGGCCATTGGTTAATTGCATCTACTTTCGTCGGATCTACAGCAATACCTTCCTGGGATAAACATGTCCTAGGAAATGTACTCTATCCAGCCAAAACTCACATTTTGAGAATTTGGCATACAGTTGATGCTTCCTTATCGTAAGCAACATGATCCTCAGATGCTCTTTGTGCTCCTCATAAGTCTTCGAGTATATAAGAATGTCATCAATGAATACAATGACAAACTTATCCAAATACTCTTTAAAGATTCTGTTCATCAAGTCCATGAACGATGCTGGCGCATTTGTTAATCCGAATGGCATCACAAGGAACTCATAATGACCATAACGAGTCCTAAACGCCGTCTTAAGAATATCACTTTCTTTAATTCTCAACTGGTGATATCCTGATCGTAAGTCGATCTTGGAAAATACCGCTGCGCCTTTTAACTGGTCGAATAAGTCATCAATTCTACATAATGGATACCTATTTTTGATCGTAACCTTATTTAACTCCAGGTAATCAATCCACAAATGGAACGTTCCATCCTTTTTCTTGACGAACAATACAGGTGTACCCCACGGAGAATAACTCGGTCTGATGAATCCCTTGTCCAAAAGCTCCTTTAATTGTTCCTGCAGCTCCTTTAACTCCACTGGAGCCATACGGTATGGTGCTTTGGAAATAGGTGCCGTTCCAGGTATCAACTCAATTTCGAACGAGATTTCTCTCTCTAGAGGTATCCCTGGTAACTCTTCTGGAAATACGTCAAGAAATTCATTAACAACAGGAACATCTTCAGGTTGAAGCTTCTATTCCTCTGTAGTATCCATCACATATGGCAGATATCCCATACAACCACTAGCCATCAGCTTACTTGCTTTTAGTGAACTGATCATTATCTTCTCGAGTTTTTGAGAAGCATCGACGTATTTGAAACTCTCTTCTTCCTCGGGCTGGAATACTATTTTTTTATTTCTGTAGTCGATCGTAGCTTAATATTTCCCTAGGAAGTCCATGCCTAGAATCACATCGTAATCCAGGATCTTCATTATGATCAACTCAGCATATAGCTCCCTATTTGCCACATATATTGGTACATGAGGTAGCCAATAACTGGACAACAATACTTCCCCAGAGGGTAAAGCTGTCTTAAATATTTTTCCCATATAATCCTTAGGATGTCCTATCTTGTTAGCAAATTCATAGGAAACAAAAGAATGCGTAGCATCGGAATCGAATAGTACAGAGGCTACATGACTAGCGACAGGAAGCTGACCTGTCACCACATTTGATGTTCCTACCTCTGCATCCTCCTTGGTGTAGGCCATCACACGAGCATCAGCATGTGGCACACGCTCTTGGCGTTGCGGCCTTACTGGAGACTCTTCAACTCTGACCTAAAGGGAATGAGCTTGTGGGCGTGTCTGGTATGGTTGGGAAGTGCCTTGTACACCCTGTTTATTGCTTGGACAGTTCCTGGCATAATGACCTTCCTTTCCACATTCATAACAAACAAGTGGCCCATATCTGCATTGCCTAGAATGTCTCTTCCCGCATGTAGGATAATTTTGCACATTGGATTCCGCATTACCAGCTACTTTTTGCTACTGGTTTCGATTATTTGCCTGGTGATTTCTAGTGAAATTGCCTTTCCTCTTGTTTTGCTGGGATCCTTGATTATTGCCCTGGCCTGGTTTAGCATTCTGATTTGGCTTGCTAGATTGACCAGCTTGTGTAGACTTAGTCAAAGCCCTCTCCTTCTTCTTGGCCTCTCAGTGCTTCTCTCTTTCCTCTTTCTATCGAGCTACGTGAAACTCAGCTCTGATGGCCCGACTAACACAATCTGCTACAGAAGTAGGCGGTACCTGTCCAGTATCTACCAATGCAGCACTTTCTGGCCTGAACATCCTGATCATTTTCTGTATTTTCTCCCTCTCAGTAGGGACTACATAGGGACATAAGCGGGATAACTGATCGAACTTTCGGTAAACTTCACTCACCGACATATTTCCTTGCGTTAATTCTGAGAACTCTTTCTGCTGTAGTCTCAGAGATGCAGGGTCATAATATTTCTGGTTAAATTCTTCCAGAAATTCCGCCCAACTCATGGTAGACACATTTCTTCTCATTCGCACAGTGTCCCACCAAAAATGAGCATCTTTCCTCAACACAAAAGACACACATGCGACCTTCTCCTGGTCAGTTAGGTTCATGAATTCCATGATCACTTGCAAGGATGACAACCAGTCTTCAGCCTCTAGAGGATTCGTAGAACCTTCAAATTCTGGCAGCCTCATACGCCTGAATCTTTCATAGAGGGGTTCCAGATTTACTATTGGTTGCGGTTCAGGAACTCTCTCATGTACAGCAGCTGGAGGGATAACCGGATCTACCTCAGCTTCCTGTTCTACTTGGGTACCTTCAGAACCTTGCCTCTGTTCTAACTCCTCTACTCGTTGTCTCATATTAGCATTTTCTTGCATCTGAGCTTCTAGTAAGGCTTGTATCTGCTCTAATCTCTCCATGATAGTAGGATGTCGTTCTCGTCCCTCTGGTCGATTCCGTAAATCCACCATCTTGCCTATTATCCTATTATGGCACAACAATTTACCATTAGGTTTTCCACGACCACATTCACAAAATCATATAAATTTGCAAAATTCAGGGTAATGTAAAGCCACATCATCATAGCACATCATCGTACAACATATAATCATTTTGATATTTCATTCTTAGCAAAATGTTTATATATCATACATAACCATCACCAGTCATATATACATCGGCCATCTTGTACATCTTGGCCACAAGTCTATACAAAAGAGCTTTTCTCTCTAAGCTACTTATGTACATGCATACACTACTGGTCACACATCCCCTGTGTTTGGGACTAGAGGATATTCTTCTGGATCCTCATCATCATCTGGATCATCTGAGTCATCACCACCCCTAGGCAATGCTTTCTATCCTGAGTCATCATCTCCTCGTGGTCTAGACGGCCCGGCCTCATGATCGTTCATCATCCTTCTCAGCCCAAAGATGCGTGCCATCATCTCATCTTGACCCAGTGTCTCTTGTCGACTCTGTGTCAGATGCTCAACCAAAACCTCCCTCTCGATCGTCCTGATCGTCACTACAAACTCTTGGAGCGTAGGGGGATATAGCTTAATCACCCTCTGTCTCAACTCCATGGGTAAACCTCTCCAGAAAAGCTCACAACAGTTCACTTCAGTGAGGTTGGGCAACAGACATCTCCTCCTAATAGTCTCCTCAAATTGTGCTATGTAAGACATAACAGTCTCACCAGATAACATGACCATCCTCTCTGTCTGGAGAATATAGTCCCTAACCTCATCAAATCCAGGATACGCGGGTGTATCTACCTCTCGTCTCTCTGGAGGTGTAGGAGTCGGTGTTGGATCCTTAGGCAGAAACTGATCAGCCAATCGCTGATAGAACTCAGCCCAACTGAATGCCAATAGAATCTCTTGATCATAATAATCCCAGAATACTCGAGCATCTCCCTGTTAGGAAATGCCCTAAGCATTAGAGACATTTTGATGTATTTATTTTGAACTGGATAATAAAATTATATATAGAGGTTATTCATTACATTGCTATCTGTCCTCATTTTATTTACATGTTAAAGTAAATGTAAGCAAATATGACTCCCTGACTGCTTGTGTTAAACTGTTAGAACATTGCATGCAATGGACTTTTGTATGCGAGAAGACAATGTTCTAAAGTTAGCAGTCTAAACTATGGTCTGTAGTCTATGGGGTTAGACCGAGCATCTAACTCATGTTAAGACTATTATGTTGTCTAAAGCCTTGGAGGGGACGGTTTGTCTTGACTGTTTGGAGCTAGACTCCTAAGTAGAGACATAGATATGTTGCTCGGTGTTGACATATTAGACCGAGACTAAAGCGTGATTAATCTACAAAGTCCGCTTTTGTGACGACCAGAGAATTTTAGCGGTGTGACCTAGTTTAATCTAGGGTTTTCTATGAGTTCTGTAAGTAAGAATGTAAAGAAACACTATGGTTGTAATTAGACAAATTATAGTGTTGATAGAAATAAATAAATGTTTTGGAGGAATTAAAATCTCCAAAAATAAGTAGAGAATAAAGTATACGAGTAAGAAAGTGAATTCAGGCCCAAAACGCTCAAAAAGGAGTAGTTTCGGTATCTGAACAGTATAAAGATAAGAATATGGCAAGTCAAAGTAAGAGCACAGTAAGAAATGTACAATTGTATGTATATAACAATTTGTACTATTTAAAGAGTGAAATAAATGTATTTATATTGTTCAGAATATATGAAAATGTTCTAACAATACTGACGAGTAAGAATTCAGTGTTGGAAAAATTTACTGAGTTAAAACGGGTGAAACGGTGCCAAAACCGGCATTGAAAACCCTAACCGAGCCAATAAAAGACGGTAAACTTCCGGGATTGATTTTGATCAAACGGAAGCAGGTTAAATTGATCCGACTACACAAGAGACCTCAGGAACACGCCGGGAAGATTTCAGGAAAATTTCGACTCAAACCGGTATCGGTCAAAAAGTAGTCGAATTAATGTGAATAGTGAAAGTCAAAGTCAACTTTCACTTTTGCAATTATGACATCATAAATCAAGAATTATAAATGAAGGAAATATGGTGGTTGGTGGAATGAAAGGCCATGATTCATTTTGCTTTTGATCTAAAGGCCAAGATTTGGCCAAAAATATACCTTTTTAATTTTTGAAAAAGGGAGAATGTATTAGGGTGAAAGGTGCCTAATTTTCATTGGTGGATAGCCAAATTAATTGGCCTTTCTTGTTGCATAAGTCGGCAACTTTGAGACATAATGGCCGAGACCAAATTTCAAGCAAAAAACTAAGAGAAAAATTTGCTAAGGCATTTCCATGGTGTCTACGTGAGCCACCCAAGGAGAACCAAGATTTTCTTCAACTTTTCTTCACAAAAAAAGAGTGTCAAAGTGTTCCTAGAAGACAAAGGAAGCATTAGACCAAGGTAACTCCCTTTTTCACTTAATTTTTCATGGTTTTTCTTCATAAAATCCGTGGGTGAATAGTGATAGGAAGATGGAAAAATTTTGGTTGTTTTTCATGGAAATTGATGTTAGGTTTTGTTAAGGTTGTAATAAGTAAGAAAACCATGTAATTTGTTTAAAGAAAAACCAAAATTTTGTTGGTTTTTCAAGGAAAGATCCGTGGGTTACCATGGGTAATCAATGAGAAAATTGTGTGGTTTATGTGTTAACATGCTTCCAAGTTGAATTTTGTTAAGAATAAAGCATGAATTTCATTATGGAAAAGCTTGAAAAAAAAATTCTGGTGTGCATTGCTTAATGAGGCCATGGGCTTCCTAATGATTTGGAAGAAAAATTTTCATGCTTTTAGGTGATGTTTGGTTAATTGAAATCATGCATTTTATGATGTGAATGATGAAATTTTGATTGAAAGAATGAAAATAAAATTTGGCATGTTTTTCATTAATGTGGCCGTGGGTTTTAAGTGTTTAAAAAACCCTAAGAATTTGGTTGAAAAGTACAAGGAAATGGGCTTGAAAAAGTGTTAGAAAAATGGCATTGAATAGCCTAAAAAAGTGGTTGAAAAGTTTGAGAAATTTTGGTTCGGTTTGGTGGTGAAAACCGAAACCAAAACTAAGGGCAAAATTGTGAAAAAATTTTGTAATGTGGTTAAAAATGTGAAATTGGAATTTGTGAGCTTTTATATAAAAGTTTGGAAAACTTTTACATAAAATAGGCTTGTGGTATAGTACGTGGCAGGTACATATGGTTCGAGGCGTACCTAACGCCGGAAGCCTTAAAATTACGTCGAAATGCTGCCGAAATTTCAAAAACGGCATTCGGGGTAAAATAGGAATTAAAAATAAAAGTTTAGGGTCGGGTCGGAAACCCGAGTCCCTAGCGGAAAATTGAATAAGGAAAACCTAAGGGGTGGTTCGTGAATAGTAGACCGTCCCCTAAAAATGTAAAATGCGAGTGAAACGGAAAAATTGACCCCGAGGGGGGGGCGTTTTTGGAAATGAAATAAAGGTCCGAGTCGGGCATGAAAAATCCGAGCCTCGGAGACCTAGGTCGGGAATGTCTAGATGAACGTTTTAAATACTAGTGAAACGTCCATTTGAGGCTCCGAAACGATAGAAAATCACTAAACCGACGTAAGGGTCGGAATAGTGCTCCCGAGGGTCGGGAAAGTGGAAATAATATAGAAGCGAACCCGGTAATGATTAGAAAAGAGTCAGAAAAGTTCCTGAGGGCCAAAAATGCAGTCTGGATCAATAAAATTCCGTCAGGGGCAAAACTGTAATTTTGCCAAAATATAGGGGCAAAATCGTAATTTTGCAAAAGTTGGGGAAAATTGGGGAAATGATAAATAAAGCCCAAAAAGTTGTAAATAGGTTCTATTTAAGCTTTTTAATAAAAAAATAAAAGTTATAAATGGAAATGAAATTAACAGACAAAGTTTGTCTGTAGGATCCAAAAATCGACCTACAAGGAGGGCGATCAAAGATCCTAGAGAGAAAAAGAGAAGAGATTGATAAGGTAAGTACAGACATTTAATTGTCTACTCATGAATGGACTTACCATAAAGTTGTGTTATATATATATACACATTTAAGCTATTCAGTTTGTGACATGATACTAACATGTTCACGAGAATAGTAAGCAAGATTAGAAAAAGAAAAGAGGAATAAGTAAAGTCAAATAATAAGACTTAAAAGTTAAGGTTGGCGTACCGGCCTCCCCAGTTGTGAGGTTCCCAGATAGCCTCCACCCCAGTTGTGTGGCGCTGCCTCGTTAATAATGAGGTAGTTTATGGCTTAACTTCCTGCCTCCACCCCAGTTGTGTGGCCCTGCCTCGTTAATAATGAGGTAGTTCATGGCATGACTTACTACCTATAAGGTAAGTAGTCCAGAGATGACCTTAGGGTTGATCGGTGGGTCGCTCCCCTGATCCTCTATTGGTCTGAGCACACTAGGTACGTCCAACCACGGGCCCACAAGTGAAAGATTAAGCAGATAAAGTAAAGCAAAAAAAAAAAGAAAGAAATAGAATAGAAAGAACAAGTAGTATAGGACTAAAGAAAATAATTGGTCCTAAGTTGACTAACCCTAGAGTGATGTATTCAGCTTATTTACTTGTATGTATGTTTGTACTTACTGAGCTTTAGCTCATTAGTCTATTCGTGCTGTAGGTAATAAAGGAAAGCAACCAGCAAGATGAAACAAGAGTAGCGGACTGGCAGGCAGATCCCAGCGATGTCATGGACGGGTTATGGTTCCGTTTCGCAGAATTCCACTGTACTCAAGGTGTAAAAGAAAGAAAGTGTAATAGTGAGGTATATGTATAAAGACAAGACAAGAGTGTAGTATGTAAAGTAGTGAAACAAGCTTAAAAGTGTGTTTCTATTTTTACGTACTTTAAAGTAACAAGACTCCAAAATATATTTTGGAAAAACAAAAAGTATTAAGTAGTACGTATATATTTATGTATACACAACTTTCAAGAATCAATAGCTTCATACAATCAAGTAAAAAAATATATATATATATATATTCCTAGTTTTGCAAGAACAAATCCTTTAAACCCCAAAGAGAAGAAAGTTATAGAAACAAGCAAGCTAAGTAAGAATAAGCAGAGAATAAAGAAACCAAGCAAGATAAGGTGGACGACCTAAGCTAGAGGGGTCGCCCACAAGAGTTGGTATCAGAGCGAGCGGTTCTACTATAAACCTTCCATGACATCTCAGTATCTGCACCTGCTCAGTCCAAGTAAGTTAATTGTAAATAATCAATATCTAATTAGTACTAAACCATGTCGCTACTGTTATAGGTCAGACACAGCAACATGGTTCGCACACGAGCTGAGTAAGCTCAAGAAGCAGACTTAGCCGCTGTCCTAGCTAACATACAAGCTCGGCTAGAAGCACAAGAAACATGGAACCAGAGACTGCAAGAGCTACTGGAACAGAGGAATGGGGCCCAAGCAAATTTCCCTCCACCTCAAGCACCAGTACCGGAGCCACAACCAGCTCCTGAACCAGTAGCACCACCAGTCCGAATGGTACCTGAAGTAGCAATAGGTGCCCGAGCTGGAGCCAACCAGGGATCATTGTATGAACGGTTCCGGAAGATGAAGCCAAAAGAGTTTGAGGGATCTATAGAACCCTTAGAGGCTGAAGAATGGTTAGTGTCATTGCAGACTATGTTTGAGTTTATGGACCTAACAGACCAAGAGAAGGTCCTTTGCGCCTCCTGCATATTAATGAAGGATGCTCGTTATTGGTGGGAGACAGTAAAGATGCGAAAGGACGTTAGAAGGATGACCTGGAATGACTTCCTGGGAGAATTTAACAGGAAGTATTTCAACCTTGACACCCTCCGAGCTCAACAAAGAGAGTTCGATGAGCTGAGGCAAGGCGAGATGACAGTGACTGAAGCCTGCCGTAAATTCGACAGATTAGCTCGACTGTGTCCACATTTGGTACCCACAGAAGAAGAGCGGGTACGGAGGATGATCAATATGTTCCGACAGGATATAGCCCTAAATGTGGAAAGTGGCGAGACCCCGCCAACCACTGTAGCAGACTGTGTAAGCAGAGCTATGAGGGCCGAGAATCGTCTGAACAGAGTTAAGGAAGAAAGAACAAAAGTCTGGGAGGAGAAGAAGAAAGAAAGAGATCTCGCGAAGCAGACTCAGAAGAACAACCAAGCTGGCCAAAGTAATAAATCTGGTCAAGGAATGAAGCCTGGTCAGAAAAATAACCAGAACCAGCAGAATACCAATAAGCGAAAGGGAAACCCAAATGAAAATTGGGGCCAAAATACTCGCAACACTCAGCAAAGGCAAGGCTTAGAAGGAGTATAGAACCGACAGCCATGCCCAAAATGTGGAAGACTGCACAAGGGCGAGTGCAAGCTGGGGAATACCGCATGCTATGTTTGTGGTAGAGAAGGCCATTATGCTAGAGTCTGCCCATCCAACCAACAGAACCAGTCGGGATCCTTTCAGTCCCGACAGACGAGCCTGGTCCATGCTATACAAGGATCGCATACTCAACCTGGATGCCAGGAGAGTATACCAAAGACCGAGGCACATCTATTAGCCTACACCAGGGAAGATGTAGAGGCAGGCACCTCGAATGTGGGGACAGGTTAGCTTCTTGTCGCCCAAAGTCCTGCACTTGTTTTATTTGACTCCGGTGCATCGCATTCATTTGCCTCACATAGCTTTGTAGAAAGAGTTAGTCATGCCGAGGATAAAATTGGCCAAGTGTTTAAAACCACCTTACCGTCTGGTGAGGTATTATTATCTGACTACTGGTTACGTCACGTGCCAGTAATTGTTGCTGATAGGGAGTTGTACGTCGACGTAGTCGTCTTAGAGTTAGTCGATTATAACGTTATCCTTGGAATGGATTTCCTTGCAAAATATCAAGCGACCATTGACTGTCGACGACGAAAAGTAGTGTTCCAGTTTGGAGAAAAAGACCAGGTTGAGTATCAAGGGCATTCTCAGAAGCAGTCGAAAATGCTGATCAGTTCCCTGCGGCCAAGAAAGCTGATATCTAGTGGCTGTACCTGATATCTAGCTTATGTCAAGGACACCACCAAGAAGGTAGAACTACAACCGAACGAGGTACCAGTGATCAACGAGTTCGTGGAGGTATTTCCAGAAGAATTACCGGGACTTCCTCCTGATCGAGAGATTGCCTTCGAAATCGAGTTGCTGCCAGGAACGTCTCCGATTTCAAAGGCCCCTTACAGAATGGCACCGGCCGAGCTTAAAGAATTACAAGCTCAACTGAAGGAGTTATTAGAGAAAGGTTTTATACGGCCTAGTTATTCGCCGTGGGGAGCTCCAGTTCTCTTCGTGAAGAAAAAGGATGGAACCCTCCGAATGTGCATAGATTATCGTGAGCTCAACAAAGTCACGATCAAGAATAAATATCCTCTACCAAGGATCGATGATTTATTCGATCAGCTAAAAGGAGCCACCGTCTTCTCAAAGATTGATCTTCGATCTGGCTATCATCAGTTAAAAATTAAAGAAAGAGACATTCCAAAGACCGCGTTCCGAACACGGTATGGACACTACGAATTTCTCGTTATGCCTTTTGGATTAACGAATGCACCAGCCGCTTTTATGGATCTGATGATGTGACAACCGGGAAATTCAGGCAATTCTCGGATGAAAATGTACAATTGTATGTATATAACAATTTATACTATTTAAAGAGTGAAATAAATGTATTTATATTGTTTAGAATATATGAAAATGTTCTAACAATACTGACGAGTAAGAATTCAGTGTTGGAAAAATTCATTGAGTTGAAACGGGTGAAACGGTGCCAAAACCGGCATTGAAAACCCTAACCGAGCCAATAAAAGACGGTAAACTTCCGGGATTGATTTTGATCAAACGGAAGCAGATTAAATTGATCCGACTGCACAGGAGACCTCAGGAACACGCCGGGACGATTTCAGGAAAATTTCGGCTCGAACCGGCATCGGTCAAAAAGTAGTCGAATTAATGTGAATAGTGAAAGTCAAAGTCAACTTTCACTTTTGCATTTATGACATCATAAATCAAGATTATTAATGGAAAGAATTATGGTGGTTGGTAGAATGAATGGCCATGATTCATTTAACTTTTGATCTAAAGGCCAAGATTTGGCCAAAAATTTCCATTTTTAATTTTTGAAAAATAGGGAAAGAAATGGTGTGAAAGGTGTCAAATTTTGATTGGTTTAGAGCCAAATTAATTGGCTTTCTTCCATGCATAAGTCGGCAAAAATTTTGGAATGAAATGGCCGAAACTTTCAAAAGCCAAAACCAAAGAAAATTTGTTAAGTTTTTTCTCTTGGTGGGTACTTGAGCAACCAAAGAGGAACCACTTGATTTCTTCAATTTTTCTTCACAAAAAGTGTGTCAAGACACTCCTAGAAGACAAAGGAAGCATTAGACCAAGGTAACTTCCCTTGCACCTCATTTTTTCATGGTTTTTCCTCAAGAAATCCGTGGGTGAATAGTGATTGGAAGATGGAAAAATTTTGGTTGTTTTTCATGGATTTGATGTTGGGTTTTGTTAAGGATGAAATAAGGAAGAAAACCATGCAAATTGTGTAAAGAAAAACCAAATTTTGGTTGGTTTTTCAAAGGTAAATCCGTGGGTTACCTTGAGTAACCAATGAGAAAAAAAGTTTGGTTAATGGTTAACATGCTTTCTAAGTTTAAATTTGTGAAGAATAAAGCTTGTATTTCATTATGAAAAGCTTGGAAAAAATTTCTTGTGTGAAATACATGAAGTGGCCGTGGGTTTGTTAAAGGTTTGGAAGAAAATTTTGCTTGGTTTTATGTGGTATTTGGTTGATTGGAATTATGCATTTTAATATGCAAATGATGAATTTATAATGGAAAGAATGAAACAAAATTTTTTGGCATGTTTTCATTCAATGGCCGTGGGGTATAAGTGTGTAAAAACCCTAGGAAATTTGGTTGAAAATGCCAAGAAAATGGGCTTGAAAATGTGTTAAAAATGTGACATTTGAATGGCCTAAAGTGTGGTGAAAGTTTGACAAAATTTGGTTCGGTTTGGTTGTGAAAACCGAAACCAAATTAAGGGTAAATTTGTGAAAAAAATGTTGTAATGTGGGTGATAATGTGAAATTGGAAAATTGTGGGCTTTTATGTAAAAGTTTGGAAATCTTTTACATAAAATAGGCTTGTGGTATAGTACGTGGCAGGTACTTATGGTTCGAGGCGTACCTAACGCCGGAAGCCTTAAATTTACGCCGAAATGCTGCCGAAATTTCGAAAACGGCATTCGGGGTAAAATTGGGAATTTAAAATAAAAGTTAGGGCCGGGACGGAAACCCGAGTCCCTAACGGAAAAATTTAATAAGGAAAAAATTTAAGGGGTGGGTCGTGAATAGTAACCCCTCCCCTTAAAAATGAAAAACGCGTGTGAGATTAAAAAACCGACCCCGAGGGGGGGGCGTTTTTGGAAATGAAATAAAGGTCCGAGTCGGGAACGGAAAACCCGAGCCTCGGAGACCTAGGTCGGGAAAGTCTAGATGAACGTTTTAAATACTAGTGAAACGTCCATTTGAGACTCTGAAACGATAGAAAATCGCTAAACCGACGTAAGGGTCGGAATAGTGCTTCCCGAGGGCCGGGAAAGCAAAAAGTGGAAATAAAATAGAAACGAACCCGGTAATGATTAGAAAAGAGTCAGAAAAGTTCCTGAGAGCCAAAAATACAGTCTGGATCGATAAAATTCCGTCGGGGGCAAAACTGTAATTTTGCCAAAATATTGGGGTAAAATCGTAATTTTACAAAAGTTTGGGGAAAATGGTGAAAATAATAAATAAAACCTAAAAAGTTATAAATAGGTTTTATTTAAGCTTTTTAATGAAAAATAAAAGCTATAAATAGGAAAGAAATTAACAGACATAGTTTTGTCTGTAGGATCCCAAAATCGGCCTACAAGGAAGGCGATTCAAGATCCGAGAGAGAGAAAGGGAACAGTCTGATAAGGTAAGTTCAGACATTTACCTGTCTGCAACATATAGCAATATTGTGCTAACCTTAATGTACTAACTATAAGTTAGGTACATATGTGCTACGGGCACTATGATAGAATAGAGAGAGAGACGAAATGTGCTACGGGCACTATAAGAATGGGACACATGGTTAATTGTGCTTCGGGCACTAGAGCGAGGTTAATGAAACTCACTCACCTAAAATTAAAATGTGAACCATTCCTAACCACGGGACAATGTGAAGTCACCGGGTTAGAATATTAAAAAAAGTCGGCAATGAAACCACTTTCTGGCGTACCAGCCTTCCGTACAGGGAGGTACTATTTTTGCCTTCGGGGCTATGAGACTAAGGCTGTGGAGGTCAGCACTGATGTACCGCTCCCAGTCATATAAAATTTTTCCTTCGGGGCTATGAGATTAAGGCTGTGGAGGTCAGCACTAATGTACCGCTCCCAGTCATGCGCACTTAAATGGTACTGCCAACCTGAGCTCCAAACCAGAACGTAATTAAAGATAATGACCTAAAACTGAAACTGTGCCATAATTGAGCATAAGACAGTTTAGTGAGAGCACTAACATCGCGGTAGATGTACTAGTGTGATATAGTGTTGTGGTCAACCTTACTATTCACGTATGAATAGTGGTCAAGGTTACTATTCACGTATGAATAGTGGTCAAAGTTACTATTTACGTATGAATAGTGGTCAACATACTATTCACGATAAATAGTACTATTCATAGAAATTTTATTTCTTGCATGTTTGAACTTACTGAGCCTGTAGCTCACCATTTTTGCTAATGTTGCAGGTAAGCGACCAGCTCAGTAGCTTATTTGACTGGATGCGGATGGGATGGCGCGTGTCAAATGGGATAACTGGGCGAGGGATATGGTACTGCCAGAGTCTTCCCGCTGAGCGTTAAAGTGAAGGGAAAAAAAGGGGAAACAGTTCTTTTGTAATTATATATATATTTTACAAAAGTACTGTATTATTTATATTACTTTGTACTTATCAACAAAGTAAATAGTGGAAGAAGATTTTATATGATGTT
Source organism: Antiaris toxicaria (assembly GCA_035233585.1). Taxonomy (NCBI): domain Eukaryota; kingdom Viridiplantae; phylum Streptophyta; class Magnoliopsida; order Rosales; family Moraceae; genus Antiaris; species Antiaris toxicaria. The sequence goes on from CP141153.1 coordinate 50,311,082, forward strand.
TAAAGAAAAAAAAAAAAATTTCCCCAAAAACGACATGATTTTAAAAGAGAGTGAGATAAGCCAGCGACCCATGAGAGTACAATCTATCGCAGTTAGCGGTAAGCTCAACTGTAATGGTATTGTATGATCTCCACAAGGGGCGGGCCGCCACAGATGAATCGAGTATTCAAGGAATTTTTAGATCAGTTTGTCATTGTGTTTATCGATGACATCCTTATATACTCGAAAGATTGGAAGGAGCATGAGAAGCATCTTCGAATTGTGTTACACACTCTGAAGGAACATCAGCTATATGCAAAGTTCTCCAAATGTGAATTTTGGCTAGGTAAGGTCCACTTCTTAGGACATGTCGTTTCCAAAGACGGAATTTCAGTAGACCCAACAAAGATTGAAGCGGTAAGCAAGTGGTCTCCTCCAAAGAATGTGACCAAGATCCGGAGTTTTCTCGGATTAGCGGGCTATTATCGGAGATTTGTAGAGGGATTTGCCAGATTAGCTGCCCCTCTCACTGCTCTCACACGCAAAGAAAAGAAGTTCGAGTGGACAAAGAAGTGTGAAGAAAGCTTTCAAGAGTTGAAGAATCGGTTGACCAGTGCTCCAATTCTCACAATTCCAAAGGATGAAGGAGACTTCGACACTTATAGCGATGCCTCCAGGACAGGTCTAGGAGCTGTGCTGATGCAGGATGGAAAAGTAATAGCTTATGCATCAAGACAACTCAAAGAGCATGAAAAGAACTATCCGACTCATGATTTGGAGTTAGCAGCCGTCGTATTTGCTTTGAAGATATGGCGACATTACCTATATGGAGTTAGGTGCAGAATTTTCACCGACCACCAGAGCTTAAAGTATTTCTTTACTCAGAAAGAGCTTAACATGAGACAAAGAAGATGGCTGGAGTTAGTAAAAGACTATGATTGTGAGATCTTATATCACCCCGGTAAGGCAAACAGAGTAGCAGACGCGTTGAGTCATAAATCAACGATGCCAGAGCAAATAGCCATCGATAAGCTGCCCAAGCCACTTTAACATGAGATCTCCTTGTTGGGAGTAGAGATAATTTCAGGAAAATTAGCGGCAATGCAACTTAAACCAACAATTCTTGAGGAAATTAAAGAGGCTCAAGAGCTAGATGCTGCTTTCAAAAGGCTTAAAGAAGAAGCCTCTAAGAATGACAAGTCAGAGTTCCACCTCTCCAAAGACGGAACTTTACTCTTCCAAGGAAGAATCTGTGTACCAGATGAAGAAAATTTGAAGAAAAGAATCCTGACAGAGGCCCATGACACTCCATATTCAGTGCATCCGGGCAGTACGAAAATGTATCAGGATCTTAAGCAGCACTTTTGGTGGAAAAAGATGAAGAATGACATTGTTAAACACATCAGCAGCTGCTTAACATGTCAAAGAGTCAAAGCAGAGCATCAGCAGCCAGCCGGAGAGCTGCAGCCACTAGAGATTCCAGAGTGGAAGTGGGAACACGTAACCATGGATTTCATGGTCGGACTACCCAAGACAAGTGAGGGATTTGACATGATATGGGTAGTGGTGGATCGATTGACCAAATCTGCTCATGTTATACCCATAAAGATGACATACACATTAGAGAAATTCACAGAATTGTACATTGCCAACATTGTGAGATTACATGGAATACCGACAACAATAGTGTCAGATCGTGACAGTCGGTTCACATCCAATTTCTGGAAAAGTGTACAAGAGGCAATGGGCTCCGAACTAAGATTCAGCACTGCATTTCATCCTCAGACCGACGGACAGTCTGAGCGTATGATCCAAACGCTAGAAGATATGCTTCGTGCTTGTATTTTAGATTTCAAGGGAGCCTGGAACAAGAAGCTGCCGTTGATAGAATTCTCCTACAACAACAGCTATCAAGCGTCCATCGGGATGGCTCCTTATGAGGCATTATATGGACGAAAGTGTAGATCTCCCATTCACTGGTATGAACTCAGAGAAAAAGAACTTCATAAAACCGAGTTTATCCAAGAAACAATAGACGCGGTCCAAAAGATTCAGTAGAGAATGAAAACTGCACAGAGTCGTCAGAAAAGCTACGCGGATAAAAGACGAAGATTCCTAGAGTTTAACGAGGGTGACTTCGTATTCTTAAAAGTAGCACCAATGAAAGGTGTCATGCGTTTTGGAAAGAAAGGAAAGTTAAGTCCAAGATACATAGGACCTTTCCCAATTATTAGCCAGGTTGGGAAAGTAGCCTATAAGATAGCTTTGCCACCAGAATTATCTTCACTGCATAATGTCTTCCATGTATCTATGCTAAGAAAGTATATCTCGGACCCTTCACATGTCCTAGATTATGAGCCAATCCAAGTTCGAGAGGATCTCTCTTACGAAGAGCAACCAGTACAAATACTTGCTCGAGAAGAGAAGATATTAAGAAATAAAAGCATCTCACTGGTCAAAGTTCTATGGAAAAATCATAATGTAGAAGAGGCTACGTGGGAAAGAGAAGATGAGATGAGAGCCAAATATCCCCACCTGTTCTGATTTTCGAGGACGAAAATTTTTAAGGAGGGGTGAATGTGACGACCAGAGAATTTTAGCGGTGTGACCTAGTTTAATGTAGGGTTTTCTATGAGTTCTGTAAGTAAGAATGTAAAGAAACACTATGGTTGTAATTAGATAAATTATAGTGTTGATAGAAATAAATAAATGTTTTGGAGGAATTAAAATCTCCAAAAATAAGAAGAGAATAAAGTATATGAGTAAGAAAGTGAATTCAGGCCCAAAACGCTCAAAAAGGAGTAGTTTCGGTATCTGAACAGTATAAAGATAAGAATATGGCAAGTCAAAGTAAGAGCACAGTAAGAAATGTACAATTGTATGTATATAACAATTTGTACTATTTAAAGAGTGAAATAAATGTATTTATATTGTTTAGAATATATGAAAATGTTCTAACAATACTGACGAGTAAGAATTAAGAGTTGGAAAAAATCACTGAGCTAAAACGGGTGAAACGGTGCCAAAACCGGCATTGAAAACCCTAACCGAGCCAATAAAAGACGGTAAACTTCCGGGATTGATTTTGATCAAACGGAAGCAGGTTAAATTGATCCGACTGCACAAGAGACCTCAGGAACACGCCGGGAAGATTTCAGGAAAATTTCGACTCAAACCGGTATCGGTCAAAAAGTAGTCGAATTAATGTGAATAATGAAAGTCAAAGTCAACTTTCACTTTTGCAATTATGACATCATAAATCAAGAATTATAAATGAAGGAAATATGGTGGTTGGTGGAATGAAAGGCCATGATTCATTTTGCTTTTGATCTAAAGGCCAAGATTTGGCCAAAAATATACCTTTTTAATTTTTGAAAAAGGGAGAAAGTATTAGGGTGAAAGGTGCCTAATTTTCATTGGTGGATAGCCAAATTAATTGGCCTTTCTTGTTGCATAAGTCGGCAACTTTGAGACATAATGGCCGAGACCAAATTTCAAGCAAAAAACTAAGAGAAAAATTTGCTAAGGCATTTCCATGGTGTCTACGTGAGCCACCCAAGGAGAACCAAGATTTTCTTCAACTTTTCTTCACAAAAAAAGAGTGTCAAAGTGTTCCTAGAAGACAAAGGAAGCATTAGACCAAGGTAACTCCCTTTTTCACTTAATTTTTCATGGTTTTTCTTCATAAAATCCGTGGGTGAATAGTGATAGGAAGATGGAAAAATTTTGGTTGTTTTTCATGGAAATTGATGTTGGGTTTTGTTAAGGTTGTAATAAGTAAGAAAACCATGTAATTTGTTTAAAGAAAAACCAAAATTTTGTTGGTTTTTCAAGGAAAAATCCGTGGGTTACCATGGGTAATCAATGAGAAAATTGTGTGGTTTATGTGTTAACATGCTTCCAAGTTGAATTTTGTTAAGAATAAAGCATGAATTTCATTATGGAAAAGCTTGAAAAAAAAATTCTGGTGTGCATTGCTTAATGAGGCCGTGGGCTTCCTAATGATTTGGAAGAAAAATTTTCATGCTTTTAGGTGATGTTTGGTTAATTGAAATCATGCATTTTATGATGTGAATGATGAAATTTTGATTGAAAGAATGAAAAGAAAATTTGGCATGTTTTTCATTAATGCGGCCGTGGGTTTTAAGTGTTTAAAAAACCCTAAGAATTTGGTTGAAAAGTACAAGGAAATGGGCTTGAAAAAGTGTTAGAAAAATGGCATTGAATAGCCTAAAAAAGTGGTTGAAAAGTTTGAGAAATTTTGGTTCGGTTTGGTGGTGAAAACCGAAACCAAAACTAAGGGCAAAATTGTGAAAAAATTTTGTAATGTGGTTAAAAATGTGAAATTGGAATTTGTGAGCTTTTATGTAAAAGTTTGGAAAACTTTTACATAAAATAGGCTTGTGGTATAGTACGTGGCAGGTACATATGGTTCGAGGCGTACCTAACGCCGGAAGCCTTAAAATTACGCCGAAATGCTGCCGAAATTTCAAAAACGGCATTCGGGGTAAAATAGGAATTAAATATAAAAGTTTAGGGTCGGGTCGGAAACCCGAGTCCCTAGAGGAAAATTGAATAAGGAAAACCTAAGGGGTGGTTCGTGAATAGTAGACCGTCCCCTAAAAATGTAAAATGCGAGTGAAACGGAAAAATCGAACCCGAGGGGGGGGCGTTTTTGGAAATGAAATAAAGGTCCGAGTCGGGCATGGAAAATCCGAGCCTCGGAGACCTAGGTCGGGAATGTCTAGATGAACGTTTTAAATGCTAGTGAAACGTCCATTTGAGGCTCCGAAACGATAGAAAATCACTAAACCGACGTAAGGGCCGGAATAGTGCTCCCGAGGGTCGGGAAAGTGGAAAGTGGAAATAAAATAGAAGCAAACCCGGTAATGATTAGAAAAGAGTCAGAAAAGTTCCTGAGGGCCAAAAATGCAGTCTGGATCAATAAAATTCCGTCAGGGGCAAAACTGTAATTTTGCCAAAATATAGGGGCAAAATCGTAATTTTGCAAAAGTTGGGGAAAATTGGGGAAATGATAAATAAAGCCCAAAAAGTTGTAAATAGGTTCTATTTAAGCTTTTTAATAAAAAAATAAAAGTTATAAATGGAAATGAAATTAACAGACAAAGTTTGTCTGTAGGATCCAAAAATCGACCTACAAGGAGGGCGATCAAAGATCCTAGAGAGAAAAAGAGAAGAGATTGATAAGGTAAGTACAGACATTTAATTGTCTACTCATGAATGGACTTACCATAAAGTTGTGTTATATATATATACACATTTAAGCTATTCAGTTTGTGACATGATACTAACATGTTCACGAGAATAGTAAGCAAGATTAGAAAAAGAAAAGAGGAATAAGTTAAGTCAAATAATAAGACTTAAAAGTTAAGGTTGGCGTACCGGCCTCCCCAGTTGTGAGGTTCCCAGATAGCCTCCACCCCAGTTGTGTGGCGCTGCCTCGTTAATAATGAGGTAGTTTATGGCTTAACTTCCTGCCTCTACCCCAGTTGTGTGGCGCTGCCTCGTTAATAATGAGGTAGTTCATGGCATGACTTACTACCTATAAGGTAAGTAGTCCAGAGATGACCTTAGGGTTGATCGGTGGGTCGCCCCCCTGATCCTCTATTGGTCTGCGCGCACTAGGTACGTCCAACCACGGGCCCACAAGTGAAAGATTAAGCAGATAAAGTAAAGCAAAAAAAAAAAAGAAAGAAATAGAATAGAAAGAACAAGTAGTATAGGACTAAAGAAAATAATTGGTCCTAAGTTGACTAACCCTAGAGTGATGTATTCAGCTTATTTACTTGTATGTATGTTTGTACTTACTGAGCTTTAGCTCATTAGTCTATTCGTGCTGTAGGTAATAAAGGAAAGCAACCAGCAAGATGAAACAAGAGTAGCGGACTGGCAGGCAGATCCCAGCGATGTCATGGACGGGTTATGGTTCCGTTTCGCAGAATTCCGCTGTACTCAAGGTGTAAAAGAAAGAAAGTGTAATAGTGAGGTATATGTATAAAGACAAGACAAGAGTGTAGTATGTAAAGTAGTGAAACAAGCTTAAAAGTGTGTTTCTATTTTTACGTACTTTAAAGTAACAAGACTCCAAAATATATTTTGGAAAAACAAAAAGTATTAAGTAGTACGTATATATTTATGTATACATAACTTTCAAGAATCAATAGCTTCATACAATCAAGTAAAAAAAAAAATATATATATTCCTAGTTTTGTAAGAACAAATCCTTTAAACCCCAAAAAGAAGAAAGTTATAGAAACAAGCAAGCTAAGTAAGAATAAGCAGAGAATAAAGAAAGCAAGCAAGATAAGGTGGACGACCTAAGCTAGAGGGGTCGCCCACAAGAGTTGGTATCAGAGCGAGCGGTTCTACTATCAACCTTCCATGACATCTCAGTATCTGCACCTGCTCAGTCCAAGTAAGTTAATTGTAAATAATCAATATCTAATTAGTACTAAACCATGTCGCTACTGTTATAGGTCAGACACAGCAACATGGTTCGCACACGAGCAGACTTAGCCGCTGTCCTAGCTAACATACAAGCTCGGCTAGAAGCACAAGAAACATGGAACTAGAGACTGCAAGAGCTACTGGAACAGAGGAATGGGGCCCAAGCAAATTTCCCTCCACCTCAAGCACCAGTACCGGAGCCACAACCAGCTCCTAAACCAGTAGCACCACCAGTCCGAATGGTACCTGAAGTAGCAATAGGTGCCCGAGCTGGAGCCAACCAGGGATCATTGTATGAACGGTTCCGGAAGATGAAGTCAAAAGAGTTTGACGGATCTATAGAACCCTTAGAGGCTGAAGAATGGTTAGCGTTATTGCAGACTCTGTTTGAGTTTAAGGACCTAACAGACCAAGAGAAGGTCCTTTGCGCCTCCTGCATATTAACGAAGGATGCTCGTTATTGGTGGGAGACAGTAAAGATGCGAAAGGACGTTAGAAGGATGACCTAGAATGACTTCCTGGGAGAATTTAACAGGAAGTATTTCAACCTTGACACCCTACGAGCTCAACAAAGAGAGTTCGATGAGCTGAGGCAAGGCGAGATGACAGTGACTGAAGCCTGCCGTAAATTCGACAGATTAGCTCGACTGTGTCCACATTTGGTACCCACAGAAGAAGAGCGGGTACGGAGGATGATCAATATGTTCCGACAGGATATAGCCCTAAATGTGGAAAGTGGCGAGACCCCGCCAACCACTGTAGCAGACTGTGTAAGCAGAGCTATGAGGGCCGAGAATCGTCTGAACAGAGTTAAGGAAGAAAGAACAAAAGTCTGGGAGGAGAAGAAGAAAGAAAGAAATCTCGCGAAGCAGACTCAGAAGAACAACCAAGCTGGCCAAAGTAATAAATCTGGTCAAGGAATGAAGCCTGGTCAGAAAAATAACCAGAACCAGCAGAATACCAATAAGCGAAAGGGAAACCCAAATGAAAATTGGGGCCAAAATACTCGCAACACTCAGCAAAGGCAAGGCTTAGAAGGAGTACAGAACCGACAGCCATGCCCAAAATGTGGAAGACTACACAAGGGCGAGTGCAAGCTGGGGAATACCGCATGCTATGTTTGTGGTAGAGAAGGCCATTATGCTAGAGTCTGCCCATCCAACCAACAGAACCAGCCGGGATCCTTTCAGTCCCGACAGACGAGCCTGGTCCATGCTATACAAGGATCGCATACTCAACCTGGATGCCAGGAGAGTATACCAAAGACCGAGGCACATCTATTAGCCTACACCAGGGAAGATGTAGAGGCAGGCACCTCGAATGTGGTGACAGGTCAGCTTCTTGTCACCCAAAGTCCTGCACTTGTTTTATTTGACTCCGGTGCATCGCATTCATTTGCCTCACATAGCTTTGTAGAAAGAGTTAGTCATGCCAAGGATAAAATTGGCCAAGTGTTTAAAACCACCTTACCGTCTGGTGAGGTATTATTATCTGACTACTGGTTACGTCACGTGCCAGTAATTGTTGCTGATAGGGAGTTGTACGTCAACGTAGTCATCTTAGAGTTAGTCGATTATGACGTTATCCTTGGAATGGATTTCCTTGCAAAATATCAAGCGACCATTGACTGTCGACGACGAAAAGTAGTGTTCCAGTTTGGAGAAAAAGACCAGTTTGAGTATCAAGGGCATTCTCAGAAGCAGTCGAAAATGCTGATCAGTTCCCTGTGGCCAAGAAAGCTGATATCTAGTGGCTGTACCGGATATCTAGCTTATGTCAAGGACACCACCAAGAAGGTAGAACTACAACCGAACGAGGTACCAGTGATCAACGAGTTCGTGGAGGTATTTCCAGAAGAATTACCGGGACTTCCTCCTGATTGAGAGATTACCTTCGAAATCGAGTTGCTGCCAGGAACGTCTCTGATTTCAAAGGCCCCTTACAGAATGGCACCGGCCGAGCTTAAAGAATTACAAGCTCAGCTGAAGGAGTTATTAGAGAAAGGTTTTATACGGCCTAGTTATTCGCCGTGGGGAGCTCCAGTTCTCTTCGTGAAGAAAAACGATGGAACCCTCCGAATGTGCATAGATTATCGTGAGCTCAACAAAGTCACGATCAAGAATAAATATCCTCTACCAAGGATCGATGATTTATTCGATCAGCTAAAAGGAGCCACTGTCTTCTCGAAGATTGATCTTCGATCTGGCTATCATCGGTTAAAAATTAAAGAAAGAGACATTCCAAAGACCGCGTTCCGAACACGGTATGGACACTACGAATTTCTCGTTATGCCTTTTGGATTAACGAATGCACCAGCCGCTTTTATGGATCTGATGAATCGAGTATTCAAGGAATTTTTAGATCAGTTTGTCATTGTGTTTATCGATGACATCCTTATATACTCGAAAGATTGGAAGGAGCATGAGAAGCATCTTCGAATTGTGTTACGCACTCTGAAGGAACATCAGCTATATGCAAAGTTCTCCAAATGTGAATTTTGGCTAGGTAAGGTCCACTTCTTAGGACTTGTCGTTTCCAAAGACGGAATTTCAGTAGACCCAACAAAGATTGAAGCGGTAAGCAAGTGGTCTCCTCCAAAGAATGTGACCGAGATCCGGTGTTTTCTCGGATTAGCGGGCTATTATCAGAGATTTGTAGAGGGATTTGCCAGATTAGCTGCCCCTCTCACTGCTCTCACACGCAAAGAGAAGAAGTTCGAGTGGACAAAGAAGTGTGAAGAATGCTTTCAAGAGTTGAAGAATCGGTTGACCAGTGCTCCAATTCTCACAATTCCAAAGGATGAAGGTGACTTCGACATTTATAGCGATGCCTCCAGGACAGGTCTAGGAGCTGTACTGATGCAGGATGGAAAAGTAATAGCTTATGCATCAAGACAACTCAAAGAGGATGAAAAGAACTATCCGACTCATGATTTGGAGTTAGCAGCCGTCGTATTTGCTTTGAAGATATGGCGACATTACCTATATGGAGTTAGGTGCAGAATTTTCACCGACCACCAGAGCTTAAAGTATTTCTTTACTCAGAAAGAGCTTAACATGAGACAAAGAAGATGGCTGGAGTTAGTAAAAGACTATGATTGTGAGATCTTATATCACCCCGGTAAGGCAAACAGAGTAGCAGACGCGTTGAGTCGTAAATCAACGATGCCAGAGCAAATAGCCATCGATAAGCTGCCCAAGCCACTTCAACATGAGATCTCCTTGTTGGGAGTAGAGATAATTTCAGGAAAATTAGCGGCAATGCAACTCAAACCAACAATTCTTGAGGAGATTAAAGAGGCTCAAGAGCTAGATGCTGCTTTCAAAAGGCTTAAAGAAGAAGCCTCTAAGAATGACAAGTCAGAGTTCCACCTCTCCAAAGACGGAACTTTACTCTTCCAAAGAAGAATCTGTGTACCAGATGAAGAAAATTTGAAGAAAAGAATCCTGACAGAGGCCCATGACACTCCATATTCAGTGCATCCGGGCAGTACGAAAATGTATCAGGATCTAAAGCAGCACTTTTGGTGGAAAAAGATGAAGAATGACATTGTTAAACACATCAGCAGCTGCTTAACATGTCAAAGAGTCAAAGCAGAGCATCAGCGGCCAGCCGGAGAGCTGCAGCCACTAGAGATTCCAGAGTGGAAGTGCGAACACGTAACCATGGATTTCGTGGTCGGACTACCCAAGACAAGTGAGGGATTTGACATGATATGGGTAGTGGTGGATCGATTGACCAAATCTGCTCACGTTATACCCATAAAGATGACATACACATTAGAGAAATTCACAGAATTGTACATTGCCAACATTGTGAGATTACATGGAATACCGACAACAATCGTGTCAGATCGTGACAGTCGGTTCACATCCAATTTCTGGAAAAGTGTACAAGAGGCAATGGGCTCCGAACTAAGATTCAGCACTGCATTTCATCCTCAGACCGACAGACAGTCTGAGCGTATGATCCAAACGCTAGAAGATATGCTTCGTACTTGTATTTTAGATTTCAAGGGAGCCTGGAACAAGAAGCTGCCGTTGATAGAATTCTCCTACAACAACAGCTATCAAGCGTCCATCGGGATGGCTCCTTATGAGGCATTATATGGACGAAAGTGTAGATCTCCCATTCACTGGTATGAACTCAGAGAAAAAGAACTTCATAAAACCGAGTTTATCCAAGAAACAATAGACGCGGTCCAAAAGATTCAGCAGAGAATGAAAACTGCACAGAGTCGTCAGAAAAGCTACGCAGATAAAAGACGAAGATTCCTAGAGTTTAACGAGGGTGACTTCGTATTCTTAAAAGTAGCACCAATGAAAGGTGTCATGCATTTTGGAAAGAAAGGAAAGTTAAGTCCAAGATACATAGGACCTTTCCCAATTATTAGCCGGGTTGGGAAAGTAGCCTATAAGATAGGTTTGCCACCAGAATTATCTTCACTGCATAATGTCTTCCATGTATCTATGCTAAGAAAGTATATCTCGGACCCTTCACATGTCCTAGATTATGAGCCAATCCAAGTTCGAGAGGATCTCTCTTACGAAGAGCAACCAGTGCAAATACTTGCTCGAGAAGAGAAGATATTAAGAAATAAAAGCATCCCGCTGGTCAAAGTTCTATGGAAAAATCATAATGTAGAAGAGGCTACGTGGGAAAGAGAAGATGAGATGAGAGCCAAATATCCCCACCTGTTCTGATTTTCGAGGACGAAAATTTTTAAGGAGGGGTGAATGTGACGACCAGAGAATTTCAGCGGTATGACCTAGTTTAATGTAGGGTTTTCTATGAGTTCTGTAAGTAAGAATGTAAAGAAACACTATGGTTGTAATTAGACAAATTATAGTGTTGATAGAAATAAATAAATGTTTTGGAGGAATTAAAATCTCCAAAAATAAGTAGAGAATAAAGTATATGAGTAAGAAAGTGAATTCAGGCCCAAAACGCTCAAAAAGGAGTAGTTTCGGTATCTGAACAGTATAAAGATAAGAATATGGCAAGTCAAAGTAAGAGCATAGTAAGAAATGTACAATTGTATGTATAGAACAATTTGTACTATTTAAAGAGTGAAATAAATGTATTTATATTGTTCAGAATATATGAACATGTTCTAACAATACTGACGAGTAAGAATTCAGTGTTGGAAAAAATCACTGAGTTAAAACGGGTGAAACGGTGCCAAAACCGGCATTGAAAACCCTAACCGAGCCAATAAAAGACGGTAAACTTCCGGGATTGATTTTGATCAAACGGAAGCAGGTTAAATTGATCCGACTGCACAAGAGACCTCAGGAACACGCCGGGAAGATTTCAGGAAAATTTCGACTCAAACCGGTATCGGTCAAAAAGTAGTCGAATTATTGTGAATAGTGAAAGTCAAAGTCAACTTTCACTTTTGCAATTATGACATCATAAATCAAGAATTATAAATGAAGGAAATATGGTGGTTGGTGGAATGAAAGGCCATGATTCATTTTGCTTTTGATCTAAAGGCCAAGATTTGGCCAAAAATATACCTTTTTAATTTTTGAAAAAGGGAGAAAGTATTAGGGTGAAAGGTGCCTAATTTTCATTGGTGGATAGCCAAATTAATTGGCCTTTCTTGTTGCATAAGTCGGCAACTTTGAGACATAATGGTCGAGACCAAATTTCAAGCAAAAAACTAAGAGAAAAATTTGCTAAGGCATTTCCATGGTGTCTACGTGAGCCACCCAAGGAGAACCAAGATTTTCTTCAACTTTTCTTCACAAAAAAAGAGTGTCAAAGTGTTCCTAGAAGACAAAGGAAGCATTAGACCAAGGTAACTCCCTTTTTCACTTAATTTTTCATGGTTTTTCTTCATAAAATCCGTGGGTGAATAGTGATAGGAAGATGGAAAAATTTTGGTTGTTTTTCATGGAAATTGATGTTAGGTTTTGTTAAGGTTGTAATAAGTAAGAAAACCATGTAATTTATTTAAAGAAAAACCAAAATTTTGTTGGTTTTTCAAGGAAAAATCCGTGGGTTACCATGGGTAATCAATGAGAAAATTGTGTGGTTTATGTGTTAACATGCTTACAAGTTGAATTTTGTTAAGAATAAAGCATGAATTTCATTATGGAAAAGCTTGAAAAAAAAATTCTGGTGTGCATTGCTTAATGAGGCCGTGGGCTTCCTAATGATTTGGAAGAAAAATTTTCATGCTTTTAGGTGATGTTTGGTTAATTGAAATCATGCATTTTATGATGTGAATGATGAAATTTTGATTGAAAGAATGAAAAGAAAATTTGGCATGTTTTTCATTAATGTGGCCGTGGGTTTTAAGTGTTTAAAAAACCCTAAGAATTTGGTTGAAAAGTACAAGGAAATGGGCTTGAAAAAGTGTTAGAAAAATGGCATTGAATAGCCTAAAAAAGTGGTTGAAAAGTTTGAGAAATTTTGGTTCGGTTTGGTGGTGAAAACCGAAACCAAAACTAAGGGCAAAATTGTGAAAAAATTTTGTAATGTGGTTAAAAATGTGAAATTGGAATTTGTGAGCTTTTATGTAAAAGTTTGGAAAACTTTTACATAAAATAGGCTTGTGGTATAGTATGTGGCAGGTACATATGGTTCGAGGCGTACCTAACGCCGGAAGCCTTAAAATTACGCCGAAATGCTGCCGAAATTTCAAAAACGGCATTCGGGGTAAAATAGGAATTAAAAATAAAAGTTTAGGGTCGGGTCGGAAACCCGAGTCCCTAGCGGAAAATTGAATAAGGAAAACCTAAGGGGTGGTTCTTGAATAGTAGACCGTCCCCTAAAAATGTAAAATGCGAGTGTAACGGAAAAACCGACCCCGAGGGGGGGGACGTTTTTGAAAATAAAATAAAGGTCCGAGTCGGGTACGGAAAATCCGAGCCTCGGAGACCTAGGTTGGGAATGTCTAGATGAACGTTTTAAATACTAGTGAAACGTCCATTTGAGGCTCTGAAACGATAGAAAATCACTAAACCGACGTAAGGGTCGAAATAGTGCTCCCGAGGGTCGGGAAAGTGTAAAGTGGAAATAAAATAGAAGCGAACCCGGTAATGATTAGAAAAGAGTCAGAAAAGTTCCTGAGGGCCAACAATGCATTCTGTATCAATAAAATTCCATCAGGGGCAAAACTGTAATTTTGCCAAAATATTGGGGCAAAATCGTAATTTTGCAAAAGTTGGGGAAAATTGGGGAAATGATAAATAAAGCCCAAAAAGTTGTAAATAGGTTCTATTTAAGCTTTTTAATAAAAAAATAAAAGCTATAAATGGAAATGAAATTAACAGACAATGTTTGTCTGTTGGATCCAAAAATTGACCTACAAGGAGGGCGATCAAAGATCCTAGAGAGAAAAAGAGAAGAGATTGATAAGGTAAGTACAGACATTTAATTGTCTACTCACGAATGGACTTACCATAAAGTTGTGTTATATATATATACACATTTAAGCTATTCAGTTTGTGACATGATACTAACATGTTCACGAGAATAGTAAGCATGATTAGAAAAAGAAAAGAGGAATAAGTTAAGTCAAATAATAAGACTTAAAAGTTAAGGTTGGCGTACCTGTAGGAAAATAAACCGGTAAAAACGTATCAGAGTGGCGCAGCGGAACAATAAAAATTTTTAGATCGTTAAATATCTCATGATGCCATATACAATAAATCAACAACAATTAAAACTCATACCTCAAGGACGCCAATATGCAGGAGGAGAATGACCGGAGGCTTCAACCAACTAGCCTTCTCTACTATTCTCCAATTCCCGAATGGCTGAGTGTGTGGGCACTCTGAACCTCGATCGGTATGTTAGCACTGCTAGTCTTCTTCCGACCACCCAGATCTCTAAAGAACTTTATTGTCACGATGAGCTGTGCAACAATAAGCCTGCTCACCTGAGAGTCTGTGGTCTGAGAGAACTGGAGTGGCAGGACCTCTATTTATAGACCTGCATGAGGTGATTCTCTGAATTCGAATTGGACTAGGAAAAGATATTTTCCCTTATCCAAACCCAAAAAATCCGAATTTTCCAAAGGGAAAATCTCCCAAATAAATTCGGTTTTTGCTAGATAAATCCAATCCAAATCTTAACAAGATTTTAGCTAGAATCTTATCTCCCTTTTCCAACCAAAAAATCCGAAATTCACAAGGAGAAAATCTCTCCAAAATTTCGGCCACTTTTGGGAGGAGAGAGAATCCAAATTCAACTAGGATTAAAGCTTGAATATTCCCTTAAATCCTATCCACAAAATCCGAAATCTTTCATGAGGATTATCCTCAAAATTTCGTCCCTTATTTGTTGGGATTTGGATTCAAAATTCAAGTAGGATTCTAACAAGATTATCCTCTCCAAATCCAACTCAAATTCGAATTTCAAACCTTGTGGATTTTCCACAACAAATTCGAATCCTACTTGGACTGTGATTCAAAATTTGAATTTCAAATTTCAAATTCAAATTTCAAATTCAAATTTCAAATTTCAAATTTCAAATTTCAAATTTAAATTTCAAATTCAAATTTCAAATTCGAATTTCAAATTCAAATTTCAAATTCAAATTTCAAATTCAAAATTCAAATTTCAAATTTCAAAATTCAAATTTCAAATTTCAAAATTCAAATTTCAAATTCCACAAAACGGTTGTATTTCATATTCTTGTTCTCATGGATAATTTTCTACAACTCCAATCCAATCTCAAATAAAATCATGGCAACTTTATTTGGAGTTCGAATAATTGTGTACTCTATTATCCAAAACAAAATCTGAATCCAACCGGAGAGAATCTTGTCTACCATCCTAATCCTGTGTCATCACCATCCATGCATAATAAACTAGCCAATAGCATACACAAATCAATTTGCCAAACGTTAAGGAATTATGTGGAGCTAGTAGAGGGACTGATTGGACATATATAATCGGGCTCCCGTGATTCCATATGATCATCATTCTGTACCGAACAACTCAATCATATGATCACTAATTTCAGAGTCACACCACTATAAACCTGAAACTGAACTCCCAATTATATACCGTATTACGTAAGCCTGTGACGAGCTACCATCCAATGACCTTGTCATATATGCAAAACCCTCATATGATATCCATGATCAGCCTTAGGTCAAAGTCCGTTTAATCCTACTGATCAGGCTATCTTAAAGTTCCATTATACTACCGAATCAAGAAAATGATTATTCACCATATGTGAATAAGAAGTCATCCGCCCAGCAGACGACCCAAGGCCTTGTCCATTTTCACATTCAGTATAATGCCTTTAAGAGGATACCTTTAACTCCTCAGAGCTATGATTCCGATATCTGCAAACAAACCCTTCATCGTATACAAGTCATGCACCCAACGAGCCGGTCTATAAGCTTACTACCCTCTGAGACGCTTTAGCCATTGGAACATCAAAGTACACAAGTCATATACATGAAGTAGTTCATTTACTCAGGATTAAGGTTATTGCATAATGAACGTCAAAAACAGATTGATCCACTCATAGCGGACTACGTAGATCAATCACGCTTTAGTCCCGGTCTAATATGTCACCACCAAGCAACATATCCATGTCTCTACTTGGGAGTCCAGCTCCAGACAGTCAAGACAGACCGTCCCCTCTAAGGCTTTAGACAACATAATAGTCTTAACATGAGTTAGATGCTCGGTCTAACCCCATAGACTACAGACCATAGTTTAGACTGCTAACTTTAGAACATTGTCTTCTCGCATACAAAAGTCCATTGCATGCAACGTTCCAACAGTTTTAACACAAGCAGTCAGTGAGCCATATTTGCTTACATTTACTTTAACGTGTAAATAAGACGAGGACAGATAGCAATGTAATGAATAACCTCTAAGTATAATTTTATTATCCAGTTCAAAATGAATACATCAAAATGTCTCTAATACTTAGGGCATTTCCTAACAATCTCCCACTTGCCCTAAGCCAGCAGATGTGCCATGTTACGCATCCCCATCGCCTCTACATGCCTCTCAAAGCTTCTAGCTACCAAAGTCTTAGTAAAGGGATCAGCGATGTTGTCCTCGGACGCGATCTTACATACATCCACTTGTCCTGTCTCCACATGCCCTCTAATAATGTGATACCTCCGATCGATGTGCTTGGTCCTCTTGTGGTGCCGAGATTCCCTTGTGTTGGCAATAGCCCCTGTATTATCACAGTAAAGTGTGATAGGCTTGTCAACACCCGGAATGGCCTCAAGGTCTCTAAAGAACTTGCGGAGCCAAACCGCTTCTTTAGATGCCTCAGCCGCAGCCACATACTCAGCCTCCATAGTAGAGTCAGCTGTGCAGCCCTGCTTCACGCTCCTCCACACAATGGCGCCTCCTCCGAGCAAAAACACTGATCCAGATGTCGATTTCCTCGAATCCTTACAAGTCTGGAAGTCTGAGTCCGTGTATCCTACGGGTGTTAGGTCCCCTCCAGAATACACTAGCATATAATCCCTCGTTCTCTTAAGATACTTGAGTATATGCTTTACTGCTTGCCAGTGCTTGGTTCCAGGATTCGCTTGATATCGACTCACCATACCTACTGCAAAACATATGTCCGGGCGAGTGCAAAGCATAGCGTACATAAGGCTACCCACAGCGGATGCATAAGGGACCTTACTCATACGCTCTCTTTCTTCCGATGTCTTGGGACAGTCATCCAATGAAAGAGTTAAACCGGCAATAGAAGGTTGTGAGCCTTTCTTTGCCTCTAGCATTGCATATTTGTCAATTATTTTATCTATGTATGAAGCTTGGGATAACGCTATCATTTTGTTCTTTCGATCTCTGAAGAGACGAATGCCTAGAACATAATTAGCTTCTCCCAAGTCCTTCATGTCAAACTGTTGGTGTAACCAAAGCTTGACCGATGATAAGTTCCCTACATCATTCCCAATGAGTAGTATATCATCGACATAGAGTATCAGAAAGACCACTTTTCCATCCTTAATACGTTTATAAACACAAGGTTCATCAACGTTCTGCTCAAAACCGAATGTCTTAATCGCTTGATCAAACCTCTGGTTCCATGAGCGGGATGCCTGCCTTAATCCATAAATGGATCTAAGCAACTTGCAGACTTTCTTATCTTGGCCTTTTGCTACGAACCCTTCGGGCTGTATCATATAGATACACTCTTCAAGATGGCCATTCAAGAATGCCGTCTTGACATCCATTTGCCAGATCTCGTAATCGAGAGCCGCAGCAATGGACAGAAGAATACGGATAGACTTCAGCATAGCAACAGGCGAAAAGGTTTCCTCGTAATCGATTCCAGCCTTTTGCGTGTATCCCTTTGCAACCAGTCTAGCTTTGAAAGTTTCCACTCTCCCTTCCGCATCCTTCTTTCTTTTGTAGACCCATTTGCATCCAATGGGTTTTATCCCATCCGGCAAATCTACAAGTTCCCAAACAGAGTTGGATTTTATAGAATCCATCTCATTGTTCATAGCCTGTTTCCAAGATCTAGAATCAACATCCTTTATAGCTTCATCATATGTGACCGGATCTTCCTCATGCTCATGAGCCTCGGCCTGGTATACCTCAGCATCATACATAAAGAAATTAGGTTTCTTCGAAACCCTCCCACTACGACGAGGCACCCTAAATTGTTGATCGTCTGCAGGTCTTTCACTGGAACTCGGACTTGCGTCCAAGACCGAAATCTGTGGAGCAGTTCTTTCACCCGATAACTCCTCTAGCACCACTTTGCTTCGAGGCTTAAAGTCATTCATGTGACTTTCCTCCAAGAATGTCGCATGGGTTGAGACAATGACCTTTTGTTCCTTCGGGTTATAGAACAGACCTCCTTTAGTTCCCTTTGGATACCCTACAAACATGCACAATTCTGATCTTGGTTCCAACTTCTTCGCATCCCCATCCAGTACATGTGCCGGGCAGCCCCATATTCTCATATGTCCAAGGGAGGGCTTCCTGCCACGCCACAATTCATACGGAGTTCTAGGAATTGATTTGCTCGGAACCTGGTTCAGAATATAGCACGCCGTTTGTAAAGCATGTCCCCAAAATGATAATGGCAGCGTTGAGTAACTCATCATGGACCGTACCATATCCAATAAGGTCATGTTTCTCCTTTCGGCTACACCATTCTGTTGTGGAGTACCAGGTGCAGTCAATTGGGATAATATCCCATTCTCTACAAGATGTCCTAGAAATTCATCGGAGAGGTATTCGCCACCTCGATCAGATCGAAGTGTCTTTATGGATTTATCCAATTGCTTTTCCACTTTCGCACGATACTCTTTGAACTTGTCAAAGGTTTCGCTCTTGCGGTGCATCAGATACACATATCCATACCTCGAGTAATCATCTATGAAAGAGACATAGTACTCGAACCCTCCTCGTGCTGTGACGTTCATGGGGCCACATACGTCAGTGTGCACAATTTCTAAGAGCTCCTGTGCCCTTGTACCCTTAGCTCCAAAAGACCTCTTAGTCATTTTACCCTCTAGACAAGACTCACATTGGGGAAGTCGTACCTCCTCCAGAGATTCCAGAGGACCGTCTTTCACCAATCTTTGAATCCTATCCTGATTAATATGACCAAGTCTTAAATGCCAAAGATACGCCTTGTTAGAGTGAGAAACTTTCAACCTTTTAGAGTTATCAATTAATTCAGTGTCAAGCAGTGAGTACATCTTTGGTCTGATCAAATATAGGTTTCCATCCATCCAACCAGAACAGATAAAAGACTTATTTCTACGAATATCAACTCTTTTACTAAAAGAAACTGAATAAGAATCCTTTATTAAACAAGCTACCGATATAAGGTTCCTCCTAAAATTAGGAACATAAAAACAGTCTTTCAATAAAATAAACCTAAATTGATCAAAATAAAGATGAACGTCTCCCACTGCCTCAGCCACCACAAAGCTACCATCTCCAGTCCGCAACGAGAGGCTCTTATCATGTAGACTTCTCGTTTCCACGAACCCCTGCATAGAAACACAAACATGATTAGTGGCGCCCGAATCAATGACCCATGTGTCTTTCGATTCTTCCACCAAACACGCTTCTAAGTAATGAAGTTCCTTACCTTCCTTGCCCTTGGAGGCTAGGAATTCCCGGCAAGCCTTCTTGAAGTGACCTACCTTCCCACAGTGGAAGCATTTGGACTTTTTAGGGTCCTTTGGCTTCTTGTTCTTCTTCTTCTTCTTCCCGTCCGAGACAGGAGGATTAGAAGAACTGGAAGCCACTTGCTTCTTATTTGGCCTCTTCCTCTTCCGTGAAGGATTGGAAGATTCCGCCAAATTGGCCTCTCCTTTAGGTCGGACCACATCTTCATCCCTGATCATCCGCTCATAAGCCTGTTGTTGCTTCATGAGCTCGGTAAGTCCTAACTCTTTTGTCGCCAGATTGTATGCGGCCTTAAACCCCACAAAATCTTTAGACAGAGTCTTGAACACCATCTCGATCTGGGTGTTGTAGTCTAACTCAGCACCATTTTCGGCAGCCTCAGCGAAGAATCCCATTAGAGTGATCATATGGTCCTTCACCGGAGCACCAGCCTTTTGCTTGGAGTTCATAATGCTGGTGATAGCGGACTGTCGAGCCAATTTTTCTTGGCCTCCGAACATGTCCTCCAGATTATCCATGATCTCCCCAGCAACTTGATAAGTCTCATGCTGCTTTTGTAAAGCACTCGTCATGCTAGCAAGGATGTAGCATCGAGCTATTTCATTGGATTCTCTCCAACGATTATAGGCAACCGGGACCTCCTCAAGTGGTGTGTCAGGTTTGGGCCCAGGTGGGCATGGTTCGTCCAGTACGAACTTGTGTCTCTCGCAGCTGAGAACTATTAATAGATTTCTTTTCCAATCTTTATAATTGTCGCCATTCAACTTATTTTCAGTAAGTATCGAAATGAGGGGTGTCGGTGACATTTTGAACTGAAATAAAATTATACTAGACATCATTACAAAGCCCAAGCAAATATGCAGATAATTTAGCAAATAAAACATACAAGTATGTTCCTACATGAAACTTGAAAAAAAAATGTAGCATTGCAACGATAATTCTCAGCACCTATTGCCCCAAGCCACCGAGGGGTGGTCATGAGAACAAATAGCCGGAACATGGACCCCGTCCAATTAATATATGTTACCTTAAATCCTCCAAGGTTAAGACATATATTAATAACCGCTTATTTGGCCACCAGTTTAGTTAACAGAGCTTCTAGGGAAGGTTAATAACTAAACGAGTCTTGAGTGTATAACCATCGTTTACGTAGCCCGATCCACGTCCTACCAAGCCACCGAGGGGTGGTCATGAATAGAATCGCACCCGAACACGTTTTCCACATAGGAGATCCAATCTAGTATACCGGCGGCGGTAAACACCTACCGAAGGGTGTGGTCAGGTCGGAACTGACGCGAGGCGTTACCATGCTTTCACATATGGATCAACAATGGAGGCCGTGGGTTTTGTTTGAAACCCTCTCCCACTCAATATTTTGAAAAACATGCAAGTTTTGACAAATTATGTATGATCAATATAGTATGAGCGGCACTCACCTATCCTATATGACATGTTATCAAATATGCATACAAAACATCCATCAATACATATTTATACATCCATGACATATCACAGAAAAAATAATTGACAGAATAACCAAGCTATGGTTCCATCCTAGAACAAAGAAAATAAAGATTACAAAATTCCATCCAAAGCATTCTTTGGGTCTTGAATTTTGTTCCGTCTTCTTGTATCCATCTTTATGTAGCCTCTCCATTTATTTCTCATCCCATGAATTATTTAAAATTTAAATCTCCAAAATTTAAATTTCAAATTTAAATTTCTAATTCAAATTTTAAACAATTTTAATCATCATGTATAATAATATGTAATTTCAAAAATTTCAAATTTTTAATTACATATTTTTAAACATGATTTAAAATTAAATCTCAAATTTAAAAATCAAAATTTTCTGATTTTTGACCGCCGCTCCGCCGCCCGTGAAGGCGGCAGCCGCCGTGGGCAGCCACCAACCCCGGAGGGGCTGGCAGCCCACGGCTGCCCCTTGTGCAGCCCTGCCGGGCTGCAGGCCAAGCCTGCAGCGCCAGGCTGCACGCCCAGACTGGGCGCAGCAGCCGGCAGGCTGCAGGCAGCGCCTGCAGCCAGTGGCTGCACGCCCAGGCTGCGGCCAGCCTTGGGCAGGCCACGGCCACCCCTGGCTGCAGGCAGAGCCTGCGGCCGTGGGTGGTGTGGGCCTGCACAGGGGCTGCCGCAGCCCCATCCTGCCCGAGGGCAGGGGCTGCAGCCCCACCAAGGTTTGTCGGCCTATCTTGAGGGGTCGTGTCTCGATTTTCGTGCCATATTCCAATTTATCTTTTAGGATCTCCAAAAATTAATTTGAATCCCAATTAAATTGAAATTTTCCACACAATCAAAATTTCAACCTTTAAATTAAATTTAACTTTTGGGAAAAATAAATTACGGTCTTCAATCTTCAATCTCCTCCAAGAATATTTACATAAAAAATTCCTATACCGTTTCCGGTGTACAAAATTCTATCCATAAAAAATTCTAAGAGACAAAAATTAAAATCCATGGGAAAATTACAGTGTAAATAAACTGCTCCCATGGTTACATAAAAAATTCCTAGATACAATTTTTCTAAATTCTAAGGAACCATAACCGGTATAAACAAGCATGCTTATAATAATTCAAAAAATTAAAATAACCACATACTTTATACATAATACATGATAACAACATAAAGGAACCCTAGAATGCCACTCTCTAAATATCAAATCCATACATAAATAAAAAGACTAAGTAATTGTCTAATTTATGTACATGGCATAGTCATGAGATGGCTCTGATACCAATTGTAGGAAAATAAACCGGTAAAAACGTATCAGAGTGGCGCAGCGGAACAATAAAAATTTTTAGATCGTTAAATATCTCATGATGCCATATACAATAAATCAACAACAATTAAAACTCATACCTCAAGGACGCCAATATGCAGGAGGAGAATGACCGGAGGCTTCAACCAACTAGCCTTCTCTACTATTCTCCAATTCCCGAATGGCTGAGTGTGTGGGCACTCTGAACCTCGATCGGTATGCTAGCACTGCTAGTCTTCTTCCGACCACCCAGATCTCTAAAGAACTTTATTGTCACGATGAGCTGTGCAACAATAAGCCTGCTCACCTGAGAGTCTGTGGTCTGAGAGAACTGGAGTGGCAGGACCTCTATTTATAGACCTGCATGAGGTGATTCTCTGAATTCGAATTGGACTAGGAAAAGATATTTTCCCTTATCCAAACCCAAAAAATCCGAATTTTCCAAAGGGAAAATCTCCCAAATAAATTCGGTTTTTGCTAGATAAATCCAATCCAAATCTTAACAAGATTTTAGCTAGAATCTTATCTCCCTTTTCCAACCAAAAAATCCGAAATTCACATGGAGAAAATCTCTCCAAAATTTCGGCCACTTTTGGGAGGAGAGAGAATCCAAATTCAACTAGGATTAAAGCTTGAATATTCCCTTAAATCCTATCCACAAAATCCGAAATCTTTCATGAGGATTATCCTCAAAATTTCGTCCCTTATTTGTTGGGATTTGGATTCAAAATTCAAGTAGGATTCTAACAAGATTATCCTCTCCAAATCCAACTCAAATTCGAATTTCAAACCTTGTGGATTTTCCACAACAAATTCGAATCCTACTTGGACTGTGATTCAAAATTTGAATTTCGAATTTCAAATTCAAATTTCAAATTCAAATTTCAAATTTCAAATTTCAAATTTCAAATTTAAATTTCAAATTCAAATTTCAAATTCGAATTTCAAATTCAAATTTCAAATTCAAATTTCAAATTCAAAATTCAAATTTCAAATTTCAAAATTCAAATTTCAAATTTCAAAATTCAAATTTCAAATTCCACAAAACGGTTGTATTTCATATTCTTGTTCTCATGGATAATTTTCTACAACTCCAATCCAATCTCAAATAAAATCATGGCAACTTTATTTGGAGTTCGAATAATTGTGTACTCTATTATCCAAAACAAAATCTGAATCCAACCGGAGAGAATCTTGTCTACCATCCTAATCCTGTGTCATCACCATCCATGCATAATAAACTAGCCAATAGCATACACAAATCAATTTGCCAAACGTTAAGGAATTATGTGGAGCTAGTAGAGGGACTGATTGGACATATATAATCGGGCTCCCGTGATTCCATATGATCATCATTCTGTACCGAACAACTCAATCATATGATCACTAATTTCAGAGTCACACCACTATAAACCTGAAACTGAACTCCCAATTATATACCGTATTACGTAAGCCTGTGACGAGCTACCATCCAATGACCTTGTCATATATGCAAAACCCTCATATGATATCCATGATCAGCCTTAGGTCAAAGTCCGTTTAATCCTACTGATCAGGCTATCTTAAAGTTCCATTATACTACCGAATCAAGAAAATGATTATTCACCATATGTGAATAAGAAGTCATCCGCCCAGCAGACGACCCAAGGCCTTGTCCATTTTCACATTCAGTATAATGCCTTTAAGAGGATACCTTTAACTCCTCAGAGCTATGATTCTGATATCTGCAAACAAACCCTTCATCGTATACAAGTCATGCACCCAACGAGCCGGTCTATAAGCTTACTACCCTCTGAGACGCTTTAGCCATTGGAACATCAAAGTACACAAGTCATATACATGAAGTAGTTCATTTACTCAGGATTAAGGTTATTGCATAATGAACGTCAAAAACAGATTGATCCACTCATAGCGGACTACGTAGATCAATCACGCTTTAGTCCCGGTCTAATATGTCACCACCAAGCAACATATCCATGTCTCTACTTGGGAGTCCAGCTCCAGACAGTCAAGACAGACCGTCCCCTCTAAGGCTTTAGACAACATAATAGTCTTAACATGAGTTAGATGCTCGGTCTAACCCCATAGACTACAGACCATAGTTTAGACTGCTAACTTTAGAACATTGTCTTCTCGCATACAAAAGTCCATTGCATGCAACGTTCCAACAGTTTTAACACAAGCAGTCAGTGAGCCATATTTGCTTACATTTACTTTAACGTGTAAATAAGACGAGGACAGATAGCAATGTAATGAATAACCTCTAAGTATAATTTTATTATCCAGTTCAAAATGAATACATCAAAATGTCTCTAATACTTAGGGCATTTCCTAACAGTACCGGCCTCCCCAGTTGTGAGGTTCCCAGATAGCCTCCACCCCAGTTGTGTGGCGCTGCCTCGTTAATAATGAGGTAGTTTATGGCTTAACTTCCTGCCTCCACCCTAGTTGTGTGGCGCTGCCTCGTTAATAATGAGGTAGTTCATGGCATGACTTACTACCTATAAGGTAAGTAGTCCAGAGATGACCTTAGGGTTGATCGGTGGGTCGCTCCCCTGATCCTCTATTGGTCTGCGCCCACTAGGTACGTCCAACCACGGGCCCACAAGTGAAAGATTAAGCAGATAAAGTAAAGCAAAAAAAAAAAAAGAAAGAAATAGAATAGAAAGAACAAGTAGTATAGGACTAAAGAAAATAATTGGTCCTAAGTTGACTAACCCTAGAGTGATGTATTCAGCTTATTTACTTGTATGTATGTTTGTACTTACTGAGCTTTAGCTCATTAGTCTATTCGTGCTGTAGGTAATAAAGGAAAGCAACCAGCAAGATGAAACAAGAGTAGCGGACTGGCAGGCAGATCCCAGCGATGTCATGGATGGGTTATGGTTCCGTTTCGCAGAATTCCGCTGTACTCAAGGTGTACAAGAAAGAAAGTGTAATAGTGAGGTATATGTATAAAGACAACACAAGAGTGTAGTATGTAAAGTAGTGAAACAAGCTTAAAAGTGTGTTTCTATTTTTACGTACTTTAAAGTAACAAGACTCCAAAATATATTTTGGAAAAACAAAAAGTATTAAGTAGTACGTATATATTTATGTATACACAACTTTCAAGAATCAATAGCTTCATACAATCAAGTAAAAAATATATATATATATTCCTAGTTTTGCAAGAACAAATCCTTTAAACCCCAAGGAGAAGAAAGTTATAGAAACAAGCAAGCTAAGTAAGAATAAGCAGAGAATAAAGAAAGCAAGCAAGATAAGGTGGATGACCTAAGCTAGAGGGGTCGCCCATAGCTTTGAGTGGATCGATCTGCTTTTGACGTTCATTATGCAGTAACCTTAATCCTGAGTGAAAGGACAGCTTTGTATATGACTTGTGTACTTTGATGTTCCAATGGCTAAAGCATCTGAGAGGTAGTAAGCTTGTAGACCGGTTTGTTGGGTGCATGACTTGTATACGATGAAGGTTTCGTTTACAGATATCGGAATCATAGCTCTAATGAGGAGTTAAGGGTATCATCTTAAAGGCATTATACTGAATGTGAAAATGGACAAGGCCTTGGGTTGTCTGCTGGGCGGATGTCTTCTTATTCACATATGGTGAATAATCATTTTCTTTATTCGGTAGTATAATAGAACTTTAAGATAGCCTGATCAGTAGGATTAAATGGACTTTGGCCTAAGGCTGATCATGGATATCACATGAGGGTTCTGCATACATGATAAGGTCATTGGACGATAGCTTGTCACAGGCTTATGTAATACAGTATATAATTGGGAATTCAGTTTCAGGTTTATAGTAGTGTGACTCTGAAATTAGTGATCATATGATTGAGTTGTTCGGTAAAAGAATGATGATCATATGGATTTGCGGGAGCCCGATTATATATGTCCAATCAGTCCCTCTACTAGCTCCACATAATTCCTTAACGTTTGGCAAATTGATTTGTGTATGCTATTGGCTAGTTTATTATGCATGGATGGTGATGACATAGGATTAGGATGGTAGACAAGATTCTCTTCGGTTGGATTCAGATTTTGTTTTGGATAATAGAGTACACAATTATTCGAACTCCAAATAAAGTTACCATGATTTTATTTGAGATTGGATTGGAGTTGTAGAAAATTATCCATGAAAACAAGAATTTGAAACACAACTGTTTTGTGGATTTTGAAATTTGAATTTTGAAATTTGAATTTTGAAATTTGAATTTTGAATTTGAAATTTGAATTTGAAATTCGAATTTGAAATTTAAATTTGAAATTTGAAATTTGAAATTGAAATTCGAATTTGAAATTTGAAATTCAAATTTTGAATCACAATCCAAGTAGGATTCGAATTTGTTGTGGTAAATCCACAAGGTTTGAAATTCGAATTTGAGTTGGATATGGAGAGGATAATCTTGTTAGAATCCTACTTGAATTTTGAATCCAAATCCTAACTAATGATGGATGAAATTTTGAGGATTATCCTCAACGGATTTTCGGTTTTTGTGGATAAGGTTCAAAGGAAAAATTCAAGTTTCAATTCCAGTTGAATTTGGATTCTCTCCTCCCCAGAAAGTGGCCGAAATTTTGGAGCATATCTCCTTAGGAAAATTCAGTTATTTTGGATAAGGATGAGATAAGATTCAAGCTTGAAAATCCTAGTGGAATTTTGATTCTCCTTTATCCTAAAAGTGGCCAAAATTTTTAGGAGATTTTCTCCTTAGATTTTTCATATTTTTTGGTTGAAAAAGGGAGATAAAATTCTAGTTAAAATATTGTTTAGAATTGGATTGGATTTATCCTAAATGGCCGAATTTTATTGTTGGTATTTTCCCTTGGAAAATTCAGATTTTATGGTTGTGGATAAGGGAGAATATCTTCTCCCAATCCAATTCGAATTCAAAGAATTACTTCATGCAGGTCTATAAATAGAGGTCCTGCCACTCTAGTTCTCTCAGACCACAGACTCTTAGGTGAGCAGGCTTATTGTTGCATAGCCCACCGTGACAATAAGTTCTTTAGAGATCTAGGTGGTCGGAAGAAGACTAGCAGTGCTAGCATACCGATCGAGGTTCAGAGTGCTTACACACTTAGCCATTCGGGAATTGGAGAATAGTAGAGAAGGCTAGTTGGTTGAAGCCCTCCGGTCATTCTCCTCCTGCAGATTGGCATCCTCGAGGCATGAGTTTTAATTGTTGTTGGTTTATTGTATATGGCATCATGAGATATTTAACGATCTAAAAATTTTTATTGTTCCGCTGCGCCACTCTGATACGTTTTTACTGATTTATTTACCTACAATTGGTGTCAGAGCCAACTCATGACTATGCCATGTACATAAATTAGACAATTACTTAGTCTTTTTATTTATGTATGGATTTGATATTTAGAGAGTGGCATTCTAGGGTTCCTTTATGTTGTTATCATGGATTATGTGTAAAGTATGTGGTTATTTTAATTTTTTGAATTATTATAAGCATGGTTGTTTTTGCCAGTTATGGTTCTTTAGAATTTAGAAAAATTTTATCTAGGAATTTTTATGTAACCATGAGAGCAGTTTATTAACACTGTAATTTTCCCATGGATTTTATTTTTTGTCTCTTAGAATTATTATGGTTAGAATTTTGTACACCGGAAACGGTTTAAGAAATTTTATGTAATTATTCTTGGAGGAGATTGAAGATTGAAGACCATAATTTATTTTTCCAAAAGTTAAATTTGATTTAAAGGTTGAAATTCTGATTGTGTGGAAAATTTCAATTTAATTAGGATTCAAATTAATTTTTGGAGATCCTAATAGGTAAATTGGAATATGGCATGAAAATCGAGACACGACCCCTCGGGATAGGCCGACAGGCCTTGGTGGGGCTGTAACCCCTGCCCTCGGGCAGGATGGGGCTGCGGCAGCCCCTGTGCAGGCCATAACCACCCACTGCCTGCAGCCTGCCAGCTGCTACGCCCAGCCTGGATGTGCAGCCTGGCACTGCAGGCTTGGCCTGCAACCCGGCAAGGCTACACATGGGCGGCCGTGGGCTGCCAGCCCCTCCGGGGCTAGTGGGTGCCCACGGCGGCTGCCGCCTTCGGGGGAGGTGGTGCGACGGTTCAAAAATCGAAAAATTTTGATTTTTAAATTTGAGACTTAATTTTAAAATCATGTTTAAAAATATGTAATTGAAAATTTGAAATTTTAGAAATTACATATTATTACACATGATGTTTAAAATTGTTTAAAATTTAAATTTGAAATTTAAATTTTTGGAGATTTAAATTTTAAATGATTCTTGGGATGAGAAATAAATGGAGAGGCTACATAAAGATAGATACAAGAAGACGGAACAAAATTCAAGACCTAAAGAATGCTTTGGATGAAATTTTGTAATCTTTATTTTTTTTGTTTTAGGATGGAACCATGGCTTGGTTATTCTGTCAATTATTTTTTCTGTGATATGTCATGGATGTATAAATATGTATTGATGGATGTTTTATATGCATATTTGATAACATGTCATATAGGATAGCTGAGTGCCGCTCATACTATATTGATCATACATAATTTGTCAAAACTTGCATGTTTTTTCAAAATATTAAGTGGGAGAGGGTTTCAAACAAAACCCACGGCCTCCATTATTGATCCATATGTGAAAGCATGGTAACGCCTCGTGTCAGTTCTGCCCTGACCACACCCCTCGGTAGGTGTTTATCGCCGCCGGTATACTAGATTGGATCTCCTATGTGGAAAACGTGTTCGGGTGCGATCCTATTCACGACCACCCCTCGGTGGCTTGGTAGGACGTGGATCGGGCTACGTAAACAATGGTTATATACTCAAGACTCGTTTAGTTATTAACCTTCCCTAGAAGCTCTGTTAACTAAACTGGTGGCCAAATAAGCGGTTATTAATATATGTCTTAACTTTGGAGGATTTAAGGCAACATATATTAATTGGACGGGGTCCATGTTCCGGCTATTTGTTCTCATGACCACCCCACGGTGGCTTGGGGCAATAGGTGCTGAGAATTACCGTTGCAATGCTACATGTTTTTCAAGTTTCATGTAGGAACATACTTGTATGTTTTATTTGCTAAATTATCTGTATATTTGCTTGGGCTTTGTAATGATGTCTAGTATAATTTTATTTCAGTTCAAAATGTCACCGACACCCCTCATTTCAATACTTACTAAAAATAAACTGAATGGCGACAATTATAAGGATTGGAAAAGAAATCTGTTAATAGTTCTCAGCTACGAAAGACACAAGTTCGTACTGGACGAACCATGCCCACCAGGGCCAAAACCTGACACACCGATTGAGGAGGTCCTGGTTGCCTATACTCGTTGGAGAGAATCCAATGATATAGCTCGATGCTACATACTTGCTAGCATGACGAGTGCTTTACAAAAGCAGCATGAGACTTATCAAATTACTAGGGAGATCATGGAAAATCTGGAGGACATGTTCGGAGGCCAAGAAAAATTGGCTCGACAATCCGCTATCACCAATATTATGAACTCTAAGCAGAAGGCATGTACTCCGGTGAAGGACCATATGATCACTCTAATGAGATTCTCCGCTGAGGCTGCCGAAAACGGTGCTGAGTTGGACTACAACACCCAGATCGAGATGGTGTTCAAAACTCTGTCTAAAGATTTTGTGGGGTTTAAGGTCGCATACAATCTGGCGATAAGGGAGTTAGGACTAACCGAGCTCATGAAGCAACTGCAAGCTTATGAGCGGATGATCAGGGATGGGGATGCTGTCCAACCCAAAGGTGAGGCCAATTTGGCAGAATCTTCCAAACCCTCACGGAAGAGGAAGAGGCCAAATCAGAAGCAAGCGGCTTCCAGTTCTTCTAATCCTCCTGTCTCGGATGGGAAGAAGAAGAACAAGAACAAGAAGCCCAGGGACCATAAAAAGTCCAAGTGCTTCCGTTGTGGGAAGGTAGGTCATTTCAAGAAGGTTTACCGGGAAATCCTAGCCGCCAAGGGCAAGGAAGGTAAGGAACTTCTTTACTTAGAAGCGTGTTTGGTGAAAGAATCGAAAGACACTTAGGTCATTGATTCGGGCGCCACTAATCATGTTTGTGTTTCTATGCAGGGGTTCATGGAAACGAGAAGTCTACATGATAGGAGCCTCTCGTTGCGAATTGGGGACGGCAGCTTGGTGGTGGCTGAGGCAGTGGGAGATGTTTACCTTTATTTTGATCAATTTAGGTTTATTTTATTAAAAGACTGTTTTTATGTTCCTAATTTTAGGAGGCACCTTATATCGGTAGCTTGTTTAATAAAGGATTCTTATTCAGTTTCTTTTAGTAAAAGAGTTGATATTCGTAGAAATAAGTCTTTTATCTGTTCTGGATGGATGGATGGAAACCTATATTTGATCAAACCAAAGATGTACTCACTGCTTGACACTGAATTAACTGATAACTCTAAAAGGTTGAAAGTTTCTCACTCTAACAAGGCGTATCTGTGACAACCGGGAAATTCAGGCAATTCTCGGATGAAAATGTACAATTGTATGTATATAACAATTTATACTATTTAAAGAGTGAAATAAATGTATTTATATTGTTCAGAATATATGAAAATGTTCTAACAATAATGACAAGTAAGAATTCAGTGTTGAAAAAATTCACTGAGTTGAAACGGTGCCAAAATCGGCATTAAAAACCCTAACCGGAGCAATAAAAGACGGTAAACTTCCGGGATTGATTTTGATCAAACGGAAGCAGATTAAATTGATCCGACTGCACAGGAGACCTCAGGAACACGCCGGGACGATTTCAGGAAAATTTCGGCTCGAACCGGCATCGGTCAAAAAGTAGTCGAATTAATGTGAATAGTGAAAGTCAAAGTCAACTTTCACTTTTGCATTTATGACATCATAATTCAAGATTAATAAATTAAAGAATAATGGTGGTTGGTAGAATGAATGGCCATGATTCATTTACCTTTTGATCTAAAGGCCAAGATTTGGCCAAAAATTACCATTTTTAATTTTTGAAAAATGGAGAAAGAATTAGGCATGAAAGGTGTCAAATTGTCATTGGTTTAGAACCAAATTAATTGGCTTTCTTGCATGGTTAAGTCGGCAAAACGTGATAAAGTGGCCGAAGTTCATTTTCAAAGCAAAACCAAAGAGAAAAAAAATTTCTAAGTTTTCTTCCATGGCATGTACGTGAGCCACCCAAGGGAAACCAAGTTTTCTCTTCAAATTTTCTTCACAAAAAGTGTGTCAAAACACTCCTTGAAGACAAAGGAAGCAATTGATTAAGGTATCTTCCCTTGCACTTGATTTTTTCATGGTTTTTCTTCTTAAAATCCGTGGGTGAATAGTGATTGGAAGATGGAAAAATTTTGGTTGTTTTTCATGGATTTGATGTTGGGTTTTGTTAAGGATGAAATAAGGAAGAAAACCATGCAAATTGTGTAAAGAAAAACCAAATTTTGGTTGGTTTTTCAAAGGTAAATCCGTGGGTTACCTTGAGTAACCAATGAGAAAAAAATTTTGGTTAATGGTTAACATGCTTTCTAAGTTTAAATTTGTGAAGAATAAAGCTTCTATTTCATTATGAAAAGCTTGGAAAAAATTTCTTGTGTGAAATACATGATGTGGCCGTGGGGGTTGTTAATGGTTTGGAAGAAAATTTTTGCATGTTTTATGTGGTAATTGGTTGATTGGAATTATGCATTTCAATATGCAAATGATGAATTTATAATGGAAAGCATGAAACAAAAATATTGAGCATGATTTTCATTAATAAGGCCGTGGGTTATAAGTGCATAAAAACCCTAAGAATTTGGTTGAAAATGCATTGAAAATGGGCTTGAAAATGTGTTAAAAAAATGGCATTTAATAGCCTAAAAAGTGGTTGAAAAGTTTGAGAAGTTTGGTTCGGTTTGGTTGTGAAAACCGAAACCAAACTATGGACAAAAGTGTGAAAAAAATGTTGTAATGTGGGTGATAATGTGAAATTGGAAAATTGTGGGCTTTTATGTAAAAGTTTGGAAAACTTTTACATAAAATAGGCTTGTGGTATAGTACGTGGCAGGTACTTATGGTTCGAGGCGTACCTAACGCCGGAAGCCTTAAATTTACGCCGAAATGCTGCCGAAATTTCGAAAACGGCATTCGGGGTAAAATTGGGAATTTAAAATAAAAGTTAGGGCCGGGACGGAAACCCGAGTCCCAAACGGAAAAATTGAATAAGGAAAAATTTAAGGGGTGGGTCGTGAATAGTAACCCATCCCCTTAAAAATGAAAAACGCGTGTGAGATTGAAAAACCGACCCCGAGGGGGGGGCGTTTTGGAAATAAAATAAAGGTCCGAGTCGGGAACGGAAAACCTGAGCCTCGGAGACCTAGGTCGGGAATGTCTAGATGAACGTTTTAAACATTAGCGAAACGTCCATTTGAGACTCCGAAACGATAGAAAATCGCTAAACCGACGTGAGGGTCGGAATAGTGCTTCCCGAGGGCCGGGAAAACAAAAAGTGGAAATAAAATAGAAACGAACCCGGTAATGATTATTAAAGAGTCAGAAAAGTTCCTGAGAGCCAAAAATGCAGTCTGGATCGATAAAATTCCGTCAGGGGCAAAACTGCAATTTTACCAAAATATTGGGGCAAAATCGTAATTTTGCAAAAGTTAGGGGAAAATGGTGAAAATAATAAATAAAACCTAAAAAGTTATACATAGGTTTTATTTAAGTTTTTTTATGAAAAATAAAAGCTATAAATGGGAAAGAAATTAACAGACATAGTTTTGTCTGTAGGATCCCAAAATCGGCCTACAAGGAAGGCGATTCAAGATCCAAGAGAGAGAAAGGGAACAGTCTGATAAGGTAAGTTCAGACATTTACCTGTCTGCAACATATAGCAATATTGTGCTAACTTTAATGTACTAACTATAAGTTAGGTACATATGTGCTACGGGCACTATGATAGAATAGAGAGAGAGAGACGAAATGTGCTACGGGCACTATAAGAATGGGACACATGGTTAATTGTGCTTCGGGCACTAGAGCGAGGTTAATGAAACTCACTCATCTAAAATTAAAATGTGAACCATTCCTAACCACGGGACAATGTGAAGTCACCGGGTTAGAATGTTAAAAAGTCGGTAATGAAACCACTTTCTGGCGTACCAGCCTTCCGTACAAGGAGGTACTATTTTTGCCTTCGGGGCTATGAGACTAAGGCTGTGGAGGTCAGCACTGATGTACCGCTCCCAGTCATATAAAATTTTGCCTTCGGGGCTATGAGATTAAGGCTGTGGAGGTCAGCACTAGTGTACCGCTCCCAGTCATGCACACTTATATGGTACTGCCAACTTGAGCTCAAAACCAGAACGTAATGAAAGATAATGACCTAAAACTGAAACTGTGCCATAATTGAGCATAAGACAGTTTAGTGAGAGCACTAACATCGCGGTAGATGTACTAGTGTGAGACAGTGTTGTGGTCAAACTTACTATTCACGTATGAATAGTGGTCAAAGTTACTATTCACATATGAATAGTAGTCAACGGTACTATTTACGATGAATAGTACTATTCATAGAAATTTTATTTCTTGCATGTTTGAACTTACTGAGCCTGTAGCTCACCATTTTTGCTAATGTTGCAGGTAAGCGACCAACTCAGTAGCTTGTTTGACTGGATGCGGACGGGATGGCGCGTGTCAAATGGGATAACTGGGCGAGGGATATGGTACTGCCAGAGTCTTGCCGCTGAGCGTTAAAGTAAAGGGAAAAAAAGGAGAAACAGTTCTTTTATAATTACATATATATTTTACAAAAGTACTGTATTATTTATATTACTTTGTACTTATCAACAAAGTAAATAGTGGAAAAAGATTTCATATGATGTTTAAAGAAAAAAAAATTTTCCCCAAAAACGACACGATTTTAAAAGAGAGTGAGATAAGCCGGCGACCCACGAGAGTACAATCTATCGCAGTTAGTGATAAGCTCAACTGTAATAGTATTGTATGATCTCTACGAGGGGCGGGCCGTCACAGTTGGTATCAGAGCCTGGTTTGAGATTGGTGAAGTTTAGAATACCAACTGCTGTCACAGTTGGTATCAGAGCCTGGTTTTCGAGTGGCTAAGTTTTGAATACCAATTGCCGTCACAGTTGGTATATCAGAGCAGTGTGACCATATCCCGATTTGACACTTTACGCATCCTGCACCGCTATCCAAGTAAGTAGTTTACTTAAGTTCAGTTAATTATTTTCTTATATGAAAATAATTATCTTATAGGTAGCACGATGACCAGACCTCCATATGTGAGACCCCAGCTACCACGACCGAGAGGGGTATTACGGGTATGGACGAGACCTATTGTGAGGCCGCCCATTTCCCAAAGGCCGGTAGTTAGACCACCGGTACCCGAGAGACCTCCGGTACCGGTGCCGGCATCAGCACCACTGCCAGCGCTAGTAGATATAGTACAGCCACGACCGATAGTTCATCCACCAGTGGTAGTGGACATTCCAGTTGTTGGTGGACGCCAACATATTGGGGTGAGAGTGTCGGCACGGGCAGTACAGGCATTTAGGGCCAGCAGTCCTCCGATGTTCGATGGTGGACGACAGTCGATGGAGACCAAGGACTGGCTCCATGCCATTGAGAGGATCATGGTGATATGTGACATCGATCGAGATATGTGGATCCAGTTGGCTGTCAGTATGTTTCAGGGAGACGCTCAAGTGTTCTGGCAATATTGCGACCAGGAGATTTTATTGGGATTGAGTTGGGCTAAGTTCTGTCAGCGGTTGGCTGATCAGTTTCAACCTAGGGATCCAACACCTGCTCCAGCACCTCTAGAGAGACGAGAGGCTAATGCACCTCCGTACCCTGGATTCGATGAGGTCAGGGATTACATTCTCCAGACCGAGAGGATGGTCATGCTGTCTGGTGAGACAGTGATGTCTTATGCAGCACGATTTGAGGAGACCATCAGGAGAAGATGTCCGTTGCCTAACCTCACGGAAGCAAACTGCTGTGAGCTGTTCTGGAAAGGTTTATCCTTGGAGCTGAGACCGAGGGTGATCAAGCCGTTTCCTCCGACGCTCCAAGAGTTCGTGGTAACGATCAGGACGATTGAGAGAGAGATTCTGATCGAGCATCTGACGCAGAGTCAACGAGAGACACTGGGTCAAGATGAGATGTTTGCACGCATCTTCGGACCGAGGAGAATGATGAATGATCATGAGGCCGGACCGTCTAGACCACGAGGTGATGGCTCAGGACAGGGAGCATTGCCTAGAGACGGTGACGATTCAGATGATACCAATGACGATGAGGATCCAGAAGAATATCCTCTAGTCCCAGATGTAGGGAACGAGTGATCAGTAGATGTGTATATGTACATAAGTAGCTTAGAGAGAAAAGCTCTTTTGTATAGACTGGTGGCCATTTTGTATAAACGGTCGATGTATATATGACTGGTGATGCCTATGTATGACATATAAATGTTTTGCTATGAATGAAATACCAAAATGATTATATGTTGTACGATGATGTGTTACGATGATGTGGCTTTATAGTGCCCTAAATTTCGTAAATTGATATAATTTTACGAATACGGTTATGGAAAAAGCTAACGGTGAATTATTGTGCCATAATAGGACAATAGCCAAGATGGTGGATTTGAGAAATCGACCAGAGGGACGGGAGCGACGTCCTGATATTATGGAGAGACTGGATCAGATACAAGCTTTGTTAGAAGCTCAGATGCAAGAAAATGCGAATCTGAGGCGACGGGTAGGGGAGCTAGTACAGAGACAAGGCTCTGAGGGTACCCAAGTAGAACAACAAGCTGAGGTAGATCCAGTTATTCCTCCAGCTGCTGTGAATGAGAGAGTTCCTGAACCACAACCAGTATTGAATTTGGAACCCCTCTATGAAAGATTCAGGCGTATGAGACCGCCAGAATTTGAAGGGTCTACAAATCCCTAAGAGGCTGAAGACTGGTTGTCATCATTACAAGTGATCATGGAGTTCATGAACCTAACCGACCGGGAGAAGGTTGCATGTGCGTCTTTTGTGCTGAGAAAAGATGCTCGGTTTTGGTGGGACACCGTGCGAATGAGAAGAGACATGTCTACCATGAGTTGGGCGGAATTTCTGGAAGAATTTAACCAGAAATATTATGACCCTGCATCTCTGAGACAGCAACAGAAAGAATTCTCAGAGCTGACACAAGGGAACATGTCGGTAAGCGAAGTCTGCCGAAAGTTCGATCAACTATCCCGTTTGTGCCCTTATGTAGTCCCTACTAAGAGGGAAAAGATACAGAAAATGATCGGGAAGTTCAGGCCAGAAATTGCTGCGTTAGTAGACACTGGACTAGTACCACCTACTTCTGTAGCAGACTGTGTGAGTCGGGCCATTAGAGCTGAGTTCCATGTAGCTCGACAGAAAGAGGAAAGAGAGAAACACTGGGAGGCAAAGAAGAAAGAGAGGGCTTTGGTGAAGTCTACGCAAGTTGGTCAATCAAGCAAGCCTAGTCAGAATGCGAAACCAAGCCAGGGCAACAGTCAAGGATCCCAGCAAAACAAGAGAAAAGGGAATTTTTCTGGGAATCGTCAGGGCAATAATCGAAACCAGCAGCGGAGAACAGCTGGTAATGCAGAGTCCAATGTGCAAAACTGCCCTACATGCGGGAAAAGACATTCTGGGCAATGCAGATTTGGGCCACTTGTTTGCTACGAATGTGGAAAGGAAGGCCATTACGCCAGGAACTGTCTAAATAGGCAGGGCGGACAAGGCACTTCCCAACCGCACCAAACACGCCCACAAGCCCATTCCCTTCAAGCCAGAGTGGAAGAGTCACCAGTGAGGCCGCAACGCCAGGAGCGTATGCAACGTGCTGATGCTCGTGTGATGGCCTACAGCAAGGAAGATGCAGAGGCAGGAACATCAAACGTGGTGACAGGTCAGCTTCCTGTTGCTAGTCATGTAGCCTCTGTACTATTTGATTCCGGTGCTACGCATTCATTTGTTTCCTATGCATTTGCTGACAAGATAGGACTTCCTAAGGATAATATGGGAAGGGTATTTAAGACAGTTTTACCCTCTGGGGAAGTATTGTTGTCCAGTTACTGGTTACCTTATGTACCAGTATATGTGGCAAATAGGGAACTATATGCTGAGTTGATCGTAATGGAGACCATGGATTATGACGTGATTCTAGGCATGGATTTCCTAGGGAAATACCAAGCTACGATCGACTGCCGAAATCGAAAGATAGTCTTCCAACCCGAGGAAGAAGAGAGTTTTGAGTATGTTGATACTTCTCGAAGACCCGGGAAGATGATGATCAGTTCGCTGAGAGCAAGCAAGCTGATAGCCAGTGGTTGCATGGGATATCTGGCATATGTGGTGGATACTGCAGAGGAACAGAAGCTTCAACCTGAAGATGTTCCTGTGGTTAATGAGTTTCTTGACGTATTTCCAGAAGAGTTACCAGGGATACCGCCAGAGAGAGAAATCTCGTTTGAAATTGAGTTGATGCCTGGAACAGCACCTATTTCCAAAGCACCATACCGCATGGCTCCAGTAGAGTTAAAGGAGCTGCAGGTACAATTGAAGGAGCTTTTGGATAAAGGATTCATCAGGCCGAGTTTTTCTCCATGGGGTGCACCTGTGTTATTCGTCAAGAAAAAGGATGGAACATTCCGACTGTGCATTGATTACCGGGACTTGAATAAGGTTACGATCAAAAATAGGTATCCGTTACCTAGAATTGATGACCTATTCGACCAGTTAAAAGGCGCAGCGGTATTTTCCAAAATCGACTTACGGTCAGGATGTCACCAGCTGAGAATCAAAGAGAGTGATATTCCTAAGACGGCGTTTAGGACTCGTTATGGTCACTACGAGTTCCTTGTGATGCCATTCGGATTGACGAATGCGCCAGCAGCATTCATGGATTTGATGAACAGAATTTTTAAAGAGTATCTGGATAAGTTTGTCATTGTATTCATTGATGACATTCTTATATTGTGATGATCAGGAAATATGCAGTATCAAGAAATTGGTTAAAATGACATTTTCTTGATACGAAACTGATATATTTAGACTCAGGATGCCCAAATTAGTCAATCAGGCACCTGACACGTTTTTCGAGGTGGGGTTACACAGATCCCGAAAACTGATCGAGATGACCTCGAATGAAGTTGAAACTGATAAATTTGGATTCAGCACGTCCAAATTAGTCAGTATAGCCTATTTGTATGCTTAAATTAGCTAATTGAGTATAAAGGTAATTTTTAACCGAGAAATTCACAGTACCGGAAACTGGTCAAGATGGCCTCAGATGAAAATAAAACTGATATATTTGGATTCAGGACGTCCAAATTAGTCAGGATAGCCCATGTTGAAATTTTGGGCGAAGAAGTATATAAAGGGCGAAAAATCAGAAATTTAAGAAATAAGCCCATAACTTTCTCTTATTTTCTCTTTCCTCCCCTCACCCGAAAATGAACAGTAACCGACCATCGGAAACGGTGTCCGTTTTTGACACCGCCGGTGTCATCGGAAAGCTCTCACCGAGCTGAGTCCAACGGTGGGTCAAATCGACGGAACGGCCGCCGCACGCGCCGCTCGAATGCCGCCGGAGCCGAGAAATTCGACCGGTGATATCTCCGCCGTCCAGCCACCGTTTGCCACGAAACCGGTCCCAAAAGTTTCGTGGCAAAGAGAGGAGCAAAACCCATGCCGCCGATCATCTCAACACCGGCGGAATCGCGCCGTCCAAGCTTCGAAAAAGTCGGTGAAACGCCGCCGTGGAGCCGCCGTTGAAACGCCCGATTCCTGCCGAGTTGAAGTGCGCCGTTGGTGCAGAAATGACCGCAGGGCTGAGGGGAGCAAAAGCCCTCAACCAATTTTGGGAAAAAGGTCCGGCACGGCGGAGTTCCACCGTCGCCGCCGTGACCGTGGTTTTCGAGGGAATTTTCCGGCGATAGGGGTCTCCAAACATGAAATTGAGGCCACCAATGGATTCCTCTCGTCGAGTTCTTCAAGATGGGCTACTCATTTGCCACCGTCGCCGCCGTCAACCGCCGGTCAACGGCGAGTCAACACCGGTCAACGTCGGTCAACGCCGGTCAACGGCGACCGGAGACCAAAAATTTAAGAATGGCCCGTTGGCCTATTTTCGATGTTCCGGACACATCCGCGACGTCAGAATTGCAAGACGGAGTCTCAAAGGCAAAGAACGGAGAATTAAAGTTTATCCGCGCGAAACCGAACAGTTCGTTCGATCGCCAGTGGAACGATTCCGGTAGTGACTTCGGTCCTTCCATTCCTGAAATTAATGTTTTTGGAATGAGTATATATGAATTATGTATTCTGGAATGTGAAATTGTAAGAAAATTGGACTATGTGTATTAAAAATAGTCAAATGAGAAAAAGTGAAAAATGTAAAGATTTTTACGTAAAAAGTTGAGTTTTTACGTAAAAATATAGGCTCTGGTATAGTACGTGGTAGAATAGAACGAGGTTAGATGGTTTCGAGGCGTTTCCTAAATGCCGGGAATCCAAAAAAATTAAGCGGAAATGCTGCCAAAATTTTGAAAACGGCACAGAAGAGTATTTTAAGAACCGAAGGGTAAAAACGTGGTCGGGATGGAAACCCGAGCCCTTTCGGTAACCTAGACTTGAGAAAGAGCATTAACGCTCGAGAGTCAGAATAGTACCACCCGAGGGTCGGTAAATAGTAAACTAAGAAATTATGGTAAATAAGGGCCAAAGCTAAGTTGCGAATCAAAGAAAAGTAAGGTTATAATGAGAAAAATCCCATTAGGGGCAAAATGGTAATTTTGCCAAAAGTTCAGGGTAAAATAGTAATTTTACCAAAAGTTAGCAGAAAAGTTATAAATGGGATATTAGATCCTTAAATTTATGATCGAGAAATGAAACGTAGAATTTTTACGTTTTATTAAGTTTTATACATGAAAGAAGCATAGAAAATAACCGTTATTATTTCGGTTATAGGGATCCGCGCCAGACAATATGAAGACACGTCTGCGGACCAAGGAAGCGAGAAAAGAGATGCTAGCAAGTATTTGTAAGTTCAAACATTTAATTGACTGCAACATAAATGAACTGGTCATGTTATGTGTTATGTGTTCTATGTAGTAAGTTCGAATACTTAATTGACTGCAATATGAATAGACTATTATGTCTAAGTATGATATGTGGTAAGTACAGACATTTAATTGTCTACTCACGAATGGACTTACCATAGAGTTGTGTTATATATATACACATTTAAGCTATTCAGTTTGTGACATGATACTAACATGTTCACGAGAATAGTAAGCAAGATCAGAAACAGAAAAGAGGAATAAGATAAGTCAGATAATAAGACTTAAAAGTTAAGGTTGGCGTACCGGCCTCCCCAGTTGTGAGGTTCCCAGATAGCCTCCACCCCAGAAGTGTGGCGCTGCCTCGTTAATAATGAGGTAGTTTATGGCTTAATTTCCTGCCTCCACCCCAGAAGTGTGGCGCTGCCTCGTTAATAATGAGGTAGTTTATGGCATGACTTACTACCTATAAGGTCAGTAGTCCAGAGATGACCTTAGGGTTGATCGGTGGGTCGCTCCCCTGATCCTCTATTGGTCTGCGCGCACTAGGTACGTCCAACCACGGGCCCACAAGTGAAAGATTAAGCAGATAAAGTAAAGAAAAGCTAAGAAAAGCTAGAAGAAGAAAGAATAAAAGTAAACAAGCATAATGCCACTAATATGTGTGCATATGCTTAGCAAGAAAAGAAAAGAAGAAGAAAAGTATGACATGAAAGAAAGAATGAAAGTAAACAAGCATAATGCGACTAACATGTGTGCATATGCTATGTTATGCATAAATTGATATGCATAAGTCAGTTATACAATTTTAAGTGTATCTGTGATGTTTAAGCATACATTAAGTATGCTGTGTTTAAGTTGATATGTGTATACAATATTTTGTATAATGTTGAGTATGTTATGCTTAAGATGTTAAGCATACATCCTGTATGTTATGTTTAAATTATGTTATGCTAAAAGAACGTTGAGATTGTTCTCTCAATGTTAGAATATGTTATATATGAAGTTGAAAGTAAAGTATAATGTATGTTCATGTTCTGATACCATAGTTGGCATCAGACATGTTCTGTCCAAAAGGTATGAGTTAGTATTTTGTCATGAATGTATGTTTGAACTTACTGAGCCTGTCGCTCACAAGTTTGTTTATGTTGCAGGTAAGCATCCTGCACGAAGATAAGACAAGTGATGGATGACGGATGGGTTCTGCATATGCCAAGGGACTGGGTGAGGGTTATGGTACTACTATGAGTCTTCCGCTGAGCTGTTTAAAAGAGTATTAAAATGATGTTTTATAATGTAAATGAAGTTAAGGCAATGTAAAATATTTATTATAGTAAATGTTTTACGACGGTACAGTTTCCAAGTAAAGTTTAAGAAAAAAAAAAAAAATTTATTCCATATTTTCATGTTCAAATGAGAAGTTAGAGTAAGCATGTTAAAGAAAGTATGTTAAAAGTAAGATACCAGCTATTATAGATGGTATCAGAATAAGTTAGAAGCAAGTTAAAAGGAAGTTGCCGACGACCCAAGTGGTTACAGTCTATCGCAGTTGGCAACAGTGGCTGACTGTAATAGTACTGTTTAACCCTACGTAGGGCGGGCCGTCACAGGTGGTATCAGAGCAAGGTTTACGATGAGTATAGTTTAGAGTACCACCTGTTGTCACAGGTGGTATCAGAGCAAGGTTTACGATGGGTCTCGTTTAGAGTACCACCTGTTGTCACAGGTGGTATCAGAGCAAGGTTTACGATGAGTATAGTTTAGAGTACCACCTGTTGTCACAGGTGGTATCAGAGCAAGGTTTACGATGAGTCTAGTTTAGAGTACCACCTGTTGTCACAGGTGGTATCAGAGCAGTTTGACCATATCCCTCTTGGCACAATGCAATCCAGTTCGCCATCCAAGTAAGTTAGTTTATTTTGAATTTAGTAAATGTTTATTTATTGAAAATAAACTTTTGTAAGGATATGACGATGAGATAATAAGATCATAAGTACAGGCATTAAATTCCTGTACGAGTTTCAAGGATAGATAGTACTTTTACTTTAGCATTCCATGGGAATGCAGGATTGGTTTTATGCTATGCCATTGAGATGATTCTCTGGCTGTGCTCCATTGATTAAGGTAACTGGGTCCTTTTGGCTGTTAGCACTTTCTGGGAAATGCTCTCGTGTGTACTGGGATCCTTGTGATCAGGATTAGCGCTTAACTGGACCAAGTTTCGCCATACCACGATTGAGTGATTCTCTTGGAAGAGTCCAGCATTAGCCCCAGTTTCCTCATGGGCAAGCAAGGTGTCATTTTCAACATTGCCTATGTTCCCTAGAATTGTTGATATATAAAAAGAAAGTAGATGTACAAGGCTATGATATATATAGCCTTTATGTTATATTAAAATGTTGAAATAACATGTAAATGTTGTGAAATGATATGTATAAGTGATGAACAAAGATGAAATGAAATCTTTGTACCCCTACTTGACTTAATTTTTGAGGACGAAAATTTTATAAGGAGGGGTGAATGTGATGATCAGGAAATATGCAGTATCAAGAAATTGGTTAAAATGACATTTTCTTGATACGAAACTGATATATTTAGACTCAGGATGCCCAAATTAGTCAATCAGGCACCTGACACGTTTTTCGAGGTGGGGTTACACAGATCCCGAAAACTGATCGAGATGACCTCGAATGAAGTTGAAACTGATAAATTTGGATTCAGCACGTCCAAATTAGTCAGTATAGCCTATTTGTATGCTTAAATTAGCTAATTGAGTATAAAGGTAATTTTTAACCGAGAAATTCACAGTACCGGAAACTGGCCAAGATGGCCTCAGATGAAAATAAAACTGATATATTTGGATTCAGGACGTCCAAATTAGTCAGGATAGCCCATGTTGAAATTTTGGGCGAAGAAGTATATAAAGGGCGAAAAATCAGAAATTTAAGAAATAAGCCCATAACTTTCTCTTATTTTCTCTTTCCTCCCCTTACCCGAAAATGAACAGTAACCGACCATCGGAAACGGTGTTCGTTTTCGACACCGCCGGTGTCATCGGAAAGCTCTCACCGAGCTGAGTCCAACGGTGGGTCAAATCGACGGAACGGCCGCCGCACGCCGCCGCACGCGCCGCTCGAATGCCGCCGGAGCCGAGAAATTCGACCGGTGATATCTCCGCCGTCCGGCCACCGTTTGCCACGAAACCGGTCCCAAAAGTTTCGTGGCAAAGAGAGGAGCAAAACCCATGCCGCCGATCATCTCAACACCGGCGGAATCGCGCCGCCCAAGCTTCGAAAAAGTCGGTGAAACGCCGCCGTGGAGCCGCCGTCGAAACGCCCGATTCCTGCCGAGTTGAAGTGCGCCGTTGGTGCAGAAATGACCGCAGGGCTAAGGGGAGCAAAAGCCCTCAACCAATTTTGGGAAAAAGGTCCGGCACGGCGGAGTTCCACCGTCGCCGCCGTGACCGTGGTTTTCGAGGGAATTTTCCGGCGATAGGGGTCTCCAAACATGAAATTGAGGCCACCAATGGATTCCTCTCATCGAGTTCTTCAAGATGGGCTACTCATTTGCCACCGTCGCCGCCGTCAACCGCCGGTCAACGGCGAGTCAACACCGGTCAACGCCGGTCAACGGCGACCGGAGACCAAAAATTTAAGAATGGCCCGTTGGCCTATTTTCGATGTTCCGGACACATCCGCGACGTCAGAATTGCAAGACGGAGTCTCAAAGGCAAAGAACGGAGAATTAAAGTTTATCCGCGCGAAACCGAACAGTTCGTTCGATCGCCAGTGGAACGATTCCGGTAGTGACTTCGGTCCTTCCATTCCTGAAATTAATGTTTTTGGAATGAGTATATATGAATTATGTATTCTGG
This sequence comes from Antiaris toxicaria, assembly GCA_035233585.1. Taxonomy (NCBI): domain Eukaryota; kingdom Viridiplantae; phylum Streptophyta; class Magnoliopsida; order Rosales; family Moraceae; genus Antiaris; species Antiaris toxicaria. Next base: position 50,355,374 of record CP141153.1, read on the forward strand.
AATGTGAAATTGTAAGAAAATTGGACTATGTGTATTAAAAATAGTCAAATGAGAAAAAGTGAAAAATGTAAAGATTTTTACGTAAAAAGTTGAGTTTTTACGTAAAAATATAGGCTCTGGTATAGTACGTGGTAGAATAGAACGAGGTTAGATGGTTTCGAGGCGTTTCCTAAATGCCGGGAATCCAAAAAAATTAAGCGGAAATGCTGCCAAAATTTTGAAAACGGCACAGAAGAGTATTTTAAGAACCGAAGGGTAAAAACGTGGTCGGGATGGAAACCCGAGCCCTTTCGGTAACCTAGACCTGAGAAAGAGCATTAACGCTCGAGAGTCAGAATAGTACCACCCGAGGGTCGGTAAATAGTAAACTAAGAAATTATGGTAAATAAGGGCCAAAGCTAAGTTGCGAATCAAAGAAAAGTAAGGTTATAATGAGAAAAATCCCATTAGGGGCAAAATGGTAATTTTGCCAAAAGTTCAGGGTAAAATAGTAATTTTACCAAAAGTTAGCAGAAAAGTTATAAATGGGATATTAGATCCTTAAATTTATGATAGAGAAATGAAACGTAGAATTTTTACGTTTTATTAAGTTTTATACATGAAAGAAGCATAGAAAATAACCGTTATTATTTCGGTTATAGGGATCCGCGCCAGACAATATGAAGACACGTCTGCGGACCAAGGAAGCGAGAAAAGAGATGCTAGCAAGTATTTGTAAGTTCAAACATTTAATTGACTGCAACATAAATGAACTGGTCATGTTATGTGTTATGTGTTCTATGTAGTAAGTTCGAATACTTAATTGACTGCAATATGAATAGACTATTATGTCTAAGTATGATATGTGGTAAGTACAGACATTTAATTGTCTACTCACGAATGGACTTACCATAGAGTTGTGTTATATATATACACATTTAAGCTATTCAGTTTGTGACATGATACTAACATGTTCACGAGAATAGTAAGCAAGATCAGAAACAGAAAAGAGGAATAAGATAAGTCAGATAATAAGACTTAAAAGTTAAGGTTGGCGTACCGGCCTCCCCAGTTGTGAGGTTCCCAGATAGCCTCCACCCCAGAAGTGTGGCGCTGCCTCGTTAATAATGAGGTAGTTTATGGCTTAATTTCCTGCCTCCACCCCAGAAGTGTGGCGCTGCCTCGTTAATAATGAGGTAGTTTATGGCATGACTTACTACCTATAAGGTCAGTAGTCCAGAGATGACCTTAGGGTTGATCGGTGGGTCGCTCCCCTGATCCTCTATTGGTCTGCGCGCACTAGGTACGTCCAACCACGGGCCCACAAGTGAAAGATTAAGCAGATAAAGTAAAGAAAAGCTAAGAAAAGCTAGAAGAAGAAAGAATAAAAGTAAACAAGCATAATGCCACTAATATGTGTGCATATGCTTAGCAAGAAAAGAAAAGAAGAAGAAAAGTATGACATGAAAGAAAGAATGAAAGTAAACAAGCATAATGCGACTAACATGTGTGCATATGCTATGTTATGCATAAATTGATATGCATAAGTCAGTTATACAATTTTAAGTGTATCTGTGATGTTTAAGCATACATTAAGTATGCTGTGTTTAAGTTGATATGTGTATACAATATTTTGTATAATGTTGAGTATGTTATGCTTAAGATGTTAAGCATACATCCTGTATGTTATGTTTAAATTATGTTATGCTAAAAGAACGTTGAGATTGTTCTCTCAATGTTAGAATATGTTATATATGAAGTTGAAAGTAAAGTATAATGTATGTTCATGTTCTGATACCATAGTTGGCATCAGACATGTTCTGTCCAAAAGGTATGAGTTAGTATTTTGTCATGAATGTATGTTTGAACTTACTGAGCCTGTCGCTCACAAGTTTGTTTATGTTGCAGGTAAGCATCCTGCACGAAGATAAGACAAGTGATGGATGACGGATGGGTTCTGCATATGCCAAGGGACTGGGTGAGGGTTATGGTACTACTATGAGTCTTCCGCTGAGCTGTTTAAAAGAGTATTAAAATGATGTTTTATAATGTAAATGAAGTTAAGGCAATGTAAAATATTTATTATAGTAAATGTTTTACGACGGTACAGTTTCCAAGTAAAGTTTAAGAAAAAAAAAAAAAAAAATTTATTCCATATTTTCATGTTCAAATGAGAAGTTAGAGTAAGCATGTTAAAGAAAGTATGTTAAAAGTAAGATACCAGCTATTATAGATGGTATCAGAATAAGTTAGAAGCAAGTTAAAAGGAAGTTGCCGACGACCCAAGTGGTTACAGTCTATCGCAGTTGGCAACAGTGGCTGACTGTAATAGTACTGTTTAACCCTACGTAGGGCGGGTCGTCACATATATACTCGAAGAGTCATGAAGAGGACAAGAAACATCTGAGGATCGTGCTAAACACAATAAGAAAGCATCAACTGTATGCCAAATTCTCAAAATGTGAATTGTGGCTGGATAGAGTACATTTCCTCGGACATGTTGTATCCCAGGAAGGTATTACAGTAGATCCGTCAAAGGTAGATGCAATTGACCAGTGGCCTGCACCCAAGAGTGTAACTGAAATACGCAGTTTCTTGGGATTGGCTAGTTATTATCGGCGATTTGTAGAGGGATTCGCGCGATTAGCTGCACCTCTTACTGCTCTTACACGTAAGGAAAGGAAGTACGAGTGGACTATGGAATGCGAAAGAAGCTTCCAGGAGTTAAAGAGGCGACTGACAAGCGCACCAATCCTTACACTTCCCACTGAAGGTGAGAAGTTCGTGATCTACAGTGATGCATCGAAAATAGGATTGGGAGCAGTCCTGATGCAAGACGGCAAGGTGATTGCCTATGCTTCCCATCAATTAAAGGAGCATGAAAGGAATTACCCTACGCATGACCTTGAACTTGATGCAGTAGTGTTCGCACTTAAAATTTGGCGACACTATCTCTATGGAGCTCAATGTCAGATTTTCACTGATCACCAAAGCTTGAAGTATTTCTTCACGCAAAAAGAGCTCAATATGCGGCAGAGGCGATGGTTGGCACTGGTGAAGGATTATGATTGTGAAATCCTCTACCATCCAGGAAAGGCCAACCGTGTAGCAGATGCTCTAAGTAGAAAGTCTACCATATCGCACCAGCTACCAATAAACAGGCTTCCGAAGCCATTGCAGCAAGAGATAAATTCTTTGAACTTGGAGCTGATATCTGGAAGACTAGCTGCACTCCAAGTGGAATCATCGCTATTTGAGGAAATAAAGGAAGCTCAAAGGCGAGATCCAATGATGGCAAGTGCTCAAGAAGGAATTTCCAAGGATGGAATAATCCTTTATTAAGGAAGGATAAATGTTCCAGCTGATGAGGAACTTAGAAGATGGATCATGTCAGAAGCCCACGAGACACCATATTCGGTTCATCCCGGAGCTAGCAAGATGTATCAGGACTTGAAGTTACAGTTCTGGTGGAAAGGGATGAAGAACGATATAGCGAAATTCGTGAGCAGATGCATGACCTGTCAGAAAATTAAAGCGGAACATAAACATCCAGCAGGAAGATTGGAACCACTGGAGATTCCTGAATGGAAATGGGAACACATTACGATGGATTTTGTAGTGGGACTCCCAAAAACCCGAGAAGGTTATGATGCCATTTGGGTTATTGTGGATAGACTGACCAAGACGGCACGGTTTATAGCTGTCAAGATGACTTTTTCGCTGGAAAAGTTTGCTCAGCTGTACATAACTCATGTCGTCAGACTACATGGAGTACCAAAATCCATTGTATCAGATCGAGATGCACGATTCACTTCGAATTTCTGGAAGTGTGTGCAAGAGGCCATGGGTACTGAATTGAGACTCAGTACGGCTTTTCATCCGCAAACAGACGGGCAGTCAGAGCGGACGATTCAGACGTTAGAGGACATGCTTCGAGCTTGCGTTATGGATTTTGCGGGAAATTGGAACGAGAAGTTACCATTGATTGAATTCTCGTACAATAATAGTTACCAAGCTTCGATAGGCATGGCACCTTACGAGGCTTTATATGGACGGAAGTGCAGATCACCATTACACTGGTACGATTTGCGAGAAAAGCAGTTGCATAAGACGGACTTCATAAAAGAGACTTCCGATGCAGTTGCTAGAATTCAGCGTCAAATGAAAATTGCGCAAAGCCGGCAAAAGAGTTATGCGGACAAAAGGCGGAGATCCTTAGAGTTTGACGAAGGAGACTTCGTGTTTCTCAAGGTATCGCCTATGAAGGGGATTATGCGTTTCGGTAAGAAGGGGAAACTGAGTCCAAGATACATTGGACCTTATGAAATTATCGAACGCATTGGAAAGGTCGCTTACAGATTAGCGCTACCTCCAGAATTGTCGGTAGTGCATAACGTATTTCATGTGTCGATGCTGAGAAAATATATACCAGATCCGTCCCATGTATTGAAGCATGAGCCTATTCAAATCCACGAGGATTTGACATATGAGGAACAGCCTATTCAAGTACTAGCTCGTGAAGAGAAAGTACTGAGGAATAAGGTAATCCACTAGTGAAGATTTTGTGGAAAAATCACAATATTGAAGAAGCTACGTGGGAACGAGAAGACGAGATGAGGAAATTATACCCCCATTTGTTCTAATTTTCGAGGACGAAAATTTTATAAGGAGGGGTGAATGTGACAACCGGGAAATTCAGGCAATTCTCGGATGAAAATGTACAATTGTATGTATATAACAATTTGTACTATTTAAAGAGTGAAATAAATGTATTTATATTGTTCAGAATATATGAAAATGTTCTAACAATACTGACAAGTAAGAATTCAGTGTTGGAAAAATTCACTGAGTTGAAACGGTGCCAAAATCGGCATTAAAAACCCTAACCGGAGCAATAAAAGACGGTAAAATTCCGGGATTGATTTTGATCAAACGGAAGCAGATTAAATTGATCCGACTGCACAGGAGACCTCAGGAACACGCCGGGACGATTTCAGGAAAATTTCGGCTCGAACCGGCATCGATCAAAAAGTAGTCGAATTAATGTGAATAGTGAAAGTCAAAGTCAACTTTCACTTTTGCATTTATGACATCATAATTCAAGATTAATAAATTAAAGAATTATGGTGGTTGGTAGAATGAATGGCCATGATTCATTTACCTTTTGATCTAAAGGCCAAGATTTGGCCAAAAATTACCATTTTTAATTTTTGAAAAATGGAGAAAGAATTAGGCATGAAAGGTGTCAAATTGTCATTGGTTTAGAGCCAAATTAATTGGCTTTCTTGCATGGTTAAGTCGGCAAAACGTGATAAAGTGGCCGAAGTTCATTTTCAAAGCAAAACCAAAGAGAAAAAAAAATTTCTAAGTTTTCTTCCATGGCATGTACGTGAGCCACCCAAGGGAAACCAAGTTTTCTCTTCAAATTTTCTTCACAAAAAGTGTGTCAAAACACTCCTTGAAGACAAAGGAAGCAATTGATTAAGGTATCTTCCCTTGCACTTGATTTTTTCATGGTTTTTCTTCTTAAAATCCGTGGGTGAATAGTGATTGGAAGATGGAAAAATTTTGGTTGTTTTTCATGGATTTGATGTTGGGTTTTGTTAAGGATGAAATAAGGAAGAAAACCATGCAAATTGTGTAAAGAAAAACCAAATTTTGGTTGGTTTTTCAAAGGTAAATCCGTGGGTTACCTTGAGTAACCAATGAGAAAAAAATTTTGGTTAATGGTTAACATGCTTTCTAAGTTTAAATTTGTGAAGAATAAAGCTTCTATTTCATTATGAAAAGCTTGGAAAAAATTTCTTGTGTGAAATACATGATGTGGCCGTGGGGGTTGTTAATGGTTTGGAAGAAAATTTTTGCATGTTTTATGTGGTAATTGGTTGATTGGAATTATGCATTTCAATATGCAAATGATGAATTTATAATGGAAAGCATGAAACAAAAATATTGAGCATGATTTTCATTAATAAGGCCGTGGGTTATAAGTGCATAAAAACCCTAAGAATTTGGTTGAAAATGCATTGAAAATGGGCTTGAAAATGTGTTAAAAAAATGGCATTTAATAGCCTAAAAAGTGGTTGAAAAGTTTGAGAAGTTTGGTTCGGTTTGGTTGTGAAAACCGAAACCAAACTATGGACAAAAGTGTGAAAAAAATGTTGTAATGTGGGTGATAATGTGAAATTGGAAAATTGTGGGCTTTTATGTAAAAGTTTGGAAAACTTTTACATAAAATAGGCTTGTGGTATAGTACGTGACAGGTACTTATGGTTCGAGGCGTACCTAACGCCGGAAGCCTTAAATTTACGCCGAAATGCTGCCGAAATTTCGAAAACGGCATTCGGGGTAAAATTGTGAATTTAAAATAAAAGTTAGGGCCGGGACGGAAACCCGAGTCCCTAACGGAAAAATTGAATAAGGAAAAATTTAAGGGGTGGGTCGTGAATAGTAATCCATCCCCTTAAAAATGAAAAACGCGTGTGAGATTGAAAAATCGACCCCGAGGGGGGGGCGTTTTGGAAATAAAATAAAGGTCCGAGTCGGGAACGGAAAACCTGAGCCTCGGAGACCTAGGTCGGGAATGTCTAGATGAACGTTTTAAATACTAGCGAAACGTCCATTTGAGACTCCGAAACGATAGAAAATCGCTAAACCGACGTGAGGGTCGGAATAGTGCTTCCCGAGGGCCGGGAAAACAAAAAGTGGAAATAAAATAGAAACGAACCCGGTAATGATTAGAAAAGAGTCAGAAAAGTTCCTGAGAGCCAAAAATGCAGTCTGGATCGATAAAATTCCGTCAGGGGCAAAACTGCAATTTTACCAAAATATTGGGGCAAAATCGTAATTGTGCAAAAGTTGGGGGAAAATGGTGAAAATAATAAATAAAACCTAAAAAGTTATACATAGGTTTTATTTAAGTTTTTTTATGAAAAATAAAAGCTATAAATGGGAAAGAAATTAACAGACATAGTTTTGTCTGTAGGATCCCAAAATCGGCCTACAAGGAAGGCGATTCAAGATCCAAGAGAGAGAAAGGGAACAGTCTGATAAGGTAAGTTCAGACATTTACCTGTCTGCAACATATAGTAATATTGTGCTAACTTTAATGTACTAACTATAAGTTAGGTACATATGTGCTACGGGCACTATGATAGAATAGAGAGAGAGAGACGAAATGTGCTACGGGCACTATAAGAATGGGACACATGGTTAATTGTGCTTCGGGCACTAGAGCGAGGTTAATGAAACTCACTCATCTAAAATTAAAATGTGAACCATTCCTAACCACGGGACAATGTGAAGTCACCGGGTTAGAATGTTAAAAAGTCGGTAATGAAACCACTTTCTGGCGTACTAGCCTTCCGTACAGGGAGGTACTATTTTTGCCTTCGGGGCTATGAGACTAAGGCTGTGGAGGTCAGCACTGATGTACCGTTCCCAGTCATATAAAATTTTGCCTTCGGGGCTATGAGATTAAGGCTGTGGAGGTCAGCACTAATGTACCACTCCCAGTCATGCACACTTAAATGGTACTGCCAACTTGAGCTCAAAACCAGAACGTAATGAAAGATAATGACCTAAAACTGAAACTGTGCCATAATTGAGCATAAGACAGTTTAGTGAGAGCACTAACATCGCGGTAGATGTACTAGTGTGAGACAGTGTTGTGGTCAAACTTACTATTCACGTATGAATAGTGGTCAAAGTTACTATTCACATATGAATAGTAGTCAACGGTACTATTTACGATAAATAGTACTATTCATAGAAATTTTATTTCTTGCATGTTTGAACTTACTAAGCCTGTAGCTCACCATTTTTGCTAATGTTGCAGGTAAGCGACCAGCTCAGTAGCTTGTTTGACTGGATGCGGACGGGATGGCGCGTGTCAAATGGGATAACTGGGCGAGGGATATGGTACTGCCAGAGTCTTGCCGCTGAGCGTTAAAGTGAAGGGAAAAAAAGGAGAAACAGTTCTTTTGTAATTACATATATATTTTACAAAAGTACTGTATTATTTATATTACTTTGTACTTATCAACAAAGTAAATAGTGGAAAAAGATTTCATATGATGTTTAAAGAAAAAAAAATTTTCCCCAAAAACGACACGATTTTAAAAGAGAGTGAGATAAGCCGGCGACCCATGAGAGTACAATCTATCACAGTTAGCGATAAGCTCAACTGTAATAGTATTGTATGATCTCTACGAAGGGCGGGCCGTCACAGTATCTATGGCATTTAAGACTTGGTCATATTAATCAGGATAGGATTCAGAGATTGGTGAAAGATGGTCCTCTGGAATCTCTAGAGGAGGTACGTCTTCCCCAATGTGAGTCTTGTCTAGAGGGTAAGATGACTAAGAGGTCTTTTGGAGCTAAGGGTACAAGGGCTCAGGTGCTCTTAGAAATTGTGCATACTGACGTATGTGGCCCCATGAACGTCACAGCACGAGGAGGGTTCGAGTATTATGTCTCTTTTATAGATGATTACTCGAGGTATGGATATGTGTATCTGATGCACCGCAAGAGCGAAACCTTTGACAAGCTCAAGGAGTATCGTGCGGAAGTGGAAAAGCAATTGGATAAATCCATAAAAACACTTCGATCTGATCGAGGTGGCGAATACCTCTCCGATGTATTTAGAGACATTTTTGATGTATTTATTTTGAACTGGATAATAAGATTATATATAGAGGTTATTCATTACATTGCTATCTGTCCTCGTCTTATTTACATGTTAAAGTAAATGTAAGCAAATATGGCTCCCTGACTGCTTGTGTTAAACTGTTAGAACGTTACATGCAATGGATTTTTGTATGCGAGAAGACAATGTTCTAAAGTTAGCGGTCTAAACTATGGTCTGTAGTCTATGGGGTTAGACCGAGCATCTAACTCATGTTAAGACTATTATATTGTCTAAAGCCTTGGAGGGGACGGTTTGTCTTGATTGTCTGGAGCTGGACTCCCAAGTAGAGACATAGATATGTTGCTTGGTGGTGACATATTAGACCGGGACTAAAGCGTGATTGATCTACGAAGTCCGCTTTGAGTGGATCAATCTGCTTTTGACGTTCATTATGCAATAACCTTAATCCGGAGTAAAAGGACAGCTTCATGTATATGACTTGTGTACTTCGATGTTCCAATGGCTAAAGCGTCTCAGAGGTAGTAAGCTTATAGACCGGTTCATGGGGTGCATGACTTGTATACGATGAAGGGTTCGTTTACAGATATACTCACTGCTTGACACTGAATCAATAGATAACTCTAAAAGGTTGAAAGTTTCTCACTCTAACAAGGCGTATCTTTGGCATTTAAGACTTGGTCATATTAATCAGGATAGGATTCAAAGATTAGTGAAAGACGGTCCTCTGGAATCTCTAGAGGAGGTACGTCTTCCGCAATGTGAGTCTTTTCTAGAGGGTAAAATGACCAAGAGGTCTTCTGGAGCTAAGGTTACAAGGGCCCAAGAGCACTTAGAAATTGTGCATACTGACGTATGTGGCCCCATGAACGTCACAGCACGAGGAGGGTTCGAGTATTATGTCTCTTTTATAGATGATTACTCGAGGTATGGATATATGTATCTGATGCACCACAAGAGCGAAACCTTTGACAAGTTCAAAGAGTATCGTGCGGAAGTGGAAAAGCAATTGGATAACTCCATAAAGACACTTCGATCTGATCGAGGTGGCGAATACCTCTCTGACGAATTTCTAGGACATCTTGTAGAGAATGGGATATTATCCCAATTGACTACACCTGATAATCAACAACAGAATGGTGTAGTCGAAAGGAGAAACAGGACCTTGTTGGATATGGTACGGTCCATGATGAGTTATTCAACGCTGCCATTATCATTTTGGGGATTTGCTTTACAAACAGCGTGCAATATTCTGAACCAGGTTCCAAGCAAATCAACTCCTAGAACTCCGTATGAATTGTGGTATGGCAGGAAGCCCTTCCTTGGACATATGAGAATATGAGGCTACCTGGCACATGTACTAGATGGGGATGCGAAAAAGTTGGAACCAAGATCAGAATTATGCATGTTTGTAGGGTATCCAAAGGGAACTAAAGGAGGTCTGTTCTATAACCCAAAGGAACAAAAAGTCATTGTTTCAACCCATGCGACACTCTTGGAGGAAAGTCACATGAATGACTTTAAGCCTCGAAGCAAAGTGGTGCTAAAGGGGTTATCGGGTGAAAGAACTGCTCCACAGATTTCGGTCTTGGACACAAGTCCGAGTTCCGGTGAAAGACCTGCAGACGATCAACAATTTAGGGTGCCTCGTCGTAGTGGGAGGGTTTCGAAGAAACCTAATTTCTTCATGTATGATGCAGAGGTATACCAGGCCAGGGCTCATGAGCAAGAGGATGATCCGGTCATCTATGATGAAGCTGTAAATGATGTTTATTCTAAATCTTGGAAACAGGCTATGAACAATGAGATGGATTATATGAAATCCAACTCTGTTTGGGAACTTGTAGATTTGCAGGATGGGATAAAACCCATTGGATGTAAATGGGTCTACAAAAGAAAGAAGGATGCAGAAGGGAGAGTGGAAACTTTCAAAGCTAGACTGGTTGCAAAGGGGTACACGTAAAAGGTTGGAATCGATTACGATGAAACCTTTTCGCCTGTTGCTATGCTGAAGTCTATCCGTATTCTTCTGTCCATTGCTGCGGCTCTCGATTACGAGATCTGGCAAATATATGTCAAGACGGCATTCGTGAATGGCCATCTTAAAGAGTGTATCTATATGATACAGCCCGAAGGGTTCGTAGCGAAAGGCCAAGAAAGGAAAGTCTGTAAGTTGCTTAGATCCATTTATGGATTAAAGCAAGCATCCCGCTCGTGGAACCAGAGGTTTGATCAAGCGATTAAGACATTTGGTTTTGAGCAGAACATTGATGAACATTGTGTTTATAAACATATTAAGGATGCAAAAGTGGTCTTTCTGACACTCTATGTCGATGATATACTACTCATTGGGAATGATGTAGGGAACTTATCATCGGTCAAGCTTTGGTTGCACCAACAGTTTGATATTAAGGACTTGGGAGAAGCTAATTATGTTCTAGGCATTTGTCTCTTCAGAGATCGAAAGAACAAAATGATAGCGTTATCCCAAGCTTCATACATAGATAAAATAATTGACAAATATGCAATGCAAGAGGCAAAGAAAGGTTCACAACCTTATTGCCGGTCTAACTCTTTCATTGGATGACTGTCCCAAGACATCGGAAGAAAGAGAGCGTATGAGTAAGGTCCCTTATGCATCCGCTGTGGGTAGCCTTATGCATGCTATGCTTTGCACTCGCCCAGATATATGTTTTGTAGTGGGTATGGTGAGTCGATATCAAGCAAATCCTGGAACCAAGCACTGGCAAGCAGTAAAGCATATACTTAAGTATCTTAAGAGAACGAGGGATTATAAGCTGGTGTATTCTGGAGGGGACCTAACACCCATAGGACACACAGACTAAGTCTTCTAGACTTGCAAGGAATCGAGGAAGTCAACATTAGAGGGCACGTAGAGACAGGATTAGTGGATGTATGTAAGATCGCGTCCAAGGACAATATTGCCGATCTCTCTACTAAGACTTTGGTGGCTAGAAGCTTTGAGAGGCACGTAGAGGCAATGGGGATGCGTAACATGGCACATCTACTAGCTTAAGGCAAGTGGGAGATTGTTAGGAAATGCCCTAAGCATTAGAGACATCTTGATGTATTTATTTTGAACTGGATAATAAAATTATATAGAGGTTATTCATTACATTGCTATCTGTCCTCATTTTATTTACATGTTAAAGTAAATGTAAGCAAATATGGCTCCCTGACTGCTTGTGTTAAACTGTTAGAACTTTGCATGCAATGGAATTTTATATGCGAGAAGACAATGTTCTAAAGTTAGCGGTCTAAACTATGGTCTGTAGTCTATAGGGGTAGACCGAGCATCTAACTCATGTTAAGACTATTATGTTGTCTAAACCCTTTGAGGGGACGGTTTGTCTTGACTGTCTGGAGCTGGACTCCCAAGTAGAGACATAGATATGTTTCTTGGTAGTGACATATTAGAATGAGACTAAAGCATGATTGATCTACGAAGTCCGCTTTGAGTGGATCGATCTGCTTTTGATGTTCATTATGTAGTAACCTTAATCCTGAGTAAAAGGACAGCTTCATGTATATGACTTGTGTACTTTGATGTTCTAATGGCTAAAGCGTCTCAGAGGTAGTAAGCTTATAGACCGGTTCGTTGGGTGCATGACTTGTATAAGATGAAGGGTTCGTTTACAGATATCGGAATCATAGCTCTAATGAGGAGTTAAGGGTATCCTCTTAAAGGCATTATACTGAATGTGAAAATGGACAAGGCCTTGGGTCGTCTGCTGGGCGGATGACTTCTTATTCACATATGGTGAATAATCATTTTCTTTATTCGGTAGTATGATGGAACTTTAAGATAGCCTGATCAGTAGGATTAAACGGACTTTGGCCTAAGGCTGATCATGGATATCATATGAGGGTTCTGCATACATGACAAGGTCATTGGACGATAGCTTGTCACAGGCTTACGCAATATGGTATATAATTGGGAGTTCAATTTCAGGTTAATAGTGGTGTGAGTCTGAAATTAGTGATGATGATATGGATTTGCAGGAGCCCGATTATATATGTCCAATCAGTCCCTCTACTAGCTCCACATAATTCCTTAACGTTTGGCAAATTGAATTATGTATGCTATTGGCTGGTTTATTATGCATGGATGGTGATAACACAGGATTAGGATGGTAGACAAGATTCTCTACGGTTGGATTCAGATTTTGTTTTGGATAATAGAGTACACAATTATTCGAACTCCAAATAAAGTTGCCATGATTTTATTTGAGATTGGATTGGAGTTGTAGAAAATTATCCATGAGAACAAGAATTTGAAACACAACTGTTTTGTGGATTTTGAAATTTGAATTTTGAAATTTGAAATTTGAATTTGAAATTCGAATTTGAAATTTGAAATTGAAATTTGAAATTTGAAATTCGAATTTAAAATTCGAATTTGAAATTTGAAATTCAAATTTTAAATCACAGTCCAAGTGGGATTCGAATTTGTTATGGTAAATCCACAAGGTTTGAAATTCAAATTTGAGTTGGATAAGGAGAGGATAATCTTGTTAGAATCCTACTTGAATTTTGAATCCAACTCCTAACTAAAGTTGGACGAAATTTTTAGGATTATCCTCAATGGATTTTCAGTTTTTGTAGATAAGGTTCGAAGGAAATATTCAAGTTTCAATCCCAGTTGAATTTGGATTCTCTCCTCCCCAGAAAGTGGCCGAAATTTTGAAGCATATCTCCTTAGGAAAATTCGGTTATTTTGGATAAGGATGAGATAAGATTTAAACTTGAAAATCCTAGTGGAATTTTGATTCTCCCTTATCCTAAAAGTGACCAAAATTTTGTGGAGATTTTCTCCTTGGAATTTTCAGATTTTTGGTTGAAAAAGGGAGATAAAATTCTAGTTAAAATCTTGTTTAGATTTGGATTGGATTTATCCTAAATGACCGAATTTTATTGTTGGGATTTTCCCTTGGAAAATTCGGATTTTATGGTTGTGGATAAGGGAGAACATCTTCTCCTAATCCAATTCGAATTCAGAGAATCACCTCATGCAGGTCTATAAATAGAGGTCCTGCCACTCCAGTTCTCTTAGACCACAGACTCTCAGGTGAGCAGGCTTATTGTTGCACAACTCATCGTGACAATAAGTTCTTTAGAGATCTGGGTGGTCAGAAGAAGACTAGCAGTGCTAGCATACCGATCGAGGTTCAGAGTGCCAACACACTCAGCCATTCGTGAATTGGAGAATAAAGAAGGCTAGTTGGTTGAAGCCCTCTGGTCATTCTCCTCCTGCAAGATTGGTGTCCTTGAGGTATGAGTTTTAATTGTTGTTGGTTTATTGTATATGGCATCATGAGATATTTAATGATCTAAAAAATTTTTGTTGTTCCGCAATGCTACTCTGATACGTTTTTACCGATTTATTTTCCTACACCATGTACTATACCAAAGTCTTATTTTATATAAAAGTTTCCCAAACTTTTACATGAAAGCTCACAAAATTTCCAATTCACATTTTAAACCACATTCTACAAAATTCTTTCAATTTTGCCTTTAGTTTTAGCCACGGTTTTCATACACCAAACCTAACCAAAACTTTTCAATTTTTCAACCAAATTTTAGGCTATTCCAATGTCATTACCTGGCACATTTTCAAGCCAATTTCCATGCCTTTTACAACACAATTCTTAGGGTTTTTAGTCATTCGTACCCCACAGCCATTTTAGGTAAAACATGCACCAAATTTTTGTTTCATGCTTTCAACCACATAACCATCATTTTCATAATTAAATGCATGATTTAAACTATCCAAACATCAAATTAATTATGCAAAAATATTCACCAAACCCTAATTACAACCCACGGCCTTTTAGGGTTTTTAGATATCAAAATTTTTCCAAGCTTTATAACCATACAAATCATGCTTTACATTTAAGCAAAACAAGATTTAAAGCATTACAACACTTAAACAACAACAATTCCTCATCAACCACACAAAGTAACCCTTAGTTTTACCCTTGGAAAACCAACCAAAACTTTGTTTTTCTTTAAACAAAATGTATGGTTTTTCTTCTAATCACACCCTTAACTAAACCGAAGCACCAAATCAACCAAAACCAACTTAAGATTTTTCATCCTTCACACTATTCAACCCACGGATTTTATGGAGTAAAATCAAGAAAAATTGCAAACCAAAGAAGGTTACCTTGCTTTCTTACTTCCCTTTACTTCAATGAAGTGTTTGATACCACTTTTGTGAAGAAAACTTGGAAGATTAGCTTGGTTCCTCTTGGTTGCTCACGGGTGTTCTCTTGGACAACACTTAGAAATTTTTTTTTTTTCTTATTTTGGCTTTGAAAAGGCTACGGCCATTTTGTTCCACATATTGCCGACTTAAGTGGCAAAGGAAACCAATTAATTTGGCTTCCAACCAATGAGAATTCAACACTTTTCATGTGACAACCGGGAAATTCAGGCAATTCTCGGACGAAAATGTACAATTGTATGTATATAACAATTTGTACTATTTAAAGAGTGAAATAAATGTATTTATATTGTTCAGAATATGTGAAAATGTTCTAACAATACTGACGAGTAAGAATTCAGTGTTGGAAAA
Organism: Antiaris toxicaria; assembly: GCA_035233585.1. Lineage (NCBI taxonomy): Eukaryota > Viridiplantae > Streptophyta > Magnoliopsida > Rosales > Moraceae > Antiaris > Antiaris toxicaria. Next base: position 50,370,598 of record CP141153.1, read on the forward strand.
ATTCACTGAGTTGAAACGGGTGAAACGGTGCCAAAATCGGCATTAAAAACCCTAACCGGAGCAATAAAAGACGGTAAACTTCCGGGATTGATTTTGATCAAACGGAAGCAGATTAAATTGATCCGACTGCACAGGAGACCTCAGGAACACACCGGGACGATTTCGGGAAAATTTCGGCTCGAACCGGCATCGGTCAAAAAGTAGTCGAATTAATGTGAATAGTGAAAGTCAAAGTCAACTTTCACTTTAGTATTTATGACATCATAAATCAAGTTTATTAAATGGAATAAATAAGGTGGTTGGTGGCATTAATGGCTAGGATTTAATCACCTTTTGATCTAAAGGCCAAGATTTGGCCAAAATATACCATTTTTAATTTTTGAAAATTATGGAAAGTAATGGCTTGGAAAGGTGTTGAAATTTGATTGGTTTTGAGCCAAATTAATTGGCTTTCTTGCATGGTTAAGTCGGCAATCTTGGAACATATTGGCCGAAGCCAATTTTCAAAGCAAAAGCCATAAGAAAATTTTTCTAACTTCCTTCCATGGTGGCTACGTGAGGGACCAAGGGAAACCAAGTTTTATCTTCAACATTTCTTCACAAAAAGTGTGTCAAAACACTCCTAGAAGACAAAGGAAGCAATTGATTAAGGTAACTCCCTTTTTCACTCAAATTTTCATGGTTTTTTTTTCAATGAAATCCGTGGGTGAATAGTGATTGGAAGATGGAAAATTTTTGGTTGTTTTTCATGGATTTGATGTTGGGTTTTGTTAAGGATGAAATAAGGAAGAAAACCATGCAAATTGTGTAAAGAAAAACCAAATTTTGGTTGGTTTTTCTAAGGTAAATCCGTGGGTTACCTTAGGTAACCAATGAGAAAAAGTTTTGTTTAATGGTGAATATGCTTTCTAAGCTTAATTTGGTGAAGAATAAAGCTTGTATTTCATTATGAAAAGCTTGAAAAAAATTTATGGCATGAATTATATAAAGTGGCCGTGGGTTTTGTTAATGGTTTGGAAGAAATTTTGCTTGATTTTAGGTGATGTTTGGTTGATTGAAATCATGCAAATTAATGTGTAAATGGTGGCAATGTGATTGAAAGAATGAAACAAATATGTTGAGCATGATTTTCATTAATAAGGCCGTGGGTTCTAAGTGCATAAAAAACCCTAAAAATGTGGTTAAAAATGCATTGAAAATGGGCTTGAAAAAGTGTTGGAAACATGACATTGAATGGCCTAAAGTGTGGTGAAAATTTGACAAAATTTGGTTTGGTTTTGTTGTGAAAACCGAAACCAAATTAAGGGTAAATTTGTGAAAAAAATGTTGTAATGTGGGTGATAATGTGAAATTTGAAATTTGTGGGCTTTTATGTAAAAGTTTGGAAAACTTTTACATAAAATAGGCTTGTGGTATAGTACGTGGCAGGTACATACGGTTCGAGGCGTACCTAACGCCGGAAGCCTTAAATTTACGCCGAAATGCTGCCGAAATTTCGAAAACGGCATTCGGGGTAAAATAGGAATTTAAAATAAAAAGTTAGGGCCGGAACGGAAACCCGAGTCCCTAACGGAAAAATTGAATTAGGAAAAATTTAAGGGGTGGGTCGTGAATAGTAACCCGTCCCCTTAAAAATGAAAAACGCGTGTGAGATTGAAAAACCGACCCCGAGGGGGGGGGGCGTTTTTGGAAATAAAATAAAGGTCCTAGTCGGGAACGGAAAACCCGAGCCTCGGAGACCTAGGTCGGGAAAGTCTAGATGAACGTTTTAAATACTAGTGAAACGTCCATTTGAGGCTCCGAAACGATAGAAAATCGCTAAACCGACGTAAGGGTCGGAATAGTGCTTCCCGAGGGCCGGGAAAGTGAAAAATGGAAATAAAGTAAAAACGAACCCGGTAATGATTAGAAAAGAGTCAGAAAAGTTCTTGAGAGCCAAAAATGCAGTCTGGACCAATAAAATTCCGTCAGGGGCAAAACTGTAATTTTGCCAAAATATTGGGGCAAAATCGTAATTTTACAAAAGTTGAGAGAAAATGGTAAAAATAATAAATAAAACCTAAAAAGATATAAATAGGTTTTATTTAAGATTTTTAATGAAAAATAAAAGCTATAAATGGGAAAGAAATTAACAGACATAGTTTTGTCTGTAGGATCCCAAAATCGGCCTACAAGGAAGGCGATTCAAGATCCAAGAGAGAGAAAGAGAACAGTCTGATAAGGTAAGTTCAGACATTTACCTGTCTGCAACATATAGCAATATTGTGCTAATTTTAATGTACTAACTATAAGTTAGGTACATATGTGCTACGGGCACTATGATAGAATAGAGAGAGAGACGAAATGTGCTACGGGCACGATAAGAATGGGACACATGGTTAATTGTGCTTCGGGCACTAGAGCGAGGTTAATGAAACTCACTCACCTAAAATTAAAATGTGAACCATTCCTAACCACGGGGCAATATGAAGTCACCGGGTTAGATGTGTAAAAAGTCGGTAATGAACCCACTTTCTGGCGTACCAGCCTTCCGTATAGTGAGGTACTATTTTTGCCTTCGGGGCTATGAGATAAGACTGTGGAGGTCAGCACTGATGTACCGCTCCCAGTCAATGTACTATTTTGCCTTCGGGGCTATGAGATTAAGGCTGTGGAGGTCAGCACTAATGTACCGCTCCCAGTCATGCGCACTTAAATGGTACTGCCAACCTGAGCTCAAAACTAGAACATAATGAAAGATAATGATCTAAAACTGAAACTGTGCCATAATTGAGCATAAGACAGTTTAGTGAGAGCACTAACATCGCGGTAGATGTACTAGTGTGATACAGTGTTGTGGTTAAACTTACTATTCACGTATGAATAGTGGTCAAAGTTACTATTCATGGATGAATAGTAGTCAATGGTACTATTTACGATGAATAGTACTATTCATAGAAATTTTATTTCTTGCATGTTTGAACTTACTGAGCCTGTAGCTCACCATTTTTGCTAATGTTGCAGGTAAGCGACCAGCTCAGTAGCTTATTTGACTGGATGCGGACGGGATGGCGCGTGTCAAATGGGATAACTGGGCGAGGGATATGGTACTGCCAGAGTCTTGCCGCTGAGCGTAAAGTGAAGGGAAAAAGGGGGAAAACAGTCTTTTGTAATTATATATAATTTTACGAAAGTACTGTATTATTTATATTACTTTGTACTTGTCAACAAAGTAAATAGTGGAAAAAGATTTTATATGATGTTTAAAGAAAAAAAAAAAAAATTTCCCCTAAAACGACATGATTTTAAAAGAGAGAGAGAGATAAGCCGGCGACCCACGAGAGTACAATCTATCGCAGTTAGCGATAAGCTCAACTGTAATAGTATTGTATGATCTCTACGAGGGGCGGGCCACCACAGTTGGTATCAGAGCATCGTTTTCGAGTGGCTGAGTTTTGAATACCAATTGCTGTCACAGTTGGTATATCAGAGCAGTATGACCATATCCCGATTTGACACTTTGCGCATCCTGCACCGCTATCCAAGTAAGTAGTTTACTTAAGTTCAGTTAATTATTTTCTTATGCGAAAATAATTATATTATAGGTAGCAAGATGACCAGACCTCCATATGTGAGACCCCAGCTACCACGACCAAGAGGGGTATTACGGGTATGGACGAGACCTATTGTGAGGCCGCTCATTTCCCAAAGGCCGGTAGTTAGACCCCCGGTACCCGAGAGACCTCCGGTACCAGTACCAGCACCAGTGCCAGCGCCAGTAGAGATAGTACAGCCACGACCGATAGTTCATCCACCGGTGGTAGTGGACATTCCAGTTGTTGGTGGACGCCAACATATTGGGGTGAGAGTGTCGGCACAGGCAGTACAGGCATTTAGGGCCAGCAGTCCTCCGATGTTTGATGGTGGGCGACAGTCGATGGAGACCAAGGACTGGCTCCATGCCATTGAGAGGATCATGGTGATTTGCGACATTGATCGAGATATGTGGATCCAGTTGGCTGTCAGTATGTTTCAGGGAGACGCTCGAGTGTTCTGGCAATATTGTGACCAGGAGATTTTATTGGGATTCAGTTGGGCTGAGTTCTGTCAGCGGTTGGCTGATCAGTTTCAACCTAGGGATCCAACACCTACTCCAGCATCTCCAGAGAGACGAGAGGCTGATACACCTGCGTACCCTGGATTCGATGAGGTCAGGGACTACATTCTCCAGACCGAGAGGATGGTCATGCTGTCTGGTGAGACAGTGATGTCTTACGCAGCGCGGTTTGAGGAGACCATTCGGAGGAGATGTCCGTTGCCTAACCTCACGGAAGCAAACTGCTGTGAGCTGTTTTGGAAAGGTTTATCCTTGGAGCTGAGACCGAGGGTGATCAAGCCGTTTCCTCCGACGCTCCAAGAGTTCGTGGTAACGATCAGGGCGATCGAGAGAGAGATTCTGATCGAGCATCTGACGCAGAGTCGACGAGAGACGCTGGGTCAAGATGAGATGTTTGCACGCATATTCGGGCCGAGAAGAATGATGAATGATCATGAGGCCGGACCGTCTAGACCACGAGGAGGTGATGACTCAGGACAGGGAACATTACCTAGGGGTGGTGACGACTCAGATGATACCAATGACGATGAGGATCTAGAAGAATATCCTCTAGTCCCAGATGTAGGGAACGAGTGATCAGTAGATGTGTATATGTACATAAGTAGCTTAGAGAGAAAAGCTCTTTTGTATAGACTTGTGGCCATTTTGTACCTCAGGCCGATGTATATATGACTGGTGATGCCTATGTATGACATATAAATGTTTTGCTATGAATGAAATCTCAAAATGATTATATGTTGTACGATGATGTGTTACGATGATGTGGCTTTACAGTACCCTAAATTTCGTAAATTGATATAATTTTACGAATGCGGTTATGGAAAAAGCTAACGGTGAATTATTGTGCCATAATAGGACAATAGCCAAGATGGTGGATTTGAGAAATCGACCAGAGGGACGAGAGCGACGTCCTGATGTTATGGAGAGACTGGATCAGATACAAGCTTTATTAGAAGCCCAGATGCAAGAAAATGCGAATCTGAGGCGACGGGTAGAGGAGCTAGAACAGAGACAAGGCTCTGAGGGTACCCAAGTAGAACAACAAGCTGAGGTAGATCCGGTTATTCCTCCAGCTGCAGTACATGAGAGAGCTCCTGAACCACAACCAGTACTAAATCTAGAACCCCTCTATGAAAGATTCAGGCGTATGAGGCCGCCAGAATTTGAAGGGTCTACAAATCCCTTAGAGGCTGAAGACTGGTTGTCATCATTACAAGTGATCATGGAGTTCATGAACCTAACCGACCGGGAGAAGGTTGCATGTGCGTCTTTTGTGCTGAGAAAAGATGCTCGGTTTTGGTGGGACACTGTACGAATGAGAAGAGACGTATCTACCATGAGTTGGGCGGAATTTCTGGAAGAATTCAACCAGAAATATTACGACCCTGCATCTCTGAGACAGCAACAGAAAGAATTCTCAGAGTTAACACAAGGGAACATGTCGGTGAGCGAAGTCTGCAGAAAGTTCGATCAGCTATCCCGTTTGTGTCCTTATGTGGTCCCTACTGAGAGGGAAAAGATACAGAAAATGATCGGGATGTTCAGGCCGGAAATTGCTGCGTTAGTAGACACTGGACTAGTGCCACCTACTTCTGTAGCAGACTGTGTGAGTCGGGCCATTAGAGCTGAGTTCCATGTAGCTCGACAGAAAGAGGAAAGAGAGAAACACTGGGAGGCTAAGAAGAAGGAGAGGGCTTTGGCGAAGTCTACACAAGTTGGTCAATCAAGCAAGCCTAGTCAGAATGCAAAACCAAGCCAGGGCAACAACCAAGGATCCCAGCAAAATAAGAGAAAAGGGAATTTTTCTGGGAATCGCCAGGGCAATAATCGAAACCAGCAGCGGAGAACAGCTGGTAATGCAGAGTCTAATGTGCAAAACTGCCCTACATGCGGGAAAAGACATTCTGGACAATGCAGATTTGGGCCACTTGTTTGCTACGAATGTGGAAAGGAAGGCCATTACGCCAGGAACTGTCCCAATAGGCAGGGTGGACAAGGCACTTCCCAACCACACCAGACACGCCCACAAGCTCATTCCCTTCAAGCCAGAGTGGAAGAGTCACCAGTGAGGCCGCAACGCCAGGAGCGTATATCACGTGCTGATGCTCGTGTGATGGCCTACAGCAAGGAAGACGCAGAGGCAGGAACATCAAACGTGGTGACAGGTCAGCTTCCTGTCGCTAGTCATGTAGCCTCTGTACTATTTGATTCCGGTGCTACGCATTCATTTGTTTCCTATGCATTTGCTGACAAGATAGGACTTCCTAAGGATAATATGGGAAGGGTATTTAAGACAGCCTTACCTTCTGGGGAAGTATTGTTGTCCAGTTACTGGTTACCTTATGTACCAGTATATGTGGCAAATAGGGAACTATATGCTGAGTTGATCGTAATGGAGATCATGGATTACGATGTGATTCTAGGCATGGATTTCCTAGGGAAATACCAAGCCACGATCGACTGCCGAAATCGAAAGATAGTCTTCCAACCCGAGGAGGAAGAGAGTTTCGAGTATGTTGATACTTCTCGAAGACCCGGGAAGATGATGATCAGTTCGCTGAGAGCAAGCAAGCTGATAGCCAGTGGTTGCGTGGGATATCTGGCATATGTGGTGGATACTACAGAGGAACAGAAGCTTCAACCTGAAGATGTTCCTGTGGTAAATGAGTTTCTTGACGTATTTCCGGAAGAGTTACCAGGGATACCGCCAGAGAGAGAAATCTCGTTTGAAATTGAGTTGATGCCTGGAACAGCACCCATTTCCAAAGCACCATACCGTATGGCTCCAGTGGAGTTAAAGGAGCTGCAGGTACAATTGAAGGAGCTTTTGGATAAGGGATTCATCAGGCGGAGTTTTTCCCCATGGGGTGCACCTGTGTTATTTGTCAAGAAAAAGGATGGACCATTCCGACTGTGCATTGATTACCGGGAGTTGAATAAGGTTACGATCAAAAATAGGTATCCGTTACCTAGAATTGATGACCTATTCGACCAGTTAAAAGGCGCAGCGGTATTTTCCAAGATCGACTTACGATCAGGATATCACCAGTTGAGAATCAAAGAGAGTGATATTCCTAAGACGGCGTTTAGGACTCGTTATGGACACTATGAGTTCCTTGTGATGCCATTCGGATTGACAAATGCGCCAGCAGCGTTCATGGACTTGATGAACAGAATTTTTAAAGAGTATCTGGATAAGTTTGTCATTGTATTCATTGATGACATTCTTATATACTCGAAGACTCATGAGGAGCACAAGAAGCATCTGAGGATCGTGTTGAATACGATACGGAAGCATCAACTGTATGCCAAATACTCAAAATACGAGTTTTGGCTGGATAGAGTACATTTCCTCGGACATGTTGTATCTCCGGAAGGTATTGCAGTAGATCCGACAAAGGTAGAGGCAATTAACCAATGGCCTGCACCCAAGAGTGTAACTGAAATACGCAGTTTCTTGGGATTGGCTGGTTATTATCGGCGATTTGTAGAGGGATTCACGCGACTAGCTGCACCTCTTACTGCTCTTACACGCAAAGAAAGAAAGTACGAGTGGACCACGGAATGCGAAAGAAGCTTCCAGGAGTTAAAGAGGCGACTGACAAGCGCACCAATCCTTACGCTTCCCATTGAAGGGGAGAAGTTCGTGATCTACAGTGACGCATCGAAAACAGGATTGGGAGCAGTCCTGATGCAAGACGGCAAGGTGATTGCCTATGCTTCCCGTCAGTTAAAGGAGCATGAAAGGAATTATCCTACGCATGATCTTGAACTTGCTGCAGTAGTGTTCGCACTTAAAATTTGGCGACACTATCTCTATGGAGCTCAATGTCAGATTTTCACTGATCACCAAAGCTTGAAGTATTTCTTCACGCAAAAAGAGCTCAACATGCGACAGAGACGATGGTTGGAATTGGTGAAGGATTATGATTGTGAAATCCTCTACCATCCAGGAAAGGCCAACCGTGTAGCGGATGCTCTAAGTAGGAAGTCTACTGTATCGCACCAGCTACCAATAAACAGGCTTCCGAAGCCATTGCAGCAAGAGATAAATTCTTTGAACTTGGAGCTGATATCTGGAAGATTAGCTGCACTCCAAGTGGAATCATCGCTATTTGAGGAAATAAAGGAAGCTCAAAGGCGAGATCCTGTGATGGCAAGTTCTCAAGAAGGAATTTCCAAGGATGGAATAATCCTGTATCAAGGAATGATAAATGTTCCAGCTGATGAGGAACTTAGAAGACGGATCATGTCAGAAGCCCACGAGACACCCTATTCGGTTCATCCCGGAGCGAGCAAGATGTATCAGGACTTGAAGCTACAGTTCTGGTGGAAAGGGATGAAGAACGATATAGCAAAATTCGTGAGCAGATGCATGACCTGTCAGAGAATCAAAGCGGAGCATAAACATCCAGCAGGAAGATTGGAACCACTAGAGATTCTTGAATGGAAATGGGAACACATTACGATGGATTTTGTAGTGGGACTCCCAAAAACCCGAGAAGGTTATGACGCCATTTGGGTTATTGTGGACAGACTGACCAAGACGGCACGGTTCATAGCTGTCAAGATGACTTTTTCGCTGGAAAAGTTTGCTCAGCTGTACATAACTCATGTCGTCAGACTACATGGAGTACCGAAATCCATTGTATCAGATCGAGATGCACGGTTCACTTCGAATTTCTGGAAGTGTGTGCAAGAGGCCATGGGTACTGAATTGAGACTCAGTACGGCTTTTCATCCGCAAACAGACGGGCAGTCAGAGCGGACAATTCAAACGTTAGAGGACATGCTTCGAGCTTGTGTTATGGATTTTGCGGGAAATTGGAACGAGAAGCTACCATTGATTGAATTCTCGTACAATAATAGTTACCAAGCTTCGATAGGCATGGCACCTTACGAGGCTTTGTATGGACGGAAGTGCAGATCACCATTACATTGGTACGATTTGTGAGAAAAGTAGTTGCATAAGACGGATTTCATGCAAGAGACTTCCGATGCAGTTGCTAGAATTCAGCGTCAAATGAAAATTGCGCAAAGCCGACAAAAGAGCTACGCGGATAAAAGGCGGAGATCCTTGGAGTTTGACGAAGGAGACTTCGTGTTTCTCAAGGTATCGCCTATGAAGGGGATTATGTGTTTCGGTAAGAAGGGGAAACTGAGTCCAAGATACATTGGACCTTATGAAATTATCGAACGCATTGGAAAGGTCGCTTACAGATTAGCGCTACCTCCAGAATTGTCGGCAGTGCATAACGTATTTCATGTGTCGATGCTGAGAAAGTATATACCAGATCCGTCCCATGTGTTGAAGCATGAGCCTATTCAAATCCACGAGGATTTGACATATGAGGAACAGCCTATTCAAGTACTAGCTCGTGAAGAGAAAGTACTGAGGAATAAGGTAATCCCACTAGTGAAGATTTTGTGGAAAAATCACAACATTGAAGAAGCTACGTGGGAACGAGAAGACGAGATGAGGAGTTTATACCCCCATTTGTTTTAATTTTCGAGGACGAAAATTTTATAAGGAGGGGTGAATGTGACAACCGGGAAATTCAGGCAATTCTCGGACGAAAATGTACAATTGTATGTATATAACAATTTTTACTATTTAAAGAGTGAAATAAATGTATTTATATTGTTCAGAATATGTGAAAATGTTCTAACAATACTGACGAGTAAGAATTCAGTGTTGGAAAAATTCACTGAGTTGAAACGGGTGAAACGGTGCCAAAATCGGCATTAAAAACCCTAACCGGAGCAATAAAAGACGGTAAACTTCCGGGATTGATTTTGATCAAACGGAAGCAGATTAAATTGATCCGACTGCACAGGAGACCTCAGGAACACACCGGGACGATTTCGGGAAAATTTCGGCTCGAACCGGCATCGGTCAAAAAGTAGTCGAATTAATGTGAATAGTGAAAGTCAAAGTCAACTTTCACTTTAGTATTTATGACATCATAAATCAAGTTTATTAAATGGAATAAATAAGGTGGTTGGTGGCATTAATGGCTAGGATTTAATCACCTTTTGATCTAAAGGCCAAGATTTGGCCAAAATATACCATTTTTAATTTTTGAAAATTATGGAAAGTAATGGCTTGGAAAGGTGTTGAAATTTGATTGGTTTTGAGCCAAATTAATTGGCTTTCTTGCATGGTTAAGTCGGCAATCTTGGAACATATTGGCCGAAGCCAATTTTCAAAGCAAAAGCCATAAGAAAATTTTTCTAACTTCCTTCCATGGTGGCTACGTGAGGGACCAAGGGAAACCAAGTTTTATCTTCAACATTTCTTCACAAAAAGTGTGTCAAAACACTCCTAGAAGACAAAGGAAGCAATTGATTAAGGTAACTCCCTTTTTCACTCAAATTTTCATGGTTTTTTTTTCAATGAAATCCGTGGGTGAATAGTGATTGGAAGATGGAAAATTTTTGGTTGTTTTTCATGGATTTGATGTTGGGTTTTGTTAAGGATGAAATAAGGAAGAAAACCATGCAAATTGTGTAAAGAAAAACCAAATTTTGGTTGGTTTTTCTAAGGTAAATCCGTGGGTTACCTTAGGTAACCAATGAGAAAAAGTTTTGTTTAATGGTGAATATGCTTTCTAAGCTTAATTTGGTGAAGAATAAAGCTTGTATTTCATTATGAAAAGCTTGAAAAAAATTTATGGCATGAATTATATAAAGTGGCCGTGGGTTTTGTTAATGGTTTGGAAGAAATTTTGCTTGATTTTAGGTGATGTTTGGTTGATTGAAATCATGCAAATTAATGTGTAAATGGTGGCAATGTGATTGAAAGAATGAAACAAATATGTTGAGCATGATTTTCATTAATAAGGCCGTGGGTTCTAAGTGCATAAAAAACCCTAAAAATGTGGTTAAAAATGCATTGAAAATGGGCTTGAAAAAGTGTTGGAAACATGACATTGAATGGCCTAAAGTGTGGTGAAAATTTGACAAAATTTGGTTTGGTTTTGTTGTGAAAACCGAAACCAAATTAAGGGTAAATTTGTGAAAAAAATGTTGTAATGTGGGTGATAATGTGAAATTTGAAATTTGTGGGCTTTTATGTAAAAGTTTGGAAAACTTTTACATAAAATAGGCTTGTGGTATAGTACGTGGCAGGTACATACGGTTCGAGGCGTACCTAACGCCGGAAGCCTTAAATTTACGCCGAAATGCTGCCGAAATTTCGAAAACGGCATTCGGGGTAAAATAGGAATTTAAAATAAAAAGTTAGGGCCGGAACGGAAACCCGAGTCCCTAACGGAAAAATTGAATAAGGAAAAATTTAAGGGGTGGGTCGTGAATAGTAACCCGTCCCCTTAAAAATGAAAAACGCGTGTGAGATTGAAAAACCGACCCCGAGGGGGGGGGGCGTTTTTGGAAATAAAATAAAGGTCCGAGTCGGGAACGGAAAACCCGAGCCTCGGAGACCTAGGTCGGGAAAGTCTAGATGAACGTTTTAAATACTAGTGAAACGTCCATTTGAGGCTCCGAAACGATAGAAAATCGCTAAACCGACGTAAGGGTCGGAATAGTGCTTCCCGAGGGCCGGGAAAGTGAAAAATGGAAATAAAGTAAAAACGAACCCGGTAATAATTAGAAAAGAGTCAGAAAAGTTCCTGAGAGCCAAAAATGCAGTCTGGATCAATAAAATTCCGTCAGGGGCAAAACTGTAATTTTGCCAAAATATTGTGGCAAAATCGTAATTTTGCAAAAGTTGAGAGAAAATGGTAAAAATAATAAATAAAACCTAAAAAGATATAAATAGGTTTTATTTAAGCTTTTTAATGAAAAATAAAAGCTATAAATGGGAAAGAAATTAACAGACATAGTTTTGTCTGTAGGATCCCAAAATCGGCCTACAAGGAAGGCGATTCAAGATCCAAGAGAGAGAAAGAGAACAGTCTGATAAGGTAAGTTCAGACATTTACCTGTCTGCAACATATAGCAATATTGTGCTAATTTTAATGTACTAACTATAAGTTAGGTACATATGTGCTACGGGCACTATGATAGAATAGAGAGAGAGACGAAATGTGCTACGGGCACGATAAGAATGGGACACATGGTTAATTGTGCTTCGGGCACTAGAGCGAGGTTAATGAAACTCACTCACCTAAAATTAAAATGTGAACCATTCCTAACCACGGGGCAATATGAAGTCACCGGGTTAGATGTGTAAAAAGTCGGTAATGAACCCACTTTCTGGCGTACCAGCCTTCCGTATAGGGAGGTACTATTTTTGCCTTCGGGGCTATGAGATAAGACTGTGGAGGTCAGCACTGATGTACCGCTCCCAGTCAATGTACTATTTTGCCTTCGGGGCTATGAGATTAAGGCTGTGGAGGTCAGCACTAATGTACCGCTCCCAGTCATGCGCACTTAAATGGTACTGCCAACCTGAGCTCAAAACCAGAACGTAATCAAAGATAATGACCTAAAACTGAAACTGTGCCATAATTGAGCATAAGACAGTTTAGTGAGAGCACTAACATCGCGGTAGATGTACTAGTGTGATACAGTGTTGTGGTCAACCTTACTATTCACGTATGAATAGTGGTCAAAGTTACTATTCACGTATGAATAGTGGTCAACAGACTATTCACGATGAATAGTACTATTTTGCATGTTTGAACTTACTGAGCCTGTAGCTCACCATTTTTGCTAATGTTGCAGGTAAGCGACCAGCTCAGTAGCTTATTTGACTGGATGCGGATGGGATGGCGCGTGTCAAATGGGATAACTGGGCGAGGGATATGGTACTGCCAGAGTCTTGCCGCTGAGCGTAAAGTGAAGGGAAAAAGGGGGAAAACAGTCTTTTGTAATTATATATAATTTTACGAAAGTACTGTATTATTTATATTACTTTGTACTTTTCAACAAAGTAAATAGTGGAAAAAGATTTTATATGATGTTTAAAGAAAAAAAAAAAATTTCCCCTAAAACGACATGATTTTAAAAGAGAGAGAGAGATAAGCCGGCGACCCACGAGAGTACAATCTATCGCAGTTAGCGATAAGCTCAACTGTAATAGTATTGTATGATCTCTACGAGGGGCGGGCCGCCACATTTCAAGCCATTTCTTTCCAATTTTTCACAAAATTAATTTTAGCTAATTTTGGCCAAATCTTGGCCTTTAGATCAAAAAGTGAATCAATCTTGGCCATTAATGCCACCAACCACCAAATTTCTCACATTTATTAAATTGGCTTTATGATGTCATAAATGCAAAGTAAAATGTTGACTTTGACTTTACTATTCACATTAATTCGACTACCTTTTGACTGATGTCAGTTCGAGCCGAAATTTTCCTGAAATCATCCCGGCGGGTTCCTGAAGTTTCCTATGCAGTCGAATCAATTTATACTGCTTCCGTTTGATCAAAATCAATCCCGAAAGTTTTTCATCTGTTAGTGCACCATAATGCACCAGTTAGGGTTTTCAATTTCGTTTTTGGCACCGTTCCACCCGTTTCAACTCAGTGAATTTTATCAACACTGAATTCTTACTCGTCAGTATTGTTATAACATTTTAATGCATTCTAAACAATACAAATACATTTATTTCACTCTTTAAATAGTAAAAATTGTTATATACATACATTTGTACATTTTCTTCCGAGAATGCCTGAATTTCCCGATTGTCACATTTCATGCTAAAACACATAGGAAATTTAGTTCTTATTACTAGGGTTTTATCACATTTCTCCTCATTGTTCAACACTAAAAAATTTCCATTTTCCAGTGTTTATTAGCCACTGTTTCTAGCATAACATGTACCAAAATTGCTAGTTTCATTATTCCAATTCATGCTTTAATAAACATAGTATCAAACTACCATAACCATTAAAGCAAATCACCAAACTTTCATCATTTTCTCCACACTTACTAGCCACGGATTTCATGGAAATCAAGCATCAAATTTTGCTTATTTTTTTAATCTTAAATCATGCTTCAAACTCTAGAGCACTAAACCAATCATAAACATCAAGCAAAACATCAAAATTTTCACTATCTTTCCACACCAATAGCCACGGATTTTTTTGAAAAAATTCAATAAGAAAACTTCAAAATGGTGGCTTACCTTTTTCAATTCAATTCCTTAAGTGAATTTGAAGGCTAATTTAGTGTAAAACATTTGTTGAAACTTGGCTTAGCAAGGGATGAAGGCTCACGGGTTTTTGGGAGCAAAGGTTTGGGTGCATTTCTCTAATTTTTAAGTGATTTTTTATCGCCTTTTTATAGGCAAAAGCAAGGGACCTTTTAGCAATTTTTTTCCAACAATTTCCCAATTGTCAAGGGACTTTAATGCAAACTTTTTTGGCCAAAATTTAAATTTTTTGGCTAATTTTTTTCCTCTTTTTGCCGCCTCCCTTTTTCCCTTTTTTTTTTTTTTAAATTCAAGCCATTTTGGCTAAATCATGGCCTTTGATCCAAAAAGCAACTAATCCTAGCCATACACCTTATCAACCTTACTTTATAAGCTTTATTTTTCTATTTATGACATCATAAATGTGATGTCATCCCATGGCATCAATGAATTAATTCGTATATTAATTCGTGGTCAAATTTTGACCGAAAGTCAAACCGAACGGAACTTTACCGAAATCGTGTAGGCGGGTTCCGGGTACCTCTAGTGTGATCGGTTTGTTTTATTTTGCTTCCGTTTGGTTCAAATTCTCTACCGTAAGTCTTTATCTTTTTAGTGTACTTTAGTACACTCTCTAGGGTTTTTGGCCTTGTTTTCGAACCGTCTCACCCGATTCTATTCGGTAAGATTTTCCATCTCCGAGCTCACTCACTTTAACACTATCGGAACATTTTTACAGTATTCACAATAGTATTAAAACACAACTTTTTCGTATTTTATTTGTTAAAATTGGTACACATATATAATTTTAATATACTCTGAGAATCTAAAATTCCCGGTTATCACACGAACACTGTAGTCGAAAACTGGACTGCAAAGAGAGCAAACACAAATAAATTTTTGGCCACCAAAAACCATGTGCCTTGGATGGAAACCAGTTGTTTTCAGCTGCGAAGAAACCCCAAAAAACAAGAATAAAAAAATGGGGCAAGTATGACACAATTAGATTAAAAAATGTCACCAATTCCATCACCTTTCCATCACCATTTTTTTTTAATTTTCTCCCTTAAATGGCCGCAGGCCTTCTCGGTTTTTGAAAGTTGAATTGGGGAGGCATTTGTCCCCAAATTAGCTTAGGAAAAGCTTGATTAAGTGATCTTAGGTTTGGTTAATGTTTGCTTAAGTTCACCTATAAAACGGTGGCCATACTTTAGACCTTGTTTCTTCATTTTCACACCTCCAAAAAAAAATTACAACTCTCTCTCTCCCTTTCCCTTGCTGTAGCCAACTGTCCTTAAGCCCCCAAACCCTCCTTAAGGCCCCGAGCCAAAAACACAACTAAAGGTTACTAAAAAATCAGCCTCTTCAAGCTTGAGCTAGGAAGATTCATTCCAACCCATTCTAAGTTCATCCAAAGTTGAGTTTTTGAAACCAATCTTTGTGGTTTTTAGTTATGGTTTTGAATTGATATTAAGAGATATATTTTTGGTGTTTTGCTAGCATAAAACTGACCCCTTTTTCACCAAGAATCACGTGGCCATTTTGGTCATCAAGCCTTGGTTCGAAATCTTGCTTAGTTCAAACACAAGAGGTAAAACCGAAAACCCTACCTTTGGTGGTTTAATTGTTTTAAGATTTTGATCAAGGAATTTATGTGTATTTGTTTATGCACATGGGTTGTAATAAGTTTATTTTGAGCCCTTAGCTTTCCATTTTTAAGTTTGTGGTTGTATGTTTGTGTTTATGTTTTTACGCAAGGATGTATGCATATGGGAGCATGAACATTTTATTTAGAGTGGTTGGACACAAAACTGTCCCCAGAAAAAGGCCACGGATTTTGGCAATTTTGACCCCCTTAGGGTCTGAATTTGGGATTTGATGAAACATAGAGTTTAAGTAAATTTTGATACGGTCGTTTTTATGTATGGTTTTGGTCAAAAACAATATTATAATAGGTTTTTCGAGTGATTTTCACTCAGTGCCCAAAACTAGGACTAAAAAGTCTGAACCCAGAATTAGTCTTGGGTTTTGTTAAACATGGATGACTTAAAGTCCTAACCGGACTTCGGGCTCAACACAAAAGTTGTAGAACACGTCGAAATCTTTAAGATGACTCACGTGTGTTTTAAAAATTTAGTCGTTTCAGGCCTCAAACAGAGTCGTATTTAAAATAACGTAAAACTGAAACTTTTACAAAAAAACTAGGCACATTGGCCACGGGTTTAATGAGTTTAGGAGCCGTTAGAGTTAGATTTGAGCTCCGAGGTGAACATGAAAATTGTTCATCTCGTCGAGGATAGAATATTTCATATTCGCTAAATTTGCAAACAAAGTCGTTTCGATCAAGTTTCAAAACAATTTTCAAAAATGGTTCAAAAACCATCCTTAAAATATAACACTAAAATGTATTTTAACTATTTAAAAATAAAAATGGTTTTCATAAAAAGTTCCCCCACCTTCTAATGAGGTGGCAAGGAGACGGTTTCAAAACAAAGAATTTTCTCAAGAATTTTATAAGTCAACCAAAACAATTTTTCAAAATAAAATAGTGTGGGTAACCCGGTAGGCTACCACACAAAACAAGCAATAGTAGCCCAGTAGGCCACCATACCAAACAAGCCATAGTAGCCCGGTAGGCTATTATACCCAAACAGGAAAAGTAACTCGGCCGATCACTACGCCATGTTTACACATGGTAATCCGGTAGGTTACATAGTTAACAACACGCAAGGTAACCGGTCAGTTGATTGGTCGATAAACCAGTTAAGAATCGTGTTTTGAACGACAAAGTGAGGAATGATGATTTGTCTGTCAAGAAGATAATTAATCATATACGATAGGAGGTATGTACCAAATTCCCAAAGTAGGCCAATAAGGTATCAATGGCCCTCGGCACCATATAGAAAGACGAGTTATAGTCACTAACGGAACTAGTGACCTAAAGAACGATATTAATTAATTTATTGGGCAATAAATTAATAAACTATATATAGAGAGTAAGTTAGTACCGACGGTAATCGGTACCAACCAATTTTATCTGCTTTAGTCACTAACAGTATTAGTGACTCAGCGAAGATGCTGATAAGATACGTTATTGATGACAGGTAGTAACCTGAAAATTTACAGAGGCGAGAGTACGAGTTTGCATACAAACTACGTAAGTACATCTCTGCCTACGGCATGAATGAAATGATTTTAAAATGATGTTTTATAGTATGTTAAGTATGTATGCCATGCACACGTAGTTGAGCAACATGTATAAGAGCATATAGTTTTACAATCAAGTAGATTGATGAAAGAATAAGTTAGATGCTATATGTTCCTACAGCGTAGGATTAGGGAAAGCTTAGAGAAGCATTTGGCTAGAATGGATAAACAAGATGGAATTTAGTAGGCGTGTTGTGCCAGCTTTTTCAGTTGAAGAGGTTCTCAAGTTAAAGTAAAGTAAGATAAAGCAAAGTTGAGCATTTGTTGATGGCTCTTCAGCTTCTTTTGACCACAGGCATTACCGATAGTCACGTGCACATGGTACTGACACACGGGCCTTGAGTAGACAAGAGAAAGAAAAAGGAGAATTAAAGCATAATTGAACATAACCGGACCATGCATTATTCATGATAAAGTTCACCATGCCTCTAGACCCAATAAGATGCATTAAGTACATGATGAACCTGCTATGCTTATAAAGTCTTGAAATTAATGATATGATATGTTATGATCTACTATGCACTACATTAAGTGGTATACGTTGATATCTTGCATGCTCATATGATTTTAAGTATGTACTACGTTTTAAACATGTTTTACGATTAACATGTTGTACTTACTAGGCGTAAAGCTCACGAGTGTGTTCATGCTATAGGTAAACGTCCTATGGCTTAAACCCCGTTAGGCGATGGCGGCGGCAGAGGTGGATGTGAGGCGAGGTTATGGATACACTACAAGTAATCTTCCACACAGCTTGAGTAAATAGTATTTTGAGTAGCAAAAGTTAAACAATATTTTTGGAACAGTAAATAGTATATGTATGAATAGTATATTTGAATAGTATATAGTGAATAGTGATCTGTTAAACAAGTTTACAAGTATGTATGTATAACTGTATAGGAAAAAATCGGTAAAAACGCATCAGAGTGGCACAGCGGAGCAATAAAAATTTTTCAAGATCGTTAAATATCTCGTGATGCCATATACAATAAACTAACAACAAGAAAAACTCATACCTTAAGAGGATGCCAAACTACATGAGGAGAATAACTGGAGGGCTTTAACCAACTAGCCTTTTCTATTATTCTCCAATTCTTGGATGGCAAAGTGTGCGGTACTCGGTTCCTCTACTGGTATGCTAGCACTGCTAGTCTCCTTTCGACCACCCAGATCTGTAAAGAACTTATTGTCACTATGAGTTATGCAACAATAAGTCTGCTCACCTGAGAGTCTATGATCTGAGAAAACTAGAGTGGCAAGACCTCTATTTATAGACTTGCATGAGGTGATCCCTTGAATTCGAATTGGATTAGGAGAAGATTTTCTCTCTTATCCACACACAAAATCTGAAAATTTCAAGCCATTATGCAACCAAAACATTTAGAACATTTTAAGGATTATCCAATCCAAATTCAAACAGGATTTTTACTTGAATTTTATCTCCTCATTTATCCATAATAACTGAATTTCCCTAAGCCATAAACAAGGCTAGATTCGACCACTTTATTGTGAGGAGAATCAAAATCCAAATAGAATTTTCTAGCTTGAATTTTATCTCACCCTTATCCGTTAGAAAATCCAAAATTCCCTTTAGTTTTATCCAATAAATTTTAGCCAACTTAGGGAGGAAGAGAATCCAAATTCAACTGGGATTGAAACTTGAATTTTTTCCTGAATCTTATCCACAAAAACTGAAATATCTAGGAGGATTTCCTCACCAAAATTTCGGCCATTTTTAGTTGGGATTAGGATTCAAAATTCAAGAAGGATTCAAATCCAACTCAAATTCAAATTCTAACCCTGCAGAATTATCCACAAAGAATTCAAATTCCACTTGGACTGTGATTCAAAATTTGAATTCAAATTTCAAAGTTCAAATTTCAAATTCAAACTTCAAATTCAAATTTCAAATTTCAAATTCAAATTTCAAATTCAAATTTCAAATTCAGAATTTAAATTTCAAATTTCAAAATTCAAATTTCAAAATCCATAAAAAGTTGTATTTCAAATTTTGTCCTTATGGATAATTTTCTACAACTCCAGTTCAATCTCAAATAAAATCAGGGCAACTTTATTTGAAGTTCAAACTCTATTATCCAAAACAAAATCCAAATTCAACCAGAGAGAGTCTTGTCCACCATCCTAATCCTATGTCAATACCATCCATGCAAAGTCAACTAGCCAATAAGCATACATTGATCAATTTGCCAACCATTAAGGAATTATCTGGAGCTAGTAGAGGGACTAATTAGACATGTATAATCGAGCTCTTGTGAATCCATATGATCATTATTCTGTACCGAACAACCCAATCATATGATAACTAATTTCAGAGTTACACTACTATAAACCTGAAACTGAACTCCCAATTATATACCTTATTACAAAAGCCTGTGACAAGCTAATGTTCAATGACCTTGTCATATATGCAAAACCCTCATATGATATCCATGATCAGGCTTAGGTCGAAGTCAATCCTATTGATTAGGCTATCTTAAAAGTTTCATTATACTATCGAATAAGAAAATGATTATTCATCATATGTGACTAAGAAGTTATCCGCCTAGCAGATGACCCAATGCCTTTAAGAGGATACCCTTAACTCCTTAGAGCTATGATTCTAATATCTGTAAATAAACTCTCCATCGTATATCAGTCATTTACCCAATGAACCGATCTATAAGCTTACTACCTCTGAGATGCTTTAGCCATTGGAACATCAAAGTACACAAGTCATATACATGAAGTAGTTCGTTTACTCAGGATTAAGGTTATTGCATAATGAACGTCAAAAGCAGATTGATCCACTCATAGCGGGCTATGTAGATCAGTCATGCTTTAGTCTCGGTCTAATATGTCACCACCAAGTTGTTAGGAAATGCCCTAAGCATTAGAGACAGTTGATGTATTTATTTTGAACTAGATAATAAAATTATAATATTGAGGTTATAGATTACATTACTATTTGTCCTTATTCTATTTACATGTTAAAGTATATGTAAGCAAATATGGCTCGCTGACTACTTTTGTTAAAACTGTAAGAACATTGCATGCAATGGACTTTTGTATGCAAGAAGACAATATTCTTATGTAAGTAGTCTAAACTAAGGTTTATAGTCTATGGGGTTAAACTGAGCATCTAACTCATGTTAAGACTATTATGTTGTCTAAAGCCATGGAGGGGGCGGTTTGTCTTGACTGTCCGGAGCATAGACTCCCAAACAGAGACATAGATATGTTGTTTAGTGGTGACATATTAGACTTGGACTAAAGCGTGATTGATCTATGTAGTCTACTATGAGTGGATCAATCTACTTTTGACGTTCATTATGCAATAACCTTAATCTGTTAGGAAATGCCCTAAGCATTAGAGACATTTTGATGTATTTATTTTGAACTGGATAATAAAATTATATATAGAGGTTATTCATTACATTGCTATTTGTCTTCATTCTATTTACATGTTAAAGTAAATGTAAGAAAATATAGCTCCCTAACTGCTTGTGTTAAAATTGTTAGAATGTTGCATGCAATGGACTTTTTGTATGCGAGAAGACAATGTTCTAAAGTAAGCGGTCTAAACTAAGGTCTGTAGTCTATGTGGTTAGACTGAGCATCGAACTCATGTTAAGACTGTTATGTTGTCTAAAGCCATGGTGGGGATGGTTTGTCTTGACTGTCTGGAGCATAGACTTCCAAGTAGAGACATAGATAAGTTACTTGGTAGTGACATATTAGACCGGGACTAAAGTGTGATTAATCTACGTAGTCCCCTATGAGTGGATCAATGTACTCTTTGACGTTCATTGTGCAGTAACCTTAATCCTGAGTGAATGAACTACTTCATGTATATGATTTGTGTACTTTGATGTTCCAATGGCTAAAGCATCTCTGAGGTAGTAAGCTTATAGACCGGTTCGTTGGGTGCATGACTTGTATGCAATGAGGGGTTTGTTTATAGATATCAGAATCATAGCTCTAATAAGAAGTTAAGGGTATCCTCTTAAAGGCATCATACTGGATGTGAAAATGGACAAGGCCTTAGGTCGTCTACTGTGCAGATGACTTCTTATTCACATATGATGAATAATCATTTTCTTATTCGATAGTATAATGGAACTTTAAGATGGCCTGATTAGTAGGATTAAATGGACTTTGACCTAAGGCTGATCATGGATATCATATGAGTATTTTGCATACATGACAAGGTCATTGGATAACAGCTTGTCACAGGCTTACATAATACGGTATATAATTGGGAGTTCAGTTTCAGGTTTATAATGGTGTGACTCTGAAATTAGTGATCATATGATTGAGTTGTTCGGTAAAGAATGATGATCATATGAATTCACGGGAGCCCGATTATATATGTCCAATTGGTCCCTCTACCAGCTCCATATAATTCCTTAACGATTGGCAAATTGATTTATGTATGCTATTGGTTGGTTGATTATGCATGGATGGTATTGACATAGGATTAGGATGGTGGATAAGATTCTCTCCAGTTGAATTCAAATTTTGTTTTGGATAATAGAGTACACAATTATTCGAACTCCAAATAAAGTTGCCATGATTTTATTTAAGATTGGATTGGAGATGTAGAAAATTATCCATGAGAACAACAATTTGAAATACAACTGTTTGTGGATTTTCAAATTTGAATTTTGAAATTTGAAATTTGAATTTGAATTTGAAATTTGAATTTGAAATTTAAATTTGAAATTTGAATTTGAAATTTAAATTTAAAATTTGAATTTGAAATTTGAAATTTAAATTTAAATTTGAAATTTGAAATTAATTTTGAATTTTGAATTTTGAAATTTGAATTCAAATTTTGAATCACAGTCCAAGTATAATTTGAATTCTTCGTGGATAATTCCACAAGGCTAGAATTCGAATTTGAGTTGGATTATGAAGAGGAAAATCTTGTTTGAATCTTACTTAAATTTTGAATCCCAATTCTAACAAAAGTGGCCGAATTTTGTTGAGGAATATCCTCTAAGAGATTTTTGGTTTTTGTGGATAAGGATTCAGGGAAAAATTCAAGTTTCAATCCCAGTTGAATTTGGATTCTCTCCTCCCTAAAAGTGGCTGAAAATATTGAGCAAATCTTAAGGAGATTTTCGGTTATTTTGGATAAGGATGAGATAGAATTCAAGCTTGAAAATCCTAGTTGAATTTTTTATTCTCTCCCTACTTTAGTGGCTGAAATTTTTAAGGAAATCTTAAAAGGGATTTTCAGATTTTTTGGTTGGATAATGGTGGGATAAAATTCAAGTTAAAATCCTACTTGAATTTTGAATGTAAAATCTTGAAGGTGGCTGAATTTTTTTGTTGGGATTTGGCCTAGAAAAATTCAGATTTTTTGTTGTGAATAAGGGAGAAAATCTTCTCCTAATCCAATTCTAATTTAGACAATCACCTCATGCAAGTCTATAAATAGAGGTCCTGCCACTCTAGTTCTCTCAGACCACAGACTCTCAGGTGAGCAGGCTTATAGTTGCACAACTCATCGTGACAATAAGTTCTTTAGAGATCTGTGTGGTTGGAAGAAGACTAGCAGTGCTACCACACTGATCGAGGTTCAGAGTGCCCACACACTCAACCATTCGGGAATTGGAGAATAGTAGAGAAGGCTAGCTGATTGAAGCCCTCCGATCATTCTCCTCCTGCAGATTGACGTCCTTGAGATATGAGTTTAAATTATTGTTGGTTTATTGTATACGGCATCATGAGATATTTAACGATCTTGAAAAATTTTTATTATTCCGCTGCGCCACTCTGATGTGTTTTTGCCGATTTATTTCCTATAATTGGTATCATAGCCATCTCGTGACTATGCCATGTACATAAATTAGGCAATTAATTAGTGTTTTTATTTATGTATGGATTTGATATTTTGAGAGTGGCATTCTAGGATTCCTTTATGTTGTTATCACGTATTATATATGTAGTATGTAGTTATTTTACTTTTTTAAATTATTATAAGCATACTTATTTTTGCCGGTTATGGTTCCTTAGAATTTAGAAAATTGTATCTAGGAATTTTTATGTAACCATGGGAGTAGTTTATTATTAATGTAATTTTCCCATGGATTTTAATTTTTTGTCTCTTAGAATTATTATGATTAGAATTTTTGTACACCGGAAACAGTTTAGGAAATTTTATGTAATTATTCTTGGACGAAATTGAAGTTTGAAGACCGTAATTTATTTTTCCCAAAAGTTGAATTTAATTTGAAGGTTGAAATTTTGATGTGTGGAAAATTTCAATTTAATTATGATTCAAATTAATTTTTTAGAGATCCTAATGGGTAAATTGGAATATAGCACGAAAATCAAGGCACGATCCCTTGGGATAGGCCATCGGCCTTGGATGGGCTGCAGCCCCTGCCCTCGGCCAGGAGAGGGCTGTGGCAGCCCCTATCTAGGCCATGACCACCCATGGTCGCAGGCTTTGCCTACAGCCCGGGGTGGCTGTAGCCCACCCAAGGGCCTGCCATCACCCGGGCATGTAGCGCATGGCCGCAGGCGCTGCCTGCAGCTTAGCGGGCTACTGCACCCACCTGGGCATGCAACCATGGCTACAGGCATTACCTGCAGCTGGTTGGACTACACCAAGCCTGTGACCGTGGGCTGCCAGCCCCCCACGGCAGTTTCGGGCGTCCGGGCCCCGTGGGCCGAAAAAAATAGAAAATTTTAATTTTTAAATTTGAGATTTAATTTTTAAATTATGTTTAAAAATATGTAATTAAAATTTAAAATTTTTTAAATTACATATTATTACACATGATATTTAAAATTGTTTAAAATTTGAAATTTAAATTTAAATTTGAAATTCGAATTTGGAATTTGAATTTGAAATTTAAATTTTTTGGGATTTAAATTTTAAATGATTCTTGGGATAAGAAATAAATGGGGAGGCTACATAGAGATGGATACAAGAAGACGGAACAAAATTCAAGACCCAACGAATGCTTTGGATGGAATTTTGCAATCTTTATTTTTTTTTGTTCTAGGATAGAACCATGGCTTGGTTATTTATCTGTCAATTATTTTTTCTATGATATGTCGTGGATGTATAAATATATATTGATGGATGTTTTATATGCATATTTGATAACATGTCATATAGGATTGGTGAATGCCACTCATACTATATTGATCATATATATTTGTCAAAACTTGCATGTTTTTCAAAATATTGAATGGGAGAGGGTTTCAAACAAAACCCACGACCTCAATTGTTGATCCATATGTGAAAGCATGGTAATGCCTCGCGTCAGTTCTGCCCTAACCACACTCCTCGGTAGGTGTTTACTGCCACTGTTATACTAGGTTGGATCTCCTATGTGGAAAACCTGTTCGGGCATGATCCTATTCATGACTACCCCTTGGTGGCTTGGTAGGACGTGGATCGGCCTATGTAAACAATGGTTATACACTCAAGACTCATTTAGTCATAAACCTTCCCTAGAAGCTCTGTTAACTAAACTGGTGGCCAAAATAAATAGTTATTAATATATGTCTTAACCTTGGAGGATTTAAAGCAACATATATTAATTAGACGAGGTCCATGTTCTGGCTATTTGTCTCATGACCACCCCATGGTGGCTTAGGGCAATAGGTGCTGTGAATTACCGTTGCAATACTACATGTTTTTGAACTTCCATGTAGGAACATACTTGTATGTTTTATTTGCTAAATTATCTGTATATTTGCTTGGGCTTTGTAATAATGTCTAGTATAATTTTATTTCAGTTCAAAATGTCACCGACACCCCTCATTTCAATACTTACTGAAAATAAGTTGAATGGCGATAATTATAAAGACTAGAATAGAAATCTACTGATAGTTCTCAGTTGCGAGAGACACAAGTTCGTACTGGATAAACCATGCCCACCTGGGCCCAAACATGACACACTGCTCAAGGAAGTCCCGGTTGCCTATACTTGTTGGAGAGAATCCAATGAGATAGCTCGATGCTACATTCTTGCTAGCATAATGAGTGCTTTACAAAAGCAGCATGAGACTTATCAAGTTGCTAGGAGATCATGGAAAATCTGGAGGACATGTTCAGAGGCCAAGAAAAATTGGCTCGACAGTCTGCTATTATCAGCATTATGAACTCCACGCGGAAGGCAAGTACTCTAGTAAAGGACCATATGATAACTCTAATGAGATTCTTTGCTGAGGCTGCCGAGAATGGTGCTGAACTAGACTACAACACCTAGATCGAGATGGTGTTCAAAACTCTGTCAAAAGATTTTGTGGGGTTTAAGGTTGCATATAATCTGGTGACAAGGGAATTAGGACTAACCGAGCTCATGAACCAACTCCAAGCTTATGAGTGGATGATCAGGGATGGGGATGCTGTCCAACCAAAAGGAGATGCCAATTTGGTATAATCTTCTAAACCCTTGAGGAAGAGGAAGAGGCCAAATCAAAAGCAAGCTTCTTCCAGTTCTTCTAATCCTCCTGTCTTGGATGGGAAGAAGAAGAAGAAGAACAAAAAGCCCAGGGACCCTAAAAAGTCTAAATGCCTCCGCTGTGGGAAGGTAGGTCACTTTAAGAAGGCTTGTCGGGAATTCCTAGCCGCCAAGGGCAAGGAAGGCATGGAACTTCACTATTTAAAAGTGTGTTTGGTGGAAGAATCGAAAGACACTTGAGTCATTGATTCGGGTGCCACTAATCATGTTTATGTTTCTATGCAGGGGTTCGTGGAAACGAGAAGTCTACATGATAGGAGCCTCTTATTGCGGACTGGAGACGGTAGCTTGGTGATGGCTGAGCCAGTTGGAAATGTTTACCTTTGCTTTGATGAATTTAGGTTTATTTTATTAAAAGACTGTTTTTATGTTCCTAATTTTAGGAGGAACCTTATATCGATAGCTTATTTAATAAAGGATTCTTATTCAGTTTCTTTTAGTAAAAGAGTTGATATTCGTAGAAATAAGTCTTTTATCTATTCTGGATGGATGGGTGGAAACCTATATTTGATCAAACCAAAGATGTACTCACTGCTTGACACCGAATTAATAGATAACTCTAAAAGGTTGAAAATTTCTCACTCTAACAAGGCGTATATTTGGCATTTAAGACTTGGTCATATTAATCAGGATAGGATTCAAAGGTTGGTGTAAGACGGTCCTCTAGAATCTCTGGAGGAGGTACGTCTTCCTAAATGTGAGTCTTGCCTTGAGGGAAAGATGACTAAGAGGTCTTTTGGAGCTAAGGGTACTAGGGCCCAGGAACTCTTAGAAATTGTGCACACTAATGTATGTGGCCCCATGAACGTCACAGTATGAGGAAGGTTCGAGTATTATGTCTCATTTATAGACGATTACTCGAGATATGGACATGTGTATCTGATGTACTGCAAGAGCAAAACCTTTGACAAGTTCCAAGAGTATCATGTGGAAGTGGAAAAGCAATTGGATAAATCCATAAAGACACTTCGATCTGATCGAGGTGGCAAATATCTCTCCGACGAATTTCTAGGACATCTTGCAGAGAATGGGATATTATCCCAATTGACTGCACTTGGTACTCCACAACAGAATGGTATAGCCAAAAGGAGAAACAGGACCTTGTTGAATATGGTACGGTCCATGATGAGTTATTCAACGCTGCCGTTATCATTCTGGGGATACGCTTTACAAATGATGTGCTATATTCTGAACCAGGTTCCAAGCAAATCAATTCTCAGGACTCCGTATGAATTGTGGCGTGGCAAGAAGCCCTCTTTTGGACATATAAGAATATGGGGCTACTTGGCACATGTACTGGATGGGGATGCGAAGAAGTTGGAACTAAGATCAGAATTATGCATGTTTGTGGGGTATCCTAAAGGAACTAAGGGAGGTCTGTTTTATTGCCCAAAGGAATAAAAAGTCATTATTTCAACCCATGCAACATTCTTGGAGGAAAGTCACATGAATGACTTTAAGACTCGAAGCAAAGTGGTGCTAGAGGAGTTATCGGGTGAAAGAACTACTCCACAGATTTCAGTCTTGGATACAGGTCTGAGTTTCGATGGAAGATCTACAGACGATCAACAATTTAGGGTGCCTCATCGTATTGGGAGGGTTTCGAAGAAGCCTAATTTCTTCATGTATGATGTTGAGGTATACTAGGCCGAGGCTCATAAGCATGAGGATGATCTGGTCACCTATGATGAAGCTATAAATGATATTAATTCTAAATCTTGGAAACAGGCCATGAACAATAAGATGGATTCTATGAAATCCAACTCTATTTGGGAACTTATAGATCTGCCGGATAGGATAAAACCCATTGGATGCAAGTGGGTCTATAAAAGAAAGAAGGATGCGGAAGGGAGAGTGGTAACTTTCAAAGCTAGACTGGTTGCAAAGGGGTACACGCAAAAGGTTGGAATCAATTACGATGAAACCTTTTCACCTGTTGCTATGCTGAAGTCTATCCATATTCTTCTGTCCACTGCTGCGACTCTCAATTACGAGATCTGGCAAATAGACGTCAAGACGGCATTCTTGAATGGCCATCTTGAGGAATGTATCTACATGGTACAACCCAAAGGGTTCATGACAAAAGGACAAGAAAGGAAAGTCTGCAAGTTGCTTAGATCCATTTATGGATTAAAGCAAGCATCCCACTCATAGAACCAGAGATTTGATCAAGCGATCAAGACATTTGGTTTTGAGCAGAACGTTGATGAACTTTGTGTTTATAAAGGTATTAAGGATGGTAAAGTGGTCTTTCTAGTACTCTATGTTGATGATATACTGCTCATTAGGAATGATGTAGGGAACTTATCATCGATCAAGCTTTGGCTACACCAACGGTTTGACATGAAGGACTTGGAAGAAGCTAATTATGTTCTAGGCATTCGTCTATTCAGAGATCGAAAGAACAAAATGATAGCGTTATCCCAAGCTTCATACATAGATAAAATAATTGACAAATATGCAATGCAAGAGGCAAAGAAAGGTTTACAACCTTCTATTACCGGTCTAACTCTTTCATTGGATGACTGTCTAAAGACATCAGAAGAAAGAGAGCATATGAGTAAGGTCCCTTATGCATCTGCTGTGGGTAGCCTTATGCACGCTATGCTTTGCACTCGCCCAAACATATATTTTGTAGTAGGTATGGCGAGTCGATATCAAGCGAACCCTGGAACCAAGCACTGGCAAGCAGTAAAGCATATACTCAAGTATCTTAAGAGAATGAGGGATTATATGCTGGTGTATTCTGGAGGGGACCTAACACCTATAGGATACATGGACTTAGACTTCCAGACTTGTAAAGATTCGAGGAAATCGACATTAGGATCAGTGTTCTTGCTTGGAGGAGGCACCATTCGTAGGAAAATATATCGATAAAAACGTATTAGAGTGGCACAGCGGAACAATAAAAATTTTTCAAATCGTTAAATATCTCATGATGTGATATACAATAAACCAACAACAATTAAAACCCATCCTTAAGGATGCTAATCTACAGGAGGAGAATGATCGGAGGGCTTCAACCAACTAGCCTTCTGTACTATTCTCCAATTCCTGAATGGCTGAGTGTGTGGGCACTCTGAACCTCAATCGGTATGCTAGCACTGCTAGTCTTCTTCTGACCACCCAGATCTCTAAAGAACTTATTGTCACGGTGAGTTATGCAACAATAAGCCTGCTCACCTGAGAGTCTGTGGTCTGAGAGAACTGGAGTGGCAGGACCTCTATTTATAGACTTGCATGAGGTGATTCTCTGCATTCGAATAAGATTAGGAGAAGATTTTCTCCCTTATCCACAAGCATAAAATCTGAATTTTCCAAGGGGAAAATCCCAACAATAAATTCAGCCACATTAGGATAATTCCAATCCAAATTCAAACAAGATTTTAACTAGAATTTTATCTCCCTTTTTTCAACCAAAAAATCTGAAAAACCTTAAGGATATTCACCAAAAAAATTTCGGCCACTTTTGGATAAGGAAGAATCAAAATTCCACTAGGATTTTCAAGCTTGAATCTTATCTCATCCTTATCCAAAATAACCAAAAATCTCCTTGGAGATCTTCCTCAAATTTTCAGCCATAATCAGGGAGGAGAGAATCCAAATTCAACTGGGATTGAAACTTGAATTTTTCCCTGAACCTTATCCACAAAAAATCTGAAAATTCCATGAGGATAATCCTCAAAATTTTCATCCATTATTGTTAGGATTTGGATTCAAAATTCAAGTAGGATTCTAACAAGATTTTCCTCTCCATATCCAACTCAAATTTGAATTTCATTCCTTGTAGATTTACCACAAGAAATTCGAATCCCACTTGGACTGTGATTCAAAATTTGAATTTCAAATTTGAATTTCAAATTTCAAATTTCAAATTTCAAATTTCAAATTTCAAATTTGAATTTCAAATTCAAATTCAAATTTCAAATTCAAATTTCAAATTTCAAATTTCAAATTTCAAAATTCAAATTTCAAATTTCAAAATCCACAAAACAGTTGTATTTCAAATTCTTGTTCTCATGGATAATTTTCTACAACTCCAATGCAATCTCAAATAAAATCATGGCAACTTTATTTGGAGTTCGAATAATTGTGTACTCTATTATCCAAAACAAAATCTGAACCCAACCAGAGAGAATCTTGTCGACCATCCTAATCCTATGTCAACACCATTCATGCATAATAAACTAGCCAATAGCATACACAAATCAATTTTGCAAAACGTTAAGGAATTATGTGGAGCTAGTAGAGGGACTAATTGGACGTATATAATCGGGCTCCCGTAAATCCATATGATCATCATTCTTTACCGAACAACTCAATCATATGATCACTAATTTCAGAGTCACACTACTATAAACCTGAAACTGAACTCCCAATTATATACCATATTACGTAAGCCTGTGACAAGCTATCATCCAATGACCATGTCATGTATGCAGAACCCTCATATGATATCCATGATTAGTCTTAGGCTAAAGTCCGTTTAATCCGACTGATCAGGCTATCTTAAAGTTCCATTATACTACCGAATAAAGAAAATGATTATTCACCATATGTGAATAAGAAGTCATCCGCCCAGCAGACGACCTAAGGGCTTGTCCATTTTCACATTTAGTATAATGCCTTTAAGAGGATACCCTTAACTCCTCATTAGAGCTATGATTCCGATATCTGTAAACGAACCCTTCATCATATACAAGTCATGCACCCAACGAACTGGTCTATAAGCTCACTACCTCTAAGATGCTTTAGCCATTGGAACATAAAAGTACACAAGTCATATATATGAAGCTGTCCATCTACTCAGGATTAAGGTTACTACACAATGAACGTCAAAAGCAGATCGATCCATTCAAAGCAGACTTCGTAGATCAATCACGCTTTAGTCCCGATCTAATATGTCACCACCAAGCAATATATCTGTGTCTCTACTTGGGAGTCCAACTCCAAACAGTCAAGACAAACCGTCCCCTCCAAGGCTTTAGATAACATAATAGTCTTATCATGAGTTAGATGCTCGGTCTAACCTCATAGACTACAAACCATAGTTTAGACCGCTTACTTTAGAATATTGTATTCTGGCATACAAAAGTCCATTGCATGCAACGTTCTAACAGTTTAACACAAGTAGTTAGAGAGCCATATTTGCTTACATTTACTTTAACATATAAATAAAATGAGGACAGATAGTAATGTAATGAATAACCTATATATATAATTTTATTATCCAGCTCAAAATAAATACATCAAAATGTCTCTAATGCTTAGGGCTTTTCTTAACAATCTCCCACTTGCCCTAAGCCAGCAGATGTACCATGTTACGCATTCCCATCGCCTCTACGTGCCTCTCAAAGCTTTTAGCCACCAAAGTCTTAGTAAAGGGATCTGTAATGTTGTCCTCAAACGTGATCTTACATACATCTACTTGTCCTGTCTCCACGTGCCCTCTAATAATATGATATCTCCGATCTATGTGCTTGGTCTTCTTGTGGTGCTGAGATTCCCTTGTGTTGGCAATAGCCCCAGTGTTATCACAGTAAAGTGTGATAGGCTTGTCAACACCCGGAATGACCTCAAGGTCTCTAAAGAACTTGCGGAGCCAAACCACTTCTTTAGATGCCTCAGCCGCAGCCACATACTCAGCCTCCATAGTAGAGTCAGCTGTGCAGCCCTGCTTCACGCTCCTCCACACAATGGCGCCTCCTCCGAGCAAAAACACTGGTCCAGATATTGATTTCCTCAAATCCTTACAAATCTAGAAGTCTGAGTCCGTGTATCCTATGGGTGTTAGGTCCCCTCCAGAATACACCAACATATAATCCCTCGTGCTCTTAAGATACTTGAGTATATGCTTTACTGCTTGCCAGTGCTTGGTTCCAGGATTCGCTTGATATCGACTCACTATACCTACTGCAAAACATATATCCGAGCGAGTGTAAAGCATAGCGTACATAAGGATACCCACAACGAATGCATAAGGGACCTTACTCATACGCTCTCTTTCTTCTGATGTCTTTGGATAGTCATCCAATGAAAGAGTTAGATCAACAATAGAAGGTTGTGTACCTTTCTTTGCCTCTTGCATTGTATATTTGTCAATTATTCTATCTATGTATGAAGCTTGGGATAACGCTATCATTTTGTTCTTTTGATCTCTGAAGAGACGAATGCCTAGAACATAATTAGCTTCTCCCAAGTCTTTCATGTCAAACTGTTAGTGTAACTAAAGCTTGACCGATGATAAGTTCCCTACATCATTTCCAATGAGTAGTATATCATCAACATAGAGTATCAGAAAGGCCACTTTTCCATCCTTAATACGTTTACAAACACAGGGTTCATCAACTTTCTGCTCAAAATCGAATGTCTTGATTGCTTGATCAAATCTCTGGTTCCATGAGTGGGATGCTTGCCTTAATCCATAAATCGATCTAAGCAACTTGCATACTTTTCTTTCTTGGCCTTTTGCTATGAACCTTTCGGGCTATATCATGTAGATACACTCCTCAAGATGGCCATTCAAGAATGCCGTCTTGACATCCATTTGCCTGATCTCGTAATCGAGAGCCGTAGCAACGGGCAAAAGAATATGGATAGACTTCAGCATAGCAACAGGCGAAAAGGTTTCATCGTAATTGATTATTCCAGCCTTTTACATGTACCCTTTTGTAACCAATCTAGCTTTAAAAGTTTATACTCTCCTTTCCACATCCTTCTTTCTTTTGTAGACCCATTTGCATCCAATGGGTTTTGTCCCATCCGGTAAATCTACAAGTTCTGAAACAGAGTTGGATTTCATAGAATCCATCTAATTGTTCATAACCTGTTTCTAAGATTTAGAATCAACATCATTTATAGTTTCATCATAGGTGACCGGATCATCCTCATGCTCATGAGCCTCGGCCTGGTATATCTCAGCATCATACATGAAGAAATTAAGTTTCTTTGAAACCCTCCCACTACGACGAGGCACCCTAAATTGTTGATCGTCTACGTGTCTTTGACCAGAACTCGGACTTGCATCCAGAACCCGTCTATAAGCTTACTACCACTGAGATGCTTTAGCCATTGGAACATCAAAGTACACAAGTCATATACATGAAGCTGTCCATCTACTTAGGATTAAGGTTACTGCATAATGAACGTCAAAAGCAGATCGATCCATTCAAAGCAGACTTCGTAGATCAATCACGCTTTAGTCCCGGTTTAATATGTCACCACCAAGCAACATATCTATATCTCTACTTGGGAGTCCAGCTCTAGACAGTCAAGACAAACCGTCCCCTCCAAGGCTTTAAACAACATAATAGTCTTAACATGAGTTAGATGCTGGGTCTAACCCCATAGACTACAGACCATAGTTTAGACCGCTTACTTTAGAACATTGTCTTCTCACATACAAAAGTCCATTGCATACAACATTCTAATAATTTAACATAAGCAGTCAGGGAGCCATATTTGTTTACATTTACTTTAATGTGTAAATAAAACAAAGACAGATAACAATGTAATGGATAACCTCTATATATAAATTTATTATCCAGTTCAAAATAAATACATCAAAATGTCTCTAATGCTTAGGGCATTTCCTAACACCATTGTGTGGAGGAGCGTGAAGCAGGGTTGCACAGTTGACTCAACTATGGAGGCTGAGTATGTGGCTGCGGCTGAGGCATCTAAAGAAGCGGCTTGACTCCGCAAGTTCTTTAGAAGCCTTGAGGTCATTCCGAGTGTTGACAAGCCTATCACACTTTACTGTGATAACACTGGGGCTATTGCCAACACAAGGGAATCTTGGCACCATAAGAGGACCAAGCACATAGATCAGAGATATCACGTTATTAGCGGGCACATGGAGACAGGACAAGTAGATGTATGTAAGATCGCATCCGAGGACAGCATTGTTGATCCTTTTACTAAGACTTTGATGGCTAAAAGCTTTAAGAGGCATGTAGAGGCGATGGGGATACGTAACATGGTACATCTACTGGCTCAGGGCAAGTGGGAGATTGTTAGGAAATGCCCTAAGCATTAGAGACATTTTGATGTATTTATTTTGAACTGGATAATAAAATTATATATAGAGGTTATTCATTACATTACTGTTTGTCCTCATTCTATTTACATGTTAAAGTAAATGTAAGCAAATATGATTCCCTAACAGCTTGCGTTAAAACTGTTAGAACATTGCATGCAATGGACTTTTTGTATGTGAGAAGACAATATTCTAAAGTAAGTAGTCTAAACTAAGGTTTGTAGTATATGGGGTTAGACTGAGCATCTAACTCATGTTAAGACTATTATGCTGTCTAAAGCCATGGTGGGGACAGTTTGTCTTGACTTTCTGCAGCATAGGCTCCCGAGTAGAGACATAGATATATTGCTTAGTGGTGACATATTAGACCGGGACTAAAGCGTGATTGATCTACGTAGTCCGCTATGAGTGGATCAATTTGGTTTTTGACATTCATTGTGCGGTAACCTTAATCCTGAGTGAATGAACTACTTCATGTATATGACTTGTGTACTTTGATGTTCCAATGGCTAAAGCGTCTCAGAGGTAGTAAGCTTATAGACCAGTTCGTTGGGTGCATGACTTGTATGTGATGAGGGGTTTGTTTATAGATATCGGAATCATAGCTCTAATAAGGAGTTAAGGATATCCTCTTAAAGGCATTATACTGGATGTGAAAATGAACAAGGCCTTGGGTCGTCTGCTGGGCAGATGACTTCTTATTCACATATGGTGAATAATCATTTTCTTATTCGTTAGTATAATGGAACTTTAAGATAGCCTGATCAGTAGGATTAAACAGACTTTGACCTAAGGTTGCTCATAGATATCATACGAGGGATCTACATACTATTAGGAAATGCCCTAAGTATTAAAGACATTTTGATGTATTCATTTTGAACTGGATAATAAAATTATACTTAGAGGTTATTCATTACATTGCTATCTGTCCTCGTCTTATTTACATGTTAAAGTAAATGTAAGCAAATATGGCTCACTGACTGCTTGTGCTAAAACTGTTAGAACGTTGTATGCAATGGACTTTTGTATGCGAGAAGACAATGTTCTAAAGTTAGCAGTCTAAACTATGGTCTGTAGTCTATGGGGTTAGACAGAGCAATTAACTCATGTTAAGACTATTATGTTGTCTAAAGCCTTGGAGGGGACGGTCTGTCTTGACTGTCTGGAGCTGGACTCCCAAGTAGAGACACGGATATGTTGCTCGGTGGTGACATATTAGACCGGGACTAAAGCGTGATTGATCTACGTAGTCCGCTATGAGTGGATTAATCTGCTTTTGACGTTCATTGTGCAATAACCTTAATCCTGAGTAAATGAACTACTTCATGTATATGACTTGTGTACTTTGATGTTCCAATGGCTAAAGCGTCTCAGAGGTAGTAAGCTTATAGACCGGTTCGTTGGGTGCATGACTTGTATATGATGAAGGGTTTGTTTGCAGATATCGGAATCATAGCTCTGAGGAGTTAAAGGTATCCTCTTAAAGGCATTATACTGAATATGAAAATGGACAAGGCCTTGGGTCGTCTGCTGGGCAGATGACTTCTTATTCACATATGGTGAATAAACATTTTCTTGATTCGGTAGTATAATGGAACTTTAAGATAGCCTGATCAGTAGGATTAAACGGACTTTGACCTAAGACTGGTCATGGATATCATATAAGGGTTTTGCATATATGACAAGGTCATTGGATAGTAGCTCGTCACAGGCTTACGTAATACGGTATATAATTGGGAGTTCAGTTTCAGGTTTATAGTGGTGTGACTCTGAAACTAGTGATCATATGATTGAGTTGTTCGGTAAAGAATGATGATCATATGGAATCACGGGAGCCCGATTATATATGTCCAATCAGTCCCTCTACTAGCTCCACATAATTCCTTAACGTTTGGCAAATTGATTTGTGTATGCTATTGGCTAGTTTATTATGCATGGATGGTGATGACACAGGATTAGGATGGTAGACAAGATTCTCTCCGGTTGGATTCAGATTTTGTTTTGGATAATAGAGTACACAATTATTCGAACTCCAAATAAAGTTGCCATGATTTTATTTAAGATTGGATTGGAGTTGTAGAAAATTATCCATGAGAACAAGAATATGAAACACAACCGTTTTGTTGAATTTGAAATTTGAATTTTGAAATTTGAATTTTGAAATTTGAATTTTGAATTTTGAAATTTGAAATTTGAATTTTGAATTTGAAATTTGAATTTGAAATTTGAATTTGAAATTCGAATTTGAAATTTGAATTTGAAATTTAAATTTGAAATTTGAAATTTGAAATTTGAAATTTGAATTTGAAATTTGAATTTGAAATTTTGAATCACAGTCCAAGTAGGATTCGAATTTGTTGTGGAAAATCCACAAGGTTTGAAATTCGAATTTGAGTTGGATTTAGAGAGGATAATCTTGTTAGAATCCTACTTGAATTTTGAATCCAAATCCCAACAAATAAGGGACGAAATTTTAAGGATAATCCTCAAGCAAATTTCGGTTTTTTGTGGATAGGATTCAAGGGAAAAATTCAAGTTTCAATCCTAGTTGAATTTGGATTCTCTCCTTCCCTGAAAAGTGGCCGAAATTAGGGAGAAAATCTCCTAGGAAATTCGGTTATTTTGGATAAGGTTGAGATGAGATTCAAGCTTGAAAAACCTAGTGGAATTTTTGATTCTCCCTTATCCATAATGGCCGAAATCTTTAGGGAAGATTCACCTTGAAATTTTTGGATTTTTTGGGTTGAAAAAGGGAGATAAAATTCTAGTTAAAATCTTGTTTTGATTTGGATTGGATTTATCCTAAGAAAAACCGAATTTTTTGTGGAGATTCTCCCTTGGAAAAATTCAGATTTTATGGGTTTGGATAAGGGAAAATATCTTTTCCTAATCCAATTCAAATTCAGAGATTCACCTCATGCAGGTCTATAAATAGAGGACCTACCACTCCAGTTCTCTCAGACCACAGACTCTCAGGTGAGCAGGCTTATTGTTGCACAGCTCATCGTGACAATAAAGTTCTTTAGAGATCTGGGTGGTCGGAAGAAGACTAGCAATGCTAGCATACCGATCGAGGTTCAGAGTACCCACACACTCAGCCATTCGGGAATTGGAGAATAGTAGAGAAGGCTAGTTGGTTGAAGCCTCCGGTCATTCTCCTCCTGCAAGATTGGCGTCCTTGAGGTATGAGTTTTAATTGTTGTTGGTTTATTGTATATGGCATCATGAGATATTTAACGGTCTAAAAATTTTTATTGTTCCGCTGGGCCACTCTGATACGTTTTTACCGATTTATTTTCCTACACATACATGACAAGGTCATTGGACAATAGCTTATTACAGGCTTACGTTATACAGTATATAATTGGGAGTTCAGTTTTAGGTTTATAGTGGTGTGACTCTAATATTAGTGATCATATGATTGAGTTGTTCGGTAAAGAATGATAATCATATGGATTCACGGGAGCCCGATTATATATGTCTAATTAATCCCTTTACTAGCTCCACATAATTCATCAATGATTGGCAAATTGATTTGTGTATGCTATTGGCTAGTTGATTATGCATGGATGGTGTTGACATAGGATTAGGATGGTGGACAAGATTTTCTCCGGTTGAATTCAGATTTTGTTTTGGATAATAGAGTACACAATTATTCGAACTCCAAATAAAGTTGCTATGATTTTATTTCAGATTGGATTGGACTTGTAAAAATTATCCATGAGAACAAAAATTTGAAATACAACTGTTTGTGGATTTTGAAATTTGAAATTTGAAATTTGAAATTTTAATTTGAAATTCGAATTTTGAAATTTGAAATTCAAATTTTGAATCACAGTCCAAGTGGAATTCAAATTCTTTGTGGATAATTCCACAAGGCTAGAATTTGAATTCCAGTTGGATTATGAAGAGGAAAACCTTGTTTGAATCCTACTTGAATTTTGAATCATAATTCTAACAAAAGTGGCCGAATTTTGTTGAGGAATATCCTTCAAGAGATTTTCGGTTTTTGTGGATAAAGATTCAGGGAAAAATTCAAGTTTTAGTCCCAGTTGAATTTGGATTCTATCCTCTCTAAAAGTGGCCGAAAATATTGAGCAAATCTCAACGAGATTTTCGGTTATTTTGGATAAGGATGAGATAGAATTCAAGCTTGAAAATCATAGTTGAATTTTTAATTCTCTCCCTACTTTAGTGGCCGAAATTTTTAAGGAAATCTTAAAAGGGATTTTCGGATTTTTTGGTTGGATAATGGTGAGATAAAATTCAAGTTAAAATGCTTATAGGATTCATATTTTTTTGTGGATTATCCACAAGAGAAAATTCTATTTTGATTTGGATAAAGGAGAGGAAGATCTTGTTTAAGTCCTACTTGAATTTTGAATCTAAATTCTAACCTAAAGTGGCAGAAATTTGCCAAGGAAAATCCTCCAAGATATTTTTGGTTTTTGTGGATAAGGTTCAAGGGAAATTCAAGCAAAAAAATCCTAGTTGAACTTGGATTCTCTCCTTCCTTTTATTGGCCGAAAATTTTGAGGATAAATCTAAGGGAGATTTTCAGTTTTTTAGTGGATAAGGGTGAGATAGAATTCAAGCTAGAAAATCCTATTTAGATTTTGATTCTCCTCACTTTTAATAGCCGAATCTAGTCATGATTTTGGCACTAGGGAAATTCAGTTATTATGGATAACTGAGGAGATAAAATTCAAGTTAAAATTCTGTTTGAATTTTGAAAGAAAAATCCTAAAAGTGGTCGAATTCTTTTGGTTGGATATTGGCCTAGAAAAATTCATATTTTGTGAGTGGATAAGGGAGAAAATCTTCTCCTAATCCAATTCCAATTCAGAGGATCACCTTATGCAAGTCTATAAATAGAGGTCCTGCCACTCCAGTTCTCTCAGACCATAGATTCTCAAGTGAGCAGGCTTATTGTTGCAGAACTCCCCATGACAATAAGTTCTTTAGAGATCTGGGTGGTCAGAAGAAGACTAGCAGTACTAGCATACTGGTCAAGGAACCGAGTGCTCATACACTCTGCCATTTGGGAATTGGGGAATAGTAAAGAATGCTAGTTGGTTGAAGCCCTCCAGTCTTTCTCCTCCTACAGTTGGCATCCTCTTGAGGTATGAGTTTTATTGTTGTTAATTTATTGTATATGACATCACGAGATATCTAACGATCTTGAAAAATTTTTGTTGTTCCGTTACGCCACTCTAATGTGCTTTTTATCGATTTTATTCCTACAATTGGTATCAGAGCCATCTCATGACTATGTCATGTACATAAATTAGACAATTAGTTAGTCTTTTTGTTTGTGTATGGATTTGATATTTAGAGAGTGGCATTCTAGGATTTCTTTATGTTGTTATCATGTATTATATATGTAATATGTGGTATGTGGTTATTTTAATTTTTTAAATTCTTATAAGCATGCTTGTCTTATGCCGATTATGGTTCCTTGGAATTTAGAAAATTGCATCTAGGATTTTTTATGTAACCATGGGAGCGGTTTATCGTCACTTTAATTTTCCTAAGGATTTTTAATTAGAATTATTATGATTAGAATTTTTGTACGCCAGAAACAGTTTAGGAAATTTTATGTAATTATTCTTGGAGGAGATTAAAGATTAAAGACCGTAATTTATTTTTCCCAAAAGTTAAATTTAATTTAAAGGTTGAAATTTTGATTTTGTGGAAAATTCTAATTTAATTAGGATTCAAATTAATTTTTGGAGGTCCTAATGGGTAAATTGGAATATGGCACGAAAATCAAGGACATACCCCTCGGGATAGGCCATCGACCTTGGTGGGGCTGCAGCCCCTGCCCTTGGGCAGGATGGGGTTGCGGTAGCCCCTGTCCAGGCCCAACCACCCACGGCCGCAGGCTTTGCCTACAGCCAAGGGTGACCGTGCGCCACCCAAGGGCCGCCCAGGCCTTGGGCATGCAGCCCATGGCTGTAGGCACTGCCTGCAGCCTGGCGGGCTACTGCACCTACCTAGACGTGCAGCCCATGGCTATAGGCAGTGCTTGCAGCCTGGCGGCTGCTGTTCCCAGCCCATGCGTGTAGCCCGGCATGGCTGTACATGGTCTGTGGCCATGGGCTGGTAGCCCCCCCCTGGGGCTGGGGGCTACCCACGATGGCTGTGGGCCTCCGAGCCCCATGGGCTGAAAAAATGAAAAATTGTAATTTTTAAATTTGAGATTTAATTTTAAATCATGTTTAATAATGTGTAATTAAAAATTTTTTTAAAATTTTTTGAAATTACATATTATTTCACATGAAATTTAAATTGTTTAAAAATTAAATTTGAAATTTAAATTTGAAATCCGAATTTGAAATTTAAATTTTGGGATTTAAATTTTAAATGATTCTTAGGATGAGAAATAAATGGAGAGGCTACATAAAGACGAATGCAATAAGACGAAACAAAATTAAAGAACCAAAGAATGCTTTGGACGGAATTTTGTAATCTTTATTTTCTTTGTTCTAGGATGGAATCATGGCTTGGTTATTTTTCTGTGATATCCCGTGGATGTATAAATATGTGTTGATGGATGTTTTGTATGCATATTTGATAACATGTCATATAGGATAGGTGAATGCTGCTCAGACTATATTGATCATACAGATTTGTCAAAACTTGCATGTTTTTCAAAATATTGAGTGGGAGAGGGTTACAAACAAAACCCACGGCCTCCGTTGTTGATCCATATGTGAAAGCATGGTAACGCCTCTCGTCATTTCTGCCCTGACCACACCCCTCGGTAGGTGTTTACTGTTGCCGGTATACTAGGTTGGATCTCCTATGTGGAAAAGGTGTTCGGGTACGGTTATATTCATGACCACCCCTCGGTGGCTTGGTAGGACGTGAATCAGGCTACATAAACAATGGTTATACACTCAAGACTCGTTTAGTTATTAACCTTCTCTAGAAGCTCTGTTAACTAAACTGATAGCCAAAATAAATAGTTATTAATATATGTCTTAACCTTGGAGGATTTAAGGCAACATATATTAATTGGACAGGGTCCATGTTCCAGCTATTTGTCTCATGACCACCCCTCGGTGGCTTGGGGCAATAGATGTTGAGAATTACAGTTGTAATGCTACATGTTTTTTCAAGTTTCATGTAGGAACATACTTATATGTTTTATTTGCTAAATTATTTTTATATTTGCCTGGGCCTTGTAATGATATCTAGTATAATTTTATTTTAGTTCAAAATGTCACCGACACCCCTCATTTCAATACTTACCGAAAATAAGCTGAATGGCGATAATTATAAAGACTGGAATAGAAATCTGCTATTAGTTCTCAGCTGCGAGAGACATAAGTTCATGCTGGACAAACCATGCCCACCTGAGCCCAAACCTAACACACCGCTTGAGGAGGTCCCGGTTGCCTATACTCGTTAGAGAGAATCCAATAAGATAGCTCGGTGCTACATTCTTGCTAGCATGACGAGTGCTTTACAGAAGCAGCATGAGACTTATCAAGTTGCTAGGGAGATCATGGAAAATCTGGAAGACATGTTCGGAGGCCAAGAAAAATTGGGTCGACAGTCTGCTATTACCAGCATTATGAACTCTAACAAAAAGGCAGGTACTCCAATGAAGGACCGTATGATCACTCTTATGGAATTCTTTGCTGAGGCTGCTGAAAATAGTGCTGAGCTGGACTACAACACCCAAATCAAGATGGTGTTCAAAACTCTGTCAAAAGATTTGTGGGGTTTAAGCTGCATACAATCTGGTGACAAGGGGGTTAGGACTCACCGAGCTCATGAAGTAACTCCAAGCTTATGAGCGGATGATTAGGGACGAGGATGTAGTCCAACCCAAAGGAGATGCCAATTTGGTAGAATCTTCCAAACCCTCACAGAAGAGGAAGAGGCCAAATAAGAAGCAAGTAGCTTCCAGTTCTTTTAATCCTCCTGTCTCGGATGGGAAGAAGAAGAACAACAACAAGAAGCTAAGGGACCCTAAAAAGTCCAAGTGATTCCACTGTGAGAAGGTAGGTCATTTCAAGAAGGCTTGCCTGGAATTCCTAGCCGCCAAGGGCAAGGAAGGGAAGGAACTTCACTATTTAGAAGCGTGTTTGGTGGAAGAATCGAAAGACACTTGGGTCATTGATTTGGGCGCCACTAATCATGTTTGTGTTTCTATGTAGGGGTTCGTGGAAAATGACAAGTCTACATGATAAGAGCCTCTCATTGCGGACTGGAGACGGTAGTGGGAGACGTTTATCTTTACTTTGATGAATTTTAGTTTATATTATTGAAAGACTATTTTTATGTTCCTAATTTTGGAAGGAACCTTATATCAGTAGCTTGTTTAATAAAGGATTCTTATTCAGTTTCTTTTAGTAAAAGAGTTGATATTGAAAAAAATAAGTCTTTTATCTGTTCTGGTTGGATGGATGGAAACCTATATTTGATCAAGCCAAAGATGTACTCACTGCTTGACACCGAATTAATAAATAACTCTAAAAGGTTGAAAGTTTCTCACTCTAACAAGGCGTATCTTTGGCATTTAAGACTTAGTCATATTAATCAAGATAGGATTCAAAGGTTGATGAAAGACGGTCCTCCAAAATCTCTGGAGGAGGTACATCTTCCTCAATGTGAGTCTTGTGTTGAGGGTAAGATGGCTATGAGGTCTTTTGGAGCTAAGGGTACTAGGGCTCAGGAACTGTTAGAAATTGTGCAAACTGATGTATGTGGGCCCATGAACGTCACAGCATGAGGAGGGTTTGAGTTTTATGTCTCCTTTATAGATGATTACTCAAGGTATGGATATGTGTACCTGATGCACCACAAGAGCGAAACCTTTGATAAGTTCAAAGAGTATCGTGCGGAAGTCGAAAAGTGATTGGGTAAATCCATAAAGACACTTTGATCTGATTGAGGTGGCGAATACCTCTCCGATGAATTTCTAGGACATCTTGTAGAGAATGGGATATTACCCCAATTAACTGCACCTGGTACTCCGTAACGGAATGGTGTAGCTGAAATAAGAAACAGGACCTTATTGGATATGGTACAATCCATGATGAGTTATTCAATGCTGTCGTTATATTAAAGTCTATCCGTATTCTTCTGTCTGTGAATTCAAAGCCAGACTGTTCCAAAAGACCTCTTAGTCATCTTAGTCATCTTACCCTCAAGACAAGACTCACATTGAGGAAGGCGTGCCTCCTCCAGAGATTCTAGAGGACTATTCTTCACCAACCTTTGAATCATATCCTGGTTAATATGACCAAGTCTTAAATGCCAAAGATACGCCTTATTAGAATGAGAAACTTTCAACATTTTAGAGTTATTTATTAATTCGGTGTCAAGCAGTGAGTACATCTTTGGTTTGATCAAATATAGGTTTCCATCCATCCAACCAGAACAGATAAAAAACTTATTTTTATGAATATCAACTCTTTTACTAAAAGAAACTGAATAAGAATCCTTTATTAAACAAGCTATGATATAAGGTTCCTCCTGAAATTAGGAATATAAAAACAGTCTTTCAGTAATATAAACCTAAATTTATCAAAATAAAGATAGACGTCTCTCACTGCCTTAGCCACTAGTAAGCTACCGTCTTTGGTCTGTAACGAGAGGCTCCTATCATGTAGACTTCTCATTTCCACGAACCCCTGCATAGAAACACAAACATGATTAGTGGAGCCCGAATCA
Source organism: Antiaris toxicaria (assembly GCA_035233585.1). Lineage (NCBI taxonomy): Eukaryota > Viridiplantae > Streptophyta > Magnoliopsida > Rosales > Moraceae > Antiaris > Antiaris toxicaria. The sequence goes on from CP141153.1 coordinate 50,414,219, forward strand.
ATGACCCAAGTGTCTTTCAATTCTTCCACCAAACATGCTTCTAAATAGTAAAGTTCCTTACGTTCCTTGCCCTTGTCAGCTAGGAATTCTTGGCAAGCATTCTTGAAGTGACCTACCTTCCCACTATTGAAGTACTTGGACTTTTTAGAGTCCTTAAGCTTCTTGTTCTTCTTCTTCTTCTTCCCATCTGAGATAGGAGGATTAGAAGAACTAGAAGTCGCTTGCTTCTTATTTGGCCTCTTCCTCTTCCGTGAGGGTTTGGAAGATTCCACCAAATTGGCCTCTCCTTTTGGTTGGACCGCATCCCCATCCCTAATCATCCCCTTATAAGGTTGGAGTTGCTTTATGAGCTTGGTTAGTCCGAATTCCCTTGTTGCCAGATTATATGAGGCCTTAAACCCCATAAAATCTTTTGATAGAGTTTTGAACACCATCTCGATCTAGGTGTTGTAGTCCAGTTCAGCACCATTCTCGATAGCCTCAGCAAAGAATCCCATTAGAGTGATCATATGGTCCTTTACCGGAGTACCAGCCTTTTGCCTAGAGTTCATAATGCTGGTAATAATGGACTGTCGAGCCAATTTTTCTTAGCCTCCGAACATGTCTTCCAGATTTTTCATGATCTCCCTTGCAACTTGATAAGTCTCATGCTACTTTTGTAAAGCACTCGTCATGCTAGCTAGAATGTAGCACCGAGCTATCTCATTGGATTCTCTCCAACAAGTATAGGCAACTGGGACCTCCTCAAGTGGTGTGTCAGGTTTGGGCCCAGGTGGGCATGGTTCGTCCAGCACGAACTTGTGTCTCTCGCAGTTGAGAACTATCAGTAGATTTCTTTTCCAGTCTTTATCATTATCACCATTCAGCTTATTTTCAGTAAGTATTGAAATGAGGGGTGTTGGTGACATTTTGAACTGAAATAAAATTATACTAGACATCATTACAAAGCCCAAGCAAATATATAGATAATTTAGCAAATAAAACATACAAGTATGTTCCTAGATGAAACTTCGAAAAAACATGTAGCATACCAAGTGTAATTCTTAACACCTATTGCCCCAAGCCACTAAGGGGTGGTCATGAGACAAATAGCCAGAACATAGACCCCGTCCAATTAATATATGTTGCCTTAAATCCTCCAAGGTTAAGACATATATTAATAGTTGTTTATTTTGGCCACCAGTCTAGTTAACAGAGTTTCTAGGGAAGGTTAATAACTAAATAATTCTTGACTGTATAACCATTGTTTACGTAGCCCGATCCACGTCCTACCAAGCCACCGATGGGTGGTCATGAATAGAATCATACCCGAACACGTTTTCCACATAGGAGATCTAGCCTAGTATACCGGCGGCGGTAAACACCTACTGAGGGGTGTGGTTAGGGCAAAACTGACGCGAGGCGTTACTATGCTTTCACATATGGATCAACAATGAAGGCCGTGGGTTTTGTTTGAAACCCTTTCCCACTCAATATTTTGAAAAACATGCAAGTTTTGAGAAATATGTATGATCAATATAGTATAAGCGGCATTTACCTATCCTATATGACATGTTATCAAATATGCATACATAACATCCATTAATACATATTTATACATCCATGACATATTATAGAAAAAATAATTGACGGAAAAATAACTAAGCCATGGTTCCATCCTCGAACAAAGAAAATAAAGATTACAAAATTCCATCCACAGCATTCTTTGGGTCTTGAATTTTGTTCCGTCTTCTTGTATCCATCTTTATGTAGCCTCTCCATTTATTTCTCATCCCAAGAATCATTTAAAATTTAAATTCCAAAAATTTAAATTTCAAATTAAAATTTTAAACAATTTAAATATCATGTGTAATAATATGTAATTTAAAAAAAAAAACTTTAAATTTTCAATTATATATTTTTAAACACGATTTTAAAATTAAATCTCAAATTTAAAAATCAAATTTTCGTTTTGAATTTGAAATTTAAATTTTTAATTTCAAATTTGAAGTTTGAATTTTGAAATTTAAACTTTGAAATTTAAATTCAAATTTTGAATCATAATCCATATAGGATTTGAATTTTTTATGGATTATCCACAAGAGAAAATTTAGTTTTGATTTGGATAAAGGAGAGGAAAATCTTGTTTGAATCCTACTTGAATTTTGAATCTCAATTCTAACCTAAAATGGCCGAAATTTGTTGAGGAAAATCTTCCAAGATATTTTCGGTTTTTGTGGATAAGGTTCAAGGGAAATTCAAGCAAGAAAATCCTAGTTGCATTTGGATTCTCTCCTTCCTTTTAGTGGTCGAAAATTTTGAGGATACACCTAAGGGAGATTTTTGGTTTTTTAGTGGATAAGGGTGAGATAGAATTCAAGCTAGAAAATCCGATTTGGATTTTGATTCTCCTCACTTTTAAAGGCCAAATCATGTCATGATTTTGGCACTAGGGAAATTCGGTTGTTATGGATAATTGAGGAGATAAAATTTGAGTTAAAATCCTGTTTGATTTTGGAAAGAAAAATCCTAACAGTGGTCGAATTCTTTTGGTTGGATATTAGCCTAGAAAAATTCAGATTTTGTGAGCGGATAAGGGAGAAAATCTTCTCCTAATCCAATTTGAATTCAGTGGATCACCTCATGCCAGTCTATAAATAGAGGTCCTGCCACTCCAGTTCTCTCAGACCACAGACTCTCAAGTGAGCAGGCTTATTGTTGCACAACTCACCGTGACAATAAGTTCTTTAGAGATCTGGGTGGTCGGAAAAAGATAGCAGTGCTAGCATACCAGTCGACGAACCAAGTGCCCACACACTCTGCCATCCGGGAATTGGAGAATAGTAGAAAAGGCTAGTTGGTTGAAGCCCTCCAGTCATTCTCCTCCTACAGTTGGCATCCTCTTGAGGTATAAGTTTTATTGTTGTTAATTTATTGTATATGGCATTACGAGATATTTAACGATCTTGAAAAATTTTTGTTGTTCCGCTGCACCGCTCTAATGTGTTTTTTACCGATTTTTTTCCTACACAAGTAACATATCTATGTCTCTACTTAGGAGTCCATGCTCCAGACAGTCAAGACAAACCATCCCCACCATGGCTTTAGACAACATAATAGTCTTAATATGAGTTAGATGCTCAGTCTGACCCCATAGACTACAGACCTTAGTTTAGAATGCTTACTTTAGAACATTGTCTTCTCGCATACAAAAATCCATTGCATGCAACATTCTAACAGTTTTAACACAAGCAGTCAGTGAGCCATATTTGCTTACATTTACTTTAACATGTAAATAGAATAAGGACAAACAGCAATATTGTGATGTCCCCTGATTCCAACTACCGGCAACCGTCATGATTCGACTCTACGGCCGACCAAGACTGTTCGTGTGCCAAATCCGAGTCGTCAGTTTTAAACTCTTTTGCTTATAATTCTTAAATACCGAGGCCTAAATTTTCACCCATAAAATTTTTTTCCTTTAATACATACTTTTTCTTACGAATACCAAGTAAGAAAGCGATGTAAAATGTAATACTGGCTTTTCTATGTCTTAAATAAGTACAACATATTATACAACATATATTTTATATATATGTACTGTATATTTTGTCTTCAACATATTTTCTTTTACTCAAAAACCTCAGCGGAAAACTTATGGCAGGACCAAGTCCACGGTGAGTTCCCTATCCCCTTAACACGCTTGCTTCCTACCGCTATCCAAGAATCTACTGGACAGGTTTCTTATCTGTAACATGAACAAATTGATGAGTTAACAGGCTTAGTAAGTTCAAACATACATAGTAAGAATCATATTGATTCAAAAACACTAAAAACTCAATCTCCTATGAATAGTACTATTCACCATGAATAATACTATTTATATGAATAGTAACTTTGACCTTTGACCGATGAATAGTACCAGTTATCCTAACTGGTTACTATTCACATATCCTAACCGAATTTACATTACTCTAATGTAAACTTCAGTTATGCTCAATTATGTTTTTTATCATTTTGTTGATTGTTTATTCTCTATTTGATTTCTAGTTTAGAGCTCTGTTTATGGCAGTACCGATGATTATTAGCGCGCTGACTGGGAGGGTCTAAGAAGCGACCTTTGAACATCAGTCTCCACAGTCTTGATAACCGGTAGGATTTAAACAAACCTCCACCACTATGTTGGAGGGGCGGTACGCCTTAATGGTTTCATTACCATCTTTCAATTTATAGTTTTGACCAAGTGATCTTATATGTCACCTCCATTTCATTATCCTCTATTACCCGTACGTCTTACCTATTTTTGTTATTTGGGATATGTTATTCTAACTAATCCCCAAATGCTTATAAGATTTTATATCTAGTGCACACACAGTACAAAATAGATCAACATAGTATTTCATTTTGCAGACACGAAAATGCTTGAACTTACCAATTCTGCGCTAGTGTCCACTTCTGGAACTCCTCCACAGTTCTATCTCTATTTTGGGTTCCTACAGACATAATATTGTCTGTTAATACCCTGTTTTAATAATCACTTTAAATATACATTTTTTTCACTTAACAATTCTACACATTTAAATTTTGTTTGTGGTACACGGCCTGCAACACGCCCGTGTTCCAGCCCGTGTACCTTTCGGGTCTATTCTACATGGCCATGTTGTTTTCTTTCTTAGCCGTGTAACTGTACACGGCTCGATACACGCCCGTGTACCTCTCGGGTTATAAAAGTTTTCCTATACACGGCCGTGTATCCCTCTATACGCCTGTGTTCCTCAAAATCTTTAGAATTTTAACTCTAAAATCTTCATTTTGAGCTTTAGAATTTTATCTAAGTTATTCTAGGTTTTTTAGGATTCTTTCCGAGCCTTTTCAGAAATTTTTGGTCAAAATTACCATTTTGCCCCTAACGGGTCTCGGGCTCGTAATTGTTTCGTTCTATCATTTTTTTTTCAATTTTTCTGAGTCTACTTATTTTATTATAATATTTTATAGGTTTCCGTATCATTTTACAGGTTAATTTGCTGCCAAATCTCAACTTCTTTTTTTCTCGACCCTGGGTTACTATTCACTTATCACCTAGGGTCGTTTTTTAATTTTTCGAGTGTTTCGGAGTCTCAAATGGCCCTTTCACTACTTATTAAACTTTATTTATCCGTCCCCGGCCCTCGATCCTCGAGAGGCTCGGGTTTTCTATCCCAACCTACATTTTTTCTCGTTTCCCAAAATACCGCTAACATGAATTTTTTTTTTCCTGTTTTAGGCATTTTAGTATTTTAGAGTTGGTTTACTATTCCTTTTCGGTTGGTTTTCCATTTCTAATCCTAACTTACAGAGGGGTCTCGGTTTCCTTCTCGAGTTCCAATATTTTTACCCCTCGTTTCCGGAAATGCCCTTAAGCCGATTTTAGAATTTTCGGCAGCATTTTCGCTTATATTTTAAGGTTTCCCGGTGTTAGGTACGCCTCAGAACCTTTGTACCTACCACGTACTATACCAGAGGCCTATTTTATACAAAGTTTCCAAACATTGTATAAAAATTTTCCACATGATTCAACATTTAGAAACCAACACAAACCATAACATTTTTCTTTTATTTTAGCCTCGATTTACTAATTAACCACATCTAAATAATTTTTCATCACATCACATCATTCTTAGGTTTTCCAATGTATAAAACAACATCCAAAAACCTAACAAAACATGCATTCTAACCCTAGTTATAGCCACGGATTTTATGCATAAACACATAGAAAATTTTATTTTCTTTCCTAGGGTTTTTATCAACATTCTTCAACTTTAAAAATTTTTCATTTCTTAACGTTCATGCCCATGGTTTTAGCAAGAAAATTACATCAAAATTTTCTTGTTTCTTTATTCCAATTCATGCTTAATTCAACACATAATTGAATGAACATAAATACTAAATCAAAACATCAAAACTCATGCATTTTTCACGCTATTGAAGCCACAGATTTTCAAGGGAATCATGCAAAATTTTTGCTTGTTTCTCAATCCCAATTCATGCTTTAAATACTACAACATCAAACTAATCATAGAATCAACAAATCAACAATTTTTTTCATTGTTTTTCAACACTCCAAACCCACGGATTTTCTATGGAAAATCAAGGTAAAATGCTTCAATTTTCAAACTTACCTTGATTAGTTGATGCCTTGAGATTGGAAAAGTAATTCAAGCTAGGTTTGATGTGAAATTGAAAACAAAATTTTTGGTTTAAGGGAGGTGAAGCTCACGGTTTTGGGCTGAAGAAAAAAGGCAAGAGTTAAATAGGTTTTCTTCATTTTTTTTGTTTAAATTTTGATGCCTATTTATAGGCAAAAACCAAGGGCCTTTTTGTAATTTTTTCCCAACAATTTCCTAATTGTTCAAGGACTAAAAAGTAAAGATTTTGGGGTAAAAATCAAATTTTTTTCTTCTCCCTTTCCAAGTGGCCGAATGGCCTTTTAACATTTTTACAAAAATTTTGTTCAATGGCTTTTTGGCATGATCTTAACCATTGATCATAAAGTAGGCTAATCTACACCATACACCTTTCAAAATTACTTTCTAAATTTAAGTAAAATAATTTGTATTATGACATAATCAAGGTGATGTCATCAACTATTCATATTAATTCATTAATTAATTCGTGGTCAATTTTTGACTGTAATCCAATCCGAACGGAACTTTGCCGAAATCGCGTAGGTGAGTTCTCAGCTCCTCCAATGTGATCAATTTGTCTTATTTTGCTTCCGTTTGATCAGAATTCTCTACTGTAAATTTCTATTATTTTAGTACATTTCAATGCACTCTCTAAGGTTTTCGGCTCTGATTTCGAACCGTCTTACCCAGTTATGCCTGGTAAGATTTTCCATCCTCGAACTCACACACTTTAACACTGTCAGAACATTTTTACACTATTTACAACAGTGTTGGAATACAACTTTTTCACATTTTATTCGTTAAAATTGTTATACACATATAATTTTTACCTATTTCGAGAATCTAAAATTCCCGGTTATCACATTCACCCCTCCTTATAGAATTTTTGTCCTCGAAAATTTAGAACAAGTGGGGATACAAGTTCTTCATTTCGTCTTCACGCTCCTATGTAGCCTCTTCAATGTTGTGATTTCTCTACAACACTTTGACTAATGGGATTGTTTTATTCCTCAAAACTTTATCTTCGCGCGCCAGTATTTGAACAGGTCTCTCCTCATAGGTCAGATCTTCCTGAATCTGGATCGGTTCATGTTTCAGTACATAGGATGGATCTGATATGTACTTCCGTAGCATCGACACGTGAAACACATTATGTATTGCCGACATTTCTGGAGGTAATGCTAATCTATAAGCAACTTTACCAATGCGTTCGATAATCTCGTATGGTCCAATATATCTTGGACTTAACTTCCCCTTCTTTCCGAACCGCATTATCCCTTTCATCGGTGAAACTCTTAGGAATATGAAATCCCCTTCATTGAACTCCAGGGATCTTCATCTTTTGTCTGCGTAGCTTTTCTGTCGGCTCTGGGCTATCTTCATCCACTGCTGTATTTTTGTAACTGCATCCACTGTTTTTTGGACGAAATCAGTCTTGTGCAGTCATTTCTCCTGTAGGTCGTACTGGTGAATCAATGATCTACACTTTCTTCCGTACAAAGTTTCATAAGGTGCCATACCTATCGAAGCTTGGTAGCTATTGTTATATGAAAATTCTACCAATGGAAGTTTCTCATTCCATCTCCCTTGAAAATCTATTGTACATGCATGCAGCATGTCTTCGAGAGTTTGAATGGTTCGCTCAGATTGCCCGTCTGTCTGCGGATGAAATGCTGTGCTCAGTCGTACTTCTGTTCCCATAGCCTCTTGTACACATGTCCAGAAGTTTGAAGTGAATCGTGGATCACGATCTGACACAATGGATTTAGGAACTTCATGTAGCCTGACTATGTGTTTAACATACAAACTTGCTAACCTTTCCAACGAGAAGGTCATCTTTATTACGATGAACCTTACCGTCTTTGTCAGCCTATCTACAATAACCCAGATGGCATCATAGCCTTCTCGGGTCTTTGGCAGTCCCATTACAAAGTCCATCGTGATATGCTCCTACTTCCACTCAGGAATCTCTAACGGCTCTAGCTTCCCACCTGGATAACGATGTTCAACCTTAACTTTTTGGCACGTCATACACTTACTTACAAACTCCGCTATATCCTTCTTCATCCCTTTCCACCGGAATTGCAACTTTAGATCTTGGTACATCTTACTGACTCCAGGATGTATTGAGTAAGGTGTTTTATGAGCTTCGGCTATAATTTGCCTTCTTAATCCTTCATTATCTAGAACCTGAATTCTCCCCTGATGTGGGATTAATCCATCTTCAGATGCTTCCTCCTGCGGGCTTGTTAGTGTCGGATCTCGCTTCTGAGCTTTTCTGATGTCTTTATACAATGTCGACTCCAGTTGTATCACGGCTAGTTCTCCGATTGTTAGCTCCATCTCCAACATGTTGATTTCTTGCTATAATGACTTCAGAAAATTTTCAATCAGCAGTTACTGTGGAACAGTATATTTCCTATTTAATGCATCTACAATGCGATTGGCCTTCCCTGGGTGATAGAGGATTTCACAATCATAATCCTTTACCAGCTCCAGCCATCGCCTTTGCCGCATATTTAGCTCCTTCTGTGTGAAGAAATATTTCAGACTCTGGTGGTCCGTATAAATTTGACACTGAGCTCCATATAATTAGTGACGCCAGATCTTTAACGCAAACACTATTGCGGCAAGCTCCAGATTGTGCGTGGGATAATTCTTCTCATGTTCCTTTAATTGACGCGAGGCATAGGCAATCACCTTATCGCCTTGCATCAGGACGGCTCCTAATCCCATTTTTGAAGCGTCACTGTATATCATGAACATCTCCCCTTCCGTCGAAAGTATAAGTATTGGCGCACTCGTTAGTCATTTCTTCAGCTCTTGGAAGCTTTTCTCGCACTGTTCAGTCCATTCATACTTCTTTTCCTTGCGTGTAAGAGCTGTGATAGGAGCGGCAAGTCGTGCAAATCCTTCAACGAATCTTCTATAATAGCCAGCCAGACCTAAGAAACTTCGTATTTCTGTCACGCTCTTAGGTACGGGCCATTCGTTGATCGCCTCCACTTTCACAGGGTCCACAGCGATTCCTTCCTTGGAAACCACATGCCCGAGGAAATGTACTCTATTCAGCCAGAATTCACATTTAGAGAACTTGGCATAGAGTTGATGTTCCCTTATCGTTTGCAGAACAATTCTTAAATGCTCTTCATGCTCCTCTCGAGTCTTTGAATATATAAGAATGTCATCAATGAACACAATAACAAACTTATTAAGATATTCCTTAAAGACTCGATTCATCAGGTCCATAAAGGCTGCTGGCGCATTTGTTAACCCAAACGGCATTACCAGAAATTCGTAATGACCGTAACAGGTCTGAAATGCGGTCTTGTGGATGTCACTCTCCTTGATCTTCAGTTGATGATATCCTGATTGTAGATCAATCTTGGAGAATACAGCTGCACTTGTGAGTTGATCGAATAGGTCATTAATCCTAGATAGCGAATACCTATTCTTGATAGTAACCTTGTTCAGTTCCCGATAATCGATACACATTCGGAATGAGCCATCTTTCTTCTTAACAAACAGCACTGGAGCACCCCATAGGGAATAGCTCGGGCATATGAATCCTTTGTCAAGAAGTTCCTTCCGCTGCTTCTATAATTCTTTTAACTCTGCCAATGCCATCCGGTATGGTGCCTTTGAGATTGGTGCAATTCCTGGCATCAACTCGATTTCAAAGGAAATTTCGCGTTCAGGTGGCAGTCCTGGTAACTCCTCTGGAAAGACATCAATGAACTCCTTTACAATAGGAACGTCTTCGGGTTGGAGCTTTGGTTCCTTCGTCACGTCTAAAACACATGCTAGGTATGCAGCACAACCGCTAGACGTCATCCTTTTTGCTTTCATTGAGGTGATCATTATCTTCTTTGATCGTTGTGACGTATCAACATACTCAAATCCCTCTTCTTGGTCAGGTTGAAACCTTATCATCTGTTTCTGGTAATCGATCGTAGCTCGATACTTCTCTAGGAAATCTATTCCTAGTATTACATCGTAGTCGGCAAGCTCCATCACTATCAATTCTGCAAATAACTCCCTATTTGCCATAATTATTGGCACATGCGGTTACCAGTAATTGGATATCAGGACTTCCCCCAAGGGTAATGCAGTTTTAAATGTCATACCCATGTTGTCCTTAGGATATCCTATCCTATTAGCAAATTGGTGTGAAATGAAAGAATGCGTAGCTCCAAAGTCAAATAAAATAGACGCCATATTATTAGCGACAGAAAGCTGACCTGTCACTACATTTGACGTTCTCGCTTCTGCTTCTTCCTTTATGTAGACCATAATTCTTGCATCTGCTCGAGGTAAGCATTCTTGTCTTTCCTACCTCTCAGAATGGGATGACCCTTCAACTTTGACCTGTAATGCATGTGCCAGGGGACGTTGTTGTGACTGAGATGAACCTTGCACGTTCTGCCTATTTTCTGGATAGTTTTTGGTAAAGTGACCGTCCTTCCCACACTGAAAACAGGCATTTGGGGCCAGTCTACATCGACCTGAATGTCTTTTCCCACAATTCATGCAGTCTCGAACCATAGGGCTAGCATTATTGTTTGTTCTTCTCTACTGGTTCCTGTTCCCGGAATTGTTTGCTTTCCTCTTTCCCTGGGACTGCTGGCCAGAAGTGCTTGGTTGTTCAGCTTTGACAATCGAACTCTGCTTGTTGCTTTGTCCAGTTTGAGGTCCAGCTTGTATAGCTTTGGTTAAGATCTTTTCCTTCTTCTTCGCATCCCAGACATTCTCTCCCTCTTCCTTTTGTCGGATCAGATAATACTCTACCCTTAACGCACGGCTAACACAATGAGATATAGTGTCAGGTGGCGTCAACCCACTGTCCACCAATGCTGAAATCTCGGGACAAAACATCCCTAGTATCTTCTGGATTTTCTCCCTCTCAATGGTGACAGTGTATGGGCATAGTCTAGATAACTGATCAAACTTATTGCAGACTTCTATCACTGTCATGTCCCCTTACTTTAGCTCTGCGAACTCTATTTGTTGTGGTTGCAATAGTACTGGATTATAATACTTCTGATTGAATTCCTCAAGAAAATCCAACCAAGACATGGTATACATGTTTCTCCTCAACTTAACCGACTCCCACCAGAACCTTACATCCCTTTTTAGAACAAAGGACGTACACAAGATTTTCTCCTGGTCATTTAGCTCCATAAACTCCAATATCGTGTGGAGTGAAGACAACCACTCCTCAGCATCCAGAGGGTTTGTGGAGCCCTCAAACTCTGGCGGCCTCATGCGTCACAATCTTTCATATAATGGCTCGATATTGATCCTGAGTTATGGTTGGGGTTGTACCACTTCTTCTTATGCCACTGGCGGTACTTCTGAACCTGGTGCAGCCATTTGGGGTGCTTGGTCTTCTTCCTGTTCTTGTCTCTGCTCCATTTGCTCGAGTCTTTGTCTTAACTTAGCATTTTCTCTCATTTGAGCTTCTATTAAGGCTTCTAGCTCATCCACTCTTTCTGACAACATTGGACATCCTCGCATATTCCATAGATTTCTTGGGTTCACCATCTTACCCTATTTCCTAAAATCACATAAGAATCAATCATTAGGTTTTTCACAATCATATTTTTACAATATAAGTAAAAATAATTTTGATCATCACATAATTTCAACATTTCACACATTGAATATGTCAAAATATGGTTGTCATTTCCTTCCATTTCAAAAGTACATTAGTCTGAAGGATTTCCTCAAAATAACCTTTCAATGCTATCATATATACACATATATAGTTATATATATACATATTTATACAACACATATATTTCTACCATTAATCTACTAGCTGAGGTTCCTCTGGAATCACCAAAAACTCGATTGGATCCGTTTCCTCATTGTCTGTTCCGTTTCCAACCTCAGACGGAGTTGAACCTTCAGCTGGATTTGCTCCTTCTGGTTGTCTCGACGGACCTGCCTCATGATCGTTTGCCATCAGCCCAGATCCATATAGGCGGTCTAACATTGCTTCTTGTAGCAACTGTTCACGCCTCTTGCGCACCATGCGCTCCATCATCATCTCCTCTTCTACCTTGGCTACATCGATAATGAACTCATGTAAGGTAGCAGGGTATAAAGGGGTTACTCTCTGTTGTAGGTCTAGGGTGAGTCCCTTCCAAAATATATCACAAAAGTTATCATTTGTGATGTTGGTTAGAGGACACGCCCTTACGATGCTATCTTGGAATCTGACCGCATATGAAAATATAGTGTCACTCAAGATCATCTGCTGTCTCTCTGCCTACAGAACAAAATCTCTAACATCCGCATAACTGGGCATGGCCGGTGGTGGTGATACTGTCCTACGCTCAGGAGGGCCTACCACTGGTGCAGCGCTCATTTTTGGGAACTGCTCTAGCATGACTTGGTGAAACTCAACCCAATCCATTACTAGCAGCATCTCCTGATCACAATACTCCCAATATAACTGTGCATCCTCACGGAATGTGCCAATGGCCATCAGAACCTAGCAATCCTGATCTATATCGCACTTGTGCATGATGACCTCAATGTCATGCAGCCAATCTCTCGTAGAGATCCCCTGTTGACCTCCCTTGAACGCCGGTGGATGACTGCCTCTAAATGCATTTATAGCTCGAACTGACACTCTGGCTCCTATACGAGCTCAATCTCCCACCATTGGAATGTCTACTGCCACGAGAGGGTTCACTATCGGTCGTGGAGGTGGTGCTTGTACTGGTACCTGTGCTACTATCCTTGGCGCTAGTGGCTCAGGCACAGGTGGTCATTGCATCGCTCGTCGCATCATGGATGGTCTGATCATGGGTCTACTCCATACCCGGATCAGTCCTCTAGGTCGGTATGGATGAGGTCTCACATACGGTGGTCTAGTCATCTTAAGTCCTACAAAAATATATAATTTTGAATAAATGTAAAGTTAACTAACTTAAAGAAGCTAACTTACTTGGATTGACGAGTAGATTGCGCTTTGTGTCAATAGGGATATTGTCAACCAGCTCTGATACCAACCTGTGACGTCCCCTGATTCCAACCACCCGCAACCGTCATGAATCGACTCTACGGCCGACCAAGACCGTTCGTGTGCCGAATCTGAGTCGTCAGTTTTAAACTCTTTTGCTCATAATTCTTAAATACCGAGGCCTAAATTTTCACCCATAAATTTTTTTTCCTTTAATACATACTTTTTCTTACGAATACCAAGTAAGAAAGCGATGTAAAATATAATATTGGCTTTTCTATGTCTTAAATAAGTACAACATATTATACAACATATATTTTATATATATGTACTGTATATTTTGTCTTTAACATATTTTCTTTGACTCAAAAAGCTTAGCGGAAAACTTACAGCAGGACCTAGTCCATGGTGAGTTCCTTATCCCCTTGACACGCTCGCATCCTGCCACCATCCAAGAATCTACTGGACAAGCTTTTTACCTGCAACATGAACAAACTGATGAGCTAACAGGCTCAGTAAGTTCAAATATACATAGTAAGAATCATATTGATTCAAAAACACTAAAAACTCAATCTCCTATAAATAGTACTATTTACCATAAATAGACTATTCATCATGAATAGTAACTTTGACCTTTGACCTATGAATAGTACCAGTTACCCTAACTGGTTACTACTCATTTTACCCTAACTGGTTACTATTCATATATCCTAACCGAATTTACATTACTCTAATGTAAACTTCGGTTATGCTCAATTATGATTTTTATCATTTTGTTGATTGTTTATTCTCTATTTGATTTCTAATTTAGAGCTCTGTTTATGGCAGTACTGATGATTATTAGTGCGCTGGAGCGACCTTAGAACATTGGCCTCCACAGTCCTGATAACCCCGTAGGATTTAAACAAATCTCCACCACTATGTTGGAGGGGCGGTACGCCTTAATGGTTTCATTACCATCTTTCAATTTATAGTTTTGACCAGGTGATCTTATATGTCACCTCCAGGTCACTATCCTCCATTGCCCGTAGGTCTTACTTATTTTTGTTATTTCGGATATGTTATTCTAACTAATCCCCAAATGCTTATAAGATTTTATATCTAGTGCACACCCAGTACAAAATAGATCAACACAGTATTTCATGTTACAGACACGAAAATGCTTGAACTTACCAATACTGTGCTAGTGTCCACTTTCGAAACTCCTCCACAGTTCTATCTCTATTTTGGGTTCCTACAAACATAATATTGTCTATTAATATCTTGTTTTAATTATCACTTTAAATATACATTTTTTTCACTTAACAATTCTACACATTTAAATTTTGTTTGTGGTACACGGTCTGCAACACGCCCGTGTTCCAGTCCGTGTACCTCTTGGGTCTATTCTACACGGCCATGTTGTTTTTTTTCTTAGCCTTATAACTATACACGGCTCGATACACGCCCGTCTTCAACCCCGTGTACCTCTCGGGTTATAAAATTTTTCCTATACACGGTCGTGTATCCCTCTACATGCCCGTGTTCCTCAAAATTTTTAGAAATTTAACTCTAAAATCTTCATTTTGAGTTTTAGAATTTTATCTAAGTTATTCTAAGTCCTTTAGGGTTCTTTTCGAGCCCTTTCAGAAATTTTTGGTCAAAATGACTATTTTGCCCCTAACCGGTCTCGGGTTCGTAATTGTTTCGTTCTATCATTTTTTTTCCAATTTTTCTGAGTCTAATTATTTTAAAATAATATTTTGTAGGTTTCCTATCATTTTACAGCTTAATTTGCTGCCAAATCTCAACTTCTTTTTTTCCGGCCCTCGGTTACTATTCACCTATCACCTAGGGTCGTTTTTTCATTTTTCGAGCGTTTCGGAGCCTCAAATGGCCCTTTCATTACTTATTAAACGTTATTTATCCCGTCCACAGCCCTCGGTTCTCGAGAGGCTCGGGTTTCCTATCTCGACCTACATTTTTTCTCGTTTCCCAAAATACCCCTAACATGAATTTTTTTTCCTGTTTTAGGCATTTTAGTATTTTAGGGTCGGTTTACTATTCCTTTTGGGTTGGTTTTCCATTTCTAATCCTAACTTACAGAGGGGTCTTGGTTTCCTTCCCGAGTTCCAATATTTTTACCCCTCGTTTCCCGAAATGCCCTTAAGCCGATTTTAGAATTTTCGGCAGCATTTCCGCTTATATTTTACGGTTTCCCGGCGTTAGGTACGCTTCAGAACCTTTGTACCTGCCACTACTATACTGGAGGCCTATTTTATACAAAGTTTCCAAACTTTGTATAAAAATTTTCCACATGATTCAACATTTAGAAACCAACACAAACCATAACATTTTTCTTTTATTTTAGCCTCGATTTACTAATTAACCACATCTAAATAATTTTTCATCACATCACATCATTCTTAGGTTTTCCAATGTATAAAACAACATCCAAAAACCTAACAAAACATGTATTCTAACCCTAGTTATAGCCACGGATTTTATGCATAAACACATAGAAAATTTCATTTTCTTTCCTAGGGTTTTTATCAACATTCTTCAACTTTAAAAATTTTTCATTTCTTAACGTTCATGCCCACGGTTTTAGCAAGAAAATTACATCAAAATTTTCTTGTTTCTTTATTCCAATTCATGCTTAATTCAACACATAATTGAATGAACATAAATACTAAATCAAAACATCAAAACTCATACATTTTTCACACCATTGAAGCCACGGATTTTCAAGGGAAACATGCAAAATTTTTGCTTGTTTCTCAATCTTAATTCACGCTTTAAATACTACAACATCAAACCAATCATAGAATCAACAAATCAACAATTTTTTTCATTGTTTTTCAACACTCCAAACCCACGGATTTTCCATGGAAAATCAAGGAAAAATGCTTCAATTTTGAAGCTTACCTTGATTAGTTGATGCCTTGAGATTGGAAATGCAATTCAAGCTAGGTTTGATGTGAAATTGAAAACAAAATTTTTGGTTTAAGGGAGGTGCAGCTCACGGTTTTGGGCTGAAGAAAAAAGGCAAGAGTTAAGTTGGTTTTTTTCATTTTTTTGTTTAAATTTTGATGCCTATTTAGAGGCAAAAACCAAGGGCTTTTTTGTAATTTTTTCCCAACAATTTGCTAATTGTTCAAGGACTTAAAAGTAAATATTTTGGGGTAAAAATCAAATTTTTTTCTTATCCCTTTCCAAGTGGCCGAATGGCCTTTTAATATTTTTGCAAAAAATTTTTTCAATGGCTTTTTGGCATGATCCTAACCATTGATCATAAAGTAAGCTAATCTACACCATATACCGTTCAAAATTACTTTCCAAATTTAAGTAAAATAATTTGTGTTATGACATAATCAAGGTGATGTCATCAACTATTCATATTAATTCGTGGTCAATTTTTGACTGTAATCCGATTCGAACGGAACTTTACCGAAATCGCGTAGGCGAGTTCTCAGTGCCTCCAGTGCGATCGGTTTGTCTTATTTTGCTTCCGTTTGATATGAATTCTCTACCGTAAATTTCTATTGTTTCAGTACATTTCAATGCACTCTCTAGGGTTTTCGGTTCTGATTTCGAACCGTCTTACCCAATTATGTCCGGTAAGATTTTCCATCCCCGAACTCACACACTTTAACACTGCCAGAACATTTTTATACTATTCATAACAGTGTTGGAATGCAACTTTTTCACATTTTATTAATTAAAATTGTTATACACATACAATTTTAACCTATTTCGAGAATCTAAAATTCCTGGTTATCACAAATATAATGAATAACCTCTATATTATAATTTTATTATCCAGTTCAAAATAAATACATCAAAATGTTTCTAATGCTTAGGGCATTTCCTAACAAAATGAACCTCAATGTTTTAGACGACGTATTTTAAACGTATACGTACATGAATAGTAAATATGTATGTCTTCAAAAAAAAATACCCTAAAATTTATGGTGTAGATTTTAAGTAAGTATTAATGGTTTGTAACAAAGTATAAGTATCAGTTAAAGATACAGTTTAATAGCAGTTTTTAAGTGATGGTTCAGGCCACTAAGGGCTCAGGGTGTCATAGTGTATGTGCGTGTAAGACACGCAGTATCAAGAAACCGGTTCAGATGACCATTTCTTGACACAGAACTGGTGAGCAAGTCATCAGTACACTCAGATTGGTTATCTTAAAATAGCAACGATAATTACTCTAACAGAGGTACAGTATCGAGAAAAATGACCCAGATGACCTCTTCTCTCTCAGAAACTGACAAAATTAGAGTCAGAATACTCAAACTAGTCAGTTAAGTAGAAAATAATGAATAGTAAATAGTAGATATGCAGTGTCAGGTTAATGGCCATGACGGCCTTAATTTGACATAAAACTGATATATTAACATTTAGCAGGCTCAATTTAATCAATTGAGCACGAAATGTGAATTTTTGTTTGATAGATACATAGTTTTGAGAAAGGGGTCAAGATGACCTTTTCTCATCTCGAAACTGATATATTTTGACTCAGAATGCTCAAATTAGTCAATTAAGCACAAAACATGTTTTTCGAGGTGGGGTCACATAGATCCCAGAAACTGGTCCAGACAACCTTAGATGGACGTAAAATTAACAAATTTGAAATTAGCACGTTCGAATTAATCAAGAGAGACTGTGTTTGAAATTTTACGTGAAAACACCTCGTTATGCGTGCATAAGGACAACACGGTGTAGACACAACCACAGTACAGGAAATAAATAGTAAAATAGACACAAACTAGGCTCATAGGCATTACAACCTAATTAGGAATTATTAGTATAAGAATTAGATCACGAAAATTCAATTTCGGTGAAAATCTAGAACACTACTGAAAAAGGGTCGAGTACCGAAAGGAAGAAATTAGACTACAAAGAAGAGACTTTGTAGATGAATTTTTCCCCTAGAAAATCATGCACATGTAGCACAAACAAGGCCAAATGCAGCCCTAAAATAGGGAAAAGTTTTACCTAAAGCATGGGATGTGTTGACTACTTTTTGAATAAAATATGCAATAGTTTTAACACATTGCCAACAATGCATTTAACGCCTTTTGGCCTCCTTTTGGGCACAGCCTGTGACAACCGAGAAATTCAAGCAATTCTCGGATGAAAATGTACAAATGTATGTATATAACAATTTGTACTATTTAAAGAGTGAAATAAATGTATTTATATTATTTAGAATATATGAAAATGTTCTAACAATACTGACGAGTAAGAATTCAGTGTTGGAAAAATTCACTGAGTTGAAACGGGTGAAACGGTGTCAAAACCAGCATTGAAAACCCTAACCGGGGCAATAAAAGACGAAAAACTTCCGGGATTAATTTTGATCAAACGGAAGCAGTTTAAATTGATCCGACTGCACAGGAGACCTCAGGAACACGCCGGGACGATTTCAGGAAAATTTCAGCTCGAACCGGTATCGGTCAAAAAGTAGTCGAATTAATGTGAATAGTGAAAGTTAAAGTCAACTTTGCTTTAGCATTTATGACATCATAAATCCATTTATTAAATGGAAAGAAAATGGTGGTTGGTAGCATTAATGGCCATGATTCATCTACTTTTTGATCTAAAGGCCAAGATTTGGCCAAAATTCACCATTTTGATTTTTTCAAAAATATGGAAAGAATTAAGGTGAAAGGTGGTGAAATGTGATTGGTTGGTAGCCAAATTAATTGGCTTGTTTCATGCATAAGTCGGCCACTTTTGGAACAAAAGGCCGAGACCATTTTGAAGGCCAAAACCAAAGACAAAAATTTTCTAAGTCATTTTCCATGGTGTGTACGTGAGTGACCCAAGAGGAACCAAGCAATTTCTTCAATATTTCTACACAAAATTGGTGTCAAAGCATTCCTTGAAGACAAAGGAAGCAAGTGACTAAGGTAACTCCCCTTGGACTTAACTTTTTCTTGGTTTTTCTTCAAGAAAACCGTGGGATGAATAGTGAAATAAGATGGAAAATTTTTGGTTGTTTTTCATGATTTGATGCTTGGGTTTTGTTAAGGGTGTAATAAGGAAGAAAACCATGTATTTGGTTTAAAGAAAAACCGAAATTTTTTTAGTTTTCCAAGGGTAAAACCATGGGTTACCTTGAGTAAGCAATAAGAAATTTGTGTGGTTTAATTGCTAACATGCTTTCAAGTTAAATTTTGTGAAGAATAAACCATGAATTGCATTATGGAAAAGCTTGAAAAAAATTTTGGTGTGCATTTACCTAATATGGCCGTGGGGTTACCTAAGGGTTTGGAAGAAACTTTTGCATGATTTATGTGATGTTTGGTTAATTTAAATCATGCATTTTAATATGCAAGTGATGGAATTATGAGTGAAAGAATGAAACAAAAATGTTGTGCATGTTTTTCATTCATTGGCCGTGGGTTATATATGGTAAAAACCCTAAGAAATTTGGTTGAAAAATGTAATGAAAATGGGCTTGAAAATGTGTTAAAAAAATGACATTTTAATAGCCTAAAATGTGATGGAAAATTGAGAAGTTTGGTTCGGTTTGATTGTGAAAACCGAGACCAAAACTAAGGACAAAATTGAGAAAAAAATTTTGTAATGTGGGTTAAAATATGAAATTTAAAGTTTGTGAGCTTTTATGTAAAAGTTTGGAAAACTTTTACATAAAATAGGCTTGTGGTATAGTACGTGGCAGGTACATATGGTTCGAGACGTACCTAACGCCGGAAGCCTTAAAATTACGCCGAAATACTGTCGAAATTTCGAAAACAGCATTTGGGGTAAAATGGAAATAAAAATAAAAGTTTGGGGTCGGGTCGGAAACTCGAGTCCCTAACGGAAAATTGAACAAGGGAACCTAAGGGGTGGTTCATGAATAGTAACCCGTCCCCTTAAAAATTTAAAACGTGAGTGAAATTGAAAAACCGACCCCGAGGGGGGGGGCGTTTTTGGAAATGAAATAAAGGTCCGAGTCGGGAACGGAAAATCCGAACCTCAGAGACCTAGGTCGGGAATGTCTAGATGAACGTTTTAAATACTAGTGAAACGTCCATTTGAGGCTCCGAAACGATAGAAAATCGCTAAACCGACGTAAGGGTCGGAATAGTGCTTCCCGAGGGTCGGGAAAGTGAAAAGTGGAAATAAAATAGAAACGAACCCAGTAATGATTAGAAAAGAGTTAGAAAAGTTCCTGAGAGTCAAAAATGCAATCTGGATCGGGAAAATTTCCGTCAGGGGCAAAATTGTAATTTTGCCAAAATATAGGGGTAAAATCGTAATTTTGCCAAAATACAGGGGCAAAATTGTAATTTTGCAAAAGTTGAGAAAAAATGGGGAAAATGATAAATAAAGCCTAAAAAGTTATAAATAGGTTTTATTTAAGCTTTTAAATGAAAATTAAAAGCTATAAATGGAAATGAAATTAACAGACAAGGTTTTGTCTGTAGGATCCAAAAATCGACCTACAAGGAAGGCGATCAAAGATCCAAGAGAGAAAGAGGGAAGAGACTGATAAGGTAAGTTCAGACATTTACTTGTCTACAACATATAGCATTATTGTTGCTAACTTTAATGTACTAACTATAAGTTAGGTACATATGTGCTACGGGCACTATTATAGAGTAGAGAGAGACGTAATGTGCTACGGGCACTATTGAGAATGGACACATTGTTAATTGTGCTTCAGGCACTAGAGCGAGGTTAATGAAACTCACTCACCTAAAATTAAAATGTGAACCATTCCTAACCACGGGACAATGTGAAGTCACCGGGTTAGAATTTAAAAAGTCGGTAATGAAACCACTTTCTGGCGTACCAGCCTTCCGTACAGGGAGGTACTTTTGCCTTCGGGGCTATGAGATTAAGGCTGTGGAGGTCAGCACTGATGTACCGCTCCCAGTCATAGAAAATTTTGCCTTCGGGGTTATGAGATTAAGGCTGTGGAGGTCAGCACTAATGTACCGCTCCCAGTCATGCGCACTTAAATGGTACTGCCAACATGAGCTCAAAACCAGAACATAATGAAAGATAATTACCTAAAACTGAAACTATGCCATAATTGAGCATAAGACAGTTTAGTGAGAGTACTAACATCGCGGTAGATGTACTGTTGTGACACTGTGTTGTGTTCAAAGTTACTATTCATGTATGAATAGTGGTCAAAGTTACTATTCACCTATGAATAGTTGTCAATGGTACTATTCATGATGAATAGTAATATTCATAGAAATTTTATTTCTTGCATGTTTGAACTTGCTGAGCCTGTAGCTCACCATTTTTGCTAATGTTGCAGGTAAGCGACCAGCTCAGTAGCTTATTTGACTGGATGCGGACGGGATGGTGCGTGTCAAATCGGATAACTGGGCGAGGGATATGGTCCTGTCAGAGTCTTTCCGCTGAGCGATAAAAAGGGAAGGAAAAAAAAAGAAATAGTCTTTTGTAATATTATATATTTACGAAAGTACTGTAATATGTAAATTACTTTATACTTGCCAACAAAGTAAATAATGGGAAATGTTTTACATGATGTTTAAAGGAAAAAAAATTTTTCCCAAAAACGTCATGATTTAAAAAGAAAGAGAGATAAGCCGGCGACCCATGAGAGTACAATCTATCGCAGTTAGCGATAAAGCTCAACTGTAATAGTATTGTATGATCTCTACGAGGGGCGGGCCGCCACACAGCCCCCCTTCAGTTCTGGTGTGGCCAGATGGCAGGGGATTTGTTCCCCAATTTGGCTAAATTTTGGCTTAATTAAGTGAGCTTAGGTTGATTAATTTTGGGTAAGATTTGTTTAGAAAAGGGTGAGCTTGATCTAGGGTACCATTTCTTCTTTTTGCTCCCAAAAACCAAGCCTTTTCTCTCCCTTTTTGCTTTAGAAAATCCGAACCCTTCCAGCCCCTAAAACTGATCATTTTTCAGCCAAGAAATCTAGCCAAAGTTCACCAAAAATTAGTCCCATACAAGCTTGTTTAGGAGGCTTCCACTTAAGGTCATTTCAAGTTATCCAAGGTTGTTTTTTTGGGTAAGGTTCTAGAACCAATCCTTATGGTTTTGTTAGTTTCTTTTGGTTTGATGATAAAGAAGAAATTTTGTGTTTCCCTTCTAGCATAAGCCGACCCTATTTTCCCTTAGTCCAGACAGCAATTTTTGCTCACCCTTGATTCGGATTGTGCTTGGTTCATAGCACATAAGGTGAAACCAAAACCCCCCTTTTATGGTTAGTTTCATTTAAGTTTTGATCAAGGAAATTTGTGTGTATTTATTTGAGCAATGGGTTGTAATAAGTTTATTTTGAGCCCTTAGCATTTTATTTTTAAGTTTATGTGGTTGTGTAATTGCGGTTTAAGATTTTGTGATGGATATGCGAATGGACGTTTTTAGGGTTGGCTAGAAACCAACCTGTCCTCAGTTTTAGGTCACAGTTTTGGCCATTTTCAAGCATGTTATGGCTTGATTTTGGGATTTGATAAAACATAAAGTTTTAAGAAAATTTTGTTATGGTCGTTTTTGGGTGAAAAGCTTTTGGCCAAAAATAAATCTAAGATAGGTTTTTCGAGCAGTTTTTAACCAGAGTTTAAAACTAGGACCAAAATCCTGAGCCACAGGAATAGTCTTGAATTTTGTAAACTTTAAGATGACCTACACGAGTTTTAAAAATTTGGCCATTTCGAGCCTCAATCAGAGCCGTTTTAAACTAGCATAAAACTAGAAATTTTTCCTAAAATTGGACACAAGTTTAGCCATGGGTTTGATGAGTTTAGGACCCATTAGAGTGTGATTCGAGCTCTGAGATGAACATAAGAATTGTTCGTCTCATCAAGGACTAAAAGTTTGATGTTCACCAAATCTACAAATTAAGTCGTTTCAAATAAGTTTTAAATGGTTTTCAATAAAAACGATTCAAGAACCACTATTTAAAAATGAGCACCAAAATGTGTTCTTCCCTTTTTAAAATGAAAATATGGTTTTGATAAAATGCCCCCACCTTCCAACGGGGTGATATGAGGATGGTTTTAAAGAACAAAAATTTTCCCAAAAATTTTGTAAGACTTCTAAAACAATTTTCAAAATAAATAAAACAGTTGAGGTACCAAATATGCTAGTAACCCAATAGGCTACCTAATCGACGATATGCGAGGTAGCTGGTCAGTTGACGGGTCGGTTAACCAGTCAAGGACTAAGTTTGAATGAGATAGTGAGGAACGGTGATTAATCTATCAAGTAGATAAATTGATCAAGCACGAATAGACATTAGATACCAAATTTCCAAAGTAGAGCAGTATGGTACCGATGGGCCTCGGTACCATACAATAATACAAGTTATAGTCACTAACGGTAGTAGTGACCTAAAAACGACATTAATTAATTTATTAAATAATAAATTAATTAACCACGAATAAAAAATCAAAACTTATCAAAAAGAGAGTAACTTAGTACCGACGGCAATCGGTAATGTACGTAAATAGCTGCTTTAGTCACTAACGGTATTAGTGACTCAGCGATGAGTATTGATGGAATACGTTATGATGACAGGTAGATACCTATGACTTAACAAGGGTGAGAGTATAAGTTTTTCCTGCAGATCCGGTAAGTACAACTCCGCCTATAGTATGAGCAGAAATGAGTTTAAAATGATGTTTTACACTATGTTAAGTATGCAAATCATGCACAGTTGTTGTATAGCATGTTATAAGAGCATATAACTTCATAATCGTGTAGATTTATGGAAGTATGAGTTAGATGCCATACATCCCTATTACGTATGATTACGGGATAGCCCAGTAAAGCTTACGGCATAAAGATATCAGAAACGATTTAACAATTGGGTAATCATTAAGCGTGTCATACTGGCCTCTCCCGCTTGAAAAGGTTTTTCAATTTAAGTATGATGAACCTCCATTGACGGCTCTTAAGTTTGTGATCATGGATGTTTCTGACGATCCACGTGCATTCGGTACTGACACGGGGGCCCTTAGTTAGACATAGGAAAGATAATGAATATTAAAGCATAATATAAGCATAATCAGTTCACGATATGCCTTAGCTATAGTTATAGCATCCTTCCAGCCATAGTAGATATGCATTCAGTTACATGTTGCTTTTTATTATGCATTCAGTACATGATATTTCAGTTCTGCATTTAGTGACATGTGATGCTCTGGTATGTGGAATGTTTTAGTGTATGGTACATGTTGGTACATGACATGCTTATATGTTTTAAGTATGTATTATATTTTAAACTGTTAGGAAATGCCCTAAGTATTAGAGACATTTTGATGTATTCATTTTGAACTGGATAATAAAATTATACTTAGAGGTTATTCATTACATTGCTATCTGTCCTCGTCTTATTTACACGTTAAAGTAAATGTAAGCAAATATGGCTCACTGACTGCTTGTGTTAAAACTGTTAGAACGTTGCATGCAATGGACTTTTGTATGCGAGAAGACAATGTTCTAAAGTTAGCAGTCTAAACTATGGTCTGTAGTCTATGGGGTTAAACCGAGCATCTAACTCATGTTAAGACTATTATGTTGTCTAAAGCCTTAGAGGGGACGGTCTGTCTTGACTGTCTGGAGCTGGACTCCCAAGTAGAGACATGGATATATTGCTTGGTGGTGACATATTAGACCGGGACTAAAGCGTGATTGATCTACGTAGTCCGCTATGAGTGGATCAATCTGCTTTTGACGTTCATTATGCAATAACCTTAATCCTGAGTAAATGAACTACTTCATGTATATGACTTGTGTACTTTGATGTTCCAATGGCTAAAGCGTCTCAGAGGGTAGTAAGCTTATAGACCGGCTCGTTGGGTGCATGACTTGTATACGATGAAGAGTTTGTTTGCAGATATCGGAATCATAGCTCTGAGGAGTTAAAGGTATCCTCTTAAAGGCATTATACTGAATGTGAAAATGGACAAGGCCTTGGGTCGTCTGCTGGGCGGATGACTTCTTATTCACATATGGTGAATAATCATTTTCTTGATTCGGTAGTATAATGGAACTTTAAGATAGCCTGATCAGTAGGATTAAACGGACTTTGACCTAAGGCTGATCATGGATATCATATGAGGGTTTTGCATATATGACAAGGTCATTGGATGGTAGCTCGTCACAGGCTTACGTAATACGGTATATAATTGGGAGTTCAGTTTCAGGTTTATAGTGGTGTGACTCTGAAATTAGTGATCATATGATTGAGTTGTTCGGTACAGAATGATGATCATATGGAATCACGGGAGCCCGATTATATATGTCCAATCAGTCCCTCTACTAGCTCCACATAATTCCTTAACGTTTGGCAAATTGATTTGTGTATGCTATTGGCTAGTTTATTATGCATGGATGGTGATGTCACAGGATTAGGATGGTAGACAAGATTCTCTCCGGTTGGATTCAGATTTTGTTTTGGATAATAGAGTACACAATTATTCGAACTCCAAATAAAGTTGCCATGATTTTATTTGAGATTGGATTGGAGTTGTAGAAAATTATCCATGAGAACAAGAATATGAAATACAACCGTTTTGTGGAATTTGAAATTTGAATTTTGAAATTTGAAATTTGAATTTTGAAATTTGAAATTTGAATTTTGAATTTGAAATTTGAATTTGAAATTTGAATTTGAAATTCGAATTTGAAATTTGAATTTGAAATTTAAATTTGAAATTTGAAATTTGAAATTTGAAATTTGAATTTGAAATTTGAATTTGAAATTTGAAATTCAAATTTTGAATCACAGTCCAAGTAGGATTCGAATTTGTTGTGGAAAATCCACAAGGTTTGAAATTCGAATTTGAGTTGGATTTGGAGAGGATAATCTTGTTAGAATCCTACTTGAATTTTGAATCCAAATCCCAACAAATAAGGGACGAAATTTTGAGGATAATCCTCATGAAAGATTTCGGATTTTGTGGATAGGATTCAAGGGAATATTCAAGCTTTAATCCTAGTTGAATTTGGATTCTCTCTCCTCCTAAAAGTGGCCGAAAATTTGGAGAGATTTTCTCCTTGTGAATTTCGGATTTTTTGGTTGAAAAAGGGAGATAAGATTCTAGCTAAAATCTTGTTAAGATTTGGATTGGATTTATCTAGCAAAAACCGAATTTATTTGGGAGATTTTCCCTTTGGAAAATTCGGATTTTTTGGGTTTGGATAAGGGAAAATATCTTTTCCTAGTCCAATTCGAATTCAGAGAATCACCTCATGCAGGTCTATAAATAGAGGTCCTGCCACTCCAGTTCTCTCAGACCACAGACTCTCAGGTGAGCAGGCTTATTGTTGCACAGCTCATCGTGACAATAAAGTTCTTTAGAGATCTGGGTGGTCGGAAGAAGACTAGCAGTGCTAGCATACCGATCGAGGTTCAGAGTGCCCACACACTCAGCCATTCGGGAATTGGAGAATAGTAGAGAAGGCTAGTTGGTTGAAGCCTCCAGTCACTCTCCTCCTGTTCATTGGCGTCCTTGAGGTATGAGTTTTAATTGTTGTTGATTTATTGTATATGGCATCATGAGATCTTTAACGATCTTAAAATTTTTATTGTTCCGCTGCGCCACTCTGATACGTTTTTACCGGTTTATTTTCCTACAATTGGTATCAGAGCCATCTCATGACTATGCCATGTACATAAATTAGACAATTACTTAGTCTTTTTATTTATGTATGGATTTGATATTTAGAGAGTGGCATTCTAGGGTTCCTTTATGCTGTTATCATGGATTATGTATATAGTATGTGGTTATTTTAATTTTTTGAATTATTATAGGCATGCTTGTTTATGCCGGTTATGGTTCCTTAGAATTTAGAAAAATTGTATCTAGGAATTTTTTATGTAACCATGGGAGCAGTTTATTTACACTGTAATTTTCCCATGGATTTTAATTTTGTCTCTTAGAATTTTTTATGGATAGAATTTTGTACACCGGAAACGGTATAGGAATTTTTTATGTAATTATTCTTGGAGGAGATTGAAGATTGAAGACCGTAATTTATTTTTCCCAAAAGTTAAATTTAAATTAAAGGTTGAAATTTTGATTGTGTGGAAAATTTCAATTTAATTGGGATTCAAATTAATTTTTGGAGATCCTAAAAGATAAATTGGAATATGGCACGAAAATCGAGACACGACCCCTCGGGATAGGCCGACAAACCTTGGTGGGGCTGCAGCCCCTGCCCTCGGGCAGGATGGGGCTGCGGCAGCCCCTGTGCAGGCCCACACCACCCACGGCCGCAGGCTCTGCCTGCAGCCAGGGGTGGCCGTGGCCTGCCCAAGGCTGGCCGCAGCCTGGGTGTGCAGCCACTGGCTGCAGGCGCTGCCTGCAGCCTGCCGGCTGCTGCGCCCAGTCTGGGCGTGCAGCCTGGCGCTGCAGGCTTGGCCTGCAGCCCGGCAGGGCTGCACAAGGGGCAGCCGTGGGCTGCCAGCCCCTCCGGGGTTGGTGGCTGCCCACGGCGGCTGCCGCCTACGGGGGTGGCGGTCCGACGGTCCAAAAATCAGAAAATTTTGATTTTTAAATTTGAGATTTAATTTTAAATCATGTTTAAAAATATGTAATTGAAAATTTGAAATTTTTGAAATTACATATTATTACACATGATGATTAAAATTGTTTAAAATTTGAATTAGAAATTTAAATTTGAAATTCGAATTTGGTATTTGAATTTGAAATTTAAATTTTTGGAGATTTAAATTTTAAATAATTCTTGGGATGAGAAATAAATGGAGAGGCTACATAAAGATGGATACAAGAAGACGAAACAAAATTCAAGACCCAAAGAATGCTTTGGATGGAATTTTGTAATCTTTATTTTCTTTGTTCTAGGATGGAACCATGGCTTGGTTATTCTGTCAATTATTTTTTCTGTGATATGTCATGGATGTATAAATATGTATTGATGGATGTTTTGTATGCATATTTGATAACATGTCATATAGGATAGGTGAGTGCCGCTCATACTATATTGATCATACATAATTTGTCAAAACTTGCATGTTTTTCAAAATATTGAGTGGGAGAGGGTTTCAAACAAAACCCACGGCCTCCATTGTTGATCCATATGTGAAAGCATGGTAACGCCTCGCGTCAGTTCCGACCTGACCACACCCTTCGGTAGGTGTTTACCGCCGCCGGTATACTAGATTGGATCTCCTATGTGGAAAACGTGTTCGGGTGCGATTCTATTCATGACCACCCCTCGGTGGCTTGGTAGGACGTGGATCGGGCTACGTAAACAATGGTTATACACTCAAGACTCGTTTAGTTATTAACCTTCCCTAGAAGCTCTGTTAACTAAACTGGTGGCCAAATAAGCGGTTATTAATATATGTCTTAACCTTGGAGGATTTAAGGTAACATATATTAATTGGACGGGGTCCATGTTCCAGCTATTTGTTCTCATGACCACCCCTCGGTGGCTTGGGGCAATAGGTGCTGAGAATTACCGTTGCAATGCTACATGTTTTTTTTTCAAGTTTCATGTAGGAACATACTTGTATGTTTTATTTGCTAAATTATCTGCATATTTGCTTGGGCTTTGTAATGATGTCTAGTATAATTTTATTTCAGTTCAAAATGTCACCGACACCCCTCATTTCGATACTTACTGAAAATAAGTTGAATGGCGACAATTATAAAGATTGGAAAAGAAATCTATTAATAGTTCTCAGCTGCGAGAGACACAAGTTCGTACTGGACGAACCATGCCCACCTGGGCCCAAACCTGACACACCACTTGAGGAGGTCCCGGTTGCCTATAATCGTTGGAGAGAATCCAATGAAATAGCTCGATGCTACATCCTTGCTAGCATGACGAGTGCTTTACAAAAGCAGCATGAGACTTATCAAGTTGCTGGGGAGATCATGGATAATCTGGAGGATATGTTCGGAGGCCAAGAAAAATTGGCTCGACAGTCCGCTATCACCAGCATTATGAACTCCAAGCAAAAGGCTGGTGCTCCGGTGAAGGACCATATGATCACTCTAATGGGATTCTTCGCTGAGGCTGCCGAAAATGGTGCTGAGTTAGACTACAACACCCAGATCGAGATGGTGTTCAAGACTCTGTCTAAAGATTTTGTGGGGTTTAAGGCCGCATACAATCTGGCGACAAAGGAGTTAGGACTTACCGAGCTCATGAAGCAACTACAGGCTTATGAGCGGATGATCAGGGATGAAGATGTGGTCCGACCTAAAGGAGAGGCCAATTTGGCGGAATCTTCCAATCCCTCACGGAAGAGGAAGAGGCCAAATAAGAAGCAAGTGGCTTCTAGTTCTTCTAATCCTCCTGTCTCGGACGGGAAGAAGAAGAAGAAGAACAAGAAGCCAAAGGACCCTAAAAAGTCCAAATGCTTCCACTGTGGGAAGGTAGGTCACTTCAAGAAGGCTTGCCGGGAATTCCTAGCCTCCAAGGGCAAGGAAGGTAAGGAACTTCATTATTTGGAAGCGTGTTTGGTGGAAGAATCGAAAGACACATGGGTCATTGATTCGGGCGCCACTAATCATGTTTGTGTTTCGATGCAGGGGTTCGTGGAAACGAGAAGTCTACATGATAGGAGCCTCTCGTTGCGGACTGGAGATGGTAGCTTTGTGGTGGCTGAGGCAGTGGGAGACGTTCATCTTTATTTTGATCAATTTAGGTTTATTTTATTGAAAGACTGTTTTTTATGTTCCTAATTTTAGGAGGAACCTTATATCGGTAGCTTGTTTAATAAAGGATTCTTATTCAGTTTCTTTTAGTAAAAGAGTTGATATTCGTAGAAATAAGTCTTTTATCTGTTCTGGATGGATGGATGGAAACCTATATTTGATCAGACCAAAGATGTACTCACTGCTTGACACTGAATTAATTGATAACTCTAAAAGGTTGAAAGTTTCTCACTCTAACAAGGCGTATCTTTGGCATTTAAGACTTGGTCATATTAATCAGGATAGGATTCAAAGATTGGTGAAAGACGGTCCTCTGGAATCTCTGGAGGAGGTACGACTTCCCCAATGTGAGTCTTGTCTAGAGGGTAAGATGACTAAGAGGTCTTTTGGAGCTAAGGGTACAAGGGCACAGGAGCTCTTAGAAATTGTGCACACTGACGTATGTGGCCCCATGAACGTCACAGCACGAGGAGGGTTCGAGTACTATGTCTCTTTCATAGATGATTACTCGAGGTATGGATATGTGTATCTGATGCACCGCAAGAGCGAAACCTTTGACAAGTTCAAAGAGTATCGTGCGGAAGTGGAAAAGCAATTGGATAAATCCATAAAGACACTTCGATCTGATCGAGGTGGCGAATACCTCTCCGATGAATTTCTAGGACATCTTGTAGAGAATGGGATATTATCCCAATTGACTGCACCTGGTACTCCACAACAGAATGGTGTAGCCGAAAGGAGAAACAGGACCCTATTGGATATGGTACGGTCCATGATGAGTTACTCAACGCTGCCATTATCATTTTGGGGACATGCTTTACAAACGGCGTGCTATATTCTGAACCAGGTTCCGAGCAAATCAATTCCTAGAACTCCGTATGAATTGTGGCGTGGCAGGAAGCCCTCCCTTGGACATATGAGAATATGGGGCTGCCCGGCACATGTACTGGATGGGGATGCGAAGAAGTTGGAACCAAGATCAGAATTATGCATGTTTGTAGGGTATCCAAAGGGAACTAAAGGAGGTCTGTTCTATAACCCGAAGGAACAAAAGGTCATTGTCTCAACCCATGCGACATTCTTGGAGGAAAGTCATATGAATGACTTTAAGCCTCGAAGCAAAGTGGTGCTAGAGGAGTTATCGGGTGAAAGAACTGCTCCACAGATTTCGGTCTTGGACGCAAGTCCGAGTTCCAGTGAAAGACCTGCAGACGATCAACAATTTAGGGTGCCTCGTCGTAGTGGGAGGGTTTCGAAGAAACCTAATTTCTTTATGTATGATGCTGAGGTATACCAGGCCGAGGCTCATGAGCATGAGGAAGATCCGGTCACATATGATGAAGCTATAAAGGATGTTGATTCTAGATCTTGGAAACAGGCTATGAACAATGAGATGGATTCTATGAAATCCAACTCTGTTTGGGAACTTGTAGATTTGCCGGATGGGATAAAACCCATTGGATGCAAATGGGTCTACAAAAGAAAGAAGGATGCGGAAGGGAGAGTGGAAACTTTCAAAGCTAGACTGGTTGCAAAGGGATACACGCAAAAGGCTGGAATCGATTACGAGGAAACCTTTTCGCCTGTTGCTATGCTGAAGTCTATCCGTATTCTTCTGTCCATTGCTGCGGCTCTCGATTACGAGATCTGGCAAATGGATGTCAAGACGGCATTCTTGAATGGCCATCTTGAAGAGTGTATCTATATGATACAGCCCGAAGGGTTCGTAGCAAAAGGCCAAGATAGGAAAGTCTGCAAGTTGCTTAGATCCATTTATGGATTAAAGCAGGCATCCCGCTCATGGAACCAGAGGTTTGATCAAGCGATTAAGACATTTGGTTTTGAGCAGAACGTTGATGAACCTTGTGTTTATAAACGTATTAAGGATGGAAAAGTGGTCTTTCTGATACTCTATGTTGATGATATACTACTCATTGGGAATGATGTAGGGAACTTATCATCAGTCAAGCTTTGGTTACACCAGCAGTTTGACATGAAGGACTTGGGAGAAGCTAATTATGTTCTAGGCATTCGTCTCTTCAGAGATCGAAAGAACAAAATGATAGCGTTATCCCAAGCTTCATACATAGATAAAATAATTGACAAATATGCAATGCTAGAGGCAAAGAAAGGCTCACAACCTTCGATTGCCGGTTTAACTCTTTCATTGGATGACTGTCCCAAGACATCGGAAGAAAGAGAGCGTATGAGTAAGGTCCCTTATGCATCCGCTGTGGGTAGCCTTATGTATGCTATGCTTTGCACTCGCCCGGACATATGTTTTGCAGTAGGTATGGTGAGTCGATATCAAGCGAATCCTGGAACCAAGCACTGGCAAGCAGTAAAGCATATACTCAAGTATCTTAAGAGAACGAGGGATTATATGCTAGTGTATTCTGGAGGGGACCTAACACCCGTAGGATACACGGACTCAGACTTCCAGACTTGTAAGGATTCGAGGAAATCGACATCTGGATCAGTGTTTTTGCTCGGAGGAGGCGCCATTGTGTGGAGGAGCGTGAAGCAGGGCTGCACAGCTGACTCTACTATGGAGGCTGAGTATGTGGCTGCGGCTGAGGCATCTAAAGAAGCGGTTTGGCTCCGCAAGTTCTTTAGAGACCTTGAGGTCATTCCGGGTGTTGACAAGCCTATCACACTTTACTGTGATAATACAGGAGCTATTGCCAACACAAGGGAATCTCGGCACCACAAGAGGACCAAGCACATCGATCGGAGGTATCACATAATTAGAGGGCATGTGGAGACAGGACAAGTGGATGTATGTAAGATCGCGTCCGAGGACAACATCGCTGATCCCTTTACTAAGACTTTGGTAGCTAGAAGCTTTGAGAGGCATGTAGAGGCGATGGGGATGCGTAACATGGCACATCTGCTGGCTTAGGGCAAGTGGGAGATTGTTAGGAAATGCCCTAAGTATTAGAGACATTTTGATGTATTCATTTTGAACTGGATAATAAAATTATACTTAGAGGTTATTCATTACATTGCTATCTGTCCTCGTCTTATTTACACGTTAAAGTAAATGTAAGCAAATATGGCTCACTGACTGCTTGTGTTAAAACTGTTAGAACGTTGCATGCAATGGACTTTTGTATGCGAGAAGACAATGTTCTAAAGTTAGCAGTCTAAACTATGGTCTGTAGTCTATGGGGTTAAACCGAGCATCTAACTCATGTTAAGACTATTATGTTGTCTAAAGCCTTAGAGGGGACGGTCTGTCTTGACTGTCTGGAGCTGGACTCCCAAGTAGAGACATGGATATATTGCTTGGTGGTGACATATTAGACCGGGACTAAAGCGTGATTGATCTACGTAGTCCGCTATGAGTGGATCAATCTGCTTTTGACGTTCATTATGCAATAACCTTAATCCTGAGTAAATGAACTACTTCATGTATATGACTTGTGTACTTTGATGTTCCAATGGCTAAAGCGTCTCAGAGGGTAGTAAGCTTATAGACCGGCTCGTTGGGTGCATGACTTGTATACGATGAAGAGTTTGTTTGCAGATATCGGAATCATAGCTCTGAGGAGTTAAAGGTATCCTCTTAAAGGCATTATACTGAATGTGAAAATGGACAAGGCCTTGGGTCGTCTGCTGGGCGGATGACTTCTTATTCACATATGGTGAATAATCATTTTCTTGATTCGGTAGTATAATGGAACTTTAAGATAGCCTGATCAGTAGGATTAAACGGACTTTGACCTAAGGCTGATCATGGATATCATATGAGGGTTTTGCATATATGACAAGGTCATTGGATGGTAGCTCGTCACAGGCTTACGTAATACGGTATATAATTGGGAGTTCAGTTTCAGGTTTATAGTGGTGTGACTCTGAAATTAGTGATCATATGATTGAGTTGTTCGGTACAGAATGATGATCATATGGAATCACGGGAGCCCGATTATATATGTCCAATCAGTCCCTCTACTAGCTCCACATAATTCCTTAACGTTTGGCAAATTGATTTGTGTATGCTATTGGCTAGTTTATTATGCATGGATGGTGATGTCACAGGATTAGGATGGTAGACAAGATTCTCTCCGGTTGGATTCAGATTTTGTTTTGGATAATAGAGTACATAATTATTCGAACTCCAAATAAAGTTGCCATGATTTTATTTGAGATTGGATTGGAGTTGTAGAAAATTATCCATGAGAACAAGAATATGAAATACAACCGTTTTGTGGAATTTGAAATTTGAATTTTGAAATTTGAAATTTGAATTTTGAAATTTGAAATTTGAATTTTGAATTTGAAATTTGAATTTGAAATTTGAATTTGAAATTCGAATTTGAAATTTGAATTTGAAATTTAAATTTGAAATTTGAAATTTGAAATTTGAAATTTGAATTTGAAATTTGAATTTGAAATTTGAAATTCAAATTTTGAATCACAGTCCAAGTAGGATTCGAATTTGTTGTGGAAAATCCACAAGGTTTGAAATTCGAATTTGAGTTGGATTTGGAGAGGATAATCTTGTTAGAATCCTACTTGAATTTTGAATCCAAATCCCAACAAATAAGGGACGAAATTTTGAGGATAATCCTCATGAAAGATTTCGGATTTTGTGGATAGGATTCAAGGGAATATTCAAGCTTTAATCCTAGTTGAATTTGGATTCTCTCTCCTCCTAAAAGTGGCCGAAAATTTGGAGAGATTTTCTCCTTGTGAATTTCGGATTTTTTGGTTGAAAAAGGGAGATAAGATTCTAGCTAAAATCTTGTTAAGATTTGGATTGGATTTATCTAGCAAAAACCGAATTTATTTGGGAGATTTTCCCTTTGGAAAATTCGGATTTTTTGGGTTTGGATAAGGGAAAATATCTTTTCCTAGTCCAATTCGAATTCAGAGAATCACCTCATGCAGGTCTATAAATAGAGGTCCTGCCACTCCAGTTCTCTCAGACCACAGACTCTCAGGTGAGCAGGCTTATTGTTGCACAGCTCATCGTGACAATAAAGTTCTTTAGAGATCTGGGTGGTCGGAAGAAGACTAGCAGTGCTAGCATACCGATCGAGGTTCAGAGTGCCCACACACTCAGCCATTCGGGAATTGGAGAATAGTAGAGAAGGCTAGTTGGTTGAAGCCTCCAGTCACTCTCCTCCTGTTCATTGGCGTCCTTGAGGTATGAGTTTTAATTGTTGTTGATTTATTGTATATGGCATCATGAGATCTTTAACGATCTTAAAATTTTTATTGTTCCGCT
The DNA here is from genome assembly GCA_035233585.1 of Antiaris toxicaria. Classification (NCBI taxonomy): domain Eukaryota; kingdom Viridiplantae; phylum Streptophyta; class Magnoliopsida; order Rosales; family Moraceae; genus Antiaris; species Antiaris toxicaria. Next base: position 50,449,205 of record CP141153.1, read on the forward strand.
GCGCCACTCTGATACGTTTTTACCGGTTTATTTTCCTACAATTGGTATCAGAGCCATCTCATGACTATGCCATGTACATAAATTAGACAATTACTTAGTCTTTTTATTTATGTATGGATTTGATATTTAGAGAGTGGCATTCTAGGGTTCCTTTATGCTGTTATCATGGATTATGTATATAGTATGTGGTTATTTTAATTTTTTGAATTATTATAGGCATGCTTGTTTATGCCGGTTATGGTTCCTTAGAATTTAGAAAAATTGTATCTAGGAATTTTTTATGTAACCATGGGAGCAGTTTATTTACACTGTAATTTTCCCATGGATTTTAATTTTGTCTCTTAGAATTTTTTATGGATAGAATTTTGTACACCGGAAACGGTATAGGAATTTTTTATGTAATTATTCTTGGAGGAGATTGAAGATTGAAGACCGTAATTTATTTTTCCCAAAAGTTAAATTTAAATTAAAGGTTGAAATTTTGATTGTGTGGAAAATTTCAATTTAATTGGGATTCAAATTAATTTTTGGAGATCCTAAAAGATAAATTGGAATATGGCACGAAAATCGAGACACGACCCCTCGGGATAGGCCGACAAACCTTGGTGGGGCTGCAGCCCCTGCCCTCGGGCAGGATGGGGCTGCGGCAGCCCCTGTGCAGGCCCACACCACCCACGGCCGCAGGCTCTGCCTGCAGCCAGGGGTGGCCGTGGCCTGCCCAAGGCTGGCCGCAGCCTGGGTGTGCAGCCACTGGCTGCAGGCGCTGCCTGCAGCCTGCCGGCTGCTGCGCCCAGTCTGGGCGTGCAGCCTGGCGCTGCAGGCTTGGCCTGCAGCCCGGCAGGGCTGCACAAGGGGCAGCCGTGGGCTGCCAGCCCCTCCGGGGTTGGTGGCTGCCCACGGCGGCTGCCGCCTACGGGGGTGGCGGTCCGACGGTCCAAAAATCAGAAAATTTTGATTTTTAAATTTGAGATTTAATTTTAAATCATGTTTAAAAATATGTAATTGAAAATTTGAAATTTTTGAAATTACATATTATTACACATGATGATTAAAATTGTTTAAAATTTGAATTAGAAATTTAAATTTGAAATTCGAATTTGGTATTTGAATTTGAAATTTAAATTTTTGGAGATTTAAATTTTAAATAATTCTTGGGATGAGAAATAAATGGAGAGGCTACATAAAGATGGATACAAGAAGACGAAACAAAATTCAAGACCCAAAGAATGCTTTGGATGGAATTTTGTAATCTTTATTTTCTTTGTTCTAGGATGGAACCATGGCTTGGTTATTCTGTCAATTATTTTTTCTGTGATATGTCATGGATGTATAAATATGTATTGATGGATGTTTTGTATGCATATTTGATAACATGTCATATAGGATAGGTGAGTGCCGCTCATACTATATTGATCATACATAATTTGTCAAAACTTGCATGTTTTTCAAAATATTGAGTGGGAGAGGGTTTCAAACAAAACCCACGGCCTCCATTGTTGATCCATATGTGAAAGCATGGTAACGCCTCGCGTCAGTTCCGACCTGACCACACCCTTCGGTAGGTGTTTACCGCCGCCGGTATACTAGATTGGATCTCCTATGTGGAAAACGTGTTCGGGTGCGATTCTATTCATGACCACCCCTCGGTGGCTTGGTAGGACGTGGATCGGGCTACGTAAACAATGGTTATACACTCAAGACTCGTTTAGTTATTAACCTTCCCTAGAAGCTCTGTTAACTAAACTGGTGGCCAAATAAGCGGTTATTAATATATGTCTTAACCTTGGAGGATTTAAGGTAACATATATTAATTGGACGGGGTCCATGTTCCAGCTATTTGTTCTCATGACCACCCCTCGGTGGCTTGGGGCAATAGGTGCTGAGAATTACCGTTGCAATGCTACATGTTTTTTTTTCAAGTTTCATGTAGGAACATACTTGTATGTTTTATTTGCTAAATTATCTGCATATTTGCTTGGGCTTTGTAATGATGTCTAGTATAATTTTATTTCAGTTCAAAATGTCACCGACACCCCTCATTTCGATACTTACTGAAAATAAGTTGAATGGCGACAATTATAAAGATTGGAAAAGAAATCTATTAATAGTTCTCAGCTGCGAGAGACACAAGTTCGTACTGGACGAACCATGCCCACCTGGGCCCAAACCTGACACACCACTTGAGGAGGTCCCGGTTGCCTATAATCGTTGGAGAGAATCCAATGAAATAGCTCGATGCTACATCCTTGCTAGCATGACGAGTGCTTTACAAAAGCAGCATGAGACTTATCAAGTTGCTGGGGAGATCATGGATAATCTGGAGGATATGTTCGGAGGCCAAGAAAAATTGGCTCGACAGTCCGCTATCACCAGCATTATGAACTCCAAGCAAAAGGCTGGTGCTCCGGTGAAGGACCATATGATCACTCTAATGGGATTCTTCGCTGAGGCTGCCGAAAATGGTGCTGAGTTAGACTACAACACCCAGATCGAGATGGTGTTCAAGACTCTGTCTAAAGATTTTGTGGGGTTTAAGGCCGCATACAATCTGGCGACAAAGGAGTTAGGACTTACCGAGCTCATGAAGCAACTACAGGCTTATGAGCGGATGATCAGGGATGAAGATGTGGTCCGACCTAAAGGAGAGGCCAATTTGGCGGAATCTTCCAATCCCTCACGGAAGAGGAAGAGGCCAAATAAGAAGCAAGTGGCTTCTAGTTCTTCTAATCCTCCTGTCTCGGACGGGAAGAAGAAGAAGAAGAACAAGAAGCCAAAGGACCCTAAAAAGTCCAAATGCTTCCACTGTGGGAAGGTAGGTCACTTCAAGAAGGCTTGCCGGGAATTCCTAGCCTCCAAGGGCAAGGAAGGTAAGGAACTTCATTATTTGGAAGCGTGTTTGGTGGAAGAATCGAAAGACACATGGGTCATTGATTCGGGCGCCACTAATCATGTTTGTGTTTCGATGCAGGGGTTCGTGGAAACGAGAAGTCTACATGATAGGAGCCTCTCGTTGCGGACTGGAGATGGTAGCTTTGTGGTGGCTGAGGCAGTGGGAGACGTTCATCTTTATTTTGATCAATTTAGGTTTATTTTATTGAAAGACTGTTTTTTATGTTCCTAATTTTAGGAGGAACCTTATATCGGTAGCTTGTTTAATAAAGGATTCTTATTCAGTTTCTTTTAGTAAAAGAGTTGATATTCGTAGAAATAAGTCTTTTATCTGTTCTGGATGGATGGATGGAAACCTATATTTGATCAGACCAAAGATGTACTCACTGCTTGACACTGAATTAATTGATAACTCTAAAAGGTTGAAAGTTTCTCACTCTAACAAGGCGTATCTTTGGCATTTAAGACTTGGTCATATTAATCAGGATAGGATTCAAAGATTGGTGAAAGACGGTCCTCTGGAATCTCTGGAGGAGGTACGACTTCCCCAATGTGAGTCTTGTCTAGAGGGTAAGATGACTAAGAGGTCTTTTGGAGCTAAGGGTACAAGGGCACAGGAGCTCTTAGAAATTGTGCACACTGACGTATGTGGCCCCATGAACGTCACAGCACGAGGAGGGTTCGAGTACTATGTCTCTTTCATAGATGATTACTCGAGGTATGGATATGTGTATCTGATGCACCGCAAGAGCGAAACCTTTGACAAGTTCAAAGAGTATCGTGCGGAAGTGGAAAAGCAATTGGATAAATCCATAAAGACACTTCGATCTGATCGAGGTGGCGAATACCTCTCCGATGAATTTCTAGGACATCTTGTAGAGAATGGGATATTATCCCAATTGACTGCACCTGGTACTCCACAACAGAATGGTGTAGCCGAAAGGAGAAACAGGACCCTATTGGATATGGTACGGTCCATGATGAGTTACTCAACGCTGCCATTATCATTTTGGGGACATGCTTTACAAACGGCGTGCTATATTCTGAACCAGGTTCCGAGCAAATCAATTCCTAGAACTCCGTATGAATTGTGGCGTGGCAGGAAGCCCTCCCTTGGACATATGAGAATATGGGGCTGCCCGGCACATGTACTGGATGGGGATGCGAAGAAGTTGGAACCAAGATCAGAATTATGCATGTTTGTAGGGTATCCAAAGGGAACTAAAGGAGGTCTGTTCTATAACCCGAAGGAACAAAAGGTCATTGTCTCAACCCATGCGACATTCTTGGAGGAAAGTCATATGAATGACTTTAAGCCTCGAAGCAAAGTGGTGCTAGAGGAGTTATCGGGTGAAAGAACTGCTCCACAGATTTCGGTCTTGGACGCAAGTCCGAGTTCCAGTGAAAGACCTGCAGACGATCAACAATTTAGGGTGCCTCGTCGTAGTGGGAGGGTTTCGAAGAAACCTAATTTCTTTATGTATGATGCTGAGGTATACCAGGCCGAGGCTCATGAGCATGAGGAAGATCCGGTCACATATGATGAAGCTATAAAGGATGTTGATTCTAGATCTTGGAAACAGGCTATGAACAATGAGATGGATTCTATGAAATCCAACTCTGTTTGGGAACTTGTAGATTTGCCGGATGGGATAAAACCCATTGGATGCAAATGGGTCTACAAAAGAAAGAAGGATGCGGAAGGGAGAGTGGAAACTTTCAAAGCTAGACTGGTTGCAAAGGGATACACGCAAAAGGCTGGAATCGATTACGAGGAAACCTTTTCGCCTGTTGCTATGCTGAAGTCTATCCGTATTCTTCTGTCCATTGCTGCGGCTCTCGATTACGAGATCTGGCAAATGGATGTCAAGACGGCATTCTTGAATGGCCATCTTGAAGAGTGTATCTATATGATACAGCCCGAAGGGTTCGTAGCAAAAGGCCAAGATAGGAAAGTCTGCAAGTTGCTTAGATCCATTTATGGATTAAAGCAGGCATCCCGCTCATGGAACCAGAGGTTTGATCAAGCGATTAAGACATTTGGTTTTGAGCAGAACGTTGATGAACCTTGTGTTTATAAACGTATTAAGGATGGAAAAGTGGTCTTTCTGATACTCTATGTTGATGATATACTACTCATTGGGAATGATGTAGGGAACTTATCATCAGTCAAGCTTTGGTTACACCAGCAGTTTGACATGAAGGACTTGGGAGAAGCTAATTATGTTCTAGGCATTCGTCTCTTCAGAGATCGAAAGAACAAAATGATAGCGTTATCCCAAGCTTCATACATAGATAAAATAATTGACAAATATGCAATGCTAGAGGCAAAGAAAGGCTCACAACCTTCGATTGCCGGTTTAACTCTTTCATTGGATGACTGTCCCAAGACATCGGAAGAAAGAGAGCGTATGAGTAAGGTCCCTTATGCATCCGCTGTGGGTAGCCTTATGTATGCTATGCTTTGCACTCGCCCGGACATATGTTTTGCAGTAGGTATGGTGAGTCGATATCAAGCGAATCCTGGAACCAAGCACTGGCAAGCAGTAAAGCATATACTCAAGTATCTTAAGAGAACGAGGGATTATATGCTAGTGTATTCTGGAGGGGACCTAACACCCGTAGGATACACGGACTCAGACTTCCAGACTTGTAAGGATTCGAGGAAATCGACATCTGGATCAGTGTTTTTGCTCGGAGGAGGCGCCATTGTGTGGAGGAGCGTGAAGCAGGGCTGCACAGCTGACTCTACTATGGAGGCTGAGTATGTGGCTGCGGCTGAGGCATCTAAAGAAGCGGTTTGGCTCCGCAAGTTCTTTAGAGACCTTGAGGTCATTCCGGGTGTTGACAAGCCTATCACACTTTACTGTGATAATACAGGAGCTATTGCCAACACAAGGGAATCTCGGCACCACAAGAGGACCAAGCACATCGATCGGAGGTATCACATAATTAGAGGGCATGTGGAGACAGGACAAGTGGATGTATGTAAGATCGCGTCCGAGGACAACATCGCTGATCCCTTTACTAAGACTTTGGTAGCTAGAAGCTTTGAGAGGCATGTAGAGGCGATGGGGATGCGTAACATGGCACATCTGCTGGCTTAGGGCAAGTGGGAGATTGTTAGGAAATGCCCTAAGTATTAGAGACATTTTGATGTATTCATTTTGAACTGGATAATAAAATTATACTTAGAGGTTATTCATTACATTGCTATCTGTCCTCGTCTTATTTACACGTTAAAGTAAATGTAAGCAAATATGGCTCACTGACTGCTTGTGTTAAAACTGTTAGAACGTTGCATGCAATGGACTTTTGTATGCGAGAAGACAATGTTCTAAAGTTAGCAGTCTAAACTATGGTCTGTAGTCTATGGGGTTAAACCGAGCATCTAACTCATGTTAAGACTATTATGTTGTCTAAAGCCTTAGAGGGGACGGTCTGTCTTGACTGTCTGGAGCTGGACTCCCAAGTAGAGACATGGATATATTGCTTGGTGGTGACATATTAGACCGGGACTAAAGCGTGATTGATCTACGTAGTCCGCTATGAGTGGATCAATCTGCTTTTGACGTTCATTATGCAATAACCTTAATCCTGAGTAAATGAACTACTTCATGTATATGACTTGTGTACTTTGATGTTCCAATGGCTAAAGCGTCTCAGAGGGTAGTAAGCTTATAGACCGGCTCGTTGGGTGCATGACTTGTATACGATGAAGAGTTTGTTTGCAGATATCGGAATCATAGCTCTGAGGAGTTAAAGGTATCCTCTTAAAGGCATTATACTGAATGTGAAAATGGACAAGGCCTTGGGTCGTCTGCTGGGCGGATGACTTCTTATTCACATATGGTGAATAATCATTTTCTTGATTCGGTAGTATAATGGAACTTTAAGATAGCCTGATCAGTAGGATTAAACGGACTTTGACCTAAGGCTGATCATGGATATCATATGAGGGTTTTGCATATATGACAAGGTCATTGGATGGTAGCTCGTCACAGGCTTACGTAATACGGTATATAATTGGGAGTTCAGTTTCAGGTTTATAGTGGTGTGACTCTGAAATTAGTGATCATATGATTGAGTTGTTCGGTACAGAATGATGATCATATGGAATCACGGGAGCCCGATTATATATGTCCAATCAGTCCCTCTACTAGCTCCACATAATTCCTTAACGTTTGGCAAATTGATTTGTGTATGCTATTGGCTAGTTTATTATGCATGGATGGTGATGTCACAGGATTAGGATGGTAGACAAGATTCTCTCCGGTTGGATTCAGATTTTGTTTTGGATAATAGAGTACATAATTATTCGAACTCCAAATAAAGTTGCCATGATTTTATTTGAGATTGGATTGGAGTTGTAGAAAATTATCCATGAGAACAAGAATATGAAATACAACCGTTTTGTGGAATTTGAAATTTGAATTTTGAAATTTGAAATTTGAATTTTGAAATTTGAAATTTGAATTTTGAATTTGAAATTTGAATTTGAAATTTGAATTTGAAATTCGAATTTGAAATTTGAATTTGAAATTTAAATTTGAAATTTGAAATTTGAAATTTGAAATTTGAATTTGAAATTTGAATTTGAAATTTGAAATTCAAATTTTGAATCACAGTCCAAGTAGGATTCGAATTTGTTGTGGAAAATCCACAAGGTTTGAAATTCGAATTTGAGTTGGATTTGGAGAGGATAATCTTGTTAGAATCCTACTTGAATTTTGAATCCAAATCCCAACAAATAAGGGACGAAATTTTGAGGATAATCCTCATGAAAGATTTCGGATTTTGTGGATAGGATTCAAGGGAATATTCAAGCTTTAATCCTAGTTGAATTTGGATTCTCTCTCCTCCTAAAAGTGGCCGAAAATTTGGAGAGATTTTCTCCTTGTGAATTTCGGATTTTTTGGTTGAAAAAGGGAGATAAGATTCTAGCTAAAATCTTGTTAAGATTTGGATTGGATTTATCTAGCAAAAACCGAATTTATTTGGGAGATTTTCCCTTTGGAAAATTCGGATTTTTTGGGTTTGGATAAGGGAAAATATCTTTTCCTAGTCCAATTCGAATTCAGAGAATCACCTCATGCAGGTCTATAAATAGAGGTCCTGCCACTCCAGTTCTCTCAGACCACAGACTCTCAGGTGAGCAGGCTTATTGTTGCACAGCTCATCGTGACAATAAAGTTCTTTAGAGATCTGGGTGGTCGGAAGAAGACTAGCAGTGCTAGCATACCGATCGAGGTTCAGAGTGCCCACACACTCAGCCATTCGGGAATTGGAGAATAGTAGAGAAGGCTAGTTGGTTGAAGCCTCCAGTCACTCTCCTCCTGTTCATTGGCGTCCTTGAGGTATGAGTTTTAATTGTTGTTGATTTATTGTATATGGCATCATGAGATCTTTAACGATCTTAAAATTTTTATTGTTCCGCTGCGCCACTCTGATACGTTTTTACCGGTTTATTTTCCTACAATTGGTATCAGAGCCATCTCATGACTATGCCATGTACATAAATTAGACAATTACTTAGTCTTTTTATTTATGTATGGATTTGATATTTAGAGAGTGGCATTCTAGGGTTCCTTTATGCTGTTATCATGGATTATGTATATAGTATGTGGTTATTTTAATTTTTTGAATTATTATAGGCATGCTTGTTTATGCCGGTTATGGTTCCTTAGAATTTAGAAAAATTGTATCTAGGAATTTTTTATGTAACCATGGGAGCAGTTTATTTACACTGTAATTTTCCCATGGATTTTAATTTTGTCTCTTAGAATTTTTTATGGATAGAATTTTGTACACCGGAAACGGTATAGGAATTTTTTATGTAATTATTCTTGGAGGAGATTGAAGATTGAAGACCGTAATTTATTTTTCCCAAAAGTTAAATTTAAATTAAAGGTTGAAATTTTGATTGTGTGGAAAATTTCAATTTAATTGGGATTCAAATTAATTTTTGGAGATCCTAAAAGATAAATTGGAATATGGCACGAAAATCGAGACACGACCCCTCGGGATAGGCCGACAAACCTTGGTGGGGCTGCAGCCCCTGCCCTCGGGCAGGATGGGGCTGCCGCAGCCCCTGTGCAGGCCCACACCACCCACGGCCGCAGGCTCTGCCTGCAGCCAGGGGTGGCCGTGGCCTGCCCAAGGCTGGCCGCAGCCTGGGTGTGCAGCCACTGGCTGCAGGCGCTGCCTGCAGCCTGCCGGCTGCTGCGCCCAGTCTGGGCGTGCAGCCTGGCGCTGCAGGCTTGGCCTGCAGCCCGGCAGGGCTGCACAAGGGGCAGCCGTGGGCTGCCAGCCCCTCCGGGGTTGGTGGCTGCCCACGGCGGCTGCCGCCTACGGGGGTGGCGGTCCGACGGTCCAAAAATCAGAAAATTTTGATTTTTAAATTTGAGATTTAATTTTAAATCATGTTTAAAAATATGTAATTGAAAATTTGAAATTTTTGAAATTACATATTATTACACATGATGATTAAAATTGTTTAAAATTTGAATTAGAAATTTAAATTTGAAATTCGAATTTGGTATTTGAATTTGAAATTTAAATTTTTGGAGATTTAAATTTTAAATAATTCTTGGGATGAGAAATAAATGGAGAGGCTACATAAAGATGGATACAAGAAGACGAAACAAAATTCAAGACCCAAAGAATGCTTTGGATGGAATTTTGTAATCTTTATTTTCTTTGTTCTAGGATGGAACCATGGCTTGGTTATTCTGTCAATTATTTTTTCTGTGATATGTCATGGATGTATAAATATGTATTGATGGATGTTTTGTATGCATATTTGATAACATGTCATATAGGATAGGTGAGTGCCGCTCATACTATATTGATCATACATAATTTGTCAAAACTTGCATGTTTTTCAAAATATTGAGTGGGAGAGGGTTTCAAACAAAACCCACGGCCTCCATTGTTGATCCATATGTGAAAGCATGGTAACGCCTCGCGTCAGTTCCGACCTGACCACACCCTTCGGTAGGTGTTTACCGCCGCCGGTATACTAGATTGGATCTCCTATGTGGAAAACGTGTTCGGGTGCGATTCTATTCATGACCACCCCTCGGTGGCTTGGTAGGACGTGGATCGGGCTACGTAAACAATGGTTATACACTCAAGACTCGTTTAGTTATTAACCTTCCCTAGAAGCTCTGTTAACTAAACTGGTGGCCAAATAAGCGGTTATTAATATATGTCTTAACCTTGGAGGATTTAAGGTAACATATATTAATTGGACGGGGTCCATGTTCCAGCTATTTGTTCTCATGACCACCCCTCGGTGGCTTGGGGCAATAGGTGCTGAGAATTACCGTTGCAATGCTACATGTTTTTTTTTCAAGTTTCATGTAGGAACATACTTGTATGTTTTATTTGCTAAATTATCTGCATATTTGCTTGGGCTTTGTAATGATGTCTAGTATAATTTTATTTCAGTTCAAAATGTCACCGACACCCCTCATTTCGATACTTACTGAAAATAAGTTGAATGGCGACAATTATAAAGATTGGAAAAGAAATCTATTAATAGTTCTCAGCTGCGAGAGACACAAGTTCGTACTGGACGAACCATGCCCACCTGGGCCCAAACCTGACACACCACTTGAGGAGGTCCCGGTTGCCTATAATCGTTGGAGAGAATCCAATGAAATAGCTCGATGCTACATCCTTGCTAGCATGACGAGTGCTTTACAAAAGCAGCATGAGACTTATCAAGTTGCTGGGGAGATCATGGATAATCTGGAGGATATGTTCGGAGGCCAAGAAAAATTGGCTCGACAGTCCGCTATCACCAGCATTATGAACTCCAAGCAAAAGGCTGGTGCTCCGGTGAAGGACCATATGATCACTCTAATGGGATTCTTCGCTGAGGCTGCCGAAAATGGTGCTGAGTTAGACTACAACACCCAGATCGAGATGGTGTTCAAGACTCTGTCTAAAGATTTTGTGGGGTTTAAGGCCGCATACAATCTGGCGACAAAGGAGTTAGGACTTACCGAGCTCATGAAGCAACTACAGGCTTATGAGCGGATGGATCAGGCATGAAGATGTGGTCCGACCTAAAGGAGAGGCCAATTTGGCGGAATCTTCCAATCCCTCACGGAAGAGGAAGAGGCCAAATAAGAAGCAAGTGGCTTCTAGTTCTTCTAATCCTCCTGTCTCGGACGGGAAGAAGAAGAAGAAGAACAAGAAGCCAAAGGACCCTAAAAAGTCCAAATGCTTCCACTGTGGGAAGGTAGGTCACTTCAAGAAGGCTTGCCGGGAATTCCTAGCCTCCAAGGGCAAGGAAGGTAAGGAACTTCATTATTTGGAAGCGTGTTTGGTGGAAGAATCGAAAGACACATGGGTCATTGATTCGGGCGCCACTAATCATGTTTGTGTTTCGATGCAGGGGTTCGTGGAAACGAGAAGTCTACATGATAGGAGCCTCTCGTTGCGGACTGGAGATGGTAGCTTTGTGGTGGCTGAGGCAGTGGGAGACGTTCATCTTTATTTTGATCAATTTAGGTTTATTTTATTGAAAGACTGTTTTTTATGTTCCTAATTTTAGGAGGAACCTTATATCGGTAGCTTGTTTAATAAAGGATTCTTATTCAGTTTCTTTTAGTAAAAGAGTTGATATTCGTAGAAATAAGTCTTTTATCTGTTCTGGATGGATGGATGGAAACCTATATTTGATCAGACCAAAGATGTACTCACTGCTTGACACTGAATTAATTGATAACTCTAAAAGGTTGAAAGTTTCTCACTCTAACAAGGCGTATCTTTGGCATTTAAGACTTGGTCATATTAATCAGGATAGGATTCAAAGATTGGTGAAAGACGGTCCTCTGGAATCTCTGGAGGAGGTACGACTTCCCCAATGTGAGTCTTGTCTAGAGGGTAAGATGACTAAGAGGTCTTTTGGAGCTAAGGGTACAAGGGCACAGGAGCTCTTAGAAATTGTGCACACTGACGTATGTGGCCCCATGAACGTCACAGCACGAGGAGGGTTCGAGTACTATGTCTCTTTCATAGATGATTACTCGAGGTATGGATATGTGTATCTGATGCACCGCAAGAGCGAAACCTTTGACAAGTTCAAAGAGTATCGTGCGGAATGTGGAAAAGCAATTGGATAAATCCATAAAGACACTTCGATCTGATCGAGGTGGCGAATACCTCTCCGATGAATTTCTAGGACATCTTGTAGAGAATGGGATATTATCCCAATTGACTGCACCTGGTACTCCACAACAGAATGGTGTAGCCGAAAGGAGAAACAGGACCCTATTGGATATGGTACGGTCCATGATGAGTTACTCAACGCTGCCATTATCATTTTGGGGACATGCTTTACAAACGGCGTGCTATATTCTGAACCAGGTTCCGAGCAAATCAATTCCTAGAACTCCGTATGAATTGTGGCGTGGCAGGAAGCCCTCCCTTGGACATATGAGAATATGGGGCTGCCCGGCACATGTACTGGATGGGGATGCGAAGAAGTTGGAACCAAGATCAGAATTATGCATGTTTGTAGGGTATCCAAAGGGAACTAAAGGAGGTCTGTTCTATAACCCGAAGGAACAAAAGGTCATTGTCTCAACCCATGCGACATTCTTGGAGGAAAGTCATATGAATGACTTTAAGCCTCGAAGCAAAGTGGTGCTAGAGGAGTTATCGGGTGAAAGAACTGCTCCACAGATTTCGGTCTTGGACGCAAGTCCGAGTTCCAGTGAAAGACCTGCAGACGATCAACAATTTAGGGTGCCTCGTCGTAGTGGGAGGGTTTCGAAGAAACCTAATTTCTTTATGTATGATGCTGAGGTATACCAGGCCGAGGCTCATGAGCATGAGGAAGATCCGGTCACATATGATGAAGCTATAAAGGATGTTGATTCTAGATCTTGGAAACAGGCTATGAACAATGAGATGGATTCTATGAAATCCAACTCTGTTTGGGAACTTGTAGATTTGCCGGATGGGATAAAACCCATTGGATGCAAATGGGTCTACAAAAGAAAGAAGGATGCGGAAGGGAGAGTGGAAACTTTCAAAGCTAGACTGGTTGCAAAGGGATACACGCAAAAGGCTGGAATCGATTACGAGGAAACCTTTTCGCCTGTTGCTATGCTGAAGTCTATCCGTATTCTTCTGTCCATTGCTGCGGCTCTCGATTACGAGATCTGGCAAATGGATGTCAAGACGGCATTCTTGAATGGCCATCTTGAAGAGTGTATCTATATGATACAGCCCGAAGGGTTCGTAGCAAAAGGCCAAGATAGGAAAGTCTGCAAGTTGCTTAGATCCATTTATGGATTAAAGCAGGCATCCCGCTCATGGAACCAGAGGTTTGATCAAGCGATTAAGACATTTGGTTTTGAGCAGAACGTTGATGAACCTTGTGTTTATAAACGTATTAAGGATGGAAAAGTGGTCTTTCTGATACTCTATGTTGATGATATACTACTCATTGGGAATGATGTAGGGAACTTATCATCAGTCAAGCTTTGGTTACACCAGCAGTTTGACATGAAGGACTTGGGAGAAGCTAATTATGTTCTAGGCATTCGTCTCTTCAGAGATCGAAAGAACAAAATGATAGCGTTATCCCAAGCTTCATACATAGATAAAATAATTGACAAATATGCAATGCTAGAGGCAAAGAAAGGCTCACAACCTTCGATTGCCGGTTTAAACTCTTTCATTGGATGACTGTCCCAAGACATCGGAAGAAAGAGAGCGTATGAGTAAGGTCCCTTATGCATCCGCTGTGGGTAGCCTTATGTATGCTATGCTTTGCACTCGCCCGGACATATGTTTTGCAGTAGGTATGGTGAGTCGATATCAAGCGAATCCTGGAACCAAGCACTGGCAAGCAGTAAAGCATATACTCAAGTATCTTAAGAGAACGAGGGATTATATGCTAGTGTATTCTGGAGGGGACCTAACACCCGTAGGATACACGGACTCAGACTTCCAGACTTGTAAGGATTCGAGGAAATCGACATCTGGATCAGTGTTTTTGCTCGGAGGAGGCGCCATTGTGTGGAGGAGCGTGAAGCAGGGCTGCACAGCTGACTCTACTATGGAGGCTGAGTATGTGGCTGCGGCTGAGGCATCTAAAGAAGCGGTTTGGCTCCGCAAGTTCTTTAGAGACCTTGAGGTCATTCCGGGTGTTGACAAGCCTATCACACTTTACTGTGATAATACAGGAGCTATTGCCAACACAAGGGAATCTCGGCACCACAAGAGGACCAAGCACATCGATCGGAGGTATCACATAATTAGAGGGCATGTGGAGACAGGACAAGTGGATGTATGTAAGATCGCGTCCGAGGACAACATCGCTGATCCCTTTACTAAGACTTTGGTAGCTAGAAGCTTTGAGAGGCATGTAGAGGCGATGGGGATGCGTAACATGGCACATCTGCTGGCTTAGGGCAAGTGGGAGATTGTTAGGAAATGCCCTAAGTATTAGAGACATTTTGATGTATTCATTTTGAACTGGATAATAAAATTATACTTAGAGGTTATTCATTACATTGCTATCTGTCCTCGTCTTATTTACACGTTAAAGTAAATGTAAGCAAATATGGCTCACTGACTGCTTGTGTTAAAACTGTTAGAACGTTGCATGCAATGGACTTTTGTATGCGAGAAGACAATGTTCTAAAGTTAGCAGTCTAAACTATGGTCTGTAGTCTATGGGGTTAAACCGAGCATCTAACTCATGTTAAGACTATTATGTTGTCTAAAGCCTTAGAGGGGACGGTCTGTCTTGACTGTCTGGAGCTGGACTCCCAAGTAGAGACATGGATATATTGCTTGGTGGTGACATATTAGACCGGGACTAAAGCGTGATTGATCTACGTAGTCCGCTATGAGTGGATCAATCTGCTTTTGACGTTCATTATGCAATAACCTTAATCCTGAGTAAATGAACTACTTCATGTATATGACTTGTGTACTTTGATGTTCCAATGGCTAAAGCGTCTCAGAGGGTAGTAAGCTTATAGACCGGCTCGTTGGGTGCATGACTTGTATACGATGAAGAGTTTGTTTGCAGATATCGGAATCATAGCTCTGAGGAGTTAAAGGTATCCTCTTAAAGGCATTATACTGAATGTGAAAATGGACAAGGCCTTGGGTCGTCTGCTGGGCGGATGACTTCTTATTCACATATGGTGAATAATCATTTTCTTGATTCGGTAGTATAATGGAACTTTAAGATAGCCTGATCAGTAGGATTAAACGGACTTTGACCTAAGGCTGATCATGGATATCATATGAGGGTTTTGCATATATGACAAGGTCATTGGATGGTAGCTCGTCACAGGCTTACGTAATACGGTATATAATTGGGAGTTCAGTTTCAGGTTTATAGTGGTGTGACTCTGAAATTAGTGATCATATGATTGAGTTGTTCGGTACAGAATGATGATCATATGGAATCACGGGAGCCCGATTATATATGTCCAATCAGTCCCTCTACTAGCTCCACATAATTCCTTAACGTTTGGCAAATTGATTTGTGTATGCTATTGGCTAGTTTATTATGCATGGATGGTGATGTCACAGGATTAGGATGGTAGACAAGATTCTCTCCGGTTGGATTCAGATTTTGTTTTGGATAATAGAGTACACAATTATTCGAACTCCAAATAAAGTTGCCATGATTTTATTTGAGATTGGATTGGAGTTGTAGAAAATTATCCATGAGAACAAGAATATGAAATACAACCGTTTTGTGGAATTTGAAATTTGAATTTTGAAATTTGAAATTTGAATTTTGAAATTTGAAATTTGAATTTTGAATTTGAAATTTGAATTTGAAATTTGAATTTGAAATTCGAATTTGAAATTTGAATTTGAAATTTAAATTTGAAATTTGAAATTTGAAATTTGAAATTTGAATTTGAAATTTGAATTTGAAATTTGAAATTCAAATTTTGAATCACAGTCCAAGTAGGATTCGAATTTGTTGTGGAAAATCCACAAGGTTTGAAATTCGAATTTGAGTTGGATTTGGAGAGGATAATCTTGTTAGAATCCTACTTGAATTTTGAATCCAAATCCCAACAAATAAGGGACGAAATTTTGAGGATAATCCTCATGAAAGATTTCGGATTTTGTGGATAGGATTCAAGGGAATATTCAAGCTTTAATCCTAGTTGAATTTGGATTCTCTCTCCTCCTAAAAGTGGCCGAAAATTTGGAGAGATTTTCTCCTTGTGAATTTCGGATTTTTTGGTTGAAAAAGGGAGATAAGATTCTAGCTAAAATCTTGTTAAGATTTGGATTGGATTTATCTAGCAAAAACCGAATTTATTTGGGAGATTTTCCCTTTGGAAAATTTGGATTTTTTGGGTTTGGATAAGGGAAAATATCTTTTCCTAGTCCAATTCGAATTCAGAGAATCACCTCATGCAGGTCTATAAATAGAGGTCCTGCCACTACAGTTCTCTCAGACCACAGACTCTCAGGTGAGCAGGCTTATTGTTGCACAGCTCATCGTGACAATAAAGTTCTTTAGAGATCTGGGTGGTCGGAAGAAGACTAGCAGTGCTAGCATACCGATCGAGGTTCAGAGTGCCCACACACTCAGCCATTCGGGAATTGGAGAATAGTAGAGAAGGCTAGTTGGTTGAAGCCTCCAGTCACTCTCCTCCTGTTCATTGGCGTCCTTGAGGTATGAGTTTTAATTGTTGTTGATTTATTGTATATGGCATCATGAGATATTTAACGATCTTAAAATTTTTATTGTTCCGCTGCGCCACTCTGATACGTTTTTACCGGTTTATTTTCCTACAAACATGTATTGTAAATGACAAGTTGTACTTACTGAGCATAAAGCTCACAGTGTGTGTTCATGCTGTAGGTAAGCAACCTACGGCTTAGACCTCAATAGGCGGGGACCGCGGCAGAGGCGGATGTGAGGGTGAGGTTGTGGATACCACTGCAAGTTTTGACTTCCGCACAGTATTAAGTAAACATTTTATTTTGAGTAGTAATCCGGTTAAACAGTTTCATAAGTATGTATGTAAGATTGAACTTCAGTTGTTTAAACCTTTACATTTGTAAAGTATACGTACGTGAATAGTATAAACGTATGCATTCAAAAAAAATATCCCTAAAATTATAGTATTAAGTAAGTTTAAGTATCAGCAGTAGATTTAAGTGACGGTCTGGGCCATTCAGGGTCCGGGCTACCACATCCCTGAACCTTTGATCGTAATGTGCCATGGTCTCCCCTTTGTAGGCATCCCAGATACCAAAGAAGGCATCGTATTACCTCTCGTGCATGTCCCTCCAGACATCCCTGTCTCTAGCTGGTTCGACGGTATCACGGAGGTCTCGGCAGAATTTGGCCCAGTGCATTATTGGATCCCCGTTCCTACATCGTTCATCCCACCAGGCCATTACTGGTCCCTCCAGCCTACTACTTGCCAAATCTACCTATAGGTGGGGTGGGATATTGCAAGATCGGAAGATAACCTCCATACAACGGATCCAATATGGGAGCTCGTGTGAGTGATGACCATCGTATCTGTGACAACCGAAAAATTTCATCATTCTCGGAAAAATTAGTATATGGAATGTACACGATGAAATTCATGTTCAAAATGTGAAATGTAGTGATTTTATGTGTGTATGCGTGTATGTGGTACACAGTATCAAGAAACTAGTCAAAATGATTTTTTCTTGATATAAAACTGATATATTTAGATTCAGTATGCTCAATTTAGTCAATTGAGCATAAAATGTAAAATTTGACAAGGAAACATGCAGTATTAAGAAATTAGCCAAGATGACATTTTCTTGATATAAAACTGATATATTTAGACTCAGGATGCCCAAATTAGTCAATTGAGCACCTGACACGTTTTTCAAAATGAGATCACATAGATCCTGAAAACTGGTCGAGATGACCTCGAATGACATTAAAACTGATAAATTTGGATTCAACACGTCCAAATTAGTCAGTATAGCCGATCAGTATGCTCAAATTAGTTAATTGAGCACAAAGGTAATTTTTGACCGGGAATTCACAGTACCGAAAACTGGTCAAGATGACCTCAGATGGAAATGAAACTAATATATTTGGGTTCAGCATGCCTAAATTAGTCAAGATAGCTCATATTGAAAATTTCGAAAAAAAAAAGTATAAAAAGGGGGGGGGGGGGGGGGGGAATCAGAAATTGCCAAACAGTCCCCCATATTTTTCCTCTCTCTCTTTTCCTCCCACACCCCCACGAATGAATAGTAACCAACCACTAGAAACGGTGTCTGTTTTCGACACCGCCAGCACCGTTGGAAAGCTCTCGCCGAGTTGAGTCCGACGGTCTCTCGTCGTGCTGAGTCCAATGGTGGGTCAACATGACGGAACGGCCGCCGGAGGATGCGCCGCCCGAAAGTCACGGTGGCTAGAATTTTCAAACGTCGATTTCTCCGCTGTCCAACCTCCGATCAAGGTGATTTCAGTCCCAAAAGTTTTGTGGTGAAGAGGAGAACAAAACCCATAGCCCATTTCACCTCAACAACCATCGAATCACGCTGCCCAAGCCCTCGCCATCCCATCGTGAAACTCACCGTTTCCGGCAGAGTTGAGCTACACCACCGGTACCAAGATGCTTAGAATTTCACGTAGATCAAAAGCCCCAAGCTAATTTTGAGCAAAAACATCGGGAAAACGGAGATTGAAGCTTGCCGCCGCCGTGGTGCTTTCGAGGGTCAATTTCCGACCATAGAAGCTTCAATTGGTGAAATTGACACCACCAACGAGTTCCTTATGTCGAGATCAACATTTTGGTACTAAGCTTGGCCCAAACCGCCATCGGTTAACACCGGTCAATTGTGGTCAATGCCGGTCAATGGTGGTCAACGCCGGTCAACGGTGACCCGGACCCCAAAAATTGAAGAATGGCCCGTTGGCCTATTTTCGACGTTCCGGACACGTCCGTGGCAACGAAATTGCAAGACAAAATTTCAAAAGTGAAGGACGGAGAAAAAAATTTTGTGCACACGAAATCAAACGGTTCGTTCGATCACCGATGGGATGATTTCAGTAGTGATTTCGATCCCTTATTCCTACATTTATGATTTGGAATGATTATATATTAATTATGTACTTTTACATGTGAAATTGTAAGAAAAATGGACTATGTGTATGAAAAATAGTCAAATAAGAAAATGTGAAAAATGTAAAGATTTTTACGTAAAAGTTGAATTTTACGTAAAAATATAAGTCTCTGGTATAGTACGTGGTAGAATAGAATTAGGTTAGATGATTTCGAGGCGTTTCCTGAACGCCAGGAACTCAAAAATTAAGCGGAAATGCAGCAAAAATTTCAAAAACGGCACAAAGGGGTATTTTAGGAACCGAAGGGTAAAAGTATGGTCGGGATAGAAACCCGAGCCCTCTCGGTGACTTAGGCCTAAAAAATAAAGGATTAACAATCGAGGGTTAGAATAGTACCACTCGAGGGTCGATGAATAGTAACCCGAGCATTTCAACAATTAAGGCTGAAAAAGCTCGAAAATGCTTACGAAAAATGAATTTATGACTTTTCGATTTAGAAAATCTCATTAAAACGTTAAAGTAAAGATTTTACGGCCCAAAGGCCCATTAAGGACAAAATGGTCATTTTGACCAAAACTTTCAAAAAGATCCAAAAAGGGTCATTAAGCCTTTAAGTTTATTGTTTTATGATTTATGGACTTAGAAAATCCAGTTTAAGTATTAAAATGACAAAATCCATGATCAGGGAAAAGATACTATTCATGATGAATAGTAGTATTCTCGGTCAAAGTTACTATTCACGTCAAAATTACTATTCATCGTAATTTTTTATAGGAGTTGACGGAAAACTTATAACTGGGATATTAGACCCCTAATTCATGATTGGGAAATAAAACGTAGAATTTTACATTTTATTAAGCTTTATGTATGATTTAAGTAACGAAAATAACCGTAATTATTTCGGTTATAGGAATCCGATACAGACACAATAAAGGGGTGTCTATGGACCAAGGAAGCAAGAAAAGAGATACTAGCAGAAGTAGCAGTAAGTTCAAACATTTAATTGACTGCAAAATGAATAGACTATTATGTCTAAGTGTCATATGTGGTAAGTTTTAAATATTTCTATGTCTGCGACATGTATAAACTTTTACGTGTTATATGTTGAAAGTTCAAACCTTTATTTGACTACAACATAAATTGACATGTTTATATCTATGTTTTATATGTAGTAAATTCAGACATTTTATCGTCTGTTACATGAAATTATGTAATATGTTTATATGTTATGTATGAAATGTAAAGTATATATGTAAGGTATTATATGCACAAAGGTGTATTTAATAAAATACACACAATGAAAGAAAGATATGAGTATTGTTCCAAACCATGGAGACAATGATAATGCCCCCTAGTCAGAACCATATGAAAGACAGTAAGGAAAGACAAGAATCAGCAAAATAATAAGACTGAAGCTTTAAACGTTGGATGTTTATGTGTTAGGTCTAAGCCAAACATGAATTGACTTTTATGTTTAAGTGTTATATATAGTAAGTTCGGGTATTTAATTGTCTGCAACATGAACTTACTTGACATGTTTATATATTATGTGTTTTATATGCGGCATGTAAGTTTAAATATTTCCTTGTCTACAACATAAATGGACTGGTCATGTTTATGTGTTTTATGTGCCGTTTTAGTGCCAAGATACTATGATTTGAATGTTATGAAAGTCATGTTACGGACCATGCGTTACGTCTAAATCGAATGTAAATAGACTTGATATGTTTATGTTTGTGTGTTATATTTTATAAGTTCAGGCATTTCCCTATTTACAGCATGAATTTACTCAGTATTCTTAGGTGATAAAGATGACAGGAATTTAGTAGTCAGGTGCGGTATGTACACTAACATAAGAGATAAAATTTTAAGAAAACTACAATATAAACTACATAATAATTTAAAGAGTTCCAGGCCCAGGATGCAACATCAATGCCACCGGTCAGGAACCACCAGAAACTCAATAATTAAATCAGTATTGGTGTACTGGCCTTCTACACAGGTGGAGGTTTCTCAGATTTCAGTTACAAGCTATAATAGGACTCCAAACCGATGGTGGTACGTCCTGGGTTTGGAAGTCTGATGTTATGTAGACTGTAGAGGATTGGCCAGTGGGTTGCTCCCCATAGTCCCTCTCAGTTATACGTGCATTAGGGTATGACCAATTATGGAACCCAAAAACCAGAACATAATGAAAGATAAACTCAAGAAAATAAAAATAAAAATATACAGTCCATAAACGAGCATAAGATATATTAACATTATGAATACCAATGCAATCAAAGTCACTATTCATGGTCAACAGTACTGTTCACAGTCGACAATACTGGTCATGGTCAGAGTTACTATTCATAATGAATAGTAATTCAAAAGAAATCCAAATTATTTATTATGTTAATGATCCATGTTATGTATGATGTTAAGGATATTTAAGCACACGTAAGTATATTTACGATGCTTAAGTATATTTACAAAGTTTTACATATTTAAGTATGATAAGTGTATTCATGATGTTAAATGTGAGAGTATTTTCACAATAACAAGTGTGTCAAGCATGTTATATTTATGATGTTAAGCTTATGATCAATATGCTATGTTTAAATTATTACAATGATAAGTATGAAATTCTGTTCAGTTATTATAGGGCTCCCAATTGGTAGAACGTCCCAGATTTGGAAGTTTAATGTTAAGTAAATCGTAGAGGATAGCACAAAAGTATGTTCAAGATATTAAGTATGTTTAGAGCATGTCAAGAATGCAAGTACGTTCAGGAGATTAAGTAGGTTTAAAGCATGTTAAGTATGAAAGTGTACTCACGGTGTGCATTATGTCAAGTATGATTATGATAAAAAGTATGTATAAGTATGTTTTAAATATTATATACGTTAAGTATAAAATCTAAAGTAATGTATGATATATGTTGTGTTAATATTTTGATGTCATAATTGGTATCATATATGTTCTGTCAGAGATGGTATGAATACATTTAAGTATTAATGTTAAGCAAACATAACGTTATAAAGTTACTATTTATAGTGAATAGTACTACTCATGGTAATAAGCAAGTATAACATGACTAACGTTCCTGTTAAAAATATGATATGTTATAACTATTATGCATAAGTTAATAAACGTAAGTTAATCATATTATGTTAAGTATGCTCTATATGATGATACATATGCATGTTATATTTAAATATGAATGTCTACGTAATAAACGATACGTGTATGCAATGTTAAGTATGAAAGTATGTTTACGACGTTAAGGATATTTAAGTGTACGTAAGTATAATTTACGATACTTAAGTGCATTTACGATATTTTATGTATTTCAGCATGACAAGTATATTTATTATATTAAATGTGAAAGTATTTTCCCAATAATAAGTATGATATATATGTTATGTTTACGATGTGTAGCTTACGTTAAATAAGCTATGTTTACGATATTCAAGCATATCCAAGTATGACTACGATGTTTCAAGTATGTTAAGTATAAAAGCATGTTCATGATGCCAAGTATGTTAAGTATGTTCACGACGTTACAGTCAGTTCACTAGGTTCAAGTATGAAAGTATGTATATGAGATTAAAGCATGATAAATACAAAAGTATGTTTATGATGTTAAGTGCGTATAAAGTACATTAAGTATGTTTACGATGCTAAGTGTGAAAGTAGGATTATGATGTAAAGTGTGTTCAAATATGTACAAGTATGTTTATAAGGTTATGTGTGATAAGTATGAATGTTAAGTGGTATACGGTATATAATATGCAATGTTTCGTGGCTACAGTAGGTATCAAAATTACCTTGTACTATATGGTATGAATTGCTATATGTCATAAATGTATGTTTGAACTTACTGAGCCTATCGCTTACAAGTTTGTTTATGTTGCAGGTAAGCATCCTGCATGACGAGAAGACAAGTGATGGATGACGAACAAGATCTGTATGTGCCAAGGGACTGGACGAGGGTTATGGTACTACTAGGAGTTTTCTGCTGAGCTGTTTAAAAGAGTAATGAAAAGAATGTTAAAATGATGTTTTATGATGTATATCAAATTACGATAATGTATTTACTTTAGTAAATATTTTACCACGATACGATTTGCAAGTTTAAAGTTTTAAAAGTTTAAGTTAAAGAAAAAAAATCCCTGATTTTCACATTCAAATAGGAAGTTAAAATAAGCATGTTAAACGAAGTAGGTTAAAAGTAAGATATCAGTCGTCATATGTGGTATTAGAATAAGTTAAAAGCAAGTTAAAAGTAAGTTGCCGACAACCCAAGTGGTTACAGTCCCTCGCAGTTGGCGACAGTAGCTGACTGTAATAGTACTATTTAACCCTACGTAGGGTGGGACGTCACAGTTGGTATCAGAGCAGTTTGACCATATCCCTCCTGGCACGATGCACATCCAGTTCGCCATCCAAGTAATAGCATAGTACAGGAGCTGGTTCCCTGTACTAGTTTCAAGAATAGACAGTACTTTTACTTTAGCACTCCGTGGGAATGCAGTACTAGTTTCATGCCATCGAGATGATTCTCTAGCTGTGTGCCATTGATTAGGATAACTGGGTTCTTTTGGTTGTTAGCACATCCAGGGAAATGCTCTTGTGTGTATTCAGATTCTTGTGACCCAGATTAGTGCTTAACTGGACCAAGGTTCACCATACCACGATTAAGTGATTCTCTTGAAGGAGTCCAACATTAGCCCCAGTTTCCTCATGGGCAAGCGGGGTGTCATTTCCAACACCGTCTATGTTCCCTAGAGTTATGGTTATATAGGAAGATTAGATGTACAAAGCTATAATAAATAATACGTAGATATGCTTGAAATGACATGTAAATGTTATGAAATGATATGTATATGTGAGGAACAAAGATGAAATAAAATCTTTGTACCCCTACTTGTCTCAATTTTCGAGGACGAAAATTTTATAAGGAGGGATGAATGTGACAACCGGAAAATTTCATCATTCTCGAAAAAATTAGTATATGGAATGTACACGATGAAATTCGTGTTTAAAATGTGAAATGTAGTGATTTTATGTGTGTATGTGTGTATGTGATACATAATATCAAGAAACTGGTCAAAATGGTCTTTTCTTGATATAAAATTGATATATTTAGATTCAGTATGCTCAATTTAATCAATTGAGCAAAAAATCTAAATTTTGACTAGGAAACATGCAGTATCAAGAAATTGGCCAAGTTGACATTTTCTTGATATAAAACTAATATATTTAGACTCAAGATGCCCAAATTAGTCAATCGGGCACCTGACATGTTTTTCGAGACGGGATCACACAGATCCCGAAAACTAGTCGAGATGACCTCAAATGACGTTGAAATTGATAAATTTGGATTCAGCACGTCCAAATTAGTCAGTATAGCCTATCAGTATGCTCAAATTAGTTAATTGAGCACAAACGTAATTCTTGACCAGGAATTCACAGTACCAGAAACTGGTCAAGATGACCTCGAATGGAAATGAAACTGATATATTTGGGTTCAGCATGCCTAAATTAGTCAAGATAGGTCATGTTGAAATTTTAGAAAAAAAAAAGTATAAAAAGAGGGGGAAATCAGAAATTGCCAAACAGTCCCCATATTTTTCCTCTCTCTCTCTCTTCCTCCCACACCCCATGAATGAACAGTAACCAACTACCAGAAACGGTGTCCGTTTTCGACACCGCCGACACCATTGGAAAGCTCTCGCCAAGCTGAGTCCAACGGTGGGTCGACGCGACGGAACGACCGCCGGAGGACGCCGCACGCACTGCCCGAAGGTCACGGTGGCCGGAATTGTCAAACGCCGATTTCTCCGCCGTCCGACCTCTGATCAAGGTGATTCTGGTCCCAAAAGTTTCGTGGTGAAGAGGAGAACAAAACCCATAGCTCATTTCACCTCAATAACCACCGTATCACGCTGTCCAAGCTCTCGTCGTCGTCGCCGTGTCACCGTCATGAAACTCACCGTTTCTGACAGAGTTGAGCTTCGCCACCGGTACCAAAATGCTCTGAATTTCACGTAGATCAAAAGCCCCAAGCCAATTTTGGGCAAAAGGTCGGGAAAATGGAGATTGAATCTGGCTGCCGTCGTCATACTTTCGAGGGTCAATTTCCGGCCATAGGAGCTTCAATTGGTGAAATTGACACCACCAATGAGTTCCTCACGTCGAGATCTACATTTTGGTAACAAGCTTGGACCAAATCGCCACCGGTCAACACCCGTCAACGGTGGACAACGTTGGTCAACGGTGACCTGGACCCCAAAAATTGAAGAATGGCCTGTTGACCTATTTTTGACGTTCCGGACACGTACATAGCATCAGAATTGCAAGACGAAATTTGAAAAGCGAAGAACGGAGAAAAAAAATTTTGTGCACGCGAAATCGAACGGTTCGTTCGATCACCGATGGGATGATTTCGGTAGTGACTTCGGTCCCTCATTCCTAAATTTATGATTTGGAATGATTATGTATTAATTATGTACTTTTACATGTGAAATTGTAAGAAAAATGGACTATGTGTATGAAAAATAGTCAAATAAGAAAATGTTAAAACTATAAAGATTTTTACATAAAAGTTGAATTTTACATAAAAATATAAGTCTCTGGTATAGTACGTGGTGCAATAGAATTAGGTTAGACAGTTTCGAGGCATTTCCTAAACGCCGGGAACTAAAAAATTTAGCGGAAATGCTACCAAAATTTCAAAAAACGGCACAAAGGGGTATTTTAGGAACCGAAGGGTAAAAATATGGTCGGGATGGAAACCCGAGCCCTCTCGGTGACTTAGGCCCGAAAAATAAAGGATTAACGACCAAGGGTTAAAATAGTGCTACCTGAGGGTCGGTGAATAGTAACCTGACAATTTCAGCAATTAAGGCTGAAAAAGCTCGAAAATGCTTAAGAAAAATGAATTTATGACTTTTGGATTTAGAAAATACCATTAAAATGTTAAAGTAAAGATTTTACGACCCAAATGTAGGAAAATAAACTGGTAAAAACGTATCAGAGTGGTGCAGCGGAACAATAAAAATTTTTAGATCGTTAAATATCTCATGATGCCATATACAATAAATCAACAACAATTAAAACTCATACCTCAAGGATGCCAATCTGCAGGAGGAGAATGACCGGAGGCTTCAACCAACTAGCCTTCTCTAATATTCTCCAATTCCCGAATGGCTGAGTGTGTGGGCACTCTGAACCTCGATCGGTATGCTAGCACTACTAGTCTTCTTCTGACCACCCAGATCTCTAAAGAACTTTATTGTCACGATGAGCTGTGCAACAATAAGCCTGCTCACCTGAGAGTCTGTGGTCTAAGAGAACTGGAGTGGCAGGACCTCTATTTATAGACCTGCATGAGGTGATTCTCTGAATTTGAATTGGATTAGGAAAAGATATTTTCCCTTATCCAAACCCATAAAATCCGAATTTTTCCAAGGGAGAATCTCCACTAAAAATTCGGTTTTCTTAGGATAGATCCAATCCAAATCTCAACAAGATTTTAACTAGAATTTTATCTCCCTTTTTCAACCAAAAAATCCGAAATCTTTAGGAGAAAATCTTCTCCAAATTTTCGGCCACTTTTAGGATAAGGAAGAATCAAAATTCCACTAGGATTTTTCAAGCTAAATCTCATCTCAACCTTATCCAAAAATAACCGAATTTCCTAGGATTAAGGCTCCAAAATTTCGGCCACTTTTAGGGAAGGAGAGAATTCAAATTCAACTAGGATTGAAGCTTGAATTTACCCTTGAATCTCATCCACAAAATCCGAAATTTTCATGAGGATTATCCTCAAAAATTTCGTCCCTTATTTGTTGGGATTTGGATTCAAAATTCAAGTAGGATTCTAACAAGATTATCCTCTCCAAATCCAACTCAAATTCGAATTTCAAACCTTGTGGATTTTCCACAACAAATTCGAATCCTACTTGGACTGTGATTCAAAATTTGAATTTCAAATTTCAAATTCAAATTTCAAATTCAAATTTCAAATTTCAAATTTCAAATTTCAAATTTAAATTTCAAATTCAAATTTCAAATTCGAATTTCAAATTCAAATTTCAAATTCAAATT
Organism: Antiaris toxicaria; assembly: GCA_035233585.1. Taxonomy (NCBI): domain Eukaryota; kingdom Viridiplantae; phylum Streptophyta; class Magnoliopsida; order Rosales; family Moraceae; genus Antiaris; species Antiaris toxicaria. The sequence continues at coordinate 50,476,266 of CP141153.1, forward strand.
TCAAATTCAAAATTCAAATTTCAAATTTCAAAATTCAAATTTCAAATTCCACAAAACGGTTGTGTTTCATATTCTTGTTCTCATGGATAATTTTCTACAACTCCAATCCAATCTCAAATAAAATCATGGCAACTTTATTTGGAGTTCGAATAATTGTGTACTCTATTATCCAAAACAAAATCTGAATCCAACCGGAGAGAATCTTGTCTACCATCCTAATCCTGTGTCATCACCATCCATGCATAATAAACTAGCCAATAGCATACACAAATCAATTTGCCAAACGTTAAGGAATTATGTGGAGCTAGTAGAGGGACTGATTGGATATATATAATCGGGCTCCCGTGATTCCATATGATCATCATTCTGTACCGAACAACTCAATCATATGATCACTAATTTCAGAGTCACACCACTATAAACCTGAAACTGAACTCCCAATTATATACCGTATTACGTAATCCTGTGACGAGCTACCATCCAATGACCTTGTCATATATGCAAAACCCTCATATGATATCCATGATCAGCCTTAGGTCAAAGTCCGTTTAATCCTACTGATCAGGCTATCTTAAAGTTCCATTATACTACCGAATCAAGAAAATGATTATTCACCATATGTGAATAAGAAGTCATCCGCCCAGCAGACGACCCAAGGCCTTGTCCATTTTCACATTCAGTATAATGCCTTTAAGAGGATACCTTTAACTCCTCAGAGCTATGATTCCGATATCTGCAAACAAACCCTTCATCGTATACAAGTCATGCACCCAACGAACCGGTCTATAAGCTTACTACCTCTGAGACGCTTTAGCCATTGGAACATCAAAGTACACAAGTCATATACATGAAGTAGTTCATTTACTCAGGATTAAGGTTATTGCACAATGAACATCAAAAGCAGATTGATCCACTCATAGCGGACTACGTAGATCAATCACGCTTTAGTCCCGGTCTAATATGTCACCACCGAGCATCATATCCATGTCTCTACTTGGGAGTCCAGCTCTAGACAGTCAAGACAGACCGTCCCCTCTAAGGCTTTAGACAACATAATAGTCTTAACATGAGTTAGATGCTCGGTCTAACCCCATAGACTACAGACCATAGTTTAGACTGCTAACTTTAGAACATTGTCTTCTCGCATACAAAAAGTCCATTGCATGCAACGTTCTAACAGTTTTAACACAAGCAGTCAGTGAGCCATATTTGCTTACATTTACTTTAACATGTAAATAAGACGAGGACAGATAGTAATGTAATGAATAACCTCTATGTATAATTTTATTATCCAGTTCAAAATGAATACATCAAAATGTCTCTAATACTTAGGGCATTTCCTAACAATCTCCCACTTGCCCTAAGCCAGTAGATGTGCCATGTTACGCATCCCCATCACCTCTACATGCCTCTCAAAGCTTCTAGCTACCAAAGTCTTAGTAAAGGGATCAGTGATGTTGTCCTCGGACGCGATCTTACATACATCCACTTGTCCTGTCTCCACATGCCCTCTAATAATATGATATCTCCGATCAATGTGCTTGGTCCTCTTGTGGTGCCGAGATTCCCTTGTGTTGGCAATAGCCCCTGTATTATCACAGTAAAGTGTGATAGGCTTGTCAACACCCGGAATGACCTCAAGGTCTCTAAAGAATTTGCGGAGCCAAACCGCTTCTTTAGATGCCTCAGCCGCAGCCACATACTCAGCCTCCATAGTAGAGTCAGCTGTGCAGCCCTGCTTCACGCTCCTCCACACAATGGCGCCTCCTCCGAGTAAAAACACTGATCCAGATGTCGATTTCCTCGAATCCTTACAAGTCTGGAAGTCTGAGTCCGTGTATCCTACGGGTGTTAGGTCCCCTCCAGAATACACTAGCATATAATCCCTCGTTCTCTTAAGATACTTGAGTATATGCTTTACTGCTTGCCAGTGCTTGGTTCCAGGATTCGCTTGATATCAACTCACCATACCTACTGCAAAACATATGTCCGGGCGAGTGCAAAGCATAGCGTACATAAGGCTACCCACAGCGGATGCATAAGGGACCTTACTCATACGCTCTCTTTCTTCCGATGTCTTGGGACAGTCATCCAATGAAAGAGTTAGACCGGCAATAGAAGGTTGTGAGCCTTTCTTTGCCTCTAGCATTGCATATTTGTCAATTATTTTATCTATGTATGAAGCTTGGGATAATGCTATCATTTTGTTCTTTCGATCTCTGAAGAGACGAATGCCTAGAACATAATTAGCTTCTCCTAAGTCCTTCATGTCAAACTGTTGGTGTAACCAAAGCTTGACCGATGATAAGTTCCCTACATCATTCCCAATGAGTAGTATATCATCGACATAGAGTATCAGAAAGACCACTTTTCCATCCTTAATACGTTTATAAACACAAGGTTCATCAACGTTCTGCTCAAAACCAAATGTCTTAATCGCTTGATCAAACCTCTGGTTCCATGAGCGGGATGCCTGCTTTAATCCATAAATGGATCTAAGCAACTTGCAGACTTTCCTTTCTTGGCCTTTTGCCATGAACCCTTCGGGCTGTATCATATAGATACACTCTTCAAGATGGCCATTCAAGAATGTCGTCTTGACATCCATTTGCCAGATCTCGTAATCGAGAGCCACAGCAATGGACAGAAGAATACGGATAGACTTCAGCATAGCAACAGGCGAAAAGGTTTCCTCGTAATCGATTCCAGCCTTTTGCGTGTATCCCTTTGCAACCAGTCTAGCTTTGAAAGTTTCCACTCTCCCTTCCGCATCCTTCTTTCTTTTGTAGACCCATTTGCATCCAATGGGTTTTATCCCATCCGGCAAATCTACAAGTTCCCAAACAGAGTTGGATTTCATAGAATCCATCTCATTGTTCATAGCCTGTTTCCAAGATCTAGAATCAACATCCTTTATAGCTTCATCATATGTGACCGGATCTTCCTCATGCTCATGAGCCTCGGCCTGGTATACCTCAGCATCATACATAAAGAAATTAGGTTTCTTAGAAACCCTCCCACTACGACGAGGCACCCTAAATTGTTGATCGTCTGCAGGTCTTTCACTGGAACTCGGACTTGTGTCCAAGACCGAAATCTGTGGAGCAGTTGTTTCACCCGATAACTCCTCTAGCACCACTTTGCTTCGAGGCTTAAAGTCATTCATGTGACTTTCCTCCAAGAATGTCGCATGGGTTAAGACAATGACCTTTTGTTCCTTCGGGTTATAGAACAGACCTCCTTTAGTTCCCTTTGGATACCCTACAAACATGCACAATTCTGATCTTGGTTCCAACTTCTTCGCATCCCCATCCAGTAAATGTGCCGGGCAGCCCCATATTCTCATATGTCCAAGGGAGGGCTTCCTGCCACGCCACAATTCATACGTAGTTCTAGGAATTGATTTGCTCGGAACCTGGTTCAGAATATAGCACGCCGTTTGTAAAGCATGTCCCCAAAATGATAATGGCAGCGTTGAGTAACTCATCATGGACCGTACCATATCCAATAAGGTCCTGTTTCTCCTTTCGGCTACACCATTCTGTTGTGGAGTACCAGGAGCAGTCAATTGGGATAAAATCCCGTTCTCTACAAGATGTCCTAGAAATTCATCAGAGAGGTATTCGCCACCTCGATCAGATCGAAGTGTCTTTATGGATTTATCCAATTGCTTTTCCACTTCCGCACGATACTCTTTGAACTTGTCAAAGGTTTCGCTCTTGCGGTGCATCAGATACACATATCCATACCTCGAGGAATCATCTATGAAAGAGACATAGTACTCGAACCTTCCTCGTGCTGTGACGTTCATGGGGCCACATACGTCAGTGTGCACAATTTCTAAGAGCTCCTGTGCCCTTGTACCCTTAGCTCCAAAAGACCTCTTAGTCATCTTACCCTCTAGATAGGACTCACTTTGGGGAAGTCGTACCTCCTCCAGAGATTCCAGAGGACCGTCTTTCACCAATCTTTGAATCCTATCCTGATTAATATGACCAAGTCTTAAATGCCAAAGATACGCCTTGTTAGAGTGAGAAACTTTCAACCTTTTAGAGTTATCAATTAATTCAGTGTCAAGCAGTGAGTACATCTTTGGTCTGATCAAATATAGGTTTCCATCCATCCATCCAGAATAGATAAAAGACTTATTTCTACGAATATCAACTCTTTTACTAAAAGAAACTGAATAAGAATCCTTTATTAAACAAGCTACCGATATAAGGTTCCTCCTAAAATTAGGAACATAAAAACAGTCTTTCAATAAAATAAACCTAAATTGATCAAAATAAAGATGAACGTGTCCCACTGCCTCAGCCACCACAAAGCTACCATTTCCAGTCCGCAACGAGAGGCTCCTATCATGTAGACTTCTCGTTTCCACGAACCCCTACATAGAAACACAAACATGATTAGTGGCGCCCGAATCAATGACCCATGTGTCTTTCGATTCTTCCACCAAACACGCTTCTAAGTAATGAAGTTCCTTACCTTCCTTGCCCTTGGAGGCTAGGAATTCCCGGCAAGCCTTCTTGAAGTGACCTACCTTCCCACAGTGGAAGCATTTGGACTTTTTAGGGTCCTTTGGCTTCTTGTTCTTCTTCTTCTTCTTCCCGTCCGAGACAGGAGGATTAGAAGAACTGGAAGCCACTTGCTTCTTATTTGGCCTCTTCCTCTTCCGTGAGGGATTGGAAGATTCAGCCAAATTGGCCTCTCCTTTAGGTCGGACCACATCCTCATCCCTGATCATCCGCTCATAAGCCTGTAGTTGCTTCATGAGCTCGGTAAGTCCGAACACCTTTGTCGCCAGATTGTATGCGGCCTTAAACCCCACAAAATCTTTAGACAGAGTCTTGAACACCATCTCGATCTGGGTGTTGTAGTCTAACTCAGCACCATTCTCGGCAGCCTCAGCGAAGAATCCCATTAGAGTGATCATATGGTCCTTCACCGGAGCACCCGCCTTTTGCTTGGAGTTCATAATGCTGGTGATTGCAGACTGTCGAGCTAATTTTTCTTGGCCTCCGAACATGTCCTCCAGATTTTCCATGATCTCCCCAGCAACTTGATAAGTCTCATGCTGCTTTTGTAAAGCACTCGTCATGCTAGCAAGGATGTAGCATCGAGCTATCTCATTGGATTCTCTCCAATGATTATAGGCAACCGGGACCTCCTCAAGTGGTGTGTCAGGTTTGGGCCCAGGTGGGCATGGTTCGTCCAATACGAACTTGTGTCTCTCGCAGCTGAGAACTATTAATAGATTTCTTTTCCAATCTTTATAATTGTCGCCATTCAACTTATTTTCAGTAAGTATCGAAATGAGGGGTGTCGGTGACATTTTGAACTGAAATAAAATTATACTAGACATCATTACAAAGCCCAAGCAAATATACAGATAATTTAGCAAATAAAAACATACAAGTATATTCCTACATGAAACTTGAAAAAACATGTAGCATTGCAACGGTAATACTCAGCACCTATTGCCCCAAGCCACCGAGGGGTGGTCATGAGAACAAATAGCCGGAACATGGACCCCGTCCAATTAATATATGTTTCCTTAAATCCTCCAAGGTTAAGACATATATTAATAACCGCTTATTTGGCCACCAGTTTAGTTAACAGAGCTTCTAGGGAAGGTTAATAACTAAACGAATCTTGAGTGTATAACCATTGTTTACGTAGCCCGATCCACATCCCACCAAGCCACCGAGGGGTGGTCATGAATAGGATCGCACCCGAACACGTTTTCCACATAGGAGATCCAATCTAGTATACCGGCGGCGGTAAACACCTACCGAGGGGTGTGGTCAGGTCAGAACTGACGCGAGGCGTTACCATGCTTTCACATATGGATCAACAATGGAGGCCGTGGGTTTTGTTTGAAACCCTCTCCCACTCAATATTTTGAAAAACATGCAAGTTTTGACAAATTATGTATGATCAATATAGTATGAGCAGCACTCACCTATCCTATATGACATGTTATCAAATATGCATACAAAACATCCATCAATACATATTTATACATCCATGACATATCACAGAAAAAATAATTGACAGAATAACCAAGCTATGGTTCCATCCTAGAACAAAGAAAATAAAGATTACAAAATTCCATCCAAAGCATTCTTTGGGTCTTGAATTTTGTTCTGTCTTCTGGTATCCATCTTTATGTAGCCTCTCCATTTATTTCTCATCCCATGAATTATTTAAAATTTAAATCTCCAAAAATTTAAATTTCAAATTCAAATTCCAAATTCGAATTTCAAATTTAAATTTCTAATTCAAATTTTAAACAATTTTAAACATCATGTGTAATAATATGTAATTACAAAATTTCAAATTTTTAATTACATATTTTTAAACATGATTTAAAATTAAATCTCAAATTTAAAAATCAAAATTTTCTGATTTTTGGATCGTCGGACCGCCGCCCGTGAAGGCTGCAGCCGCCGTGGGCAGCCACCAACCCCGGAGGGGCTGGCAGCCCACGGCTGCCCCTTGTGCAGCCCTGCCGGAGGGTTGGTGGCTGCCCACGGCGGCCCCTTGTGCAGCCCTGCCGGGCTGCAGGCCAAGCCTGCAGCGCCAGGCTGCACGCCCAGACTGGGCGCAGCAGCCGGCAGGCTGCAGGCAGCGCCTGCAGCCAGAGGCTGCACGCCCAGGCTACGGCCAGCCTTGGGCAGGCCACGGCCACCCCTGGCTGCAGGCAGAGCCTGCGGCCGTGGGTGGTGTGGGCCTGCACAGGGGCTGCCGCAGCCCCATCCTGCCCGAGGGCAGGGGCTGTAGCCCCACCAAGGTTTGTCGGCCTATCCCGAGGGGTCGTGTCTCGATTTTCGTGCCATATTCCAATTTACCTATTAGGATCTCCAAAAAATTAATTTGAATCCCAATTAAATTGAAATTTTCCACACAATCAAAATTTCAATCTTTAAATTAAATTTAACTTTTGGGAAAAATAAATTACGGTCTTCAATCTTCAATCTCCTCCAAGAATAATTATATAAAAAATTCCTAAACCGTTTCCGGTGTTCAAAAAATTCTAACCATAAAAATTCTAAGAGACAAGAATTAAAATCCATGGGAAAATTACAGTGTAAATAAACTGCTCCCATGGTTACATAAAAAATTCCTAGATACAATTTTTCTAAATTCTAAGGAACCATAACCGGCATAAACAAGCATGCTTATAATAATTCAAAAAATTAAAAAATTAAAAAAAAGACACATACTTTATACATAATACATGATAACAACATAAAGGAACCCTAGAATGCCACTCTCTAAATATCAAATCCATACATAAATAAAAAGACTAAGTAATTGTCTAATTTATGTGCATGGCATAGTCATGAGATGGCTCTGATACCAATTGTAGGAAAATAAACCGGTAAAAACGTATCAGAGTGGTGCAGCAGAACAATAAAAATTTTTAGATCGTTAAATATCTCATGATGCCATATACAATAAATCAACAACAATTAAAACTCATACCTCAAGGATGCCAATCTGCAGGAGGAGAATGACCGGAGGCTTCAACTAACTAGCCTTCTCTACTATTCTCCAATTCCCGAATGACTGAGTGTGTGGGCACTCTGAACCTCGATCGGTATGCTAGCACTACTAGACTTCTTCCGACCACCCAGATCTCTAAAGAACTTTATTGTCACAATGAGCTGTGTAACAATAAGCCTGCTCACCTGAGAGTCTGTGGTCTAAGAGAACTGGAGTGGCAGGACCTCTATTTATAGACCTGCATGAGGTGATTCTCTGAATTTGAATTGGATTAGGAAAAGATATTTTCCCTTATCCAAACCCATAAAATCCGAATTTTTCCAAGGGAGAATCTCCACTAAAAATTCGGTTTTCTTAGGATAGATCCAATCCAAATCTCCACAAGATTTTAACTAGAATTTTATCTCCCTTTTTCAACCAAAAATCCGAAATCTTTAGGAGAAAATCTTCTCCAAATTTTCGGCCACTTTTAGGATAAGGAAGAATCAAAATTCCACTAGGATTTTTCAAGCTAAATCTCATCTCAACCTTATCCAAAAATAACCGAATTTCCTAGGATTAAGGCTCCAAAATTTCAGCCACTTTTAGGGAAGGAGAGAATCCAAATTCAACTAGGATTGAAGCTTGAATTTACCCTTGAATCTCATCCACAAAATCCGAAATTTTCATGAGGATTATCCTCAAAAATTTCGTCCCTTATTTGTTGGGATTTGGATTCAAAATTCAAGTAGGATTCTAACAAGATTATCCTCTCCAAATCCAACTCAAATTCGAATTTCAAACCTTATGGATTTTCCACAACAAATTCGAATCCTACTTGGACTGTGATTCAAAATTTGAATTTCAAATTTCAAATTCAAATTTCAAATTCAAATTTCAAATTTCAAATTTCAAATTTCAAATTTAAATTTCAAATTCAAATTTCAAATTCGAATTTCAAATTCAAATTTCAAATTCAAAATTCAAATTTCAAATTTCAAAATTCAAATTTCAAATTCCACAAAACGGTTGTGTTTCATATTCTTGTTCTCATGGATAATTTTCTACAACTCCAATCCAATCTCAAATAAAATCATGGCAACTTTATTTGGAGTTCGAATAATTGTGTACTCTATTATCCAAAACAAAATCTGAATCCAACCGGAGAGAATCTTGTCTACCATCCTAATCCTGTGTCATCACCATCCATGCATAATAAACTAGCCAATAGCATACACAAATCAATTTGCCAAACGTTAAGGAATTATGTGGAGCTAGTAGAGGGACTGATTGGATATATATAATCGGGCTCCCGTGATTCCATATGATCATCATTCTGTACCGAACAACTCAATCATATGATCACTAATTTCAGAGTCACACCACTATAAACCTGAAACTGAACTCCCAATTATATACCATATTACGTAATCCTGTGACGAGCTACCATCCAATGACCTTGTCATATATGCAAAACCCTCATATGATATCCATGATCAGCCTTAGGTCAAAGTCCGTTTAATCCTACTGATCAGGCTATCTTAAAGTTCCATTATACTACCGAATCAAGAAAATGATTATTCACCATATGTGAATAAGAAGTCATCCGCCCAGCAGACGACCCAAGGCCTTGTCCATTTTCACATTCAGTATAATGCCTTTAAGAGGATACCTTTAACTCCTCAGAGCTATGATTCCGATATCTGCAAACAAACCCTTCATCGTATACAAGTCATGCACCCAACGAACCGGTCTATAAGCTTACTACCTCTGAGACGCTTTAGCCATTGGAACATCAAAGTACACAAGTCATATACATGAAGTAGTTCATTTACTCAGGATTAAGGTTATTGCACAATGAACGTCAAAAGCAGATTGATCCACTCATAGCGGACTACGTAGATCAATCACGCTTTAGTCCCGGTCTAATATGTCACCACCGAGCAACATATCCATGTCTCTACTTGGGAGTCCAGCTCCAGACAGTCAAGACAGACCGTCCCCTCTAAGGCTTTAGACAACATAATAGTCTTAACATGAGTTAGATGCTCGGTCTAACCCCATAGACTACAGACCATAGTTTAGACTGCTAACTTTAGAACATTGTCTTCTCGCATACAAAAAGTCCATTGCATGCAACGTTCTAACAGTTTTAACACAAGCAGTCAGTGAGCCATATTTGCTTACATTTACTTTAACATGTAAATAAGACGAGGACAGATAGCAATGTAATGAATAACCTCTATGTATAATTTTATTATCCAGTTCAAAATGAATACATCAAAATGTCTCTAATACTTAGGGCATTTCCTAACACCAAAGGCCCGTCAGCGGCACAATGGTCATTTTGACCAAAACTTTCAAAAAGATCCAAAAAGGGTCATTAAGCCTTTAAGTTTATTGTTTTATGATTTATGGACTTAGAAAATCCAGTTTAAGTATTAAAATGACAAGATTCATGATCAGGGCAAAGATACTATTCATGATGAATAGTACTATTCACGGTCAAGTTACTATTCACATCAAAATTAGTATTCATCGTAATTTTTGACAGGAGTTGACGGAAAAATTATAAATGGGATATTAGACCCCTAATTCATGATTGGGAAATGAAACGTAGAATTTTTACGTTTTATCAAGCTTTATATATGATTTAAGTAACGAAAATAACCGTAATTATTTCGGTTATAGGAGTCCGATACAGACGCAATAAAGAGACGTCTACGGACCAAGGAAGCAAGAAAGGAGATACGAGTAGAAGTAGCAGTAAGTTAAACATTTAATTGACTGTAACACGAATAGACTATTATGTCTAAATGTCATATGTGGCAAGTTTTAAATATTTCTATGTCTGTGACATGTATAAACTTTTACGTGTTATATGTTGTAAGTTCAAACCTTTATTTGACTACAACATAAATTGACATGTTTATATCTATGTTTTTTATGTAGTAAATTCAGACATTTTATTGTCTGTTACATGAAATTATGTAATATGTTTGTTTGTTATGTATGAAATTAAACGTTGGATGTTTTTGTATTAGGTCTAAGGCAAACATGAATTGACTTTTATGTTTAAGTGTTATATACAGTAAGTTCGGGCATTTAATTGTCTGCAACATGAACTTACTTGACATGTTTATGTATTATGTGTTTTATATGCGGCATGTGAGTTTAAATATTTCCTAGTCTGCAACATAAATGGACTGGTCATGTTTATGTGTTTTATGTGCAGTTTTAGTGCCAAGAGACTATGATTTGAATGTTATGAAAGTCATGTTACAAACCATGCGTTACGTCTAAGTCGAATGTAAATTGACTTGACATGTTTATGTTTGTGTGTTATATTTTATAAGTTCAGACATTTCTCTGTTTACAGCATGAATTTACTCAGTATTCTTAGGTGATAGAGATGACAGGAATTTAGTAGTCAGGTACGGTATGCACACTAACATAAGAGATAAAATTTTAAGAAAACTACAATATAAACTACATAATAATTTAAAGAGTTCCAGACCCAGGAGGCAACATCAATGCCATTGGTCAGGAACCCCAGAAACTCAGTAATTAAATCAGTATTAGTGTAGTGGCCTCCCACACAAGTGGAGGTTTCTCAAATTTTAGTTACAAGTTATAATTGGACTCCAAACCGATGGTGGTACGTCCCGGGTTTGGAAGTATGATGTTATGTAGACTGTGGAGGACTGGCCAGTGGGTTGTTCCCCAGAGTCCCTCTCAATTATACACGTATTACGGTATGACCAATTATGGAACCCAAAAACCAGAACGTAATGAAAGCTAAAGACTCAAGAAAATAAAAATAAAAATATACAGTCCATAAAAGAGCATAAGATATACTAACATTATGAATACCAATGCAATCAAAGTCACTGTTCACAGTCAACGGTACTGTTCACAGTCGACAATACTGTTCATGGTCAGAGTTACTATTTATAGTGAATAGTAATACAAAAGCAGTGCATATTATTCATTTTGTTAATAATCCATGTTATATTTGATGTTAAGGATATTTAAGCATACGTAAGTGTATTTACGATGCTTAAGTATATTTACAAAATTTTATATATTTAAGTATGATAAGTGTATTCATGATGTTAAATATGAGAGTATTTTCACAATAACAAGTGTGTCAAGTATGTTATATTTATGATGTTAAGCTTATGATCAATATGCTATGTTTAAATTATTACAATGATAAGTATGAAATTCTATTCAGTTATTATAGGGCTCCCAATTAGTAGTACGTCCCGGATTTGGAAGTTTAATGTTAAGTAAATCGTAGAGGATAGCACAAAAGTATGTTCAAGATATTAAGTATGTTTAGAGCATGTCAAGAATGCAAGTACGTTCAAGAGATTAAGTAGGTTTAAAGCATGTTAAGTATGAAAGTGTACTCACGGGTGCATTATGTCAAGTATGGTTATGATAAAAAGTATGTATAAGTATGTTTTAAATATTGTATACGTTAAGTATAAAATCTAAAGTAATGTATGATATATGTTGTGTTAATATTTTGATGTTATAATTGGTACCATATATGTTCTGTCAGAAATGGTATGAATGATGTTAAATACATTTAAGTATTAATGTTAAGCAAACATAACGTTATAAAGTTACTATTTATAGTGCATAGTATTACTCATGGTAATAAGCAAGTATAACATGACTAACGTTCCTGTTAAAAATATGATATGTTATAATTATTACGCATAAGTTAATAAACGTAAGTTAATCATATTATGTTAAGTATGCTCTATATGATGATACATATGCATGTTATATTTAAATATGAATTCTAAATAATAAACGATACGTGTATGCAATGTTTGCATGTATGAAAGTATGTTTATGACGTTAGGGATATTTAAGTATACGTAAGTATAATTTATGATGCTTAAGTACATTTACGATGTTTTATGTATTTCAGCATGACAAGTATATTTATTATGTTAAATGTGAAAGTATTTTCATGATAATAAGTATTATATATATATTATGTTTACAATGTGTAGCATACGTTAAATAAGCTATATTTGTTAGGAAATGCCCTAAGCATTAGAGACATTTTTGATGTATTTATTTTGAACTGGATAATAAGATTATATATAGAGGTTATTCATTACATTGCTATCTGTCCTCGTCTTATTTACATGTTAAAGTAAATGTAAGCAAATATGGCTCCCTGACTGCTTGTGTTAAACTGTTAGAACGTTGCATGCAATGGATTTTTGTATGCGAGAAGACAATGTTCTAAAGTTAGCGGTCTAAACTATGGTCTGTAGTCTATGGGGTTAGACCGAGCGTCTAACTCATGTTAAGACTATTATGTTGTCTAAAGCCTTGGAGGGGACGGTTTGTCTTGACTGTCTGGAGCTGGACTCCCAAGTAGAGACATAGATATGTTGCTTGGTAGTGACATATTAGACCGGGACTAAAGCGTGACTGATCTACGAAGTCCACTTTGAGTGGATCAATCTGCTTTTGACGTTCATTATGCAGTAACCTTAATCTTGAGTAAAAGGACTGCTTCATGTATATGACTTGTGTACTTTGATGTTCCAATGGCTAAAGCGTCTTAGAGGTAGTAAGCTTATAGACCGGTTCGTTGGGTGCATGACTTGTATACGATGAAGGGTTCGTTTACAGATATTGGAATCATAGCTCTAATGAGGAGTTAAGGGTATCCTCTTAAAGGCATTATACTGAATGTGAAAATGGACAAGGCCTTGGGTCGTCTGCTGGGCGGATGACTTCTTATTCACATATGGTGAATAATCATTTTCTTTATTCGGTAGTATAATGGAACTTTAAGATAGCCTGATCAGTAGGATTAAACAGACTTTGGCCTAAGGCTGACCATGGATATCATATGAGGGTTCTACATACATGACAAGGTCATTGGACAATAGCTTGTCACAGGCTTACGTAATACGGTATATAATTGGGAGTTCGGTTTCAGGTTTATAGTGGTGTGACTCTAAAACTAGTGATCATATGAATGAGTTGTTCGATAAAAGAATGATGATCATATGGATTCGCGGGAGCCCGATTATATATGTCCAATCAGTCCCTCTACTAGCTCCACATAATTCCTTAACGTTTGGCAAATTGATTTGTGTATGCTATTGTGACAACCGGGAAATTCAAGCAATTCTCGGACGAAAATGTACAATTGTATGTATATAACAATTTGTACTATTTAAAGAGTGAAATAAATGTATTTATATTGTTTAGAATATATGAAAATGTTCTAACAATACTGACGAGTAAGAATTCAGTGTTGGAAAAATTCACTGAGTTGAAACGGGTGAAACGGTGCCAAAATCGGCATTGAAAACCCTAACCGGAGCAATAAAAGACGGTAAACTTCCGGGATTGATTTTGATCAAACGGAAGCAGATTAAATTGATCTGACTGCACAGGAGACCTCAGGAACACGCCGGGACGATTTTGGGAAAATTTCGGCTCGAACCGGCATCGGTCAAAAAGTAGTCGAATTAATGTGAATAGTGAAAGTCAAAGTCAACTTTCACTTTTGCATTTATGACATCATAAATCAAGATTATTAATGGAAAGAATTATGGTGGTTGGTAGAATGAATGGCCATGATTCATTTAACTTTTGATCTAAAGGCCAAGATTTGGCCAAAAATTTCCATTTTTAATTTTTGAAAAATGGAGAAAGAAATGGTGTGAAAGGTGTCAAATTTTGATTGGTTTAGAGCCAAATTAATTGGCTTTCTTCCATGCATAAGTCGGCAACTTTGGGAATGAAATGGCCGAGACACTTTTTCAAAGCAAAACCATAGAACAAAATTTTTCTAAGTTCTCTTTCATGGTGTACGTGAGCCACCCAAGGGAAACCAAGTTTTCTCTTCAAATTTCTTCACAAAAAAGTGTGTCAAGACACTCCTAGAAGACAAAGGAAGCATTAGACCAAGGTAACTTCCCTTGCACTTGAAATTTTCATGGTTTTTTTCAATGAAATCCGTGGGTGAATAGTGATTGGAAGATGGAAAATTTTTGGTTGTTTTTCATGGATTTGATGTTGGGTTTTGTTAAGGATGAAATAAGGAAGAAAACCATGCAAATTGTGTAAAGAAAAACCAAATTTTGGTTGGTTTTTCCAAGGTAAATCCGTGGGTTACCTTGAGTAACCAATGAGAAAAAAAGTTTGGTTAATGGTTAACATGCTTTCTAAGTTTAAATTTGTGAAGAATAAAGCTTGTATTTCATTATGAAAAGCTTGGAAAAAATTTCTTGTGTGAAATACATGATGTGGCCGTGGGGTTGTTAATGGTCTGGAAGAAAATTTTTGCATGTTTTATGTGGTAATTGGTTGATTGGAATTATGCATTTCAATATGCAAATGATGAATTCATAATGGAAAGAATGAAACAAAATTTTTTGGCATGTTTTCATTCAATGGCCGTGGGGTATAAGTGTGTAAAAACCCTAGGAAATTTGGTTGAAAATGCCAAGAAAATGGGCTTGAAAATGTGTTAAAAATGTGACATTTGAATGGCCTAAAATGTGGTGGAAGTTTGACAAAATTTGGTTCGGTTTTGTTGTGAAAACCGAAACCAAATTAAGGGTAAATTTGTGAAAAAAATGTTGTAATGTGGGTGATAATGTGAAATTGGAAAATTGTGGGCTTTTATGTAAAAGTTTGGAAAACTTTTACATAAAATAGGCTTGTGGTATAGTACGTGGCAGGTACTTATGGTTCGAGGCGTACCTAACGCCGGAAGCCTTAAATTTACGCCGAAATGCTGCCGAAATTTCGAAAACGGCATTCGGGGTAAAATTGGGAATTTAAAATAAAAGTTAGGGCCGGGACGGAAACTCGAGTCCCTAACGGAAAAATTGAATAAGGAAAAAATTTAAGGGGTGGGTCATGAATAGTAACCCGTCCCCTTAAAAATGAAAAACGCGTGTGAGATTGAAAAAAACCGACCCCGAGGGGGGGCGTTTTTGGAAATGAAATAAAGGTCCGAGTCGAGAACGGAAAACCCGAGCCTCGGAGACCTAGGTCGGGAAAGTCTAGATGAACGTTTTAAATACTAGTGAAACGTCCATTTGAGACTCCGAAACGATAGAAAATCGCTAAACCGACGTGAGGGTCAGAATAGTGCTTCCCGAGGGCCGGGAAAACAAAAGTTGGAAATAAAATAGAAATGAACCCGGTAATGATTAGAAAAGAGTCAGAAAAGTTCCTGAGAGCCAAAAATGCAGTCTGGATCAATAAAATTCCATCAAAGGCAAAACTGTAATTTTGCCAAAATATTGGGGTAAAATCGTAATTTTGTAAAAGTTGGGGGAAAATGGTGAAAATAATAAATAAAACCTAAAAAGATATAAATAGGTTTTATTTAAGCTTTTTAATGAAAAATAAAAGCTATAAATGGGAAAGAAATTAACAGACATAGTTTTGTCTGTAGGATCCCAAAATCGGCCTACAAGGAAGGCGATTCAAGATCCAAGAGAGAGAAAGGAAACAGTCTGATAAGGTAAGTTCAGACATTTACCTGTCTGCAACATATAGCAATATTGTGCTAACCTTAATGTACTAACTATAAGTTAGGTACATATGTGCTACAGGCACTATGATAGAATAGAGAGAGAGACGAAATGTGCTACGGGCACTATAAGAATGGGACACATGGTTAATTGTGCTTCGGGCACTAGAGCGAGGTTAATGAAACTCACTCACCTAAAATTAAAATGTGAACCATTCCTAACCACGGGGCAATATGAAGTCACCGGGTTAGAATGTTAAAAAGTCGGTAATGAAACCACTTTCTGGCGTACCAGCCTTCCGTATAGGGAGGTACTATTTTGCCTTCGGGGCTATGAGAATAAGGCTGCGGAGGTCAGCACTGATGTACCGCTCCCAGTCATGTAAAATTTTGCCTTCGGGGCTATGAGACTAAGGCTGTGGAGGTCAGCACTAATGTACCGCTCCCAGTCACGCGCACTTAAATGGTACTGCCAACCGAGCTCAAAACCAGAACGTAAATAAAGATAGTGACCTAAAACTGAAACTGTGCCATAATTGAGCATAAGACAGTTTAGTGAGAGCACTAACATCGCGGTAGATGTACTAGTGTGATATAGTGGTGTGGTCAACTTTACTATTCATGTATGAATAGTGGTCAAAGTTACTATTCACATATGAATAGTAGTCAACGGACTATTCACGATGAATAGTACTATTCATAGAAATTTTATTTCTTGCATGTTTGAACTTACTGAGCCTGTAGCTCACCATTTTTGCTAATGTTGCAGGTAAGCGACCAGCTTAGTAGCTTGTTTGACTGGATGGCGTACGGGATGGCGCGTGTCAAATGGGATAACTGGGCGAGAGATATGGTACTGCCAGAGTCTTCCGCTGAGCGTTAAAGTGAAGGAAAAAAAAAAGGAGAAACAGTTCTTTTGTAATTATATATATATATATTTTACAAAAGTACTGTATTATTTATATTACTTTGTACCTATCAACAAAGTAAATAGTGGAAGAAGATTTCATATGATGTTTAAAGAAAAAGAAAAAAATTTTTCCCCAAAAACGACACAATTTTGAAAGAGAGTGAGATAAGCCGGCGACCTACGAGAGTACAATCTATCGCAGTTAGCGATAAGCTCAACTGTAATAGTATTGTATGATCTCTACGAGGGGCGGGCCGCCACAGTTGGTATCAGAGCCTGGTTTTCGAGTGGCTAAGTTTTGAATACCAATTGCCGTCACAGTTGGTATATCAGAGCAGTGTGACCATATCCCAATTTGACACTTTGCGCATCCTGCACCGCTATCCAAGTAAGTAGTTTACTTAAGTTCAGTTAATTATCTTCTTATGTGAAAATAATTATCTTATAGGTAGCACGATGACCAGACCTCCATATGTGAGACCACCGCTACCTCGACCGAGAGGGGTATTACGGGTATGGACGAGACCTATTATGAGGCCGCCCATTTCCCAAAGGCCGGTAGTCAGACCTCCGGTGCCCGAGAGACCTCCCGTACCAGTACCAGCACCAGTGCCAGCGCCAGTAGATATAGTACAGCCACGACCGATAGTTCATCCACCGGTAGTAGTGGACATTCTAGTTGTTGGTGGATGCCAACATATTGGGGTGAGAGTGTCGGCACGGGCAGTACAGGCTTTTAGGGCCAGCAGTCCTCCTATGTTCGACGGTGGATGACAGTCGATGGAGACCAAGGACTGGCTCCATGCCATTGAGAGGATCATGGTGATATGTGACATCGATCGAGATATGTGGATCCAGTTGGCTGTCAGTATGTTTCAGGGAGACGCTCGAGTGTTTTGGCAATATTGCGACCAGGAGATTTTATTGGGATTCAGTTGGGCTGAGTTCTGTCAGTGGTTGGCTGATCAGTTTCAACCTAGGGATCCAGCACCTGCTCCAGCACCTCCAGAGAGACGAGAGGTTGATACACCTGCGTGCCCTGGATTCGATGAGGTCAGGGATTACATTCTCCAGACCGAGAGGATGGTCATGCTGTCTGGTGAGACAGTGATGTCTTACGCAGCACGGTTTGAGGAGACCATTCGGAGGAGATGTCCGTTGCCTAACCTCACGGAAGCAAACTGCTGTGAGCTGTTTTGGAAAGGCTTATCCTTGGAGCTGAGACCGAGGGTGATCAAGCCGTTTCCTCTGACGCTCCAAGAGTTCGTGGTAACGATCAGGGCGATCGAGAGAGAGATTCTGATCGAGCATCTGACGCAGAGTCGACGAGAGACGCTGGGTCAAGATGAGATGTTTGCACGCATATTCGGGCCGAGAAGAATGATGAATGATCATGAGGCTGGACCGTCTAGACCACGAGGTGATGACTCAGGACAGGGAACATTACCTAGGAGTGGTGACGATTCAGATGATACCAATGACGATGAGGATCCAGAAGAATATCCTCTAGTCCCAGATGCGGGGAATGAGTGACCAGTAGATATGTATATATGTACATAAGTAGCTTAGAGAAAAGCTCTTTTGTATAGACTTGTGGCCATTTTGTATAAACGGCCGATGTATATATGACTGGTGATGCCTATGTATGACATATAAATGTTTTGCTATGAATGAAATACCAAAATGATTATATGTTGTACGATGATGTGTTACGATGATGTGGCTTTACAGTGCCCTAAATTTCATAAATTGATATAATTTTACGAATGTGGTTATGGAAAAGCTAACGGTGAATTATTGTGCCATAATAGGACAATAGCCAAGATGGTGGATTTGAGAAATCGACCAGAGGGACGAGAGCGACGTCCTGATATTATGGAGAGATTGGATCAGATACAAGCTTTGTTAGAAGCTCAGATGCAAGAAAATGCGAATCTGAGGCGACGGGTAGAGGAGCTAGAACAGAGACAAGGCTCTGAGGGTACCCAAGTAGAACAACAAGCTGAGGTAGATCCAGTTATTCCTCCAGCTGCAGTACATGAGAGAGCTCCTGAACCACAACCAGTATTAAACCTGGAACCCCTCTATGAAAGATTCAGGCGCATGAGGCCGCCAGAATTTGAAGGGTCTACAAATCCCTTAGAGGCTGAAGACTGGTTGTCATCATTACAAGTGATCATGGAGTTCATGAACCTAACCGACCGGGAGAAGGTTGCATGTGCGTCTTTTGTGCTGAGAAAAGATGCTCGGTTTTGGTGGGACACTGTGTGAATGAGGAGAGACGTGTCTACCATGAGTTGGGCAGAATTTCTGGAAGAATTTAACCAGAAATATTATGACCCTGCATCTCTGAGATAACAACAGAAAGAATTCTCAGAGCTGACACAAGGGAACATGTCGGTAAGCGAAGTCTGCCGAAAGTTCGACCAGTTATCCCGTCTATGTCCCTACGTAGTCCCTACTGAGAGGGAAAAGATACAGAAAATGATCGGGATGTTCAGGCCAGAAATTGCTGCGTTA
Source organism: Antiaris toxicaria (assembly GCA_035233585.1). Taxonomy (NCBI): domain Eukaryota; kingdom Viridiplantae; phylum Streptophyta; class Magnoliopsida; order Rosales; family Moraceae; genus Antiaris; species Antiaris toxicaria. Next base: position 50,495,726 of record CP141153.1, read on the forward strand.
GTAGACACTGGACTAGTGCCACCTACTTCTGTAGCCGATTGTGTGAGTCGGGCCATCAGGGCTGAGTTCCATGTAGCTCGACAGAAAGAGGAAAGAGAGAAACAATGGGAGGCTAAGAAGAAGGAGAGGGCTTTGGCGAAGTCTACGCAAGTTGGTCAATCGAGCAAGCCTAGTCAGAATGCGAAACCAAGCCAGGGCAACAATCAAGGATCCCAGCAAAACAAGAGAAAAGGGAATTTTTCTGGGAATCGCCAGGGAAATAATCGAAACCAGCAGCGGAGAACAGCTGGTAATGCAGAATCTAAAGTGCAAAACTACCCTACATGCGGGAAGAGACATTCTGGGCAATGCAGATTTGGGCCACTTGTTTGCTACGAATGTGGAAAGGAAGGCCATTACGCCAGGAACTGTCCAAATAGGCAGGGTGGACAAGGCACTTCCCAACCGCACCAGACACGCCCACAAGCTCATTCCCTTCAAGCCAGAGTGGAAGAGTCACCAGTAAGGCCGCAACGCCAGGAGCATATATCACGTGCTGATGCTCGTGTGATGGCCTACAGTAAGGAAGATGTAGAGGCAGGAACATCAAACGTGGTAACAGGTCAGCTTCCTGTTGCTAGTCATGTAGCCTCTGTACTATTCGATTCCGGTGCTACGCATTCATTTGTTTCCTATGCATTTGCTGACAAGATAGGACTTCCTAAGGATAATATGGGAAGGGTATTTAAGACAGCTTTACCCTCTGGGGAAGTACTGTTGTCCAGTTACTGGTTACCCTATGTACCAGTATATGTGGCAAATAGGGAACTATATGTTGAGCTGATCGTAATGGAGATCATGGATTATGACGTGATTCTAGGCATGGATTTCCTAGGGAAATACCGAGCTACGATCGACTGCCGAAATCGAAAGATAGTCTTCCAACCCGAGGAAGAAGAGAGTTTCAAGTATGTTGATACTTCTCGAAGACCCGGGAAGATGATGATCAGTTCGCTGAGAGCAAGCAAGCTGATAGCCAGTGGTTGCATGGGATATCTGGCATATGTGGTGGATACTACAGAGGAACAGAAGCTTCAAGCTGAAGATGTTCCTGTGGTTAATGAGTTTCTTGACGTATTTCCAGAAGAGTTACCAGGGATACCGCCAGAGAGAGAAATCTCGTTTGAAATTGAGTTGATGCCTGGAACAGCACCTATTTCCAAAGCACCATACCGCATGGCTCCAGTGGAGTTAAAGGAGCTGCAGGAACAATTAAAGGAGCTTTTGGATAAAGGATTCATCAGGCCGAGTTTTTCTCCATGGGGTGCACCTGTGTTATTCGTCAAGAAAAAAGATGGAACATTCCGACTGTGCATTGATTACCGGGAGTTGAATAAGGTTACGATCAAAAATAGGTATCCGTTACCTAGAATTGATGACCTATTCGACCAGTTAAAAGGCGTAGTGGTATTTTCCAAGATCGACTTACGATCAGGATATCACCAGTTGAGAATTAAAGAGAGTGATATTCCTAAGACGGCGTTTAGGACTCGTTATGGGCACTACGAGTTCCTTGTGATGCCATTTGGATTGACAAATGCGCCAGCCGCGTTCATGGACTTGATGAATAGGATTTTTAAAGAGTATCTGGATAAGTTTGTCATTGTATTCATTGATGACATTCTTATATACTCGAAGAGTCATGAAGAGCACAAGAAACATCTGAGGATCGTGCTGAATACAATACGGAAGCATCAACTGTATGCCAAATTCTCAAAATGTGAGTTTTGGCTGGACAGAGTACATTTCCTCGGACATGTTGTATCCCAGGAAGGTATTGCAGTAGATCCGACAAAGGTAGAGGCAATTAACCAGTGGCCTGCACCCAAGAGTGTGATAGAAATACGCAGTTTCTTGGGATTAGCTGGTTATTATCGGTGATTTGTAGAGGGATTCGCGCGATTAGCTGCACCTCTTACTGCTCTTACACGCAAAGAAAGGAAGTACGAGTGGACTATGGAATGCGAAAGAAGCTTCCAGGAGTTAAAGAGGCGACTGACAAGCGCACCAATCCTTACGCTTCCCACTGAAGGGGAGAAGTTTGTGATCTACAGTGATGCATCGAAAATAGGATTGGGAGCAGTCCTGATGCAAGACGGCAAGGTGATTGCCTATGCTTCCCGTCAGTTAAAGGAGCATGAAAGGAATTATCCTACGCATGACCTTGAACTTGCTGCAGTAGTGTTCGCACTTAAAATTTGGCGACACTATCTCTATGGAGCTCAATGTCAGATTTTCACTGATCACCAAAGCTTGAAGTATTTCTTCACGTAAAAAGAGCTCAATATGCGGCAGAGACGATGGTTGGAACTGGTGAAGGATTATGATTGTGAAATCCTATACCATCCAGGAAAGGCCAACCGTGTAGCGGATGCTCTAAGTAAAAAGTCTACCATATCGCACCAGCTACCAATAAACAGGCTTCCGAAGCCATTGCAGCAAGAGATAAATTCTTTGAACTTGGAGCTGATATCTGGAAGATTAGCTGCACTCCAAGTGGAATCATCGCTATTTGAGGAAATAAAGGAAGCTCAAAGGCGAGATTCAATGATGGCAAGTGCTCAAGAAGGAATTTCCAAGGATGGAATAATCCTTTATCAAGGAAGGATAAATGTTCCAGCGGATGAAGAACTTAGAAGACGGATCATGTCAGAAGCTCATAAGACACCCTATTCGGTTCACCCCGGAGCAAGCAAGATGTATCAGGACTTGAAGTTACAGTTCTGGTGGAAAGGGATGAAGAACGATATAGCGAAATTCGTGAGCAGATGCATGACCTGTCAGAAAATCAAAGCGGAACATAAACATCCAGCAGGAAGATTGGAACCACTAGAGATTCCTGAATGGAAATGGGAACACATTACGATGGATTTTGTAGTGGGACTCCCAAAAACCCGAGAAGGTTATAACGCCATTTGGGTTATTGTGGACAGACTGACCAAGACGGCACGGTTCATAGCTGTCAAGATGACTTTTTCGTTGGAAAAGTTTGCTCAGCTGTACATAGCTCATGTCGTCAGACTACATGGAGTACCGAAATCCATTGTATCAGATCGAGATGCACGGTTCACTTCGAATTTCTGGAAGTGTGTGCAAGAGGCCATGGGTACTGAATTGAGACTCAGTACGGCTTTTCATCCGCAAACAGACGGTCAGTCAGAGCGGACAATTCAGACGTTAGAGGACATGCTTCGAGCTTGTGTTATGGATTTTGCGGGAAATTGGAACGAGAAGCTACCATTGATTGAATTCTCGTACAATAATAGTTACCAAGCTTCGATAGGCATGGCACCTTACGAGGCTTTGTATGGACGGAAGTGCAGATCACCATTACATTGGTACGATTTGCGAGAAAAGCAGTTGCATAAGACGGACTTCATAAAAGAGACTTCCGATGCAGTTGCTAGAATTTAGCGTCAAATGAAAATTGCGCAAAGCCGACAAAAGAGTTATGCGGATAAAAGGCGAAGATCCTTGGAGTTTGACGAAGGAGACTTCGTGTTTCTCAAGGTATTGCCTATGAAGGGGATTATGCGGTTCGGTAAGAAGGGGAAACTGAGTCCAAGATATATTGGACCCTATGAAATTATCGAACGCATTGGAAAGGTCGCTTATAGATTAGCGCTACCCCCAGAATTGTCGGCAGTGCATAACGTATTTCATGTGTCGATGCTGAGAAAGTACATACCAGATCCGTCCCATGTGTTGAAGCATGAGCCTATTCAAATCCACGAGGATTTGACATATGAGGAACAGCCTATTCAAGTACTAGCTCGTGAAGAGAAAGTACTGAGGAATAAGGTAATCCCACTAGTGAAGATTTTGTGGAAAAATCACAATATTGAAGAAGCTACGTGGGAACGAGAAGACGAGATGAGGAAATTATACCCCCATTTGTTCTAATTTTCGAGGACGAAAATTTTATAAGGAGGGGTGAATGTGACAACCGGGAAATTCAGGCAATTCTCGGACGAAAATGTACAATTGTATGTATATAACAATTTGTACTATTTAAAGAGTGAAATAAATGTATTTATATTGTTTAGAATATATGAAAATGTTCTAACAATACTGACGAGTAAGAATTCAGTGTTGGAAAAATTCACTAAGTTGAAACGGGTGAAACGGTGCCAAAATCGGCATTGAAAACCCTAACCGGAGCAATAAAAGATGGTAAACTTCCGGGATTGATTTTGATCAAACGGAAGCAGATTAAATTGATCCGACTGCACAGGAGACCTCAGGAACACGCCGGGACGATTTCGGGAAAATTTCGGCTCGAACCGGCATCGGTCAAAAAGTAGTCGAATTAATGCGAATAGTGAAAGTCAAAGTCAACTTTCACTTTTACATTTATGACATCATAAATCAAGATTATTAATGGAAAGAATTATGGTGGTTGGTAGAATGAATGGCCATGATTCATTTAACTTTTGATCTAAAGGCCAAGATTTGGCCAAAAATTTCCATTTTTAATTTTTGAAAAATGGAGAAAGAAATGGTGTGAAAGGTGTCAAATTTTGATTGGTTTAGAGCCAAATTAATTGGCTTTCTTCCATGCATAAGTCGGCAACTTTGGGAATGAAATGGCCGAGACACTTTTTCAAAGCAAAACCAAAGAACAAAATTTTTCTAAGTTCTCTTTCATGGTGTACGTGAGCCACCCAAGGGAAACCAAGTTTTCTCTTCAAATTTCTTCACAAAAAAGTGTGTCAAGACACTCCTAGAAGACAAAGGAAGCATTAGACCAAGGTAACTTCCCTTGCACTTGAAATTTTCATGGTTTTTTTCAATGAAATCCGTGGGTGAATAGTGATTGGAAGATGGAAAATTTTTGGTTGTTTTTCATGGATTTGATGTTGGGTTTTGTTAAGAATGAAATAAGGAAGAAAACCATGCAAATTGTGTAAAGAAAAACCAAATTTTGGTTAGTTTTTCCAAGGTAAATCCGTGGGTTACCTTGAGTAACCAATGAGAAAAAATGTTTGGTTAATGGTTAACATGCTTTCTAAGTTTAAATTTGTGAAGAATAAAGCTTGTATTTCATTATGAAAAGCTTGGAAAAAATTTCTTGTGTGAAATACATGATGTGGCCGTGGGGTTGTTAATGGTTTGGAAGAAAATTTTTGCATGTTTTATGTGGTAATTGGTTGATTGGAATTATGCATTTCAATATGCAAATGATGAATTTATAATGGAAAGAATGAAACAAAATTTTTTGGCATGTTTTCATTCAATGGCCGTGGGGTATAAGTGTGTAAAAACCCTAGGAAATTTGGTTGAAAATGCCAAGAAAATGGGCTTGAAAATGTGTTAAAAATGTGACATTTGAATGGCCTAAAATGTGGTGGAAGTTTGACAAAATTTGGTTCGGTTTTGTTGTGAAAACCGAAACCAAATTAAGGGTAAATTTGTGAAAAAAATGTTGTAATGTGGGTGATAATGTGAAATTGGAAAATTGTGGGCTTTTATGTAAAAGTTTGGAAAACTTTTACATAAAATAGGCTTGTGGTATAGTACGTGGCAGGTACTTATGGTTCGAGGCGTACCTAACGCCGGAAGCCTTAAATTTACGCCGAAATGCTGCCGAAATTTCAAAAACGGCATTCGGGGTAAAATTGGGAATTTAAAATAAAAGTTAGGGCCGGGACGGAAACCCGAGTCCCTAACGGAAAAATTGAATAAGGAAAAAATTTAAGGGGTGGGTCGTGAATAGTAACATGTCCCCTTAAAAATGAAAAACACGTGTGAGATTGAAAAAAACCGACCCCGAGGGGGGGGCGTTTTTGGAAATGAAATAAAGGTCCGAGTTGGGAACGGAAAACCCGAGCCTCGGAGACCTAGGTCGGGAAAGTCTAGATGAACGTTTTAAATACTAGTGAAACGTCCATTTGAGACTCCGAAACGATAGAAAATCGCTAAACCGACGTGAGGCTCGGAATAGTGCTTCCCGAGGGCCAGGAAAACAAAAAGTGGAAATAAAATAGAAATGAACCCGGTAATGATTAGAAAAGAGTCAGAAAAGTTCCTGAGAGCCAAAAATGCAGTCTGGATCAATAAAATTCCATCAGGGGCAAAACTGCAATTTTGCCAAAATATTGGGGCAAAATCGTAATTTTACAAAAGTTGGGGGAAAATGGTGAAAATAATAAATAAAACCTAAAAAGTTATAAATAGGTTTTATTTAAGCTTTTTAATGAAAAATAAAAGCTATAAATGGGAAAGAAATTAACAGACATAGTTTTGTCTGTAGGATCCCAAAATCGGCCTACAAGGAAGGCGATTCAAGATCCAAGAGAGAGAAAGGAAACAGTCTGATAAGGTAAGTTCAGACATTTACCTGTCTGCAACATATAGCAATATTGTGCTAACCTTAATGTACTAACTATAAGTTAGGTACATATGTGCTACGGGCACTATGATAGAATAGAGAGAGAAACGAAATGTGCTACGGGCACTATAAGAATGGGACACATGGTTAATTGTGCTTCGGGCACTAGAGCGAGGTTAATGAAACTCACTCACCTAAAATTAAAATGTGAACCATTCCTAACCACGGGGCAATATGAAGTCACCGGGTTAGAATGTTAAAAAGTCGGTAATGAAACCACTTTCTGGCGTACCAGCCTTCTGTATAGGGAGGTACTATTTTGCCTTCGGGGCTATGAGAATAAGGCTGCGGAGGTCAGCACTGATGTACCGCTCCCAGTCATGTAAAATTTTGCCTTCGGGGCTATGAGACTAAGGCTGTGGAGGTCAGCACTAATGTACCGCTCCCAGTCACGCGCACTTAAATGGTACTGCCAACCGAGCTCAAAACCAGAACGTAAATAAAGATAATGACCTAAAACTGAAACTGTGCCATAATTGAGCATAAGACAGTTTAGTGAGAGCACTAACATCGCGGTAGATGTACTAGTGTGATACAGTGGTGTGGTCAACTTTACTATTCACATATGAATAGTAGTCAACGATACTATTCACGATGAATAGTACTATTCATAGAAATTTTATTTCTTGCATGTTTGAACTTACTGAGCCTGTAGCTCACCATGTTTGCTAATGTTGCAAGTAAGCGACCAGCTCAGTAGCTTGTTTGACTGGATGGCGTACGGGATGGCGCGTGTCAAATGGGATAACTGGGCGAGGGATATGGTACTGCCAGAGTCTTGCCGCTGAGCGTTAAAGTGAAGGAAAGAAAAAAGGAGAAACAGTTCTTTTGTAATTATATATATATATATTTTACAAAAGTACTGTATTATTTATATTACTTTGTACCTATCAACAAAGTAAATAGTGGAAGAAGATTTCATATGATGTTTAAAGAAAAAAAAAAAAAATTTTCCCCAAAAACGACACGATTTTGAAAGAGAGTGAGATAAGCCGGCGACCCACGAGAGTACAATCTATCGCAGTTAGCGATAAGCTCAACTGTAATAGTATTGTATGATCTCTACGAGGGGCGGGCCGCCACAGCTATTGGCTAGTTTATTATGCATGAATGGTAATGACACAGGATTAGGATGGTAGACAAGATTCTCTTCGGTTGGATTCAGATTTTGTTTTGGATAATAGAGTACACAATTATTCGAACTCCAAATAAAGTTGCCATGACTTTATTTGATATTAGATTGGAGTTGTAGAAAATTATCCATGAGAACAAAAATATGAAACACAACCGTTTTGTGGAATTTGAAATTTGAAATTTGAAATTTGAAATTTGAATTTTGAATTTGAAATTCGAATTTGAAATTTGAATTTGAAATTTAAATTTGAAATTTGAAATTTGAAATTTGAATTTGAAATTTGAAATTCAAATTTTGAATCACAGTCCAAGTAGGATTCGAATTTGTTGTGGAAAATCCACAAGGTTTGAAATTCGAATTTGAGTTGGATTTGGAAAGGATAATCTTGTTAGAATCCTACTTGAATTTTGAATCCAAATCCTAACAAATGTTGCACGAAATTTTGAGGATAATCCTCAAGGAAATTTCGGTTTTTTGTGGACAAGATTCAAGGGAAAAATTAAAGTTTCAATCCCAGTTGAATTTGGATTCTCTCCTTCCCTGAAAAGTGGCCGAAAATAGGGAGAAAATCTCCTAGGAAAATTCGGTTATTTTGGATAAGGTTGAGATAAGATTCAAGCTTAAAAAACCTAGTGGAATTTTTGATTCTCCCTTATCCATAATGGCCGAATTTGTGGAGAAGATTTTCTCCTAGGAAATTTCAGATTTTTTGGTTGAGAAAGGGAGATAAAATTCTAGTTAAAATCTTGTTTAGATTTGGATTGGATTTATCCTAAGAAAACTGAATTTTATTGTTGGATTTTCACATGGAAAAATTCAGATTTTTTGGTTATGGATAAGGGAGAATATCTTTTCCTAGTCCAATTCAAATTCAGAGAATCACCTCATGCAGGTCTATAAATAGAGGTCCTGCCACTCCAGTTCTCTTAGACCACAGACTCTTAGGTGAGCAGGCTTATTGTTGCACAGCTCATCGTGACAATAAAGTTCTTTAGAGATCTGGATGGTCGGAAGAAGACTAGCAGTGCTAGCATACCGATCGAGGTTCAGAGTGCCCACACACTCAGCCATTCGGGAATTGGAGAATAGTAGAGAAGGCTAGTTGGTTGAAGCCTCCAGTCATTCTCCTCCTACAAGATTGGCGTCCCTGAGGTATGAGTTTTAATTGTTGTTTGTTTATTGTATATGGCATCATGAGATATTTAACGATCTAAAAATTTTTATTATTCCGCTGCGCCACTCTGATACGTTTTTACCGATTTATTTTCCTACAATTGGTATCAGAGCCATCTCATGACTATGCCATGTACATAAATTAGACAATTACTTAGTCTTTTTATTTATGTATGGATTTGATATTTAGAGAGTGGCATTCTAGGGTTCCTTTATGTTGTTATCATGTATTATGTATAAAGTATGTGGTTATTTTAATTTTTTGAATTATTATAAGCATGCTTGTTTATGCTGGTTATGGTTCCTTAGAATTTAGAAAAATTGTATCTAGGAATTTTTATGTAACCATGGGAGCAGTTTATTAACACTGTAATTTTCCCATGGATTTTAATTTTTGTATCTTAGAATTTTTATGGTTAGAATTTTTGTACACCGGAAACGGTTTAGGAAATTTTTATGTAATTATTCTTCGAGGAGATTGAAGATTGAAGACCGTAATTTATTTTTTTCCCAAAAGTTAAATTTGATTTAAAGGTTGAAATTTTGATTCTGTGGAAAATTTCAATTTAATTGGGATTCAAATTAATTTTTGGAGATCCTAATAGGTAAATTGGAATAAGGCACAAAAATCGAGACACGACCCCTCGAGATAGGCCGACGGGCCTTGGTGGGGCTGCAGCCCCTGCCCTCAGGCAGGATGGGGCTGCGGCAACCCCTGTACAGGCCAACACCACCCACGGCCGCAGGCTTGGCCTGTAGCCGAGGGTGGCCGTGGCCTGCCCAAGGCTGGCCGCAGCCTGGGCGTGCAGCCTCTGGCTACAGGCGTTGCCTACAGCCTGCCGGCTGCTGCGCCCAGCCTGGGCGTGCAGCCTGGCGCTATAGGCTTGGCCTGCAGCCCGGCAGGGCTGCACATGGGGGCAGCCGTGGGCTGCCAGCCCCTCCGGGGTTGGTGGCTGCCCACGGCGGCTGCCGCCTTCGGGGGCGGCAGTGCGATGGTCCAAAATTCGAAAAATTTTGATTTTTAAATTTGAGATTTAATTTTAAATCATGTTTAAAAATATGCAATTGAAAATTTGAAATTTTGAAAGTACATATTATTACACATGATGTTTAAAATTGTTTAAAATTTGAATTGGAAATTTAAATTTAAAATTCGAATTTGGAATTTGAATTTGAAATTTAAATTTTTGGAGATTTAAATTTTAAATGATTCTTGGGATGAGAAATAAATGGAGAGGCTACACAAAGATGGATACAAGAAGGCGGAACGAAATTCAAGACCCAAAGAATGCTTTGGATGGAATTTTGTAATCTTTATTTTCTTTGTTCTAGGATGGAACCATGGCTTGGTTATTCTGTCAATTTTTTTTTTCTGTGATATGTCGTAGATGTATAAATATGTATTGATGGATGTTTTATATGCATATTTGATAACATGTCATATAGGATAGGTGAGTGTCGCTCATACTATATTGATCATACATAATTTGTCAAAACTTGCATGTTTTTCAAAATATTGAGTGGGAGAGGGTTTCAAACAAAACCCACGGCCTCCATTGTTGATCCATATGTGAAAGCATGGTAACGCCTCGCGTCAGTTCTGCCCTGACCACACCCCTCGGTAGGTGTTTATCGCCGCCGGTATACTAGATTGGATCTCCTATGTGGAAAACGTGTTCGGGTGCGATCCTATTCATGACCACCCCTCGGTGGCTTGGTAGGAAGTGGATCGGGCTACGTAAACAATGGTTATATACTCAAGACTCGTTTAGTTATTAACCTTCCCTAGAAGCTCTGTTAACTAAACTGGTGGCCAAATAAGCGATTATTAATATATGTCTTAATCTTGGAGGATTTAAGGCAACATATATTAATTGGACGGGGTCCATGTTCCGACTATTTGTTCTCATGACCACCCCTCGGTGGCTTGGGGCAATAGGTGCTGAGAATTACCGTTGCAGCGCTACATGTTTTTCAAGTTTCATGTAGGAACATACTTGTATGTTTTATTTGCTAAATTATCTATATATTTGCTTGGGCTTTGTAATGATGTCTAGTATAATTTTATTTCAGTTCAAAATGTCACCGACACCCTCATTTCAATACTTACTGAAAATAAACTGAATGGCGACAATTATCAGGATTGGAAAAGAAATCTGTTAATAGTTCTCAGCTGCAAGAGACACAAGTTCATACTGGACGAACCATGCCCACCAAGGCCAAAACCTGACATACCGATTAAGGAGGTCCCGGTTGCCTATACTCATTGGAGAGAATCCAATGATATAGCTCGATGCTACATACTTGCTAGCATGACGAGTGCTTTACAAAAGCAGCATGAGACTTATCAAATTACTGGGGAGATCATGGAAAATCTGGAGGACATGTTCGTAGGCCAAGAAAAATTGGCTCGACAATCCGCTATCACCAGCATTATGAACTCTAAGCAGAAGGCGGGTACTCCGGTGAAGGACCATATGATCACTCTAATGGGATTCTTCGCTGAGGCTGCCGAAAATGGTGCTGAGTTATACTACAACACCCAGATCGAGATGGTGTTCAAAACTCTGTCTAAAGATTTTGTGGGGTTTAAGGCCGCATACAATCTGGCGACAAGGGAGTTAGGACTAACTGAGCTCATGAAGCAACTGCAAGCTTATGAGCGGATGATCAGGGATGGGGATGCTGTCCAATCCAAAAGTGAGGCCAATTTGGCGGAATCTTCCAAACCCTCACGGAAGAGGAAGAGGCCAAATCAGAAGCAAGCGGCTTCCAGTTCTTCTAATCCTCCTGTCTCGGATGGGAAGAAGAAGAACAACAACAAGAAGCCCAGGGACCCTAAAAAGTCCAAGTGCTTCCGTTGTGGGAAGGTAGGTCATTTCAAGAAGGCTTGCCGGGAAATCCTAGCCGCCAAGGACAAGGAAGGTAAGGAACTTCTTTACTTAGAAGCGTGTTTGGTGGAAGAATCGAAAGACACTTGGGTCATTGATTCGGGCGCCACTAATCATGTTTGTGTTTCTATGCAGGGGTTCGTGGAAACGAGAAGTCTACATGATAGGAGCCTCTCGTTGCGAACTGGGGACGGCAGCTTGGTGGTGGCTGAGGCAGTGGGAGATGTTTACCTTTATTTTGATCAATTTAGGTTTATTTTATTAAAAGACTGTTTTTATGTTCCTAATTTTAGGAGGAACCTTATATCGGTAGCTTGTTTAATAAAGGATTCTTATTCAGTCTCTTTTAGTAAAAGAGTTGATATTCGTAGAAATAAGTCTTTTATCTATTCTAGATGGATGGATGGAAACCTATATTTGATCAAACCAAAGATGTACTCACTGCTTGACACTAAATTAACTGATAACTCTAAAAGGTTGAAAGTTTCTCACTCTAACAAGGCGTATCTTTGGCATTTAAGACTTGGTCATATTAATCAGGATAGGATTCAGAGATTGGTGAAAGACAGTCCTCTAGAATTTCTAGAGGAGGTACGTCTTCCCCAATGTGAGTCTTGTCTAGAGGGTAAGATGACTAAGAGGTCTTTTGGAGCTAAGGGTACAAGGGCTCAGGAGCTCTTAGAAATTGTGCATACTGACGTATGTGGCCCCATGAACGTCACAGCAGGAGGAGGGTTCGAGTATTATGTCTCTTTTATAGATGATTACTCGAGGTATGGATATGTGTATCTGATGCACCGCAAGAGCGAAACCTTTGACAAGTTCAAGGAGTATCGTGCAGAAGTGGAAAAGCAATTAGATAAATCCATAAAAACACTTCGATCTGATCGAGGTGGCGAATACCTCTCCGATGTATTTAGAGACATTTTTGATGTATTTATTTTGAACTGGATAATAAGATTATATATAGAGGTTATTCATTACATTGCTATCTGTCCTCGTCTTATTTACATGTTAAAGTAAATGTAAGCAAATATGGCTCCCTGACTGCTTGTGTTAAACTGTTAGAACGTTGCATGCAATGGATTTTTGTATGCGAGAAGACAATGTTCTAAAGTTAGCGATCTAAACTATGGTCTGTAGTCTATGGGGTTAGACCGAGCATCTAACTCATGTTAAGACTATTATGTTGTTTAAAGCCTTGGAGGGGACGGTTTGTCTTGACTGTCTGGAGCTGGACTCCCAAGTAGAGACATAGATATGTTGCTTGGTGGTGACATATTAGACCAGGACTAAAGCATGATTGATCTACGAAGTCCGCTTTGAGTGGATCAATCTGCTTTTGACGTTCATTATGCAATAACCTTAATCCTGAGTAAAAGGATATCTTCATATATATGACTTGTGTACTTTGATGTTCCAATGGCTAAAGCGTCTCAGAGGTAGTAAGCTTATAGACCGGTTCGTTGGGTGCATGACTTGTATACAATGAAGGGTTCGTTTACAGATATTGGAATCATAGCTCTAATGAGGAGTTAAGGGTATCCTCTTAAAGGCATTATACTGAATGTGAAAATGGACAAGGCCTTGGGTCGTCTGCTGGGCGGATGACTTCTTATTCACATATGGTGAATAATCATTTTCTTTATTCGGTAGTATAATGGAACTTTAAGATAGCCTGATCAGTAGGATTAAACAGACTTTGGCCTAAGGCTGATCATGGATATCATATGAGGGTTCTGCATACATGACAAGGTCATTGGACAATAGCTTGTCACAGGCTTACGTAATACGGTATATAATTGGGAGTTCAGTTTCAGGTTTATAGTGCTGTGACTCTAAAACTAGTGATCATATGATTGAGTTGTTTGGTAAAAGAATGATGATCATATGGATTTACGGGAGCCCGATTATATATGTCTAATCAGTCCCTCTACTAGCTCCACATAATTCCTTAACGTTTGGCAAATTGATTTGTGTGGCGGCCCGCCCCTCGTAGAGATCATACAATACTATTACAGTTGAGCTTTATCGCTAACTGCGATAGATTGTACTCTCATGGGTCGCCGGCTTATCTCTCTCTCTTTTGAAATCATGACGTTTTTGGGAAAAATTTTTTTTTTCTTTAAACAGCATGTAAAACATTTCCCACTATTTACTTTGTTGGCAAGTACAAAGTAATTTACACATTTACAGTACTTTCGTAAAATATGTAATATTACAAAAGACTGTTTCTTTTTTTTTCTTCCCTTTTTATCGCTCAGCGGAAAGACTCTGGCAGGACCATATCCCTCGCCCAGTTATCCGATTTGACACGCGCCATCCTGTCCGCATCCAGTCAAATAAGCTACTGAGCTGATCGCTTACCTGCAACATTAGCAAAAATGGTGAGCTACAGGCTCAGTAAGTTCAAACATGCAAGAAATAAAATTTCTTTGAACAGTACTATTCATCATGAATAGTACCTTTGACCACTATTCATACATGAATAGTAAGTTTGACCACTATTCATACATGAATAGTAAGGTTGAGCAAAAACAGTGTCACAACAGTACATCTACCGCGATGTTAGTACTCTCACTAAACTGTCTTATGCTCAATTATGGCATAGTTTCAGTTTTAGGTAATTATCTTGCTTATATTCTGGTTTTGAGCTCAGGTTGGCAGTACCATTTAAGTGCGCATGACTGGGAGCGGTACATTAGTGCTGACCTTCACAGCCTTAATCTCATAGCCTCGAAGGCAAAATTTTATATGACTGGGAGCGGTACATCAATGCTGACCTCCACAGCCTTAGTCTCATAGCCCCGAAGGCAAAAGTACCTCCCTGTACGGAAGGCTGGTACGCCAGAAAGTGGTTTCATTACCGACTTTTTAAAATTCTAACCCGGTGACTTCACATTGTCCCGTGGTTAGAAATGGTTCACATTTTAATTTTAGGTGAGTGAGTTTCATTAACCTCGCTCTAGTACCCGAAGCACAATTAACAATGTGTCCATTCTCAATAGTGCCCGTAGCACATTACGTCTCTCTCTCTACTCTATCATAGTGCCCGTAGCACATATGTACCTAACTTATAGTTAGTACATCAAAGTTAGCAATAATAATGCTATATGTTGCAGACAGGAAAATGTCTGAACTTACCTTATCAGTCTCTTCTCTTTTTCTCTCGTGGATCTTTGATCGCCCTCCTCGTAGGTCGATTTTTGGATCCTACAGACAAAACCTTGTCTGTTAATTTTTATTTCCATTTATAGCTTTTATTTTTCATTTAAAAGCTTAAATAAAACCTATTTATAACTTTTTAGGCTTTATTTATCATTTTCCCCATTTTTTCTCAACTTTTGAAAAATTACAATTTTACCCCTGTATTTTGGTAAAATTACGATTTTGCCCCTGTATTTTGGCAAAATTACAATTTTACCCCTGACGGAAATTTTCCCGATCCAGACTGCATTTTCGGCTCTCAGGAACTTTTCTGACTCTTTTCTAATCATTACCGGGTTCATTTCTATTTTATTTCCACTTTTCACTTTCCCGACCCTCGGGAAGCACTATTCCGACCCCTACGTCGGTTTAGCGATTTTATATCGTTTCGGAGTCTCAAATGGACGTTTCACTAGTATTTAAAACGTTCATCTAGACATTCCCGATCTAGGTCTCCGAGGCTCGGGTTTTCCGTTCCTGACTCGGACCTTTATTTCATTTCCAAAAACGCCCCCCCCTCGGGGTCGGTTTTTCAATTTCACTCGCGTTTTAAATTTTTAAGGGGATGGGTTACTATTCACGAACCACCCCTTAGGTTTTCCTCATTCAATTTTTTTTTGTTAGGGACTCGGGTTTCCGACCCTACCCCAAACTTTTTATTTTTATTTCCATTTTACCCCAAATGCTGTTTTCGAAATTTCGGCAGCATTTTGGCGTAATTTTAGGGCTTCCGGCGTTAGGTACGCCTCGAACCATATGTACCTGCCACGTACTATACCACAAGCCTATTTTATGCAAAAGTTTTCTAAACTTTTACATAAAAACTCACAAAATTCCAATTTCATATTTTCAACCACATTACAAAATTTTTTCACAATTTTGCCCTTAGTTTTGGTTTCGGTTTTCACAACCAAACCGAACCAAACTTCTCAAATTTTTCAACCACTTTTTAGGCTATTCAATGTCATTTCCTCAACACATTTTCAAGCCCATTTACATTGCATTTTTCAACCAAATTCTTAGGGTTTTTACCATATATAACCCACGGCCAATGCATGAAAATCATGCACACCATTTTTGTTTCATGCTTTCAATTATAAATTCATCATTTACATATTAAAATGCATGATTTCAATTAACCAAACATCACATAAACCATGCAAATTTTTGCTTCCAAACCCTTAGGTAACCCCACGGCCACATTATGTAAATGCACACCAAAATTTTTTCAAGCTTTCCATAATGAAATTCATGGTTTATTCTTCACAAAATTTAACTTGAAAGCATGTTATCAATTAAACCACAAAAATTTTTCATTGTTTACCTAAGGTAACCCACGGTTTTTCCCTTGGAAAACCAACAAAATTTCGGTTTTTCTTTAAACCAAATACATGGTTTTCTTCCCTATTACACCCTTAACAAAACCCAAGCATCAAATCATGGAAAACAACCAAAAATTTTCCATCTTTTTTCACTATTCACCCCATGGTTTTCTTGAAGAAAAACCAAGAAAAAGTTAAGTGCAAGGGAAGTTACCTTAGTCAATGGCTTCCTTTGTCTTCAAGGAATGTTTGGACACAAATTTGGTGAAGAAAAATTGAAGGAATAGCTTGGTTTCCCTTGGGTTACTCACGGCTCCACCATGGAAGAACACTTAGCATTTTTTCTTTGGTTTTTGGCTTGAAATTTGACTTCGGCCACTTTTGTTAAGTTTTGCTGACTTAACCATGCAATAAGCCAATTAATTTGGCTTTCCACCAATGAGATTTCACCACCTTTCAACACTAATACTTTCCATAATTTTCACAAATTAAAAATGATGAATTTTGGCCAAATCTTGGCCTTTAGGTCAAAAAGTAAATGAATCATGGCCATTAATGCTACCAACCACCATTTTAATTCCATTTATTAAAGGGATTTATGATGTCATAAATGCTAAAGCAAAGTTGACTTTGACTTTCACTATTCACATTAATTTGACTACTTTTTGACTGATACTGGTTCGAGCTGAAATTTTCCTGAAATTGTCCCAGCGTGTTCCTGAGGTCTCCTGTGTAGTCGGATCAATTTAAACTGCTTCCGTTTGATCAAAATTAATCCCGAAAGTTTTCCGTCTTTTATTGTCCCGGTTAGGGTTTTCAATGCCGGTTTTGGCACCGTTTCACCCGTTTCAACTCAGTGAATTTTTCCAACACTGAATTCTTACTCGTCAGTATTGTTAGAACATTTTCATATATTCTAAACAATATAAATACATTTATTTCACTCTTTAAATAGTATAAATTGTTATATACATACATTTGTACATTTTCATCCGAGATTTGCCTGAATTTCCCGGTTGTCACAATTTGTGTATGCTATTGGCTAATTTATTATGCATGGATGGTGATGACACAGGATAAGGATGGTAGACAAGATTCTCTTCGGTTGGATTCAGATTTTGTTTTGGATAATTGAGTACACAATTATTCGAACTCCAAATAAAGTTGCCATGATTTTATTTGAGATTGGATTGGAGTTGTAGAAAATTATCCATGAGAACAAAAATATGAAACACAACCGTTTTGTGGAATTTGAAATTTGAATTTGAAATTTGAAATTCAAATTTTGAATCACAGTCCAAGTAGGATTTGAATTTGTTGTGGAAAATCCACAAGGTTTGAAATTCAAATTTGAGTTGGATTTGGAGAGGATAATCTTGTTAGAATCCTACTTGAATTTTGAATCCAAATCCTAACAAATGTTGCACGAAATTTTGAGGATAATCCTCAAGGAAATTTCGGTTTTTTGTGGATAAGATTCAAGGGAAAAATTCAAGTTTCAATCCCAGTTGAATTTGGATTCTCTCCTTCCCTGAAAAGTGGCCGAAAATAGGGAGAAAATCTCCTAGGAAAATTCGGTTATTTTGGATAAGGTTGAGATAAGATTCAAGCTTGAAAAACCTAGTGGAATTTTTGATTCTCCCTTATCCATAATGGCCGAATTTGTGGAGAAGATTTTCTCCTAGGAAATTTCAGATTTTTTGGTTGAAAAAGGGAGATAAAATTCTAGTTAAAATCTTGTTTAGATTTGGATTGGATTTATCCTAAGAAAATCGAATTTTATTGTTGGATTTTCACATGGAAAAATTCGGATTTTTTGGTTATGGATAAGGGAGAATATCTTTTCCTAGTCCAATTCAAATTCAGAGAATCACCTCATGCAGGTCTATAAATAGAGGTCCTGCCACTCCAGTTCTCTTAGACCACAGACTCTCAGGTGAGCAGGCTTATTGTTGCACAGCTCATCGTGACAATAAAGTTCTTTAGAGATCTGGGTGGTCGGAAGAAGACTAGCAGTGCTAGCATTCCGATCGGGGTTCAGAGTGCCCACACACTCAGCCATTCGGGAATTGGAGAATAGTAGAGAAGGCTAGTTGGTTGAAGCCTCCAGTCATTCTCCTCCTGCAAAATTGGCGTCCTTGAGGTATGAGTTTTAATTGTTGTTGATTTATTGTATATGGCATCATGAGATATTTAACGATCTAAAAATTTTTATTGCTCCACTGCGCCACTTTGATACATTTTTACTGATTTATTTTCCTACAATATTTACGATGTTCAAGTATATCCAAGTATGACTATGATGTTTCAAGTATGTTAAGTATAAAAACATGTTCATGATGCCAAGTATGTTAAGTATGTTCACGATGTTACGGTCAGTTCACGAGGTTCAAGTATGAAAGTATGTATATGAGATTAAAGCATGATAAATACAAAAGTATGTTTATGATGTTAAGTATATATAAAGTACATTAAGTATGTTTACGATACTAAGTGTGAAAGTAGGATTGTGATGTAAAGTGCGTTCAGATATGTACAAGTATGTTTATAAGGTTATGTGTGATAAGTATGAATGTTAAGTAGTATATGGTATATGATATATAATGTTTCGTGGCTACAGTAGGTATCAGAATTACCTTGTACTATATGGTATGAATTGCTATATGTCATGAATGTATGTTTGAACTTACTGAGCCTATCGCTCACAAGTTTTTTTATGTTGCAGGTAAGCATCCTGCATAACGATAAGAGAAGTGATGGATAACGAACAAGATCTGCATGTGCCAAGGGACTGAGCAAGGGTTATGGTACTGCTAGGAGTTTTCCGCTGAGCTATTTAAAACAGTAATGAAAAGAATGTTAAAATGATGTTTTATGATATATATCTAGTTGCGATAATGTATTTACTTTAGTAAATATTTTACCATGATACGATTTGCAAGTTTAAAGTTTTAAAGTTTAAGTTAAAGAAAAAAAAAATATCCCCAATTTTCACGTTCAATAGGAAGTTAAAATATGCATATTAAACAAAGTAGGTTAAAAGTAAGATACCACTCATTATATGTGGTATCAGAATAAGTTAAAAGTAAGTTAAAAGTAAGTTACCGATGACCCAAGTGGTTACAATCTATCGCAGTTGGCGACAGTAGCTGACTATAATAGTACTGTTTAACTCTACGTAGGGTGGGATGTCACAGTATCGGTCTGGTTGCATGGCAGTGAAAGTCATGCTCACCTGTTGATCTTCATGTATCTGGTGGGGATCTACTGGTGTGGCTATTATCGCCTATTATAGCTCAAACGTTAACTTTCATACTAACACTAATAAATAAAAGCTAACTTACTTGGATAGATGAGGCAGGCTTGCGGCGATGTGAGGTAGGGTGGCAGGATATCACTCTGATACCAACTGTGATAGCCCGAACCCTAAGTGGCCAGAACCAGCACTTAAAACTTACTTGAAATCTATTACTCGAACTTACTTACTTAATACTATAATTTTAGAGATATTTTTTTGATATATACGTATGTTTTACTATTCATGTGCATACATATACTTTATAAATACAAAGGTCTAAACAACTGAAGTTCAATCTTACATACATACTTATGAAATTGTTTGACTGGTTACTATTTAAAAATAAAATAAAATGTTTGTTTAATACTATGCGGAAGTCAATACTTGCGATGGTATCCACAACCTCACCCTTACATCTGCCTCTACCGCCGTCACTGTCCGTCGAGGTCTAAGCTATAAGTCGCTTAACTACAGCATGAACATGCACTGTGAGCTTTATGCCTAGTAAGTATAGCATGTCATCCGCAAAATATGTTTAAAACATAATTAATAATTAAACCATATAAGCATGTCATGTATGCACAACATGTACCATGCACTGAATCATTCCATATACTGGATGCAAAAACCAAAGCATCATACATAATTGAATACATAACTGGACCATCACATAACTGAATGTATAATAGAAAACATCATGTAACTGAATGTATATCTGCTATAGTTGGAAGCATGTTGTAACTAAAGGTAAGGCATATCGTGAACAATGCATGAATCGATTATGCTCATATTATGCTTCATTATTCATTATCTTTCCTTTACTTTACTGAGGGCCCGTGTGTTAGTACTGAATGTGTGCGGATCTACAGATTCACCGAGACCACAAACTTTCTTTATGGGCATTGGCCTATTATGTCTTAAGAGCCATCGGCTTAGGCTCGTCATACTTAAACTGGAAAACCTCTTCAAGCGGGAAAGACCGGTATGACACGCTTAATGATTACCCAATTGTTGAATCATATCTGATATCCTCATGCCACAATCTCTACTAGGCTTTCCTTTAGTCTTACGTGATAGGGATCTAATGGCATCTAACTTAAGCTTTCATTAATCTACATGATTATAAAATCTAAACACTTCTACTGTGCTATGCAACAACTGTGCACGGTTTGCATACTTAACATAGTGTAAAAACAACACTTTAAACTCATTTTTGCTCATGCTACAGACGAAGTTGTACTTACTTGTCAGCCGACAATTCGTACTTTGCCTCTGCTGAAAATTATAGGTAATGACCTGTAATCATAACACATCTTTGTTAAACTTTGTTCTCAAGTCACTATGGTCATTAGTGACTATAAATTTTATTGTTATGTAGTAATGATCCTTATCGATACTAACTACTCTTTCTTGAGAGTTTGATTTTCTAATTGTAATTAATTTATTTATTTATCTAATAAATTAATTAACATCACTCTTAGTTCACTACTATCATTAGTGACTAATAAATTTATCGTTGTATAGTACCGAATGCCTATCGGTACCTAACTACTCTGTAAGCATAGAAGAGTGCTTTCAACTCAGTGCATCGGCCACCTTATTGGCTTTGCCTGGGAGATATAAGATTTTACAGTCATAATCCTTCACCAATTCCAGCCATCTTCATTGTCTCATGTTGAGTTCTTTCTACGTGAAGATATGCTTGAGGCTCTGGTGGTCCATGTAGATCTCGCATTTGACACCATATAAGTAGTGCCTCCATATTTTGAGCGCAAAGACGACCGCTGCAAGCTCTAGGTCGTGTGTCGGGTAATTCCCTTCGTGGTTCTTGAGTTGTCCCAAAGCATACGCGACTACTCTACCATTTTGCATAAGTACGGCTCCTAGTCCAATCTTGGATCTGTCACTATAGATCACAAAATTCCCTTGTGCAACATCCGGTATGGTCAAAATTGGAGTGCTGGTGAGTCTATTCTTTAACTCCTGGAAGCTTTGCTTGTATTTATCAGTCCACTCGTACTTCCTTTCCTTCTTGATCAGTGCCGTGAGTGGTGTAACTAGCTTTGAGAATCCCTCCACAAAACATTGATAATAGCCTACTAAACCAAGGAAACTACGGATTTTCGTTAGTTCTTCGGAGTCAGCCAGTCGCTAACTACTTCGATTTTCGCTGGATCCATGGATACTCCTTCTCTGGAGACTACATGACCAAGGAAGTGGACCTTTTCCAACCAAAATATGCATTTGGAGAATTTGGTGTATAGCTGATGCTCCTTTAACTTGCGTAGAATGGCTCTCAGATGCTCCTCGTGCTCTTCTTTCATCTTAGAATACACGAGTATATCGTCGATGAATACGATGACGAACTTCTCCAAAAATTCCTTGAAGACATGGTTCATCAGGTCCATGAAAGCTGCAGGTGCATTTGTCAGTCCAAATGACATGATGAGGAACTCATAGTGTCCATACCGTGTTTGAAAAGCTGTCTTGGGTACATCTTCATCACAAATTCATAGTTGATGATACCCGGATCGAGGTCGATTTTTGAAAATATGGCAGCACCTCGGAGTTGGTCAAATAGATTGTCGATTTGAGGCAACAAATACTTATTCTTGATCGTGATCTTGTTCAGCTTCCTGTAGTTGATACACACTCTCAAGGTCCCGTCCTTCTTCTTAACGAATAATACAGGTGCTCCCCATGGCGAATAGCTCTGTCGGATAAATATTTTGTCCATTAGATCCTTCAACTGTGTTTGAAGCACCTTTAACTATGCTGAGACCATTCTATACATGGCCTTGGATATAAGAGCTAAACAGCTAAATCTCAAACGAAATCTCTCGCTCCGGTGGGAGTCCTAGGAGATCCTCAGGAAACACTTCTTTAAACTCTTGTACTATTGGTACGTTGTCTGGTGTTATCTCGGTCTCCTGAGACTTATCTATGATGTGTGCAAGGAATCTGTTGCATCCACTAGATAGAAGCTTATGGGCTTTCATGGTAGAAATCATCATTCTAGGCCATTTCAACGATACTCCCTCATAAATAAACTTCTCGCATCCATCTGGCTAGAAGGTAACTTCTCGTCTTTGGCAATCTATGACCGCGTGGTACTTGGTAAGGAAGACCATTCCTATAATCACATCGTAGTCATGCATATCAAGGATGATCAGGTCGATACTCAGCTCCTGTCCACAGATAACTAGTAGTACGTGTCGTAACTAGCAATTAGACAACAAAACTCCCCAGAGGGAAGGGCAGTTTGAAAAGTCTGTTTCATTTGATCTACGTTCTGACCTATCTTCCTAGCAAACTTTGACGATGCGAAAGAATGCATGGCTCCAGAATCAAATAAAACCAATGCAGTGGAGTTGGCAACAGAAAGCTGACCTGTCACCACGATTGAAGTTCTGGCTTTCGCGTCCTCTCTAGTAAATGTGTAGATTCTCCCCTGCATCTTTGGAGCTTCTAATCTACCTTGGTTAATGGAGGGGCCTTCAATTCTTGCTTGGGCAGCGTGTAGCTATCCTCCTGTGGCACGAGCTTGGTTTTGCTGATTTTAGGGGTTTGAGCGTCAGTACTTCGTGAGGGGGCCTTCCTTGCCACATATGTAGTAGCCGCTAGTGCCTAGGCGGCATTCTCTTAGGTGGTTCTTCCTATACTTCGGACATAGTGATTGCTGATTACTATTTCCCCCACGGTTGTTCTTCTTCTAGGGGAAACTCCTCTGTTGCCCTTCGTTATTTGGATTCCCTTTTCTCTTGTTATTTTGATTAGGTTGTCGGTATTGTTGGCTGGCCCCTGTATTCTGTCGCTTATGCTGTGAGTCAGGGGTCGACCTTCCCTTAAACTGTTTCAGCTGATCCTTCTCTTTTCTTCTCGCTTTATAAAGTTGGGTGCTCCTCTCTTTGTCCTGGGCCAACCAGTATTCCGCTCTGATGGCCCTACTGACGCATTCAACCATAGTCGCAGGACTATGGCTGCCACCGCAGACTTGAATGGCGATGTCTATTCAGAACATCTTTTGCATCCTATGGACCTTTTCTTTCTCGGTTGGTACTAGATCTGGGCACAGTCGAGCAAGCTGCTCAAACTTCCATATGGCTTCCATGACCGTCATGTTGCCCTGATGTAAATTATTGAACTCGTCTTGCTATACGGCCAGGGCTTCATCATTAAAGTACCTTTCTTTGAATTCAGCAATGAAGTCTGCCCAGTACATTGCATTGATGTCCTTCTTGATTGCCACGGTTTTCCACCATTGGCACACTCCTTTGCATAAGGTGAAGGATGCACATAATACTTTTTCCCTTTCGGTCAACCCTACGAGGTCTAGAATGACTTGGACATTGGTTAACCAATCATCCGCTTTAATGGGGTTCATTGTCATCGTGAATTCTGGTACCTTCATGTGCCTAAAATGTTCATATAAGTCACCATCCCTCGGAGCTGGCACCGGAACATTGGCCGCTGCAGGAGTAGCCACGGCTGATGGTACTGGTGGAGTTTGGACTGGCAGGACTACCTGCTCTCCTTGTTTGTTAGGGGCTATTACGCTGCTTGAGTCGGCACCTCTACCGTTTGTGGTGCCTGTCATTGTTGGTTCATTTGCTCTCAGAGTTGGTTAAGCTTCTGTTGTTGGTTTGCCATCATTTCTAGCATCATTGCAAGACATGCCAATAGTTCATCGTCTCGTGTAGCTTGGTTGTTTCGGGCCCTCGTTCTCGCCATTGTCGTCTAGGTAACATTCTCACATAAGGGAAAATGAGAACGTAAGTCTTTTAACTCTTGTACTTGGGACTCGTAATACTTATCATATTCTTAACTTAAACATCGTAGATAAAATGTGTGTGTTATATCTTTCTCTCCTTTTTCTTGCTCTTGTGACGTCTAATACGATTATCGTATTTGAGACATCCTCTGAGTGTCAGGAACCATCTTGCACTCCTTATTAGTCTTTGTTCTTACTCGGAGAAGTCACGTTCTGGCCCCTAGGGTAAAATAATACTTACTTTCACCAAATACTCCACAATACATATACATACATCAAAACTCATAAAACTTTTAGCTTGGTGGGAGTGGTACACACTTCCCATAATACGATCCCAAAAGTACATGTTCTAAGTCAGACAAGGGAGTTACTGCTCCCCTATACATTCTCAAATCAATATTCCCGTGTGAAAGGTCCCTATTGTTCTGAAGATATTGCAGACTTGGCGTCTGACATTTCCTCATTCTCACTGTCACTCTAGGGGAACTCCTCAAGATCTTCATCTTTGTCTCCCTAGATAATACTACCTTCATCGTCATAGGCAATAATATCCTGCGGCTCGTACATCTCTAACCCCTATTCATCACTGATGTGGTCAGGGATCTCCTCTTCCTCATCGTTAGGTTGAGCATCGAGGATGGCCTCATCACCATCTTCATCCATTTGGTGTTTAGGAGACTGAGGGACTGGCTCGGGGTCTTCCATCGGATCTCTATTGTCTTCAGGTACTGTTGGCTGCGGTTCGACCATGAATCCTTCGTGGCTGGTTGAGGTGCTGCGTTTGCCAGGTCAGGGTTATGTGCCACTTACTCAGCGTCTACTATGTCTCAGACCAGGCGCCTCAGGTTCTGATGTGGTAGAGGGTAGTGGATGAGGCCTCTTTCGTGCCATGGAATCCTTCTCCAAAGTAGGTCGGTCACCTCTGTAAAAAACTTGTCTACGGGGATACTCGGTAACATGGCATCTAAAAATCACTGATAGTAGTGTACCATGATCTCTCCCTCATAAATGTCCCAGATGTCGGAGAAGACCTGATATCTCCTCTCACACATATCATCCTAGATGTCTGCATCCTTTGCTAGGCCATCAGAGTTGCGAAGATCTTGGCAAAACATAGCCCACTACATCGCTAGACCCCGAATCTTGCGTCGATCATTCCACCATGTCATTACTGGTCCTCGCAATCGGCTACTGGCCATTACCATCTATAGACGGGCTGGGATATGGCACCCTTCGAAGATTGCCTCCATGTGATGAATCTAGTAGGGGAGTTCATATGGGTTGTTGCCGTCATATGCGTGTGGTCGCATGGCAGTGAGGCTATGCTCGCTTCTCGGTCCTCTTGCACTTGCTGAGGGTCTCGTGGTGCAACCATAATCTCCTACTATAACTTAAACGTCAACTTATATACTAATATTTAAAAACAAAGCTAACTTACTTGGACGGATGAGGCAGGCATACGGCGATGTGAGGTAGGGTGGTCGGAAACCTCTCTGATACCAACTGTGGCGACTCGTGCCCTCAGTGGCCTGGACCATCACCAATAACTTTCTTTCTTCAACTAATACTTATACTTACATACATCCTATACTTAAATCTGATACCAAAACTAGGGATTTTTTTTTGTTACACATGTATTTACTATTTATGTATAGTACAATCTTTAATTACTATTCAAAAATACATTTAATAGTTACCAATCGTAAATACCATTTAATGATAACTGTTTCAAAATATACTCCTTAACATTACTATTTGCAAATACTGTTTACTCAAAATATTAAGTGGAAGAATACTCGCGGTGTGTCCATAACCTCCACTCACATCCGCTTCCACTGCCGATATCGCCCATAGGTGACTAAGCCATAGGACGCTTACCTAAAGCATGAACACACTTTGTGAGCTTCACGTCCAGTAAATACAACATGTTTACAGCAAAACATGTTTACAGCAAAACATGTTTACAGCAAAACATGTTTAAACATACACATACTTAAAATCATGTGAGCACACCAGTTATCACAGATACCATATAACATACCATATATCATAACATCATTTATCATATCATTGAATATGAAAGGACCACCATGATCATGTACTTTAATTTTCATTTAATGAGAAATTGAAGAATAATTTGATACCAATTAGTGCAAAATTAAGTGAGACAATCATATGCACGCCTGTGTAATGAACAAAGAGCTGTGATAAAGACTCTCAAAAATGTATCAAACCTAATTACTATACAATGAGTAATTAAGTTGGAAAATATAGTATATTTCCCATTGAATAGACTAAACAGATATGGTATTGTTTAAGTACTATTCATGCAGTGAAAGGGGTGATCGACAGTGAACCCGGTTCATCCTATTATGTGCATAAATGAATGAGACATGTAGTGTCAGGAAACTGGTCCGAATGACCATTTCTTGACACAAGACTGGTGAATAGATCACTAGAACGCTCGGGTCGAACATCTGAGCACAATAGCGAGAGATAGCCCTAGCAAGGGTACGATATCAAGAAAATAGTCTGGATGACCTCTTCTCACCTAGAGACTGACAAAATCAGAGTCAAAGCACTCAAACTAGTCAGTTAAGTAGAAAATGATGAATAGTAAATAGTGAGAAACACAGTGTTAAGTTATTGGTCAAAACGACCTTAATTTGACCTAAAACTGATACATGAACGGTTAGTAGACTCGATCTGGTTGATTGATCATAAAACAAAATTTTTAGTTTGAGAGATACACAGTATCAGGATGAGGGTCAGGACGACCTTTACTTGTCTTGAAACTGATATATTTGGGCTCAGAACACCCAAATTAGTCACTTAGGCATCTGATATGTTTTTCGAGGTGGGGTTATTCAGATCCCGAAAACTGGTTTAGATGACCTCCAATGGATGTAAAATTGATAAAAATGAAATCAGCACATCCAAATTAGTCAAGAGAAACTGTATCTGAAATTTCACCCGAGAACGCCTCGGTTTGCATGCAAAAGGATAACATAGTGTAGATACAACCATAGTATAGGATGTGAACAGCAAATTAGACTGATAATGGGCTCTTAGGTAGTATAAAACAACTAGGAATTTACAGTATAAAAATCAGATTCAGAAAACCAATTTTCGGATGAAAATTGGAACACTGTTGAGAAAGGACCGAACACTGCAGTATAAAATTAGACTACGATGAGAAGCCAGCACAGATAAATTTTGGCCTTAAAATTTCATGCCCCCTAGCTATAAAAGCAGCTGTAATTAGCCGCACACATAGCCTAAAAGGTGGCCATTAAAAAATTACCCTGGCCATGACACACTTGAATAAAATATTCAAGGGTTTTCAAAAGCTTGGTCAACAATTTTTCTTTATTCTTATCCCATTTAATGCAGCAGCCCACGCACCTTTTGGACTGAAAATGGGCAGCAATTTGTCCCATGATTAAGCTAAAATGGTGGACAATTAATTAGGATTAATTCTAAGTAAGCTTGTTCAATTTTGCCTATAAAAGGCACCCTTTACACAAGTGAATTGCTTTCCTTTCTTTTGGCTCCCAAAACACATCTCATTACACAAGTGAATTACTTTACCAAGGGTAAGTTTTCGAAAACACATCCTTGTAGTTTTTAGTTTTTGTTTTGATTTTTTTTTAATAGAAATTTTTGGTATCGTTTCTAGCAAAAACAGACCCCACACTCTTGGATTCCCATGACCATTTCTGGCTCCTCAAGCCTTAGTTGAAATCGTGCTTGGTTTAAGGCACGAAGGTAAACCGAAAACCCTATCTTATGTTAGTTGGTCTTAAGTTTTGATCAAGGCCATTTATGTGTATTTATTTATGCAAATGGTTTGTAATATGTTTATTTTGAGCCCTTAGATTATCAATTTTTAAGTTTATGTGGCTGTGGTTGTATTTACATTATTTTTATAAATGGTTATGTGCAAATGAGAGCATGAACATCTTAGTGGCTGGACACAAATCTGTCCTTAAGAAAAGGCCACAAATTTTGGCCATTTTGACCCCCTTAGGGTCCGAATTTGGGATTTGGTAAAACATGATGTTTTAAGGAAATTCGATACGGTCGTTTTTGCGTCAAATAGCCCTCGGCCAAAAATGAACCCAAGATAGGTTTTTAGAGTGTTTTTCACTTGGTGTCTAAAACTAAGACAAAACTGGGAACAAAATCTGAACCCAGTTTTTAGCCCCGGGTTTTGCTAGAAACGGAACACTTAGATTTCGAACCGGTTCTCGGGCTCAACACAAAAGTTGTAGATCTCATCGAGATCTTAAAAACAACCTATGCATGTTTTAAAAATTTGGCCGTTTCAGACCTCAAACCGAGCCGTATCTATAGACGTAAAATTGGGAATTTTACCAAAAACTGGGCACCAAGCCCATGGGTTTAATGAAATTAGAAGTCGTTAGACTCGGATTTAGGCTCCGAGGTGAACATGAGATTTGTTCATCTTGTCGAGCACAAAAACTTTCATATTTGACAAAATCACAAACAAAGTCATTTCGACCAAGTTTTAAAATAGTTTTCAAAAGTGGTTCAAAACCACCTTTAAAATGCAAGCATCAAAAAAATATAATTTGTATCCTTCAAAATAAAAATGTGTTTTTAACACATTAAAATACGAACAAGGTTTTCATAAAAATGTCCTCCACCTTCCAATGGGGTGATAAGGGGACAGTTTCAAAATAAGGAATTTTTCCAAGATTTTTACAAGCCAACCCAAACAATTTTTCAAAGTAAAATAGTGTGTGTAGCCCGGTAGGCTACCACACCAAACAAGCCATAGTGGCCCGGTGGGCCATTACACCAAACCAACCTTAGTAGCCCGGCAGGCTACTACCCCAAACAAGCCATAGTGGCCCGGCGGGCCATTACACCAAACAAGCCTTGGTAGTCCGGTAGGCTACCACACCCCAACAAGTGAAGTAACCCGGTCGGTTACTACAATAAGTTCACATATAGTAACTTGGTAGACTACTTAGTTACCAACACGTGAGGAAACCGATCAGTTGACTTAGCAGGAAACCAGTCAAGGACCGCATTTCGAACAACACAGTGAGGAACGATGATTAACCTGTCAAGTAGACGATTGATCGAACACGATACGAGTTAGATACCAAATCCCCATAATAGGCCAACAGGGTATCGATGGGTCTCGGTACCCCATAGAAACGCAAGTTATAGTCACTAACGTTAATAGTGACTCAACGAGAGTATTAATGAGAAACGTTGTTGATAATAGGTGGTAACCTGTGAATTGATAAAAGTGAGATTTGAAGTTGCTTGCAATTAGGTAAGTACAACTTCACCTATGGCATGAACGAAAATGCTTTTAAATTATATTTTACAGTATGTTAAAATATGTATGCCATGCACATGATGTTGCACCACATGTTTAAATGTATGTAGTTTCATAATCGAGTAGATTGATGACAAAGCAAGTTAGAAACCATACGTCCCTGCCATGTAGGATTTAGGACAGCTTAGAGAAGCATATGGCCAGAAAAGATAAACAAGATGGAAATTAGTAAGCGTGTCGTACCAGCCTTTTCAAATAAAGAGGTTTTAAGTTAAAGCAAAAAGTTGAGCATCCGTTGATGGCTCTCCAGCTATTTACCACGGGCTTTACCGACGATCTGTGCACGCACGGTACTGACACATGGGCCCTAAATAGACAAGAAAAGAAAAGAGAAGTTTGAAGCATAAATGAACATAACCAGATCATGCATTAGTTATAGTTTACCATGCTTCTAGATGCACTCAGTACACGATGTTTCTATGATGCACATGTTATGTGAAGTTTTATAATCACTGATATAATATGTGATATGTGATATGTGATATGTGATATGTTAAAGTGGTATATATGATATATGACTGCTTATATGTTTTTAAGTATTTAATATATTTAAACCTGTTTTACGGTAAACATGTTGTACTTACTGGGCGTAAAGCTCACGTAGTATGTTCATGCTATAGGTAAGCGTCCTATGGCTTAAACCCTAATGGGCGATGGTGGCAGCGGAGGCGGATGTGAGGGCAAGGCTATAGAGACATCGCGAGTTTATCTTTCACAAATTTGAGTATCAGTATTTTGAGTAGTAATGGTTAAATAGTATTTTAAATAGTAACTGTCAACAGTATTTGTGAACAATAATCGCTAAACAGAAATTTTGAATAGTAATCACTAAATAGTATTTTTGAATAGTAATCGTAAACTGTAGTTTTGAATAGTAATCATTACATAGCATTTTTGAATAGTAATCGTAAACCGTATTTTTGAATAGTAACCGTTAAATGGTATTTTTAAATAGTAAGTGCTAAATAGTATTTTGAATAGTAATCGATATACATACATACACCGTAAATACGTATGTGGTAAAAAAAAATCCCTAAATTTATGATATCTAGTATAAGTATCAAGTGTAAGAAAGTATAAGAAAAAAAAAAAGCAAGCAAGTCAGTTTTTAGTGACGGTCCGGGCCACTAACGACATGGGGCGTCATAGAATACATCATCACGTATTGAATGCATAATATAGCATACTTTATACTGAATGCATTTTATGGAAACTAGAAGCATAGAGATCTAATGTATACGGTGATCAATGCATGATCCGGTTATGTTCATTTATGCTTCGACATCTTCTTTTTCTTTATCTTGTCTACTTTGGGCCCCTGTGTCAGTACCGAGTGCGTGCAGACCAATGGTAATGCCCGAGGTCACTTATAAGCTGGAGAGCCATCAATGGATGCCCAACTTTCTGCCTTCTCTTACTTTACTTTAACTTTGAAAACCCTTTCAATAGAAAGAGCTGGTACGACATGCCTATTTATTCCCATCTTGCTTATCTGTTCTAGCCATGTGTTTTTCTAAGCTATCCCAAGGCCTACGTGGCAGGGATGTATGGCTTTTAACTTGCTTTTTCATCAATCTACTTGATTGTAAAACGACATGCTCTTAATATGCTGTGCATCGATGTGTGCATGGCATAGGATACTTAACATACATTAAACATCATTTTAATATAATTTTATTCATATTGTAGGCAGAGTTGTACTTACCTAATTGCAAGTAATTTCGTACTTGTACTCGCACCTGTATCAACTTACAGGTTACCACCTGTCATCAATAATATAACTCATCAGCATCTTTGATGAGTCACTAATACCATTAGTGACTATTACTTCCGTCTCTATGTGGTACTGAGGCCCATCGGTACCCTATTGGCCTACTTTGGGGATTTGGTGTTCAATTCCTATTGTTGTTTGATTAACTATCTTCTTGATAGATTAATCATCGTTCCTCACAATGTTGTACAAGACGCGGTCCTTGACTGGTTGCCTCCTAGTCAACTGACCGATTATCTCGTGCATGGGCAACTAGGTGGTCTACTGGATTACTAAGCGTAAATTCAGTGTAGTAACCGATTAGGTCACTTGCCTACTGGATGTGGTAGCCTTCTTGATTACTATTCTTTGGTACAGTGGCCGACCAAGCCACTATGGCTTAATTGGTGTAGTAGCCTACAGGGCTACTAGGGCTCTCTTGGTGTGGTAGCCTACCGAGCTACCCTCACTATTTTGGTTTGTTTAAGAAAAATGTTTTGGTTTACTTATAAAAATTCTTGGTACAAATTGTGTGTTTGGATCCCATCCCCTCATAACCCCTTTGGAAGCTGAAGGACATTTTTGAAAATCATGTTCTTATTTTAAAACGTTGTAAATACATCCTTATTTTAAAGTATGAAAAATGCATTCTTAACACTTGTATTTTAAAGGTGGTTTTGAACCACTTTTGAAAACTGTTTTGGAACTAAGTTGGATCAACTTTGTTTGTGATTTTAGCGAACATAAAAGTTTTCATCCTCGACGAGACGAACAAATCTCGTGTTCATTTTGGAGCCTAGTTCTAACTCTAACGGCTCCTAATTTTATTAAATCCATGGGCTTTGTGTCCAGTTTTACACCTCCTTGAAAACGGCTCTATTTAAGGCTCGAAACAGCCAAATTTTTGAAACACACATGGTCATTCTCAAGGTCTCGGCGAGATCTACAACTTTCGTGTTGAGCCCGAAGTCCTGTTTGGAATCTAAAGGGTCCGTTTTTAATAAAATCTGAAACTGTGGTTTGGGGTCAGGTTTTGTTCCCAGTTTTGCCCCCAGTTTGGGCACCGAGCAAAAAACACTCGAAAAGCCTATCTTAATGTCATTTTTGGCCAAAGGCTATTTGATGCAAAAACAATCTTAATGAAATTTCCTTAAAATGTTGTGTTATCAAATCCCAAAATCAAACCCTAAGTGAGTCGAAATGACCAAAATCTGTGGCCTATCTTGAGGACAATTTTATGTCCAGCCACATTACTAAACTTTACACTCTTAACCTTACATAAAAATTTTGTAAACTTAATCACAACCACATAAACTTAAAAATAGAAACTTAAGGGCTCAAAATAAAAATTATTACAACCCATGTACATAAACAAATACACATAAATGGCTTTGATCAAAACTTTAAAATCACTAACCACAAAAACAAGGGTTTTTTGGTTGTTACCTTTTTGGTGCTTTGAACTTAGGCTTGGGTGACAAATTGACCATTGGAAACCAAAAGGAATGGGGTCGGTTCTTGTGTTAACAAACGCCAAAATATTTTCTCTTAATCATCAACTTAAAACAAAGAACTAAAACCACAAAATCAGTCTAGAATCTTACCCTTGAAAGACTTGAAACCACTTTGGAAATGATTCCTCTTAATTCGAACTTGAAGGGGTTTGTTTTTAGTATATTTCTGGCGAGGTTTGAACTTAGAAATAGGTGGTTTTAGGGCTGAGAAGTGGTTTGTTGTAGCAAGGGGAAGAGAGAAAATGTGAGCTGAAATTTGGAGTGTGAAAAAAGGAAACTAAACCCAAAGGTATGGCCATTCCTTTTACAGACAAAACCTAATCCCACTTAGCCAACTTAAGCTTGATTAATCAAGCTAACTTTAGGCTAATTTTGGGGATAAAATCTACTCATTTCAGTCCCACTCTTTCAGATGGCAGGCGTCCATTTAAAGGAGAAGGTGGGGGGGTGACGGCCCGCCCACGTAGGGTTAAACAGTACTATTACAGTCAGCCACTGTTGCCAATTGCAATAGACTGTAACCACTTGGGTCGTCGGCAACTTACTTTTAACTTGCATCTAACTTATTCTGATACCATCTATAACAGCTGGTATCTTACTTTTAACATACTTTCTTTAACATGCTTACTTTAACTTCCCATTTGAACATGAAAATATGGAATAAATTTTTTTTTTCTTTTCTTAAACTTTACTTGGAAACTGTACCGTCGTAAAACATTTACTATAATAAACATTTTACATTGCCTTAACTTCATTTACATTATAAAACATCATTTTAATACTCTTTTAAACAGCTCAGCGGAAGACTCATAGTAGTACCATAACCCTCACCCAGTCCCTTGGCACATGCAGATTCCATCCGTCATCCATCACTTGTCTTATCTTCGTGCAGGATGCTTACCTGCAACATAAACAACTTGTGAGTGACAGGCTCAATAAGTTCAAACATACATTCATGACAACATACTAACTCATACCTTTTGGACAGAACATGTCTGATGCCAACTGTGGTATCAGAACATGAACATACATTATACTTTACTTTCAACTTCATATATAACATATTCTAACATTGAGAGAACAATCTCAACGTTCTTTTAGCATAACATAATTTAAACATAACATACAGAATGTATGCTTAACATCTTAAGTATAACATACTCAACATTATACAAACAATGTATACACATATCAATTTAAACATAGCATATTTAATGTATGCTTAAACATCACAGATACACTTAAAATTGTATAACTGACTTATGCATATCAATTTATGCATAACATAGCATATGCACACATGTTAGTCGCATTATGCTTGTTTACTTTCATTCTTTCTTTCATGTCATACTTTTCTTCTTCTTTTCTTTTCTTGCTAAGCATATGCACACATATTAGTGGCATTATGCTAGTTTACTTTCATTCTTTCTTCTTCTAGCTTTTCTTAGCTTTTCTTAGCTTTACTTTACTTTATCTGCTTAATCTTTCACTTGTGGGCCCGTGGTTGGACGTACCTGGTGCGCGTAGACCAATAGAGGATCAGGGGAGCGACCTACCGATCAACCCTAAGGTCATCTCTGGACTACTGACCTTATAGGTAGTAAGTCATGCCATAAACTACCTCATTATTAACGAGGCAGTGCCACACTTCTGGGGTAGAGGCAGGAAGTTAAGCCATAAACTACCTCATTATTAACGAGGCAGCGCCACACTTCTGGGGTGGAGGCTATCTGGGAACCTCACAACTGGGGAGGCCGGTACGCCAACCTTAACTTTTAAGTCTTATTATCTGACTTATCTTATTCCTCTTTTCTTTTTCTAATCTTGCTTACTATTCTCATGAACATGTTAGTATCATGTCACAAACTGAATAGCTTAAATGTATATATATATATAACACAACTCTATGGTAAGTCCATTCGTGAGTAGACAATTAAATGTCTGTACTTACCACATATCATACTTAGACATAATAGTCTATTCATATTGCAGTCAATTAAGTATTCGAACTTACTACATAGAACACATAACACATAACATGACCAGTTCATTTATGTTGCAGTCAATTAAATGTTTGAACTTACAAATACTTGCTAGCATCTCTTTTCTCGCTTCCTTGGTCCGCAGACGTCTCTTCATATTATCTGGCGCGGATCCTTATAACCGAAATAATAACGGTTATTTTCTATGCTTCTTTCATGTATAAAACTTAATAAAACGTAAAAATTCTACGTTTCATTTCTCGATCATAAATTTAAGGATCTAATATCCCATTTATAACTTTTCTGCTAACTTTTGGTAAAATTACTATTTTACCCTGAACTTTTGGCAAAATTACCATTTTGCCCCTAATGGGATTTTTCTCATTATAACCTTACTTTTCTTTGATTCGCAACTTAGCTTTGGCCCTTATTTACCATAATTTCTTGGTTTACTATTTACCGACCCTCGGGTGGTACTATTCTGACTCTCGAGCGTTAATGCTCTTTCTCGGGTCTAGGTCACCGAAAGGGCTCAGGTTTCCATCCCGACCACGTTTTTACCCTTCGGTTCTTAAAATACTCTTTTGTGCCGTTTTCAAAATTTCGGCAGCATTTCCGCTTAATTTTTGGATTCCCGGCGTTTAGGAAACGCCTCGAAACCATCTAACCACGTTCTATTCTACCACGTACTATACCAGAGTCTATATTTTTACGTAAAAACTCAACTTTTTACGTAAAAATCTTTACATTTTTCACTTTTTCTCATTTGACTATTTTTCATACACATAGTCCAATTTTCTTACAATTTCACTTTCCAAAATACATAATTCATATATACTCATTCCAAAAACATTAATTTCAGGAATGGAAGAACCGAAGTCACTACCGGAATCGTTCCACTGGCGATCGAACGAACTGTTCGGTTTTGCGCGGACAAACTTTAATTCTTCGTTCTTTGCCTTTGAGACTCCGTCTTGCAATTCTGACGTCGCGGATGTGTCCGGAACATCGAAAATAGGCCAACAGGCCATTCTTAAATTTTTGGTCTCCGGTCGCCGTTGACCGGCGTTGACTCGCCGTTGACCGGCGGTTGACGGCGGCGACGGTGGCAAATGAGTAGCCCATCTTGAAGAACTCGACGAGAGGAATCCATTGGTGGCCTCAATTTCAGGTTTGGAGGACCCTATCGCCGGAAAATTCCCTCGAAAACCACGGTCACGGCGGCGAAGGTGGAACTCCGCCGTGCCGGACCTTTTTCCCAAAATTGGTTGAGGGCTTTTGCTCCCCTCAGCCCTGCGGTCATTTCTGCACCAACGACGTCCTTCAACTCGGCCGGAATCGGGCGTTTCGACGGCGGATCCACGGCGGCGTTTCACCGACTTTTTCGAAGCTTGGGCGGCGTGATTCCGCTGGTGTTGAGACGATCGGCGGCACGGGTTTTGCTCCTCTCTTCATCACGAAACTTTTGGGACCGGTTTCGTGGCAAACGGTGGCCGGACGGCGAAGATATCACCGGTCGAATTTCTCGGCTCCGGCGGCATTCGAGCGGCGCGTGCGGCGGCATGCGGCGGCCGTTCCGTCGAGTCGACCCACCGTTGGACTCAGCTCGGTGAGAGCTTTCCGATGACACCGGCGGTGTCGAAAACGGACACCGTTTCCGATGGTCGGTTACTGTTCATTTTCGGGTAAGGGGTGGAAAGAGAAAATAAAAGAAAGTTATGGGCTTATTTCTTAAATTTCTGATTTTTCGCCCTTTATATACTTCTTCGCCCAAAATTTCAACATGGGCTATCCTGACTAATTTGGACGTCCTGAATCCAAATATATCAGTTTTATTTTCATCTGAGGTCATCTTGACCAGTTTCTGGTACTGTGAATTCTCGATCAAAAATTACCTTTTTGCTCAATTAGCTAATTTGAGCATACAAATAGGCTATACTGACTAATTTGGACGTGCTGAATCCAAATTTATCAGTTTCAATTTCATTCGAGGTCATCTCGATCAGTTTTCAGGATCTGTGTGATCCCGTCTCGAAAAACGTGTCAGGTGCCTGATTGACTAATTTGGGCATCCTGAGTCTAAATATATCAGTTTCATATCAAGAAAATGTCATTTTAACCAATTTCTTGATACTGCATATTTCCTGATCATCACATTCACCCCTCCTTATAAAATTTTCGTCCTCGAATATTAAGTCAAGTAGGGGTACAAAGATTTCATTTCATCTTTGTTCATCACTTATACATATCATTTCACAACATTTACATGTTATTTCAACATTTTAATATAACATAAAGGCTATATATATCATAGCCTTGTACATCTACTTTCTTTTCTTTTTTATATATCAACAATTCTAGGGAACATAGGCAATGTTGAAAATGACACCTCGCTTGCCCATGAGGAAACTGGGGCTAATGCCGGACTCTTCCAAGAGAATCACTCAATCGTGGTATGGCAAAACTTGGTCCAGTTAAGCGCTAATCCTGGTCACAAGGATCCCAGTACACACGAGAGCATTTCCCTGAAAGTGCTAACAGCCAAAAGGACCCAGTTATCCTAATCAATGGAGCACAGTTAGAGAATCATCTCAATGGCATAGCATAAAACCAATTCTGCATTCCCATGGAATGCTAAAGTAAAAGTACTATCTATCCTTGAAACTCGTACAGGAAATTAATGCCTGTACTTATGATCTTATTATCTCATCGTCATATCTTTACAAAAGGTTTATTTTCAATAAATAAACATTTACTAAATTCAATATAAACTAACTTACTTGGATGGCGAACTGGATTGCATTGTGCCAAGAGGGATATGGTCAAACTGCTCTGATACCACCTGTGACAACAGGTGGTACTCTAAACTATACTCATCGTAAACCTTGCTCTGATACCACCTGTGACAACAGGTGGTACTCTAAACTATACTCATCGTAAACCTTGGTCTGATACCACCTGTGACAGCCCGCCCTACGTAGGGTTAAACAGTACTATTACAGTCAACCACTGTTGCCAATTGCAATAGACTGTAACCACTTGGGTCGTCGGCAACTTACTTTTAACTTGCTTCTAACTTATTCTGATACCATCTATAACAGCTGGTATCTTACTTTTAACATACTTTCTTTAACATGCTTACTTTAACTTCCCATTTGAACATGAAAATATGGAATAAATTTTTTTTTTCTTTTCTTAAACTTTACTTGGAAACTGTACCGTCGTAAAACATTTACTATAATAAACATTTTACATTGCCTTAACTTCATTTACATTATAAAACATCATTTTAATACTCTTTTAAACAGCTCAGTGGAAGACTCATAGTAGTACCATAACCCTCACCCAGTCCCTTGGCACATGCAGATTCCATCCGTCATCCATCACTTGTCTTATCTTCGTGCAGGATGCTTACCTGCAACATAAACAACTTGTGAGCGACAGGCTCAATAAGTTCAAACATATATTCATGACAAAATACTAACTCATACCTTTTGGACAGAACATGTCTGATGCCAACTGTGGTATCAGAACATGAACATACATTATACTTTACTTTCAACTTCATATATAACATATTCTAACATTGAGAGAACAATCTCAACGTTCTTTTAGCATAACATAATTTAAACATAACATACAGAATGTATGCTTAACATCTTAAGTATAACATACTCAACATTATACAAACAATGTATACACATATCAATTTAAACATAGCATATTTAATGTATGCTTAAACATCACAGATACACTTAAAATTGTATAACTGACTTATGCATATCAATTTATGCATGACATAGCATATGCACACATGTTAGTCGCATTATGCTTGTTTACTTTCATTCTTTCTTTCATGTCATACTTTTCTTCTTTTTTTCTTTTCTTGCTAAGCATATGCACACATATTAGTGGCATTATGCTTGTTTACTTTCATTCTTTCTTCTTCTAGCTTTTCTTAGCTTTTCTTAGCTTTACTTTACTTTATCTGCTTAATCTTTCACTTGTGGGCCCGTGGTTGGACGTACCTGGTGCGCGTAGACCAATAGAGGATCAGGGGAGCGACCCACCGATCAACCCTAAGGTCATCTCTGGACTACTGACCTTATAGGTAGTAAGTCATGCCATAAACTACCTCATTATTAACGAGGCAGCGCCACACTTCTGGGGTAGAGGCAGGAAGTTAAGCCATAAACTACCTCATTATTAACGAGGCAGCGCCACACTTCTGGGGTGGAGGCTATCTGGGAACCTCACAACTGGGGAGGCCGGTACGCCAACCTTAACTTTTAAGTCTTATTATCTGACTTATCTTATTCCTCTTTTCTTTTTCTAATCTTGCTTACTATTCTCATGAACATGTTAGTATCATGTCACAAACTGAATAGCTTAAATGTATATATATATATAACACAACTCTATGGTAAGTCCATTCGTGAGTAGACAATTAAATGTCTGTACTTACCACATATCATACTTAGACATAATAGTCTATTCATATTGTAGTCAATTAAGTATTCGAACTTACTACATAGAACACATAACACATAACATGACCAGTTCATTTATGTTGCAGTCAATTAAATGTTTGAACTTACAAATACTTGCTAACATCTCTTTTCTCGCTTCCTTGGTCCGCAGACGTCTCTTCAAATTGCCTGGCGCGGATCCCTATAACCGAAATAATAACGGTTATTTTCTATGCTTCTTTCATGTATAAAACTTAATAAAACGTAAAAATTCTACGTTTCATTTCTCGATCATAAATTTAAGGATCTAATATCCCATTTATAACTTTTCTGCTAACTTTTGGTAAAATTACTATTTTACCCTGAACTTTTGGCAAAATTACCATTTTGCCCCTAATGGGATTTTTCTCATTATAACCTTACTTTTCTTTGATTCGCAACTTAGCTTTGGCCCTTATTTACCATAATTTCTTGGTTTACTATTTACCGACCCTCGGGTGGTACTATTCTGACTCTCGAGCGTTAATGCTCTTTCTCGGGTCTAGGTCACCGAAAGGGCTCAGGTTTCCATCCCGACCACGTTTTTACCCTTCGGTTCTTAAAATACTCTTTTGTGCCGTTTTCAAAATTTTGGCAGCATTTCCGCTTAATTTTTGGATTCCCGGCGTTTAGGAAACGCCTCGAAACCATCTAACCTCGTTCTATTCTACCACGTACTATACCAGAGTCTATATTTTTACGTAAAAACTCAACTTTTTACGTAAAAATCTTTACATTTTTCACTTTTTCTCATTTGACTATTTTTCATACACATAGTCCAATTTTCTTACAATTTCACTTTCCAAAATACATAATTCATATATACTCATTCCAAAAACATTAATTTCAGGAATGGAGGAACCGAAGTCACTACCGGAATCGTTCCACTGGCGATCGAACGAACTGTTCGGTTTCGCGCGGACAAACTTTAATTCTTCGTTCTTTGCCTTTGAGACTCCGTCTTGCAATTCTGACGTCGCGGATGTGTCCGGAACATCGAAAATAGGCCAACAGGCCATTCTTAAATTTTTGGTCTCCGATCGCCGTTGACCGGTGTTGACCGCCGTTGACCGGCGGTTGATGGCGGCGACGGTGGCAAATGAGTAGCCCATCTTGAAGAACTCGACGAGAGGAATCCATTGGTGGCCTCAATTTCAGGTTTGGAGGCCCCTATCGCCGGAAAATTCCCTCGAAAACCACGGTCACGGCGGCGACGGTGGAACTCCGCCGTGCCGGACCTTTTTCCCAAAATTGGTTGAGGGCTTTTGCTCCCCTCAGCCCTGCGGTCATTTCTGCACCAACGGCGTCCTTCAACTCGGCCGGAATCGGGCGTTTCGACGGCGGATCCACGGCGGCGTTTCGTCGACTTTTTCGAAGCTTGGGCGGCGTGATTCCGTCGGTGTTGAGACGATCGGCGGCGCGGGTTTTGCTCCTCTCTTCATCACGAAACTTTTGGGACCGGTTTCGTGGCAAACGATGGCCGGACGGCGAAGATATCACCGGTCGAATTTCTCGGCTCCGGCGGCATTCGAGCGGCGCGTGCGGCGGCATGCGGCGGCCGTTCCGTCGAGTCGACCCACCGTTGGACTCAGCTCGGTGAGAGCTTTCCGATGACACCGGCGGTGTCGAAAACGGACACCGTTTTCGATGGTCGGTTACTGTTCATTTTCGGGTAAGGGGTGGAAAGAGAAAATAAAAGAAAGTTATGGGCTTATTTCTTAAATTTCTGATTTTTCGCCCTTTATATACTTCTTCGCCCAAAATTTCAACATGGGCTATCCTGACTAATTTGGACGTCCTGAATCCAAATATATCAGTTTTATTTTCATCTGAGGTCATCTTGACCAGTTTCCGGTACTGTGAATTCTCGATCAAAAATTACCTTTTTGCTCAATTAGCTAATTTGAGCATACAAATAGGCTATACTGACTAATTTGGACGTGCTGAATCCAAATTTATCAGTTTCAACTTCATTCGAGGTCATCTCGATCAGTTTTCAGGATCTGTGTGATCCCGTCTCGAAAAACGTGTCAGGTGCCTGATTGACTAATTTGGGCATCCTGAGTCTAAATATATCAGTTTCATATCAAGAAAATGTCATTTTAACCAATTTCTTGATACTGCATATTTCCTGATCATCACAGGGGGAAAGAATGGTGATGTGAAATCTATGCATTGTTTATACAATGTGTCATCAACCACTTTAATATTTTATTTGTCACTTTTTGGGGTTTCTAACTGCTGCAAGTCAGCTGATTTTCCAACTAGAATACACGGTCTTGGGGTTAAGGGAATTAATCTATGTGGCTCTCTTCGCAGTCCAGTCTTATACTGCGGTTTTTAGTCCTTTCTCGACAGTGCTCAAATTTCATCTAGAAATCAGATTTTTTTTGTGAATCCGATTCTTATACGGATGATTTCTAATTGATTTCTATCGTCTAAGAGCCCATTCTGTACTAGGTTTCCATTCATCTCCTATACTGTGGTTGTGTCAGCACTGTGTTGTTCTCACATACGCATACCGTAGTGTTCTCATGCAACATTTTCAACATAGTCTCTCTTGACTAATTTGGACACACTAAGTCCATTTTTATTAGTCTTTTGGTGGGAAACGGTCAGCCAAATCATTCTCTCGATATTGTATTCCTTACTAGGGTTTTCTTCTATTTACACGGCCTCTTACACGGCTCCCTACATGGGTGTGTGCAAGGATACGCGGGCGTGTCTTTGCTAAATATGACCATGTCATGGAACTATTTCATTTTTTTGAGTAGTACACGGTGTCACACACGGCCCCATACACTGGCGTGTGCATGCTGCACGGGCGTGTCTTTGTTTAACACGGCCGTGTCTCAAAAAATTTTATTTTACCAGTTGGTACACGACGTCACACACGGTCGTGTACCTGGGCATGTCACGCTTACACGGCCATGTTTCACCAACACGTCTGCTGACATCTCAATAACTCGATCAGTACACGGTCACTTACACGGTCGTGTACTTGACCGTGTTCATTAATATGACCCTGTTCACTCGTACCACCTTATGTTCATGCATAGTGCAGATGGTACACGGCTACCTACACGGTCGTGTACCCGATTGTGTTTACCAACACGGCCATGTACAGTTACTCGACC
Source organism: Antiaris toxicaria (assembly GCA_035233585.1). Taxonomy (NCBI): domain Eukaryota; kingdom Viridiplantae; phylum Streptophyta; class Magnoliopsida; order Rosales; family Moraceae; genus Antiaris; species Antiaris toxicaria. The sequence goes on from CP141153.1 coordinate 50,538,221, forward strand.
ATTTTCACGTGTATAGTCTGGGCAGTACACGGCCGTGTATATGCCCGTGTTCATCAAATTTTGCACTAAATGCATCAAATCGTCTCGAAATTTCTCATTAAATGAAATTTATGATACAGAGATGGGGCTGTCCTTACAACCTACCCCTCTTACAAAAATTTTCATCCTCGAAAATTAGAATAAGTCTGGGAAGTCTCTCCTCATATCCTCTCCCCGTTCCCATGTGGCTTCTTCTATGTTGTGGTTCCGCCACAACACCTTTATAAGCGGAATGACTTTGTTTCTGAGGACCTTGTCTTCTTTGGCTAAAATTTGCATAGGTTTCTCCTCGTACGTTAGATCAACATGTACTTCTATTGGTTCCTGACTCAGAATGTGGGAACTGTCCGGCACATACTTCTTCAACATGGAAACATGAAAGACGTTATGTACCGAGGCCAATTCAGGAGGAAGTGCTAATCTATAGGCTGCCTTCCCAACTTTCTCGAGAATCTCAAAAGGTCCTATGCATCTAGGACTGAGCTTTCTTTTCTTCCCAATGCGCATCACCCCTTTCATAGGTGCCACCTTGAGGAAAACACTATCACCTTCTTTAAATTCGAGAGGCCTCCATCGCTTATCTGCGTAGCTCTTTTAGCGGCTATGATCTGTATCTAATCTCTCTCGTATGAGCTTCATATCTTCTGTTGTGCTTTTGATGAAGTCTGTGCTGGTGAGCTATTTCTCTCCAGTTTCATGCCAATGCAATGGAGATCTGCATTTCCTTCGATAGAGTGCCTCGTACGATGCCATCCTAATTTAGGAATGGTAGCTGTTGTTGTACGAGAACTCTATCAAGAGTAGCTTCTGGTCCCAATTACCCTTAAAGTCTAGGACACAAGCTCTTAGCATGTCTTCTAGTGTCTAGACGGTTCTCTCAGACTGGCCATCAGCCTGAGGATGGCATGCTGTGCTGAATTTTAACTTGGTGCCCATTGACTCTTGAATGCTCTGCCAAAACCTTGAGGTGAAGCATCCGTCGCGATCTGAGATGATTGATTTCGGCACATAGTACAGTCTTACTATCTGAGCCACATACATCTCGACTAACCTTTCCACGAAATAGCTCAGCTTCATTGCTAAAAATTTGGGCTGGCTTCGTCAGTCGGTCTACAATTACCTAGATGGCATCATTTTCGTTTGTAGTTCTAGGCAATCTAACTACGAAATCCATTGTAACTTGTTCCCATTTCCACTCTGATAGGTCAATCTTTTGCAGCTCTCCCCCTGGCCACTGATGCTCTACTTTAATTCTTTGCCAAGTGAGACATTTTGCTACAACTTCAGTGATGTCGTTCTTCATTCCTGGCCACCAAAAGCTTGCCTTTAAGTCCTGGTACATCTTATTTGCTCCTGGATGTATCGAGTATGGTGTGTCATGAGCTTTAAATAGGATCTTTTTCTTGAGTTCTTCATCCTTTGGAAGACATACCCTACCTTTGAAATAGAGTATGCCATTCCTAGAGACTTGGAATTCTGAATTTTGTCCCTTTATTGCCTCCTTTTTTAAGCTTAACTAGGGTCAAATCAATGTCTTGGCCGGCCTTGATTTCCTCTAAATGGGTTGATTGGAGGGTCATTTCAAACAACCTTCCTGTTAAAATCTCAATTTCGCTACTACATATCTCCTTTTGCAGTGTTTTTGGCAGGACCTGGATTGTTGTAAGTGTAGAGGAGTGCTTTCGACTCAGCTCATCAGCCACCTTATTGGCTTTGCTTGGGTGATATAGGATTTCGCAGTCATAATCCTTCCCCAATTCCAGCCACCTTTGTTGTCTCATGTTGAGTTCTTTCTGGGTAAAGATATACTTGAGGCTCTGGTGGTCCATGTAGATCTTGCATTTGACACTATATAAGTAATGCCTCCATATTTTGAGCGCAAAAACGATCGCTGCAAGCTCTAGGTCGTGTGTCGGGTAATTCCCTTCGTGGTTCTTGAGTTACTGCGAACCATACGCAACTACTCTACCATTCTGCATAAGTACGGCTCCTAGTCCAGTCTTGTACATGTCGCTACAGATCACAAAATTCCCTTGTGCAGCATCCAATATGGTCAAAATTGGAGCGCTCGTGAGTCTACTCTTTAACTCCGGGAAGCTTTGCTCGCATTTATCAGTCCACTCGTTCTTCCTTTCCTTCATGGTCAGTGCTGTGAGTGGTGCAGTTAGCTTTGAGAATCCCTCCACAAAACGTCGGTAGTAGCCTGCTAAACCAAGGAAACTACGGATTTCTGTTATGTTCTTCGGAGTCCGCCAGTCGCTAACTACCTCAATTTTTGCTGGATCGACGGATACTCCTTCTCTGGAGACTACATGACCAAGGAAGTGGACCTTCTCTAACCAAATCATGCATTTGGAGAATTTGGCGTATAGCTGATGCTCCTTTAACTTGCGTAGAATGGCTTTCAGATGCTCCTCGTGCTCTTCTTTCATCTTAGAATACATGAGTATATGGTCGATGAATACGATGACGAACTTGTCCAAAAATTCCTTGAAGACACAATACTTCAGGTCCATGAAAGCTGTAGGTGCGTTTGTCAGTCCAAATGACATGATGAGGAACTCATAGTGTCCATACCGTGTTCAAAAAGCCGTCTTGGGTATGTCTTCATCACAAATTCGTAGCTGATGATACCCGGATCGAGGTCGATTTTTTAAAATATGGCAGCACCTCGGAGTTGGTCAAATAGATCATCGATTTGAGGCAACGGATACTTATTCTTCATCGTGATCTTGTTCAGCTCCCTGTAGTTGATACACATTCTTAGGGTCCCGTCCTTCTTCTTAACGAATAATACAGGTGCTTCCCATGGTGAATAGCTCTATCAGATGAATCCTTTGTCCATCAGATCCTTCAACTGTGTTTAAAGCACCTTTAACTATGCCGGGACCATTCTATACATGGCCTTGGATATAGGAGCTGATCCTGGCAACAACTAAATCTCGAACGAAATCTCTCGTTCTGGTGGGAGTCCTGGGAGATCTTCAAGAAACACTTCTTCAAACTCTCGTACTATTGATACATTGTCTGGTGTTATCTCGGTCTCTTGAGACTTATCTACGATGTGGGCAAGGAATCCGCTATATCCACTAGATAGAAGCTTGTGGGCATTCATGGTAGAAATCATTATTCTAGGTCATTTCAATGATACTCCCTCATAAATAAACTTCTCACATCCGTCTAGCTCGAAGGTAACTTCTCGTCTTTGGCAATCTATGACCGCGTGGTACTTGGTAAGGAAGTCCATCCCAATAATCACATCGTAGTCGTGCATATCAAAGATGATCAGGTCGATACTCAGCTCCTATCCGCAGATAACTACTAGTACGTGGCGTAACCAGTAATTAGACAACAAAACTTCCCCAGAGGGAAGGGCAGTTTGAAAAGTCTATTTCATTTGATCTACGTTCTTACCTATCTTCCTAGCAAACTTTCACAATGCGAAAGAATACGTGACTTTAGAATCAAATAAAACCATTGTAGTGGAGTTGCCAACAAAAAACTAACCTGTCACCATGGTTGAAGTTCCAACTTTCGCATCCTCTCTCGTGAATACATAGATTCTCCCCTACATCTCTATAGCTTTCAATCTACCTTGGTTGATGGAGGGGCCTTCAATTCTTGCCTGGGCGGCGTGTAGCTGTCCTCCTGCGGCATGAGCTTGGTTTTGCTGATTTTAAGGGTTTGAGCGGTAGTACTTTGTGAAGTGGCCTTCCTTGCCATATATGTAGCAGCCGCTAGTGCCTAGGTGGCATTCTCCCGGGTGGTTCTTCCCATACTTCGGGCATAGTGATTGCTGATTATTATTTCCCCCACGGTTGTTCTTCTTCTACGGGAAACTCCTCCGTTGCCCTTGGTTATTTGTGTGACAACCGGGAAATTCAGGCAATTCTCGGACGAAAATGTACAATTGTATGTATATAACAATTTGTACTATTTAAAGAGTGAAATAAATGTATTTATATTGTTCAGAATATATGAAAATGTTCTAACAATACTGACGAGTAAGAATTCAGTGCTGGAAAAATTCACTGAGTTGAAACGGGTGAAACGGTGCCAAAATCGGCATTAAAAACCCTAACCGGAGCAATAAAAGACGGTAAACTTTCGGGATTGATTTTGATCAAACGGAAGCAGATTAAATTGATCCGACTGCACAGGAGACCTCAGGAACACGCCGGGACGATTTCAGGAAAATTTCGGCTCGAACCGGTATCGGGCAAAAAGTAGTCGAATTAATGTGAATAGTGAAAGTCAAAGTCAACTTTCACTTTTACATTTATGACATCATAATTCAAGATTATAAATGGAAAGAATTATGGTGGTTGGTAGGATGGATGGCTAAGATTCATTTAACTTTTGATCTAAAGGCCAAGATTTGGCCAAAATATACCATTTTTAATTTTTGAAAAATGGGGAAAGAAATGGCTTGAAAGATGTCTAATTCTCATTGGTGGAAGGCTAAATTAATTGGTCTTTTTGATGGCTTAAGTCGGCAAGTTTTGGAGTGAAAGGCCGAAACCATTTTTCATGCAAAATCAAAGAACAAAAAAATTTTCTAAGTTCTTCCATGGAGTCTACGTGAGGGACCAAAGGAGAACCAAGCAATATCTTCAATTTTCTTCACAAAAAAGAGTGGCAAAGTGTTCATTGAAGGCAAAGGAAGCATTAGACCAAGGTAAATCCCTTTTTCACTCAATTTTTCATGGGTTTTCTTCACTAAATCCGTGGATGAATAGTGATAGAAAGATGCAAAATTTTTGGTTGTTTTTCATGGATTTGATGTTGGGTTTTGTTAAGAATGAAATAAGTAAGAAAACCATGCAAATTGTGTAAAGAAAAACCAAATTTTGGTTGGTTTTTCAAGGGAAAATCCGTGGGTTACCTTGGGTAACCAATGAGAAAAAGTTTTGGTTAATTGGTAATATGCTTTCTAAGTTTAATTTTGTGAAGAATAAAGCATGAATTCATTGTGAAAAGTTGAAAAAAAAATTTCTTGGTGTGAATTCCATTAAATGGCCGTGGGGTTGTTAATGGGTTTGGAAGAAAATTTTGCTTGGTTTTATGTGGTATTTGGTGATTGGAATTATGCATTTTAATATGCAAATGATGGAATTGTGATTGAAAGAATGAAAACAAAAATGGGTGCACGTTTTCAATTCAATGGCCGTGGGTTATAAGTGCATAAAAACCCTAAGAAATGTGGTTGAAAATGCATTGAAAAAGGGCTTGAAAATGTGTTAAAAAAATGGCATTTAATAGCCTAAAGAGTGGTTGAAAAATTTGAGAAGTTTGGTTCGGTTTGGTTGTGAAAACCGAAACCAAACTATGGACAAAAGTGTGAAAAAAATTTTGTTATGTGGGTGATAATGTGAAATTGGAAATTTGTGAGCTTTTATGTAAAAGTTTGGAAAACTTTTACATAAAATAGGCTTGTGGTATAGTACGTGGCAGGTACTTATGGTTCGAGGCGTACCTAACGCCGGAAGCCTTAAATTTACGCCGAAATGCTGCCGAAATTTCAAAAAACGGCATTCGGGGTAAAATAGGAATTTAAAATAAAAGTTAGGGCCGGAACGGAAACCCGAGTCCCTAACGGAAAAATTGGATAAGGAAGAAATTTTATTTAAGGGGTGGGTCGTGAATAGTAACCCGTCCCCTTGAAAATGAAAAACGTAAGTGAAATTGAAAAAAAACCGACCCCGAGGGGGGGCGTTTTTGGAAATAAAATAAAGGTCCGAGTCGGGAACGGAAAACCCGAGCCTCGGAGACCTAGGTCGGGAAAGTCTAGATGAACGTTTTAAATACTAGTGAAACGTCCATTTGAGGCTCCGAAACGATAGAAAATCGCTAAACCGACGTGAGGGTCGGAATAGTGCTTCCCGAGGGCCGGGAAAACAAAAAATGGAAATAAAGTAAAAACGAACCCGGTGATGATTAGAAAAGAATCAGAAAAGTTCCTGAGAGCCAAAAATGCAGTCTGGATCAATAAAATTCCGTCAGGGGCAAAACTGCAATTTTGCCAAAATATTGGGGCAAAACTGTAATTTTGCAAAAGTTGAGGGAAAATGGTGAAAATGATAAATAAAGCCTAAAAAGTTATAAATAGGTTTTATTTAAGCTTTTAAATGAAAAATAAAAGCTATAAATGAAAATGAAATTAACAGACAAGGTTTTGTCTGTAGGATCCCAAAATTTGCCTACAAGGAAGGCGATTCAAGATCCAAGAGAGAGAAAGGGAACAGTCTGATAAGGTAAGTTCAGACATTTACCTGTCTGCAACATATAGCAATATTGTGCTAACTTTAATGTACTAACTACAAGTTAGGTACATATGTGCTACGGGCACTATTATAGAACAGAGAGAGACGTAATGTGCTACGGGCACTATAAGAATGGGACACATGGTTAATTGTGCTTCGGGCACTAGAGCGAGGTTAATGAAACTCACTCACCTAAAATTAAAATGTGAACCATTCCTAACCACGGGACAATGTGAAGTCACCGGGTTAGAATGTTAAAAAGTCGGTAATGAAACCACTTTCTGGCGTACCAGCCTTCCGTACAGGGAGGTACTATTTTTGCCTTCGGGGCTATGAGATAAGGCTGTGGAGGTCAGCACTGATGTACCGCTCCCAGTCATGTAAAATTTTGCCTTCGGGGCTATGAGATTAAAGCTGTGGAGGTCAGCACTAATGTACCGCTCCCAGTCATGCACACTTAAATGGTACTGCCAACCGAGCTCAAAACCAGAACGTAAATAAAGATAATGACCTAAAACTGAAACTGTGCCATAATTGAGCATAAGACAGTTTAGTGAGAGCACTAACATCGCGGTAGATGTACTAGTGTGAGACAGTGTTGTGGTCAAACTTACTATTCACCATGAATAGTGGTCAAAGTTACTATTCATGTATGAATAGTGGTCAAAGGTACTATTCACGATGAATAGTACTATTCATAGAAATTTCATTTCTTGCATGTTTGAACTTACTGAGCCTGTAGCTCACCATTTTTGCTAATGTTGCAGGTAAGCGACCAGCTCAGTAGCTTGTTTGACTGGATGCGGACGGGATGGCGCGTGTCAAATGGGATAACTGGGCGAGGGATATGGTACTGCCAGAGTCTTGCCGCTGAGCGTAAAGTGAAGGGAAAAAGGGGGAAACAGTCTTTTGTAATTATATATAATTTTACGAAAGTACTGTATTATTTATATTACTTTGTACTTGTCAACAAAGTAAATAGTGGAAAAAGATTTTATATGATGTTTAAAGAAAAAAAAAAAATTTTTCCCAAAAACGTCATGATTTAAAAAGAGGAGAGAGATAAGCCGGCGACCCATGAGAGTACAATCTATCGCAGTTAGCGATAAAGCTCAACTGTAATAGTATTGTATGATCTCCACAAGGGGCGGGCCGCAACAGTTGGTATCAGAGCAAGGTCTGAGATTGGTCTAGTTTATAATACCAACTGCTGTCACAGTGGGTATATCAGAGCATCGTTTTCGAGTGGCTGAGTTTTGAATACCAATTGCTGTCACAATTGGTATATCAGAGCAGTGTGACCATATCCCGATTTGACACTTTGCGCATCCTGCACCGCTATCCAAGTAAGTAGTTTACTTAAGTTCAGTTAATTATTTTCTTATGTGAAAATAATTATCTTATAGGTAGCACGATGACCAGACCTCCATATGTGAGACCACCGCTACCACGACCAAGAGGGGTATTAAGGGTATGGACGAGACCCATTGTGAGGCCGCCCATTCCCCAAAGGCCGGTAGTTCGATCCCCGGTACCCGAGAGACCTCCCGTACCAGTGCCAGCACCGGTGCCAGCGCCAGTAGAGGTTATACAGCCACGACCGATAGTTCATCCACCGGTAGTAGTGGACATTCCAGTTGTTGGTGGACGCCAACATATTGGGGTGAGAGTGTCGGCACGGGCAGTACAGGCATTTAGGGCCAGCAGTCCTCCTATGTTTGATGGTGGACGACAGTCGATGGAGACCAAGGACTGGCTCCATGCCGTGGAGAGGATCATGGTGATATGCGACATTGATCGAGATATGTGGATCCAGTTGGCTGTCAGTATGTTTCAGGGAGACGCTCGAGTGTTCTGGCAATATTGTGACCAGGAGATTTTATTGGGATTCAGTTGGGCTGAGTTCTGTCAGCGGTTGGCTGATCAGTTTCAACCCAGAGATCCAGCACCTGCACCAGCATCTCCAGAGAGACGAGAGGCTGATACACCTGCGTACCCTGGATTCGATGAGGTCAGGGATTATATTCTCCAGACCGAGAGGATGGTCATGCTGTCTGGTGAGACAGTGATGTCTTACGCAGCGCGGTTTGAGGAGACCATTCGGAGGAGATGTCCGTTGCCTAACCTCACGGAAGCAAACAGCTGTGAGCTGTTTTGGAAAGGTTTATCCTTGGAGCTGAGACCGAGGGTGATCAAGCCGTTTCCTCCGACGCTCCAAGAGTTCGTGGTAACGATCAGGGCGATCGAGAGAGAGATTCTGATCGAGCATCTGACGCAGAGCCGACGAGAGACGCTGGGTCAAGATGAGATGTTTGCACGCATATTTGGGCCGAGAAGAATGATGAATGATCATGAGGCCGGACCGTCTAGACCACGAGGTGATGACTCGGGACAGGGAACATTACCTAGAGGTGGTGACGACTCAGATGATACCAATGACGATGAGGATCCAGAAGAATATCCTCTAGTCCCAGATGTAGGCAACGAGTGACCAGTAGATGTGTACATGTACATAAGTAGCTTAGAAAGAAAAGCTCTTTTGTATAGACTTGTGGCCATTTTGTATAAACGGCCGATGTATATATGACTGGTGATGTCTATGTATGACATATAAATGTTTTGCTATGAATGAAATACCAAAATGATTATATGTTGTACGATGATGTGTTACGATGATGTGGCTTTACATTACCCTAAATTTCGTAAATTGATATAATTTTACGAATGTGGTTATGGAAAAAGTTAACGGTGAATTATTGTGCCATAATAGGACAATAGCCAAGATGGTGGATTTGAGAAATCGACCAGAGGGACGGGAGCGACGTCCTGATATTATGGAGAGACTGGATCAGATACAAGCTCTGTTGGAAGCTCAGATGCAAGAAAATGCGAATCTGAGGCGACGGGTAGAGGAGCTAGAACAGAGACAAGGCTCTGAGGGTACCCAAGTAGAACAACAAGCTGAGGTAGATCTAGTTATTCCTCCAGCTGCAGTACATGAGAGAGCTCCTGAACCACAACCAGTATTAAATCTAGAACCCCTCTATGAGAGATTCAGGCGTATGAGGCCGCCAGAATTTGAAGGATCTACAAATCCCTTAGAGGCTGAAGACTGGTTGTCGTCGTTACAAGTGATCATGGAGTTCATGAACCTAACCGACCGAGAGAAGGTTGCATGTGCGTCTTTTGTGCTGAGAAAAGATGCTCGGTTTTGGTGGGACACTGTGCGAATGAGAAGAGACGTGTCTACCATGAGTTGGGCGGAATTTCTAGAAGAATTTAACCAGAAATATTACGACCCTGCATCTCTGAGACAGCAACAGAAAGAATTCTCTGAGCTGACGCAAGGGAACATGTCGGTAAGCGAAGTCTGCCGAAAGTTCGACCAGTTATCCCGTTTGTGTCCTTATGTGGTCCCTACTGAGAGGGAAAAGATACAGAAAATGATCGGGATGTTCAGGCCGGAAATTGCTGCGTTAGTAGACACTGGACTAGTACCACCTACTTCTGTAGCAGACTGTGTGAGTCGGGCCATTAGAGCTGAGTTCCATGTAGCTCGACAGAAAGAGGAAAGAGAAAAACACTGGGAGGCTAAGAAGAAGGAGAGGGCTTTGGCGAAGTCTACGCAAGTTGGTCAATCGAGCAAGCCTAGTCAGAATGCGAAACCAAGCCAGGGCAATAGTCAGGGATCCCAGCAAAACAAGAGGAAAGGAAATTTTTCTGGGAATCGCCAGGGTAATAATCGAAACCAGCAGCGGAGAACAGCTGGTAATGCAGAGTTCAATGTGCAAAACTGCCCTACCTGCGGGAAAAGACATTCTGGGCAATGCAGATATGGGCCACTTGTTTGCTATGAATGTGGAAAGGAAGGCCATTACGCCCGAAACTGTCCAAATAGGCAGGGTGGACAAGGCACTTCCCAACCGCACCAGACACGCCCACAAGCTCATTCCCTTCAAGCCAGAGTGGAAGAGTCACCAGTGAGGCCACAACGCCAGGAGCGTATGCAACGTGCTGATGCTCGTGTGATGGCCTACAGTAAGGAAGATGCAGAGGCAGGAACATCAAACGTGGTGACAGGTCAGCTTCCTGTCGCTAGTCATGTAGCCTCTGTACTATTCGATTCCGGTGCTACGCATTCATTTGTTTCCTATGCATTTTCTGACAAGATAGGACTTCCTAAGGATGATATGGGAAGGGTATTTAAGATAGCTTTACCTTCTGGGGAAGTATTGTTGTCCAATTACTGGCTACCTTATGTACCAGTATATGTGGCAAATAGGGAACTATATGCTGAGTTGATCGTAATGGAGATCATGGATTACGATGTGATTTTAGGCATGGATTTCCTAGGGAAATACCAAGCTACGATCGACTGCCGAAATCGAAAGATAGTCTTCCAACCCGATGAAGAAGAGAGTCTCGAGTATGTTGATACTTCTCGAAGACCCGGGAAGATGATCATCAGTTCGCTGAGAGCCAGCAAGCTGATAGCCAATGGTTGCATGGGATATCTGGCATATGTGGTGGATACTACAGAGGAACAGAAGCTTCAAGCTGAAGATGTTCTGGTGGTTAATGAGTTTCTTGACGTATTTCCGGAAGAGTTACCAGGGATACCGCCAGAGAGAGAAATCTCGTTCGAGATTGAGTTGATGCCTGGAACAGCACCTATTTCCAAAGCACCATACCGCATGGCTCCAGTGGAATTAAAGGAGCTGCAGGTACAATTAAAGGAGCTTTTGGATAAGGGATTCATCAGGCCGAGTTTTTCTCCATGGGGTGCACCTGTGTTATTCGTCAAGAAAAAGGATGGAACATTCCGACTGTGCATTGATTACCGGGAGTTGAATAAGGTTACGATCAAAAATAGGTATCCGTTACCTAGAATTGATGACCTATTCGACCAGTTAAAAGGCGCAGCGGTATTTTCCAAGATCGACTTACGATCAGGATATCACCAGTTGAGAATCAAAGAGAGTGATATTCCTAAGACGGCGTTTAGGACTCGTTATGGACACTACGAGTTCCTTGTGATGCCATTCGGATTGACGAATGCGCCGGCAGCGTTCATGGATTTGATGAACAGAATTTTTAAAGAGTATCTAGATAAGTTTGTCATTGTATTCATTGATGACATTCTTATATACTCGAAGACTCAGGAGGAGCACAAAGAGCATCTGAGGATCGTGCTGAATACGATAAGGAAGCATCAACTGTATGCCAAATTCTCAAAATGTGAATTTTGGCTGGACAGAGTACATTTCCTCGGACATGTTGTATCCCAGGAAGGTATTGCTGTAGATCCGACAAAGGTAGAGGCAATTAACCAGTGGCCTGCACCCAAGAGTGTGACTGAAATACGCAGTTTCTTGGGATTGGCTGGTTATTATCGGCGATTTGTAGAGGGATTCGCGCGACTAGCTGCACCTCTTACTGCTCTTACACGCAAAGAAAGGAAGTACGAGTGGACTATGGAATGCGAAAGAAGCTTCCAGGAGTTAAAGAGGCGACTGACAAGCGCACCAATCCTTACGCTTCCCACTGAAGGGGAGAAGTTTGTGATCTACAGTGACGCATCGAAAATAGGATTGGGAGCAGTCCTGATGCAAGACGGCAAGGTGATTGCCTATGCTTCCCGTCAGTTAAAGGAGCATGAAAGGAATTATCCTACGCATGATCTTGAACTTGCTGCAGTAGTGTTCGCACTTAAAATTTGGCGACACTATCTCTATGGAGCTCAATGTCAGATTTTCACTGATCACCAAAGCTTGAAGTATTTCTTCACGCAAAAAGAGCTCAATATGCGACAGAGACGATGATTGGAACTGGTGAAGGATTATGATTATGAAATCCTATACCATCCAGGGAAAGCCAATCGTGTAGCGGATGCCTTAAGCAGGAAGTCTACTATATCGCACCAACTACCAATAAATAGGCTTCCGAAGCCATTGCAGCAAGAGATAAATTCGTTGAACTTGGAGCTGATATCTGGAAGATTAGCTGCACTCCAAGTGGAATCATCGCTATTTGAGGAAATAAAGGAAGCTCAAAGGCGAGATCCTGTGATGGCAAGTTCTCAAGAAGGAATTTCCAAGGATGGAATAATCCTTTATCAAGGAAGGATAAATGTTCCAGCTGATGAGGAACTTAGAAGACGGATCATGTCAGAAGCCCACGAGACACCCTATTCGGTTCATCCCGGAGCGAGCAAGATGTATCAGGACTTGAAGCTACAGTTCTGGTGGAAAGGGATGAAGAACGATATAGCGCAATTCGTGAGCAGATGCATGACCTGTCAGAGAATCAAAGCAGAGCATAAACATCCAGCAGGAAGATTGGAACCACTAGAGATTCCTGAATGGAAATGGGAACACATTACGATGGATTTTGTAGTGGGACTTCCAAAAACCAGAGAAGGTTATGACGCCATTTGGGTTATTGTGGACAGACTGACCAAGACGGCACGGTTTATAGCTGTCAAGATGAATTTTTCGTTGGAAAAGTTTGCTCAGCTGTACATAACTCATGTCGTCAGACTACATGGAGTACCGAAATCCATTGTATCAGATCGAGATGCACGGTTCACTTCAAATTTCTGGAAGTGTGTGCAAGAGGCCATGGGTACTGAATTGAGACTCAGTACGGCTTTTCATCCGCAAACAGACGGGCAGTCAGAGCGGACAATTCAGACGTTAGAGGACATGCTTCGAGCTTGCGTTATGGATTTTGCGGGAAATTGGAACGAGAAGCTACCATTGATTGAATTCTCGTACAATAATAGTTACCAAGCTTCGATAGGTATGGCACCTTACGAGGCTTTGTATGGACGGAAGTGCAGATCACCATTACATTGGTACGATTTGCGAGAAAAGCAGTTGCATAAGACGGATTTCATGCAAGAGACTTCCGATGCAGTTGCTAGAATTCAGCGTCAAATGAAAATTGCGCAAAGCCGACAAAAGAGCTACGCGGATAAAAGGCGGAGATCCTTGGAGTTTGACGAAGGAGACTTCGTGTTTCTCAAGGTATCGCCTATGAAGGGGATTATGCGTTTCGGTAAGAAGGGGAAACTGAGTCCAAGATACATTGGACCTTATGAAATTATCGAACGCATTGGAAAGGTCGCTTACAGATTAGCGCTACCCCCAGAATTGTCGGCAGTGCATAATGTATTTCATGTGTCGATGCTGAGAAAGTATATACCAGATCCGTCCCATGTATTGAAGCATGAGCCTATTCAAATCCACGAGGATTTGACATATGAGGAACAGCCTATTCAAGTACTAGCTCGTGAAGAGAAAGTACTGAGGAATAAGGTAATCCCACTAGTGAAGATTTTGTGGAAAAATCACGATATTGAAGAAGCTACGTGGGAACGAGAAGACGAGATGAGGAAATTATACCCCCATTTGTTCCAATTTTCGAGGACGAAAATTTTATAAGGAGGGGTGAATGTGACAACCGGGAAATTCAGGCAATTCTCGGACGAAAATGTACAATTGTATGTATATAACAATTTGTACTATTTAAAGAGTGAAATAAATGTATTTATATTGTTCAGAATATATGAAAATGTTCTAACAATACTGACGAGTAAGAATTCAGTGCTGGAAAAATTCACTGAGTTGAAACGGGTGAAACGGTGCCAAAATCGGCATTAAAAACCCTAACCGGAGCAATAAAAGACGGTAAACTTTCGGGATTGATTTTGATCAAACGGAAGCAGATTAAATTGATCCGACTGCACAGGAGACCTCAGGAACACGCCGGGACGATTTCAGGAAAATTTCGGCTCGAACCGGTATCGGGCAAAAAGTAGTCGAATTAATGTGAATAGTGAAAGTCAAAGTCAACTTTCACTTTTACATTTATGACATCATAATTCAAGATTATAAATGGAAAGAATTATGGTGGTTGGTAGGATGGATGGCTAAGATTCATTTAACTTTTGATCTAAAGGCCAAGATTTGGCCAAAATATACCATTTTTAATTTTTGAAAAATGGGGAAAGAAATGGCTTGAAAGATGTCTAATTCTCATTGGTGGAAGGCTAAATTAATTGGTCTTTTTGATGGCTTAAGTCGGCAAGTTTTGGAGTGAAAGGCCGAAACCATTTTTCATGCAAAATCAAAGAACAAAAAAATTTTCTAAGTTCTTCCATGGAGTCTACGTGAGGGACCAAAGGAGAACCAAGCAATATCTTCAATTTTCTTCACAAAAAAGAGTGGCAAAGTGTTCATTGAAGGCAAAGGAAGCATTAGACCAAGGTAAATCCCTTTTTCACTCAATTTTTCATGGGTTTTCTTCACTAAATCCGTGGATGAATAGTGATAGAAAGATGCAAAATTTTTGGTTGTTTTTCATGGATTTGATGTTGGGTTTTGTTAAGAATGAAATAAGTAAGAAAACCATGCAAATTGTGTAAAGAAAAACCAAATTTTGGTTGGTTTTTCAAGGGAAAATCCGTGGGTTACCTTGGGTAACCAATGAGAAAAAGTTTTGGTTAATTGGTAATATGCTTTCTAAGTTTAATTTTGTGAAGAATAAAGCATGAATTCATTGTGAAAAGTTGAAAAAAAAATTTCTTGGTGTGAATTCCATTAAATGGCCGTGGGGTTGTTAATGGGTTTGGAAGAAAATTTTGCTTGGTTTTATGTGGTATTTGGTGATTGGAATTATGCATTTTAATATGCAAATGATGGAATTGTGATTGAAAGAATGAAAACAAAAATGGGTGCATGTTTTCAATTCAATGGCCGTGGGTTATAAGTGGATAAAAACCCTAAGAAATGTGGTTGAAAATGCATTGAAAAAGGGCTTGAAAATGTGTTAAAAAAATGGCATTTAATAGCCTAAAGAGTGGTTGAAAAATTTGAGAAGTTTGGTTCGGTTTGGTTGTGAAAACCGAAACCAAACTATGGACAAAAGTGTGAAAAAAATTTTGTTATGTGGGTGATAATGTGAAATTGGAAATTTGTGAGCTTTTATGTAAAAGTTTGGAAAACTTTTACATAAAATAGGCTTGTGGTATAGTACGTGGCAGGTACTTATGGTTCGAGGCGTACCTAACGCCGGAAGCCTTAAATTTACGCCGAAATGCTGCCGAAATTTCAAAAAACGGCATTCGGGGTAAAATAGGAATTTAAAATAAAAGTTAGGGCCGGAACGGAAACCCGAGTCCCTAACGGAAAAATTGGATAAGGAAGAAATTTTATTTAAGGGGTGGGTCGTGAATAGTAACCCGTCCCCTTGAAAATGAAAAACGTAAGTGAAATTGAAAAAAAACCGACCCCGAGGGGGGGCGTTTTTGGAAATAAAATAAAGGTCCGAGTCGGGAACGGAAAACCCGAGCCTCGGAGACCTAGGTCGGGAAAGTCTAGATGAACGTTTTAAATACTAGTGAAACGTCCATTTGAGGCTCCGAAACGATAGAAAATCGCTAAACCGACGTGAGGGTCGGAATAGTGCTTCCCGAGGGCCGGGAAAACAAAAAATGGAAATAAAGTAAAAACGAACCCGGTAATGATTAGAAAAGAATCAGAAAAGTTCCTGAGAGCCAAAAATGCAGTCTGGATCAATAAAATTCCGTCAGGGGCAAAACTGCAATTTTGCCAAAATATTGGGGCAAAACTGTAATTTTGCAAAAGTTGAGGGAAAATGGTGAAAATGATAAATAAAGCCTAAAAAGTTATAAATAGGTTTTATTTAAGCTTTTAAATGAAAAATAAAAGCTATAAATGAAAATGAAATTAACAGACAAGGTTTTGTCTGTAGGATCCCAAAATTTGCCTACAAGGAAGGCGATTCAAGATCCAAGAGAGAGAAAGGGAACAGTCTGATAAGGTAAGTTCAGACATTTACCTGTCTGCAACATATAGCAATATTGTGCTAACTTTAATGTACTAACTACAAGTTAGGTACATATGTGCTACGGGCACTATTATAGAACAGAGAGAGACGTAATGTGCTACGGGCACTATAAGAATGGGACACATGGTTAATTGTGCTTCGGGCACTAGAGCGAGGTTAATGAAACTCACTCACCTAAAATTAAAATGTGAACCATTCCTAACCACGGGACAATGTGAAGTCACCGGGTTAGAATGTTAAAAAGTCGGTAATGAAACCACTTTCTGGCGTACCAGCCTTCCGTACAGGGAGGTACTATTTTTGCCTTCGGGGCTATGAGATAAGGCTGTGGAGGTCAGCACTGATGTACCGCTCCCAGTCATGTAAAATTTTGCCTTCGGGGCTATGAGATTAAAGCTGTGGAGGTCAGCACTAATGTACCGCTCCCAGTCATGCACACTTAAATGGTACTGCCAACCGAGCTCAAAACCAGAACGTAAATAAAGATAATGACCTAAAACTGAAACTGTGCCATAATTGAGCATAAGACAGTTTAGTGAGAGCACTAACATCGCGGTAGATGTACTAGTGTGAGACAGTGTTGTGGTCAAACTTACTATTCACCATGAATAGTGGTCAAAGTTACTATTCACGTATGAATAGTGGTCAAAGGTACTATTCACGATGAATAGTACTATTCATAGAAATTTCATTTCTTGCATGTTTGAACTTACTGAGCCTGTAGCTCACCATTTTTGCTAATGTTGCAGGTAAGCGACCAGCTCAGTAGCTTGTTTGACTGGATGCGGACGGGATGGCGCGTGTCAAATGGGATAACTGGGCGAGGGATATGGTACTGCCAGAGTCTTGCCGCTGAGCGTAAAGTGAAGGGAAAAAGGGGGAAACAGTCTTTTGTAATTATATATAATTTTACGAAAGTACTGTATTATTTATATTACTTTGTACTTGTCAACAAAGTAAATAGTGGAAAAAGATTTTATATGATGTTTAAAGAAAAAAAAAAATTTTTCCCAAAAACGTCATGATTTAAAAAGAGGAGAGAGATAAGCCGGCGACCCATGAGAGTACAATCTATCGCAGTTAGCGATAAAGCTCAACTGTAATAGTATTGTATGATCTCCACAAGGGGCGGGCCGCAACAATTTGGATTCCTTTTTCTCTTGTTATTTTGATTAGGCTGTCGGTATTGTTGGCTAGCCCCTGTATTCTGTCCCTTATGCAGTGAGTCAGAGGTCGGCCTTCCCTTGAACTATTTTAGCTAATTCTTCTCTTTTCTTCTTGCTTTGTAAAGCTGGGCCCTCTTCTCCTTGTCCTGGCCCAACCAATATTTCGCAGGACTATGGTTGCCACTGCAGACTTGAATGGCGATGTCTGTTCAGAGCATCTTTAGCATCCTACGGACCTTTTCCTTCTCAGTTGGTACTAGATCTGGGCACAGTCAAGCCAATTGCTCAAACTTCCTTATGGCTTCGATGACCGTCATATTGCTCTGGTGCAAATTATTGAACTCGTCTTGCTGTAAGGCTAGGGCTTCATCATTAGAGCACATTTCTCTGAATTCGGTAATGAAGTCTGCCCAGTTCATTGCATTGATGTCCCTCCTGATTGCCATGGTTTTCCACCATTGGCGCGCTCCTTTGCATAAGACAAGGGATGCACATAATACTTTTTCCCTTTCAGTCAGCCCTACGAGGTCTAGAATGACCTGGACGTCGGTTAACCAATCATCCGCTTTAATGGGGTTCATTGTCCCCTCGAATTCTAGTACCTTCATGAACTTAAAACGTTCATATAAGTCACCATCTCTCAGAGCTGGCATAAGAACACTGGCCACTGCGGGAGTAGCCACAGTTGGTGATACTAGTAGAGTTTGGACTGGCGGCACTACCAGCTCTCCAGGTTTGTTAGGGGCTATTGGGGCTACTTGAGTTGGCACCACTACCGTTTGTGGTGCCTGTCGTTGTTGGTTCATTTGCTCTCGGAGTTGGTTAAGCTCCCGTTGTTGGTTTGCCATCATTTCTTGTATTGTTGCAAGACGTGCCAATAGTTCATCATCTCGTGTAGCTTGGTTGTTTTGGGCCCTTGTTCTCACCGTTGTCGTCTAGGTTACCCTATCACATAATGAAAAATTAGAATATAAGTCTTTTAACTCTTGTACTTGGGACTCGTAATACTTATCATATTCTTAACTTAAACATCGTAGATAAAATACGTGTGTTATATCTTTCTCTCCCTTTTCTTACTCTTGGGACGTCTAATACGATTACCGTGTCATATTTTAGAGACATTCTCTGAGTGTCAGGAACCGTCTTTCACTCCTTATTAGTCTTTGGTCTTACTCGTGGAGAAGTCACATTCTGGCCCCTAGGGCAAAATAATACTAACTTTCACCAAATACTCCACAATACATATATATACATCAAAATGCATACAACTTGTAGCTTGGTGGGAGTGGTACACACTTCCCATAATACGATCCCAAAAGTACATTTTGTAAGTCAGACATGGGATCTACTGTTCCCCTATATATTCTCAAATCAGTATTCTCGTGTGAGTGGTCCCTATTATTCTAAAGATATCGCAGACTCAGCATCTGATATTTCCTCATTCTCACTGTCACTCAGGGGGAACTCCTTGGGATCTTCATCTTCGTCTCCCCAGATAATACTACCTTCGTCGTCATTGGCAATAATAACCTGGGGCTCATACATCTTTACCCCCTCTTCGTCACTTATGTGGTTAGGGATCTCTTCCTCCTCGTCGTTAGGTTGAGCATCGGGGATAGCCTTGTCACCATCTTCATCCATCTGGTGTTCAGGAGACTGAGGGACTAGCTCTGGGTCTTCCATCGGATCTCCATTGTCTTCAAGTACTGCTGGTTGCAATTCGACCATGAATCCTTCGTTGGCCGGTTGAGGTGCCGCATTTGCCAGGTCAGGGTTACGTGCCACTTACTCAGTGTCCACTATGTCTCGGACCAGGTACCTCAGGTTCTCATATGGTGGAGGGTAGTGGACGAGGTCTCTTACGTACCATGGAATCCCTCTCCAAAGTAGGTCGGTCACCTCTGCAAAAGGCTTGTTTACGGGGATGCTCGGTAACGTGGCATTTAAAAATCGCCGATAGTAGTGTACCATGGTCTCTCCCTCATAAATGTCCTAGATGTTGGAGAGGACCTGATATCTCCTCTCATATATATCATCACAGATATCTGCATCCCTAGCTGGGCCATCGAAGTTGCGAAGATCTTGGCAGAACTCAACTCACTACATTACTGGACCCCTGATCCTACGTCGATCATTCCACCATGTCATTACTGGTCCTCGCAATCGGCTATTGGCCATTACCACCTGCAGATTGGGTGGGATATGACACCCTTTAAAGATTGCCTCCATGTGATGAATCCTGTAGGGGAGTTCATATGGGTTGCTGCTGTCATATGTGTGTGGTCGCATGGCAGCGAAGGCTATACTTGCTTCTCGGTCTTCTTGCACTTGCTAAGGGTCTCATGGTGCAGCCTTAATCTCCTACTATAACTTAAACGTCAACTTATATATTAATATTTAAAAACAAAGATAACTTACTTGGACGGATGAGGCAGGCGTACGGCGATGTGAGGTAGGATGGCAGGAAACTTCTCTAATACCAACTGTGGCAACCCGTGCCCTTAGTGGCCCGGACCGTCACAAAAAACTTTCTTTCTTTAACTAATACTTATACTTACATACATCCTATACTTAAATCTGATACCAAAACTAGGGATTTTTTTTTGTTACACACGTATTTACTAAATATGTACAGTACAATCTTTAATTACTATTTAAAAATACATTTAACAGTTACCAATCGTAAATACCGTTTAATGATAACTATTTCAAAATATACACCTTATCATTACTATTTACAAATACTGTTTACTCAAAATATTATGCGGAAGAATACTCGCGGTGTGTCCATATCCTCCCCTCACATCCGCCTCCGCTGCCGACATCGCCCATAAGTGACTAAGCCATAGGACGCTTACCTACAGCACGAACACACTTTGTGAGCTTCACGCCCAGTAAGTACAATATGTTTACCGTAAAACATGTTTAAACATACACATACTTAAAATCTTGTGAGCACACCAGTTATCACAGATACCATATAACATACCATATATGATAGCATCATTTACCATATCATTGAATATGTAAGAACCGCCTCGATCATGTACTTTAATTTTCATTTAATGAGAAATTGAAGAATAATTTGATGCTAATTGGTACAAATTTAAGTGAGACGATCAGATGCACGGCCGTGTTGATGGTCGTGTAATGAACAGAGAGCCGTGATAAAGACTTTCAAAAATGTATAAAACCTAATTACTAAACAATGAGTAATTAAGTTGGAAAATATAGTATATTTACCATTTAATAGACTAAAAAGATACAGTACAATTTAAGTACTATTCATATAGTGAAAAGGGCCACCGACAGTGAACTAGGTCCACCCAATTACGCGTATAAATGAATAAGACATGCAGTGTCAGGAAACTGATCCGGATGACCATTTCTTGACACAAGACTGGTGCATAGATCACCAGAACACTCGAGCCAAACATCTGAGCATAATAGCGAGAGATAGCCCTATCAAGGGTACGAAATCGAGAAAATGGTCCGGATGACCTCTTTTCACCTAGAGACTGACAAAATCGGAGTCAGAGCACTCAGACTAGTTAGTTAAGTAGAAAATGGTGAATAGTGAATAGTGAGAAACATAGTGTCAAGTTATTGGCTAAGACGGCCTTAATTTGACCTAAAACTGATACATGAACGATTAGTAAACTTAATCTGGTTGATTGAAAACAAAATGAGATTTTTAGTTTGAGAGATACGTAGTATCAGGATGAGGGTCAAGACGACCTTTACTCACCCCGAAACTGATATATTTAGGCTCAGAACGCCAAAATTAATCACTCGGGCACCTGACATAATTTTCGATGTGGGGTCACATAGATCTCGAAAACTGGTCTAGATGACCTCCGATGGATGTAAAACTGATAAAAATAGAATCAGTACATCCAAATTAGTCAAGAGAGACTGTGTCTGAAATTTCACTGGGGAATGCCTTGGTTTGCGTGTGAAAGGACAACACAGTGTAGACACAACCACTGTATAGGATGTGAATAGTAAATTAGACTGATAATGGGCTCTTAGATAGTATAAAATAACTAGGAATTTACAGTAAAAATATCGGATTTAGAAAACCAATTTTCGGGTCAAAATTGGAACACTGCCGGGAAAGGACCGAACACCACAGTATAAAATTAGACTGCGATGAGAAGCCAACACAGATAAATTTTGGCCTTAAAATTTCATTCTCCCTAGCTGCAAAAGTAGTTGTAATTAGCTGCACACATAACCCAATAGGTGGCCATTAAAAAATTACCCTAGCCATGACACACTTGAATAAAATATTCAAGGGTTTTCAAAAGCTTGGTCAACAATTTTTCTTTATTCTTCTCCCATTTAATGTAGTAGCCCATGCCCCTTTTGGACTGAAAATGGGCAGCAATTTGTCCCACGATTAAGTTAAAATGGTGAACAATTAATTAGGATTAAGTCTAAGTAAGCTTGATCAATTTTGCCTATAAAAGGCACCGTTTACACAAGTGAATTGCTTTCCTTTCTTTTGACTCCCTAAACACATCTCATTCTCCCTTTACTTCTAGCTGCAGCCAAACCTCTTTAAGCCTCCAAACCTTCACTTTTTCAAGCCTTAAATCATACCAAAGAGTTACCAAAAATCAAACCTCACAAGCTTGTGTTAGGAGGAGTCGAATCCAAGTCATTCTAAGGCACCAAGGGTAAGTTTTCGAAAACCCATCCTTGTAGTTTTTAGTTTTTGTTTTGATTTGGTTTTTAATAGAAATTTTTGGTATTGTTTCTAGCAAAAATAGACCCCACTCTCTTGGATTCCCATGACTATTTTTGGTTCCTCATGCCTGAGTTGAAACCGTGCTTGGTTCAAGGCATGAATGTAAACCGAAAATCCTATCTTGTGTTAGTTGGTCTTAAGTTTTGATCAAGGTCATTTATGTGTATTTATTTATACAAATGGTTCGTAATAAGTTTATTTTGAGCCCTTAGATTATCATTTTTTAAGTTTATGTGGTTGTGGTTGTATTTATATTATTTTTATGAATGGTTATGTGCAAATGAGAGCATGAAC
The DNA here is from genome assembly GCA_035233585.1 of Antiaris toxicaria. Classification (NCBI taxonomy): domain Eukaryota; kingdom Viridiplantae; phylum Streptophyta; class Magnoliopsida; order Rosales; family Moraceae; genus Antiaris; species Antiaris toxicaria. Next base: position 50,560,609 of record CP141153.1, read on the forward strand.
ATCTTAGTGGCTAGACACAAATCTGTCCTTAAGGAAAGGCCATGGATTTTGGTCATTTCGACCCCATTAGGGTCTGAATTTGGGATTTGGTAAAACACGGTGTTTTAAAAAAATTTTGATACGGTCGTTTTTACATAGCCCTCGGCCAAAAATGAACCCAAGATAGGTTTTTAGAGTGTTTTTACTCGGTGTCTAAAATTGAGACAAAACTGGGAACAAAATCCAAACCCAGTATTTAGCCTTGGGTTTTGCTAAGAATGGACCACTTAGAGTCTGAATTGGTTCTCGGGCTCAACATGAAAGTTGTAGATCTCGTCGAGACTTGAAAACAACCAATGCATGTTCTTAAATTTGGCCATTTCAAACTTCAAATCAAGCCATTTTTATAGAGACATAAAACTGGGAATTTTACAAAAAACTAAGTACCAAGCCCATGGGTTTAATGAAATTAGAAGTCGTTAGATTCAGATTTAGGCTCTGAGGTGAACATGAGATTTGTTCATCTTGTCGAGGATGTAAACTTTCATGTTTGACAAAATCGCAACCAAAGTCGTTTCGACCAAGTTTCAAAATAGTTTTCAAAAGTGGTTCAAAACCACCTTTAAAATGTAAGCATCAAAAAAATATAATTTGTACCCTTCAAAATAAAAATGTGTTTTTAACACTTTAAAATATGAACAAGGTTTTCATAAAAACGTCCCCCACCTTTCAACAGGGTGATAAGGGGACGGTTTCAAAATAAGAAATTTTTCCAAGATTTTTACAAGCCAACCCAAACAATTTTTCGAAGTAAAATAGTGTGTGTAGCCCAGTAGGCTACCACACCAAACAAGCCATAGTGGCCGGGTGGGCCATTACACCAAACAAGTCTTTGTAGCCTGGTAGGCTACTACCTCAAATAAGCCATAGTGGCCCGGTGGGCCATTACACCAAACAAGCCTTAGTAGCCTGGTAGGCTACTGTCCCAAACAAGCCATAGTGGCCCGGTGGGTCATTACACCAAACAAGCCTTAGTAGCTCAATAGGCTACCACACCTTAACAAGTGAAGTAACCCGGTCGGTTACTACACTAAGTTCACATATAGTAACTCGGTAGACTACTTAGTTACCAACATGCGAGGAAACCGGTCAGTTGACTGAGCGGTAAACTAGTCAAGAACTGCGTTTCAAAAAACATAGTGAGGAACGATGATTAATTTGTCAAGTAGACAATTGATCAAATACGATACAAGTTAGACACCAAATCCCCATAATAAGCCAATAGGGTACCAACGGGTCTCGGTACCCCATAGAAATGCAAGTTATAGTCACTAACGTTAATTGTGACTCAACGAGAGTATTAATGAGAAATGTTATTGATGATAGGTGGTAACCTGTGAATTGATAAAGGTGAGATTTGAAGTTGCTTCAATTAGGTAAGTACAACTCCGCCTATGGCGTGAACAAAAATGCTTTTAAATGATATTTTACAGTATGTTAAAATATGTATGCCATGCACACGATGTTGCACCACATGTTTAAGAGTATGTTGTTTCACAATCAAGTAGATTGATGAAAAAGTAAGTTAGATGCCATACGTTCCTACCATGTTAGTTTTGGGACAGCTTAGAGAAGCATATGGCTAGAAAAGATAAACAAGATGGAAATTAGTAAGCGTGTCGTATCGGCCTTTTCAAATGAAGAGCTTTTAAGTTAAAGCAGAAAGTTGAGCATCCATTGATGGCTCTTTGGCTATTTACCACGGGAGTTACCGATGGTCTGTGCACACATGGTACTGACACATGGGCCCTAAATAGACAAGAAAAGAAAAGAGAAGTTTGGAGCATAAATGAACATAATCGGATCATGCATTAGTTATAGTTCAACATGCTTCTAGATGCACTTAGTACACAATGTTTCTGTGATGCACATGTTATTTGAAGTTTTATAATCATTGATCTGATATGTGATATGTTAAAGTAGTATATGTGATATATGACTGCTTATATATTTTTAAGTATGTACTATATTTAAACATGTTTAGCAGTAAACATGTTATACTTACTAGGCATAAAGCTCACGTAGTGTGTTCATACTGTAGGTAAGCGTCCTATGACTTAAACCCTAATGGGCGATGGTGGCGGCGGAGGCAGATGTGAGGGCAAGGTTATGGAGACACCGCGAGTTTATCTTTTACAAATTTGTGTATCAGTATTTTGAGTAGTAATGGTTAAATAGTATTTTAAATAGTAACTGTCAATAGTATTTGTGAACAATAATCGCTAAATAGTAATTTTGAATAGTAATCACTAAATAGTATTTTTGAATAGTGATCGTAAACTGTACTTTTGAATAGTAATCGTTACATAGTATTTTTGAATAGTAACCGTAAACTGTCTTTTTGAATAGTAATTGGTATACGTACATACACCGTAAATACGTACGTGGTAAAAAAAAATCTCTAAATTTATGATATCTAGTATAAGTATCAATTGCAAGAAAGTAAGAAAGCAAGCAAGTCAGTTTTTAGTGATGGTCCGGGCCACTGAGGGCACGGGGCATCATAGAATACATCATCACATATTGAAAGCATAACATAGCATACTTTATACTGAATGCATTTTATGGAAACTAGAAGCATAGAGATATAATGCATATGGTGATCAATGCATGATCCGGTTATGTTCATTTATGCTTCGACATATTCTTTTTCTTTATCTTGTCTACTTTGGGCCCCTGTGTCAGTACCGAGTGCACGTAGACCAATGGTAACGCCCGAGGTCACTATATAGGCTGGAGAGCCATCAAAGGATTCTCAACTTTCTGCCTTCTCTTACTTTACTTTAACTTTGTACGACACACCTATTTATTCCTATCTTGCTTATCTGTTCTAGCCATATGCTTTTCTAAGCTATCCCAAGGCCTACGCGACAAGAATGTATGGTTTCTAACTTGCTCTTTCATCAATCTACTTGATTGTGAAACTACATGCTCTTAATATGCTATGCATCGATGTGTGCATGGCATAGGATACTTAACATATAATAAACATCATTTTAACATCATTTTATTCATACTGTAGGCGGAGTTGTACTTACCTAATTGCAAGCAATTTCATACTCATACTCATACCTTTATCAACTTATAGGTTACCACCTATCATCAATAACGTAACTCATCAGCATCTTTGCTGAGTCACTAATACCATTAGTGACTATTACTTACGTCTCTATGTGGTACCGAGGCCCGTCGGTACCCTATTGGCCTACTTTGGGGATTTGGTGTTCAACTCCTATCGTTGTTTGATTAACTGTCTTCTTGACAGATTAATCGTCGTTCTTCACAATGTTTTATAGGACGCGGTCCTTTACTAGTTGCCTCTCAGTCAACTGACCGATTATCTCATGCATGGGTAACTAGGTGGTCTACTGGATTACTAAGCATAAACTCAGTGTAGTAACCGAGCAGGTCACTTGCCTACTAGATGTGGTAGCCTTCTTGACTACTATTCTTTGGTACAGTGGCCCACCAGGCCACTGTAGCTCAACTGGTGCAGTAGCCTACAGGGCTACTAGGGCTCTCTTGGTGTGGTAGCCTACAGAGCTACCCTCACTATTTTGGTTTGTTTAAGAAAAATGTTTTAGTTTACTTGTAAAAATTCTTGGTACAGATTATGTGTTTGGATCCCGTCCCCTTATCACCCCATTGGAAGGCAAGGGAAGTTTTTGAAAATCATGTTCTTATTTTAAAACGTTGTAAATACATCCTTATTTTGAAGTATGAAAAATGCATTCTTAACACTTGTATTTTAATGGTGGTTTTGAACCACTTTTGAAAACTGTTTTGGAACTAAGTTGGATCGACTTCGTTTGTGATTTTAACAAACATAAAAGTTTTCGTGCTCGACGAGAAGAACAAATCTCATGTTTATTTCGGAGCCTAATTCTAACTCTAACGGCTCCTAATTTCATTAAAACTGTGGGCTTTGTGCCCAGTTTTTACAAAACTTCTAGTTTTACACCTCCTTGAAAACAGCTTTGTTTAAGGCTTGAAACGGCCAAATTTTTGAAACCCGCATAGGTCGTTCTCAAAGTCTCGACAAGATCTACAACTTTAAAATATCATGTTTTACCAAATCCCAAAATCAAAACCTAAGTGGGTCGAAATGGCCAAAATCCGTGGCCTATCTTGAGGACAGTTTTATGTCCAGCCACATTACTAAACTTTACACTCTTAACCTTACGTAAAAAATTTTGTAAACATAATCACAACCGCATAAACTTAAAAATAGAAACTTAAGGGCTCAAAATAAAAATTAGTACAACCCATGTGCATAAACAAATACATATAAATGGCTTTGATCAAAACTTAAAAATCACTAACCACAAAAACAAGGGTTTTTCGGTTGTTACTTTTTTGGTACTTTGAACTTAGGCTTGGGTGACAAATTGACCATTGGAAACCACAAGGAATGGGGGTCGGTTCTTTGCTAACAAATACCAAAATATTTTCTCATAATCATCAACTTAAAATAAAGAACTAAAACCACAAAATCAGTCTAAAATCTTACCCTTGAGAGCCTTAAAACCACTTGGAAATGATTCCTCTTAATTCAAACTTGAAGGGGTTTGTTTTTGGTATATTTTTTTCAAGGTTTAAACTTGGAAATAGGTGGTTTTAGGGTTGAGAAGTGGTTGGTTGCCGCAAGGGGGAGAGAGAAAACGTGAGCTGAAATTTGGAGTGTGAAAAGAGGAAACTAAACCCAAAGGTATGGCCATTCCTTTTATGGACAAAACCTAATCCTACTTAGCCAACTTAAGCTTGATTAATCAAGCCAACTTAGGCTAATTTTGGGGACAAAATCTACTCATTTCAATCCCACTCTTTTAGATGGCAGGCGTCCGTTTAAGGGTGAAGGTGGGGAAAGAATTATGATGTGAAATCTATGCATTGTTTATACAATGTGTCATCAACCACCTCAATATTTTATTTGTCACTTTTTGGGGTTTCTAACTACTGCAAGTCAGCTGATTTTCAAGCTAGAATACACGATCTTGGGGCTAAGGGAATTCATCTGTGTGGCTCTCTTCGCATTCCAGTCTTATATTGTGGTTTTTGGTCCTTTCTTGACAGTGCTCAAATTTCATCCAGAAATCGGATTTTTTTTTAATCCGATTCTTATACGAATGATTTCTAATTGATTTCTATCATCTAAGAACCCATTTTGTACTAGGTTTCCATTCATCTCCTATACTGTGGTTATGTCTACAGTGTGTTGTTCTCACATACGCATACCGTAGTGTTCTCACGTGACATTTTCAACACAGTTTCTCTTGACTAATTTGGACACACTAAGTCCATTTTTATCAGTCTTTTGGTAGGAAAAGGTCAACCAAACCATTCTCCCGATATCGTATTCCTTGCTAGGGTTTTCTTCTATTTACACGGCCTCTTACACGGCTCCCTACACGGGCGTGTGCAAGGATACGCGGGCATGTCTTTGCTAAACATGGCCATGTCATGGAACTATTTCATTTTCCCAAGTAGTACATGGTGTCACACATGGCCCCATGCACGGGCGTGTGCATGCTACACGGGCATGTCTTTGTTCCACATAGCTGTGTCTCAAAAAATTTTATTTTCCCATTTAGTACACGACATCACACATGGTCGTGCACCTGGGCGTGTAACTCTTACATGGCCATATGTCACCAACACGTCTGCTGACATCTCAACAACCCGATCAATACACAACCACTTACACGGCCGTGTACTTGACCGTGTTCATTAACATGACCATGTTTACTCGTACCACCTTATGTTCGTGCACAATGCAGATGGTATACGGCTACCTACACGACCGTGTTTACCTACACGGCCATGTATAGTCACTCGGCCATTTTCACGTGTACAGTCTGGATAGTACACGGCCACTTACACGATCATGTATATGCTTGTGTTCGTCAAATTTTGCACTAAATGCATCAAATCGTCCTGAAATTTCTCAATAAATGAAATTTATGGTACAGGGATGGGGCGGTCCTTACATGCTCTACTTTAGAAATTTGGTATCTAATATCTAATCGTGCTTGATTAATTATCTACTTGACAAATTAGTCATCGTCTCTCACTATCTCATTCAAACTCGGTCCTTGACTGGTTAACTAACTAGTCAACTGACCGATTACCTCGCGCATCGTTGACTATGTAGCCTACCGGGTTACTTGGTGTATTTAATGTGGTAGCCAACCGAGCTACCTTTACCGTTTTATTTATTTTGAAAATTGTATTAGGAATCTTATAAAATTTTTGGGGAAAATATATGCTTTTCAAACTGTCCCCGTATCACCCCATTGGAAGGTGGGGGTGTTTTATCAAAACCATTTTTCCATTTTAAAAAGGGAAGGAACACATTTTGGTGTCCATATTTAAAAGTGGTTCTTGAACCATTTTACCAAAAATCGTTTAAAACTTGTTTGAAACGACTTAATTTGTAAATTTGGCGAACATGAAAATTTTAGTCCTTGACGAGATGAACAACTTTCATGTTTATCTCAGAGCTCAGTTTAACCTCTAACAGGTTCTAAACTTTGCAAACTTGTGGCTAAAACTATGCCTGGTTTTAGGAAAAATTTCAGTTTTACGCTTGTTTAAAAATTGCTCTATTTAAGGCCCAAAATGGCCAAATTTTTAAAACTCGCATCGGTTATCGTAAAGCTTTCAACGAGATTTAAAACTTTTGTGTTGAGTCTGAGATATGGTTTGGACTCTAAGTTAGTCATTTTTATAAAAATCTGAGACTGTTCCTAATGCTCAGGATTTCAGTCCTAGTTTTGAACTCTGGTTAAAAACTACTCGGAATACCCATCTTAGCTTCATTTTTGGCTAAAGTGTGACAACCGGGAAATTTTATCATTCTCGAAAAATAGGTACATTAAATGTACATCATGAATTTTATGTTTACAAATAGGAAATGTAGTGATTTTATGTGTGTACGCATACACAGTATCAACAAATTGGTCAAGATGACCTTTTGTTAATATAAAACTGATATATTTAGAATCAGCACGCTTAAATTAGTCAGTATAGCCTGCCAGTTTGCTCAAATTAGTTAATTGAGCACAAAAGGTAATTTTTGACCGGGAATTCGCAGTACTGAAAAACTAGTCGAGATGACCTCAAATGAAGTTAAAACTAATAGATTTGGGTTCAACACACCCAAATTAGTCAGTATAGCCTATCAGTATGCTCAAATTAGTTAATTGAACACAAAAGGTAATTTTTGACTAGGAATTCGCAATACCAGAAACTAGTTGAGATAACCTCGGATGAAAACGAAACTGATATATTTGGGTCCAGCACACCCAAATTAATTAGGATAGCCTATGTTGAAATTTTGGACAAAAAAGTATAAATAAGGGCGAAAAATCAGAAATTTCAAAAACAAGCCCATAATTTCCCCTCACCTTCTCTTTCCTCGCCCTTACACGAAAATGAACAGTAACCGACCACCGGATACGGTGTCCGTTTTCGACACCGTCAGCCTCGTTGGAAAGCTCTCACCGAGCTGAGTCCCACAGTGTGCCAAGTCGACGGAACCGACGCCGGAAGAGCCCGTATGCATCGCCCGAAGTCGTTGGTGGCCGAAATTTGTCTGCGGCGTCAGAATTTCAAGACGGAATTTCAAAAGTGAAGAACGGTGAAATCAAGTTTGTCCACGTGAGACTGAACGGTTCGTTTGATCACCAGTGGGACGATTTCGGTAGTGACTTCGGTCCCTCCATTCCTAAAATTTTTGTTTTGGAATGATTATGTATTAATTATGTACTTTTACTTGTGAAATTGTAAGAAAAATGGACTATATGTATGAAAAACAGTTAAATAAGAAAATGTGAAAAATGTAAAGATTTTTACGTAAAAGTTGAATTTTATGTAAAAATATAGGTCTCTGGTATAGTATGTGGTAGAATAGAATTAGGTTAGATGATTTCGAGGCGTTCCCTAAACGTCGGGAACCCAAAAATTGAGCAAAAATACTGCCAAAATTTCAAAAATGGTGCAAAGGTGTATTTTAGGAACCGAAGGGTAAAAATATGGTCAGGATGGAAACCCGGGCCCCCTCAATGATTTAGGCCTAAAAAAGAGGATTAATGACCTAGGGTCGGAATAGTACCATCCGAGGGTCGATGAATAGTGATCCGAGCATTTCGGCGTTTAATACTAAAAAAAACTCAAAAAGGCTTACGAAAAATGATTTTATGATTTTTAGGTTTAAAAAATCCAGTCTAAGTAATAAAATGAAAATGATATGGCCCAAAGACCTGTCAGGGGCAAAACGGTCATTTTCATCGAAATTTCAGGGATGATAGAAAAGGGCCCTAATGGACTTAGAATAGTTTAATTAAGATTCTAAGGGCCAAAACTAAGTCATAAATCAAAGAAAAGTAAGGTTATGATAAAAAAAAATCCCATTAGGGGCAAAATAATAATTTTGCCAAAAGTTTGGAACAAAATGGTAATTTTTTCAAGAATAGACATAAAAGTTATAAATGGGATAATAAACCCCTAAATTCATGATTATGAAATGAAACGTAGAATTTTTTATGGTTTATTAAGTTTTATGTATGATTTAAGTAGCAAAAATAACTGTAAATATTTTGGTTATAGGAATCCGATACAGACGCGATAAAGGGACGTCTGCAGACCAAGAAAGTATGAAAGGAGATACGAGCAGAAGTATCAGTAAGTTTGAATATTTAATTGACTACAACATGAACAGACTATTATGTCTAAGTGTCGTATATGGTAAGCTTTAAATATTTCTATGTCTGCAACATGTATGGACTTTTATGTGTTATATGTTGCAAGTTCAAGCATTTAGTTGATGCAACACAAATTGACATGTTTATATCTACATGTTATATGTAGTAAGTTCAGACATTTTATTGTCTATTACATGAAATTACGTAATATGTTTATATGTTATGTATGAAATGTAAAGTATATATGTAAGGTGTTATATGCACAAAGGTGTATTTAATAAAATATACACAATAAAAGAAAGACATGAGAAGTGTTCCAGGCCATGGAGACAATGATAATGCCCCCTAGTTGGAACCATATGAAAGACAGTAAGGAAAGACAAGAATCAGCAAAATAATAAGACTGAAACTTTAAACGTTGGATGTTTATGTGTTAGGTCTAAGTCAAACATGAATTGACTTTTATGTTTAAGTGTTATATATAGTAAGTTTGGGCATTTAATTGTTTGCAACATGAACTTGCTTGACATGTTTATGTGTTATGTGTTCTATATGTGGCATGTAATTTTAAATATTTGCATGTCTGTAACATAAATGCACTGGTCATGTTTATGCGTTTTATGTGTGGTTTTAGTGCCAAGATACTACGATTTGAATGTTACGAAAGCCATGTTATGAACCATGCGTTATGTCTAACTCAAACGTAAATTGACTTGACATGTTTATGTTTATGTGTTATATTTTGTAAGTTCAGACATTTAGCTGTCTGCAGCATGAATTTACTCAGTATGCTTATGTGATATAGATGATAGAAATTTAGTAGTCAGGTGCCGTATGCACACTAATATAAGAGATAAAATCTTAAGAAAACTACAGAATAAGCTACATAATAATATAAAGAGTTCCAGACCCAGAAGGCAGCATAAATGCCACCAGTTAGAAACCACAAGAAAATCAGTAACTAAATCAGTATTGGCATACCAACCTCCCACACAGGTGGAGATTTTTCAGATTCAGTATTGTTAGGACTCCAAACCGCCGATGATACATCCCAGGTTTGGAAGTCTGATGTAGTTAGACTGTAGAGGATTGGCCAGTGGGTCGCTCTCCAGAGTCCCTCTCAGTCATGCACGCATTACGGTACGAACAATCATGGGGCCCAAAAACCAGAACGTGTTGAAAGATAAAGACTCAAGAAAAAAAAATATACAGTCCATAAACGAGCATAAGATATACTAACACGACGAATACCGATGCAATCAAAGTCACTGTTCACGGTCAACAGTATTGTTCATGGTCAGAGTTACTATTTATAGTGAATAGTAATACAAAAGCAATGCATGTTATTTATTATGTTAATGATCCATGTTATGTTTGATATTAAGGATATTTAAGCATACGTAAGTGTATTTATGATGCTTAAGTATATTTACAAAGTTTTGCGTATTTAAGTATGATAAGTATATTTATGATGTTGAATGTGAAAGTATTTTCACAATAACAAGTTTGTCAAGTATATTATATTTATGATGTTAAGCTTATGTTCAATATGCTATGTTTAAATTATGATATGTTTACAATGGTAAGCATGAAATTCTGTTCAATTACTATAGGGCTCCCAAACCGATGGTGGTATGTCCTGGATTTGGAAGTCTAATGTTATGTAAATTTTAGAGGATAGCACAAAAGTATGTTCAAGATATTAAGTATGTTTAAAGCATGTAAAGAATGCAAGTATGTTCAAGACATTAAGTATGTTTAAAGCATGTCAAGAATGCAAGTATGTTCAAGATATTAAGTATGTTTAAAGCATGTCAAGAATGCAAGTACGTTCAGGATATTAAGTATGTTTAAAGCATGTTAAGCATGAAAGTGTACTCACGGTGTGCAATATGTCAAGTATGGTTATGATGAAAAGTATGTATAAATATGTTTTAAATATTATATATGTTAAGTATGAAATCTAAAGTAATGTATGATATATATTGTGTTAATGTTTTGATGTCATAATTAGTATCAAATATGTTTTGTCTAGTATGATATGAATGATGATAAATACGCTTAAGTATGAGTGTTAAGCAAGCGTAATGTTATAAAGTTACTATTCATAATGAATAGTATTATTTATGGTAATAAGCAAGCATAACGTGACTAACATTCGTGTTATGCATAAGATATGTCGTAACTATTACGGATATCAATTATTATGCGTAAGTTGATATGCCTAAGTCAATCATACTATATTAAGTATGTTCTATATGATGTTAAATATGTATGTTATGTTTAAAAATGAATGCCTAAGTAATGAACGACATGTGTATGCAACGTTTTGTATGTATGAAAGTATGCTTATGACGTTAAAGATATTTAAGTATACATAAGTATGTTTACAATAATTGAGTATATGTACAAAATTTTACGTATTTAGGTATAATAAATATATTCTTTATGTTAAAGGTGAAAGTAATTTCATGATAATAGATATGATAAATATGTTATGTTTATGATGTGTAAACATATGTTAAGTATGTTATGTTTCAAGTATGTTATGTTTACGACGGTTAGCATACGTTAAGTATGCTATGTTTACGATGTTCAATTATACATAAGTATGACTACAATGTTTCAAGTATGTTAAGTATAAAAGCATGTTCATGATGCCAAGTATGTTAAGTACGTTCACGACATTACAGTAAGTTCACGAGGTTCAAGTATGAAAGCATGTTCATGAGATTAAAGCATGATAAGTACAAAAGTATGTTTATGATGTTAAGTATGTATAAAGTACATTAAGTATGTTTGCGATGCTAAGTGTGAAAGTAGGATTATGATGTAAAGTGTGTTCAGATATATACAAGTATGTTTATAAGGTTATGTGTGATAAGTATGAATGTTAAGTAATATACGATATATAATATGCAATGTTTCAAGGCTACAGTAGGTATCAGAATTACCCTATCCTATATGGTGTGAATTATTATACGTCATGAATGTATGTTTGAACTTACTGAGCCTGTCACTCACAAGTTGTTTATGTTGCAGGTAAGGTAAGCATCCTACATGATGATAAGACAAGTGATGGATGACGAACGAGATCTGCATGTGCCAAGGAACTAGGCGAGGGTTATGGTACTGCTATGAGTCTTCTGCTGAGCTGTTTAAAAGAATAATGAAAAGAATATTGAAATGATGTTTTATGATGTATATCAAGTTATGATGATGTAAAAAATTTACTTTAGTAAATGTTTTACGATGATAAAGTTTTCAAGTTTAAGTTAAAGAAAAAAAAATTATTCCCTATTTTTACATTCAAATGGGAAGTTAAAATAAGCATGTTAAAGGAAGTAGATTAAAAGTAAGATACCAGCCGTCATAGGTGATATCAGAATAAGTTAAAAGCAAGTTAAAAGTAAGTTGTCGATGACCTAAGTGGTTACAGTCTATGGCAGTTGGCGACAGTAGCTGACTGTGATAGCACTGTTTAATCCCTACGTAGGGCGAGCCGTCACACAAAGGCTCACCAAAACAACTGTAAGGAAATTTCCTTAAAATTTCATGTTTTACCAAATCCCAAAATCACAACATAAAATGCTACAAAATGACCAAAATCATGGCCTAAACACTGAGATAGGCTGGTTCCTAGCCAACCTTAAATGTCTATTCACACATCCATCCATAAAAACTTAACGCTCAAGCACACAACCACAAAAATACATAATCAAAATGCTAAGAGTTCAAAATAAAGATTATTACAACCCATTGCTCAAATAAATACACATAAATTTACTTGATCAGAACTTAAACGAAACTAAACCTCAAATAGGGTTTCGATTTTTACCTTGTGTGCTATGCACCAAGCACAATTCGAACCAAGGGGTGGGTAACCAAAACCATGTGGTCCTTAGTGAAAAAGGGGGTTGGCCTTGGCTAGAAAGGAAACACAAAAATTTCTTCTTATCATCAAGCCAAAAGAAACCAACAAAACCACAAAGATTAGTTCTTGGACCTTACCGAAAACAATCTTGAAATGGCTTGAAGTAATGGCTCCAGCACTAGATAGGTTGTGGCTGATTTTTGGGTGAAGTTTTGGTGAACTTTGGCTGAGTTCTTTGGCTAGGAAAATGGTCAGTTTTTGGGTTGGAAAAGGGTCAGCTGCAAATGAGAAAGGAAGAGGAAAAAGCATTGGTGTTTTATGTGATGACCGGGAATTTTAGATTCTCGAATTATGTTAAAATTTGTATGTAAATAACAATATTAATGAATAAAGTGTGAAAAAATTGTATTTCAATACTGTTGTGAATAGTGTAAAATATTCTGGCAGTGTTAAAGTGTGTAAGTTCGGGGATGGAAAATCCTACCGGACATAATTGGGTAAGACGGTTTGAAATCAGAACCGAAAACCCTAAATAGTGCATTGAAATGTACTAAAACAATAGAAATTTACGGTAAAGAATTATGATCAAACAGAAGCAAAATAAGATAAAACGACTACACAGGAGGCGTTGAGAACTCGCCTACGCGATTTCGGTAAAGTTCCGTTCGGATCGGATAACAGTCAAAAATTGACTACGAATTAATTCGAGATTAATATGAATAGTTGATGACATCACTATGATGATGTCATAAAGCAAATTAATTTTTTATCAAATTAGAAAACTTTTGAAAGGTGTATGGCTAGGATTGGTTTGCTTTTTGATCAAAGGCCAAGATCATGCCAAAATTCACTTAGAAAAAAAATAAAAAATTTTATGGCATTTTGTTGAAAGGCCATTCGGCCATGTGGAAAGGGAGAAAGGGAAATTTGATTTTTGACCCCAAAACCTTTACTTTTTGGTCCTTGAACAATTATGAAATTGTTGAAAAAAGATTGCAAAAAGACCCTTGATTTTTACCTATAAATAGGCATCAAAAATTCAAGAAAAAAATGGAAAAACATAACTAAACTCTTGCCAAAATTTCCAGCCAAAAACCGTGGAAGAAAAAACCCTTGAGCCAAAAATTTTGCTTTGAATTTCATATCCAATCTAGCTAGAATTTCATTTCCAACACCAACACAACAACCAAGCAAGGTAAACCTCAAATTTGAAGCATTTTCCTTGATTTTTTTCCATAAAAACCGTGGGTTTGGAATTGAAAAACAATGGAAAAAAAATTGTTGAATTGTTTATTCTAGGATTTGTTTGATGTTGTGATGTTCAAAGCATGAATTAGGATAGAAAAACAATAAAATTTTTTCATGTTTTTCTTGAAAAATCTGTGGCTCCTAGGATGTGAAAACTTCATGAATTTTATTGTTTTAATTTAGTGTTAATATTCATTCAATCATATGATAAGTTAAGCATGAAATGAACTTAAGAAACAAGAAAAATTTGAGGAAGAATTCTTGCTAAAACCGTGGGCATGAATGTGAGGAAATGGGAAGATTTTTTTTATGTTGATAAAAGTGATAAAAACCCTAGGAAAGAAAGTAAAATTTTCTTTCTATTTTTGGCATAAAATCCATGGCTATATCTAGGGTTAGAATGTATGTTTTGTTAAGTTTTTGAATGTTAACTTATACATTGAAAAGTATAAGGGTAATGTGGTGTGGTGATGAAAATTTATTAGATGTAAAAACCTAGTAAACTAGGGTTAGTTTGGAAAAAAAATTAAATATGTGACGTGACTTGTAAATGTTGAATCATATGGAAAGTTTTTATACAAAGTTTAGAAACTTTGTATAAAATAGGCCTCTGGTATAGTACGTGGCAGGTACAAAGGTTCTGAGGCGTACCTAACGCCGGGAAACCTTAAAATTTAAGCGGAAATGCTGCCGAAATTTCTAAAATCGACTAAAGGGCATTTCAGGAAACGAGGGGTAAAAATATTGAACTCGGAAAGGAAACCGAGACCCCTCGGTGAATTATGATTAGAAATGGAAAACCAACCCAAAAGGAATAGTAAACTGACCCTAAATCACTAAAACACCTAAAACAGGAAAAAATCGATGTTAGGGGTATTTTTGGGAAACGAGAGAAAATTTTAGGTCGGGATAGGAAACCCGAGCCTCTCGAGGTCCGAGGGTCAGGGACGGGATGAATAACGTTTAGTAAGTAGTGAAAGGGCCATTTGAGACTCTGAAACGCTCGAAAAATGAGAAAACGACCCTAGGTGGTGGATGAATAGTAACTGAGGGTCGGGAAAAATGAAATTGAGATTTTACGGCAATTTAAGCTGTAAAATGATACGAAAGCTTAGGAAATATTATTTTAAAATTATTAGACTTAGAAAATTTGGAAAAAACAATAGAATGAAGCTAATTATGGTTCCAAAACCCGTTAGGGGAAAAATGGTTAATTTGACCAAAAATTTCCGAAAGGGCTCGGAAAGAACCCTAAAAGACCTAGAATAACTTAGATAAAATTATAAAACTCAAAATAAGGATTTTAGAGTTAAAATTCTAAGAATTTTAAGAAACACGGGCGTGTAGAGGGATACACGGCCGTGTATAGGAAAAATATTATAACCCGAGAGGTACACGGGCGTGTATAGAGCCGCGTACAGTTACACGGCTAAGGAAGAAAATAACATGGTCATGTAAAATAGACCCGAGAGGTACACGGCCTGGAACACGGGCGTGTTGCAGACCGTGTACCACAAATAAAATTTAAATGTGTAGAATTGTTAAGTAAAATAAATATATATTTTAGATAATAAATAAAAAGGGGTATTAACAGACACTATTATGTCTGTAGGAACCCACAATAAAGATAGAACTACGGAGGAGTTCCGGGAGTGGACACTAGCGCAGTATTGGTAAGTTCAAGCATTTTCATGTTGCAACATGAAATACTATGTTAATCTATTCTATACTAGCTGCACACTAGATGTAAAATCCTATGAACATTTGGGAAGTAGTTAGTATAACATATCCCAAATCAAGAAAATAAGTAAGACCTACGGGCAATAGAGGATTGCGACCTTGAGGTGACTTATGCAACCACTTGGTCAAAACTGTAAATTGAAAGATGGTAAATGAAACCATTAAGGCGTACTGCCCCTCCAACATAGTGGTGGAGGTTTGTTAAATCCTACGGGGTTATCAGGGTTGTGGAGGATGATGTTCTAAGGTCGCTCCTTAGACCCTCCCAGTCAGCGCGCTAATAATCATCGGTACTGCCATAAACAGAGCTCTACATTAGAAATCAAATAGAGAATAAACAATCAATAAAATGGTGGAAATCATAATTGAGCATAACCGAAGCTTACAATAGAGTAAGGTAAATTCGGTTAGGGTATATGAATAGTATCCTGATAGAGTAAAGTGAACAATAACCAGTTAGGGTAACTGGTACTATTCATCGGTCAAAGGTCAACTATACTATTCATTGTGAATAGTACTATTAATGGTGAACAGTACTATTCATAGGAGATTAAGTTTTTCTTGTCTTTGAATCAGTATGATTCTTATTATGAATGTTTGAACTTACTGAGCCTGTTAGCTCATCAGTTTGTTCATGTTACAGGTAAGAAACCTGTCCTATAGATATATGGATGGCGGCAGGATGCAAGCGTGTTAAAGGGATAGGGAACTCACCGTGGACATGGTCCTGCCATAAGTTTTTCACTGAGCTTTTTGAGTAAAGAAAATATGTTTGCAGACAAAGCCTACAATACATATAAATATTATATTTGTATCTAATATGTTGTATTTATTTCAGACAAGGAAAAACCAGTATTATATTTTACATTGCTTTCTTACTTAATATTCATAAGAAAAAGTATGTATTAAAGGAAAAAAATTTTGGGGCGAAATTTTAGGCCCTTGTGTTTAAGAAGTTTTAGTAAAAGAGTTTAAAACTGACGACTCAGATTTAACACCCGAACGGTCTTGGTCGGCCATAGAGTCGATTCATGACGGTTGCGAGTGGTTGGAATCTGGGGACGTCACAGGTTGGTATCAGAGCGGTTGACAATATCCCTATTGACACGAAGCGCGATCTGCTCGTCAATCCAAGTAAGTTAGCTTCTTTAAGACTAGTTAACTTTCATTTATTCGAAGTTATATATTTTGTAGGAGTTAAGATGACTAGACCACCATATGTGAGACCTCATCCATACCGACCTAGAGGACCGATTCGAGTATAGACTAGGCCCGTGATCAGACCGTCTATGATGAGACGGGAGATGCAGCGACCACCTGTACCTGAACCACTAGCGCCGAGGATCGTAGCGCCAGCACCAGTACAGGCACCACCCCCACGACCAATAGTAAACCCTCCCGTGGCAGTAGATATCCCAGCGGTGGAAGATCAAGGCTGTATAGGGGCCAGAGTATCAGTACGGGCTGTACATGCATTTAGAGGTAGTCATCCACCATCATTCGAGGGAGGTCAACAAGGGATCTCTACGAGAGACTGGCTACACGATATTGAGGTCATCATGCGCCAGTGCGATATCGATCAGGATTGCTGGGTTCTGATGGCCATTGGCACCTTCCGTGAGGATGCACGGTTGTATTGGGAATATTGCGATCAGGAGATGCTGCTCGCAATGGATTGGGTTGAGTTTCGCCAAGTCATGCTGGAACAGTTCCCACCAAAGAGCTCGGCTCCAGTTGCAGGCCCTTCTGAGAGTAGGACAGTGCCACCAGCACCGGCCATGCCTAGTTACGCGGATATCAGAGATTTTGTTCTGAAGGCAGAGAGGCAGTAGATGATGTTGAGTGACACCGTATTCTCATATGCAGTCCGATTCCAAGATAGCATCGTGAGGGTGTGTCCTCTAACCAATATCACAAATGATAACTTTTGTGATATATTTTGGAAGGGACTCACCCTAGATTTATGACAGAGAGTAACCCCTCTATACGCTGCTACTTTATGTGAGTTTATTATTGATGTAGCTAAGGTAGAGGAGGAAATGATGATAGAGCGCATGGTACGTAAGAGGCGAGAGTAGTTACTACAAGAAGCCATGTTAGATCACCTATACGGATCCGGGTCGATGGCAAATGATCATGAGGCAGGTCCGTCAAGACAACCAGAGGGAGTAGACCCAGCTGAAGGTTCAACGCCGACTGAGGCTGGAAACGGAACAGACAATGAAGAAATGGATCCAATCGAGTTTTCGGCAATCCCAGAGGAACCTCGGCTAGAAGAGTAGTTATAGAAATGCATGTGTTGTATAAGTATGTATATATATAACTATATATGTGTATATATGACAACGTTGAAAGGCTATTTTGAGGGAAGCCTTCAAACTGATGTACTTTTGAAATGAAAAGAAATGATAACCATATTTTGACATATGCAATGTGTGAAATGTTAAAAGTATGTGATGATTAAAATTAATTGAACTTATATTATAGAAATATGATTGTGAAAGGCCTAATGATTGACTTTTATGTGATTTTAGGAATAGGATAAGATGGTGAACCCAAGAAATCTGCGGAATATGCGAGGATGTCCAGTGCTATCAGAAAGTGTGGATGAGCTAGAAGCCTTAATAGAAGCTCAAATGAGGGAAAATGCTGAGTTAAGACAAATACTAGAGCAAATGGAGCGGAGACAGGAACCGGAACAAGACCAAGCCCCTCCAATGGCTGTACTAGAACCGGAAGTACCTACAGCGGCACAAGAAGAAGTGGTACAACCCCAACCACAACTCAGGAATAATATCGAGCCATTGTATGAAAGATTCTGATGCATGAGGCCACCAGAGTTTGAGGGCTCCACAAACCCTCTGGATGCGGAGGAATGGTTGTTTTCACTCCATACGATATTAGAGTTTATGGAGTTGAATGACCAAGAAAGGATTCTGTGTGCGTCTTTTGTCCTAAAAAGGGATGCAAGGTTCTGGTGGGAGTCGGTTAAGCTAAGAAGAAACATGTATACCATGTCCTGGTTGGATTTTCTGGAAGAATTCAATCAGAAGTATTATAATCCGGCACTATTGTGACCACAACAAAGAGAGTTCGCAGAGCTAAAACAAGGGGACATGACTGTGATAGAAGTCCGTAATAAGTTTGATCAGTTATCCAGACTTTGCCCCTACACTGTCACCACCGAGAGGGAGAAAATCCAGAAGATGCTAGGGATGTTTCGTCCCGAGATTTCAACGTTGGTGGATAGTGGGTTAACAACGCCTGACACTGTTTCTGATTGTGTTAGCCATGCGTTAAGGGCAGAGTATTATCTGATTAGACAAAAGGAAGAAAGAGAGAAGGTCTGGGATGCAAAGAAAAAGGATAAGATCTTGACTAAAGCCATACAAGCTGGACCTCAAACTGGACAAAGCAGCAAACAGAGTTTGATTGTCAAGGCTGGACAGGCCAGCACTTCCGGCCAACAGTCTCAGGGAAAGAGAAAAGCAAATAATCCCGGGAACCGGAACCAGCAAAGGAGAACAAACAATAATGCTAGTCCTATGGTTCGAAACTGTGTGAGCTGTGGGAAAAGACATTCAGGTCGATGCAGATTGGCCCCAAACGCCTGTTTTCAGTGTGGGAAGGACGGTCACTTCGCCAAAAACTACCCAGAAAATAGGTAGAATGTGCAAAGTTCATCGCAGACCCAACAACTGTAGGAAAATAAACCGGTAAAAACGTATCAGAGTGGCGCAGCGGAACAATAAAAATTTTTAGATCGTTAAATATCTCATGATGCCATATACAATAAATCAACAACAATTAAAACTCATACCTCAAGGACGCCAATATGCAGGAGGAGAATGACCGGAGGCTTCAACCAACTAGCCTTCTCTACTATTCTCCAATTCCTGAATGGCTGAGTGTGTGGGCACTCTGAACCTCGATCGGTATGCTAGCACTGCTAGTCTTCTTCCGACCACCCAGATCTCTAAAGAACTTTATTGTCACGATGAGCTGTGCAACAATAGGCCTGCTCACCTGAGAGTCTGTGGTCTGAGAGAACTAGAGTGGTAGGACCTCTATTTATAGACCTGCATGAGGTGAATCTCTGAATTTGAATTGGATTAGGAAAAGATATTTTCCCTTATCCAAACCCATAAAATCCGAATTTTTCCAAGGGAGAATCTCCACTAAAAATTCGGTTTTCTTAGGATAGATCCAATCCAAATCTCAACAAGATTTTAACTAGAATTTTATCTCTCTTTTTCAACCCAAAAAATCCGAAAATTTCAAGGTGTATCTTACCTAAAGATTTCGGCCATTATGGATAAGGGAGAATCAAAAAATTCCACTAGGATTTTCAAGCTTGAATCTTATCTCAACCTTATCCAAAAATAACCGAATTCCCTCGGATTAAGGCTCCAAAATTTCAGCCACTTTTAGGGAGAGAGAGAATCCAAATTCAACTAGGATTGAAACTTGAATTTTCCCTTGAATCTTATCCACAAAAACTGAATTTTCCATTGAGGATTATCCTCAAAAAATTCACCCACTTTTGTTGGGATTTTGATTCAAAATTCAAGTAGGATTCTAACAAGATTATCCTCTCCAAATCCAACTCAAATTCGAATTTCAAACCTTGTGGATTTTCCACAACAAATTCGAATCCTACTTGGACTGTGATTCAAAATTTGAATTTCAAATTTCAAATTCAAATTTCAAATTCAAATTTCAAATTTCAAATTTCAAATTTCAAATTTAAATTTCAAATTCAAATTTCAAATTCGAATTTCAAATTCAAATTTCAAATTCAAATTTCAAATTCAAATTTCAAATTCAAAATTCAAATTTCAAATTTCAAAATTCAAATTTCAAATTTCAAAATTCAAATTTCAAATTCCACAAAACGGTTGTATTTCATATTCTTGTTCTCATGGATAATTTTCTACAACTCCAATCCAATCTCAAATAAAATCATGGCAACTTTATTTGGAGTTCGAATAATTGTGTACTCTATTATCCAAAACAAAATCTGAATCCAACCGGAGAGAATCTTGTCTACCATCCTAATCCTGTGTCATCACCATCCATGCATAATAAACTAGCCAATAGCATACACAAATCAATTTGCCAAACGTTAAGGAATTATGTGGAGCTAGTAGAGGGACTGATTGGACATATATAATCGGGCTCCCATGATTCCATATGATCATCATTCTGTACCGAACAACTCAATCATATGATCACTAATTTCAGAGTCACACCACTATAAACTTGAAACTGAACTCCCAATTATATTCCGTATTACGTAAGCCTGTGACGAGCTGCCATCCAATGACCTTGTCATATATGCAAAACCCTCATATGATATCCATGATCAGCCTTAGGTCAAAGTCCGTTTAATCCTACTGATCAGGCTATCTTAAAGTTCTATTATACTACCGAATCAAGAAAATGATTATTCACCATGTGTGAATAAGAAGTCATCCACCCAGCAGACGACCCAAGGCCTTGTCCATTTTCACATTCAGTATAATGCCTTTAAGAGGATACCTTTAACTCCTCAGAGCTATGATTCCGATATCTGCAAACAAACCCTTCATCGTATACAAGTCATGCACCCAACGAACCGGTCTATAAGCTTACTACCTCTGAGACGCTTTAGCCATTGGAACATGAAAGTACACAAGTCATATACATGAAGTAGTTCATTTGCTCAGGATTAAGGTTATTGCACAATGAACGTCAAAAGCAGATTGATCCACTCATAGCGGACTATGTAGATCAACCACGCTTTAGTCCCGGTCTAATATGTCACCACCAAGTAACATATCTATGTCTCTACTTGGGAGTCCAGCTCCAGACAGTTAAGACAAACCGTCCCCTCCAAGGCTTTAGACAACATAATAGTCTTTATCACGAGTTAGATGCTCGGTCTAACCCCATAGACTACAGACCATAGTTTAGACTGCTAACTTTAAAACATTGTCTTCTTGCATACAAAAGTCCATTGCATGCAACGTTCTAACAGTTTTAACACAAGCAGTCAGTGAGCCATATTTGCTTACATTTACTTTAACGTGTAAATAAGACGAGGACAAATAGCAATGTAATGAATAACCTCTATGTATATAATTTTATTATCCAGTTCAAAATGAATACATCAAAATGTCTCTAATACTTAGGGCATTTCCTAACAATCTCCCACTTGCCCTAAGCCAGTAGATGTGCCATGTTACGCATCCCCATCGCCTCTACATGCCTCTCAAAGCTTCTAGCCACCAAAGTCTTAGTAGAGGGATCGACAATGTTGTCCTCAGACACGATCTTACATACATCCACTAATCCTGTCTCCACGTGCCCTCTAATGTCGACTTCCTCAAATCCTTGCAAGTCTGGAAGACTCAGTCCATGTATCCTACGGGTGTTAGGTTCCCTCCAGAATACACCAGCATATAATCCCTCGTTCTCTTAAGATACTTGAGTATATGCTTTACTGCTTGCCAGTGCTTGGTTCCAGGATTCACTTGATATCGACTCACCATACCTACTGCAAAACATATGTCCGGGCGAGTGCAAAGCATAGCGTACATAAGGCTACCCACAGCGGATGCATAAGGGACCTTACTATACGTTCTCTTTCTTCCGATGTCTTGGGACAGTCGTCCAATGAAAGAGTTAGACCGGCAATAGAAGGTTGTGAGCCTTTCTTTGCCTCTAGCATTGCATATTTGTCAATTATTTTATCTATGTATGAAGCTTGGGATAATGCTATCATTTTGTTCTTTCGATCTCTGAAGAGACGAATGCCTAGAACATAATTAGCTTCTCCCAAGTCCTTCATGTCAAACTGTTGGTATAACCAAAGCTTGACCGATGATAAATTCCCTACATCATTCCCAATGAGTAGTATATCATCGACATAGAGTATCAGAAAGACCACTTTTCCATCCTTAATACGTTTGTAAACACAAGGTTCATCAACGTTCTGCTCAAAACCAAATGTCTTAATCGCTTGATCAAACCTCTGGTTCCATGAGCGGGATGCCTGTTTTAATCCATAAATGGATCTAAGCAACTTGCAGACTTTCCTATCTTGGCCTTTTACTACGAACCCTTCGGGCTGTATCATATAGATACACTCTTCAAGATGGCCATTCAAGAATGCCGTCTTGACATCCATTTGCCAGATCTCGTAATCGAGAGCCGCAGCAATGGACAGAAGAATACGGATAGACTTCAGCATAGCAACAGGCGAAAAGGTTTCCTCGTAATCGATTCCAGCCTTTTGCATGTATCCCTTTGCAACCAGTCTAGCTTTGAAAGTTTCCACTCTCCCTTCCGCATCCTTCTTTCTTTTGTAGACCCATTTGCATCCAATGGGTTTTATCCCATCCGGCAAATCTACAAGTTCCCAAACAGAGTTGGATTTCATAGAATCCATCTCATTGTTCATAGCCTGTTTCCAAGATCTAGAATCAACATCCTTTATAGCTTCATCATATGTGACCGGATCTTCCTCATGCTCATGAGCCTCGGCCTGGTATACCTCAGCATCATACATAAAGAAATTAGGTTTCTTAGAAACCCTCCCACTACGACGAGGCACCCTAAATTGTTGATCGTCTGCAGGTCTTTCACTGGAACTCAGACTTGCGTCCAAGACCGAAATCTGTGGAGCAGTTCTTTCACCCGATAACTCCTCTAGCAACACTTTGCTTCGAGGCTTAAAGTCATTCATGTGACTTTCCTCCAAGAATGTCGCATGGGTTGAGACAATGACCTTTTGTTCCTTCGGGTTATAGAACAGACCTCCTTTAGTTCCCTTTGGATACCCTACAAACATGCACAATTCTGATCTTGGTTCCAACTTCTTTGCATCCCCATCCAGTACATGTGCCGGGCAGCCCCATATTCTCATATGTCCAAGGGAGGGCTTCCTGCCACGCCACAATTCATACGGAGTTCTAGGAATTGATTTACTCGGAACCTGGTTCAGGATATAGCACGCCGTTTGTAAAGCATGTCCCCAAAATGATAATGGCAGCGTTGAGTAACTCATCATGGACCGTACCATATCCAATAAGGTCTTGTTTCTCCTTTCGGCTACACCATTCTGTTGTGGAGTACCAGGTGCAGTCAATTGGGATAATATCCCATTCTCTACAAGATGTCCTAGAAATTCATCAGAGAGGTATTCGCCACCTCGATCAGATCGAAGTGTCTTTATGGATTTATCCAATTGCTTTTCCACTTCCGCACGATACTCTTTGAACTTATCAAAAGTTTCGCTCTTGCGGTGCATCAGATACACATATCCATACCTCGAGTAATCATCTATGAAAGAGACATAGTACTCGAACCCTCCTCGTGCTGTGACGTTCATGGGGCCACATACGTCAGTGTGCACAATTTCTAAGAGCTCCTGTGCCCTTGTACCCTTAGCTCCAAAAGACCTCTTAGTCATCTTACCCTCTAGACAAGACTCACATTGGGGAAGTCGTACCTCCTCCAGAGATTCCAGAGGACCGTCTTTCACCAATCTTTGAATCCTATCCTGATTAATATGACCAAGTCTTAAATGCCAAAGATACGCCTTGTTAGAGTGAGAAACTTTCAACCTTTTAGAGTTATCAATTAATTCAGTGTCAAGCAGTGAGTACATCTTTGGTCTGATCAAATATAGGTTTCCATCCATCCATCCAGAACAGATAAAAGACTTATTTCTACGAATATCAACTCTTTTACTAAAAGAAACTGAATAAGAATCCTTTATTAAACAAGCTACCGATATAAGGTTCCTCCTAAAATTAGGAACATAAAAACAATCTTTCAATAAAATAAACCTAAATTGATCAAAATAAAGATGAACGTCTCCCACTGCCTCAGCCACCACAAAGCTACCATCTCCAGTCCGCAACGAGAGGCTCCTATCATGTAGACTTCTCGTTTCCACGAACCCCTGCATAGAAACACAAACATGATTAGTGGCGCCTGAATCAATGATCCATGTGTCTTTCGATTCTTCCACCAAACACGCTTCCAAGTAATGAAGTTCCTTACCTTCCTTGCCCTTGGAGGCTAGGAATTCCCGGCAAGCCTTCTTGAAGTGACCTACCTTCCCACAATGGAAGCATTTGGACATTTTTAGGGTCCTTTGGCTTCTTGTTCTTCTTCTTCTTCTTCCCGTCCGAGACAGGAGGATTAGAAGAACTGGAAGCCACTTGCTTCTTATTTGGCCTCTTCCTCTTCCGTGAGGGATTGGAAGATTCCGCCAAATTGGCCTCTCCTTTAGGTCGGACCACATCCTCATCCCTGATCATCCGCTCATAAGCCTGTAGTTGCTTCATGAGCTCGGTAAGTCCTAACTCCTTTGTCGCCAGATTGTATGCGGCCTTAAACCCCACAAAATCTTTAGACAGAGCCTTGAACACCATCTCGATCTGGGTGTTGTAGTCTAACTCAGCACCATTCTCGGCAGCCTCAGCGAAGAATCCCATTAGAGTGATCATATGGTCCTTCACCGGAGCACCCGCCTTTTGCTTAGAGTTCATAATACTGGTGATAGCGGACTGTCGAGCCAATTTTTCTTGGCCTCCGAACATGTCCTCCAGATTTTCCATGATCTCCCCAGCAACTTGATAAGTCTCATGCTGCTTTTGTAAAGCACTCGTCATGCTAGCAAGGATCGAGCTATCTCATTGGATTCTCTCCAACGATTATAGGCAACCAGGAACTCCTCAAGTGGTGTGTCAGGTTTGGGCCCAGGTGGGCATGGTTCGTCCAGTGCGAACTTGTGTCTCTCGCAGCTGAGAACTATTAATAGATTTCTTTTCCAATCTTTATAATTGTCGCCATTCAACTTATTTTCAGTAAGTATCGAAATGAGGGGTGTCGGTGACATTTTGAACTGAAATAAAATTATACTAGACATCATTACAAAGCCCAAGCAAATATGCGGATAATTTAGCAAATAAAACATACAAGTATGATCCTACATGAAACTTGAAAAACATGTAGCATTGCAACGGTAATTCTCAGCACCCATTGCCCCAAGCCACCGAGGGGTGGTCATGAGAACAAATAGCCGGAACATGGACCCCGTCCAATTAATATATGTTACCTTAAATCCTCCAAGGTTAAGACATATATTAATAACCGCTTATTTGGCCACCAGTCTAGTTAACAGAGCTTCTAGGGAAGGTTAATAACTAAACGAGTCTTGAGTATTTAACCATTGTTTCCGTAGCCCGATCCACGTCCTACCAAGCCACCGAGGGGTGGTCATGAATAGGATCGCACCCGAACACGTTTTCCACATAGGAGATCCAATCTAGTATACCGGCGGCGGTAAACACCTACCGAGGGGTGTGGTCAGGTCAGAACTGACATGAGGCGTTACCATGCTTTCACATATGGATCAACAATGGAGGCCGTGGGTTTTGTTTGAAACCCTCTCCCACTCAATATTTTGAAAAACATGCAAGTTTTGACAAATTATGTATGATCAATATAGTATGAGCGGCACTCACCTATCCTATATGACATGTTATCAAATATGCATACAAAACATCTATCAATACATATTTATACATCCATGACATATCACAGAAAAAATAATTGACAGAATAACCAAGCTATGGTTCCACCCTAGAACAAAGAAAATAAAGATTACAAAATTCCCTCCAAAGCATTCTTTGGGTCTTGAATTCTGTTCCGTCTTCTTGTATCCTTCTTTATGTAGCCTCTCTATTTATTTCTCATCCCAATAATTATTTAAAATTTAAATCTCCCAAAAATTTAAATTTCAAATTCAAATTCCAAATTCGAATTTCAAATTTAAATTTCAAACAATGTTAAACATCATGTGTAATAATATGTAATTTCAAAAATTTCAAATTTTCAATTACATATTTTTAAACATGATTTAAAATTAAATCTCAAATTTAAAAATCAAAATTTTCAAATTTTGGATCGCCGCACCGCCGCCCGTGAAGGCGGCAGCCACCGTGGGTAGCCACCAACCCCAGAGGGGCTGGCAGCCCACGGCTACCCCTTGTGCAGCCCTGTTGGGCTGCAGGCCAAGCCTGCAGCGCCAGGCTGCACGCCCAGGCTGGGCGCAGCAGCCGGCAGGCTGCAGGCAGCGCCTGCAGCCAGTGGCTGCACGCCCAGGCTGCGCCACCCTCGGCTGCAGGCCAAGCCTGCGGCCGTGGGTGATGTTTGCCTGTAGAGGGGCTGCCGCAGCCCCATCCTACCCGAGGGCAGGGGCTGCAGCCCTACCAAGGCCCGTCGGCCTATCCCGAGGGGTCGTGTCTCGATTTTCGTGCCATATTCCAATTTACCTATTAGGATCTCCAAAAATTAATTTGAATCCCAATTAAATTGAAATTTTCCACACAATCAAAATTTCAACCTTTAAATCAAATTTAACTTTTGGGAAAAATAAATTACGGTCTTCGATCTTCAATCTCCTCCAAGAATAATTACATAAAAAATTCCTATACCGTTTCCGGTGTACAAAATTCTATCCATAAAAATTCTAAGAGACAAAAATTAATATCCATGGGAAAATTACAGTGTTAATAAACTGCTCCCATGGTTACATAAAAAATTCCTAGATACAATTTTTCTAAATTCTAAGGAACCATAACCGGCATAAACAAGCATGCTTATAATAATTCAAAAAATTAAAATAACCACATACTTTATACATAATACATGATAACAACATAATGGAACCCTAAAATGCCACTCTCTAAATATCAAATCCATACATAAATAAAAAGACTAAGTAATTGTCTAATTTATGTACATGGCATAGTCATAAGATGGCTCTGATACCAATTGTAGGAAAATAAACCGGTAAAAACGTATCAGAGTGGCGCAGCGGAACAATAAAAATTTTTAGATCGTTAAATATCTCATGATGCCATATACAATAAATCAACAACAATTAAAACTCATACCTCAAGGACGCCAATATGTAGGAGGAGAATGACCGGAGGCTTCAACCAACTAGCCTTCTCTACTATTCTCCAATTCCCGAATGGCTGAGTGTGTGGGCACTCTGAACCTCGATCGGTATGCTAGCACTGCTAGTCTTCTTCCGACCACCCAGATCTCTAAAGAACTTTATTGTCACGATGAGCTGTGCAACAATAAGCCTGCTTACCTGAGAGTCTGTGGTCTGAGAGAACTAGAGTGGCAGGACCTCTATTTATAGACCTGCATGAGGTGAATCTCTGAATTTGAATTGGATTAGGAAAAGATATTTTCCCTTATCCAAACCCATAAAATCTGAATTTTTCCAAGGGAGAATCTCCACTAAAAATTCGGTTTTCTTAGGATAGATCCAATCCAAATCTCAACAAGATTTTAACTAGAATTTTATCTTTCTTTTTCAACCCAAAAAATCCGAAAATTTCAAGGTGTATCTTCCCTAAAGATTTCGGCCATTATGGATTAGGGAGAATCAAAAAATTCCACTAAGATTTTCAAGCTTGAATCTTATCTCAACCTTATCCAAAAATAACCGAATTTCCTAGGATTAAGGCTCCAAAATTTCGGCCACTTTTAGGGAGGGAGAGAATCCAAATTCAACTAGGATTGAAACTTGAATTTTCCCTTGAATCTTATCCACAAAAACCGAATTTTCCATTGAGGATTATCCTCAAAAAATTCGCCCACTTTTGTTGGGATTTTGATTCAAAATTCAAGTAGGATTCTAACAAGATTATTCTCTCCAAATCCAACTCAAATTCGAATTTCAAACCTTGTGGATTTTCCACAACAAATTCGAATCCTACTTGGACTGTGATTCAAAATTTGAATTTCAAATTTCAAATTCAAATTTCAAATTCAAATTTCAAATTTCAAATTTCAAATTTCAAATTTAAATTTCAAATTCAAATTTCAAATTCGAATTTCAAATTCAAATTTCAAATTCAAAATTCAAATTTCAAATTTCAAATTTCAAATTTCAAATTTCAAATTTCAAAATTCAAATTTCAAATTCCACAAAACGGTTGTATTTCATATTCTTGTTCTCATGGATAATTTTCTACAACTCCAATCCAATCTCAAATAAAATCATGGCAACTTTATTTGGAGTTTGAATAATTGTGTACTCTATTATCCAAAACAAAATCTGAATCCAACCGGAGAGAATCTTGTCTACCATCCTAATCCTGTGTCATCACCATCCATGCATAATAAACTAGCCAATAGCATACACAAATCAATTTGCCAAACGTTAAGGAATTATGTGGAGCTAGTAGAGGGACTGATTGGACATATATAATCGGGCTCCCGTGATTCCATATGATCATCATTCTGTACCGAACAACTCAATCATATGATCACTAATTTCAGAGTCACACCACTATAAACTTGAAACTGAACTCCCAATTATATACCGTATTACGTAAGCCTGTGACGAGCTGCCATCCAATGACCTTGTCATATATGCAAAACCCTCATATGATATCCATGATCAGCCTTAGGTCAAAGTCCGTTTAATCCTACTGATCAGGCTATCTTAAAGTTCTATTATACTACCGAATCAAGAAAATGATTATTCACCATATGTGAATAAGAAGTCATCCGCCCAGCAGATGACCCAAGGCCTTGTCCATTTTCACATTCAGTATAATGCCTTTAAGAGGATACCTTTAACTCCTCAGAGCTATGATTCCGATATCTGCAAACAAACCCTTCATCGTATACAAGTCATGCACCCAACGAACCGGTCTATAAGCTTACTACCTCTGAGACGCTTTAGCCATTGGAACATCAAAGTACACAAGTCATATACATGAAGTAGTTCATTTACTCAGGATTAAGGTTATTGCACAATGAACGTCAAAAGCAGATTGATCCACTCATAGCGGACTACGTAGATCAACCACGCTTTAGTCCCGGTCTAATATGTCACCACCAAGTAACATATCTATGTCTCTACTTGGGAGTCCAGCTCCAGACAGTTAAGACAAACCGTCCCCTCCAAGGCTTTAGACAACATAATAGTCTTTATCATGAGTTAGATGCTCGGTCTAACCCCATAGACTACAGATCATAGTTTAGACAGCTAACTTTAGAACATTGTCTTCTTGCATACAAAAGTCCATTGCATGCAACGTTCTAACAGTTTTAACACAAGCAGTCAGTGAGCCATATTTGCTTACATTTACTTTAACGTGTAAATAAGACGAGGACAAATAGCAATGTAATGAATAACCTCTATGTATATAATTTTATTATCCAGTTCAAAATGAATACATCAAAATGTCTCTAATACTTAGGGCATTTCCTAACAACAACGTCCTCAGGCACATGCACTACAGGTCAAAGCTGAAGGGTCATCCCATTCTGAGAGGCCAGAAAGACCAGAACGCTTGCCTCAAACAGATGCAAGAATTATGGTCTACACGAAGGAGGAAGCAGAAGCGGGAACGTCAAATGTAGTGACAGGTCAGCTTTCTGTTGCTAATAATTTGGCGTCTGTTTTATTTGATTGTAGAGCTACACACTCTTTCATTTCACACCAATTTACGAATAGGATAGGATACCCTCAAGACCACATGGGTATGACATATAAAACTGCATTACCCTCGGGGGAAGTCCTGATGTCCAATTACTGGTTACCACATGTGCCAATAATTGTGGCAAATAGGGAGTTATTTGCAGAATTGATTGTGATAGAGCTCGCCGACTATGATGTGATACTGGAAATGGATTTCCTAGGGAAGTATCGAGCTACGATCGATTGCTGGAAACGGATGATAAGTTCAACCTGATGAAGAAGAAGGATTCGAGTATCTCGACACGACATGAAAATCACAGAAGATAATGATTAACTTGATGGAAGCTAAAAGGATGATGTCTAGCTGCTGTGCTGCATACCTAGCATGTGTTCTAGACGTGACAAAGGAATTGAAGCTCCAACTTCAAGATGTCCCTATTGTAAAAGAATTCATTGATGTTTTTCCAGAAGAATTACCAGGACTACCACTTGAACGAGAAATTTCCTTCGAGATCGAGTTAATGCCAGGAACTGCACCAATCTCAAAGGCACCATATCGGATGGCACCGACAGAGTTAAAGGAATTACAGGAGCAATTGAAGGAACTTCTTGACAAAGGATTCATACGCCCAGGCTATTCCCCATGGGGAGCTCCAGTGCTGTGTTAAGAAGAAAGATGGCTCATTCCGGATGTGTATTGATTATCGGGAACTGAACAAGGTTACCATCAAGAATAGGTACCCACTACCTAGGATTGATGACCTATTCGATCAACTCACAGGTGCAGCCATCTTCTCCAAGATTGATCTGCGATCAGGATATCATCAATTGAGGATCAAGGAGAGTGACATCTACAAGACCACATTTCGAACCCATTACGGTCATTACGAATTTCTGGTAATGCCGTTTGTGTTAACAAATGCCCCAGCAGCTTTTATGGATCTGATGAATCGAGTCTTTAAGGAATATTTAGATAAGTTTGTTATTGTGTTCATCGATGACATTCTTATATATTCCAAGACTCGAGAGGAGCACGAAGAGCATTTGAGAATTGTTCTGCAAATAATAAGGGAACATCAACTCTATGCCAAGTTCTCTAAATGCGAATTCTGGCTGAATAGGGTACATTTCCTTGGACACGTGGTTTCCAAAGAAGGAATCGCAATGGATCCTGCTAAAGTGGAGGCGAACAACGAGTGGCCTGTACCTAAGAGCGTGACTAAAATACGAAGTTTCTTAGGTTTGGCCGGCTATTATAGAAGAATCGATGAAGGATTTGCACGGCTTGCCGCTCCTATTACAGCTCTTACGAGCAAGGAAAGGAAATATGAATGGACTGAGCAGTGTTAGAAAAGTTTCCAAGAACTGAAGAAACGACTCACGAGTGCGCCAATACTTACACTTCCGACGGAAGGAGAAATGTTCGTGATATACAGCGACGCTTCAAAAATGGGATTAGGGGCTGTCCTGATGCAAGGCGATAAGGTGATTGCCTATGCCTCGCGTCAATTAAAGGACCATGAGAAAAATTATCCCACACACGATCTGGAGCTTGCCGCAGTAGTGTTCGCATTAAAGATTTGGCGTCACTACCTATATGGAGCTCAATGTCAGATTTATACAGACCATCAGAGTCTGAAATATTTCTTCACACAAAAGGAGCTAAATATGTGACAAAGGCGATGGCTGGAGCTGGTAAAGGACTATGATTGCAAAATCCTCTATCACCCAGGAAAGGCCAATCGAGTTGCAGATGCGTTAAGTAGGAAATCTACTGTTCCACTGTAATAACCGGGAAATTTTACTATTCTCGGAATATTGTAAATTGCATGTACATGATGAATTTCATGTTTAAAATGTAAAATGTATGATTAATATTGTGTAGAACGAGATAAAATGTTCCAACGATATTATAGATTAAGAATTCGGTGATGTAAAAGCATGCCGAATTGAGCTAGGGAAAAACAGTGAACTGTAAACCCTAGTACGTGACTCAGGGTAAGCTGAGTGCATAAAAAGATAAAATACTGATAGTAGTGATTTTAGACGTGAGTGCATGTGTGTGTGTGTTGCACATAGTATTGAGAAGTTGGTCTAGATGACCTCTTCTTGACCTAAAATTGATATATTTAGATTCAGCATGCTCAAATTAGTCAATTGAACATGAAAAGTAATATTTGATCTGGAGATACGCAGTATCAAGAAATTGGTCAAGATGACATTTTCTTGATATAAAACTGATATATTTGGAATCAGAATGCTCTAATTAGTCAATTAAGCACAAAATGAAAATTTTGATTGGGAAATGTACAGTATCGAAAACTGGCTGAGATGACCTCGGATGACGACGAAACTGATATATTTGGATTCAGGACGTCCAAATTAGTCAGTACAGCCTATCAGAATGCTCAAATTAGTTAATTGAGCACAAATGTAATTTTTGACGGGGAATTTGCAGTACCAGAAACTGGTCGAAACGATCTCGGATGAAAACGAAACTGACATATTTGGGTTCAGCACGCCCAAATTAGTCAGGATAGCTCATGTTGAAAATTTGGACAAAAAGGGTATAAAAGGGCGAAATTGCAGAAAAGGCCCTACAATTTTCATTTTCTAGATTTTCTCCTCAACACCTACCCCGTTGGTGAACAGTAACCGACCACCAGAAACGGTGTCCGTTTTCGACACCGCCAGTCTCGTTGGAAAGCTCTCGATGAGCTGAGTCCAACGGTGTGCTGAATCGACGGAACCGACGCCGGAGAACGCCGCACGCGCCGCCCAAATCCGCTGGTGGCCGAAAATTTCAAACGGTCATATCTCCACCGTCCGACCTCCGATCGACACGATTCTGGTCCTAAAAGATTCGTGGTGAAGAGGAGAATAAAACCCATAGCTCATTTCACCTCAACAGTCGTCGAATTGCGCCGTCGCCGCCGTGAAGCGACTGTGAAACTCGCCATTTTCAGCCGAGTCGAGGGACACCGTGGGTGTCAAAATGATCAGAGTTCAATAGGAAGCAAAAGCCCTCAAACAATTTCGGGCAACAACCCCGGCATGGCTGAGATTCAATGCCGCCACCGTGGGTTGAATTTTCGAGGCTGATTGTCGACGATCGGAGCCTCCAATGGTGAAATTGACACCACCAATGGACTCCTCTCGTCGAGATCTTCAAGGTGGGCACCTCCGTTGTTCGCGCCGCCGCCGTTCGCCGCTGGTCAACGCCGCAGTCAACGCCGGTCAACACGGTCAACGTCGGTCAACGGTGACCCCAGGGGCGGAAAATTGAAGAATGGTCCGTTGGCCTATTTTCGACGTTCTGGACACATCCGCGGCATCAGAATTGCCAACCGGGATTTCGAACGTGAAGAACGGAGACAAAAAGTTTGCGCGGTCAAGACCGAACGGTTCATCCAATCACCGACGGGACGATTTCGGTAGCGATTTCGTTTCCCTTCATTCCTTATGTATATATTGGAATGATTTGTATGTAATTTGTATTCAAATTGTAAAAAGAAAAGAAAAAAAAAAGAGTAAAATGAATGAAATATCAGAAAAAGAAAATGTATGGGAAATGTGAATATTTTTACGTAAAAAGTTGAGTTTTACGTAAAAATTAGGCTTCTGGTATAGTACGTGGTAGAATAAAATAGGTTAGATGGTTTTGAGACGTTTCCTAAACGCCGGAAACCTAGAAATTTAGCGGAAATGCTGCCGAAATTTTGAAAACGGCACTATGGGAATTTTGGTGAAAAACGAGAGGCAAATTGTGTTTGGTAATGGAAACCGAGACCCTTCGATGAGTTAGGCTCAGATAATGGGAAAATGAACCTTTGAGGAATAGTAAATCATCCCTCCGAGATTGTGAAAATGTAAGAGAACGAGAAAACCAATGGCAAGGGTATTTTAGGAAACGAAAGGTAAATTTAAGGTCGGGATGAATACCCGAGCCCACGCGATGTCTAAGGCTCGGGATTAGCATAACAAACGTTTCAGGAGTAGTGAAATACCCATTTAAGGCTCCGAAACGTGAGAAAAACGAGAAACGACCCTAGGTGTCGGAATAGTACCACCCGAGGGTCGGATGACCAATAGTCGTCTATGGAACAACAATGGATGCTGTAAAAGTGTGTAAAAGCTTAAGAAATATTATTTTATGATATTTGGGCTTAGAAAATCCTGTTAAAGTCACAATAAGCATATAACGGTCCCGAGACCCGTCAGGGGCAAAATGGTCATTTTGACCAAAAATTTCCGAATGCCTCGGAAAGGACCGTGAATGCCTAAGGATAGTTAAAATGAAATTATAAAAAGTTAAATTGGGTCTTAAACCAACAAAAAATAGGTTTATGATGAGAGATCAAATCAGGGGCAAAATGGTAATTTTGCCCAGAGTTAGTGTAAAAATGGAAAATAGGATTTTAGATTCCTAAGACCATTTACGGGAAATAAAACGTAGAATTTTTACGTTTTACTAAATTTTGAATATGAAATGAAGATTTAGAATAACCGTGGTTATTCCGGTTATAGGTGCGACAACTGGGAAATTCAGGCAATTCTCGGATGAAAATGTACAATTGTATGTATATAACAATTTGTACTATTTAAAGAGTGAAATAAATGTATTTATATTGTTTAGAATATGTGAAAATATTCTAACAATACTGACGAGTAAGAATTCAGTGTTGGAAAAATTCACTGAGTTGAAACGGGTGAAACGGTGCCAAAATCGGCATTGAAAACCCTAACCGAGCCAATAAAAGATGGTAAACTTCCGGGTTTGATTTTGATCAAACGGAAGCAGATTAAATTGATCCGACTGCATAGGAGACCTCAGGAACACGCCGGGACGATTTCAGGAAAATTTCGGCTCGAACCGATATCGGTCAAAAAGCAGTCGAATTAATGTGAATAGTAAAAGTCAAAGTCAACTTTCACTTTAGCATTTATGACATCATAAATCAAGATTAATAAATGAAAGAAATAAGGTGGTTGGTGGAATTAAAGGCCATGATTCATCCACTTTTTGATCTAAAGGCCAAGATTTGGCCAAAATTTACACTTTTTAATTTTTGAAAAATGGAGAAAGAATTAGGTTGAAAGATGTCTAATTCTCATTGGTGGAAGGCTAAATTAATTGGCCTTTGGTTTCATTAAGTCGGCAACTTAGTAACATATTGGCCGAGACCCATTTTTCAAGCCAAACCAAAAGAAAAAAAAATTTTCTAAGTTTCCTCCATGGAGTCTACGTGAGCCACCCAAGGGAAACCAAGATTTTCTTCAACTTTTCTTCACAAAAAAAAAGTGTCAAAGTGTTCCTTGAAGACAAAGGAAGCATTAGACCAAGGTAACTCCCTTTTGCACTTAATTTTTCATGGTTTTTCTTCATAAAATCCGTGGGTGAATAGTGAGAAAAAGATGGAAAATTTTTGGTTGTTTTCCATTGAATTGATGTTGGGTTTTGTTAAGGATGTAATAAGGAAGAAAACCATGCAAATTGTGTAAAGAAAAACCGAAATTTTGTTGGTTTTTCAAGGGAAAATCCGTGGGTTACCTTAGGTAACCAATGAGAAAACTTTGTGGTTAATTGCTAACATGCTTTCAAAGTTGAAATTGGTGAAGAATAAAGCTTGTATGTCATGGTGAAAAGCTTAAAAAAATTCTTGGTGTGAATTACATTAAATGGCCGTGGGGTTTAATAATGGTTTGGAAGAAAAATTTTCATGGTTTTATGTGGTATTTGGTTGATTGGAATTATTCATTTCAATATGCAAATGATGAATTTATAATGGAAAGAATGAAACAAAATTGGTTGGCATGTTTTCATTCTTTGGCCGTGGGGTATAAGTGTGTAAAAACCCTAGGAAATTTGGTTGAAAATGCCAAAAAAATGGGCTTGAAAATGTGTTAAAAACGTGACATTTGAATGGCCTAAGGTGTGGTGAAAGTTTGACAAAATTTGGTTTGGTTTGGTTGTGAAAACCAAAACCAAATTAAGGGTAAAATTGTGAAAAAATTTTGTTATGTGGGTGATAATGTGGAATTGGAATTTTGTGGGTTTTTATGTAAAAGTTTGGAAAACTTTTACATAAAATAGGCTTGTGGTATAGTACGTGTCAGGTACATACGGTTCGAGGCGTACCTAACGCCGGAAGCCTTAAAATTACGCCGAAATGCT
Source organism: Antiaris toxicaria (assembly GCA_035233585.1). NCBI lineage: Eukaryota > Viridiplantae > Streptophyta > Magnoliopsida > Rosales > Moraceae > Antiaris > Antiaris toxicaria. The sequence continues at coordinate 50,596,896 of CP141153.1, forward strand.
GTCGAAATTTCAAAAACAGCATTCGGGGTAAAATAGGAATTTAAAATAAAAGTTAGGGCCGGGACGGAAACCCGAGTCCCTAACGGAAAAATTGAATAAGGAAAAAAATTTAAGGGGTGGGTCATGAATAGTAACTCGTCCCCTTGAAAATGAAAAACGTGAGTGAAATTGAAAAACCGACCCCGAGGGGGGGGGCGTTTTTGGAAATGAAATAAAGGTCCGAGTCGGGAACGGAAAACCCGAGCCTTGGAGACCCAGGTCGGGAAAGTCTAGATGAACGTTTTAAATACTAGTGAAACGTCCATTTGAGACTCCGAAACGATAGAAAATTGCTAAACCGACGTAAGGGTCGGAATAGTGCTTCCAGAGGGTCGGGAAAGCAAAAAGTGGAAATAAAATAGAAACGAACCCGGTAATGATTAGAAAAGAGTCAGAAAAGTTCCTGAGAGCCAAAAATGCAGTCTGGATCAATAAAATTCCGTCAGGGGCAAAACTGCAATTTTGCCAAAGTATTGGGGTAAAATCGTAATTTTACAAAAGTTGGGGGAAAATGGTGAAAATAATAAATAAAACCTAAAAAGTTATAAATAGGTTTTATTTAAGCTTTTGAATGAAAAATAAAAGCTATAAATGGAAATGAAATTAACAGACATAGTTTTGTCTGTAGGATCCCAAAATCGGCCTACAAGGAAGGCGATTCAAGATCCAAGAGAGAGAAAGGGAACAGTCTGATAAGGTAAGTTCAGACATTTACCTGTCTGCAACATATAGCAATATTGTGCTTACTTTAATGTACTAACTATAAGTTAGGTACATATGTGCTACGGGCACTATTATAGAGTAGAGAGAGAGACGTAATGTGTTTCGGGCACTATAAGAATGGGACACATGGTTAATTGTGCTTCGAGCACTAGAGCGAGGTTAATAAAACTCACTCAACTAAAATTAAAATGTGAACCATTCCTAACCGCGGGGCAATATGAAGTCACCGGGTTAGAATGTTAAAAAGTCGGTAATGAAACCACTTTCTGGCGTACCAGTCTTACGTATAGGGAGGTACTTTTGCCTTCGGGGCTATGAGATAAGACTGTGGAGGTCAGCACTGATGTACCGCTCCCAGTCATGTACAATTTTGCCTTCGGGGCTATGAGATTAAGGCTGTGGAGGTCAGCACTAATGTACCGCTCCCAGTCATGCGCACTTAAATGGTACTGCCAACCTGAGCTCAAAACCAGAACGTAATCAAAGATAATGACCTAAAACTGAAACTGTGCCATAATTGAGCATAAGACAGTTTAGTGAGAGCACTAACATCGCGGTAGATGTACTAGTGTGATACAGTGTTGTGGTCAACCTTACTATTCACGTATGAATAGTGGTCAAAGTTACTATTCACGTATGAATAGTGGTCAACAGACTATTCACGATGAATAGTACTATTTTGCATGTTTGAACTTACTGAGCCTGTAGCTCATCATTTTTGCTAATGTTGCAGGTAAGCGACCAGCTTAGTAGCTTGTTTGACTGGATGCGGATGGGATGGCGCGTGTCAAATGGGATAACTGGGCGAGGGATATGGTACTGCCAGAGTCTTCCCGCTGAGCGTTAAAGTGAAGGGAAAAAAAAGGGGAAACAGTTCTTTTGTAATTATACATATTTTACGAAAGTACTGTAATATTTAAATTACTTTGTACTTGTCAACAAAGTAAATAGTGGAAAAAGATTTTATATGATGTTTAAAGAAAAAAAAAATTTCCCCAAAAACGACATGATTTTAAAAAGAGTAGAGAGATAAGCCGGCGACCCATGAGAGTACAATCTATCGCAGTTAGCGATAAAGCTCAACTGTAATAGTATTGTATGATCTCCACAAGGGGCAGGCCACCACAGTTGGTATCAGAGCGAGGTCTGAGATTGGTTTAGTTTATAATACCAACTGCTGCCACAGTTGGTATCAGAGCAAGGTTTGCGACTGATTTGGTTTTGAATACCAACGGCTGTCACAGTTGGTATATCAGAGCAGTGTGACCATATCCTGATTTGACACTTCGCGCATCCTGCACCGCTATCCAAGTAAGTAGTTTACTTAAGTTCAGTTAATTATTTTCTTATATGAAAATAATTATCTTATAGGTAGCAAGATGACCAGACCTCCATATGTGAGACCACCGCTACCACGACCGAGAGGAGTATTACGGGTATGGACGAGGTCTATTGTGAGGCCGTCTATGTCCCAACGACCGTTAATTAGACCCCCGGTGCCCGAGAGACCTCCGGTACCAGTACCAGTACCAGCACCAGCGCTAGTAGAGGTTGTACAGCCACGACCGATAGTTCATCCACCGGTGGTAGTGGACATTCCAGTTGTTGGTGGACGCCAACATATTGGGGTGAGAGTATCGGCACGGGCAGTACAGGCATTTCGAGCTAGCAGTCCTCCTATGTTTGATGGTGGGCGACAGTCGATGGAGACCAAGGACTGGCTCCATGCCATTGAGAGGATTATGGCGATATGTGACGTCGATCGAGATATGTGGATACAATTGGCAGTCAGTATGTTTCAGGGAGACGCTCGAGTGTTTTGGCAGTATTGCGATCAGGAGATTTTATTAGGATTCAGTTGGGCTGACTTCTGTCAGCAGTTGGCTGATCAGTTTCTGCCTAGAGATCCAACACCTACTCCAGCACCTCCAGAGAGACGAGAGGCTGATACACCTGCGTATTCCGGATTTGATGAGGTCAGGGACTACATTCTCCAGACAGAGAAGATGGTCATGTTGTCTAGTGAGACAGTGATGTCTTATGCGGCACGATTTGAGGAGACCATCAGGAGAAGATGTCCGTTGCCCATCCTCACTGAAGCAAACTGCTGCGAGCTGTTCTGGAAAGGTTTACCCTTGGAGTTGAGACAGAGGGTAATCAAGCCGTTTCCTCCGACGCTCCAAGAGTTCGTGGTGACGATCAGGACGATTGAGAGAGAGATTCTGATCGAGCATCTGACGCAGAGTCGACGGGAGACGCTGGGTCAAGATGAGATGTTTGTACGCATCTTCGGGCCAAGAAGAATGATGAATGATCATGAGGCCGGACCGTCTAGACCACGAAGAGGCGATGACTCAAGACAGGGAGCATTGCCTAGAGACGGTGACGATTCAGATGATACCGATGATGATGAGGATCCGGAAGAATATCCTCTAGTCCCAGATGCGGGGAATGAGTGACCAGTAGATATGTATATATGTACATAAGTAGCTTAGAGAAAAGCTCTTTTGTATAGAATTGTGGCCATTTTGTACCTCAGGCCGATGCATATATGACTGGTGATGACTATGTATGACATATAAATGTTTTGCTATGAATGAAATATCAAAATGATTATATGTTGTACGATGATGTGGCTTTACATTACCCTAAATTTCGTGAATCGATATGAGTTTACGAATGTGGTTATGGAAAAGCTAACGGTGAATTATTGTGCCATAATAGGACAATAGGCAAGATGGTGGATTTGTGAAATCGACCAGAAGGACGAGAGCGACGTCCTGATATTATGGAGAGACTGGATCAGATACAAGCTTTGTTAGAAGCTCAGATGCAAGAAAATGCAAATCTGAGGCGACGGGTAGAGGAGCTAGAACAGAGACAAGGCTCTGAGGGTACCCAAGTAGAACAACAAGCTGAGGTAGATCCGGTTATTCCTCCAGCTGCAGTACATGAGAGAGCTCCTGAACCACAACCAGTATTGAATTTGGAACCCCTCTATGAAAGATTCAGGCGCATGAGACCGCCAGAATTTGAAGGGTCTACAAATCCGCTAGAGGCCGAAGACTGGTTGTCTTCATTACAAGTGATCATGGAGTTCATGAACCTAACCGACCGGGAGAAGGTTGCATGTGCGTCTTTTGTGCTGAGAAAAGATGCTCGGTTTCGGTGGGACACTGTGCGAATGAGGAGAGACGTGTCTACCATGAGTTGGGCGGAATTTCTGGAAGAATTTAACCAGAAATATTACGACCCTACATCTCTGAGACAGTAACAGAAAGAATTCTCAGAGTTGACGCAAGGGAACATGTCGGTAAGCGAAGTCTGCCGAAAGTTCGATCAGCTATCCCGTTTGTGCCCTTATGTGGTCCCTACTGAGAGGGAAAAGATACAGAAAATGATCGGGATGTTCAGGCTGGAAATTACTACGTTGGTAGACACTGGACAAGTACCACCTACTTCTGTAGCAGACTGTGTAAGTCGGGCCATTAGAGCTAAGTTCCATGTAGCTCGACAGAAAGAGGAAAGAGAGAAACACTGGGAGGCAAAGAAGAAGGAGAGGGCTTTGGCGAAGTCTACGCAAGTTGGTCAATCGAGCAAGCCTAGTCAGAATGCGAAACCAAGCCAGGGCAACAACCAAGGATCCCAGCAAAATACAAGAAAAGGGAATTTTTTCGGGAATCGCCAGGGTAATAATCGAAACCAGCAGCGAAGAACAGCTGGTAATGCAGAGTCTAATGTGCAAAACTGCCCTACATGCGGGAAGAGACATTCTGGGCAATGCAGACTTGGGCCACTTGTTTGCTACGAATGTGGAAAGGAAGGCCACTACACCAGGAACTGTCCAAATAGGCAGGGTGGACAAGGCACTTCCCAACCGCACCAGACACGCCCACAAGCTCATTCCCTTCAAGCCAGAGTGGAAGAGTCACCAGTGAGACCGCAACGCCAGGAGCGAATGTCACGTGCTGATGCTCGTGTGATGGCCTACAGCAAGGAAGACGCAGAGGCATGAACATCAAACGTGGTGACAGGTCAGCTTCCTGTCGCTAGTCGTGTAGCCTCTGTACTATTCGATTCCGGTGCTACGCATTCATTTGTTTCCTATGCATTTGCTGACAAGATAGGACTTCCTAAGGATAATATGGGAAGAGTATTTAAGACAGCTTTACCTTCTGGGAAGTATTGTTGTCCAATTACTGGCTACCTCATGTACCAGTATATGTGGCAAATAGGGAACTATATGCTAAGTTGATCGTAATGGAGATCATGGATTACGATGTGATTCTAGGCATGGATTTCCTAGGGAAATACCAAGCTACGATCGACTGCCGAAATCGAAAGATAGTCTTCCAACCCGAGGAAGAAGAGAGTTTCGAGTATGTTGATACTTCTCGAAGACCCGGGAAGATGATCATCAGTTCGCTGAGAGCCAACAAGCTGATAGCCAGTGGTTGCATGGGATATCTGGCATATATGGTGGATACTACAGAGGAACAGAAGCTTCAAGCTGAAGATGTTCCGGTAGTTAATGAGTTTCTTGACGTATTTCCAGAAGAGTTACCAGGGATACCTCCAGAGAGAGAAATCTCGTTCGAAATTGAGTTGATGCCTGGAACAGCACCTATTTCCAAAGCACCATACCGCATGGCTCCAGTGGAGTTGAAGGAGCTGCAGGTACAATTAAAGGAGCTTTTGGATAAGGGATTTATCAGGCCGAGTTTTTCTCCATGGGGTGCACCTGTGTTATTCGTCAAGAAAAAGGATAGAACATTCCGACTGTGCATTGATTACCGGGAGTTGAATAAGGTTACGATCAAAAATAGGTATCCGTTACCTAGAATTGATGACCTATTCGACCAGTTAAAAGGCGCAGCGGTATTTTCCAAGATCGACTTATGATCAGGATATCACCAGCTGAAAATCAAAGAAAGTGATATTCCTAAGACGGCGTTTAGAACTCGTTATGGTCATTACGAGTTTCTTGTGATGCCATTTGGATTGACAAATGCACTAGCAGCGTTCATGGATTTGATGAACAGGATTTTTAAAGAGTATTTGGATAAGTTTGTCATTGTATTCATTGATGACATTCTTATATACTCGAAGACTCATGAGGAACACAAGAAGCATCTGAGGATCGTGCTGAACACGATAAGGAAGCATCAACTGTATGCCAAATTCTCAAAATGCGAATTTTGGCTGGACAGAGTACATTTCCTCGGACATGTTGTATCCCAGGAAGGTATTACTGTAGATCCGACGAAGGTACAAGCAATTAACCAGTGGCCTACACCCAAGACTGTGACTGAAATACGCAGTTTCTTGGGATTGGCTAGTTATTATCGGCGATTTGTAGAGGGATTCGCGAGACTAGCTGCACCTCTTACCGCTCTTACACGCAAGGAAAGGAAGTACGAGTGGACTATGGAATGCGAAAGAAGCTTCCAGAAGTTAAAGAGACGGCTGACAAGCGCACCAATCCTTACGCTTCCCACTGAAGGGGAGAAGTTTGTGATCTACAGTGATGCATCTAAAATAGGATTGGGAGCAGTCCTGATGCAAGACGGCAAGGTGATTGCCTATGCTTCCCGTCAGTTAAAGGAGCATGAAAGGAATTATCCTACGCATGACCTTGAACTTGCTGCAGTAGTGTTCACACTTAAAATTTGGCGACACTATCTCTATGGAGCTCAATGTCAGATTTTCACTGATCACCAAAGCTTGAAGTATTTCTTCACGCAAAAAGAGCTCAATATGCGACAGAGACGATTGTTGGAACTGGTGAAGGATTATGACTGTGAAATCCTATACCATCCAGGAAAGGCCAACCGTGTAGCGGATGCTTTAAGTAGAAAGTCTACTATATCGCACCAGCTACCAATAAACAGGCTCCCAAAGCCATTGCAGCAAGAGATAAATTCTTTGAACTTGGAGCTGATATCTGGAAGACTAGCTGCACTCCAAGTGGAATCATCGCTATTTGAGGATATAAAAGAAGCTTAGAGGCGAGATCCAATAATGACAAGTTCTCAAGAAGGAATTTCCAAAGATGGAATCATCCTTTATCAAGGAAGGATAAATGTTCCAGCTGATGAGGAACTTAGAAGATGGATCATGTCAGAAGCCCATGAGACACCATATTCGGTTCATCCCGGAGCTAGCAAGATGTATCAGGACTTGAAGTTACAGTTCTGGTGGAAAGGGATGAAGAATGATATAGCAAAATTCATGAGCAGATGCATGACCTGTCAGAGAATCAAAGCGGAACATAAACATCCAGCAGGAAGATTGGAACCGTTGGAGATTCCTGAATGGAAATGGGAACACATTACGATGGATTTTGTAGTGGGACTCCCAAAAACCCGAGAAGGTTATGACGCCATTTGGGTTATTGTGGACAGACTGACCAAGACGGCACGGTTTATAGTTGTCAAGATGACTTTTTCATTGGAAAAGTTTGCTCAGCTGTACGTAACTCATGTCGTCAGATTACATGGAGTACCAAAATTTATTGTATCAGATCGAGATGCACGATTCACTTCGAATTTCTGGAAGTGTGTGCAAGAGGCCATGGGTACTGAATTGAGACTCAGTACGGCTTTTCATCCGTAAACAGACGGGCAGTCAGAGCGGACAATTCAGACGTTAGAGGACATGCTTCGAGCTTGCGTTATGGATTTTACGGGAAATTGGAACGAGAAGTTACCATTGATTGAATTCTCGTACAATAATAGTTACCAAGCTTCAATAGGCATGGCACCTTACGAGGCTTTGTATGGACGGAAGTGCAGATCACCATTACATTGGTACGATTTGCGAGAAAAGCAGTTGCATAAGACGAATTTCATGCAAGAGACTTCCGATGCAGTTGCTAGAATTCAGCATCAAATGAAAATTGCGCAAAGCCGACAAAAGAGTTACACGGACAAGAGGTGGAGATCCTTAGAGTTTGATGAAGGAGACTTCGTGTTTCTCAAGGTCTCGCGCATGAAGGGGATTATGCGGTTCGGTAAAAAGGGGAAGCTGAGTCCAACATATATTGGGCCCTATGAAATTATCGAACGCATTGGAAAGGTCGCTTACAGATTAGCGCTACCCCCAGAATAGTCGGCAGTGCATAATGTATTTCATGTGTCGATGCTGAGAAAGTATATACCAGATCCGTCCCATGTGTTGAAGCATGAGCCTATTCAAATCCACGAGGATTTGACATATGAGGAACAGCTTATTCAAGTACTAGCTCGTGAAGAAAAAGTACTGAGGAATAAGGTAATCCCACTAGTAAAGATTTTGTGGAAAAATCACAATATTGAAGAAGCTACGTGGGAACGAGAAGACGAGATGAGGAAATTATACCCCCATTTGTTCTAATTTTCGAGGACGAAAATTTTATAAGGAGGGGTGAATGTGACAACCGGGAAATTCAGGCAATTCTCGGATGAAAATGTACAATTGTATGTATATAACAATTTGTACTATTTAAAGAGTGAAATAAATGTATTTATATTGTTTAGAATATGTGAAAATGTTCTAACAATACTGACGAGTAAGAATTCAGTGTTGGAAAAATTCACTGAGTTGAAACGGGTGAAACCGTGACAAAATCGGCATTGAAAACCCTAACCGAGCCAATAAAAGACGGTAAACTTCCGGGATTGATTTTGATCAAACGGAAGCAGATTAAATTGATCCGACTGCACAGGAGACCTCAGGAACACGCCAGGACGATTTCAGGAAAATTTCGACTCGAACTGGTATCGGTCAAAAAGTAGTCGAATTAATGTGAATAGTGAAAGTCAAGGTCAACTTTCACTTTAGCATTTATGACATCATAAATCAAGATTAATAAATGAAAGAAATAAGGTGGTTGGTGGAATTAAAGGCCATGATTCATCCACTTTTTGATCTAAAGGCCAAGATTTGGCCAAAATTTACCCTTTTTAATTTTTGAAAAATGGAGAAAGAATTAGGTTGAAAGATGTCTAATTCTCATTGGTGGAAGGCTAAATTAATTGGCCTTTGGTTTCATTAAGTCGGCAACTTAGTAACATATTGGCCGAGACCCATTTTTCAAGCCAAACCAAAAGAAAAAAAAATTTTCTAAGTTTCTTCCATGGAGTCTACGTGAGCCACCCAAGGGAAACCAAGATTTTCTTCAACTTTTCTTCACAAAAAAAAGTGTCAAAGTGTTCCTTGAAGACAAAGGAAGCATTAGACCAAGGTAACTCCCTTTTGCACTTAATTTTTCATGGTTTTTCTTCATAAAATCCGTGGGTGAATAGTGAGAAAAAGATGGAAAATTTTTGGTTGTTTTCCATTGAATTGATGTTGGGTTTTGTTAAGGATGTAATAAGGAAGAAAACCATGCAAATTGTGTAAAGAAAAACTGAAATTTTTGTTGGTTTTTCAAGGGAAAATCCGTGGGTTACCTTAGGTAACTAATGAGAAAACTTTGTGGTTAATTGCTAACATGCTTTCAAAGTTGAAATTGGTGAAGAATAAAGCTTATATGTCATGGTGAAAAGCTTAAAAAAATTCTTGGTGTGAATTACATTAAATGGCCGTGGGTTTAATAATGGTTTGGAAGAAAAATTTTCATGGTTTTATGTGGTATTTGGTTGATTGGAATTATGCATTTCAATATGCAAATGATGAATTTATAATGGAAAGAATGAAACAAAATTGTTTGGCATGTTTTCATTCTTTGGCCGTGGGGTATAAGTGTGTAAAAACCCTAGGAAATTTGGTTGAAAATGCCAAAAAAATGGGCTTGAAAATGTGTTAAAAACGTGACATTTGAATGGCCTAAGGTGTGGTGAAAGTTTGACAAAATTTGGTTTGGTTTGGTTGTGAAAACCGAAACCAAATTAAGGGTAAAATTGTGAAAAAATTTTGTTATGTGGGTGATAATGTGGAATTGGAATTTTGTGGGTTTTTATGTAAAAGTTTGGAAAACTTTTACATAAAATAGGCTTGTGGTATAGTACGTGGCAGGTACATACGGTTCGAGGCGTACCTAACGCCGGAAGCCTTAAAATTACGCCGAAATGCTGCCGAAATTTCAAAAACGGCATTCGGGGTAAAATAGGAATTTAAAATAAAAGTTAGGGCCGAGACGAAAACCCGAGTCCCTAACGGAAAAATTGAATAAGGAAAAAAATTTAAGGGGTGGGTCGTGAATAGTAACCCGTCCCCTTGAAAATGAAAAACGTGAGTGAAATTGAAAAACCGACCCCGAGTGGGTGGGCATTTTTGGAAATGAAATAAAGGTACGAGTTGGGAACGGAAAACCCGAGTCTCGGAGACCTAGGTCGGGAAAGTCTAGATGAACGTTTTAAATACTAGTGAAACGTCCATTTGAGACTCCGAAATGATAGAAAATCGCTAAACCGACGTAAGGGTCGGAATAGTGCTTCCCGAGGGCCGGGAAAGCAAAAAGTGGAAATAAAATAGAAACGAACCCGGTAATGATTAGAAAAGAGTCAGAAAAGTTCTTGAGAGCCAAAAATGCAGTCTGGATCAATAAAATTCCGTCAGGGCCAAAACTGTAATTTTGCCAAACTATTGGGGCAAAATCGTAATTTTACAAAAGTTGGGGGAAAATGGTGAAAATAATAAATAAAACCTAAAAAGTTATAAATAGGTTTTATTTAAGCTTTTTAATGAAAAATAAAAGCTATAAATGGAAATGAAATTAACAGACATAATTTTGTCTGTAGGATCCCAAAATCGGCCTACAAGGAAGGCGATTCAAGATCCAAGAGAGAGAAAGGGAACAATCTGATAAGGTAAGTTCAGACATTTACCTGTCTGCAACATATAGCAATATTGTGCTAACTTTAATGTACTAACTATAAGTTAGGTACATATGTGCTACGGGCACTATTATAGAGTAGAGAGAGAGACGTAATGTGCTTCGGGCACTATAAGAATGGGACACATGGTTAATTGTGCTTCGGGCACTAGAGCGAGGTTAATAAAACTCACTCAACTAAAATTAAAATGTGAACCATTCCTAACCACGGGGCAATATGAAGTCACCGGGTTAGAATGTTAAAAAGTCGGTAATGAAACCACTTTCTGGCATACCAGCCTTCCGTATAGGGAGGTACTTTTGCCTTCGGGGCTATGAGATAAGGCTGTGGAGGTCAGCACTGATGTACCGCTCCTAGTCATGTACAATTTTACCTTTGGGGCTATGAGATTAGGGCTGTGGAGGTCAGCACTAATGTACCACAACCAGTCATGCGCACTTAAATGGTACTGCCAACCTGAGCTCAAAACCAGAACGTAAATAAAAATAATGACCTAAAACTGAAACTGTGCCATAATTGAGCATAAGACAGTTTAGTGAGAGCACTAACATCGTGGTAGATGTACTAGTGTGATACAGTGTTGTGGTCAACCTTACTATTCACATATGAATAGTGGTCAAAGTTACTATTCATATATGAATAGAGGTCAACGGGACTATTCATGATGAATAGTCTATTCATAGAAATTTTATTTCTTGCATGTTTGAACTTACTGAGCTTGTAGCTCACCATTTTTGCTAATGTTGCAGGTAAGCGACCAGCTCAGTAGCTTGTTTGACTGGATGGGGACGGGATGGCGCGTGTCAAATGGGATAACTGGGCGAGGGATATGGTACTGCCAGAGTCTTCCCGCTGAGCGTTAAAGTGAAGGGAAAAAAAAGGGGAAACAGTTCTTTTGTAATTATACATATTTTACGAAAGTACTGTAATATTTAAATTACTTTGTACTTGTCAACAAAGTAAATAGTGGAAAAAGATTTTATATGATGTTTAAAGAAAAAAAAAATTTTCTGCAAAAACGACATGATTTTAAAAAGAGTAGAGAGATAAGCCGGCGACCCATGAGAGTACAATCTATCGCAGTTAGCGATAAAATTCAACTGTAATAGTATTGTATGATCTCCACAAGGGGCGGGCCACCACAATAGGAACCCGATCCAGAAGCGGCAAAGGAACGTCTGCTGAGTCGGGGAAGGAAATGCTAGCGAAAGTATCTGTAAGTTCGAACATTTAATTGACTGTGACATGAATAGACTATTATGTCTGAGTGTAATATGTGTAAGTTCCAGCATTCATTTGTCTGCTCATGAACATTCTGATGTTGTTCATTATATGAATGAATTGATCTGCTATGTTTAGGTTTATGTGCTATATGAATGTTTCATAGCGCGATGCTATGATAAATGTTTGGTAAGCTCAGATATTTACATGTCTGCAGCATGAATTACTATTTGATTGATTTAAGTACTTTTCGTACAAACTTGTAAAGTCCTACGGGCAATAGGGGTGTAGTTAAACTAACTCACCTAATGAAATGAGAAATTAAAAAGTGTATAAATAATACACTATGGAGAAGTGTTAGGGCGCTATAGTGTGGTTAATTAAAAACACACATAAAGAAATAAATATAAAGACCTACGGGCAATAAGGGTTCCACCGTGGGATGATTCATATGAATGTCGCCGGTGGGGAACTATAAGAAAGATGGTAATGAAACCACTAAGGCGTACCGCCCCTCCAACATAGTGGTGGAGGTTTTTCTCAGATCCTACAAGGATATCAAGGCTGTGGAGGCCGATGTTCTAAGGTCGCTCCTTAGACCCTCCCAATCAGCGTGCTAATAATCATCGGTACTGCCATAAACAGAGCTCTAAACTAGAAATCCAATAGAGAATAAACAATCAATAAAATGATAAAAATCATAATTGAGCATAACCGAAGCTTACGCTAGAATAATGTAAATTCGGTTAGGGTATGTGAATAGTTACCCGTTAGGGTAAAATGAATAGTAACCAGTTAGGGTAACTGTTACTATTCATCGATCAAAGGTCAAAATTACTATTCATGATAAATAGTACTATTCATAAAAAATTGAGTTTTAGTGTTTTTGAATCAATATGATTCTTACTATGTATGTTTGAACTTCTGAGCCTGTTAGCTCATCAGTTTGTTCATGTTGCAGGTGAGAAACCTGTTCGGTAGATTTCTGGATGGCGGTAGGATGCGAGCGTGTCAAAGGGATAGGGAGTCCACTGTGGATATGGTCCTGCTACAAGTTTTCCGTTGAGCGTTGAAAGAGGAGATTTGAATAAAGAAAAGACATGTATTGCAAAAAGATTTGAATTATGTATTGTGTATAAACTATGTTTGTACTTTTAAAAGTGACAATCATAGTTCAGTTTAATTACGTTATGTTTACAAACAAGAAAAAGTATTAAAAAAAAATGATTCCAAATTTCACAAAGGGTTTAAAGGAAAGAAAAGAATTTAGGCAACCTGACGAAGTTCACGAGCTATTTCAGTCAGCTAAGGAGCTTGATTGTAATAGTTTCGATGGACCGAGGTCGAGGGCGCCACATCCACAGCAACTACCGATCAAAAAGCTCCCCAGGGCATTACAGCAGGAAATCAACATGTTGGAGATGGAGCTGATAACTGGAAAGCTAGCTGCAATACAACTGGAGTCAACATTGTATAAGGACATCAGAGAAGCTCAAGAGAAAGATCCGACACTAGCAAGCCCGCAAGGTGAAACATCTGAAGATGGATTAATCCTACATCAAGGGAGAATTCAAATTCCAGATGATGAAAGATTAAGGAAGCAGATTATGGCTGAAGTCCATAAAACACCCTACTCAATACATCCTGGAGTCAGCAAGATGTACCAGGATCTGAAGCTACAATTCTAGTGGAAAGGGATGAAGAAGGACATAGCAGAATTTGTAAGCAAGTGTATGACGTGTCAGAAGGTTAAGGCTGAGCATCGTTATCCAGGTGGGAAACTAGAGCCGTTAGAAATTCCGGAGTGGAAGTGGGAGCATATCACGATGGACTTTGTGATGGGACTACCAAAGACTCGAGAAGGCTATGATGCCATCTGGGTTATTGTAGATAGACTGACAAAAACGGCAAGGTTTATCGCAGTAAAGATGACCTTCTCGTTGGAAAGGTTGGCAGAACTGTATGTTAACCACATAGTCAGACTACATGGAGTTCCTAAATCCATTGTGTCAGATCGTGATCCAAGATTTACCTCAAACTTTTGGACATGCGTATAAGAGGCGATGGGAACAGAAGTACGACTAAGCACAGCGTTTCATCCGCAAACAGACGGGCAATCTGAGCGAACCATTCAAACTCTTGAAGATATGCTGCGTGCGTGTACAATAGATTTTCCAGGGAGCTGGAACGAGAAACTTCCATTGGTAGAATTTTCATATAACAACAGCTACCAAGCTTCGATAGGTATGGCACCTTATGAAGCCTTGTATGGGAGGAAGTGTAGATCACCAGTTCACTGGTATAACCTACAAGAGAAACAACTGCATAAGACTGATTTCATCCAAGAAACGGTGGATGCAGTTACAAAAATACAGCAGCAGATGAAAACAGCCCAAAGTCAACAGAAAAGCTACGCGGACAAAAGACGAAGATTTCTAGAGTTCAATGAAGGGGATTTTGTATTCTTAAGAGTCTCCCCGATGAAAGGGATCATGCGATTCGGAAAGAAGGGAAAGTTAAGTCCAAGATATATTGGACCATACAAGATCATCGAACGCATTGTCAAGGTCGCCTATAGATTGGCATTACCTCCAGAAATGTCAGCAGTACATAATGTGTTTCATGTGTCGATGTTACGAAAGTACATATCGGATCCATCCCACGTGCTGAAACATGAGCCGATCCAGATTCAGGAAGATCTGACTTATGAGGAGAGACCTGTTCAAATACTGGCACGTGAAAATAAAGTCTTGAGGAATAAAACGATCCCATTAGTCAAAGTGCTGTGGAAAAATCACAACATTGAAGAGGCTACATGGGAACGTGAGGACGAAATGAAAAACTTGTACCCCTACTTGTTCTAAATTTTCGAGGACGAAAATTTTATAAGGAGGGGTGAATGTGATGACCTGGAATTTTAGATTCTCGAATTATGTTAAAATTTGCATGTAAATAACAATATTAATGAATAAAGTGTGAAAAAATTGTATTTTAATACTGTTGTGAATAGTGTAAAATATTCTGGCAGTGTTAAAGTGTGTAAGTTCGGGGATAGAAAATCCTACCGGACATAATTGGGTAAGACGGTTCGAAATCAACACCGAAAACCCTAAAGAGTGCATTAAAATGTACTAAAACAATAGAAATTTATGGTAGAGAATTCTGATCAAACGGAAGCAAAATAAGACAAACCGACCGCACGGGAGGCGCTCAGAACTCGCCTACGCGATTTCGGTAAAGTTCCGTTCGGATCGGATACAGTCAAAATTTGACTACGAATTAATTCGAGATTAATATGAATAGTTGATGACATCACTATGATGATGTCATAAAACAAATTAATTTTTCATCAAATTAGAAAACTTTTGAAAGGTGTATGGCTAGGATTGGTTTGCTTTTTGATCAAAGGCCAAGATCATGCCAAAATTCACTTAGAAAAAAAATAAAAAATTTTATGGCATTTTGTTGAAAGGCCATTCGGCCATGTGGAAAGGGAGCAAGGGAAATTTGATTTTTGACCCCAAAACCTTTACTTTTTGGTCCTTGAACAATTATGAAATTGTTGGAAAAAGATTGCAAAAAGACCCTTGATTTTTGCCTATAAATAGGCATCAAAAATTCAAGAAAAAAATGGAAAAACATAACTAAACTCTTGCCAAAATTTCCAGCCAAAAACCATGGAAGAAAAACCCCTTGAACCAAATATTTTGTTTTGAATTTCATATCCAATCTAGCTTGAATTTCATCTCCAACACCAAGACAACAACCAAGCAAGGTAAACCTTAAATTTGAAGCATTTTCCTTGATTTTTTTCCATAAAAACCGTGGGTTTGGAATTGAAAAACAATGGGAAAAAAATTGTTGAATTGTTGATTCTAGGATTTGTTTAATGTTGTGATGTTCAAAGCATGAATTAGGATAGAAAAATAATCAAAATTTTTCATGTTTTTCTTGAAAAATCCGTGGCTCCTAGGATGTGAAAACTTCATGAATTTTATTGTTTTAATTTAGTGTTAATATTCATTCAATCATATGATAAGTTAAGCATGAAACGAACTTAAGAAACAAGAAAAATTTGAGGAAGAATTCTTGCTAAAACCGTGGGCATGAATGTGAGGAAATGGGAAGATTTTTTTTATGTTGATAAAAGTGATAAAAACCCTAGGAAAGAAAGTAAAATTTTCTTTCTATTTTTGGCATAAAATTCGAGGCTATATCTAGGGTTAGAATGTATGTTTTGTTAAGTTTTTGAATGTTAACTTATACATTAAAAAGTATAAGGGTAATGTGGCGTGGTGATGAAAATTTATTAGATGTAAAAACCTAGCAAACTAGGGTTAGTTTTGTGACACCTTAAATTTTATTTAAGGGTCAATATATAATTTAAATAAAATTAGTGTGCCAAAAAGTAATTAAAAATCTTTTGGAAACCCTAGGTTGGTTTCCTAGTCAAATTCCGCTTAAAAAGTCAACAATTTTAACTTCAAAAACCCTAAAATATTCGGCCATCACTTGGGATTTTTAATTAAAATTTAAATCCCACAAATCCAAGGAGAATTCAAATTTAAATTTCATCCCTTAAATATAAAGAAGAATTTTGGCCATAAAGTGTAGGAAATAAAGGAGATTTTATTTGAATTAAAAGCTAGGTCAAAACTCATTCAAAATTCAAATTATTTTTTTTCTTAAAAACTAATGGATAATTTTCGGCCACTTAAGGGGAAATAAGAGAGAAAACCCTAGCCTTAAAACAGCCCAAAAACTTTCCCTTTTGCCCCTTAAATTTTCAGCCAAACAAGGAAGAGAAAGGGAAAGAAAAACCTAGTATAAAAACCCTCTTTTAACTCTCATTCACCCTTCCTTTCACTCTCAAAAATTCGGCCAGCCTCCCCTTGTTTCGTCTCTGAATTTTCTTTCCCAAAACAACCCCAAAACAACAAACAAAAACCTACCTAAAGGCAGCTCAAGGATTTAACAAATTTTGAGACAAAAACAAGGTGAGAAATCAACTTTTTCCTTCCTTCTCCTTTTGATTTTAAATCCAAAATTTATATGGTTTTCTCCACTGTTTTCCCTACTGTTTTGAAGACCCCAACACTCACACAAATTCAGCCAAAAAGGAAACCAAGCATCAGAAATAGTGCAGCACAAACAAGGTGTGAATCTCTCTCTCAAACCCTACAAATTTTGCCTCTTTGTTTCCCTTTCAAAAACCCTATTATCACATGTGTAAAATTTTATGTTTTTTCAATTTGATTCTTAGGTTGTGTTAACCACATATAAATAAGGTTCTCCACAAAATCTCGTGATCATTGGATGAAAATTGAGTTGATTTGAGACTAATTGAAATTCGAACGCAGAAAAACGGAAATCTGGAAAATTACCATATGAACAGTAAATTTTTGTCAGCCATAACTTGAGTTTTAAAAACGATTTTTGAGTGATTCTTAGCCTAAAATTAAATTCAAGATGTCCCCTAAATGCCTGCAAAATTTCAGAACCAAACTCATCCGTTTGCCCAGTCAAAATAGTTTTCTAAGATAGGCGGACAGAACTGCCAGTTTTTGAACTGAAACTGAAACCCAGATTTTATGCCTGAAAACAACCCCTCAGTTTTTGGCCTAATTGAATAACCAAACGATGTCCAAAAATTATAAAAAATTATATGGAATTAAAGCTACCGGTGTCTAGTTTAACATATTAAAAATTTAGAATTTTTGGGATTAAAAATAAATTAATATTGATTTTACAATCAGCCTAGGTCAGTCTGTCCATGTCCAGAAATATCCTAACTTAGAGTTTTTCACAAATTTTAAATCCCAAATGTTTATTAAACGTTTTGAAATCTTTTGTGGCACACTAAAATGATTGGATGATTATGTCTAGACCTAGACTGATCATATGTTGTGATTATAGGATTTATTTGACGTTCTTGTTGGATTTGTGGATCACGTTATCGTAACGCTTGTGCGATAATCGAGGTAGGACGTTCTAGCCTTTTCTGGGAGTAGTCAAGTGTTTTAAATTTCCCTGTTTTATCGATGGCATGCTGTTTTCAGTTTATGAAATTATTATATTGTTTTCGATGAAATAAACGCATGCAACGTATTTGGTAATTAAATGTGTATTTTAAAACGTGTTTTGATTTATGGCATAATATAACTTGGTAAATACCATTTTTTGAATAATCCGGTGAACATAATTGAGCTCTAGTTCACGATCATTGTAATGTTAGGAAATGCCCTAAGTATTAGAGACATTTTGATGTATTCATTTTGAACTGGATAATACAATTATACATAGAGGTTATTCATTACATTGCTAATAATCTTGTTAGAATCCTACTTGAATTTTGAATCCAAATCCCAACAAAAGTGGGTGAATTTTTTGAGGATAATCCTCAATGGAAAATTCGGTTTTTGTGGATAAGATTCAAGGGAAAATTCAAGTGTCAATCCTAGTTGAATTTGGATTCTCTCCTTCCCTAAAAGTGGCCGAAATTTTGGAGCCTTAATCCTAGGAAATTCGGTTATTTTTGGATAAGGTTGAGATGAGATTTGGCTTGAAAAATCCTAGTGGAATTTTGATTCTTCCTTATCCTAAAAGTGGCCGAAAATTTGGAGAAGATTTTCTCCTAAAGATTTCGGATTTTTTGGTTGAAAAAGGGAGATAAAATTCTAGTTAAAATCTTGTTTAGATTTGGATTGGATTTATCCTAGAAAACCGAATTTAATTGTGGAGATTCTCCCTTGGAAAATT
This sequence comes from Antiaris toxicaria, assembly GCA_035233585.1. Lineage (NCBI taxonomy): Eukaryota > Viridiplantae > Streptophyta > Magnoliopsida > Rosales > Moraceae > Antiaris > Antiaris toxicaria. Next base: position 50,615,456 of record CP141153.1, read on the forward strand.
CGGATTTTTTGGTTTTGGATAAGGGAAAATATCTTTTCCTAATCCAATTCAAATTCAGAGATTCACCTCATGCAGGTCTATAAATAGAGGTCCTGCCACTCCAGTTCTCTCAGACCACAGACTCTCAGGTGAGCAGGCTTATTGTTGCACAGCTCATCGTGACAATAAAGTTCTTTAGAGATCTGGGTGGTCGGAAGAAGACTAGCAGTGCTAGCATACCGATCGAGGTTCAGAGTGCCCACACACTCAGCCATTCGGGAATTGGAGAATAGTAGAGAAGGCTAGTTGGTTGAAGCCTCCGGTCATTCTCCTACTACATATTGGCGTCCTTGAGGTATGAGTTTTAATTGTTGTTGATTTATTGTATATGACATCATGAGATATTTAATGATCTAAAATTTTTATTGTTCCGCTGCACCACTCTGATACATTTTTACCGATTTATTTTCCTACAATTGGTATCAGAGCCATCTCATGACTATACCATGCACATAAATTAGACAATTACTTAGTCCTTTTATTTATGTATGGATTTGATATTTAGAGAGTGGCATTCTAGGGTTCCTTTATGTTGTTATCATGTATTATGTATAAAGTATGTGATTATTTTAATTTTTTGAATTATTATAAGCATGCTTGTTTATACCAGTTATGGTTCCTTAGAATTTAGAAAAATTGTATCTAGGAATTTTTTATGTAACCATGGGAGCAGTTTATTAACACTGTGTTTTTCCCATGGATTTTAATTTTTGTCTCTTAGAATATTTATGGTTAGAATTTTTGTACACCGGAAACGGTTTAGAATTTTTTATGTAATTATTCTTGGAGGAGATTGAAGATTGAAGACCGTAATTTATTTTTCCCAAAAGTTAAATTTGATTTAAAGGTTGAAATTTTGATTGTGTGGAAAATTCCAATTTAATTGGGATTCAAATTAATTTTTGGAGATCCTAATAGGTAAATTGGAATATGGCACGAAAATCAAGACACGACCCCTAGGGATAGGCCGACGGGCCTTGGTGGGGCTGCAGCCCCTGCCCTCGGGTAGGATGGGGTCGCGGCAGCCCCTCTGCAGGCAAACATCACCCACGGCCGCAGGCTTGGCCTGCTGCCGAGGGTGGCGTAGCCTGCCCAAGGCTGGCCGCAGCCTGGGCATGCAGCCACTGGCTGCACGCACTGCCTGCAGCTTGCCGGCTGCTGCGCCCAGCCTGGGCGTGCAGCCTGGCGCTGCAGGCTTGGCCTACAGCCCGGCAGGGCTGCACAAGGGGCAGCCGTGGGCTGCCAGCCCCTTTGGGGTTGGTGGCTGCCCACGGCGGCTACCGCCTTCACGGGCGGCGGTGCGGCGATCCAAAATTTGAAAATTTTGATTTTTAAATTTGAGATTTAATTTTAAATCATGTTTAAAAAATATGTAATTGAAAATTTGAAATTTTTGAAATTACATATTATTACACATGATGTTTAAAATTGTTTGAAATTTAAATTTGCAATTTAAATTTGAAATTCGAATTTGGAATTTGAATTTGAAATTTAAATTTTTGGGAGATTTAAATTTTAAATAATTCTTGGGATGAGAAATAAATAGAGAGGCTACATAAAGAAGGATACAAGAAGACGGAACAGAATTCAAGACCCAAAGAATGCTTTGGAAGGAATTTTGTAATCTTTATTTTCTTTGTTCTAGGATGGAACCATAGCTTGGTTATTCTGTCAATTATTTTTTCTGTGATATGTCATGGATGTATAAATATGTATTGATGGATGTTTTGTATGCATATTTGATAACATGTCATATAGGATAGGTGAGTGCCGCTCATACTATATTGATCATACATAATTTGTCAAAACTTGCATGTTTTTCAAAATATTGAGTGGGAGAGGGTTTCAAACAAAACCCACGGCCTCCATTGTTGATCCATATGTGAAAGCATGGTAACGCCTCGCGTCAGTTCTGACCTGACCACACCCCTCGGTAGGTGTTTACCGTCGCCGGTATACTAGATTGGATCTCCTATGTGGAAAACATGTTCGGGTGCGATCCTATTCATGACCACCCCTCGGTGGCTTGGTAGGACATGGATCGGGCTACGTAAACAATGGTTATACACTCAAGACTCGTTTAGTTATTAACCTTCCCTAGAAGCTCTGTTAACTAAACTGGTGGCCAAATAAGCGGTTATTAATATATGTCTTAACCTTGGAGGATTTAAGGTAACATATATTAATTGGACGGGGTCCATGTTCCGGCTATTTGTTCTCATGACCACCCTTCGGTGGCTTGGGGCAATAGGTGCTGAGAATTACCGTTGCAATGCTGCATGTTTTTTCAAGTTTCATGTAGGAACATACTTGTATGTTTTTATTTGCTAAATTATCTGTATATTTGCTTGGGCTTTGTAATGATGTCTAGTATAATTTTATTTCAGTTCAAAATGTCACCGACACCCCTCATTTCAATACTTACTGAAAATAAGTTGAATGGCGACAATTATAAAGATTGGAAAAGAAATCTATTAATAGTTCTCAGCTGCGAGAGACACAAGTTCGTACTGGACGAACCATGCCCACCTGGGCCCAAACCTGACACACCACTTGAGGAGGTCCCGGTTGCCTATAATCGTTGGAGAGAATCCAATGAAATAGCTCGATGCTACATCCTTGCTAGCATGACGAGTGCTTTACAAAAGCAGCATGAGACTTATCAAGTTGCTGGGGAGATCATGGATAATCTGGAGGACATGTTCGGAGGCCAAGAAAAATTGGCTCGACAGTCCGCTATCACCAGCATTATGAACTCCAAGCAAAAGGCGGGTACTCCAGTGAAGGACCATATGATCACTCTAATGGGATTCTTCGCTGAGGCTGCCGAGAATGGTGCTGAGTTGGACTATAACACCCAGATCGAGATGGTGTTCAAGACTCTATCTAAAGATTTTGTGGGGTTTAAGGCCACATACAATCTGGCGACAAAGGAGTTAGGACTTACCGAGCTCATGAAGCAACTACAGGCTTATGAGCGGATGATCAGGGATGAGGATACGGTCCGACCTAAAGGAGAGGCCAATTTGGCGGAATCTTCCAATCCCTCACGGAAGAGGAAGAGGCCAAATAAGAAGCAAGTGGCTTCCAGTTCTTCTAATCCTCCTGTCTCTGACGGGAAGAAGAAGAAAAAGAACAAGAAGCCAAAGGACCCTAAAAAGTCCAAATGCTTCCACTGTGGGAAGGTAGGTCACTTCAAGAAGGCTTGCCGGGAATTCCTAGCCTCCAAGGGCAAGGAAGGTAAGGAACTTCATTACTTAGAAGCGTGTTTGGTGGAAGAATCGAAAGACACATGGGTCATTGATTCGGGCGCCACTAATCATGTTTGTGTTTCTATGCAGGGGTTCGTGGAAACGAGAAGTCTACATGATAGGAGCCTCTCGTTGCGGACTGGAGATGGTAGCTTTGTGGTGGCTGAGGCAGTGGGAGACGTTCATCTTTATTTTGATCAATTTAGGTTTATTTTATTGAAAGACTGTTTTTATGTTCCTAATTTTAGGAGGAACCTTATATCGGTAGCTTGTTTAATAAAGGATTCTTATTCAGTTTCTTTTAGTAAAAGAGTTGATATTCGTAGAAATAAGTCTTTTATCTGTTCTGGATGGATGGATGGAAACCTATATTTGATCAGACCAAAGATGTACTCACTGCTTGACACTGAATTAATTGATAACTCTAAAAGGTTGAAAGTTTCTCACTCTAACAAGGCGTATCTTTGGCATTTAAGACTTGGTCATATTAATCAGGATAGGATTCAAAGATTGGTGAAAGACGGTCCTCTGGAATCTCTGGAGGAGGTACGACTTCCCCAATGTGAGTCTTGTCTAGAGGGTAAGATGACTAAGAGGTCTTTTGGAGCTAAGGGTACAACAGCACAGGAGCTCTTAGAAATTGTGCACACTGACGTATGTGGCCCCATGAACGTCACAGCACGAGGAGGGTTCGAGTACTATGTCTCTTTCATAGATGATTACTCGAGATATGGATATGTGTATCTGATGCACCGCAAGAGTGAAACCTTTGATAAATTCAAAGAGTATCGTGCGGAAGTGGAAAAGCAATTGGATAAATCCATAAAGACACTTCGATCTGATCGAGGTGGCGAATACCTCTGTGATGAATTTCTAGGACATCTTGTAGAGAATGGGATATTATCCCAATTGACTGCACCTGGTACTCCACAACAGAATGGTGTAGCCGAAAGGAGAAATAGGACCTTATTGGATATGGTACGGTCCATGATGAGTTACTCAACGCTGCCATTATCATTTTGGGGACATGCTTTACAAACGGCGTGCTATATTCTGAACCAGGTTCCGAGCAAATCAATTCCTAGAACTCCGTATGAATTGTGGCGTGGCAGGAAGCCCTCCCTTGGACATATTAGAATATGGGGCTGCCCGGCACATGTACTGGATGGGGATGCGAAGAAGTTGGAACCAAGATCAGAATTGTGCATGTTTGTAGGGTATCCAAAGGGAACTAAAGGAGGTCTGTTCTATAACCCGAAGGAACAAAAGGTCATTGTCTCAACCCATGCGACATTCTTGGAGGAAAGTCACATGAATGACTTTAAGCCTCGAAGCAAAGTGGTGCTAGAGGAGTTATCGGGTGAAATAACTACTCCACAGATTTCGGTCTTGGACGTAAGTCCGAGTTCCAGTGAAAGACCTGCAGACGATCAACAATTTAGGGTGCCTCGTCGTTGCGGGAGGGTTTCTAAGAAACCTAATTTCTTTATGTATGATGCTAAGGTATACCAGGCCGAGGCTCATGAGCATAAGGAAGATCCGGTCACATATGATGAAGCTATAAAGGATGTTGATTCTAGATCTTGGAAACAGGCTATGAACAATGAGATGGATTCTATGAAATCCAACTCTGTTTGGGAACTTGTAGATTTGCCAGATGGGATAAAACCCATTGGATGCAAATGGGTCTACAAAAGAAAGAAGGATGCGGAAGGGAGAGTGGAAACTTTCAAAGCTAGACTGGTTGCAAAAGGATACACGCAAAAGGCTGGAATCGATTATGAGGAAACCTTTTCGCCTGTTGCTATGCTAAAGTCTATCCGTATTCTTCTGTCCATTGCTGCGGCTCTCGATTACGAGATCTGGCAAATGGATGTCAAGACGGCATTCTTGAATGGCCATCTTGAAGAGTGTATCTATACGATACAGCCTGAAGGGTTCGTAGCAAAAGACCAAGATAAGAAAGTCTGCAAGTTGCTTAGATCCATTTATGGATTAAAGCAGGCATCCCGCTCATGGAACCAGAGGTTTGATCAAGCGATTAAGACATTTGGTTTTGAGCAGAACGTTGATGAACCTTGTGTTTATAAACGTATTAAGGATGGAAAAGTGGTCTTTCTGATACTCTATGTCGATGATATACTACTCATTGGGAATGATGTAGGGAATTTATCATCGGTCAAGCTTTGGTTACACCAACAGTTTGACATGAAGGACTTGGGAGAAGCTAATTATGTTCTAGGCATTCGTCTCTTCAGAGATCGAAAGAACAAAATGATAGCATTATCCCAAGCTTCATACATAGATAAAATGATTGACAAATATGCAATGCTAGAGGCAAAGAAAGGCTCACAACCTTCTATTACCGGTTTAACTCTTTCATTGGATGACTGTCCTAAGACATCGGAAGAAAGAGAGCGTATGAGTAAGGTCCCTTATGCATCCGCTGTGGGTAGCCTTATGTACGCTATGCTTTGCACTCGCCCGGACATATGTTTTGCAGTAGGTATGGTGAGTCGATATCAAGCGAATCCTGGAACCAAGCACTGGCAAGCAGTAAAGCATATACTCAAGTATCTTAAGAGAACGAGGGATTATATGCTAGTGTATTCTAGAGGGGACCTAACACCCGTAGGATACACGTACTCAGACTTCCAGACTTGTAAGGATTCGAGGAAATCGACATCTGGATCAGTGCTTTTACTCGGAGGAGGCCCCATTGTGTGGATGAGCGTGAAGTAGGGCTGCACAGCTGACTCTACTATGGAGGCTGAGTATGTGGCTGCGGCTGAGGCATCTAAAGAAGCGGTTTGGCTCCGCAAGTTCTTTAGAGACCTTGAGGTCATTCCGGGTGTTGACAAGCCTATCACACTTTACTGTGATAATACAGGGGCTATTGCCAACACAAGGGAATCTCGGCACCACAAGAGGACCAAGCACATCGATCGGAGGTATCACATTATTAGAGGGCATGTGAAGACAGGACAAGTGGATGTATGTAAGATCGCGTCCGAGGACAACATCGCTAATCCCTTTACTAAGACTTTGGTAGCTAGAAGCTTTGAGAGGCATGTAGAGGCGATGGGGATGCGTAACATGGCACATCTGCTGGCTTAGGGCAAGTGGGAGATTGTTGGGAAATGCCCTAAGTATTAGAGACATTTTGATGTATTCATTTTGAACTAGATAATAAAATTATACATAGAGGTTATTCATTACATTGCTATTTGTCCTCGTCTTATTTACATGTTAAAGTAAATGTAAGCAAATATGGCTCACTGACTGCTTGTGTTAAAACTGTTGGAACATTGCATGCAATGGACTTTTGTATGTGAGAAGACAATGTTCTAAAGTTAGCAGTCTATACTATGGTCTGTAGTCTATGGGGTTAGACCGAGCATCTAACTCATGTTAAGACTATTATGTTGTCTAAAGCCTTGGAGGGGACGGTCTGTCTTGACTGTCTGGAGCTGGACTCCCAAGTAGAGACATGGATATGTTGCTTGGTGGTGACATATTAGACCGGGACTAAAGCGTGATTGATCTACGTAGTCCGCTATGAGTGGATCAATCTGCTTTTGACGTTCATTGTGCAATAACCTTAATCCTGAGTAAATGAACTACTTCATGTATATGACTTGTGTACTTTGATGTTCCAATGGCTAAAGCGTCTCAGAGGTAGTAAGCTTATAGACCGGTTCGTTGGGTGCATGACTTGTATATGATGAAGGGTTTGTTTGCAGATATCGGAATCATAGCTCTGAGGAGTTAAAGGTATCCTCTTAAAGGCATTATACTGAATGTGAAAATGGACAAGGCCTTGGGTCGTCTGCTGGGCGGATGACTTCTTATTCACATATGGTGAATAATCATTTTCTTGATTCGATAGTATAATGGAACTTTAAGATAGCCTGATCAGTAGGATTAAACGGACTTTGACCTAAGGCTGATCATGGATATCATATGAGGGTTTTGCATATATGACAAGGTCATTGGATGGTAGCTCGTCACAGGCTTACGTAATACGGTATATAATTGGGAGTTCAGTTTCAGGTTTATAGTGGTGTGACTCTGAAATTAGTGATCATATGATTGAGTTGTTCGGTACAGAATGATGATCATAAGGAATCACGGGTGTGGGCGACCCCTCTAGCTTAGGTCGTCCACCTTATCTTGCTTACTTTCTTTATTCTTTGCTTAATCTTACTTAGCTTGCTTGTCTCTATAACTTTCTTCTCCTTGGGGTTTAAAAGATTTGTTCTTGAAAAACTAGGAATATTTTTATTTTTTATTTTTTTAACTGGAGGAAACTATTAATTCTTGAAAATTGTGTATACATAAATATATATGTACTTCTTAATACTTTTTCCCAAAATATATTTTGGAGTCTTGTTACTTTAAAGTACGTAAAAATAGAAACATACTTTTAAGCTTGTTTCACTACTTTACATACTACACTCTTGTCTTGTCTTTATACATATATCTCACTATTACACTTTCTTTCTTTTACACCTTGAGTACAGCGGAATTCTGCGAAACGGAACCATAACCCGTCCATGACATCGCTGGGATCTGCCTGCCAGCCCGCTACTCTTGTTTCATCTTGCTGGTTGCTTTCCTTTATTACCTACAGCACGAATAGACTAATGAGCTAAAGCTCAGTAAGTACAAACATGCATACAAGTAAATAAGCTGAATACACCACTCTAGGGTTAGTCAACTTAGGACCAATTATTTTCTTTAGTCCTATACTACTTGTTCTTTCTATTCTATTTCTTTCTTTTCTTTGCTTTACTTCATCTGCTTAATCTTTCACTTGTGGGCCCGTGGTTGGGCGTACCTGGTGCGCGCAGACCAATAGAGGATCAGGGGAGCGACCCACCGATCAACCCTAAGGTCATCTCTGGACTACTGACCTTATAGGTAGTAAGTCATGCCATAAACTACCTCATTATTAACGAGGCAGCGCCACACTTCTGGGGTGGAGGCAGGAAGTTAAGCCATAAACTACCTCATTATTAACGAGGCAGCGCCACACTTCTGGGGTGGAGGCTATCTGGAAACCTCACAACTGGGGAGGCCGGTACGCCAACCTTAACTTTTAAGTCTTATTATCTGACTTATTTTATTCCTCTTTTCTATTTCTGATCTTGCTTACTATTCTCGTGAACATGTTAGTATCATGTCACAAACTGAATAGCTTAAATGTATATATATATATAACACAACTTTATGGTAAGTCCATTCGTGAGTAGACAATTAAATGTCTGTACTTACCTTATCAATCTCTTCTCTTCTTCTCTCTAGGATCTTCGATCGCCCTCCTTGTAGGTCGATTTTTGGAACCTACAGACAAACTTTGTCTGTTAATTTTATTTCCATTTATAGCTTTTATTTTCCATTAAAAAGCTTAAATAGAACCTATTTACAACTTTTTGTACTTTATTTATCATTTCTCCAATTTTCCCCAACTTTTGCAAAATTACAATTTTGCCCCTATATTTTGGCAAAATTGCAGTTTTGCCCCTGACGGAATTTTATTGATCCAGACTGCATTTTTGGCCCTCAGAATCTTTTCTGACTCTTTTCTAATCATTACCGGGTTCGCTTATATTTTATTTTCACTTTTCACTTTCCCGTCCCTCGGGAAGCACTATTCCGACCCTTACGTCGGTTTAGCGATTTTCTATCGTTTCGGAGCCTCAAATGGACGTTTTACTAGTATTTAAAACGTTCATCTAGACTTTCCCGACCTAGGTCTCCGAGGCTCGGATTTTTCGTACCCGACTCGGACCTTTATTTCATTTCCAAAAACGCCCCCCCTCGGGGTCGGTTTTTCCGTTTCACTCTCATTTTACATTTTTAGGGGTCGGTCTACTATTCACGAACCACCCCTTAGGTTTTCCTTATTCAATTCTCCGTTAGGGACTCGGGTTTCCGACCCGACCCTAAACTTTTATTTTTAATTCCTATTTTAGCCCGAAAGCCGTTTTCGAAATTTCGGCAGCATTTCGGCGTAATTTTAAGGCTTCCGGCGTTAGGTACGCCTCGAACCATATGTACCTGCCACGTTACCAATTTCACATTTTTAACCACATTACCAAATTTTTTCACAATTTTGCCCTTAGTTTTGGTTTCGGTTTTCACCACCAAACCGAACCAAAATTTCTCAAACTTTTCAACCACTTGTTAGGCTATTAAATGCCATTTTTCTAACACTTTTTCAAGCCCATTTCCTTGTACTTTTCAACTAAATTCTTAGGGTTTTTAAACACTTAAACCCACGGCCTCATTAGTGAAAAACATGCCATCATTTTTGTTTCATGCTTTCAATCCAAAATTTCATCATTCATATCATAAAATGCATGATTTCAATTAACCAAACATCATGTGAAACATGCAAAATTTTCACCAAAACCCTAAGTAAACCCACGGCCACTTTGAGTAAATCAACACCAAAATTTTTCCAAGCTTTTCCATAATGAAATACAAGCTTTATTCTTCACAAAATTAAACTTAGAAAGCATGTTAACAATTAATCAAAACTTTTTCTCATTGGTTACTCAAGGTAACCCACGGATTTTCCTTTTGAAAACCAACCAAAAATTGGTTTTTCTTTTAACCAATTACATGGTTTTCTTACTTATTATATCCTTAACAAAACCCAACATCCATTTCCATGAAAAACAACCAAAATTTCTCCATCTTTTTCTCACTATTCACCCACGGTTTTCATGAAGAAAAACTAAGAAAAATTTCAATCCAAGGGAAGTTACCTTATTCACTTTCTTCCTTTGTCTTCAAGTGATGTTTTGCCACACTTTTTGTGAAGAAAACTTGAAGAAATAGCTTAGTTCTCCTTTGTCCCTCGCGTAGCCACCATGGAAGGAAGTTAGAAAAATTTTCTTATGGCTTTTGGCTTAAAAAAATGGTTTCGGCCTTCATGTCCCAAAGTTGCCGACTTAATGCAACCAAAAGCCAATTAATTTGGCTCAAAACCAATCAAATTTCAACACCTTTCCAAGCCATTACTTTCCATAATTTTCAAAAATTAAAAAGGCATATTTTTGGCCAAATCTTGGCCTTTGGATCAAAAAGCAAATGAATCATGGCCATTCATCCTACCTAACACCAATTTCTTTCCATTTCTTAAATGGATTTATGATGTCATAATTCCTAAAGTGAAAGTTGACTTTGACTTTCACTATTCACATTAATTCGACTACTTTTTGACCGATGCCGGTTCGAGCCGAAATTTTCCTGAAATCGTCCCGGCGTGTTTCTGAGGTCTTCTGTGCAGTCGGATCAATTTAATTTGCTTCCGTTTGATCAAAATAAATCCCGGAAGTTTACCGTCTTTTATTGTTCCGGTTAGGGTTTTCGATGCCGATTTTGGCACCGTTTCACCCGTTTCAACTCAGTGAATTTTTCCAACACTGAATTCTTACTCGTCAGTATTGTTAGAACATTTTAATATATTCTACACAATATAAATACATCTATTTCACTCTTTAAATAGTACAAATTGTTATATACATATATTTGTACTTTTCTTACTGTGCTCTTTCTTTGACTTGCCATATCCTTATCTTTATACTGTTCAAATACCGAAACTACTCCTTTTTGAGCGTTTTGGGCCTGAATTCACTTTCTTACTCATGTACTTTATTCTCTACTTATTTTTTTGGAGATTTTAATTCCTCCAAAACATTTATTTATTTCTATCAACACTATAATTTATCTAATCACAACCATAGTGTTTCTTTACATTCCTACTTACAGAACTCATAGAAAACCCTAGATTAAACTAGGTCACACAGCTAAAATTCTCTGGTCGTCACATTCACCCCTCCTTAAAAATTTTCGTCCTCGAAAATCAGAACAGGTGGGGATATTTGGCTCTCATCTCATCTTCTCTTTCCCACGTAGCCTCTTCTATATTATGATTTTTCCATAGAACTTTGACCAGCGGGATGCTTTTATTTCTTAGTATCTTCTCTTCTCGAGCAAGTATTTGCACTGGTTGCTCTTCGTAAGAGAGATCCTCTCGAACTTGGATTGGCTCATAATCTAGGACATGTGAAGGGTCCGAGATATACTTTCTTAGCATAGATACATGGAAGACATTATGCACTGAAGATAATTCTAGTGGCAAAGCTATCTCATAGGCTACTTTCCCAACCCGGCTAATAATTGGGAAAGGTCCTATGTATCTTGGGCTCAGCTTTCCTTTCTTTCCAAAACGCATGACACCTTTCATTGGTGCTACTTTTAAGAATACGAAGTCACCCTCGTTAAACTCTAGGAATCTTCGTCTTTTATCTGCGTAGCTTTTCTGACGACTTTGTGCAGTTTTCATTCTCTGCTGAATCTTTTGAACCGCGTCTATCGTTTCTTGGATGAACTCGGTTTTATGAAGTTCTTTTTCCCTGAGTTCATACCAATGAATGGGAGATCTACACTTTCGTCCATATAATGCCTCATAAGGAGCCATCCCGATGGACGCTTGATAGCTGTTGTTGTAGGAGAATTCTATCAACGGCAGCTTCTTGTTCCAGGCTCCCTTGAAATCTAAAATACAAGCACGAAGCATATCTTCTAGCGTTTGGATCGTACGCTCAGACTGTCCGTCGGTCTGAGGATGAAATGCAGTGCTGAATCTTAATTCGGAGCCCATTGCCTCTTGTACACTTTTCCAGAATTTGGATGTGAACCGACTGTCACGATCTGATACTATTGTTGTCGGTATTCCATGTAATCTCACAATGTTGGCAATGTACAATTCTGTGAATTTCTCTAATGTGTATGTCATCTTTACGGGTATAAAGTGAGCAGATTTGGTCAATCGATCCACCACTACCCATATCATGTCAAATCCTTCACTTGTCTTGGGTAGCCCAACCACGAAATCCATGGTTACGTGCTCCCACTTCCACTCTGGAATCTCTAGTGGTTGCAGCTCTCCGGCTGGCCGCTGATGCTCTGCTTTGACTCTTTGACATGTTAAGCAGCTGCTGATGTGTTTAACAATGTCATTCTTCATCTTTCTCCACCAAAAGTGCTGCTTTAGATCCTGATACATTTTCGTACTGCCCGGATGCACTGAATATGGAGTGTCATGGGCCTCTGTCAGGATTCTTTTCTTCAAAACTTCTTCATCTGGTACACAAATTCTTCCTTGGAAGAGTAAAGTTCCGTCTTTGGAGAGATGGAACTCTGACCTGTCATTCCTAGAGGCCTCTTCTTTAAGCCTTTTGAAAGCAGCATCTAGCTCTTGAGCCTCTTTAATCTCCTCAAGAATTGTTGGTTTGAGTTGCATTGCTGCTAATTTTCCTGAAATTATCTCCACTCCCAACAAGGAGATCTCATGTTGAAGTGGCTTGGGCAACTTATCGATGGCTATTTGCTCTGGCATCGTTGATTTACGACTCAACGCGTCTGCCACTCTGTTTGCCTTACCGGGGTGATATAAGATCTCACAATCGTAATCTTTTACCAACTCCAGCCATCTTCTTTGTCTCATGTTAAGCTCTTTCTGAGTAAAGAAATACTTTAAGCTCTGGTGGTCGGTGAAAATTCTACACCGAACTCCATATAGGTAATGTCGCCATATCTTCAAAGCAAATACGACGGCTGCTAACTCCAAATCATGAGTCGGATAGTTCTTTTCATGCTCTTTGAGTTGTCTTGATGCATAGGCTATTACTTTTCCATCCTGCATCAGCACAGCTCCTAGACCTGTCCTGGAGGCATCGCTATAAATGTCGAAGTCTCCTTCATCCTTTGGAATTGTGAGAATTGGAGCACTGGTCAACCGATTCTTCAATTCTTGAAAGCTTTCTTCACACTTCCTTGTCCACTCGAACTTCTTCTCTTTGCGTGTGAGAGCAGTGAGAGGGGCAGCTAATCTGGCAAATCCCTCTACAAATCTCCGATAATAGCCCGCTAATCCGAGAAAACTCCGGATCTCAGTCACATTCTTTGGAGGAGACCATTTGCTTACCGCTTCGATCTTTGTTGGGTCTACTGAAATTCCATCTTTGGAAACGACATGTCCTAAAAAGTGGACCTTACCTAGCCAAAATTCACATTTGGAGAACTTTGCATATAGCTGATGCTCCTTCAGAGTGCGTAACACAATCCGAAGATGCTTCTCATGCTCCTCCCAATCTTTCGAGTATATAAGGATGTCATCGATAAACACAATGACAAACTGATCTAAAAATTCCTTGAATACTCGATTCATCAGATCCATAAAAGCGGCTGGTGCATTCGTTAATCCAAAAGGCATAACGAGAAATTCGTAGTGCCCATACCGTGTTCGGAACGCGGTCTTTGGAATGTCTCTTTCTTTAATTTTTAACTGATGATAGCCGGATCGAAGATCAATCTTCGAGAAGACGGTGGCTCCTTTTAGCTGATCGAATAAATCATCAATCCTTGGTAGAGGATATTTATTCTTGATCGTGACTTTGTTGAGCTCACGATAATCTATGCACATTCGGAGGGTTCCATCCTTTTTCTTCACGAAGAGAACTGGAGCTCCCCATGGTGAATAACTAGGCCGTATAAAACCTTTCTCTAATAACTCCTTCAGCTGAGCTTGTAATTCTTTAAGCTCGGCCGGTGCCATTCTGTAAGGGGCCTTTGAAATCGGAGACGTTCCTGGCAGCAACTCGATCTCGAAGGTAATCTCTCGATTAGGAGGAAGTCCTGGTAATTCTTCTGGAAATACCTCCATGAACTCGTTGATCACTGGTACCTCATTCGGTTGTAGTTCTACCTTCTTGGTGGTGTCCTTGACATAAGCTAGATATCCGGTACAGCCACTAGATATCAGCTTTCTTGCCCGCAGGGAACTGATCAGCATTTTCGACTGCTTCTGAGAATGCCCTTGATACTCAAACTGGTCTTTTTCTCCAGACTGGAACACTACTTTTCGTCGTCGACAGTCAATGGTCGCTTGATATTTTGCAAGGAAATCCATTCCAAGGATAACGTCATAATCGACTAACTCTAAGACGACTAAGTCGACGTACAACTCCCTATCAGCAACAATTACTGGCACGTGACGTAACCAGTAATCAGATAATAATACCTCACCAGACGGTAAGGTGGTTTTAAACACTTGGCCAATTTTATCCTTGGCATGACTAACTCTTTCTACAAAGCTATGTGAGGCAAATGAGTGCGATGCACCGGAGTCAAATAAAACAAGTGCAAAACTTTGGGCGACAAGAAGCTGACCTGTCACCACAGCCGAGGTGCCTGCCTCTACATCTTCCCTGGTGTAGGCTAATAGATGTGCCTCGGTCTTTGGTATATTCTCCTGGCCTCCAGGTTGAGTATGCGATCCTTGTATAGCATGGGCCTGGCTCGTCTGTCGGGACTGAAAGGATCCCGGCTGGCTCTGTGGGTTGGATGGGCAGACTCTAGCATAATGGCCTTCTCTACCACAAACATAGCATGCGGTATTCCCCAACTTGCACTCGCCCTTGTGCATTCTTCCACATTTTGGGCATGGCTGTCGGTTCTGTACTCCTTCTAAGCCTTGCCTTTGCTGAGTGTTGCGAGTATTTTGGCCCCAATTTTCATTTGGGTTTCCCTTTCGCTTATTGGTGTTCTGCTGGTTCTGGTTATTTCTCTGACCAGGCTTCATTCCTTGACCAGATTTATTACTTTGGCCAGCTTGGTTGTTCTTCTGAGTCTGCTTCACGAGATCTCTTTCTTTCTTCTTCTCCTCCCAGACTTTTGTTCTTTCTTCCTTAACTCGGTTCAGACGATTCTCGGCCCTCATAGCTCTGCTTACACAGTCTGCTACAGTGGTTGGCAGGGTCTCGCCACTTTCCACATTTAGGGCTATATCTTGTCGGAACATATTGATCATCCTCCGTACCCGCTCTTCTTCTGTGGGTACCAAATGTGGACACAGTCGAGCTAATCTGTCGAATTTACGACAGGCTTCAGTCACTGTCATCTCGCCTTGCCTCAGCTCATCGAACTCTCTTTGTTGAGCTCGTAGGGTGTCAAGGTTGAAATACTTCCTGTTAAATTCTCCTAGGAAGTCATTCCAGGTCATCCTTCTAACGTCCCTTCGCATCTTTACTGTCTCCCACCAATAACGAGCATCCTTCGTTAATATGCAGGAGGCGCAAAGGACCTTCTCTTGGTCTGTTAGGTCCATAAACTCAAAAATGGTCTGTAGTGAAGCTAACCACTCTTCAGCCTCTAAGGGTTCTATAGATCCCTCAAACTCTTTTGGCTTCATCTTTCGGAATCGTTCATACAATGATCCCTGGTTGGCTCCAGCTCGGGCACCTATTGCTACTTCAGGTACCATTCGGACTGGTGGTGCTACTGGTTCAGGAGCTGGTTGTGGCTCCGGTACTGGTGCTTGAGGTGGGGGGAAATTCGCTTGGGCCCCATTCCTCTGTTCCAGTAGCTCTTGCAGTCTCTGGTTCTGTGTTTCTTGTGCCTCTAGCCGAGCTTGTATGTTGGCTAGGACAGCGGCTAAGTCAGCTTCTTGAGCTTGCTCAGCTCGTGTGCGAACCATGTTGCTGTGTCTGACCTATAACAATAGCGACATGGTTTAGTGCTAAATTAGATATTGATTATCTAAAATTAACTTACTTGGACTGAGCAGGTGCAGATGCTGAGATGTCATGGAAGGTCGATAGTAGAACCGCTCGCTCTGATACCAACTCTTGTGGGCGACCCCTCTAGCTTAGGTCGTCCACCTTATCTTGCTTACTTTCTTTATTCTTTGCTTAATCTTACTTAGCTTGCTTGTCTCTATAACTTTCTTCTCCTTGGGGTTTAAAAGATTTGTTCTTGAAAAACTAGGAATATTTTTATTTTTTATTTTTTTAACTGGAGGAAACTATTAATTCTTGAAAATTGTGTATACATAAATATATATGTACTTCTTAATACTTTTTCCCAAAATATATTTTGGAGTCTTGTTACTTTAAAGTACGTAAAAATAGAAACATACTTTTAAGCTTGTTTCACTACTTTACATACTACACTCTTGTCTTGTCTTTATACATATATCTCACTATTACACTTTCTTTCTTTTACACCTTGAGTACAGCGGAATTCTGCGAAACGGAACCATAACCCGTCCATGACATCGCTGGGATCTGCCTGCCAGCCCGCTACTCTTGTTTCATCTTGCTGGTTGCTTTCCTTTATTACCTACAGCACGAATAGACTAATGAGCTAAAGCTCAGTAAGTACAAACATGCATACAAGTAAATAAGCTGAATACACCACTCTAGGGTTAGTCAACTTAGGACCAATTATTTTCTTTAGTCCTATACTACTTGTTCTTTCTATTCTATTTCTTTCTTTTCTTTGCTTTACTTCATCTGCTTAATCTTTCACTTGTGGGCCCGTGGTTGGGCGTACCTGGTGCGCGCAGACCAATAGAGGATCAGGGGAGCGACCCACCGATCAACCCTAAGGTCATCTCTGGACTACTGACCTTATAGGTAGTAAGTCATGCCATAAACTACCTCATTATTAACGAGGCAGCGCCACACTTCTGGGGTGGAGGCAGGAAGTTAAGCCATAAACTACCTCATTATTAACGAGGCAGCGCCACACTTCTGGGGTGGAGGCTATCTGGAAACCTCACAACTGGGGAGGCCGGTACGCCAACCTTAACTTTTAAGTCTTATTATCTGACTTATTTTATTCCTCTTTTCTATTTCTGATCTTGCTTACTATTCTCGTGAACATGTTAGTATCATGTCACAAACTGAATAGCTTAAATGTATATATATATATAACACAACTTTATGGTAAGTCCATTCGTGAGTAGACAATTAAATGTCTGTACTTACCTTATCAATCTCTTCTCTTCTTCTCTCTAGGATCTTCGATCGCCCTCCTTGTAGGTCGATTTTTGGATCCTACAGACAAACTTTGTCTGTTAATTTTATTTCCATTTATAGCTTTTATTTTCCATTAAAAAGCTTAAATAGAACCTATTTACAACTTTTTGTACTTTATTTATCATTTCTCCAATTTTCCCCAACTTTTGCAAAATTACAATTTTGCCCCTATATTTTGGCAAAATTGCAGTTTTGCCCCTGACGGAATTTTATTGATCCAGACTGCATTTTTGGCCCTCAGAATCTTTTCTGACTCTTTTCTAATCATTACCGGGTTCGCTTATATTTTATTTTCACTTTTCACTTTCCCGGCCCTCGGGAAGCACTATTCCGACCCTTACGTCGGTTTAGCGATTTTCTATCGTTTCGGAGCCTCAAATGGACGTTTTACTAGTATTTAAAACGTTCATCTAGACTTTCCCGACCTAGGTCTCCGAGGCTCGGATTTTTCGTACCCGACTCGGACCTTTATTTCATTTCCAAAAACGCCCCCCCTCGGGGTCGGTTTTTCCGTTTCACTCTCATTTTACATTTTTAGGGGTCGGTCTACTATTCACGAACCACCCCTTAGGTTTTCCTTATTCAATTCTCCGTTAGGGACTCGGGTTTCCGACCCGACCCTAAACTTTTATTTTTAATTCCTATTTTAGCCCGAAAGCCGTTTTCGAAATTTCGGCAGCATTTCGGCGTAATTTTAAGGCTTCCGGCGTTAGGTACGCCTCGAACCATATGTACCTGCCACGTACTATACCACAAGCCTATTTTATGTAAAAGTTTTCCAAACTTTTACATAAAAGCTCACAAAATCCAATTTCACATTTTTAACCACATTACCAAATTTTTTCACAATTTTGCCCTTAGTTTTGGTTTCGGTTTTCACCACCAAACCGAACCAAAATTTCTCAAACTTTTCAACCACTTGTTAGGCTATTAAATGCCATTTTTCTAACACTTTTTCAAGCCCATTTCCTTGTACTTTTCAACTAAATTCTTAGGGTTTTTAAACACTTAAACCCACGGCCTCATTAGTGAAAAACATGCCATCATTTTTGTTTCATGCTTTCAATCCAAAATTTCATCATTCATATCATAAAATGCATGATTTCAATTAACCAAACATCATGTGAAACATGCAAAATTTTCACCAAAACCCTAAGTAAACCCACGGCCACTTTGAGTAAATCAACACCAAAATTTTTCCAAGCTTTTCCATAATGAAATACAAGCTTTATTCTTCACAAAATTAAACTTAGAAAGCATGTTAACAATTAATCAAAACTTTTTCTCATTGGTTACTCAAGGTAACCCACGGATTTTCCTTTTGAAAACCAACCAAAAATTGGTTTTTCTTTTAACCAATTACATGGTTTTCTTACTTATTACATCCTTAACAAAACCCAACATCCATTTCCATGAAAAACAACCAAAATTTCTCCATCTTTTTCTCACTATTCACCCACGGTTTTCATGAAGAAAAACTAAGAAAAATTTCAATCCAAGGGAAGTTACCTTATTCACTTTCTTCCTTTGTCTTCAAGTGATGTTTTGCCACACTTTTTGTGAAGAAAACTTGAAGAAATAGCTTAGTTCTCCTTTGTCCCTCGCGTAGCCACCATGGAAGGAAGTTAGAAAAATTTTCTTATGGCTTTTGGCTTAAAAAAATGGTTTCGGCCTTCATGTCCCAAAGTTGCCGACTTAATGCAACCAAAAGCCAATTAATTTGGCTCAAAACCAATCAAATTTCAACACCTTTCCAAGCCATTACTTTCCATAATTTTCAAAAATTAAAAAGGCATATTTTTGGCCAAATCTTGGCCTTTGGATCAAAAAGCAAATGAATCATGGCCATTCATCCTACCTAACACCAATTTCTTTCCATTTCTTAAATGGATTTATGATGTCATAATTCCTAAAGTGAAAGTTGACTTTGACTTTCACTATTCACATTAATTCGACTACTTTTTGACCGATGCCGGTTCGAGCCGAAATTTTCCTGAAATCGTCCCGGCGTGTTTCTGAGGTCTTCTGTGCAGTCGGATCAATTTAATTTGCTTCCGTTTGATCAAAATAAATCCCGGAAGTTTACCGTCTTTTATTGTTCCGGTTAGGGTTTTCGATGCCGATTTTGGCACCGTTTCACCCGTTTCAACTCAGTGAATTTTTCCAACACTGAATTCTTACTCGTCAGTATTGTTAGAACATTTTAATATATTCTACACAATATAAATACATCTATTTCACTCTTTAAATAGTACAAATTGTTATATACATATATTTGTACTTTTCTTACTGTGCTCTTTCTTTGACTTGCCATATCCTTATCTTTATACTGTTCAAATACCGAAACTACTCCTTTTTGAGCGTTTTGGGCCTGAATTCACTTTCTTACTCATGTACTTTATTCTCTACTTATTTTTTTGGAGATTTTAATTCCTCCAAAACATTTATTTATTTCTATCAACACTATAATTTATCTAATCACAACCATAGTGTTTCTTTACATTCCTACTTACAGAACTCATAGAAAACCCTAGATTAAACTAGGTCACACAGCTAAAATTCTCTGGTCGTCACAACGGGAGCCCGATTATATATGTCCAATCAGTCCCTCTACTAGCTCCACATAATTCCTTAACGTTTGGAAAATTGATTTGTGTATGCTATTGGCTAGTTTATTATGCATGGATGGTGATGACACAGGATTAGGATGGTAGACAAGATTCTCTCCGGTTGGATTCAGATTTTGTTTTGGATAATAGAGTACACAATTATTCGAACTCCAAATAAAGTTGCCATGATTTTATTTGAGATTGGATTGGAGTTGTAGAAAATTATCCATGAGAACAAGAATATGAAACACAACCGTTTTGTGGAATTTGAAATTTGAATTTTGAATTTTGAAATTTGAATTTTGAAATTTGAAATTTGAATTTTGAATTTGAAATTTGAATTTGAAATTCGAATTTGAAATTCGAATTTGAAATTTGAATTTGAAATTTAAATTTGAAATTTGAAATTTGAAATTTGAAATTTGAATTTAAAATTTGAATTTGAAATTTGAAATTCAAATTTTGAATCACAGTCCAAGTAGGATTTGAATTTGTTGTGGAAAATCCACAAGGTTTGAAATTCGAATTTGAGTTGGATTTGGAGAGGATAATCTTTTTAGAATCCTACTTGAATTTTGAATCCAAATCCCAACAAAAGTGGGCGAATTTTTTGAGGATAATCCTCAATGGAAAATTCGGTTTTTGTGGATAAGATTCAAGGGAAAATTCAAGTTTCAATCCTAGTTGAATTTGGATTCTCTCCTTCCCTAAAAGTGGCCGAAATTTTGGAGCCTTAATCCTAGGAAATTCGATTATTTTTGGATAAGGTTGAGATGAGATTTGGCTTGAAAAATCCTAGTGGAATTTTGATTCTTCCTTATCCTAAAAGTGGCCGAAAATTTGGAGAAGATTTTCTCCTAAAGATTTCGGATTTTTTGGTTGAAAAAGGGAGATAAAATTCTAGTTAAAATCTTGTTTAGATTTGGATTAGATTTATCCTAGAAAACCGAATTTAATTGTGGAGATTCTCCCTTGGAAAATTCGGATTTTTTGGTTTTGGATAAGGGAAAATATCTTTTCCTAATCCAATTCAAATTCAGAGATTCACCTCATGCAGGTCTATAAATAGAAGTCCTGCCACTCCAGTTCTCTCAGACCACAGACTCTCAGGTGAGCAGGCTTATTGTTGCACAGCTCATCGTGACAATAAAGTTCTTTAGAGATCTGGGTGGTCGAAAGAAGACTAGCAGTGCTAGCATACCGATCGAGGTTCAGAGTGCCCACACACTCAGCCATTCGGGAATTGGAGAATAGTAGGGAAGGCTAGTTGGTTGAAGCCTCCGGTCATTCTCCTCCTACATATTGGCGTCCTTGAGGTATGAGTTTTAATTATTGTTGATTTATTGTATATGACATCATGAGATATTTAACGATCTAAAATTTTTATTGTTCCGCTGCGCCACTCTGATACGTTTTTACCGATTTATTTTCCTACATGTAAAGGATGCGTGCGTCCCAAAGTTGACGCCATGGGGGAAGGTCCCTAAACCTGCGCAGGGCCGTTCGGCCTATTTAGACCGTAACGAGATGATCTAGGATAATTCAATTTGAGGCATGTATATTATAGCTATGACAAGTCCTCACTCAAAATATGATGGCTTATTTTAATGATTTATTATTTTAATATTGGGGCACGTATATTGCAGCTACACTAAGTCCTCAGTAGAATAAAACTTATATTAAAAATGTTTTCACGAAATTGTTGATTATTTGTTTTAAATGATTATTATGCCATGTATTCTGAAATTGTTGATTTTATTTTTGGAAACGAATATTATGCTATGCATTTAAATGCTACTTGTTTAATCTACCTTTGTTTCTGTCCTACTGAGCCAGCGCTCACGTACCTTTTCTTTGTGATTTCGAAATGACTACTTCCAGGTGCGGGAGGTAGCAGTTCCGAAAATCATTGAGATATCCGTTACTACCGAAGATGATACTATCCGTTTTCTCCATCTTCTTCTTTATGTTTCTCGTTCTGATGTAATGAGACTTTAAGTTTATACTTTATTTTACGTTATTTAAATTTTATGCCTGGGAATATTTTATGGTTGGTAATTTCATTTGAAACCGATTTTGTGTTTGATTTCCGCATTAAAAAGCATTTATTTTCTCCTTTATTTTATTATGCGGTTATGATGCTACTTTATAAATAATTAGGCTTAGCTAAATTATAATGTTGACCCGCTCTTCGTAATAAATGTTTTTCCTTAAATCTCGGGTTGATATTATGATTTGGCTACCGTGTCACGTGTCTAAATTTTGGGCCGTGACAAGTTTCGAAAAAAAAAAATATGTAATGTGACTTGTAAATGTTGAATCATATGGAAAATTTTTATACAAAGTTTGGAAACTTTGTATAACGTAGGCCTCTGGTATAGTACATGGCAGGTACAAAGGTTCTGAGGCGTACCTAACGCCGGGAAACCTTAAAATTTAAGCGGAAATGCTGCCGAAATTTCTAAAATCGGCTAAAGGGCATTTCGGGAAACGAGGGGCAAAAATATTGAACTCGGAAAGGAAACCGAGACCCCTCGGTGAATTATGATTAGAAATGGAAAACCAACCCAAAAAGAATAGTAAACCGACCCTAAATCACTAAAACGCCTAAAACAGGAAAAAATCGATGTTAGGGGTATTTTTGGGAAACGAGAGAAAATTTTAGGTCGGGATAGGAAACTCGAGCCTCTCGAGGTCCGAGGGTCGGGGACGGGATGAATAACGTTTAGTAAGTAGTAAAAGGGCCATTTGAGGCTCCGAAACGCTCGAAAAATGAAAAAACGACCCTAGGTGACGGATGAATAGTAACCGAGGGTCAGGAAAAATTGTGACGTCCCCAGATTCCAACCACTCGCAACCGTCATGAATCGACTCTATGGCCGACCAAGACCGTTCGGGTGTTGAATCTGAGTCGTCAGTTTTAAACTCTTTTACTAAAACTTCTTAAACACAAGGGCCTAAAATTTCGCCCCAAAATTTTTTTTCTTTAATACATACTTTTTCTTATGAATATTAAGTAAGAAAGCGATGTAAAATATAATACTGGTTTTTCTTGTCTGAAATAAATACAACATATTTGATACATATATAATATTTATATGTATTGTAGGCTTTGTCTGCAAACATATTTTCTTTACTCAAAAAGCTCAGCGGAAAACTTATGGCAGGACCATGTCCACGGTGAGTTCCTTATCCCTTTAACACGCTCGCATCCTGCCGCCATCTATGTATCTATAGGACAGGTTTCTTACCTGCAACATGAACAAACTGATGAGCTAACAGGCTCAGTAAGTTCAAACATTCATAATAAGAATCATACTGATTCAAAGACAAGAAAAACTCAATCTCCTATGAATAGTATTGTTCACCATGAATAGTATAGTTGACCTTTAATCGGTGAATAGTATCAGTTACCCTAACTGGTTACTATTCACTTTACTCTATCAGGATACTATTAATATACCCTAACCGAATTTACCTTACTCTATTGTAAGCTTCGGTTATGCTCAATTATGATTTCCATCATTTTATTGATTGTTTATTCTCTATTTGATTTCTAATGTAGAGCTCTGTTTATGGCAGTACCGATGATTATTAACACGCTGACTGGAAGGGTCTAAGGAATGACCTTAGAACATCATCCTCCACAGCCCTAATAACCCCGTAGGATTTACCAAACCTCCACCACTATGTTGGAGGGGCGGTACGCCTTAATGGTTTCATTTACCATCTTCCAATTTACAGTTTTGACCAAGTGGTTGCATAAGTCACCTCAAGGTCGCAATCCTCTATTGCCCGTAGGTCTTACTTATTTTCTTGATTTGGGATATGTTATACTAACTACTTCCCAAATGTTCATAGGATTTTACATCTAGTGTGCAGCTAGTATAGAATAGATTAACACAGTATTTCATGTTGCAGACATCAAAATGTTTGAACTTACCAATACTGCGCTAGTGTCCACTCCCGGAACTCCTCCGCAGTTCTATCTTTATTGTGGGTTCCTACAGACATAATAGTGTCTGTTAATACCCCTTTTTATTTATTATCTAAAATATATATTTATTTTACTTAACAATTCTACACATTTAAATTTTATTTGTGGTACACGGTCTGCAACATGCCCATGTACCTCTCGGGTCTATTTTACACGGCCATGTTATTTTCTTCCTTAGTCGTGTAACTGTACACGGCTCTATACACGCCCGTGTTCAAGCCTGTGTACCTCTCGGGTTATAAAATTTTTCCTATACACGGCCGTGTATCCCTCTACACGCCCGTGTTTCTTAAAATTCTTAGAATTTTAACTCTAAAATCCTTATTTTGAGTTTTATAATTTTATCTAAGTTATTCTAGGTCTTTTAGGGTTCTTTCCGAGCCCTTTCGAAAATTTTTTGTCAAATTAACCATTTTACCCCTAACGGGTTTCGGAATCATAATTAGCTTCATACTATTGTTTTTTCCAAATTTTCTAAGTCTAATAATTTTAAAATAATATTTCCTAAGCTTTCGTATCATTTTACAACTTAAATTGCCGCAAAATCTCAACTTCAATTTTCCTGACCCTCGGTCACTATTCATCCGTCACCTAGGGTTGTTTTTTCATTTTTTAAGCGTTTCGGAGCCTCAAATGGCCCTTTCACTACTTACTAAATGTTATTCATCCCGTTCCCGACCCTCGGACTTCGAGAGGCTCGGGTTTCCTATCCCGACCTAAAATTTTCTCTCGTTTCCCAAAAATACCCCTAACATCGATTTTTTCCTGTTTTAGGCGTTTTAGTGATTTAGGGTCGGTTTACTATTCTTTTTGGGTTGGTTTTCCATTTCTAATCATAATTCACCGAGGGGTCTCGGTTTCCTTTCCGAGTTCAATATTTTTACCCTTCGTTTCCCGAAATGCCCTTTAGCCGATTTTAGAAATTTCGGCAGCATTTCCGCTTAAATTTTAAGGTTTCCCGGCATTAGGTACGCCTCAGAACCTGTGACAACCGGGAAATTCAGGCAATTCTCGGATGAAAAATGTACAATTGTATGTATATAACAATTTGTACTATTTAAAGAGTGAAATAAATGTATTTATATTGTTCAGAATATATGAAAATGTTCTAACAATACTGACAAGTAAGAATTCAGTGTTGGAAAAATTCACTGAGTTGAAACGGGTAAAACGGTGCCAAAATCGGCATTGAAAATCCTAACCGAGCCAATAAAAGACGGTAAACTTCCGGATTTGATTTTGATCAAACGGAAGCAGATTAAATTGATCCGACTGCACAGGAGACCTCAGGAACACGCCGGGACGATTTCAGGAAAATTTTGGCTCGAACCGGTATCGGTCAAAAAGTAGTCGAATTAATGTGAATAGTGAAAGTCAAAGTCAACTTTCACTTTTGCATTTATGACATCATAAATCAAGATTATTAAATGAAAGAAAATGGTGGTTGGTGGAATGAAAGGCCATGATTCATTTACCTTTTGATCTAAAGGCCAAGATTTGGCCAAAAATTACCATTTTTAATTTTTAAAAAATGGGGAAAGAAATGGTGTGAAAGATGTCTAATTCTCATTGGTGGAAGGCTAAATTAATTGGCCTTTGGTTTCATTAAGTCGGCAAAACTTTTACAAAGTGGCCGAAACCAAAAATTCAAGCCAAAAGCCATAACAAAAATTTACTAAGTTTTTCCCATGGTGTCTACGTGAGCTACCAAGGAGAACCAAGATTTTTCTTCAATATTTCTTCGCAAAAAGAGTGTCAAAGTGTTCCTTGAAGACAAAGGAAGCATTTGACTAAGGTAACTTCCCTTGCACTTGAATTTTTCATGGTTTTTCTTCACAAAATCCGTGGGTGAATAGTGATAGAAAGATGGAAAATTTTTGGTTGTTTTCCATTGAATTGATGTTGGGTTTTGTTAAGGATGTAATAAGGAAGAAAACCATGCAAATTGGGTAAAGAAAAACTGAAATTTGGTTGGTTTTTCAAGGGAAAATCCGTGGGTTACCTTGGGTAACCAATGAGAAAAGTTTGTGGTTTAATTTCTAACTTGCTTCCAAGTTGAATTTGGTGAAGAATAAAGCATGAATTCATTGTGAAAAGTTTGAAAAAAAAATCTTTCGTATGCATTTCCTAAAGTGGCCGTGGGGTTGTTAATGGTTTGGAAGAAAATTTTTGCATGTTTTATGTGGTATTTGGTTGATTGGAATTATGCATTTCAATATGCAAATGATGAATTTATAATGGAAAGAATGAAACAAAATTTTTTTGGCATGTTTTCATTCTTTGGCCGTGGGGTTTAAGAGTGTAAAAACCCTAGGAAATTTGGTTGAAAATGCAAAGAAAATGGGCTTGAAAATGTGTTAAAAACATGACATTTGAATGGCCTAAAGTGTGGTGAAAGTTTGACAAAATTTGGTTCGGTTTGGTTGTGAAAACCGAAACCAAATGTGACAATCGGGAAATTCAGGCAATTCTCGGACGAAAATGTACAATTGTATGTATATAACAATTTGTACTGTTTAAAGAGTGAAATAAATGTATTTATATTGTTCAGAATATGTGAAAATGTTCTAAAAATACTGACGAGTAAGAATTCAGTGTTGGAAAAATTCACTGAGTTGAAACGGGTGAAACGGTGCCAAAATCGGCATTAAAAACCCTAACCGGAGCAATAAAAGACGGTAAACTTCCGGGATTGATTTTGATCAAACGGAAGCAGATTAAATTGATCCGACTGCACAGGAGACCTCAGGAACACACCGGGACGATTTCGGGAAAATTTCGGCTCGAACCGGCATCGGTCAAAAAGTAGTCGAATTAATGTGAATAGTGAAAGTCAAAGTCAACTTTCACTTTAGTATTTATGACATCATAATTCAAGATTAATAAATGAAAGAATTTTGGTGGTTGGTAGAATGGATGGCCATGATTCATCTACTTTTTGATCTAAAGGCCAAGATTTGGCCAAAAATTACCATTTTTAATTTTTGAAAAATGGGGAAAGAAATGGCTTGAAAGATGTCAAATTATCATTGGTTTAGAGCCAAATTAATTGGCTTTTGGTTTGCATAAGTCGGCAAAACATTTACAAAGTGGCCGAAACCAAAATTTCAAGCCAAAAGCCATAAGAAAATTTTTCTAACTTCCTTCCATGGTGGCTACGTGAGGGACCAAGGGAAACCAAGTTTTATCTTCAACATTTCTTCACAAAAAGTGTGTCAAAACACTCCTAGAAGACAAAGGAAGCAATTGATTAAGGTATCTTCCCTTGCACTTGATTTTTTTCATGGTTTTCTTCACAAAATCCGTGGATGAATAGTGATAAAAAGATGTGAAATTTTTGGTTGTTTTTCATGGATTTGATGTTGGGTTTTGTTAAGGATGTATTAAGAAAGAAAACCATGCTAATTCATTAAAGAAAAACCAAATTTTGGTTGGTTTTTCAAAGGTAAATCCGTGGGTTACCTTAGGTAACCAATGAAAAAAAGTGTGTGGTTAATGGTTAACATGCTTTCTAAGTTTAATTTTGTGAAGAACAAAGCTTGTATTTCATTGTGGAAAGTTTGAAAAAAAATTTCTTGTGTGAAATTCATAAGGTGGCCGTGGGTTGTTAATGGTTTGGAAGAAAACTTTTGCTTGGTTTTATGTGGTATTTGGTTGATTGGAATTATGCATTTTAATATGCAAGTGATGGAATTATGAATGAAAGAATGAAACAAAATTTTTTGGCATGTTTTCATTCAATGGCCGTGGGGTATAAATGTGTAAAAACCCTAGGAAATTTGGTTGAAAATGCAAAGAAAATGGGCTTGAAAATGTGTTAAAAATGTGACATTTGAATGGCCTAAAATGTGGTGAAAGTTTGACAAAATTTGGTTCGGTTTTGTTGTGAAAACCGAAACCAAATTAAGGGTAAATTTGTGAAAAAAATGTTGTAATGTGGGTGATAATGTGAAATTGGAAAATTGTGGGCTTTTATGTAAAAGTTTGGAAAACTTTTACATAAAATAGGCTTGTGGTATAGTACGTGGCAGGTACATTCGGTTCGAGGCGTACCTAACGCCGGAAGCCTTAAATTTACGCCGAAATGCTGCCGAAATTTCGAAAACGGCATTCGGGGTAAAATTGGGAATTTAAAATAAAAGTTAGGGCCGGGACGGAAACCCGAGTCCCTAACGGAAAAATTGAATAAGAAAAAAAAAATTTAAGGGGTGGGTCATGAATAGTAACCCGTCCCCTTAAAAATAAAAAAACGCGTGTGAGATTGAAAAACCGACCCCGAGGGGGGGGCGTTTTTGGAAATAAAATAAAGGTCCGAGTCGGGAACGGAAAACCCGAGCCTCGGAGACCTAGGTCGGGAATGTCTAAATGAACGTTTTAAATACTAGTGAAACGTCCATTTGAGGCTCCGAAACGGTAGAAAATCGCTAAACCGACGTAAGGGTCGGAATAGAGCTTCCCGAGGGCCGGGAAAGCAAAAAGTGGAAATAAAATAGAAACGAACCCGGTAACAATTAGAAAAGAGTCAGAAAAGTTCCTGAGAGCCAAAAATGCAGTCTGGATCGGGAAAATTTCCGTTGGGGGTAAAATTGTAATTTTGCCAAAGTATAGGGGCAGAATCGTAATTTTGTCAAAATACAGGGGCAAAATTGTAATTTTGAAAAAGTTGAGGGAAAATGGTGAAAATTATAAATAAAGCCTAAAAAGTTATAAATATGTTTTATTTAAGCTTTTAAATGAAAAATAAAAGCTATAAATGGAAATGAAATTAACAGACAAGGTTTTTGTCTGTAGGATCCCAAAATTTGCCTACAAGGAAGGCGATTCAAGATCCAAGAGAGAGAAAGGGAACAGTCTGATAAGGTAAGTTCAGACATTTACCTGTCTGCAACATTTAGCATTATTGTTGCTAACTTTAATGTACTAACTATAAGTTAGGTACATATGTGCTACGGGCACTATGATAGAATAGAGAGAGAGACGAAATGTGCTACGGGCACTATAAGAATGGGACACATGGTTAATTGTGCTTCGGGCACTAGAGCGAGGTTAATGAAACTCACTCACCTAAAATAAAAATGTAAACCATTCCTAACCACGGGACAATTGAAGTCACCGGGTTAGAAGTGTAAAAAGTCGGTAATGAAACCACTTTCTGGCGTACCAGCCTTCCGTACAGGGAGGTACTATTTTTGCCTTCGGGGCTATGAGGATAAGGCTGTGGAGGTCAGCACTGATGTACCGCTCCCAGTCATATAAAATTTTGCCTTCGGGGCTATGAGATAAGGCTGTGGAGGTCAGCACTGATGTATCGCTCCCAGTCATATAAAATTTTGCCTTCGGGGCTATGAGATTAAGGCTGTGGAGGTCAGCACTAATGTACCGCTCCCAGTCATACGCACTTAAATGGTACTGCCAACCGAGCTCAAAACCAGAACGTAAATAAAGATAATGACCTAAAACTGAAACTGTGCCATAATTGAGCATAAGACAGTTTAGTGAGAGCACTAACATCGCGGTAGATGTACTAGTGTGAGACAGTGTTGTGGTCAAACTTACTATTCACGTATAAATAGTAGTCAAAGTTACTATTCACATATGAATAGTGGTCAACGGTACTATTCATGATGAATAGTACTATTCATAGAAATTTTATTTCTTGCATGTTTGAACTTACTGAGCCTGTAGCTCACCATTTTTGCTAATGTTGCAGGTAAGCGACCAGCTCAGTAGCTTGTTTGACTGGATGCGGACGGGATGGCGCGTGTCAAATGGGATAACTGGGCGAGGGATATGGTACTGCCAGAGTCTTCCCGCTGAGCGTTAAAGTGAAGGGAAAAAAAAGGGGAAACAGTTCTTTTGTAATTATATATATATTTTACAAAAGTACTGTATTATTTATATTACTTTGTACTTATCAACAAAGTAAATAGTGGGAAAGGTTTTACATGATGTTTAAAGAAAAAAAATTTTCCCAAAAACGTCATGATTTAAAAAGAGTAGAGAGATAAGCCGGCGACCCATGAGAGTACAATCTATCGCAGTTAGTGATAAAGCTCAACTGTAATAGTATTGTATGATCTCCACAAGGGGCGGGCCGCCACAGTTGGTATCAGAGCGGGTTTACGGTTGGTGTAGTCTAGAATACCAACTGCCGCCATAGTTGGTATATCAGAGCAAGGTTTGCGACTGATTTGGTTTTGAATACCAACGACTGTTACAGTTGGTATATTAGAGCAGTGTGACCATATCCCGATTTGACACTTCGCGCATCCTGCACCGCTATCCAAGTAAGTAGTTACTTAAGTTCAGTTAATTATTTTCTTATGTGAAAATAATTA
Source organism: Antiaris toxicaria (assembly GCA_035233585.1). Taxonomy (NCBI): domain Eukaryota; kingdom Viridiplantae; phylum Streptophyta; class Magnoliopsida; order Rosales; family Moraceae; genus Antiaris; species Antiaris toxicaria. The sequence continues at coordinate 50,645,588 of CP141153.1, forward strand.
TCTTATAGGTAGCACGATGACCAGACCTCCATATGTGAGACCACCGCTACCACGACCAAGAGGGGTATTACGGGTATGGACGAGACCTATTATGAGGCCGCCCATTTCCCAAAGGCCGGTAGTTAGACCCCCGGTACCCAAGAGACCTCCGGTACCAGTGCCGGCATCAGTACCAGCACCAGTGCCAGCGCCAGTAGAGATAGTACAGCCACGACCGATAGTTCATCCACCGGTAGTAGTAGACATTCCAGTTGTTGGTGGACGCCAACATATTGGGGTGAGAGTGTCGGCACGGGCAGTACAGGCATTTAGGGCCAGCAGTCCTCCTATGTTCGACGGTGGACGACAGTCAATGGAGACTAAGGACTGGCTCCATGTCGTGGAGAGGATCATGGTGATTTGCGACATTGATCGAGATATGTGGATCCAGTTGGCTGTCAGTATGTTTCAGGGAGACGCTCGAGTGTTCTGGCAATATTGCGACAAGGAGATTTTACTAGGATTCAGTTGGGCTGAGTTCTGTCAGCGGTTGGCTGATCAGTTTCAACCTAGGGATCCAGCACCTGCTCCAGCACCTCCAGAGAGACGAGAGGCTGATACACCTGCGTACCCTGGATTCGATGAGGTCAGGGATTACATTCTCCAGACCGAGAGGATGGTCATGCTGTCTGGTGAGACAGTGATGTCTTACGCAGCACGGTTTGAGGAGACCATTCGGAGGAGATGTCCGTTGCCTAACCTCACGGAAGCAAACTGCTGTGAGCTGTTTTGGAAAGGCTTATCCTTGGAGCTGAGACCGAGGGTGATCAAGCCGTTTCCTCCGACGCTCCAAGAGTTCGTGGTGACGATCAGGACGATTGAGAGAGAGATTCTGATCGAGCATCTGACGCAGAGTCGACGAGAGACGCTGGGTCAAGATGAGATGTTTGCACGCATATTCGGGCCGAGAAGAATGATGAATGATCATGAGGCCGGACCGTCTAGACCACGAGGTGATGATTCAGGACAGGGAACATTACCTAGGGGTGGTGACGACTCAGATGATATCAATGACGATGAGGATCCAGAAGAATATCCTCTAGTCCCAGATGCGGGGAATGAGTGACCAGTAGATATGTATATATGTACATAAGTAGCTTAGAGAAAAGCTCTTTTGTATAGACTTGTGGCCATTTTGTATAAACGGCCGATGTATATATGACTGGTGATGCCTATGTATGACATATAAATGTTTTGCTATGAATGAAATATCAAAATGATTATATGTTGTACGAATGAGAAGAGACGTGTCTACCATGAGTTGGGCGGAATTTCTGGAAGAATTTAACCAGAAATATTACGACCCTGCATCTCTGAGACAGCAACAGAAAGAATTCTCAGAGTTGACACAAGGGAACATGTCGGTAAGCGAAGTCTGCCGAAAGTTCGACCAGTTATCCCGTCTATGTCTCTACGTAGTCCCTACTGAGAGGGAGAAAATACAGAAAATGATCGGGATGTTCAGGCCAGAAATTGCTGCGTTAGTAGATACTGGACTAGTACCACCTACTTCTGTAGCAGATTGTGTGAGTCGGGCCATTAGAGCTGAGTTTCATGTAGCTCGACAGAAAGAGGAAAGAGAGAAACACTGGGAGGCAAAAAAAGAAGGAGAGGGCTTTGGCGAAGTCTACGCAAGTTGGCCAATCGAGCAAGCCAAGTTAGAATGCGAAACCAAGCCAGGGCAACAATCAAGGATCCCAGCAAAATAAGAGGAAAGGGAATTTTTCTGGGAATCGCCAGGGAAATAATCGAAACCAGCAGCGGAGAACAGCTGGTAATACAGAGTCTAATATGCAAAACTGCCCTACATGCGGGAAGAGACATTCTGGGCAATGCAGATTTGGGCCACTTGTTTGCTACGAATGTGGAAAGGAAGGCCATTACGCCAGGAACTGTCCAAATAGGCAGGGTGGACAAGGCACTTCCCAACCGCACCAGACACGCCCACAAGCCCATTCCCTTCAAGCCAGAGTGGAAGAGTCACCAATGAGGCCGCAACGCCAGGAGCGTATGCAACGTGCTGATGCTCGTGTGATGGCCTATAGCAAGGAAGACGCAGAGGCAGGAACATCAAACGTGGTGACAGGTCAGCTTCCTGTCGCTAGTCATGTAGCCTCTGTACTATTCGATTCCGGTGCTACGCATTCATTTGTTTCCTATGCATTTGCTGACAAGATAGGACTTCCTAAGGATAATATGGGAAAGGTATTTAAGATAGCTTTACCTTCTGGGGAAGTATTGTTGTCCAGTTACTGGTTACCTTATGTACTACTATATGTGGCAAATAGGGAACTATATGCTGAGTTGATCGTAATGGAGATCATGGATTACGATGTGATTTTAGGCATGGATTTCCTAGGGAAATACCAAGCTACGATCGACTGCCGAAATCGAAAGATAGTCTTCCAACCCGAGGAAGAAGAGAGTTTCGAGTATGTTGATACTTCTCGAAGACCCGGGAAGATGATCATCAGTTCGCTGAGAGCAAGCAAGCTGATAGCCAGTGGTTGCATGGGATATCTGACATATGTGGTGGATACTACAGAGGAACAGAAGCTTCAAGCTGAAGATGTTCTGGTGGTTAATGAGTTTCTTGACGTATTTCCGGAAGAGTTACCAGGGATACCGCCAGAGAGAGAAATCTCGTTCGAGATTGAGTTGATGCCTGGAACAGCACCTATTTCCAAAGCACCATACCGTATGGCTCCAGTGGAGTTGAAGGAGCTGCAGGTACAATTAAAGGAGCTTTTGGATAAAGGATTCATCAGGCCGAGTTTTTCTCCATGGGGTGCACCTGTGTTATTCGTCAAGAAAAAGGATGGAACATTCCGACTGTGCATTGATTACCGGGAGTTGAATAAGGTTACGATCAAAAATAGGTATCCGTTACCTAGAATTGATGACCTATTCGACCAGTTAAAAGGCGCAGCGGTATTTTCCAAAATCGACTTACGGTCAGGATATCACCAGCTGAGAATTAAAGAGAGTGATATTCCTAAGACGGCGTTTAGGACTCGTTATGGTCACTACGAGTTCCTTGTGATGCCATTCGGATTGACAAATGCGCCAGCAGCGTTCATGTACTTGATGAACAGGATTTTTAAAGAGTATCTGGATAAGTTTGCCATTGTATTCATTGATGACATTCTTATATACTCGAAGACTCATGAGGAGCACAAGAAGCATCCGAGGATCGTGTTGAATACGATACGGAAGCATCAACTGTATGCCAAATTCTCAAAATGCGAGTTTTGGCTGGACAGAGTACATTTCCTCGGACATGTTGTATCTCAGGAAGGTATTGCAGTAGATCCGACAAAGGTAGATGCAATTAACCAGTGGCCTGCACCTAAGAGTGTGACAGAAATACGCAGTTTCTTGGGATTGGCTGGTTATTATCGGCGATTTGTAGAGGGATTCGCGCGACTAGCTGCACCTCTTACTGCTCTTACACGCAAAGAAAGGAAGTACGAGTGGACTATGGAATGCGAAAGAAGCTTCCAGGAGTTAAAGAGGCGACTGACAAGCGCACCAATCCTTACGCTTCCCACTGAAGGGGAGAAGTTCGTGATCTACAGTGATGTATCGAAAATAGGATTGGGAGCAGTCCTGATGCAAAATGGCAAGGTGATTGCCTATGCTTCCCATCAATTAAAGGAGCATGAAAGGAATTACCCTACGCATGACCTTGAACTTGCTGCAGTAGTGTTCGCACTTAAAATTTGGCGACACTATCTCTATGGAGCTCAATGTCAGATTTTCACTGATCACCAAAGCTTGAAGTATTTCTTCACGCAAAAAGAGCTCAATATGCGACAGAGACGATGGTTGGAATTGGTGAAGGATTATGATTGTGAAATCCTCTACCATCCAGGAAAGGCCAACCGTGTAGCGGATGCTTTAAGTAGAAAGTCTACCATATCATACCAGCTACCAATAAACAGGCTTCCGAAGCCATTGCAGCAAGAGATAAATTCGTTGAACTTGGAGCTGATATCTGGAAGATTAGCTGCACTCCAAGTGGAATCATCGCTATTTGAGGAAATAAAGGAAGCTCCAAGGCGAGATCCAGTGATGACAAGTGCTCAAGAAGGAATTTCCAAGGATGGAATTATCCTTTATCAAGGAAGGATGAATGTTCCAGCTGATGAGGAACTTAGAAGACGGATCATGTCAGAAGCCCACGAGACACCCTATTCGGTTCACCCCGGAGCGAGCAAGATGTATCAGGACTTAAAGTTACAGTTCTGGTGGAAAGGGATGAAGAACGATATAGCGAAATTCGTGAGCAGATGCATGACCTGTCAGAAAATCAAAGCGGAACATAAACATCCAGCAGGAAGATTGGAACCGTTGGAGATTCCTGAATGGAAATGGGAACACATTACGATGGATTTTGTAGTGGGACTCCCGAAAACCCGAGAAGGTTATGACGCCATTTGGGTTATTGTGGACAGACTGACCAAGACGGCACGGTTTATAGCTGTCAAGATGACTTTTTCGCTAGAAAAGTTTGCTCAGCTGTACATAACTCATGTCGTCAGACTACATGGAGTACCAAAATCCATTGTATCAGATCGAGATGCACGGTTCACTTCGAATTTCTGGAAGTGTGTGCAAGAGGCCATGGGTACTGAATTGAGACTCAGTACGGCTTTTCATCCGCAAACAGACGGGCAGTCAGAGCGGACAATTCAGACGTTAGAGGACATGCTTCGAGCTTGCGTTATGGATTTTACGAGAAATTGGAACGAGAAGTTACCATTGATTGAATTCTCGTACAATAATAGTTACCAAGCTTCGATAGGCATGGCACCTTACGAGGCTTTGTATGGACGGAAGTGCAGATCACCATTACATTGGTACGATTTGCGAGAAAAGCAGTTGCATAAGACGAACTTCATAAAAGAGACTTCCGATGCAGTTGCTAGAATTCAGCGTCAAATGAAAATTGCGCAAAGCCGACAAAAGAGTTATGCGGACAAAAGGCGGAGATCCTTGGAGTTTGACGAAGGAGACTTCGTGTTTCTCAAGGTATCGCCTATGAAGGGGATTATGCGTTTTGGTAAGAAGGGGAAACTGAGTCCAAGATACATTGGACCTTATGAAATTATCGAACGCATTGAAAAGGTCGCTTACAGATTAGCGCTACCTCCAGAATTGTCGGCAGTGCATAACGTATTTCATGTGTCGATGCTGAGAAAGTATATACCAGATCCGTCCCATGTATTGAAGCATGAGCCTATTCAAATCCACGAGGATTTGACATATGAGGAACAGCCTATTCAAGTACTAGCTCGTGAAGAGAAAGTACTGAGGAATAAGGTAATCCCACTAGTGAAGATTTTGTGGAAAAATCATAATATTGAAGAAGCTACGTGGGAACGAGAAGACGAGATGAGGAGTTTATACCCCCATTTGTTCTAATTTTCGAGGACGAAAATTTTATAAGGAGGGGTGAATGTGACAATCGGGAAATTCAGGCAATTCTCGGACGAAAATGTACAATTGTATGTATATAACAATTTGTACTGTTTAAAGAGTGAAATAAATGTATTTATATTGTTCAGAATATGTGAAAATGTTCTAAAAATACTGACGAGTAAGAATTCAGTGTTGGAAAAATTCACTGAGTTGAAACGGGTGAAACGGTGCCAAAATCGGCATTAAAAACCCTAACCGGAGCAATAAAAGACGGTAAACTTCCGGGATTGATTTTGATCAAACGGAAGCAGATTAAATTGATCCGACTGCACAGGAGACCTCAGGAACACACCGGGACGATTTCGGGAAAATTTCGGCTCGAACCGGCATCGGTCAAAAAGTAGTCGAATTAATGTGAATAGTGAAAGTCAAAGTCAACTTTCACTTTAGTATTTATGACATCATAATTCAAGATTAATAAATGAAAGAATTTTGGTGGTTGGTAGAATGGATGGCCATGATTCATCTACTTTTTGATCTAAAGGCCAAGATTTGGCCAAAAATTACCATTTTTAATTTTTGAAAAATGGGGAAAGAAATGGCTTGAAAGATGTCAAATTATCATTGGTTTAGAGCCAAATTAATTGGCTTTTGGTTTGCATAAGTCGGCAAAACATTTACAAAGTGGCCGAAACCAAAATTTCAAGCCAAAAGCCATAAGAAAATTTTTCTAACTTCCTTCCATGGTGGCTACGTGAGGGACCAAGGGAAACCAAGTTTTATCTTCAACATTTCTTCACAAAAAGTGTGTCAAAACACTCCTAGAAGACAAAGGAAGCAATTGATTAAGGTATCTTCCCTTGCACTTGATTTTTTTCATGGTTTTCTTCACAAAATCCGTGGATGAATAGTGATAAAAAGATGTGAAATTTTTGGTTGTTTTTCATGGATTTGATGTTGGGTTTTGTTAAGGATGTATTAAGAAAGAAAACCATGCTAATTCATTAAAGAAAAACCAAATTTTGGTTGGTTTTTCAAAGGTAAATCCGTGGGTTACCTTAGGTAACCAATGAAAAAAAGTGTGTGGTTAATGGTTAACATGCTTTCTAAGTTTAATTTTGTGAAGAACAAAGCTTGTATTTCATTGTGGAAAGTTTGAAAAAAAATTTCTTGTGTGAAATTCATAAGGTGGCCGTGGGTTGTTAATGGTTTGGAAGAAAACTTTTGCTTGGTTTTATGTGGTATTTGGTTGATTGGAATTATGCATTTTAATATGCAAGTGATGGAATTATGAATGAAAGAATGAAACAAAATTTTTTGGCATGTTTTCATTCAATGGCCGTGGGGTATAAATGTGTAAAAACCCTAGGAAATTTGGTTGAAAATGCAAAGAAAATGGGCTTGAAAATGTGTTAAAAATGTGACATTTGAATGGCCTAAAATGTGGTGAAAGTTTGACAAAATTTGGTTCGGTTTTGTTGTGAAAACCGAAACCAAATTAAGGGTAAATTTGTGAAAAAAATGTTGTAATGTGGGTGATAATGTGAAATTGGAAAATTGTGGGCTTTTATGTAAAAGTTTGGAAAACTTTTACATAAAATAGGCTTGTGGTATAGTACGTGGCAGGTACATTCGGTTCGAGGCGTACCTAACGCCGGAAGCCTTAAATTTACGCCGAAATGCTGCCGAAATTTCGAAAACGGCATTCGGGGTAAAATTGGGAATTTAAAATAAAAGTTAGGGCCGGGACGGAAACCCGAGTCCCTAACGGAAAAATTGAATAAGAAAAAAAAAATTTAAGGGGTGGGTCATGAATAGTAACCCGTCCCCTTAAAAATAAAAAAACGCGTGTGAGATTGAAAAACCGACCCCGAGGGGGGGGCGTTTTTGGAAATAAAATAAAGGTCCGAGTCGGGAACGGAAAACCCGAGCCTCGGAGACCTAGGTCGGGAATGTCTAAATGAACGTTTTAAATACTAGTGAAACGTCCATTTGAGGCTCCGAAACGGTAGAAAATCGCTAAACCGACGTAAGGGTCGGAATAGAGCTTCCCGAGGGCCGGGAAAGCAAAAAGTGGAAATAAAATAGAAACGAACCCGGTAACGATTAGAAAAGAGTCAGAAAAGTTCCTGAGAGCCAAAAATGCAGTCTGGATCGGGAAAATTTCCGTCGGGGGTAAAATTGTAATTTTGCCAAAGTATAGGGGCAGAATCGTAATTTTGTCAAAATACAGGGGCAAAATTGTAATTTTGAAAAAGTTGAGGGAAAATGGTGAAAATTATAAATAAAGCCTAAAAAGTTATAAATATGTTTTATTTAAGCTTTTAAATGAAAAATAAAAGCTATAAATGGAAATGAAATTAACAGACAAGGTTTTTGTCTGTAGGATCCCAAAATTTGCCTACAAGGAAGGCGATTCAAGATCCAAGAGAGAGAAAGGGAACAGTCTGATAAGGTAAGTTCAGACATTTACCTGTCTGCAACATTTAGCATTATTGTTGCTAACTTTAATGTACTAACTATAAGTTAGGTACATATGTGCTACGGGCACTATGATAGAATAGAGAGAGAGACGAAATGTGCTACGGGCACTATAAGAATGGGACACATGGTTAATTGTGCTTCGGGCACTAGAGCGAGGTTAATGAAACTCACTCACCTAAAATAAAAATGTAAACCATTCCTAACCACGGGACAATTGAAGTCACCGGGTTAGAAGTGTAAAAAGTCGGTAATGAAACCACTTTCTGGCGTACCAGCCTTCCGTACAGGGAGGTACTATTTTTGCCTTCGGGGCTATGAGGATAAGGCTGTGGAGGTCAGCACTGATGTACCGCTCCCAGTCATATAAAATTTTGCCTTCGGGGCTATGAGATAAGGCTGTGGAGGTCAGCACTGATGTATCGCTCCCAGTCATATAAAATTTTGCCTTCGGGGCTATGAGATTAAGGCTGTGGAGGTCAGCACTAATGTACCGCTCCCAGTCATACGCACTTAAATGGTACTGCCAACCGAGCTCAAAACCAGAACGTAAATAAAGATAATGACCTAAAACTGAAACTGTGCCATAATTGAGCATAAGACAGTTTAGTGAGAGCACTAACATCGCGGTAGATGTACTAGTGTGAGACAGTGTTGTGGTCAAACTTACTATTCACGTATAAATAGTAGTCAAAGTTACTATTCACATATGAATAGTGGTCAACGGTACTATTCATGATGAATAGTACTATTCATAGAAATTTTATTTCTTGCATGTTTGAACTTACTGAGCCTGTAGCTCACCATTTTTGCTAATGTTGCAGGTAAGCGACCAGCTCAGTAGCTTGTTTGACTGGATGCGGACGGGATGGCGCGTGTCAAATGGGATAACTGGGCGAGGGATATGGTACTGCCAGAGTCTTCCCGCTGAGCGTTAAAGTGAAGGGAAAAAAAAGGGGAAACAGTTCTTTTGTAATTATATATATATTTTACAAAAGTACTGTATTATTTATATTACTTTGTACTTATCAACAAAGTAAATAGTGGGAAAGGTTTTACATGATGTTTAAAGAAAAAAAATTTTCCCAAAAACGTCATGATTTAAAAAGAGTAGAGAGATAAGCCGGCGACCCATGAGAGTACAATCTATCGCAGTTAGTGATAAAGCTCAACTGTAATAGTATTGTATGATCTCCACAAGGGGCGGGCCGCCACACCAAATTAAGGGTAAATTGTGAAAAAAATTTTGTTATATGGGTGATAATGTGAAATTGGGAAATTGTGGGCTTTTATGTAAAAGTTTGGAAAACTTTTACATAAAATAGGCTTGTGGTATAGTACGTGGCAGGTACATACGGTTCGAGGCGTGCCTAACGCCGGAAGCCTTAAAATTATGCCGAAATGCTGCCGAAATTTCAAAAACGTCATTCGGGGTAAAATAGGAATTTAAAATAAAAGTTAGGGCCAGGACGGAAACCCAAGTCCCTAACGGAAAAAAATTGAATAAGGAAAAAAAAATTTAAGGGGTGGGTCGTGAATAGTAACCCGTCCCCTTGAAAATGAAAAACGTGAGTGAAATTGAAAAACCGACCCCGAGGGGGGGGCGTTTTTGGAAATAAAATAAAGGTCTGAGTCGGGAACGGAAAACCCGAGCCTCGGAGACCTAGGTCGGGAAAGTTTAGATGAACGTTTTAAATACTAGTGAAACGTCCATTTGAGACTCCAAAACGATAGAAAATCGCTAAACCGACGTAAGGGTCGGAATAGTGCTTCCCGAGGACCGGGAAAGCAAAAAGTGGAAATAAAATAGAAACGAACCCGGTAATGATTAGAAAAGAGTCAGAAAAGTTCCTGAGAGCCAAAAATGCAGTCTGGATCAATAAAATTCCATCAGGGGCAAAACTGCAATTTTGCCAAAATATTGGGGCAAAATCGTAATTTTGCAAAAGTTGGGGGGAAAATGGTGAAAATAATAAATAAAGCTTAAAAAGTTATAAATAGGTTTTATTTAAGCTTTTTAATGAAAAATAAAAGCTATAAATGGGAAAGAAATTAACAAACATAGTTTTGTCTGTAGGATCCCAAAATCGGCTTACAAGGAAGGCGATTCAAGATCTAAGAGAGAGAAAGGGAACAGTCTGATAAGGTAAGTTCAGACATTTACCTGTCTGCAACATATAGCAAGATTGTGCTAACTTTAATGTACTAACTATAAGTTAGGTACATATGTGCTACGGGCACTATGATAGAATAGAGAGAGAGACGAAGTGTGCTACGGGCACTATAAGAATGGGACACATGGTTAATTGTGCTTCGGGCACTAGAGCGAGGTTAATAAAACTCACTCACCTAAAATTAAAATGTGAACCATTCCTAACCACGGGACAATGTGAAGTCACCGGGTTAGAAGGTTAAAAAGTCGGTAATGAAACCACTTTCTGGCGTACCAGCCTTCCGTATAGGGAGGTACTTTTGCCTTCGGGGCTATGAGATAAGGCTGTGGAGGTCAGCACTGATGTACCGCTCCCAGTTATGTACTATTTTGCCTTCGGGGCTATGAGATTAAGGCTGTGGAGGTCAGCACTAATGTACCGCTCCCAGTCATGCGCACTTAAATGGTACTGCCAACCTGAGCTCAAAACCAGAACGTAAATAAAGATAATGACCTAAAACTGAAACTGTGCCATAATTGAGCATAAGACAGTTTAGTGAGAGCATTAACATCGCGGTAAATGTACTAGTGTGATACAGTGGTGTGGTCAACTTTACTATTCACGTATGAATAGTGGTCAATGGACTATTCACGATGAATAGTACTATTCATAGAAATTGTATTTCTTGCATGTTTGAACTTACTGAGCCTGTAGCTCACCATTTTTGCTAATGTTCCAGGTAAGCGACCAGCTCAGTAGCTTGTTTGACTGGATGCGGATGGGATGGCGCGTGTCAAATGGGATAACTGGGCGAGGGATATGGTACTGCTAGAGTCTTGCCGCTGAGCGTTAAAGTGAAGGAAAAAAAAAAAGGGGGAAACAGTTCTTTTGTAATTATATATATTTTACAAAAGCACTGTATTATTTATATTACTTTGTACCTATCAACAAAGTAAATAGTGGAAAAAGATTTTATATGATGTTTAAAGAAAAAAAAAAATTTTTTTCCCAAAAACGTCATGATTTAAAAAGAGGAGAGAGATAAGCCGGCGACCCATGAGAGTACAATCTATCGCAGTTAGCGATAAAGCTCAACTGTAATAGTATTGTATGATCTCCACAAGGGGTGGGCCGCCACAGTTGGTATCAGAGCAAGGTCTGAGATTGGTTTAGTTATAATACCAACTGCTGCCACAGTTGGTATATCAGAGCAAGGTTTGCGACTGATTTGGTTTTGAGTACCAACGGTTGTCACAGTTGGTATATCAGAGCAGTGTGACCATATCTCGATTTGACACTTTGCGCATCCTGCACCGCTATCCAAGTAAGTAGTTTACTTAAGTTCAGTTAATTATTTTCTTATGTGAAAATAATTATCTTATAGGTAGCAAGATGACCAGACCTCCATATGTGAGACCACAGCTACCACGACCGAGAGGGGTATTAAGGGTATGGACGAGACCTATTGTGAGGCCGCCCATTTCCCAAAGGCCGGTAGTTAGACTCCCGGTACCCGAGAGACCTCCCGTACCAGTACCAGCCCCAGCGCCAGCGCCAGTAGATATTGTACAGCCACAACCGATAGTTCATCCACTGGTAGTAGTGGACATTCCAGTTGTTGGTGGACGCCAACATATTGGGGTGAGAGTGTCGGCATGGGCAGTACAGGCATTTAGGGCCAGCAGTCCTCCTATGTTCGACGGTGGACGACAGTCGATGGAGACCAAGGACTGGCTTCATGCCATAGAGAGGATCATGGTGATATGTGACATCGATCGAGATATGTGGATCCAGCTGGCAGTTAGTATGTTTCAGGGAGACGCTCGAGTGTTCTGGCAATACTGCGACTAGGAGATTTTATTGGGATTCAGTTGGGCTGAGTTCTGTCAGCGGTTGGCTGATCAGTTTCAACCTAGGGATCCAGCACCTGCTCCAGCACCTCCAGAGAGACGAGAGGCTGATGCACCTGCGTACCCTGGATTCGATGAGGTCAGGGATTACATTCTCCAGACCGAGAGGATGGTCATGCTGTCTGGTGAGACAGTGAAGTCTTACGCAGCAAGGTTTGAGGAGACCATTCGAATGAGATGTCCGTTGCCTAACCTCACAGAAGCAAACTGCTGTGAGCTGTTTTTGAAAGGCTTATCCTTGGAGCTGAGACCAAGGGTGGTCAAGCCGTTTCCTCCGACGCTCCAAGAGTTCGTGGTAACGATCAGGGCGATCGAGAGAGAGATTCTGATCGAGCATCTGACGCAGAGTCGACGAGAGACACTGGGTCAAGATAAGATGTTTGCACGCATCTTCGGGTCGAGAAGAATGATGAATGATCATGAGGCCGGACCGTCTAGACCACGAGGAGGTGATGACTCAGGACAGGGAGCATTGCCTAGGGGCGGTGACGATTCAGATGATACCGATGACGATGAGGATCCAGAAGAATATCCTCTAGTCCCAGATGCGGGGAATGAGTGACCAGTAGATATGTATATATGTACATAAGTAGCTTAGAGAAAAGCTCTTTTGTATAGACTTGTGGCCATTTTGTACCTCAGGCCGATGTATATATGACTGGTGATGCCTATGTATGACATATAAATGTTTTGCTATGAATGAAATACCAAAATGATTATATGTTGTACGATGATGTGTTACGATGATGTGGCTTTACATTACCCTAAATTTCGTAAATTGATATAATTTTACGAATGCGGTTATGGAAAAGCTAACGATGAATTGTTGTGCCATAATAGGACAATAGGTAAGATGGTGGATTTGCGTAATCGACCAGAGGGACGAGAACGACGTCCTGATATTATGGAGAGACTGGATCAGATACAAGCTCTGTTGGAAGCTCAGATGCAAGAAAATGCGAATCTGAGGCGACGGGTAGAGGAGCTAGAGCAGAGACAAGGCTCTGAGGGTACCCAAGTAGAACAGGAAGCTGAGGTAGATCCGGTTATCCCCCCAGCTGCTGTAAATGAAAGAGTTCCTGAACCACAACCAGTATTGAATTTGGAACCCCTCTATGAAAGATTCAGGCGTATGAGACCGCCAGAATTTGAAGGGTCTACAAATCCCTTAGAGGCTGAAGACTGGTTGTCGTCATTACAAGTGATCATGGAGTTCATGAACCTAACTGACCGAGAGAAGGTTGCATGTGCGTCTCTTGTGCTGAGAAAAGATGCTCGGTTTTGGTGGGACACCGTGCGAATGAGAAGAGACGTGTCTACCATGAGTTGGGCGGAATTTCTGGAAGAATTTAACCAGAAATATTACGACCCTGCATCTCTGAGACAGCAACAGAAAGAATTCTCAGAGTTGACACAAGGGAACATGTCGGTAAGCGAAGTCTGCTGAAAGTTCGATCAGCTATCCCGTTTGTGCCCTTATGTGGTCCCTACTGAGAGGGAAAAGATACAGAAAATGATCGGGATGTTCAGGCCGGAAATTGCTGCGTTAGTAGACACTGGACTAGTACCACCTACTTCTGTAGCAGACTGTGTGAGTCGGGCCATTAGAGCTGAGTTTCATGTAGCCCGACAGAAAGAGGAAAGAGAGAAACACTGGGAGGCTAAAAAGAAGGAGAGGGCTTTGGCGAAGTCTACGCAAGTTGGTCAATCGAGCAAGCCTAGTCAGAATGCGAAACCAAGCCAGGGCAACAATCAAGGATCCCAGCAAAATAAGAGAAAAGGGAATTTTTCTGGGAATCGCCAGGGTAATAATCGAAACCAGCAGCGGAGAACAGCTGGTAATGCAGAGTCTAATGTGCAAAACTGCCCTACATGCGGGAAGAGACATTCTGGGCAATGCAGATTTGGACCACTTGTTTGCTACGAATGTGGAAAGGAAGGCCATTACGCCAGGAACTGTCCAAATAGGCAGGGTGGACAAGGCACTTCCCAACCGCACCAGGCACGCCCACAAGCCCATTCCCTTCAAGCCAGAGTGGAAGAGTCACCAGTGAGGCCGCAACGCCAGGAGCGAATGCAACGTGCTGATGCTCGTGTGATGGCCTACGGTAAAGAAGACGCAGAGGCAGGAACATCAAACGTGGTGACAGGTCAGCTTCCTGTCGCTAGTCATGTAGCCTCTGTACTATTCGATTCCGGTGCTACGCATTCATTTGTTTCCTATGCATTTGCTGACAAGATAGGACTTCCTAAGGATAATATGGGAAGGGTATTTAAGACAGCTTTACCTTCTGGGGAAGTATTGTTGTCTAGTTACTGGTTACCCTATGTACCAGTACATGTGGCAAATAGGGAACTATATGCTGAGTTGATCGTAATGGAGATCATGGATTACGATGTGATTTTAGGCATGGATTTCCTAGGGAAATACCAAGCTACAATCGACTGTCGAAATCGAAAGATAGTTTTCCAACCCGAGGAAGAAGAGAGTTTCGAATATGTTGATACTTCTCGAAGACCTGGGAAGATGATCATCAGTTCGCTGAGAGCTAGCAAGCTGATAGCCAGTGGTTACATGGGATATCTGGCATATGTAGTGGATACTGCAGAGGAACAGAAGCTTCAACCTGAAGATGTTCCTGTGGTTAATGAGTTTCTTGACGTATTTTCGGAAGAGTTACCAGGGATACCTCCAGAGAGAGAAATCTCGTTTGAAATTGAGTTGATGCCTGGAACAGCACCCATTTCCAAAGCACCATACCGCATAGCTCCAGTGGAGTTAAAGGAGCTGCAGGTACAATTAAAAGAGCTTTTGGATAAGGGATTCATCAGGCCGAGTTTTTCTCCATGGGGTGCACCTGTGTTATTCGTCAAGAAAAAGGATGGAACATTCCGACTGTGCATTGATTACCGGGAGTTGAATAAGGTTACAATCAAAAATAGGCATCCGTTACCTAGAATTGATGACCTATTCGACCAGTTAAAAGGCGCAGCGGTATTTTCCAAGATCGACTTACGATCAGGATATCACCAGCTGAGAATCAAAGAGAGTGATATTCCTAAGACGGCATTTAGGACTCGTTATGGGTACTACGAGTTCCTTGTGATGCCATTCGGATTGACAAATGCACCGGCAGCGTTCATGGACTTGATGAACAGAATTTTTAAAGAGTATTTGGATAAGTTTGTCATTGTATTCATTGATGACATTCTTATATACTCGAAGACTCATGAGGAGCACAAGAAGCATCTGAGGATCGTGCTGAATACGATACAGAAGCATCAACTGTATGCCAAATTCTCAAAATGTGAATTTTGGCTGGACAGAATACATTTCCTCGGACATGTTGTATCCCAGGAAGGTATTGCAGTAGATCCGACAAAGGTAGAGGCAATTAACCAGTGGCCTGCACCCAAGAGTGTGACTGAAATACGCAGTTTCTTGGGATTGGCTGGTTATTATCGACGATTTATAGAGGGATTCGCATGATTAGCTGCACCTCTTACTGCTCTTACACGCAAAGAAAGGAAGTATGAGTGGACTATGGAATGCGAAAGAAGCTTTCAGGAGTTAAAGAGGCGACTGACAAGCGCACCAATCCTTACGCTTCCCACTGAAGGGGAGAAGTTCGTGATCTACAGTAATGCATCTAAAATAGGATTGGGAGCAGTCCTGATGCAAAATGGCAAGGTGATTGCCTATGCTTCCTGTCAGTTAAAGGAGCATGAAAGGAATTATCCTACGTATGACCTTGAACTTACTGCAGTAGTGTTCGCACTTAAAATTTGGCGACACTATCTCTATGGAGCTCAATGTCAGATTTTCACTGATCACCAAAGCTTGAAGTATTTCTTCACGCAAAAAGAGCTCAATATGCGACAGAGACGATGGTTGGAATTGGTGAAGGATTATGATTGTGAAATCCTCTACCATCCAGGAAAGGCCAATCGTGTAGCAGATGCCTTAAGTAGAAAGTCTACTATATTGCACCAGCTACCGATAAACAGGCTTCCGAAGCCATTGCAGCAAGAGATAAATTCGTTGAACTTGGAGCTGATATCTGGAAGATTAGCTGTACTCCAAGTGGAATCATCGCTATTTGAGGATATAAAGGAAGCTCAGAGGCGAGATCCAGCAATGACAAGTTCTCAAGAAGGAATTTCCAAGGATGGAATAATCCTTTATCAAGGAAGGATAAATGTTCCAGCTGATGAGGAACTTAGAAGACGGATCATGTCAGAAGCCCATGAGACACCCTATTCGGTTCATCCCGGAGCTAGTAAGATGTATCAGGACTTGAAGCTACAGTTCTGGTGGAAAGGGATGAAGAATGATATAGCTAAATTCGTGAGCAGATGCATGACCTGTCAGAGAATCAAAGCGGAACATAAACATCCAGCAGGAAGATTGGAACCACTGGAGATTTCTGAATGGAAATGGGAACACATTACGATGGATTTTGTAGTGGGACTCCCAAAAACCCGAGAAGGTGATGATGCCATTTGGGTTATTGTGGACAGACTGACCAAGACGGCACGGTTCGTAGCTGTCAAGATGACTTTTTCGCTGGAAAAGTTTGCTCAGCTGTACATAACTCATGTCGTCAGACTATATGGAGTACCGAAATCCATTGTATCAGATCGAGATGCACGGTTCACTTCGAATTTCTGGAAGTGTGTGCAAGAGGTCATGGGTACTGAATTGAGACTCAGTACGGCTTTTCATCCGCAAACAGACGGGCAGTCAGAGCGGACAATTCAGACGTTAGAAGACATGCTTCGAGCTTGCGTTATGGATTTTGCGGGAAATTGGAACGAGAAGTTACCATTGATTGAATTCTCGTACAATAATAGTTACCAAGCTTCAATAGGCATGGCACCTTATGAGGCTTTGTATGGACGGAAGTGCAGATCACCATTACACTGGTATGATTTGCGAGAGAAGCAGTTGCATAAGACGGACTTCATAAAAGAGACTTCCGATGCAGTTGTTAGAATTCAGCATCAAATGAAAATTGCGCAAAGCCGACAAAAGAGCTACGCAGATAAAAGGCGAAGATCCTTGGAGTTTGATGAAGGAGACTTCGTGTTTCTCAAGATATCGCCTATGAAGGGGATTATGCGTTTCGGTAAGAAGGGGAAACTGAGTCCAAGATACATTGGACCTTATGAAATTATCGAACGCATTGGAAAGGTCACTTACAGATTAGCGCTACCCCCAGAATTATCGGTAGTGCATAATGTATTTCATGTGTCGATGCTGAGAAAGTATATACCAGATCCGTCCCATGTGTTGAAGCATGTGCCTATTCAAATCCACGAGGATTTGACATATGAGGAACAGCCTATTCGAGTACTAGCTCGTGAAGAGAAAGTACTGAGAAATAAGGTAATCCCACTAGTGAAGATTTTGTGGAAAAATCACAATATTGAAGAAGCTACGTGGGAACGAGAAGACGAGATGAGGAGTTTATACCCCCATTTGTTCTAATTTTCGAGGACGAAAATTTTATAAGGAGGGGTGAATGTGACAACCGGGAAATTCAGGCAATTCTCGGATGAAAAATGTACAATTGTATGTATATAACAATTTGTACTATTTAAAGAGTGAAATAAATGTATTTATATTGTTCAGAATATATGAAAATGTTCTAACAATACTGACAAGTAAGAATTCAGTGTTGGAAAAATTCACTGAGTTGAAACGGGTAAAACGGTGCCAAAATCGGCATTGAAAACCCTAACCGAGCCAATAAAAGACGGTAAACTTCCGGGATTGATTTTGATCAAACAGAAGCAGATTAAATTGATCCGATTGCACAGGAGACCTCAGGAACATGCCGGGACGATTTCAGAAAAATTTTGGCTCGAACCGGTATCGGTCAAAAAGTAGTCGAATTAATGTGAATAGTAAAAGTCAAAGTCAACTTTCACTTTTGCATTTATGACATCATAAATCAAGATTATTAAATGAAAGAAAATGGTGGTTGGTGGAATGAAAGGCCATGATTCATTTACCTTTTGATCTAAAGGCCAAGATTTGGCCAAAAATTACCATTTTTAATTTTTGAAAAATGGGGAAAGAAATGGTGTGAAAGATGTCTAATTCTCATTGGTGGAAGGCTAAATTAATTGGCCTTTGGTTTCATTAAGTCGGCAAAACTTTTACAAAGTGGCCGAAACCAAAAATTCAAGCCAAACGCCATAACAAAAATTTACTAAGTTTTTCCCATGGTGTCTACGTGAGCTACCAAGGAGAACCAAGATTTTTCTTCAATATTTCTTCATAAAAAGAGTGTCAAAGTGTTCCTTGAAGACAAAGGAAGCATTTGACTAAGGTAACTTCCCTTGCACTTGAATTTTTCATGGTTTTTCTTCACAAAATCCGTGGGTGAATAGTGATAGAAAGATGGAAAATTTTTGGTTGTTTTCCATTGAATTGATGTTGGGTTTTGTTAAGGATGTAATAAGGAAGAAAACCATGCAAATTGTGTAAAGAAAAACTGAAATTTGGTTGGTTTTTCAAGGGAAAATCCATGGGTTACCTTGGGTAACCAATGAGAAAAGTTTGTGGTTTAATTTCTAACTTGCTTCCAAGTTGAATTTGGTGAAGAATAAAGCATAAATTCATTGTGAAAAGTTTGAAAAAAAATCTTTTGTATGCATTTCCTAAAGTGGCCGTGGGGTTGTTAATGGTTTGGAAGAAAATTTTTGCATGTTTTATGTGGTATTTGGTTGATTGGAATTATGCATTTCAATATGCAAATGATGAATTTATAATGGAAAGAATGAAACAAAATTTTTTTGGCATGTTTTCATTCTTTGGCCGTGGGGTTTAAGAGTGTAAAAACCCTAGGAAATTTGGTTGAAAATGCAAAGAAAATGGGCTTGAAAATGTGTTAAAAACATGACATTTGAATGGCCTAAAGTGTGGTGAAAGTTTGACAAAATTTGGTTCGGTTTGGTTGTGAAAACCGAAACCAAATTAAGGGTAAATTGTGAAAAAAAAATTTTTATGTGGGTGATAATGTGGGTGAAAACTTTTACATAAAATAGGCTTGTGGTATAGTACGTGGCAGGTACATACGGTTCGAGGCGTACCTAACGCCGGAAGCCTTAAAATTATGCCGAAATGCTGCCGAAATTTCAAAAACGGCATTCGGGGTAAAATAGGAATTTAAAATAAAAGTTAGGGCCGGGACGGAAACCCAAGTCCCTAACGGAAAAAAATTGAATAAGGAAAAAAAAATTTAAGGGGTGGGTCGTGAATAGTAACCCGTCCCCTTGAAAATGAAAAATGTGAGTGAAATTGAAAAACCGACCCCGAGGGGGGGGGGGGGGCGTTTTTGGAAATAAAATAAAGGTCCGAGTCGGGAACGGAAAACCCGAGCCTCGGAGACCTAGGTCGGGAAAGTCTAGATGAACGTTTTAAATACTAGTGAAACGTCCATTTGAGACTCCGAAACGATAGAAAATCGCTAAACCGACGTAAGGGTCGGAATAGTGCTTCCCGAGGACCGGGAAAACAAAAAGTGGAAATAAAATAGAAACGAACCCGGTAATGATTAGAAAAGAGTCAGAAAAGTTCCTGAGAGCCAAAAATGCAGTCTGGATCAATAAAATTCCGTCAGGGGCAAAACTGTAATTTTGCCAAAATATTGGGGCAAAATCGTAATTTTGCAAAAGTTGGGGGAAAATGGTGAAAATAATAAATAAAGCCTAAAAAGTTATAAATAGGTTTTATTTAAGCTTTTTAATGAAAAATAAAAGCTATAAATGGGAAAGAAATTAACAGACATAGTTTTGTCTGTAGGATCCCAAAATCGGCCTACAAGGAAGGCGATTCAAGATCCAAGAGAGAGAAAGGGAACAGTCTGATAAGGTAAGTTCAGACATTTACCTGTCTGCAACATATAGCAAGATTGTGCTAACTTTAATGTACTAACTATAAGTTAGGTACATATGTGCTACGGGCACTATGATAGAATAGAGAGAGAGACGAAATGTGCTACGGGCACTATAAGAATGGGACACATGGTTAATTGTGCTTCGGGCACTAGAGCGAGGTTAATAAAACTCACTCACCTAAAATTAAAATGTGAACAATTCCTAACCACGGGACAATGTGAAGTCACCGGGTTAGAAGGTTAAAAAGTCGGTAATGAAACCACTTTCTGGCGTACCAGCCTTCCATATAGGGAGGTACTTTTGCCTTCGGGGCTATGAGATAAGGCTGTGGAGGTCAGCACTGATGTACCGCTCCCAGTTATGTACTATTTTGCCTTCGGGGCTATGAGATTAAGGCTGTGGAGGTCAGCACTAATGTACCGCTCCCAGTCATGCGCACTTAAATGGTACTACCAACCTGAGCTCAAAACCAGAACGTAAATAAAGATAATGACCTAAAACTGAAACTGTGCCATAATTGAGCATAAGACAGTTTAGTGAGAACACTAACATCGCGGTAGATGTACTAGTGTGATACAGTGGTGTGGTCAACTTTACTATTCACGTATGAATAGTGGTCAATGGACTATTCACGATGAATAGTACTATTCATAGAAATTGTATTTCTTGCATGTTTGAACTTACTGAGCCTGTAGCTCACCATTTTTGCTAATGTTGCAGGTAAGCGACCAGCTCAGTAGCTTGTTTGACTGGATGCGGACGGGATGGCGCGTGTCAAATGGGATAACTGGGCGAGGGATATGGTACTGCCAGAGTCTTGCCGCTGAGCGTTAAAGTGAAGGAAAAAAAAAAGGGGGAAATAGTTCTTTTGTAATTATATATATTTTACAAAAGCACTGTATTATTTATATTACTTTGTACCTATCAACAAAGTAAATAGTGGAAAAAGATTTTATATGATGTTTAAAGAAAAAAAAAAATTTCCTAAAAACGTCATGATTTAAAAAGAGGAGAGAGATAAGCCGGCGACCCATGAGAGTACAATCTATCGCAGTTAGCGATAAAGCTCAACTGTAATAGTATTGTATGATCTCCACAAGGGGCGGGCCGCCACAGAACCTTTGTACCTGCCACGTACTATACCAGAGGCCTATTTTATACAAAGTTTCCAAACTTTGTATAAAAACTTTCCATATGATTCAACATTTACAAGTCACATCACATTTTTTTTTTTCCAAACTAACCCTAGTTTACTAGGTTTTTATATCTAATAAATTTTCATCACCACACCACATTACCCTTATACTTTTCAATGTATAAGTTAACATTCAAAAACTCAACAAAACATACATTCTAACCCTAGATATAGCCACGGATTTTATGCCAAAAATAGAAAGAAAATTTTACTTTCTTTCCTAGGGTTTTTATCACTTTTATCAACATAAAAAAAATCTTCCCATTTCCTCACATTCATGCCCACGGTTTTAGCAAGAATTCTTCCTCAAATTTTTCTTGTTTCTTAAGTTCGTTTCATGCTTAACTTATCATATGATTGAATGAATGTTAACACTAAATAAAAACAATAAAATTCATGAAGTTTTCACATCTTAGGAGCCACGAATTTTTCAAGAAAAACATGAAAAATTTTGATTGTTTTTCTATCCTAATTCATGCTTTGAACATCACAACATCAAACAAATCCTAGAATCAACAATTCAACAATTTTTTTCCCATTGTTTTTCAATTCCAAACCCACGGTTTTTATGGAAAAAAATCAAGGAAAATGCTTCAAATTTGAGGTTTACCTTGCTTGGTTGTTGTCTTGGTGTTGGAGATGAGATTCAAGCTAGATTGGATATGAAATTCAAAACAAAATTTTTGGTTCAAGGGGTTTTTCTTCCCCGGTTTTTGGCTGGAAATTTTGGCAAGAGTTTAGTTATGTTTTTCCATTTTTTTCTTGAATTTTTGATGCCTATTTATAGGCAAAAATCAAGGGTATTTTTGCAATATTTTTCCAACAATTTCATAATTGTTCAAGGACCAAAAAGTAAAGGTTTTGGGGTCAAAAATCAAATTTCCCTTTCTCCCTTTCCACATGGCCGAATGGCCTTTCAACAAAATGCCATAAAATTTTTTATTTTTTTTCTATGTGAATTTTGGCATGATCTTGGCCTTTGATCAAAAAGCAAACCAATCCTAGCCATACCTTTCAAAAGTTTTCTAATTTGATGAAAAATTAATTTGCTTTATGACATCATCATAGTGATGTTATAAACTATTCATATTAATCTCGAATTAATTCGTAGTCAATTTTTGACTGTTATCCGATCCGAACAGAACTTTACCAAAATCGCGTAGGCGAGTTCTTAGTGCCTCCCGTGCGGTCGGTTTGTCTTATTTTGCTTCCGTTTGATCAGAATTCTCTACCATAAATTTCTATTGTTTTAGTACATTTCAATGCACTCTTTAGGGTTTTCGGTTCTGATTTTGAACCGTCTTACCCAATTATGTCCGGTAGGATTTTCCATCTTGGAACTTATACACTTTAACACTGCCAGAATATATTTACACTATTCACAACAGTATTGAAATACAATTTTTTCACACTTTATTCATTAATATTGTTATTTACATACAAATTTTAACATAATTCGAGAATCTAAAATTCCCGATCATCACATTCACCCCTCCTTATAAAATTTTCATCCTCAAAAATTTAGAACAAGTAGGGGTACAAGTTCTTCATTTCGTCCTCACGTTCCCATGTAGCCTCTTCAATGTTGTGATTTTTCCATAGCACTTTGACTAATGGGATCGTTTTATTCCTCAAGACTTTTTTTTCGCGTGCCAGTATTTGAACAGGTCTCTCCTCATAAGTCAAATCTTCCTGAATCTGGATCGGCTCATGTTTCAGCACGTGGGATGGATCTAATATGTACTTTCGTAACATCGACACATGAAACACATTATGTACTGCCGACATTTCTGGAGGTAGTGCCAATCTATAGGTGACCTTGCCAATGCGTTCGATGATCTCGTATGGTCCAATATATCTTGGACTTAACTTTCCCTTCTTTCCAAATCGCATGATCCCTTTCATCGGGGAGACTCTTAAGAATACAAAATTCCCTTCATTGAACTCCAAAAATCTTCGTCTTTTGTCCGCGTAGCTTTTCTGTCGACTTTGGGCTGTTTTCATTCGCTGCTGTATTTTTATAACTGCATCCACCGTTTCCTAGACGAAATCAGTCTTATGCAGTTTTTCTCTTGTAGGTCATACCAGTGAACTGGTGATCTACACTTCCTCCCATACAAGGCTTCATAAGGTGCCATACCTATCGAAGCTTGGTAGCCGTTGTTATATGAAAATTCTACCAATGGAAGTTTCTCGTTCCAGCTCCCTGGAAAATCTATTGTACACGCACGCAGCATATCTTCAAGAGTCTGAATGGTTCGCTCATATCGCCCGTTTGCAAATGAAACGCTATGCTTAGTCGTACTTCTGTTCCCATCACCTCTTGTACGCATGTCCAAAAGTTTGAGGTAAATCTTGGATCACGATCTGACACAATGGATTTAGGAACTCCATGTACTCTGACTATGTGGTTAACATACAGTTCTGCCAACCTTTCCAATGAGAAGGTCATCTTTACTGCGATAAACCTTGCTGTTTTTGTCAGTCTATCTACAATAACCCAGATGGCATCATAGCCTTCTTGAGTCTTTGGTAGTCCCATCACAAAGTCCATCGTGATATGCTCCCACTTCCACTTCGGAATTTCTAACGGCTCTAGTTTCCCACCTGGATAATGATGCTCAGCCTTAACCTTCTGACACGTCATACACTTGCTTACAAATTTTGCTATGTCCTTCTTCATCCCTTTCCATCAGAATTGTAGCTTCAGATCCTGGTACATCTTGTTGACTCTAGGATGTATTGAGTAGGGTGTTTTATGGGCTTCAGCCATAATCTGCTTCCTTAATCTTTCATCATCTGGAACTTGAATTCTCCCTTGATGTAGGATTAATCCATCTTCAGATGTTTCTCCTTGCAGGCTTGCTAGTGTCGGATCTTTCTCTTGAGCTTCTCCGATGTCCTTATACAATGTTGACTCCAGTTGTATTGCAGCTAGCTTTCCAGTTATCAGCTCCATCTCCAACATGTTGATTTCTTGCTGTAATGGCCTGGGGGGCTTTTTGATCGGTAGTTGCTGTGGAACAGTAGATTTCCTACTTAACACATCTGCAACTCGATTGGCCTTTCCTGGGTGATAGAGGATTTCGCAATCATAGTCCTTTACCAGCTCCAGCCATCGCCTTTGTCGCATATTTAGCTCCTTTTGTGTGAAGAAATATTTCAGACTCTGATGGCCTGTATAAATCTGATATTGAGCTCCATATAGGTAGTGACGCCAAATCTTTAATGCGAACACTACTGCGGCAAGCTCCAGATCGTGTGTGGGATAATTTTTCTCATGGTCCTTTAATTGATGCGAGGCATAGGCAATCACCTTATCGCCTTGCATCAGGACAGCCCCTAATCCCATTTTTGAAGCGTCGCTGTATATCACGAACATTTCTCCTTCCGTCGGAAGTGTAAGTATTGGTGCACTCGTGAGTCGTTTCTTCAGTTCTTGGAAACTTTTCTCGCACTGTTCAGTCCATTCATATGTCCTTCCCTTGCGCGTAAGAGCTGTAATAGGAGTGGCAAGCCGTGCAAATCCTTCAACGAATCTTCTATAATAGCCGGCCAAACCTAAGAAACTTCGTATTTCAGTCACGCTCTTAAGTACAGGCCACTCGTTGATCGCCTCCACTTTAGCAGGATCCACTGCGATTCCTTCTTTGGAAGCCACGTGTCCAAGGAAATGTACCCGATTCAGCCAGAATTCGCATTTAGAGAACTTGGCATAGAGTTGATGTTCCCTTATTATTTGCAAAACAATTCTCAAATGCTCTTCGTGCTCCTCTCGAGTCTTGGAATATATAAGAATGTCATTGATGAACACAACAACAAACTTATCTAAATATTCCTTAAAGACTCGATTCATCAAATCCATAAAAGCTGCTGGGGTATTTGTTAACCCAAAAGGCATTACCAGAAATTCGTAATGACCGTAACGGGTTCGAAATATGGTCTTATGGATGTCACTCTCCTTGATCCTCAATTGATGATATCCTGATCGCAGATCAATCTTGGAGAAGACGGCTGCACTTGTGAGTTTATCAAACAGGTCATCAATCCTAGGTAGCGGGTACCTATTCTTGATGGTAACCTTGTTCAGTTCCCGATAATCAATACACATCCGGAATGAGCCATCTTTCTTCTTAACAAACAGCACTGGAGCTCCCCATGGGGAATAGCTTGGGCGTATGAATCCTTTGTCAGGAAGTTCCTTCAGTTGCTCCTGTAATTCCTTTAACTCTGCCGGTGCCATCTGATATGGTGCCTTTGAGATTGGTGCAGTTCCTGGCATCAACTCGATCTCGAAGGAAATTTCTTGTTCAGGTGGTAGTCCTGGTAATTCTTCTGGAAAAACAGCAATGAATTCTTTTACAATAGGAACGTCTTGAGGTTGGAGCTTCAATTCCTTTGTCACGTCTAGAACACATGCTAGGTATGCAGTACAGCCGCTAGACATCATCCTTTTGGCTTCCATCGAGTTAATCATTATCTTCTATGATTTTCGTGTCGTGTCGAGATACTCGAATCCTTCTTCTTCATCAGGTTGAAACCTTATCATCCATTTCCGGCAATCGATCGTAGCTCGATACTTCCCTAGGAAATCCATTCCCAGTATCACATCATAGTCGGCGAGCTCCATCACAATCAATTCTGCAAATAACTCCCTATTTGCCATAATTATTGGCACATGTGGTAACCAGCAATTGGACATTAGGACTTCCCCCAAGGGTAATGCAGTTTTAAATGTCATACCAATGTGGTCTTGAGGGTATCCTATCCTATTCGCAAATTGGTGTGAAATGAAAGAGTGCGTAGCTCCACAGTCAAATAAAACAGACGCCAAATTATTAGCGACAGAAAGCTGACCTGTCACTACATTTGACATTCCCGCTTCTGCTTCCTCCTTCGTGTAGACCATAATTCTTGCATCTGTTCGAGGTAAGCATTCTGGTCTTTCCGGCCTCTCAGAATGGGATGACCCTTCAGCTTTGACCTGTAATGCATGTGCCTGAGGACGTTGTTGGGTCTGCGATGAACTTTGCATATTCTGCCTATTTTCTGGGCAGTTTTTGGCGAAGTGACTGTCCTTCCCACGCTGAAAACAGGCGTTTGGGGCCAGTCTGCATCGACCTGAATGTCTTTTCCCACAGCTCACACAGTTTCGAACCATAGGACTAGCATTATTGTTTGTTCTCCTTTGCTGGTTCCGGTTCCCGGGATTATTTGCTTTTCTCTTTCCCTGAGACTGTTGGCCGGAAGTGCTGGGCTGTCCAGCCTTGACAATCAAACTCTATTTGCTGCTTTGTCCAGATTGAGGTCCAGCTTGTATGGCTTTAGTCAAGATCTTCTCCTTTTTCTTTGCATCCCAGACCTTCTCTCTTTCTTCCTTTTGTCTAATCAGATAATACTCTGCCCTTAACGCACGGCTAACACAATCAAAAACGGTGTCAGGCGGTGTTAACTCACTGTCCACCAACGCTGAAATCTCGGGACGAAACATCCCTAGCATTTTCTGGATTTTCTCCCTCTCGGTGGTGATAGTGTAGGGGCAAAGTCTGGATAACTGATCAAACTTATTACAGACTTCTATCACAGTCATGTCCCCTTGTTTTAGCTCTGTGAACTCTCTTTGTTGTGGTCTTAATAGTGCGGGATTATAATACTTCTGATTGAATTCTTCCAGAAAATCCAACCAGGACATGGTATACATGTTTCTTCTTAGCTTAAACGACTCCCAACAGAACCTTGCATCCCTTTTTAGGACAAAGGACACACACAGAATCCTTTCTTGGTCATTCAACTCCATACACTCCAATATCGTATGCAGTGAAGACAACCATTCCTCCGCATCCAGAGGGTTTATGGAGCCCTCAAACTCTGGTGGCCTCATGCGTCGGAATCTTTCATACAATGGCTTGATATTATTCCTGAGTTGTGGTTAGGGTTGTACCATGATAAGGCACATTTGTCATATATTTCTCATTAGTAATTTGTTGGTTTTTCCGAGTTTATGTTTGGTATTTTGGTGTGTTTTGTTCACAGTTGAATAGGTAGGTGATTCAAGCATTTGGGAGTGTTTCTAAAGCTAAAATATCAAGTTATGGTGAATTCCATTTTGGCTGTGGAGAGAAAAGCACCCGAGGATTGGTTTGCGCGATAACAAAACTCGCTGCAGTGAGAATTGTTGGGGCTGCAGCGAGAACCAAACTCGCTCAACGAGAATTGTCGGGGCTGCAGCGAGTTAAGCGTAAAACGTCGACGAATTTTAAAGCTCGAAACTCGCCGCAGCGAGTTCCTTTTCCGCCGCTGCGAGTTGCGATTTTTGTGCCGAGCGTTTTAAGATGTTTTAGGTCGGTGCTTCTCATATAAATAGCCAAGTTTCGACCTAAGAAGGGACTTTTGGTAGAGGGACAAACCCTAGAGAGCTTGGAGGCCATTCTAGCCTAGAGGAGGTGGATCTGGAGATTGAAGACGGCTTCTCGAGAGTTTTCATCTCTTAATCCCTTTCTTTCTCTTTATTGTTGATATGATGAACACCATGGCTATTTCTATATAAAAATATGCTTGGCTAAATTGTTAGTTAGAGATTTGATGTAGCCCAGCCAGATACTATGTTTTGAATGCCAATTTCATTTATTTAATTTTTCCATTCAGTTTATTTATTCTATTCCGTTCTTAATGCTTCTAAATTTTTGATCAACTTTTAGATGATTTTGAATTTGATGTTTAGCACCCGGGAGGGGGAATATTGAATTGGAACATGAATAGAACAACCTAGGCTAATTAATTGGTTGGAAAACGGTTAATCGCCTTGGAAACCATTCAAGAGAATCAAGTTCTTAAGGTATTTTTATTTCTTAGTTTTGGCACAGGAATGTGGAAATTAGGAATTGGGAATACGTTTGATTTAGCGCTATGAAGAGGGATTTAAATATATTAGGATTCTTGGTTTATAAACTAGGAAAATAAATTGGTGTTTGGCATGAAAAGCATAGTTGAAGGTTAGGTGAAATCAAATTTCTAGTGTTTAATCATATTAGTTCTCTTGCTAATTGTCATTCGTTATTTTAGCCCGTTAATTGTTTATTTTTAATTGTTTATTTAACTTTACAATTCCATTTAATCGGTTTCTAAATAAAGATGATATCTCTCATATTACAGTAATTAATAGGATCTATATATTTTTCCCTGTGGATTCGACAACCCTTATCACCATTACACTATTAAAACTTGACACCGTTCACTTGCGGTTTTTGCATACTAAAAATATCGCAACAAGTTTTTGGCACCGTTGCCGGGGAAAAATAATTTAGATTTTGTTAATATTGTTATCAAGTGATATTAGCTTTAATTTAGATTTATATTTTTTGTATTTTTATTAAGATTGTTTACTTGTGCTCTTCAGGTGAACAGGTACTTGTATGGTTCGGTCTCAAGAAGGTGATTTAACTCCCTACAATCCTGAGATTGAAAGGCTTGCTAGAAGAAACAGAGCTGAAAGAAGACAGCGACAAGCTCTTGAGACCGAAGCAATGGCAGACAATCAAGATCATCAGTGGGCGATATAACAAGTTCAGGCTCAACAAGACGCTATTCGCAATTATTTTAGGCCTGTGGTGAATGAGAACTATTCAGGCATTGCGCAACCACCTATTGCTACGAACAACTTTGAGTTGAAGCCATCTCTGATTGCAATGGTGCAGCAGAATCAGTTTGGGGGAGCACCATTGGAAAATCCTCATGCTCATTTGGCCTCATTTTTAGAGGTGGCTGATACAATAAAGATGAATGGCGTTTCTAAAGATGCCATTCGGTTGCGCCTGTTTCCATTCTCACTAAGGGACAAGGCAAAGGCATGGCTTCAGAGTCTTCAGCCAGGAAGCATTACTACTTGGGCCATGATGCATGAGAAATTTTTGTCTAAGTATTTTCCTCCAGGGAAAACAGCTCAGCTGAGAGCTGAAATTAGCACCTTCAGGCAGCAAGAATATGAGCCTCTCCATGAGGCTTGGGAGCATTACAAGGAGTTATTGCGTCAATGTCCCCAGCATGGTTATGATGATTGGGTGCAAGTTCAGATATTCTATAATGGCATTAACGCTCAAGCGAAGAACTTCATTGATGCAGCTTCAGGGGGAAGTCTATGGTCAAAATCGGCTCTAGAGGCATTTGAACTACTTGAAGATATATCTGCCAACAATTTCCAATGGCCATCAGAGCGTAGTATTACAAGGAAGCCAGCAGGGGTTTTTGAAGTCGATCAGTTTACTGCTCTGTCAGCCAAGATTGATGTGTTGACCACCCACTTTAACTCTGTTAATGTGGCAGGAGCAGGACCTAGTGCTGGAGCTGAGACTCATATGGAGCAGGTGCAATTTGTGAACGACAGAAACTTTGGTTTTAGGGGTAATCAGTCTCAAGGTTACAGCAACAATAATTACACGAATTACAGGAACCAATAGTTGCTGTCCTATGGCAACAACCATAATGCCCTCCAGCCACCGCACGAACAGTTCAACCATCAGTTAGATAAGAGGTCATCAATAGAAGACACTTTGAACAAGTTCATGGCAGAAACAGCTAAATTGTTCCAACGTACTGACTCGAGAATTAATAGCATGGAATCACAGATGGAGAGCATGGGAGTTGCTTTGAAATCTCTTGAAGTACAGGTTGGCTAGATAGCCACTGCAGTTAATGCTCAACAAAAAGGAAAGCTTCCAAGTGATACTGTAGTGAACCCGAAGGAGCAGTGCAATGCCATTCTACTGAGAAGTGGCAAAGAGATTCAAGGTAGAGATATGGAGGTGAAAGTAAATCAAGATAAAGCTGAGTCATCCAAGACAACAAAAGAGGTGTCTAAAGAGAAAAAGAAGGAAGAGCAAAAAGGGGTGGTGTTTCCGGATAACTAGCCGATCAGTGTTGGGTCTCTCCCGTACCCTCAAAGGTTTTAAAAGAAGAAATTGGCTGAATAGTTTGGGAAGTTCCTGGATATGGTCAAGAAAATCCACATCAACATCCCATTCCTAGACGCCTTAGAGCAGATGCCCAATTATGGGAAATTTTTGAAAGAGATCATGTCAAAGAAGAGGTGGCTCAAAGATTTTGAGACAGTTAAGCTCACTGAAGAGTGCAGTGCAATTCTGTAAAAGAAGCTACCTCAGAAGCTGAAAGATCCGGGGAGTTTCACTATCCCGTGCAATATTGGAGGCATCTCTTTTGATAAGGCTTTGTGTGATCTGGGGGCGAGCATTAATCTCATGCCGTTGTTTGCATTTAAAAAGTTAGGACTGGGAGAAGTTAAACCTAGCACTATTACTTTGCAGTTGGCAGATAGATCTCTCACTTATCCGCATGGAATTATTGAGGACGTGCTAGTCAAAGTCGACAAATTCATATTTCCAGTTGACTTTGTAGTTCTGGATATAGAAGAAGATGCTGACATGCCTCTAATTTTAGGTCGTCCATTCCTAGCTACATCTCGATCACTCATCGATATGGAGAGTGGAGAACTAACCTTGCATGCCAATGATGACAAGGTTAAGTTTAGTTTCTACAAAAGCGATGAGGACCTAAATGAAGTTCAAATGTGCCATAACATAGAAACGGTCATAAGTGCTCCCAATGATAAGCTGAAGAAGAGAATATTTCAACCCGGGGATAAGGTTCATCTTCATCGATCCCAATGGAGAAAGGCACTTAGCATGAAGAAATCAAAGTGGACTGGTCCTTTCACTGTACTCCAAATATTACCTCATGGTGACATCGAGCTAAAAGGGCAGAACAAACACATTTTTCGTGTTAATCAGGGTCGAGTTAAGCATCTTGAAGAAGATGGAGATCTCAGTGAGGAGGAACTCTTTCTATGAGCTCACGGTTGAATTCAATAGCCTGTCCAAGTCTGGCTGAAGACATTAAACTTAGCGCTTGTTGGGAGGCAACCCAAGTGACACACCGCCACCAGTTTTCAGAGAAGTCCTCTTATCCTTATCTTCTTTTTCTTACATTGAGGACAATGCAATTCTTAAGTTTGGGGGTGTAGTCAATTTGTGTAATTCATTTTTTTTTTAGGTTGTTTTTTTTGTGATTGTGTGGTGATTTAATGGAGTCTTAAGCTGTTAATATGTGTGATTGAATTGCCTGCGATTTGTTAAAATTGATTATCATTGTGATTTAATGTGGGATTTACTCTTGTGTAGATTGGAATTTTACTTTGTGACTTGTTGATTATTTTAAAGAACATATTCGTGATTGCCTAGTTGTTTTTAGCTTAGAGAAAGTTTGTGTAATTGGTGATCATTTTGTGATTTTTTGTGAACTCTAGAACCACCTCGAGAGTTACTTGAGGCGAAATCCTAGGCAAGCATATTGTTGAGAAAAAGTTTGGGGCTATTAAGCAGAAAGAAAAAAAAGAAAAAGAAAAAAAATGGAAAAAAAATGATAAAATAAATATATGGACTTACTCCACTATCTTGAGCCACCTAGTAACAAGGAGTAACATGAGCCCCATGTGTATTCTTGCGTCAAAAAGTAGTTCAAGATATGAGTGCAACATCTTAATGGTGACTCTGTTGAGTAACCGGGTGCCTTCATCACAAATGTTGGCATTCGCGTCAAAAGACAGTAGTGACATGAGCGATTGTCCAGTTTAAAAAAAAAAAAATTGTCAGTTGAAGCCTCCTTACAAGCCAATAAAAGTCTTTTGATTCTCAATGGTATGTTTTACCTACATTAGTGGAGAGTGACTCAAAAATTTGGCATATGAAGTTCTGTGAATTGCTTTAGGATTGTTGGTTGCATGAGCTTATTTGGGTTGGCAGTAATTGAGTAGAAAGGAATTGCATACATACACTATCAAAAGTTAGAAAGTTGAATGAAATCAGTACTTGAGTGAAAAAACATATGAAGTTATAATGTTGTGAAATTTTTAATGAGTTGCAGGTTTATTCGATCCTTAGATAATTTTTAGATGAAATTGAATTACTACTCGATCACTTGTTTGTTGAGTTTTTAGATGTGTCTTTTAGTTTTATATTGTGTTTCTCGGGACTAGCAAAATACTAAGTTTGGGGGTATTTGATAAGGCACATTTGTCATATATTTCTCATTAGTAATTTGTTGGTTTTTCCGAGTTTATGTTTGGTATTTTGGTGTGTTTTGTTCACAGTTGAATAGGTAGGTGATTCAAGCATTTGGGAGTGTTTCTAAAGCTAAAAGATCAAGTTATGGTGAATTCCGTTTTGGCTGTGGAGAGAAAAGCACCCGAGGATTGGTTTGCGCGATAACAAAACTCGCCGCAGCGAGAATTGTTGGGGCTGCAACGAGAACCAAACTCGCCGCAGCGAGAATTGTCGGGGCTGCAGCGAGTTACGCGTAAAACATCGATGAACTTTGAAGCTCGAAACTCGCCGCAGCGAGTTCCTTTTCCGCCGCGGCGAGTTGCGATTTTTGTGTCGAGCATTTTAAGATGTTTTACGTCGGTGCTTCTCATATAAATAGCCAAGTTTCAACCTAAGAAGGGACTTTTGACAGGGGGACAAACCCTAGAGAGCTTGGAGGCCATTCTAGCCTAGAGGAGGTGGATCTGGAGATTGAAGACGGCTTCTCGAGAGTTTTCATCTCTTAATCCCTTTCTTTCTCTTTATTGTTGATATGATGAACACCATGGCTATTTCTATATAAAAATATGCTTGGCTAAATTGTTAGTTAGAGATTTGATGTAGCCCAGCCAGATACTATGTTTTGAATGCCAATTTCATTTATTTAATTTTTCCATTCAGTTTATTTATTCTATTCCGTTCTTAATGCTTCTAAATTTTTGATCAACTTTTAGATGATTTTGAATTTGATGTTTAGCACCCGAGAGGGGGAATATTGAATTGGAACATGAATAGAACAACCTAGGCTAATTAATTGGTTGGGAAACGGTTAATCACCTTGGAAACCATTCAAGAGAATCAAGTTCTTAAGGTATTTTTATTTCTTAGTTTTGGCGCAGGAATGTGGAAATTAGGAATTGGGAATACGTTTGATTTAGCGCTCGGAAGAGGGAATTAAATATAATAGGATTCTTGGTTTATAAACTAGGAAAATAAATTGGTGTTTGGCATGAAAAGCATAGTTGAAGGTTAGGTGAAATCAAATTTCTAGTGTTTAATCATATCAGTTCTCTTGCTAATTGTCATTCGTTATTTTAGCCCGTTAATTGTTTCTTTTTAATTGTTTATTTAACTTTACAATTCCATTTAATCGGTTTCTAAATAAAGATGATATCTCTCATATTACAGTAATTAATAGGATCTATATATTTTTCCCTGTGGATTCGACAACCCTTCTCACCATTACACTATTAAAACTTGACACCGTTCAGTTGCGGTTTTTGCATACTAAAAATATCGCAACACACCACTTCTTCTTGTGCCGTTGGAGGTACTTCCGGTTCTGGTACAGCCATTGGAGGGGCTTGGTCTTGTTCCGGTCCCTGTCTCCACTCCATTTGCTCTAGTCTTTGTCTTAACTCAGCATTTTCCCTCATTTGAGCTTCTATCAAGGCTTCTAGCTCGTCCATTCTTTCTGATAGCACTGGACGTCCTCGCATATTCCGCAGATTTCTTGGGTTCACCATCTTATCCTATTCCTAAAATCGCATAAAAGTCAATCATTAGGCTTTTCACAATCATATTTCTATAATATAAGTTCAATTAATTTTAATCATCACATACTTTTAACATTTCACACATTACATATGTCAAAATATGGTTATCATTTCTTTTCATTTCAAAAGTACATCAGTTTGAAGGCTTCCCTCAAAATAGCCTTTCAACGTTGTCATATATACACATATACAGTTATATATATACATACTTATACAACACATGCATTTCTATAACTACTCTTCTGGCTAAGGTTCCTCTGGGATTGCCAAAAACTCGATTGGATCCATTTCTTCATTGTCTGTCCCGTTTCCGGCCTCAGTCGGCGTTGAACCTTCAGCTGGGTCTACTCCCTCTGGTTGTCTTGACGGACCTGCCTCATGATCATTTGCCATCGGCCCGGATCTGTATAGGCGATCTAACATAGCTTCTTGTAGTAACTACTCTCGCCTCTTGCGCACCATGCGCTCCATCATCATTTCCTCCTCTACCTTAGCTACATCAATAATAAACTCACGTAAAATAGCAGGGTATAAAAGGGTTACTCTCTGTCGTAAATCTAGGGTGAGTCCCTTCCAAAATATATCACAAAAGTTATCATTTGTGATATTGGTTAGAGGACACGCCCTCACGATGCTATCTTGGAATCGGACTGCATATGAGAATACGGTGTCACTCAACATCATCTGCTGCCTCTCTGCCTTCAGAACAAAATCTCTGATATCCGCGTAACTAGGCATTGGCCGGTGGTGGTGGCACTGTCCTCCTCTCAGAAGGGCCTGCAACTGGTGCCGAGCTCTTTTGTGGGAACTGTTCCAGCATGACTTGGCGAAACTCAACCCAATCCATTGCTAGCAGCATCTCCTGATCGCAATATTCCCAATACAGCCGTGCATCCTCACGGAAGGTGCCAATGGCCATCAGAACCCAGCAATCCTGATCGATATCGCACTGGCGCATGATGACCTCAATATCGTGTAGCCAGTCTCTCGTAGAGATCCCCAGTTGACCTCCCTCGAATGATGGTGGATGACTACCTCTAAATGCATGTACAGCCCGTACTGATACTCTAGCCCCTATACGGCCTCAATCTCCCACCGCTGGGATATCTACTGCCACGGGAGGGTTTACTATTGGTCGCGGGGGAGGTGCCTGTACTGGTGCTGGCGCTACGATCCTCGGCGCTAGTGGTTCAGGTACAGGTGGTCGCTGCATCTCCCGTCTCATCATAGACGGTCTGATCACGAGCCTAGTCCATACCCGAGTTGGTCCTCTAGGTCAGTATAGATGAGGTCTCACATATGGTGGTCTAGTCATCTTAACTCCTACAAAATATATAACTTCAAATAAATGAAAGTTAACTAGTCTTAAAGAAGCTAACTTACTTGGATTGACGAGCAGATCGCGCTTCGTGTCAATAGGGATATTGTCAACCGCTCTGATACCAACCTGTGACGTCCCCAGATTCCAACCACTCACAACCGTCATGAATCGACTCTATGGCCGACCAAGACCGTTCGGGTGTTGAATTCGAGTCGTCAGTTTTAAACTCTTTTACTAAAACTTCTTAAACACAAGGGCCTAAAATTTCGCCCCAAAATTTTTTTTCTTTAATACATACTTTTTCTTATGAATATTAAGTAAGAAAGTGATGTAAAATATAATACTGGTTTTTCTTGTCTGAAATAAATACAACATATTTGATACAAATATAATATTTATATGTATTGTAGGCTTTGTCTGCAAACATATTTTCTTTACTCAAAAAGCTTAGCGGAAAACTTATGGCAGGACCATGTCCACGGTGAGTTCCTTATCCCTTTAACACGCTCGCATCCTGCCGCCATCCATGTATCTATAGGACAGGTTTCTTACCTGCAACATGAACAAACTGATGAGTTAACAGGCTCAGTAAGTTCAAACATTCATAATAAGAATCATACTGATTCAAAGACAAGAAAAACTCAATCTCCTATGAATGTACTGTTCACCTAGTACTATTCATAATGAATAGTATAGTTGACCTTTGATCGGTGAATAGTACCAGTTACCCTAACTGGTTACTATTCACTTTACTCTATCAGGATACTATTCATATACCCTAACCAAATTTACCTTACTCTATTGTAAGCTTCAGTTATGCTCAATTATGATTTCCATCATTTTATTGATTGTTTATTCTCTATTTGATTTCTAATGTAGAGCTCTGTTTATGGCAGTACCGATGATTATTAGCGCGCTGACTGGGAAGGTCTAAGGAGCGACCTTAGAATATCGTCCTCCACAGCTCTGATAACCCCGTAGGATTTAACAAACCTCCACCACTATGTTGGAGGGGCGGTACGCCTTAATGGTTTCATTTACCATCTTTCAATTTACAGTTTTGACCAAGTGGCTGCATAAGTCACCTCAAGGTCGCAATCCTCTATTACCCATAGGTCTTACTTATTTTCTTGATTTGGGATATGTTATACTAACTACTTCCCAAATGTTCATAGGATTTTACATCTAGTGTGCAGCTAGTATAGAATAGATTAACACAGTATTTCATATTGCAGACATGAAAATGCTTGAACTTACCCATACTGCGCTAGTGTCCACTCCCGGAACTCCTCCGCAGTTCTATCTTTATTGTGGGTTCCTACAGATATAATAGTGTCTGTTAATACCTCTTTTTATTTATTATCTAAAATATATATTTATTTTACTTAACAATTCTACACATTTAAATTTTATTTGTGGTACACGGTCTGCAACACGCCCGTGTTCCAGGCCGTGTACCTCTCGGGTCTGTTTTACAGGGCCATGTTATTTTCTTCCTTAATCGTGTAACTGTACACGGCTCTATACACGCCCGTGTTCAAGCTCGTGTACCTCTCGGGTTATAAAATTTTTCCTATACAGGGCCATGTATCCCTCTACACGCCCGTGTTTCTTAAAATTCTTAGAATTTTAACTCTAAAATCCTTATTTTGAGTTTTATAATTTTATCTAAGTTATTCTAGGTCTTTTAGGGTTCTTTTCGAGCCCTTTCGGAAATTTTTTGTCAAATTAACCATTTTGCCCCTAACGGGTTTCGGAACCATAATTAGCTTCATTCTATTGTTTTTTTCCAAATTTTCTAAGTCTAATAATTTTAAAATAATATTTCCTAAGTTTTCGTATCATTTTACAGCTTAAATTGCCGCAAAATCTCAACTTCATTTTTCCCGACCCTCAGTTACTATTCATCCGTCACCTAGGGTCGTTTTTTCATTTTTCGAGCGTTTCGGAGCCTCAAATGGCCCTTTCACTACTTACTAAATATTACTCATCCCGTCCCCGACCCTCGGACCTTGAGAGGCTCGGGTTTCCTACCCCGACCTAAAATTTTCTCTCGTTTCCCAAAAATACCCCTAACATCGATTTTTTCCTGTTTTAGGCGTTTTAGTGATTTAGGGTCGGTTTACTATTCCTTTTGGGTTGGTTTTCCATTTCTAATCATAATTCACCGAGGGGTCTCGGTTTCCTTTCCGAGTTCAATATTTTTACCCCTCGTTTCCCGAAATGCCCTTTAGCTGATTTTAGAAATTTCAGCAGCGTTCCCGCTTAAATTATAAGATTTCCCGGCGTTAGGTATGCCTCAAAACCTTTGTACCTGCCACGTACTATACCAGAGGCCTATTTTATACAAAGTTTCCAAACTTTGTATAAAAACTTTCCATATGATTCAACATTTGCAAGTCACATCACATATTTATTTTTTTTCCAAACTAACCCTAGTTTACTAGGTTTTTACATCTAATAAATTTTCATCACCACACCACATTACCCGTATACTTTTCAATGTATAAGTTAACATTCAAAAACTTAACAAAACATACATTCTAACCCTAGATATAGCCACGGATTTTATGCCAAAAATAGAAAGAAAATTTTACTTTCTTTCCTAGGGTTTTTATCACTTTTATCAACATAAAAAAATCTTCCCATTTCCTCACATTCATGCCCACAGTTTTAGCAAGAATTCTTCCTCAAATTTTTCTTGTTTCTTAAGTTCATTTCATGCTTAACTTATCATATGATTGAATGAATATTAACACTAAATTGAAACAATAAAATTCATGAAGTTTTCACATCCTAGGAGCCACGGATTTTTCAAGAAAAACATGAAAAATTTTGATTGTTTTTCTATCCAAATTCATGCTTTGAACATCACAACATCAAACAAATCCTAGAATCAACAATTCAACAATTTTTTTCCCATTGTTTTTCAATTCCAAACCCACGGTTTTTATGGAAAAAAATCAAGGAAAATGCTTCAAATTTGAGGTTTACCTTGCTTGGTTGTTGTCTTGGTGTTGGAGATGAAATTCAAGCTAGATTGGATACGAAATTCAAAACAAAATTTTTGGTTCAAGTGGTTTTTCTTCCACGGTTTTTGGCTGGAAATTTTGGCAAGAGTTTAGTTATGTTTTTCTATTTTTTTCTTGAATTTTTGATGCCTATTTATAGGCAAAAATCAAGGGTCTTTTTGCAATCTTTTTCCAACAATTTCATAATTGTTCAAGGACCAAAAAGTAAAGGTTTTGGGGTCAAAAATCAAATTTCCCTTTCTCCCTTTCCACATGGCCGAATGGCCTTTCAACAAAATGCCATAAAATTTTTTATTTTTTTTCTAAGTGAATTTTGACATGATCTTGGCCTTTGATCAAAAAGCAAACCAATCCTAGCCATACACCTTTCAAAAGTTTTCTAATTGGATGAAAAATTAATTTGCTTTATGACATCATCATAGTGATGTCGTCAACTATTCATATTAATCTCGAATTAATTCGTAGTCAATTTTTGACTGTTATCCGATCCGAACGGAACTTTACCGAAATCGCATAGGCGAGTTCTTAGCGCCTCCCGTGCGGCCGGTTTGTCTTATTTTGCTTCCGTTTCATCAGAATTCTCTACCGTAAATTTCTATTGTTTTAGTACAGTTCAATGCACTCTTTAGGGTTTTTGGTTCTGATTTCGAACCGTCTTACCCAATTATGTCCGGTAGGATTTTCCATCCCCGAACTTACACAATTTAACACTGCCAGAATATTTTACACTATTCACAACAGTATTGAAATACAATTTTTTCACACTTTATTCATTAATATTGTTATTTACATACAAATTTTAACATAATTCGAGAATCTAAAATTCCCGGTCATCACAAAAATGAAGTTGAGATTTTGCGGCAATTTAAGCTGTAAAATAATACGAAAGCTTAGGAAATATTATTTTAAAATTATTAGACTTAGAAAATTTGGAAGAAACAATAGAATGAAACTAATTATGGTCCGAAATCCGTTAGGGGCAAAATGGTTAATTTGACCAAAAATTTCCGATAGGGCTCAGAATAAACCCTAAAAGACCTAGAATAACTTAGATAAAATTATAAATCTCAAAATGAGGATTTTAGAGTTAAAATTCTAAGAATTTTAAGAAACACGGGCGTGTAGAGGGATACACGGCCGTGTATAGAAAAAATTTTATAACCCGAGAGGTACACGGGCTTGAACACGGGCGTGTATAGAGCCGTGTACAGTTACACGGCTAAGGAAGAAAATAACATGGTCGTGTAAAATAGACCCGAGAGGTACACAGCCTGGAACACGGGCGTGTTACAGACTGTGTACCACCAATAAAATTTAAATGTGTAGAATTGTTAAGTAAAATAAATATATATTTTAGATAATAAATAAAAAGGGGTATTAACAGACGCTATTATGTCTGTAGGTGTTAGGAAATGCCCTAAGTATTAGAGACATTTTGATGTATTCATTTTGAACTGGATAATAAAATTATACTTAGAGGTTATTCATTACATTGCTATCTGTCCTCGTCTTATTTACATGTTAAAGTAAATGTAAGCAAATATGGCTCACTGACTGCTTGTGTTAAAACTGTTAGAACGTTGCATGCAATGGTCTTTTGTATGCGAGAAGACAATATTCTAAAGTTAGCAGTCTAAACTATGGTCTGTAGTCTATGGGGTTAGACCGAGCATCTAACTCATGTTAAGACTATTATGTTGTCTAAAGCCTTGGAGGGGACGGTCTGTCTTGACTGTCTGGAGCTGGACTCCCAAGTAGAGACATGGATATGTTGCTCGGTGGTGACATATTAGACCGGGACTAAAGCGTGATTGATCTACGTAGTCCGCTATGAGTGGATCAATCTGCTTTTGACGTTCATTGTGCAATAACCTTAATCCTGAGCAAATGAATTTCTTCATGTATATGACTTGTGTACTTTGATGTTCCAACGGCTAAAGCGTCTCAGAGGTAGTAAGCTTATAGACCGGTTCGTTGGGTGCATGACTTGTATACGATGAAGGGTTTGTTTGCAGATATCGGAATCATAGCTCTGAGGAGTTAAAGGTATCCTCTTAAAGGCATTATACTGAATGTGAAAATGGACAAGGCCTTGGGTCGTCTGCTGGGCGGATGACTTCTTATTCACATATGGTGAATAATCATTTTCTTGATTCGGTAGTATAATGGAACTTTAAGATAGCCTGATCAGTAGGATTAAACGGACTTTGACCTAAGGCTGATCATGGATATCATATGAGGGTTTTGCATATATGACAAGGTCATTGGATGGTAGCTCGTCACAGGCTTACGTAATACGGTATATAATTGGGAGTTTAGTTTCAGGTTTATACTGGTGTGACTCTGAAATTAGTGATCATATGATTGAGTTGTTCGGTACAGAATGATGATCATATGGAATCACGGGAGCACGATTATATATGTCCAATCAGTCCCTCTACTAGCTCCACATAATTCCTTAACGTTTGGCAAATTGATTTGTGTATGCTATTGGCTAGTTTATTATGCATGGATGGTGATGACACAGGATTAGGATGGTAGACAAGATTCTCTCCGGTTGGATTCAGATTTTGTTTTGGATAATAGAGTACACAATTATTCGAACTCCAAATAAAGTTGCCATGATTTTATTTGAGATTGGATTGGAGTTGTAGAAAATTATCCATGAGAACAAGAATATGAAATACAACCGTTTTGTGGAATTTGAAATTTGAATTTTGAAATTTGAAATTTGAATTTTGAAATTTGAAATTGAAATTTGAATTTGAAATTCGAATTTGAAATTTGAATTTGAAATTTAAATTTAAAATTTGAAATTTGAATTTGAAATTTGAATTTGAAATTTGAAATTCAAATTTTGAATCACAGTCCAAGTAGGATTCGAATTTGTTGTGGAAAATCCACAAGGTTTGAAATTCGAATTTGAGTTGGATTTGGAGAGGATAATCTTGTTAGAATCCTACTTGAATTTTGAATCCAAATCCCAACAAATAAGGGACAAAATTTTGAGGATAATCCTTAAGGAAATTTCGGATTTTGTGGATGAGATTCAAGGGTAAATTCAAGCTTCAATCCTAGTTGAATTTGGATTCTCTCCTTCCCTGAAAAGTGGCCGAAATTAGGGAGTATCTCTCCTAGGAAATTCGGTTATTTTGGATAAGGTTGAGATGAGATTCAAGCTTGAAAATCCGAGTGGAATTTTTGATTCTCCCTTATCCATAATGGCCGAAATCTTTAGGGAAGATTCACCTTGAAATTTTCAGATTTTTTGGGTTGAAAAAGGGAGATAAAATTCTAGCTAAAATCTTGTTGAGATTTGGATTGAATCTATCCTAAGAAAACTGAATTTTTAGTGGAGATTCTCCCTTGGAAAAATTTGGATTTTATGGGTTTGGATAAGGGAAAATATCTTTTCCTAATCCAATTCAAATTCAGAGATTCACCTCATGCAGGTCTATAAATAGAGGTCCTGCCACTCCAGTTCTCTCAGACCACAGACTCTCAGGTGAGCAGGCTTATTGTTGCACAGCTCATCGTGATAATAAAGTTCTTTAGAGATCTGGGTGGTCGGAAGAAGACTAGCAGTGCTAGCATACCGATTGAGGTTCAGAGTGCCCACACACTCAGCCATTCGGGAATTGGAGAATAGTAGAGAAGGCTAGTTGGTTGAAGCCTCCGGTCATTCTCGTCCTGCAGATTGGCATCCTTGAGGTATGACTTTTAATTGTTGTTGATTTATTGTATATGGCATCATGAGATATTTAACGATCTAAAATTTTTTATTGTTCCGCTGCGCCACTCTGATACGTATGTACCGATTTATTATCCTACAGTAGGAACCCACAATAAAGATAGAACTGCGGAGGAGTTCCGGGAGTGGACACTAGCGCAGTATTGGTAAGT
This sequence comes from Antiaris toxicaria, assembly GCA_035233585.1. Lineage (NCBI taxonomy): Eukaryota > Viridiplantae > Streptophyta > Magnoliopsida > Rosales > Moraceae > Antiaris > Antiaris toxicaria. The sequence continues at coordinate 50,687,600 of CP141153.1, forward strand.
TCAAGCATTTTCATGTCTGCAACATGAAATACTGTGTTAATCTATTCTATACTAGCTGCACACTAGATGTAAAATCCTATGAACATTTGGGAAGTAGTTAGTATAACATATCCCAAATCAAGAAAATAAGTAAGACCTACGGGCAATAGAGGATTGCGACCTTGAGGTGACTTATGCAACCACTTGGTCAAAACTGTAAATTGAAAGATGGTAAATGAAACCATTAAGGCGTACCGCCCCTCCAACATAGTGGTGGAGGTTTGTTAAATCCTACGGGGTTATCAGGGCTGTGGAGGACGATGTTCTAAGGTCACTCCTTAGACCCTACCAGACAGTGCGCTAATAATCATCGGTACTGCCATAAGCAGAGCTCTACATTAAAAATCAAATAGAGAATAAACAATCAATAAAATGATGGAAATCATAATTGAGCATAACCGAAGCTTACAATAGAGTAAGGTAAATTCGGTTAGGGTATATGAATAATATCCTGATAGAGTAAAGTGAATAGTAACCAGTTAGGATAACTGGTACTATTCACCGGTCAAAGGTCAACTATACTATTCATTGTGAATAGTACTATTCATGGTGAACAGTACTATTCATAGGAGATTGAGTTTTTCTTGTCTTTGAATCAGTATGATTCTTATTATGAATGTTTGAACTTACTGAGCCTGTTAGCTCATCAATTTGTTCATGTTGCAGGTAAGAAACCTGTCCTATAGATACATGGATGGCGGCAGGATGCGAGCGTGTTAAAGGGATAGGGAACTCACCGTGGACATGGTCCTGCCATAAGTTTTCCGCTGAGCTTTTTGAGTAAAGAAAATATGTTTGCAGACAAAGCTTACAATACATATAAATATTATATTTGTATCAATTATGTTGTATTTATTTCAGACAAGGAAAAACCAGTATTATATTTTACATCGCTTTCTTACTTAATATTCATAAGAAAAAGTATGTATTATAGAAAAAAAATTTTGGGGCGAAATTTTAGGCCCTTGTGTTTAAGAAGTTTTAGTAAAAGAGTTTAAAACTGACGACTCAGATTCAACACCCGAACGGTCTTGGTCGGCCATAGAGTCGATTCATGATGGTTGCGAGTGGTTGGAATCTGGGGACGTCACATTTTAGGTGTACAAAAAGAAGAAATGATACCCTAAACCAAGCACATCCTTTTATAGGCAAAGCTAACTAAAATTAATCAACCTAAAACCCACTTAATTAAACCAAAATTTAGATAAATTGGGGAACAAAAATCTATGCTGTAGCCACCTACAAAAACGGATGGCATCCTTGGGAAGAAAGAAGAGAAAAGTTGCATTAATTGGCATGAAAAGCAATAGTGACTTGGCCCCCACTTTTGCTTATTTTATTCACACTTAACCAAGATCTCATTGGCTATATCAACTAACCTTAAAGGGCGGTGGCTATATCGGCTACTGGCTGCCCATAAAACCGATGGGGGCTGCAGATTTTTAAGCCAAAATGCATTAAATGCTAGGCTAAATCATGTGTCAACTACTCCATATTTTATTCAAATGTGTCATAAGCGTAGGCATTATTTTAATGCAACTTTTGGGCTACTTTGCAGCTGATTTTTGCTACTTTTCCAGCTATTTCTCATGGATTTTTAAGGGGGAAAATTCATCTGCAAATGCTTCTCTTAGTAGTCTAATTTCCCACAGCGGTGCTCGGTCCTTTCTCAATGGTGCTCTAGATTTTGACCGAAATTAGGTTTTCTAGGTCCATTTCTTATATTGATTATTCATGGTTGGGTTGTAATGCCTATGAGTCCATTCTGAGTCTATTTTACTATTTATTTACGATACTATGGTTGTGTCTATACTGTGTTGTCACTACACATGCATAATGAGGCGTTTTCATGCAAAATTCGAAACACTGTCCTTCCTAACTAATTTGGACGTGCTGATTTCAAATTTATTAGTTTATGTCCATCTGAGGTCATCTGGACCAGTTTTCAGGATCTCTGTGACCCCACCTCGAAAAATGTGTTTTGCACTCAATTGACTAATTTGAGCGTTCTGAGCCTAAATATATCAATTTCAGGCTGAGAAAAGGTCATCTTGACCCCTTTCTCGATACTGCATATCCCTCAAACAAAATTTAAGATTCTATGCTCAATTAACTAAATTGAGCCCGCTGACTGTAAATATATCAGTTTTATGTCAAATTAAGGCCGTTTTGGCCATTAACCTGATACTGCATATGTATTATTTACTATTCATTACTTTCTATTTAACTAACTAGTTTGAGCGTTCGGACTCTGATTTTGTCAGTTTCTAGGTGAAAAGAGGTCATCTGGACTATTTTTCTAGATACTGTACATTTATCAGGGTAATTATCACTATTGTGCTCAGATAGCCCATCTGAGCGTATTGAGGACTAACTCACTAGTTCTGTGTCAAGAAATGGTCATCCAGACCAGTTTCTTGATACTGCGTGTCTTACACGCACACATACATATGTACTAAGGTGAATCGATTTCACTGTCGGTTGCCTCTTTCACTGTATGAATAGTAATTAAACGTTACTGTACCCGTTTAATTCATTCAACTGGAAAAATATACTATATTTATTAACTTAATTACTTATTAAATAGTAATTAGGTTTCATGAATGTGGGGGTCGTTGCACCTAATTCTTTCCGCAAAATTTTCATTTCCATATATGTCATCACATGGTGACATCATTTGGTGCTTTTCGATCAAAGTTTAACCAAATGTCAAATCGAACGAAACTTTCTAGAAATTGTATAGGCGGGTTTCTAGGGCCGTCCGTGTGGTTAGTTTACCTTAAATTACTTCTGTTTGGCCAAAAATCCTTTCCGTAGGTTTTTCATCTTTATCCTACCCTTGGTTTACCATAGGTCACCTTCTAGGTTTTTCAATACTGAATTGGCACTGTTCTTCCTATTTCGGTTCAGTAAAATTTTCCATCACTGAATTCCTTTCCTTTAATATTGTTAGAACATTTTATTGTGTTCTAAACAACATTAAATCATAAATTTTACATTTTTGAACATAAAAATCATTACATACATATAATGTACATATTTCCTGAGAACGATAAAATTTCTCGGTTGTCACATTCAAAGAATGCTTTGGATGGAATTTGGTGATCTTTAATTTTTCCTTTATTCTAAGACAGGACCATGGCTTGGTTATTTAAATTTTTCCGCCATTTATTTTTTCTGTGATATGTCATGGATATATGAATATGTATTGATAGATGATTTGGATGCATTTTTTATAACATGTCATATAGGATAGGAGAATGCCACTCAAAATATATTGATCATACATATTTTATCAAAACTTGCATGTTTTTCAAAATATTGAGTGGGAGAGGGTTTCAAACAAAACCCACAGCCTCCATTATTGATCCATATGTAAAAGCATGGTAATGCCTCGCTTCAAGTCTACCCTGACCACACCCCTCGGTAGGTGTTTACCGCCGCCGATATACTAGGTTGGATCCCCTATGTGGAAAACGTGTTCGGGCATGATTCTATTCATGACCACCCCTCAATGGCTTGGTAGGACATGGATCGAACTACATAAACAATGGTTATATACTCAAGACTCATTTAGTTATTAACTTTCCCTAAAAGCTCGGTTAACTAAACTGGTGGCCAAAATAAGCAGTTATTAATATATGTCTTAACCTTGGAGGATTTAAGACAACATATATTAATTTGACGGCATTCATATTCTGACTATTTGTCCCATGACCACTCCTCGATGGCTTGAGGCAATAGGTGCTAAAAATTACCGTTGCAATGCTGCATGGTTTTTTTCAAGTTTTATGTAGGAATATACTTGTATGTTTTATTGCCAAATTCTCTCTATATTTGCTTGTAATGATATTCTTGTATAATTTTACTTCAGTTCAAAATTTCATCGACACCCCTCATTTCAATACTTGCTGAAAATAAACTAGATGGTGATAATTATAAAGACTGGAAAAGGAATCTGCTTATAGTTCTCAACTATGAAAGACACAAGTTTGTACTAGACGAACCATGCCCACCTGGGCCTAAACCTAACACACCACTTGAGGAGGTCCCAGTTGCCTATACTAGTTGGAGAGAATCGAATGAGATAGCTCGGTGCTACATTATTGTTAGCATGACGAGTACTTTACAAAAGCAGCATGAGACTTATCAAGTTGCTAGGGAGAACTTGGAGGACATGTTCGGAGGCCAAGAAAATTTGGCTTGATAGACTGCCATTACCAGTATCATAAACTCTAGGAAGAAGGCAGGTACTCCAGTGAAAGACCATATGATCACTCTTATGGGATTCTTTACTGAGGCTACCGAAAACGGTGCTGAGCTAGACTACAACACCTAGACGGAGATCGTGTTTCAAACTCTATCAAAGGATTTTGTAGGGTTTAAGGCTGCATATGTGACAACCAAGAAATTTCATCGTTCTTGGGTAATATGTACATTGTATGTATACAATGATTTTTATGTTTAAAATGCAAAATGTATGATTTAATATTGTTTAGAATGCAATAAAATGTTCTAACAATGCTAAAAGAAAGGAATTAAGTGATGGAAAATTTTACGAAACCGAAATAGGACGAATGGTGCCTTTTCAATATCAAAACACTTAGAAGGAGACTTATGGTAAACCAATAGTAAGAAAAAGATGAAATACTTATGGAATGAATTTTTGGCCAAACAGAAGTGATTTAAGGTAAATCGATCACACGGATGGCCTCAGAAACCTACCGGTGCAATTTCAGAAAAGTTTCATTCGGTTTGACTTTTGGTCAAATTTTGACCGAAAAGCAAGGTATGATGTCACCGTGCATGGAAGAAATTTGGTGTGGAAAGAATTAAGAAATCTAATGGTTAGGATTTAAAGTAAGTTTGATCCAATGGCCATGGGGTTGCCAAAATTGCATGGGAAATTTTGGAAAATTTTTTTGGGAAAATGGCAAAAGTGAGTCAGTTTAGTGAAGAAGAAATCAGAAAAATTTTTGTCATTATAAATAAACCCTTAAAAAGTTACTAAAACACCCCTAAAGAGTGGCAAATTTGCCCAAAAAGTTTGCAAGTTGATCCCTCTTTTTTTTGGCTACCATTTAAGCTCAGTTTTAGAGCTTGAAAAATAGAAAAAATTTAGTTTTCTACCCTGCCTGTTGCTATGCACTCCCACTACTATCCAAGCTATTTTTCTTCAAAATTTTCCCACCAAACTGTTCAAAACTCATCCCAAGCACTAAGTGATCTTCTTAGTGAGGTAAGCTTCCATTTTCAAGCATTTTCTTTTTTTTTTTTTGAAGAAAAACCGTGGGCATTATGTGGCGATTGAGTTGAGAATTTCAAGCTTATGTTTTGTTAGATTATGCTTTAAAAAGTGATGTTGGCATGTGATGAAAGTAAGGAAAGGATGTAATGACCCCCATGTTCATAGAACCTAATTACTATGTGATAAGTAATTAAGTTAATGAGTATAGTATAATTTGCCAGTTTGAATGAATTAAACAGGCGCTGAAACGTTTAATTACTATTCATACAATGAAAGGGGTAATCGAGAGTGAGATCGGTTCACCTTAGTACATGTGAATGTGTGCATGAGACACACAGTACCAAGAAACCGGTCCAAACGACCATTTCTTAACATAGAATTGATGAACTAGTAATCAGTACACTCAGACTGGTTATTAGAGCACAACAGTGATAATTGGCCTGATAGATATACAGTATCGAGAAAAGTGGTCAAGATGACCTCATCTCGCAAAGCAACTGACAAAATCAGAGTCAGAATGCTTCAGCTAGTTAGTTAAACAAAGAAATATGAATAGTGAATAGTAGATACGCAATGTCAGGTTAATGGCCAAGACGGCCTTAATTTGACATAAAATTGATATATTTATAGTCAACATGCTCAATTTAGTCAATTGAGCACAGAACATGAAATTTTATTTAAGAAGTACATAGTATCGAGTAAGTGGTCAGGATGACCTTTTCTCAGCCCGAAACTGATATATTTAGACTTAGTACGCTCAAATTAGTTAATTGAGCACAAAACACGTTTTTCGAGGCTAGAACATACAATACCTGAAAACTAGTTTAGATGACCTCAGATGGACATAAAACTGATAAATTTGAAATCAGCATGTCCAAATTAGTCAGGATAGACTGTGTTTGCATTTTCGCATGAAAAAGCCTCGTTATGCGTGTGCAGTGTTAGCACAGTGTAGACACAACTACAGTATAGGAAATGAACAGTAAAATAGGCATAGAATGGGCTCATAGCTACTACAACCCAACCCCGAATAATCAGTATAAGAATCAAATCAAGAAAATCCAATTTTCAGCCAAGGTTAGAACATTATCGAAAAAAGGGCCAAACATCGCTGTGGGAAATTAGATTGCTAAGAGAAGCTTTTATAGATGAATTTTTCCCCTTAAAATCCATGTATGCTGCAGCTGGAAAAGTAGAAAAGTAGCTGCAAAAACCCCTTAAAATAATGCATAGGCTTATAAGCTTTTGGAATAAAAAAATACAAAAAGGTGGGAGACTAGCACATGTAACTTTAGCAAAAATTTAATGCATTTCTTGGCTCCAAAACCTAGCAGCAGCCCTCAGTTTTTATGAGCCAGTAGTAGAATTTTACACCCCCCCCCCCCCCTTAAGTTTAGTTAATTTGGTTAATTGAGGTTGCTTGGAGTTAGTCAATTTTGCTTAACTTTGCTTATAAAAAGGTGTGCTTGACCTTAGGGTTCATTTTCTCCTTTTGCACACCAAAACACTAAAGCTTTTGTAGGAAAAAAAATAGGTAAAAATGCATCAAAACAGCGCAGTGGAATTATGAAAATTTTTCAAGATTGTTAAAAATCTCGTGATACCATATACAATAAACTAATAACAATATAAACTCATACCTCAGAGGACGCCAAACTACAGGAGGAGAATGAACGGAGGATTTTAACCAACTAGCCTTCTTTACTATTCTCCAATTCCCAGATGGCAGTGTGTGTGTGTGTGTGGGTGGGTGGCATCTCGTGCCTTGAGTGGCCCAGACCATCACTTATAAACTACTACTTAAATTGATACTTATACTTTCTTGCAAACCATTGATACCTACTTAAAATCTATTTACTTAGATACCCTAATTTTAGGGAATTTTTTTTCTAAAGGTATACATTTTTACTATTCATGTACGTATATTTAAATATACATCGTCTAAACATTTGAGAGTTTAATTACCCATACACACTTATAATACTATTTAACTATTACTATTCAAAAATACTATTTAACTGTTACTATTTACAAATACTGTTTAACTATTACTATTCCAAAAATACTGTTTAATTGTTACTATTCAAAAATACTGTTTACTATTACTATTCAAAAATATTGTTTATTGTTACTATTCAAAAAATACTGTTTAACTGTTACTATTTAAAAATACTGTTTATTGTTACCATTCAAAAATACTGTTTACTGTTACTATTTAAAAATACTGTTTACTGTTACTATTCAAAAATACTAGTTACTCAAGCTGTGCGGAAGATTTACTCGTGGTGTATCCATAACCTTACCCTCACATTCGCCTCTGTCGCCGTCATCGCCCATTAGGGTTTAATCCATAAGATGCTCACCTATAGCATGAACACACTCCGTGAGCTTTACGCCCAGTAAGTACAACATGTTAACGGCAAAACATGTTTAAAATATAATACATACTTAAAACCATATAAGCATATCATAACCAACACATCTCACTGAGACATTCTGTAATAACCGGGAAATTTTACTGTTCTCGGAATAGGGTAAATTGCATATACATGATGAATTTCATGTTTAAAATGTGAAATGTATAATTAATAATGTGTAGAACGAGATAAAATGTTCTAACGATATTACAAATTAAGAATTCGGTAATGTAAAAGCATGCCGAATTGAGCTGGGGAAAAACAATGAACTGTAAACCTTAACAGGTGACTCAGGGTAAGCTGAGTGCACAAAAAAGATAAAATATTGATAGTAGTGATTTTAGACGTGAGTGCGTGTGTGTGTTGCACATAGTATCGAGAGGTTATTCTAAATGACCTCCTCTTGACCTAAAATTAATATATTTAGATTCAGCATACTCAAATTAGTCAATTGAGTGTAAAAAGTAACATTTGACCTGGACATATGCAGTATCAAGAAATTGGTCAAGATGACATTTTCTTGATATAAAACTGATATATTCAGAATCAGAATGCTCAAATTAGTCAATTGAGCACAAAACGAGAATTTTGACTGGGAAATGTACAGCATCGGAAACTGACCGAGATGACTTCAAATGATGACGAAACTGATATATTTGAATTCAGGACGTCCAAATTAGTCAATATAGCCTATTAGAATGCTCAAATTAGTTAATTGAGCACAAAGGTAATTTTTGACCGGGAATTCGCAGTATCGGAAACTGGTCGAAATGATCTCGGATGGAAATAAAACTAATATATTTGGGTTCAGCATGCCCAACTTGGTCAGGATAGCTCATGTTGAAATTTTAGACAAAAAGGGTATAAAAGGTTGAAATTGCAGAAAATGCCTCATAATTTTCATTTTCTAGATTTTCTCCCCCACATATACACCGTTGGTGAACAGTAACTGACCACCAGAAACGATGTCTGTTTTCGACACCGCTGTTCCAACAGTGTGCTAAATCGACGGAACCGACGCCGGAGAACGCCGCACGCGCCGCCTGAAGCTGCCGGTGGCCGGAAATTTCAAACGGCCGTATCTCCGCCATCCGACCTCCGATCGACACGATTCCGGTCCCAAAAGCTTCGTCTTGAAGAATAGAACAAAACCCAAGCTTCATTTCGGCTCAACAGTTATCGGATCGTACCACCCAAAGTCGCGCTGTCGTCGCCGTGGTATCCGTCGATTCCGGGGGAGTTGAGTGACGTGGTTGGTACCAAAAGACTCAGAGTGATGCGTAGAGCAAAAGCCCTTAAACAATTTCGGCCAACAACCCCGGCATGATGGAGATTCAACACCGCCGCCGTGGATCAAGTTTTCGAGGCCGATTGTCGACAATCGGAGCCTTTAATGGTGAAATTGACACCACCAATGGACTCCTCTCATCAAGATCTTCAAGGTGGACACCTCCGTTGTTCGTGTCACTGTCGTCTACCACTGGTCAACATCGGAGTCAACACCGGTCAACACGGTCAACGCCGACCTGAGGGCAGAAAAATGAAGAATGGCCCGTTAGCTTATTTTTGACGTTCTGAACACATCCGCGGCATCAGAATTGCCAACCGGGATTCCGAATGTGAAGAACAGAGACAAAAAGTTTGTACGATCGAGACCGAACAATTCGTCCGATCACAGACGGGACAATTTCGGTAGCGATTTTGTTTCCCTTCATTCCTTATTTATGTATTGGAATGATTTATATGTAATTTGTATTCAAATTGTAAAAAGAAAAAAAAAGAGTAAAATGAATGAAATGTTGGAAAAAGAAAATGCATGGAAAATGTGAATATTTTTACGTAAAAAGTTGAGTTTTACATAAAAATTAGGCCTCTGGTATAGTACGTGGTAGATTAGACTAAGTTAGATAGTTTTGGGGCATTTCGTAAACTCCGGAGACCTAGAATTTTAGCGGAAATGCTGCCAAAATTTTGAAAATGACACTAACGGCAATTTGGTGAAAAACGAGAGGCAAATTGTGTTCGGTAATGGAAACCGAGACCCCTCGATGAGTTAAGTTCGGAAAATGGGAAAATGAACCTTTGAGGAATAGTAAACCATCCCTCCGAAGTTGTGAAAATGTAAGAGAACGGGAAAACCAATATCAAGGGTATTTTGGAAAACGAAAGGTAAATTTGAGGTCAGGATGAAAACTTGAGCCCACTCAGTGTCTAAAGCTTGGGATTAGCATAACAAATGTTTCAGGAGCAGTGAAATACCCATTTAAGGCTCTAAAACGTGAGAAAAACAAGAAACGACCCTAGGTGTCGGAATAGTACCACCTAAGGGTCGGATGACCAATAGTCGTCTATGAAACAACAATGGATGCTGTAAAAGTGAGTAAAAGCTTAAGAAATATTATTTTATGATATTTGGGCTTAGAAAATCCTATTAAAAGTCACAGTGAGCATATGGCGGTCCCGAGACCTGTCAGGGGTAAAATTGTCATTTTTGCCAAAAATTTCTGAAAGGCTCGGAAAGGACCGTGAATGCCTAAGGATAGTTAAAATGAAATTATAAATATTAAATTTGGGTCTTAAACCAACAAAAAGTAGGTTTACGATGAGAAATCAAATCAGGGGCAAAATGATAATTTTTCCAAGAGTTAGTGTAAAAATAGAAAATGGGATTTTAGATTCCTAAGACCATTTACGGGAAATAAAACGTAGAATTTTTAAGTTTTACTAAATTTTGAATATGAAATGAAGATTTAGAATAACCGTGGTTATTCCAGTTATAGGAACCCGATCCAGACGTGGTAAAGGAGAGTCTGCGGAGCCGATGAAGGAAATGCTAGCGAAAGTATTTGTAAGTTCGAACATTTAATTGACTGCAACATGAATAGACTATTATGTCTAAGTGTGGTATGTGTAAGTTCCAGCATTCATTTGTCTGCTCATGAACGTTCTGATGTTGTTCATTATATGAATGAGTTGATCTGTTATGTTTAGGTTTATGTGCTATATGAATGTTTCATAGTGCGATGCTATGATAAATGTTTGGTAAGCTTAGATATTCACATGTCGGCAGCATGAATTACTGTTTGATTGATTTAAGTACTTTTCGTACAAACTTATAAAGTCCTACGGGCAATAGGGGTGTAGTTAAACTAACTCACCTAATGAAATGAGAAATTAAGAAGTGTATAAATAATACACTATGGAGAAGTGCTAGGTCACTATAGTGTGGTTAATTAAAAACCCACATAAAGAAATAAAGGTAAAGACCTACAGGCAATAAGAGTTCCACCGTGGGACGATTCGTATGAATGTCGCCGTTGGGGAACTATAAGAAAGATGGTAGTGAAACCACTAAGGCGTACCGGCCCTCCAACATAGTGGTGGAGGTTTTTCTCAGATCCTATGAGGATATCAGGGCTATGGAGGCCGATGTTCTAAGGTCGCTCCTTAGACCCTCCCAGTCAGCGTGCTAATAATCATCGGTACTACCATAAACAGAGCTCTAAGTTATAAATCAAATAGAGAATAAACAATCAATAAAATAATTAAAATCATAATTGAGCATAACCGAAGCTTAGTCTAGAATAATGTAAATTCGGTTAGGGTATGTGAATAGTATCCCGATAGAGTAAAGTGAATAGTAACCAGTTAGGGTAACTGTTACTATTCATCAGTCAAACGTTAAAGTTACTATTCATGATGAATAGTGCTATTTATAGAAAATTAAGTTTTAGTGTTTTTGAATCAATATGATTCTTATTATGTATGTTTGAACTTACTGAGCCTGTTAGCTCATCAGTTTATTCATGTTGTAGGTAAGAAACCTGTCCAGTAGATTTCTGAATGGCGACATGATGAAAGCGTGTCAAAGGGATAGGGAATCCATTGTGGATATGGTCCTGCTACAAGTTTTCCACTAAGCATTGAAAACAGAGACATGTATTGCAAAAAGATTTGAATTGTGTATTATGTATAAACTATGTTTGTACTTTTAAAAGTGACAAACATAGTTCAGTTTAATTACGTTATGTTTACAAACAAAAAAATGTATTTAAAAAAAATGATTCCAAATTTCACAAAGGGTTTAAAGGAAAGAAAAAAATTTAGGCGACCCAACGAAGTTCACGAGCTATTTCAGTCTGCTAAGGAGCTTGATTATAATAGTTTCGGTGGACCGAGGTCAGGGGCGCCACAGGTGGTATCAGAGCGAGCTTGACCATATCCCTCTTGGCACGAGACGCAACCTGCTCGTCTATCTAAGTAAGTTAGCCTTATTTTGAATTAGTAGTTGTTTATTTATAGTAAAATAAACGACTTAGATGAAATGAGATGACAAGATCAATGAATGTGGTCTCACGATTGTATAGTGCTAGTGGACTACCACAATACGGCTATTCAGAGTTCGAGATAGAGAATTACCATGATTATGATCGTACAGTACTAGAGAATGAACAAGGAAGGCTGCTTAGAGAAGAAATGAAGATTGCCATCAAGTTATATAGAATTCCAATGTCAGCTACCCATAAAGTTTGGAGTGGCGAACAGTCCTTCAAAATTTCATAGGAAGGCAAGATTGGTGTCACGTTATTGAAATGATTTTCCAGTTGTGTACCATTAACCGGGATGATGGGTCGTGTTGGCTGTTGACAATGCTTTTCAGGGAGATACTCTCGTGTGTATTAGGATTCTTATGACCAGGAGTAGCGCTTAACTGGACCAAGTTTCACCATGTCACGATTGAGTAAATCTTCTCTCAGAAAGAGTCTAATATCAGCCCCAATTCCTCAAGGGCAAACAGGGTGCACTTCTAACATCACCTGAGTTCCTTAGAGTTGCAAACATACGAGAATTAGTTCATCGGACTGAGAAACTACAGTCAATGTCCGGTGACATAGTTCTAACGTATGTTGTGCACTTCGAGGAGCTGATGAATCCCCTCCAATTTGCGTGGAATTCACAATGGAACTTAAGCCGAGACGAGCGTAGATCCAAGAATGTCTATAGGTGAACGATCTAGCCAAGGAAGAAGAGGACCCGTAAAAGTTTCCTGTAGACCAGGAAAATTAGATGTATTACGCTATATATATATCCTTTATGTTATATTGAAATGTTATGAAATGACATGTGTATGTAGTGACATGTGTGTGAAGAATTGTTCTGAACTATCAAAATATGTTGATATAATATAATGAGTTTTGTTGTTTTGTCCCATATGAAATGGCACAATATACGATAAATGGGCCATGTGCATTTATTGCGCTAGAAATGGTCCGGATGAAGAGAAAGAAGATCCGAAGGAATTTCCCTTTGAAACCGGATCGATAGAATGACTAAAATGTAGAGTAGTACATATGGGTAAATATGTATACTCAATGTACAAGAGGCTGTTGTATATACAAGGCCTTAATATTGATATGTATGTCAACGTCATGAAACGAGTTATAATAATGCCTTACGATGATATGACATTAGGATTTCTTTGAATTTCGGGAAATCTTAAAAAAAAATTTTTGTGAAATATATATATACATTGAAAATCTAATGATTGATTTTCAAACGATTATAGGGAAATGGAAAATATGGTGAATACACGTGGTCAAGAAAGTATGAGTGAATGTCTCACCCTGTCAAAAAGGGTGGAGAAATTATAAGGCCTTTTAGAGGTCTAGATGCAAGAAAATACTGAATTAAGACGGCGTTTAGATGAGATAGAACCTAAGCAGGATGCTAAGGAGGTTTAACCACCACTAACCCTTACAGTTGAATAGGTAGTACATTACCACTATTCCTAAAAGGATATAGGAACTACGGTCAATAGTGAATTAAGAACTATTATATAAGCGATTCCGTGGAATAAAACCTCAAGAGTTTGAGGGCTCTATAGATCTTTTGAAAGCAGAGGAATGATTTTCCTCTATATAGATGATTTGAGACTCCATAAACTTGATAGAGTAAAGAGAAGGTTCTGCGTACGTCCTTTGTTCTGATGAAGGATGCTAAGTTTTGATAGAACATTGTCAGAATGAGAAGAGATGAGACTACGGTGAACTACAATGAATTTCTGGTTGAATTTCATTAAATATATTATGATCCTGCATTACGAAAACCGTAACAAAAATGGGTTTACTGCATTAAAGCAAGGAAATGTATCAGTGAGTGAAGTGCATCAAAAATTGATCAACTATCCAAATGATGCCCTTACGTGGTCATTATTTAGAGGAAAAAGATACAGAGAATGATTGGAAAGTTCTGACTAGAGATCCTTGTTTTGGTGGAAAGTGGTCTAATACCACCACCTTCGGTGACAGACTGCGTCAGTCATGCCTGACAGGTTAAACACCAGCAAGCTGGATAGAAAGAAGAAAGAGAAAAAGTCTGAGAAACTTGGAAGAGGGAAAGGATTTTGACTAAATTTTTCCTAAGTTAGAACCTAAATTGGCCAAAGCAGTAAACCTAATCAGAATGTTAGGCCAAGACAGTTTAATGCTCCAGGCCTATAGTCGTAGAATAAAGGAAAATGCAAATTTTCCAAGAAAATGAAAACCTAACTTGGGATAATAGAAGGCAGTAAAGGAAGCTGACCAATAATATAAGATCAGATGTATCTAGTTGTGCTACAAGTGAGAAGAGGCACTGGCCATAATACTGAATTGATCTCAGTGCATGTTACCAATGTGGGAAAATAAGGCCATTATGCTAGAAACTGGCCCACAAATCGGTAGAATACACAGGAAACATTTTAACCACAGCAACAACGTCCCAAGCCCATGTGTTATAGGCTAGATTTGAAAGATCATTGGTAGTACAAGAAAGACAAGAACGCATGCCACGTGCCAATGTTAGTGTCTTGGCGTACATCAAAGAGGATGTGAAAGTAGGAACATCAAACATAGTGACAGAATCGATTGTTATAAGGTTAGTTGATTGTGACGTAATCCTAGGAATGGATTTCCTAGGGAAATATCAAACCATAGTTGATTATCAGAACAGAAAGATAGTATTTCAACTAGACGATGAAGAAAGCTTTGAATACGTGGATTCATCATGTAAATCGAGGAAGATGATAATTAGCTCGTGAAGTGCGAGTAAGATAATATCCAATGATTTAATTGGATATTTGGCCTATGTGGCAGATGTAATAGAGGAACAGAAGATTTAATCAGAAAATGTTCTTATGGTCCAAGAATTTCTCGACATTTTTCTTCGAGGAATTACTTGAATTATCACCTGAACAAGAAATTTCATTTGAAATCAAGCTCATGCAAAGAACTGCACCCATTTTCAAAGGTGTGGCAGTATTCTCTAAGATTGATTTACGATTAAGATACCATTAACTAAGTGTTCAAGGAATTCCTAGATAAGCTGCCATTGTGTTTATCGATGACATACTTATATCCTCATAGACTCATAAGGAGTATGAAGAGCATTTGAGAACTGCTCTGCACGTTATGAGATAGCACTAATCCTATGCAAAATTTTCCAAGTGTGAATTTTGACTAGATAAAGGGCATTTTCTGGGGCACGTAGTCCCTAAACAAGGAATCGTTGTAGATCCTATCAAGGGAAAATGATTAATGAATTGCCTACACCTAAGACTGCAATGGGAATACGGAATTTCTTAAGTTTGGCTGGCACCTATAGAAGACTTGTGGAACGGTTCGCATGACTAGTGGCACCTCTTACGGCTTTTACGCGCAAGGAGAGGTAATATGAGTAGACTGAAAAATGTGAAAAGAGTTTTCAAAAGTTAAAAATTTGACTAACAAGCGCGCCAATTCACACGCTTCTTACAAAAAGGGAGAAATTCGTGATATATTGCGATGCATTGAAAGAGAATTTGAATATGTGGCAAAGAAGATGTTTGGAGTTGGTGAAGGATTACAACTGTGAGATCCTCTACCACCCAAAAAAAAATCAATCAACCGTGTGATGGATGCCTTAAGCAAAAAGTCTACTGTTCCATACCAGTAGCCAAAAGGAAAACTAGCAGAACAATTACGACAAGAGATACACTCATTGAAGTTGGAGCTGATATCCGAAAGGTTAGCTGTACTCCAATCAGAGTCATCGCTATTTGAAGACACTAAAAGGGTTCTGAAGCAAGATCAAATTTAATAAGTTATCAAGAAGGGATTTCCAAGGGTGGAATGATCCTACAGTAAGGAGGAATTCATATTCCAACTAATAAAGGATTAATAAGGTGAGGTATGGCAAAAGCCCATAAAATGCCATATTCAGTGCATTTCAGAATGAGTAAAGTATACTAGAAATTAAAATTGCAATTCTGTTGGAAAGAGACGACAAATGAAAGCGTAAAATTTGTGAACTGATGCATGACCGTCAGAAGGTCAAGACTGAACATAAACATCCAGGTGGAAAACTGGAATCATTGGAAGTTCTCGAACGTAAGTAGGAACATATTACGATGAATTTTGTAGTGGAATTATCAAGGACCTAAGAGCAGTATAACACCATCTGAATTATGGTGGATAGATTGATGAAAACCGCAAGAGTCATAGTAGTGAAAATAGCTTTTCACTGGAAAAGTTAGCGAATTTCTATATAAACCATGTTGTCAGATAACATAGTGTTTCAAGTTTGTCATATTCGATTTAGATGCGCAATTCGCTTCGAATTTTTGGAAGTATGTACAAGGAGTCATGGGAATGAAATTGCATCTTAGTACGACTTTTCATCCCTAGATGGAAGATCAATCTGAGCGAATTACTCGGACACTAGAAGACATGTTTCGTGTCTAAGTCATGGATTTCCTAAGAATTGGAATGAGAAGTTACTATTAGAGGAAATTCTCGTACAACAACAGCTGCCAAGCTTCTATAGGAATGGTACCCTGTGAAGCTTTATATGGACAAAAGTGCAGATCACTTACCTATTGGTATGACCTGTGAGAGAAACAGTGGGACAAGACCGATTTCGTATAAGAAACATCGGATGTAATTATGAAAATACGCGATGAAGAAAGATCGCACAAAGTCGGCAGAAAAATTATGCAGATAAACGCTGAAGATCCCTAGAGTTTAATGAAAGGGATTTCATATCCTTTAAAAGTGTTCCCAATGAAGGGAGTAATGTGTTCAGTAAGAAAAGAAAATTTAGTCCAAGATGTATTGGACCCTATGAAATTTTTGAACGTATTGAAAAGGTTACCTATAAATTGGTACTACTTTCAGAACTGTCAGCAGTACATAGTGTTTTTCACGAATGTATGCTAAGGAAACAAGTATCGAATTTATCTCACGTATTGAGGTACAAATCGATTCAGATTCATGAGGATCTGACATATAAAGAGCAACTTGTTCAGATTTTGTTGGGAAAGACGAAACGAGAATGTTGTACCCTCACTTGTGCTAAATTTTTGAGGACAAAAATTTTATAAGGAGGGGTGAATGTAATAACCGGGAAATTTTACTGTTCTCGGAATAGGGTAAATTGCATGTACATAATGAATTTCATGTTTAAAATGTGAAATGTATAATTAATAATGTGTAGAACGAGATAAAATGTTCTAACGATATTACAAATTAAGAATTCGGTGATGTAAAAGCATGCTGAATTGAGCTGGGGAAAAACAGTGAACTGTAAACCCTAACAGGTGACTCAGGGTAAGCTAAGTGCACAAAAAAGATAAAATACTGATAGTAGTGATTTTAGACGTGAGTGCGTGTGTGTGTTGCACATAGTATCGAGAGGTTATTCTAAATGACCTCTTCTTGACCTAAAATTAATATATTTAGATTCAGCATGCTCAAATTAGTCAATTGAGCATAAAAAATAACATTTGACCTGGACATATGCAGTATCAAGAAATTGGTCAAGATGACATTTTCTTGATATAAAACTGATATATTTGGAATCAAAATGCTCAAATTAGTCAATTGAGCACAAAATGAGAATTTCGATCGGGAAATGTACAGCACCGGAAACTGACCGAGATGACCTCGAATGACGACGAAACTGATATATTTGAATTCATGACGCCCAAATTAGTCAATATAGCCTATCAGAATGCTCAAATTAGTTAATTGAGCATAAAGGTAATTTTTGATCGATTTGATCGAGAATTCACAGTATTGGAAACTGGTCGAAATGATCTCGGATGGAAATAAAACTGATATATTTGGGTTCAGCACGCCCAAATTAGTCAGGATAGCTCATGTTGAAATTTTGGTCAAAAAGGGTATAAAAGGTCGAAATTGCAGAAAAGGCCACATAATTTTCATTTTCTAGATTTTCTCCCCCACATATACACCGTCGGTGAACAGTAACCGACCACCGGAAATGGTGTCCGTTTTCAACACCACTGGTCTTGTTGGAAAACTCTCGACGAGCTGTGTGACGCCTTAAATTTTATTTAAGGGTCAATATATAATTTAAATAAAATTAGTGTGCCAAAAATTAATTAAAAATCTTTTGGAAACCCTAGGTTGGTTTCCTAGTCAAATTCCACTCAAAAAGTCAACAAATTTTGGGTTCAAAAACCCTAAAATATTCGGCCATTACTTGGGATTTTTAATTAAAATTTAAATCCCACAAATCCAAGGAGGATTCAAACTCAAATTTCATCCCTTAAATATAAAGAAGAAATTCGACCATAAAGTGTAGGAAATAAAGGAGATTTTATTTGAATTAAAAGCTAGGTCAAAACTCAATCAAAATTCAAATTATTTTTCCTTAAAAACTAATGGATGATTTCAGCCACTTAAGGAAAAATAAGGAGAGAAAAACCCTAGTCTCAAAACAGCAAAAAATTTCCCCTTTTTGCCCCTCAAAATATTCGGCCAAGCAAAAAAAAAAAAGGAAAGAAAATAAAAAAAAACCTAGTATAAGAATCCTTTTTCAACTCTCATTCACTTTTTCTTTCACTCTCAAAATTCGGCCAGCCTCACCATATTTCCTCTCTGAATTCTTCTCTCCCAAAACACACCAAAATAGCAAGCAAAACCTACCTAAAGGCAGCTCAAAGATTCAACAAATTTTGAGACAAAAACAAGGTAAGAAATCAACTTTTTCCTTCCTTCTCCTTTTGATTTAAACCCCAAAATTTATATGGTTTTCTCTACTGTTTTCCCCACTGTTTTGAAGACTCCAACACTCATACAAATTCAGCCAAAAAGGAGACCAAGCATCAAAAATAGTGCAGCACAAACAAGGTGTGAATTTCTCTCTCTGAAGCCCTAAAAATTTTGCCTCATTGATCCCCTTTCAAAAACCCTATTATCACATGTATAAAATTTTATTATTTTTGCCAATTTGATTATTGGGTTGTGTTAATGACATATAAATAAGGTTCTCCACAAAATTTCATGATCATTGGATGAAAATTGAATTGGTTTGAGGCTAATTGAAATTCGGACAGAAAAAACAGAAATCTGGAAAAATTACCATATGAACAGTAAATTTGTGTCAGCCATAACTTGAGTTTTAAAAATGATTTTTGAGTGAATCTTGAGGCTAACATTAAATTCAAGATGTCCCCTAAATGCCTGAAAAATTTCAGAACCAAACTCATCCGTTGGCCTAGTAAAAATATTTTTCTAAGATAGGTGGACAGAACTGCCAGTTTTTGAACTGAAACTAAAACCCTAATTTTATGCCTGAAAACAACCCCTCGGGTTTTGGCCTAATTGAATAAACAAACGATGTCTAAAAATTATAAAAATTATATGGAATTAAAGCTACGGATGTCTAGTTTAAATATTAAAAATTTAGAATTTTTTGGGATTAAAAATGAATTAATATTGATTTTATAGTCAGCCTAGGTCAATCTGCCCATGTCCAGTAATATCCTAACTTAGAGTTTTTTTTTCACAAATTTTAAATCCCAAATGTTTATTAAACATTTTAAAATCCTTTTGTGGCACACTAAAATGATTAGATGGTTATGTCTAGACCTAGACTGATCATATGTTGTGATTATAGGATTTATTTGATGTTCTTGCTTGATTTGTGGATCACGTCATCGCAACGCTTGTGCGATAATCGAGGTAGGACTTTCTAGCCTTTTCTGGGAGTAGTCAAGTGTTTTAAATTTCCCTGTTTTATCGATGGCATGCTGTTCTCAGTTTATGAAACTATTTTACTGTTTTTGATGAAATAAGCACATGCAAAGTGTTTTGTAATAAATGTGTATTTTAAAGCGTGTTTTGATTAATGACATAATATAACTTGGTAAATACCATCTTTTGAATAATCCGATGAACATAATTGAGCTCTAGTTCACGATCATTATAAATGATGCGTGCGTCCCAAAGTTAACGCCATGGGGGAAGGTCCCTAAACCTGCGCAGGGCCGTTCGGCCTATTTAGACTGTAACGAGATGATCTAGGATAATTCAATTCAAGGCACGTATATTATAGCTACGACAAGTCCTCACTCAAAATATGATGGTTTATTTTAATGATTTATTATTTTAATATTGGGGCACGTATATTGCAGCTACGCTAAGTCCTCAGCAGAATAAAACTTGTATTAAAAATGTTTTCATGAAATTGTTGATTATTTTTGGAAATGATTATTATGCCATGTACTCTTAAATTGTTAATTATTTTTGGAAACAAATATTATGTCATACTTTTAAATGTTACCTGTTTAATCCACCTTTGTTTCTGTCCTACTGAGCCAGCACTTACGTCCCTTTTCTTTGTGATTTCGAAATGACTACTTCCAGGTACGGGTGGTAGCAGTTCCGAAAATCGTTGAGCTATTCGTTTCTACCGAAGATGATGCTATTCGTTTTCTCCATCTTCTTCTTTCTGTTTCTCGTTCTGATGTAATGAGACTTTAAGTTTGGACTTTATTTTACGTTATTTAAGTTTCATGCTTGGGAATATTTTATGATTGGTAATTTCTTTTGAAGACCGATTTTGTGTTTGGTTTCCGCATTAAAAAGTATTTATTTTCTACTTTATTTTATTATGTGGTTATGATGCTACTTTATAAATAATTAGGTTTAGCTAAATTATGATGTTGACTCGCTTTTCGTAATAAATGTTTTTTCCTTAAATCTCGGGTTGATATTATGATTTGGCTGCCGTGTCACATGTCTAAATTTTGGGCCGTGACAAGCTGAGTCCAACGGTGTGCTGAATAGACGGAACCGACGCCGGAGAACGCTGCACGCACCGCCTGAAGACGCCGGTGGCCAGAAATTTCAAACGGCCGTATCTCCACCGTCTGACCTCAGATCGACATGATTCTGGTCCCAAAAGCTTCGTCTTGAAGAATAGAACAAAACCCAAGCATCATTTCAGTGCAACAGTCACCGGATCGCGTCGCCCGTAGCAGCGCCGTCGCCGCCGTGGAATCCATCGATTCCGCCGGAGTTGAGTGACGTGCTTGGTACCAAAAGACTCAGAGTGATGTGCAGAGCAAAAGCCCTCAAACAATTTCGGGAAACAACCCTGGCACGGTGGAGATTCAACGCCGCCACCGTGGGTCGAGTTTTCGAGGCCGATTGTCGACAATCGGAGCCTCCAATGGTGAAATTGACACCACCGATAGACTCCTCTCATCGAGATCTTCAAGGTAGACATCTCCATTGTTCGTGCTACCACCGTCCACTACCGGTCAACGTCAGAGTCAACGTCGGTCAACGGCAACCCGGGGGCGGAAAAATGAAGAATGGCCCATTGGCCTATTTTCGACGTTTTGGACACATCCGCGGCATCAGAATTGCCAACTGGGATTTCGAACGTGAAGAACGGAGACAAAACGTTTGTACTATCGAGACCAAACAGTTCGTCCGATCACCAACGGGATGATTTCGGTAGTGATTTCATTTCCCTTCATTCCTTATTTATGTATTGGAATGATTTACATGTAATTTGTATTCAAATTGTAAAAAGAAAAGAATAAAAAAGAGAGTAAAAATGAATGAAATGTCAGAAAAAGAAAATGCATGGGAAATGTGAATATTTTTACGTAAAAAGTTGAGTTTTACGTAAAAATTAGGCCTCTGGTATAGTACGTGGTAGATTAGACTAAGTTAGATGGTTTTGAGGCGTTTCCTAAACTCGGGAGACCTAGAAATTTAGCGGAAATACTGTCGAAATTTTGAAAATGGCACTAAGGGCAATTTGGTGAAAAATGAGAGGGAAATTGTGTTCAATAATAGAAACAGAGACCCCTCAATGAGTTAAGCTCGAAAAATGGGAAAATGAACCTTTGAGGAATAGTAAACCATCCCTCCGAAGTTGTGAAAATGTAAGAGAATGGGAAAACCAATGTCAAGGGTATTTTAGAAAACGAAAGGTAAATTTGAGGTCAGGATGAAAACCTGAGCCCACTCGGTGTCTAAGGCTCGGGATTAGCATAACAACCATTTCAAGAGCAGTAAAATACCCATTTAAGGCTCTGAAACGTGAGAAAAACAAGAAACGACCCTAGGTGTCAGAATAGTACCACCCGAGGGTCGGATGACCAATAGTCGTCTATAAAACAGCAATGGATGTTGTAAAAGTGAGTAAAAGCTTAAGAAATATTATTTTATGATATTTGGGCTTAGAAAATCCTGTTAAAAGTCACAGTGAGCATATGACGCTCCCGAGACCCGTCAGGGGCAAAATGGTCATTTTGACCAAAAATTTCTGAAAGGCTCGGAAAGGACCGTGAATGCCTAAGGATAGTTAAAATGAAATTATAAAAGTTAAATTTAGGTCTTAAACCAACAAAAAGTAGGTTTATGATGAGAAATCAAATCAGTGGCAAAATGGTAATTTTACCAAGAGTTAGTGTAAAAACGAAAAATGGGATTTTAGATTCCTAAGACCATTTACGGGAAATCAAACGTAGAACTTTTACGTTTTACTAAATTTTGAATATGAAATGAAGATTTAGAATAATCGTGGTTATTCCGATTTTAGGAACCCGATCCAGACGCGGCAAATGAACGTTTGCGGAGCCGGAGAAGGAAATGCTAGCGAAAGTATATGTGAGTTTGAACATTTAATTAACTGCAACATGAATAGACTATTATGTCTAAGTGTGATATGTGTAAGTTCCAGCATTCATTTGTCTGCTCATGAACATTCTGATGTTGTTCATTATATGGATGAATTGATCTGTTATGTCTAGGTTTATGTGCTATATGAATGTTTCATAGCGCGATGCTATGATAAATGTTTGGTAAGCTCAGATATTCACATGTCTGCAGCATGAATTACTACTTGATTGACTTAAGTACTTTTCGTACAAACTTGTAAAGTCCTGTAGGCAATAGAGGTGTAGTTAAACTAACTCACCTAATGAAATAAGAAATTAAAAAGTGTATAAATAATACACTATAGAGAATTGCTAGGACACTATGGTGTGGTTAATTAAAAACACAAATAAAGAAATAAATGTAAAGACCTACGGCAGTAAGGGTTCCACCATGGGACGATTCATATGAATGTCACCGGTAAGGAACTATAAGAAAGATGGTAATGAAACCACTAAGGCGTACTGCCCCTCCAACATAGTATGGGAGGTTTTTCTTTGATCCTACGAGGATATCAGGGCTGTGGAGGCTGATGTTCTAAGGTCGCTCCTTAGACCCTCCCAATCAGCGTGCTAATAATCATCGGTACTACCATAAATAGAGCTCTAAACTAGAAATCAAATAGAGAATAAACAATCAATAAAATGATAAAATTCATAATTGAGCATAACCGAAGCTTACGCTAGAATAATGTAAATTCGGTTAGGGTATGTGAATAGTATCCCGATAGAGTAAAGTGAATAGTAACCAGTTAGGGTAACTGTTACTATTCTTCAGTCATAGGTCAGAGTTACTATTCATGGTAAATAGTACTATTTATAGAAAATTGAGTTTTAGTGTTTTTGAATCAATATTGATTCTTACTATGTATGTTTGAACTTACTGAGCCTGTTAGCTCATCAGTTTGTTCATGTTGTAGGTAAGAAACTTGTCTAGTAGATTTCTGAATGGCGGCAGGATGCGAGCGTGTCAAAGGGGTAGGGAATCTACTGTAGATATGGTCCTGCTACAAGTTTTCTGCTTAGCGTTGAAAACAGAGATATGTATTGCAAAAAGATTTGAATTATGTATTATGTATAAACTATGTTTGTACTTTTAAAAGTGACAAACATAGTTCAGTTTAATTACGTTATGTTTACAAACAAAAAATGTATTTTAAAAAAAATGATTCCAAATTTCACAAAGGGTTTAAAGGAAAGAAAAGAATTTAGGCGACCTGACGAAGTTCACGAGCTATTTCAGTCGGCTAAGGAGCTTGATTGTAATAGTTTCGGTGGATCGAGGTCGGGGGTGCCACACATTCCACATATCAGAACAACACATATCACCAAATGCAGAACATCATTTACTGAATCATAACATACTGAATGCATAACAGAAACATCGTGTACTGAATGCATCTTACTGTAAATGGAAGCATGGTGAACTATATCGTGAACAATGCATGGTCGATTATACTCATCTTATGCTTCAATGTTCTTTTCTTCCTTATGTCTACTTAGGGCCCGTGTGTCATACCGAGTGCATATGGATTATCAGGAACTCCCCTAATCTGGGCCTTAGCCTGTTATACAGTATGAGCTTCAGCTCGTTAGATTTTGTGGGCCTTGGCCCGTTATACTGACACCCTTATTCTCATCTTTCCCAATTCTTTATTTGATCATGCCACATGCTCTACTAGGCTATCCCCTAATCTTACGCGATGGGGATGCCTAGCCTCTAATTTGTTCTTTCATCAATCTACGTGATTATGAAACTATATGCTCCTATGTATGCTGTGCAACAACGTGCACATGGTGTCATACTTAACATATTGTAAAAGCCATCATTTAAATTCATTTTATTCATGCCGCAAGCAGAGTTGTACTTACCTCATTTGCACGCAAACTTGTACTCTCACCTTAGTCAACTTACAGGTTACTACCTGTTATCAATAATGCATCTCATTAATATTGGTCGTTGAGTCACTAGTACTGTTAGTGGCTAATACATGGTACCGATTACCGTCGGAAGTAACTCTCTCTCTCACTCTTGAGAGTTTTCTTCTCTATACATGGTTAATTAATTTATTACCCAATAAATTAATTAATGTCATTCTTAGGTTACCATTACCATTGGTGACTATAACTTGTGTTTCTATGTGGTACCGAATCCCATCAGTACCCTATTGGTTTACTTTGGAGATTTGGTGTCTAACTTCTATCGTGTTTGATTAATTGTCTACTTAACAGATTAATCCTCATTCCTTACTATTTTGTTCAAAACATGGTCCTTGACTGTTTATTGACCAGTCAACTTACCGATTACCTCATGCATTATTAACTAGGTAATCTACCGGGTTACTATGTGTAAACTTGGTGTAGTAACCGACCAGGTTACTTTGCTTGTTTGGGTGTGGTAGGCTACAGAGCTACCCACACTGTTTTAGTCATTTTTGAAAATCGTTTTGATTGCCTTATAAAATTCTTGGGAAAATTATATGCTTTGAAACCATCCCCTTATCACCCCATTGGAAGGTGGGGGAATGTTTTATGAAAACCATATTTTTATTTTAAAGTGTTAAAACATATTTTGGGATTGTATTTAAAAGGGGTTTTTGAACCACTTATTGAAACTGTTTTAAAAACTTATTTGAAACGACTTTGTTTGCAAATTTGGTGAACATAAAATTTTTCGTCCTCGACGAGATGAATAATTCTTGTGTTCACCTCAGAGCTTAAATCTAACTCAAACAGGTCTTCATCTTACCACACCTGTGGCTACTTATGCCCAGTTTTTGTAAAAATCCTAGTTTAACGCTATTTTGAAAACAGCTCTGTTTGAGGCCTGAAACGGCCAAATTTTTAAAACTCGTACAGTCATCCTAAAGATTTCAACAAGATCTACAACTTTCATGTTGAGCTTGAGATCTAGTTTGGAATCTAAGTGGTCCATTTTTAACAAAACCCAAGACTGTGTTTGGGCTCAAATTTTTAGTCCTAGTTTTGGACACCGAATGAATACCATTCAAAAAACCTATCTTAGTCCCGTTTTTGGCCAAAATCGGTTTGATGCAAAAACGACTATAATGAAATTTATTTAAAACTCCATGTTTTACGAAATCCCAAATTCGGAGCCTAAGGGGGTCAAAATGGCCAAAACCTGTGGCCTTTTCTAGGGACAGTTTTGAGTCCAACCACTTTTCTAAACGTTCACGCTCACACATGCACACATCCATTCGTAAAAATGTAAACACAATCACATAACCACTAACTTAAGAATAGCTAAGGGCTCAAAATAAACTTATTACAACCCATTTACATGAACAAATACACATAAATCCCTTGATCAAAATCTTAAAAATAACTAACCACAAAAGAGAGGTTTTCAGTTTTTACCTCTTGTGCTATGAATCAAGCACAAATCCAAGTGAAGGCTTGAGTGATCAAATTACTGTGTGATTCTTAGTGAAGAAGGGGTCGGTTTGTGCTAGCAAGACACCCAAAAATTTCTTTTAACATTAACCCAAAATACTAACTAATAACCAGAAAGATAGTTTCTAAAAACTCACCCTTGAGTATCCTTGAAATGGCTTACATTGAACACCTCTAACACAAGCTTGAAGGGGCTGGTTTTTGGCAACCTTTTAGCTGGGTTTTTAGGCTTGAAAATGGTGGTTTTGGGGGTGTGGGATGGTTGGCTACAGCAAGGGAAAGAGAGAGAGAAAGAATTGTGGTTTTTGGGGTGTGAAAAAGAAAGACTAAAACCTAAAGCCATGCCCACCCTTTTATAGACAAATCCTAATCAAACGTAACCAACTTTAAGCTCAATCAATCTAGCCAATCTTAGGCTAATTTGGGGACAAATTTCTGCCCATTTTCTACCCCCTAGAGCCGTGGACTGCACACATTGAAGGAGGGGAAAATAGACAAGATTTTCTTGGTGACATGTGATGGAAAGCTTGCATTTTTTAATCAAAATTTGTCATAACTTGTCCCTTATCTTAATGCTACTTTTTGGGGTTATTTTTGCAGCTAAAAAAGCTAGTTTTTAGCTAAGGGCACACAGTTTTAAGGCCAAAATAAATCTGCATTTGCTTCTTTTCACAGTCCAGTTTTCTACTGCAGTATTCGGTCCTTTCTTGGCAGTGTTCTAATTTTCACCCAGAAATCAGATTTTTTGAATCTCATTTTTATACTAATCATTCCTACTTGGTTTATACTATCTAAAGCCTATTTTGTACCAGCTTGCTATCTATTTCCTATACTATGGTTGTGTCTACACTGTGTTGTACTTACGCACGCATATCGAGGTGTTTTCGCACGAAATTTTCAACACAGTCTCTCTTGACTAATTCGGATGTGCTGATTTTAATTTTATCAGTTTTACGTCCGTCCGAGATCATCAGGACTAATTTTTGAGATCTATGTGACCCTACCTTGAAAAATGTGTCAAGTCCCTGATTGACTAATTTGGGCGTTTTGAGTCTAAATATATCAGTTTTGGGGCGAGAAAATGTCGTCTTGACCCTCTTCCCGATACTGCATATTTCCAAAACAAAAATTCTCGTCTTATACTCAATCAACCAGATTAAGCCTACTAACTATTAATATATCAGTTATAGGTCAGATTAAGGCGATCTTGGCCATTAATCTGATACTACATTTTTCATTATTTACTATTCATCGTTTCTAGCTCAACTGACTAGTCTGAGTGTTCTGCCTCTGATTTTGTTAATCTCTGGGTGAGAAGAGGTCATTTAGACCGTTTTCTCAATACCGTACCCTTGCTAGGGTTATTTATCGCTATTGTGCTCAGATGTTTGGTCTGAGCGTTCTGGTGATCTGTTCACTAGCCTTGTGTTAAGAAATGGTCGTCCAGGCTAGTTTTCGGACACTGCGTGTCTCATACACTATCACACATAATAGGGTGGACCGGGTTCACTGTTGATCACCCCTTTCACTGCATGAATAGTACTTAAACAGTACTGGACCTGTTTAATCTATTCAACTGGAAAATATATTGCATTTTCAACTTAATCACTCATTGTATAGTAATTGGGTTTCATGCACTTTGAAAGTCTGTATAGCGGCTCTCTGCTCATTACATGACCTTCTACACAGGTGTATATTGTTTAGACATGGATGTGTACTAGTTAAGCTTGCTCAACACGGCCATGTCTTGAAACACATTCATTTTACCCGAGCAGTACACTGCTACTTACATGGTTGTGTACCTGATCGTGTCGCACTACATGGCCATGTACTCTCACACGGTTTCTCACACTTATATAGTTCGATCGGTACACAGCTTCTTACACAGCCGTGTACCTAACCGTGTTCCTCGAATTTGCACTAAAAGGCACAACTAACCCAAATTCATTCCTCAATTTCTCATTATATAGAATTTAGGTTACATAAGTATGGGGTCCTTACAACGTACCCCCCTTACAAAATTTTTATCCTCGAAAATTAGAATAGTTCTGGGAAGTTTTTTTTCATATACTTCTCCCGTTCCCATATGGCTTCTTCTATGTTGTGGTTCCATCACAACACTTTTACAAGTGGTATAACCTTAATCCTAAGTACTTTGTCTTCTTTGGCTAGGATTCGTATGGTTTCTCCTCGTATGTCAGATTGGCATGCACTCCATGCAGTCTCACTAGCTGAGCTTCATAAATTTCTGCTAGTCTTCCTACTGAGTAGCTCACTTTCATGGTTAAAAATCGAGCTGATTTTGTCAATCGGTCCACAATTTCCTAAATTATGCCATTGTCGCTTGACGTTCTTGGTAATCCATCTACAAAATCCATCATAATCTAGTCGCATTTCCACTTGGGTAGCTAAATTTTTGTAATTCTCCTACTGGGCATTGGTGTTCTACCTTAACCTTCTGGCACGTATGGTATCTGGCAACAAACTCGGTCGCATCATTCTTCATTCCAGGCCACCAAAAACTTTCATTTAGATCATTGTACATCTCATTTGCCCTTGGATGTACAGAATATGGCGTTTTGTGGGCTTCTGAAAGGATCTTTTTCCTGAGTTTTTCATCATTCGGAACACACACTCTATCTCTAAAATAGAGTATGCCATCCTTAGCGACTCTAAACTCTGTATTCTAGCCCTTTGTTGCCTCCTTTTTGAGCTTGTTCAGGAATGAATCAAGGTCCTGATCGATCTTAAATCCTCCTAGGAGTGTCGATTGGATGGTCATGTCCGACAACCTCCCCATCAAAAACTCGATTTTACTACTGCGCAACTCCTTTTATAGTGCTTCTAGCAAGGCACGTACAACTATAAGTGATGAAGAGTGCTCTCTACTCAACGCGTTGGCCACCTTATTGGCTTTTCCTGGATGATATAAGATTTCACAGTCGTAATCCTTCACTAGTTCTAGCCATCTTCACTGCCTTGTGTTGAGCTCCTTCTGCGTGAAGATGTACTTGAGGCTCTGGTGGTCTGTGTAAATCTCACACTTAATGCCGTACAGCAGTGCCTCCATATCTTGAGCACAAAAATGATCGCTTCTAGTTCTATATCATGAGCGGTGGTTCTTCTCATGGTCCTTGTGATTGTCACCGTTGCCTTCCACCTCTAAGAGGTGTTCGGGAGACGAAAGGGGCTGGTTCAGGCTCTTCCATGGGATCCCCTAACATCTTCAAGTGCTTAGGGCTGATGCTCGGCCTTGGTTTCGTCATGAGCCTTCTTCAACATGTGTTGTAGAAGTCCATATCAATTTCCTTATAGTGCACAGCATACATTAGAATTATATCACTGGACATCGGCTGTAGTCTCTCAGTCCGATGAACATATTCCTATATATCCGCAACTCTAGGGAACTTAGGTGGTTTCACCTCCCTGCTTACCCATAGAGAAAAACTGGGGCTGATGTTGGACTCCTCTCGATGATTTGCTCGATCATAGTATGGCGAAACTTGACCCTGTTAAGAGCTCATCCTGGTCACAAGAATCTCAATACCCACGAGAGTACCTTCCTAAAAGATATCAACGGCCATCAGGACTCAGTTATCCTGATCAATGGTGTACAATCGTGGAATCATTTTGATAATGTGAAACCAATCCTGACATTCTCATGGAGTGCAGAGTACTTTTACTACTCAAAACTTAGCACACAACTAGCCCTGAAGATCGATACAATTTGAGTGGTAATCCATGTTCCTACTTTGAACAGTTCCTTAGCACTGCATGGTCATGATTCTACGTATAGTAATCTCACCATCCCTTCTAACTTTTTCTTTTTCGGTCGGTACAAAATCTGGACAAGCTCGAGCCAGTTGCTCAATTTCCCTGACTGCTTCCATGACAATCATGCCACCTTGGTACTGGTTATTGAATTCATCTGGCTGCCCTATTAGTGCTTCTTCATTGAAGTACATCCCTCTGAATTCCTCAACGAAGTCACTCTGGCTTATCTGGCTAACGTTCCTCCTGATCACTATTATCTTCTATTATTGGTGCGCTTCCCTGTGCAGGGTAGAGGATGCATACATCACTTCCTTCCTATCTGTTAGCCTTATAATAATCCAAGATTGCTTGAGTATTCTATTGGCCTAGTTAGGCTCTAAGTTGGGCCAACTCTCGTTGTTGGTTCTCTACCATTTCCCGCATGGCTGCAAGCTGTGTTGCCAATTCCTCCTCTTGGGAGAGTTACATCGTTTGACTTCGTGTCCTCGCCATTTTGTTCCTTGGGATCCTACCATGTAGAAAGAAAAGAAAGTAAAGCTTTGGTCTCGTAATCGGGAATTAGATCACATATCAATTTCCTTTCTTATTTAACTATTATAAGCATATTTACATGCAACTTTCATTTTTCGCAATGCCGTGATGTTTAATACGATCGTCGTATCGCATTGAAACATCGTCTGAGTGCTAGGACTCATCCCATACTTTTCTCTTACATTATGCTTATGTGTGTAAGGTCATATCTTGAGCCTTCGGGCAAAACTAGACTACTTTTCGTATATCATATATAATAGTACATAACATTAGTATGTTGGAAGTGGTAAACGCACACATTTCCCAGTACATATGCTCAAAAGAACGAATTAGGCTAAATCAAGTAAGAGTAGGCTATGGCCTTCCCTCATACATGCATACATATAGTCAAAAGGGGATATACTAAAGTAAGTTCCAGCTACTCCGAGGTCAAAACAAACTTTGCATCAGAGACATTCTCGTCATCAATCTCATCAAAAAAGAACTCCTCTAGGCCCTCCTCCTCTACCGCTGAACTAGAGCTGTTCTCATCATCACTGGCTATGATGATTTGAGGCTTAGGTTTGGGTTCTACCCATTCCTCTCTGCTAAGATAGTCATCATCATTCTCCTCAGGATGATATACAACTAGGGGTATTGCGGGGATAGGATCCTCTTACATAGGTTCTTCTGCATTTCTGGCACCTCTGGCGGAAGCTTAGCCACAGGGTCCTGTGGCGACCCGCCCTTCGTAGAGATCATACAATACTATTACAGTTAAGCTTCAGAGTTAACTATGATAGATTATACTCTCATGGGTCACCGGCTAATCTATCTCTTTTGTAAAACATGATATTTTTGGGGGATTTTTTTTTAAAACATCATGTAAAACATTATCCACTAATCACTTTGTCTACAAGTACAAAGTAATTTACATAATACAGTACTTTCGCAAAATATATGTTATTACGAAAGAACTGTTTCTCTTTCATTTCTCTGTTATCACTCAGCAGAAATACTCTAACAAGACCATATCTCTTGGCCTCCTATCCCATTTGACACTCGCTATCCCGTCCGCCATCCAGCCATACAAAGCTAGTGAGCTGGTTGCTTACCTGCAACATAAGCAAAAATGGTGAGTATAGGCTCAATAAGTTCAAACATGCAAGAAATAGAATTTCTATGAATAGTACTATTTATTATGAATATTACATTGACCACTATTCATTATGAATAGTAACTTTGGCTACAACACAGTATATCAATAGTACATCAACCACGGTGTTAGTCCTTTCACGAAACTGTCTTATGCTCAATTATGGCATTGTTTCAGTTTTAGGTAATTATCTTTAATTATGTTCTGGTTTTGAGCTCAGGTTGGCAGTACCATTTTAGTGTGCATGACTGGAAGCGGTACATTAGTGCTGACCTCCACATCCTTAATCTCATCATCATAGCCCCAAAGGCAAATTTGTACATGACTGGGAGTGGTACATCAATGCTGACCTCCACAGCCTTAATCTCATCATCATAGCCCCGAAGGCAAAGTTTACCTCCTTGTACGGAAGGCTGGTACGCCAAAAGTGGTTTCATTACCGAATTTTTAAAATTCTAACCCGGTGACTTCATATTGCCCCGTGGTTAGGAATGGTTTACATTTTAATTTCACGTGAGTGAGTTTCATTAACCTCGCTCTAATGCCCGAAGCACAATCTATTATGTGTCCTATTTCAATAGTGCCCGTAGCACCTTTCGTCTTTCTCTCTATTCTATAATAGTGCTCGTAGCATATACGTACCTAACTTATAGTTAGTACATCAAAGTTAGCAATAATAATGCTACATGTTGCAGACAGGTAAATGTTTGAACTTACCTTATTTATTTCTTCCCCTTTTCCTTCTTGGATCTTTAATCGCCCTCCTTGTGAGTTGATTTTGGGATCCTACAGACAAAACCTTGTCTGTTAATTTCATTTCCATTAGTAGCTTTTGAGTAACATAGCAAGGTAAGCTTGAAATTTCAAGCTTTTCTTTAGTATTTTGAAGTAAAAATCCGTGGCTATGTTGAGTATAAAAGAATGAGAAAAGTTTAGTTCAAACCTTGTTGTTTAAGGTTAATTAGTTTGCATGACAGTTAAAAGAGTAATTTAGAAGCTTGAAACAAGAATTTTTCATGTTAGTTTTATGAGGAACCCGTGGCTAAGTGTATGGGTTCAAGGAATTTCAAGTTTGGTTTAATTAAATTGTTGTTTTAAAGTGTGTTTTGATATGTAAAACAACTAGAAAGAAAATTTGAAAGCTTAAAACCAAAGTGGGATTCGGTTTGTCGCAAGAAAAACCATGTATGTTACTAGGGTTTGGAAAGAATTTTGAGTTGGTTTTGGTTGATTTAAACACGTGTTTTGATGTGTAAAATGTTTACAAAGAAAAGTTAAAAGGTTTGAAAAAAAATTTTGTAAAAGTTTTCTAAAAAGGAACCATGTATACCTAGTGTGAAGAACATGTAAAAATCATGTGATTTTAGTGTTGTGGTAAGTTAGAATGATGTAGAAGATAAGCTTGTGTAAGTGGTTGAATTGAAAACCAAAGTTAGGTTAAGATTTAGCATAAAACCCATGGCTTTATAAAGAGATTTCAATAAGAATTTTAAACGGTTTTGGTATTGAATATGCCTTAAAAACCAAGAAGAAAAGTAAGAGAAAGAATGTTTGAAAGAAAGGAAGTTTTGGTGCTGGAAACCTAAACTAAAACCGTGGCTTAAGTGATTGAAAAATAAAGACTTCGTGTGTGATTTGTACATTGAGAATGTGGAAAGTTTTTACGTAAAAGTTTAGAAACTTTTACCTAAAATAGGCCTCTAGTATAGTACGTGGCAGGTTTAGATTAGCATAGATGGTTTTGAGGCGTTTCCTAAACGCCAGAAACCTAAAATTTAAGCAGAAATGTTGTCGAAATTTTTAAAGCGGCATTAAGGGCATTTCAGGAAACGAGCGATAAAAATATGCTTGGAAATGAAAATCGAGATCCCTCAGTACCTTAGAGTTTGAAGTAAGAAAGCAAGTCTAGCAGAATAGTAAACCGACCCCTAAAATCTAAAATGCCGAGAGGACGGAAAAAAAAAATAACGTCAAGGGCGTTTTGGGTAACAAGAGTAAAGTTTAGGGTTGGGATGGAAAAACCCGAGCCCCTCGGTGACCTAGGTCGGGAAGAGAATAAGAAACATTCTTAAGATTAGTGAAAAGCTCGTTTGAAACTCCGAAACGCTAGAAAAACAAGCCACGACCCCAAGGGTCAGAATAGTACCACCCGAGGGACGGGTGATAAGTAAATAGTGTAATCTCAACAATTAAGCTGTAAAAATTTACGAGACCTGGAAAAGATTGTTTTAAGATTTTAGGGACTCAGAAAATCCCGTTTAAGCACCAAAATGAGAATGTTATGACCCCAAGACCCGTTAGGGGCAAAATGGTCATTTTGACCAAAAAGTCTAGAAAAGTCAAGAAAGGGGCGTTAAACACTCCAGTTAGCTATTTTATGGTTCTCGGACTTAGGGAACCCGGTCTAAGTAGAAAAATAGAAACATTCCCCGGCCCAGTTACTATTCACGTACATGATACTATTCAAAAAAATAGAAACATTCCTCGGCCCAGTTACTATTCACGTACATGATACTATTCACATGAATAGTACTATTTACAGTCAAAGTTATTATTCACCAAGTTTGCCAAAATTTCTGAAATGCTCGGAAATGGTTGCTATAGCCCTAGAAAAGTCTAAACAGAGTCGTTAGGACTTTAATTATCGCCATAAGACTTTAATTAAGATTTTAAAAGCCAAAGTTCAGATTTTAGTATAATAAAGTCAATTAATGAAAATGTATTAACTGATGACATTTTGTCTTTAGGAAACTCAACTAGAGACGAGCAAAGGAGCTCGACGGACCCACAGAAGTTTACACTAGCACAAGTGCTGTAAGTACAGACATTTAATTGTCTACTCACGAATTGACTTGCCATAGAGTTGTATTATATATATACACATTTAAGTTAACATGTTCACGAGAATAGTTAAGCAAGATCAAATAAAGAAAAGAGGAATAAGATAAGTCAAATAATAAGACTTAAAAGTTAAGGTTGGCGTACCGGCCTCTTCAGTTTCGAGGTTCAAAGATAGCCTCCACCCCAGTTGTCTGGCGCTGCCTCGTTAATAATGAGGTAGTTGATGGCTTGACTTGCTACCTATAGGTAGTAGTCCAGAGATGACCTTAGGGTTGATTGGTGGGTCACTCCCCTGATCCTTTATTGGTCTGTGCGCATTAGGTACATGTAACCACGGGCCCACAAGTGAAAGATTAAGCAAGATAAAGTAAAGCAAAGAAAAGAAAGAAATAGAATAGAAAGAATAAGTAAAGCATAGGAGTAAGAAAATAATTGGTCATAAGTTGACTAACCCTAAGTATGGTGTATTCAGCTTATTTACTTGTATATTTGTACTTACTGAGCTTTAGCTCATTAGTCTATTCGTGATGTAGGTAATAAAGGTAAGCAACCAGCAATATGAAACAAGAGTAGCGGACTGGCAGGCAGATCCCAGCGATGTGATGGACGAGTTATGGTTCCATTTCATAGAGTTCCACTGTAATCAAAGTGTAAAAGAAAGAAAGTGTAATAGTGATGTATATGTATAAAGATAAGACAAGAGTGTAGTATGTAAAGTAGTGAAACATGCTTAAAAGTATGTTTTTATTTTTACGTACTTTAAAGTAACAAGACCGTAAAATATATTTTGGGAAAAAAAATATTAAGTAGTACATATATATTTATGTATACACGATTTCAAACAACTAATAGTTTCATTCAGTCAAGTTTAAAAAATATATATATTCCTAATTTTTCAAGTACAAATCTTTTAATCCCCTAAAGAAGAAGAAAGTTATAAAGACAAGCAAGCTAAGTAAGAATAAGCAAAGAATAAAGAAAGTAAGCAAGATAAGGTGGACGACCCAAGCTAGAGGGGTTACGCCCACAAGAGTTAGTATCAGAGCGAGCGGTTCTACTATCGACCTTCCATGACATTTCAGTATCTGAACCTGCTCAATCCAAGTAAGTTAATTTTAAATAATCAATATCTAATTTAGCACTAAACCATGTCGCTACTGTTATAGGTCAGACACAACAACATGGTTCGTACATGAGCTGCGCAAGTTCGAGAAGCAGATTTAGCCGCCGTCCTAGCCAACATACAAGCTTGGCTAGAGGCACAAGAAAGACAGAACCAGAGACTACAAGAGCTACTAGAATAAAGGAATGGGGCTCAAGTGAATTTTCCTCTGACTCAAGTACCAGTACTGGAGCCACAGCCAGCTCCTGAACCAGTAGCTCCACCAGTCCGAATGGTACCTGAAGTAGCAGTAGGTGCCCGAGCTGGAGCCAACCAGGGATCATTGTATGAACGGTTCCGGAAGATGAAGCTGAAAGAGTTTGAGGGATCTACAGAGCCCTTAGAGGCTGAAGAATGGTTAGCTTTACTGCAGACCATTTTTGAGTTTATAGACCTGACAGACCAAGAGAAGGTCCTTTGTGCCTCCTGCATATTAACGAAGGATGCTCGTTACTGGTGGGAGACAGTAAAGATCCAAAGGGATATTAGAAGGATGACCTGGAACAACTTTCTGGTTTCAATCTTGACACCTACGAGCTCAACAAAGAGAGTTCGATGAGTTGAGGCGAGGCGAGATGACAGTGACTGAAGTCTATTAAAAATTCGATAGATTAGCTTGACTGTGTCCACATTTGGTACCCACAGAAGAAGAGTGGGTACGAAGGATGATTAATATGTTCTGACCAGATTTAGCTCTAAACATAGAGAGTGGCGAGACCCCGCCAACCACTGTAGCAGACTGTGTGAGCAGAGCCATGAGGGTTGAGCATCGTCTGAACAAAGCTAAGGAAGAGAGAACAAAAGTCTAGGAAGAGAAGAAAAAAGAAAGAGATCTAGCGAAGCAGACTCAGAAGAATAACCAAACTGGCCAAAGTAGCAAATCTGGTCAAGGAATGAAGCCTAGTCAGAAAAATAACCAGAACCAGCAGAATGCCAATAAGTGAAAAGGAAACCCAAATGAAAATTGGGGCCAAAATACACGCAACACCCAGTAGAGACAAGGCTTAGAAGGAGTACAGAATCGACAGCCATGCCCAAAATGTGGAAGACTGCATAAGGGCGAGTGTAAGCTGGGGAGTACCGCATGCTATGTTTGCGGCAAAGAAGGCCATTATGCCAGGGCCTGCACATCCAACCGACAGAACTAGCCGGGATCCTTTTAGTCTCGACAGATGAGCTAGGTCCATGCTATACAAGGACTGCCTATTCAGCCAAGGCGCCAGGAGATTGTACCAAAGGCCGAGGCACATCTGTTAGCCTACACCAGAGAAGACGTAGAGGCAGGCACCTCTAATATGGTGACAAGTCAGCTTCTTGTCACCCAAAGCTTTGCACTTGTTTTATTTGACTCCAGTGCATTGCATTCATTTACCTCTCATAGCTTTGTAGAAAGAGTTAGTCATGCCAAGGATAAAATTGGCTAAGTGTTTAAAACCACCTTGCCGTCTGGTGAGGTATTATTGTCCGATTACTGGTTACGTCACGTGCCAATAATTGTTGTCGATAAGGAGTTGTACGTCGATTTAGTCGTCTTAAAGTTAGTCGATTATGACGTTATCCTTGGAATAGATTTCCTTAGAAAATATCGAGCGACCATTGACTGTCAACGACGAAAAGTAGTGTTCCAGTTTGGAGAAAAAGACCAGTTTGAGTATAAAGGGCATTTTCAGAAGTTGTTGAAAATGCTGATCAGTCCCCTGCGGGTAAGAAAGCTGATGTTTGGTGGCTGTACCGGATATCTAGCTTATGTCAAGGACACCAAGAAGGTAGAACTACAACCGAATGAGGTACCAGTGATCAACGAGTTCATGGAGGTATTCTCAGAAGAATTACCGGGACTTCCTCCTAATCGAGAGATTACCTACGAGATCGAGCTGCTACCAGGAACGTCTCCAATTTCTAAGGCCCCTTACAGGGTGGCACCCGCCGAGCTTAAAGAATTACAAGCCCAACTAAGGGAGTTATTAGAGAAAGGTTTCATACGGCCTAGTTATTCGCCATGGGGAGCTCCAGTTCTCTTCGTAAAGAAAGAAGACGGAACCTTCAGAATGTGCATAGACTACCGTGAGCTTAACAAAGTCACGATCAAGAACAAATATCCTTTACTAAGGATTGATGATTTATTCGATCAGCTAAAAGGAGCCACTGTCTTCTCGAAGATTGACCTTCAATCCGGCTATCACCAGTTAAAAATCAAAGAAGGAGACATTCCAAAGACCGCGTTCCGAACACAGTACGGGCACTACGAATTTCTCGTTATGCCTTTTGGATTAACAAATGCACCAGCCGCTTTTATAGATCTGATGAATCGAGTATTCAAGGAATTTTTAGACCAGTTTGTCATTGTATTTATCGATGACATCCTTATATACTCGAAAGATTGGAAGGAGCACGAGGAGCATCTTCGGATTATGTTACGCACTCTAAAGGAGCATCAGCTATATGCAAAGTTCTCCAAATGTGAATTTTAGCTAGATAAGGTCCACTTCTTAGGACACGTCGTCTCCAAAGATGGAATTTCAGTAGACTCAGTAAAGATTGAAGCAGTAAGCAAGTGGTCTCCTCCAAAGAATGTGACCGAGATCCGGAGTTTCCTCGGATTAGCGGGCTATTATCGGAGATTTGTAGAGGGATTTGCCAGATTAGCTGCCCCTCTCACTGCTCTCACACGCAAGGAGAAGAAGTTCGAGTGGACAAAGAAGTGCGAAGAAAGCTTTCAAGAGCTGAAGACCTAGTTGACCAGTGCTCCAGTTCTCACAATTCCAAAGGATGAAGGAGACTTCGATATTTATAGCGATGCCTCCAAGATGGGTTTAGGAGTTGTTTTGATGCAGGATGGAAAAGTAATAGCCTATGCATCAAGACAACTCAAAGAGCATGAAAAGAACTATCCGACTCATGATTTAGAGCTAGCTGCTGTCGTATTTGCTTTGAAGATATGGCAACATTATCTATATGGAGTCTGGTACAGAATCTTCACTGACCACCAGAGCTTAAAGTATTTCTTTACTCAGAAAGAGCTTAACATGAGACAAAGAAGATGGCTGGAGTTAGTGAAAGATTATGATTGTGATATTTTATATCACCCTGGTAAGGCAAACAGAGTAGCAGACGAATTGAGTCATAAATCAATGATGTCGGAGCAGATAGCCATCGATAAGCTACCCAAGCCATTCAACATGAGATCTCCTTGTTGGGAGTAGAGATAATTTCAGGAAAATTAGTGGCAATGCAACTCAAACCAACAATTCTTGAGGAGATTAAAGAGGCTCAAGAGCTAGATGCTACTCTCAAAAGGCTTAAAGAAGAAGCCTCTAAGAATGACAAGTCAGAGTTCCACCTCTCCAAAGATGGAACTCTACTCTTCCAAGAAAGAATCTGTGTACCAGATGAAGAAGATTTGAAGAAAAGAATTCTGACAGAGGCCCATGACACTCCATATTCAGTGCATTCGGGTAGTACAAAAATGTATCAAGATTTAAAGTAGCACTTTTGGTGGAAAAAGATGAAGAATGACATTGTTAAACACATCAGCAGCTGTTTAACATGTCAAAGAGTCAAAGCAGAGCATCTGCGGTCAGCCAAAGAACTGCAGCCATTAGAGGTTCCAAAGTGGAAGTGGGAGCACGTAACCATGGATTTCATGGTAGGACTACCTAAGACAAATGAAGGATTTGACATGATATTGGTAGTGGTGGATCGATTGACCAAGTCCACTCACTTTATACTCGTAAAGATGACATACACATTGGAGAAATTTACAGAATTGTACATTGCCAACATTGTGAGATTACATGGAATATCGGCAACAATAGTGTCAAATCGTGACAGTCGGTTCATATCCAATTTCTGGAAAAGTGTACAAGAGGAAATGGGCTCAGAACTAACATTCAGCACTGCATTTCACCCTCAGACTGACGGACAGTCTGGGCATATGATCCAAATGCTAGAAGATATGCTTTGCGCTTGTATTTTAGATTTCAAGGGAGTCTGGAATAAGAAGTTACCATTAATAGAATTCTCCTACAACAACAGCTATCAAGCGTCCATCGGGATGGCTCCTTACGAGGCATTATATGGACGAAAGTGCAGATCTCCCATTCACTGGTATGAACTCAGGGAGAAAGAACTTCATAAAACCGAGTTTATCCAAGAAACGATAGACACGGCCCAAAAGATTCAGCAAAGAATGAAAACTGTTTAACATGTCAAAGAGTCAAAGCAGAGCATCTACGGTCAGCCAAAGAACTGCAGCCATTAGAGGTTCTAGAGTGGAAGTGGGAGCACGTAACCATGGATTTCATGGTAGGACTACCTAAGACAAATGAAGGATTTGACATGATATGGGTAGTGGTGGATCGATTGACCAAGTCCACTCACTTTATACTCGTAAAGATGACATACACATTGGAGAAATTTACAGAATTGTACATTGCCAACATTGTGAGATTACATGGAATATCGGCAACAATAGTGTCAAATCGTGACAGTCGGTTCATATCCAATTTCTGGAAAAGTGTACAAGAGGAAATGGGCTCAGAACTAACATTCAGCACTGCATTTCACCCTCAGACTGACGGACAGTCTGGGCATATGATCCAAATGCTAGAAGATATGCTTTGCGCTTGTATTTTAGATTTCAAGGGAGTCTGGAACAAGAAGTTACCATTAATAGAATTCTCCTACAACAACAGCTATCAAGCGTCCATCGGGATGGCTCCTTACGAGGCATTATATGGACGAAAGTGCAGATCTCCCATTCACTGGTATGAACTCAGGGAGAAAGAACTTCATAAAACCGAGTTTATCCAAGAAACGATAGACACGGTCCAAAAGATTCAGCAAAGAATGAAAACTGTTTAACATGTCAAAGAGTCAAAGCAGAGCATCTGCGGTCAGCCAAAGAACTGCAGCCATTAGAGGTTCTAGAGTGGAAGTGGGAGCACGTAACCATGGATTTCATGGTAGGACTACCTAAGACAAATGAAGGATTTGACATGATATGGGTAGTGGTGGATCGATTGACCAAGTCCACTCACTTTATACTCGTAAAGATGACATACACATTGGAGAAATTTACAGAATTGTACATTGCCAACATTGTG
The DNA here is from genome assembly GCA_035233585.1 of Antiaris toxicaria. Lineage (NCBI taxonomy): Eukaryota > Viridiplantae > Streptophyta > Magnoliopsida > Rosales > Moraceae > Antiaris > Antiaris toxicaria. The sequence goes on from CP141153.1 coordinate 50,728,264, forward strand.
AGATTACATGGAATATCAGCAACAATAGTGTCAAATTGTGACAGTCAGTTCATATCCAATTTCTGGAAAAGTGTATAAGAGGAAATGGGCTCAGAACTAAGATTCAGCACTGCATTTCACCCTCAGACTGACGGACAGTCTGAGCATATGATCCAAATGCTAAAAGATATGCTTTGCGCTTGTATTTTAGATTTCAAGGGAGTCTGGAACAAGAAGTTACCATTAATAGAATTCTCCTACAACAACAGCTATCAAGCATCCATCGGGATGGCTCCTTACGAGGCATTATATGGACGAAAGTGCAGATCTCCCATTCACTGGTATGAACTCAGGGAGAAAGAACTTCATAAAACCGAGTTTATCCAAGAAACGATAGACACGGTCCAAAAGATTCAGCAAAGAATGAAAACTGTTTAACATGTCAAAGAGTCAAAGCAGAGCATCTGCGGTCAGCCAAAGAACTGCAGCCATTAGAGGTTCCAGAGTGGAAGTGGGAGCACGTAACCATGGATTTCATGGTAGGACTACCTAAGACAAATGAAGGATTTGACATGATATGGGTAGTGGTGGATCGATTGACCAAGTCCACTCACTTTATACTCGTAAAGATGACATACACATTGGAGAAATTTACAGAATTGTACATTGCCAACATTGTGAGATTACATGGAATATCGGCAACAATAGTGTCAAATCGTGACAGTCGGTTCATATCCAATTTCTGGAAAAGTGTACAAGAGGAAATGGGCTCAGAACTAAGATTCAGCACTACATTTCACCCTCAGACTGACGGACAGTCTGAGCATATGATCCAAATGCTAGAAGATATGCTTTGCGCTTGTATTTTAGATTTCAAGGGAGTCTGGAACAAGAAGTTACCATTAATAGAATTCTCCTACAACAACAGCTATCAAGCGTCCATCGGGATGGATCCTTACGAGGCATTATATGGACAAAAGTGCAGATCTCCCATTCACTGGTATGAACTCAGGGAGAAAGAACTTCATAAAACCGAGTTTATCCAAGAAACGATAGACACAGTCCAAAAGATTCAGCAAAGAATGAAAACTGCACAAAGTCGTCAGAAAAGCTATGCAGATAAAAGACGAAGATTCCTAGAGTTCAACGAGGGAGACTTCATATTCTTAAGAGTAGCACCAATGAAAGGTGTCATGTGTTTTAGAAAGAAAGGAAAGTTGAGTCCAAGATACATTGGACCTTTCCAATTATTAGCCGGGTTGGGAAAGTGGCCTATAAGATAGCCTTGCCACTAGAATTATCTTCAGTGCATAATGTCTTCCGTGTATCTATGCTAAGAAAGTACATCTCGAACCCTTCACATGTCCTAGATTACGAGCCAATCCAAGTTCGAGAGGATCTCTCTTATGAAGAGCAACCGGTACAAATACATGCGCTAAAAGAGAAGATATTAAGAAATAGAAGCATCTCGTTGGTCAAAGTTCTATGGAAAAATCATAACATAAAAGAGGCCACGTGGGAAAGAGAAGATGAGATGAGAGCCAAGCACCCCCACCAGTTCTGATTTTCGAGGAAGAAAATTTTTAAGGAGGGGTGAATGTGACGACCAGAGAATTCTAACAATGTAACTTAGTTTAATCTAGGGTTTTCTATGAGTTCTATAAGCAAGAATGTAAAGAAACACTATGTTTGTAATTAGACAAATTATAGTGTTGATAGTAATAAATAGATGTTTTGGAGGAATTAAAATCTCCAAAAATAAGTAGAGAATAAAGTATATGAGTAAGAATGTGATTTCAGGCCAAAACGCTAAAAAAGAAGTAGTTTCGGTATCTGAACAGTGTAAAGATAAGAATATGGCAAGTCAAAGTAAGAGCACAGTAAGAAAAGTAATTTAGGTTTGTTAAGAGTTTTAAGACAGTCTTAGAATAATTTGACAGTACGAATGGCTAGACAAGTCTTCTGGTATGTCACCCCGGAAATTTCGTCATCTTCGGTAGAATGATGAAGCATTTTGGGGCCAAAAAAACCAAGAGATTACCCTGGGTAAAACCTAAGGTTACTAAAGGATAAAAAACTTCGTCATTGATTTTTAGCCCAATGATAGTAGAATAAGGTAAACCGATTGCACAGGAGGCGTTAGAAACCTGCCTACGCGATTTCGGTAAAGTTTGGTTCGGTTTGACTTTTGGTCAAACTTTGACCTATGGATTAATTAGATGACATCATGGATGATGTCATAATTAGGAATAAGAAATTAGAAGAAAAAGGGTGGTAGGTAGGATGAATGGCTAAGATTAAACGTAGGTAAGATCAAGGGCTAAGATTAAGCCAAAAATGCAAAGTTGATTTTTTTTAAAAATTTTGTGGATAAGGGGTGAAGTAGGTCGGTTTTACAGCTGGAAAGACAGCCAAAATAATTATATTCTGACCCCAAAAAGTTTGCAAAAAAACCCTTAAAAAGTTGCTAAGAAGTCCCTAAAGAAAATTGCTAAAAAGCCCTCCTTTTTGGCATCCCTTTATAAAAATGTTTTTGGCTTCATGAAATCAGAATTTTTTTTCTGAAATTACAGCCCCTTTGCTGCCCTTTGATGCCGTGACTCTTCCCCTCCATTGAGATTGAGTTTCTTCAAATTTTGGTGTCAAAATCTTAAGCAAAGTTCTTCCTAATTAAGTGTTGAGTAACATAGCAAGGTAAGCTTGAAATTTCAAGCTTTTCTTTGGTATTTTGAAGCAAAAATCCGTGGCTATGTTGAGTAGAAAAGAATGAGAAAAGTTTAGTTCAAACCTTGTTATTTAAGGTTAATTAGTTTGCATGATAGTTAAAGAGAAATTTAGAAGCTTGAAATAAGAATTTTTCATGTTAGTTTTATAAGGAACCCGTGGCTAAGTGTATGGGTTCAAGGAATTTCAAGTTTGGTTTAATTAAATTGTTGTTTTAAAGTGTGTTTTGATATGTAAAACAACTAGAAAGAAAATTTGAAAGCTTAAAACCAAAGTGGGATTCGGTTTGTTTCAAGAAAACCGTATATGTTACTAGGGTTTGGAAAGAATTTTGAGTTGGTTTTGGTTGATTTAAACACGTGTTTTGATGTGTAAAATGTTTAGAAAGAAAAGTTAAAAGGTTTGAAACAAAATTTTGTAAAAGTTTTCTAAAAAGGAACCATGTATACCTAGTGTGAAGAACATGTAAAAATCATGTGATTTTAGTGTTGTAGTAAGTTAGAATGATGTAGAAGATAAGCTTGTGTAAGTGGTTGAAATGAAAACCAAAGTTAGATTAGGATTTAGCATAAAACCCATGGCTTTATAAAGAGATTTCAATAAGAATTTTATTTTGTTTTGGTATTGAATATGCCTTAAAAACCAAGAAGAAAAGTAAGAGAAAGAATGTTTGAAAGAAAGGAAGTTTTGGTGTGGGAAACCTAAACTAAAACCGTGGCCTAAGTGATTGAAAAATAAAGACTTCGTGTGTGATTTGTATATTGAGAATGTGGAAAGTTTTTACGTAAAAGTTTAGAAACTTTTGCCTAAAATAGGCCTCTGGTATAGTACATGGCAGGTTTAGATTAGGATAGATGGTTTTGAGGCGTTTCCTAAATGGCAGAAACCTAAAATTCAAGCGGAAATGCTGTCGAAATTTTTAAAGCAGCACTAAGGGCATTTCAGGAAACGAGTGATAAAAATATGCTTGGAAATGAAAATGGAGATCCCTCAGTACCTTAGAGTTTGAAGTAAGAAAGCAAGTCTAGCAGAATAGTAAACCGGCCCCTAAAATCTAAAATGCCGAGAAGACGGAAAAAAAAAATAACGTCAAGGGCGTTTTGGGTAACAAGAGTAAAGTTTAGGGTCGGGATGGAAAAACCCGAGCCCCTCAGAGACCTAGGTCGGGAAGAGAATAAAAAACGTTTTTAAGATTAGTGAAAAGCTCGTTTGAAACTTTGAAATGCTAGAAAAACAAGCCAGTACCACCTGAGGGACGGGTGATAAGTAAATAGTGTAATCGCAACAATTAAGTTGTAAAAATTTACGAGATCTAGAAAAGATTGTTTTAAGATTTTAGGGACTCAGAAAATCCTGTTTAAGCACCAAAATGAGAATGTTATGACCCCAAGACCCGTTAGGGGCAAAATGGCCATTTTGACCAAAAAGTCTAGAAAAGTCAAGTAAGGGGCGTTAAACACTCCAGTTAGCTATTTTATGGTTCTCGGACTTGGAGAACCCGGTCTAAGCAGAAAAATAGAAACGTCCCCTGGCCCAGTTACTATTCATATGCATGGCACTATTCGCATGAATATTACTATTCACCGTCAAAAGTTACTATTCACCAAGTTTACCAAAATATCTGAAATGCTTGGAAATGGTTGCTGGAGCCCTAGAAAAGTCTAAACAGAGTCGTTAGGACTTTAAATTTCACCATAAGATTTTAATTAAGATTTTAAAAGCCAAAGTTCAGATTTTAGTATAATAAAGTCAGTTAATGAAAATGTATTAACTGATGACATTGTGTCTTTAGGAAACTCAACTAGAGACGGGCAGAGGCGCTCGACGGACCCACAGAAGTTTACACTAGCAGAAGTGCTGTAAGTACAAACATTTAATTGTCTACTCACGAATTGACTTGCCATAGAGTTGTATTATATATATATACACATCTAAGTTATTCAGTTTGTGACATGATACTAACATGTTCACCAGAATAGTTAAGCAAGATCAGATAAAGAAAAGAGGAATAAGATAAGTCAAATAATAAGACTTAAAAGTTAAGGTTGGCGTACCGGCCTCTCCAGTTTTGAGGTTCAAAGATAGCCTCCACCCCAGTTGTGTGGCGCTACCTCGTGAATAATGAGGTAGTTGATGGCTTGACTTGCTACCTATAGGTAGTAGTCCAGAGATGACCTTAGGTTTGATTGGTTGGTCGCTCCCCTGATCCTCTATTGGTCTGCGTGCCTTAGGTACGTCCAACCACGGGCCCACAAGTGAAAGATTAAGCAAGGTAAAGTAATGCAAAGAAAAGAAATAGAATAGAAAGAATAAGTAAAGCATAAAAGTAAGAAAATAATTGGTCATAAGTTGACTAACCCTAAGTGTGGTGTATTCAGCTTATTTACTTGTATGTTTGTACTTACTGAGCTTTAGCTCATTAGTCTATTCGTGATATAGGTAATAAAGATAAGCAACCAGCAATATGAAACAATAGTAGCGACTGGTAGGCAGATCCCAACGATGTCATGGACGGGTTATGGTTCCGTTTTACAGAGTTCCGCTGTAATCAAAGTGTAAAAGAAAGAAAGTGTAATAGTGATGTATATGTATAAAGATAAGACACGAGTGTACTATGTAAAGCAGTGAAACAAGCTTAAAAGTATGTTTTTATTTTTACGTACTTTAAAGTAACAAGACCGCAAAATATATTTTGGGAAAAAAAAAATTAAGTAGTACGTATATATTTATGTATACATGATTTCAAAGAACTAATAGTTTCATTCAGTCAAGTTTTAAAAAAAAATATATTCCTAGTTTTTCAAGTACAAATCTTTTAAACCTCTAAAGAAGAAGAAAGTTATAAAGACAAGCAAGTTAAGTAAGAATAAGCAAAGAATAAAGAAAGCAAGCAAGATAAGGTGGACGACCCAAGCTAGAGGGGTCGCGCCCACACCCTAAGCTAGCAGATGTGCCATGTTACGCATCCCCATCACCTCTACATGCCTCTTAAAGCTTCTAGCCACCAAAGTCTTAGTAAAGGGATCGGCAATGTTGTCCTCGAATGTGATCTTACATACATCTACTTGTCTTGTCTCCACGTGCCCTCTAATGTCGACTTTCTTGAATCCTTGCAAGTCTGGAAGACTTAGTTCATGTATCCTATGGGTGTTAGGTCCCTTCTAGAATACACCAGCATATAATCCCTCATTCTCTTAAGATACTTGAGTATATGCTTTACTGCTTGCCAGTGCTTGGTTCCATGATTTGCTTGATATCGACTCGCCATACCTACTGCAAAACATATGTCCAGGCAAGTACAAAGCATAGCATACATAAGGCTACCCACAACGGATACATAAGGGACCTTACTCATATGCTCTCTTTCTTCCAATGTCTTCGGACAGTCATCCAATGAAAGAGTTAGACTGGCAATAAAAGGTTGTATACCTTTCTTTGCCTCTTGTATTACAATTTGTCAATTATTTTATCTATGTATGAAGCTTGGGATAACACTATCATTTTGTTCTTTCGATCTCTGAAGAGACGAATGCCTAGAACATAATCAGCTTCTCCCAAGTCCTTCATGTCAAACTGTTGGTGTAACCAAAGCTTGACCGATAATAAATTCCCTACACCATTCCCAATGAGTAGTATATCATCGACATAGAATATCAGAAAGACCACTTTTCCATCCTTAATATATTTATAAACACAGGGTTCATCAACGTTCTGCTCAAAACCAAATGTCTTAATCGCTTGATCAAACCTCTAGTTCCATGACTGGGATGCTTGCTTTAATCCATAAATGGATCTAAGCAACTTGCAGACTTTCCTTTCTAGGCCTTTTGCTATGAACCCTTTGGGCTGTATCATGTGGATACACTCCTTAAGATGGCCATTCAAGAATGCCGTCTTGACATCCATTTGCCAGATCTCGTAATCGAGAGCTGCAGTAATGGACAGAAGAATACAGATAGACTTCAGCATAGCAACAGGCGAAAAGGTTTCATCGTAATCAATTCCAGCCTTTTACGTGTACCCCTTTGCAACCAGTCTAGTTTTGAAAGTTTCCACTCTCCCTTCCGCATCCTTCTTTCTTTTGTAGACCCATTTGCATCCAATGGGTTTTATCCCATCTGGCAAATCTACAAGTTCCCAAATAGAGTTGGATTTCATAGAATCCATCTCATTGTTCATAGCCTATTTCCAAGATTTAGAATCAACATCATTTATAGCTTCATCATAGGTGACCAGATCGTCCTCATGCTCATGAGCCTCGGCTTGGTATACCTTAGCATCATACATGAAGAAATTAGTTTTCTTCGAATTTTTCCCACTACGACGAGGCACTCTAAATTGTTGATCGTCTGTAGGTCTTTCATCGGAACTCAGACTTGTGTCCAAGATCGAAACCTGTGGAGTAGTTCTTTCACCCGATAACTCCTCTAGCACCATTTTGCTTCGAGGCTTAAAGTCATTCATGTGACATTCCTCCAAGAATGTCGCATAGGTTGAAACAATGACTTTTTTTTCCTTCAGGTTATAAAACAGACTTCCTTTAGTTCCCTTTGGATACCCTACAAACATGCATAATTCTGATCTTGGTTCCAACTTCTTCGCATCCCCATCCAGTACATGTGCCGGGCAGCCCTATATTCTCATATGTCCAAGGGAGGGCTTCCTGCCACGCCACAATTCATACGGAGTTCTGGGAATTGACTTGCTTGGAACCTGGTTTAGAATATAGCACGCTGTTTGTAAAGCATATCCCCAAAATGATAATGGCACCTTTGAATAACTCATCATGGACCGTACCATATCCAACAAGGTCCTATTTCTCCTTTCGGCTACACCATTTTGTAATGGAGTACCAGGTGCAGTCAATTGGGATAATATCCATTCTCTACAAGATGTCCTAGAAATTCATCCGAGACATATTTGCCACCTCGATCAGATCGAAGTGTCTTTTCCACTTCCGCACAATACTCTTTGAACTTGTCAAAGGTTTCGCTCTTGTGGTGCATCAGATACACATATCCATACCTCAAGTAATCATCTATAAAGGAGACATAATACTCGAACCCTCCTCGTGCTGTGACATTCATGGGGTCACATACGTCAGTGTGCACAATTTCTAAGAGCTCCTGAGCCCTTGTAGCCTTAGCTCCAAAAGACCTCTTAGTCATCTTTCCCTCTAGACAAGACTCACATTGAGGAAGACGTACCTCCTCCAGAGATTCTAGAGGACCGTCTTTCACCAATCTTTGAATCCTATCTTGATTAATATGACCAAGTCTTAAATGCCAAAGATAGGCCATGTTAGAGTAAGAAACTTTCAACCTTTCAGAGTTATCTATTAATTCGGTGTCAAGCAGTGAGTACATCTTTGGTTTGATCAAATATAGGTTTCCATCCATCCATCCAGAACAGATAAAAGACTTATTTCTATGAATATCAACTCTTTACTAAATGAAACTGAATAAGAATCCTTTATTAAACAAGCTACCGGTATAAGGTTCCTCCTAAAATTAGGAACATAAAAACAGTCTTTAAATAAAATAAACCTAAATTCATCAAAATAAAGATAAATATCTCCCACTGCCTCAGCCACCACCAAGTTGCCGTCTCCAGTCTACAACGAGAGGCTCCTATCATGTAGACTTCTTGTTTCCATGAACCCCTGCATAGAAACACAAACATGAGTAGTGGTGCCCGAATCAATGACCTAAGTGTCTATCGATTCTTCCACCAAACACGCTTCCAAGTAGTAAAGTTCCCTGCCTTCCTTGCCCTTGGCGGCTAGGATTTCCCGGCAAGCCTTCTTGAAGTGACCTACCTTCCCACAGTGAAAGCATTTGGACTTTTTAGGGTCCTTAGGCTTCTTGTTGTTCTTCTTCTTCTTCCCATCGGAGACAGGAGGATTAGAAGAACTGGAAGCTGCTTGCTTCTGATTTGGCCTCTTCCTCTTCCATGACGGTTTAGAAGATTCTGCCAAATTGGCCTCTCCTTTGGGTTGGACCACATCCCCATCCCTGATCATCCGCTCATAAGCTTAGAGTTGCTTCATGAGCTCGATTAGTCCTAACTCCCTTTTTGCCAGATTGTATGCGACCTTAAACCCCACAAAATCTTTAGATAGAGTTTTGAACACCATCTCGATCTGGGTGTTGTAGTCTAACTCAGCACCGTCCTTGACAGCCTCATCGAAGAATCCCATTAGAGTGATCATATGGTCCTTCACCGGAGTACCCGCCTTTTGCTTAGAGTTCATAATGTTGGTTATAGCAGACTGTCGAGCCAACTTTTCTTGGCCTCCGAACATGTCCTCCAGATTTTCTATGATCTCCCCAGTAACTTGATAAGTCTCATGCTGCTTTTGTAAATGTGACAACCGGGAAATTCAGGCAGTTCTCGGATGAAAAATGTACAATTGTATGTATATAACAATTTGTACTATTTAAAGAGTGAAATAAATGTATTTATATTGTTCAGAATATATGAAAATGTTCTAACAATACTGACGAGTAAGAATTCAGTGTTGGAAAAATTCACTGAGTTGAAACGGGTGAAACGGTGCCAAAATCGGCATTGATAACCCTAACCGGAGCAATAAAAGACGGTAAATTTCTGGGATTGATTTTGATCAAACGGAAGCAGATTAAATTGATCCGACTGCACAGGAGACCTCAGGAACACGCCGGGATGATTTCAGGAAAATTTCGGCTCGAACCGGCATCGGTCAAAAAGTAGTCGAATTAATGTGAATAGTGAAAGTCAAAGTCAACTTTCACTTTTGCATTTATGACATCATAAATCAAGATTATTAATGAAAGAAAATGGTGGTTGGTGGAATGAAAGGCCATGATTCATTTAGCTTTTGATCTAAAGGCCAAGATTTGGCCAAAAATTTCCATTTTTAATTTTGAAAAATGGGGAAAGAAATGGCTTGGAAAGATGTCAAATTTTGATTGGTTTAGAGCCAAATTAATTGGCTTGTTTGTTGCATTAAGTCGGCAACATTTTGGGACATAAAGGCCGAAGTCCATTTTCACGTAAAAAAACCAAAGAAAAATTTCTAAGTCTTTCTTCCATGGTGTCTACGTGAAGGACCAAGGAGAACCAAGCAATATCTTCAAATTTCTTCACAAAAAAGAGTGGCAAAGTGTTTATTGAAGACAAAGGAAGCATTAGACCAAGGTAACTCCCTTTTTCACAAAATTTTTCATGGTTTTTCTTCTTAAAATCCGTGGGTGAATAGTGAGGAAAAGATGGAAAATTTTTGGTTGTTTTCCATTGAATTGATGTTGGGTTTTGTTAAGGATGTATTAAGGAAGAAAACCATGCAAATTCATTAAAGAAAAACCAAATTTTGGTTGGTTTTTCAAGAGGAAATCCGTGGGTTACCTTAGGTAACCAATGAGAAAAGTGTGTGGTTAATTGGTAATATGCTTTCCAAGTTTAATTTTGTGAAGAATAAAGCATGAATTTATTGTGGAAAGTTTGAAAAAAAAATTTTTGGTATGAATTGTATAAAGTGGCCGTGAGTTTACAATGGGTTTGGAAGAAAATTTTTCATGGTTTTATGTGGTATTTGGTTGATTGGAATTATGCATTTTAATATGCAAATGATGGAATTTATAATTGAAAGAATGAAAGCAAAAATGTGTGCATGTTTTCAATTCAATGGCCGTGGGTTTTAAGTGTTTAAAAAACCCTAAGAAATTGGTTGAAAATGCCAAGAAAATGGGCTTGAAAATGTGTTAAAAATGTGACATTTGAATGGCCTAAAATGTGGTGGAAGTTTGACAAAATTTGGTTCGGTTTTGTTGTGAAAACCGAAACCAAATTAAGGGTAAATTTGTGAAAAAAATGTTGTAATGTGGGTGATAATGTGAAATTAGAAAATTGTGGGCTTTTATGTAAAAGTTTGGAAAACTTTTACATAAAATAGGCTTGTGGTATAGTACGTGGTAGGTACTTATGGTTCGAGGCGTACCTAACGCCGGAAGCCTTAAAATTACGCAGAAATGCTGCCGAAATTTCAAAAAACGGCATTCGGGGTAAAATAGGAATTTAAAATAAAAGTTAGGGCCGGGACGGAAACCCGAGTTCCTAACGGAAAAATTGAATAAGGAAAAATTTAAGGGGTGGGTCGTGAATAGTAACCCATCCCCTTGAAAATGAAAAACGTGAGTGAGATTGAAAAACCGACCCCGAGGGGGGGCGTTTTTGGAAATAAAATAAAGGTCCGAGTCGGGAACGGAAAACCCGAGCCTCGGAGACCTAGGTCGGGAAAGTCTAGATGAACGTTTTAAATACTAGTGAAACGTTCATTTGAGACTCCGAAACGATAGAAAATCGCTAAACCGACGTGAGGGTCGGAATAGTGCTTCCCGAGGGTCGGGAAAACAAAATGTGGAAATAAAATAGAAACGAACCCGGTAATGATTAGAAAAGAATCAGAAAAGTTCCTGAGAGCCAAAAATGCAGTCTGGATCAATAAAATTCCGTCAGGGGCAAAACTGCAATTTTGCCAAAATATTGGGGTAAAATCGTAATTTTACAAAAGTTGGGGGAAAATGGTGAAAATAATAAATAAAACCTAAAAAGTTATAAATAGGTTTTATTTAAGCTTTTTAATGAAAAATAAAAGCTATAAATGGGAAAGAAATTAACAGACATAGTTTTGTCTGTAAGATCCCAAAATCGGCCTACAAGGAAGGCGATTCAAGATCCAAGAGAGAGAAAGAGAACAGTCTGATAAGGTAAGTTCAGACATTTACCTGTCTGCAACATATAGCAATATTGTGCTAACTTTAATGTACTAACTATAAGTTAGGTACATATGTGCTACGGGCACTATGATAGAATAGAGAGAGAGACGAAATGTGCTACGGGCACTATAAGAATGGGACACATGGTTAATTGTGCTTCGGGCACTAGAGCGAGGTTAATGAAACTCACTCACCTAAAATTAAAATGTGAACCATTCCTAACCACGGGACAATGTGAAGTCACCGGGTTAGAATGTTAAAAAGTCGGTAATGAAACCACTTTCTGGCGTACCAGCCTTCCGTATAGGGAGGTACTTTTGCCTTCGGGGCTATGAGACTAAGGCTGTGGAGGTCAGCACTAATGTACCGCTCCCAGTCATGTAAAATTTTGCCTTCGGGGCTATGAGATAAGGCTGTGGAGGTCAGCACTAATGTACCGCTCCCAGTCATGCGCACTTAAATGGTACTGCCAACCGAGTTCAAAACCAGAACGTAAATAAAGATAATGACCTAAAACTGAAACTGTGCCATAATTGAGCATAAGACAGTTTAGTGAGAGCACTAACATCGCGGTAGATGTACTAGTGTGATACAGTGGTGTGGTCAACTTTACTATTCATGTATGAATAGTGGTCAAAGTTACTATTCACATATGAATAGTAGTCACGATACTATTCACGATGAATAGTACTATTCATAGAAATTTTATTTCTTGCATGTTTGAACTTACTGAGCCTGTAGCTCACCATTTTTGCTAATGTTGCAGGTAAGCGACCAGCTCAGTAGCTTGTTTGACTGGATGGCGTACGGGATGGCGCGTGTCAAATGGGATAACTGGGCGAGGGATATGGTACTGCCAGAGTCTTGCCGCTGAGCGTTAAAATGAAGGGAAAAAAAAAGGAGAAACAGTTCTTTTGGAATTATATATATATATTTTACAAAAGTACTGTAGTATTTATATTACTTTGTACCTATCAACAAAGTAAATAGTGGAAGAAGATTTCATATGATGTTTAAAGAAAAAAAAAAAAAAATTTCCCCAAAAACGTCATAATTTAAAAGAGAGTGAGATAAGCCGGCGACCCCCGAGAGTACAATCTATCGCAGTTAGCGATAAGCTCAACTGTAATAGTATTGTATGATCTCTACGAGGGGCGGGCCGCCACAGTAAAGCACTCATCATGCTAGCCAGAATGTAGCATCGAGCTATCTCATTAGATTCTCTCCAACGAGTATAGGCAACCGAGACCTCCTCAAGCAGTGTGTCAGGTTTGAGCTCTAGTGGGCATGGTTTGTCCAGCACAAACTTATGTCTCTCGCAGCTGAGAACTATCAACAGATTTCTTTTCCAATCTTTATAATTATCGCCATTCAGCTTATTTTCAGTAAGTATTGAAATGAGAGGTGTCGGTGACATTTTTAACTGAAATAAAATTATACTAGACATCATTACAAAGCCCAAGCAAATATACAGATAATTTAGCAAATAAAACATATAAGTATGATCCTACATGAAACTTGAAAAACATGTAGCATTACAATGGTAATTCTCAGCACCCATTGCCCCAAGCCACAGAAGGGTGGTCATGAAACAAATAGCCGGAACATGGACCCCGTCCAATTAATATATGTTGCCTTAAATCCTCCAAGGTTAAGACATATATTAATAACCGCTTATTTGGCAACTAGTTTAGTTAACAGAGCTTCTAGGGAAGGTTAATTACTAAACAAGTCTTGAGTGTATAACCATTGTTTACGTAGCCCGATCCACGTCCTACCAAGCCACCGAGGGGTGGTCATGAATAGGATCGTACCCGAACACGTTTTCCACATAGGAGATCCAATCTAATATACCGGCGGTGGCAAACACCTACCGAGGGGTATGGTCAAGGTAGAACTGACGCAAGGCGTTACCATGTTTTCACATACGGATCAACAATGGAGGCTGTGGGTTTTGTTTGAAACCCTCTCCCATTCAATATTTTGAAAAACATGCAAGTTTTGACAAATATGTATGATCAATATAGTATGAATGGTACTCACCTATCCTATATAACATGTTATCAAATATATATACAAAACATCCATCAATACATATTTATACATCCATGACATATCACAAAAAAAAATAATTGACAAAATAACCAAGCCATGGTTCCATCCTAGAACAAAGAAAATAAAGATTACAAAATTCGATCCAAAGCATTCTTTGGGTCTTGAATTTTGTTCCGTCTTCTTGTATCCATCTTTATGTAGCCTCTCCATTTATTTCTCATCCCAAGAATCATTTAAAAATTTAAATTCCAAAAATTTAAAATTCAAATTCAAATTTTGAATTCGAATTTCAAATTTAAATTTCAAATTCAAATTTTAAACAATTTTAAACATCATGTGTAATAATATGTAATTTCAAAAATTTTTAAATTTTCAATTACATATTTTTAAACATGATTTAAAATTAAATCTCAAATTTAAAAATCAAAATTTTTCGATTTTCGAACCGTCGCCCCACCGCCCCCTAAGGCCGACAGCCATCGTGGGTAGCCCTCAGCCCCCGAGGGGCTGGTAGCCCACGGCCGCCCCTTGTGCAGCCCTGCCGGGCTACAGGCCAAGCCTGCAGCGCCAGGCTGCACACCTAGGTGGGCGCAGCAACCGGCAGGCTGCACACCCAGGCTGTGGCTAGCCTTGGGGAGGCCACAACCACCCTCGGCTGCAGGCCAAGCTTGTGGTCGTGGGTGGCTATGGCCTATACGGGGGCTGCCACAGCCTCATCTTGCCCGAGGGTAGGGGCTGCAGCCCCACCAAGGCCGATGGCCTATCCCAAGGGGTTGTGTCTCGATTTTTGTACCATATTCCAATTTACCCATTAGGATCTCCAAAAATTAATCTGAAATTTTCCACACAATCAAAATTTCAACCTTTAAATTGGATTAGGAGAAGATTTTCGCCCTTATCGACAACATAAAATCCAAAATTATCTAAATGGAAAATCCCAACAAAATTTTGACCAACATTAGGATTATCGAATTCAAATCTAAACAAGATTTTAACATGAATCTTATCTCCCTTTTTCAACCAAAAAATCCGAAAATCCAAGGGGAAAAATCCCAACAAAAATTTCAGCCACTTTTGGATAAGGAAAGAATCAAAATTCCATTAGGATTTTCAAGCTTGAATCTTATCTCATCCTTATCCAAAATAACTGAAAATCTACAAGAGATCTTCCCTCAAAATTTCGGCCATAATCTAGGGAGGAGAGAATCCAAATTCAACTGGGATTGAAACTTGAATTTTTCCATGAACCTTATCCACAAAAAATCTAAAAATTCTATCAGGATAATCCTCAAAATTTTCATCCATTATTGTTAGGATTTGGATTCAAAATTCAAGTAGGATTCTAACAAGATTTTCCTCTCCATATCTAACTCAAATTCGAATTTCATTCCTTGTGGATTTACCACAAGAAATTCGAATCCCACTTGAATTGTGATTCAAGATTTGAATTTCAAATTTCAAATTCAAATTTCAAATTCGAATTTCAAATTCGAATTTCAAATTCAAAATTCAAAATTCAAATTTCAAATTTCAAATTTCAAATTTTAAAATCCACAAAACAGTTGTATTTCAGATTCTTGTTCTCATGGATAATTTTCTACAACTCCAATCCAATCTCAAATAAAATCATGGCAACTTTATTTGGAGTTCGAATAATTGTGTACTCTATTGTCCAAAACAAAATCTGAATCTACCCAGAAAGAATCTTGTTCACCATCATAATCCTATGTCAACACCATCCATGCATAATAAACTAGCCAACAGCATACACAAATCAATTTTGCCAAACGCTAAGGAATTATGTAGAGCTAGTAGAGGGACCAATTGGACATATATAATCGGGCTCCCGCAAATCCATATGATCATCATTCTTAACGGAACAACTCAATCATATGATCACCAATTTCAGAGTCACACCACTATAAACCTGAAACTGAACTCCTAATTATATACCGTATTACGTAAGCCTGTGACAAGCTATCGTCCAATGACTTTGTCATGTATGCAGAACCCTCATATGATATCCATGATCAGCCTTAGGTCAAAGTCCGTTCAATCCTACTGATCAGGCTATCTTAAAGTTCTATTATACTACTGAATAAAGAAAATGATTATTCACCATATGTGAATAAGAAGTCATCCGCCCAGCAGACGACCTAAGGCATTGTCCATTTTCACATTCAGTATAATGCCTTTAAGAGGATACCCTTAACTCCTCATTAGAGCTATGATTCTGATATATGTAAATGAACCCTTCATCGTATACAAGTCATGCACCCAACGAACCGGTCTATAAGCTTAGTACCTCTGAGATGCTTTAGCCATTGAAACATTAAAGTACACAAGTCATATACATAAAGCTGTCCATCTGCTCAGGATTAAGGTTACTGTACAATGAACATCAAAAACAGATCGATCCACTCAAAGCGGCCTTCGTAGATCAATCACGCTTTAGTCCCACTCTAATATGTCACCACCAAGCAACATATCTATGTCTCTACTTGGGAGTCTATGATCCAGACAGTCAAGACAAACCGTCCCCTCCAAGGCTTTAGACAACATAATAGTCTTAACATGAGTTAGATGCTCGGCCTAACCCCATAGACTACAGACCTTAGTTTAGACTGCTTACTTTAGAACATTGTCTTCTCGCATACAAAAGTCCATTGCATGCAACGTTCTAACAATTTAAACACAAGCAGTCAGGGAGCAATATTTGCTTACATTTACTTTAACATGTAAATAAAATAAAGATAGATAGCAATGTAATGAATAACCTCTATATATAATTTTGTTATCCAGTTCAAAATAAATACATCAAAATGTCTCTAATGCTTAGGGCATTTCCTAACAATAAGCCTGCTCACCTGAGAGTTTGTGGTCTAAGAGAATTGGAGTGGCAGGACCACTATTTATAGACTTGCATAAGGTGATTCTCTGAATTCAAATAGGATTAGGAGAAGATTTTCTCCTTATCCACAACATAAAATCTGAAATTATCCAAAGGAAAATCCCAACAAATTTCGACCAACATTAGGATTATCCAATTCAAATCTAAACAATATTTTAACATGAATCTTATCTCCCCTTTTTCAACCAAAAAATATGAAAATCCAAGGGGAAAATCCCAACAAAAATTTAGACCACTTTTAGATAAGGGAAGAATAAAAATTCCACTAGGATTTTCAAGCTTGAATCCTATCTCATCCTTATCCAAAATAACCGAAATTCTTCTAGGAGATTCACTCAAAAAATTCGACCATTATCAGGGAGGAGAGAATCCAAATTCAACTGGGATTGAAACTTAAATTTTTCCTTGAACCTTATCCACAAAAAATCTAAAAATTCCATGAGGATAATGCTCAAAATTTTCATCCATTATTGTCAGGATTTGGATTGAAAATTCAAGTAGGATTCAAAATTCAAGTAGGATTCTAACAAAATTTTCCTCTCCATATCCAACTCAAATTCGAATTTCATTCCTTGTGGATTTACCACAAGAAATTCAAATCCCACTTGGACTGTGATTCAAATTTGAATTTTAAATTTCAAATTCAAATTCAAATTTCAAATTTCAAATTCAAATTTCAAATTTCAAATTTCAAAATTCAAATTTTCAATTTCAAAATTCAAATTTCAAAATCCACAAACAATTGTATTTCAAATTCTTGTTCTCATGGATAATTTTCTACAACTCCAATCCAATCTCAAATAAAATCATGGCAACTTTATTTGGAGTTCGAATAATTGTGTACTCTATTATCCAAAACAAAATCTAAATCTAACCGGAGAGAATCTTGTCAACCATCCTAATCCTATGTCAACACCATCCATGCATAATAAACTAGCCAATAGCATACACAAATCAATTTTGCCAAACGTTAAGGAATTATGTGGAGCTAGTAGAGGGACTAATTGGACATATATAATCGGGCTCCCGCAAATTCATATGGTCATCATTCTTTACCGAACAACTCAATCATATAATCACTAATTATAGAGTCACACCACTATAAATCTGAAACCGAATTCCCAATTATATACCGTATTACGTAAGCCTGTGACAAGCTATCATCCAATGACCTTGTCATGTATGTAGAACCCTCATATGATATCCATGATCAGACTTAGGCCAAAGTCCGTTTAATCCTACTGATCAGGCTATCTTAAAGTTTCATTATACTACCGAATAAAGAAAATGATTATTCACCATATGTGAATAAGAAGTCATCCATCCAGCAGATGACCTAAGGCCTTGTCCATTTTCACATTCAGTATAATACCTTTAAGAGGATACCCTTAACTCCGCATTAGAGCTATGATTCCGATATCTGTAAACAAACCCTTCATCGTATACAAGTCATGCACTTAATGAACCAAACTATAAGCTTAGTACCTCTGAGATGCTTTAGCCATTGGAATATCAAAGTACACAAGTCATATACATAAAGCTGTCCATCTACTTAGGATTAAGGTTACTGCACAATGAACGTCAAAAGCAAATTGATCCACTCAAAGTGGACTTCGTAGATCAATCACGCTTTAGTCCCAGTCTAATATGTCAACACTAAGCAACATATCTATGTCTCTACTTGAGAGTCCAGCTCCAGACAGTCAAGATAAACCGTCCCCTCCAAGGCTTTAGACAACATAATAGTCTGAACATAAGTTAGATTCTTGGTCTAACCCCATAAACTACAGACCATAGTTTAGACCACTTACTTTAAACATTGTCTTCTCTTTTACAAAAGTCCATTGCATGCAACGTTCTAACAGTTTTAACACAAGCAGTCAGGGAGCCATATTTACTTACATTTACTTTAACATGTAAATAAAATTGAGGACAGATAGCAATGTAATGAATAACCTCTATATATAATTTTATTATCCGATTCAAAATAAATACATCAAAATGTCTCTAATACTTAGGGCATTTCCTAACAAGTACCCGATGCCCTATGGGTACCAAACTGTTCTACTAGGGAATTTGGTGAAAGAATTCTAATCGTGCTTGATTAATTTGCCTATCTGACAAATTAATTACCGTTCCTCACCATCTCGCTCAAACTCGATCTTTGACTGGTTGACCGACCAGTCTACCGACCTGTTACCTCGCGTGCCGTTAACTATGTAACCTACGGGTTAGCTAGCATATCAAATTGGTTAACTAGTTAATCCACTAACTGGTTACCTCGCGTTGGGCCTCAGGATTAGTTGGGCTAGTCATCTATCCGATCACTTGGTGCATTAATGTAGTAGCCAATCAGGCTACCACTGCCATTTTTAAGAAAACGTTCTAAAATCTTTGTAAAATTTTAGGGTAATAAATGTCCCTTAAAATCATCCCCATACCACACCATTGGAAGGTGGGGCATTTTTATGAAAATCATTTTTCATTTTAAAATGGAGAACACATTTTGGTGTTCATTTGTTAAGGGGGTTTTTGAACCCTTTTTTCGGAAAACCATTTAAAACTTATCCGAAACGATTTAATTTGTGAATTTGGCAAACATGAAAATTTTTGTCCTCGATGAGATGAACAACTTCTATGAACATCTTGGAGCTTGGTTTGCCCTCCAAGGGGTCCGAAATCCCTAAAACCCATGGCCAATTTTTGTGTCTAGTTTTTACAAAAATTCCCAATTTGCGCACTTTTAAAACATGTCTTTTTGAGGCTCGAAATGGCAAAATTTTTAAAGCTTGCATAGGTCATTCTCAAGATTTCAATGTAACCTAAACTTTCATCTTTTGACCGAAGCCTGGTTTGGCCTCTAAAAGGGTCAGTTTTACAAAAACCCGAGGCCGTCCCCGTAAATCAGGATTTTGGCCCCAGTTTTAGCCTCTGGTTGAAAAACATTCCCAAACCCTATCTTAGATTCATTTTTGGCAAAGCTTATTTGACCCAAAATGCTCGTAACGAAATTTTCTTAAAGTTCTATGTTTGACAAATCCTCAAAAACAGATTGTATCATGTTGAAAACTGGCCAAAACCATGGCCCTAAAACTGGATAGATTTGGTGTCCGGTCACCCTAAAAATGTCCAAGCTCACACACATTCAAAAACCATTCGTAAAAATATGTAAACACAACCACACAAGCACAAACTTAAAAATGGAAAACTAAGAGCTCAAAATAAACTTATTACAATCCATTTGCATAAACAAATACACGTAAATCTCTTGATCATATCTTAGAAACAACTAACCATAAAAAGGTAAGGTTTTTTGGTTTATACCTTAATGTGCTTGGAACTAGCACAAACCGGACCAAGTGAGGGGTTGATGATCACGATCAACTAGTGGGGACCAAGAGGAGGAGGGGATAACTTTGTGCTAGGAAGAAAAACACAAGGCTTTTCTTATTATCAAGTCACAACAAAACTAAAATCACCAAAAATTTCGGTTCTAGGACCTTACCAAAATGAGCCTTGAAATGTGTACTCCTAAGCACCTTTATGAGTAAGCCTTGGTGTGGATTTTTGATGAAGAATGTTTTTGTGTTTGAGAGGCCAGAAGTGGCAGATTTTTTGGCTGAAGAAAGAAAGAAAGGAATGCTTTGGTTAAGAGCTTTTAGGTGCTTAAAAAAAGAAGAGTGGTAGGCAAGGGTGTGTGCACATATTTATAGGCAAATTCTACGCAAGGTTAACTAACTTTAAACCAACTTAATTAAGCCAAATCTTAGCTAAATTGAGGACAAAATCTGTGTATGTGCAGCCCATAAGTGTTCAAACATCACGGGGAAGAGGGAGCAAAAAGATGCATTAAATGAGTTGATTAAGCACTAGTCCTTGGTCCTTACTTTGGCAATTTTTTATTCACCCTACCCTAGCCTTCATTGACCATCTTGGGACAAGTTTTTACTACATTTGGGGGCTGGAAAAACCGTGGATTTTAGCTATGAAATTCAGAAAAAAGTTTGGTCAAGGTTGCATTAATGGAGTGCATTAAATAGCATGAGAAAGGAATAGTATTTTGTCATAACTTTTGCTTATTTTAATTCCATTTGTCATAAGCATGTGAGCTCGATTCAAGGGCTGTTTTTGGCTGAAAATTGGCTGCATGTGCACAGTTTTCTAGGGCCAACATTTCATCTATGAAAGCCTCTTATTGCAGTCTAAATCTTTCCTTTTCGATATTGGCCGATTTTCGGTAGTTTTCTAGATTTCAACCGAAATTGTGTCTACAAGTTTCGATTTTCATTCTAGACATTTCTAAACATTCTTGGTTGGGTTAAAATGCCTATGAGCCCACTCGATCACTATTCACTATTTATTTCCTACGCTGTGGTTGTGTCTTACACTAGTACTGCGTGCGCGTATTACAACTTTTTCACATGAAATGTCAGACATAGGCTATCCTCCCTAATTTGGACGTGTTGAATCCATTTTTAGCAGTTTTACATCCGTTTGAGGTCGTCTGGACCAATTTTCGGTGTCTATGTGATTTTGACCCGAAAATCACCTTTTGTGCTGAACCGACCAGTTTTGGCGTTCTGAATCTAAATATATCAATTTCGGGCTAAGAATTGGTCATCTTGACCTCTTTCCTAACACTATGTATCTCTCTGATGAAACCTTGTATTTCATGCTCAATTGACTAGTTTGGGCCTGCTGACTATAAATATACCAGTTTTAGGTTAAGAAAACGTCATCTCGACTATTTCCCCTATACGGTATATTTATCAAGTGGAATTTCAGTATTTCACTCAAATGACCCATCTGAGTGTGCTGACGACTGTTTCATTAGTTTTGTGTCAAGATATGGCCGTCTGGGCCGGTTTCTCGATACTGCGTGTCTCACACGCGTATTTCACGTATTACGAGGCAGATCGATTATACTTGTCGGTAGCCCCTTCCACTACATGAATAGTGACTAAACGATTATGTACTCATCTAATTCATTCAACTGGCAATTCACACTACATTTATTAACTTAATTACTCGAGACATGGTAATTGAGTTTACGCGTACAGGGCATTCATCACACCCCTGGGTGCTTTTTTCTGCATTTCGGACACGCCGAGTGTGTGTAGGCCTGGTTTCTCTTCCTTTTCTTGTTGTTGTTGTGAGGATGCCTGTTGTTCCAGCTAGTTCCCACATTCCTTACTCGGTGCTGTGGCTCGGGGTTTCGTTTCCCTTGAGCCCGTTTAGCATGAGTTCTCTCTCCAATGGGTGGCAGTCCATAGTTGTTGATAAGGTCTTGACAGAAATCCTTCCAACATATAATCGGTTATCGACCACCACAATGCTGAACCTACCAAGCTATAACTAGCCTTTCTAGTCTGCTACTAACCAAATCCACCTGTAGGTGAGGTGGAACATGGCAAACCCTGAAGATGACTTACATGTGGCAGATCCAGAACAGAAGCTCGTGTGGATGATGACCATCGTATCAGTCTGGGCGCATGGTGACGAAAGCCTTACTCGCCTGATGATCTTCGTGTGTTTGGTAGGGGCCTACAGGAGCAAGTTCCACTAATGCAGGTCCTACCGGTGTTAGTTCTATTGGTACAGATTCCACTGGTACAAGTTCTGTCGGCACAAGTTCCATTGATGCGGGTTCCGCCAGTATAGGGTCCACTGGTTAAAGTTCCATTAGCACGCCATGGCTGCCTACTATAATGTTAGGAAATGGCCTAAGTATTAGAGACATTTTGATGTATTCATTTTGAACTGGATAATAAAATTATACATATATAGAGGTTATTCATTACATTGCTATCTGTCCTCGTCTTATTTACATGTTAAAGTAAATGTAAGCAAATATGGCTCACTGACTGCTTGTGTTAAAACTGTTAGAACGTTGCATGCAATGGACTTTTGTATGCGAGAAGACAATGTTCTAAAGTTAGCGGTCTAAACTATGGTCTGTAGTCTATGGGGTTAGACCGAGCATCTAACTCATGTTAAGACTATTATGTTGTCTAAAGCCTTGGAGGGGACGGTTTGTCTTGACTCTCTGGAGCTGGACTCCCAAGTAGAGACATAGATATGTTACTTGGTGGTGACATATTAGACCGGGACTAAAGCGTGATTGATCTACATAGTCCGCTATGAGTGGATCAATCTGCTTTTGACGTTCATTGTGCAATAACCTTAATCCTGAGTAAATGAACTACTTCATGTATGTGACTTGTGTACTTTGATGTTCCAATGGCTAAAGCGTCTCAGAGGTAGTAAGCTTATAGACTGATTCGTTAGGTGCATGACTGGTATACGATGAAGGGTTTGTTTGCAGATATCGGAATCATAGCTCTAAGGAGTTAAAGGTATCCTCTTAAAGGCATTATATTGAATGTGAAAATGGACAAGGCCTTGGGTCATCTGCTGGGCGGATGACTTCTTATTCACATATGGTGAATAATCATTTTCTTAATTTGGTAGTATAATGGAACTTTAAGATAGCCTGATCAGTAGGATTAAACGGACTTTGACCTAAGGCTGATCATGGATATCATATGAGGGTTTTGCATATATGATAAGGTCATTGGATAGTAGCTCGTCACAGGCTTACGTAATACGGTATATAATTGGGAGTTCAGTTTTAGGTTTATAGTGGTGTGACTCTGAAATTAGTGATCATATGATTGAGTTATTCGGTACAGAATGATGATCATATGGAATCACGGGAGCCCGATTATATATGTCCAATCAGTCCCTCTACTAGCTTCACATAATTCCTTAACGTTTGGCAAATTGGATTGTGTATGCTATTGGCTAGTTTATTATGCATGGATGGTGATGACACAGGATTAGGATGGTAGACATGTAGGAAAATAAATTGGTAAAAACGTATCAGAGTGGCGCAGCGAAACAATAAAAATTTTAGGTCATTAAATATCTCATGATGCCATATACAATAAACCAACAACAATTAAAACTCATACCTCAAGGACGCCAATCTTGCAGGAGGGGAATGACCGGAGGCTTCAACCAACTAGCCTTCTCTACTATTCTCCAATTCCCGAATGACTGAATGTGTGGGCACTCTGAACCTCGATCGGTATGCTAGCATTGCTAGTCTTCTTCCGACCACTCAGATCTCTAAAGAACTTTATTGTCACGATGAGCTGTGCAACAATAAGCCTGCTCACCTGAGAGTCTGTGGTCTGAGAGAACTGGAGTGGTAGGACGTCTATTTATAGACCTGCATGAGGTGATTCTCTGAATTTGAATTGGATTGGGAAAAGATATTTTCCCTTATCCATATCCATAAAATCCGAACTTTTCCAAGGGAGAATCTCAACAAAAAATTTGGTTTTCTTAGGATAAATCCAATCCAAATTCAAACAAGATATTAACTACAATTTTATCTCCCTTTTTCAACCCAAAAAATCCAAAAATTACAAGGAGAATATCTCCTAAAGATTTCGGCCATTATGGATAAGGGAGAATCAAAAATTCCACTAGGATTTTCAAGCTTGAATCTTATCTCAACCTTATCCAAAATAACCGAATTTTTCTAGGAGAGATCCTCCATAATTTCGGCCACTTTTCAGGGAAGGAGAGAATCCAAATTCAACTAGGATTGAAACTTGAATTTTCCCTTGAATCTTATCCACAAAAATCCGAAATTTCCTTGAGGATTATCCTCAAAAATTTCGTCCACTTTTGTTGGGATTTGGATTCAAAATTCAAGTAGGATTCTAACAAGATTATCCTCTCCAAATCCAACTCAAATTCGAATTTCAAACCTTGTGGATTTTCCACAACAAATTTGAATCCTACTTGGACTGTGATTCAAAATTTGAATTTCAAATTCAAATTTGAATTTCAAATTCAAATTTCAAATTTCAAATTTCAAATTTCAAATTTAAATTTCAAATTCAAATTTCAAATTTAAATTTCAAATTCAAATTTCAAATTCAAATTTCAAATTCAAAATTCAAATTTCAAATTTCAAATTTCAAAATTCAAATTTCAAATTTCAAAATTCAAATTTCAAATTTCAAAATTCAAATTTCAAATTTCACAAAACGGTTGTGTTTCAAATTCTTGTTCTCATGAATAATTTTCTACAACTCCAATCCAATCTCAAATAAAATCATAGCAACTTTATTTGGATTTCGAATAATTGTGTACTCTATTATCCAAAATAAAATCTGAATCCAACCGAAGAGAATCTTGTCTACCATCCTAATCCTATGTCATCACCATCCATGCATAATAAACCAGCCAAGAGCATACACAATTCAATTTGCCAAACGTTAAGGAATTATGTGGAGCTAGTAGAGGGACTGATTGGACATATATAATCGGGCTCTCGCAAATCCATATGATCATCATTCTTTTACCGAACAACTCAATCATATGATCACTAGTTTCAGAGTCACACCACTATAAACCTGAAACTGAACTCCCAATTATATACCATATTACGTAAGCCTGTGACGAGCTACTATCCAATGACCTTGTCATATATGCGAAACCCTCATATGATATCCATGATCAGCCTTAGGTCAAAGTCCGTTTAATCCTACTGATCAGGCTATCTTAAAGTTCCATTATACTACCGAATTAAGAAAATGATTATTCACCATATGTGAATAAGAAGTCATCCGCCCAGCAGACGACCCAAGGCTTTGTCCATTTTCACATTCAGTATAATGCCTTTAAGAGGATACCTTTAACTCCTCAGAGCTATGATTCTGATATCTGCAAACAAACCCTTCATCCTATACAAGTCATGCACCCAACGAACCGGTCTATAAGCTTCCTACCTCTGAGACGCTTTAGCCATTGGAACATCAAAGTACACAACTCATATACATGAAGTAGTTCATTTACTCAGGATTAAGGTTATTGCACAATGAACGTCAAAAGCAGATTGATCCACTCATAGCGGACTACGTAGATCAATCACGCTTTAGCCCTAGTCTAATATGTCACCACCAAGTAACATATCTATGTCTCTACTTGGGAGTCTAGCTCCAGACAGTCAAGATAGACCGTCCCCTCCAAGGATTTAGGCAACATAATAGTCTTAACATGAGTTAGATGCTCGGTCTAACCCCATAGACTACAGACCATAGTTTAGACTGCTAACTTTAGAACATCGTCTTCTCGCATACAAAAGTCCATTGCATGCAACGTTCTAACAGTTTTAATACAAGCAGTCAGTGAGCCATATTTGCTTACATTTGCTTTAACATGTAAATAAGACGAGGACAGATAGCAATGTAATGAATAACCTCTATATATAATTTTATTATCCAGTTCAAAATGAATACATCAAAATGTCTCTAATACTTAGGGCATTTCCTAACAATCTCCCACTTGCCCTAAGCCAGTAGATGTGCCATGTTACGCATCCCCATCGCCTCTACATGCCTCTCAAAGCTTCTAGCTACCAAAGTCTTAGTAAAGGGATCGGCAATGTTGTCCTCGGACGCGATCTTACATACATCCACTTGTCCTGTCTCCACATACCCTCTAATAATGTGATACCTCCGATCTATGTGTTTGGTCCTCTTGTGGTGTCGAGATTCCCTTGTGTTGGCAATAGCCCCTGTATTATCACAGTAAAGTGTGATAGGTTTGTCAACACCCGGAATGACCTCAAGGTCTCTAAAGATCTTGCGGAGCCAAACCGCTTCTTTAGATGCCTCAGCCGCAGCCACATACTCAGCCTCCATAGTAGAGTCAGCTGTGCAGCCCTACTTCACGCTCCTCCACACAATGGCTCCTCCTCCGAGTAAAAACACTGATCCAGATGTCGATTTCCTCGAATCCTTACAAGTCTGGAAGTCTGAGTCCGTGTATCCTACGGGTGTTAGGTCCCCTCCAGAATACACCAGCATATAATCCCTCGTTCTCTTAAGATACTTGAGTATATGCTTTACTGCTTGCCAGTGCTTGGTTCCAAGATTCGCTTGATATCGACTCACCATACCTACTGCAAAACATATGTCCGGGCGAGTGCAAAGCATAGCGTACATAAGGTTACCCACAGCGGATGCATAAGGGACCTTACTCATACGCTCTCTTTCTTCCGATGTCTTGGGACAGTCATCCAATGAAAGAGTTAGACCGGCAATAGAAGGTTGCGAGCCTTTCTTTGCCTCTAGCATTGCATATTTGTCAATTATTTTATCTATGCATGAAGCTTGGGATAATGCTATCATTTTGCTCTTTCGATCTCTGAAGAGACGAATGCCTAGAACATAATTAGCTTCTCCCAAGTTCTTCAAGTCAAACTGTTGGTGTAACCAAAGCTTGACCGATGATAAGTTCCCTACATGATTCCCAATGAGTTGTATATCATCGACATAGAGTATCAAAAAGACCACTTTTCCATCCTTAATACGTTTATAAACACAAGGTTCATCAACGTTCTGCTCAAAACCAAATGTCTTAATCGCTTGATCAAACCTCTGGTTCCATGAGCGGGATGCTTGCTTTAATCCATAAATGGATCTAAGCAACTTGCAGACTTTCCTTTCTTGGCCTTTCGCTACGAACCCTTCGGGCTGTATCATATAGATACACTCTTCAAGATGGCCATTCAAGAATGCCGTCTTGACATCCATTTGCCAGATCTCGTAATCGAGAGCCGCAGCAATGGACAGAAGAATACGGATAGACTTCAGCATAGCAACAGGCGAAAAGATTTCCTCGTAATCGATTCCAGCCTTTTGCATGTATCCCTTTGCAACCAGTCTAGCTTTGAAAGTTTCCACTCTCCCTTCCGCATCCTTCTTTCTTTTGTAGACCCATTTGCCTCCAATGGGCTTTATCCCATCCGGTAAATCTACAAGTTCCCAAATAGAGTTGGATTTCATAGAATCCATCTCATTGTTCATAGCCTGTTTCCAAGATTTAGAATCAACATCATTTATAGCTTCATCATATGTCACCGGATCTTCCTCATGCTCATGAGCCTCGGCCTGGTATACCTCAGCATCATACATGAAGAAATTAGGTTTCTTCGAAACCCTCTTCACTACGACGAGGCACCCTAAATTATTGATCGTCTGCAGGTCTTTCACTGGAACTCGGACTTACGTCCAAGACTGAAATCTTTTGAGCAGTTCTTTCACCTGATAACTCCTCTAGCACCACTTTGCTTCGAGGCTTAAAGTCATTCATGTGACTTTCCTCCAAGAATGTCGCATGGGTTGAGACAATGACTTTTTGTTCGTTCGGGTTATAGAACAGACCTCCTTTAGTTCCTTTTGGATACCCTACAAACATGCACAATTTTGATCTTGGTTCCAACTTCTTCGCATCCCCATCCAGTACATGTGCCGGGCAGGCCCATATTCTCATATGTCCAAGGGAGGGCTTCCTACCACGCCACAATTCATACGGAGTTTTGGGAATTGATTTGTTCGGAACTTGGTTCAGAATATAGCATGCCGTTTGTAAAGCATATCCCCAAAATGATAATGGCAGCGATGAGTAACTCATCACGGACCGTACCATATCCAATAAGGTCCTGTTTCTCCTTTCGGCTACACCATTCTGTTGTGAAGTACCCGGCGCAGTCAATTGGGATAAAATCCCGTTCTCTACAAGATGTCCTAGAAATTCATCGGAGAGATATTCACCACCTCGATCAGATCGAAGTGTCTTTATGGATTTATCCAATTGCTTTTCCACTTCCGCACGATACTCTTTGAACTTGTCAAAGGTTTCACTCTTGCGGTGCATCAGATATACATATCCATACCTCGAGTAATCATCTATAAAAGAGACATAATACTTGAACTCCCCTCGTGCTGTGACGTTCATGGGGCCAAATACGTCAGTGTGCACAATTTCTAAGAGCTCCTGAGCCCTTGTATCCTTAGCTCCAAAAGACCTCTTAGTCATTTTACCCTCTAGACAAGACTCACATTGGGGAAGTCGTACCTCCTCTAGAGATTCCAGAGGACCGTCTTTCACTAATCTTTGAATCCTATCCTGATTAATATGACCAAGTCTTAAATGCCAAAGATACGCCTTGTTAGAGTGAGAAACTTTCAACCTTTTAGAGTTATCAGTTAATTTAGTGTCAAGTAGTGAGTACATCTTTAGTTTGATCAAATATAGGTTTCCATCCATCCATCCAGAACAAATAAAAGACTTATTTCTACGAATATCAACTCTTTTACTAAAAGAAACTGAATAAGAATCCTTTATTAAACAAGCTACCGATATAAGGTTCCTCCTAAAATTAGGAACATAAAAACAGTCTTTTAATAAAATAAACCTAAATTGATCAAAATAAAGGTAAACATCTCCCACTGCCTCAGCCACCATAAAGCTACCATCTCCGGTCCGCAACGAGAGGCTCCTATCATGTAGACTTCTCGTTTCCACGAACCCCTGCATAGAAATACAAACATGATTAGTGGTGCCCGAATTAATGACCCAAGTGTCTTTCGATTCTTCCACCAAACACGCTTCTAAGTAGTGAAGTTCCTTACCTTCCTTGCCCTTGGCGGCTAGGAATTCCCGGCAAGCCTTCTTGAAGTGACCTACCTTCCCACAATGGAAGCATTTGGACTTTTTAGGGTCCTTCGGCTTCTTGTTCTTCTTGTTCTTCTTCCCGTCCGAGACAGGAGGATTAGAAGAACTAGAAGCCACTTGCTTCTTATTTGGCCTCTTCCTCTTCCGTGAGGGATTGGAAGATTCTGCCAAATTGGCCTCTCCTTTAGGTCGGACCACATCCTCATCCCTGATCATCCGCTCATAAGCTTGTAGTTGCTTCATGAGCTCGGTTAGTCCTAACTCCTTTGTCGCCAGATTGTATGCGGCCTTAAACCCCACAAAATCTTTAGACAGAGTCTTGAACACCATCTCGATCTGGGTGTTGTAGTCCAACTCAGCACCATTCTCGGCAGC
This sequence comes from Antiaris toxicaria, assembly GCA_035233585.1. NCBI lineage: Eukaryota > Viridiplantae > Streptophyta > Magnoliopsida > Rosales > Moraceae > Antiaris > Antiaris toxicaria. The sequence goes on from CP141153.1 coordinate 50,757,604, forward strand.
CTCAGCGAAGAATCCCATTAGAGTGATCATATGGTCCTTCACTGGAGCACCCGTCTTTTGCTTAGAGTTCATAATGCTGGTGATAGCGGACTGTCGAGCTAATTTTTCTTCACCTACGAACATGTCCTCCAGATTTTCCATGATCTCCCCAGCAACTTAATAAGTCTCATCCTGCTTTTGTAAAGCACTCGTCATGCTAGCAAGGATGTAGCATCGAGCTATCTCATTGGATTCTCTCCAACGATTATAGGCAACCGGGACCTCAAGTGGTGTGTCAGGTTTGGGCCCTGGTGGGCATGGTTCGTCCAGCACGAACTTGTGTCTCTCGCAGCTGAGAACTATTAATAGATTTCTTTTCCAATCTTTATAATTGTCGCCATTCAACTTATTTTCAGTAAGTGTTGAAATGAGGGGTGTCGATGACATTTTGAACTGAAATAAAATTATACTAGACATCGTTACAAAGCCCAAGCAAATATACTGATAATTTAGCAAATAAAACATACAAGTATATTCCTACATGAAACTTGAAAAACATGTAGCATTGCAACAGTAATTCTCAGCACCTATTGTCCCAAGCCACCGAGGGGTGGTCATGAGAACAAATAGCCGGAACATGGACCCCGTCCAATTAATATATGTTGCCTTAAATCCTCCAAGGTTAAGACATATATTAATAACCGCTTATTTGACCACCAGTTTAGTTAACAGAGCTTCTAGGGAAGGTTAATAACTAGACGAGTCTTGAGTGTATAACCATTGTGTACGTAGCCCGATCCACGTCCTACCAAGCCACTGAGGGGTGGTCATGAATAGGATCGTACCCAAACACGTTTTCCACATAGGAGATCCAATCTAGTATACCGGCGTCAGTAAACACCTACCGAAGGGTGTGGTCAGGGCAGAACTGACGCGAGGCGTTACCATGCTTTCACATATGGATCAACAATGGAGGCCGTAGGTTTTGTTTGAAACCCTCTCCCACTCAATATTTTGAAAAACATGCAAGTTTTGACAAATTATGTATGATCAATATAGTATGAGCGGCACTCATCTATCCTATATGACATGTTATTAAATATGCATACAAAACATCCATCAATACATATTTATACATCCATGACATATCACAGAAAAAATAATTGACAGAACAACCAAGCTATGGTTCCATCCTAGTACAAAGAAAATAAAGATTACAAAATCCCATCCAAAGCATTCTTTGGGTCTTGAATTCTGTTCCATCTTCTTGTATCCATCTTTATGTAGCCTCTCCATTTATTTCTCATCCGAAGAATTATTTAAAATTTAAATATCCAAAAATTTAAATTTCAAATTCAAATCCCAAATTCGAATTTCAAATTTAAATTTCAAATTTAAATTTTAAACAATTTTAAACATCATGTGTAATAATATGTAATTTCAAAAAAAAATTGAAATTTTTAATTACATATTTTTAAACATGATTTAAAATTAAATCTCAAATTTAAAATTCAAAATTTTCTGATTTTTTGGACCGTCGGACCGCCCCCCCGTAGGCGGCAGCCGCCGTGGGCAGCCACCAACCCCGGAGGGGCTGGCAGCCCACGGCCACCCCCATATGCAGCCCTACCAGGCTGCAGGCCAAGCCTGCAGTGCCAGGCTGAACGCCCAGGCTGGGCACAGCAGTCGGCAGGCTGCAGGCTGCACGCCCAGGCTACGGCCAGCCTTGGGCAGGCCACGGCCACCCTTGGCTGCAGGCCAAGCCTGCGGCCGTGGGTGGTGTGGGCCTGTACAGGGGCTGCCGCAGCCCCATCCTGCCCGAGGGCAGGGGCTGCAGCCCCACCAAGGCCCGTCGGCCTATCCCGAGGGGTCATGTCTCGATTTTCGTGCCATATTCCAATTTACCTATTAGGATCTCCAAAAATTAATTTGAATCCCAATTAAATTGAAATTTTCCACACAATCAAAATTTCAATCTTTAAATCAAATATAACTTTTGGGAAAAATAAATTACGGTCTTCAATCTTCAATCTCCTCCAAGAATAATTACATAAAATTTCCTAAACCGTTTCCGGTGTACAAAAATTCTAACCATAAAAATTCTAAGAGACAAAAATTAAAATCCATGGGAAAATTACAGTGTTAATAAACTGCTCCCATGGTTACATAAAAATTCCTAGATACAATTTTTATAAATTCTAAGGAACCATAACCGGTATAAACAAGCATGCTTATAATAATTCAAAAAATTAAAATAACCACATACTTTATACATAATCCATGACAACAACATAAAGGAACCCTAGAATGCCACTCTCTAAATATCAAATCCATACATAAATAAAAAGACTAAGTAATTGTCTAATTTATGTACATGGCATAGTCATGAGATGGCTCTGATACCAATTGTAGGAAAATAAATCGGTAAAAACATATCAGAGTGGCGCAGCAGAACAATAAAAATTTTAGGTCGTTAAATATCTCATGATGCCATATACAATAAACCAACAACAATTAAAACTCATACCTCAAGAACGCCAATCTTGCAAGAGGAGAATGACCGGAGGCTTCAACCAACTAGCCTTCTCTACTATTCTCCAATTCCCGAATGGCTGAGTGTGTGGGCACTCCGAACCTCGATCGGTATGCTAGCACTGCTAGTCTTCTTCCGACCACCCAGATCTCTAAAGAACTTTATTGTTACGATGAGCTGTGCAACAATAAGCCTGCTCACCTGAGAGTCTGTGGTCTGAGAGAACTGGAGTGGTAGGACCTCTATTTATAGACCCGCATGAGGTGATTCTCTGAATTTAAATTGGATTAGGAAAAGATATTTTCCCTTATCCATATCCATAAAATCCGAACTTTTCCAAGGGAGAATCTCAACAAAAAATTCGGTTTTCTTAGGATAAATCCAACCCAAATCCAAACAAGATTTTTTAACTAGAATTTTATCTCCCTTTTTCAACCCAAAAAATCTGAAAATTACAAGGAGAATATCTCCTAAAGATTTCGGCCATTGTGGATAAGGGAGAATCAAAAATTCCACTAGGATTTTCAAGCTTGAATCTTATCTCAACCTTATCCAAAATAACTGAATTTTTCTAGGAGAGATCCTCCATAATTTCGGCCACTTTTCAGGGAAGGAGAGAATCCAAATTTAACTAGGATTGAAACTTGAATTTTCCCTTGAATCTTATACACAAAAATCTGAAATTTCCTTGAGGATTATCCTTAAAAATTTCGTCCACTTTTGTTGGGATTTGGATTCAAAATTCAAGTAGGATTCTAACAAGATTATCCTCTCCAAATCCAACTCAAATTCGAATTTCAAACCTTGTGGATTTTCCACAATAAATTCGAATCCTACTTGGACTGTGATTCAAAATTTGAATTTCAAATTTCAAATTCGAATTTCAAATTCAAATTTCAAATTTCAAATTTAAATTTCAAATTCAAATTTCAAATTCAAATTTCAAATTCAAATTTCAAATTCAAAATTCAAAATTCAAATCTCAAATTTCAAAATTCAAATTTCAAATTCCACAAAACAGTTGTGTTTCAAATTCTTATTCTCATAGATAATTTTCTACAACTCCAATCCAATCTCAAATAAAATCATAGCAACTTTATTTGGAGTTCGAATAATTGTGTACTCTATTATCCAAAACAAAATCTGAATCCAACTAGAGAGAATCTTGTCTACCATCCTAAAACAAAATCTGAATCCAACTAGAGAGAATCTTGTCTACCATCCTAATCCTGTGTCATCACCATCCATGCATAATAAACCAGCCAATAGCATACACAATTCAATTTGCCAATAGTAGAGGGACTGTGTGGCGGCCCGCCCCTCATAGAGATCATACAATACTATTACAGTTGAGCTTATCGCTAACTGCGATAGATTGTACTCTCGTGGGTCGCCGGCTTATCTCTCTCTCTCTTTTAAAATCATGTCGTTTTAGGGGATTTTTTTTTTTCTTTAAACATCATATAAAATCTTTTTCCACTATTTACTTTGTTGACAAGTACAAAGTAATATAAATAATACAGTACTTTTGTAAAATTATATATAATTACAAAAGACTGTTTTCCCCCTTTTTCCCTTCACTTTACGCTCAGCGGCAAGACTCTGGCAGTACCATATCCCTCGCCCAGTTATCCCATTTGACACGCGCCATCCCGTCCGCATCCAGTCAAATAAGCTACTGAGCTGGTCGCTTACCTGCAACATTAGCAAAAATGGTGAGCTACAGGCTCAGTAAGTTCAAACATGCAAGAAATAAAATTTCTATGAATAGTACTATTCATCGTAAATAGTACCATTGACTACTATTCATCTATGAATAGTAATTTTGACCACTATTCATACGTGAATAGTAAGTTTGACCACAACACTGTATCACACTAGTACATCTACCGCGATGTTAGTGCTCTCACTAAACTGTCTTATGCTCAATTATGGCACAGTTTCAGTTTTAGATCATTATCTTTCATTATGTTCTGGTTTTGAGCTCAGGTTGGCAGTACCATTTAAGTGCGCATGACTGGGAGCGGTACATTAGTGCTGACCTCCACAGCCTTAATCTCATAGCCCCGAAGGCAAAATAGTACATTGACTGGGAGCGGTACATCAGTGCTGACCTCCACAGTCTTATCTCATAGCCCCGAAGGCAAAAATAGTACCTCCCTATACGGAAGGCTGGTACGCCAGAAAGTGGGTTCATTACCGACTTTTTACACATCTAACCCGGTGACTTCATATTGCCCCGTGGTTAGGAATGGTTCACATTTTAATTTTAGGTGAGTGAGTTTCATTAACCTCGCTCTAGTGCCCGAAGCACAATTAACCATGTGTCCCATTCTTATCGTGCCCGTAGCACATTTCGTCTCTCTCTCTATTCTATCATAGTGCCCGTAGCACATATGTACCTAACTTATAGTTAGTACATTAAAATTAGCACAATATTGCTATATGTTGCAGACAGGTAAATGTCTGAACTTACCTTATCAGACTGTTCTCTTTCTCTCTCTTGGATCTTGAATCGCCTTCCTTGTAGGCCGATTTTGGGATCCTACAGATAAAACTATGTCTGTTAATTTCTTTCCCATTTATAGCTTTTATTTTTCATTAAAAAGCTTAAATAAAACCTATTTATATCTTTTTAGGTTTTATTTATTATTTTTACCATTTTCTCTCAACTTTTGCAAAATTACGATTTTACCCCAATATTTTGGCAAAATTACAGTTTTGCCCCTGACGGAATTTTATTGATCCAGACTGCATTTTTGGCTCTCAGGAACTTTTCTGACTCTTTTCTAATCATTACCGGGTTCGTTTTTACTTTATTTCCATTTTTCACTTTCCCGGCCCTCGGGAAGCACTATTCCGACCCTTACGTCGGTTTAGCGATTTTCTATCGTTTCGGAGCCTCAAATGGACGTTTCACTAGTATTTAAAACGTTCATCTAGACTTTCCCGACCTAGGTCTCCGAGGCTCGGGTTTTCCGTTCCCGACTCGGACCTTTATTTTATTTCCAAAAACGCCCCCCCCCTCGGGGTCGGTTTTTCAATCTCACACGCGTTTTTCATTTTTAAGGGGACGGGTTACTATTCACGACCCACCCCTTAAATTTTTCCTTATTCAATTTTTCCGTTAGGGACTTGGGTTTCCGTTCCGGCCCTAACTTTTTATTTTAAATTCCTATTTTACCCCGAATGCCGTTTTCGAAATTTCGGCAGCATTTCGGCGTAAATTTAAGGCTTCCGGCGTTAGGTACGCCTCGAACCGTATGTACCCGCCACGTACTATACCACAAGCCTATTTTATGTAAAAGTTTTCCAAACTTTTACATAAAAGCCCACAAATTTCAAATTTCACATTATCACCCACATTACAACATTTTTTTCACAAATTTACCCTTAATTTGGTTTCGGTTTTCACAACAAAACCAAACCAAATTTTGTCAAATTTTCACCACACTTTAGGCCATTCAATGTCATGTTTCCAACACTTTTTCAAGCCCATTTTCAATGCATTTTTAACCACATTTTTAGGGTTTTTTATGCACTTAGAACCCACGGCCTTATTAATGAAAATCATGCTCAACATATTTGTTTCATTCTTTCAATCACATTGCCACCATTTACACATTAATTTGCATGATTTCAATCAACCAAACATCACCTAAAATCAAGCAAAATTTCTTCCAAACCATTAACAAAACCCACGGCCACTTTATATAATTCATGCCATAAATTTTTTTCAAGCTTTTCATAATGAAATACAAGCTTTATTCTTCACCAAATTAAGCTTAGAAAGCATATTCACCATTAAACAAAACTTTTTCTCATTGGTTACCTAAGGTAACCCACGGATTTACCTTAGAAAAACCAACCAAAATTTGGTTTTTCTTTACACAATTTGCATGGTTTTCTTCCTTATTTCATCCTTAACAAAACCCAACATCAAATCCATGAAAAACAACCAAAAATTTTCCATCTTCCAATCACTATTCACCCACGGATTTCATTGAAAAAAAAACCATGAAAATTTGAGTGAAAAAGGGAGTTACCTTAATCAATTGCTTCCTTTGTCTTCTAGGAGTGTTTTGACACACTTTTTGTGAAGAAATGTTGAAGATAAAACTTGGTTTCCCTTGGTCCCTCACGTAGCCACCATGGAAGGAAGTTAGAAAAATTTTCTTATGGCTTTTGCTTTGAAAATTGGCTTCGGCCAATATGTTCCAAGATTGCCGACTTAACCATGCAAGAAAGCCAATTAATTTGGCTCAAAACCAATCAAATTTCAACACCTTTCCAAGCCATTACTTTCCATAATTTTCAAAAATTAAAAATGGTATATTTTGGCCAAATCTTGGCCTTTAGATCAAAAGGTGATTAAATCCTAGCCATTAATGCCACCAACCACCTTATTTATTCCATTTAATAAACTTGATTTATGATGTCATAAATACTAAAGTGAAAGTTGACTTTGACTTTCACTATTCACATTAATTCGACTACTTTTTGACCGATGCCGGTTCGAGCCGAAATTTTCCCGAAATCGTCCCGGTGTGTTCCTGAGGTCTCCTGTGCAGTCGGATCAATTTAATCTGCTTCCGTTTGATCAAAATCAATCCCGGAAGTTTACCGTCTTTTATTGCTCCGGTTAGGGTTTTTAATGCCGATTTTGGCACCGTTTCACCCGTTTCAACTCAGTGAATTTTTCCAACACTGAATTCTTACTCGTCAGTATTGTTAGAACATTTTCACATATTCTGAATAATATAAATACATTTATTTCACTCTTTAAATAGTACAAATTGTTATATACATACAATTGTACATTTTCGTCCGAGAATTGCCTGAATTTCCCGGTTGTCACATTCACCCCTCCTTATAAAATTTTCGTCCTCGAAAATTAAAACAAATGGGGGTATAAACTCCTCATCTCGTCTTCTCGTTCCCACGTAGCTTCTTCAATGTTGTGATTTTTCCACAAAATCTTCACTAGTGGGATTACCTTATTCCTCAGTACTTTCTCTTCACGAGCTAGTACTTGAATAGGCTGTTCCTCATATGTCAAATCCTCGTGGATTTGAATAGGCTCATGCTTCAACACATGGGACGGATCTGGTATATACTTTCTCAGCATCGACACATGAAATACGTTATGCACTGCCGACAATTCTGGAGGTAGCGCTAATCTGTAAGCGACCTTTCCAATGCGTTCGATAATTTCATAAGGTCCAATGTATCTTGGACTCAGTTTCCCCTTCTTACCGAAACGCATAATCCCCTTCATAGGCGATACCTTGAGAAACACGAAGTCTCCTTCGTCAAACTCCAAGGATCTCCGCCTTTTATCCGCGTAGCTCTTTTGTCGGCTTTGCGCAATTTTCATTTGACGCTGAATTCTAGCAACTGCATCGGAAGTCTCTTGCATGAAATCCGTCTTATGCAACTGCTTTTCTCGCAAATCGTACCAATGTAATGGTGATCTGCACTTCCGTCCATACAAAGCCTCGTAAGGTGCCATGCCTATCGAAGCTTGGTAACTATTATTGTACGAGAATTCAATCAATGGTAGCTTCTCGTTCCAATTTCCCGCAAAATCCATAACACAAGCTCGAAGCATGTCCTCTAACGTTTGAATTGTCCGCTCTGACTGCCCGTCTGTTTGCGGATGAAAAGCCGTACTGAGTCTCAATTCAGTACCCATGGCCTCTTGCACACACTTCCAGAAATTCGAAGTGAACCGTGCATCTTGATCTGATACAATGGATTTCAGTACTCCATGTAGTCTGACGACATGAGTTATGTACAGCTGAGCAAACTTTTCCAGCGAAAAAGTCATCTTGACAGCTATGAACCGTGCCGTCTTGGTCAGTCTGTCCACAATAACCCAAATGGCGTCATAACCTTCTCGGGTTTTTGGGAGTCCCACTACAAAATCCATCGTAATGTGTTCCCATTTCCATTCAGGAATCTCTAGTGGTTCCAATCTTCCTGCTGGATGTTTATGCTCCGCTTTGATTCTCTGACAGGTCATGCATCTGCTCACGAATTTTGCTATATCGTTCTTCATCCCTTTCCACCAGAACTGTAGCTTCAAGTCCTGATACATCTTGCTCGCTCCGGGATGAATCGAATAGGGTGTCTCGTGGGCTTCTGACATGATCCGTCTTCTAAGTTCCTCATCAGCTGGAACATTTATCCTTCCTTGATACAGGATTATTCCATCCTTGGAAATTCCTTCTTGAGAACTTGCCATCACAGGATCTCGCCTTTGAGCTTCCTTTATTTCCTCAAATAGCGATGATTCCACTTGGAGTGCAGCTAATCTTCCAGATATCAGCTCCAAGTTCAAAGAATTTATCTCTTGCTGCAATGGCTTCGGAAGCCTGTTTATTGGTAGCTGGTGCGATACAGTAGACTTCCTACTTAGAGCATCCGCTACACGGTTGGCCTTTCCTGGATGGTAGAGGATTTCACAATCATAATCCTTCACCAATTCCAACCATCGTCTCTGTCGCATATTGAGCTCTTTTTGCGTGAAGAAATACTTCAAGCTTTGGTGATCAGTGAAAATCTGACATTGAGCTCCATAGAGATAGTGTCGCCAAATTTTAAGTGCGAACACTACTGCAGCAAGTTCAAGATCATGCATAGGATAATTCCTTTCATGCTCCTTTAACTGACGGGAAGCATAGGCAATCACCTTGCCGTCTTGCATCAGGACTGCTCCCAATCCTGTTTTCGATGCGTCACTGTAGATCACGAACTTCTCCCCTTCAATGGGAAGCGTAAGGATTGGTGCGCTTGTCAGTCGCCTCTTTAACTCCTGGAAGCTTCTTTCGCATTCCGTGGTCCACTCGTACTTTCTTTCTTTGCGTGTAAGAGCAGTAAGAGGTGCAGCTAGTCGCGCGAATCCCTCTACAAATCACCGATAATAACCAGCCAATCCCAAGAAACTGCGTATTTCAGTTACACTCTTGGGTGCAGGCCACTGGTTAATTGCCTCTACCTTTGTCGGATCTACTGCAATACCTTCCTGAGATACAACATGTCCGAGGAAATGTACTCTATCGAGCCAAAACTCACATTTTGAGTATTTGGCATACAGTTGATGCTTCCGTATCGTATTCAACACGATCCTCAGATGCTTCTTGTGCTCCTCATGAGTCTTCGAGTATATAAGAATGTCATCAATGAATACAATGACAAACTTATCCAGATACTCTTTAAAAATTCTGTTCATCAAGTCCATGAACGCTGCTGGCGCATTTGTCAATCCGAATGGCATCACAAGGAACTCATAGTGCCCATAACGAGTCCTAAACGCCGTCTTAGGAATATCACTCTCTTTGATTCTCAACTGGTGATATCCTGATCGTAAGTCGATCTTGGAAAATACCGCTGCGCCTTTTAACTGGTCGAATAGGTCATCAATTCTAGGTAACGGATACCTATTTTTGATCGTAACCTTATTCAACTCCCGGTAATCAATGCACAGTCGGAATGTTCCATCCTTTTTCTTGACAAATAACACAGGTGCACCCCATGGGGAAAAACTCGGCCTGATAAATCCCTTATCCAAAAGCTCCTTCAATTGTACCTGCAGCTCCTTTAACTCCACTGGAGCCATACGGTATGGTGCTTTGGAAATGGGTGCTGTTCCAGGCATCAACTCAATTTCAAACGAGATTTCTCTCTCTGGCGGTATCCCTGGTAACTCTTCCGGAAATACGTCAAGAAACTCATTTACCACAGGAACATCTTCAGGTTGAAGCTTCTGTTCCTCTGTAGTATCCACCACATATGCCAGATATCCCACGCAACCACTGGCTATCAGCTTGCTTGCTCTCAGTGAACTGATCATCATCTTCCCGGGTCTTCGAGAAGTATCAACATACTCGAAACTCTCTTCCTCCTCGGGTTGGAAGACTATCTTTCGATTTCGGCAGTCGATCGTGGCTTGGTATTTCCCTAGGAAATCCATGCCTAGAATCACATCGTAATCCATGATCTCCATTACGATCAACTCAGCATATAGTTCCCTATTTGCCACATATACTGGTACATAAGGTAACCAGTAACTGGACAACAATACTTCCCCAGAAGGTAAGGCTGTCTTAAATACCCTTCCCATATTATCCTTAGGAAGTCCTATCTTGTCAGCAAATGCATAGGAAACAAATAAATGCGTAGCACCGGAATCAAATAGTACAGAGGCTACATGACAAGCGACAGGAAGCTGACCTGTCACCACGTTTGATGTTCCTGCCTCTGCGTCTTCCTTGCTGTAGGCCATCACACGAGCATCAGCACGTGATAAACGCTCCTGGCGTTGCGGCCTCACTGGTGACTCTTCCACTCTGGCTTGAAGGGAATGAGCTTGTGGGCGTGTCTGGTGTGGTTGGGAAGTGCCTTGTCCACCCTGCCTATTGGGACAGTTCCTGGCGTAATGGCTTTCCTTTCCACATTCGTAGCAAACAAGTGGCCCAAATCTGCATTGCCCAGAATGTCTTTTCCCGCATGTAGGGCAGTTTTGCACATTAGACTCTGCATTACCAGCTGTTCTCCGCTGCTGGTTTCGATTATTGCCCTGGCGATTCCCAGAAAAATTCCCTTTTCTCTTATTTTGCTGGGATCCTTGGTTGTTGCCCTGGCTTGGTTTTGCATTCTGACTAGGCTTGCTTGATTGACCAACTTGTGTAGACTTCGCCAAAGCCCTCTCCTTCTTCTTAGCCTCCCAGTGTTTCTCTCTTTCCTCTTTCTGTCGAGCTACATGGAACTCAGCTCTAATGGCCCGACTCACACAGTCTGCTACAGAAGTAGGTGGCACTAGTCCAGTGTCTACTAACGCAGCAATTTCCGGCCTGAACATCCCGATCATTTTCTGTATCTTTTCCCTCTCAGTAGGGACCACATAAGGACACAAACGGGATAGCTGATCGAACTTTCTGCAGACTTCGCTCACCGACATGTTCCCTTGTGTTAACTCTGAGAATTCTTTCTGTTGCTGTCTCAGAGATGCAGGGTCGTAATATTTCTGGTTGAATTATTCCAGAAATTCCACCCAACTCATGGTAGACACGTCTCTTCTCATTCGTACAGTGTCCCACCAAAACCGAGCATCTTTTCTCAGCACAAAAGACGCACATGCAACCTTCTCCCGGTCGGTTAGGTTCATGAACTCCATGATCACTTGTAATGATGACAACCAGTCTTCAGCCTCTAAGGGATTTGTAGACCCTTCAAATTCTGGCGGCCTCATACGCCTGAATCTTTCATAGAGGGGTTCTAGATTTAGTACTGGTTGTGGTTCAGGAGCTCTCTCATGTACTGCAGTTGGAGGAATAACCGGATCTACCTCAGCTTGTTGTTCTACTTGGGTACCCTCAGAGCCTTGTCTCTGTTCTAGCTCCTCTACCCGTCGCCTCAGATTCGCATTTTCTTGCATCTGGGCTTCTAATAAAGCTTGTATCTGATCCAGTCTCTCCATAACATCAGGACGTCGCTCTCGTCCCTCTGGTCGATTTCTCAAATCCACCATCTTGGCTATTGTCCTATTATGGCACAATAATTCACCGTTAGCTTTTTCCATAACCGCATTCGTAAAATTATATCAATTTACGAAATTTAGGGTACTGTAAAGCCACATCATCGTAACACATCATCGTACAACATATAATCATTTTGAGATTTCATTCATAGCAAAACATTTATATGTCATACATAGGCATCACCAGTCATATATACATCGGCCTGAGGTACAAAATGGCCACAAGTCTATACAAAAGAGCTTTTCTCTCTAAGCTACTTATGTACATATACACATCTACTGATCACTCGTTCCCTACATCTGGGACTAGAGGATATTCTTCTGGATCCTCATCGTCATTGGTATCATCTGAGTCGTCACCACCCCTAGGTAATGTTCCCTGTCCTGAGTCATCACCTCCTCGTGGTCTAGACGGTCCGGCCTCATGATCATTCATCATTCTTCTCAGCCCGAATATGCGTGCAAACATCTCATCTTGACCCAGCGTCTCTCGTCGACTCTGCGTCAGATGCTCGATCAGAATCTCTCTCTCGATCGCCCTGATCGTTACCACGAACTCTTGGAGCGTCGGAGGAAACGGCTTGATCACCCTCGGTCTCAGCTCCAAGGATAAACCTTTCCAAAACAGCTCACAGCAGTTTGCTTCCGTGAGGTTAGGCAACAGACATCTCCTCCGAATGGTCTCCTCAAACCGCGCTGCGTAAGACATCACTGTCTCACCAGACAGCATGACCATCCTCTCGGTCTGGAGAATGTAGTCCCTGACCTCATCGAATCCAGGGTACGCAGGTGTATCAGCCTCTCGTCTCTCTGGAGATGCTGGAGTAGGTGTTGGATCCCTAGGTTGAAACTGATCAGCCAACCGCTGACAGAACTCAGCCCAACTGAATCCCAATAAAATCTCCTGGTCACAATATTGCCAGAACACTCGAGCGTCTCCCTGAAACATACTGACAGCCAACTGGATCCACATATCTCGATCAATGTCGCAAATCACCATGATCCTCTCAATGGCATGGAGCCAGTCCTTGGTCTCCATCGACTGTCGCCCACCATCAAACATCGGAGGACTGCTGGCCCTAAATGCCTGTACTGCCTGTGCCGACACTCTCACCCCAATATGTTGGCGTCCACCAACAACTGGAATGTCCACTACCACCGGTGGATGAACTATCGGTCGTGGCTGTACTATCTCTACTGGCGCTGGCACTGGTGCTGGTACTGGTACCGGAGGTCTCTCGGGTACCGGGGGTCTAACTACCGGCCTTTGGGAAATGAGCGGCCTCACAATAGGTCTCGTCCATACCCGTAATACCCCTCTTGGTCGTGGTAGCTGGGGTCTCACATATGGAGGTCTGGTCATCTTGCTACCTATAAGATAATTATTTTCGCATAAGAAAATAATTAACTGAACTTAAGTAAACTACTTACTTGGATAGCGGTGCAGGATGCGCAAAGTGTCAAATCGGGATATGGTCATACTGCTCTGATATACCAACTGTGACAGCAATTGGTATTCAAAACTCAGCCACTCGAAAACGATGCTCTGATACCAACTGTGGCGGCCCGCCCCTCGTAGAGATCATACAATACTATTACAGTTGAGCTTATCGCTAACTGCGATAGATTGTACTCTCATGGGTCACCGGCTTATCTCTCTCTCTCTTTTAAAATCATGTCGTTTTAGGGGAAATTTTTTTTTTTTTCTTTAAACATCATATAAAATCTTTTTCCACTATTTACTTTGTTGACAAGTACAAAGTAATATAAATAATACAGTACTTTCGTAAAATTATATATAATTACAAAAGACTGTTTTCCCCCTTTTTCCCTTCACTTTACGCTCAGCGGCAAGACTCTGGCAGTACCATATCCCTCGCCCAGTTATCCCATTTGACACGCGCCATCCCGTCCGCATCCAGTCAAATAAGCTACTGAGCTGGTCGCTTACCTGCAACATTAGCAAAAATGGTAAGCTACAGGCTCAGTAAGTTCAAACATGCAAGAAATAAAATTTCTATGAATAGTACTATTCATCGTAAATAGTACCATTGACTACTATTCATCTATAAATAGTAACTTTGACCACTATTCATATGTGAATAGTAAGTTTGACCACAACACTGTATCACACTAGTACATCTACCGCGATGTTAGTGCTCTCACTAAACTGTCTTATGCTCAATTATGGCACAGTTTCAGTTTTAGATCATTATCTTTCATTATGTTCTGGTTTTGAGCTCAGGTTGGCAGTACCATTTAAGTGCGCATGACTGGGAGTGGTACATTAGTGCTGACCTCCACAGCCTTAATCTCATAGCCCCGAAGGCAAAATAGTACATTGACTGGGAGCGGTACATCAGTGCGGACCTCCACAGTCTTATCTCATAGCCCCGAAGGCAAAAATAGTACCTCCCTATACGGAAGGCTGGTACGCCAGAAAGTGGGTTCATTACCGACTTTTTACACATCTAACCCGGTGACTTCATATTGCCCCGTGGTTAGGAATGGTTCACATTTTAATTTTAGGTGAGTGAGTTTCATTAACCTCGCTCTAGTGCCCGAAGCACAATTAACCATGTGTCCCATTCTTATCGTGCCCGTAGCACATTTCGTCTCTCTCTCTATTCTATCATAGTGCCCGTAGCACATATGTACCTAACTTATAGTTAGTACATTAAAATTAGCACAATATTGCTATATGTTGCAGACAGGTAAATGTCTGAACTTACCTTATCAGACTGTTCTCTTTCTCTCTCTTGGATCTTGAATCGCCTTCCTTGTAGGCCGATTTTGGGATCCTACAGACAAAACTATGTCTGTTAATTTCTTTCCCATTTATAGCTTTTATTTTTCATTAAAAAGCTTAAATAAAACCTATTTATATCTTTTTAGGTTTTATTTATTATTTTTACCATTTTCTCTCAACTTTTGCAAAATTACGATTTTACCCCAATATTTTGGCAAAATTACAGTTTTGCCCCTGACGGAATTTTATTGATCCAGACTGCATTTTTGGCTCTCAGGAACTTTTCTGACTCTTTTCTAATCATTACCGGGTTCGTTTTTACTTTATTTCCATTTTTCACTTTCCCGGCCCTCGGGAAGCACTATTCCGACCCTTACGTCGGTTTAGCGATTTTCTATCGTTTCGGAGCCTCAAATGGACGTTTCACTAGTATTTAAAACGTTCATCTAGACTTTCCCGACCTAGGTCTCCGAGGCTCGGGTTTTCCGTTCCCGACTCGGACCTTTATTTTATTTCCAAAAACGCCCCCCCCCTCGGGGTCGGTTTTTCAATCTCACACGCGTTTTTCATTTTTAAGGGGATGGGTTACTTTTCACGACCCACCCCTTAAATTTTTCCTTATTCAATTTTTCCGTTAGGGACTCGGGTTTCCGTTCCGGCCCTAACTTTTTATTTTAAATTCCTATTTTACCCCGAATGCCGTTTTCGAAATTTCGGCAGCATTTCGGCGTAAATTTAAGGCTTCCGGCGTTAGGTACGCCTCGAACCGTATGTACCCGCCACGTACTATACCACAAGCCTATTTTATGTAAAAGTTTTCCAAACTTTTACATAAAAGCCCACAAATTTCAAATTTCACATTATCACCCACATTACAACATTTTTTTCACAAATTTACCCTTAATTTGGTTTCGGTTTTCACAACAAAACCAAACCAAATTTTGTCAAATTTTCACCACAATTTAGGCCATTCAATGTCATGTTTCCAACACTTTTTCAAGCCCATTTTCAATGCATTTTTAACCACATTTTTAGGGTTTTTTATGCACTTAGAACCCACGGCCTTATTAATGAAAATCATGCTCAACATATTTGTTTCATTCTTTCAATCACATTGCCACCATTTACACATTAATTTGCATGATTTCAATCAACCAAACATCACCTAAAATCAAGCAAAATTTCTTCCAAACCATTAACAAAACCCACGGCCACTTTATATAATTCATGCCATAAATTTTTTTCAAGCTTTTCATAATGAAATACAAGCTTTATTCTTCACCAAATTAAGCTTAGAAAGCATATTCACCATTAAACAAAACTTTTTCTCATTGGTTACCTAAGGTAACCCACGGATTTACCTTAGAAAAACCAACCAAAATTTGGTTTTTCTTTACACAATTTGCATGGTTTTCTTCCTTATTTCATCCTTAACAAAACCCAACATCAAATCCATGAAAAACAACCAAAAATTTTCCATCTTCCAATCACTATTCACCCACGGATTTCATTGAAAAAAAAACCATGAAAATTTGAGTGAAAAAGGGAGTTACCTTAATCAATTGCTTCCTTTGTCTTCTAGGAGTGTTTTGACACACTTTTTGTGAAGAAATGTTGAAGATAAAACTTGGTTTCCCTTGGTCCCTCACGTAGCCACCATGGACGGAAGTTAGAAAAATTTTCTTATGGCTTTTGCTTTGAAAATTGGCTTCGGCCAATATGTTCCAAGATTGCCGACTTAACCATGCAAGAAAGCCAATTAATTTGGCTCAAAACTAATCAAATTTCAACACCTTTCCAAGCCATTACTTTCCATAATTTTCAAAAATTAAAAATGGTATATTTTGGCCAAATCTTGGCCTTTAGATCAAAAGGTGATTAAATCCTAGCCATTAATGCCACCAACCACCTTATTTATTCCATTTAATAAACTTGATTTATGATGTCATAAATACTAAAGTGAAAGTTGACTTTGACTTTCACTATTCACATTAATTCGACTACTTTTTGACAGATGCCGGTTCGAGCCGAAATTTTCCCGAAATCGTCCCGGTGTGTCCCTGAGGTCTCCTGTGCAGTCGGATCAATTTAATCTGCTTCCGTTTGATCAAAATCAATCCCGGAAGTTTACCGTCTTTTATTGCTCCGGTTAGGGTTTTTAATGCCGATTTTGGCACCGTTTCACCCGTTTCAACTCAGTGAATTTTTCCAACACTGAATTCTTACTCGTCAGTATTGTTAGAACATTTTCACATATTCTGAACAATATAAATACATTTATTTCACTCTTTAAATAGTACAAATTGTTATATACATACAATTGTACATTTTCGTCCGAGAATTGCCTGAATTTCCCGGTTGTCACAGACTGATTGGACATATATAATCGGGCTCCCGCAAATCCATATGATCATCATTCTTTTACCAAACAACTCAATCATATGATCACTAGTTTCAGAGTCACACTACTATAAACCTGAAACTGAACTCCCAATTATATACCGTATTACGTAAGCCTGTGACGAGCTACTATCCAATGACCTTGTCATATATGCGAAACCCTCATATGATATCCATGATCAGCCTTAGGTCAAAGTCCGTTTAATCCTACTGATCAGGCTATCTTAAAGTTCCATTATACTACCAAATTAAGAAAATGATTATTCACCATATGTGAATAAGAAGTCATCCGCCCAGCAGACGACCCAAGGCCTTGTCCATTTTCACATTCAGTATAATGCCTTTAAGAGTATACCTTTAACTCCTCAAAGCTATGATTCCGATATCTGCAAACAAACCCTTCATCGCATATAAGTCATGCACCCAACGAACCGGTCTATAAGCCTACTACCTCTGAGACGCTTTAGCCATTGGAACATCAAAGTACACAAGTCATATACATGAAGTAGTTCATTTACTCAGGATTAAGGTTATTGCACAATGAACGTCAAAAGCAGATTGATCCACTCATAGCGGACTACGTAGATCAATCACGCTTTAGTCCTAGTCTAATATGTCACCACCAAGTAACATATCTATGTCTCTACTTGGGAGTCCAGCTCCAGACAGTCAAGACAGACCGTCCCCTCCAAGGCTTTAGACAACATAATAGTCTTAACATAAGTTAGATGCTCGGTCTAACTCCATAGACTACAGACCATAGTTTAGACTGCTAACTTTAGAACATTGTCTTCTCGCATACAAAAGTCCATTGCATGCAACGTTCTAACAGTTTTAACACAAGTAGTCAGTGAGCCATATTTGCTTACATTTACTTTAAAATGTAAATAAGACAAGGACAGATAGCAATGTAATGAATAACCTCTACATATAATTTTATTATCCAGTTCAAAATGAATACATCAAAATGTCTCTAATACTTAGGGCATTTCCTAACAAGACAAGATTCTCTCCGGTTGGATTCAGATTTTGTTTTGGATAATAGAGTACACAATTATTCGAACTCCAAACAAAGTTGCCATGATTTTATTTGAGATTGGATTGGAGTTGTAGAAAATTATCCATGAGAACAAGAATTTGAAACACAACCGTTTTGTGGATTTTGAATTTTGAATTTTGAATTTTGAATTTGAAATTTGAATTTGAAATTTGAATTTGAAATTCGAATTTGAAATTTGAATTTGAAATTTAAATTTGAAATTTGAAATTTGAAATTTGAAATTTGAATTTGAAATTCGAATTTGAAATCTGAAATTCAAATTTTGAATCACAGTCCAAGTGGGATTCGAATTTATTGTGGAAAATCCACAAGGTTTGAAATTCGAATTTGAGTTGGATTTGGAGGGGATAATCTTGTTAGAATTCTACTTGAATTTTGAATCCAAATCCTAACAAATTATGGACAAAATTTTGAGGATAATCCTCAATGGAATTTCGGTTTTTGTGGATAAGGTTGAAGGGAAAAATTCAAGTTTCAATCCTAGCTGAATTTGGATTCTCTCCTTCCCTGAAAAGTGGCCGAAATTATGGAGGAAATCTCTTAGGAAAATTCGGTTATTTTGGATAAGGTTGAGATAAGATTCAAGCTTGAAAATCTTAATGGAATTTTGATTCTCCCTTATCCTAAATATGGCCGAATTTTTGGAGGAAAAATCTCCTAGGAAATTTCGGATTTTTTGGTTAAAAAAGGTAGATAAAATTCTAGTTAAAATCTTGTTTAGATTTGGATTGGATTTATCCTAAATAAACCGAATTTTATTGTTGGGATTTTCCCATGGAAAATTCAGATTTTATGGATATGGATAAGTGAGAATATCTTTTCCTAATCCAATTCGAATTCAGAGAATCACCTCATGCAGGTCTATAAATAGAGGTCCTGCCACTCCAGTTCTCTTAGACCACAGACTCTCAGATGAGCAAGCTTATTGTTGCACAGCTCATCGTGACAATAAAGTTCTATAGAGATCTGGGTGGTCAGAAGAAGACTAGCAGTGCTAGCATACCGATCGAGGTTCAGAGTGCCCACACACTCAGCCATTCGGGAATTGGAGAATAGTAGAGAAGGCTAGTTGGTTGAAGCCTCCGGTCATTCTCCTCCTGCAAGATTGGCGTCCTTGAGGTATGAGTTTTAATTGTTATTGGTTTATTATATATGGCATCATGAGATATTTAACGATCTAAAAATTTTTTATTGTTCCGCTGTGCCACTCTGATACGTTTTTACCGATTTATTATCCTACAATTGGTATCAGAGCCATCTCATGACTATGCCATGTACATAAATTAGACAATTACTTAGTCTTTTTATTTATGTATGGATTTGATATTTAGAGAGTGACGTTCTAGGGATTCTTTATGTTGTTATCATGGATTATGTATAAAGTATGTGGTTATTTTAATTTTCTGAATTATTATAAGCATGCTTGTTTATGCCGGTTATGGTTCCTTAGAATTTAGAAAAATTATATCAAGGAATTTTTTATGTAACCATGGGAGTAGTTTATTAACACTGTAATTTTCCCATGGGTTTTAATTTTTGTCTCTTAGAATTTTTATGGTTAGAATTTTTTGTACACCGAAAACGGTTTAGGAAATTTTATGTAATTATTCTTGGAGGAGATTGAAGATTGAAGACCGTAGTTTATTATTTTCCCAAAAGTTAAATTTGATTTAAAGGTTGAAATTTTGATTGTGTGGAAAATTTTAATTTAATTGGAATTCAAATTAATTTTTGGAGATCCTAATAGGTAAATTGGAATATGCCACGAAAATCGAGACACGACCTCTCGGGATAGGCCGACAGGCCTTGGTGGGGCTGCAGCCCCTGCCCTCGGGCAGGATGGGGCTGCGGCAACCCCTGTGCAGGCCAACACCACCCACGGCCGCAGGCTTAGCCTGCAGCCAAGGGTGGCCGTGGCCTGCCCAAGGCTGGCCGCAGCCTGGGCGTGCAGCCTATGGCTGCAGGCGCTACCTGCAGCCTGCCGGCTGCTGCGCCCAGCCTGGGCGTGCAGCCTGGCGCTACAGGCTTGGTCTGCAACTCGGCAAGGCTGCACATAGGGGGCTGCCAACCCCTCCAGGGCTGGTGGCTACCCACGGCGGCTGCCGCCTTCGGGGGCGGAGGTGCGACGGTCTAAAAATCTAATAATTTTGATTTTTAAATTTGAGATTTAATTTTAAATCATGTTTAAAAATATGCAATTGAAAATTTGAAATTTTTGAAATTACATATTATTACACATGATGTTTAAAATTGTTTAAAATTTAAATTTGAAATTTAAATTTGAAATTCAAATTTGGAATTTGAATTTGAAAATTAAATTTTTGTAGATTTAAATTTTAAATGATTCTTGGGATGAGAAATAAATGGAGAGGCTACATAAAGATAGATACAAGAAGACGGAACGAAATTCAAGACCCAAAAAATGCTTTGGATGGAATTTTGTAATCTTTATTTTCTTTGTTCTAGGATGGAACCATGGCTTGGTTATTTTGTCAATTATTTTTTCTGTGATATGTCATGGATGTATAAATATGTATTGATGGATGTTTTATATGCATATTTGATAACATGTCATATAGGATAGGTGAGTGCCGCTCATACTATATTGATCATACATAATTTGTCAAAACTTGCATGTTTTTCAAAATATTGAGTGGGAGAGGGTTTCAAACAAAACCCACGGCCTCCATTGTTGATCCATATGTGAAAGCATGGTAACGCCTCGCGTCAGTTCTGCCCTGACCACACCCTTCGGTAGGTGTTTACTGACGCCGGTATACTAGATTGGATCTCCTATGTGGAAAACGTGTTCGGGTACGATCCTATTCATGACCACCCCTCGGTGGCTTGGTAGGACGTGGATCGGGCTACATAAACAATGGTTATACACTCAAGACTCGTTTAGTTATTAACCTTCCCTAGAAGCTCTGTTAACTAAACTGGTGGCCAAATAAGCGGTTATTAATATATGTCTTAACCTTGGAGGATTTAAGGCAACATATATTAATTGGACGGGGTCCATGTTCCGGCTATTTGTTTTCATGACCACCCCTCAGTGGCTTGGGGCAATAGGTGCTGAGAATTACTGTTGCAATGCTACATGTTTTTCAAGTTTCATGTAGGAACATACTTGTATGTTTTATTTGCTAAATTATCTGTATATTTGCTTGGGCTTTGTAATGATGCCTAGTATAATTTTATTTCAGTTCAAAATGTCACCGACACCCCTCATTTCAATACTCACTGAGAATAAACTGAATGGAGATAATTATAAAGATTGGAAAAGAAATCTATTAATAGTTCTCAGCTGCAAGAGACACAAGTTCGTACTGGACGAACCATGCCCACCTGGGCCCAAACCTGACACACTACTTGAGGAGGTCCCGGTTGCCTATACTCGTTGGAGAGAATCCAATGATATAGCTCGATGCTACATACTTGCTAGCATGATGAGTGCTTTACAAAAGCAACATGAGACTTATCAAATTGCTGGGGAGATCATGGAAAATCTAGAGGACATGTTCGGAGGCCAAGAAAAATTGGCTTGACAGTCCGCTATCACCAGTATTATGAACTCTAAGTAGAAGGCGGGTACTCCGGTGAAGGACCATATGATCACTCTAATGGGATTCATCGCTGAGGCTGCCGAAAACAGTGCTAAGTTGGACTACAACACCTAGATCGAGATGGTGTTCAAAACTCTATCTAAAGATTTTGTGGGGTTTAAGGCCACATAAAATCTGATGACAAGGGAGTTAGGACTTACCGAGCTCATGAAGCAACTACAGGCTTATGAGCGGATGATCAGGGATAAGGATGCGGTCCGACCTAAAGGAGAGGCCAATTTGGCGGAATCTTCCAATCCCTCACGGAAGAGGAAGAGGCCAAATAAGAAGCAAGTGGCTTCTAGTTCTTCTAATCCTCCTGTCTCAGACGGGAAGAAGAAGAAGAAGAACAAGAAGCCAAAGGACCCTAAAAAGTCCAAATGCTTCCATTGTGGGAAGGTAGGTCACTTCAAGAAGGCTTGCCGGGAATTCCTAGCCGCCAAGAGCAAGGAAGGTAAGGAACTTCATTACTTGGAAGTGTGTCTGGTGGAAGAATCGAAAGACACTTTGGTCATTGAATCGGGCGCCACTAATTATGTTTGTGTTTCTACGCAGGGGTTCGTGGAAACAAGAAGTCTACATGATAGGAGCATCTCGTTGCGGACTGGAGATGGTAGCTTTGTGGTGGCTGAGGCAGTGGGAGATGTTTACCTTTATTTTGATCAATTTAGGTTTATTTTATTGAAAGACTGTTTTTATGTTCCTAATTTTAGGAGGAAACTTATATCGGTAGCTTGTTTAATAAAGGATTTTTATTCAGTTTCTTTTCGTAAAAGAGTTGATATTCGTAGAAATAAGTCTTTTATCTGTTTTGGATGGATGGATGGAAACCTATATTTGGTCAAACCAAAGATGTACTCACTGCTTGACACTGAATTAATTGATAACTCTAAAAGGTTGAAAGTTTCTCACTCCAACAAGGCGTATCTTTGGCATTTAAGACTTGGTCATATTAATCAGGATAGGATTCAAAGATTGGTGAAAGACGGTCCTCTGGAATCTCTGGAGGAGGTACGACTTCCCCAATGTAAGTCTTGTCTAGAGGGTAAAATGACTAAGAGGTCTTTTGGAGCTAAGGGTACAAGGGCTTAGGAGCTCTTAGAAATTGTGCACACTGACGTATGTGGCCCCATGAACGTCACAGCACGAGGAAGATTCGAGTATTATGTCTCTTTTATAGATGAGTACTCGAGGTATGGATATGTGTATCTGATGCACCGCAAGAGCGAAACCTTTGACAAGTTCAAAGAATATCGTGCGGAAGTGGAAAAGCAATTGGATAAATCCATAAAGACACTTCAATCTGATCGAGGTGGCAAATACCTCTCCGATGAATTTCTAGGACATCTTGTAGAGAACGAGATATTGTCTCAATTGACTGTACCTGGTACTCCACAACAGAACGGTCCATGATGAGTTATTCAATGCTGCCATTATCATTTTGGGGATATGCTTTACAAACGGCATGCTATATTCTGAACCAGGTTCCAAGCAAATCAATTCCCAGAACTCCGTATGAATTGTGGCGTGGCAGGAAGCCCTCCCTTGGACATATGAGAATATGGGGCTGCCCGGCACATGTACTGGATGGGGATGCGAAAAAGTTGGAACCAAGATCAGAATTGTGCATGTTTGTAGGGTATCCAAAAGGAACTAAAGGAGGTCTGTTCTATAACCCGAAGGAACAAAAAGTCATTGTCTCCACCCATGCAACATTCTTGGAGGAAAGTCACATGAATGACTTTAAGCCTCGAAGCAAAGTGGTACTAGAGGAGTTATCGGGTGAAAGAACTGCTCCACAGATTTCAGTCTTGGACGCAAGTCCGAGTTCCAGTGAAAGACCTGCAGACGATCAACAATTTAGGGTGCCTCGTCATAGTGGGAGGGTTTCTAAAAAACCTAATTTCTTCATGTATGATGCTGACGTATACCAGGCCGAGGCTCATGAGCATGAGGATGATCCGGTCACTTATGATGAAACTGTAAATGATGTTGATTCTAAATCTTGGAAACAGGCTATGAACAATGAGATGGATTCTATGAAATCCAACTATGTTTGGGAACTTGTAGATTTGCCGGATGAGATAAAACCCATTGGATGCAAATGGGTCTACAAAAGAAAGAAGGATGCGGAAGGGAGAGTGGAAACTTTCAAAGCTAGACTGGTTGTAAAGGGATACACGCAAACGACTGGAATCGATTACGATAAAACCTTTTCGCCTGTTGCTATGCTGAAGTCTATCCGTATTCTTCTGTCCATTGCTGCGGCTCTCGATTACGAGATCTGGCAAATGGATGTCAAGATGGCATTCTTGAATGGCCATCTTGAAGAGTGTATCTATATGATACAACCCAAAGGGTTCGTAACGAAAGGCCAAGAAAGGAAAGTCTGCAAGTTGCTTAGATCCATTTATGGATTAAAGCAAGCATCCCACTCATGGAACCAGAGGTTTGATCAAGCGGTTAAGACATTTGGTTTTACGCAGAACGTTGATGAACCTTGTGTTTATAAACGTATTAAGGATGGAAAAGTGGTCTTTCTGATACTCTGTGTCGATGATATACTACTCATTGGGAATGATGTAGGGAACTTATCATCGGTCAAACTTTGGTTACACCAACAGTTTGACATGAAGGACTTGGGAGAAGCTAATTATGTTCTAGGCATTCGTCTCTTCAGAGATCGAAAGAACAAAATGATAGTGTTATCCCAAGCTTCATACATAGATAAAATAATTGACAAATATGCAATGCGAGAGGCAAAGAAAGGCTCACAACCTTCTATTGTCGGTCTAACTTTTTCATTGGATGACTGTCCCAAGACATCGGAAGAAAGAGAGCGTATGAGTAAGGTCCCTTATGCATCCGCTGTGGGTAGCCTTATGTACGCTATGCTTTGCACTCGACCAGACATATGTTTTACAGTAGGTATGGTGAGTCGATATCAAGCAAATCCTAGAACCAAGCACTGGGAAGCAGTAAAGCATATACTCAAGTATCTTAAGAGAACGAGGGATTATATGCTGGTGTATTCTGGAGGGGACCTAACACCCGTAGGATACACGGACTTAGACTTCCAGACTTGTAAGGATTCGAGGAAATCGACATCTGGATCAGTGTTTTTACTCGGAGAAGGCGCCATTGTGTGGAGGAGCGTGAAGCAGGGCTACACAGCTGACTCTACTATGGAGGCTGAGTATTTGGCTGCAGCTGAGGCATCTAAAGAAGCGGTTTGGCTCCGCAAGTTCTTTAGAGACCTTGAGGTCATTCCGGGTGTTGACAAGCCTATCACACTTTACTGTGATAATACAGGGGCTATTGCCAACACATGGGAATCTCGGCACCACAAGAGGACCAAGCACATTGATCGGAGATATCACATTATTAGAGGGCATGTGGAGACAGGACAAGTGGATGTATGTAAGACCGCGTCCGGGGACAGCATCACTGATCCCTTTACTAAGACTTTGGTGGCTAGAAGCTTTGAGAGGCATGTAGAGGTGATGGGGATGCGTAACATGGCACATCTACTGGCTTAGGGCAAGTGGGAGATTGTTAGGAAATGCCCTAAGTATTAGAGACATTTTGATGTATTCATTTTGAACTGGATAATAAAATTATATATAGAGGTTATTCATTACGTTACTATCTGTCCTCGTCTTATTTACATGTTAAAGTAAATGTAAGCAAATATGGCTCACTGACTGCTTGTGTTAAAACTGTTAGAACGTTGCATGCAATGGACTTTTGTATGCGAGAAGACAAAGTTCTAAAGTTAGCGCTCTAAACTATGGTCTGTAGTCTATGGGGTTAGACTGAGCATCTAACTCATGTTAAGACTATTATGTTGTCTAAAGCCTTAGAAGGGACGGTTTGTCTTGACTGTCTGGAGCTGGACTCCCAAGTAGAGACATAGATATGTTACTTGGTGGTGACATATTAGACCGGGACTAAAGCGTGATTGATCTACGTAGTCCGCTATGAGTGGATCAATCGGCTTTTGACGTTCATTGTACAATAACCTTAATCCTGAGTAAATGAACTACTTCATGTATATGACTTGTGTACTTTGATGTTCCAATGGCTAAAGGGTCTCAGAGGTAGTAAGCTTATAGACCGGTTCGTTGGGTGCATGACTTGTATACGATGAAGTGTTTGTTTGCAGATATCGGAATCATAGCTCTAAGGAGTTAAAGGTATCCTCTTAAAGGCATTATACTGAATGTGAAAATGAATAAGGCCTTGGGTCATCTGCTGGGCGGATGACTTCTTATTCACACATGGTGAATAATCATTTTCTTAATTCGGTAGTATAATGGAACTTTAAGATAGCCTGATCAGTAGGATTAAACGGACTTTGACCTAAGGCTGATCATGGATATCATATGAGGGTTTTGCATATATGACAAGGTCATTGGATAGTAGCTCGTCATAGGCTTACGTAATACGGTATATAATTGGGAGTTCAGTTTCAGGTTTATAATGGTGTGACTCTGAAATTAGTGATCATATGATTGAGTTGTTCGGTACAGAATGATGATCATACGGAATCACGGGAGCCCGATTATATATGTCCAATCAGTCCCTCTACTAGCTTCACATAATTCCTTAATGTTCGGCAAATTGGTTTGTGTATGCTATTGGCTAGTTTATTATGCATGGATGGTGATGACACAGGATTAGGATGGTAGACAAGATTCTCTTCGGTTGGATTCAGATTTTGTTTTGGATAATAGAGTACACAATTATTCAAACTCCAAATAAAGTTGCCATGATTTTATTTGAGATTGGATTGGAGTTGTAGAAAATTATCCATGAGAACAAGAATTTGAAACACAACCATTTTGTGGATTTTGAAATTTGAATTTTGAAATTTGAATTTTGAATTTTGAATTTGAAATTTGAATTTGAAATTCGAATTTGAAATTTAAATTTGAAATTTGAAATTTGAAATTTGAATTTGAAATTTGAATTTGAAATTTGAAATTCAAATTTTGAATCACAGTCCAAGTGGGATTCGAATTTGTTGTGGAAAATCCACAAGGTTTGAAATTCGAATTTGAGTTGGATTTGGAGAGGATAATCTTGTTAAAATCCTACTTGAATTTTGAATCCAAATCCTAACAAATTATGGACAAAATTTTGAGGATAATCCTCAATGGAATTTCGGTTTTTATGGATAAGGTTCAAGGGAAAATTCAAATTTCAATCCTAGTTGAATTTGGATTCTCTCCTTCCCTGAAAAGTGGCCGAAATTATGGAGGAAATCTCCTAAGAAAATTTGGTTATTTTGGATAAGGTTGAGATAAGATTCAAGCTTGAAAATCCTAGTGTAATTTTGATTCTCCCTTATTCTAAATGTGGCCGAATTTTTGGAGGAAAATCTCCTAGGAAATTTCGGATTTTTTGGTTGAAAAAGGGAGATAAAATTCTAGTTAAAATCTTGTTTAGATTTGGATTGGTTTTATACTTAAAAAACTGAATTTTATTGTTCGGATTTTCCCATGGAAAAATTCAGATTTTATGGTTTTGGATAAGGGAGAATATCTTTTCCTAGTCTAATTCAAATTCAGAGAATCACCTCATGCAGGTCTATAAATAGAGGTCCTACCACTCTAGTTCTCTCAGACCATAGACTCTCAGGTGAGCAGGCTTATTGTTGCACAGCTCATCGTGACAATAAATTTCTTTAGAGATCTGGGTGGTCGGAAGAAGACTAGCAGTGCTAGCATACTGATCGAGGTTCAAAGTGCCCACACACTCAGCCATTCGGGAATTGGAGAATAGTAGAGAAGGCTAGTTGGTTGAAGCCTCCGGTCATTCTCCTCCTGCAATATTGGCGTCCTTGAGGTATGAGTCTTAATTGTTGTTGGTTTATTGTATATGGCATCATGAGATATTTAACGATCTAAAAATTTTTATTGTTCCGCTGCGCCACTCTGATACGTTTTTACCGATTTATTATCCTACACCTGCCACCTTGCCTCACATCGTCGCATGCCTACCTTATCTGTCTAGGTAAGTTAGTTTTATTCTATAGTATTAGTATGTAAGTTGATGTTGAGTTAGGGTAGGCAGGCGTGGCTGTGATAATGGAACTTGTACTAGTGGAATCTGTACCAATAGAACCAGCACCGGTAGGACCTGTGCCAATAAAACCTACTTTGGTAGACCCCCACTAATTACACAAGGATCACCAGGCGAGTTTAGCTTTTACCAACATGTATCCAGATCGATACGATGACCATCGTCCACACAAGCTTCCATTCTTGATCCACCGCATGGAAGGCATCTTCCAAACTTGCCATATCCCACCTCACCCACAGGTGGATTTGGCCAGCAGTAGACTGGAGGGACCAGTTATGGCCTGGTGGGATTGGCATTGCAGGGGTAGAGACCTGATTGTACGCTAGGAGGACTTCTGTCGAGACCTTCTCAATAGCTATAGGACGCCGCCCAGTGTGGAAGGAACTCAAGCTTAACAAGCTCAAGGGAAATGAAACCCCAAGTCACTACGCAGAGGGCAGAACATGGGGACAGGCCAGTACAATAGGCAATCCCATGACAATAAGGAGAGGAAGAGAAACGACT
Source organism: Antiaris toxicaria (assembly GCA_035233585.1). Classification (NCBI taxonomy): domain Eukaryota; kingdom Viridiplantae; phylum Streptophyta; class Magnoliopsida; order Rosales; family Moraceae; genus Antiaris; species Antiaris toxicaria. Next base: position 50,786,062 of record CP141153.1, read on the forward strand.
AGGAAGGAGATAGTAACAAACACCCGACGTGCCCGAAGTATGGGAAAAGGCACCCGGGGGAACGTAAGCTAGGGATGAGTGGCTGTTTCATATGCAGTAAGGAAGTTTACCTTGCCAAAAACTATTATTCCAACCCGTAGAGTCAACGGAACCAAGCCCGTACCACAAGTGGCCAACTTTACATTGCCTAGACCAGCATTGAAGGCCCTTCAATCACACAAGGCAGACTAGAAGCCTAGAAAACTAAAGCAGATTCTTTTCTTACGCTATGTATATAGGTAGGGTGGGAAGCAGTAGCTTACTCCTAGTAGACCTATCCTAGTATGTCCTTTTTGTGACTACAAACCGGGAAGTGTGTGTGTCACTTCCACCAGACTAGAGTTTGTATATGTTTTTGTGAAAATAATATTAAAATTAGTATCGTTTTGCCTAAGGGCCGAGATATGATTCTCTGCCCATGACGATAGTGTGACAAAAAGTGCAGACGAGCCTTGACACTCAAGTGATGTCTCAATACGATATGGCAAAGTGTATTGAACATCACAATATAAGGAAGAGAAAGATATAGTTGAGTAAGTAGGAAAATAATAGGTGACATGATCTCCTAGTATAGAGACAAAAGACATACAATTTCTTTTTCTCTATGTGATAGAGCTTGAAAGACATCATGGTTAGAATGCATACGTAAACAACCCAGGCATCCTAAGAGGATGAGTTGATAGCATAACTCACGGCTAGGCAAGGAATGATAGGGAACCAGCAGCGTGAACTAAACCAGCTTAGGGAACAACTGGGTCAGCAAACCTTGGACACCACAGGTAGCAGCAGTGCTAGCCTAGGAGGCATTAGTAACCTCAGAGACTTCAATGGAGTGAGTAATTCCCCCAGTCAAGAGATTTTCACGAGGGCGAAAATTTCCTACACCACCACTAGTACCCCCAGCAGCGACTGCCCCTATAGCAGCAAATGTACCACAGCTAGTTCTTAGTGAAGGTGACTTATACAAAAGATTCCGGTGCATGACAGCGCCATAATTTAAAAGGAACCACCACCCCATAGAAGCCGATGACTGGCTAACGGATATCTAAGTAATCTTGAATTCTATGGAGTGGTTAATAGAAAGATGGGGATATGCACATCCTTCACCCTGAGGAAGGAAGCGTAAGGACCACCCCATTCTTATAATTTGAATTTCAATTAATGAGAAATTGAGGAATAATTTGATGCATTTTAGTGTAAAAATTGAAGAACATGGGCATGTACACGGCCGTGTACTATCCAGACTGTGTGCGTGAGCAACTATACATGGCTATGTAGGTGAACACAGTCATATACACGGCCGTATAAGTGGCTGTGTACAATTGGTACTATGCACGTACGTGAGGCTGTGTGAGTAAACATGGCCGTGTAGGTGAACACAGTAAAGTACATGATATGTAAGTGACCGTGTACTGATCAGGTTGTTGGAATGTTAGAGGCCGTATAGGTGTACATGGCCGTGTAGTGTGACACGCCCAGGTACACAACCATGTAAGAGGTCGTGTACCAATCGATAAAATGAAATTGTCCCAAGACACGGCCGTGTTGTGCAAGCTCAACTGGTTCACGCCCGTGTAGCCTTGTACACGCTCGTGTAGGAGGCCGTGTAATGAGCAAAAAGTCACTGTGCAGATCCTTAAAATGCATGAAACCTAATTACTATATAATTAGTAATTAAGTTGAAAAATACAAAATAATTTCTAATTGAATAGATTAAACAGGTACGGTACTGTTTATTTCTTTTCATAAAGTGAAAGGGGATAACCGACAATGAACCTGGTCCACCCTATTGTATGTATAAATGTGTGAAATATGCAGCATCAGGAAACTGGTCTAGATGACCATTTTCTGACACAAGACTCGTGAACAGATCACCAGAATGCTCAAACCGAATGTCTGAGCATAACAGCGATAGAAACCCTAGTAGGGTACAATACCAAGAAAATGGTTCAGATAACTCTTCTCATCTAGAGACTGACAAAATCAGAGTCAGAACACTTAGACTAGTCAGTTAGAATATAAAGCAGTGAATAATGGATAGTGAAAAGTACAGCGTCAAGTTATTGGCTTAGACGACCTTATCTCACCCCGAAACTGACATATTTAGATTCAGGACACCCAAATTAGTCAATCGGGCACCTGACATGTTTTTCGAGGTGGGGTACACAGATCTCAAAAACTAGTCCAGATGATCTTAGACGAACATGAGACTGATAAAATTGAAATTAGCATGTCTGAATTAGTCAAGAGAGACTGTGTCTAAAATTTTACCTGGGAACGCCTCGGTTTGCGTGTAAAAGGACAACACAGTGTAGACACAATCACAGTATAGGAAATAAATAGTAAATTATTGTAGAATAGGCTCTTAGATAGCATAAATCAATTAGAAATCATCAGTGTAAAAATTGGATTTAGAAAATCTGATTTCGGGATGAAAATCAAAACACTGCCCAAAAAGGACCGAAAACCGCAGTAGAAAACTGGACTGCAAAGAGAGCAACATAGACAAAATTTTTCTGGCCCAAAACCGTGTTCTCTTGTTGGAAAACCAGCTATTTTTTAGTTGCTATAAACCCCAAAAAGCAAGAAATAAAAAAATTGATTAGGTTATGACATAAAATATTAAACAATGTCACGCTTCCATCAAGCCATCAACCAAAATTGTTGTTTAATTTCCCCTCCATTATGGCTGTAGCAATTCATTGGGAATGGGCAGAAAGGGGGTACGAATTTGTCTTGAAATCAGCCTAAAGTTGGATTGATTAATCAAGCTTAAGTTGGTTAAGCAAGCTTGGGTTTTTTTCTACAAAGGGTGAGCATACATTAGCTTGTGTTTCCTTTCTTGTTCACACCTCCAAAAATAGACCATTAATTCTCCCTTTTCTAAGCAGCAGCCAACCCCTTTCCAGCCCCAAAACCATCATTTTTGCAAGCCAAAACCAAGTAAAAAATTTACCAAAAGCCAACCTCTTCAAACTTGTGCTAGGTGGAATCAATCCAAGCTATTCTAAGTCAACCAAGGGTAAGGTTCTAGATCAATATTTGTGGTTTTGGTTCTTTTAGTTTAAGTTGATATTGAGAGAAAATATATTTTGGTGTTTTGCTAGCATAAAACTGACCCTTTTTACTCCAAGTAACACATGGCCATTTTGGTCTTTAAGCCTTAGCTCAAATCGTGCTTGGTTCAAAGCACAAAGGTAATAACCGAAAACCCTACCTTTGGTCGTTTAGTGATTTTAAGATCTTGATCAAGGCCATTTATGTGTATTTATCCATGCAAATGGTTTGTAATAATTTTATTTTGAGGCCTTAGCTTTCCATTTTTAAGTTTATGTGGTTGTGTTTACAATTTTCACAAATCGTTATTAGTATGTGTGATGCAATGGGCGTATAGGAATATGACTGGGCACAAATTTGTCCCCAGGAAAGGCCACGGATTTTGGCCATTTTGACCTACTTAGGGTCCAAATTTGGGATTTGATAAGGAAATTTTGATATGGTCATTTTTCCATTGAATAGCCTTTGGTCAGAAACGATGTTACGATAGGTTTTACAAGTAATTTTCACCCAGTGCCCAAAACTGGGAACAAAATCCGAATCCAGAAAAGTAGTCTCGGGTTTTATTAAAAATGGACCACTTAGATTTCGAACCGGACTTCGGCCTTAACATGAAAGTTGTAGATCTCATCGAGATCTTAGAATAACCCATGTGTTTTTTAAAAATTTGGCCGTTTCGGGCCTTAAACAGAACTGTTTTCAAAACAATGCAAAACTGGGAGTTTTTATAAAAACTGGGCACATAGGCCACGGGTTTAGTAAGATTAGGGTCGGTTAGAGTTAGAATTGAGCTTCGAGGTGAACACGAGATTTGTTCATCTCGTCGAGGATGAAAACTTTCATGTTCGTCAAATTTACAACAAAGTTGTTTTAGTCAAGTTTCAAAACTGTTTTCAAAAGTGGTTCAAAAATCACCTTTAAAATGCAACCTCAAAAAATGTGTTTTAACTTTTAAAATATAAACTTGGTTTTCATAAAAACGTCCCCTACCTTCCAATAGGGTGATAAGGGGACGGGTTCCAAATACACAATTTTACCATGAATTTTATAAGGCAACCAAAATAATTTTTCTTAAATAAACAAAACCGTGTGTGTAGCTTGGTAGGCTACTGCACCAAACAAGCCTTAGTAGCCCAGTAGGCTACTATACCACACAAGCCATAGTGGCCCGATGGGCCACTACACCAAACAAAGAATAGTAGCTCGGTAGGCTACCATACCTAAACAGGCAAGTAACCCCGGCGGTTACTACACCAAGTTTACGCATAGTAACATAGTAGGCCACCTAGTTACCAATACATGAGGTAACCTCTCAGTTAACTGATTGGCAACAGTCAAGGACTGTGTTCTGAACGAAATGGCAAGGAATGGTGATTAATCTGTTAAGCAGACAGTTAATCAATCACGATCGACATTAGGCACCAAATCCCTAAAATAGGCCAATAGAGTACCGACGGACCTCGGTACCACATAGAAACACAAGTAATAGCCACTAACAGTATTAGTGACTCGGCAAAGGTACTGATAAGATACGTTATTGATGACAGGTTGTAACTTGTAAATTGATAGATGCGTGAGTACGAGTACATATTTGCTTACAATTAGGTAAGTACAACTTCACCTACGGCATGAATAAAATGATATTAAAATGATGTTTTACAGTATGTTAAGTGTCTATGCCATGCACACGTTGATGCACAGCATATTTAAGGGCATATAATTTTATAATCAAGTAAATTGGTGAAAGATCATGTTAGATGCCATATGTCCCTACTGCGTAAGATTAGAGACAGCTTAGAGAAGCACGTGGCCAGAACAGATAAACAGGATGGAATTAAATAGGTGTGTCGTACCAGCCTTTTTAGTTGAAGTGGTTCTTAAGTTAAGTCAAAGCAGAAAGTTGAGCATCCGTTGATGGCTCTCCAGCTTTTTAGTGACCTTGGGCATTACTGTTGGTCTGTGCGCATATGGTACTGACATATAGGCCCTAATTAGACAAGAAGAAAGAGAAATGAGAAGTTTGAAACACAAATGAATATAACCAGATCATGCATGAGTTATAGTTCACCATCCTTCCAGTTACAGCAAGATGCATTTCAGTACACGATGTATTCTGTTTTGCATAATGTATACAAAGTTTTATATTCAATGATGTGTTATGTCACGATATGTGATTTATAGCATGATATCTGACATGTTTATGTGATTTTAAGTATATATTATGTTTAAACATGTTTTGCGGTAAACATGTTGTACTTACTGGGCGTAAAGCTCATGGAGTGTGTTCATGCTATAGGTAAGCGTCCTACTGCTTAATCATCTACGGGTGATGACGGCGGCGGAGGCAGATGTGAGGGGAGGTTATGGACACACCACGAGAATTCTTCTGCATAAAATTTGAGTAAACAGTATTTGTGAATAGTAATCATTAAATAGTATTTTTGAATAGTGATGGTTAAACAGTATATTTGAATAGTAACTGTTAAGTGGTATTTTTGAATAGTAGCCATTAATTGTATAATACATGAATGGTAAATACAGACGTAGTAAAAAAAATATCCCTAAAATTAGGGTATCTAATTAAGTATCAATTGTAAGAAAGTATAAGTATTATTTAAAGTAGCAAGTTTTTAGTGACGGTCTGGGCCACTGAGGGCACGGGGTGTCATAGGAAGCACGTTAATAGTATAAGATAGCATTGATTAGAAGGAACATTAGCAAGATAAGCTAGAACGATTCAAAGTGATGTACTTCAATGAAGAAGCACTAGCAGTGTGGCAAGACGGATTCAACAACTTGCACCAAGAGAGTATGTTTATCATGGAGGCAGTCAGGAAGATTAAGCAACTGGCTCGACCTTGTCCAGATTTGGTACCGACTAAAAAAGAAAGAGTCAAAAGAGATGTTGAGATCACTATACATAAAATCACAACTGTGCAATGCTAAAGAACTGCTCAAAGTAGGAACATGGATTGCTGCCCGAGTTGTACCGATCTTTAGGGCTAGTTTTACACTAAGTTTCGAGTAGCAAGTAGTACTCCTGCACTCCATGAGAATGTCAAGATTGGTTTCACACTATCAAAATGATTCCCTGATTGTACACCATTGATCAAGATAACTGAGTCCTGTTGACTATTGATATCTCTCAGGAAGATACTCTCGTGTGTATTGGATTCTTATGACTAGGATGAGCTCTTAACTGGGTCAAGTTTCACCACACCATGATCAAGCAAAATCTCCTAGAGAAGTCCAGCATCAGCTCCAATTTTTCTTATGGCAAGTGGGGAAGTGAAACCACCTAAGTTCCCTAGAGTTGTGGATATATGAGAATTTGTTTATCGGATTGAGAGGCTGCAGTCGATGTCCAGTGACACAGTCCTAATATATACGGTACGCTGCGAGGAACTAATATGGACTTCTATAACACATGTTGAAGGAGGTTTATGATGAAACCAAGGCCAAGGCAAAGGTGGATCAAGGCAAAAGAAGACTAAAAGAGAGAAAGAGACCTTGCTAAACAAAATTGAAGAGCAATGAAGTAGAAAAAATAACAGGCCACCCATTCGTTGCATCATCGAACTTCGCTAGAAAGCTAGATAGGGGCTTAGATAGGATGAAATAGACTCTTAGAATAGCACTTCCCTTAAGGGAAGTGTGACAACCGGGAAATTCAGGCAATTCTCGGATGAAAATGTACAAATGTATGTATATAACAATTTGTACTATTTAAAGAGTGAAATAAATGTATTTATATTGTTTAGAATATATGAAAATGTTCTAACAATACTGACGAGTAAGAATTCAGTGTTAGAAAAATTCATTGAGTTGAAACGGGTGAAACGGTGCCAAAACCGGCATTGAAAACCCTAACTGGGGCAATAAAAGACGGAAAACTTCCGGGATTGATTTTGATCAAACGGAAGCAGTTTAAATTGATCCGACTGCACAGGAGACCTCAGGAACACGCCGGGACGATTTCAGGAAAATTTCGGCTCAAACCGGTATCAGTCAAAAAGTAGTCGAATTAATGTGAATAGTGAAAGTCAAAGTCAACTTTGCTTTAGCATTTATGACATCATAAATCCCCTTAATAAATGGGATTAAAATGGTGGTTGGTAGTATTAATGGCCATGATTCATTTACTTTTTGATCTAAAGGCCAAGATTTAGCCAAAATTCATCATTTTTAATTTGTGAAAATTATGGAAAGTATTAGTGTTGAAAGGTGGTGAAATCTCATTGGTGGAAAGCCAAATTAATTGGCTTATTGCATGGTTAAGTCGGCAAAACTTAACAAAAGTGGCCGAAGTCAAATTTCAAGCCAAAAACCAAAGAAAAAAATGCTAAGTGTTCTTCCATGGTGGAGCCGTGAGTAACCCAAGGGAAACCAAGCTATTCCTTCAATTTTTCTTCACCAAATTTGTGTCAAAACATTCCTTGAAGACAAAGGAAGCAATTGACTAAGGTAACTTCCCTTGCACTTAACTTTTTCTCGGTTTTTCTTCAAGAAAACCGTAGGGTGAATAGTGAAAAAAAGATGGAAAATTTTTGGTTGTTTTCCATGATTTGATGCTTGGGTTTTGTTAAGGGTGTAATAGGGAAGAAAACCATGTATTTGGTTTAAAGAAAAACCGAAATTTTGTTGGTTTTCCAAGGGAAAAACCATGGGTTACCTTAGGTAAACAATGAAAAATTTTTGTGGTTTAATTGATAACATGCTTTCAAGTTAAATTTTGTGAAGAATAAACCATGAATTTCATTATGGAAAGCTTGAAAAAATTTTGGTGTGCATTTACATAATGTGGCCGTGGGGTTACCTAAGGGTTTGGAAGAAAAAATTTGCATGGTTTATGTGATGTTTGGTTAATTGAAATCATGCATTTTAATATGTAAATGATGAATTTATAATTGAAAGCATGAAACAAAAATGGTGTGCATGATTTTCATGCATTGGCCGTGGGTTATATATGGTAAAAACCCTAAGAATTTGGTTGAAAAATGCAATGTAAATGGGCTTGAAAATGTGTTGAGGAAATGACATTGAATAGCCTAAAAAGTGTTTGAAAAATTTGAGAAGTTTGGTTCGGTTTGGTTGTGAAAACCGAAACCAAAACTAAGGGCAAAATTGTGAAAAAATTTTGTAATGTGGTTGAAAATGTGAAATTGGAATTTTGTGAGTTTTTATGTAAAAGTTTGGAAAACTTTTACATAAAATAGGCTTGTGGTATAGTACGTGGCAGGTACATATGGTTCAAGGCGTACCTAACGCCGGAAGCCCTAAAATTACGCCGAAATGCTGCCGAAATTTCGAAAACAGCATTTGGGGTAAAATGGAAATAAAAATAAAAAGTTTGGGGTTGGGTCGGAAACCCGAGTCCCTAACGAAAAAATTGAATAAGGGAAACCTATGGGGTGGTTCATGAATAGTAACCCATCCCCTTAAAAACGTAAAACGTGAGTGAAATTAAAAAAAACCGACCCCGAGGGGGGGCCGTTTTTGGAAATGATATAAAGGTCCGAGTCGGGAACGGAAAATCCGAGCCTCGGAGACCTAGATCGGGAATGTCTAGATGAACGTTTTAAATACTAGTGAAACGTCCATTTGAGGCTCCGAAACGATAGAAAATCACTAAACCGACGTAAGGATCGGAATAGTGCTTCCCGAGGGTCGGGAAAGTGAAAAATGAAAATAAAATAGAAATGAACCCGGTAATGATTAGAAAAGAGTCAGAAAAGTTCCTGAGAGCCAAAAATGCAGTCTGGATCTGGAAAATTTCCGTCAGGGGCAAAATTGTAATTTTACCAAAATATAGGGGCAAAATCGTAATTTTGCCAAAATACAGGGGTAAAATAGTAATTTTGCAAAAGTTGAGAAAAAATGGGGAAAATGATAAATAAAGCCTAAAAAGTTATAAATATGTTTTATTTAAGCTTTTAAATGAAAAATAAAAGCTATAAATGAAAATGAAATTAACAGACAAGATTTTGTCTATAGGATCCAAAAATCGACCTACAAGGAAGGCGATCAAAGATCCGACAGAGAAAAAGGGAACAGACCGATAAGGTAAGTTCAGACATTTACCTGTCTGCAACATATAGCATTATTGTTGCTAACCTTGATGTACTAACAATAAGTTAGGTACATATGTGCTACGGGCACTATAATAGAGTAGAGAGAGAGACGTAATGTGCTACGAGCACTATTGAGAATGGACACATTGTTAATTGTGCTTCGGGCACTAGAGCGAGGTTAATGAAACTCACTCACCTAAAATTAAAATGTGAACCATTCCTAACCACGGGACAATGTGAAGTCACCGGGTTAGAATTTTAAAAAGTCGGTAATGAAACCACTTTCTGGCGTACCAGCCTTCCGTACAGGGAGGTACTTTTGCCTTCGGGGCTATGAGACTAAGGCTGTGGAGGTCAGCACTGATGTACCGCTCCCAGTCATATAAAATTTTGCCTTCGGGGCTATGAGATTAAGGCTGTGGAGGTCAGCACTAATGTACCGCTCCCAGTCATGCGCACTTAAATGGTACTGCCAACCTGAGCTCAAAACCAGAACATAAGCAAGATAATTACCTAAAACTGAAACTATGCCATAATTGAGCATAAGACAGTTTAGTGAGAGTACTAACATCACGGTAGATGTACTGTTGTGACACTGTGTTGTGGTCAACCTTACTATTCACGTATGAATAGTGGTCAAAGGTACTATTCATGATGAATAGTATTATTCATAGAAATTTTATTTCTTGCATGTTTGAACTTACTGAGCCTGTAGCTCACCATTTTTGCTAATGTTACAGGTAAGCGACCAGCTTAGTAGCTTGTTTGACTGGATGCGGACGGGATGGCGCGTGTCAAATCGGATAACTGGGCGAGGGATATGGTCCTGCCAGAGTCTTTCCACTGAGCGATAAAAAGGGAAGGAAAAAAAAAAGAAACAGTCTTTTGTAATATTATATATTTACGAAAGTACTGTAATATGTAAATTACTTTGTACTTGCCAACAAGGTAAATAGTGGGAAATGTTTTACATGATGTTTAAAGAAAAAAAAAAATTTTCCCAAAAACGTCATGATTTAAAAAGAGAGTGAGATAAGCCGGCGACCCATGAGAGTACAATCTATCACAGTTAGCGATAAAGCTCAACTGTAATAGTATTGTATGATCTCTACGAGGGGCGGGTTGCACAGGAAGTTTTATTGTCTAATTACTAGATGCGTTAAGCACCAGTAATTATCTACGGTAGAGAGCTGAATGTTAATTTGATCATCGACATGATCGATTATGATATAATCTTAGGAATAGGATTCCTCGTGAAGTGTGACGTTGTCATAGACTGTCGAAGGTGGAAAGTCACTTTTGAACTAATCAAGTGTGAAAGGTTCATCCACAAGGGGTTTGTCGCCAAAGCAATCAAAGACACTGGTCACAGTAATGAAGACTTATAAGATGCTATCTAGTAGATGCACAGGCTTTCGAGCATACATAGTAGATAAGACTCAAGGAATAGAGATACGACCCGAGAACGTGCCGATAGTCAGGGAAATCATGGATGTATTCCTAGAAAATCTTCCAAGACTCCCGCCAGAGTGTGAGATATTGTTTGAGACTGAAGAGCTACCAGGGTCAGCCCCCCATCTCTAAGGCCCCATATAGAATGGGCCTTACAGAGCTAAAGGAGCTCCATACCCAGCAAAGGTTGAGACAGTTAGCGCGTGGCCAACTCCGAGGAACGTAACGGAAGCACACAGTTTCCTAGGCTTAGTAGAACATTTCTGGCGCTTTGTCAAAGTTTTACAAAGCTAACTGCACCACTCATAGCACTTACCAAGAAAGAAAAGAGGTATGAGTGAACAGATATGTGTAAGGAGAGCTTTCACGAGCTGAAATGATGACTCATGAGTGCTCTAGTGTTAACTATTCCGGAAGCTAGTCAAGGAAACTTTATGATTTGTAGTGACATATCCCAAACTGGATTAAGGGCCGTATTGATGCAGATGGTAGAGTGATCGCATACACCTCATGATAACTCAAGGACCACGAGAAGAACTACCCTACGTAATGATCTAGAGCTAACAGTGATAGTTTTCGCGTAAAAAATATGAAGGCACTACCTATACGAAATCAAGTGCGAGATTTACACCAACCACCAGAGCCTCAAGTATATCTTCACATAGAAGAAGCTTAAATGAGGCAACAAAGATGACTAGAATTGGTAAAGGATTACGATTGTAAGGTCCTATACCATCCAGGAAAAGCCAACAAGGTGGCCGATGTTCTGATTCGGGATGGTGGCTTACAAATTAGCATTTCTTCCCGGGTTAGCTTCAGTATACAATGTCTTCCACGTCTTGATGCTAAAGAGGTATGTGCCAGATAGCTCCGACGTTCTGAGCTAAGAACCCATCGAAGTCCATATCGATCTTACGTATGAGAAGAAACCCATGTGGATCTTAGCTAAAGAAGATAAAGTACTTAGGAATAAAGATATACCACTTGTAAAAGTGATGTGGTGAAATCATAATGTAGAGGAAGACACATAGGAATGGGAAGAAGATATGAAAAGAGACTTCTCAAAATTATTCTAATTCTCGATGAACAAAATTTTGTTAGGGGGTAGGTTGTAATGATCCCCATGTTCCTAAAACCTAATTACTATATAATCAGTAATTAAGTTGATAAATACAGTGTATTTTTTCCTAGTTGAATGAATTAAATGAGTACAGTGACGTTTAATTACTATTTATGCCGTGAAATGGGCAACCGACAGCGAAATCGGTTCACCTTATTATATATGTGTGTATACGTGTGAGACACACAATATCAAGAAACTGGTCCAGACGACCATTTCTTAACATAGAACTGATAAGTTGGTCATTAGTACACTCAGACCGGTTATCTGAGCATGGTAGCGATGATTACCTTAATGGAGGTATAGTATCAAGAAATATGATCCAGATGAACTCTTCTCGCCTACAAACTAATAAAATTGGAGCCAGAGCACTCAAACTTGTCAATTAAACAAAAAAAAAAGTTAATAGTAGGAACATAGTGTCAGGTTAATGGCCAAAACGACCTTAATTTGACCTAAAATTGATATATTTATAGTCAGCAGGCTCAATTTAGTCAATTGAGCATAAAACAAGAATTTTTGCTTGAGAGATACGCAGTATCGGGAAGAAGGTCAAGACGACCTTTTCTCGGCCCGAAACTAATATATTTAAACTAAGAACGCTCAAATTAGTCAATTGAGCACAAGACATGTTTTCGAGGCTAGGTCACACAAATCCTAAAAGCTGGTGTAGATAATCTCAGATTGACGTAAAACTGATAAATTTAAAATCAGCACATCCAAATTAGTCAGGAGAGACTATGTTTGAAATTTTACACAAGAATGCCTCGTTATGCATGCATAAGGACAACACAGTGTAAACACAACTACAGTATAGGAAATGAACAATAAAATAGACTCAAAATGGGCTCATATGTAGTACAACCCAACTAGGAATGATCAGTTTAAGAATCGTATCAAGAAAATTCAATTTCGGTGGAAAACTAGAACACTGTCGAGAAAGGACTGAACACCGCTGTGGAAAATTAGACTTTAAAGATAGGCAATTGTAGCTAAAATTTCCCCTTAAAAGTCATGTATTCCTAGCTAAAAAAGCAGCTGAAATTAGCTACAAATGTAGCCCAAAAGTTGACAATAAAATATTACAAATAGGTATGACACATTGATTAAAATATGCAATAGTACGTTACATGGTCCAATATTTCATTAAAGGTCCTTGACCCCTTTTGTGTGTGCCAGCCCCCACAGTTTTTGAGGGGCAGATGGTAGTTGAAATTTGTCCCCAAATTAGCAAGAAATTGGCTTGATTAATTGGACTTAAGGTTGATTAATCTTACTTAACTTTTTCCTATACCTTTAGGTTATGTTCCTTTCTTTTTGCTCCCAAAAAGCCAAGCCTCATCTCTCCCTCTTGCTTCAGAAAAATCTGCCCACTTCTAGAACCAAAACATACCATTTTTAAGCTAGGAAATCGAGCCAAAAACATGCCCCCATCTAGGTTATGTTGGAGCTATTTTCTCAAGCTATCTTAAGGTCATTCAAGGGTAAGATTCTAGAACCAATCTTTATAGGTTTTAGTTGTCATTTTGGTTTGATGAGATGAGAAAAATTTTGGTGTCCTTTCTAGCACAAACTGACTCTCAACCCTTCTTGGTTCACATGGAAACTTTTAGGTTATCTAAGCTTCTGTTCAGTTGCACCTGGTCTATAACACGTAAGGTAAAACTGAAAACCCCCTTTTTGAAGTTTAATTATTTCTAAGCTTTTATCAAGAATATTTATGTGTATATATTTGTGCAATGGGTTGTAATAAGTTTATTTTGAGCCATTAACTTTCCATTTTTAAGTTTATGTAGTTGTGCAGTTGTGATTTTAATTTTTATGGATGGTATAGACTTACATAAGGTGATCATCTGAATTCGAATTGGATTAGGAGAAGATTTTCTCCCTTGTCCACTCACAAAAAAAATATGAAAACTTCAAGCCAAAATCCATCAAAAGAATTCAGTCAGTCTCTAGATTTTGTGTTCAAAATTCAAACAAGATTTTAATTAGAATTTTATCTCATCATTATCCAACCAAAAAATCCGAAAATCTATCTTGAGATTTCCTCCAAATTTTTGGCCACAAATAATAGGGAGAGAATCAAAATTCAACTAGGATTTTCAAGCTTGAATTTTATCTCATCCTTATCCAAAATAATTGAGACTCCTCATGAGATTTTCCTCAAAAATTTCGGCCATTCTCTAGGGAGGAGAGAATCCAAATTCAACTGGGATTGAAACTTGAATTTTTCCCTGAACCTTATCCACAAAAAATCTGAAAATTCCGTGAGGATTTTCCTCAAAATTTTCGACCAAGTTAGTTAGGATTCGGATTCAAAATTCAAGTAGGATTCAAAAAAGATTTTCCTCCTCATAATCCAACTCAAATTCGAATTCAAAATTCAAAATTCAATTTCAAATTTCAAATTTCAAATTTCAAAATTCAAAATTCAAATTTCAAATTCAAATTTCAAATTCAAAATTTAAATTTCACATTTCAAGATTCAAATTTCAAAATCCTCAAACAGTTGTATTTCAAATTCTTGTTTTCATGGATAATTTTCTACAACTCCAATCCAATCTCAAATAAAATCATGGCAACTTTATTTGGAGTTTAAATAATTATGTACTCTATTATCCAAAACAAAATCTAAATTCAACCGGAGAGAATCTTGTCCACCATCCTAATCCTATGTCAACACCATCCATGCATAATCAACTAGCCAATAGCAAACTCAAATCAATTTGCCAAACATTAAGGAATTATATGGAGCTAGTAGAGGGACCAATTGGATATATATAATCGGGCTCCCGTGAATCCATATGATCATTATTCTTTACCGAACAACTTAATCATATGATCACTAATTTCAGAGTCACACCCCTATAAACCTGAAACTGAACTCCCAACTATATACCGTATTACGTAAGCCTGTGACAAGCTATCGTCCAATGATCTTGTCATGTATGCAGAACCCTCATATGATATCCATGATCAGCCTTAGGTTAAAATCCGTTTAATCCTATTGATCAGGCTATCTTAAAGTTCCATTATACTACCGAATAAGAAAATGATTATTCACCATATATGAGTAAGAAGTCATCCGCCTAGCAGACGAGCAAAGGCCTTGTCCATTTTCACATCTAGAATAATGACTTTAAGAGGATACCTTTAACTCCTTATTAGAGCTATGATTCCGATATCTGTAAACAAACCCTTCATCGTATACAAGTCATGCACCCAACAAACCGGTCTATAAGCTTACTACCTCTGAGACGCTTTAGCCATTGGAACATCAAAGTACACAAGTCATATACATGAAGCTGTTCATCCACTCAGGATTAAGGTTACTACACAATGAACTTCAAAAGTAGATTGATCCACTCATAGCAGACTACGTAGATCAATCATACTTTAATCCTGGTCTAATATGTCACCACTAAGCAACATATTTATGTCTTTACTTGGGAGTCTATGCTCCGAACAGTCAAGAAAAACCGTCCCCACCATGGCTTTAGACAACATAATAGTCTTAACATGAGTTAGATGATCGGTCTAACCCCATAGACTACAGATCTTAGTTTAGACCGCTTACGTTAGAACATTATCTTCTCGCATACAAAAGTCCATTGCATGCAACATTCTAATAGTTTCAACACAAGCTGTCAGGGAGCCATATTTGCTTACATTTATTTTAACATGTAACTAGAATGTGGACAAACAGCAATGTAATGAATAACCTCTATATATAATTTTATTATCCAGTTCAAAAAAAATACATCAAAATGTCTCTAATGCTTAGGGTATTTCCTAACACAAAATCCGTGCCCCCTTAGCTACAAAAGCAACTGAAATTGGCTACCACATAGCCCATAAGGTGGCAATTAAAAATTACCAAAAGCTATGATACACCTAGAATAAACAATTCAAGGGTTTTTAAAGCATGGTTAACAAACATTTGTTTGTTTCCCCTCCTTTCCATGCAGCAGCCCACACCTATTTATGGACTGAAAAAGGGCAGAAATTTGTCCCATAATTAGGCTAAAATGGTGGGCAATTAATTTGGTTTAGGCTTAAGCAAGTTTGATTGAGTTTGCCTATAAAAGGCACACATGACCAAGAGATATCACTTTCTTTCTTTTGGCTCCGAAAACACCACAACCATTTCTCCCTTTATTCTAGCTGTAGTCGACCCCCTTTAAGCCCTCAAACCCTCACATTTTCAAGCCACAAATCACACAAAAAACTTACCAAAAATCAAACCTCACAAGCTTGTGATAGGAGGATCCAAATCCAAGTCTTCTAGGTTCTTCAAGGGTAAGGATTCTAATCAATCTTTGAGGTTTTAGTTTTTGTTTTTTATTTGATCCTAAGAGAAATTATTTTGGTGTTTTGCTAGAACAAAAACTGACCCCTATCCTCTTGATTCCACATGGCTATTTTGGTCATTAAGCCTTGGTTGAAATCAGGCTTGGTTCAAAGCACAAAGGTAATAACCGAAAGCCCTACCTTTAGTGATTTAGTGATTTTAAGATTTTGATCAAGGCCGTTTATGTGTATTTATTTATACAAATGGTTTGTAATAATTTTATTTTGAGCCCTTAGCTTTCCATTTTTAAGTTTATGTGGTTATAGTTGTGTGGCGCCCGCCGACCCAGCTCGCCCGAGTCGACGTTCACCATCTCTTTTCTTATTAACCTTGTATACATAAACATTTCTTTTCATTTGCAGAAGTGTAGTTTAAAAGCTTTGCTTTCAAATTAGAGTGTAAATTTTTGGGAACTTTTTTTTTTTTTGAAACATATTTACATGACTTCTGTTTTCCTCAAAACATACTAACTTATATATATTTTTTTTTTTCATTTTTGTTCCATTTCATCTACATATGGTTTGCATATATAAATATATATATGTATCTGAACATATGTTTATACAAAAATACTCTGGCAGCTGAAAGCATAGCGGGTCCGTCCCCTTGCCCATGACACCTCTTGAATCTGTCTGCCAGTCCCCTCGACCTTCTATCCTGTCCTGGGTTGCTTACCTTTATTACCTACACCACAAACAGACTTGTGAGCTAGACTCAGTAAGCACAAACATACAAACAAAGAACTAATATGCATAACCTCTAAGGTTAGTCACATAATGCAATTCTAATTTATGGCGGCCCGCCCCTTGTGGAGATCATACAATACTATTACAGTTGAGTTTTATCGCTAACTGCGATAGATTGTACTCTCATGGGTCGCCGGCTTATCTCTCTCCTATTTTTAAATCATGACGTTTTTGGGAAAAATTTTTTTTTTCTTTAAACATCATATAAAATCTTTTTCCACTATTTACTATGTTGATAGGTACAAAGTAATATAAATAATACAGTGCTTTTGTAAAATATATATAATTACAAAAGAACTGTTTCCCCCTTTTTTTTTTTCTTCACTTTAACGCTTAGCGGCAAGACTCTGGCAGTACCATATCCCTCGCCCAGTTATCCCATTTGACACGCACCATCCCGTCCGCATCCAGTCAAATAAGCTACTGAGCTGGTCGCTTACCTGCAACATTAGCAAAAATGGTGAGCTACAGGCTCAGTAAGTTCAAACATGCAAGAAATAAAATTTCTATGAATAGTACTATTCATCATGAATAGTACCGTTGACCACTATTCATATGTGAATAGTAACTTTGACCACACCACTGTATCACACTAGTACATCTACCGCGATGTTAGTGCTCTCACTAAACTGTCTTATGCTCAATTATGGCACAGTTTCAGTTTTTAGGTCATTATCTTTAATTACGTTCTGGTTTTGAGCTCGGTTGGCAGTACCATTTAAGTGCGCATGACTGGGAGCGGTACATTAGTGCTGACCTCCACAGCTTTAATCTCATAGCCTCGAAGGCAAAATTTTATATGACTGGGAGCGGTACATCAGTGTTGACCTCCACAGCCTTATCTCATAGCCCCGAAGGCAAAAGTACCTCCCTATACGGAAGGCTGGTACGCCAGAAAGTGGTTTCATTACCGACTTTTTAACATTCTAACCCGGTGACTTCACATTGTCCCGTGGTTAGGAATGGTTCACATTTTAATTTTTGGTGAGTGAGTTTCATTAACCTCGCTCTAGTGCCCGAAGCACAATTAACCATGTGTCCCATTCTTATAGTGCCCGTAGCACATTTCGTCTCTCTCTCTATTCTGTCATAGTGCCCGTAACACATATGTACCTAACTTATAGTTAGTACATAAAAGTTAGCACAATATTGCTATATGTTGCAGACAGGTAAATGTCTGAACTTACCTTATCAGACTGTTCTCTTTCTCTCTCTGGGATCTTGAATCGCCTTCCTTGTAGACCGATTTTGGGATCCTACAGACAAAACTATGTCTGTTAATTTCTTTCCCATTTATAGCTTTTATTTTTCATTAAAAAGCTTAAATAAAACCTATTTATAACTTTTTAGGTTTTATTTATTATTTTCACCGTTTTTCCCCAACTTTTGCAAAATTACGATTTTGCCCCTGTATTTTGGTAAAATTACGATTTTGCCCCTGTATTTTGGCAAAATTACGATTTTGCCCCTATACTTTGGCAAAATTACAATTTTACCCACGACAGAAATTTTCCCGATCCAGACTGCATTTTTGACTCTCAGGAACTTTTCTGACTCTTTGCTAATCATTACCGGGTTCGTTTTTATTTTATTTCCACTTTTTGCTTTCCCGGCCCTCGGGAAGCACTATTCCGACCCTTACGTCGGTTTAACGATTTTCTATCGTTTCGGAGCCTCAAATGGACGTTTCACTAGTATTTAAAACGTTCATCTAGACTTTCCCGACCTAGGTCTCCGAGGCTCGGGTTTTCCGTTCCCGACTCGGACCTTTATTTCATTTCCAAAAACGCCCCCCCCTCGGGGTCGGTTTTTTTTCAATCTCACACGCGTTTTTCATTTTTAAGGGGACGGGTTTCTATTCACGACCCACCCCTTAAATTACCCTTATTCACTTTTTCCGTTAGGGACTCGGGTTTCCGTCCCGGCCCTAACTTTTAATTTAAATCCCTATTTTACCCCGAATGCCGTTTTTTTTGAAATTTCGGCAGCATTTCGGCGTAATTTTAAGGCTTCCGGCGTTAGGTACGCCTCGAACCGTATGTACCTGCCACGTACTATACCACAAGCCTATTTTATGTAAAAGTTTTCCAAACTTTTACATAAAAGCCCACAATTTTCCAATTTCACATTATCACCCACATTACAACATTTTTTTCACAAATTTACCCTTAATTTGGTTTCGGTTTTCACAACAAAACCGAACCAAATTTTGTCAAACTTTCACCACATTTTAGGCCATTCAAATGTCATATTTTTAACACATTTCCAAGCCCATTTTCTTTGCATTTTCAACCAAATTTCCTAGGGTTTTAACCCTTGTATAACCCACGGCCATTTAATGAAACACATGCCAAACATTTTTGTTTCATTCTTTCATTCACATTGCCACCATTTACACATTAATTTGCATGATTTCAATCAACCAAATATCACATAAACCAATGAAAATTTTTCTTCCAAACCATTAACAACCCACGGCCACCTTATGAATTTCACACAAAAAATTTTTTTCAAACTTTTCATAATGAAATACAAGCTTTATTCTTCACAAATTTAAACTTAGAAAGCATGTTAACCATTAACCACACACTTTTTTCCATTGGTTACCTAAGGTAACCCATGGATTTACCTTTGAAAAACCAACCAAAATTTGGTTTTTCTTTAATGAATTTGCATGGTTTTCTTCCTTAATACACCCTTAACAAAACCCAACATCAAATCCATGAAAAACAACCAAAAATTTTCCATCTTCCAATCACTATTCACCCACGGATTTTAAGAAGAAAAACCATGAAAAAATCAAGTGCAAGGGAAGATACCTTAATCAATTGCTTCCTTTGTCTTCTAGGAGTGTTTTGACACACTTTTTGTGAAGAAATGTTGAAGATAAAACTTGATTTCCCTTGGTCCCTCACGTAGCCACCATGGAAGGAAGTTAGAAAAATTGTCTTATGGCTTTTGGCTTGAAATTTTGGTTTCGGCCACTTTGTAAATGTTTTGCCGACTTATGCAAACCAAAAGCCAATTAATTTGGCTCTAAACCAATGACAATTTGACATATTTCAAGCCATTTCTTTCCCCATTTTTCAAAAATTAAAAAGGGTTAATTTTGGCTAAATCTTGGCCTTTAGATCAAAAAGTAGATGAATCATGGCCATCCATTCTACCAACCAACAAAATTCTTTCATTTATTAATCTTGAATTATGATGTCATAAATACTAAAGTGAAAGTTGACTTTGACTTTCACTATTCACATTAATTCGACTACTTTTTGACCGATGCCGGTTCGAGCCGAAATTTTCCCGAAATCGTCCCGGTGTGTTCCTGAGGTCTCCTGTGCAGTCGGATCAATTTAATCTGCTTCCGTTTGATCAAAATCAATCCCGGAAGTTTACCGTCTTTTATTGCTCCGGTTAGGGTTTTTAATGCCGATTTTGGCACCGTTTCACCCGTTTCAACTCAGTGAATTTTTCCGACACTGAATTCTTACTCGTCAGTATTGTTAGAACATTTTCACATATTCTGAACAATATAAATACATTTATTTCACTCTTTAAACAGTACAAATTGTTATATACATACAATTGTACATTTTCGTCCGAGAATTGCCTGAATTTCCCGGTTGTCACATAATTCCTCATAAGTTAGTATTTGAGGTTCTTTATCATAACTTATCGTAACATCCTCATAATTTCATTTCCTGTCTTCCTTTCTTCTCTATCATCACTTTTCTTTCTCTTTGCTTTTCTTTTCTTTTCTTTTCCTTTCCTTTCTTTTCCTTTCCTTTCATTTCCTTTCTTTTCTTTTCTTTTCTTTTCTTTTCACTTTTATTTGGTGGGCCCGTTGTTGGACGTACCTATTTGCGCGCTGACAGTGGGAGGAGGGGGAGCGACCCACCAACCTACCTCAAAGTCATATAAAAACCTCACCTTCGGGGCTGGTCCATCCTATAATCTACCGCACCTTCGGGGTAGCGCCACATCTACGCGGAGGATATAGACCGGAAGTCTCGACGTTGTAGGGAGACCGGTACGCCAACAACTTAAGTTTTCAGTCTTACTATCTTGCATTCTTTTAGCTTTTTGATCATAACTTATCATGCATACGTACCATTCCTAAGGCATCTCTAACATGATTTTTCATCTAATTCATGTCACAGAACACATCAAAGTTAGTCAGTTTGTGGGTAGACAAGTAAATGTTTGTACTTACAGTATCTGTGCAAGAGTGATTCCTTTTGGATCCTTGCTACTGCTTTCCCCTTCACTTCTCGGGTTTCCTTTGTTCAAAAATGTTCCTGTGCTTCTAGAGGAACTAAAGTTGTGGTTTTTGGAAGGAAACTTGAAGAAAATCCAAGTTTGGAGGCGTAGGAAATCGCGGCTCCCTCACGGCTGCACAGGACCGTTTCGCATGGAAGGAGGGAGGGGAAGAGGAGCTCGCGTTTCCAGTCGGTGTTTTCACCCTTTTTCACGCTCCTTCTCTCTTGTTTTTCACCGCTGAAGTTTCGGCTTACCGTCGGAACTCACGCCAGCAGCCGATCGGAGAAGAAGAAAAAAGAAGAAAAAGAAGAAGAAGAAGAAGAAGAAGAAGAAGGAGAAGAAGAAGATCCCTCTCTCCTCCCGTCGCTCTTCCTCTCTCTCCCACCGGATTTCTCTCTCTCTCTCGCTGGATTTTCCTCCCTCTCTCGCTGGTTCTCCCTTTCTCGCTCTCTCTCTGTCTCTTCGTGTATATAGAGGGAAAAATAAGGGGGAGGGCTGTGAAGGTGAGTTAATTAACTCACCCTCCCCCCTTTTCCCTTTCATCCGAAAAACAATCCCCCCCCCCTTTTTTTTTTGCCCTAAACTCTTTAAATTTGTCTTAAGGCCCTAGTTTTCAAAAATTATTTTTATTATTATCCTTCTTTTTTTTTAACACTGTTAGAATATTTTTATTTCATTCTAGCAGTATTAAATCATTCATATATATATACATATGTATAAAAATATCATTACATTAAATAAAAAAAAGATTCTTAGAAAAATGAAAATTCTTGGTTATTACATTCACCCCTACTTATAAAATTTTCGTCCTCGAAAATTCAGAACAAGTGGGGGTATTTTTCTCTCATCTCTTCTTCACGCTCCCACGTAGCTTCTTCCACATCGTGATTTCTCCACAATACTTTGACTAGCGGGATGCTTTTGTTTCTTAACGTCTTCTCCTCTTAAGCAAGTATTTGAACTGGTTGCTCCTCGAACGACAAGTCTTCTTGGACTTGGATTGGTTCGTACTCAAGAACATGTGAAGGGTCTAAAATGTACTTCCTCAACATCGACACGTGGAAGACATTATGCATGGTAGACAATTCGGGTGGTAGTGCTAACTTATAGGCCACTTTTCCCACTCGACTGATAATAGGAAAAGGTCCTATGTATCTAGGACTCAGCTTCCCTTTCTTCCCAAATCGCATTACACCCTTCATTGGCACAACCTTCAAGAATACGAAATCTCCCTCTTTGAATTCTAAGGATCTTCGTCTTTGGTCTGTATAGCTCTTTTGGCGACTCTGTGCAGTCTTCATCCTCTGTTGGATTTTCTTGACCGCATCAATTCTCTCTTGGATAAACTCAGTCTTGTGCAGCTCCTTTTCTCTTAAGTCATACCAATGAATTGGTGATCTACATTTCCGCCCATACAATGCTTCATATGGTGCCATTCCAATAGAAGCCTGGAAACTGTTGTTGTATGCAAACTCGATCAGTGGTAGCTTCTTATTCCACGCTCCTTTGAAGTCTAGGGTATATGTGCGAAGCATATCCTCCAGTGTCTGGATTGTGCGCTCAGATTGCCCATCTGTCTGAGGGTGAAATGCTGTACTAAATCTCAGTTCTGAGCCCATTGCAGCTTGAACACTCTTCCAAAAGTTTGATGTAAACCGTCTGTCGCGATCAAACACTATCTCTGTTGGTATTCCATGCAGTCTCACTATGTTTGAGATGTACAGCTCTGCCAACTTTTCCAACGTATATGTCATCTTCACGGGTATAAAGTGAGCAGACTTGGTTAATCGATCTACCACTACCCATATAGCATCAAATCCTTCAATCGTCCTTGGTAGTCCCACAACAAAATCTATAGTTACTTTTTCCCATTTCCATTCTGGGATGTCCAGTGGTTGCAACTCACCTGCTGCTCTTTAATGTTCCGCCTTAACCCTTTGGCATGTTAAACAGCAACTGACGTGTTGGACTATGTCATTTTTCATGTTTCTCCACCAAAATTGCTGCTTCAGGTCTTGATACATCTTTGTACTACCCGGATGTACTGAGTAAGGGGTGTCGTGGGCTTCCGTTAAGATTCTCTTCCTCAATTCTTCTTTGTCGGGTACACAAATCCTCCCTTGAAAAAGTAGTACCCCATCGTCAGCAATGTGGAACTCTGTCCTTTCACCCTTAGAAACTTTTTCCTTCAATTCTCTCAGAACAGCATCAACCTCTTGAGCTTCTTTAATCTCCTCAAAAAGTGTCGGCTGGATTTGCATTGCCACCAACCTTCCTGAAATTAACTCCATTCTTAGCGTTGAAATTTCTTGTTGTAGCGGCTTAGGTAGCTTATCGATGGCTATTCATTCCGGCATCGTCGACTTACGGCTCAATGCATCCGCTACGTTATTCACTTTGCCGGGATGATACAAGATCTCGCAGTCATAATCTTTAACCAACTCAAGCCATCTTCTTTGTCTCATGTTGAGTTCCTTCTGGGTGAAGAAATACTTCAAGCTCTGGTGGTCGGTAAAGATCCTACACTGAACTCCATATAAATAATGCCGCCATATCTTAAGAGCAAATACTACAGCAGCCAATTCTAAATCGTGAGTCGGGTAGTTCTTCTCATGTTCTTTCAGCTGTCTAGAAGCATAAGCTATCACCTTTCTATCCTGCATCAATACAGCTCCTAATCCCATCTTGGATGCATCGCTATAGATATCAAATTCTCCTTCGTCCTTAGGCAAAGTGAGAACTGGGGCACTCATCAACCGTCTCTTTAATTCTTGAAAGCTTTCCTCGCATTTGTTTGTCCACTCAAATTTCTTCTCCTTGCGAGTGAGAGCTGTGAGAGGGGCAGCTAACTTTGCAAATCCCTCCACAAATTTACGGTAGTAACCTGCCAATCCTAGGAAACTCCGTATCTCGGTGACGTTCTTTGGAGGTACCCATTTGCTAACTGCTTTAACTTTTGCAGGATCGACTACAATCCCGTCTTTTGAGACGACGTGTCCGAGGAAATGGACTTTGTCTAACCAAAATTCACATTTGGAGAACTTGGCATGCAACCGATGCTCCCTTAGTGTCTGCAGTGCGGTCCGAAGATGTCTCTCATGCTCTTCTTGATTCTTTGAGTAGATGAGGATATCGTCAATAAATACGATGACAAATTTGTCCAAGTATTCCTTAAATACTCGATTCATAAGATCCATGAAGGCCGCTGGAGCATTTGTCAATCCAAAGGGCATAACAAGAAATTCAAAATGCCCATATCTCGTGCGAAAGGCGGTCTTAGGGATATCTCCTTCCTTGATCTTCAACTGATAATAGCCGGATCGAAGATCAATCTTGGAAAACATTGCAGCTCCCTTGAGTTGATTAAACAAATCATCGATCCTCGGCAGTGGATACCTGTTCTTGATTGTAGCCTTGTTGAGTTCATGGTAATCAATGCACATTCTCAAGCTTCCATCTTTCTTTTTCACAAACAGAACTGGTGCTCCCCATGGCGAACAGCTGGGGCGGATGAATCCTTTTTCTAACAATTCTTTCAACTGCACCTGTAATTCCTTCAGTTCTGCAGGGGCCATTCTGTAAGGTACTTTTGAAATAGGGGTTGTGCCTGGTAACAACTCAATCTCAAAAGTGATATCCCGATCTGGAGGGAGTCCTGGCAATTCTTCTGGAAACACTTCTAAGAAGTCCCTAATCACCGGTACTTCACTTGGTTGGGGTTTCGCTTCAATGCTTGTATCTGTGATGTAGGCTAAGTAGCCAGTGCATCCACTCTTTATCAGTTTCCGTGCCCTCATTGAACTTATCAGCATACCGGACGATCTTGGAGTATGACCCATATATTCGAACTGGTCATCTCCTCCTAACTGAAACACTACCTTCCACTGCTGACAATCAATTGTCACTCGATACTTGCTAAGGAAATCCATTCCGAAAATAACATCATAGTCAACTATCTCTAGTATGACTAAATTGATGTATAATTCTCGGTCAGCAATAATCACTGGAACATTACGTAGCTAGTGATCCGACAACATTACTTCACTAGATGGTAGGGTGGTCTTGAACACTTGACCAATCCTCTCCTTAACATGCTTAATTTTTGCAGCAAAAGTATGTAAAGCAAATGAATGTGATGCACCTGAGTCAAATAATACATAGGCAATTCTTTGGGCAACAAGAAGCTGACCTGTCACCATATTTGAGATTCCCGCCTCAACGTCTTCCTTGGAGTAGGCCAGGATATGTGCATCAGCTCGAGGTACGTCTTCTGGTCGATTCATGTGAGTCTGTGCTCCTTGGGATCTTGTCTGCATGGCATGTGCTTGGTTAGCAGCCGGTCGCGGCTGGAAGGATCTTGGTTGGTATTGGGGATTGGTAGGGCAATTTCTGGCATAATGGCCTTCCTTGCCACATATATTACATGCATATGTCCCCACTTTACATTCCCCGGGATGCATCCTCCCACATTGTTGACATGGGAGTCTAGTCTGGCCGGTGGTCTGATTCGGCCTTTTCTGGACATTTCTTACATTTTGAGCTCCGGAATCACTAGTATTAGTCTTCCACTTGTTCGTGCTCGATTGGCTTTGGTTGCCGCTCTGACTAGGCCTCGGACCTGAGAAAGGCTTGCTACTTTGGCTTGGTTGATTGCTTTTCTGTGTCAGCTTTGCCAAATCCCTTTCTCTCTTCTTGTCCTCCCAAGCCTTAGCCTTCTCTTCTTTCGCTCGGGCCAACCGGTGCTCAGCTCTCATTGCCCTGCTAATGCAGTCTGCGACAGTGGTGGGTGGAGTCTCACCACTCTCTACCAATGTAGCAATATCGGACCTAAACATGTCAATCATTCGACGGACCCGTTCCCCTTCTGTTGGTACCATCTGCGGACATAGGCGGGCTAGCCGATCAAACTTACGGCAAGCTTCAGTCACCGACATTTCTCCTTACTTTAACCCATCAAATTCTCGCTGTTGAGCTCGCAAGGCGTCTAAATTGAAAAATTTCCGGTTGAATTCTTCCAAGAAGTCGTCCCATGTCATGCTTTTCACATCTCTTCTCATCTTTACCATCTCCCACCAATATCTGGCATCTTTCTTAAGTAAGTAGGAGGCACAGAGAATTCGTTCTTGATCTGTGAGATTCATGAACTCGAAAATCATCTGTATGGAGGCCAACCATTCTTCAGCCTCAAGTGGATCAGTAGACCCCTCAAACCCTGGCGGTTTCGTTTTCCTAAACCGCTCGTATAAGTACTCCTGGTTGATTACCATCTGAGTAGGAGTACCCATACCCCCTTCTGATTGAATTGGTATTGTTGGAGCGGTTGACCTTGGAGTTGGTTGAGGCTCTGGCATGGATGTTTGGGACGGAGTCATTTGAGGTTGGGAAGGTCCACCCTTATCAGTTTGTTCTGCATTTCTCTCAGCTAACAACTCCCTTAGCCTTTGGTTTTCCTGTTCTTGAGCCTCCAATCGTGCCTGTATATTGGCTAAGAGGTTGGTTATCTCGGTATCTCGATCTACCCTTGATGCTTTAGATCGTGGTCTGACCATATTGTCGTGTACTGTACTACCTATTGTAAACAATAATATAATTTAGTGTTTACATAACAACAATAACTCTTAATTTAAAAACAATCTTACTTGGACTGTGTAGAAGCAGATACTTGAAATGTCATGGAGGGTCAATGGACAACCGCGGGGCTCTGATACCAACTGTGGTGCCCACCGACCCAACTCGCCTGAGTCGACGTTCGCCATCTCTTTTCTTATTAACCTTGTATACATAAACATTTCTTTTCATTTGCAGAAGTGTAGTTTAAAAGCTTTGCTTTCAAAATAGAGTTTAAATTTTTGGGAACTTTTTTTTTTTTTTAAACATATTTACATGACTTCTGTTTTCCTCAAAACATACTAACTTATATATATATATTTTTTTTCATTTTTGTTCCATTTCATCTACATATGGTCTGCATATATAAATATATATATGTATCTGAACATATGTTTATACAAAAATACTCTGGCAGCTGAAAGCATAGCGGGTCCCCTTGCCCATGACACCTCTTGAATCTGTCTGCCAGTCCCGTCGACCTTCTATCCTGTCCTGGGTTGCTTACCTTTATTACCTACACCACAAACAGACTTGTGAGCTAGACTCAATAAGCACAAACATACAAACAAAGAACTAACATGCATAACCTCTAAGGTTAGTCACATAATGCAATTCTTGTAGGAAAATAAATCGGTAAAAACGTATCAGAGTGGCGCAGCGGAACAATAAAAATTTTTAGATCATTAAATATCTCATGATGCCATATACAATAAACCAACAACAATTAAAACTCATACCTCAAGGATGCCAATCTTGCAGGAGGAGAATGATCGGAGGCTTCAACCAACTAGCCTTCTCTACTATTCTCCAATTCTCGAATGGCTGAGTGTGTGGGCACTCTGAACCTCGATCGGTATACTAGCACTGCTAGTCTTCTTCCGACCACCCAGATCTCTAAAGAACTTTATTGTCACGATGAGCTGTGCAACAATAAGCCTGCTCACCTGAGAGTCTGTGGTCTGAAAGAACTGGAGTGGCAGGACCTCTATTTATAGACCTGCATGAGGTGATTCTCTGAATTTGAATTGGATTAGGAAAAGATATTTTCCCTTATCCATATCCATAAAATCTGAATTTTTCCAAGGGAGAATCTCAACAAAAAATTCGATTTTCTTAGGATAAATCCAATCCAAATCTAAACAAGATTTTAACTAGAATTTTATCTCCCTTTTTCAACCAAAAAATCTGAAATTTCCAAGGAGATTTTGTGGCGGCCCGCCCCTCGTAGAGATCATACAATACTATTACAGTTGAGTTTTATCGCTAACTGCGATAGATTGTACTCTCATGGGTCGCCGGCTTATCTCTCTCTCTCTTTTAAAATCATGTCGTTTTAGGGGAAATTTTTTTTTTTTTTCTTTAAACATCATATAAAATCTTTTTCCACTATTTACTTTGTTGACAAGTACAAAGTAATATAAATAATACAGTACTTTCGTAAAATTATATATAATTACAAAAGACTGTTTCCCCCTTTTTCCCTTCACTTTACGCTCAGCGGCAAGACTCTGGCAGTACCATATCCCTCGCCCAGTTATCCCATTTGACACGCGCCATCCCGTCCGCCATCCAGCCAAACAAGCTACTGAGCTGGTCGCTTACCTGCAACATTAGCAAAAATGGTGAGCTACAGGCTCAGTAAGTTCAAACATGCAAGAAATAAAATTTCTATGAATAATACTATTCATCCGTGAATAGTACCGTTAACTACTATTCATCCGTAAATAGTAACTTTGACCACTATTCATACGTGAATAGTAATGTTGACCACAACACTGTATCACACTAGTACATCTACCGCGATGTTAGTGCTCTCACTAAACTGTCTTATGCTCAATTATGGCACAGTTTCAGTTTTAGGTCATTATCTTTATTTACGTTCTGGTTTTGAGCTCAGGTTGGCAGTACCATTTAAGTGCGCATGACTGGGAGCGGTACATTAGTGCTGACCTCCACAGCCTTAATCTCATAGCCCCGAAGGCAAAATAGTACATAACTGGGAGCGGTACATCAGTGCTGACCTCCACAGTCTTATCTCATAGCCCCGAAGGCAAAAATAGTACCTCCCTATACGGAAGGCTGGTACGCCAGAAAGTGGGTTCATTACCGACTTTTTACACATCTAACCCGGTGACTTCATATTGCCCCGTGGTTAGGAATGGTTCACATTTTAATTTTTGGTGAGTGAGTTTCATTAACCTCGCTCTAGTGCCCGAAGCACAATTAACCATGTGTCCCATTCTTATCGTGCCCGTAGCACATTTCGTCTCTCTCTCTATTCTATCATAGTGCCCGTAGCACATATGTACCTAACTTATAGTTAGTACATTAAAATTAGCACAATATTGCTATATGTTGCAGACAGGCAAATGTCTGAACTTACCTTATCAGACTGTTCCCTTTCTCTCTCTTGGATCTTGAATCGCCTTCTTTGTAGGCCGATTTTGGGATCCTACAGACAAAACTATGTCTGTTAATTTCTTTCCCATTTATAGCTTTTATTTTTCATTAAAAAGCTTAAATAAAACCTATTTATAACTTTTTAGGTTTTATTTATTATTTTCACCATTTTCCCCCAACTTTTGCAAAATTACGATTTTGCCCCTGTATTTTAGCAAAATTGCAGTTTTGCCCCTAACGGAATTTTATTGATCCAGACTGCATTTTTGGCTCTCAGGAACTTTTCTGACTCTTTTCTAATCATTACCGGGTTCGTTTTTACTTTATTTCCATTTTTTTGCTTTCCCGGCCCTCGGGAAGCACTATTCCGACCCTCACGTCGGTTTAGCGATTTTCTATCGTTTCGGAGCCTCAAATGGACGTTTCACAAGTATTTAAAACGTTCATCTAGACTTTCCCGACCTAGGTCTCCGAGGCTCGGGTTTTCCGTTCCCGACTCGGACCTTTATTTTATTTCCAAAAACGCCCCCCCCTCGGGGTCGGTTTTTCAATCTCACACGCGTTTTTCATTTTTAAGGGGACGGGTTACTATTCACAACCCACTCCTTAAATTTTTCCTTATTCAATTTTTTTCCGTTAGGGACTCGGGTTTCCGTTCCGGCCCTAACTTTTATTTTAAATTCCTATTTTACCCCGAATGCCGTTTTCGAAATTTCGGCAGCATTTCGGCGTAAATTTAAGGCTTCCGGCGTTAGGTACGCCTCGAACCGTATGTACCTGCCACGTACTATACCACAAGCCTATTTTATGTAAAAGTTTTCCAAACTTTTACATAAAAGCCCTCAAATTTCAAATTTCACATTATCACCCACATAACAAAATTTTTTTCACATTTCACACTTAATTCGGTTTCGGTTTTCACAACCAAACTAAACCAAATTTTGTCCAACTTACACCACACTTTAGGCCATTCAAATGTCACATTTTTAACACATTTTCAAGCCCATTTTCTTTGCATTTTCAACCAAACTTCCTAGGGTTTTTTTCACACTTAAAACCCACGGCCAAAGAATTGAAAACATGCACACATTTTTGTTTTCATTCTTTCAATCACAATTCCATCATTTGCATATTAAATTGCATGATTTCAATCAACCAAATACCACATAAACCAAGCAAAATTTTCTTCCAAACCCATTAACAACCCCACGGCCATTTAATGGAATGCACATCAAAATTTTTTTTCCAAGCTTTTCATAATGAAATACAAGCTTTATTCTTCACAAATTTAAACTTAGAAAGCATGTTAACCATTAACCACACACTTTTTTTTCATTGGTTACCTAAGGTAACCCACGGATTTTCTCTTGAAAAACCAACCAAAATTTGGTTTTTCTTTAATGAATTTGCATGGTTTTCTTCCTTAATACATCCTTAATAAAACCCAACATCAAATCCATGAAAAACAACCAAAAATTTTCCATCTTCCAATCACTATTCACCCACGGATTTCATTGAAAAAAAACCATGAAAATTTGAGTGAAAAAGGGAGTTACCTTAATCAATTGCTTCCTTTGTCTTCAATGAACACTTTACCACTCTTTTTTGTGAAGAAAAATTGAAGAAAATCTTGGTTCTCCTTGGTAGCTCACGTAGACTCCATGGAAAATCACTTAGCAAATTTTTCTTATGGCTTTTGCATGAAAAAAAAAGCTTCGGCCTTTCACTCCAAAGTTTTGCCGACTTATGCATGAAGGAAAGCCAATTAATTTGGCTCTAAACCAATGGAATTTTGACACTTTTCATCACCATTTCTTTCTCCATTTTTCAAAAATTAAAAAGGGTTAATTTTGGTCAAATCTTGGCCTTTAGATCAAAAAGGTGATTAAATCCTAGCCATTAATGCTACCAACGACCTTAATTCTTTAATTTATTAACCTTGAATTATGATGTCATAAATGTAAAAGTGAAAGTTGACTTTGACTTTCACTATTCACATTAATTCGACTACTTTTTGACCGATACCGGTTCGAGCCGAAATTTTCCTGAAATCGTCCCGGCGTGTTCCTGAGGTCTCCTGTGCAGTCGGATCAATTTAATCTACTTCCGTTTGATCAAAATCAATCCCGGAAGTTTACCGTCTTTTATTGCTCCGGTTAGGGTTTTCAATGCCGATTTTGGCACCGTTTCACCCGTTTCAACTCAGTGAATTTTTCCAGTACTGAATTCTTACTCGTCAGTATTGTTAGAACATTTTCATATATTCTGAACAATATAAATACATTTATTTCACTCTTTAAATAGTACAAATTGTTATATACATACAATTGTACATTTTCGTCCGAGAATTGCCTGAATTTCCCGGTTGTCACATTCACCCCTCCTGATAAAATTTTCGTCCTCGAAAATTAGAACAAATGGGGGTATAATTTCCTCATCTCGTCTTCTCGTTCCCACGTAGCTTCTTCAATATTATGATTTTTCCACAAAATCTTCACTAGTGGGATTACCTTATTCCTCAGTACTTTCTCTTCACAAGCTAGTACTTGAATAGGCTGTTCCTCATATGTCAAATCCTTGTGGATTTGAATAGGCTCATGCTTCAACACATGGGACGGATCTGGTATATATTTTCTTAGCATCGATACATGAAATACGTTATGCACTGCCGACAACTCTGGAGGTAGCGCTAATCTGTAAGCGACCTTTCCAATGCGTTCGATAATTTCATAAGGTCCAATGTATCTTGGACTCAGTTTCCCCTTCTTACCGAAACGCATAATCCCCTTCATAGGCGATACCTTGAGAAACACGAAGTCTCCTTCGTCAAACTCCAAGGATCTCCGCCTTTTATCCGCGTAGCTCTTTTGTCGGCTTTGCGAAATTTTCATTTGACGCTGAATTCTAGCAACTGCATCGGAAGTCTCTTGCATGAAATCCGTCTTATGCAACTGCTTTTCTCGCAAATCGTACCAGTGTAATGGTGATCTGCACTTCCGTCCATACAAAGCCTCGTAAGGTGCCATGGCTATCGAAGCTTGGTAACTATTATTGTACGAGAATTCAATCAATGGTAACTTCTCGTTCCAATTTCCCGCAAAATCCATAACGCAAGCTCGAAGCATGTCCTCTAACGTCTGAATTGTCCGCTCTGACTGCCCGTCTGTTTGCGGATGAAAAGCCGTACTGAGTCTCAATTCAGTACCCATGACCTCTTGCACACACTTCCAGAAATTTGAAGTGAACCGTGCATCTCGATCTGATACAATGGATTTCGGTACTCCATGTAGTCTGACGACATGAGTTATGTACAGCTGAGCAAACTTTTCCAGCGAAAAAGTCATCTTGACAGCTATGAACCGTGCCGTCTTGGTCAGTCTGTCCACAATAACCCAGATGGCATCATAACCTTCTCGGGTTTTTGGGAGTCCCACTACAAAATCCATCGTAATGTGTTCCCATTTCCATTCAGGAATCTCCAACGGTTCCAATCTTCCTGCTGGATGTTTATGTTCTGCTTTGATTCTCTGACAGGTCATGCATCTGCTCACGAATTTCGCTATATCGTTCTTCATCCCTTTCCACCAGAACTGTAACTTCAAGTCCTGATACATCTTGCTCGCTCCGGGATGAACCGAATAGGGTGTCTCGTGGGCTTCTGACATGATCCGTCTTCTAAGTTCCTCATCAGCTGGAACATTTATCCTTCCTTGATAAAGGATCATTCCATCCTTGGAAATTCCTTCTTGAGAACTTTTCATCATTGGATCTCGCCTCTGAGCTTCCTTTATATCCTCAAATAGCGATGATTCCACTTGGAGTGCAGCTAGTATTCCAGATATCAGCTCCAAGTTCAAAGAATTTATCTCTTACTGCAATGGCTTCGGAAGCCTTTTTATTGGTAGCTGGTGCGATACAGTAGACTTCCTACTTAGAGCATCCGCTACACGGTTGGCCTTTCCTGGATGGTAGAGGATTTCACAGTCATAATCCTTCACCAATTCCAACCATCGTCTCTGTCGCATATTGAGCTCTTTTTGCGTGAAGAAATACTTCAAGCTTTGGTGATCAGTGAAAATCTGACATTGAGCTCCATAGAGATAGTGTCGCCAAATTTTAAGTGCGAACACTACTGCAGCAAGTTCAAGATCATGCGTAGGATAATTCCTTTCATGCTCCTTTAACTGACGGGAAGCATAGGCAATCACCTTGCCGTCTTGCATCAGGACTGCTCCCAATCCTATTTTCGATGCATCACTGTAGATCACAAACTTCTCCCCTTCAGTGGGAAGCGTAAGGATTGGTACGCTTGTCAGTCGCCTCTTTAACTCCTGGAAGCTTCTTTCGCATTCCATAGTCCACTCGTACTTTCTTTCTTTGCGTGTAAGAGCGGTAAGAGGTGCAGCTAGTCGCGCAAATCCCTCTACAAATTGCCGATAATAACCAGCTAATCCCAAGAAACTGCGTATTTCTGTCACACTCTTGGGTGCAGGCCACTGGTTAATTGCCTCTACCTTTGTCGGATCTACAGCAATACCTTCCTGAGATACAACATGTCCGAGGAAATGTACTCTGTCCAGCCAAAATTCACATTTTGAGAATTTGGCATACAGTTGATGCTTTCGTATCGTAGTCAGCACTATCCTCAGATGCTCCTTGTGCTCTTTATGAGTCTTCGAGTATATAAGAATGTCATCAATGAATACAATGACAAACTTATCCAAATACTCTTTAAAAATTCTGTTCATCAAATCCATGAACGCTGCCGGCGCATTTGTCAATCCGAATGGCATCACAAGGAACTCGTAGTGTCCATAACGAGTCCTAAACGCCGTCTTAGGAATATCACTCTCTTTGATTCTCAACTGGTGATATCCTGATCGTAAGTCGATCTTGAAAAATACCGCTGCGCCTTTTAACTGGTCGAATAGGTCATCAATTCTAGGTAACGGATACCTATTTTTGATCGTAACCTTATTCAACTCCCGGAAATCAATGCACAGTCGGAATGTTCCATCTTTTTTCTTGACGAATAACACAGGTGCACCCCATGGAGAAAAACTCGGCCTGATGAATCCTTTATCCAAAAGCTCCTTCAATTGTACCTGCAGCTCCTTTAACTCCACTGGAGCCATACGGTATGGTGCTTTGGAAATGGGTGCTGTTCCAGGCATCAACTCAATCTCGAACGAGATTTCCCTCTCTGGCGGTATCCCTGGTAACTCTTCCGGAAATACGTCAAGAAACTCACTAACCACCAGAACATCTTCAGCTTGAAGCTTCTGTTCCTCGGTAGTATCCACCACATATGCCAGATATCCCATGCAACCACTGGCTATCAGCTTGCTTGCTCTCAGCGAACTGATCATCATCTTCCCGGGTCTTCGAGAAGTATCAACATACTCGAAACTCTCTTCTTCCTCGGGTTGGAAGACTATCTTTCGATTTCGGCAGTCGATCGTAGCTTGGTATTTCCCTAGGAAATCCATGCCTAGAATCACGTCGTAATCCATGATCTCCATTACGATCAACTCAGCATATAGTTCCCTATTTGCCACATATACTGGTACATAAGGTAACCAGTAACTGGACAACAATACTTCCCCAGAAGGTAAGGCTGTCTTAAATACCCTTCCCATATTATCCTTAGGAAGTCCTATCTTGTCAGCAAATGCATAGGAAACAAATGAATGCGTAGCACCGGAATCGAATAGTACAGAGGCTACATGACTAGCAACAGGAAGCTGACCTGTCACCACGTTTGATGTTCCTGCCTCTGCGTCTTCCTTGCTGTAGGCCATCACACGAGCATCAGCACGTTGCATACGCTCCTGGCGTTGCGGCCTTACTGGTGACTCTTCCACTCTGGCTTGAAGGGAATGAGCTTGTGGGCGTGTCTGGTGCGGTTGGGAAGTGCCTTGTCCACCCTGCCTATTGGGACAGTTCCTGGCGTAATGGCCTTCCTTTCCACATTCGTAGCAAACAAGTGGCCCAAATCTGCATTGCCCAGAATGTCTCTTCCCGCATGTAGGGCAGTTTTGCACATTAGACTCTGCATTACCAGCTGTTCTCCGCTGCTGGTTTCGATTATTTCCCTGGCGATTCCCAGAAAAATTTCCTTTCCTCTTGTTTTGCTGGGATCCCTGACTATTGCCCTGGCTTGGTTTCGCATTTTGACTAGGCTTGCTTGATTGACCAACTTGTGTAGACTTCGCCAAAGCCCTCTCCTTCTTCTTAGCCTCCCAGTGTTTCTCTCTTTCCTCTTTCTGTCGAGCTACATGAAACTCAGCCCTGATGGCCCGACTCACACAATCGGCTACAGAAGTAGGTGGCACTAGTCCAGTATCTACCAATGCAGCAATTTCCGGCCTGAACATCCCTATCATTTTCTGTATCTTTTCCCTCTCAGTAGGGACCACATAAGGACACAAACGGGATAGCTGATCGAACTTTCTGCAGACTTCGCTCACCGACATGTTCCCTTGTGTTAACTCTGAGAATTCTTTCTGTTGCTGTCTCAGAGATGCAGGGTCGTAATATTTCTGGTTGAATTCTTCCAGAAATTCCGCCCAACTCATGGTAGACACGTCTCTCCTCATTCGCACAGTGTCCCACCAAAACCGAGCATCTTTTCTCAGCACAAAAGACGCACATGCAACCTTCTCCCGGTCGGTTAGGTTCATGAACTCCATGATCACTTGTAATGATGACAACCAGTCTTCAGCCTCTAAGGGATTTGTAGACCCTTCAAATTCTGGCGGCCTCATGCGCCTGAATCTTTCATAGAGGGGTTCCAAATTCAATACTGGTTGTGGTTCAGGAGCTCTCTCATGTACTGCAGCTGGAGGAATAACTGGATCTACCTCAGCTTGTTGTTCTACTTGGGTACCCTCAGAGCCTTGTCTCTGTTCTAGCTCCTCTACCCGTCGCCTCAGATTCGCATTTTCTTGCATCTGAGCTTCCAACAGAGCTTGTATCTGATCCAATCTCTCCATAATATCAGGACGCCGCTCTCGTCCCTCTGGTCGATTTCTCAAATCCACCATCTTGGCTATTGTCCTATTATGGCACAATAATTCACCGTTAGCTTTTTCCATAACCGCATTCGTAAAATTATATCAATTTACGAAATTTAGGGTAATGTAAAGCCACATCATCGTAACACATCATCGTACAACATATAATCGTTTTGGTATTTCATTCATAGCAAAACATTTATATGTCATACATAGGCATCACCAGTCATATATACATCGGCCGTTTATACAAAATGGCCACAAGTCTATACAAAAGAGCTTTTCTCTAAGCTACTTATGTACATATACACATCTACTGATCACTCGTTCCCTACATCTGGGACTAGAGGATATTCTTCCGGATCCTCATCGTCATCGGTATCATCTGAATCGTCACCGTCTCTAGGCAATGCTCCCTGTCCTGAGTCATCGCCTCTTCACGGTCTAGACGGTCCGGCCTTATGATCATTCATCATTCTTCTTGGCCCGAAGATGTGTGCAAACATCTCATCTTGACCTAGTGTCTCTCGTCGACCCTGCGTCAGATGCTCGATCAGAATCTCTCTCTCAATTATCCTGATCGTCACCACGAACTCTTGGAGCGTCGGAGGAAACGGCTTGATCACCCTCGGTCTCAGCTCCAAGGATAAACCTTTCCAAAACAGCTCACAGCAGTTTGCTTCCGTGAGGTTAGGCAACGGACATCTCCTCCGAATGGTCTCCTCAAACAGTGCTGCGTAAGACATCACTGTCTCACCAGACAGCATGACCATCCTCTCGGTCTGGAGAATGTAATCCCTGACCTCATCGAATCTAGGGTACGCAGGTGTATCAGCCTCTCGTCTCTCTGGAGGTGCTGGAGCAGGTGCTGGATCCCTAGGTTGAAACTGATCAGCCAACCGCTGACAGAATTCGGCCCAACTGAATCCCAATAAAATCTCCTGGTCGCAATATTGCCAGAACACTCGAGCGTCTCCCTGAAACATACTGACTGCCAACTGGATCCACATATCTCGATCAATATCGCATATCACCATGATCCTCTCTACGGCATGGAGCCAGTCCTTGGCCTCCATCAACTGTCGTCCACCATCAAACATCGGAGAACTGCTGGCCCTAAATGCCTGTACTGCTCGTGCCGACACTCTCACCCCAATATGTTGGCGTCCACCAACAACTGGAATGTCCACTACCACCGGTGGATGTACTATCGGTCGTGGCTGTACAACCTCTACTGGCGCTGGCACCGGTGCTGGTACTGGTACGGGAGGTCTCTCGGGTACCGGGGGTCGAACTACCGGCCTTTGGGAAATGGGCGGCCTCACAATAGGTCTCGTCCATACCCGTAATACCCCTCTTGGTCGTGGTAGCTGGGGTCTCACATATGGAGGTCTGGTCATCTTGCTACCTATAAGATAATTATTTTCACATAAGAAAATAATTAACTGAACTTAAGTAAACTACTTACTTGGATAGCGGTGCAGGATGCGCAAAGTGTCAAATCGGGATATGGTCATACTGCTCTGATATACCAACTGTGACAGCAATTGGTATTCAAAACTCAGCCACTCGAAAACCAGTCTCTGATACCAACTGTGGCAGCAGTTGGTATTATAAATTAGACCAATCTCAGACCTTGCTCTGATACCAACTGTGGCGGCCCGCCCCTCGTAGAGATCATACAATACTATTACAGTTGAGCTTTATCGCTAACTGCGATAGATTGTACTCTCATGGGTCGCCGGCTTATCTCTCTCTCTCTTTTAAAATCATGTCGTTTTAGGGGAAATTTTTTAATTTTTTTTCTTTAAACATCATATAAAATCTTTTTCCACTATTTACTTTGTTGACAAGTACAAAGTAATATAAATAATACAGTACTTTCGTAAAATTATATATAATTACAAAAGACTGTTTCCCCCTTTTTCCCTTCACTTTACGCTCAGCGGCAAGACTCTGGCAGTACCATATCCCTCGCCCAGTTATCCCATTTGACACGCGCCATCCCGTCCGCCATCCAGCCAAACAAGCTACTGAGCTGGTCGCTTACCTGCAACATTAGCAAAAATGGTGAGCTACAGGCTCAGTAAGTTCAAACATGCAAGAAATAAAATTTCTATGAATAATACTATTCATCCGTGAATAGTACCGTTAACTACTATTCATCCGTAAATAGTAACTTTGACCACTATTCATACGTGAATAGTAATGTTGACCACAACACTGTATCACACTAGTACATCTACCGCGATGTTAGTGCTCTCACTAAACTGTCTTATGCTCAATTATGGCACAGTTTCAGTTTTAGGTCATTATCTTTATTTACGTTCTGGTTTTGAGCTCAGGTTGGCAGTACCATTTAAGTGCGCATGACTGGGAGCGGTACATTAGTGCTGACCTCCACAGCCTTAATCTCATAGCCCCGAAGGCAAAATAGTACATAACTGGGAGCGGTACATCAGTGCTGACCTCCACAGTCTTATCTCATAGCCCCGAAGGCAAAAATAGTACCTCCCTATACGGAAGGCTGGTACGCCAGAAAGTGGGTTCATTACCGACTTTTTACACATCTAACCCGGTGACTTCATATTGCCCCGTGGTTAGGAATGGTTCACATTTTAATTTTTGGTGAGTGAGTTTCATTAACCTCGCTCTAGTGCCCGAAGCACAATTAACCATGTGTCCCATTCTTATCGTGCCCGTAGCACATTTCGTCTCTCTCTCTATTCTATCATAGTGCCCGTAGCACATATGTACCTAACTTATAGTTAGTACATTAAAATTAGCACAATATTGCTATATGTTGCAGACAGGCAAATGTCTGAACTTACCTTATCAGACTGTTCCCTTTCTCTCTCTTGGATCTTGAATCGCCTTCTTTGTAGGCCGATTTTGGGATCCTACAGACAAAACTATGTCTGTTAATTTCTTTCCCATTTATAGCTTTTATTTTTCATTAAAAAGCTTAAATAAAACCTATTTATAACTTTTTAGGTTTTATTTATTATTTTCACCATTTTCCCCCAACTTTTGCAAAATTACGATTTTGCCCCTGTATTTTAGCAAAATTGCAGTTTTGCCCCTAACGGAATTTTATTGATCCAGACTGCATTTTTGGCTCTCAGGAACTTTTCTGACTCTTTTCTAATCATTACCGGGTTCGTTTTTACTTTATTTCCATTTTTTTGCTTTCCCGGCCCTCGGGAAGCACTATTCCGACCCTTACGTCGGTTTAGCGATTTTCTATCGTTTCGGAGCCTCAAATGGACGTTTCACAAGTATTTAAAACGTTCATCTAGACTTTCCCGACCTAGGTCTCCGAGGCTCGGGTTTTCCGTTCCCGACTCGGACCTTTATTTTATTTCCAAAAACGCCCCCCCCTCGGGGTCGGTTTTTCAATCTCACACGCGTTTTTCATTTTTAAGGGGACGGGTTACTATTCACAACCCACTCCTTAAATTTTTCCTTATTCAATTTTTTTCCGTTAGGGACTCGGGTTTCCGTTCCGGCCCTAACTTTTATTTTAAATTCCTATTTTACCCCGAATGCCGTTTTCGAAATTTCGGCAGCATTTCGGCGTAAATTTAAGGCTTCCGGCGTTAGGTACGCCTCGAACCGTATGTACCTGCCACGTACTATACCACAAGCCTATTTTATGTAAAAGTTTTCCAAACTTTTACATAAAAGCCCTCAAATTTCAAATTTCACATTATCACCCACATAACAAAATTTTTTTCACATTTCACACTTAATTCGGTTTCGGTTTTCACAACCAAACTAAACCAAATTTTGTCCAACTTACACCACACTTTAGGCCATTCAAATGTCACATTTTTAACACATTTTCAAGCCCATTTTCTTTGCATTTTCAACCAAACTTCCTAGGGTTTTTTTCACACTTAAAACCCACGGCCAAAGAATTGAAAACATGCACACATTTTTGTTTTCATTCTTTCAATCACAATTCCATCATTTGCATATTAAATTGCATGATTTCAATCAACCAAATACCACATAAACCAAGCAAAATTTTCTTCCAAACCCATTAACAACCCCACGGCCATTTAATGGAATGCACATCAAAATTTTTTTTCCAAGCTTTTCATAATGAAATACAAGCTTTATTCTTCACAAATTTAAACTTAGAAAGCATGTTAACCATTAACCACACACTTTTTTTTCATTGGTTACCTAAGGTAACCCACGGATTTCCTCTTGAAAAACCAACCAAAATTTGGTTTTTCTTTAATGAATTTGCATGGTTTTCTTCCTTAATACATCCTTAACAAAACCCAACATCAAATCCATGAAAAACAACCAAAAATTTTCCATCTTCCAATCACTATTCACCCACGGATTTCATTGAAAAAAAACCATGAAAATTTGAGTGAAAAAGGGAGTTACCTTAATCAATTGCTTCCTTTGTCTTCAATGAACACTTTGCCACTCTTTTTTGTGAAGAAAAATTGAAGAAAATCTTGGTTCTCCTTGGTAGCTCACGTAGACTCCATGGAAAATCACTTAGCAAATTTTTCTTATGGCTTTTGCATGAAAAAAAAAGCTTCGGCCTTTCACTCCAAAGTTTTGCCGACTTATGCATGAAGGAAAGCCAATTAATTTGGCTCTAAACCAATGGAATTTTGACACCTTTCATCACCATTTCTTTCTCCATTTTTCAAAAATTAAAAAGGGTTAATTTTGGCCAAATCTTGGCCTTTAGATCAAAAAGGTGATTAAATCCTAGCCATTAATGCCACCAACCACCTTAATTCTTTAATTTATTAACCTTGAATTATGATGTCATAAATGTAAAAGTGAAAGTTGACTTTGACTTTCACTATTCACATTAATTCGACTACTTTTTGACCGATACCGGTTCGAGCCGAAATTTTCCTGAAATCGTCCCGGCGTGTTCCTGAGGTCTCCTGTGCAGTCGGATCAATTTAATCTGCTTCCGTTTGATCAAAATCAATCCCGGAAGTTTACCGTCTTTTATTGCTCCGGTTAGGGTTTTCAATGCCGATTTTGGCACCGTTTCACCCGTTTCAACTCAGTGAATTTTTCCAGCACTGAATTCTTACTCATCAGTATTGTTAGAACATTTTCATATATTCTGAACAATATAAATACATTTATTTCACTCTTTAAATAGTACAAATTGTTATATACATACAATTGTACATTTTCGTCCGAGAATTGCCTGAATTTCCCGGTTGTCACAGATTTTTCCTCCAATAATTCGGCCACTTTTAGGATAAGGGAGAATCAAAATTCCACTAGGATTTTCAAGCTTGAATCTTATCTCAACCTTATCCAAAATTAACCGAATTTACTAGGAGATTTTCTCCCTAATTTCGACCACTTTTCAGGGAAGGGGAGAATCCAAATTCAACTAGGATTGAAGCTTGAATTTTCCCTTGAACCTTATCCACAAAAACTGAAATTCCATTGAGGATTATCCTCAAAAATTTCATCCGTTTTTGTTGGGATTTAGATTCAAAATTCAACTAGGATTCTAACAAGATTATCCTCTCCAAATCCAACTCAAATTCGAATTTCAAACCTTGTGAATTTTCCACAACAAATTCGAATCCTACTTGGACTGTGATTCAAAATTTGAATTTCAAATTTCAAATTCAAAATTCTAATTCAAATTTCAAATTTCAAATTTCAAATTTCAAATTTAAATTTCAAATTCAAATTTCAAATTCGAATTTCAAATTCAAAATTCAAATTCAAATTTCAAATTCAAAATTCAAATTTCAAATTTCAAAATTCAAATTTCAAATTCCACAAAACGGTTGTGTTTCATATTCTTGTTCTCATGGATAATTTTCTACAACTCCAATCCAATCTCAAATAAAATCATGTCAACTTTATTTGGAGTTCGAATAATTGTGTACTCTATTATCCAAAACAAAATCTGAATCCAACCGGAGAGAATCTTGTCTACCATCCTAATCCTGTGTCATCACCATCCATGCATAATAAACTAGCCAATAGCATACACAAATCAATTTGCCAAACGCTAAGGAATTATGTGGAGCTAGTAGAGGGACTGATTGGACATGTATAATCGGGCTCTCGTGATTCCATATGATCATCATTCTTTACCGAACAACTCAATCATATGATCACTAGTTTCAGAGTCACACCACTATAAACCTGAAACTGAACTCCCAATTATATACCGTATTACGTAAGCCTGTGACGAGCTACTATCCAATGACCTTGTCATATATGCAAAACCCTCATATGATATCCATGATCAGCCTTAGGTCAAAGTCCGTTTAATCCTACTGATCAGGCTATCTTAAAGTTCCATTATACTACCGAATTAAGAAAATGATTATTTACCATATGTGAATAAGAAGTCATCCGCCCAACAGACGACCCAAGGCCTTGTCCATTTTCACATTCAGTATAATGCCTTTAAGAGGATACCTTTAACTCCTCAGAGTTATAATTCCGATATCTGCAAACAAACCCTTCATCGTATACAAGTCATGCACCCAACGAACCGGTCTATAAGCTTACTACCTCTGAGACGCTTTAGCCATTGGAACATCAAAGTACACAAGTCATATACATGAAGAAGTTCATTTACTCAGGATTAAGGTTATTGCACAATGAACGTCAAAAGCAGATTGATCCACTCATAGCGGACTACGTAGATCAATCACACTTTAGTCCTGGTCTAATATGTCACCTCCAAGCAACATATCTATGTCTCTACTTGGGAGTCCAGCTCCAGACAGTCAAGACAAACCGTCCCCTCCAAGGCTTTAGACAATATAATAGTCTTAACATGAGTTAGATGCTCGGTCTAACCCCATAGACTACAGACCATAGTTTAGACTGCTAACTTTAGAACATTGTCTTCTCGCATACAAAAGTCCATTGCATGCAACGTTCAAACAGTTTTAACACAAGCAGTCAGTGAGCCATATTTGCTTACATTTACTTTAACATGTAAATAAGACGAGGACAGATAGCAATGTAATGAATAACCTCTATATATAATTTTATTATCCAGTTCAAAATGAATACATCAAAATGTCTCTAATGCTTAGGGCATTTCCTAACAATTCTAATTCCTCATAAGTTAGTATTTGAGGTTCTTTATCATAACTTATCGTAACATCCTCATAATTTCATTTCATGTCTTCCTTTCTTCTCTATCATCACTTTTCTTTCTCTTTGCTTTTCTTTTCTTTTCTTTTCCTTTCCTTTCATTTCCTTTCTTTTCTTTTCTTTTCTTTTCTTTTCACTTTTCTTTGGTGGGCCCATTGTTGGACGTACCTATTTGCGCGCTGACAGTGGGAGGAGGGGGAGCGACCCACCAACCTACCTCAAAGTCATATAAAAACCTCACCTTCGGGGCTGGTCTATCCTATAATCTACCGCACCTTCGGGGTAGCGCCACATCTACGCGGAGGATATAGACCGTAAGTCTCGACCTTGTAGGGAGACCGGTACGCCAACAACTTAAGTTTTCAGTCTTATTATCTTGCATTCTTTTAGCTTTTTGATCATAACTTATCATGCATACATACCATTCCTAAGGCATCTCTAACATGATTTTTCATCTAATTCATGTCACAGAACATATCAAAGTTAGTCAGTTTGTGGGTAGACAAGTAAATGTTT
Organism: Antiaris toxicaria; assembly: GCA_035233585.1. NCBI lineage: Eukaryota > Viridiplantae > Streptophyta > Magnoliopsida > Rosales > Moraceae > Antiaris > Antiaris toxicaria. Next base: position 50,829,837 of record CP141153.1, read on the forward strand.
GTACTTACAGTATCTGTGCAAGAGTGATTCCTTTTGGATCCTTGCTACTGCTTTCCCCTTTACTTCTTGGGTTTCCTTTGTTCAAAAACATTCCTTTGCTTCTAGAGGAACTAAAGTTGCGGTTTTTGGAAGGAAACTCGAAGAAAATCCGAGTTTGGAGGCGCCGGAAGTCGCGGCTCCCTCACGGCTGCACAGGACCGTTTCGCATGGAAAGAGGGAGGGGAAGAGGAGCTCGTGTTTCCAGTCGGTGTTTTCACCCTTTTTCACGCTCCTTCTCTCTTGTTTTTCACCGCTGAAGTTTCGGCTTACCGCCGGAACTCACGCCAGCAGCCGATCGGAGAAGAAGAAAAAAGAAGAAAAAGAAGAAGAAGAAGAAGAAGAAGAAGAAGAAGGAGAAGAAGAAGATCCCTCTTTCCTCCCATCGCTCTTCCTCTCTCTCTCGCCGGATTTCTCTCTCTGTCTCACTGGATTTTCCTCCCTTTCTCGCCGATTCTCCCTCTCTCCCTCGTTCTCCCTTTCTCGCTCTCTCTCTGTCTCTTCGCGTATACAGAGGGAAAAATAAGGGGGAGGGCTGTGAAGGTGAGTTAATTAACTCACCCTCCCCCCTTTTCCCTTTCATCCGAAAAACAATCCCCCCCCCTCCTTTTTTTTTTTTTTGCCCTAAACTCTTTAAATTTGTCTTAAGGCCCTAGTTTTCAAAAATTATTTTTATTATTATCCTTTTTTTTTAACACTGTTAGAATATTTTTATTTCATTCTAGCAGTATTAAATCATTCATATATATATACATATGTATAAAAATATCATTACATTAAATAAAAAAAAGATTCTTAGAAAAATGAAAATTCTTGGTTGTTACAAGTTGTGTTTACAATTTTTGCAAATGGTTATAAGTATGTGTGATGCGATGAATGTATAGGGATGTGGCTGGAAACAAATCTGTCCTCAAGAAAGGTCATAGATTTTGGCTATTTTGACCCACTTAGGATCCGAATTTACGATTTGGTAAAACACTATGTTTTAAGAAATTTCGTGATGGTCGTTTTTACGTCAAATAGTCTTCAGCCAAAAATGACAATAAGATAGGTTTTTAGATTGTTTTTCACTTAGTGCCCAAAACTGAGAACAAAACTGGGAACAAAATTCGAACGCAGATTTTAGCCTCAGGTTTTATTAAATATGGACCATTCAGAGTCTGAACCGGTTCTCGGGCTCAACATGAAAGTTGTAAAACACATCAAAACCTTTAAGACAACCATGCGTGTTTCAAAAATTTGGCTGTTTTGGGCCTCAAACAGAGTCGTTTTCAAAGTGATGTAAAACTGGGACTTTTACAAAAAACTAGGCACATAGGCCACAGGTTTAATGAATTTAGGAGCTGTTAGAGTTAGATTTAGACTCTGAGATGAACACGAGTCAAGAATGAAAAATTTCATGTTCACCAAATTTGCAAACAAAGTCGTTTCGATCATGTTTTAAAATAGTTTTCGAAAGTGGTTCCAAAACCACCCTTAAAATATAACACCAAAAAAAATGTGTTTTAACACTTTAAAATATAAACTTAGTTTTTCTAAAAATGTCCCCAGCTTCTAATAGGGTGTTAAGGAACGGTTTCAAAACACGTAAATTTTTCCAAGGTAAGGTAACCAAAATGATTTTTCAGAAATAACTTAAATAGTGTGGGTAGCCCGGTAAGCTACCACACCAAACAAGCAATAGTAACCCAGTAGATTAGTTAGCTAATGATGTGCGAGGTAACTAGTTAGTTGACTGGTCAGTAACTAGTCAAGGACCGTGTTTCGAACAACACTACAAGGAACAATGATTAATCTATCAAGTAGACAATTAGTTAAACACGATACAAGTTAGACACCAAATCACCAAAGTAGGCCAATAGGATACCGTTGGGCCTCGGTACCACATAGAAACACAAGTAATAGTCACTAACAGTATTAGTGACTCTGCAAAGATGTTGATAAGATGCGTTATTGATGACAGGTAGTTACCTGTAACTTGGTAAAGGTGCGAGTATGCAATTGCTTGCAATCTAGGTAAGTACAACTCCGCCTACAGTATGAATAAAATTAGCTAAAATGATGGTTTTCACAGTATGTTAAGATACATAGCATGCACGCGTTGATGCATAGCATGTATAAGAGCATATAGCTTCACAATCGTGTAGATTGATCCCAGGTTAAATACCATACATCCCTATCACGTAAGATTAGGGATAGCTTAGCAAAGCTTTTAGCCAGATCAGATAAAGAATCAGGTAATTAAATTAAGGAGACAGTAAAACGAGCACAAGGTTCACGTTATGTTTTTAAAGAAAATGGGCGCAAGGTCCACGTTATGTTTTTAAAGAAAACGAGCGCAAGGTCCACGTTTTGTTCATAAATAAAAGGACATGCCCACATGATATACATTCTGAGATGCTAGATGACATGTTTCCATGTCCTGTGTGAAAATGTGTTAGGTGGTATATGTTAATACCTTGCATGCTTATAAGATTTTAAGTATGTGCTACGTTTGAAACATGTTTTGTGGTTAACATGTCGTACTTACTGGGCGTAAAGCTCATGGAATGTGTTCATGCTATAGGTAAGTGTACTATAGCTTAAACCACAATGGCCAATGACGACGGTGGAGGCAGATGTGAGGTGAGGTTATAGATACACCACGAGTATTCTTCCGCATAATTTTTGAGTAAATAGTATTTATGAATAGTAATCATTAAATAGTATTTTTGAATAGTAATCATTAAACGGTATTTATGAATAATCATTAAATAGTATTTTTGAATAGTAATCGTTAAACAGTATTTGTAAGTAGTAACCATTAAATAGTATTTTTGAATAGTAAATAGTTAGACAGTATTATAAATATGTATGACTAATTAAACTTTCTATGTTTAGATGATGCACATTTAAAGTATGTGTATGTGAATAGTAAATACCTACGCATCAAAAAATAAAATAAAATAAAAAATTTCCCTGAAATTAGGGTATCTAATTAAGTAACTTAAAGTATCAGTTTGTAAGAAAGTATAAGTATCAGTTAAGAATGCAGTTTTGGGTGATGGTCCGGGCTACTAAGTGCACGGAGCATCACAATACATACATACTTGTACTGACTTTTAATTAAATACTATTCCAAATATACTATTTAACTATTACTATTCAAAAATACTATTCAAATAATTACTCTTTAAAAATACTGTTTATTATCACTATTCAAAATATACTATTACTCAAACTGTGCGAAAGAATACTTGTGGTGTATACATAACCTCGCCTTACATCCGCCTCTGCCGCCGTCATCGTCCATTGTCATTTATATCATATGACACTTACCTATAGTATAAACACATTTTGTGAGCTTTATTGTCTAGTAAGTACAATATGTTAACCGCAAAACATGTTTAAAACTTAATACATACTTAAAATCATATAAGCATGTCATAAATCAACATATACATAGCACATAACAGATCATCACATATGATATCATTGAATGCAAGCTTTATGTGCATAGTAGATTCATCATGTATTGAATACATCTTACTAGATCTAGAAGCATAGTGAACTATATCATGAACAATGCATGGTCCAGTTATGTTCAATTATGCTTCAATGCTCTTTTTCTTTCTCTTGTCTACTTAGGGCCCGTGTGTCAGTATCGTGTGTGCATAGACCGTCGGTAATGTCCGTGGTCAAAAAAGCCGAAGAGCCATCAATGGATGCTCAACTTTGCTTTAACTTAATTTAACTTGAAAACCTCTTCAATTGAAAAGGTCGGTACGACATGCTTGTTAAATTCCGTCTTGCGTATCTGTTCTAGCCATATACTTCTCTAAGCTGTCCCTAATCCTACGCAGTAGGGACGTATGGCATCTAACTTGTTCTTTCATCAATCTACTTAATTGTGAAACTATATGCTCTTATACATGCTATGCATCAACGTGTGCATGGCATAAATACTTAACATACTACAAAAACATCATTTTAAATTCAATTCATTCATGCCATAGACAGAGTTGTACTTACCTAGTTTGTATGCAAACACGTACTCTCGCCTTTATCCACTTACAGGTTACTACCTATCATTAATAACATACTCCATTAATTCTCTTGCTGAGTCACTAACACTGTTAGTGACTAAAGCAGATAAATCGCTTGGTACCGATATTCATCGGTACTAACTCTCTCTTTATTCAGAGTTTGATTATCTAGGTGTGGTTAATTAATTTATTACTTCATAAATTAATCAACATCGTTCTTTGGTCACTATTACTGTTAGTGACTATTACTTGTGTTTCTATGCGGTACCGAGGCCCATCGATACCCTATTGGCCTACTTTGGAGATTTGGCACCTAATTTCCATCGTGTTTGATTAATTGTCTTCTTGATAGATTAATTATCGTTCCTCATAGTGTTATTCAAAAACACTATCCTTGACTAGTTTACCAGCCAGTCAACTGACTGGTTACGTCGCGTGTTGGTAACTAGGTAGCCTACCGGGTTACTATACGTAAACTTGGTGTAATAACCGGCCGGGTTACTTTGCCTGTTTGGGTGTGGTAGCCTACCGGGCTACTATGACTTGTTTGGTATGGTGACCTACAGGGCCACTATTGCTTATTTGACGTGGTGGCCTACCGGGCCACTATTGCTTGTTTGGTGTAGTAGCCTATTGGGCTACCCACACTGTTTTACTTTGAAAAATTATTTTGGTTGACTTATAAAATTTTTAGGAAAATTCTTTGTTTTCAAACCGTCCCCTTGCCACCCCGTTGGAAGGTGGGGGACGTTTTATTAAAACCACATTTTTATTTTAAAGTGTGTAAAACACATTTTTGATGTTGTATTTTAATGGTTGTTTTTGAACCACTTTTGAAAACTATTTTGAAACTTGATCGAAACGACTTTGTTTGCAAATTTGGTGAACATGAAATTTTTTGTACTCGACGAGATGAACAATTCTTGTGTTCATTTTAGAGCTCAATTCTAACTCAAACGGGTCTTAATCTTACTAAACCTGTGGCCATTGTGCCCAGTTTTTTGTAAAAATTCTACTTTTACATCATTTTAAAAATGACTCTGTTTAAGGCCCAAAATGGCAAAATTTTTAAAAGTTGCATAGGTTTTCTCAAAGGTCTTGACATGTTCTACAACTTTCATGTTGAGCCCAAAGTCCTGTTCAGAATCTAACTAGTACATTTTAAACAAAACTCGAGACTAATTTTGGGTTTGGATTTTTAGTCCTAGTTTTGGGCACCGAATGAAAATCACTCGAAAAACCTATCGTAGTGTCATTTTTTGCCAAAGGCTATTTGACGCAAAAATGACTTATCAAAATTTCCTTAAAACTTCATGTTTCACCAAATCCTAAATTCGGAACCTAAGGGGGTCAAAATGGCCAAAATCTATGGCCTTTTTCTGGGGACAGCTTGTGTCCAGCCATCCTTAAACAAAACATTTATGCTCACATGTACACTCATCCATTTGTAAAGACATAAATACAACCACACAACCACAAACTTAAAAATGGAAAGCTAAGGGTTTAAAATAAACTTATTACAACCCATTTGCATAAACAAATACACATAAATTTCTTGATCAAAAACTTAAAATCAACTAGCCACAAGATAGGGTTTTCGGTTTTATCTCTTGTGCTATGGACCAAGCATAAATACGAACTAGGGCTTGAATGACAAAGTAGCCGTGGGAAATCAAGGAGAATGGGGGTTAGTTTTATGGTAGCAAAACACCAAAAATATTTCTCTTAATATCAACTCAAAACCATAACTAAAAATCACAAGGTTTGGATTCTAAAAACTTACCCTTGGTGTACTTGAAATGGCTTGAAAATGGTTCCTCCTAACATAAGCTTAAAGGGGTTGTATTTTGGTAAACTTTTGGCTTAGTATTTGGCTTGAAAATGGAGGGTTTTGGGGCTTAGGAGTAGTCAGCAGCAGCAAGGGAAAAGAGAGGAAATGAGTTGTGTTTTGGTGTGTGAAAAGAAAGGAAACACAAGTCTAAGGTATGGTCATCCTTTTATAGGCAAACCTAAGTGAAATTAACCAAGTTTAAGCTTCATTAATCAAGCTATTCCTAAGCTAATTTGGGGACAAAAATTTGCCCCATTCAACCCATTGCCACCGAAAGAGCTGCGGCCATAAATGGAGGGGGAGATAAAACATTGCATGATGTAATGTGACGAAGAATGAAGTATAAATTAATGGGTTTTGTGTCATAACTTGTCTCCTTTTTTAATATTACTTTTAGGGGTTTTGGTGCAACCAAGAACTAGCTAGTTTCTAGCAAAGGCACATGGTTTTTGGGGCCTAAATTTCATTTGTATTTGGCTCTCTTCGTAGTCCAATTTTATACTGTGGTGTTCGGTCCTTTCTTGGCAGTGTTTTAATTTTTATCCAAAAATCTGATTTTCTGAATCCAATTTTTATATTGATGATTTCTAGTTAGTTTATACTATCTAAGAGCCTATTCTACACTAATTTACTATTCATTTCCTATACTGTGGTTGTGTCTACACTGTGTTGTACTTGTGCACGTATATCGAGGTATTTTTGCGTAAAATTTTCAACACAGTCTCTCTTGACTAATTTGGACGTGCTAATTTCAATTTTATCAGTTTTATGTCTATATGGGGTTGTCTAGACCAGTTTTTGGGATCTGTGTGACCCCACCTCGAAAAACATATTGGGTGCCCGATTCACTAATTTGGGCATCTTGAGTCTAAATATATCAGTTTCGGGGCGAGATAAGGTCGTCTTGACCCTCTTCCCGATACTACGTATCTCTCAGACAAAATTTTACATTTTGTGCCCAATTGACCTAATTGAGCCTACTGACTGTGGATATCTCAATTTTAAGTCAAATTAAGGCCGTCTTGGCCAGTAATTTGACACTACATTTTTCACTATTTGCTATTCACTGCTTTCTATTCTAATTGACTAGTCTGAGCATTTTGACTCCGATTTTGTCAGTTTCTAGACGAGAAGAGGTCATCTGGACGGTTTTCTCAATATTGTACCCCTGCTTGGGTTTCTATCGCTGTTATGCTCAGATGTTCGGTCCGAACAGTCTTGTGTAAGGAAATGGTCATCTGGATCGATTTCCTGATATTACGTGTTTCACACACTTATACACATAATACGGTGGAATGACTTCACTGTCGATTACCGAGTTTCACTGCATGAATAGTAATAAATAGTAACGTACTTCTTTAGTCCATTTAACTTGAAATTATACTATATTTTTCAACTTAATTACTCATGACATAGTAATTAGGTTTCATGCATTTTGAGAGTCTATATAGTGGCTCTCTACTCATCACACGACCTTTCTCACATACACAGACCGATCAGTACACGGCTTCTTATACGGCCGTGTACCTGACCGTGTTCTACGAATTTGTACTAAATGACATCAAATTATTCCTCAATTTCTCATTATATGAAAATCAAGTTACAGGAATGGGGCAGTCCTTACAAGCAGTATATTCGCTTAAATTTTTAGGTTTTCCTAGCGTTAGGTATGCCTCGGAACCTTAGTGCCTGCCACGTACTATACCAGAGACCTAGTTTACGCAAAGTTGCCAAACTTTATGTAAAACGTTTTCACATTATGATCATTCAAATCACAATACAAATTTCACCATGTTCCTTAGTCATAGGCCATGGCTTTCACATGGTATTCCACACCACAAAATTTTTTCCACAAACTCATTTATCACATTTCATTCTTAAGGTTTCTAATGCACATTTCAACACCAAAAACCTAAGAAAATTTCATTCCAACTTAGCCTTTAAGCCATGGTTTTCATGTCTAAAACCATAGGAAAATTTTCTCTTATTCTAATGGTCTTTTATCAACATTTCCTCATCAATTTCCATCATAAAAATTTTCCATATTCTCTTGTACAAGGCCACGGGTTTGTAATAGAAACATGCATAAATTTTGCTTGTTTCAAGTTTCTAAATCATGCTTTACTCACTATATCACCAAATCAACATCAACACCAGACAAATCATCAAAATTTTCTCCCAATCATGCCACGGTTTTCTTGAAGAAAACCAACAAGAAAAACTTTAAAATGATGGCTCACCTTATCAACTTGAATCCTTGATGCTAGGAGTGAGTTTGAAAGCTATTTTGGTGAAGAAATTTTGTTAAAATTTTGGCTTAAGGGGGAGGATGGCTCACGGCTTCAAAATGGTAGAACATGGTTTGGTTTTCTTGATTTCCCAAATGAATTTTCTACTCCTATTTATAGGCAAAGGAGTGAAGGACCAACTTGCAATTTTTCTCAACAATTTGGAAATTGTTTAGGAACTTTTTAGCAAACTTTTAGGGACTAAAAAGAAATTTGTTTGCTGATTTTTCTATGCTTGGTCAACTCCCCTTTTTCCATTTTCCCTAAATTTTTTTCATGCCATTTTGGCTAAATCCTAGCCCTTGATTCAAGATTAGCATTAACCCACACCATTAATGCTACCTACTTCCCTTTATAAGCTTTAATTCACCATTTATTGCATCACATTTTTTATGTCATATATGACATCATCCAATTAATTTATATATTATTTCGTGGTCAAAATTTGACCAAAAGTCGAACCCAACAAAAATATACTAAAATTATGTAGGTGAGTTTCTGACACCTCCAGTGTGATCGGTCTACCTTATTTTGCTTTCGTTTGACCAAAATTCTTTATCATAAATTTTTGTCTGTTAGTGCACTTCGGTGCACTCTCCAGGGTTTTTGGCTCTGTTTTAGGGCCATCTCACCTATTTCTATTTAGGAAGATTTTCATCTCTGAACTTACACTCTTTAACGCTGTTAAAACATTTTTATCGCATTCTAACCAGTATTAAAACATAAATTTTTCACGTTTTATACATTAAAATTGTCATATACATACAATTTTAAATTTCTCCAAGAATCTCAAAATTCCCAGTTATCATATTCATCCCTCCTTATAAAATTTTCGTCCTTGAAAATTTAGAACAAGTGGGGGTACAATTTTCTAATTTCATCCTCGCGCTCCCATGTAGCCTTTTCAACATTGTGGTTTTTCCATAGCACTTTGACTAATAGGATCATCTTGTTCCTCAATACTTTTTCGTCTCGTGCTAAAATTTGAATAGGCCTCTCTTCATACGTTAGATCTTCCTGGATCTGGATCGGTTCATGTTTCAGTACAAGGGATGGGTCTGGTATGTATTTCCGTAACATGGACACGTGGAATCCATTATGCACTGCTGACATTTCAAGAGGTAATGCCAACTTATACAACCTTTCCAATGCGTTCGATAATTCCAAATGGTCCAATATATCTTAGACTCAATGTCCTTCTCTTGCCGAAACACATTATCCCTTTCATCGGTGAAACCCTTAAGAATATGAAATCCCCATTGTTAAACTCCAGGGATCTTCATTGTTTATCTACATAACTTTTCTGTCGGCTCTATGCAATCTTCATTTATTGCTGTATTTTTGCAACTACATCAGTTGTTTCTTGAACTACTTTTCTTGTAGATCATACTAATGGACAGGTGATCTATACTTCTTTTCATATAAAGCTTTATAGGGTGTCATTCCTATAAAAGCTATTATTATACGAAAATTCTACCAATGGAAGTTTTTCGTTCCAGTTTCTTGGGAAATCTATTGTATACGCACGAAGCATGTCTTCAAACGTTTGGACTGTCAGTTCAGATTGCCCGTCTATTTGCGGATGAAAAGCCATACTCAGACGTAATTCCGTTCCTATAGCTTCTTGCACGTACTTTCAAAAATTCAAAGTGAATTGTGCATCATGATACGATACAATGGACTTAGGAACACCATATAACCTAACGATATGGGTAACATAAAGGTTCACTAACTTTTCCAGTGAAAAAGTCATTTTCATTACTATGACCCTTGCTATTTTTGTTAATCTATCGACAATAACTTAAATGGCATTGTAGCCTTCTCGGGTTTTTGGTAATCCTACTTCCATTCGCGAATTTCTAACGGTTCTAATTTTCCACTTAGATGTCAATGTTTGGCCTTAACTCTTTGACACATCATGCATCCACTCACGAATTTAGTGATATACTTCTTCATCCCTTTCCAACAGAATTACAGTTTCAAATCTTAGTACATCTTACTGGCTCCAGGATGTACTAAATATGGCATTTCATGGGCTTTTGCCATAATTTGCCTTCTTAATCCTTAATCATTGGGTACATGAATTCTTCCTTGATGTAGGATTAATCCATCTTTGGACACTTCTTCCTGAGCACTTGCTAGATTTGGATCTTGTTTTTGAGCCTCTCTAATGTCCTCAAATAACGATGACTCTAATTGAAGTGCAGCCAATTTTCCAGATATTAGCTCCAACTTCAATGGGTTGATCTCCTGTTGCAATGGCCTTGACATTTTCTCCATTGGCAGTTGCTGCGAAATAGCATATTTTCTACTTAACACATCTACCACGCGATTGGCTTTTCTGGGATAATAGAAGATCTCGTAATCATAACCTTTTACCAGCTCCAACCATCTCCTCTGCTGCATATTTAACTCCTTCTGTGTGAAGAAGTATTTTAAGCTCTGATGGATAGTATAGATTTGATACTGAGCTTCATATAAATAGTATACCAAATCTTAAGGGCGAACACTATTGTGGCAAGTTCTAAATCATGTGTGGGATAATTTCTCTCGTAATCCTTTAATTGACACGAGGCATAGGCAATCACCTTGTCGCCTTGCATCAGGATAGCTCCTAATCCCATTTTCGAAGCGTCACTGTAAATCACGAACATTTCTCCTTTAATAGGAAGTGTAAGGATTGGCGCGCTCGTTAGTCACTTTTTCAACTCTTGGAAGCTCCTTTCGCAATTATCAGTCCATTTGTACTTCCTCTCTTTGCGTGTAAGAGCCATAAGAGGTGCAATGAGTCATGTGAATCCCTAAACAAATCTCCTATAATAGCCAGTTAAACCTAAGAAACTCCGTATTTCGTTCACGTTTTTAGGTACAGGCCATTCATTGATTGCCTCTACTTTAGGAGGATCCATAGCGATTCCTTCCTTGGAGACTACATGTCCGAGGAAATGTACATTATTTAGCCAAAATTCGCACTTAGAGAATTTTGCATAGACTTGGTGCTTCCTTATTGTTTGAAGAATAATCCTCAGGTGTTCCTCATGCTCCTCATGCGTCTTTGAATATATAAGTATGTCATTGAAAAACACAATGACAAACTTACCTAGAAATTCCTTGAAGATTTGATTCATCAAATCCATGAACATAGCTAGTGTATTTGTTAATCCAAACAGCATCACAAGAAATTCGTAATGACCATAACGGGTCCTAAACACAGTCTTCGGAATATCGCTCCCCTTGATCTGCAGTTAATGATGTCTTAGTCGCAGATCGGTCTTAGAGAATACCGCTGTGCCTTTGAGTTGATCGAGCAAGTTGTCAATTCTAGGTAACAGGTACCTATTCTTAACCGTGACCTTGTTTAATTCCCGATAATCGATGCACATACGAAACGTTCCACCCTTCTTCTTGACAAACAACACGAGGCACCCCATGGAGAATAGCTCGAATGTATGAATCCCTTGTCAAGAAGCTCTTTCAATTGCTCTTGTAACTCCTTCAACTCCGCTGGTGCCATTCGGTATGGTGCCTTTGAGATAGGTGCAGTTCTTGGCATCAATTTGATCTTAAAGGAGATCTCTCATTCTGGCGGTAACCTGGGTAATTCTTTTAGGAAAACATCAAGAAATTCATTCAGAATAGGAATGTCTTCTGGTTGAAGCTTCTGTTTCGCGGTCACATCCACTATGTACGATAAATACCCAGCACAGCCACTAGATATTAGCTTTCTTCCATTCATTGAGTTGATCATCATCTTCCTTATTTTACGTGACAAGCCAACATATTCGAAACTATCTTCCTGGTCGATAATCGATTGTGGCTTGATACCTTCCTAGGAAATCCATTCTTAGTATTACATTATAATCAGCCAACTCCATCATGATCAGTTCTGCATATAGCTCCCTATTTGCCACAATTATTGGTATATGAGGTAACCAGTAATTGGACATCAACACTTCGCTTGAGCGTAGAGCCGTTCTAAACATTATACCCATATTAACCTTAGGATATCCTATTCTATTCACAAATTTGTATGAAATAAATGAATACATAGCTCTAAAATCAAATAAAATAGATGCCAAGTGATTAGTGATAGAAAGCTGACCTGTCACTACATTGGACGTCCCAGCTTTCGCATCCTCTTTGGTGTAGACCATGACTCGAGCATTTGCACGAGACAAGAATTCTAGTCTTTCTTACGTCTCTGAAGGTGAAGGCCCTTCAATCTTTGCCTATAGTGCATGAGCTTGGGGACGTTGCTGCTGTGGCTGAAATATACCCTACACATTTTGTCGATTCTCGGGGTAACTTTTGGCAAACTGGCCCTCCTTTCCACACTAAAAATAGGCATTTGGAGCAAGTCTGCATCGGCCTGGGTGTCTCTTTCGGCATATAACACAGTCACAAACAACAGATAAGGCATTGTTGTTTAACTTCCGCTGTTGACTCCTATTTCCAAAATTATTTCCTTTCCTCTTCCCTTGCGACTGTTGGCCAGAAGTGCTTAACTATCCAGCCTTAACGTTCGGGTTCGGCTTGCTGCCTTGTCCAACTTGGGATCCAGCTTGAGTAGCTTTTGCCAAAACTTTCTCCTTCTTTTTGGCATCCCAGATCTTCTCTTTCTCTTCCCTTTTTTCAAGCTAGGTGGTAATCGGTTCTTAAAGCTCAACTAGCACAGTCAACTATAGTAGTGGGTGGTGTTAACCCACTATCTACCAAGGCTGAGATGTCGAGTCGGAACATCCCAAGCATCTTTTGTATTTTCTCCCTCTCAATAGGGACAACATATGGACACAATCGTGATAATTGATCAAACTTTTGATAGACTTCACTCACTATCATGTTTCCCTGCTTCAACTCTACAAACTCCCTCTGTTGGGATCGCAGTAGTGCGGGATCATAATACTTCTGATTAAATTCTTCTAAGAAATCTATCCATGACATCATGGCTACATTTCTTCTCAGTTTGACAATGTCCCACCAAAATCTTGCATCCTTCCTCAACACAAAGGACGCACACATGATCTTTTCTTGTTCATTTAGATCCATAAATTCTAGGATCATTTGGAGTGAAGAAAGCCACTCCTCTGCTTCTAGCGGGTTTATGGAACCCTCAGATTTCGACGGCTTCATTCGTCAAAATCATTCGTACAACGGTTCCTGATTTATACGAGGTTGAGGTTGGGGTTCTATGACCATTTTGGGCAGAATTGGCAGCACTGCTTGTTCCAGTGTAGCCATTTGTGAGGTATGGCCTTCTTATTGGCCTTGCCTCTACTCCATCTGCTCTAATCTTTGCCTTAGCTCAGCATTCTCTTTCATCTGAGCTTCTATAAAAGCTTGTAGTTCATCAACTCTTTCTGATAGAATAGGACGCCCTTTCATATTCCTTAGATTATGCATGTTCACCATCTTTTCTATTTCCTACGGTCATATGAAAATCAATCGTTAGATTTTCAACAAACATATTTTTACAATGTAAGTAAAAATAGTTTTCAAAACATCTCATCATTTTAACATATCAAAATTTCATATCATTTTATTTCACAGCTTTCATATACACAACAACTTTAAAGCTTTTTCTCAAAATAGCCTTTCGATACAGTCATACATGTACATATACAGACATATACATTTATACATCTTATATGTTTTTACATCTAGTCCCCTGGTTGAGGTTGGTCTGAAACTAACGAAAATTCTTCTGGATCCTCGTCATCCTCATCCAAACCATTCCCGGTCCCAAATTGTGTCGATCCTCTATTGGGACTCGTCCCCTCTTGTCGCCTTGATGGGCTAGCCTCATGGTCATTAGCCATAGGTCGTGCTCTATAAAGATGATCTAGCATTGCTTCTTGCAACAATTAGTCACGCTGATTACGTACCATGCGCTCTAGCAGTAGCTCTTTTTCTACTTTAGCTACTGTAACTATAAACTCTCGTAGAGTAGTAGGATATAAAGGGGTTACCCTTTGTCATAGATCTATCGTAAGCCCCTTCCAGAATATGTCACAAAAATCCTCATCAGTGAGGTTAGACATGGGACGTCTCCTCACAACGTTCTCCTTGAATCGTACTGCATAATTGAAGATAGTATCACTAAGTAGCATCTACAGTCTCTCTACCTGGAGAACAAACTCTCTAACATCTGTGTATCTGGGCAAAGCCGGTGGCGGTGTCACTACCCTACTCTCCGAATGGTCTGAAACCGGTTGTGGGCTCTTTGGCGAGAACTGCTGTATCATAATATGTCTGAACTCAGCCTAGTCAAGACCTAACAGCATGTCCTGGTCGCAATACTCCCAAAACATCTATGCATCCTCACGAAATGTATCGATTGGTAACACGACCCAGTAGTCCTAATCGATATCACATTGGCGCATGATTGTCTCCACATTAAATAGCCAATCTCAGGTAGAAATCCCTTGTTGACCTCCCTTAAAGGTGGGTGGATGACTACCTCAGAAAACGTGTACCGTGAGGACTAATACTCTAGCTCCTACATGCGGTCGTCCTCCAACAACTGGAATGTCTATTTCGACTAGTGGATTAGGTACCAGTCAAGGAGACGGCTCTTAAATCGGTGCCGGTGCTCTAGCCCGTGGCGCTAGCGGCTCAGGCGTCGATGGTCAATATGCTGGTCACTGAGACATGGACAGCCTAATCACAGACCTGGTCTATACCCTAATCAGCCTTCTCAGTCTGTATGGCTGAGGTCACACATATGGTGGCCTAGTCATCGTATATCCTACAAAATACATAACCTTGTATAAATGAATAGTTAACTAACTTAAATAAAGCTAACTTATTGAGATTGATGAGTAGGCTGCGCTTTGTGCCAATAGGGATATGGTCAACTACTCTGATACCAACCTGCGATGCCTCCGATCTCGGCTATGCGAAACTATCACAATCAGACTCCGTAGTCGATCAAGACAGCTCGTGCACCTCATCGGGACACCACTAAAAACACTTTTACTTTAAAACTCTCATCTTACAAGGCCCAGAATTTTCACCCATTTTTTTTTTCTTTTCAAAATACTTTCCTCACATGAAAGCCATGTATGAAAGCCATACAAAATTTAAAACTAAACTTTAGTTGTCTTTTCACAATACAATATAATTTACAAAGATACATTTTCTCAACTTTGTTTCTCAAAATACATTTTCTTCAAATTCTCTCTTTTGACGCTCAGTGGAAGACTGGTAGCAAAACCATAATCCACAGTGGAATTCCCTATTCCATTGGCACCGCATATCCTACCACCATCCAGGTTGTCTACAGAATAGGTTTCTTACCTGCAACATGAACAAACCAGTGAGCTAACAGGCTCAGTAAGTTCAAACATACATACTATGAATCACATAGATTAAAAAATATTAATAATACAATTTTCTATGAATACTACTATTTACCATAAACAGTAAGTTTGACTTTTGATCGATAAATAGTAACTTTGACTCTAATTGGTTACTATTCATATCACCCTAACCGAGTCCACTACACTTAACGTTAGTGTCGATTATGCTCGATTATGGCTTTCATCATATTTTTGGTTATTATCTTCATTTACGTTCTGGTTTTGAGCTCATTTTGGCCTGTACCGATTTCATATGCGTGCTGACTGTGAGGGGCCTTGGAAGTGACCCTGAGGCTAATCTTCCCCAGTCATCATCACCCAAAGTGGTCATTGTATCCCCGAAGGACCTATAAACCTCCACCTTACTATTGGAGGCTGGTACGTCAAACATGGTTTCATTACCATCTTTTAATTATAGTTCCGACCGGATGGCATTAATCATCACCTCAAAGTCAGGAACCTTTATTGCCTGTAGGTCATTACACATTCTTTCTTTTTAAGGGTGTGTCTTAAATTTAGTCACACTCTTTCCATAGTGTACCCACAGTACACATTTCACTTTATCAATGTGGCGGCCCGCCCCTCGTAGAGATCATACAATGCTATTACAGTTAAGCTTTATCGCTAACTGCGATAGATTGTACTCTCATGGGTCACCGGCTATGTAGGAAAATAAATCGGTAAAAACGTATCAGAGTGGCGCAGCGGAACAATAAAAATTTTAGATCGTTAAATATCTCATGATGCCATATACAATAAATCAACAACAATTAAAACTCATACCTCAAGGACGCCAATATGCAGGAGGAGAATGACCGGAGGCTTCAACCAACTAGCCTTCTCTACTATTCTCCAATTCCCGAATGGCTGAGTGTGTGGGCACTCTGAACCTCGATCGGTATGCTAGCACTGCTAGTCTTCTTCCGACCACCCAGATCTCTAAAGAACTTTATTGTCACGATGAGCTGTGCAACAATAAGCCTGCTCACCTGAGAGTCTGTGGTCTAAGAGAACTGGAGTGGCAGGACCTCTATTTATAGACCTGCATGAGGTGATTCTCTGAATTTGAATTGGACTAGGAAAAGATTTTCTCCCTTATCCAAACCAAAAAATCCGAATTTTCCAAGGGAGAATCTCCACAATTAAATTCGGTTTTTCTAGATAAATCCAATCCAAACCTTAACAAGATTTTAGCTAGAATTTTATCTCCCTTTTCAAACCAAAAAATCCGAAATTCACAAGGAGAAAATCCTCCAAATTTTCGGCCACTTTTAGGATAAGGGAGAATCAAAATTCCACTAGGATTTCTCAAGCAAAATCTCATCTTAACCTTATCCAAAAATAACCGAATTTCCTAGGATTAGGGATCCAAAATTTCGGCCACTTTTGGGAGGAGAGAGAAACCAAATTCAACTAGGATTGAAGCTTGAATATTCCCTTGAATCTTATCCACAAAATCCGAAATCTTTCATGAGGATTATCCTCAAAATTTCGTCCCTTATTTGTTGGGATTTGGATTCAAAATTCAAGTAGGATTCTAACAAGATTATCCTCTCCAAATCCAACTCAAATTCGAATTTCAAACCTTGTGGATTTTCCACAACAAATTCGAATCCTACTTGGACTGTGATTCAAAATTTGAATTTCAAATTTCAAATTCAAATTTCAAATTCAAATTTCAAATTTCAAATTTCAAATTTCAAATTTAAATTTCAAATTCAAATTTCAAATTCGAATTTCAAATTCAAATTTCAAATTCAAATTTCAAATTCAAAATTCAAATTTCAAATTTCAAAATTCAAATTTCAAATTCCACAAAACGGTTGTATTTCATATTCTTGTTCTCATGGATAATTTTCTACAACTCCAATCCAATCTCAAATAAAATCATGGCAACTTTATTTGGAGTTCGAATAATTGTGTACTCTATTATCCAAAACAAAATCTGAATCCAACCGGAGAGAATCTTGTCTACCATCCTAATCCTGTGTCATCACCA
The DNA here is from genome assembly GCA_035233585.1 of Antiaris toxicaria. Taxonomy (NCBI): domain Eukaryota; kingdom Viridiplantae; phylum Streptophyta; class Magnoliopsida; order Rosales; family Moraceae; genus Antiaris; species Antiaris toxicaria. The sequence goes on from CP141153.1 coordinate 50,847,374, forward strand.
TCCATGCATAATAAACTAGCCAATAGCATACACAAATCAATTTGCCAAACGTTAAGGAATTATGTGGAGCTAGTAGAGGGACTGATTGGACATATATAATCGGGCTCCCGTGATTCCATATGATCATCATTCTGTACCGAACAACTCAATCATATGATCACTAATTTCAGAGTCACCCCACTATAAACCTGAAACTGAACTCCCAATTATATACCGTATTACGTAAGCCTGTGACGAGCTACCATCCAATGACCTTGTCATATATGCAAAACCCTCATATGATATCCATGATCAGCCTTAGGTCAAAGTCCGTTTAATCCTACTGATCAGGCTATCTTAAAGTTCCATTATACTACCGAATCAAGAAAATGATTATTCACCATATGTGAATAAGAAGTCATCCGCCCAGCAGACGACCCAAGGCCTTGTCCATTTTCACATTCAGTATAATGCCTTTAAGAGGATACCTTTAACTCCTCAGAGCTATGATTCCGATATCTGCAAACAAACCCTTCATCGTATACAAGTCATGCACCCAACGAGCCGGTCTATAAGCTTACTACCCTCTGAGACGCTTTAGCCATTGGAACATCAAAGTACACAAGTCATATACATGAAGTAGTTCATTTACTCAGGATTAAGGTTATTGCATAATGAACGTCAAAAGCAGATTGATCCACTCATAGCGGACTACGTAGATCAATCACGCTTTAGTCCCGGTCTAATATGTCACCACCAAGCAACATATCCATGTCTCTACTTGGGAGTCCAGCTCCAGACAGTCAAGACAGACCGTCCCCTCTAAGGCTTTAGACAACATAATAGTCTTAACATGAGTTAGATGCTCGGTCTAACCCCATAGACTACAGACCATAGTTTAGACTGCTAACTTTAGAACATTGTCTTCTCGCATACAAAAGTCCATTGCATGCAACGTTCTAACAGTTTTAACACAAGCAGTCAGTGAGCCATATTTGCTTACATTTACTTTAACATGTAAATAAGACGAGGACAGATAGCAATGTAATGAATAACCTCTATGTATAATTTTATTATCCAGTTCAAAATGAATACATCAAAATGTCTCTAATACTTAGGGCATTTCCTAACAGGCTAATCTCTCTCTCAGTAAATCATGACATTTTTGGGGAAATTTTTTTTTTTCTTTAAACATCATGTAAAACATTTCCCACTATTTACTTTATTGGCACGTACAAAGTAATTTACATATTACAGTACTTTCGTAAAGTATATACTATTACAAAAGACTATTTCTTTTTCCCTTCCCTTTTTATCGCTCAGCAGAAAGACTCTGGCAGGACCATATCCCTCGCCCATTTATCCGATTTGACACACGCTATCCCGTACGCATCCAGTCAAACAAGCTGCTGAGCTGGTCGCTTACCTGCAACATAAGCAAAAATGGTGAGCTACAGGCTCAGTAAGTTCAAACATGCAAGAAATAAAATTTCTATGAATAGTACTGTTCATCGTGAATAGTCTGTTGACCACTATTCATACGTGAGTAGTAACTTTGACCACAACACAGTGTCACAACAGTACATCTACCGCGATGTTAGTACTCTCACTAAACTGTCTTATGCTCAATTATGGCATAGTTTCAGTTTTAGGTAATTATCTTTGCTTACGTTCTGGTTTTGAGCTCAGGTTGGCAGTACCATTTAAGTGCGCATGACTGGGAGCGGTACATTAGTGCTGACCTCCACAGCCTTAATCTCATAGCCTCGAAGGAAAATAGTACATGACTGGGAGCGGTACATCAGTGCTGACCTCCACAGCCTTAATCTCATAGCCCCGAAGGCAAAAGTACCTCCCTGTACGGAAGGCTAGTACGACAGAAAGTGGTTTCATTATCGACTTTTTAAAATTCTAAACCGGTAACTTCACATTGTCCCGTGGTTAGGAATGGTTCACATTTTAATTTTAGGGGAGTGAGTTTCATTAACCTCACTTTCGTGCCTGAAGCACAATTAACAATGTGTCCATTCTCAATAGTGCCCGTAGCACATTACGTCTCTCTCTCTATTCTATAATAGTACCCGTAGCACATATGTACCTAACTTATAGTTAGTACATTAAAGTTAGCAACAATAATGCTATATGTTGCAGACAGGTAAATGTCTGAACTTACCTTATCAGTCTCTTTCCTTTTTCTCTCTTGGATCTTTGATCGCCCTCCTTGTAGGTCGATTTTTGGATCCTACAGACAAAACCTTGTCTGTTAATTTTATTTCTATTTATAGCTTTTATTTTTCATTAAAAAGCTTAAATAAAACCTATTTATAACTTTTTAGGCTTTATTTATCATTTTCCCCATTTTTCTCAACTTTTACAAAATTACGATTTTGCCCCTATATTTTGGCAAAATTGCAATTTTGCCCCTGGCAGAATTTTCCCGATCCAGACTACATTTTTGGCTCTCAGGAACTTTTCTGACTCTTTTCTAATCGTTACCGGGTTCATTTCTATTTTATTTTCACTTTTCACTTTCCCGACCCTCGGGAAGTACTATTCCGACCCTTACGTCGGTTTAGTGATTTTCTATCGTTTCGGAGCCTTAAATGGACGTTTCACTAGTATTTAAAACGTTCATCTAGACATTCCCGATCTTGGTCTCCGAGGCTCAGATTTTCCGTTCCCAACTCGGACCTTTATTTCGTTTCCAAAAACGCCCCCCCTCGGGGTCGGTTTTTCAGTTTCACTCACGTTTTACATTTTCAAGGGGACGGGTTACTATTCATGAACCACCCCTTAGGTTCCCTTATTCAATTTTCCGTTAGGGACTCGGGTTTCCGACCCGACCCCAAACTTTTATTTTTAATTTCCATTTTACCCCGAATGCCGTTTTCGAAATTTCGGCAGCATTTCGGCGTAATTTTAAGGCTACCGGCGTTAGGTACGCCTCGAACCATATGTACCTGCCACGTACTATACCACAAGCCTATTTTATGTAAAATTTTTCCAAACTTTTACATAAAAGCTCACAAAATTCCAAATTCACATTTTGAACCACATTACACAAATTTTTTTCAATTTTGCCCTTAGTTTTTGGCCACGGTTTTGACAATCAAACCTAACCAAAACTTCTCAAATTTTCCACCAAGTTTTAGGCTATTCAAATGTCATTTTCTAACACATTTTCAAGCCAATTTCATTGCATTTTTAAACAAAATTCCTAGGGTTTTTATCCTCACATAACCCACGGCCACACTAAGGGAAACATACCCAAAATTTTCTTTTCTTGCTTTCAATCACAATTCCATCATTTACATTATAAAATGCATGATTTAAATCATCCAAATATCAAGTAAACCATGCAAATTTTTTTTCACCAACCCTAATTAACCCACGGCCACATTAAGTAAGTCCACACCAAAATTTTTTTTCAAGCTTTCCATAATGCAAATCATGCTTTATACTTAACAAAAATGTAATTTAACGCATGTTAACACTTAAACCATAAAAATTCCTCATTGATTACTCTTGATAACCCACGGTTTTACCCTTGGAAAACCAACCAAAATTTGGTTTTTCTTTAACCCAAATACATGGTTTTCTTCCTAATTACACCCTTAACAAAACCCAAGCACCGAATCAATGAAAACAACCAAAAATTTTTCCATCTTTTCCACTATTCATCTCACGGATTCCTTGAAGAAAAATCAAGAAAAATTTCCATTCAAAGAGAGTTACCTTATTCACTTGCTTCCTTAGGCTTCAATGAAAGGTTTGACACCAATTTTGTGAAGAAAGATTGAAGAAATAACTTGGTTCCTCTTGGATTACTCACGGCTCCACCATGAAAATGACTTAGAAAATTTTTTTGTTAATTTTCTTGAAATCGTCCCGGCGTGTTTCTGAGGTCTCCTGTGCAGTCGGATCAATTTAAATTGCTTCCGTTTGATCAAAATCAATCTCGGAAGTTTTCCGTCTTTTATTGCCCCGGTTAGGGTTTTCAATGCCAGTTTTGGCACCGTTTCACCCGTTTCAACTCAGTGAATTTTTCCAACACTGAATTCTTACTCGTCAGTATTGTTAGAACATTTTCATATATAAACAATATAAATATATTTATTTCACTCTTTAAATAGTACAAATTGTTATATACATACATTTGTACATTTTCTTCCGAGAATGCTTGATTTTCCCGGTTGTTACAATCAACTCATTGGGTGTGTTAGTTTAACTACACCTTAGTGCCCATAGGACTTTACATCTAATGTAGAATTAGTACATAATTAAATATCATAGTATTTCATGTTGCAGACATGAAAATGCTTAAACTTACCACAACTGTGATAATATCCACCCTCGGAAGTCCTCCATAGTTTTGTTATCGTCTCTAGTTTGGGTCCCTACAGACAGAATATTGTCTGTTAATACCCATAATCATTTATCACTTTGGATATATTTATTTTGTTATTAACTTTACAACACATTTCATTTCTTTTTGTAATACACAGCTTGATACACACCCGTGTCCAAGCCCGTGTACCTCTCGGGTTTCTATTACACGCCCGTGTCCCATACTACAAACCCGTGTACTTATAAACTTTAGATTTTAAAATTTAAAATCTTAGTTATGGCCTCTAGAATCTTATTTAAGACTTCTAGGTCCTTAACGGTCCTTTCTGAGTCTTTCGAAAAATTTTTGTCAAAATGACCATTTTGCCCTTGAAGGGTCTCGAGATCGTAACATTTCCAATCTATCATTTTTCTGGGATTTTCTAAGCCTAAATATAATAAAATAATATTCCTTAGGTTTGATATATTTTTATAATATTATTTGCTACAAAATTGATAACTATTCCTTACCCGACCCTCGAGGTACTATTCATCCAACACCTAGGGTCGTTCCTCGTTTTTCTAGCATTTTGGAGCCTCAAATGGGTATTTCACTACTCTTGAAATGATTATCATCCTGTTCCCGAGCCTTGATTCCCGAGGGGCTCGAGTTTCCTATCCCGTCCATAATTTTCCCCCTCGTTTTCCAAAATACCCCTAACGTCAATTTTTCTTGTTCTCAGCATTCTAGACATTAAAGGGTCGTTTTATTATTCCTTTTGGGTTCAATTTTCCATTACCAATTCCAACCTATCGACGAGTCTCGGTTTTTATTTCTGAACCTACATTTTTATCCCTTATTTCTTGAAATACCGTTATGCCGTTTTAAAAATTTCGATAGCATTTTCACTTAAATTTTTAGGTTTTCTCGGCATTAGGTACACCTCAAAACCTTGGTACCTACCATGTACTATACCAGAGACCTAGTTTACGCAAAGTTACCCAACCTTATGTAAAGCTTTTTCACATTATCATCATTCAAATCACAACACAAATTTCACCATGTTTCTCAATCATAGGCCATAGTTTTGACATGATATTCAACACCACAAAATTTTTTCCACAAACTCATTTATGACATTTCATTCTTAGGGTTTCTAATGCACATTTCAACATAAAAAACCTAAGAAAATTTCATTCCAACCTAGCCTTTAAGCCACAGTTTTCATGTCTAAAACCATAGGAAAATTTTCTCTTATTCCTATGGTCTTTTATCAACATTTCCTCATCAATTTCCATCATAAAAATTTTCCATATTCTCTTGTACAAGGCCATGGGTTTGTAATAGAAACATGCATAAATTTTGCTTGTTTCAAGTTTCTAAATCATGCTTTACTCACTATATCACCAAATCAACATCAACACCAAACAAATCATCAAATTTTTCACCCAATCATGCCACAGTTTTCTTGAAGAAAATGAACAAGAAAAACTTCAAAATGATGGCTCACCTTATCATCTTGAATCCTTGATGCTAGGAGTGTTTGAAAGCTATTTTGGTGAAGAAATTTTGTTAAAATTTTGGCTTAAGGGGGAGGATGGTTCATGGCTTCAAAATGGTAGCATATGGGCTAGTCTTCTGATTTCCCAAATGAATTTTCCACTCCTATTTATAGGCAAAAGAGTGAAGGACCAACTTGCAATCTTTCCTAACAATTTGGAAATTATTTAGGGACTTTTTAGCAAACTTTTAGGGACCAAAAAGAAAGTTTTTCGCTGATTTTTCTATGCTTGGCCAACTCCCCTTTTTCCATTTTCCCTAAATTTTTTTCATGCCATTTTGGCTAAATCCTAGCCCTTAATTCAAGATTAGCATTAATCCACACCATTAATGCTACTGACCACCCTTTATAAGCTTTAATCCATCATTTATTACATCATATTTTTGATGTCATACATGACATCATCCAATTAACTCATATATTATTTCTGTTAGGAAATGCCCTAAGCATTAGAGGCATTTTGATGTATTTATTTTAAACTGGATAATAAAATTATATATAGAGGTTATTCATTACATTGATATCTGTCCTCGTTTTATTTACATGTTAAAGTAAATGTAAGCAAATATGGCTCCCTAACTGCTTGTGTTAAACTGTTAGAACATTGCATGCAATGGACTTTTGTATGCGAGAAGACAATGTTCTAAAGTAAGCGGTCTAAACTAAGGTCTGTAGTCTATGGGGTTATATCGAGCATCTAACTCATGTTAAGACTATTATGTCATCTAAAGCCATAGTGGGGACGGTTTGTCTTGACTGACTGGAGCATAGACTCTTAAGTAGAGACATAGATATGTTGCTTGATGGTGACATATTAGACCGGGACTAAAGCGTGATTGATCTACGAAGTCCGCTTTGAGTGGATCAATCTACTTTTGACGTTCATTGTGCAGTAACCTTAATCCTGAGCAGATAGACAGCTTCATGTATATGACTTGTGTACTCTGATGTTCCAATGGCTGAAGTGTCTCAGAGGAAGTAAGCTAATAGACCAGTTCGTTGGGGGCATGACTTGTATACGATGAAGGGTTTGTTTACAGATATCAGAATCATAGCTCTAATGAGGAGTTAAGGGTATCCTCTTAAAGGCATTGTACTGAATGTGAAAATGGACAAGGCCTTAGGTCGTCTGCTGGGTGGATGACTTCTTATTCACATATGGTGAATAATCATTTTCTTTATTCAGTAATATAATGGAATTTTAAGATAGCCTGATCAGTAAGATTAAACGGACTTTGGCCTAAGGCTGATCATGGATATCATATGAGAGTTCTGTATACATGACAAGATCATTAGACGATAACTTATCACAGGCTTACATAATACGGTATATAATTGAGAGTTCAGTTTCAGGTTTATAGTGGTGTGACTCTGAAATTAGTGATCATATGATTGAGTTGTTCGGTAAACAATGATGATCATATAGATTTGCAGGAGCCTAATTATATATGTCCAATTGGTCCTTCTACCAGCTCCCCATAATTCCTTAAAGTTTGGCAAAATTGATCTGTGTATGCTATTGGCTAGTTTATTATGCATGGATGGTGTTGACATAATATTTGGATGGTGGACAAGATTCGCTCCGGTTAGATTCAGATTATGTTTTGGATAATAGAGTACATAATTATTCGAACTCCAAATAAAATTGCCATGATTTTATTTGAGATTGGATTGGAGTTGTAGAAAATTATCCATGAGAACAAGAATTTGAAATACAACTGTTTTGTGGATTTTGAAATTTGAATTTTGAATTTTGAAATTTGAAATTTGAATTTTGAATTTGAAATTTGAATTTGAAATTCGAATTTGAAATTTGAATTTGAAATTCGAATTTGAAATTTGAATTTGAAATTTAAAATTGAAATTTGAAATTTGAAATTTGAAATTTGAAATTTGAAATTTGAAATTTGAAATTCAAATTTTAAATCACAGTCCAAGTGGGATTCGAATTTCTTGTGGTAAATCCACAAGGAATGAAATTTGAATTTGAGTTGGATATGGAGAGGAAAATCTTGTTAGAATCCTACTTGAAATTTGAGTCCAAATCCTAGCAATAATGGGCGAAAATTTTGAGCATTATCCTCATGGAATTTTCAGATTTTTTGTGGATAAGGTTCAAGGAAAAATTCAAGTTTCAATCCCAGTTGAATTTGTATTCTTTCTTCCCTGATTGTGGCTAAAAATTTGAGGAAGATCTCCTAGGAGATTTTAGGTTATTTTGGATAAGGATAAGATAAGATTCAAGCTTGAAAATCCTAGTGGAATTTTGATTCTTCCCTTATCCAAAAGTGGCCGAAATTATTTGGTAAATATCCTTAAGGATTTTCAGATTTTTTGGTTGGAAAAGGGGAGATAAAATTCTAGTTAAAATCTTGTTTAGATTTGAATTGGATAATCCTAAGTTGGCTAAAAATTTGTTGAGATTTTCCCCTTGGAAAATTCAGATTTTTTGGTTGTGGATAAGGGAGAATATCTTCTCCTAATCCAATTCGAATTCAGAGAATCACCTCATGCAAGTCTATAAATAGAGGTCCTGCCACTCCAGTTCTCTTAGACCACAGACTCTCAGGTGAGCAGGCTTATTATTGCATAACTCACCGTGACAATAAGTTATTTAGAGATCTGGGTGATCAGAAGAAGACTAGCAGTGCTAGCATACCGATCGAGGTTCAGAGTGCCTACACACTCGGCCATTCGGGAATTGGAGAATATTAGAGAAGGCTAGTTGGTTGAAGCCCTCTGACCATTCTCCTCCTACAAGATTGGCGTCCTTGAGGTATGAGTTTAAATTGTTGTTGGTTTATTGTATATGGCATCATGAGATATTTAACGATCTTAAAAATTTTTTATTGTTTCGCAGAGCCACTCTGATACATTTTTATCGATTTATTTCCTACAACTGGTATCAGAGCCATCTCATGACTATGCCATGTACATAAATTAGACAATTAATTAGTCTTTTTGTTTATGTATGGATTTGATATTTAGAGAGTGGCATTCTAGGATTCCTTTATGTTGTTATCATGTATTATGTATGAAGTATGTGGTTATTTTAATTTTTTGAATTATTATAAGCATGCTTATTTTTGCCGGTTATGGTTCCTTAGAATTTAGAAAAATTGTATCTAGGAATTTTTATGTCACCATGGGAGTAGTTTATTAATACTGTAATTTTCGCATGGATTTTTAATTCTGTCTCTTCAAACTATTATGATTAGATTTTTTATACACCGGAAATGGTTTAGGATTTTTTATGTAATTATTCTTGGAGGAGATTGAAGATTGAAGACCGTAATTTATTTTTCCCAAAAGTTAAATTTGATTTAAAGGTTGAAATTTTGATTGTGTGGAAAATTTCAATTTAATTGGGATTTAAATTAATTTTTGGAGATCCTAATGGGTAAATTGGAATATGGCATGAAAATCGAGACACGACACCTCGGGATAGGCCATCGGGCCTTGATGGTTCTACAACCCTTGCCCTCGGGTACGATGGGCTGCGGCAGGCCCTGAACAGGCCATGACCACCCACAGCCGTAGGCTTGGCCTGTAGCCGAGGGTGGCCATGGCCCTCCCAAGGCTGGCCGTAGCCTGGGCGTGCAGCCTGCCAACTGCTGCACCCAACCTAGGCGCGCAGCCTGGCACTGCAGGCTTGGCCTACAGCCCGGCAAGGCTGCACATGGGATGGCCGTAGGCTGCCAACCCCCCGAGGGGTGGGGGCTGCCCACGGCGGCTGCTGGCCTCTAAGGCCGGTGGGGGCGACAGTTCAAAAATTGAAAATTTTGATTTTTAAATTTGAGATTTAATTCTAAATCATGTTTAAAAATATGTTATTGAAAATTTGAAATTTTTGAAATTACATGTTATTACACATGATGTTTAAAATTGTTTAAAATTTAAATTTGAAATTTAAATTTGGAATTCGAATTTGGAATTTGAATTTGAAATTTAAATTTTAAATAATTCTTGGGATGAGAAATAAATGGAGAGGCTATATAAAGATGGATACAAGAAGACAGAACAAAATTCAAGACCCAAAGAATGCTTTGGATGGAATTTTGTAATCTTTATTTTCTTTGTTCTAGGATGGAACCATGGCTTGGTTATTTTGTCAATTATTTTTTCTATGATATGTCATGGATGTATAAATATGTATTGATGGATGTTTTATATGCATATTTGATAACATGTCACATAGGATAGGTGAGTGCCGCTCATACTATATTGATCATACATATTTGTCAAAACTTGCATGTTTTTCAAAATATTGAGTGGAAGAGGGTTTCAAACAAAACCCACGACCTCCATTGTTGATCTATATGTGAAAGCATGGTAACGCCTCACGTTAGTTCTGCCCAGACCATACCCCTCGGTAGGTGTTTACCGCCGCCGGTATACTAGATTGGATCTCTTATGTGGAAAACATGTTCGGATACGATCCTATTCATGACCACCCCTCGGTGGCTTGGTAGGACGTTGATCGGGTTACGTAAACAATGGTTACACACTCAAGATTTGCTTAGTTATTAACCTTCCCTAGAAGCTCTGTTAACTAAACTGGTGGCCAAATAAGCGGTTATTAATATGTCTTAACCTTGGAGGATTTAAGGTAATATATATTAATTGGACGGGGTCCATGTTCTAGCTATTTGTTTTCATGACCACCCCTCGGTGGCTTAGGGCAATAGGCGCTGAGAATTACCATTGCAATGCTACATGTTTTTCAAGTTTCATGTAGGAACATACTTGTATGTTTTATTTGCTCAATTATCTGTATATTTGCTTGGGCTTTGTAATGATCTCTAGTATAATTTTATTTCAGTTCAAAATGTCACCAACACCACTCATTTTAATACTTACTGAGAATAAACTGAATGGCGATAATTATAAAGATTGGAAAAGAAATCTGTTGATAGTTCTCAGCTACGAGAGACACAAGTTCGTACTGGACGAACCATGCTTACCAGGGCCTAAACCTGACATACCACCTAAGGAGGCCCCAATTGCCTATACTCGTTGGAGAGAATCCAATGATATAGCTCGATGCTACATACTTGCTAGCATGACGAGTGCTTTACAAAAGCAGCATGAGACTTATCAAGTTGCTGGGGAGATCATAGAAAATCTAGAGGACATGTTCGGAGGCCAAGAAAAGTTGGCTCGACAGTCCGCTATAACCAGTATTATGAACTCTAAGCAAAAGGTGGGTACTCCGGTGAAGGACCATATGATCACTCTAATGGGATTCTTTGCTGAGGCTGCTGAGTTAGACTACAACACCCAAATCGAGATGGTGTTAAAAACTCTGTCTAAAGATTTTGTGGGGTTTAAGGCCGCATATAATCTGGTGACAAGGGAGTTAGGACTTACCGAGCTCATGAAGCAACTCCAAGCTTATGAGCGGATGATCAGGGATGGGGATGCGGTCCAACCCAAAGGAGAGGCCAATTTGGCGGAATCTTCCAAACCCTCACAGAAGAGGAAGAGGCCAAATCAGAAGCAAGCGGCTTCCAGTTCTTCTAATCCTCCTGTCCCAAATGGGAAGAAGAAGAAAAAGAACAAGAAGCCCAGGGATCTAAAAAAGTCCAAGTGCTTCCACTGTGGGAGGGTAGGTCACTTTAAGAAGGCTTGTCCGGAAATCCTAGCCGCCAAGGGCAAGGAAGGTAAGAAACTTCACTACTTGGAAGCGTGTTTGGTGAAAGAATCAAAAGACACTTGGGTCATTGATTCGGGTGCCACTAATCATGTTTTTGTTTCGATGCAGGGGTTCGTGGAAACGAAAAGTCTGCATGATAGGAGCCTCTCGTTGCGGACTGGAGACGGCAGCTTGGTAATGGCTGAGGCAGTGGGAGATATTTACCTTTACTTTGATGAATTTAGGTTTATTTTATTGAAAGACTGTTTTTATGTTCCTAATTTGAGGAGAAACCTTATATCGGTAGCTTGTTTCATTAAGGATTCTTATTCAGTTTCTTTTAGTAAAAGAGTTGATATTCGTAGAAATAAGTCTTTTATCTATTCTGGACGGATGGATGGAAACCTATATTTGATCAAACCAAAGATGTACTCACTACTTGACACTGAATTAATAGATAACTCTAAAAGGTTGAAAGTTTCTCACTCTAACAAGGCGTATCTTTGGCATTTAAGACTTGACCTTATTAATTAGGATAGGATTCAAAGATTGGTGAAAGACGGTCCTCTAAATATCTTTGGAGGAGGTACGTCTTCCTCAATGTGAGTCTTGTCTAGAGGGTAAAATGAGTAAGAGGCCTTTTGGAGCTAATTGTACAAGGGCTTAGGAGCTCTTAGAAATTATGCACACTGACGTATGTGGCCCCATGAACGTCACAACACGAGGAGGGTTTGAGTATTATGTCTACTTTATAGATGATTACTCGAGGTATGGATATGTGTATCTGATGCATCGCAAGAGCAAAACCTTTGACAAGTTCAAAGAGTATCGTGCGAAAGTGGTCTTGTCTAGAGGGTACATCTAGACAAGACCTTTGACAAGTTCAAAGAGTATCATGCAAAAGTGTTGGTACGTCTTCCTCGATGTGAGTCTTGTCTAGAGGGTAAAATGAGTAAGAGGTCTTTTGGAGCTAATTGTACAAGGGCTTAGGAGCTCTTAGAAATTATGCACACTGACGTATGTGGCCCCATGAACGTCACAACACGAGGAGGGTTTGAGTATTATGTCTCCTTTATAGATGATTACTCGAGGTATGGATATGTGTATCTGATGCATCGCAAGAGAAAAACCTTTGACAAGTTCAAAGAGTATCGTGCGAAAGTGGAAAAGCAATTGGATAAATCCATAAAGATACTTCGATTTGATCGAGATGGTGAATACCTCTTTGATGAATTTCTATGACATCTTGTAGAGAATGAGATATTATCCCAATTGACTGCACCTGGTACTCCACAACAGAATAGTGTAGCTGAAAGGAGAAATAGGACCTTGTTGGATATGGTATGGTCTATGATAAGTTATTCAATGCTGCCATTATCATTTTGGGGATATGCTTTACAAACGGCGTGCTATATTCTGAACCGAGTTCCAAGCAAGTCAATTCCAAGAACTCCGTATGAATTATGGCATAGTAGGCAGCCCTCCCTTAGACATATGAGAATATGGACTACCTAGCACATGTACTGGATAGGAATGCAAAGAAGTTGGAACTAAGATCAGAATTGTGTATGTTTGTAGGGTATCCAAAGGGAACTAAAGGAGGTCTGTTCTATAACCCGAATGAACAAAAAGTCATTGTTTCAACCTATGCGACATTCTTGGAGGAAAGTCACATGAATGACTTTAAGCCTCGAAGCAAAATGGTGCTAGAGGAGTTATCGGGTGAAAGAATTGCACCACAGGTTTCAGTCTTGGACACGGGTCCGAGTTCCGGTGAAAGACCTGCAGACGATCAACAATTTAGGGTGCCTCGTCGTAGTGGGAGGGTTTTAAAGAAACCTAATTTCTTCATGTATGATGCTGAGGTATACCAGGCCGAAGCTCATAAGCATGAGGATGATCCGATCACCTATGGTGAAGCTATAAATGATGTTGATTCTAAATCTTAGAAACAAGCTATGAATAATGAGATGGATTCTATGAAATCCAACTCTGTTTGGGAACTTTTAGATTTGCCGGATGGGATAAAACCCATTGGATGCAAATGGGTCTACAAAAGAAAGAAGGATGCAGAAGAAAGAGTGGAAACTTTCAAAGCTAGACTGGTTGTAAAGGGGTACACGCAAAAGACTGGAATCGATTACGATGAAACTTTTTTGCTTGTTGCTTTGCTGAAGTCTATCCGTATTCTTCTATCCATTGCTGTGGTTCTCGATTATGAGATCTGGCAAATGGATGTCAAGACGGCATTCTTGAATGGCCATCTTGAGGAGTGTATCTACATGATACAACCCGAAGGGTTCATAGCAAAAGGCCAAGAAACAAAAGTCTATAAGTTGCTTAGATCCATTTATGGATTAAAGTAAGCATCCCGCTCATGGAATTAGAGATTTGATCAAGCGATCAAGACTTTCAGTTTTGAGCAGAATGTTGATGAACCCTATGTTTATAAATGTATTAAGGATGGAAAAGTGGTCATTCTGATACTCTATGTCGATGATATACTGCTTATTGAGAATGATGTAGGGAACTTGTCATTGGTCAAGCTTTGGTTGCACCAACAGTTTGACATGAAGGACTTGGGAGAAGCTAATTATGTTCTAGGTATTCATCTCTTCAGAGATCGAAAGAACAAAATGATAGTAATATCCAAAGATTCATACATAGATAAAATAATTGACAAATATGCAATGCAAGAGGTAAAGAAAGGTACACAACCTTCTATTGCCAGTCTAACTCTTTCATTGGATGACTGTCCAAAGACATCGGAAGAAAGAGAGCATATGAGTAAGGTCCCTTATGCATCTGCTGTGGGTAGCCTTATGCATGCTATGCTTTACACTAGCCCGGACATATGTTTTACAGTAGGTATGGTGAGTCGATATCAAGCGAATCCTGGAACCAAGCACTGGCAAGCAATAAAGTATATACTCAAGTATCTTAAGAGAATGAGGGATTATATGCTGGTGTATTCTAGAGGGGAGCTAACACCCGTAGGATACACGAACTCAGACTTCCAGACTTGCAAGGATTCGAGGAAATCAACATCTGGATCAATGTTTTTGCTTGGAGGAGGTGCCATTGTGTGGAGGAGCGTGAAATAGGGCTACACAACTGACTCTACTATAGAGGCTAAGTATGTGGCTGCAACTGAGGCATCTAAAGAAGCAATTTGGCTCCGCAAGTTCTTTAGAGACCTTGAGGTCATTCCGTGTGTTGACAAGCCTATCACACTTTACTGTGATAACACTGGGCTATTGCCAACATAACGGAATCTCGGCACCACAAGAGGACCAAACACATAGATCAGAGATATCATATTATTAGAGGGCACGTAGAGACAGGACAAACAGATGTATATAAGATCGCGTCTGAGGACAACATTGCTGATCCCTTTACTAAGACTTTGGTGGCTAGAAGCTTTGAGAGGCACATAGAGGCGATGGGGATACGTATCATGGCACATTTGCTAGCTTAGGGCAAGTGGGAGATTGTTAGGAAATGCCCTAAGCATTAGAGACATTTTGATGTATTTATTTTGAACTCGATAATAAAATTATAAATAGAGGTTATTCATTATATTGCTATCTGTCCTCATTTTATTTACATGTTAAAGTAAATGTAAGCAAATATGGCTCCCTAACTGCTTGTGTTAAACTATTAGAACATTGCATGCAATGGACTTTTGTATGTGAGAAGACAATGTTCTAAAGTAAGCGGTCTAAACTATGGTCTGTAGTCTATGGGGTTAGACCAAGCATCTAACTCATGTTAAGACTATTATGTTGTCAAAAGCCTTAGAGGGGACGGTTTGTCTTGACTGTCTGGAGCTGGACTCCTAAGTAAGTAGAGACATAGATATGTTGCTTGGTGGTGACATATTACAGCGGGACTAGAACGTGATTGATCTACGAAGTCCACTTTGCGTGGATCGATCTGCTTTTGATGTTCATTGTGCAGTAACCTTAATCCTGAGTAGATGGACAGCTTCATGTATATGACTTGCGTACTTTGATGTTCCAATGGCTAAAGCGTCTCAGAGGTAGCAAGCTAATAGACCAGTTTGTTGGGTGCATGACTTGTATATGATAAAGGGTTCGTTTACAGTTATCAGAATCATAACTCTTACGAGGAGTTAAGGGTATCCTCTTAAAGGCATTATACTGAATGTGAAAATGGACAAGGTCTTGGGTCGTCTGCTGGGCGGATGACTTCTTATTCACATATGGTGAATAATCTTTTTTTTTATTCGGTAGTATAATGGAACTTTAAGATAGACTGACCAGTAGGATTAAACGGACTTTGGCCTACGGCTGATCATGGATATCATATGAGGGTTCTACATACATGACAAATTCATTGGACGATAGCTTGTCACAGGCTTACGTAGTACGGTATATAATTGGGAGTTCAGTTTCAGGTTTATAGTGATGTGACTCTGAAATTAGTGATCATATGATTGAGTTGTTCGGTAAAGAATAATGATCATATGGATTTGCGGGAGCCCGATTATATATGTCTAATTGGTCCCTCTACTAGCTCCACATAATTCCTTAACGTTTGGCAAAATTGATTTGTGTATGCTATTGGCTAGTTTATTATGCATGGATGGTGTTGACATGGGATTAGGATGGCGGACAAGGTTATCTTCGGTTGGATTCAAATTTTGTTTTGGATAATAGAGTACACAATTATTCGAACTCCAAATAAAGTTGCCATGATTTTATTTGAGATTGGATTGGAGTTGTAGAAAATTATCCATGAGAACAAGAATTTGAAATACAACTGTCTTGTGGATTTTGAAATTTGAATTTTGAAATTTAAATTTTGAATTTAGAAATTTGAAATTTGAAATTTGAATTTGGAATTTGAATTTGAAATTCGAATTTGAGATTTGAATTTGAAATTTAAATTTGAAATTTGAAATTTGAAATTTGAAATTTGAAATTCAAATTTGAAATTCAAATTTTGAATCACAATCGAAGTGGGATTCGAATTTCTTGTGGTAAATCTACAAGGAATGAAATTCAAATTTGAGTTGGATATGGAGAGGAAAATCTTGTTAGAATCCTACTTGAATTTTGAATCCAAATCCTAACAATAATGGATGAAAATTTTGAGGATTATCCTTATGGAATTTTCAGATTTTTTGTGGATAAGATTCAAGGAAAAATTCAAGTTTCAATCCCAGTTGAATTTGGATTCTCTCCTCCCTAATTATGGCCGAAAATTTGAGGAAGATCTCCTAGGAGATTTTCGGTTATTTTGGATAAGGATAAGATAAGATTCAAGCTTGAAAATCCTAGTGGAATTTTGATTCTTCCCTTATCCAAAAGTGGCTGAAATTATTTGGTAAATATCCTTAAGGATTTTCAGATTTTTTGGTTGGAAAAGGGAAGATAAAATTCTAGTTAAAATCTTGTTTAGATTTGAATTGGATAATCCTAAGTTGGTCGAAAATTTGTTGAGATTTTCCCCTTGGAAAATTCAGATTTTTTGGTTGTGGATAAGGGAGAATATCTTCTCCTAATCCAAATCAAATTCAGAGAATCACCTCATGCAAGTCTATAAATAGAGGTCCTGCCACTCCAATTCTCTTAGACCACAGACTCTTAGGTGAGCAGGCTTATTATTGCATAACTCACCATGACAATAAGTTCTTTAGAGATCTGGGTGGTTGGAGGAAGACTAGCAGTGCTAGCATACCGATCAAGGTTCAGAGTGCCCACACAATCAGCCATTTGGGAATTGGAGAATAGTAGAGAAGGCTAGTTGGTTGAAGCCCTCTAGTCATTATCCTCCTACAAGATTGGCATTCTTGAGGTATGAGTTTAAATTATTGTTGGTTTGTTGTATATGGCATCATGAGATATTTAACGATCTTAAAAAAATTTTATTGTTCCACTGTGCCACTCTGATACGTTTTTATCAATTTATTTCCTACGATTTCATGGTCAAAGTTTGACTAAAAGTCAAACCAAATGGAAATCTACTGAAATCGCGTAGGCAAGTTTCTAATGCCTCTAGTACGATCGGTCTGCCTTATTTTGCTTCCGTTTGACCAAAATTCTTTACCGTAAATTTTTGTCTTCTAGTGCACTTCGGTGCACTCCCCAGGGTTTTTTGCTCGGTTTTAGGGCTGTCTTGCCCATTTCTATTCGGGAAGATTTTCCATCTCCGAACTTGCACTCTTTAACACTGTTAGAACATTTTCATCGCATTCTAACTAATATTAAAACATAACTTTTTCACATTTTATACATTAAAATTGTCATATATATACAATTTTAAATTTCCTCGAGAATATCAAAATCCTCGAAAATTTAGAACAAGTGGGGGTACAATTTCCTAATTTCATCCTCGTGCTCCTATGTAGCCTCTTCAACATTGTGGTTTTTCCACAGCACTTTGACTAATGGGATCGTCTTTTTTCTTAATATTTTTTCCTCTCATGCCAAAATTTGAATAGGCCTCTCTTCATACGTTAGATCTTCCTGGATCTGGATCGGTTCATGTTTTAGTACATGGGACGGATCCGGTATGTATTTCCGCAACATTGACATATGCAATAAATTTGTGACGCCCCGTGCCCTCAATGGCCCGGACCATCACTGAAAACTATTACTTGCTTCTTTAGCTTTTACTTATACTTCCTCTTTAAAACCGATACTTAAACTTGCTGAATTTAATAGCATAAATTTAGAGGGATTTTTTTTTTAATATATACGTACGTATTTACTATTCACGTACGTATACTATTAAAATGCGGAATTTGAAAAACATAAGGATTTCAATTATACATATACACTTATATACTTGTTTATCTGATTAATATTCACCAGACACTATTTAAATATACTATTCATACATATACTGTTTACTGTTCCAAAATACCAATTAATCTTTACTATTCAAAATATTATTTAACTGTCACCATTCAAATATTATTTACTCATACTGTGCGGAAGAATACTCGCGGTGTATCCATAACCTCATCCTCACATCTACCTCCGCCGCCATCATCGCCCCTTGGTGTTTGCACTATAGGAAGCTTACCTACAGCATGAACACACTCCGTGAGCTTTACGCCTAGTAAGTACAACATGTTAACCGCAAAACATGTTTAAAATATAGCACATACTTAAAATCCTAAGCATGACATATATCACTTAATAAATCACACACCATATAAGCATATCACACATCAACTCACATATCATGTCATCACATAACATGTCATAACACGGAATATAAAACTTCACATACTTTATGCATGACAGAAGCATCGTGTACTATATGCGCTCTACTGAAAAAGAAAGCATAACGAACTATAACTAATGCATGATCCGGTTATGTTCATTTATGCTTCAAACTTCTCTTTTCTTTTCTTGTCTATTTAGGGCCCATGTGTCAGTACCGTGTGCGCGCAGACCAACGGTAATGCCCGAGGTCAACTAATGCCGACGAGCCATCAACTGATGCTCAACTTTTGGCCTTAACTTTCTTTAACTGGAAACCCCTTCGACTGAAGGAGCCGGTACGACGCACCTATTTATTTCCATCTTGTTTAACTGTTCTAGCCATACGCTTCTTTAAGCTGTCCCCAATCCTACGCGGTAGGGATCTATGGCTTCTAACTTGTTCTTTCATCAATCTACTCGATTGTGAAACTATATGCTCTTATGTATGCTGTGCAGCATCGTGTGCAAGATACATACTTAAAATACTGGAAAAGTATCATTTTAAATTTATTTTATCTATGCTGTAGGCGGAGTTGTACTTACCTGTCAGCAGACAGTTTATACTCTCGCCTTTATCACAATACAGGTACCTCCCTGTAATCATAATGCATTACATTAATATTCACTCTTAGGTCACCGTGGTCATTAGTGACTAATAAAAATTCTCATTATGTGGTACCGATCCTTATCGGTACTAATTGCCCTCTTCTTAAGAATTTGATTTTCTAATCGTGGTTAATTAATTTATTTGCTCAATAAATTAATTCACGTCGCTCTTAGGTCACTCTATCGTTAGGAACTAATAAACTTATCGTTGTGTGGTACCGATGCCTATCGGTACCCAACTGCTCTACATTGGGAAATTTGATATCTAATTTTTAATCGTGCTTGATTAATTTGTCTACTTGACAAATTAATCACTGTCTCTCACTATCCCATTCCGACTTGGTCCTTGACTGGCTAACCGACCAGTCAACTGACTGAATACCTCTAGTATGACCATTTAGCCTGTCGGGTTACTGTTACTGATGTAATCGCCCCAAATTTTATACTTAGATCACACCCGTCCCTCGGGTGGCGCTATTCTGATCTAGGGGTCGTTTTCTTACATTTCGAGATTTCTAATTGGGTGGTTCACTAATCCTGTAAACGTCTGTCCTTCTTTCCTGGACCTAGGTCATCGAGGAGGCTCGGGTTTCCATCTCGATCACATTTTCACCCCTCGTTTCCTAAAATACCCCTTTGTGCCGTTTTAGAAATTTTGGCAGTATTTCCGCTTAATTTTTGGGTTTCCAGCGTTTAGGAAACGCCTTAAAACCATCTAACCTATTCTAACCTGCCACGTACTAAACCAGTTGCCTAATTTTTACGTAAAAATATTCACATTTCCTCATATTCTCTTTTTCGACATTTCATCCATTTTTCTTACAATTCCTCAAGTCAGTAAACCATAATTAATACATAATTATTTCTAATAATAAATTAAGGAATCAAGGGATCAAAACCACTACCAAAATCGTTCCCGTTGGCGGTCGGGTGAACCGTTCGATCTCGATTGCACAATCTTTGAATCATCGTTCTCCACTTTTGAAACTCCAGTTTGGAAATCCGATGCCGCGGATGTGTCCGGAACGTCAAAAATAGGTCAACGGGCCATTCTTCAATTTTCGGTCTCCGGGTCGCCGTTGACCGGCGTTGACCTCCGTTGACCGGTGTTGACCGGCCGTTGACCGGTGTTGACCACGGCGGCGATGGGAGTGGCGACCACCATCTTGAAGAGCTCGACGAGAGGAACCCATTGGTGGTGTCAATTTCACCAATAGAGGCTCCTATCACCGGAAATCGACCCTTGAAAAGTCGGCGATGGCGGCGGTGTTGGATCTTCATTTTCCGGTGTTGTTCAAAATTGATTTGGGGCTTTTGATCTACGTGTTGTTCTGAGCATTTTGATACCGACCTTGTAACTCAACTCCGCCGGAATAGCGAGATTCGACGGTGGCGATGGCGACGACGACGGCGGAGAAATCACGGTTTGAAAAATTCGGCCACCGACGGCTTTAGGCGGCGCGTGCGGCGTTCTCCGACGTCGGTTCCGTCAACTCGGCACACCGTTGGACTCAGCTCGTCGAGAGCTTTCCAATGGTGCCAGCGGTGTCGAAAACGGAGGCCGGATTCGATGGTCAGTCACTGTTCATCTTCGTGTGGTGTGGGGGAGGAAGAAAATGAGATTTGAAAAAATATGGGGGCTATTTTTCTAGAATCCCCAAAATTTCGTCCTTTATACTAATTTTTTGAAAAATTTTAAGATAGGCTATACTGACTAATTTGGGCGTGCTGAACCCAAATATATCAGTTTTATCTTCATCCGAGGTCGTCTCGACCAGTTTCCCGATACTGCATGGTTCCCAATCAAAAATTACTTGTTGTGCTCAAATGACTAATTTGAGTATTCTAATTCCAAATATATCAATTTTATATCAAGAAAAGGTCATCTTGACCAATTTCTTGATACTGTGGTTAGGCCTATACTGTGTTGACACTACGCACGCATAACGAGGCGTTTTCGCGTGAAATTTCAAACACAGTCTCCCTTGACTAATTTGGACGTGCTGATTTCAAATTTATCAGTTTTACATCCATCTGAGGTCTTCTAGACTAGTTTTCGGGATCTATATGACCCCGCCTTGAAAAACGTGTCAGGTGCCCGATTGACTAATTTGGGCGTCCTGAGTCTAGATATATCAGTTTCGGGGGGAGAAAAGGTCGTCTTGCCCTTATCCCGATACTGCGTATCTTTTAAACAAAATCTACATTTTGTGCTCACTTGACGAGATTGAACCTGCTGACTATTAATATGTCAATTTTATGCCAGATTAAGGCCGTCTTGGCCACTAACCTGACACTGCGTTTCTCGCTATTCACTAATCACTAATCACTGTTCACTTTTCACTATCTGACTGACTAATCTGAGCGTTCTGACTTTGATTTTGTCAGTCTATGGGCGAGAAGAGGTCATCTAGACCGCTTTTCTCGATACTGTATATCTATTAGGGCAATTATCACTGCTGCACTCAGATGACCAATCTGAGCGTACTGATGACTAGCTCATCAGTTCTGTATCATGAAATAGTCATCTAGACCGGTTTCTTGATATTGCGTGTCTCAACGCATACTCACATAATAGGGTGGACCGATTTCACTGTCGGTTGCCCCTTTCACTGCATGAATAGTAATTAAACGTTACTATTCCCATTTAATTCATTCAACTGAAAAGCACACTGTGTTTATTAACTTAATTACATCATTACATAGTAATTAAGTTTCATAATTCATGAGAGTCATTACAGTGGCTCTCGGCTCATTACACAGCATTCTACACGGACTCTTACGCATGCGTGTGCAACGCAACACAGGCGTGTACATTTCAGACACAGACATGTAATAGTTGAAACTACTCAACACGAACATGTCTTTGAAATACATTCATCTATCTGAGCGGTACACAGCCTCTTACACGATCGTGTACTTGACCGTGTTACACTACACGACTATGTACACTCACACGACTATTAATAGATACATAGTCCGAATGGCACACGGTCACTCACACAGCTGTGTACCTGACCGTGTTACTTAAATTGTACTAAAAGACATTAAATTATGTCCATTTTATTCCTTAATGACTTATTACATGGTAAGTAGGTGTCATGAAAATAGCGGTCATTACAACCTACCCCACTTACAAAATTTTCGTCCTCAAAAATTAGAATAATTCCAGGAAGTCTCTTCGCATGTCTTCTTCCCATTCTCATGTGGCTTCCTCAACACTATGATTCTATCATAACACTTTTACTAGCGGTATACTTCATTCCTAAGTACTCTCTCCTTTCTAACTAGGATCCGCACGGGTCTCTCCTCGTACGTCGGATCAGCGTATACTACAACGGATTCTTGGCTAAGAACATGGGAGCTGTTTGACACGTACTTCTTCAGCATCAAGACGTGAAAGATGTTGTGCACTATAGCTAACTCGGGAGGAAGCGTTAGTGTATAAGCCACCTTCCCGACTTTCTCTATTATCTCGAGGGTCCTATATACCTAGGACGGAGCTTTCCTTTCTTTTCAAAGTGCATCACCCCTTTCATGGGTGCCACCTTGAAAAAAAAACCAAGTCTCCTACTTGAAACTCGAGGGGTCTATAGCGCTTATCGTCAAAATTTTTCTGTCGACTATGCGCTGTATCTAACGTTTCTCATATCAGCTTCACGTCTGCCATGGTATTCTTGATGATGTTTGAGCTAACTAGTCGTTTCTCTCCAAACTCGTACTAATGAGCCAGAGATCTGCATTTCCTTCCACAATGTGTCTCGTACGGTGCCATTCTTATCTAGGAATGGTAGTTGCTGTTGTATGAGAACTCACTTAATGGTAGCTTCTGATTCCAATTTCCTTTGAAGTCTAGGACGTAGGTCTCAACATGTCCTCTAACATCTGTATGGTCCTCTCAGACTAACTGTCGGTCTAAGGATGAAATGTTGTGCTAAACTCTCACTTGGACCGTAGTGCAGCCTGAACACTTCACCAAAATCTGGAGGTAAAGCGTCCACTACGATCTGAGACGATCGACTCTGGTATTCCGTGCCGTTTCACAAACTGTGCCGCATAGATTTCTACTAGTCGTTCCACCGAGTAGCTAACTTTCATTGCTAAAAATCTAGCTGATTTCATCAGTCTATCTACAATCACCCAGATTGCGTCATTATCGTTTGACATCTTCGGCAATCCGACTACGAAATTCATCGTAATCTGGTCCCATTTCTACTTGGGTAGCTTAATTTTCTACGATTATCCTGCTAGGCGCTGGTGTTCTGCCTTAACCTTCTGGCACGTAAGGTATCTGGTGACAAACTCGATAATGTCATTCTTGATTCCAAGCCACCAAAAGCTTTCCTTCAGGTACTTGTACATCTTGTTCGCTATCGGATGTACGAAATATGATGTCTCGTAAGGTTCCAAAAGGATTCGCTTCTTGAGTTCTTCATCTTTCAGAACACACACTCTATCTCTATAGTAGAGTATGTCGTCCTTAAGGATCTTAAACTCTGAACCCTTGTCCTCTATAGCTTCCTTTCTGGACTTGAGCAGGGACAAATCGAAACCTTGACCGATCTTGACCTATTCTTGGAGCGTCAATTGGAGGGTCATTTTAGACAATCTCCTTATCAAAATCTTGATCTCGCTGTCGCATAGCTCCTTTGTAGCATTCCTGACAAGGCACTAATAGTCATAGGCATAGTAATATACTTCTGACTCCGTGCATCGGCCACCTTATTGGCTTTCCTCGGATGGTATAAGATCTCACGGTCGTAATCCTTACCAACTCTAGCCATCTACGCTGCCTCATGTTGAGCTCTTTCTGCGTGAAGATACATTTGAGGCTCTAGTGGTCGATGTAAATCTCGCATGTGACTCCGTACAGGTAGTGCCTCCATGCTTTTATCGTAAAAACTATCGCTACTAGCTCCAGATCATGCGTTGGGTAGCTCTTCTCAAGGTTTTTGAGTTGTCGTGAAGCATACGCGACTACTCTACCACTCTGCATCAACACAGTTTCCAACTTGGTTTTAGATGCGGCGCTTAAATCACAAAGCTTCCCTGACCGACATTTGAAATGGTCAGCATTAGAGCGCTTATGAGTCTTCATTTCAGCTCTTGAATGCTTTCCTCACACTTGTCGATTCACTTATACCTCTTTCCCTTCTTGGTGAGCGCTGTGAGCGGAGCAGTGAGTAGCCTTCGACTAAGTGTAGGTAACATCCTGTTAGTTTAAAGAAACTGTGAATTCCCGTTACGTTCCTCTGAGCTGGCCACGTGCTAACTGCATCAATTTTCATCAGGTCCACAGATACTCCTTCCTTGGGGACTACGTGGCCTAGGAAATGGACCTTCTCCAGCCAAAACTCGTACTTGGAGAACTTGGTGTATAACTGATGGTCCTGTTGCATGCGTAAAATGATAATTAAGTGCTCTTCGTGCTCTTCCTTCGTCTTAGAGTGTATAAGTATGTCATCAATGAACACAATGACAAACTTATCCAAATAGTCCTTGAACATGCGGTTCATCCGGTTCATGAAAGTTGCTGGTGCGTCCGTTAATCTGAGCGACATGAACAGAAACTCGTAATGTCTGTACCACGTTTGAAAGGCTATTTTTGGTACGTCTTCTTTCCTGATTCGTAGTTGATGGTACCCGAGACATAGATCGATCTTCGAGAACATTGCAGCATCTCAGAGCTAATCAAATAGATCGTCAACTCGCGGCAATAGATGCTTGTTCTTAATCATAATCCTGTTCAACTCTCTGTAGTCGATGCACATTCTCAGTTGTCCATCTTTCTTCTTCACGAATGGTATGGGTGCTCTCCAGGGTGAATAGCTCTGTCGAATGAATCCCTTATCTATTTAGTCCTTTAGCTGGGCTTGGAGCTCCTTTAGCTCTACAGGGCCCATTCCGTAGGGGTCCTTAAAGATGGGGCTGATTCTAGTAGACGTTCAATCTCGAACGAGATCCCGCGCTCTGGTTGGAGTCCTGCAAGTGTAGGAAAATAAATCGGTAAAAACGTATCAGAGTGGCATAGCGGAACAATAAAAATTTTAGGTCGTTAAATATCTCATGATGCCATATATAATAAACCAACAACAATTAAAACACATACCTCAAGGACCCCAATCTTGCAGGAGGAGAATGACCGGAGGCTTCAACCAACTAGCCTTCTCTACTATTCTCCAATTCCCGAATGGATGAGTGTGTGGGCACTCTGAACCTCGATCGGTATGCTAGCACTGCTAGTCTTCTTCTGACCACCCAGATCTCTAAAGAACTTTATTGTCACGATGAGCTATGCAACAATAAGCCTGCTCACCTGAGAGTCTGTGGTCTGAGAGAACTGGAGTGGTAGGACCTCTATTTATAGACCTGCATGAGGTGATTCTCTGAATTTGAATTGGACTAGGAAAAGATATTTTCCCTTATCCATAACCAAAAAATCTGAATTTTTCCATAGGATTATCCTCAAAATTTCGTCCATAGTTTGTTGGGATTTGGATTCAAAATTCAAGTAGGATTCTAACAAGATTATCCTCTCCAAATCTAACTCAAATTCGAATTTCAAACCTTGTGGATTTTCCACAACAAATTCGAATCCTACTTGGACTGTGATTCAAAATTTGAATTTCAAATCTCAAATTCGAATTTCAAATTCAAATTTCAAATTTCAAATTTCAAATTTAAATTTCAAATTCAAATTTCAAATTCGAATTTCAAATTCAAATTTCAAATTCAAAATTCAAATTTCAAATTTCAAAATTCAAATTTCAAATTTCAAAATTCAAATTTCAAAATCCGCAAAACGGTTGTGTTTCAAATTCTTGTTCTCATGGATAATTTTCTACAACTCCAATCCAATCTCAAATAAAATCATGGCAACTTTATTTGGAGTTCGAATAATTATGTACTCTATTATCCAAAACAAAATCTGAATCCAACCGGAGAGAATCTTGTCTACCATCCTAATCCTGTATCATCACCATCCATGCATAATAAACTAGCCAATAGCATACACAAATCAATTTGCCAAACGTTAAGGAATTATATGGAGCTAGTAGAGGGACTGATTGGACATATATAATCGGGCTCCTGCAAATCCATATGATCATCATTCTTTACCGAACAACTCAATCGTATGATCACTAGTTTCAGAGTCACACCACTATAAACCTAAAACTGAACTCCCAATTATACACCGTATTACGTAAGCCTGTGACAAGCTACTATCTAATGACCTTGTCATATATGTAAAACCCTCATATGATATCCATGATCAGCCTTAGGTCAAAGTCCGTTTAATCCTACTGATCAGGCTATCTTAAAGTTCCATTATACTGCCGAATTAAGAAAATGATTATTCACCATATGTGAATAAGAAGTCATCCGCCCAGCAGACGACCCAAGGCCTTGTCCATTTTCACATTCAGTATAATGCCTTTAAGAGGATACCTTTAACTCCTTAGAGCTATGATTCCGATATCTGTAAACAAACCCTTCATCGTATACAAGTCATGCACCCAACGAACCGGTCTATAAGCTTACTACCTCTGAGACGCTTTAGCCATTGGAACATCAAAGTACACAAGTCATATATATGAAGTAGTTCATTTACTCAGGATTAAGGTTATTGCACAATGAACGTCAAAAGCAGATTGATCCACTCATAGCGGACTACGTAGATCAATCACGCTTTAGTCCCGGTCTAATATGTCACCACCAAGCAACATATCCATGTCTCTACTTGGGAGTCCAGCTCTAGACAGTCAAGACAAATTGTCCCCTCCAAGGCTTTAGACAACATAATAGTCTTAACATGAGTTAGATGCTCGGTCTAACCCCATAGACTACAGACCATAGTTTAGACCGCTAACTTTAGAACATTGTCTTCTCGCATACAAAAGTCCATTGCATGCAACGTTCTAACAGTTTTAACACAAGCAGTCAGTGAGCCATATTTGCTTACATTTACTTTAACATGTAAATAAGACGAGGACAGATAGCAATGTAATGAATAACCTCTATGTATAATTTTATTATCCAGTTCAAAATAAATACATCAAAAATGTCTATAATGCTTAGGGCATTTCCTAATAATCTCCCACTTGCCCTAAGCCAGCAAATGTACCATGTTACGCATCCCCATCACCTCTACGTGCCTCTCAAAGCTTCTAGCCACCAAAGTCTTAGTAAAGGGATCGGTGATGTTGTCCTCGATGCGATCTTACATACATCCACTTGCCCTGTCTCCACATGCCCTCTAATAATATGATATCTCCGATCGATGTGCTTGGTCCTCTTGTGGTGTCGAGATTCCCTTGTATTGGCAATAGCCCCTGTATTATCACAGTAAAGTGTGATAGGCTTGTCAACACCCGGAATGATCTCAAGGTCTCTAAAGAACTTGCGGAGCCAAACCGCTTCTTTAGATGCCTCAGCCGCAGCCACATACTCAGCCGCCATAGTAGAGTCAGCTGTGTAGCCCTGCTTCACGCTCCTCCACACAATGGCGCCTCCTCCGAGTAAAAACACTGATCCAGATGTCGATTTCCTCGAATCCTTACAAGTCTGGAAGTCTGAGTCCGTGTATCCTACGGGTGTTAGGTCCCCTCCAGAATACACCAGCATATAATCCTTCGTTCTCTTAAGATACTTGAGTATATGCTTTACTGCTTGCCAGTGCTTGGTTCCAGGATTCGCTTGATATCGACTTACCATACCTACTGCAAAACATATGTCCGGGCGAGTGCAAAGCATAGCGTACATAAGGCTACCCACAGCGTATGCATAAGGGACCTTACTCATACGCTCTCTTTCTTCCGATGTCTTAGGACAGTCATCCAATGAAAGAGTTAGACCTGCAATAAAAGGTTGTGAGCCTTTCTTTGCCTCTTGCATTGCATATTTGTAAATTATTTTATCTATGTATAAAGCTTGGGATAATGCTATCATTTTGTTCTTTCGATCTCTGAAGAGACGAATGCCTAGAACATAATTAGCTTCTCCCAAGTCCTTCATGTCAAACTACTGGTGTAACCAAAGCTTGACTGATGATAAGTTCCCTACATCATTCCCAATGAGTAGTATATCATCGACATAGAGTATCAGAAAGACCACTTTTCCATCCTTAATACGTTTATAAACACAAGGTTCATCAATGTTCTGCTCAAAACCAAATGTCTTAATCGCTTGATCAAACCTCTGGTTCCATGAGTGGGATGCTTGCTTTAATCCATAAATGGATCTAAGCAACTTGCAGACTTTCCTTTCTTGGCCTTTCGCTACGAACCCTTCGGGCTGTATCATATAGATACACTCTTCAAGATGGCCTTTCAAGAATACCGTCTTGACATCCATTTGCCAGATCTCGTAATCGAGAGCCGCAGCAATGGACAGAGGAATACGGATAGACTTCAGCATAGCAACAGGCGAAAAGGTTTCCTCTTAATTGATTCCAGCCTTTTGCATGTATCCCTTTGCAACCAGTCTAGCTTTGAAAGTTTCTACTCTCCCTTCCGCATCCTTCTTTCTTTTGTAGACCCATTTGCATCCAATGGGTTTTATCCCATCCGGCAAATCTACAAGTTCCCAAACAGAGTTGGATTTCATAGAATCCATCTCATTGTTCATAGCCTGTTTCCAAAATTTAGAATCAACATCATTTATAGCTTCATCATATGTGACCAGATCTTCCTCATGCTCATGAGCCTCGGCCTGGTATACCTCAGCATCATACATGAAGAAATTAGGTTTCTTAGAAACCTTCCCACTACGACGAGGCACCCTAAATTGTTGATCGTCTGCAGGTCTTTCACTGGAACTTGGACTTGCGTCCAAGACCAAAATCTGTGGAGCAGTTCTTTCACCCGATAACTCCTATAGCACCACTTTGCTTCGAGGCTTAAAGTCATTCATGTGACTTTCCTCCAAGAATGTCGCATGGGTTGAGACAATGACTTTTTGTTCCTTCGGGTTATAGAACAGACCTCCTTTAGTTCCTTTTGGATACCCTACAAACATGCATAATTCTGATCTTGGTTCCAACTTCTTCGCATCCCCATCCAGTACATGTGCCGGGCAGCCCCATATTCTCATATGTCCAAGGGAGGGCTTCCTTCCATGCCACAATTCATACGGAGTTCTGGGAATTGATTTGCTTGGAACCTGGTTTAGAATATAGCACGCCGTTTGTAAAGCATATCCCCAAAATGATAATGGCAGCGTTGAATAACTCATCATGGACCGTACCATATCCAATAAGGTCCTGTTTCTCCTTTCGGCTATACCATTCTGTTGTGGAGTACCAGGTGCAGTCAATTGGGATAATATCCCGTTCTCTACAAGATGTCCTAGAAATTCATCCGAGAGGTATTCGCCACCTCGATCGGATCGAAGTGTCTTTATGGATTTATCCAATTGCTTTTCCACTTCCGCACGATACTCCTTGAACTTGTCAAAGGTTTCGCTCTTGCGGTGCATCAGATACAGATATCCATACCTCGAGTAATCATCTATAAAAGTGACATAATACTTGAACCCTCTTCGTGCTGTGACGTTCATGGGGCCACATACGTCAGTGTGCACAATTTCTAAGAGCTCCTGAGCCCTTGTACCCTTGTTAGAAAATGCCCTAAGTATTAGAGACATTTTGATGTATTCATTTTGAACTGGGTAATAAAATTATACTTAGAGGTTATTCATTACATTGCTATCTGTCCTCGTCTTATTTATATGTTAAAGTAAATGTAAGCAAATATGGCTCACTGACTGCTTGTGTTAAAACTATTAGAACGTTGCATGCAATGGATTTTTGTATGCGAGAAGATAATGTTCTAAAGTTAGCAGTCTAAACTATGGTCTGTAGTCTATGGGGTTAGACCGAGCATCTAACTCATGTTAAGACTATTATGTTGTCTAAAGCCTTGGAGGGGACGGTCTGTCTTGACTGTCTGGAGCTGGACTCCCAAGTAGAGACATGGATATGTTGCTTGGTGGTGACATATTAGACCGGGACTAAAGCATGATTGATCTACGTAGTCCGCTATGAGTGGATCAATCTGCTTTTGACGTTCATTGTGCAATAACCTTAATCCTGAGTAAATGAACTACTTCATGTATATGACTTGTGTACTTTGATGTTCCAATGGCTAAAGCGTCTCAGAGGTAGTAAGCTTATAGACCGGTTCGTTGGGTGCATGACTTGTATACGATGAAGGGTTTGTTTGCAGATATCGGAATCATAGCTCTGAGGAGTTAAAGGTATCCTCTTAAAGGCATTATACTGAATGTGAAAATGGACAAGGCCTTGGGTCGTCTGCTGGGCGGATGACTTCTTATTCACATATGGTGAATAATCATTTTCTTGATTCGGTAGTATAATGGAACTTTAAGATAGCCTGATCAGTAGGATTAAATGGACTTTGACCTAAGGCTGATCATGGATATCATATGAGGGTTTTGCATATATGACAAGGTCATTGGATGGTAGCTTGTCACAGGCTTACGTAATACGGTATATAATTGGGAGTTCAGTTTCAGGTTTATAGTGGTGTGACTCTGAAATTAGAGATCATATGATTGAGTTGTTCGGTACAGAATGATGATCATATGGAATCACGGGAGCCCGATTATGTATGTCCAATCAGTCCCTCTACTAGCTCCACATAATTCCTTAACGTTTGGCAAATTGATTTGTGTATGCTATTGGCTAGTTTATTATGCATGGATGGTGATGACACAGGATTAGGATGGTAGACAAGATTCTCTCCGGTTGGATTCAGATTTTGTTTTGGATAATAGAGTACACAATTATTCGAACTCCAAATAAAGTTGCCATGATTTTATTTGAGATTGGATTGGAGTTGTAGAAAATTATCCATGAGAACAAGAATATGAAATACAACCGTTTTGTGGAATTTGAAATTTGAATTTTGAAATTTGAAATTTGAATTTTGAAATTTGAAATTTGAATTTTGAATTTGAAATTTGAATTTGAAATTTGAATTTGAAATTCGAATTTGAAATTTGAATTTGAAATTTAAATTTGAAATTTGAAATTTGAAATTTGAAATTTGAAATTTGAAATTTGAATTTGAAATTTGAAATTCAAATTTTGAATCACAGTCCAAGTAGGATTCGAATTTGTTGTGGAAAATCCACAAGGTTTGAAATTCGAATTTGAGTTGGATTTAGAGAGGATAATCTTGTTAGAATCCTACTTGAATTTTGAATCCAAATCCCAACAAAAGTGGGCGAATTTTTTGAGGATAATCCTCAATGGAAAATTCGGTTTTTGTAGATAAGATTCAAGGGAAAATTCAAGTTTCAATCCTAGTTGAATTTGGATTCTCTCCCTCCCTAAAAGTGGCCGAAATTTTGGAGGCTTTACCCTAGGAAATTCGGTTATTTTTGGATAAGGTTGAGATGAGATTTA
The DNA here is from genome assembly GCA_035233585.1 of Antiaris toxicaria. Taxonomy (NCBI): domain Eukaryota; kingdom Viridiplantae; phylum Streptophyta; class Magnoliopsida; order Rosales; family Moraceae; genus Antiaris; species Antiaris toxicaria. The sequence goes on from CP141153.1 coordinate 50,879,153, forward strand.
GCTTGAAAAATCCTAGTAGAATTTTGATTCTTCCTTATCCTAAAAGTGGCCGAAATTTTGGAGAAGATTTTCTCCTAAAGATTTCGGATTTTTTGGTTGAAAAAGGGAGATAAAATTCTAGTTAAAATCTTGTTGAGATTTGGATTGGATTTGTCCTAGGAAAACCGAATTTAATTGTGGAGATTCTCCCTTGGAAAATTCGGATTTTTTGGTTTGGATAAGGGAGAAAATCTTTTCCTAGTCCAATTCGAATTCAGAGAATCACCTCATGCAGGTCTATAAATAGAGGTCCTGCCACTCCAGTTCTCTCAGACCACAGACTCTCAGGTGAGCAGGCTTATTGTTGCACAGCTCATCGTGACAATAAAGTTCTTTAGAGATCTGGGTGGTCGGAAGAAGACTAGCAGTGTGACAACCAGGAAATTCAGGCAATTCTCGGACGAAAATGTACAATTGTATGTATATAACAATTTGTACTGTTTAAAGAGTGAAATAAATGTATTTGTATTGTTCAGAATATGTGAAAATGTTCTAACAATACTGACGAGTAAGAATTCAGTGTTGGAAAAATTCACTGAGTTGAAACGGGTGAAACGGTGCCAAAATCGGCATTAAAAACCCTAACCGGAGCAATAAAAGACGGTAAACTTTCGGGATTGATTTTGATCAAACGGAAGCAGATTAAATTGATCCGACTGCACAGAAGACCTCAGGAACACGCCGGGATGATTTCAGGAAAATTCGGGCTCGAACCGGCATCGGTCAAAAAGTAGTCGAATTAATGTGAATAGTGAAAGTCAAAGTCAACTTTCACTTTTGCATTTATGACATCATAAATTAAGTTTATTAAATGGAATAAATAAGGTGGTTGGTGGCATTAATGGCTAGGATTTAATCACCTTTTGATCTAAAGGCCAAGATTTGGCCAAAAATTACCATTTTTAATTTTTGAAAAATGGGGAAAGAAATGGCTTGAAAGATGTCTAATTCTCATTGGTGGAAGGCTAAATTAATTGGTCTTTTTGGTGGCTTAAGTCGGCAAGTTTTGGAGCAAAAAGCCGAAGTCCATTTTCATGCAAAACCAAAGAACAAAAAAATTTTCTAAGTTTTTCTCTTGGTGGGTACGTGAGCAACCAAAGAAGAACCACTTGATTTCTTCAAAATTTCTTCACAAAAAGTGTGTCAAAACACTCCTTGAAGACAAAGGAAGCGATTGATTAAGGTAACTCCCTTTTTCACTCAAATTTTCACGGTTTTTCTTCACAAAATCCATGGATGAATAGTGATAAAAAGATGGAAAATTTTTGGTTGTTTTTCATGGATTTGATGTTGGGTTTTGTTAAGGATGTATTGAGGAAGAAAACCATGCTAATTCATTAAAGAAAAACCAAATTTTGGTTGGTTTTTCAAAGGTAAATCCGTGGGTTACCTTAGGTAACCAATGAAAAAAAGTGTGTGGTTAATGGTTAACATGCTTTCTAAGTTTAAATTTGTGAAGAATAAAGCTTGTATTTCATTATGAAAAGCTTGGAAAAAAATTTCTTGTGTGAATTCCATTAAATGGCCGTGAGTTTACAATGGGTTTGGAAGAAAAATTTTCATTGGTTTATGTGGTATTTGGTTGATTGAAATCATGCAAATTAATGTGTAAATGGTGGCAATGTGAATGAAAGAATGAAACAAAATTTTTTGGCATGTTTTCATTCAATGGCCGTGGGGTATAAATGTGTAAAAAACCCTAGGAAATTTGGTTGAAAATGCCAAGAAAATGGGCTTGAAAATTTGTTAAAAATGTGACATTTGAATGGCCTAAAATGTGGTGAAAGTTTGACAAAATTTGGTTTGGTTTTGTTGTGAAAACCGAAACCAAATTAAGGGTAAATTTGTGAAAAAATTTTGTAATGTGGGTGATAATGTGAAATTTGAAATTTGTGGGCTTTTATGTAAAAGTTTGGAAAACTTTTACATAAAATAGGCTTGTGGTTTAGTACGTGGCAGGTACATTCGGTTCGAGGCGTACCTAACGCCGGAAGCCTTAAATTTACGCCGAAATGCTGCCGAAATTTCGAAAACGGCATTCGGGGTAAAATTGGGAATTTAAAATAAAAGTTAGGGCCGGGACGGAAACCCGAGTCCCTAACGGAAAAATTGAATAAGGAAAAATTTAAGGGGTGGGTCATGAATAGTAACCCGTCCCCTTAAAAATAAAAAACGCGTGTGAGATTGAAAAACCGACCCCGAGGGGGGGGCGTTTTTGGAAATAAAATAAAGGTCCGAGACGGGAACGGAAAACCCGAGCCTCGGAGACCTAGGTCGGGAAAGTCTAGATGAACGTTTTAAATACTAGTGAAACGTCCATTTGAGATTCCGAAACGATAGAAAATCGCTAAACCGACGTAAGGGTCGGAATAGTGCTTCCCGAGGGCCGGGAAAACAAAAAGTGGAAATAAAATAGAAACGAACCCGGTAATGATTAAAAAAAATCAGAAAAGTTCCTGAGAGCCAAAAATGCAGTCTGGATGATAAAATTCCGTCAGGGGCAAAACTGTAATTTTGCCAAAATATTGGGGTAAAATCGTAATTTTGCAAAAGTTGGGGAAAATGGTGAAAATAATAAATAAAACCTAAAAAGTTATAAATAGGTTTTATTTAAGCTTTTTAATGAAAAATAAAAGCTATAAATGGGAAAGAAATTAACAGACATAGTTTTGTCTGTAGGATCCCAAAATCGGCCTACAAGGAAGGCGATTCAAGATCCAAGAGAGAGAAAGAGAACAGTCTGATAAGGTAAGTTCAGACATTTACCTGTCTGCAACATATAGCAATATTGTGCTAACTTTAATGTACTAACTATAAGTTTGGTACATATGTGCTACGGGCACTATGATAGAATAGAGAGAGAGACGAAATGTGCTACGGGCACTATAAGAATGGGACACATGGTTAATTGTGCTTCGGGCACTAGAGCGAGGTTAATGAAACTCACTCACCTAAAATTAAAATGTGAACCATTCCTAACCACGGGACAATGTGAAGTCACCGGGTTAGAATGTTAAAAAGTCGGTAATGAAACCACTTTCTGGCGTACCAGCCTTCCGTATAGGGAGGTACTTTTGCCTTCGGGGCTATGAGATAAGGCTGTAGAGGTCAGCACTGATGTACCGCTCCCAGTCAATGTAAAATTTTGCCTTCGGGGTTATGAGATAAGGCTGTGGAGGTCAGCACTAATGTACCGCTCCCAGTCATGCGCACTTAAATGGTACTGCCAACCGAGCTCAAAACCAGAACGTAAATAAAGATAATAACCTAAAACTGAAACTGTGCCATAATTGAGCATAAGACAGTTTAGTGAGAGCACTAACATCGCGGTAGATGTACTAGTGTGATACAGTGGTGTGGTCAACTTTACTATTCACGTATGAATAGTGGTCAAAGTTACTATTCATATATGAATAGTGGTCAACGGTACTATTCATGATGAATAGTCTATTCATAGAAATTTTATTTCTTGCATGTTTGAACTTACTGAGCCTGTAGCTCACCATTTTTGCTAATGTTGCAGGTAAGCGACCAGCTCAGTAGCTTGTTTGACTGGATGCGGACGGGATGGCGCGTGTCAAATGGGATAACTGGGCGAGGGATATGGTACTGCCAGAGTCTTGCCGCTGAGCGTTAAAGTGAAGGGAAAAAGGGGGAAACAGTCTTTTGTAATTATATATATATTTTACGAAAGTACTGTATTATTTATATTACTTTGTACTTATCAACAAAGTAAATAGTGGGAAAGGTTTTACATGATGTCTAAAAAAAAAAAAAAAAAAATTTCCCAAAAACGTCATGATTTAAAAAGAGTAGAGAGAGATAAGCCGGCGACCCATGAGAGTACAATCTATCACAGTTAGCGATAAAGCTCAACTGTAATAGTATTGTATGATCTCCAAAAGAGGCGGGCCGCCACAAGCAGTGCTAGCATACCGATCGAGGTTCAGAGTGCCCACACACTCAGCCATTCGGGAATTGGAGAATAGTAGAGAAGGCTAGTTGGTTGAAGCCTCCGGTCACTCTCCTCCTGTTCATTGGCGTCCTTGAGGTATGAGTTTTAATTGTTGTTGATTTATTGTATATGGCATCATGAGATATTTAACGATCTAAAAATTTTTATTGTTCCGCTGCGCCACTCTGATACGTTTTTACTGGTTTATTTTCCTACAATTGGTATCAGAGCCATCTCATGACTATGCCATGTACATAAATTAGACAATTACTTAGTCTTTTTATTTATGTATGGATTTGATATTTAGAGAGTGGCATTCTAGGGTTCCTTTATGTTGTTATCATGTATTATGTATAAAGTATGTGGTTATTTTAATTTTTTGAATTATTATGAGCATGCTTGTTTATACCGGTTATGGTTCCTTAGAATTTAGAAAAATTGTATCTAGGAATTTTTTATGTAACCATGGGAGCAGTTTATTAACACTGTATTTTTCCCATGGATTTTAATTTTTGTCTCTTAGAATATTTATGGTTAGAATTTTTGTACACCGGAAACGGTTTAGAATTTTTTATGTAATTATTCTTGGAGGAGATTGAAGATTAAAGACCGTAATTTATTTTTCCCAAAAGTTAAATTTAATTTAAAGATTGAAATTTTGATTGTGTGGAAAATTTCAATTAATTGGGATTCAAATTAATTTTTGGAGATCCTAATAGGTAAATTGGAATATGGCACTAAAATCGAGACACGACCCCTCGGGATAGGCCGACAAACCTTGGTGGGGCTGCAGCCCCTGCCCTCAGGCAGGATGGGGCTGCGGCAGCCCCTGTGCAGGCCCACACCACCCACGGCCGCAGGCTCTGCCTGCAGCCAGGGGTGGCCGTGGCCTGCCCAAGGCTGGCCGCAGCCTAGGCGAGCAGCCACTGGCTGCAGGCTGCTGCGCCCAGCCTGGGCGTGCAGCCTGGCGCTGCAGGCTTGGCCTGCAGCCCGGCAGGGCTGCACATGGGGCGGCCGTGGGCTGCCAGGCCCTTCGGGGTTGGTGGCTGCCCATGGCGGCTGCCGCCTGCAGGGGCGGTGGTCCGACGGTCCAAAAATCAGAAAATTTTGATTTTTAAATTTGAGATTTAATTTTAAATCATGTTTAAAAATATGTAATTAAAAATTTGAAATTTTATAATTACATATTATTACACATGATGTTTAAAATTGTTTGAAATTTAAATTTGAAATTTAAATTTGAAATTCGAATTTGGAATTTGAATTTGAAATTTAAATTTTTGGGAGATTTAAATTTTAAATAATTCTTGGGATGAGAAATAAATGGAGAGGCTACATAAAGAAGGATACAAGAAGACGGAACAGAATTCAAGACCCAAAGAATACTTTGGATGGAATTTTGTAATCTTTATTTTCTTTGTTCTAGGATGGAACCATAGCTTGGTTATTCTGTCAATTATTTTTTCTGTGATATGTCATGGATGTATAAATATGTATTGATAGATGTTTTGTATGCATATTTGATAACATGTCATATAGGATAGGTGAGTGCCGCTCATACTATATTGATCATACATAATTTGTCAAAACTTGCATGTTTTTCAGAATATTGAGTGGGAGAGGGTTTCAAACAAAACCCACGGCCTCCATTGTTGATCCATATGTGAAAGCATGGTAATGCCTCGCGTCAGTTCTGACCTGACCACACCCCTCGGTAGGTGTTTACCGCCGCCAATATACTAGATTGGATCTCCTATGTGGAAAACGTGTTCGGGTACGATCCTATTCATGACCACCCCTCGGTGGCTTGGTAGGACGTGGATCGGGCTACGTAAACAATGGTTATACACTCAAGACTCGTTTAGTTATTAACCTTCCCTAGAAGCTCTGTTAACTAAACTGGTGGCCAAATAAGCGGTTATTAATATATGTCTTAACCTTGGAGGATTTAAGGTAACAGATATTAATTGGACGGGGTCCATGTTCCGGCTATTTGTTCTCATGACCACCCCTCGGTGGCTTGGGGCAATAGGTGCTGAGAATTACCGTTGCAATGCTACATTTTTTTTCAATTTTCATGTAGGAACATACTTGTATGTTTTATTTGCTAAATTATCTGCATATTTGCTTGGGCTTTGTAATGATGTCTAGTATAATTTTATTTTAGTTCAAAATGTCACCGACACCCCTCATTTCGATACTTACTGAAAATAAGTTGAATGGCGACAATTATAAAGATTGGAAAAGATATCTATTAATAGTTCTCAGCTGCGAGAGACACAAGTTCGTACTGGACGAACCATGCCCACCTGGGCCCAAACCTGACACACCACTTGAGGAGGTCCCGGTTGCCTATAATCGTTGGAGAGAATCTAATGAGATAGCTCGATGCTACATCCTTGCTAGCATGACGAGTGCTTTACAAAAGCAGCATGAGACTTATCAAGTTGCTGGGGAGATCATGGAAAATCTGGAGGACATGTTCGGAGGCCAAGAAAAATTGGCTCGACAGTCTGCAATCACCAGCATTATGAACTCCAAGCAAAAGGCGGGGGCTCCGGTGAAGGACCATATGATCACTCTAATGGGATTCTTCGCTGAGGCTACCGAGAATGGTGCTGAGTTGGACTATAACACCCAGATCGAGATGGTGTTCAAGACTCTGTCTAAAGATTTTGTGGAGTTTAAGGCCGCATACAATCTGGTGACAAAGGAGTTAGGACTTACCGAGCTCATGAAGCAACTATAGGCTTATGAGCGGATGATCAGGGATGAGGATACGGTCCGACCTAAAGGAGAGGCCAATTTGGCGGAATCTTCCAATCCCTCACGGAAGAGGAAGAGGCCAAATAAAAAGCAAGTGGCTTCCAGTTCTTCAAATCCTCCTGTCTCGGACGGGAAGAAGAAGAAGAAGAACAAGAAGCCGAAGGACCCTAAAAAGTCCAAATGCTTCCACTGTGGGAAGGTAGGTCACTTCAAGAAGGCTTGCCTAGAATTCCTAGCCTCCAAGGGCAAGGAAGGTAAGGAACTTCATTACTTAGAAGCGTGTTTGGTGGAAGAATCGAAAGACACATGGGTCATTGATTCGGGCGCCACTAATCATGTTTGTGTTTCTATGCAGGGGTTCGTGGAAACGAGAAGTCTACATGATAGGAGCCTCTCGTTGCGGACTGGAGATGGTAGCTTTGTGGTGGCTGAGGCAGTGGGAGACGTTCATCTTTATTTTGATCAATTTAGGTTTATTTTATTGAAAGACTGTTTTTATGTTCCTAATTTTAGGAGGAACCTTATATCGGTAGCTTGTTTAATAAAGGATTCTTATTCAGTTTCTTTTAGTAAAAGAGTTGATATTCGTAGAAATTAGTCTTTTATCTGTTCTGGATGGATGGATGGAAACCTATATTTGATCAGACCAAAGATGTACTCACTGCTTGACACTGAATTAATTGATAACTCTAAAAGGTTGAAAGTTTCTCACTCTAACAAGGCGTATCTTTGGCATTTAAGACTTGGTCATATTAATCAGGATAGGATTCAAAGATTGGTGAAAGACGGTCCTCTGGAATCTCTGGAGGAGGTACGACTTCCCCAATGTGAGTCTTGTCTAGAGGGTAAGATGACTAAGAGGTCTTTTGGAGCTAAGGGTACAAGGGCACAGGAGCTCTTAGAAATTGTGCACACTGACGTATGTGGCCCCATGAACGTCACAGCACGAGGAGGGTTCGAGTACTATGTCTCTTTCATAGATGATTACTCGAGGTATGGATATGTGTATCTGATGCACCGCAAGAGCGAAACCTTTGACAAGTTCAAAGAGTATCGTGCGGAAGTAGAAAAGCAATTAGATAAATCCATAAAGACACTTCGATCTGATCGAGGTGGCGAATACCTCTCTGATGAATTTCTAGGACATCTTGTAGAGAACGGGATTTTATCCCAATTGACTGCACCTGGTACTCCACAACAGAATGGTGTAGCCGAAAGGAGAAACAGGACCTTATTGGATATGGTACGGTCCATGATGAGTTACTCAACGCTGCCATTATCATTTTGGGGACATGCTTTACAAACGGCGTGCTATATTCTGAACCAAGTTCCGAGCAAATCAATTCCTAGAACTCCGTATGAATTGTGACGTGGCAAGAAGCCCTCCCTTGGACATATGAGAATATGGGGCTGCCCGGCACATGTACTGGATGGGGATGCGAAGAAGTTGGAACCAAGATCAGAATTGTGCATGTTTGTAGGGTATCCAAAGGGAACTAAAGGAGGTCTGTTCTATAACCCGAAGGAACAAAAAGTCATTGTCTCAACCCATGCGACATTCTTGGAGGAAAGTCACATGAATGACTTTAAGCCTCGAAGCAAAGTGGTGCTAGAGGAGTTATCGGGTGAAAGAACTGCTCCACAGATTTCGGTCTTGGACGCAAGTCCGAGTTCCAGTGAAAGACCTGCAGATGATCAACAATTTAGGGTGCCTCGTCGTAGTGGGAGGGTTTCTAAGAAACCTAATTTCTTTATGTATGATGCTGAGGTATACCAGGCCGAGGCTCATGAGCATGAGGAAGATCCGGTCATATATGATGAAGCTATAAAGGATGTTGATTCTAGATCTTGGAAACAGGCTATGAACAATGAGATGGATTCTATGAAATCCAACTCTGTTTGGGAACTTGTAGATTTTCCGGATGGGATAAAACCCATTGGATGCAAATGGGTCTACAAAAGAAAGAAGGATGCGGAAGGGAGAGTGGAAACTTTCAAAGCTAGACTGGTTGCAAAGGGATACACGCAAAAGGCTGGAATCGATTACGAGGAAACCTTTTCGCCTGTTGCTATGCTGAAGTCTATCCGTATTCTTCTATCCATTGCTGCGGCTCTAGATTACGAGATCTGGCAAATGGATGTCAAGACGGCATTCTTGAATGGCCATCTTGAAGAGTGTATCTATATGATACAGCCCGAAGGGTTCGTAGCAAAAGGCCAAGATAAGAAAGTCTGCAAGTTGCTTAGATCCATTTATGGATTAAAGCAGGCATCCCGCTCATGGAACCAGAGGTTTGATCAAGCGATTAAGACATTTGGTTTTGAGCAGAACGTTGATGAACCTTGTGTTTATAAACGTGTTAAGGATGGAAAAGTGGTCTTTCTGATACTCTATGTCGATGATATACTACTCATTGGGAATGATGTAAGGAACTTATCATTGGTCAAGCTTTGGTTACACCAACAGTTTGACATGAAGGACTTGGGAGAAGCTAATTATGTTCTAGGCATTCGTCTCTTCAGAGATCGAAAGAACAAAATGATAGCGTTATCCCAAGCTTCATACATAGATAAAATAATTGACAAATATGCAATGCTAGAGGCAAAGAAAGGCTCACAACCTTTTATTGCCGGTTTAACTCTTTCATTGGATGACTGTCCCAAGACATCGGAAGAAAGAGAGCGTATGAGTAAGGTCCCTTATGCATCCGCTGTGGGTAGCCTTATGTACGCTATGCTTTGCACTCGCCCGGACATATGTTTTGCAGTAGGTATGGTGAGTCGATATCAAGCGAATCCTGGAACCAAGTACTGGCAAGCAGTAAAGCATATACTCAAGTATCTTAAGAGAATGAGGGATTATATGCTAGTGTATTCTGGAGGGGACCTAACACCCGTAAGATACACGGACTCAGACTTCCAGACTTGTAAGGATTCGAGGAAATCGACATCTGGATCAGTGTTTTTGCTCGGAGGAGGCGCCATTGTGTGGAGGAGCGTGAAGCAGGGCTGCACAGCTGACTCTACTATGGAGGCTGAGTATGTGGCTGCGGCTGAGGCATCTAAAGAAGCGGTTTGGCTCCGCAAGTTCTTTAGAGACCTTGAGGTCATTCTGGGTGTTGACAAGCCTATCACACTTTACTGTGATAATACAGGGGCTATTGCCAACACAAGGGAATCTCGGCACCACAAGAGGACCAAGCACATCGATCGGAGGTATCACATTATTAGAGGGCATGTGGAGACAGGACAAGTGGATGTATGTAAGATCGCGTCCAAGGACAACATCGCTGATCCCTTTACTAAGACTTTGGTAGCTAGAAGCTTTGAGAGGCATGTAGAGGTGATGGGGATGCGTAACATGGCACATCTGCTGGCTTAGGGCAAGTGGGAGATTGTTAGAAAATGCCCTAAGTATTAGAGACATTTTGATGTATTCATTTTGAACTGGGTAATAAAATTATACTTAGAGGTTATTCATCAAATTGCTATCTGTCCTCGTCTTATTTACATGTTAAAGTAAATGTAAGCAAATATGGCTCACTGAGTGCTTGTGTTAAAACTGTTAGAACGTTGCATGCAATGGATTTTTGTATGCGAGAAGACAATGTTCTAAAGTTAGCAGTCTAAACTATGGTCTGTAGTCTATGGGGTTAGACCGAGCATCTAACTCATGTTAAGACTATTATGTTGTCTAAAGCCTTGGAGGGGACGGTCTGTCTTGACTGTCTGGAGCTGGACTCCCAAGTAGAGACATGGATATGTTGCTTGGTGGTGACATATTAGACCGGGACTAAAGCATGATTGATCTACGTAGTCCGCTATGAGTGGATCAATCTGCTTTTGACGTTCATTGTGCAATAACCTTAATCCTGAGTAAATGAACTACTTCATGTATATGACTTGTGTACTTTGATGTTCCAATGGCTAAAGCGTCTCAGAGGTAGTAAGCTTATAGACCGGTTCGTTGGGTGCATGACTTGTATACGATGAAGGGTTTGTTTCCAGATATCGGAATCATAGCTCTGAGGAGTTAAAGGTATCCTCTTAAAGGCATTATACTGAATGTGAAAATGGACAAGGCCTTGGGTCGTCTGCTGGGCGGATGACTTCTTATTCACATATGGTGAATAATCATTTTCTTGATTCGGTAGTATAATGGAACTTTAAGATAGCCTGATCAGTAGGATTAAACGGACTTTGACCTAAGGCTGATCATGGATATCATATGAGGGTTTTGCATATATGACAAGGTCATTGGATGGTAGCTCGTCACAGGCTTACGTAATACGGTATATAATTGGGAGTTCAGTTTCAGGTTTATAGTGGTGTGACTCTGAAATTAGTGATTATATGATTGAGTTGTTCGGTACAGAATGATGATCATATGGAATCACGGGAGCCCGATTATGTATGTCCAATCAGTCCCTCTACTAGCTCCACATAATTCCTTAACGTTTGGCAAATTGATTTGTGTATGCTATTGGCTAGTTTATTATGCATGGATGGTGATGACACAGTATTAGGATGGTAGACAAGATTCTCTCCGGTTGGATTCAGATTTTGTTTTGGATAATAGAGTACACAATTATTCGAACTCCAAATAAAGTTACCATGATTTTATTTGAGATTGGATTGGAGTTGTAGAAAATTATCCATGAGAACAAGAATATGAAATACAACCGTTTTGTGGAATTTGAAATTTGAATTTTGAAATTTGAAATTTGAATTTTGAATTTGAAATTTGAATTTGAAATTTGAATTTGAAATTCGAATTTGAAATTTGAATTTGAAATTTAAATTTGAAATTTGAATTTCAAATTCAAATTTCAAATTCAAATTTCAAATTCGAATTTCAAATTTCAAATTTCAAATTCAAATTTCAAATTCAAATTTCAAATTCAAATTTCAAATTCGAATTTCAAATTCAAATTTCAAATTCAATAATTTGAAATTTGAATTTGAAATTTGAATTTGAAATTTGAAATTCAAATTTTGAATCACAGTCCAAGTAGGATTCGAATTTGTTGTGGAAAATCCACAAGGTTTGAAATTCGAATTTGAGTTGGATTTGGAGAGGATAATCTTGTTAGAATCCTACTTGAATTTTGAATCCAAATCCCAACAAAAGTGGGCGAATTTTTTGAGGATAATCCTCAATGGAAAATTCGGTTTTTGTAGATAAGATTCAAGGGTAAATTCAAGTTTCAATCCTAGTTGAATTTGGATTCTCTCCCTCCCTAAAAGTGGCCGAAATTTTGGAGGCTTTACCCTAGGAAATTCGGTTATTTTTGGATAAGGTTGAGATGAGATTTAGCTTGAAAAATCCTAGTGGAATTTTGATTCTTCCTTATCCTAAAAGTGGCCGAAATTTTGGAGAAGATTTTCTCCTAAAGATTTCGGATTTTTTGGTTGAAAAAGGGAGATAAAATTCTAGTTAAAATCTTGTTGAGATTTGGATTGGATTTGTCCTAGGAAAACCAAATTTAATTGTGGAGATTCTCCCTTGGAAAATTCGGATTATTTGGTTTGGATAAGGGAGAAAATCTTTTCCTAGTCCAATTCGAATTCAGAGAATCACCTCATGCAGGTCTATAAATAGAGGTCCTGCCACTCCAGTTCTCTCAGACCACAGACTCTTAGGTGAGTAGGCTTATTGTTGCACAGCTCATCGTGACAATAAAGTTCTTTAGAGATCTGGGTGGTCGGAAGAAGACTAGCAGTGCTAGGATACCGATCGAGGTTCAGAGTGCCCACACACTCAGCCATTCGGGAATTGGAGAATAGTAGAGAAGGCTAGTTGGTTGAAGCCTCCGGTCACTCTCCTCCTGTTCATTGGCGTCCTTGAGGTATGAGTTTTAATTGTTGTTGATTTATTGTATATGGCATCATGAGATATTTAACGATCTAAAAATTTTTATTGTTCCGCTGCGCCACTCTGATACGTTTTTACCGGTTTATTTTCCTACAACCCTTAGCTCCAAAAGACCTCTTAGTCATTTTACCCTCTAGACAAGACTCATATTAGGGAAGTCGTACCTCCTCCAGAGATTCCAGAGGACCGTCTTTCACCAATCTTTGAATCCTATCCTGATTAATATGACCAAGTCTTAAATGCCAAAGATACGCCTTGTTAGAGTGAGAAATTTTCAACCTTTTAGAGTTATCAGTTAATTCAGTGTCAAGCAGTGAGTACATCTTTGGTTTGATCAAATATAGGTTTCCATCCATCCATCCAGAACAGATAAAAGACTTATTTCTACGAATATCAACTCTTTTACTAAAAGAGACTGAATAAGAATCCTTTATTAAACAAGCTACCGATATAAGGTTCCTCCTGAAATTAGGAACATAAAAATAGTCTTTTAATAAAATAAACCTAAATTGATCAAAATAAAGGTAAACATCTCCCACTGCCTCAGCCACCACCAAGCTGCCGTCCCCAGTTCGCAACGATAGGCTCCTATCATGTAGACTTCTCGTTTCCACGAACCCCTGCATGGAAACACAAACATGATTAGTGGCGCCCGAATCAATGACCCAAGTGTCTTTCGATTCTTCCACCAAACACGCTTCTCAGTAAAGAAGTTCCTTACCTTCCTTGCCCTTGGCGGCTAGGATTTCTCGGCAAGCCTTCTTGAAATGACCTACCTTCCCACAACGGAAGCACTTGGACTTTTTAGGGTCCCTGGGCTTCTTGTTCTTCTTCTTCTTCTTCCCATTCATGACAGGAGGATTAGAAGAACTGGAAGCCGCTTGCTTCTGATTTGGCCTCTTCCTCTTCTGTGAGGGTTTGGAAGATTCTGTCAAATTGGCCTCACCTTTGGGTTGGACAGCATCCCCATCCCTGATCATCCGCTCATAAGCTTGCAGTTGCTTCATGAGCTCGGTTAGTCCTAACTCCCTTGTCGCTAGATTGTATGCGGCCTTAAACCCCACAAAATCTTTAGACAGAGTTTTGAACACTATCTCGATCTGGGTGTTGTAGTCCAACTCAGCACCGTTTTCGGCAGCCTCAGCAAAGAATCCCATTAGAGTGATCATATGGTCCTTCACCGGAGTACCCGCCTTCTGCTTAGAGTTCATAATACTGGTGATAGCAGACAGTCGAGCCAATTTTTCTTGGCCTCCGAACATGTCCTCTAGATTTTCCATGATCTCCCCAGCAATTTGATAAGTCTCATGCTGCTTTTGTAAAGCACTCGTCATGCTAGCAAGTATGTAGCATCGAGCTATATCATTGGATTCTCTCCAACGAGTAGAGGCAACCGGGACCTCCTCAATCGGTGTGTCAGGTTTTGGCTCTGGTGGGCATGGTTCGTCCAGTACGAACTTGTGTCTCTCGCAGCTGAGAACTATTAATAGATTTCTTTTCCAATCCTTATAATTGTCGCCATTCAGTTTATTCTCAATAAGTATTGAAATGAGGGGTGTCGGTGACATTTTGAACTGAAATAAAATTATACTAGACATCATTACAAAGCCCAAGCAAATATACAGATAATTTAGCAAATAAAACATACAAGTATGTTCCTACATGAAACTTGAAAAACATGTAGCATTGCAACGGTAATTCTCAGCACCTATTGCCCCAAGCCACCGAGGGGTGGTCATGAGAACAAATAGCCAGAACATGAACCCCGTCCAATTAATATATGTTGCCTTAAATCCTCCAAGGTTAAGACATATATTAATAACCGCTTATTTGGCCACCAGTTTAGTTAACAGAGCTTCTAGGGAAGGTTAATAACTAAACGAGTCTTGAGTGTATAACCATTGTTTACGTAGCCCGATCCACGTCCTACCAAGCCACCGAGGGGTGGTCAAGAATAGGATCGCACCCAAACATGTTTTCCACATAGGAGATCCAATCTAGTATACCGGCGGCGGTAAACACCTACCGAGGGGTGTGGTCAGGGCAGAACTGACGCGAGGCGTTACCATGCTTTCACATATGGATCAATAATGGAGGCCGTGGGTTTTGTTTGAAACCATCTCCCACTCAATATTTTGAAAAACATGCAAGTTTTGACAAATTATGTATGATCAATATAGTATGAGCGGCACTCACCTATCCTATATGACATGTTATCAAATATGCATACAAAACATCCATCAATACATATTTATACATCCATGACATATCACAGAAAAAATAATTGATAGAAAAACCAAGCTATGGTTCCATCCTAGAACAAAGAAAATAAAGATTACAAAATTCCATCCAAAGCATTCTTTGGGTCTTGAATTTCGTTCCGTCTTCTTGTATCCATCTTTATGTAGCCTCTCCATTTATTTCTCATCCCAAGAATCATTTAAAATTTAAAATTCCAAAAATTTAAATTTTAAACAATTTTAAACATCATGTGTAATAATATGTAATTTCAAAATTTCAAATTTTTAATTACATATTTTTAAACACGATTTAAAATTAAATCCCAAATTTAAAAATCAAAATTTTTCGAATTTTGGACCATCGCACTGCCACCCCCGAAGGCGGCAGCCGCCGTGGGCAGCCACCAACCCCGGAGGGGCTGGCAGCCCACGGCCGCCCCCATGTGCAGCCCTGCCAGGCTGCAGGCCACGCCTGCAGTGCCAAGCTGTTAGGAAATGCCCTAAGTATTAGAGACATTTTGATGTATTCATTTTGAACTAGATAATAAAATTATACATAGAGGTTATTCATTACATTGCTATCTGTCCTAGTCTTATTTACATGTTAAAGTAAATGTAAGCAAATATAGCTCACTGACTGCTTGTGTTAAAACTGTTAGAACGTTGCATGCAATGGACTTTTGTATGCGAGAAGACAATGTTCTAAAGTTAGCAGTCTAAACTATGGCCTGCAGTCTATGGGGTTAGACCGAGCATCTAACTTCTGTTAAGACTATTATGTTGTCTAAAGCCTTAGAGGTGACGGTTTGTCTTGACTGTCTGGAGCTGGACTCCCAAGTAGAGATATGGATATGTTGCTCGGTGGTGACATATTAGACCGGGACTAAAGCGTGATTGATCTACGTAGTCCGCTATGAGTGGATCAATCTGCTTTTGACGTTCATTACGCAATAACCTTAATCCTAAGTAAATGAACTACTTCATGTATATAACTTGTGTACTTTGATGTTCCAATGGCTAAAGCGTCTCAGAGGTAGTAAGCTTATAGAACGGTTCGTTGGGTGCATGACTTGTATACGATGAAGGGCTTGTTTGCAGATATCGGAATCATAGCTCTGAGGAGTTAACGGTATCTTCTTAAAGGCATTATACTGAATGTGAAAATGGACAAGGCCTTGGGTTGTTTGCTGGGCAGATGACTTCTTATTCACATATGGTGAATAATCATTTTCTTGATTCGGTAGTATAATGGAACTTTAGGATAGCCTGATCAGTAGGATTAAACGGACTTTGACCTAAGGCTGATCATGGATATCATATGAGGGTTTTGCATATATGACAAGGTCATTGGATGGTAGCTCGTCACAAGCTTACGTAATACGGTATATAATTGGGAGTTCAGTTTCAGGTTTATAGTGGTGTGACTCTGAAACTAGTGATCATATGATTGAGTTGTTCGGTAAAGAATGATGATCATATGGAATCACGAGAGCCCGATTATATATGTCCAATTAGTCCCTCTACTAGCTCCACATAATTCTTTAACGTTTGGCAAATTGATTTGTGTATGCTATTGGCTAGTTTATTATGCATGGATGGTGATGACACAGGATTAGGATGGTAGACAAGATTCTCTCCGGTTGGATTCAGATTTTATTTTGGATAATAGAGTACACAATTATTCGAACTACAAATAAAGTTGCCATGATTTTATTTGAGATTGGATTGGAGTTGTAGAAAATTATCCATGAGAACAAGAATATGAAACACAACCGTTTTGTGGAATTTGAAATTTGAATTTTGAAATTTGAAATTTGAATTTTGAAATTTGAAATTTGAATTTTGAATTTTGAATTTGAAATTTAAATTTGAAATTTGAATTTGAAATTCGAATTTGAAATTTGAATTTGAATTTGAAATTTGAAATTCAAATTTTGAATCACAGTCTAAGTAGGATTCGAATTTGTTGTGGAAAATCCACAAAGTTTGAAATTCGAATTTGAGTTGGATTTGGAGAGGATAATCTTGTTAGAATCCTACTTGAATTTTGAATCCAAATCCCAACAAAAGTGGACGAAATTTTTGAGGATAATCCTCATGGAAAAATTCAGATTTTGTGGATAAGGTTCAAGGGAAAATTCAAGCTTCAATCCTAGTTGAATTTGGATTCACTCCTTCCCTGAAAAGTGGCCGAAATTAGGGAGAATATCTCCTAGGAAATTCGGTTATTTTGGATAAGGTTGAGATAAGATTCAAGCTTGAAAAACCTAGTGGAATTTTGATTCTTCCTTATCCTAAAAGTGGCCGAAAATTTGGAGAAGATTTTCTCCTAGAAATTTCAGATTTTTTGGTTGAAAAAGGGAGATAAAATTCTAGTTAAAATCTTGTTTAGATTTGGATTGGATTTATCCTAGGAAAAACCGAATTTAATTGTGGAGATTCTCCCTTGGAAAATTCAGATTTTTTTGGTTATGGATAAGGGAGAAAATCTTTTCCTATTCCAATTCGAATTCAGAGAATCACCTCATGCAAGTCTATAAATAGAGGTCCTGCCACTCCAGTTCTCTCAGACCACAGATTCTTAGGTGAGCAGGCTTATTGTTGCACAGCTCATCGTGACAATAAAGTTCTTTAGAGATCTGGGTGGTCGGAAGTAGACTAGCAGTGCTAGGATACCGATCGAGGTTCAGAGTGCCCACACACTCAGCCATTCGGGAATTGGAGAATAGTAGAGAAGGCTAGTTGGTTGAAGCCTCCGGTCATTCTCCTCCTGCAAGATTGGCGTCCTTGAGGTATGAGTTTTAATTGTTGTTGGTTTATTGTATATGGCATCATGAGATATTTAACGATCTAAAAATTTTTATTGTTCCGCTGCGCCACTCTAATACGTTTTTACCGGTTTATTTTCCTACAATTGGTATCAGAGCCATCTCATGACTATGTCATGTACATAAATTAGACAATTATTTAGTCTTTTTATTTATGTATGGATTTGATATTTAGAGAGTGGCATTCTAGTGTTCCTTTATGTTGTTATCATGGATCAGGTATAAAGTATGTGGTTATTTTAATTTTTTGAATTATTATAAGCATGCTTGTTTATACCAGTTATGGTTCCTTAGAATTTAGAAAAATTGTATCTAGGAATTTTTTTATGTAACCATGGGAGCAGTTTATTAACACTGTAATTTTCCCATGGATTTTAATTTTTGTCTCTTAGAATTTTTATGGTTAGAATTTTTGTACACCGGAAACGGTTTAGGAAATTTTATGTAATTATTTTTGGAGGAGATTGACGATTGAAGACCGTAATTTATTTTTCCCAAAAGTTAAATTTGATTTAAAGGTTGAAATTTTGATTGTGTGGAAAATTTCAATTTAATTGGGATCCAAATTAATTTTTGGGGATCCTAATAGGTAAATTGGAATATGGCACGAAAATCGAGACACGACCCCTCGGGATAGGCCAACGGACCTTGGTGGGGCTGCAGCCCCTGTGCAGGCCCACACCACCCACGGCTGCAGGCTTGGCCTGCAGCCAGGGGTGGCCGTGGCCTGGCCAAGGCTGGCTGTAGCCTGGGCATGCAGCCTCTGGCTGCAGGCGCTCCCCACAGCCTTCCGGCTGCTGCGCCCAGCCTGAGCGTGCAGCCTGGCGCCGCAGGCTTGGCCTGCAGCCCGGCAAGGCTGCACAGGAGGGCGACCGTGGGCTGCCAGCACCTCCGGGGCTGGTGGCTGCCCACGGCGGCTACCGCCTACGGGGGCGGCGGTCCGACGGTCCAAAAATCAGAAAATTTTGGTTTTTAAATTTAAGATTTAATTTTAAATCATGTTTAAAAATATGTAATTAAAAATTTGAAATTTTGTGAAATTACATATTATTACACATGATGTTTAAAATTGTTTAAAATTTAAATTTGAAATTTAAATTTGAAATTCAAATTTGGAATTTGAATTTGAAATTTAAATTTTTGGATATTTAAAATTTAAATAATTCTTGGGATGAGAAATAAATGCAGAGGCTACATAAAGAAGGATACAAGAAGACGGAACAAAATTCAAGACCCAAAGAATGCTTTGGATGGAATTTTGTAATCTTTATTTTCTTTGTTCTAGGATGGAACCATAGCTTGGTTATTCTGTCAATTATTTTTTCTGTGATATGTCATGGATGTATAAATATGTATTGATGGATGTTTTGTATGCATATTTGATAACATGTCATATAGGATAGGTGAGTGCCGCTCATACTATATTGATCATACATAATTTGTCAAAACTTGCATGTTTTTCAAAATATTGAGTGGGAGAGGGTTTCAAACAAAACCCATGGCCTCCATTGTTGATCCATATGTGAAAGCATGGTAACGCCTCGCATTAGTTCTGCCCTGACCACACCCCTCGGTAGGTGTTTACCGTCATCGGTATACTAGATTGGATCTCCTATGTGGAAAACGTGTTCGGGTGTGATCCTATTCATGACCACCCCTCGGTGGCTTGGTAGGACGTGGATCGGGTTACGTAAACAATGGTTATACACTCAAGACTTGTTTAGTTATTAACCTTCCCTAGAAGCTCTGTTAACTAAACTGGTGGCCAAATAAGCGGTTATTAATATATGTCTTAACCTTGGAGGATTTAAGGCAACATATATTAATTCGACGGGGTCCATGTTCCAGCTATTTGTTCTCATGACCACCCCTCGGTAGCTTGGGGCAATAGGTGCTGAGAATTACCGTTGCAATGCTACATGTTTTTCAAGTTTCATGTAGGAACATACTTGTTTGTTTTATTTGCTAAATTATCTGTATATTTGCTTGCGCTTTGTAATGATGTCTAGTATAATTTTATTTCAGTTCAAAATGTCACCGACACCCCTCATTTCAATACTTACTGAAAATAAGTTGAATGGCGACAATTATAAAGATTAGAAAAGAAATCTATTAATAGTTCTCAGCTGCGAGAGACACAAGTTCGTGCTGGACGAACCATGCCCACCTGGGCCCAAACCTGACACACCACTTGAGGAGGTCCCGGTTGCCTATAATCGTTGGAGAGAATCCAATGAGATAGCTCGATGCTACATCCTTGCTAGCATGACGAGTGCTTTACAAAAGCAGCATGAGACTTATCAAGTTGCTGGGGAGATCATGGACAATCTGGAAGACATGTTCGGAGGCCAAGAAAAATTGGCTCGACAGTCTGCTATCACTAGCATTATGAACTCTAAGCAAAAGGCGAGTACTCCGGTGAAGGACCATATGATCACTCTAATGGGATTCTTCGCTGAGGCTGCCGAGAATGGTGCTGAGTTAGACTACAACACCCAGATCGAGATGGTGTTCAAGACTCTGTCTAAAGATTTTGTGGGGTTTAAGGCCGCATACAATCTGGCGACAAAGGAGTTAGGACTGACCGAGCTCATAAAGCAACTACAGGCTTATGAGCAGATGATCAGGGATGAGGATGTGGTCCGACCTAAAGGAGAGGCCAATTTGGCAGAATCTTCCAATCCCTCACGGAAGAGGAAGAGACCAAATAAGAAGCAAGTGGCTTCCAGTTCTTCTAATCCTCCTGTCTCGGACGGGAAGAAGAAGAAGAAGAACAAGAAGCCAAAGGACCCTAAAAAGTCCAAATGCTTCCATTGTGGGAAGGTAGGTCACTTCAAGAAGGCTTGCCGGGAATTCCTAGCCGCCAAGGGCAAGGAAGGTAAGGAACTTCATTACTTGGAAGCGTGTTTGGTGGAAGAATCGAAAGACACTTGGGTCATTGATTCGGGCGCCACTAATCATGTTTGTGTTTCTATGCAGGGGTTCGTGGAAATGAGAAGTCTACATGATAGGAGCCTCTCGTTGCGGACCAGAGATGGTAGCTTTGTGGTGGCTGAGGCAGTGGGAGATGTTTATCTTTATTTTGATCAATTTAGGTTTATTTTATTGAAAGACTGTTTTTATGTTCCTAATTTTAGGAGGAACCTTATATCGGTAGCTTGTTTAATAAAGGATTCTTATTCAGTTTCTTTTAGTAAAAGAGTTGATATTCGTAGAAATAAGTCTTTTATCTGTTCTGGATGAATGGATGGAAACCTATATTTGATCAGACCAAAGATGTACTCACTGCTTGACACTGAATTAATTGATAACTCTAAAAGGTTGAAAGTTTCTCACTCTAACAAGGCGTATCTTTGGCATTTAAGACTTGGTCATATTAATCAGGATAGGTTTCAAAGATTGGCGAAAGACGGTCCTCTGGAATCTCTGGAGGAGGTACGACTTCCCCAATGTGAGTCTTGTCTAGAGGGTAAGATGACTAAGAGGTCTTTTGGAGCTAAAGGTACAAGGGCTAAGGAGCTCTTAGAAATTGTGCACACTGACGTATGTGGCCCCATAAACGTCGCAGCACGAGGAGGGTTCGAGTATTATGTCTCTTTCATATATGATTACTCGAGGTATGGATATGTGTATCTGATGCACCGCAAGAGCGAAACCTTTGATAAGTTCAAAGAGTATCGTGCGGAAGTGGAAAAGCAATTGGATAAATCCATAAAGACACTTCGATCTGATCGAGGTGGCGAATACCTCTCCGATGAATTTCTAGGACATCTTGTAGAGAACGGGATTTTATCCCAATTGACTGCACCTGGTACTCCACAACAGAATGGTGTAGCCGAAAGGAGAAACAGGACCTTATTGGATATGGTACGGTCCATGATGAGTTACTCAACGCTGTCATTATCATTTTGGGGATATGCTTTACAAACGTCGTGCTATATTCCGAACCAGGTTCCGAGCAAATCAATTCCTAGAACTACGTATGAATTGTGGCGTGGCAGGAAGCCCTCCCTTGGACATATGAGAATATGGGGCTGCCCGGCACATGTACTGGATGGGGATGCGAAAAAGTTGGAACCAAGATCATAATTATGCATGTTTATAGGGTATCCAAAAGGAACTAAAGGAGGTCTGTTCTATAACCCGAAGGAACAAAAAGTCATTGTCTCAACCCATGCGACATTCTTGGAGGAAAGTCACATGAATGACTTTAAGCCTCGAAGCAAAGTGGTGCTAGAGGAGTTATCGGGTGAAAGAACTGCTCCACAGATTTCGGTCTTGGACGCAAGTCCGAGTTCCAGTGAAAGACCTGCAGACGATCAATAATTTAGGGTGCCTCGTCGTAGTGGGAGGGTTTCGAAGAAACCTAATTTCTTCATGTATGATGCTGAGGTATACCAGGCTGAGGCTCATGAGCATGAGGAAGATCCAGTCACATATGATAAAGCTATAAATGATGTTGATTCTAAATCTTGGAAACAGGCTATGAACAATGAGATGGATTCTATGAAATCCAACTCTGTTTGGGAACTTGTAGATTTGCCGGATGGGATAAAACCCATTGGATGCAAATGGGTCTGCAAAAGAAAGAAGGATGCGAAAGGGAGAGTGGAAACTTTCAAAGCTAGACTGGTTACAAAGGGATACACGCAAAAGGCTGGAATCGATTACGAGGAAACCTTTTTGCCTGTTGCTATGCTGAAGTCGATCCGTATTCTTCTGTCCATTGCTACGGCTCTCGATTACGAGATCTGGCAAGTGGATGTCAAGACGGCATTCTTGAATGGCCATCTTGAAGAGTGTATCTATATGATACAGCCCGAAGGGTTCGTAGTGAAAGGCCAAGAAAGGAAAGTCTACAAGTTGCTTAGAACCAGAGGTTTGATCAAGCGATTAAGACATTTGGTTTTGAGCAGAACGTTGATGAACCTTGTGTTTATAAACGTATTAAGGATATAAAGTGGTCTTTCTGATACTCTATGTCGATGATATACTACTCATTGGGAATGATGTAGGGAACTTATCATCGGTCAAGCTTTGGTTACACCAACAGTTTTACATGAAGGACTTGGGAGAAGCTAATTATGTTCTAGGCATTCGTCTCTTCAGAGATCGAAAGAACAAAATGATAGCATTATCCCAAGCATCATACATAGATAAAATAATTGACAAATATGCAATGCTAGAGGCAAAGAAATGCTCACAACCTTCTATTGCCGGTTTAACTCTTTCATTGGATGACTGTCCCAAGACATCGGAAGAAAGAGAGCGTATGAGTAAGGTCCCTTATGCATCCGCTGTGGGTAGCCTTATGTACGCTATGCTTGGCACTCGCCCGGACATATATTTTGCAGTAGGTATGGTGAGTCGATATCAAGCGAATCCTGGAACCAAGCACTGGCAAGCAGTAAAGCATATACTCAAGTATCTTAAGAGAACGAGGGATTATATGCTAGTGTATTCTGGAGGGGACCTAACACCCGTAGGATACACGAACTCAGACTTCCAGACTTGTAAGGATTCGAGGAAATCGACATCTGGATCAGTGTCTTTACTCGGAGGAGGCGACATTGTGTGGAGGAGCGTGAAGCAGGGCTGCACAGCTGACTCTACTATGGAGGCTGAGTATGTGACTGCGGTTGAGCCATCTAACTCATGTTAAGACTATTATGTTGTCTAAAGCCTTAGAGGGGACGGTTTGTCTTGACTGTCTGGAGCTGGACTCCCAAGTAGAGACATGGATATGTTGCTTGGTGGTGACATATTAGACCGGGATTAAAGCGTGATTGATCTACGTAGTCCGCTATGAGTGGATCAATCTGCTTTTGGTGTTCATTGTGCAATAACCTTAATCCTGAGTAAATGAACTACTTCATGTATATAACTTGTGTACTTTGATGTTCCAATGGCTAAAGCGTCTCAGAGGTAGTAAGCTTATAGATCGGTTCGTTGGGTGCATGACTTGTATACGACGAAGGGTTTGTTTGCAAATATCGGAATCATAGCTCTGAGGATTTAAAGGTATCCTCTTAAAGGCATTATACTGAATGTGAAAATGGACAAGGCCTTGGGTTGTCTACTGGGCGGATGGCTTCTTATTCACATATGGTGAATAATCATTTTCTTGATTCGGTAGTATAATGGAACTTTAAGATAGCCTGATCAGTAGGATTAAACGGACTTTGACCTAAGGCTGATCATGGATATCATATGAGCGTTTTGCATATATGACAAGGTCATTGGATGGTAGCTCGTCATAGGCTTACGTAATACGGTATATAATTGGGAGTTCAGTTTCAGGTTTATAGTGGTGTGACTCTGAAACTAGTGATCATATGATTAAGTTGTTCGGTAAAGAATGATGATCATATGGAATCACGGGAGCCCGATTATATATGTCCAATCAGTCCCTCTACTAGCTCCACATAATTCCTTAACGTTTGGCAAATTGATTTGTGTATGCTATTGGCTAGTTTATTATGCATGGATGGTGATGACACAGGATTAGGATGGTAGACAAGATTCTCTCCGGTTGGATTCAGATTTTGTTTTGGATAATAGAGTAAACAATTATTCGAACTCCAAATAAAGTTGCCATGATTTTATTTGAGATTGGATTGGAGTTGTAGAAAATTATCCATGAGAACAAGAATATGAAACACAACCGTTTTGTGGAATTTGAAATTTGAATTTTGAAATTTGAAATTTGAATTTTGAAATTTGAAATTTGAATTTTGAATTTGAAATTCGAATTTGAAATTTGAATTTGAAATTCGAATTTGAAATTTGAATTTGAAATTTGAATTTGAAATTTGAAATTTGAAATTTGAAATTTGAATTTGAAATTTGAAATTGAAATTTGAATTTGAAATTTGAATTTGAAATTTGAAATTCAAATTAATTTCAATTTGAAATTTGAATTTGAAATTTGAAATTCAAATTTTGAATCACAGTCCAAGTAGGATTCGAATTTGTTGTGGAAAATCCACAAGGTTTGAAATTCGAATTTGAGTTGGATTTGGAGAGGATAATCTTGTTAGAATCCTACTTGAATTTTGAATCCAAATCCCAACAAAAGTGGACGAAATTTTTGAGGATAATCCTCATGGAAAAATTCGGATTTTGTGGATAAGGTTCAAGGGAAAATTCAATCTTCAATCCTAGTTGAATTTGGATTCTCTCCTTCCCTGAAAAGTAGCCGAAATTAGGGAGACTATCTCCTAGGAAATTCGGTTATTTTGGATAAGGTTGAGATAAGATTCAAGCTTGAAAAACCTAGTGGAATTTTGATTCTTCCTTATCCTAAAAGTGGCCGAAAATTTGGAGAAGATTTTCTCCTAGAAATTTCGGATTTTTTGGTTGAAAAAGGGAGATAAAATTCTAGTTAAAATCTTGTTTAGATTTGGATTGGATTTATCCTAGGAAAAATCGAATTTAATTGTGGAGATTCTCCCTTGGAAAATTCGGATTTTTTGGTTATGGTTAAGGGAGAAAATCTTTTCCTAGTCCAATTTGAATTCAGAGAATCACCTCATGCAAGTCTATAAATAGAGGTCCTGCCACTCTAGTTCTCTCAGACCACAGACTCTCAAGTGAGCAGGCTTATTGTTGCACAGCTCATCGTGACAATAAAGTTCTTTAGAGATCTGGGTGGTCGGAAGAAGACTAGCAGTGCTAGCATACCGATCGAGGTTCAGAGTGCCCACACACTCAGCCATTCGGGAATTGGAGAATAGTAGAGAAGGCTAGTTGGTTGAAGCCTCCGGTCATTCTCCTCCTGCAAGATTGGCGTCCTTGAGGTATGAGTTTTAATTGTTGTTGGTTTATTGTATATAGCATCATGAGATATTTAACGATCTAAAAATTTTTATTGTTCCGCTGCGCCACTCTGATATGTTTTTACCGGTTTATTTTCCTACACAGGCTGCACGCCCAGGCTGGGCGCAGCAGCCGGCAGGCTGCAGGCAGTGCCTGCAGCCAGAGGCTGCACGCCCAGGCTGCGGCCAGCCTTGGGCAGGCCACGGCCACCCTCGGCGGCAGGCCAAGCCGGCGGCCGTGGGTGGTGTTGGCCTGTACAGGGGCTGCCGCAGCCCCATCCTGCCCGAGGGCAGGGGCTGCAGCCCCACCAAGGCCCGTCGGCCTATCCCGAGGGGTCGTGTCTCGATTTTCATGCCATATTCTAATTTACCTATTAGGATCTCCAAAAATTAATTTGAATCCCAATTAAATTGAAATTTTCCACACAATCAAAATTTCAATCTTTAAATCAAATTTAACTTTTGGAAAAAGTAAATTACGGTCTTCAATCTTCAATCTCCTCCAAGAATAATTACACAAAATTTCCTGAACCGTTTCTGGTGTACAAAAATTCTAACCATAAAAATTCTAAGAGACAAAAATTAAAATCCTTGGGAAAATTACAGTGTTAATAAACTGCTCCCATGGTTACATAAAAAATTCCTAGATACAATTTTTCTAAATTCTAAGGAACCATAACCGGCATAAACAAGCATGCTTATAATAATTCAGAAAATTGAAATAACCACATACTTTATACATAATCCATGATAAAAACATAAAGGAACCCTAGAATGCCACTCTCTAAATATCAAATCCATACATAAATAAAAAGACTAAGTAATTGTCTAATTTATGTACATGGCATAGTCATGAGATGGCTCTGATACCAATTGTAGGAAAATAAATCGGTAAAAATGTATCAGAGTGGCGCAGCGGAACAATAAAAATTTTAGATCGTTAAATATCTCATGATGCCATATACAATAAACCAACAACAATTAAAACTCATACCTCAAGGATGCCAATCTTGCAGGAGGAGAATGACCGGAGGCTTCAACCAACTAGCCTTCTCTACTATTCTCCAATTCCCGAATGGCTGAGTGTGTGGGCACTCTGAACCTCGATCGGTATGCTAGCACTGCTAGTCTTCTTCCGACCACCCAGATCTCTAAAGAACTTTATTGTCACGATGAGCTGTGCAACAATAAGCCTGCTCACCTGAGAGTCTGTGGTCTGAGAAAACTGGAGTGGTAGGACCTCTATTTATAGATCTGCATGAGGTGATTCTCTGAATTTGAATTGGACTAGGAAAAGATATTTTCCCTTATCCATAACCAAAAAATCCGAATTTTTCCATGGGAAAATCCAACAATAAAATTCAGTTTTCTTAGGATAAATCCAATCCAAATCTAAACAAGATTTTAAATAGAATTTTATCTCCCTTTATTAACCAAAAATCTGAAATTTCCTAGGAGAAAATCTTCTCCACAAATTCAGCTATTATGGATGAGGGAGAATCAAAAATTCCACTAGGATTTTCAAGCTTGAATCTTATCTCAACCTTATCCAAAATAACCAAATTTTCCTAGGAGATTATCTCCAAAATTTCTGCCATTCTTCATGGAGGAGAGAATCCAAATTCAACTGGGATTGAAACTTGAATTTTTCCCTTGAATCTTATCCACAAAAACCGAAATTCCATTGAGGATTATTGTGACGCCTTAAATTTTATTTAAGGGTCAATATATATTTTAAATAAATTTAGTGTGCCAAAAATTAATTAAAAATCTTTTGGAAACCCTAGGTTGGTTTCCTAGTCAAATTCCACTCAAAAAGTCAACAATTTTAACTTAAAAAAAAACCGTAAAATATTCAGCCATCACTTGGGATTTTAATTAAAATTTAAATTCCACAAATCCAAGGAGGATTCAAATACAAATTTCATCCCTTAAATATAAAGAAGAAATTCGGCCATAAAATATAGGAAATAAAGGAGATTTTATTTGAATTAAAAGCTAGGTCGAAACTTATTAAAAATTCAAATTATTTTTTTCCTAAAAACTAATGGATAATTTTCGGCCACTTAAAGGGAAATAAGAGAGAAAACCCTAGCCTCAAAACAGCACAAAAACTTTCCCTTTTACCCCTTAAAATTTTTGGCCAAACAAGGAAGAGAAAGGGAAAGAAAAACCTAGTATAAAAACCCCCTTTTAACTCTCATTCACCCTTCCTTTCACTCTCAAAAATTCGGCCAGCCTCCCCTTATTTCCTCTCTGAATTTTCTCTCCCAAAACACCCCCAAAACAGCAAACAAAACCTACCTAAAGGCAGCACAAGGATTTAATAAATTTTGAAACAAAAACAAGGTGAGAAATCAACTTTTTCCTTCCTTCTCCTTTTGATTTTAAATCTGAAATTTACATGGTTTTCTCCACTGTTTTCCCTACTGTTTTGAAGACCCCAACACTCACACAAATTCAGCCAAAAAGGAGACCAAGCATTAAAAATAGTGCAGCACAAACAAGGTGTGAATCTCTCTCTCAAACCCTAAAAATTTTGCCTCTTTGTTTCCCTTTCAAAAACCCTATTATCACATGTGTAAAATTTTATGTTTTTGTCAATTTGATTCCTGGGTTGTGTTAACAACATATAAATAAGGTCCTCCACAAAATTTCGTGATCATTAGATGAAAATTGAATTGGTTTGAGACTAATTGAATTCGGACACAGAAAAACAGAAATCTGGAAAATTACCATATAAACAGTAAATTTGTGTCAGCCATAACTTGAGTTTTAAAAACGATTTTCGAGTGATTCTTGAGCCTAAAATTAAATTCAAGATGTCCCCTAAATGACTGCAAAATTTCAGAACCAAACTCATCAGTTTTCCTAGTCAAAATATTTTTCTAATATAGGCGGACAGAACTGCCAGTTTTTTGAACTGAAACTGAAACCCAGATTTTATGCCTGAAAACAACCCCTCGGTTTTTGGCCTAATTGAATAACCAAACGATGTCCAAAAATTATAAAAATTATATGGAATTAAAGCTACGGATGTCTAGTTTAACATATTAAAAATTTAGAATTTTTGGGATTAAAAATGAATTAATATTGATTTTACAATCCAGAAATATCCTAACTTAGAGTTTTTCACAAATTCTAAATCCCAAATGTTTATTAAACGTTTTGAAATCTTTTGTGGCACACTAAAATGATTGAATGATTATGTCTAGACCTAGACTGATCATATGTTGTGATGATAGGATTTACTTGATGTTCTTACTTGATTCGTGGATCGCGTTGTTGCAACGCTTGTGCAATAATTGAGGTAGGACGTTCTAGCCTTTTCTGGGAGTAGTCAAGTGTTTTAAATTTCCCTGTTTTATCAATGGCATGCTGTTTTCAGTTTATGAAATTATTAAATTATTTTTGATGAAATAAACGCATGCAACGTATTTGGTAATTAAATGTGTATTTTAAAGCGTGTTTTGATTTATGGCATAATATAACTTGGTAAATACCATCTTTTGAATAATCCGGTGAACATAATTGAGCTCTAGTTCACGATCATTGTAAATGATGCGTGCGTCCCAAAGTTGACGCCATGGGGGAAGGTCCCTAAACCTGCGCAGGGCCGTTCGGCCTATTTAGAGCGTAACGAGATGATCTGGGATAATTCAAATTCGAGGCACGTATATTATAGCTACGACAAGTCCTCACTCATAATATGATGGTTTGTTTTAATGATTTATTATTTTAATATTGGGCCACGTATATTACAGCTACGCTAAGTCCTCAGCAGAATAAAACTTGCATTAAAAATGTTTTTCACGAAATTGTTGATTATTTTTTTTTGTTATGATTATTATGTCATGTATTTTTTTTTAAATTGTTGATTATTTTTGGAAACGAATATTATGCCATATTTTTAAATGTTATCTGTTAACCCACCTTTGTTTCTGTCCTACTGAGCCAGCGCTCACGTCTATTTTTCTTTGTAATTTCGAAATGACTACTTCCAGGTACGGGAGGTAGCAGTTCTGAAATTCGTTGAGATATCCGTTACTACCGACGATGATGCTATCCATTTTCTCCATCTTCTTCTTTCTGTTTCTCGTTCTGATGTAATGAAACTTTAAGTTTGTACTTTATTTCACGTTATTCAAATTTCATGCTTGGGAATATTTATGGTTGGTAATTTCTTTTGAAAACCGATTTTGTGTTTGATTTCCGCATTAAAAGGTATTTACTTTTTACTTTATTTTGTTTTGTGGTTATGATGCTACTTTATAAATAATTAGACTTAGCTAAATTATAATATTGACCCGTTTTTCATAATAAATGTTTTCCTTAAATCTCGGGTTGATATTATGATTTGGCTGCCGTGTTACGTGTCTAAATTTTGGGCCGTGACAAATAATGGTATCAGAGACCAGGTTTTCAAAAGGGTTTTCCATCAAAACGTTTTCAAAAGGGGTTTTTCATCAAAACATTTTCAAAAGGGTTTTCATCAAAACGTTTTCAAAATACCCAAGCATAGTTTTTTTACTCTTAGAAGCTTATAGGATTTCCTCTTCCTTCAATCTCATATAGCAAAATGGCTCGTCCCGGCACGCGTAGTCAGAGGCAACAGAGAGGCAACGACGAAGAGAACCCCGAGAACACGCAGCCTTAAGGGAGACCGAATGCAGCGGTTCCTACACCGAATGATCAGCTAACGGCGATGCAGAACCTCACGGCGGTGATACAGGCTCTCCTCACCGTCTTACCTTTTGGAACACCTAACCTAACTCCTGTAGCCAATGTTGTTCCTAATGAAACCCCGAGAGCGGGGAGTTCTTCTCAGACTCCTCAGCAAACGCCTACCACCGAAAACCCTACCTCTGGAGCAGTACCTACCCAGCCTATGATACATCCTAAATAGGCAGCCCTAACTCTTTTCTTTAAGCCTCATATACCCACTTTCGATGGCACGGGCACAGAGATGGATGCCGACTACTGGTTTGATGCCATTCGTAAGCAGCTAAAGTTGACCGCCACACCTGCAGAGTTTTGGGTTGAGTTTGCTTCCAACAAGCTGGTGGGTCTAGCCTCTACCTGGTGGGCTAGTATCGAGGATGGTTTGACAGAGGAGCAGAGGTCTTCTTGGACAGTTTTCGAGGAGCGTTTTCATGAGCGTTTCTTTTCAGCTCAGTTCCGTGACAGAAAAGCTAGGGAGTTCATCCATTTGAAGCAAGGGTCTATGTCAGTGCGGGAATATGAAGCCAAGTTCACTGAGTTGGCCCGGTATGCGAAGAATCAGGTTTTTGATGAAGCTACTAAGTGTCTCCACTTTGAGGAAGAGCTTAGCCTCTATGTGAAGAGGGGTGTACAACCGTTCCAGATCAGGGATAGCTACCAGCAGATAGTTGCTAAGGCGTTGACAATGGAAGAGGGCAACAAGGAGTTCCTTGAAGCTCGTAACAAAAACAAGTCTGGACCAATCCGTAACAAGCCTCAACACAAGCCGCAAACTCCTTACCAGAAGAACCAGCAGTCTCAGGGATCAGGTTCTCATCAGTTCTCTGGACAGCGACAGGGTCGGGTGAATGTGATTACCTGCTTCGAGTGTGGTGATGAAGGCCACAAAAGAAATGTCTGCCCGAAGAGACAGTCGAGAGACAATGCTCATAGACATCATCATCAGCGGAATCAGAATGGTCTTCCACAGAGACAACAGTTTACTTCCCAGTCTTCGCAGTCACAGCGCCCTCAGCTTCTGGCTCCCTATTAGCCTCAGCGCACGAGCCAGTACACTACGCCTTATGCTTCACATGCTACACCGCTACAGCAGTTCTCAGTGTCGAGTTATCAGAGACCACCACTACAGGGTCAGAGTAACGGCTATCAGCGAGGGAATACAGCTCAAAATCGTGGTAAGGCACCACAGGTACACGCTCTTGGAGCTGACAACATGGAGATAGATCATACACTGACTGCATTAGATGGTATAATTCCTATCTTTGGTACATATGCGTATGTTTTGTTTGACACCGGGGCTACACACTCTTTTATAGCCCAACATTATGCTCGTTCACTTGGTTTAAAACTGCAAAATCTTAACTTTCCCTTATGTGTGAAATCCCCGTTGGGCACGACTATCGTTAGTGATGGGTGTCAAGCCTATGTTTATGTTGGGGATGTTTGTTTGGAGGCATCACTTGTAGTAATGCCTATGTTTGCTTATGATGTTATTATGGGATATGACTGGCTTTCCCGATATGGGATTATGCTTGATTGTCATAATCGTTGCGTTATCTTTACAACTGATTTCGGACATGTAGTGTCCTATCAGTTAAGCTTAGTTTTAGATGTTGATAGATCTGCTCTGAGGTTAGTGTCGAAGAGTAGACAGGGTATTTTTTGTTTCTTATCCTTGTGTGCGGTGGAAGGATCCAGTTCTGAAAAGAGTACCCAACCTATACCTGTTGTCGATAGTTTTCCAGATGTTTTTCCAAAAGCTCTTCCAGGTTTACCGCCTCATCGAGAAATAGAGTTTCGTATCAACTTAGTTCCCGGAACAGCTCCTTTTGCTTCTGCTCCGTATCGTATGGCACCTCTAGAGATGAAAGAGTTGAGCAAGCAGCTGGATGAGTTGAAATTGCTGGGCTTTATCCGAGACAGTAACTCACCTTGGGGTTCGTCAGTCCTTTTCGTTAAGAAAGCCGACGGTTCGCTACGTCTCTGTGTGGACTACAGAAAGCTCAACAGTGTGACCATCAAAAATAAGTATCCGTTACCACGTATAGATGACTTGTTCGATCAGTTGGGTGGAGATTGTTTCTTCTCCAAGGTTGATTTGAGATTCGGTTATCATCAGCTTCATGTTAGAGAGGAGGATATCCTGAAGACAGCGTTCCGAACAAGGTATGGAAAGTTATGAGTTCTTAGTAATGCCTTTCGATTTGACAAACGCTCCAGCAGCCTTTATGGATATGATGAATAGAGTCTTCCGACCTTTTCTTGATAAGTTCATCATCGTATTCATCGACAAAATCCTCATCTACTCCAGAACTCGTGAAGATCATGCACAGCATCTCAGTATAGTTTTACAGACTCTTCGTGAACATCAGTTGTACGCCAAGAAAGAAAAATGTGAGTTTTGGATGACAGAGGTTAAGTTTCTCAGGCATATAATCTCAGGAGACGGTAAATCAGTGGATCCATCCAAGGTTGAAGCGATTCTTAAGTGGGGACGACCGAAGAATGTTCCAGAGATCTGAAGCTTCTTGGGCTTAGCGGGATATTATCAACGTTTTGTACAGGACTTCAGCAAGCTCGCCGCTCCCCTCACCAATCTGACAAAAAAGGATGTACCTTTCATTTGGGACAACAGCTGTGAGTCAGTTTTCCAGGAGTTAAAGAGTCGTTTGATGTCTGCACCTATTCTTATTATTCTGGATCAGGATCAAGTATATGAAATCTACACCGATACTTCTCATCAGGGTCTTGGAGCAGTTTTAATGCAACAGAACCGAGTTGTCGCTTATGCCTCATGACAACTGAAACAACATGAACGAAACTACCCTACACACGATCTAGAGTTAGCTGCAGTAGTGTTCACACTTAAGATTTGGCGTTGTTATCTGTATGGTGCCAGTTTTAGACTGTTTTCAGATCACAAGAGTTTGAAATACCTAGCTACACAGAAAGATCTAAACCTGCGTCAGAGAAGATAGGTAGAATACATGCAAGACTACGACTTCCAAGTCGAGTATCATCCGGGTAAAGCAAACGTGGTTGCAGATGCACTAAGTAGGAAAATAGAGGCAGTTCCCAATCCTAATCATGACGCTTCTATAATGGCTATGCAGATAGATGAGTGGGAAAAGGACAAAGTTCTTATAGCTTATCAGGTTCGTTTTGGTGAAGTTCAGGGTCACCCAGCGTTGTACAACTTAGTGATGGAACCAGACTACGTGCAGAGGATCAAGGAGAATCAGTTGGCAGATACACGTTTCGTTGACATCCGAGAGAGATTGTTAAAGGGCAAGCATGTTGCAGAGTGGTCGATGGATGCCAGTGGAATTCTTTACAACGAGGGTCGCTTAGCAGTGCCACACATTCCAGAGCTTATACAGGAGATCTTGTCAGAGTTTCATCAGTCGAGGTTCGCCATGTACCCAGGTGGAAACAAGATTTATCAAAACCTAAGACGGAAGCTTGTTGGAGAGGTATGAAGTTAGATGTAAAGAACTTCATGGCCAATTGATTGACGTGTCAAAAAGTAAAGGCAGTACGGGAGAGACCTGCAGGTCTGCTCCAACCACTTCCAATACCTCGGTGGAAGTGGGATAGTATAAGAATGGACTTCCTAACTGGCTTACCAAAAGCACAGGATGGATCTGATGGAGTCTGGGTAGTAGTAGATCGTCTCACGAAGACCGCGCACTTCATCCCGTTCAAGACGACTTGCACCAAGAACCAGCTAGTCGAGCTTTACATGAGGAACGTAGTCAGATTGCATGGAGTCCCTTCAGTGATCATTTCTGATCGTGATACGCGCTTCAACGTTCGTTTTTGGCAAAGTCTACAAGA
The DNA here is from genome assembly GCA_035233585.1 of Antiaris toxicaria. Taxonomy (NCBI): domain Eukaryota; kingdom Viridiplantae; phylum Streptophyta; class Magnoliopsida; order Rosales; family Moraceae; genus Antiaris; species Antiaris toxicaria. Next base: position 50,913,232 of record CP141153.1, read on the forward strand.
AGCTCTAGGCACAGAACTGAACTTCAGCACCGCTTTTCATCCGCAGACAGATGGTCAGTCAGACCGTCTCATACAGATTCTCGAGGATATGCTACGTACCCGCGTTCTTGATCTTAGAGATGGATGGAGCAAACACCTCTACCTGGCAGAGTTCGCATACAACAACAGTTATCAAGCGAGTATCGGAATGGCACCCTTTGAAGCATTGTATGGAAAGCCTTGTTGGTCACCCATCTATTGGGTTGACAACCAGGAAGCACCCGTAGGTGGACCTGATATAATCCTAGACCAGTATGAGAAGACTACCATCATCAAACAATGACTTCTAACAGCACAGAGTCGACAGAAGAGCTATGCAGATCAACGCAGAAAGCCGTTAGAGTTCGAGGTTGGAGAGTTTGTATTGCTAAAGGTGTCACCGAAGAAAGGTATCTCTCGTTTCGGAGTAAAAGGGAAGCTAGCACCGTGTTACATTGGACCTTTCGAGATCGTATGCAGAGTTGGTAAGGTTGCATATGAGCTGAAGTTACCCGACACCTTGGGAGTGCACAACGTTTTCCATGTATCAATGCTGAGGAAGAGTGCACGAACAGAGTCCGAAGTTATTTCAACAGATGATGTAGAAATCCAACCAGATGTCTCTTACGTCGAGGTTCCAGTGAAGATTTTAGATCGTAAGGTCAAGCAGCTGAGAACGAAAACAATATCCATGGTGAAGGTTCTTTGGAGTAACCATGGTGAAGAGGAAGCCACATGGGAAACCGAGAAAGATATGCGCGAGAACCATACCAAATGGTTTGCTAAGCAGTAGAGTACATATAATGTAGTCGACCTAAGTTTGTTTTGTAACCCTACTCTGTTCATAGTGGTAGATATACCACTATATGTTTTGAAAGGTGCATTTAGATCGCTTAATGAAATGAGAAGTTATTCATATTCTTATTCTCTTCTTTAGTGTGGAGTAATTCTCAAAGTTTCGAGGACGAAACTATTTTTAGTGGTAGATATTTGTGACGCCTTAAATTTTATTTAAGGGTCAATATATAATTTAAATAAAATTAGTGTGCCAAAAATTAATTAAAAATCTCTTGGAAACCCTAGGTTGGTTTCCTAGTCAAATTCCACTCAAAAAGTCAACAATTTTAACTTCAAAAAAAAAACCGTAAAATATTTGGCCATCACTTGGGATTTTAATTAAAATTTAAATCCCACAAATCCAAGGAGGATTCAAATTCAAATTTCATCCCTTAAATATAAAGAAGAAATTCGACCATAAAGTGTAGGAAATAAAGGAGATTTTATTTGAATTAAAAGCTAGGTCAAAACTCATTCAAAATTCAAATTATTTTTTTTCCTAAAAACTAATGGATAATTTTCAGCCACTTAAGGGGAAATAAGAGAGAAAACCCTAGCCTCAAAACACCACAAAAACTTTCCCTTTTACCCCTTAAAATTTTCGGCCGAACAAGGAAGAGAAAGGGAAAGAAAAACCTAGTATAAAAACCCCCTTTTAACTCTCATTCACCCTTCCTTCACTCTCAAAAATTCGGCCAGCCTCCCCTTGTTTCCTCTCTGAATTTTCTCTCCCAAAACACCCCCAAAATAGCAAACAAATCCTACTTAAAGGCAGCTCAAGGATTTAATAAATTTTGAAACAAAAACAAGGTGAGAAATCAACTTTTTCCTTCCTTCTCCTTTTGATTTTAAATCCGAAATTTATATGGTTTTGTCCACTGTTTTCCCTACTGTTTTGAAGACCCCAACACTCACACAAATTCAGCCAAAAAGGAGACCAAGCATTAAAAATAGTGCAGCACAAACAAGGTGTGAATCTCTCTCTCAAACCCTAAAAATTTTGCCTCTTCGTTTACCTTTCAAAAACCCTATTATCACATGTGGAACATTTTATGTTTTTGTCAATTTGATTCTTGGGTTGTGTTAACCACATATAATTAAGGTCCTCCACAAAATTTAGTGATCATTGGATGAAAATTGAATTGGTTTGAGACTAATTGAAATTCGGACACAGAAAAACAGAAATCTGGAAAATTACCATATAAACAGTAAATTTGTGTCAGCCATAACTTGAGTTTTAAAAATGATTTTCGAGTGATTCTTAATCCTAAAATTAAATTCAAGATGTCCCCTAAATGAATGCAAAATTTCAGAACCAAACTCATCTGTTTACCTAGTCAAAATATTTTTCTAATATAGGCAGACAGAACTGCCAGTTTTTGGAACTGAAACTGAAACCCAGATTTTATGCCTGAAAACAACCCCTCAGTTTTTGGCCTAATTGAATAACCAAACGATGTCCAAAAATTATAAAAATTATTTGGAATTAAAGCTACGGATGTCTAGTTTAACATATTAAAAATTTAGAATTTTTGGGATTAAAAATGAATTAATATTGATTTTACAATCAGCCTAGGTTAGTCTGTCCATGTCCAGAAATATCCTAACTTAGAGTTTTTCACAAATTCTAAATCCCAAATGTTTATTAAACGTTTTGAAATCTTTTGTGGCACACTAAAATGATTGGATGATTATGTCCGGACCTAGACTGATCATATGTTGTGATGATAGGATTTACTTGACGTTCTTGCTTGATTCGTGGATCACGTTGTTGCAACGCTTGTGCAATAATCGAGGTAGGACATTCTAGCCTTTTCTTGGAGCAGTCAAGTGTTTTAAATTTCCCTGTTTTATCAATGGCATGCTGTTTTCAGTTTATGAAATTATTATATTGTTTTTGATGAAATAAATGCATGCAACGTATTTGGTAATTAAATGTGTATTTTAAAGCGTGTTTTGATTTATGACATAATATAACTTGGTAAATACCATCTTTTGAATAATTCGGTGAACATAATTGAGCTCTAGTTCATGATCATTGTAAATGATGCGTGCGTCCCAAAGTTGACGCCATGGGGGAAGGTCCCTAAACCTGCGCAGGGCCGTTGGCCTATTTCGACCGTAACAAGATGATCTAGGATAATTCAAATTCGAGGCACGTATATTATAGCTACGACAAGTCCTCACTCATAATATGATGGTTTGTTTTAATAATTTATTATTTTAATATTGGGGCACGTATATTGCAGCTACGCTAAGTCCTCAGCAGAATAAAACCTGCATTAAAAATGTTTTTCACGAAATTGTTGATTATTTTTTTTTGTTATGATTATTATGTCATGTATTTTTTTTAAATTGTTGATTATTTTTGGAAACGAATATTATGCCATATTTTTAAATGTTATCTGTTAACCCACCTTTGTTTCTGTCCTACTGAGCCAGCGCTCACGTCCCTTTTTCTTTGTGATTTCGAAATGACTACTTCCAGGTACGGGAGGTAGCAGTTCTGAAATTCGTTAAGATATCCGTTACTACCGAAGATGATGCTATCCGTTTTCTTCATCTTCTTCTTTCTGTTTCTCGTTTTGATGTAATGAAACTTTAAGTTTGTACTTTATTTCACGTTATTCAAATTTCATGCTTGGGAATATTTATGGTTGGTAATTTCTTTTGAAAACCGATTTTGTGTTTGATTTCCGCATTAAAAGGTATTTACTTTCTACTTTATTTTGTTTTGTGGTTATGATGCTACTTTATAAATAATTAGGCTTAGCTAAATTATAATGTTGACCCGTTTTTCGTAATAAATGTTTTCCTTAAATCTCGGGTTGATATTATGATTTGGCTGCCGTGTCACGTGTCTAAATTTTGGGCCGTGACAATTATCTTCAAAATTTCGTCCATAGTTTGTTGGGATTTGGATTCAAAATTCAAGTAGGATTCTAACAAGATTATCCTCTCTAAATCCAACTCAAATTCGAATTTCAAACCTTGTGGATTTTCCACAACAAATTCGAATCATACTTGGACTGTGATTCAAAATTTGAATTTCAAATCTCAAATTCGAATTTCAAATTCAAATTTCAAATTTCAAATTTCAAATTTCAAATTTAAATTTCAAATTCAAATTTCAAATTTGAATTTCAAATTCAAATTTCAAATTCAAATTTCAAATTTCAAATTTCAAAATTTAAAATTCAAATTTCAAAATTCAAATTTCAAAATCCACAAAACGGTTGTGTTTCAAATTCTTGTTCTCATGGATAATTTTCTACAACTCCAATCCAATCTCAAATAAAATCATGGCAACTTTATTTGGAGTTCGAATAATTATGTACTCTATTATCCAAAACAAAATCTGAATCCAACCGGAGAGAATCTTGTCTACCATCCTAATCCTGTATCATCACCATCCATGCATAATAAACTAGCCAATAGCATACACAAATCAATTTGCCAAACGTTAAGGAATTATGTGGAGCTAGTAGAGGGACTGATTGGACATATATAATCGGGCTCCCGCAAATCCATATGATCATCATTCTTTACCGAACAACTCAATCGTATGATCACTAGTTTTAGAGTCACACCACTATAAACCTGAAACTGAACTCCCAATTATATACCGTATTACGTAAGCCTGTGACAAGCTACTATCCAATGACCTTATCATATATGCAAAACCCTCATATGATATCCATGATCAGCCTTAGGTCAAAGTCCGTTTAATCCTACTGATCAGGCTATCCTAAAGTTCCATTATACTACCGAATTAAGAAAATGATTATTCACCATATGTGAATAAGAAGTCATCCGCCCAGCAGACAACCCAAGGCCTTGTCCATTTTCACATTCAGTATAATGCCTTTAAGAGGGTACCTTTAACTCCTTAGAGCTATGATTCTGATATCTGCAAACAAACCCTTCATCGTATATAAGTCATGCACCCAACGAACCGGTCTATAAGCTTACTACCTCTGAGACGCTTTAGCCATTGGAACATCAAAGTACACAAGTCATATACATGAAGTAGTTCATTTACTCAGGATTAAGGTTATTGCACAATGGACGTCAAAAGTAGATTGATCCACTCATAGCGGACTACGTAGATCAATCACGCTTTAGTCCCGGTCTAATATGTCACCACCAAGTAACATATCCATGTCTCTACTTGGGAGTCCAGCTCCAGACAGTCAAGACAAACCGTCCCCTCCAAGGCTTTAGACAACATAATAGTCTTAACATGAGTTAGATGCTCGGTCTAACCCCATAGACTACAGACCATAGTTTAGACCGCTAACTTTAGAATATTGTCTTCTTGCATACAAAAGTCCATTGCATGCAACGTTCTAACAGTTTTAACACAAGCAGTCAGTCAGCCATATTTGCTTACATTTACTTTAACATGTAAATAAGACGAGGACAGATAGCAATGTAATGAATAACCTCTATGTATAATTTTATTATCCAGTTCAAAATAAATACATCAAAAATATCTCTAATGCTTAGGGCATTTCCTAACAGCAAGATCTTCTGGAAATATCTCCATGAATTCCCTGACTATTGGTACGTTGTCGGGTCCTATCTCTATTCCTTGAGTCTTATCTGCTACGTATACTAGGAAGTCCGTGCATCCACTAGATAGCATCTCACGAGCCTTCACTGCTGATATCATCGTCTTTGGTTGCTCTGGCGACAAACCCTTGTAGATGAACTTTTCACATCTGATTGGTTCGAAAACGATTTTCCGCCTTCAACAGTTTATGACAACGTTGTGTCCTAAGTTTTTTCTTTTTTTTTTTTGGGCAGAATCTGATGATGCAACGAATGGGTGGCTCCAGAATCAAGTAGAACTAACGCATCAAAGTTGGCACAATAGAAAGCTGACCTGTCACCATTGCAGAAGTTACAGCTTCAACGTCACTCCCCGTGTAAGCATAGATTCTCCCTTAGCTGTCTGAAGCTTTCAGTATACCTTGTGTGATTGAAGGGTCTTCAATCCTGGTCTGGTTGGTGTGAAGTTGATTATTCTCAGTGCGGGGTTGATTCTGTCGATTCTGCAGGTTGGAGTGGCAATTTTTTTTTTTTTAGCATAGTGGCCTTCCTTGCCACAGATGAAACAACCACTTACTCTCTGCTTGCATTCTCCTGGGTGCCTCTTTCCGCATCTCGTGCACGTCAGGTATTAGTTATCATTCCTTCCTAGTCGTCTCTCTTTTGGGGAAATTCTTCTGTGAATCTTGATTGCCCTAATTCCCCTTTTCTCTTATTGTTGTTATGGGAATGCCTACTATTCTGGCCAGTTCCCATATTCTGCCCTCTGTATTGTGACTCGGGGTTCTGCTTCTCCTGAGCCTACTCGGCTTGTGTTTTCTCCTCCTTTCGTGCCTTAAAATTCTATGCCTTTCGCTCCTTATCATGAACCGACCAGTACTCAGCTCAGATAGTCTTGCTGACACATTCTGCTAGTGTCGCTGGTCCGTGGCTTCCGCTACAGACCTAAACTGTGATTTTCGTTCTGAACATCTTCAGCATTCGTCTGACTCTCTCCTTTTGGTCGGTACCAAATCTGGACAAAGTTGAGCCAACTGCTCAAACTTCTTGACTGCCTCCATAACAGTCATACTACCTTGGTGCAGGTTATCGAACTCGTCTTACTGCGCTACTAATGCTTCCTCGTTGAAGTACATCTCCTTGAATTCCTCAATGAAATCACTCCAGCTCATCTCTCTGATGTTCCTCCTAATGGTTACCATCTTCCACCACTAACGTGCCTCATTGCACAGAGTGAAGGATGCGTACATCACTTTCTCTCTCTATCTTTTAACCCTATAAAATCCAAGATTACTTGGATATCCGTTAGCCAATCATCGGCCTCTATAGGGTTGGTGATTCTTAAGAATTCTAACGCTTTCATGCGTCGAAATCTCTCATACAAGTCACCTTCCCTAGGGATTGGCAGAAAACAATTGCTGCTACGAAAGCAGCCATTACTATGGGTGCTAGTGCTTTCCGAGCTGGAGGAGCTGCTTGCTCCCTCAGAGTTTTTGGGGCTACTAGAGCCTCCTGTGCTAGCATCTCTACTGACTGTGGTGCCTGGGGTTGCTGGTCCAGCTGTTCCCTAAGCTGGTTTAGCTCCCGTTACTGGTTCTCTATCATCTCTCGCATGGCTATGATATGTGCTATCAACTCATCCTCTCGGGATGCTGGGTTTAACTAAGCTCTCGTTCTTGCCATGTTTTCCTATGTAACCCTATCGTACAGCGAGAAAGGAAAATACGTCTCTTAAATTCTGTACTTGGGACTCGTATCACATATCATTTTCTTTCTTACTTAACAATCTTACTTAAACATTATGGATATAAATATACACACTATATCCACCTTTCTTTCTCTCATACTGTGATGTTCAATACAATTACCGCATTGTATTGGGACATCGTCTGAGTGCTAGGATTCGTCCTGCACTTCCTGTCATATCATACTCACACTGTGGAAAAAATTTATATCTGGCCCCTAGGGCAAAGCTTTACTACTTATCTCATAATATATTTCACATAATATATATACATATATTCAAGATTCTAATTCAGTGGGAGTGATACACACTTCCCTTATACGATCCCAACAAGTACATTATGCTACAACTGACGGGGGAGAGCTACTGCTTCCCTCTATATTTTTTCATAACTAACATTCCGCAAAAGGGTTACTACAATTGGAAGGACAATCCTGATTCAGTATCAGGCATCTCCTCACCGTCACTATCACTGAGTGAGTACTCCTCTGGGTTCTCCTCTTCTTCTCAGTCGAAACTGACCTCGTCATCGCTGGCTATGATGACTTGGGGTTTGTACATCCCCATCTATTCGTCATTACTAAAGCGGTTGGGGATCTCCTCTCCCTCATCGTCGGGATGGGCGTCGGAAAGAGTCTCGTTATCTTCCTCTTTCATGGGGTGTTCAGGAGGCATAACGGCTGGTTCGGGATTCTCCATCGGCTCCCTATTGCCCTTGTGTACTTCTGGCTGGTGCTCGGCCATGAGCTCTTCATCAGCCAGTTGGGGTGCTGGTTCTACCGGGTCACCCTCCATAATGGCGGCTGCTATAATGCCTTGGGATTGTGTAGGGTTCCCGGGGTTGAGCACTATTCTCTCGGTGTTCACTATCTCCTTGATAAGGCTTGCTAGTCCTGCTTGATCGCTCTTCTAATTCTGTTTGGCAAGGTCTCTTTCTCTCTTTGGGTCTTCTCCTGCCTTGATCCACTTTTGTCTCGGAATGTATTATAGAAGTCCATATCGGTTCCTTGTAGCGAACAGCATACGTTAGAACTGTATCGCTGGACATCAGCTGCAGTCTTTCAGTCCGACAAACAAATTCTCGTATATCCATAACTCTAGGGAACTTCGGCGGTTTCACTCCCCGCTTGCCCATAAAGAAAAACTGAGGCTGATGCTGGACTCCTCTCAGAGATTGGCTTGATCGTGGTATGGCGAAACTCGACGCAGTTAAGAGCTCATCCTGGTCATAAGGATCCCGATACACACGAGAGTATCTTCCTGAGAGATATCAACAGCCAACAGGACTCAGTTATCCTGGTCAATGACGTACAATTGGGGAATCACTTTAATAATGTGAAACTAGTCCTGACATTCTCATAGAGTGCAGGAGTACTGTTTGCCACTTGAAACTTAGTGGACAACTAACTCTAAAGATCGGTACAACTCGAGCAGTAATCCATGTTCTTTCTCTGAGCAGTTCTCTAGCACTGCACGGTCGTGATTTTTCGTATAATGATCTCAGCATCTTTTCATCTTATCCTCACCATCATAGATTTTATCGTTTCATTACTATAAAATGTTATCTTCAATAGATAAACATTTACCGACTAAAAATAAAACTAACTTACTTAGACAGATGAGGTAGGCATGCGGTGATGTGAGGTAGGATGGCAGGAAACCTCTCTGATACCAACTGTGACACCCCGTGCCCTCAGCGGCCCGGACCATCACTGAAAACTATTACTTGCTTCTTTAGCTTTTACTTATACTTCCTCTTTAAAACCGATACTTAAACTTGCTGAATTTAATAGCATAAATTTAGAGGGATTTTTTTTTAATATATACGTACGTATTTACTATTCACGTACGTATACTATTAAAATGCGGAATTTGAAAAACATAAGGATTTCAATTGTACATATACACTTATATACTTGTTTATCTGATTAATATTTACCAGACACTATTTAAATATACTATTCATACATATACTGTTTACTGTTCCAAAATACCAATTAATCTTTACCATTCAAAATATTATTTAACTGTCACCATTCAAATATTATTTACTCATACTGTGCGGAAGAATACTCGCGGTGTATCCATAACCTCATCCTCACATCTACCTCCGCCGCCATCATCGCCCCTTGGTGTTTGCACTATAGGAAGCTTACCTACAGCATGAACACACTCCGTGAGCTTTACGCCTAGTAAGTACAACATGTTAACCGCAAAACATGTTTAAAATATAGCACATACTTAAAATCCTAAGCATGACATATATCACTTAATAAATCACATACCATATAAGCATATCACACATCAGCTCACATATCATGTCATCACATAACATGTCATAACACTGAATATAAAACTTCACATACTTTATGCATGACAGAAGCATCGTGTACTGTATGCATTCTACTGAAAAAAAAAGCATAACGAACTATAACTAACGCATGATCCGGTTATGTTCATTTATGCTTCAAACTTCTCTTTTCTTTTCTTGTCTATTTAGGGCCCATGTGTCAGTACCGTGTGCGCGCAGACCAACGGTAATGCCCGAGGTTAACTAATGCCGACGAGCCATCAACTGATGCTCAACTTTTGGCCTTAACTTTCTTTAACTGGAAACCCCTTCGACTGAAGGAGCCGGTACGACACACCTATTTATTTCCATCTTGTTTAACTGTTCTAACCATACGCTTCTCTAAGCTGTCCCCAATCCTACGCGGTAGGGATCTATGGCTTCTAACTTGTTCTTTCATCAATCTACTCGATTGTGAAACTATATGCTCTTATGTATGCTATGCAGCATCGTGTGCAAGATACATACTTAAAATACTGGAAAAGTATCATTTTAAATTCATTTTATCCATGCTGTAGGCGGAGTTGTACTTACCTGTCAGCAGACTGTTTATACTCTCGCCTTCGTCACAATACAGGTACCTCCCTGTAATCATAATGCATTATATTAACATTCACTCTTAGGTCACCGTGGTCATTAGTGACTAATAAAAATTCTCGTTATGTGGTACCGACCCTTATCGGTACTAATTGCCCTCTTCTTAAGAATTTGATTTTCTAATCATGGTTAATTAATTTATTTGCTCAATAAATTAATTCACGTCGCTCTTAGGTCACTCTATCGTTAGGAACTAATAAACTTATCGTTGTGTGGTACCGATGCCTATCGGTACCCAACTGCTCTACTTTGGGAAATTTGATATCTAATTTTTAATCATGCTTGATTAATTTGTCTACTTGACAAATTAATCACTGTCTCTCACTATCCCATTCCGACTTGGTCCATGACTGGCTAACCGACCAGTCAACTGACTGAATACCTCTCGTATGACCATTTAGCCTGTCGGGTTACCGTTACCGATGTAATCACCCCAAATATTATACTTAGATCACACCCGTCCCTCGGGTGGCACTATTCTGATCTAGGGGTCGTTTTCTTACATTTCGAGATTTCTAATTGGGCGGTTCACTAATCCTGTAAACGTCCGTCCTTCTTTCCTGGACCTAGGTCATCGAGGGGGCTCGGGTTTCCATCCCAATCACATTTTCACCCCTCGTTTCCTAAAATACCCCTTTGTGCCGTTTTAGAAATTTCGGCAGCATTTTCGCTTAATTTTTGGGTTTCTGGTGTCTAGGAAACGCCTCAAAACCATCTAACCTATTCTAACCTGCCACGTACTAAACAAGAGGCCTAAGTTTTACGTAAAAGCTCCGCTTTTTACGTAAAAATATTCACATTTCCTCACATTCTCTTTTTCGACATTTCATCCCTTTTTCTTACAATTCCTCAAGTCAGTAAACCATAATTAATACATAATTATTTCTAATAATAAATTAAGGAATCAAGGGATCAAAACCACTACCAAAATCGTTCCCATCGGCGGTCGGGTGAATCGTTCGATCTCGATCGCACAACCTTTGAATCATCGTTCTCCACTTTTGAAACTCCGGTTTGCAAATCCGATGCCGCGGATGTGTCCGGAATGTCAAAAATAGGCCAACGGGCCATTCTTCAATTTTCAGTCTCCGGGTCGTCGTTGACCGGCGCTGACCTCCATTGATCGGTGTTGACCGGTCGTTGACCGGCGTTGACCACGGCGGCAATGGGAGTGGCATCCACCATCTTGAAGAGCTCGACGAGAGGAACCCATTGGTGGTGTCAATTTCACCAATAGAGGCTCCTATCACCGGAAATCGGCCCTTGAAAGGTTGGTGACGGCGGCGGTGTTGGATCTTCATTTTCCAGCGTTGTTGCCCAAAATTGATTTGGGGCTTTTGATCTACGTGTTGTTCTGAGCATTTTGATACTGACCTTGCAACTCAACTCCGCCGGAATAGCGAGATTCGACGGCGGCAATGGCGACGGTGAACCTTGGGAGGTGCGATCTGGCGGTTGTTGACGTGAAATGAAGCCTGGGTTTTGTTCTACTCTTCACCACGAATCTATTGGGACCAGAATCGTGGCATTTGGACGTCGGACGGCGGAGAAATCACGGTTTGAAAAATTCGGCCACCGACGGCTTTAGGCAGCGCGTGCGGCGTTCTCCGACGTCGGTTCTGTCGACTCGGCACACCATTGGACTCAGCTCGAGAGCTTTCTAATGGTGCCAGCGGTGTCGAAAACGGAGGCTGGATTTGATGGTCAGTCACTGTTCATCTTCGTGTGCTGTGGGGGAGGGAGAAAATGAGATTTGGAAAAATATGGGGGCTATTTTTCTAGAATCCCCAAAATTTCGTCCTTTATACTAATTTTTTGAAAAATTTTAAGACAGGCTATACTGACTAATTTGGGCGTACTGAACCCAAATATATCAGTTTTATCTTCATCCGAGGTCGTCTCGACCAGTTTCCCGATACTGCATGGTTCCCGGTCAAAAATTACTTGTTATGCTAAAATAACTAATTTGAGCATTCTAATTCCAAATATATCAATTTTATATCAAGAAAAGGTCATCTTGACCAATTTCTTGATACTGTGGTTAGGCCTACACTGTGTTGACACTATGCACACATAACGAGGCGTTTTCACGTGAAATTTCAAACACAGTCTTCCTTGACTAATTTGGACGTGCTGATTTCAAATTTATCAGTTTTACATCCATCTAAGGTCTTCTAGACCAGTTTTCGGGATCTATATGACCCCACCTTGAAAAACGTGTCAGGTGCCCGATTGACTAATTTGGGCGTCCTGAGTCTAAATATATCAGTTTCGGGGGGAGAAAAGGTCGTCTTGACCCTTATCCCGATACTGCGTATCTTTTAAACAAAATCTACATTTTGTTCTCACTTGACCAGATTGAACCTGCTAACTATTAATGTGTCAATTTTATGCCAGATTAAGGCCGTCTTGGCCACTAACCTGACACTGCGTTTCTCGCTATTCACTAATCACTATTCACTGTTCACTTTTCACTATCTGACTGACTAATCTGAGCGTTCTGACTTTGATTTTGTCAGTCTATGGGCGAGAAGAGGTCATCTAGACCGCTTTTCTCGATACTGTACATCTATTAGGGCAATTATCACTGCTGCGCTCAGATGACCAGTCTGAGCGTACTGATGACTAGCTCATCAGTTCTGTATCATGAAATAGTCGTCTAGACCGGTTTCTTGATATTGCGTGTCTCAACGCATACTCACATAATAATGTGGACCGATTTCACTGTCGGTTGCCCCTTTCACTGCATGAATAGTAATTAAACGTTACTATTCCCATTTAATTCATTCAACTGAAAAGCACACTGTGTTTATTAACTTAATTACATCATTACATAGTAATTAAGTTTCATAATTCATGAGAGTCGTTACAGTGGCTCTCGGCTCATTACACAGCGTTCTACACGGACTCTTACGCGTGCGTGTGCAACGCAACACGGGCGTGTACATTTCAGACACAGACATGTACTAGTTGAAACTACTCAACACGACCATGTCTTTGAAATACATTCATCTATCTGAGCGGTACACAACCTCTTACACGATCGTGTACTTGACCGTGTTACACTACACGACTATGTACACTCACACGGCTATTAATAGATACATAGTCCGAATGGCACACGGTCACTCACACGGCTGTGTACCTGACCGTGTTACTTAAATTGTACTAAAAGACATTAAATTATGTCCATTTTATTCCTTAATGACTTATTACATGGTAAGTAGGTGTCATGAAAATAGCGGTCATTACAAAATTATACACTACCGACATTTCAGGAGGTAATGCCAACTTATATGCAACCTTCCCAATGCATTTGATAATTTCAAATGGTCCAATATATCTTGGACTCAATTTCCCTCTCTTACCGAAACGCACTATCCCTTTCATCGGTGAAACCCTTATGAAATCCCCTTTGTTAAACTCTAGGATCTTCGTTTATCTGCATAACTCTTCTGTCAGCTCTACACAATCTTCATTCGTTGCTGTATTTTTGCAACTGCATTAGTTGTTTCTTCCATAAAGTCCATTTTGTGTAGCTGCTTTTCTTCTAGATCGTACCAATAGACAGGTGAACTACACTTCCTTCCATATAAAGCTTCGTAGGATGCCATTCCTATAGAAGCTTGGTAGTTATTATTGTACGAAAATTCTACCAATGGAAGTTTTTCATTCCAGTTTCCCGAGAAATCTATTATACATGCGCGAAGCATGTCTTCTAATGTTTGGATTGTCCGTTCAGATTACCTGTCTACTTGTGGATGAAAAGCCGTACTCAGATGTAATTCCGTTCCCATAGCTTCTTGCACGTACTTCTAGAAATTTGAAGTGAATCGTGCATCACGATCTGATACAATGGACTTAGGAACACCATGTAACCTAACGATATGGGTTACATAAAGGGTCACCAACTTTTCTATTAAAAAAGTCATTTTCACTGTTATGAAACTTGCCGTTTTTGTTAATCTATCGACAAAAACCGAAATGGCATCGTAGCCTTCTCAGGTTTTTGGTAATCCTACCACAAAGTCCATCGTAATATGTTCCTACTTCCTGTAAGGACCACCCCATTTCTGTAGCCTAATTTCTATGTAATGAGAAATTGAAGAATAATTTGATGCCTTTTGTCGCATTTGAGAACATTGTTAGGTACATAGCCATGTAAGTAGCTGTGCACCATTCGGACTATATACGTAAGAGAGGCCGTGTAGAAGGCCATGAATGAGCAAAGAGCCACTGTACAGATTCTCAAAATGCATGAAACCTAATTACTAGGTAATGAGTAATTAAGTTGAAAAATATAGTATATGTTCCAGTTGAATAGATTAGACAGGTATGGTACTGTTTAATTATTAATCAAGCAGTGAAAAGGGTGACTGACAGTGAACCTGATCCACTCTATTATGTGTAAGAATATATGAGACACGTAGTGTCAGGAAACTGGTCCAGACAATCATTTCTTGACACAAGACTGGTGAACAGATCACTAGAACGCTCGGACTGAACATCTAGGCACAGTAGCGATAAATAACCCTAGCAAGGGTACGGTTTCGAGAAAATGGTCTGAATGACCTCTTCTCACCCAAAGACTGACAAAATTGGAGTCCGAACACTCAGACTAGTCAGTTAAACTAGAAATGATGAATAGTGAATAATGAAAAACACAATGTCAGATTAATCCCCAAGACGCCTTAATTTGACCTAAAAATGATATATTAATGGTCAACAGGCTTAATTTGGTCAATTGAGCACAAAATGAGAATTTAATTTGGGGATACGCAGTATCGGGATGAGGGTCAAGACGACCTTTTCTTACCCTAAAACTGATATATTTAGACTTAGAATGCCCAAATTAATCAATCGGGCACCTGACATGTTTTTCGAGGTAGGGTCACACAGATCCTGAAAACTAGTTCAGATGACCCCAGACGGACATAAAATTGATAAAATTAAAATCAGCACGTCCGAATTAGTCAAGAAAGACTGTGTTAAAAATTTCACGCAAAAATGCCTCGATATGCATGCGCAAGTACAACACAATGTAGACACAACCACAGTATAGGAAATGAATAGTAAACTGGTATAGAATGGGCTCTTAGACAGTATAAATCAACTAGGAATGGATAGTACAAAAATTGGATTTAGAAAATCCAATTCCGGGTGAAAATTAGAACACTGCTGAGAAAGGACCGAACATGTCAGTATAAAACTAGACTGTGAAGAGAGGCAAATGCAGATGAATTTTGCCCCTCAAAAACCATGTGCCTTAGTAGAAAAACCAGCTATTTTTAGTTGCAAAACTAGCCCCAAAAAGTAACAATAAAAAATTGGACAAGTTATGACACAAAACCCATTAAACTATATTACATTTTCCATTACTTACCATCACCAAAATTTTTTATTTTTCCCCTTTAATTGGCCATAGCCCCCTCAATTTTGAGGACTGAAATGGGTAGCAAATTTGTCCCCAAATTAGCTTAAGATTGGCTTGATTAAATTAGCTTAAGGTTGGTTAGGTTTACTTAGGTTTGTCTATAAAAGGGTGAGCCTAGCTTTGGTCGGTGTTTCTTTCTTTTTCCCACCCCAAAAACCACAACTCTTCCTCTCTCATTTTCCTTGCTATAGTGGACCATTCCACACCCCCAAAACCAAGCAAAAAGTTTACCAAAAATCAGCCCCTTCAAGCTTGTGTTAAGTGATTTCATTTCCAAGCCATTTCAAGGTGATTAAGGGTAAGATTCTAGAACCAAAACTTTGTGGTTTTTTGTTATTGTTTTGGGTTGATGTTAATAGAAATTTTTGGAGTCTTTGCTAGCACAAAACTGACCCCTACCTCCCTTAGTTCACATGGCCATTTTGGTCACTCAAGCCTTTATTTCGGTGTGCTTGATTCTTAGCACGAAAGGTAAACCCGAAAAACCCTCCTTTTTGTGGTTAGTTGTTTTTAAGTTTTTGATCAAGAAATTTATATGTATTTATTTATGCAAATGAGTTGTAATAGTTTATTTTCAGCCCTAAGATTTCCATTTTTAAGTTTGTGGTTGTGTGGTTGTGTTTACATTTTTATGAATGGATGTGTGCACGTGTGAGCATGAACGTTTTATTTTAAGGATGGCTGGACATAATCTATCCCCAAAAAAAGGCCACGGATTTTGACTATATTGACCCCCTTAGGTTCCGAACTTGGGATTGGTGAAACATGGAGTTTTAAACAAATTTCATTACAGTCGTTTTTGCATCAACTACTTCGGTCAAAAACAACACTAAGATAGGTTTTTCGAGTGGTTTTCATTCAATGCCCAAAACTGGGACTAAAAATCCAAACCCAGAATTAGTCTCGGATTTTGTTAAAAATGGACCAATTAGAGTCCGAAGCAGATCTCAGGCTCAACACGAAAGTTGTAGATGTCGAAATCTTTAAGCTGACCTATGCATGTTTTAAAAATTTGGCCATTTCTAGCCTCAAACAGAGTCGTTTTTTAAATGATGTAAAACTAGAATTTTTACAAAAAAATTGGGCAGAATAGCTATGGGTTTAGTAAGATTCAGACCCGTTTGAGTTAGAGTTGAGCTCTGAGATGAACACGAGAATTGTTCATCTCATCGAGGACGAAAAATTTTATATTCACCAAATTCATAAACTGAGTCATTTTGGATGAGTTTTAAATCAAGTTTCGATAAGTGGTTCAAAAACCACCCTTAAAATGCAACATCCAAAATGTATTTTAACTCTTTAAAAATAAAAATGGTTTTCATAAAAACGTCCTCCACCTTCCAATAGGGTGATAAGGGGACGGTTTCAAAGCATACAATTTTTTCAAGAATTTTATAAGGCAACCAAATGATTTTTCAAAAATAACTAAAACAGTGTGGGTAGCTCGGTAGGCTACCACACCAAATAAGCAATAGTAACCTGGTAGACTACCTAAGTTAATAGCACGTGAGGTAACCGGTTAGTTGAATGGTTGGCAACCAGTCAAGGACCGTGTTTAAATGATACTATGAGGAACGATGATTAATCTGTCAAGAAGATAATTAATCAAACACAATAGAAGTTAGACACCAAATCCCCAAATAGAGTAATAAGGTAACGATAGACCTCAGTACCATACCACTGTAGGAAAATAAACCGGTAAAAACGTATCAGAGTGGCGCAGCGGAACAATAAAAATTTTTAGAACGTTAAATATCTCATGATGCCATATACAATAAATCAACAACAATTAAAACTCATACCTCAAGGATGCCAATGAACAGGAGGAGAGTGACCGGAGGCTTCAACCAACTAGCCTTCTCTACTATTCTCCAATTCCCGAATGGCTGAGTGTGTGGGCACTCTGAACCTCGATCGGTATGCTAGCACTGCTAGTCTTCTTCCGACCACCCAGATCTCTAAAGAACTTTATTGTCACGATGAGCTGTGCAACAATAAGCCTGCTCACCTGAGAGTCTGTGGTCTGAGAGAACTGGAGTGGCAGGACCTCTATTTATAGACCTGCATGAGGTGATTCTCTGAATTCGAATTGGACTAGGAAAAGATTTTCTCCCTTATCCAAACCAAAAAATCCGAATTTTCCAAGGGAGAATCTCCACAATTAAATTCGGTTTTTCTAGATAAATCCAATCCAAATCTTAACAAGATTTTAGCTAGAATTTTATCTCCCTTTTCCAACCAAAAAATCCGAAATTCACAAGGAGAAAATCCTCCAAATTTTCGGCCACTTTTAGGATAAGGGAGAATCAAAATTCCACTAGGATTTCTCAAGCAAAATCTCATCTTAACCTTATCCAAAAATAACCGAATTTCCTAGGATTAGGGATCCAAAATTTCGGCCACTTTTGGGAGGAGAGAGAAACCAAATTCAACTAGGATTGAAGCTTGAATATTCCCTTGAATCTTATCCACAAAATCCGAAATCTTTCATGAGGATTATCCTCAAAATTTCGTCCCTTATTTGTTGGGATTTGGATTCAAAATTCAAGTAGGATTCTAACAAGATTATCCTCTCCAAATCCAACTCAAATTCGAATTTCAAACCTTGTGGATTTTCCACAACAAATTCGAATCCTACTTGGACTGTGATTCAAAATTTGAATTTCAAATTTCAAATTTCAAATTCAAATTTCAAATTCAAATTTCAAATTTCAAATTTCAAATTTCAAATTTAAATTTCAAATTCAAATTTCAAATTCGAATT
Source organism: Antiaris toxicaria (assembly GCA_035233585.1). NCBI lineage: Eukaryota > Viridiplantae > Streptophyta > Magnoliopsida > Rosales > Moraceae > Antiaris > Antiaris toxicaria. The sequence goes on from CP141153.1 coordinate 50,931,530, forward strand.
TCAAATTCAAATTTCAAATTCAAAATTCAAATTTCAAATTTCAAAATTCAAATTTCAAATTTCAAAATTCAAATTTCAAATTCCACAAAACGGTTGTATTTCATATTCTTGTTCTCATGGATAATTTTCTACAACTCCAATCCAATCTCAAATAAAATCATGGCAACTTTATTTGGAGTTCGAATAATTGTGTACTCTATTATCCAAAACAAAATCTGAATCCAACCGGAGAGAATCTTGTCTACCATCCTAATCCTGTGTCATCACCATCCATGCATAATAAACTAGCCTTTAGCATACACAAATCAATTTGCCAAACGTTAAGGAATTATGTGGAGCTAGTAGAGGGACTGATTGGACATATATAATCGGGCTCCCGTGATTCCATATGATCATCATTCTGTACCGAACAACTCAATCATATGATCACTAATTTCAGAGTCACACCACTATAAACCTGAAACTGAACTCCCAATTATATACCGTATTACGTAAGCCTGTGACGAGCTACCATCCAATGACCTTGTCATATATGCAAAACCCTCATATGATATCCATGATCAGCCTTAGGTCAAAGTCCGTTTAATCCTACTGATCAGGCTATCTTAAAGTTCCATTATACTACCGAATCAAGAAAATGATTATTCACCATATGTGAATAAGAAGTCATCCGCTCAGCAGACGACCCAAGGCCTTGTCCATTTTCACATTCAGTATAATGCCTTTAAGAGGATACCTTTAACTCCTCAGAGCTATGATTCCGATATCGGCAAACAAACCCTTCATCGTATACAAGTCATGCACCCAACGAGCCGGTCTATAAGCTTACTACCCTCTGAGACGCTTTAGCCATTGGAACATCAAAGTACACAAGTCATATACATGAAGTAGTTCATTTACTCAGGATTAAGGTTATTGCATAATGAACGTCAAAAGCAGATTGATCCACTCATAGCGGACTACGTAGATCAATCACGCTTTAGTCCCGGTCTAATATGTCACCACCAAGCAACATATCCATGTCCCTACTTGGGAGTCCAGCTCCAGACAGTCAAGACAGACCGTCCCCTCTAAGGCTTTAGACAACATAATAGTCTTAACATGAGTTAGATGCTCGGTCTAACCCCATAGACTACAGACCATAGTTTAGACTGCTAACTTTAGAACATTGTCTTCTCGCATACAAAAGTCCATTGCATGCAACGTTCTAACAGTTTTAACACAAGCAGTCAGTGAGCCATATTTGCTTACATTTACTTTAACATGTAAATAAGACGAGGACAGATAGCAATGTAATGAATAACCTCTATGTATAATTTTATTATCCAGTTCAAAATGAATACATCAAAATGTCTCTAATACTTAGGGCATTTCCTAACAATCTCCCACTTGCCCTAAGCCAGCAGATGTGCCATGTTACGCATCCCCATCGCCTCTACATGCCTCTCAAAGCTTCTAGCTACCAAAGTCTTAGTAAAGGGGTCAGCGATGTTGTCCTCGGACGCGATCTTACATACATCCACTTGTCCTGTCTCCACATGCCCTCTAATAATGTGATACCTCCGATCGATGTGCTTGGTCCTCTTGTGGTGCCGAGATTCCCTTGTGTTGGCAATAGCCCCTGTATTATCACAGTAAAGTGTGATAGGCTTGTCAACACCCGGAATGACCTCAAGGTCTCTAAAAAACTTGCGGAGCCAAACCGCTTCTTTAGATGCCTCAGCCGCAGCCACATACTCAGCCTCCATAGTAGAGTCAGCTGTGCAGCCCTGCTTCACGCTCCTCCACACAATGGCGCCTCCTCCGAGCAAAAACACTGATCCAGATGTCGATTTCCTCGAATCCTTACAAGTCTGGAAGTCTGAGTCCGTGTATCCTATGGGTGTTAGGTCCCCTCCAGAATACACCAGCATATAATCCCTCGTTCTCTTAAGATACTTGAGTATATGCTTTACTGCTTGCCAGTGCTTGGTTCCAGGATTTGCTTGATATCGACTCACCATACCTACTGCAAAACATATGTCCGGGCGAGTGCAAAGCATAGCGTACATAAGGCTACCCACAGCGGATGCATAAGGGACCTTACTCATACGCTCTCTTTCTTCCGATGTCTTGGGACAGTCATCCAATGAAAGAGTTAAACCGGCAATAGAAGGTTGTGAGCCTTTCTTTGCCTCTAGCATTGCATATTTGTCAATTATTTTATCTATGTATGAAGCTTGGGATAACGCTATCATTTTGTTCTTTCGATCTCTGAAGAGACGAATGCCTAGAACATAATTAGCTTCTCCCAAGTCCTTCATGTCAAACTGTTGGTGTAACCAAAGCTTGACCGATGATAAGTTCCCTACATCATTCCCAATGAGTAGTATATCATCGACATAGAGTATCAGAAAGACCACTTTACCATCCTTAATACGTTTATAAACACAAGGTTCATCAACGTTCTGCTCAAAACCGAATGTCTTAATCGCTTGATCAAACCTCTGGTTCCATGAGCGGGATGCCTGCTTTAATCCATAAATGGATCTAAGCAACTTGCAGACTTTCTTATCTTGGCCTTTTGCTACGAACCCTTCGGGCTGTATCATATAGATACACTCTTCAAGATGGCCATTCAAGAATGCCGTCTTGACATCCATTTGCCAGATCTCGTAATCGAGAGCCGCAGCAATGGACAGAAGAATACGGATAGACTTCAGCATAGCAACAGGCGAAAAGGTTTCCTCGTAATCGATTCCAGCCTTTTGCGTGTATCCCTTTGCAACCAGTCTAGCTTTGAAAGTTTCCACTCTCCCTTCCGCATCCTTCTTTCTTTTGTAGACCCATTTGCATCCAATGGGTTTTATCCCATCCGGCAAATCTACAAGTTCCCAAACAGAGTTGGATTTCATAGAATCCATCTCATTGTTCATAGCCTGTTTCCAAGATCTAGAATCAACATCCTTTATAGCTTCATCATATGTGACCGGATCTTCCTCATGCTCATGAGCCTCGGCCTGGTATACCTCAGCATCATACATAAAGAAATTAGGTTTCTTCGAAACCCTCTCACTACGACGAGGCACCCTAAATTGTTGATCGTCTGCAGGTCTTTCACTGGAACTCGGACTTGCATCCAAGACCGAAATCTGTGGAGCAGTTCTTTCACCCGATAACTCCTCTAGCACCACTTTGCTTCGAGGCTTAAAGTCATTCATGTGACTTTCCTCCAAGAATATCGCATGGGTTGAGACAATGACCTTTTGTTCCTTCGGGTTATAGAACAGACCTCCTTTAGTTCCCTTTGGATACCCTACAAACATGCACAATTCTGATCTTGGTTCTAACTTCTTCGCATCCCCATCCAGTACATGTGCCGGGCAGCCCCATATTCTCATATGTCCAAGGGAGGGCTTCCTGCCACGCCACAATTCATACGGAGTTCTAGGAATTGATTTGCTCGGAACCTGGTTCAGAATATAGCACGCCGTTTGTAAAGCATGTCCCCAAAATGATAATGGCAGCGTTGAGTAACTCATCATGGACCGTACCATATCCAATAAGGTCCTGTTTCTCCTTTCGGCTACACCATTCTGTTGTGGAGTACCAGGTGCAGTCAATTGGGATAAAATCCCGTTCTCTACAAGATGTCCTAGAAATTCATCAGATCGAAGTGTCTTTATGGATTTATCCAATTGCTTTTCCACTTCCGCACGATACTCTTTGAACTTGTCAAAGGTTTCGCTCTTGCGGTGCATCAGATACACATATCCATACCTCGAGTAATCATCTATGAAAGAGACATAGTACTCGAACCCTCCTCGTGCTGTGACGTTCATGGGGCCACATACGTCAGTGTGCACAATTTCTAAGAGCTCCTGTGCCCTTGTACCCTTAGCTCCAAAAGACCTCTTAGTCATCTTACCCTCTAGACAAGACTCACATTGGGGAAGTCGTACCTCCTCCAGAGATTCCAGAGGACCGTCTTTCACCAATCTTTGAATCCTATCCTGATTAATATGACCAAGTCTTAAATGCCAAAGATACGCCTTGTTAGAGTGAGAAACTTTCAACCTTTTAGAGTTATCAATTAATTCAGTGTCAAGCAGTGAGTACATCTTTGGTCTGATCAAATATAGGTTTCCATCCATCCATCCAGAACAGATAAAAGACTTATTTCTACGAATATCAACTCTTTTACTAAAAGAAACTGAATAAGAATCCTTTATGAAACAAGCTACCGATATAAGGTTCCTCCTAAAATTAGGAACATAAAAACAGTCTTTCAATAAAATAAACCAAAATTGATCAAAATAAAGATGAACGTCTCCCACTGCCTCAGCTACCACAAAGCTACCATCTCCAGTCCGCAACGAGAGGCTCCTATCATGTAGACTTCTCGTTTCCACGAACCCCTGCATCGAAACACCAACATGATTAGTGGCGCCCGAATCAATGACCCATGTGTCTTTCGATTCTTCCACCAAACACGCTTCCAAATAATGAAGTTCCTTACCTTCCTTGCCCTTGGAGGCTAGGAATTCCCGGCAAGCCTTCTTGAAGTGACCTACCTTACCACAGTGGAAGCATTTGGACTTTTTAGGGTCCTTTGGCTTCTTGTTCTTCTTCTTCTTCTTCCCGTCCGAGACAGGAGGATTAGAAGAACTGGAAGCCACTTGCTTCTTATTTGGCCTCTTCCTCTTCCGTGAGGGATTGGAAGATTCCGCCAAATTGGCCTCTCCTTTAGGTCGGACCACATCTTCATCCCTGATCATCCGCTCATAAGCCTGTAGTTGCTTCATGAGCTCGGTAAGTCCTAACTCTTTTGTCGCCAGATTGTATGCGGCCTTAAACCCCACAAAATCTTTAGACAGAGTCTTGAACACCATCTCGATCTGGGTGTTGTAGTCTAACTCAGCACCATTTTCGGCAGCCTCAGCGAAGAATCCCATTAGAGTGATCATATGGTCCTTCACCGGAGCACCAGCCTTTTGCTTGGAGTTCATAATGCTGGTGATAGCGGACTGTCGAGCCAATTTTTCTTGGCCTCCGAACATGTCCTCCAGATTATCCATGATCTCCCCAGCAACTTGATAAGTCTCATGCTGCTTTTGTAAAGCACTCGTCATGCTAGCAAGGATGTAGCATCGAGCTATTTCATTGGATTCTCTCCAACGATTATAGGCAACCGGGACCTCCTCAAGTGGTGTGTCAGGTTTGGGCCCAGGTGGGCATGGTTCGTCCAGTACGAACTTGTGTCTCTCGCAGCTGAGAACTATTAATAGATTTCTTTTCCAATCTTTATAATTGTCGCCATTCAACTTATTTTCAGTAAGTATCGAAATGAGGGGTGTCGGTGACATTTTGAACTGAAATAAAATTATACTAGACATCATTACAAAGCCCAAGCAAATATGCAGATAATTTAGCAAATAAAACATACAAGTATGTTCCTACATGAAACTTGAAAAAAAATGTAGCATTGCAACGATAATTCTCAGCACCTATTGCCCCAAGCCACCGAGGGGTGGTCATGAGAACAAATAGCCGGAACATGGACCCCGTCCAATTAATATATGTTACCTTAAATCCTCCAAGGTTAAGACATATATTAATAACCGCTTATTTGGCCACCAGTTTAGTTAACAGAGCTTCTAGGGAAGGTTAATAACTAAACGAGTCTTGAGTGTATAACCATTGTTTACGTAGCCCGATCCACGTCCTACCAAGCCACCGAGGGGTGGTCATGAATAGAATCGCACCCGAACACGTTTTCCACATAGGAGATCCAATCTAGTATACCGGCGGCAGTAAACACCTACCGAAGGGTGTGGTCAGGTCGGAACTGACGCGAGGCGTTACCATGCTTTCACATATGGATCAACAATGGAGGCCGTGGGTTTTGTTTGAAACCCTCTCCCACTCAATATTTTGAAAAACATGCAAGTTTTGACAAATTATGTATGATCAATATAGTATGAGCGGCACTCACCTATCCTATATGACATGTTATCAAATATGCATACAAAACATCCATCAATATATATTTATACATCCATGACATATCACAGAAAAAATAATTGACAGAATAACCAAGCTATGGTTCCATCCTAGAACAAAGAAAATAAAGATTACAAAATTCCATCCAAAACATTCTTTGGGTCTTGAATTTTGTTCCGTCTTCTTGTATCCATCTTTATGTAGCCTCTCCATTTATTTCTCATCCCTTGAATTATTTAAAATTTAAATCTCCAAAATTTAAATTTCAAATTCAAATTCCAAATTCGAATTTCAAATTTAAATTTCTAATTCAAATTTTAAACAATTTTAATCATCATGTATAATAATATGTAATTTCAAAAATTTCAAATTTTTAATTACATATTTTTAAACATGATTTAAAATTAAATCTCAAATTTAAAATCAAAATTTTCTGATTTTGGACCGCCGCTCCGCCGCCCGTGAAGGCGGCAGCCGCCGTGGGCAGCCACCAACCCCGGAGGGGCTGGCAGCCCACGGCTGCCCCTTGTGCAGCCCTGCCGGGCTGCAGGCCAAGCCTGCAGCGCCAGGCTGCACGCCCAGACTGGGCGCAGCAGCCGGCAGGCTGCAGGCAGCGCCTGCAGCCAGTGGCTGCACGCCCAGGCTGCGGCCAGCCTTGGGCAGGCCACGGCCACCCCTGGCTGCAGGCAGAGCCTGCGGCCGTGGGTGGTGTAGGCCTGCACAGGGGCTGCCGCAGCCCCATCCTGCCCGAGGGCAGGGGCTGCAGCCCCACCAAGGTTTGTCGGCCTATCCCGAGGGGTCGTGTCTCGATTTTCGTGCCATATTCCAATTTATCTTTTAGGATCTCCAAAAATTAATTTGAATCCCAATTAAATTGAAATTTTCCACACAATCAAAATTTCAACCTTTAAATTAAATTTAACTTTTGGGAAAAATAAATTACGGTCTTCAATCTTCAATCTCCTCCAAGAATAATTACATAAAAAATTCCTATACCGTTTCCGGTGTACAAAATTCTATCCATAAAAATTCTAAGAGACAAAAATTAAAATCCATGAGAAAATTACAGTGTAAATAAACTGCTCCCATGGTTACATAAAAAAAAAAAATTCCTAGATACAATTTTTCTAAATTCTAAGGAACCATAACCGGCATAAACAAGCATGCTTATAATAATTCAAAAAATTAAAATAACCACATACTTTACACATAATACATGATAACAACATAAAGGAACCCTAGAATGCCACTCTCTAAATATCAAATCCATACATAAATAAAAAGACTAAGTAATTGTCTAATTTATGTACATGGCATAGTCATGAGATGGCTCTGATACCAACTGTAGGAAAATAAACCGGTAAAAACGTATCAGAGTGGCGCAGCGGAACAATAAAAATTTTTAGAACGTTAAATATCTCATGATGCCATATACAATAAATCAACAACAATTAAAACTCATACCTCAAGGATGCCAATGAACAGGAGGAGAGTGACCGGAGGCTTCAACCAACTAGCCTTCTCTACTATTCTCCAATTCCCGAATGGCTGAGTGTGTGGGCACTCTGAACCTCGATCGGTATGCTAGCACTGCTAGTCTTCTTCCGACCACCCAGATCTCTAAAGAACTTTATTGTCACGATGAGCTGTGCAACAATAAGCCTGCTCACCTGAGAGTCTGTGGTCTGAGAGAACTGGAGTGGCAGGACCTCTATTTATAGACCTGCATGAGGTGATTCTCTGAATTCGAATTGGACTAGGAAAAGATTTTCTCCCTTATCCAAACCAAAAAATCCAAATTTTCCAAGGGAGAATCTCCACAATTAAATTCGGTTTTTCTAGATAAATCCAATCCAAATCTTAACAAGATTTTAGCTAGAATTTTATCTCCCTTTTCCAACCAAAAAATCCGAAATTCACAAGGAGAAAATCCTCCAAATTTTCGGCCACTTTTAGGATAAGGGAGAATCAAAATTCCACTAGGATTTCTCAAGCAAAATCTCATCTTAACCTTATCCAAAAATAACCGAATTTCCTAGGATTAGGGATCCAAAATTTCGGCCACTTTTGGGAGGAGAGAGAAACCAAATTCAACTAGGATTGAAGCTTGAATATTCCCTTGAATCTTATCCACAAAATCCGAAATCTTTCATGAGGATTATCCTCAAAATTTCGTCCCTTATTTGTTGGGATTTGGATTCAAAATTCAAGTAGGATTCTAACAAGATTATCCTCTCCAAATCCAACTCAAATTCGAATTTCAAACCTTGTGGATTTTCCACAACAAATTCGAATCCTACTTGGACTGTGATTCAAAATTTGAATTTCAAATTTCAAATTTCAAATTCAAATTTCAAATTCAAATTTCAAATTTCAAATTTCAAATTTCAAATTCAAATTTCAAATTCAAATTTCAAATTCGAATTTCAAATTCAAATTTCAAATTCGAATTTCAAATTCAAATTTCAAATTCAAATTTCAAATTCAAATTTCAAATTTCAAATTTCAAAATTCAAATTTCAAATTTCAAAATTCAAATTTCAAATTCCACAAAACGGTTGTATTTCATATTCTTGTTCTCATGGATAATTTTCTACAACTCCAATCCAATCTCAAATAAAATCATGGCAACTTTATTTGGAGTTCGAATAATTGTGTACTCTATTATCCAAAACAAAATCTGAATCCAACCGGAGAGAATCTTGTCTACCATCCTAATCCTGTGTCATCACCATCCATGCATAATAAACTAGCCTTTAGCATACACAAATCAATTTGCCAAACGTTAAGGAATTATGTGGAGCTAGTAGAGGGACTGATTGGACATATATAATCGGGCTCCCGTGATTCCATATGATCATCATTCTGTACCGAACAACTCAATCATATGATCACTAATTTCAGAGTCACACCACTATAAACCTGAAACTGAACTCCCAATTATATACCGTATTACGTAAGCCTGTGACGAGCTACCATCCAATGACCTTGTCATATATGCAAAACCCTCATATGATATCCATGATCAGCCTTAGGTCAAAGTCCGTTTAATCCTACTGATCAGGCTATCTTAAAGTTCCATTATACTACCGAATCAAGAAAATGATTATTCACCATATGTGAATAAGAAGTCATCCGCCCAGCAGACGACCCAAGGCCTTGTCCATTTTCACATTCAGTATAATGCCTTTAAGAGGATACCTTTAACTCCTCAGAGCTATGATTCCGATATCTGCAAACAAACCCTTCATCGTATACAAGTCATGCACCCAACGAGCCGGTCTATAAGCTTACTACCCTCTGAGACGCTTTAGCCATTGGAACATCAAAGTACACAAGTCATATACATGAAGTAGTTCATTTACTCAGGATTAAGGTTATTGCATAATGAACGTCAAAAGCAGATTGATCCACTCATAGCGGACTACGTAGATCAATCACGCTTTAGTCCCGGTCTAATATGTCACCACCAAGCAACATATCCATGTCTCTACTTGGGAGTCCAGCTCCAGACAGTCAAGACAGACCGTCCCCTCTAAGGCTTTAGACAACATAATAGTCTTAACATGAGTTAGATGCTCGGTCTAACCCCATAGACTACAGACCATAGTTTAGACTGCTAACTTTAGAACATTGTCTTCTCGCATACAAAAGTCCATTGCATGCAACGTTCTAACAGTTTTAACACAAGCAGTCAGTGAGCCATATTTGCTTACATTTACTTTAACATGTAAATAAGACGAGGACAGATAGCAATGTAATGAATAACCTCTATGTATAATTTTATTATCCAGTTCAAAATGAATACATCAAAATGTCTCTAATACTTAGGGCATTTCCTAACAACCACGATGCAAGTAATAGTAACTAACGACAAAAGTGATCTAAGAGCATAATAATTAATTTATGGGGCAATAAATTAATTAAACATGCCCAGAGTCAAACTCTGAAAAGGGAGCGAGTTAGTACCAATGGCAATCGGTACCAAGTGATTTTATCCACTTTAGCCACTAACAGTATTAGTGACTCAGCAAAAGTGTTAATGGAGTACATTATTGTTGATAGGTAGCAACCTATAAGTTGATTGAGGCAAGAGTACAAGTTTCCATATAAACTAGGTAAGTACAACTCTGTCTATAGCATGAATAAAATGAATTTAAATGATGGTTTTACAGTATTTTAAGTATGCATCATGCACACTGTAAGGACCCCCATACTCGTGTGACCTAAATTCTAAATAATGATAAATTGAGGAATGAATTTGGGTTAAATTGATGCCTTTTAATACAATATTAATTGCATGGTCAGAAACATGCCAATGTAAGAGCCCGTGTAGAGGGCCGTGTAATGAGCAGAGAGCCGGTATACAGACTCTCAAAATGTATGAAACCTAATTGCTATGTAATGAGTAATTAAGTTTGGAAAATATAGTATATTTTCTAGTCGAACAGATTAAACAGGTATGGTACTGTTTAAGTGCCATTCACGCAGTGAAAGGGGTGACTGACAGTGAACCCGGTCCACCCTATTATGTGGATGAGTGTAGGAGACACATAGTATCATGAAACTGGTTTGGACGACCATTTCTTGACAATAGACTGGTAAACAGATCACCAGAACGCTCGGACCGCTCGTCTAAGCATAACAATGATGAAAAACCATAGCAAGGGTATGATATCCAGAAAAGGGACTGAATGACCTCTTCTCACCTAAAGACTGACAAAATCGGATTCAGAGCACTCAGATTAGTCAATTAACTTGAAAGCAATGAATAGTAAATCGTGAAAAACATAGTGTCAAGTTACTGGCCAATACGGTCTTATTTGACCTAAAACTGATATATGAACGGTTAGTAGGCTTAATTTGGTCAATTGAGCACAAAATGAGAATTTTAGTTTGAGAGATACGCAATATCAGGATAAAGGTCAAGACTACCTTTACTCGCCCCGAAACTGATATATTTGGGCACCTGACACGTTTTTCGAGGTGGGGTAACATAGATCCTAAAAATTAGCCCAGACAACCTGCGATGGATGTAAAATTGAAAAAAATGAAATCAGCACGTCCAAATTAGTCAAGAGAGACTGTGTTTGAAATTTCACCCGGGAACGCCTCGATTTACATGCAAAAGGACAACACAGTGTAGACACAACCACAATATACGACATGAAGAGTAAATTAGACGGATAATAGGCTCTTAGACAGTATAAAATAATCAAGAATTGATAGTGTCAAAATCGGATTCAGAAAACCTGATTTCAGGTGAAAACTAGAACACTACCGAAAAAGGGTCGGATACCGAACGGTAGAAATTAGACTGCAAAGAGAAGCCAACACAGATGAATTTTGGCCTTAAAATTTCATGCCCCTTAGCTGCAAAAGCAGCTCAAAATGGCTGCTCACATCACCCTAAAGTGAGATTAAAAAATTGCAAAAGTTATGACAACTTTTGTATAAAATATTTTTAAAGCTTGGTTAACAAGTTTTGCTTTATATCTTCTCCTTTCCATGCAGCAGCCCATGCCCATTTATGGACTGAAAAAGGGCAGAAATTTGTCCCTTGATTAGGCTAAATGGTGGACAATTAATTACGATTAAGCTTAAGCAAGTTGATTAGTTTTGCCGATAAAAGGCACACATGACTTAGTGATACCATTTCTTCACTTTGGCACCCCAAAAACACAACACTCATTCTCTCCCTTTCAAGCTGCAGTCGACCCCCTCTAAGTCACCAAAAGCCTCCATTTTCAAGCCTTAAATCATACTAAAAACTTACCAAAAATCAAACCTCACAAGCTTGTGTTGGGAGGATTCAAATCCGAACCTTTTCTAAAGTGATCAAGGGTAAGTTTTGTAATCCAATCTTTGTGGTTTTAGTTTTTATTTTGGTTTGATATTAAGAAAAATTATTTTGGTGTCTTGCTAACACAAAACCAGCCTTCAAACCCTTGATTCCACATGGCCATTTTGGTTCCACAAGCCCTAGTTCAAAAATGTGCTTGGTTCAAGGAACAAAGGTAAAAAACAAAACCTTACCTTTTGGTGATTTAGTGATTTTAAGTTTTTGATCAAAGTCATTTATGTTTATTTGCTTATGCATATGGTTTGTAATAATTTATTTTGAGCCCTTATTTTTCCATTTTTAAGTTTATATGGTTGTGGTTATGTTTACAATTTTTATGAATGGCTATTGTATGTGCGATGCTACGAACATTTAGGAATGTGGCCGGACATAAATCTGTCCCTAGGAAAGGCCACAGATTTTGGCCATTTTGTTCCACTTAGGTTCTAAATTTGGGATTTATAAACTATAATATTTTAAGAAAATTTCGATACGGTCATTTTTGTGTCAAATAGCCCCCGGCCAAAAATGATCCTAAGATGGGTTTTTAGAGTGTTTTTCACTCGGTGACCAAAACTGGGAACAAAATCTGAACCCAGAAATTTGTCTTGGATTTTATTAATGGACCACTTAGAGTCCGAACCGGTTCTCAGGCTCAACACAAAAGTTGTAGATCTTGTCGAGACCTTGAAAATGATGTACGTATTTTAAAATTTTGGACGTTTCGGGTTTCAAACAAAGCCGTATTTACAAAGATGTAAAACCAGGAATTTTTTGAAAAATTGGGCACAAGCCCATGGGTTTAATGAAATTAAGAGCTGATAGAGTTGGATTTAGGCTCCAAGGTGAACATGAGTTTTCTTCATCTTGTCGAGGAAGAAAACTTTCATGTTTGTCAAAATCACAAACAAAGTCGTTTCAATCATGTTTCAAAATAGTTTTCAAAAATGGTTCAAAACCACTCTTCAAAATAAAAATATGTTTTTAACACTTTTAAATATGAACAAGGTTTTCATAGAAACAAACCCCACCTTCCAACGGGGTGATAAGGGGACAGTTTCAAAACAAGAAATTTTTCCAAGATTTTACAGGCCAACCCAAACAATTTTTCAAAGTAAAATAGTGTGTGTAGCCCAGTAGGCTACCGTACCAAACAAGCCTTAGTAACCCGGTAGGCCACTATCCCAAGCAAGCCATAGTGGCCCGGTGGGCCATTACACCAAACAAGGAGTGGTGGCCTGGTAGGCTACTACACCCCAACAAGCAAAGTAACCCAATCGGTTACTACACTAAGTTTACGCATAGTAACCCGATAGGCCACTTAGTTACCAACGCACGAGGTAACTAGTCAGTTGACTAGTCGACAACCAGTCAAGGACCGTGTTATAAATGAAATGGTAAGGAACGATGATTAACGTGTCAAAGAGACACTTAATCATGTATGATAGAAAATAGACACTAAATCCCTAAAGTAGGCTAATAGGGTACCGATGGGCCTCGACACCATATAGAAACACGAGTTATAGTTGTTAGGAAATGCCCTAAGCATTAGAGACATTTTGATGTATTTATTTTGAACTGGATAATAAAATTATATATAGAGGTTATTCATTATATTGCTATCTGTCCTCGTTTTATTTACATGTTAAAGTAAATGTAAGCAAATATGGCTCCCTGACTGCTTGTGTTAAACTGCTAGACTATTGCATGCAATGGACTTTTGTATGCGAGAAGACAATGTTCTAAACTAAGCGGTCTAAACTATGGTCTATAGTCTATGGGATTAGACCGAGCATCTAACTCATGTTAAGACTATTAATGTGTCTAAAGCCTTGGAGGGGTTGGTTTGTCTTGACTGTCTGGAGCTAGACTTCCAAGTAGAGATATAGATATGTTGCTTGGTGGTGACATATTAGACCGGGACTAAAGCGTGATTGATCTACGAAGTCCGCTTTGAGTGGATCGATCTGCTTTTGACGTTCATTATGCAGTAACCTTAATCCTGAGTGGATGGATAGCTTCATGTATATGACTTGTGTACTTTGATGTTCCAATGGCTAAAGCATCTCAGAGGTAGTAAGCTTATAGACCGGTTCGTTGGGTGCATGAATTGTATATGATGAAGGGTTCATTTACAGATATCAGAATTATAGCTCTAATGAGGAGTTAAGGGTATCCTCTTAAAGGCATTATACTGAATGTGAAAATTGACAAGGCCTAGGGTCGTCTGCTGGGCAGATGACTTCTTATTCACATATGGTGAATAATCATTTTCTTTATTCGGTAGTATAATAGAACTTTAAGATAGCCTGATCAGTACGATTGAACGGAATTTGACCTAAGGCTGATCATGGATATCATATGAGGGTTCTGCATACATGACAAGGTCATTGGATGATAGCTTGTCACAGGTTTATGTAATACGGTATATAATTGGGAGTTCAGTTTCAGGTTTATAGTGGTGTGACTCTGAAATTAGTGATCATATGGTTGAGTTGTTCGGTAAAGAATGATGATCATATGGATTTGTGGTAGCCTGATTATATATGTCCAATTGGTCCCTCTACTAGCTCTACATAATTCCTTAACATTTGGCAAAATTGATTTGTGTATGCTATTGGCTAGTTTATTATGATGGATGGTGTTGACATAGGATTAGGATGGTGGAAAAGATTCTCTCCGGTTGGATTCAGACTTTGTTTTGGATAATAGAGTATATAATTATTCGAACTCCAAATAAAGTTGCCATGATTTTATTTGAGATTGGATTGGAGTTGTAGAAAATTATCCATGAGAACAAGAATTTGAAATACAACTGTTTTGTGGATTTTGAAATTTGAATTTTGAAATTTGAATTTGAAATTTGAATTTGAAATTTAAAATTCAAATTTTGAATCACAGTCCAAGTGGGATTCGAATTTCTTGTGGTAAATCTATAAGGAATGAAATTCGAATTTGAGTTAGATATGGAGAGGAAAATCTTGTTAGAATCCTACTTGAATTTTGAATCCAAATCCTAACAATAATGGACGAAAATTTTAAGGATTATCCTCGTGGAATTTTCAGATTTTTTATGGATAAGGTTCAAGGAAAAATTCAAGTTTCAATCCCAGTTGAATTTGGATTCTCTCCTCCCTAATTATGGCCGAAAATTTGAGGAAGATCTCCTAGGAGATTTTCAGTTATTTTGGATAAGGATGAGATAAGATTCGAGCTTGAAAATCCTAGTGGAATTTTGATTCTTCCCTTATCCAAAAGTGGCTAAAATTTTTGTTGGGATTTTCCCCCTTGGTTTTTCAGATTTTTTGGTTGAGAAAGGGAGATAAGATTCATGTTAAAATCTTGTTTAGATTTGAATTGGATAACCCTAATGTTGGCTGAAATTTTGTTGGGATTTTCCCCTTGGATAATTTCAGATTTTATGTTACGGATAAGGGAGAAAATCTTCTCTTAATCGAATTCAAATTCAGAGAATCACCTCATGCAAGTCTATAAATAGAGGTCCTGCCACTCCAGTTCTCTCATACCACAGACTCTCAAGTGAGCAGGCTTGTTGTTGCATAACTCACCATGACAATAAGTTCTTTAGAGATCTACGTAGTCGGAAGAAGACTAGCAGTGCTAGCATACCGATAAAGGTTCAGAGTGCCCACACACTCAGCCATTCGGGAATTCGAGAATAGTAGAGAAGGCTAGTTGGTTGAAGCCCTCCGGTCATTCTCCTCCTACAAGATTGGCGTTCTTGAGGTATGAGTTTAATTTATTGTTGGTTTATTGCATATGACATCATGAGATATTTAATGATCTTGAAAATTTTTATTGTTCCTCTGTGCCACTCTAATACATTTTTACCGATTTGTTTCCTACAATAGTCACTAATAGAAATAGTGACCTATGAACGACGTTGATTAATTTACGAGGTGATAAATTAATTAACAACGTATAGGGAAACAAACTCTCGAGATAGAGAGCGAGTTAGTACTAATGGCAATCGGTACCAAGCGATTTATTTGCTTTAGTCACTAACAGTATTAGTGACTTAGTAAGAGAATTAATGAGATACATTATTGATCACAAGTAGTAACCTGTAAGTTGATAGAGGTTAGAATACAAGTTTGCGTGCAAACTAGGTAAGTACAACTCCACCTACGGCATGAATGAAATGAATTTAAAGTATTGTTTTTATACTATGTTAAGTATACAAACCTTACACAGTTGATGCATAGCATATACTTTCATAATTGCGTAGACTTATGAAAACATAACGAGTCCAAGTCAAGGCTCATAAAGAAAGAATAATGTAAGCTCATAATATATATAATGAGCCCATGTTGAGGCTCATAATACATACATAATGAGTCCAAATCGAGGCTTATAAAGAAAGAATAATAATCTGTAACGAGTCCAAGCCAAGGCTCACAAAACATAACGAGTCCAAGTCGAGGCTCATAAGGAAAGAATAATCTAGGCTCACAACACATAACGAGTCCAAGTTGCGGCTCATAAAGAAGGAATGATCTAAGATTTAACGAGCCCAAGTCGAGGTTCGTAATGAAAGTTAATGAATAATGAAGCATAAGTTGAGCATAAATGGCTCATGTAGTGTACACATTATGCCCCAAATACAGTCAGAGTAAGCTTCTTAGTTGCATGGTGGGACATGCCCACATGATATGCATTATGAGATGCTACATGATATGTTTCCATGTTCTATGTGAACGTATGATATGATTTCTAGTTTGTATATGATTTGAAGTATGTACTATGTTTTAAACATGTTTTGTGGTAAACATGTTGTAATTACTGGGCATAAAACTCACGAAGTGTGTTCATGCTGTAGGTATGCATCCTATGGCCAGATCACTAATGGGCGATGACGACAGCAGAGGCGAATGTGAGGCGAGGTTATGGATACATCGAGAGTATTTTTCCACATAGTATGTTGAGTAACAATATTTTTAAATAGTAATCATTGAACAGTATTTTTGAATAGTAATCGGTATATGTATGTGTATAGTAAATACGTACGCAAAAAAAAAATCCCTAAATTTATAATACCTAGTTAGGTAACTTTGAGTATCAATTGCAAGAAAGTATAAGTATTACTTAAGTAAGCAAGTTTTTAAGTGACAGTCCAGGCCACTTAGGGCACGGGGCATCACAGTTGGTATCAGAGTGGTTTCCTGCCTCCCTACCTCACATCGCCGTATGCCTGCCTCATCTGTCCAAGTAAGTTAGTTTTTGTTTTTTTAGTATTAGTGTATAAGTTAACACTCGAGTTATAGTAGGCAGCCATGGCCGTACCAATGGAGCTTGTACCGGTGGAACCTATACCTACAGAACCTATACCAGTGGAATCTGTACCAATAGAATCAGCACCGGTGGAACCTACTCCAGTAGACCCCCGTCAAATATATGAGGACCGCCAGGTGAGTTTGGCTTTCACCACCATGCATCCAGATAGATACGACGGTCATCACCGACCCTACAAGATCGTAACATGGATTCATGATATAAAGATTGTATTTCATGCCTGTCACATCCCACCTCACCTACAGGTTGTTTTGGCGAGTGGTAGGCTGGACGGGCTAGTAAGAGTGTGGTGGTTAGATCGACGTAGGGGTAGAGACACGATTGTACATTGGGAGGACTTCTATCGAGACCTTCTCAACAACTATAGGCCGCCACCCATGGAGGAAAGAACTCAAGCTAAACAGGCTCAAGGGAAATAGAACACCGAACTACAACACCGAGTATGGAATGTGGGAACCAGTTGGAACTGCAGGCAATCCTACAACAACAACAAGAAGAGGAAAAGAAACGAAAGGGAAGGTGTGACGCCCCGTGCCCTCAGCGGCCCGGACCGTCACTGTAAACTCTATTACTTGCTTCTTTAAAAACGATACTTAAACTTGCTGAATTTAATACTATAAATTTAGAGGGAATTTTTTTTTTTTATATACACGTACGTATTTACTATTCACGTATGCATACTATTAAAATGCGGAGTTTGAAAAACATAAGGATTTCAATTATACATACATAATTATATACTTGTTTATCTGATTACTATTCACCAGATACTATTTAAATATACTACTCGTACATATACTGTTTAACATTTACTATTCAAAATACTATTTAACTGTCACCATTCAAAATATTATTTACTCATACTGTGCGGAAGAATACTCGCGGTGTATCCATAACCTCATCCTCACATCCACCTCCGCCACCATCATCGTCCCTTGATGTTTACGCTATAGGATGCTTACCTACAGCATGAACACACTCCGTGAGCTTTACGCCCAGTAAGTACAACATGTTAACCGCAAAACATGTTTAAAACATAGCACATACGTAAAATCATAGGCATGACATATATCACTTAATAAATCACATACCATATAAGCATATTACATATCAGCTCACATATCATGTCATCACATAACATGTCATAACACTGAATATAAAACTTCACATACTTTATGCATGACAGAAGCATCGTGTACTGTATGCACTCTACTGAAAAAGAAAGCATAGCGAACTATAACTAATGCATGATCCGGTTATGTTCATTTATGCTTCAAACTTTTCTTTTCTTTTCTTGTCTATTTAGGGCCCATGTGTCAGTACCGTGTGCGCGCAGACCAACGGTAACGCCCGAGGTCAACTAATGCCGAAGAGCCATCAACTGATGCTCAACTTGTGGCCTGAACTTTCTTTAACTGGAAACCCCTTCGACTGAAGGAGCCGGTACGACACACCTATTTATTTCCATCTTGTTTAACTGTTCTAGCCATACGCTTCTCTAAGCTGTCCCCAATCCTACGCGGTAGGGATCTATGGCTTCTATCTTGTTCTTTCATCAATCTACTCGATTGTGAAACTATATGCTCTTATGTATGCTGTGCAGCATCGTGTGCAAGATACATACTTAAAATACTGGAAAAGCATCATTTTAAATTCATTTTATCCATGCTGTAGGCGGAGTTGTACTTACCTGTCAGCAGACAGTTTATACTCTCGCCTTCGTCACAATACAGGTACCTCCCTGTAATCATAATGCATTACATTAACATTCACTCTTAGGTCACCGTGGTCATTAGTGACTAATAAAAATTCTCGTTATGTGGTACCGATCCTTGTCGGTACTAATTGCCCTCTTCTTAAGAATTTGATTTTCTAATCATTGTTAATTAATTTATTTACCCAATAAATTAATTAACATCGCTCTTAGGTCACTCTATCGTTAGGAACTAATAAACTTATTGTTGTGTGGTACTGATGCCTATCGGTACCCGACTGCTCTACTTTGGGAAATTTTGATGTCTAATTTTTAATCGTGCTTGATTAATTTGTCTACTTGACAAATTAATCACTGTCTCTCACTATCCCATTCCGACTTGGTCCTTGACTGGCTAACCGACCAGTCAACTGACTGAATACCTCTCGTATGACCATTTAGCCTATCGGGTTACCGTTACCGATGTAATCGCCCCAAATTTTATACTTCGATCGCACCCGTCCCTCGGGTGGTACTATTCTGACATAGGGGTCGTTTTCTTACATTACGAAATTTCTAATGGGGCGGTTCACTAATCCTCATAATGTCCGTCCTTCTTTCCCGGACTTAGGTCATCGAGGGAGCTCGGGTTTCCATCCCGATCACATTTTCAGCCCTCGTTTCCTAAAATACCCCTTTGTGCCGTTTTAGAAATTTCGGCAGCATTTCCGCTTAATTTTTAGGTTTCCGGCGTTTAGGAAACGCCTCAAAACCATCTAACCTATTCTAACCTGCCACGTACTAAACCAGAGGCCTAATTTTTTACGTAAAAGCTCCGCTTTTTACGTAAAAATATTCACATTTTCTCACATTCTCTTTTTCGATATTTCACCCTTTTTTCTTACAATTCCTCAAGTCATTAAACCATAATTAATACATAATTATTTCCAATATTAAATTGAGGAATAAATAGATCAACACTACTACCAAAATCGTTCCCGTCGACGGTCGGACGAACCGTTCGGTCTCAACCGTGCAATCTTTGAATCGTCGTTCTTCACTTTTGAAACTCCAGTTTGCAAATCCGATGCCGCGGATGTGTCCGGAACGTCGAAAATAGGCCAACGGGCCATTCTTCAATTTTCGGTCTCCGGGTCGCCGTTGACCGGCGTTGACTGCCGTTGACCGGCGTTGACCGGTGTTGACCACAGCGGCGATGGAAGTGGCGACCACCATCTTGAAGAGCTCGACGAGAGGAACCCATTGGTGGTGTCAATTTCACGAATCGAGGCTCCTATCACCGGAAATCGGCTCTCGAAAAGTCGGCGACGGCGGCGGCGTTGGATCTTCATTTTTCCGGCGTTGTTGCCCAAAATTGATTTGGGGCTTTTGATCTACGTGTTGTTCTGAGCATTTTGACACCGACCTTGCAACTCAACTCCGCCGGAATAGCGAGATCCGACGGCGGCGATGGCGACGGCGACGGCGAACCTGGGGCGGCGCGATTCGGCGGCTGTTGACGTGAAATGAAGCCTGGGTTTTGTTCTACTCTTCACCACGAATCCATTGGGACCGGAATCGTGGCATTTGGACGTCGGACGGTGGAGATACGGCGGTTTGAAAAATTCGGCCACCGGCGGCTTTGGGCGGCGCGTGCGGCGTGCTCCGGCATCGGTTCGGTCGACTCGGCCCACCGTTGGAATCAGCTCGTCGAGAGCTTTCCAATGGTGCCGGCGGTGTCAAAAACGGAGGCCGGATTCGATAGTTGGCCACTGTTCATCTTCGTGTGGTATGGGAGGGAGAAAATGTGATTTGGAAAAATATGGGGGCTATTTTTCTATAATCCCCAAAATTTCCTCCTTTATACTAATTTTTTTGAAAAATTTTAAGATAGGCTATACTGACTAATTTGGGCGTGCTGAACCCAAATATATCAGTTTTATCTTCATCCGAGGTCGTCTCGACCAGTTTCCCGATACTGTATGGTTCCCGGTCAAAAATTACTTTTTGTGCTCAAATGACTAATTTGAGCATTCTGATTCCAAATATATCAGTTTTATATCAAGAAGAGGTCATCTTGATCAATTTCTTGATACTGTGGTTAGGCCTACACTGTGTTGACACTGTGCACGCATAACGAGGCATTTTCGCGTGAAATTTCAAACACAGTCTCTCTTGACTAATTTGGACGTGCTGATTTCAAATTTATCAGTTTTACGTCCATCTGAGGTCTTCTGGACCAGTTTTCGGGATCTGCATGACCCCGTCTCGAAAAACGTGTCAGGTGCCCGATTGACTAATTTGGGCGTCCTGAGTCTAAATATATCAGTTTCGGGGCGAGAAAAGGTCGTCTTGACCCTCATCCCGATACTACGTATCCCTTAAACAAAATCTACATTTTATGCTCAATTGACCAGATTGAGCCTGCTGACTATTAATATATCAGTTTTATGCCAGATTAAGGCCGTCTTGGCCACTAACCTGACACTGCGTTTCTCACTACTCACTATTCACTATTCACTAATCACTATTCACTATCTGACTGACTAATCTGAGCGTTCTGACTTTGATTTTGTCAGTCTATGGGCGAGAAGAGGTCATCTAGACTACTTTTCTCGATACTGTACATCTATTAGGGCAATTATCACTGCTGCGCTCAGATGACCAGTCTGAGCGTACTGATGACTAGCTCATCAGTTCTGTATCATGAAATGGTCGTCTAGACCGGTTTCTTGATATTGCGTGTCTCAACGCATACTCACATAATAGGGTGGACCGATTTCACTGTCGATTACCCCTTTCACTGCATGAATAGTAATTAAACGTTACTATTCCTGTTTAATTCATTCAACTGAAAAGCACACTGTGCTTATTAACTTAATTACATCATTACATAGTAATTAAGTTTCATAATTCATGAGAGTCATTATAGTGGCTCTCGACTCATTACACAGCCTTCTACACAGACTCTTACACGTGCATGTGCAACGCAACACGGGCGTGTACATTTCAGACACGGGCATGTACTAATTGAGACTACTCAACACGGCCATGTCTTTGAAATACATTCATCTATCTGAGCAGTACACAGCCTCTTACACGCTCATGTACTTGACCATGTTTCTTAAATTTGCTAAAGGACATTAAATTATGTCCATTTTATTCCTTAATGACTTATTACATGGTAAGTAGGTGCCATGAAAATGGCGGTCATTACAACCTACCCCCCTTACAAAATTTTCGTCCTCGAAAATTAGAATAATTCCGGGAAGTCTCTTCTCATGTCTTCTTCCCATTCTCATGTGGCTTCCTCAACACTATGATTCTGCCACAACACTTTTACTAGTGGTATACTTCATTCCTAAGTACTTTCTCCTTTCTAACTAAGATCTGCACGAGTCTCTCCTCGTACGTCGGATCAGCGTATACTACAACGGATTCTTGGCTAAGAACATGGGAGCTGTCTGGCACGTACTTCTTCAGCATCAAGACGTGAAAGATGTTGTGCACTATAGCTAACTCGGGAGGAAGCGTTAGTCTATAAGTCACCTTCCCGACTTTCTCTATTATCTCAAGGGTCCTATGTACCTAGGACTGAGCTTTCTTTTATTTTCAATGCGCATCACCCCTTTCATGGGTGCCGCCTTGAAAAAGACCGAATCTCCTACTTGAAACTTGAGGGGTCTACGGCGCTTATCGTCAAAATTCTTCTGTCGACAGTGCGCTGTATCTAACGTTTCTCGTATCAGCTTCACGTCTGACATGGTATTCTTGATGATGTCCGAGCTAACTAGTCGTTTCTCTCCAGACTCGTACTAATGAGCCAGAGATCTGCATTTCCTTCCACAATGTGTCTCGTATGGTGCCATTCCTATCTAGGAATGGTAGTTGCTGTTGTATGAGAACTCGCTCAATGGTAGCTTCTGATTCCAATTTCCTTTGAAGTCTAGGACGTAGGTCTCAACATGTCCTCTAACATCTGTATGGTCCTCTCAGACTAACTGTCGGTCTGAGGATGAAATGCTGTGCTGAACTCTCACTTGGACCGTAATGCAGCCTGAACACTTCGCCAAAATCTGGAGGTAAAGCGTCCACTACGATCTGAGACGATCGACTCTGGTATTCCGTGCCATTTCACGAACTGTGCCGCATAGATTTCTACTGGTCGTTCCACCGAGTAGCTAACTTTCATTGCTAAAAATCTAACTGATTTCATCAGTTTTTCTACAATCACCCAGATTGCATCATTATCGTTTGACGTCTTCGGCAATCCGATTACGAAATTCATCGTAATCTGGTCCCATTTCCACTCGGGTAACTTAATTTCCTACGATTATCCTGCTGAGCGCTGGTGATCTACCTTAACCTTCTGGCACGTAAGGCAGCTGGCGACGAACTCGACAATGTCATTCTTCATTCCAAGGCACCAAAAACTTTCCTTTAGGTACTTGTACATCTTATTCGCTACCGGATGTATGGAATATGACGTCTCGTAAGGTTCCAAAAGGATTCGCTTCTTGAGTTCTTCATCTTTTAGAACACATACTCTATCTCTGTAGTAGAGTATGTCGTCCTTAAGGATCTTAAACTCTGAACCCTTGTCCTCTATAGCTTCCTTTTTGGACTTGAGCAGGGAAAAATCAAAATCTTGACCGATCTTGATCTCTTCTTGGAGCGTCGATTGGAGGGTCATGTTAGACAATCTCCCTATCAAAATCTTGATCTCGCTGTCGCATAACTCCTTTGTAGCGCTCTTGACAAGGCACTAATAGCCATAGGCATAGTAATATGCTTCTGACTCTACGCACTGACCACTTTATTGGCTTTCCCTGGATGGTATAGGATCTCACGGTCGTAATCCTTACCAACTCTAGCCATCTACGCTGCCTCATGTTGAGCTCTTTCTGCGTGAAGATACATTTGAGACTCTAGTGGTCGATGTAAATCTCGCACGTGACTCCGTACAGGTAGTGCCTCCATGTTTTTATCGTAAAAACTATCGCTACTAGCTCCAGATCACGCGTTGGGTAGCTCTTCTCAAGGTTTTTTTTGAGTTGTCGTGAAGCATACGCGACTACTCTACCACTCTACATCAACACAGTTTCCAACTTGGTTTTAGATGTGGCGCTTAAATCACAAAGCTTCCCTGACCAACATTTGAAATGGTCAGCATTGGAGCGCTTATGAGTCTTCATCTTAGCTCTTGAAAGCTTTCCTCACACTTATCGATTCACTTATACCTCTTTCCCTTCTTGGTGAGCGCTGTGAGCGGAGCAGCTAACTTTGAGTAGCCTTCGACTAAGTGTAGGTAACATCCTGTTAGTTTAAAGAAACTGTGAATTCCCGTTTCGTTCCTCTGAGCTGGCCACGTGCTAACTGCATCAATTTTCGCCAAGTCCACAGATACTCCTTCCTTGGGGTCTACGTGGTCTAGGAAATGGACCTTCTCCAGCCAAAACTCGTACTTGGAGAACTTGGTGTATAACTGATGGTCCTGTTGCATGCGCAAAATGATAATTAAGTGCTCTTCATGCTCTTCCTTCGTCTTAGAGTGTATAAGTATGTCATCGATGAACCCAATGACAAACTTATCCAAATAGTCCTTGAACATGCGGTTCATCCAGTTCATGAAAGTTGCTGGTGCGTCCGTTAATCTGAGTGACATGAACAGAAACTCGTAATGTCCGTACCACGTTTGAAATGCTGTTTTGGGTACATCTTCATTCCTGATTTGTAGTTGATGGTACTCGGGATGTAGATCGATCTTCGAGAACACTACAGCGTCTTGGAGCTGATCAAATAGATCGTTAACTCGCGGCAACAGATGCTTATTCTTAATCGTAATCCTGTTCAACTCTCTGTAGTCGATGCACATTCTCAGTGGTCCATCTTTCTTCTTCACGAATGGTATGGGTGCTCTCCAGGGTGAATAGCTCTATCGCATGAATCCCTTATCTATTTAGTCCTTTAGCTGGGCTTGGAGCTCCTTTAGCTCTATAGGGCCTATTCTGTAGGGGGCCTCAAAGATGGGGCTGATTCTAGTAGACGTTCAGTCTCGAACGAGATCCTGCGCTCTGGTTGGAGTCCTGCAAGATCTTCTAGAAATATCTCCATGAATTCCCTGACTATCGGTACGTTGTCGGGTCCTATCTCTATTCCTTGAGTCTTATCTGCTACATATACTAGGAAGTCCGTGCATCCACTGGATTGTATCTCGCGAGCCTTCACTGCTGATATCATCGTCTTTGGTTGCTCTGGCGACAAACCCTTGTAGATGAACTTTTCACATCCGATTGGTTCGAAAATGATTTTTTTCGCCTTCAACAGTTTATGACAACGTTGTGTCCTAAGCCCTTTTTTTTTTTTTGGCATAGTGGCCTTTCTTGCCACAGATGAAACAACCACTTACTCCTTGCTTACATTCTCCTGAGTGCCTCTTTCCGCATTTCGTGCACGTCGAGTTGGCTATCATTCCTTCCTAGTCGTCTCTCTTCTGGGGAAATTTTTCTGTGAATCTTGATTGCCTTAATTCCCCTTTTCTCTTATTGTTATTATGGGAATGCCTACTATTCTGGCCGGTTCCCACATTCTGTCCTCTGTGTTGTAACTCGGGGTTTTACTTCCCCTGAGCCTGCTCAGCTTGCGTTTTCTCCTCCTTTCGTGCCTTAAAATTCTGCGCCTTTCGCTCCTTATCCTGAGCCGACTAGTACTCAGCTCAGATAGTCTTGCTGACACATTCTGCTAGTGTCGCTGGTCCGTGCCCTCCGCTACAGACCTAAACTGTGATTTCCGTTCTAAACATCTTCAGCATTCGTTTGACTCTCTCCTTTTGGTCGGTACCAAATCTGGACAAAGTTGAGCCAACTGTTCAAACTTCTTGACTGCCTCCATAACAGTCATACTACATTGGTGCAGGTTGTCGAACTCGTCTTACTGCGCTACTAGTGCTTCCTCGTTGAAGTACATCTCCTTGAATTCCTCAATGAAATCACTCCAGCTCATCTCTCTGATGTTCCTCCTAATGGTTACCATCTTCCACCACTAACGCGCCTCATTGCGCAGGGTGAAGGATGTGCACATCACTTTCTTTCTCTATCTGTTAACCCTATAAAATCCAAGATTACTTGGATATCCGTTAGCCAATCATCGGCCTCTATAGGGTTGGTGATTCTTAAGAATTCTAACGCTTTCATGCGTCGGAATCTTTCATACAAGTCGCCTTCCCTAGGGATTGGCAAAAAAAAAAACAATTGCTGTTATGAGAGTAGCCATTACTATAGGCGCTAGTGCCTCCTGGGCTGGAGGAGCTGCTTGTTCCCTTAGAGTTTCTGGGGCTGCTAGAGCCTCCTGTGCTAGCATTTTTACTAACTGTGGTGCCTGGGGTTGCTGGCCCAGCTGTTCCCTAAGCTGGTTTAGCTCCGGTTGCTAGTTCTCCATCATCTCTCGCATGGCTGCAATCTATGCTATCAACTCATCCTCTCGGGATGCTGGGTTTAACTAAGCTCTCGTTCTTGCCATGTTTTCCTATGTAACCCTATCGTACAACGGGAAAGGAAAAATATAAGTCTCTTAAATTCTATACTTGGGACTCGTATCACATATCATTTTCTTTCTTACTTAACAATCTTACTTAAACATTATGGATATAAATATACACACTATATCCATCTTTCTTTCTCTCATACTGTGATGTTCAATACAATTACCGCATTGTATTGGGACATCGTCTGAGTGCTAGGATTCGTCCTGCACTTTCTGTCATATCATACTCACACTGTGGAAAAAATTATATCTGGCCCCTAGGGCAAAGCTTTACTACTTATCTCATAATAAATTTCACATAATATATATACATATATTCAAGATTCTAGTTCAGTGGGAGTGACACACACTTCCCCTATACGATCCCAACAAGTACATTGTGCTACAACTGACAGGGGAGAGCTGCTGCTTCCCTCTATATATTTTCATAACTAACATTCCCGCAGAAGGGTTACTACTATTGGAAGGACAATCCTGATTCAGTATCAGGCATCTCCTCATTGTCACTATCGCTAAGTGAGAATTCCTCTGGGTTCTCCTCTTCTTCTCAGTCGAAACTGATCTCGTCATCGCTGGCTATGATGACTTGGGGTTCGTACATCCCCATCTATTCGTCATTACTAAAGCGGTTGGGGATCTCCTCTCCCTCATCGTCGGGATGGGCGTCGGAAAGAGTCTCGTTATCTTCCTCTTTCATAGGGTGTTCAGGAGACATACGGGCTGGTTCAGGGTTCTCTATCGGCTCCCTATTGCCCTCGTGTACTTCTGACTGGTGCTCGGCCGTGAACTCTTCATCGGCCAGTTGGGGTGCTGGTTCTACCGGGTCACCCTCCATAATGGCGGCTGCTATAATGCCTTGGTCTTGTGTAGGGTTCCCGGGGTTGAGCACTTTTCTCTCGGCGTTCACTATCTCCTTGATAAGGCTTGCTAGTCCTGCTTGATTGCTCTTCTAATTCTGTTTGGCAAGGTCTCTTTCTCTCTTTGGGTCTTCTCCTGTCTTGATCCACTTTTGTC
Organism: Antiaris toxicaria; assembly: GCA_035233585.1. NCBI lineage: Eukaryota > Viridiplantae > Streptophyta > Magnoliopsida > Rosales > Moraceae > Antiaris > Antiaris toxicaria. Next base: position 50,958,916 of record CP141153.1, read on the forward strand.
TCGGCATGTATTGTAGAAGTCCATTTCGGTTCCTTGTAGCGAACAGCATACGTTAGAACTATATCGCCGGACATCAGCTGCAGTCTTTCAGTCCGATGAACAAATTCTCGTATATCCATAACTCTAGAGAACTTAGGCGGTTTCACTCCCTGCTTGCCCATAGAGAAAAACTGGGGCTGATGCTGGACTGCTCTCAGAGATTGGCTCGATCATGGTATGGCGAAACTCGACACAGTTAAGAGCTCATCCTGGTCATAAGGATCCCGATACACACGAGAGTATCTTCCTGAGAGATATCAACAGCCAACAGGACTCAGTTATCCTGGTCAATGGTGTACAATCAGGGAATCACTTTGATAACATGAAACTAGTCCTGACATTCTCATAGAGTGCAGGAGTACTGTTTGCCACTCGAAACTTGGTGGACGACTAGCCCTGAAGATCGGTACAACTCGAGCAGCAATCCATGTTCTTTCTCTGAGCAGTTTTCTAGCACTACACGGTCGTGATTTTTCGTATAATGATCTCAGCATCTTTTCATCTTATTCTCGCCATCATAGGTTTCGTCATCTCATTACTATAAAATGTTATCTTCAATAGAGAAACATTTACTGACTAAAAATATAAAACTAACTTACTTGGACAGATGAGGCAGGCATGTGGCGATGTGAGGTAGGATGGCAGGAAACCGCTCTGATACCAACTGTGACGCCCCGTGCCCTCAGCGGCCCGGACCGTCACTGTAAACTCTATTACTTGCTTCTTTAAAAACGATACTTAAACTTGCTGAATTTAATACTATAAATTTAGAGGGAATTTTTTTTTTTATATACACGTACGTATTTACTATTCACGTATGCATACTATTAAAATGCGGAGTTTGAAAAACATAAGGATTTCAATTATACATACATAATTATATACTTGTTTATCTGATTACTATTCACCAGATACTATTTAAATATACTACTCGTACATATACTGTTTAACATTTACTATTCAAAATACTATTTAACTGTCACCATTCAAAATATTATTTACTCATACTGTGCGGAAGAATACTCGCGGTGTATCCATAACCTCATCCTCACATCCACCTCCGCCACCATCATCGTCCCTTGATGTTTACGCTATAGGATGCTTACCTACAGCATGAACACACTCCGTGAGCTTTACGCCCAGTAAGTACAACATGTTAACCGCAAAACATGTTTAAAACATAGCACATACGTAAAATCATAGGCATGACATATATCACTTAATAAATCACATACCATATAAGCATATTACATATCAGCTCACATATCATGTCATCACATAACATGTCATAACACTGAATATAAAACTTCACATACTTTATGCATGACAGAAGCATCGTGTACTGTATGCACTCTACTGAAAAAGAAAGCATAGCGAACTATAACTAATGCATGATCCGGTTATGTTCATTTATGCTTCAAACTTTTCTTTTCTTTTCTTGTCTATTTAGGGCCCATGTGTCAGTACCGTGTGCGCGCAGACCAACGGTAACGCCCGAGGTCAACTAATGCCGAAGAGCCATCAACTGATGCTCAACTTGTGGCCTGAACTTTCTTTAACTGGAAACCCCTTCGACTGAAGGAGCCGGTACGACACACCTATTTATTTCCATCTTGTTTAACTGTTCTAGCCATACGCTTCTCTAAGCTGTCCCCAATCCTACGCAGTAGGGATCTATGGCTTCTATCTTGTTCTTTCATCAATCTACTCGATTGTGAAACTATATGCTCTTATGTATGCTGTGCAGCATCGTGTGCAAGATACATACTTAAAATACTGGAAAAGCATCATTTTAAATTCATTTTATCCATGCTGTAGGCGGAGTTGTACTTACCTGTCAGCAGACAGTTTATACTCTCGCCTTCGTCACAATACAGGTACCTCCCTGTAATCATAATGCATTACATTAACATTCACTCTTAGGTCACCGTGGTCATTAGTGACTAATAAAAATTCTCGTTATGTGGTACCGATCCTTGTCGGTACTAATTGCCCTCTTCTTAAGAATTTGATTTTCTAATCATTGTTAATTAATTTATTTACCCAATAAATTAATTAACATCGCTCTTAGGTCACTCTATCGTTAGGAACTAATAAACTTATTGTTGTGTGGTACTGATGCCTATCGGTACCCGACTGCTCTACTTTGGGAAATTTTGATGTCTAATTTTTAATCGTGCTTGATTAATTTGTCTACTTGACAAATTAATCACTGTCTCTCACTATCCCATTCCGACTTGGTCCTTGACTGGCTAACCGACCAGTCAACTGACTGAATACCTCTCGTATGACCATTTAGCCTATCGGGTTACCGTTACCGATGTAATCGCCCCAAATTTTATACTTCGATCGCACCCGTCCCTCGGGTGGTACTATTCTGACATAGGGGTCGTTTTCTTACATTACGAAATTTCTAATGGGGCGGTTCACTAATCCTCATAATGTCCGTCCTTCTTTCCCGGACTTAGGTCATCGAGGGAGCTCGGGTTTCCATCCCGATCACATTTTCAGCCCTCGTTTCCTAAAATACCCCTTTGTGCCGTTTTAGAAATTTCGGCAGCATTTCCGCTTAATTTTTAGGTTTCCGGCGTTTAGGAAACGCCTCAAAACCATCTAACCTATTCTAACCTGCCACGTACTAAACCAGAGGCCTAATTTTTTACGTAAAAGCTCCGCTTTTTACGTAAAAATATTCACATTTTCTCACATTCTCTTTTTCGATATTTCACCCTTTTTTCTTACAATTCCTCAAGTCATTAAACCATAATTAATACATAATTATTTCCAATATTAAATTGAGGAATAAATAGATCAACACTACTACCAAAATCGTTCCCGTCGACGGTCGGACGAACCGTTCGGTCTCGACCGTGCAATCTTTGAATCGTCGTTCTTCACTTTTGAAACTCCAGTTTGCAAATCCGATGCCGCGGATGTGTCCGGAACGTCGAAAATAGGCCAACGGGCCATTCTTCAATTTTCGGTCTCCGGGTCACCGTTGACCGGCGTTGACTGCCGTTGACCGGCGTTGACCGGCGTTGACCACGGCGGCGATGGAAGTGGCGACCACCATCTTGAAGAGCTCGACGAGAGGAACCCATTGGTGGTGTCAATTTCACGAATCGAGGCTCCTATCACCGGAAATCGGCTCTCGAAAAGTCGGCGACGGCGGCGGCGTTGGATCTTCATTTTTCCGGCGTTGTTGCCCAAAATTGATTTGGGGCTTTTGATCTACGTGTTGTTCTGAGCATTTTGACACCGACCTTGCAACTCAACTCCGCCGGAATAGCGAGATCCGACGGCGGCGATGGCGACGGCGACGGCGAACCTGGGGCAGCGTGATTCGGCGGCTGTTGACGTGAAATGAAGCCTGGGTTTTGTTCTACTCTTCACCACGAATCCATTGGGACCGGAATCGTGGCATTTGGACGTCGGACGGTGGAGATACGGCGGTTTGAAAAATTCGGCCACCGGCGGCTTTGGGCGGCGCGTGCGGCGTGCTCCGGCATCGGTTCGGTCGACTCGGCCCACCGTTGGAATCAGCTCGTCGAGAGCTTTCCAATGGTGCCGGCGGTGTCAAAAACGGAGGCCGGATTCGATAGTTGGTCACTGTTCATCTTCGTGTGGTATGGGAGGGAGAAAATGTGATTTGGAAAAATATGGGGGCTATTTTTCTATAATCCCCAAAATTTCCTCCTTTATACTAATTTTTTTGAAAAATTTTAAGATAGGCTATACTGACTAATTTGGGCGTGCTGAACCCAAATATATCAGTTTTATCTTCATCCGAGGTCGTCTCGACCAGTTTCCCGATACTGTATGGTTCCCGGTCAAAAATTACTTTTTGTGCTCAAATGACTAATTTGAGCATTCTGATTCCAAATATATCAGTTTTATATCAAGAAGAGGTCATCTTGATCAATTTCTTGATACTGTGGTTAGGCCTACACTGTGTTGACACTGTGCACGCATAACGAGGCATTTTCGCGTGAAATTTCAAACACAGTCTCTCTTGACTAATTTGGACGTGCTGATTTCAAATTTATCAGTTTTACGTCCATCTGAGGTCTTCTGGACCAGTTTCCGGGATCTGCATGACCCCGTCTCGAAAAACGTGTCAGGTGCCCGATTGACTAATTTGGGCGTCCTGAGTCTAAATATATCAGTTTCGGGGCGAGAAAAGGTCGTCTTGACCCTCATCCCGATACTACGTATCCCTTAAACAAAATCTACATTTTATGCTCAATTGACCAGATTGAGCCTGCTGACTATTAATATATCAGTTTTATGCCAGATTAAGGCCGTCTTGGCCACTAACCTGACACTGCGTTTCTCACTACTCACTATTCACTATTCACTAATCACTATTCACTATCTGACTGACTAATCTGAGCGTTCTGACTTTGATTTTGTCAGTCTATGGGCGAGAAGAGGTCATCTAGACTACTTTTCTCGATACTGTACATCTATTAGGGCAATTATCACTGCTGCGCTCAGATGACCAGTCTGAGCGTACTGATGACTAGCTCATCAGTTCTGTATCATGAAATGGTCGTCTAGACCGGTTTCTTGATATTGCGTGTCTCAACGCATACTCACATAATAGGGTGGACCGATTTCACTGTCGATTACCCCTTTCACTGCATGAATAGTAATTAAACGTTACTATTCCTGTTTAATTCATTCAACTGAAAAGCACACTGTGCTTATTAACTTAATTACATCATTACATAGTAATTAAGTTTCATAATTCATGAGAGTCATTATAGTGGCTCTCGACTCATTACACAGCCTTCTACACAGACTCTTACACGTGCATGTGCAACGCAACACGGGCGTGTACATTTCAGACACGGGCATGTACTAATTGAGACTACTCAACACGGCCATGTCTTTGAAATACATTCATCTATCTGAGCAGTACACAGCCTCTTACACGCTCATGTACTTGACCATGTTTCTTAAATTTGCTAAAGGACATTAAATTATGTCCATTTTATTCCTTAATGACTTATTACATGGTAAGTAGGTGCCATGAAAATGGCGGTCATTACAGAAGGAGATGGCAACAAACACCCGACGTGCCCAAAATACAAAAGAAGGCACCCAGGAGAATTCAAGCAAGGGATGAGTGGCTGCTTCTTTTGTGGCAAGGAAGGCCACTATGCTAGGGACTGTTATTCCAATCCACAAAGCCAACAAAATTAAGCCCGCACTACAAGTAACCAACTCCATACTGCCTAGACCAGAATGGAAGTCCCCTTAATTGCACAAGGCAGACTAGAATTCCCAGACAACTAAAGCAAAATCTCTTCTAGGCTACGTATATAGGCATGATGGGAAGTAGTAGCTTACTCCCACTAGACCTATCCTAATATGTACTTTTGAGACTATGTACCTAGAAGTGTTTACCATTTCCAATAGACTAAAATTATGTACTTTTAAAACAGTATGGAAAGCAGTGCAGTTGTGACAACCGGGAAATTTCATTATTCTCAAAAAATAGGTACATTAAATGTACATGATGAATTTTATGTTTAAAAATAGGAAATGTAGTGATTTTATGTGTGTACGCATACATAATATCAAGATATTGGTCAAGATGATCTTTTCTTGATATAACTAACTTATTTAGAATCAGCGTGCTCAAATTAGTCATTTGAGTACAAAAAGTAATTTATGACCGGGAAACATGCAGTACCAAAAAACTGGTTGATATGACCTTGAATGAAGTTGAAACTGATAAATTTGGGTTCAACACGCCTAAATTAGTCAGTATAGCCTATCAGTATGCTCAAATTAGTTAATTGAGCACAAAAGGTAATTTTTGACTGGGAATTCGCAATACTGGAAACTGGTCAAGATGACCTCGGATGAAAACGAAACTGATATATTTGGGTTCAGCACGCCCAAATTAGTCAAGATAGCCTATGTTGAAATTTTGGACAAAAAAGTATAAATAAAGGCAAAAAATCAGAAATTTCAAAGCGAGCCCATAATTTCCTCTCACCTTCTCTTTCCTCCCCCTTACACAAAAATGAACAGTAACCGACCACCAGAAACGGTGTCCGTTTTTGACACCACTGGTCTCATTGGAAAGCTCTTGCCAAGTTGAGTCCAACGGTGTGTCGAGTCAACGGAACAGCCGCCGGAGGAGCCCGCACGTGCCGCCCAAAGCCACCGGCCGTTGGAAAATTCAAACGGCCGTATCTCCACCGTCCGATGTCCAATCAACACGATTCCAATCCCAAAAGACTCGGGGTGAAGAGTAGAACAAAACCCGAGCTTCATTTTGGCTCAATAATCACTGGAATGCACCACCCAACATCGTGCAGTTGTCACCGTGAAGTTGTCATGGAATCCGTCGATTCTAGCAGAGTTGAGCGACACCACCGGTACTAAAAGACTTAGAGTGATGTGTCCAAGCAAAGCCCCAAGCCAATTTTGGGAGACAAAGCCAGCACAGTGGAGAACGGACATCGCCGTCGCTGTCACCCTTTCGAGGGCTGATTTCCAGTGATAGGAGGCTCAATTGGTGAAATTGACACCATCAATGGGTTCCTCTCACCGAGATCTACATTTTGGTACCAAGCTTCGCCCAAACCACCACCAGTCAATGCCGGCCAACGGCGACTAGTGACCAAAAATTGAAGAATGGCCCGTTGGCCTATTTTTGATGTTCCGGACACATCCGCGGCATCAGAATTTCAAGAGTGAATTTCCAAAGTGAAGAATGGTGAAATCAAGTTTGTCCACGCGAGACTGAACAGTTCATTCGATTGCCAGTGGGACAGTTTCGATAGTGACTTCGGTCCCTCCATTCCAAAAATTTTTGTTTTGGAATGATTATATATTTTAGCATGTGAAATTGTAAGAAAAATGGTCTATATGTATAAAAAATAGTTAAATAAGAAAATATGTAAAATGTAAAGATTTTTACGTAAAAGTTGAGTTTTACATAAAAATATAGGCCTCTGGGATAGTACGTGGTAGAATAGAATTAAGTTAGATAGTTTTCGAGGTGTTTCCTAAACGCCAGGAACCTAAAAATTAAGCGGAAATGCTGCTGAAATTTCAAAAATGGCACAAAGGGGTATTTTAGGAACCGAAGGGTAAAAATATGATCGGGATGGGAACCTGAGCCCCCTTGGTGATCTAGGCCCGAAAAAGAGGATTAATAAAGTGCCACCCAAGGGTCGGTGAATAGTGACCCGAGCATTTCGGCAATTAAGGCTGAAAAAGCTTGAAAAGGCTTAAGAAAAATGATTTTATGATTTTTGGGTTTAGAAAATCCAGCCTAACAATAAAATGAAAATGATATAACCCAAAGACCTGTCAGGGGCAAAATGGTCATTTTGACCGAAAATTTCAGGAATGATAGAAAAGGGTCCTAATGGACCAGAAATAAGTTGTAAATCAAAGAAAAGTAAGGTTATGATGAAAAATCCTGTTAGGAGAAAAATGGTAATTTTGTAAAAATTTCAAGATAAAATGGTAATTTTGTCCAAAGTTAGCAGAAAAATTATAAATGGGATATTTGACCCCTAATTCATGATTGGAAAATGAAATGTAGAATTTTTACGTTTTATTAACTTTTGTGTATGATTTAAGTAACGAAAATAACCGTGATTATTTTGATTATAGGAATCCGATATAGACGTGATGAAGGGACGTCTGCGGAACAAGAAAGCAAGAAAGAAGATACGAGCAAAAGTATCTGTAAGTTCAAATATTTAATTGATTGCAACATGAATAGATTATTATGTCTAAGTGTAATATGTGGTAAGCTTCAAATATTTCTATGTCTGCAACATGTATAGATTTTTATGTGTTATATATTGCAAGTTCAAGCATTTCGTTGACTGCAACATAAATTGACATGTTTACATCTATGTGTTATATGTAGTAAATTTAGACATTTTATTGTCTGTTACATGAAATTACGTAATATGTTTATATGTTATGTATAAAATGTAAAGTATATATGTAAGGTGATATATGCACAAAGGTGTATTCAATAAAATACACACAATGAAAGAAAGACATGAGAAGTGTTCCAGACTATGGAGACAATGATAATGCCCCCTAGTCAGAATCATATGAAAGACAATAAGAAAAGACAAGAATTAGCAAAATAATAAGACTGAAGCTTAAACATTAGGTGTTTATGTGTTAGGTCTAAGTCAAACATGAATTGACTTTTATGTTTAAGTGTTATTTACAGTAAGTTTGGGCATTTAATTGTCTGCAACATAAACTTACATGACATGTTTATGTGTTATGTGTTCTATATGCAACATGTAAGTTTAAATATTTCCATGTCTGCCACATAAATAGAGTGGTCATGTTTATGTGTTTTATGTGTAGTTTTAGTGCCAAGATACTATGATTTGAATTTTACGAAAGTCATGTTATGAACCATGCGTTATGTCTAAGTCAAATGAAAATTGACTTGACATGTTTATGTTTATGTGTTAAATTTTGTAAGTTCAGATATTTATCTGTCTGCAGCATGAATTTACTCAGTATGCTTATGTGATTTAGATGACAGAAATTTAGTAGTTAGGTGTTGTATGCACACTAACATAAGAGATAAAATCTTAAGAAAACTATAAAATAAACCACAGAATAATTTAAAGAGTTCCAAACCCAGGAGGCAGCATAAATGCCACTGGTCAAAAACCACAAGAAAATCAGTAAGTAAATCAGTATTGGCATACCAGCCTCCCACACAGGTGGAGGTTTTTCAGATTTAGTATTGTTAGGACTCCAAACTATCGGTGATATGTCCAAGGTTTGGAAGTCTGGTGTTATGTAGACTATAGAAGATTGGCCAATGGATCGCTCCTCAGAGTCCCTCTCAGTTATGCACGTATTACGATACGACCAATCATGAGGCCCAAAAAAACCAGAATGTATTGAAAGATAAAGACTCAAGAAAAAAAATATGCAGTCCATAAACGAGCATAAAATATACTAACACTACGAATACCGATGCAATCAAAGTCACTGTTCACGGTCAACGGTACTGTTCACAGTCGACAGTATTTTTCATGGTCAGAGTTACTATTCATAATGAATAGTAATACAAAAGCAATGCATGTTATTTGTGACAACCGGGAAATTCAGGCAGTTCTCGGATGAAAATATACAATTGTATGTATATAACAATTTGTACTATTTAAAGAGTGAAATAAATGTATTTATATTGTTTAGAATATGTGAAAATGTTCTAACAATACTGACGAGTAAGAATTCAGTGTTGGAAAAATTCACTGAGTTGAAACGGGTGAAACGGTGTCAAAATCGGCATAGAAAACCCTAACCGAGCCAATAAAAGACGGTAAACTTCCGGGATTGATTTTGATCAAACGGAAGCAGATTAAATTGATCTGACTGCACAGGAGACCTCAGGAACACGCCGGGACGATTTCAGGAAAATTTCGGCTCGAACCGGTATCGGTCAAAAAGTAGTCGAATTAATGTGAATAGTGAAAGTCAAAGTCAACTTTCACTTTTGCATTTATGACATCATAAATTAAGATTATTAAATGAAAGAAATAAGGTGGTTGGTGGCATTAATGGCTAGGATTTAATCACCTTTTGATCTAAAGGCCAAGATTTGGCCAAAATTTACCCTTTTTAATTTTTGAAAAATGGAGAAAGAATTAGGTTGAAAGATGTCTAATTCTCATTGGTGGAAGGCTAAATTAATTGGCCTTTGGTTTCATTAAGTCGGCAACATTTTGATAAAGTGGCCGAGACCACATTTTCATGCCAAACCAAAAGAAAAAAAAATTTTCTAAGTTCCTTCCATGGAGTCTACGTGAGCCACCCAAGGGAAACCAAGATTTTCTTCAACTTTTCTTCACAAAAGAGAGTGTCAAAGTGTTCCTTGAAGACAAAGGAAGCATTAGACCAAGGTAACTCCCTTTTTCACTTAATTTTTCATGGTTTTTCTTCTTAAAATCCGTGGGTGAATAGTGAGAAAAAGATGGAAAATTTTTGGTTGTTTTCCATTGAATTGATGTTGGGTTTTGTTAAGGATGTAATAAGGAAGAAAACCATGCAATTTGTGTAAAGAAAAACCGAAATTTTGTTGGTTTTTCAAGAGAAAATCCGTGGGTTACCTTGAGTAACCAATGAGAAAAGTTTGTGCTTTAATTTCTAACTTGCTTCCAAGTTTAATTTTGTGAAGAATAAAGCTTGTATTTCATTATGAAAAGCTTGAAAAAAAATTTTTGTATGAATTACATAATGTGGCCGTGAGTTCCTAAGGGTTTGGAAGAAAAATTTGCATGCTTTTATGTGATGTTTGGTTAATTTAAATCATGCAATTTAATGTGTAAATGGTGGCAATGTGATTGAAAGAATGAAACAAAAATGTTTGGCATGTGTTTCATTAAATGGTCATGGGTTGTATAAGGGTAAAAACCCTAAGAAATTGGTTGAAAATGCCAAGAAAAGGGGCTTGAAAATGTGTTAAAAACGTGACATTTGAATGGCCTAAAATGTGGTGAAAGTTTGACAAAATTTGGTTCGGTTTGGTTGTGAAAACCGAAACCAAATTAAGGGTAAAATTGTGAAAAAAATTTTGTTATGTGGGTGATAATGTGGAATTGGAATTTTGTGGGTTTTTATGTAAAAGTTTGGAAAACTTTTATATAAAATAGGCTTGTGGTATAGTACGTGGTAGGTACATACGGTTCGAGGCGTACCTAATGCCGGAAGCCTTAAAATTACGCTGAAATACTGCCGAAATTTCAAAAACGGCATTCGGGGTAAAATAGGAATTTAAAATAAAAGTTAGGGCTGGGACGGAAACCCGAGTCCCTAACGGAAAAATTGAATAAGGAAAAAAATTTAAGGGATGGGTCATGAATAGTAACCCATCCCCTTGAAAATGAAAAACATGAGTGAAATTGAAAAACCGACCTCGAGGGGGGGGGGCGTTTTTGGAAATGAAATAAAGGTCCGAGTCGGGAACAGAAAACCCGAGCCTCGGAGACCTAGGTCAGGAAAGTCTAGATAAACGTTTTAAATACTAGTGAAACGTCCATTTGAGACTCCGAAACGGTAGAAAATCGCTAAACCGACGTAAGGGTCGGAATAGTGCTTCTCGAGGGCCGGGAAAGCAAAAAGTGGAAATAAAATAGAAACGAACCCAGTAATGATTAGAAAAGAGTCAGAAAAGTTCCTGAGAGCCAAAAATGCAGTCTGGATCAATAAAATTCCGTCAGGGGCAAAACTGCAATTTTGCCAAAATATTGGGGCAAAATCGTAATTTTGTAAAAGTTGGGGGAAAATGGTGAAAATAATAAAAAAAACCTAAAAAGTTGTAAATAGGTTTTATTTAAGCTTTTTAATGAAAAATAAAAGCTATAAATGGAAAAGAAATTAACAGACATAGTTTTGTCTGTAGGATCCCAAAATCGGCCTACAAGAAAGGCGATTCAAGATCCAAGAGAGAGAAAGGGAACAGTCTGATAAGGTAAGTTCAGACATTTACCTGTCTGCAACATATAGCAATATTGTGCTAACTTTAATGTACTAACTATAAGTTAGGTACATATATGCTACAGGCACTATGATAGAATAGAGAGAGAGACGAAATGTGCTACGGGCACTATAAGAATGGGACACATGGTTAACTGTGCTTCGGGCACTAGAGCGAGGTTAATGAAACTCACTCACCTAAAATTAAAATGTGAACCATTCCTAACCACGGGACAATGTGAAGTCACCGGGTTAGAATGTTAAAAAGTCGGTAATGAAACCACTTTCTGGCGTACCAGCCTTCCGTATAGGGAGGTACTTTTGCCTTCGGGGCTATGAGATAAGGCTGTGGAGGTCAGCACTGATGTACCGCTCCCAGTCATGTACAATTTTGCCTTCGGGGCTATGAGATTAAGGCTGTGGAGGTCAGCACTAATATATCGCTCCCAGTCATGCGTACTTAAATGGTACTGCCAACCTGAGCTCAAAACCAGAACGTAATCAAAGATAATGACCTAAAACTGAAACTGTGCCATAATTGAGCATAAGACAGTTTAGTGAGAGCACTAACATCGCGGTAGATGTACTAGTATGATACAGGGTTGTGGTCAAAGTTACTATTCACGGATGAATAGTGGTCAATGGTACTATTTATGATGAATAGTACTATTCATAGAAATTTTATTTCTTGCATGTTTGAACTTACTGAGCCTGTAGCTCACCATTTTTGCTAATGTTGCAGGTAAGCGACCAGCTCAGTAGCTTATTTGACTGGATGCGGATGGGATGGCGCGTGTCAAATGGGATAACTGGGCGAGGGATATGGTACTGCCAGAGTCTTACCGCTGAGCGTTAAAGTGAAGGAAAAAAAAAAGAGGGAAACAGTTTTTTTGTAATTATATATATTTTACAAAAGCACTGTATTATTTATATTACTTTGTACTTATCAACAAAGTAAATAGTGGAAAAAGATTTTATATGATGTTTAAAGAAAAAAGGAAAAAAATTTTACCAAAAACATCATGATTTAAAAAGAGTAGAGAGAGATAAGCCGGCGACCCATGAGAGTACAATCTATCGCAGTTAGCGATAAAGCTCAACTGTAATAGTATTGTATGATCTCCACAAGGGGCGGGCCGCCACATTATTTATTATATTAATGATCCATGTTATGTTTGATGTTAAGGATATTTAAGCATACATGAGTGTATTTACGATGCTTAAGTATATTTACAAAGTTTTATGTATTTAAGTATGATAAGTATATTGGTGATGTTAAATGTGAAAGTATTTTCACAATAACAAGTATGTCAAGTATGTTATACGTATGATGTTAAGCTTATGTTCAATATGCTATGTTTAAATCATGATATGTTTATAATGATAAGCATGAAATTCTGTTCAATTATTATAGGGCTCCCAAATCGATGGTGGTACGTCTCGGATTTGGAAGTCTAATGTTATGTAAATTGTAGAGGATAGCAGGAAAGTATGTTCAAGATATTAAGTACGTTTAAAGCATGTCAAGAATGCAAGTATGTTCAAGATATTAAGTATGTTTAAAGCATATCAAAAATGCAAGTACGTTCAGGATATTAAGTATGTTTAAAGAATGTTAAGTATGAAAGTATACTCACGGTGTGCAATATGTCAAGTATGTATAAGTATGTTTTAAATATTATATACGTTAAGTATGAAATCTAAAGTAATGTATGATATATGTTGGGTTAATGTAATGATGCCATAGTTGATATATATATGTTCTGTCAGATATGGTACGAAGGATGTTAAATATGTTTAAGTATTAATGTTAAGCAAACATAACGTTATAAAGTTACTATTTATAGTGAATAGTACTATTCATGGTAATAAGCAAGTATAACATGACTAACATTCGTGTTAAAAATATGATATGTTATAACTATTACGCATAAGTTAATAAACGTAAGTTAATCATACTATGTTAAGTATGCTCTATATGATGATAAATATGCATGTTATTTTTTAATATGAATGTCTAAGTAATAAACGATACGTGTATGCAATGTTTGTATGTATGAAAGTATGTTTATGATGTTAAGGATATTTAAGTATACATAAGTATAATTTATGATGCTTAAGTACATTTACGATGTTTTATGTATTTCAGCATGACAAGTATATTTATTATGTTAAATGTGAAAGTATTTTCACGATAATAAGTATGATATATATGTTATGTTTATGATGTGTAGCATACGTTAAGTATGCTATGTTTACGATGTTCAATTATACACAAGTATGACTACGATGTTTGAAGTATGTTAAGTATAAAAGCATGTTCATGATGCCAAGTATGTTAAATATGTTCACGACATTACAGTAAGTTCATGAGGTTCACGTATGAAAGCATGTTCATGAGAATAAAGCATGATAAGTACAAAAGTATGTTTATGATATTAAGTACGTATAAAGTACATTAAGTATGTTTATGATGCTAAGTGTGAACGTAGGATTATGATGTAAAGTGTGTTCAAATATTATATATGTTAAGTATGAAATCTAAAGTAATGTATGATATATATTGTGTTAATGTTTTGATGTCATAATTAGTATCAAATATGTTTTGTCTAGTATGATATGAATGATGATAAATACGCTTAAGTATGAGTGTTAAGCAAGCGTAATGTTATAAAGTTACTATTCATAATGAATAGTTTTATTTATGGTAATAAGCAAGCATAACGTGACTAACATTCGTGTTATGCATAAGATATGTCGTAACTATTACGGATATCAATTATTATGCGTAAGTTGATATGCCTAAGTCAATCATACTATATTAAGTATGTTCTATATGATGTTAAATATGTATGTTATGTTTAAAAATGAATGCCTAAGTAATGAACGACATGTGTATGCAACGTTTTGTATGTATGAAAGTATGCTTATGACGTTAAAGATATTTAAGTATACATAAGTATGTTTACAATAATTGAGTATATGTACAAAATTTTACGTATTTAGGTATAATAAATATATTCTTTATGTTAAAGGTGAAAGTAATTTCATGATAATAGATATGATAAATATGTTATGTTTATGATGTGTAAACATATGTTAAGTATGTTATGTTTCAAGTATGTTATGTTTACGACGGTTAGCATACGTTAAGTATGCTATGTTTACGATGTTCAATTATACATAAGTATGACTACAATGTTTCAAGTATGTTAAGTATAAAAGCATGTTCATGATGCCAAGTATGTTAAGTACGTTCACGACATTACAGTAAGTTCACGAGGTTCAAGTATGAAAGCATGTTCATGAGATTAAAGCATGATAAGTACAAAAGTATGTTTATGATGTTAAGTATGTATAAAGTACATTAAGTATGTTTGCGATGCTAAGTGTGAAAGTAGGATTATGATGTAAAGTGTGTTCAGATATATACAAGTATGTTTATAAGGTTATGTGTGATAAGTATGAATGTTAAGCAATATACGATATACGTTATATAATGTTCCGAGGCTACAGTAGGTATCAGAATTACCTTATACTATATGGTATGAATTGTTATATGTCATGAATGTATGTTTGAACTTACTGAGCCTGTTGCTCACAAGTTGTTTATGTTGTAGGTAAGCATCCTGCATGCCGATAAGACAAGTGGTGGACAACGAATGAGATTTGTATATGCCAAGGGACTGGGCGAGGGCTATGGTATTGCTATGAGTATTCTACTGTGCTGTTTAAAAAAGTAATGAAAAAAATTTTGAAATGATGTTTTATGATGTATATCAAGTTATGACGATGTAAAAGATTTACTTTAGTAAATCTTTTACGATGATACAGTTTTCAAGTTTAAGTTAAAGAAAAACAAATTACTCCATATTTTCACATTCAAATGGGAAGTTAAAGTAAGCATGTTAAAGGAAGTTTGTTAAAAATAAGATACCAGTCATCATAAGTGGTATCAGAATAAGTTAATAGCAAGTTGTCGATGACCCAAATGGTTACAGTCTATCGTAGTTGGCAACAGTAGCTGACTGTAATAGTACTATTTAACCCTACATAGGGTAGGATGTCACAGGTGGTATCAGAGCAGTTCGACCATATCCCTCCTAGCATGATGCATATTCCGTTCGTCATCCAAGTAAGTTAGTTTATTTTTGAATTTAGTAAAATGTTTGTTTATTGAAAATAAACATCTTATAAGGATAAGATGATGAGATGACAAGATCATAGTACAGGCACTAGTTTCCTGTATGAGTTTTGAGGATAGATAGCACTTTTACTTTAGCATATCATGGGAATGTAGTACTAGTTTCATGCCATCAAGATGGTTCTCCGACTGTGCTCCATGGATTAGGATAACTGGGTTCTTTTGGCTGTTAGCACTCTCAGGAAAATGCTCTCGTGTGTATTGGGATTCTTGTGACTAGGATTAGCACTAAACTGGACCGAGTTTCGCCATACCACGATTGAGTGATTCCCTTAGAGGAGTCCAGCATCAGCCCCAGTTTCCTCATGGGCAAGCGGGGTGTCATTTCCGACACTGCCTATGTTTTCTAGAGTTATGGTTATATAGGAAAATTCAATGTATAAGGCTATGATATATATAGCCTTCATGTTATGTAGATATGTCTGAAATGACATGTAAATGTTAGGAAATGACATGTATATGTGATGAACAAAGATGAAATGAAATCTTTGTACCTCTACTTGTCCTAATTTTCAAAGATGAAAATTTTATAAGGAGGGGTGAGTGTGACAACCGGGAAATTTCATTATTCTTGGAAAATAGGTACATTGAATGTACATGATGAATTTTATATTTAAAAATAGCAAATGTAGTGATTTTATGTGTGTATGCATACACAGTATCAAGAAATTGGTCAAGATGACATTTTCTTGATATAAAACTGATATATTTAGAATCAGCATACTCAATTAATCATTTGAGTACAAAGAGTAATTTATGACCAGGAAACATGCAGTACCGAAAAACTAGTCGAGATGACCTCGAATGAAGTTAAAAATGATAAATTTTGGTTCAACACACCCAAATTTGTCAGTATAGCCTATCAGTATGCTCAAATTAGTTAATTGAGCACAAAAGGTAATTTTTGACCAGGAATTCGCAATACTGGAAACTAGTCAAGATGACCTCGGATGAAAACGAAACTGATATATTTAGGTTCAGCACGCCCAAATTAGTCAGGATAGCCTATGTTGAAATTTGGGACAAAAAAGTATAAATAAGGGCGAAAAATAAGAAATTTCAAAAACAAGCCCATAATTTCCTCTCACCTTCTCTTTCCTCTCCCTTACACGAAAATGAATAGTAACCAACCACCGGAAACAATGTCCATTTTTTACACCGCCGGTCTCGTTGGAAAGCTCTCGTCGAGCTGAGTCTGACAGTGTGCCGAGTCGACGGAACAGCCATCGGAGGAGCTCGCATGCACCGCCCAAAGCCCCCGGCCGCTGAAAATTTCAAACGGCCGTATCTCTGCCGTTTGACATCCGATCGACACGATTCTGGTCCCAAAAGACTCAGGATAAAGAGTAGAACAAAGCCCAAGCTTCATATAGGCTGAAAATCACCGGATTGCACCGCCCAACATCGCGTCATTGTCGCCGTGAAGCCGCCGGGGAATCCATAGATTCTAGCAAAGTTGAGCGACACCATGGGTACCAAAAGACTCAGAGTGATGCGTCCAAGCAAAGCCCCATGCCAATTTTGGGAAACAAAGCCGGCATGCCAGAGAATAGACATCGCCGCCACCGTTGCCCTTTCGAGGGTCGATTTCCAGTGATAGGAGGCTCAACTGGTGAAATTGACATCACCAATGGGTTCCTCTCGTCGAGATCTACATTTTGGTACCAAGCTTGGCCCAAACCGCCACCAATCAATGCCGGTCAACAGTCAGTCAACATCGGTCAATGGCGGTTAATGTCGGTTAACGGCGACTGATGACCAAAAATTGAAGAATGGCACGTTGGCCTATTTTTGATGTTCCGGACACATCCGCGTCGTTAGAATTTCAAGCCAGAATTTCAAAAGTGAAGAACAGTGAAATAAAGTTTGTCTGCACGAGATCGAACGGTTCGTTTGATCGCCAGTGAGACGATTTTGGTAGCGACTTCGATCCCTTCATTCCTGAAATTTTTGTTTTGGAATGATTATATATTAATTATGTATTTTAGCATGTGAAATTGTAAGAAAAATGGACTATGTGTATAAAAAATAGTCAAATAAGAAAATGTGTAAAATGTAAAGATTTTTACGTAAAAGTTGAGTTTTACGTAAAAATATAGGCCTCTGGTGTAGTACGTGGTAGAATAGAATTAAGTTAGATGGTTTCGAGGCATTTCCTAAACGCAGGGAACCCAAAAATTAAGCAGAAATACTGCCGAAATTTAAAAAATGCCACAAAGGGGTATTTTAGGAACCGAAGGGTAAAAATATGGTCGAGATGGAAACCCGAGCCCCCTCGATGATCTAGGCCTAAAAAAGATGATTAGCGACCTAGGGTCAGAATAGTACCACCTGAGGGTCGGTGAATAGTGACTCAAGCATTTCGGCAATTAAGGTTGAAAAAGCTCGAAAAGGCTTAAGAAAAATGATTTTATGTTTTTTGGGTTTAGAAAATCCAGCCCAAGCAATAAAATGAAAATGATATGGCCCAAAGACCTTTCAGGGGCAAAACGGTCATTTTGATAGAAAATTTTAGGAATGATAGAAAAGGGCTCTAATAGACTTAAAATGGCTTAATTAAGATTTTAAGGATCAGAATTAAGTTGTAAATCAAATAAAAGTAAGGATATGATGAAAAATCCAATTAGGGGTAAAATGGTAATTTTATCAAAAGTTAAGCAGAAAAATTATAAATGGGATATTAGACCCCTAATTTATGATTGGGAGATGAAACGTAGAAGTTTTACATTTTATTAAGCTTTGTATATGATTTAAGTAACGAAAATAACCGTGATTATTTTGATTATAGGAATCCGATACAGACACGATGAAGGGACGCCTGTGGACCAAGAAAGCAAGAAAGAAGATACGAGCAAAAGTATCTGTAAGTTCAAACATTTAATTGACTGCAACATGAATAGACTATTATGTCTAAGTGTCACATGTGGTAAGCTTCAAATATTTCTATGTCTGCAACATGTATAGATTTTTATGTGTTATATGTTGCAAGTTCAAGCATTTAGTTGACTGCAACATAAATTGACATGTTTATATCTATGTGTTATATGCAGTAAATTCAGACATTTTATTGTCTATTACATGAAATTACGTAATATATTTATGTGTTCTGTGTGAAATGTAAAGTATATATGTAAGGTGATATATGCACAAAGGTGTATTTAATAAAATACACACAATGAAAGAAAGACATGAGAAATGTTCCAGACCATGGAGACAATGATAATACTGTAGGAAAATAAATCGGTAAAAACGTATCAGAGTGGCGCAGCGGAACAATAAAAATTTTTAGATCGTTAAATATCTCATGATACCATATACAATAAACCAACAACAATTAAAACTCATACCTCAAGGACGCCAATGTGCAGGAGGAGAATGACCGGAGGCTTTAACCAACTAGCCTTCTCGACTATTCTCCAATTCCTGAATGGCTGAGTGTGTGGGCACTCTGAACCTCGATCGGTATGCTAGCACTGCTAGTCTTCTTCCGACCACCCAGATCTCTAAAGAACTTTATTGTCACGATGAGCTGTGCAACAATAAGCCTGCTCACCTGAGAGTCTGTGGTCTGAGAGAACTGGAGTGGCAGGACCTCTATTTATAGACCTGCATGAGGTGATTCTCTGAATTCGAATTGGACTAGGAAAAGATTTTCTCCCTTATCCATAACCAAAAAATCTGAATTTTCCAAGGGAGAATCTCCACAATTAAATTCGGTTTTCCTATGATAAATCCAATCCAAATCTAAACAAGATTTTAACTAGAATTTTATCTCCCTTTTTCAACCAAAAAATCGGAATTTTTCTTGGAGAAAATCTCAACAAAAGTTTCGGCCATTATGGATAAGGAAGAATCAAAAATTCCACTAGGTTTTTCAAGCTTGAATCTCATCTCAACCTTATCCAAAATAACCGAATTTCCTAGGAGATTTTCTCCCTAATTTCGGCCACTTTTCAGGGAAGGAGAGAATCCAAATTCAACTAGGATTGAAACTTGAATTTTTCCCTTGAATCCTATCCACAAAAACCGAAATTTGCTTGAGGATTATCCTCAAAATTTCGTCCCTTATTTGCTGGGATTTGGATTCAAAATTCAAGTAGGATTCTAACAAGATTATCCTCTCCAAATCCAACTCAAATTCGAATTTCAAACCTTGTGGATTTTCCACAACAAATTCGAATCCTACTTGGACTGTGATTCAAAATTTGAATTTCAAATTTCAAATTTCAAATTTTAAAATTCAAATTTCAAATTTCAAAATTCAAATTTCAAATTCCACAAAACGGTTGTATTTCATATTCTTGTTCTCATGGATAATTTTCTACAACTCCAATCCAATCTCAAATAAAATTATGGTAACTTTATTTGGAGTTCGAATAATTGTGTACTCTATTATCCAAAACAAAATCTGAATCCAATCGGAGAGAATCTTGTCTACCATCCTAATCCTACGCCATCACCATCCATGCATAATAAACCAGCCAATAGCATACACAAATCAATTTGCCAAACGTTAAGGAATTATGTGGAGCTAGTAGAGGGACTGATTGGACATATATAATCGAGCTCCCGTGATTCCATATGATCATCATTCTGTACCGAACAACTCAATCATATGATCACTAATTTCAGAGTCACACCACTATAAACCTGAAACTGAACTCCCAATTATATACCGTATTACGTAAGCCTGTGACGAGATACCATCCAATGACCTTATCATATATGCAAAACCCTCATATGATATCCATGATCAGCCTTAGGTCAAAGTCCGTTTAATCCTACTGATCAGGCTATCTTAAAGTTCCATTATACCACCGAATTAAGAAAATGATTATTCACCATATGTGAATAAGAAGTCATCCGCCCAGCAGACGACCCAAGGCCTTGTCCATTTTCACATTCAGTATAATGCCTTTAAGAGGATACCTTTAACTCCTCAGAGCTATGATTCCGATATCTGCGAACAAACCCTTCATCGTATACAAGTCATGCGCCCAATGAACCGGTCTATAAGCTTACTACCTTTGAGACGCTTTAGCCATTGGAACATCAAAGTACACAAGTCATATACATGAAGTAGTTCATTTACTCAGGATTAAGGCTATTGCACAATGAACGTCAAAAGCAGATTGATCCACTCATAACGGACTACGTAGATCAATCACGCTTTAGTCTCGGTCTAATATGTCACCACCGAGCAACATATCCATGTCTCTACTTGGGAGTCCAGCTCCAGATAGTCAAGACAGACCGTCCCCTCCAAGGCTTTGGACAACATAATAGTCTTAACATGAGTTAGATGCTCGGTCTAACCCCATAGACTACAGACCATAGTTTAGACTGCTAATTTTAGAACATTGTCTTCTCGCATACAAAAGTCCATTGCATGCAACGTTCTAACAGTTTTAACACAAGCAGTCAGTGAGCTATATTTGCTTACATTTACTTTAACATGTAAATAAGACGAGGACAGATAGCAATGTAATGAATAACCTCTAAGTATAATTTTATTATCCAGTTCAAAATGAATACATCAAAATGTCTCTAATACTTAGGGCATTTCCTAACAATCTCCCACTTGCCCTAAGCTAGTAGATGTGCCATGTTACGCATCTCCATCGCCTCTACATGCCTCTCAAAGCTTCTAGCTACCAAAGTCTTAGTAAAGGGATCGGCAATGTTGTCCTCAGACGCGATCTTACATACATCCACTTGTCCTGTCTCCACATGCCCTCTAATAATGTGATACCTCCGATCTATGTGCTTGGTCCTCTTGTGGTGCCGAGATTCCCTTGTGTTGGCAATAGCCCCTATATTATCATAGTAAAGTGTGATAGGCTTGTCAACACCCGGAATGACCTCAAGGTCTCTAAAGAAGTTGCGGAGTCAAACCGCTTCTTTAGATGCCTCAGCCGCAGCCACATACTCAGCCTCCATAGTAGAGTCAGCTGTGCAGCCCTGCTTCACGCTCGTCCATACAATGGCGCCTCCTCCGAGTAAAATCACTGATCCAGATGTCGATTTCCTCGAATCCTTACAAGTCTGGAAGTCTGAGTCCGTGTATCCTATGGGTGTTAGGTCCCCTCCAGAATACACTAGCATATAATCTCTCGTTCTCTTAAGATACTTGAGTATATGCTTTACTGCTTGCCAGTGCTTGGTTCCAAGATTCGCTTGATATCGACTCACCATACCTACTGCAAAACATATGTCCGGGCGAGTGCAAAGCAAGCGTACATAAGGCTACCTACAGCGGATGCATAAGGAACCTTACTCATACGCTCCCTTTCTTCCGATGTCTTGGGACAGTCATCCAATGAAAGAGTTAGACCGGCAATAGAAGGTTGTAAGCCTTTCTTTCCCTCTAGCATTGCATATTTGTCAATTATTTTATCTATGTATGAAGCTTGGGATAATGCTATCATTTTGTTCTTTCGATCTCTGAAGAGACGAATGCCTAGAACATAATTAGCTTCTCCCAAGTCCTTCATGTCAAACTGTTGGTGTAACCAAAGCTTGACCGATGATAAGTTCCCTACATCATTCCCAATGAGTAGTATATCATCGACATAGAGTATCAGAAAGACCACTTTTCCATCCTTAATACGTTTATAAACACAAGGTTCATCAACGTTCTGCTCAAAACCATATGTCTTAATCGCTTGATCAAACCTCTGGTTCCATGAGCGGGATGCTTGCTTTAATCCATAAATGGATCTAAGCAACTTGCAGACTTTCCTTTCTTGGCCTTTCACTACGAACCCTTCGGGCTGTATCATATAGATACACTCTTCAAGATGGCCATTCAAGAATGCCGTCTTGACATCCATTTGCCAGATCTCATAATCGAGAGCCGCAGCAATGGACAGAAGAATACGGATAGACTTCAGCATAGCAACGGCGAAAAGGTTTCCTCGTAATCGATTCCAGCCTTTTTGCCTGTATCCCTTTGTAACCAGTCTAGCTTTGAAAGTTTCCACTCTCCCTTCCGCATCCTTCTTTCTTTTGTAGACCCATTTGCATCCAATGGGTTTTATCCCATCCGGCAAATCTACAAGTTCCCAAACAGAGTTGGATTTCATAGAATCCATCTCATTGTTCATAGCCTGTTTCCAAGATTTAGAATCAACATCCTTTATAGCTTCATCATATGTGACCGGATCTTCCTCATGCTCATGAGTCTCGGCCTGGTATACCTCAGCATCATACATGAAGAAATTAGGTTTCTTCGAAACCCTCCCACTACGACGAGGCACCCTAAATTGTTGATCGTCTGCAGGTCTTTCACTGGAACTCAGACTTGCGTCCAAGACCGAAATCTGTGGAGCAGTTCTTTCACCCGATAACTCCTCTAGCACTACTTTGCTTCGAGGTTTAAAGTCATTCACGTGACTTTCCTCCAAGAATGTCGCATGGGTTGAGATAATGACTTTTTGTTCCTTCAGGTTATAGAACAGACCTCCTTTAGTTCCTTTTGGATACCCTACAAACATGCATAATTCTAATCTTGATTCCAACTTCTTCGCATCCCCATCCAGTACATGTGCTGGGCAGCCCCATATTCTCATATGTCCAAGGGAGGGCTTCCTGCCACGCCACAATTCATACGGAGTTCTAGGAATTGATTTACTCGGAACCTGGTTCAGAATATAGCACGCTGTTTGTAAAGCATATCCCCAAAATGATAATGGCAGCATTGAGTAACTCATCATGGAC
This sequence comes from Antiaris toxicaria, assembly GCA_035233585.1. NCBI lineage: Eukaryota > Viridiplantae > Streptophyta > Magnoliopsida > Rosales > Moraceae > Antiaris > Antiaris toxicaria. The sequence continues at coordinate 50,982,374 of CP141153.1, forward strand.
CGTACCATATCCAATAAGGTCCTGTTTCTCCTTTCGGCTACACCATTCTGTTGTGGAGTACCAGGTGCAGTCAATTGGGATAAAATCCTGTTCTCTACAAGATGTCCTAGAAATTCATCGGAGAGGTATTCGCCACCTCGATCAGATCGAAGTGTCTTTATGGATTTATCCAATTGCTTTTCCACTTGCGCACGATACTCTTTGAACTTATCAAAGGTTTCGCTCTTGCGGTGCATCAGATACACATATCCATACCTCGAGTAATCATCTATAAAAGAGACATAATACTCGAACCCTCCTCGTGCTGTGACATTCATGGGGCCACATACGTCAGTGTGCACAATTTCTAAGAGCTCCTAAGCCCTTGTACCTTTAGCTCCAAAAGACCTCTTAGTCATTTTACCCTCTAGACAAGGCTCACATTGGGGAAGTTGTACCTCCTCCAGAGATTCCAGAGGACCGTCTTTCACCAATCTTTGAATCCTATCCTGATTAATATGACCAAGTCTTAAATGCCAAAGATACGCCTTGTTAGAGTGAGAAACTTTCAACCTTTTAGAGTTATCAATTAATTCAGTGTCAAGCAGTGAGTACATCTTTGGTCTGATCAAATATAGGTTTCCATCCATCCATCCAGAACAGATAAGAGACTTATTTCTACGAATATCAACTCTTTTACTAAAAGAAACTGAATAAGAATCCTTTATTAACAAGCTACCGATATAAGGTTCCTCTTAAAATTAGGAACATAAAAACAGTCTTTCAATAAAATAAACCTAAATTGATCAAAATAAAGGTGAACATCTCCCACTGCCTCAGCCACCACAAAGCTACCATCTCCAGTCCGCAATGAGAGGCTCCTATCATGTAGACTTCTCGTTTCCACGAACCCCTGCATAGAAACACAAACATGAATAGTGGCGCCCGAATCAATGACCCAAGTGTCTTTCGATTCTTCCACCAAACACGCTTCTAAGTAATGAAGTTCCTTACCTTCCTTGCCCTTGGCGGCTAGGAATTCCCGGCAAGCCTTCTTGAAGTGACCTACCTTCCCACAATGGAAGCATTTGGACTTTTTAGGGTCCTTTGGCTTCTTGTTCTTCTTCTTCTTCTTCCCGTCCGAGACAGGAGGATTAGAAGAACTGGAATCCACTTGCTTCTTATTTGGCCTCTTCCTCTTCCGTGAGGGATTGGAAGATTCTGCCAAATTGGCCTCTCCTTTAGGTCGGACCACATCCTCATCCCTGATCATCCGCTTATAAGCCTGTAGTTGCTTCATGAGCTCGGTTAGTCCTAACTCCTTTGTCACCAGATTGTATGCGGCCTTAAACCCCACAAAATCTTTAGACAGAGTCTTGAACACCATCTCGATCTGGGTGTTGTAGTCTAACTCAGCACCATTCTCGGCAGCCTCAGCGAAGAATCCCATTAGAGTGATCATATGGTCCTTCACCGGAGTACCCGCCTTTTGCTTGGAGTTCATAACACTGGTGATAGCAGACTGTCGAGCCAATTTTTCTTGGCCTCCGAACATGTCTTCCAGATTGTCCATGATCTCCCCAGCAACTTGATAAGTCTCATGCTACTTTTGTAAAGCACTCGTCATGCTAGCAAGGATGTAGCATCGAGCTATTTCATTGGATTCTCTCCAACGATTATAGGCAACCGGGACTTCCTCAAGTGGTGTGTCAGGTTTGGGCCCAGGTGGGCATGGTTCGTCCAGTATGAACTTGTGTCTCTCGCAGCTGAGAACTATTAATAGATTTCTTTTCCAGTCTTTATAATTATCGCCATTCAACTTATTTTCAGTAAGTATCGAAATGAGGGGTGTCGGTGACATTTTGAACTGAAATAAAATTATACTAGACATCATTACAAAGCCCAAGCAAATATACAGATAATTTAGCAAATAAAACATACAAGTATGTTCCTACATGAAACTTGAAAAAACATGTAGCATTGCAACGGTAATTCTCAGCACCTATTGCCCCAAGCCACCGAGGGGTGGTCACGAAAACAAATAGCCGGAACATGGACCCCGTCCAATTAATATATGTTACCTTAAATCCTCCAAGGTTAAAACATATATTAATAACCGCTTATTTGGCCACCAGTTTAGTTAACAGAGCTTCTAGGGAAGGTTAATAACTAAACGAGTCTTGAGTGTATAACCATTGTTTAGGTAGCCCGATCCACGTCCTACCAAGCCACCGAGGGGTGGTCATGAATAGGATCGCACCCGAACACGTTTTCCACATAGGAGATCCAATCTAGTATACCGGCGGTGGTAAACACCTACCGAGGGGTGTGGTCAGGGCAGAACTGACGCGAGGCGTTACCATGCTTTCACATATGGATCAACAATGGAGGCCGTGGGTTTTGTTTGAAACCCTCTCCCACTCAATATTTTGAAAAACATGCAAGTTTTGACAAATTATGTATGATCAATATAGTATGAGCGGCACTCACCTATCCTATATGACATGTTATCAAATATGCATACAAAACATCCATCAATACATATTTATACATCCATGACATATCACAGAAAAAATAATTGACAGAATAACCAAGCTATGGTTCCATCCTAGAACAAAGAAAATAAAGATTACAAAATTCCATCCAAAGCATTCTTTGGGTCTTGAATTCTGTTCCGTCTTCTTGTATCCTTCTTTATGTAGCCTCTCCATTTATTTCTCATCCCAAGAATTATTTAAAATTTAAATATCTAAAAATTTAAATTTCAAATTCAAATTCCAAATACGAATTTCAAATTTAAATTTCAAATTTAAATTTTAAACAATTTTAAACATCATGTGTAATAATATGTAATTTCAAAAATTTCAAATTTTTAATTACATATTTTTAAACATGATTTGAAATTAAATCCCAAATTTAAAAATCAAAATTTTCTGATTTTTGGACCGTCGGACCGCCACCCCCGTAGGCGGCAGCTGCCGTGGGCAGCCACCAACCCCGGAGGGGCTGGCAGCCCACGGCTGCCCCATGTGCAGCCCTGCCGGGCAGCAGGCCAAGCCTGCAACGCCACGCTGCACGCCCAAGCTGGGCGCAGCAGCCGGCAGGCTGCAGGCAGCGCTTGCAGCCAGAGGCTGCACGCCCAGGCTGCGGCCAACCTTGGGCAGGCCACGGCCACCCTGGGCTGCAGGCCAAGCCTGCGGCCGGGGTGGTGTGGGCCTGCACAGGGGCTGCCGCAGCCCCATCCTACCCGAGGGCAGGGGCTGCAGCCCCACCAAGGCCCGTCGGCCTATTCCGAGGGGTCGTGTCTCGATTTTCGTGCCATATTCCAATTTACCTATTAGGATCTCCAAAAATTAATTTGAATCCCAATTAATTTGAAATTTTCCACACAATCAAAATTTCAACCTTTAAATCAAATTTAATTTTTTTGGGAAAAAATAAATTACGGTCTTCAATCTTCAATCTCCTCCAAGAATAATTACATAAAAAATTCTAAACCGTTTCCGGTGTACAAAAATTCTAACCATAAAAATTCTAAGAGACAAAAATTAAAATCCATGGGAAAATTACAGTATTAATAAACTGCTCCCATGGTTACATAAAAAATTCCTAGATACAATATTTTTAAATTCTAAGGAACCATAACCGGTATAAATAAGCATGCTTATAATAATTCAAAAAATTAAAATAACCACATACTTTATACATAATCCATGATAAAAACATAAAGGAACCCTAGAATGCCACTCTCTAAATATCAAATCCATACATAAATAAAAAGACTAAGTAATTGTCTAATTTATGTACATGGCATAGTCATGAGATGGCTCTGATACCAATTGTAGGAAAATAAATCGGTGAAAACGTATCAGAGTGGCGCAGCGGAACAATAAAAATTTTTAGATCGTTAAATATCTCATGATGCCATATACAATAAACCAACAACAATTAAAACTCATACCTCAAGGACGCCAATGTGCAGGAGGAGAATGACCGGAGGCTTCAACCAACTAGCCTTCTTTACTATTCTCCAATTCCCGAATGGCTGAGTGTGTGGGCACTCTGAACCTCGATCGGTATGCTAGCACTGCTAGTCTTCTTCAGACCACCCAGATTTCTAAAGAACTTTATTGTCACGATGAGCTGTGCAACAATAAGCCTGCTCACCTGAGAGTCTGTGGTCTGAGAGAACTGGAGTGGCAGGACCTCTATTTATAGACCTGCATGAGGTGATTCTCTGAATTCGAATTGGACTAGGAAAAGATTTTCTCCCTTATCCATAACCAAAAAATCTGAATTTTCCAAGGGAGAATCTCCACAATTAAATTCGGTTTTCCTACGATAAATCCAATCCAAATCTAAACAAGATTTTAAATAGAATTTTATCTCCCTTTTTCAACCAAAAAATCTGAATTTTTCTTGGAGAAAATCTCAACAAAAGTTTCGGCCATTATGGATAAGGGAGAATCAAAAATTCCACTAGGTTTTTCAAGCTTGAATCTCATCTCAACCTTATCCAAAATAACCGAATTTCCTAGGAGATTTTCTCCCTAATTTCGGCCACTTTTCAGGGAAGGAGAGAATCCAAATTCAACTAGGATTGAAACTTGAATTTTTCCCTTGAATCCTATCCACAAAAACCAAAATTTGCTTGAGGATTATCCTCAAAATTTCGTCCCTTATTTGTTGGGATTTGGATTCAAAATTCAAGTAGGATTCTAAGAAGATTATCCTCTCCAAATCCAACTCAAATTCGAATTTCAAACCTTGTGGATTTTCCACAACAAATTCGAATCCTACTTGGACTGTGATTCAAAATTTGAATTTCAAATTTCAAATTCAAATTTCAATTTCAAATTTCAAATTTCAAATTTCAAATTTCAAATTTAAATTTCAAATTCAAATTTCAAATTCGAATTTTAGATTCAAATTTCAAATTCAAATTTCAAATTTCAAATTTCAAAATTCAAATTTCAAATTTCAAAATTCAAATTTCAAATTTCAAAATTCAAATTTCAAATTCCACAAAACGGTTGTATTTCATATTCTTGTTCTCATGGATAATTTTCTACAACTCCAATCCAATCTCAAATAAAATCATGGTAACTTTATTTGGAGTTCGAATAATTGTGTACTCTATTATCCAAAACAAAATCTGAATCCAATCGGAGAGAATCTTGTCTACCATCCTAATTCTGTGCCATCACCATCCATGCATAATAAACCAGCCAATAGCATACACAAATCAATTTGCCAAACGTTAAGGAATTATGTGGAGCTAGTAGAGGGACTGATTGGACATATATAATCGGGCTCCCGTGATTCCATATGATCATCATTCTGTACCGAACAACTCAATCATATGATCACTAATTTCAGAGTCACACCACTATAAACCTGAAACTGAACTCCCAATTATATACCGTATTACGTAAGCCTGTGACGAGATACCATCCAATGACCTTGTCATATATGCAAAACCCTCATATGATATCCATGATCAGCCTTAGGTCAAAGTCCGTTTAATCCTACTGATCAGGCTATCTTAAAGTTCCATTATACCACCGAATTAAGAAAATGATTATTCACCATATGTGAATAAGAAGTCATCTGCCCAGTAGACGACCCAAGGCCTTGTCCATTTTCACATTCAGTATAATGCCTTTAAGAGGATACCTTTAACTCCTCAGAGCTATGATTCTGATATCTGCAAACAAACCCTTCATCGTATACAAGTCATGCACCCAATGAACTGGTCTATAAGCTTACTACCTCTGAGACGCTTTAGCCATTAGAACATCAAAGTACACAAGTCATATACATGAAGTAGTTCATTTACTCAGGATTAAGGTTATTGCACAATGAACGTCAAAAGCAGATTGATCCACTCATAACGGACTACGTAGATCAATCACGCTTTAGTCCCGGTCTAATATGTCACCACCGAGCAACATATCCATGTCTCTACTTGGGAGTCCAGCTCCAGACAGTCAAGACAGACCGTCCCCTCCATGGCTTTAGACAACATAATAGTCTTAACATGAGTTAGATGCTCGGTCTAACCCCATAGACTACAGACCATAGTTTAGACTGCTAACTTTAGAACATTGTCTTCTCGCATACAAAAGTCCATTGCATGCAACGTTCTAACAGTTTTAACACAAGCAGTCAGTGAGCCATATTTGCTTACATTTACTTTAACATGTAAATAAGACGAGGACAGATAGCAATGTAATGAATAACCTCTAAGTATAATTTTATTATCCAGTTCAAAATGAATACATCAAAATGTCTCTAATACTTAGGGCATTTCCTAACAAATACCCCCTGGTCGGAATCATATGAAAGACAATAAGAAAAGACAAGAATCAGCAAAATAATAAGACTGAAGCTTTAAACATTGGGTGTTTATGTGTTATGTCTAAGTCAAACATGAATTGACTTTTATGTTTAAGTGTTGTTTATAGTAAGGTCGGGCATTTAATTGTCTAAAACATAAACTTACTTGACATGTTTATGTGTTATGTGTTCTATATGCAGCATGTAAGTTTAAATATTTCCATGTCTGCCACATAAATGGACTGGTCATGTTTATGTGTTTTATGTGCAGTTTTAGTGCCAAGATACTATGACTTGAATATTACGAAAGTCATGTTATGAACCATGTGTTATGTCTAAGTCAAATGAAAATTAACTTGACATGTTTATGTTTATGTGTTATATTTTGTAAGTTCAGACATTTATCGATCTGCAGCATGAATTTACTCAGTATACTTATGTGATATAGATGATAGAAATTTAGTAGTCAGGTGCTGTATGCACATTAACATAAGAGATAAAATCTTAAGTAAACTGCAGAATAAACTACAGAATAATTTAAAGAGTTCCAGACCCAGGAGGCAACATAAATGTCACCGGTCAGGAACCACAAGAAAATCAGTAACTAAATCAGTACTGGCATACCGACCTTCCACACAGGCTAAGGTTTTTCAGATTTAGTATTGTTAGGACTCCAAACGGTGGGTGATATGTCCCAGGTTTGGAAGTCTGATGTTATGTAAACTGTAGAGGATTTGGCCAGTGGGTCGCTCCCCAGAGTCCCTCTCAATTATGCACACATTACAGTATGACCAATCATGGAGCCCAAAAAAACCAGAACGTAATGAAAGATAAAGACTCAAGAAAAAAAATATGTAGTCCATAAACGAGCATAAAATATACTAACACTATGAATACCGATGCAATCAAAGTCACTGTTCACAGTCAACGGTACTGTTCACAATCGACAGTATTGTTCATGGTCAGAGTTACTATTCATAATAAATAGTAATATAAAAGCAATGTATGTTATTTATTATGTTAATGATCCATGTTATGTTTGATGTTAAGGATATTTAACGTAAGTGTATTTATGATGCTTAAGTATATTTACAATGTTTTACGTATTTAAGTATGATAAGCACATTCATGATGTTAAATGTGAAAGTATTTTCACAATAACAAGTGTGTCAAGTATGTTATATTTATGATGTTAAGCTTATGTTCAATATGCTATGTTTAAATCATGATATGTTTACAATGATAAGCATGAAATTCTGTTCAGTTATTATAGGGCTCCCAAACCGATGGTGGTACGTCCGGATTTGGAAGTCTAATGTTATGTAAATTGTAGAGGATAGCACGAAAGTATGTTCAAGATATTTAGTACGTTTAAAGCATGTCAAGAATGCAAGTATGTTCAAGATATTAAGTATGTTTAAAGCATGTCAAGAATGCAAGTACGTTCAGGATATTAAGTATGTTTAAAGCATGTTAAGTATGAAAGTGTACTCATGGTGTTCAATATGTCGAGTATGGTTATGATGAAAAGTATGTATAAGTATGTTTTAAATATTATATGTGTTAGGTATGAAATCTAAAATAATGTATGATATATGTCGTGTTAATGTTCTAATGCTGTAGTTGGTATCATATATGTTCCGTCAGATATAATATGAAGGATGTTAAATACGTTTAAGTATTAATGTTAAGCAAACATAACATTATAAAGTTACTATTTATAGTGAATAGTATTATTCGTGGTAATAAGCAAGTATAACATGACTAACATTCGTGTTAGAAATATGATATGTTATAACTATTACGCATAAGTTAATAAACATAAGTTAAATATACTATGTTAAGTATGCTTTATATGATGATAAATATGCATGTTATATTTAAATATGAATGTCTAAGTAATAAATGATACGTATATGCAATGTTTGTATGTATGAAAGTATGTTTATGATGTTAAGGATATTTAAGTATACATAAGTATAATTTACGATGCTTAAGTACATTTACGATGCTTTATGTATTTCAGCATGACAAGTATATTTATTATGTTAAATGTGAAAGTATTTTCATGATAATAGGTATGATATATACGTTATGTTTACGATGTGTAGCATATGTTAAGTATGCTATGTTTACGATGTTCAAGTGTACACAAGTATGACTACGAGTTTTCAAGTATGTTACGTATAAAAGCATGTTCATGATGCCAAGTATGTTAAGTATGTTCATGACATTACAGTAAGTTCACGAGGTTCAAGTATGAAAGTATGTTCATGAGATTAAAGCATGATAAGTACAAAAGTATGTTTATGATGTTAAGTACATATAAAGTACATTAAGTATGTTTACGATGCTAAGTCTAAAAGTAGGATTATGATGTAAAGTGTGTTCAGATATGTACAAGTATGTTTATAAGGTTATGTGTGATAAGTATGAATGTTAAGCAATATACGATATATGTTATGTAATGTTCCGAGGCTACAGTAGATATCAGAATTTCCTTATACTATATGGTATGAATTGTTATATGTCATGAATGTATGTTTGAACTTTCTAAGCCTATTGCTCACAAGTTGTTTATGTTACAGGTAAGCATCCTGGATGACGATAAGACAAGTGATGGATAACGAGCGAGATCTGCATGTGCCAAGGGACTGGGCGAGGGTTATGGTACTGTTATGAGTCTTCCGTAGAGCTGTTTAAAAAAGTAATGAAAAGAATGTTGAAATGATGTTTTATGATGTATATCAAGTTATGACGATGTAAAAGATTTACTTTAGTAAATGTTTTACGATGATACAGTTTTCAAGTTTAAGTTGAAGAAAAAAAAATTACTTCCTATTTTCACGTTCAAATGGGAAGTTAAAGTAAGCATGTTAGAGGAAGTATGTTAAAAATAAGATACCAGCCATCATAAGTTGTATCAGAATAAGTTAAAAGCAAGTTGCCGATGACTCAAATGGTTACAATCTATCGTAGTTGACAACAATAGCTGACTGTAATAGTACTGTTTAACCCTACGTTGGGTAGGACGTCACAGCAGTTTTGCCCAATGGTTTAGATATAATATTTTCACATGTAACTAGAGTATGAATGAAAAAGAAAGAGTCAGAAGAGATGTTGAGATCACTACATGTAAAATTACGATTATGCAATGCTGAAAAACTGCTTAGAGTAGGAACATGGATTATTGCCCGAGTTGTGCCGATTTTCAAGGCTAGTTGTCTACTAAGTTTCAAGTAGGAAGCTGCACTCCTACACTACATGTGAATGTCAAGACTGCTTTCACGCTGTCAAGTTGACTCCTCGATTGTACTCCATTGATCAGGATAACTGAGTCCTATTGGCTGTTGATATCTTTTAGGAAGATACACTCGTGTGTATGGGGATTCTTATGACCAGGATGAGCTCTTAACTGGGTCAAGTTTTGCCATACCATGATCAAATAAATCACTGAGAGGAGTCTAGCATCAGCCCCAGTTTTTCTTTATGGGTAAGCAGGAAGTGAAACTGTTCATCAGACGGAGAGACTATAGCTGATGTCCGGTGACATAGCTCTAACGTATGCTGTACGCCATGAGAAATGGATATGGACTTCTACCACATATGTTGAAGAAGGCTTATGACAAAACCAAGGCTGAGGCAAAGGAGGATCAAGCTAGGAGAAGACCGAAATAAAGAAAGAGACCTTGCCAAACAGAAAGGAGTAGCAAGTCGCCCATTCATTTGCATCATCAAACTTCCTAGGAAGCTAGATAAGGGCTTAGATAGGATGAAATAGACTCTTAAAACAATGATTCCCTTAGGGGAAGTTTTATTGTCTAGTATTGGACACGTTATTTACCAATAATTATCTATGGTAGAGAGCTGAGCGTTAATCTGATCATCATCAACATGATCGATTATGATGTAATTTTAGAAATGGGATTCCTCGTGAGTACGACGTCGTCATAGACTGTTAAATGTGGAAAGTCACTTTTTGATCGATCGGGTGCGAAGGGTTCATCTATAAGGGGCTTGTCGCCAAAGCAACCAAAGACGCTGATCACAACAACGAAGACTTGTAAGATGCTATCTAGTGGATGCACGGATTACTTAGCATACATAGTAAATAAGACTTAAGGGATAGAGACAGGACTCAAGAACGTGCTGATAGTTAGAGAATTCATAGAGGTATTCCAAAAGATCTACTAGGACTCTCACCAGAGCGCGAGATCTCGTTCGAGACTAAGCATCTACCCGGATTAGCCCCTATCTCTAAGGCCCCATACCGAATGGGCCTTGTAGGGCTAAAGTTCTAAGTTAGCTGAAGGATTTATTGGACAAGAGATTCATTCGACCAAGCTATTCACTCTGGGGAGCACCCGTACTATTCGTAAAGAAGAGAGACGGAACACTGAGAATCTGTATTAATCACAGAAAGTTGGAAAGGATTATGTCTGTGAAATCCTATATCACCTAGGAAAAGCCAACAAGGTGGCAGATGCGCTGACCAAAAAGAACTTATCATCACTTACAGCTATCCATGCCTTACCAAAAACCCTACAAAAGGAGCTACACAGCAGCGAGATCGAGATTTTAGCTGGGAGGTTGTATGAAATGACCCTTCAATCGACCCTCTTAGGAGAAATTAAGACCAGTTAGAACCTCGATTTATCCCTGAACTAACTTAAAAAGGAAGCTAAGGAGGACCGGAGCTTAGAGTTTCGGGTCTCTAAGGACGGCATACTCTATTATAGAGATAGAATGTGCATTCTGGAAAATGAAGAACTTAGGAAGCGGATCCTCTTAGAGGCTCATGAAACACCATATTCGGTACATTCAGGGGAAAATAAGGTGAACAAGAACTTGAAAGAGAGTTTTCGGTGACTTAAGATAAAGAACGATGTCATCGAGTTTGTCACCAAATGCCTTACGTGTCAGAAGATTAAAGTGGAACATCACATCCCTCTAAAGAACTATGGAAAATTGAGCTGCCCGAGTGGAAATGGGAGTAGATTACGATGGATTTCATAGACAAATTTCCAAGAATGTCAAGCAACAACGGCACAAATTGGGAAATTGTGAACCGATCGACAAAATGAGCTCGATTTTTTTTTACCATAAAAGTGAGCTACTCAGTAGGAAGACTAGCAGAAATTTATGAAGCTCAGCTAGTGAGACTACATGGAGTGCATTCCGATCTGACATACAAGGAGAAACCGTGCGAATCCTAGTCAAAGAGGACAAAGTACTTAGGAATAAGGTTATACCACTTGTAAAAATGTTGTGACGGAACCACAACATAGATGAAGCCACATGGGGACGGGAAGAGTATATGAAAGGAAACTTCCCATAACTATTCTAATTTTCAAGGACGAAAATTTTGTAAGGGGGGTAGATTGTAAGGACCCCCATACTCATGTAACCTAAATTCTAAATAATGATAAATTGAGGAATGAATTTGGGTTAAATTAATGCCTTTTAATACAATATTAATTGCATGGTCAGAAACACGCCAATGTAAAAGCCCGTGTAGAGGGCCATGTAATGAGCAGAGAGCCGGTATACAGACTCTCAAAATATATGAAATCTAATTACTATGTAATGAGTAATTAAGTTTAGAAAATATAGTATATTTTCCAGTCGAATAGATTAAACAGGTATGGTACTGTTTAAGTGCCATTCATGCAGTGAAAGGGGCGACCGACAGTAAACTCTCTCCACCCTATTATGTGGATGAGTGTAGGAGACACACAGTGTCAGGAAACTGATCTGGACGACCATTTCTTGACACTAGATTGGTGAATAGATCACCAGAATACTCGGACCGCTCGTCTGAGCACAACAACGATGAAAAACCCTAGTAAGGGCACGATATCAAGAAAAGGGTTCGAATGACCTCTTCTCACCTAGAGACTGACAAAATCGGAGTCAGAGCATTCAGACTAGTTAGTTAAGTTGAAAGTAGTGAATAGTAAATAGTGAAAAACGCAGTGTCAAGTTATTGGCCAAGACAGCCTTAATTTGACCTAAAACTGATATATGAACGGTTAGTAGGCTCAATCTAGTCAATTGAGCACAAAACAAGAATTTTAGTTTGAGAGATACGCAATATCAGGATAAGGGTCAAGATGACCTTTACTTACCTCGAAACTGATATATTTGTGCTCAGAACGCCCAAATTAGTCAAACGGGCACCTGACATGTTTTTTGAGGTGGGGTCACACAGATCCTGAAAATTGGACTAGACGACATCCGATGGATGTAAAACTAATAAAAATGAAATCAGCATGTCCAAATTAGTCAAGAGAGACTGTGTTTGAAATTTCACCCAAGAACGCTTGGTTTGCATGCGAAAGGACAACATAGTGTAGACACAACCACAGTACTGGATCTGAACAGTAAATTATACTGATAATGGGCTCTTAGACAATATAAAACAATCAGGAATTGATAGTGTCAAAATCAAATTCAGAAAACCCAATTTTGGGTGAAAACTAGAACCCTGCCGAAAAAGGGTCGGATAACGAATGGTAGGAATTAGACTGCGAAGAGAGGCCAACACAGATGAATTTTGGCCTTAAAATTTCATTCCCCCTAGCTGCTTTTTGTAGCTAAAAATGGCTGTCACATAGTCCTAAAGTGAGATTAAAAACTTACAAAAGTTATGACAACTTCTGTATAAAATATTCAAGGGGTTTTAAAGCTTGGTCAACAAGTTTTGCTTTATCTTTTTTCCTTTCTATGCAGCAGCCTGCACCCATTTATGGACTGAAAAAGGGCAGAAATTTGTCTCTTGATTAGGCTAAAATGGTGGACAATTAATTAGGATTAAGCTTAAGCAAGTTGATAAGTTTTGCCTATAAAAGGCGCACATGACTTAGTGATACCATTTCTTTACTTTGGCACCCCAAAAACACAACACTCATTCTCTCCCTATTAAGCTACAGCTGACCCCCTCTAAGTCACCTAAAGCCTCCATTCTCAAGCCTTAAATTATACCAAAAGCTTTCCAAAAATCAAACCTCACAAGCTTGTGTTGGGAGGGTTCAAATCCGAGCCTTTTCCAAAGTGATCAAGGATAAGTTTTGTAATAAAATCTTTGTGGTTTTAGTTTTTATTTTGGTTTGGTATTAAGAGAAATTATTTTGGTGTCTTGCTAGCACAAAACCAGCCTTCAAACCCTTGATTCCACATGGCCATTTTGTTTCCTCAAGCCCTAGTTAAAAAATGTGCTTGGTTTAAAGCACAAAGGTAAAATCTGAAACCTTCCCTTTTGGTGATTTAGTGATTTTAAGTATTTTATCAAAGCCATTTATGTGTATTTGTTTATATACATGGTTTGTAATAATTTATTTTGAGCCCTTAGGTTTCCATTTTTAAGTTTATATGGTTATGGTTGTGTTTACAATTTTTACGAATGGCTATTATATGTGCGATGCTATGAACATTTAGGAACGTAGCTAGACATAAATCTATCCCTAGGAAAGGCCACAGATTTTGGCCATTTTAACCTACTTAGGGTCCAAATTTGGGATTTGATAAAACATAATCTTTTAAGGAAATTTTGATATGGTCGTTTTTGTGTCAAATACCTCCCGGCCAAAAATGACACTGAGATAGGTTTTTATAGTGTTTTTCACTTGGTGTCCAAAACTGGGATCAAAATCTGAACCCAAAAATTTGTCTTGGATTTTATTAAAAATGGATCATTTAGCGTCCGAATCGATTCTTAGGCTCAACACCAAAGTTGTAGATCTCATCGAGATCTTGAAAATGACCTATGTGTATTTTAAAAATTTGGTCGTTCCGGGCCTTAAATAGAGCCATTTTTACAGAGATGTAAAACTGGGAATTTTTTAAAAAACTGGGCACAAGCCCACGGGTTTAATGGAATTAGGAGCCATTAGATTTGGATTTAGGCTCCAAGGTGAACATGAGATTTGTTCATCTTGTCGAGGACGAAAACTTTCATGTTTGCCAAATTCGCAAACAAAGTCGTTTCAATCAAGTTTCAAAATGGTTCAAAAACCATCTTTAAAATGTAACTTCAAAAATGTGATCTATACTCTTCAAAATAAAAATATGTTTTTAACACTTTAAAATATGAACAAGGTTTTCATAAAAACATCCCCCACCTTCCAATGAGGTGATAAGGGGACGGTTTCAAAACAAGGAATTTTTCCAAGATTTTATAAGCCAACCCAAACAATTTTTCAGAGTAAAATAGTATATGTAGCCCAGTAGGCTACCATACCAAACAAGCCTTAGTAGTCCGGTAGGCTGCTATCCCAAGCAAGCTATAGTGGCCCGGTAGGCTACCACACCCCAACAAGCGAAGTAACCCAGTCGGTTACTACACTAAGTTTACGCGTAGTAACCCGATAGGCTACCTAGTTACCAACGCGCGAGGTAACCGATCAGTTGACTAGTCGACAATCAGTCAAGGATCGTGTTTTGAATGAAATGGTAAAGAACGATGATTAACCTGTCAAAGAGACACTTAATCATGTACGATAGGAAATAGACACCAAATCCCTAAAGTAGGCCAAATGGGTACCGATGGGCCTCGCCACCACATAGAAATGCGAGTTATAGTCACTAACAGAAATAGTGACCTAAGAACGATGTTGATTAATTTACGAGATGATAAATTAATTAACCACGTATAGAGAAACAAACTCTTGAGATAGAGAGCGAGTTAGTACCGATGGCAATCGGTACCAAGCGATTTATTTGCTTTAGTCACTAACAGTATTAGTGACTTAGCAAGAGAATTAATGAGATATGTTATTGATAACAGGTAGTAACTTGTAAGTTAATAGAGGTGAGAGTACAAGTTTATGTGCAAACAAGGTAAGTACAACTCCGCCTATGGCATGAATGAAATGAATTTAAAGTACTGTTTTTATACTATGTTAAGTATACAAACCTTGCACATAACGAGTCCAAGTCGAGGCTCATAAAGAAAGAATAATAATTTGTAACGAGTCCACGTCGAGGCTCACAAAACATAATGAGTCCAAGCCGAGGCTCATAAGGAAAGAATAATCTAGGCTCACAACACATAACGAGTCCAAGTCAAGGCTCATAAAGAAGGAATGATCTAAGATTTAACGAGCCCAAGTCGAGGTTCATAATGAAAGGTAATGAATAATGAAGTGTAAGCTAAGCATAGACGGTTCATGTAGTGTACACGTTATGCCCTAGATACAGTTAGAGTAAGCTTCCTAGTTGCATGATGGGACATGCCCACATGATATGCATCATGAGATGCTATATGATACGTTTCCATGTTTTGTGTGAACATGTGATATGATTTCCAGTTTGTATATGATTTGAAGTATGTACTATGTTTTAAATATGTTTTGCGGTAAACATATTATACTTACTGGGCGTAAAACTCATGAAGTGTGTTCATACTGTAGGTAAGCTTCCTATTGCCAGATCACTAATGGGCAATAACGGCGACGGAGGTGGATGTGAGGCGAGGTTATGGATACACCGCCAGTATTCTTCCGCATAGTATGTTGAGTAACTGTATTTTTGAATAGTAACCATTGAACAGTGTTTTTGAATAGAAATCGTTGAACAGTATTTTTGAATAGTAATCGATAAATTGTATTTTTTGAATAGTAATCAATATATGTACGTGCATAGTAAATACGTACGCAAAAAAAAGTCCCTAAATTTATGATACCTAGTTAAGTAACTTTGAGTATCAATTGCAAGAAAGTATAAGTATTATTTAAGTAAGCAAGTCTTTAAGTGATGGTCCAGGCCACTGAGGGCACGGGGTGTCACACACGCGATGTTGCACAGCATACATAAGAGCACATAGTTTCACAATCAAGTAGATTGATGAAAGATCAAGTTAGATATCATATGTCCCTATCATGTAGGATTAGGGATAGCTTAGTGTGACGCCCTCGACCTCAGCCACGTGTCACTCGTCGTGATTCGACTCCGTAGTTGACCACGACAACCCGTGCACCTTGTCGGGTCGTCGTTTAAAAACCACTTTTACTTTAAATCTCTCTTTTACAGGGCACAAAATTTTTGCCCATATTTTTTTTTCTTTTCAAAATATATTTCTTGCATAATAGCATTGTATGAAAGCCATATGAAGTTTAGAACTATACGTAGTTATCTTTTACAATACAACATAATTTACAAAAATACACTATCTATACTCTATTTTTCATAAATACATTCTCTTCAATTCACTATTTTATTGCTCAGCGGAAGACTAGTAGCAGGACCAAAATCCACAGTAGATTCCCTATCTCATCGGCACCGTATATCCTACTGCCATCCAAGTAATCTACTGAATAGGTTTCTTACCAGCAACATAAACAAATCGGTGAGCTAACAGGCTTAGTAAGTTCAAACATATGTACCATGAATCACATATATTCAAAAACATCAAAAATAAAATTTTCTATGAATACTATTGTCACGGCCCAAAATTTAGACACGTGACACGGCAGCCAAATCATAATATCAACCCGAGATTTAAGGAAAACATTTATTACGAAAAACGGGTCAACATTATAATTTAGCTAAGCCTAATTATTTATAAAGTAGCATCATAACCACAAAACAAAATAAAGTAGAAAGTAAAAACCTTTTAATGCGGAAATCAAACACAAAACCGGTTTTCAAAAGAAATTACCAACCATAAATATTCCTAAGCATAAAATTTAAATAACGTGAAATAAAGTACAAACTTAAAGTCTCATTACATCAGAACGAGAAACAGAAAGAAGAAGATGGAGGAAACGGATAGCATCATCTTCAGTAGTAACGGATATCTCAATGAATTTCGGAACTGCTACCTCCCGTACCTGGAAGTAGTCATTTCGAAATCACAAAGAAAAAGGGACGTGAGCGTTGGCTCAGTAGGACAGAAACAAAGGTGGGTTAACAGATAACATTTAAAAATATGGCATAATATCCGTTTCCAAAAATAATCAACAATTTAAAAAAAATACATGGCATAATAATCAAAAAAAATAATCAACAATTTCGTGAAAAACATTTTTAATGCAAGTTGTATTCTGCTGAGGACTTAGCGTAGCTGCAATATACGTGCCCCAATATTAAAATAATAAATTATTAAAACAAACCATCATATTATGAATGAGGACTTGTCGTAGCTATAATATACGTGCCTCGTATTTGAATTATCCTAGATCATCTCGTTACGGTCTAAATAGGCCGAACGGCCCTGCGCAGGTTTAGGGACCTTCCCCCATGGCGTCAACTTCGGGACGCACGCATCATTTACAATGATCGTGAACTAGAGCTCAATTATGTTCACCGGATTATTCAAAAGATGGTATTTACCAAGTTATATTATGCCATTAATCAAAACACTCTTTAAAATACGTTTATTACAAAATACGTTGCATGCGTTTATTTCATTAAAAATAGTATAATAATTTCATAAATCGAAAACAACATGCCATCAATAAAACAGGGGTATTTAAAACACTTGACTACTCCCAGAAAAAGCTTGAATGTCCTACCTCGATTATCGCACAAGCGTTACGATAACGTGATCCACAAATCCAGCAAGAACGTCAAATAAGTCCTATAATCACAACATATGATTAGTCTAGGTCTAGACATAATCATCCAATCATTTTAGTGTGCCTCAAAAGATTTTAAAACGTTTAATAAACATTTGGGATTTAAAATTTGTGAAAAACTCTAAGTTAGGATATTACTGGACATGGGCAGACTGACCTAGGCTGAATGTAAAATCCATATTAATTTATTTTTCATCCCAAAAATTCTAAATTTTTAATATGTTAAACTAGACATCCGTAGCATTAATTCCATATAATTTTTATAATTTTTGGACATCATTTGGTCATTCAACTAGGCCAAAAACCGAGGGTTGTTTTTAGGCGTAAAAATCTGGGTTTCAGTTTCGGTTCAAAACCTGGCAGTTCTGTCCGCCTATCTTAGAAAAATATTTTGACTGGGTAAACGGATGAGTTTGATTCTAAAATTTTGCAGGAATTTAGGGGACATCTTGAATTTAATTTTAGGCTCAAGAATCACTCAAAAATCGTTTTTAAACTCGAGTTATGGCTGACACAAATTTACTGTTCATATGGTAATTTTCCAGATTTCTGTTTTTCTGTGTCCGAATTTCGATTAGCCTCAAACCAATTCAATTTTCATCCAAAGATCACGAAATTTTGTGGAAAACCTTATTTATATGTCATTAACACAACCCAAGAATCAAATTGACAAAATCATAAAATCTTACACATATGATAATAGGGTTTTTGAAAAGGGGATCAATGAGGCAAAATTTTAGGGTTTGAGAGAAAAATCACACCTTGTTTGTGCTGCCCTATTTTTGATGCTTGGTCTCCCTTTTGGCTGAATTTGTGTGAGTATTGGAGTCTTCAAAACAGTATGGAAATAGTGGAGAAAACCATATAAATTTCGGATTTAAAATCAAAAGGAGAAGGAAGGAAAAAGTTTGATTTCTCACCTTGTTTTTGTCTCAAAAGTTGTTGAATCTTTGAGCTGCCTTTTGGTAGGTTTTGTTTGCTGTTTTGGGTGTGTTTTGGGAGAGAAAATTCAGAGAGGGGAGAGGGGAAAGCTGGCCGAAATTTTGAGGGTGAAAGGAGGGGTGAATGAGAGTTAAAAGGGGGTTTTTATACTAGGTTTTTCTTTCCCTTTCTCTTCCTTGTTTGGCTGAAAATTTTAAGGGGCAAAAGGGAAAGTTTTTGTGCTGTTTTGAGGCTAGGGTTTTCTCTCTTATTTCCTCTTAAGTGGCCGAAAATTATCCCTTAGTTTTTAAGGAAAAATAATTTGAATTTTAATTGAGTTTTAACCTAGCTTTTAATTCAAATAAAATCTCCTTTATTTCCTACACTTTATGGCCGAATTTGTTCTTTATATCTAAGGAATGAAATTTGAATTTGAATCCTTCTTGGATTTGTGGAATTTAAATTTTAATTTAAAATCCCAAGTGATGGCCGAATGTTTTAGGGTTTTTTTTTTTTTTTTGAAGTTCAAATTGTTGAATTTTTGAGCGGAATTTGACTAGGAAACCAACCTAGGGTTTCCAAAAGATTTTTAAATTAATTTTTGGCACACTAATTTTATTTAAATTATATATTGACCCTTAAATAAAATTTAAGGCGTCACAACTATTCATATATGAATAGTATTATTCACCATAAATAGTAACTTTAACTTTTTGATCGATAAATAGTAACTTTGACTTGATCGGTTACTATTCACATCACCCTAACCGAGTCCACTACACTTAATGTTAGTGTCGGTTATGCTCAATTATGGCTTTCATCACATTTTTGGTCATTATATGAGTTTAGTTTTGGTTTGAAGCTTATTTGGCCTTGTACCATTTTCTTGTGCACACTGACTATGAGGGGCCTTGGGAGTGACCCTGATGGCTAATCTTCCCCAGTCCATCATCACCCGAAGCGGTTCTTGTGTCCCTGAAGGACTTATAAACCTCCACCTTATCATTCGAGGCTGGTACGCCAAATATGGTTCCGACCGGGTTGCATTAATTACTATCTCAAAGTCAAGAACCCTTGTTGCCCGTAGGTCTTACGCATTCTTTCTTAAAGGGTGTGTCTTAATTTTAGTCACACTCTTTCTATAGTGTACCCATAATACACTTCTCAAGTTATCATTTCTCTGGGTGTTAGTCTAACTACACCCTAGTGCCCAGAGGACTTAACATCTAATGTACAATTAGTACATAATTAAATATCACAGTATTTCATGTTACAGACATGAAAATACTTGAACTTACCACAACTGTGACAGTGTCCACCCTCAAAAATCCTCTGTAGTTTTGTCTCTAATTTGGGTCCCTACAGACAGAATATTATCTGTTAATACCCATCATAAATTTTCACTTTGGATATATTCATTTTGTTATGAATTTTACAACACATTACATCTCTTTATGTGGTACACGGCTTGCAACACGCCCGTGTCCAAGCCCATATACCTCTCGAGTTTACACTACAAGCTCGTGTACTTATAATTTTTAGATTTTTAACTTTAAAATCTTAATTATGACATCTAGAATCTTTTAAAGCATTCTAGAACCTTAACTGTCCTTTCTGAGTCTTTTGGAAATTTTTGGACAAAATGGCCATTTTGCCCCTGACGGGTCTTGTGACCATAACAATTCCGTTCTATCATTTTTTCAGGATTTTCTAAGCTCAAATATCATAAAATAATATTTCTTAGGTTTTGAAATATTTTTACAGTGTTATTGGCTGCAAAATCAGTAACTTTCCTCACCCAACCCTTAGGTACTATTCATCCGACACCTAGGGTCGTTTCTCATTTTTCTAGCGTTTCGGAGTCTCAAATAGGTATTTCACTACTCTTGAAACGTTTTTCATCCCGTTCCCGAGCCTTGGTTCCCTAGGGGCTCGGGTTTTCTATCCGTTCATAATTTTTCCCCTCGTTTCCTAAAATACCCCCTAGCATGAATTTTTCCTGTTCTCAGCATTTTAGACATTGAAAGTCCATTTTACTATTTCTTTCTGCGTTCCATTTTTCGTTATCGGTTCTAACATACCTAAGGGCCTCGGTTTTTATTTTCAAGCCTATATTTTTACCCCTCATTTCCTAAAATTCCCTTATGCCGTTTTAGAAATTTCGGCAACATTTCTGCTTATATTTTTAGGTTTCCCCGATGTTAGGTAGACCTCAGAACCTTGGTACCTGCCACGTACTATACCAGAGGCCTATTTTACGTAAAGTTACCAAACTTTACGTAAAAATTTTCACATTATCCATCATTTCATTCTCAACACAAATTTCATCATTTTCCTTATCATAACCCATAGTTTTCACATGGTTATCAACACCAAAAATTTTTTCCACTTAACTCAATTGTCACATTTCATTTCTAAGGTTTCTAATGCATATATCAACATCAAAACCTAAGAAAATTTTCATTCTAACCCTAGCCTTATGTCATGGTTTTCATGTTCAAGGCCATACGAAATTTTTTTTTCTCATTCCTAAGTTCTTATTACACGGTTCCTGATCATTTTTAATCACAAAATTTTCTCATTTCTTCCCATATAAGCCACAGTTTTCAATAGAAAACATGCGTCAATATTGCTTGTTTCTATTTTCTAATACATGCTTTGATCAACACATCACCAAATCAACGTAACACTTAAAACAAATCATCAATTTCTCAACATTTTTCCACCCTATAAAGCCACGGTTTTTATGGAAAATATGCAAAATTTTTGCTTGTTTCATGATTCTAAATCATGCTTTCATTACTACATCACTAAACTAGCATTAAGACCAAAACAAAGCATCAAAATTTTATCATTTTTCTACGCCATACATACACAGATTTTTTTTTGAAGAAAATCAACAAGAAGACTTCAAAATGATGGCTCACCTTATAAATTCAATTCTTTGATGCTTGAACTAGGATTGGAAGCTAATTTGGTGTGACAATTTTGTCAAAATTTTGGCTTGAAGTGGGAGAATGCTCACGGATTCAATGGGCAAGAGTTGGGCTGCATTTTTTGAATTTTCCACATGAATTTTCATCACCTATTTATAGGCAAAAAGTGGAGGACTACTTAGCAAAATTTCCCAAAAATTAGATAATTGTCAAGGGACTTTTTCGCAACATTTTTGGGGTCAAATTAAAAATTTTGGGCTAATTTTTTTTCCCTTTTGGCCGAGCCCCCTTTTGCTATTTTCTTAAATTTTTTTCAAGTCATTTTGGCTTAACCTTGGCCATTGATCAAAGATTCCTTTAATCCTAGCCATTAATGCTACCAACCTTTCTTAATAAGCTTTAAATTTTCATTTATTGCATCATAATTATGATGTCACATATGATATCATCTAATTAATTCATGAATTAATTCGTGGTCAAAGTTTGATCAAAAGTCAACCCAAATGGAAATTTACCGAAATCGCGTAGGCGGGTTTCTGATGCCTCCGGTGCGATCAGTCTGCCTTATTTTACTTCCGCTTGACCGAAATTCATTATTGTAAAATTTCATCTTTTAGTCCACTTCGGTGCACTCTCTAGGGTTTTTAGCTCCGTTTTTAGGTTGTCTCACCCATTTTTATTCAGAAAGATTTTCCATCTCCAAACTTACACTCGTTAACACTGTTAGAACATTCGAATTTGAAATTTAAATTTTGGATTTAAATTTTAAATGATTCTTGGGATGAGAAATAAATGGAGAGGCTACAAAAAGATGGATACAAGAGAACAGAACAAAATTCAAGACCCAAAGAATGCTTTGGATGGAATTTCGTAATCTTTATTTTCTTTGTTCTAGGATAGAACCATGGCTTGGTTATTTTTCTGTCAATTATTTTTTCTGTGATATCTCATGGATGTATAAATATGTATTAATGGATGTTTTGTATGCATATTTGATAACATGTCTTATAGGATAGGTGAATACCGCTCATACTATATTGATCATTCATATTCGTCAAAACTTGCATGTTTTTCAAAATATTGAGTGGGAGAGGGTTTCAAACAAAACCCACGGCCTCCATTGTTGATCCATATGTGAAAGCATGGTAACACCTTGCGTCAGTTCTTCCCTGACCACATGCCTCGGTAGCTGTTTACCATCGTCGGTATACTAGGTTGGATCTCCTATGTGGAAAACATGTTCGGGTATGATTCTATTCATGACCACCCCTTGGTGACTTGGTAGGATGTGGATCGAGCTACATAAACAATGATTATACACTCAAGACTTGTTTAGTTATTAACCTTTCTTAGAAGCTCTGTTAATTAAACCGGTGGCTAAAATAAGTGGTTATTAATATATGTCTTAACCTTAGAGGATTTAAGGCAACATATATCAACTAGACAGGGTCCATGTTCCAACTATTTGTCTCATGACCACCCCTCGGTGGCTTGGGGCAATAGGTGCTGAGAATTACCATTGCAATGCTATATGTTTTTTCAAGTTTCATGTAGGAACATACTTGTATGTTTTATTTGCTAAATTATTTATATATTTGCTTGGGCTGTGTAATGATGTCCAGTATAATTTTATTTCAGTTCAAAATGTCACCAACACCCCTCATTTCAATACTTACTGAAAATAAACTATATGGCAATAATTATAAAGACTGGAAAAGAAATCTGCTAATAGTTCTCAGCCGCGAGAGACATAAGTTCATGCTATACAAACCATGCCCACCTAGGCCCAAACCTGACACACCGCTTGAGGAGGTCCTGGTTGTCTATACTCATTGGAGAGAATCTAATGAGATAGCTCGATACTACATTCTTGCTAGCATGACGAGTGCTTTATAGAAGCAGCATGAGACTTATCAAGTTGCTAGGGAGATCATGGAAAATCTAGAAGACATGGTTGGAGGCCAAGAAAAATTAGCTCGACAGTCTACTATTACCAGCATTATGAACTCTAAGCAAAAGGCAGGTACTCTAGTGAAGGACCATATGATCACTTATATGGGAATCTTTGCTGAGGTTGTTGAAAATGGTACTAAGCTGAACTATAACACCCAGATCGAGATGATGTTTAAAACTCTATCAAAAGATTTTGTGGGGTTTAAGGCCGCATACAATCTGGCGACAAGGGAGTTAGGATTCACTGAGCTCATAAAGCAACTCCAAGCTTATGAGCGGATGATCAGGGACGGGGAGGCGGTCTAACCCAAAGGAGAGGCTAATTTGGTAGAATCTTCCAAACCCTCACGGAAGAGGAAAATGCCAAATAAGAAGCAAGTGGCTTCCAGTTCTTCTAATCCTCCTGTCTCGGATGGGAAGAAGAAAAGAACAAGAAGCCGAGGGACCCTAAAAAGTCCAAGTGCTTCCACTATGGGCAGGTAGGTCATTTCAAGAAGGCTTGCCATGAATTCCTAGCCCCCAAGGGCAAGGAAGGCAAGGAACTTCACTATTTAGAAGTGTGTTTGGTGGAAGAATCGAAAGACACTTAGGTGATTGATTCGGGCACCACTAATTATGTTTGTGTTTCGATATAGGGGTTTGTGGAAACGAGAAGTCTACATGATAGGAGTCTCTCATTGCAGAACGAAGACGGTAGCTTAGTGGTGGCTGAGGCAGTGGGAGACGTTTATCTTTACTTTGATGAATTTACGTTTATATTATTGAAAGAGTGTTTTTATGTTCCTAATTTTAGGAGGAACCTTAAAGGATTCTTATTCAGTTTCTTTTAGTAAAAGAGTTGATATTCGAAAAAATAAGTCTATCTATTCTGGTTGGATGGATGGAAACCTATATTTGATCAAACCAAAGATGTACTCACTACTTGACACTAAATTAATAAATAACTCTAAAAGGTTGAAAGTTTCTCACTCTAACAAGGCATATCTTGGGCATTTAAGACTTGGTTATATTAATTAGGATAGGATTCAAATGTTGGTGAAAGATGGTCCTTTAGAATCTCTAGAGGAGGTACGTCTTCCTCAATGTGAGTTTTGTCTTGAGGGTAAGATGACTAAAAGGTCTTTTGGAGCTAAGGGTACAAGGGCTCAGGAACTCTTAGAAATTATGCACAATGACGTATGTGGCTCCATGAACGTCACAGCACGAGGAGGGTTCAAGTATTATGTCTCATTTATAAATGATTACTCGAGGTATGGATATATGTACCTGATGCTGAAAGAGCGAAACCTTTGATAAGTTCAAAAAGTACCGTGTGGAAGTGGAAAAGCAATTGGGTAAATCCATAAAGACACTTCGATCTGATCGAGGTGGCTAATACCTCTCCGATGAATTTCTTGGACATCTTGTAGAGAATGGGATATTATCCCAATTGACTGCACCTGGTACTCCACAACAGAATGGTGTAATCGAAAGGAGAAACAGGACCTTATTGGATATGATACGGTCCATGATGAGTTATTCAACATTATTGTTATCATTTTGGGGATATACATTACAAACCGCATGCTATTTCTGAACCAGGTTTTAAGTAAATCAATTCTTAGGATTCTGTATGAATTGTGGTGTGGCAGGAAGCCTTCCCTTGGACATATGAGAATATGGGGCTGCCCGGCACATGTACTAGATGGGGATGCAAAGAAGTAGGAACCAAGATTAGAATTGTGCATGTTTGTAGGGTATCCGAAGGGAGCTAAGGGAGATCTGTTCTACAACCCGAAGGAACAAAAAGTCATTGTTTCAACTCATGTGACATCCTTGGAGGAAAGTCACTTGAATGACTTTAAGCCTCAAAGCAAAGTAGTGCCAGAGGAGTTATCAGGTGAAAGAACTACTCCATAGATTTTGGTCTTGGATGCAAGTCTGAGTTTCGGTGAAAGACCTGCAGACGATCAACAATTTAGGGTGCCTTGTCATAGTAGGAAGGTTTCAAAGAAGCCTAATTTCTTCATGTATGATGCTGTGGTATACCAGGTCGAGGCTCATGAGCATGAGGATGATCCGATCACTTATGATGAAGCTATAAATGATGTTGATTCTAAATCTTGGAAGCAGGCCATGAACAATGAGATGGATTCTATGAAATCCAACTCTGTTTGGGAACTTGTAGATCTACCGAATGGGATAAAACCCATTGAATGCAAGTGGGTCTACAAAAGAAAGAAGGATACGGAAGGGAGAGTGGAAACTTTCAAAGCTAGACTAGTTACAAAGGGGTACACGCAAAATGATGGAATCGATTATGATGAAACCTTTTCACTCGTTGCTATGCTGAAGTCTATCCGTATTCTTCTGTTTTTTGATACGGCTCTCGATTACGAGATCTGGCAATTGGACGTCAAGACAGCATTCTTGAATGGCCATCTTAAGGAATGTATCTATATAATACAACTCAAAGGGTTCGTGGAAAAAAGGCAACAAAGAAAAGTTTACAAGTTGCTTAGATCCATATGAATTAAAGCATGCATCCCGCTCATAGAACTAGAGATTTGATCAAGCGAGTAAAACATTCGGTTTTGAGCAGAACGTTGATGAACCCTATGTTTATAAATGTATTAAGGATAGCAAAGTCGTCTTTCTAGTACTCTATGTCGATGATATACTGCTCATTGGGAATGATGTAGGGAATTTATCATCGATCAAGCTCTGGCTACACCAACAGTTTGACATGAAGGACTTGGGAGAAGCTAATTATGTTCTGGGCATTCGTCTCTTCAGAGATTAAAAGAACAAAATGATGGCATTATCCTAGGCTTCATACATAGATAAAATAATTGACAAATATGCAATGCAAGAGGCAAAGAAAGGTTCACAACCTTCTATTGCCGGTCTAACTCTTTCATTGGATGACTGTCCCAAGACATTAAAAGAAAGAGAGTGTATGAGTAAGGTCCCTTATACATCTGCTATGGGTAGCCTTATGTATGCTATGCTTTGCACTACCTGGACATATGTTTTGCAGTAGGTATGGTGAGTCGATATCAAGTGAATCCTAGAACCAAGCACTGGCAAGCAGTGAAGCAAATACTCAAGTATCTTAAGAGAACGAGGGATTATATGCTGGTGTATTCTGGAGGGGACCTAACACCCTTAGGATACATGGACTTAAACTTCCAGACCTGCAAGAATTCGAGGAAATCAACATCAGGATCAATGTTCTTACTCGGAGGAGGCGCCATTATGTGGAGGAGCGTGAAGTAGGGTTGCATAGTTGACTCTATGATTGAGGTTGAGTATGTGGCTACAGCTGAGGTATCTAAAGAAGCAGTTTGGCTCTACAAGTTCTTTAGAGACCTTAAGGTCATTCCGAGTGTTGACAAGCCTATCACACATTATTATGATAACACTAGGGCTATTGCCAACACAAGGGAATCTCGGCACCATAAGGGGGCCAAGCACATTGATCAGAAGTATCACATTATAAGAGGGCACGTGGAGACAGGACAAGTAGATGTATGTAAGTTTGCGTCCGAGGACAACATTGTCGATCCCTTTACTAAGACTTTGGTGGCTAGAAGCTTTGAAAGGCATGTAGAGGCGATGGAGATGCGCAACATGGCACATCTACTGGCTTAGGGCAAGTGGGAGATTGTTAAGAAATGCCCTAAGCATTAGAGACATTTTATGTATTTATTTTGAACTGGAAAATAAAATTATAATATAGAGGTTATTCATTACATTGTTATTTGTCCTTATTCTATTTACATGTTAAAGTAAATGTAAGCGAATATGGCTCACTGACTGCTTGTATGAAAACTATTAGAACGTTGTATGCAATGGAATTTTGTATGCAAGAAGACAATGTTCTAAAGTAAGCAGTTTAAACTAAAGTCTGTAGTCTATGGGGTTAGACCGAGTATCTAAATCATGTTAAGACTATTATGTTGTCTAAAACCATGGTGGGGACGGTTTGTCTTGACAATCCGGAGCATAGACTCCCAAGTAGAGACATAGATATGTTGCTTGGTGGTGACATACTAGACCGGGACTAAAGTGTGATTGATTTACATTGTCCGCTATGAGTGGATCAATCTGCTTTTGACGTTCATTATGCAATAACCTTAATCCTGAGTAAATGAACTACTTCATGTATATGACTTATGTACTTTGATGTTTTAACGGCTAAAGCATCTCAGAGGTGGTAAGCTTAGAGACCAGTTCATTGGGTGCATGACTTGTATACGATGAAGGGTTTGTTTACAGATATCGGAATCATAGACCTAAGGAGTTAAAGGTATCCTCTTAAAGGCATTATACTGGATGTGAAAATGGACAAGGCCTTGGGTTGTCTGCTGGGCAGATGACTTCTTATTCACATATGGTGAATAATCATTTTCTTATTCGGTAGTATAATGGAACTTCAAGATAGCCTGATCAGTAAGATTAAATGAACTTTGACCTAAGGCTGATCATGGATATCATATAAGGGTTCTGTATACATGACAAGGTCATTGGACATTAGCTTGTCATAGGCTTTGGTAATACGATATATAATTAGGAGTTCAATTTCAGGTTTATAGTGGTGTGACTCTGAAATTAGTGATCATATGGTTGAGTTGTTTAGCACAGAATGATGATCATAGGGATTCACGGGAGCCTGATTGTATATGTCTAATTGGTCCCCCTACTAGCTCCGCGTAATTCCTTGACTGTTGGCAAATTGATCAGTGTATGCTTATTGGCTAGTTGACTTTGCATGGATGGTGTTGACATAGGATTAGGATGGTGAACAAGATTCTCTCTGGTTGAATTCAGATTTTGTTTTGGATAATAGAGTACACAATTATTCAAACTCCAAATAAAGATGCCATGATTTTATTTGAGATTGGATTGGAGTTGTAGAAAATTATCCATGAGAACAAAAATTTGAAATACAACTTTTTGTGGATTTTGAAATTTGAAATTTGAATTTGAAATCTAAATTTGAAATTCAAATTTGACATTTGACATTTGAATTTGAAATTTGAATTCAAAATTTAAATTTGAATTTTGAATTTGAAGTTTGAGTTTTGAAATTTGAACTTTGAAATTTAAATTCAAGTTTTGAATCACAATCCATATAGGATTTGAATTTTTTGTGGATTATCTACAAGAGAAAATTCAGTTTTGATTTGGACAAAGGAGAGGAAAATCTTATTTGAATCCTACTTGAATTTTGAATTGTAATTCTAACGTAAAGTGGCCGAAATTTGTTAAGGAAAATCCTCCAAGATATTTTCAGTTTTTGTGGATAAGGTTCAAGGGAAATTCGAGCAAGAAAATCCTAGTTGATTTTGGATTCTCTCCTTCCCTTTAGTGGCTAAAAATTTTGAGGATAAACCTAAGGGAGATTTTTGGTTTTTTAGTGGATAAGGGTGAGATAGAATTTAAGCTAGAAAATCCTATTTGAATTTTGATTCTCCTCACTTTTAATGGCCAAATCTAGTCATGATTTTAGCACTAGGGAAATTTAGTTATTATGGATAATTGAGGAGATAAATTTAAGTTAAAATCCTGTTTGAATTTTGAAAGAAAAATCCTAAAAGTGGCCAAATTCTTTTGGTTAGATATTGGCCTAGAAAAATTCAGATTTCGTGAGTGGATAAGGGAGACAATCTTCTCCTAATCCAATTCGAATTCAGAGGATCACCTCATTCAAGTCTATAAATCCCTTGGGTGGCTCACGTACACCATGGAAGAAAAACTTAGCAAATTTTCTCTTGGTTTTGGCTTTCAAAAGTTTCGGCCATTTGTTCCAAAATTTTTGCCGACTTATGCTTTAAAGAAAGCCAATTAATTTGGCCTTTAACCAATCAAATTTCAACACCTTTCCACCTAATTCTTTCCACCTTTTTCAAAAATTAAAAATGGTTAATTTTG
Organism: Antiaris toxicaria; assembly: GCA_035233585.1. Taxonomy (NCBI): domain Eukaryota; kingdom Viridiplantae; phylum Streptophyta; class Magnoliopsida; order Rosales; family Moraceae; genus Antiaris; species Antiaris toxicaria. The sequence goes on from CP141153.1 coordinate 51,011,994, forward strand.
GCCAAATCTTGGCCTTTAGATCAAAAAGCAAATGAATCATGGCCATTCATCCTACCTAACACCAATTTCTTTCCATTTCTTAAATGGATTTATGATGTCATAATTACTAAAGTGAAAGTTGACTTTGACTTTCACTATTCATATTAATTCGACTACTTTTTGACCGATACCGGTTCGAGCCAAAATTTTCCTGGAATCGTCCCGGCGTGTTCCTGAGGTCTCCTGTGTAGTCGGATCAACTTAATCTGCTTCTGTTTGATCAAAATCAATCCCAGAAATTACCGTCTTTTATTGGCTCGGTTAGGGTTTTCAATGCCAGTTTTGGCACCGTTTCACCCGTTTCAACTCAGTGAATTTTTTCCAACACTGAATTCTTACTCGTCAGTATTGTTAGAACATTTTAATATATTCTAAACAATATAAATACATCTATTTCACTCTTTAAATAGTACAAATTATTATATACATATATTTGTACTTTTCTTACTATGCTCTTACTTTGACTTGCCATATTCTTATCTTTATACTGTTCAGATACCGAAACTACTCCTTTTTGAGCGTTTTGGGCCTAAATTCACTTTCTTACTCATATACTTTATTCTCTACTTATTTTTGGAGATTTTAATTTCCTCCAAAACATTTATTTATTTCTATCAACACTATAATTTGTCTAATTACAACCATAGTGTTTCTTTACATTCTTACTTACAGAACTCATAGAAAACCCTAGATTAAACTAGGTCACACCGCTAAAATTCTCTGGTCGTCACATTCACCCCTCCTTAAAAATTTTCGTCCTCGAAAATCAGAACAGGTGGGGATATTTGGCTCTCATCTCATCTTCTCTTTCCCACGTAGCCTCTTCTACATTATGATTTTTCCATAGAACTTTGACTAGCGGGATGCTTTTATTTCTTAATATCTTCTCTTCTCGAGCCAGTATTTGCACTGGTTGCTCTTCGTAAGAGAGATCCTCTCGAACTTGGATTGGCTCATAATCAAGGACATGTGAAGGGTCCGAGATATACTTTCGTAGCATAGATACATGGAAGACATTATGCACTGAAGATAATTCTGGTGGCAAAGCTATCTTATAGGCTACTTTCCCAACCCGGCTAATAATTGGGAAAGGTCCTATGTATCTTGGACTCAACTTTCCTTTCTTTCCAAAACGCATGACACCTTTCATTGGTGCTACTTTTAAGAATACGAAGTCACCCTCGTTAAACTCTAGGAATCTTCGTCTTTTATCTGTGTAGCTTTTCTGACGACTTTGTGCAGTTTTCATTCTCTGCTGAATCTTTTGGACCGCGTCTATCGTTTCTTGGATAAACTCGGTTTTATGAAGTTCTTTCTCCCTGAGTTCATACCAGTGAATGGGAGATCTGCACTTTCGTCCATATAATGCCTCATAAGGAGCCATCCCGATGGACGCTTGATAGCTGTTGTTGTAGGAGAATTCTATCAACGGCAACTTCTTGTTCCAGGCTCCCTTGAAATCTAAAATACAAGCACGAAGCATATCTTCTAGCGTTTGGATCGTACGCTTAGACTGTCCATCAGTTTGAGGATGAAATGCAGTGCTGAATCTTAGTTCAGAGCCCATTGCCTCTTGTACACTTTTCCAGAAATTGGATGTGAACCGACTGTCACGATCTGACACTATTGTTGTCGGTATTCCATGTAATCTCACAATGTTGGCAATGTACAATTCTGCGAATTTCTCTAATGTGTATGTCATCTTTACGATATAAAGTGAGCAGATTTGGTCAATCGATCCACCACTACACATATCATGTCAAATCCTTCACTTGTCTCGGGTAGCCCGACCACGAAATCCATGGTTACGTGCTCCCACTTCCACTCTGGAATCTCTAATGGCTGCAGCTCTCCGGCTGGCCGCTGATGCTCTGCTTTGACTCTTTGACATGTTAAGCAGCTGCTGATGTGTTTAACAATGTCATTCTTCATCTTTTTCCACCAAAAGTACTGCTTTAGATCCTGATACATTTTCGTACTACCCGGATGCACTGAATATGGAGTGTCATGGGCCTCTGTCAGGATTCTTTTCTTCAAAACTTCTTCATCTGGTATACAGATTCTTCCTTGGAAGAGTAAAGTTCCGTCTTTGGAGAGGTGGAACTCTGACTTGTCATTCTTAGAGGCCTCTTCTTTAAGCCTTTTCAAAGCAGCATCTAGCTCTTGAGCCTCTTTAATCTCCTCAAGAATTGTTGGTTTGAGTTGCATTGCCGCTAATTTTCCTGAAATTATCTCCACTCCCAACAAGGAGATCTCATGTTGAAGTGGCTTGGGCAACTTATCGATGGCTATTTGCTCTGGCATCGTTGATTTACGACTCAATGCATCTGCTACTCTGTTTGCCTTACCGGGGTGATATAAGATCTCACAATCATAGTCTTTTACTAACTCCAGCCATCTTCTTTGTCTCATGTTAAGCTCTTTCTGAGTAAAGAAATACTTTAAGCTCTGGTGGTCGGTGAAAATTCTGCACCGAACTCCATATAGGTAATGTCGCCATATCTTTAAAGCAAATACGATGGCTGCTAACTCCAAATCATGAGTCGGATAGTTCTTTTCATGCTCTTTGAGTTGTCTTGAAGCATAGGCTATTACTTTTCCATCCTGCATCAGCACAGCTCCTAGACCTGTCCTGGAGGCATCGCTATAAATGTCGAAGTCTCCTTCATCCTTTGGAATTGTGAGAATTGGAGCACTGGTCAACCGATTCTTCAACTCTTGAAAGCTTTCTTCACACTTCTTTGTCCACTCGAACTTCTTCTCTTTGCGTGTGAGAGCAGTGAGAGGGGCAGCTAATCTGGCAAATCCCTCTACAAATCTCCGATAATAGCCCACTAATCCGAGAAAACTCTGGATCTCGGTCACATTCTTTGGAGGAGACCACTTGCTTACCGCTTCGATCTTTGTTGGGTCTACTGAAATTCCGTCTTTGGAAACGACATGTCCTAAGAAGTGGACCTTACCTAGCCAAAATTCACATTTGGAGAACTTTGCATATAGCTGATGCTCCTTCAGAGTGCGTAACACAATCCGAAGATGCTTCTCATGCTCCTTCCAATCTTTCGAGTATATAAGGATGTCATCGATAAACACTATGACAAACTGGTCTAAAAATTCCTTGAATACTCGATTCATCAGATCCATAAAAGCGGCTGGTGCATTCGTTAATCCAAAAGGCATAACGAGAAATTCGTAGTGCCCATATCGTGTTCGGAATGCAGTCTTTGGAATGTCTCTTTCTTTAATTTTTAACTGATGATAGCCGGATCGAAGATCAATCTTCGAGAAGACGGTGGCTCCTTTTAGCTGATCGAATAAATCATCGATCCTTGGTAGAGGATATTTATTCTTGATCGTGACTTTGTTGAGCTCACGATAATCTATGCACATTCGGAGGGTTCCATCCTTTTTCTTCACGAAGAGAACTGGAGCTCCCCACGGCGAATAACTAGGCCGTATAAAACCTTTCTCTAATAACTCCTTCAGCTGAGCTTGTAATTCTTTAAGCTCGGCCGGTGCCATTCTGTAAGGGACCTTTGAAATCGGAGACGTTCCTGGCAGCAGCTCGATCTCGAAGGTAATCTCTCGATCAGGAGGAAGTCCCGGTAATTCTTCTGGAAATACCTCCACGAACTCGTTGATCACTGGTACCTCGTTCGGTTGTAGTTTTACCTTCTTGGTGGTGTCCTTGACATAAGCTAGATATCCGGTACAGCCACTAGATATCAGCTTTCTTGCCCACAGGGAACTGATCAGCATTTTTGACTGCTTCTGAGAATGCCCTTGATACTCAAACTGGTCTTTTTCTCCAAAATGGAACACTACTTTTCGTCGTCGACAGTCAATGGTCGCTTGATATTTTGCAAGGAAATCCATTCCAAGGATAACGTCATAATCGACTAACTCTAAGATGACTAAGTCGACGTACAACTCCCTATCAGCAACAATTACTAGCACGTGACGTAACCAGTAGTCAGATAATAATACCTCACCAGACGGTAAGGTGGTTTTAAACACTTGGCCAATTTTATCCTTGGCATGACTAACTCTTTCTACAAAGCTATGTGAGGAAAATGAATGCGATGCACCGGAGTCAAATAAAACAAGTGCAGGGCTTTGGGCGACAAGAAGCTGACCTGTCAATACATTCGAGGTGCCTGCCTCTACATCTTCCCTGGTGTAGGCTAATAGATGTGCCTCGGTCTTTGGTATACTCTCCTGGCGTCCAGGTTGAGTATGCGATCCTTGTATAGCATGGACCTAGCTCGTCTGTCGGGACTGAAAGGATCCCAGCTGGTTCTGTTGGTTGGATGGGCAGACTCTAGCATAATGGCCTTCTCTACCACAAACATAGCATGCGGTATTCCCCAGCTTGCACTCGCCCTTATGCAGTCTTCCACATTTTGGGCATGGCTGTCGGTTCTGTACTCCTTCTAAGCCTTGCCTTTACTGAGTGTTGCGAGTATTTTGGCCCCAATTTTCATTTGGGTTTCCCTTTCGCTTATTGATATTCTGCTGGTTCTGGTTATTTTTCTGACCAGGCTTCATTCCTTGACCAGATTTATTACTTTGGCTAGCTTGGTTGTTCTTCTGAGTCTGCTTTGCGAGATCTCTTTCTTTCTTCTTCTCCTCCCAGACTTTTGTTCTTTCTTCCTTAACTCTGTTCAGACGATTCTGGGCCCTCATAACTCTGCTTACACAGTCTGCTACAGTGGTTGGCGGGGTCTCGCCACTTTCCACATTTAGGGCTATATCTTGTCGGAACATATTGATCATCCTCCGTACCCGCTCTTCTTCTGTGGGTACCAAATGTGGACACAGTCGAGCTAATCTGTCGAATTTACGGCAGGCTTCAGTCACTGTCATCTCGCCTTGCCTCAGCTCATCGAACTCTCTTTGTTGAGCTCGTAGGGTGTCAAGGTTGAAATACTTCCTGTTAAATTCTCCCAAGAAGTCATTCCAGGTCATCCTTCTAACGTCCCTTCGCATCTTTACTGTCTCCCACCAATAACGAGCATCCTTCGTTAATATGCAGGAGGCGCAAAGGACCTTCTCTTGGTCTGTTAGGTCCATAAACTCAAACATAGTCTGCAATGACGCTAACCATTCTTCAGCCTCTAAGGGTTCTATAGATCCCTCAAACTCTTTTGGCTTCATCTTTCAGAACCGTTCATACAATGATCCCTAGTTGGCTCCAGCTCGGGCACCTATTGCTACTTCAGGTACCATTCAGACTGGTGGTGCTACTGGTTCAGGAGCTGGTTGTGGCTCCGGTACTGGTGCTTGAGGTGGAGGGAAATTCGCTTGGGCCCCATTCCTCTGTTCCAGTAGCTCTTGCAGTCTCTGGTTCTATGTTTCTTGTGCCTCTAGCCGAGCTTGTATGTTGGCTAGGACAGCGGCTAAGTCTGCTTCTTGAGCTTGCTCAGCTCGTGTGCGAACCATGTTGCTGTGTCTGACCTATAACAGTAGCGACATGGTTTAGTACTAATTAGATATTGATTATTTACAATTAACTTACTTGGACTGAGTAGGTGCAGATACTGAGATGTCATGGAAGGTTGATAGTAGAACCGCTCGCTCTGATACCAACTCTTGTGGGCGACCCCTCTAGCTTAGGTCGTCCGCCTTATCTTGCTTACTTTCTTTATTCTTTGCTTAGTCTTACTTAGCTTGCTTGTCTCTATAACTTTCCTCTCCTTGGGGTTTAAAAGATTTGTTCTTGAAAAATTAGGAATATTTTTTTTTCTTTTTCTTTAACTGGAGGAAACTACTAATTCTTGAAAATTGTGTATACATAAATATATACATACTTCTTAATACTTTTTGTTTTTCCAAAATATATTTTGGAGTCTTGTTACTTTAAAGTACGTAAAAATAGAAACACACTTTTAAGCTTGTTTCACTACTTTACATACTACACTCTTGCCTTGTCTTTATACATATACCTCACTATTACACTTTCTTTCTTTTACACCTTGAGTACAGCAGAATTCTGCGAAACGGAACCATAACCCGTCCATGACATCGCTGGGATCTGCCTGCCAGTCCGCTACTCTTGTTTCATCTTGCTGGTTGCTTTCCTTTATTACCTACAGCACGAATAGACTAATGAGCTAAAGCTCAGTAAGTACAAACATACATACAAGTAAATAAGCTGAATACACCACTCTAGGGTTAGTCAACTTAGGACCAATTATTTTCTTTAGTCCTATACTGCTTGTTCTTTCTATTCTATTTCTTTCTTTTCTTTACTTTACTTTATCTTGCTTAATCTTTCACTTGTGGGCCCGTGGTTGGACGTACCTGGTGCACGCAGACCAATAGAGGATCAGGGGAGCGACCCACCGATCAACCCTAAGGTCATCTCTGGACTACTGACCTTATAGGTAGTAAGTCATGCCATAAACTACCTCATTATTAACGAGGCAGCGCCACACTTCTGGGGTGGAGGCAGGAAGTTAAGCCATAAACTACCTCATTATTAACGAGGCAGCGCCACACTTCTGGGGTGGAGGCTATCTGGGAACCTCACAACTGGGGAGGCCGGTATGCCAACCTTAACTTTTAAGTCTTATTATCTGACTTATCTTATTCCTCTTTTCTGTTTCTGATCTTGCTTACTATTCTCGTGAACATGTTAGTATCATGTCACAAACTGAATAGCTTAAATGTGTATATATATATAACACAACTTTATGAAGTCCATTCGTGAGTAGACAATTAAATGTCTGTACTTACCTTATCAATCTCTTCTCCTTTTCTCTCTAGGATCTTTGATCGCCCTCCTTGTAGGTCGATTTTTGGATCCTACAGACAAACTTTGTCTGTTAATTTCATTTCCATTTATAACTTTTATTTTTCATTAAAAAAAGCTTAAACAGAACCTATTTACAACTTTTTGGGCTTTATTTATCATTTCCCCAATTTTCCCCAACTTTTGCAAAATTACGATTTTGCCCCTATATTTTGGCAAAATTACAGTTTTGCCCCTGACGGAATTTTATTGATCCAGACTGCATTTTTGGCCCTCAGGAACTTTTCTGACTCTTTTCTAATCATTACCGGGTTCGCTTCTATTTTATTTCCACTTTTCACTTTCCCGACCCTCGGGAAGCACTATTCCGACCCTTACGTCGGTTTAGTGATTTTCTATCGTTTTGGAGCCTCAAATGGACGTTTCACTAGTATTTAAAACGTTCATCTAGACATTCCCGACCTAGGTCTCCGAGGCTCGGATTTTCCGTACCTGACTCGGACCTTTATTTCATTTCCAAAAACGCCCCCCCCTCGGGGTCGGTTTTTCCGTTTCACTCGCATTTTACATTTTTTATTTTTTAGGGGACGGTCTACTATTCACGAACCACCCCTTAGGTTTTCCTTATTCAATTTTCCGCTAGGGACTCGGGTTTCCGACCCGACCCTAAACTTTTATTTTTAATTCCTATTTTACCTCGAATGCCGTTTTTGAAATTTCGGCAGCATTTCGGCGTAATTTTAAGGCTTCCGGCGTTAGGTACGCCTCGAACCATATGTACCTTCCACGTACTATACCACAAGCCTATTTTATGTAAAAGTTTCCCAAACTTTTACATAAAAGCTCACAAATTTCCAATTTCACATTTTTAACCACATCATAAAATTTTTTCACAATTTTGCCATTAGTTTTGGTTTCGGTTTTCACCACCAAACCGAACCAAAGTTTCTCAAACTTTTCAACCACTTGTTAGGCTATTCAATGCCATTTTCTAACACTTTTTCAAGCCCATTTCCTTGTACTTTTGAACTAAATTCTTAGGGTTTTTAAACACTTAAAACCCACGGCCTCATTAGTGAAAAACATGCCAAATTTTCTTTTCATTCTTTCAATCAAAATTTCATCATTCACATCATAAAATGCATGATTTCAATTAACCAAACATCACCTAAAAGCATGAAAATTTTTCTTCCAAAACCCTAAGTAACCCCACGGCCACTTTGAGTAAATGAACACCAAAATTTTTCCAAGCTTTTCCATAGTGAAATTCATGCTTTATTCTTAACAAAACATAAGTTAAAAGCATGTTAACACATAAATCACACAAATTTCTCATTGATTACCCATGGTAACCCACGGATTTTCCTTTGGAAAACCAACCAAAAATTGGTTTTTCTTTAAACCAATTTACATGGTTTTCTTCCTTATTTCATCCTTAACAAAACCCAACATCAATTCAATGGAAAACAACCAAAAATTTTCCATCTTTTTCTCACTATTCACCCACGGATTTTATGAAGAAAAACCATGAAAAATTAAGTGCAAAATGGAGTTACCTTGGTCTAATGCTTCCTTTGTCTTCTAGGAACACTTTGGCACTCTTTTTGTGAAGAAATTTTGAAGAAAAAGCTTGGTTTCCCTTGGGTGGCTCACGTACACCATGGAAGAAAAACTTAGCAAATTTTCTCTTGGTTTTGGCTTTCAAAAGTTTCGGCCATTTGTTCCAAAATTTTTGCCGACTTATGCATTAAAGAAAGCCAATTAATTTGGCCTTTAACCAATCAAATTTCAACACCTTTCCACCTAATTCTTTCCACCTTTTTCAAAAATTAAAAATGGTTAATTTTGGCCAAATCTTGGCCTTTAGATCAAAAAGCAAATGAATCATGGCCATTCATCCTACCTAACACCAATTTCTTTCCATTTCTTAAATGGATTTATGATGTCATAATTACTAAAGTGAAAGTTGACTTTGACTTTCACTATTCACATTAATTCGACTACTTTTTGACCGATACCGGTTCGAGCCGAAATTTTCCTGGAATCGTCCCGGCGTGTTCCTGAGGTCTCCTGTGCAGTCGGATCAACTTAATCTGCTTCCGTTTGATCAAAATCAATCCCGAAAGTTTACCATCTTTTATTGGCTCAGTTAGGGTTTTCAATGCCAGTTTTGGCACCGTTTCACCCGTTTCAACTCAGTGAATTTTTTCCAACACTGAATTCTTACTCGTCAGTATTGTTAGAACATTTTAATATATTCTAAACAATATAAATACATCTATTTCACTCTTTAAATAGTACAAATTATTATATACATATATTTGTACTTTTCTTACTGTGCTCTTACTTTGACTTGCCATATTCTTATCTTTATACTGTTCAGATACCGAAACTACTCCTTTTTGAGCGTTTTGGGCCTGAATTCACTTTCTTACTCATATACTTTATTCTCTACTTATTTTTGGAGATTTTAATTTCCTCCAAAACATTTATTTATTTCTATCAACACTATAATTTGTCTAATTACAACCATAGTATTTCTTTACATTCTTACTTACAGAACTCATAGAAAACCCTAGATTAAACTAGGTCACACCGCTAAAATTCTCTGGTCGTCACAAAGCGGAACATAAACATCTAGCAGGAAGATTGGAACCTTTGGAGATTCCTGAATGGATATGGGAACACATTATGATGGATTTTGTAATGGGACTTCCAAAAACCCGAGAAGGTTATGATGCCATCTGGGTTATTGTGGACAGACTGAGCAAGACGGCACGGTTTATAGCTGTCAAGATGACTTTTTTATTGGAAAAGTTTGCTCGGTTGTACATAACTCATGTCGTCAGATTACATGGAGTACCAAAATCCTTTGTATCAGATCGAGATGTGCGATTCACTCCAAATTTCTGGAAGTGTGTGCAAGAAGCCATGGGTACTGAATTGAGACTCAGTATGGCATTTCATCTGCAAACAGACGGACAGTCAGAGCGGACCATTCAGACATTAGAGGACATGCTTCGAGCATGTGTAATGGATTTTGCGGGAAATTGGAACGAGAAGTTACCACTAATTGAATTCTCATATAATAATAGTTACCAAGCTTCTATAGGCATGGCACCTTATGAGGCTCTTTATGGACAGAAATGCAGATCGCCGATACACTGGTATGACTTGCGAGAAAAACAACTACATAAGACGGATTTTATACGAGAATCTTCCGATGCTGTTGTAAGAATTCAGCATCAAACGAAAATTGTGCAAAGTCAACAAAAGAGTTATGCAGATAAGAGGCGGAGATCCTTGGAGTTTGATGAAGGAGACTTCGTGTTTCTTAAGTTATCACCTATGAAGGGGATTATGCGTTTCGGTAAGAAGGGGAAACTGAGTCCAGGATATATCAGACCTTATGAAATTATCGAACGCATTGGAAAGGTCACTTGCAGATTAGTGTTACCTCCTGAATTGTCGGCAGTGCATAATGTATTTTATGTGTCGATGCTGAGAAAGTATGTACCAGATCTGTCCCATGTATTGAAGCATGAACCTATTCAGATCCACGAGGATTTGACATATGAAGAACAACCGATTCGAGTACTGGCTCGTGAAGAGAAAGTACTGAGGAATAAGACAATCCCACTAGTGAAGATTTTGTGGAAAAATCACAACATTGAAGAAGCTACGTGGGAACGAGAAGATGAGATGAGGAGTTTATACCCCCACTTATTCTAATTTTCGAGGACGAAAATTTTATAAGGAGGGGTGAATGTGACAACCGGGAAATTCTGGCATTCTCAGAAGAAAATGTACAAATGTATGTATATAACAATTTTTACTATTTAAAGAGTGAAATAAATAAATTTATATTGTTTGGAATGTATTAAAATATTCTAACAATACTGACGAGTAAGAATTCAGTGTTGATAAAATTCACTGAATTGAAACGGGTGGACCGGTGCCAAAAACGACATTGAAAACCCCAACCGATGCATTATGGTGCACTAAAAGATGAAAAACTTCTGGGACTGATTTTGATCAAACGGAAGCAGTATAAATTGATCCGACTGCATAAGAGACCTCAAGAAACCGTCAGGACGATTTCAGGAAAATTTTGGCTTGAACCGACATCGGTCAAAAAGTAGTCGAATTAATGTGAATAGTAAAGTCAAAGTCAAAATTTTTACTTTACATTTATGACATCATAAAGCCATTTATTTAGTGTGAAAAATTTGGTGGTTGGTGGCATTAATGGCCAAGATTAAAGATGCTATTGATCTAAAGGCTTAGATTTGGCCAAAATTAGCCAAATTTATTTTGTGAAAATGTGGAAAGAAATGGTACGAAAGGTGTTGAATTTTCATTAGTTGGAAGCTAAATTAATTGGTTTCTTTGTTACTTAAGTCAACAAAGTTTGAAACAAAGGCACCCGTAGCTTATTCAAAGCCAAAACAAAGAAAAAAAATTTTCTAAGTGTTTCAAGAGAGCAATCGTGAGCAACCAAGGAGAACAAAGCTAAACTTTCAAGTTTTCTTCACAAAAGTGGTAGCAAACTCTTCATTGAAGTCAAGGGAAGCAAGAAATCAAGGTAGCCATCTTTGGTTTGAAATTTTTCTTGGTTTTTCATTGAAAAATCCGTGGGTTGTTGGCTTAAAGGATGAGAAATTTTGTGGTTTGTTTTGGTTGATTTGGTGCTTGGGTTTTGTTAATGATTTGATTAGAACAAAAACCATGCATTTTGTTTCAAGAAAAACAAAGTTTTGGCTGGTTTTTCAATGGTAAAACCGTGGGTTACCTATGTGTTTGATAATGGATTCATTGTTGTTTAAGTGTTGTATTGCTTTAAATCATGTTTTGGATTAAAGGAAAGCATGGTTTGCATGGTTAGAAAGCTTGGAAAGATTTTGGTATCTAATAACCCTAAAATGGCCGTGTGGTGTAATTAGGGTTTGGTGAACATTTTTGCATGATTAACTTGGTGTTTGGATAGTTAAATTCATGCATTGAATTATGGAAATGTTGGTTATGAGATTGAAAGCATGAAACAAAATGTTATGCATATTTTTACCTAAAATGGCCGTGGGCCCTAAGAATTGTGTTGTAAAATGCATGGAAAATGGATTGAAAATGTGCTAGGTAATAGCCTTTGAATAGCCTAAAATTTGATTGAAAAATTGTATAGTTTTGGTTAGGTTTTGAGTATGAAAACCGTGGCAAAATCTAAGGGCAAAATTGAAAGAATTTTGTTAATTGTAGTTCAAAATGTGAATTGGAAATTGTGTGAGCTTTTATGTAAAAGTTTGGGAAACTTTTAGATAAAATAGGACTTTCGTATAGTACGTGGCAGGTAGATATGATTCGAGGCATACGTAACGTCAGTAGCCTTAAATTTACGCCGAAATGCTGCCAAAATTTCGAAAACGGCATTTGGGGTAAAAAGGGAACTGAGAGCAAAAGTTTAGGGTCGGGTCGGAAACCCAAGTCCCTAAAGGAAAATTGAATAAGGGAACCCTAAGGGGTGGTTCATGAATAGTAACCCGTCCCCTTAAAAATGTAAAACGTGAGTGAAACTGAAAAGCCGACCCGAAGGGGGGCGTTTTTGGGAAACATAGTAAAGGTCCGAGTCGGGTACGGAAAATCCGAGCCTCGGAGACCTAGATCGGGAAAGTCTAGATGAACGTTTTAAATACTAGTAAAACGTCCATTGGAGGCTCCGAAACGATAGAAAATCACTAAACCGACGTAAGGGTCAGAATAGTACTTCCCAAGGGTCGGGAAGGTGAAAAATGGAAATAAAATAGAAACGAACCCGGTAATGAATAGAAAAGAGTCAAAAAAGTTCCTGAGAGCCAAAAGTGCAGTCGAGATCGAGAAAATCCCGTCAGGGGCATAATTGTAATTTTACCAAAATACAGGGGCAAGATCGTAATTTTTCAAAAGTTGAGAAAAATGGGGAAAATGATAAATAAAGCCTAAAAAGTTATAAATAGGTTTTATTTAAGTTTTTTTTTTTAAATAAAAGCTATAAATGGAAATGAAATTAACAGACAAGGTTTTGTCTGTATGATCCAAAAATCGACCCACAAGGCGAGCGATTAAAGATCCAGGAAGAAAAAAGGAGAAGAAACGGATAAGATAAGTTCAGACATTTACCTATCTACAACATGTAGCATTATTATTGCTAACTTTGATGTACTAACTATAAGTTAGGTACATATGTGCTACGGGCACTACTATAGAATATAGAGAGAGACGAAATGTGCCACGGTCACTATTGAAATAGGGCACATAATAAATTGTGCTTCGGGCACTAGAGCGAGGTTAATGAAACTCACTCACATGAAATTAAAATGTGAACCATTCCTAACCACGGGGTAATATGAAGTCACCAGGTTCGAACTTTAAAAGGTCGGTAATGAAACCACTTTTGGCGTACCAGCCTTCCGTACAGGGAGATAAACTTTACCTTCGGGGCTATGATGATGAGATTAAGGCTGTGGAGGTCAGCACTAATGTACCGCTCCCAGTCATGTACAACTTTGCCTTCGGGGCTATGATGATGAGATTAAGGCTGTGGATGTCAGCACTAATGTACCGCTCCCATTCATGCGCACTAAAATGGTACTGCCAACCTGAACTCAAAACCAGAACATAATTAAAGATAATTACCTAAAACTGAAACTATGCCATAATTGAGCATAAGAAAGTTTCGTGAGAGTACTAACACCGTGGTTGATGTACTGTTGATATACTATGTTGTGGTCAAAGTTACTATTCATGGTGAATAGTGGTCAACATTACTATTCATGATGAATAGTACTATTCATAGAAATTCTATTTCTTGTATGTTTGAACTTGCTGAGCCTGCAGCTCACCATTTTTGCTTATGTTGCAGGTAAGCAACCAGCTCACTAGCTTTGTATGACTGGATGGCGAACGGGATAGCGAGTGTCAAATGGGATAGGAGGCCAAGGGATATGGTCCTGCCAGAGTCTTTCCGCTGAGCAATAACAGAGAAAGGAAAGAGAAACAATCCTTTTGTAATGATATATATTTTGTGAAAGTATTGTATTATGTAAATTACTTTGTACTTGTAAACAAAGTGATTAGTGGATAATGTTTTACATGATGTTTTAAAAAAAAATATTTCCCCAAAAACGTCATGTTTTAAAGGGAGATAGATTAGCCGGCGACCCATAAGAGTACAATATATAGCAGTTAGCTATGAAGCTTAACTGTAATAGTATTGTATGATCTTTATGAAGGGCGGGTTGCCACAGTTGGTATTAGAGCAGATTTACGATTGGCCTAGTTTAGATTACCGACTGTCGCCACAGTTGGTATATCAGAGCAGTGTTGACCATATCCTAATTTGACACTTCGCGCATCCTGCACCGCAATCCAAGTAAGTAGTTTGTTTAAGTTTAGTTAATTATTTTCTTATATGAAAATAATTATCTTATAGGTAGCAAGACGACCAGACCTCCTTATGCGAGACCGCCACTACCACGACCGAGAGGGGTGTTACGGGTATGGACGAGACCTATTGTGAGGCCGTCTATTTCCCAACGTCCGATACTTAGACCCACGGTGCCAGAAATACCTGCAGTACCAGCACCAGCTCCTGTAGATGTAGTACAGCCTCGACCGGTACTTTATCCACCTGTAGTAGTAGACATTCCAGTTGTTGGTGGACACCAACATATTGGAGTGAGAGTTTCAGCTCAAGCAGTACAGGCATTTAGAGCGAGCAGTCCCCTTATGTTTGATGGTGGACGACAGTCAATAGAGACAAAGAATTAGCTCCATGCCATAGAGAGGATTATGGTGATGTGTGATATTGATCGAGAAATGTGGATCCAGTTGGCAATAAGTATGTTTCAGGGAGACGCTCGAGTATTCTGGGATTATTGTGATTAGGAGATTATGTTGGGATTCAGTTGGGCTAAGTTCTGTCAGTGATTGGCTGATCAGTTTCCACCTAAGGATCCGGCACCGACTCCAACACCTCCAGAGAGACGAGAGGTAGTTACACCGACGTATCCCGGATTTGATGAGGTTAGGGACTATATTCTCCAGACAGAGAGGATGGTCATGTTGCCTGGTGAGACAGTTATGTCTTACGCAACACGATTTAAGGAGACTATTAGGAGGAGATGTCTGTTGCCCAACCTCACTGAAGCGAACTGTTGTGAGCTTTTCTGGAAAGGTTTACTTATGGAGTTGAGACAGAGGGTGATTAAGATATATCCTCCTATGCTCCAAGAGTTTATAGTGACGATCAGGATGATTGAGAGGGAGGTTTTGATTGAGCATCTGTCGCAGAGTCGACGAGAGACGCTGTGTCAAGATGAGATGGTGGCACGCATCTTTGGGCCTAGAAGGATGATGAACGATCATGAGGCCAGATCGTCCATGTGGGCGACCCCTCTAGCTTAGGTCGTCCACCTTATCTTGCTTGCTTTCTTTATTCTCTGCTTAGTCTTACTTAGCTTGCTTGTTTCTATAGCTTTCTTCTCCTTGGGGTTTAAAAGATTTGTTCTTGAAAAACTAGGAATATTTTTTTTTTCTTTAACTGGAGGAAACTACTAATTCTTGAAAATTGTGTATACATAAATATATACGTACTTCTTAATACTTTTTCCCAAAATATATTTTGGAGTCTTGTTACTTTAAAGTACGTAAAAATAGAAACATACTTTTAAGCTTGTTTCACTACTTTACATACTACACTCTTGTCTTGTCTTTATACATATATCTCACTATTACACTTTCTTTCTTTTACACCTTGAGTACAGCGGAATTCTGCGAAACGGAACCATAACCCGTCCATGACATCGCTGGGATCTGCCTGTCAGTCCGCTACTCTTGTTTCATCTTGCTGGTTGCTTTCCTTTATTACCTACAGCACGAATAGACTAATGAGCTAAAGCTCAGTAAGTACAAACATACATACAAGTAAATAAGCTGAATACACCACTCTAGGGTTTGTCAACTTAGGACTAATTATTTTCTTTAGTCCTATACTACTTGTTCTTTCTATTCTATTTCTTTCTTTTCTTTGCTTTACTTCATCTGCTTTATCTTTCACTTGTGGGCCCGTGGTTGGACGTACCTGGTGCGCGCAGACCAATAGGGGATCAGGGGAGCGACCCACCGATCAACCCTAAGGTCATCTCTGGACTACTGACCTTATAGGTAGTAAGTCATGCCATAAACTACCTCATTATTAACGAGGCAGCGCCACACTTCTGGGGTGGAGGCAGGAAGTTAAGCCATAAACTACCTCATTATCAACGAGGCAGCGCCACACTTCTGGGGTGGAGGCTATCTGGGAACCTCACAACTGGGGAGGCCAGTACGCCAACCTTAACTTTTAAGTCTTATTATCTGACTTATTTTATTCCTCTTTTCTATTTCTAATCTTGCTTACTATTCTCGTGAACATGTTAGTATCATGTCACAACTGAATAGCTTAAATGTATATATATATATAACACAACTCTGCGGTAAGTCCATTCGTGAGTAGACAATTAAATGTCTGTACTTACCTTATCAATCTCTTCTCTTCTTCTCTCTAGGATCTTTGATCGCCCTCCTTGTAGGTCGATTTTTGGATCCTACAGACAAACTTTGTCTGTTAATTTCATTTCCATTTATAGCTTTTATTTTTCATTAAAAAGCTTAAATAGAACCTATTTACAACTTTTTGGGCTTTATTTATCATTTTCCCAATTTTTCCCAACTTTTGTAAAATTACGATTTTGCCCCTATATTTTGGCAAAATTACAATTTTGCCCCTGACGGAATTTTATTGATCCAGACTGCATTTTTGGTCCTCAGGAACTTTTCTGACTCTTTTCTAATCATTACCGGGTTCGTTTCTATTATATTTCCACTTTTCACTTTCCCGACCCTCGGGAAGCACTATTCCGACCCTTACGTCGGTTTTGTGATTTTCTATCGTTTCGGAGCCTCAAATGGACGTTTTACTAGAATTTAAAACGTTCATCTAGACTTTCCCGACCTAGGTCTCCGAGGCTCAGATTTTCCGTACCCGACTCGGACCTTTATTTCATTTCCAAAAACGCCCCCCCCTCGGGGTCGGTTTTTCCGTTTCACTCTCATTTTACATTTTTAGGGGTCGATTTACTATTCACGAACCACCCCTTAGGTTTTCCTTATTCAATTCTCCGTTAGGGACTCGGGTTTTCGACCCGACCCTAAACTTTTATTTTTAATTCCTATTTTACCCCGAAAGCCGTTTTCGAAATTTCGGCAGCATTTCGGCGTAATTTTTAAGGCTTCCGGCGTTAGGTACGC
Organism: Antiaris toxicaria; assembly: GCA_035233585.1. Taxonomy (NCBI): domain Eukaryota; kingdom Viridiplantae; phylum Streptophyta; class Magnoliopsida; order Rosales; family Moraceae; genus Antiaris; species Antiaris toxicaria. The sequence goes on from CP141153.1 coordinate 51,029,107, forward strand.
CTCGAACCATATGTACCTGCCACGTACTATACCACAAGCCTATTTTATGTAAAAGTTTTCCAAACTTTTACATAAAAGCTCACAAATTCCAATTTCACATTTTTAACCACATTACAAAATTTTTTTACAATTTTGCCCTTAGTTTTGGTTTCGGTTTTCACCACCAAACCGAACCGAAATTTCTCAAACTTTTCAACCACTTGTTAGGCTATTAAATGCCATTTTTCTAACACTTTTCAAGCCCATTTTCTTGTTCTTTTCAACCAAATTTCTTAGGGTTTTACCCTTGTATAACCCACGGCCATTGAATGCTAAACATGTCAAGCATTTTTGTTTCATTCTTTCAATCACATTTCCACCATTTACACATTAAATTGCATGATTTAAATTAACCAAATACCACATAATTCATGCAAAATTTTTCTTCCAAACCTTTAGGAAACCCACGGCCTCCTTAAGCAATGCACACCAAAATTTTTTTCAAGTTTTTCCATAATGAAATACATGCTTTATTCTTCACCAATTTAAACTTAGAAAGCATGTTAGCAATAAACCACAACTTTTTTCTCATTGATTACCCATGGTAACCCACGGATTTTCCTTAGAAAAACCAACCAAAATTTGGTTTTTCTTTAAACAAATTACATGGTTTTCTTCCTTATTTCATCCTTAACAAAACCCAACATCAAATCCATGAAAAACACCCAAAAATTTTTCATCTTTTTCTCACTATTCACCCACGGATTCCATGAAGAAAAACCATGAAAAATTAAGTGAAAAAGGAAGTTACCTTGGTCTAATGCTTCCTTTGTCTTCTAAGAACACTTTGACACTCCTTTTGTGAAGAAATGTTGAAGGAATTCTTTGGTTCTCCTTGGGTGGCTCACGTAGACTCCATGGATGACTTAGAAAAAAAATTTTTCTTTTGGTTTGGCATGAAACAAAGTTTCGGCCACTTTGTTACCAACTTGCCGACTTATGCGTGGAAGAAAGCCAATTAATTTGGCTCTAAACCAATCAAATTTCAACACCTTTCCACCTAATTCTTTCTCCATTTTTCAAAAATTAAAAAGGTATATTTTTGGCCAAATCTTGGCCTTTAGATCAAAAAGCAAATGAATCATGGCCATTCATCCTTCCTAACACCAATTTCTTTCCATTTCTTAAATGGATTTATGATGTCATAATTACTAAAGTGAAAGTTGACTTTGACTTTCACTATTCACATTAATTCGACTACTTTTTGACCGATACCGGTTCGAGCCGAAATTTTCCTGGAATCGTCCCGGCGTGTTCCTGAGGTCTCCTGTGCAGTCGGATCAATTTAAATTGCTTCCGTTTGATCAAAATAAATCCCGGAAGTTTACCGTCTTTTATTTGCTCGGTTAGGGTTTTCAGTGCCGGTTTTGGCACCGTTTCACCCGTTTCAACTCCGTGAATTTTTCCAACACTGAATTCTTACTCGTCAGTATTGTTAGAACATTTTAATATATTCTAAACAATACAAATACATCTATTTCACTCTTTAAATAGTACAAATTATTATATACATATATTTGTACTTTTCTTACTGTGCTCTTACTTTGACTTGCCATATTCTTATCTTTATACTGTTCAGATACCGAAACTACTCCTTTTTGAGCGTTTTGGGCCTGAATTCACTTTCTTACTCATATACTTTATTCTCTACTTATTTTTGGAGATTTTAATTTCCTCCAAAACATTTATTTATTTCTATCAACACTATAATTTGTCTAATTACAACCATAGTGTTTCTTTACATTCTTACTTATAGAACTCATAGAAAACCCTAGATTAAACTAGGTCACACCGCTAAAATTCTCTGGTCGTCACAGTCCAGACCATGAGGAGGTGATGACTCAGGACAAGGAGCATTGCCTAGGGGTGGTGATAACTTAGATGATCCAGATGACGACAAGGATCTAGAAGAATATCCTCTAGTCCCAGACACAGGAGATGTGTGACCAGTAGATGTATTCATGTACATAAGTAGCTTATAGAGAAAAGCTCTTTTGTATAGACTTGTGGCTAAGATGTATATGATGGCCGATGCATATATGACTGGTGATTGTTATGTATGATATATAAACGTTTTGCTATGAATGAAATATCAAAATGATTATATGTTGTACGATGATGTGTTATGATGATGTGGCTTTACATTATCTTAAATTTCATAAATTTATATAACTTTACGAACGTGGTCATGGAAAAGCTAACGGTAAATTGTTATGCCATAATAGGATAATAGACAAGACGGTGGATTTGTGAAATCGACCAGAGAGACGAGAACGACGTCCTAATCTCATGGAAAGAATAGAGTAGATACAAGCTTTACTAAAAGCTTAGACGCAAGAAAATGCTAATCTGAGGCAACGAGTAGAGGAGTTAGAATAGAGGCAAGGTTCTGAAGGTACCCAAGTAGAACAGGAAGCGGAGGTAGATCCAGTTATTCCTCCAGCTGCTGTACATGAGAGAGTTCCTAAACCGCCTCAAGTAGTAAATCTGGAACCCCTCTATGAAAGATTCAGGCATATGAGGCCGCTAGAATTTTAAGGTTCTACAAATCCTCTAGAGGCTGAAGACTGGTTGTCATCTTTGCAAGTGATCCTGGAATTCATGAATTTAACTGACCAGGAGAAGGTCGCATATGCGTCTTTTGTATTGAGGAAAGATGCTCGTTTTTGGTGGGACACTGTGCGACTGAGAAGAAATGTGTCTACCATGCATTGGGCAGAATTTCTGGAAGAATTTAACCAAAAATACTATGATCCTGCATCTCTGAGACTACAGCAGAAAGAGTTCTCAGAACTGAAGCAAGGAAATAAGTCGATGAGTGAAGTTTGCCAAAAGTTTGATCAATTATCCCGCTTATGTCCCTATGTAGTCTCTATTGAGAGGGAGAAAATACAGAAAATGATCGGAATGTTCAGGCCAGAAATTACGACATTGGTAGATACTGGACTGATACCGCCTACTTCTGTAGCAGGCTGTGTTAGTCATGCCATGAGAGCTAAGTTTCATGTAGCCCGACAGAAGGAGGAAAGAGAGAAAAACTGGGAGGCCAAGAAGAAGGAGAGGGCTTTGGCTAAGTCAACATAAGCTGGTCAATCTAGCAAGCCTAATCAGAATGCTAAACCAGGCCAGGGCTGTTAGGAAATCCCCTAAGCATTAGAGACATTTTGATGTATTTATTTTGAACTGGATAATAAAATTATATACAGAGGTTATTCATTACATTGCTATCTGTTCTCATCTTATTTACATGTTAAAGTAAATATAAGCAAATATGGCTTCCTGACTGCTTGTGTTAAACTGTTAGAACATTGCATGCAATGGACTTTTGCATGCGAGAAGACAACGTTCTAAAGTTAGAGGTCTAAACTATGGTCTGTAGTCTATAGGGTTAGACCAAGCATCTAACTCATGTTAAGACTATTATGTTGTCTAAAGCCTTAGAGGGGATAGTTTGTCTTGACTGTCTGGAGCTGGACTCCCAAGTAGAGACATAGATATGTTACTTGGTGGTGACATATTAGACCGGGACTAAAGCGTGATTGATCTACGTAGTCCGCTATGAGTGGATCAATCTGCTTTTGATGTTCATTGTGCAATAACCTTAATCCTGAGTAAATGAACTACTTCATGTACATGACTTGTGTACTTTGGTGTTCCAATGGCTAAAGCATCTCAGAGGTAGTAAGCTTATAGACCGATTCGTTGGGTGCATGACTTGTATACGATGAAGGGTTTGTTTGCAGATATCGGAATCATAGCTCTAAGGAGTTAAAGGTATCCTCTTAAAGACATTATACTGAATGTGAAAATAGACAAGGCCTTGGGTCATCTACTGGGCGGATGACTTCTTATTCACATATGGTGAATAATCATTTTCTTAATTCGGTAGTATAATGGAACTTTAAGATAGCCTGATCAGTAGGATTAAACGGACTTTGACCTAAGGCTGATCATGGATGTCATATGAGGGTTTTGCATATATGACAAGGTCATTGGATAGTAGCTCGTCACAAGCTTACGTAATACGGTATATGATTGGGAGTTCAGTTTTAGGTTTATAGTGGTGTGACTCTGAAACTAGTAATCATATGACTGAGTTGTTCGGTAAAGAATGATGATCATATGGATTTGCGGGAGCCCGATTATATATGTCCAATCAATCCCTCTACTAGCTCCACATAACTCCTTAATGTTTGGCAAATTGATTTGTGTATGCTATTGGCTGGTTTATTATGCATCGATGGTGATGACACAGGATTAGGATGGTAGACAAGATTCTCTCCGGTTGGATTTAGATTTTGTTTTAGATAATAGAGTACACAATTATTCGAACTCCAAATAAAGTTGCCATGATTTTATTTGAGATTGGATTGGAGCTGTAGAAAATTATCCATGAGAACAAGAATTTGAAACACAACCGTTTTGTGGATTTTGAATTTTGAATTTTGAATTTGAAATTTGAATTTGAAATTTGAATTTGAAATTCGAAATTGAAATTTGAATTTGAAATTTAAATTTGAAATTCGAATTTGAAATTTGAAATTCAAATTTTGAATCACAGTCCAAGTGGGATTCGAATTTGTTGTGGAAAATCTACAAGGTTTGAAATTCGAATTTGAGTTGGATTTGGAGAGGATAATCTTGTTAGAATCTTACTTGAATTTTGAATCCAAATCCTAACAAATTATGGACGAAATTTTGAGGATAATCCTCAATGGAATTTCGATTTTTGTGGATAAGGTTCAAGGGAAAAATTCAAGTTTCAATCCCAGTTGAATTTGGATTCTCTCCTTCCCTGAAAAGTGGCTGAAATTATGAAGGAAATCTCTTAGGAAAATTCGGTTATTTTGGATAAGGTTGAGATAAGATTCAAGCTTGAAAATCCTAGTGGAATTTTGATTCTCCCTTATCCTAAAAGTGGCCGAATTTTTTGAGGAGATTTTCTCCTAGGAATTTCAGATTTTTTGGTTGAAAAAGGGAGATAAAATTCTAGTTAAAATCTTGTTTAGATTTGGATTGGATTTATCCTAAATAAACTGAATTTTATTGTTGGGATTTTCCCATGGAAAAATTCAGATTTTATGGTTATGGATAAGGGAGAATATCTTTTCCTAATCCAATTCGAATTCAGAGAATCACCTCATGCATGTCTATAAATAGAGGTCCTGCCACTCCAGCTCTCTTAGACCACAGACTCTCAGGTGAGCAGGCTTATTGTTGCACAGCTCATCGTGACAATAAGTTCTTCAGAGATCTAGGTGGTCGGAAGAAGACTAGCAGTGCTAGCATACCTATCGAGGTTCAGAGTGCCCACACACTCAGCCATTCGGGAATTGGAGAATAGTAGAGAAGGCTAGTTGGTTGAAGCCTCCAGTCATTCTCCTCCTGCAGATTGGCGTCCTTGAAGTATGAGTTTTAATTGTTGTTGGTTTATTGTATATGGCATCATGAGATATTTAACGATCTAAAAATTTTTATTGTTCCGCTGCGCCACTCTGATACGTTTTTACCGATTTATTTTCCTACAATTGGTATCAGAGCCATCTCATAATTATGTCATGTACATAAATTAGACAATTACTTAGTTTTTTTATTTATGTATGGATTTGATATTTAGAGAGTGGCATTCTAGGGTTCCTTTATGTTGTTATCATAGATTATGTATAAAGTATGTAGTTATTTTAATTTTTTGAATTATTATAAGCATGCTTGTTTATGCCGGTTATGGTTCCTTAGAATTTAGAAAAATTATATCTGGGAATTTTTTATGTAACCATGGGAGCAGTTTATTAACACTATAATTTTCTCATAGATTTTAATTTTTTGTCTCTTAGAATTTTTATGGTTAGAATTTTTGTACACCGGAAAAGGTTTAGGAAATTTTATGTAATTATTCTTAGAGGAGATTGAAGATTGAAGACCATAATTTATTTTTTCCCAAAAGTTAAATTTGATTTAAAGATTGAAATTTTGATTGTGTGGAAAATTTCAATTTAATTGGGATAAATTAATTTTTGGAGATCCTAATAGGTAAATTGGAATATGACACGAAAATCGAGACAGACCCATCGGGATAGGTCGATGGGCCTTGGTGGGGCTGCAGCCCCTGCCCTCGGGCAGGATTTGGCTACAGCAGCCCCTGTGTAGGCCATCATCACCCACGACCACAGGCTTGGCCTACAGCCAAGGGTGGCTGTGGCCTGCCCAAGGCTGGCAGCAGCCTGGGCGTGCAGCCTCTGGCTGCAGGCGCTGCCTACAGCCTGCCGGCTACTGTGCCCAGCCTGGGCGTGCAGCCTGTCACTGCAGGCTTGGCCTGCAGCCTGGCAAGGCCGCACATAAGGGGCTGCCGTGGGCTGCCAGCCCCTCCGGGGCTGGTGGCTGCCCACGGCGACTGCCGCCTTCGGGGGCGGTGGTGCGACGGTCTAAAAAATCAGAAAATTTTGATTTTTAAATTTGAGATTTAATTTTAAATCATGTTTAAAAATATGTAATTGAAAATTTGAAATTTTTGAAATTACATATTATTACACATGATGTTTAAAATTGTTTAAGATTTAAATTTGAAATTTAAATTTGAAATTTGAATTTGAAATTTAAATTTTGGAGATTTAAATTTTAAATGATTCTTGGGATGAGAAATAAATGGAGAGGCTACATAAAGATGGATAGAAGAAGATGGAACAAAATTCAAGACCCAAAGAATGCTTTGGATGGAATTTTGTAATCTTTATTTTCTTTGTTCTAGGATGGAACCATGGCTTGGTTATTCTGTCAATTATTTTTTTCTGTGATATGTCATAGATGTATAAATATGTATTGATGGATGTTTTGTATGCATATTTGATAACATGTCATATAGGATAGGTGAGTGCCACTCATACTATATTGATCATACATAATTTGCCAAAACTTGCATGTTTTTTAAAATATTGAGTGGGAGAGGGTTTCAAACAAAACCCACGGCCTCCATTGTTGATCCATATGTGAAAGCATGGTAACGCCTCGCGTCAGTTCTACCCTGACCACACCCCTCAGTAGGTCCCTCAGTAGGTGTTTACCACCGCCGGTATACTAGATTGGATCTCCTATGTGGAAAACGTGTTCGGGTATGATCCTATTCATGACCACCCCTCGGTGGCTTGGTAGGACGTGGATCGGGCTACGTAAACAATGGTTATACACTCAAGACTCGTTTAGTTATTAACCTTCCCTAGAAGCTCTGTTAACTAAACTGGTGGCCAAATAAGCGGTTATTAATATATGTCTTAACCTTGGAGGATTTAAGGTAACATATATTAATTGGACGGGGTCCATGTTCCGGCTATTTGTTTTCATGACCACCCCTCGGTGGCTTGGGGCAATAGGTGCTGTGAATTACCGTTGCAATGCTACGTGTTTTTCAAGTTTCATGTAGGAACATGCTTGTATGTTTTATTCGCTAAATTATCTGTATATTTGCTTGGGCTTTGTAATGATGTCTAGTATAATTTTATTTCAGTTCAAAATGTCACCGACACCTCTCATTTCGATACGTACTGAAAATAAGTTGAATGGTGATAATTATAAAGATTGGAAAAGAAATCTATTAATAGTTCTCAACTGCGAGAGACACAAGTTCGTACTGGACGAACCATGCCCACCTGGGCCCAAACCTGACACACTACTTGAGGAGGTCCCGGTTGCCTATAATCGTTGGAGAGAATCTAATGAGATAGCTCGATGCTACATCCTTGCTAGCATGAAGAGTGCTTTACAAAAGTAGCATGAGACTTATCAAGTTGCTAGAGAGATCATGGACAATCTGGAGGACATGTTCGGAGGCCAAGAAAAATTGGCTCAATAGTCCGCTATCACCAGCATTATGAACTCTAAGCAAAAGGCGGGTACTCCGGTGAAGGACCATATGATCACTCTAATGGGATTCTTTGCTTAGGCTGCCGAGAATGGTGCTGAGTTGGACTACAACACCCAAATCGAGATGGTGTTCAAGACTCTGTCTAAAGATTTTGTGGGGTTTAAGGCCGCATACAATCTGGCGACAAAGGAGTTAGGACTAAACGAGCTCATGAAGCAACTATAGGCTTATGAGCGGATGATCAGGGATGAGGATGTGGTCCGACCTAAAGGAGAGGCCAATTTGGCGGAATCTTCCAACCCCTCACGGAAGAGGAAGAGGCCAAATAAGAAGCAAGTGGCTTCTAGTTCTTCTAATCCTCCTGTCTCGGACGGGAAGAAGAAGAAGAAGAACAAGAAGCCGAAGGACCCTAAAAAGTCCAAATGCTTCCATTGTGGGAAGGTAGGTCACTTCAAGAAGGCTTGCCGGGAATTCCTAGCCGCCAAGGGCAAGGAAGGTAAGGAACTTCAGTACTTGGAAGCGTGTTTGGTGGAAGAATCGAAAGACACTTGGGTCATTGATTTGGGCGCCACTAATCATGTTTGTGTTTCTATGCAGGGGTTCGTGGAAACGAGTAGTCTACATGATAGGAGCCTCTCGTTGCGGATTGGAGATGGTAGCTTTGTGGTGGCTGAAGCAGTGGGAGATGTTTACCTTTATTTTGATCAATTTAGGTTTATTTTATTGAAAGACTGTTTTTATGTTCCTAATTTTAGGAGGAACCTTATATCGGTAGCTTGTTTAATAAAGGATTCTTATTCAGTTTCTTTTAGTAAAAGAGTTGATATTTTTATAAATAAGTCTTTTATCCGTTCTGGATGGATGGGTGGAAACCTATATTTGATCAAACCAAAGATGTACTCACTGCTTGATGCTGAATTAATAGATAACTCTAAAAGGTTGAAAGTTTCTCACTCTAACAAGGCGTATCTTTGGCATTTAAGACTTGGTCATATTAATTAGGATAGGATTCAAAGATTGGTGAAAGACGATCCTCTAGAATCTCTGGAGGAGGTACGTCTTCCCCAATATGAGCCTTGTCTAGAGGGTAAGATGACTAAGAGGTCTTTTGGAGCTAAGGGTACAAGGGCTCAGGAGCTCTTAGAAATTGTGCACACTGACGTATGTGGCCCCATGAACGTCACAGCACGAGGAGGGTTCGAGTATTATGTCTCTTTTATAGATGATTACTCGAGGTATGGATATGTGTATCTGATGCACCGCAAGAGCGAAACCTTTGATAAGTTCAAAGAGTATTGTGCGGAAGTGGAAAAGCAATTGGATAAATCCATAAAGGCACTTCGATCTAATCGAGGTGGCGAATACCTCTCTGATGAATTTCTAGGACATCTTGTAGAGAACTGGATATTATCCCAATTGACTGCACCTGGTACTCCACAACAGAATGGTGTAGCTGAAAGGAGAAACAGGACCTTATTGGATATGGTACGGTCCATGATGAGTTATTCAATGCTGCCATTATCATTTTGGGGATATGCTTTATAAACGGCGTGCTATATTCTGAACCAGGTTCCGAGCAAATCAATTCCCAGAACTCCGTATGAATTGTGGCGTGGCAGGAAGCCCTCCCTTGGACATATGAGAATATGGGGCTGCCCGGCACATGTACTGGATGGGGATGCGAAGAAGTTGGAACCAAGATCAGAATTGTGCATATTTGTAGGGTATCGAAAAGGAACTAAAGGAGGTCTATTCTATAATCCGAAGGAACAAAAGGTCATTATCTCAACCCATGCGACATTCTTGGAGGAAAGTCACATGAATGACTTTAAGCCTCGAAGCAAAGTGGTGCTAGAGGAGTTATTGGGTGAAAGAACTGCTCCACAGATTTCGACCTTGGACGTAAGTCCGAGTTCCAGTGAAAGACCTACAGACGATCAACAATTTAGGGTGCCTCGTTGTAGTGGGAGGGTTTCGAAGAAACCTAATTTCTTCATGTATGATGCTGAGGTATACCAGGCCGAGGCTCATGAGCATGAGGATGATCCGGTCACCTATGATGAGGCTATAAATGATGTTGATTCTAAATCTTGGAAACAGGCTACGAACAATGAGATGGATTCTATGAAATCCAATTCTGTTTGGGAACTTGTAGATTTGTCGGATGGGATAAAACCCATTAGATGCAAATGGGTCTACAAAAGAAAGAAGGATGCAGAAGGGAGAGTGGAAACTTTCAAAGGTAGACTGGTTGCAAAGGGATACACGCAAAAGGCTCGAATCGATTACGATGAAACCTTTTCGCCTATTGCTATGCTGAAGTCGATCCGTATTCTTCTGTCCATTACTGCGGCTCTCGATTACGAGATCTGGCAAATGTATGTCAAGATGGCATTCTTGAATGGCCATCTTGAAGAGTGTATCTATATGATACAGCCCAAAGGGTTCGTAGCGAAAGGCCAAGAAAGGAAAGTCTGCAAGTTGTTTAGATCCATTTATGGATTAAAGCAGGCATCCCGCTCATGGAACCAGAGGTTTGATCAAGTGATTAAGACATTTGGTTTTGAGCAGAACGTTGATGAACCTTGTGTTTATAAACGTATTAAGGACGGAAAAGTGGTCTTTCTGATACTCTATGTCGATGATATACAACTCATTGGGAATGATGTAGGGAACTTATCATCGGTCAAGCTTTGGTTACACCAACAGTTTGACATGAAGGACTTGGGAGAAGCTAATTATGTTCTAGGTATTCGTCTCTTCAGAGATCGAAAGAACAAAATGATAGCGTTATCCCAAGCTTCATACATAGATAAAATAATTGATAAATATGCAATGCAAGAGGCAAAGAAAGGCTCACAACCTTCTATTGCCGGTCTAACTCTTTCATTGGATGACTATCCCAAGACATCGGAAGAAAGAGAGCGTATGAGTAAGGTCCCTTATGCATCCGCTGTGGGTATCCTTATGTACGCTATGCTTTGCACTCGCCCGGATATATGTTTTGCAGTAGGTATGGTGAGTCGATATCAAGCAAATCCTGGAACCAAGCACTGGCAAGCAGTAAAGCATATACTCAAGTATCTTAAAAGAACGAGGGATTATATGCTGGTGTATTCTGGAGGGGACCTAACACCCGTAAGATACATGGACTCAGACTTCCAGACTTGTAAGGATTTGAGGAAGTCGACATTAGAGGGCATATAGAGACAGGATAAGTAGATGTATGTAAGATCGCGTCCGAGGACAACATCACCGATCCCTTTACTAAGACTTTGGTGGCTAGAAACTTTGAGAAGAACGTAGACGCGATGGGGATGCGTAACATGGCACATCTGCTGGCTTAGGGCAAGTGGGAGATTGTTAGGAAATGCCCTAAACATTAGAGACATTTTGATGTATTTATTTTGAACTGGATAATAAAATTATATACAGAGGTTATTCATTACATTGCTATCTGTCCTAATCTTATTTACATGTTAAAGTAATTGTAAGCAAATATGGCTCCCTGACTGCTTGTGTTAAACTATTAGAACGTTGCATGCAATGGACTTTTGTATGCGAGAAGACAATGTTCTAAAGTTAGCGGTCTAAACTATGGTCTGTAGTCTATAGGGTTAGACCGAGCATCTAACTCATGTTAAGACTATTATGTTGTCTAAAGCCTTGGAGGGGACAGTTTGTCTTGACTGTCTGGAGCTGGACTCCCAAGTAGAGACATAGATATGTTACTTGGTGGTGACATATTAGACCGGGACTAAAGCGTGATTGATCTACGTAGTCCGCTATGAGTGGATCAATCTGCTTTTGACGTTCGTTGTGCAATAACCTTAATCCTGAGTAAATGAACTACTTCATGTATATGACTTGTGTACTTTGATGTTCCAATGGCTAAAGCGTCTCAGGGGTAGTAAGCTTATAGACCGGTTCGTTGGGTGCATGACTTGTATACGATGAAGGGTTTGTTTGCAGATATCGGAATCATGGCTCTAAGGAGTTAAAGGTATCCTCTTAAAGGCATTATATTGAATGTGAAAATGGACGAGGCCTTGGGCCGTCTGCTGGGCGGATGACTTCTTATTCACATATGGTGAATAATCATTTTCTTAATTCGGTAGTATAATGGAACTTTAAGATAGCCTGATCAGTAGGATTAAATGGACTTTGACCTAAGGCTGATCATGGATGTCATATGAGGGTTTTGCATATATGGCAAGGTCATTGGATAGTATCTTGTCACAGGCTTACGTAATACGGTATATGATTGGGAGTTCAGTTTTAGGTTTATAGTGGTGTGACTCTGAAACTAGTAATCATATGATTGAGTTGTTCAGTAAAGAATGATGATCATATGGATTTGCGAGAGCCCGATTATATATGTCCAATCAGTTCCTCTACTAGCTCCACAAAATTCCTTAACGTTTGGCAAATTGATTTGTGTATGCTATTGGCTGGTTTATTATGCATGGATGGTGACGACACAGGATTAGGATGGTAGACAAGATTCTCTCCGGTTGGATTCCGATTTTGTTTTAGATAATAGAGTACACAATTATTTGAACCCCAAATAAAGTTGCCATGATTTTATTTGAGATTGGATTGGAGTTGTAGAAAATTATCCATGAGAACAAGAATTTGAAACACAACCATTTTGTGGATTTTGAAATTTGAATTTTGAATTTGAAATTCAAATTTGAAATTTGAAATTCAAATTCTGAATCACAGTCCAAGTGGGATTCGAATTTGTTGTGGAAAATCCACAAGGTTTGAAATTCGAATTTGAGTTGGATTTGGAGAGGATAATCTTGTTAGAATCCTACTTGAATTTTGAATCCAAATCCTAACAAATTATGGACAAAATTTCTAGGATAATCCTTAATGAAATTTCAGTTTTTGTGGATAAGGTTCAAGGGAAAAATTCAAGTTTCAATCCCAGTTGAATTTGGATTCTCTCCTTCCCTTAAAAGTGGCCGAAATTATGGAGGAAATCTCTTAGGAAATTCGGTTATTTTGGATAAGGTTGAGATAAGATTCAAGCTTGAAAATCCTAGTGGAATTTTGATTCTCCCTTATCCTAAAAGTGGCCGAATTTTTTGAGGAGATTTTCTCCTAGGAATTTTGGATTTTTTGGTTGAAAAAGGGAGATAAAATTCTAGTTAAAATCTTGTTTAGATTTGGATTGGATTTATCCTAAATAAACCGAATTTTATTGTTGGCATTTTCCCATGGAAAAATTCAGATTTTATGGTTATGGATAAGGGAGAATATCTTTTCCTAATCCAATTCGAATTCAGAGAATCACCTCATGCAAGTCTATAAATAGAGGTCGTGCCACTCCAGTTCTCTTAGACCACAGACTCTCAGGTGAGCAGGCTTATTGTTGCACAGCTCATCGTGACAATAAGTTCTTTAGGGATCTGGGTGGTCGGAAGAAGAATAGCAGTGCTAGCATACCGATCGAGGTTCAGAGTGCCCACACACTCAGCCATTCGGGAATTGGAGAATAGTAGAGAAGGCTAGTTGGTTGAAGCCTCCGGTCATTCTCCTCCTGCAGATTGGCGTCCTTGAGGTATGAGTTTTAATTGTTGTTGGTTTATTGTATATGGCATCATGAGATATTTAACAATCTAAAAATTTTTATTGTTCCGCTGCGCCACTCTGATACGTTTTTACCGATTTATTTTCCTATAAGGGCAATAATCAAGGATCCCAGCAAAATAAGAGGAAAGGCAATTTTACTGGAAATTGCCAAGCAAATAATCGAAACCAGCAGTGAAGAACAGCTGGTAATGCAAAATCTAATGTACCAAATTGTCCTACATGCAGGAAGAGACATTCTGAGCAATACAGATTTGGGCCACTTGTTTGTTATGAATGTGGAAAGGAAGGTTATTACGCCAGGAACTATCCAAGTAATAGGCAGGGTGTACAAGGCACTTCCCAACCGCACCAGACATGCTCTCAAGCTCATTCCCTTCAGGCCAGGGTTGAAGAGTCTCTAGTAAGGCCGCAATGCCAGAAGCGTGTGCCACGTGCTGATGCTCGTATAATGGCCTACACCTAGGAGGATGCAGAGGCAGGAACATCAAATGTGGTGACAGGTTAGCTTCCTGTCGCTAGTCATGTAGCCTCTGTACTATTCGATTCCGGTGCTACGCATTCTTTTGTTTCCTATGAATTTGCTGACAAGATAGGACATCTTAAGGACTATATGGGAAAAATATTTAAGACAGCTTTACCCTCTGGGGAAGTATTGTTGTCCAATTACTAGCTACCTCGTGTACCAGTATATGTGGCAAATTGGGAGCTATATACTGAGTTGATCGTAATGAAGATCGTGGATTATGATGTGATTCTAGGCATGTATTTCCTAGGGAAATATCAAGCTACGATTGACTGTCGAAATCAAAAAATAGTATTCCAACCCAAGGAAGAAGAGAGTTTCGAGTACATCGATACTTCTCGAAAACCCGGGAAGATGATGATCAGTTCACTGAAAGCAAGTAAGCTGATGGCCAGTGGTTGTATGGGATATCTGGCATATGTGATGGATACTATAGAGGAACAGAAACTTCAACCTGAAGATGTTCCTGTTGTTAATGAATTTCTTGACGTATTTCCAGAAGAGTTACCAAGGATACCTCCAGAGAGAGAAATCTCATTCGAAATTGAGTTGATGTCTTGAACGACACCTATTTCCAAAGCACCATACCGCATGGCTCCAGTGGAGTTAAAGGAGCTGTAGGAACAATTAAATGAGCTTTTGGATAAGGGATTCATCAGACTGAGTTATTCTCCATGGGGTGCACCTATGTTGTTCGTCAAGAAAAAGGATGGAACATTCTGTTTGTGCATTGATTACCGAGAGTTGAATAAGGTTACGATCAAAAATAGGCACCCGTTACCTAGAATTAATGACTTATTCGACCAGTTAATAGGCACAGCGGTATTTTCTAAGATCGACTTACGATCAGGATATCACCAGCTGAGAATTAAAGAAAGTGGTATTCCTAAGCCGGCGTTTAGGACTCATTATGGTCATTATGAGTTCCTTGTGACGCCATTCAGATTAACAAATGCACCAGCAGCGTTCATGGACTTGATGAACAGAATCTTTAAAGAGTATTTGGATAAGTTTGTCATTGTATTCATTGATGACATTCTTATATACTCAAGGACACATGAGGAGCACAAAGAGCATCTGAGGATCGTGTTGCATACGATAAGGAAGCATCAACTATATGTCAAATTCTCAAAATGTGAGTTTTGGCTGGATAGAGTACATTTCCTCAGACATGTTGTATCCCAGGAAGGTATTGCTGTAGATCCAACGAAGGTAGATGCAATTAACCTATGGCCTGCACCGAAGAGTGTGACGGAAATATGCTGTTTCTTGGGGGTTAGCTGGTTATTTTCAGAGGTTTGTAGAGGGATTCATGCATTTAGCTGCACCTCTTACTACTCTTACACGCAAGGAAATAAAGTATTAGTGGACTATGGAATGCGAAAGAAGCTTCCAAGAGTTAAAGAGACGGCTAACAAGCGCACCAGTCCTTACACTTCCCATTGAAGGGGAGAAGTTTGTGATCTATAGTGATGCATCTAAAATAGGATTGGGAGCAGTCCTGATGCAAGACGGCAAGGTGATTGCCTACGCTTCTCGTCAATTAAAGGATCATGAAAGGAATTACCGTACACATGACCTTGAACTTTCTGTAGTAGTGTTTGCACTTAAAATTCTGTTACACCATCTCTATGGAGCCCAGTGTCAGATTTTTACTGATCACCAAAGCCTGAAGTATTTCTTCACGCAAAAAGAGCTCAATATGTGACAAAGAAGGTGGTTGGAACTGGTAAAGGATTATGATTGTGAAATCCTATATCATCCTGGAAAGGCCAACCGTGTACCAGATGCTTTAAGTAGGAAGTCTACCATATCGCATCAGCTACCGATAAAAAGGCTTCCAAAACCATTGCAGTAAGAGATAAATTCTTTGAACTTGGAGCTGATATTCGGAAGATTGGCTACACTCCAAGTGGAATCATTGTTGTTTGAGGATATCAAGGAAGCTCAAAGATGAGATCCAAGAATGACAAATTCTCAAGAAGGAATTTCCAAGGATGGAATGATTCTCTATCAAGGAAGAATTAATGTTCCGGTTGATGAGGAACTTAGAAGACGGATCATGGCAGAAGCCCATGAGACACCAAATTTAGTTCATCCCGGAGCTAGTAAGATGTATTAGGACTTGAAGTTACAGTTCTGGTGGAAAGGGATGAAGAATGATATAGCAAAATTCGTGAGCAGATGCATGACCTGTCAGAGAATCAAAGCGAAACATAAACATCCAGTAGGAAGATTGAAACCTTTAGAGATTCCTGAAAGGAAATGGGAACACATTACGATGGATTTTGTAATGGGACTCCCAAAAACCCGAGAAGGTTATGATGCCATCTGGGTTATTGTGGACAGACTGACCAAGACGGCACGGTTTATAGTTGTCAAGATGACTTTTTCGTTGGAAAAGTTTGCTTAGTTGTACATAACTCATGTCGTCAGATTACATGGAGTACCAAAATCCATTGTATCAGATCGAGATTCACGATTCACTTCAAATTTCTGGAAGTGTGTGTAAGAAGCCATGGGTACTGAATTGAGACTCAGTACGGCATTTCATCTGCAAACAGATGGAAAATCAGAGTGGAGCATTCAGACATTAGAGGACATGCTTCGAGCTTGTGTAATGGATTTTACGGGAAATTGGAACGAGAAGTTACCATTAATTGAATTCTCGTATAATAATAGTTACCAAGCTTCCATAGGCATGGCACCTTATGAGGCTCTTTATGGACGGAAATGCAGATCGCCGATACACTGGTATGACCTGCGAGAAAAACAACTGCATAAGACAGATTTTATATGAGAAACTTCCGATGCCGTTGTAAGAATTCAGCGTCAAATGAAAATTGCACAAAGTCAACAAAAGAGTTATGCAGATAAGAGGCGGAGATCCTTGGAGTTTGATGAAGGAGACTTCATGTTTCTTAAGGTATCACCTATGAAGGGGATTATGCATTTCGGTAAGAAGGGGAAATTGAGTCCAAGATATATCAGACCTTATGAAATTATCCAACGCATTGGAAAGGTCGCTTACAGATTAGCGTTACCTCCTAAATTGTCAGCATTGCATAATGTATTTCATGTGTCGATGCTGAGAAAGTATGTACCAGATCCGTCCCATGTTTTGAAGCATGAACCTATTCAGATCCACGAGGATTTGACATATAAAGAACAATCGATTCGAGTACTGGCTCGCGAAGGGAAAGTACTGAGGAATAAGACAATCCCACTAGTGAAGATTTTGTGGAAAAGTCACAACATTGAAGAAGCTACATGGGAATGAGAAGATGAGATGAGGAGTTTATACCCCCACTTGTTCTAATTTTCGAGGATGAAAATTTTATAAGGAGGGGTGAATGTGACAACCGGGAAATTCTGGCATTCGCGGAAGAAAATGTACAAATATATGCATATAAAAATTTGTACTATTTAAAGAGTGAAATAAATAAATTTATATTGTTCAGAATGTATTAAAATGTTCTAACAATGCTGACGAGTAAGAATTTAGTGTTGATAAAATTCACTGAATTGAAACGGGTGGAGCGGTGCCAAAAACGGCATTGAAAACCCCAACTGATGCATTATGGTGCACTAAAAGATGAAAAACTTCTGGGATTGATTTTGATCAAATGGAAGCAGTATAAATTGATCTGACTGCACAAGAGTCCTCAAGAACCCGCCGGGATGATTTCGGGAAAATTTCGGCTCGAATCGGCATTGGTCAAAAAGTAGTCAAATTAATATGAATAGTAAAGTCAAAGTCAAAATTTTTACTTTACATTTATGACATCATAAAGCCATTTATTTAATGTGAAAATTTGGTGGTTGGTGGCATTAATGGTCAAGATTAAAGATGCTTTTGATCTAAAGGCTTAGATTTGGCCAAAATTAGCCAAATTTATTTTGTGAAAATGTGGAAAGAAATGGCATGAAAGGCGTTGAATTTCATTGGTTGGAAGCTAAATTAATTGGTTTCTTTGTTACTTAAGTCGGCAAAGTATGAAACAAGGGCACCCATAGCTTATTCAAAGCCAAAACAAAGGAAAAAAATTTTTCTAAGTGTTTCAAGAGAGCAACCGTGAGCAACCAAGGAGAACGAAGCTAAACTTTCAAAGTTTTCCGCACAAAAGTGGTAGCAAACTCTTCATTGAAGTCAAGGGAAGCAAGAAATCAAGGTAGCCATCTTTGGCTTGAAATTTTTCTTGGTTTTTCATTGAAAAATCCGTGGGTTGTTGGCTTGAAGGATGAGAAATTTTGTGGTTTGTTTTGGTTGATTTGGTGCTTGGGTTTTGTTAATGATTTGATTAGAAGAAAAACCATGCATTTTGTTTCAAGAAAAACAAAGTTTTGGTTGGTTTTTCAATGGTAAAACCGTGGGTTACCTATGTGTTTGATAATGGATTCATTGTTGTTTAAGTGTTGTAATGCTTTAAATCATGTTTTGGATTAAAGGAAAGCATGATTTGCATGGTTAGAAAGCTTGGAAAAATTTTGGTATCTAATAACCCTAAAATGGCCGTGTGGTGTAATTAGGGTTTGGTGAACATTTTTACATGATTAACTTGATGTTTGGATAGTTAAATTCATACATTGAATTATGGAAATGTTGGTTATGAGATTGAAAGCATGAAACAAAATGTTACGCATATTTTTACCTAAAATAGCCGTGGGTTATGCGTGTTGAAAAACCCTAAGAATTGTGTTGTAAAATGCAGGGAAAATGGCTTGAAAATGTGCTAGATAATAGCCTTTGTATAGCCTAAAATTTGGTTGAAAAATTGTCAAGTTTTGGTTAGGTTTTGAGTATGAAAACCGTAGCTAAACCTAAGGGCAAAATTGAAAGAATTTTGTTAATTGTGGTTCAAAATGTGAATTGGAAATTGTGTGAGCTTTTATGTAAAAGTTTGGGAAACATTTAAATAAAATAGGACTTTGGTATAGTACGTGGTAGGTACATATGATTCGAGGCGTACCTAACGCCGGTAGCCTTAAATTTACGCCGAAATGCTGCCGAAATTTTGAAAATGGCATTTTGGGCAAAAAGGGAACCGAGGGTAAAAGTTTAGGGTCGGGTGGGAAACCCGAGTCCCTAAAGGAAATTGAATAAGGGAACCCTAAGGGGCAGTTCATGAACAGTTACCTGTCCCCTTAAAAATGTAAAACGCGAGTGAAACTGAAAAGCAGACCCCGAGGGGGGGCGTTACGTAGTAAAGGTTCGAGTCGGGTACGGAAAATCTGAGCCTTGGAGACCTAAATTGGGAAAGTCTAGATGAACGTTTTAAATACTAGTAAAACATTATTTGAGACTCCAAAACGATAGAAAATCACTAAACCGACGTAAGGGTCAGAATAGTACTTCCCAAGGGTCGAGAAGGTGAAAAATGAAAAAAATAGAAACGAACCCGGTAATGAACAGAAAAGAGTCAGAAAAGTTCCTGAGAGCCAAAAGTGCAGTCTAGATCGAGAAAATCCCGTCAGGGGCATAATTGTAATTTTACCAAAATATAAGGGCAAAATCGTTATTTTCAAACGTTGAGAAAAATGGGGAAAATGATAAATAAAGCCTAAAAAGTTATAAATAGGTTTTATTTAAGCTTTTAAAAAAAATAAAGGCTATAAATGGAAATGAAATTAATAGACAAGGTTTTGTCTGTAGGATCCAAAAATTGACCCACAAGGAGGGCGATTAAACATCCAGGAAGGAAAAAGGAGAAGAAACGGATAAGGTAAGTTCAGACATTTGCCTGTCTACAACATGTACCATTATTATTGCTAACTTTGATGTACTAACTATAAGTTAGGTACATATGTGCTACGGGCACTACTATAGAATAGAGAGAGAGACGAAATGTGCCACGTACACTATTAAAATGGGACACATAATAAATTGTGCTTTGGGCACTAGAGCGAGGTTAATAAAACTCACTCACATGAAATTAAAATGTGAATCATTCCTAACCAAGGGGCAATATGAAATCACCAAGCTAGAACTTTAAAAAGTCAGTAATGAAACCACTTTTGGCGTACCAGCCTTCCGTACAGGGAGATAAACTTTGCCTTCGGGGCTATGATGATGAGATTAAGGCTGTGGAGGTCAGCACTAATGCACCGCTCCCAGTCATGCACACTAAAATGGTACTGCCAACCTAAGCTCAAAACCAGAACATAATTAAAGATAATTACCTAAAACTGAAACTATGTCATAATTGAGCATAAGACAGTTTCGTGAGAGTACTAACACCGTGGTTGATGTACTGTGTTGTGATCGAAGTTACTATTCGTGATGAATAGTGATCAATATTACTATTCATGATAAATAGTACTATTTATAGAAATTCTATTTCTTACATGTTTGAACTTACTGAGCCTGTAGCTCACCATTTTTGCTTATGTTGTAGGTAAGCAACCAGCTCACTAGCTTTGTATGACTGGATGGCGGACGGGATAGTGAGTGTCAAATGGAATAGGAGGCCAAGGGATATAGTCCTGCCAGAGTCTTTCCGCTGAGCGATAACAGAGAAAAGAAAGAGAAACAATTCTTTTCTAATAATATATATTTTGCGAAAGTACTGTATTATGTAAATTACTTTGTACTTGTAAACAAAGTGATTAGTGGATAATGTTTTACATGAGGTTTTAAAGAAAAAAAATTTCCCCAAAAACATCATGTTTTAAAGAGAGATAGATTAGCCGACGATCCATGAGAGTACAATCTATAGCAGTTAGCTATGAAGCTTAACTGTAATAGTATTGTATGATCTCTAAGAAGGGCGGGCCGCCACATAGACATAATAGTCTATTCATGTTGCAGTCAACTAAATGTTTGAACTTATAGATACTTCTGCTCGTATCTCCTTTCTTGCCTTCTTGGTCCGTAGACATCCTTCATCGCGTCTGTATCAGATTCCTATAATGGAAATAATCACAGTTATTTTCGTTATTTAAATCATACATAAAGCTCAATAAAATGTAATAATTCTACGTTTCATTTCCCAATCATGAATTAGGGGTCTAATATCTCATTTATAATTTTTCCATTAACTTCTGTCAAAAATTATGATAAATAATAACTTTGACTAATGGTCATACTTTCATTTAAGTATTTTCCTTCTTTTAAAATCTTGAACATGACCTTAAAAATCTTAATTAAACTCATTTGCCACTTTTTTTGCTAACTTTTGAAAAAATGACCTTTGTATCCCGAACTTTTTGGTAAAATTACCATTTTACCCCTAACGGGATTTTTCTCACTTTTCTTCCACTTAAAACTCGATTTTAACTTAAGAATTCTATTTAAGATATTCTAAGGCTCTAACGTTCATTTCCGACCATTTCAGAAATTTTAGTCAAACTGACCGTGAATAGTAACTTTGAACGTGAATAGACTATTCACCATGAATAGTACTATTTTTGTGAATAGTACCTTTATCCTAATCATGAATCTTGTCATTTTATTACTTAAACTGGATATTCTAAGCCCAAAAGTCATAAAACAATAAACTTAAAGGCTTAACACCCCTTTTTGGACCTTTCTAAAATTTTTGGTCAAAATGACCATTTTACCCCTGACAGGCCTTTGTGTCATAAAATCTTTACTTTAACGTTTTAATAGGATTTTCTGAGCCCAAAAGTCATAAATTCATCTTTCGTAGGCCTTAATAAATTTTTATAGCATTAATCGCTGTAATTTCTACAATTATTTCACACCCGACCCTCGGGTGGTACTATTCTGACCCTCGGTCGTTAATCCTCTTTTTCAGGCCTAGGCCACCGAAGGGGCTCGGGTTTCCATCCCGACCACATTTTTACTCCTCATTTCCTAAAATACCCCTTTGTGTCGTTTTTGAAATTTCGGCAGCATTTTCGCTTAATTTTTGGGTTCCTGGGGTTTAGGAAACACCTCGAAACCATCTAACCTATTTCTATTCTACTACGTACTATACCAGAGGCCTATATTTTTATGTAAAAATTCAATTTTTACGTAAAAATCTTTACATTTTTCACATTTTCTTATTTGATAATTTTTGATACACATAGTCTATTTTTCTTACAAAATCACATGCTAAAATACATAATTAATATATAATCATTCCGAAACATAAATTTCAAGAATGGAGGGACCAAAGTCACTATTGGAATCGTCCCACTGGCGATCGAACGAACCATTCGGTCTCACACGAACAAACTTTATTTCACCATTCTACACTTTTGAAATTCCTTCTTGTAATTTTGACGCCGCGGATGTGTCCAAAACGTCGAAAATAGGCCAATGGGCCATTCTTCAAATTTTGGGGTCTGGTCGCCGTGGACCGATGTTGACCGACCGTTGACCGGCATTGACTGGCGGCGGTGTGGAGAAAGGAGGCCACCAATTGAAGCTCCTATCATCGGAATCAAACCCTCGAAAAATCGACGTCGGCGGCATTGTCAAATCTCCGTCTTGCTGGCTTTTTCTCTTAAAATTGTTTTGGGGCTTTTGTTCCCCATGAAATTATGAGCATTTTGGTACCGGTGGTGTGGCTCAACTCCACCGGAGATGGTGAGTTTCATGGTGGCTACGATGAGGCATTAGGCGGCGCGATCCGATGACTGTTGAGTCGAAATGAAGCTTAGGTTTTGTTCTACTCTTCACCCCGAGTCTTTTAGGACCAGAATCGTGGCATTTGGACGTTGGACGGTGGAGATCTGGTTGTTCGAATTTTTTCGACCACCGACGGCTTCAGGCGGCGCGTGGGCTTGCTCTGGCGGCTACTCCATTGCATCGGCACACCGTTGGACTCGGCTCGACGAGAGCTTTCCAACGGGACCGACGGTGTCGAAAATGGACACCATTTCCGATGGTCAGTTACTGTTCACCGACGATGTAGGGGAGAAAATGATGAATTGAGAAATTTATGAGGGCCCTTTTTACGAATTTCTGATTTTTTGCCTATATATACTTTTTCGTCCAAAATTTCAACATGAGCTATCCTGACTAATTTGGATGTGCTGAATCCAAATATATCAATTTTATTTTCATCCGAGATCATCTCGTCCAGTTTTCGGTACTGTGAATTCCCGGTCAAAAATTACCTTTGTGCTCAATTATCTAATTTGAGCATGTTGATAGACTATACTGACTAATTTGGGTGTGCTGAATCCAAATTTATCAGTTTCAACTTCATTCAAGGTCATCTAAACCATTTTTCCGATACTGCATGTTTCCCAATCAAAATTTACATTTTGTGCTCAATTGACTAATTTAAGCATTCTGATTCCAAATATATCAGTTTTATTTCAAGAAAAGGCCATCTTGACTAATTTCTTGATACTGTGTGTTACACACACACATAAAATCACTACAATTTACATTTTAAATATGAAATTCATGGTGTACATTTCATGTACCGATTTTTCGAGAATGATGAATTTTCTCGGTTGTCACACTAGGCCCTCCCAGTTAGTGCGCATGATAAATTATCAGTACGGCCATAAAAAAGCTCAATACCAGAATACAAATAGAGAATGAGTAATCAATAATATGATAAAAGTCATAATTGAGCATAACCGAAACTTACACTAAGTATAGCTAACTTGGTTAGAAATATGTGAATAGTAATCGGTTAGGCTAATGTGAATAGTAATCGATTAGGCTTATGTGAATAGTAATCGGTTATGCTAATATGAATAGTATCCAGTTAAAGTAATATAAATAGTAACCTGTTAGGGTAATAGTTACTATTCATCAGTCAAATGTCAAAGTTACTATTTATGATGAATAGTATTATTCATAGAAAATTGAGTTTTTAATGTTTTTGAATCTATGTGATTCTTACTAAGTATGCTTGAACTTAGTTCATCAGTTTGTTTATGTTGTAGGTAAG
Organism: Antiaris toxicaria; assembly: GCA_035233585.1. Taxonomy (NCBI): domain Eukaryota; kingdom Viridiplantae; phylum Streptophyta; class Magnoliopsida; order Rosales; family Moraceae; genus Antiaris; species Antiaris toxicaria. The sequence goes on from CP141153.1 coordinate 51,052,985, forward strand.
CCTGTCCAGTAGACTATATGGATGGCGGCAAGATGTGCGCGTGTCAAGGGATAGGGAATTCATCGTGGACTTAGTCCTGTCATAAGTCTTCTGCTAAGCTTCGAAAGTTAGTGAATTGAAGAGAATGTGTTATTGAAAAAACAATGTAGTATAAATATTTTGTATATTATACATTATGTTGTACTCAAAAGACAACTAAAAGTTAGTATTGTATTTTATATGGCTTTTATACTTAGCTTTCTTTTTGAGAAAGTATGTATTAAAAAAAATATGGGTGAAATTTACGGGCCCTGAGAAACGAGAGTTTAAGAAAAAGAATTTTAAAATGGTGATCCAGATTCGGCACACGGGCTGTCTTGGACGACAATGGAGTCGGATCCTGACAATATCACATGGTTGGATTTGGGGGTGCCACAGGTCAGTATCAGAGCAGTTGACCATATCCCTATTGGCACGAAGCGTGATCTACTCGTCAATCCAAGTAAGTTAGTTTTCTTTAAGTTAGTTAACTTTCTGTTTATTTGAGGTTATATAATCTTGCAGGCCATACAATGACTAGACCACCGTACGTGAGACCTCACCCATATCGATCGAGAGGACCGATCCAGGTATGGACTAGACCCGTGATCAGACCATCTATGATCCAGCGAGCAGTACAACGACCACCAATACTTGAGTCGCTAGTGCCAAGGATTGTAGTGCTGGTACTGGTACAAGCACCGTCCCTTTGACCGGTTGTAAACCCAACGGTAGCAGTGGATATTCTAGTGGTGGGAGATCGAGCTCGCATAGGAGCTAGAGTATCAGTGCAAGCCATACACGCTTTTAGAGGCGGTCATCCACCTACGTTCGAGGGAGTCAGCAGGGGATCTCTACTTAGGACTGGCTACATGATGTAGAGACGATCATGTGCCAGTGCGATGCAGATGAGGATCGCTGCGTTTTGATGGCCATTGGCACTTTTCGGGCTGATGCATGGTTATATTGGGAGTACTGTGATCAGGAGATGCTGTTAGCACTGGATTGGGCTAAGTTTCACCAAATCATGATGGAGCAGTTTCCGCAGAGGAGTTCAGCACTGATGTTAGACCCTTCTAAGAGCAGGGTAGTATCGCCACCATCGACTATGCCCAAGTATGTAGATGTTAGAGATTTTGTTCTTTGGGTAGAGGGATAGCAGATGATGCTGAGCGATACGATGTTCACGTATGCAGTCCGATTTCAGGATAGCATCATAAGGACATGTCCTCTATCCAACCTCACGGAGGAGGATTTTTGGAATATATTTTGGAAGGGACTCACTATCGACATACGACAGAGGGTAACCCCTTTATACCCTACTACTTTGCGTGAGTTTATTGTCACTGTAGCTAAAGTAGAGGAGGAGATGATGATGGAGCACATGCTGCACAATATGCATGAACAGTTGCTACAGAAAGCAATGTTAGATCACCTGTACGGATCTAGACCGATGGCAAACGACCATGAGGCTGGTCCATCGAGACAACCAGAAGGTACAGGTCCAGCTGAAGGATCAATGCCATTCGAGGCCAGAAACGGAATGAAAGAGGAAGAAATGGATCCAGTTGAATTTTTGACTATCCCAGAACAACCTCAGCTAGGAGATCAGGCGTATAAATACATGTGCTATACAAATGTATATATATGTCTGTATATATGTAGACATGACTGTATTGAGAGGCTATTTTGAGAAAATCCTTCGAATTGATGTATTTTTGAAAAATTTTGAAATGAAAAAAAAATGACAATCACATTTTGACATATTCAATGGATGAAATGTTGAAATTATGTGATGAATAAAACTATTTTTACTGATATTGTAAAAGTATGTTTGTGAAAATCTAACAATCAACTCTTATGCGATTATAGGAAGTAGAAGAAATGGTGAATCTGCGAAACTTGAGGAACATGAGAGGGCTTCCGGTCCTGTCAGAAAGAGTTGACAAGTTACAAGCTTTGATTGAAACTCAAATGATAGAAAATGTTGAACTAAGGCAAAGACTAGAGCAAAGACAAGGCCAAGAAGAGGGCCAGAACCCACAAATGGCCGCACCTAAACCAGAAGTGCCGTCAGTAGTACCAGAAGAAGAAATAGAACCCCAACCCCAACCCCGGGTCAACCATGAGCCACTATATGAAAGATTCTGATGAATGAAGCCGCCGGAGTTTGAGGGTTTCACAAATGCTCTAGAAGCAGAAGAATGGTTGTCTTCACTCTATATGGTCTTGGAATTTATGGAGCTTAATGATCAGGAAAAGATTATGTGTGCGTCCTTTATTCTGAAGAAGGATGCAAGATTCTGATGGGACTCAGTCAAGCTGAGAAGAAACATGTATACAATGTCCTGGTTGGACTTTCTGGAGGAGTTTAATTAGAAATATTACAATCCCGCATTGCTGCGACCACAACAAAGAGAGTTTGCAGAATTAAAGTAGGAGGACATGTCAGTAATTGAAGTCTATAGCAAGTTTAACCAGTTGTCCCAACTGTGCCCATACACTATTACCACTGAGAGGGAGAAAATCCAGAAGATGCTGTGAATGTTCTGTCCCAAAATCTCAGCATTGGTGGATAATGGATTGACGCCGCCCACTACTGTATCTGATTGTGTAAACAGGGCGTTGAGGGCTGAATATTACTTGGTTCGACAGAAGGAGGAAAGAGAAAGGATTTGGGATGCTAAAAAGAAGGAGAAAGTGTTGGCCAAAGTTGTACAAGTTGGGTCCCAAGTCAGACAGAGCAGCAAGCAGAATCAAAATACTAAGGCCAGGCAGCCAAGTACTTCTGGTCAGCAGTCCCAAGGGAAGAGAAAAGGAAATAATTCTGGAAATAGGAACCAGCAGAGGAGAACAAACAATAATGCTAGTCCTATTGTTTGAGATTGTGTAGTTTGTGGGAAGAGACATGCAGGCCGATGCAGACTTGCCCCAAATGCCTATTTCCAATGTGGGAAGGATGGCCACTTTGCCATAAACTGTTTGAAAAATAGGCAAAATGTGCAAGGTTCGTCTCAGTCATAGTAGCAACGTTCCTAGGCACATTCACTATAGGCTAAGGTTGAATGTTCGTCCCACTCTGAAATGCAGGAAAGACCAGAACACTTGCCCTATGCAGATGCTAGAGTCATGGTCTATAAAAAGGAAGATGCGGAAGCCAAAACGTCAAATGCAGTGATAGGTCCGCTTTCTGTCGCTAATAATTTGGCGTCTGTTTTATTTGATTCTGGAGCTACGTATTCTTTCATTTCATACCATTTTGCGAATGGGATAGGATATCCTAAAGAAAATATGGATATGACATTTAGAACCGCACTACCCTTGGGGGAAGTCTTGATGTCCAATTACTGGTTACCTCATGTATCAATAATTATGGCAAATAGGGAGTTGTATGCAGAACTGATCGTGATGGCGCTTGCCAATACGATGTAATATTAGGAATGGATTTCCTAGGGAAGTATCAAGCCACGATCAATTACCGGAAGTGGAAGATAAGGTTCCAACCCGACCAAGAAGATGGATTTGAGTATGTCGATACGTCACACAAATCGAAGAAGATAATAATCAGCTCGATGAAAGCAAGGAGGCTAATGTTGAACGGTTGTGCTGGATACTTAGCATGTATATTGGATGTGACGAAGGAACGGAAACTTCAATCCGAAGATGTTCCTATAGTAAAGGAATTCATCGATGTCTTCCCAGAGGAATTACTAGGATTGCTGGCTGAACAAGAAATCTCCTTTGAGATTGAGCTGATGCTAGGAACTGCACCTATCTCAAAGGCACCATACCTGTAAGGACCACCCCGTCCCTATAACTGAACAAATTATTCAATGAGAAGCTAAGGAATAATTTGATGCATTTTTAGTGTAAATACATCGAACACGGTCAGGTACATGGTCGTGTAAGAAACCGTGTACTAATCAGATTGTTTTATAAGAGAGGCCGTGTGAGTTAACATAGTCGTGTAGTTTTACATGGTCAGGTACACGGCTGTGTAAGTGGCCGTGTACCACTCAGGTAAAGTGAGCATGGTCCAAGACATGGCCGTGTTAATAAAGCTCAGCTAGTACACGCTCATGCTCGAGCCATACACGCCCATGTTAGAACCCGTGTAGAAGGCCGTGTACTGAACAGAGAGCCAATTTGAAGACTTTTGTAATGCGTGAAACCTAATTACTATGAAATAAGTAATTAAGTTGATAAATACAGCATAAATTCCAGTTGAAAAGACTAAACAAGTGCAGTACTATTTATTACTATTCATACAATGAAAAGGAGTAACCGACAGTGAACCCGGTCCACCCTGTTATGTGTATAAGTGTATGAGACATGCAGTGTCATGAAACTGGTCCGGATGACCAATTTTAGACACAAGACCAGTGAGCAAATCACTAAATGCTTGGGCCGAACGTCTGAGCACAACAACAAGAATCACCCTAGCAGGGGTACATGTGACAACAGGGAAATTTAGGCAATTCTCGGAAGAAAATGTACAAATGTATGTATATAACAATTTATACTATTTAAAGAGTGAAATAAATGTATTTATATTGTTTAGAATATATGAAAATGTTTTAACAATACTGACGAGTAAAAATTCAGTGTTGGAAAAATTCACTGAATTGAAACGGGTGAAACGGTGCCAAAAACGGCATTGAAAACCCTAACCGGGGCAATAAAAGACGGAAAACTTTCGGGATTTATTTTGATCAAACGGAAGCAGTTTAAATTGATCCGACTGCACAGGAGACCTCAGGAACACGCCGGGACGATTTCAGGAAAATTTCGGCTCGAACCGGTATCGGTCAAAAAGTAGTCAAATTAATGTGAATAGTAAAAGTCAAAGTCAACTTTACTTTAGCATTTATGACATCATAAATCCCTTTAATAAATGGGATTAAAATGGTGGTTGGTAGCATTAATGGCCATGATTCATTTACTTTTTGATCTAAAGGCCAAGATTTGGCCAAAATTCATCATTTTTAATTTGTGAAAATTATGGAAAGTATTAGTGTTGAAAGGTGGTGAAATCTCATTGGTGGAAAGCCAAATTAATTGGCTTATTGCATGGTGAAGTCGGCAAAACTTAACAAAAGTGGCCGAAGTCAAATTTCAAGCCAAAAACCAAAGAAAAAATGATAAGTGTTCTTCTATGGTGGAGCCGTGAGCTACCAAGGGAAACCAAGCAATTTCTTCAATAATTCTACACAAAATTGGTGTCAAAACATTCCTTGAAGACAAAGGAAGCAATTGACTAAGGTAACTCCCCTTGCACTTAACTTTTTCTTGGTTTTTCTTCCAGAAAACCGTGGGGTGAATAGTGAAAAAAGATGGAAAATTTTTGGTTGTTTTCCATGATTTGATGCTTGGGTTTTGTTAAGGGTGTAATAGGGAAGAAAACCATGTATTTGGTTTAAAGAAAAACCAAAAATTTGTTGGTTTTCCAGGGGAAAAACCGTGGGTTACCTTAGGTAAACAATGAAAAATTTTTGTGGTTTAATTGATAACATGCTTTCAAGTTAAATTTTGTGAAGAGTAAACCATGAATTTCATTATGAAAAGCTTGAAAAAAATTTTGGTGTGCATTTACATAATGTGGCCGTGGGGTTACCTAAGGGTTTGGAAGAAAAATTTGCATGGTTTTATGTGATGTTTGGTTAATTGAAATCATGCATTTTAATATGTAAATAATGAATTTATAATTGAAAGCATGAAACAAAAATGGTGTGCATGATTTTCATGCATTGGCCGTGGGTTATATATGGTAAAAACCCTAAGAATTTGGTTGAAAATGTGAAATTGGAATTTTGTGAGTTTTTATGTAAAAGTTTGGAAAACTTTTACATAAAATAGGCTTGTGGTATAGTACGTGGCAGGTACATATGGTTCGAGGCGTACCTAACGCCGGAAGCCTTAAAATTACGTCGAAATGCTGCCGAAATTTCGAAAACAGCATTTGGGGTAAAATGGAAATAAAAATAAAAAGTTTAGGGTCGGGTCGAAAACCCGAGTTCCTAACGGAAAATTGAATAAGGAAAACCTAAGGGGTGGTTTGTGAGTAGTAACCCGTCCCCTAAAAATATAAAACGCGAGTGAAATTGAAAAAAACCGACCCCGAGGGGGGGGCGTTTTTGGAAATGAAATAAAGGTCCGAGTCGGGAACGGAAAACCCGAGCCTCGGAGACCTAGGTCGGGAATGTCTAGATGAACGTTTTAAATACTAGTGAAACGTCCATTTGAGGCTCCGAAACGATAGAAAATCGCTAAACCGACGTAGGGGTCGGAATAGTGCTTCCCGAGGGTCGGGAAAGTGAAAAGTGGAAATAAAATAGAAATGAACCCGGTAATGATTAGAAAAGAGTCAGAAAAGTTCCTGAGAGCCAAAAATGCAGTCTGGATCAGGAAAATTTCCGTCAGAGGCAAAATCGTAATTTTGCCAAAATATAGGGGTAAAATTGTAATTTTGCCAAAATACAGGGACAAAATCGTAATTTTGTAAAAGTTGAAAAAAATGGGAAAAATGATAAATAAAGCCTAAAAAGTTATAAATAGGTTTTATTTAAGCTTTTAAATGAAAAATAAAAGCTATAAATGGAAATGAAATTAACATATAAAGTTTTGTCTGTAGGATCCAAAAATCGACCTACAAGGAGGGCGATCAAAGATCCACGAGAGAAAAAGAGAAGAGACTGATAAGTTAAGTTCAGACATTTACCTGTCTGTAACATATAGTATTATTGTTGCTAACTTTGATGTACTAACTATAAGTTAGGTACATATGTGCTACGGGCACTATTATAGAGTAGAGAGAGAGACGTAATGTGCTACGGGCACTATTGAGAATGGACACATTGTTAATTGTGCTTCGGGCACTAGAGCGAGGTTAATGAAACTCATTCTCCTAAAATTAAAATGTGAACCATTCCTAACCACGGGACAATGTGAAGTCACCGGGTTAGAATTTTAAAAAGTCGGAAACGAAACCACTTTCTGGCGTACCAGCCTTCCGTACAGGGAGGTACTTTTGCCTTCGGGGCTATGAGATTAAGGCTGTGGAGGTCAGCACTGATGTACCGCTCCCAGTCATGTACAATTTTTGCCTTCGGGGCTATGAGATTAAGGCTGTGGAGGTCAGCACTAATGTACCGCTCCCAGTCATGCGCACTTAAATGGTACTGCCAACCTGAGCTCAAAACCAGAAATAAGCAAAGATAATTACCTAAAACTGAAACTATGCCATAATTGAGCATAAGACAGTTTAGTGAGAGTACTAACATCGCGATAGATGTACTGTGGTGACACTGTGTTGTGGTCAACCTTACTATTCACGTATGAATAGTGGTCAAAGTTACTATTCACGTATGAATAGTGGTCAAAGTTACTATTCACGTATGAATAGTGGTCAATGATACTATTTATGATGAATAGTACTATTCATAGAAATTTTATTTCTTGCATGTTTGAACTTACTGAGCCTGTAGCTCACCATTTTTGCTAATGTTGTAGGTAAGCGACTAGCTCAATAGCTTGTTTGACTGGATGCGGACGGGATGTCGCGTGTCAAATCGGATAACTGGGCGAGGGATATGGTCCTGCCAGAGTCTTTCCGCTGAGCGATAAAAAGGGAAGGAAAAAAAAAAAGAAACAGTCTTTTGTAATATTATATATTTACGAAAGTACTGTAATATATAAATTACTTTGTACTTGCCAACAAAGTAAATAGTGGGAAATGTTTACATGATGTTTAAAGAGAAAAAAAAAATTTTTCCCAAAAAACGTCATGATTTAAAAATAGAGAGAGATAAGCCGGTGACCCATGAGAGTACAATCTATCGCAGTTAGCGATAAAGCTCAACTGTAATAGTATTTTATGATCTCTATGAGGGGCGGGCCGCCACAGTTGGTATCAGAGCCAAGTTTGAGATTGGTCTAGTTTATAATACCAACTGCCGTTGCAGTTGGTATCAGAGCGGAATTACGATGGATCTAGTTTGGATTACCAACTGTAGTCATAGTTGGTATATCAGAGCAGTGTGACCATATCCTGATTTGACACTTCGCGCATCCTGCACCGCTATCCAAGTAAGTAGTTTACTTAAGTTTAGTTAATTATTTTTTTATATGAAAATAATTATCTTATAGGTAGCAAGATGACCAGACCCCCTTATGTGAGACCACCGCTACCTCGACCGAGAGGAGTATTACGGGTATGGACGAGACCTATTGTGAGGCCGTCTATGTCCCAACGACCGGTAATTAGACCCCCGGTGCCCGAGAGACCTCCGGTACCAGTACCAGTATCAGCACCAGTGCCAATAGATGTTGTACAGCCACGATCGATAGTTCATCCACCGGTGGTAGTGGACATTCCAGTTGTTGGTGGACGCCAACACATTGGAGTGAGAGTTTCGGCTCGGGCTGTACAGGCATTTCGAGCTAGCAGTCCTCCTATGTTTGATGGTGGACGACAGTCGATGGAGGCAAAGGACTAGCTCCATGCCATAGAAAGGATTATGGTGATATGCGACATCGATCGAGATATATGGATCTAGTTGGCCGTCAGTATGTTTCAGGGAGATGCTCGAGTATTTTGGCAGTATTGCTGTGGCGGCCCGCCCCTTGTGGAGATCATACAATACTATTACAGTTGAGCTTTATCGCTAACTGCGATAGATTGTACTCTCATGGGTCGCCGGCTTATCTCTCTCTACTCTTTTTAAATCATGACATTTTTGGGGAAATTTTTTTTTCTTTAAACATCATATAAAATCTTTTTCCACTATTTACTTTGTTGATAGGTACAAAGTAATATAAATAATACAGTACTTTTGTAAAATATATATATAATTACAAAAGAACTGTTTCCCCTTTTTTTTCCCTTCACTTTAACGCTCAGCGGGAAGACTCTGGCAGTACCATATCCCTCGCCCAGTTATCCCATTTGACACGCGCCATCCCGTCCGCATCCAGTCAAACAAGCTACTGAGCTGGTCGCTTACCTGCAACATTAGCAAAAATGGTGAGCTACAGGCTCAGTAAGTTCAAACATGCAAGAAATAAAATTTATATGAATAGTACTATTCATCGTGAATAGTACTATTCATCGTGAATAGTCCATTGACCACTATTCATACGTGAATAGTAAGTTTGACCACAACACTGTATCACACTAGTACATCTACCGCGATGTTAGTGCTCTCACTAAACTATCTTATGCTCAATTATGGCACAGTTTCAGTTTTAGGTCATTATCTTTGATTATGTTCTGGTTTTGAGCTCAGGTTGGCAGTACCATTTAAGTGCGCATGACTGGGAGTGGTACATTAGTGCTGACCTCCACAGCCTTAATCTCATAGCCCCGTAGGCAAAATAGTACATAACTGGGAGCGGTACATCAGTACTGACCTCCACAGCCTTATCTCATAGCCTCGAAGGCAAAAATACCTCCCTGTACGGAAGGCTGGTACGCCAGAAAGTGGTTTCATTACCGACTTTTTAAATTCTAACCCGGTGACTTCACATTGTCCCGTGGTTAGGAATGGTTCACATTTTAATTTTAGGTGAGTGAGTTTCATTAACCTCGCTCTAGTGCCCGAAGCACAATTAACCATGTGTCCCATTCTTATAGTGCCCGTAGCACATTTCGTCTCTCTCTCTATTCTATCATAGTGCCCGTAGCACATATGTACCTAACTTATAGTTAGTACATTAAAATTAGCACAATATTGCTATATGTTGCAGACAGGTAAATGTCTGAACTTACCTTATCAGACTGTTCCCTTTCTCTCTCTTGGATCTTGAATCGCCTTCCTTGTAGGCCGATTTTGGGATCCTACAGACAAAACCTTGTCTGTTAATTTCTTTTCCATTTATAGCTTTTATTTTTCATTAAAAAGCTTAAATAAAACCTATTTATAACTTTTTAGGTTTTATTTATTATTTTCACCATTTTTCCCCAACTTTTACAAAATTACGATTTTGCCCCAATATTTTGGCAAAATTGCAGTTTTGCCCCTGACGGAATTTTATTGATCCAGACTGCATTTTTGGCTCTCAGGAACTTTTCTGACTCTTTTCTAATCATTACCGGGTTCGTTTCTATTTTATTTCCACTTTTTGTTTTCCCGGCCCTCGGGAAGCACTATTCCGACCCTCACGTCGGTTTAGCGATTTTCTATCGTTTCGGAGCCTCAAATGGACGTTTCACTAGTATTTAAAACGTTCATCTAGACTTTCCCGACCTAGGTCTCCGAGGCTCGGGTTTTCCGTTCCCGACTCGGACCTTTATTTCATTTCCAAAAACGCCCCCCCTCGGGGTCGGTTTTTCAATCTCACACGCGTTTTTCATTTTTAAGGGGACGGGTTTACTATTCACGACCCACCCCTTAAATTTTTCCTTATTCAATTTTTCCGTTAGGGACTCGGGTTTCCGTCCCGGCCCTAACTTTTATTTTAAATTCCTATTTTACCCCGAATGCCGTTTTTTGAAATTTCGGCAGCATTTCAGTGTAATTTTAAGGCTTCCGGCGTTAGGTACGCCTCGAACCGTATGTACCTGCCACGTACTATACCACAAGCCTATTTTATGTAAAAGTTTTCCAAACTTTTACATAAAAGCCCACAAAATTCCAATTTCACATTATCACCCACATAACAAAATTTTTTTCACAATTTACCCTTAATTTGGTTTCGGTTTTCACAACCAAACCAAACCAAATTTTGTTAAACTTTCACCACACTTTAGGCCATTCAAATGTCACGTTTTTAACACATTTTCAAGCCCATTTTCTTTGCATTTTCAACCAAACTTCGTAGGGTTTTTATGCACTTATAACCCACGGCCTTATTAATGAAAATCATGCTCAACATTTTTGTTTCATGCTTTCCATTTTAATTTCATCATTTGCATATTAAAATGCATAATTCCAATCAACCAAATACCACATAAAACCAAGCAAAATTTTCTTCCAAACCATTAACAACCCCACGGCCATTTAATGGAATTCACACAAGAAATTTTTTTCAAGCTTCTCACCATGACATACAAGCTTTATTCTTCACCAAATTCAACTTAAAAAGCATATTAGCAATTAACCACAAAGTTTTCTCATTGGTTACCTAAGGTAACCCACGGATTTTCCCTTGAAAAACCAACAAAATTTCGGTTTTTCTTTATTGAATTTGCATGGTTTTCTTCCTTATTTCATCCTTAACAAAACCCAACATCAATTCAATGGAAAACAACCAAAAATTTTCCATCTTTCTATCACTATTCACCCACGGATTTTGTGAAGAAAAACCATGAAAAATTCAAGTGCAAGGGAAGTTACCTTGGTCTAATGCTTTCTTTGTCTTCAAGGAGTGTTTTGACACACTTTTTGTGAAGAAAATTTGAAGAGATTGCTTGGTTTCCCTTGGGTGGCTCACGTACATGCCATGGAAGAACTTAGAAAATTTTTGTCTTGGTTTTGCTTTGAAAAAATGCCTCGGCCATTTCATTCCCAAACTTGCCGACTTAACCATGCAAGAAAGCCAATTAATTTGGCTCTAAACCAATCAAAATTTGACATCTTTCCAAGCTATTACTTTCCATAATTTTCAAAAATTAAAAATGGTAATTTTTGGCCAAATCTTGGCCTTTAGATCAAAAGGTGATTAAATCCTAGCCATTAATGCCACCAACCACCTTATTTATTCCATTTAATAAACTTGATTTATGATGTCATAAATGCAAAAGTGAAAGTTGAATTTGACTTTCACTATTCACATTAATTCGACTACTTTTTGACCGATGCCGGTTCGAGCCGAAATTTTCCTGAAATCGTCCCGGCGTGTTCCTGAGGTCTCCTGTGCAGTCGGATCAATTTAATCTGCTTCCGTTTGATCAAAATAAATCCCGGAAGTTTACCGTCTTTTATTGCTCCGGTTAGGGTTTTCAATGCCGATTTTGACACCGTTTCACCCGTTTCAACTCAGTGAATTTTTCCAACACTGAATTCTTACTCGTCAGTATTGTTAGAACATTTTCACACATTCTAAACAATATAAATACATTTATTTCACTCTTTAAATAGTACAAACTGTTATATACATACAATTGTACATTTTCCCCCGAGAATTGCCTGAATTTCCCAGTTGTCACATTCACCCCTCCTTATAAAATTTTCGTCCTCGAAAATTAGAACAAATGGGGGTATAATTTCCTCATCTCGTCTTCTCGTTCCCACGTAGCTTCTTCAATATTGTGATTTTTCCACAAAATCTTCACTAGAGGGATTACCTTATTCCTCAGTACTTTCTCTTCACGAGCTAGTACTTGAATAGGCTGTTCCTCATATGTCAAATCCTCGTGGATTTGAATAGGCTCATGCTTCAACACACGGGACGGATCTGGTATATACTTTCTCAGCATCGACACATGAAACACGTTATGCACTGCCGACAATTCTGGAGGTAGCGCTAATCTGTAAGCGACCTTTCCAATGCGTTCGATAATTTCATAAGGTCCAATATATCTTGGACTCAGTTTTCCCTTCTTACCGAAGCGCATAATCCCCTTCATAGGCGATACCTTGAGAAACACGAAGTCTCCTTCATCAAACTCTAAGGATCTCCGCCTCTTGTCCGCGTAACTCTTTTGTCGGCTTTGCACAATTTTCATTTGACGTTGAATTCTAGCAACTGCATCAGAAGTTTCTTTTATGAAGTCCGTCTTATGCAACTGCTTTTCTCGCAAATCGTACCAGTGTAATGGTGATCTGCACTTCCGTCCATACAAAGCCTCGTAAGGTGCCATGCCTATCGAAGCTTGGTAACTATTATTGTACGAGAATTCAATCAATGGTAACTTCTCGTTCCAATTTCCCGCAAAATCCATAACGCAAGCTTGAAGCATGTCCTCTAACGTCTGAATTATCCGCTCTGACTGCCCGTCTGCTTGCGGATGAAAAGCCGTACTGAGTCTCAATTCAGTACCCATGGCCTCTTGCACACACTTCCAGAAATTCGAAGTGAACCGTGCATCTCGATCTGATACAATGGATTTCGGTACTCCATGTAGTCTGACGACATGAGTTATGTACAGCTGAGCCAACTTTTCCAGCGAAAAAGTCATCTTGACAGCTACGAACCGTGCCGTCTTGGTCAGTCTGTCCACAATAACCCAAATGGCATCATAACCTTCTTGAGTTTTTGGGAGTCCCACTACAAAATCCATCGTAATGTGTTCCCATTTCCATTCAGGAATCTCCAACGGTTCCAATCTTCCCGCTGGATGTTTATGTTCCGCTTTGATTCTCTGACAGGTCATGCATCTGCTCACGAATTTAGCCATATCGTTCTTCATCCCTTTCCACTAGAACTGTAACTTCAAGTCCTGATACATCTTGCTCGCTCCGGGATGAACCGAATAGGGTGTCTCATGGGCTTCTGACATGATCCGTCTTCTAAGTTCTTCATCAGCTGGAACATTTATCCTTCCTTGATAAAGGATTATTCCATCCTTGGAAATTCCTTCTTGAGAACTTGTCATCATGGGATCTCACCTCTGAGCTTCCTTTATATCCTCAAATAGCGATGATTCCACTTGGAGTGCAGCTAATCTTCCAGATATCAGCTCCAAGTTCAAAGAATTTATTTCTTGCTGCAATGGCTTCGGAAGCCTTTTTATTGGTAGCTGGTGCGATATAGTAGACTTTCTACTTAGAGCATCCGCTACACGGTTGGCCTTTCCTGGATGGTATAGGATTTCACAATCATAATCCTTCACCAGTTCCAACCATCGTCTCTACCGCATATTGAGCTCTTTTTGCGTGAAGAAATACTTCAAGCTTTGGTGATCAGTGAAAATCTGACATTGAGCTCCATAGAGATAGTGTCGCCAAATTTTAAGTGCGAACACTATTGCAGCAAGTTCGAGGTCATGCGTAGGATAATTCCTTTCATGATCCTTTAATTGACGGGAAGCATAGGCAATCACCTTGCCGTCTTGTAATAGGACTGCTCCCAATCCTATTTTCGATGCATCACTGTAGATCACGAACTTCTCCCCTTCAGTGGGAAGCGTAAGGATTGGTGCGCTTGTCAGTCGCCACTTTAACTCCTGGAAGCTTCTTTCGCATTCCATAGTCCACTCGTACTTCCTTTCCTTACGTGTAAGAGCGGTAAGAGGTGCAGCTAGTCGCGCGAATCCCTCTACAAATCACCTATAATAACCAGCTAATCCCAAGAAACTGCGTATTTCAGTCACACTCTTGGGTGCAGGCCACTGGTTAATTGCCTCTACCTTTGTCGGATCTACTGCAATACCTTCCTGGGATACAACATGTCCGAGGAAATGTACTCTGTCCAGCCAAAACTCGCATTTTGAGAATTTGGCATACAGTTGATGCTTCCTTATCGTATTCAGCACGATCCTCAGATGCTTCTTGTGCTCCTCATGAGTCTGCGAGTATATAAGAACGTCATCAATGAATACAATGACAAACTTATCCAAATACTCTTTAAAAATTCTGTTCATCAAGTCCATGAATGCTGCCGGTGCATTTGTTAATCCAAATGGCATCACAAGAAACTCGTAGTGACCATAACGAGTCCTAAACGCCGTCTTAGGAATATCACTTTCTTTAATTCTCAGCTGGTGATATCCTGATCGTAAGTCGATCTTGGAAAATACCGCTGCGCCTTTTAACTGGTCGAATAGGTCATCAATTCTAGGTAACGGATACCTATTTTTGATCGTAACCTTATTCAACTCCCGGTAATCAATGCACAGTCGGAATGTTCCATCCTTTTTCTTGACGAATAACACAGGTGCACCCCATGGAGAAAAACTCGGCCTGATGAATCCCTTATCCAAAAGCTCCTTCAATTGTACCTGCAGCTCCTTTAACTCCACTGGAGCCATACGGTATGGTGCTTTGGAAATGGGTGCTGTTCCAGGCATCAACTCAATTTCAAACGAGATTTCTCTCTCTGGCGGTATCCCTGGTAACTCTTCTGGAAATACGTCAAGAAACTCATTAACCACAGGAACATCTTCAGCTTGAAGCTTCTGTTCCTTTGTAGTATCCACCACATATGCCAGATATCCCATGCAACCACTGGCTATCAGCTTGCTGGCTCTCAGCGAATTGATGATCATCTTCCCGGGTCTTCGAGAAGTATCAACATACTCGAAACTCTTTTCTTCCTCGGGTTGGAAGACTATCTTTCGATTTCGGTAGTCGATCGTAGCTTGGTATTTCCCTAGGAAATCTATGCCTAGAATCACATCGTAATCCGCGATCTTCACCACGATCAACTCCGCATATAGTTCCCTATTTGCCACATATACTGGTACATGAGGTAGCCAGTATTTGGACAACAATACTTCCCCAGAGGGTAAAGTTGTCTTAAATACCCTTCCCATATTATCCTTAGGAAGTCCTATCTTGTCAGCAAATGCATAGGAAACAAATGAATGCGTAGCACCGGAATCGAATAGTACAGAGGCTACATGACTAGCGACAGGAAGCTGACCTGTCACCACGTTTGATGTTCCTGCCTCTGCGTCTTCCTTACTGTAGGCCATCACACGAGCATCAGCACGTGCATTCGCTCCTGGCGTTGCAGCCTCACTGGTGACTCTTCCACTCTGGCTTGAAGGGAATGAGCTTGTGGCCGTGTCTAGTGCGGTTGGGAAGTGCCTTGTCCACCCTGCCTATTTGGACAGTTCCTGGCGTAATGGCCGTCCTTTCCACATTCGTAGCAAACAAGTGGCCCAAATCTGCATTGCCCAGAATGTCTCTTCCCGCATGTAGGGCAGTTTTGCACATTAGACTCTGCATTACCAGCTGTTCTCCGCTGCTGGTTTCGATTATTGCCCAGGCTTGGTTTCGCATTCTGACTAGGCTTGCTCGATTGACCAACTTGCGTAGACTTCGCCAAAGCCCTCTCCTTCTTTTTAGCCTCCCAGTGTTTCTCTCTTTCCTCTTTCTATCGAGCTACATGAAACTCAGCTCTAATGGCCTGACTCACACAGTCTGCTACAGAAGTAGGTGGTACTAGTCCAGTATCTACCAATGCAGCAATTTCTGGCCTGAACATCCCGATCATTTTCTATATCTTTTCCCTCTCAGTAGGGACCACATAAGGGCACAAACGGGATAGCTGATCGAACTTTCGGCAGACTTCGCTTACCGACATGTTCCCTTGTGTCAACTCTGAGAATTCTTTCTGTTACTGTCTCAGAGATGCAGGGTCGTAATATTTCTGGTTAAATTCTTCCAGAAATTCCGCCCAACTCATGGTAGACACGTCTCTCCTCATTCGCACAGTGTCCCACCAAAACCGAGCATCTTTTCTCAGCACAAAAGACGCACATGCAACCTTCTCCCGGTCGGTTAGGTTCATGAACTCTATGATCACTTGTAATGATGACAACCAGTCTTCAGCCTCTAAGGGATTTGTAGACCCTTCAAATTCTGGCGGTCTCATACGTCTGAATCTTTCATAGAGGGGTTCTAGATTTAATACTGGTTGTGGTTCAGGAGCTCTCTCATGTACTGCAGCTGGAGGGATAACTGGATCTACCTCAGCTTGTTGTTCTACTTGGGTACCCTCAGAGCCTTGCCTCTGTTCTAGTTCCTCTACCCGTCGCCTCAGATTCGCATTTTCTTGCATCTGGGCTTCTAACAAAGCTTGTATCTGATCCAGTCTCTCCGTAACATCAGGACGTCGCTCTCGTCCCTCTGGTCGATTTCTCAAATCCACCATCTTGACTATTGTCCTATTATGGCACAATAATTCACCGTTAGCTTTTTCATAACCGCATTCGTAAAATTATATCAATTTACGAAATTTAGGGTAATGTAAAGCCACATCATCGTAACACATCATCGTACAACATATAATCATTTTGGTATTTCATTCATAGCAAAACATTTATATGTCATACATAGGCATCACCAGTCATATATACATCGGCCGTTTATACAAAATGGCCACAAGTCTATACAAAAGAGCTTTTCTCTCTAAGCTACTTATGTACATATACACATCTACTGATCACTCGTTCCCTACATCTGGGACTAGAGGATATTCTTCTGGATCCTCATCGTCATTGGTATCATCTGAGTCGTCACCACCCCTAGGTAATGTTCCCTGTCCTGAGTCATCACCTCGTGGTCTAGACGGTCCGGCCTCATGATCATTCATCATTCTTCTCGGCCCGAATATGCGTGCAAACATTTCATCTTGACCCAGCGTCTCTCGTCGACTCTGCGTTAGATGCTCGATCAGAATCTCTCTCTCGATCGCCCTGATAGTTACCACGAACTCTTGGAGCGTCGGAGGAAACAGCTTGATTACCCTCTGTCTCAATTCCAAGGGTAAACCTTTCCAGAACAGCTCACAACAGTTTGCTTCAGTGAGGTTGGGCAACGGACATCTTCTCCTGATGGTCTCCTCAAATCGTGCCGCATAAGACATCACTGTCTCACCAGACAGCATGACCATCCTCTCTGTCTGGAGAATGTAGTCCCTGACCTCATCAAATCCAGGGTACGCAGGTGTAATTGCCTCTCGTGTCTCTGGAGGTGCTAGAGCAGGTGTTGGATCCCTAGGCGGAAACTGATCAGCCAACCGCTGACAGAACTCAGCCCAACTGAATCCCAATAAAATCTCCTGATCGCAGTACTGCCAGAACACTTGAGCATCTCCCTGAAACATACTGACAGCCAACTGGATCCACATATCTCGATCGATGTCACATATCACCATGATCCTCTCTATGGCATGAAGCCAGTCCTTGGTCTCCATCGACTGTCGTCCACCGTCGAACATAGGAGGACTGCTGGCTCGAAATGCCTGTACTGCCCGTGCCGACACTCTCACCCCAATATGTTGGCGTCCACCAACAACTGGAATGTCCACTACCACCGGTGGATGAACTATCGGTCGTGGCTGTACTACGTCTACTGGCGCTGGCACTGGTGCTGGTACTGGTACGGGAGGTCTCTCGGGTACCGGGGGTCTAACTACCGGCCTTTGGGAAATGGGCGGCCTCACAATAGGTCTCGTCCATACCCGTAATACCCCTCTCGGTCGTGGTAGCTGGGGTCTCACATAATTATTTTCACATAAGAAAATAATTAACTGAACTTAAGTAAACTACTTACTTGGATAGCGGTGCAGGATGCGCAAAGTGTCAAATCGGGATATGGTCACACTGCTCTGATATACCAACTGTGACGGCAATTGGTATTCAAAACCAAATCAGTCGCAAACCTTGCTCTGATATACCAACTGTAGCAGCAGTTGGTATTCAAAACTTAGCCACTCGAAAACCAGACTCTGATACCAACTGTGGCGGCCCGCCCCTTGTGGAGATCATACAATACTATTACAGTTGAGCTTTATCGCTAACTGCGATAGATTGTACTCTCATGGGTCGCCGGCTTATCTCTCTCTACTCTTTTTAAATCATGACGTTTTTGGGGAAATTTTTTTTTCTTTAAACATCATATAAAATCTTTTTCCACTATTTACTTTGTTGATAGGTACAAAGTAATATATATAATACAGTACTTTTGTAAAATATATATATAATTACAAAAGAACTGTTTCCCCTTTTTTTTCCCTTCACTTTAACGCTCAGCGGGAAGACTCTGGCAGTACCATATCCCTCGCCCAGTTATCCCATTTGACACACGCCATTGTTAGGAAATGCCCTAAGTATTAGAGACATTTTGATGTATTCATTTTGAACTGGATAATAAAATTATACTTAGAGGTTATTCATTACATTGCTATCTGTCCTCGTCTTATTTACACGTTAAAGTAAATGTAAGCAAATATGGCTCACTGACTGCTTGTGTTAAAACTGTTGGAACGTTGCATGCAATGGACTTTTGTATGCGAGAAGACAATGTTCTAAAGTTAGCAGTCTAAACTATGGTCTGTAGTCTATGGGGTTAGACCGAGCATCTAACTCATGTTAAGACTATTATGTTGTCTAAAGCCTTAGAGGGGACGGTCTGTCTTGACTGTCTGGAGCTGGACTCCCAAGTAGAGACATGGATATGTTGCTTGGTGGTGACATATTAGACCGGGACTAAAGCGTGATTGATCTACGTAGTCCGCTATGAGTGGATCAATCTGTTTTTGACGTTCATTATGCAATAACCTTAATCCTGAGTAAATGAACTACTTCATGTATATGACTTGTGTACTTTGATGTTCCAATGGCTAAAGCGTCTCAGAGGGTAGTAAGCTTATAGACCGGCTCGTTGGGTGCATGACTTGTATACGATGAAGGGTTTGTTTGCAGATATCGGAATCATAGCTCTGAGGAGTTAAAGGTATCCTCTTAAAGGCATTATACTGAATGTGAAAATGGACAAGGCCTTGGGTCGTCTGCTGGGCGGATGACTTCTTATTCACATATGGTGAATAATCATTTTCTTGATTCGGTAGTATAATGGAACTTTAAGATAGCCTGATCAGTAGGATTAAACGGACTTTGACCTAAGGCTGATCATGGATATCATATGAGGGTTTTGCATATATGACAAGGTCATTGGATGGTAGCTCGTCACAGGCTTACGTAATATGGTATATAATTGGGAGTTCAGTTTCAGGTTTATAGTGGTGTGACTCTGAAATTAGTGATCATATGATTGAGTTGTTCGGTACAGAATGATGATCATATGGAATCACGGGAGCCCGATTATATATATCCAATCAGTCCCTCTACTAGCTCCACATAATTCCTTAACGTTTGGCAAATTGATTTGTGTATGCTATTGGCTAGTTTATTATGCATGGATGGTGATGACACAGGATTAGGATGGTAGACAAGATTCTCTCCGGTTGGATTCAGATTTTGTTTTGGATAATAGAGTACACAATTATTCGAACTCCAAATAAAGTTGCCATGATTTTATTTGAGATTGGATTGGAGTTGTAGAAAATTATCCATGAGAACAAGAATATGAAATACAACCGTTTTGTGGAATTTGAAATTTGAATTTTGAAATTTGAAATTTGAATTTTGAAATTTGAAATTTGAATTTTGAATTTGAAATTTGAATTTGAAATTTGAATTTGAAATTCGAATTTGAAATTTGAATTTGAAATTTAAATTTGAAATTTGAAATTTGAAATTTGAAATTTGAATTTGAAATTTGAATTTGAAATTTGAAATTCAAATTTTGAATCACAGTCCAAGTAGGATTCGAATTTGTTGTGGAAAATCCACAAGGTTTGAAATTCGAATTTGAGTTGGATTTGGAGAGGATAATCTTGTTAGAATCCTACTTGAATTTTGAATCCAAATCCCAACAAATAAGGGACGAAATTTTGAGGATAATCCTCATGAAAGATTTCGGATTTTGTGGATAGGATTTAAGGGAATATTCAAGCTTTAATCCTAGTTGAATTTGGATTCTCTCTCCTCCCAAAAGTGGCCGAAATTTTGGAGAGATTTTCTCCTTGTGAATTTCGGATTTTTTTGGTTGGAAAAGGGAGATAAGATTCTAGCTAAAATCTTGTTAAGATTTGGATTGGATTTATCTAGCAAAAACTGAATTTATTTGGGAGATTTTCCCTTTGGAAAATTCGGATTTTTTGGGTTTGGATAAGGGAAAATATCTTTTCCTAGTCCAATTCGAATTCAGAGAATCACCTCATGCAGGTCTATAAATAGAGGTCCTGCCACTCCAGTTCTCTTAGACCACAGACTCTCAGGTGAGCAGGCTTATTGTTGCACAGCTCATCGTGACAATAAAGTTCTTTAGAGATCTGGGTGGTCGGAAGAAGACTAGCAGTGCTAGCATACCGATCGAGGTTCAGAGTGCCCACACACTCAGCCATTCGGGAATTGGAGAATAGTAGAGAAGGCTAGTTGGTTGAAGCCTCCGGTCATTCTCCTCCTGCATATTGGCGTCCTTGAGGTATGAGTTTTAATTGTTGTTGATTTATTGTATATGGCATCATGAGATATTTAACGATCTAAAAAAGTTTATTGTTCCGCTGCGCCACTCTGATACGTTTTTACCGGTTTATTTTCCTACAATTGGTATCAGAGCCATCTCATGACTATGCCATGTACATAAATTAGACAATTACTTAGTCTTTTTATTTATGTATGGATTTGATATTTAGAGAGTGGCATTCTAGGGTTCCTTTATGTTGTTATCATGTATTATGTATAAAGTATGTGGTTATTTTAATTTTTTGAATTATTATAAGCATGCTTGTTTATACCGGTTATGGTTCCTTAGAATTTAGAAAAATTGTATCTAGGAATTTTTTATGTAACCATGGGAGCAGTTTATTTACACTGTAATTTTCCCATGGATTTTAATTTTTGTCTCTTAGAATTTTTTATGGATAGAATTTTGTACACCGGAAACGGTATAGGAATTTTTTATGTAAATATTCTTGGAGGAGATTGAAGATTGAAGACCGTAATTTATTTTTCCCAAAAGTTAAATTTAATTTAAAGGTTGAAATTTTGATTGTGTGGAAAATTTCAATTTAATTGGGATTCAAATTAATTTTTGGAGATCCTAAAAGATAAATTGGAATATGGCACGAAAATCGAGACACGACCCCTCAAGATAGGCCGACAAACCTTGGTGGGGCTGCAGCCCCTGCCCTCGGGCAGGATGGGGCTGCGGCAGCCCCTGTACAGGCCCACACCACCCACGGCCGCAGGCTCTGCCTGCAGCCAGGGGTGGCCGTGGCCTGCCCAAGGCTGGCCGCAGCCTGGGCGTGCAGCCACTGGCTGCAGGCGCTGCCTGCAGCCTGCCGGCTGCTGCGCCCAGTCTGGGCGTGCAGCCTGGCGCTGCAGGCTTGGCCTGCAGCCCGGCAGGGCTGCACAAGGGGCAGCCGTGGGCTGCCAGCCCCTCCGGGGTTGGTGGCTGCCCACGGCGGCTGCCGCCTTCACGGGCGGCGGAGCGGCGGTCAAAAATCAGAAAATTTTGATTTTTAAATTTGAGATTTAATTTTAAATCATGTTTAAAAATATGTAATTAAAAATTTGAAATTTTTGAAATTACATATTATTATACATGATGATTAAAATTGTTTAAAATTTGAATTAGAAATTTAAATTTGAAATTTAAATTTTGGAGATTTAAATTTTAAATAATTCATGGGATGAGAAATAAATGGAGAGGCTACATAAAGATGGATACAAGAAGACGGAACAAAATTCAAGACCCAAAGAATGCTTTGGATGGAATTTTGTAATCTTTATTTTCTTTGTTCTAGGATGGAACCATAGCTTGGTTATTCTGTCAATTATTTTTTCTGTGATATGTCATGGATGTATAAATATGTATTGATGGATGTTTTGTATGCATATTTGATAACATGTCATATAGGATAGGTGAGTGCCGCTCATACTATATTGATCATACATAATTTGTCAAAACTTGCTTGTTTTTCAAAATATTGAGTGGGAGAGGGTTTCAAACAAAACCCACGGCCTCCATTGTTGATCCATATGTGAAAGCATGGTAACGCCTCGCGTCAGTTCCGACCTGACCACACCCTTCGGTAGGTGTTTACCGCCGCCGGTATACTAGATTGGATCTCCTATGTGGAAAACGTGTTCGGGTGCGATTCTATTCATGACCACCCCTCGGTGGCTTGGTAGGACGTGGATCGGGCTACGTAAACGATGGTTATACACTCAAGACTCGTTTAGTTATTAACCTTCCCTAGAAGCTCTGTTAACTAAACTGGTGGCCAAATAAGCGGTTATTAATATATGTCTTAACCTTGGAGGATTTAAGGTAACATATATTAATTGGACGGGGTCCATGTTCCGGCTATTTGTTCTCATGACCACCCCTCAGTGGCTTGGGGCAATAGGTGCTGAGAATTATCGTTGCAATGCTACATTTTTTTTTCAAGTTTCATGTAGGAACATACTTGTATGTTTTATTTGCTAAATTATCTGCATATTTGCTTGGGCTTTGTAATGATGTCTAGTATAATTTTATTTCAGTTCAAAATGTCACCGACACCCCTCATTTCGATACTTACTGAAAATAAGTTGAATGGCGACAATTATAAAGATTGGAAAAGAAATCTATTAATAGTTCTCAGCTGCGAGAGACACAAGTTCGTACTGGACGAACCATGCCCACCTGGGCCCAAACCTGACACACCACTTGAGGAGGTCCCGGTTGCCTATAATCGTTGGAGAGAATCCAATGAAATAGCTCGATGCTACATCCTTGCTAGCATGACGAGTGCTTTACAAAAGCAGCATGAGACTTATCAAGTTGCTGGGGAGATCATGGATAATCTGGAGGACATGTTCGGAGGCCAAGAAAAATTGGCTCGACAGTCCGCTATCACCAGCATTATGAACTCCAAGCAAAAGGCTGGTGCTCCGGTGAAGGACCATATGATCACTCTAATGGGATTCTTCGCTGAGGCTGCCGAAAATGGTGCTGAGTTAGACTACAACACCCAGATCGAGATGGTGTTCAAGACTCTGTCTAAAGATTTTGTGGGGTTTAAGGCCGCATACAATCTGGCGACAAAGGAGTTAGGACTTACCGAGCTCATGAAGCAACTACAGGCTTATGAGCGGATGATCAGGGATGAAGATGTGGTCCGACCTAAAGGAGAGGCCAATTTGGCGGAATCTTCCAATCCCTCACGGAAGAGGAAGAGGCCAAATAAGAAGCAAGTGGCTTCCAGTTCTTCTAATCCTCCTGTCTCGGACGGGAAGAAGAAGAAGAAGAACAAGAAGCCAAAGGACCCTAAAAAGTCCAAATGCTTCCACTGTGGGAAGGTAGGTCACTTCAAGAAGGCTTGCCGGGAATTCCTAGCCTCCAAGGGCAAGGAAGGTAAGGAACTTCATTACTTAGAAGCGTGTTTGGTGGAAGAATCGAAAGACACATGGGTCATTGATTCGGGCGCCACTAATCATGTTTGTGTTTCTATGCAGGGGTTCGTGGAAACGAGAAGTCTACATGATAGGAGCCTCTCGTTGCGGACTGGAGATGGTAGCTTTGTGGTGGCTGAGGCAGTGGGAGACGTTCATCTTTATTTTGATCAATTTAGGTTTATTTTATTGAAAGACTGTTTTTATGTTCCTAATTTTAGGAGGAACCTTATATCGGTAGCTTGTTTAATAAAGGATTCTTATTCAGTTTCTTTTAGTAAAAGAGTTGATATTCGTAGAAATAAGTCTTTTATCTGTTCTGGTTGGATGGATGGAAACCTATATTTGATCAGACCAAAGATGTACTCACTGCTTGACACTGAATTAATTGATAACTCTAAAAGGTTGAAAGTTTCTCACTCTAACAAGGCGTATCTTTGGCATTTAAGACTTGGTCATATTAATCAGGATAGGATTCAAAGATTGGTGAAAGACGGTCCTCTGGAATCTCTGGAGGAGGTACGACTTCCCCAATGTGAGTCTTGTCTAGAGGGTAAAATGACTAAGAGGTCTTTTGGAGCTAAGGGTACAAGGGCACAGGAGCTCTTAGAAATTGTGCACACTGACGTATGTGGCCCCATGAACGTCACAGCACGAGGAGGGTTCGAGTACTATGTCTCTTTCATAGATGATTACTCGAGGTATGGATATGTGTATCTGATGCACCGCAAAAGCGAAACCTTTGACAAGTTCAAAGAGTATCGTGCGGAAGTGGAAAAGCAATTGGATAAATCCATAAAGACACTTCGATCTGATCGAGGTGGCGAATACCTCTCTGATGAATTTCTAGGACATCTTGTAGAGAACGGGATTTTATCCCAATTGACTGCACCTGGTACTCCACAACAGAATGGTGTAGCCGAAAGGAGAAACAGGACCTTATTGGATATGGTACGGTCCATGATGAGTTACTCAACGCTGCCATTATCATTTTGGGGACATGCTTTACAAACGGCGTGCTATATTCTGAACCAGGTTCCGAGCAAATCAATTCCTAGAACTCCGTATGAATTGTGGCGTGGCAGGAAGCCCTCCCTTGGACATATGAGAATATGGGGCTGCCCGGCACATGTACTGGATGGGGATGCGAAGAAGTTGGAACCAAGATCAGAATTGTGCATGTTTGTAGGGTATCCAAAGGGAACTAAAGGAGGTCTATTCTATAACCCGAAGGAACAAAAGGTCATTGTCTCAACCCATGCGACATTCTTGGAGGAAAGTCACATGAATGACTTTAAGCCTCGAAGCAAAGTGGTGCTAGAGGAGTTATCGGGTGAAAGAACTGCTCCACAGATTTCGGTCTTGGACGCAAGTCCGAGTTCCAGTGAAAGACCTGCAGACGATCAACAATTTAGGGTGCCTCGTCGTAGTGGGAGGGTTTCTAAGAAACCTAATTTCTTTATGTATGATGCTGAGGTATACCAGGCCGAGGCTCATGAGCATGAGGAAGATCCGGTCACATATGATGAAGCTATAAAGGATGTTGATTCTAGATCTTGGAAACAGGCTATGAACAATGAGATGGATTCTATGAAATCCAACTCTGTTTGGGAACTTGTAGATTTGCCGGATGGGATAAAACCCATTGGATGCAAATGGGTCTACAAAAGAAAGAAGGATGCGGAAGGGAGAGTGGAAACTTTCAAAGCTAGACTGGTTGCAAAGGGATACACGCAAAAGGCTGGAATCGATTACGAGGAAACCTTTTCGCCTGTTGCTATGCTGAAGTCTATCCGTATTCTTCTGTCCATTGCTGCGGCTCTCGATTACGAGATCTGGCAAATGGATGTCAAGACGGCATTCTTGAATGGCCATCTTGAAGAGTGTATCTATATGATACAGCCCGAAGGGTTCGTAGCAAAAGGCCAAGATAAGAAAGTCTGCAAGTTGCTTAGATCCATTTATGGATTAAGGCAGGCATCCCGCTCATGGAACCAGAGGTTTGATCAAGCGATTAAGACATTCGGTTTTGAGCAGAACGTTGATGAACCTTGTGTTTATAAACGTATTAAGGATGGAAAAGTGGTCTTTCTGATACTCTATGTCGATGATATACTACTCATTGGGAATGATGTAGGGAACTTATCATCGGTCAAGCTTTGGTTACACCAACAGTTTGACATGAAGGACTTGGGAGAAGCTAATTATGTTCTAGGCATTCGTCTCTTCAGAGATCGAAAGAACAAAATGATAGCGTTATCCCAAGCTTCATACATAGATAAAATAATTGACAAATATGCAATGCTAGAGGCAAAGAAAGGCTCACAACCTTCTATTGCCGGTTTAACTCTTTCATTGGATGACTGTCCCAAGACATCGGAAGAAAGAGAGCGTATGAGTAAGGTCCCTTATGCATCCGCTGTGGGTAGCCTTATGTACGCTATGCTTTGCACTCGCCCGGACATATGTTTTGCAGTAGGTATGGTGAGTCGATATCAAGCGAATCCTGGAACCAAGCACTGGCAAGCAGTAAAGCATATACTCAAGTATCTTAAGAGAACGAGGGATTATATGCTAGTGTATTCTGGAGGGGACCTAACACCCGTAGGATACACGGACTCAGACTTCCAGACTTGTAAGGATTCGAGGAAATCGACATCTGGATCAGTGTTTTTGCTCGGAGGAGGCGCCATTGTGTGGAGGAGCGTGAAGCAGGGCTGCACAGCTGACTCTACTATGGAGGCTGAGTATGTGGCTGCGGCTGAGGCATCTAAAGAAGCGGTTTGGCTCCGCAAGTTCTTTAGAGACCTTGAGGTCATTCCGGGTGTTGACAAGCCTATCACACTTTACTGTGATAATACAGGGGCTATTGCCAACACAAGGGAATCTCGGCACCACAAGAGGACCAAGCACATCGATCGGAGGTATCACATTATTAGAGGGCATGTGGAGACAGGACAAGTGGATGTATGTAAGATCGCGTCCGAGGACAACATCGCTGATCCCTTTACTAAGACTTTGGTAGCTAGAAGCTTTGAGAGGCATGTAGAGGCGATGGGGATGCGTAACATGGCACATCTGCTGGCTTAGGGCAAGTGGGAGATTGTTAGGAAATGCCCTAAGTATTAGAGACATTTTGATGTATTCATTTTGAACTGGATAATAAAATTATACTTAGAGGTTATTCATTACATTGCTATCTGTCCTCGTCTTATTTACACGTTAAAGTAAATGTAAGCAAATATGGCTCACTGACTGCTTGTGTTAAAACTGTTGGAACGTTGCATGCAATGGACTTTTGTATGCGAGAAGACAATGTTCTAAAGTTAGCAGTCTAAACTATGGTCTGTAGTCTATGGGGTTAGACCGAGCATCTAACTCATGTTAAGACTATTATGTTGTCTAAAGCCTTAGAGGGGACGGTCTGTCTTGACTGTCTGGAGCTGGACTCCCAAGTAGAGACATGGATATGTTGCTTGGTGGTGACATATTAGACCGGGACTAAAGCGTGATTGATCTACGTAGTCCGCTATGAGTGGATCAATCTGTTTTTGACGTTCATTATGCAATAACCTTAATCCTGAGTAAATGAACTACTTCATGTATATGACTTGTGTACTTTGATGTTCCAATGGCTAAAGCGTCTCAGAGGGTAGTAAGCTTATAGACCGGCTCGTTGGGTGCATGACTTGTATACGATGAAGGGTTTGTTTGCAGATATCGGAATCATAGCTCTGAGGAGTTAAAGGTATCCTCTTAAAGGCATTATACTGAATGTGAAAATGGACAAGGCCTTGGGTCGTCTGCTGGGCGGATGACTTCTTATTCACATATGGTGAATAATCATTTTCTTGATTCGGTAGTATAATGGAACTTTAAGATAGCCTGATCAGTAGGATTAAACGGACTTTGACCTAAGGCTGATCATGGATATCATATGAGGGTTTTGCATATATGACAAGGTCATTGGATGGTAGCTCGTCACAGGCTTACGTAATACGGTATATAATTGGGAGTTCAGTTTCAGGTTTATAGTGGTGTGACTCTGAAATTAGTGATCATATGATTGAGTTGTTCGGTACAGAATGATGATCATATGGAATCACGGGAGCCCGATTATATATGTCCAATCAGTCCCTCTACTAGCTCCACATAATTCCTTAACGTTTGGCAAATTGATTTGTGTATGCTATTGGCTAGTTTATTATGCATGGATGGTGATGACACAGGATTAGGATGGTAGACAAGATTCTCTCCGGTTGGATTCAGATTTTGTTTTGGATAATAGAGTACACAATTATTCGAACTCCAAATAAAGTTGCCATGATTTTATTTGAGATTGGATTGGAGTTGTAGAAAATTATCCATGAGAACAAGAATATGAAATACAACCGTTTTGTGGAATTTGAAATTTGAATTTTGAAATTTGAAATTTGAATTTTGAAATTTGAAATTTGAATTTTGAATTTGAAATTTGAATTTGAAATTTGAATTTGAAATTCGAATTTGAAATTTGAATTTGAAATTTAAATTTGAAATTTGAAATTTGAAATTTGAAATTTGAATTTGAAATTTGAATTTGAAATTTGAAATTCAAATTTTGAATCACAGTCCAAGTAGGATTCGAATTTGTTGTGGAAAATCCACAAGGTTTGAAATTCGAATTTGAGTTGGATTTGGAGAGGATAATCTTGTTAGAATCCTACTTGAATTTTGAATCCAAATCCCAACAAATAAGGGACGAAATTTTGAGGATAATCCTCATGAAAGATTTCGGATTTTGTGGATAGGATTTAAGGGAATATTCAAGCTTTAATCCTAGTTGAATTTGGATTCTCTCTCCTCCCAAAAGTGGCCGAAATTTTGGAGAGATTTTCTCCTTGTGAATTTCGGATTTTTTTGGTTGGAAAAGGGAGATAAGATTCTAGCTAAAATCTTGTTAAGATTTGGATTGGATTTATCTAGCAAAAACCGAATTTATTTGGGAGATTTTCCCTTTGGAAAATTCGGATTTTTTGGGTTTGGATAAGGGAAAATATCTTTTCCTAGTCCAATTCGAATTCAGAGAATCACCTCATGCAGGTCTATAAATAGAGGTCCTGCCACTCCAGTTCTCTTAGACCACAGACTCTCAGGTGAGCAGGCTTATTGTTGCACAGCTCATCGTGACAATAAAGTTCTTTAGAGATCTGGGTGGTCGGAAGAAGACTAGCAGTGCTAGCATACCGATCGAGGTTCAGAGTGCCCACACACTCAGCCATTCGGGAATTGGAGAATAGTAGAGAAGGCTAGTTGGTTGAAGCCTCCGGTCATTCTCCTCCTGCATATTGGCGTCCTTGAGGTATGAGTTTTAATTGTTGTTGATTTATTGTATATGGCATCATGAGATATTTAACGATCTAAAAAAGTTTATTGTTCCGCTGCGCCACTCTGATACGTTTTTACCGGTTTATTTTCCTACAGCCATCCCATCCGCATCCAGTCAAACAAGCTACTGAGCTGGTCGCTTACCTGCAACATTAGCAAAAATGGTGAGCTACAGGCTCAGTAAGTTCAAACATGCAAGAAATAAAATTTCTATGAATAGTACTATTCATCATGAATAGTACCGTTGACCACTATTCGTACGTGAATAGTAAGTTTGACCACAACACTGTATCACACTAGTACATCTACCGCGATGTTAGTGCTCTCACTAAACTGTCTTATGCTTTATTATGGCACAGTTTCAGTTTTAGGTCATTATCTTTGATTACGTTCTGGTTTTGAGCTCAGGTTGGCAGTACCATTTAAGTGCGCATGACTGGGAGCGGTACATTAGTGCTGACCTCCACAGCCTTAATCTCATAGCCCCGTAGGCAAAATAGTACATAACTGGAAGCGGTACATCAGTGTTGACCTCCACAGCCTTATCTCATAGCCCCGAAGGCAAAAATACCTCCCTGTACGGAAGGCTGGTACGCCAGAAAGTGGTTTCATTACCGACTTTTTAAATTCTAACCCGGTGACTTCACATTGTCCCGTGATTAGGAATGGTTCACATTTTAATTTTAGGTGAGTGAGTTTCATTAACCTCGCTCTAGTGCCCGAAGCACAATTAACCATGTGTCCCATTCTTATAGTGCCCGTAGCACATTTCGTCTCTCTCTCTATTCTATCATAGTGCCCGTAGCACATATGTACCTAACTTATAGTTAGTACATTAAAATTAGCACAATATTGCTATATATTGCAGACAGGTAAATGTCTGAACTTACCTTATCAGACTGTTCCCTTTCTCTCTCTTGGATCTTGAATCGCCTTCCTTGTAGGCCGATTTTGGGATCCTACAGACAAAACCTTGTCTGTTAATTTCTTTTCCATTTATAGCTTTTATTTTTCATTAAAAAGCTTAAATAAAACCTATTTATAACTTTTTAGGTTTTATTTATTATTTTCACCATTTTCCCCCAACTTTTGTAAAATTACGATTTTGCCCCAATATTTTGGCAAAATTGCAGTTTTGCCCCTGACGGAATTTTATTGATCCAGACTGCATTTTTGGCTCTCAGGAACTTTTCTGACTCTTTTCTAATCATTACCGGGTTCGTTTCTATTTTATTTCCACTTTTTGTTTTCCCGGCCCTCGGGAAGCACTATTCCGACCCTCACGTCGGTTTAGCGATTTTCTATCGTTTCGGAGCCTCAAATGGACGTTTCACTAGGATTTAAAACGTTCATCTAGACTTTCCCGACCTAGGTCTCCGAGGCTCGGGTTTTCCGTTCCCCACTCGGACCTTTATTTCATTTCCAAAAACGCCCCCCCCCTCGGGGTCGGTTTTTCAATCTCACACGCGTTTTTCATTTTTAAGGGGACGGGTTTACTATTCACGACCCACCCCTTAAATTTTTCCTTATTCAATTTTTCCGTTAGGGACTCGGGTTTCCATCCCGGCCCTAACTTTTATTTTAAATTCCTATTTTACCCCGAATGCCGTTTTTTGAAATTTCGGCAGCATTTCGGCGTAATTTTAAGGCTTCCGGAGTTAGGTACGCCTCGAACCGTATGTACCTGCCACGTACTATACCACAAGCCTATTTTATGTAAAAGTTTTCCAAACTTTTACATAAAAGCCCACAAAATTCCAATTTCACATTATCACCCACATAACAAAATTTTTTTCACAATTTACCCTTAATTTGGTTTCGGTTTTCACAACCAAACCGAACCAAATTTTGTCAAACTTTCACCACACTTTAGGCCATTCAAATGTCACGTTTTTAACACATTTTCAAGCCCATTTTCTTTGCATTTTCAACCAAACTTCCTAGGGTTTTTATGCACTTATAACCCACGGCCTTATTAATGAAAATCATGCTCAACATTTTTGTTTCATGCTTTCCATTTTAATTTCATCATTTGCATGTTAAAATGCATAATTCCAATCAACCAAATGCCACATAAAACCAAGCAAAATTTTCTTCCAAACCATTAACAACCCCACGGCCATTTAATGGAATTCACACAAGAAATTTTTTTCAAGCTTCTCACCATGACATACAAGCTTTATTCTTCACCAAATTCAACTTAAAAAGCATATTAGCAATTAACCACAAAGTTTTCTCATTGGTTACCTAAGGTAACCCACGGATTTTCCCTTGAAAAACCAACAAAATTTCGGTTTTTCTTTATTGAATTTGCATGGTTTTCTTCCTTATTTCATCCTTAACAAAACCCAACATCAATTCAATGGAAAACAACCAAAAATTTTCCATCTTTCTATCACTATTCACCCACGGATTTTGTGAAGAAAAACCATGAAAAATTCAAGTGCAAGGGAAGTTACCTTGGTCTAATGCTTCCTTTGTCTTCAAGGAGTGTTTTGACACACTTTTTGTGAAGAAAATTTGAAGAGATTGCTTGGTTTCCCTTGGGTGGCTCACGTACATGCCATGGAAGAACTTAGAAAATTTTTGTCTTGGTTTTGCTTTGAAAAAATGTCTCGGCCATTTCATTCCCAAACATGCTGACTTAACCATGCAAGAAAGCCAATTAATTTGGCTCTAAACCAATCAAAATTTGACATCTTTCCAAGCTATTACTTTCCATAATTTTCAAAAATTAAAAATGGTAATTTTTGGCCAAATCTTGGCCTTTAGATCAAAAGGTAATTAAATCCTAGCCATTAATGCCACCAACCACCTTATTTATTCCATTTAATAAAATTGATTTATGATGTCATAAATGCAAAAGTGAAAGTTGAATTTGACTTTCACTATTCACATTAATTCGACTACTTTTTGACCGATGCCGGTTCGAGCCGAAATTTTCCTGAAATCGTCCCGGCGTGTTCCTGAGGTCTCCTGTGCAGTCGGATCAATTTAATCTGCTTCCGTTTGATCAAAATAAATCCCGGAAGTTTGCCGTCTTTTATTGCTCCGGTTAGGGTTTTCAATGCCGATTTTGACACCGTTTCACCCATTTCAACTCAGTGAATTTTTCCAACACTGAATTCTTACTCGTCAGTATTGTTAGAACATTTTCACACATTCTAAACAATATAAATACATTTATTTCACTCTTTAAATAGTACAAATTGTTATATACATACAATTGTACATTTTCGTCCGAGAATTGCTTGAATTTCCCGGTTGTCACAATTGCGACCAGGAGATTTTATTAGGATTCAGTTGGGCTGAGTTCTGTCAGCGATTGGCTGATCAGTTTCCGCCTAGGGATCCGGCACTTGCTCCAGCACCCCCAGAGACACGAGAGGCTGATACACCTGCGTATCCCGGATTTGATGAGGTCAGGGACTATATTCTCCAGACTGAGAGGATGGTCATGTTGTCTGGTGAGACGGTGATGTCTTATGCAGCACGATTTGAGGAGACCATTAGGAAAAGATGTCGATTGCCCAACCTCACGGAAGCAAACTGTTATGAGCTGTTTTGGAGAGGGTTACCCATGGAGTTGAGACAGAGGGTAATCAAGCTATTTCCTCTGACACTCCAAGAGTTTGTGGTGATGATCAGGACGATCGAGAGAGAGATTCTGATCGAGCATCTGATGCAGAGTCGACGAGAGACACTGGGTCAAGATGAGATGTTTGCACGCATCTTCGGACCGAGAAAAATGATGAATGATCATGAGGCTGGACCGTCTAGACCACGAAGAGGTGATGACTCAGGACAGGGAGCATTGCCTAGGTGCGGTGACGATTCAGATGATTCCGATGATGAGGAGGATCCAGAAGAATATCCTCTAGTCCCAAACACAGAGAATGCGTGACCAGTGGATATGTATACATGTACATAAGTAGCTATTAGAGAAAAGCTCTTTTGTATAGACTTGTGGCCAAGATGTATAAAATGGCCGATGTATATATGACTGGTGATGATTATGTATGACATATAAATGTTTTGCTATGAATGAAATATCAAAATGATTATATGTTGTATGATGATGTGTTACGATGATGTGGCTTTACAGTACCCTAAATTTCGTGAATTAATATGATTTTACGAATGTGGTTATGGAAAAGCTAACGGTGAATTATTGTGCCATAATAGGACAATAGGCAAGATGGTGGATTTGCGTAATCGACCAGAGGGACGAGAGCGACGTCCTAATGTCATGGAGAGATTGGATCAGATACAAGCTCTACTAGAAGCTCAGATGCAAGAAAATGCTAATCTGAGGTGACGGGTAGAGGAGCTAGAACAAAGACAAGGCTCTGAGGGTACCCAAGTAGAACAGGAAGCCGAGGTAGATCCGGTTATCCCTCCAGCTGCTGTGAATGAGAGAGTTCCTGAACCACAACCAGTATTAAATCTAGAACCCCTCTATAAAAGATTCAGGTGTATGAGGCCACCAGAATTTGAAGGGTCTACAAATCCTCTAGAGGCTGAAGACTAGTTGTCATCCTTGCAAGTTATCATGGAATTTATGAACCTAACCGACAAGGAAAAGGTTGCATGTGCGTCTTTTGTGCTGAGAAAAGATGCTCATTTTTGGTGGGACACTGTACGAATGAGAAGAGACGTGTCTACCATGAGTTGGGCGAAATTTCTAGAAGAATTTAACTAGAAATATTACGACCCTGCATCTCTGAGACAACAACAGAAAGAGTTCTCAGAATTGACTCAAGGAAATATGTCGGTGAGCGAAGTTTGCCGAAAGTTCGACCAGTTATCCCGTTTATGTCCCTATGTAGTCCCTACTGAGAGGGAGAAAATACATAAAATGATCGGGATGTTCAGGCTAGAAATTGTTGCGTTAGTAGACACTGGACAAGTATCACCTACTTCTGTAGCAGATTGTGTGAGTCAGGCCATCAGAGTTGAATTTCACGTAGCCCGACAGAAAGAAGAAAGAGAAAAACACTGGGAGGCCAAGAAGAAGGAGAGGGCTTTGGCAAAGTCTACACAAGCTGGTCAATCAAGCAAGCCAAGTCAGAATGCTAAACCAAGCCAGGGCAATAGTTAAGGATCCCAGCAAAATAAGAGAAAAGGCAATTTTTCTGGAAATCGCCAGGGCAATAATCGAAACCAGCAGCGGAGAACAGCTGGTAATGCAGAATCCAACGTGCAAAATTGTCCTACATGCGGGAAGAGACATTCTGGGCAATGCAGATTTGGGCCACTTGTTTGCTATGAATGTGGAAAGGAAGGCCATTATGCCAGGAACTATCCAAAAGACAGGGTGGACAAGGCACTTTGCAACAGCACCAGACACGCCCACAAGCTCATTCCCTTTAGGCTAGAGTTGAAGAGTCACCAGTAAGGCCGTAATGCCAGGAGCGTGTACCACGTGCCGATGCTCGTGTGATGGCCTACAGCAAAGAGGATGCAGAGGCAGGAACATCAAACGTGGTGACAGGTCAGCTTCCTGTTGCTAGTCATGTAGCCTCTGTATTATTTGATTCCGGTGCTACACATTCTTTTGTTTCCTATGAATTTGCTGACAAGATAGGACTTCCTAAGGACCATATGGGAAGGGTATTTAAGACAGCTTTACCCTCTGGGGAAGTATTGTTGTCCAAGTACTGGCTACCTCATGTACCAGTATATGTGGCAAATAGGGAACTATATGCGGAGTTGATCATAATGAAGATAATGGATTACGATGTAATTCTAGGCATGGATTTCCTAGGGAAATACCAAGCTACGATCGAGTGCCGAAATCGAAAGATAGTATTCCAACCCGAGGAAGAAGAGAGTTTCGAGTACGTCGATACTTCTCGAAAGCCCGGGAAGATGATGATCAGTTCGCTGAGAGCAAGCAAGCTGATAGCCAGTGGTTGCATGGGATATCTAGCATATGTGGTTGACACTACAGAGGAACAGAAGCTGCAACCTGAAGATGTTCCTGTGGTTAATGAATTTCTTGACGTATTTCCGGAAGAATTACCAGGGATACCTCCAGAGAGAGAAATCTCGTTCGAAATTGAGTTGATGACTGGAACGGCACCTATTTCCAAAGCACCATACCGTATGGTTCTAGTGGAGTTAAAGGAGCTGCAGGTACAATTAAAGGAGCTTTTGGATAAAGGATTCATCAGGCCGAGTTATTCTCCATGGGGTGCACCTATACTATTCGTCAAGAAAAAGGATGGAACATTCCGTTTGTGCATTGATTACCGAGAGTTGAATAAGGTCACGATCAAAAATAGGTATCCGTTACCTAGAATTGATGACCTATTCGACCAGTTAAAAGGCACAGCGGTATTTTCCAAGATCGATTTACGATCAGGATATCGCCAGCTGAGAATTAAAGAAAGTGATATTCCTAAGACGGCGTTTAGGACTCGTTATGGTCACTACGAGTTCCTTGTGATGCCATTTGGATTAACAAATGCACCGGCAGCGTTCATGGACTTGATGAACAGAATTTTTAAAGAGTATTTGGATAAGTTTGTCATTGTATTCATTGATGACATTCTTATATACTCGAAGAGTCATGAGGAGCACAAGGAGCATCTGAGGATTGTGCTGAATACGATAAGGAAGCATCAACTGTATGCCAAATTCTCAAAGTGCGAATTTTGGCTGGACAGAGTACATTTCCTTGGACATGTTGTATCCCAGGAAGGTATTGATGTAGATCCAACGAAGGTAGAGGCAATTAACCAGTGGCCTGCACCCAAGAGTGTGACGGAAATACGCAGTTTCTTGGGGTTAGCTGGTTATTATCGACGATTTGTAGAGGGATTTACGCGATTAGCTGCACCTCTTACTGCTCTTACACGCAAGGAAAGGAAGTACGGTGGACTATGGAATGCGAAAGAAGCTTCCAGGAGTTAAAGAGGCGACTGACAAGCGCACCAATCCTTATGCTTCCCACTGAAGGGGAGAAGTTTGTGATCTACAGTGATGCATCGAAAATACGATTGGGAGCAGTCCTGATGCAAGACGGCAAGGTGATTGCCTATGCTTCCCGTCAATTAAAGGATCATGAAAGGAATTACCCTACGCATGACCTTGAACTTGCTACAGTAGTGTTCGCACTTAAAATTTGGCGACACTATCTCTATGGAGCTCAATGTCAGATTTTCACTGATCACCAAAGCCTGAAGTATTTCTTCACGCAAAAAGAGCTCAATATGCGGCAAAGGTAATGGTTGGAATTAGTGAAGGATTATGATTATGAAATCCTATACCATCCAGGGAAGGCCAATCGTGTAACGGATGCTTTAAGTAGAAATTCTACCATATCGCACCAGCTACCAATAAACAGGCTTCCGAAGCCATTGCAGCAAGAGATAAATTCTTTGAACTTGGAACTGATATCTGGAAGACTAGCTGCACTCCAAGTGGAATCATCGCTATTTGAGGATATAAAGGAAGCTTAGAGGCGAGATCCAACAATGACAAGTTCTCAAGAAGGAATTTCCAAGGATGGAATGATCCTTTATCAATGAAGGATAAATGTTCCAGCTGATGAAGAACTTAGAAGACGGATCATGTCAGAAGCCCATGAGACACCATATTCAGTTCATCCCGGAGCAAGCAAGATGTATCAGGACTTGAAGTTACAGTTCTGGTGGAAAGGGATGAAGAACGATATAGCAAAATACGATGGATTTTGTAGTGGGACTCCCAAAAACCTGAGAAGGTTATGATGCCATCTGGGTTATCGTGGATAGATTGACCAAGACGGCACGGTTTATAGCTGTCAAGATGACCTTTTCGTTGGAAAAGTTTGCTCAGTTATACGTAACTCATGTCGTTAGATTACATGGAGTACCAAAATCCATTGTATCAGATCGAGATGCACGATTCACTTCGAATTTCTGGAAGTGTGTGCAAGTGGCCATGGGTACTGAATTGAGACTCAGTACGGCTTTTCATCTGCAAACAGACGGACAGTCGGAGCGGATAATTCAGACGTTAGAGGACATGCTTCGAGCTTGTGTTATGGATTTTACGGGAAATTGGAACGAGAAGTTACCATTAATTGAATTCTCGTACAATAATAGTTACCAAGCTTCTATAGGCATGGCACCTTACGAGGTTTTGTATGGACGGAAGTGCAGATCACCATTACACTGGTACGATTTGCGAGAGAAGCAGTTGCATAAGACGGATTTCATAAAAGAGACTTCCGATGCAGTTGCTAGAATTCAGCGACAAATGAAAATTGCGCAAAGCCGACAAAAGAGTTATGCGGACAAGAGGCGGAGATCCTTAGAGTTTGATGAAGGAGACTTCGTGTTTCTCAAAGTATCACCCATGAAGGGGATTATGCGTTTCAGTAAGAAGGGGAAACTTAGTCCAAGATATATTGGACCTTATGAAATTATCAAATGCATTGGAAAAGTCGCTTACAGATTAGCGCTACCTCCAGAATTGTCGGCAGTGCATAATGTATTTCATGTGTCGATGCTGAGAAAATATATACCAGATCCGTCCCATGTGCTGAAGCATGAGCCTATTCAAATCCATGAGGATTTAACATATGAGGAACAACCTATTCGAGTACTAGCTCGTGAAGAGAAAGTACTGAGGAATAAGACAATCCCACTAGTGAAGATTCTGTAGAAAAATCACAACATCGAAGAAGCTACGTGGGAATGAGAAGACGAGATGAGGAGTTTATACCCCCACTTATTCTAATTTTCACGGACGAAAATTTTATAAGGAGGGGTGAATGTGACAACCGGGAAATTTAGGCAATTCTCGGAAGAAAATGTACAAATGTATGTATATAACAATTTATACTATTTAAAGAGTGAAATAAATGTATTTATATTGTTTAGAATATATGAAAATGTTACTGACGAGTAAAAATTCAGTGTTGGAAAAATTCACTGAATTGAAACGGGTGAAACGGTGCCAAAAACGGCATTGAAAACCCTAATTGGGGCAATAAAAGACGAAAAACTTCCGAGATTTATTTTGATCAAACGGAAGCAGTTTAAATTGATCCGACTGCACAGGAGACCTCAGGAACACGCCGGGACGATTTTAGGAAAATTTCGGCTCGAACCGGTATCGGTCAAAAAGTAGTCGAATTAATGTGAATTGTGAAAGTCAAAGTCAACTTTGCTTTAGCATTTATGACATCATAAATCCCTTTAATAAATGGGATTAAAATGGTGGTTGGTAGCATTAATGGCCATGATTCATTTACATTTTGATCTAAAGGCCAAGATTTGGCCAAAATTCATCATTTTTAATTTGTGAAAATTATGGAAAGTATTAGTGTTGAAAGGTGGTGAAATCTCATTGGTGGAAAGCCAAATTAATTGGCTTATTGCATGGTTAAGTCGGCAAAACTTAACAAAAGTGGCCGAAGTCAAATTTCAAGCCAAAAACCAAAGAAAAAATGATAAGTGTTCTTCCATGGTGAAGCCGTGAGCTACCAAGGGAAACCAAGCAATTTCTTCAATAATTCTACACAAAATTGGTGTCAAAACATTCCTTGAAGACAAAGGAAGCAATTGACTAAGGTAACTCCCCTTGCACTTAACTTTTTCTTGGTTTTTCTTCAAGAAAACCGTGGGGTGAATAGTGAAAAAAGATGGAAAATTTTGGGTTGTTTTCCATGATTTGATGCTTGGGTTTTGTTAAGGGTGTAATAGGGAAGAAACCCATGTATTTGGTTTAAAGAAAAACCAAAAATTTGTTGGTTTTCTAGGGGAAAAACCGTGGGTTACCTTAGGTAAACAATGAAAAATTTTTGTGGTTTAATTGATAACATGCTTTCAAGTTAAATTTTGTGAAGAATAAACCATGAATTTCATTATGGAAAGCTTGAAAAAAATTTTGGTGTGCATTTACATAATGTGGCCGTGGGGTTACCTAAGGGTTTGGAAGAAAAATTTGCATGGTTTTATGTGATGTTTGGTTAATTGAAATCATGCATTTTAATATGTAAATAATGAATTTATAATTGAAAGCATGAAACAAAAATGGTGTGCATGATTTTCATGCATTGGCCTTTGGTTATATATGGTCAAAACCCTAAGAATTTGGTTGAAAATGTGAAATTGGAATTTTGTGAGTTTTTATGTAAAAGTTTGGAAAACTTTTACATAAAATAGGCTTGTGAGGTACATATGGTTCGAGGCGTACCTAACGCCGGAAGCCTTAAAATTACGTCGAAATGCTGCCGAAATTTCGAAAACAGCATTTGGGGTAAAATGGAAATAAAAATAAAAAGTTTAGGGTCGGGTCGGAAACCCGAGTCCCTAACGGAAAATTGAATGAGGAAAACCTAAGGGGTGGTTTGTGAGTAGTAACCCGTCCCCTAAAAATATAAAACGCGAGTGAAATTGAAAAAAACCGACCCCGAGGGGGGGCGTTTTTGGAAATGAAATAAAGGTCCGAGTCGGGAACGGAAAACCCGAGCCTCGGAGACCTAGGTCGGGAATGTCTAGATGAACATTTTAAATACTAGTGAAACGTCCATTTGAGGCTCTGAAACGATAGAAAATCGCTAAACCGACGTAGGGGTCAGAATAGTGCTTTCCGAGGGTCGGGAAAGCGAAAAGTGGAAATAAAATAGAAATGAACCCGGTAATGATTAGAAAAGAGTCAGAAAAGTTCCTGAGAGCCAAAAATGCAGTCTGGATCGGGAAAATTTCCGTCAGGGGCAAAATCGTAATTTTGCCAAAATACAGGGGCAAAATTGTAATTTTGCAAAAGTTGAAAAAAATGGGAAAAATGATAAATAAAGCCTAAAAAGTTATAAATAGGTTTTATTTAAGCTTTTAAATGAAAAATAAAAGCTATAAATGGAAATGAAATTAACAGACAAAGTTTTGTCTATAGGATCCAAAAATCGACCTACAAGGAGGGCGATCAAAGATCCACGAGAGAAAAAGAGAAGAGACTGATAAGGTAAGTTCAGACATTTACCTGTCTACAACATATAGCATTATTGTTGCTAACTTTGATGTACTAACTATAAGTTAGGTACATATGTGCTACGGGCACTATTATAGAGTAGAGAGAGAGACGTAATGTGCTACGGGCACTATTGAGAATGGACACATTGTTAATTGTGCTTCGGGCACTAGAGCGAGGTTAATGAAACTCACTCCCCTAAAATTAAAATGTGAACCATTCCTAACCACGGGACAATGTGAAGTCACCGGGTTAGAATTTTAAAAAGTCGGTAATGAAACCACTTTCTGGCGTACCAGCCTTCCGTACAGGGAGGTACTTTTGCCTTCAGGGCTATGAGATTAAGACTGTGGAGGTCAGCACTGATGTACCGCTCCCAGTCATGTACAATTTTTGCCTTCGGGGCTATGAGATTAAGGCTGTGGAGGTCAGCACTAATGTACCGCTCCCAGTCATGCGCACTTAAATGGTACTGCCAACCTGAGCTCAAAACCAGAACATAAGCAAAGATAATTACCTAAAACTGAAACTATGCCATAATTGAGCATAAGACAGTTTAGTGAGAGTACTAACATCGCGATAGATGTACTGTGGTGACACTGTGTTGTGGTCAACCTTACTATTCACGTATGAATAGTGGTCAAAGTTACTATTCATGTATGAATAGTGGTCAATAGTACTATTCACGATGAATAGTCTATTCATAGAAATTTTATTTCTTGCATGTTTGAACTTACTGAGCCTGTAGCTCACCATTTTTGCTAATGTTGCAGGTAAGCGACCAGCTCAGTAGCTTGTTTGACTGGACGCGAACGGGATGGCGCGTGTCAAATCGGATAACTGGGCGAGGGATATGGTCCTGCCAGAGTCTTTCCGCTGAGCGATAAAAAGGGAAGGAAATAAAAAAAGAAACAGTCTTTTGTAATATTATATATTTATGAAAGTACTATAATATGTAAATTACTTTGTACTTACCAACAAAGTAAATAGTGGGAAATGTTTACATGATGTTTAAAGAGAAAAAAAAAATTTTCCCAAAAAACGTTATGATTTAAAAATAGAGAGAGATAAGCCGGCGATCCATGAGAGTACAATCTATCGCAGTTAGCGATAAAGCTCAACTGTAATAGTATTGTATGATCTCTACGAGGGGCGGGCCGCCACAGTACAGTATCGAGAAAATGGTCCAGATGACCTCTTCTCATCTAGAGACTGACAAAATCAGAGTCAGAACACTCAGACTAGTTAGTTAGAACAAAGAACAGTGAATAGTGAATAGGGAATAGTGTAAGACACAGTGTCAAGTTAATGGCCAAGACGGCCTTAGTTTGACTCAAAATTGATATATCTAGACTCAGGACGTCGAAATTAGTCAAACGGGCACCTGACATGTTTTTCGAGGTGGGACCACACAGATCTTGGAAAATGGTCCAGACGGACATAAGACTGATAAAATTTAAATTAGAATGCTCGAATTAGTCAAAAGAGACTATGACTGAAATTTGACCTAGGAACGCCTCAGTTTGCATGCAAAAGGACAACACAGTGTAGACACAATCACAGTATAGAAAATAAATAGTGATTTGACATAGAATGGGCTCTTAGACAGTATAAAACAATTAGAAATCATCAGTATAAAAATCAGATTCAGAAAATCCAATTTTTGGATGAAAATTAGAACACTGCCGGGAAAGGGCCGAAAAACGCAGTAGAAAACTAGACTGCATAGAACCGATTCGGTTGGACCTTTACCCCAACCAAACCATGCCCCCTTTGGTTAGGAAAATAGCTGCAAAACCAGCTAAAAAACCAGCTGAAAATGATCCCTTAAATCAAGGGATGTGTTGGAGTTTCTAGATTAAAAAAATGGGGTTTTAAGGACAAGAGGACCATGACCATTTAATGCAAACTTGCTCCCTTTCACCGTCCATCATGGCCTCCGAAAATTTAAGGGCTGTAGCACATATTTTTGTCCCCCAATTTAGCTAAATTGTGGCTTAATTAAGAGGGCTTAGAGTTAAGCAAAGTTGCTTAGAGTTGCCTATAAAAAGGTGCAACCACCCTTAGGTCTCACTTATCCCATTT
Source organism: Antiaris toxicaria (assembly GCA_035233585.1). Lineage (NCBI taxonomy): Eukaryota > Viridiplantae > Streptophyta > Magnoliopsida > Rosales > Moraceae > Antiaris > Antiaris toxicaria. The sequence continues at coordinate 51,095,313 of CP141153.1, forward strand.
GCTCACAAAAACTCTCAAGAAAAACACAGCTTTCTCTCCCCTTTCTCTTCAGAAAATCCAATGCCTCTTCAGCCCCTAAACCACCTATATTTTCACATAACTTTCACACAAAAGCTTGGCCACACAAGTTGCTAGAGGTACACTCTTCCAAGGTAGTTTTAGTAAGACCCTAGAACCAAAATTTTTCTATGGTTTAGTTTTTCATCTTGGCTTGATATTAAAAGAAATGTTTTGTTTTCCTTGTGTTCTCATTCTAGCACAAGTGAGCTCTCAACCCACTTTGTTTTCCATGGAGCCTTGATAGCCACCCTTGGCTCGGTTGTGCTTGGATCAAAGCACTCTAAGGTATAAACCCAAAAACCCCCATCTTTTGTGGTTAGTTGTTTTTAAGTTTTTCATCAAAGGAGATTTATGTGTATTTGTTTATGCACATGGGTTGTAATAAGTTATTTGAGCCCTTAGCTTTCAGTTTTTAAAGTTTTTGTGGTTATGGTTGTGTTTACTTTAGTTTACAAGTGGTTTGAGATATGTGTGTGCACGAGTGTGTAGAGGCTAGCTGGACACAAAATCTGCCCCTAGAATAAGCCACGGATTTTGGCCATTTTCACCCACTTAGGGTCCGAATCTGGTATTTGGTAAAACATGAAGTTTTAAGGAAATTTTGATACGGTCGTTTTTACATCAATAGCCATTGGTCAAAAATGAACCTACGATACACTTTTCAGCTGGTATTGGTTCGGTGTCCAAAACTGGGAGTAACAAATCCAAACTAAATGAACAGTCTCAGATTTTTATTAAAATGACCCTTTCAGAGGCTGAACCTATAATAACGGGGAAATTTTACTGTTCTCGAAATATTGTAAATTGCATGTACATGATGAAGTTCATGTTTAAAATGTAAAATGTATGATTAATATTGTGTAGAATGAGATAAAATGTTCTAACTATATCACAAGTTAAGAATTCGGTGATGTAAAAGCATGCCGAATTAAGCTAGGGAAAAACAGTGAACTGTAAACCCTAGTAGGTGACTCAGGGTAAGCTAAGTGCACAAAAAGATAAAATACTGATAGTAGTGATTTTAGACGTGAGTGCGTGTGTGTGTTGCACATAGTAGTGAGAAGTTGGTCTAGATGACCTCTTCTTGACCTAAAATTGATATATTTAGATTCAGCATGCTCAAATTAGTCAATTGAGCATGAAAAGTAATATTTGACCTGGAGATATGCAGTATCAAAAAATTGGTCAAGATGACATTTTCTTGATATAAAACTAATATATTTGGGATCAGAATGCTCAAATTAGTCAATTGAGCACAAAACGAGAATTTTGACGGGAAATGTACAGTACCGGAAACTGACCGAGATGACCTCGGATGACAACGAACTGATATATTTGGATTCAGGACGTCCAAATTAATCAATATAGCCTATCAGAATGCTCAAATTAGTTAATTGAGCACAAAGGTAATTTTTGATCGAGAATTCGCAGTACCGAAAACTGGTCGAAATGATCTCGGATGAAAACGAAACTGATATATTTGGGTTCAGCACACCCAAATTAGTCAGGATAGCTCATGTTGAAATTTTGGACAAAAAGGGTATAAAAGGTCAAAATTGCAGAAAAGGCCCCATAATTTTCCTTTTCTAGATTTTCTTCCCCACACCTACACTGTCGGTGAACAGTGACCAACCATCGGAAATGGTGTCTGTTTTCGACACCGCCGATCTCGTTGGAAAGCTCTCGATGAGCTGAGTCCAACGGTGTGCTGAATCGGCAGAACCAATGCTGGAGAACGCTGCATGGGCCGCCCGAAACTGCCGGTAGCCGGAAATTTCAAACGGCCATATCTCTGCTGTCCGACCTCCGATCGACACGATTCTGGTCCAAAAAGTTTCATGGTGAAGAGGAGAACAAAACCTATAGCTCATTTCACCTCAACAGCTGCCGGATCGTGTTGCCCGAAGCCACGATGTTGCCACTGTGAAGCCGCCGTGGAATCCGTTGATTCCGGTGGAGTTGAGCCACACGACTGGTCTCAAAATGCTCAGAGAAGAACAGGGAGCAAAAGCCCTCAAACAATTTTCGGGAACAACCCCGGCACAATGGAGATTCAATGCCGCCGCTATGGGTCAAGTTTTCAAGGCCGATTGTCGACGATCGGAGCCTCCAATGGTGAAATTGACACCACCAATGGACTCCTCTCGTCGAGATCTTCAAGGTGGACACCTCTGTTGTTCGCACCGCCGTCGTCTGTCGCCGGTCAATGCTGGAGTCAACGCCGGTCAACAGGGTCAATGTTGGTCAACGGCGACCCGGGGGCAGAAAAATAAAGAATGGCCCGTTGGCCTATTTTTGATGTTCTGGACACATCCGCGGCATCAGAACTGCCAATCGGGATTCCGAACGTGAAGAACGGAGGCAAAAAGTTTGTACGATCGAGACCGAACAGTTCGTCTGATCACGGACGGGATGATTTTGGTAGCAATTTCGTTTCCCTTCATTCCTTATTTATGTATTGGAATGATTTGTATGTAATTTGTATTCAAATTGTAAAAAGAAAAGAAAAAGAAAAGAGTAAAATGAATGAAATGTCAGAAAAAGAAAATGTATGGGAAATGTGAATATTTTTACGTAAAAAGTTGAGTTTTGCGTAAAAATTAGGCCTCTGGTATAGTACGTGGTAGATTAGACTAAGTTAGATGATTTTGAGGCGTTTCCTAAACGCCAGAGACCTAGAAATTTAGCGGAAATGCTGCCGAAATTTTGAAAACGGCACTATGGGCATTTTGGTGAAAAACGAGAGGCAGATTATGTTTGGTAATGGAAACCGAGACCCTTCGATGAGTTAGGCCCGAAAAATGGGAAAATGAACCTTTAAGGAATAGTAAACCATCCCTTCGAGGTTGTGAAAATGTAAGAGAATGGGAAAACCAATGTCAAGGGTATTTTAGGAAACGAAAGGTAAATTTGAGGTCGGAATGAAAACCCGAGCCCACTTAGTGTCTAAGGCTCGGGATTAGCATAACAAACGTTTCAGGAGTAGTGAAATACCCATTTAAGGCTCTGAAACGTGAGAAAAACGAGAAACGACCCTAGGTGTCGGAATAGTACCACCCGAGGGTCGGATGACCAATAGTCATCTATGGAACAGCAATGGATGCTGTAAAAGTGTGTAAAAGCTTAAGAAATATTATTTTATGATATTTGGGCTTGGAAAATCCTGTTAAAAGTCACAATAAGCATATAATGGTCCCGAGACCCGTTAGGGGCAAAATGGTCGTTTTGACCAAAAATTTATGAAAGTCTCGGAAAGGATCGTGAATGCCTAAGGATAGTTAAAATGAAATTATAAAAGTTAAATTTGGGTCTTAAACCAACAAAAAGTAGGTTTATGATGAGAAATCAAATCAGGGGCAAAATGGTAATTTTGCCAAGAGTTAGTGCAAAAATAGAAAATGGGATTTTAGATTCCTAAGACCATTTACGGGAAATAAAACGTAGAATTTTTACATTTTACTAAATTTTGAATATGAAACGAAGATTTAAAATAATCGTCGTTATTCCCATTATAGGAACCCGATCCAGACGTGGTAAAGGAACGTCTACAGAGCTGGGGAAGGAAATGCTAGCGAAAGTATCTGTAAGTTCGAACATTTAATTGACTGCAACATGAATAGACTATTATGTCTAAGTGTGATATGTGTAAGTTCTAACATTCATTTGTCTGCTCATGAACATTCTGATGTTGTTCATTATATGAATGAATTGATCTGTTATGTCTAGGTTTATGTGCTATATGAATGTTTCATAGCGCGATGCTATGATAAATGTTTGGTAAGCTCAGATATTTACATGTCTGCAGCATGAATTACTATTTGATTGATTTAAGTACTTTTCGTACAAACTTGTAAAGTCCTACGGACAATAGGGGTGTAGTTAAACTAACTCACCTAATGAAATGAGAAATTAAAAAGTGTATAAATAATACACTATGGAGAAGTGCTAGGGCACTATAGTGTGGTTAATTAAAAACACACATAAAGAAATAAATGTAAAGACCTATGGGCAATAAGGGTTCCACCGTGGGACGATTCATATGAATGTCGCCGGTGGGGAACTATAAGAAAGATGGTAATGAAACCACTAAGGCGTACAGCCCCTCCAACATAATGGTGGAGGTTTTTCTCAGATCCTACGAGGATATCAGGGCTGTGGAGGCCGATGTTCTAAGGTCACTCCATAGACCCTCCCCGTTAGCGCGCTAATAATCATCGGTACTGCCATAAACAGAGGTCTAAACTAGAAATCAAATAGAGAATAAACAATCAATAAAATGATAAAAAAACCATAATTGAGCATAACCGAAGCTTACGCTAGAGTAATGTAAATTCGGTTAGGGTATGTGAATAGTACCCCGATAGAGTAAAGTGAATAGTAACCAGTTAGGGTAACTGTTACTATTCATCAGTCAAAGGTCAAAGTTACTATTTATAGTAAATAGTACTATTCATAGGAAATTGAGTTTTAGTGTTTTTGAATCAATATGATTCTTACTATGTATGTTTGAACTTACTGAGCCTGTTAACTCATCAGTTTGTTCATGTTACAGCTAAGAAACCTGTCTAGTAGATTTTTGAATGGCGACAGGATGCGAGCGTGTCAAAGGGATAGGGAATTCACTGTGGATATGGTCCTACTACAAGTTTTCCGCTGAGCATTGAAAAAAGAGACATGTATTGCAAAAATATTTGAATTATGTATTGTGTATAAACTATGTTTGTACTTTTAAAAGTGACAAACATAGTTCAGTTTAATTACGTTATGTTTACAAACAAGAAAAAGTAATTAAAAAAAAATGATTCCAAAGTTCACAAAGGGTTTAAAGGAAAGAAAAGAATTTAGGCGACCCGACGAAGTTCACGAGCTATTTCAGTCAGCTAAGGAGCTTGATTGTAATAGTTTCATTAGACCGAACTTAGGGGCGCCACAGGTGGTATCAGAGCGAGCTTGACCATATCCCTCTTGGATCGAGACACAACCTGTTCGTCTATCCAAGTAAGTTAGCCTTATTTTGAATTAGTAGTTGTTTGTTTATAGGAAAATAAACGACTTAGATGAAATGAGATGACGAGATCAATGAATGTGGACTCACGATTATATAGTGCTCATGGACTACCAAAATATGGCTATTCAGAGTTTGAGATAGAGAATTACCATGATTATGATCGTATGGTGCTAGGGAATGAACAAGGAAGGCTGCTCAGAGAAGAAATGAAGATTGCCATCAAGTTATATAGAACTCCAATATCACCTACCCACAAAGTTTTGAGTGCCGAACAGTCCTTAAAAATTTCATGGGAAGGCAAGATTGGTGTCATGTTATTGAAATGATTCTCCAACTGTGCACCATTAATCAGGATGATAGGTCATATTGGTTGTTGACCATGCTTTTCAGGGGGATACTCTCGTGTGTATTGGGATTCTTGTGACCAAGAGTAGCACCTAACTGGACTAAGTTTCGCCATGCCACGATTGAGTAAATCTTCTCTCGGAAAGAGTCTAACATCAGTCCCAATTACTCAACGGCAAACAAGGTGTCACTTCTAACGTCACCTAAGTTCCTTAGAGTTGCGAACATACGGGAATTATTTCATCGGACTGAGAAACTGTAGTCGATGTCCGGTGACATAGTTCTAACGTATGCTGTGCGCTTCGAGGAATTGATGAATCCCCTCCAATTTGCGTGGAATTCATGATGGAACGAAAGCAGAGACTAGCATAGATCAAGAAATGTCTATAGGTGAACGATCTAGTCAAGGAAGAACAGGAACCGTAAAAGTTTCCTGTAGACTAGGAAAATTAGATGTATTAGGCTCTATATATATATCCTTTATGTTATATTGAAATGTTATGAAATGACATGTGTATGTAGTGACATGTGTATGATGAATTGTTACGAACTGTCAAAATGTGTTGATATAATATAATGAGTTTTGTTGTTTTGTCCTATATGAAAAGACATAATATACGATAAATGGGCCATGTGCATTTATTGCGCTAGAAATGGTCCGGATGAAGAGAAAGAAGATCCTAAGGAATTTCCCTTTGAAACCGGATCAATAGAATGACTAAAATGTAGAATGGTACATATGTGTATATATGTATACTCAATGTAAAAGAGGCTGTTGTATATACAAGGCCTTAATATTGATTTGTATGTGAACATTATAAAACGAATTATAATAATGCCTTAGGATGATATGGCATTAGGATTTTTTTGAATTTCAGGAAATCTTAAAAATTTTGCGAAATATATGTATACATTGAAAATCTAATGATTGATTTTCAAACAATTATAGGGAAATAGAAAATATGGTGAATACATGTAGTCAAGAAAGTATGAGTGAATGTCTCACCCTGTCAAAAAGGGTGGAGAAATTATAAGGCCTTTTAGAGGTCTAGATGCAAGAAAACGTTGAATTAAGACGACGTTTAGATGAGATAGAACCTAGGCAAGGTGCTGAGGAGGTTCAGCCTCCACTGGCCCTTACAATTGAATAGTTAGTACATTACCGCTGTTCTCGAAAGGATACAGGAACTACGGTCAATAGTAAATCAAGAGTTATTATATAAGCGATTCCATAGAATGAAACTTCTAGAATTTGAGGGCTCTATAGATTTAGTGGGAAGCAGAGGAATGATTTTCATCTATATAGATGGTTTGAGACTCTATAAACTTGATAGAGCAAGGAGAAGGTACTGCGTACGTCCTTTGTTCTGATGAAGGATGCTAAGTTCTGATAGAACATTGTCAGAATAAGAAGAGATGAGACTACTGTGAACTGGAATGAATTTCTGGTTGAATTTCATTAGATATATTATGATCCTGCATCACGAAAACCCTAACAAAAAAGGTTTGCCACATTAAAGCAAGGAAATGTATTAGTGAGTGAAGAGCATCGAAAATTGATCAATTGTCCAAATGATGCCCTTACGTGGTAATTATTTAGAAGGAAAAGATACAGAGAATGATTGGAATGTTCCGACCAAAGATCTTTGTTTTAGTGGAGAGTGGTCTAATACCACCACCTTCAGTGACAGACTGCGTCAGTTGCGCTTGGTAGGTTAAATACCAGCAGGCTAGATAGAAAGAAGAAAGAGAAAAAGTTTGAGAAACCTGGATGAGGGAAAGGACTTTAACTAAATTTTTCTAAGTTGGAACCTAAATTAGCCAAAGCAGTAACCTAATCAAAATGTCAGGCCAGGACAGTTTAACGCTCCAGGCCTATAGTCGTAGAATAAAGGAAAAGGCAAATTTTCAGAGAAAATGAAAACCTAACCTGGAACAATAGAAGGCAGCAAAGGAAGCTGACCAATAATATAGGATCAGATGTATCCAGTTGCACTACAAGTGAGAAGGGGCACTAGCCACAGTGTTGATTTAGCCCCAGTGCATGTTAGCAATGTGGGAAAAGAAGGCCGTTATGCCAGAAACTGATCCACAAATCGGTAGAATACACAGGAAATGCTTTAACCATAGCAACAACGTCCCAAGCCCGTGTGTTATAGGCTAGATTTGAAAGATCATTGGTAGTACTGGAAAGACAAGAATGCATAACACGTGCCAATGCTCGTGTCTTGGCATACACCAAGGAGGATGCAAAAGTAGGAATGTCAAACATAGCGACAGAATCGATTGTTATAAGGTTAGTTGATTGTGACGTAATCCTAGGAATGGATTTCCTAGGGAAATATCAAACCATAGTTGATTACCGAAACAGAAAGATAGTATTTCAACTAGACGATGAAGAAAGCTTTGAACATGCAGATTTGTCACGTAAATCGAGGAACATGATAATTAGCTCGTGAAGTGGGAGTAAGCTAATGTCCAATGATTGACTTGGATATTTGGCCTGTGTGGCAAATGTAATAGAGGAACAGAAGCTTTAATCAGAAAATGTTCCCATTGTCCATGAATTTCTCGACGATCTTTAAAAGAAATTGTCTAGATTTCTGTAAGAACAAGAAATTTCCTTTGAGATAGAGCTCATGCAAAGAACTGCACCCATTTTCAAAGGTGTGACAGTATTCTCTACGATTGATTTACGATTAAAGTACCATCAACTGAGTGTTGAAGGAATTCCTAGATAAGTTGTCATTGTGTTTATCGTGTTAGGAAATGCCCTAAGCATTAGAGACATTTTGATGTATTTATTTTGAACTGGATAATAAAATTATACATAGAGGTTATTCATTACATTGCTATCTGTCCTCGTCTTATTTACATGTTAAAGTAAATGTAAGCAAATATGGCTCACTGACTGCTTATGTTAAAACTGTTAGAACGTTGCATGCAATGGACTATTGTATACGAGAAGATAATGTTCTAAAGTTAGCGGTCTAAACTATGGTCTGTAGTCTATGGGGTTAGACTGAGCATCTAACTCATGTTAAGACTATTATGTTGTCTAAAGCCTTGGAGGGGACAGTTTGTCTTGACTGTCTGGAGCTGGACTCCCAAGTAGAGACATAGATATGTTACTTGGTGGTGACATATTAGACCGGGACTAAAGCGTGATTGATCTACGTAGTCCACTATGAGTGGATCAATCTGCTTTTGACGTTCATTTTGCAATAACCTTAATCCTGAGTAAATGAACTACTTCATGTATATGACTTGTGTACTTTGATGTTCCAATGGCTAAAGCGTCTCAGAGGTAGTAAGCTTATAGACCGGTTCGTTGGGTGCATGACTTGTATACGATGAAGGGTTTGTTTGCAGATATCGGAATCATAGCTCTAAGGAGTTGAAGGTATCCTCTTAAAGGCATTATACTGAATGTGAAAATGGACAAGGCCTTGGGTCGTCTGCTGGGCGGATGACTTCTTATTCACATATGGTGAATAATCATTTTCTTAATTCGGTAGTATAATGGAACTTTAAGATAGCCTGATCAGTAGGATTAAACGGACTTTGTCCTAAGGCTGATCATGGATATCATATGAGGGTTTTGCATATATGACAAAGTCATTGGATAGTAGCTCGTCACAGGCTTACGTAATACAGTATATAATTGGGAGTTCAGTTTCAGGTTTATAGTGGTGTGACTCTGAAATTAGTGGTCATATGATTGAGTTGTTCGGTACAGAATGATGATCATATGGAATCACGGGAGCCCGATTATATATGTCCAATCAGTCCCTCTACTAGCTCCACATAATTCCTTAACGTTTGGTAAATTGATTTGTGTATGCTATTGGCTAGTTTATTATGCATGGATGGTGATGACACAGGATTAGGATGGTAGACAAGATTCTCTTCGGTTGGATTCAGATTTTGTTTTGGATAACAGAGTACACAATTATTCGAACTCCAAATAAAATTGCCATGATTTTATTTGAGATTGGATTAGAGTTGTAGAAAATTATCCATGAGAACAAGAATTTGAAACACAACCGTTTTGTGGATTTTGAAATTTCAATTTTGAAATTTGAAATTTGAATTTTGAATTTGAAATTTGAATTTGAAATTTGAATTTGAAATTCGAATTTGAAATTTGAATTTGAAATTCGAATTTGAAATTCGAATTTGAAATTCGAATTTGAAATTTAAATTTGAAATTTGAAATTTGAAATTTGAAATTGAAATTCGAATTTGAAATTTGAAATTCAAATTTTGAATCACAGTCCAAGTGGGATTCGAATTTGTTGTGGAAAATCCACAAGGTTTGAAATTTGAATTTGAGTTGGATTTGGAGAGGATAATCTTGTTAGAATCCTACTTGAATTTTGAATCCAAATCCTAACAAATTATGGACGAAATTTTGAGGAAAATCCTCAATGGAATTTCGGTTTTTGTGGATAAGGTTCAAGGGAAAAAATTCAAGTTTCAATCCTAGTTGAATTTAGATTCTCTCCTTCCCTGAAAAGTGGCCGAAATTATGGAGGAAATCTCCTAGGAAAATTCGGTTATTTTGTATAAGGTTGAGATAAGATTCAAGCTTGAAAATCCTAGTGGAATTTGATTCTCCCTTATCCTAAATGTGGCCGAATATTTGGAGGAAAAATCTCCTAGGAAATTTCAGATTTTTTGGCTGAAAAAGGGAGATAAAATTCTAGTTAAAATCTTGTTTAGATTTGGATTGGTTTATCCTTAAAAAACTGAATTTTATTGTTGGGATTTTCCCATAAAAATTTCAGATTTTATGGTTATGGATAAGGGAGAATATCTTTTCCTAATCCAATTCGAATTCAGAGAATCACCTCATGCAGCTCTATAAATAGAGGTCCTGCCACTCCAGTTCTCTCAGACCACAGACTCTCAGGTGAGCAGGCTTATTTTTGCACAGCTCATCGTGATAATAAGTTCTTTAGAGATCTAGGTGGTCGGAAGAAGACTAGCAGTGCTAGCATACTGATCGAGGTTCAAAGTGACCACACACTCAGCCATTCAGGAATTGGAGAATAGTAGAGAAGGCTAGTTGGTTGAAGCCTCCGGTCATTCTCCTCCTGCAAGATTGGTGTCCTTGAGGTATGAGTTTTAATTGTTGTTGGTTTATTGTATATGGCATCATGAGATATTTAACGATCTAAAAATTTTTATTGTTCCGCTGCGCCACTCTGATACGTTTTTACAGATTTATTTTCCTACAATTGGTATCAGAGCCATCTCATGACTATGCCATGTACATAAATTAGACAATTACTTAGTCTTTTTATTTATGTATGGGTTTGATATTTAGAGAGTGGCATTCTAGGGTTCCTTTATGTTGTTATCATGGATTATGTATAAAGTATGTGGTTATTTTAATTTTTTGAATTATTATAAGCATGCTTGTTTATATCGGTTATGGTTCCTTAGAATTTAGAAAAATTGTATCTAGGAATTTTTATGTAACCATGGGAGCAGTTTATTAACACTGTAATTTTCCCATGGATTTTAATTTTTGTCTCTTCGAATTTTTATGGTTAGAATTTTTGTACACCGGAAACAGTTTAGGAAATTTTATGTAATTATTCTTGGAGGAGATTGAAGATTGAAGACCGTAATTTATCTTTTCCCAAAAGTTAAATTTGATTTAAAGGTTGAAATTTTGATTGTGTGGAAAATTTCAATTTAATTGGGATTCAAATTAATTTTTGGAGATCCTAATAGGTAAATTGGAATATGACACGAAAATCGAGACACGACCCCTCGGGATAGGCCGACAGGCCTTGGTGGGGCTGCAGCCCCTGCCCTCGAGCAGGTTGGGCCTGCGGTAGCCCCTATGCAGGCCAACACCACCCACGGCCGCAGGCTTAGCCTGCAGCCAAGGGTGGCCGTGGCCTGCCCAAGGCTGGCCGCAGCTTGGGCGTGCAGCCTCTGGCTACAGGCGCTGCCTGCAGGCTGCCGGCTGCTGCGCCCAGCCTGGGCGTGCAGCCTGGCGCTACAGGCTTGGCCTGCAGACCGGCAAGGCTGCACATAAGGGGCGGCCGTGGGCTGCCAGCCCTCCGGGGTTGGTGGCTGCCCACGGCGGCTGCCACCTTCAGGGGCGGTGGTGCGACGGTCTAAAAATCGAAAAATTTTGATTTTTAAATTAGAGATTTAATTTTAAATCATGTTTAAAAATATGTAATTGAAAATTTGAAATTACATATTATTACACATGATGTTTAAAATTGTTTAAAATTTGAATTGGAAATTTAAATTTGAAATTCGAATTTGGAATTTGAATTTGAAATTTAAATTTTTGGAGATTTAAATTTTAAATAATTCTTGGGATGAGAAATAAATGGAGAGGCTACATAAAGATGGATACAAGAAGACTGAACAAAATTCAAGACCCAAAGAATGCTTTGGACGGAATTTTGTAATCTTTATTTTGTTTGTTTTAGGATGGAACCATAGCTTGGTTATTCTGTCAATTATTTTTTCTGTGATATGTCATGGATGTATAAATATGTATTGATGGATGTTTTGTATGCATATTTGATAACATGTCATAGAGGATAGGTGAGTGCTGCTCATACTATATTGATCATACATAATTTGTCAAAACTTGCATGTTTTTCAAAATATTGAGTGGGAGAGGGTTTCAAACAAAACCCACGGCCTCCATTGTTGATCCATATGTGAAAGCATGGTAATGCCTCGCGTCAGTCCTACCTTGACCACACCCCTCGGTATGTGTTTACCGCCGCCGGTATACTAGATTGGATCTCCTATGTGGAAAACGTGTTCGGGTACAATCTTATTCATGACCACCCCTCGGTGGCTTGGTAGGACGTGGATCGGGCTACGTAAACAATGGTTATACACTCAAGACTCGTTTAGTTATTAACCTTCCCTAGAAGCTCTGTTAACTAAACTGGTGGCCAAATAAGCGGTTATTAATATATGTCTTAACCTTGGAAGATTTAAGGCAACATATATTAATTGGACGGGGTCCATGTTCCAACTATTTGTTTTCATGACCACCCCTCGGTGGCTTGAGACAATAGGTGCTGTGAATTACCGTTGCAATGCTACATGTTTTTTTTCAAGTTTCATGTAGGAACATACTTGTATGTTTTATTTGCTAAATTATCTATATATTTGCTTGGGCTTTGTAATGATGTCTAGTATAATTTTATTTCAGTTCAGAATGTCATCGACACCCCTCATTTCAATACTTACTGAGAATAAACTGAATGGCGACAATTATAAAAATTCGAAAAGAAATCTATTAATAGTTCTCAGCTGCGAGAGACACAAGTTCGTACTGGACGAACCATGCCCACCTGGGCCCAAACCTGACACACCACTTGAGGAGGTCCCGGTTGCCTATAATTGTTGGAGAGAATCCAATGAGATAGCTCGATGCTACATCCTTGCTAGCATGATGAGTGCTTTACAAAAGCAGCATGAGACTTATCAAGTTGCTAGAGAGATCATGGACAATCTGGAGGACATGTTCGGAGGCCAAGAAAAATTGGCTCGACAGTCCGCTATCATCAGCATTATGAACTCTAAGCAAAAGATGAGTACTCCGGTGAAGGACCATATGATCACTCTAATGGGATTCTTTGCTGAGGCTGCTGAGAATGGTGCTGAGTTGGACTACAACACCCAGATCGAGATGGTGTTCAAGACTCTGTCTAAAGATTTTGTGGGGTTTAAGGCCGCATACAATCTGGCGACAAAGGAGTTAGGACTAACCGAGCTCATGAAGCAACTACAGGCTTATGAGCGGATGATCAGGGATGAGGATGTGGTCCGACCTAAAGGTGAGGCCAATTTGGCAGAATCTTCCAATCCCTCACAAAAGAGGAAGAGGCCAAATAAGAAACAAGTGGCTTCTAGTTCTACTAATCCTCCTGTCTCGGACGGGAAGAAGAAGACGAAGAACAAGATGCCAAAGGACCCTAAAAAGTCCAAATGCTTCCATTGTGGGAAGGTAGGTCACTTCAAGAAGGCTTGTCGGGAATTCCTAGCCGCCAAGGGCAAGGAAGGTAAGGAACTTCATTAGTGGAAGCGTGTTTGGTGAAAGAATCGAAAGACACTTGGGTCATTGATTCGGGCGCCACTAATCATGTTTGTGTTTCTATGCAGGGGTTTGTGGAAACGAGAAGTCTACATGATAGGAGCCTCTCGTTGCGGACTGGAGATGGTAGCTTTGTGGTGGCTGAGGCAGTGGGAGATGTTTACCTTTATTTTGATCAATTTAGGTTTATTTTATTAAAAGACTGTTTTTATGTTCCTAATTTTAGGAGGAACCTTATATCGGTAGCTTGTTTAATAAAGGATTCTTCAGTTTCTTTTAGTAAAAGAGTTGATATTTGTAGAAATAAGTCTTTTATCTGCTCTGGATGGATGGATGGAAACCTATATTTGACCAAACCAAAGATGTACTCACTGCTTGACACTGAATTAATTGATAACTCTAAAAGGTTGAAAGTTTCTCACTCTAACAAGGTGTATCTTTGGCATTTAAGACTTGGTCATATTAATCAGGATAGGATTCAAAGATTGGTGAGAGACGGTCCTCTGGAATCTCTGGAGGAGGTACGACTTCCCCAATGTGAGTCTTGTCTAAAGGGTAAAATGACTAAGAGGTCTTTTGGAGCTAAGGGTACAAGGGCTCAGGAGCTCTTAGAAATTGTGCACATTGACGTATGTGGCCCCATGAACGACACAGCACGAGGAGGGTTCGAGTATTATGTCTCTTTTATAGATGATTACTCGAGGTATGGATATGTGTATCTGATGCACCGCAAGAGCGAAACCTTTGACAAGTTCAAAGAGTATCGTGTGGAAGTGGAAAAGCAATTGGATAAATCCATAAAGATTCTTCGATCTGATCGAGGTGGCGAATACCTCTCCGATGAATTTCTAGGACATCTTGTAGAGAACGGGATTTTATCCCAATTGACTGTACCTGGTACTCCACAACAGAATGGTGTAGCCGAAAGGAGAAACAGGACCTTATTGGATATGGTACGGTCCATGATGAGTTATTCAACGCTGCCATTATCATTTTGGGGATATGCTTTACAAACGGCATGCTATATTCTGAACCAGGTTCCGAGCAAATCAATTCCCAGAACTCCGTATGAACTGTGGCATGGCAGGAAGCCCTCCCTTGGACATATGATTCCCCGACACATGTACTGGATGGGGATGCGAAAAAGTTGGAACCAAGATCAGAATTGTGCATGTTTGTAGGGTATCCAAAAGGAACTAAAGGAGGTCTGTTCTATAACCCGAAGGAACAAAAAGTCATTGTCTCAACCCATGCGACATTCTTGGAGGAAAGTCACACGAATGGCTTTAAGCCTCGAAGCAAAGTGGTGCTAGAGGAGTTATCGGGTGAAAGAACTGCTCCACAGATTTCGGTCTTGGACGCAAGTCCGAGTTCCAGTGAAAGACCTGCAGACGATCAACAATTTAGGATGCCTCGTCGTAGTGGGAGGGTTTCTAAGAAACCTAATTTCTTCATGTATGATGCTGAGGTATACCAGGCCGAGGCTCATGAGCATGAGGATGATCCGGTCACTTATGATGAAGCTGTAAATGATGTTGATTCTAAATCTTGGAAACAGGCTATGAACAATGAGATGGATTCTATGAAATCCAACTCTGTTTGGGAACTTGTAGATTTGCCGGATGAGATAAAACCCATTGGATGCAAATGGGTCTACAAAAGAAAGAAGGATGCGGAAGGGAGAGTGGAAACTTTCAAAGCTAGACTGGTTACAAAGGGGTACACGCAAAAGGCTGGAATCGATTACGATGAAACCTTTTCGCCTGTTGCTATGCTGAAGTCTATCCGTATTCTTCTGTCCATTGCTGCGGCTCTCGATTACGAGATCTGGCAAATGGATGTCAAGACGGCATTCTTGAATGGCCATCTTAAAGAGTGTATCTACATGATACAGCCCAAAGGGTTCATAGCGAAAGGCCAAGAAAGGAAAGTCAACAAGTTGCTTAGATCCATTTATGGATTAAAGCAAGCATCCCACTCATGGAACCAGAGGTTTGATCAAGTGGTTAAGACATTTGGTTTTGAGCAGAACGTTGATGAACCTTGTGTTTATAAACGTATTAAGGATGGAAAAGTGGTCTTTCTGATACTCTATGTCGATGATATACTACTCATTGGGAATGATGTAGGGAACTTATCATCAGTCAAGCTTTGGTTACACCAACAGTTTGACATGAAGGACTTGGGAGAAGCTAATTATGTTCTAGGCATTCGTCTCTTCAGAGATCGAAAGAACAAAATGATAGCGTTATCCTAAGCTTCATACATAGATAAAATAATTGACAAATATGCAATGCAAGAGGCAAAGAAAGGCTCACAACCTTCTATTGCCGGTCTAACTCTTTCATTGGATGACTGTCCCAAGACATCGGAAGAAAGAGAGCGTATGAGTAAGGTCCCTTATGCATCCGATGTGGGTAGCCATATGTACGCTATGCTTTGCACTCGCCCAGACATATGTTTTGCAGTAGGTATGGTGAGTCGATATCAAGCAAATCCTGGAACCAAGCACTGGCAAGCTGTAAAGCATATACTCAAGTATCTTAAGAGAACGAGGGAGTATATGCTGGTGTATTCTGGAGGGGACCTAACACCCGTAGGATATACGGACTCAGACTTCCAGACTTGTAAAGATTCGAGGAAATCGACATCTGGATCAGTGTTTTTACTCGGAGGTGGCGCCATTGTGTGGAGGAGCGTGAAGCAGGACTGCACAGCTGACTCTACTATGGAGGCTGAGTATGTGGCTGCGGCTGAGGCATCTAAAGAAGTGGTTTGGCTCCGCAAGTTCTTTAGAGACCTTGAGGTCATTCCGGGTGTTAACAAGCCTATTACACTTTACTGTGATAATATAGGGGCTATTGCCAACACAAGGGAATCTCAGCACCACAAGAGGACCAAGCACATTGATCGGAGATATCATATTATTAGAGGACATGTGGAGACAGGACAAGTGGATGTATGTAAGATCGCGTCCGAGGACAACATCGCTAATCTCTTTACGAAGACTTTGGTGGCTAGAAGGTTTGAGAGGCATGTAGAGGCGATGGGGATGCGTAACATGGCACATCTACTGGCTTAGGGCAAGTGGGAGATTGTTAGGAAATACCCTAAGCATTAGAGACATTTTGATGTATTTATTTTGAACTGGATAATAAAATTATACATAGAGGTTATTCATTACATTGCTATCTGTCCTCGTCTTATTTACATGTTAAAGTAAATGTAAGCAAATATGGCTCACTGACTGCTTGTGTTAAAACTGTTAGAACGTTGCATGCAATGGACTTTTGTATGCGAGAAGACAATGTTCTAAACTTAGCGGTCTAAACTATGATCTGTAGTCTATGGGGTTAGACCGAGCATCTAACTCATGTTAAGACTATTATTTTGTCTAAAGGCTTGGAGGGGACAGTTTGTCTTGACTGTCTGGAGCTGGACTCCAAAGTAGAGATATAGATATGTTACTTGGTGGTGACATATTAGACTGGGACTAAAGCGTGATTGATCTACGTAGTCCACTATGAGTGGATCAATCTACTTTTGACGTTCATTTTGCAATAACCTTAATCCTGAGTAAATGAACTACTTCATGTATATGACTTGTGTACTTTGATGTTCCACTGGCAAAAGCGTCTCAGAGGTAGTAAGCTTATAGACCGGTTCATTGGGTGCATGACTTGTATACGATGAAGGGTTTGTTTGCAGATATCGGAATCATAGCTCTAAGGAGTTAAAGGTATCCTCTTAAAGGCATTATACTGAATGTGAAAATGGACAAGGCCTTGGGTCGTCTGCTGGGTGGATGACTTCTTATTCACATATGGTGAATAATCGTTTTCTTAATTCGGTAGTATAATGGAACTTTAAGATAGCCTGATCAGTAGGATTAAACGGACTTTGACCTAAGGCTGATCATGGATATCATATGAGGGTTTTGCATATATGACAAGGTCATTGGATAGTAGCTCGTCACAGGCTTACGTAATACGGTATATAATTGGGAGTTCAGTTTCAGGTTTATAGTGGTGTGACTCTGAAATTAGTGATCATATGATTGAGTTGTTCGGTACAGAATGATGATCATATGGAATCATGGGAGCCCGATTATATATGTCCAATCAGTCCCTCTACTAGCTCCACATAATTCCTTAACGTTTGGCAAATTGATTTGTGTATGCTATTGGCTAGTTTATTATGCATGGATGGTGATGACACAGGATTAGGATGGTAGACAAGATTCTCTCCGGTTAGATTCAGATTTTGTTTTGGATAATAGAGTACACAATTATTCGAACTCCAAATAAAGTTGCCATGATTTTATTTGAGATTGGATTGGAGTTGTAGAAAATTATCCATGAGAACAAGAATTTGAAACACAACCGTTTTGTGGATTTTGAAATTTGAATTTTGAAATTTGAAATTTGAATTTGAAATTTAAATTTGAAATTTGAAATTTGAAATTTGAAATTTGAATTTGAAATTTGAAATTCAAATTTTGAATCACAGTCCAAGTGGGATTCGAATTTGTTGTAGAAAATCCACAAGGTTTGAAATTCGAATTTGAGTTGGATTTGGAGAGGATAATCTTGTGAGAATCCTACTTGAATTTTGAATCCAAATCCTAGCAAATTATGGACAAAATTTTGAGGATAATCCTCAATGGAATTTCGGTTTTTGTGGATAAGGTTCAAGGGAAAAAATTCAAGTTTCAATCCTAGTTGAATTTGGATTCTCTCCTTCCCTGAAAAGTGGCCGAAATTATGGAGGAAATCTCCTAGGAAAATTCGGTTATTTTGGATAAGGTTGAGATAAGATTCAAGCTTGAAAATCCTAGTGGAATTTTGATTCTCCCTTATCCTAAATGTGGCCGAATTTTTGGAGGAAAAATCTCCTAGGAAATTTCAGATTTTTTGGTTGAAAAAGGGAGATAAAATTCTAGTTAAAATCTTGTTTAGATTTGGATTGGTTTTATCCTTAAAAAATCGAATTTTATTATTGGGATTTTCCCATAAAAAATTCAGATTTTATGGTTATGGATAAGGGAGAATATCTTTTCCTAATCTAATTTGAATTTTGAGAATCACCTCATGCATGTCTATAAATAGAGGTCCTGCCACTCCAGTTCTCTCAGACCACAGACTCTCAGGTGAGTAGGCTTATTGTTGCACAGCTCATCGTGACAATAAGTTCTTTAGAGATCTGGGTGGTCGGAAGAAGACTAGCAGTGCTTGCATACCGATCGAGGTTCAGAGTGCCCACACACTCAGCCATTCAGGAATTGGAGAATAGTAGAGAAGGCTAGTTAGTTGAAGCCTCCGTTCATTCTCCTCCTGCAAGATTGGCGTCCTTAAGGTTTGAGTTTTAATTGTTGTTGGTTTATTGTATATGGCATCATGAGATATTTAACGATCTAAAAATTTTTATTGTTCCGCTGCGCCACTCTGATACGTTTTTTCCGATTTATTTTCCTACATATCGATGACATACTTATATATTCATAGACTTATAAGGAGTATGAAGAGCATTTGAGAACTGCTCTGCACATTATGAGATAGCACCGACCTTATGCAAAATTC
This sequence comes from Antiaris toxicaria, assembly GCA_035233585.1. NCBI lineage: Eukaryota > Viridiplantae > Streptophyta > Magnoliopsida > Rosales > Moraceae > Antiaris > Antiaris toxicaria. Next base: position 51,114,397 of record CP141153.1, read on the forward strand.
TCCAAGTGCGAATTTTGGCTAGATAAAGTGTATTTTCTCAGAGACGTAGTCCCCAAATAAGGAATCGTTGTAGATCCTGTCAAGGGGAGATGATTAGCGAATGGCCTACACCTAAGACTGTAATGAGAATATGGAATTTCTTAGGTTTGGCTAGCAACTATAGAAAACTTGTGAAAAGGTTTACATGACTAGCGGCACTTCTCACGACAATTACGCGCAAGGAGAGGTAATATGAGTAGACTGAAAAATGCGAAAAGAGTTTTTGAGAATTGAAAAATTGACTAACAAGCATGCCAATTCACATGCTTCTCACTAAAAGGGATAAATTCGTGATATATCGCGATGTATCGAAAGAGAATCTGAATATGTGGCAAAGAAGATGCTTGGAGTTGGTGAAGGATTACAACTGTGAGATCCTCTACCACCCAGAAAAAAATCAATCAACCGTGTGATGGATACCTTAAGCAGAAAATCTACTATTCCATACCAATAGCCAAAAGAAAAACTAGCAAAATAATTACGACAAGAGATACACTCATCAGAGTTGGAGCTGATATCCGAAAGGTTAGCTGTACTCCAATCAGAGTCATCGCTATTCGAAGACACTAAAAGGGCTCTGAAGCAAGATCAAATCTAATAACTTATCAAGTAGGGATTTCCAAGGGTGGAATGATCCTACATTAAGGAGGAATTCATATTCTAATGAATGAAGGATTAATGAGGTGAAGTATGGCAAAAGCCCATAAAATGCCATATTCAGTGCATTTCGGAAAGAGTAAAGTATACCAGAAATTAAATTTGCAATTCTGGTGGAAAGAGACGAAGAATGAAAGTGCAAAATTTATGAATCGATGCATGACCGTCAGAAAGTCAAGACTGAACATAAACATCCAGGTGGAAAACTGGAATCATTGGAAGTTCCTGGACGTAAGTGGGAACATATTACGATGAATTTTGTAGTGGAATTATCAAGGACCCAAGAGGGGTATAACGCCATCTGAATTATGGTGGATAGATAGATGAGAACAGCAAGAGTTATAGTAGTGAAAATGACTTTTCACTGGAAAAGTCAGCGAATTTCTATGTAAACCATGTTGTTAGATAACATGGTGTTTCAAGTTTGTCATATTCAATTTAGATGCGCAATTTACTTCGAATTTTTGGAAGTGTGTACAAGGAGTCATGGGAACGAAATTACGTCTTAGTACGACTTTTCATCCCTAGACGAAGATCAATCTGAGCAAATTACTCGGACACTAGAAGACATGTTCCTGTCTAAGTCATGGATTTCCTAAGAATTGGAACGAGAAATTACTGTTAGAGGAAATTCTTGTACAACAATAGCTACCAAGCTTCTATAGGAATGGTACCATATGAAGCTTTAGATGGACGAAAGTGCAGATCGCTTACCTATTGGTATGACCTGCGAGAGAAACAATGGCACATGACCGATTTCGTATAAGAAACATCAGATGTAATTGTGAAAATACAGCGATGAAGAAAGATCGCACAAAGTCGGCGGAAGAATTATGCAGATAAATGCTGAAGATCCCTAGAGTTTAATGAAAGGGATTTCATATTCTTTAAAAGTATTCCCATTGAAGGGAATAATGTGTTCGGTAAGAAAAGAAAATTTATTCTATGATGTATTGGACCCTATGAAATTTTTAAACATGTTGAAAAGGTTACCTATAAATTGGTACTACCTTCAGAACTATTAGCAGTACATAGTGTTTTTCACGAATGTAGGCTAAGGAAACAGGTATCGAATTTATCTCATGTATTGAGGTACGAATCGATTTAGATTCAGGAGGATCTGACATATGAAGAGCAACTTGTTCAGATTTTATTGGGAAAGATGAAACGATAATGTTGTATCCTCACTTGTGCTAATTTTCGAGGACGAAAATTTTATAAGGAGGGGTGAATGTATTAACCGGGAAATTTTACTGTTCTCGGAATATTGTAAGTTGCATGTACATGATGAATTTCATGTTTAAAATGTAAAATGTATGATTAATATTGTGTAGAACGAAATAAAATGTTCTAACGATATTACAAATTAAGAATTCGTTGATGTAAAAGCATGCCTAATTGAGCTAGGGAAAAACTGTGAACTGTAAACCCTAGTAGGTGACTCAGGGTAAGCTAAGTGCACAAAAAGATAAAATACTGATAGTAGTGATTTTAGACGTGAGTGCGTGTGTGTGTTGCACATAGTATTGAGAAGTTAGTCTAGATGACCTCTTCTTGACCTAAAATTGATATATTTAGATTCAGCATGCTCAAATTAGTCAATTGAGCATGAAAAGTAATATTCAACCCGGAGATATGCAGTATCAAGAAATTGGTCAAGATGACATTTTCTTGATATAAAACTGATATATTTGGGATCAGAATGCTCAAATTAGTCAATTGAGCATGAAACGAGAATTTTGACGGGAAATGTACAGTACCGGAAACTGACCGAGATGACCTCGGATGATGACAAAACTGACATATTTGGATTCAGAACGTCCAAATTAGTCAATATAGCCTATCAGAATGCTCAAATTAGTTAATTGAGCATAAAGGTAATTTTTGATCGGGAATTCGCAGTACCAGAAACTGGTCGAAATGATCTCGGATGAAAACGAAACTGATATATTTGGGTTCAACATGTAATGACCGCCATTTTTATGGCACCTACTTACCATGTAATAAGTCATTAAGGAATAAAATGGACATACTTTAATGTCTTTTAGTGCAAATTTAAGTAACACAGTCAGGTATACGGCCGTGTGAGTGACCGTATGCCATTCGGATTGTGTATCTGTTAGTAGCCGTGTGAGTGTACATAGCCATGTAGTGTAACACGGTCAAGCACACGGCTGTGTAAGAGGCTGTGTACCACTCAGATAGATGAATGTGTTTCAAAGACATGGTCGTGTTGAGTAGTCTCAACTAGTACGCGCTTGTGTCTGAAATGTACACGCCCGTGTTGCGTTGCACACGCACATGTAAGAGTCTGTGTAGAAGGCTGTGTAATGAGCCGAGAGCCACTGTAATGACTCTCATGAATTATGAAACTTAATTACTATGTAATGGTGTAATTAAGTTAATAAGCACAGTGTGCTTTTCAGTTGAATGAATTAAACAGGAATAGTAACGTTTAATTACTATTCATGCAGTGAAAGGGGTAATCGACAGTGAAATCGGTCCACCCTATTATGTGAGTATGCGTTGAGACACGCAATATCCAGAAACCGGTCTAGACGACCATTTCATGATACAGAACTGATGAGCTAGTTATCAGTATGCTCAGACTGGTCATCTGAGTGCAGCAGTGATAATTGCCCTAATAGATGTATAGTATCGAGAAAAGTAGTCTAGATGACCTCTTCTCGCCAATGGACTGACAAAATCAAAGTCAGAACGCTCAGATTAGTCAGTCAGATAGTGAATAGTGATTAGTGAATAGTGAATAGTGAGTAGTGAGAAACGCAGTGTCAGGTTAGTGGCCAAGACGGCCTTAATCTGGCATAAAACTGATATATTAATAGTCAGTAGGCTCAATCTGGTCAATTGAGCACAAAATGTAGATTTTGTTTAAGGGTTACGCAGTATTGGGATGAGGGTCAAGACGACCTTTTCTCGTCCCGAAACTGATATATTTAGACTCAAGACGCCCAAATTAGTCAATCGGGTACCTGACACATTTTTCAAGACGGGGTCATGCAGATCCCGAAAACTGGTCCAGAAGACCTCAGATGGACGTAAAACTGATAAATTTGAAATCAGCACGTCCAAATTAGTCAAGAGAGACTGTGTTTGAAATTTCACGCGAAAATGCCTCGTTATGCGTGCACAGTGTCAACACAGTGTAGGCCTAACCACAGTATCAAGAAATTGGTCAAGGTGACCTCTTCTTGATATAAAACTGATATATTTGGAATCAGAATGCTCAAATTAGTCATTTGAGCACAAAAAGTAATTTTTGACCAGGAACCATACAGTATCGGGAAACTGGTCGAGACGACCTCGGATGAAGATAAAACTGATATATTTGGGTTCAGTACGCCCAAATTAGTCAGTATAGCCTATCTTAAAATTTTTCAAAAAATTAGTATAAAAGACGAAATTTTGGGGATTCTAGAAAAATAGCCCCCATATTTTTTCAAATCTCATTTTCTCCCTCCCCACACCACACGAAGATGAACAGTGACCGACCATCGAATCCGGCCTCCGTTTTCGACACCGCCGGCACCATTGGAAAGCTCTCGACGAGCTGATTCCAACGGTGGGCCGAGTCGACTGAACCGACGCCGGAGCACGCCGCACGCGCCGCCCAAAGCCGCCGGTGGCCGAATTTTTCAAACCGCCGTATCTCCGCCGTCCGACGTCCAAATGCTACGATTCCGGTCCCAATGGATTCGTGGTGAAGAGTAGAACAAAACCCAGGCTTCATTTCACGTCAACAGCCGCCGGATCGTGCCGCCCAAGGTTCGCCGTCGCCGTCGCCATCGCCGCCGTCGGATCTCGCTATTCCGGCGGAGTTGAGTTGCAAGGTCGGTATCAAAATGCTCAGAACAACACGTAGTTCAAAAGCCCTAAATCAATTTTGGGCAACAACGCCGGAAAAATGAAGATCCAACGCCGCCGCCGTCGCCGACTTTTCGAGAGCCGATTTCCGGTGATAGGAGTCTCGATTCGTGAAATTGACACCACCAATGGGTTCCTCTCGTCGAGCTCTTCAAGATGGTGGTCGCCACTTCCATCGCCGCCGTTGTTAGGAAATGCCCTAAGTATTAGAGACATTTTGATGTATTCATTTTGAACTGGATAATAAAATTATACATAGAGGTTATTCATTACATTGCTATCTGTCCTCGTCTTATTTACATGTTAAAGTAAATGTAAGCAAATATGGCTCACTGACTGCTTGTGTTAAAACTGTTAGAACGTTGCATGCAATGGACTTTTGTATGCGAGAAGACAATGTTCTAAAGTTAGCAGTCTAAACTATGGTCTGTAGTCTATGGGGTTAGACCGAGCATCTAACTCATGTTAAGACTATTATGTTGTCTAAAGCCTTAGAGGGGACGGTCTGTCTTGACTGTCTGGAGTTGGACTCCCAAGTAGAGACATGGATATGTTGCTTGGTGGTGACATATTAGACCGGGACTAAAGCGTGATTGATCTACGTAGTCCGCTATGAGTGGATCAATCTGCTTTTGACGTTCATTATGCAATAACCTTAATCCTGAGTAAATGAACTACTTCATGTATATGACTTGTGTACTTTGATGTTCCAATGGCTAAAGCGTCTCAGAGGGTAGTAAGCTTATAGACCGGCTCGTTGGGTGCATGACTTGTATACGATGAAGAGTTTGTTTGCAGATATCGGAATCATAGCTCTGAGGAGTTAAAGGTATCCTCTTAAAGGCATTATACTGAATGTGAAAATGGACAAGGCCTTGGGTCGTCTGCTGGGCGGATGACTTCTTATTCACATATGGTGAATAATCATTTTCTTGATTCGGTAGTATAATGGAACTTTAAGATAGCCTGATCAGTAGGATTAAACGGACTTTGACCTAAGGCTGATCATGGATATCATATGAGGGTTTTGCATATATGACAAGGTCATTGGATGGTAGCTCGTCATAGGCTTACGTAATACGGTATATAATTGGGAGTTCAGTTTCAGGTTTATAGTGGTGTGACTCTGAAATTAGTGATCATATGATTGAGTTGTTCGGTACAGAATGATGATCATATGGAATCACGGGAGCCCGATTATATATGTCCAATCAGTCCCTCTACTAGCTCCACATAATTCCTTAACGTTTGGCAAATTGATTTGTGTATGCTATTGGCTAGTTTATTATGCATGGATGGTGATGTCACAGGATTAGGATGGTAGACAAGATTCTCTCCGGTTGGATTCAGATTTTGTTTTGGATAATAGAGTACACAATTATTCGAACTCCAAATAAAGTTGCCATGATTTTATTTGAGATTGGATTGGAGTTGTAGAAAATTATCCATGAGAACAAGAATATGAAATACAACCGTTTTGTGGAATTTGAAATTTGAATTTTGAAATTTGAAATTTGAATTTTGAAATTTGAAATTTGAATTTTGAATTTGAAATTTGAATTTGAAATTTGAATTTGAAATTCGAATTTGAAATTTGAATTTGAAATTTAAATTTGAAATTTGAAATTTGAAATTTGAAATTTGAATTTGAAATTTGAATTTGAAATTTGAAATTCAAATTTTGAATCACAGTCCAAGTAGGATTCGAATTTGTTATGGAAAATCCACAAGGTTTGAAATTCGAATTTGAGTTGGATTTGGAGAGGATAATCTTGTTAGAATCCTACTTGAATTTTGAATCCAAATCCCAACAAATAAGGGACGAAATTTTGAGGATAATCCTCATGAAAGATTTCGGATTTTGTGGATAAGATTCAAGGGAATATTCAAGCTTCAATCCTAGTTGAATTTGGTTTCTCTCTCCTCCCAAAAGTGGCCGAAATTTTGGATCCCTAATCCTAGGAAATTCGGTTATTTTTGGATAAGGTTAAGATGAGATTTTGCTTGAGAAATCCTAGTGGAATTTTGATTCTCCCTTATCCTAAAAGTGGCCGAAAATTTGGAGAGATTTTCTCCTTGTGAATTTCGGATTTTTTGGTTGGAAAAGGGAGATAAGATTCTAGCTAAAATCTTGTTAAGATTTGGATTGGATTTATCTAGCAAAAACCGAATTTATTTGGGAGATTTTCCCTTTGGAAAATTCGGATTTTTTGGGTTTGGATAAGGGAAAATATCTTTTCCTAGTCCAATTCGAATTCAGAGAATCACCTCATGCAGGTCTATAAATAGAGGTCCTGCCACTCCAGTTCTCTTAGACCACAGACTCTCAGGTGAGCAGGCTTATTGTTGCACAGCTCATCGTGACAATAAAGTTCTTTAGAGATCTGGGTGGTCGGAAGAAGACTAGCAGTGCTAGCATACCGATCGAGGTTCAGAGTGCCCACACACTCAGCCATTCGGGAATTGGAGAATAGTAGAGAAGGCTAGTTGGTTGAAGCCTCCGGTCATTCTCCTCCTGTTCATTGGCGTCCTTGAGGTATGAGTTTTAATTGTTGATGGTTTATTGTATATGGCATCATGAGATATTTAACGATCTAAAAATTTTTATTGTTCCGCTGCGCCACTCTGATACGTTTTTCCGGTTTATTTTCCTACAATTGGTATCAGAGCCATCTCATGACTATGCCATGTACATAAATTAGACAATTACTTAGTCTTTTTATTTATGTATGGATTTGATATTTAGAGAGTGGCATTCTAGGGTTCCTTTATGTTGTTATCATGGATTATGTATATAGTATGTGGTTATTTTAATTTTTTGAATTATTATAAGCATGCTTGTTTATGCCGGTTATGGTTCCTTAGAATTTAGAAAAATTGTATCTAGGAATTTTTTATGTAACCATGGGAGCAGTTTATTTACACTGTAATTTTCCCATGGATTTTAATTTTTGTCTCTTAGAATTTTTATGGATAGAATTTTGTACACCGGAAACGGTATAGGATTTTTTTATGTAATTATTCTTGGAGGAGATTGAAGATTGAAGACCGTAATTTATTTTTCCCAAAAGTTAAATTTAATTTAAAGGTTGAAATTTTGATTGTGTGGAAAATTTCAATTTAATTGGGATTCAAATTAATTTTTGGAGATCCTAAAAGATAAATTGGAATATGGCACGAAAATCGAGACACGACCCCTCGGGATAGGCCGACAAACCTTGGTGGGGCTGCAGCCCCTGCCCTCGGGCAGGATGGGGCTGCGGCAGCCCCTGTGCAGGCCCACACCACCCACGGCCGCAGGCTCTGCCTGCAGCCAGGGGTGGCCGTGGCCTGCCCAAGGCTGGCCGCAGCCTGGGCGTGCAGCCACTGGCTGCAGGCGCTGCCTGCAGCCTGCCGGCTGCTGCGCCCAGTCTGGGCGTGCAGCCTGGCGCTGCAGGCTTGGCCTGCAGCCCGGCAGGGCTGCACAAGGGGCAGCCGGCCTGCGGCCGTGGGTGGTGTGGGCCTGCCCAAGGCTGGCCGCAGCCTGGGCGTGCAGCCACTGGCTGCAGGCGCTGCCTGCAGCCTGCCGGCTGCTGCGCCCAGTCTGGGCGTGCAGCCTGGCGCTGCAGGCTTGGCCTGCAGCCCGGCAGGGCTGCACAAGGGGCAGCCGTGGGCTGCCAGCCCCTCCGGGGTTGGTGGCTGCCCACGGCGGCTGCCGCCTTCACGGGCGGCGGTGCGGCGGTCCAAAAATCAGAAAATTTTGATTTTTAAATTTGAGATTTAATTTTAAATCATGTTTAAAAATATGTAATTGAAAATTTGAAATTTTTGAAATTACATATTATTACACATGATGATTAAAATTGTTTAAAATTTGAATTTGAAATTTAAATTTTTGGAGATTTAAATTTTAAATAATTCTTGGGATGAGAAATAAATGGAGAGGCTACATAAAGATGGATACAAGAAGACGAAACAAAATTCAAGACCCAAAGAATGCTTTGGATGGAATTTTGTAATCTTTATTTTCTTTGTTCTAGGATGGAACCATGGCTTGGTTATTCTGTCAATTATTTTTTCTGTGATATGTCATGGATGTATAAATATGTATTGATGGATGTTTTGTATGCATATTTGATAACATGTCATATAGGATAGGTGAGTGCCGCTCATACTATATTGATCATACATAATTTGTCAAAACTTGCATGTTTTTCAAAATATTGAGTGGGAGAGGGTTTCAAACAAAACCCACGGCCTCCATTGTTGATCCATATGTGAAAGCATGGTAACGCCTCGCGTCAGTTCCGACCTGACCACACCCTTCGGTAGGTGTTTACCGCCGCCGGTATACTAGATTGGATCTCCTATGTGGAAAACGTGTGCGGGTGCGATTCTATTCATGACCACCCCTCGGTGGCTTGGTAGGACGTGGATCGGGCTACGTAAACAATGGTTATACACTCAAGACTCGTTTAGTTATTAACCTTCCCTAGAAGCTCTGTTAACTAAACTGGTGGCCAAATAAGCGGTTATTAATATATGTCTTAACCTTGGAGGATTTAAGGTAACATATATTAATTGGACGGGGTCCATGTTCCGGCTATTTGTTCTCATGACCACCCCTCGGTGGCTTGGGGCAATAGGTGCTGAGAATTACCGTTGCAATGCTACATTTTTTTCAAGTTTCATGTAGGAACATACTTGTATGTTTTATTTGCTAAATTATCTGCATATTTGCTTGGGCTTTGTAATGATGTCTAGTATAATTTTATTTCAGTTCAAAATGTCACCGACACCCCTCATTTCGATACTTACTGAAAATAAGTTGAATGGCGACAATTATAAAGATTGGAAAAGAAATCTATTAATAGTTCTCAGCTGCGAGAGACACAAGTTCGTACTGGACGAACCATGCCCACCTGGGCCCAAACCTGACACACCACTTGAGGAGGTCCCGGTTGCCTATAATCGTTGGAGAGAATCCAATGAAATAGCTCGATGCTACATCCTTGCTAGCATGACGAGTGCTTTACAAAAGCAGCATGAGACTTATCAAGTTGCTGGGGAGATCATGGATAATCTGGAGGACATGTTCGGAGGCCAAGAAAAATTGGCTCGACAGTCCGCTATCACCAGCATTATGAACTCCAAGCAAAAGGCTGGTGCTCCGGTGAAGGACCATATGATCACTCTAATGGGATTCTTCGCTGAGGCTGCCGAAAATGGTGCTGAGTTAGACTACAACACCCAGATCGAGATGGTGTTCAAGACTCTGTCTAAAGATTTTGTGGGGTTTAAGGCCGCATACAATCTGGCGACAAAGGAGTTAGGACTTACCGAGCTCATGAAGCAACTACAGGCTTATGAGCGGATGATCAGGGATGAAGATGTGGTCCGACCTAAAGGAGAGGCCAATTTGGCGGAATCTTCCAATCCCTCACGGAAGAGGAAGAGGCCAAATAAGAAGCAAGTGGCTTCTAGTTCTTCTAATCCTCCTGTCTCGGACGGGAAGAAGAAGAAGAAGAACAAGAAGCCAAAGGACCCTAAAAAGTCCAAATGCTTCCACTGTGGGAAGGTAGGTCACTTCAAGAAGGCTTGCCGGGAATTCCTAGCCTCCAAGGGCAAGGAAGGTAAGGAACTTCATTATTTGGAAGCGTGTTTGGTGGAAGAATCGAAAGACACATGGGTCATTGATTCGGGCGCCACTAATCATGTTTGTGTTTCGATGCAGGGGTTCGTGGAAACGAGAAGTCTACATGATAGGAGCCTCTCGTTGCGGACTGGAGATGGTAGCTTTGTGGTGGCTGAGGCAGTGGGAGACGTTCATCTTTATTTTGATCAATTTAGGTTTATTTTATTGAAAGACTGTTTTTATGTTCCTAATTTTAGGAGGAACCTTATATCGGTAGCTTGTTTAATAAAGGATTCTTATTCAGTTTCTTTTAGTAAAAGAGTTGATATTCGTAGAAATAAGTCTTTTATCTGTTCTGGATGGATGGATGGAAACCTATATTTGATCAGACCAAAGATGTACTCACTGCTTGACACTGAATTAATTGATAACTCTAAAAGGTTGAAAGTTTCTCACTCTAACAAGGCATATCTTTGGCATTTAAGACTTGGTCATATTAATCAGGATAGGATTCAAAGATTGGTGAAAGACGGTCCTCTGGAATCTCTGGAGGAGGTACGACTTCCCCAATGTGAGTCTTGTCTAGAGGGTAAAATGACTAAGAGGTCTTTTGGAGCTAAGGGTACAAGGGCACAGGAGCTCTTAGAAATTGTGCACACTGACGTATGTGGCCCCATGAACGTCACAGCACGAGGAGGGTTCGAGTACTATGTCTCTTTCATAGATGATTACTCGAGGTATGGATATGTGTATCTGATGCACCGCAAGAGTGAAACCTTTGACAAGTTCAAAGAGTATCGTGCGGAAGTGGAAAAGCAATTGGATAAATCCATAAAGACACTTCGATCTGATCGAGGTGGCGAATACCTCTCCGATGAATTTCTAGGACATCTTGTAGAGAATGGGATATTATCCCAATTGACTGCACCTGGTACTCCACAACAGAATGGTGTAGCCGAAAGGAGAAACAGGACCTTATTGGATATGGTACGGTCCATGATGAGTTACTCAACGCTGCCATTATCATTTTGGGGACATGCTTTACAAACGGCGTGCTATATTCTGAACCAGGTTCCGAGCAAATCAATTCCTAGAACTCCGTATGAATTGTGGCGTGGCAGGAAGCCCTCCCTTGGACATATGAGAATATGGGGCTGCCCGGCACATGTACTGGATGGGGATGCGAAGAAGTTGGAACCAAGATCAGAATTGTGCATGTTTGTAGGGTATCCAAAGGGAACTAAAGGAGGTCTGTTCTATAACCCGAAGGAACAAAAGGTCATTGTCTCAACCCATGCGACATTCTTGGAGGAAAGTCACATGAATGACTTTAAGCCTCGAAGCAAAGTGGTGCTAGAGGAGTTATCGGGTGAAAGAACTGCTCCACAGATTTCGGTCTTGGACGCAAGTCCGAGTTCCAGTGAAAGACCTGCAGACGATCAACAATTTAGGGTACCTCGTCGTAGTGGGAGGGTTTCTAAGAAACCTAATTTCTTTATGTATGATGCTGAGGTATACCAGGCTGAGGCTCATGAGCATGAGGAAGATCCGGTCACATATGATGAAGCTATAAAGGATGTTGATTCTAGATCTTGGAAACAGGCTATGAATAATGAGATGGATTCTATGAAATCCAACTCTGTTTGGGAACTTGTAGATTTGCCGGATGGGATAAAACCCATTGGATGCAAATGGGTCTACAAAAGAAAGAAGGATGCGGAAGGGAGAGTGGAAACTTTCAAAGCTAGACTGGTTGCAAAGGGATACACGCAAAAGGCTGGAATCGATTACGAGGAAACCTTTTCGCCTGTTGCTATGCTGAAGTCTATCCGTATTCTTCTATCCATTGCTGCGGCTCTCGATTACGAGATCTGGCAAATGGATGTCAAGACGGCATTCTTGAATGGCCATCTTGAAGAGTGTATCTATATGATACAGCCCGAAGGGTTCGTAGCAAAAGGCCAAGATAGGAAAGTCTGCAAGTTGCTTAGATCCATTTATGGATTAAAGCAGGCATCCCGCTCATGGAACCAGAGGTTTGATCAAGCGATTAAGACATTTGGTTTTGAGCAGAACGTTGATGAACCTTGTGTTTATAAACGTATTAAGGATGGAAAAGTGGTCTTTCTGATACTCTATGTTGATGATATACTACTCATTGGGAATGATGTAGGGAACTTATCATCAGTCAAGCTTTGGTTACACCAGCAGTTTGACATGAAGGACTTGGGAGAAGCTAATTATGTTCTAGGCATTCGTCTCTTCAGAGATCGAAAGAACAAAATGATAGCGTTATCCCAAGCTTCATACATAGATAAAATAATTGACAAATATGCAATGCTAGAGGCAAAGAAAGGCTCACAACCTTCTATTGCCGGTTTAACTCTTTCATTGGATGACTGTCCCAAGACATCGGAAGAAAGAGAGCGTATGAGTAAGGTCCCTTATGCATCCGCTGTGGGTAGCCTTATGTATGCTATGCTTTGCACTCGCCCGGACATATGTTTTGCAGTAGGTATGGTGAGTCGATATCAAGCGAATCCTGGAACCAAGCACTGGCAAGCAGTAAAGCATATACTCAAGTATCTTAAGAGAACGAGGGATTATATGCTAGTGTATTCTGGAGGGGACCTAACACCCGTAGGATACACGGACTCAGACTTCCAGACTTGTAAGGATTCGAGGAAATCGACATCTGGATCAGTGTTTTTGCTCGGAGGAGGCGCCATTGTGTGGAGGAGCGTGAAGCAGGGCTGCACAGCTGACTCTACTATGGAGGCTGAGTATGTGGCTGCGGCTGAGGCATCTAAAGAAGCGGTTTGGCTCCGCAAGTTCTTTAGAGACCTTGAGGTCATTCCGGGTGTTGACAAGCCTATCACACTTTACTGTGATAATACAGGGGCTATTGCCAACACAAGGGAATCTCGGCACCACAAGAGGACCAAGCACATCGATCGGAGGTATCACATTATTAGAGGGCATGTGGAGACAGGACAAGTGGATGTATGTAAGATCGCGTCCGAGGACAACATCGCTGATCCCTTTACTAAGACTTTGGTAGCTAGAAGCTTTGAGAGGCATGTAGAGGCGATGGGGATGCGTAACATGGCACATCTGCTGGCTTAGGGCAAGTGGGAGATTGTTAGGAAATGCCCTAAGTATTAGAGACATTTTGATGTATTCATTTTGAACTGGATAATAAAATTATACATAGAGGTTATTCATTACATTGCTATCTGTCCTCGTCTTATTTACATGTTAAAGTAAATGTAAGCAAATATGGCTCACTGACTGCTTGTGTTAAAACTGTTAGAACGTTGCATGCAATGGACTTTTGTATGCGAGAAGACAATGTTCTAAAGTTAGCAGTCTAAACTATGGTCTGTAGTCTATGGGGTTAGACCGAGCATCTAACTCATGTTAAGACTATTATGTTGTCTAAAGCCTTAGAGGGGACGGTCTGTCTTGACTGTCTGGAGTTGGACTCCCAAGTAGAGACATGGATATGTTGCTTGGTGGTGACATATTAGACCGGGACTAAAGCGTGATTGATCTACGTAGTCCGCTATGAGTGGATCAATCTGCTTTTGACGTTCATTATGCAATAACCTTAATCCTGAGTAAATGAACTACTTCATGTATATGACTTGTGTACTTTGATGTTCCAATGGCTAAAGCGTCTCAGAGGGTAGTAAGCTTATAGACCGGCTCGTTGGGTGCATGACTTGTATACGATGAAGAGTTTGTTTGCAGATATCGGAATCATAGCTCTGAGGAGTTAAAGGTATCCTCTTAAAGGCATTATACTGAATGTGAAAATGGACAAGGCCTTGGGTCGTCTGCTGGGCGGATGACTTCTTATTCACATATGGTGAATAATCATTTTCTTGATTCGGTAGTATAATGGAACTTTAAGATAGCCTGATCAGTAGGATTAAACGGACTTTGACCTAAGGCTGATCATGGATATCATATGAGGGTTTTGCATATATGACAAGGTCATTGGATGGTAGCTCGTCATAGGCTTACGTAATACGGTATATAATTGGGAGTTCAGTTTCAGGTTTATAGTGGTGTGACTCTGAAATTAGTGATCATATGATTGAGTTGTTCGGTACAGAATGATGATCATATGGAATCACGGGAGCCCGATTATATATGTCCAATCAGTCCCTCTACTAGCTCCACATAATTCCTTAACGTTTGGCAAATTGATTTGTGTATGCTATTGGCTAGTTTATTATGCATGGATGGTGATGTCACAGGATTAGGATGGTAGACAAGATTCTCTCCGGTTGGATTCAGATTTTGTTTTGGATAATAGAGTACACAATTATTCGAACTCCAAATAAAGTTGCCATGATTTTATTTGAGATTGGATTGGAGTTGTAGAAAATTATCCATGAGAACAAGAATATGAAATACAACCGTTTTGTGGAATTTGAAATTTGAATTTTGAAATTTGAAATTTGAATTTTGAAATTTGAAATTTGAATTTTGAATTTGAAATTTGAATTTGAAATTTGAATTTGAAATTCGAATTTGAAATTTGAATTTGAAATTTAAATTTGAAATTTGAAATTTGAAATTTGAAATTTGAATTTGAAATTTGAATTTGAAATTTGAAATTCAAATTTTGAATCACAGTCCAAGTAGGATTCGAATTTGTTGTGGAAAATCCACAAGGTTTGAAATTCGAATTTGAGTTGGATTTGGAGAGGATAATCTTGTTAGAATCCTACTTGAATTTTGAATCCAAATCCCAACAAATAAGGGACGAAATTTTGAGGATAATCCTCATGAAAGATTTCGGATTTTGTGGATAAGATTCAAGGGAATATTCAAGCTTCAATCCTAGTTGAATTTGGTTTCTCTCTCCTCCCAAAAGTGGCCGAAATTTTGGATCCCTAATCCTAGGAAATTCGGTTATTTTTGGATAAGGTTAAGATGAGATTTTGCTTGAGAAATCCTAGTGGAATTTTGATTCTCCCTTATCCTAAAAGTGGCCGAAAATTTGGAGAGATTTTCTCCTTGTGAATTTCGGATTTTTTGGTTGGAAAAGGGAGATAAGATTCTAGCTAAAATCTTGTTAAGATTTGGATTGGATTTATCTAGCAAAAACCGAATTTATTTGGGAGATTTTCCCTTTGGAAAATTCGGATTTTTTGGGTTTGGATAAGGGAAAATATCTTTTCCTAGTCCAATTCGAATTCAGAGAATCACCTCATGCAGGTCTATAAATAGAGGTCCTGCCACTCCAGTTCTCTTAGACCACAGACTCTCAGGTGAGCAGGCTTATTGTTGCACAGCTCATCGTGACAATAAAGTTCTTTAGAGATCTGGGTGGTCGGAAGAAGACTAGCAGTGCTAGCATACCGATCGAGGTTCAGAGTGCCCACACACTCAGCCATTCGGGAATTGGAGAATAGTAGAGAAGGCTAGTTGGTTGAAGCCTCCGGTCATTCTCCTCCTGTTCATTGGCGTCCTTGAGGTATGAGTTTTAATTGTTGATGGTTTATTGTATATGGCATCATGAGATATTTAACGATCTAAAAATTTTTATTGTTCCGCTGCGCCACTCTGATACGTTTTTCCGGTTTATTTTCCTACAGCCGTGGTCAACGCCGGTCAACGGCCGGTCAACGCCGGTCAACGGCGGTCAACGGCGACCCGGAGACCGAAAATTGAAGAATGGCCCGTTGGCCTATTTTCGACGTTCCTGACACATCCGCGGCATCGGATTTGCAAACCGGAGTTTCAAAAGTGAAGAACGACGATTCAAAGATTGCGCGGTCGAGACCGAACGGTTCGTCTGACCGCCGATGGGAATGATTTTGGTAGTAGTTTTGATCTACTGATTCCTCAATTTATTATTGGAAATAATTATGTATTAATTATGGTTTACTGACTTGAGGAATTGTAAGAAAAAGGGGTGAAATATCGAAAAAGAGAATGTGAGAAAATGTGAATATTTTTACGTAAAAAGCGGAGCTTTTACGTAAAAATTAGGCCTCTGGTTTAGTACGTGGTAGGTTAGAATAGGTTAGATGGTTTTGAGGCGTTTCCTAAACGCCGGAAACCTAAAAATTAAGCGGAAATGCTGCCGAAATTTCTAAAACGGCACAAAGGGGTATTTTAGGAAACGAGGGCTGAAAATGTGATCGGGATGGAAACCCGAGCTCCCTCGATGACCTAGGTCCGGGAAAGAAGGACGGACGTTGTGAGGATTAGTGAACCGCCCCATTAGAAATTTCGTAATGTAAGAAAACGACCCTTATGTCAAAATAGTACCACCCGAGGGACGGGTGTGATCTAAGCATAAAATTTGGGGCGATTACATCGGTAACGGTAACCCGACAGGCTAAATGGTCATACGGGAGGTATTCAGTCAGTCGACTGGTCGGTTAGCCAGTCAAGGACCAAGTTTGAATGGGATAGTGAGAGACAGTGATTAATTTGTCAAGTAGACAAATTAATCAAGCACGATTAAAAATTAGATATCAAAATTTCCCAAAGTAGAGCGGTTGGGTACCGATAGGCATCGGTACCACACAATGATAAGTTTATTAGTTCCTAACGATAGAGTGACCTAAGAGTGATGTTAATTAATTTATTGGGTAAATAAATTAATTAACAATGATTAGAAAATCAAATTCTTAAGAGGAGGGCAATTAGTACCGATAAGGATTGGTACCACATAACAAGAATTTTTATTAGTCACTAATGACCACGGTGACCTAAGAGTGAATGTTAATGAAATGCATTATGATTACAGGGAGGTACCTGTATTGTGACAAAGGCGAGAGTATAAACTGTCTGCTGACAGGTAAGTACAACTCCGCCTACAGCATGGATAAAATGAATTTAAAATGATGCTTTTCCAGTATTTTAAGTATGTATCTTGCACACGATGCTGCACAGCATACATAAGAGCATATAGCTTCACAATCGAGTAGATTGATGAAAGAACAAGATAGAAGCCATAGATCCCTACCGCGTAGGATTAGGGACAGCTTAGAGAAGCGTATGGCTAGAACAGTTAAACAAGATGGAAATAAATAGGTGTGTCGTACCGGCTCCTTCAGTCGAAGGGGTTTCCAGTTAAAGAAAGTTCAGGCCACAAGTTGAGCATCAGTTGATGGCTCTTCGGCATTAGTTGACCTCGGGCGTTACCGTTGGTCTGCGCGCACACGGTACTGACACATGGGCCCTAAATAGACAAGAAAAGAAAAGAAAAGTTTGAAGCATAAATGAACATAACCGGATCATGCATTAGTTATAGTTCGCTATGCTTTCTTTTTCAGTAGAGTGCATACAGTACACGATGCTTCTGTCATGCATAAAGTATGTGAAGTTTTATATTCAGTGTTATGACATGTTATGTGATGACATGATATGTGAGCTGATATGTGATATGCTTATATGATATATGATTTATTAAGTGATATATGTCATGCCTATGATTTTACGTATGTGCTATGTTTTAAACATGTTTTGCGGTTAACATGTTGTACTTACTGGGCGTAAAGCTCACGGAGTGTGTTCATGCTGTAGGTAAGCATCCTATAGCGTAAACATCAAGGGACGATGATGGTGGCGGAGGTGGATGTGAGGATGAGGTTATGGATACACCGCGAGTATTCTTCCGCACAGTATGAGTAAATAATATTTTGAATGGTGACAGTTAAATAGTATTTTGAATAGTAAAGGTTAAACGGTATTTTAGAACAGTAAACAGTATATGTATGAGTAGTATATTTAAATAGTATCTGGTGAATAGTAATCAGCTAAACAAGTATATAATTATGTATGTATAATTGAAATCCTTATGTTTTTCAAATTCCGCATTTTAATAGTATGCATACGTGAATAGTAAATACGTACGTGTATATAAAAAAAAAAAAAATTCCCTCTAAATTTATGGTATTAAATTCAGCAAGTTTAAGTATCGGTTTTAAAGAAGAAGTATAAGTAAAAGTTAAAGAAGCAAGTAATAAGAGTTTTCAGTGACGGTCCGGGCCGCTGAGGGCACGGGGCATCACAGTTGGTATCAGAGCGGTTTCCTGCCATCCTACCTCACATCACCGCATGCCTGCCTCATCTGTCCAAGTAAGTTAGTTTTATTTTTAGTCGGTAAATGTTTATCTATTGAAGATAACATTTTATAGTAATGAGATGACGAAACCTATGATGGCGAGGATAAGACGAAGAGATGCTGAGATCATTATACAAAAATCACGACCGTGCAGTGCTAGAGAACTGCTCAGAGAAAGAACATGGATTGCTGCTCGAGTTGTACCGATCTTCAGAGCTAGTTGTCCACTAAGTTTCGAGTGGCAAACAGTACTCCTGCACTCCATGAGAATGTCAGGACTGGTTTCACGTTATCAAAGTGATTCCCCGATTGTACGCCATTGGTCAGGATAACTGAGTCCTGTTGGCTGTTGATATCTCTCAGGAAGATACTCTCGTGTGTATCGGGATCCTTATGACCAGGATGAGCTCTTAACTGTGTCGAGTTTCGCCATACCGCGATTGAGCCAATCTCTGAGAGCAGTCCAGCATCAGCCCCAGTTTTTCTCTATGGGCAAGCAGGGAGTGAAACCGCCTAAGTTCCCTAGAGTTATGGATATATGAGAATTTGTTCATCGGACTGAAAGACTGCAGCTGATGTCCGGTGATACAGTTCTAACGTATGTTGTTCGCTACAAGGAACCGATATGGACTTCTACAATACACGCCGAGAGAAAAGTGCTCAACCCCGGGAACTCTACACAAGCCCAAGGCATTATAGCAGCCGCCATTATAGAGGGTGACCCGGTAGAACCAGCACCCCAACTGGCCGATGAAGAGTTCATGGCCGAGCACCAGCCAGAAGTACACGAGGGCAATAGGGAGTCGATGGAGAACCCCGAACCAGCCCGTATGTCTCCCGAACACCCCATGAGAGAGGAAGATAACGCGACTCTTTTCGACGCCCATCCCGACGATGAGGGAAAGGAGATCCCCAATCGCTTTAGTAATGACGAAGTCATCATAGCCAGCGATGACGAGGTCAGTTTCAGCTGAGAAGAAGAAGAGAACCCAGAGGAGTACTCACTCAGTGATAGTGACGATGAGGAGATGCCTGATACTGAATCAGGATTATCCTTCCAATAGTAGTAACCCTTCTGCGGGAATGTTAGTTATGAAAATATATAGAGGGAAGCAGTAGCTCTCCCCCGTCAGTTATAGCATAATGTACTTGTTGGGATCGTATAGGGGAAGTGTGTGTCACTCCCACTGAACTAGAATCTTGAATATATGTATATATATTATGTGAAATATATTATGAGATAAGTAGTAAAGCTTTGCCCTAGGGGCCAGATATAATATTTTTCCACAGTGTGAGTATGATATGACAGAAAGTGCAGGATGAATCCTAGCACTCAGACGATGTCCCAATACAATGTGGCAATTGTATTGAACATCACAGTATAAGAGAAAGAAAGGTGGATATAGTGTGTATATTTATATCCATAATGTTTGAGTAAGATTGTTAAGTAAGAAAGAAAACGATATGTGATACAAGTCCCAAGTACAGAATTTAAGAGACTTATATTTTTTCCTTTCCCGTTGTACGATAGGGTTACATAGGAAAACATGGCAAGAACGAGAGCTTAGTTAAACCCAGCATCCCGAGAGGATGAGTTGATAGCACAGATTGCAGCCATGCGAGAGATGATGGAGAACTAGCAACCGGAGCTAAACCAGCTTAAGGAACAGCTGGGCCAGCAACCCCAGGCACCACAGTCAGTAAAGATGCTAGCACAGGAGGCTCTAGCAGCCCCAGAAACTCTAAGGGAACAAGCAGCTCCTCCAGCCCAGGAGGCACTAGCGCCTATAGTAATGGCTACTCTCATAGCAGCAATTGTTTTTTTTTTTTTTTTTTTTTTTGCCAATCCCTAGGGAAGGCGACTTGTATGAAAGATTCCGACGCATGAAAGCGTTAGAATTCTTAAGAATCACCAACCCTATAGAGGCCGATGATTGGCTAACGGATATCCAAGTAATCTTGGATTTTATAGGGTTAACAGATAGAGAAAGAAAGTGATGTGCACATCCTTCACCCTGCGCAATGAGGCGCGTTAGTGGTGGAAGATGGTAACCATTAGGAGGAACATTAGAGAGATGAGCTGGAGTGATTTCATTGAGGAATTCAAGGAGATGTACTTCAACGAGGAAGCACTAGTAGCGCAGTAAGACGAGTTCGACAACCTGCACCAATGTAGTATGACTGTTATGGAGGCAGTCAAGAAGTTTGAACAGTTGGCTCAACTTTGTCCAGATTTAGTACCGACTAAAAGGAGAGAGTCAGACGAATGCTGAAGATGTTCAGAACGGAAATCACAGTTTAGGTCTGTAGCAGAGGGCACGGACCAGCGACACTAGCAGAATGTGTCAGCAAGACTATCTGAGCTGAGTACTAGTCGGCTCAGGATAAGGAGCGAAAGGCGCAGAATGTTAAGGCACGAAAGGAGGAGAAAATGCAAGCCGAGCAGACTCAGGAGAAGCAGAACCCCGAGTCACAACACAGAGGGCAAAATGTGGGAACCGGCCACAATAATAGGCATTCCTATAACAACAACAAGAGAAAAGGGGAATTAAGGCAACCAAGATTCACAGGAGAATTTCCCCAGAAGAGAGACGACCAGGAAGGAATGACAGCCAATACCCGACGTGCACGAGATGCGGAAAGAGGCACCCAGGAGAATGCAAGCAGAGAGCAAGTGGTTGTTTCATCTATGGCAAGGAAGGCCACTATGCCAAAAAAAAAAAAAGGTTTAGGACACAACGTTGTCATAAACTGTTGAAGGCGAAAAATCATTTTCGAACCAATCGGATGTGAAAAGTTCATCTACAAGGGTTTGTCGCCAGAGCAACCAAAGACGATGATATCAGCAGTGAAGGCTCGCGAGATACAATCCAGTGGATGCACGGACTTCCTAGTATACGTAGCAGATAAGACTCAAGGAATAGAGATAGGACCCGACAACGTACCGATAGTCAGGGAATTCATAGAGATATTTCTAGAAGATCTTGCAGGACTCCAACCAGAGCGCAGGATCTCGTTCGAGACTGAACGTCTACTAGAATCAGCCCCATCTTTGAGGCCCCCTACAGAATAGGCCCTATAGAGCTAAAGGAGCTCTAAGCCCAGCTAAAGGACTAAATAAATAAGGGATTCATTCGACAGAGCTATTCACCCTGGAGAGCACCCATACCATTCGTGAAGAAGAAAGATGGACCACTGAGAATGTGCATCGACTACAAAGAGTTTAATAGGGTTACGATTAAGAACAAGAACCTGTTACCGTTGGTTAACAATTTAATTGATCAGCTGCGAGACGCTGCTGTGTTCTCGAAGATCAATTTACGTTCCGAGTACCATCAACTATGAATCAGGAATGAAGATGTACCCAAAACAGCCTTTCAAACGTGGTACGGACATTATGAGTTTCTGTTCATGTTGCTCAGATTGACGGACGCGCCAGTAGCTTTTATGAACCGGATGAACCGTATGTTCAAGGACTATTTGGATAAGTTTGTCATTGTGTTCATCGATGACATACTTATACACTCTAAGACGAAGGAAGAGTACGAAGAGCACTTAATTATCATTTTGCGCATGCAACAGGACCATCAGTTATACACCAAGTTCTCCTAGTACGAGTTTTGACTGGAGAAGGTCCATTTTCTAGGTCACGTAGACCCCAAGGAAGGAGTATCTGTGGACCCGATGAAAATTGATGCAGTTAGCGCGTGGCCAGCTCAGAGGAACGTAACGGGAATTCACAGTTTCTTTAAACTAACAGGATGTTACCTACACTTAGTCGAAGGCTACTAAAAGTTAGCTGCTTCGCTCACAGTGCTCACCAAGAAGGGAAAGAGATATAAGTGAATCGACAAGTGTAAGGAAAGCTTTCAAGAGCTGAAATGAAGACTCATAAGCACTCCAATGCTGACCATTTCAAGGGTTGGTCAAGGAAGCTTTGTGATTTAAGCGCCGCATCTAAAACCGAGTTGGAAACTGTGTTGATGCAGAGTGGTAGAGTAGTCGCGTATGCTTCACAACAACTCAAAAACCTTGAAAAGAGCTACCCAACGCGTGATCTGGAGCTAGTAGCGATAGTTTTTACGATAAAAGCATGGAGGCACTACCTGTACAGAGTCACGTGCGAGAATTACATCGACCACTAGAGCCTCAAATGTATCTTTAAGCAGAAAGAGCTCAACATGAGGCAGTGTAGATGGCTAGAGTTCATAAGCATTACGACCGTGAGATCCTATACCATCCGGGGAAAGCCAATAAGGTGGCTGATGCACGGAGTCAGAAGTATATTACTATGCCTATGACTATTAGTGCTTTGTCAGGAACGCTACAAAGGAGCTATGTGACAGCGAGCTCAAGATTTTGATAGGGAGATTGTCTGACATGACCCTCCAATCGATGCTCCAAGAAGAGATCAAGATCGGTCAAGACTTCGAATTGTCCTTGAACAAGCTCAAAAAGGAGGCTACAGAGGATCAAAGTTCAGAGTTTAAGATCCCTAAGGACGACGTACTCTACTACAGAGGTAGAGCGTGTGTTATGAAAAATGAAGAACTCACGAAGCGAATCTTTTTGGAACCTTACGAGACATCATATTCTGTACATCCGGTGGTGAATAAGATGTACAAGTACCTGAAGGAAAGCTTTTGGTGGCCTGAAATGAAGAATGACAATGTCAAGTTTGTCGCCAAATACCTTACGTGCCAGAAGGTTAAGGCAGAACACCAGCGCCCAACAGGATAATCGTAGAAAATTAAGCTACCCAAGTAGAAATGGGACCAGATTACGATGAATTTCATAATCGGATTGCCGAAGACGTCAAACGATAATGACACAATCTGGGTGATTGTAGAAAGACTGATGAAATCAGTTAGATTTATAGCAATGAAAGTTAGCTACTCGGTGGAACGACCAGTAGAAATCTATGCGGCACAGTTCGTGAAACGGCATGGAATACCAGAGTCGATCGTCTCAGATCGTAGTGGACGCTTTACCTCCAGATTTTGGCGAAGTGTTCAAGCCGCATTACGGTCCAAGTGAGAGTTCAGCACAGCATTTTATCCTCAGACCGACAGTTAGTCTGAGAGGACCATACAGATGTTAGAGGACATGTTGAGACCTGTGTCCTAG
Source organism: Antiaris toxicaria (assembly GCA_035233585.1). Classification (NCBI taxonomy): domain Eukaryota; kingdom Viridiplantae; phylum Streptophyta; class Magnoliopsida; order Rosales; family Moraceae; genus Antiaris; species Antiaris toxicaria. The sequence continues at coordinate 51,137,814 of CP141153.1, forward strand.
ACTTCAAAGGAAATTGAGATTAGAAGCTACCATTGAGCGAGTTCTCGTACAACAGCAACTATCATTCCTCGATAGGAATGGCACTGTACGAGACACTCTGTGGAAGGGAATGTAGATCCCTGGCTCATTAGTACAAAACCAGAGAAAAACGGCTAGTTAGCTCAGACATCATCAAGAATACCATGGCAGACGTGAAGCTAATACGAAAAACGTAAGATACAGTGCACAGTCGACAGAAGAATTTTGACGATAAGCGCCATAGACCCCTCGAGTTTCAAGTAGAGACACCCATGAAAAGGATGATGCGCATTGAAAAGAAAGGAAAGCCCAATCCTAGGTACATAGGACCCTTGAGATAATAGAGAAAGTCGGGAAGGTGGCTTATAGACTAGCACTTCCTCCCGAGTTAGTTACAGTGCACAACGTCTTTCACGTCTTCATGCTGAAGAAGTACGTGCCAGACAGCTCCCATGTTCTTAGCCAAGAATCCGTTGTAGTATACGCTGATCCAACGTACGAGGAGTGCGGATCCTAGTCAAAGAGGAGAAGGTACTTAGGAATAAAGTATACTGCTAGTAAAAGTGTTGTGGCGGAATCATCGTGTTGAGGAAGCCACATGGGAATGGGAAGAAGACATGAGAAGAGACGTCCCGGAATTATTCTAATTTTCGAGGACGAAAATTTTGTAAGGGGGGTAGGTTGTAATGACCGCCATTTTTATGGCACCTACTTACCATGTAATAAGTCATTAAGGAATAAAATGGACATACTTTAATGTCTTTTAGTGCAAATTTAAGTAACACAGTCAGGTATACGGCCGTGTGAGTGACCGTATGCCATTCGGATTGTGTATCTGTTAGTAGCCGTGTGAGTGTACATAGCCATGTAGTGTAACACGGTCAAGCACACGGCTGTGTAAGAGGCTGTGTACCACTCAGATAGATGAATGTGTTTCAAAGACATGGTCGTGTTGAGTAGTCTCAACTAGTACGCGCTTGTGTCTGAAATGTACACGCCCGTGTTACGTTGCACACGCACGTGTAAGAGTCTGTGTAGAAGGCTGTGTAATGAGCTGAGAGCCACTGTAATGACTCTCATGAATTATGAAACTTAATTACTATGTAATGGTGTAATTAAGTTAATAAGCACAGTGTGCTTTTCAGTTGAATGAATTAAACAGGAATAGTAACGTTTAATTACTATTCATGCAGTGAAAGGGGTAATCGACAGTGAAATCGGTCCACCCTATTATGTGAGTATGCGTTGAGACACGCAATATCCAGAAACCGGTCTAGACGACCATTTCATGATACAGAACTGATGAGCTAGTTATCAGTATGCTCAGACTGGTCATCTGAGTGCAGCAGTGATAATTGCCCTAATAGATGTATAGTATCGAGAAAAGTAGTCTAGATGACCTCTTCTCGCCAATGGACTGACAAAATCAAAGTCAGAACGCTCAGATTAGTCAGTCAAATAGTGAATAGTGATTAGTGAATAGTGAATAGTGAGTAGTGAGAAACGCAGTGTCAGGTTAGTGGCCAAGACGGCCTTAATCTGGCATAAAACTGATATATTAATAGTCAGTAGGCTCAATCTGGTCAATTGAGCACAAAATGTAGATTTTGTTTAAGGGTTACGCAGTATTGGGATGAGGGTCAAGACGACCTTTTCTCGTCCCGAAACTGATATATTTAGACTCAAGACGCCCAAATTAGTCAATCGGGTACCTGACACATTTTTCAAGACGGGGTCATGCAGATCCCGAAAACTGGTCCAGAAGACCTCAGATGGACGTAAAACTGATAAATTTGAAATCAGCACGTCCAAATTAGTCAAGAGAGACTGTGTTTGAAATTTCACGCGAAAATGCCTCGTTATGCGTGCACAGTGTCAACACAGTGTAGGCCTAACCACAGTATCAAGAAATTGGTCAAGGTGACCTCTTCTTGATATAAAACTGATATATTTGGAATCAGAATGCTCAAATTAGTCATTTGAGCACAAAAAGTAATTTTTGACCAGGAACCATACAGTATCGGGAAACTGGTCGAGACGACCTCGGATGAAGATAAAACTGATATATTTGGGTTCAGTACGCCCAAATTAGTCAGTATAGCCTATCTTAAAATTTTTCAAAAAATTAGTATAAAGGACGAAATTTTGGGGATTCTAGAAAAATAGCCCCCATATTTTTTCAAATCTCATTTTCTCCCTCCCCACACCACACGAAGATGAACAGTGACCGACCATCGAATCCGGCCTCCGTTTTCGACACCGCCGGCACCATTGGAAAGCTCTCGACGAGCTGATTCCAACGGTGGGCCGAGTCGACTGAACCGACGCCGGAGCACGCCGCACGCGCCGCCCAAAGCCGCCGGTGGCCGAATTTTTCAAACCGCCGTATCTCCGCCGTCCGACGTCCAAATGCCACGATTCCGGTCCCAATGGATTCGTGGTGAAGAGTAGAACAAAACCCAGGCTTCATTTCACGTCAACAGCCGCCGGATCGTGCCGCCCAAGGTTCGCCGTCGCCGTCGCCATCGCCGCCGTCGGATCTCGCTATTCCGGCGGAGTTGAGTTGCAAGGTCGGTATCAAAATGCTCAGAACAACACGTAGATCAAAAGCCCTAAATCAATTTTGGGCAACAACGCCGGAAAAATGAAGATCCAACGCCGCCGCCGTCGCCGACTTTTCGAGAGCCGATTTCCGGTGATAGGAGCCTCGATTCGTGAAATTGACACCACCAATGGGTTCCTCTCGTCGAGCTCTTCAAGATGGTGGTCGCCACTTCCATCGCCGCCGTGGTCAACGCCGGTCAACGGCCGGTCAACGCCGGTCAACGGCGGTCAACGGCGACCCGGAGACCGAAAATTGAAGAATGGCCCGTTGGCCTATTTTCGACGTTCCTGACACATCCGCGGCATCGGATTTGCAAACCGGAGTTTCAAAAGTGAAGAACGACGATTCAAAGATTGCGCGGTCGAGACCGAACGGTTCGTCTGACCGCCGATGGGAATGATTTTGGTAGTAGTTTTGATCTACTGATTCCTAAATTTATTATTGGAAATAATTATGTATTAATTATGGTTTACTGACTTGAGGAATTGTAAGAAAAAGGGGTGAAATATCGAAAAAGAGAATGTGAGAAAATGTGAATATTTTTACGTAAAAAGCGGAGCTTTTACGTAAAAATTAGGCCTCTGGTTTAGTACGTGGCAGGTTAGAATAGGTTAGATGGTTTTGAGGCGTTTCCTAAACGCCGGAAACCTAAAAATTAAGCGGAAATGCTGCCGAAATTTCTAAAACGGCACAAAGGGGTATTTTAGGAAACGAGGGCTGAAAATGTGATCGGGATGGAAACCCGAGCTCCCTCGATGACCTAGGTCCGGGAAAGAAGGACGGACGTTGTGAGGATTAGTGAACCGCCCCATTAGAAATTTCGTAATGTAAGAAAACGACCCTTATGTCAAAATAGTACCACCCGAGGGACGGGTGTGATCTAAGCATAAAATTTGGGGCGATTACATCGGTAACGGTAACCCGACAGGCTAAATGGTCATACGGGAGGTATTCAGTCAGTCGACTGGTCGGTTAGCCAGTCAAGGACCAAGTTTGAATGGGATAGTGAGAGACAGTGATTAATTTGTCAAGTAGACAAATTAATCAAGCACGATTAAAAATTAGATATCAAAATTTCCCAAAGTAGAGCGGTTGGGTACCGATAGGCATCGGTACCACACAATGATAAGTTTATTAGTTCCTAACGATAGAGTGACCTAAGAGTGATGTTAATTAATTTATTGGGTAAATAAATTAATTAACAATGATTAGAAAATCAAATTCTTAAGAGGAGGGCAATTAGTACCGATAAGGATTGGTACCACATAACAAGAATTTTTATTAGTCACTAATGACCACGGTGACCTAAGAGTGAATGTTAATGAAATGCATTATGATTACAGGGAGGTACCTGTATTGTGACAAAGGCGAGAGTATAAACTGTCTGCTGACAGGTAAGTACAACTCCGCCTACAGCATGGATAAAATGAATTTAAAATGATGCTTTTCCAGTATTTTAAGTATGTATCTTGCACACGATGCTGCACAGCATACATAAGAGCATATAGCTTCACAATCGAGTAGATTGATGAAAGAACAAGATAGAAGCCATAGATCCCTACCGCGTAGGATTAGGGACAGCTTAGAGAAGCGTATGGCTAGAACAGTTAAACAAGATGGAAATAAATAGGTGTGTCGTACCGGCTCCTTCAGTCGAAGGGGTTTCCAGTTAAAGAAAGTTCAGGCCACAAGTTGAGCATCAGTTGATGGCTCTTCGGCATTAGTTGACCTCGGGCGTTACCGTTGGTCTGCGCGCACACGGTACTGACACATGGGCCCTAAATAGACAAGAAAAGAAAAGAAAAGTTTGAAGCATAAATGAACATAACCGGATCATGCATTAGTTATAGTTCGCTATGCTTTCTTTTTCAGTAGAGTGCATACAGTACACGATGCTTCTGTCATGCATAAAGTATGTGAAGTTTTATATTCAGTGTTATGACATGTTATGTGATGACATGATATGTGAGCTGATATGTGATATGCTTATATGATATATGATTTATTAAGTGATATATGTCATGCCTATGATTTTACGTATGTGCTATGTTTTAAACATGTTTTGCGGTTAACATGTTGTACTTACTGGGCGTAAAGCTCACGGAGTGTGTTCATGCTGTAGGTAAGCATCCTATAGCGTAAACATCAAGGGACGATGATGGTGGCGGAGGTGGATGTGAGGATGAGGTTATGGATACACCGCGAGTATTCTTCCGCACAGTATGAGTAAATAATATTTTGAATGGTGACAGTTAAATAGTATTTTGAATAGTAAAGGTTAAACGGTATTTTAGAACAGTAAACAGTATATGTATGAGTAGTATATTTAAATAGTATCTGGTGAATAGTAATCAGCTAAACAAGTATATAATTATGTATGTATAATTGAAATCCTTATGTTTTTCAAATTCCGCATTTTAATAGTATGCATACGTGAATAGTAAATACGTACGTGTATATAAAAAAAAAAAAAATTCCCTCTAAATTTATGGTATTAAATTCATCAAGTTTAAGTATCGGTTTTAAAGAAGAAGTATAAGTAAAAGTTAAAGAAGCAAGTAATAAGAGTTTTCAGTGACGGTCCGGGCCGCTGAGGGCACGGGGCGTCACACAACATGCCCAAACTAGTCAAGATAGCTCATGTTGAAATTTTGGACAAAAAGGGTATAAAAGGTCGAAATTGCAAAAAAGGCCCCATAATTTTCCTTTTCTAGATTTTCTTCCCCACACCTACACCGTCGGTGAACAGTGACCGACCATCAGAAACGGTCTCCGTTTTTGACACCGCCAGTCTCGTTGGAAAGTTCTCGACGAGCTGAGTCCAACGGTGTGCTGAATCGACGGAACCGACGCTGGAGAACGCTGCGCGCGCCGCCCGAAGCCGCTGGTGGCCGAAAATTTCAAACGGCCGTATCTCTGCCGTCTGACCTCCGATCGACACGATTTCGGTCCCAAAAGTTTTGTTGTGAAGAGGAGAACAAAACCTATAGCTCATTTCACCTCAACAGCCGTTGGATCGCGTCGCCAGAAGCCGTGACATCGCCGCCGTGGAATCCGTTGATTTCGGCGGAGTTGAGCCACACTACCGGTCTTAAAATGCTCAGAGAAGAACGAGGAGCAAAAGCCCTCAAACAATTTCGGGTAACAACCCTGGCACGACGGAGATTCAACACCGCCGCCGTGGGTCAACTTTTTGAGGCCAATTGTCGATGATCGGAGCCTCCAATGGTGAAATTGACGCCACCAATGGACTCCTCTCATTGAGATCTTCAAGGTGGACACCTCCTTTGTTCTCACCGCCACCGTCCGCCGCCGGTTAACACCGGAGTCAACATCGGTCAACGGGGTCAATGGCGACCCGGGGGCGGAAAAATGAAGAATGGCCCATTTGCCTATTTTCAACGTTCTGGACACATCCGCGGCATCAGAATTGCCAACCGGGATTCCGAACGTGAAGAATGGAGACAAAAAGTTTGTGTGATCGAGACCGAACAGTTCGTCCGATCACCGACAGGATGATTTCGGTAGCGATTTCATTTCCCTTCATTCCTTATTTATGTATTGGAATGATTTGTATGTAAATTGTATTCAAATTGTAAAAAGAAAAGAAAATGAAAAGAGTAAAATGAATGAAATGTCAGAAAAAGAAAATGTATGGAAATTGTGAATATTTTTACGTAAAAAGTTGAGTTCTACGTAAAAATTAGGCCTCTGGTATAGTACGTGGTAGATTAGACTAAGTTAGTGTAATGACCGCCATTTTCATGACACCTACTTACCATGTAATAAGTCATTAAGGAATAAAATGGACATAATTTAATGTCTTTTAGTACAATTTAAGAAACACGGTCAAGTACACGGTCGTGTAAGAGGCTGTATACCGCTCAGATAGATGAATGTATTTCAAAGTCATGGCCGTGTTGAGTAGTCTCAACTAGTACACGCCCATGTCTGAAATGTACATGCCCGTGTTGCGTTGCACACGCACGCATAGGAGTCCGTGTAGAACGCTGTGTAATAAGTCGAGAGCCACTGTAATGACTCTCATGAATTATGAAACTTAATTACTATGTAATGATGTAATTAAGTTAATAAACACGGTGTGCTTTTCAGTTGAATGAATTAAACGGGTATACTGACGTTTAATTTCTATTTATGCAGTGAAAGGGGCAACCGACAGTGAAATCGGTCTACCCTATTATGTGAGTATGCGTTGAGGCACGCAATATCAAGAAACCGGTCTAGACGACCATTTCATGATACAGAACTGATGAGCTAGTCATCAGTACGCTCAGACTGGTCATCTGAGCGCAGAAGTGATAATTGCCCTAATAGATGTACAGTATCGAGAAAAGTGGTCTAGATGACCTCTTCTCGCCTAGAGACTGACAAAATCGGAGTCAGAACGCTCCGATTAGTCAGTCAGATAGTGAATAGTGATTAGTGAATAGTGAGAAACGCAGTGTTAGGTTAGTGGCCAAGACGGCCTTAATCTGGCATAAAACTGACATATTAATAGTCAGCGGGCTCAATTTGGTCAATTGAGCATAAAATGTAGATTTTGTTTAAAAGATACACAGTATTGGGATGAGGGTCAAGACGACCTTTTCTCGCCCCAAAACTGATATATTTAGACTCAGGACGCCTAAATTAGCCAATCGGGCACCTGACACGTTTTTCAAGACGGGGTCATACAGATCCCGAAAACTGGTCTAGAAGACCTTAGATGGACGTAAAACTGATAAATTTGAAATCAGCACGTCCAAATTAGTCAAGAAAGACTGTGTTTGAAATTTCACACGAAAATGCCTCGTTATGCGTGCACAGTGTCAACACAGTGTAGGCCTAACCACAATATCAAGAAATTGGTCAAGATAACCTTTTCTTGATACAAAACTAATATATTTGGAATCAGAATGCGCAAATTAGTCATTTGAGAACAAAAAGTAATTTTTGACCGGGAACAATGCAGTATCGGGAAACTGGTCGAGACGACCTCGGATGAAGATAAAACTGATATATTTGGGTTCAGCACGCCCAAATTAGTCAGTATAGCCTATCTTAAAATTTTTCAAAAAAATTAGTATAAAAGGACGAAATTTTTGGGACTATTGAAAAATAGCCCCCATAATTTTTTCCAAATCCCATTTCCTCCCCCAACACCACACGATGATGAACAGTAACCATCAGTCGAATCCGACCTCTGTTTTCGACACCGCCGGCACCATTGGAAAGCTCTCGACGAGCTGATTCCAACGGTGGGCCGAGTCAACCGAACCGACGCCGGAGCACGTCGCACGCGCCGCCCAAAGCCACCGGTGGCTGAATTTTTCAAACCGCCGTATCTCCGCCGTCCGACGTCCAAATGCCACGATTCTGGTCCCAATGGATTCGTGGTGAAGAGTAGAACAAAACCCAGGCTTCATTTCACGTCAACAGCCGTCGGATCGCGCCACCCAAGGTTTGCCGTCGCCGTCGCCGTCGCCATCGCCGCCGTTGAATCTCGCTATTCCGGCGGAGTTGAGTTGCAAGGTCGGTGTCAAAATGCTCAGAACAACACGTAGATCAAAAGCCCCAAATCAATTTTGGGCAACAACGCCGAAAAATGAAGATCTAACACCGCCGCCGTCGCCCACTTTTCGAGGGCTGATTTCCGGTGATAGGAGCCTCGATTGGTGAAATTGACACCACCAATGGGTTCCTCTCGTCGAGCTCTTCAAGATGGTGGTCGCCACTCCCATCGCCGCCGTGGTCAACGCCGGTCAACGGCCGGTCAACGGCGACCCGGAGACTGAAAATTGAAGAATGGCCCGTTGGCCTATTTTTGACGTTCCGGACACATCAGCGGCATCGGAATTGCAAACCGAAGTTTCAAAAGTGAAGAACGCTGATTCAAAGATTGTGCGGTCGAGACCGAACGGTTCGTCCCACCGCCGGCGGGAACGATTTTGGTAGTGGTTTTGATCCCTTGATTCCTCAATTTATTATTGGAAATAATTATGTATGAATTATGATTTACTGACTTGAGGAATTGTAAGAAAAAGGGATGAAATGTTGAAAAAGAGAATGTGAGGAAATGTGAATATTTTTACGTAAAAAGCGGAGCTTTTACGTAAAAATTAGGCCTCTAGTTTAGTACGTGGCAGGTTAGAATAGGTTAAATGGTTTTGAGGCGTTTCCTAAACGCCGGAAACCCAAAAATTAAGCGGAAATGCTGCCGAAATTTCTAAAACGGCACAAAGGGGTATTTTAGGAAACGAGGGGTGAAAATGTGATCGGGATGGAAACCCGAGCCCCCTCGATGACCTAAGTCCAGGAAAGAAGGACGGACGTTGTGAGGATTAGTGAACCGCCCCATTAGAAATTTCGTAATGTAAGAAAATGACCCCCAGAATAGTACCACTCGAGGGACGGGTGCAATCTAAGTATAAAATTTGGGGCAATTACATCGGTAACGGTAACCCGAGAGGCTAAATGGTCATACGGGAGGTATTCTGTCAGTTGACTGGTCGGTTAGCCAGTCAAGGACCAAGTCTGAATGGGATAGTGAGAGACAGTGATTAATTTGTCAAGTAGACAAATTAATCAAGCACTATTAGAAATTAGATATCAAATTCCCAAAGTAGAGCAGTTAGGTACCGATAGGCATCGATATCACACAACGATAGTTTTATTAGTTCCTATCGATAGAGTGACCTAAGAGGGATGTTAATTAATTTATTGAGTAAATAAATTAATTAACCATGATTAGAAATTAGAAAATCAAATTCTTAAGAAGAGGGCAATTAGTACCGATAAGGATCGGTATCACTAACGATAGAGTTTTTATTAGTCACTAATGACCACGGTGACCTAAGAGTGAATGTTAATGTAATGCATTATGATTACAGGGAGGTACCTGTATTGTGACGAAGGCGATAGTATAAACTGTCTGCTGACAGGTAAGTACAACTCCGCCTACAGCATGGATAAAATGAATTTAAAATGATGCTTTTCCAGTATATTAAGTATGTATCTTGCACATAATGCTGCACAACATACATAAGAGCATATAGTTTCACAATCGAGTAGATTGATGAAAGAACAAGATAGAAGCCATAGATCCCTACCGCGTAGGATTGGGGACAGCTTAGAGAAGCGTATGGCTAGAACAGTTAAACAAGATGGAAATAAATAGGTGTGTCATACCGGCTCCTTCAGTCGAAGGGGTTTCTAGTTAAAGAAAGTTAAGGCCAAAAGTTGAGCATCAGTTGATGGCTCTTCAGCATTAGTTAACCTCGGGCGTTACCGTTGGTCTGCGCGCACACGGTACTGACACATGGGCCCTAAATAGACAAGAAAAGAAAAGAGAAGTTTGAAGCATAAATGAACATAACCGGACCATGCATTAGTTATAATTCGCTATGCTTTCTTTTTCAGTAGAGTGCATACAGTACACGATGCTTCTGTCATGCATAAAGTATGTGAAGTTTTATATTCACTGTTATGACATGTTATGTGATGACATGATATGTGAGCTGATATGTGATATGCCTATATGGTATGTGATTTATTAAGTGATATATGTCATGCCTATGATTTTACGTATGTGCTATATTTTAAACATGTTTTGCGGTTAACATGTTGTACTTACTGGGCGTAAAGCTCACGGAGTGTGTTCATGCTGTAGGTAAGCATCCTATAGCGTAAACATCAAGGGACGATGATGGTGGCAGAGGTGGATGTGAGGATGAGGTTATGGATACACCGTGAGTATTCTTCCGCACAGTATGAGTAAATAATATTTTGAATGGTGACAGTTAAATAGTATTTTGAATAGTAAAGGTTAAACGGTATTTTAGAACAGTAAACAGTATATGTATGAGTAGTATATTTAAATAGTATCTGGTGAATAGTAATCAGATAAACAAGTATATAATTGTGTATGTATAATTTAAATCCTTATGTTTTTCAAATTCCGCATTTTAATAGTATACGTACGTGAATAGTAAATACGTACGCGTATATATAAAAAAAAAATCCCTCTAAATTTATGGTATTAAATTCAGCAAGTTTAAGTATCGGTTTTAAAGAGAAAGTATAAGTATAAGCTAAAGAAGCAAGTTAAGTAATAGAGTTTTTAGTGACGGTCCGGGCCGCTGAGGGCACGGGGCGTCACAGTTGGTATCAGAGCGGTTTTCTGCCATCCTACCTCACATCCCCGCATGCCTGCCTCATCTGTCCAAGTAAGTTAGTTTTATTTTTTAGTCGGTAAATGTTTATCTATTGAAGATAACATTTTATAGTAATGAAACGACGAAATCTATGATGGCAAGGATAATATGAAAAGATGCTGAGATCGTTATACGAAAAATCACGACCGTGCAGTGCTAGAAAACTGCTCAGAGAAAGAACATGGATTGCTACTCAAGTTGTACCGATCTTCAGAGCTAATTGTCCACTAAGTTTCAAGTGGCAAACAGTACTCCTGCACTCCATGAGAATGTCAGGACTGGTTTCATGTTATCAAAGTGATTCCCTGATTGTACGCCATTGATCAGGATAACTGAGTCCTGTTGGCTGTTGATATCTCTCAGGAAGATACTCTCGTGTGTATCGGGATCCTTATGACCAGGATGAGCTCTTAACTGTGTCAAGTTTCGCCATACCACGATCGAGCCAATCTCTGAGAGCAGTCCAGCATCAGCCCCAGTTTTTCTCTATGGGCAAGCGGGGAGTGAAACCGCCTAAGTTCTCTAGAGTTATGGATATACGAGAATTTGTTCATCGGATTGAAAGACTGCAGCTGATGTGTGGCGGCCCGCCCCTCGTAGAGATCATACAATACTATTACAGTTGAGCTTTATTGCTAACTGCGATAGATTGTACTCTCATGGGTCGCCGGCTTATCTCTCTCTCTTTTTAAATCATGACGTTTTTGGGGAAATTTTTTTTTTCTTTTAGACATCATGTAAAACATTTCCCACTATTTACTTTGTTGGCAAATACAAAGTAATTTACATATTACAGTACTTTCGTAAAATATATAATATTACAAAAGACTGTCTCTTTTTTTTTTTTCCCTTTTTATCGCTCAGCGGAAAGACTCTAGCAGGACCATATCCCTCGCCCAGTTATCCCATTTGACACGCGCCATCCCGTCCGCATCCAGTCAAACAAGCTACTGAGCTGGTCGCTTGCCTGCAAGATTAGCAAACTGGTGAGCTACAGGCTCAGTAAGTTCAAACATGCAAGAAATAAAATTTCTATGAATAGTACTATTCATCATGAATAGTACATTTGACTACTATTCATACGTGAATAGTAATTTTGACCACTATTCATATGTGAATAGTAAGTTTGACCACAACCCTGTATCACACTAGTACATCTACCGCGATGTTAGCGCTCTCACTGAACTGCCTTATGCTCAATTATGGCACAGTTTCAGTTTTGGGTAATTATCTTTGCTTATGTTCTGGTTTTGAGCTCAGGTTGGCAGTACCATTTAAGTGCGCATGATTGGGAGCGGTACATTAGTGCTGACCTCCACAGCCTTAATCTCATAGCCCCGAAGGCAAAATTTTATATGACTGGGAGCGGTACATCAGTGCTGACCTCCACAGGCTTATCCTCATAGCCCCGAAGGCAAAATAGTACCTCCCTGTACGGAAGGCTGGTACGCCAGAAAGTGGTTTCATTACCGACTTTTTAATATTCTAACCCGGTGACTTCACATTGTCCCGTGGTTAGGAATGGTTCACATTTTAATTTTAGGTGAGTGAGTTTCATTAACCTCGCTCTAGTGCCCGAAGCACAATTAACCATGTGTCCCATTCTTATAGTGCCCGTAGCACATTACGTCTCTCTCTCTATTCTATAATAGTGCCCGTAGCACATATGTACCTAACTTATAGTTAGTACATCAAAGTTAGCAACAATAATGCTATATGTTGCAGACAGGTAAATGTCTGAACTTACCTTATCAGTCTCTTCTCTTTTCCTCTCGTGGATCTTTGATCGCCCTCCTCGTAGGTTGATTTTTGGATCCTACAGACAAAACCTTGTCTGTTAATTTCATTCCCATTTATAGCTTTTATTTTTCATTTAAAAGCCTAAATAAAACCTATTTATAACTTTTTAGGCTTTATTTATCATTTTCCCCATTTTTCTCAACTTTTGCAAAATTACAGTTTTGCCCCTGTATTTTGGCAAAATTACGATTTTGCCCCTATACTTTGGTAAAATTACAATTTTGCCCCTGACGGGAATTTTCCCGATCCAGACTGTATTTTTGGCTCTCAGGAACTTTTCTGACTCTTTTCTAATCATTACCGGGTTCGTTTTTATTTTATTTTCACTTTTCACTTTCCCGGCCCTCGGGAAGTACTATTCCGACCCTTACGTCAGTTTAGCGATTTTCTACCGTTTCGGAGTCTCAAATGGACGTTTCACTAGTATTTAAAATGTTCATCTAGACATTCCCGACTTAGGTCTCCGAGGCTCGGGTTTTCCGTTCCCGACTCGGACCTTTATTTTATTTCCAAAAATACCCCCCCCCTCGGGGTCGGTTTTTCAATTTCGCTCGCATTTTAAATTTTCAAGGGGATGGGTTACTATTCATGAACCACCCCTTAGGTTTCCCTTATTACATTTTTCCGTTAGGGACTGGGTTTCCGTCCCGGCCCTAACTTTTATTTTTAATTTCCATTTTACCCCGAATGCCGTTTTCGAAATTTCGGCAGCATTTCGGTGTAATTTTAAGGTTTCCGGCGTTAGGTACGCCTCGAACCGTATGTACCTGCCACGTACTATACCACAAGCTTATTTTATGTAAAAGTTTTCCAAACTTTTACATAAAAGCTCACAAAATTCCAATTTCGCATTATCACCCACATTACAAAATTTTTTTCACAATTTTGCCCTTAATTTGGTTTCGGTTTTCACAATCAAACCGAACCAAATTTTGTCAAACTTTTCACCACACTTTAGGCCATTCAAATGTCATTTTTTTCAACACATTTTCAAGCCCATTTTCTTGGCATTTTCAACCAATTTCTTAGGGTTATAACCCACGGCCTCATGAATGGAAATCATACTCAACATTTTTGTTTCACGCTTTCAATTATAAATTCATAATTTGCATATTAAATTGCATGATTTCAATCAACCAAATATCACATAAACCATGCAAAATTTTTCTTCCAGACCTTTAACAACCCCACGGCCACCTTATATAATTCACACCAAAAATTTTTTTTCAAACTTTTCACAATGAAATTCATGCTTTATTCTTCACCAATTTTAAGCTTGGAAGCAAGTTAGCAATTAAACCACAACTTTTTCTCATTGGTTACTTAAGGTAACCCATGGATTTTCCCTTGAAAAACCAACAAAATTTTGGTTTTTCTTTAAACAATTTGCATGGTTTTCTTCCTTATTACATCCTTAACATAACCCAACATCAAATCCATGAAAAACAACCAAAAATTTTCCATCTTTTTCTCACTATTCACCCACGGATTTCATGAAGAAAAACCATGAAAAAATCAAGTGCAAGGGAAGTTACCTTGGTCTAATGCTTCCTTTGTCTTCAAGGAGTGTTTTGACATACTTTTTGTGAAGAAATTTTGAAGAAATCTCTTGGTTCTCCTTGGGTGGCTCACGTAGACACCATGGAAATAACTTAGAAAAATTTTGTTATGGTTTTTGGCTTGAAATTTGGTTTCAGCCTTTTGTTCCTAAAGTGGCCGACTTATGCATGAAAGAAAGCCAATTAATTTGGTTCTAAACCAATGAGAATTAACCACCTTTCATCACCATTTCTTTCCACATTTTTCAAAAATTAAAAAGGGTGAATTTTGGCCAAATCTTGGCCTTTAGATCAAAAAGTGGATGAATCATGGCCATTAATGCCACCAACCACCCTATTTCTTTCATTTATAAATTTTGATTTATGATGTCATAAATACTAAAGTGAAAGTTGACTTTGACTTTCACTATTCACATTAATTCGACTACTTTTTGACCGATACCGGTTCGAGCCGAAATTTTCCCGAAATCGTCCCGGCGTGTTCCTGAGGTCTCCTGTGCAGTCAGATCAATTTAAACTGCTTCCGTTTGATCAAAATTAATCCTGGAAGTTTTCCGTCTTTTATTGCCCCGGTTAGGGTTTTCAATGCCGGTTTTGCACCGTTTCACCCGTTTCAACTCAGTGAATTTTTCCAACACTGAATTCTTACTTGTCAGTATTGTTAGAACATTTTCATATATTCTAAACAATATAAATACATTTATTTGACTCTTTAAATAGTATAAATTGTTATATACATACATTTGTACATTTTCATCTGAGAATTGCCTGAATTTCCCGGTTGTCACATGATGTCCGGTGATACAGTTCTAACGTATGCTGTTCGCTACAAGGAACTGAAATGGACTTCTACAATACATGCCGAGACAAAAGTGGATCAAGACAGGAGAAGACCTAAAGAGAGAAAGAGACCTTGCCAAACAGAATTAGAAGAGCGATTAAGCAGGACTAGCAAGCCTTATCAAGAAGATAGTGAACGCTGAGAGAAAAGTGCTCAACCCTGGGAACCCTGCACAAGCCCAAGGCATTATAGTAGCCGCCATTATGGAGGGTGACCCGGTAGAACCAGCACCCCAACTGACCGATGAAGAGTTCATGGCCGAGCACTAGCCAGAAGTACACGAGGGCAATAGGGAGCCAATGGAGAACCCCGAACCAGCCTGTATGTCTCCCGAACACCCCATGGAAGTGAAGATGACAAGTCTCTTTCCGATGCCTATCCCGATGATGAGGGAGAGGAGATCCCCAACCGCTTTAGTAATGACGAATAGATGGGGATGTATGAACCCCAAGTCATCATAGCCAGCGATGACGAGGTCAGTTTCGACTAAGAAGAAGAGAACCCAGAGGAGTACTCACTCAGTGATAGTGACGATGAGGAGATGTCTGATACTGAATCAGGATTGTCCTTCCAATAGTAGTAACCCTTCTGCGGGAATGTTAGTTATGAAAAAATATAGAGGGAAGCAGTAGCTCTCCCCCGTCAGTTGTAGCATAATATACTTGTTGGGATCATATAGGGGAAGTGTGTGTCACTCCCGCTGAACTAGAATCTTGAATAAATGTATATATATTATGTGAAATACATTATGAGATAAGCAGTAAAGTTTTGCCCTAGGGGCCAGATATAATTTTTTCCACAGTGTGAGTATGATATGACCAGAAGTGCAGGACGAATCCTAGCACTCAGACGATGTCCCAATACAATGCGGTAATTGTATTGAACATCACAGTATGAGAGAAAGAAAGGTGGATATAGTGTGTATATTTATATCCATAATGTTTAAGTAAGATTGTTAAGTAAGAAAGAAAATGATATGTGATACGAGTCCCAAGTACAGAATTTAAGAGATTTATATTTTCCTTTTCCGCTGTACGATAGGGTTATATAGGAAAACATGGCAAGAACGAGAGCTTAGTTAAACCCAGCATCCCGAGAGGATGAGTTGATAGCACAGATCGCAGCCATGCGAGAGATGATGGAGAACCAGCAACGGGAGCTAAACCAGCTTAGGGAACAGCTGGACTAATAACCCCAGGCACCATAGTCAGTAGAGATGCCAGCACAGGAGGCTCTAGCAGCCCCAAAAACTCTGAGGGAGCAAGCAGCTCCTCCAACTCAAAAAGCACTAGCACCCATAGTAATGGTTGCTTTCGTAGCAGCAATTGTTTTCTGCCAGTCCCTAGGGAAGGCGACTTGTATGTGAGATTCCGACGCATGAAAGCGTTAGAATTCTTAGGAATCACCATCCCTATAGAGGCCGATGATTGGCTAACGGATATCTAAGTAATCTTGGATTTTATAGGGTTAACAGATAAAGAGAGAAAGTGATGTGCGCATCCTTCACCCTGCGCAATGAGGCGCGTTAGTGGTAGGAGATGGTAACCATTAGGAGGAACATTAGAGAGATGAGCTGGAGCGATTTCATTGAGGAATTCAAGGAGATGTACTTTAACTAGGACGCACTAGTAGCGCAGTAAGACGAGTTCGACAACCTGCACCAAGGTAGTATGACTGTTATGGAGGCAGTCAAGAAGTTTGAGTAGTTGGCTCAACTTTGTCCAAATTTGGTACCGACTAAAAGGAGAGAGTTAGACGAATGCTGAAGATGTTCAGAACAGAAATCGTAGTTTGGGTCTGTAGCTGAAGCCACGAACCAGCGACACTAGTAGAATGTGTCAGCAAGGTTATCTGAGTCGAGTACTGGTCGGTTCATGATAAGGAGCGAAAGGCATAGAATTTTAAGGCACGAAAGGAGGGGAAAACGCAAGCTGAGCAGGCTCAGGAGAAGCAGAACCCCGAGTCACAATACAAAGGGCAG
Source organism: Antiaris toxicaria (assembly GCA_035233585.1). NCBI lineage: Eukaryota > Viridiplantae > Streptophyta > Magnoliopsida > Rosales > Moraceae > Antiaris > Antiaris toxicaria. Next base: position 51,154,831 of record CP141153.1, read on the forward strand.
AATGTGGGAACCGGCCAGAATAGTAGGCATTCCTATAACAACAACAAGAGAAAATGGGAATTAGGGCAATCAAGATTCACAGAAGAATTTCCCCATAAAAGAGATGACCAGGAAGGAATGACAGCCAATACCCGACGTGCACGAGATGCGGAAAGAGGCACCCAGGAGAATGTAAGCAGAGAGCAAGTGGTTGTTTCATCTGTGGCAAGGAAGGCCACTATGCCAAAAAAAAAATTGCCACTCCAACCTGTAGAATCGACAGAATCAACCCCGTACTGAGAATAATCAACTTCACACCAACCAGACCAGGATCGAAGACCCTTCAATCACACAAGGTATACTGAAAGCTTCAGACAGCTAAGGGAGAATCTATGCTTACACGGGGAGTGACGTTGAAGCTGTAACTTCTGCAATGGTGACAGGCCAGCTTTCTATCGCCAACTTTGATGCGTTAGTTCTACTTGATTATGGAGCCACCCATTCGTTGCATCATCAGATTCTGCCAAAAAAAAAAAAAACTTAGGACATAATGTTGTCATAAACTGTTGAAGGCGGAAAATCATTTTCGAACCAATCGGATGTGAAAAGTTCATCTACAAGGGTTTGTCGCTAGAGCAACCAAAGATGATGATATCAGCAGTGAAGGCTCGCGAGATGCTATCCAGTGGATGCACAGACTTCCTAGTATACGTAGCAGATAAGACTCAAGGAATAGAGATAGGACCCGACAACGTATTGATAGTCAGGGAATTCATGGAGATATTTTCAGAAGATCTTGCAGGACTCCAACCAGAGCGCGGGATCTCGTTCGAGACTGAACGTCTACTAGAATCAGCCCCATCTTTGAGGCCCCCTACGGAATGGGCCCTGTAGAGCTAAAGGAGCTCCAAGCCTAGCTAAAGGACTAAATAGATAAGGGATTCTTTCGACAGAGCTATTCACCCTGGAGAGCACCCATACCATTCATGAAGAAGAAAGATGGACCACAGAGAATATGCATCGACTATAGAGAGTTGAACAGGATTACGATTAAGAACAAGCATCTGTTGCCGTGAGTTGACGATCTATTTGATTAGCTTTGAGATGCTGCAATGTCCTCGAAGATCGATCTACGTTCAGGGTACCATCAACTATGAATCAGGAAAGAAGATGTACCCAAAACAGCCTTTCAAACACGGTACGGACATTACGAGTTTCTGTTCATGTCGCTCAGATTAACGGACGCACCAGCAACTTTCATGAACCGGATGAACCGCATATTCAAGGACTATTTGGATAAGTTTGTCATTGTGTTCATTGATGACATACTTATACACTCTAAGACGAAGGAAGAGCACGAAGAGCACTTAATTATCATTTTGCACATGCAACAGGACCATCAGTTATACACCAAGTTCTCCAAGTACGAGTTTTGGCTGGAGAAGGTCCATTTCCTAGGCCACGTAGTCCCCAATGAAGGAGTATCTGTGGACCCGATGAAAATTGATGCAGTTAGCGCATGGCCAGCTCAGAGGAACGTAACGGGAATTCACAGTTTCTTTAAACTAACAGGATGTTACCTACACTTAGTCGAAGGCTACTCAAAGTTAACTGCTTCGCTCACAGCGCTCACCAAGAAGGGAAACAGGTATAAGTGAATCGACAAGTGTGAGGAAAGCTTTCAAGAGCTGAAATGAAGACTCATAAGCACTCCAATGCTGACCATTTCAAATGTTGGTCAGGGAAGCTTTGTGATTTAAGCGCCGCATCTAAAACCAAGTCGGAAACTGTGTTGATACAGAGTGGTAGAGTAGTCGCGTATGCTTCACGACAACTCAAAAACCTTGAGAAGAGCTACCCAACGCGTGATCTGGAGCTAGTAGCGATAGTTTTTATGATAAAAGCATGGAGGCACTACCTGTACGGAGTCACGTGCGAGATTTACATCGATCACTAGAGTCTCAAATGTATCTTCACGCAGAAAGAGCTCAACATGAGGCAGCGTAGATGGCTAGAGTTGGTAAGGATTACGACCGTTAGATCCTATACCATCCGGAGAAAGCCAATAAAGTGGTCAATGCGTAGAGTCAGAAGCATATTACTATGCCTATGAATATTAGTGCCTTGTCAGGAGCGCTACAAAGGAGCTATGCAACAACGAGATCAAGATTTTGATAGGGAGATTGTCTAACATGACCCTCCAATCGACGCTCCAAGAAGAGATCAAGATCGGTCAATATTTTGATTTGTCCCTGCTTAAGTTAAGAAAGGAAGCTATAGAGGACAGGGGTTCAGAGTTTAAGATCCTTAAGGATGACGTACTCTACTACAGAGATAGAGTGTGTGTTCTGAAAGATGAAGAACTCAAGAAGTGAATCCTTTTGGAACCTTACGAGACGTCATATTCCGTACATCCGATAGCGAATAAGATGTACAAGTACCTGAAGGAAAGCTTTTGGTGGCCTGAAATGAAGAATGACATTGTCGAGTTCGTTGCCAGATACCTTACGTGTCAGAAGGTTAAGGCAGAACACCAGCGCCCAGCAGGATAATCGTAGAAAATTAAGCTACCCGAGTGGAAATAGGAGCAGATTGCGATGAATTTCGTAGTCGGACTGCCGAAAACGTCAAACGATAATGACGCAATCTGGGTGATTGTAGACAGACTGATGAAATCAATTAATTTTTTTTTAGCAATGAAAGTTAGCTACTTGGTGGAATGACTAGCAGAATCCATGCGGCATAGTTCGTGAAACGGCACGGAGTACCAGAGTCGATCGTCTCAGATCGTAGTGGATGCTTTACCTCCAGATTTTGGCAAAGCATTTAAGCCGCATTACGGTCCAAATGAGAGTTCAGCACAACATTTCATCCTCAGACCGACAGTTAGTCTGAGAGGACCATACAGATGTTAGAGGACATGTTGAGACCTACGTCCTAGACTTCAAAGGAAATTGGAATCAGAAGCTACCATTGAGCGAGTTCTCATACAACAGCAACTACCATTTCAAGATAGGAATGGCACCGTACGAAACACATTGTGAAGGAAATGCAGATCTCTGGCTCATTAGTACGAGTTTGGAGAGAAACAACCAGTTAGCTCAAACATCATCAAGAATACCATGGTAGACGTGAAGCTGATACGAGAAACATTAGATACAGCGCATAGTCGACAGAAAAATTTTGACGATAAGCGCTATAGACCCCTCGAGTTTCAAGTAGGAGACTCGGTTTTATTTTTTTTCAAGGCGGCACCCATGAAAGGGGTGATGCACTTTGAAAAGAAAGGAAAGCTCCGTCCTAGGTATATAGGACCCTCGAGATAATAGAGAAAGTCGGGAAGGTGGCTTATAGACTAACGCTTCCTCCCGAGTTAGCTATAGTGCACAATATCTTTCACATCTTGATGCTGAAGAAGTACGTGTCAAACAGCTCCCATGTTCTTAGCCAAGAATCCGTTGTAGTATACGCTGCTCCGACGTACGAGGAGAGACCCATGCGGATCCTAGTTAGAAAGGAGAGAGTACTTAGGAATGAAGTATACCGCTAGTAAAAGTGTTGTGATAGAATCATAGTGTTGAGGAAGCCACATGAGAATGGGAAGAAGACATGAGAAGAGACTTCCTGGAATTATTCTAATTTTCGAGGACGAAAATTTTGTAAGGGGGGTAGGTTGTAATGACCGCCATTTTCATGACACCTACTTACCATGTAATAAGTCATTAAGGAATAAAATGGACATAATTTAATGTCTTTTAATACAATTTAAGAAACATGGTCAAGTACACGGTCGTGTAAGAGGCTGTATACCGCTCAGATAGATGAATGTATTTCAAAGTCATGGCCGTGTTGAGTAGTCTCAACTAGTACACGCCCATGTCTAAAATGTACATGCCCGTGTTGCGTTGCATACGCACGCGTAGGAGTCCGTGTAGAACGCTGTGTAATAAGTCGAGAGCCACTGTAATGACTCTTATGAATTATGAAACTTAATTACTATGTAATGATGTAATTAAGTTAATAAACACAGTGTGCTTTTCAGTTGAATGAATTAAATGGGTATAGTGACGTTTAATTTCTATTTATGCAGTGAAAGGGGCAACCGACAGTGAAATCGGTCCACCCTATTATGTGAGTATGCGTTGAGGCACGCAATATCAAGAAACCGGTCTAGACGACCATTTCATGATACAGAATTGATGAGCTAGTCATCAGTACGCTCAGACTGGTCATCTGAGCGCAGAAGTGATAATTGCCCTAATAGATGTATAGTATCGAGAAAAGTGGTCTAGATGACCTCTTCTCGCCTAGAGACTGACAAAATCGGAGTCAGAACGCTCAAATTAGTCAGTCAGATAGTGATTAGTGATTAGTGAATAGTGAGAAACGCAGTGTTAGGTTAGTGACCAAGACGGCCTTAATCTGGCATAAAACTGACATATTAATAGTCAGCAGGCTCAATCTGGTCAATTGAGCATAAAATGTAGATTTTGTTTAAAAGATACGCAGTATCGGGATGAGGGTCAAGACGACCTTTTCTCGCCCCAAAACTGATATATTTAGACTCAAGACGCCTAAATTAGTCAATCGGGCACCTGACACGTTTTTCAAGATGGGGTCATACAGATCCCGAAAACTGGTCTAGAAGACCTCAGATGGACGTAAAACTGATAAATTTGAAATTAGCACGTCCAAATTAGTCAAGAGAGACTGTGTTTGAAATTTCACACGAAAACGCCTCGTTATGCGTGCACAGTGTCAACACAGTGTAGGCCTAACCACAGTATCAAGAAATTGGTCAAGATGACCCTTTCTTGATACAAAACTGATATATTTGGAATCAGAATGCTCAAATTAGTCATTTGAGCACAAAAAGTAATTTTTGATCGGGAACCATGCAGTATCGGGAAACTGGTCGAGACGACCTCGGATGAAGATAAAACTGATATATTTGGGTTCAGCACGCCCAAATTAGTTAGTATAGCCTATCTTAAAATTTTTCAAAAAAATTAGTATAAAAGGACGAAATTTTTGGGGCTATTGAAAAATAGCCCCCACAATTTTTTCCAAATCCCATTTCCCCCCCCAACACCACACGATGATGAACAGTAACCATCAGTCGAATCCGACCTCCGTTTTTGACACCGCCGGCACCATTGGAAAGCTCTCGACGAGTTGATTCCAACGGTGGGCCGAGTCGACCGAACCGACGCCGGAGCACGCCGCACGCGCCGCCCAAAGCCGCCGGTGGCTGAATTTTTCAAACCGCCGTATCTCCGCCATCCGATGTCCAAATGCCACGATCCTGGTGAAGAGTAGAACAAAACCTAGGCTTCATTTCACGTCAACAGCCGCCGGATCGCGCCGCCCAAGGTTCGCCGTCGCCGTCGCCATCGCCGCGATCGAATCTCGCTATTCCGGCGGAGTTGAGTTGCAAGGTCGGTGTCAAAATGCTCAGAACAACACGTAGATCAAAAGCCCCAAATCAATTTTGGGCAACAACGCCGGAAAATGAAGATCTAACACCACCGCCGTCGCCGACTTTTCAAGGGCCGATTTCCGGTGATAGGAGCCTCGATTGGTGAAATTGACACCACCAATGGGTTCCTCTCGTCGAGCTCTTCAAGATGGTGGTTTCCACTCCCATCGTTGCCGTGGTCAACACCGGTCAACGCCGGTCAACGGCGACCCGGAGACCGAAAATTGAAGAATGGCCCGTTGGCCTGTTTTTGACGTCTCGGACACATCCGCGGCATCGGAATTGCAAACCGAAGTTTCAAAAGTGAAGAACGCCGATTCAAAGATTGTGCGGTCGAGACCGAACGGTTCGTCCCACCGCCGACGGGAACGATTTTGGTAGTGGTTTTGATCCCTTGATTCCTCAATTTATTATTGGAAATAATTATGTATGAATTATGGTTTACTGACTTGAGGAATTGTAAGAAAAAGGGATGAAATGTTGAAAAAGAGAATGTGAGGAAATGTGAATATTTTTACATAAAAAGCGGAGCTTTTACGTAAAAATTAGGCCTCTAGTTTAGTACGTGGCATGTTAGAATAGGTTAGATGGTTTTGAGGCGTTTCCTAAACGCCGGAAACCCAAAAATTAAGCGGAAATGCTGCCAAAATTTCTAAAACGGCACAAAGGGGTATTTTAGGAAACGAGGGGTGAAAATGTGATCGGGATGGAAACCCGAGCCCCCTCGATGACCTAGGTCCAGGAAAGAAGGACGGACGTTGTGAGGATTAGTGAACCGCCCCATTAGAAATTTCGTAATGTAAGAAAACGACCCCCAGAATAGTACCACTCGAGGGACGGGTGCAATCTAAGTATAAAATTTGGGGTAATTACATCGGTAACGGTAACCCGAGAGGCTAAATGGTCATACGGGAGGTATTCTGTCAGTTGACTGGTCGGTTAGCCAGTCAAGGACCAAGTCTGAATGGGATAGTGAGAGACGGTGATTAATTTGTCAAGTAGACAAATTAATCAAGCACGATTAGAAATTAGATATCAAATTCCCAAAGTAGAGCAGTTAGGTACCGATAGGCATCGATATCACACAACGATAGTTTTATTAGTTCCTATCGATAGAGTGACCTAAGAGCGACGTTAATTAATTTATTGAGTAAATAAATTAATTAACCATGATTAGAAATTAGAAAATCAAATTCTTAAGAAGAGGGTAATTAGTACCGATAAGGATCGGTATCACTAACGATAGAGTTTTTATTAGTCACTAATGACCACGGTGACCTAAGAGTGAATGTTAATGTAATGCATTATGATTACAGGGAGGTACCTGTATTGTGACGAAGGCGAGAGTATAAACTGTCTGCTGACAGGTAAGTATAACTCCGCCTACAGCATGGATAAAATGAATTTAAAATGATGCTTTTCCAGTATATTAAGTATGTATCTTGCACACGATGCTGCACAGCATACATAAGAGCATATAGTTTCACAATCGAGTAGATTGATGAAAGAACAAGATAGAAGCCATAGATCCCTACCGCGTAGGATTGGGGACAGCTTAGAGAAGTGTATGGCTAGAACAGTTAAACAAGATGGAAATAAATAGGTGTGTCGTACCGGCTCCTTCAGTCGAAGGGGTTTCTAGTTAAAGAATGTTAAGGCCAAAAGTTGAGCATCAGTTGATGGCTCTTCAGCATTAGTTGACCTCGGGCGTTACCGTTGGTCTGCGCGCACACGGTACTGACACATGGGCCCTAAATAGACAAGAAAAGAAAAGAGAAGTTTGAAGCATAAATGAACATAACCGGACCATGCATTAGTTATAGTTCGCTATGCTTTCTTTTTCAGAAGAGTGCATACAGTACACAATGCTTCTGTCATGCATAAATTATGTGAAGTTTTATATTCACTGTTATGACATGTTATGTGATGACATGATATGTGAGCTGATATGTGATATGCTTATATGGTATGTGATTTATTAAGTGATATATGTCATGCCTATGATTTTACGTATGTGCTATATTTTAAACATGTTTTGCGGTTAACATGTTGTACTTACTGGGCGTAAAGCTCACGGAGTGTGTTCATGCTGTAGGTAAGCATCCTATAGCGTAAACATCAAGGGACGATGATGGTGGCGGAGGTGGATGTGAGGATGAGGTTATGGATACACCGCGAGTATTCTTCCGCACAGTATGAGTAAATAATATTTTGAATGGTGACAGTTAAATAGTATTTTGAATGGTAAAGGTTAAACGGTATTTTAGAACAGTAAACAGTATATGTATGAGTAGTATATTTAAATAGTATCTGGTGAATAGTAATCAGATAAACAAGTATATAATTGTGTATGTATAATTTAAATCCTTATGTCTTTCAAATTCCGCATTTTAATAGTATACGTACGTGAATAGTAAATACGTACGCGTATATATAAAAAAAAAATCCCTCTAAATTTATGGTATTAAATTCAGCAAGTTTAAGTATCGGTTTTAAAGAGAAAGAATAAGTAAAAGCTAAAGAAGCAAGTTAAGTAATAGAGTTTTTAGTGACGGTCCATGCCGCTGAGGGCACGGGGCGTCACAGTTAGATGGTTTTGAGGCATTTCCTAAACGCCGGAGACCTAGAAATTTAGCAGAAATGCTGCCGAAATTTTTAAAACGGCACTATGGGCATTTTGGTGAAAAACGAGCGGCAGATTGTGTTTGGTAATGGAAACCGAGACCCTTCGATGAGTTAGGCTTGAAAAATGGGAAAACGAACCTTTAAGGAATAGTAAACCATCCCTCCGAGGTTGTGAAAATGTAAGAGAACGGGAAAACCAGTGTCAAGGGTATTTTAGGAAACAAAAGGTAAATTTGAGGTCGGGATGAAAACTCGAGCCCACTCGATGTTTAAGGCTCGGGATTAGCATAACAAACGTTTCAGGAGTAGTGAAATACCCATTTAAGGCTCCGAAACGTGAGAAAAACGAGAAACGACCCTAGGTGTCGGAATAGTACCACCCGAGGGTCGGATGACCAATAGTCATCTATGGAACAGCAATGGATGCTGTAAAAGTGTGTAAAAGCTTAAGAAATATTATTTTATGATATTTGGGCTTAGAAAATCCTGTTAAAAGTCACAGTAAGCATATAACGGTCCCAAGACCCGTCAGGGGCAAAATGGTCATTTTGACCAAAAATTTCGGAAAGGCTCGGAAAGGACCGTGAATGCCTAAGGATAGTTAAAATGAAATTATAAAAGTTAAATTTGGGTCTTAAACCAACAAAAAGTAGGTTTATGATGAGAAATCAAATCAGGGGTAAAATAGTAATTTTACCAAGAGTTAATGCAAAAATAGAAAATGGGGTTTTAGATTCCTATGACCATTTACGGGAAATAAAACGTAGAATTTTTACGTTTTACTAAATTTTGAATATGAAATGAAGATTTAAAATAACCGTGGTTATTCCCGTTATAGGAACCCGATCCAGACGTGGTAAAGGAACGTCTGCGGAGCTGGGGAAGGAAATGCTAGTGAAAGTATCTGTAAGTTCGAACATTTAATTAACTGCAACATGAATAGACTATTTTGTCTAAGTATGATATGTGTAAGTTCTAACATTCATTTGTCTGCTCATGAACATTCTGATGTTGTTCATTATATGAATGAATTGATCTATTATGTCTAGGTTTATGTACTATATGAATGTTTCATAGCGCGATGCTATGATAAATGTTTGGTAAGCTCAGATATTTACATGTCTGCAGCATGAATTACTATTTGATTGATTTAAGTACTTTTCGTACAAACTTATAAAGTCCTACGGGCAATAGGGGTGTAGTTAAACTAACTCACCTAATGAAATGAGAAATTAAAAAGTGTATAAATAATACACTATGGAGAAGTGCTAGGGCACTATAGTGTGGTTAATTAAAAACACACATAAAGAAATAAATGTAAAGACCTATGGGCAATAAGGGTTCCACCGTGGGACGATTCATATTAATGTCGCCAGTGGGGAACTATAAGAAAGATGGCAATGAAACCACTAAGGTGTACCACCCCTCCAATCATGGTGGTGGAGCTTTTCTAAGATCCTACGAGGATATCAAAGCTGTGGAGGCCGATGTTATAAGGTCGCTCCTTAGATCCTCCCAGGTAGCATGCTAATAATCATCGGTACTGCCATAAATAGAGCTCTAAACTAGAAATCAAATAGAGAATAAACAATCAATAAAATGATAAAAAACCATAATTGAGCATAACCAAAGCTTACGCTAGAGTAATGTAAATTTGGTTAGGGTATGTGAATAGTACCCCGATAGAGTAAAGTGAATAGTAACCAGTTAGGGTAATTGTTACTATTCATCGATCAAAAGTCAAAGTTACTATTCATGGTGAATAGTAATATTTATAGGAAATTGAGTTTTAGTGTTTTTGAATCAATATGATTCGTACTATGTATGTTTGAACTTACTCAGCCTATTAACTCATCAGTTTGTTCATTTTGCAGGTAAGAAACCTGTCCAGTAGATTTCTAAATGGCGATAGGATGCGAGCGTGTCAAAGGGATAGGGAATTCACTATGGATATGGTCCTGCTACAAGTTTTCCGCTGAGCGTTGAAAAAAGAGACATGTATTGCAAAAAGATTTGAATTATGTATTGTGTATAAACTATGTTTGTACTTTTAAAAGTGACAAACATAGTTCAGTTTAATTACGTTATGTTTACAAACAAGAAAAAGTATTTAAAAAAAATGATTCCAAATTTCACAAAGGGTTTAAAGGAAAGAAAAGAATTTAGGTGACCCGACGAAGTTCACGAGCTATTTCAGTCGGCTAAGGAGCTTGATTGTAATAGTTTCGGTGGACCGAGGTCGGGGGCGCCACAGAACCAGACTTTGGTCAAAACACGAAAGTTTTAGATCTCGATGAAACCTTGAAACTGACTTGAGTGGGTTTCAAAAATTCGGCCGTTTTGGGCCCCAAACAGACCTATATTTAAAAGTGTGTAAAACTGGAACTTTTATAAAAACTGGACACAAGGGCCATGGGTTTGATGAATTTAGGAGCCGTTAGAGATAGAGTTAGGCTCCAAAATGAACACGAGAATTGTTCATTTCATCGACGATGAAAAGTTTCATGAATGCCAAATTCTCAAACAAAGCCTTTTCGAACAAGTTTCAAATTATTTCAAAAAGTGGTCCAACACCACACTTTTGAGCACACTCACCATGTGTTCCCTTTAAATGACTTAGAAAGGATTTCAACAAAAACACCCTCATCCTCCAACGGGGTGAGGTGAGACTCATTTTCAAAAATGTGGGGACACCATACCCCTTTCTAACCATTTTAAACTCTTTGCTTTTAAAAAATGTGGGGATGCCATACCCCTTTCAAACTGAAAAATCCTTTTTGTAAGAATTCCTAGATTTAAACAAGTTTTTCAAAAGAGGGTTAGTGCATAACCCTAAGATGTGACAACCGAGAAATTCTGGCATTCTCGAAAGAAAAAGTACAATTGTATATGTGTGACAACTTGTACTGTTTAAAGAGTAAAATAAATAAATTTATATTGTTTAGAATGTATTAAAATGTTTCGACAATGCTGATGGATAAAAATTTGGTGTTGAGAAATTTTGTCGAAGCAAAATGGGTGAAACGGTGTCAAAACGACATTAAAAACCCTAACCGGTGCCTGTGGTGCACTAAAAGATGAAAAAATTTTGGGATTGATTTTGATCAAACGGAAGCAGTATAAATTGATCCGACTGCACTAGAGACTTCATGAACTAGCCGAGACGATTCCAGGAAAATTTCGACTCAATCCGACATTGGTCAAAAAGTAGTCGAATTAATATGAATAATGAAGTCAAAGTCAAACTTTTGACTTTGCATATATGATATCATTTAAGCTATTTATTAAATGTGTAAAAAGTAGTGGTTGGTGACATTAATGACTAAGATCAATTTGCTTTATGATCTAAAGGCCTAGATTTGGCCAAAATTAGCCAAATTAATTTTGGCAAAAATGGGAAAGTATTTGGATAGAAAAGTGTTGAAATTTAATTGGTGGAAAGCCTAATTAATTGGGTTCTTTAAAAAAAAAGGGTTGGTTGCCTTTGTGCTTAGTGAATCCGTAGTTAATTCAAAGAGAAAGAAAGCCAAAAAAATTTTCTAAGTGTTCCCTAGAGCAAATTGTGAGCACCCAAGAGAAACCAAGCTAAAAATTCAAACTTCCTTCACCAAAGTGGTAGCAAAATCTTCACTGAAGTCAAGGGAAGCAAGAAATCAAGGTAGCTATCTTTGGTTTGCATTTTCTCTTGCTTTTCATTGAAAAATCCGTGGGTTAAATGGTGTGAAGGATGAAAATTTTTAGGTTGGTTTTGGTTTATTTGGTGCTTGGGTTTTGTTAAGGGTGTGATTAAAAGAAAAACCATGTATTTTGTATAAAGAAAAACAAAGTTTTGGTTGGTTTTTCAATGGTAAATCCGTGGCTTACCTTGTGTATTTGTTCATGGATTGTTGTTAATTAAGTGTTGTGATGTTTGAAATCATGTTTTGGATTAAAGGAAAGCATGATTTGCATGGTTAGAAAGCTTGGAAAAATTTTGGTATCTAATAACCCTAAAATGGCCGTGTGATATGGTTAGGGTTTGGCAAACATTTTTGCACGATTAACTTGATGTTTGGATATTTTAAATCATGCATTGAATTCTAGAAATGTTGGTTATGAGGTTGAAAGCATGAAAGAAAATGTTATGCATGTTTTTACTTAAAGTGGCCGTGGGGTATGAATGGTTAAAACACCCTAAGAATTGTGTTGTAAAATGCATGGAAAATGGCTTGAAAATGTGCTAGGTAATAGCCTTTGAATAGCCTAAAATTTGGTTAAAGAATTGAAAAGTTTTGGCTAAGTTTTGGATAGGAAAACCGTGGCTAAAACTAAGGGCAAAATTGAAAGAATTTTGTTAGTGGTGTATGGAAATGTGAATTTTTAAATGTGTGAGCTTTTATGCAAAATTTTGGAGGACTTTTACATAAAATAGGCTTTTGGTATAGTACGTGATACGTACACATGGTTCGAGGCATACCTAACGCCGGTAGCCTTAAACTTACACTGAAATGCTGCCGAAATTTTGAAAAATGGCATTTAGGGCAAAATTGGAACTGAGGGCAAAAGTTTTGGATCGGATTGGAACTTCGAGCCACCTCGAGAAAATAGAGTGAGGAAAACCAAGGAACGGGTTGTAAATAGTAACTTGTTTCTTTAAAACTTTAAATGGAAAAACGTGAGTTAAAACCTAGAAACGACCACGAGGGAAGGGACGTTTTGGGAACAGGAATCAAAGTCGAGTTTCGGGAATGAAACCCGAAACTCGAGGGATAGGTCGGGAAAGCCTAAATGAACGTTTTAAGGATTAGTGAAACATCCATTTGAGGCTCTAAAAACGAGAGAAAATCACTAAGCCGACGTAAGGGTCAGAATAGTGCTTCCCGAGGATCGGGAAGGTGAAAAATGAAAATAAAATAGAAACAAACCCGGTAATGAATGAGAAAAGAGTCAGAAAAGTTCTTGAGAGCCGAAAGTGCAGTCTAGATCGAGAAAATCCCGTCAGGGGCATAATTGTAATTTTGTCAAAATACGGGGCAAAATCATAATTTTTCAAAAGTTGAGGAAAATGGGGAAAATGATAAATAAATCCCAATAAAAATATAAATAGGTTTATTTAAGCTTTTTAATAAAAAAAATAAAAGTTATAAATGAAAATGAAATTAACAGACAAGCTTTTGTCTGTAGGATCCCAAAATCGACCCACAAGGAGAGCGATTAAAGATCCAGGAAGGAAAAGGAGAAGAAACAGATAAGGTAAGTTCAGACATTTACTTATTTACAACACGTAGCATTATTATTGCTAACTTTCATGTGCTAACTATAAGTTAGGTACATATGTGCTATGGGCACTATTATAGAATAGAGAGAGAGACGAAATATGCTACGGGCACTATTGAAAATGGGACACATAATAAATTGTGCTTCGGGCACTAGAGCGAGGTTAATGAAACTCACTCACGTGAAATTAAAATGTTAACCATTCCTAACCACGGGGCAGTATGAAGTCACCGAGTTAGAACTTTAAAAAGTCAGTAATGAAACCACTTTTGGCGTACCAGCCTTCCGTACGAGGAGGTAAACTTTACCTTCGAGGCTATGATGATGAGATTAAGGCTGTGGAGGTCAGCACTAATGTACCACTTCTAGTCATGTACAACTTTGCCTTCGGGGCTATGATGATGAGATTAAGGCTGTAGAGGTCAGCACTAATGTACCACTCCCAGTCATGCGCACTAAGATGGTACGGCCAACATGAGCTCAAAACCAGAACATAAATAAAGATAATTACGTAAAACTGAAACTATGCCATAATTGAGCATAAGACAGTTTCGTGAGAGTACTAACACTGTAGTTGATGTACTACTGATATACTGTGCTGTGGTCAAAGTTACAATTCATGGTGAATAATGGTCAAAGTTACTATTTATGTTGAATAGTAATCAAAGTTACTATTTATGATGAACAGTATTATTCATAGAAATTCTATTTCTTGCATGTTTGAGAGCCTATAACTCACCATTTTTGCTTATGTTTCAGGTAAGCAACTAGCTCACTAGCTTTGTATGGCTAGATGGCGGACGGGATAGCGAGTGTCAAATGGGATGGCAAGCCAAGGGATATGGTTCTGTCAGAGTTTTTCCACTGAGCGTTAACAAAGAAAGGAAAAAAAAACAGTTCTTTTGTAATAATATATATTTTGTGAAAGTACTATATTACGTAAATTACTTGGTACTTGTAAACAAAGTGATTAGTGGATAATGTTTTACATTATGTTTAAAAAAAAACCCCCCAAAAATACCATGTTTTAAAGAGAGATAGATTAGCCGGCGACCCATGAGAGTACAACCTATCGCAGTTAGCTATGAAGCTTAACTGTAATAGTATTGTACGATCTCTACGAAGGGTGGGCCGCCACAGTTGGTATCAGAGCAATGTTGACCATATCCTGATTTGACACTTCGCATATCCTGCACCGCAATCCAAGTAAGTAGTTTACTTAAGCTTAGTCAATTATTTTCTTATATGAAAATAATTATCTTATAGGTAGCAAGATGACTAGACCTCCTTATATGAGACCGCTGCTACCACGTCCAAGAGGATTGTTGTGGGTATGGACGAGACCTATTGTAAGGCCGTCTATTTCTCAACGTCCGGCACTTAGACCCCCAGTGCCAGAGAGACCTGCAGTACCAACAGCAGCACCAGCCCCTGTAGATGTAGTACATCCTCGATTGGTACTTCATCCACTTGTAGTAATAGACATTCCAGTTGTTGGTGAACGCCATGTGACAACCGGGAAATTCAGGCAATTCTCGGACGAAAATGTACAATTGTATGTATATAACAATTTGTACTGTTTAAAGAGTGAAATAAATGTATTTATATTGTTCAGAATATGTGAAAATGTTCTAACAATACTGACGAGTAAGAATTCAGTGTTGGAAAAATTCACTGAGTTGAAACGGGTGAAACGGTGCCAAAATCGGCATTAAAAACCCTAACCGGAGCAATAAAAGACGGTAAACTTCCGGGATTGATTTTGATCAAACGGAAGCAGATTAAATTGATCCGACTGCACAGGAGACCTCAGGAACACACCGGGACGATTTTGGGAAAATTTCGGCTCGAACCGGCATCGGTCAAAAAGTAGTCGAATTAATGTGAATAGTGAAAGTCAAAGTCAACTTTCACTTTAGTATTTATGACATCATAATTCAAGATTAATAAATGAAAGAATTTTGGTGGTTGGTAGAATGGATGGCCATGATTCATCTACTTTTTGATCTAAAGGCCAAGATTTGGCCAAAATTAACCCTTTTTAATTTTTGAAAAATGGGGAAAGAAATGGCTTGAAAGATGTCAAATTGTCATTGGTTTAGAGCCAAATTAATTGGCTTTTGATTTGCATAAGTCGGCAAAACATTTACAAAGTGGCCGAAACCAAAATTTCAAGCCAAAAGCCAGAAGAAAATTTTTCTAACTTCCTTCCATGGTGGCTACGTGAGGGACCAAGGGAAACCAAGTTTTATCTTCAACATTTCTTCACAAAAAGTGTGTCAAAACACTCCTAGAAGACAAAGGAAGCAATTGATTAAGGTATCTTCCCTTGCACTTGATTTTTTCATGGTTTTTCTTCTTAAAATCCGTGGGTGAATAGTGATTGGAAGATGGAAAATTTTTGGTTGTTTTTCATGGATTTGATGTTGGGTTTTGTTAAGGGTGTATTAAGGAAGAAAACCATGCAAATTTTGTAAAGAAAAACCAAATTTTGGTTGGTTTTTCAAAGGTAAATCCGTGGGTTACCTTGAGTAACCAATGAGAAAAAAGTTTTGGTTAATGGTTAACATGCTTTCTAAGTTTAAATTTGTGAAGAATAAAGCTTGTATTTCATTATGAAAAGCTTGGAAAAAAATTTCTTGTGTGCAATACATGATGTGGCCGTGGGTTGTTAATGGTTTGGAAGAAAAATTTTCATTGGTTTATGTGATATTTGGTTGATTGAAATCATGCAAATTAATGTGTAAATGGTGGCAATGTGAATGAAAGAATGAAACAAAAATGTTTGGCATGTGTTTCATTAAATGGCCGTGGGTTATACAAGGGTTAAAACCCTAGGAAATTTGGTTGAAAATGCAAAGAAAATGGGCTTGGAAATGTGTTAAAAATATGACATTTGAATGGCCTAAAATGTGGTGAAAGTTTGACAAAATTTGGTTCGGTTTTGTTGTGAAAACCGAAACCAAATTAAGGGTAAATTTGTGAAAAATATGTTGTAATGTGGGTGATAATATGAAATTGGAAATTTGTGGGTTTTTATGTAAAAGTTTGGAAAACTTTTACATAAAATAGGCTTGTGGTATAGTACGTGGCAGGTACATACGGTTCGAGGCGTACCTAACGCCGGAAGCCTTAAAATTACGCCGAAATGCTGCCGAAATTTCAAAAAACGGCATTCGGGGTAAAATAGGAATTTAAAATAAAAGTTAGGGCCGGGACGGAAACCCGAGTCCCTAATAGAAAAATTGAATAAGGAAAAATTTAAGGGGTGGGTCGTGAATAGTAAACCCGTCCCCTTAAAAAATGAAAAACGCGTGTGAGATTGAAAAACCAACCCCGAGGGGGGGGGCGTTTTTGGAAATGAAATAAAGGTCCGAGTCGGGAACGGAAAACCCGAGCCTCGGAGACCTAGGTCGGGAAAGTCTAGATGAACGTTTTAAATACTAGTGAAACGTCCATTTGAGGCTCCGAAACGATAGAAAATCGCTAAACCGACGTAAGGGTCAGAATAGTGCTTCCCGAGGGCCGGGAAAGCAAAAAATGGAAATAAAATAAAAACGAACCCGGTAATGATTAGCAAAGAATCAGAAAAGTTCCTGAGAGCCAAAAATGCAGTCTGGATCAATAAAATTCCGTCAGGGGCAAAACTGTAATTTTGCCAAAATATTGGGGCAAAATCGTAATTTTGTAAAAGTTGGGGGAAAATGGTGAAAATAATAAATAAAACCTAAAAAGTTATAAATAGGTTTTATTTAAGCTTTTTAATGAAAAATAAAAGCTATAAATGGGAAAGAAATTAACAGACATAGTTTTGTCTGTAGGATCCCAAAATCGGCCTACAAGGAAGGCGATTCAAGATCCAAGAGAGAGAAAGAGAACAGTCTGATAAGGTAAGTTCAGACATTTACCTGTCTGCAACATATAGCAATATTGTGCTAACTTTAATGTACTAACTATAAGTTAGGTACATATGTGCTACGGGCACTATGATAGAATAGAGAGAGAGACGAAATGTGCTACGGGCACTATAAGAATGGGACACATGGTTAATTGTGCTTCGGGCACTAGAGCGAGATTAACGAAACTCACTCACCTAAAACTAAAATGTGAACCATTCCTAACCACGGGACAATGTGAAGTCACCGGGTTAGAATGTTAAAAAGTCGGTAATGAAACCACTTTCTGGCGTACCAGCCTTCCGTACAGGAAGGTACTATTTTTGCCTTCGGGGCTATGAGACTAAGGCTGTAGAGGTCAGCACTAATGTACCACTCCCAGTCATGTAAAATTTTGCCTTCGGGGCTATGAGATAAGGCTGTGGAGGTCGGCACTAATGTACCGCTCCCAGTCATACGCACTTAAATGGTACTGCCAACCGAGCTCAAAACCAGAACGTAAATAAAGATAATGACCTAAAACTGAAACTGTGCCATAATTGAGCATAAGATAGTTTAGTGAGAGCACTAACATCGCGGTAGATGTACTAGTGTGATACAGTGGTGTGGTCAACTTTACTATTCACGTATGAATAGTGGTCAAAGTACTATTCACGTATGAATAGTAGTCAACGGTACTATTCATGATGAATAGTACTATTCATAGAAATTTTATTTCTTGCATGTTTGAACTTACTGAGCCTGTAGCTCACCATTTTTGCTAATGTTGCAGGTAAGCGACCAGCTGAGTAGCTTATTTGACTGGATGCGGACGGGATGGCGCGTGTCAAATGGGATAACTGGGCACGGGATATGGTACTGCCAGAGTCTTGCCGCTGAGCGTTAAAGTGAAGGGAAAAAAAGGAGAAACAGTTCTTTTGTAATTATATATATATTTTACAAAAGTACTGTATTATTTATATTGCTTTGTACTTATCAACAAAGTAAATAGTGGAAGAAGATTTCATATGATGTTTAAAAAAAAAAAAAAAAATTTCCCCAAAAACGACATGATTTTAAAAGAGAGTGAGATAAGCCGGCGACCCACGAGAGTACAATCTATCACAGTTAGCGATAAGCTCAACTGTAATAGTATTGTATGATCTCTACGAGGGGCGGGCCGCCACACGCCAACACATTGGTGTGAGAGTTTCAGCTCGAGCGGTACAGGTATTTAGAGCCAGTAGTCCCCCTATTTTTGATGGTGGACGACAGTCAATGGAGATAAAGAATTGGCTCCATGCAATAGAGAGGATTATGGTGATGTGTGATATTGATCAAGAGATGTGGATCCAGTTGGCAATAAGTATGTTTCAGGGAGATGCTCGATAATTCTAGGATTATTGTGATCAAGAGATTCTGTTGGGATTCAGTTAGGCTAAGTTTCGATAGCGGATGGTTGAGCAGTTTCCACCTAAGGATCTGACACCTATTCTAGCACCTTCTGAGAGTCGAGAGGTACTTCGACCTGAGTATCCTAGATTTGATGAGGTCAGGGATTATATTCTTCAGACTGAGAGGATTTTGATGTTACTCAGCGAGACGGTGATAACCTATGCTGTACGTTTTGAGGAACATATCAGGAGGAGATACCCGTTGCCTAACCTTATAGAGGAGGATTGTTGTGGTCTCTTCTGGAAGGGACTGCCTACAGAGTTAAGGTAGAGGGTGAGTCGATTATATCCTCTCATGTTTCATCAACTTATAGTCACAATGATGAAGATTGAGAAGGAATTGATAGTGGAACACCTATCACAAAGCCGATGTGAGGCAGAGTTTCAGGATGTGATGTTGGCACGTATCTTTGGACCAAGGCGAATGATGAATGACCATGAGGCTGGTCCTTCTAGACCACGAAATGGGGATAACGCTAGTCAAGGGGCATCGCCTAGGAATGGTGGTGGCTCTAAGGATGATGAAGAGGATACTGAAGAGTTTGCTCTAGTCCCTGATTAGGGATATGTGTGATAGGAAAATTGTACACATGTATATATGTAGCTTTTTGATGTAAGCTGTCTTGTATAGACTTGTGGCCAAGATGTATATGATGGCTGATGTATATATGACTGGTGATGGTTATGTATGATATATAAATGTTTTGCTATGAATGAAATATCAAAATGATCATATATTGTACGATGATGTGTTACGATGATGTGGCTTTACATTACCCTGAATTTCATAAATTTATATGATTTTATGAATGTGGTCATGGAAAAGCTAACGGTGAATTGTTGTGCCATAATAGGATATTAGGCAAGATGGTAGATTTGCGAAATCAACCAGAGAGACGAGAGCGACATCCAAATCTCATGGAAAGAGTAAAGCAGTTACAAGCTTTACTAGAAGCTCAGATGCAAGAAAATGCTGAGCTAAGACAACGAGTAGAGGATTTAGAACAGAGGCAAGGTTCTGAAGGCACCCAAGTGGAACAGGAAGCTGAGGTAGATCCGGTTATTCCTCTAGCTACTATACATGAGAGAGTTCCTGAACCGCCACCGATAGTAAATCTGGAACCCCTCTATGAAAGATTCAGGCACATGAGGCCGCCAGAATTTGAAGGTTCTACTAATCCTCTAGAGGTTGAAGACTGGTTGTCATCATTGCAAGTGATCCTGGAATTCATGAATTTAACTGACCAGGAGAAGGTCACATGTGCATCTTTTATGTTAAGGAAAGATGCTCATTTTTGGTGGAGCACTATGCGACTAAGAAGAAATGTGTCTACCATGAGTTGGACAGAATTTGTGAAAGAATTTAACCAGAAATACTATGATCCTGCATCTATTAGACTATAGCAGAAAGAGTTCTCAGAATTGAAGCAAGGAAATATGTCGATGAGTAAAGTTTACCGAAAGTTCGATTAGTTATCCCGCTTATGTCCCTGTGTTGTCCCTATTGAGAGGGAGGAAATACAGACAATGATCGGGATGTTCAGGCTAGAAATCGCAGCATTTGTAGATAGTGGGCAGATACCACCTACTTCTGTAGTAGATTGTATTAGTCGTGCCATGAGAGCTGAGTTTCATGTAGCCCGACAGGAGGAAAGAGAGAAGAACTGGGAGGCCAAGAAGGAGGAGAGGGCTTTGGCTAAGTCTACATAAGTTGGTCAATCTAGCAAGTCTAATCAGAATGCTAAGCCAGACCAGGGAAAAAATCAAGGATCCCAGCAAAACAAGAGGAAAGGCAATTTCACTGGAAATTGCTAGGCAAATAATCAAAAGTAGCAGCAAAGAACGGTTGGTAATGCGGAATCCAATGTACCAAATTGTCCTACATGCGGGAAGAGACATTCTGGGCAATGCAGATTTGGGCCACTTGTCTGTTATGAATGTGGAAAGGAAGGTCATTATGTCAGGAACTGTCCAAGCAATAGGCATGTTGTACAAGGCACTTCCCAACTGCTGCAGACACGCCCACAAGTTCATTCCCTTCAGGCCAGGGTTGAAGAGTCTCTAGTAAGGCCTTAACGCTAGGAACGTGTGCCACGTGCTGATGCTCGTGTAATGGCCTACACCAAGGAGCATGCAGAGGCAGGAACATCAAATGTGGTGACAGGTCAGCTTCCTGTCTCTAGTCATGTAGCCTCTGTACTATTCAATTCCTGTGCTAGCATTCTTTTGTTTCTTATGAATTTGCTGACAAGATAGGACATCCTAAGGACTACATGGGAAAAATATTTAAGACAGCTTTGTCCTCCGGGGAAGTATTGTTGTCCAATTATTAGCTACCTCATGTACCAGTATATATGGCAAATAGAGAGCTATATGTAGAGTTGATTGTAATGAAAATCGTGGATTGCGATGTGATTCTAGGCATGGATTTCCTAGGGAAATATCATGCTACGATCGACTGCTAAAATCGAAAAATAGTATTCCAACCCGAGGAAAGAAAGTTTCGAATACGTAGATGCTTCTTGAAAACCCGGGAAGATGATGGTCAGTTCACTGAAAGCAAGTAAGCTAATGGCCAGTGGTTGTATAGGATATCTAGCATTTTTGATGGATACTACAGAGGAACAGAGGCTTCAACCTGAAGATGTTCCTGTTGTTAATGAATTTCTTGACGTATTTCCATAAGAGTTACCAGGGATACCTCCAGAACGAGAAATCTCGTTCGAAATTGAGTTGATGCCTGGAACGGCACCTATTTCCAAAGCACCATACCGCATGGCTCCAGTGGAGTTAAAGGAGCTGCAAGAACAATTAAAGGAGCTTTTGGACAAGGGATTCATCAGACCGAGTTATTCTCCGTGGGGTACACCTGTGTTGTTCGTTAAGAAAAAGGATGGAATGTTTCGTTTATGCATTGATTACCATGAGTTGAATAAGGTTACGATCGAAAAATGGTATCCGTTACCTAGAATTGACGACTTATTCGACCAGTTAAAAGGTGCAGCGGTATTTTCCAAGATCGGCTTATGATCAGGATATCACCAGCTGAGAATTAAAGAAAGTGATATTCCTAAGACGGCGTTTAGGACTCGTTATGGTCATTATGAGTTCCTTGTGATGCCATTCGGATTAACAAATGCGCCAACAGTGTTCATGGACATGATGAATAGAATCTTTAAAGAGTATTTGGATAAGTTTGTCATTGTATCAATCATTGATGACATTCTTATATACTCAAAGACTCACGAGGAGCACAAGAAGCATCTGAAGATCATGTTGCATACGATAAGAAAGCATCAATTGTATGCCAAATTCTCAAAATGCGAGTTTTGGCTGGATATAGTACATTTCCTCGAACATGTTGTATCCCAGGAAGGTATTGTTGTAGATCCGACGAAGGTAGATGCAATTAACCAATGGCCTACACCCAAGAGTGTGACGGAAATACGCAGTTTCTTGGGGTTAGCTGGTTATTATTGGAGGTTTATAGAGGGATTCACGCATTTAGCTGCACCTCTTACTGCTCTTACACGCAAGGAAAGAAAGTATGAGTGGACTATGGAATGTAAAAGAAACTTCTAGGAGTTAAAGAGATGGCTAATAAGCGTACCAATCCTTACGCTTCCCACTAAAGGGGAGAAGTTTGTGATCTACAGTGATGCATCTAAAATACGATTGGGAGCAGTCCTGATGCAAGGTGGCAAGGTGATTGCCTACGCTTTGTGTCAATTAAAGGATCATGAAAAGAATTACCCTACACATGACCTTGAAATTACTGCAATAGTGTTTGTACTTAAAATTTGGAGACATTATCTCTATGGAGCCCAGTGTCAGATTTTTACTAATCACCAAAGCCTAAAGTATTTCTTCACACAAAAGGAGCTCAATATGCAACAAAGAAGATGGTTGGAACTGGTAAAGGATTATGATTGTGAAATCCTATATCATCCAGGGAAGGCCAACCGTGTAGCAGATACTTTAAGTAGAAAGTCTACCATATCGCACCAGCTACTGATAAAAAGGCTTCCGAAACTATTGCTACAAGAGATAAATTCTTTGAACTTGGAGATGATATCCAGAAGATTGGCTGCACTCCAAGTGGAATCATCGTTGTTTGAGGATATCAAGGAAGCTCAAAGACGAGATCCAAGAATGACAAATTCTTAAGAAGGAATTTCCAAGGATGGAATGATCCCCTATCAAGGAAGAATTAATGTTCCGGCTGATGAGGAACTTAGAAGACAGATCATCTCAGAAGCCCATGAGACACCATATTCGGTTCATTCCGGAGTTAGTAAGATGTATCAGGACTTGAAGTTACAAATCTAGTGGAAAGGGATGAAGAATGATATAGCGAAATTCATGAGCAGATGCATGACCTGTCAGAAAATTAAAGCTAAACATAAACATCCAGCAGGAAGATTGGAACCTTTGGAGATTCTCGAATGGAAATGGGAACACATTACGATGGATTTTGTAATGGGACTACCAAAAACCCGAGAAGGTTATGATGCCATCTAGGTTATTATGGATAGACTGACCAAGACGGCATGGTTTATAGCTGTCAAGATGACTTTTTCATTGGAAAAGTTTGCTCAGTTATATATAGCTCATGTCGTCAAATTGCATGGAGTACCAAAATCCATTGTATCAGATCGAGATGTACGATTCACTTCGAATTTCTGGAAGTGTGTGGATTTTGCAAGATTTTACGGGAAGTGTGGAGATTGTGTAATGGATTTTACAGGAATTTGGAACGAGAAGTTACCATTAATTGAATTCTCGTATAATAATGGTTACCAAGCTTCCATAAGAATGGCACCTTATGAGGCTCTTTATGGATAGAAAGGCAGATCGCCGATAGATTGGTATGACCTGCTAGAGAAATAGCTGCATAAGATGGATTTTATACGAGAAACTTCTGATGCCGTTCCAAGAATTCAGCGTCAAATGAAAATTGTGCAAAGTCGACAAAAGAGTTATGCGGATAAGAGGCAAATATCCTTAGAGTTTAATGAAGGAGACTTCATGTTTCTTAAGGTATCGCCTATGAAGGGGATTATGTGTTTCGGTAAGAAGGGAAAATTGAGTCCAAGATATATCGGACCTTAAGAAATTATCAAACGCATTGGAAAGGTCGCTTACAGATTAGCGTTACCTCCCGAATTGTCGGCAGTGCATAATGTATTTCATGTATCCATGTTGAGAAAGTATGTACCAGATCCGTCCCATGTGTTGAAGCATGAACCTATTCAGTTCCATGAGGATTTGACATATGAAGAACAACCTATTCGAGTACTGGCTCGTGAAGAGAAAGTACTGAGGAATAAGACAATCCCACTAGTGAAGATTTTGTGGAAAAATCACAACATTGAAGAAGCTACGTGGGAACGAGAAACAGAGATGAGGAGTTTATACCCCCACTTGTTCTAATTTTCGAGGATGAAAAATTTGATAAGGAGGGGTGAATGTGACAACCAGGAAATGCTGGCATTCTCGGAAGAAAAAGTTTAATTGTATATGTGTGACAACTTGTACTGTTTAAAGAGTAAAATAAATAAATTTACATTGTTTAGAATGTATTAAAATGTTCTAACAATGCTGATGGATAAAAATTCGGTGTTGAGAAATTTTGCCGAAGCAAAACGGGTGAAACGGTGTCAAAACGACATTAAAAACCCTAACCAGTGCCTATGGTGCATTAAAAATTCAGTGTTATGATGTTTTAAATCATGTTTTGGATTAAAGGAAAGCATGATTTGCATGGTTAGAAAGCTTGGAAAAATTTTGGTATCTAATAACCCTAAAATGGCCGTGTGATATGGTTAGGGTTTGGTGAACATTTTGGGATGATTAACTTGATGTTTGGATATTTTAAATCATGCATTGAATTATGGAAATGTTGGTTATGAGGTTGAAAGCATGAAACAAAATGTTATGCATGTTTTTACCTAAAGTGGCCATGGGGTATTAATGATTAAAAAAACCCTAAGAATTGTGTTGTAAAATGCATGAAAAATGGCTTGAAAATATGCTAGGTAATAGCCTTTGAATAGCCTAAAATTTGGTTAAAGAATTGAAAAGCTTTGGCTAAGTTTTGGATAGGAAAACCGTGGCTAAAACTAAGGGCAAAATTGAAAGAATTTTGTTAATGGTGTATGGGAATGTGAATTGTTAAACGTGTGAGCTATTATGTAAAAGTTTGGAGAACTTTTACATAAAATAGGCTTTTGGTATAGTACGTGGTACATACACATGGTTCGAGGCGTACCTAACGCCAGTAGCCTTAAACTTACGCCGAAATGCTATCGAAATTTTGAAAAATGGCATTTAGGGCAAAATGGGAACTGAGGGTAAAAGTTTTGGATCGGATTGGAACTCCGAGCCACCTCGAGAAAATAGAGTGAGAAAAACCAACGAACGGGTTGTAAATAGTAACTCGTTTCTTTAAAATGTTAAATGGAAAAACGTGAGTTAAAACCTAGAAACGGACCCGAGGGGGGGGACGTTTTGGGAACGGGAATCAAAGTCGAGGGTCAGGAATGAAACCTGAAACTCGAGGGATAGGTCGAGAAAGCCTAAGTGAATGTTTTAAGGATTAGTAAAACGTCTATTTGAGGCTCTAAAACGAGAGAAAATCACTAAACCGATGTAAGGGTCAGAGCAGTGCTTCCCGAGGGTCACGAAGGTGAAAAATGGAAATAAAATAGAAACGAACCCGGTAATGAATGAGAAAAGAGTCAGAAAAGATCCTGAGCGCCAAAAGTGCAGTCTAGATCGAGAAAATCCCGTCAAGGGTATAATTGCAATTTTGTCAAAATACAGGGGAAAAATCGTAATTTTATAAATGTTGAGAAAAATGGGGAAAATGATAAATAAAGCATAAAAAGTTATAAATAGGTTTTATTTAAGCTTTTTAATAAAAAATAAAAGTTATAAATGGAAATAAAATTGACAGACAAGCTTTTGTTTGTAGGAATTCCCGACAAGCTTTCTTAAAGTGACCTACCTTCCCACAATGGAAGCACTTAGACTTTTTAGGGTCCCTGGGCTTCTTGTTCTTGTTCTTTTTCTTCTCATCCGAGACAGGAGGATTAGAAGAACTAGAAGCCGCTTGCTTCAGATTTCGCCTCTTCCTCTTCCATGAGGATTTGGAAGATTCTGCCAAATTGGCCTCACCTTTGGGTTGGACAGCATCCCCATCCCTGATCATCTACTCATAAGCTTGGAGTTGCTTCATGAGCTCGGTTAGTCCTAACTCCCTTGTTGCCAGATTGTATGCGGCCTTAAACCCCTCAAAATCTTTAGACAGAGTTTTGAACACCATCTTGATCAGGGTGTTGTAGTCCACAGCACCGTTTTCGGTAGCCTCAGTGAAGAATCCCATTAGAGTGATCATATGGTCCTTCACCGGAGTACCCGCCTTTTGCTTAGAGTTCACAATACTGGTGATAGCGGACTGTCGAGCCAATTTTTCTTGGCCTCCGAACATGTCCTCCAGATTTTCCATGATCTCCCTAGCAACTTGATAAGTCTCATGCTGCTTTTGTAAAGCACTCGTCATGCTAGCAAGTATGTAGCATCGAGCTATATCATTGGATTCTATCCAACGAGTATAGGCAACCGGGACCTCCTCAATCGGTGTGTCAGGTTTTGGCCCTGGTGGGCATGATTTGTCCAGTACGAACTTGTGTCTCTCGCAGCTGAGAACTATTAACAGATTTCTTTTCCAATCCTTATAATTATCACCATTTAGTTTATTCTCAGTGAGTATTGAAATGAGGGGTGTCGGTGACATTTTGAACTGAAATAAAATTATACTAGACATCATTACAAAGCCCAAGCAAATATACAGATAATTTAGCAAATAAAACATACAAGTATGTTCCTACATGAAACTTGAAAAACATGTAGTATTGTAACGGTAATTCTCAGTACCCATTGCCCCAAGCCACCAAGGGGTGGTCATGAAAACAAATAGCCAGAACATGGGCCCAGTCCAATTAATATATGTTGCCTTAAATCCTCCAAGGTTAAGACATATATTAATAACTGCTTATTTGGCTACCAGTTTGGTTAACAGAGCTTCCAGGGAAGGTTAATAACTAAACGAGTCTTGAGTGTATAACCATTGTTTACGTAGCCCGATCCACGTCCTACCAAGCCATCGAGGGGTGGTCATGAATAGGATCGTACCTGAACACGTTTTCCACATAGGAGATCCAATCTAGTATACCGGCGGCGGTAAACACCTACCGAGGGGTGTGGTCAGGGCAGAACTGACGTGAGGCGTTACCATGCTTTCACATATGGATCAACAATGGAGGCCGTGGGTTTTGTTTGAAACCCTCTCCCACTCAATATTTTGAAAAACATGCAAGTTTTGGCAAATTATGTATGGTCAATATAGTATGAGCGGCACTCACCTATCCTATATGACATGTTATCAAATATGCATATAGAACATCCATCAATACATATTTATACGTCCATGACATATCATAGAAAAAATAATTGACAGAAAAACCAAGCCATGGTTCCATCCTAGAACAAAGAAAATAAAGATTACAAAATTTGATCCAAAGCATTCTTTGGGTCTTGAATTTTGTTCCGTCTTCTTGTATCTATCTTTATGTAGCCTCTCTATTTATTTCTCATCCCAAGAATCATTTAAAATTTAAATCTCCAAAAATTTAAATTTCAAATTCAAATTCCAAATTCGAATTTCAAATTTAAACTTTAAACAATTTTAAACATCATGTGTAATAATATGTAATTTCTAAAATTTCAAATTTTCAAGTACATATTTTTAAACATGATTTTCAAATTAAATCTCAAATTTAAAAATCAAAATTTTTTCGATTTTTGAACCGTCGCACCACCGCCCCCAAAGGTGGCAGCCGCCATGGGCAGCCACCAGCCCAAGAGGGGCTGGCAGTCCACGGCCGCCCCATGTGCAGCCTTGCCGGGCTGCAGGTGCCACAGGCTGCACGCCCAGGCTGCGACCAGCCTTAGGTAGGCCACGGCCAGCCTCGACTACAGGCTAAGCCTACGGCTGTGGGTGGTTATGGCCTGCACAGGGGCTGCCGCAGCCCCATCCTACCCGAGGGCAGGGGCTACAGCCCTACCATGGCCCGTTGGCCTATCCCGAGGGGTCGTGTCTCGATTTTCGTGTCATATTCCAATTTACTTATTAGGATCTCCAAAATTAATTTGAATCCCAATTAAATTGAAATTTTCCACACAATCAAAATTTCAATCTTTAAATCAAATTTAACTTTTGGGAAAAATAAATTACGTTCTTTAATCTTCAATCTCCTCCAAGAATAATTACATAAAAATTCCTAAACCGTTTCCGGTGTACAAAAAGTCTAACCATAAAAATTCTAAGAGACAAAAAATTAAAATCCATGGGAAAATTACAGTGTTAATAAACTGCTCCCATGGTTACATAAAAATTCCTAGATACAATTTTTCTAAATTCTAAGGAACCATAACCGGCATAAACAAGCATACTTATAATAATTTAGAAAATTAAAATAACCACATACTTTATACATAATCCATGATAACAGCATAAATGAACCCTAGAATGCCACTCTCTAAATATCAAATCCATACATAAATAAAAAGACTAAGTAATTGTCTAATTTATGTACATGGCATAGCCATGAGATAGCTCTGATACCAATTATAGGAAAATAAATCGATAAAAACGTATCAGAGTGGCGCAGCAGAACAATAAAAAAAAAATTTCAGATCAATAAATATCTCATGATGCCATATACAATAAACTAACAACAATTAAAACTCATACCTCAAGGACGCCAATCTTGCAGGAGGAGAATGACCGGAGGGCTTCAACCAACTAGCCTTCTCTAATATTCTCTGATTCCCGAATGGCTGAGTGTGTGGGCACTCTGAACCTCGATCGGTATGCTAGCACTGCTAGTCTTCTTCCGACCACCCAGATCTCTAAAGAACTTATTGTCACGGTGGGCTGTACAACAATAAGCCTGCTCACCTGAGAGTCTGTGGTCTAAGAGAACTGGAGTGGCAGGACCTCTATTTATAGACCCGCATGAGGTGATTCTCTGAATTCGAATTGGATTAGGGGAAGATATTCTCCCTTATCCAAAACCATAAAATCCTAATTTTCCATGGGAAAACCCCAATAATAAAATTCGGCCACTTTAGGATAAATCCAATCCAAATCTAAACAAGATTTTAACTAAAATTTTATCTCCCTTTTCTAACCAAAAAATCCGAAAATTCTAAGGAGAAAATCTCCTAAAAAATTCGACCACTTTTGGATAAGGGAGAATCAAAATTCCACTAGGATTTTCAAGCTTAAATCTTATCTCATCCTTATCCAAAATAACTGAATTTTCCTAAGGAGATATGCTCCAAAATTTCAGCCACTTTCTGGGGAGGAGAGAATCCAAATTCAACTGGGATTGAAACTTAAATTTTTCCTTTGAACCTTATCCATAAAAACCGAAAATCCATTGAGGATAATCCTCAAAATTTCGTCCATCATTAGTTAGGATTTGGATTCAAAATTCAAGTAGGATTCTAACAAGATTATCCTCTCCATATCCAACTCAAATTCTAATTTCAAACCTTGTGGATTTACCACAACAAATTCGAATCCCACTTGGACTGTAATTCAAAACTTGAATTTCAAAATTCAAATTCAAAATTCAAATTCAAATTTCAAATTTCAAATTTCAAATTTCAAATTTCAAATTTCAAATTTCAAATTTAAATTTCAAATTCAAATTTGAAATTCAAATTTCAAATTCAAATTTCAAATTCAAATTTCAAATTTCAAATTTCAAATTTCAAATTTCAAAATCCACAAAACAGTTGTGTTTCAAATTCTTGTTCTCATGGATAATTTTCTACAACTCCAATCCAATCTCAAATAAAATCATGGCAACTTTATTTGGAGTTCGAATAATTGTGTACTCTATTATCCAAAACAAAATCTAAATCCAACCGGAGAGAATCTTGTCTACCGTCCTAATCCTATGTCATCACCATCCATGCATAATAAACTAGCCAATAGCATACACAAATCAATTTGCCAAAAGTTAAGGAATTATGTGGAGCTAGTAGAGGGACTAATTGGACATATATAATCGGACTCCCACAAATCCATATGATCATCATTCTTTTACCGAACAACTCAATCATATGTTCACTAATTTCAGAGTCACACTATTATAAACCTGAAACTGAACTCCCAATTATATACCGTATTACGTAAGCCTGTGACAAACTATCGTCCAATGACCTTGTCATGTATGTAGAACCCTCATATGATATCCATGATCAGCCGTAGGCCAAAGTCCATTTAATCCTACTGATCAGGCTATCTTAAAGTTCCATTATACTACCGAATAAAGAAAATGATTATTCACCATATGTGAAAAAGAAGTCATCCACCCAACAAACGACCTAAGGCCTTGCTCATTTTCACATTCAGTATAATGCCTTTAAGAGGATACCCTTAACTCTTTATTAGAGTTATGATTCCGATATCTGTAAACAAACCCTTCATCGTATACAAGTCATGCACCCAACGAACCGGTCTATAAGCTTGTTACCTCTGAGATGCTTTAGCCATTGGAACATCAAAGTACACAAGTCATATACATGAAGCTGTCCTTTTACTCAAGATTAAGGTTACTGCATAATAAACATCAAAAGCATATCGATCCACTCAAAGCGGACTTCGTAGATGAATCACGCTTTAGTCCCGGTCTAATATGTCACCACCAAGCAACATATCTATGTCTCTACTTGGGAGTCTAGCTCCAGACAGTCAAGACAAACAGTCCCCTCCAAGGCTTTAGACAACATAATAGTCTTAACATGAGTTAGATGCTTGGTCTAACCCCATAGACTACAGACCATAGTTTAGACCGCTAACTTTAAAATATTGTCTTCTCGCATACAAAAGTCCATTGCATGCAAAGTTCTAACAGTTTAACACAAGCAGTCAGGGAGCCATATTTGCTTACATTTACTTTAACATGTAAATAAGATGAGGACAGATAGTAATGTAATGAATAACCTCTATATATAATTTTATTATCCAGTTCAAAATAAATACATCAAAATGTCTCTAATGCTTAAGGAATTTCCTAACATAGTCGGCAACCGATGAGAGTACAATCTATTGCAGTTAGCTATGAAGCTTAACTGTAATAGGATTGTATGATCTCTATGAAGGGCGGCCCGCCACATAAGATAGGTTTCACACAGAACAAAGGACATTTTTAAGAAATGGTAGAAGTAGCCCAGTAGACTACCACCCCTAAACAAGCAAAGTAACCTGGATGGTTACTATACCAAGCCTACACATAGTAGCCCGATAGGCTACCTAGTTACCAAAACACGAGGTAATCGATTGGTTGACTGATCGGTAAATCAGTCAAGGACTATTAATCGATCGAACATTACTTGAAAATGAAAACGGCTCTTCTGCTCAGAAATGAAATGTTACAAATGTTCCTGTAAATTCTTGCTTCCATTGGACCATTTGTATCTATATGCATTAGGATCCCGATTCATGGATTTCTCGGTTCGAGAAATAAAAATAAGAGGATCGAACCGTTTCTTCTGACTCTTTTTCAAATTTGATAAATATTGGTTGATCATATATTTCATTATAGTTCTATGATTCAGAGTATCATTTCCTATTTGATCCCTTTGAATTCCATTTTTGAAGTTGCGATCGGATCGATTTTATTTAACTGTCAAGAAGACAGTTAATCAAACGCGACGGAAACTAGACACCAAATTCCCAGATAGGCCAATAGGGTACCAAGAGACCCCGGTACCACATGAAAACATGAGTGTAAGCAAAAGTAGCCTAAGGACGTGGTAGTTAATTTATGGGGCCATAAACTAATTAACCACCTACGAATAAGTTAACTCTTGAGATAGAGAGTAAGTAGTGCCGACGGTAATCGGTATCGAGTAATTATCTACTTTAGTCACTAACAGTACTGGTGACTTAGAGAAGATATTAACGAGAGATGTTATTGATGACAGGTAGTAACCTGCAAATTTCTAAAGGCGTGAATACAAGTGCCTGCAATTAAGTAAGTACAACTCCGCCTACAGCATAAATAAAATGATGTTAAAATGATGGTTTTATAGTATGTTAAGTATGCCTTACATGCACACAATGTTGCACAGCATACATAAGAGCATATAGTTTCACAATTGTGTAGATTGATGAAAGAACAAGTTAAAAGCCATAGATCCCTATCGCGTAGGATTGGGGACAGCTTAGAGAAGCATATAGCTAGAACAGTTAAACAAGATGGAAATAAATAAGTGTGTCATGCCGGCTCCTTCAGTCAAAGGAGTTTCTAGTCAAAGAAAGTTAAGGCCAAAAGTTGAGCATCAGTTGATGACTCTTCGGCAATAGTTGACCTCGGACGTTACCGTTGGTCTATGTGCGCACGGTACTGACACATGGGCCCTAAGTAGACAAGAGAAAGAAAAGAATACTAAAGCATAAATGAACATAACCGGATCATGCATAGTACACTGTCCGCATTAGTTTGCTATGCTTTCAGATACAGTAAGATACATGCATTTACATGAAGTAATCTGTATGCATATGGTATGTAAAGTTTGTATGCTATGACATGACATGTGATGATATGATATATGCTAAGTGGTATATGTGACTATCTTGCACGCTTATACGTTTTTAAGTATGTATTATGTTTAAACATGTTTTACGGTTTGTTAGGAAATGCCCTAAGCATTAGAGACATTTTGATGTATTTATTTTGAACTGGATAATAAAATTATATACAGAGGTTATTCATTACATTGCTATCTGTCCTCATTTTAATTACATGTTAAAGTAAATGTAAGCAAATATGGCTCCCTGATTACTTGTGTTAAACTGTTAGAATGCTGCATGCAATGGACTTTTGTATGCGAGAAGACAATGTTCTAAAGTAAGCGGTCTAAACTATGGTCTGTAGTCTATGGGGTTAGACCGAGCATCTAACTCATGTTAAGACTATTATGTTGTCTAAAGCCTTACAGGGGACGGTTTGTCTTGACTGTCTCGAGCTAGACTCCCAAGTAGAGACATAGATATGTTGCTTGGTGGTGACATATTAGACTGGGACTAAAGCGTGATTGATCTACGAAGTTCGCTTTGAGTGGATCGATCAGCTTTTGATGTTCATTGTGCAGTAACCTTAATCCTGAGTAAAAGGACAGCTTCATGTATATGATTTGTGTACTTTGATGTTACAATGGCTAAAGCGTCTCAGAGGTAGTAAGCTTATAGACCGGTTCGTTGGGTGCATGACTTGTATACGATGAAGGATTCATTTACAGATATCGGAATCATAGCTTTAATGAGGAGTTAAGGGTATCCTTTTAAAGGCATTATACTGAATGTGAAAATGGACAAGGCCTTGGGTCATCTGCTGGGCGGATGACTTCTTATTCACATATGGCGAATAATCATTTTCTTTATTCAGTAGCATAATGGAACTTTAAGATAGCCTGATCAGTAGGATTAAACAGACTTTAGCCTAAGGCTGATCATGGATATCATATGAGGGTTCTGCATACATGACAAGGTCATTGGACGATAGCTTGTCACAGGCTTACGTAATACGATATATAATTGGGAGTTCAGTTTCAGGTTTATAGTGGTGTGACTCTGAAATTAGTGATCATATGATTAAGTTGTTCGGTAAAAGAATGATGATCATATGGATTTACGGGAGCCCGATTATATATGTCCAATCAGTCCCTCTACTAGCTCCATATAATTCCTTAACGTTTGGCAAATTGATTTGTGTATGCTATTGGCTAGTTTATTATGCATGGATGGTGATGACATAGGATTAGGACGGTAGACAAGATTCTCTCCGGTTGGATTCAAATTTTGTTTTGGATAATAGAGTACATAATTATTCGAACTCCAAATAAAGATGCCATGATTTTATTTGCGATTGGATTGGAGTTGTAGAAAATTATCCATGCGAACAAGAATTTGAAACACAACTGTTTTGTGGATTTTGAAATTTGAATTTTGAAATTTGAATTTTGAAATTTGAAATTTGAAATTTGAATTTGAATTTTGAATTTGAAATTTGAATTTGAAATTTAAATTTGAAATTTGAAATTTGAATTTTGAATTTTGAATTTGAAATACGAATTTGAAATTTCAAATTCAAATTTTGAATCACAGTCCAAGTGGGATTCGAATTTGTTGTGGTAAATCCACAAGGTTTGAAATTCGAATTTGAGTTGGATATGGAGAGGATAATCTTGTTAGAATCCTACTTGAATTTTGAATCCAAATCCTAACTAATGATGAACGAAATTTTGAGGATTATCCTCAATGGATTTTCGTTTTTGTGGACAAGGTTCAAAGGAAAAATTCAAGTTTCAATCCCAGTTGAATTTGGATTCTCTCCTCCCAAGAAAGTGGGTGAAATTTTGGAGCATATCTCTTTAGGAAAATTCGGTTATTTTGGATAAGGATGAGATAAGATTCAAGCTTGAAAATCCTAGTGGAATTTTGATTCTCCCTTGTCCTAAAAGTGGCTGAAATTTTTAGGAGATTTTCTCCTTAGATTTTT
Organism: Antiaris toxicaria; assembly: GCA_035233585.1. Taxonomy (NCBI): domain Eukaryota; kingdom Viridiplantae; phylum Streptophyta; class Magnoliopsida; order Rosales; family Moraceae; genus Antiaris; species Antiaris toxicaria. The sequence continues at coordinate 51,189,140 of CP141153.1, forward strand.
CAGATTTTTTGGTTGAAAAAGGGAGATAAAATTCTAGTTAAAATCTTGTTTAGATTTGGATTGGATTTATCCTAAATGGCTGAATTTTATTGTTGGGATTTCCCCATGGAAAATTCAGATTTTATGGTTGTGGATAAGGGAGAATATCTTCTCCTAATCCAATTCGAATTCAGAGAATCACCTCATGCAGGTCTATAAATAGAGGTCCTGCCACTCCAGTTCTCTCAGACCACAGACTCTCAGGTGAGCAGGCTTATTGTTGCACAGCTCATCGTGACAATTAGTTCTTTATAGATCTGGATGGTCGGAAGAATACTAGCAGTGCTAGCATACCGATCGAGGTTCAGATTGCCCACACACTCAGCCATTCGGGAATTGGAGAATAGTAGAGAAGGCTAGTTGGTTGAAGCCTCCCGTCATTCTCCTCCTACAGATTGGCGTCCTTGAGGTGTGAGTTTTAATTGTTGATGGTTTATTGTATATGGCATAATGAGATATTTAACGATCTAAAAATTTTTTATTGTTCCGCTGCGCCACTCTGATACGTTTTTACTGATTATTTAACCTACAATTGGTATCAGAGCCATCTCATAACTATGCCATGTACATAAATTAGACAATTACTTAGTCCTTTTATTTATGTATGGATTTGATATTTAGAGAGTGGCATTCTAGGATTCCTTTATGTTGTTATCATGGATTATGTATGTAGTATGTGGTTATTTTAATTTTTTGAATTATTATAGGCATGCTTGTTTATGCCGGTTATGGTTTCTTAGAATTTAGAAAAATTGTATCTGGGATTTTTTATGTAACCATGGGAGCAGTTTATTAATAGTGCAATTTTCCCATGAATTTTAATTTTTGTCTCTTAGAATTATTATTGTTAGAATTTTTTGCACAGCGGAAATAGTTTAGGAAATTTTATGTAATTATTCATGGAGGAGATTGAAGATTGAAGATCTTAATTTATTTTTCCCAAAAGTTAAATTTAATTTAAAGGTTGAAATTTTGATTGTGTGGAAAATTTCAATTTAATTGGGATTCAAATTAATTTTTGGAGATCCTAATGGGTAAATGGGAATATGCCACGAAAATCGAGACACGACCCCTCGGGATAGGCCGTCGGGCCTTGGTAGGGCTGCAGCCTCTGCCCTCAGGTAGGATGGGCTGCGTCAGCCCCTGTGCAGGCCATAACCACCCACGACCGCAGGCTTAGCCTGCAGCCGAGGGTGGTCATTGCCTCCCCAAGGCTGGTTGCTGCCTAGGCGTGCAACCTGGCGCTGCAGGCTTGGCCTGCAGCCTGGCAGGGCTGCGCTAGGGCCGGCCGTGGGCTGCCAGCCCCCCCGGGGGCTGGGGGCTACCCACAGCGGCTGCTGCCTCCTGTGGCAGTGGTGCGACGGTTCAAAAATCGAAAAAATTTTGATTTTTAAATTTGAGATTTAATTTTAAATCATGTTTAAATATATGTAATTGAAAATTTGAAAATTTTGTAATTACATATTATTACACATAATTTTTAAAATTGTTTAAAATTTGAATTTGAAATTTAAATTTGAAATTCGAATTTGGAACTTGAATTTGAATTTGAATTTGAAATTTAAATTTTTGAATATTTAAATTTAAAAAACACATTTTTATTTTGAAGTGCATAAATTATATTTTTAAAGCTTGCATTTTAAAGGTGGTTTTTGAACCACTTTTGAAAACAATTTTGAAACTTGGTCTAAACGACTTTGTTTGAAATTTTGTCAAACATGAAAGTTTTCATCCTCGACAAGATGAACAAATCTTGTGTTCATCATCTAACTCTAACAGCTTCTAATTTCATTAAAACCGTGGGTTTAGTGCCCTGTTTTTGTAAAAAATACCAGTTTTACATCTCCATAAAAACGGCTCGGTTTGAGGCCCGAAACGGCCAAATTTTTGAACACGAGGGTGGTTCTCAAGGTGTCGATGAGATCTACAACTTTCATGTTGAGTCTGAGAACCAGTTCGGACTTTAAGTGGTCCATTTCTGGCAAAACCCGAGACTAAATACTGGGTTTCGATTTCATTCCTAGTTTTGGACACCAAGTGAAAATCACCCTAAAAACCTATCTTGGGCTTGTTTTTGGCTGAGGCCTATTTGACATAAAAACGATCGTATCGAAATTTTCTTAAAACACCATATTTTACCAAATCCCAGATTCAGACCGAAATGGCAAAAATCTGTGGCTTCTCCCTAAGAACAGATATGTGTCCAGCCACCATAATACACATCCATGCATTCACATCCACAAACCATATGCAACTTAAAGTAAACACAACCACAACCATAATGACTTCAAGAAATGAAAGCTAAGGGCTCAAATAACTTAATACAAGCTTGTGCATGCCCTTAGATTGAAAACTAAATTTTTCAACCAATTACCATGAGAAGGGTTTCGATTTTTACCTTTGGTGCTTTGGACTCAAGCACACTTTTGGCTAGGCTTGGGGGGTCAAAATGCCATGGAAACTTAAAGGCTTGAGGTTAGTTTATGGTAGCCAAGTTACCAAAAAAAAACATTCAAACAACAACTCAAAACCAAGAATCAAAACTCAAGGAAAATTAGTTTTGCACTTACCTTTGGTGCACCTGAAAAGCTTGGTTCGGTCTCCCCTTGCTCAAGCTTGGAAGAGGTCAGTTTTTTGTGAGTTTTGGTCAAGGTTTTGGCTTACAAAATGTTGGCTCTTGGGGCTGGGAAGATTTGGTAGCAAGCAAGGAAAAGAAGAAGAAAAAAACTTGTGGTTTTAGGTGTGCGGAAGCAAAAGTCCATGCCTTATGTCAAGGGTGCCTTTTATAGACAAACCTTAACCAAACTACTTAGGCTAAATCCTACTTAATTGTCTACCAAATTAGCCAAATCTTGGGAGAAATATGCTGCCCAATTTCAGAATAAGTGGGCATGGGCCTGCTCATTGGGAGGAGGGAGGAATAAACAATTGTTGTTGACTAGCTTTTTGAAAACCCTTGAATAAAATATTCAAATATGTCATGGCTAGGGAGATTATTTTAATGGCCACCTTTTGGGCTATGTGTGCTACAGATTACAGATGCTTTTGCAGCTAAGGGAGACAGAAATTTAAGGCCAATTTTATCTGTGTTGGGTTCTTATCGCAGTCTAATTTTATATTACGGTGTTCAGTCCTTTCTCGGTAGTGTTCTAATTTTCATCCGAAAATTGGTTTTCTGAATCTGATTTTTGTACTGTAAATTCCTGGTTGTTTTCTACCGTCTAAGAGCCTGTTATCAGTCCAAAATAAAGTTCACGTCCTATACTGTGGTTGTGTCTACACTATGTTATCCTTTCACACGTAAATCGAGGCATTCTTGGGTGAAATTTTAGATACAGTCTCTCTTGACTAATTTGGATATGCTGATTTCATTTTTGTCAGTTTTACATCCATCGGAGGTCATCTAGACTAGTTTTTGGGATCTGTGTTGTGGCGGCCAGCCCTTCGTAGAGATCATACAATACTATTACAGTTAAGCTTTGTCACTAACTATGATAGATTGTACTCCCAGGGGTCACCGGCTAATCTATCTCTCTTTAAATCATGATGTTTTTAGGGAAATTTTTTTTTTTTTTTGTAAAACATCATGTAAAACATTATTTACTAATCACTTTGTTTACAAGTACAAAGTAATTTACATAATACAGTACTTTCGTAACATATATATTATTACAAAAGAACTGTTTCTTTTTCCCTTCTCTTTTATCACTCAGCGGAAAGACTCTGGCAGGTTCATATCCCTGGTCTCCTATCCCATTTAACACGCACTATCCCGTCCGCCATCCAGTCATACAAAACTACTGAGCTAGTCGCTTACCTGCAACATAAGCAAAAATGGTGAGCTACAGGCTCAGTAAGTTCAAACATGCAAGAAATAAAATTTCTATGAATAGACTATTCATCATGAATAGTAATGTTGATACTATTCATAAGTGAATAGTAACTTTGACCACTAGTCATTATGAATAGTAAGTTTGACCACAACACAGTGTATCAACAATACATCTACCGCGATGTTAGTACTCTCACGAAACTGTCTTATGCTCAATTATGGCATAGTTTCAGTTTTAGGTAATTATCTTTTATTATGTTCTGGTTTTGAGCTCAGGTTGGTAGTACCAATTAAGTGCGCATGACTGGGAGCGGTACATTAGTGCTGACCTCCACAGCCTTAATCTCATAGCCCCAAAGGCAAAATTATACATGACTGGGAGCGGTACATTGGTGTTGACCTCCACAGCCTTAATCTCATAGCCCCGAAGGTAAAATTTACCTCCCTGTACGGAAGGTTGGTATGCCAAAAGTGGTTTCATTACCGACTTTTTAAAATTCTAACCCGGTGACTTTGTGACAACCGGGAAATTCAGGCAATTCTCGGACGAAAATGTACAATTGTATGTATATAACAATTTGTACTGTTTAAAGAGTAAAATAAATGTATTTATATTGTTCAGAATATGTGAAAATGTTCTAACAATACTGACGAGTAAGAATTCAGTGTTGGAAAAATTCACTGAGTTGAAACGGGTGAAACGGTGCCAAAATCGGCATTAAAAACCTTAACCGGAGCAATAAAAGACGGTAAACTTCCGGGTTTGATTTTGATCAAACGGAAGCAGATTAAATTGATCCGACTGCACAGGAGACCTCAGGAACACACCGGGACGATTTCGGGAAAATTTCGGCTCGAACCGTCATCGGTCAAAAAGTAGTCGAATTAATGTGAATAGTGAAAGTCAAAGTCAACTTTCACTTTAGTATTTATGACATCATAATTCAAGATTAATAAATGAAAGAATTTTGGTGGTTGGTAGAATGGATGGCCATGATTCATCTACTTTTTGATCTAAAGGCCAAGATTTAGCCAAAATTAACCCTTTTTAATTTTTGAAAAATGGGGAAAGAAATGGCTTGAAAGATGTCAAATTGTCATTGGTTTAGAGCCAAATTAATTGGCTTTTGGTTTGCATAAGTCGGCAAAACATTTACAAAGTGGCCAAAACCAAAATTTCAAGCCAAAAGCCATAAGAAAATTTTTCTAACTTCCTTCCATGGTGGCTACGTGAGGGACCAAGGGAAACCAAGTTTTATCTTCAACATTTCTTCACAAAAAGTGTGTCAAAACACTCCTAGAAGACAAAGGAAGCAATTGATTAAGGTATCTTCCCTTGCACTTGATTTTTTCATGGTTTTTCTTCTTAAAATCCGTGGTTGAATAGTGATTGGAAGATGGAAAATTTTTGGTTGTTTTTCATGGATTTGATGTTGGGTTTTGTTAAGGGTGTATTAAGGAAGAAAACCATGCAAATTCATTAAAGAAAAACCAAATTTTGGTTGGTTTTTCAAAGGTAAATCCGTGGGTTACCTTAGGTAACCAATGGAAAAAAGTGTGTGGTTAATGGTTAACATGCTTTCTAAGTTTAAATTTGTGAAGAATAAAGCTTGTATTTCATTATGAAAAGTTTGAAAAAAATTTCTTGTGTGAAATTCATAAGGTGGCCGTGGGTTGTTAATGGTTTGGAAGAAAAATTTTCATTGGTTTATGTGATATTTGGTTGATTGAAATCATGCAAATTAATGTGTAAATGGTGGCAATGTGAATGAAAGAATGAAACAAAAATGTTTGGCATGTGTTTCATTAAATGGCCGTGGGTTATACAAGGGTTAAAACCCTAGGAAATTTGGTTGAAAATGCAAAGAAAATGGGCTTGGAAATGTGTTAAAAATATGACATTTGAATGGCCTAAAATGTGGTGAAAGTTTGACAAAATTTGGTTCGGTTTTGTTGTGAAAACCGAAACCAAATTAAGGGTAAATTTGTGAAAAAAATGTTGTAATGTGGGTGATAATGTGAAATTGGAAAATTGTGGGCTTTTATGTAAAAGTTTGGAAAACTTTTACATAAAATAGGCTTGTGGTATAGTACGTGGCAGGTACATACGGTTCGAGCCGTACCTAACGCCGGAAGCCTTAAAATTACACCGAAATGCTGCCGAAATTTCAAAAAAAACGACATTCGGGGTAAAATAGGGATTTAAATTAAAAGTTAGGGCCGGGACGGAAACCCGAGTCCCTAACGGAAAAAGTGAATAAGGGTAATTTAAGGGGTGGGTCGTGAATAGAAACCCGTCCCCTTAAAAATGAAAAACGCGTGTGAGATTGAAAAAAAACCGACCCCCAGGGGGGGGCGTTTTTGGAAATGAAATAAAGGTCCGAGTCGGGAACGGAAAACCCGAGCCTCGGAGACCTAGGTCGGGAAAGTCTAGATGAACGTTTTAAATACTAGTGAAACGTCCATTTGAGGCTCCGAAACGATAGAAAATCGTTAAACCGACGTAAGGGTCGGAATAGTGCTTCCCGAGGGCCGGGAAAGCAAAAAGTGGAAATAAAATAAAAACGAACCCGGTAATGATTAGCAAAGAGTCAGAAAAGTTCCTGAGAGTCAAAAATGCAGTCTGGATCGGGAAAATTTCCGTCGTGGGCAAAATTGTAATTTTGCCAAAGTATAGGGGCAAAATCGTAATTTTGCCAAAATACAGGGGCAAAATCGTAATTTTGTAAAAGTTGGGGAAAAACGGTGAAAATAATAAATAAAACCAAAAAAGTTATAAATAGGTTTTATTTAAGCTTTTTAATGAAAAATAAAAGCTATAAATGGGAAAGAAATTAACAGACATAATTTTGTCTGTAGGATCCCAAAATTGGCCTACAAGGAAGGCGATTCAAGATCCCAGAGAGAGAAAGAGAACAGTCTGATAAGGTAAGTTCAGACATTTACCTGTCTGCAACATATAGCAATATTGTGCTAACTTTTATGTACTAACTATAAGTTAGGTACATATGTGCTACGGTCACTATGACAGAATAGAGAGAGAGACGAAATGTGCTACGGGCACTATAAGAATGGGACACATGGTTAATTGTGCTTCGGGCACTAGAGCGAGGTTAATGAAACTCACTCACTAAAAATTAAAATGTGAACCATTCCTAACCACGGGACAATGTGAAGTCACCGGGTTAGAATGTTAAAAAGTCGGTAATGAAACCACTTTCTGGCGTACCAGCCTTCCGTATAGAGAGGTACTTTTGCCTTCGGGGCTATGAGATAAGGCTGTGGAGGTCAGCACTGATGTACCGCTCCCAGTCATATAAAATTTTGCCTTCGGGGCTATGAGATTAAAGCTGTGGAGGTCAGCACTAATGTACCGCTCCCAGTCATGCGCACTTAAATAGTACTGCCAACCGAGCTCAAAACCAGAACGTAATTAAAGATAATGACCTAAAACTGAAACTGTGCCATAATTGAGCATAAGACAGTTTAGTGAGAGCACTAACATCGCGGTAGATGTACTAGTGTGGTACAGTGTTGTGGTCAACTTTACTATTCACGTATGAATAGTGGTCAAAGTTACTATTCACGTATGAATAGTGGTCAACGGGACTATTCACGATGAATAGTAATATTCATAGAAATTTTATTTCTTGCATGTTTGAACTTACTGAGCCTGTAGCTCACCATTTTTGCTAATGTTGCAGGTAAGCGACCTGCTCAGTAGCTTGTTTGACTGGATGTGGACGGGATGGCGCGTGTCAAATAGGATAACTGGGCGAGGGATATGGTACTGCCAGAGTCTTGCTGCTGAGCGTTAAAGTGAAGAAAAAAAAAAAAGGGGGAAACAGTTCTTTTGTAATTATATATATTTTACAAAAGCACTGTATTATTTATATTACTTTGTACCTATCAACATAGTAAATAGTGGAAAAAGATTTTATATGATGTTTAAAGAAAAAAAATTTTTTTTCCCAAAAACGTCATGATTTAAAAAGAGGAGAGAGATAAGCCGGCGACCCATGAGAGTACAATCTATCGCAGTTAGCGATAAAGCTCAACTGTAATAGTATTGTATGATCTCCACAAGGGGCGGGCCGCCACAGTTGGTATCAGAGCCTGGTTTTCGAGTGGCTAAGTTTTGAATACCAATTGCCGTCACAGTTGGTATATCAGAGCAGTGTGACCATATCCCAATTTGACACTTTGCGCATCCTGCACTGCTATCCAAGTAAGTAGTTTACTTAAGTTCAGTTAATTATTTTCTTATGTGAAAATAATTATCTTATAGGTAGCACGATGACCAGACCTCCATATGTGAGACCACCGCTACCACGACCAAGAGGGGTATTACGGGTATGAACGAGACCTATTGTGAGGCCACCCATTTCCCAAAGGCCGGTAGTCAGACCTCCGGTACCAGTACCAGCACCAGTGCCAGCGCCAGTAGAGATAGTACAGCCACGACCGATAGTTCATCCACCGGTGGTAGTGGACATTCCAGTTGTTGGTGGACGCCAACATATTGGGGTGCGAGTGTCGGCACGGGCAGTACAGGCATTTAGGGCCAGCAGTCCTCCGATGTTTGATGGTGGACGACAGTCGATGGAGACCAAGGACTGGCTCCATGCCATTGAGAGGATCATGGTGATTTGCGACATTGATCGAGATATGTGGATCCAGTTGGCTGTCAGTATATTTCAGGGAGACGCTCGAGTGTTCTGGCAATATTGCGACCAAGAGATTTTATTGTGATTCAGTTGGGCTGAGTTCTGTCAGCGATTGGCTGATCAGTTTCAACCTAGGGATCCAGCACCTGCTCCAGCATCTCCAGAGAGACGAGAGGCTGATACACCTGCGTACCCTGGATTCGATGAGGTCAGGGACTACATTCTCCAGACCGAGAGGATGGTCATGCTGTCTGGTGAGACAGTGATGTCTTACACAGCGCGATTTGAGGAGACCATTCGGAGGAGATGTCCGTTGCCTAACCTCACGGAAGCAAACTGCTGTGAGCTGTTTTGGAAAGGTTTATCCTTGGAGCTGAGACCGAGGGTGATCAAGCCGTTTCCTCCGACGCTCCAAGAGTTCGTGGTAACGATCAGGGCGATCGAGAGAGAGATTCTGATCGAGCATCTGACGCAGAGTCGACGAGAGACGCTGGGTCAAGATGAGATGTTTGCACGCATATTCGGGCCGAGAAGAATGATGAATTATCATGAGGCCGGACCGTCTAGACCACGAGGTGATGACTCGGGACAGGGAACATTACCTAGGGGTGGTGACGACTCAGATGATACCAATGACGATGAGGATCCAGAAGAATATCCTCTAGTCCCAGATGTAGGGAACGAGTGATCAATAGATGTGTATATGTACATAAGTAGCTTAGAGAGAAAAGCTCTTTTGTATAGACTTGTGGCCATTTTGTATAAACGGCCGATGTATATATGACTGGTGATGCCTATGTATGACATATAAATGTTTTGCTATGAATGAAATACCAAAATGATTATATGTTGTACGATGATGTGTTAAGATGATGTGGCTTTACAGTACCCTAAAATTCGTAAATTGATATAATTTTACGAATGCGGTTATGGAAAAAGCTAACGGTGAATTATTGTGCCATAATAGGACAATAGCCAAGATGGTGGATTTGAGAAATCGACCAGAGGGACGGGAGCGACGTCCTGATATTATGGAGAGACTGGATCAGATACAAGCTTTGTTAGAAGCTCAGATGCAAGAAAATGCGAATCTGAGGCGACGGGTAGAGGAGCTAGAACAGAGACAAGGCTCTGAGGGTACCCAAGTAGAACAACAAGCTGAGGTAGATCCGGTTATTCCTCCAGCTGCAGTACATGAGAGAGCTCCTGAACCACAACCAGTATTGAATTTGGAACCCCTCTATGAAAGATTCAGGCGTATGAGGCCGCCAGAATTTGAAGGGTCTACAAATCCCTTAGAGGCTGAAGACTGGTTGTCATCATTACAAGTGATCATGGAGTTCATGAACCTAACCGACCGGGAGAAGGTTGCATGTGCGTCTTTTGTGCTGAGAAAAGATGCTCGTTTTTGGTGGGACACTGTGCGAATGAGGAGAGACGTGTCTACCATGAGTTGGGCGGAATTTCTGGAAGAATTTAACCAGAAATATTACGACCCTGCGTCTCTGAGACAGCAACAGAAAGAATTCTCAAAGTTGACACAAGGGAACATGTCGGTAAGCGAAGTCTGCCGAAAGTTCGATCAACTATCCCGTTTGTGCCCTTATGTAGTCCCTACTGAGAGGGAAAAGATACAGAAAATGATCGGGATGTTCAGGCCAGAAATTGCTGCGTTAGTAGACACTGGACTAGTGCCACCTACTTCTGTAGCTGATTGTGTGAGTCGGGCCATCAGGGCTGAGTTCCATGTAGCTCGACAGAAAGAGGAAAGAGAGAAACACTGGGAGGCTAAAAAGAAGGAGAGGGCTTTGGCGAAGTCTACGCAAGTTGGTCAATCGAGCAAGCCAAGTCAGAATGCGAAACCAAGCCAGGGCAACAGTCAAGGATCCCAGCAAAATAAGAGAAAAGGGAATTTTTCTGGGAATCGCCAGGGTAATAATCGAAACCAGCAACGGAGAACAGCTGGTAATGCAGAGTCCAATGTGCAAAACTGCCCTACATGCGGGAAGAGACATTCTGGGCAATGCAGATTTGGGCCACTTGTTTGCTACGAATGTGGAAAGGAAGGCCATTACGCCAGGAACTGTCCAAATAGGCAGGGTGGACAAGGCACTTCCCAACCGCACCAGACACGCCCACAAGCTCATTCCCTTCAGGCCAGAGTGGAAGAGTCACCAGTGAGGCCGCAACGCCAGGAGCGAATGCAACGTGCTGATGCTCGTGTGATGGCCTATAGCAAGGAAGATGCAGAGGCAGGAACATCAAACGTGGTGACAGGTCAGCTTCCTGTTGCTGGTCATGTAGCCTCTGTACTATTCGATTCCGGTGCTACGCATTCATTTGTTTCCTATGCATTTGCTGACAAGATAGGACTTCCTAAGGATAATATGGGAAGGGTATTTAAGATAGCTTTACCTTCTGGGGAAGTATTGCTGTCCAGTTACTGGTTACCTTATGTACCAGTATATGTGGCAAATAGGGAACTATATGCTGAGTTGATCGTAATGGAGATCATGGATTACGATGTGATTTTAGGCATGGATTTCCTAGGGAAATACCAAGCTACGATCGACTGCCGAAATCGAAAGATAGTCTTCCAACCCGAGGAAGAAGAAAGTTTCGAGTATGTTGATACTTCTCAAAGACCCGGGAAGATGATGATCAGTTCGCTGAGAGCAAGCAAGCTGATAGCCAGTGGTTGCATGGGATATCTGGCATATGTGGTGGATACTGTAGAGGAACAGAAGCTTCAAGCTGAAGATGTTCCTGTGGTTAATGAGTTTCTTGACGTATTTCCAGAAGAGTTACCAGGGATACCGCCAGAGAGAGAAATCTCGTTTGAAATTGAGTTGATGCCTGGAACAGCACCCATTTCCAAAGCACCATACCGTATGGCTCCAGTGGAGTTGAAGGAGCTGCAGGTACAATTAAAGGAGCTTTTGGATAAAGGATTCATCAGGCCGAGTTTTTCTCCATGGGGTGCACCTGTGTTATTCGTCAAGAAAAAGGATGGGACATTCCGACTGTGCATTGATTACCGGGAGTTGAATAAGGTTACGATCAAAAATAGGTATCCGTTACCTAGAATTGATGACCTATTCGACCAGTTAAAAGGCGCAGCGGTATTTTCCAAAATTGACTTACGGTCAGGATATCACCAGCTGAGAATCAAAGAGAGTGATATTCCTAAGACGGCGTTTAGGACTCGTTATGGTCACTACGAGTTCCTTGTGATGCCATTCGGATTGACAAATGCGCCAGCAGCGTTCATGGACTTGATGAACAGGATTTTTAAAGAGTATCTGGATAAGTTTGTCATTGTATTCATTGATGACATTCTTATATACTCGAAGACTCATGAGGAGCACAAGAAGCATCTGAGGATCGTGTTGAATACGATAAGGAAGCATCAACTGTATGCCAAATTCTCAAAATGCGAGTTTTGGCTGGACAGAGTACATTTCCTCGGACATATTGTATCCCAGGAAGGTATTGCTGTAGATCCGATAAAGGTAGAGGCAATTAACCAGTGGCCTGCACCCAAGAGTGTGACAGAAATGCGCAGTTTCTTGGGATTGGCTGGTTATTATCGGCAATTTGTAGAGGGATTCGCGCGACTAGCTGCACCTCTTACTGCTCTTACACGCAAAGAAAGGAAGTACGAGTGGACTATGGAATGCGAAAGAAGCTTCCAGGAGTTAAAGAGGCGACTGACAAGCGCACCAATCCTTACGCTTCCCATTGAAGGGGAGAAGTTTGTGATCTACAGTGATGCATCGAAAATAGGATTGGGAGCAGTCCTAATGCAAGACGGCAAGGTGATTGCCTATGCTTCCCGTCAATTAAAGGAGCATGAAAGGAATTATCCTACACATGACCTTGAACTTGCTGCAGTAGTGTTCGCACTTAAAATTTGGCGACACTATCTTTATGGAGCTCAATGTCAGATTTTCACTGATCACCAAAACTTGAAGTATTTCTTCATGCAAAAAGAGCTCAATATGCGACAAAGACGATGGTTGGAATTGGTGAAGGATTATGATGGTGAAATCCTCTACCATCCAGGAAAGGCCAACCGTGTAGCGGATGCTCTAAGTAGAAAGTCTACCATATTGCACCAGCTACCAATAAAAAGGCTGCCGAAGCCATTGCAGCAAGAGATAAATTCGTTGAACTTGGAGCTGATATCTGGAAGATTAGCTGCACTCCAAGTGGAATCATCGCTATTTGAGGAAATAAAGGAAGCTCAAAGGCGAGATTCAATGATGGCAAGTGCTCAAGAAGGAATTTCCAAGGATGGAATAATCCTTTATCAAGGAAGGATAAATGTTCCAGCTGATGAGGAACTTAGAAGACGGATCATGTCAGAAGCTCATGAGACACCCTATTCGGTTCATCCCGGAGCGAGCAAAATGTATCAGGACTTGAAGTTACAGTTCTGGTGGAAAGGGATGAAGAACGATATAGCTAAATTCGTGAGTAGATGCATGACCTGTCAGAGAATCAAAGCGGAACATAAACATCCAGCAGGAAGATTGGAACCGTTGGAGATTCCTGAATGGAAATGGGAACACATTACGATGGATTTTGTAGTGGGACTCCCAAAAACCCGAGAAGGTTATGACGCCATTTGGGTTATTGTGGACAGACTGACCAAGACGGCACGGTTTATAGCTGTCAAGATGACTTTTTCGCTGGAAAAGTTTGCTCAGCTGTACGTAACTCATGTCGTCAGACTACATGGAGTACCAAAATCCATTGTATCAGATCGAGATGCACGGTTCACTTCGAATTTCTGGAAGTGTGTGCAAGAGGCCATGGGTACTGAATTGAGACTCAGTACGGCTTTTCATCCGCAAACAGACGGGCAGTCAGAGCGGACAATTCAGACGTTAAAGGACATGCTTCGAGCTTGCGTTATGGATTTTGCGGAAAATTGGAACGAGAAGTTACCATTGATTGAATTCTCGTACAATAATAGTTACCAATCTTCGATAGGCATGGCACCTTACGAGGCTTTGTATGGACGGAAGTGCAGATCACCATTACACTGGTATGATTTGCGAGAAAAGCAGTTGCATAAGACGGATTTCATGCAAGAGACTTCCGATGCAGTTGCTAGAATTCAGCGCCAAATGAAAATTGCGCAAAGCCGACAAAAGAGTTATGCAGATAAAAGGCGAAGATCCTTGGAGTTTGATGAAGGAGACTTCGTGTTTCTCAAGGTATCGCCTATGAAGGGGATTATGCATTTCGGTAAGAAGGGGAAACTGAGTCCAAGATACATTTGACCTTATGAAATTATCTAACGCATTGGAAAGGTCGCTTACAGATTAGCGCTACCTCCAGAATTGTCGGCAGTGCATAACGTATTTCATGTGTCGATGCTGAGAAAGTATATACCAGATCCGTCCCATGTGTTGAAGCATGAGCCTATTCAAATCCACGAGGATTTGACATATGAGGAATAGCCTATTCAAGTACTAGCTCGTGAAGAGAAAGTACTGAGGAATAAGGTAATCCCACTAGTGAAGATTTTGTGGAAAAATCATAACATTGAAGAAGCTACATGGGAACGAGAAGAAGAGATGAGGAGTTTATACCCCCATTTGTTCTAATTTTCGAGGACGAAAATTTTATAAGGAGGGGTGAATGTGACAACCGGGAAATTCAGGCAATTCTCGGACGAAAATGTACAATTGTATGTATATAACAATTTGTACTGTTTAAAGAGTGAAATAAATGTATTTATATTGTTCAGAATATGTGAAAATGTTCTAACAATACTGACGAGTAAGAATTCAATGTTGGAAAAATTCACTGAGTTGAAACGGGTGAAACGGTGCCAAAATCGGCATTAAAAACCCTAACCGGAGCAATAAAAGACGGTAAACTTCCGGGTTTGATTTTGATCAAACGGAAGCAGATTAAATTGATCCGACTGCACAGGAGACCTCAGGAACACACCGGGACGATTTCGGGAAAATTTCGGCTCGAACCGGCATCGGTCAAAAAGTAGTCGAATTAATGTGAATAGTGAAAGTCAAAGTCAACTTTCACTTTAGTATTTATGACATCATAATTCAAGATTAATAAATGAAAGAATTTTGGTGGTTGGTAGAATGGATGGCCATGATTCATCTACTTTTTGATCTAAAGGCCAAGATTTAGCCAAAATTAACCCTTTTTAATTTTTGAAAAATGGGGAAAGAAATGGCTTGAAAGATGTCAAATTGTCATTGGTTTAGAGCCAAATTAATTGGCTTTTGGTTTGCATAAGTTGGCAAAACATTTACAAAGTGGCCAAAACCAAAATTTCAAGCCAAAAGCCATAAGAAAATTTTTCTAACTTCCTTCCATGGTGGCTACGTGAGGGACCAAGGGAAACCAAGTTTTATCTTCAACATTTCTTCACAAAAAGTGTGTCAAAACACTCCTAGAAGACAAAGGAAGCAATTGATTAAGGTATCTTCCCTTGCACTTGATTTTTTCATGGTTTTTCTTCTTAAAATCCGTGGTTGAATAGTGATTGGAAGATGGAAAATTTTTGGTTGTTTTTCATGGATTTGATGTTGGGTTTTGTTAAGGGTGTATTAAGGAAGAAAACCATGCAAATTCATTAAAGAAAAACCAAATTTTGGTTGGTTTTTCAAAGGTAAATCCGTGGGTTACCTTAGGTAACCAATGGAAAAAAGTGTGTGGTTAATGGTTAACATGCTTTCTAAGTTTAAATTTGTGAAGAATAAAGCTTGTATTTCATTATGAAAAGTTTGAAAAAAATTTCTTGTGTGAAATTCATAAGGTGGCCGTGGGTTGTTAATGGTTTGGAAGAAAAATTTTCATTGGTTTATGTGATATTTGGTTGATTGAAATCATGCAAATTAATGTGTAAATGGTGGCAATGTGAATGAAAGAATGAAACAAAAATGTTTGGCATGTGTTTCATTAAATGGCCGTGGGTTATACAAGGGTTAAAACCCTAGGAAATTTGGTTGAAAATGCAAAGAAAATGGGCTTGGAAATGTGTTAAAAATATGACATTTGAATGGCCTAAAATGTGGTGAAAGTTTGACAAAATTTGGTTCGGTTTTGTTGTGAAAACCGAAACCAAATTAAGGGTAAATTTGTGAAAAAAATGTTGTAATGTGGGTGATAATGTGAAATTGGAAAATTGTGGGCTTTTATGTAAAAGTTTGGAAAACTTTTACATAAAATAGGCTTGTGGTATAGTACGTGGCAGGTACATACGGTTCGAGGCGTACCTAACGCCGGAAGCCTTAAAATTACGCCGAAATGCTGCCGAAATTTAAAAAAAAACGGCATTCGGGGTAAAATAGGGATTTAAATTAAAAGTTAGGGCCGGGACGGAAACCCGAGTCCCTAACGGAAAAAGTGAATAAGGGTAATTTAAGGGGTGGGTCGTGAATAGAAACCCGTCCCCTTAAAAATGAAAAACGCGTGTGAGATTGAAAAAAAACCGACCCCGAGGGGGGGGCGTTTTTGGAAATGAAATAAAGGTCCGAGTCGGGAACGGAAAACCCGAGCCTCAGAGACCTAGGTCGGGAAAGTCTAGATGAACGTTTTAAATACTAGTGAAACGTCCATTTGAGGCTCCGAAACGATAGACAATCGTTAAACCGACGTAAGGGTCGGAATAGTGCTTCCCGAGGGCCGGGAAAGCAAAAAGTGGAAATAAAATAAAAACGAACCCGGTAATGATTAGCAAAGAGTCAGAAAAGTTCCTGAGAGTCAAAAATGCAGTCTGGATCGGGAAAATTTCCGTCGTGGGCAAAATTGTAATTTTGCCAAAGTATAGGGGCAAAATCGTAATTTTGCCAAAATACAGGGGCAAAATCGTAATTTTGCAAAAGTTGGGGAAAAACGGTGAAAATAATAAATAAAACCTAAAAAGTTATAAATAGATTTTATTTAAGCTTTTTAATGAAAAATAAAAGCTATAAATGGGAAAGAAATTAACAGACATAATTTTGTCTGTAGGATCCCAAAATCGGCCTACAAGGAAGGCGATTCAAGATCCCAGAGAGAGAAAGATAACAGTCTGATAAGGTAAGTTCAGACATTTACCTGTCTGCAACATATAGCAATATTGTGCTAACTTTTATGTACTAACTATAAGTTAGGTACATATGTGCTACGGGCACTATGACAGAATAGAGAGAGAGACGAAATGTGCTACGGGCACTATAAGAATGGGACACATGGTTAATTGTGCTTCGGGCACTAGAGCGAGGTTAATGAAACTCACTCACTAAAAATTAAAATGTGAACCATTCCTAACCACGGGACAATGTGAAGTCACCGGGTTAGAATGTTAAAAAGTCGGTAATGAAACCACTTTCTGGCGTACCAGCCTTCCGTATAGAGAGGTACTTTTGCCTTCGGGGCTATGAGATAAGGCTGTGGAGGTCAGCACTGATGTACCGCTCCCAGTCATATAAAATTTTGCCTTCGGGGCTATGAGATTAAAGCTGTGGAGGTCAGCACTAATGTACCGCTCCCAGTCATGCGCACTTAAATGGTACTGTCAACCGAGCTCAAAACCAGAACGTAATTAAAGATAATGACCTAAAACTGAAACTGTGCCATAATTGAGCATAAGACAGTTTAGTGAGAGCACTAACATCGCGGTAGATGTACTAGTGTGATACAGTGTTGTGGTCAACTTTACTATTCACGTATGAATAGTGGTCAAAGTTACTATTCACGTATGAATAGTGGTCAACGGTACTATTCACGATGAATAGTACTATTCATAGAAATTTTATTTCTTGCATGTTTGAACTTACTGAGCCTGTAGCTCACCATTTTTGCTAATGTTGCAGGTAAGCGACCAGCTCAGTAGCTTGTTTGACTGGATGCGGACGGGATGGCGCGTGTCAAATGGGATAACTGGGCGAGGGATATGGTACTGCCAGAGTCTTGCCGCTGAGCGTTAAAGTGAAGAAAAAAAAAAAAGGGGGAAACAGTTCTTTTGTAATTATATATATTTTACAAAAGCACTGTATTATTTATATTACTTTGTACCTATCAACATAGTAAATAGTGGAAAAAGATTTTATATGATGTTTAAAGAAAAAAAAAATTTTTCCCAAAAACGTCATGATTTAAAAAGAGGAGAGAGATAAGCCGGCGACCCATGAGAGTACAATCTATCGCAGTTAGCGATAAAGCTCAACTGTAATAGTATTGTATGATCTCCACAAGGGGCGGGCCGCCACAGACTTCATATTGCCCCGCAGTTAAGAATGGTTCACATTTTAATTTTTACATGAGTGAGTTTCATTAACCTCGCTCTAGTGCCCAAAGCACAGTTTACTATGTGTCCCATTCTTAGTAGTGCCCATAGCACATTTCGTCTCTCTTTCTACTCTATAATAGTGCCCGTAGTACATATGTACCTAACTTATAGTTAGTACATCAAAATTAGCAACAATAATGCTATATGTTACAGACAGGTAAATGTCTGAACTTACCTTATCAGTTTCTTCCCCTTTTCTTTCTTGGATCTTTGATCGCCCTCCTTGTAGGTCGATTTTGGGATCCTACAGACAAAACCTTGTCTGTTAATTTCATTTCCATTTATAGCTTTTATTTTTCATTAAAAAGCTTAAATAAAACCTATTTATAACTTTTTAGGCTTTATTTATCATTTTCCCCATTTTTCTCAACTTTTGTAAAATTACGATTTTACCCCTATATTTTGGTAAAATTACGATTTTACCCCTGACGGAATATTCTCGATCCAGACTGCATTTTTGGCTCTCAGGAACTTTTTTTGACTCTTTTCTAATCATTACCGGGTTCGTTTCTATTTTATTTCTATTTTTCACTTTCCCGACCCTTAGAAAGCACTATTCCAACCCTTACGTCGGTTTAGTGATTTTCTACCGTTTCGGAGTCTCAAATGGACGTTTTACTAGTATTTAAAACGTTCATCTAGACGTTCCCGATCTAGATGTTAGGAAATGCCCTAAGCATTAGGGACATTTTGATGTATTTATTTTGAACTGGATAATAAAATTATATATAGAGGTTATTCATTACATTGCTATCTGTCCTCGTTTTATTTACATGTTAAAGTAAATGTAAGCAAATATGGCTCCCTGACTACTTGTGTTAAACTGTTAGAACATTGCATGTAATGGATTTTTGTATGCGAGAAGACAATGTTCTAAAGTTAGCGATCTAAACTATGGTCTATAGTCATTGGGTTAGACCGAGCATCTAACTCATGTTAAGACTATTATGTTGTCTAAAGCCTTGGAGGGGACGGTTTGTCTTGACTGTCTGGAGCTTGACTCCCAAGTAGAGACATAGATATGTTGCTTGATGGTGACATATTAGACCGGGACTAAAGCGTGATTGATCTACGAAGTCCGCTTTGAGTGGATCGATCTGCTTTTGACGTTCATTGTGCAGTAACCTTAATCCTGAGTAAAAGGATAGCTTCATGTATATGACTTGTGTACTTTGATGTTCCAATGGCTAAAGCATCTCAGAGGTAGTAAGCTTATAGACCGGTTCGTTGGGTGCATGACTCGTATACGATGAAGGGTTCGTTTACAGATATCGGAATCATAGCTCTAATGAGGAGTTAAGGGTATCCTCTTAAAGGCATTATACTGAATGTGAAAATGGACAAGGCCTTGGGTCGTCTGCTGCGCAGATGACTTCTTATTCACATATGGTGAATAATCATTTTCTTTATTCGGTAGTATAATAGAACTTTAAGATAGCCTGATCAGTAGGAATAAATACACTTTGGCCTAATTCTGATCATGGATATCATATGAGGGTTCTGCATACATGACAAGGTCATTGGATGATAGCTTGTCACAGGCTTACGTAATACGGTATATAATTGGGAGTTCAGTTTCAGGTTTATAGTGGTGTGACTTTGAAATTAGTGATCATGTGATTGAGTTATTTGGTAAAGAATGATGATCATATGGATTTGCGGGAGACCTATTATATATCTCCAATTAGTCCCTCTACTAGCTCCACATAATTCCTTAACGTTTGGCAAATTGATTTGTGTATGCTATTGGCTAGTTTATTATGCATGGACGGTGATGACATAGGATCAGGATGGTAGACAAGATTCTCTCCGGTTGGATTCAGATTTTGTTTTAGATAAAAGAGTACACAATTATTTGAACTCCAAATAAAGTTGCCATGATTTTATTTGAGATTAGATTGGAGTTGTAGAAAATTATCCATGAGAGCAAGAATTTGAAACACAACTGTTTTTGTAGAATTTGAAATTTGAAATTTGAAATTTGAATTTGAAATTCAAATTTGAAATTTGAATTTGAAATTTAAATTTGAAATTTGAAATTTGAAATTTGAAATTCAAATTTGGAATCACAATCCAAGTGGGATTCGAATTTGTTGTAGAAAATCCACAAGGAATGAAATTCGAATTTGAGTTGGATATGGAGAGAATAATCTTGTTAGAATCGTACTTGAATTTTGAATCCAAATCCTAACTAAAGTTGGACGAAAATTTTAAGGATTATCCTTAATGATTTTCGGATTTTTTGTGGATAAGGTTTAAGGAAAAATTCAAGTTTCAATCCCAGTTGAATTTGGATTCTCTCCTCCCAGAAAGTGGCCGAAATTTTGGAGTGAATCTCTTAGGAGATTTTTCGGTTATTTTGGATAACGATGAGATAAGATTCAAGCTTGAAAATCCTAGTGGAATTTTGATTCTCCCTTATCCAAAAGTTACCGAATTTTTTGTGGAGATTTTCTCCTTAGAATTTTCGGATTTTTTGGTTGAAAAAAGGAGATAAAATTCTAGCTAAAATCTTGTTTAGATTTGGATTGGATTTATCCTAAAGTGGCCGAATTTTATTGTTGGGATTTTCCCTTGGAAAATTCAGAATTTGTGCTTGTGGATAAGGAGAATATCTTCTCCTAACCCAATTCGAATTCAGAGAATCACCTCATGCAGCTCTATAAATAGAGGTCCTGCCTCTCCAGTTCTCTCAGACCACATACTTTCAGCTGAGCAGGCTTATTGTTGCACAGCCCACTATGATAATAAGTTCTTTAGAGATCTGGGTGGTCGGAAGAAGACTAGCAGTGCTAGCATAACAATTGAGGTTCAGAGTGCCTACACACTCAGCCATTTGGGAATTGGAGAATAGTAGAGAAGGCTAGTTAGTTGAAGCCCTCCGGTCATTCTCCTCCTGCAAGATTGGCGTCCTTGAGGTATGAGTTTTAATTGTTATTGGTTTATTGTATATGGCATCATGAGATATTTAACGATCCTAAAATTTTTTATTGTTCCGCTGCGCCACTCTGATACGTTTTTACCGATTTGTTTACCTTCAATTGATATCAGAGCCATCTCATGACTATGCCATGTACATAAATTAGACAATTACTTAGTCTTTTTATTTATGTATGGATTTGATATTTAGAGAGTGGCATTCTAGGATTCCTTTATGTTGTTATCATGGATTATGTATAAAGTATGTAGTTATTTTAATTTTTTGAATTATTATAAGCATGCTTGTTTATGCCGGTTATGGTTCCTTAGAATTTAGAAAAATTATATCTGGGAATTTTTTATGTAACCATGGGAGCAGTTTATTAACACTGTAATTTTCCCATGGATTTTAATTTTCTCTTAGAATTATTATGGTTAGAATTTTATACACCGGAAACGGTTTAGGAATTTTTATGTAATTATTTTTGGAGGAGATTGAAGATTGAAGACCGTAATTTATTTTTCCCAAAATTTAAATTTAATTTAAAATTTGAAATTTTGATTGTATGGAAAATTTCAATTTAATTGGGATTCAAATTAATTTTTGGAGATCCTAATAGGTAAATTGGAATATGGCATGAAAATCGAGAGACGACCCCTCGAGATAGGCCATCAGGCCTTGGTGGGATTGTAGCCTCTGCCCTCGGGCAGGATGGGCTGCGGCAGCCCCTGTGCAAGCCATAACCACCCACGGTCGCAGGCTTGGCCTGCAGCCGAGGGTGGTCGTGGCCTCCCCAAGGCTGGCCGCAGCCTGGGCATGCAGCCTGCCAGCTGCTGCGCCCAGCCTGGCGCTACAGGCTTGGCCTGCAACCCGACAGGGCTGCACATGGGCGGCCGTGGGCTGCCAGCCCCCCTAGGGCTGGTGGCTGCCCACGGTGGCTGCCGCCTCCGGGGGCGGTGGTGCGACGATTCAAAAATCGAAAAAAATTTGATTTTTAAATTTGAGATTTAATTTTAAATCATGTTTAAAAATATGTAATTGAAAATTTGAAATTTTTGAAATTACATATTATTACACATGATGTTTAAAATTGTTTAAAATTTGAATTTGAAATTTAAATTTGAAATTCAAATTTGGAATTCGAATTTGAAATTTAAAATTTTGGAGATTTAAATTTTAAATGATTCTTGGGATGAGAAATAAATGGAGAGGCTACATAAAGATGGATACAAGAAGACGGAACAAAATTCAAGACCCAAAGAATGCTTTGGATGGAATTTTGTAATCTTTATTTTCTTTGTTCTAGGATGGAACCATGGTTTGGTTATTCTGTCAATTATTTTTTCTGTGATATGTCATGGATGTATAAATATGTATTGATGGATGTTTTATATGCATATTTGATAACATGTCATATAGGATAGGTGAGTGCCGCTCATACGATATTGATCATATATAATTTGTCAAAACTTGCATGTTTTTCAAAATATTGAGTGGGAGAGGGTTTCAAACAAAACCCACGGCCTCCATTGTTGATCCATATGTGAAAGCATGATAATACCTCGTGTCAGTTCTGCCCTGACCACACCCCTCGGTAGGTGTTTACCGCCGCTGGTATACTAGATTGGATCTCCTATGTGGAAAACGTGTTCGGGTACGATCCTATTCATGACCACCCCTCGGTGGCTTGGTAGGATGTGGATCGGGCTACGTAAACAATGGTTATACACTCAAGACTCGTTTAGTTATTAACCTTCCCTAGAAGCTCTGTTAACTAAACTGGTGGCTAAATAAGCGGTTATTAATATATGTCTTAACCTTGGAGGATTTAAGGCAACATATATTAATTGGACGGGGTCCATGTTCCGGCTATTTGTTTTCATGACCACCCCTCGGTGGCTTGGGGCAATAGGTGCTGAGAATTACCATTGCAATGCTACATGTTTTTCAAGTTTCATGTAGGAAAATACTTGTATGTTTTATTTGCTAAATTATCTGTATATTTGCTTGGGCTCTGTAATGATGTCTAGTATAATTTTATTTCAGTTCAAAATGTCACCGACACCCCTCATTTCAATACTTACTGAGAATAAACTGAATGGTGATAATTATAAAGATTGAAAAAGAAATCCGTTGATAGTTCTCAGCTGCGAGAGACACAAGTTCGTACTGGACGAATCATGCCCACCAAGGCCAAAACCTGACACACCGCTTGAGGAGGTCCTGGTTGCCTATACTCGTTGGGGAGAATCCAATGATATAGCTCAATACTACATACTTGCTAGCATGACGAGTGCTTTACAAAAGCAGCATGAGACTTATCAAGTTGCTGGGGAGATCATGGAAAATCTGGAGGACATGTTCGGAGGCCAAGAAAAATTGGCTCAACAGTCCGCTATCACCAGCATTATGAACTCTAAGCAAAAGGCGGGTACTCCGGTGAAGGACCATATGATCACTCTAATGGGATTCTTCGCTGAGGCTGCTGAGAACGGTGCTGAGTTGGACTACAACACCCAGATCGAGATGGTGTTCAAAACTCTGTCTAAAGATTTTGTGGGGTTTAAGGCTGCATACAATCTGGCGACAAGGGAGTTAGGACTAACCGAGCTCATGAAGCAACTCCAAGCTTATGAGTGAATGATCAGGGATGGGGATGCGGTCCAACCCAAAGGTGAGGCCAATTTGGCAGAATCTTCCCAACCCTCACGGAAGAGGAAGAGGCCAAATCAGAAGCAAGCGACTTCCAGTTCTTCTAATCCTCCTGTCTCAGATAGGAAGAACAAGAACAAGAACAAGAAGCCCAGGGACCCTAAAAAGTCCAAGTGTTTCCGCTGTGGGAAGGTAAGTCACTTTAAGAAGGCTTGCTAGGAATTCCTAGCCGCCAAGGGCAAGGAAGGTAAGGAACTTCATTACTTGGAAGCGTGTTTGGTGGAAGAATCGAAAGACACTTGGGTCATTAATTCGGGCGCTACTAATCATGTTTGTGTTTCTATGCAGGGGTTCATGGAAACGAGAAGTCTACATGATAAGAGCCTCTTGTTGCGAACTGGAGACGGCAGCTTGGTAGTGGCTAAGGCAGTGGGAGATATTTACCTTTACTTTGATCAATTTAGGTTTATTTTATTGAAAGACTGTTTTTATGTTCCTAATTTTAGGAGGAACCTTATATCAGTAACTTGTTTAATAAAGGATTCCTATTCAGTTTCTTTTAGTAAAAGAGTTGATATTCGTAGAAATAAGTCTTTTATCTGTTCTGGATGGACAGATGGAAACCTATATTTGATCAAACCAAAGATGTACTCACTACTTGACACTGAATTAATAGATAACTCTAAAAGGTTGAAAGTTTCTCACTCTAATAAGGCGTATCTTTGGCATTTAAGACTTGGTCATATTAATCAGGATAGGATTCAAAGATTGGTGAAAGACGGTCCTCTAGAATCTCTGGAGGAGGTACGTCTTCCCCAATGTGAGTCTTGTTTAGAGGGTAAAATGACTAAGAGGTCTTTTGGAGCTAAGGGTACAAGGGCTCAGGAGCTCTTAGAAATTATGCACACTGACGTATGTGGCCCTATGAACATCACATCACGAGGAGGGTTCGAGTATTATGTCTCCTTTATAAATGATTACTCGAGGTATGAATATGTGTATCTGATGCACCGCAAGAGTGAAACCTTTGACAAGTTCAAATAGTATCGTGCACTAGTGGAAAAGCAACTGGATAAATTCATAAAGATACTTCGATTTGATCGAGGTGGCGAATACCTCTCTGATGAATTTCTAGGACATCTTGTAGAGAACGGGATATTATCCCAATTGACTGCACCTGGTACTCCACAACAGAATGGTGAAGCCGAAAGGAGAAACAAGACCTTGTTGGATATGGTACAATCCATGATGAGTTATTCAACACTGTCATTATCATTTTGGGGATATGCTTTACAAACGGCATGCTATATTCTGAATCAGGTTCCAAGCAAATCAATTCCCAAAACTCCGTATGAATTGTGGCGTGGTAGGAAGCCCTCCCTTGGACATATAAGAATATGGGACTGCCCAGCGTATGTACTGGATAGGGATGCAAAGAAGTTGGAACCAAGATCAGAATTGTGCATATTTGTAGGGTATCCAAAGGGAACTAAAGGAGGTCTGTTCTATAACCCGAAGGAACAAAAAAGTCATTGTTTCAACCCATGCGACATTCTTGGAGGAAAGTCACATGAATGACTTTAAGCCTTGAAGAAAAGTAGTGCTAGAGGAGTTATCAGGTGAAAGAACTGCTCCATAGATTTCGGTCTTGGACGCAAGTCCGAGTTCCGATGAAAGACCTGCAGACGATCAACAATTTAGGCTGCCTCGTCATAGTGGGAGGGTTTCGAAGAAATCTAATTTCTTCATGTATGATGCTGAGGTATATCAGGCTAAGGCTCATGAACATGAGGATGATCCGGTCACCTATGATGAAGCTATAAATGATGTTGATTCTAAATCTTGGAAAAAGGCTATGAACAATGAGATGGATTCTATGAAATCCAACTCTGTTTGGGAACTTGTAGATTTGCCGGATGGGATAAAACCCATTGGATGCAAATGGGTCTACAAAAGAAAGAAGGATGCAGAAGGGAGAGTGGAAACTTTCAAAGTTAGACTGGTTGCAAATGTAGGAAAATAAATCGTTAAAAACGTATCAGAGTGGCGTAGCAGAACAATAAAAATTTTTAGATCGTTAAATATCTCATGATGCCATATACAATAAACCAACAACAATTAAAACTCATACCTCAAGGACGCCAATCTTGCAGGAGGAGAATAACCGGAGGCTTCAACCAACTAGCCTTCTCTACTATTCTCTAATTCCTGAATGGCTGAGTGTGTGGGCACTCTGAACCTCGATCGGTATGCTAGCACTGCTAGTCTTCTTCCGACCACCCAGATCTCTAAAGAACTTTATTGTCACGATGAGCTATGCAACAATAAGCCTGCTCACCTGAGAGTCTGTGGTCTTAGAGAACTGGAGTGGCAGGACCTCTATTTATAGACCTGCATGAGGTGATTCTCTGAATTCGAATTGGACTAGGAAAAGATTTTCTCCCTTATCCATAACCAAAAAATCCAAATTTTCCAAGGGAGAATCTCCACAATTAAATTTGATTTTCCTAGGATAAATCCAAATCCAAATCTAAACAAGATTTTAACTAGAATTTTATCTCCTTTTTTCAACCAAAAAATCCGAAATTTCTAGGAGAAAATCTTCTCCAAATTTTCGGCCACTTTTAGGATAAGGAAGAATCAAAATTCCACTAGGTTTTTCAAGCTTGAATCTTATCTCAACCTTATCCAAAATAACCGAATTTCCTAGGAGAGATTCTCCCTAATTTCGGCCACTTTTCAGGGAAGGAGAGAATCCAAATTCAACTAGGATTGAAGCTTGAATTTTCCCTTGAACCTTATCCACAAAATCCGAATTTTTCCATGAGGATTATCCTCAAAAATTTCGTCCACTTTTGTTGGGATTTGGATTCAAAATTCAAGTAGGATTCTAACAAGATTATCCTCTCCAAATCCAACTCAAATTCGAATTTCAAACCTTGTGGATTTTCCACAACAAATTCGAATCCTACTTGGACTGTGATTCAAAATTTGAATATCAAATTTCAAATTCAAATTTCAAATTTCAAATTTCAAATTTAAATTTCAAATTTCAAATTTAAATTTCAAATTCAAATTTTAAATTCGAATTTCAAATTCAAATTTCAAATTCAAATTTCAAATTCAAAATTCAAATTTCAAATTTCAAAATTCAAAATTCAAAATTCAAAATTCAAAATTCAAATTCCACAAAACGGTTGTGTTTCATATTCTTGTTCTCATGGATAATTTTCTACAACTCCAATCCAATCTCAAATAAAATCATGGCAACTTTATTTGGAGTTCGAATAATTATGTACTCTATTATCCAAAACAAAATCTGAATCCAACCGGAGAGAATCTTGTCTACCATCCTAATCCTGTGTCATCACCATCCATGCATAATAAACTAGCCAATAGCATACACAAATCAATTTGCCAAACGTTAAGGAATTATGTGGAGCTAGTAGAGGGACTGATTGGACATATATAATCGGGCTCCCGCGATTCCATATGATCATCATTCTTTACCGAACAACTCAATCATATGATCACTAGTTTCAGAGTCACACCACTATAAACCTGAAACTGAACTCCCAATTATATACCGTATTACGTAAGCCTGTGACGAGCTACTATCCAATGACCTTGTCATATATGCAAAATCCTCATATGATATCCATGATCAGCCTTAGGTCAAAGTCCGTTTAATCCTACTGATCAGGCTATCTTAAAGTTCCATTATACTACTGAATCAAGAAAATGATTATTCACCATATGTGAATAAGAAGTCATCCGCCCAGCAGACGACCCAAGGCCTTGTCCATTTTCACATTCAGTATAATGCCTTTAAGAGGATACCTTTAACTCCTTAGAGCTATGATTCCGATATCTGTAAACAAACCCTCCATCGTATACAAGTCATGCACCCAACGAACCGGTCTATAAGCTTACTACCTCGGAGACGCTTTAGCCATTGGAACATCAAAGTATACAAGTCATATACATGAAGTAGTTCATTTACTCAGGATTAAGGTTATTGCACAATGAATGTCAAAAGCAGACTGATCCACTCATAGCGGACTACGTAGATCAATCACGCTTTAGTCCCGGTCTAATATGTCACCACCAAGCAACATATCTATGTCTCTACTTGGGAGTCCAGCTCCAGACAGTCAAGACAGACCGTCCCCTCCAAGGCTTTAGACAACATAATAGTCTTAACATGAGTTAGATGCTCGGTCTAACCCCATAGACTACAGACCATAGTTTAGAATGCTAACTTTAGAACATTGTCTTCTCGCATACAAAAGCCCATTGCATGCAATATTCTAACAGTTTAAACACAAGCAGTCAGTGAGCCATATTTGCTTACATTTACTTTAACATGTAAATAAGACGAGGACAAATAGTAATGTAATGAATAACCTCTATGTATAATTTTATTATCCAGTTCAAAATGAATACATCAAAATGTCTCTAATACTTAGGGCATTTCCTAACAATCTCCCACTTGCCCTAAGCCAGCAGATGTGCCATGTTACGCATCCCCATCGCCTCTACGTGCCTCTCAAAGCTTCTAGCCACCAAAGTCTTAGTAAAGGGATCAGCGATGTTGTCCTCGGACGCGATCTTACATACATCCACTTGTCCTGTCTACACATGCCCTCTAATAATATGATATCTCCGATTGATGTGCTTGGTCCTCTTGTGGTGCTGAGATTCCCTTGTGTTGGCAATAGCCCCTGTATTATCACAGTAAAGTGTGATAGGCTTGTCAACACCCGGAATGACCTCAAGGTCTCTAAAGAACTTGCGGAGCCAAACCGCTTCTTTAGATGTCTCAGCCGCAGCCACATACTCAGCCTCCATAGTAGAGTCAGCTGTGCAGCCCTGCTTCACGCTCCTCCACACAATGGTGCCTCCTCCGAGTAAAAACACTGATCCAGATGTCGATTTCCTTGAATCCTTACAAGTCTGAAAGTCTGAGTCCGTGTATCCTACGGGTGTTAGGTCCCCTCAAGAATACACTAGCATATAATCCCTCGTTCTCTTAAGATACTTGAGTATATGCTTTACTGCTTGCCAGTGCTTGGTTCCAGGATTCGCTTGATATCGACTCACCATACGTACTGCAAAACATATGTCCGGGCGAGTGCAAAGCATAGCGTACATAAGGCTACCCACAGCGGATGCATAAGGAACCTTACTCATACGCTCTCTTTCTTCCGATGTCTTGGGACAGTCATCCAATGAAAGAGTTAGACCGGCAATAGAAGGTTGTGAGCCTTTCTTTGCCTCTAGCATTGCATATTTGTCAATTATTTTATCTATGTATGAAGCTTGGGATAATGCTATCATTTTGTTCTTTCGATCTTTGAAGAGACGAATGCCTAGAACATAATTAGCTTCTCCCAAGTCCTTTATGTCAAACTGTTGGTGCAACCAAAGCTTGACCGATGATAAGTTCCCTACATCATTCCCAATGAGTAGTATATCATCGACATAGAGTATCAGAAAGACCACTTTTCCATCCTTAATACGTTTATAAACACAAGATTCATCAACGTTCTGCTCAAAACCAAATGTCTTAATCGCTTGATCAAACCTCTGGTTCCATGAGCGGGATGCTTGCTTTAATCCATAAATGGATCTAAGCAACTTGCAGACTTTCCTTTCTTAGCCTTTCGCTACAAACCCTTTGGGCTGTATCATATAGATACACTCTTCAAGATGGCCATTCAAGAATGCCGTCTTGACATCCATTTGCCAGATCTCATAATCGAGAGCCGCAGCAACGGACAGAAGAATACGGATAGACTTCAGCATAGCAACAGGCGAAAAGGTTTCCTCGTAATCGATTCCAGCCTTTTGCGTGTATCCCTTTGCAACCAGTCTAGCTTTGAAAGTTTCCACTCTCCCTTCCGCATCCTTCTTTCTTTTGTAGACCCATTTGCATCCAATGGGTTTTATCCAGTCCGGCAAATCTACAAGTTCCCAAACAGAGTTGGATTTCATAGAATCCATCTCATTGTTCATAACCTGTTTCCAAGATTTAGAATCAACATCCTTTATAGCTTCATCATATGTGACCGGATCTTCCTCATGCTCATGGACCTCGGCCTGGTATACCTCAGCATCATACATGAAGAAATTAGGTTTCTTCGAAACCCTCCCACTACAACGAGGCACCCTAAATTGTTGATCGTCTGTAGGTCTGTCACTGGAACTCGGACTTGCGTCCAAGACCGAAATCTGTGGAGCAGTTCTTTCACCCGATAACTCCTCTAGCACCACTTTGCTTCGAGGCTTAAAGTCATTCATGTGACTTTCCTCCAAGAATGTCGCATGGGTTGAGACAATGACTTTTTGTTCCTTCGGGTTATAGAACAGACCTCCTTTTGTTCCTTTTGGATACCCTACAAACATGCATAATTCTGATCTTGGTTCCAACTTCTTCGCATCTTCATCCAGTACATGTGCCGGGTAGCCCCATATTCTCATATGTCCGAGGGAGGGCTTCCTGCCACGTCACAATTCATACGGAGTTCTGGGTATTGATTTGCTCGGAACCTGGTTCAGAATATAGCACGCCGTTTGTAAAGCATATCCCCAAAATGATAATGGCAGTGTTGAGTAACTCATCATGGACCGTACCATATCCAATAAGGTCCTGTTTCTCCTTTCGGCTACACCATTCTGTTGTGGAGTACCAGGTGCAGTCAATTGGGATAATATCCCGTTCTCTACAAGATGTCCTAGAAATTCGTCGGAGAGATATTCACCACCTCGATCAGATCGAAGTGTCTTTATGGATTTATCCAATTGCTTTTCCACTTCCGCACGATACTCTTTGAACTTGTCAAAGGTTTCGCTCTTGCGGTGCATCAGATACACATATCCATACCTTGAGTAATCATCTATAAAAGAGACATAACACTCAAACCCTCCTCATGCTGTGACGCTCATGGGGCCACATACGTCAGTGTGCACAATTTCTAAGAGCTCCTTAGCCCTTGTACCCTTAGCTCCAAAAGACCTCTTAGTCATTTTACCCTCTAGACAAGACTCACATTGGGGAAGTCGTACCTCCTCCAGAGATTCCAGAGGACCGTCTTTCACCAATCTTTGAATCCTATCCTGATTAATATGACCAAGTCTTAAATGCCAAAGATATGCCTTGTTAGAGTGAGAAACTTTCAACCTTTTAGAGTTATCAGTTAATTCAGTGTCAAGCAGTGAGTACATCTTTGGTTTGATCAAATATAGGTTTCCATCCATCCAACCAGAATAGATAAAAGACTTATTTCTACGAATATCAACTCTTTTACTAAAAGAAACTGAATAAGAATCCTTTATTAAACAAGCTACCGATATAAGGTTCCTCCTAAAATTAGGAACATAAAAATAGTCTTTCAATAAAATAAACCTAAATTGATCAAAATAAAAATAAACATCTCCCACTGCTTCAGCTACCACAAAGCTACCATCTCCAGTCCGCAACGAGAGGCTCCTATCATGTAGACTTCTCGTTTCCACGAACCCCTGCATAGAAACACAAACATGATTAGTGGTGCCCGAATCAATGACCCAAGTGTCTTCTGATTCTTCCACCAAACACGCTTCTAAGTAATGAAGTTCCTTACCTTCCTTGCCCTTGGCGGCTAGGAATTCCCGGCAAGCCTTCTTGAAGTGACTTACCTTCCCACAATGGAAGCATTTGGACTTTTTAGGGTCCTTTGGCTTCTTGTTCTTCTTCTTCTTCTTCCCGTCCGAGACAGGAGGATTAGAAGAATTGGAAGCCACTTGCTTCTTATTTGGCCTCTTCCTCTTCCGTGAGGGATTGGAAGATTCCGCCAAATTTGCCTCTCCTTTAGGTCGGACCGTATCCTCATCCCTGATCATCCGCTCATAAGCCTGTAGTTGCTTCATGAGCTCAGTTAGTCCTAACTCCTTTGTCGCCAGATTGTATGCGGCCTTAAACCCCACAAAATCCTTAGACAGAGTCTTGAACACCATCTAGATCTGGGTGTTGTAGTCTAACTCAGCACCATTCTCGGCAGCCTCAGCAAAGAATCCCATTAGAGTAATCATATGGTCCTTCACCGGAGTACCCACCTTTTGCTTAGAGTTCATAATGCTGGTGATAGTGGACTGTCGAGCCAATTTTTCTTGGCCTCCGAACATGTCCTCCAGATTGTCCATGATCTCCCCAGCAACTTGATAAGTCTCATGCTACTTTTGTAAAGCACTCGTCATGCTAGTAAGGATGTAGCATCAAGCTATTTCATTGGATTCTCTCCAATGATTATAGGCAACTGGGACCTCCTCAAGTGGTGTGTCAGGTTTGGGCCCAGGTGGGCATGGTTCGTCCAGTATGAACTTTTGTCTCTCGCAGCTGAGAACTATTAATAGATTTCTTTTCCAATCTTTATAATTATCGCCATTCAACTTATTTTCAGTAAGTATCGAAATGAGGGGTGTCGGTGACATTTTGAACTGAAATAAAATTATACTAGACATCATTACAAAGCCCAAGCAAATATACAGATAATTTAGCAAATAAAACATACAAGTATGTTCCTACATGAAACTTGAAAAACATGTAGCATTGCAACGGTAATTCTCAGCACCTATTGCCCCAAGCCACCGAGGGGTGGTCATGAAAACAAATTGCCGGAACATGGACCCCGTCCAATTAATATATGTTACCTTAAATCCTCCAAGGTTAAGACATATATTAATAACCACTTATTTGACCACCAGTTTAGTTAACAGAGCTTCTAGGGAAGGTTAATAACTAAACGAGTCTTGAGTGTATAACCATTGTTTACGTAGCCCGATCCACGTCCTACCAAGCCACCGAGGGGTGGTCATGAATAGGATCGTACCCGAACACGTTTTCCACATAGGAGATCCAATCTAGTATACCGTCGGCGGTAAACACCTACCGAGGGGTGTGGTCAGGGCAGAACTGACGCGAGGCGTTACCATGCTTTCATATATGGATCAACAATGGAGGCCGTGGGTTTTGTTTGAAACCCTCTCCCACTCAATATTTTGTAAAACATGCAAGTTTTGACAAATTATGTATGATCAATATAGTATGAGCGGCACTCACCTATCCTATATGACATGTTATCAAAAATGCATACAAAACATCCATCAATACATATTTATACATCCATGACATATCACAGAAAAAATAATTGACAGAATAACCAAGCTATGGTTCCATCCTAGAACAAAGAAAATAAAGATTACAAAATTCCATCCAAAGCATTCTTTGGGTCTTGAATTCTGTTCCGTCTTCTTGTATCCATCTTTATGTAGCCTCTCCATTTATCAAAAATGCATACAAAACATCCATCAATACATATTTATACATCCATGACATATCACAGAAAAAATAATTGACAGAATAACCAAGCTATGGTTCCATCCTAGAACAAAGAAAATAAAGATTACAAAATTCCATCCAAAGCATTCTTTGGGTCTTGAATTCTGTTCCGTCTTCTTGTATCCATCTTTATGTAGCCTCTCCATTTATTTCTCATCCCAAGAATTATTTAAAATTTAAATATCCAAAAATTTAAATTTCAAATTCAAATTCCAAATTCGAATTTCAAATTTAAATTTCAAATTTAAATTTTAAACAATTTTAAACATCATGTGTAATAATATGTAATTTCAAAAAATTTCAAATTTTTAATTACATATTTTTAAACATGATTTAAAAATTAAATCTCAAATTTAAAAATCAAAATTTTCTGATTTTTGGACCGTCGGACCGCCGCCCCCGTAGGCGGCAGCCGCCGTGGGCAGCCACCAACCCCGGAGGGACTGGCAGCCCACGGCCGCCCCATGTGTAGCCCTGCCGGGCTGCAGGCCAAGCCTGCAGCGCCAGGCTGCACGCCCAGGCTGGGCACAGTAGCCGGCAGGCTGCAGGCAGCGCCTGCAGCCAGAGGCTGCATGCCCAGGCTACGGCCAGCCATGGGCAGGCCGCAGCCATCCTTGGCTGCAGGCCTAGCCTGCGGTCGGGGTGGTGTGGGCCTGCTTAGGGGCTGCCGCAGCCCCATCCTGCCTGAGGGCAGGGGCTGCAGCCCCACCAAGGCCCGTCGGCCTATTCCGAGGGGTCGTGTCTCGATTTTCGTGCCATATTCCAATTTACCTATTAGGATCTCCAAAAATTAATTTGAATCCCAATTAAATTGAAATTTTCCACACAATCAAAATTTCAACCTTTAAATCAAATTTTAACTTTTGTAAAAAAATAAATTACGGTCTTCAATCTTCAATCTCCTCCAAGAATAATTACATAAAATTTCCTAAACCGTTTCCGGTGTACAAAAATTCTAACCATAAAAATTCTAAGAGACAAAAATTAAAATCCATGGGAAAATTATAGTCTTAATAAACTGCTCCCATGGTTACATAAAAATTCCTAGATACAATTTTTCTAAATTCTAAGGAACCATAACCGGTATAAACAAGCATGCTTATAATAATTCAAAAAAAATAAAATAAAATAACCACATACTTTATACATAATCCATGATAACAACATAAAGGAACCCTAGAATACCACTCTCTAAATATCAAATCCATACATAAATAAAAAGACTAAGTAATTGTCTAATTTATGTACATGGCATAGTCATGAGATGGCTCTGATACCAATTGTAGGAAAATAAATCGTTAAAAACGTATCAGAGTGGCGCAGTGGAACAATAAAAATTTTTAGATCGTTAAATATCTCATGATGCCATATACAATAAACCAACAACAATTAAAACTCATACCTCAAGGACGCCAATCTTGCAGGAGGAGAATGACCGGAGGCTTCAACCAACTAGCCTTCTCTACTATTCTCCAATTCCCGAATGGCTGAGTGTGTGGCCACTCTGAACCTCGATTGGTATGCTAGCACTGCTAGTCTCCTTCCAACCACCCAGATCTCTAAAGAACTTTATTGTCACGATGAGCTGTGCAACAATAAGCCTGCTCACCTGAGAGTCTGTGGTCTTAGAGAACTGGAGTGGTAGGACTTCTATTTATAGACCTGCATGAGGTGATTCTCTGAATTCGAATTGGACTAGGAAAAGATTTTCTCCCTTATCCATAACCAAAAAATCTGAATTTTCCAAGGGAGAATCTCCACAATTAAATTCGGTTTTCCCAGGATAAATCCAAATCCAAATCTAAACAAGATTTTAACTAGAATTTTATCTACCTTTTTCAACCAAAAAATCCAAAATTTCTAGGAGAAAATCTTCTCCAAATTTTCGGCCACTTTTAGGATAAGGAGGAATCAAAATTCCACTAGGTTTTTCAAGTTTGAATCTTATCTCAACCTTATCCAAAATAACCGAATTTCCTAGGAGAGATTCTCCCTAATTTCGGCCACTTTTCAGGGAAGGAGAGAATCCAAATTCAACTAGGATTGAAGCTTGAATTTTCCCTTGAACCTTATCCACAAAATCTGAATTTTTCCATGAGGATTATCCTCAAAAATTTCGTCCACTTTTGTTGGGATTTGGATTCAAAATTCAAGTAGGATTCTAACAAGATTATCCTCTCCAAATCCAACTCAAATTCAAATTTCAAACCTTGTGGATTTTCCACAACAAATTCGAATCCTACTTGGACTGTGATTCAAAATTTGAAATTCAAATTTCAAATTCAAATTTCAAATTTCAAATTTCAAATTTCAAATTTAAATTTCAAATTCAAATTTCAAATTCGAATTTCAAATTCAAATTTCAAATTCAAATTTCAAATTCAAAATTCAAAATTCAAATTTCAAAATTCAAAATTCAAATTTCAAAATTCAAATTTCAAATTCCACAAAACGGTTGTGTTTCATATTCTTGTTCTGATGGATAATTTTCTACAACTCCAATCCAATCTCAAATAAAATCATGGCAACTTTATTTGGAGTTCGAATAATTGTGTACTCTATTATCCAAAACAAAATCTGAATCCAACCGGAGAGAATCTTGTCTACCATCCTAATCCTGTTTCATCACCATCCATGCATAATAAACTAGCCAATAGCATACACAAATCAATTTGCCAAACGTTAAGGAATTATGTGGAGCTAGTAGAGGGACTGATTGGACATATATAATCGGGCTCCCGTGATTCCATATGATCATCATTCTTTACCGAACAACTCAATCATATGATCACTAGTTTTAGAGTCACACCATTATAAACCTGAAACTGAACTCCCAATTATATACCGTATTACGTAAGCCTGTGACGAGCTACTATCCAATGACCTTGTCATATATACAAAACCCTCATATGATATCCATGATCAGCCTTAGGTCAAAGTCCGTTTAATCCTACTGATCAGGCTATCTTAAAGTTCCATTATACTACTGAATCAAGAAAATGATTATTCATCATATGTGAATAAGAAGTCATCCGCCCAGCAGACGACCTAAGGCCTTGTCCATTTTCACATTCAGTATAATGCATTTAAGAGGATACCTTTAACTCCTTAGAGCTATGATTCCGATATCTGTAAACAAACCCTTCATCGTATACAAGTCATGCACCCAACGAACCGGTCTATAAGCTTACTACCTCTGAGACGCTTTAGCCATTGGAACATCAAAGTACACAAGTCATATACATGAAGTAGTTCATTTACTCAGGATTAAGGTTATTGCACAATGAACGTCAAAAGCAGATTGATCCACTTATAGCGGACTACGTAGATCAATCACGCTTTAGTCTCGGTCTAATATGTCACCACCAAGCAACATATCTATGTCTCTACTTGGGAGTCCAGCTCCAGACAGTCAAGACAGACCGTCCCCTCCAAGGCTTTAGACAACATAATAGTCTTAACATGAGTTAGATGCTCGGTCTAACCCTATAGACTACAGACCATAGTTTAGACTGCTAACTTTAGAACATTGTCTTCTCGCATACAAAAGTCCATTGCATGCAATATTCTAACAGTTTAAACACAAGCAGTCAGTGAGCCATATTTGCTTACATTTACTTTAACATGTAAATAAGACGAGGACAAATAGCAATGTAATGAATAACCTCTATGTATAATTTTATTATCCAGTTCAAAATGAATACATCAAAATGTCTCTAATACTTAGGGCATTTCCTAACAGCAAAGGGGTACACGCAAAAGGCTGGAATCGATTACGATGAAACCTTTTCACCTGTTGCTAGCTCGTCACAGGCTTACGTAATACGGTATATAATTGGGAGTTCAGTTTCAGGTTTATAGTGGTATGACTCTGAAATTAGTGATCATGTGATTGAGTTGTTCGGTAAAGTATGATATTCATATGGATTTGCGGGAGCCCGATTATATATGTCCAATTAGTCCCTCTAATAGCTCCACATAATTCCTTAACGTTTGACAAATTGATTTGTGTATGCTATTGGCTAGTTTATTATGCATGGATGGTGATGACATAGGATTAGGATGGTAGACAAGATTCTCTCCGGTTGGATTCAGATTTTGTTTTGGATAATAGAGTACACAATTATTTGAACTCCAAATAAAGTTGCCATGATTTTATTTGAGATTGGATTGGAGTTGTAGAAAATTATCCATGAGAGCAAGAATTTGAAACACAACTGTTTTTGTGGATTTTGAAATTTGAAATTTGAAATGTGAAATTTGAATTTTGAAATTTAAAATTTGAAATTTGAATTTGAAATTTGAATTTGAAATTTAAATTTCAAATTTGAATCACAAAATTTGAAATTTGAAATTTGACATTTGAAATTCGAATTTGAAATTTGAAATTCAAATTTTGAATCACAGTCCAAGTGGGATACGAATTTGTTGTAGAAAATCCACAAGGAATGAAATTCGAATTTGAGTTGGATATGGAGAGGATAATCTTGTTAGAATCCTACTTGAATTTTGAATCCAAATCCTAACTAAAGTAAGACGAAAATTTTGAGGATTATCCTCAATGATTTTCGAATTTTTTGTGGATAAGGTTGAAGGAAAAATTCAAGTTTCAATCCCAGTTGAATTTGGATTCTCTCCTCCCAGAAAGTGGCCGAAATTTTGGAGTGAATCTCCTAGGAGATTTTTCGGTTATTTTGGATAAGGATGAGATAAGATTCAAGCTTGAAAATACCGATCGAGGTTCAGAGTGCCCACATACTCAGCCATTCGGGAATTGGAGAATAGT
Source organism: Antiaris toxicaria (assembly GCA_035233585.1). NCBI lineage: Eukaryota > Viridiplantae > Streptophyta > Magnoliopsida > Rosales > Moraceae > Antiaris > Antiaris toxicaria. Next base: position 51,226,734 of record CP141153.1, read on the forward strand.
AGAGAAGGCTAGTTGGTTGAAGCCCTCCGGTCATTCTCCTCCTGCAAGATTGGCGTCCTTGAGATATGAGTGTGATAATCGGGAATTTTAGATTCTCGAATTATGTTAAAAATTGTATGTAAATAACAATATTAACGAATAAAATATGAAAAAGTTGTATTTCAATACTGTTGTAAATAGTGTAAAATATTCTGGCGATGTTAAAGTGTGTAAGTTCGGGGATGGAAAATCCTACCAGACATAGTTGGGTAAGACGGTTCGAAATCAGAACCGAAAACCCTAGAGAGTGCATTGAAATGTACTAAAACAATAGAAATTTACGGTAGAGAATTCTGATCAAACGAAAGCAAAATAAGACAAACCGATCGCACGAGAGGCGCCGAGAACTCGCCAACGCGATTTCGGTAAAGTTCTGTTCGGATCGGATAACAGTCAAAAATTGACTACGAATTAATTAGAGATTAATATGAATAGTTGATGACATCACTATGATGATGTCATAAAGCAAATTAATTTTTCATGAAATTAGAAAACTTTTGAAAGGTGTATGGCTAGGATTGGTTTGCTTTTTGATCAAAGGCCAAGATCATGCCAAAATTCACTTAGAAAAAAATTAAAAAAATTTAGGGCATTTTGTTGATAGGCCATTCGGCCATGTGGAAAGGGAGAAAGGAAAATTTTATTTTGACCCCAAAACCTTTACTTTTTGGTCCTTGAACAATTATGAAATTGTTGGAAAAAAATTGCAAAAAGGCCCTTGAGTTTTGCCTATAAATAGGCTTCAAAAATTCAAGAAAAAAATGGAAAAACATAACTAAACTCTTACCAAAATTTCCAGCCAAAAACCGTGGAAGAAAACCCCCTTGAACCAAAAATTTTGTTTTGAATTTCACACCAAATCTAGTTTGAATTTCATCTCCAACATTAAGACAACAACCAAGCAAGGTAAACCTCCAATTTGAAGCATTTTCCTTGATTTTTTTTTTCCATAAAAACCGTGGGTTTGGAATTGAAAAACAATGGGAAAAATTTGTTGAATTGTTGATTCTAGGATTTGTTTGATGTTGTGATATTCAAAGCATGAATTTGGATAGAAAAACAAGCAAAATTTTGCATGATTTCCTTGAAAAATCCGTGGCTCCTATGGTGTGAAAATTTCATGTATGTTGTTGTTTTAATTTAGTGATCAATGATCATTCAATTATATGATAAGTTAAGCATGAAATGAACTTAAGAAACAAGAAAAATTTGAGGTAGAATTCTTGCTAAAACCATGGGCGTGAATGTGATGAAATAGGAAGATTTTTAATGTTGATAAAGGTTGATAAAAACCCTAGGAAAGAAAGTAAAATTTTCTTTCTATTTTGGCATAAAATCCGTGGCTATATCTAGGGATAGAATGCATGATTTGTTAAGTTTTGAATGTTGTTTTATACATTGGGAAGCATAAGATAATAATGTATGGTGATGAAAATTTATTAGATGTAAAAACCTAGTAAACTAGGGTTAGTTTGGAAAAAAAGAATAGATATGTGATGTGACTTATAAATGTTGAATCATATGGAAAGTTTTTATACAAAGTTTGGAAACTTTGTATAAAATAGGCTTCCGATATAGTACGTGGCAGGTACAAAGGTTATGAGGCGTACCTAACACCGGGAAACCTTAAAATATAAGCGAAAATACTGCCGAAATTTCTAAAATCGGTTAAAGGGCATTTCTGGAAACGAGGGGTAAAAATATTGAACTCGGAAAGGAAACCGGGACCCCTCGGTGAATAATGATCAGAAATGGAAAACCAACCTAAAAGGAATGGTAAACCGACCCTAAATCACTAAAATGCCTAAAACAGGAAAAAAAATCGATGTTAGGGGTATTTTGGGAAACGAGGGAAAATTTTAGGTCGGGATAAGAAACCCGAGCCTCTCGAGGTCCGAGGGTCGGGGACGGGATGAATAACGTTTAGTAAATAGTGAAAGGGCCATTTGAGGCTCCAAAACGCTCGAAAAATGAAAAAACGACCCTAGGTGATGGATGAATAGTAACCGAGGGTCGGGAAAAATGAAGTGAAGATTTTGTAGCAATTTAAGCTGTAAAATGATACGAAAGCTTAGGAAATATTATTTTAAAATTATTAGACTTAGAAAAATTGGAAAAAAACAATAGAATGAAGCCAATTATGGTTCCGAAACCCGTTAGGGGCAAAATAGTCATTTCGATCAAAAATTTCTGAAAAGGCTCGGAAAGAAACCTAAAAGACCTAGAATAACTTAGATAAAATTCTAAAACTCAAATTGAAGATTTTAGAGTTAAAATTCTAAAAAAATTTTAAGAAACACGGGCGTGTAGAGGGATACATGGCCGTGTAAAGGAAAAATTTTATAACCCGAAAGATACACGGGTTTTAACACGGGTGTGTATCGAGCCGTGTATAGTTCCACGGCTGAGGAAGAAAATAACATGGCCTTGTAAAATAGACCCGAGAGGTACACGGCCTGGAACACGGGCGTGTTGCAGACCGTGTACCACAAATAAAATTTAAATGTGTAGAATTGTTAAGTAAAATAAATATATATTTTAGATGATAAATAAAAAGGGTTATTAACAGACACTATTATGTCTGTAGGAACCTAAAATAAGGATAGAACTGCATAGGAGTTCCGGGAGTGGACACTAGCGCAGTATTGGTAAGTTCAAGCATTTTCATGTCTGCAACATGAAATACTGTGTTAATCTATTCTATACTAGCTGCACACTAGATATAAAATCCTATAAACATTTGGGAATTAGTTAGTATAACATATCCCAAATAAAGAAAATAAGTAAGACCTACGGGCAATAGAGGATTGCGACCTTGAGGTGACTTATGCAACCACTGGGTCAAAACTGTAAATTGAAAGATGGTAAATGAAACCATTAAGGCGTACCGCCCCTCCAACATAGTGGTGGAGGTTTGTTAAATCCTACGGGGTTATTAGCACTGTGGAGGACAATGTTTTAAGGTCACTCCTTAGACCCTCCCAGTCAGCGCGCTAATAATCATCGGTACTGCCATAAACAGAGCTCTACATTAGAAATCAAATAGAGAATAAACAATCAATAAAATGATGGAAATCATAATTGAGCATAACCGAAGCTTACACTAGAGTAAGGTAAATTCGGTTAGGGTATATAAATAGTATCCTGATAGAGTAAAGTAAATAGTAACCAGTTAGGGTAATTGGTACTATTCACCGATCAAAGGTCAACTGTACTATTCATGGTGAATAGTACTATTCATAGGAGATTGAGTTTTTCTTGTCTTTGAATCAGTATGATTCTTATTATGGATGTTTGAACTTACTGAGCCTGTTAGCTCATCAGTTTGTTCATGTTGCAGGTAAGAAACCTGTCCTATAGATACATGGATGGCGGCAGGATGCGAGCGTGTTAAAGGGATAGGAAACTCATCGTGGACATGGTCCTGCCATAAGTTTTCCGCTGAGCTTTTTGAGTAAAGAAAATATGTTTGCAGACAAAGCCTACAATACATATAAATATTATATTTGTATCAAATATGTTGTATTTATTTCAGACAAGGAAAAACCAGTATTATATTTTACATCGCTTTCTTACTTAATATTCATAAGAAAAAGTATGTATTAAAGAAAAAAAAAATTTTGGGGCGAAATTTTAGGCCCTTGTGTTAAAGAAGTTTTAGTAAAAGAGTTTAAAACTGACGACCCGGATTCAACACCCGAACGGTCTTGGTCGGCCATAAGTCGATTCAGGACGGTTGTGAGTGGTTGGAATCTGGGGATGTCACAATGAGTTTTAGTTCTTGGTTTATTTTATATGGCATCATGAGATATTTAACGATCCTAAAATTTTTATTATTCTGCTGCGCCACTCTGATATGTTTTTACCAATTTATTTTCCTTCACTAGGTCTCCGAGGTTCGGATTTTTCGTATCCGACTCGGACCTTTATTTTGTTTCCCAAAAATGCCCCCCCTCGGGGCCGGTTTTTCAGTTTCACTCGCGTTTTACATTTTTAAGGGGACGGGTTACTATTCATGAACCACCCCTTAGGTTTTCCTTATTCAATTTCCCTTTAGGGACTCGAGTTCCCGACCCGACCCTAAACTTTTATTTTTAATTCCTTTTTTACCCCAAATGCCGTTTTCGAAATTTCGGCAGCATTTCGGCGTAAATTTAAGGCTACCTGCGTTAGGTACGCCTCGAACCATATGTACCTGCCACGTACTATACCACAAGCCTATTTTATGTAAAAGTTTCCCAAACTTTTACATAAAAGCTCACAACATTTCAATTCACATTTTAAACCACATTCCACAAAATTTCTTTCAATTTTGCCCTTAGTTTTAGCCACGGTTTTCACACTCAAAACCTAACCAAAACTTTTCAATTTTTCAACCAAATTTTAGGCTATTCCAATGTCATTTCCTAGCACATTTTCAAGCCAATTTACATGCATTTTTCAACACAAATTCTAGGGTTTTTTTCACCGTTATAACCCACGGCCATTTAAGAGAAACATGCACCAAATTTCTTGTTTCATGTTTTCAACCACATAACCATTATTTTCATAATTAAATACATGATTTAAACCATCCAAACATCAAGTAAATCATGCAAAAATGTTCACTAAACCCTAATTGCAAGCCACGGCCAGTTTAGGGTAATTTGACACCAAAATTTTTCCAAGCTTTATAACCACACAAATCATGCTTTACATTTAACCAAAACATGACTTAAAGCATTACCACACTTAAACAACAACAATTCATCATCAACTACACACGGTAACCCATGGTTTTACCCTTGGAAAGCCGACCAAAATTTTGTTTTTCTTGAAACAAAATGCATGGTTTTTCTTCTAATCACACGTTAATAAAACCCAAGCACCAAATCAACCAAAACAAACCATAAATTTTCTCATCTTCACACTATTGATCCCACGGATTTTAGGGAGAAAACAAGCCAAAAATTGCAAACCAAAGAAGGTTACCTTGCTTTCTTGCTTCCTTTGTCTTGAAGGAAGGGTTTGACACCACTTTTGTGAAGGAAACTTGGAAGATTATCTTGGTTGTCCTTGGTGGCTCACGGGTTCTCCTTCTTGAACACTTAGAAAATTTTTTTTTCTTTGGTTTTGGCTTTGAAAATGTTTCGGCCCTTTTTGTTCCAACTTTGCCGACTTAAGCACAAAGGAAGCCAATTAATTTGGCTTTCAACCAATGAGAAATCAACACTTATCAAGCCATTTCTTTCCAAATTTTTCAAAAATTTAATTTGGTTAATTTTGGCCAAATCTTGGCCTTTAGATCAAAAAGTGATTTAATCTTGGCCATTAATGCCACCAACCACCATAATTTTCACATTTATTAAATTTGCTTTATGATGTCATAAATGTAAAGTAAAGTGTTGACTTTGACTTTACTATTCACATTAATTCGACTACTTTTTGACCGTTGTCGGTTCGAGCCGAAATTTTCCTGAAATCGTCCCGGCGGGTTCCTGAGGTCTCCTGTGCAGTTGGATCAATTTATACTGCTTCCGTTTAATCAAAATCAATCCTGGAAGTTTTTCATCTTTTAGTGCACCGGTTAGGGTTTTTAATGCCGTTTTTGGCACCGTTCCCCCGTTTCAACTTAGTGAATTTTATCAACACTGAATTCTTACTCGTTAGTATTGTTAGAACATTTTAATATATTCTGAACAATATAAATACATTTATTTCACTCTTTTAATAGTACAAATTGTTATATACATACATTTGTACATTTTCTTCCGAGAATGCCTGAATTTCCTGATTGTCACATGTGTGACCCCACCGTGAAAAACGTATCAGGTGCTGGATTGACTAATTTGGGTGTTTTGAGCCCAAATATATCAGTTTTAGGGTGAGTAAAAGTCGTCTTGACCCTCATCCTGGTACTATATACTTCTCAAACTAAAATTGTCGTTTTGTACTCAATCAACCAGATCGAGCCTACTAACCGTTCGTGTATCAGTTTTAGGTCAAATTAAGGCCGTCTGGGCCAATAACTTGACACTGCATTTCTCGCTATTCATTATGCACCGTTTTCTACTTGACTTGTCTGAGTGGTACGACTCTTATTTTGTCAGTCTCTAGGTGAGAGGAGGTCATCTGGACTATTTTCTCGATATCGTACCCTTACTAGGGCTATCTCTTGCTATTGTGCTCAAATGTTCGGTCCGAGCGTTCTGGTGACCTACTTACCAGTCTAGTGTTAAGAAATGGTCGTCCGAACCAGTTTTTCGACACTGCATGTCTCATTCATTTATACACATAATAGGGTGGACTGGGTTTATTGTCGATCGCCCCTTTCACTACACGAATAGTACTTAAATAGTATCGTATCTGTTTAGTCTATTCAATGGGGGAAATATACTGTATTTTCCAACTTAATTACTCATTGCAGAGTAATTAGGTTTCATGCAATTTGAGGGTCTGTGTAACGGCTTTCTGCTCATTACACAGCCTCTAACATGAGCGTGTATAAGGTAACATGGGCGTGTATATACCGGACATGGGCGTGTACTAGCTGAAGTATTTCAACACGGTCATGTTTCAAAACACGGCCTTGTACACGTTCATTAACCTGAGGGGTACACGGCCTCTTACACGGTCGTGTTCTTAACCATGTCTCTGTACACGGTCATGTTCAGTTACACGACTTCTCGCACGTTCACAACTCGAGTGGTACACAGCCTCTTACATGGCCGTGTACCTGACCGTGTTTTATTACACAGCCATGTATACTTACATAGCTATACACACTACACAATCTGAGTGGTACACGGCCACTTACACGATCGTGTACCTGACCGTGTACTTTAAAAATTACACTAAAGTGCATCAAATTATTCTTCAATTTCTCATTAAATTGAAAATTAAAGTACATGATCGAGGTGGTCCTTACAATCTACCCCTCTTACAAAAATTTTCATCCTTAAAAATTAGAATAAATTCGGTAAGTCTCTTTTCATATCCTCTTCCTGTTCTCATGTAGCTTCTTCGAGGTTATGATTCCACCATAATACTTTAACAAGCAGAATCACTTTATTCCTAAGAACCTTATTTTCCCTGGCTAGAATCTGTACGAGTCTCTCTTCATAGGTTAGATTTGCATGTACTTCGACTGGCTCTTGGCTCTGTGTGTGGGAACTATCTGGCACATACTTCTTCAACATCGAGACATGGAAAATGTTGTGTACGGAAGCTAGTTCTGGAGGAAGCGCTAATCGGTAGGCTACCTTCCCGACCCTTTTGAGGATCTCAAAAGGTCCTATATATCTAGGACTGAGTTTCCTTTTCTTCCCAAAGTGCATCACCCCTTTCATGAGTGCCACCTTAAGGAAAACTGAGTCTCCTTCCTGAAATTCAAGAGGTCTTCATCGTCTATCTGCATAACTCTTCTGGTGGCTATGCGCTGTATCCAGTCTCTATCGTGTAAGATTCACAGCTTTCGTTGTATCCTTAACAAAGTCGGTGCTAGTGAGCTGTTTTTCTCCGATCTTGTGCCAGTAAATCAAAGATCGGCATCTTCTTCCATAAAATGCCTCGTATGAAGCCATCCCAATTGAGGAATGATAGCTATTATTGTATGAGAACTCTATCAATGGTAGCTTCTGATCCCAATTCCCGTTGAAGTCTAAGACACATGCTCTCAACATATCTTCTAACGTTTGTATAGTCTTCTTAGACTGACCATCAGTCTGAGGATGGAAAGCGGTGCTAAACTTCAATTTGGTTCCCATTGCAACTTAAACACTCTGCCAAAACCTTGAAGTGAAGCATCCATCACGATCTGAGATGATCGATTTGGGTACTCCGTGCAGTCTTACCATTTGAGCGATGTACATTTCTGTTAACCTTTCTACCGAGTAGCTCAACTTCATGGCTAAAAATCAAGCTGACTTCATTAATCGATCCATAATTACCCAGATGGCATCGTTCCTACTTGAGATTCTGGGCAATCCGACCAAAAAATCCATGGTAATTTGCTCCCATTTCCACTCTGGTAGCTCGATCTTCTGCAGCTCTCCTCCCGGTCGCTGATGTTCTGCTTTAATTTTCTGATAGGTGAGGCACCTTGTTATGAACTCAGCGACGTCATTCTTCATGTTTGGCCACCAAAAACTTCCTTTCTAGCCCTGGTACACCTTATTTGCTCCCAGATGTATCGAGTACGGCGTGTCATGAGCTTCTGACAGGATCCGCTTCTTGAGTTCGTCATCCTGTAGAACACACACTCTATCTCCGAAATAGAGTATGCCATCCTTAGAGACCTGAAACTCTGAATTCTAGTCCTCCATTGCTTCCCTTTTGAACTTGTGCAGGGATGAATCGTGGTCTTGGCCGGCCTTGATTTCCTCTATGAGCGTTGAATGAAGGGTCATTTCGGACAACCTTCCTGTTAACATCTCAATCTCGTTGCTCCGTAGCTCCTTTTGCAATGCTTCCGACAGGGCCTGGATGGTCATAAGCGTCGAAGAATGCATCCTGCTCAACGTGTCAGCCACCTTATTGTCTTTTCCTTGGTGATATTGGATTTCGTAGTCATAATCCTTCGCCAGCTCCAACCATCTTTGTTGCCTCATATTAAGCTCCTTCTGCGTGAAAATGTATTTGAGCCTCTGGTGATCCGTGTAGATCTCACACTTGACGCCATATAGGTAATGCCTCCATATTTTGAGTGCAAAAACCACTGCTGCAAGCTCCAAGTCGTGCATTGGGTAGTTCATTTCGTGGTTCTTAAGTTGTCGTGAGGCATATGCGACTACCCTACCATCTTGCATTAACACAGCTCCTAGTCCAGTCCTGGATGCGTCGCTGTAAATCACAAAATTCCCTTGTTCAGCATCTGGTATGGTCAGGATTGGAGCACTCATGAGTCAGCCTTTTAGCTCCTAAAAGCTCTTTTCGCACTTGTCAGACCACTCGTACTTCTTTTCCTTCTTGGTCAGGGTCGTGAGTGGTGTGGCTAGCTTCGAGAATCGTTCCACAAAGCATCGGTAGTATCCCGTTAAACCTAAGAAGCTACATATTTTTGTTAAGTTCTTCAGAGTTGGCCAATTGCTAACTACTTCTACCTTTGCTGGGTCCACGGACACTCCCTCATGGGAGACCATGTGACCGAGAAAATGAACCTTCTCCAGTCAAAATTCACACTTAGAGAATTTGGCATACAGTTGATGCTCCTTAAGCTTGAGTAAGACGGCTCTCAAATGCTCCGTATGCTCTTCCTGTTAGGAAATGCCCTAAGCATTAGAGACATTTTAATGTATTTATTTTGAACTGGATAATAAAATTATATATATAGAGGTTATTCATTACATTGCTATCTATCCTCATTTTATTTACATGTTAAAGTAAATGTAAGCAAATATGGCTCCCTGACTGCTTGTGTTAAACTGTTAGAACGTTGCATGCAATGGACTTTTGTATGCGAGAAGACAATGTTCTAAAGTTAGCCGTCTAAACTATGGTCTATAGTCTATGGGGTTAGACCGAGCATCTAACTCATGTTAAGACTATTATGTTGTCTAAAGCCTTGGAGGGGATGGTTTGTCTTGACTGTCTGGAGCTGGACTCCCAAGTAGAGACATAGATATGTTGCTTGGTGGTGACATATTAGACCGGGACTAAAGCGTGATTGATCTACGAAGTCCGCTTTGAGTGGATCGATCTGCTTTTGACGTTCATTATGCAGTAACCTTAATCCTGCGTAAAAGGACAGCTTCATGTATATGACTTGTATACTTTGATGTTCCAATGGCTAAAGCGTCTCAGAGGTATTAAGCTTATAGACCGGTTCGTTGGGTGCATGACTTTTATACGATGAAGGGTTCGTTTACAGATATCGGAATCATAGCTCTAATGAGGAGTTAAGGGTATCCTCTTAAAGGCATTATACTGAATGTGAAAATGGACAAGTCCTTGGGTCGTCTGCTGGGCGGATGACTTCTTATTCACATATGGTGAATAATCATTTTCTTTATTCGGTAGTATAATGGAACTTTAAGATAGCCTGATCAGTAGGATTAAACAGATTTTGGCCTAAGGCTGATCCTGGATATCATATGAGGGTTTTACATACATGACAAGGTCATTGGACGATAGCTTGTCACAGGCTTACGTAATACGGTATATAATCGGGAGTTCAGTTTCAGGTTTATAGTGGTGTGACTCTGAAATTAGTGATCATATGATTTAGTTGTTCGGTAAAAGAATGATGATCATATGGATTTGTGGGAGCCTGATTATATATGTCCAATCAGTCCCTCTACTAGCTCCACATAATTCCTTAACGTTTGGCATATTGATTTGTGTATGCTATTGGCTGGTTTATTATGCATGGATGGTGATGACACAGGATTAGGATGGTAGACAAGATTCTCTCCGGTTGGATTCAGATTTTTTTTTTGGATAATAGAGTACACAATTATTTGAACTCCAAATAAAGTTGCCATGATTTTATTTGAGATTGGATTGGAGTTGTAGAAAATTATCTATGAGAACAAGAATTTGAAACACAACTGTTTTGTGGATTTTGAAATTTGAAATTTGAAATTTGAATTTGAAATTTGAATTTGAAATTTGAAATTTGTATTTGAAATTCGAATTTCAAATTTGAATTTAAAATTTAAATTTGAAATTTGAAATTTGAAATTTGAAATTTGAATTTGAAATTCGAATTTGAAATTTGAAATTCAAATTTTGAATCATAGTCCAAGTAGGATTTGAATTTGTTGTGGAAAATCCACAAGGTTTGAAATTCGAATTTGAGTTGGATTTGGAGAGGATAATCTTGTTAGAATCCTACTTGAATTTTGTATCCAAATCCTAACAAAAGGTGGACGAAATTTTGAGGATAATCCTCAATAGAATTTTGATTTTTGTGGATAAGGTTTAAGGGAAAAATTCAAGTTTCAATCCCAGTTGAATTTGGATTCTCTCCTCCCTGAAAAGTGGCCGAAATTTTAGAGTGTATCTCCTAGGAAAATTCGATTATTTTAGATAAGGATGAGATAAGATTCTAGCTTGAAAATCCTAGTGGAATTTTGATTCTGCCTTATCCTAAAAGTGGCCGAATTTGTGGTGGAGATTTTCTCCTAGGAATTTCAGATTTTTGGTTGAAAAAGGGGAGATAAAATTCTAGTTAAAATCTTGTTTAGATTTGGATTGGATTTATCCATAATGGCCGAATTTTATTGTTGAGACTCTCCCATAGAAAATTCAGATTTTATGGTTATGGATAAGGGAGAATATCTTTTCCTAATCCAATTCAAATTCAGAGAATCACCTCATGCAGGTCTATAAATAGAGGTCCTGCCACTCTAGTTCTCTTAGACCATATACTCTCAGGTGAGCAGGCTTATTATTGCACAGCTCATCGTGACAATAAGTTCTTTAGAGATCTGGGTGGTCGGAAGAAGACTAGTAGTGCTAGCATACCGATCGAGGTTCAGAGTGCCCACACACTCAGCCATTCGGGAATTGGAGAATAGTAGAGAAGGCTTGTTGGTTGAAGCCTCTATTCATTCTCCTCCTACACATTGGTGTCCTTGAGGTATGAGTTTTAATTGTTGTTGGTTTATTGTATATGGCATCATGAGATATTTAACGGTCTAAAAATTTTTATTGTTCCGCTGCGCCACTCTGATACATTTTTACCGATTTATTATCCTACAATTGGTATCAGAGCCATCTCATGACTATGCCATGTACATAAATTAGACAATTACTTAGTCTTTTTATTTATGTATGGATTTGATATTTAGAGAGTGGCATTCTAGGGTTCCTTGATGTTGTTATCGTGGATTATGTATAAAGTATGTGGTTATTTTAATTTTCTGAATTATTATAAGCATGCTTGTTTATACCGATTATGGTTCCTTAGAATTTAGAAAAATTGTATTTAGGATTTTTTATGTAACCATGGGAGCAGTTTGCGACAACCGGGAAATTCAGGCAGTTCTCGGATGAAAAATGTACAATTGTATGTATATAACAATTTGTACTATTTAAAGAGTGAAATAAATGTATTTATATTGTTCAGAATATATGAAAATGTTCTAACAATACTGACGAGTAAGAATTCAGTGCACTGAGTTGAAACAGGTGAAACGGTGCCAAAACCGGCATTGAAAACCCTAACCGAGCCAATAAAAGACGGTAAACTTCCGGGATTGATTTTGATCAAACGGAAGCAGATTAAATTGATCCGACTGCACAGGAGACCTCAGGAACACGCCGGGACGATTTCAGGAAAATTTCGGCTCGAACCGGCATCGGTCAAAAAGTAGTCGAATTAATGTGAATAGTGAAAGTCAAAGTCAACTTTCACTTTTGCATTTATGACATCATAAATCAAGATTAATAAATGAAAGAAATAAGGTGGTTGGTGGCATTAATGGCTAGGATTTAATCACCTTTTGATCTAAAGGCCAAGATTTGGCCAAAATTTACCCTTTTTAATTTTTGAAAAATGGAGAAAGAATTAAGCATGAAAGGTGTCACAATTTCATTGGTTAAGAGCCAAATTAATTGGCTTTTGGTTTGCATAAGTCGGCCACTTTTGAATTAAAAGGCCGAGACAATATTTTCAAGCCAAACCAAGAACAAAAAAAATTCTAAGTCTCGTCCATGGGGGAGCCATGAGGGACCAAAGGAGAACCAAGCTTTTTCTTCAAAATTTCTTCACAAAAAGAGTGTCAAAGTGTTCCTAGAAGACAAAGGAAGAATTAGACCAAGGTAACTCCCTTTTTCACTTAATTTTTCATGGTTTTTCTCCATAAAATCCGTGGGTGAATAGTGATAGGAAGATGGAAAAATTTTGGTTGTTTTTCGTGGAAATTGATGTTGAGTTTTGTTAAGGTTGTAATAAGTAAGAAAACCATGTAATTTGTTTAAAGAAAAACCAAATTTTGGTTGGTTTTTCAAAGGAAAATCCGTGGGTTACCTTAGGTAACCAATGAGAAAAAGTTGTGGTTAATTGCTAACATGCTTTCTAAGTTGAAATTGGTGAAGAATAAAGCATGAATTCATTGTGAAAAGTTTGAAAAAAAAATTTCTTGTGTGAATTTCCTAAAGTGGCCGTGGGGTATGTTAAAGGTTTGGAAGAAAATTTTGCTTGATTTATGTGATATTTGGTTAAATTAAATCATGCAATTTAATATGCATATGAGGAATTTATAATGGAAAGAATGAAACAAAATTGTTTGGCATGTTTTCATTCTTTGGCCGTGGGGTATAAGTGTGTAAAAACCCTAGGAAATTTGGTTGAAAATGCAAAGAAAATGGGCTTGAAAATGTGTTAAAAACGTGACATTTGAATGGCCTAAAATGTGGTGAAAGTTTGACAAAATTTGGTTTGGTTTGGTTGTGAAAACCGAAACCAAATTAAGGGTAAAATTGTGAAAAAATTTTGTTATGTGGGTGATAATGTGGAATTGGAATTTTGTGGGTTTTTATGTAAAAGTTTAGAAAACTTTTACATAAAATAGGCTTGTGGTATAGTACGTGGCAGGTACATACGGTTCGAGGCGTACCTAACGCCGGAAGCCTTAAAATTACGCCGAAATGCTGCCGAAATTTCAAAAACGGCATTCGGGGTAAAATAGGAATTTAAAATAAAAGTTAGGGCCAGGACGGAAACCCGAGTCCCTAACGGAAAAAAAAAATTGAATAAGGAAAAAAAATTTTTTAAGGGGTGGATCGTGAATAGTAACCCGTCCCCTTGAAAATGAAAAACGTGAGTGAAATTGAAAAACCGACCCCGAGGGGGGGGCGTTTTTGGAAATGAAATAAATGTCTGAGTCGGGAACAGAAAACCCGAGCCTCGGAGATCTAGGTCGGGAAAGCCTAGATGAACGTTTTAAATACTAGTGAAACGTCCATTTGAGACTCCGAAACGATAGAAAATCGCTAAACCGACGTAAGGGTCGAAATAGTGCTTCCCGAGGGCCGGGAAAGCAAAAAGTGGAAATAAAATAGAAACGAACCCGGTAATGATTAGAAAAGAGTCAGAAAAGTTCCTGAGAGCCAAAAATGCAGTCTGGATCGATAAAATTCCGTCAGGGGCAAAACTGTAATTTTACCAAAATATTGGGGCAAAATCGTAATTTTGCAAAAGTTGGGGGAAAATGGTGAAAATAATAAATAAAACCTAAAAAGTTATAAATAGGTTTTATTTAAGCTTTTTAATGAAAAATAAAAGCTATAAATGGAAATGAAATTAACAGACAAGGTTTTGTCTGTAGGATCCTAAAATCGGCCTACAAGGAAGGCGATTCAAGATCCAAGAGAGAGAAAGGGAACAGTCTGATAAGGTAAGTTCAGACATTTACCTGTCTGCAGCATATAGCAATATTGTGCTAACTTTAATGTACTAACTATAAGTTAGGTACATATGTGCTACGGGCACTATTATAGAGTAGAGAGAGAGACGTAATGTGCTTCGGGCACTATAAGAATGGGACACATGGTTAATTGTGCTTCGGGCACTAGAGCGAGGTTAATAAAACTCACTCAACTAAAATTAAAATGTGAACCATTACTAACCACGGGACAATGTGAAGTCACCGGGTTAGAATGTTAAAAAGTCGGTAATGAAACCACTTTCTGGCGTACCAGCCTTCCGTATAGGGAGGTACTTTTGCCTTCGGGGCTATGAGATAAGGCTGTAGAGGTCAGCACTGATGTACTGCTCCCAGTCATGTACAATTTTGCCTTCGGGGCTATGAGATTAAGGCTGTGGAGGTCAGCACTAATGTACCGCTCCCAGTCATGCGCACTTAAATGGTACTGCCAACCTGAGCTCAAAACCAGAACGTAATCAAAGATAATGACCTAAAACTGAAACTGTGCCATAATTGAGCATAAGACAATTAGTGAGAGCACTAACATCGCGGTAGATGTACTAGTGTGATACAGTGGTGTGGTCAACCTTACTATTCACGTATGAATAGTGGTCAACAGACTATTCACGATGAATAGTACTATTCATAGAAATTTTATTTCTTGCATGTTTGAACTTACTGAGCTTGTAGCTCACCATTTTTGCTAATGTTGCAGGTAAGCGACCAGCTCAGTAGCTTGTTTGACTGGATGCGAACGAGATGGCGCGTGTCAAATGGGATAACCGGGCGAGGGATATGGTACTGCCAGAGTCTTGCCGCTGAGCGATAAAAGTGAAGGGGAAACAGTTCTTTTGTAATTATATATATATTTTACAAAAGTACTGTATTATTTATATTACTTTGTACTTGTCAACAAAGTAATTAGTGGAAAAAGATTTTATATGATGTTTAAGGAAAAAAAAAAAATTTTCCTAAAAACGTCATGATTTAAAAAGAGTAGAGAGATAAGCCGGTGACCCATGAGAGTACAATCTATCGCAGTTAGCGATAAAGCTCAACTGTAATAGTATTGTATGATCTCCACAAGGGGCGGGCCGCCACACAGTTTATTAACACTGTAATTTTCTGATGGATTTTAATTTTTGTCTCTTATAATTTTTATGGTTAGAATTTTTGTACACCGGAAACAGTTTAGGAAATTTTATGTAATTATTCTTGGAGGAGATTGAAGATTGAAAACCGTAATTTATTTTTTCCCAAAAGTTAAATTTGATTTAAAGGTTGAATTTTTGATTGTGTGGAAAATTTCAATTTAATTGGGATTAAAATTAATTTTTGGAGATCCTAATAGGCAAATTGGAATATGGCACGAAAATCGAGACACGACCCCTCGGGATAGGCCGACGGGCCCCCCTGCCCTCGGGCAGGATGGGGCTGCGGCAGCCCCTGCGCAGACCAACACTACCCACGGCCACAGGCTTGGCCTGCAGCCGAGGGTGCCCGTGGCCTGCCTAAGGCTGGCCGCAGCCTGGGCGTGCAACCTGGCGCTGCAGGCTTGGCTTGTAGCCCGGCAAGGCTGCACATAGGGGGCAGCCGTGGGCTGCCAGCCCCTTTGGGGCTGGTGGCTGCCCACAGCGGTTGCCGCCTTCGGGGGCGGCGGTGCGACGGTCTAAAAATCGAAAAATTTTGATTTTTAAATTAGAGATTTAATTTTAAATCATGTTTAAATCATGTTTAAAATTATTGTTTAAAATTTGAATTGTAAATTTAAATTTGAAATTCGAATTTGGAATTTGAATTTGAAATTTAAATTTTTTGGAGATTTAAATTTTAAATAATTCTTGGGATGAGAAATAAATGGAGAGGCTACATAAAGATGGATACAAGAAGACGGAACAAAATTCATGACCCAAAGAATGCTTTGGATGGAATTTTGTAATCTTTATTTTCTTTGTTCTAGCATGGAACCATGGCTTGGTTATTCTGTCAATTATTTTTTTCTGTGATATGTCATAGATGTATAAATATGTATTGATGGATGTTTTATATGCATATTTGATAACATGTCATATAGGATAGGTGAGTGCCACTCATACTATATTGATCATACACAATTTATCAAAACTTGCATGTTTTTCAAAATATTGAGTGGGAGAGGGTTTCAAACAAAACCCACGGCCTCCATTGTTGATCCATATGTGAAAGCATGGTAACGCCTCGCGTCAGTTCTGCCCTGACCACACCCCTCGGTAGGTGTTTACCGCCGCCGGTATACTAGATTGGATCTCCTATGTGGAAAACGTGTTAGGGTACGATCCTATTCATGACCACCCCTCGGTGGCTTGGTAGGACGTGGATCGGGCTACGTAAACAATGGTTATACACTCAAGACTCGTTTAGTTATTAACCTTCCCTAGAGGCTCTGTTAACTAAACTGGTGGCCAAATAAGCGGTTATTAATATATGTCTTAACCTTGGAGGATTTAAGGCAACATATATTAATTGGACGGGGTCCATGTTCCGGCTATCTATTTTCATGACCACCCCTCGGTGGCTTAGGGCAATAGGTGCTGTGAATTACCGTTGCAATGCTACATGTTTTTCAAGTTTCATGTAGGAACATACTTGTATGTTTTATTTGCTAAATTATCTGTATATTTGCTTGGGCTTTGTAATGATGTCTAGTATAATTTTATTTCAGTTCAAAATGTCACCGACACCCCTCATTTCAATACTTACTGAGAATAAACTGAATGGCGACAATTATAAAGATTGGAAAAGAAATCTATTAATAGTTCTCAGCTGCGAGAAACACAAGTTCGTACTGGACAAACCATGCCTACTAGGGCCAAAACTTGACCCACCGCTTGAGAAAGTCCCGGTTGCCTATACTCGTTGGAGAGAATCCAATGATATAGCTCGATGCTACATCCTTGCTAGGATGACGAGTGCTTTACAAAAGCAGCATGAGACTTAACAGGTTGCTAGGGAGATCATGGATAATCTGGAGGACATGTTCGGAGGCCAAGAAAAATTGGCTCGACAGTCCGCTATCACCAGCATTGTGAACTCTAAGCAAAAGGCGGGTACTCCTGTGAAGGACCATATGATCACTCTAATGGGATTCTTCGCTGAGGCTACCGAAAACGGTGCTGAGTTGGACTACAACACCCAGATCGAGATGGTGTTCAAAACTCTGTCTAAAGATTTTGTGGGGTTTAAGGCCGCATACAATCTGGCGACAAGGGAGTTAGGACTAACCGAGCTCATGAAGCAACTTCAGGCTTATGAGTGGATGATCAGGGATGGGGATGCTGTCCAACCCAAAGGTGAGGCCAACTTGACGGAATCTTCCAAACCCTCACAGAAGAGGAAGAGGCCAAATCAGAAGCAAGCAGCTTCCAGTTCTTCTAATCCTCCTGTCTTGGATGGGAAGAAGAAGAAGAAGAACAAGAAGCCCAGGGACCCTAAAAAGTCCAAGTGCTTCCGTTGTGGGAAGGTAGGTCACTTCAATAAGGCTTGCCGGGAAATCCTAGCCACCAAGGGCAAGGAAGGTAAGGAACTTCTTTACTTAGAAGCGTGTTTAGTGAAAGAATCGAAAGACACTTGGGTCATTGATTCGGGCGCCACTAATCATGTTTGTGTTTCTATGCAGGGGTTCATGGAAACGAGAAGTCTACATGATAGGAGCCTCTCGTTGCAGACTGGAGATGGTAGCTTTGTGGTGGCTGAGGCAGTGGGAGATGTTTACCTTTATTTTGATCAATTTAGGTTTATTTTATTGAAAGACTGTTTTTATGTTCCTAATTTTAGGAGGAACCTTATATCGGTAGCTTGTTTAATAAAGGATTCTTATTCAGTTTCTTTTAGTAAAAGAGTTGATATTCGTAGAAATAAGTCTTTTATCTATTCTGGATGGATGGATGGAAACCTATATTTGATCAAACCAAAGATGTACTCACTGCTTGACACTGAATTAATTGATAACTCTAAAAGGTTGAAAGTTTCTCACTCTAACAAGGCGTGTCTTTGGCATTTAAGACTTGGTCATATTAACCAGGATAGGATTCAAAGATTGGTGAAAGACGGTCCTCTGGAATCTCTGGAGGAGGTACGTCTTCCCTAATGTGAGTCTTGTCTAGAGGGTAAGATGACTAAGAGGTCTTTCGGAGCTCAGGGTCCAAGGGCTCAGGAGCTCTTAGAAATTGTGCACACTGACGTACGTGGCCCCATGAACGTCATAGCACGAGGAGGGTTCGAGTGTTATGTCTCTTTTATAGATGATTACTCGAGGTATGTATCTGATGCACCGCAAGAGCGAAACCTTTGACAAGTTCAAAGAGTATCGTGCGGAAGTGAAAAAGCAATTGGATAAATCCATAAAGACACTTCGATCTGATCGAGGTGGTGAATACCTCTCCGATGAATTTCTAGGACATCTGGCAGAGAACGGGATATTATCCCAATTGACTGCACCTGGTATTCCACAACAGAATGGTGTAGCCGAAAGGAGAAACAGGACCTTGTTGGATATGGTACGATCCATGATGAGTTGTTCAACGCTGCCATTATCGTTTTGGGGTTATGCTTTACAAACGGCGTGCTATATTCTGAACTAGGTTCCAAGCAAATCAATTCTTAGAACTCTGTATGAATTGTGGCGTGGCAAGAAGCCCTCCCTTGGACATATGAGAATATGGGGCTACCCGGCGCATGTACTGGATGGGGATACAAAGAAGTTGGAACCAAGATCAGAATTGTGCATGTTTGTAGGGTATCCAAAGGGAACAAAAGGAGGTCTGTTCTATAACTCGAAGGAAGAAGAAGTCATTGTCTCAACCCATGCGACATTCTTGGAGGAAAGTCACATGAATGACTTTAAGCCTCGAAGCAAAGTGGTGCTAGAGGAGTTATCGAGTGAAAGAACTGCTCCACAGATTTCTGTCTTGGACGTAAGTCTGAGTTCCAGTGAAAGACCTGCAGACGATCAACAATTTAGGGTGCCTCGTCGTAGTGGGAGGGTTTCGAAGAAACCTAATTTCTTCATGTATGATGCTGAAGTATACCAGGCCGAGGCTCATGAACATGAGGATGATCCGGTCACCTATGATGAAGCTATAAATGATGTTAATTCTAAATCTTGGAAACAGGCTATGAACAATGAGATGGATTCTATGAAATCCAACTCTGTTTGGGAACTTATAGATTTGCCAGATGGGATAAAACCCATTGGATGCAAATGGGTCTACAAAAGAAAAAAGGATGCGGAAGGGAGAGTGGAAACTTTCACAACTAGATTGGTTGCAAAGGGGTACACGCAAAAGGCTGGAATCGATTACGATGAAACCTTTTCACCTGTTGCTATGCTGAAGTCTATCCGTATTCTTCTGTCCATTGCTGTGGCTCTCGATTACGAGATCTGGCAAATGGATGTCAAGACGGCATTCTTGAATGGCCATCTTGAAGAGTGTATCTATATGATACAGCCCGAAGGGTTCGTAGCAAAAGGCCAAGAAAGTAAAGTTTGCAAGTTGCTTAGATCCATTTATGGATTAAAGCAAGCATCCCGCTCATGGAACCAGAGGTTTGATCAAGCAATTAAGACATTTGGTTTTGAGCAGAACGTTGATGAACCCTGTGTTTATAAACGTATTAAGGATGGAAAAGTGGTCTATCTGATACTCTATGTCGATGATATACTACTCATTGGGAATGATGTAGGGAACTTATCATCGGTCAAGCTTTGGTTACACCAACAGTTTGACATGAAGGACTTGGGAGAAGCTAATTATGTTCTAGGCATTCGTCTCTTCAGAGATCGACAGAACAAAATGATAGCGTTATCCCAAGCTTTACACATACATAAAATAATTGATAAATATGCAATGCAAGAGGCAAAGAAAGGCTCACAACCTTCTATTGCAGGTCTAACTCTTTCATTGGATGACTGTCCTAAGACATCGGAAGAAAGAGAGTGTATGAGTAAGGTCCCTTATGCATCCGCTGTGGGTAGCCTTATGTACGCTATGCTTTGCACTCGCCCGGATATATGTTTTGCGGTAGGTATGGTGAGTTGATATCAAGCAAATCCTGGAACCAAGCACTGGCAAGCTGTAAAGCATATACTCAAGTATCTTAAGAGAATGAGGGATTATATGTTGGTGTATTCTGGAGGGGACCTAACACTCTTAGGATACACGGGCTCAGACTTCTAGACTTGTAAGGATTCGGGGAAATCGACATCTGGATCAGTGTTTTTACTCAGAGGAGGCGCAATTGACTCTACTATGAAGGCTAAATATATGGCTGTGGCTGAGGCATCTAAAGAAGCGGTTTGGCTCCGTAAGTTATTTAGAGACCTTGAGGTCATTCAGTGTGTTAAAAAGCCTATCACACTTTACTGTGATAATACAGGAGCTATTGCCAACACAAGGGAATCTCGGCACCACAAGAGGACCAAGCAAATCGATCGGAGATATCATATTATTAGAGGGCACGTGGAGACAGGACAAGGGGATATATGTAAGATCGCGTCCGAGGACAACATCACCGATCCCTTTACTAAGACTTTAGTGGCTAGAAGCTTTAAGAGGCACGTAGAGGCGATGGGGATGCGTAATATGGCACATCTGCTGGCTTAGCGCAAGTGGGAGATTGTTAGGAAATGCCCTAAGCATTAGAGACATTTTGATGTATTTATTTTGAACTGGATAATAAAATTATATATATAGAGGTTATTCATTACATTGCTATCTGTCCTCGTTTTATTTACATGTTAAAGTAAATGTAAGCAAATATGGCTCCCTGACTGCTTGTGTTAAACTATTAGAACGTTGCATGCAATGGACTTTTGTATACGAGAAGACAATGTTCTAAAGTTAGCGGTCTAAACTATGGTCTGTAGTCTATGGGGTTAGACTGAGCATCTAACTCATGTTAAGACTATTATGTTGTCTAAAGCCTTAGAGGGGATGGTTTGTCTTGACTGTCTGGAGCTGGACTCCCAAGTAGAGACATAGATATGTTGCTTGGTGGTGACATATTAGACCGGGACTAAAGCGTGATTGATCTACGAAGTCCGCTTTGAGTGGATCGATCTGCTTTTGACGTTCATTATGTAGTAACCTTAATCCTGAGTAAAAGGACAGCTTCATGTATATGACTTGTATACTTTGATGTTCCAATGGCTAAAGCGTCTCAGAGGTAGTAAGCTTATAGACCGGTTCGTTGGGTGCATGACTTGTATACGATGAAGGGTTCGTTTACAGATATCGGAATCATAGCTCTAATGAGGAGTTAAGGGTATCCTCTTAAAGGCATTATACTGAATGTGAAAATGGACAAGGCCTTGGGTCGTCTGCCGGGCGGATGACTTCTTATTCACATATGGTGAATAATCATTTTCTTTATTCGGTAGTATAATGGAACTTTAAGATAGCCTGATCAGTAGGATTAAACGGACTTTGGCCTAAGGCTGATCATGGATATCATATAAGGGTTCTGTATACATGACAAGGTCATTGGATGATAGCTTGTCACAGGCTTATGTAATACGGTATATAATTGGGAGTTTAGTTTCAGGTTTATAGTGGTATGACTCTGAAATTAGTGATCATATGATTAAGTTGTTCGGTAAAAGAATGATGATCATATGGATTTGCGGGAGCCTGATTATATATGTCCAATCAGTCCCTCTACTAGCTCCACATAATTCCTTAACGTTTGGCAAATTGATTTGTGTATGCTATTGGCTGGTTTATTATGCATGGATGGTGATGACACAGGATTAGGATGGTAGACAAGATTCTCTCCGGTTGGATTCAGATTTTGTTTTGGATAATAGAGTACACAATTATTTGAACTCCAAATAAAGTTGCCATGATATTATTTGAGATTGGATAGGAGTTGTAGAAAATTATCCATTTGAACAAGAATTTGAAACACAACTGTTTTGTGGAATTTGAAATTTGAAATTTGAAATTTGAAATTTGAATTTGAATTTTGAATTTGAAATTTGAATTTGAAATTTGAATTTGAAATTCAAATATGAAATTTGAATTTGAAATTTAAATTTGAAATTTGAAATTTGAATTTGAAATTCGAATTTGAAATTTGAAATTCAAATTTTGAATCATAGTCCAAGTAGGATTCGAATTTGTTGTGGAAAATCCACAAGGTTTGAAATTCAAATTTGAGTTGGATTTGGAGAGGATAATCTTGTTAGAATCCTACTTGAATTTTGAATCCAAATCCTAGCAAAAGGTGGACGAAATTTTGAGGATAATCCTCAATAGAATTTCGGTTTTTGTGGATAAGGTTCAAGGGAAAAATTCAAGTTTCAATCCCAGTTGAATTTGGATTCTCTCCTCCCTGAAAAGTGGCCGAAATTTTGGAGTGTATCTCCCAGGAAAATTCGGTTATTTTGGATATGGATGAGATAAGATTCAAGCTTGAAAATCCTAGTGGAATTTTGATTCTCCCTTATCCTAAAAGTGGCCGAATTTGTGGTGGAGATTTTCTCCTAGGAATTTTAGATTTTTTGGTTGAAAAAGAGAAGATAAAATTCTGATTTAAAATCTTGTTTAGATTTGGATTGGATTTATCCATAATGGCCGAATTTTATTGTTGAGATTCTCCCATAGAAAATTCAGATTTTATGGTTATGGATAAGGGAGAATATCTTTTCCTAATCCAATTCAAATTCAGAGAATCACCTCATGCAGGTCTATAAATAGAGGTCCTGCCACTCCAGTTCTCTTAGACCACAGACTCTTGGTGAGCAGGCTTATTGTTGCACAACTCATCGTGACAATAAGTTCTTTAGAGATCTGGGTGGTCGGAAGAAGACTAGCAGTGCTAGCATATCGATCGAGGTTCAGAGTGCCCACACACTCAGCCATTCGGGAATTAGAGAATAGTAGAGAAGGCTAGTTGGTTGAAGCCTCCGGTCAATCTCCTCCTGCACATTGGCGTCCTTGAGGTATGAGTTTTAATTGTTGTTGATTTATTGTATATGGCATCATGAGATATTTAACGATCTAAAAATTTTTATTGTTCCGCTGCGCCACTCTGATACGTTTTTACCGATTTATTATGCTACACTTCCTTTGTCTTAGAATATACAAGTATGTCATCGATAAACACAGTGACAAACTTATCCAGGAACTCCTTGAACACTCGGTTCATCGGATCCATGAAAGTGGCAAGTGCATTTTTCAATCCGAACGACATAATGAGGAACTCATAATGCCCATATTGTGTTCAAAATGCCGTCTTGGGGATGTCTGCATCTCGGATCCTCAATTGGTGGTACCCGGAATGTAGGTCGATCTTGGAAAATATGGTAGTGCCTCGTAGTTGGTCAAACAAATCGTCGATCCGCGACAACGGATACTTGTTTTTGATCATGATCTTGTTCAGCTCCCAGTAGTCTATGCACATTCGCAATGTTCCATCTTTCTTCTTTACAAATAAGACCGGTGCTCCCCACCGTCAGCAGCTCTGTCAAATGAATCTTTGTCCACCAGCTCCTTTAACTGAGTTTGAAGCTCCTTCAATTCTGCCGGGCCCATACTGTAGGGGGCCTTGGATATGGGTGCCGATCCTGGTAACAGTTCGATTTCGAACGATATCTCCCGTTCCGGCGGAAGTCCTGGAAGATCTTTGGGGAATACTTCCGTGAACTCCTTTACAACTAGTACGTTGTCCGGTCTGGTTTTCGCTTCCTAGGTCGTATCCATTATGTGTGCGAGAAAACCAATGCATCCACTAGATAGTAGCTAGTGAGCCTTCATTGCCGATATCATCGTCTTTGGTTGCTTCGACGATAAGCCCTTGTAGATAAATTTTTCATGTCAGCTCGGGTGCAAAGTCACCTTCCGTCTCTGGCAGTCTATAACGGTGTGGTACTTGGCGAGGAAATCCATTCCTATAATCACATCGTAGTCGTACATCTCGATGACGATTAGGTCCATGCTCAGCTCGTGCCTGCTGATAACTATTAGTACGAACGTATCCAATAGCTAGACAGCAAAACTTCCCTAGAGGGAAGGGTAATTCAAAAAGTCTGGTTCATCTTATCTAAGTTCTTACCTAACCTCCTAGCAAATTTGATGATGCAAAAGAATACGTAGCGCCGGAATCAAACAAAACTAGTGTAGTAGAGTTGGCGACAGAAAGCTGACCTGTCACCACAGTCGAGGTTCCGGCCTCTGCATCCTTGTGAGTAAAGGCATAAATCCTCCCCTACGGCTCTAGAGCTTCCAATCTACCTTGGCTGATTGCTGGGCCTTCAATCCTTCCCTGGGCGGCGTGCAACTATCCACTAGTAGGGCGGGCTTGACCTTGCTGATCTTGCGGGTTCGAGCGGTAGTGTTTAGCGAAGTGGCCTTCCTTGTCATATATGTAACAGCCACTAGTGCCCTGACGGCATTCTCCCGGATGGTTCCTTCCACATTTTGGACAAGGCGGGTGTTGATTTCCGTTTCGTCCTCAGTTATTTTTCTTCTGAGGAAAGTTCCTTTGATGGCCTTGATTGCCTAGATTCCCTTGTCTCTTGTTGTTGTTGTTGGATGGCCGGTTGTGTTGGTTGTTTACCATACTCTACCCTCTGCACTGAAATTCAAAGTGCTGTCTGCCCTTGGTCGGCTTCGATTGGTTCTTCTCCTTTCTCCTTGCCTTGAAGATCTGCGCCGTCCTTTCTTTGTCTTGGGCTGGCCAATACTTAACCCGGATGGCTCTGCTGACATATTCGGCCATGGTTGTTGGCCCGTGGCTGCCATTGCAGACTTGGATGGCTATATCCGTTTGGAACATTTTCAGCATCCTCCTGACCTTTTCCTTCTCAGTCGACACTAGGTCGGGGCAAAGTCGAGCTAGTTGTTCGAATTTTCTTATGGCCTCCATGACTGTCATGCCTCCTTGGTGTAAATTATTAAATTCATCCTACAGGACTACTAAGGCTTCATCGTTGAAGTACATTTCTCTGAACTCGGTAATGAAGTCTACCCAGTTCATTTCGTTGATGTTCCTTCTGATACCCATGGTCTTCCACCACTGGCGTGCTCCTTTCCGTAGAGCTAGGGATGCACATATGACCTTTTCTCCTTCAGTCAGTACCACGAGGCCTAGAATGAGTTGAACATCGGTCAGCCAATCGTCGGCTTCAATAGGTTTTGTAGTCCATTCAAATTTAGGCACCTTCATGCACCTAAACCACTCGTATAAGTTGCCCTCTCTATAGGCTGGTACAATAACATTGGCTACTGTAGGAGCAGGCACAGTAGGTGTTACTGGCATTGCTTGGGCTGGTAGGGGCGCTTGCTCTCTGGGAACGTTGGGGGTTGCTGGTGCAGGTTGGACTGGTAACTCCACGAGTTATGGTGCTTGTTGTTGTCGGTTCATTTGTTCTCTGAGCTGATTAAGCTCCCGTTGTTGATTTACCATCATTTCCTGCATTATTGCGAGACGTGCCAGTAGCTCGTCGTCTCGCGTAGCTTGGTTTGTTTGGGCTCTCGTTCTTGCCATTGTTACCTATGTAACCTTATCACATAATGGAAAAAAGAGAACATAAGCTTCTCAAATTTTGTACTTGGGATTCGTATTTACATATCATTTCCTTCTTACTAAACAACATTATTTTAAGCATCATAGATATAAACATACTATATCTTTCCTTTCTTTTCTTATTCTTATGATGTTCAATACAACTATCGCATCATATTGAGACATCGTCTGAGTGCCAAGAATCGTCCTGTACTCTTTACCATACTTGATCATACTCGTAGAAAAATCATATTTAGGCCCTTAAGGCAAAATGATACCACTTTTCATAAAACATCTCATAAAACATATATATATTTTTTAAATTTGGTGGGAGTGACACACACTTCCCAAAATACGATCCCATTAAGTACATTAAGTTGAGTCGAACGGGGAAAGCTATTGTTTCCCTCTACATAATTATATAACAAAAATTTCTGTGAAAAGGGTTACTACTACTCAGAGGACAATCCTGACTCTACGTTGGACATTTCCTCATTCTCGCTCTCACTCAGGGGAACTCCTCGGGGTCTTCGTTGTCTTCAGGTACTGCCAGCTGTGGTGCGGCTACGAGCTTTTTGTCAGCCAGCTGAGGTACTGCATTTGCCAGGTCAGGGTTGAGCGCCACTCGCTCAGCGTCCACTGTGTCTCGGACCAGACGCCTCAGGTTCTCATGTGGTGGAGGGTAGTGGACGAGGTCCCTCACGTACCATGGAATCCCTCTCTAAAGCAAGTCGGTTATCTCTGTAAATGGCTTGTCTAAGGGAATGCTCGGCAATATGGCATCCAAAAATCACTGACAGTAGTGTACCATGGTCTCTCCCTCGTAAATGTCCCAAATGTCAGAGAGGATGTGACAACCGGGAAATTCTGGCATTCTCGGAAGAAAAAGTACAGGTATATGTGTGACAACTTGTACTGTTTAAAGAGTGAAATAAATAAATTTATATTGTTTAGAATGCATTAAAATGTTCTGACAATGCTGATGGATAAAAATTGGGTGTTGAGAAATTTTATCGAAGCAAAACGGGTGAAACGGTGTCAAAACGAAATTAAAAACCCTAACCGGTGCCTATGGTGCACTAAAAGACGAAAAAATTTCGGGATTGATTTTGATCAAATGAAAGCAGTATAAATTGATCCGACTGCGCCAGAGACCTCAGGAACCAGTCGGGACGATTCCAAGAAAATTTCGGCTCAATCCGACATTGGTCAAAAAGTAGTCTAATTAATATGAATAGTGAAGTCAAAGTCAAACTTTTGATTTTGTATTTATGACATCATTTAAGCCATTTATTAAATGTGTAAAAAGTGGTGGTTGGTGGCATTAATGGCTAAGATCAATTTGCTTTATGATCTAAAGGCCTAGATTTGGCAAAAATTAGCCAAATTAATTTTGGCAAAAATGGGAAAGTATTTGCTAGAAAAGTGTTGAAATTTGATTGGTGGAAAGCCTAATTAATTGGGTTCTTTAACAAAAAGAGTCGGTTGCTTTGTGCTTAGTGAATCCATAGCTAATTCAAAGAGAAAGATAGCCAAAAATTTTTTTCTAAGTGTTCCCTAGAGCAAACCGTGAGCACCCAAGAGAAACCAAGCTAAAAATTCAAACTTCCTTCACCAAAGTGGTAGCAAAATCTTCGTTGAAGTCAAGGGAAGCAAGAAATCAAGGTAGCTATCTTTGGTTTACAATTTCTCTTGCTTTTTCATTGAAAAATCTGTGGGTTAAATGGTGCGACGGATGAAAATTTTTAGGTTGGTTTTGGTTGATTTGGTGCTTGGGTTTTGTTAAGGGTGTGATTAGTAGAAAAACCATGTATTTTGTTTAAAGAAAAACAAAGTTTTGGTTGGTTTTTCAATGGTAAATCCATGGCTTACCTTGTGTGTTTGTTCATGGATTGTTGTTAATTAAGTGTTGTGATGTTTTAAATCATGTTTTGGATTAAAGGAAAGCATGATTTGCATGGTTAGAAAGCTTGGAAAAATTTGGGTATCTAATAACCCTAAAATGGCCGTGTGATATGGTTAGGGTTTGGTGAACATTTTTGCATGATTAACTTGATGTTTGGATAGTTTAAATCATGCATTCAATTATGGAAATGTTGGTTATGAGGTTGAAAGCATGAAACAAAATGTTATGCATGTTTTTACCTAAAGTGGCCGTGGGGTATGAATGGTTAGAAAACCCTAAGAATTATGTTGTAAAATGCATGGAAAATGACTTCAAAATGTGCTAGATAATAGCCTTTGAATAGCCTAAAATTTGGTTAAAGAATTGAAAAGTTTTGGCTAGGTTTTGGATAGGAAAACCGTGGTAAAAACTAAGGGCAAAATTGAAAGAATTTTATTAATGGTGTATGGAAATGTGAATTGTTAAATGTGTGAGCTTTTATGTAAAAGTTTGGGAAACTTTTACATAAAATAGGACTTTGGTATAGTACATGGCAGGTACACATGGTTCGAGGCGTACCTAACGCCAATAGCCTTAAATTTATGCCAAAATGTTGTCGAAATTTCGAAAAATAGCATTTAGGGCAGAAAGGTAATCGAGAGTAAAAGTTTAGGGTCAGGTCAGAAACCCGAGTCTCTTGAGGAAAATTGAATAAGGGAAACCTAAGGGGTGGTTCGTAAATAGTAACACATCCCCTTAAAAATATAAAACGCGAGTGAAATTGAAAAAAACGACCCCGAGGGGGGGCCATTTTTGGGAAACGAAGTCAAGGTCCGAGTCGGGTAAGGAAAATCCGAGCCTCGGAGACCTAAATCGGAAAAGTCTAGATGAATGTTTTAAATATTAGTAAAACGTCCATTTGAGACTCCGAAACGAGAGAAAATCACTAAACCGACGTAAGGGTTGAAATAGTGCTTCTCGAGGGTCGGGAAGGTGAAAAATGGAAATAAAATAGAAATGAACCCGGTGATGAATGAGAAAAGAGTCAGAAAAGTTCCTAAGAGTCAAAAGTGCAGTCTAGATTGAAAAAATCCCATCAAGGGCATAATTGTAATTTTGCCAAAATACGAGGGCAAAATCATAATTTTTTAAAAGTTGAGAAAAATGGAGAAAATGATAAATAAAGCCTAAAAGGTTATAAATAGGCTTTATTTAAGGTTTTTAATAAAACAATAAAAGCTATAAATAGAAATAAAATTAATAGGCAAGGTTTTGTCTGTAGGATCCCAAAATCGACCCATAAGGAGAGCGATTAAAGATCCAGGAAGGAAAAGGAGAAGAAACGGATAAGGTAAGTTCAGATATTTACTTCTCTGCAACATGTAGCATTATTATTGCTAACGTTAACGTACTAACTACAAGTTAGGTATATATGTGCTACGGGCACTATTATAGAATGGAGAGAAAGACGAAATTTGCTACGGGCACTATTGAAAATGGGACACATAATAAATTGTGCTTCGAGGCACTAGAGTGAGGTTAATGAAACTCACTCACATGAAATTAAAATGTGAACCATTCCTAACCACGGGGTAATATGAAGTCACCAAGATAGAACTTTAAAAAGTCGGTAATGAAACCACTTTTGGCATACCAGCCTTCCGTATGGGGAGGTGAACTTTGCCTTCATGGCTATGATGGTGAGATTAAGGCTGTGGAGGTCAGCACTAATGTACCGCTCCCAGTCATGTACAACTTTGCCTTTGGAGCTATGATGATAAGATTAAGGCTGTGGAGGTCAGCACTAATGTACTGTTCCCAGTCATGCGCACTAAAATGGTACGGCCAACATGAGCTCAAAACCAGAACATAAATAAAGATAATTATCTAAAACTGAAACTATGCCATAATTGAGCAAAAGGCAGTTTCGTGAGAGTACTAACACCGTGGTTGATGTACTGTTGGTATACTGTGTTGTGGTCAAAGTTAGTATTCATGATGAATAGTGGTCAAAGTTACTATTTATGATGAATAGTATTATTTTTTGAAATTCTATTTCTTGCATGTTTGAACTTACTGAGCCTGTAGCTCACCAGTTTTGCTTATGTTGCAAGTAAGCAACCAGCTCACTAGCTTTGTATGGCTAGATGGCGGACGGGATAGCGAGTGTCAAATGAAATGGGAAGCCAAGGTATATAGTTCTGCCAGAGTTTTTCCACTGAGCGTTAACAAAGAAAGGAAAAAGAAACAGTTCTTTTGTAATAATATATATTTTGCGAAAGTACTGTTTTATGTAAATTACTTTGTACTTGTAAACAAAGTGATTAGTGGATAATGTTTTACGTTATGTTTTTTTTTTTAAATCCCCCAAAAATGTCATGTTTTAAAGAGAGATAGATTAGCCGACGACCCATGAAAGTACAAACTATCGCAGTTAGCTATGAAGCTTAACTATAATAGTATTTTATGATCTCTACGAAGGGTGGGCCACCACAGTTGGTATCAAAGCAGTGTTGACCATATCCTGATTTGACACTTCGTGCATCCTGCACCGCAATCCAAGTAAGTTGTTTACTTAAGTTTAGTCAATTATTTTCTTATATGAAAATAATTATCTTATAGGTAGCAAGATGACTGTAATGACCACCATTTTCATGGCACCTACTTACTATGTAATAAGTCATTAAGGAATAAAATGGACATAATTTAATGTCTTTAAGTGCAAATTTAAGTAACACGGTTAGGTACACGGCCGTGTGAGTGACCGTGTGCCATTCGGACTGTGTATCTATTAGTAGCCGTGTGAGTGTAGATGGCCGTGTAGTGTAACACGGTCAAGTACACGGCCGTGTAAGAGGCCGTGTACCACTCATATAGATGAATGTTTTTGAAAGACATGGCCGTGTTGAGTAGTCTCAATTAGCACACGCCCATGTTCGAAATGTACACGCCCGTGTAAGAGTCCGTGTAAAAGGTCATGGAATGAGCTGAGAGCCGCTGTAATGACTCTCATAAATTATGAATCTTAATTACTATGTAATGACGTAATTAAGTTAATAAACACAGTATACTTGCCAGTTGAATGACTTAAACGGGTATAGTAACATTTAATTACTATTCATACAGTAAAAGGGGCAACCGATAGTGAAATCGGTCCACCCTATTATGTGAGTATGCGTTGAGACACGCAATATCAAGAAACTGGTTTAGACGACCATTTCATGATAAGAACTGATGAGCTAGTCATTAGTACGCTCAGACTAGTCATCTGAGTGCAGCAGTGATAATTGCCCTAATAGATGTACAGTATCGAGAAAAGTGGTCTAGATGACCTCTTCTCGCCCAGAGACTGACAAAATCGGAGTTAGAACGCCCAGATTAGTCAGTCAGATAGTGAATAGTGACTAGTGAATAGTATGATACGCAGAGTCAGGTTAGTGGCCAAGATGGCCTTAATCTGGCATAAAACTGATATATTAATAGTTAGCAGGCTCAATCTGGTCAATTGAGTACAAAATGTAGATTTTGTTTAAGAGATACGTAGTATCAGGATGAGCGTGAAGACGACCTTTTCTCGCCCCGAAACTGATATATTCAGACTCAGGACTTCCAAATTAGTCAATCGGGCACCTGACACGTTTTTCGAGACGGGGTCATGCAGATACCCAAAACTGGTCCAGAAGACCTTAGATGGACGTAAAACTGAAAAATTTGAAATCAGCACGTCCAAATTAGTCAAGGGAGGCTGTGTTTGAAATTTTATGCGAAAATGCCTCGTTATGCGTGCGCAGTGTCAACACAGTGTAGGCCTAACCACAGTATCAAGAAATTGGTCAAGATAACCTTTTCTTGATATAAAACTGATATATTTGGATTCAGAATGCTCAAATTAGTCATTTGAGTACAAAAAGTAAATTTTGATCGGGAGCCATGCAGCATCGAAAAACTGGCCGAGACGACCTCGGATGAAGATAAAACTGATATATTTGGGTTTAGCACGCCCAAATTAGTCTGTATAGCCTATCTTAAAATTTTTCAAAAAATTAGTATAAAGGATGAAATTTTGGGGGTTCTTGAAAAATAGCCCCCATATTTTTCCAAATCTCATTTTCTCCCTTCCCCATAACACACAAAGATGAATAGTGATCGACCATCGAATCCGGCCTCTGTTTTTGACACCGCCGGCACCATTTGAAAGCTCTCGACGAGCTGAGTCCAATGGTGTGCCGAGTCAACGGAACCGACACCGGAGAACGCCGCACGCGCCGCCTAAAGCCGTCGGTGGCCGAACTTTTCAAACAGTGATTTCTTCGCCGTCCGACGTCCAAATGCCATGATTCCGGTCCCAATGGATTTGTGGTGAAGAGTAGAACAAAACCAGGCTTCATTTCACATCAACAGCCGTCGGATCGCGTCGCCCAAGGTTTTCTGTCGCTGTCGCCATCACCGCCGTTGAATCTCACTATTCCGGCGGAGTTGAGCTGCAAGGTGGGTATCAAAATGCTCAGAACAACACGTAGGTCAAAAGGCCCAAATTAATTTTGGGCAACAACGCCAGAAAATGAAGATCCAACACCGCCGCCATCGTCGACTTTTCAAGGGCTGATTTCCGACGATAGGAGCCTCGATTGGTGAAATTGACACCACCAATGGGTTCCTCTCGTCGAGCTCTTCAAGATGGTGGTCACCACTCCCATCACCGCCGTGGTCAACGCTGGTCAATGACCGGTTAACATCGGTCAAAGGCAATCAACACCTGTCAACGGCGACCCGGAGACCGAAAATTGAAGAATGGTCCATTGGCCTATTTTCGACGTTCCAGACACATCCGCGGCATCAGATTTGCAAACTGGAGTTTCAAAAGTGAAGAATGATGATTCAAAGATTGTGCGATCGAGATCGAACGGTTCACCCGACCGCCGATGGGAACGATTTTGGTAGTGGTTTTGATCCCTTGATCCTCAATTTATTATTGAAAATAATTATGTATTAATTTTGGTTTACTGACTTGAGGAATTGTAAGAAAAAGGGATGAAGTGTTGAAAAGGAGAATGTGAGGAAATGTGAATATTTTTACGTAAAAAGTGGAGCTTTTACGTAAAAATTAGGCCTCTGGTTTAGTACGTGGCAGGTTAGAATAGGTTAGATGGTTTTGAGGCATTTCCTAAACGTCGGAGACCCAAAAATTAAGCGAAAATGCTGCCAAAATTTCTAAAACGGCACAAAGGGGTATTTTAGGAAACGAGGGATGAAAATGTGATCGGGATGGAAACCCGAACCACCTCGATGACCTAGGTCCGGGAAAGAAGGATGGACATTGTGAGGATTAGTGAACCGCCCCATTAGAAATTTCGTAATATAAGAAAACGACCCCTAGTTCGAAATAGTGCCACCCGAGGGACGGGTGTGATCTAAATATAAAATTTGGGGTGGATAAATCGGTGAAGGTAACATGATAGGGTAAATGGTCAACACACGAGGTATGTGGTCAGTTGACTGGTCGGTTAGCCAGTCAAGGACCGAGTCTGAATGGGACAGTGATTAATTTGTCAAGTAGACAAATTAATCAAGCACAATTAGAAATTAGATATCAAAATTCCCAAAGTAGAGCAGTTGGGTACCGATAGGCATCGGTACCACACAATGATAAATTTATTAGTTCCTAACAATAGAGTGACCTAAGAACGACGTTAATTAATTTATTGAGCAAATACATTAATTAACCATGATTAGAAATTAGAAAATCAAATTCTTAAGAAGAGGGCAATTAGTACCGATAAGGATCGGTATCATTAACGATAGATTTTTTATTAGTCACTAATGACCACAGTGACCTAAGAGTGAATATTAATGAAATGCATTATGATTATAGGGAGATACCTGTATTGTTACGAAGGCGAGAGTATAAACTGTCCGATGACAGGTAAGTACAACTCCGCCAATAGCATAAATAAAATGAATTTAAAATGATGCTGTTCCAGTATATTAAGTATGTATCTTGCACACGATGCTGCACAGCATACATAAGAGCATATAGTTTCACAATCGAGTAGATTGATGAAAGAACAAGATAGAAGCCATAGATCCCTACACCGTAGGATTGGGGACAGCTTAAAGAAGCGTATGGCTAGAACAGTTAAACAATATGGAAATAAGTAGGTGTGTCGTACCGGCTCCTTCAGTCGAAGGGGTTTCCAGTTAAAGAAAGTTAAGGCCAAAAGTTGAGCATCAGTTGGTGGCACTTCAGCATTAGTTGACCTCGGGTGTTACCGTTGGTCTGCGCACACACGGTACTGACACATGGGCCCTAAATAGACAAGAAAAGAAAAGAGAAGTTTAAAGCATAAATGAACATAACCGGACCATGTATTAGTTATAGTTCGTTATGCTTTCTTTTCCAGTAGAGTGCATACAGTACACGATGCTTCTGTCATGCATAAAGTATGTGAAGTTTTATATTCAGTGTTATGACATGTTATGTGATGACATGATATGTGAGCTGATATGCGATATGCTTATATGGTATGTGATTTATTAAGTGATATATGTCATGCGTATGATTTTAAGTATGTGCTATGTTTTAAATATGTTTTGTAGTTAACATGTTGTACTTACTGGGCGTAAAGCTCATGAAGTGTGTTCATGCTGTAGGTAAGCATCCTATAGCATAAACATCAAGGGACGATGATGGCGGTGGAGGTGAATGTGAGGATGAGGTTATGGATACACCGCGAGTATTCTTCCGCACAATATGAGTAAATAATATTTTGAATGGTGACAGTTAAATAATATTTTGAATAGTAAAGGTTAAACGGTATTTTAGAATAGTAAACAGTATATGTATGAGTAGTATATTTAAATAGTATCTGGTGAATAGTAATCAAATAAACAAGTATATAATTGTGTATGTATAATTGAAATCCTTATGTTTTTCAAATTCCGCATTTTAATAGTATACGTATGTGAATAGTAAATACGTACGCGTATAAAAAAAATTTCCCTCTAAATTTATGGTATTAAATTTAGCAAGTTTAAGTATCGGTTTTAAAGAAGAAGTATAAGTAAAAGTTAAAGAAGCAAGTAATAGTTTTCAGTGACGGTCCGGGTCATTGAGGGCTCGGGGTGTCACAGTTGGTATCAGAGCGGTTTCCTGTCATCCTACCTCACATCGCTGCATGCCTGCCTCATTTGTCCAAGTAAGTTAGCTTTATTTTTTAGTCGGTAAATGTTTATCTATTGAAGATAACATTTTATAGTAATGAAACGATGAAATCTATGATGGCGAGGACAAGATGAAAAGATGCTGAGATCATTGTAGGTAAATAAATCAGTAAAAACGTATCAGAGTGGCGCAGCGGAACAATAAAAAATTTTAGATTGTTAAATATCTCATGATGCCATATACAATAAACAAACAACAATTAAAACTCATACCTCAAGGATGCCAATCTTGCAGGAGGAGAATGACCGGAGGGCTTCAACCAACTAGCCTTCCCTACTATTCTTCAATTCCCGAATGGCTGAGTGTGTGGGCACTCTGAACCTCGATCGATATGCTAGCACTGCCAGTCTTCTTCCGACCACCCAGATCTCTAAAGAACTTATTGTCATGGTGGGCTGTGCAACAATAAGCTTACTCACCTGAGAGTCTGTGGTCTAAGAGAACTGGAGTGGCAGGACCTCTATTTATAGACCTGCATGAGGTGATTCTCTGAATTCGAATTGGATTAGGAGAAGATATTCTCCCTTATCCACAAGCTCAAAATCTGAATTTTCCAAGGGAAAATCCCAACAATAAAATTCGGCCACTTTAGGATAAATCCAATCCAAATCTAAACAAGATTTTAACTAGAATTTTGTCTCCCTTTTTCAACCAAAAAATCTGAAAATTCTAAGGAGAAAATCTCTTAAAAAATTCGGCCACTTTTGGATAAGGGAGAATCAAAATTCCACTAGGATTTTCAAGCTTAAATCTTATCTCATCCTTATCCAAAATAACCGAATTTTTCCTAGGAGATTCACTCCTAAACCTTCTGGGAGGAGAGAATCCAAATTCAACTGGGATTGAAACTTGAATTTTTCCTTGAACCTTATCCACAAAAAATCCGAAAATCATTGAGGATAATCCTCAAAATTTTCGTCCAACTTTAGTTAGGATTTGGATTCAAAATTCAAGTAGGATTCTAACAAGATTATCCTCTCCATATCCAACTCAAATTCGAATTTCATTCCTTGTGGATTTACCACAACAAATTCGAATCCCACTTGGACTGTGATTCAAAATTTGAATTTCAAATTTCAAATTCGAATTTCAAATTCAAATTTCAAATTTCAAATTTCAAATTTCAATTTTCAATTTCAAATTCAAATTTCAAATTCGAATTTCAAATTCAAATTTCAAATTCAAAATTCAAACTTCAAATTTAAAATTCAAATTTCAAAATCCACAAAACAGTTGTATTATAAATTCTTGTTCTCATGGATAATTTTCTACAACTCCAATCCAATCTCAAATAAAATCATGGCAACTTTATTTGGAGTTCAAAAAATTGTGTACTCTATTATCCAAAACAAAATCTGAATCCAACTGAAGAAAATCTTGTCTACCATCCTAATCCTATGTCATCACCATCCATGCATAATAAACTAGCCAATAGCATACACAAATCAATTTTGCCAAACGT
This sequence comes from Antiaris toxicaria, assembly GCA_035233585.1. Classification (NCBI taxonomy): domain Eukaryota; kingdom Viridiplantae; phylum Streptophyta; class Magnoliopsida; order Rosales; family Moraceae; genus Antiaris; species Antiaris toxicaria. The sequence goes on from CP141153.1 coordinate 51,263,237, forward strand.
TAAGGAATTATATGGAGCTAATAGAGGGACTGATTGGACATATATAATCGGGCTCCCGCAAATCCACATGATCATCATTCTTTACCGAACAACTCAATCATATGATCACTAATTTCAGAGTCACACCACTATAAACCTAAAACTGAACTCCCAATTATATACCGTATTATGTAAGCCTGTGACAAGCTATCGTCCAATGACCTTGTCATGTATGCAGAACCCTCATATGATATCCATGATCAGCCTTAGGCCAAAGTCTATTTAATCCTACTGATCAGGCTATCTTAAAGTTCCATTATACTACCGAATAAAGAAAATGATTATTCACCATATGTGAATAAGAAGTCATCTGCCCAGCAGACGACCCAAGGCCTTGTCCATTTTCACATTCAGTATAATGCCTTTAAGAGGATACCCTGAACTCCTCATTAAAGTTATGATTCTGATATTTGTAAACGAACCCTTCACCATATACAAGTCATGCACCCAACGAACCGGTCTATAAGCTTACTATCTCTGAGACGTTTTAGCCATTGGAACATCAAAGTGCACAAGTTATATACATGAAGCTGTCCTTTTACTCAGGATTAAGGTTACTGCACAATGAACGTCAAAAGCAGATCGATCCACTCAAAGCGGACTTTGTAGATCAATCACGCTTTAGTCCCGGTCTAATATGTCACCACCAAGCAACATATCTATGTCTCTACTTGGGAGTCTATGCTCCAGACAGTTAAGACGAACCATCCCTTCTAAGGCTTTAGATAACATAATAGTCTTAACATGAGTTAGATGCTCGATCTAACCCCATAGACTACAGACCATAGTTTAGACCGCTAACTTTAGAACATTGTCTTCTCGCATACAAAAGTCCATTACATGCAACGTTCTAACAGTTTAACATAAGCAGCCAGGGAGCCATATTTGCTTACATTTACTTTAACATATAAATAAAACGAGGACAGATAGCAATGTAATGAATAACCTCTATATATAATTTTATTATCCAGTTCAAAATAAATACATCAAAATGTCTCTAATGCTTAGGGCATTTCCTAACAATCTCCCACTTGCCCTAAGCCAGCAGATGTGCCATGTTACGCATCCCTATCGCCTCTACGTGCCTCTCAAAGCTTCTAGCCACCAAAGTCTTAGTAGAGGGATCGGCAATGTTGTCCTCGGACGCGATCTTACATACATCCACTAATCCTGTCTCCACGTGCCCTCTAATGTCGACTTCCTCGACTCCTTGCAAGTCTGGAAGACTCAGTCCATGTATCCTACGGGTGTTAGGTCCCCTCCAGAATACACCAGCATATAATCCCTTGTTCTCTTAAGATACTTGAGTATATGCTTTACTGCTTGCCAGTGCTTGGTTCCAGGATTTGCTTGATATCGACTCACCATACCTACTGCAAAACATATATCCGGGCGAGAGTAAAGCATAGCGTACATAAGGCTACCCACAGCGGATGCATAAGGGACCTTACTCATATGCTTGCTTTCTTCTGATGTCTTGGGATAGTCATCCAATGAAAGAGTTCGACCGGCAATAGAAGGTTGTGAACCTTTCTTTGCCTCTTGCATTGCATATTTGTCAATTATTTTATCTATGCATATTTGTCAATTATTTTATCTATGTATGAAGTTTGGGATAATGCTATCATTTTATTCTTTTGATCTCTAAAGAGACGAATGCCTAGAACATAATTAGCTTCTCCCAAGTCCTTCATGTGAAACTGTTGGTGTAACCAAAGCTTGACCGATGATAAGTTCCCTACATCATTCCCAATGAGTAGTATATCATCGACATAGAGTATCAGAAAGGCCACTTTTCCATCTTTAATACGTTTATAAACACAGGGTTCGTCAATGTTCTGCTTAAAACCAAATGTCTTAATTGCTTGATCAAACCTCTGGTTCCATGAGCGCGATGCTTGCTTTAATCCATAAATGGATCTAAGCAACTTGCAGACTTTCTTTTCTTGGCCTTTCGCTACGAACCCTTCGGGCTGTATCATATAGATACACTTTTCAAGATGGCCATTCAAGAATGCCGTCTTGACATCCATTTGCCAGATCTCGTAATCGAGAGCCGCAGCAACGGACAGAAGAATACGGATAGACTTCAGCATAGCAACAGGCGAAAAGGTTTCATCATAATCGATTCCAGCCTTTTGCGTGTACCCCTTTGTAACCAGTCTAGCTTTGAAAGTTTCCACTCTCCCTTCTGCATCGTTCTTTCTTTTGTAGACCCATTTGCATCCAATGGGTTTTATCCCATCTGGCAAATCTACAAGATCCCAAATAGAGTTGGATTTCATAGAATCCATCTCATTGTTCATAGCTTGTTTCCAAGATTTAGAATCAACATCATTTATAGCTTCATCATAGGTGACCGGATCATCCTCATGCTTATGAGCCTCGGCCTGGTATACCTCAGCATCATACATGAAGAAATTAGGTTTTTTTCGAAACCCTCCCACTACGACGAGGCACCCTAAATTGTTGATCGTCTATAGGTCCTTCACCGGAACTCGAACTTGCGTCCAAGGCCGAAATCTATGGAGCAGTTCTTTCACCCAATAACTCCTTTAGCACCACTTTACTTCGAGGCTTCAAATCATTCATGTGACTTTCTTCCAAGAATGCCGCATGGGTTGAAACAATGACCTTTTGTTCCTTCGGGTTATAGAACAGACCTCCTTTAGTTCCTTTTGGATACCCTACAAACATGCACAATTCTGATCTTGATTCCAACTTTTTCGCATCCCCATCCAGTACATGCGTCAGGCCGCCCCATATTCTCATATGTCCAAGGGAGGGCTTCCTACCACGTCACAATTCATACAGAGTTTTGGGAATTGATTTGCTTGGAACCTAGTTCAGAATATAGCATGCTGTTTGTAAAGCATATCCCCAAAATGATAATAGCAGCGTTGAATAACTCATCATGGACAGTACCATATCCAACAAGGTCCTGTTTCTCCTTTTGGCTACACCATTCTGTTGTGGAGTACCAGGTGCAGTCAATTGGGATAATATCCCGTTCTCTACAAGATGTCCTAGAAATTCATCGGAGAGGTATTCGTCACCTCAATCAGATCGAAGTGTCTTTATGGATTTATCCAATTGCTTTTCTACTTCCACACGATACTCTTTGAACATGTCAAAGGTTTCGCTCTTGCGGTGCATTAGATACACATATCCATACCTCGAGTAATCATCTATAAAAGAGCCATAATACTCGAACCCTCCTCGTGCTGTGACGTTCATGGGGCCACATACGTCAGTGTGCACAATTTCTAAGAGCTCCTGAGCCCTTGTACCCTTAGCTCCAAAAGACCTCTTAGTCATCTTATCTTCTAGACAAGACTCATATTGGGGAAGATGTACCTCCTCCAGAGATTCCAGAGGACCGTCTTTCACCAATCTTTGAATCCTATCCTGATTAATATGACCAAGTCTTAAATGCCAAAGATACGCCTTGTTAGAGTGAGAAACTTTCAACCTTTTAGAGTTATCTATTAATTCAGTGTCAAGCAGTGAGTACATCTTTGGTTTGATCAAATATAGGTTTCCATCCATCCATCCAGAACAGATAAAAGACTTATTTCTACGAATATCAACTCTTTTACTAAAAGAAACTGAATAAGAATCCTTTATTAAATAAGCTACCGATATAAGGTTCCTCCTAAAATTAGGAACATAAAAACAGTCTTTCAATAAAATAAACCTAAATTGATCAAAGTAAAGGTAAATATCTCCCACTGCCTCAGCCACCACCAAGCTGCCGTCTCCAGTTCGCAATGAGAGGCTCCTATCATGTAGACTTCTCATTTCCACAAACCCTTGCATAGAAACACAAACATGATTAGTGGCTCCCGAATCAATGACCCAAGAGTCTTTCGATTCTTCCACCAAACACGCTTCCAAGTAATGAAGTTCCTTACCTTCCTTGCCCTTGGCGGCTAGGAATTCCCGGCAAGCCTTCTTAAAGTGACCTACCTTCCCACAACGAAAGCATTTGGACTTTTTAGGGTCCCTGGGCTTCTTGTTCTTCTTTTTCTTCTTCCCATCTGAGGCAGGAGGATTAGAAGAATTGGAAGCCACTTGCTTCTGATTTGGCCTCTTCCTCTTTCGTGAGGGTTTGGAAGATTTTGCCAAATTGGCCTCACCTTTGGGTTGGACCGCATCCCCATCCCTGATCGTCTGCTTATAAGCTTGGAGTTGCTTCATGAGCTCGGTTAGTCCTAACTCCCTTGTCGCCAAATTGTATAGGGCCTTAAACCCCACAAAATCTTTAGACAGAGTTTTGAACACCATCTCGATCTGGGTGTTGTAGTCCAACTCAGCACCGTTTTTGGCAGCCTCAGCGAAGAATCCCATTAGAGTGATCATATGATCCTTCACCGGAGTACCCGCCTTTTGCTTAGAGTTCATAATGCTGGTGATAGCGGACTGTTGAGCCAATTTTTCTTAGCCTCCGAACATGTCCTCTAGATTGTCCATGATCTCCCTAGCAACCTGATAAGTCTCATGCTTTTTTTATAAAGCACTCGTCATGCTAGCAAGCATGTAGCATCGAGCTATATCATTGGATTCTCTCCAAAGAGTATAAGCAACCGGGACCTCCTCAAGCGGTGTGTCAGGTTTTGGCCCTGGTAGGCATGGTTCGTCCAGTACGAACTTATGTCTCTCGCAGTTGAGAACTATCAACAGATTTCTTTTCCAATCCTTATAATTATCGCCATTCAGTTTATTCTCAGTAAGTATTGAAATGAGGGGTGTCGGTGACATTTTGAACTGAAATAAAATTATACTAAACATCATTACAAAGCCCAAGCAAATATACAAATAATTTAGCAAATAAAACATACAAGTATGTTCCTACATGAAACTTGAAAAACATGTAGCATTGCAACGGTAATTCTCAGCACCTATTGCCCCAAGCCACTGAGGGGTGGGCATGAAAACAAATAGTCGGAACATGGACCCCGTCCAATTAATATATATTGCCTTAAATCCTCCAAGGTTAAGACATATATTAATAACCGCTTATTTGGCCACTAGTTTAGTTAACAGAGCTTCTAGGGAAGGTTAATAACTAAACGATTCTTGACTGTATAACCATTGTTTACGTAGCCCGATCTATGTCCTACCAAGCCACTGAGGGGTGGTCATGAATAGGATCGTACCCGAACATGTTTTCCACATAGGAGTCCAATCTAGTATACCGGCGGTGGTAAACACCTACCGAGGGGTGTGGTCAGGGCAGAACTGACGCGAGGCATTACCATGCTTTCACATTTGGATCAACAATGGAGGCCATGGGTTTTGTTTGAAACCCTCTCCCACTCAATATTTTGAAAAACATGCAAGTGTTGACAAATTATGTATGATCAATATAGTATGAGCGGCACTCAGCTATCCTATATGACATGTTATCAAATATGCATATAAAACATCCATCAATACATATTTATACATCCATGACATATCACAGAAAAATAATTGACAGAATAACCAAGCCATGGTTCCATCCTAGAACAAAGAAAATAAAGATTACAAAATTTCATCCAAAGCATTCTTTGGGTCTTGAATCTTGTTCTGTCTTCTTGTATTCATCTTTATGTAGCCTCTCCATTTATTTCTCATCCCAAGAATCATTTAAAATTTAAATCTCCAAAAATTTAAATTTCGAATTCAAATTCCGAATTTGAATTTCAAATTTAAATTTCAAATTCAAATTTTAAACAATTTTAAACATCATGTGTAATAATATGTAATTTCAAAAATTTCAAATTTTCAATTACATATTTTTAAACATGATTTAAAATTAAATCTCAAATTTAAAAATCAAAGTTTTTTGATTTTTGAATCGTCGCACCACCGCCCCCGGAGGCGGCAGCCGCCGTGGGCAGCCCCCAACCCCGGAGGGGCTGGCAGGCCATGGCTGCCCCCATGTGCAGCCTTGCCAGGTTGCAGGCCAAGCCTGCAGCACCAGCTGCACGCCCGGCTGGGTGCAGCAGTCGGTAGGCTACAGGCAGCGCCTGCAGCCACAGGCTGCACGCCCAGGCTGCGACCAGAGGCCACGGCCACCCTTCGCTGTAGGCCAAGCTTGCGGCCGTGGGTGGTTATGGCTTGCACAGTGGCTGCCGCAGCCCCATCCTGCCTGAGGGCAGGGGCTGCAGCCCCACCAAGGCCCGACAGCCTATCCCGAGCGGTTGTGTCTCGATTTTCGTGCTATATTTCAATTTACCTATTAGGATCTCCAAAAATTAATTTGAATCCCAATTAAATTGAAATTTTCCACACAATCAAAATTTCAACCTTTGAATTAAATTTAACTTTTGGGAAAAAACAAATTACGATCTTCAATCTTCAATCTCCTCCAAGAATAATTACATAAAATTTCCTAAACCATTTCCGGTGTGCAAAATTCTAACCAAAAAAATTCTAAGAGACAAAAAATTAAAATCCATGGGAAAATTATAGTGTTAATAAACTGCTCCCATGGTTACATAAAAAATTCCTAGATACAATTTTTCTAAATTCTAAGGAACCATAAATGGCATAAACAAGCATGCTTATAATAATTCAAAAAATTAAAATAACCACATACTTTATACATAATACATGATAACAACATAAAAGATCCTTAGAATGCCACTCTCTAAATATCAAATCCATACATAAATAAAAAGACTAAGTAATTGTCTAATTTATGTACATGGCATAGTCATGAGATGGCTCTGATACCAATTGTAGGTAAATAAATCGGTAAAAACGTATCAGAGTGGCACAGCGGAATAATAAAAAATTTTAGATCGTTAAATATCTCATGATGCCATATACAATAAAAGAACAATTAAAACTCGTACCTCAAGGATGCCAATCTTGCAGGAGGAGAATGACCGGAGGGCTTCAACCAACTAGTCTTGTCTACTATTCTCCAATTCTCGAATAGCTGAGTGTGTGGGCACTCTGAACCTCGATCGGTATGCTAGCACTACTAGTATTCTTCCGATCACCCAGATCTCTAAAGAACTTATTGTCACGGTGGGCTGTGCAATAATAAGCCTGCTCACTTGAGAGTCTGTGGTCTAAGAGAACTGGAGTGGCAGGACCTCTATTTATAGACCTGTATGAGGTAATTCTCTGAATTCGAATTGGATTAGGAGATATTCTCCCTTATCTACAAGCACAAAATCTGAATTTTCCAAGGGAAAATCCCAACAATAAAATTCGGCCACTTTAGGATAAATCCAATCCAAATCTAAACAAGATTTTAACTAGAATTTTATCTCCCTTTTTCAACCAAAAAATCTGATAATTCTAAGGAGAAAATCTCCTCAAAAATTCGGCCATTTTTGGATAAGGGAGAATCAAAATTCCACTAGGATTTATAAGCTTGAATTTTATCTCATCCTTATCTAAAATAACCGAATTTTTCCTAGGAGATTCACTCCTAAATATCGGCCACCTTCTGGGAGGAGAGAATCCAAATTCAACTGGGATTGAAACTTGAATTTTTCCTTGAACCTTTTCCATAAAAAATCCGAAAATCATTGAGGATAATCCTCAAAATTTTCGTCCAACTTTAGTTAGGATTTGGATTCAAAATTCAAGTAGGATTCTAACAAGATTATCCTCTCCATATCCAACTCAAATTCGAATTTCATTCCTTGTGGATTTACCACAACAAATTCGAATCCCACTTGGACTGTGATTCAAAATTTGAATTTCAAATTTCAAATTCGAATTTCAAATTCAAATTTCAAATTTCGAATTTCAAATTCAAATTTCAAATTCAAAATTCAAATTTCAAATTTCAAAATTCAAATTTCAAAATCCATAAAACAGTTGTACTTCAAATTCTTGTTCTCATGGATAATTTTCTACAACTCCAATCCAATCTCAAATAAAATCATGGCAACTTTATTTGGAGTTCGAATAATTGTGTACTCTATTATCAAAATCAAATCTGAATCCAACTAGAGAGAATCTTGTCTACCATCCTAATCCTATGTCATCACCATCCATGCATAATAAACTAGCCAATAGCATACAGAAATCAATTTTGTCAAACGTTAAGGAATTATGTGGAGCTAGTAGAGGGACTGATTGGACATATATAATCGGGCTCCCACAAATCCACATGATCATCATTCTTTACCGAACAACTCAATCATATGATCACTAATTTCAGAGTCACACCACTATAAACCTGAAACTGAACTCCCAATTATATACCGTATTACGTAAGCCTGTGACAAGCTATCGTCCAATGACCTTGTCATGTATGCAGAACCCTCATATGATATCCATGATCAGCCTTAGGCCAAAGTCTGTTTAATCCTACTGATCAGGCTATCTTAAAGTTCCATTATACTATCGAATAAAGAAAATGATTATTCACCATATGTGAATAAGAAGTCATCCGCCCAGCAGACGACCTAAGGCCTTGTCCATTTTCACATTCAGTATAATGCCTTTAAGAGGATACCCTTAACTCCTCATTAGAGCTATGATTCCGATATCTGTAAACGAACCCTTCATCGTATACAAGTCATGCACCCAACGAACCGGTCTATAAGCTTACCATCTCTGAGACGCTTTAGCCATTGGAACATCAAAGTACACAAGTTATATACATGAAGCTATCCTTTTACTCAGGATTAAGGTTACTGGACAATGAACGTCAAAAGTAGATCGATCCACTCAAAGCGGACTTCGTAGATCAATCACGCTTTAGTCCGGGTCTAATATGTCACCACCAATCAACATATCTATGTCTGTACTTGGGAGTCTATGCTCCAGACAGTTAAGACAAACCGTCCCTCCAAGGCTTTAGACAACATAATAGTCTTAACATGAGTTAGATGCTCGGTCTAACCCCATAGACTATAGACCATAGTTTAGACTGCTAACTTTAGAACATTGTCTTCTCGCATACAAAAGTCCATTGCATGCAACGTTCTAACAGTTTAACATAAGCAGTCAGGGAGCCATATTTGCTTACATTTGCTTTAACATGTAAATAAAACGAGGACAGACAGCAATGTAATGAATAACCTCTATATATAATTTTATTATCCAGTTCAAAATAAATACATCAAAATGTCTCTAATGCTTAGGGCATTTCCTAACAATCATTATACGAAAAATCACGATCATGCAATGCTAGAGAACTGCTCAGAGAAAGAACATGGATTGTTGCCCGAGTTGTACCAATCTTTAGGGCTAGTTGTCCACTTAGTTTCGAGTGCCAAACAGTACTCTGCACTCCATGAGAATGTCAGGACTGGTTTCACGTTATCAAAGTAATTCCCCGATTGTACGCCATTGATCAGGATAACTGAGTCCTGTTGGCTATTGATATCTCTCAGGAAGATACTCTCGTGTGTATCGGGATCCTTATGACCAGGATGAGCTCTTAACTGTGTTGAGTTTTGCCATACCACGATCGAGCCAATCTCTGAGAGTAGTCCAGCATCAGCCCTAGTTTTTCTCTATGGGCAAGCGGGGAGTGAAACCGCCTAAGTTCTCTAGAGTTATGGATATACGAGAATTTGTTCATCGAACTGAAAGACTGCAGCTGATGTCCGACGATACAGTTCTAATGTATGCTGCTCGCTACAAGGAACTGATATGGACTTCTACAATACATGTTGAGACAAAAGTGGAATAAGGCAGAAGAAGACCAAAAGAAAGAAAGAGACCTTGCCAAACAAAATTAATAAAGCGATCAAGCAGAAGGAGTAGCAAGCCTTATCCAGGAGATAGTGAACACTGAGAAAAAAGTGCTCAACCCCGGGAACCCTACACAAGGCCAAGGCATTATAGCAGCCGCCATTATGGAGGGTGACCCGGTAGAACTAGCACCCCAACTGGCCAATGAAGAGTTCATGGCCGAGCACCAGTCAGAAGTACACAAGGGTAATGGGGAACCGATGGAGAACTCCGAACCAACCTATCTGTTTCCCAAACACCTCATGGAAGAGGATGATGACGAGACTCTTTTCGACGCCCATCCCGACAATGAGGGAGAGGAGATCCCTGACAGCTTTAGTAATGATGAATAGATGGGGATGTACGAACCCCAAGTGATCATAGCCAGTGATGACAAGGTCAGTTTCGACTGAGAAGAAGAGGAGAACCCAAAGGAGTTCTCACTCAGCGATAGTGACGATGAGGAGATGCCTGATACTGAATCAGGATTGTCCTTCCAATAGTAGTAACCCTTCTGCAGGAATGTTAGTTATGAAAAAAATATAGAGGGAAGCAGTAGCTCTCCCCCGTCAGTTGTAGCATAATGTACTTATAGGGATCGTATAAGGGAAGTGTGTGTCACTCCCACTGAACTAGAATCTTGAATATATGTATATATATTATGTGAAATATATTATGAGATAAGCAGTAAAGCTTTGCCCTAGGGGCCAGATATAATTTTTTTTTCCACAGTGTGAGTATGATATGACAGAAAGTGCAGGACGAATCCTAGTACTCAGATGATGTCCTAATACAATGCGGTAATTGTATTGAACATCACGGTATGAGAGAAAGAAAGATGGATATAGTGTGTATATTTATATCCATAATGTTTAAGTAAGATTGCTAAGTAAGAAAGAAAATGATATGTGATACGAGTCCCAAGTACAAAATTTAAGAGACTTATATTTTCCTTTTTTACTGTACGATAGGGTTACATAGGAAAACATGGCAAGAACGAGAGCTTAGTTAAATCCAGCATCCCAAGAGGATGAGTTGATAGCACAGATCGTAGCCATGCGAGAGATGATGGAGAACCAATAACCAGAGCTAAACCAGCTTAGGGAACAGCTGGGCCAGCAACCCCAGGCACCACAATCAATAGAGATGCTAACACAGGAGGCTCCAGCAGCCCCAGAAACTCTGAGGGAGCAAGCAGCTCCTCCAGCCCAGGAGGTACTAGCACCTATAGTAATGGCTACTCTCATAGTTGCAATTTTTTTTTTTGCCAATCCCTAGGGAAGGCGACTTGTATGAAAGATTCCGACGCATGAAAGCGTTAGAATTCTTAGGAATCACCAACCCTATAGAGGCCGATGATTGGCTAACGGATATCCAAGTAATCTTGGATTTTATAGGGTTAACAAATAGAGAGAGAAAGTGATGTACGCATCCTTCACCCTACACAATGAGGCGCATTAGTGGTGGAAGATGGTAACCATTAGGAGGAACATTAGAGAGATGAGTTGGAGCGATTTCATTGAGGAATTTAAGGAGATGTACTTCAACGAGGAAGCACTAGCAGCGCAGTAAGATGAGTTCGACAACCTGCACCAAGGTAGTGTGACTGTTATCGAGGCAGTCAACAAGTTTGAGCAGTTGGCTCAACTTTGTCCAGATTTGGTACGGACCAAAAGGAGAGAGTCAGACGAATGCTAAAGATGTTCAAAACGGAAATCACAGTTTAGGTCTGTAGCGGAAGCCACGGACCAGCAACACTAGCAGAATGTGTCAGCAAGGCTATCTGAGCTGAGTACTGGTCGGCTTAGGATAAGAAGCGAAGGCGCAAAATTTTAAGACACAAAAGGAGGAGAAAACGCAAGCTGAGCAAGCTCAGGGGAAGCAGAACCCCGAGTTACAACACAGAGGATAGAACGTGGGAACCGGCCAGAATAGCAGGCATTCCAACAACAACAACAAGAGAAAAGGGGAACCAGGGCAACCAAGATTCACAGGAGAATTTCCCTCAGAAGAGAAACGACCAAGAAGGAAATGATAACCAATACCTGACGTGCACGAAATGCGGAAAGAGGCACCCAGGAGAATGTAAGCAAGGAGTAAGTGGTTGTTTCATCTGTGGCAAGGAAGGCCACTATGCCAAAAAATTGTCAGTCCAACCTACAGAATCAACCCCGCACTGGGAATAATCAACTTCACACCAACCAGACCAGGATCGAAGACCCTTCAATCACATAAGGTATACTGAAAGCTTCAGACAGCTAAGGGAGAATCTATGCTTACATGGGGAGTGACGTTGAAGCTGTAACTTCTGCAATGGTGACAGGCCAGCTTTCTATCACCAACTTTGATGCGTTACTTCTACTTGATTCTGGAGCCACCCATTCGTTGCATCATCAGATTCCGCTAGAAAGATAGGTAGGAGCTTAGATAGGATGAAATAAACCTTTAAAATGTCACTTCCTTCAAGGGAAGTTTACTTGTATAATTACTAGATACGTCAGGCGCCAGAATTATCTACTAGAGAAAATTGAGCGTTAACCGATGACATGTACGACTATGATGTAATTGTGAGGGTGGACTTCTTCACAAAACATAATGTCGTCATAGGCTGTCGAAGGTGGAAAATCGTTTTTGAACCAATCGGATGCGAAAAGTTCATCTATAAGGGTTTGTCGTCAGAGCAACTAAAGACGATGATATCAGTAGTGAAGGCTCGTGAGATGCTATCCAGTGGATTCATGGACTTCCTAACATACGTAGTAGATAAGACACGAGGAATAGAGATAGGACCCAAGAACGTGCTGATAGTTAGGGAATTCGTGGAGATATTTCCAGAAGATCTTGTAGGATTCCCACCAGAGCGCGAGATCTCATTCGAGACTGAACGTCTACCAGAATCAGCCCCCATCTTTGAGGCCCCATACAGAATAGGCCCTGTAGAGCTAAAGGAGCTCCAAGCCCAGCTGAAGGACTAAATAGGCAAGGGATCTACTCGACATAACTGTTCACCCTGTGGAGCACCCATACCATTCGTGAAGAAGAAAGACGGACCACTGAGAATGTGCATCGACTACAGAGAGTTGAACAAGATCGTGATTAAGAACAAGCATCCATTGTCACAGGTTGACGATCCATTTGATCAGCTCCGAGACGCTGCAGTGTTCTCGAAGATCGATCTACGTTCTGGGTACCATCAACTACGAATCAAGAATGAAGATGTACCCAAAACAGCCTTTTAAACGTGGTACGGACATTTCGAGTTTCTATTCATGTTGCTTAGATTGACGGACGCGCCAACAGCTTTCATGAACCGGATGAACCGTATGTTCAAGGGCTATTTGGATAAGTTTGTCATTGTGTTCATTGATGACATACTTATACACTCTAAGACAAAGGAAAAGCATGAAGAGCACTTAAGGATCATTTTCCGCATGTAACAGGACCATCAGTTATATGCCAAGTTCTCTAAGTACGAGTTTTGACTGGAGAAGGTCCATTTCCTAGGCCACGTAGACCCCAAGGAAGGAGTATCTGTGGACCTGATGAAAATTGATGCAGTTAGCACATGGCCAGCTTAGAGGAACATAATGGGAATTCGTGGTTTCTTCAAACTAATAGGATGTTACCTACACTTAGTCAAAGGCTACTCAAAGTTAGCTGCTCCAGTCACAGCGCTCACCAAGAAGGGAAAGAGGTATGAGTGGATTAACAAGTGTGAGAAAAGCTTTCAAGTGCTGAAATGAAGACTCACAAGCGCTCCAATGCTGACCATTTCAAATGTTGGTTAGGGAAACTTCATGATTTATAGCGATGAATCTAAAACCAAGTTGGGGGCCATGTTGATGTAGAGTAGTCGAGTAGTCGCATATGCTTCATGACAACTCAAAGACCCTGAAAAGAGCTACCCAACGTGTAATCTAGAGCTAGCAGCAGTAGTTTTTACGTTAAAAGTATGGAGGCACTACCTATATGGAGCCAAGTGCGAGGTTTACACCGACCATCAGAGCCTCAAGTGTATATTCACGCAAAAAGAGCTCAACATGAGGCAGCATAGATGACTAGAGTTGGTAAGGATTACAACTGCGAGATCTTATGCCATCTAGGGAAAGCCAATAAGGTGGCCGATACGCAGAGTCAGAAGCATATTACTATGCTTATGGCTATTAGTGCCTTGTCAGGAGTGTTACAAGGGAGCTATGCAGCAGCGAGATTAAGATTTTGATAGAGAGGTTGTCTGGCATGACCGTCCAAGAAGAGATCAAGATCGGTCAAGGCTTTAAATTGTCCCTGAACAAGCTCAAAAAGGAGGCTATAGAGGACCAAAGTTCAGAGTTTAAGATCCTTAAGGACGACATACTCTACTACAGAGGTAGAGTGTGTGTTATGAAAGATGAAGAATTCATGAAGCGAATCCTTTTGGAACCTTATGAGACATCATATTCCGTACATCTGGTGGCGAATAAGAAGTATAAGTACCTGAAGGAAAGCTTTTGATAGCTTGGAATGATGAATGACATTGTCGAGTTCGTCGCCAGATACCTTACGTGCCAAAAGGTTAAGGCAGAACAGCTGCGCCCAGCAGGATAATCATAGAAAATTAAGCTACCCGAGTAGAAATAGGACCAGATTACTATAAATTTCATAGTCTGATTGTCAAAGACGTCAAACGATAATGACACAATCTGGGTGATTGTAGACAGACTGACGAAATCAGCTAGATTTTTAGCAATGAAAGTTAACTACTCAGTGGAATGACTAGTAGAAATCTATGCGGCACAGTTCGTGAAACGGCATGGAGTACCAGAGTCGATCGTCTTAGATCGTAGTGGACGCTTTACCTCCAGATTTTGGTGAAGTGTTCAGGCTGCATTACGGTCCAAGTGAGAGTTCAGCATAGCATTTCATCCTCAGATCGACAGTTAGTCTGAGAGGACCATACAGATGTTAGAGGACATGTTGAGACATGCATCCTAGACTTCAAAGGAAATTGGGATCAGAAGCTACCATTGAGCGAGTTCTCATACAACAGCAACTACCGTTCCTCGATAGGAATGGCACCGTATGACACTTTGTGGAAGGAAATGTGACAACCGGGAAATTTAGGCAATTCTCGGATGAAAATGTACAAATGTATGTATATAACAATTTGTACTATTTAAAGAGTGAAATAAATGTATTTATATTGTTTAGAATATATGAAAATGTTCTAACAATACTGACGAGTAAGAATTCAGTGTTAGAAAAATTCACTGAGTTGAAATGGGTGAAACGGTGCCAAAACCGGCATTGAAAACCCTAACCTGGGCAATAAAAGATGGAAAACGTCCGGGATTAATTTTGATCAAACGGAAGCAGTTTAAATTGATCCAACTGCACAGGAGACCTCAAGAACACGCCGGGACGATTTCAGGAAAATTTCGGCTCGAACCGGTATCGGTCAAAAAGTAGTCGAATTAATATGAATAGTGAAAGTCAAAGTCAACTTTGCTTTAGCATTTATGACATCATAAATCCCTTTAATAAATGGGAAGAAAATGGTGGTTGGTAGCATTAATGGCCATGATTCATTTGCTTTTTGATCTAAAGGCCAAGATTTGGCCAAAAATACACCATTTTGATTTTTTGAAAACGTTGGAAAGAATTAAGGTGAAATGTGTTGAAATTTGATTGGTTAAAGGCCAAATTAATTGGCTTGTTTCATGCATAAGTCGGCAACTTTGGGAACATTTGGCCGAGACATATTTTGAAAGCCAAACCAAGAGAAAAAAAATTTCTAAGTCATTTTCCATGGTGAACCGTGAGCAACCCAAGGGAGATTAAGTGATTCCTTCAATTTTCTTTCACAAAATTGGTGTCAAAGCGTTCCTTGAAGACAAAGGAAGCAAGTGAACAAGGTAACTCCCCTTGGATTGAACTTTTTCTTGGTTTTTTTTCAAGAAAACCGTGTGATGAATAGTGAAAAAAGATGGAAAAATTTTTGGTTATTTTCAATGATTTGATGCTTGGGTTTTGTTAAGGGTGTAATTAGGAAGAAAACCATGCAATTGGTTTAAAGAAAAACCAAAATTTTATTGGTTTTCCAAGGGTAAAACTGTGGGTTACCAAGAGTAAGCAATGAGAAATTTTTGTGGTTTAATTGTTAACATGCTTTCAATTTAAATTTGGTTAAGAATAAAGCATGATTTGCATTATGGAAAGCTTGGAAAAAAATTTTGGTGAACCTACCCTAATGTGGCCGTGGGATAACAAGGGTTTGGTGGAAAATTTTGCATGGTTTATTTGAGATTTGGATGATTGGAAGCATGCATTTTATAATGTAAATGATGAAATTGGGAATGAAAGCAAGAAAAGAAAATTTTGGAGTATGTTTTCCCTAATTGGCCGTGGGTTATATGTGATTAAAAACCCTAGGAAAATTGTTGAAAGATGCAATGAAAATGGGCTTGAAAATGTGTTAGAAAATGACATTTTAATAGCCTAAGATTTGGTGAAAATTTGAGAAATTTTGGTTAGGTTTGATTGTGGAAAACCGAGACCAAAACCAAGGGCAAAATTGAGAAAAATTTTTTGTGTAATGTGGGTTAAAATGCAAATTGGAATTTTGTGAGCTTTTATGTAAAAGTTTGGAAAACTTTTACATAAAATAGGCTTGTGGTATAGTACGTGGCAGTTACATATGGTTCGAGGCGTACCTAACGTCAGAAGCCTTAAAATTACGTCGAAATGCTGCTGAAATTTCGAAAACAGCATTTGGGGTAAAATGGAAATAAAAATAAAAAGTTTGGGGTCGGGTCGGAAACCCGAGTCCCTAACGGAAAATTTGATAAGGAAAACCTAAGGGGTGGTTCGTGAATAGTAACCCGTCCCCTTGAAAATGTAAAACACGAGTGAAATTGAAAAACCGACCCCGAGGGGGGGGCGTTTTTGGAAATGAAATAAAGGTCCGAGTCGGGAACGGAAAATCCGAGCCTCGGCGACCTAGGTCGGAAATTTCTAGATGAACGTTTAAATACTAGTGAAATGTCCATTTGAGGCTCTGAAACGATAGAAAATCACTAAACCGACGTAAGGGTCGGAATAGTGCTTCCCGAGGGTCGGGAAAGTGAAAAATGAAAATAAAATAGAAATGAACCCGGTAATGATTAGAAAAGAGTCAGAAAAGTTCTTGAGAGTCAAAAATGCAGTCTAGATCGGGAAAATTTCCGTCAGGGGCAAAATCGTAATTTTGCCAAAATACAGTGGCAAAATCGTAATTTTGCAAAAGTTGAGAAAAATGGGGAAAATGATAAATAAAGCCTAAAAAGTTATAAATAGGTTTTATTTAAGCTTTTAAATGAAAAATAAAAGCTATAAATGGAAATGAAATTAACAGACAAAGTTTCGTCTGTAGGATCCAAAAATCGACCTACAAGGAGGGCGATCAAAGATCCACGAGAGAAAAAGAGAAGAGACTGATAAGGTAAGTTCAGACATTTACCTGTCTGTAACATATAGCATTATTGTTGCTAACTTTGATGTACTAACTATAAGTTAGGTACATATGTGCTACGGGCACTATTATAGAGTAGAGAGAGAGACGCAATGTGCTATGGGCACTATTGAGAATGGACACATTGTTAATTGTGCTTCGAGCACTAGAGCGAGGTTAATGAAACTCACTCACCTAAAATTAAAATGTGAACCATTCCTAACCACGGGACAATGTGAAGTCACCGGGTTAGAATTTTAAAAGTCGGTAACGAAACCACTTTCTGGCGTACCAGCCTTCCGTACAGGGAGGTACTTTTGCCTTCGGGACTATGAGACTAAGGCTGTGGAGGTCAGCACTGATGTACCGCTCCCAGTCATGTACAATTTTGCCTTCGGGGCTATGAGATTAAGGCTGTGGAGGTTAGCACTGATGTACCGCTCCCAGTCATGCGCACTTAAATGGTACTGCCAACCTGAGCTCAAAACCAGAACATAAGCAAAGATAATTACCTAAAACTGAAACTATGCCATAATTGAGCATAAGACAGTTTAGTGAGAGTACTAACATCGCGGTAGATGTACTGTTGTGACACTGTGTTGTGGTCAACCTTACTATTCACGTATGAATAGTGGTCAAAGTTACTATTCACATATGAATAGTGGTCAAATATACTATTCACGATGAATAGTCTATTCATAGAAATTTTATTTCTTGCATGTTTGAACTTACTGAGCCTGTAGCTCACCATTTTTGCTAATGTTGCAGGTAAGCGACCAGCTCAGTAGCTTGTTCGACTGGATGCAGACGGGATGGCACGTGTCAAATCGGATGACTAGGCGAGGGATATGGCCCTGCCAGAGTCTTTCCGCTGAGCGATAAAAAGGGAAGGAAAAAAAAAAGAAACAGTCTTTTGTAATATTATATATTTACAAAAGTACTGTAATATGTAAATTACTTTGTACTTGCCAACAAAGTAAATAGTGAGAAACGTTTTACATGATGTTTAAAAAGAAAAAAAAATTTCCCCAAAAACGTCATGATTTACTGAGAGAGAGAGATTAGCCGGCGACCCATGAGAGTACAATCTATCGCAGTTAGCGATAAAGCTTAACTGTAATAGTATTGTATGATCTCTACGAGGGGCGGGCCGCCACAGGAAATGCAGATCTCTGGCTCATTAGTACGAGTCGGGAGAGAAACAACTAGTTAGCTTGGACATCATCAAGAATACCATGGCAGACGTAAAGCTGATATGAGAAACGTTAGATACAGCGCATAGTCGACAGAAGAATTTTGATGGTAAGCGCCGTAGACCCCTCGATTTTCAAGTAGGAGACTCGGTCTTTTTCAAGGCGGCACCCATGAAAAGGGTGATGCGCATTGAAAATAAAAGAAAGCTCAGTCCTAAGTACATAAGACCCTTGAGGTAATATAGAAAGTCGGGAAGGTGGCTTATAGACTAGCACTTCCTCCGGAGTTAGCTACAGTGCACAACATCTTTCACGTCTTGATGCTGAAGAAGTACGTGCCAGACATCTCCCATGTTCTTAGCTAGGAATCCGTTGTGGTATACGCTGACCCGACGTACGAGGAGAAACCCGTGCGGATCCTAGTTAGAGAGGAGAAAGTACTTCGGAATAAAGTATACCGCTAGTAAAAGTGTTGTGGCGGAATCATAGTGTTGAGGAAGCCACATGAGAATGGGAAGAAGACAAGAGAAGAGACGTCCCGGAATTATTCTAATTTTTGAGGACGAAAAATTTGTAAGGGGGGTAGGTTGTAATGACCGCCATTTTCATGGCACCTACTTACCATGTAATAAGTCATTAAGGAATAAAATGGACATAATTTAATGTCTTTTAGTGTAAATTTAAGTAACACGGTCAGGTACACGGCCATGTGAGTGACCGTGTGCCATTCGAACTGTGTATCTATTAGTAGCCGTGTGAGTGTACATGACCGTGTAGTGTAACATACTCAAGTACACGGCCGTGTAAGAGACCGTGTACCGCTCATATAGATGAATGTTTTTCAAAGACATGGCCGTGTTGAGTAGTCTCAATTAGTACACGGCCGTGTTTGAAATGTACACACCCGTGTTGCCTTGCACACGCCCGTGTAAGAGTCCGTGTAAAAGGTCATGTAATGAGCCGAGAGCTGCTGTAATGACTCTCATGAATTATGAATCTTAATTACTATGCAATGATGTAATTAAGTTAATAAACACAGTATACTTGCCAGTTGAATGAATTAAATGGGTATAGTAACGTTTAATTACTATTCATGTAGTGAAAGGGGCAACCGACAGTGAAATATGTCCACCCTATTATGTGAGTATGCGTTGAGACACGCAATATCAAGAAACCGGTCTAGACGACCATTTCATGATACAGAACTGATGAGCTAGTCATCAGTACGCTCAAACTGGCCATCTGAGCGCAGCAGTGATAATTGCCCTAATAGATGTACAGTATCGAGAAAAGTGGTCTAGATGACCTCTTCTCGCCCAAAGACTGACAAAATCGGAGTCAGAACGCCCAGATTAGTCAATCAGAGAGTGAATAGTGACAAGTGAACAGTGTGATACGCAGTGTCAGGTTAGTGGCCAAGACGGCCCTAATCTAGCATAAAATTGATATATTAATAATCAGCAGGCTCAATCTGGTCAATTGACCACAAAATATAGATTTTCTTTAAGAGATACGCAGTATTGGTATGAGTGTGAAGATGACCTTTTCTCGCCCCGAAACTGATATATTTAGACTCAGGACGCCCAAATTAGTCAATCGGGCACCTGACACATTTTTCGAGACGGGGTCATGCAGATATTGAAAATTGGTCCAGAAGACCTCAGATGGACGTAAAACTTATAAATTTGAAATCAGCACGTCTAAATTAGTCAAGGGAGACTGTGTTTGAAATTTCACGCGAAACGCCTCGTTTTGCGTGTGCAGTGTCAACACAGTGTAGGCCTAATCACAGTATCAAGAAATTGGTCAAGATGACATTTTCTTGATATAAAACTGATATATTTGGATTCAGAATGCTCAAATTAGTCATTTGAGCACAAAAAGTAATTTTTGATCGGGAGCCATGCAGTATCAGAAAACTGGTCGAGACGACCTCGGATGAAGATAAAACTAATATATTTGGGTTCAGCACACCAAATTAGTCAGTATAGCCTGTCTTAAAATTTTTCAAAAAATTAGTATAAAGGACGAAATTTTGGGAGTTCTTGAAAAATAGCCCCCATATTTTTCCAAATCTCATTTTCTCCCTCCCCCACACCACACGAAGATGAACAGTGATTGACCATCGAATCCGGCCTCCGTTTTTGACACCGCCGGCACCATTGGAAAGCTCTCGACGAAAACCGACGTCGGAGAATGCCGTATGCGCCGCCTAAAGCCGTGATTTGTTCGCCGTCCAACGTCCAAATGCCACGATTCCGGTCCCAATGGATTCGTGGTGAAGAGTAGAACAAAAACCAGGTTTCATTTCATGTCAACAGCAGCCAGATCGCGCCGCCCAAGGTTCGCCGTCGCCATCACCGCCGTCGAATCTCACTATTCCAGTGGAGTTGAGTTGCAAGGTGGGTATCAAAATACTCAGAACAACACGTAGGTCAAAAGGCCCAAATCAATTTTGGGCAACAACGCCGGAAAATGAAGATCCAACACCACCGCCGTCACCAACTTTTCGAGGGTCGATTTCAGACGATAGGAGCCTCGATTGGTGAAATTGACACTAGCAATGGGTTCCTCTCGTTGAGCTCTTCAAGATGGTGGTCGCCATTCCCATTGCCGCTGTGGTCAACGCCGGTCAACGCTGGTCAACGGTGACCCAGAGACCGAAAATTGAAGAATGGCCCGTTGGCCTATTTTCGACATTCTAGACACATCCACGGCATCAGATTTGCAAACTGGAGTTTCAAAAGTGAAGAATGATGATTTAAAGATTGTGCGATCGAGATCGAACGGTTCACCCGACCGTCGACGGGAACGATTTTGGTAATGGTTTTGATCCCTTGATTCCTCAATTTATTATTGAAAATAATTACGTATTAATTATGGTTTACTGACTTGAGGAATTGTAAGAAAAACAGATGAAATATCGAAAAAGAGAATGTGAGGAAATGTGAATATTTTTACGTAAAAAGCGGAGCTTTTTACGTAAAAATATTCACATTTCCTCACATTCTCTTTTTACGTAAAAATTAGGCCTCTGGTTTAGTATGTGGCAGGTTAGAATAGGTTAGATGGTTTTGAGGCGTTTCCTAAATGCCGGAAACCCAAAAATTAAGCGGAAATGCTACCGAAATTTCTAAAACGGCACAAAGGGGTATTTTAGGAAATGAGGGGTGAAAATGTGATCGGGGTGGAAACCCAAACCACCTCGATGACCTAGGTCCGGGAAAGAAGGACGGACGTTGTGAGGATTAGTGAACCGCCCCATTAGAAATTTCGTAATGTAAGAAAACGACCCCTAGTTTAGAATAGTGCCACCCGAGGGACGGGTGTGATCTAAGTATAAAATTTAGGGTGGATAAATCGGTAAAGGTAACATGACAGGCTAAATGGTCAATACACGAGGTATGTGGTCAGTTGACTGGTCGGTTAGCCAATCAAGGACCGAGTCTGAATGAGACAATGATTAATTTGTCAAGTAGACAAATTAATCAAGCACGATTAGAAATTAGATATCAAAATTCCCAAAGTAGAGCAGTTGGGTACCGATAGGCATCGGTACCACACAACGATAAATTTATTAGTTCCTAACGGTAGAGTGACCTAAGAGCGACGTTAATTAATTTATTGAGCAAATACATTACTTAACCATGATTAGAAATTAGAAAATCAAATTCTTAAGAAGAGGGCAATTAGTACTGATAAGGATCGGTATCACTAATGATAGAGTTTTTATTAGTCACTAATGACCACAGTGACCTAAGAGTGAATATTAATAAAATGCATTATGAGTACAGGGAGATACCCGTATTGTTACTAAGGCGAGAGTATAAACTGTCCGATGACAGGTAAGTACAACTCCGCCTATAGCATGGATAAAATGAATTTAAAATGATGCTTTTCTAGTATTTTAAGTATGTATCTTGCACACGATGCTGCACAGCATACATAAGAGCATATAGTTTCACAATCGAGTAGATTGATGAAAGAACAAGATAGAAACCATAGATCCTTACCGCGTAGGATTGGGGACAGCTTAAAGAAGCGTATGGCTAGAATAGTTAAACAACATGGAAATAAGTAGGTGTGTCGTACCGGCTTCTTTAGTCGAAGGGGTTTCCAGTTAAAGAAAGTTAAGGCCAAAAGTTGAGCATCAATTGATGGCTCTTCGGCATTAGTTGACCTCGGGTGTTACCGTTGGTCTGCGTGCACACGGTACTGACACATGGGCCCTAAATAGACAAGAAAAGAAAAGAGAAGTTTGAAGCATAAATGAACATAACCGGACCATGCATTAGTTATAGTTCGTTATGCTTTCTTTTTCAGTAGAGTGCATACAGTACACGATGCTTCTGTCATGCATAAAGTATGTGAAGTTTTATATTCAGTGTTATGACATGTTATGTGATGACATGATAACTGATATGTGATATGCTTATATGGTATGTGATTTATTAAGTGATATATGTCATGCTTATGATTTTAAGTATGTGCTATGTTTTAAACATGTTTTGCGGTTAAGATATTGTACTTACTGGGCGTAAAGCTCACGGAGTGTGTTCATGCTGTAGGTAAGCATCCTATAGCGTAAACATCAAAGGACGATGATAGAGGCAGAGGCGGATATGAGGATGAGCTTATGGATACACCGCGAGTATTCTTCTGCACAGTATGAGTAAATAATGTTTTGAATGGTGACAGTTAAATAGTATTTTAAATAGTAAAGGTTAAACGGTATTTTGGAACACGAAATAGTATATGTATGAGTAGTATATTTAAATAGTATCTGGTGAATAGTAATCAAATAAACAAGTATATAATTGTGTATGTATAATTGAAATCCTTATGTTTTTCAAATTCAGCATTTTAATAGTATGCGTACGTGAATAGTAAATATGCATGCGTATAAAAATAAAATTTTTTCCCTCTAAATTTATGGTATTAAATTCAGCAAGTTTAAGTATCGATTTTAAAGAAGAAGTATAAGTAAAAGTTAAAGAAGCAAGTAATAGTTTTTAGTGATGGTCCGGGCCACTGAGGGCACTGGGCGTCACAATGACTAGACCTCCTTATGTGAGCTCGCCGCTACCACAACCAAGAGGATTGTTGCTGGTATAGACGAGAGCTATTGTGAGGCCGTCTATTTCCCAACGTCTGGCACTTAGACCCCTAGTGCCAGAGAGACCTATAGTACCAGCAGCAGTACCAGCCCCTGTAGATGTAGTACATCCTCGATCGGTACTTCATCCACCTGTAGTAGTAGACATTCCAGTTGTTGTGGACGCCAACATATTGGTGTGATAGTTTCGGATCAAGCGGTACAGGCATTTAGAGCTAGTAGTCCCCCTATGTTTGATGGTGGACGACAGTTAATGGAGACAAAGAATTGGCTCCATGCAATAGAGAAGATTATGGTGATGTGTGATATTGATCAAGAGATGTTGATCCAGTTGGCAATAAGTATGTTTCAGGGAGATGCTCGATTATTCTGGGATTATTGTGATCAAGAGATTCTGTTGGGATTCAGTTGGGTTAAGTTCTATCAGTGATTGGTTGATTAGTTTCCGCCTAAGGATCCGACACTGACTCATACACCTCCAGAGAGACGAGAGGTAGTTACACCCACGTATCCTAGATTTGATGAGGTTAGGGACTATATTCTCCAGACAGAGAGGATGGTCATGTTGTCTGGTGAGACAGTTATATCTTATGCAGCACGATTTGAGGAGAATATTAGGAGGAGATGTCCGTTGCCCAACCTCACTGAAGCGTACTATTGTGAGCTTTTCTGGAGAGGTTTACGTATAGAGCTGAGACAGAGGGTGATTAAGCTATATCCTCCTAAGCTCCAAGAGTTTGTAGTGATGATCAGGATGATCGAGAGGGAGATTATGATTGAGCATCTATCGCAGAGTCGACGAGAGACACTGTGTCAAGATGAGATGATGGCATACATCTTTAGGTCGAGAAGGATGATGAACGATCATGAGGCCGGACCGTCTAGACCACGAAGAGGTGATGACTCGAGACAGGGAGCATTGCCTAGGGGTAGTGATGACTCAGATGTTTCAAATGACAATGAGGATCCAGAAGAATATCCTCTAGTCCCAGATGCAGGAGATGTGTGACCTGTAGATCTATTCATGTGCATAAGTAGCTTATAGAGAAAAGCTCTTTTGTATAGACTTATGGCAAAGATGTATATGATGGCTGATGTATATATGACTAGTGATGGTTATGTATGATATATAAACGTTTTGCTATGAATAAAATATCGAAATGATCATGTGTTGTACGATGATGTGTTACGATGATGTGGCTTTACATAACCCTAAATTTCGTAAATTTACATGATTTTATGAATGTGGTCATGGAAAAGCTAACGGTGAATTGTTGTGCCATAACAGGATATTAGGCAAGATGGTGGATTTACGAAATCAACCCGAGAGACTAGAGCGATGTCCTAATCTCATAGAAAGAGTAGAGCAGTTACAAGCTTTACTAGAAGCTCAGATGCAAGAAAATGCTGAGCTAAGGCAACAAGTAAAGGATTTAGAATAGAGGCAAGGTTCTGAAGGCACCCAAGTGGAACAGGAAGCTGAGGTAGATTCGGTTATTCCTCCAGCTACTGTACATGAGAAAGTTCCTGAACCACCACCGGTAGTAAATCTGGAACCCCTCTATGAAAGATTCAGGCGTATGAAGCCGCCAGATTTTGAAGGTTCTACTAATCCTCTAGAGGCTGAAGACTGGTTGTCATCATTGCAAGTGATCCTGGAATTCATGAATTTAACTGACCAGGAGAAGGTCACATGTGCATCTTTTGTGTTGAGGAAAGATGCTCGTTTTTGGTGGGACACTGTGCGACTGAGAAGAAATGTGTCTACCATGAGTTGGACAGAATTTCTGGAAGAATTTAACCAGAAATACTATGATCCTGCATCTATGAGACTACAGCAGAAAGAGTTCTCAGAATTGAAGTAGGGAAATATGTCAGTGAGTGAAGTTTGCCGAAAGTTCGATCAGTTATCCTGCTTATGTCCCTATGTAGTCCCTACTGAGAGGAAGAAAATACAGAAAATGATTAGGATGCTCATGCTAGAAATTGCGACATTTATAGATAGTGGACAGATACCACCTACTTCTGTAGCTGATTGTGTTAATCGTGCCATGAGAGCTGAGTTTCATATAGCCCGACAGAAGAAGGAAAGAGAGAAGAACTGGGAGGCCAAGAAGAAGGAGAGGGCTTTGGCTAAGTCTACACAAGCTGGTCAATCTAGCAAGTCTAATCCGAATGCTAAACCAGGCCAGGGAAATAATCAAGGATCACAGCAAAACAAGAGGAAAGGCAATTATACTAGAAATAGCTAGGTAAATAATCGAAACCAGTAGCGAAGAACAGCTGGTAATGCGGAATCTAATGTACTAAATTGTCCTACATACAGGAAGAGACATTCTGGGCAATGCAGATTTGGGCCACTCGTTTGTTATGAATGTGGAAAGGAAGTTCATTGTGCAAGGAACTGTCCAAGCAACAGGCAGGGTGTACAAGGCACTTCCAACCGCACCAGACACGCCCACAAGCTCATTCCCTTCATGCCAGGGTTGAAGAGTCTCCAGTAAGGCTGCAACGCCAGGAGCGTGTGCCACGTGCTGATGCTCGTGTAATGGCCTACACCAAGAAGGATGCAGAGGCAGGAACATCAAATGTGGTGACAGGTCAGCTTCCTGTCGCTAGTCATGTAGCCTCTGTACTATTCGATTCCGGTGCTACGTATTCTTTTGTTTCCTACGAATTTGCTGACAAGATAGGACATCCTAAGGACTATATGGGAAAAATATTTAAGACAGCTTTACCCTCTGGGAAAGTATTGTTGTCCAATTACTGGCTACCTCATGTACCAGTATTTGTGGTAAATAGGGAGCCATATGTAGAGTTGATCGTAATGAAAATCATGGATTACGATGTGATTCTAGGCATGGATTTCCTAGGGAAATATCAAGCTACGATCGACTGTTGAAATCGAAAAATAGCATTCCAACCCGAGGAAGAAGAGAGTTTCGAATACGTAGATGCTTCTCGAAAACCCGGGAAGATGATGATCAATTCGCTGAAAGCAAGTAAGCTGATGGCCAGTTGTTGTATGAGATATCTGGCATATGTGATGGATACTACAGAGGAACAGAAACTTCAACCTGAAGATGTTCCTGTTGTTAATGAATTTCTTGACGTATTTCCAGAAGAGTTACCAGGGATACCTCCAGAACGAGAAATCTCATTCGAAATTGAGTTGATGCCTGGAACGGCACCTATTTCTAAAGCACCATACCGCATGGCTCCAATGGAGTTAAATGAGCTGCAAGAACAATTAAAGTAGCTTTTGGACAAGGGATTCATCAGACCGAGTTATTCTCCGTGGGGTGCACCTGTGTTGTTCGTCAAGAAAAAGGATGGAACGTTCCGTTTGTGCATTGATTACCAGGAGTTGAATAAAGTTACGATCAAAAATAGGTATCTGTTACCTAGAATTGATGACTTATTCGACCAGTTAAAAGGCGCAGCGGTATTTTCCAAGATCGACTTACGATCAGGATATCACTAGCTGAGAATTAAAGAAAGTGATATTGCTAAAACGGCATTAAGGACTCGTTATAGTCATTATGAGTTCCTTGTGATGCCATTCAGATTAACAAATGCGCCAGCAGCGTTCATGGACTTGATGAACAGAATCTTTAAAGTGTATTTGGATAAGTTTATCATTGTATTCATTAATGACATTCTTATATACTCAAAGACTCATGGGGAGCGCAAGGAGCATCTGAGGATCGTGTTACATACAATAAGGAGGCATCAACTGTATGCCAAATTCTCAAAATGTGAGTTTTGGCTGGATAGAGTACATTTCCTTGGGCATGTTATATCCCAGAAAGGTATTGTTGGAGATCCGACGAAGGTAGATGCAATTAACCAATGGCCTACACCCAAAAGTGTGACGGAAATACGTAGTTTCTTAGAGTTAGCTGGTTATTATCGGAGGTTTGTAGAGGGATTCACGCATTTAGCTACACCTCTTACTGCTCTTACACGCAAGGAAAGAAAGCATGAGTGGACCATGGAATGCGAAAGAAGCTTCCAAGAGTTAAAGAGATGGCTGACAAGTGCACCAATCCTTACGCTTCCCACTGAAGGGGAGAAGTTTGTGATCTACTGTGATGCATCTAAAATAGAATTGGGAGCAGTTCTGATGCAAGGCGGCAAGGTGATTGGCTACGCTTCGCGTCAATTAAAGGATCATGAAAGAATTTCCCTACACATGACCTTGAACTTGCTATAGTAGTGTTTGCACTTAAAATTTGGTGACACTATCTCTATGCAGCCCAGTGTCAGATTTTTACTGATCACCAACGCCTGAAGTATTTCTTCACACAAAAGGAGCTCAACATGCGACAAAGAAGATGGTTGGAACTAGTAAAGGATTATGATTATGAAATCCTATATCATCCAGGGAAGGCCAACTGTGTAGCAGATGCCTTAAGTAGGAAGTCTACCATATCGCACCAGCTACCGATAAAAAGGCTTCCTAACCATTGCAGCAAGAGATAAATTCTTTGAACTTGGAGCCGATATCCAGAAGATTGGCTGCACTCCAAGTGGAATCATCATTGTTTGAGGATATCAAGGAAACTCGAAGACGAGATCCAAGAATGACAAATTCTCAAGAAGTAATTTCCAAAGATGGAATTATCCTCTATCAAGGAAGAATTAATGTTCCAGCTGATGAGGAACTTAGAAGATGGATCATGTCAGTGAGACACTATATTCGACTCATCCCAGAGCTAGTAAGAAGTATTAGGACTTGAAGTTATAGTTCTGGTGGAAAGGGATGAAGAATGATATAGCAAAATTCGTGAGCAGATGCAAATCTATCAGAAAATCAAAGCTGAACATAAACATCCAGCAGTAAGATTGGAACCTTTAGAGATTCCTCAATAGAAATGAGAACACATTACGATGGATTTTGTAATGGGACTACCAAAAACCTGAGAAGGTTATGATACCATCTGGGCTATTGTGGACAGACTGACCAAGACGGCACGATTTATAGCTGTCAAGATGACTTCTTCGTTGGAAAAGTTTGCTCAGTTATATATAGCTCATGTCGTCCGATTACATAGAGTACCAAAATCCGTCGTATCAGATCGAGATGCACAATTCACTTCGAATTTCTAGAAGTGTGTTCAAGAAGCCATGGGTACTGAATTGAGACTCAGTATGGCATTTCATCCGCAAACAGACGGACAGTCAGAGTGGACTATTCAGACATTAGAGGACATGCTTCGAGCTTGTGTGATTGATTTTACGGGAAATTGGAACGAGAAGTTATGTGACGCCTTAAATTTTATTTAAGGGTCAATATATAATTTAAATAAAATTAGTGTGCCAAAAATTAATTAAAATCCCTTTTGGAAACCCTAGGTTGGTTTCCTAGTCAAATTTCGCTCAAAAAGTCAACAATTTGAATTTCAAAAAGAAACCCTAAAATATTCGGCCATCACTTGGGATTTAATTTAAAATTTAAATTCCACAAATCCAAGGAGGATTCAAATTCAAATTTCATTCCTTAGATATAAAGAAGAAATTTGGCCATAAAGTGTAGGAAATAAAGGAGATTTTATTGAATTAAAAGCTAGGTCAAAACTCAATCAAAATTCAAATTATTTTTCCTTAAAAACTAAGGGATAATTTTGGCCACCTAAAGGGAAATAAGAGAGAAAACCCTAGTCTCAAAACAGCACAAAAACTTTCCCTTTTACCCTTAGAAATTTCAGTCAAACAAGGAAGAGAAAGGGAAAGAAAGAAAACCTAGTATAAAAACCCTCTTTTAACTCTCATTCACCCTTCCTTTCACACTCAAAAATTCGGCCAGCTTTCCCCTCTCTCCTCTCTGAATTTTCTCTCCCAAAACACACCCAAAACAGCTAACAAAACCTATCAAAAGGCAGCTCAAAGATTTAACAATTTTTGAGACAAAAACAAGGTGAGAAATCAAACTTTTTCCTTCCTTCTCCTTTTGGTTTTAAATCCGAATTTTTATATGGTTTTCTCCACTATTTTCCCTACTGTTTTGAAGACTCCAATACTCACACAAATTCAGCCAAAAAGGAGACCAAGCATCAAAAATAGTGCAGCACAAACAAGGTGTGAATCTCTTTCTCAAACCCTAAAAATTTTGCCTCTTTGTTTCCCTTTCAAAAACCCTATTATCACATGTGTAAATTTTATGATTTTTACCAATTTGATTCTTGGGTTGTGTTAATGACATATAAATAAGGTTTTCCACAAAATTTCGTGATCATTGGATGAAAATTGAATTGGTTTGAGGCTAATCAAAATTCAGACACAGAAAAATGGAAATCTGGAAAATTATCATATGAACAGTAAATTTTTGTCAGCCTTAACTTGAGTTTTAAAAACGATTTTTGAGTGATTCTTGAGCCTAAAATTAAATTCAAGACGTCCCCTAAATCCCTGCAAAATGTCAGAACCAAACTCATCCGTTTTTCCTAGTCAAAATATTTTTCTAAGATAGGCGGACAGAACTGCCAGTTTTTGAACGGAAACTGAAACCCAGATATTTATGCCTGAAAACAACCCCTCGGTTTTTGGCCTAATTGAATGAACAAATGATGTCTAAAAATTATAAAAATTATATGGAATAAAAGCTACGGATGTCTAGTTTAACATATTAAAAATTTATAATTTTTGGGATTAAAAATGAATTGATATTGATTTTACAATCAGCCTAGGTCAGTCTGTCCATGTCCAGTAATATCCTAACTTAGAGTTTTTCACAAATTTTAAATCCCAAATATTTATTAAACGTTTTGAAATCTTTTGTAGCACACTAAAATGATTGGATGATTTTTTCTAGACCTAGACTGATCATATGTTGTGATTATAGGATTTATTTGACGTTTTTGCTTGATTGGTGGATCACGTTATCGCAACGCTTGTGCGATAATCGAG
This sequence comes from Antiaris toxicaria, assembly GCA_035233585.1. NCBI lineage: Eukaryota > Viridiplantae > Streptophyta > Magnoliopsida > Rosales > Moraceae > Antiaris > Antiaris toxicaria. The sequence goes on from CP141153.1 coordinate 51,293,658, forward strand.
GTAGGACGTTCTAGCCTTTTCTGGGAGTAGTCAAGTGTTTTAAATTCCCCTGTTTTATCGATGGCATGCTGTTTTCAGTTTATGAAATTATTATATTGTTTTTGATGAAATAAACGCATGCAAAGTGTTTTGTATTAAATGTGTATTTCAAAGCGTGTTTTGATTAATGGCATAATATAACTCGGTAAATACCATCTTTTGAATAATTCGGTGAACATAATTGAGCTCTAGTTCACGATCATTGTAAATGATGCGTGCGTCCCAGAGTTGACGCCATGGGGGAAGGTCCCTAAACCTACGCAGGGCCGTTCGGCCTATTTAGACCGTAACGAGATGATCTAGGATAATTCAAATTCGAGGCACGTATATTATAGCTACGACAAGTCCTCATTCATAATATGATGGTTGTTTTAATGATTTATTATTTTAATATTGGGGCACGTATATTGCAGCTACGCTAAGTCCTCAACAGAATAAAACTTGTATTAAAAATGTTTTTCACGAAACTGTTGATTATTTTATGATTATCATGTCATGTATTTTTTTTAAATTGTTGATTATTTTGGAAACGAATATTATGCCATATTTTAAGTGTTATCTGTTAACCCACCTTTGTTTCTGTCCTACTGAGCCAGCGCTCACGTCCCTTTTCTTTGTGATTTCGAAATGACTACTTCCAGGTGCAGGAGGTAGCAGTTCCGAAAATCGTTGAGCTATCCGTTTCTACCGAGGATGATGCTATCCATTTTCTCCATCTTCTTCTTTCTGTTTCTCGTTCTGATGTAATGAGACATTAAGTTTGGACTTTATTTCACGTTACTTAAATTCTATGCTTGGGAATATTTATTGTTGGTAATTTCTTTTGAAAACCGATTTTGTGTTTAATTTCCGCATTAAAAGGTATTTACTTTCTACTTTATTCTGTTTTGTGGTTATGATGCTACTTTATAATTAGGCTTAGCTAAATTATAATGTTGACCCGTTGTTTTTGTAATAAATGTTTTCCTTAAATCTCGGGTTGATATTATGATTTGGCTGCCGTGTCACGTGTCTAAATTTTGGGCCGTGACAAATAATGGTATCAGAGCCCAGGTTTTCAAAAGGGTTTTTCATCAAAACATTTTCAAAAGGATTTTTCATCAAAACGTTTTCGAAAGGGTTTTCATCAAAACGTTTTCAAAATACCCAAGCATAGTTTTCTTACTCTTAGAAGCTTATAGGATTTCCTCTTCCTTCAATCTTATTCAGCAAAATGGCTCGTCCCAGCACGCGTAGTCAGAGGCAGCAGAGAGGCAACGACGAAGAGAACCCCGAGAACATGCAGCCTCAAGGGAGATAGAATGCAGCAGTTCCTACACCGAATGATCAGCTAACGGCGATGCTGAAACTCACAGCGGTGATACAGGCTCTCCTCACCATCTTACCTTTTGGAACACCTAACCTAACTCCTGTAGCCAATGTTGTTCCTAATGAGACCCCGAGAGCAGGGAGTTCTTCTCAAACTCCTCAGCAAACGCCTACCACCGAAAACCCTACCTCTGGAGTAGTACCTACCCAGCCTATGATACATCCTAAACAGGCAGCCCTAACTCTTTTCTTTAAGCCTCACGTACCCACTTTCGACGGCACAGGCACAGGAATGGATGCTGATTGCTGGTTTGATGCCATTCGCAAGCAGCTAAAGTTGACCGCCACACCTGCAGAGTTCTGGGTTGAGTTTGCTTCCAACAAGCTGGTGGGTCTAGCTTCTACCTGGTGGGCTAGTATCGAGGATGGTTTGACAGAGGAGCAGAGGTCTTCTTGGACAGTTTTCGAGGAGCGTTTTCATGAGCGTTTCTTTTCAGCTCAGTTCCGTGACAGAAAAGCTAGGGAGTTTATCCGTTTGAAGCAAAGGTCTATGTCAGTGCGGGAATATGAAGCCAAGTTCACTGAGTTGGCCCGGTATGTGAATAATCAGGTTTTGGATGAAGCTACTAAGTGTCTCCGCTTTGAGGAAGGGCTTAGCCTCTATGTGAAGAGGGGTCTACAACCGTTCCAGATCAGGGATAGCTACCAGCAGATAGTTGCTAAGGCGTTGACAGTGGAAGAGGGCGACAAGGAGTTCCTTGAAGCTCGTAATAAAAACAAGTCTGGACCAATCCGCAACAAGACTCAACACAAGCCGCAGACTCCTTACCAGAAGAACTAGCAGTCTCAGGGGTCAGGTTCTCATCAGTCTTCTGGACAGCGATAGGGTAGGGTGAATGTGATTAACTGCTTCGAGTGTGGTGATGAAGGCCATAAAAGAAATGTCTGCCCGAAGAGACAGTCAAGAGACAATGCTCATAGACATCATCATCAGCGGAATCAGAATGGTCTTCCACAGAGGCAACAGATTACTTCCCAGTTTTCGCAATCACAGTACCCTCAGCTTCCAACTCCCTATCAGCCTCAGCGCACAAGCCAGTACACTACGCCTTATGCCCTACATGCTACACTGCTACAGTAGTTCCCAGTGCCGAGTTATTAGAGACGGCCACCACAGGGTCAGAGTACGGGCTATCAGCGAGGGAATACAGCTCAAAATCGTGGTAAGGCACCACAGGTACACGCTCTTGGAGCTGACAGCATGGAGATAGATCATACACCGACTACATTAGATGGTATAATTCCTATCTTTGGTACATATGCACATGTTTGTAGGAAAATAAATCGGTAAAAACGTATCAGAGTGGCGCAGTGGAACAATAAAAATTTTTAGATCGTTAAATATCTCATGATGCCATATATAATAAACAAACAACAATTAAAACTCATAGCTCAAGGACGCCAATCTTGCAGGAGGAGAATGACCGGAGGCTTCAACCAACTAGCCTTCTCTACTATTCTCCAATTCCCGAATGGCTGAGTGTGTGGGCACTCTGAACCTCGATCGGTATGCTAGCACTGCTAGTCTTCTTCCGACCACCCAGATCTCTAAAGAACTTTATTGTCACGATGAGCTGTGCAACAATAAGCCTGCTCACCTGAGAGTCTGTGGTCTAAGAGAACTGGAGTAGCAGGACCTCTATTTATAGACCTGCATGAGGTGATTCTCTGAATTCGAATTGGACTAGGAAAAGATTTTCTCCCTTATCCATAACCAAAAATTCCAAATTTTCCAAGGGAGAATCTCCACAATTAAATTCGGTTTTCCTAGGATAAATCCAATCCAAATCTAAACAAGATTTTAACTAGAATTTTATCTCCCTTTTTCAACCAAAAAATCTGAATTTTTCTTGGAGAAAATCTCAACAAAAGTTTCGGCCATTATGGATAAGGGAAAATCAAAAATTCCACTAGGATTTTCAAGCTTGAATCTCATCTCAACCTTATCCAAAATAACCGAATTTCCTAGGAGATTTTCTCCTTAATTTCGGCCACTTTTCAGGGAAGGAGAGAATCCAAATTCAACTAGGATTGAAACTTGAATTTTTCCCTTGAATCCTATCCACAAAAACCGAAATTTGCTTGAGGATTATCCTCAAAATTTCGTCCCTTATTTGTTGGGATTTGGATTCAAAATTCAAGTAGGATTCTAACAAGATTATCCTCTCCAAATCCAACTCAAATTCGAATTTCAAACCTTGTAGATTTTCCACAACAAATTCGAATCCTACTTGGACTGTGATTCAAAATTTGAATTTCAAATTTCAAATTCAAATTTCAACTTCAAATTTCAAATTTCAAATTTCAAATTTCAAATTTAAATTTCAAATTCGAATTTCAAATTCGAATTTCAAATTCAAATTTCAAATTCAAATTTCAAATTCAAAATTCAAATTTCAAATTTCAAAATTCAAATTTCAAATTTCAAAATTCAAATTTCAAATTCCACAAAACGGTTGTGTTTCATATTCTTGTTCTCATGGATAATTTTCTACAACTCCAATCCAATCTCAAATAAAATCATGGCAACTTTATTTGGAGTTCGAATAATTGTGTACTCTATTATCCAAAACAAAATCTGAATCCAACCGGAGAGAATCTTGTCTACCATCCTAATCCTGTGTCATCACCATCCATGCATAATAAACTAGCCAATAGCATACACAAATCAATTTGCCAAACGTTAAGCAATTATATAGAGCTAGTAGAGGGGCTGATTGGACATATATAATCGGGCTCCCGTGATTCCATATGATCATCATTCTTTACCAAACAACTCAATCATATGATCACTAGTTTCAGAGTCACACCACTATAAACCTGAAACTGAACTCCCAATTATATACCGTATTACGTAAGCCTGTGACGAGCTACCATCCAATGACCTTGTCATATATGCAAAACCCTCATATGATATCCATGATCAGCCTTAGGTCAAAGTCCGTTTAATCCTACTGATCAGGTTATCTTAAAGTTCCATTATACTACCGAATCAAGAAAATGTTTATTCACCATATGTGAATAATAAGTCATCCGCCCAGCAGACGACCCAAGGCCTTATCCATTTTCACATTCAGTATAATGCCTTTAAGAGGATACCTTTAACTCCTCAGAGCTATGATTCCGATATCTGCAAACAAACCCTTCATCGTATACAAGTCATGCACCCAACGAACCGGTCTATAAACTTACTACCTCTGAGACGCTTTAGCCATTGGAACATCAAAGTACACAAGTCATATACATGAAGTAGTTCATTTACTCAGGATTAAGGTTATTGCACAATGAACGTCAAAAGCAGATTGATCCACTCATAGCGGACTACGTAAATCAATCACGCTTTAGTCCCGGTCTAATATGTCACCACCAAGCAACATATCTATGTCTCTACTTGGGAGTCCAGCTCCAGACAGTCAAGACAGACCGTCCCCTCCAAGGCTTTAGACAACATAATAGTCTTAACATGAGTTAGATGCTCGGTCTAACCCCATAGACTACAGACCATAGTTTAGACTGCTAACTTTAGAACATTGTCTTCTCGCATACAAAAGTCCATTGCATGCAATATTCTAACAGTTTAAACACAAGCAGTTAGTGAGCCATATTTGCTTACATTTACTTTAACATGTAAAAAAGACGAGGACAAATAGCAATATAATGAATAACCTCTATGTATAATTTTATTATCCAGTTCAAAATGAATACATCAAAATGTCTCTAATACTTAGGGCATTTCCTAACAATCTCCCACTTGCCCTAAGCCAGCAGATGTGCCATGTTACGCATCCCCATCACCTCTACATGCCTCTCAAAGCTTCTAGCCACCAAATTCTTAGTAAAGGGATCGGCAATGTTGTCCTCGGATGCGATCTTACATACATCCACTTGTCCTCTCTCCACATGCCCTCTAATAATATGATATCTCTGATCGATGTGCTTGGTCCTCTTGTGGTGCCGAGATTCCCTTGTGTTGGCAATAGCCCCTGTATTATCACAGTAAAGTGTGATAGGCTTGTCAACACCCGGAATGACCTCAAGGTCTCTAAAGAACTTGCGGAGCCAAACCGCTTCTTTAGATGCCTTAGCCGCAGCCACATCCTCAGCCTCCATAGTAGAGTCAGCTGTGCAGCCCTGCTTCATGCTCTTCCACACAATGGCGCCTCCTCCGAGTAAAAACACTGATCCAGATGTCGATTTCCTCGAATCCTTATAAGTCTGGAAGTCTGAGTCCGTGTATCCTACGGGTGTTAGGTCCCCTCCAGAATACACAAGCATATAATCCCTCGTTCTCTTAAGATACTTGAGTATATGCTTTACTGCTTGCCAGTGCTTGGTTCCAAGATTCGCTTGATATCGACTCACCATACCTACTGCAAAACATATGTCCGGGCGAGTGCAAAGCATAGCGTACATAAGGCTACCCACAGCGGATGCATAAGGAACCTTACTCATACGCTCTCTTTCTTCCGATGTCTTGGGACAGTCATCCAATGAAAGAGTTAGACAGGCAATAGAAGGTTGTGAGCCTTTCTTTGCCTCTAGCATTGCATATTTGTCAATTATTTTATCTATGTATGAAGCTTGGGATAATGCTATCATTTTGTTCTTTCGATCTTAGAGGAGACGAATGCCTAGAACATAATTAGCTTCTCCCAAGTCCTTCATGTCAAACTGTTGGTGTAATCAAAGCTTGACCGATGATAAGTTCCCTACATCATTCCCAATGAGTAGTATATCATCGACATAGAGTATCAGAAAGACCACTTTTCCATCCTTAATACGTTTATAAACACAAGGTTCATCAACGTTCTGCTCAAAACCAAATGTTTTAATTGCTTGATCAAACCTCTGGTTCCATGAGCGGAATGCTTGCTTTAATCCATAAATGGATCTAAGCAACTTGCAGACTTTCCTTTCTTGGCCTTTTGCTATGAACCCTTCGGGCTGTATCATATAGATACACTCTTCAAGATGGCCATTCAAGAATGCCGTCTTGACATCCATTTGCCAGATCTCGTAATCGAGAGCCGCAGCAATGGACAGAAGAATACGGATAGACTTTAGCATAGCAACAGGCGAAAAGGTTTCCTCGTAATCGATTCCAGCCTTTTGCGTATATCCCTTTGCAACCATTCTAACTTTGAAAGTTTCCACTCTCCCTTTCGTATCCTTCTTTCTTTTGTAGACCCATTTGCATCCAATGGGTCTTATCCCATCCGGCAAATCTACAAGTTCCCAAACAGAGTTGGATTTCATAGAATCCATCTAATTGTTCATAGCCTGTTTCCAAGATTTAGAATCAACATCGTTCATAGCTTCATCATATGTGACCGGATCTTCCTCATGCTCATGAGCCTCGACCTGGTATACCTCAGCATCATACATGTAGAAATTAGGTTTCTTCGAAACCCTCCCACTACGACGAGGCACCCTAAATTGTTGATCGTCTGCAGGTCTTTCTTTGGAACTCGGACTTGCGTCCAAGACCGAAATCTGTGGAGCAGTTCTTTCACCCGATAACTCCTCTAGCACTACTTTGCTTCGAGGTTTAAAGTCATTCATGTGACTTTCCTCCAAGAATGTCGCATGGGTTGAGACAATGACTTTTTGTTCCTTCGGGTTATAGAACAGACCTCCTTTAGTTCCTTTTGGATACCTTACAAACATGCATAATTCTGATCTTGGTTCCAACTTCTTCGCATCCCCATCCAGTACATGTGCCGGGCAGCCCCATATTCACATATGTCCAAGGGAGGGCTTCCTGCCACGCCACAATTCATACGGAGTTCTAGGAATTGATTTGCTAGGAACCTGGTTCAGAATATAGCATGCCGTTTGTAAAGCATATCCCCAAAATGATAATGACAGCGTTGAGTAACTCATCATGGATCGTACCATATCCAATAAGGTCCTGTTTCTCCTTTCGGCTACACCATTCTGTTGTGGAGTACCAGGTGCAGTCAATTGAGATAAAATCCCGTTCTCTACAAGATGTCCTAGAAATTCATCGGAGAGGTATTCGCCACCTCGATCAGATCGAAGTGTCTTTATGGATTTATCCAATTGCTTTTCCACTTCCGCACGATACTCTTTGAACTTATCAAAGGTTTCGCTCTTGCGGTGCATCAGATACACATATCCATACCTCGAGTAATCATCTATGAAAGAGACATAATACTCGAACCCTCCTCGTGCTGTGACGTTCATGGGGCCACATACGTCAGTGTGCACAAGTTCTAAGAGCTCCTTAGCCCTTGTACCCTTAGCTCCAAAAGACCTCTTAGTCATCTTACCCTCTAGACAAGACTCACATTGGGGAAGTCGTACCTCCTCCAGAGATTCCAGAGGACCGTCTTTCACCAATCTTTGAATCCTATCCTGATTAATATGACCAAGTCTTAAATGCCAAAGATACGCCTTGTTAGAGTGAGAAACTTTCAACCTTTTAGAGTTATCAATTAATTCAGTGTCAAGCAGTGAGTACATCTTTGGTCTGATCAAATATAGGTTTCCATCCATCCATCCAGAACAGATAAAAGACTTATTTCTACAAATATCAACTCTTTTACTAAAAGAAACTGAATAAGAATCCTTTATTAAACAAGCTACCGATATAAGGTTCCTCCTAAAATTAGGAACATAAAAACAGTCTTTCAATAAAATAAACCTAAATTGATCAAAATAAAGGTGAACATCTCCCACTGCTTCAGCCACCACAAAGCTACCATCTCCAGTCCGCAACGAGAGGCTCCTATCATGTAGACTTCTCGTTTCCACGAACCCCTGCATAGAACCACAAACATGATTAGTGGCACCGGAATCAATGACCCAAGTGTCTTTCGATTCTTCCACCTAACACGCTTCCAAGTAATGAAGTTCCTTACCTTCCTTGCCCTTGGCGGCTAGGAATTCCCGGCAAGCCTTCTTGAAGTGACCTACCTTCCCACAATGGAAGCATTTGGACTTTTTAGGGTCCTTTGGCTTCTTGTTCTTCTTCTTCTTCTTCTCGTCCGAGACAGGAGGATTAGAAGAACTGGAAGCCACTTGCTTCTTATTTGGCCTCTTCCTCTTCCGTGAGAGATTGGAAGATTCCGCCAAATTGGCCTCTCCTTTAGGTCGGACCTCATCCTCATCCCTGATCATCCGCTCATAAGCCTGTAATTGCTTCATGAGCTCGGTTAGTCCTAACTCCTTTGTCGCCAGATTGTATGCGGCCTTAAACCCCACAAAATCTTTAGACAGAGTCTTGAACACCATCTCGATCTGGGTGTTGTAGTCCAACTCAGCACCATTCTCGGCAACCTCAGCGAAGAATCCCATTAGAGTGATCATATGATCCTTCGCCGGAGTACCCGCCTTTTGCTTGGAGTTCATAATGCTGGTGATAGCGGACTGTCGATCCAATTTTTCTTGGCCTCCGAACATGTCCTCCAGATTGTCCATGATCTCCCCAGCAACTTGATAAGTCTCATGCTGCTTTTGTAAAGCACTCGTCATGCTAGCAAGGATGTAGCATCGAGCTATTTCATTGGATTCTCTCCAACGATTATAGGCGACCGGGACCTCCTCAAGTGGTGTGTCAGTTTTGGGCCCAGGGGGGCATGGTTCGTCCAGTATGAACTTGTGTCTCTCGCAACTGAGAACTATTAATAGATTTCTTTTCCAATCTTTATAATTATCGCCATTCAACTTATTTTCAGTAAGTATCGAAATGAGGGGTGTCGGTAACATTTTGAACTGAAATAAAATTATACTAGACATCATTACAAAGCCCAAGCAAATATACAGATAATTTAGCAAATAAAAAATACAAGTATGTTCCTACATGAAACTTGAAAAACATGTAGCATTACAACGGTAATTCTCAGCACCTATTGCCCCAAGCCACCGAGGGGTGGTCATGAAAACAAATAGCCGGAACATGGACCCCGTCCAATTAATATATGTTATCTTAAATCCTCCAAGGTTAAGACATATATTAATAACCGCTTATTTGGCCACCAGTTTAGTTAACAGAGCTTCTAGGGAAGGTTAATAACTAAACGAGTCTTGAGTGTATAACCATTATTTACGTAGCCCGATCCACGTCCTACCAAGCCACCGAGGGGTGGTCATGAATAGGATCGCACCCGAACACGTTTTCCACATAGGAGATCCAATCTAGTATACCGGCGGCGGTAAACACCTACCGAGGGGTGTGGTCAGGGCAGAACTGACGCGAGGCGTTACCATGCTTTCACATATGGATCAACAATGGAGGCCGTGGGTTTTGTTTGAAACCCTCTCCCACTCAATATTTTGAAAAACATGCAAGTTTTGACAAATTATGTATGATCAATATAGTATGAGCGGCACTCACCTATCCTATATGACATGTTATCAAATATGCATGCAAAACATCCATCAATACATATTTATACATCCATGACATATCACAGAAAAAATAATTGACAGAATAACCAAGCCATGGTTCCATCCTAGAACAAAGAAAATAAAGATTACAAAATTTCATCCAAAACATTCTTTGGGTCTTGAATTTTGTTCCGTCTTCTTGTATCCTTCTTTATGTAGCCTCTCCATTTATTTCTCATCCCAAGAATTATTTAAAATTTAAATATCCAAAAATTTAAATTTCAAATTCAAATTCCAAATTCGAATTTCAAATTTAAATTTCAAATTTAAATTTTAAACAATTTAAACATCATGTGTAATAATATGTAATTTCAAAAATTTCAAATTTTTAATTATATATTTTTAAACATGATTTAAAATTAAATCTCAAATTTAAAAATCAAAATTTTCTGATTTTTGTACCATCGGATCGCCGCCCCCGTAGGCGGCAGCCGCCGTGGGCAGCCACCAACCCCGGAGGGGCTAGCAGCCCACGGCCGCCCCATGTGCAGCCCTGCCGGGCTGCAGGCCAAGCCTGCAGCGCCAGGCTGCACGCCCGGCTGCACGCCCAGGCTGTGGCCAGCCTTGGGCAGGCCACGGCCACCCTTGGCTGCAGGCCAAGCCTGCGGCCGTGTGTTGTGTGGGCCTGCACAGGGGCTGCCGCAGCCCCATCCTGCCCGAGGGCAGGGGCTGCAGCCCCACCAAGGTTCGTCGGCCTATCCCGAGGGGTCGTGTCTCAATTTTCGTGCCATATTCCAATTTACCTATTAGGATCTCCAAAATTTAATTTGAATCCCAATTAAATTGAAATTTTCCACACAATCAAAATTTCAATCTTTAAATCAAATTTAACTTTTGGGAAAAAAATAAATTACGTTCTTCAATCTTCAATCTCCTCCAAGAATAATTACATAAAATTTCCTAAACCGTTTCCGGTGTACAAAAATTCTAACCATAAAAATTCTAAGAGACAGAAATTAAAATCCATGGGAAAATTACAGTCTTAATAAACTGCTCCCATGGTTACATAAAAAATTCCTAGATACAATTTTTCTAAATTCTAAGGAACCATAACTGATATAAACAAGCATGCTTATAATAATTCAAAAAATTAAAATAACCACATACATTATACATAATCCATGATAACAACATAAAGGAACCCTAGAATGCCACTCTCTAAATATCAACTCCATACATAAATAAAAAGACTAAGTAATTGTCTAATTTATGTACATGGCATAGTCATGAGATGGCTCTGATACCAATTGTAGGAAAATAAATCGGTAAAAACGTATCAGAGTGGCGTAGCGGAACAATAAAAATTTTTAGATCGTTAAATATCTCATGATGCCATATACAATAAACAAACAACAATTAAAACTCATAGCTCAAGGACGCCAATCTTGCAGGAGGAGAATGACCGGAGGCTTCAACCAACTAGCCTTCTCTACTATTCTCCAATTCCCGAATGGCTGAGTGTGTGGGCACTCTGAACCTCGATCGGTATGCTAGCACTGCTAGTCTTCTTCCGACCACCCAGATCTCTAAAGAACTTTATTGTCACGATGAGCTGTGCAACAATAAGCCTGCTCACCTGAGAGTCTGTGGTCTAAGAGAACTGGATGAGGTGATTCTCTGAATTCGAATTGGACTAGGAAAAGATTTTCTCCCTTATCCATAACCAAAAATTCCAAATTTTCCAAGGGAGAATCTCCACAATTAAATTCGGTTTTCCTAGGATAAATCCAATCCAAATCTAAACAAGATTTTAACTAGAATTTTATCTCCCTTTTTCAACCAAAAAATCCGAATTTTTCTTGGAGAAAATCTCAACAAAAGTTTCGGCCATTATGGATAAGGGAGAATCAAAAATTCCACTAGGATTTTCAAGCTTGAATCTCATCTCAACCTTATCCAAAATAACCGAATTTCCTAGGAGATTTTCTCCTTAATTTCGGCCACTTTTCAGGGAAGGAGAGAATCCAAATTCAACTAGGATTGAAACTTGAATTTTTCCCTTGAATCCTATCCACAAAAACCGAAATTTGCTTGAGGATTATCCTCAAAATTTCGTCCCTTATTTGTTGGGATTTGGATTCAAAATTCAAGTAGGATTCTAACAAGATTATCCTCTCCTAATCCAACTCAAATTCGAATTTCAAACCTTGTGGATTTTCCACAACAAATTCGAATCCTACTTGGACTGTGATTCAAAATTTGAATTTCAAATTCAAATTCAAATTTCAACTTCAAATTTCAAATTTCAAATTTCAAATTTCAAATTTAAATTTCAAATTCGAATTTCAAATTCGAATTTCAAATTCAAATTTCAAATTCAAATTTCAAATTCAAAATTCAAATTTCAAATTTCAAAATTCAAATTTCAAATTTCAAAATTCAAATTTCAAATTCCACAAAACGGTTGTGTTTCATATTCTTGTTCTCATGGATAATTTTCTACAACTCCAATCCAATCTCAAATAAAATCATGGCAACTTTATTTGGAGTTCGAATAATTGTGTACTCTATTATCCAAAACAAAATCTGAATCCAACCGGAGAGAATCTTGTCTACCATCCTAATCCTGTGTCATCACCATCCATGCATAATAAACTAGCCAATAGCATACACAAATCAATTTGCCAAACGTTAAGCAATTATATGGAGCTAGTAGAGGGACTGATTGGACATATATAATCGGGCTCCCGTGATTCCATATGATCATCATTCTTTACCAAACAACTCAATCATATGATCACTAGTTTCAGAGTCACACCACTATAAACCTGAAACTGAACTCCCAATTATATACCGTATTACGTAAGCCTGTGACGAGCTACCATCCAATGACCTTGTCATATATGCAAAACCCTCATATGATATCCATGATCAGCCTTAGGTCAAAGTCCGTTTAATCCTACTGATCAGGTTATCTTAAAGTTCCATTATACTACCGAATCAAGAAAATGTTTATTCACCATATGTGAATAATAAGTCATCCGCCCAGCAGACGACCCAAGGCCTTGTCCATTTTCACATTCAGTATAATGCCTTTAAGAGGATACCTTTAACTCCTCAGAGCTATGATTCCGATATCTGCAAACAAACCCTTCATCGTATACAAGTCATGCACCCAACGAACCGGTCTATAAACTTACTACCTCTGAGACGCTTTAGCCATTGGAACATCAAAGTACACAAGTCATATACATGAAGTAGTTCATTTACTCAGGATTAAGGTTATTGCACAATGAACGTCAAAAGCAGATTGATCCACTCATAGCGGACTACGTAAATCAATCACGCTTTAGTCCCGGTCTAATATGTCACCACCAAGCAACATATCTATGTCTCTACTTGGGAGTCCAGCTCCAGACAGTCAAGACAGACCGTCCCCTCCAAGGCTTTAGACAACATAATAGTCTTAACATAAGTTAGATGCTCGGTCTAACCCCATAGACTACAGACCATAGTTTAGACTGCTAACTTTAGAACATTGTCTTCTCGCATACAAAAGTCCATTGCATGCAATATTCTAACAGTTTAAACACAAGCAGTCAGTGAGCCATATTTGCTTACATTTACTTTAACATGTAAAAAAGACGAGGACAAATAGCAATATAATGAATAACCTCTATGTATAATTTTATTATCCAGTTCAAAATGAATACATCAAAATGTCTCTAATACTTAGGGCATTTCCTAACAATCTCCCACTTGCCCTAAGCCAGCAGATGTGCCATGTTACGCATCCCCATCACCTCTACATGCCTCTCAAAGCTTCTAGCCACCAAAGTCTTAGTAAAGGGATCGGCAATGTTGTCCTCGGATGCGATCTTACATACATCCACTTGTCCTGTCTCCACATGCCCTCTAATAATATGATATCTCTGATCGATGTGCTTGGTCCTCTTGTGGTGCCGAGATTCCCTTGTGTTGGCAATAGCCCCTGTATTATCACAGTAAAGTGTGATAGGCTTGTCAACACCCGGAATGACCTCAAGGTCTCTAAAGAACTTGCGGAGCCAAACCGCTTCTTTAGATGCCTTAGCCGCAGCCACATACTCAGCCTCCATAGTAGAGTCAGCTGTGCAGCCCTGCTTCATGCTCTTCCACACAATGGCGCCTCCTCCGAGTAAAAACACTGATCCAGATGTCGATTTCCTCGAATCCTTACAAGTCTGGAAGTCTGAGTCCGTGTATCCTACGGGTGTTAGGTCCCCTCCAGAATACATTAGCATATAATCCCTCGTTCTCTTAAGATACTTGAGTATATGCTTTACTGCTTGCCAGTGCTTGGTTCCAGGATTCGCTTGATATCGACTCACCATACCTACTGCAAAACATATGTCCGGGCGAGTGCAAAGCATAGCGTACATAAGGCTACCCACAGCGGATGCATAAGGAACCTTACTCATACGCTCTCTTTCTTCCGATGTCTTGGGACAGTCATCCAATGAAAGAGTTCGACAGGCAATAGAAGGTTGTGAGCCTTTCTTTGCCTCTAGCATTGCATATTTGTCAATTATTTTATCTATGTATAAAGCTTGGGATAATGCTATCATTTTGTTCTTTCGATCTCAGAAGAGACGAATGCCTAGAACATAATTAGCTTCTCCCAAGTCCTTCATGTCAAACTGTTGGTGTAATCTAAGCTTGACCGATGATAAGTTCCCTACATCATTCCCAATGAGTAGTATATCATCGACATAGAGTATCAGAAAGACCACTTTTCCATCCTTAATACGTTTATAAACACAAGGTTCATCAACGTTCTGCTCAAAACCAAATGTTTTAATCGCTTGATCAAACCTCTGGTTCCATGAGCGGAATGCTTGCTTTAATCCATAAATGGATCTAAGCAACTTGCAGACTTTCCTTTCTTGGCCTTTTGCTATGAACCCTTCGAGCTGTATCATATAGATACACTCTTCAAGATGGCCATTCAAGAATGCCGTCTTGACATCCATTTGCCAGATCTCGTAATCGAGAGCCGCAGCAATGGACAGAAGAATACGGATAGACTTTAGCATAGCAACAGGCAAAAAGGTTTCCTTGTAATCGATTCCAGCCTTTTGCGTGTATCCCTTTGCAACCATTCTAACTTTGAAAGTTTCCACTCTCCCTTTCGTATCCTTCTTTCTTTTGTAGACCCATTTGCATCCAATGGGTCTTATCCCATCCGGCAAATCTACAAGTTCCCAAACAGAGTTGGATTTCATAGAATCCATCTCATTGTTCATAGCCTGTTTCCAAGATTTAGAATCAACATCGTTCATAGCTTCATCATATGTGACCGGATCTTCCTCATGCTCATGAGCCTCGGCCTGGTATACCTCAGCATCATACATGAAGAAATTAGGTTTCTTCGAAACCCTCCCACTACGACGAGGCACCCTAAATTGTTGATCGTCTGCAGGTCTTTCATTGGAACTCGGACTTGCGTCCAAGACCGAAATCTGTGGAGCAGTTCTTTCACCCGATAACTCCTCTAGCACTACTTTGCTTCGAGGTTTAAAGTCATTCATGTGACTTTCCTCCAAGAATGTCGCATGGGTTGAGACAATGACTTTTTGTTCCTTCGGGTTATAGAACAGACCTCCTTTAGTTCCTTTTGGATACCTTACAAACATGCATAATTCTGATCTTGGTTCCAACTTCTTCGCATCCCCATTCAGTACATGTGCCGGGCAGCCCCATATTCACATATGTCCAAGGGAGGGCTTCCTGCCACGCCACAATTCATACGGAGTTCTAGGAATTGATTTGCTAGGAACCTGGTTCAGAATATAGCATGCCGTTTGTAAAGCATATCCCCAAAATGATAATGACAGCGTTGAGTAACTCATCATGGATCGTACCATATCCAATAAGGTCCTGTTTCTCCTTTCGGCTACACCATTCTGTTGTGGAGTACCAGGTGCAGTCAATTGAGATAAAATCCCGTTCTCTACAAGATGTCCTAGAAATTCATCGGAGAGGTATTCGCCACCTCGATCAGATCGAAGTGTCTTTATGGATTTATCCAATTGCTTTTCCACTTCCGCACGATACTCTTTGAACTTATCAAAGGTTTCGCTCTTGCGGTGCATCAGATACACATATCCATACCTCGAGTAATCATCTATGAAAGAGACATAATACTCGAACCCTCCTCGTGCTGTGACGTTCATGGGGCCACATACGTCAGTGTGCACAAGTTCTAAGAGCTCCTTAGCCCTTGTACCCTTAGCTCCAAAAGACCTCTTAGTCATCTTACCCTCTAGACAAGACTCACATTGGGGAAGTCGTACCTCCTCCAGAGATTCCAGAGGACCGTCTTTCACCAATCTTTGAATCCTATCCTGATTAATATGACCAAGTCTTAAATGCCAAAGATACGCCTTGTTAGAGTGAGAAACTTTCAACCTTTTAGAGTTATCAATTAATTCAGTGTCAAGCAGTGAGTGCATCTTTGGTCTGATCAAATATAGGTTTCCATCCATCCATCCAGAACAGATAAAAGACTTATTTCTACAAATATCAACTCTTTTACTAAAAGAAACTGAATAAGAATCCTTTATTAAACAAGCTACCGATATAAGGTTCCTCCTAAAATTAGGAACATAAAAACAGTCTTTCAATAAAATAAACCTAAATTGATCAAAATAAAGGTGAACATCTCCCACTGCTTCAGCCACCACAAAGCTACCATCTCCAGTCCGCAACGAGAGGCTCCTATCATGTGGACTTCTCGTTTCCACGAACCCCTGCATAGAACCACAAACATGATTAGTGGCACCGGAATCAATGACCCAAGTGTCTTTCGATTCTTCCACCTAACACGCTTCCAAGTAATGAAGTTCCTTACCTTCCTTGCCCTTGGCGGCTAGGAATTCCCGGCAAGCCTTCTTGAAGTGACCTACCTTCCCACAATGGAAGCATTTGGACTTTTTAGGGTCCTTTGGCTTCTTGTTCTTCTTCTTCTTCTTCCCGTCCGAGACAGGAGGATTAGAAGAACTGGAAGCCACTTGCTTCTTATTTGGCCTCTTCCTCTTCCGTGAGAGATTGGAAGATTCCGCCAAATTGGCCTCTCCTTTAGGTCGGACCTCATCCTCATCCCTGATCATCCGCTCATAAGCCTGTAATTGCTTCATGAGCTCGGTTAGTCCTAACTCCTTTGTCGCCAGATTGTATGCGGCCTTAAACCCCACAAAATCTTTAGACAGAGTCTTGAACACCATCTCGATCTGGGTGTTGTAGTCCAACTCAGCACCATTCTCGGCAGCCTCAGCGAAGAATCCCATTAGAGTGATCATATGATCCTTCGCCGGAGTACCCGCCTTTTGCTTGGAGTTCATAATGCTGGTGATAGCGGACTGTCGAGCCAATTTTTCTTGGCCTCCGAACATGTCCTCCAGATTGTCCATGATCTCCCCAGCAACTTGATAAGTCTCATGCTGCTTTTGTAAAGCACTCGTCATGCTAGCAAGGATGTAGCATCGAGCTATTTCATTGGATTCTCTCCAACGATTATAGGCGACCGGGACCTCCTCAAGTGGTGTGTCAGTTTTGGGCCCAGGGGGGCATGGTTCGTCCAGTATGAACTTGTGTCTCTCGCAACTGAGAACTATTAATAGATTTCTTTTCGAATCTTTATAATTATCGCCATTCAACTTATTTTCAGTAAGTATCGAAATGAGGGGTGTCGGTGACATTTTGAACTGAAATAAAATTATACTAGACATCATTACAAAGCCCAAGCAAATATACAGATAATTTAGCAAATAAAACATACAAGTATGTTCCTACATGAAACTTGAAAAACATGTAGCATTACAACGGTAATTCTCAGCACCTATTGCCCCAAGCCACCGAGGGGTGGTCATGAAAACAAATAGCCGGAACATGGACCCCGTCCAATTAATATATGTTATCTTAAATCCTCCAAGGTTAAGACATATATTAATAACCGCTTATTTGGCCACCAGTTTAGTTAACAGAGCTTCTAGGGAAGGTTAATAACTAAACGAGTCTTGAGTGTATAACCATTATTTACGTAGCCCGATCCACGTCCTACCAAGCCACCGAGGGGTGGTCATGAATAGGATCGCACCCGAACACGTTTTCCACATAGGAGATCCAATCTAGTATACCAGCGGCGGTAAACACCTACCGAGGGGTGTGGTCAGGGCAGAACTGACGCGAGGCGTTACCATGCTTTCACATATGGATCAACAATGGAGGCCGTGGGTTTTGTTTGAAACCCTCTCCCACTCAATATTTTGAAAAACATGCAAGTTTTGACAAATTATGTATGATCAATATAGTATGAGCGGCACTCACCTATCCTATATGACATGTTATCAAATATGCATACAAAACATCCATCAATACATATTTATACATCCATGACATATCACAGAAAAAATAATTGACAGAATAACCAAGCCATGGTTCCATCCTAGAACAAAGAAAATAAAGATTACAAAATTTCATCCAAAACATTCTTTGGGTCTTGAATTTTGTTCCGTCTTCTTGTATCCTTCTTTATGTAGCCTCTCCATTTATTTCTCATCCCAAGAATTATTTAAAATTTAAATATCCAAAAATTTAAATTTCAAATTCAAATTCCAAATTCGAATTTCAAATTTAAATTTCAAATTTAAATTTTAAACAATTTAAACATCATGTGTAATAATATGTAATTTCAAAAATTTCAAATTTTTAATTATATATTTTTAAACATGATTTAAAATTAAATCTCAAATTTAAAAATCAAAATTTTCTGATTTTTGTACCATCGGACCGCCGCCCCCATAGGCGGCAGCCGCCGTGGGCAGCCACCAACCCCGGAGGGGCTGGCAGCCCACGGCCGCCCCATGTGCAGCCCTGCCGGGCTGCAGGCCAAGCCTGCAGCGCCAGGCTGCACGCCCAGGCTGTGGCCAGCCTTGGGCAGGCCACGGCCACCCTTGGTTGCAGGCCAAGCCTGCGGCCGTGTGTTGTGTGGGCCTGCACAGGGGCTGCCGCAGCCCCATCCTGCCCGAGGGCAGGGGCTGCAGCCCCACCAAGGTTCGTCGGCCTATCCCGAGGGGTCGTGTCTCGATTTTCGTGCCATATTCCAATTTACCTATTAGGATCTCCAAAATTTAATTTGAATCCCAATTAAATTGAAATTTTCCACACAATCAAAATTTCAATCTTTAAATCAAATTTAACTTTTAGGAAAAAAATAAATTACGTTCTTCAATCTTCAATCTCCTCCAAGAATAATTACATAAAATTTCCTAAACCGTTTCCGGTGTGCAAAAATTCTAACCATAAAAATTCTAAGAGACAGAAATTAAAATCCATGGGAAAATTACAGTCTTAATAAACTGCTCCCATGGTTACATAAAAAATTCCTAGATACAATTTTTCTAAATTCTAAGGAACCATAACTGATATAAACAAGCATGCTTATAATAATTCAAAAAATTAAAATAACCACATACATTATACATAATCCATGATAACAACATAAAGGAACCCTAGAATGCCACTCTCTAAATATCAACTCCATACATAAATAAAAAGACTAAGTAATTGTCTAATTTATGTACATGACATAGTCATGAGATGGCTCTGATACCAATTGTAGGAAAATAAATCGGTAAAAACGTATCAGAGTGGCGCAGCGGAACAATAAAAATTTTTAGATCGTTAAATATCTCATGATGCCATATACAATAAACAAACAACAATTAAAACTCATAGCTCAAGGACGCCAATCTTGCAGGAGGAGAATGACCGGAGGCTTCAACCAACTAGCCTTCTCTACTATTCTCCAATTCCCGAATGGCTGAGTGTGTGGGCACTCTGAACCTCGATCGGTATGCTAGCACTGCTAGTCTTCTTCCGACCACCCAGATCTCTAAAGAACTTTATTGTCACGATGAGCTGTGCAACAATAAGCCTGCTCACCTGAGAGTCTGTGGTCTAAGAGAACTGGAGTAGCAGGACCTCTATTTATAGACCTGCATGAGGTGATTCTCTGAATTCGAATTGGACTAGGAAAAGATTTTCTCCCTTATCCATAACCAAAAATTCCAAATTTTCCAAGGGAGAATCTCCACAATTAAATTCGGTTTTCCTAGGATAAATCCAATCCAAATCTAAACAAGATTTTAACTAGAATTTTATCTCCCTTTTTCAACCAAAAAATCCGAATTTTTCTTGGAGAAAATCTCAACAAAAGTTTCGGCCATTATGGATAAGGGAGAATCAAAAATTCCACTAGGATTTTCAAGCTTGAATCTCATCTCAACCTTATCCAAAATAACCGAATTTCCTAGGAGATTTTCTCCTTAATTTCGGCCACTTTTCAGGGAAGGAGAGAATCCAAATTCAACTAGGATTGAAACTTGAATTTTTCCCTTGAATCCTATCCACAAAAACTGAAATTTGCTTTAGGATTATCCTCAAAATTTCGTCCCTTATTTGTTGGGATTTGGATTCAAAATTCAAGTAGGATTCTAACAAGATTATCCTCTCCAAATCCAACTCAAATTCGAATTTCAAACCTTGTGGATTTTCGACAACAAATTCGAATCCTACTTGGACTGTGACTCAAAATTTGAATTTCAAATTTCAAATTCAAATTTCAACTTCAAATTTCAAATTTCAAATTTCAAATTTCAAATTTAAATTTCAAATTCGAATTTCAAATTCGAATTTCAAATTCAAATTTCAAATTCAAATTTCAAATTCAAATTTCAAATTTCAAATTTCAAAATTCAAATTTCAAATTTCAAAATTCAAATTTCAAATTCCACAAAACGGTTGTGTTTCATATTCTTGTTCTCATGGATAATTTTCTACAACTCCAATCCAATCTCAAATAAAATCATGGCAACTTTATTTGGAGTTCGAATAATTGTGTACTCTATTATCCAAAACAAAATCTGAATCCAACCGGAGAGAATCTTGTCTACCAGCCTAATCCTGTGTCATCACCATCCATGCATAATAAACTAGCCAATAGCATACACAAATCAATTTGCCAAACGTTAAGCAATTATATGGAGCTAGTAGAGGGACTGATTGGACATATATAATCGGGCTCCCGTGATTCCATATGATCATCATTCTTTACCAAACAACTCAATCATATGATCATTAGTTTCAGAGTCACACCACTATAAACCTGAAACTGAACTCCCAATTATATACCGTATTACGTAAGCCTGTGACGAGCTACCATCCAATGACCTTGTCATATATGCAAAACCCTCATATGATATTCATGATCAGCCTTAGGTCAAAGTCCGTTTAATCCTACTGATCAGGTTATCTTAAAGTTCCATTATACTACCGAATCAAGAAAATGTTTATTCACCATATGTGAATAATAAGTCATCCGCCCAGCAGACGACCCAAGGCCTTGTCCATTTTCACATTCAGTATAATGCCTTTAAGAGGATACCTTTAACTCCTCAGAGCTATGATTCCGATATCTGCAAACAAACCCTTCATCGTATACAAGTCATGCACCCAACGAACCGGTATATAAACTTACTACCTCTGAGACGCTTTAGCCATTGGAACATCAAAGTACACAAGTCATATACATGAAGTAGTTCATTTACTGAGGATTAAGGTTATTGCACAATGAACGTCAAAAGCAGATTGATCCACTCATAGCGGACTACGTAAATCAATCACGCTTTAGTCCCGGTCTAATATGTCACCACCAAGCAACATATCTATGTCTCTACTTGGGAGTCCAGCTCCAGACAGTCAAGACAGACCGTCCCCTCCAAGGCTTTAGACAACATAATAGTCTTAACATGAGTTAGATGCTCGGTCTAACCCCATAGACTACAGACCATAGTTTAGACTGCTAACTTTAGAACATTGTCTTCTCGCATACAAAAGTCCATTGCATGCAATATTCTAACAGTTTAAACACAAGCAGTCAGTGAGCCATATTTGCTTACATTTACTTTAACATGTAAAAAAGACGAGGACAAATAGCAATGTAATGAATAACCTCTATGTATAATTTTATTATCCACTTCAAAATGAATACATCAAAATGTCTCTAATACTTAGGGCATTTCCTAACAATGTTTTGTTTGACACCGGAGCTACACACTCTTTTATAGCCCAACATTATGCTCATTCACTTGGTTTAAAACTGTAAAATCTTGACTCTCCCTTCTGTGTGAAATCCCCGTTGGGCACGACTACCGTTAGTGATGGGTGTCAAGCCTATGTTTATGTTGGGGATGTTTGTTTGGAGGCATCACTTGTAGTAATGCCTATGTTTGCTTATGATGTTATTCTGGGATATGACTGGCTTTCCTGATATGGGATTATGCTTGATTGTCGTAATCGTCGCGTTATCTTTACAATTGATTTCGGACATGTAGTGTCCTATCAGTTAAGCTTAGTTTCAGATGTTGATAGATCTGCTCTGAGGTTAGTGTCGAAGAGTAGACAGGGTATTCTTTGCTTCTTATCCTTGTGTGCGGTAGAAGGATCCAGTTCCGAAAAGAGTACCCAACCTATACCTGTTGTCGATAGTTTTCTAGATGTTTTTCCAAAAGCTCTTCCAGGTTTACCACCTCATCGAGAAATAGAGTTTCGTATCGACTTAGTTCCTGGAACAGCTCCTTTCGCTTCTGCTCCATATCGTATGGCACCTCTAGAGATGAAAGAGTTGCGCAAGCAGCTGGATGAGTTGAAATCGCTGGGCTTTATCCGAGACAGCAACTCACCTTGGGGTTCATCAGTCCTTTTTGTGAAGAAAGCCGACGGTTCGCTTCGTCTCTGTGTGGACTACAGAAAGCTTAACAGTGTGACCATAAAAAATAAGTATCCGTTACCACGTATAGATGACTTGTTCGACCAGTTGGGTAGAGCTTGTTTCTTCTCCAAGATTGATTTGAGATCGGGTTATCATTAACTTCGTGTTAGAGAGGAGGATATCCTGAAGACGGCGTTTCGAACAAGGTATGGCAGCTATGAGTTCTTAGTAATGCCTTTTGGTTTGACAAACGAGCCAGCAGCCTTCATGGATATGATGAATAGAGTCTTCCGACCTTTTCTTGATAAGTTCAACATCGTATTCATCGATGACGTCCTCATCTACTCCCGAACTCATGAAGATCATGCACAGCATCTCAATATAGTTTTACAGACTCTTCGTGAACATCAGTTGTACGCCAAGAAAGAAAAATGTGAGTTTTGGATGACAGAGGTTAAGTTTCTCGGACATATCATCTCAGGAGATGGTATATCAGTTGATCCATCCAAGGTTGAAGCGATTCTTAAGTGGGAACGACCGAAGAATGTTCCAGAGATCCGAAGCTTCTTGGGCTTGGCGGGATATTATCGACGTTTTGTACAGGACTTCAGTAAGCTCGCCACTCCCCTCACCAATCTGAAAAAGAAGGATGTACCTTTCGTTTGGGACAACAGCTGTGAGTCAGTCTTCCAAGAGTTAAAGAGTCGTTTGACGTCTGCACCTATCCTTATCATTCTGGATCAGGATCAAGTATATGATGTCTACACCGATGCTTCTCATCAAGGTCTTGGAACAGTCTTGATGCAACAGAACCGAGTTGTCGCTTATGCCTCACGACAGTTGAAACAACACAAACGAAACTACCCTACACACGAGCTAGAGTTAGCTGCAGTAGTGTTTGCGCTTAAGATTTGGCGTTGTTATCTGTACGGTGTCAGTTTTAGACTGTTTTCAGATCACAAGAGTTTGAAATACCTAGCTACACAGAAAGATCTCAACCTGCATCAGAGAAGGTGGGTAGAATACATGCAAGACTACGACTTCCAAGTCGAGTACCATCCAGGTAAAGCAAACGTGGGTGCAGATGCACAAAGCAGGAAAAGAGAGGCAGTTCCCAATCTTGATCATGACGCTTCTATAATGGCGATGCAGATAGATGAGTAGGAAAAGGACAGAGTTCTCACAGCTTGTCAAGTTCGTTTTGGCGAAGTTCAGGGTCACTCAGTGTTATACAACTTAGTGATGGAACCAGACTACGTGCAGAGGATCAAGGAGAATCAGTTGGCAGATACACATTTCGTTGACATCCGAGATAGATTATTAAAGGGCAAGCGTGTTGCAGAGTGGTCGATGGATGCTAGTGGAATTCTTTACAACGAAGGTCGCTTAGCAGTGCCACACATCCCAGAGCTTATACAGGAGATCTTGTCAGAGTTTCATCAGTCGAGGTTTGCCATGCACCCAGGTGGGAACAAGATGTATCAAAACTTAAGACGGCAGCTTTGGTGGAGAGGTATGAAGTTAGATGTGAAGAACTTCGTGGCCAACTGTTTGACGTGTCAGAAAGTAAAAGCAGTACGGGAGAGACCCGCAAGTCTGGTCCAACCACTTCCAATACCTTGGTGGAAGTGGGATAGTATAGGAATGGACTTCTTAACCGGCTTACCGAGAGCACAGGATGGATCTGATGGAGTCTGGGTAGTTGTAGATCGTCTCACGAAGACTGCGTACTTCATCCTGTTCAAGACGACTTGCACAGGAACCAGCTAGCCGAGCTTTACACGAGGAACATATTCAGATTGCATGGAGTCCCTTCGGTGATCGTTTCTGATCGTGATACGCGCTTCAACGCTCGCTTTTGGCAAAGTCTACAGGAAGCTCTAGGCACAGAACTGAACTTCAGCACCGCTTTTCATCTGCAGACAGATGGTCAGTCAGAGCGTCTTATACAGATCCTCAAGGATATGCTACGTGCCTGCATTCTTGATCTTGGAGATGGATGGAGCAAACACCTCTACATGGCAGAGTTCGCATACAACAACAGTTATCAAGCGAGTATCGGAATGGCACCCTTTGAAGCGTTGTACGGAAAGCCTTGTCGATCACCCATCTATTGGGTTGACAACCAGGAAGCACCAGTGGGTGGACCCGAGATGATCCTAGACCAGTACGAGAAGATTGCCATCATCAAACAACGACTTCTAACAGCACAGAGTCGACAGAAGAGCTATGCAGATCAACGCAGAAAGTCATTAGAGTTCGAGGTCGGAGAGTTTGTGTTGCTAAAGGTTTCACCGAAGAAAGGTATCTCTCGTTTCGGAGTTAAAGGGAAGCTGGCACCGCGTTACATTGGACCTTTTGAGATCGTACGCAGAGTTGGTAAGGTCGCATATGAGCTAAAGTTACCCGACACCTTGGGAGTGCACAACGTTTTCCATGTATCGATGCTGAGGAAGAGTGCACGAGCAAAGTCAGAAGTCATTTCAACAGATGATGTAGAAATCCAACTAGATGTCTCTTACGTCGAGGTTCCAGTGAAGATTTTGGATCGTAAGGTCAAGCAGTTGAGAACGAAAGCAATACCCACGGTGAAGGTTCTTTGGAGTAACCATGGTGAAGAGGAAGCCACATGGGAAACCGAGAAAGATATGCGTGAGAACCATACTGAATGGTTCACTAAGCAGTAGAGTACTTGTAATGTAGTCGACCTAAGTTTGTTTTGTAACCCTACTCTATTCATAGTGGTAGATATACCACTATATGTTCTAAAAGGTGCATTTAGATTTGCTTAATGAAATGAGAAGTGACTCATATTCTTATTCTCTTCTTTAGCGTGGAGAAATTCTTAAAGTTTCGAGGACGAAACTATTTTTAGTGGTAGATATTTGTGACGCCTTAAATTTTATTTAAAG
The DNA here is from genome assembly GCA_035233585.1 of Antiaris toxicaria. Classification (NCBI taxonomy): domain Eukaryota; kingdom Viridiplantae; phylum Streptophyta; class Magnoliopsida; order Rosales; family Moraceae; genus Antiaris; species Antiaris toxicaria. The sequence continues at coordinate 51,319,140 of CP141153.1, forward strand.
GTCAATATATAATTTAAATAAAATTAGTTTGCCAAAAATTAATTAAAAATCCTTTTGGAAACCCTAGGTTGGTTTCCTAGTCAAATTCTGCTCAAAAAGTCAACAATTTGAACTTCAAAAAGAAACCCTAAAATATTCGGCCATCACTTGGGATTTAATTTAAAATTTAAATTCCACAAATCTAAGGAGGATTTAAATTCAAATTTCATTCCTTAGATATAAAGAAGAAATTTGGCCATAAAGTGTAGGAAATAAAGGAGATTTTATTGAATTAAAAGCTAGGTCAAAACTCAATCAAAATTCAAATTATTTTTCCTTAAAAACTAAGGGATAATTTTGGCCACCTAAAGGGAAATAAGAGAAAAAACCCAAGCCTCAAAACAGTACAAAAACTTTCCCTTTTACCCTTAGAAATTTTGGCCAAACAAGGAAGAGAAAGGGAAAGAAAGAAAACCTAGTATAAAAACCCTCTTTTAACTCTCATCCACCCTTCCTTTCACACTCAAAAATTCGGCCAGCTTTCCCCTCTCTCCTCTCTGTAGGAAAATAAACCGGTAAAAACGTATCAGAGTGGCGCAGCGGAACAATAAAAATTTTTTAGATCGTTAAATATCTCATGATGCCATATACAATAAATCAACAACAATTAAAACTCATACCTCAAGGACGCCAATATGCAGGAGGAGAATGACCGGAGGCTTCAACCAACTAGCCTTCTCTACTATTCTCCAATTCCCGAATGGCTGAGTGTGTGGGCACTCTGAACCTCGATCGGTATGCTAGCACTGCTAGTCTTCTTCCGACCACCCAGATCTCTAAAGAACTTTATTGTCACGATGAATTGTGCAACAATAAGCCTGCTCACCTGAGAGTCTGTGGTCTAAGAGAACTGGAGTGGCAGGACCTCTATTTATAGACCTGCATGAGGTGAATCTCTGAATTTGAATTGGATTAGGAAAAGATATTTTCCCTTATCCAAACCCATAAAATCCGAATTTTTCCAAGGGATAATCTCCACTAAAAATTCGGTTCTCTTAGGATGGATCCAATCCAAATCTCAACAAGATTTTAACTAGAATCTTATCTCCCTTTTTCAACCAAAAAATCCGAAATTCACAAGGAGAAAATCCTCCAAAAGATTTCGGCCATTATGGATAAGGGAGAATCAAAATTCCACTAGGATTTTCAAGCTAAATCTCATCTCAACCTTATCCAAAAAATAACCGAATTCTCCTTGGATTTAGGCTCCAAAATTTCGGCCACTTTTAGGGAAGAAGAGAATCCAAATTCAACTAGGATTCAAGCTTGAATTTACCCTTGAATCTAATCCACAAAATCCGAAATTTTCATGAGCATTATCCTCAAAAATTTCATCCCTTATTTGTTGGGATTTGGATTCAAAATTCAAGTAGGATTCTAACAAGATTATCCTCTCCAAATCCAACTCAAATTCGAATTTCAAACCTTGTGGATTTTCCACAACAAATTCGAATCCTACTTGGACTGTGATTCAAAATTTGAATTTCAAATTTCAAATTCAAATTTCAAATTTCAAATTTCAAATTTCAAATTTAAATTTCAAATTCAAATTTCAAATTCGAATTTCAAATTCAAATTTCAAATTCAAATTTCAAATTCAAAATTCAAATTTCAAATTTCAAAATTCAAATTTCAAATTTCAAAATTCAAATTTCAAATTCCACAAAACGGTTGTATTTCATATTCTTGTTCTCATGGATAATTTTCTACAACTCCAATCCAATCTCAAATAAAATCATGGCAACTTTATTTGGAGTTCGAATAATTGTGTACTCTATTATCCAAAACAAAATCTGAATCCAACCGGAGAGAATCTTGTCTGCCATCCTAATCCTGTGTTATCACCATCCATGCATAATAAACTAGCCTATAGCATACACAAATCAATTTGCCAAACGTTAAGGAATTATGTGGAGCTAGTAGAGGGACTGATTGGACATATATAATCGGGCTCCCGTGATTCCATATGATCATCATTCTGTACCGAACAACTCAATCATATGATCACTAATTTCAGAGTCACACCACTATAAACCTGAAACTGAACTCCCAATTATATACCGTATTACGTAAGCCTGCGACGAGCTACCATCCAATGACCTTGTCATATATGCAAAACCCTCATATGATATCCATGATCAGCCTTAGGTCAAAGTCCGTTTAATCCTACTGATCAGGCTATCTTAAAGTTCCATTATACTACCGAATCAAGAAAATGATTATTCACCATATGTGAATAAGAAGTCATCCGCCCAGCAGACAACCCAAGGCCTTGTCCATTTTCACATTCAGTATAATGCCTTTAAGAGGATACCTTTAACTCCTCAGAGCTATGATTCCGATATCTGCAAACAAACCCTTCATCGTATACAAGTCATGCACCCAACGAACCGGTCTATAAGCTTACTACCCTCTGAGACGCTTTAGCCATTGGAACATCAAAGTACACAAGTCATATACATGAAGAAGTTCATTTACTCAGGATTAAGGTTATTGCATAATGAACGTCAAAAGCAGATTGATCCACTCATAGCGGACTACGTAGATCAATCACACTTTAGTCCCGGTCTAATATGTCACCACCAAGCAACATATCCATGTCTCTACTTGGGAGTCCAGCTCCAGACAGTCAAGACAGACCGTCCCCTCTAAGGCTTTAGACAACATAATAGTCTTAACATGAGTTAGATGCTCGGTCTAACCCCATAGACTACAGACCATAGTTTAGACTGCTAACTTTAGAACATTGTCTTCTCGCATACAAAAATCCATTGCATGCAACGTTCTAACAGTTTTAACACAAGCAGTCAGTGAGCCATATTTACTTACATTTACTTTAACATGTAAATAAGACGAGGACAGATAGCAATGTAATGAATAACCTCTAAGTATAATTTTATTATCCAGTTCAAAATGAATACATCAAAATGTCTCTAATACTTAGGGCATTTCCTAACACTCTCTGAATTTTCTCTCCCAAAACACACCCAAAACAGCAAACAAAACCTATCAAAAGGCAGCTCAAAGATTTAACAATTTTTGAGACAAAAACAAGGTGAGAAATCAAACTTTTTCCTTCCTTCTCCTTTTGGTTTTAAATCCGAATTTTTATATGGTTTTCTCCACTGTTTTCCCTACTGTTTTGAAGACTCCAACACTCACACAAATTCAGCCAAAAAGGAGACCAAGCATCAAAAATAGTGCAGCACAAATAAGGTGTGAATCTCTCTCTCAAACCCTAAAAATTTTGCCTCTCTGTTTCCCTTTCAAAAACCCTATTATCACATGTGTAAATTTTAAGATTTTTGCCAATTTGATTCTTGGGTTGTGTTAATGACATATAAATAAGGTTTTCCACAAAATGTCGTGATCAGTGGATGAAAATTGAATTGGTTTGAGGCTAATCGAAATTCGGACACAGAAAAACGGAAATCTGGAAAATTACCATATGAACAGTAAATTTTTGTCAGCCATAACTTGAGTTTTAAAAATGATTTTTGAGTGATTCTTGAGCCTAAAATTAAATTCAAGATGTCCCCTAAATCTCTGCAAAATTTCAGAACCAAACTCATCCGTTTTCCTAGTCAAAATATTTTTCTAAGATAGGTGGACAGAACTGCCAGTTTTTGAACTGAAACTGAAACCCAGATTTTTATGCCTGAAAACAACCCCTCGGTTTTTGGCCTAATTGAATGACCAAATGATGTCTAAAAATTATAAAAATTATATGGAATTAAAGCTACGGATGTCTAGTTTAACATATTAAAAATTTAGAATTGTTGGGATTAAAAATGAATTGATATTGATTTTACAATCAGCCTAGGTCAGTCTGTCCATGTCCAGTAATATCCTAACTTAGAGTTTTTCACAAATTTTAAATCCCAAATATTTATTAAACGTTTTGAAATCTTTTGTGGCACACTAAAATGATTGGATGATTTTTTCTAGACCTAGGCTGATCATATGTTGTGATTATAGGATTTATTTGACATTCTTGCTTGATTGGTGGATCACATTATCGCAACGCTTGTGCGATAATCGAGGTAGGACATTTTAGCCTTTTCTGGGAGTAGTCAAGTGTTTTAAATTCCCCTGTTTTATCGATGGCATGCTGTTTTCAGTTTATGAAATTATTATATTGTTTTTGATGAAATAAACGCATGCAAAGTGTTTTGTATTAAATGTGTATTTCAAAGCGTGTTTTGATTAATGGCATAATATAACTCGGTAAATACCATCTTTTGAATAATCCGGTGAACATAATTGAGCTCTAGTTCATGATCATTGTAAATGATGCGTGCGTCCCAGAGTTGACGCCATGGGGGAAGGTCCCTAAACCTGCGCAGGGCCGTTCGGCCTATTTAGACCGTAACGAGATGATCTAGGATAATTCAAATTCGAGGCACGTATATTATAGCTACGACAAGTCCTCACTCATAATATGATGGTTGTTTTAATGATTTATTATTTTAATATTGGGGCACGTATATTGCAGCTACGCTAAGTCCTCAGCAGAATAAAACTTGTATTAAAAATGTTTTTCACGAAACTGTTGATTATTTTATGATTATCATGTCATGTATTTTTTTTAAATTGTTGATTATTTTGGAAACGAATATTATGCCATATTTTAAATGTTATCTATTAACCCACTTTTGTTTCTGTCCTACTGAGTCAGCGCTCACGTCCCTTTTCTTTGTGATTTCGAAATGACTACTTCCAGGTGCGGGAGGTAGCAGTTTCGAAAATCGTTGAGCTATCCGTTTCTACCGAGGATGATGCTATCCATTTTCTCCATCTTCTTCTTTCTGTTTCTCGTTCTGATGTAATGAGACATTAAGTTTGGACTTTATTTCACGTTATTTAAATTCTATGCTTGGGAATATTTATTGTTGGTAATTTCTTTTGAAAACTGATTTTGTGTTTGATTTCCGCATTAAAAGGTATTTACTTTCTACTTTATTATGTTTTGTGGTTATGATGCTACTTTATAATTAGGCTTAGCTAAATTATAATGTTGACCCGTTGTTTTTGTAATAAATGTTTTCCTTAAATCTCGGGTTGATATTATGATTTGGCTGCCATGTCACGTGTCTAAATTTTGGGCCGTGACAAGTTACCATTAATTGAATTCTCATACAATAATAGTTACCAAGCTTCCATAGGAATGGCACCTTATGAGGCCCTTTATGGACGGAAATGCAGATCGCCTATACGCCGGTATGACCTGCGAGAGAAACAACTGCATAAGACGGATTTTATACGAGAAACTTTCGATGCCGTTGTAAGAATTCAGCGTCAAATGAAAATTGCGCAAAGTTGACAAAAGAGTTATGCGGATAAGAGGCGGAGATCCTTGGAGTTTGATGAAGGAGACTTCATGTTTCTTAAGGTATCGCCTATGAAGGGGATTATGCGTTTCGGTAAGAAAGGGAAACTGAGTCCAAGATATATCAGACCTTATGAAATTATCGAACGCATTGGAAGGGTCGCTTACAGATTAGTGTTACCTCCTAAATTGTCGGCAGTGCATAATGTATTTCAGGTGTCGATGCTGAGAAAGTATATACCAGAATCATCCCATGTGTTCAAGCATGAACCTATTCAGATCCACTAGGATTTGACATATGAAGAACAACCTATTTGAGTACTGGCTCATGAAGAGAAAGTACTGAGGAATAAGACAATCCCACTAGTGAAGATTTTGTGGAAAAATCACAACATTGGAGAAGCTACGTGGGAACGAGAAGATGAGATGAGGAGTTTATAGCCCCACTTGTTCTAATTTTTGGGGATGAAAATTTTATAAGGAGGACTGAATGTGACAACCGGGAAATTCTGGCATTCTCGGAAGAAAATGTACAAATGTATGTATATAACAATTTATACTATTTAAATAATGAAATGAATGTATTTATATTGTGTAGAATGTATTAAAATATTCTAACAATACTGACGGGTAAGAATTCAGTGTTGATAAATTTCACTAAACTGAAATGGGTGGAACGGTGCCAAAAACGACATTGAAAACCTAATCGGTGCATTATGGTGCACTAAAAAGATGCAAAACTTCTGGGATTGATTTTGATCAAACGAAGCAGTATAAATTGATCTGACTACACAGGAGACCTCAGGAACCTGCCGGGACGATTTCAGGAAAATTTCGGCTCGAACCGACATCAGTCAAAAAGTAGTCGAATTAATATGAATAGTAAAGTCAAAGTCAAAATGTTTACTTTGCATTTATGACATCATAAAGCCATTTATTAAATGATTTAAATTTGGTGGTTGGTGGCATTAATGGCCAAGATTAAATTTGCTTCTGATCTAAAGGCTTAGATTTGGCCAAAATTAGCCAAATTATTTTTGTGAAAATATGGAAAGAAATGGCATGAAAGGTGTTGAATTTTCATTGGTTGGAAGCTAAATTAATTGGTTTCCTTTGTTACTTAAGTCGGCAAAGTTTGAAACAAAGGCACCCGTAGTTTATTCAAAGCCAAAACAAAGAAAAAAAATTTTCTAAGTGTTTCAAGAAAGCAACCGTGAGCAACCAAGGAGAACCAAGCCAAACATTCAAGTTTTCTTCACAAAAGTGGTAGCAAACTCTTCATTGAAGTCAAGGGAAGCAAGAAATCAAGGTAGCCATCTTTGGTTTGAAATTCTTGGTTTTTCATTGAAAAATCCGTGGGTTGTTGGCTTGAAGGATGAGAAATTTTGTGGTTTGTTTTGGTTGATTTGGTGCTTGGGTTTTGTTAATGATTTAATTAGAAGAAAAACCATGCATTTTGTTTCAAGAAAAACAAAGTTTTGGTTGGTTTTTCAATGGTAAAACCGTGGGTTACCTATGAGTTTGATAATGGATTCATTGTTGTTTAAGTGTTGCAATGCTTTAAATCATGTTTTGGATTAAATGGAAAACATGATTTGCATGGTTAGAAAGCTTGAAAATATTTTGGTATCTAATAACCCTAAAATGGCCGTGTGGTGTAATTAGGGCTTGGTGAACATTTTTGCATGATTAACTTGATGTTTGGATAGTTAAATTCATGCATTGAATTATGAAAATGTTGGGTATGATGTTGCAAGCATGAAACAAAATGTTGTGCATGTTTTTCCCTAAAATGGCCGTGGGTTATGTGTGTTGAAATACCCTAAGAATTGTGTTGTAAAATGCATGGAAAATGGGTTGAAAATGTGCTAGGTAATAGCCTTTGAATAGCCTAAAATTTGGTTGAAAAATTGAAAAGTTTTGGCTAGGTTTTGAGTATGAAAACCGTGGCTAAACTTAAGGGTAAAATTGAAAGAATTTTGTTAATTGTGGTTCAAAATGTGAATTGTCAAATGTGTGAGCTTTTATGTAAAAGTTTGGGAAACTTTTACATAAAATAGGACTTTGGTCTAGTACGTGGCAGGTACATATGGTTCGAGGCATACCCAACGCCGGTAGCCTTAAATTTATGCCGAAATGCTGTCGAAATTTCGAAAAACGGCATTTAGGGTAAAAAGGGAATCGAGAGTAAAAGTTTAGGGTCGGGTCGGAAACCCAAGTCCCTAAAGGAAAATTGAATAAGGGAAACTCGAGGGATGGTTTGTGAATAGTAACCCGTCCCCTTAAAAATGTAAAACACGAGTGAAACTGAAAAACCGACCCCAATGGGGGGCGTTTTTGGGAAATGAAGTAAAGGTTCGAGTCGGGTACGGAAAATCCGAGCCTCGGAGACCTAAATCGGGAAGGTTTAGATGAACGTTTTAAATACTAGTAAAATGTCCATTTGAGGCTCTGAAACGATAGAAAATCACTAAACTGACGTAAGGGTCGGGAAGGTGAAAAATGGAAATAAAATAGAAACGAACCCGGTAATGAATAGAAAAGAGTTAGAAAAGTTCCTGAGAGCCAAAAGTGCAGTCTAGATCGAGAAATCCCATCAGGGGTATAATTGCAATTTTGCCAAAATACAGGGGTAAAATCATAATTTTTTAAAAGTTGAGGAAAATGGGGAAAATGATGAATAAAGCCTAAAAAGTTATAAATAGGTTTTATTTAAGCTTTTTAATAAAAATTAAAAGCTATAAATGGAAATGAAATTAAGAGACAAGGTTTTGTCTATAGGATCCCAAAATCGACCCACAAGGAGTGCGATTAAAGATCCAGGAAGGAAAAGTAGAAGAAACGGATAAGGTAAGTTCAGACATTTACCTGTCTGCAACATGTAGCATTATTATTACTAACTTTGATGTACTAACTATAAGTTAGGTACATATGTGCTACGGGCACTATTATAGAATCGAGAGAGAGACGAAATGTACTACGAGTACTATTGAAATGGGACACGTAATAAATTGTGCTTTGGGCACTAGAGTGAGGTTAATGAAACTCACTCACATGAAATTAAGATGTGAACCATTCCTAACCATGGGGCAATATGGAGTCACTGGGTTAGAACTTTAAAAAAAGTCGGTAATGAAACCACTTTTGGTGTGCCAGCCTTCCGTACAGGAGGTAAACTTTGCCTTCGGGGCTATGATGATGAAATTAAGGCTGTGGAGGTTTGCACTAATGTACTGCTCCCAGTCATGTACAACTTTGCCTTCGGGGCTATGATGATGAGATTAAGGCTGTGGAGGTCAGCACTAATGTACCGCTCCCAGTCATGCGCACTAAAATGGTACTGCCAACCTGAGCTCAAAACTAGAACATAATTAAAGATAATTACCTAAAACTGAAACTATGCCATAATTGAGCATAAGACAGTTCGTGAGGGTACTAACACCATGGTTGATGTACTGTTGATATACTGTGTTGTAGTCAAAGTTACTATTTATGATGAATAGTAGTCAATGTTACTATTCATGATGAATAGTACTAAGCAACCAGCTCAGCAGCTTTGTATGGCTGGATGGCGGACGGGATAGCGAGTATCAAGTAGGATAAGAGGCCAAGGGATATGGTCCTGCCAAAGTCTTTCCGCTGAGTGATAACAGAGAAAAGAAAGAGAAACAGTTCTTTTATAATAATATATGTATTTACAAAAGTACTGTATTATGTAAATTATTTTGTACTTGTAAACAAAGTGATTAGTGGATAATGTTTTACATGATGTTTAAAAAAAAAATCCCCCAAAAATGTCATGTTTTACAAATGAGATAGATTAGCTAGTGACCGATGAGAGTACAATCTATCGCAGTTAGCTATGAAGCTTAACTGTAATAGTATTATATGATCTCTATGAAGGGCAGGCCGCCACAGTTGGTCTCAGAGCAGATTTACGATTGGTCTAGTTTAGATTACCGACTGTTGTCACAGTTGGTATAACAGAGCAGTGTTGACCATATCCTGATTTGACACTTCGTGCATCCTACACCGCAATCCAAGTAAGTAGTTTATTTAAGTTTAGTTAATTATTTTCTGATATGAAAATAATTATCTTATAGGCAGCAAGATGACTAGACCTCCTTATGCGAGACCGCCGCTACCACGACCGAGAGGGGTATTACGGGTATGGACAAGACCTATTGTGAGGCCGTCTATTTCCTAACGTCCAGTATTTAGACCCCCGGTGCCAGAGAGACTTGCAACACGAGCACCAGCACTAGCTCCTATAGATGTAGTACAGCCTCGACCGGTACTTCATCCACCTGTAGTAGTAAACATTCTAGTTGTTTGTGGACACCAGCATATTGGAGTAAGAGTTTCGGCTCGGGCAGTACAGGTATTTAGAGCCAGCAGTCCCCCTATGTTTGATGGTAGACGACAGTCAATAGAGACAAAGAGTTGGCTCTATGCCATATAGAGGATTATGGTGATGTGTGATATTGATCGAGAGATGTGGATCCAATTGGCAATAAGTATGTTTCAAAGAGATGCTCGAGTATTCTGGGATTATTGTGATCAGAAGATTCTGTTGGGATTCAGTTGGGCTGAGTTCTGTCAGCGATTGGCTGATCAGTTTCCGCCCAAGGATCTGACACCTGTTCTAGCACCTCCAGAGAGACGAGAGGTAGTTACACCCACGTATCCTTGATTTGATGAGGTTAGGGACTATATTCTCCAGACAGAGAGGATGGTCATGTTGTCTGGTGAGACAGTTATGTCTTACACAGCACGATTTGAGGAGACTATTAGGAGGAGATGTCTGTTACCCAACCTCACTAAAGCAAACTGTTGTGAGCTTTTCTGGAGAGGTTTACCTATGGGGTTGAGACAGAGGGTGAATAAGCTATATCCTCCTACGCTCCAAGAGTTTGTAGTGACGATCAGGACGATCGAGAGGGAGATTTTGATTGAGCATCTGTCGCAGAGTCGACGAGAGACACTGTGTCAAGATGAGATGATGGCAACATCTTTGGGCCTAGAAGGATGATGAACGATCATGAGGCTGGACCGTTTAGACCACGAGGAGGTAATGACTCAGGACAGGGAGCATTGCCTAGGGGTGGTGATGACTCAGATGATTCAGATGACGATGAGGATCCAGAAGAATATCCTTTAGTCCCAGACACAAGAGATGTGTGACCAGTAGATGTATTCGTGTACATAAGTAGCTTATAGAGAAAAGCTCTTTTGTATAGACTTGTGGCCAACCTGTATATGATGGCCGATGTATATATGACTGGTGATGGTTATGTATGATATATATATGTTTTGCTATGAATGAAATATCAAAATGATTATATGTTGTACGTTTATGTGTTACGATGATGTGGCTTTACATTACCCTGAATTTCGTAAATTTATATGATTTTATGAACGTTGTCATGGAAAAGCTAATGGTGAATTGTTGTGCCATAATAGGATAATACGCAAGATGGTGAATTTATGAAATTGACCAGAGAGACGAGAACGATGTCCTAATCTCATGGAAAGAATAGAGCAGATACAAGCTTTACTAGAAGCTCAGATGCAAGAAAATGCTAATCTGAGACAGCAAGTAGAGGATTTAGAACAGAGGCAAGGTTCTGAAGGCACCTAAGTAGAACAGGAAGTTGAGGTAGCTCCAGTTATTCCTCCAGCTACTGTACATGAGAGAGTTCCTGAACCGCCACCGGTAGTAAATCTGGAGCCCCTCTATGAAAGATTCAGGTGTATGAGACTGCCAGAATTTGAAGGTTCTATAAATCCTCTAGAGGCTGAAGACTGGTTGTCATCTTTGCAAGTGATCCTGGAATTCCTGAATTTAACTGACTAGGAAAAGGTCGCATGTGCGTCTTTTGTGTTGAGGAAAGATGCTCGTTTTTGGTGGGAAACTGTGCGACTGAGAAGAAATGTGTCTACCATGAGTTGGGCAGAATTTCTAGAAGAATTTAACTAGAAATATTATGATCCTGCATCTCTGAGACTACAGAAAAAAGAGTTCTCAGAATTGAGGCAAGGAAATATGTCGGTGAGTAAAGTTTACCGAAAGTTCGATTAATTATCCCGCTTATGTCCTTATGTAGTCCCTACTGAGAGGGAGAAAATACTGAAAATGATCGGGATGTTCATGCAAGAAATTATGGCATTGGTAGATACTGGACTGATACCGCCTACTTCTGTAGCAGACTGTGTTAGTCGTGCCATGAGAGCTGAATTTCATGTAGCCCAATAGAAGGAGGAAAGAGAGAAGAACTGGGAGGCCAAAAAGAAGGAGAGGGCTTTGGTTAAGTCTACACAAGCTGGTCAATCTAGCAAGTCTAATCAGAATGCTAAACCAGGCCAGGGCAATAATCAAGGATCCCAGCAAAACAAGAGGAAAGGCAATTTTACTGGAAATCACCAGGCAAATAATCAAAACTAGCAGCGAAGAACAGCTGGTAATGCAGAATCCAATGTACCAAATTGTCCTACATGCGGGAAGAAACAATCTAGGCAATGCAGATTTGGGCCACTTGTTTGTTATGAATGTGGAAAGGAAGGTTATTATACCAGGAACTGTCCAAGCAATAGATAGGGTGTACAAGGCACTTCCCAACCGCACCAGACATGCCCACAAGCTCATTCCCTTCAGGCCAGGGTTGAAGAGTCTCCAATAAGGCCACAACGCTAGGAGCGTATGTAACGTGCTGATGCTCGTGTGATGGCCTACACCAAGGAGGATGTAGAGGCAGGAACATTAAATGTGGTGACAGGTCAGCTTCCTATCACTAGTCATGTAGCCTCTGTACTATTTGATTCCAGTGCTACGCATTCTTTTGTTTTCTATGAATTTGCTAACAAGATAGGACATCCTAAGGACTATATGGGAAGAGTATTTAAGACAGTTTTACCCTCTGGGGAAGTATTGTTCTCCAATTACTGGCTACCTCATGTACCAGTATATGTAGCAAATAGAGAGCTATATGCTGAGTTGATCGTAATGAAGATCGTGGATTATGATGTGATTCTAGGCATAGATTTCCTAGGGAAATATCAAGCTACGATCGACTGTCGAAATTGAAAAATAGTATTCCAACCCAAGGAAGAAGAGAGTTTTGAATACGTCGATACTTCTCGAAAACCCGGGAAGGTGATGATCAGTTCACTGAAAGTGTGACGACCAGAGAATTCTAGCTGTGTAACTTAGTTTAATCTAGGGTTTTCTATGAGTTTTGTAAGCAAGAATGTAAAGAAACACTATGTTTGTAATTAGACAAATTATAGTATTGATAGTAATAAATAGATGTTTTGGAGGAATTAAAATCTCCAAAAATAAGTAGAGAATAAAGTATATGAGTAAGAAAGCGATTTCAGGCCAAAACGCTCAAAAAGGAGTAGTTTCGGTATCCAAACAGTGTAAAGATAAGAATATGGCAAGTCAAAGTAAGAGCACAGCAAGAAAAGTAATTTAGGGTTTTTAAGAGTTTTAAGACAGTATTAGAATAATTTGACAGTACGGATGGCTAGACAAGTCCTCCGGTATGTCACCTCAGAAATTTCGTCATCTTCGGTAAAATGATGAAGCATTTTGGGGCCAAAGAAACCAAGAGATTACCCTAGGTAAAACCTAAGGTTACAAAAGGATTGAAAACTTCGTCATCGATTTTTAGCCCAACGACAGTAGAATAAGGTAAACCGATCACACAGGAGGCGTCAGAAACCCGCCTACGCGATTTCGGTAAAGTTCGGTTTGGTTTGACTTTTGGTCAAACTTTGACCTATGGATTAATTAGATGACATCATGGATGATGTCATAGTTAGGAATAAGAAATTAAAAGAAAAAGGGTGGTAGGTAGGATGAATGGCTAAGATTAAAGGTAGGTAAGATCAACGACTAAGATTAAGCCAAAAATGCAAAGTTGAATTTTTTTAAAATTTTGTGGATAAGGGCTGAATAGGTTAGTTTAACAGCTGGAAAGACAGCCAAAATAATTATATTTTGACCCCAAAAAGTTTGCAAATAAACCCTTAAAAAGTTGCTAAAAAGTCCTTAAAGAAAATTGCTAAAAAGCCCTCCTTTTTGGCCTCCCTTTATAAAAACGTTTTTGGCTTCATGAAATCAGAATTTTTTTTCTGAAATTACAGCCCCTTTGCTGCCCTTTGAAGCCATGACTCTTCCCTTCCATTGAGCTTGAGTTTCTTTAAAGTTTGGTTTCAAAATCTTAAGCAAAGTTCTTCCTAAGCAAGTATTGACTAACATAGCAAGGTAAGCTTGAAATTTCAAGCTTTTCTTTGGTATTTTGAAGCAAAAATCTGTGGCTATGTTGAGTAGAAAGGAATGAGAAAAGTTTAGTTCAAACCTTGTTGTTTAAGGTTAATTAGTTTGCATAATAGTTAAAGAGTAATTTAGAAGCTTGAAACAAGAATTTTTGACGTTAGTTTTGTGAGGAACCCGTGGCTAAGTGTATGGGTTCAAAGAATTTCAAGTTTAATTTAATTAAATTGTTGTTTTAAAGTGTGCTTTAATATGTAAAACAACTAGAAAGAAAATTTGAAAGCTTAAAACCAAAGTGGGATTTGGTTTGTTTCAAGAAAAACCGTATATGTTACTAGGGTTTGGAAAAAATTTTGAGTTGGTTTTGGTTGTTTTAAACATGTGTTTTGATGTGTAAAATGTTTAGAAAGAAAAGTTAAAAAGTTTGAAACAAAATTTTGTAAAAGTTTTCTAAAAAGGAACCATGTATACCTAGTATGAAGAACATGTAAAAAAATCATGTGATTTAGTGTTGTGGTAAGTTAGAATGATGTAGAAGATAAGTTTGTGTAAGTGGTTGAATTGAAAACCAAAGTTTGGTTAAGATTTGGCATAAAAACCCGTGACTTTATAAAGGGATTTCAATAAGAATTTTATTTGGTTCTGGTGTTGAATATGCCTTAAAAACCAAGAAGAAAAGTAAGAGAAAGAATGCTTGAAAGAAAGAAAGTTTGGTGTTGGAAACCAAAACTAAAACCGTGGCCTAAGTGATTGAAAAATAAAGACTTTGTGTGTGAATTGTACATTGAGAATGTGGAAAGATTTTACGTAAAAGTTTAGAAATTTTTGCGTAAAATAGGCCTCTGGTATAGTACGTGGCAGGTTTAGATTAGGATAGATGGTTTTGAGGCATTTTCTAAACGCCGGAAACTTAAAATTTAAGCGGAAATGCTGTCGAAATTTTTAAAACGGCATTAAGGGCATTTCAGGAAACGAGCGATAAAAATATGCTCGGAAATGAAAACCGAGATCCCTCGGTACCTTAGAGTTAGAAGTAAGAAAGTAGGTCTAGTAGAATAGTAAACCGACCCCAAAAATCTAAAATGCCGAGGGGACGGAAAAAAAAAATAATAACATCAAGGGCGTTTTGGGTAACAAGTGTAAGTTTAGGATCGGGATGGAAAAAAAAAACTCGAGCCCTAGGAGACTTAGGTCGGGAAGAGAATATGAAACATTTTTAAGATTAGTAAAAACCTCGTTTGAAGCTCCGAAACGCTAGAAAAACGAGCCACGACCCCAAGGATCGGAATAGTACCACCCGAGGGACGGGTGATAAGTAAACATTGTAATCGCAACAATTAAGTTGTAAAAATTTACCAAGACCTAGAAACAATTGTTTTAAGATTTTAGGGACTCAGAAAATCCCGTTTAAGCACCAAAATGAAAATGTTATGACTCCAAGACCCGTCAGGGGCAAAATGGTCATTTTGACCAAAAAGTCTAGAAAAGTCAAGAAAGGGGCATTAAACCTTCCAGTTAGCTATTTTATGGTTCTCGGACTTAGGAAACCCAATCTAAGCAGAAAAATAGAAACGTCCCCTGGCCCAGTTACTATTCATGTGCACGGCACTATTCACCATCAAAATTTACTATTCACCCAGTTTACCAAAATTTCTGAAATGCTCGAAAATGGTTGCTAGAGTGCTAGAAAAGTCGAAACAGAGTCATTAGGACTTTAAATGTCGTTATAAGACTTTAATTAAGATTTTGAAAGCTAAAGTTCAGATTTTAGTATAATAAAGTCAGTTAATGAAAATGTATTAACTGATAATATTATGTCTTTAGGAAATTCAACTAGAGACAGGCAAAGGAGCTCGACGGACCACAGAAGTTTACACTAGCATAAGTGCTGTAAGTACAGACATTTAATTGTCTACTCACGAATTGACTTGTCATAGAGTTGTATTATATATATATACACATTTAAGTTATTCAGTTTGTGACATGATACTAACATGTTCACTAGAATAGTTAAGCAAGATCAGAAAAGAAAAGAGGAATAAGATAAGTCAAATAATAAGACTTAAGTTAAGGTTGGCGTACCGGCCTCTCCAGTTTTGAGGTTCAAAGATAGCCTCCACCCCAGTTGTGTGGCGCTGCCTCGTTAATAACGAGGTAGTTGATGGCTTGACTTGCTACCTATAGGTAGTAGTCCAGAGATGACCTTAGGGTTGATTGGTGGGTCGCTCCCTTGATCCTCTACTGGTCTTCACACACTAGGTACGTCCAACCACGGGCCCACAAGTGAAAGATTAAGCAAGATAAAGTAAAGCAATGAAAAGGAAGAAATAGAATAGAAAGAATAAGTAAAGCATAGGAGTAAGAAAATAATTGGTCATAAGTTAACTAACCCTAAGTGTGGTGTATTCAGCTTATTTACTTGTATGTTTGTACTTACTGAGCTTTAGCTCATTAGTCTATTCGTGATGTAGGTAATAAAGGTAAGCAACCAGCAATATGAAACAAGAGTAGCAGACTGGCAGGTAGATCCCAGCGATGTCATGGACGGGTTATGGTTCCGTTCCGCAGAGTTCCGTTGTAATCAAAGTGTAAAAGAAAGAAAGTGTAATAGTGATGTATATGTATAAAGATAAGACAAGAGTGTAGTATGTAAAGTAGTGAAACGAGCTTAAAAGTATGTTTTAATTTTTACGTACTTTAAAGTAACTAGACCGCAAAATATATTTTGGGAAAAAAATATTAAGTAGTACGTATATATTTATGTATACACGATTTCAAAGAATTAATAGTTTCATTCAGTCAAGTTTTAAAAAAAAGAAAAAGAAAAAAAAATATTCCTAGTTTTTCAAGAACAAATCTTTTAAACCCCCAAGAAGAAGAAAGTTATAAAGACAAGCAAGCTAAGTAAGAATAAGCAAAGAATAAAGAAAGCAAGCAAGATAAGGTGGACGACCTAAGCTAGAGGGGTCACCCACAGAAAGCAAGTAAGCGGATGGCCAATGGAGGAACAGAAACTTCAACCTGAAGATGTTCCTGTTGTTAATGAATTTCTTGACGTATTTCCAGAAGAGTTACCAGGGATACCTCCAGAGAGAGAAATCTCGTTCGAAATTGAGTTGATGCCTGGAACGGCACCTATTTCCAAAGCACCATACCGCATAGCTCCAGTGGAGTTAAAGGAGCTACAGGAACAATTAAAGGAGCTTTTGGACAAAGGATTTATTAGACCGAGTTATTCTCCATGGGGTGCACCTGTGTTGTTCGTCAAGAAAAAGGATGGAACGTTCTGTTTGTACATTAATTACTGGGAGTTGAATAAGGTTGCGATCAAAAATAGGTATTCGTTACCTAGAATTGATGACTTATTCGACTAGTTAAAAGGCGCAGCGGTATTTTCTAAGATCGACTTACGATTAGGATATCACCAGCTGAGAGTTAAAGAAAGTGATATTCCTAAGATGGCGTTTAGGACTCGTTATGGTCATTATGAGTTCCTTGTGATGCCATTCGGATTAACAAATGCGCCAGCAGCGTTCATGGACTTGATGAACAGAATCTTTAAAGAGTATTTGGATAAGTTTGTCATTGTATTTATTGATGACATTCTTATATACTCAAAGACTCATGAAGAGCACAAGGAGCATCTGAGGATCGTGTTGCATACGATAAGGAAGCATCAACTGTATGCCAAATTCTCAAAATGCGAGTTTTGGCTGGATATAGTACATTTCCTTAGACATGTTGTATCCCAAGAAGGTATTGCTGTAGATCCGACGAAGGTAGATGCAATTAACCAATGGCCTGCACCCAAGAGTGTGATGGAAATACGCAGTTTCTTAGGGTTAGCTGGTTATTATCGGAGGTTTGTAGAGGCATTCGCACATTTAGCTGCACCTCTTACTACTCTTACACGCAAGGAAAGGAAGTATGAGTGGACTATGGAATGCGAAAGAAGCTTCCAGGAGTTAAAGAGATGGTTGACAAGCGCACCAATCCTTACGCTTCCCACTGAAGGGGAGAAGTTTGTGATCTACAGTGATGCATCTAAAATAGGATTGGGAGCAGTCCTGATGCAAGGCGGCAAGGTGATTGGCTACACTTCGCGTCAATTAAAGGATCATGAAAGGAATTACCCTACACATGACCGTGAACTTACTGGAGTAGTGTTTGCACTTAAAATTTGGCGACACTGTCTCTATGGAGCCTAGTGTCAGATTTTTACTGATCACCAAAGCTTGAAGTATTTCTTCACACAAAAGGAGCTCAGTATGCGACAAAGAAGATGGTTGGAACTGGTAAAGGATTATGATTGTGAAATCCTATATCATCTAGGGAAGGCCAACCGTGTAGCAGATGCTTTAAGTAGAAAGTCTACCATATCGCACCAGCTACCGATAAAAAGGCTTCCGAAACCATTGCAGTAAGAGATAAATTATTTGAACTTGGAGCTGATATCCGGAAGATTGGCTGCACTCCAAGTGGAATCATCATTGTTTGAGGATATCAAGGATGCTCAAAGACGAGATCCAAGAATGACAAATTCTCCGGAAGGAATTTATAAGGATGGAATGATCCTCTATCAAGGAAGAATTAATGTTCCGGCTGATGAGGAACTTAGAAGGTGGATCAAGTTAGAAGCCCATGAGACACCATATTCGGTTCATCCCGGAGCTAGTAAGATGTATCAGGACTTGAATTTACAGTTCTGGTGGAAAGGGATGAAGAATGATATAGTGAAATTCGTGAGCAGATGCATGACCTGTCAGAGAATCAAAGCGGAACATAAACATCCAGCAGGAATATTGGAACCTTTGGAGATTCTGAATGGAAATGGGAACACATTACGATGGATTTTGTAATGGGACTCCCAAAAACCCGAGAAGGTTATGATGCCATCTGGGTTATTGTGGACAGACTGACCAAGACGGCACGGTTTATATCTGTCAAGATGACTTTTTCATTGGAAAAGTTTGCTTAGTTGTACATAACTCACGTCGTTAGATTACATGGAGTACCAAAATCCATTGTATCAAATCGAGATGCACGATTCACTTCAAATTTCTGGAAGTGTGTGCAAGAAGCCATGGGTACTGAATTGAGACTCAGTACGGTATTTCATTCGCAAACAGATAGACAATCAGAGCAGACCATTCAAACATTAGAGGACATGCTTCAAGCTTATGTAATGGATTTTACGGGAAATTGGAACGAGAAGTTACCATTAATTAAATTCTCGTACAATAATAGTTACCAAGATTCCATAGGAATGGCACCTTATGAGGCCCTTTATGGACGGAAATGCAGATTGTTGATACACTGGTACGACCTGCGAGAGAAGCAGCTGCATAAGACGGATTTTATACGAGAAACTTTCAATGCCGTTGTAAGAATTCAACGTCAAATGAAAATTGCACAAAGTCGACAAAAGAGTTATGCAAATAAGAGGTGGAGATCCTCGGAGTTTGATGAAGGAGACTTCGTGTTTCTTAAGGTATCGCCTATGAAGGGGATTATTCATTTCTGTAAGAAGGGGAAATTGAGTCCAAGATATATCGGACCTTATGAAATTGTCGAACGCATTGGAAGGGTCGCTTACAGTTTAGCGTTACCTCCTAAATTGTCGGCAGTACATAATGTATTTCATGTGTCGATGCTAAGAAAGTATATACCAGAACCATCCCATGTGTTGAAGCATGAACCTATTCAGATCCACGAGGATTTGACATATGAACAACAACCTATTCGAGTACTGCTCGCGAAGAGAAAGTACTGAGGAATAAGACAATCCCACTAGTGAAGATTTTGTGGAAAAATCACAACATTGAAGAAGCTACATGGGAATGAGAAGATGAGATGAGGAGTTTATAGCCCCACTTGTTCTAATTTTTTGGGACGAAAATTTTATAAGGAGGGGTGAATGTGACAACAGGGAAATTCTGGCATTCTCGGAAGAAAATATACAAATGTATGTATATAACAATTTGTACTATTTAAATAGTGAAATGAATGTATTTATATTATGTAGAATGTATTAAAATGTTCTAACAATACTGACGGGTAAGAAGTCAGTGTTGATAAAGTTCACTGAATTGAAACGGGTGGAACAGTGTCAAAAAACGGCATTGAAAACCTAATTGGTGCATTAAAAAGATGAAAAACTTCTAGGATTGATTTTGATCAAGCAGAAGTAGCATAAATTGATCCGACTGCACAAGAGACCTCAGGAACCTGCCGGGACAATTTCAGGAAAATTTCGGCTCGAACTGACATCGCTCAAAAAGTAGTCGAATTAATATGAATAGTAAAGTCAAAGTCAAAATGTTTACTTTGCATTTACGACATCATAAAGCCATTTATTAAATGGTTTAAATTTGGTGGTTGGTGGCATTAATGGCCAAGATTAAATTTGCTTTTGATCTAAAGGCTTAGATTTGGCCAAAATTAGCCAAATTATTTTTGTGAAAATATGGAAAGAAATGGCATGAAAGTTGTTGAATTTTCATTGGTTGGAAGCTAAACTAATTAGTTTCCTTTGTTACTTAAGTCGGCAAAGTTTGAAACAAAGGCACTCGTAGCTTATTCAAAGCCAAAACAAAGAAAAAAAAAATTTCTAAGTGTTTCAAGAGAGCAACCGTAAGCAACCAAGGAGAACCAAGCCAAACATTCAAGTTTTCTTCACAAAAGTGGCAGTAAACTCTTCATTAAAGTCAAGGGAAGCAAGAAATCAAGGTAGCCATCTTTGGTTTGAAATTTTTCTTGGTTTTTCATTGAAAAATCCGTGGGTTGTTGGCTTGAAGGATGAGAAATTTTGTGATTTATTTTGGTTGATTTGGTGCTTGGGTTTTGTTAATGATTTGATTAGAAGAATGGATTCATTGTTGTTTAAGTGTTGTAATGCTTTAAATCATGTTTTGGATTAAATGGAAAACATGATTTGCACGGTTAGAAAGCTTGGAAAAATTTTGGTATCTAATAACCCTAAAATGGCCGTGTGGTGTAATTAGGGTTTGGTGAACATTTTTGCGTGATTAACTTGATGTTTGGATAGTTAAATTCATGCATTGAATTATAGAAATGTTGGTTATGAGGTTGAAAGCATGAAACAAAATGTTGTGCATGTTTTTCCCTAAAATGGCCGTGGGTTATGTGTGTTGAAATACCCTAAGAATTGTGTTGTAAAATGCATGGAAAATGGCTTGAAAATGTGCTAGGTAATACTCTTTGAATAGCCTAAAATTTAGTTGAAAAATTGAAAAGTTTTGGCTAGGTTTTGAGTATGAAAACCGTGGCTAAACTTAAGGGTAAAATTGAAAGAATTTTATTAATTGTGGTTCAAAATGTGAATTGTTAAATGTGTGAGCTTTTATATAAAAGTTTGGGAAACTTTTACATAAAATAGGACTTTGGTATAGTACGTGGCAGGTACATATGGTCCGAGGCGTACCTAACGCCGTTAGCCTTAAATTTATGTCGAAATGCTGACGAAATTTCAAAAAACGGCATTTAGGGTAAAAAGGGAATCGAGAGTAAAAGTTTAGGGTCGGGTCGGAAACCCGACTCCTTAAAGGAAAATTAAATAAGGGAAACCTAAGGGGTGGTTTGTGAATAGCAACCCATCCCCTTAAAAATGGAAAATGCGTGTGAAACTGAAAAACCGACTCCGAAGGGGGGGCTTTTTTGGGAAACGAAGTAAAGGTCCGAGTCGGGTACCGAAAATCCGAGCCTCATAGACCTAAATCGGGTAAGTTTAGATGAACGTTTTCAATACTTGTAAAACATCCATTTGAGGCTCCAAAACGATAGAAAATCATTAAACCGACGTAAGGGTCTGAATAGTACTTCCCAAGGGTCGGGAAGGTGAAAAATGAAAATAAAATAGAAACGAACCCAGTAATGAATAGAAAAGAGTCAGAAAAGTTCCTGAGAGCCAAAAAGTGCAGTCTAGATTGAGAAAATCCCGTCAGGGGTATAATTGTAATTTTACCAAAATATAGGGGTAAAATCGCAATTTTTCAAAAGTTGAGAAAAATGGGGAAAATGATAAATAAGGCCTAAAAAGTTATAAATAGGTTTTATTTAAGCTTTTTAATAAAAATTAAAAGCTGTATATGGAAATGAAATTAAAAGACAAGGTTTTGTCTGTAGGATCCCAAAATTGACCCACGAGGAGAGCGATTAAAGATCCAGGAAGGAAAAGGAGAAGAGACGGATAAGGTAAGTTTAGACATTTATCTGTCCACAACATGTAGCATTATTATTGCTAACTTTGATGTACTAACTATAAGTTAGGTACATAAGTGCTACAGGCACTATTATAGAATAGAGAGAGAGAGACGAAATGTGCTACAGGCACTATTGAAATGGGACACGTAATAAATTGTGCTTTGGGCACTAGAGCGAGGTTAATGAAACTCACTCACGTGAAATTAAAATGTGAACCATTCCTAACCATGGGGCAATATGGAGTCACCGGGTTAGAACTTTAAAAAAAGTCAGTAATGAAACCACTTTTGGTGTGCCAGCCTTCCGTACAGGGAGATAAACTTTGCCTTCGGGGCTATGATGATGAGATTAAGGCTGTGGAGGTCAGCACTAATGTACCGCTCCCAATCATGTACAACTTTGCCTTCGAGGCTATGATCATGAGATTAAGGCTGTGGAGGTCAGCACTAGTGTAGCGCTCCCAGTCATGTGCGCTAAAATGGTATTGCCAACCTGAGCTCAAAACCAGAACATAATTAAAAATAATTACCTAAAACTGAAACTGTGCCATAATTGAGCATAAGACAGTTTCGTGAGGGTACTAACACCGTGGTTAATGTACTGTTGATATACTGTGTTGTAGTCAAAGTTACTATTCATGATGAATACTAGTCAATGTTACTATTCATGATAAATAGTACTATTCATAGAAATTCTATTTCTTACATGTTTGAACTTACTGAGCCTGTAGCTCACCATTTTTGCTTATGTTGCAGGTAAGCAACCAGCTCACTAGCTTTGTTTGGCCAGATGGCGGACGAGATAGCGAGTGTCAAATGGGATAGGAGGCCAAGGGATATGGTCTTTCCAGAGTCTTTCCGCTAAGCGATAACAGAGAAAAGAAAGAGAAACAGTTCTTTTGTAATAATATATATTTACGAAAGTACTGTATTATGTAAATTACTTTGTACTTGTAAACAAAGTGATTAGTGGATAATGTTTTACATGATGTTTTAAAAAAAAAATCCCCCCAAAAATGTCATGTTTTACAAAAGAGATAGATTAGCTGACGACCCATGAGAGTACAATCTATCATAGTTAGCTATGAAGCTTAACTGTAATAGTATTGTATGATCTCTACGATGGGCGGGCCGCCACATTTATACCCCCACTTATTCTAATTTTTGAGGACCAAAATTTTATAAGGAGGGGTGAATGTAACGACCAGGAAATTCTGGCGTTCTCAGAAGAAAAAGTACAATTGTATATGTGTGGCAACTTGTACTGTTTAAAGAGTGAAATAAATAAATTTATATTGTTTAGAATGTATTAAAATGTTCTGACAATGCTGATGGATAAAAATTCGGTGTTGAGAAATTTTGTTGAAGCAAAACGGGCGAAACGTGTCAAAACGACATTAAAAACCCGAACCAGTGCCTATGGTGTACTAAAAGATGAAAAACTTCCGGGATTGATTTTAATCAAACGAAAGCAGTATAAATTGATCCAACTGCACCAGAGACCTCAGGAACCTGCTGAGACGATTTCAGGAAAATATTTGGCTCAATCCGACATTGGTCAAAAAGTAGTCGAATTAATATGAATAGTAAAGTCAAAGTCAAACTTTTGATTTTGCATTTATGACATCATTTAAGCCATTTATTACATGTGTAAAAAGCGGTAGTTGGTGGTATTAATGGCTAAGATCAATTTACTTTATGATCTAAAGGCCTAGATTTGGCCAAAATTAGCCAAATTAATTTTGGCAAAAAAAGGAAAGTATTTGGCTAGAAAAGTGTTGAAATTTGATTGGTGGAAAGCCTAATTAATTGGGTTCTTTAACAAAAAGAGTCGGTTGCTTTGTGCTTAGTGAATCCATAGCTAATTCAAAGAGAAAGATAGCCAAAAAAATTTTTCTATGTGTTCCCTAGAGCAAACCGTGAGCACCCAAGAAAAATCAAGCTAAAAATTCAAACTTCCTTCACCAAAGTGGTAGCAAAATCTTCATTGAAGTCAAGGGAAGCAAGAAATCAAGGTAGCTATCTTTGGTTTACATTTTCTCTTGCTTTTTCATTAAAAAATCCGTGGGTTAAATAGTGTGAAGGATGAAATTTTTAGGTTGGTTTTGGTTGATTTGGTGCTTGGGTTTTGTTAAGGGTGTGATTAGTGGAAAAACCATGTATTTTGTTTAAAGAAAAACAAAGTTTTGGTTGGCTTTTCAATGGTAAATCCATGGCTTACCTTGAACGTCCTACACTTTATGGCCAAATTTCTTCTTTATATCTAAGGAATGAAATTTGAATTTAAATCCTCCTTGGATTTGTGGAATTTAAATTTTAATTAAAAATCCCAAGTGATGGCCGAATATTTTAGGGTTTTTTTTTTAAGTTAAAATTGTTGACTTTTTGAGCGGAATTTGACTAGAAAACCAACCTAGGGTTTCCAAAAGATTTTTTAATTACTTTTTGGCACACTAATTTTATTTAAATTATATATTGACCATTAAATAAAATTTAAGGTGTCACAAATATCTACCACTAAAAATAGTTTCGTCCTCGAAACTTTAAGAATTACTCCACACTAAAGAAGAGAATAAGAATATGAATAACTTCTCATTTCATTAAGCAAATCTAAATGCACCTTTTAGAACATATAGTGGTATATCTACCACTATGAATAGAGTAGGGTTACAAAACAAACTTAGGTCGACTACATTACAAGTACTCTACTGCTTAGCAAACCATTCAGCATGGTTCTCACGCATATCTTTCTCGGTTTCCCATGTGGCTTCCTCTTCACCATGGTTACCCCAAAGAACCTTCACCATGGGTATTATTTTCGTTCTCAGCTGCTTGACCTTACGATCCAAAATCTTCACTGGAACCTCGACGTAAGAGACATCTGGTTGGATTTCTACATCATCTGTTGAAATGACTTCTGACTCTGCTCGTGCACTCTTCCTCAGCATCGATACATGGAAAACGTTGCGCACTCCCAAGGTGTCGGGTAACTTCAGCTCATATGCGACCTTACCAACTCTGCGTACGATCTCGAAAGGTCCAATGTAACGCGGTGCTAACTTCCCTTTAACTCCGGAACGAGAGATACCTTTCTTCGGTGAAACCTTTAGCAACACAAACTCTCCGACCTTGAACTCTAACGGCTTTCTGCGTTGATCTGCATAGCTCTTCTGTTGACTCTGTGCTGTTAGAAGTCGTTGTTTGATGATGGAAATCTTCTCGTACTGGTCTAGGATCATCTCGGGTCCACCCACTGGTGCTTCCTGGTTGTCAACCCAATAGATGGGTGATCGACAAGGCTTTCCGTACAACGCTTCAAAGGGTGCCATTCCGATACTCGCTTGATAACTGTTGTTGTATGCGAACTCTGCCATATAGAGGTGTTTGCTCCATCGATCTCCAAGATCAAGAACGCAGGCACGTAGCATATCCTCGAGGATCTGTATAAGACGCTCCGACTGACTATCTGTCTGCGGATAAAAAGCGTTGCTGAAGTTCAGTTCTATGCCTAGAGCGTCCTGTAGACTTTGCCAAAAGCGAGCGTTGAAGCGCGTATTGCGATCAGAAATGATCACCGAAGGGACTCCATGCAATCTGACTACATTTCTCATGTAAAGCTCAGCTAGCTGGTTCCTGGTGCAAGTCATCTTAAACGGGATGAAGTGCGCAGTCTTCGTGAGACGATCTACAACTACCCAGGCTCCATCAGATCCATCATGTGCTCTCGGTAAGCCGGTTAAGAAGTCCATTCCTATACTATCCCACTTCCACCGAGGTATTGGAAGTGGTTGGAGCAGACCTGCGGGTCTCTCCCGTACTGCCTTTACTTTCTGACACATCAAACAGTTGGCCACGAAGTTCTTCACATCTAACTTCATAACTCTCCACCAAAGCTGCCGTCTTAAGTTTTGATACATCTTGTTTCCACCTGGGTGCATGGCGAACCTCGACTGATGAAACTCTGACAAGATCTCCTGTATAAGCTCTGGGATATGTGGCACTGCTAAGCGACCTTCATTGTAAAGAATTCCACTGGCGTCCATCGACCACTCTGCAACATGCTTGCCCTTTAATAATCTATCTCGGATGTCAACGAAATGTGTATCTGCCAACTGATTCTCCTTGATCCTCTGCACGTAGTCTGGTTCCATCACTAAGTTGTATAACACTGGGTGACCCTGAACTTCGCCAAAACGAACTTGATAAGCTGTGAGAACTCTGTCCTTTTCCTACTCATCTATATGCATCGCCATTATAGAAGCGTCATGATCAAGATTGGGAACTGCCTCTCTTTTCCTGCTTAGTGCATCTGCAACCACGTTTGCTTTACCCGGATGGTACTCGACTTGGAAGTCGTAGTCTTGCATGTATTCTACCTACCTTCTCTGATGCAGGTTGAGATCTTTCTATGTAGCTAGGTATTTCAAACTCTTGTGATCTGAAAACAGTCTAAAACTGGCACCGTACAGATAACAACGCCAAATCTTAAGCGCAAACACTACTACAGCTAACTCTAGATCGTGTGTAGGGTAGTTTCGTTCGTGTTGTTTCAGCTGTCGTGAGGCATAAGCGACAACTCGGTTCTGTTGCATCAAGACTGCTCCAAGACCTTGATGAGAAGCATCGGTGTAGACATCATATACTTGATCCTAATCCGGAATGATAAGGATAGGTGCAGACGTCAAACGACTCTTTAACTCTTGGAAGACTGACTCACAGCTGTTGTCCCAAACGAAAGGTACATCCTTCTTTGTCAGATTGGTGAGGGGAGCGGCGAGCTTGCTGAAGTCCTGTACAAAACGTCGATAATATCCTGCCAAGCCCAAGAAGCTTCGGATCTCTGGAACATTCTTCGGTCGTTCCCACTTAAGAATCGCTTCAACCTTGGATGGATCAACTGATATACCATCTCCTGAGATGATATGTCCGAGAAACTTAACCTCTGTCATCCAAAACTCACATTTTTCTTTCTTAGCGTACAACTGATGTTCACGAAGAGTCTATAAAACTATACTGAGATGCTGTGCACGATCTTCACGAGTTAGGGAATAGATGAGGATGTCGTCGATGAATACGATGACGAACTTATCAAGAAAAGGTCGGAAGACTCTATTCATCATATCCATGAAGGCTGCTGGCGCGTTTGTCAAACCGAAAGGCATTACTAAGAACTCGTAACTGCCATACCTCGTTCGGAATGCCGTCTTCAGGATATCCTCCTCTCTAACCCGAAGCTGATGATAACCGGATCTCAAATCAATCTTGGAGAAGAAACAAGCTCCACCCAACTGGTCGAACAAGTCATCTATACGTGGTAACGGATACTTATTTTTGGCGGTCACACTGTTGAGCTTTCTGTAGTCCACACAGAGACGAAGCGAACCGTCGGCTTTCTTCACAAAAAGGATTGATGAACCCCAAGGTGAGTTGCTGTCTCGGATAAAGCCCAGCGATTTCAACTCATCCAGCTGCTTGTGTAACTCTTTCATCTCTAGAGGTGCCATACGATACGGAGCAGAAGCAAAAGGAGCTGCTCTAGGAACTAAGTCGATACGAAACTCTATTTCTCGGTGAGGTGGTAAACCTAGAAGAGCTTTTGGAAAAGCATCTGGAAAACTATCGACAACAGGTATAGATTGAGTACTCTTTTCAGAACTGGATCCTTCTACCGCACACAAGGATAAGAAGTAAAGAATACCCTGTCTACTCTTCGACACTAACCTTAGAGCAGATCTATCAACATCTGAAACTAAGCTTAACTGATAGGACACTACATGTCCGAAATCAGTTGTAAAGATAACGCGACGATTACGACAATCAAGCATAATCCCATATCGGGAAAGCCAGTCATATCCCAGAATAACATCATAAGCAAACATAGGCATTACTACAAGTGATGCCTCCAAACAAACATCCCCAACATAAATATAGGCTTGACACCCATCACTAACAGTAGTCGTGCCCAACGGGGATTTCACACATAAGGGAGAGTCAAGATTTTGCAGTTTTAAACCAAGTGAACGAGCATAATGTTGGGCTATAAAAGAGTATGTAGCTCCGGTGTCAAACAAAACATGTGCATATGTACCAAAGATAGGAATTATACCATCTAATGTAGTCGGTGTATGATCTATCTCCATGCTGTCAGCTCCAAGAGCGTGTACCTGTGGTGCCTTACCACGATTTTGAGCTGTATTCCCTCGTTGATAGCCTGTACTCTGACCCTGTGGTGGCGGTCTCTGATAACTCGGCACTGGGAACTGCTGTAGCGGTGTAGCATGTAGAGCATAAGGCGCAGTTTACTGGCTCGTGCGCTGAGGCTGATAGGGAGTTGGAAGCTGAGGGCGCTGTGATTGCGAAAACTGGGAAGTAATCTGTTGCCTCTGTGGAAGACCATTTTGATTCCGCTGATGATGATGTCTATGAGCATTGTCTCTTGACTGTCTCTTCGGGCAGACATTTCTTTTATGGCCTTCATCACCACACTCGAAGCAGGTAATCACATTCACCCGACCCTGTCGCTGTCCAGAAGACTGATGAGAACCTGACCCCTGAGACTGCCGGTTCTTCTGGTAAGGAGTCTGCGGCTTGTGTTGAGGCTTGTTGCGGATTGGTCCAGACTTGTTTTTGTTACGAGCTTCAAGGAACTCCTTGTCGCCCTCTTCCACTGTCAATGCCTTAGCAACTATCTGCTGGTAGCTATCCCTGATCTGGAACGGTTGTACACCCCTCTTCACATAGAGGCTAAGCCCTTCCTCAAAGCGGAGACACTTAGTAGCTTCATCCAAACCTGATCCTTCGCATACCGGGCCAACTCAGTGAACTTGGCTTCATATTCCCGCACTGACATAAACCCTTGCTTCAAACGGATGAACTCCCTAGCTTTTCTGTCGCGGAACTGAGCTGAAAAGAAACGCTCGTGAAAACACTCCCCGAAAACTGTCTAAGAAGACCTCTGCTCTGTAGGAAAATAAATCGGTAAAAACGTATCAGAGTGGCGCAGCGGAACAATAAAAATTTTTAGATCGTTAAATATCTCATGATGCCATATACAATAAACCAACAACAATTAAAATTCATACCTCAAGGATGCCAATCTTGCAGGAGGAGAATGACCGGAGGCTTCAACCAACTAGCCTTCTCTACTATTCTCCAATTCCCGAATGGCTGAGTATGTGGGCACTCTGAACCTCGATCGGTATGCTAGCACTGCTAGTCTTCTTCCAACCACCCAGATCTCTAAAGAACTTTATTGTCACGATGAGCTGTGCAACAATAAGCCTGCTCACCTGAGAGTCTGTGGTCTGAGAGAACTGGAGTGGCAGGACCTCTATTTATAGACCTGCATGAGGTGATTCTCTGAATTTGAATTGGATTAGGAAAAGATATTTTCCCTTATCCATATCCATAAAATCTGAATTTTTCCAAGGGAGAATCTCCACAATAAAATTCGGTTTTCTTAGGATAAATCCAATCCAAATCTAAACAAGATTTTAACTAGAATTTAATCTCCCTTTTTCAACCAAAAAATCTGAAATTTCTAGGAGAAAATCTTCTCCAAAATTTCGCCCACTTTTAGGATAAGGAAGAATCAAAATTCCACTAGGATTTTCAAGCTTGAATCTTATCTCAACCTTATCCAAAAATAACCGAATTTCCTAGGAGAGATTCTCCCTAATTTCGGCCACTTTTCAGGGAAGGAGAGAATCCAAATTCAACTAGGATTGAAGCTTGAATTTTCCTTTGAACCTTATCCACAAAAACCAAAATTCCATTGAGGATTATCCTCAAAAATTTCATCCACTTTTGTTGGGATTTAGATTCAAAATTCAAGTAGGATTCTAACAAGATTATCCTCCCCAAATCCAACTCAAATTTGAATTTCAAACCTTATGGATTTTCCACAACAAATTCGAATCCTATTTGGACTGTGATTCAAAATTTGAATTTCAAATTTCAAATTCAAATTTCAAATTTCAAATTTCAAATTTCAAATTCCACAAAACAGTTGTGTTTCATATTCTTGTTCTCATGGATAATTTTCTACAACTCCAATCCAATCTCAAATAAAATCATGGCAACTTTATTTGGAGTTCGAATAATTGTGTACTCTATTATCCCAAACAAAATCTGAATCCAACAGGAGAGAATCTTGTCTACCATCCTAATCCTGTGTCATCACCATCCATGCATAATAAACTAGCCAATAGCATACACAAATCAATTTGCCAAACGTTAAGGAATTATGTGGAGCTAGTAGAGGGACTGATTGGACATATATAATCGGGCTCTCGTGCTTCCATATGATCATCATTCTGTACCGAACAACTCAATCATATGATCGCTAATTTCAGAGTCACACCACTATAAACCTGAAACTGAACTCCCAATTATATACCGTATTACGTAAGCCTGTGACGAGCTACTATCCAATGACCTTGTCATATATGCAAAACCCTCATATGATATCCATGATCAGCCTTAGGTCAAAGTCCGTTTAATCCTACTGATCAGGCTACCTTAAAGTTCCATTATACTACCGAATTAAGAAAACGATTATTCACCATATGTGAATAAGAAGTCATCCGCCCAGCAGACGACCCAAGGCCTTGTCTATTTTCACATTCAGTATAATGCCTTTAAGTGGATACCTTTAACTCCTCAGAGCTATGATTCCGATATCTGCAAACAAACCCTTCATCGTATACAAGTCATGCACCCAACGAACCGGTCTATAAGCTTACTACCTCTGAGACGCTTTAGCCATTGGAACATCAAAGTACACAAGTCATATACATGAAGAAGTTCATTTACTCAGGATTAAGGTTATTGCACAATGAACGTCAAAAGCAGATTGATCCACTCATAGCGGACTACGTAGATCAATCACGCTTTAGTCCCGGTCTAATATGTCACCACCAAGCAACATATCTATGTCTCTACTTGGGAGTCCAGCTCCAGACAGTCAAGACAGGCCGTCCCCTCCAAGGCTTTAGACAACATAATAGTCTTAACATGAGTTAGATGCTCGGTCTAACCCCATAGACTACAGACCATAGTTTAGACTGCTAACTTTAGAACATTGCCTTCTCACATACAAAAGTCCATTGCATGCAACGTTCCAACAGTTTTAACATAAGCAATCAGTGAGCCATATTTGTTTACATTTACTTTAACATGCAAATAAGACGAGGACAGATAGCAATGTAATGAATAACCTCTATGTATAATTTTATTATCCAGTTCAAAATGAATACATCAAAATGTCTCTAATACTTAGGGCATTTCCTAACATGCTCCTCTGTCAAACCATCCTCGATACTAGCCCGCCAGGTAGAGGCTAGACCCACCAGCTTGTTGGAAGCAAACTCAACCCAGAACTCTGTGGGTGTAGCGGTCAACTTTAGCTGCTTGCGAATGGCATCAAACCAGTAGTCGGCATCCATCTCTGTGCCCGTGCCGTCGAAAGTGGGTACGTGAGGCTTAAAGAAAAGAGTTAGGGCTGCCTGTTTCGGATGTATCATAGGCTGGGTAGGTACTGCTCCAGAGGTAGGGTTTTCGGTGGTAGGCGTTTGCTAAGGAGTCTGAGAAGAACTCCCCGCTCTCGGGGTCTCATTAGGAACAACATTGGCTACAGGAGTTGGGTTAGGTGTTCCAAAAGGTAAGACGGTGAGGAGAGCCTGTATCGCCGCCGTGAGGTTCTGCATCGCCGTTAGCTGATCATTCGGTGTAGGAACCGTTGCATTCTGTCTCCCTTGAGGGTGCGTGTTCCCGGGGTTCTCTTCGTCGTTGCCTCTCTGCTGCCTCTGACTACGCGTGCCGGGACGAGCCATTTTGCTGAATAAGATTGAAGGAAGAGGAAATCCTATAAGCTTCTAAGAGTAAGGAAAAACCATGCTTGGGTATTTTGAAAACATTTTGATGAAAACCCTTTTGAAAACATTTTGATGAAAAACCCTTTTGAAAACCTGGGCTCCGATACCATTATGTGTCACGGCCCAAAATTTAGACACGTGACACGGCAGCCAAATCATAATATCAACCCAAGATTTAAGGAAAACATTTATTACAAAAACAACGGGTCAACATTATAATTTAGCTAAGGCTAATTATAAAGTAGCATCATAACCACAAAACAAAATAAAGTAGAAAGTAAATACCTTTTAATGCGGAAATCAAACACAAAATCGGTTTTCAAAAGAAATTACCAACCATAAATATTCCCAAGCATAGAATTTAAATAACGTGAAATGAAGTCCAAACTTAATGTCTCATTACATCAGAACGAGAAACAGAAAGAAGAAGATGGAGAAAATTGATAGCATCATCCTCGGTAGAAACGGATAGCTCAACGATTTTCGGAACTGCTACCTCCCGCACCTGGAAGTAGTCATTTCGAAATCACAAAGAAAAAGGGACGTGAGCGCTGGCTCAGTAGGACAGAAACAAAGTGGGTTAACAGATAACATTTAAAAGTATGGCATAATATTCGTTTCCAAAAATAATCAACAATTAAAAAAAATACATGACATAATAATCATAAAAAAAATAATCAACAGTTTCATGAAAAACATTTTTAATACAAGTTTTATTTTGTTGAGGACTTAGCGTAGCTGCAATATACGTGCCCCAATATTAAAATAATAAATCATTAAAACAACCATCATATTATGAGTGAGGACTTGTCGTAACTATAATATACGTGCCTCGAATTGAATTATCCTAGATCATCTCGTTACGGTCTAAATAGGCCGAACGGCCCTGCACAGGTTTAGGGACCTTCCCCCATGGCGTCAACTCTGGGACGCACACATCATTTACAATGATCGTGAACTAGAGCTCAATTATGTTCACCAGATTATTCAAAAGATGGTATTTACCAAGTTATATTATGCCATTAATCAAAACACGCTTTAAAATACACATTTAATACAAAACACTTTGCATGCGTTTATTTCATCCAAAAATAGTATAATAATTTCATAAACTGAAAACAGCATGCCATCGATAAAACAGGGGAATTTAAAACACTTGACTACTCCCAGAAAAGGCTTGAACGTCCTACACTTTATGGCCAAATTTCTTCTTTATATCTAAGGAATGAAATTTGAATTTAAATCCTCCTTGGATTTGTGGAATTTAAATTTTAATTAAAAATCCCAAGTGATGGCCGAATATTTTAGGGTTTTTTTTTAAGTTAAAATTGTTGACTTTTTGAGCGGAATTTGACTAGAAAACCAACCTAGGGTTTCCAAAAGATTTTTTAATTACTTTTTGGCACACTAATTTTATTTAAATTATATATTGACCCTTAAATAAAATTTAAGGTGTCACAGTTTTTACCTAAAGTGGCCATGGGTATGAATGGTTAAAGAAACCTAAGAATTGTGTTGTAAAATGGCTTGAAAATGTGCTAGGTAATAGCCTTTGAATAGCCTAAAATTTGGTTAAAGAATTGAAAAGTTTTGGCTAGGTTTAGGATAGGAAAACTGTGGCTAAAGCTAAGGGCAAAATTGAAAGAATTTTGTTAATGGTGTATGGAAATGTGAATTGTTAAATGTGTGAGCTTTTATGTAAAAGTTTGGGAAACTTTTACATAAAATAGGACTTTGGTATAGTACGTGGCAGG
This sequence comes from Antiaris toxicaria, assembly GCA_035233585.1. Classification (NCBI taxonomy): domain Eukaryota; kingdom Viridiplantae; phylum Streptophyta; class Magnoliopsida; order Rosales; family Moraceae; genus Antiaris; species Antiaris toxicaria. Next base: position 51,352,637 of record CP141153.1, read on the forward strand.
TACACATGGTTCGAGGCGTACCTAACACAGGTACACATGGTTTGAGGCACTATTAAATATGGTACACATAATAAATTGTGTTTCGGGCACTAGAGCGAGGTTAATGAAACTCACTCACATGAAATTAAAATGTGAACCATTCCTAACCACGGGGCAATATGAAGTCACCGGGTTAGAACTTTAAAAAGTCGGTAATGAAACCACTTTTGGCGTACCATCCTTCCGTACGAGGACGTAAACTTTGCCTTCAAGGCTATGATGATGAGATTAAGGCTGTGGAGGTCAGCACTAATGTATAGCTCCCTGTCATGTACAACTTTTCCTTCGTTGCTATGATGGTGAGATTAAGGCTGTGGAGGTCAGCACTAATGTACTGCTTCCAGTCATGCGCACTAAAATGGTACGGCCAACATGAGCTCAAAACCAGAACATAAATAAAGATAATTTCCTAAAACTGAAACTATGCCATAATTGAGTAGAAGACAGTTTAGTGAGGGTGACCATCTCCAAAGGGCTGTGGTGGCCGTGGTGAGCATAACTGCAGCCGATGATGGCCGTGGCCCCCAAAGGGCTGGCCACAGGCCTGGGCTATAGCCCATGGCTGTAGGCGACGCTTGCCGCTTGGCGGGCTACTACGCCTAGCCCAGGCATACAGCTTGAGGCTACACATGGTGTGGCAGTGGGCTGCCAGCCCCCCAGGGGTTGGGGGCTGCCCACTGCGGCTCCCGGCCTCCGGGGGCCGAGGGGCTAATGGACCAAAAATCGAACAATTTTGATTTTTAAATTTGAGATTTAATTTTAAATCATGTTTAAAAATATGTAATTGAAAATTTAAATTTTTGGAAATTACATATTATTACACATGATATTTAAAATCATTTAAAGTTTGAATTTGAAATTTAAATTTGAAATTCGAATTTGGAATTTGAATTTGAATTTGAATTTTTGGGATTTAAATTTTAAATGATTCAAGGGATGAGAAATAAATGAAGAGGCTACATAAAGATGGATACAAGAAGTTGGAACAAAATTCAAGACCCAAAGAATGCTTTGGATGGAATTTTGTAATCTTTATTTTCTTTGTTCTAGGATGGAACCATGGCTTGGTTATTTTGTCAATTATTTTTTCTGTGATATGTCATGGATGTATAAATATGTATTGATGGATGTTTTATATGCATATTTGATAACATATCATATGGGATAGGTGAATGCCGCTCATACTATATTAATCATACATATTTGTCAAAACTTACATGTTTTTCAAAATATTGAGTGGGAGAGGGTTTCAAACAAAACCCACAGCCTCCATTGTTGATCCATATGTGAAAGCATGGTAACGCCTTGCGTCAGTTCTGCCCTGACCACACCCCTCGGTAGGTGTTTACCGCTGCCGGTATACTAGGTTGGATCTCCTATGTGGAAATCATGTTTGGGTATGATCCTATTCATGACCACCCCTCAGTGGCTTGGTGGGACGTGGATCGGGCTACGTAAATAATGGTTATACACTCAAGACTCATTTAGTTATTAATCTTCCCTAGAAGCTCTGTTAACTAAACTGGTGGCCAAAATAAGTGGTTATTAATATATGTCTTAACCTTGGATGATTTAAGGCAATATATATTAATTGGACAGGGTCCATGTTCCGACTATTTGTCTCATGACCACCCCTCGGTGGCTTGGGGCAATAGGTGCTGAGAATTACCGTTGCAATGCTACGTGTTTTTCAAGTTTCATGTAGGAACATACTTGTATGTTTTATTTGCTAAATTATCTTTATATTTGCTTGGGCTTTGTAATGATGTCTAGTATAATTTTATTTCAGTTCAAAATGTCACCGACATACCTCATTTCAATACTTACTGAAAATAAGCTGAATGGCGATAATTATGAAGACTGGAAAAGAAATCTATTGATAGTTCTCAACTGCGAGAGACACAAGTTCGTGCTGGACGAACCATGCCCACTTGGGCCCAAACCTGACACATCGCTTGAGAAGGTCTTGGTTGCCTATACTCGTTGGAGAGAATCTAATGAGATAGCTCGGTGTTGCATTTTGGCTAACATGACAAGTGCTTTACAAAAATAGCATAAGGCTTATCAAATTGTTGGGGAGATCATGGAAAATCTGGAGGACATGTTCGGAGGCCAAGAAAAATTGGCTTGATAGTATGCTATAACCAACATTATGAACTCCAAGCAGAAGGTAGGTACTGCGATAAAGGACCATATGATCACTCTAATGGGATTCTTTGCTGAGGCTACTGAAAAAGGTACTCAGTTAGACTACAACACCCAAATCGAGACGGTGTTCAAAACTCTGTCAAAAGATTTTGTGCGGTTGAAGGCCACATACAATCTGGCAACAAGGGAGTTAGGACTAACCGAGCTCATGAAGCAACTCCAAGCTTATGAGCGAATGATTAGGGATGGGGATGCAGTCCAACTCAAAGGAGAGGCCAATTTGGCAGAATCTTCCAAACCCTCACAGAAGAGGAAGAGGCCAAATCAGAAGCAAGCGGCTTCCAGTTCTTCTAATCCTCCTGTCTCAGATGGGAAGAAGAAGAAGGAGAATGAGAAGCCCAAGGACCCTAAAAAGTCAAAGTGCTTCCGCTGTAGGAAGGTAGGTCAGTTTAAGAAGGCTTGCCGAGAATTCCTAGCCGCCAAGGGCAAGGAAGGTAAGGAACTTCACTATTTGGAAGCGTGTATGGTGGAAGAATCGAAAGACACTTGGGTCATTGATACGGGCGCCACTAATCATGTTTGTGTTTCTATGCAGGGGTTCATGGAAACGAGAAGTCTACACGATAGGAGCCTTTCATTGTGGATTGGAGACGATAGCTTGGTGGTGGCTGAGGCAGTGGGAGATGTTTACCTTTACTTTGATGAATTTAGGTTTATTTTATTAAAATATTGTTTTTGTATTCCTAATTTTAGGAGGAACCTTATATCGGTAACTTGTTTAATAAAGGATTCTTATTCAGTTTCTTTTAGTAAAAGAGTTGATATTCATAGAAATAAGTCTTTTATCTATTCTAGATAGATGGATGGAAACCTATATTTGATCAAACCAAATATGTACTCACCGCTTGACACCGAATTAATAGATAACTCTAAAAGGTTGAAAGTTTCTCACTCTAACAAGGTGTATCTTTGGCATTTGAGACTTGGTCATATTAATCGGGATAGAATTCAAAGGTTGGTGAAAGACGGTCCTCTAGAATCTCTGGGAGAGGTACATCTTCCTCAATGTGAGTCTTGTCTTGAGGGAAAGATGACAGGGTCATTGGACAATTGCTTGTCATAGGCTTATGCAATACAGTATATAATTGGGAGTTCAGTTTCAGGTTTATAGTGGTGTGACTCTGAAATTACAGATCATATGATTGAGTTGTTCGGTAAAGAATGATGATCATATGGATTGACGGGAGTCCGATTATATATATCTAATTAGTCCCTTTACTAGCTCCACATAATTCCTTAACGATTGGCAAAATGATTTGAGTATGCTATTGGCTAGTTGATTATGCATGGATGGTGTGGACATAGGATTAGGATGGTGGACAAGACTTTCTCCGGTTGAATTCATAATTTGTTTTGGATAATAGAGTACACAATTATTCGAACACCAAATAAAGTTACCATGATTTTATTTGAGATTGGATTGGAGTTGTAGAAAATTATCCATGAGAACAAGAATTTGAATTACAATTGTTTGTGGATTTTGAAATTTGAATTTTGAAATTTGAAATTTAAATTTGAAGTTTGAAATTTGAATTTGAAATTTGAATTTTGAAATTTGAATTTCAAATTTTGAATCACAGTCCAAGTGGAATTCAAATTCTTTGTGGATAATTACACAAGGCTAGAATTCAAATTTGAGTTGGATTATGAAGAGGAAAATCTTGTTTGAATCCTACTTGAATTTTGAATCCTAATCCTAACTAACTTGCACGAAAATATTGAAGAAGATCCTCATAGTTTTTTCGATTTTTGTATGGATAAGATTCAAGGAAAAATTCAAGTTTCAATCCTAGTTGAATTTGGATTCTCTCCTCCCTATTTGTGGCCGAAAATTATTGAGTGAATCTTAAAGGGATTTTCAGTTTTAATTGGATAAGGATGAGACAAAATTCAAGCTAGAAAATCCTATTTGGACTTTGATTCTCTTCACACTTTAATGACCGAATCTAGTCATGTTTTTGGCATAAAGGGAAATCGATTTTTATGAGGGAATAAGGAGATAAAATTCTAATTAAAATCCTATTTGAATTTTGAATGAAAAATCCATAAAGTGGCCGAATCTTTTTGGTTGGATAAGGCTTTAAAAATTTGGATTTTTGTTGTGGATAAGGGATAAAATCTTCTCCTAATCCAATTCGAATTCAGAGGATCACCTCATGCAAGTCTATAAATAGAGGTCCTGCCACTCCAGTTCTCTTAGACCACAGACTCTCTTATGAGCAGGCTTATTGTTGCATAACTCACCGTGACAATAAGTTCTTTAGAGATCTGGGTGGTCAGAAGAAGAATAGTAGTGCTAGCATACCGATCGAGGTTCAGAGTGCCCACACACTCAGCCATTCGGGAATTGGAGAATAGTAGAGAAGGCTAGTTTGTTAAAGCCCTTTGATCATTCTCCACCTGCAGATTGGCATCCTTGAGGTATGAATTTAAATTATTGTTGGTTTATTATATATGGCATCATGAGATATTTAACGATCTTGAAAAATTTTTATTGTTCTGCTGCACCACTCTGATACGTCTTTGCTGGGTCTATTGATACTTCTTCCTTGGAGGCCATATGACCAAGGAAATAGAACTTCTCTAGCCAAAATTCACATTTGAAAAATTTGGCACACAGCTGATGCTCCTTTAACTTGAGTAGAATGGCTCGCAAATGCTACTCGTGCTCCTCCTTCGTCTTAGAATATACAAGTATGTCATCGATGAATACAATGACAAACTTGTCTAAGAACTCCTTCAAGACACGATTCATTAGGTCCATGAAAGCTGCGTGGGCATTCATCAATTCGAATGACATGATGAGGAACTTATAATGTCCATATTGAGTTTTGAAAGCAGTCTTGGGTATGTCTTCATCCCTTATTCATAGCTGATGATACCCGAAATGTAGGTTAATCTTGGAAAACACGGCGACACCTCGTAGTTGGTCGAACAGAGCGTCGATCCGTGGCAACGGATGCTTGTTATTTATCGTGATCTTGTTCAGCTCCCTGTAGTCGATACACATTCTTAGCATTCTGCCCTTCTTATTAACAAATAAGATAGGTGCTTCCCATGGTGAACGACTCTATCGGATGAATCCTTTGTCCATCAGATCCTTTAACTAGGTCTGGAGTTCCTTTAGCTCTACCGGGTCCATTCTATATGGGGCCTTGGATATAGGGGCTGATCCTGGTAATAGCTCGATATCAAATGAAATCTCTCACTCCAGCGGAAGTCTTGGGAGATCTTTGGGGAACACTTCCACAAACTCCCAAACCACTGGTACACTATCTAGTCTGATTTCTACTTCATGGGTCTTGTCCACTATGTGTGCTAGGAAGCCAGTACATCTGTTGGTTAGTAGCTTGTGGGCCTTCATAACCGATATCATCGTCTTAGGTTGCTTTGGCGATACACCCTTATGGACAAACTTCTCATGTCTGACTGGCTCGAAGGTAACCTGTCATCTCCAATAGTTTATGACGGCGTGGTACTTGGCGAGGAAATCCATCCCCATTGTCACGTCATAATCGTGCATGTCGAGGATGATCAATTTGGTACTCAGCTCCCATCTGCAGATAATTACTGGTACGTGGCATAGCCAGTAATTAGACAACAAAACTTCCCTAGGGGGAAAAGCAGTTTGAAAAGTTTGGTTCATTCTATCTACATTCTAGCCTATCTTCATAGCAAACTCTAACGATGTAAATGAATGTGTTGCTCCAGAATCGAATAAAACCAGTGCAGTGGAGTTGGTGACAGAAAGCTGACCTGTCACCACGGTCGAGGTTCCAGCTTCCGCATCCTCCCTTGTGAAAGCATAGATCCTCCCTTGCATCTCTGGAGCTTTCAATCTACCCTGGTTAATTGAGAGGCCTTCAATTCTTCCTTGAGTAGTGTGCAATTGACCTCCTGTGGCACGGGCTTGGCCCTGTTGATTTTGCTGGGTGGATCGATAGTGCTTAGTGAAGTGGCCCTCTTTGCCACAGATGTAGCAACCGCTAGTCCCTAGGTGGCATTCCTGGGTGATTCTTCCTATACTTTGGACATGGTGGGTGTTGATTGCCATTTCCCCCATAGTTGTTCTTCTTCTGGGGGAAATTTCTTTGTTGCCCTTGGTTATTTGGATTCTCTTTCCTCTTATTGTTATGGTAGGGTTGCTTATTATTCTGGCTATTTCCCGCATTCTGACCCTTGTTGTGAGAATCAGGGTGTTGTCGTCCCTTGCTCGGTCTGGCCTGCATCTTCTCTTTTCACTTGGCCTTGAAGATCAACGCTTTTCTTTCCCTGTCTTGGGCCAACCAGTATTCTGCTCGGATGGCCCTGCTAACACATTCGGCTACGATTGCGGGTCCATGGCTGCCGCTGTAGACTTGGATGGTAATGTCTATCCAAAACATTTTCAGCATCCTTCAGACCTTTTCTTTCTCGGTTGGTACTAGGTCAAGGCAAATTCGAGCCAATTGCTCGAACTTCCTTAAGGCCTCTATGACTGTCATACTGCCCTAGCGTAAATTGTTGAATTCATCTTGCTGGATGGCTAGGGCTTCATCGTTAAAATACATTTCCCTGAACTTGGTAATGAAATCTGCCCAGTTCATCACACTAACATCCCTTCTGATTGCCACGATCTTCTACCACTAGTGTGCTCCCTTGTGTAGGGTTAGGGATGCACATAGTACCTTTTCCCTCTCCGTCAACCCTACTAGGTCTAGGATGACCTGGACGTCAGTCAATCAATCATCTGCTTCAATAGGGTTCGTCATCCCTTCGAATTCCCACAAATTCATGCACCTGAATCGTTCGTATAACTCGCCATCTCTCAGAGCTGGCACAAGAACGTTGGCTGCTGCAGGAGCAACCACAGCTAATGGTGCTAGTGGGGTCTGGACTGGTGGAGCTACCTACTCTCCAAGTGTGTTGGGGGCTATTGTAGTAGCTTGGGCTGGCATCTCCACAATTTATGGTGCCTTTTATTGTCGGTTCATTTGCTCACTAAGTTGGTTAACCTCCCGTTGTTGATTTAACATCATTTCCTGCATCGTTACGAGACGTGCCATGAGCCCATCGTCTCGTACAGCTTGGTTGGTCTAAGCTCTTGTTCTTGCCATTATTCCTATGTAACCCTATCACATAACGGGAAAAGAAAACATAAGCTTCTCAAATTTTTGTACTTGGGACCTGTATTACATATCATTTTCTTTCATACTTAACAATTCTAATTAAACATCATGGATATAATTATACATATTATATCTTTCCTTTCTCTTCTTACTCTTTTGATGCTTAATACGATTACCGCATCATATTGGGACATCATCTGGGTGCCAGGAACTGTCCTGCATTCTTATTATACTTGATCATTCTTGTAAAAATCATATTTAGGCCCTTAAGGCAAAATGATACTTCTTTTCATAAAATACTCAAAAATATATGTATATGCTTTTAATTTGGCAGGAGTGACACACACTTCCCAAAATATGATCCCATAAAGTACAATTAACTAAGTCAGACGGGGGAACTACTTTTCCCCCTCTATATTTACAGAACAAAATTCCTGTGAAATAGGGTTACTGCTATTCGGAAGATGTCCTAGACTCGGCGTCTGACATCATCTCGTCCTCATTGTCACTCAGAGGGAACTGCCCGGGTTCTTCATCTTTGTCTCCTCAGATAATACTATCCTCATCGTCACTAGCAATGATAATCTGGGGTTCATACATCCCCATCCACTCCTCGTAGCTAAAATGATCAGGGATTTCATCCTCCTCATCATCAAGTTGGCCATCAGGGATAGCCTCATCATCATCTGCCTCCTCATGATGCTTAGGAGACTAAGGGACTGGCTCAGGTTCCTCCATTGGATTCTCATGGTCCTCGGGTGCTTCAGGTATTACTGGCTGAGGTTCGGTCTCAAACTCCTCATTGACTGGTTGGGGTATTGCATCTGTTGGGTCAAGGTTGAGGGCTACTCGCTCGGCTTCTACTATGTCTCGAACAAGGCACCTCAGGTTCTCATGTGGTGGAGGGTAGTGGATGAGATCTCTTACATACCATAGGATTCCTCTCCACAACAGGTTGGTTGCTTCTATAAAAGGTCTGACCTAAGGGATGTGAGGCAACATGGTGTCCAGAAACCTCTGGCAATAGTGCACCATGGCCTCTCCCTCGTAGATATCCCAAGTGTTAGAGAGAATCTGGTATCGTCGCTCGAGCATATCCTCCCATATGTCTAGGTCTTGGGCTGGTGGAGTACTATTGTGGAGGTCGCGACAAAATTCGACCCACTACACCGGATGCCCGATCCTGTGCCATCTGTTCCACCAGGTCAACGCTGGTCCTTCCAGTCTACTACTGGTTAGAATCACCTGTAGGTGTGTTGAAATATGGCATGCCTCGAAAATAACCTCCATATGATGGATCCAGTATGAGAGTTCGTGAGGGTGGTTGCCGTTATAGATGTCTGGCCGCATGATGGCGAAAGCTATACTCGCCTGTCGGTCCTCTTGCACTTGCTGAGGGTCTCGTGGTGCAGCCATAATCTCCTATTATAAATTAAATGTCAACTTATGTACTAAACTTTGAAAAACAAAAGCTAACTTACTTGGATAGATGAGGCAAGCGTACGGCGATGTGAGGTAGGATGGCAGGATACCACTCTGATACCAACTGTGATGCCCTGTGCCCTCAGTGGCCTGGACTATCACTTAAAACTTGCTTTTTTAAATGATACTTATATTCTCTTGCAATTGATACTTAAAGTCACTTAATTTGATACTATAATTTAGGGATATATTTTTTTTTACTGTGTACGTATTTACTATTCATGTACGAGTACTATTAATGATTACTATTTAAAAATACCGCTTAATGATTACTATTCAAAAATACTATTTAACGGTTACTGTTTATAATTACAATTTATCGATTACTATTCAAAAATACTATTTAACCATCACTATTCAAAAATACTATTTAACAAATACTATTCATAAATACTGTTTACTAAAAAATTATGCTGAAGTATACTCGCGGTATGTCCACAACCTCCCCTCACATCTGCCTCCACCGCCGTCATCACCCATAGATGATTAAGCCATAGGAGGCTTACCTACAGCATAAACACACTCCGTGAGCTTTACGCCTAGTATGTGGCAGCAGTTGGTAATCTAAACTAAACCAATCGTAATTTCGTTCTGATACCAACTGTGGCAGCCCGCCCCTCGTAAAGATCATACAATACTATTACAGTTAAGCTTTATCACTAACTGCGATAGATTGTACTCTCATGGGTCGCCGGCTAATCTATCTCTCTTGTAAAACATGACGTTTTTGGGGAAATTTTTTTTTTTTAACATCATGTAAAACATTTTCCACTATTTACTTTGTTGGCAAGTACAAAGTAATTTACATAATACAGTACTTTCATAAAATATATATTTGCAAAAGAACTGTTTTCTTTTTCCTTTCCCTTTTATCGCTGAGCGGAAAGATTCAGGCAGGACCATATCCCTCGCCTCCTATCCCATTTGACACACGCTATCCCGTCCGCCATCCAGTCAAACAAAGCTACTGAGCTGGTCGCTTACCTGCAACATAAGCAAAAATGGTGAGCTACAGGCTCAATAAGTTCAAACATGCAAGAAATAAAATTTCTATGAATAGTACTATTTATCATGAATAGTAACATTAACCACTATTCATACGTGAATAGTAACTTTAATCACTATTCATTATGAATAGTAAGTTTGACCACAACACAATATATCAACAGTACATCTACCGTGATGTTAGTACCCTCACGAAACTGTCTTATGCTCAATTATGGCATAGTTTCAGTTTTAGGTAATTATCTTTGATTATGTTCTGATTTTGAGCTTAGGTTGGCAGTACCATTTAAGTGCGCATGACTAGGAGCAGTACATTAGTGCTGACCTCCACAGTCTTAATCTCATAGCCCCGAAGGCAAAATTGTACATGACTGGGAGTGGTCCATCAGTGCTGACCTCCATAGCCTTAATCTCATGGCCCCGAAGGTAAAATTTACCTCCCTGTACAGAAGGCTGGTACGCCAAAAAGTGGTTTCATTACCGACTTTTTAAAATTCTAACCCGGTGACTTCATATTTCCCCGTGGTTAGGAATGGTTAACATTTTAATTTTAGTTGAGTGAGTTTCATTAACCTTGCTCTAGTGCCCGAAGCACAATTTACTATGTGTCCCATTCTTAATAGTGCCCGTAGCACATTTCGTCTCTCTCTATTCTATAATAGTGCCCGTAGCACATATGTACCTAACTTATAGTTAGTACATCAAAATTAGCAATAATAATGCTATACGTTGCAGACAGGTAAATGTCTGAACTTACCTTATCAGTTTCTTCCCCTTTTCTCTCTTGGATCTTTGATCGCCCTCCTTGATCTAAAGGCATTATAAATGAAATATGGTGGTTGGTGGCATTATAAAGGTAAATGTCTAAACTTACCTTATCAGTTTCTTCCCCTTTTCCAAATTTATAAATGAAAGAAATATGGTGGTTGGTGGCATTAATGGCCAAGATTTAATCACTTTTTGATCTAAAGGCCAAGATTTGGCCAAAATTCCATAATTTAAATTTTGAAAAAAATGGAAAGAAATGGCTTGATAAGTGTTGATTTGTCATTGGTTGGTAGCCAAATTAATTGGCTTTCTTTGTGGTTAAGTCGGCAAAACTTGGAATAAAGTGGCCGAAACAAATTACAAAGCCAAAACATAAGGAAAACAATTTCTAAGTGTTGTCCCAAGAGGAACCGTAGGCAACCAAAGAGAAACCAAGCAAATTATCCAAATTTACTTCACAAAATTGGTGTCCAAACCTTCCTTGAAGACAAAGGAAGCAAGTGAGCAAGGTAACTTTCCTTGGTTTGAAAATTTTCTTGATTTTTCTTCCAAAAATCCGTGTAAGGAATAGTGTAAAGGATGAAAAATTTTTGGTTTGTTTTGATTGATTTGGTGCTTGGGTTTTGTTAAGGGTGTGATTAGAAGAAAAACCATGCATTTTGTTTAAAGAAAAACAAAATTTTGCTTGGTTTTTCAACGGTAAAACCGTGGGTTACCAAGTGTAGTCAATGATGAATTGTTGTGGTTTAAGTGTTAAAATGCTTTAAATCATGTTTTGATTAAATAAAAAACATGATTTGTACGATGGAAAGCTTGGAAAAAAATTTGGTGTGAAATTACCCTAATATGGCCGTGGGTTTAATTAGGGTTTGGGAAAAAAATTTTGCATGATTTACTTGATGTTTGGATAGTTAAATTCATGCATTGAATTAAGGAAATGATGGATTTGTGATTGAAAGCAAGAAAAAAAAAATTGGTGCATGTTTCACTTAAATGATTGTGGGTTATGTGTGGTTAAAAACCCTAGAAATTGTGTTGAAAAATGCATGTAAATTGGCTTGAAAATGTGCTAGAAAATGACATTGGAATAGCCAAAAATTTGGTGGAAAAATTGAGAAGTTTTGGTTAGGTTTTGATTGTGAAAACCGTGGCCAAAACCAAGGGTAAAATTGAAAGAAATTTTGTGTAATGTGGTTCAAAATGTGAATTGGAACTTTGTAAGCTTTATGTAAAAGTTTGGAAAACTTTTACATAAAATAGGCTTGTGGTATAGTACGTGGCAGGTACATATGGTTCGAGGCGTACCTAACGCCGGTAGCCTTAAATTTACGCCGAAATTTCGAAAATGGCATTTAGGGTAAAAAGGAAATTAAAAATAAAAGTTTAGGGTCGAGTCGGAAACTCGAGTCCCTAATGGAAAATTTAATAAGGAAAACCTAAGAGGTGGTTCATGAATAGTAACCCATCCCCTTAAAAATGTAAAACGCGAGTGAAACTGAAAAACCAACCCCGTGGGGGGGCGTTTTGGGAAACGAAGTAAAGGTCCGAGTTGGGTACGGAAAATCCGAGTCTCGGAGACCTAGATCGGGAATGTCTAGATGAACGTTTTAAATACTAGTAAAACGTCCATTTGAGGCTTCGAAACGATAGAAAATCACTAAACCGACGTGAGGGTCGGAATAGTGCTTCTCGAGGGTCGGGAAAGTGAAAAATGGAAATAAAATAGAAACGAACCCGGTAATGAATAGAAAAGAGTCAGAAAAGTTCCTGAGAGCCAAAAATGCAGTCTGGATCGAGAAAATTTATGTCAGGGGCATAATTACAATTTTGCCAAAAAAATCGTAATTTTGAAAAAGTTGAGAAAAATGGGGAAAATGATAAATAAAGCCTAAAAAGTTATAAATAGGTTTTATTTAAGCTTTTTAATGAAAAATAAAAGCTATAAATAGAAATGAAATTGACAGACAAGGTTTTGACTGTACGATCCCAAAATCGACCTACAAGGAGAGCGATCAAAGATCCAAGAGAGAAAAAGAGAATAAACTGATAAGGTAAGTTCAGACATTTACCTGTCTGCAACGTATAGCATTATTATTGCTAATTTTGATATACTAACTATAAGTTAGGTACATATGTGCTATAGGCACTATTATAGAATAGAGAGAGATGAAATGTGCTACGGGCATTATTAAGAATGGGACACATAGTAAATTGTGCTTCGGGCACTAGAGCGAGGTTAATGAAACTCACTCACCTAAAATTAAAATGTGAACCATTCCTAACCGCGGGGCAATATGAAGTCACCGGGTTAGAATTTTAAAAAGTCGGTAATGAAACCACTTTTGGCGTACCAGCCTTCCGTATAGAGAGGTAAATTTTACCTTTGGGGCTATGAGATTAAGGCTGTGGAGGTCAGCACTGATGGACCGCTCCCAGTCATGTACAATTTTGCCTTCGGGGCTATGAGATTAAGACTGTGGAGGTCAGCACTAATGTACCGCTCCCAGTCATGTGTACTTAAATGGTACTGCCAACCTGAGCTCAAAACCAGAACATAATCAAAGATAATTACCTAAAACTGAAACTATGCCATAATTGAGCATAAGACAGTTTCGCGAGGGAACTAACATTGCGGTAGATGTACTGTTGATATACTGTGTTGTGGTCAAACTTACTATTCATAATGAATAATGGTCAAAGTACTATTCATGTATGAATAGTGGTCAACGTTACTATTCACATATGAATATTACTATTCATAGAAATTTTATTTCTTGCGTGTTTAAACTTACTGAGCCTACAGCTTACCATTTTTGCTTATGTTGCAGGTAAGTGACCAGCTCAGTAGCTTTGTTTGACTGGATGGAGGACGGGATAGCGTGTGTCAAATGGTATAGGAAGCGAGGGATATGGTCCTGCCAGAGTCTTTCCGCTGAGCAATAAAAGGGAAGGGAAAAAGAAAACAGTTCTTTTGTAAATATATATTTTACGAAAGTACTGTATTATGTAAATTACTTTGTACTTGCCAACAAAGTAAATAGTAGAAAATGTTTTACATGATGTTAAAAAAAAATTTCCCCAAAAACGTCATGTTTTACAAGAGAGATAGATTAGCCGGTGACCCCTGAGAGTACAATCTATCGCAGTTAGCGATAAAGCTTAACTGTAATAGTATTGTATGATCTCTACAAGGGGCAGGCCGCCACAGTTAGTATCAGAGTGGAACTACGATTGGTTTAGTTTAGATTACCAACTGCTGCTACAGTTGGTATCAAAGCAGTGTTGATCATATCCTGATTTGACACTTCACGCATCCTGCACCGCTATCCAAGTAAGTAGTTTACTTAAGTTTAGTTAATTATTTTCTTATGTGAAAATAATTATCTTATAGGTAGCAAGATGACCAGACCTCCTTATGTGAGACCGCCGCTACCATGACCGAGAGGGGTATTACGGGTATGGACGAGACCTATTGTGAGGCTGTCTATTTCCCAACGATCGATAATTAGACCCCCAGTGCCTAAGAGACCTCCAGTACCAGCACCAGCACCAGCACCAGCGCCAGTAGATGTAGCACAGCCACGACCGATACTTCATCCACCTGTAGTAGTGGACATTCCAATTGTTGGTGGACGCCAACATATTGGGGTGAGAGTTTCGGCTTGGGCAGTACAGGCATTTAGAGCTAGCAGTCCCCCTATGTTTGACGGTGGACGACAGTCGATGGAGACAAAGGACTGGCTCCATGCCATAGAGAGGATTATAGTGATGTGCGACATTGACCGAGAAATGTGTCTACCATGAGTTGGGGGGAATTTCTGGAAGAATTTAACCAGAAATATTACGACCCTGCATCTCTGAGACAACAGCAGAAACAGTTCTTAGAATTGAAACAAGGAAATATGTCGGTGAGCGAAGTTTACCGAAAGTTCGACCAGTTATCCTGTTTATGTCCTTATGTAGTCCCTACTGAGAAGGAGAAAATACAGAAAATGATAGGGATGTTTAGGCCAGAAATTGTTGCATTGGTAGATACGGTACAGGTACCGCCTACTTCTGTAGCAGATTGTGTTAGCTGGGCCATCAGAGCTGAGTTTTATGTAGCCCGACAGAAAGAGGAAAGAGAGACGCACTGGGAGGCCAAGAAGAAGGAGAGGGCTTTGGCTAAGCTTACACAAGCTGGTCAATCTAGCAAGCCTAATCAGAATGCTAAACCAAGCCAGGGCAATAATCAAGGATCCCAGCAAAACAAGAGAAAAGGTAATTTTTCCGGAAATCACCAGGGTAATTATCGAAACCAGCAGCGAAGAACAGCTGGTAATGCGGAATCCAATGTGCAAAATTGTCCTACATGCGGGAAGAGACATTCTGGGCAATGCAGATTTGGGCCACTTGTTTGCTATAAATGTGGAAAGGAAGGTCATTATGCCAGAAACTGTCCAAGCAATAGGCAGAGTGGACTAGGCACTTCCCAACCGCACCAGACACGCCCACAAGCTCATTCCCTTCAGGCCAGAGTTGAAGAGTCACCAGTAAGGTTGCAATGCTAGGAGCGTGTGCCACGTGCTGATGCTCGTGTGATGGCCTACAGTAAAGAGGATGCAGAGGCAGGAATATCGAATGTAGTGACAGGTCAGCTTACTATCGCTAGTCATGTAGCCTCTGTACTATTCGATTTCGGTGCTACGTATACTTTTGGTTCCTATGCATTTGCTGACAAGATAGGACTTCCTAAGGACTATATGGGCAGAGTATTTAAGACAGCTTTACCCTCTGGGGAAGTATTGTTGTCCAATTACTGGTTACCTCATGTACCAGTATATATGGCAAATGGGGAACTATATGCGGAGTTAATCGTAATGAAGATCATGGATTACGATGTGATTCTAGGCATGGATTTCCTAGGTAAATATCAAGCTACGATCGACTGCCGAAATCGAAAAATAGTATTCCAACCAGAGGAAGAAGAGAGTTTCGAATATGTCGATGCTTCTCGAAAACCTGGGAAGATAATGATCAGTTCGCTGAGAGCAAGCAAGCTGATAGCCAGTGGTTGCATGGGATATCTGGCATATATGGTGGACACTACAACGAAACAGAAGCTTCAACCTGAAAATGTTCCCGTTGTTAATGAATTTCTTGACGTATTTCCGGAAGAGTTACTAGGGATACCTCCAGAGAGGGAAATCTCATTTGAAATTGAGTTGATGCCTGGAATGGAACCTATTTCCAAAGCACCATACCGCATGGCTCCAGTGGAGTTAAAGGAGCTGCAGGAACAATTAAAGGAGCTTTTGGACAAGGGATTTATCAGACCGAGTTATTCTCCATGGGGTGCACCTATGTTTTTCATCAAGAAAAAGGATGGAACATTCCATTTGTGCATTGATTACTGGGAGTTGAATAAGGTTACGATCAAAAATAGGTATCCGTTACCTAGAATCAATGACCTATTCGACCAGTTAAAAGGCGCAGCGGTATTTTCCAAGATCGACTTACGATCAGGATATCACCGCTAGAATTAAAGAAAGTGATATTCCTAAGACGGCGTTTAGGACTCGTTATGGTCACTACGAGTTTCTTGTGATGCCATTTGGATTAACAAATGTGCTGGCAGCGTTCATGGATTTAATGAACAGAATCTTCAAAGAGTATTTGGATAAGTTTGTCATTATATTCATTGATGACATTCTTATATACTCAAAGACTCATGAGGAGCACAAGGAGCATCTGAGGATTGTGCTGCATACGATAAGGAAGCATCAACTGTATGCCAAATTCTCAAAATGCGAGTTTTGGCTGGATAGTGTACATTTCCTCGGACATGTTGTATCCCAGGAAGGTATTGCTATAGATCCGACAAAAGTAGATGCAATTAAACAGTGGCCTGCACCCAAGAGTGTGACGGAAATACGCAGTTTCTTGGGGTTAGCTGGTTATTATTGAAAATTTGTAGAGGGATTTGCCCGATTAGCTGCACCTCTTACCGCTCTTACACGCAAGGAAAGGAAGTATGAGTGGACGATGGAATGCGAAAGAAGCTTCCAGGAGTTAAAGAGACGGCTGACAAGCGCACCAATCCTTATGCTTCCCACTGAAGGCGAGAAGTTTGTGATCTACAGTGATGCATCTAAAATAGGATTGGGAGCAGTCCTGATGCAAGGCGGCAAGGTGATTGCTTACGCTTCCCATCAATTAAAGGAGCATGAAAGGAATTATCCTACGCATGACCTTAAACTTGCTGCAGTAGTGTTCGCACTTAAAATTTGGCGACACTATCTTTATGGAGCTCAGTGTCAGATTTTTACTGATCACCAAAGCCTGAAGTATTTCTTCACGCAAAAGGAGCTCAATATGCGGCAAAGACGATGGTTGGAACTGGTGAAGGATTATGATTGTGAAATCCTATATCATCCAGGAAAGGCCAATCGTGTAGCGGATGCTTTAAGCAGAAAGTCTACTATATCGCACCAGCTACCGATAAAAAGGCTTCCGAAGCCATTGCAGCGAGAGATAAATTCCTTGAACTTGGAGCTGATATCCGGAAGATTGGCTGCACTCTAAGTGGAATCATCATTGTTTGAGGATATAAAGGAAGCTCAAAGACGAGATCCAAGAGTGACAAGTTCTCGAGAAGGAATTTCCAAGGATGGAATGATCCTTTATCAAGGAAGGATTAATGTTCCAGCTGATGAGGAACTTAGAAGACAGATCATGTCAGAAGCCCATGAGACACCATATTCGGTTCATCCCGGAGCTAGCAAGATGTATCAGGACTTGAAGTTACAGTTCTGGTGGAAAGGGATGAAGAATGATATAGCGAAATTCGTGTGCAGATGCATGACCTGTCAAAGAATCAAAGCGGAACATAAACATCCAGAGGAAGATTGGAACCTTTAGAGATTCCTGAATGGAAATGGGAACACATTACGATGGATTTTGTAGTGGGACTCCCAAAAACCCGAGAAGGATATGATGCCATCTGGGTTATTGTGGACAGACTGACCAAGACGGCATAGTTTATAGCTGTCAAGATGACTTTTTCGTTGGAAAAGTTTGCTCAATTGTACGTAGATCATGTCGTCAGATTACATGGAGTACCAAAATCCATTGTATCAGATCGAGATGCACGATTCACTTCAAACTTCTAGAAGTGTGTGCAAGAGGCCATGGGTACTGAATTGAGACTCAGTACTGCATTCCATCCGCAAACAGACAGACAGTCAGAGCAGACCATTCAGACGTTAGTGGACATGCTTCGAGCTTGTGTAATGGATTTTACGAGAAATTGGAACGAGAAGTTATCATTAATTGAATTCTCGTACAATAATAGTTACCAAGCTTCCATAGGTATGGCACCTTACGAGGCCTTGTATGGACGGAAGTGCAGATCACCACTACACTGGTATGATTTGCGAGAAAAGCAGTTGCATAAGACGGACTTGATACAAGAGACTTCCGATGTAGTTGTTAGAATTCAGCGTCAAATAAAAATTATGCAAAGTCGACAAAAGAGTTATGCAGATAAGAGGCGGAGATCCTTAGAGTTTGATGAAGGAGACTTCGTGTTTCTCAAGGTATCGCCCATGAAGGGGATTATGCATTTCGGTAAGAAAGGGAAACTGAGTCCAAGATATATTGGACCTTATAAAATTATCGAACGCATTAGAAAGGTCGCTTACAGATTAGCGTTACCTCCAGAATTTTCGGCAGTGCATAATGTATTTCATGTGTCGATGCTGAGAAAGTATATACCAGATCTGTCCCATGTATTGAAGCATGAACTGATTCAGATCCACGAGGATTTGACATACGAAGAATAACCTATTCGAGTACTGGCTCGTGAAGAGAAAGTACTGAGGAATAAGACAATCCCACTAGTGAAGATTTTGTGGAAAAATCACAACATTGAAGAAGCTACGTGGGAATGAGAAGATGAGATGAGGAGTTTATATCCCCACTTGTTCTAATTTTCGAGGATGAAAATTTTATAAGGAGGGGTGAATGTGACAACCAGGAAATTCTGGCATTCTCGGAAGAAAATGTACAAATGTATGTATATAACAATTTGTACTATTTAAGGAGTGAAATAAATGTATTTATATTGTTTAGAATGTATTAAAATGTTCTAACAATATCGACGAGTAAGAATTCAGTGTTGGAAAAATTCACTGAGTTGAAACGGGTGGAACGGTGCCAAAACCGGCATTGAAAACCCTAACCGGTGCAATAGAAAATGAAAAACTTCCGGGATCGATTTTGATCAAACGGAAGCAGCATAAATTGATCCGACTGCACAGGAGATCTCAGGAACCCACCGGGACGATTTCAGGAAAATTTCGGCTCGAACCGGTATCGGTCAAAAAGTAGTCGAATTAATGTGAAGTAAAATGTTGACTTTGACTTTACTATTCACATTAATTCGACTACTATTCACAGATACTGGTTCGAGCCGAAATTTTCCTGAAATCGTCCCGGCGGGTTCCTGAGATCTCTTGTGCAGTCGGATCAATTTATGCTGCTTCCGTTGTAGGAAAATAAATCGGTAAAAACGTATCAGAATGGCGCAGCGGAACAATAAAAATTTTTAGATCGTTAAATATCTCATGATGCCATATACAATAAACCAACAACAATTAAAACTCATACCTTATGGACGCCAATGTGCAGGAGGAGAATGACCGGAGGCTTCAACCAACTAGCCTTCTCTATTATTCTCCAATTCCCGAATGGCTGAGTGTGTGGGCACTCTGAACCTCGATCGGTATGCTAGCACTGCTAGTCTTCTTCCGACCACCCAGATCTCTAAAGAACTTTATTGTCACGATGAGCTGTGCAACAATAAGCCAGCTCACCTGAGAGTCTGTGGTCTAAGAGAACTGGAGTGGTAGGTCCTCTATTTATAGACCTGCATGAGGTGAATCTCTGAATTTGAATTGGATTAGGAAAAGATATTTTCCCTTATCCAAACCCATAAAATCTGAATTTTTCCAAGGGAGAATCTCCACAAAAAATTCAGTTTTTCTTAGGATAAATTCAATCCAAATCAAAACAAGATTTTAACTAGAATTTTATCTCCCTTTTTCAACCCAAAAAATCCGAAAATTTCAAGGTGAATCTTCCCTAAAGATTTCGGCCATTATGGATAAGGGAGAATCAAAAATTCCACTAGGTTTTTCAAGCTTGAATCTCATCTCAACCTTATCCAAAATAACCAAATTTCCTAGGAGATTTTCTCCCTAATTTCGGCCACTTTTCAGGGAAGGAGAGAATCCAAATTCAACTAGGATTGAAACTTGAATTTTTCCCTTGAATCCTATCCACAAAAACTGAAATTTGCTTGAGGATTATCCTCAAAATTTCGTCCCTAATTTGTTGGGATTTGGATTCAAAATTCAAGTAGGATTCTAACAAGATTATCCTCTCCAAATCCAACTCAAATTCGAATTTCAAACCTTGTGGATTTTCCACAACAAATTCGAATCCTACTTGGACCGTGATTCAAAATTTGAATTTCAAATTTCAAATTCAAATTTCAAATTCAAATTTTAAATTTCAAATTTCAAATTCAAATTTCAAATTCAAATTTCAAATTCGAATTTCAAATTCAAATTTCAAATTCAAATTTCAAATTCAAAATTCAAATTTTAAAATTCAAAATTCAAATTTCGAATTCCACAAAACGGTTGTGTTTCATATTCTTGTTCTCATGGATAATTTTCTACAACTCCAATCCAATCTCAAATAAAATCATGGCAACTTTATTTGGAGTTCGAATAATTGTGTACTCTATTATCCAAAACAAAATCTGAATCCAACCGGAGAGAATCTTGTCTACCATCCTAATCCTGTGTCATCACCATCCATGCATAATAAACTAGCCAATAGCATACACAAATCAATTTGCCAAACGTTAAGGAATTATGTGGAGCTAGTAGAGGGACTGATTGGACATATATAATCGGGCTCCCGTGATTCCATATGATCATCATTCTTTACCGAACAACTCAATCATATGATCACTAGTTTCAGAGTCACACCACTATAAACCTGAAACTGAACTCCTAATTATATATCGTATTACGTAAGCCTGTGATGAGCTACCATCCAATGACCTTGTCATATATGCAAAACCCTCATATGATATCCATGATCAGCCTTAGGTCGAAATCCGTTTAATCCTACTGATCAGGCTATCTTAAAGTTCCATTATACTACCGAATTTAAGAAAATGATTATTCACCATATGTGAATAAGAAGTCATCCGCCCAGCAGACGACCCAAGGCCTTGTCCATTTTCACATTCAGTATAATGCCTTTAAGAGTATACCTTTAACTCCTTAGAGCTATGATTCCGATATCTGCAAACAAACCCTTCATCGTATACAATTCATGCACCCAACGAACCGGTCTATAAGCTTACTACCTCTGAGACGCTTTAGCCATTGGAACATCAAAGTACACAAGTCATATACATGATGTAGTTCATTTACTCAGGATTAAGGTTATTGTACAATGAACGTCAAAAGCAGATTGATCCACTCATAGTGGACTACGTAGATCAATCACGTTTTAGTCCCGGTCTAATATGTCACCACCGAGCAACATATCCATGTCTCTACTTGGGAGTCCAGCTCCAGACAGTCAAGACAGACCGTCCCCTCCAAGGCTTTAGACAACATAATAGTCTTAACATGAGTTAGATGCTCGGTCTAACCCCATAGACTACAGACCATAGTTTAGACTGCTAACTTTAGAACATTGTCTTCTCGCATACAAAAGTCCATTGCATGCAACGTTCTAACAGTTTTAACACAAGCAGTCAGTGAGCCATATTTGCTTACATTTACTTTAACATGTAAATAAGACGAGGACAGATAGCAATGTAATGAATAACCTCTAAGTATAATTTTATTATCCAGTTCAAAATGAATACATCAAAATGCCTCTAATACTTAGGGCATTTCCTAACAATCTCGCACTTGCCCTAAGCCAGTAGATGTGCCATGTTACGCATCCCCATCGCCTCTACATGCCTCTCAAAGCTTCTAGCTACCAAAGTCTTAGTAAAGGGATCGGCAATGTTGTCCTCGGACGCAATCTAACATACATCCACTTGTCCTGTCTCCACATGCCTTCTAATAATGTGATACCTCCGATCTATGTGCTTGGTCCTCTTGTGGTGCCGAGATTCCCTTGTGTTGGCAATAGCCCCTGTATTATCACAGTAAAGTGTGATAGGCTTGTCAACACCCGGAATGACCTCAAGGTCTCTAAAGACCTTACGGAGCCAAACCGCTTCTTTAGATGCCTCAGCCGCAGCCACATACTCAGCTTCCATAGTAGAGTCAGCTGTGCAGCCCTGCTTCACGCTCCTCCACACAATGGCGCCTCCTCCGAGTAAAAACACTGATCCAGATGTCGATTTCCTCGAATCCTTACAAGTCTGGAAGTCTGAGTCCGTGTATCCTACGGGTGTTAGGTCCCCTCCAGAATATACTAGCATATAATCCCTCGTTCTCTTAAGATACTTGAGTATATGCTTTACTACTTGCCAGTGCTTGGTTCTAGGATTCGCTTGATATCGACTCACCATACCTACTGCAAAACATATGTCCGGGCGAGTGCAAAGCATAGCGTACATAAGGCTACCCACAGCGGATGCATAAGGGACCTTACTCATACGCTCTCTTTCTTCCGATGTCTTGGGACAGTCATCCAATGAAAGAGTTAAACCGGCAATAGAAGGTTGTGAGCCTTTCTTTGCCTCTAGCATTGCATATTTGTCAATTATTTTATCTATGTATGAAGCTTGGGATAATGCTATCATTTTGTTCTTTCGATCTCTGAAGAGACGAATGCCTAGAACATAATTAGCTTCTCCCAAGTCCTTCATGTCAAACTGTTGGTGTAACCAAAGCTTGACCGATGATAAGTTCCCTACATCATTCCCAATGAGTAGTATATCATCGACATAGAGTATCAGAAAGACCACTTTTCCATCCTTAATACGTTTATAAACACAAGGTTCATCAACGTTCTGCTAAAAACCAAATGTCTTAATTGCTTGATCAAACCTCTGGTTCCATGAGCGGGATGCCTGCTTTAATCCATAAATGGATCTAAGCAACTTGCAGACTTTCCAATCTTGGCCTTTTGCTACGAACCCTTCAGGCTGTATCATATAGATACACTCTTCAAGATGGCCATTCAAGAATGCCGTCTTGACATCCGTTTGCCAGATCTCGTAATCGAGAGGGGCAGCAATGGACAGAAGAATACGGATAGACTTCAGCATAGCAACAGGCAAAAAGGTTTCCTCGTAATCGATTCCAACCTTTTGCGTGTATCCCTTTGCAACCAGCCTAGCTTTGAAAGTTTCCACTCTCCCTTTCGCATCCTTCTTTCTTTTGTAGACCCATTTGCATCCAATGGGTTTTATCCCATCCGACAAATCTACAAGTTCCCAAACAGAGTTGGATTTCATAAAATCCATCTCATTGTTCATAGCCTGTTTCCAAGATTTAGAATCAACATCCTTTATAGCTTCATCATATGTGACCGGATCTTCCTCATGCTCATGAGCCTCGGCATGGTATACCTCAGCATCATACATGAAGAAATTAGGTTTCTTAGAAACCCTCCCACTACGACGAGGCACCCTAAATTGTTGATCGTCTGCAGGTCTTTCATTGGAACTCGGACTTGCGTCCAAGACCGAAATCTGTGGAGCAGTTCTTTCACCCGATAACTCCTCTAGCACTACTTTGCTTCGAGGTTTAAAGTCACTCATGTGACTTTCCTCCAAGAATGTCGCATGGGTTTAGACAATGACTTTTTGTTCCTTCGAGTTATAGAACAGACCTCCTTTAGTTCCTTTTGGATACCCTACAAACATGCATAATTCTGATCTTGGTTCCAACTTCTTCGCATCCCCATCCAGTACATGTGCCGGGTAGCCCCATATTCTCATATGTCCAAGGGAGGGCTTCCTGCCACGCCACAATTCATACGGAGTCCTAGGAATTGATTTGCTAGGAACCTGGTTCAGAATATAGCACGTCGTTTGTAAAGCATATCCCCAAAATGATAATGGCAGCGTTGAGTAACTCATCATGGATCGTACCATATCCAATAAGGTCCTGTTTCTCCTTTCGGCTACACCATTCTGTTGTGGAGTACCAGGTGCAGTCAATTGGGATAAAATCCCGTTCTCTACAAGATGTCCTAGAAATTCATCGGAGAGGTATTCGCCACCTCGATCAGATCGAAGTGTCTTTATGGATTTATCCAATTGCTTTTCCACTTCCGCACGATACTCTTTGAACTTATCAAAGGTTTTGCTCTTGCGGTGCATCAGATACACATATCCATACCTCGAGTAATCATCTATGAAAGAGACATAATACTCGAACCCTCCTCGTGTTGTGACGTTCATGGGGCCACATACGTCAGTGTGCACAATTTCTAAGAGCTCCTTAGCCCTTGTACTCTTAGCTCCAAAAGACCTCTTAGTCATCTTACCCTTTAGACAAGACTCACATTGGGGAAGTCGTACCTCCTCCAGAGATTCCAGAGGACCGTCTTTCACTAATCTTTGAATCCTATCCTGATTAATATGACCAAGTCTTAAATGCCAAAGATACGCCTTGTTAGAGTGAGAAACTTTCAACCTTTTAGAGTTATCAATTAATTCAGTGTCAAACAGTGAGTACATCTTTGGTCTGATCAAATATAGGTTTCCATCCATCCATCCAGAACAGATAAAAGACTTATTTCTACGAATATCAACTCTTTTACTAAAAGAAACTGAATAAGAATCCTTTATTAAACAAGCTACCGATATAAGGTTCCTCCTAAAATTAGGAACATAAAAACAGTCTTTCAATGAAATAAACCTAAATTGATCAAAATAAAGGTGAACATCTCCCACTGCCTCAGCCACCACAAAGCTACCATCTCCAGTCCGCAACGAGAGGCTCCTATCATGTAGACTTCTCGTTTCCACGAACCCCTGCATAGAAACACAAACATGATTAGTGGCTCCCGAATTAATGACCCAAGTGTCTTTCGATTCTTCCACCAAACACGCTTCTAAGTAATGAAGTTCCTTACCTTCCTTGCCCTTGACGGCTAGGAATTCCTGGCAAGCCTTCTTGAAGTGACCTACCTTCCCACAATGGAAGCATTTGGACTTTTTAGGGTCCTTTGGCTTCTTGTTCTTCTTCTTCTTCTTCCCGTCCGAGACAGGAGGATTAGAAGAACTGGAAGCCACTTGCTTCTTATTTGGCCTCTTCCTCTTTCGTGAGGGATTGGAAGATTCCACCAAATTGGCCTCTCCTTTAGGTCGGACCACATCCTCATCCCTGATCATCCGCTCATAAGCCTGTAGTTGCTTCATGAGCTCGGTTAGTCCTAACTCCTTTGTCACCAGATTGTATGCGGCCTTAAACCCCACAAAATCTTTAGACAGAGTCTTAAACACCATCTCGATCTGGGTGTTGTAGTCTAACTCAGCACCATTCTCGGCAGCCTCAGCGAAGAATCCCATTAGAGTGATCATATGGTCCTTCACCGGAGTACCCGCCTTTTGCTTGGAGTTCATAATGCTGGTGATAGCGGACTGTCGAGCCAATTTTTCTTGGCCTTCGAACATGTCCTCCAGATTGTCCATGATCTCCCCAGCAACTTGATAAGTCTCATGCTGCTTTTGTAAAGCACTCGTCATGCTAGCAAGTATGTAACATCAAGCTATTTCATTGGATTCTCTCCAACGATTATAGGCTACCAGGACTTCCTCAAGTGGTGTGTCAGGTTTGGGCCCAGGTGGGCATGGTTCGTCCAGTACGAACTTGTGTCTCTCGCAGCTGAGAACCATTAATAGATTTCTTTTCCAGTCTTTATAATTATCGCCATTCAACTTATTTTCAGTAAGTATCGAAATGAGGGGTGTCGGTGACATTTTGAACTGAAATAAAATTATACTAGACATCATTACAAAGCCCAAGCAAATATACAGATAATTTAGCAAATAAAACATACAAGTATGTTCCTACATGAAACTTGAAAAAACATGTAGCATTGCAACGGTAATTCTCAGCACCTATTGCCCCAAGCCACCGAGGGGTGGTCATGAAAACAAATAGCCGGAACATGGACCCCGTCCAATTAATATATGTTACCTTAAATCCTCCAAGGTTAAGACATATATTAATAACCACTTATTTGGCTACCAGTTTAGTTAACAGAGCTTCTAGGGAAGGTTAATAACTAAACGAGTCTTGAGTGTATAACCATTGTTTACGTAGCCCGATCCACGTCCTACCAAGCCACCGAGGGGTGGTCATGAATAGGATCGCACCTGAACACGTTTTCCACATAGGAGATCCAATCTAGTATACCGGCGGCGGTAAACACCTACCGAGGGGTGTGGTCAGGGCAGAACTGACGCGAGACGTTACCATGCTTTCACATATGGATCAACAATGGAGGCCGTGGGTTTTGTTTGAAACCCTCTCC
This sequence comes from Antiaris toxicaria, assembly GCA_035233585.1. Taxonomy (NCBI): domain Eukaryota; kingdom Viridiplantae; phylum Streptophyta; class Magnoliopsida; order Rosales; family Moraceae; genus Antiaris; species Antiaris toxicaria. The sequence continues at coordinate 51,378,766 of CP141153.1, forward strand.
CACTCAATATTTTGAAAAACATGCATGTTTTGACAAATTATGTATGATCAATATAGTATGAGCAGCACTCACCTATCCTATATGACATGTTATCAAATATGCATACAAAGCATCCATCAATACATATTTATACATCCATGACATATCACAGAAAAATAATTGATAGAATAACCAAGCTATGGTTCCATCCTAGAACAAAGAAAATAAAGATTACAAAATTCCATCCAAAGCATTCTTTGGGTCTTGAATTTTGTTCCGTCTTCTTGTATCCATCTTTATATAGCCTCTCCATTTATTTCTCATCCCGAGAATTATTTAAAATTTAAATCTCCAAAAATCTAAATTTCAAATTCAAATTCCAAATTCGAATTTCAAATTTAAATTTCAAATTTAAATTTAAACAATTTTAAACATCATGTGTAATAATATGTAATTTCAAAAATTTCAAATTTTAATTACATATTTTTAAACATGATTTAAAATTAAATCTCAAATTTAAAAATCAAAATTTTCTGATTTTTGGACCGTCGGACCGCCGCCCCCGTAGGCGGCAGCCGCCGTGGGCAGCCACCAACCCCGGAGGGCCTGGCAGCCCACGGCCGCCCCATGTGCAGCCCTGCCGGGCTGCAGGCCAAGCCTACAGCGCCAGGCCGCACGCCCAGGCTGGGCGCAGCAGCCGGCAGGCTGCAGGCAGCGCCTGCAGCCAGAGGCTGCACGCCCAGGCTGCGGCCAGCCTTGGGCAGGCCACGGCCACCGTGGGCTGCAGGCCAAGCCTGCGGCCGGGGTGGTGTGGGCCTGCACAGGGGCTGCCGCAGCCCCATCCTGCCCGAGGGCAGGGGCTGCAACCCCACCAAGGTTTGTCGGCCTATCCCGAGGGGTCGTGTCTCGATTTTCATGTCATATTCCAATTTACCTATTAGGATCTCTAAAAATTAATTTGAATCCCAATTAAATTGAAATTTTCCACACAATCAAAATTTCAATCTTTAAATCAAATTTAACTTTTGGGAAAAACAAATTACGGTCTTCAATCTTTAATCTCCTCCAAGAATAATCACATAAAATTTCCTAAACCGTTTCCGGTGTACAAAAATTCTAACCATAAAAATTCTAAGAGACAAAAAATTAAAATCCATGGGAAAATTACAGTCTTAATAAACTGCTCCCATGGTTACATAAAAAATTCCTAGATACAATTTTTCTAAATTCTAAGGAACCATAACTGGTATAAACAAGCATGCTTATAATAATTAAAAAAAAATTAAAATAACCACATACTTTATACATAATCCATGATAACAACATAAAGGAACCCTAGAATGCCACTCTCTAAATATCAACTCCATACATAAATAAAAAGACTAAGTAATTGTCTAATTTATGTACATGGCATAGTCATGAGATGGCTCTGATACCAATTGTAGGAAAATAAATCGGTAAAAACGTATCAGAGTGGCGCAGCGGAACAATAAAAATTTTTAGATCGTTAAATATCTCATGATACCATATACAATAAACCAACAACAATTAAAACTCATACCTCAAGGACGCCAATGTGCAGGAGGAGAATGCCGGAGGCTTCACCCAACTAGCCTTCTCGACTATTCTCCAATTGCCGAATGGCTAAGTGTGTGGGCACTCTGAACCTCGATCGGTATGCTAGCACTGCTAGTCTTCTTCCGACCACCCAGATCTCTAAAGAACTTTATTGTCACGATGAGTTGTGCAACAATAAGCCTGCTCACCTGAGAGTCTGTGGTCTAAGAGAACTGGAGTGGTAGGTCCTCTATTTATAGACCTGCATGAGGTGAATCTCTGAATTTGAATTGGATTAGGAAAAGATATTTTCCCTTATCCAAACCCATAAAATCTGAATTTTTCCAATGGAGAATCTCCACAAAAAATTCGGTTTTTCTTAGGATAAATTCAATCCAAATCAAAACAAGATTTTAACTAGAATTTTATCTCCCTTTTTCAACCCAAAAAATCTGAAAATTTCAAGGTGAATCTTCCCTAAAGATTTCGGCCATTATGGATAAGGGAGAATCAAAAATTCCACTAGGTTTTTCAAGCTTGAATCTCATCTCAACCTTATCCAAAATAACCAAATTTCCTAGGAGATTTTCTCCTTAATTTCAGCCACTTTTCAAGGAAGGAGAGAATCCAAATTCAACTAGGATTGAAACTTGAATTTTTCCCTTGAATCCTATCCACAAAAACCGAAATTTGCTTGAGGATTATCCTCAAAATTTCGTCCCTAATTTGTTGGGATTTGGATTCAAAATTCAAGCAGGATTCTAATAAGATTATCCTCTCCAAATCCAACTCAAATTCGAATTTCAAACCTTGTGGATTTTCCACAACAAATTCGAATCCTACTTGGACTGTGATTCAAAATTTGAATTTCAAATTTCAAATTCAAATTTCAAATTCAAATTTCAAATTTCAAATTTCAAATTTCAAATTTAAATTTAAAATTCAAATTTCAAATTCGAATTTCAAATTCGAATTTCAAATTCAAATTTCAAATTCAAATTTCAAATTCAAAATTCAAATTTCAAATTCAAAATTCAAATTTCAAATTTCAAATTTCAAATTTCAAAATTCAAAATTCAAATTTCAAATTCCACAAAACGGTTGTGTTTCATATTCTTGTTCTCATGGATAATTTTCTACAACTCCAATCCAATCTCAAATAAAATCATGGCAACTTTATTTGGAGTTCGAATAATTGTGTACTCTATTATCCAAAACAAAATCTGAATCCAACTGGAGAGAATCTTGTCTACCATCCTAATCCTGTGTCATCACCATCCATGCATAATAAACTAGCCAATAGCATACACAAATCAATTTGCCAAACGTTAAGGAATTATGTGGAGCTAGTAGAGGGACTGATTGGACATATATAATCGGGCTCCCGTGATTCCATATGATCATCATTCTTTACCGAACAACTCAATCATATGATCACTAGTTTCAGAGTCACACCACTATAAACCTGAAACTGAACTCCCAATTATATACCGTATTACGTAAGCCTGTGACGAGCTACCATCCAATGACCTTGTCATATATGCAAAACCCTCATATGATATCCATGATCAGCCTTAGGTCGAAGTCCGTTTAATCCTACTGATCAGGCTATCTTAAAGTTCCATTATACTACCGAATTTAAGAAAATGATTATTCACCATATGTGAATAAGAAGTCATCCGCCCAGCAGACGACCCAAGGCCTTGTCCATTTTCACATTCAGTATAATGCCTTTAAGAGGATACCTTTAACTCCTTAGAGTTATGATTCCGATATCTGCAAACAAACCCTTCATCGTATACAAGTCGTGCACCCAACGAACCGGTCTATAAGCTTACTACCTCTGAGACGCTTTAGCCATTGGAACATCAAAGTACACAAGTCATATACATGAAGTAGTTCATTTACTCAGGATTAAGGTTATTGCACAATGAACGTCAAAAGCAGATTGATCCACTCATAGCGGACTACGTAGATCAATCACGCTTTAGTCCCGGTCTAATATGTCACCACCGAGCAACATATCCATGTCTCTACTTAGGAGTCCAGCTCTAGACAGTCAAGACAGACCGTCCCCTCCAAGGCTTTAGACAACATAATAGTCTTAACATGAGTTAGATGCTCGGTCTAACCCCATAGACTACAGACCATAGTTTAGACTGCTAACTTTAGAACATTGTCTTCTCGCATACAAAAGTCCATTGCATGCAACGTTCTAACAGTTTTAACACAAGCAGTCAGTGAGTCATATTTGCTTACATTTACTTTAACATGTAAATAAGATGAGGACAGATAGCAATGTAATGAATAACCTCTAAGTATAATTTTATTATCCAGTTCAAAATGAATACATCAAAATGTCTCTAATACTTAGGGCATTTCCTAACATCCGTTTGATCAAAATCGATCCCGGAAGTTTTTCATTTTTTATTGCACCGGTTAGGGTTTTCAATGCCGGTTTTGACACCGTTCCACCCGTTTCAACTCAGTGAATTTTTCCAACACTGAATTCTTACTCGTCAGTATTGTTAGAACATTTTAATACATTCTAAACAATATAAATACATTTATTTCACTCTTTAAATAGTACAAATTGTTATATACATACATTTGTACATTTTCTTCCGAGAATGCCAGAATTTCCCGGTTGTCACACAGTAAGTATAACATGTTTACCGCAAAACATATTTAAAATATAATACATACTAAAAATCACATAGCAGTTCATGTAGCATTTATCATATCTCATATCCTAACATCACATAGCATATCATTGAAATTCACACTTTACATAATATACGCATAACAGAATACATCGTGTATTGTAATGCATCTTTCTGCAACCGAAAGCACGGTGAACTATAACTAATGCACGATCAGATTATGTTCATTTATGTTTCAGATTTCTCGTTTCTTTTCTTATTGTCTATTTAGCGCCCATGTGTCAATACCATGTGCGTGCAGACCAACGGTAATGCCCGAGGTCATTAAAAGCCAGAAAGCTATCAACGGATGCTCAACTTTCTACTTTAGGTTACTTTAACTTGAAAACCCTTTCAACTGAAAGGGCCGGTATGACACGCTTATAAATTTTCCATCTTGTTTATCTTTTCTAGCTACGTGCTTCTTTAAGCTGTCCCTAATCCTACACGGTAGGGACATATGTCATCTAACATGATCTTTCACCAATCTACTTGATTGTGGAATTATATGTCCTTAAATATGCTGTGCATCAACGTGTGCATGGCATAGATACTTAACATACTGTAAAAACATTATTTTAAATACATTTTTGTTCATGCCGTAGGCGGAGTTGTACTTACCTAATTACGAGCAAATGCATACCTGTACTCATGCCTCTATCAACTTACAGGTTACGATTTGTCATTAATAATGTATCTTATCAGCACCTTCCCTGAGTCACTAATACTGTTAGTGACTATTACTTGTGTTTCTAGGTGGTATCAAGGCCCGTCGGTACCCTATTGGCCTACTTTGGGGATTTGGCATCTTACTCCTATCGTTGTTTCATTAACTATCTTCTTGACAGATTAATCATTATTTCCTCACAGTGTTGCTCAAAACTCGATCCTTGACTGGTTGTCAACCAATCAACTAACCAGTTACCTCGCACACTGGTAACTAGGTGGCGTACCGGGTTACTATGCGTAAACTTAGCGAAGTAACCGGTCGGGTTACTTGCCTATTTAGGTGTGGTAGCCTTCCGGGCTACTATTCCTTATTTGGTGTAGTGGCCCATCGGGCCACTATGGCTTGTTTGGGGTAGTAGCCTACTGAGCTACTAAGGCTTGTTTGGTGTAGTAGCCTACCGGGCTACACACACGATTTTGTTTATTTAAGAAAAATCATTTTGGTTACCTTATAAAATTCTTGATAAAATTATGCATTTGGAACTTGTCTCCTTATCACCCCGTTGGAAGGTGGGGGACGTTTTTATGAGAACCAAGTTTATATTTTAAAGGTGTTAAAAATACATTTTTATTTGAAGTATGTAAAACACATTTTTGATGCTTGCATTTTAAAGGTGGTTTTGAACCACTTTTGAAAACTATTTTGAAACTGGGTCGAAACGACTTCGTTTGTGATTTTGCCAAACATGAAATGTCCTTGACGAGATGAACAAATCTCATGTTCACCTTGGAGCTCAATTCTAAATCTAACCGACTCTAATCTTACTAAACCCGTGGCCTATGTGCCCAGTTTTTATAAAAACTCCCAGTTTTGTGTTGTTTTGAAAATGGTTTTATTTAAGGCCCAAAACTATCAAATTTTTAAAACACACACAGGTTGTTTTCAAGATCTCGATGAGATCTACAACTTTCATGTTGAGCCCAATGTCCGGTTTGGAGTCTAAGTAGTCCGTTTTTAATAAAATCTATGACTACTTTTCTGGGTTCGGATTTTGTTGCCAATTTTGGGCACTGAGTGAACACCACTCTAAACACCTATCGTATCGTCATTTTGACCAAGGGCTATTTGATGCAAAAATAACCGTATTGAAATTTTCTTAAAATACCATGTTTTACTTAATCCCAAATTTAGAACCTAAGTGGATCAAAATGCCCAAAATCCGTGGCTTTTCCTAGGGATAGATTTATGTCCAGCCACATTCCTAAACATTTGTAGCATCACACATACAATAGCCATTCGAAAAAAAATTATAAACACAACCACAACAACATAAACTTAAAAATGGAAAGCTAAGGGCTCAAAACAAAATTATTACAAACCATTTTCATGAATAAATATACATAAATGGCCTTGATCAAAAACTTAAAATCACTAAATCACCAAAGGTAGAATTTTTGGTTATTACCTTTGTGCTTTGAACCAAGCATGATTTGAACTAGGGCTTGAAGACCGAAATGGCCGTTTGTTTCTTGTTGAGAAGTTGTGGGTTTTATACTAGCAAAATACCATAAAAATTCCTCTCAATATCAACTTAAAACAAATGAACCAAAATCACAAAGATTGGTCTAGAACCTTACCCTTGAAAGACTTAAGATGACTTGGAAATGGTTCATCCTAGCACAAGTTTGAAGAGGTTTGTTTTTGGTAAATGTTTGGCAAAGTTTTGGTCTTGAAAAATGGTGGTTTTAGGGCTGTGAAAGTGGTCAACTACTGCTTGGAAAAGAGAGAGAGAGTTGTGTTCTATTGGAGGTGTAAAATGAAAGAAACATAAGCTAAGGTAAGGTCACCTTTTTTATAGGAAAACTATAAGCAAGCTTAACCAACTTAAGCATAATTAATCAAACCATCCTTAGGCAAATTTGGGGACAAATTTCTATCCCTTTTTAGCCATTCCCACCGAATGTACTGCTACAATTTAAGGGAAAAGATAAAAAAATTTGCTTGATGTAAGGTGATGAATGGTGATGGAAAAGAAATTGTAATTTAATGGGTTTTTGTGTCCTCTTTCCCCATTTTTTATTCATGCTTTTTGGGGTTTTCATCAGCCCAAAACCAGCTAGTTTTTTAGCTAGTATCCACAGTTTTTGGGGCTGAAAATTTTCATCTACGTTGCTCTCTTCGCAGTTCAGTTTTCTACTGTGGTTTTCGGTCTTATCACGGCAGTGTTCTAATTTTCATCTAGAAATCAGATTTTTACGAATTAGATTTTCATACTGATGATTTCTAGATGGTTTGTACTGTCTATGAGCCCATTCTACATCAAATCACTATTCATTTTCAATACTGTGGTTGTGTTTACACTGTGTTGTACTTTTACACGCAAACCGAGGCATTCCTAGGTGAAATTTCAGGCACAGTCTCTCTTGACTAATTTAGACGTGCTAATTCCATTTTTATCATTCTTATGTCCATTCAGGGTTGTCTAGACTAGTTTTCAGGATCTGTATGATCCCATCTCGAAAAACATGTCAGGTGCCTGATTGACTAATTTGGGCATCCTGAGTCTAAATATGTGGTGGCCCGCCCCTTGTAGAGATCATACAATACTATTACAGTTAAGCTTTATCGCTAACTGCGATAGATTGTACTCTCATGAGTCTCCGGCTAATCTATCTCTCTTGTAAAACATGATGTTTTTGGGGAAAAATTTTTTTTCTTTCTTTAAACATCATGTAAAACATTTTCCACTATTTACTTTGTTTGCAAGTACAAAGTAATTTACATAATACAGTACTTTCGTAAAATATATATTATTACAAAAGACTGTTTCTTTTTCCCTTCTCTTTTATCGCTCAGCGGAAAGACTCTGGCAGGACCATATCCCTCGCCTCTTATCCCATTTGACACGCGCCATCTCGTCCGCCATCCAGTCATACAAAGCTACTGAGCTGGTCGCTTACCTATAACATAAGCAAAAATGGTAAGCTATAGGCTCAGTAAGTTCATACATACAAGAAATAAAATTTCTATGAATAGCACTATTTATCGTGAATAGTAATGGTGATTACTATTCATATATGAATAATAACTTTGACCACTATTCATTATGAATAGTAAGTTTGACCACAACACAGTATATCAACAGTACATCTACCGCGATGTTAGTACCCTCACGAAACTGTCTTATGCTCAATTATGGCATAGTTTCAGTTTTAGGTAATTATCTTTGATTATGTTCTAGTTTTGAGCTCAGGTTGGTAGTACCATTTAAGTGTGCATGACCGGGAGCGGTACATTAGTGCTGACCTCCACAACCTTAATCTCATAGCCCCGAAGGCAAAATTGTACATGACTGGAAGTGGTACATCAGTGCTGGCCTCCACAGCCTTAATCTCATAGCCCCGAAGGCAAAATTTACCTCCCTGTACGGAAGGCTGGTACGCCAAAAAAAATGGTTTCATTACCGACTTTGTAAAATTCTAACCCGGTGACTTCATATTGCCCCGTGGTTAGGAATGGTTCACATTTTAATTTTTTGTGAGTGAATTTTATTAAACTCGCTCTAGTGCCCAAAGCACAATTATTATGTGTCCCATTCTCAATAGTGCCCGTAGCACATTTCGTCTCTCTCTACTCTATAATAGTGCCCGTAGCACATATGTACCTAACTTATAGTTAGTACATTAAAGTTAGCAACAATAATGCTATATGTTGCAGACAGGTAAATGTCCGAACTTACCTTATCAGTTTCTTCCCTTTTTCCTTTCTGGATCTTTGATCGCCTTCCTTGTAGGTCGATTTTGGGATCTTACAGACAAAATTTTGTCTGTTAATTTCATTTCCATTTATAGCTTTTATTTTTCATTCAAAAGCTTAACTAAAACCTATTTATAACTTTTTAGGCTTTATTTCTCGTTTTCCCCATTTTTCTCAACTTTTACAAAATTACGATTTTACCCCTATATTTTGGTAAAATTGCAATTATGCCCCTGATGGAATTTTCTTGATCCAGACTGCATTTTTGGCTCTCAGGAACTTTTCTGACTCTTTTCTAATCATTACCGGGTTCGTTTCTATTTTATTTCCACTTTTCACCTTCCCGACCCTCGAGCAGCACTATTCCGACTCTTACGTCGGTTTAGTGATTTTCTATCGCTTCGGAGTCTCAAATGGACGTTTTACTAGTATTTAAAACGTTCATCTAGATGTTCCCGATCTAAGTCTCCGAGGCTCGGATTTTCCGTACCCGACTCGAACCTTTATTTCGTTTTTCAAAAACGCCCCCCCTCGAGGTTGGTTTTTCAATTTCACTCACATTTTACATTTTTAAGGGACGAGTTACTATTCATGAGCCACCCCTTAGGTTTTCCTTATTCAATTTTCCTTTAGGGACTCGGGTTTCCGACCTGACTCTAAACTTTTATTTTTAATTCCCTTTTTACCCCAAATGCCGTTTTCGAAATTTCGGCAGCATTTCGGCGTAAATTTAAGGCTACCAGCGTTAGGTACGCCTCGAACCATATATACCTGCCACGTACTATACCATAAACCTATTTTATGTAAAAGTTTTCCAACTTTTACATAAAAGTTCACAACATTTCATTTCACATTTTGAACCACATTCCACAAGATTTCTTTCAATTTTGCCCTTTGTTTTGGCCACGGTTTTCACACTCAAAACCTAACCAAAACTTCTTAATTTTTCAACCAATTTTAGGCTATTCCAATGTCATTATCTAGCACATTTTCAAGCCAATTTACATGCATTTTTCAACACAATTTCTTAGGGTTCTTCATCATTATAACCCACGGCCAATTAAGAGAAACATGCACCAAATTTTTTTCTTTCATGCTTTCAATCACAAATCCATCATTCCCTTAACTAAATGCATGACTTTAACTATCCAAACATCAAGTAAATCATGCAAAAATTTTTCCCCAAACCCTAATTAAACCCATGGCCATACTAGGGTTATTTGACACCAAATTTTTTTCCAAGCTTTCAATCATACAAATCATGTTTTACATTTAATCAAAACATGATTTAAAGCATTTTAACACTTAAACCACAACAATTCATCATTGACTACACTTGGTAGCCCACGGTTTTACCCTTGGAAAACCAACCAAAATTTTGTTTTTCTTTAAACAAAATGCATGGTTTTTCTTCTAATCACACCCTTAACAAAACCCAAGCACCAAATCAATCAAAACAAACCAAAAATTTTTCATCCTTTACACTATTCATTACACGGATTTTAGGGAGAAAACAAGCCAAAATTTGCAAGTTAAAGAAAGTTTCCTTGCTTTCTTGCTTCCTTAGACTTCAATGAAGTGTTTGGCAAAAATTTTGTGAAGAAAACTTGAAGTATTCACTTGGTTTCTCTTTGGTTGCTCACGGTTCCTCTTGGGAGAACACTTAGAAAATTTTTTTTCTTTAGTTTTTGGCTTTGAAATTGTCTCGGCCACTTTGTTCAAATGTTGCCGACTTAAGTTGTAAAGGAGGCCAATTAATTTGGCTTTCAACCAATGAGAAATCAACACTTATCAAGCCTATTTCTTTCCAAATTTTTCAAAAAAATAAAATGATGGAATTTTGGCCAAATCTTGGCTTTTAGATCAAAAAGTGATTAAATCTTGGCCATTAATGCCACCAACCACCATATTTCTTTCATTTATTAATTTTGATTTATGATGTCATAAATGCAAAAGTAAAGTGTTGACTTTGACTTTACTATTCACATTAATTCGACTACTTTTTGACCGATACCGGTTCGAGTCAAAATTTTCCTGAAATCGTCCCGGCAGGCTCCTGAGGTCTCCTGTGCAGTCGGATCAATTTATACTGCTTCCGTTTGATCAAAATCAATGCCGAAAGTTTTTCATCTTTTATTGCACCGGTTAGGGTTTTCAATGCCGGTTTTGGCACCATTCCACCCGTTTCAACTTAGTGAATTTTTCCAACACTGAATTCTTACTCGTCAGTATTGTTAGAACATTTTAATACATTCTATACAATATAAATACATTTATTTCACTCTTTAAATAGCACAAATTTTTATATACATACATTTGTACATTTTCTTCCGAGAATGCCTGAATTTCCCGGTTGTCACAAAATATATCAGTTTCGGGACAAGTAAAAGTCATCTTAACCCTCATCTTGATACTACGTATCTCTCAAACTAAAATTCTCGTTTTGTACTTAATCGACCAAATTGAGCTTACTGACCGTTTATATATCAGTTTTAGGTCAAATTAGGGACGTCTTGGCCAATAATCTGACATTGCATTTTTTACTATTTACTATTCATTATTTTCTATTCTAACTGACTAGTTTGTGTGTTCTAACTCTGATTTTGTCAGTTTCTGGACGAGATGAGGTTATTTGGACCATTTTCTCGGTATTGTACACTGCTAGGGTTTCTATCGCTATTGTGCTCAGAGATTTGGTCCGAGTGTCCTGGTGATCTGCTCACTAGTCTTATGTCAGGAAATGGTCATCTGACCCAGTTCCCTGATACTACGTCTTTCATACATTTATATACATAATAGGGTGGAACGGATCCACTGTCGGTTACTCCCTTTCACTTTATGAATAGAAATAAACAGTTCCGTACCTGTTTAATCTATTCACATGGAAATTATATTGTATTTTTCAACTTAATTACTCATTGCATAGTAATTAGGTTTCATGCATTTTAAAGGTCTGCACAACAACTTTTTGCTCATTACACGGCCTCTTACACGACTTCCTACATGGGCGTGTACAAGGCTACATGGACGTGTACCAGTTAAGCCTTGCTCAACATAGCCGTGTCTTGGAACAGACTCATTTTACTGATTAGTACATGGCCTCTTACACAGCAGTGTACCTGGGCATGTCACATTATATGGCGATGTACACCAACAGGGCCTCTGACATTTCAATAACCCGATCAGTACACGGTTGCTTACACGGCCGTGTGCTTAACCGTGTTCACCTACACGACCATGTTTACTCACACGGCCCCTTGCATGTGCACAGTACCAATGGTAGACGGCCATGTACAGTTGCATAGCCATTTTCGCGCATAATCTGGACAGTACACGGCCACTTACACGGTCGTGTACATGCTCGTGTTCTTCAATTTTTGCACTAAAATGCATCAATTTATTCCTCAATTTCTCATTAATTGAAATTCAAGTTACAGGAATAGGGCGGTCCTTACACTTTGATACCATAATTTTAGGGATATTTTTTTTGTAAATATATATATGTACGTTCTAGTATTTCTGTGCATACATATATTTTACAAATACAAAGGGTCTAAAACAACTAAAGTTCAATTATACATACATACATACTTACGAAATTATATAACTGGTTACTACTCAAAAATAAAATGTTTGTTTAATACTGTCCGGAAGTCAACACTTGCGGTGGTATCCACAACCTCAACCTCACATCTGCCTCTACCGCCATCACTGTCCATCTGGGTCTAGGCCATAGGTCGCTACCCACAGCATGAACACACGCTATGAGCTTTAGACCCAGTAAGTACAACATGTCATTTGCAAAACATGTTTGAAACATAGGTCATACTTAAAACGTATAGGCATGTCATGTACACATGACATGTACCATGCATTGAAACATTCCACATACTAGATACGAATCCAAAGCATCACACATAACTGAATACATAATTGAAACATCACATAACTAAGTACATAACAGAAAACATCATGTAACTGAATGCATATCAACTCTAGCTGGAAGCATGCTATAACTATAGTTAAGGCATATCGTGAACAAGACATGAACCGATTATGCTCATATTATGCTTCATTATCCATTATCTTTTCTTATCTGACAGGGCATAGTGAGCCTTGCGCCCATTATATTTATATACATATTATGGGCCTTGCACCCGGTAATAGTTGTGGGCCTTGTGCCTGATGTATATATTGTGGGCCTTGTGCCCGATATATATATTGTAGGTCTTGCGCCCGTTATATCAATACCTTAATATAATTACCCAATTATTAATCTGATCAGGCCATATGCTGTACTAGGCTATCCCCTAATCTTACATGATAGGGATGTATGGCATCTAACTCAAGCTTTTATTAATCTACATGATTATGAAATATAAACACTTCTATTATGCTATGCAACAATTGTGCACATTTTGCATATTTAACATAGTGTAAAAACAACACTTTAAACTCATTTTTGCTCATGCTATAGGCAGAGTTATACTTACCTACCAGCGAATAGTGTGTACTCTCGCCCTTATCGTAATACAGGTATCTTCCTGTGATCATAACGTATTTCTATTAAATTCCAATTCTTAAGTCACTATAGTCATTAGTGACTAATAAATCGTTCATTATGTGGTACTGATCCTTATCGGTACTAATTGTTTTCCTCTTGAGAGTTTGATTTTCTAATCATGGTTAATTAATTTATTTACTCAGTAAATTAACTAATGTTGCTCTCAGGACACTACCATCATTAGTGACTATGGATTTTATTATTATATGGTACCGATGCCTATCGGTACCTAACTGCTCTATTTTGAGAATTTGGTATCTAATTTCTAATCGTGCTTGATTAATTTGTCTACTTAACAAATTAATCACCGTTCCTCACTATCCCGTTCAAACTCAATCCTCAACTGGTTAACCGACCAGTCAACTAACCGGTTATTTCGCACATCGTTGACTATGTAGCCTACCAGGTTACTTTACATATTTGGTATAGTAGCCAATCGAGTTACCTCTACTGTTTTATTTATTTTGAAAATTATTTTAGAAATCTTATAAAATTTTGGGGAAAATCTTTTTTCTTTGGAACCGTCCCGAATGGGCACGGATCCATGGATTCACCGTGATCATTCTCTCTTTATGAGCCTCGACTTGGGCTCGTTACGTCATACTTAACTATGAAAACTCTTCTAGGTTGAGAGGCCGGTACGGCACACTTAACCATTTCCTAATTGTTAAATTATATATTATATCCTTACACCATGAGCTCTACTAGGCTCTCCCTTAATCTCAAGCGATAGGGATGTAATGGCATCTAACTTATGTTTTTCATTAATCTATGTGGTTATGAAACTATATGCTCTTATAACATGCTATGCAATAACTGCGCACAGTTTGCATACTTAACATAGCGTAAAAAATAACACTTTAAACTCATTTTTGCTCATATTATAGGCGGAGTTGTACTTACCTAATCTATAGGCAAAACTTGTCCTCGTGCCTTTGTCAAATTATAGGTATCTACCTGTCATCATAACATATTCCATCAATACTCATTGCTAAGTCACTAAGACCTATAGTACTAAAGCAGCTATTAACGTACGTTATCGATTGCCGTTGATACTCAGTTGCTCTCTTTTTGGTAAGTTTTGATTCCCTATTTGTGGTTAATTAATTTATTACCTAATAAATTAATTAACATCATTCTTAGGTTACTACAACTGTTAGTGACTATAACTTGTATTGTTGTATGGCACCGATGCCCATTAGTACCCTACTGCTCTACTTTGGGAATTTGGTATCTAATGTCTATTCGTGCTTGATCAATTTATCTACATGATAGATTAATCACCATTTCTCACTATCTCATTCAAACTCAGTCGTTGACTAGTTAATCAACCCATGAACTGACCGGTTACCTCACACATCGTCGGTTAGGTAGCCTACCTGGTTACTATCGTGTTTGGTGTGGTAACCGATTGGGCTACCTCAACTGTCTTATTTTGAAAATTATTTTAGAAGTCTTATACAATTTTTGGGAAAATTTATGTTCTTTTAAACCATCCCCATATCACCCTATTGGAAGGTAGGGAGTTTTATCAAAACCATATTTTCATTTTAAAAGGGGAAGAACATATTTTGGAGTTCGTTTTTAAAAGTTGTTCTTGAACCATTTTACCGAAACAATTTTAAAACTTGTTTGAAACGATTTAATTTGTGAATTTGGCAAACATAAAACTTTTCATCCTCGATGAGATTTCGTGTTCATCTCGGAACTTAAATCAAACTCTAACAGGTCCTAAACTCATCAAACCTATGGCTAACTTGTGTCCATGTTGAGTCCTAAATTTGGTCTGAAACTTTCATGTTGAGTCCGAGATCCGGTTCTGAATCTAAGTTAGTCATTTTTAACAAAACCTGAGAATGTTCCTGTTGCTCAGGATTTTGGTCCTAGTTTTGAACTCCGATTAAAAACTGCTTAAAAAACCTATCTTAGAATCATTTTCGGCCAAAAGTTATTGATGCAAAAACGGCCGTAACAAAATTTCCTTAAAATTTTATGTTTTACCAAATCCCAAAATCGGATTATAAGGTGGTCAAAAATGGCCAAAGCCGTGGCCTAAAAACTGAGGATAGGTTGGTTCCCAGCCAACACTAAAAACATCCATTCACACATCCATCACAAAAACTTAACGACAATAACACAACCATATAAAATTAAAAATAAAATGCTAAGGGCTCAAAATAAACTTGTTAGAACCCATTACACAAATAAATACACATAAATTTCCTTGATCAAAACTTAAAAATAGCTAAACCACAAAAAGGGTTCTGGTTTTTACTTTTTGTGCTATGAACTAAGTACAATGCGAATCAAGGCTTAGGTGACCAAAATTGCCATGTGGACCAAGGGAAAATGGGGTCGGATTTTGCTAGAAAGGAAGCACAAAATTTTCTTTTTATCATCAAGCCAAAAGAAACTAACTAAACCATAAGGATTGGTCGTAGAACCTTACCAAAAAAAAACAACATTGGATGACTTGAAATGACCTTGAGTGGAAGCCTCCTAAACAAGCTTGAATGGGGCTAATTTTCGGTGAACTTTGGCTAGAAAGTGGTCAATTTTTGGGGTTGGAAGGGGTCAGATTTACTAAAGCAAAGAGGGAGAGAAAAGGATTGGTTTTTGGGAGCAAAAAGAAGAAAAAGAACCTAATGTCAAGCACCTTTTTTTTATAGGCAAATCTAACTCAAAATTAATCAACCTAAGCTCACTTAATTAAGCGAATTTTCTTGCTAATCTAGGGACAAAAAGCTATAGTTGGCTGACCTCAAAAACCAAGGAAGGCTGTGTACAAAAAAGGGGGCCAAATTGATTTAATGCTTGGTTTGGTCATGTGCTTAAACTATTCATTATTTTAATCAAAAGGTGGCCAACACATCCCTTGCTTTAGGGAAAACTTTTCCCTATTTTTAGGGCTGTATTTGGCCTAGTTTGTGCTACATTTGCATGGTTTTCTAGGGCAAAAATTCATCTTCAAAGTATCCTCTTTGCAGTCTAATTTCTTTCTTTTGGTATTCGATCCTTTTTTGGCAGTGTTCTAGATTTTCGCCGAAATTGAATTTTCTTGATCCAATTCTTATATTGATAATTCCTAGTCGGGTTGTAATTCCTATGAGCCCATTCTATATCCATTTTACTATTTATTTTCTATACTGTGATTGTATCTACACTGTGTTGTCCTTGTGCACGCATAACGACGCGTTTTCTTGTGAAATTTCAAACACAATCTCTCATAACTAATTTGGACATGGTGATTTCAAATTTATCAGTTTTACATCCATTTGGGGTCGTCTGTACTAGTTTTCGGGATATGTGTGACCCTACCTTGAAAAATGTGTTTCGTGCTCAATCGATTAATTTGAGCGTTCTAAGTCTAAATATATCAGTTTCGGGCTGAGAAAATGTTGTCTTGACTCCTTTCCTGATACTGCGTATCTCTTAAACAAAATTTTACATTTTGTGCTCAATTAACTAAATTAAGCCAGCTAACTGTTAATATATCAGTTTTGTGTTAAATTAAGGCCGTCTTAGCCATTAACCTGACACTGCATATCTACTATTCACTATTCATTATTTTTTGTTTAACTGACTAGTCTGAGCGTTCTTGCTCCGATTTTGTCAGTTTCTGGGTAAGAAGAGGTCATCTTGGCTATCTTTCTCGATACTATACCTCTGTTAAGGTAATTATTGCTGCTATGCTCAAATAACCAATATGAGCATACTGATGAGTTGCTCACTAGTTCTGTGTCAAGAAATGATCGTCTGGACCGGTTTCTTGATACTGTGTGTCTTATACGCACATACACATAATAGGGTAGACCGATTTCACTGTCGATTACTCCTTTCATTGCATGAATGGTAATTAAACGTTATTGTACCTGTTTAATTCATTCAACTGGTAAATATACTGTATTTATTAACTTAATTACTCATTACATAGTAATTAGGTTTCATGAATCATGAGAATCGTTACAGCGGCTCTCTGCTCAATACACGGCCTTCAACATGGGTGCGTGCACTCTAGACATGAGCGTGTACCAGTTGAGATGGCTCAACATGCCCAATCCCTGGAACATAGCCTCTCACACGTTGTAAGGACCGCCCCATTCCTATAACTTGATTTTGATATAATGAGAAATTAAGGAATAATTTGATGTCTTTTTATGCAAATTAGTGTAACACAGTCAGGTACACGGTCGTGTAAGTAGCTGTGTACTGCTCAGGTAAAATAAACGTGTTTCAAGACATGGTCATGTTGAGCAAGCTCAACTAGTATAGGCCCATGTCCGGACAATACACGCCGTGTTGCTATAGGAAATAAATCGATAAAAACGTATCAGAGTGGCATAGCAGAAGAATAAAAAATTTTCAAGATTGTTAAATATCTTATGATGCCATATACAATAAACCAACAACAATTTAAACTCATATCTCAAAGGCACCAATCTGTAGGAAAAAAATGATCGGAGGGCTTCAATCAACTAGCCTTCTCTACTATTCTCCAATTCCTGAATGGCTGACGGTGTGGGCACTCTGAACCTTGATCGGTATGCTAGCACTGCTAGTCTTCTTCTGACCACCCAGATCTCTAAAGAACTTATTGTCACAGTGAGTTGTGCAACCATAAGCCTGCTCACCTGAGAGACTGTGGTCTGAGAGAACTGGACTGGCAGGACCTCTATTTATAGACTTGCACGAGGTAATCCTCTGAATTTAAATTGGATTAGGATTCGGCCGCTCACAAAAAATCTGAAATTTTCAAGCCAAAATCCACCAAAAGAATTCGGGCATTCTCTAGATTTTGTGTTTAAAATTCAAATAGGATTTTAACTAGAAATTTTTCTCATTATTATCCAACCAAAAAATCTGAAAATCTATCTTGAGATTTCCTCCAAATTTTCAGCCACAAATAATAGGGAGAGAATCAAAATTCCACTAGGATTTTCAAGCTTGAATTTTATCTCATCTTTATCCAAAATAATTGAAAATTTCAGCCATAATCAGGGAGGAGAGAATCCAAATTCAACTAGGATTAAAACTTGAATTTTTCCCTGAACCTTATCCACAAAAAATCTGAAAATTCCATGAAGATTTTCCTCAAAATTTTCGATCAAGTTTGTTAGGATTGGATTCAAATTCAAGGAGGATTCAAACAAGATTTTCCTCTCCATATCCAACTCAAATTCAAATTTCATTCGTTGTGGATTTACCACAAGAAATTCGAATCCTACTTGGACTATGATTCAAAATTTGAATTTCAAATTTCAAATTTAAATTTCAATTTCAAATTTCAAATTTAAATTCCAAATTCAAAATTCAAAATTCAAGTTTCAAAATTCAAATTTCAAAATCCACAACACAGTTGTATTTCAAATTCTTGTTCTCATAGATAATTTTCTACAACTCCAATCCAATCTCAAATAAAATCATGGCAACTTTATTTGGAGTTCGAATAATTATGTACTCTATTATCCAAAACAAAATCTGAATCCAACCGGAGAGAATATTGTCCACCATCCTAATCCTATGTCAACACCATCCATACATAATCAACTAGCCAATAGCATACTTAAATCAATTTGCCAAATGTTAAAGAATTATGTGGAGCTAATAGAGGGACCAATTGGACATATATAATCGGGCTCCTGCGAATCCATATGATCATCATTCTTCACCGAACAACTCAATCATATGATCACTAATTTCAGAGTCACACTACTATAAACCTGAAACTAAACTCCCAATTATATATCGTATTATGTAAGCCTGTGACAAGCTATCGTCCGATATCCTTGTCATGTATTCAGAACCCTTATATGATATCCATGATCAGCCTTAGATCAAAGTCTGTTAATCCTACTATCAGGCTATCTTAAAGTTCCATTATACTTCCGAATAAAAAAATGATTATTCACCATATGTGAATAAGAAGTCATCCGCCTAGCAGACGACCTAAGGCCTTGTTCATTTTCACATCCAGTATAATGCCTTTAAGAGGATACCCTTAACTTCTTATTAGAGCTATTTATTAGAGCTATGATTCCGATATCTGTAAACAAACCCTTCATCATATACAAGTCATGCACCCAACGAACCGGTCTATAAGCTTACTACCTCTGAGACGCTTTAGCCGTTGGAACATCAAAGTATACAAGTCATATACATGATGCTGTTCATCTACTCAGGATTAAGGTTACTGCACATTGAACATCAAAAGCATATTGATCCACTCATAACGGACTACGTAGATCAATCATGCTTTAGTTCCGGTCTAATATGTCACCACCAAGCAACATATCTATGTCTCTACTTGGGAGTCTATGCTCCAGACAGTCAAGACAAACCGTCCCTACCATGGCTTTAGACAACATAATAGTTTTAACATGAGTTAGATGCTTGGTTTAACCCCATAGACTACAGACCATAGTTTAGACCGCTTACTTTAGAACATTGTCTTCTCACATACAAAAGTCCATTGCATGCAACGTTCTAACAGTTTTAACATAAGCAGTCAGGGAGCCATATTTGCTTATATTTACTTTAGCATGTAAATAGAATAAGGACAAATAGCAATGTAATAAATAACCTCTATATATAATTTTATTATCCAGTTCAAAATAAATACATCAAAATATCTCTAATGCTTAGGGCATTTCCTAACAATCTCCCACTTATCCTAAACTAGCAGATGTGTTATGTTACGTATTCCCATCACCTCTACATGCCTCTCAAGGCTTCTAGCCACCAAAGTCTTAGTAAAGGGATCGGCAATGTTGTCCTCAGACACGATCTTACATACATCTACTTGTCCGGGCTCCACGTGCCCTCTAATAATGTGATGCCTCTGATCTATGTGCTTGGCCCTCTTGTGGTTCTGAGATTCTCTTGTGTTGGCAATAGCCCCAATGTTATCACAGTAAAGTGTGATAGGCTTGTCAACACCTGGAATGACCTCAAGGTCTCTAAAGAACTTGCGGAGCCAAACCGCTTCTTTAGATGTCTCAGCCGCAGCCACATACTCAGCCTCCATCGTAGAGTCAGCTATGCAACCCTGCTTCATACTCCTCCACACAATGGCGCCTCCTCCGAGTAAGAACACTGATCCAGATGTCGATTTTCTCGAATCCTTGCAAGTCTAGAAGTCTAAGTCCGTGTATCTTATGGGTGTTAGGTCCCCTCCAGAATACACCAGCATATAATCCCTCGTTCTCTTAAGATACTTGAGTATATGCTTTACTGCTTGCCAGTGCTTGGTTCCAGGATTCGCTTAATATCGACTCACCATACCTACTGCAAAACATATGTCTGGGCGAGTGTAAAGCATAGCGTACATAAGGCTACCCACAGCGGCTTCATAAGGGACCTTACTCATACGCTCTCTTTCTTCCGATGTCTTTGGACAGTCATCCAATGAAAGAATTAGACTGGTAATGGAAGGTTGTGAACCTTTCTTTGCCTATTGCATTGCATATTTATCAATTATTTTATCTATGTATGAAGCTTGGGATAATGCTATCATTTTGTTCTTTCGATCTCTGAAGAGACGAATGCCTAGAACATAATTAGCTTCTCCCAAGTTCGCCATGTCAAACTGTTGGTGTAACCAAAGCTTGACCGATGATAAGTTCCCTGCATCATTCCCAATGAGCAGTATATCATCGACATAGAGTATCAGAAAGACCACTTTTCCATCCTTAATACGTTTATAAACACAGAGTTCATCAATGTTCTGCTCAAACCCAAATGTCTTGATCGCTAGATCAAATCTCTGGTTCCATGAGTGGGATGCTTGCTTTAATCCATAAATGGATCTATGCAACTTGCAGACTTTCCTTTCTTGGCCTTTTGCTATGAGCCCTTCAGTTGTATCATGTAGATACACTCCTCAAGATGGCCATTCAAGAATGCCGTCTTGACATCCATTTGGCAGATCTCGTAATCGAGAGCCACAGCAACGGACAAAAGAATATGGATAGACTTCAGCATAGCAACAGGCGAAAAGGTTTCATCGTAGTCGATTCCAACCTTTTGTGTGTACCCGTATGCAACCAATCTAGCTTTGAAAGTTTCCACTCTCCCTTTCACATCATTATTTATTCTGTAGACCCATTTGCATCCAATGGGTTTTATCCCATCTGGCAAATCTACAAGTTCCCAAATAGAGTTGGATTTCATAAAATCCATCTCATTGTTCATAGCTTGTTTACAAGATTTAGAATCAACATCATTTATAGCTTCATCATAGGTGACCAGATCATCCTCATGCTCATGAGCCTCGGCCTGGTATACCTCAGCATCATACATGAAGAAATTAGGTTTCTTCGAAACCTTCCCACTATAACGAGGCACCCTAAATTATTGATTGTCTGCAGATCTTTCACCCGAACTCGGACTTGTTTCCAAGACCGAAACCTATGGAGCAGTTCTTTCACCTGATAACTCCTCTAGCACCATTTTGCTTCGAGGCTTAAAGTCATTCATATGACTTTCCTCCAAGAATGTCGCATAGGTTGAAACAATGACTTTTTATTCCTTTGGGTTATAGAATAGACCTCCCTTAGTTCCCTTTAGATACCCTACAAATATGCACAATTCTGATCTTGGTTCCAACTTCTTCACATCTCTATCCAGTACATGTGCCGGGCAGCCCCATATTCTCATATGTCTAAGGGAGGGCTTCCTGCCATGCCACAATTCATACAGAGTCCTGGGAATTGACTTGCTTAGAATCTGGTTCAGAATATAGCATGCCGTTTGTAAAGCATATCTCCAAAATGATAACGGCAGCGTTGAATAAATCATCATGGACCGTACCATATCTAATAAGGTCCTGTTTCTCCTTTCGGCTACACCATTCTGTTATGGACTACCAGGTGTAGTCAATTGGGATAATAACCCATTCTTTATAAGATGTCCTAGAAATTCATCGGAGAGGTATTCACCACCTCGATTAGATCGAAGTGTCTTTATGGATTTATCCAATTACTTTTTCACTTCCACATAATACTCTTTGAACTTGTCAAAGGTTTCGCTCTTGCGGTGCATCAGATATACATATCCATACCTCGATTAATCATCTATAAAGGAGACATAATACTCAAACCCTCCTCATGCTGTGACGTTTATACGGCCACATACGTCAGTGTGCACAATTTCTAAGAGTTCCTGAGCCCTAGTACCCTTCGCTCCAAAAGACCTCTTAGTCATCTTTCCCTCTAGACAAGACTCACATTGAGGAAGACGTACCTCCTTCAGATATTCTAGAGAACCATCTTTCATCAACCTTTGAATCCTATCCTGATTAATATAACCAAGTCTTAAATGCCAAATATACACCTTGTTAAAGTGAGAAACTTTCAACCTTTTAGAGTTATCTATTAATTCAGTGTCAAGCAGTGAGTACATCTTTGGTTTGATCAAATATAGGCTTCTATCCATCCATCCAGAACGGATAAAAGACTTATTTCTATGAATATCAACTCTTTTACTAAAAGAAACTGAATAAGAATCCTTTGTTAAACAAGCTACCGATATAAGGTTCATCCCAAAATGAGGAACATAAAAACAGTCTTTCAATAAAATAAACCTAAATTCATCAAAGTAAAGATAAATATCTCCCACTGTCTCAGCCACCACCAAGCAACCATCTCCAGTACGCAACGAGAGGCTCCTATCATGTAGACTTCTCATTTCCACGAACCCCTGCATAGAAACACAAACATGATTAGTAGCGCCCGAATCAATGACCCAAGTGTCTTTCGATTCTTCCACAAAACACACTTCTAATTAGTGAAGTTCCTTACCTTCCCTGCCCTTGGCGGCTAGGAATTCCCAGCAATCCTCCTTGAGGTGACCTACCTTCCCACAGTAGAAGCACTTGGACTTTTTAGGGTCCCTGGGCTTCTTGTTCTTCTTGTTCTTCTTCTTTCTTCCATCCGAGACAGGAGGATTACAAGAACTGGAAGCCGCTTGCTTCTGATTTGGCCTCTTCCTCTTCCGTGAAGGTTTGGAAGATTCTGCCAAATTGGCCGCTCCTTTGGGTTGGACCGCATCCCTATCCCTGATCATCCGCTCATAAGTTTGGAGTTGCTTCATGAGCTCGGTTAGTCCTAACTCCCTTGTCGCCAGATTGTATGTGACCTTAAACCTCACAAAATCTTTAGATAGAGTTTTGAACACCATCTCGATCTGGGTGTTGTAGTCCAACTCAGCACCGTTCTCAGCAGCCTCAGCAAAGAATCCCATTAGAGTGATCATATGGTCCTTCACCGGAGTACCTGCCTTTTGCTTAGAGTTCATAATACTGGTTATATCAGACTGTCGAGCCAACTTTTCTTGGCCTCTAAACATATCCTCCAGATTTTCTATGATCTCCCCAACAACTTGATAAGTCTCATGCTGCTTCTGTAAAGCACTCGTCATGCTAGCAATAATGTAGCATCGAGCTATCTCATTGGATTCTCTCCAACGAGTATAGGCAACCGAGACCTCCTTGAGCGGTGTATTAGGTTTGGGCCCAGGTAGGTATGATTCGTCCAATATGAACTTGTGCCTCTCGTAGCTAAGAACTATCAATAGATTTCTTTTCCAGTCTTTATAATTATCACCATTCAGTTTATTCTCAGTAAGTATTGAAATGAGGGGTGTCGGTGACATTTTGAATTGAAATAAAATTATACTAGACAACAATACAAAGCCCAAGCAAATATACAGATAATTTAGCAAATAAAACATACAAGTATGTTCCTACATGAAACTTGAAAAACATGTAGCATTGCAACGGTAATTCTCAGCACCTATTACCCTAAGCCACCGAGGGACAGTCATGAAACAAAGAGCCAGAACATGTACCCCGTCCAATTAATATATGTTGCCTTAAATCCTCCAAGGTTAAGACATATATTATTAACCTCTTATTTGGCCACCAGTTTAGTTAACAGAGCTTCTAGGGAAGGTTAATAACTAAACGAGTCTTGAGTGTATAACTATTGCTTACGTAGCCCGATCCACGTCCTACCAAGCCACAGAGGGGTGGTCATGAATAGGATCGTACCCGAACACATTTTCCACATAGGAGATCCAACCTAGTATATCGCCAGCGGTAAACACCTACCGAGGGGTGTGGTCAGGGCAGAACTGATGCGAGGCGTTACCATACTTTCATATATGGATCAACAATGGAGGCCATGGGTTTTGTTTGAAACCCTCTCCCACTCAATATTTTGAAAAACATGCAAGTTTTGACAAATATATATGATCAACATAGTATGAGCAGCATTCACCTACCCTATATGACATGTTATCAAATATGCATATAAAACATCCATCAATACATATTTATACATCCATGACATATCACAGAAAAAATAATTGACAGATAAATAACCAAACCATGGTTCCATCCTAGAACAAAGAAAATAAAGATTACAAAATTCCATCCAAAGCATTCTTTGGGTCTTGAATTTTGTTCCATCTTCTTGTATCTAACTTTATGTAGCCTCTTCATTTATTTCTCATCCTATGAATCATTTAAAATTTAAATTTCAAAAATTTAAATTTAAATTTCAAATTCGAATTCCAAATTCGAATTTCAAATTTAAATTTCAAATTCAAACTTTAAATAATTTTTAATATCATGTGCAATAATATGTAATTTCAAAAATTTTAAATTTTCAATTACATATTTTTAAACATGATTTAAAATTAAATCTCAAATTTAAAAATCAAAATTTTTCGATTTTCGAACTGTTGCCCCACCGGCCCCAGAGGCCGGCAGCTGCAGTGGGCAACCCCTAGCCCCCGAGGGGCTGGCAGCCCACAGTCGCACCATGTGTAGCCCTGCCGGGCTGTCGGCCAAGCCTACAGTCCTAAGCTGCACGCCAAGGCTAGGCGCAGCAGCCGGTAAGCTGCACACCCCGGCTACGGCCAGCCTTTGGGAAAGCCACAACCACCCTCGACTGCAGGCAAAGCCTACGACTGTGGGTGGTCATGGCCTGTACAGGGGCTGGTGCAGCCCCATCCTGGCCAAGGGCAGGGGCTGGTGCAGCCCCGGCCCGATGGCCTATGCCGAGGGGTCATGTCTTGATTTTCGTGCCATATTCCGATTTACCCATTAGGATCTCCAAAAATTAATTTGAATCCCAACTAAATTGAAATTTTCCACACAATCAAAATTTCAACCTTTAAATTAAATTTAACTTTTGGGAAAAATAAATTACGGTTTTCAAACTTCAATCTCCTACAAGAATAATTACATAAAAAAACTAAACCGTTTCCGGTGTACAAAAATTCTAATTATAATAATTCTAAGAGACAAAATTAAAAATCCTAGGGAAAATTACAGTGTTAATAAACTGCTCCCATGATTACATAAAAATTCCCAGATACAATTTTTCTAAATTCTAAGGAACCATAACCGGTAAAAATAAGCATGCTTATAATAATTTAGAAAATTAAAATAACTACATACTACATACATAATCCATGATAACAACATAAAGGAATCCTAGAATGCCACTCTCTAAATATCAAATCCATATATAAATAAAAAGACTAATTAATTGTCTAATTTATGTACATGGCATAATCATGAGATGGCTCTAATACTAATTGTAGGAAATAAATCGGTAAAAACGTATCAGATTGGCGCAGCAGAACAATACAAATTTTTCAAGATCATTAAATATCTCATGATGTCATATACAATAAACCAACAACAATTTATATTAATACCTGAAGGACGCTAATCTGTAGGAAGATAATGATCGGAGGGCTTCAACCAACTACCCTTCTCTACTATTCTCTAATTCCTGAATGGCTGAGTGTGTGGGCACTCTAAACCTCATCGGTATGCTATCACTGCTAGTCTTCTTCCGACCACCCAGATCTCTACAGAGCTTATTGTCACGGTGAGTTATGCAATAATAAGCCTGCTCACCTGAGAGTCTGTGGTCTGAGAAAACTGGACTGGCAGGACCTCTATTTATAGACTTGCATGAGGTGATCCTCTGAATTCGAATTGGATTAGGAGAAGATTTTCTCCCGTATCCACTCACAAAAAATCTGAAATTTTCAAGCCAAAATCCACCAAAAGAATTCAGCCATTCTCTAGATTTTGTGTTCAAAATTCAAACAGGATTATAACTAGAATTTTATCTCATCATTATCCAACCAAAAAATTTGAAAATCTATCTTGAGATTTCCTCCAAATTTTCGACCACAAATAATAGGGAGAGAATCAAAATTCCACTAGGAATTTCAAACTTGAATTTTATCTCATCCTTATCCAAAATAACCGAAAATCTACTTGGATATTCCTTTAAAAATTTCGGCCATAATTAGGTAGGAGAGAATCCAAATTCAACTGGGATTGAAACTTGAATTTTTCCCTGAACTTTATCCACAAAAAATCTGAAAATTCCATGAGGATTTTCCTCAAAATTTTCGACCAAGTTTGTTAGGATTTGGATTCAAAATTCAAGTAGGATTCAAACAAGATTTTCCTCTCCATATCCAACTCAATTCGAATTTCATTCCTTGTGGATTTACCACAAGAAATTCGAATCCTACTTGGACAGTGATTCAAAATTTGAATTTCAAATTTGAAATTCAAATTTCAAATTTCAAATTTCAAATTTAAATTTCAAATTTCAAAATTCAAATTTTAAAATCCACAAAACAGTCGTATTTTAAATTCTTGTTCTCATGGATAATTTTCTACAACTCCAATCCAATCTCAAATAAAATCATGGCAACTTTATTTGGAGTTCGAATAATTGTGTATTCTATTATCCAAAACAAAATCTGAAACCAACCAGAGAGAATCGTATCCACCATCCTAATCCTATGTCAATGCCATCCATGCATAATCAACTAGCTAATAGCATACTCAAATCAATTTGCCAAACGTTAAGGAATTATGTAGAGCTAGTAGAGGGACCAATTGGACATATATAATCGGGCTCCCGTGACTCCATATGATCATCATTCTTTACCGAACAACTCAATCATATGATCACTAATTTCAGAGTCATACCACTATAAACCTGAAACTGAACTCCCAATTATATACCATATTACGTAAGCCTGTGACAAGCTATCATCCAATGACCTTGTCATGTATGTAGAACCCTCATATGATATCCAAGATCAGCCTTAGGTCAAACTCCATTTAATCCTACTAATCAGGCTATCTTATGTAATAACCGAAAAATTTTACTGTTCTCGGAATATGGTAAATTGCATGTACATGATGAATTTCATGTTTAAAATGTGAAATGTATGATTAATATTGTGTAGAACGAGATAAAATGTTCTAACAATATTACAAATTAAGAATTCAGTGATGTAAAAGCATGCCGAATTGAGTTGGGGAAAAACAGTGAACTGTAAACCCTAGTAGGTGACTCAGGGTAAGCTTAGTGCACAAAAAGATAAAATACTAATAGTAGTGATTTTAGACGTGAGTGCGTGTATGTATTACACACAATATCAAGAAGTTATTCTAAATGACCTCTTCTTGACCTAAAATTGATATATTTAGATTCAGCATGCTCAAATTAGTCAATTTAGCATGAAAAGTAAATTTTGACCGAAAAATATACAGTACCAGAAAACTAGTCAAGATGACCTCAGATGAAGATAAAACTGATAAATTTGGGTTCAACACGCCCAAATTAGTCAGTATAGCCTATTTATATGCTTAAATTAGTTAATTGAGTACAAAGGTAATTTTTGACTGGAAATTCGCAATACCGAAAATTAGTTGAAATGATCTCGAATGAAAATGAAACTGATATATTTGGGTTCAGCACGCCCAAATTAGTCAGGATAGCTCATGTCAAAATTTTGGAGAAAAAGTGTATAAAAGGTCGCAATTGCAGAAAATGCCCCATATTTTCATTATCTAGATTTTTCTCCCCCACACATACACTGTCGGTGAACAGTAACCGATCATTGGAAACGATGTCTGTTTTTT
Organism: Antiaris toxicaria; assembly: GCA_035233585.1. Taxonomy (NCBI): domain Eukaryota; kingdom Viridiplantae; phylum Streptophyta; class Magnoliopsida; order Rosales; family Moraceae; genus Antiaris; species Antiaris toxicaria. The sequence continues at coordinate 51,406,965 of CP141153.1, forward strand.
ACACCGCCAGTCTCGTTGGAAAGCTCTCAACGAGCTGAGTCCAACGGTATGCTGAATTGATGGAACCAACACCGGAGAACGCCGCACGCGCCATCCGAAGCCACCGATGGCCAGAAATTTCAAACGGCCGTATCTCCACTGTTCGACCTCTAATCAAGGTGATTCTAATCCCAAAAGACTCTTGGTGAAGAGTATAACAAAACCCAAGCTTCATTTCGGCTCAACAGTCGCCGGATTGCGCCGCCTAACATCGTGCCGTCGCTGCAGTGAAGCCACCTTGAAATCCGTCGATTCCGGCGGAGTTGAGTGACGTGGTTGGTACCAAAAGACTCAAAGTGATGCGTAGAGCAAAAGCCCTAAGGTAATTGTGGACAACAACCGCGGCACGGTGGAGATTCAATGCCGACGCCGTGGGTTGAGTTTTCGAGGCTAATTGTCGACGATCGGAGCCTCCAATGGTGAAATTGACACCAGCAATGGACTCCTCTCATCGAGATCTTCAAGATGGACACCTCCGTTGTTCATGCCGCCACCGTTCGCCGCTGATCAACGCTAGAGTCAACACCAATCAACGATGACCCGGGGGCAAAAAAATGAAGAATGGCTCGTTGGCCTATTTTTGACGTTCTGGACACATCCGTGTCATCAGAACTTCCAACCGGGATTCCAAACATGAAGAACGGAGACAAAAGGTTTGAACGGTCGAGACCAAATGGTCCGTCCAATCACCGACGGGACAATTTCGGTAGCGATTTCATTTCCCTTCATTCCTTATTTATGTATTCGAATGATTTATATGTAATTTGTATTCAAATTGTAAAAAGAAAAGGAAAAAAAAAGAGTAAAATGAATGAAATGTCAGAAAAAGAAAATGTACGGGAAGTGTGAAAATTTTTACGTAAAAATTTGAGTTTTACGTAAAAATTAGGCCTCTGATATAGTACGTGGTAGAATCAAATAGGTTAGATGGTTTTGAGGCGTTTCCTAAATGCCGGAGACCTAGAAATTTAGCGGAAATCCTGCCGAAATTTTGAAAACGGCACTAAGGGAATTTCGGTGAAAAACGAGAGGCAAATTGTGTTCGGTAATGGAAACCGAGACCCCTCAATGAGTTAAGCTCGAAAAATGGGAAAATGAACCTTTGAGGAATAGTAAACCATCCCTCCAAGGTTGTGAAAATGTAAGAGAATGGGAAAACCAATGTCAAGGGTATTTTATGAAACGGAAGGTAAATTTGAGGTCGGGATGAAAACCCGAGCCCACTCGGTGTCTAAGGCTCGGGATTAGCATAACAAACATTTCTGGAGTAGTGAAATACCCATTTAAGGCTCCTAAACGTGAGAAAAACGAGAAACGACCCTAGGTGTCAGAATAGTACCACCCGAGGGTCGGATGACCAATAGTCGTCTATGGAACAGCAATGGATGCTGTAAAAGTGTGTAAAAGCTTAAGAAATATTATTTTATGATATTTGGGTTTAGAAATCCTGTTAAAAGTCATAGTGAGCATATGACGGTCCCGAGACCCGTCAGGGGTAAAATGGTCATTTTGACTAAAAATTTCCGAAAGGCTTGGAAAGGACCGTAAATGCCTAAGGATAGTTAAAATGAAATTATAAAAGTTAAATTTGGGTCTTAAACCAACAAAAAGTAGGTTTATGATGAGAAATCAAGTAAGGGGCAAAATGGTAATTTTGCCAAGAGTTAGCGTAAAAATGAAAAATGGGATTTTAGATCCCTAAGGCCATTTACGGGAAATAAAACGTAGAATTTTTATGTTTTACTTAATTTTGAATATGAAATGAAGATTTAAAGCAACCATGGTTATTCCGATTATAGGAACCCGATCCAAATGCGGCAAAGGAACATCTACGGAGCTGGGGAAGGAAATGCTAACGAAAGTATTAGTAAGATCAAGCGTTCATTTGTTTGCTCATGAACATTCTGATGTTGTTCATTATATGAATGAATTGATCTGTTATGTCTAGGTTTATGTACTATATGAATGTTTCATAGTGCGATGCTATGATAAATGTTTGGTAAGCTCAGATATTTACATGTTTGCAGCATGAATTACTATTTGATTGATTTATGTACAATTCGCACATTATATGTAAAGTGCTATGGGCAATAGGGGTGTAGTTAAACTAACTCACCTAATAAAAAGAGAAATTAAAAAGTGTATAAATAATACACTATAGAGAAGTACTAGGGCACTATAGTGTGGTTAATTAAAAACACACATAAAGAAATAAATGTAAAGACCTACGGGCAATAAGGGTTCCACCGTGAGACGATACATAGTGGTGGAACTAAGGCGTACAGCCCCTCTAACACAGTGGTGGAGGTTTTTCTCAGATCCTACGAGGATATCAAGGCTATGGAGGCTGATGTTCTAAGGTCGCTCCCTAGACCCTCCTAGTCAGTGGGCTAATAATCATCGGTATTGCCATAAATAGAGCTCTAAACTAGAAATCAAATAAAGAATGAACAATTAATAAAATGATAAAAATCATAACTGTGCATAACCAAAGTATGCTAAGTATAGTAATTTCGATTAGGGTTTGTGAATAGTAATCGATTGGGCTGATATGAATAGTATCCGATTATAGTAATGTGAATAGTTACCCATTAGGGTAAAGTGAATAGTAACCAGTTAGGGTAACTGTTACTATTCATCGATCAAAGGTTAAAGTTATTATTCATGGTGAATAGTACTATTCATTATTCATAGGAAATTGAGTTTTCAATGTTTTTGAATCTGTATGATTCTTACTAAGTATGTTTGAACTTACTGAGCCTATTAGCTCGCTAGTTTATTCATGTTGCAGGTATGGAACCTGTAAGTCAGAATATTGGCTATGGATAACGGCGGGAGTTGCATGTGCCAAAGGGATAGGGAATCCACTGTGGATATGGTCCTACTACAAGTTTTCCACTGAGCATTGAAAGAGGAGATTTGAAGAAAGAAAAGGCATGTATTGCAAAAAGATTTGAACTATGTATTGTGTATAAAGTATGTTTGTAGTTTTAAAAGTAACGAACATAGTTTAGTTTAATTACGTTATGTTTACAAACAAGAAAAAGTATTTAAGAAAAAAAAAAGATTCCAAATTTCACAAAGGGTTTAAAGGAAAGAAAAGAATATAGGTGACCCGATGAAGTTCACAAGCTATTTTAGTCAGCTAAGGAGCTTGATTGTAATAGTTTCAGTGGGCAGAGGTCAGGGGTGCCACATCTTAAAGTTCCATTATACTTCCGAATAAGAACATGATTATTCACCATATGTGAATAAGAAGTCATCTGCCCAGCAGACGACCCAAGGCCTTGTCCATTTTCACATCCAGTATAATGCCTTTAAGAGGATACCCTTAACTCCTTATTAGAGCTATGATTCCGATATCTGTAAACAAACCCTTCATCGTATACAAGTCATGCACCCAATGAATCGGTCTATAAACTTACTATCTCTAAGACACTTTAGCCATTAGAACATCAAAATACACAATTCATACACATGAACCTGTTCATCTACTCAGGATTAAGGTTACTACACAATGAACGTCAAAAGCAAGTTGACCCACTCATAGTGGACTACATGGATCAATCATGTTTTAGTCCTGGTCTAATATGTCACCACCAAGCAACATATCTATGTCTCTACTTGGGAGTCTATGCTCCAGACAATCAAGACAAACCGTCCCCACCATGGCTTTAGACAACATAATAGTCTTAACATGAGTTAAATGCTCGATCTAACCGCATATACTACAGACCTTAGTTTAGACTGCTTACTTTAGAACATTGTCTTCTCGCATGCAAAAGTCCATTGCGTGCAACGTTCTAACAGTTTTAACACAAGCAGTCAGGGAGCCATATTTACTTACATTTACTTTAACATGTAAATAGAACGAGAACAAACAACAATGTAATGAATAATCTTTATATATAATTTTATTATCCAGTTCAAAATAAATACATCAAAATGTCTCTAATGCTTAGGGCATTTCTTAACAGTTGCCTTGTACACGCCCGTGTAAGAAGCTGGGTACCGATCGGACTGTATATGTAAGAAAGGCCGTGTAATGAGTAGAGAGCCGCTATACAGACTCTTAAAATGCATGAAACCTAATTACTAGATCATGAGTAATTAAGTTGAGAAATACAGTATGATTTGCAGTTGAATAGACTAAACAGGTATGGTACTGTTTATTACTATTCATATAGTGAAAGGGGGTAACCGACAGTGAATCTGGTTCACCCTATTATATGTATAAATGTTTAACATATGCAGTATCAAGAAAGTGGTCCAGATGATTATTTCCTGACACAAGACTAGTGAACAGATCACCAGAACGCTCGGATCGAACATCTGAGTACAATAGCAATAGAAACCCTAGCAGGGGTACGATACCGAGAAAATGGTCCCGATGACCTCTTCTCATCTAGAAACTAAAAAATCGGAGTCAGAACACCCAGACTAGTCAGTTAGATAGAAGATTGTGAATAGTAAATAGTGAAAAATGTAGTGTCAAGTTAATGGCCAAGACGGCCCTAATTTGACTCAAAACTAATATATTCACAGTCAGCAGGCCCATTTTGGTCTATTGGGCACAAAATGTGAATTTTTATCTGAGAGATACATAGTATCGGGAAGAAGGTCAAGACGACTTTATCTCGTTCCAAAACTAATATATTTAAAGTCAAGACGACCTTATCTCGTCTCAAAACTAATATATTTAGACTTTTAAACGCCCAACTTAGTCAATTGGGCATCTGATATGTTTTTCGAGACGGGGTCCCACAGATCTGAAAACTAGTCCAAATGACCCCGAATGAACGTAAAACTGATAAAATTAAAATAAGCACGTCTGAATTAGTCAAGAGAGACTGTGTTGAAAATTTCACGCCGGAAGGCCTCGTTTTGCATACACAAGGACAACACAGTATAGACACAATCACAATATAGGAGATGAATAGTAAATTAGTGTAGAATGGGCTTTTAGACAGTATAAACCAACTAGAAATTATCAGTATAAAAATCGGATTCAGAAAATCTGATTTTCGGGTGAAAATTTGAACACCGCCGAGAAAAGACCGAACAACGTAGTAGAAAACTAGACTGCGAAGAGAGCCAAATATAGATGAATTTTGGCCCTAAAAACCATGTACCCTAACTGAAAAACTAGCTGGTTTGCTGCAAAAATAACCCCAAAAGGTAATAGTAGAAAAGGGGACAAGCTATGACACAAAACCCATTAAACTATACTTCATTTTCCATCATATTCCATCACAAAATTTTTTAATCTCCCCTCTTTCAATGCAGCAGCTCCCATGGCTGCAAGGGCTAAAATGGGCAAAAATTTATCCCCAAATTAGCTTAAGATTGGCTTGATTAATTGAGCTTAGGTTTGGTTAATTTCACTTAGGATTTGTCTATAAAAGGGGTGACCATGCCTTAGGTGATGTTCTTTCTTTTTCACACCACAAAAACCACAACTCCTTCTCTCTTCCTTCCCTGCTATAGTTGACTACTGCCAAGCCCCAAAACTCTCCATTTTTCAAGCCAAAAACCAAGCTAAAAGTTTACCAAAAGTCAGCCCCCACAAGCTTGTGTTACCAGGATTCAATCCAAGGCACTTCAAGGGTTTGCAAGGGTAAGTTTTTGGAACTTATCCTTGTGTTTTTCTAGTTATTGTTTTGGTTTGATATTAAGGGAAAAATTTTTGGTGTCTCGGTAGCATAAACCGACCCTCAACCTCTCTTGGTTCACATGGCCATTTTGGTCACCAAGCCTTTGAATCGGATTTGTGCTTGGATCATAGCACAAGAGGTAAAACCGAAACCCTTTTTGGTGATAGTTATTTTTAAGATTTTGATTAAGGAATTTATGTGCATTTGTTTATGCAAATGGGTTGTAATAAGTTTATTATGAGCCCTTAGCTTTTCATTTTTAAGTTTTTGATTGTGCGGTTGTGTTTACAATTTTACAAATGGATGTGTAAACATGTAAGCATGAACATTTAGAAACGTGGCCAGACACAATCTGTTCCTAGAAAAAAGCCACGGATTTTGGATATTTTGACCCCCTTAGGATCCGAATTTAGGATTTGGTAAAACATGAAGTTTTAAGAAAATTTTATTACGATTGTTTTTGTATCAATAGCCTTTGGTCAAAAATGACACTAATATAGGTTTTTCGAGTGGTTTTCATTCGGTGGCCAAAACTAGGACTAAATTTTGCTATTTCGAGCCTCAAATAGAGCCATTTTTAAAGTAACGTAAAACTGGGACTTTTACAAAAACTGGGCACAAACAGGCCATGGGTTTAGTAAGATTAGGACCCGTTTGAGTTACATTTGAGCTCCAAGGTTGTGACACCCCGTGCCCTCGGTGGCACGGACCGTCACTGAAAACTTGCTTATTTTAATAATACTTATACTTTCTTGCAATTGATACTTAACTAGATATCAAAAATTTAGAAATATTTTTTTTGATACGTATGTATTTACTGTATATGTACGTATATCGATTACTATTCAAAAATACTATTTAATGATTACTATTCTAAAATACTATTCAACGATTACTATTTAAAAATACTATTTACGGTTACTATTCAAAAGCACGGTTTACAATTACTATTCAAAAATACTATTTAACGATTACTATTCAAAGATACTATTTTAATGTTACTATTTAGAAATTATGTCACTATTTGAAAATATTGTATAGTTAAAATGTGTAGAAGATTTACTTGCGGTGTATCCATAACCTCGCCCTCACATCCACCTCTGCCGCCGTCGTCGCCCGTTGTGTTTTAAGCCATAGGATGCTTACCTACAGCATGAACACACTTTGTGAGCTTTACGCCTAGTAAGTATAACATGTTAACTGCAAAACATGTTTAAACATAGTACATACTTAAAATCATATAAGCATATCATATACCATTTAACATGTCACATTCCATATCATCACATAACATATCATTGAATATAAAACTTCACATGACAGAAACACTATGACAGAAACACATGACAGAAACACTATGTACTGAATGCATCTTACTGTAAATAGAAGCATAGTGAATAATAGCTAATGCATACTGTGAGCAATGCACGGTCTGGTTATGCTCATTTATGCTTCGTTATTCTCTTTTCTTTCTTATGTCTACTTAGGTCGCTTTATATTTTGATACATAATATGGGCCTCGTGCCGTTATATTTCTATACCTAAGGTGGGCCTTATGCCTGTTATATTTCTATACCTAAGGTGGGCCTTGTGCCTATTATATTCGTATACATAATGTGGGCCTCGTGCTCGTTATAATTATATATATAATGTGGGCCTCGTGCCTATTATAAATATATACATAATGTGGGCCTCGTGCCCGTTATAATTATATATATAATGTGGGCCTCGTGCCCATTATAAATATATACATAATGTGGGCCTCGTGCCCGTTATAACGATACCTTAATTTTAATTACCAAATTCTTTATCTAATCAGGCCATATGCTCTACTAAGCCATCCCCTAATCTTACGAGATAGGGATGTATGGCTCCTAACTTTGTTCTTTTATCAATCTACGCGATTGTGAAACTACATGCTCTTATATATGCTGTGCATCAATGTGTGCATGGCATAAAACTTAACATACTATAAAAATATCATTTTAAATACATTTTATTCATGTCGTAAGCAGAGTTGTACTTACCTAATTGCAAGCAAATTGCATACTTGTGCCTTTAACAAATTATAGGTGACCACCTGTTATCAATAACATTCCTCATTAATACTCTCGTTGAGTTACCATTAACATCAGTGAGTTTCTATGGGGTACTGAGGCCCATCAGTACCCGATTGGCCTACAATGGGGATTTGGTGTCTAACATGTACCGTGTTTGATTAATTGTCTACTTGACAGATTAATCATCGTTCCTTACCATGTTGTTCGAAACACTATCCTTGATTGGGTGTTGGCTAGTCAACTGACTAGTTATCTCGTGCGTTGGTAACTAAATGGCCTACCGGGTTACTACACGTAAACTTAGTGTAGTAACCGATCGAGTTACTTCGCTTGTTAGGGTGTGGTAGCCTACCGGACTACTATTTCTTATTTGGTGTAATGGCCCACTAGGCCACTATGGATTGTTTGGGGTAGTAGCCTACTGGGCTACTAAGGCTTGTTTAGTGTGGTAGCCTACCGGGGCTACTCACACTATTTTACTTTGAAAAATTGTTTGGGTTGGCTTGTAAAAATTCTTGAGAAAATTCCTTATTTTGAAACCATCCCCTTATCACCCCGTTGGAAGGTGGGGGATATTTTTGTGAAAACCTTGTTCATATTTTAAAGTGTTAAAAACACTTTTTTTTTTAAGAGTATAAATTACATTTTTTGATGCTTGCATTTTAAAGGTGGTTTTGAACCACTTTTGAAAACTATTTTGAAACTTGCTCGAAATGACTTTGTTTGTGATTTTGGTGAACATGAAAGTTTTCATCCTCGACAAGATGAACAAATCTCATGTTCTCCTCGGAGCTCAAATCTAACTCTAACGGCTCCTAAATTTATCAAACCCATGAGCTATGTGACCAATTTTTTGTAAAAGTCCCAGTTTTTACATCACTTTGAAAACGGCTCTATTTGAGGCCCAAAATAGCCAAATTTTTAAAACACACACGAGTCATCTTAAAGATTTTGATGTGTTCTACAACTTTCATTTTTGGCCAAGGGCTATTAAACGTAAAAACAACCATATCAAATTTTGCTTAAAACACTGTGTTTTACCAAAACCCAAATTCGGACCCTAAAGGGGTCGAAATGGCCAAAATCCATAGCCTTTCCTAAGGACAAATTTGTGTCTAGCCACGTTCCTAAACGTTCGTAGCATCACACGTACAATAGCCATTCGTAAAAATTATAAACACAACCACAACCACATAAACTTAAAAATGGAAACTTACGGGCTCAAAATAAACTTATTACAAACTATTTGCATAAACAAATACACATAAGTGGTCTTGATCAAAAACTTAAAATCAACTAACACCAAAAGGGAAGGTTTTGGGTTTTACCTTTATGCTTCGAACCAAGCACATTTTTGAACCAAGGCTTGATGAACTAAAGTGGCTGTGGGAAACCATGGAAAATGTGGTCGGTTTTTGCTAGACACAATACCAAAAATTTTCTCTTAAAAATCAATCCAAAACAAAAACTAAAAACTACAAAGATTGGATTTTGAAAACTTACCCTTGGTGCCTTAGAATGATTTGGATTCAAATCCTCCTAACACAAGCTTGTGAGGTTTGGTTTTTGGTAAGCTTTTAGTGTGATTTAAGGCTTGAAAATGTGAGGGTTTGTGGCTTAGAAAGGTTCAGCTATAGCTAGAAGAAAGGGAGAATGAGAGCGGTGTTTTGGAAGCCAAAAGAAAGAAATGAACTCTTGTTGTCATATGTGCCTTTTATAGGCAAAATTAATCAAGCTTACTGGACTTAATCCAAATTAATTTCCACCATTTTAGTAATCATGGGACAAATTGGCTGCCATTTTTCTACACTAAGGGGGCGTGGACTACAGCATAGAAAGGAGGGGAATAAACAACCATTTATTCATGGCCATGTGATGAACGTGGAGTATTTTATTCAACTAATGGTCCAACATAACCCTAACATTAGGGAAAACTTTTCTCACTTGTTAGAGGTGTGTTTAGGGGCCTTATGGCTGATGGCACATGGTTATTTAGGGGGAGATTTCATTTGCAAAGTCTTATCTTCACAGTCTAATTTCTACCATTCGGTTTCAGACCCTTTTTCGGTAGTGTTTCAATTTTCACCCGAAATTTAGATTTCTGAATCTGATTTTTGAACTGTCAATTCCTAATTGCCTGATACTATCTAAGAGCCCATTATCAGTCTAATTTACTGTTCACATCCTATACTGTGGTTGTGTCTACACTGTGTTGTCCTTTTATATGTAAACCGAGGCGTTCTCAAATGAAATTTCAAACACAGTCTCTCTTGACTAATTTGGATGTGCTGATTCCATTTTTATTAGTTTTACATCCATCAAAGGTCGTCTGGATTGATTTTTGGGATCTGTGTGACCCCACCTTGAAAAACATGTCAAGTGCTTATTTGACTAATTTGGGCGTTCTGAGCCAATATATCAGTTTCGGGGCAAGTAAAGATCATCTTGACCCTCATCCCGATACTACGTATCTCTTAAAGTAAACTTCTCATTTTATGCTCAATTGACCAGATTGAGCCTGCTGACCGTTCATATCTCAGTTTTATGCTAGATTAGGGCCATCTTGGCCATTAACCTAACACTGCGTTTCCACTATTTACTATTCACTATTTTCTGCTTAACTGACTAGTCTGAGTGATCTGACTTTGATTTTGTTAGTCTCTAGGTGAGAAGGGGTCATCCGGACCATTTTCTCGATATCGTACCCTTGCTAGGGTTTTTCATCGTTGTTGTGCTTAGATGTTCAGTCCGAGTGTTCTGGTGATCTGTTCACCAGTCTTGTGTCAAGAAATGGTTGTCCGACCTGTTTCCTAATACTGCGTGTCTCATACATTCATACATATAATAGAGTGGACCGGGTTCACTGTCAGTCGCCCCTTTCACTACATGAATAGTATTTAAACAGTACCATACCTGTTTAATCTATTCAACTAGAAAATATGCTATATTTCCCAACTTAATTACTCATTGTATGGTAATTAGGTTTCACAATTCATGAGAGTCTTTTCAATGGCTCTCAGCTCAGTACACGCTCTTCTACATGGCCTCTTACATGGGCGTGTAGTAGTTGGAAATCCTCAACACAGCCCTGTCCTGAAACACGGCCTCTTACACATTCGTCAACCTGAGCGGTACACAGCCACTTACACGGCCGTTTACCTGACCATGTCGCACTACATAGCCATGTACACTTACACGGCTTCTCTCACGCATACATAGTTTGAATGGTACATGACCACTTACACGACTGTATACCTGACCATGTTCTCTAAATGTGCATTCGAAAGCTCTCAAAATACTCTAATTTTATTCCTTAATATCTCATTACATGATAAGTAGGTGCCACAAAAATGGCGGTCCTTATAGAGGTGAACACGAGAATTGTTCATCTCGTCAAGGTCAAAAAATTTTATATTCGCCAAATTCATTAACTAAGTTGTTTTGGATGAGTTTTAAATCTAGTTTCAATAAGTGGTTCAAAAACCACCCTTAAAATGAAACATCAAAAATGTATTTTAACTCTTTAAAAATAAAAATGGTTTTCATAAAAATGTACCCCACCTTCTAGTGGGGTGATAAAGGGACTGTTTCAAAGCATACAATTTTTTCAAGAATTTTTGTAAGGCAACCAAAACAATTTTCTTAAATAACCAAAACAATGTAGGTAGCCCGATAGGCTACCATACCAAACAAGCCATAGTAGCTCGGTAGGCTATCATACTAAGACAAGCCATAGTAGGCTGGTAGGCTACCAAGCTGAACAAGCAATAGTAGCTCGGTAGGCTACCGCATCCAGACAAGCAAAGTAACCCAGTCGGTTACTACACCAAGTTTATGCATAGTAATCCAGTAGGCTAACTAGTTATCAACACCCGAGGTAACCGATCAGTTGACTGGCTGATAAACCAATCAAGGGTGAACAACACTACGAGGAATGATGATTAATCTATCAAGAAGACAATTCATCAAACACGATGGAAGTTAGATGCCAAATCCTCAACGTAGGCCACTAGGGTACCGATGGGCCTCGGTACCACATAGAAATGCAAGTTATAGTCACTAACGGAAATAGTGACCTAAAGAATGACATTAATTAATTTATTGGGTAATAAATTAATTAACCATGTATAGAGAAGCAAACTCTCAAGAGTGAGAGAGAGAGTTAGTACCGACGACAATTAGTACCATATATTAGTCACTAACGGTACTAGTGACTCAGTGACCATTATTGATGAGATACACTATTGATGACAGGTAGTAACCTGTAAGTTAACAAAGGTGAGAGTACAAGTTTACGTACAAACTAGGTAAGTACAACTTCGCCTACAGCATGAATGAAATGAATTTAAAGTGTTTTTTTATACTATGTTAAGTATACAAACCTTGCATAGTTATTGCATACCATGTCAGAAGAACATATAGTTTCATCATCGCATGGACTTATGAAAACATAAGTAGGGTGCCATAGATCCCTATCATGTAAGATTTGAGGATAAGCCTTGTAGAGCATATGGCATAATCAGATACAGAATTGGGTAATGAAACTAAAGTGTCGATATGACAAGTCCAAGTCAAGGCTCATAATCTGTAATAAGTCCAAGCCGAGGCTCACAACACATAACGAGTCTAAGTTAAGGCTCATAAAGAAAGAATAATCTAAGCTCAAAAGATATAACAAGCCCAAGTCGAGGTTCATAAAGAAAGATAACGAATAAGGAAGCATAATTGAGCATAAATGGTTCATGTATTGTACACGTTATGCCCTAGATACAATTAGAGCAAGCTTCCTAGTTGCATGATAGGACATGCCCACATGATATGCATTCTGAGATGCTACATGTTTCCATGTTCAGTGTGAATGTGTGACAAGATTGTCAGTTTTTTATATGCCTTAAGTATGGCTTACGATTTAAACATGTTTTGTGGATGACACGTTGTACTTACTGAGTATAAAGCTCACAGTGTGTGTTTATGCTGTAGGTAAGCATTTTATGGCTTGAACAACAATAGATGATGGCGGCGGTGGACGCGGATGTGAGAGCGAGGTTATGGATCCACTGCGAGTTAATCTTCTACACAGCTCGAGTAATCAATATTTTTGAATAGTAACAGTTGAGTAGTATTTTTGAATAGTAACAGTTAAATAGTATCTTTAAATAGTAACAGTTAAACAATATTTTTAAATAGTAACCACTAAATAGTATCTTTGAAGAGTAACAGTTAAACAGTAAATTTTGAAGAGTAAATAGTTAAATGGTATTATATATGTGTATGTGTACTTGAACTCCCAATAATTTAAACGATGTATATTTAAAGTATACGTACATGAATAGTAAATAGGTATGCATAAAAAAAAATCCCTAAAATCAGGGTATCTAAGTAAGTAAGTTTAAGTATCAGTTTAAAGTAAAAATACAAGTAGTAGTTTTTAGTGGCGGTTCGGGTCACTAAGGGCATAGGACGTCACACACGTTCAACCATCCGAATGGTACACGGCTACTTACATAGTCGTGTACCTGACCATATTCTTCAAATGTGCACTAAAAGGCATCAAATTATTCCAAATTCATTCCTTAATTACTCATTACATGGTAAGTAGGTTCCATGAATATAGGGGTCAATACATCTAGGAAGTCTCTTCTCATATCTTTTTCCCATTCTCATGTGGCTTCGTCAATATTATGATTCCACCACAACACTTTTACAAGGGGTATAACTTTATTTCTAAGCACCTTATCTTCTCTGGCTAAGATCTGTATAGGTTTCTCCTCATACGTCAGATTGGTGTGTACTTCGACCGGTTCTTGACTTAGAATATGGGAGCTATCTGGCACGTACTTTTTCAGCATCGAGACGTGGAAGACATCGTGCACTGAAGCTAACTCGGGAGGAAGCACTAATCTGTAAGCCACCTTCTCGACTCTTTTGATTATCTTGAAGGGTCCTATGTACCTAGGACTAATCTTCCCCTTCTTTCCAAAGTGCATCACCCCTTTCATAAAGTGCCACCTTGAGAAAGACTGAGTCTCCTTCTTGAAACTCGAGGGGTCTACGATGTAACTCTTTTGGTGACTGTGCATAGTATCTAATCTCTCATATCAGCTTTATGTCTATCGTGGTGTTTTTGATTAAGTCCATGCTGGTAAGCTGTTTCTCTTCGGTCTTGTGCCAATGAACTGGAGATCTGCATTTTCTTCCATATAACGCTTCGTACGATCCCATCTCGATTGAGGAATGGCAGTTGTTATTATATGAAAACTTGATCAAGGGTAGCTTCTGGTCCCAGTTTCCTTTAAAAGTCTAGGACACAGGCTCTTAACATATCCTCTAATGTCTGTACGGTCCTCTTGGACTGACCGTCGGTCTGAGGAAGGAATGCTGTGCTAAACTTCAATCTGGTACCTAATGCAGCCTGGACACTCTGCCAAAATCTGTAGGTGAAAAGTCCATCATGTTCTTAGATAATAGACTTTGGCACTCCGTGCAGTCTTACTATTTGAGCTACATAAATTTCTGCTTGTCGTACTGTGACGACCAGAGAATTTTAGCGGTGTGATCTAATTTAATCTAGGGTTTTCTATGAGTTCTATAAGTAAGAATGTAAAGAAACACTATGGTTGTAATTAGACAAATTATAGTGTTGATAGAAATAAATAAATGTTTTGGAGGAATTAAAATCTCCAAAAATAAGTAGAGAATAAAGTATATGAGTAAGAAAGTGAATTCAGGCCCAAAACGCTCAAAAAGGAGTAGTTTCGGTATCTGAACAGTATAAAAATAAGAATATGGCAAGTCAAAGTAAGAGCACAGTAAGAAAAGTACAAATATATGTATATAATAATTTGTACTATTTAAAGAGTGAAATAGATGTATTTATATTGTTTAGAATATATTAAAATGTTCTAACAATACTGACGAGTAAGAATTCAGTGTTGGAAAAATTCACTGAGTTGAAACGGGTGAAATGGTGTCAAAACCGGCATTGAAACCCTAACCGGAGCTCAAAAAGACGGTAAACTTCCAGGATTGATTTTGATCAAACGGAAGCAATTTAAATTGATCTGACTGCACAGGAGACCTCAGGAACACGCCAGGACGATTCCAGGAAAATTTCGGCTCGAACCGGTATCGGTCAAAAAGTAGTCGAATTAATATGAATAGTGAAAATCAAAGTCAACTTTCACTTTAGTAATTATGACATCATAAATCCATTTAAGAAATGGAAAGAAATTGGTGTTAGGTAGGATGAATGGCCATGATTCATTTGCTTTTTGATCCAAAGGCCAAGATTTAGCCAAAAATTAACTTTTTTAATTTTTGAAAAATGGAGAAAGTATTAGGGTGAAAGGTGCCTAATTTTCATTGGTGGAAGCCAAATTAATTGGTCTTTTTGGTGGCTTAAGTCGGCAAAACGTGGGGGATAAGTGGTCGAGACCATTTTGGAAGCAAAACATAACAAAAATTTTTGCTAAGTGCCTTCCATGGTGAGCCGTGGGTGATCAAAGAAGAACCAAGTAATTCCTTCAACTTTTCTACACAAAATTGGTGTCAAAACATTCCTTGAAGACAAAGGAAGCATTTGACTAAGGTAACTTCCCTTGCACTTGATTTTTTCATGGTTTTTCTTCATGAAATCCGTGGGATGAATAGTGAATTAAGATGGAAAAATTTTAGGTGTTTTTCATTAAGTTGATGATGGGTTTTGTTAAGGTTGTAATAAGGAAGAAAACCATGCAATTGGTTTAAAGAAAAACCAATTTTTGGTTGGTTTTCCAAAGGAAAATCCGTGGGTTACCATGGGTAATCAATGAGAAATTTGTGTGATTTATGTGTTAACATGCTTTTAACTTAGGTTTTGTTAAGAATAAAGCATGAATTTCACTATGGAAAAACTTGGAAAAATTTTGGTGTTCATTTACTCAAAGTGGCCGTGGGGTTACTTAGGGTTTTGGAAGAAAAATTTTCATGCTTTTAAGTGATGTTTGGTTAATTGAAATCATGCATTTTATGATGTGAATGATGAAATTTTGATTGAAAGAATGAAAAGAAAATTTGGCATGTTTTTCACTAATTTGGCCGTGGGGTATAAGTGTGTAAAAACCCTAAGAATTTGGTTGAAAAGTACAAGGAAATGGGCTTGAGAAAGTGTTAGAAAAATGGCATTGAATAGCCTAACAAGTGGTTGAAAAGTTTGAGAAACTTTGGTTCGGTTTGGTGGTGAAAACCGAAACCAAAACTAAGGGCAAAATTGTGAAAAAAATTTTGTAATGTGGTTAAAAATGTGAAATTGGAAATTTATGAGCTTTTATGTAAAAGTTTGGAAAACTTTTACATAAAATAGGCTTGTGGTATAGTACGTGGCAGGTACATATGGTTCGAGGCGTACCTAACGCCGGTAGCCTTAAAATTACGCCGAAATGCTGCCGAAATTTCGAAAACGGCTTTCGGGGTAAAATAGGAATTTAAAAATAAAAAGTTTAGGGTCGGGTCGGAAACCCGAGTCCCTAACAGAAAATTTAATAAGGAAAACCTAAGGGGTGGTTCGTGAATAGTAACCCATCCCCTTGAAAATGTAAAATGCAAGTGAAACGGAAAAACCGACCCCGAGGGGGGGGCGTTTTTGGAAATAAAATAAAGGTCTGAGTCGGGTACGCAAAATCCGAGCCTCAGAGACCTAGGTCGGGAATGTCTAGATGAACGTTTTAAATACTAGTGAAACATCCATTTGAGGTTCCGAAACGATAGAAAATCACTAAACCGACATAAGGGTCGGAATAGTGCTTCCCGAGGGTCGGGAAAGTGAAAAGTGGAAATATAATAGAAACGAACCCGGTAATGATTAGAAAAGAGTCAGAAAAGTTCCTGAGGGCCAAAAATGCAGTCTGGATCAATAAAATTCCGTCAGGGGTAAAACTGTAATTTTACCAAAATATAGGGGCAAAATCGTAATTTTACAAAAGTTGGGAAAAATTGGGAAAATGATAAATAAAGCCCAAAAAGTTGTAAATAGGTTCTGTTTAAGTTTTTTTTAATGAAAAATAAAAGCTATAAATGGAAATGAAATTAACAGACAAAGTTTGTCTGTAGGATCCAAAAATCGACCTACAAGGAGGGCGATCAAAGATCCTAGAGAGAAAAAGGAGAAGAGATTGATAAGGTAAGTACAGACATTTAATTGTCTACTCACGAATGGACTTACCATAGAGTTGTGTTATATATATATACATTTAAGCTATTCAGTTTGTGACATGATACTAACATGTTCACGAGAATAGTAAGCAAGATTAGAAAAAGAAAAGAGGAATAAGTTAAGTCAAATAATAAGACTTAAAAGTTAAGGTTCGCGTACCGGCCTCCCCAGTTGTGAGGTTCCCAGATAGCCTCCACCCCAGTTGTGTGGCGCTGCCTCGTTAATAATGAGGTAGTTCATGGCATGACTTACTACCTATAAGGTAAGTAGTCCAGAGATGACCTTAGGGTTGATCGGTGGGTCGCTCCCCTGATCCTCTATTGGTCTGCACGCACTAGGTACGTCCAACCACGGGCCCACAAGTGAAAGATTAAGCAGATAAAGTAAAGCAAAGAAAAGAAAGAAATAGAATAGAAAGAACAAGTAGTATAGGACTAAAGAAAATAATTGGTCCTAAGTTGACTAACCCTAGAGTGGTGTATTCAGCTTATTTACTTGTATGTATGTTTGTACTTACTGAGCTTTAGCTCATTAGTCTATTCGTGCTGTAGGTAATAAAGGAAAACAACCAGCAGTATGAAGCAAGAGTAGCGGACTGGCAGGCAGATCCCAGCGATGTCATGGACGGGTTATGGTTCCGTTTCGCAGAATTCCACTGTACTCAAGGTGTAAAAGAAAGAAAGTGAAATAGTGAGGTATATGTATAAAGACAAGACAAGAGTGTAGTATGTAAAGTAGTGAAACAAGCTTAAAAGTGTGTTTCTATTTTTACGTACTTTAAAGTAACAAGACTCCAAAATATATTTTGGAAAAACAAAAAGTATTAAGAAGTACGTATATATTTATGTATACACAATTTTCAAGAATTAGCAGTTTCCTCCAGTTAAAAGAAAATATATATATTCCTAGTTTTTCAAGAACAAATCTTTTAAACCCCAAGGAGAGGAAAGTTATAGAGACAAGCAAGCTAAGTAAGACTAAGCAAAGAATAAAGAAAGTAAGTAAGATAAGGTGGACGACCTAAGCTAGAGGGGTCGCCCACACGTACCACCGAGTAGCTAACTATCATGGCTAGAAATCAAGCTGATTTCATCAATCTGTCTACAATCAACCAGATTGTGTCGTTACTACTTGACGTCTTCGGCAATCTGGCTATGAAATCCATCATAATCTGGTCCCATTTTCATTCGGGCAGCTCGATCTTTTGTAATTCTCCTACCGGCCATTGATGTTCTACCTTAACCTTCTGACAAGTAAGGCATCTGGCGACGAACTCTTTGATGTTATTCTTCATCCTAAGCCACCAAAAACAATCCTTCAGGTAGTTATACATCTTGTTCGCCCTTGGATATATGGAATATGGCGTCTCGTGAGCTTCCGAAAGGATTCCCTTCTTGAGTTCTTCATCTTTCGGAACACACACTCTATCTCTGTAGAAAAGTATGCCATCCTTAGAGACTCTAAACTCTGAACTCTTATCCTCCGTAGCTTCCTTTTTGAGCTTGATCAGGGACAAATCGAGGTCTTGATTGATCTTGTCACTTTTCAGAGTGTTGATTGGAGGGTCATGTCAGACCACTTCCTTGTCAAAATCTCGATCTCGCTACTACATAGCCTTTTTGTAGTGCTCTCGACAAGGCACTGATAGTCATAAGCGACGAAGAATGTTTTGACTCAGTGCATAGGCCACCTTGTTGGCTTTTTCTGGATGGTATAGGATCTTGCAGTCGTAATCCTTTACTAATTCTAGCCATCTTCGCTGCCTTATGTTAAGTTCTTTTCGTACAAAAATGTACTTGAGGCTTTGGTGGTCTGTGTAGATTTCATACTTGACCCCGATAGGTAGTGCCTCCATATCTTTAACACAAAAACTATCACTGCTAGCTTAGATCATGCATAGGGTAGTTCTTCTCATGGTCCTTGAGCTGTCGTGAAGCATATGTGACTACTCTACCACTTTGCATCAACACGACTCCTCGCCTAGTTCTAGATGCATCACTATAGATCACAAAGTTCCCTCGGCTAGCATTTGGAATTATCAATACTAGGGCACTAGTGAGTCTTCGTTTCAGCTCTCGAAAACTCTCCATGCACTTGTCGATCCACTTAAACTTCTTTTCCTTCCTGGTGAGCGCTGTGAGCTGTACGGCTAGCTTTTATAAACCCTCGACAAAGCACTGGTAGTATCCTACTAAACCTAGGAAACTGTAGATCTCCATCATATTTCTTAAAGCTAGCCAGACCCTAATTGTGTTAATTTTCACTTTGTCAATGGATACTCCCTCCTTGGAGACTATGTGGCCTAGGAAATGGACCTTTTCCAGTCAAAACTCGTACTTGGAGAACTTGGCATAGAGCTTATGGTCCCATAACATGCACAAGACAGTCTTTAAGTGCTCTTTGTACTCCTCCTTCGTCTTAGAGTATATAAGTATGTCATCGATGAACACAATGATAAACTTATCTAAAAAGTCCTTGAACACGTGGTTTATTAGGTCCATAAAGGCTGCTGGAGCATTTGTTAGTCCAAATGACATAATAAGGAACTCATAGTGTCTGTACCGCGTTTGAAAGCCTGTTTTGGGTACATCCTCATCCTTGATTCGCAGTTGATGGTACCCTAAGCGTAGATCGATCTTCGAGAACACTACAGTGTCTCAGAGTTGATCAAATAGATCGTCGATTTGTGACAATAGATAGTTGTTCTTAATCGTGATTTTGTTCACCTCTCTGTAGTCGATGCACATTCTCAGCGTTCCGTCCTTTTTCTTCACGAACAATACGGGTGTTCCCTAGGGTTAACAACTTTGTCGAATGAATCCCTTGTCCATCAAGTCCTTCAGCTAGGCTTAGAGCTCTTTTAGCTCTGTAGGGGCCATTCGGTATGGGGCCTTGGAAATGAGAGCTGATCCTAGTAGAAGTTCAATTTTGAACGAAATCTCGTGGTCTAGCAGAAGTCCTGGAAGATCTTCTAGAAACACTTCCACGAATTCCCTAACTACTAGTACACTATCCAACCCTATCTCTGTTTCTTGAGTCTTGTCCACTACGTGTGCTAGGAAACCAGTGCATTCGCTGGATAACAGATTATGAGCCTTCATTGTTGAGATCATCATCTTTGGCTACTTTAGCGACAAACCCTTGTAGATGAACTTTTCACATCCGAATGGTTCAAAAGTAACCTCCCACCTTCGATAACCTATGACGACGTTGTACTTTATGAGGAAGTCCATCCCCACAATTATATCATAGTCATATATGTCGATGGCGATCAGGTTAGTACTTAATTCTTGCCCGTAGATAATTACTAACATATGACGTATCCAATAATTAGACAGCAAAACTTCCCTTGAAGGAAGTGCAGTTCGGAAGGTCTGTTCCATTTTATCTAAGCTCCTATCTATCTTTCTAGCAAATTTTGATGATGCGAATGAATGGGTGGCTCCAGAATCAAACAAAACTAATGCAGCTAAGTTGGTGACAGAAAGCTGACCTGTCACCACTGTTGAAGTTCTAACTTCTGCATCATCTCTCGTGAAAGCATAGATTCTTCCCTGGATGTCTAGAGCCTTCAGTCTACCTTGGCCGATCGAAAGGCCTTCGATCCTAGTCTGGGCAGCGTGAAGTTGGCCACTTATTGTACGGGCTTGGCTCAGTTGGTTCTGTAGGTTAGAATGACAGTTTTTGGCGTAGTGGCTTTGCTTACCACAAATGAAGCAGCCACTCGCTCCTTGTCTACACTCTCTTGGGTGTTTTCTCCCACATTTTAGGCATGATGGGTATTGATTGCCATTTCCTCCCCTGTTGTTCTTCTTTTGGGGAAAATACTTTTGCAATCCTTGGTTGCCCTGATTCCCCTTCCGCTTATTGTTATTGTGGGATTGCCTACTGTTTTGGCCAGTTCCTACATTTTACACACAGTGCTGTGGCTCGCGGTTCTACTTTCCCTTAGTCTATTTAGCTTATGTCTTTTCCTCCCTTCAGGCTTTGAATATCTGATCCCTTCGCTCTTTATCCTGAGCCAACCAATATTCAGGTCAGATAGCCCTACTAACACATTCAGCCACTATCGTTGGTCTGCAGCTACCACTGCAGACCTAGACGGCGATGTTTGTTCGAAACATCTTTAGCATTCTTCTAACCCTTTCTTTTTCCATCGGCACCAAATCTAGACAAAGTCCAGCCAGCTGCTTAAACTTCCTAACTACTTCCATGACAGTCACACTACCTTGGTGTAAGTTGTTGAATTTATGTTGCTGGGCTGCTAGTGGCTCATCATTATAGTACGTCTCTTCGAACTCATTTACGAATTTTATCCAGCCCATTTCACTGACATTCCTCCTAATAGCTACCGTCTTCCACCACTGTCGTGCCCCCTTGCACAGGGCAAAGGATGCATACATCACCTTTTCTCTGTCGGTTAATCCCATAAAGTCCAAGATCACTTGGATATCTATCAGGCAATCATCAACCTCTATGGGATTGGTAGTCACTTTGAAGTTTGGCTCTTTCATGCACTAAAATCTCTCATACAAGTCACCTTGCCTAGGGGTTGTTAGAAGAACATTGGCTACTGCAGGAGTAGTCATTGCTGGGGGTGCTGATGCCACCTGGGCTAAGGGAGCTACTTGCTCCCTCAGAGTTTCTAGGGCTGTTAGAGCCTCCTGGGCTAGCACCTCAGCAGTCTGTGGTGCTTGGTTCTATCGGCCCAGCTACTCCCTGAGCTAGTGTAGGTCACGCTGCTGATTTTCCATCATCTCTCACATAGCTGCGAGCTATGCCATCAATTCATCCTCTCAGGATGCTTGGTTTGTCTGTGCTCATGTTCTTGCCATGCTTTCATACATAACCCTATCATACAGTGGAAAAGGAAAATATGAGTCTTTTATTTCCATACTTGGAATTCATGTTGCATATCATTTTCTTTCTTACTCAACTATCATAGATATATGCATACATATTATATCTTCCTCTTTCTTATGGTGTGATGTTTAATATAATTTGCCATATCGCATTGAAACATTGCGTGAGTGCCAGGACTCATCCTACACTTTCTATCACACTACGGTCATGTGTGGAAAAATCATATCTAGGCCCTTGGGCAAAACGGTACTGCTTTTAATAATATTTTCACAAAAATATGTTCAAACTTCTAGTTTGATGGGAGTGACACACACTTTCTAGTATACAATCTCAAAAGTGTATATTAGGCTAAGTCTAGTGGGAAAAGCTACTGCTTCCCCTCATACTTATACATGGCTAAAAAGTCCAACTAAAATAGTTGTTGCTACTCCGTGGATAGTCCTGACTTTGCATCAGAGATCTCCTCATCGTTGCTCTCATCAAAGGGGAACTCCTCTGGGTCCTCCTCTTTGTCTCCCCAGTCGAAACTAACCTTGTCATCACTGGCTTTAACGACTTGAGGCTTATACATTCCCATCCATTTGTCATCACTGAAGTAGTCGGGGATCTCCTCTCCCTCATCATCACCCATCTCCTCATCCTCAGGATGGGCGTTAAGAAGATCCTTGTCATCGTCCTCGTTACTGTCCACTTCTAAAGGGTGTTCTGGAATCGGAGGGGCTGGTTCGGGGTCTTCCATCAATTCCTTATCATCCTTTTGGTGCTTTTAGCCGATGCTCGGCCATAGGGTCCTCGTCGGTCAATTGGTATGTAGGGTCTACTAAGTTACCCTCCATATTGGTAGCTACTGTGATGTCTTGGGCTTATGCAGGTTCCCGGGATTGATCACTTCCCTCTCAGTGTCTACTATCTCCTGGATAAGGCACTTCAAGTCCTCATGATGTAGAGGGTAGTGGACGAGATCCCTCACATACCACGTAACTCCTTTCCATAAAAGATCAGCTATCTCCGTAAAAGGTCTATTTAAAGGGATTGGGGTAACATGGCGTCCATGAACCTTTGACAGTAATGCATCATGGTCTCCCCCTCATCGGCATCTCACATACCAGAGAGGGCATCGTATCACCTCTCGTGCATGTCCCTCCAAATATCCATGTCTCTAGCTGGTCTGATGGTATCACGGAGGTCTTGGTAGAATTCAGCCGAGTGCATCATCAGATCCCTGTTCGTACGTTGTTCATCCCACCAGGCCATTGTTGGTCCCTCCAGCCTACTACTTGCCAAATCTACCTGTAGGTGAGGTGGGATATGGCAATCTCAGAAGATAACCTCCATACGGTGGATCCAAAATGGGAGCTCGTGCGAGTGACGACCATCGTATCAGTCTGGTTGCATAGTGGCGAAGGTCATGCTTGCCTGTCGATCTTCAGATATTTGACAGGGGTCCACTGGTGCAGCCATTATCGCCTATTGTAGCTTAAACGTTAACTTACATACTAAAACCATAAAATAAAAACTAACTCACTTGCACAAATGAGGCTGGCATACGATGATGTGAGGTAGGATGGTAGGATACGACTCTGATACCAACTGTGATAGCCCGGACCCTGAGTGGTCCAGACCGTCACTTAAAACTACTGATATTTAAACTTACTTAGGATCTATTACTCGAACTTACTTACTTAATACTATAATTTTAGGGATTTTTTTTTTATATATACGTACATTCTACTATTCACGTGCGTACATATACTTTACAAATACAAAGGTCTAAAACAATTGGAGTTCAATCTTACATACATACTTTGAAATTGTTTAACTGGTTACTATTTAAAAATAAAATGTTTGTTTAATATTGTGCAGAAGTCAACACTTGTAGTGGTATCCACAACCTCACCCTCACATCTGCCTCTGCCGCCATCACCATCCATCGAGGTCTAAGCCATAGGTCACTTACCTACAGCATGAACACTCACTATGAGCTTGACACACAGTAACTACAATATGTCATCCGTAAAATATGTTTAAAATATAATTCATACTTGAAAATATAACTATGTCATGTACATACAACATGTACCATGCACTGATTCATTCCACATACTAGATGCAAAACCAAAGCATCACACATAACTGAATACATAACTGAAACATCACATAACTGAATGCATAACAAAAAACATCACACATACTATAACTGAAACATCACACTGAAATATAAGTATGCATTCCACATACTAGATGCAAAACCAAAGCATCACACATAACTGAATACATAACTGAAACATCACATAACTGAATGCATAACAAAAAACATCATGTAACTGAATGCATATCAACTAGAGCTGGAAGCATGCTGTATCTATAGCTAAGGCATATCATGAACAATGCATGAACTGATTACGTTCACATTATGCTTCATTTATCTTTTCTTATCTGAAAGGGCCCTGGTGTTAGTACCACTGTGCCAGATCATCGAGAACGCCTGTGATCATGGGCCTTGGCCTATTATGGATATATTTTATGGGCCTTGGCCAGTCATATATTATGAGCTTCGACTCATTATACTTTGTGGGCGTTGGCCCGTTATACTGACACCTTTATTCTTGTTACCCAATTCTTTATCTGATTAGGCCATATGCTTTACTAGGCTATCCCCTAGTCTTATGTGATAGGGATGTATGACCTCTAACTCATGCTTTCACTAATCTATATGATTATGAAATATAAACACTTCTATCATGCTATGCAACAACTGTGTACGGTTTTCATACCTAACATAGTGTAAAAACAACATTTTAAACTCATTTTTGCTCATGCTATAGGTGGAGATATACTTACTTAATAGTTGACAATTTGTACTTCGCCTTCGTTGAAATTTGCGGGTAGCAATCTGTAATCATAACGCATCTTTGTTAAACTTTGTTCTTAGGTCACTATGATCGTTAGTGACTAATAAAAATTCTATTGTTAGGTAATACCGATCCTTATCGGTACTAACTGCTCTCTCTTGAGAGTTTGATTTTCTAATCAAGGCTAATTAATTTATTTACCCAATAAATTAACTAACGTCGCTCTCAAGTTACTATTGTCGTTAGTGACTATGAGTTTTATTATTGTATAGCACCGATGCCTATCGGTACCTAACTGCTCTACTTTAGAAATTTGATATCTAATTTCTAATCGTGCTTGATTAATTTGTTTACTTGGCAAATTAATCACCATTCCTCACTATCTCGTTCAATCTCGGTCCTTGACTGGGTAACCGACTAGTCAACTAACCTGTTACCTCGCACATCATTGACTATATATCCTACTGGGTTACTTTGCATATTTGGTGTGGTAGCCAATCGGGCTACATCTATCGTTTTATTTATTTTGAAAATTGTTTTAGAAATGTTATAAAATTTTGGAGAAAATCTATGTTCTTTGGAACCGTCCCCATACCACCCCATTGGAAGGTGGGGTATATTTTATCAAAACCATTTTTCCATTTTAAAAGGGAAAGAACACATTGTGGTGTGCATATTTAAAAGTGGTTCTTGAACCATCTTACTGAAAACTGTTTAAAACTTGTTCGAAATGATTTAATTTGTGAATTTGGCAAACATGAAACTTTTGATCCTTGATGAGATGAACAACTCTCATGTTCATCTCGGAGCTCGAATCAAACTCTAACGGGTCCTAGATTCATCAAACCCCGTGGCTAAAACTCATGCCTAGTTTTAGAAAAATTCCAATTAAAAACTGCTCTGTTTAGGGCCAGAAATAGCCAAATTTTTAAAACTTACATAGATCATCTTAAAGGTTGATGAGATCTAAAACTTTTGTGTTGAGTCTGAGATCCGGTTCGGACTCTAAGTTATTCATTTTTATAAAAATCTGAGACTGTGCCTGTTGCTCAGGATTTTAATCCTAGTTTTGAACTCTGGTGGAAAACTGCCTCGAAAACCTATCTTACAGTCATTTTTGGCCTAAGGCTACGCCAAAATGCTCATAATGAAATTTTCTCAAAATTTCATGTTTTACAAATTCCCAAAATCAGACCATAACGTGTTTAAAAATGGCCAAAACCGTAGCCTAAAAACTAGGACAGGTTAGTTCCTAGCCAACAATAAAACATCCATTCACACATCCATCCATAAAAACTTAAAGCTCAAGTACACAACCACAAAAATACATAACCAAAATGCTAAGGGCTCAAAATAAAGATTATTATAACCCATTGCTCAAATAAATGCAAATAAATTTCTTGATATCAAACTTAAATGAAACTAACCACAAAAGAGGGCTTTCGGTGTTTTACCTTATTGTACTTGATCTAGCACAATCTGAACCAAGGGGGATGGGTGATCAAAATACATGTGGTCCTAGGTGAACAAAAGGGGTCGGCCTTTGGCTAGAAGAAACACAAATTTTTTTTTATTATCAAGCCAAAATAAAACCAATAAAACCACAAAGATCGGTTCTAAGATCTTAATGAAAACAACCAAGAAATGGCTTAAGGTAATGGCTCCAACACAAGTTAGGTTGTGGCTGATTTTTAGATGTGTGTTTTTGGCTGAGTTTTGGGGCTATCTTTTGGCAAAAAAGGGGTCAGATTTCTTGAAGAAAAAAGAGAGAGAAAAGTAGTGTATTTGAGTGAGCAAAAGAAGAAAATGACACCCTAGGACAAGCACATCCTTTAATAGGCAAAACTAACCAAGATTAATCAACCTAAAACCCACTTAATTAAACCAAAACTTAGCTAAATTAGGGAAGAAATTTCCTACCATCTGTCCACACAAAAACCGAATATGGGTTGCACACAAAAGGGGTCCAAAATGGTTTAAATGCAAGGCTATATCATATGTCAAACTATTCCTTATTTTAATCAAAAGTAGCCAACACATTCCTTACTTTAGGGAAAACTTTTCTCTGTTTTTAGGGCTACATTTGGGGCTGCTTCTACATGGTTTTTGATGGGAAAAAATCATCTGCAAAAGCTTCTCTTAGCAGTCTAATTTCCTCTTTTTGGTATTCGACCCTTTTACGGTAGTGTTCCAGATTTTTGATGAAATTGAATTTTCTTGATCCGATTCTTATACTGATTATTCCTGGTTGGGTTGTAGTGCCTATGAGCCCGTTCTGAGTCTATTTACTATTCATTTTCTGTACTGTGATTGTGCCTACATTGTGTTGACACTACAAACACAGTCTATCCTGACTAATTTGGATGTGCTGATTTCAAATTTATTAGTTTTACATCCATTTTAGGTCATCTAGACCAGTTTTTGGTATCTGTGTGACCCCGTCTCGAAAAATGTGTTTTACGCTCAATTGACTAATTTGAGAGTACTGAGTCTAAATATATCAGATCGTGATGAGAAAAGGTCGTCTTGACCCCTTTCCTGATACTGCATATCTCTCAAACAAAATTTTACATTTTGTGCTCAATTGACTAAATTGAGCCTGCTGACTATAAATATATCAGTTTTATGTCAAATTAAGGCCGTCTTGGCCATTAATCGATACTGCGTATCTACTATTCACTATTCACTGCATTCTGTTTAACTGACTAGTCTGAGCGTTTTGACTCTGATTTTGTCAGTTTCTGGGTGAGAAGAGGTCATCTAAACCATTTTTCTCGATACTGTACATCTATTAAGGTAATTGTCACGCAGCGAAATTTTTGAATTTAAAATTTTGCGTGTGAATGTATAAACTCAATTTGTTAGTATGCCAATAAAATTTTTCTTATTATCATGGGAATTCAATTTTAAATTTTCGGGGTATTAAATATTAATTTGAGGATATTTAACACATTTTTACAAATT
Organism: Antiaris toxicaria; assembly: GCA_035233585.1. Lineage (NCBI taxonomy): Eukaryota > Viridiplantae > Streptophyta > Magnoliopsida > Rosales > Moraceae > Antiaris > Antiaris toxicaria. The sequence goes on from CP141153.1 coordinate 51,434,587, forward strand.
TTAAAGCTTTAATATTTTTTAACCAATCAAAATTTAACAAATATTAAATTTTTATTTATTCATTTATTTTTTTTCTTTTTCTTTTTCTTTCCGGATCATTCCAGATATCTTCTCTCTCTCTCTATTTTTTTTCCACCGCCTCACCTCTCTCTCACACTTTCTATTTTTCTTCTTTTTTTTTTCTTTTCTTCCTCCCTCGCTGATTTACTCTCCTCCACTCTCACTTTCTCTGCATTTTCTTTTCTCTCTCCCTCCCTCCACCGAATTATTTCCTCCCCCTTTCACCCTTTTGTTTTTTTTTTTTTCCTTTTCTTTCCCTTTTCTTCTGTTTCCCGCGTCTCTCTCCTTCACTCCCATTAATTCATATTTTCTTTTCTCTTTTCCTTTTCTTCTTTCTCTTCCCTCGCCGAATCTCTCCGCCTCCCCATCTCTTTTTTTTCTTTCCTTCTTTTTCTTCTTTCCTTCGGCCGAACTCCATCGGAAGCCGCGGCCGCCTTCCTCGCCACCGCCCGACGCCGATCGCCGTGAGTCGCCATCACCGAACGCCGCCAACCCGAGCCCCTCGCGAGCCACGATCGACCGACCGCCCCGCGAAGCTCGTCTCGCCGAACCAGCCACGCCCACGCCGTCCGCCAAGCCACCCAACGTCGCCGTTCCATCTAAGAGCCACCGGGTCTTCGCCGCCTCGCCGCCAAGCTCGTCAACCGAAGACCGCCAACCGCCTGCTCCGACCGGAACTGGAGCTCCGCGACCGATGCCGTCAAGCCCAACGCCTCCCGGTTCCGTCCGACCCAGCCGCGCCTCGCCGGTTGCTCCTCGCCGCGTCGCCGACCGCCGTGCCCGACGTCAACCGTCGCCACCCCCTGCCGCCGTGAGTTCCTTCCGGCCGGCCTTCCTCCATCAGCAAAAGAGAAAAAAAAATTGGTTTATATGTATATATATATATATATGTGTATCTGTGTGCGTGGGTGTGTTTCCATATATATATATTGTGTGTGACTGTGTGTGCGTGCGTGTGTTTATGTATATAGTAATAATAATAATAATAATAATAATAATAATAATAATAATAATAATAATAATAATAAATAAATAAAATAATAATGATTTTAGATTTTAAATTTAAATTGATTTGAAATTGGTATTTGAATTGTTCTGGGAATTAGAAAATTTTTCTGCAGGTTGAGCGATTTGGAGCTTTTGGGGAAGCCTATTTTAGGGCAGATCATGCCGAAATTTAAAAAAAAATATATATCTATATTTTGGATATTTGTGTTAAAATTGTTATTTTAAAATTACGGTGTTAAAATAAAGCATCATTTTAAATTTTAAAAATTCAATGGCATACTAATTAGTTGAGTTTACCGTAATTCGATTACGGAATTCTTGGACAGATAATTAAATTATTTGTGTTTCTTGTTTTAGGTACTCATAGATCGAATTCGGAAAAAGAGACTATCTTGGAATTCGTGCGAGAAATTGATCGTAGGTCAAATTGCTGACGAGGTAGGATATCTTACCTTTTCTTGGCAGCCAATTTTGTTTTAATGATTTGGCCAAAATCATTTGAAGAAAATGTGTTTATAATGCTTTGAAATTTACATGATTTAGAAAATATCACGATTTCAGAAATTAAAGGAAAAATATCCGGTTACGGATTTTTTTGAAAAACAATACGGTATATTTTTATTATGTGAATCATATGTTCACGTGAAATGTTGAAAGTTGGATTTGGTGTTAAAGTATACCGGGAGCCAACACACACGTGCGAAGAGTGCACATCTCGATCGAGGATCACTCATTATGCTTCGGCATGGTGAGGGAGGCTCATACGGACCGTACACGAACTAGATGTATATAGGGACACAATTTGCATAATCACGATTCCACGTTTATGATTCGGTACTGCATTGACATACTTAGTATGATGGTTAAATTCAAATGTTGAATTAAATTTTTTTTAAGAATATCCTACTGAGCCTTTCGCTCACTGTTTTAAAACTGGTAAACCCCCAGGAGAGAAAGTTGATTAGAGAATACAGGTGACGTGGAACTGTTCGTGGACGACAAGATCTAGGACTTGAAGTAGTGACCTGTACATTAGGACAAAGTATGTATAAAGCATTTCGGGACTATAAATTCTAAACTTTATTTTCTTGCAATTTCAGTTATTTTATTTTATCCAAGTATGCATCTGTGGGACATGGGTACCTCACCACCTGATATTGCGATAAAAATGAAAATACAAATATAAATTAATTTCAAATATGCAAGCATAATTTATAAACACGTTTAAAGAGTCGGTAAAGGGTAAGATATAAAAACTGACAGACTTAGGAATCTAAGCGCTTCTTTCATTTATTTTTTTAAAATTTAATATCCGTCACTATCCCGACTTTTGGGAAGTGACACCTGTCACTGTCCCGGGTTTTGGGACGTGACAGTAATTATCGTTGCTGTGCTTAGATAACCAGCCTGAGCATACTAATGACTAGCTCATCAGTTCTGTGTTAAGAAATAGTCGTTTGGACCGGTTTATTGATACTGCGTATCTCACACACACACACATATGTATTAAGGGGAGCTGGTTTCATTATCGGTTGCCCCTTTCACTGTATAAATAGTAATTAAAAGTTACTGTACCCGTTTAATTCAGTCAACTAGAAAAATTATGCTGGATTCATTAACTCAATTACTCTTTACATAGTAACTAGGTTACATGAATAGGGCGGTCATTACAAAATCAACCCTCCAACTGCGGACGGTAGTTATGAGATTTGATCTCCACCATCCTATGGTTGTTGGTCGAAATTGACTTAGGGCTTTTGTTTTCCCTACCATTCTGAGCAATTTAGGCCAGGCGGTGTCGCTTACCTTCGTCGAAATTGGCAAGTTTGATGGTAGAGGCACGGTGGCGACGGTGAGGCCTTGGGTGTCATGATCTGGTGGACGTTGAGGTGAAATATGACCTAGGTTTTGTTCTCCTCTTCAGCACGAATCTATTGGGACTGGAATCACCTTGGTTGAAGGTCGCACGACGAAGTTATGGTGTCGGGAAATTCCGTGCCTTCGGCGGGTTCAAGTGGCGCATACAGCGTCCTCCAACGGTGGTTCTGTCAACTCGGCACACCGTTGGACTCAGCTCATCGAAAGCTTTCCAACGAGACCGGCGGTATAAAAAGTGGATGCTATTTCTAGTTCATGGTTACTGTTCACTCACTGTGTAGGGGAGGAAAGAGGGAGGGAAGGAAAAAGTGAGGGCCTTTTTTGCAGTTACTGATTTTTCTACCTTTATGTATACTGTTTTTTTGTGAAAAATTTAACATATGCTATACTGACTAATTAGGGTATGCTGAACCCAAATATATTAGTTTTACATTCATTCGAGGTTATCTCGACTAGTTTTCTGTTATTGCGATTTCCTGGTCAAAAATTACTTTTTATGCTCAATTGACTAATTTGAGCATGCTGATTCCAAATATGTCAGTTTTATTTCAAGAAAAGGTTATCTTGACCAATTTCTTGATACTGTATGTTTCCTGATCAAAAATTACTTTTCATGCTCAATTGACTAATTTGAGCATACTTATTCTAAATATATCAGTTTTATATCAAGAAAAAGTCATCTTGACCAATTTCTTGATACTGTGTGTGACACACACGCATGCCATGTAAAATCACTACATTCACATTTTAAATATGAAATTCATCGTGTACATTCTATGTACTGATTTTCTGAGAATGATGAAAATTCTCAGTTGTTACATATTTTCTCTCCCAACTCCCTCACAAAATCTAAATTTCCTAGAGGCCAAAAAGCAAGAAAATATTCAGCCACCCTAGGGAGGTTTGTGATTTAAAATTTAGATAGGATTTTAAACTTAAATTTTGTCTTCTCCTTTTGAGCTAGAAACCAATTCCCTTAGGCCAAGACTAGGTCTAGATTTGGCCACACCTAGGGAAAGAGAATTCAAAATTAAAACAAGATTTTAACTTGAATTTTCTCTCATCCTTATCCACACAAAAACAAAAATCGATTCTTCCACGGGTGGGATTCCCTTCAAAATTCGACCATTTTAAGTGCTAGACAGATTCAAAATTCAAGTAGGATTCAAACAAGGTTTTCCTCTCCCTTATCCAAAGAAAACCAAATTTCTTTAGGTGGATTTATCCACAACCAATTCGGTTACATCTGAGTTTGTGATTCAAAATTTGAATTCAAATTTCAATTTAAAATTTAAAATTTCAATTTAAAATTTCAAACTCTACAAATATTTGAATTTCAAATTTATCCACATGGATAACTTTTCACGACTTCAATTCAAATTCAAATAAAATCATAGCAACTTTATTTGAAATTCGAATAATTGTGTAATCTCTTATCCAAAACAAAATTCAAATTCAAATAGGAGAGAATCTTGTCTTCCACCCTTATCCAAAGTGGACACCACCTATCTTTGTGCAATGATAAGATTTTGTTCAATTCAAATTCAAATAGGATTCATATTTCAAATATTTATTTTTATACAAGATTTTCAAAATTTAAATCAATGACATATTTGAATTTCAAATATAATTAATTTAAATTTTAAATCTTATCATTTAAAAATAAATATTACGAAATACGTATCCCACATATTGAATAATACAAAATTACCATTTTACCCCTCCCGCACACTAAGAAAAATGCCTACACCGAGTGGGAGGGTGATCTGGATTTTTCTCTTCATTAAATGCAATACAATAAGCCATGTTTCATAATTGTAAAATTTTACTGTTTCTAGAAATTTTGTATAACGTGTGTACTCTATGATTTTCATGTGAAAAACTGTAAAATATATGTTTTAATATTATTTAGAGTGCACAGAAATGTTTGAATAGTGCAAACAAGAGTGTGCTCAAAAATGGGAAATTTTACCGAACCGAAATCGGACGAATTATGCCTTTTCAGTTTCGAAAATTTTGAAAATATACTGTAAACCACTAAAAGATGAAATACTTATGGTATTGATTTTTAGGCAAACCGGAGCGAAATGAGGAAAACCGATCGTGCGGACAGCCTCAGAAACTCGTCTACGTGATTTCGGTGCAAAAAATTTTTGGTTTGACTTTTGGTCAAAAGTTTGACTCCATATATATATATAAGGAGTCAAAGATTGGGTGTTTACCTTTGAAAGGAAGTAAGAGTACTGTGATAACCGGGAAATTTCATCATTCTCGAAAAAATTAGTATATGGAATGTACACGATGAAATTCGTGTTTAAAATGTGAAATGCAATGATTTTATGTGTGTACGTGTGTATGTCATACACAGTATCAAGAAATTGGTCAAGATGACCATTTCTTGATATAAAATTAATATATTTAGATTTAGTATGCTCAATTTAGTCAATTGAGCATACAATGTAAATTTTGACTAGGAAACATGTAGTATCAAGAAATTAACCAAGATGACAATTTCTTGATATAAAATTGATATATTTAGAATCAGCATGCTCAAATTAGTCATTTGAGCACAAAATGTAGATTTTTGTTGAGAGGTACGCAGTATCTGGATGAGGGTTAAGACGACCTTTTCTCGCCCCGAAACCGATATATTTAGACTCAGGACGCCTAAATTAGTCAATCGGGTACCTGACACGTTTTTCGAGACAGGATCACACAGATCCCGAAAACTAGTCGAGATGACCTCGAATGAAGTTGAAACTGATAAAGTTGGATTCAGCACGTCCAAATTAGTCAGTATAGCTTATTTATATGCTCAAATTAGTTACTTGAGCACAAATGTAATTTTCGACCGGGAATTCGCAGTACCAGAAACTGGTCAAGATGACCTCAGATGAAAATAAAATTGATATATTTGGGTTTAGCATGCCCAAATTAGTTAGGATAGCTCATGTTGAAATTTTGGACAAAAAGAAAGTATAAAAAGGGGGGAATCAGAAATTGCCAAACAGTCCCCTATATTTTTCCTCTCTCTCTCTCTTTTCCTCCAACACCCCCACGAATGAACAGTAACTAACTACCGGAAACGGTGTCCATTTTTGACACCGCCGGCGCCGTTGGAAAGCTCTTGCCGAGCTGAGTCCAATAGTGGGTCGACGCGACAGAACGGCCGCCAGAGGACGCCGCACGCGCTACCCGAAGGTCACGGTGGCTGGAATTTTCAAACGTCGATTTCTCGGCCGTCCGACGTCCGATCAACACGATTCTGATCCCAATGGACTCGGGTGAAGAGTATAACAAAACCTAGTGGTGTTTCAGCTCAACGGTCACTAGATCGCACCGTCTGAAGCTTTGTCGTCGTCGCCGCCATCGAATCTCACTATTCCGGTGGAGTTGTGTGATGAGGTGGGTATCAAAATGCTCAGAATTTCACGTAGATCAAAATCCCCAAGCCAATTTTGGGCAAAAGCATCGGGAAAATAGAGATTGAAGCTTGCCGCCGTCGTCGTACTATCGAGGGTCAATTTCCGGCCATAGGAGCTTCAATTGGTGAAATTGACACCACCAATGAGTTCATCACGTCAAGATCTATGTTTTGGTACCAAGCTTGGCCAAACCACCACCGGTCAATGCCGGTCAACGGTGGTCAACGCCGGTCAATGACGACTCGGACCCCAAAATTTGAAGAATGGCCCGTTCGCCTATTTTCGACGTTCCGGACATGTCCGTGGCATCGGAATTGCAAGATGAAATTTTAAAAGCGAAGAACGGAGAAAAAAAGTTTGTGCACACGAAACCGAACGGTTCGTTTGATCGCCGATGGGATGATTTCGGTAGTGATTTCGGTCCCTCATTCCTAAATTTATGATTTGGAATGATTATGTGTTAATTATGTACTTTTACATGTGAAATTGTAAAAAAAAAAAAAAAGGACTATGTGTATGAAAAATAGTCAAATAAGAAAATATGAAAAATGTAAAGATTTTTACGTAAAAGTTGAATTTTACGTAAAAATATAGGCCTCTGGTATGGTACGTGGTAGAATAGAATTAGGTTAGATAGTTTTGAGGTGTTTCCTAAACACAGGGAACCCAAAAATTAAGCGGAAATGCTGCCAAAATTACAAAAATGGCACAAAGGGATATTTTAGGAACCGAAGGGTAAAAATATGGTCGGGATGGAAACCCGAGCCCTCTCGGTAACTTAGGCCTGAAAAATAAAGGATTAACGATCGATGGTTAGAATAGTACTACTCGAGGGTCAGTGAGTAATGACTCGAGCATTTCGGCAATTAAGGCTAAAAAAGCTCGAAAAGGCTTAAGAAAAATGAATTTATGACTTTTGGATTTAGAAAATCGAATTAAAATGTTAAAGTAAAGATTTTACAGCCCAAAGGCCCGTCAGGGGCAAAATGGTCATTTTGACCAAAAATTTTAGAAAGGTCCAAAAAGGGTCATTAAGCCTTTAAGTTTATTTTTTATGATTTATGGACTAGAAAATCCAGTTTAAGTATTAAAATGACAAGATTCATGATCAGGGTAAAGATACTATTCACGATGAATAGTACTATTCACGATGAATAGTACTATTCACGATGAATAGTACTATTCACGATGAATAGTACTATTCACGATGAATAGTACTATTCACGATGAATAGTACTTTTCACGATGAATAGTCTATTCACGGTCAAAGTTACTATTCACATCAAAATTACTGTTCATCATAATTTTTGACAGGAGTTGACGGAAAAATTATAAACGGGATATTAGACCCCTAATTCATGATTGGGAAATGAAACGTACAATTTTTACGTTTTATTAAGCTTTATGTATGATTTAAGTAACGAAAATAACCGTAATTATTTCGGTTATAGGAATCCGATACAGACGCAATAAATGGACGTCTACGGACCAAGGAAGCAAGAAAGGAGATACGAGCAGAAGTAGCAGTAAGTTCAAACATTTAATTGACTGCAACATGAATAGACTATTATGTCTGAGTGTCATATGTGGTAAGCTTCAAATATTTCTATGTCTACGACATGTATAGACTTTTATGTGTTATATGTTGCAAGTTTAAGCATTTAGTTGATTACAACATAAATTGACATGTTATGTCTATATTTACATGTTATATGAAAGTTATATGTATGAGTGCTATATGCACCAAAGTGTGGTTAACAACTATTATGTTACGAACTATGTGTCATGTCTAAGTCCAGTGTAAATTGACTTGATATGTATATGTCTACATGTTATATGTAGTAAGTTCAGACATTTTATTTTCTGTTACATGAATTATGTAATATGTTTATATGTTATGTATGAAATGTAAAGTAAATATGTAAGGTGTTATATGCACAAAGGTGTATTTAATAAAATACACAAAAGGAAAGAAAGATATGAGTAGTGTTCCAGACCATGGAGACAATGATAATGCCCCCTGGTCGGAACCATATGAAAGACAGTAAGGAAAGACAAGAATCAGTAAAATAATAAGACTGAAGCTTTAAACGTTGGATGTTTATGTGTTAGGTCTAAGTCAAACATGAATTGACTTTTATGTTTAAGTGTTATATACAGTAAGTTCAGGTATTTAATTGTCTGCAACATGAACTTACTTGACATATTTATGTGTTTTGTGTTTTATATGCGGCATGTAAGTTTAAATATTTCCTAGTCTACAACATAAATGGACTGGTCATGTTTATGTGTTTTATGTGCAGTTTTAGTGCCAAGATACTATATTTGAATGTTATGAAAGTCATGTTATGAACCATACGTTACGTCTAAGTCGAATGTAAATTGACTTGACATGTTTATGTTTGTGTGTCATATTTTATAAGTTTAGACATTTCTCTGTTTATAGCATGAATTTACTCAGTATGCTTAGGTGATAGAGATGACAGGAATTTAGTAGTCAGGTGCCGTATACACACTAACATAATAGATAAAATTTTAAGAAAACGATAATATAAACTACAGAATAATTTAAAGAGTTCCAGACTCAGGAGGCAGCATAAATGCCACCGGTCAGGAACCACCAGAAACTCAGTAATTAAATCAATATTGGCGTACTGGCCTCCCACACAGGTGGAGGTTTCTCAGATTTCAATTACAAGTTATAATAGGACTCCAAATCGATGGTGGTACGTCCCGGGTTTGGAAGCCTAATGTTATGTAGACTGTGGAGGATTGGCCAGTGGGTTGCTCCCTAGAGTCCCTCTTAGTTATGCGCACATTATGGTATGATCAATTATGGGACCCAAAAACCAGAACGTAATGAAAGATAAAGACTCAAGAAAATAAAAATAAAAATATATAGTCCATAAACGAGTATAAGATATACTAACATTACGAATACCAATGCAATCAAAGTCACTGTTCATGGTCAACGGTACTGTTCATAGTCGACAGTACTGTTCATAGTCAGAGTTACTATTCATCATGAGTAGTAATACAAAAGCAATGCATATTATTTATTATATTAATGATACATGTTATGTTTGATGTTAAGGATATTTAAGCATACGTAAGTGTATTTACGATGCTTAAGTGTATTTACAAAGTTTTACGTATTTAAGTATGATAAGTGTATTCATGATGTTAAATGTGGGAGTATTTTCACAATAACAAGTGTATCAAGTATGTTATATTTATGATGTTAAGCTTATGATCAATATGCTATGTTTAAATTATTACAATGATAAGTATGAAATTTTGTTCAGTTATTATAGGGCTCCCAATTGGTAGTACGTCCCGGATTTGGAAGTTTAATGTTAAGTAAATCATAGAGGATAGCACAAAAGTATATTCAAGATATTAAGTATGTTTAGAGCATGTCAAGAATGCAAGTATGTTCAAGATATTAAGTAGGTTTAAACCATGTTAAGTATGAAAGTGTACTCACAGTATGCATTATATCAAGTATGGTTATGATAAAAAGTATGTATAAGTATGTTTTAAATATTATATACGTTAAGTATAAAATCTAAAATAATGTATGATATATGTTGTGTGAATATTTTGATGTCATAATTGGTATCATATATATTTTGTCAGAGATGGTATGAATGATGTTAAATACGTTTAAGTATTAATGTTAAGCAAACATAACGTTATAAAGTTACTATTTATAATGAATAGTACTACTCATGGTAATAAACAAGTATAACATGACTAACGTTCCTGTTAAAAATATGATATGTTATAACTATTACGCATAAGTTAACAAACGTAAGTTAATTATATGTTAAGTATGCTCTATATGATGATACATATGCATGTTATATTTAAATATGAATGTCTAAATAATAAACGATACGTGTATGCAATGTTTGTATGTATGAAAGTATGTTTATGACGTTAAGGATATTTGAGTATACGTAAGTATAATTTACGATGCTTAAGTACGTTTACGATGTTTTATGTATTTTAGCATGACAAGTATATTTATTATGTTAAATGTGAAAGTATTTTCACGATAATAAGTATGATATATATGTTATGTTTACGATGTGTAGCATACAGTAAATAAGCTATGTTTACGATGTTCAAGTATATCCAAGTATGACTATGATGTTTCAAGTATGTTAAGTATAAAAGCATGTTCACGATGCCAAGTATGTTAAGTATGTTCACGATGTTACAGTCAGTTCACGAGGTTCAAGTATGAAAGTATGTATATGAGATTAAAGCATGATAAATACAAAAGTATGTTTATGATGTTAAGTACGTATAAAGTACATTAAGTATGTTTACGATACTAAGTGTGAAAGTAGGATTACGATGTAAAGTGTGTTCAGATATGTACAAGTATGTTTATAAGGTTATGTGTGATAAGTATGAATGTTAAGTAATATATAGTATATGATATGCAATGTTTCGTGGCTATAGTAGGTATCAGAATTACCTTGTACTATATGGTATGAATTGCTATATGTCATGAATGTATGTTTGAACTTACTGAGCCTGTTGCTCACAAGTTTGTTTATGTTACAGGTAAGCATCCTGCATGACGATAAGACAAGTGATGGATGACGAACGAGATCTGCATGTGCCAAGGGACTGGGCGAGGGTTATGGTACTGCTATAAGTCTTCCGCTGAGCTGTTTAAAGAATAATGAAAAGAATGTTAAAATGATGTATATCAAGTTACAATAATGTATTAACTTTAGTAAATATTTTACCATGATACGATTTGCAAGTTTAAAGTTTTAAAAAAGAAAAAAAATTATCCCCAATTATCATGTTCAAATAGGAAGTTAAAATAAGTATGTTAAACGAAGCAGGTTAAAAGTAAGATACCAGTTGTCAAAGGTGGTATCAGAATAAGTTAAAAGTAAGTTGCCGACGACCTAAGTGGTTATAGTCTATTGCAGTTGGCGATAGTAGCTGACTGTAATAGTACTGTTTAACCCTACGTAGGCCGGGACGTCACAAATACATTCAAATCCAAGGGCTAGGGTTTAAAGTCAAGAAAAATCAATGGTTAAGATGCAAAGTCAACAAGAAAAAGTCAAAGAAAGTTTACCAAAATTTTCAAGAAGCTTCTACGATTATAGGTGGCCGATTTTGGCTGGAAAAATAGAAAAAAATCTACCGAATTTTGTTTAATTGCAAAACAACCCCTAAAGAGTAGAAAAATTACATAAAAAGTTTGCTAAAATACCCTTAAATCCTTTACAATTTCGTCCCTCCTTTTTGGCTATTTATATGCACGGTTTTAGACCATTAGAAACCAAAAAAATTTCTGGTTTTCAGCCCCCATTGAAGTCATGCATCTCTCTTAGTGAAAGTTCAAAAATTTCTTCAAGATTTAGCCAAGAAAGAGTGGAAAATTCGTCACAAGGTTCAAGTTATCAAGCAAGCAAGGTAATCCTTCATTTTGGCATCATTTCTTCTTGTTTTCATGAAGAAAAACTGTGTGGTATGGGCTGATTTGAAGTGAGAAAAATCAGTTTTTGTTTCATTGATTTATGCTTGAAAGTGTGTAAATGGTGAATGATTAAAACAAGTGTGAAATCATGAGTAAGAAAAGCAAGTTATATGTGTGTTTTTCCTTCACCAAACCATGGGGTTATTAGGGTTCGGAAAGATAAAATTTTTATGTTGTTTTGTTTGATTTTTGATGTTGAAAATCAAGTGGAAATGGAAAGAAAGAAATAGATGAAATGAGGTTGAAAACCACTAAATGTTGGTGTTATTTTTCAATTTAAAACTGTGGGAAAGAAAGGAAGAAAAAATGAGATTTTGTGTTGATTGTGTATGGTAGATGTGATGTTGATTTTGTGTAGAAAACAAGAAAGAAAAATGGAAATGAAACCAAAATTTTGAGGTTGATTTTCCAAGGAAAATCTGTGGGATAATGTATGAAATTTTGAAGAATTATGTTAGGGTTTTGTGGTGAAAAATAAATGTGTTGATGTAGAAAACAAATAAGGAAAATTTGAGTCATAAAACAAAAATTTTTGTTTAGGGTTTTTAAGGAAAATCGTGTATGAGTTTAGTGGAAAATGAGAAAGTTTTGTTAAGCTATGGAAATGTGTGAATTAAGTATAAAACCAGGCCTAAAAATGATAAAGAACGGGCTGAAATCCCATTAAAAACGAGCAAGTTTTTTGATGAAATTCTACGTAAAAAGTATGTAACTTTTACGTAAAATTAGGTTTGTGATATATTAATTGGCAGGGTAGAATAGGATAGATAGTTTCAAGGCATTTTCTAAACGTCGGGAACCTAGAATTTCAGCAGAAATGCTGTCGAAATTTTCAGAACGCCCGACGGGCAACTTGGTAATCGAGGGGTAAAAAGTAGGGTCGGGAACAAGAAACTCAAGCCCCTTGGGGAACCTAAGCTAGAGAAGTGAATAAGGGACGATTACATAACTTGTTAAATAGTTATTTGAGGTCTAGAAAGATTAGATAAACGAGAAACAACCCCGAGGGTCAGAATAGTACCACCCGATGGTCGGGTAAATAGTAACCCGAGTGTTTTGGCATAAAATGTCGTAAAAGCTCGGTAAAACCTATAAAACGTTATTTTAGAATTTTTGGGAATAGAAAATTCAGATAAAACGATAAAATGAAGATTTCCTGGTCTATAGTACCGTCAGGGGCAAAATGGTCATTTTGACCAAAATTTTCTAAATTGCCAAAAAAAAGGTCGTAAAAGCCTCAGAATAATTTTATTAAAATTCTAAAGGCTAAAATAGAGTAGTAAGTCAAAAAAACGAGGGAAAAACCCGTTAAGGGTGAAATGGTCATTTTGCCAAAATTTAGGGGTAAAACGGTCATTTTGTCAAAAAGTTCAGAAAAGTGATATTAAGGCCCAGAATAGTTTTTCATATAGCAGAATGATTCCATAATTTAAAATATGAATCCCAAAATGAATAATTAAGAGTTCCAATTAAAAATTTTATACTTTTACTATATTTTAGATGTGAAGTGAATACTAAAAATAACCGCGATTTATTTCAGTTATAGGAAAGCAACCTAAAGGCGAATTAAGGAAGCGGTTGACTAAGGAAAGGAATCGCTAGTAAAATATCAGTAATTTCAGACATTTATTTTTCTACAGCATGAACTTACTCAATATGCTTATGTGATATAGATAACAGAAATTTAGTAGTCAGGTGCGGTAGGCACACTAACATAAGATATAAAATATTAAGAAAACTACAAAATAAACTATAGAATAAATTACAGAGAGTTCCAGAACCAGGAGGTAACATAATTGCCACCGGTCAGGAACCACCAGAAACTCAGTAATTAAATCAGTATTAGCATACTGGCCTCCTACACAGGTGGGGGTTTCTCAGATTTCAGTTACAGTTCTAATAGGACTCCAAATTACTGGTGATATATCCCGAGTTTGGAAGTCTGATGTATTCAGACTGTAGAGGATTAGCCAGTGGGTCACTCCCAAGAGTCCCTCTCAGTTATGCGAGTATTACGGTACGCCAATTCAGGGCCCAATAGCAAAATTCGTTATTAGATAAAGACTTAAGATTTCAGAACAGCCATAATTGAGCATAAAACATACTAACTGTATGTGTAGTAGTTTAGACTCTAGTTGATGTAAATAGTATTGGTCAAAGTCAACCTTACTTTTCATGGTCAAAAGTCAAAATTACTATTTATGTGAATAGTATTTTTTCAGGATTTTATGATTTATGTTTCTGCATGTATGTTTCAATTTATTGAGCCTGTCGCTCACCAGTTTATTCATGTTGCAGGTAAGAAACCTGTACACTAGTAGACAGTGGGTGGACGAGGAGCAAGATTGCATCTGTCTCCAGGGCTGGGCGAGGGGAATAGTCCTGCTGCTTTTTTCCGCTGAGTAGATTTGATTGTTGTTTTGAGAGCAGATTTTAAGTTGTATTTTGGAAATACATCATGATGTCAATTATGTACAACTAGTATAATAGTAGTATATCCTATATTTTATATTGCTTATATTTTTATAGTTTACAGTCATTGACAGTTAAAAAAAAAATCCCTCGATTTTCAGATTAAAACTCATTTTAATTACAAATAGTAATTTAATAAGAACAAGTTACAAGTAAGATGTCGGTGACCCATTGAGGTAACGGTCTACCATAGTGGACTTTAGAGCGCTACTATGCTAGTACTGTAACCTCAATTCAGGGCGGGGTGCCACAGTTAGTATCAGAGCAATAGACCATGTCCCTCAAGGCCCGATGCGCATCCCGTTCGTCAATCCAAGTAAGTTAATTTCATTTTATGATTAGTAGCATGTTTATTTATATAGAGTGCACCTTATGTAGGAGTGAGATGATGAGGCTGCATCACTACTGACCATATCTATACCGAGGTAGGGGTCCTCCTAAGGTGTGGACCAGACCCATAATTAGACCACCTCCACCCCGACAACTGACAGTACAACCCATGGCACCAGCCAATCCAACTAGTTCCAAAGAGGCACAGGCCACTGCTAGGGCATTAACCCCTCCACCAGTACGCCATCCCCTACCTGTAGTAGTTGATATACTAGTAGTAGGTGGTCGAGACCATATTAGGTCCAGGGTATTGGCCAAAGCTACACGGGCATTTAGAGCCTGCTTGCCCCCTAATTTTGATGGAGGGCGCCAGTCCCTACCAACACAGGACTGGCTACACACTGTGGAGCTGGTTTGTTGATATGTGATATCGACAGAGATTACTGGGTCATTCTTGCAATGAGTACTTTTCAAGGAGATGCCCGAGTTTACTGGGAATACTATGATCAGGAGGCATTATTGAGGCTTAATTGGGCTGATTTTTATCGGATCATGAGACAGCAGTTTCCCTAGAGGAGCCCAGAGCTGACCCCAGTTCCTCCAGCTAGGGAGGAAAGTGCACCACTGACATTACCTTGCATAACGGATGTTAGGGACTATCTACAGAGGATTGAGTGGTTTCAGATGGCACCCGGGGATACAGTGCTGACTTACGCCGTGCAGTTCGAGGAAAACGTGGTTAAAAAGTGCCCATTCCCAAATTTTTCTGATGAAGACTTTCATGAGATGTTTCGGAAGGGACTCACCGCAGAGTGAGCCTACTCCATTCCATCCCTCGATGTGATTTTGTTGCTAGTGCCATCAAGATTGAGAGAGCGCAAGTATGAGAATGCTTGGAAAAGCATCAATGGGAGCAGACTCATGAAGAAGGGGTACTGACATATTTATATGGACCATCATGACAAAGAGGAAATGGAATTTGTAATCAGGGAATGGCTACTAGTGATGATTCAGAGGAAGAGAATGAAGACCCTGAAGAATTTCTAACAGGGCAAGATGAATAGGATAGTCAAACCCTTGGTAGAGTATAAATACACTCTATGTATAATATGTATATATGTATATATGTGTGGAAAAGTTAAGACAAATGTTGTTACAGTATATGTAAATGTTATGTATGCTATATATGATGTGAGAAAGTGTTATGTAATGACATGAAATGTTTTGTGGTGTATACTTTACAGTAAATGACACGTTTAAAATTCCCGCTCAAAAATTCCAAAAATTAATTATGGAAAATCTAATTATTGGTTATTTTGCAAGATTAGAAGAAAGAGATCAAAATGAGTTCCAGAAGAGGTCGACGCCCTACATTAGCTGAGAGGTTGGAGGAAGTACAAGCTCTCCTTGAAAACCAAACGAAAGAAAATACTGAACTACGACAGCGACTTTCCACTGTGGAACAACAAAGACAAGCCCAAGAAGGGGGCAATGCCTCCCCAGCGGCTAAGACAGTACCAGCAGAGCCGCCAGTTGTCCCAGAAGTTCAGCAGCCTCAACCAAGGGTGAATCAGGAACCTTTGTATGAACGATTCTATTGGATGAAGCCGCTGGAGTTTGAGGGTTTGATTGACCTACTCGAGGCAGAATAGTGGCTTTCTTCACTGCAAAGGATCCTCGACTTCATGAATTTAACAAATCAAGAGAAAATTTTGTGTACGTCCTTCGTGCTGTAAAAGGATGCCTGTTTTTGGTGGGATATGGTCCGTATGAGGAGAGATGTGACCAATATGACAAGGGAAGAATTTCCAAAAGAGTTTAATCAGAAGTATTATGATCCAGCTGTTCTGCACAGTCAACAAAAAGAATTTGCTGAATTAAAACAGGGAAACCAGTTTATAAGTGAAGTATATAGGAGATTTGATCAACTATCCCAGTTATGTCCATGTGTGGTGCTAACAAAAAGAGAAAAGATTTAGAAAATGATTGGCATGTTCAGGCCAGAGATAGCAGTAGTAGTTGATAGTGGGCCAGTACCGCCTACTTCAGTGGCAGACTGTGTAAGCAAAACCCTCAAGGCTGAATATCACTTGCTCAGGCAGAAAGAAGAAAGAGAGAAAGTATGGAAAGCCAAGAAAAAAGAGAAAATCCTTGCTAAATCAACACAAATAGGGATACAGACAGGACAGGGCAGTAAATCTGGCCAGAGTAGACCAAACCAGTCCAACCCTCAAGGCTCCCAACTATAGCAGGGTAAAAGAAAGGGAAATTTATCAGGAAATAATAGTCAGGACACCCACAATCAACAGTGGAAGACCGATCAGGGCACAGGACCGGGTTTCCCACATATGCTACATATGGAAGGAGGCATCCAGGCCAATGCAAAATTGGCATTACTACTTGTTATCAGTGTAGAGGAGAAGGGTATTTTGCAAAGAATTGTCCAATGAACTGCCAGAATATTCTAGGACCAGTGCAATAGCGCCAACAATATCCTACACGTCAGCAACATCCTCAAGCTCATGCCTTACAGGGGAGGATAGAAGGGCCTTCAAGAGTGCCACCAGTATGGCCTGAACGCCCAGAATAGACTTCACGACTAGATGCTCGTGTTATTGTTTTTACCAAAGAAGACGCTGAAGCGAGAACATCCAATGTGGTTACAGGTTAGATTTTTGTATTTAACCACGTGCCATGTGTCCTTTTTGATTCAGGAGTCACACATTCTTTCGTGTCCCATAAATTTGCTGACAAGCTAGGGTATGCTAAAGACCCTATAGGGATGACTTTTAGGATAGCTCTACCCTCAGGGGAAGTGATGTTGTCAAATTACTGGTTATGTCATGTGCTAGTAATTATGGGAAATAGGGAGCTATATGTCGATCTGATCATAATGAAGATCGTCGACTATGATGTGATCCTAGGAATGGATTTCCTGGGAAAATACCAGGCCACTACCGACTGTCGGAAGTGAAAAATAGTCTTTCGACCAGAGGACATGGAAACTTTTGAATACGTCAATACATCTCGTCAATCAAAAAAGATGATGATTAGTGCAATGAGAGCGAAGAAGCTAATGGCTAGTAGCTGTGTTGGATACCTGGCATATGTCACCGATGTGACTGAAGAAAAGGAATTATAACCAGAAGATGTTCTAGTTGTCAATGAATTCCTCAATGTATTTCTAGAGGAGTTGCTAGAGTTACCTCCAAAAAAAGAGATTTCATTCGAAAGTGAGATCATGCTAGGGATTGCTCCAATTTCCAAGGCTCCATATCGTATAGCCCCAGTTGAATTAAAAGAACTATAAGTACAGTTAAAAGAGCTACTTAACAAGGGGTTTATCTGACGAATCTATTCCCCTTAGGGTGCTCTAGTACTATTCGTTAAAAAAAAGGATGGAACTCTCCAGATGTACATTGATTATAGAGAGTTGAATAAGGTTACCATTAAGAATAGGTATCCATTACCTAAGATTGATGACCTATTTGACCAGCTAAAGGGAGCAGTAGTATTTTTGAAGATTTATTTACGTTCAGGCTATCATCAGTTGAGAATCTGGGAGAGTGATATCCCTAAGACAGTGTTCAGGACCCGATACGGTCACTATGAATTTTTAGTGACGTTATTTGGATTAACCAATGCTCCAGCAACGTTCATGGATTTGATGAACAGAGTCTTCAAGGAGTTTCTTGATAAGTTGTCATCGCGTTTATTGATGACATACTTATATATTCAAAGACTCATAAAGAGCATGAGGAGCATCTAAGAATTGTTCTTCACATAGTGAGAAGCCATCAGTTGTATGCAAAATTCTCTAAGTGTGAATTTTGGTTGAATAAAGTGCATTTCCTTGGACATGTGGTGACAAAGGAAGGCATAACAGTAGATCCAACCAAGGTGGATGCAATTAATCAATGGCCTACTCCTAAGACTGTAACCGAGATACGCAGTTTCTTAGGGCTAGCCGGCTACTATAGGAGATTCGTCGAAGGATTTGCAAGATTGGCTATACCTCTCACTGCTCTTACTCGTAAGGAAAGAAATATGAGTGGACTCCGGAGTGTGAAAGAAGTTTTCAAGAGTTGAAGAAGTGACTGACGAGTACACCTATCCTTATTTTACCTACGGAGGGTGAAAAGTTTACGATTTACAGTGATGCTTCAAAGATAGGCTTGGGAGCTATACTCATGCAGAACAATAAGGTGATAGCTTATGTGTCGTGTTAGTTAAAGAACCATGAGAGGAATTATCTTATGCATGATCTGGAACTTGCTGCTGAAGTGTTCATACTCAAAATCTGACGACACTATATACATAGGGCTCAGTGTCAAATCTTCACTAATTATAAGAGTTTGAAATACTTCTTCACACAGAAGGAGTTAAACATGCGACAGAGAAGATGGTTAGAGTTGGTGAAAGACTGATTATAAAATTCTCTACCATCCGAGAAAGGCAAACTGAGTAGCAGATGCATTGAGTAGAAAGTCAACCACACTGCAGAAGTTGTCCATAGAAGAGCTACCAAGAGCCTTGCAGCAAGAAATTAACCCCCTTCAATTCGAGTTAATAACTGGAAGGTTATCAGCCTTAATGCTAGAATCTTCTCTGTACGAAGATATTAAAGAAGCCAGAAGCAGGATCCAGTGACGATAAAACTCCGAGAAGAGGCCTTAGGAAATACAGAATCAGATATAAGCATGTCCACTGATGGAATGCTTTTGTATCGAAGAAGAATCTATGTTCCGGCTATTGAAGGACTGAGAAGACGAATCATGGCAAAAGCTCATGAAACACCATATTCTATTCATCCTAGAGCCAGCACAATGTATCAAGATCTCAAGATACAGTTTTGGTGGAAAGGGATGAAGAAAGATTTGCAGATGCCTGACTTGTCAAAGAGTAAAAGCAAAACATAGACATCTAGGAGGAAAACTAGAACCCTTAGAAATTCTAGAATGGAAATGGGAGCATATTACCATGGATTTCATGATGGGGCTTCCCAAGACCAGAGAAGGGTATGATGCTATCTAAGTAATTGTTGACAGGCTAACCAAGACAGCACGATTCATAGCCATAAAGACAACTTTCACGTTGGAAAAATTAGCACAGTTGTACGTGACCCATATTATTAGGCTACATGGGGTGCCAAAGTCTATAGTTTCAGATTGAGATGCAAGATTCACTTCCGCATTCTGGGAGGGTGTACAAAAAGCTATTGGAACCGAGTTACGCTTTAGTATAGCTTTTCATTCCCAAACAGATGGACAATCAGAACAAACTATCCAGACATTAGAAGACATGCTCAGAGCCTGCGTTATAGATTTTCCTGGAAGTTGGAATGAAAAACTACCGTTGATAGAGTTTTCATATAATAACAGTTACCAAGCTTCTATAGGAATGGCACCTTATGAGGCTCTGTATGGAAGGAAGTGTAGCTCTCCTATTCATTGGTATGATATACGAGAAAAGCAACTGCATAAGACTGATTTCATAAGAGAAACTACAGAGGCAGTTGCAAAGATCCAAAAAAGAATGCAGATCACTCAAAGCTGACAGAAGAGTTACGCAGACAAACGACGAAGATTCTTGGAGTTTAAAAAAGGGGATTGTGGGCCTACAGACTAGCTCGAGAGGTCCACTTTCTTTCTTTCTTTCTTTCTTTCTTTACCTTCATATTTCTTCACGCTTAACTTGCTTTTCTTTAAAAGATTGGTGTTTGAAAAATCATGAAATATTTTTTTTTATGTACTTGTTATCTTGTGTACATGAAAATATTTAATAATATTTAAAATAATTGTAATATAAACACACGCCATTACATAAGTATATCTTTAAACTTACTTTACTTTATACATAACACACTTGTCTTGTCTTCACACATTTATACATACATTCTTGTACTACACTCTTTTTACAGCGGATAGTTTGCATAGCAGATCCACAACCCGTCCATGACACCATGGGAATCTGTCTGCCAGTCCCTTTTTCTCTTTCTCTTCATAATGCAGGTTGTTTACCATTGTTATGTGGCGGCCCGCCCCTTGTGGAGATCATACAATACTATTACAGTTGAGCTTTATCGCTAACTGCGATAGATTGTACTCTCATGGGTCGCCGGCTTATTTCTCTACTCTTTTTAAATCATGACGTTTTTGGGAAAAATTTTTTTTCTTTAAACATCATATAAAATCTTCTTCCACTATTTACTTTGTTGATAAGTACAAAGTAATATAAATAATACAGTACTTTTGTAAAATATATATATAATTACAAAAGAACTGTTTCCCCCTTTTTTTTTTCCCTTCACTTTAACGCTCAGCGGGAAGACTCTGGCAGTACCATATCCCTCGCCCAGTTATCCCATTTGACACGCGCCATCCCGTACGCCATCCAGTCAAACAAGCTACTGAGCTGGTCGCTTACCTGCAACATTAGCAAAAATGGTGAGCTACAGGCTCAGTAAGTTCAAACATGCAAGAAATAAAATTTCTATGAATAGTACTATTCATCATGAATAGTATCGTTGACCACTATTCATACATAAATAGTAACTTTGACCACTATTCATACATGAATAGTAAAGTTGACCACACCACTGTATCACACTAGTACATCTACCGCGATGTTAGTGCTCTCACTAAACTGTCTTATGCTCAATTATGGCACAGTTTCAGTTTTAGGTCATTATCTTTGATTACATTTTGGTTTTGAGCTCAGGTTGGTAGTACCATTTAAGTGCGCATGACTGGGAGCGGTACATTAGTGCTGACCTCCACAGCCTTAATCTCATAGCCCCGAAGGCAAAATTGTACATGACTGGGAGCGGTACATCAGTGCTGACCTCCACAGCCTTATCTCATAGCCCCGAAGGCAAAAGTACCTCCCTATACGGAAGGCTGGTACGCCAGAAAGTGGTTTCATTACCGACTTTTTAACCTTCTAACCCGGTGACTTCACATTGTCCCGTGGTTAGGAATGGTTCACATTTTAATTTTAGGTGAGTGAGTTTTATTAACCTCGCTCTAGTGCCCGAAGCACAATTAACCATGTGTCCCATTCTTATAGTGCCCATAGCACATTTCGTCTCTCTTTCTATTCTATCATAGTGCCCGTAGTACATATGTACCTAACTTATAGTTAGTACATTAAAGTTAGCACAATCTTGCTATATGTTGCAGACAGGTAAATGTCTGAACTTACCTTATCAGACTGTTCTCTTTCTCTCTCTTGGATCTTGAATCGCCTTCCTTGTAGGCCGATTTTGGGATCCTACAGACAAAACTATGTCTGTTAATTTCTTTCCCATTTATAGCTTTTATTTTTCATTAAAAAGCTTAAATAAAACCTATTTATAACTTTTTAGGTTTTATTTATTATTTTCACCATTTTCCCCTAACTTTTACAAAATTACGATTTTACCCCAATATTTTGGCAAAATTGCAGTTTTGCCCCTGACGGAATTTTATTGATCCAGACTGCATTTTTGGCTCTCAGGAACTTTTCTGACTCTTTTCTAATCATTACCGGGTTCGTTTCTATTTTATTTCCACATTTTGTTTTCCCGGCCCTCGGGAAGCACTATTCCGACCCTCACGTCGGTTTAGCGATTTTCTATCGTTTCGGAGTCTCAAATGGACGTTTCACTAGTATTTAAAACGTTCATCTAGACATTCCCGACCTAGGTCTCCGAGGCTCGGGTTTTCCGTTCCCGACTCGGACCTTTATTTCATTTACATAAAAGCCCACAATTTTCCAATTTCACATTATCACCCACATTACAACATTTTTTCACAAATTTACCCTTAATTTGGTTTCGGTTTTCACAACAAAACCGAACCAAATTTTGTCAAACTTTCACCACATTTTAGGCCATTCAAATGTCACATTTTTAACACATTTTCAAGCCCATTTTCTTGGCATTTTCAACCAAATTTCCTAGGGTTTTTACACACTTATACCCCACGGCCATTGAATGAAAACATGCCAAAAAAATTTTGTTTCATTCTTTCCATTATAAATTCATCATTTGCATATTGAAATGCATAATTCCAATCAACCAATTACCACACAAAACATGCAAAAATTTTCTTCCAAACCATTAACAACCCCACGGCCACATCATGTATTTCACGCAAGAAATTTTTTCCAAGCTTTATTCTTCACAAATTTAAACTTAGAAAGCATGTTAACCATTAACCAAAATTTTTTTCTCATTGGTTACTCAAGGTAACCCACGGATTTACCTTTGAAAAACCAACCAAAATTTGGTTTTTCTTTACACAATTTGCATGGTTTTCTTCCTTATTTCATCCTTAACAAAACCCAACATCAAATCCATGAAAAAAAACCAAAATTTTTCCATCTTCCAATCACTATTCACCCACGGATTTTAAGAAGAAAAACCATGAAAAAATCAAGTGCAAGGGAAGATACCTTAATCAATTGCTTCCTTTGTCTTCAAGGAGTGTTTTGACACCCTTTTTGTGAAGAAAATTTGAAGAGAAAACTTGGTTTCCCTTGGGTGGCTCACGTACATGCCATGGAAGAAAACTTAGAAATTTTTTTCTCTTTGGTTTTGCTTTGAAAATGAACTTCGGCCACTTTATCACGTTTTGCCGACTTAACCATGCAAGAAAGCCAATTAATTTGGCTCTAAACCAATGACAATTTGACACCTTTCATGCCTAATTCTTTCTCCATTTTTCAAAAATTAAAAATGGAAATTTTTGGCCAAATCTTGGCCTTTAGATCAAAAGGTGATTAAATCCTAGCCATTAATGCCACCAACCACCTTAATTCTTTCCATTAATAATCTTGATTTATGATGTCATAAATGCAAATGTGAAAGTTGACTTTGACTTTCACTATTCACATTAATTCGACTACTTTTTGACCGATGCCGGTTCGAGCCGAAATTTTCCTGAAATCGTCCCGGCGTGTTCCTGAGGTCTCCTGTGCAGTCGGATCAATTTAATCTGCTTCCGTTTGATCAAAATCAATCCCGGAAGTTTACCGTCTTTTATTGGCTCGGTTAGGGTTTTCGATGCCGATTTTGGCACTGTTTCACCCGTTTCAACTCAGTGAATTTTTCCAACACTGAATTCTTACTCGTCAGTATTGTTAGAACATTTTCATATATTCTGAACAATATAAATACATTTATTTCACTCTTTAAATAGTACAAATTGTTATATACATACAATTGTACATTTTTCATCCGAGAATTACCTGAATTTCCCGGTTGTCACATTCACCCCTCCTTATAAAATTTTCGTCCTCGAAAATTAAAACAAATGGGGGTATAAACTCCTCATCTCGTCTTCTCGTTCCCACGTAGCTTCTTCAATATTGTGATTTTTCCACAAAATCTTCACTAGTGGGATCACCTTATTCCTCAGTACTTTCTCTTCACGAGCTAGTACTTGAATAGGCTGTTCCTCATATGTCAAATCCTCGTGGATTTGAATAGGCTCATGCTTCAACACATGGGACGGATCTGGTATATACTTTCTCAGTATCGACACATGAAATACGTTATGCACTGCCAACAATTCTGGAGGTAGCGCTAATCTGTAAGCGACCTTTCCAATGCGTTCGATAATTTCATAAGGTCCAATGTATCTTGGACTCAGTTTCCCCTTCTTACCGAAACGCATAATCCCCTTCATGGGCGATACCTTGAGAAACACGAAGTCTCCTTCGTCAAACTCCAAGGATCTTCGCCTTTTGTCCGCATAACTCTTTTGCCGGCTTTGCGTAATTTTCATTTGACGCTGAATTCTAGCAACTGCATCGGAAGTCTCTTTTATGAAGTCCGTCTTATGCAACTGCTTTTCTCGCAAATTGTACCAATGTAATGGTGATCTGCACTTCCGTCCATACAAAGCCTCGTAAGGTGCCATGCCTATCGAAGCTTGGTAACTATTATTGTACGAGAATTCAATCAATGGTAGCTTCTCGTTCCAATTTCCCGCAAAATCCATAACGCAAGCTTGAAGCATGTCCTCTAACGTCTGAATTGTCTGCTCTGACTGGCCGTCTGTTTGCGGATGAAAAGCCGTACTGAGTCTCAATTCAGTACCCATGGCCTCTTGCACACACTTCCAGAAATTCGAAGTGAATCGTGCATCTCGATCTGATACAATGGATTTTGGCACTCCATGTAGTCTGACGACATGAGTTACATACAGCTGAGCAAACTTTTCCAACGAAAAAGTCATCTTGACAGCTATGAACCGTGCCGTCTTGGTCAGTCTGTCCACAATAACCCAGATGGCATCATTACCTTCTCGGGTTTTCGGGAGTCCCACTATAAAATCCATCGTAATGTGTTCCCATTTCCATTCAGGAATCTCCAACGGTTCCAATCTTCCTGCTGGATGTTTATGTTCCGCTTTGATTTTCTGACAGGTCATGCATCTACTCACGAATTTCGCTATATCGTTCTTCATCCCTTTCCACCAGAACTGTAACTTTAAGTCCTGATACATCTTGCTTGCTCCGGGGTGAACCGAATAGGGTGTCTCATGAGCTTCTGACATGATCCGTCTTCTAAGTTTCTCATCAGCTGGAACATTTATCTTTCCTTGATAAAGGATCATTCCATCCTTGGAAATTCCTTCTTGAGAACTTGTCATTGCTGGATCTCGCCTCTGAGCTTCCTTTATTTCCTCAAATAGCGATGATTCCACTTGGAGTGTAGCTAATCTTCCAGATATCAGCTCCAAGTTCAACGAATTTATCTCTTGCTGCAATGGCTTCGGAAGCCTGTTTATTGGTAGCTGGTGCGATATGGTAGACTTTCTACTTAGAGCATCTGCTACACGGTTGGCCTTTCCTGGATGGTATAGGATTTCACAATCATAATCCTTCACCAGTTCCAACCATCGTCTCTGTCGCATATTGAGCTCTTTTTGCGTGAAGAAATACTTCAGGCTTTGGTGATCAGTGAAAATCTGACATTGAGCTCCATAGAGATAGTGTCGCCAAATTTTAAGTGCGAACACTACTGCAGCAAGTTCAAGGTCATGCGTAGGGTAATTCCTTTCATGCTCCTTTAACTGACGGGAAGCATAGGCAATCACCTTGCCGCCTTGCATCAGGACTGCTCCCAATCCTATTTTCGATGCATCACTGTAGATCACGAACTTCTCCCCTTCAGTGGGAAGCGTAAGGATTGGTGCGCTTGTCAGCCGTCTCTTTAACTCCTGGAAGCTTCTTTCGCATTCCATAGTCCACTCGTACTTCCTTTCCCTGCGTGTAAGAGCGGTAAGAGGTGCAGCTAATCGCGCGAATCCCTCTACAAATCACCGATAATAACCAGCTAACCCCAAGAAACTGCATACTTCAGTCACACTCTTGGGTGCAGGCCACTGGTTAATTGCCTCTACCTTTGTCGGATCTACAGCAATACCTTCCTGGGATACAACATGTCCGAGGAAATGTACTCTGTCCAGCCAAAACTCGTATTTTGAGAATTTGGCATACAGTTGATGCTTCCTTATCGTATTCAACACGATCCTTAGATGTTCCTTGTGTTCTTCATGACTCTTCGAGTATATAAGAATGTCATCAATGAATACAATGACAAACTTATCCAAATACTCTTTAAAAATTCTGTTCATCAAGTCCATGAACGCTGCCGGCGCATTCGTTAATCCAAATGGCATCACAAGAAACTCATAGTGACCATAACGAGTTCTAAACGCCGTTTTCGGAATATCACTTTCTTTAATTCTTAGCTGGTGATATCCTGATCGTAAGTCGATCTTGGAAAATACCGCTGCGCCTTTTAACTGGTCGAATAGGTCATCAATTCTAGGTAATGGATACCTATTTTTGATCGTAATCTTATTCAACTCCCGGTAATCAATGCACAGTCGGAATGTTCCATCCTTTTTCTTGACGAATAACACAGGTGCACCCCATGGAGAAAAACTCGGCCTGATAAATCCCTTATCCAAAAGCTCCTTTAATTGTACATGCAGCTCCTTTAACTCTACTGGAGCCATACGGTATGGTGCTTTGGAAATAGGTGCTGTTCCAGGCATCAACTCAATTTCAAACGAGATTTCTCTCTCTGGAGGTATCCCTGGTAACTCTTCTGGAAATACGTCAAGAAACTCATTAACCACAGGAACATCTTCAGCTTGAAGCTTCTGTTCCTCTGCAGTATCCACCACGTATGCCAGATATCCCATGCAACCACTGGCTATCAGCTTGCTGGCTCTCAGCGAACTGATGATCATCTTCCCGGGTCTTCGAGAAGTATCAACATATTCGAAACTCTCTTCTTCCTCGGGTTGGAAGACTATCTTTCAATTTCGGCAGTCGATCGTAGCTTGGTATTTCCCTAGGAAATCCATGCCTAGAATCACATCGTAATCCATGATCTCCATTACGATCAAATCAGCATATAGTTCCCTATTTGCCACATATACTGGTACATAGGGTAACCAGTAACTGGACAACAATACTTCCCCAGAAGGTAAAGCTGTCTTAAATACTCTTCCCATATTATCCTTAGGAAGTCCTATCTTGTCAACAATTGCATAGGAAACAAATGAATGCGTAGCACCGGAATCGAATAGTACAGAGGCTACATGACTAGCGACAGGAAGCTGACCTGTCACCACGTTCGATGTTCCTGCCTCTGCATCTTCTTTACTGTAGGCCATCACACGAGCATCAGCACGTGACATTCGCTACTGGCGTTGCGGCCTCACTAGTGACTTTTCCACTCTGGCTTGAAGGGAATGAGCTTGTGGGCGTGTCTGGTGCGGTTGGGAAGTGCCTTGTCCACCCTGCCTATTTGGACAGTTCCTGGCGTAATGGCCTTCCTTTCCACATTCGTAGCAAACAAGTGGCCCAAATCTGCATTGCCCAGAATGTCTCTTCCCGCATGTAGGGCAGTTTTGCACATTAGACTCTGCATTACCAGCTGTTCTCCGCTGCTGGTTTCGATTACTACCCTGGCGATTCCCAGAAAAATTCCCTTTTCTCTTATTTTGCTGGGATCCTTGACTATTGCCCTGGCTTGGTTTCGCATTCTGACTTGGCTTGCTCGATTGACCAACTTGCGTAGACTTCGCCAAAGCCCTCTCCTTCTTTTTAGCCTCCCAGTGTTTCTCTCTTTCCTCTTTCTGTCGGGCTACATGAAACTCAGCTCTAATGGCCCGACTCACACAGTCTGCTATAGAAGTAGGTGGTACTAGTCCAGTGTCTACTAACGCAGCAATTTCTGGCCTGAACATCCCGATCATTTTCTGTATCTTTTCCCTCTCAGTAGGGACCACATAAGGGCACAAACGGGATAACTAATCGAACTTTCGGCAGACTTCGCTTACCGACATGTTCCCTTGTGTCAGCTCTAAGAATTCTTTCTGTTGCTGTCTCAGAGATACAGGGTCGTAATATTTCTGGTTAAATTCTTCCAGAAATTCCGCCCAACTCATGGTAGACACATCTCTTCTCATTCGCACAGTGTCCCACCAAAACCGAGCATATTTTCTCAGCACAAAAGACGCACATGCAACCTTCTCCCGGTCGGTTAGGTTCATGAATTCCATGATCACTTTCGTAAAATTATATCGATTTACGAAATTTAGGGTAATGTAAAGCCACATCATCGTAACACATCATCGTACAACATATAATCATTTTGGTATTTCATTCATAGCAAAACATTTATATGTCATACATAACCATCACCAGTCATATATACTTCGGCCATTTTTACATTTTGGCCACAAGTCTATACAAAAGAGCTTTTCTCTAAGCTACTTATGTACATATATATATACTGGTCACTCGTTCCCTACATCTGAGACTAGAGGATATTCCTCTGGATCCTCATCGTCATCGGTATCATCTGAGTCATCACCACTCCTAGGTAATACTCCCTGTCCAGAGTCATCACCTCTTCGTGGTCTAGACGGTCCGGCCTCATGATCATTCATCATTCTTCTCGGCCCGAAGATGCGTGCAAACATCTCATCTTGACTCAGTGTCTCTCGTCGACTCTGCGTCAGATGCTCGATCAGAATCTCTCTCTCGATCGCCCTGATCGTTACCACGAACTCTTGGAGCGTCAGAGGAAACGGCTTGATTACCCTCTGTCTCAACTCCAAGGGTAAACCTTTACAGAACAGCTCACAGCAGTTTGCTTCAGTGAGGTTGGGCAATGGACATCTCCTCCTGATGGTCTCCTCAAATCGTGCTGCATAAGACATCACCGTCTCACCAGACAGCATGACCATCCTCTCGGTCTGGAGAATGTAATCCCTGACCTCATTGAATCCAGGGTACGCAGGTGCATCAGCCTCTCCTCTCTCTGGAGGTGCTGGAGTAGGTGTTGGATCCCTAGGCGGGAACTGATCAGCCAACCGCTGACAGAACTCAGCCCAATTGAATCCTAATAAAATCTCCTGGTCGCAATATTGCTAGAACACTCGAGCGTCTCCCTGAAACATACTGACAGCCAACTGGATCCACATATCTCGATCGATATCACATATCACCATGATCCTCTCCACGGCATGGAGCCAGTCCTTGGTCTCCATCGACTGTCATCCACCGTCGAACATAGGAGGACTGCTGGCCCTAAATGCCTGTACTGCCCGTGCCGACACTCTCACCCCAATATGTTGGCGTCCACCAACAACTGGAATGTCCACTACTACCGGTGGATGAACTATCGGTCGTGGCTGTACTATCTCTACTGGCGCTGGCACTGATGCTGGTACTGGTACGGGAGGTCTCTCGGGTACCGGGGGTCTAACTACCGGCCTTTGGGACATAGACGGCCTCACAATAGACCTCGTCCATACCCTTGATACTCCTCTTGGTCGTGGTAGTGGTGGTCTCACATATGGAGGTCTGGTCATCTTACTACCTATAAGATAATTATTTTCATATAAGAAAATAATTAACTGAACTTAAGTAAACTACTTACTTGGATAGCGGTACCGGATGCGCGAAGTGTCAAATCGGGATATGGTCACACTGCTCTGATATACCAACTGTGACAGCCGTTGGTATTCAAAACCAAATCAGTCGCAAACCTTGCTCTGATATACCAACTGTGGCAGCAGTTGGTATTATAAACTAAACCAATCTCAGATCTTGCTCTGATACCAACTATGGCGGCCCGCCCCTTGTGGAGATCATACAATACTATTACAGTTGAGATTTATCGCTAACTGCGATAGATTGTACTCTCATGGGTCGCCGGCTTATTTCTCTACTCTTTTTAAATCATGACGTTTTTGGGAAAAAAATTTTTTCTTTAAACATCATATAAAATCTTCTTCCACTATTTACTTTGTTGATAAGTACAAAGTAATATAAATAATACAGTACTTTTGTAAAATATATATATAATTACAAAAGAACTGTTTCCCCCTTTTTTTTTTTCCCTTCACTTTAACGCTCAACGGGAAGACTCTGGCAGTACCATATCCCTCGCCCAGTTATCCCATTTGACACGCGCCATCCTGTACGCCATCCAGTCAAACAAGCTACTGAGCTGGTCGCTTACCTGCAACATTAGCAAAAATGGTGAGCTACAGGCTCAGTAAGTTCAAACATGCAAGAAATAAAATTTCTATGAATAGTACTATTCATCATGAATAGTATCGTTGACCACTATTCATACACAAATAGTAACTTTGACTACTATTCATATGTGAATAGTAAAGTTGACCACACCACTGTATCACACTAGTACATCTACCGTGATGTTAGTGCTCTCACTAAACTGTCTTATGCTCAATTATGGCACAGTTTCAGTTTTAGGTCATTATCTTTGATTACATTCTGGTTTTGAGCTCAGGTTGGCAGTACCATTTAAGTGCGCATGACTGGGAGCGGTACATTAGTGCTGACCTCCACAGCCTTAATCTCATAGCCCCGAAGGCAAAATTGTACATGACTGGGAGCGGTACATCAGTGCTGACCTCCACAGCCTTATCTCATAGCCCCGAAGGCAAAAGTACCTCCCTATACGGAAGGCTGGTACGCCAGAAAGTGGTTTCATTACCGACTTTTTAACCTTCTAACCCGGTGACTTCACATTGTCCCGTGGTTAGGAATGGTTCACATTTTAATTTTAGGTGAGTGAGTTTTATTAACCTCGCTCTAGTGCCCGAAGCACAATTAACCATGTGTCCCATTCTTATAGTGCCCATAGCACATTTCGTCTCTCTCTCTATTCTATCATAGTGCCCGTAGTACATATGTACCTAACTTATAGTTAGTACATTAAAGTTAGCACAATCTTGCTATATGTTGCAGACAGGTAAATGTCTGAACTTACCTTATCAGACTGTTCTCTTTCGCTCTCTTAGATCTTGAATCGCCTTCCTTGTAGGCCGATTTTGGGATCCTACAGACAAAACTATGTCTGTTAATTTCTTTCCCATTTATAGCTCTTATTTTTCATTAAAAAGCTTAAATAAAACCTATTTATAACTTTTTAGGTTTTATTTATTATTTTCACCATTTTCCCCTAACTTTTACAAAATTACGATTTTACCCCAATATTTTGGCAAAATTACAGTTTTGCCCCTGACGGAATTTTATTGATCCAGACTGCATTTTTGGCTCTCAGGAACTTTTCTGACTCTTTTCTAATCATTACCGGGTTCGTTTCTATTTTATTTCCACATTTTGTTTTCCCGGCCCTCGGGAAGCACTATTCCGACCCTCACGTCGGTTTAGCGATTTTCTATCGTTTCGGAGTCTCAAATGGACGTTTCACTAGTATTTAAAACGTTCATCTAGACATTCCCGACCTAGGTCTCCGAGGCTCGGGTTTTCCGTTCCCGACTCGGACCTTTATTTCATTTCCAAAAACGCCCCCCCCTCGGGGTCGGTTTTTCAATCTCACTCACGTTTTTCATTTTCAAGGGGACGGGTTACTATTCACGACCCACCCCTTAAATTTTTCCTTATTCAATTTTTTTCCGTTAGGGACTCGGGTTTCCGTCCCGGCCCTAACTTTTATTTTAAATTCCCAATTTTACCCCGAATGCCGTTTTCGAAATTTCGGCGTAAATTTAAGGCTTCCGGCGTTAGGTACGCCTCGAACCGAATGTACCTGCCACGTACTATACCACAAGCCTATTTTATGTAAAAGTTTTCCAAACTTTTACATAAAAGCCCATAATTTTCCAATTTCACATTATCACCCACATTACAACATTTTTTCACAAATTTACCCTTAATTTGGTTTCGGTTTTCACAACAAAACCGAACCAAATTTTGTCAAACTTTCACCACATTTTAGGCCATTCAAATGTCACATTTTTAACACATTTTCAAGCCCATTTTCTTGGCATTTTCAACCAAATTTCCTAGGGTTTTTACACACTTATACCCCACGGCCATTGAATGAAAACATGCCAAAAAAATTTTGTTTCATTCTTTCCATTATAAATTCATCATTTGCATATTGAAATGCATAATTCCAATCAACCAATTACCACATAAAACATGCAAAAATTTTCTTCCAAACCATTAACAACCCCACGGCCACATCATGTATTTCACACAAGAAATTTTTTCCAAGCTTTTCATAATGAAATACAAGCTTTATTCTTCACAAATTTAAACTTAGAAAGCATGTTAACCATTAACCAAATTTTTTTTCTCATTGGTTACTCAAGGTAACCCACGGATTTACCTTTGAAAAACCAACCAAAATTTGGTTTTTCTTTACACAATTTGCATGGTTTTCTTCCTTATTTCATCCTTAACAAAACCCAACATCAAATCCATGAAAAACAACCAAAATTTTTCCATCTTCCAATCACTATTCACCCACGGATTTTAAGAAGAAAAACCATGAAAAAATCAAGTGCAAGGGAAGATACCTTAATCAATTGCTTCCTTTGTCTTCAAGGAGTGTTTTGACACCCTTTTTGTGAAGAAAATTTGAAGAGAAAACTTGGTTTCCCTTGGGTGGCTCACGTACATGCCATGGAAGAAAACTTAGAAATTTTTTTCTCTTTGGTTTTGCTTTGAAAATGAACTTCGGCCACTTTATCACGTTTTGCCGACTTAACCATGCAAGAAAGCCAATTAATTTGGCTCTAAACCAATGACAATTTGACACCTTTCATGCCTAATTCTTTCTCCATTTTTCAAAAATTAAAAATGGAAATTTTTGGCCAAATCTTGGCCTTTAGATCAAAAGGTGATTAAATCTTAGCCATTAATGCCACCAACCACCTTAATTCTTTCCATTAATAATCTTGATTTATGATGTCATAAATACGAAAGTAAAAGTTGACTTTGACTTTCACTATTCACATTAATTCGACTACTTTTTGACCGATGCCGGTTCGAGCCGAAATTTTCCTGAAATCGTCCCGGCGTGTTCCTGAGGTCTCCTGTGCAGTCGGATCAATTTAATCTGCTTCCGTTTGATCAAAATCAATCCCGGAAGTTTACCGTCTTTTATTGGCTCGGTTAGGGTTTTCGATGCCGATTTTGGCACCGTTTCACCCGTTTCAACTCAGTGAATTTTTCCAACACTGAATTCTTACTCGTCAGTATTGTTAGAACATTTTCATATATTCTGAACAATATAAATACATTTATTTCACTCTTTAAATAGTACAAATTGTTATATACATACAATTGTACATTTTTCATCCGAGAATTGCCTGAATTTCCCGGTTGTCACATGTTACCTACATCACGAACAGACTAGAGTGAGCCAAAGCTCAGTAAGTACAAACATATAGACAAAGCATGAATTATATCTAACACTTAAATTTAGTATACTAGGTGTGTCTATTTTCGGTTCTTATGGTTTCTTCGTTCTCTCTATTCTATCTTTTTCTTTTCTTCCCTTTTCTTTTCTTTTCTTTTCTTTCTTGATCTTTCTTTATCTTTCTTTATCTTTCACTTGTGGGCCCGTGGCTGGACGTACCTAATGCGCGCAGACAAATGGAGGAAAGGGGGAGCGACCCACCAATCAACCCCAAGGTCAATCTTGCACTCCAAACTTGAGGTAGTGCATTAGCCATTGACTACCTTAAGCTTGCGGTAGCACCACACATCTGGGGGTGGAGGCTATTCTTAACTCTTAAACCTCACAGCCGGGGAGGCCGGTACACCAACCATTACATTTTCAGTCTTATTATCTTGCATATATTTATATTTTTATTCTTTAGTTTGTTTATGCTTTTCTACTTTGTGAACATGATCGAACATCATGCCACAAACATATGTAACTTATACAGATAAATATAATTATAAGGTAAGTCAGTTCGTGTGTAGACATTTAAATGTCTGTACCTACAGTGTTTGTGCTAATGTAAGCTTTCTTGAATCCTTTGGAATCTGGTGCCTGTCTCCGGTCGGGTTCCCTATAATCATTAAGGTCGTTGATTAGTTACCCTTTTACTAAAGAACTTTCATTTTGCTAAAATCTAAATTTAGGCTTTAAAAAACTTAACTAAAGCCTCAGGACATTATTTAAAGCCCAAACAATCCTATTTAGACCTTTATGGAACCTCTTTGAATAATTACCATCTTGCCCTAAACTTTTGACAAAATTATCGTTTTGCCCCTAGTAGGGTTGTTCTCAGCTTATCAAGCTTAAATATTTGATTCTGACCTTTAAAATCCTGTTTAGACTCTTTTGGAGTTCTAACAATCTTTTCCAAACTGTTCAGAAATTTTGGTCAAAATGACGAATAGTAACTTTGATTGCGTAAAATACCATTCATCATGAATAGTAACTTTAACATAGACTGTGAACATTTTCTTTTACTACTTAAACTGACTTTTCTAATCCCAAAAGTCATAAAATAACCTTCTAGGAGGTTCAACGTTCCTCTTTTGGCCTTTCTAAAATTTTAGGTCGAAATGACCATTTTGCCGCTGATGGGATCTTAGACCGTAAAATTCGTATTTTAACGTTTTAACTAGGTTTTATGATCCCAAAAAACCATAAAATAATATTTCTTAGGTCTTTCTGAGCTTTTACGGCATTTCTTACCGAAATGCTTGGGGTACTATGTGACGGCCCGCCCCTCGTAGAGATCATACAATACTATTACAGTTGAGCTTATCGCTAACTGCGATAGATTGTACTCTCATGGGTCGCCGGCTTATCTCTCTCTCTCTTAAAATCATGTCGTTTTTGGGGAAAAATTTTTTTGTTTTTGTTTTTTTGTTTTTTTGTTTTTTTTTTAAACATCATGTAAAACATTTCCCACTATTTACTTTGTTGGCAAGTGCAAAGTAATTTACATATTACAGTACTTTCGTAAAATATATAATATTACAAACGACTGTTTCTTTCTTCTTTTTTTTTTTTCCGTTTTATTGCTCAGCGGAAAGACTCTGGCAGTACCATATCCCTCGCCCAGTTATCCTATTTGACACGCGTCATCCCGTCCGCATCCAGTCAAACAAGCTACTGAGCTGGTCGCTTACCTGCAACATTAGCAAAAATGGTGAGCTACAGGCTCAGTAAGTTCAAACATGCAAGAAATGAAATTTCTATAAATAGTACTATTCATCGTGAATAGTACCATCGACTACTATTCATACGTGAATGGTAACTTTGACCACTATTCTTACGTGAATAGTAAGGTTGACCACAACACTGTATCACACTAGTACATCTACCGCGATGTTAGTGCTCTCACTAAACTGTATTATGCTCAATTATGGCATAGTTTCAGTTTTAGATAATTATCTTTAATTATATTATGATTTTGAGCTCAGGTTGGCAGTACCATTTAAGTGCGCATGACTGGGAGCGGTACATTAGTGCTGACCTCCACAGCCTTAATCTCATAGCCCCAAAGGCAAAATAGTACATGACTGGGAGCGGTACATTAGTGCTGACCTCCACAGCCTTATTTTCATAGCCCCAAAGGCAAAAATACCTCCCTATACGGAAGGCTGGTACGCCAGAAAGTGGTTTCATTACCGACTTTTTAACATTCTAACCCGGTGACTTCACATTGTCCCGTGGTTAGGAATGATTCACATTTTAATTTTAGTTGAGTGAGTTTTATTAACCTTGCTCTAGTGCCCGAAGCACAATTAACAATGTGTCCATTCTTAATAGTGCCCGTAGCACATTACGTCTCTCTCTTTACTCTATAATAGTGCCCGTAGCACATATGTACCTAACTTATAGTTAGTACATTAAAGTTAGCACAATATTGCTATATGTTGCAGACAGGTAAATGTCTGAACTTACCTTATCAGACTGTTCCCTTTCTCTCTCTTGGATCTTGAATCGCCTTCCTCGTAGGTCGATTTTGGGATCCTACAGACAAAACCTTGTCTGTTAATTTCATTTCCATTTATAGCTTTTATTTTTCTTTAAAAATCTTAAATAAAACCTATTTATAACTTTTTAGGCTTTATTTATTATTTTCACCATTTTCCCCCAACTTTTGCAAAATTACGATTTTACCCTTGACAGAATTTTTTCTCGATCCAGACTGCATTTTTGGCTCTCAGGAATATTTCTGACTCTTTTCTAATCGTTACCGGGTTCGTTTTTATTTTATTTCCACTTTTTGCTTTCCCGGCCCTCGGGAAGCACTATTCTGACCCTTACGTCGGTTTAGCGATTTTCTATCGTTTCGGAGTCTCAAATGGACGTTTCACTAGTATTTAAAACATTCATCTAGACTTTCCCGACCTAGGTCTCCGAGGCTCGGGTTTTCCGTTCCCGACTCGGACCTTTATTTCGTTTCCAAAAATGCCCCCCTCGGGGTCGGTTTTTTTTTTAATTTCACTCACGTTTTTCATTTTCAAGGGGACGGGTTACTATTCATGACCCACCCCTTAAAATTTTTTTTATTCAAAATTTTTCGTTAGGGACTCGGGTTTCCGCCCCGGCCCTAACTTTTATTTTTAATTTCCATTTTACCCCGAATGCCATTTTCGAAATTTTGGCAGCATTTCGGCGTAATTTTAAGGCTTCCGGCGTTAGGTACGCCTCGAACCGTATGTACCTGCCACGTACTATACCACAAGCCTATTTTATGTAAAAGTTTTCCAAACTTTTACATAAAAACCCACAAATTCCAATTTCACATTTTAACCCACATCACAAAATGTTTTCCACAATTTTGCCCTTAATTTGGTTTCGGTTTTCACAACCAAACCGAACCAAAAATTTGTCAAACTTTCACCACACTTTAGGCCATTTAATGTCATGTTTTTACCACATTTTCAAGCCCATTTTCTTGGCATTTTTAACCAATTTTCCTAGGGTTTTTACACACTTGTACCCCACGGCCAAAGAATGAAAACATGCCAAACAATTTTGTTTCATTCTTTCCATTATAAATTCATCATTTGCATATTAAATTGCATAATTCCAATCAACCAAATACCACATAAACCATGCAAAAATTTTCTTCCAAATCATTATTAAACCCCACGGCCATTTAATGTAATTCACACCAAGAATTTTTTTAAGCTTTTCACCATGACATACAAGCTTTATTCTTCACCAATTTCAACTTTGAAAGCATGTTAGCAATTAACCACAAAGTTTTCTCATTGGTTACCTAAGGTAACCCACGGATTTACCCTTGAAAAACCAACCAAAATTTGGTTTTTCTTTAAACAAATTACATGGTTTTCCTACTAATTACACCCTTAACAAAACCCAAGCATCAAATCATTGAAAACCACCAAAAATTTTTCCATCTTTTTCACTATTCATCCCATAGTTTTCTTGAAGAAAAACCAAGAAAAAATGCAAACCAAAGAAGGTTACCTTGCTTTCTTGCTTCCTTTGCCTTCAATGAAGTGTTTGATACCACTTTTGTGAAGAAATTTTGGAAGATTTGCTTGGTTCTCCTTGGTGGCTCACGTATTCTCCATGAACACTTAGAAGAAATTTTCTTTCTTTTGGTTTTGGCTTTGAAACAAGTTTCGGCCACTTTATCACAATGTTGCCGACTTAATGAAACCAAAGGCCAATTAATTTAGCCTTCCACCAATGAGAATTAGACATCTTTCAACCTAATTCTTTCCATAATTTTCAAAAATTAAAAAGGTGTATTTTTGGCCAAATCTTGGCCTTTAGATCAAAAAGGCAAATGAATCATGGCCATTAATTCTACCAATCATCATCTTCTTTTTATTTATTAAATGGATTTATGATGTCATAAATGCTAAAGCAAAAGTTGACTTTGACTTTCACTATTCACATTAATTCGACTACTTTTTGACCGATACCGGTTCGAGCCGAAATTTTCCTGAAATCGTCCCGGCGTGTTCCTGAGGTCTCCTGTGCAGTCGGATCAATTTAAACTGCTTCCGTTTGATCAAAATCAATCCCGGAAGTTTTCCGTCTTTTATTGCTCCGGTTAGGGTTTTCAATGCCGATTTTGCACCGTTTCACCCGTTTCAACTCAGTGAATTTTTCCAACATTGAATTCTTACTCGTCAGTATTGTTAGAACATTTTCATATATTCCAAACAATATAAATACATTTATTTCACTCTTTAAATAGTACAAATTGTTATATACATACATTTGTACGTTTTCATCCGAGAATTGCCTGAATTTCCCGGTTGTCACATACTATTCACCTAACCCTCGGGTGGTACTATTCCGACCCTCGAGGTAGTTTCTTGTTTTTCTAACCGTTCGGGACCTCAAATGGCTATTTTACTAGTTATGTAATTGTTCCTTATTCTCTTCTCGAGCTTAGGTTTCCGAGGGGCTCGGGTTTCCAATTCCCGATCCTAACTTTACCCCTAGTTTCTTAAAATGCCCTTCGTGCCGTTATAAAAATTTCGGCAGCATTTCCTCTAAAATTCTAGGTTCTCCGCGTTTAAGTAACGCTTCAAAACCATCTATCCTATCTAATCCTACCACGTACTATACCATAAACCTAATTTTACGTAAAAGTTACAAACTTTTTACGTAAAATTTTTCCTTTAAAATAACATCGTTTCTAACGGGATTTCAACCCGTTCTTTCTCATTTTAAAGTCTAGTTTAACACATCAATTCCTCTTCATTACATTACTTAACATATCACATAATTACAAACTTTTTGTCCCTTAATTCATACATGGATTTCTTAAGAAAACATAAAACAAAATTTTGTTTCAAAACTTTATTTGTTATCATTAAATTTTTTCCACATCAATACATGTTATTACAACACAAAAACTAACCTAATCCATCAAAATTTCATGCATTTTCTCTTTGGAATCCCACGGCTCCTGCTTAGGTATCAAACATAAAATTTCATTTTATGTTCTCTTCCTTTTCTCATCAATTTCCCACATTAAATTTCATTGTCAAACCACTAGAAATCCAAGCTTGACATAAATTTTTCATTCACCAACATACACGTACACATGCATGGTTTCATACCATCTTATAACCAAACTTTCTATTCTTGCTTCCAATGCTAACCAAACTTCATTTCCATGCTTTTCTTTGTCTCAAAAACACATTAACGTGCAAACATAACAAACTTAATGCAACCATTTTCCATTTCCTACACATGGTAACCCACGGATTTCATAAGAAAACAAGCACCCAAGTTGATGTTTTTCAACTCTATTTCATCACTTTCCTTTATCACCCTTTTTCACATGATTTACAACACCAAAACCATCAAATAAAATCTGAAATTCCAACTTCAAAACAGCCCATATTCCACATGGTTTTGCTTGGAAAAAGAAGAAGAAATCATGCAAAAATGAAAGCTTACCTTGCTTTCTTGATTTCTTGATGCTAGGGAGATATTTTGCACACTTTTCTTGAACAAAACTTGAAGAAAACTTCATGCTTCAATGGAGGAGACCTCACGGCTGCTTGGAGGCTGAAAGAACACAATTTTTTCTGATTTCTTTCATGCCAAAACCGTGCACTTTTGAAGCCAAAAAGGAGGGACCATTTTGCAACATTTTTAGGGACCTTTTTGCAAGCTTTTTGTGTAATTTTTCAAACCTTTAGGCGCTGTTTTGCAATTGATGAAAACTTGGCTGATTTTTTTTCTGATTTCCCATTGAAAAACCGCCACCTTTCATGCCCAAGAAGTCTCTTGAAAACTTGCTAAACTTTCTTTCACTTTTTGTGCTGACTTTGAATCCTAGCCATTGGATCAAAGTGGCCTTTAACCCTAGCCCTTGGATCTTGATGTACCCATACATCAATTCAAAGTTTCACACTAAATCTTTGACTCTACATAATTATCTTGGTCAAACTTTTTGACCAAAAGTCAAACCGAACGGTTTTGGACTGAAATCGCGTAGACGAGTTTCTGAGGCTATCCGTGCCATCGGTTTGCCTTATTTCACTGTGGTTTGTCTTAAATTCAAAACCATAATTTTTCCTCCTTTAGTGAACTTAGTTTACTTAAGGTAATCTATTGGGGTTTTCGGTTTCTAAATGACATCTTCATTTTACCGAAAATGTCGAAATTTCTGGGAAAGTGCACCGGAGGACTTTTCTACCCTTTCGTGCTATCAGTTTCATCTAACTCAATCTATAAACTCTTCAAAACCCTAAATCACTTATATTAACTTACTTTTTCTTTAACTAGCCTTTTCTTTTTATCTATGCTTTTCAGATATCGAAACGGCTCCAATTCGAGCGTTTAGGTCCGAAATTACTTTCTCAATCATAAACTGTATTTTTTGATCATTTTTGGGAGATTTTAAATCCTCCAAAACATTTATTTATTTCTATTAACACTATCATTTGTTTATTTACAAATACAGTATTCTCATACATTTTATTCACAAAAATCTTAGAAAAACCTAGTTTAACATAGGTAACACTGGTAAGATTTTTTGGATCGTCACAATCACCCCTCCTTAATAAATTTCGTCCTTGAAAATTAGAATAAGTGGGGGTACTTTTCTCTCATTTCTTCTTCTCTTTCCCACGTGGCCTCTTCTACACTATGATTTCTCCATAGGACTTTGACCAATGGAATACTTCTGTTTCTCAACATTTTCTCTTCTCGAGCAAGTATTTGTACAGGTTGCTCCTCATAAGATAAGTCTTCTCGAACTTGAATTGGCTCATAGTCAATAATATGAGAAGGGTCTGATATGTACTTCCTCAGCATTGATACGTGAAAGACATTATGTACTGAGGATAATTCTGGTGGCAATGCTATCTTATAGGCTACCTTTCCAACACGGCTAATAATCAGAAAAGGCCCTATATATCTTGGACTCAGCTTCCCTTTCTTTCCAAATCGCATGACACCCTTTATTGGTGCTATCTTTAAAAATACGAAGTCCCCTTCATTGAATTCCAGGAATCTTCGTCTTTTGTCTGTATAACTTTTTTGACGACTCTGTGCAGTTTTCATCCTTTGTTGGATCTTCTGCATTTCCTGCCATACAACACTTCATAAGGAGCCATTCCAATGGAGGCTTGATAACTATTGTTGTAGGAGAATTCAATCAATGGTAGTTTCTTGTTCCATGCTCCTTTAAAATCCAGTACGCATGCTCGAAGCATATCCTCTAGAGTTTGGATTGTGCGCTCAGACTGTCCATCAGTCTGGGGATGAAATGCAGTGCTGAATCTTAATTCTGAGCCCATTGCTTCTTGTACACTTTTCCAGAAATTGGACGTGAACCGACTGTCACGATCTGACACTATTGTTGTCGGTATTCCATGTAATCTCACAATGTTAGCAATGTATAATTCTGCCAATTTCTCCAATGTGTATGTCATCTTTACGAGTATAAAGTGAGTGGACTTGGTCAATCGATCCACCACTACCCATATCATGTCAAATTCTTTACTTGTCTTGGGTAATCCTACCACGAAATCCATAGTCACATGCTCCCACTTCCATTCTGGGATCTCTAATGGCTGTAACTTGCCTGTTGGTCTTTGATGCTTAGCTTTGATTCTCTGGCATGTTAAACAACTACTGACATG
Organism: Antiaris toxicaria; assembly: GCA_035233585.1. Classification (NCBI taxonomy): domain Eukaryota; kingdom Viridiplantae; phylum Streptophyta; class Magnoliopsida; order Rosales; family Moraceae; genus Antiaris; species Antiaris toxicaria. Next base: position 51,476,200 of record CP141153.1, read on the forward strand.
TTTAACAATGTCATTCTTCATCTTTCTCCACCAAAAGTGCTGCTTCAGGTCTTGGTACATTTTCGTACTACCCGGATGTACTGAATAAGGAGTATCATGTGCTTCTGTTAGAATTCTTTTCTTTAAACCCTCTTTGTCTGGCACACAAATTCATCCTTGAAAGAGTAGTATTCCATCATTAGAGAGATGGAATTCTGACTTTTCCTTCTTGGAAGCTTCTTCTCTAAGTCTTCTAAGAACATCATCTTGCTATTGAGCTTCCTTGATTTCTTCTAGGATTGTTGGCTTTAATTACATTACCGCCAACTTTCCTAAAATTAGCTCCACTCCGAGTGAGGAAATTTCGCACTGCAGTGGCTTGGGTAGCTTATCTATGGCTACTCGTTCCAGCATTGTTGACTTGCAACTCAATGCATTTGCTACTCTATTCGCCTTGCCGGGGTAATATAGAATTTCACAGTTGTAGTCTTTTACCAATTCTAACCATATCTTTTGTCTCATATTGAGCTCCTTCTAGGTGAAGAAATACTTTAAGCTCTGATGGTCCGTGAAGATCCTACATCGAGCTCCATATAAGTAATGCCGACATATCTTGAGTGCAAACACAATGGCTACTAACTCTAGATCGTGAGTTGGGTAATTCTTCTCGTGCTCTTTGAGTTGGCGAGATGCATAAGCTATCATCTTTCCTTCTTGTATCAAGATAGCTCCTAATCCCATCCTAGATGCATCACTATAAATATCAAACTCTCCCTCATCTTTTGGGATCGTAAGAATTGGAGCACTGGTCAACCGATTCTTTAGCTCTTGAAAAGTTTCTTCACACTTCTTTGTCCATTCAAATTTCTTCTCCTTTCAGGTGAGGGCCGTGAGAGGGGTAGCTAATCTTGCAAATCCCTCTACAAACCTGCGGTAATATCCTACCAATCCTAGGAAACTCTAGATCTCAATCACATTTTTTAGAGGAGACCATTTACTAACTGCTTCTATCTTTGTTGGGTCCACTGAAATCCCATCTTTGGAGACGACGTGTCCCAAGAAATGGACTTTATCTAGCCAGAATTCGCACTTCGAAAACTTAGCGTATAATTGGTGCTCCTTCAGAGTGTGTAATGCGGTTCGGAGATGCTCTTCATATTCCTTTCAGTTCTTTGAGTAAATAAGGATGTCATCGATAAACACAATGACAAACTTGTCCAAATATTCCTTAAATACTCGATTCATTAGATCCATGAAAGCGGCTGGGGCGTTCGTCAATCCAAAAGGCATAACAAGGAATTCGTCGTGCCCATACCGTGTTCGAAATGCAGTCTTTGGTATATCCTCTTCCTTGATCTTTAATTGGTGATATCCAGATCGAAGGTCAATCTTTGAGAAGATCGCGGCTCCCTTAAGCTGATCAAATAAATCGTCGATCCTTGACAGTGGATACTTGTTCTTGATCGTAACTTTATTGAGCTCGCGGTAATCTATACACATTCTTCAGGTGCCATCCTTTTTCTTCACGAAGAGGACTGGAGCTCCCCATGGCGAAAAACTAGGTCGTATGAAACCCTTCTCTAGCAATTTCTTCAACTGAGCTTGTAGTTCCTTAAGCTTTGTTAGAGCCATTCTATATGGGGCCTTGGATATTGGAGACATTCTAGGCAACAAATGAATCTTGAAGGTGATTTCTCTATCCGGGGGAAGCCCTGGCAATTCTTCTGGAAACACCTCTACAAATTCGTTGATCATCGGCACATCCTTTGTGGCGGCCCGCCCCTCGTGGAGATCATACAATACTATTACAGTTGAGCTTTATCGCTAACTGCGATAGATTGTACTCTCATGGGTCGCCGGCTTATCTCTCTATTCTTTTTAAATCATGACGTTTTTGGGAAAAATTTTTTTTTTCTTTAAACATCATATAAAATCTTTTTCCACTATTTACTTTATTGATAGGTACAAAGTAATATAAATAATACAGTACTTTTGTAAAATATATATATAATTACAAAAGAACTGTTTCCCTTTTTTTTTTTTCCTTCACTTTAACGCTCAGCAGGAAGACTCTGGCAGTACCATATCCCTCGCCCAGTTATCCCATTTGACACGCGCCATCCCGTACGCCATCCAGTCAAACAAGCTACTGAGCTGGTCGCTTACCTGCAACATTAGCAAAAATGGTGAGCTACAGGCTCAGTAAGTTCAAACATGCAAGAAATAAAATTTCTATGAATAGTACTATTCATCATGAATAGTACCATTGACCACTATTCATACGTGAATAGTAATTTTGACTACTATTCATACATGAATAGTAAGGTTGACCACAACCCTGTATCACACTAGTACATCTACCGCGATGTTAGTGCTCTCACTAAACTGTCTTATGCTCAATTATGGCACAGTTTCAGTTTTAGGTCATTATCTTTGATTACGTTCTGGTTTTGAGTTCAGGTTGGCAGTACCATTTAAGTGCGCATGACTGGGAGCGGTACATTAGTGCTGACCTCCACAGCCTTAATCTCATAGCCCCGAAGGCAAAAGTACCTCCCTATACGGAAGGCTGGTACGCCAGAAAGTGGTTTCATTACCGACTTTTTAACATTCTAACCCGGTGACTTCACATTGTCCCGTGGTTAGGAATGGTTCACATTTTAATTTTAGGTGAGTGAGTTTCATTAACCTCGCTCTAGTGCCCGAAGCACAATTAACCATGTGTCCCATTCTTATAGTGCCCGTAGCACATTTCGCCTCTCTCTCTATTCTATCATAGTGCCCGTAGCACATATGTACCTAACTTATAGTTAGTACATTAAAGTTAGCACAATATTGCTATATGTTGCAGACAGGTAAATGTCTGAACTTACCTTATCAGACTGTTCCCTTTCTCTCTCTTGGATCTTGAATCGCCTTCCTTGTAGGCCGATTTTGGGATCCTACAGACAAAACTATGTCTGTTAATTTCTTTCCCATTTATAGCTTTTATTTTTCATTAAAAAGCTTAAATAAAACCTATTTATAACTTTTTAGGTTTTATTTATTATTTTCACCATTTTCCCCAACTTTTGTAAAATTACGATTTTGCCCCAATATTTTGGCAAAATTACAGTTTTACCCCTGACGGAATTTTATTGATCCAGACTGCATTTTTGGCTCTCAGGAACTTTTCTGACTCTTTTCTAATCATTACCGAGTTCGTTTCTATTTTATTTCCACTTTTTGCTTTCCCGGCCCTCGGGAAGCACTATTCCGACCCTTACGTCGGTTTAGCGATTTTCTATCGTTTCGGAGTCTCAAATGAACGTTTCACTAGTATTTAAAATGTTCATCTAGACTTTCCCGATCTAGGTCTCCGAGGCTCGGGTTTTCCGTTCCCGACTCGGACCTTTATTTCATTTCCAAAAACGCCCCCCCCTCGGGGTCGGTTTTTCAATCTCACACGCGTTTTTCATTTTTAAGGGGACGGGTTTACTATTCACGACCCACCCCTTAAAATTTTCCTTATTAAATTTTTCAGTTAGGGACTCGGGTTTCCGTCCCGGCCCTAACTTTTATTTTTAATTCCTATTTTACCCCGAATGCCGTTTTTGAAATTTCGGCAGCATTTCTGCGTAATTTTAAGGCTTCCGGCGTTAGGTACGCCTCGAACCGTATGTACCTGCCACGTACTATACCACAAGCCTATTTTATGTAAAAGTTTTCCAAACTTTTACATAAAAGCCCACAATTTCAAATTTCACATTATCACCCACATTACAAAATTTTTTCACATTTTTACCCTTAATTTGGTTTCGGTTTTCACAACCAAACCGAACCAAATTTTGTCAAACTTTCACCACATTTTAGGCCATTCAAATGTCACGTTTTCAACACATTTTCAAGCCCATTTCCTTGTACTTTTCAACCAAATTCTTAGGGTTTTTTAAACACTTAAAACCCACGGCCATTGAATTGAAAACATGCACACATTTTTGTTTTCATTCTTTCAATCACAATTCCATCATTTGCATATTAAAATGCATAATTCCAATCAACCAAATTCCACATAAAACCATGAAAAATTTTCTTCCAAACCCATTGTAAACTCACGGCCACTTTATACAATTCATACCAAAAATTTTTTTCAACTTTCCACAATGAAATACAAGCTTTGTTCTTCACCAAATTAAACTTAGAAAGCATATTAGCAATTAACCACAAAGTTTTCTCATTGGTTACCTAAGGTAACCCACGGATTTTCCTTTGAAAAACTAACAAAATTTCAGTTTTTCTTTACACAATTTACATGGTTTTCTTCCTTATTACATCCTTAACAAAACCCAACATCAATTCAATGGAAAACAACCAAAAATTTTCCATCTTTTTATCACTATTCACCCACGGATTTTGTGAAGAAAAACCATGAAAAATTTTGTGAAAAAGGGAGTTACCTTGGTCTAATGCTTCCTTTGTCTTCAAGGAACACTTTGACACTCTTTTTTTGTGAAGAAATGTTGAAGAAAATCTTGGTTTCCCTTTGTCCCTCACGTAGACACCATGGAAGAAAACTTAGAATTTTTTTCTCTTTGGTTTTGCTTTGAAATTTGGTTTCGGCCCTTATGTCCCAAGGTTGCCGACTTAACCATGCAAGAAAGCCAATTAATTTGGCTCTAAACCAATCAAAATTTGACATCTTTCCAAGCCATTACTTTCCATAATTTTCAAAAATTAAAAAGGGTTAATTTTGGCCAAATCTTGGCCTTTAGATCAAAAGGTGATTAAATCCTAGCCATTAATGCGACCAACCACCTTATTTATTCCATTTAATAAACTTGATTTATGATGTCATAAATGCAAAAGTGAAAGTTGACTTTGACTTTCACTATTCACATTAATTCGACTACTTTTTGACCGATGCCGGTTCGAGCCGAAATTTTCCTGAAATCGTCCCGGCGTGTTCCTGAGGTCTCCTGTGCAGTCGGATCAATTTAATCTGCTTCCGTTTGATCAAAATCAATCCCGGAAGTTTACCGTCTTTTATTGCTCCGGTTAGGGTTTTCAATGCCGATTTTGGCACCGTTTCACCCGTTTCAACTCAGTGAATTTTTCCAACACTGAATTCTTACTCGTCAGTATTGTTAGAACATTTTCATATATTCTGAACAATATAAATACATTTATTTCACTCTTTAAATAGTACAAATTGTTATATACATACAATTGTACATTTTCGTCCGAGAATTGCCTGAATTTCCCGGTTGTCACATCCTTAGGTTGAAGCTTCACTTCCTTGGTTGTGTCAGTGACATAAGCTAAATATCCAGTACTGCCACTAGATATTAGCTTTCTTGCCCTCATAGAACTGATCAACATACTCAACAATTTCTGAGAATGCCCTTTGTACTCAAATTGATCTTCTCCTCCGACTGGAACACCACCTTTCACCGTTGACAGTCAATGGTTGCACCATACTTTCTGAGGAAGTCCATTCCAAGGATAACATCGTAGTCAACTAATTCTAGTATGACTAGATCGATGTATAATTCTCTATTAGCAACAATTACGGGCACGTGACGTAACCAGTAATTGGACAACAATACCTCACCAGATGGCAAGGTTGTCTTAAATACTTGCCCAATTTTATCCTTAGCATGATTAATTCTTTCTACAAATGTATGCGAGGCAAATGAATGTGATGCTTCTGAGTCAAATAAAACATGTGCAGGACTTTGAGCGACAAGAAGCTGACCTGTCACTACGTTAGAAGTGCCCGCTTTTACATCTTCTTTAGTGTAGACTAAGAGGTGTGCCTCTCTCTTTGGCATAATTTCTTGACGCCGTGTCTGAGTGGAAGATCCCTGTACTACATGGACATGACCGGTCTGTCTAGGCTGGAAGGTTCCTGGTTGATTCTGTCGGTTGGACGTGTAGAACCTACCAAAATGGCCTTCTTTGCCGCATATCTAACATGCAGTAATCCCAAATTTACACTCTCCCCCTATGCATCCTCCCACACTTTGGGCATGCTTGTCGATTTTGCACTGCTTTGGGCCCTTGTCTCGGTTGGGTGATTCGAGCATTTTGACTCCAGTTTTCATTTGGGTTGGCCTTTCGGTTGTTGGGGTTCGTCTGATTTTGATTATTTTTCTGACCCGGCTTCATTCCTTGGTTAGGCCTGCTACTCTGGCCTACTTGGTTATTCTTCTGAGTCTGCTTCGCAAGATCTCTTTCCTTCTTCTTCTCCTCTCAGGCTTTCGTTCTTTCTTCTTTTGCCCGGCCCAAACAATGTTCTGCCCTCATGGCTCTGCTCACACAATCTGCTACTGTGTTGGGTGGGGTCTCACCACTTTCTACAATTTTGGCTATGTCTGGTCGAAACATGTTAATCATCCTCCGTACCCGTTCTCCCTCGGTGGGTACTAGGTGTGGACATAATCGGGCCAGTCGGTCGAATTTTCGACAGGTATTGGTCACTGTCATATCTCCCTGCCTAAGATCATCGAACTCTCTCTATTGATCTCCAAGAGTATCCAGGTTGAAAAATTTTCTATTAAACTCCTCTAGGAAGTCGTTCCAAGTCATTCTCTTGGTATCTCTCTGCATTCTGACTGTCTGCCACTAGTATCGTATATCCTTTTTTAACATGGAGGAAGCACATAGGACTTTTTCCTGGTCTGTAGGGTCCATAAATTCAAAAATCGTCTGTAGTGAAGCTACCCATTCTTCTGCCTCTAGTAGATCTGTAGAGCCCTCGAACTCTGGTGGTTTCATTTTCCTGAACCACTCATACAAACGTCCTTGATTATTCACTGGTTGGACACCCTCAACTATTCCTGGTGCAGCTGGTACCGGGGGTACAACCGGCTCTACGACTGGCTGTGGCTCTAGTACTGGTACTTGAGGTGGAGGTGGATTCACTTGTTATACATTTCTTTGTTCTAGCAATTCTTGTAATCTTTGATTCTGTCTCTCTTGTGCATCTAGCCGAGCTTGTATATTGCCTAGTATTGAGGCTAAGTCGACTTCTTGAGTTTACCTACCTCGTGTACGAACCATGTTGCTGTGTGACTTATTACAAACAATAGTGACAAGGTTTAGTGCTCATAACAATGTAATACTTATCTAAAGATTAACTTACTTAGACTGGGCAGATGCAGACACAGGCATGTCATGGAAGGTCGGTGGAAGATCCGCTTGCTCTGATACCAACTCTTGTGGACCTCCCGACTAGCTCAAGAGGTCCACTTTCTTTCTTTCTTTCTTTCTTTCTTTCTTTACCTTCATATTTCTTCGTGCTTAACTTGCTTTTCTTTAAAAGATTGGTGTTTGAAAAATCATGAAATTTTTTTTTTATATACTTGCTATCTTGTGTACTTGAAAATATTTAATAATATTTAAAATACTTAGTAATATAAACAAATGTCATTACATAAGTATATCTTTAAACTTACTTTACTTTATACATAACACACTTGTCTTGTCTTTACACATTTATACATACATTCTTGTACTACACTCTTTTTACAGCGGATAGTTTGCGTAGCGGATCCACAACCCGTCCATGATACCATGGGAATCTGTCTGCCAGTCCCTTTTTCTCTTTCTCTTCATAATATAGTTTGTTTACATTTGTTACCTACATCACGAACAGACTAGAGTGAACTAAAGCTCAGTAAGTACAAACATACAAACAAAGAATGAATTATATCTAACACTTAAGGTTAGTATACTAAGTGTGTCTATTTTCGGTTCTTATGGTTTCTTCATTCTCTTTATTCTATCTTTTTCTTTTCTTTTCTTTTCTTTCTTGATCTTTCTTGATCTTTCTTTATCTTTCACTTGTGGGCCCGTGGCTAGATGTACCTAATGCGCGCAGACCAATGGAGGAAAGGGGGAGCGACCTACCAATCAACCCCAAGGTCAATCTCGCACTACAAACTTGCGGTAGTGCGTTAGCCATTAACTATCTTAAGCTTGCGGTAGCACCACACATCTGAGGTGGAGGCTATTCTTAACTCTTAAACCTCACAGCTGGGGAGGCCAGTACGCCAATCATTACATTTTCAGTCTTATCATCTTGCTTATATTTATCTTTTTATTCTTTAGTTTGTTTATGCTTTTCTACTTCGTGAACATGTTAGACCATCATGCCACAAACATATGTAACTTATATAGATAAATATAATTCAGCGTTTGTGCTAACGTAAGCTTTCTTGAATCCTTTGGAATCCTGTGCCTGTCTCCGGTCGAGTTCCCTATAATCATTAAGGTCGTTGATTAGTTATCCTTTTACTAAAGAACTTTCGTCTTAATAAAATCTAAATTTAGGCTTTTAAAAACTTAACTAAAGCCTCAGGACATTATTTAAAGCCCAAACAATTCTATTTAGACCTTTCTGGAACCTCTTTGAATAATTACCATCTTGCCCTAAACTTTTGGTAAAATTATCGTTTTACCCCTGGTAGGGTTGTTCTCCGCTCATCAAGCTTAAATCTTTGATTCTGACCTTTAAAATCCTGTTTAGACTCTTTTGGGGCTCTAACAATCTTTTCTGAGTTGTTCGGAAATTTTGGTCAAAATGATGAATAGTAACTTTGAGCGTGTAAAAAACTATTCATCATGAATAGTAACTTTAACATAGATTGTGAACATTTGCTTTTACTGCTTAAATTGACTTTTCTAATCCCAAATGTGATAAAATAACCTTCTAGGAGGTTCAACGTTCCTCTTTTGGCCTTTCTAAAATTTTAGGTCGAATTGATCATTTTGCCTCTAACGGGATCTTAGACCGTAAAATTCCTATTTTAACGTTTTAACTAGGTTTTATGATCCCAAAAATCATAAAATAATATTTCTTAGGTCTTACTAAGCTTTTACGGCATTTCTTGCCAAAATGCTTGGGTTACTATTCACCCGACCCTCGGGTGGTACTATTCCGACCCTCGAGGTCGTTTCTTGTTTTTCTAACCGTTCGGGACCTCAAATGCTATTTCACTAATTATGTAATCGTTACTTACTCTCTTCTCGAGCTTAGGTTTCTGAGAGGCTCGGGTTTTCAATTCCCGATCCTAACTTTACCCCTCATTTCCTAAAATGCCCTTCATGCCATTATAAAAATTTAGGTAGCATTTCCGCTAAAATTCTAGGTTCCCGGCGCTTAGGTAACGCCTCAAAACCATCTATCCTATCCTAACCTGCCACGTACTATACCACAAACCTAATTTTACATAAAAGTTACAAAATTTTTATGTAAAATTTTTCCTTTAAATCAACATTGTTTCTAACGGGATTTCAACCCGTTCTTTCTCATTTTAAAGTCTAGTTTAACACATCAATTCCTCTTCATTACATTACTTAACATATCATATAATTACAAACTTTTTGTCCCTTAATTCATACACGGATTTCTTAAGAAAACATAAAAAAAAATTTTGTTTCAAAACTTTATTTGTTATCATTAAATTTTTTCCACATCAATACATGTTATTACAACACAAAAACTAACCTAATCCATCAAAATTTCATGCATTTTCTCTTTGGAATCCCACGGCTCCCACTTAGGTATCAAACATAAAATTTCATTTTTATGTTCTCTTCCTTTTCTCATCAATTTCCCACATTAAATTTCATTGTCAAACCACTAGAAATCCAAGCTTGACATAAATTTTTCATTCACCAACATACACGTACACATGCATGGTTTCATACCATCTTATAACCAAACTTTCTATTCTTGCTTCCAATGCTAACCAAAATTCATTTCCATGCTTTTCTTTGTCTCAAAAACACATTAACATGCAAACATAACAAACTTAATGCAACCATTTTCCATTTCCTACACATGGTAACCCATGGATTTCATAAGAAAACAAGCGCCCAAGTTGATGTTTTTCAACTCTATTTCATCACTTTGCTTTATCACCCTTTTTCACATGATTTACAACACCAAAACCATCAAATAAAATCTGAAATTCCAACTTTAAAACAGCCCATATTCCACATGGTTTTGCTTGCAAAAAGAAGAAGAAATCATGCAAAAATGAAAGTTTACCTTGCTTTCTTGATTTCTTGATGCTAGGGAGGTATTTTGCACACTTTTCTTGAACAAAACTTGAAGAAAACTTCATGCTTCAATGGAGGAGAGCTCATGGCTGCTTGGAGGCTGAAAGAACACAATTTTTTCTGATTTCTTTCATGCCAAAATCGTGCACTTTTGAAGCCAAAAAGGAGGGACCACTTTGCAACATTTTTAGGGACCTGTTGGCAAGCTTTTTGTGTAATTTTTCAAACCTTTAGGGGCTTTTTTGCAATTGATGAAAACTTGGCTGATTTTTTTTCTGATTTCCCATTGAAAAACCGCCACCTTTCATGCCCAAGAAGTCTCTTGAAAACTTGCTAAACTTTCTTTCACTTTTTGTGTTGACTTTGAATCCTAGCCATTGGATCAAAGTGGCCTTTAACCCTAGCCCTTGGATCTTGATGTACCCATGCATCCATTCAAAGTTTCATACTAAATCTTTGACTCCACATAATTATCTTGGGCAAACTTTTTGACCAAATGTCAAACCGAATGGTTTTGCACCAAAATCGTGTAGACGAGTTTCTGAGGCTATCCGTGCGATCGGTTTGCCTTATTTCACTTCGGTTTGTCTTAAAATCAAAACCGTAATTTTTCATCCTTTAGTGAACTTAGTTTACTTAAGGTAATCTATTGGGGTTTTCAGTTTTTAAATGACATCTTTATTTACGAAAAATGTCAAAATTTAGGGGAAAGTGCACCGGAGGACTTTTCTACCATTTCGTGCTATCAATTTCATCTAACTCAATCTATAAACTCTTAAAAACCCTAAATTACTTATATTATCTTACTTTTTCTTTAACTAGCCTTTTCTTTTTATCTATGCTTTTCGAATACCGAAACGCCTCCAATTCGAGCGTTTAGGTCTGAAATTACTTTCTCAATCATAAACTGTATTCTTTGATCATTTTTGGGAGATTTTAAATCCTCCAAAACATTTATTTATTTCTATTAACACTATCATTTGTTTGTTTACAAATACAATGTTCTCATGCATTTTATTCACAAAAATCTTAGAAAAACCTAGTTTAACATAGGTAATACTGGTGAGATTCTTTGGATCGTCACAAGGATTATGTATTCCTCAAGGTATCACCAATGAAAGGCGTAATGCGATTTGGCAAAAAGGGAAAATTGAGTCCAAGATATATTGGGCCATTTGAGATAATCTAACGCATTGGGAAGGTAGCTTACAAGCTAGCATTACCCCCAGATTTTTCGGCAGTACACAATGTTTTTTATGTGTCAATGTTAAGGAAGTATATACCTGATCCTTCACTTGTGCTAGAGTATGAGCCAATACAAGTTCAAGAAGATTTGACCTACCAAGAACAACCAGTGCATATTTTAGCACGGGAAAAGAAAGTTTTAAGAAATAAGACGATCCCACTAGTCAAGGTTTTATGGAGAAATCACAGTGTAGAAGAGGTTACGTGGGAACATGAAGATGAAATGAAAGCCCTATACCCCCACTTATTTTAATTTTTGAGGACAAAAATTTTATAAGGAGGGGAGAATGTCATAATCGCAAAATTTTACTGTTTCTAGAAATTTTGTGTAACCTGTGTACTCTATGATTTTCATATGAAAAACTATGAAATATATGTTTTAATATTATTTAGAATGCATAGAAATGTTCAGACAGTACAGACAAGAGTGTGCTCAGAAACGGGAAATTTTACCGAACCAAAATCGGATGAATTATGCCCTTTCGGTTTCAAAAATTTTGAAAATATACTGTAAACCACTAAAAGATGAAATACTTACGATATTGATTTTTAGGCAAACCGAAGCGAAATAAGGAAAACCGATCGCGCGGACAGCCTCAGGAACTCGTCTACACGATTTCGGTGCAAAAAAATTTTCAATTTGACTTTTGGTCAAAAGTTTGACTTCATATATATAAGGATTCAAAGGTTGAGTGTTCACCTTTGAAAGGAAGTAAGAACGCATTCAAATCCAAGGGCTAGGGTTTAAAGTCAAGAAAAATCAATGTTAAAATCCAAAGTCAACTAGAAAAAGTCAAAGAAAGTTTAGCAAAATTTTCAAGAAGCTTCTAGGGTTATAGGTGGCGGATTTTGACTGGAAATGCAGAAAAAAATTTGCCCAATTTTGTTTAATTGCAAAACAGCCCCTAAAGAGTAGAAAAATATCATAAAAAGTTTGTTAAAATACCCTTAAATCCTTTGCAATTTGGTCCCTCCTTTTTGGCTATTTGTATGCATGGTTTTAGGCCATTAGAAACCAGAAAAATTTCTGGTTTTCAGGCCCCATTGAAGCTGTGCATCTCTCTTAGTGAAAGTTCAAAAATTTCTTCAAGATTTGGCCAAGAAAGAGTGAAAAATTCATCACAAGATTCAAGTTATCAAGCAAGCAAGGTAATCCTTCATTTTGGCATCATTTCTTCTTGTTTTTCATGAAGAAAAGCCGTGTGGTATGGGCTGATTTGAAGTGAGAAAAATCAGTTTTTCTTTCATTGATTTATGCTTGAAAATGTGTAAATGGTGAATGATTAAAACAAGTGTGAAATCATGAGTAAGAAAAGCAAGTTATATGTGTGTTTTTCCTTCACCTGTAGGAAAATAAACCAGTAAAAACGTATCAGAGTGGCGCAGCGGAACAATAAAAATTTTTAGATCGTTAAATATCTCATGATGCCATATACAATAAATCAACAACAATTAAAACTCATACCTCAAGGACGCCAATGAACAGGAGGAGAGTGACCGGAGGCTTCAACCAACTAGCCTTCTCTACTATTCTCCAATTCCCGAATGGCTGAGTGTGTGGGCACTCTGAACCTCGATCGGTATGCTAGCACTGCTAGTCTTCTTCCGACCACCCAGATCTCTAAAGAACTTTATTGTCACGATGAGCTGTGCAACAATAAGCCTGCTCACCTGAGAGTCTGTGGTCTAAGAGAACTGGAGTGGCAGGACCTCTATTTATAGACCTGCATGAGGTGATTCTCTGAATTCGAATTGGACTAGGAAAAGATTTTCTCCCTTATCCAAACCAAAAAATCCGAATTTTCCAAGGGAGAATCTCCACAATTAAATTCGGTTTTTCTAGGACAAATCCAACCCAAATCTAAACAAGATTTTAACTAGAATTTTATCTCCCTTTTCCAACCAAAAAATCCGAAATCTTTAGGAGAAAATCTTCTCCAAATTTTCGGCCACTTTTAGGATAAGGGAGAATCAAAATTCCACTAGGATTTCTCAAGCAAAATCTCATCTTAACCTTATCCAAAAATAACGAATTTTTTAGGATTAGGGATCCAAAATTTCGGCCACTTTTGGGAGGAGAGAGAAACCAAATTCAACTAGGATTGAAGCTTGAATATTCCCTTGAATCTTATCCACAAAATCCGAAATCTTTCATGAGGATTATCCTCAAAATTTCGTCCCTTATTTGTTGGGATTTGGATTCAAAATTCAAGTAGGATTCTAACAAGATTATCCTCTCCAAATCCAACTCAAATTCGAATTTCAAACCTTGTGGATTTTCCACAACAAATTCGAATCCTACTTGGACTGTGATTCAAAATTTGAATTTCAAATTTCAAATTCAAATTTCAAATTCAAATTTCAAATTTCAAATTTCAAATTTCAAATTCCACAAAACGGTTGTATTTCATATTCTTGTTCTCATGGATAATTTTCTACAACTCCAATCCAATCTCAAATAAAATCATGGTAACTTTATTTGGAGTTCGAATAATTGTGTACTCTATTATCCAAAACAAAATCTGAATCCAATCGGAGAGAATCTTGTCTACCATCCTAATCCTGTGTCATCACCATCCATGCATAATAAACTAGCCAATAGCATACACAAATCAATTTGCCAAACGTTAAGGAATTATGTGGAGCTAGTAGAGGGACTGATTGGACATATATAATCGGGCTCCCGTGATTCCATATGATCATCATTCTGTACCGAACTACTCAATCATATGATCACTAATTTCAGAGTCACACCACTATAAACCTGAAACTGAACTCCCAATTATATACCGTATTACGTAAGCCTGTGACGAGCTACCATCCAATGACCTTGTCATATATGCAAAACCCTCATATGATATCCATGATCAGCCTTAGGTCAAAGTCCGTTTAATCCTACTGATCAGGCTATCTTAAAGTTCCATTATACTACCGAATCAAGAAAATGATTATTCACCATATGTGAATAAGAAGTCATCCGCCCAGCAGACGACCCAAGGCCTTGTCCATTTTCACATTCAGTACAATGCCTTTAAGAGGATACCTTTAACTCCTCAGAGCTATGATTCCGATATCTGCAAACAAACCCTTCATCGTATACAAGTCATGCACCCAACGAACCGGTCTATAAGCTTACTACCTCTGAGACGCTTTAGCCATTGGAACATCAAAGTACACAAGTCATATACATGAAGTAGTTCATTTACTCAGGATTAAGGTTATTGCATAATGAACGTCAAAAGCAGTTTGATCCACTCATAGCGGACTACGTAGATCAATCACGCTTTAGTCCCGGTCTAATATGTCACCACCAAGCAACATATCCATGTCTCTACTTGGGAGTCCGGCTCCAGACAGTCAAGACAGACCGTCCCCTCTAACGCTTTAGACAACATAATAGTCTTAACATGAGTTAGATGCTCGGTCTAACCCCATAGACTACAGACCATAGTTTAGACTGCTAACTTTAGAACATTGTCTTCTCGCATGCAAAAGTCCATTGCATGCAACGTTCTAACAGTTTTAACACAAGCAGTCAGTGAGCCATATTTGCTTACATTTACTTTAACATGTAAATAAGACGAGGACAGATAGCAATGTAATGAATAACCTCTAAGTATAATTTTATTATCCAGTTCAAAATGAATACATCAAAATGTCTCTAATACTTAGGGCATTTCCTAACAATCTCCCACTTGCCCTAAGCCAGCAGATGTGCCATGTTACGCATCCCCATCGCCTCTACATGCCTCTCAAAGCTTCTAGCTACCAAAGTCTTAGTAAAGGGATCAGCGATGTTGTCCTCGGACGCGATCTTACATACATCCACTTGTCCTGTCTCCACATGCCCTCTAATTATGTGATACCTCCGATCGATGTGCTTGGTCCTCTTGTGGTGCCGAGATTCCCTTGTGTTGGCAATAGCCCCTGTATTATCACAGTAAAGTGTGATAGGCTTGTCAACACCTGGAATGACCTCAAGGTCTCTAAAGAACTTGCAGAGCCAAACCGCTTCTTTAGATGCCTCAGCCGCAGCCACATACTCAGCCTCCATAGTAGAGTCAGCTGTGCAGCCCTGCTTCACGCTCCTCCACACAATGGCGCCTCCTCCGAGCAAAAACACTGATCCAGATGTCGATTTCCTCGAATCCTTACAAGTCTGGAAGTCTGAGTCCGTGTATCCTACGGGTGTTAGGTCCCCTCCAGAATACACTAGCATATAATCCCTCGTTCTCTTAAGATACTTGAGTATATGCTTTACTGCTTGCCAGTGCTTGGTTCCAGGATTCGCTTGATATCGACTCACCATACCTACTGCAAAACATATGTCTGGGCGAGTGCAAAGCATAGCGTACATAAGGCTACCCACAGCGGATGCATAAGGGACCTTACTCATACGCTCTCTTTCTTCCGATGTCTTGGGACAGTCATCCAACGAAAGAGTTAAACCGGCAATAGAAGGTTGTGAGCCTTTCTTTGCCTCTAGCATTGCATATTTGTCAATTATTTTATCTATGTATGAAGCTTGGGATAACGCTATCATTTTGTTCTTTCGATCTCTGAAGAGACGAATGCCTAGAACATAATTAGCTTCTCCTAAGTCCTTCATGTCAAACTGTTGGTGTAACCAAAGCTTGACCGATGATAAATTCCCTACATCATTCCCAATGAGTAGTATATCATCGACATAGAGTATCAGAAAGACCACTTTTCCATCCTTAATACGTTTATAAACACAAGGTTCATCAACGTTCTGCTCAAAACCAAATGTCTTAATCGCTTGATCAAACCTCTGGTTCCATGAGCGGGATGCCTGCTTTAATCCATAAATGGATCTAAGCAACTTGCAGACTTTCTTATCTTGGCCTTTTGCTACGAACCCTTCGGGCTGTATCATATAGATACACTCTTCAAGATGGCCATTCAAGAATGCCGTCTTGACATCCATTTGCCAGATCTCGTAATCGAGAGCCGCAGCAATGGACAGAAGAATACGGATAGACTTCAGCATAGCAACAGGCGAAAAGGTTTCCTCGTAATCGATTCCAGCCTTTTGCGTGTATCCCTTTGCAACCAGTCTAGCTTTGAAAGTTTCCACTCTCCCTTCCGCATCCTTCTTTCTTTTGTAGACCCATTTGCATCCAATGGGTTTTATCCCATCCGGCAAATCTACAAGTTCCCAAACAGAGTTGGATTTCATAGAATCCATCTCACTATTCATAGCCTGTTTCCAAGATCTAGAATCAACATCCTTTATAGCTTCATCATATGTGACCGGATCTTCCTCATGCTCATGAGCCTCGGCCTGGTATACCTTAGCATCATACATAAAGAAATTAGGTTTCTTAGAAACCCTCCCACTACGACGAGGCACCCTAATTTGTTGATCGTCTGCAGGTCTTTCACTGGAACTTGGACTTGCGTCCAAGACCGAAATCTGTGGAGCAGTTCTTTCACCCGATAACTCCTCTAGCACCACTTTGCTTCGAGGCTTAAAGTCATTCATGTGACTTTCCTCCAAGAATGTCGCATGGGTTGAGACAATGACCTTTTGTTCCTTCGGGTTATAGAACAGACCTCCTTTAGTTCCCTTTGGATACCCTACAAACATGCATAATTCTGATCTTGGTTCCAACTTCTTCGCATCCCCATCCAGTACATGTGCCGGGCAGCCCCATATTCTCATATGTCCAAGGGAGGGCTTCCTGCCACGCCACAATTCATACGGAGTTCTAGGAATTGATTTGCTCGGAACCTGGTTCAGAATATAGCACACCGTTTGTAAAGCATGTCCCCAAAATGATAATGGCAGCGTTGAGTAACTCATCATGGACCGTACCATATCCAATAAGGTCCTGTTTCTCCTCTCGGCTACACCATTCTGTTGTGGAGTACCAGGTGCAGTCAATTGGGATAATATCCCATTCTCTACAAGATGTCCTAGAAATTCATCGGAGAGGTATTCGCCACCTCGATCAGATCGAAGTGTCTTTATGGATTTATCCAATTGCTTTTCCACTTCCGCACGATACTCTTTGAACTTGTCAAAGGTTTCGCTCTTGCGGTGCATCAGATACACATATCCATACCTCGAGTAATCATCTATGAAAGAGACATAGTACTCGAACCCTCCTCGTGCTGTGACGTTCATAGGGCCACATACGTCAGTGTGCACAATTTCTAAGAGCTCCTGTGCCCTTGTACCCTTAGCTCCAAAAGACCTCTTAGTCATCTTACCCTCTAGACAAGACTCACATTGGGGAAGTCGTACCTCCTCCAGAGATTCCAGAGGACAGTCTTTCACCAATCTTTGAATCCTATCCTGATTAATATGACCAAGTCTTAAATGCCAAAGATACGCCTTGTTAGAGTGAGAAACTTTCAACCTTTTAGAGTTATCAATTAATTCAGTGTCAAGCAGTGAGTACATCTTTGGTCTGATCAAATATAGGTTTCCATCCATCCATCCAGAACAGATAAAAGACTTATTTCTACGAATATCAACTCTTTTACTAAAAGAAACTGAATAAGAATCCTTTATTAAACAAGCTACCGATATAAGGTTCCTCCTAAAATTAGGAACATAAAAACAGTCTTTCAATAAAATAAACCTAAATTGATCAAAATAAAGATGAACGTCTCCCACTGCCTCAGCCACCACAAAGCTACCATCTCCAGTCCGCAACGAGAGGCTTCTATCATGTAGACTTCTCGTTTCCACGAACCCCTGCATAGAAACACAAACATGATTAGTGGCGCCCGAATCAATGACCCATGTGTCTTTCGATTCTTCCATCAAACACGCTTCTAAGTAATGAAGTTCCTTACCTTCCTTGCCCTTGGAGGCTAGGAATTCCCGGCAAGCCTTCTTGAAGTGACCTACCTTCCCACAGTGGAAGCATTTGGACTTTTTTGGGTCCTTTGGCTTCTTGTTCTTCTTCTTCTTCTTCCCGTCCGAGACAGGAGGATTAGAAGAACTGGAAGCCACTTGCTTCTTATTTGGCCTCTTCCTCTTCCGTGAGGGATTGGAAGATTCCGCCAAATTGGCCTCTCCTTTAGGTCGGACCACATCTTCATCCCTGATCATCCGCTCATAAGCCTGTAGCTGCTTCATGAGCTCGGTAAGTCCTAACTCCTTTGTCGCCAGATTGTATGCGGCCTTAAACCCCACAAAATCTTTAGACAGAGTCTTGAACACCATCTCGATCTGGGTGTTGTAGTCTAACTCAGCACCATTCTCGGCAGCCTCAGCGAAGAATCCCATTAGAGTAATCATATGGTCCTTCACCGGAGCACCTGCCTTTTGCTTGGAGTTCATAATGCTGGTGATTGCGGACTGTCGAGCCAATTTTTCTTGGCCTCCGAACATGTCCTCCAGATTTTCCATGATCTCCCCAGCAACTTGATAAGTCTCATGCTGCTTTTGTAAGGCACTCGTCATGCTAGCAAGGATGTAGCATCGAGCTATTTCATTGGATTCTCTCCAACGATTATAGGCAACCGGGACCTCCTCAAGTGGTGTGTCAGGTTTGGGCCCAGGTGGGCATGGTTCGTCCAGTACGAACTTGTGTCTCTCGCAGCTGAGAACTATTAATAGATTTCTTTTCCAATCTTTATAATTGTCGCCATTCAACTTATTTTCAGTAAGTATCGAAATGAGGGGTGTCGGTGACATTTTGAACTGAAATAAAATTATACTAGACATCATTACAAAGCCCAAGCAAATATGTAGATAATTTAGCAAATAAAACATACAAGTATGTTCCTACATGAAACTTGAAAAAAATGTAGCATTGCAACGGTAATTCTCAGCACCTATTGCCCCAAGCCACCGAGGGGTGGTCATGAGAACAAATAGCCGGAACATGGACCCCGTCCAATTAATATATGTTACCTTAAATCCTCCAAGGTTAAGACATATATTAATAACCGCTTGTTTGGCCACCAGTTTAGTTAACAGAGCTTCTAGGGAAGGTTAATAACTAAACGAGTCTTGAGTGTATAACCATTGTTTACGTAGCCCGATCCACGTCCTTCCAAGCCACCGAGGGGTGGTCATGAATAGGATCGCACCCGAACACGTTTTCCACATAGGAGATCCAATCTAGTATACCGACGGCGGTAAACACCTACCGAGGGGTGTGGTCAGGTCGGAACTGACGCGAGGCGTTACCATGCTTTCACATATGGATCAACAATGGAGGCCGTGGGTTTTGTTTGAAACCCTCTCCCACTCAATATTTTGAAAAATATGCAAGTTTTGACAAATTATGTATGATCAATATAGTATGAGCGGCACTCACCTATCCTATATGACATGTTATCAAATATGCATACAAAACATCCATCAATACATATTTATACATCCATGACATATCACAGAAAAAATAATTGACAGAATAACCAAGCCATGGTTCCATCCTAGAACAAAGAAAATAAAGATTACAAAATTCCATCCAAAGCATTCTTTGGGTCTTGAATTTTGTTCCGTCTTCTTGTATCCATCTTTATGTAGCCTCTCCATTTATTTCTCATCCCAAGAATTATTTAAAATTTAAATCTCCAAAAATTTAAATTTCAAATTCAAATACCAAATTCGAATTTCAAATTTAAATTTCTAATTCAAATTTTAAACAATTTTAATCATCATGTGTAATAATATGTAATTTCAAAATTTTCAAATTTTCAATTACATATTTTTTAAACATGATTTAAAATTAAATCTCAAATTTAAAAATCAAAATTTTCTGATTTTTGGACCGTCGGACCGCCACCCCCGTAGGCGGCAGCCGCCGTGGGCAGCCACCAACCCCGGAGGGGCTGGCAGCCCACGGCCGCCCCTTGTGTAGCCTGCCGGGCTGCAGGCCAAGCCTGCAGCACCAGGCTGCACGCCCAGACTGGGCGCAGCAGCCGGCAGGTTGCAGGCAGCGCCTGCAGCCAGTGGCTGCACGCCCAGGCTGCGGCCAGCCTTGGGCAGGCTGCGCCACCCTCGGCTGCAGGCCAAGCCTGCGGCCGTGGGTGATGCTTGCCTGCATAGGGGCTGCCGCAGCCCCATCCTGCCCGAGGGCAGGGGCTGCAGCCCCACCAAGGCCCGTCGGCCTATTCCGAGGGGTCGTGTCTCGATTTTTGTGCCATATTCCAATTTATCTTTTAGGATCTCCAAAAATTAATTTGAATCCCAATTAAATTGAAATTTTCCACACAATCAAAATTTCAACCTTTAAATTAAATTTAACTTTTGGGAAAAATAAATTACGGTCTTCAATCTTCAATCTCCTCTAAGAATAATTACATAAAAAATTCCTATACCGTTTCCGGTGTACAAAATTCTATCCATAAAAATTCTAAGAGACAAAAATTAATATCCATGGGAAAATTACAGTGTTAATAAACTGCTCCCATGGTTACATAAAAAATTCCTAGATACAATTTTTCTAAATTCTAAGGAACCATAACCGGTATAAACAAACATGCTTATAATAATTCAAAAAATTAAAATAACCACATACTTTATACATAATACATGATAACAACATAAAGGAACCCTAGAATGCCACTCTCTAAATATCAAATCCATACATAAATAAAAAGACTAAGTAATTGTCTAATTTATGTACATGGCATAGTCATGAGATGTCTCTGATACCAATTGTAGGAAAATAAACCGGTAAAAACGTATCAGAGTGGCGCAGCGGAACAATAAAAATTTTTAGATCGTTAAATATCTCATGATGCCATATACAATAAATCAACAACAATTAAAACTCATACCTCAAGGACGCCAATGAACAGGAGGAGAGTGACCGGAGGCTTCAACCAACTAGCCTTCTCTACTATTCTCCAATTCCCGAATGGCTGAGTGTGTGGGCACTCTGAACCTCGATCAGTATGCTAGCACTGCTAGTCTTCTTCCGACCACCCAGATCTCTAAAGAACTTTATTGTCACGATGAGCTGTACAACAATAAGCCTGCTCACCTGAGAGTCTGTGGTCTAAGAGAACTGGAGTGGCAGGACCTCTATTTATAGACCTGCATGAGGTGATTCTCTGAATTCGAATTGGACTAGGAAAAGATTTTCTCCCTTATCCAAACCAAAAAATCCGAATTTTCCAAGGGAGAATCTCCACAATTAAATTCGGTTTTTCTAGGACAAATCCAATCCAAATCTAAACAAGATTTTAACTAGAATTTTATCTCCCTTTTCCAACCAAAAAATCCGAAATCTTTAGGAGAAAATCTTCTCCAAAATTTCGGCCACTTTTAGGATAAGGGAGAATCAAAATTCCACTAGGATTTCTCAAGCAAAATCTCATCTTAACCTTATCCAAAAATAACCGAATTTCCTAGGATTAGGGATCCAAAATTTCGGCCACTTTTGGGAGGAGAGAGAAACCAAATTCAACTAGGATTGAAGCTTGAATATTCCCTTGAATCTTATCCACAAAATCCGAAATCTTTCATGAGGATTATCCTCAAAATTTCATCCCTTATTTGTTGGGATTTGGATTCAAAATTCAAGTAGGATTCTAACAAGATTATCCTCTCCAAATCCAACTCAAATTCGAATTTCAAACCTTGTGGATTTTCCACAACAAATTCGAATCCTACTTGGACTGTGATTCAAAATTTGAATTTCAAATTTCAAATTCAAATTTCAAATTCAAATTTCAAATTTCAAATTTCAAATTTCAAATTCCACAAAACGGTTGTATTTCATATTCTTGTTCTCATGGATAATTTTCTACAACTTCAATCCAATCTCAAATAAAATCATGGCAACTTTATTTGGAGTTCGAATAATTGTGTACTCTATTATCCAAAACAAAATCTGAATCCAACCGGAGAGAATCTTGTCTACCATCCTAATCCTGTGTCATCACCATCCATGCATAATAAACTAGCCAATAGCATACACAAATCAATTTGCCAAACGTTAAGGAATTATGTGGAGCTAGTAGAGGGACTGATTGGACATATATAATCGGGCTCCCGTGATTCCATATGATCATCATTCTGTACCGAACTACTCAATCATATGATCACTAATTTCAGAGTCACACCACTATAAACCTGAAACTGAACTCCCAATTATATACCGTATTACGTAAGCCTGTGACGAGCTACCATCCAATGACCTTGTCATATATGCAAAACCCTCATATGATATCCATGATCAGCCTTAGGTCAAAGTCCGTTTAATCCTACTGATCAGGCTATCTTAAAGTTCCATTATACTACCGAATCAAGAAAATGATTATTCACCATATGTGAATAAGAAGTCATCCGCCCAGCAGACGACCCAAGGCCTTGTCCATTTTCACATTCAGTACAATGCCTTTAAGAGGATACCTTTAACTCCTCAGAGCTATGATTCCGATATCTGCAAACAAACCCTTCATCGTATACAAGTCATGCACCCAACGAACCGGTCTATAAGCTTACTACCTCTGAGACGCTTTAGCCATTGGAACATCAAAGTACACAAGTCATATACATGAAGTAGTTCATTTACTCAGGATTAAGGTTATTGCATAATGAACGTCAAAAGCAGTTTGATCCACTCATAGCGGACTACGTAGATCAATCACGCTTTAGTCCCGGTCTAATATGTCACCACCAAGCAACATATCCATGTCTCTACTTGGGAGTCCAGCTCCAGACAGTCAAGACAGACCGTCCCCTCTAAGGCTTTAGACAACATAATAGTCTTAACATGAGTTAGATGCTCGGTCTAACCCCATAGACTACAGACCATAGTTTAGACTGCTAACTTTAGAACATTGTCTTCTCGCATGCAAAAGTCCATTGCATGCAACGTTTTAACAGTTTTAACACAAGCAGTCAGTGAGCCATATTTGCTTACATTTACTTTAACATGTAAATAAGACGAGGACAGATAGCAATGTAATGAATAACCTCTAAGTATAATTTTATTATCCAGTTCAAAATGAATACATCAAAATGTCTCTAATACTTAGGGCATTTCCTAACATCACCAAACCATGGGGTTATTAGGGTTCGGAAAGATAAAATTTTTATGTTGTTTTGTTTGATTTTTGATGTTGAAAATCATGTGGAAATGGAAAGAAAGAAATAGATGAAATGAGGTTGAAAAACACTAAATGTTGGTGTTGTTTTTCAATTTAAAACCATGGGAAAGAAAGGAAGAAAAAATGAGATTTTGTGTTGATTAAGTACGGTAGATGTGATGTTGATTTTGTGTAGAAAACAAGAAAGAAAAATGGAAATGAAACCAAAATTTTGAGGTTGATTTTCCAAGGAAAATCCATGGGATAATGTATGAAATTTTGAAGAATTATGTTAACGTTTTGTGGTGAAAAATAAATGTGTTGATGTGGAAACCAAATAAGGAAAATTTGAGTTATAAAACAAAAATTTTTGTTTAGGGTTTTTGAGGAAAAACCGTTTATGAGTTTAGTGGAAAATGAGAAAGTTTTGTTAAGAAATGGAAATGTCTGAATTAAGTATAAAACCGGGCCTAAAAATAATAAAGAACGGGTTGAAATCCCGTTAAAAACGAGCAAGTTTTGTGACGAAATTTTATGTAAAAAGTTTATAACTTTAACGTAAAATTAGGTTTGTGGTATAGTAATTGACAGGGTAGAATAGGATAGATGGTTTCGAGGCGTTTCCTATGTGGCGGCCCGCCCTTCGTAGAGATCATACAATACTATTACAGTTAAGCTTCATAGCTAACTGCGATAGATTGTACTCTCATGGGTCGCCGGCTAATCTATCTCTTTTGTAAAACATGACATTTTTGGAGGATTTTTTTTTTTAAACATCATGTAACACATTATCTACTAATCACTTTGTTTACAAGTACAAAGTAATTTACATAATACAGTACTTTCGTAAAATATATATTATTACAAAAGAACTATTTCTCTTTTCTTTCTCTGTTATCGCTCAGCGGAAAGACTCTGGCAGGACCATATCCCTTGGCCTCCTATCCCATTTGACACTCGCTATCCCGTCCGCCATCCAGCCATACAAAGCTAATGAGTTGTTTGCTTACCTGCAACATAAGCAAAAAATGGTGAGCTATAGGCTCAGTAAGTTCAAACATGCAAGAAATAGAATTTCCATGAATACTACTATTCATCATAAATAGTAACTTTGACTGCTATTCATTATGAATAGTAACTTTGACTACAACATAGTATATCAACAGTACATCAACCACGGTGTTAGTACTCTCACGAAACTGTCTTATGCTCAATTATGGCATAGTTTCAGTTTTAGATAATTATCTTTAATTATGTTCTGGTTTTGAGCTCAGGTTAGCAGTACCATTTTAGTGCGTATGACTGGGAGTGGTACATTAGTGCTGACCTCCACAGCCTTAATCTCATCATCATAGCCCCAAAGGCAAAGTTATACATGACTGGGAGTGGTACATTAGTGCTGACCTCCACAGCCTTAATCTCATTATCATAGCCCCAAAGGCAAAGTTTACCTCCCTGTACGGAAGGCTGGTACGCCGAAAGTGGTTTCATTGCCAACTTTTTAAAGTTCTAACCCGGTGACTTCATATTGCCCCGTGGTTAGAAATGGTTCACATTTTAATTTCATGTGAGTGAGTTTCATTTACCTCGTTCTAGTGCCCGAGGCACAGTTTATTATGTGTCCCATTTCAATAGTGCCCGTAGCACATTGTGTCTCTCTCTATTCTATAATAGTGTCTGCAGCACATATGTACCTAACTTATAGTTAGTACATCAAAGTTAGCAATAATAATGCTACATGTTGCAGACAAGTAAATGTCTGAACTTACCTTATCTGTTTCTTCCCCTTTTCCTTTCTTGGATCTTTAATCGCTCTCCTCGTGGGTCGATTTTGGGATCCTACAGACAAAACCTTGTCTGTTAATTTCATTTTCATTTATAGCTTTTTATTTTTTATTAAAAAGCTTAAATAAAACCTATTTATAACTTTTTAGGCTTTATTTATCATTTTCCCCATTTTTCTCAACTTTTGAAAAATTACGATTTTGCCCCTGTATTTTGGTAAAATTGCAATTATGCCCCTGATGGGATTTTCTTGATCTAGACTGCAGTTTTGGCTCTCAGGAACTTTTATGACTCTTTCCTGTTCATTACCGGATTCGTTTCTATTTTATTTTCATTTTTCACTTTCCCGACCCTTGGGAAGTACTATTCTGACCCTTACGTCGGTTTAGTGATTTTCTATCGTTTCGAAGCCTCAAATGGACGTTTTACTAGTATTTAAAACATTCATCTAGACTTTCCCGATCTAGGTCTC
The DNA here is from genome assembly GCA_035233585.1 of Antiaris toxicaria. Classification (NCBI taxonomy): domain Eukaryota; kingdom Viridiplantae; phylum Streptophyta; class Magnoliopsida; order Rosales; family Moraceae; genus Antiaris; species Antiaris toxicaria. Next base: position 51,501,758 of record CP141153.1, read on the forward strand.
CTAGGCTCGGATTTTCCGTATCCGACTCGGGCCTCTACTTCGTTTCCCAAAAACGCCCCCCCTCGAGGTCGGTTTTTCAGTTTCACTCGTGTTTTACATTTTTAAGGGGACGGGTTACTATTCATAAACCACCCCTTAGGTTTCCCTTATTCAATTTTCCTTTAGGGACTTGGGTTTCCGACCCGACCCTAAACTTTTATTTTTAATTCCCTTTTTACCCCAAATGCTATTTTCGAAATTTCGGCAGCATTTCGGCGTAAATTTAAGGCTACCAGCGTTATGTACGCCTCGAACCATATGTACCTACCACGTACTATACCAAAGTCCTATTTTACGTAAAAGTTTCTCAAACTTTTACATGAAAACTCACACAATTTCCAATTCACATTTTGAACCACATTCAACAAAATTCTTTCAATTTTGCCCTTAGTTTTAGCCATGGTTTTCCTATCCAAAACCTAGCCAAAAATTTTCAATCTTTCAACCAAATTTTAGGCTATTCAAAGGCTATTACCTAGCACATTTTCAAGCCAATTTCCATGCATTTTACAACACAATTCTTAGTGTTTTTAACCATTCATACCCAATGGCCATTTTAGGTAAAACATGCATAACATTTTTTTTTCGTGCTTTCAACCTCATAACCAACATTTCCACAATTCAATACATGAATTTAACTATCCAAACATCAAGTTAATCATGTAAAAATGTTCACCAAACCCTAATTACACCACACGGCCATTTTAGGGTTATTAGATACCAAAATTTTTCCAAGCTTTCTAACCATGCAAATCTTGTTTTCCATTTAACCAAAACATGATTTAAAGCATTACAACACTTAAAAAGCAATGAATCCATCATCAAACACTAAGGTAACCCACGGTTTTACCATTGAAAAACCAACCAAAACTTGTTTTTCTTGAAACAAAATGCATGGTTTTTCTTCTAATCAAACCATTAACAAAACCCAAGCACCAAATCAACCAAAACAAACCACAAAATTTCTCATCCTTCACACTATTTAACCCACGGATTTTTCAAATGAAAAACCAAGAAAAATTGCAAACTAAAGATAGCTACCTTGATTTCTTGCTTTCCTTGACTTCAATGAAGAGTTTGCTACCACTTTTGTGAAGAAAACTTGAATGTTTGGCTTCGTTCTCCTTGGTTGCTCACGGCATCACTATGGAATCACTTAGAAAAATTTTTCTCTTTGTTTTGGCTTTGGAAAGGCTACGGGTGCCTTTGTATCAATTTTTCCAACTTAAGTAACGAAGAAACCAATTAATTTGGCTTTCAACCAATGAAAATTCAACACCTTTCATGCCATTTCTTTCCACATTTTCACCAAAATAAATTTGGCTAATTTTGGCCAAATCTAAGCCTTTAGATGAAAAGCATCTTTAATCTTGGCCATTAATGCCACCAACCACCAAATTTAAATCATTTAATAAATGGCTTTATGATGTCATAAAATATTTTGACTTTGACTTTACTATTCATATTAATTCGACTACTTTTTGATCGATGTCGATTCGAGTCGAAATTTTCCTGAAATCGTCCCGGTGGGTTCCTAAGGTCTCCTGTGCAGTTGGATCAATTTATACTGCTTCCGTTTGATCAAAATCAATCCCGTAAATTTTTCATCTTTTAGTGCACCATAATGCGTCGGTTAGGTTTTCAATGCCGTTTTTTACACCGTTCCACCCGTTTCAATTCAGTGAACTTTATCAACACTGAATTCTTACTCGTCAGTATTGTTAGAACATTTTAAAACATTCTGAACAATATAAATACATTCATTTCACTCTTTAAATAGTACAAATTGTTATTTACATACATTTGTACATTTTCTTCCAAGAATACCAGAATTTCCCAGTTGTCACATTCACCCCTCCTTATAAAATTTTCGTCCTCGAAAATTAGAACAAGTGGGGGTATAAACTCCTCATCTTGTCTTCTCATTCCCACGTAGCTTCTTCAATGTTGTGATTTTTCTACAAAATCTTCACTAGTGGGATTGTCTTATTCTTCAGTACTTTCTCTTCACGAGCCAGTACTCAAATAGGTTGTTCTTCATATGTCAAATCCTCGTGGATCTGAATAGGTTCATGCTTCAACACATGGGATGGATCTGGTATATACTTTCTCAGTGTCGACACATGAAATACATTATGCACTGTCGACAATTCAGGAGGTAACGCTAATCTGTAAGCGACCCTTCCAATGCGTTCGATAATTTCATAAGGTCCGATATATCTTGGACTCAGTTTCCCCTTCTTACCGAAACGTATAATCCCGTTCATAGGTGATACCTTAAGAAACACGAAGTCTCCTTCATTAAAGTCCAAGGATCTTCGCCTCTTATCCGCGAACTCTTACAACGGCATCGGAAGTTTCTCGTCTAAAATCCATCTTATGCACTTGTTGTTAGAAAATGCCCTAAGCGTTAGAGACATTTTGATGTATTCATTTTGAACTGGATAATAAAATTATATATAGAGGTTATTCATTACATTGCTATCTGTCCTCGTCTTATTTACATGTTAAAGTAAATGTAAGCAAATATGGCTCACTGACTGCTTGTGTTTAAACTGTTAGAACGTTGCATGCAATGGATTTTTTGTATGCGAGAAGACAATTTTCTAAAGTTAGCGGTCTAAACTATGGTCTGTAGTCTATGGGGTTAAGACCGAGCATCTAACTCATGTTAAGACTATTATGTTGTCTAAAGCCTTGGAGGGGACAGTTTGTCTTGACTGTCTGGAGCTGGACTCCCAAGTAAAGACATAGATATGTTGCTTGGTGGTGACATATTAGACCAGGACTAAAGCGTGATTGATCTACGAAGTCCGCTTTGAGTGGATCGATCTGCTTTTGACGTTCATTATGCAGTAACCTTAATCCTGAGTGAAAGGACAGCTTTATGTATATGACTTGTGTACTTTAATGTTCCAATGGCTAAAGCGTCTTAGAGGTAGTAAGCTTATAGACCGGTTTGTTGGGTGCATGACTTGTATACGATGAAGGGTTCGTTTACAGATATTGGAATCATAACTCTAATGAGGAGCTAAGGGTATCCTCTTAAAGGCATTATACTGAATGTGAAAATGGACAAGGCCTTGGGTCGTCTGCTGGGCGGATGACTTCTTATTCACATATGGTGAATAATCATTTTCTTTATTCGGTAGTATAATGGAACTTTAAGATAGCCTGATCAGTAGGATTAAATGGACTTTGGCCAAAAGCTGATCATGGATATCATATGAGGATTCTGCATATATGTTAAGGTCATTGGACGATAGCTTGTCACAGGCTTACGTAATACGGTATATAATTGGGAGTTCATTTTCAGGTTTATAGTGGTGTGACTCTGAAACAAGTGATCATATGATTGAGTTGTTCGGTAAACGCATGATGATCATATGGATTTGCGGGAGCCCGATTATATATGTCCAATCATTCCCTCTACTAGCTCCACATAATTCCTTAACGTTTGGCAAATTGAATTGTGTATGCTATTGGCTGGTTTATTATGCATGGATGGTGATGACACAGGATTAGGATGGTAGACAAGATTCTCTCCGGTTGGATTCAGATTTTGTTTTGGATAATAGAGTACACAATTATTCGAACTCCAAATAAAGTTGCCATGATTTTATTTGAGATTGGATTGGAGTTGTAGAAAATTATCCATGAGAACAAAAATATGAAACACAATCGTTTTGTGGAATTTGAAATTTGAATTTTGAAATTTGAAATTTGAAATTTGAAATTGAAATTTGAATTTGAAATTCGAATTTGAAATTTGAATTTGAAATTTAAATTTGAAATTTGAATTTGAAATTTAATATTCAAATTTTGAATCACAATCCAAGTAGGATTCGAATTTGTTGTGGAAAATCCACAAGGTTTGAAATTCGAATTTGAGTTGGATTTGGAGAGGATAATTTTGTTAGAATCCTACTTGAATTTTGAATCCAAATCCTAATAAATGTTGCACGAAATTTTGAGGAAAATCCTCAAGGAAATTTCAGATTTTTGTGGATAAGATTCAAGGGAAAAATTCAAGTTTCAATCCCAGTTGAATTTGGATTCTCTCCTTCCCTGAAAAGTAGCCGAAATTAGGGAGAAAATCTCCTAGGAAAATTCGTTTATTTTGGATAAGGTTGAGATAAGATTCAAGCTTGAAAATCCTAGTGGAATTTTTGATTCTCCCTTATCCATAATGGCCGAAATTTTTAGGAGATATTCCCCTTGTAATTTTCGGATTTTTTGGGTTGAAAAAGGGAGATAAAATTCTAGTTAAAATCTTGTTTAGATTTGGATTGGATTTATCCTAAGAAAAACCGAATTTTTTGTTGAGATTCTCCCTTGGAAAATTCGGATTTTTTTGGTTATAGATAAGGGAAAATATCTTTTCCTAATCCAATTCAAATTCAGAGAATCACCTCATGCAGGTCTATAAATAGAGGTCCTACCACTCCAGTTCTCTCATACCACAGACTCTCAGGTGAGCAGGCTTATTGTTGCACAGCTCATCGTGAAAATAAGGTTCTTTAGAGATCTGGGTGGTCGGAAGAAGACTAGCAGTGCTAGCATACCGATCGAGGTTCAGAGTGCCCACACACTCAGCCATTCGGGAATTGGAGAATAGTAGAGAAGGCTAGTTGGTTGAAGCCTCCGGTCATTCTCCTCCTGCAAAATTGGCATCCTTGAGGTATGAGTTTTAATTGTTGTTGGTTTATTGTATATGGCATCATGAGATATTTAACGATCTAAAAATTTTTATTGTTCCGCTGCGTCACTCTGATACGTTTTTACCGATTTATTATCCTACACTTGTTTCTCTCGTAGCTTATACCAGTGTATCGGTGATCTGCACTTCCGTCCATAAAGGGCCTCATAAGGTGCCATTCCTATGGAAGCTTGTAACTATTATTGTACGAGAATTCAATTAATGGTAACTTCTCGTTCCAATTTCCCAGAAAATCCATTACACAAGCTCGAAGCATGTCCTCTAATGTCTGAATGGTCTGCTCTGACTGTCCATCTATTTGCGGGATGAAATGGCATACTGAGTCTTAATTCAGTACCCATGGCTTCTTGCACACACTTACAGAAATTTGAAGTGAATCGTGCATCTTGATTTGATATAATGGATTTTGGTACTCCATGTAATCTAACGACATGAGTTATGTACAACTGAGCAAACTTTTCCAACAAAAAAGTCATCCTGACAGCTATAAAATGTGCCGTCTTGGTCAGTCTGTCCACAATAACCTAGATGGCATCATAACCTTCTCAGGTTTTTGGGAGTCCCATTACAAAATCCATCGTAATATGTTCTCATTTCCATTCAGGAATCTCCAAAGGTTCCAATATTCCTGCTGGATGTTTATGTTTCGCTTTGATTCTCTGACAGGTCACGCATCTACTAACGAATTTTGCTATATCATTCTTCATCCCTTTCCACCAGAACTATAATTTCAAGTCCTGATACATCTTACTAGCTCTGGGATGAACTGAATATGGTTCTCATGGGCTTCTGACATGATCCGTCTTCTAAGTTCCTCATCAGCCAGAACATTAATTCTTCCTTGATAAATGATCATTCCATCCTTGGAATTTTCTTTTTGAGAACTTGTCATTCTTGGATCTTGTCTTTGAGTTTCCTTGATATCCTCAAACAACGATGATTCCACTTAGAGTGTAGCCAATCTTCCAGATATCAGCTCCAAGTTCAAAGAATTTATCTCTTACTGCAATGGTTTCGGAAGCCTTTTTATCGGTAGCTGGTGCGATATGGTAAACTTTCTACTTAAAGCATCTGCTACACGGTTGGCCTTCCTTGGATGATATAGGATTTCACAATCATAATCCTTCACTACTTCCAACCATCTTCTTTGTTGCATATTGAGCTCCTTTTGCTTGAAGAAATACTTCAGGCTTTGGTGATCAGTAAAAATCTGACACTAGGCTCCATAGAGATAGTGTCGCCAAATTTTAAGTACAAACACTACTGCAGCAAGTTCAAGGTCATGTGTAGGGTAATTATTTTCATGATCCTCTAATTGATGCGAAGCGTAGGCAATCACCTTGCCGCCTTGCATTAGGACTGCTCCCAATCCTATTTTAGATGCATCACTATAAATCACAAACTTCTCCCCTTTAGTGGGAAGTGTAAGGATTGGTGCGCTTGTCAGCCGTCTCTTTAACTCCTAGAAGCTTCTTTCACATTCCATAGTCCACTCATACTCCCTTTTCTTGCGTGTAAGAGTAGTAAGAGGTGCAGCTAAATGCACGAATTCCTCTACAAACCTCCGATAATAACAAACTAACCATAAGAAATTGCGTATTTCTGTCACACTCTTGGGTGCAGGCCATTGGTTAATTACATCTACCTTCATCGGATCTACAGCAATACCTTCCTAGAATACAACATGTCTGAGGAAATGTACTCTATCTAGCCAAGACTCGCATTTTGAGAATTTGGCATACGGTTGATGCTTCCTTATCATATGCAACATGATCCTCAGATGCTCCTTGTGCTCCTCATGAGTCTTTGAGTATATAAGAATGTCATCAATGAATACAATGACAAACTTATCCAAATACTCTTTAAAGATTCTGTTCATCAAGTCCATGAACGTTGCTGGCGCATTTGTTAATCTGAATGGCATCACAAGGAACTCATAATGACCATAGTGAGTCCTAAACGCTGTCTTAGGAATATCACTTTCTTTAATTCTCAATTGGTGATATCCTGATCGTAAGTCAATCTTGGAAAATACCGCTGCACCTTTTAACTGGTCGAATAAGTCATCAATTCTAGGTAACGGGTACCTATTTTTTATCGTAACCTTATTCAATTCTCGGTAATCAATGCACAAACGGAACGTTCCATCCTTTTTCTTGACAAACAACACAGGTGCACCCCATGGAGAATAACTCGATCTGATGAATCCTTTGCCCAAAAGCTCCTTTACTTGTTCCTGTAGCTCCTTTAACTCCACTGGAGCCATGCAGTATGGTGCTTTGGAAATAGGTGCCATTCCAGGCATCAACTCAATTTCGAACGAGATTTCTCTCTCTGGAGGTATCCCTGGTAACTCTTCCAGAAATACGTCAAGAAATTCATTAACAACAGGGACATCTTCAGGTTGAAGTTTCTGTTCCTCTGTAGTATCCATCACATATGACAGATATCCCATATAACCACTGGCCATCAGCTTACTTGCTTTCAGCGAGCTGATAATCATTTCTCGGGTTTACGAGAAGTATCAACGTATTCAAAACTCTCTTTTTCCTCAGGTTGAATGCTATTTTTTGATTTCGATAGTCGATTGTAGCTTGATATTTCCCTAGTAAATTCATGCCTAGAATCACATCGTAATCCACGATCTTCGTTACGATCAACTTAGCATATACCTCCTTATTTGCCACATATACTGGTACATGGGGTAGCCAGTAATTGGACAACAATACTTCCCCAGAGGGTAAAGCTGTCTTAAATATTTTTCCCATATAGTCCTTAGGATGTCCTATCTTGTCGGCAAATTCATAAGAAACAAAATAATGTATAGCACCGGAATCGAATAGTACAGAGGCTACATGACTAGCGACAGGAAGTTGACCTGTCACCACATTTGATGTTCCTGCCTCTGCATCCTCCTTGGTGTAGGCCATCATACGAGCATCAGCACGTAGCACACGCTCCTGGTGTTGCGGCCTTACTGGAGACTCTTCAACCCTGACCTGAAGGGAATGAGCTTGTGGGCGTGTCTCGTGTGGCTGGGAAGTGCCTTGTACACCCTGCTTGTTGCTTGGACAGTTCCTGGCATAACGACCTTCCTTTCCACATTTATAACAAACAAGTGGCCCAAATCTGCATTACCCAGAATGTCTCTTCCTGCATGTAGGACAATTTGGTACATTGAATTCCGCATTACCAGCTGTTCTTCACTGCTGGTTTCGATTATTTGCCTGGCGATTTCCAGTAAAATTGCCTTTCCTCTTGTTTTGCTAGGATCCTTGATTATTGCCTTGGCCTGGTTTAGCATTCGGATTAGGCTTGCTAGATTGACCAGCTTGTGTAGACTTAGCCAAAGCCCTCTCCTTCTTCTTTGTCTCCCAGTTCTTCTCTCTTTCCTCCTTCTGTCGGGCTACATGAAACTCAGCTCTCATGGCACGACTAACACAGTCTGCTACAGAAGTAGGCGGTATCAGTCTAGTATATACCAATGCCGTAATTTCTGGCCTGAACATACCGATCATTTTTTGTATTTTCTCCCTCTCAGTAGGGACTACATAGGGACATAAGCGGGATAATTGATCAAACTTTTGGCGAACTTCGCTCACCGACATATTTCCTTTCTTCAATTCTAAGAACTCTTTCTGCTGTAGTCTCAGAGATGCAGGATCATAATATTTCTAGTTAAATTCTTCTAAAAATTTTGTCCAACTCATGGTAGACACATTTCTTCTCAGTCGCACAGTGTCCCACCAAAAATGAGCATCTTTCCTTAATACAAAAGACACACATGTGACCTTCTCCTAGTCAGTTAAATTCATGAATTCCAGGATAACTTGCAAAGATGACAACCAGTCTTCAGCCTCTAGAGGATTAGTAGAACCTTCAAATTCTGGCGGTCTCATAAGCCTGAATCTTTCATAGAGGGGTTCCAGATTTACTACCGGTGGCGGTTCAGGAACTCTCTCATGTATGGCAGCTGGAGGAATAACCAGATCTACCTCAGCTTCCTATTCTACTTGGGTGCCTTCAGAACCTTGCCTCTATTCTAACTCCTCTACTCGTTGTCTCAAATTAGCATTTTCTTGCATCTGAACTTCTAGTAAGCTTGTATCTGTTCTATTCTCTCCATGAGATTAGGACGTCGTTCTCGTCTCTCTGGTCGATTTCACAAATCCACCATCTTGTCTATTATCTTATTATAGCATAACAATTTACTGTTAGCTTTTCCATGACCACATTCGTAAAATCATATAAATTTACAAAATTCAGGATAATGTAAAGCCACATCATCATAACACATCATCGTACAATGTATAATCATTTTGATATTTCATTCATAGCAAAACGTTTATATATCATACATAACCATCACCAGTCATATATACATCGGCCATCATATACATCCTGGCCACAAGTCTATACAAAAGAGCTTTTCCCTATAAGCTACTTATGTACATGAATACATCTACTGGTCACACATCTCCTACGCCTGGGACTAGAGGATATTCTTCTGGATCCTCATCATCATCTGGATCATCTGAGTCATCACCACCCCTAAGCAATGCTCCTTGTCCTGAGTCATCACCTCTTCGTGGTCTGGATGGTTCAGCCTCATGATCGTTCATCATCTTTCTCGGCCCAAAGATGCGTGCCATCATCTCATCTTGACACAGTGTCTCTCGTCGAATCTGCAACAGATGCTCAATCAAAATCTCCCTCTCGATCGTCCTGCTCGTCACTACAAACTCTTGGAGAGTAGGAGGATATAGCTTAATCACCCTCTGTCTCAACTCCATAGGTAAACCTCTCCAGAAAAGCTCACAACAGTTCGCTTCAGTAAGGTTGGGCAATGAACATCTCCTCCTAATAGTCTCCTTAAATCGTGCTACGTAAGACATAACTGTCTCACCAGACAACATGACCATCCTCTCTGTCTGGAGAATATAGTCCCTAACCTCATCAAATCCAGGATACGTGGGTGTAACTACCTCTCGTCTCTCTAGAGGTGTAGGAGTCGGTGTCGGATCCTTATGTGGAAACTGATCAGTCAATCACTGACAGAACTCAGCCCAACTGAATCCTAATAGAATCTCCTGATCACAATAATCCCAGAATACTCGAGCATCTCCCTGAAACGTACTTATTGCCAACTGGATCCACATCTCTTGATCAATATCACACATCACCATAATCTTCTCTATTGCATGGAGCCAATTCTTTGTCTCCATTCACTGTCGTCCACCATCAAACATTGGGGGACTGCTTGCTCTAAATGCTTGTACTGCTCGAGCTGAAACTCTCACTCCAATTTGTTGGCATCCACCAACAACTGGAATGTCTACTACTACAGGTGGATGAAGTACCGGTCGAGGCTGTACTACATCTACAGGAGCTGGTGCTGGTGCTGCAGGTCTCTCTGGCACTGGGGGTCTAAGTACTGGACGTTGGGAAATAGACGGCCTCATAATAGGTCTCGTCCATACCCGTAACACCCCTCTCGGTCGTGGCAGCGGCGGTCTCGCATAAGGAGGTCTAGTCATCTTGCTACCTATAAGATAATTATTTTCATATAAGAAAATAATTAACTAAACTTAAATAAACTACTTACTTGGATTGTGGTACAAGATGCGTGAAGTGCCAAATCAGGATATGGTCAACATTGCTCTGATATACCAACTGTGGCGACAGTCGGTAATCTAAACTAGACCAATCGTAAATCCGCTCTGATACCAACTGTGGCAGCAGTTGGTAATCTAAACTAGACCAGTCGTAAACTCACTCTGATACCAACTGTGGCGGCCTGCCCTTCGTAGAGATCATACAATACTATTATAGTTAAGCTTCATAGCTAACTGCGATAGATTGTACTCTCATGAGTCGTCGGCCAATCTATCTCTTTTGTAAAACTTGACATTTTTGGAGGATTTTTTTTAAAAAACATCATGTAACACATTATCCACTAATCACTTTGTTTACAAGTACAAAGTAATTTACATAATACAGTATTTTCGTAAAATATATATTATTACAAAAGAACTGTTTCTCTTTCCTTTCTCTATTATCGCTCAGCGGAAAGACTCTGGTAGGACCATATCCCTTGGCCTCCTATCCCATTTGACACTCGCTATCCCATCCGCCATCCAGCCATACAAAGCTAATGAGTTGTTTGCTTACCTACAACCTAAGCAAAAATGGTGAGTTACAGGCTCAGTAAGTTCAAACATGCAAGAAATAGAATTTCTATGAAAAGAAATAGAATTTCTATGAATAGTACTATTTATCATAAATAGTAACTTTGACCACTATTCATCATAAATAGTAACTTTGGCTACAACACAGTATATCAATAGTACATCAACCACGGTGTTAGTACTCTCACGAAATTGTCTTATGCTCAATTATGGCATAGTTTCAGTTTTAGGTAATTATCTTTAATTATGTTCTGGTTTTGAGATCAGGTTGACAGTACCATTTTAGTACACATGACTGGGAGTGGTGCATTAGTGCTGACCTCCACAGCCTTAATCTCATCATCATAGCCCTGAAGGCAAAGTTTACCTCCCTGTACGGAAGGTTGGTACGCCAAAAGTTGTTTCATTACCGACTTTTTAAAGTTCTAACTAGGTGACTTCAGATTGCCCGTGGTTAGGAATGGTTCACATTTTAATTTCATGTGAGTGAGTTTCATTAACCTCGCTCTAGTGCCCGAAGCACAATTTATTATGTGTCCCATTTCAATAGTGCCCGTAGCACATTGCGTCTCTCTCTATTCTATAATAGTGCCCGTAGCACATATGTACCTAACTTATAGTTAGTACATCTGATACGGTCAATCTCCTACCCTATAGACCTTCTAGGCAAGTACACCTACCGGTTTCTATAGTACGGTGGATAACAATATCGAGTGTCGATCCCACAGGGACTAACGAGTACTAGTACTTACTCTTTTCTTATTATCTATCCTATAAACAATCGATTCATGCGGAAATAATTAAATAAGAATTAAATTGAACCAATCCAACACAAATTTAACTCCATACAGCAGAAGATCAAGATGAAATCAATCCGAACCAACAATACCTAGATAATGAATCCCCCTAAAACGTCTATTGCATCTAATCCTTAATATATCAATTTATCTACTAATCATTGGACCATGGAAACTCCTTAATTATGTTAATATCTTTCTCAAACGTATTAACAACTAACCCCGGGTTGATTAATTGAAATCTCTTCCTAATTAAAACCCCTAGAATTGCATTAAACAATCAATGAATCTCTCTATTAGGTTTGACCCTAATCCGGAAGATTTACGTTGTCCTATCTCTAGAATCACGTGCAACTCCCTTCAATTATGCAAGATCAAATCAAACATAGGATTTCTTAATCACAATTGTATGATATCAAACATGAATTAATACACCGGTAAATATCAATTCAATGATAATAAAGAACACGTAATTGAATCTCAATGAACTTGAAGAATAAATTAAATTAATTAAAGATCAAATAAGAATATTCATTCTAGGGTTCCTCCTATCTAGGTATCAAAGAAATCAGTTCATAATCAATGGAATAACTACACTACAATTCAATAGACCACAAAGAATAATTGAATTCATGACAAATCCTCTTGATTCTAATGCAATCTAACTTGAATTGATCGATGGTTGCTTGTTGGAGGGTTTCTCTCTCTATTCTACCTCCTCTCTGTTGCTCTAGGGTTTATTTTTGCAAAATGACGGCTCTCCCCTCCAATTGACAGATCCTGCCCTTTTTATAGAGCAAAATTCAACTTCCTGGATAGAACACAGGCTTCGACACGATCTTTGGTAGATTTTACACGGGCGTGTACTAACCAACACAGGCGTGTGTTCTCAATCGACACGGGCATGTACTTGTTAAATCGCTAAACACGCCCGTTTCTATTGTGCACGGCCGCTTACACGGTTCATGGTCACCTCTGTACATGGCCACTTGCACGACAGTGTACTAGACCGTGTGTTATATCTAATATCGCCGAACACACCCGTTTTCCCAAAACACGGCTTTACGCACGTTGGTCAGTCCGAGAGGTACACGGCCACATTCACGGTCGTTTAACAAACCATGTTCTGCTCATCTTTGGTCAAAAAGCTTCAAACTTCTCCAAATCTCCTCCTTATGCTCCCATTGCTTTAGCTAGGACCTGAAAACAACATATAAACCGATCAAGTGCAAAAATCCATGAAAGTATCCCTAAACCAAACAATAATGGCCTAAATATAGACTAAAAATATGTACAGTTTAGCACTTATCAAATTTCCCCACACTTAAGCATTTGCTTGTCCTCAAGTGAATAATAGTTCCAAATCATAAAACCTTCTAAATATGCCTCTCTCTCTTATCTCAATGCATCTCTCCATACTCCTTCTTACTATGACTTCTGAACCAAATTAAAATACAAGTAAAATCCAACAGTCCTAGACTAAACTTCTATAAACTATCATCCATAAGCAATCATGTTGACAGTCTTTCCGAAATCAAAAGCATAGGACTCATACCCTCACATAGGATTCACTCATAAAACGCTCAAAATGTTTAGGGTAGAGAATATATCATAACACTCAAATCAATGTATAGTAGGAATCTTAACCATAAGCTTGCTAATATATCACATCACTATAATTAGATGCATGAATTAAAGGATCCATGTCATGACTGTGATAAGGTTTAGGTGGCGGTATAAAAAGAATGGAATGAATAGATCTCAGGTTAACTAAGAAAATAAAAGATAAAGGACCTGTCTATACCAAATCACATAAGAACCTGACTCTCTTGTATATAGAACCTTTAATCAAAGCTCAAGTAATGCGCATAAAACATTATTAACCATAATCATCTTATGTACTTACTTATTTACTTCTTTCTTCTTTTTTTTTTTTTTGAATCTCAATGATGCTCGCTTTACTAAATGTTTAACTTGAAAAATATTCGAGCATCCAAGTGGAATTGATCATAACAGAAGATGAAATTTAAACATATACCATGAACCTTTAATCAGACAAGCCCTTGGTTATGTACTCCTTTTGATCAGATTTTCATGCAATTCAGTTGACTAAGCCCTTCGGTGTAGAACAATGGTTATGGTGTTGGCCAAGAAAGAAAAAAAAATGGGGGTATTTGGCTTAAAGTTCGGTCAACAGGAAAGGCTAAGACAAAACCCTTCTTTCCAATGCATCTAAAATAATAACGTGCATAACAAAGCAAGTTCTAGAATCTTTCTACTATGCATGATAATCACACCAGAAAGAAAATAAGTGGAGCATATAATGATGAATGCTCATAGGCTCAAATACTCACAAATTTTAGGCTTATGTGTGTGAATCCCATGCAATTTCTCATCCAGGTTAACTGTCTCAACAACTACCTATAATGAAGCTCATAAAAATCTAGCTATTCGTGTCATTTTCTGCTTGTATCTTAATCCAATTCAAGGAACCACAGTCATTAAGAGCATGTTGAAACGCATTTTAACAAGATTAAGATTTCCAAACAGAAGAATCAATGAAAGGGGACTACTTTATGCATGAAGACTACAAAATGCTCAATTCCCAACAAATAAATTCCACTAAAACCAAAATCCCTTCCGCACACTTAGAGATGTACATTGTCCTCAATGGACACAATTAAAACAGTGAGAAATAAATAGGTAAAATGGAAACAAAATGGTAAAAGAACAAGTTAACGTGTACTTCCCTGAATATATGTATATAATGAAGAGGTCGGTACAGTCAACATAAATACAGTGGGGATCAACGGACCTGGTTCTCCCGACCAGATGGAAAAATTGAATTTGAGGCCGACTCCATAAACTACTCATCGCCGACTAGAGGCTCGGGATCCACAAGTGGGGTAGACTGGGGCTCTGTACTGGGTTCTTCAGAAATCGGTCCAGGTCTCAATGGCTCCTCAGGGCCACTAGTGGTGGGATCAACTATCCAAACATTGGGCAAGGTCGGGACCTCGAGGTGAGCACACAGGTGAGTCAACGTATCTTCAATCTAGGCCGACTGTCGCTCTAGTCGTATCAATCGAGATGAATGAACTTGCTACAAAGCCACTATCCTTCTTCGCATTGGTAGCATTTGACTGCTCAATCTCCCAACGTTTGAATGGGAAGGGATGGCCAGGTGTTGGTCTTGCAGTGGTGGTACAGGGGAGTGATCCCTCTCGGATTCGGCCTCAGTTATAGGTGGCGAGGTACCTGTTAGAACATAGGTTGGACCATCTAGCTCCTGTCATCTCTCAACCATCCCCATGGATCTTAAAGTATCAATGTCAATCGGTATCATCTGAGATGCAATGGTCAAGGGAGGTAGATGATTAAACAGCCCTAGGTTGCGAACTAATCGCGTGATGTACGGCCCGCAACACACTACACCCGCTCGTGGCCTGCTTGCCTGGCTATCCAAATACCATGCCCAGGCATGTCCCAAATGAATGGCCACCTTCTCCCTCATACTGTAGATGTAGAAAAGGTCACGTCGAGAGACTACATCGGTGCTTTCTCTCCATCCACTAATGGTGTGCACTAATAACTTGTGCACATATCGAAGTTCTAGGTGACAAAGATGGGAGGCTTTGGATCTCATTGGTGCGTACTCCATCTCTCTACTAATGGACCTCCAATACTGCTGGTCATTAAAGTTGGAGGGCTAGTCCACCTGCAGTTCTTGATAGGCGTCGGTTTGGGTAAACTCTTCGGTATAGAAACCACAGTCTATTGAGAACTGCGTATAGCTTCTGTGAAATCTTTCCCTGCCAATCCGAAACTCCATGTTGGGCATGGACCAGCTCAGTGATCTCTTATTGAGGGAGACTGTGGTAAGGAATTCCAAAGTTAACTCTTGATAAGCCGGTTCCTCAATGTTGAAGAATCGGTCCCAACTCCCAAAAGTGATCAATTCCCTCACTTGTTGATCTAAGCCAATCTGTTGTAACACTGGCCAATCTATAAACCGGCTATGCTCAAAAGGTTTTTCCAATAGCCTCTCAAGTCTCGTAAGGAATGCTGGAGCCTGAAATTGCAACAGTGGGTGCAGTCATGTTGTTGTGGTGGGTGCTGCTGCGCATGAGAGGAGGCCTCTCCCCTCTACCTTTTCTGTGGAACTTCCTTTTGTCGCCACTGGATTTCTTCAGTACGTCTTATCATGGTGGCAATTGGGGTCCTGCAAAAGAAATTCATAGTGAATAACAAATATAAACTGAAAGTATGCACAATTCAAGCCTTATTCTGAGATTCACACTTTAATATTCAACCACAGACAAAATTGAACCACATTCCAAGCATGCAAAATGGTTAGGAAAATTTAAGCATACTAGTGAGAACGTCCGAGCACCACATTGGACAGAAAAAAAAATGTGCACTCCCTTCCACAATGTTCGCACGAAAACAATCAAGCAATATAGAGCACTTCTGTCAAATCATGCTATTAATCTATCAAATAACCCATAAATCACGAAAGCAAACGAGGAAGAAGAAGGAAGGAATACATACCATCGTTTCCGTGAGTCGAAGAAGAAAGAAGACGAAATTTCGCCTGAAATACCCAAATATTCTTCTAAACAAATCTAATTCCTAAAAGTATTTATCAAATGATTAGTTAGGATTATGCTTACCCAGCTTTTCGTGCACAGATCGGCATGATTTCTCGGTGGAAATTCAGATTTCAGAGAAAGGGGGCGTGTGTGAAT
Organism: Antiaris toxicaria; assembly: GCA_035233585.1. Taxonomy (NCBI): domain Eukaryota; kingdom Viridiplantae; phylum Streptophyta; class Magnoliopsida; order Rosales; family Moraceae; genus Antiaris; species Antiaris toxicaria. Next base: position 51,518,250 of record CP141153.1, read on the forward strand.
GAAACGGTCGTGTTCCAGTAACCGTTCATATAAATACTGCCTCGACATGCCCAGATACACGACCGTGTATCGGGCCGTGTCGAGAAAAATAAAAGAATACAGGCTAGTTACACGGCCGAGACATGGGCGTGTTACTTACCTGGCGATGAACACAGGCGTGTTTAAGGCCATGTACTCCTCTGTACAAAATTGTTCAATCTCCTTCTTTCGGACACGGGTGTTAACACGGCAAAGACACGGGCTTGTCTAATTTGAATTTACATGGCTCTAAACACGGTCGTGTCGATGGACGTGTACTCCTTGGTACGTTGACTCCTATTTTTCCTCTCGCAAACATGCCCGTGTACCTGACAAACAAAACTTCACATGGCCCCAGACATGCCCATTAACACGAGCGTGTTCCAGGGTGTGTTTCCAGGAAATTGTTCATGTCAATCAGTGTTTATTTTTTTTTTCAAATGAATAAAAACAGAAAGTAAAAAGAAACTAAGAGAAATCAAAACCTAATGAAAATTAAAACCTGGGCAATCAAAACCTAACGAAAATTAAATTAAGATTAAAGAAAACATGGAAAAGGGGAAACGAGAAAGAAAACCATGGGTTGCCTCCCAAGAAGCGCTTGTTTAACGTCTTTAGCTTGGCGCATTCACTTTCATCCACTAGTCGGTGTGGAGGTTGAAGTCCTCAATTTGAGAGTTATCAAACTCTCCTCCCAGGAACAACTTGAGGCGATGTCCATTCACCTTGAACGTGCCTTTCTCTGGATGCGTTACTTCAATGGTACCGTAGGGGAAAACTTGCTTGACCGTAAAGGGACCTGACCATCTGGATTTGAGCTTTCCTGGGAATAATTTCAGCCGAGAATTATTCAATAACACTTGATCTCCTTTGCTAAATTCTTTCCCTCGTTTTATCCTCCTGTCATGATATAGCTTGCTTCGCTCCTTGTATATCCTCACGTTCTCATAGGCCATCAAGCGCCATTCCTCTAACTTGTTCACCTAGATTTTCCTCTTTTCTCCTGCAACATCCAAGTTAAAGTTAAGGAACTTAATTGCCCAATACGCTTGGTGCTCAAATTCCACTGGTAAGTGACATGCTTTTCCATAAACTAGCCTATATGGTGTAGTCCCTATCGGTGTCTTGTATGCCGTCGTATAGGGCCAAAGAGCATCATCTAATTTGATGGACCAATCTCTCCTATGATGCTCTACAGTTCTTTCTAGGATTCTTTTCAAGTCACTATTGGTCACCTCAACTTGGCCACTAGTTTGTGGATGGTAAGGGGTTGCAACTCTATGCGTAACACCATATTTTTTTAGTGCATTGATGAACTATGCATTACGAAAGTGTGTGCCCGAATCACTAATGATTGCTCTAGGTGTGCCAAATCGAGAGAATAACCTTTTTAGGAACTTAACTACTACCTTATCATCATTTGATGGTAAAACTTGGGCTTCAACCCACTTAGACACATAATCCACTGCAACTAGGATGTAGTTGTTCCCAAAAGAGACTGGAAAAGGACCCATAAAGTCAATGCCCCAAACATCGAAAACCTCACAAACAAGAATGAAATTTTAGGGCATTTCATCCCGGGGAGAGATGTTACCTGATCACTGACAGTTGCCACACAACGCTACGTACCTCTGGGCATCTCTAAATAAAGTAGGCCAACAAAAACTTGACTCGAGTACCTTCTGCGCTGTCCTATTCGCATGGTAATGTCCTCCTGCCGGGCTGGCATGATAGTGTTGCAAAATCTTCCATCCCTCCAATTGTGAAACACATCGCCTAATGATTTGGCCTGCACAGATCTTAAACAAGTAGGGGTCCTCCCAAAAGTAATTCTTCAAATCAGAAAAGAATTTCTTCTTTTGCTAATGAGAAAGCCCTTTAGGAAGGATGTCAGCAGCTAAGTAATTAGCAAAATCGGCAAACCAAGGGACTTCACCTGCACTTACCTCTGTCAGATGGTATAGACGTTCTTCAGGGAATGCATCATCGATGTCCTCTTCTGCCAACTTTTCTAGATTCGGGTTCTCTAACCGCGAAAGATGGTCTGCTGCTAGGTTTTTAGCCCCCTTCTTATCTTTAATTTCCAAGTCGAATTCCTGTAACAACAAAATCCACCTGATCAATCTAGGCTTGGCATCTGCCTTATTTAACAAGTAACGCAATGCAAAATGATTAGTATAAACAATGAATTTGGATAAAATTAAATAAGATCTAAATTTATCAAATGCAAAAATGAGAGCTAGCAATTCTTTTTCGGTGGATGTATAATTCTCTTAAGCGTCCGTCAAAGTCTTGCTAGCATAGTAGATGGGCTGAAAGTGCTTGTCCCTCCGCTGTCCAAGTACTGCACCTACTGCGAAGTCACTGGCATCACACATCAGTTCAAACGGAAGGTTCCAATCTGGTGCGACCATAATCAGGGCATAATTAATTTATCCTTAAGAGTGTTAAATGCTTCCAAACACTCTTGAGTAAAGATGAATGGTGCATCTTTCTCGAGTAACTGAGTTAAGGGTCTGGCAATCTTTGAGAAGTCCTTGATGAATCTCTTGTAAAAACTTGCATGTCCTATAAAACTCCTCACAACCTTAACTATAGTTGGGGGTGGTAGCTTTTCAATTGTCTCAATCTTAGCTCTATCTACCTCTATTCCCCTGCTCGAGATTTTATGGCCCAAAACTATGCCTTCTTGTACCATAAAATGGCACATTTCCCAGTTCAAAACCAGATTAGTTTCTTCACACCTTTTTAGCACTCGTTCAAGGTTGTGGAGGCATGCATCGAAGGAATCACCAAACACAGAGAAGTCATCCATAAACACCTCCATGATGTCTTCTATTAAATCATCAAAAATTGCCATCATACACTTTTGAAAGGTGGCAGGTGCATTGCACAACCCAAAAGGCATCCTCCTATATGCAAGTGTGCCATAGGGACATATGAAAGTTGTGACAACCGGGAAATTTAGGCATTCTCAGAAGAAAATGTACAAATGTATGTATATAACAATTTATACTATTTAAATAGTGAAATGAATGTATTTATATTGTTTAGAATGTATTGAAATGTTCTAACAATACTGACGAGTAAGAATTCGGTGTTGATAAAATTCACTGAATTGAAACGGGTGGAACGGTGCCAAAAACGGCATTGAAAACCCTAACCGGTGCATTATGGTGCACTAAAAGATGAAAAAAATTTGGGATTGATTTTGATCAAACAGAAGCAGTATAAATTGATTCGACTGTACAGGAGACCTCAGGAACCCGCCGGGACGATTTCAGGAAAATTTCGGCTCGAACCGATACCGGTTAAAAAGTAGTCGAATTAATGTGAATAGTAAAGTCAAAGTCAACACTTTACTTTGCATTTATGACATCATAAAGCAAATTTATTAAATGTGAAAATTATGGTGGTTGGTGGCATTAATGGCCAAGATTGATTCACTTTTTGATCTAAAGGCCAAGATTTGGCCAAAATTAGCCAAATTTAATTTTTGAAAAAAATGGAAAGAATTGGCTTGAAAAGTGTTGAATTCTTATTGGTTGGAAGCCAAATTAATTGGTTCCTTTAGCTCTTAAGTCAGCAAAATTTTGAACAAAAGGGGTCGAAACATTTCAAAGCCAAAAAACAAAGAGAAACAAAATTTTTCTAAGTGTTGTCCAAGAGAATACGTGAGCAACCAAGAGGAATCAAGCAAATCTTCCAAGTTTTCTTCACAAAAGTGGTGTCAAACACTTCATTGAAGTTAAAGGAAGCAAGAAAGCAAGGTAACCTTCTTTGGTTAGCATTTTTTCTTGATTTTTCTCCCTAAAATCTGTGGGATGAATAGTGTGAAGATGAGAAAATTTGTGGTTTGTTTTGGTTGATTTGGTGCTTGGGTTTTGTTAAGGGTGTGATTAGAAGAAAAACCATGCATTTTGTTTAAAGAAAAACAAAATTTTGGTTGGTTTTCCAAGGGTAAAACGGTGGGTTACCATGTGTAGTTGATGATGAATTGTTGTTGTTTAAGTGTTGAAATGCTTTAAATCATGTTTTGGTTAAATGTAAAGCATGATTTGTATGGTTATAAAGCTTGGAAAAATTTTGGAATTAAAAACCGTAAAATGGCCGTGGGTTTTAATTAGGGTTTGGTGAACATTTTTGCTTGATTCACTTGATGTTTGGATAGTTTAAATCATGCATTTAATTATGAAAATGATGGTTATGGGATTGAAAGCATGAAACAAAAATTTGGTGCATGTTTTATCTTAAATGGCCGTGGGTTATGTGTGGTAAAAAACCCTAAGAATTGTGTTGTAAAATGTATGGAAATTCGCTTGGAATAGCCTAGGTAAAGACATTGGAATAGCTTAAAAATTGGTTGAAAATTTGAAAAGTTTTGGTTAGGTTTTGAGTATGAAAACCGTGGCTAAAACTAAGAGAAAAATTGAAAGAAATTTTATGGAATGTGGTTCAAAATGTGAATTGAGAAATGTGTGAGCTTTTATATAAAGTTTGGAAAACTTTTACATAAAATAGGCTTATGGTATAGTACGTGGCAGGTACATATGGTTCGAGGTGTACCTAACACCGGTAGCCTTAAACTTACGTCGAAATGCTGCCCAAATTTCGAAAACGACATTTGGGGTAAAAAGGGAATTAAAAATAAAAGTTTAGGATCGGGTCGGAAACCCGAGTCCCTAAAAGAAAATTAAAAAAGGAAAACTTAAGGGGTAGTTTGTGAATAGTAACCCGTTCCCTTAAAAATGTAAAACGCAAGTGAAACTGAAAAACCGATCTCGAGGGGGGGCGTTTTTGGGAAACGAAGTAAAGGTCCGAGTCGGGTACGGAAACTTCGAGCCTCGGAGACCAAGACCGGGAACGTCTAGATGAATGTTTTAAATACTAGTAAAACGTCCATTTGAGACTCCGAAACGATAGAAAATCACTAAACCGACGTAAGGGTCGTAATAGTGCTTCCTGAAGGTCGGGAAGGTGAAAAATGGAAACAAAATAGAAACGAACCCGGTAATGATTAGAAAAGAGTCATAAAAGTTCCTGAGAGCCAAAAATGCAGTCTGGATCGAGAAAATTCCGTCAGGGGCATAATTGTAATTTTGCCAAAATACAGGGGCAAAATAGTAATTTTAAAAAAGTTGAGAAAAATGGGGAAAATGATAAATAAAGCCTAAAAAGTTATAAATAGGTTTTATTTAAGCTTTTTAATGAAAAATAAAAGCTATAAATGGAAATGAAATTGACAGACAAGGTTTTGTCTGTAGGATCCCAAAATCGATCTACAAGGAGAGCGATTAAAGATCCAGAAAGGAAAAAGGGAAGAAACTGATAAGGTAAGTTCAGACATTTAACTGTCGGCAACATATAGCATTATTATTGCTAACTTTGATGTACTAACTATAAGTTAGGTACATATGTGCTACGGGCACTATTATAGAATAGAGAGAGACGAAATGTGCTACGGGTACTATTGGAATGGGGCACATGGTAAATTGTGATCCGGGCTCTACCTAAAATTAAAATGTGAACCATTCCTAATCACGGGGCAATATGAAGTCACCGGGTTAGAATTTTAAAAAGTCGGTAATGAAACCACTTTTGGCGTACCAACCTTTCGTACAGGGAGGTAAACTTTGCCTTCGGGGCTATGATGATGAGATAAAGGCTGTGGAGGTCAGCACTGATGTACCGCTCCCAGTCATGTACAATTTTGCCTTCAAGGCTATGAGATTAAGGTTGTGGAGGTCAGCACTAATGTACCGCTCCCAGTCATGCGCACTTAAATGGTACTGCCAACCTGAGCTCAAAACCAGAACATAATATAAGATAATTACCTAAAACTGAAACTATGCCATAATTGAGCATAAGACAGTTTCGTGAGGGTACTAACATCGCGGTAGATGTATTGTTGATATACTGTGTTGTGGTCAAACTTACTATTTATAATGAATAGTGGTCAAAGTAACTATTCATGGTGAATAGTAGTCAATGTTACTATTCATGATAAATAGTACTATTCATAGAAATTTCATTTCTTGCATGTTTAAACTTACTGAGCCTGTAGCTCACCATTTTTGCTTATGTTGCAGGTAAGCGACCAGCTCAGTAGCTTTGTATGACTGGATGGCGGACGGGATAGCACGTGTCAAATGGGATAGGAGGCCAGGGATATGGTCCTGCCAGAGTCTTTCCGCTGAGCGATAAAAGAGAAAGGGAAAAAAAAAAGAAACAGTTCTTGTGTAATTATATATTTTACGAAAGTACTGTATTATGTAAAATTACTTTGTAGTTGCAAACAAAGTAAATAGTGGATGATGTTTTATATGATGTAAAAATAAATAAATAAAATTTCCCCAAGAACGTCATGATTTAAAGAGAGATAGATTAGCCAGCGACCCATGAGAGTACAATCCATCACAGTTAGCGATAAAGCTTAACTGTAATAATATTGTATGATCTCTACGAAGGGCGGACCGCCACAAAAGTTGTCTTCTCTTGGTCCTCTAGTGCTATAGAAATCTGGAAATAGCCGGATAGACCATCCAAGAAGCAATAATACATGTGACCCGCTAATCTCTCTAGCATTTGGTCCACAAAGGGCAGTGGGAAGTGGTCTTTTCGAGTGGCATCATTAAGCTTTCTGTACTCAATGCACACTCTCTACCCAGTGACGGTTCTCTTGGGAATCAGCTCGTTCTTCTCATTAGGTACCACCGTCATTCCACCCTTCTTTGGAACTACCTGCAGAAGACTTACCCAAGCACTGTCAGAGATCAGATAGATCATACCTACGTCAAGGAGCTTAATCACCTTTGCTTTGACTACTTCCTTCATCTTAGGATTGAGTCGCCACTGGGGTTGCACTGATGACTTGAATTCATCCTCCATTAGGATTTTTTGGGTGCAAAATGAAGGGCCAATTCCCCTAATGTCGAAAATCTTCCAAGCGATAGCCCTTTTATGCTTCTTAAGTGCTACCAGCAGCTTTTCTTTCTGATCTGCCCTCAATCCTGAGGCGATAATGACTAGTAGCTTTGAATCCTTCTCCAAAAAGGCATACTCGAGATGGTCTGGTAACGCTTTTAATTCCAGAACTGGTGGGTCCTCGATAGAGGGTTTTAACCTCTTCTCTCCACTTTGTTCGATCTTTTCAAACTCTTTCTTTCTCACCATGAGCTCGCTAGCTTCCAAATGTGCTACTTGTTCCTTAATGCAAGGATCATCATCGTTTTCCTCCCTTCCTTGTACAAGGCACAGCTCTAAAGGGTCATCATGGACCAATTCCTGCAAACAATCAGAAACGACAATATCAATGGAGTCAAGAAAGTAACAAGTATCATCCTCCTCAAGGGAATGTCTCATGGCATTATGTATTTTAAAAGTTACCTCCTCATCCCCAAAACTAAGGACTAACTTACCATCACTCACATCTATAATGGCTCTGGCAGTAGCTAAAAAGGGTCGACCTAGAATAAGGGGTACCTCAATGTCCTCATCCATTTCAAGAATGACAAAATCCACAGGGAATATAAACTTATCCACCTTAACCAAAACACATCCTCAATGATGCCTTTAGGGTATTTAACTGACCTATCGGCTAACTGTATGCTCATCCTAGTTGGTTTAGGCTCTCCCAAACCCAGTTTCTTAAACATCTTGTAAAGCATCAAATTAATGCTAGCTCCAAAATCCGCTAATGCCTTATCAACCGACAAACTACCAATGAGACAAAGAATAGTAAAACTCCCTGGATCTTTTAATTTATTAGGCAGCTTGTTTTCCACAATGGCTGAGCACTCCTCACTTAATGTTACTGTTGACAGCTCCTCCAACTTCCTCTTATTTGAAAGCAATTCCTTCAAGAATTTTGCATACTTTGGCATCTGCGAAAGAGCTTCAACAAAAGGCAAGTTAATGGGATAGTGGGTTGGAAACCCTGCACAGGTTTAGGATTCCCATCCCCCTTCTCTTTATCCTCAGATTGCTTGCCATTCTCTTCCTTACCATGCGGTTCTTTCTCAACTCGTAGTTCTTTACCACTCCTTAAGGTAACTGCCTTGACTTGCTCTTTTGGATTCTTCTTAGTCTTACTAGGCAAGCTCCCTTGTTGTCTCTCTGACACAAGCTTTGCTAGCTGACCAATCTGGTTCTCAAGGTTATGAATAGAAGCCTCTTGGTTCCTCAGTGATGTTTCAGTGGTTGGAATTGGCTTTCAGATGTTTGAATATATTTAGCTATTAATTCCTCCATGCTACGCTTCTTCTCTTGTGGCGGGTGTTGTTGCTGAAAACCTGGAGGAGGATTATTTCTTTGTTGTCCTTGATTTCCCCAAGAGAAATTGGGGTGGTTCCTCCAGCCTGGGTTATATGTGTTGCTATAGGGATTGTTTTGGGGTTGTGGTGCATTACCCATATAGTCAACATGCTCTGGTGTCTGTCTAGCCATAGCTGATAAACCTTGACACTCATCAGTCACATGTCCTCCCCCACACATGTCACACTGCAGGACTTGAACTGGTTGATGGCCTACAGATAATCCATTAATATTCTTACTCAAGGTTTCGACTTGCCTGGCCAAGGCTGTGACTGCATCAACCTCATAGATTCCAGCGGATTTACTAGGCTTCACTCAGTTAGAGTGCCATTGGTAATTGTTCATGGCCATGTCCTCTATCAATTCTTGGGTTGCCTCTGGTGTTTTGTTATTCAATGTTCCTCCAGCCACTGCATCTATCATCTGCCTGGTTGCCGGATTCAACCCATTATAAAAGGTTTGCACTTGTAACCATGTTGGCAATGCATGATGTGGACACTTCCCTAGAAGATCTTTAAACCTCTCCCATGTCTCATAAAGTGTCTCAGAATCAATCTGGGCATAGGAAGAGATATCATTCCTTAGTTTGGCAGTCTTCGCAGGTAGAAAGTACTTTAACAGAAACTTCTCTATCATTTGGTCCCATGTAGTAATAGAACCTCTCAGCAGAGAATTCAGCCACTGCTTGGCCCTGTTCCTTAAAGAAAAAGGAAACAGCCTCAGCCTTATCGCATCATCAGTGGCGCCATTGGTCTTGAAAGTATCGCAGATCTCCAGGAAATTTGCTAGTGCATTAGGATCCTCATCCTGGAGCCCATCAAATTGTACATATTGCTGCACCATTTGAATAATATTGGGCTTGATCTCAAAATTATTGGCCGCCATAGCTGGTCTAACAATGCTGGATTCTGTCCCCATCAAGGACGGTCTTGCATAGTCGGACATAGTCCTTTGTTGCTCCGGTTTAGCCATGACTGGTTCCTGTACTAACTCTTATTGTCTCTGTGAACGCCTGATTCTAAGAACTCGAAGAGTTGTTCTTTCAATCTCAGGATCTTCTTCAAAGAACTCAGATGGATTGTTGTGGGTCATAAACTGATCCAAGTGCCTGAAATAGCAAAACAAAAGAAAAAAATATAAAATATAAGAAAATAGAAAATTAAAAATAAAAAAAATATAAGAATGAAATAAGAAATAAAATAGAACAAAATAAAATAAAACAAAAGAATGGATAGATTAATAGGAATTAAGTGTTCCTAATATCCTAGTCCCCGGCAACGGCACCAAAAACTTGATACGGTCAATCTCCTACCCTATAGACCTTCTAGGCAAGTGCACCTATCGGTTTCTATAGTACAGTGGATAACAATATCGAGTGTCGACCCCACAGGGACTAACGAGTACTAGTACTTACTCTTTTCTTATTATCTATCCTATAAACAATCGATTCATGCTGAAATAATTAAATAAGAATTAAATTGAACCAATCCAACACAAAATTAACTCCATACAGCAGAAGATCAAGATAAAATTAATCCGAACCAACAATACCTAGATAATGAATCCCCCTAAAACGTCCATTGCATCTAATCCTTAATATATCAATTTATCTACTAATCATTGGACCGTGGAAACTCCTTAAGTATGTTAATATTTTTCTCAAGCGTATTAACAACTAATCCCAGGTTGATTAATTGAAATCTCTTCCTAATTAAAACCCCCAGAATTGCATTAAACAATCAATGAATCTCTCTATTAGGTTTGACCCTAATCCGGAAGATTTACGTTGTCCTATCTCTAGAATCACGTGCAACTCCCTTCAATTATGCAAGATCAAATCAAACATAGGATTTCTCAATCGCAATTGTATGATATCAAACATCAATTAATACACCGGTAAATATCAATTCAATGATAATAAAGAACACATAATTGAATCTCAATGAACTTGAAGAATAAATTAAATTAATTAAAGATCAAATATCAATATTCATTATAGGGTTCCTCCTATCTAGGTATCAAAGAAATCAGTTCATAATCAATGGAATAACTGCACTACAATTCAATAGACTACAACGAATAATTGAATTCATGACAAATCCTCTTGATTCTAATGCAATCCAACTTGAATTGATCAATGGTTGCTTGTTGGAGTGTTTCTCTCTCTATTCTACCTCCTCTCTGTTGCTCTAGGGTTTATTTTTACAGAATGACGGCTCTCCCCTCCAATTGACAGATCCTGCCCTTTTTATAGAGCCAAATTCGACTTCCTGGATAGAACACGGGCTTCGACACAGTCTATGGCAGATTTTACACGGGTGTGTGTTCTCACTCAACCCGGGCGTGTACTTGTTAAATCGCTGAACACGCCCGTTTCTATTGTGCACGGCCGCTGACACGGTTCATGGTCACCTCTATACACGGCCACTTACACGATCGTGTACTAGACCGTGTGTTATATCTAATATCGCCAAACATGCCCGTTTTCCCGAAACACAGCTTTACGCACGTTGGTCATTCCGAGAGGTACACGGCCGTGTACCAAACCGTGTTCTGCTCATCTTTGGTCAAAAAGCTTCAAACTGCTCCGAATCTCCTCCTTATGCTCCCATTGCTTTAACTAGGACCAGAAAACAACATATAAACCGATCAAGTGCAAAAATCCATGAAAGTATCCCTAAACCAAACAATAATGGCCTAAATATAGACTAAAATTATGTACAGTTTAGCACTTATCAACATCAAAGTTAGCAATAATAATGCTGCATGTTGTAGATAAGTAAATGTCTGAACTTACCTTATCTGTTTCTTCCCGTTTTCCTTTCCTGGATATTTAATCGCTCTTCTTGTGGGTCGATTTTGGGATCCTACAGACAAAACCTTGTCTGTTAATTTCATTTTTATTTATAGCTTTTTATTTTTTATTAAAAAGCTTAAATAAAAACTATTTATAACATTTTAGGCTTTATTTATCATTTTTCCCATTTTTCTCAACTTTTGAAAAATTATGATTTTGCCCCTGTATTTTGGCAAAATTACAATTATGCCCCTGACAGGATTTTCTCGATCTAGACTGCACTTTTGGCTCTCAGGAACTTTTTCGACTCTTTTCTATTCATTACCAGGTTTGTTTCTATTTTATTTCCATTTTTCACCTTCCCGACCCTTGGGAAGTACTATTCCGACCCTTACGTCAGTTTAGTGATTTTCGATCGTTTCCGAGCCTCAAATGGACGTTTTACTAGTATTTAAAACGTTCATCTAGACATTCCTGATCTAGGTCTCCGAGGCTCGGATTTTCCATACCCGACTCGGACCTCTACTTCGTTTCCCAAAAACGCCCCCACTCGGGGTCAGTTTTTCAGTTTCACTCGCGTTTTACATTTTTAAGGGGACGGATTACTATTCATGAACAACCCCTTAGGTTTACCTTATTCAATTTTCCTTTAGGGACTCGGGTTTCTGACCCAACCCAAAACTTTTATTTTTAATTCCCTTTTTACCCCAAATGCCGTTTTCAAAATTTCGACAGAATTTCGGCGTAAATTTAAGGCTACCGGTGTTAGGTACGCCTCGAACCATATGTACCTGCCACGTACTATACCAAAGTCCTATTTTACGTAAAGGTTTCCCAAACTTTTATATAAAAACTCACACAATTTCCAATTCACATTTTGAACCACATTCAACAAATCTCTCTCAATTTTGCCCTTAGTTTTAGCCACGGTTTTCCTATCCAAAACCTAGCCAAAAATTTTCAATCTTTCAACCAAATTTTAGGTTATTCAAAGGCTATTACCTAGCACATTTTCAAGCCAATTTCCATGCATTTTACAACACAATTCTTAGGGTTTTTAACCATTCATACCCCACTGCCATTTTCGATAAAACATGCATAACATTTTTTTTTCATGCTTTCAACCTCATAACCAACATTTCCACAATTCAATGCATGAATTTAACTATCCGAACATCAAGTTAATCATGTAAAAATGTTCACCAAACCCTAATTACACCACGCGGCCATTTTAGGGTTATTAGATACCAAAATTTTTCCAAGCTTTCTAACCATGCAAATCATGTTTTTCATTTAACCAAAACATGATTTAAAGCATTACAACACTTAAAAGGCAATGAATCCATCACCAAACACTAAGGTAACCCATGATTTTAACATTGAAAAACCAACCAAAACTTTGTTTTTCTTAAAAAAAAATGCATGGTTTTTCTTCTAATCAAACCATTAACAAAACCCAAGCACCAAATCAACCAAAACAAACCACAAAATTTCTCATCCTTCACACTATTTAACCCACGGATTTTTCAATGAAAAACCAAGAAAAATTGCAAACTAAAGATAGCTACCTTGATTTCTTGCTTCCCTTGACTTCAATGAAGAGTTTGCTACCACTTTTGTGAAGAAAACTTGAATGTTTGGCTTGGTTCGCCTTGGTTGCTCACGGCTTCACTATGGAATCACTTAGAAAAACTTTTCTCTTTGTTTTGGCTTTGGAAAGGCTACGGGTTCCTTTGTATCAATTTTGCCGACTTAAGTAACGAAGAAACCAATTAATTTGGCTTCCAACCAATGAAAATTCAACACCTTTCATGCCGTTTCTTTCCACATTTTCACCAAAATAAATTTGGCTAATTTTGGCCAAATCTAAGCCTTTAGATGAAAAGCATCTTTAATCTTGGCCATTAATGCCACCAATCACCAAATTTAAATCATTTAATAAATGGCTTTATGATGTCATAAATGTAAAGTAAAAATTTTGATTTTGACTTTACTATTCATATTAATTCGACTACTTTTTGACTGATGTCGGTTCGAGCCGAAATTTTCCTGAAAACGTCCCGGCAGGTTCATGAGGTCTCCTGTGCAGTCGGATCAATTTATACTGCTTCCGTTTGATCAAAATCAATCTCGGAAGTTTTTCATATTTTAGTGCACCATAATGCACCGGTTAGGTTTTCAACGCCCTTTTTTTGTACCGTTCCACCCGTTTCAATTCAGTGAACTTTATCAACACTGAATTCTTACTCGTCAGTATTGTTATAACATTTTAATACATTCTGAACAATATAAATACATTCATTTCATTCTTTAAATAGTACAAATTATTATATACATACATTTGTACATTTTCTTCCTAGAATGCCAGAATTTCCTGATTGTCACATCCTAAACGTCGGGAACCTAGAATTTCAATGGAAATGCTGCCGAAATTTTCAGAACACCGACAGGCAATTTGGTAAACGAGGGGTAAAAAGTAGGGTCGGGGACAGGAAACCCGAGCCCCCTCAGGAACCTAAGCTAAAGAAGAGAATAAGGGACGATTACATAACTTGTAAAATAGTCATTTGAGGTCTTTAAAGACTAGAAAAACGAGAAACAACCACGAGGGTCAGAATAGTACCATCCGAGGGTTGGGTAAATAGTAACCCGAGCGTTTTGGCAGAAAATATCGTAAAAGCTCGGTAAGACCTATCAAAAGTTATTTTAGGATTTTTGGGAATAGAAAATTTAGATAAAATGATAAAACAAGGAGTTCCCGGTCTATAGTCCCGTCAGGGGCAAAATGGTTATTTTGACCAAAATTTTCTAAATTGCCAAATAAAAAGGTCATAAAAGCCTCGTAATAATTTTATTAAAATTCTAAAGGCTAAAATAGAGTAGTAAGTTAGAAAAACGAGGGAAAAACCCGTTAAGGATGAAATAGTCAATTTGCTAGAAGTTAGGGGTAAAACGGTCATTTTGTCAAAAAGTTCAGAAAAGTGATATTAAGGCCCGGAATAGTTTTTCATACAGCAGAATGATTCTAGAATTAAAATACGAATCCCAAAATGAATAATTAAGAGTTCCAGTTACAAATTTTATACTTTTACTATATTTTAGATGTGGAGTGAATAGTAAAAATAACCGCGATTTATTTCAGTTATAGGAAAGCAACCAAAAGGCGAATTAAGGAAGGCAGTTGACTCAGGAAAGGAATCGCTAGTAAAATATCAATAAGTTCAGACATTTATTTTTCTGCAGCATGAATTTACTCAGTATGCTTATGTGATATAGATGACAGAAATTTAGTAGTCAGGCAAGGTAGGCATACTAATATAAGATATAAAATCTTAAGAAAACTACGGAATAAATTACAGAATAAATTACAGAGAGTTCCAAACCCAAGAGGCAGCATAATTGCCGCCGGCCAGGAACCACCAAAAACTCAGTAATTAAATCAGTATTGGCGTACCAGCCTCCCACACAGGTGGAGGTTTCTCAGATTTCAGTTACAGTTATAATAGGACTCTAAACTGTTGGTGATATATCTCGGGTTTGGAAGTCTAATATATTCAGACTTGTAAGGACCGCCTCGATCATGTACTTTAATTTTCAATTTAATGAGAAATTGAAGAATAATTTGATGCATTTTGGTGCAATTTTTAAAGTATACGGTCAGGTACATGGCTGTGTAAGTGCCCGTGTACCACTCAGACTGTGTACGTGTGTGGAGCTGTGTAAGTATACATGGCCGTGTAGTAGAACACGGTTAGGTATACGGCTGTGTACCGCTCGGGTTGTGAACGTGTGAGAAGCCGTGTAACTGAACATGGCTGTGCACAGAGACACGGTCAAGAACATGGCCGCGTAAGAGGCCGTGTACCCCTCGGGTTAATGAATGTGTAAAAGGCCGTGTTTTGAAACATGGCCGTGTTGAAAAGCTTCAGCTAGTACACGCCCATGTCCAGTGTATACACGCTTGTGTTACCTTATACATGCCCGTGTTAAAGGCCGTGTAATGAGCATAAAGCTGTTACACAGAGCCTCAAATTGCATGAAACCTAATTACTATACAATAAGTAATTAAGTTGGAAAATATACTATATTTTCCCATTGAATAGACTAAACAAATACGGTACTGTTTAAGTGCTATTCATGCAGTGAAAGGGGCGACCAACAGTGAACCTGGTCCACCCTATTGTGTGTATGAATGAATGAGACATGCAGTGTCGGGAAACTGCTCTGGATGACCATTTCTTGACACAAGACTGATAAATAGATCACCAGAACGCTCAAACCGAACATTTGAGCACAATAGCAACAGATAGCCCTAGCAAGGGTACGATATCGAGAAAATGGTCCAGATGACCTCTTCTCATCTAGAGATTGACAAAATCAGAGTCGAAGCACTCAGACCAGTCAGTTAAGTAGAAAACGGTGGATGATGAATAGAGAGAAACGCAGTGTCAAATTATTGGCCAAGACGGCCTTAATTTGACCTTGAACAGATACGCGAATTGTTTGTAGATTCGATCTGGTTGTTGGGTACAAAACGAGATTTCTAGTTTAAGAGATATGCAGTATCAGGATGAGGGTCAAAATGACCTTTACTTGCCCCGAAACTGATATATTTGGGCTTGGAACGCCCAAATTAGTCAATCGGGCACCTGACACGTTTTTTGATGTGGGGTCACACAGATCCCGAAAACTGGTCTAGATGACCTCCGATAGACATAAAACTGATAAAAATGAAATCAGCACGTCCAAATTAGTCAAGAGAGACTGTGTCTGAAATTTTACCTGAGAATGCCTTGGTTTACGTGCCAAAGGACAACACAGTGTAGACACAACCACAATATAGGATGTTAACAATAATTTAGACTGATAATGTGTGACGGCCCGCCCTTCGTAGAGATCATACAATACTATTACAGTTAAGCTTTATCGCTAACTGCGATAGATTATACTCTCATGGGTCACCGGCTAATCTATCTCTCCTTTAAATCATGACGTTTTTGGGGAAATTTTTTTTTTAAAACATCATGTAAAATATTATCCACTAATCACTTTGTTTATAAGTACAAAGTAATTTACATAATACAGTACTTTCATAAAATATATATTATTACAAAAGAACTGTTTCTTTTCCCTTTTTCCGTTATCGCTCAGCGGAAAGACTCTGGCAGGACCATATCCCTCGCCTACTATCCCATTTGACCCATGCTATCCCATTTGCCATCCAGTCATACAAAGCTACTGAGCTGGTCGCTTACCTGCAACATAAGCAAAAATGGTGAGCTACAGGCTCAGTAAGTTCAAACATGCAAGAAATAAAATTTCTATGAATAGTACTATTTATCATAAATAGTAACGTTGACCACTATTCACACATAAATAGTAACTTTGACTACTATTCATTATGAATAGTAAGTTTGACCACAACACAATATATCAACAGTACATCTACTGCGATGTTAGTACCCTCACGAAACTGTCTTATGCTCAATTATGGCATAATTTCAGTTTTAGGTAATTATCTTTGACTATGTTCTGGTTTTAAGCTCAGGTTGGCAGTACCATTTAAGTGCGCATGATTGGGAGCGGTACATTAGTGCTGACCTCCACAGCCTTAATCTCATAGCCCCGAAGGTGAAATTGTACATGACTGGGAGCGGTACATTAGTGCTGACCTCCACAGCCTTAATCTCATAGCCCCGAAGGCAAAGTTTATTTCCCTGTACGGAAGGCTTGTACGCCAAAAGTGGTTTCATTACCGACTTTTTAAAGTTCTAACCCGGTGACTTCATATTACCCTGTGGTTAGGAATGGTTCACATTTTAAATTTTTAGGTGAGTGAGTTTCATTAACCTCACTCTAGTACCCGAAGCACAATTTACTATGCGTCCTATTCTCAATAGTGCCCGTAGCACATTTCGTCTCTCTCTATTCTATAATGGTGCCCGTAGCACATATGTACCTAACTTATTATTAGTACATCAAAGTTAGCAATAATAATACTATATGTTGCAGACAGGTAAATGTCTGAACTTACCTTATCAGTTTCTTCCCCTTTTCTTTCTTGGATCTTTGATCGCCCTCCTCGTAGGTCGATTTTGTAATCCTACAAACAAAACCTTGTCTATTAATTTCATTTCCGTTTATAGCTTTTTGTTTTTCATTAAAAAGCTTAAATAAAACCTATTTATAACTTTTTAGGCTTTATTTATGATTTTCCCCATTTTTCTCAACTTTTGTAAAATTACGATTTTACCCCTATATTTTGACAAAATTACAATTATGCCCCCGATGGAATTTTCTCAATCCAGACTGCATTTTTGGCTCTCAGGAACTTTTCTGACTCTTTTCTATTCATTAACGGGTTTGTTTCTATTTTATTTTCATTTTTCACTTTCCCGACCATCGGGAAGCACTATTCTGACCCTTACGTCGGTTTAGTGATTTTCGAACGTTTCGGAGCCTCACATGGTCATTTTACTAGTATTTAAAACGTTCATCTAGACATTCCCGATCTAGGTCTCCGAGGCTCGGATTTTCCGTATCCGACTTGGACCTTTATTTCATTTCCCAAAAACGCCCCCGCTCGGGGTCGGTTTTTTTCAGTTTTACTCACGTTTTACATTTTTAAGAGGACGGGTTACTATTCATGAACCACCCCTTAAGTTTCCCTTATTCAGTTTTCCATTAGGGACTCGGGTTTCTAACCCGAAACTTTTATTTTTAATTTTCTTTTTACCCCAAATGCCGTTTTCGAAATTTCGACAGCATTTCGGCGTAAATTTAAGGCTACCGGCGTTAGGTACGCCTCGAACCATATGTACCTACCACGTACTATACCACAAGCCTATTTTATGTAAAAGTTTCCCAAACTTTTACATAAAAGCTCACAACATTTCAATTCACATTTTGAACCACATTCCATAAAATTTCTTTCAATTTTGCCCTTAGTTTTAGCCATGGTTTTCACACTCAAAACCTAACCAAAACTTCTAAATTTTTCAACCAAATTTTAGGCTATTCCGATGTCATTACCTAGCACATTTCCAAGCCAATTTACATGCATTTTTCAACACAAATTCTAGGGTTTTTTCACCATTATAACCCACGGCCATTTTAGAGAAAAACATGCACAACATTTGGTTTCATGCTTTCAGTCACAAATCCATCATTTTCTTAATTAAATGCATGATTTAAACTATCCAAACATCAAGTGAATCATGCAAAAATTATTCACCAAACCCAAAGTAAAACCCACGGCCATTTTAGGGTTTTTAATTTCCAAAATTTTTCCAAGCTTACAACCATACAAATCATGCTTTACATTCAACCAAAACATGATTTAAAGCATTTCCACACTTAAACCACAACCATTCATCATCAATTACACATGGTATCCCACGGTTTTACCCTTGGAAATATGGCGGCCCGCCCTTTGTAGAGATCATACAATAGTATTATAGTTAAGCTTTATCGTTAACTGCGATAGATTGTACTCTCATGGGTCACCGGCTAATCTATCTCTCTTTTAAATCATGACGTTTTTGGGGAATTTTTTTTTTTTAAACATCATGTAAAATATTATCCACTAATCACTTTGTTTATAAGTACAAAGTAATTTACATAATACAGTACTTTCGTAAAATATATATTATTACAAAAGAACTGTTTCTTTTTCCCTTTTTCTATTATCGCTCAGCGGAAAGACTCTGGCAGGATCATATCCCTCACCTCTTATCCCATTTGACACACGCTATCCCGTTCGCCATCCAGTCATACAAAGCTACTGAGCTAGTCGCTTACCTGCAACATAAGCAAAAATGGTGAGCTACAGGCTCAGTAAGTTCAAACATGCAAGAAATAAATTTTCTATGAATAGTAATATTTATGAATAGTAACATTGACACTATTCACACGTGAATAGTAACTTTGACCACTATTCATTATGAATAATAAGTTTGACCACAACACAGTATATCAACAGTACATCTACCGCAATGTTAGTACCCTCACAAAACTGTCTTATGCCCAATTATGACATAATTTCAGTTTTAGGTAATTATCTTTAATTATGTTCTGGTTTTGAGCTCGGGTTGGCAGTACCATTTAAGTGCGCTTGATTGGGAGCGATACATTAGTGCTGACCTCAACAGCCTTAATCTCATAGCCCCGAAGGCAAAATTGTACATGACTGGGAGCGGTACATTAGTGCTGACCTCCACAGCCTTAATCTCATAGCCCCGAAAGCAAAGTTTACCTCCCTGTACGGAAGGCTGGTACGCCAAAAGTGGTTTCATTACCGACTTTTTAAAGTTCTAACCCGATGACTTCAAATTGCCCCGTGGTTAGGAATGGTTCATATTTTAAATTTTTAGGTGAGTGAGTTTCATTAACCTCGCTCTAATGCCCGAAGCACAATTTACTATGCGTCCCATTCTCAATAGTGCCCGTAGCACATTTCGTCTCTCTCTATTCTATAATAGTGCCTGTAGCACATATGTACCTAACTTATAGTTAGTACATCAAAGTTAGCAATAATAATGCTATATGTTGCAAACAGGTAAATGTCTGAACTTACCTTATCAGTTTCTTCCCCTTTTCTTTCTTGGATCTTTGATCGCCCTCCTTGTAGGTCGATTTTGGGATCCTACAGACAAAACCTTGTCTGTTAATTTTATTTTCATTTATAGCTTTTATTTTTCATTAAAAAGCTTAAATAAAACCTGTTTATAACTTTTTAGGCTTTATTTATCATTTTCCCCATTTTTCTCAACTTTTGCAAAATTACGATTTTGCCCCTATATTTTGGTAAAATTACAATTATGCCCTTGACGGAATTTTCTCGATCCAGACTGCATTTTTGGCTCTCAAGAACTTTTCTGACTCTTTTCTAATCATTAGCGGGTTCGTTTCTATTTTATTTCCATTTTTCACTTTCCCGAACCTTGGGAAGCACTATTCCGACCCTTACGTCGGTTTAGTGATTTTCTAACGTTTCGAAGCTTCAAATGGACGTTTTACTAGTATTTAAAACGTTCATCTACACGTTCCCGATCTAGGTCCCCAAGGCTCGGATTTTCCGTACCCGACTCGGACCTTTATTTCGTTTCCCAAAAATGCCCCCCCTCGGGGTCAGTTTTTTTCAGTTTCACTCGTGTTTTACATTTTTAAGGGGATGGGTTACTATTCATGAACCACCCCTTAGGTTCCCTTATTCAATTTCCCTTTAGGGACTCGGGTTCCCGACCCAACCCTAAACTCTTATCTTTAATTCCCTTTTTGCCCCAAATGCCGTTTTCGAAATTTCGGCAGCATTTCGGCGTAAATTTAAGGCTACCGGCGTTAGGTACACCTCGAACCATATGTACTTGCTACGTACTATACCACAAGCCTATTTTATGTAAAAGTTTCCCAAACTTTTACATAAAAGCTCACAACATTTAAATTCACATTTTGAACCGTATTCCACAAAATTTCTTTCAATTTTGCCCTTAGTTTTAGCCACGGTTTTCACACTCAAAACCTAACCAAAACTTCTAAATTTTTCAACCAAATTTTAGGCTATTCCAATGTCATTACCTAGCACATTTTCAAGCCAATTTACATGCATTTTTCAACACAAATTCTAGGGTTTTTCACCATTATAACCCACGGCCATTTTAGAGAAAAACGTGCACAACATTTGGTTTCATGCTTTCAATCATAAATCCATCATTTTCTTAATTAAATGCATGATTTAAACTATCCAAACATCAAGTGAATCATGCAAAAATTATTCACCAAACCCAAAGTAAAATCCACGGCCATTTTAGGGTTTTTAGCTTCCAAAATTTTTCCAAGCTTGCAACCATACAAATCATGCTTTTCATTCAACCAAAACATGATTTAAAGCATTTCCACACTTAAACCACAACCATTCATCATCAATTACACATGGAAACCCACGGTTTTACCCTTGGAAAACCAACCAAAATTTTGTTTTTCTTTAAACAAAATGCATGGTTTTTCTTTTAATCACACCCTTAACAAAACCCAAGCACCAAATCAACCAAAACAAGGCACAAATTTTCTCATCTTCATACTATTCATCCCACGGATTTTAAGGAGTAAAATCAAGAAAAAATGCAAACCAAAGAAGATTACCTTGCTTTCTTGCTTCCTTTAACTTCAATGAAGTGTTTGACACCACTTTTGTGAAGGAAATTTGGATGATTTGCTTGGTTCCTCTTGGTTGCTCACGTATTCCACTAGGAAGAACACTTAGAAAATTTTTTTCTTATGTTTTGGCTTTGAAATGGCTGTGGCCACTTTGTGTTCCAACTTTGCCGACTTAAGCACAAAGAAAGCCAATTAATTTGGCTTTCAACCAATCAAAATGCAACACTTTTCAAGCCTTTTCTTTCCAAACTTTTCAAAAATTAAATTTGGTTAATTTTGGCCAAATCTTGGCCTTTAGATCAAAAAGCAACTTAATTTTGGCCATTAATGCCACCAACCACCATAACTTTCACATTTATTAAATTTGCTTTATGATGTCATAAATGCAAAGTAAAGTGTTGACTTTGACTTTACTATTCACATTAATTCGACTACTTTTTGACCGTTGTCGGTTCGAGCCGAAATTTTCCTAAAATCATCTCAGCGGGTTCCTGAGGTCTCCTGTGCAGTCGGATCAATTTATACTGCTTCCGTTTGATCAAAATCAATCCCGGAAGTTTTTTCATCTTTTAGTGCACCGGTTAGGGTTTTCAATGCCGTTTTTGGCGTCGTTCCACCCGTTTCAACTCAGTGCATTTTATCAACACTGAATTCTTACTCGTCAGTATTGTTAGAACATTTTAATACATTCTAAACAATATAGATACATTTATTTCACTCTATTAAATACATACATTTGTACATTTTCTTCCGAGAATGCCTGAATTTCCCGGTTGTCACATAATGGGCTCTTAGACAGTAGAAAACAACCAAGAATTTACAGTACAAGAATCAGATTCAGAAAACCAATTCTAATGAAAATTGGAACACTGCCGAGAAAGGATCGAACACTGCAGTATAAAATTAGACTGCAATGAGAAGCCATCACAGATAAAATTGGCCTTAAATTTCCATGCCCCTTACCTACAAAAGCAGCTGTAATCTGTAGCACACATAGCCCAAAAGGTGGCCATTAAAATAATCTCCCCAGCCATGACACACTTGAATATTTTATTCAAGGGTTTTCAAAAAGCTAGTCAACAACAATTGTTTATTCCTCCCTCCTTCCAATGAGCAGCCCACGCCCCCTTGGTCTGAAAATTAGCAGAATATTTGTCCCAAGATTTGGCTAATTTGGTAGACAATTAAGTAGGATTAAGCCTAAGTAGTTTGGTTAAGGTTTGCCTATAAAGGGCACCCTTGACATAAGTCATGGACTTTTGCTTCCACATACCTAAAACCACAAGTCTTTTTCTTCTTCTTTTCCTTGCTTGCCGCCTAATCTTCTCAACCCCAAAAGCCAACATTTTGCAAGCCAAAACCTTGACTAAAACTCACAAAAAACCGACCTCTTCCAAGCTTGAGCAAGGGGAGACCGAACCAAGCTTTTTGGGCGCACCAAGGGTAAGTGCAAAACCAATTTTTCTTGTGTTTTGATTCTTGGTTTTGAGTTGTTGTTGGAATGATATTTTTTAGTAACTTGGCTAGTATAAAACAAACCTTAAGCCCTTGAGTTTTCACAGCATTTTGACCCCTTAAGCCTAGCCAAAAGTGTGCTTGAGTCCAAAGCACCAAAGGTAAAAAACTAAACATGGTGATTGGTTGAAAAATTTAGTTTTCAATCTAAGGGTATTATGTGTATTTGTTTATGCACAAGGTTGTATTAAGTTATTTGAGCCCTTAGCTTTCATTTCTTAAAGTCATTATGATTGTGGTTGTGTTTACTTTAAGTTGCATATGGTTTGTGGATGTGAATGCATGGATGTGTATTATGGTGGCTGGACACAAATTTGTCGTTAGAAAACAGCCACGGATTTTGGCCATTTTGGCCCACTTAGTGTAGGATAATAAATCGGTAAAAATGTATCAGAGTGGCGCAGCGGAACAAAAAATTTTTTTTAGATCGTTAAATATCTCATGATGCCATATACAATAAACCAACAACAATTAAAACTCATACCTCAAGGACGCCAATCTTGTAGGAGGAGAATGACCGGAGGCTTCAACCAACTAGCCTTCTCTACTATTCTCCAATTCCCAAATGGCTGAGTGTGTGGGCACTCTGAACCTCGATCGGTATGCTAGTACTGCTAGTCTTCTTCCGACCACCCAGATCTCTAAAGAACTTTATTGTCACGATGAGCTGTGCAACAATAAGCCTGCTCACCTGAGAGTCTGTGGTCTGAGAGAACTGGAGTGGCAGGACCTCTATTTATAGACCTGCATGAGGTGATTCTCTGAATTTGAATTGGATTAGGAAAAGATATTTTCCCTTATCCACATCCATAAAATCCGAATTTTTCCAAGGGATCTCCACAATAAAATTCGGTTTTCTTAGGATAAATCCAATCCAAATCTAAATAAGATTTTAACTAGAATTTTACCTCCCTTTTTCAACCCAAAAAATCTGAAAATTTCAAGGAGAATCTCTCCTAAAGATTTCGACAATTATGGATAAGGGAGAATCAAAAATTCCACTAGGATTTTCAAGCTTGAATCTTATCTCAACCTTATCCAAAAATAACCGAATTTCCTAGGAGAGATTCTCTAAATTTTTGGCCACTTTTCAGGGAGGAGAGAATCCAAATTCAACTGGGATTAAAACTTGAATTTTTCCCTTGAACCTTATCCACAAAAACCGAAATTCCATTGAGGATTATCCTCAAAAATTTCATCCACTTTTGTTGGGATTTAGATTCAAAATTCAAGTAGGATTCTAACAAGATTATCCTCTCCAAATCCAACTCAAATTCGAATTTCAAACCTTGTGGATTTTCTACAACAAATTCGAATCCTACTTGGACTGTGATTCAAATTTTTTGAATTTCAAATTTCAAATTCAAAATTCAAATTCAAATTTCAAATTTCAAATTTCAAATTTCAAATTTCAAATTTCAAAATTCAAATTTCAAAAATCAAATTTCAAATTCCACAAAACGGTTGTGTTTCAAATTCTTGTTCTCATGGATAATTTTCTACAACTCCAATCCAATCTCAAATAAAATCATGGCAACTTTATTTGGAGTTCGAATAATTGTGTACTCTATTATCCAAAACAAAATTTGAATCCAACCGGAGAGAATCTTGTCTACCATCCTAATCCTGTGTCATCACCATCCATGCATAATAAACTAGCCAATAGCATACACAAATCAATTTTCCAAACGTTGAGGAATTATGTGGAGCTAGTAGAGGGACTGATTGGACATATATGATCGGGCTCCCGTGATTCCATATGATCATCATTCTTTACCGAATAACTCAATCATATGATCACTAGTTTCAGAGTCACACCATTATAAACCTGAAACTGAACTCCCAATTATATACCGTATTACGTAAGCCTGTGACGAGCTACTATCCAATGACCTTGTCATATACGCAAAACCCTCATATGATATCCATGATCAGCCTTAGGTCAAAGTCCGTTTAATCCTACTGATCAGGCTATCTTAAAGTTCCATTATACTACCGAGTCAAGAAAATGATTATTCACCATATGTGAATAAGAAGTCATCCGCCCAGCAGACGACCCAAGGCCTTGTCCATTTTCACATTCAGTATAATGCCTTTAAGAGGATACCTTTAACTCCTCAGAGCTATGATTCCGATATCTGCAAACAAACCCTTCATCGTATACAAGTCATGCACCCAACGAACCGGTCTATAAGCTTACTACCTCTAAGACGCTTTAGCCATTGGAACATCAAAGTACACAAGTCATATACATGAAGAAGTTCATTTACTCAGGATTAAGGTTATTGTACAATGAACGTTAAAAGCAGATTGATCCACTCATAGCGGACTACGTAGATCAATCACGCTTTAGTCCCGGTCTAATATGTCACCACCGAGCAACATATCTATGTCTCTACTTATGAGTCCGGCTCCAGACAGTCAAGACAAACCGTCCCCTCTAAGACTTTAGACAACATAATAGTCTTAACATGGGTTAGATGCTCGGTCTAACCCCATAGACTACAGACCGTAGTTTAGACTGCTAACTTTAGAACATTGTCTTCTCGCATACAAAAGTCCATTGCATGTAACGTTCTAACAGTTTTAACACAAGCAGTCAGTGAGCCATATTTGTTTACATTTACTTTAATATGTAAATAAGACGAGGGCAGATAGCAATGTAATGAATAACCTCTATGTATAATTTTATTATCCAGTTCAAAATGAATACATCAAAATGTCTCTAATACTTAGGGCATTTCCTAACAATCTCCCACTTGCCCTAAGCCAGCAGATGTGCCATGTTACGCATCCCCATCGCCTCTACATGCCTCTCAAAGCTTCTAGCTACCAAAGTCTTAGTAAAGGGATCAGCGATGTTGTCCTCGGACGCGATCTTACATACATCCACTTGTCCTGTCTCCACATGCCCTCTAATAATATGATATCTCCGATCGATGTGCTTGGTCCTCTTATGGTGCCGAGATTCCCTTGTGGTGCCGAGATTCCCTTGTGTTAGTAATAGCCCCTGTATTGTCACAGTAAAGTGTGATAGGCTTGTCAACACCCGTAATGATCTCAAGGTCTCTAAAGAACTTGCGGAGCCAAACCGCTTCTTTAGATGCCTCAGCCGCTGCCACATACTCAGCCTCCATAGTAGAGTCAGCTGTGCAGCCCTGCTTCATGCTCCTCCACACAATGGCGCCTCCTCCGAGTAAAAACACTGATCCAGATGTTGATTTCCTCGAATCCTTACAAGTCTGGATGTGACGCCTTAAATTTTATTTAAGGGTCAATATATAATTTAAATAAAATTAGTGTGCCAAAAACTAATTTAAAAATCTTTTGGAAACCCTAGGTTGGTTTCCTAGTCAAATTCCGCTCAAAAAGTCAACAATTTGAACTTAAAAAAAAAAAAACCCTAAAACATTCGGCCATCACTTGGGATTTTAAATTAAAATTTAAATTCCACAAATCCAAGAAGGATTCAAATTCAAATTTCATTCCTTAGATATAAAGAAGAAATTCGGCCATAAAGTGTAGGAAATAAAGGAGATTTTTTTTGAATTAAAAGCTAGGTTAAAACTCAATTAAAATTCAAATTATTTTTCCTTAAAAACTAAGGGATAATTTTCGGCCACTTAAGGGGAAATAAGAGAGAAAACCCTAGCCTCAAAACAGTACAAAAACTTTCCCTTTTGCCCCTTAAAATTTTCAGCCAAACAAGGAAGAGAAAGGGAAAGAAAAACCTAGTATAAAAACCCCCATTTAACTCTCATTCACCCCTCCTTTCACCCTCAAAATTTCGGCCGGTTTTCCCCCCTCCCCTCTCTGAATTTTCTCTCCCAAAACACACCCAAAACAGCAAACCAAACCTACCAAAAGGCAGCTCAAAGATTCAACAACTTTTGAGACAAAAACAAGGTGAGAAATCAAACTTTTTCCTTCCTTCTCCTTTTGATTTTAAATCCGAAATTTATATGGTTTTCTCCACTATTTCCATACTGTTTTGAAGACTCCAATACTCACACAAATTCAGCCAAAAGGGAGACCAAGCATCCAAAATAGGGCAGCACAAACAAGGTGTGATTTTTCTCTCAAACCCTAAAATTTTACCTCATTGATCCCCTTTTCAAAAACCCTATTATCATATGTGTAAGATTTTATGATTTTATCAATTTGATTCTTGGGTTGTGTTAATGACATATAAATAAGGTTTTCCACAAAATTTCGTGATCATTAGATGAAAATTGAATTGGTTTGAGGCTAATCGAAATTCGGACACAGAAAAACGGAAATCTGGAAAATTACCATATAAACAGTAAATTTGTGTCAGCCATAACTTGAGTTTTAAAAACGATTTTTGAGTGATTCTTGAGTCTAAAATTAAATTTAAGATGTCCCCTAAATTCCTACAAAATTTCAGAACCAAACTCATCCGTTTACACAGTCAAAATATTTTTCTAAGATAGGCGGACAGAACTGCCAGGTTTTGAACCGAAACTGAAACCCAGATTTTTATGCCTGAAAACAACCCTCGGTTTTTGGCCTAGTTGAATGAACAAATGATGTCTAAAAATTATAAATATTATATGGAATTAAAGCTACAGATGTCTAGTTTAACATATTAAAAATTTAGAATTTTTGGGATTAAAAATGAATTGATATTGATTTTACAATCAGCCTAGGTCAGTCTGCCCATGACCAGAAATATCCTAACTTAGAGTTTTTCACAAATTTTAAATCCCAAATGTTTATTAAACGTTTTAAAATCTTTTGAGGCACACTAAAATGATTGGATGATTATGTCTAGACCTAGACTGATCATATGTTTGATTATAGGAATTATTTGACGTTCTTGCTTGATTGGTAGATCACATTATCGCAACGTTTGTGCGAAAATTGAGGTAGGACGTTCTAGCCTTTTCTGGGAGTAGTCAAGTGTTTTAAATTCCCCTGTTTTATCGATGGCATGCTGTTTTCAGTTTATGAAATTATTATACTGTTTTTGGATGAAATAAACGCATGCAAAGTGTTTTGTATTAAATGTGTATTTTAAAGCGTGTTTTGATTAATGGCATAATATAACTTGGTAAATACCATCCTTTGAATAATCCGGTGAACATAATTGAGCTCTAGTTCATGATCATTGTAAATGATGCGTGCGTCCCAGAGTTGACGCCATGGCGAAAGGTCCCTAAACCTGCGTAGGGCCGTTCGGCCTATTTAGACCGTAACGTGATGATCTAGGATAATTCAAATTCGAGGCATGTATATTATAGCTACGACAAGTCCTCACTCATAATATGATGGTTTGTTTTAATGATTTATTATTTTAATGTTGGGGCACGTATATTGTAGCTACGCTAAGTCCTCAGCAGAATACAACTTGCATTAAAAATGTTTTTCACGAAATTATTGATTATTTTTTTTTGATTATTATGCCATGTATTTTTTTTAAATTATTGATTATTTTTGGAAACGAATATTATGCCATATTTTTAAATGTTATCTGTTAACCCACCTTTGTTTCTGTCCTACTGAGCCAGCGCTCATGTCCCTTTTTCTTTGTGATTTCGAAATGACTACTTCCAGGTACGGGAGGTAGCAGTTCCGAAATTCGTTGAGATATCCGTTACTACCGAAGATGATGCTATCCGTTTTCTCCATCTTCTTCTTTCTGTTTCTCGTTCTGATGTAATGAGACTTTAAGTTTGTACTTTATTTCACGTTATTCAAATTTCATGCTTGGGAATATTTATGGTTGGTAATTTCTTTTGAAAACCGATTTTGTGTTTGATTTCCGCATTAAAAGGTATTTACTTTCTACTTTATTTTGTTTTGTGGTTATGATGCTACTTTATAAATAATTAGGCTTAGCTAAATTATAATGTTGACCCGTTTTTCGTAATAAATGTTTTCCTTAAATCTCGGGTTGATATTATGATTTGGCTGCCGTGTCACGTGTCTAAATTTTGGGCCGTGACAAATAATGGTATCAGAGCCCAGGTTTTCAAAAGGGTTTTTCATCAAAACGTTTTCAAAAGGGTGTTCATCAAAACGTTTTCAAAATACCTAAGCATAGTTTTCTTTACTCTTAGAAGCTTATAGGATTTCCTCTTCCTTCAATCTTATTCAGCAAAATGGCTCGTCCCGGCACGCGAAGTCAGAGGCAGCAGAGAGGCAACGACGAAGAGAACCCCGGGAATACGCAGCCTCAAGGGAGTCAGAATACAGTGGTCCCTACACCGAACGATCAGCTAACGGCGATGCAGAATCTCACGGCAGCGATACAGGCTCTCCTCACCGTCTTACCTTTTGGAACACCTAACCCAGCTCCTGTAGCCAATGTTGTTCCTAATGAGACCCAGAGAGCGGGGAGTTCTTCTCAGACTCCTCAGCAAATGCCTACCACCGAAAACCCTACCTCTGGAGCAGTACCTACCCAGCCTATGATACATCCTAAACAGGCAGCCCTAACTCTTTTCTTTAAGTCTCACGTACCCACTTTCGACGGCACGGGCACAGAGATGGATGCCGACTACTGGTTTGATGCCATTCGCAAGCAACTAAAGTTGACCACCACACCCGCAGAGTTCTGGGTTGAGTTTGCTTCCAACAAGCTGGTGGGTCTAGCCTCTACCTAGTGGGCTAGTATTGAGGATGGTTTGATAGAGGAGCAGAGGTCTTCTTGGACAGTTTTGAGGAGCATTTTCATGAGCGTTTCTTTTCAGCTCAGTTCCGCGACAGAAAAGCTAGGGAGTTCGTCCGTTTGAAGCAAGGGTCTATGTCAGTGCGAGAATATGAAGCCAAGTTCACTGAATTAGCCTGGTATGCGAAGAATCAGGTGTTAGATGAAGCTACTAAGTGTCTCCGCTTTGAGGAAGGGCTTAGCCTCTATGTGAAGAGGGGTGTACAACCGTTCCAGATCAGGGATAGCTACCAGTAGATAGTTGCTAAGGCGTTGACAGTGGAAGAGGGCGACAAGGAGTTCCTTGAAGCTCGTAACAAAAACAAGTCTGGACCAATCCGCAACAAGCCTCAACATAAGCCGCAGACTCCTTACCAGATGAACCAGCAGTCTCAGGGGTCAGGTTCTCATCAGTCTTATGGACAGCGACAGGGTCAGAGTATGGGCTATCAGCGAGGGAATACAGCTCAAAATCATGGTAAGGCACCACAGGTACACGCTCTTGAAGCTGACAGCATGGAGATAGATCATACACCGACTACATTAGATGGTATAATTCCTATCTTTGGTACATATGCACATGTTTTGTTTGACACCGGAGCTACACACTCTTTTATAGCCCAACATTATGCTCGTACGCTTGGTTTAAAACTAAAAAATCTTGACTCTCCCTTATGTGTGAAATCCCCGTTGGGCACGACTACCATTAGTGATGGGTGTCAAGCCTATGTTTATGTTGGGGATGTTTGTTTGGAGGCATCACTTGTAGTAATGCCTATGTTTGCTTATGATGTTATTCTAAGATATGACTGGCTTTCCCGATATGGGATTATGCTTGATTGTCGTAATCGTCGCATTATCTTTATAACTGGTTCTGGACATGTGGTGTCCTATCAGTTAAGCTCAGTTTCAGATGTTGATAGATCTGCTCTGAGGTTAGTGTCGAAGAGTAGACAGGGTATTCTTTGCTTCTTATCCTTGTGTGCAGTAGAAGGATCCAGTTCTAAAAAGAGTACCCAACCTATACCTGTTGTCGATAGTTTTCCAGATGTTTTTCCAAAAGCTCTTCCAGGTTTACCACCTCATCCAGAAATAGAATTTCGTATCGACTTAGTTCCTGGAACAGCTCCTTTTGCTTCTGCTCCGTATCGTATGGCACCTCTAGAGATGAAAGAGTTGCGCAAGCAACTGGATGAGTTGAAATCGCTGGGCTTTATCCGAGACAGTAACTCACCTTGGGGTTCATCAGTCCTTTTTGTGAAGAAAGCCGACGGTTCGCTACGTCTCTGTGTGGACTACAGAAAGCTCAATAGTGTGACCATCAAAAATAAGTATCCGTTACCACGCATAGATGACTTGTTCGACCAGTTGGGTGGAGCTTGTTTCTTCTCCAAGATTGATTTGAGATCCGGTTATCATCAGCTTCGGGTTAGAGAGGAGGATATCCTGAAGACGGCGTTCCGAACAAGGTATGGCAGTTACGAGTTCTTAGTAATGCCTTTCGGTTTGACAAACGTGCCAGCAGCCTTCATAGATATGATGAATAGAGTCTTCCGACCTTTTCTTGATAAGTTCATCATCGTATTCATCGACGACATCCTCATCTACTCCGGAACTCGTGAAGATCATGCACGGCATCTCAGTATAGTTTTACAGACTCTTCGTGAACATCAGTTGTATGCCAAGAAAGAAAAATGTGAGTTTTGGATGACAGAGGTTAAGTTTCTCGGACATATCATCTCAGGAGATGGTATATCAGTTGATCCATCCAAGGTTGAAGCGATTCTTAAGTGGGAACGACCGAAG
The DNA here is from genome assembly GCA_035233585.1 of Antiaris toxicaria. Lineage (NCBI taxonomy): Eukaryota > Viridiplantae > Streptophyta > Magnoliopsida > Rosales > Moraceae > Antiaris > Antiaris toxicaria. The sequence goes on from CP141153.1 coordinate 51,549,527, forward strand.
AATGTTCCAGAGATCCGAAGCTTCTTGGGCTTAGCGGGATATTATCGACGTTTTGTACAGGACTTCAGCAAGCTCGCCGCTCCCCTCACCAATCTGACAAAGAAGGATATACCTTTCGTTTGGGACAACAGCTGTGAGTCAGTCTTCCAAGAGTTAAAGGGTCGTTTGACGTCTGTACCTATCCTTATCATTCCGAATCAGGATCAAGTATATGACGTCTACACCGATGCTTCTCATCAAGGTCTTGGAGCAGTCTTGATGCAATAGAACCGAGTTGTCGCTTATGCCTCACGACAGCTGAAACAACATGAACGAAACTACCCTACACACGATCTAGAGTTAGCTGCAGTAGTGTTTACGCTTAAGATTTGGCGTTCTTATCTGTACGGTGCCAGTTTTAGACTGTTTTCAGATCACAAGAGTTTGAAATACCTAGCTACACAGAAAGATCTCAACTTGCGTTAGAGAAGGTGGGTAGAATACATGCAAGACTACGACTTCCAAGTCGAGTACCATCAGGGTAAAGCAAACGTGGTTGCAGATGCACTAAGTAGGAAAAGAGAGGCAGTTCCCAATCCTGATCATGATGCTTCTATAATGGCGATGCAGATAGATGAGTGGGAAAAGGACAGAGTTCTCACAGCTTATCAAGTTCGTTTTGGCGAAGTTCAGGGTCACCCAGTGTTATACAACTTAGTGATGGAACCAGACTACGTGTAGAGGATCAAGGAGAATCAGTTGGCAGATACATATTTCGTTGACATACGAGATAGATTATTAAAGGGAAAGCGTGTTGCAGAGTGGTCGATGGACGCTAGTGGAATTCTTTACAGCGAAGGTCGCTTAGCAGTGCCACACATCCCAGAGCTTATACAGGAGATCTTGTCAGAGTTTCATCAGTCGAGGTTCGCCATGCACCCAGGTGGAAACAAGATGTATCAAAACTTAAGACGGCAACTTTGGTGGAGAGGTATGAAGTTAGATGTGAAGAACTTCGTGGCCAACTATTTGACGTGTCAGAAAGTAAAGGCAGTACGGGAGAGACCCGCAGGTCTGCTCCAACCACTTCCAATACCTCGGTGGAAGTGAGATAGTATAGGAATGGACTTCTTAACCGGCTTACCGAGAGCACAGGATGGATCTGATGGAGTCTGGGTAGTTGTAGATCGTCTCACGAAGACTACACACTTCATCCCGTTCAAGACGACTTGCACCAGGAACTAGCTAGCTGAGCTTTACATGAGGAACGTAGTTAGATTACATGGAGTTCCTTCAGTGATTGTTTCTGATCGTGATACACGCTTCAATGCTCGCTTTTGGCAAAGTCTACAGGAAGCTCTAGGCACGGAACTGAACTTTAGCACTACTTTTCATCCACAGACAGATGGTTAGTCGGAGCGTCTTATACAGATTCTCGAGGATATGCTACGTGCCTGCGTTCTTGATCTTGGAGATGGATGGAGCAAACACCTCTACATGGCAGAGTTCGCATACAACAACAGTCATCAAGCAAGTATCGGAATGGCACCCTTTGAAGCGTTGTACGGAAAGCCTTGTAGATCACCCATCTATTGGGTTGACAACCAGGAAGCACCAGTGGGTGGACCCGAGATGATCCTAGACCAGTACGAGAAGATTGCCATCATCAAACAACGACTTCTAACAGCACAGAGTCGACAGAAGAGCTATGCTGATCAACGCAGAAAGCCGTTAGAGTTCGAGGTCGGAGAGTTTGTGTTGCTAAAGGTTTCACCGAAGAAAGGTATCTCTCATTTTGGAGTTAAAGGGAAGCTAGCACCACGTTACATTGGACCTTTCGAGATCGTACGCAGAGTTGGTAAGGTTGCATATGAGCTGAAGTTACCCGACACCTTGGGAGTGCACATCGTTTTCCATGTATCGATGCTGAGGAAGAGTACACGAACAGAGTCAGAAGTCATTTCAACGGATGATATAGAAATCCAACCAGATGTCTCTTACGTCGAGGTTCCAGTGAAGATTTTGGATTGTAAGGTCAAGCAGCTGAGAACGAAAACAATACCCATGGTGAAGGTTCTTTGGAGTAACCATGGTGAAGAGGAAGCCACATGGGAAACCGAGAAAGATATGCGCGAGAACCATGCTGAATGGTTCGCTAAGCAGTAGAGTACATGTAATGGAGTCGACTTAAGTTTGTTTTGTAACCCTACTCTGTTCATAGTGGTAGATATACCACTATATGTTTTGAAAGGTGCATTAAAATCGCTTAATGAAATGAGAAGTTATTCATATTCTTATTCTCATCTTTAGTGTGGAGTAATTCTTAAAGTTTCGAGGACGAAACTATTTTTAGTGGTAGATATTTGTGATGCTATAAATTTAATTTAAGGGTCAATATATAATTTAAATAAAATTAGTGTGCCCAAAATTAATTTAAAAACCTTTTGGAAACCCTAGGTTGGTTTCCTAGTCAAATTCCGCTCAAAAAGTCAACAATTCGAACTTCAAAAAAAAAAAAAAACCCTAAAACATTCGGCCATCACTTGGGATTTTAAATTAAAGTTTAAATTCCACAAATCCAAGAAGGATTCAAATTCAAATTTCATTCCTTAGATATAAAGAAGAAATTCGGCCATAAAGTGTAGGAAATAAAGGAGATTTTTTTTGAATTAAAAGCTAGGTTAAAACTCAATTAAAATTCAAATTATTTTTCCTTAAAAACTAAGGGATAATTTTCGGCCACTTAAGGGGAAATAAGAGAGAAAACCCTAGCCTCAAAACAGCACAAAAACTTTCCCTTTTGCCCCTTAAAATTTTCAGCCAAACAAGGAAGAGAAAGGGAAAGAAAAACCTAGTATAAAAACCCCCATTTAACTCTCATTCACCCCTCCTTTCACCCTCAAAATTTTGGCCAGTTTTCCCCCCTCCCCTCTCTGAATTTTCTCTCCCAAAACACACCCAAAACAGCAAACAAAACCTACCAAAAGGCAGCTCAAAGATTCAACAACTTTTAAGACAAAAACAAGGTGAGAAATCAAACTTTTTCCTTCCTTTTCCTTTTGATTTTAAATCCAAAATTTATATGGTTTTCTCCACTATTTCCATACTGTTTTGAAGACTCCAATACTCACACAAATTCAGCCAAAAGGGAGACCAAGCATCAAAAATAGGACAGCACAAACAAGGTGTGATTTTTCTCTCAAACCCTAAAATTTTGCCTCATTGATCCCCTTTTCAAAAACTCTATTATCATATGAAGATTTTATGATTTTGTCAATTTGATTCTTGGGTTGTGTTAATGACATATAAATAAGGTTTTCCACAAAATTTCGTGATCATTGGATGAAAATTGAATTGGTTTGAGGCTAATCAAAATTCGGACACAGAAAAACGGAAATCTGGAAAATTACCATATGAATAGTAGATTTTTGTCAGCCATAACTTAAGTTTTAAAAACGATTTTTGAGTGATTCTTGAGCCTAAAATTAAATTTAAGATGTCCCCTAAGTGCCTACAAAATTTCAGAACCAAACTCATCCTTTTACCTAGTCAAAATATTTTTCTAAGATAGGCGGACAGAACTGCCAGGTTTTGAACCGAAACTGAAACCCAGATTTTTATGCCTGAAAACAACCCTCGGTTTTTTGCCTAGTTGAATGAACAAATGATGTCTAAAAATTATAAAAATTATATGGAATTAAAGCTACGGATGTCTAGTTTAACATATTAAAAATTTAGAATTTTTGGGATTAAAAATGAATTGATATTGATTTTACAATCAGCCTAGGTCAGTCTGCCCATGACCAGAAATATCCTAACTTAGAGTTTTTCACAAATTTTAAATCCCAAATGTTTATTAAACGTTTTAAAATCTTTTGAGGCACACTAAAATGATTGGATGATTATGTCTAGACCTAGACTGATCATATGTTTGATTATAGGAATTATTTGACGTTCTTGCTTGATTGGTAGATCACATTATCGCAACGCTTGTGCGAAAATTGAGGTAGGACGTTCTAGCCTTTTCTGGGAGTAGTCAAGTGTTTTAAATTCCCCTGTTTTATCGATGGCATGTTGTTTTCAGTTTATGAAATTATTATACTGTTTTTGGATGAAATAAATGCATGTAAAGTGTTTTGTATTAAATGTGTATTTTAAAGCGTGTTTTGATTAATGTCATAATATAACGTGGTGAATACCATCCTTTGAATAATCCGGTGAACATAATTGAGCTCTAGTTCACGATCATTGTAAATGATGCGTGCGTCCCAGAGTTGACGCCATGGGGGAAGGTCCCTAAACCTGCGCAGGGCCATCGGCCTATTTAGACCGTAACGAGATGATCTAGGATAATTCAAATTCGAGGCACATATATTATAGCTACGACAAGTCCTCACTCATAATATGATGGTTTGTTTTAATGATTTATTATTTTAATATTGGGGCACGTATATTGCAACTACGCTAAGTCCTCAGCAGAATACAACTTGCATTAAAAATGTTTTTCACGAAATTGTTGATTATTTTTTTTTATTATTATGCCATGTATTTTTTTTAAATTGTTGATTATTTTTGGAAACGAATATTATGCCATATTTTTAAATGTTATCTGTTAACCCAACTTTGTTTCTGTCCTACTGAGCCAGCGCTCATGTCCCTTTTTCTTTGTGATTTCGAGATGACTACTTCCAGGTACGGGAGGTAGCAGTTCCGAAATTCGTCGAGATATCCGTTACTACCGAAGATGATGCTATCCGTTTTCTCCATCTTCTTCTTTCTGTTTCTCGTTCTGATGTAATGAGACTTTAAGTTTGTACTTTATTTCACGTTATTCAAATTTCATGCTTGGGAATATTTATGGTTGGTAATTTCTTTTGAAAACCGATTTTGTGTTTGATTTCCGCATTAAAAGGTATTTACTTTCTACTTTATTTTGTTTTGTGGTTATGATGCTACTTTATAAATAATTAGGCTTAGCTAAATTATAATGTTGACCCGTTTTTCGTAATAAATGTTTTCCTTAAATCTCGGGTTGATATTATGATTTGGCTGCCGTGTCACGTGTCTAAATTTTGGGCCGTGACACTGGAAGTCTGAGTCTGTGTATCCTATGGGTGTTAGGTCCCCTCCAGAATACACCAGCATATAATCCCTCGTTCTCTTAAGATACTTGAGTATATGCTTTACCGCTTGCCAGTGCTTGGTTCCAGGATTCGCTTGATATCGACTCACCATAACTACTGCAAAACATATGTCCGGGCGAGTGCAAAGCATAGCGTACATAAGGCTACCCACAGCGGATGCATAAGGGACCTTACTCATACGCTCTCTTTCTTCCGATGTCTTGGGACAGCCATCTAATGAAAGAGTTAGACCGGCAATAGAAGGTTGCGAACCTTTCTTTGCCTCTTGCATTGCATATTTGTCAATTATTTTATCTATGTATGAAGCTTGGGATAACGCTATCATTTTGTTTTTTCGATCTCTGAAGAGACGAATGCTTAGAACATAATTAGCTTCTCCCAAGTCCTTCATGTCAAACTGTTGGTGTAACCAAAGCTTGACCGATGATAAGTTCCCTACATCATTCCCAATGAGTAGTATATCATCGACATAGAGTATCAGAAAAACCACTTTTCCATCCTTAATACATTTATAAACACAAGGTTCATCAACGTTCTGCTCAAAACCAAATGTCTTAATCACTTGATCAAACCTCTGGTTCCATGAGCGGGATGCTTGCTTTAATCCATAAATGGATCTAAGAAACTTGCAGACTTTCCCTTCTTGGCCTTTTGCTATGAACCCTTCGGGCTGTATCATATAGATACACTCTTCAAGATGGCCATTCAAGAATGCCGTCTTGACATCTATTTGCCAGATCTCGTAATCGAGAGCCGCAGCAATGGACAGAAGAATACAGATAGACTTCAGCATAGCAACAGGCGAAAAGGTTTCCTCGTAATCGATTCCAGCCTTTTGCGTGTATCCCTTTGCAACCAGTCTAGCTTTGAAAGTTTCCACTCTCCCTTCCGCATCCTTCTTTCTTTTGTACACCCATTTGCATCCAATGGGTTTTATCCCATCCGGCAAATCTACAAGTTCTCAAACAGAGTTGGATTTCATCGAATCCATCTCATTGTTCATAGCCTGTTTCCAAGATTTAGAATCAACATCATTTATAGCTTCATCATATGTGACTGTATCTTCCTCATGCTCATGAGCCTCGGCCTGGTATACCTCAGCATCATACATGAAGAAATTAGGTTTCTTCGAAACGCTCCCACTACGACGAGGCACCCTAAATTGTTGATCGTCTGCAGGTCTTTCACTGGAACTCAGACTTGCGTCCAAGACCGAAATCTGTGGAGCAGTTCTTTCACCCGATAACTCCTCTAGCACTACTTTGCTTCGAGGTTTAAAGTCATTCATGTAACTTTCCTCCAAGAATGTCGCATGGGTTGAAACAATGACTTTTTGTTCCTTCGGGTTATAGAACAGACCTCCTTTAGTTCCTTTTGGATACCCTACAAACATGGACAATTCTGATCTTGGTTCCAACTTTTTCGCATCCCCATCCAGTACATGTGCCGGGTAGCCCCATATTCTCATATGTCCAAGGGAGGGCTTCCTGCCACGCCACAATTCATACGGAGTTCTGGGAATTGATTTGCTCAGAAATTGGTTCAGAATATAGCATGTCGTTTGTAAAGCATATCCCCAAAATGATAATGGCAGCGTTGAGTAACTCATCATGGACCGTACCATATCCAATAAGGTCCTGTTTCTCTTTTCGGCTACACCATTCTGTTGTGGAGTACCAGGTGCAGTCAATTGAGATAAAATCCCATTCTCTACAAGATGTACTAGAAATTCATCGGAGAGATATTCGCCACCTCGATCAGATCGAAGTGTCTTTATGGATTTATCCAATTGCTTTTCCACTTCCGCACGATACTCTTTGAACTTGTCAAAGGTTTCGCTCTTGCGGTGCATCAGATACACATATCCATACCTCGAGTAATCATCTATAAAAGAGACATAATACTCGAACCCTTCTCGTGCTGTGACGTTCATGGGGCCACATACGTCAGTGTGCACAATTTCTAAGAGCTCCTGAGCCCTTGTACCCTTAGCTCCAAAAGACCTCTTAGTCATCTTACCCTCTAGACAAGACTCACATTGGGGAAGACGTACCTCCTCTAGAGATTCCAGAGGACCATCTTTCACCAATCTTTGAATCCTATCCTGATTAATATGACCAAGTCTTAAATGCCAAAGATACGCCTTGTTAGAGTGAGAAACTTTCAACCTTTTAGAGTTATCAATTAATTCAGTGTCAAGCAGTGAGTACATCTTTAGTTTGATCAAATATAGGTTTCCATCCATCCATCCAGAACAGATAAAAGACTTATTTCCACGAATATCAACTCTTTTACTAAAAGAAACTGAATAAGAATCCTTTATTAAACAAGCTACCGATATAAGGTTCCTCCTAAAATTAGGAACATAAAAACAGTCTTTCAATAAAATAAACCTAAATTGATCAAAATAAAGATAAACATCTCCCACTGCTTCAACCACCACAAAGCTACCATCTCCAGTCTGCAACGAGAGGCTCCTATCATGTAGACTTCTCGTTTCCACGAACCCCTGCATAGAAACACAAACATGATTAGTGGCACCCGAATCAATGACCCAAGTGTCTTTCGATTCTTCCACCAAACACGCTTCCAGGTAATGAAGTTCCTTACCTTCCTTGCCCTTGGCGGCTAGGAATTCCCGGCAAGCCTTCTTGAAGTGACCTACCTTCCCATAATGGAAGCATTTGGACTTTTTAGGGTCCTTTGGCTTCTTGTTCTTCTTCTTCTTCTTCCCGTCGGAGACAGGAGGATTAGAAGAACTAGAAGCCACTTGCTTCTTATTTGGCCTCTTCCTCTTCCGTGAGGGATTGGAAGATTCTGCCAAATTGGCCTCTCCTTTAGGTCGGACCGCATCCTCATCCCTGATCATCCGCTCATAAGCCTGTAGTTGCTTCATGAGCTCGGTTAGTCCTAACTCCTTTGTCGCCAGATTGTATGCGGCCTTAAACCCCACAAAATCTTTAGACAGAGTCTTGAACACCATCTCGATCTGGGTGTTGTAGTCCAACTCAGCACCATTCTCGGCAGCCTCAGCGAAGAATCCCATTAGAGTGATCATATGGTCCTTCACCGGAGTACCCGCCTTTTGCTTAGAGTTCATAATGCTGGTTATAGCGGACTGTCGAGCCAATTTTTCTTGGCCTCCGAACATGTCCTCCAGATTGTCCATGATCTCCCCAGCAATTTGATAAGTCTCATGCTGCTTTTGTAAAGCACTCATCATGTGTCTCTCGCAGCTGAGAACTATTAATAGATTTCTTTTCCAATCTTTATAATTGTCGCCATTCAACTTATTTTCAGTAAGTATTGAAATGAGGGGTGTCGGTGACATTTTGAACTGAAATAAAATTATACTAGACATCATTACAAAGCCCAAGCAAATATACAGATAATTTAGCAAATAAAACATACAAGTATGTTCCTACATGAAACTTGAAAAACATGTAGCATTGCAACGGTAATTCTCAGCACCTATTGCCCCAAGCCACCGAGGGGTGGTCATGAGAACAAATAGCCGGAACATGGACCCCGTCTAATTAATATATGTTGCCTTAAATCCTCCAAGGTTAAGACATATATTAATAACCGCTTATTTGGCCACCAGTTTAGTTAACAGAGCTTCTAGGGAAGGTTAATAACTAAACGAGTCTTGAGTATATAACCATTGTTTACGTAGCCCGATCCACGTCCTACCAAGCCGCCGAGGGGTGGTCATGAATAGGATCGTACCCGAACACGTTTTCCACATAGGAGATCCAATCTAGTATACCGGCGATGGTAAACACCTACCGAGGGGTGTGGTCAGGGCAGAACTGATGTGAGGCGTTACCATGCTTTCACATATGGATCAACAATGGAGGCCGTGGGTTTTGTTTGAAACCCTCTCCCACTCAATATTTTGAAAAAAAATATGCAAGTTTTGACAAATTATGTATGATCAATATAGTATGAGCGACACTCACCTATCCTATATGACATGTTATCAAATATGCATACAAAACATCCATCAATACATATTTATACATCCATGACATATCACAGAAAAAATAATTGACAGAATAACCAAGCTATGGTTCCATCCTAGAACAAAGAAAATAAAGATTACAAAATTCCATCCAAAGCATTCTTTGGGTCTTGAATTCTGTTCCATCTTCTTGTATCCATCTTTATGTAGCCTCTCCATTTATTTCTCATCCCAAGAATTATTCAAAATTTAAATATCCAAAAATTTAAATTTCAAATTCAAATTCCAAATTCGAATTTCAAATTTAAATTTCAAATTTAAATTTTAAACAATTTTAAACATCATGTGTAATAATATGTAATTTCAAAAAATTTGAAATTTTTAATTACATATTTTTAAACATGATTTAAAATTAAATCTCAAATTTAAAAATCAAAATTTTCTGATTTTTGGACCGTCGGACCGCCGCCCCTGTAGGCGGCAGCCGCCGTGGGCAGCCACCAGCCCCGGAGGGGCTGGCAGCCCACGGCCGCCCCCATGTCCAGCCCTGTCGGGCTGCAGGCCAAGCCTACAGCGCCAGGTTGCACGCCCAGGCTGGGAGCAGCAGCCGGCAGGCCGCAGGTAGCGCCTGCAGCCAGAGGCTACATGCCCAGGCTGCTGCCAGCCTTGGGCAGGCCACGACCACCCCTGGCTGCAGGCCAAGCCTACGACCGTGGGTGGTGTGGGCCTGCATAGGTGATAACTCGAATTTCTTGAGTTATGGAGTTACATTTTCATGCTTAGATAGCCCATTTTAGGAAGTTAAAATCACAAAAGTCATGGTTCTTGGCACTATAAATGAGAATTATCAATTTTTGACTTTAGTGGCCATTGATGAAAGTTCATTCTTAGCAGCACATGGGAATCGATCTTTGTTAAAGCATTTTGAAGTCTTTTAACATGTGATATGTTTTTGGAGGTTGGTTTTTGTTTTTGGTGAATGGCAGGACTTGCAGCGTGAAGAAATGCTGAAAATTAGACGTTGCCACAGCAATGCCACAGCAAAGCTGAAGTAGGCGTTGGCTGACGTGGTCTGCTGAATGTGCACATATTTTAATCCACGCTGGCCAAATTTGATGATGTCAATCATTCTTCCAAGTGTCAGCATCATTGCCCAGCATTACCATAACGTCCACGGCCAGCCAGAGGATCATCCATATGTCACAAGTAGGGTTTAAATGTTCCCTTTTTGTACTATAAAAGCTGAGCTGAAAGAAGAGGACAAGGGGGATATACGGGAAAAAGATAACAGAAAAAGAAGGAAAAAAATAACAGAATCGGAAGAGAGAAAAACAGAGCAAAAAGGAAAATCGAAAAAGAAATATAAAGTAGAATTGAGAGCAACTTCGGCCGGATCGTGAGGAATTCAACATCTCAAGAAGGAATTCGTCTGGGTACATTCTTCACAGATCGCATCAGGCATTGGAGCTGTACCAGCTTGATTCGAACCTTGGAAAAGGGGAGATCATTACTGCTTAATTCTGTTTTGTATTGATTTCAGTCTTTCTTTTTGCATAACAGTATTTTGATGTTAAATCAAAGTCGTTTTACGATTTTTGCTGAACTCATGGAAGCTTAATTTAGCTAAGTTATGAGTCATGAGTACTTGAACAGAATTTGATATCTGTGCAGTTTTGCTTAGTATAATTCTTTTTATTGTTCAATCTGTGCTTATTCAATTTGATTTGGTATTAGATCTTGGAAGGGAATCTGATATTAGCAACTGATTCATGAATGTTGGAAAACGTTTAATGAATTGACTGAGATTGAATAACATGTGTTTGGTTAGTTTTCAGAGTAAAAATTAATCAAATCTGTGGGTAAGCTAGGAATAGTCATCCATCACATGGTCTTTAAGGATAACGTTCTTAATTGTTTTTCTCAAATCTGAATCTACATAGGAATATGCAGACTTAGAATCTGAGAGCTAAACGTAATTTTTTCTATATCCTGACTAGAAAGAATGATGCTATAGCAAAGCTGTAGCACGATTTCAGAACTATGAAAGGAAAGTGACTTGCAACTTATTTCTCCCAATTGTTTGTGCAAATATAAATCCTGAATTTTATACCTGGAAATTTCATTTTAATTCTTGTTAAATTCTGTTTACCATTTTAATCTTTCTCCATAATTGAAATTCATTTAGTTACTTGTCTAGTTAAGTAGATTTTCTTGTAAAAACAATTACATTTGAATACAAAAGCACTTTCCTCGTGGGTACGACACTCTTTCTCATCATATATTACTTGGATGCGATACGTATACTTGCGTTTAATTGCATATATCACAGATTTGCAAACAAGTTTTTGGCGCCGTTGCCGGGGAAAGTGATTTTGTTGTTAATTTGTGATTTTCTACAAGGAATTTACTTAACAGATTTTGAATACTGTGATCACAGGTGAAGGGAACACTGGTTTATGAATAGGCGAGGAAGTGGTGAATTAGAAGCTTTTGACCCTGAAATAGAGAGAACCTTCCGTGCAAGAAGAAGGGAGCAACGTAACTTGGCTGCAGGTACTGAAATGGCCGATCAGCAAGCAAATCCAGCCGTGAACCAGGGCAACAATGCTCGAAATGCACTACTCCGAGCAGAAAACAGAGATCGAGCTATCAGAGACTATGCGGTCCCAATGTTAGAAGGGCTTAATCCTGGTATCGCACGCCCAGAAATACAGGCCCCTCACTTTGAGCTCAAACCTGTTATGTTCCAGATGCTTCAATCAGCAGGGCAGTTCACAGGCATGCCGACAGAAGATCCACACCTGCATTTGAGGCTATTCATTGAAGTCTGTGATTCTTTTAAACTGCCAGGAGTAGATGATGATGCTTTGAGACTCCGGCTATTCCCATACTCATTGAGGGATCGAGCTCGAGCCTGGTTGAATGCACTCGCACCAAATTCAATCCTTACTTGGGATGATCTAGCCGATAAGTTCTTGATGAAGTATTTCCCACCTACAAAAAGTGCGAAACTAAGAAATGATATCACTAGCTTTCAGCAGCTCTCAGGTGAATCATTATATGAAGCTTGGGAGAGGTTTAAGGAGCTTATCAGGAAATGTCCACATCATGGGATTCCTCACTGGATCCAGATGGAAACGTTTTATAATGGCTTGGATGGGCAAACTAGAACCATTGTAGATGCCTCAGCTAATGGAGCAATTCTTACCAAGTCATACAATGAAGCTTATGAAATTCTAGAGAGGATGGCGCAGAATAATTACCAATGGCCTACTGACAGAGCCAATGCCGCAAGAAGGGGAGGTGGTGTATATGAAGTAGACTCGATTACAGCTCTTTCAGCCCAACTGTCCACACTCACAAACATGGTGAAGTCTATGAGCACGGCACAAGGAGGAAAACCGCCACAACTGGCAGTTGTTTCATGTGTATATTGTGGAGAAGGACATGTTTTTGAACAGTGCCCGTCTAACCCTGAATCAGCTTGTTTTGTTGGGAATTATCAGCGTTATAACAACTCTTATCCCAATAATTACAATCAGGGACACAAGCAGCATGCAGGCTCGACTTCAAATTATTATGGTCAAGGTGTAAGCACATCATCAGTTCTGATGCCAAACAGACCTCAATTCCCTCAGAGATTTCAGCAACCCATGAGGCAGCAAGTTCAAGAATCACCACAGACAACTCTATCAACAATTGAGAGTTTGTTGAGGGAACACATGGCGAAGACAGATACCCGTATTCAGGACCATTCAGCATTGTTGCAGAGTCACACAGCCTCATTGAGGAGCTTGGAGAATCAAATGGGACAGTTAGCAAGTGCTCTCAGCAGTAGACCACAAGGGACACTGCCAAGCGATACCGAAAACCCAAAAAGAGAAGGCAAGGAACAATGCAAAGCCATCGTTTTGAGGAGTGGAAAGAAACTGGAAGAACCCAACACTGGGACGGCTAAAAAAGGGGAGCTCACTTTAATCCAAAAGGATAAGCCACAACAAGAAGTCGCTGAAACACTCCCAACCCAGGTTCAGGCCGATCAGAACGTTGCTACAGCAATGCCACAGCAAGGAATCGTGCAGCAAGAAATGAGAAAACCGCCACCACCTTTTCCTCAACGATTCCACAAGCAACAGCAGGACTAGTAATTTAAGAAGTTTCTAGATGTTTTGAAGCAACTTCACATCAACATACCACTTGTGGAAGCTCTAGAACAAATGCCCAGTTATGCAAAGTTTATGAAGGACATCTTAGCTAAGAAGAGAAGATTGGGGGAGTTTGAGACAGTTGCTCTCACTGAAGAAAGTAGTGCCTTCTTCCAGAAAAGACTGCCACCAAAGTTGAAGGATCCAGGCAGTTTCACCATTCCATACACAATTGACAACAACTATTTTGGCAAGGCTCTTTGCGACCTTGGAGCAAGCATTAATTTGATGCCAATGTCGGTGTTCAGAAAGTTGGGTGTGGGTAAAGCAAGGCCAACTACAGTCACCTTACAGTTAGCAGATAGATCGTTGACTCATCCTGAAGGGAAGATTGAGGATGTTCTTGTTAAAGTCGATAAATTCATCTTTCCAGCGGATTTTATCATCCTTGATTTTGAAGCAGATCGTGAGATTCCCATCATTCTTGGGCGTCCATTTTTGGCCACAGGACGAGCTCTAATAGATGTGCAAAAGGGTGAATTGACTATGAGGATGAATGATGAACAAGTCACTTTTAATGTTTTGAAGGCAATGAGGTTTCCTGAAGAATTTGAAGAATGTTCAACTATCCAGGTCCTTGAGTCAGCTGTAATCGAGGAGCTAGAGAAAAACCACCTTGAGACAGATTTGGAAGATCATCTTGAGCCATTTCCAAGACAAGAAGAGTTGAATAATGTGGAAATTCAAGCAAGGAACAACGTAAGGGGAAGACAGTATGAGACGTTGGGATTAGCAGATCGAGAAACAAAGCTGCCCAAACCATCCACTGAAGAGCCGCCCACTCTAGAGTTGAAACCTTTGCCAAATCATCTCAGATATGCATATTTGGGAGATAAAGAAACGTTACCAGTCATTATTTCTGTTTCACTAACTGAGGAGCAAGAGGACAAACTGCTTCAAGTTTTAAAAAGATTTAAGAAAGCCATTGGATGGACCATTGCTGACATCAAGGGAATTAGTCCCTCATTATGTATGCACAAAATCCTGTTGGAAGACGACTACAAAGGGTCCATTGAGCAACAACGAAGACTCAATCCAATTATGAAGGAGGTGGTAAAGAAGGAAGTCATTAAGTGGTTGGATGCTGGAATCGTATATCCTATTTCAGACAGTTCATGGGTGAGTCCAGTGTAATGCGTACCAAAGAAAGGAGGAATGACGGTAGTAACCAATCAGAATGATGAATTGATTCCCACTCGAACTGTTACAGGATGGAGAGTATGTATGGACTACCAAAAGCTCAACAAAGCTACTAGGAAGGATCACTTTCCTTTGCCGTTTATCGATCAAATGTTAGACAGATTGGCAGGCAAGGAATACTATTGCTTTCTTGATGGGTATTCAGGATACAACCAGATTGCTATTGCCCCAGGAGATCAAGCTAAAACCACCATTACCTGTCCGTATGGCACATTCGCGTTCAGGAGGATGCCCTTCGGATTATGCAATGCACCAGCCACTTTCCAGCGGTGTATGATGGCCATTTTTTCTGACATGGTTGAGGACTTCCTTGAGATATTCATGGATGATTTTTCAGTCTTTGGGAATTCTTTTGATTTGTGCTTGAGCAACTTGGCCAAGGTTCTCCATAGATGTGAAGAAACTAATTTGGTGCTCAATTGGGAGAAGTGCCATTTCATGGTGAAGGAAGGAATTGTCTTAGGGCACAAGGTTTCTAAAGCTGGGATTGAAGTGGATAAAGCAAAGATTGAGGCAATAGAAAAGATGCCTCCTCCTTCCATAGTTAAGGGAATCCGAAGTTTTTTGGGGCATGCTGGGTTTTACAGAAGATTCATCAGAGACTTCTCAAAAATCTCCAAGCCATTATGCAGCTTACTGGAGAAAGATTCGGTGTTCATGTTCGATGAGCAGTGCCTTCATGCATTCGAAGAGTTAAAAAAGAAACTGATTTCAGCGCCAATTGTAGTAGCACCTGACTGGTCATTACCCTTTGAGGTGATGTGTGATGCAAGTGATATGGCGGTAGGAGCTGTGTTGGGCCAACGTAGGAGCAAAGTGTTTCATTAAATCTACTACGCGAGCAGGACACTCACAGGAGCTCAGTTGAATTATACGGTGACTGAGAAAGAATTGTTGTCAGTTGTATATGCTTTTGAAAAATTTAGAGCTTATCTCGTGGGTGCAAAGGTAGTTGTATACACTGATCATGCAGCAATTAAATACCTCATTCAGAAGAAAGATGCAAAACCTAGGTTGATTCGGTGGGTTCTTCTACTTCAAGAATTTGATTTAGAGATCAAGGACCGAAGGGGGGCTAAAAACCAAGTAGCTGATCACCTTTCAAGACTGGACAATGGATGTGAAGGGCAAGAAAACCAGCTCATTAGAGAAACATTCCCTGACGAGCAGTTATTTACAGTTACCCAGTCGACTGTACCATGGTACGCTGATTTTGTCAATTATTTGGTAAGTGGTTTGTTACCTCCAGAATTGTCTAGGCAGCAATTGAAGAAGTTTATGCATGATGTTCGTTCTTATTTTTGGGATGAACCATATCTATTTAAGCAATGTGCTGATCAAGTGTTGAGGAGATGCATTCCTGAAGATGAAATGGAGGATGTTCTCTATCACTGCCATTCTTCATCATATGGAGGTCATTATGGGGGCACTCGGACAGCCACAAAAGTACTGCAATCAGGGTTTTTCTGGCCTACATTATTCAAGGATGCCAACATCTACGCCATGAAGTGTGAGAGGTGTCAAAAGGTCGGAAACATCACAAGGAGGCATGAAATGCCCTTGAACAACATTCTTGAAGTTGAGGTTTTTGATGTTTGGGGAATTGATTTCATGGGACCGTTCATGCCATCTTATGGGAATACATATATTCTAGTTGCAGTGGATTACGTATCCAAGTGGGTGGAAGCTGAGGCATTGCCTACTAATGACTCAAAAGCAGTGGTGAAGTTCCTCAAGAGAAACATCTTCACTAGATTCGGCACACCTGGGGCAATCATTAGCGACAATGGCACGCATTTTGTGAGTAAACAGTTCGATAGTGTGGTGATGAAATATGGAGTCAAGCACAAGGTGGCAACTACATATCATCCTCAAACAAACGGGCAGGTGGAAGTATCAAACAGAGAAATAAAAAGGATACTGGAGAAGGTGGTAGGGCCATCACGTAAGGATTGGTCACAGCGCCTAACCGATGCACTTTGGGCGCTGAGAACAGCCTACAAAACGCCCCTTGGATCCTCACCATACAGACTTGTTTTTGGCAAGGCATGCCACTTGCTGGTAGAACTTGAACACAGAGCATACTGGGCTGTTACTAAGATTAATTTGGACTTGAAGTTGGCTGGAGAAAAGAGAATGTTACAGCTGAATGAGCTTGACGAGTTCAGATTACAAGCTTATGAGAATGCCAAATTGTTTAAGGAGAAAACCAAGCGGTGGCATGATAGTAAAATCCTTCCTCGTGAGTTTGAGGAAGGGCAGCAGGTCCTCCTTTTTAACTCAAGACTCAAGCTATTTCCTGGGAAACTCAAATCACACTGGAGTGGGCCATTCAATGTTGTTACAGTATTTCCACATGGAGCTGTAGAAGTAAGGGAAGAAAATTCTGGAAGACAATTCACAGTGAATGGACAGCGTCTCAAACATTATTTCGGAGGGAATGTGGACAGGGAGAAGACTTCAATCATTCTCCAAGACCCATGAGCATAAGGGATGGTCGGGCCGTCGACCGAAAAACAAGCGCTCGAGGGAGGCAACCCTTGCATTAGTCAATTTTATTTTACTTTTAGTTAGTTAGTTGTCTTGCTTTATTTAGTGTATATCTCTTTAGTTTCTTTGTTTTACTGTGATTCAGACTCTTCATAAAATGTGTTTGTTGCAGGTGATTTGAAGAACAAGTATATGGGTACTGGAGCCACTGAAGATGAAACAGAGACAGAGTGCATGTTTGGTGATTCAGAAACACTGCAATAACAATGCTATAGCAAAGCTGTGGCATTATTATTGCAGTGAAGGTGTCGTGAAACGTAAGTCTGGGTGATGAGGGGAGATACAAAACGCACAGTTTCATTAAAAATAAAATAAAAATAAAAAATAAAAAATATTTAAAAAAAATTTAAATAAAAAAAAATTTTAAAAAAAATTAAAAAAAAAAAAAAGAAAGGGGGGGCCCTCAAAAACCCTAAATAAGGGGCCCTTTATTATTTTCTTTTCCCATTCATCTTCCTTAAACTGCCGCTCCCACCAAAACGCCGAACTCCACTCCACGCCGAACACCGCCGAAATTTTCACCCTTCTTCGTCCTCGCCGTCAAAGCCGAGTGAGCCACGCCATTCTTCATCATATTACAGTTTCTCTTCCATCCATTTTCGGCTTTTTCCATGCATGCATAAAAGCCGCCGGTTCTCTCTCTAGAAATTCGTCGTTTCTCTCTATAAAAATCACACCTCCACACTCCTCCTCTCTCATATTTGTAATCATTCTCATCTTCCCCTTTCTCCAACATCAAAACCAACAAGTTGTGTTTACCCAACAACCAACCTTTTTGGCGGCTTTTTCTCCAACAAGGCCGACATAAAGAGGGGCTTCGAAGGAAACCGAGCGACTTGGAGTCATTTGCCGAAGTTCTCTCGCACAAGTTTGAGCGTGCACCGAACCTTTTCACGCCGTCGTCAGCCGCTGCAAGTCGCTCTCCACCGAACATCAATAGCGGAAGATCGTCGCGTAAGAGAAGAAAACCAAATCCTTGGCCGCGGGTCATCCATTGTTATAGGTAAGGTGCTTTCTTACCTAGTCTCACAAGTCCTTTTGAAAGCATAAATTAGGAAGTTAGTGAGATTTAAGTTTGGGGGTTGAACATTGAAGTGTAACATCGGGGAATAGTTGATTGTGCATTACTGCATTATAAAAAAAAAAAATGCCGGTGAAGAGTATGGCAAGCAAGGGGAAGAAAGTTGCTGAGAGAGAAAAAGAGTTTAAGAGATTCGAAAATGAGGAAATAGAGAAAAGATTTAATAAGAGCTTTGCACAGAGATCGTTATGTCTAGAAAAAGGTTTCCATTTGAAAACAGCAGAAATGCATGAGTTTGTGAGTTCTGTGATAAAGGTCCATAAGTGGAAAGTCTTTTGTGAACATGCGAATGAGGCTATCATGCCTTTAGTGGGTGAGTTCTATGCGAGCTTGACAGGAAAATTTCATAACATAGTCCATGTTAGAGGGAAACCGGTGGATATTACAAGGGATGCAATCAATGGGTTCTTGGGATTATCAGGATCTGAGGACAAGCATTCTGAGTTCTTAGCAGATGCAGATAAAGAAGCTTTGGACTCTGTGCTGGCCGACTTAACAACAGCTGGAACTGAATGGACAAGGTCACCACAGGGATCTCTAACAGTTCTTCATTGCAGGTTAAATCCTAAAGCTAAGGTGTGGTATCATTTCATTAAGTTTTCCCTCAAACCAACTACCCATGGGAAAACAGTAAGTTGGGAGAGAATGGCTCTTCTGCATTCAATTATAATGGGGAGAAAAATTGATGTGGGCAGTATAATTAGGGAAGAAATTTTAGCTTGCGCCCAAAGAGATAGAAGTGCATTGATTTTTCCTTGTTTGATAACTCGGCTTTGTAAAAGTGCTAATGTGCAGATTCAAGAGTTTGATGACTGGATTCCTAACAAGGGGCCAATTCTCTTAAGAACAATTAACAGGCTAATGCAGGATCAAGGCAGTGAAGGAGTCGAGCAAGGGCAAGAAGAAGAAGAAGCTCCTTCATCTGAACCAAGTCCCACCGCAAGCTTTTCACTTGCCCAATTGGAATTGAGGGTAAGCCAGGTGGAATGTGTTCAATACGATATCATGGAGAACTTGCAGGAAATGAAGAGAGATCAGAAGGAGATGTGGCGCTACATGCATGCAAGAGATCAAGCTTTGCAGAAAAATCTGCGCATGAACAGCAAGAAATTCTGCTCATTTCCTGCATTTCCCGAGCACCTATACCGCAGCCAAGATGAAGGACCAAGTGGAGGCAGCAACTAGGCTGGGGTTAGACCACGTCTGACCCATCAGTAAGCCCACTTTCCATTTCACCACTTTTCTTAGCTAGCAAATGTTTGTTTTGTTAATTTTTGTCTGATTTTATTTTTATTTTAATTTTTTTTATTTTATTTTTATATTTTTTTTATTTTGTTAGTAAGTGTCCTAGTTATGATAAAAAAAAAAAAGAAAAAAGAAAAAGAAGAAGTCGTGTGCATTGAGGCAAAAAGCAGATCAGTGGTAATTAAATGTCAATTCCAATTAAGTCCCTAGCGTTGTTGAAGTATGATCTTATTATGTCATTGATTACTCTTGGAAGTTGATTCAAAAGTTTGGACACAAAGAGGGTTGTTTTGGAAGTTCTCCTGAACAACCTAAGTGGAAAAGTCTTGCTGCCAGTTTGAGGAATTTAAGGTTGATCTTGTGAATCCCTTAATAATGCTATGTTTAGAAGCCTGTAAACCCCCAGCAACAATGGTGAATTGAATTTTAGAAAAGCCCTCAAGTGAAGAAGGATACTCCACTGTTTAGACCACTTAGTAACCGGGTGTCTTCATGAGCCCCATGTTGACATTCGCGTCAAACAGTGGTCAGAACATGAGTGTCCGGTTGCAACAGCAATGCTACAGCATAGCTGTGGCATTGTTCAAAAAAAAAAAAAAAAAAAAAACAAACAACAAAATAAAATAAAAAGAGAGCATTCCGCTGTTTTAAATTTGCCTAGTAACCGGATGTCTTCATGAGCCCCATGTTGACAGTCGCGTAAAACAGCAATTTAAAATATGAATGTAAAAGCCCACTTTGGTTCGTGTTTTCTGTTGAGTAACCGGGTGTCTTCATGAGCCCCATGTTGACATTCGCGTAAAAAAGCAGAAAAAGACAACTTAGTATAAAAATAAAAAATAAAAAAAAATAAAAAAAAAGAAAATTTCCTATTGTTACTGAAGGCAGGGCTCCTTTGTATAGAGTTATAGGAGTTCGTGAGATCAACTTGAAAAGTCCTTAAGCTGGCCAAGTTCATAACTTAAAAGCTAAGGGTACCTGAACCTCCCTCCGCGTGTTTAGAAAGGAAGTGTTTTGAGAGTAATCTGTGATATGAGCAGTAATTCTTCATACAATGCTCTGGATGATCAGTGAGGATTGGATTGACATGTATTCATTACTATCTGCTTAATAAATCGTTTTGTCTTGTGTGAATTCTACCACTGCTCGAGGACGAGCAGCACTTTTAAGTTTGGGGGTGTGATAACTCGAATTTCTTGAGTTATGGAGTTACATTTTCATGCTTAGATAGCCCATTTTAGGAAGTTAAAATCACAAAAGTCATGGTTCTTGGCACTATAAATGAGAATTATCAATTTTTGACTTTAGTGGCCATTGATGAAAGTTCATTCTTAGCAGCACATGGGAATCGATATTTGTTAGAGCATTTTGAAGTCTTTTAACATGTGATATGTTTTTGGAGGTTGGTTTTTGTTTTTGGTGAATGGCAGGACTTACAGCGTGAAGAAATGCTGAAAATTAGACGTTGCCGCAAAAATGCCACAGCAAAGCTGAAGCAGGCGTTGGCTGACGTGGTCTGCTGAATGTGCACATATTTTAATCCACGCTGGCCAAATTTGATGATGTCAATCATTCTTCCAAGTGTCAGCATCATTGCCCAGCATTACCACAACGTCCACGGCCAGCCAGAGGATCATCCACATATCACAAGTAGGGTTTAAATGTTCCCTTTTTGTACTATAAAAGCTGAGCTGAAAGAAGAGAACAAGGGGGATATACGGGAAAAAGATAACAGAAAAAGAAGGAAAAAAATAACAGAATCGGAAGAGAGAAAAACAGAGCAAAAAGGAAAATCGGAAAAGAAATATAAAGTAGAATTGAGAGCAACTTCGGCCGGATCGTGAGGAATTCAACATCTCAAGAAGGAATTCGTCTGGGTACATTCTTCACAGATCGCATCAGGCATTGGAGCTGTACCAGCTTGATTCGAACCTTGGAAAAGGGGAGATCATTACAGCTTAATTCTGTTTTGTATTGATTTCAGTCTTTCTTTTTGCATAACAGTATTTTGATGTTAAATCAAAGTTGTTTTACGATTTTTGCTGAACTCATGGAAGCTTAATTTAGCTAAGTTGTGAGTCATGAGTACTTGAACAGAATTTGATATCTGTGCAGTTTTGCTTAGCATAATTCTTTTTATTGTTCAATCTGTGCTTATTCAATTTGATTTGGTATTAGATCTTGGAAGGGAATCTGATATTAGCAACTGATTCGTGAATGTTGGAAAACGTTTAATGAATTGACTGAGATTGAATAACATGTGTTTGGTTAGTTTTCAGAGTAAAAATTAATCAAATCTGTGGGTAAGCTAGGAATAGTCATCCATCACATGGTCTTTAAGGATAACGTTCTTAATTGATTTTCTCAAATCTGAATCTACATAGGAATATGCAGACTTAGAATCTGAGAGCTAAACGTAATTTTTTCTATATCCTGACTAGAAAGAATGATGCTATAGCAAAGCTGTAGCACGATTTCAGAACTATGAAAGGAAAGTGACTTGCAACTTATTTCTCCCAATTGTTTGTGCAAATATAAATCCTGAATTTTATACCTGGAAATTTCATTTTAATTCTTGTTAAATTCTGTTTACCATTTTAATCTTTCTCCATAATTGAAATTCATTTAGTTACTTGTCTAGTTAAGTAGATTTTCTTGTAAAAACAATTACATTTGAATACAAAAGCACTTTCCTCGTGGGTACGA
The DNA here is from genome assembly GCA_035233585.1 of Antiaris toxicaria. NCBI lineage: Eukaryota > Viridiplantae > Streptophyta > Magnoliopsida > Rosales > Moraceae > Antiaris > Antiaris toxicaria. Next base: position 51,571,601 of record CP141153.1, read on the forward strand.
CACTCTTTCTCATCATATATTACTTGGATGCGATACGTATACTTGCGTTTAATTGCATATATCACAGATTTGCAAACAACTGGGGCTGCTGCAGCCCCGTCCTACCCGAAGGCAGGGGCTGCAGCCCCACCAAGGTCCGTCGGCCTATCCCGAGGGGTCGTGTCTCGATTTTCGTGCCATATTCCAATTTACCTATTAGGATCTCTAAAAAATTAATTTGAATCCCAATTAAATTGAAATTTTCCACACAATCAAAATTTCAATCTTTAAATCAAATTTAACTTTTGGGAAAAATAAATTACGGTCTTCAATCTTTAATCTCCTGCAAGAATAATTACATAAAATTTCCTAAACCGTTTCCGGTGTACAAAAAATTCTAACCATAAAAATTCTAAGAGACAAAAATTAAAATCCATGGGAAAATTACAGTGTTAACAAACTGCTCCCATGGTAACATAAAAATTCCTAGATACAATTTTTCTAAATTCTAATGAACCATAACCGGTATAAACAAGCATGCTTATAATAATTCAAAAAAATTAAAATAACCACATACTTTATACATAATCCATGATAACAACATAAAGGAACCCTAGAATGCCACTCTCTAAATATCAAATCCATACATAAATAAAAAGACTAAGTAATTGTCTAATTTATGTACATGGCATAGTCATGAGATGGCTCTGATACCAATTGTAGGATAATAAATTGGTAAAAACGTATCAGAGTGGCGCAGCGGAACAAAAAAATTTTTTTAGATCGTTAAATATCTCATAATGCCATATACAATAAACCAACAACAATTAAAACTCATATCTCAAGGACGCCAATCTTGCAGGAGGAGAATGACCGGAGGCTTCAACCAACTAGCCTTCTCTACTATTCTCCAATTCCCGAATGGCTGAGTGTGCGGGCACTCTGAACCTCGATTGGTATGCTAGCACTGCTAGTCTTCTTCCGACCACCCAGATCTCTAAAGAACTTTATTGTCACGATGAGCTGTGCAACAATAAGCTTGCTCACCTGAGAGTCTGTGGTCTGAGAGAACTGGAGTGGCAGGACCTCTATTTATAGACCTGCATGAGGTGATTCTCTGAATTTGAATTGGATTAGGAAAAGATATTTTCCCTTATCCACATCCATAAAATCTGAATTTTTCCAAGGGAGAATCTCCATAATAAAATTCAGTTTTCTTAGTATAAATCCAATCCAAATCTAAACAAGATTTTAACTAGAATTTTATCTCCCTTTTTCAACCCAAAAAATCTGAAAATTTCAAGGAGAATCTCTCCTAAAGATTTCGGCAATTATGGATAAGAGAGAATCAAAAATTCCACTAGGATTTTCAAGCTTGAATCTTATCTTAACCTTATCCAAAAATAACCGAATTTCCTAGGAGAGATTCTCCAAATTTTCGGCCACTTTTCAGGGAGGAGAGAATCCAAATTCAACTGGGATTGAAACTTGAATTTTTCCTTTGAACCTTATCCACAAAAACCGAAATTCCATTGAGGATTATCCTCAAAAATTTCATCCATTTTTGTTGGGATTTAGATTCAAAATTCAGGTAGGATTCTAACAAGATTATCCTCTCCAAATCCAACTCAAATTCGAATTTCAAACCTTGTGGATTTTCCACAACAAATTCGAATCCTACTTGGACTGTGATTCAAATTTTTTTGAATTTCAAATTTCAAATTCAAATTTCAAATTACAAATTTCAAATTCGAATTTCAAATTCAAATTTCAAATTCGAATTTCAAATTCAAATTTCAAATTCAAATTTCAAATTCAAATTTCAAATTTCAAATTTCAAAATTCAAAATTCAAAATTCAAAATTCAAATTTCAAATTCCACAAAACGGTTGTGTTTCAAATTCTTGTTCTCATGGATAATTTTCTACAACTCCAATCCAATCTCAAATAAAATCATGGCAACTTTATTTGGAGTTCGAATAATTGTGTACTTTATTATCCAAAACAAAATCTGAATTAAACCGGAGAGAATCTTGTCTACCATCCTAATCCTGTGTCATCACCATCCATGCATAATAAACTAGCCAATAGCATACACAAATCAATTTGCCAAATGTTAAGGAATTATGTGGAGCTAGCAGAGGGACTGATTGGACATATATGATCGGGCTCCCGTGATTCCATGTGATCATCATTCTTTACCGAACAACTCAATCATATGATCACTAGTTTCAGAGTCACACCACTATAAACCTGAAACTGAACTCCCAATTATATATCGTATTACGTAAGCCTGTGACGAGCTACTATCCAATGACCTTGTCATATATGCAAAACCCTCATATGATATCCATGATCAGCCTTAGGTCAAAGTCCGTTTAATCCTACTGATCAGGCTATCTTAAAGTTCCATTATACTACCGAATCAAGAAAATGATTATTCACCATATGTGAATAAGAAGTCATCCGCCCAGCAGACGACCCAAGGCCTTGTCCATTTTCACATTCAGTATAATGCCTTTAAGAGGATACCTTTAACTCCTCAGAGCTATGATTCCGATATCTACAAACAAACCCTTCATCGTATACAAGTCATGCACCCAACGAACCGGTCTATAAGCTTACTATCTCTGAGACGCTTTAGCCATTGGAACATCAAAGTACACAAGTCATATACATGAAGAAGTTCATTTACTCAGGATTAAGGTTATTGCACAATGAACGTCAAAAGCAGATTGATTCACTCATAGCGGACTACGTAGATCAATCACGCTTTAGTCCCGGTCTAATATGTCACCACCGAGCAACATATCCATGTCTCTACTTGGGAGTCCAGCTCCAGACAGTCAAGACAAACCGTCCCCTCTAAGGCTTTAGACCACATAATAGTCTTAACATGGGTTAGATGCTCGGTCTAACCCCATAGACTACAGACCATAGTTTAGACTGCTAACTTTAGAACATTGTCTTCTCGCATACAAAAGTCCATTGCATGCAATGTTCTAACAGTTTTAACACAAGCAGTCAGTGAGCCATATTTGCTTACATTTACTTTAACATGTAAATAAGACGAGGACAGATAGCAATGTAATGAATAACCTCTATGTATAATTTTATTATCCAGTTCAAAATGAATACATTAAAATGTCTCGAATACTTAGGGCATTTCCTAACACTTAGGGTCCGAATCTGGGGTTTGGTAAAACATAGTGTTTTAAGGAATTTCAATACGGTCGTTTTTACGTCAAATAGGCCTCAGCCAAAAACGAGGCTAAGACAAGTTTTTAGGGTGTTTTTCACTCAGTGTCCAAAATTGGGAACAAAATCCGAACCCAGTATTTAGTCTCGGGTTTTGCTAGAAATGGACACCTTAGAGTTTGAACCAGTTCTCAGACTCAACATGAAAGTTTTAGATCTCATCAAGACTTGAGAACTACTCGTGTGCATCAAAAATTTGGCCATTTCAAGCTTCAAACCGAACCGTTTTTACAGAGACGTAAAACTGGGATTTTTACAAAAAACTGGGCACCAAGCCCATGGTTTTAATGAAATTAGGAGCCATTAGATTTAGATTTAGGCTCCGAGATGAACACGAGATTTGTTCATCTTGTCGAGGATGAAAGCTTTCATGTTCAACAAAATTTCAAACAAAGTCATTTAGACTAAGTTTCAAAATTGTTTTCAAAAGTGGTTCAAAAACCACCTTTAAAATACAAGCTTTAAAAATATGATTTATACACTTCAAAATAAAAATGTGTTTTTAACACTTTAAAATATGAACAAGGTTTTTATAAAAGCATCCCCCACCTTCCAACGGGGTGATAAGGGGGCGGTTTTAAAATAAGGAATTTTTCCAAGATTTTTACAAGCCAACCCCAAACAATTTTTCAAAGTAAAATAGTGTGTGTAGCCCAGTAGGCCATCACACCAAACCAGCCTTAGTAGCCCGATAGGCTAATACCCCAAACAAGCCATAGTGGCCCGATGGGCCATTACACCAAACAAGCTTTAGTAGCCCGGTAGGCTACCACACCCCAACAAGCGAAGTAACCTGGTCGGTTATTACGCTAAGTTCACGTATAGTAACTCGATAGACTACTTAGTTACCAACACGCGAGTTAATCAATTAGTTTACTGAGCAGTAAACCAGTCAAGGGCCGCATTTTGAACAACGCAGTGAGGAACGATGATTAATCTGTCAAGTAGACAATTGATCGAACATGATACGAGTTAGAAACCAAATCCCCATAATAGGCCAATAAGGTACCGACGGGTCTCGGTATCCCATAGAAACACAAGTTATAGTCACTAACATTAATAGTGACTTAACGAGAGTATTAATGAGAAACGTTATCGATGACAGGTGGTAACCTGTGAATTGATAAAGGCGTGATTCAAGTTGCTTGCAATTTAGGTAAGTACAACTCCGCCTATGGCATGAATGAAAATGCTTTTAAATGATATTTTACAGTATGTTAAAATATGTATGCCATGCACACGATGTTGCACCTCATGTTTAAGAGCATGTAGTTTCACAATCAAGTGGATTGATAAAAAAAGCAAGATAGATGTCATACATCCCTACCATGTACGATTTGGGATAGCTTAGAGAAGCCTATGGCTAGAAAAGATAAACAAGACGGTAAGTAGTAAGCGTGTCATACCGGCCCTTTCAAATAAAGGGGTTTTAAGTTAAAGTAGAAAGTTGAGCATCTGTTGATGGCTCTCCAGCTATTTTACCATGGGCATTACTGGTGGTCTGTGCATGCACGGTACTGACACATGGGCCCTAAATAGACAAAAAAAGAAAAGAGAAGTTTAAAGCATAAATGAACATAATCGGATCATACATTAGTTATAGTTCATCATGCTTCTAGATGCATTCAGTACACGATGTTTCTGTGATGCACATATTATGTGAAGTTTTATAATCATTGATATGGTATGTGATATGTTATATGTTAAAGTGGTATATGTGATATATGACTGCTTATATGTTTTTAAGTATGTGCTATGTATAAATATGTTTTGTGGTAAACATGTTGTACTTACTAGGCGTAAAGCTCACGTAGTGTGTTCATGCTGTAGGTAAGCATCCTACGCTTAAATCCCAGTGGGCGATGGTGGCGGTGGAGGCGGATGTGAGGGCGAGGTCATGGAGACACCACGAGTTTATCTTCCGCAAATCTGAGTATCACTATTTTGAATAGTAATAGTTAAATAGTACTTTGAATAGTTACTGTCAGACAGTATTTTTGAATAGTAATCGTTAAATAGTATGTTTGAATAGTAACTGTTAAATGGTATTTTAGAATAGTAATCGTAAACCGTATTTTTAAATAGTAATCGTAAACCGTATTTTTAAATAGTAATCATTAAATAGTATTTTTGAATAGTAATCAATATACGTACGTATACAATAAATACGTACATGTAAAAAGAAAAAAAAATCCCTAATTTTATGATATCTAGTTAAGTATAAGATGCTAGAAAGTATAAGAAAGGCAAGCAAGTCAGTTTTTAAATAGTATGTTTGAATAGTAACTGTTAAATGGTATTTTAGAATAGTAATCGTAAACCGTATTTTTGAATAGTAATCGTTAAATAGTATTTTTAAATAGTAATCATTAAATAGTATTTTTAAATAGTAATCAATATACGTACGTATACAGTAAATACGTACATGTAAAAAGAAAAAAAAATCCCTAATTTTATGATATCTAGTTAAGTATAAGATGCTAGAAAGTATAAGAAAGGCAAGTAAGTCAGTTTTTAAGTGACGGTCCAGGCCACTGAGGGCACGGGGCATCACAGTTGGTATCAGAGCAGTTTCTTGCCATCCTACCTCACATTGCCATACGCCTGCCTCATCTGTCCGAGTAAGTTAGCTTCTGTTTTTCAAAATTTAATAAATAAGTTGACGATTAATTTATAGGAGAATGGCTGCACCGGTTGACCCTCAGCAAGTGTGGGAAGACCGAGAAACGAGCATAGCTTTCATCACCATGTGACCACACACATACGACGGCAGCAACCCATACGAACTCCCTTATTGGATTCATCATATGGAGACAATCTTCGAAGGGTGCCATATTCCACCCCGTCTACAGGTAGTAATGGCCTGCAGCCGATTGCGAGGACTAGTAATGACATGGTGGAACAATTGACACAGGATTAGGGGTCCAGCAATGTAGTGGGATGAGTTCTGCTAAGATCTTCACAACTCCGACGGTCCAGCTAAGGAGGCCGATACCTGGATGGATATGCTCGAGCGATGATACCAGATCCTCTCCAACCCTTGGGATCTCTATGGGGGAGAGACCATGGCACATTATTGTCAGAGATTTCTAGATGCCATGTTGCCACATATCCCTCTGGATAGATACTTTTTAGATGTAGCTGACCTGCTATGGGGAGAGGTACCAGGGTATGTGAGGAACCTCATTCCCTACCCTCCACCATATAAAGACTTGAGGCGCCTGATCCAAGACATAGTGGACGCCGAGAGGGTAGCACTCAACCTTGAACCAGCCCCTCTGTCTCCTGGACACCATATGGATGAAGACGGTGATGAGGCTATCCGCGATGCTCAACCTAGCGATGAGGAGGAGGAGGAGATCCCCGATCACATCAATGACGATAAGGGAGTAGAAATGTATGAGCCCCAAGTCATCATCGCCAGTGATGATGAAGTTGATTTTGCTTGGGGAGATGTGGATGAAGACCCCGAGGAATTTCCCCCCAGTGAAAGCGAGAATGAGGAAATGTTCGACGTAGAGTTAGGATTATCCTCTGAGTAGTAGTAACCCTTTTCACAGAAAATTTTGTTATGTAGAGGGAAACAGTAGCTTTCTCCATCTGACTCAACTTAATGTACTTAATGAGATCATATTTTGGGAAATGTGTGTCACTTCCATCAAATTTAAAATATATATATGTTTTATGAGATGTTTCATGAAAAGTGGTATCATTTTGCCTTGAGGGCCTAAATATGATTTTTCTACGAGTATGATAAAGTATGGTAAAGAGTACAGGACGGTTCCTGGCACTCAGACGATGTCTTAATATGACGCGATAGTTGTATTGAACATCATAAGAATAAGAGAAGAAAGTAAATATATAATATGTGTATCTATGATGCTTAAAATGAAGTTGTTTAGTAAGAAGGAAAATGATGTGTAAATATGAATCCCAAGTACAAAATTTGAGAAGCTTATGTTCGTTTTTTCGGTTATGTGATAGGGTTACATAGGTGACAATGGCAAGGACAAGAGCCCAAACAAACCAAGCTATGCGAGACGACGAGCTACTGGCACGTCTCGCAACAATGCAGGAGACGATGGTAAATCAACAACAGGAGCTTAACTAGCTCAGAGAACAAATGAACTGACAACAACAAGCACTACAACCCATGGAGGTACCAGTCCAAGCTACACCAGCAGCCCCCAACGCTCCCAGAGAGCAAGCGGCCCCACCAGCCCAAGCAGTGCCAGCACCACCGACTGTGGCTGCTCCTGCAGCAGCCAATGTTATTGTACAGCCAATAGGGAGGGCGACTTATACAAGCGGTTTAGACGCATAAAGGTGCCTGAATTTGAAGGACTACAAACCCTATTGAAGCCGACAAGTGGCTGACTGATGTTCAAGTCATTCTAGACCTCGTGTGACTGACCGAAGGAGAGAAAGTCATATGCACATCCCTAGCCCTACGGAAAGGAGCACGCCAGTGGTGGAAGACCGTGGCTATCAGAAGGAACATCAATGAAATGAACTGGGCAGACTTCATCATCGAGTTCAGAGAAATGTACTTCAACAATGAAGCTTTAGCAGTCCAGCAAGATAAATTTAACAATTTGCACCAAGGAGGAATGACGGTCGTGGAGGCCGTAAGAAAATTTGAACAGCTAGCCTGACTTTACCCCGACCTAGTGCCGACTGAGAAGGAAAAGGTCAGGAGGATGTTGAAAATGTTCCGGACAGATATAGCCATCCAAGTCTGCAGCAGTAGCCATGGGCCAACAACCATGGCCGAATGTGTCAGTAGAGCCATCCAGGCTGAGTATTGGCTAGCCCAAGACAAAGAAAGGAGGGCGTAGATCTTCAAGGCGTAGAGAGAGGAGAAGAACCAATCGAAGCCGACCAAGGGCAGATAGCACTCTGAATTTCAGCATAGAAGGTAGATTACAGGAAACAACCAACACAACCGGCCATCCAACAACAACAATAAGAGGAAAGGGAATCCAGGCAATCAGGGCCATCAAAGGAACTTTCCTCATAAGAAAAATAACTGAGGAGGAAACGAAAATCAACACCCGCCTTGTCCAAAATGCGAAAGAAACCATTCAGGAGAATGCCGCCAGGGCACCAACTGCTGTTACATATATGGCAAGGAAGGCCACTTCGCTAAACACTGCCACTTGAATCCGTAAAATCAGCAAGGTCAAGCCCGCCCTATTAGCAGATAGCTGCACGCAGCCCAGGGAAGGATTGAAGGCCCAGCGATCAGTCAAGGTAGATTGAAAGCTCTAGAGCCGTAGAGGAAGATTTATGCCTTTACTCGCGAGGACGTAGAGGCTAGAACCTCGACAGTGGTGACAAGTTAGCTTTCTGTGGCTAACTCCTCTGCACTAGTTTTGTTTGATTGCAGCGCTATGCATTCTTTTGCATCATCAGAATTTGCTAGGAGGTTAAGCAAGAACTTAGATTAGGTGAACCAGACTTTTCGAATTACCCTTACCTTTGGGGAAGTTTTGTTGTCTAGCTATTAGATACATCACATACCAATAGTTATCAGTGGGTACGAGCTGAGCGTGGACCTAATCGTCATCGAGATGTGTGAGTACGACGTGATTATAGGAATGGATTTCCTTGCCAAGTACCACGCCGTTATAGACTACTAGGGATGGGAGGTAACCATCCACCCGAGTGGACATGAAAAATTTGTCTACAAGGGCTTATCATCGAAGCAACCAAAGACGATGATATCGCCAATGAAGGCTTACCAGCTACTATCTAGCGGATGCACTAGTTTTCTCGCACACATAATGGATACGACCCATGAATTGGAAACCAAACTGGACAACGTACCAGTAGTAAAGGAGTTCATGGAAGTATTCTCCAAAGATCTTCCAGGACTTCTGTCACGGCCCAAAATTTAGACACGTGACACGGCAGCCAAATCATAATATCAACCCGAGATTTAAGGAAAGCATTTATTACAAAAACAACGGGTCAACATTATAATTTAGCTAAGCCTAATTATAAAGTAGGATCATAACCACAAAATAAAATAAAGGAGAAAATAAATGCTTTTTAATTCGAAAGTCAAACACAAAATCAGTTTTCAAAAGAAATTACCAACCATAAAATATTCCCAAGCATGAAATTTGAATAACGTGAAATAAAGTCCAAACTTAAAGTCTCATTACATCAGAACGAGAAACAGAAAGAAGAAGATGGAGAAAACAGATAGCATCATCTTCAGGAGTAACGGATATCTCAACGAATTTCGGAACTGCTACCTCCCGTACCTAGAAGTAGTCATTTCGAAATCACAAAGAAAAAGGGACGTGAGCGCTGGCTCAGTAGGACAGAAACAAAGGTGGGTTAACAGATAAAATCTAAAAATATGGCATAATATTCGTTTCCAAAATAATCAACAATTTAAAAAAAATTACATGACATGATAATCACAAAATAATCAACAGTTTCGTGAAAAATATTTTTAATACAAGTTTTATTCTACTGAGGACTTAGCGTAGCTGCAATATACGTGCCCCAATATTAAAATAATAAATCATTAAAACAACCATCATATTATGAGTGAGGACTTGTCGTAGCTATAATATACGTGCCCCAATATTAAAATAATAAATCATTAAAACAACCATCATATTATGAGTGAGGACTTGTCGTAGCTATAATATACGTGCCTCGTATTTGAATTATCCTAGATCATCTCGTTACGGTCTAAATAGGCCGAATGGCCCTGCGCAGGTTTAGGGACCTTCCCCCATGGCATCAACTCTGGGACGCACGCATCATTTACAATGATCGTGAACTAGAGCTCAATTATGTTCACCGGATTATTCAAAAGATGGTATTTACCAAGTTATATTATGCCATTAATCAAAACACGCTTTAAAATACACATTTAATACAAAACACTTTGCATGCGTTTATTTCATCCAAAAATAGTATAATAATTTCATAAACTGAAAACAACATGCCATCGATAAAACAGGGGAATTTAAAACACTTGACTACTCCCAAAAAAGACTAGAACGTCCTACCTCGATTATCGCACAAGCGTTACGATAATGTGATCCACAAATCCAGCAAGAACGTCAAATAAATCCTATAATCACAACATATGATCAGTCTAGGTCTAGACATAATCATCCAATCATTTTAGTGTGCCACAAAAGATTTCAAAACGTTTAATAAACATTTGGGATTTAAAATTTGTGAAAAACTCTAAGTTAGGATATTTCTGGACATGGGCAGACCGACCTAGGCTAATTGTAAAATCCATATCAATTCATTTTTAATCCCAAAAATTCTAAATTTTTAATATGTTAAACTAGACATCCGTAGCTTTAATTCCATTTTTATAATTTTTAGACATCATTTGGTCATTCAATTAGGCCAAAAACCGAGGGGTTGTTTTCAGGCATAAAATCTGGGTTTCAGTTTCAGTTCAATAAAACTGGCAGTTCTGTCCGCCTATATTTAGAAAACTATTTTGACCAGGAAAACGGATGAGTTTGGTTCTAAAATTTTGCAGGCATTTAGGGGACATCTTGAATTTAATTTTAGGCTCAAGAATCACTCGAAAATCGTTTTTAAAACTCAAGTTATGGCTGACAAAAATTTACTATTCATATGGTAATTTTCCAGATTTCTGTTTTTCTGTGTCCAAATTTCGATTAGCCTCAAACCAATTCAATTTTCATCCAATGATCACAAAATTTTGTGGAAAACCTTATTTATATGTCGTTAACACAACCCAAGAATCAAATTGGCAAAAATCATAAAATTTACACATGTTATAATAGGGTTTTTGAAAGGGAAACAACGAGGCAAAATTTTTAGGGTTTGAGAGGGAGATTCACACCTTGTTTGTGCTGCACTATTTTTGATGCTTGGTCTCCTTTTTGGCTGAATTTGTGTGAGTGTTGGAGTCTTCAAAACAGTAGGGAAAACAGTGGAGAAAACCATATAAAAATTCGGATTTAAAACCAAAAGGAGAAGGAAGGAAAAAGTTTGATTTCTCACCTTGTTTTTGTCTAAAAAATTGTTGAATCTTTGAGCTGCCTTTTGATAGGTTTTGTTTGCTGTTTTGGGTGTGTTTTGGGAGAGAAAATTCAGAGAGGAGAGAAGGGAAAGCTGGCCGAATTTTTGAGTGTGAAAGGAAGGGTGAATGAGAGTTAAAAGAGGGTTTTTATACTAGGTTTTCTTTCTTTCCCTTTCTCTTCCTTGTTTGGCCGAAATTTCTAAGGGTAAAAGGGAAAGTTTTTGTGCTGTTTTGAGGCTAGGGTTTTCTCTCTTATTTCCCTTTAGGTAGCCAAAAATTATCCCTTAGTTTTTAAGGAAAAATAATTTGAATTTTGGTTGAGTTTTGACCTAGCTTTTGATTCAAATAAAAATCTTCTTTATTTCCTATACTTTATGGCCGAAATTCCTTCTTTATATCTAAGGGATGAAATTTGAATTTAAATCCTCCTTGGATTTGTGGAATTTAAATTTTAATTAAAATCCCAAGTGATGGCCGAATATTTTAGGGTTTCTTTTTGAAGTTCAAATTGTTGACTTTTTGAGCAGAAATTGACTAGGAAACCAACCTAGGGTTTCCAAAAGATTTTTAATTAATTTTTGGCACACTAATTTTATTTAAATTATATATTGACCCTTAAATAGAATTTAAGGCGTCACAACTTCCGTCGAAGCGGGAGATATCATTCAAAATCAAACTGTTACCAGGATCGACACCCGTATCTAAGGCCCCCTACATAATGGCCCTGGCAGAATTGAAGGAGCTTCAAACTCAGTTAAAAGAGCTGATGGAACGTGGTTTCATTTGATAGAGCTACTCGCCGTGGGGAGCACCAATCTTATTTGTAAAGAAGAAAGATGGAACGTTACGAATGTGCATAGACTACAAGGAGCTGAACAAGATCACGATCAAGAATAAGTATCCATTGCTGTGGATCGACGATTTGTTTGACCAATTACGAGGCACTGCTATATTTTCCAAGATCAACCTATGTTCCGGGTAGCACTAATTGCAGATCTGAGATGCCAACATCCCTAAGACGGCATTCCGAACACGATATGGACATTATGAGTTCCTCGTTATGTCGTTCAGGCTGACAAACGCACTTGCCGCTTTCATGGATCTGATGAATCGAGTATTCAAGGAGTTCTTGGACAAGTTTATCATTGTGTTTATCGATGACATACTTGTATATTCTAAGACAAAGGAGGAGCATGCAGAGCATTTGAGAGCCGTCCTACTCAAGCTTAAGGAGCATCAACTGTATGCCAAATTCTCTAAGTGTTAATTTTGGCTGGAGAAGGTTCATTTTCTCGGTCACGTGGTCTCCCATGAGGGAGTGTATGTGGACCCAGTAAAGGTAGAAGCAGTTAGCAATTGGCCGACTCTGAAGAACATAACTAAAATTCACAGCTTCTTAGGTTTAGCGGGATACTACTGACGCCTTGTGGAAGGATTCTCGAAGCTAGCTGCACCACTCACGACGCTAACCAAAAAGGAAAAAAAGTACGAGTGGTCTGATAAGTGCGAAAAGAGCTTTCAGGAGCTAAAAAGCCAACTCACGACTGCTCCAATCTTGACCATACCAGATGCTGAACAAGGAAATTTTGTAATTTATAATGATGCATCCAAGACTGGACTAGGAGCTGTGTTAATGCAAGGTGGTAGGGTAGTCGCATACGCCTCATGACAACTCAAGAACCACAAAAGGAACTACCTGATGCATCATCTGAAGCTTGCAGTGGTGGTCTTTGCGTTCAAAATATGGAGGCATTACCTATATGGCTTCAAGTGCGAGATTTACACGGACCACCAGAGCCTCAAATACATTTTCACATAGAAGGAGTTTAATATGAGGCAACGAAGATAGCAGGAGTTGGTGAAGGATTATGACTGTGAAATCCTATATCACCCAGGAAAAGCCAATACGGTGGCTGACGCATTGAGCAGGATGCCCTCATCAACGCTTACGACCATTCAAGCCCTGCCGGAAGCACTGCAAAAGGAGCTATAGAGCAGCGAGATTAAGATGTTGACAGGAAGGTTGTCCAAAATGACCCTCCAATCAATGCTCATAGAGGAAATCAAGGCCGGCCAGGACCTCAATTCGTCCCTGCACAAGTTCAAAAGGGAGGCAATGGAGGACCAAAATTTAGAATTTCAGGTCTCTAAGGATGGTATACTCTATTTCGGAGATAGAGTGTGTGTTCCAAAGAATGAAGAACTCAAGAAGCGGATCCTGTTAGAAGCTCATGACATGCCATACTCGATACATCCGGGAGCAAATAAGTTTTACCAGGGCTTGAAAGGAAGTTTTTGGTGGCCAAACATGAAGAATGACGTCACTGAGTTCGTAGCAAGGTGCCTCACCTGCAAAAAAATTAAAGCAGAACACCAGCGACCAGGAGGAGAGCTGTAGAAGATCGAGCTACTAGAGTGGAAATGGGAGCAAATTAACATGGATTTCGTGGTCGGATTACCTAGAACCTCAAGTGGGAATGATACCATCTGGGTAATTATGGATCGACTAACGAAGTCAGCTCGATTTTTAGCCATGAAGTTGAGCTACTCGATAGAGAGGTTAGCAGAAATGTACGTCACTTAAGTAGTAAGACTACACGGAGTACCCAAATCGATCATCTCAGATCGTGATGGATGCTTCACTTCCAGGTTTTGGTAGAGCGTTCAAGCTGCAATGGGAACCAAATTGAAGTTCAGCACCGCTTTCCATCCTCAAGCTGATGGTTAGTTTGAGAGGACTATACAAACATTAGAAGATATGTTGAGAGTGTGTGTCTTAGACTTCAAGGGGAATTGGGATCAGAAGCTGCCATTGATAAAGTTCTCGTACAATAATAGCTATCATTCCTCGATTGGGATGGCTTCGTACGAGACACTTTATGGAAGAAGATGCCGATCTCTGATTCACTGGCACGAGACTGGAGAAAAACAGCTCACCAGCACCGACTTCGTTAAGGATACAACAAGAACTATGAAGCTTATACGAGAGAGACTGGATACAGTGCATAGTCTATGGCGGTCCGCCCTTCGTAGAGATCATACAATACTATTACAGTTAAGCTTCATAGCTAACTGCGATAGATTGTACTATCATGGGTTGCCGACTAATCTATCTCTCTTGTAAAACATGACATTTTTGGGGGATTTTTTTTTTAAACATCATGTAAAACATTATCCACTAATCACTTTGTTTACAAGTACAAAGTAATTTACATAATACAGTACTTTCGTAAAATATATATTATTACAAAAGAACTGTTTTTTTTTCCTTTCTTTGTTAACGCTCAACAGAAAAACTCTAGCAGAACCATATCCCTAGGCTTCCCATCCCATTTGACACTCGCTATCTCGTCTGCCATCCAGCCATACAAAGCTAGTGAGCTGGTTGCTTACCTGCAACATAAGCAAAATTGGTGAGCTACAGGCTCAGTAAGTTTAAACATACAAGAAATAAAATTTTTATGAATAGTAACTTTGACTACTATTCATCATAAATAGTAAATTTGACCACTACACAGTATATCAACAATACATCAACCATAATGTTAGTACTCCCATGAAACTGTCTTATGCTCAATTATGGCATAGTTTCAGTTTTAGGTAATTATCCTTATTTATGTTCTGGTTTTGAGCTCATGTTGGCCGTACCATTTTAGTGCGCATGACTAGGAGTGGTACATCAGTGCTGACCTTCATAGCCTTAATCTCATCATCATAGCCCCGAAGGCAAAGTTTACCTCCCTGTATGGAAGGCTGGTATGCCAAAAATGGTTTCATTACCGACTTTTTAAAGTTCTAACCCAGTGACTTCATATTGCCCCGTGGTTAGGAATGGTTCACATTTTAATTTCACGTGAGTGAGTTTCATTAACCTCGCTCTAGTACCCGAAACACAATTTATTATGTGTCCCATTTTCAATAGTGTCCGTAGCACATTTCGTCTCTCTCTCTATTCTATAATAGTGCCCGTAGCACATATGTACCTAACTTACAGTTAGTACATCAAAGTTAGCAATAATAATGCTACATGTTGTAGACAAGTAAATGTCTGAACTTACCTTATCCGTTTCTTCTCCTTTTCCTTCCTGGATCTTTAATCGCTCTCCTTGTGGGTCGATTTTGGGATCCTACAGACAAAACCTTGTTTGTTAATTTCATTTCCATTTATAGTTTTTATTTTTTTATTAAAAAGCTTAAATAAAACCTATTTATAACTTTTTAGGCTTTATTTATCATTTTTCTCAACATTTGAAAAATTATTATTTTGCCCTGTATTTTGGTAAAATTACAATTATGCCCCTGATGGGATTTTCTCATTCTAGACTGTACTTTTGGCTCTCAAGAACTTTTCTGACTCTTTTCTTATTCATTACCGGGTTCGTTTCTATTTTATTTCCATTTTTCACCTTCCCGACCCTCGGGAAGCACTATTCTGTCCCTTACGTCGGTTTAGTGATTTTCTATCGTTTCGGAGTCTCAAATGGACGTTTTACTAGTATTTAAAATGTTCATCTAGACTTTCCCGATTTAGGTCTCCGAGACTTGAATTTTCCGTACCCGACTTGGACCTTTACTTCGTTTTCCAAGCCCCCCCCCCTCGGGGTCGGTTTTTCAGTTTCACTCACATTTTACATTTTTAAAGGAACGGGTTACTATTCATGAACCACCCCTTAGGTTTCCCTTATTCAATTTTCCGCAAGGGACTCGGGTTTCTAACCCGACCTTAAACTTTTATTCTCAATTCCCTTTTTACCCTAAACACCGTTTTTCGAAATTTCGTTAGCATTTCGGCGTAAATTTAAGGCTACCGGCGTTAGGTACGCCTCGAACCATGTGTACCTGCCACATACTATACCAAAGTCCTATTTTATGTAAAAGTTTCCCAAACTTTTACATAAAAGCTCACACATTTTTCAATTCACATTTGAACCACAATTCAACAAAATTCTTTCAATTTTACCCTTAGGTTTAGCCATAGTTTTCATACTCAAAACTTAGTTAAAACTATCCAATCTTTAAACCAAATTTTTGGCCATTCAAAGGCTATTACCTAGCACATTTTCAAGCCATTTTCCATGCATTTTACAACACAATTCTTAGGGTTTTTCAACACACATAACCCACAGCCATTTTAGGTAAAAACATGCATAACATTTTGTTTCATGCTTTTAACCTCATAACCAACATTTCCATAATTCAATGCATGATTTAAACTATCCAAACATCAAGTTAATCATGCAAAAATGTTCACCAAACCCTAACTACACCACACGATCATATTAGGGAATTTAGATACCAAAATTTTTCCAAGCTTTCTAACCATGCAAATCATGCTTTCCATATAACCAAAACATGATTTAAAGCATTACAACACTTAACCAACAATGAATCCATGATCAAACACTTAGGTAACCCATGGATTTTCCATAAAAAAAAACCAACCAAAACTTTGTTTTTCTTTAAACAAAATACATGGTTTTTCTTCTAATCAAACCATAAGCAAAACCCATATACCAAATCAACCATAAAATTTCTCATCCTTTAAGCCAACCAACCCACGGATTTTTAATGAAATTTCAAGGAAAAAATGCAAACCAAAGATGGCTACCTTGATTTCTTGCTTCCCTTGACTTCAATGATGAGTTTGCTACCACTTTTGTGACGAAAGTTTGAAATTTTGGCTTGGTTCTCCTTTGGTTGCTCACGGTTCTCTCTTGCCAACACTTAGAAAATTTTTTTTGCTTGGTTTTGCTTTGAATTAGCTACAGTTCCTTATGTTTCAATGTGGCCGACTCATTTCGCTAGAAAAACTAATTAATTTGGCTTCCAACCAATGAAATTTCAACACTTTTCATAGCATTTCTTTCCACATTTTTACCAAAATTAATTTGGCTAATTTTGGCAAAATCTAGGCCTTTGGATCAAAAGTAAATTCAATCTTGGCCGTTAATGCCACCAACCACCATTTTTAAATCGTTTAATAAATGGCTTAATGATGTCATTAATACAAAGTAAAAAGTTTGACTTTGACTTCACTATTCATATTAATTCGACTACTTTTTGACCAATGTCGGATTAAGTCGAAATTTTCTTGAAATCGTCCCGGTAGGTTCCTGAGGTCTCCTGTGCAGTCGGATCAATTTATACTACTTCCGTTTAATCAAAATCAATCCCGAAAGTTTTTCGTCTTTTTAGTGCACCATAATGCACCGATTAGGTTTGCAATGCCGTTTTTAGCACCGTTCCACCCGTTTCAATTCAGTGAACTTTATCAACACTGAATTCTTACCCATTAGTATTGTTAGAACATCCTTTCACAGTCTAAACAATATAAATACATTCATTTTACTATTTAAATAGTACAAATTGTTATATACATACATTTGTACATTTTCTTCCGAGAATGCCAGAATTTCCCAGTTGTCACATTCACCCCTCCTTATAAAACTTTCGTCCTCGAAAATTAGAACAAGTGGGGGTATAAACTCCTCATCTCTGTTTCTCGTTCCCACATTGCTTCTTCAATGTTGTGATTTTTCCACAAAATCTTTACTAGTGGGATTGTCTTATTCCTCAGTACTTTCTCTTCACGAGCCAGTACTCGAATACGTTGTTCTTCATATGTCAAACCCTCGTGGATCTGAATAGGTTCATGCTTCAACACATGGGACGGATCTGGTACATACTTTCTCAGCATCGACACATGAAATACATTATGCACTGCTAACAATTCAGGAGGTAACGCTAATCTATAAGCGACCCTTCCAATGCGTTCGATAATTTCATAAGGTCCGATATGTCTTGGACTCAGTTTTCCCTTCTTACCGAAATTCATAATCCCCTTCATAGGCAATACCTTAAGAAACACGAAGTCTCCTTCATTAAACTCCAAGGATCTTCGCCTCTTATCTGCATAACTCTTTTGTCGACTTTGCGCAATTCTCATTTGATGCTGAATTCTTGCAACGGCATCGGAAGTTTCTCGTATAAAATCTATCTTATGCAGCTGTTTTTCTCACAGGTCATACCAGTGTATCGGTGATCTGCATTTCTGTCCATAAAGTGCCTCATAAGGTGCCATTCCTATAGAAGCTTGGTAACTATTATTATATGAGAATTCAATTAATGGTAACTTCTCATTCCAAATTCCCGCAAAAATCCATTACACAAGCTCGAAGTATGGCTTCTAATGTCTGAATGGTCCACTCTGACTGTCCGTTTGTTTGTGGATGAAATGTCGTACTGAGTCTCAATTCAGTACCCATGGCTTCTTGCACACACTTCCAGAAATTCGAAGTGAATCGTGCATCTCGATCTGATACAATGGATTTTGGTACTCCATGTAATCTGATGATATGAGCTATATACAACTGAGCAAATTTTTCCAACAAAAAAGTCATCTTGTGTAGGAAAATAAATCGGTAAAAACGTATCAGAGTGGCGCAGAGGAACAATAAAAAATTTTTAGATCGTTAAATATCTCATGATGCCATATACAATAAATCAGCAACAATTAAAACTCATACCTCAAGGACGCCAATCTGCAGGAGGAGAATGACCGGAGGCTTCAACCAACTAGGCTTCTCTACTATTCTCCAATTCCCGAATAGCTGAGTGTGTGGGCACTTTGAACCTCGATCGGTATGCTAGCACTGCTAGTCTTCTTCCGACCACCCAGATCTCTAAAGAACTTTATTGTCACGATGAGCTGTGCAACAATAAGCCTGCTCACCTGAGAGTCTGTGGTCTGAGAGAACTGGAGTGGTAGGACCTCTATTTATAGACCTGCATAAGGTGATTCTCTGAATTTGAATTGGACTAGGAAAAGACATTCTCCCTTATCCATAACCATAAAAATCCAAATTTTTCCATGGGAAAATCCCAACAATAATATTCGGTTTTTTAAGGATAAAACCAATCCAAATCTAAACAAGATTTTAACTAGAATTTTATCTCCCTTTTTCAACCAAAAAATCTGAAATTTCCTAGCAGATTTTTCTCCAAATATTCGGCCACATTTAGGATAAGGGAGAATCAAAATTCCACTAGGATTTTCAAGCTTGAATCTTATCTCAACCTTATACAAAATAACCGAATTTTCCTAGGAGATTTCCTCCATAATTTCAGCCACTTTTCAGGTAAGGAGAGAATCCAAATTCAATTAGGATTGAAACTTGAATCTTCCCTTGAACCTTATCCACAAAAATCGAAATTCCATTGAGGATTATCCTCAAAAATTTCGTCCACTTTTGTTAGGATTTAGATTCAAAATTCAAGTAGGATTCTAACAAGATTATCCTCTCCAAATCCAACTCAAATTCGAATTTCAAACCTTGTGGATTTTCCACAACAAATTCGAATCCCACTTGGACTGTGATTCAAAATTTGAATTTCAAATTTCAAATTCGAATTTCAAATTCAAATTTCAAATTTCAAATTTCAAATTTCAAATTTAAATTTCAAATTCAAATTTCAAATTCGAATTTCAATTTCAAATTTCAAATTCAAATTTCAATTTCAAATTTCAAATTTCAAATTTCAAAATTCAAATTTCAAAATCCACAAAACGGTTGTGTTTCAAATTCTTGTTCTCATGGATAATTTTCTACAACTCCAATCCAATCTCAAATAAAATCATGACAACTTTATTTGGAGTTCGAATAATTGTGTACTCTATTATCCAAAACAAAATCTGAATCCAACCGGAGAGAATCTTGTCTACCATCCTAATCCTATGTCATCACCATCCATGCATAATAAACTAGCCAATAGCATACACAAACCAATTTGCCAAACGTTAAGGAATTATGTGAAGCTAGTAGAGGGACTGATTGGACATATATAATCAGGCTCCCGTGATTCCATATGATCATCATTCTGTACCGAACAACTCAATCATATGATCACTAGTTTCAGAGTCACACCACTATAAACCTGAAACTGAACTCCCAATTATATACCATATTACGTAAGCCTGTGACAAGCTACTATCCAATGACCTTGTCATATATGCAAAACCCTCATATGATATCCATGATCAGCCTTAGGTCAAAGTCCGTTTAATCCTACTGATCAGGCTATCTTAAAGTTCCATTATACTACTGAATTAAGAAAATGATTATTCACTATATGTGAATAAGAAGTCATCCGTCCAGCAGACGACCCAAGGCCTTGTCCATTTCACATTCATTATAATGCCTTTAAGAGGATACCTTTAACTCCTTAGAGTTATGATTCCGATATCTGCAAACAAACCCTTCATCGTATACAAGTCATGCACCCAACGAACCGGTCTATAAGCTTACTACCTCGGAGACGCTTTAGCCATTGGAACATCAAAGTACACAAGTCATATACATGAAGTAGTTCATTTACTCAGGATTAAGGTTACTGCATAATGAACGTCAAAAGCAGATTGATCCACTCAAAGCGGACTTCGTAGATCAATCACGCTTTAGTCCCGGTCTAATATGTCACCACCAAGCAACATATCCATGTCTCTACTTGGGAGTCCAGCTCCAGACAGTCAAGACAAACCGTCCCCTCCAATCCTTTAGACAACATAATAGTCTTAACATGAGTTAGATGCTCTGTCTAACCCCATAGACTATAGACCATAGTTTAGACTGCTAACTTTAGAACATTGTCTTCTCGCATACAAAAATCCATTGCATGCAACGTTCTAACAGTTTAGCACAAGCAATCAGGGAGCCATATTTGCTTACATTTACTTTAACATGTAAATAAGACGAGGAAAGATAGCAATGTAATGAATAACCTCTACATATAATTTTATTATCCAGTTCAAAATAAATACATCAAAATGTCTCTAACGCTTAGGGCATTTCCTAACATCTTGACAGTAATAAACTGCGCCGTATTGGTCAGTCTGTCTACAATAACATAGATGGCATCATAACCTTCTCGGGTTTTTGGTAGTCTCATTACAAAATCCATCGTAATGTGTTCCCATTTCCATTAAGGAATCTCCAAAGGTTCCAATCTTCCTGTTGGATGTTTATTTTCAGCTTTGATTCTCTGATAGGTCATGCATCTGCTCATGAAATTTCACTATATCATTCTTTATCCCTTTCCACCAGAACTATAAATTCAAGTCTTGATACATCTTACTAGGTCCGGGATGAACTGAATATGATGTCTCATGGGCTTCTGACATGATCCGTCTTCTAAGTTCCTCATCAGCTAGAACATTAATTCTTCCTTGATAGAGGATCATTCCATCCTTGGAAATTTCTTCTTGAGAACTTGTCATTCTTGGATCTCGTCTTTGAGCTTCCTTGATATCCTTAAACAAGGATGATTCCACTTGGAGTGCAGCCAATCTTCCAGATATCAGCTCCAAGTTCAAAGAATTTATCTCTTGCTGCAATGGTTTCGGAAGCCTTTTTATTGGTAGCTGGTGTGATATGGTAAACTTTCTACTTAAAGCATCTGCTATGTGGTTGGCCTTCCCTGGATGATATAGGATTTCACAATCATAATCCTTTACCAGTTCCAACCATCGTCTTTGTCACATATTGAGCTCCTTTTGCATGAAGAAATACTTCAGGCTTTGGTGATCAATAAAAATCTGACATTGGGCTCCATAGAGATAGTGTTACCAAATTTTAAGTGCAAACACTACTGCAACAAGTTCAAGGTCATGTGTAGGGTAATTCTTTTCATGATCCTTTAATTGACGTGAACCATAGGTAATTACCTTGTCGCCTTGCATCAGGACTGCTCCCAATCCTATTTTAGATGTATCATTGTAGATCATAAACTTCTCCCCTTCAGTGGGAAGCGTAAGGATTGGTGCGCTTGTCAGCCATCTCTTTAACTCCTGGAAGCTTCTTTCACATTCCATAGTTCACTCATACTTTCTTTCCTTGCGTGTAAGAGTAATAAGAGGTGCAGCTAAACGCGCGAATCCCTCTACAAACCTCCGATAATAACCAGCTAACCCCAAGAAACTGCGTATTTCCGTCACACTCTTTGGTGTAGGCCATTGGTTAATTGCATCTACCTTCATTGAATCTACAGCAATACCTTCCTGGGATACAACATGTCCGAGGAAATGTACTCTATCTAGCCAAAACTCGCATTTTGAAAATTTGGCATACAGTTGATGGTTCCTTATCGTATGCAACACGGTCCTCAGACGCTCCTTATGCTCCTCATGAGTCTTTGAGTATATAAGAATGTCATCAACGAATACAATGACAAACTTATCCAAATACTCTTTAAAGATTCTGTTCATCAAATCCATGAACGCTGCTGGCGCATTTGTTAATCCGAATGGCATCACAAGGAACTCATAATGACCATAACGAGTCCTAAACACCGTCTTAGGAATATCACTTTCCTTAATTCTCAGCTGGTAATATCCTGATCGTAAGTCGATCTTAGAAAATATCGCTATGCCTTTTAACTGATCGAATAAGTCATCCATTCTAGGTAACAGATACCTATTTTTTATCATAACCTTATTCAACTCCCGGTAATCAATGTACAAACAGAACGTTCCATCTTTTTTCTTGACGAACAACACAGGTGCACCCCACTGAGAATAACTCGGTCTGATGAATCCTTTGTCCAAAAGCTCCTTTAATTGTTCCTGCAGCTCCTTTAACTCCACTGGAGCCATGCGGTATGGTGCTTTGGAAATAGGTGCCGTTCCAGGCATCAACTCAATTTCGAACGAGATTTCCCTCTCTGGAGGTATCCTTGGTAACTCTTCTGGAAATACGTCAAGAAATTCATTAACAACAGGAACATCTTCAGGTTGAAGCTTCTGTTCCTCTGTGGTATCCATCACATATGCCAGATATCCCATACAACCACTGGCCATCAGCTTACTTGCTTTCAGCGAACTAATCATCATCTTCTCGAGTTTTTGAGAAGCATCTACGTACTCGAAACTCTCTTTTTCCTCGGGTTAGAATACTATTTTTCGATTTTGACAGTTGATCGTAGCTTGATATTTCCCTAGGAAATCCATGCCTAGAATCACATCGTAATCCACGATCTTCATTACGATCAACTCAGCATATAGCTCCCTATTTACCACATATACTGGTACATGAGGTAGCCAGTAATTAGACAACAATACTTTCCCAGAGGGTAAAGCTGTTTTAAATATTTTTCCCATATAGTCCTTAGGATGTCCTATCTTGTCAGCAAATTCATAGGAAACAAAAGAATGCATAGCACCGGAATCGAGTAGTACAGAGGCTACATGACCAACGACAGGAAGCTGACTTGTCATCACATTTGATGTTCCTACCTCTGCATCCTCCATAGTCTAGGCCATTACACAAGCATCAGCACGTGGCACACGCTCCTAGCGTTGCGGCCTTACTGGAGTCTCTTCAAGCCTGGCCTGAAGGGAATGAGCTTGTGGGCATGTTTGGTATGGTTGGGAAGTGCCTTGTACACCCTGTCAGTTGCTTGGATAGTTCCTGGCATAATGACTTTCCTTTCCACATTCATAACAAACAAGTGGCCCAAATCTGCATTGCCTAAAATGTCTCTTCCTGCATGTAGGACAATTTGGTACATTGGATTCCGCATTACTAGCTGTTTTTCGTTGCTGGTTTTGATTATTTGCCTGGCGATTTCTAGTTAAATTGCCTTTCCTCTTGTTTTGCTAGGATCCTTGATTATTTCCCTGGCCTGGTTTAGCATTCTGATTAGGCTTGCTAGATTGACCAGCTTGTGTGGACTTAGCCAAAGCTCTCTCCTTTTTCTTGGCCTCCCAGTTCTTCTCTCTTTCCTCCTTTTGTTGGGCTATATGAAACTTAGCTCTTATAGCACGACTAACACAATCTGCTGTAGCAGTAGGCGGTATTTATCCAGTATCTATCAATGCCGCAATTTCTAGCCTGAACATCCCGATCATTTTCTGTATTTTCTATTAGGAAATACCCTAAGCATTAAAGACATTTTGATGTATTTATTTTGAACTGGATAATAAAATTATATATATAGAGGTTATTCATTACATTGCTATCTGTCCTCGTTTTATTTACATGTTAAAGTAAATGTAAGCAAATATGGCTCCCTGATGCTTGTGTTAAACTGTTAGAACGTTGCATGCAATGGACTTTTGTATGCGATAAGACAATGTTCTAAAGTTAGCGGTCTAAACTATGGTCTGTAGTCTATGGGGTTAGACCGAGCATCTAACTCATATTAAGACTATTATGTTGTCTAAAGCCTTGGAGGGGACGGTTTGTCTTGACTGTCTGGAGCTGGACTCCCAAGTAGAGACATAGATATGTTGCTCGGTGGTGACATATTAGACCGGGACTAAAGCGTGATTGATCTACGAAGTCCGCTTTGAGTGGATCGATCTGCTTTTGACGTTCATTATGCAGTAACCTTAATCCGGAGTAAAAGGATAGCTTCATGTATATGACTTGTGTACTTTGATGTTCCAATGTCTAAAGCGTCTCAGAGGTAGTAAGCTTATAGATCGGTTCGTTGGGTGCATGACTTGTTTACGATGAAGGGTTCGTTTACAGATATCAGAATCATAGCTCTAATGAGGAGTTAAGGGTATCCTCTTAAAGGCATTATACTGAATGTGAAAATGGACAAGGCCTTGGGTCGTCTGCCAGGCGGATGACTTCTTATTCACATATGGTGAATAATCATTTTCTTAATTCGGTAGTATAATGGAAGTTTAAGATAGCCTGATCTGTAGGATTAAACGGACTTTGGCCTAAGGCTGATCATGGATATCATATGAGGGTTCTGCATACATGACAAGGTCATTGGACGATAGTTTGTCACAGGCTTACGTAATACGATATATAATTGGGAGTTCAGTTTCAGGTTTATAGTGGTGTGACTCTGAAATTAGTGATCATATGATTGAGTTGTTCGATAAAGAATGATGATCATATGGATTTGCGGGAGCTCGATTATATATGTCCAATCAGTCCCTCTACTAGCTCCACATAATTCCTTGACGTTTGGCAAATTGATTTGTGTATATTATTGGCTAGTTTATTATGCATGGACGGTGATGACATAGGATTAGGATGGTAGACAAGATTCTCTCTGGTTGGATTCAGATTTTGTTTTGGATAATTGTAATAACCGGGAAATTTTACTATTCTCAGAATATAGTAAATTGCATGTACATGATGAATTTCATGTTTAAAATGTGAAATGTATGATTAATATTGTGTAGAACGAGATAAAATGTTCTAACGATATTACAGATTAAGAATTCGGTGATGTAAAAGCATGCCGAATTGAGCTAGGGAAAAGCAGTGAACTGTAAACCCCAGTACGTGACTCAGGGTAAGCTGAGTGCACAAAAAGATAAAATACTGATAGTAGTGATTTTAGACGTGATTGCGTGTGTGTGTGTTGCACATAGTATTGAGAAGTTGGTCTAGATGACATCTTCTTGACCTAAAATTGATATATTTAGATTCAGCATGCTCAAATTAGTCAATTGAGCATGAAAAGTAATATTTGATCCGGAGATACGCAGTATCAAGAAATTGGTCAAGATGACATTTTCTTGATATAAAACTGATATATTTGGAATCAGAATGCTCTAATTAGTCAATTAAGCACAAAACGAAAATTTTGACCGAGAAATGTACAGTATCGGAAACTAGTCGAGATGACCTCGGATGACGACGAAATTGATATATTTGGATTCAGGACGTCCAAATTAGTCAGTATAGCCTATCAGAATACTCAAATTAGTTAATTGAGCACAAAGGTAATTTTTGACGGGGAATTTGCAGTACCGGAAACTGGTCAAAACGATCTCGGATGAAAACGAAACTGATATATTTGGGTTTAGCACGTCCAAATTAGTCAGGATAGCTCATGTTGAAAATTTGGACAAAAAGGGTATAAAAGGGTGAAATTGCTGAAAAGGCCCCATAATTTTCATTTTCTAGATTTTCTCCCTCACACCTACACCGTCGGTGAACAGTAACCGACCACCGGAAACGGTGTCCGTTTTCGACACCACCGGTCTCGTTGGAAAGCTCTCGACGAGCTGAGTCCAACGGTGTGCTGAATCAACGGAACCGACGCCAGAGAACGCCGCACGAGCCGCCCGAAGCGGCCGGTGGCCGGAAATTTCAAACGGCCGTATCTCCGCCGTCTGACCTCCGATCGACACGATTGTAGTCCCAAAAGCTTCGTCTTGAAGAGTAGAACAAAACCCAAGCTTCATTTCGGCTCAACAGTCGCCGGATCGCACCGCCCGAAGCCACGCCGTCGCCGTCGTGAAGCCGCCATGGAATCCGTCGTTTCCGGCCGAGTCGAGGGACACCGTGGGTGTCAAAATACTCAGAAGATGATGGGGAACAAAAGCCCTCAAACAATTTCGGGCAACAACCCCGGCACGGTGGAGATTCAACGCCACCGCCGTGGGCTGAGTTTCGAGGAAGATTGCCGACGATCGGAGTCTCCAATGGTGAAATTGACAACACCAATGGATTCCTCTCGTTGAGATCTTCAAGGTGGGCACCTCCGTTGTTCGCGCCGCCGCCGTTCGCCGCCGGTCAATGTGGTCAACGCCGGTCAACGGTGACCCGGGGGCGGAAAAATGAAGAATGGCCCGTTGGCCTATTTTCGACGTTCTGGACACATCCGCGACATCAGAATTGCCAACCGGAATTTTGAACGTGAAGAACAGAGGCAAAAAGTTTGCGCGGTCGAGACCGAACGGTTCGTCCAATCGCCGACGAGACGATTTCGTTAACGATTTCGTTTCCTTTCATTCCTTATGTATATATTGGAATGATTTGTATGTAATTTGTATTGAAATTGTAAAAAGAAAAGAAAAAAAAGAGTAAAATGAATGAAATGTCAGAAAAAGAAAATGTATAGGAAATGTGAATATTTTTACGTAAAAAGTTGAGTTTTACGTAAAAATTAGGCCTCTGGTATAGTACGTGGTAGAATAAAATAGGTTAGATGGTTTTGAGGCGTTTCCTAAACGCCGGAAACCTAGAAATTTAGCGGAAATACTGCCGAAATTTTGAAAACGGCACTATGGGAATTTGGTGAAAAACGAGAGGCAAATTGTGCTCGGTAATGGAAACCGAGACCCTTCGATGAGTTAGGCTCAGAAAATGGGAAAATGAACCTTTGAGGAATAGTAAACCATCCCTCCGAGATTGTGAAAATGTAAGAGAACGGGAAAACCAATGGCAAGGGTATTTTAGGAAACGAAAGGTAAATTTGAGGTCAGGATGAAAACCCGAGCCCATGCGGTGTCTAAGGCTCGGGATTAGCATAACAAACGTTTCAGGAGTAGTGAAATACCCATTTAAGGTTCCGAAACGTGAGAAAAACGAGAAACGACCCTAGGTGTCGGAATAGTATCACCCGAGGGTCGGATGACCAATAGTCGTCTATGGAACAGCAATGGATGCTGTAAAAGTGTGTAAAAGCTTAAGAAATATTATTTTATGATATGTGGGCTTAGAAAATCCTGTTAAAAGTCACAGTAAGCATATAACGATCCTGAGACCCGTCAGGGGTAAAATGGTCATTTTGACCAAAAATTTTCGAAAGGCTCGGAAAGGACCGTGAATGCCTAAGGATAGTTAAAATGAAATTATAAAAGTTAAATTTGGATCTTAAACCAACAAAAAGTAGGTTGATGATGAGAAATCAAATCAGGGGCAAAATGGTAATTTTTCCAAGAGTTAGTGTAAAAATGGAAAATGGGATTTTAGATTCCTAAGATCATTTACGGAAAATAAAACGTAGAATTTTTACGTTCTACTAACTTTTGAATATGAAATGAAGATTTAGAATAACCGTAGTTATTCCGGTTATAGGAACTCGATCCAGACACGGCAAAGGAACGTCTGCGGAGCCGGGGAAGGAAATGCTTGCGAAAGTATCTGTAAGTTCAAACATTTAATTGACTGCAACATGAATAGACTATTATGTCTAGGTGTGATATGTGTAAGTTCCAGCATTCATTTGTCTGCTCATGAACATTCTGATGTTGTTCATTATATGAATGAATTGATCTGTTATGTCCAGGTTTATGTGCTATATGAATGTTTCATAGCGCGATGCTATGATAAATGTTTGGTAAGCTCAGATATTTACATGTCTGCAGCATGAATTACTATTTGATTGATTTAAGTACTTTTCGTACAAACTTGTAAAGTTCTACGGGCAATAGGGGTGTAGTTAAACTAACTCAC
The DNA here is from genome assembly GCA_035233585.1 of Antiaris toxicaria. Taxonomy (NCBI): domain Eukaryota; kingdom Viridiplantae; phylum Streptophyta; class Magnoliopsida; order Rosales; family Moraceae; genus Antiaris; species Antiaris toxicaria. The sequence goes on from CP141153.1 coordinate 51,600,083, forward strand.
CTAATGAAATGAGAAAGTAAAAAGTGTATAAATAATACACTATGGAGAAGTGTTAAGGCACTATAGTGTGGTTAATTAAAAACACACACAAAGAAATAAATGTAAAGACCTACAAGCAATAAGGGTTCCACCGTGGGATGATTCATATGAATGTCACCGGTGAGGAACTATAAGAAAGATGGTAATGAAACCACTAAGGCGTACCGCCCCTCCAATATAGTGGTGGAGGTTTTTCTCAGATCCTACGAGGATATCAGGGCTGTGGAGGCCGATGTTCTAAGGTCACTCCTTAGACCCTCCCAGTCAGCGCGCTAATAATCATCGGTACTGCTATAAACAGAGTTCTAAACTAGAAATCCAATAGAGAATAAACAATCAATAAAATGATAAAAATCATAATTGAGCGTAACCGAAATTTACGTTAGAGTAATGTAAATTCAGTTAGAGTATGTGAATAGTATCCCGATAGAGTAAAGTGAATAGTAACCAGTTAGGGTAACTATTACTATTCATCGATCGAAGGTCAAAATTACTATTCATAAGAAATTGAGTTTTAATGTTTTTGAATCAATACGATTCTTACTATGTATGTTTGAACTTACTGAGCCTGTTAGCTCATCAGTTTGTTCATGTTGCAGGTAAGAAACCTGTCCAGTAGATTCTGAATGGCGACAGGATGCGAGCGTGTCAAAGGGATAGGGAATCCACTGTGGATATGGTCCTGCTACAAGTTTTCCGTTGAGCGTTGAAAGAGGAGATTTGAATAAAGAAAAGACATGTATTGCAAAAAGAGTTGAATTATATATTGTGTATAAAGTATGTTTGTACTTTTAAAGGTGACAAACATAGTTTAGTTTAATTACGTTATATTTACAAACAAGAAAATGTATTTAAAAAAAATGATTCCAAATTTCACAACGGGTTTAAAGGAAAGAAAAGAATTTAGGCGACCCGACGAAGTTCACGAGCTATTGTAGTCGGCTAAGGAGCTTAAGTGTAATAGTTTGGGTGGACCGAGGTCGGGGGCGTCACAATAATAGAGTACACAATTATTTGAACTTCAAATAAAGTTGCCATGATTTTATTTGAGATAGGATTGGAGTTGTAGAAAATTATCCATGAGAACAAGAATTTGAAACACAACTGTTTTGTGGATTTTGAAATTTGAATTTTGAAATTTGAATTTTGAATTTTGAAATTTGAAATTTGAATTTTGAATTTGAAATTTGAATTTGAAATTCGAATTTGAAATTTGAATTTGAAATTTAAATTTGAAATTTGGAATTTGAAATTTAAATTTGAAATTTGAAATTTGAAATTTGAAATTTGAATTTGAAATTCAAATTTTGAATCACAGTCCAAGTGGGATTCGAATTTGTTGTGGAAAATCCACAACGAATGAAATTCGAATTTGAGTTGGATATGGAGACGATAATCTTGTTAGAATCCTACTTGAATTTTGAATCCAAATACTAACTAAAGTTGGATGAAAATTTTGAGGATTATCCTTAATGATTTTCGGATTTTTTGTGGATAAGGTTTAAGGAAAAATTCAAGTTTCAATCCCAGTTGAATTTGGATTCTCTCCTCCCAGAAAGTAGTCGAAATTTTGGAGTGAATCTCCTAGGAGATTTTCGGTTATTTTTGATAAGGATGAGATAAGATTCAAGCCTGAAAATCTTAGTGGAATTTTGATTCTCCCTTATCCAAAAGTGGCCGAATTTTTTGTAGAGATTTTCTCCTTAGAATTTTCGGATTTTTTGGTTGAAAAAGGGAGATAAAATTCTAGTTAAAATCTTGTTTAGATTTGGATTGGATTTCTCCTAAAGTGGCCGAATTTTATTGTTGGGATTTTCCGTTGGAAAATTTCGATTTTGTGCTTGTGGATAAGGGAGAATATCTTCTCCTAATCCAATTCGAATTCAGAGAATCACCTCATGCAGGTCTATAAATAGAGGTCCTGCCACTCCAGTTCTCTCAGACCACAGACTCTCAGGTGAGCAGGCTTATTGTTGCATAGCCCACCGTGACAATAAGTTCTTTAGAGATCTGGGTGGTCGGAAGAAGGCTAGCAGTGCTAGCATACCGATCGAGGTTCAAAGTGCCCACACGCGCAGCCATTCAGGAATTGGAGAATAGTAGAGAAGGCTAATTGGTTAAAGCCCTCTGGCCATTCTCCTCCTGCAGATTGGCGTCCTTGAGGTATGAGTTTTAATTGTTGTTGGTTTATTGTATATGGCATCAGGAGATATTTAACGATCTGAAAAATTTTGATTGTTCCGCTGCGCCACTCTGATACGTTTTTACCGATTTATTTTCCTACAATTGGTATCAGAGCCATCTCATGACTATGCCATGTACATAAATTAGACAATTACTTAGTCTTTTTATTTATGTATGGATTTGATATTTAGAGAGTGGCATTCTAGGATTCCTTTATGTTGTTATCATGGATTATGTATAAAGTATGTGGTTATTTTAAATTTCTGAATTATTATAAACATGCTTGTTTATGCCGGTTATGGTTCCTTAGAATTTAGAAAAATTGTATCTAGGAATTTTTATGTAACCATGGGAGCAGTTTATTAACACTGTAATTTTCCCATGGATTTTAATTTTTGTCTCTTAGAATTATTATGGTTAGAATTTTTGTGCACCAGAAATGGTTTAGAAATTTTTATGTAATTATTCTTGGAGGAGATTGAAGATTGAAGACTGTAATTTTTTTTCTTCCAAAAGTTAAATTTAATTTAAAGGTTGAAATTTTGATTGTGTGGAAAGTTTCAATTTAATTGGGATTCAAATTAATTTTTGGAGATCCTAATAGGTAAATTGGAATATGGCACGAAAATCGAGACACGACCCCTCGAAATAGGCCGTCGGGCCTTGGTGAGGCTGCAGCCTTTGCCCTCGGGTAGGATGGGTTGCGGCAACCCCTGTGCAGGCCATAATCACCCACGGCCGCAGGCTTGGCTTGCAGCCGAGGGTGGCCGTGGCCTACCCAAGGTTGGTCGCAGCCTGGGCATGCAGCCTGGCGCTGCAGGCTTGGCCTACAGCACGGCAAGGCTGCACATGGGGGCGGCCGTGGGCTGCCAACCCCCCCCGAGGCTGTTGGCTGCCCACGGCGGCTGCCGCCTCCGGGGACAGCGGTGCGACGATTCAAAAATCGAAAAAATTTTGATTTTTAAATTTGAGATTTAATTTTAAATCATGTTTAAAAATATGTAATTGAAAATTTTAAATTTTTGAAATTACAAATTATTACACATAATGTTTAAAATTGTTTAAAATTTGAACTTGAAATTTAAATTTAAATTTAAATTTGAAATTGTAATTCGGTATTTGAATTTGAAATTTAAACTTTTGGAGATTTAAATTTTAAATGATTCTTGGGATGAGAAATAAATGGAGAGGCTACATAAAGATGGATACAAGAAGACGGAACAGAATTCAAGACCCAAAGAATGCTTTGGATGAAATTTTATAATCTTTATTTTCTTTGTTCTAGGATGGAACCATGGCTTAGTTATTCTGTCAATTATTTTTTCTGTGATATGTCATGGATGTATAAATATATATTGATGGATATTTTATATCCATATTTGATAACATGTCATATAGGATAGCTGAGTGCCGCTCATACTATATTGATCATACATAATTTGTCAAAACTTGCATGTTTTTCAAAATATTGAGTGGGAGAGGGTTTCAAACAAAACCCACGGCCTCCATTGTTGATCCATATGTGAAAGCATGGTAACACCTCACGTCAGTTCTGCCCTGACCACACCCCTCGGTAGGTGTTTACCGCCGTTGGTATACTAGATTGGATCTCCAATGTGGAAAACGTGTTCGGGTACGATCCTATTCATGACCACCCACGGTGGCTTGGTAGGACATGGATTGGGCTACGTGAACAATGGTTATACGCTCAAGACTCGTTTAGTTATTAACCTTCCCTAGAAGCTCTGTTAACTAAACTGGTGGCCAATAAGCGGTTATTAATATATGTCTTAACCTTGGAGGATTTAAGGCAACATATATTAATTGGATGGGGTCCATGTTCCGGCTATTTGTTTTCATGACCACCCCTCGGTGGCTTGGGGCAATAGGTGTTGAGAAATTACCGTTGCAATGCTACATGTTTTTTAAGTTTCATGTAGGAACATACTTGTATGTTTTATTTGCTAAATTAACTGTATATTTGCTTGGGCTTTGTAATGATGTCTAGTATAATTTTATTTCAGTTCAAAATGTCACCGACACCCCTCATTTCAATACTTACTGAGAATAAACTGAATGGCAATAATTATAAGGATTGGAAAAGAAATCTATTAATAGTTCTCAACTGCGAGAGACATAAGTTCGTACTAGGCAAATCATGCCCACCAGGGCCAAAACCTGACACACCGCTTGAGGAGGTCTCGGTTGCCTATACTCGTTGGAGAGAATCCAATGATATAGCTCGATGCTACATGCTTGCTAGCATGACGAGTACTTTACAAAAGCAGCATGAGACTTATCAGGTTGCTAGGGAGATCATGGATAATCTGGAGGACATGTTCGGAGGCCAAGAAAAATTGGCTCGACAGCCCGCTATCACTAGTATTATGAACTCTAAGCAAAAGGCGGGTACTCCGGTGAAGGACCATATGATCACTCTAATGGGATTCTTCGTTGAGGCTGTCGAAAATGGTGCTGAGTTGGACTACAACACCCAGATCGAGATGGTGTTCAAAACTCTGTCTAAAGATTTTGTGGGGTTTAAGGCCGCATACAATCTGGTGACAAGGGAGTTAGGACTAACAGAGTTCATGAAGCAACTCCAAGCTTATGAGTGGATGATCAGGGATGGGGATGCGGTCTAACCCAAAGGAGAGGCCAATTTGGCGGAATCTTCCAAACCCTCACGGAAGAGGAAGAGGCCAAATCAGAAGCAAGCGGCTTCCAGTTCTTCTAATCCTCCTGTCTCGGATGGGAAGAAGAACAAGAAGAACAAGAAGCCCAGGGACCCTAAAAAGTCCAAATGCTTTCATTGTGGGAAGGTAGGTCACTTTAAGAAGGCTTGCCGGGAATTCCTAGCCGCCAAGGGCAAGGAAGGTAAGGAACTTCATTACTTGGAAGCGTGTTTGGTGAAAGAATCGAAAGACACTTAGGTCATTGATTCGGGCGCCACTAATCATGTTTGTGTTTCTATGCAGGGGTTCGTGGAAACGAGAAGTCTACATGATAGGAGCCTCTCGTTGCGAACTGGAGACGGTAGCTTGGTGGTGGCTGAGGCAGTGGGAGATATTTACCTTTACTTTGATCAATTTAGGTTTATTTTATTGAAAGATTGTTTTTATGTTCCTAATTTTAGGAGGAACCTTATATCGGAAGCTTGTTTAATAAAGGATTCTTATTCAGTTTCTTTTAGTAAAAGAGTTTATATTCATAGAAATAAGTCTTTTATCTGTTCTGGATGGATGGATGGAAACCTATATTTGATCAAACCAAAGATGTACTCACTGCTTGACACTGAATTAATTGATAACTCTAAAAGGTTGAAAGTTTCTCACTCTAACAAGGCGTATCTTTGGCATTTAAGACTTGGTCATATTAATCAGGATAAGATTCAAAGATTGGTGAAAGACGGTCCTCTGGAATCTCTGGAGGAGGTACGTCTTCCCCAATGTGAGTCTTGTCTAGAGGGTAAAATGACTAAGAGGTCTTTTGGAGCTAAGGGTGCAAGGGCTTAGGAGCTCTTAGAAATTGTGCACACTGACGTATGTGGCCCCATGAACATCACAGCACGAGGAGGGTTCGAGTATTATGTCTCTTTTATAGATGATTACTCGAGGTATGGATATGTGTATCTGATGCACCGCAAGAGCGAAACCTTTGATAAGTTCAAAGAGTATCGTGTGGAAGTGGAAAAGCAATTGGATAAATCCATAAAGACACTTTGATCTGATCGAGGTGGTGAATACCTCTCTGATGAATTTCTAGGACATCTTGTAGAGAATGGGATATTATCCCAATTGACTGCACCTGGTACTCCACAACAGAATGGTGTAGTCGAAAGGAGAAATAGGACCTTGTTGGATATGGTACAGTCCATGATAAGTTATTCAATGCTGCCATTATCATTTTAGGGATATGCTTTACAAACGGCTTGCTATATTCTGAACCAGGTTCCAAGCAAATCGATTCCCAGAACTCCATATGAATTGTGGCATGGCAGGAAGCCCTCCCTTGGACATATGAGAATATGGGGCTGCCCGGCGCATGTACTGGATGGGGATGCGAAAAAGTTGGAACTAAGATTAGAATTGTGCATGTTTGTAGGATATCCAAAAGGAACTAAAGGAGGTCTGTTCTATAACCCGAAGGAACAAAAAGTCATTGTTTCAACCCATGCGACATTCTTGGAGGAAAGTCACATAAATGACTTTAAGCCTCGAAGCAAAGTGGTGCTAGAGGAGTTATCGGGTGAAAGAACTGCTCCACAGATTTCGGTCTTGGACGCAAGTCCAAGTTCCGGTGAAGGACCTGCAGGCGATCAACAATTTAGGGTGCCTCGTCATAGTGGGAGGGTTTCGAGGAAACCTAATTTCTTCATGTATGATGCTGAGGTATACCAGGCCGAGGCTCACGAGCATGAGGATGATCCGGTCACCCATGATGAAGCTATATATGATGTTGATTCTAAATCTTGGAAACAAGCTATGAACAATTAGATGGATTATATGAAATCCAACTCTGTTTGGGAACTTATAGATTTGCCGGATGGGATAAAACCTATTGGATGCAAATGGGTCTACAAAAGAAAGAAGGATGCAGAAGGGAAAGTGTAAACTTTCAAAGCTAGACTGGTTGCAAAGGGGTACACGCAAAAGGCTGGAATCGATTATGATGAAACCTTTTTGCCTATTGCTATGCTAAAGTCTATCCGTATTCTTCTGTCCATTGCTGCGGCTCTCGATTGCGAGATCTGGTAAATGGATGTCAAGACGGAATTCTTGAATGGCCATCTTAAAGAGTGTATCTATATGATACAGCCCGAAGGGTTCGTAGCGAAAGGCCAAGAAAGGAAAGTCTGCAAGTTGCTTAGATCCATTTATGGATTAAAGCAAGCATCCCGCTCATGGAACAAGAGGTTTGATCAAGCGATTAAGACATTTGGTTTTGAGCAGAACGTTGATGAACCCTGTGTTTATAAACGTATTAAGGAAGGAAAAGTGGTCTTTCTGATACTCTATGTCGATGATATACTACTCATTGGGAATGATGTAGGGAACTTATCATCGGTCAAGCTTTGGTTACACCAACAGTTTGACATGAAGGACTTGGGAGAAGCTAATTATGTTCTAGGCATTCGTCTCTTCAGAGATCGAAAGAACAAAATGATAGCGTTATCCCAAGTTTCATACATAGATAAAATAATTGACAAATATGCAATGCAAGAGGCAAAGAACGGTTCACATCCTTCTATTGCCGGTCTAACTCTTTCATTGGATGACTGTCCCAAGACATCGGAAGAAAGAGAGCGTATGAGTAAGGTCCCTTATACATCCGCTGTGGGTAGCCTTATGTACGCTATGCTTTGCACTCACCCGGATATATGTTTTGCAGTAGGTGTGGTGAGTCGATATCAAGCAAATCCTGGAACCAAGCACTGGCAAGCAGTAAAGCATATACTCAAGTATATTAAGAGAACGAGGGATTATATGCTGGTATATTCTGGAGGGGACCTAACACCCATAGGATACATGGACTGAGTCTTCCAGACTTGCAAGGATTTAAAGAAGTCGACATTAGAGGGCATGTGGAGACATGATTAGTGGATGTATGTAAGATCGCATCCGAGGACAACATTGCCGATCCCTCTGCTAAGACTTTGGTGGCTAGAAGCTTTGAGAGGCACGTAGAGGTGATGGGGATGCATAATATGGCACATCTGCTGGCTTAGGGCAAGTGGGGGATTGTTAGGATATGCCCTAAGCATTAGAGACATTTTGATGTATTTATTTTGAACTGGATAATAAAATTATATATATAGAGTTTATTCATTACATTGCTATCTGTCCTCGTTTTATTTACATGTTAAAGTAAATGTAAGCAAATATGGCTCCCTGACTGCTTGTGTTAAACTGTTAGAATGTTGCATGCAATGGACTTTTGTATGCGAGAAGATAATGTTCTAAAGTTAGCGGTCTAAACTATGGTCTGTAGTCTATGGGGTTAGACCGAGCATCTAACTCATGTTAAGATTATTATGTTGTCTAAAGCCTTGGAGGGGACGGTTTGTCTTGACTGTCTGGAGCTGGACTCCCAAGTAGAGACATAGATATGTTGGTTGGTGGTGACATATTAGACCGGGACTAAAGCGTGATTGATCTACGAAGTCCGCTTTGAGTAGATCGATTTGCTTTTGACATTCATTATGCAGTAACCTTAATCCTGAGTAAAAGGACAGCATCATGTATATGACTTGTGTACTTTGATGTTCCAATGGCTAAAGCGTCTCAGAGGTAGTAAGCTTATAGACCGATTCGTTGGGTGCATGACTTGTATATGATGAAGGGTTCATTTACAGATATCGGAATCATAGCTCTAATGAGGAGTTAAGGGTATCCTCTTAAAGGCATTATACTGAATGTGAAAATGGACAAGGCCTTGGGTCGTCTACTGGGTGGATGACTTCTTATTCATATATGGTGAATAATCATTTTCTTAATTCGGTAGTATAATGGAACTTTAAGATAGCCTGATCAGTAAGATTAAACAGACTTTGGCCTAAGGCTGATCATGGATATCATATGAGAGTTCTGCATACATGACAAGGTCATTGGACGATAACTTGTCACAGGCTTACGTAATACGGTATATAATTGGGAGTTCAGTTTCAGGTTTATAGTCGTGTGACTCTGAAATTAGTGATCATATGATTGAGTTGTTCGGTAAAGAATGATGATCATATGGATTTACGAGAGCCCGATCATATATGCCCAATCAGTCCTTCTACTAGCTCCACAAGATTCCTTAACGTTGGGCAAATTGATTTGTGTATGCTATTGGCTAGTTTATTATGCATGGATGGTGATGACATAGGATTAAGATGGTAGACAAGATTCTCTCCGGTTGGATTCAGATTTTGTTTTGGATAATAGAGGAAACAATTATTCGAACTACAAATAAAGTTGCCATGATTTTATTTGAGATTCGATTGGAGTTGTAGAAAATTATCCATGAGAACAAGAATTTGAAACACAACTGTTTTGTGGATTTTGAAATTTGAATTTTGAAATTTAAAATTTGAATTTTGAAATTTAAATTTTGAATTTTAAATTTGAAATTTGAATTTGAAATTTGAATTTGAAATTCAAATTTGAAATTTGAATTTGAAATTTAAATTTGAAATTTGAAATTTGAAATTTGAATTTGAAATTCGAATTTGAAATTTAAAATTCAAATTTTGAATCACAGTCCAAGTGGGATTCGAATTTGTTGTGGAAAATCCACAAGGAATGAAATTCGAATTTGAGTTGGATATGGAGACGATAATCTTGTTAGAATCCTACTTGAATTTTGAATCCAAATCCTAACTAAAGTTGGATGAAAATTTTGAGGATTATCCTCAATGATTTTCGGATTTTTTGTCGATAACGTTTAAGGAAAAATTCAAGTTTCAATCCCAGTTGAATTTGGATTCTCTCCTCCCAGAAAGTGGTCGAAATTTTGGAGTGAATCTCCTAGGAGATTTTCGGTTATTTTCGATAAGGATGAGATAAGATTCAAGCTTGAAAATCCTAGTGGAATTTTGATTCTCCCTTATCCAAAAGTGGTCGAATTTTTTGTGGAGATTTTCTCCTTAGAATTTTCAGATTTTTTGGTTGAAAAAGGGAGATAAAATTCTAGTTAAAATCTTGTTTAGATTTGGATTAGATTTATCCTAAAGTGTCCAAATTTTATTGTTGGGATTTTCCGTTGGAAAATTCAGATTTTGTGCTTGTGGATAAGGGAGAATATCTTCTCCTAATCCAATTCGAATTTAAAGAATGACCTCATGCAGGTCTATAAATAGAGGTCCTGCCACTCCAGTTCTCTCAGACCACAGACTCTCAGGTGAGCAGGCTTATTGTTGCATAGCCCACTGTGACAATAAGTGCTTTAGAGATCGGGTGGTCGGAAGAAGACTAGCAGTGCTAGCATACCGATCGAGGTTCAGAGTGCCCACACACTCAGCCATTTGGGAATTAGAGAATAGTAGAGAAGGCTGGTTGGTTGAAGCCCTCCGGTCATTCTCCTTCTGCAGATTGGCGTCCTTGAGGTATGAGTTTTAATTGTTGTTGGTTTATTGTATATGGTATCATGAGATATTTAACGATCTGAAAAATTTTTATTGTTCCACTGCGTTACTTTGATACGTTTTTACCAATTTATTTTCCTACATTTTCTCCCTCTCAGTAGGGACTACATAGGGACATAAGCGGGATAACTGATCGAACTTTCGGTAAACTTCACTCACCGACATATTTCCTTCTTCAATTCTGAGAACTCTTTCTGCTGGAGTCTCACAGATGCGGGATCATAATATTTCTGGTTAAATTCTTCCAGAAATTCTGTCCAACTCATGGTAGACACATTTCTTCTCAGTCGCACAGTGTCCCACCAAAAACGAGCATCTTTCCTCAACATAAAAGACGCACATGCGACCTTCTCGTGGTCAGTTAAATTCATGAATTCCAGGATCACTTGCAATGATGACAACCAGTCTTCAACCTCTAGAGGATTACTAGAACCTTCAAATTCTGGCAGCCTTATATGCATGAATCTTTCATAGAGGGGTTCCAGATTTACTACCGATGGCGGTTCAGGAACTCTCATGTACAGTAGCTGGAGGAATAACCGGATCCACCTCAGCTTCCTGTTCTACTTGGGTGCCTTCAGAACCTTGCCTCTGTTCTAAATCCTCTACTCGTTGTCTCAGATTAGCATTTTCTTGCATCTGAGCTTCTAGTAAAACTTGTACCTGCTCTATTCTCTCCATGAGATTAGGACGTCGTTCTCGTCTCTCTGGTTGATTTCATAAATCCACCATCTTGCCTATCATCCTATTATGGCACAACAATTTACCATTAGCTTTTCTATGACCACATTCGTAAAATCATATAAATTTATGAAATTTAGGGTAATGTAAAGCCACATCATAACACATCATCGTACAACATATAATCATTTTGATATTTCATTCATAGCAAAACGTTTATATATCGTACATAACCATCACCAGTCATATATACATCGGCCATCATATACATCCTGGCCACAAGTCTATACAAAAGAGCTTTTTATCTATAAGCTACTTATGTACATGAATACATCTACAGTTCACACATCTCCTGCGTCTGGGACTAGAGGATATTCTTCTGGATCCTTCTCGTCATCTGGATCATCTGAGTCATCACCACCCCTAGGCAATGCTCCCTGTCCTGAGTCATCACCTCCTCGTGGTCTAGACGGTCCGGTCTCATGATCGTTCATCATCCTTCTCGGCCCAAAGATGTGTGCCATCATCTCATCTTGACACAGTGTCTCTCATCGACTCTGCGACAGATGCTCAATAAAAATCTGCCTCTCGATCGTCCTGATCATCACTACAAACTCTTGAAGCGTAGGAGGATATAGCTTAATCACCCTCTGTCTCGGCTCCATAGGTAAACCTTTCCAGAAAAGCTCACAACAGTTCACTTCAGTGAGGTTGGGCAACAGACATCTCTTCCTAATAGTCTCCTCAAATCGTGCTGCGTAAGACATAATGTCTCACCAGACAACATGATCATGCTCTCTGTCTGGAGAATATAGTCCCTAACCTCATCAAATCTAGGATACGTGGGTGTAACTACCTCTCGTCTCTCTGGAGGTGCTGGAATAGGTGTCGGATCTTTAGGTGGAAACTGATCAATCAATCGCTATCGAAACTCAGCCCAACTGAATCCCAACAGAATCTCTTGATCACAATAATGCCAGAATAATCGAGCATCTCCCTGAAACATACTTATTGCCAACTGGATCCACATCTCTTGATCAATATCACACATCACCACAATCCTCTCTATTACATGGAGCCAATTCTTTGTCTCCATTGACTGTTATCCACCATCAAACATAGGGACACTGTTCACTCTAAATGCCTGTATCGCTCGAGCCGAAACTCTCACTCTAATATGTTGGCATCCACCAACAACTGGAATGTCTACTACTACAGGTAGATGAAGTACCAGTCGAGGCTGTACTACATCTACAGGGGCTGGTGCTGGTACTGCAGGTCTCTCTGGCACTGGGGGTCTAAGTGCCAGACGTTGGGAAATAGACGGCCTCACAATAGGTCTCGTCCATACCTGTAACACCCCTCTCGGTCGTGGTAACGGCGGTCTCGCATAAGGAGGTCTAGTCATCTTGCTACCTATAAGATAATTATTTTTATATAAGAAAATAATTAACTAAACTAAAATAAACTACTTACTTGGATTGTGTTGCAGGAGGTGTGAAGATCATACAATACTGTTACAGTTAAGCTTCATAGCTAACTACGATAGATTATACTCTCATGGGTCACCGACTAATCTATCTCTCTTGTAAAACATGACATTTTTGGGGGATTTTTTTTTTAAACATCATGTAAAACATTATCCACTAATCACTTTGTTTACAAGTGCAAAGTAATTTATATAATACAGTACTTTCGTAAAATATATATTATTACAAAAGAACTGTTTCTTTTTCCTTTCTTTGTTAACGCTCAGCGAAAAAACTCTGGCAGAACTATATCCCTAGGCTTCCCATCCCATTTGACGCTCGCTATCCCGTCTGCCTTCCAGCCATACAAAGATAGTGAGCTGGTTACTTACCTGCAACATAAGAAAAAATAATGAGCTACAGGCTCAGTAAGTTCAAACATACAAGAAATTAATTCTATGAATAGTACTATTCATCATGAATAGTACTATGGTTACTATTTATCATAAATAGTAACTTTGACCACTATACAGTATATCAACAGTACATCAACCATGATGTTAGTACTCTCACGAAACTGTCTTATGCTCAATTATGGTATAGTTTCAGTTTTAGGTAATTATCTTTATTTATGTTCTAGTTTTGAGCTCATGTTGGTCGTACCATTTTAGTGCGCATGACTGGGAGCGGTACATTAGTGATGACCTCCACAGCCTTAATCTCATCATCATAACCCCGAAGGCAAAGTTGACCTCCCTGTACAGAAGGCTGGTACGCCAAAAGTCGTTTCATTACCGACTTTTTAAAGTTCTAACTCGGTGACTTCATATTGCCCCATGGTTAGGAATGGTTCACATTTTAATTTCATGTGAGTGAGTTTCATTAACCTTACTCTAGTGCCCGAAGCACAATTTATTATGTGTCCCATTTTCAATAGTGCCCGTAGCACATTTCGTCTCTCTCTCTATTCTATAATAGTGCCCGTAGCACATATGTACCTAACTTATAGTTAGTCTATCAAAGTTAGCAATAATAATGCTACATGTTGCAGATAAGTAAATGTCTGAACTTACCTTATCCGTTTCTTCTCCTTTTCCTTCTTGGATTTTTAATCGCTCTCCTTGTGAGTCGATTTTGGGATCCTACAGACAAAACCTTGTCTGTTAATTTCATTTTCATTTATAGTTTTTATTTTTTATTACAAAGGTTAAATAAAACCTATTTATAACTTTTTAGGCTTTATTTATCATTTTCCCCATTTTTCTCAACTTTTGAAAAATTACGATTTTGCCCCTGTATTTTAGTAAAATTGCAATTATGCCCCTGATGGGATTTTCTCGATCTAGACTACACTTTTGGCTTTCAGGACCTTTTCTGACTCTTTTCTTATTCATTACCGGGTATGTTTCTATTTTATTTTCATTTTTCACCTTCCCAACCCTCAGGAAGCACTATTCCGACCCTTATGTTGGTTTAGTGATTTTTTAGCGTTTCGGAGCCTCAAATGGACGTTTTACTAGTATTTAAAACATTCAACTAGACTTTCCCGATTTAGGTCTCTGAGGCTTGGATTTTCCGTACCTGACTCGGACCTTTACTTCGTTTCCCAAAAACGCCCCCCCTCGGGGTCAGTTTTTCAGTTTCACTCGCGTTTTACATTTTTAAGGGGATGGGTTACTATTCATAAACCACCCCTTAGGTTTCCCATATTCAATTTTCCTCAAGGGACTCGAGTTTCTGACCCGACCCTAAACTTTTATTCTGGATTCCCTTTTTACCCTAAATGCCATTTTTTGAAATTTTGGCAGCATTTCGACATAAATTTAAGGTTACCGGCGTTAGATACGCCTCGAACCATGTGTACCTACCACGTACTATACCAAAGTCCTATTTTATGTAAAAGTTTCCCAAACTTTTACATAAAAGCTCACACATTTTTCAATTCACATTTTGAACCACAATTCAACAAAATTCTTTCAATTTTATGCTTAGGTTTAGCCACGGTTTTCATACTCAAAACTTAGTTAAAACATTCCAATCTTTCAACCAAATTTTAGGCTATTCAAAGCCTATTACCTAGCACATTTTCAAGCCATTTTCCATGCATTTTACAACACAATTCTTAGGGTTTTTCAACACACATAACCCACGGCCATTTTAGGTAAAAACATGCATAACATTTTGTTTCATGCTTTCAACCTCATAACCAACTTTTCCATAATTCAATGCATGAGTTAAACTATCCAAACATCAAGTTAATCATGCAAAAATGTTCACCAAACCCTAATTACATGACTCGGCCATGTTAGGAAATTTAGATACCAAAATTTTTCCAAGCTTTCTAACCATGCAAATCATGCTTTCCATATAACCAAAACATGATTTAAAGCATTACAACACTTAACTAATAATGAATCCATGATCAAACACTAAGGTAACCCACGGATTTTCCATAAAAAAAACCAACCAAAACTTTGTTTTTCTATAAACAAAATACATGGTTTTTCTTCTAATCAAACCATAAACAAAACCCATATACCAAATCAACCAAATCAGCCACAAAATTTCTCATCCTTCAAGCCAACAAACCCACGGATTTTTAATGAAATTTCAAGGAAAAATTGCAAACCAAAGATGGCTACCTTGATTTCTTGCTTCCCTTGACTTCACTGATGAGTTTACTACCACTTTTGTGAAGAAAGTTTGAAATTTTGGCTTAGTTCTCCTTTGGTTGCTCACGGTTCTCTCTTGCCAACACGTTGAAAAATTTTTTTGCTTGGTTTTGATTTGAATTAGCTACGATTCCTTATGTTTCAAAGTGGCCGACTCATTTCACTTGAAAAACCAATTAATTTGGCTTCCAACCAATGAAATTTCAACACTTTTCATGGCATTTCTTTCCACATTTTTACCAAAATTAATTTGGCTAATTTTGGTAAAATCTAGGGCTTTAGATCAAAAGTAAATTCAATCTTGGCCATTAATGCCACCAATCACCATTTCTAAATCATTTAATAAATGGCTTAATGATGTCATTAATACAAAGTAAAAAGTTTGACTTTGACTTTACTATTTATATTAATTCGACTACTTTTTGACCAATGTCGGATTGAGCCGAGATTTTTCTGAAATTATCCCGGCGGGTTCCTGAGGTCTCCTATACAGTCGGATCAATTTATACTATTTCGGTTTGATCAAAATCAATCCCGAAAGTTTTTCATCTTTTTAGTGCACCATAATGCACTGATTAGGTTTTCAATGCCGTTTTTGGCACCGTTCCACCCGTTTCAATTCAGTGAACTTTATCAACACTGAATTCTTACCCGTCAGTATTGTTAGAACATCCTTTCACAGTCTAAACAATATAAATACATTCATTTCACTATTTAAATAGTACAAATTGTTATATACATACATTTGTACATTTTCTTCCGAGAATGCCAGAATTTCCCAGTTGTCACATAGTCACCAGAAGAGTTATGCGGATAGACAACGAAGACCTCTCGAATTTCAAGAAGGAGACTCAGTTTTCCTGAAGGTGGCACCCATGAAAGGGGTGATGCACTTTGGAAAGAAAGGGAAGCTCAGTCCTAGATATATAGGACCTTTCGAGATCCTCGAGAGGGACGAGAAGGTGGCCTACCGATTAGCGCTTCCTCCTGAACTAGCTTCCGTACACAATGTTTTCCACATCTTGATGTTGAAGAAGTACGTGCTGGATAGTTCTCACATACTAGGCCAAGAGCCAATTGAAGTACATGTAGATCTAACCTATGAAGAAAGACCCGTGCAGATTTTAGCCAGGAAAAATAAGGTTCTTAAGAATAAAGTGATTCTGCTTGTTAAAGTATTATGGCAGAATCATAACCTCAAAGAAGCTATCTGGGAATGGGAAGAAGATACGAAAAGAGACTTCCCGGATTTATTCTAATTTTCGAGGATGAAAATTTTTGTAAGAGGGGTAGATTGTAAGGACCGCCTCGATCATGTACTTTAATTTTCAATTTAATAAGAAATTGAAGAATAATTTGATGCATTTTAGTGTAATTTTTAAAGTACACGGTCAGGTATACGACCGTGTAAGTCGTCGTGTACCACTCAGACTGTGTACGTGTGTGGAGCCGTGTAAGTATACATGGCCGTGTAGTAGAACACGGTCAGGTACACGATCGTGTACCGCTCGGGTTGTGAACGTGTGAGAAGCCGTGTAACTGAACATGGCCATGCACAAAGACATGGTTAAGAACACGACCGTGTAAGAGGCCGTGTACCCCTCGGGTTAATGAACGTGTAAAAGGCCATGTTTTGAAACATGGCCGTGTTGAAAAAATTCAGCTAGTACACGCTCGTGTCCTGTGTATACACGCCCGTGTTACCTTATACATGCCCATGTTAAAGGCCGTGTAATGAGTAGAAAGTTGTTACACAGAGCCTCAAATTGCATGAAACCTAATTACTATGCAATAAGTAATTAAGTTGGAAAATATAGTATATCTTCCCATTGAATAGACCAAATAGATACGGTACTATTTAAGTGCTATCCATGCAGTGAAAGGGGCGACCAACAGTGAACCCGGTCCACCCTATTATGTGTATGAATGAATGAGACATGCAATGTCGAGAAACTGGTCCGGACAACCATTTATTGACACAAGACTGGTAAATAGATTACCAGAACGCTCGAACCGAACATCTGAGCACAATAGTAAGAGATAGCCCTAGCAAGGGTACGATATCGAGAAAATGGTCCAGATGACCTCTTCTCATCTAGAGATTGACAAAATCAGAGTTGGAGCACTCAGACTAGTTAGTTAAGTAGAAAACGGTGGATGATGAATAGAAAGAAACGCAATGTCAAGTTATTAGCCAAGACGACCTTAATTTGACCTAGAACTGATACACAAACTATTAGTAGACTCGATCTGGTTGATTGGGTACAAAACAAGATTTTTAGTTTGAGAGATACGCAGTATCAGGATGAGGGTCAAGACGACCTTTACTCGCCCTGAAACTGATATATTTGGGCTCGGAACGCCCAAATTAGTCAATCGGGCACCTAACACGTTTTTTGAGGTGAGGTCACACAGATCCAGAAAACTGGTCTAGATGACCTCCAATGGATGTAAAACTAATAAAAATGAAATCAGCACATCCAAATTCGTCAAGAGAGACTGTGTCTGAAATTCCACCAGGGAACACCTCGGCTTACGTGCGAAAGGACAACACAGTGTAGACACAACCACAGTATAGGATGTGAACAGTAATTTAGACTGATAATGGGCTCTTACACAGTGGAAAATAACCAAGAATTTATAGTACAAAAATCTGATTCAAAAAACCAATTTTCTGGTGAAAATTAGAACACTGTCGAGAAAGGACCGAACACCGTAGTATAAAATTAGACTACGATGAGAAGCTAACACAGATAAAATTGGCCTTAAATTTTCGTGCCCCTTGGATACAAAAACAGCTGTAATCTGCAGCACACATAACCTAAAAGGTGGCCATTAAAATGATCTCCCTAGCCACGACACACTTGAATATTTTATTCAAGGGTTTTCAAAAAGCTAGTCAACAACAATTGTTTATTCCTCCCTCCTTCCAATGAGCAGCCCACGCCCCCTTGGTGTGAAAATTGGCAGCATATTTTTCCCAAGATTTGGCTAATTTGGTAGACAATTATGTAGGATTAAGCCTAAGTAGTTTGGTTAAGGTTTGCCTATAAAAGGCACCATTGACATAAGTCATGGACTTTTGCTTCCACACACCTAAAACCACAAGTCTTTTTCTTCTTCTTTTCCTTGCTTGGTACTGAATCTTCTTAGCCTTAAAATCCAACATTTTGCAAGCCAAAACCTTGACCAAAACTCACAAAAAACTGACCTCTTCCAAGCTTGAGCAAGGGGAGACCAAACCAAGCTTTTCGGGTGCACCAAGGGTAAGTGCAAAACCGATTTTCCTTGTGTTTTGATTCTTAGTTTTGAGTTGTTGTCTGAATGATATTTTTGGGTAACTTGGCTAGCATAAAACCAAACTCAAGCCCTTGATTTTCCATGGCATTTTGACCCCCCAAGCCTAGCCAAAAGTGTGCTTGAGTCCAAAGTACCAAAGGTAAAAAACTGAAGCCCTTCTAATGGTGATTGGTTGAAAAATTTAGTTTTCAATCTAAGGGTTTTATGTGTATTTGTTTATGCATAAGGTTGTATTAAGTTATTTTAGTCCTTAGCTTTCATTTCTTAAAGTCATTACGGTTGTGGTTGTGTTTACTTTAAGTTGCATATGGTTTGTGGATGTGAATGCATGGATGTGTATTATGGTGGCTGGACACAAATCTATCCTTAGAAAATAGCCACGGATTATGGCCATTTTGACCTACTTAGGGTCCGAATCTAGGGTTTGGTACACATTGTTTTAAGGGAATTTTGATACAGTCGTTTTTGTATCAAATAGGCCACGGCCAAAAATGAGCCTAAGATAGGTTTTTAGGGAGTTTTGCCCTCGGTGTCCAAAACTGGGAACAAAATCTAAACCCAGTATTTAGTCTCGGGTTTCACTAGAAATAGACACCTTAGAGTCCGAACCGATTCTCGGACTTAACGTGAAAGTTGTAGATCTCGTCGAGACCTTGAGAACCACCCATGTGTGTCAAAAATTTGGCCGTTTCAGGCCTCAAACTAAACCGTTTTTACAGAGATGCAAAACTAGGATTTTTACAAAAAACTGGGCACCAAGCCCTCGGTTTTAATGAAATTAGGAGCCGTTAGAGTTAGATTTAGGCTCCGACACAAGATTTGTTCATCTTGTCGAGGACGAAAACTTTTATGTTCGACAAAATTTCAAACAAAGTCGTTTAAAGCAAGTTTCAAAATTGTTTTCAAAAGTGGTTCAAAAACCACCTTTAAAATACAAGCTTTAAAAATATAATTTATACACTTCAAAATAAAAATGTGTTTCTAACACTTTAAAAGATGAACAAGGTTTTCGTAAAAAAGTCCCCCACCTTCCAATGGGGTGATAAGGGGGTGGTTTTAAAATAAGGAATTTTTCCAAGATTTTTACAAGCCAACCCCAAACAATTTTTCAAAGTAAAATAGTGTGTGTAGCCCAGTAGGCCATCACAACAAACAAGCCTTAGTAGCTCGGTAGGCTACTACCCCAAACAAGCCATAGTGGCCCGATGGGCCGTTACACCAAACAAGCCTTAGTAGCCCGGTAGGCTACCACACCCAACAAGTGAAGTAACCCGGTCGATTACTACACTAAGTTCACGTATAGTAACTCGATAGACTACTTAGTTACCAACATGCGAGTTAATCGGTCAGTTGACTGAGCGGTAAACCAATCAAGGGCCACATTTCAAACAACACAGTGAAGAACTATAATTAATTTGTCAAGTAGACGATTGATCGAACACGATACGAGTTAGACACCAAATCCCTATAATAGGCCAATAAGGTACCGACGGGTCTCGGTACCCCATAGAAACGCAAGTTATAGTCACTAACGTTAATAGTGACTCAACGAGAGTTAATGAAAAATGTTATTAATGACAGGTGGTAACCTATGAATTGATAAAGGCATGATTCGAGTTGCTTGCAATTTAGGTAAGTACAACTCCACCTATGGCATGAATGAAAATACTTTTAAATGATATTTTATAGTATGTTAAAATATGTATGCCATGCACACGACGTTGCACCTCATGTTTAAGAGCATGTAGTTTCACAATCAAGTAGATTGATGAAAAAGCAAGATAGATGCCATATGTCCCTACAATGTAGGATTTGGGACAGCTTAGAGAAGCCTATGGCTAGAAAAGATAAACAAGACAGAAAATAGTAAGCGTGTCGTATCGGCCCTTTCAAATAAAGGGGTATTAAGTTAAATCAGAAAGTTGAGCATCCATTGATGGCTCTCTGGCTATTTTACCACGGGCGTTACCGATGGTCTGTGCACGTATGGTACTGACACATGGGCCCTAAATAGACAAGAAAAGAAAAGAGAAGTTTGAAGCATAAATGAACATAACCGGATCATACATTAGTTATAGTTCACCACGCTTCTAGGTGCATTCAGTACATGATGTTTCTGTGATGAACATGTTATGTGAAGTTTTTTAATCATTGATATGGTATGTGATATGTGATATGTTAAAGTGGTATATGTGATATATGACTGCTTATATGTCTTTAAGTATGTGCTATGTTTAATTATGTTATGCGGTAAACATGTTGTACTTATTGGGCGTAAAGCTCACGTAGTGTGTTCATGCTGTAGGTAAGCGTCCTACAGCTTAAATCCCAATGGGCGATGGTGGCGGCGGAGGCAGATGTGAGGGCGAGGTTATGGAGACACCGCGAGTTTATCTTTAGCAAATTTGAGTATCAGTATTTTGAATAGTAATAGTTAAATGGTACTTTGAATAGTAACTGTCAGACAGTATTTTTGAATAGTAATCCTTAAATAATATGTTTGTATAGTAACCGTTAAATGGTATTTTTGAATAGTAATAGTAAACCATATATTTGAATAGTAATCGTAAACCGTATATTTGAATAGTAATCATTAATTAGTATTTTTGAATAGTAATGTATACGTACGTATACAGTAAATACGTACATGTAAAAAGAAAAAAAAATCCCTAATTTTATGATATCTAGTTAAGTATAAGTTGGTAGAAAGTATAAGAAAAGCATGTAAGTCAGTTTTTAAGTGACGGCCTAGGCTACTGAGGGCATGGGGCATCGTAAGACTATAGAGGATTGGCTAGTGGGTTGCTCCTCAGAATCCCTATCAGTTATGCACGCATTACGATACGACCAATTCAGGGGCCCAATAGCAGAATTCAGTATCAGATAAAGACTTAAAATTTCAGAACAGCCATAATTAAGCATAAAAAATACTAACTGTATGTGTAGTAGTTTAGACTCTAGTTGGAGTGAATAGTATTAGTCAAAGTCAACCTTAGTATTCATGGTTAAAAGTCAAAGTTACTATTTATATGAATAGTATTTTTTCAGGATTTTATGATTTATGTTTCTACATGTATGTTTGAACTTACTGATCCTGTCGCTCGCTAGTTTATTCATGTTGCAGGTAAGAAACGTGTACACTAGTAGACAGTGGATGGACGAGGAGCAGTATTACATCTACCTCCAGGGCTGGGCGAAAGGAATGGTCCTGCTGCTGTTTTTCGCTGAGTAGATTTTGAGTGTTGTTTTGAGAGCAGATTTTAAGTTGTATTTTGGAAATACATCATGATGTAAATTATGTACAACCAGTATAATAGTAGTATATCCTATGTTTTATGTTGTAAATATTTTTACAGTTTACTGTCACCGACAGTTTAAAAAAAAAATCCCTCGGTTTTTAGATTAAAACTCATTTTAATTACAAATAGTAATTTAACAAGAACAAATTACAAGTAAGATGCGGGCGACCCATTGAGGTAACGGTCTACCATAGTGGTCTTTAGAGCTCTACTATGCTAGTACTATAGCCTCAATTCAGGGCGGGTGCCACAGTATGAATATCTTGATCAACTACCATCTTTAAGAAACTATAGAAGCTAGCAGAGGGACTGATTGGATATATATAATTGGGCTCTCGTGAATCCTTGTAATCATTGTTCTATACCAAATAACTCAATCACATGATCACTAATCTCAGAATCATTCCATTATAAACCTGAAATTGAACTCTCAATTATATTGCAAATTACGTAAGCCTTAAAAAAACACTGTCCAATGACCTTGTCATTAATGCAAAACCCTCATATAATATCCATGATCAACCTAGGTCAAACTCCGTTTAACCTTTTGATCATGCTATCTCAAAGATCCATTATGTACCCGATAAGGGAATGATTATCTGTCGAAAGTAGATAATAAGTCGTTTGTCAAGCAAATGATCCAAGGCCTTGTCTATTCTCACTAATCTAGCATAATGCCTTTAAGAGGATAACCTAAACTCTACATAAGAGTTATGATTCCTTATTTATAAGCAATCACTCCATCATATGCGTACTATGTGCCCAACGAACTGGTCCGTTAGCTTACTTCCTCTAAGACACCCTGGCCTTTGGAACATCAAAGCATACTAGCTATATACATGGAATAGTTCACTTACTTAGGATTAAGGTTATTACATAATAAACATCAAAAGTAGATTGATCCACTCATAGCAGACTACGCAGATCAATCATGCTTTAGTCCTAGTCCAACACATTACCACTAAGCAACATATCTATGTTTCTACTTAGGAGTCAAAGATCTAGATAATTGTGGCGGCCCGCCCTTCGTAGAGATCATACAATACTATTATAGTTGAGCTTATCGCTAACTGCGATAGATTGTACTCTCGTGGGTCGCCGGCTTATCTCACTCTCTTTCAAAATCGTGTCGTTTTTGGGGAAAATTTTTATTATTATTTTTTTCTTTAAACATCATATGAAATCTTCTTCCACTATTTACTTTGTTGATAGGTACAAAGTAATATAAATAATACAGTACTTTTGTAAAATATATATATATAATTACAAAAGAACTGTTTCTCCTTTTTTTTTTCCTTCACTTTAACGCTCAGCGGCAAGACTCTGGCAGTACCATATCCCTCGCCTAGTTATCCCATTTGACACGCGCCATCCCGTACGCCATCCAATCAAACAAGCTACTGAGCTGGTCGCTTACCTGCAACATTAGCAAAAATGGTGAGCTACAGGCTCAGTAAGTTCAAACATGCAAGAAATAAAATTTCTATGAATAATACTATTCATCGTGAATAGTACCGTTGACTACTATTCATATGTGAATAGTAACTTTGACCACTATTCATACATGAATAGTAAAGTTGACCACACCACTGTATCACACTAGTACATCTACCGCGATGTTAGTGCTCTCACTAAACTGCCTTATGCTCAATTATGGCACAGTTTCAGTTTTAGGTCATTATCTTTATTTACGTTCTAGTTTTGAGCTCGGTTGGCAGTACCATTTAAGTGCGCGTGACTGGGAGCGGTACATTAGTGCTGACCTCCACAGCCTTAGTCTCATAGCCCCGAAGGCAAAATTTTACATGACTGGGAGCGGTACATCAGTGCTGACCTCCGCAGCCTTATTCTCATAGCCCCGAAGGCAAAATAGTACCTCCCTATACGGAAGGCTAGTACGCCAGAAAGTGGTTTCATTACCGACTTTTTAACATTCTAACCCGGTGACCTCATATTGCCCCGTGGTTAGGAATGGTTCACATTTTAATTTTAGGTGAGTGAGTTTCATTAACCTCGCTCTAGTGCCCGAAGCACAATTAACCATGTGTCCCATTCTTATAGTGCCCGTAGTACATTTCGTCTCTCTCTCTATTCTATCATAGTGCCCGTAGCACATATGTACCTAACTTATAGTTAGTACATTAAGGTTAGCACAATATTGCTATATGTTGCAGACAGGTAAATGTCTGAACTTACCTTATCAGACTGTTTCCTTTCTCTCTCTTGGATCTTGAATCGCCTTCCTGTAGGCCGATTTTGGGATCCTACAGACAAAACTATGTCTGTTAATTTCTTTCCCATTTATAGCTTTTATTTTTCATTAAAAAGCTTAAATAAAACCTATTTATAACTTTTTAGGTTTTATTTATTATTTTCACCATTTTCCCCCAACTTTTGCAAAATTACGATTTTACCCGAATATTTTGGCAAAATTACAGTTTTACCCCTGATGGAATTTTATTGATCCAGACTGCATTTTTGGCTCTCAGGAACTTTTCTGATTTTTTTCTAATCATTACCGGGTTCATTTCTATTTTATTTCCACTTTTTGTTTTCCCGGCCCTCGGGAAGCACTATTCCGACCCTCACGTCGGTTTAGCGATTTTCTATCGTTTCGGAGTCTCAAATGGACGTTTCACTAGTATTTAAAACGTTCATCTAGACTTTCCCGACCTAGGTCTCCGAGGCTCGGGTTTTCCGTTCCCGACTCGGACTTTTATTTCATTTCCAAAAACGCCCCCCCCTCGGGGTCAGTTTTTTTCAATCTCACACGCGTTTTTCATTTTTAAGGGGACGGGTTACTATTCACGACCCACCCCTTAAATTTTTTCCTTATTCAATTTTTCCGTTAGGGACTCGGGTTTCCGTCCCGGCCCTAACTTTTATTTTAAATTCCCAATTTTACCCCGAATGCCGTTTTCGAAATTTCGGCAGCATTTCGGCGTAAATTTAAGGCTTCCGGCGTTAGGTATGCCTTGAACCATAAGTACCTGCCACGTACTATACCACAAGCCTATTTTATGTAAAAGTTTTCCAAACTTCTACATAAAAGCCCACAATTTTCCAATTTCACATTATCACCCACATTACAACATTTTTTTCACAAATTTACCCTTAATTTGGTTTCGGTTTTCACAACAAAACCGAACCAAATTTTGTCAAACTTCCACCACATTTTAGGCCATTCAAATGTCACATTTTTAACACATTTTCAAGCCCATTTTCTTGGCATTTTCAACCAAATTTCCTAGGGTTTTTACACACTTATACCCCACGGCCATTGAATGAAAACATGCCAAAAAATTTTGTTTCATTCTTTCCATTATAAATTCATCATTTGCATATTGAAATGCATAATTCCAATCAACCAATTACCACATAAAACATGCAAAAATTTTCTTCCAAACCATTAACAACCCCACGGCCACATCATGTATTTCACACAAGAAATTTTTTTCAAGCTTTTCATAATGAAATACAAGCTTTATTCTTCACAAATTTAAACTTAGAAAGCATGTTAACCATTAACCAAACTTTTTTTCTCATTGGTTACTCAAGGTAACCCACGGATTTACCTTGGAAAAACCAACCAAAATTTGGTTTTTCTTTACACAATTTGCATGGTTTTCTTCCTTATTTCATCCTTAACAAAACCCAATATCAAATCCATGAAAAACAACCAAAAATTTTTCATCTTCCAATCACTATTCACCCAAGGATTTCATTGAAAAAAACCATGAAAATTTCAAGTGCAAGGGAAGTTACCTTGGTCTAATGCTTCCTTTGTCTTCTAGGAGTGTCTTGACACACTTTTTTGTGAAGAAATTTGAAGAGAAAACTTGGTTACCCTTGGGTGGCTCACGTACACCATGAAAGAGAACTTAGAAAAATTTTGTTCTTTGGTTTTGCTTTGAAAAAGTGTCTCGGCCATTTCATTCCCAAAGTTGCCGACTTATGCATGGAAGAAAGCCAATTAATTTGGCTCTAAACCAATCAAAATTTGACACCTTTCACACCATTTCTTTCTCCATTTTTCAAAAATTAAAAATGGAAATTTTTGGCCAAATCTTGGCCTTTAGATCAAAAGTTAAATGAATCATGGCCATTCATTCTACCAACCACCATAATTCTTTCCATTAATAATCTTGATTTATGATGTCATAAATGCAAAAGTGAAAGTTGACTTTGACTTTCACTATTCACATTAATTCGACTACTTTTTGACCGATGCCGGTTCGAGCCGAAATTTTCCCGAAATTATCCCGGCGTGTTCCTGAGGTCTCCTGTGCAGTCGGATCAATTTAATCTGCTTCCGTTTGATCAAAATCAATCCCGAAAGTTTACCGTCTTTTATTGCTCCGGTTAGGGTTTTCAATGCCGATTTTGGCACCGTTTCACCCGTTTCAACTCAGTGAATTTTTCCAACACTGAATTCTTACTCGTCAGTATTGTTAGAACATTTTCATATATTCTAAACAATATAAATACATTTATTTCACTCTTTAAATAGTACAAATTGTTATATACATACAATTGTACATTTTCGTCCGAGAATTACCTGAATTTCCCGGTTGTCACAATAATCAAGACAAACCGTCCCCCAATTGGCTTTAGACAACATAATAGTCTTAACATAAGTAAGTCGCTCACTCTAACCTTATAGACTGAGACCATAGTTTAGACTGCTCACTCTAGAAAGTTGTCTTCTCGCATACAAAAGATCATTATATGCAACCTTCCAACAGTTTAACACGAGCACTCAATGAGCTATATTTGCTTATATTTACTTTAACATGTAAACACCTTGAGGACTAATACCAATGTCATGAATAACCTCTAAATTATTTTATTAATTAGTTCAAAAATTCAATGAAAATTACAATGCTACTAAGGACACACCTAATATCCAGTGGCTCGGGGGGCCACTTGGTTGACTGAACTCTTTGGGCTACCATGGGTGGAGACTGAAGATAGAGAGAGAAGGACTAGAGGGGAGAGTGAAATTTGGAAAGAGAGAGAGTAAGAAGGTGAGAGTTAGAGAGAGAGATTGGAAGATTTTTTTAGAAGAAGGAGAGAATGAAGAAGATAAAGGGAGGGAGATTTTGAGAGAAAAATGGAGAAAGAAGGAGGTTAGAGTGACTAAAGGCATGAGGGAGAAAGAGGAGCAGTGAGAAGTTTAGAGCGAAAGGAAGAGAGAGACAGTTTAAGAGTGAGGGAAAGAGAGAGAGTGTAAGACAAAATAACTAAGAGGGAAAGAGAGTTCAAGAAGAAGATAGAATGAAGGAGAGAAAGAGAGAGTGTACAGGAAAGAAAGGGAAGGAGAAAGGGAGTTCAGAAGAGTTCGAGAGAAAATGAAAAACTATTAAAAAGAAAAATAAAAATAACATTTATTAAAAGTCAATGAATAAAATTGTAAAATTTTTAAAATTTGTTAAAATGTTCAAAATATCCTTAAATTAATATTTAATTGACACAAGAATAAAAATTAATTAACACACTAATGATTGAATTTTTTACACTTACGTGCAAAATTTAAATTAAAAATTTCACAATGTGACATGCATAAAACATAAATGGCCCTAAATACAAAGGAAATCAGCCCTAAATGGAATAGATCCACTAGTACAGATTAAAATAGCATAGGGGTGATTACGAGTATTGAGACTCAAACGAGGTCACATAAACTTCAAGCTTGACTATTGCTTGTTAAACAACACAAAAATAGTTGATAGACTAGCCCACTCAACTGAGACCAATCTCATGTAACAGGAGCACTCACACCACAATATAGAGAGAACTCTAATAAAAAATCATACACCACAGTGATTATAAATAGGTGGGAGACACAAGTAGAGGACATCACCTCTATTATTACAAAAGCAAAAAATCAGAAAAAAGCAAAAATACACACCAAAGGGGCGGAAACATCAATGTCCTTATTAAAACAAAACAAAAGAAAGATCTACCGGTGGTGAGCCATCAACCGTCGAATCGAAGCCTGCGATAGCCCGGGTGCCTTGTGTAGGAAATAATTTGATAAAAACGTATCAGAGTGGCGCAGCAGAACAATAAAAATTTTTCAAGATGGTTAAATATCTCATGATGCCATATACAATAAACCAACAACAATTTAAAACTCATACCTCAAGGACGCGAATCTTGCAGGAGGAGAATGACTGGAGGGTTTCAACCAACTAGCCTTCTCTACAATTCTCCAATTCCCAAATGGTTGAGTGTGTGGCCACTCTGGACCTCGATCGGTATGCTAGCACTGCTAGTCTTCTTCCGACCACCCAGATCTCTAAAGAACTTATTGTCACGGTGAGTTGTGCGACAATAAGCCTGCTCACTGAGAGTCTGTGGTCTTAGAGAACTGGAGTGGTAGGACCTCTATTTATAGACTTGCATGAGGTGATTCTCTGAATTCAAATTGGATTAGGAGAAGATTTTCTCCCTTATCCACTACATAAAATCTGAAATTATCCAAGAGGAAAACCCAACAAAATTTTGGCCAACATTAGGATTATCCAATTTAAATATAAACAAGATTTTAACATGAATTTTATCTCCCTTTTTCAACCAAAAAATCTGAAAATCCAGGGGGAAAATCCCAACAAAAATTTCAGCCACTTTTGGACAAGGGAAGAATCAAAATTCCACTAGGATTTTCAAGCTTGAATCTTATCTCATCCTTATCCAAAATAACCAAAAATCTTCTAGGAGATTCACTCAAAAAATTCAGCCATTATTAGGGAGGAGAGAATCTAAATTCAATTGGGATTGAAACTTGAATTTTTCCTTGAACCTTATCCACAAAAAATATGAAATTCCATGAGTATAATCCTCAAAATTTTCATCCATTTTTTTAGGATTTGGATTCAAAATTCAAGTAGGATTCTAACAAGATTTTCTCTCCATATCTAACTCAAATTCGAATTTAATTCGGACTGTGATTCAAAATTTGAATTTCAAATTTCAAATTCAAATTTCAAATTTCAAATTTTAAATTTCAAATTTAAATTTACAATTCAAATTTCAAATTCGAATTTCAAATTCAAATTTCAAATTCAAGTTTCAAATTCAAAATTCCAAATTCAAATTTCAATATTGAAATTTCAAAATCCACAAAATAGTTGTGTTTCAAATTCTGGTTCTCATGGATAATTTTCTACAACTCCAATCCAATCTCAAATAAAATCATGGCAACTTTATTTGAAGTTCGAATAATTGTGTACTATATTATCCAAAACAAAATCTGAATCCAACCGGAGAGAATCTTGTCCACCATCCTAATCCTATGTCAACACCATCCATGTATAATAAACTAGCCAATTGTAGGAAAATAAATCAGTAAAAACGTATCAGAGTGGCGCAGCGGAACAATAAAAATTTTTCAGATCGTTAAATATCTCATGATGCCATATACAATAAACCAACAACAATTAAAACTCATACCTCAAGGATGCCAATCTTGCAGGAGGAGAATGACCGGAGGCTTCAACCAACTAGCCTTCTATACTATTCTCCAATTCCCGAATGGCTGAGTGTGTGGGCACTCTGAACCTCGATCGGTATGCTAGCACTGCTAGTCTTCTTCCGACTACCCAGATCTCTAAAGAACTTATTGTCACGATGAGCTGTGCAATAATAAGCCTGCTCACCTGAGAGTCTGTGGTCTGAGAGAACTGGAGTGGTAGGACCTCTATTTATAGACCTGCATGAGGTGATTCTCTGAATTTGAATTGGATTAGGAAAAGATATTCTCCCTTATCCATAACCATAAAATCTGAATTTTCCATGGGAAAATCCCAACAATAAAATTCGGCCATTTAGGATAAATCCAATCCAAATCTAAACAAGATTTTAACTAGAATTTTATCTCCCTTTTTCAACCAAAAAATCTGAAAAAATCTAAGGAGAAGATCTCCTAAAAATTTCGACCACTTTTAGGATAAGGGAGAATCAAAATTCCACCAAGATTTTCAAGCTTGAATCTTATCTCATCCTTATCCAAAATTACCAAATTTTCCTAAGAGATATTCTCTAAAATTTCGGCCACTTTCTGGGGAGGAGAGAATCCAAATTCAACTGGGATTGAAACTTAAATTTTTCCCTTGAACCTTATCCACAAAAACCGAAATTCCATTGAGGATAATCCTTAAAATTTCATCCACTATTTGTTAGGATTTGGATTCAAAATTCAAGTATGATTCTAACAAGATTATCCTCTCCAAATCCAACTCAAATTCGAATTTCAAACCTTGTGGATTTTCCACAACAAATTCGAATCCCATTTGAACTGTGATTCAAAATTTGAATTTCAAAATTCAAATTCGAATTTCAAATTCAAATTTCAATTTTCCAATTTCAAATTTAAATTTCAAAATTCAAATTTCAAAATTCAAATTTCAAAATCCACAAAACAGTTATGTTTCAAATTCTTGTTCTCATGGATAATTTTCTACAACTCCAATCTAATCTCAAATAAAATCATGGCAACTTTATTTGGAGTTCGAATAATTGTGTACTCTATTATCCAAAACAAAATCTGAATCCAACTAGAGATAATCTTGTCTACCATCCTAATCCTGTGTCATCACCATCCGTGCATAATAAACTAGCCAATAGCATACACAAATCAATTTGCCAAAAGTTAAGGAATTATGTGGAGCTAGTAGAGGGACTGATTGGACATGTATAATCAGGCTCCCGTGATTCCATATGATCATCATTCTGTACCGAACAACTCAATCATATGATCACTAATTTCAGAGTCACATCACTATAAACCTGAAACTGAACTCCCAATTATATACCGTATTACGTAAGCCTGTGACGAGCTACTATCCAATGACCTTATCATATATGCAAAACCCTCATATGATATTTATGATCAGCCTTAGGTCAAAGTCCGTTTAATCCTACTAATCAGGCTATCTTAAAGTTCCATTATACTACCGAATTAAGAAAATGATTATTCACCATATGTGAATAAGAAGTCATCCGCCCAGCAGACGACCTAAGGCCTTGTCCATTTTCACTTTCAGTATAATGCCTTTAAGAGGATACCTTTAACTCCTTAGAGCTATGATTCCGATATCTGCAAACAAACCCTTCATCGTATTCAAGTCATGCACCCAACGAACCGGTCTATAAGCTTACTACCTCTGAGACGCTTTAGTCATTCGAACATCAAAGTACACAAGTCATATACATGAAGTAGTTCATTTACTCAGGATTAAGGTTATTGTACAATGAACGTCAAAAGCAGATTGATCCACTCATAGCGGACTACGTATATCAATCACACTTTAGTCCCGGTCTAATATGTCACCACCAAGCAACATATCTATGTCTCTACTTAGGAGTCTAGCTACAGACAGTCAAGACAAACCGTCCCCTCCAAGGCTTTAGACAACATAATAGTCTTAACATGAGTTAGATGCTCGGTCTAACCCCATAGACTACAGACCATAGTTTAGATTGCTTACTTTAGAACATTATCTTCTCACATACAAAAGTCCATTGCATGCAATGTTCTAACAATTTAACACAAGCAGTCAGGGAGCCATATTTGCTTACATTTACTTTAACATATAAATAAACCGAGGACAGATAGCAATGTAATGAATAACCTCTATATATAATTTTATTATCCATTTCAAAATAAATACATCAAAATGTCTCTAATGCTTAGGGCATTTCCTAACACCAATAGCATACACAAATCAATTTTTGCCAAACGTTAAGGAATTATGTGGAGCTAGTAGAGGGACCAATTGGACATATATAATCGGGCTCCCATAAATCCATATGATCATCATTCTTTACCAAACAACTCAATCATATGATCACTAATTTCAGAGTCACACCACTATAAACCTAAAACTAAACTCCCAATTATATACCGTATTACATAAGCCTGTGACAAGCTATCGTCCAATGACCTTGTCATGTAAGCAGAACCCTTATATGATATCTATGATCAGCCTTCGGTCGAAGTCTGTTTAATTCTACTGATCAGGCTATCTTAAAGTTCCATTATACTACCGAATAAAGAAAATGATTATTCACCATATGTGAATAAGAAGTCATCCACCCAGCAGATAACCCAAGGCCTTGTCCATTTTCACTTTCAGTATAATGCCTTTAAGAGGATACCTTTAACTCCTTAGAGCTATGATTCCGATATCTGCAAATAAACCCTTCATCGTATACAAGTCATGCACCCAACGAACCGGTCTATAAACTTACTACCTCTGAGACGCTTTAGTCATTGGAACATCAAAGTACACAAGTCATATACATGAAGCTGTCCACTTACTCAGGATTAAGGTTGCTACATAATGAACATCAAATGCAGATCGATCCACTCAAAGCGGACTTCATAGATCAATCACGCTTTAGTCCCGGTCTAATATGTCACCAACAAGCAACATGTCTATATCTCTACTTGGGAGTCAATGCTCCAAACAGTAAAGACAAACTGTCCTCTCCAAGGCTTTAGACAACATAATAGTCTTAACATGAGTTAGATGCTCGGTCTAACCCCATAGACTACAGACCATAGTTTAGACCACTTACTTTAGAACATCGACTTCTCGTATACAAAAGTCCATTGCATGCAACGTTCTAACAGTTTAACACAAGCAGTCAGGGAACCATATTTACTTACATTTACTTTAACATGTAAATAAAACGAGGATAGATAGCAATGTAATAAATAACCTCTATATATAATTTTATTATCCAGTTCAAAATAAATACATCAAAATGTCTCTAATGCTTAGGGCATTTCATAACACCCTGGTAGCCCCGAACCATCACTTAAAACTACTATTGCTTAACTTATTTGAAAACTATTACTCAAACTTACTTTCTTTAATACTATAAATTTAGGGGATTTTTTTTTGAATAGTATATTTTACTATTTACGTACATACATATGTTTATGAACATATGAAAACCTGAATGCAACTAGAGTCAATATATGTACATACTTGAACTATTAAACTGCTCAAAACATGAGATTGATTTTTCAATATCATGTGGAAGTTAACACTGGTGGTGGTATCCATAACCTCGACCCTCACACTCGCCTCTACCACCATCATCGTCTATCAATATCTAGCTTGCAGGTCTCTTACCTATAGCATGAACACACACTGTAATCTTTACGCTCAGTAAGTACAACATGTCATCCACAAAACATGTTTAAAACATAAGCCATACAATTAGGCATATTTAAAAATTGTCAATCATGTCACGCATTCACATAGAACATGGAAACATATCATGTAGCATAACTCAGAATGCATATCATGTGGACATATCCGATCATGTCACTAAGAAGCATGCTATAACGGTATCTAGGGCATAATGTGAGTAATGCATGAACCGATTATGCTCAATTATGCTTCATTATGCATTATCTTTCTTTACTTATCTGAGGGCCCGTATGTTAGTACCGAATGTACGCAGATCATCAGATTCACCATGATTATACTTTCTTTATGAGCCACGGCTTGGGCTCATTATATATATATTATGAGCCTCAGCTTGGGCTTGTTATACTTAAACTGAAAAACCTCTTCTAGCTTGAGAGGCCGGTATGACACACTTTGTGGCGACTCGTGCCCTCAGTGGCCCAGACCGTCGCTAAAGACTTTCTTCTTTAACTGATACTTATACTTTCTTATAATTTGTACTTAATCTGATATCATAAATTTTTAGGGATTTTTGTTTTGTGTACATAATTACTAATTACGTATAGTATAATTATTAGTTACTATTTAAAATACCACTTAACGGTTACTGTCAAAAATACTGTTTAACCACACTATTCAAAATATACTATTTAGCATTATTATTTACAAATACTGTTTGCTCAAAGCTCGTGCAGAAGAATACTCACGGTGTGTCTACAAACTCCCCTCACATCCACCTCCACCGCAGTCATCGCCCATAGATGATTTAAACCATAGGATGCTTATCTACAGCATGAACTGTCACGGCCCAAAATTTAGACACGTGACACGGCAGCCAAATCATAATATCAACCCGAGATTTAAGGAAAACATTTATTACAAAAACAACGGGTCAACATTATAATTTAGCTAAGCCTAATTATAAAGTAGCATCATAACCACAAAACAAAATAAAGTAGAAAGTAAATACCTTTTAATGCGGAAATCAAACACAAAATCGATTTTCAAAAGAAATTACCAACCATAAATATTCCCAAGCATAGAATTTAAATAACGTGAAATAAAGTCCAAACTTAATGTCTCATTACATCAAAATGAGAAACAAAAAGAAAAAGATGGAGAAAACGGATAGCTCAACGATTTTCGAAACTGCTACCTCCCACACCTGGAAGTAGTCATTTCGAAATCACAAAGAAAAAGGGACGTGAGCGCTGGCTCAGTAGGACAGAAACAAAGGTGGGTTAACAGATAACATTTAAAAGTATGGCATAATATTCGTTTCCAAAAATAATCAACAATTTAAAAAAAATACATGACATAATAATCATAAAAAAAAATAATCAACAGTTTCGTGAAAAACATTTTTAATGCAAGTTTTATTTTGCTGAGGACTTAGCGTAGCTGCAATATACGTGCCCCAATATTAAAATAATAAATCATTAAAACAAACCATCATATTATGAGTGAGGACTTGTCGTAGCTATAATATACGTGCCTCGAATTTGAATTATCCTAGATCATCTCGTTATGGTCTAAATAGGCCGAACGGCCCTGCGCAGGTTTAGGGACCTTCCTCCATGGCGTCAACTCTGAGACGTACACATCATTTACAATGATCGTGAACTAGAGCTCAATTATGTTCACCAGATTATTCAAAAGATGGTATTTACCAAGTTATATTATGCCATTAATCAAAACACGCTTTGAAATACACATTTAATACAAAACACTTTGCATGCGTTTATTCCATCCAAAAACAGTATAAAAATTTCATAAACTGAAAACAGCATGCCATCGATAAAACAGGGGAATTTAAAACACTTGACTACTCCCAGAAAAGGCTAGAACATCCTACCTTGATTATCGCACAAGCGTTACGATAACGTGATCAACAAATCCAGTAAGAACGTCAAATAAGTCCTATAATCACAACATATGATTAGTCTAGGTCTAGACATAATCATCCAATCATTTTAGTGTGCCACAAAAGATTTTAAAACGTTTAATAAACATTTGGGATTTAAAATTTGTGAAAAACTCTAAGTTAGGATATTACTGGACATGGGCAGACTGACCTAGGCTGATTGTAAAATCAGTATTGATTCATTTTTAATCCCAAAAATTCTAAATTTTTACTATGTTAAACTAGACATCCGTAGCTTTAATTCCATAAAATTTTTATAATTTTTAGACATCATTTGGTCATTCAACTAGGCCAAAAACCGAGGGTTGTTTTCAGGCATAAAAATCTGAGTTTCAGTTTCGGTTCAAAACCTGGCAGTTCTGTCCGCCTATCTTAGAAAAATATTTTGACTAGGAAAACGGATGAGTTTGGTTCTGAAATTTTTAAGGAATTTAGGGGACATCTTGAATTTAATTTTAGGCTCAAGAATCACTCAAAAATCATTTTTAAAACTCAAGTTATGGCTGACAGAAATTTACTATTCATATGGTAATTTTCCAGATTTCCGTTTTTCTGTGTCCGAATTTCGATTAGCCTCAAACCAATTCAATTTTCATCCAATGATCACGAAATTTTGTGGAAAACCATATTTATATGTCATTAACACAATCCAAGAATCAAATTGATGAAATCGTAAAATCTTGCACATATGATAATAGGGTTTTTGAAAAGGGGATGAATGAGGCAAAATTTTAGGGTTTGAGAGAGAAATCACACCTTGTTTGTGCTGCACTATTTTTGATGTTTGGTCTCCCTTTTGGCTGAATTTGTTTGAGTGTTGGAGTCTTCAAAACAGTAGGGAAACAGTGGAGAAAACCATATAAAATTTCGGATTTGAAATCAAAAGGAAAAGGAAGGAAAAAAAATTTTTGATTTCTCACCTTGTTTTTGTCTCCAAGGTTGTTGAATTTTTGAGCTGCTTTTTGGTAAGTTTTGTCTGCTGTTTTAGGTGTGTTTTGGGAGAGAAAATTCAGAGAGGAGAGAGGGGAAAGCTGGCCGAATTTTTTGAGGGTGAAAGGAAGGGTGAATGAGAGTTAAAAGGGGGTTTTTATACTAGGTTTTTCTTTCCCATTCTCTTCCTTGTTTGGCCAAAAATTGTAAGGGGCAAAAGGGAAAGTTTTTGTGCTGTTTTGAGGCTAGGGTTTTCTCTCTTATTTCTCCTTAAGTGGCCAAAATTATCCCTTAGTTTTTAAGGAAAAATAATTTGAATTTTGGTTGAGTTTTGACCTAGCTTTTGATTCAAATAAAAATCTCCTTTATTTCCTATACTTTATGGCCGAAATTTCTTCTTTATATCTAAGGGATGAAATTTGAATTTAAATCCTCCTTGGATTTGTGGAATTTAAATTTTAATTAAAATCCCAAGTGATGGCCGAATATTTTAGGGTTTCTTTTTGAAGTTCAAATTGTTGACTTTTTGAGTGGAATTTGACTAGGAAACCAACCTAGGGTTTCCAAAAGATTTTGAATTAATTTTTGGCACACTAATTTTATTTAAATTATATATTGACCCTTAAATAAAATTTAAGGCGTCACATGAACACACTTTGTGAGCTTTATGCCCAGTAAGTACAACATGTTTGCTGCAAAACATGTTTAAACATAATACATATTTAAAATCATATGATCATACAACCATCGCCGATACCATATAACACATCATGTATCATATCACCACATATCACATCATGGAATACAAACATCACATACTTCATGCTAACATAGTATATCTTATACTGAATACATCTTATGAAAACTAGAAGCATAGAGAACTAATGTATACAGTGATCAATGCATGATTCAATTATGTTCATTTATGCTTCAAATATTCTTTTCTTTCTCTTGTCTACTTTGGGCCCCTGTGTCAGTACTGTGTGTGCGCAGACCAACGGTAACGCCTAAGGTCACTAAAAAGCCAGAGAGCCATCAACGAATGCTCAACTTTCTACTTTATCGTACTTTAACTTTGAAAACTTTTTCGACTAAAAGAGCAGGTATGACACGCCTATTAAATTCCATCTTGTTTATCTGTTCTAGCCATGTACTTCTCTAACTGTCCCAAATCCTACGTGGCAAGGACTTGTGGCTTATAACTTGTTCTTTCATCAATTTACTTGATTGTGAAACTATATGCTCTTAAATATGCTGTACATCAATGTGTGCATGGCATGAAATACTTAACATACAGTAAACATCATTTTAACATCATTTTATTCATGCCGTAAGCGGAGTTGTACTTACCTAATTACAAGCAATTTCGTACTCATTCTCACACCTCTACCAGATTATAGGTTACCACCGGTCATCAATAACGTATCTCATCAGTGCTTTAGCTGAGTCACTAATACTGTTAGTGACTATCACTTATGTCTCTACATGGTACCAAGGTCCATCGATACCCCAATGGCCTATACTGGGGATTTGGTGTTCAACTCCTATTGTCGTTTGGTTAACTGTCTTATTAACAGATTACTCATCATTCCTCACGGTGTTGCTCAGAACACAGTCCTTGACTTGTTGCCAACCAATCAACTGATTGGTTATCTTGTGCGTTGGTAGCTAGGTAATCTACTAGGTTACTGTGCGTAAACTTGGTGCAGTAACCGGCCAGGTTACTTTGCCTATTTGGGTGTGGTAGCCTTTTGGGCTACTATTCTTTGGTGTAGTTGCCTACCGATCCACTATAGCTTGTTTGGCGTAGTTGTGACAACCGGGAAATTCAGGCAATTCTCGGACGAAAATGTACAATTTTATGTATATAACAATTTGTACTGTTTAAAGAGTGAAATAAATGTATTTATATTGTTCAGAATATGTGAAAATGTTCTAACAATACTGACGAGTAAGAATTCAGTGTTGAAAAAATTCACTGAGTTGAAACGGGTGAAACGGTGCCAAAATCGGCATCGAAAACCCTAACCGAGCCAATAAAAGACGGTAAACTTCCGGGATTGATTTTGATCAAACGGAAGCAGATTAAATTGATCCGACTGCACAGGAGACCTCAGGAACACGCCGGGACGATTTCAGGAAAATTTCGGCTCGAACCGGCATCGGTCAAAAAGTAGTCGAATTAATGTGAATAGTGAAAGTCAAAGTCAACTTTCACTTTAGTATTTATGACATCATAATTCAAGATTAATAAATTAAAGAATTATGGTGGTTGGTAGAATGAATGGCCATGATTCATTTAGCTTTTGATCTAAAGGCCAAGATTTGGCCAAAAATTACCATTTTTAATTTTTGAAAAATGGGGAAAGAAATGGCTTGAAAGATGTCTAATTCTAATTGGTGGAAGGCTAAATTAATTGGTCTTTTTGGTGACTTAAGTCGGCAAGTTTTGGAGCAAAAAGCCGAAGTCCATTTTCATGCAAAACCAAAGAACAAAAAAATTTTCTAAGTTTTTCTCTTGGTGGGTACGTGAGCAACCAAAGAAGAACCACTTGATTTCTTCAAAATTTCTTCACAAAAAGTGTGTCAAAACACTCCTCGAAGACAAAGGAAGCGATTGATTAAGGTAACTCCCTTTTTCACTCAAATTTTCATGGTTTTTCTTCACAAAATCCATGGATGAATAGTGATAAAAAGATGGGAAATTTTTGGTTGTTTTTCATGGATTTGATGTTGGGTTTTGTTAAGGATGTATTGAGGAAGAAAACCATGCTAATTCATTAAAGAAAAACCAAATTTTGGTTGGTTTTTCAAAGGTAAATCCGTGGGTTACCTTAGGTAACCAATGAAAAAAAGTGTGTGGTTAATGGTTAACATGCTTTCTAAGTTTAAATTTGTGAAGAATAAAGCTTGTATTTCATTATGAAAAGCTTGGAAAAAAATTTCTTGTGTGAATTCCATTAAATGGCCGTGAGTTTACAATGGGTTTGGAAGAAAAATTTTCATTGGTTTATGTGGTATTTGGTTGATTGAAATCATGCAATTTAATGTGTAAATGGTGGCAATGTGATTGAAAGAATGAAACAAAATTATTTGGCATGTTTTCATTCTTTGGCCGTGGGTTTTAAGTGTGTAAAAACCCTAAGAAATTTGGTTGAAAATGCCAAGAAAATGGGCTTGAAAATGTGTTAAAAATGTGACATTTGAATGGCCTAAAATGTGGTGAAAGTTTGACAAAATTTGGTTCGGTTTTGTTGTGAAAACCGAAACCAAATTAAGGGTAAATTTGTGAAAAAATTTGTAATGTGGGTGATAATGTGAAATTTGAAATTTGTGGGCTTTTATGTAAAAGTTTGGAAAACTTTTACATAAAATAGGCTTGTGGTATAGTACGTGGCAGGTACATACGGTTCGAGGCGTACCTAACACCGGAAGCCTTAAATTTACGCCGAAATGCTGCCGAAATTTCGAAAACGGCATTCGGGGTAAAATAGGGATTTAAAATAAAAGTTAGGGCCGGGACGGAAACCCGAGTCCCTAACGGAAAAATTGAATAAGGAAAAATTTAAGGGGTGGGTCATGAATAGTAACCCGTCCCCTTAAAAATAAAAAAACGCGTGTGAGATTGAAAAACCGACCCCGAGGGGGGGGAGTTTTTGGAAATAAAATAAAGGTCCGAGTCGGGAACGGAAAACCCGAGCCTCGGAAACCTAGGTCGGGAAAGTCTAGATGAACGTTTTAAATACTTGTGAAACGTCCATTTGAGGCTCCGAAACGATAGAAAATCGCTAAACCGACGTGAGGGTCGGAATAGTGCTTCCCGAGGGACGGGAAAGCAAAAAAATGGAAATAAAGTACAAACGAACCCGGTAATGGTTAGAAAAGAGTCAGAAAAGTTCCTGAGAGCCAAAAATGCAGTCTGGATCAATAAAATTCCGTCAGGGGCAAAACTGCAATTTTGCCAAAATATTGGGGCAAAATCGTAATTTTGTAAAAGTTGGGGGAAAACGGTGAAAATAATAAATAAAACCTAAAAAGTTATAAATAGGTTTTATTTAAGCTTTTTAATGAAAAATAAAAGCTATAATTGGGAAAGAAATTAACAGACATAGTTTTGTCTGTAGGATCCCAAAATCGGCCTACAAGGAAGGCGATTCAAGATCCAAGAGAGAGAAAGAGAACAGTCTGATAAGGTAAGTTCAGACATTTACCTGTCTGCAACATATAGCAATATTGTGCTAACTTTAATGTACTAACTTAAGTTAGGTACATATGTGCTACGGGCACTATGATAGAATAGAGAGAGAGACGAAATGTGCTACGGGCACTATAAGAATGGGACACATGGTTAATTGTGCTTCGGGCACTAGAGCGAGGTTAATGAAACTCACTCACCTAAAATTAAAATGTGAACCATTCCTAACCACGGGATAATGTGAAGTCACCGGGTTAGAATGTTAAAAAGTCGGTAATGAAACCACTTTCTGGCGTACCAGCCTTCCGTACAGGAAGGTACTATTTTTGCCTTCGGGGCTATGAGACTAAGGCTGTGGAGGTCAGCACTAATGTACCGCTCCCAGTCATGTACTATTTTGCCTTCGGGGCTATGAGATTAAGGCTGTGGAGGTCAGCACTAATGTACCGCTCCCAGTCATGCGCACTTAAATGGTACTGCCAACCTGAGCTCAAAATCATAATATAATTAAAGATAATTATCTAAAACTGAAACTATGCCATAATTGAGCATAAGACAGTTTAGTGAGAGCACTAACATCGCGGTAAATGTACTAGTGTGAGACAGTGTTGTGGTCAAACTTACTATTCACCATGAATAGTGGTCAAAGTTACTATTCATGTATAAATAGTGGTCAAAGGTACTATTCACGATGAATAGTACTATTCATAGAAATTTCATTTCTTGCATGTTTGAACTTACTGAGCCTGTAGCTCACCATTTTTGCTAATGTTGCAGGAAAGCGACCAGCTCAGTAGCTTATTTGACTGGATGCGGACGGGATGGCGCGTGTCAAATGGGATAACTGGGCGAGGGATATGGTACTGCCAGAGTCTTGCCGCTGAGCGTAAAGTGAAGGGGAAAAGGGGGAAACAGTCTTTTGTAATTATATATAATTTTACGAAAGTACTGTATTATTTATATTACTTTGTACTTGTCAACAAAGTAAATAGTGGAAAAAGATTTTATATGATGTTTAAAGAAAAAAAAATAAAAAAATTTCCCCTAAAACGACATGATTTTAAAAGAGAGAGAGAGATAAGCCGGCGACCCATGAGAGTACAATCTATCGCAGTTAGCGATAAAGCTCAACTGTAATAGTATTGTATGATCTCTACGAGGGGCGGGCCGCCACAGTTGGTATCAGAGCAAGGTCTGAGATTGGTCTAATTTATAATACCAACTGCTGCCACAGTTGGTATCAGAGACTAGTTTTCGAGTGGCTGAGTTTTGAATACCAATTGCTGTCACAGTTGGTATATCAGAGCAGTATGACCATATCCCGATTTGACACTTTGCGCATCCTGCACCGCTATCCAAGTAAGTAGTTTACTTAAGTTCAGTTAATTATTTTCTTATGTGAAAATAATTATCTTATAGGTAGCAAGATGACCAGACCTCCATATGTGAGACCCCAGCTACCACGACCAAGAGGTGTATTACGGGTATGGACGAGACCTATTGTGAGGCCGCCCATTTCCCAAAGGCCGGTAGTTCGACCCCCGGTACCCGAGAGACCTCCCGTACCAGTACCAGCACCGGTGCCAGCGCCAGTAGAGGTTGTACAGCCACGACCGATAGTACATCCACCGGTGGTAGTGGACATTCCAGTTGTTGGTGGACGCCAACATATTGGGGTGAGAGTGTCGGCACGAGCAGTACAGGCATTTAGGGCCAGCAGTTCTCCGATGTTTGATGGTGGACGACAGTCGATGGAGACCAAGGACTGGCTCCATGCCATTGAGAGGATCATGGTGATTTGCGACATTGATCGAGATATGTGGATCCAGTTGGCTGTCAGTATGTTTCAGGGAGACGCTCGAGTGTTCTGGCAGTATTGCGACCAGGAGATTTTATTGGGATTCAGTTGGGCTGAATTCTGTCAGCGGTTGGCTGATCAGTTTCAACCTAGGGATCCAACACCTACTCCAGCACCTCCAGAGAGACGAGAGGCTGATACACCTGCGTACCCTGGATTCGATGAGGTCAGGGATTACATTCTCCAGACCGAGAGGATGGTCATGCTGTCTGGTGAGACAGTGATGTCTTACGCAGCACGGTTTGAGGAGACCATTCGGAGGAGATGTCCGTTGCCTAACCTCACGGAAGCAAACTGCTGTGAGCTGTTTTGGAAAGGTTTATCCTTGGAGCTGAGACCGAGGGTGATCAAGCCATTTCCTCCGACGCTCCAAGAGTTCGTGGTGACGATCAGGATAATTGAGAGAGAGATTCTGATCGAGCATCTGACGCAGAGTCGACGAGAGACACTGGGTCAAGATGAGATGTTTGCACGCATCTTCGGGCCAAGAAGAATGATGAATGATCATAAGGCCGGACCGTCTAGACCGTGAAGAGGCGATGACTCAGGACAGGGAGCATTGCCTAGAGACGGTGACGATTCAGATGATACCGATGACGATGAGGATCCGGAAGAATATCCTCTAGTCCCAGATGTAGGGAACGAGTGATCAGTAGATGTGTATATGTACATAAGTAGCTTAGAGAAAAGCTCTTTTGTATAGACTTGTGGCCATTTTGTATAAACGGCCGATGTATATATGACTGGTGATGCCTATGTATGACATATAAATGTTTTGCTATGAATGAAATACCAAAATGATTATATGTTGTACGATGAGGTGTTACGATAATGTGGCTTTACATTACCCTAAATTTCGTAAATTGATATAATTTTACGAATGCGGTTATGAAAAAAGCTAACGGTGAATTATTGTGCCATAATAGGACTCGTTATGGACACTACGAGTTCCTTGTGATGCCATTCGGATTGACAAATG
This sequence comes from Antiaris toxicaria, assembly GCA_035233585.1. Lineage (NCBI taxonomy): Eukaryota > Viridiplantae > Streptophyta > Magnoliopsida > Rosales > Moraceae > Antiaris > Antiaris toxicaria. The sequence continues at coordinate 51,642,948 of CP141153.1, forward strand.
CACCGGCAGCGTTCATGGATTTGATGAACAGAATTTTTAAAGAGTATTTGGATAAGTTTGTCATTGTATTCATTGATGACATTCTTATATACTCGAAGACTCATAAAGAGCACAAGGAGCATCTGAGGATAGTGCTGACTACGATACGAAAGCATCAACTGTATGCCAAATTCTCAAAATGTGAATTTTGGCTGGACAGAGTACATTTCCTCGGACATGTTGTATCTCAGGAAGGTATTGCTGTAGATCCGACAAAGGTAGAGGCAATTAACCAGTGGCCTGCACCCAAGAGTGTGACAGAAATACGCAGTTTCTTGGGATTAGCTGGTTATTATCGGCGATTTGTAGAGGGATTTGCGCGACTAGCTGCACCTCTTACTGCCCTTACACGCAAAGAAAGGAAGTACGAGTGGACTATGGAATGCGAAAGAAGCTTCCAGGAGTTAAAGAGGCGACTGACAAGCGCACCAATCCTTACGCTTCCCACTGAAGGGGAGAAGTTCGTGATCTACAGTGATGCATCGAAAATAGGATTGGGAGCAGTCCTGATGCAAGACGGCAAGGTGATTGCCTATGCTTCCCGTCAGTTAAAGGAGCATGAAAGGAATTATCCTACGCATGATCTTGAACTTGCTGCAGTAGTGTTCGCACTTAAAATTTGGCGACACTATCTCTATGGAGCTCAATGTCAGATTTTCACTGATCACCAAAGCTTGAAGTATTTCTTCACGCAAAAAGAGCTCAATATGCGACAGAGACGATGGTTGGAATTGGTGAAGGATTATGACTGTGAAATCCTCTACCATCCAGGAAAGGCCAACTGTGTAGCGGATGCTCTAAGTAGGAAGTCTACTGTATCGCACCAGCTACCAATAAAAAGGCTTCCGAAGCCATTGCAGCAAGAGATAAATTCTTTGAACTTGGAGCTGATATCTGGAATACTAGCTGCACTCCAAGTGGAATCATCGCTATTTGAGGATATAAAGGAAGCTCAGAGGCGAGATCCAATGATGAAAAGTTCTCAAGAAGGAATTTCCAAGGATGGAATGATCCTTTATCAAGGAAGGATAAATGTTCCAACTGATGAGGAACTTAGAAGACGGATCATGTCAGAAGCCCACGAGACACCCTATTCGGTTCATCCCGGAGCGAGCAAGATGTATCAGGACTTGAAGTTACAGTTCTGGTGGAAAGGGATGAAGAACGATATAGCTAAATTCGTGAGTAGATGCATGACCTGTCAGAGAATCAAAGCGGAACATAAACATCCAGCAGGAAGATTGGAACCGTTGGAGATTCCTGAATGGAAATGGGAACACATTACGATGGATTTTGTAGTGGGACTCGCAAAAACCCGAGAAGGTTATGATGCCATCTGGGTTATTGTGGACAGACTGACCAAGACGGCACGGTTCATAGCTGTCAAGATGACTTTTTCGCTGGAAAAGTTTGCTCAGCTGTACATAACTCATGTCGTCAGACTACATGGAGTACCGAAATCCATTGTATCAGATCGAGATGCACGGTTCACTTCGAATTTCTGGAAGTGTGTGCAAGAGGCCATGGGTACTGAATTGAGACTCAGTACGGCTTTTCATCCGCAAACAGACGGGCAGTCAGAGCGGACAATTCAGACGTTAGAGGACATGCTTCGAGCTTGTGTTATGGATTTTGCGGGAAATTGGAACGAGAAGTTACCATTGATTGAATTCTCGTACAATAATAGTTACCAAGCTTTGATAGGCATGGCACCTTACGAGGCTTTGTATGGACGGAAGTGCAGATCACCATTACATTGGTACGATTTGCGAGAAAAGCAGTTGCATAAGACGGATTTCATGCAAGAGACTTCCGATGCAGTTGCTAGAATTCAGCGTCAAATGAAAATTGCGCAAAGCCGACAAAAGAGCTACGCGGATAAAAGGTGAAGATCCTTGGAGTTTGATGAAGGAGACTTCGTGTTTCTCAAGGTATCGCCTATGAAGGGGATTATGCGTTTCGGTAAGAAGGGGAAACTGAGTCCAAGATATATTGGGCCTTATGAAATTATCGAACGCATTGGAAAGGTCGCTTACAGATTAGCGCTACCTCCAGAATTGTCGGCAGTGCACAATGTATTTCATGTGTCGATGCTGAGAAAATATATACCGGATCCGTCCCATGTATTGAAGCATGAGCCTATTCAAATCCACGAGGATTTGACATATGAGGAACAGCCTATTCAAGTACTAGCTTGTGAAGAGAAAGTACTGAGGAATAAGGTAATCCCACTAGTGAAGATTTTGTGGAAAAATCATAATATTGAAGAAGCTACGTGGGAACGAGAAGACGAGATGAGGAAATTATACCCCCATTTGTTCTAATTTTCGAGGACGAAAATTTTATAAGGAGGGGTGAATGTGACAACCGGGAAATTCAGGCAATTCTCGGACGAAAATGTACAATTGTATGTATATAACAATTTGTACTGTTTAAAGAGTGAAATAAATGTATTTATATTGTTCAGAATATGTGAAAATGTTCTAACAATACTGACGAGTAAGAATTCAGTGTTGAAAAAATTCACTGAGTTGAAACGGGTGAAACGGTGCCAAAATCGGCATCGAAAACCCTAACCGAGCCAATAAAAGACGGTAAACTTCCGGGATTGATTTTGATCAAACGGAAGCAGATTAAATTGATCCGACTGCACAGGAGACCTCAGGAACACGCCGGGACGATTTCAGGAAAATTTCGGCTCGAACCGGCATCGGTCAAAAAGTAGTCGAATTAATGTAAATAGTGAAAGTCAAAGTCAACTTTCACTTTAGTATTTATGACATCATAATTCAAGATTAATAAATTAAAGAATTATGGTGGTTGGTAGAATGAATGGCCATGATTCATTTAGCTTTTGATCTAAAGGCCAAGATTTGGCCAAAAATTACCATTTTTAATTTTTGAAAAATGGGGAAAGAAATGGCTTGAAAGATGTCTAATTCTAATTGGTGGAAGGCTAAATTAATTGGTCTTTTTGGTGACTTAAGTCGGCAAGTTTTGGAGCAAAAAGCCGAAGTCCATTTTCATGCAAAACCAAAGAACAAAAAAATTTTCTAAGTTTTTCTCTTGGTGGGTACGTGAGCAACCAAAGAAGAACCACTTGATTTCTTCAAAATTTCTTCACAAAAAGTGTGTCAAAACACTCCTCGAAGACAAAGGAAGCGATTGATTAAGGTAACTCCCTTTTTCACTCAAATTTTCATGGTTTTTCTTCACAAAATCAGTGGATGAATAGTGATAAAAAGATGGGAAATTTTTGGTTGTTTTTCATGGATTTGATGTTGGGTTTTGTTAAGGATGTATTGAGGAAGAAAACCATGCTAATTCATTAAAGAAAAACCAAATTTTGGTTGGTTTTTCAAAGGTAAATCCGTGGGTTACCTTAGGTAACCAATGAAAAAAAGTGTGTGGTTAATGGTTAACATGCTTTCTAAGTTTAAATTTGTGAAGAATAAAGCTTGTATTTCATTATGAAAAGCTTGGAAAAAAATTTCTTGTGTGAATTCCATTAAATGGCCGTGAGTTTACAATGGGTTTGGAAGAAAAATTTTCATTGGTTTATGTGGTATTTGGTTGATTGAAATCATGCAATTTAATGTGTAAATGGTGGCAATGTGATTGAAAGAATGAAACAAAATTATTTGGCATGTTTTCATTCTTTGGCCGTGGGTTTTAAGTGTGTAAAAACCCTAAGAAATTTGGTTGAAAATGCCAAGAAAATGGGCTTGAAAATGTGTTAAAAATGTGACATTTGAATGGCCTAAAATGTGGTGAAAGTTTGACAAAATTTGGTTCGGTTTTGTTGTGAAAACCGAAACCAAATTAAGGGTAAATTTGTGAAAAAATTTGTAATGTGGGTGATAATGTGAAATTTGAAATTTGTGGGCTTTTATGTAAAAGTTTGGAAAACTTTTACATAAAATAGGCTTGTGGTATAGTACGTGGCAGGTACATACGGTTCGAGGCGTACCTAACACCGGAAGCCTTAAATTTACGCCGAAATGCTGCCGAAATTTCGAAAACGGCATTCGGGGTAAAATAGGGATTTAAAATAAAAGTTAGGGCCGGGACGGAAACCCGAGTCCCTAACGGAAAAATTGAATAAGGAAAATTTTAAGGGGTGGGTCATGAATAGTAACCCGTCCCCTTAAAAATAAAAAAACGCGTGTGAGATTGAAAAACCGACCCCGAGGGGGGGGAGTTTTTGGAAATAAAATAAAGGTCCGAGTCGGGAACGGAAAACCCGAGCCTCGGAAACCTAGGTCGGGAAAGTCTAGATGAACGTTTTAAATACTTGTGAAACGTCCATTTGAGGCTCCGAAACGATAGAAAATCGCTAAACCGACGTGAGGGTCGGAATAGTGCTTCCCGAGGGCCGGGAAAGCAAAAAAATGGAAATAAAGTAAAAACGAACCCGGTAATGGTTAGAAAAGAGTCAGAAAAGTTCCTGAGAGCCAAAAATGCAGTCTGGATCAATAAAATTCCGTCAGGGGCAAAACTGTAATTTTGCCAAAATATTGGGGCAAAATCGTAATTTTGTGAAAGTTGGGGGAAAACGGTGAAAATAATAAATAAAACCTAAAAAGTTATAAATAGGTTTTATTTAAGCTTTTTAATGAAAAATAAAAGCTATAATTGGGAAAGAAATTAACAGACATAGTTTTGTCTGTAGGATCCCAAAATCGGCCTACAAGGAAGGCGATTCAAGATCCAAGAGAGAGAAAGAGAACAGTCTGATAAGGTAAGTTCAGACATTTACCTGTCTGCAACATATAGCAATATTGTGCTAACTTTAATGTACTAACTTAAGTTAGGTACATATGTGCTACGGGCACTATGATAGAATAGAGAGAGAGACGAAATGTGCTACGGGCACTATAAGAATGGGACACATGGTTAATTGTGCTTCGGGCACTAGAGCGAGGTTAATGAAACTCACTCACCTAAAATTAAAATGTGAACCATTCCTAACCACGGGACAATGTGAAGTCACCGGGTTAGAATGTTAAAAAGTCGGTAATGAAACCACTTTCTGGCGTACCAGCCTTCCGTACAGGAAGGTACTATTTTTGCCTTCGGGGCTATGAGACTAAGGCTGTGGAGGTCAGCACTAATGTACCGCTCCCAGTCATGTACTATTTTGCCTTCGGGGCTATGAGATTAAGGCTGTGGAGGTCAGCACTAATGTACCGCTCCCAGTCATGCGCACTTAAATGGTACTGCCAACCTGAGCTCAAAATCATAATATAATTAAAGATAATTATCTAAAACTGAAACTATGCCATAATTGAGCATAAGACAGTTTAGTGAGAGCACTAACATCGCGGTAAATGTACTAGTGTGAGACAGTGTTGTGGTCAAACTTACTATTCACCATGAATAGTGGTCAAAGTTACTATTCATGTATAAATAGTGGTCAAAGGTACTATTCACGATGAATAGTACTATTCATAGAAATTTCATTTCTTGCATGTTTGAACTTACTGAGCCTGTAGCTCACCATTTTTGCTAATGTTGCAGGAAAGCGACCAGCTCAGTAGCTTATTTGACTGGATGCGGACGGGATGGCGCGTGTCAAATGGGATAACTGGGCGAGGGATATGGTACTGCCAGAGTCTTGCCGCTGAGCGTAAAGTGAAGGGGAAAAGGGGGAAACAGTCTTTTGTAATTATATATAATTTTACGAAAGTACTGTATTATTTATATTACTTTGTACTTGTCAACAAAGTAAATAGTGGAAAAAGATTTTATATGATGTTTAAAGAAAAAAAAATAAAAAAATTTCCCCTAAAACGACATGATTTTAAAAGAGAGAGAGAGATAAGCCGGCGACCCATGAGAGTACAATCTATCGCAGTTAGCGATAAAGCTCAACTGTAATAGTATTGTATGATCTCTACGAGGGGCGGGCCGCCACAGTTGGTATCAGAGCAAGGTCTGAGATTGGTCCAATTTATAATACCAACTGCTGCCACAGTTGGTATCAGAGACTAGTTTTCGAGTGGCTGAGTTTTGAATACCAATTGCTGTCACAGTTGGTATATCAGAGCAGTATGACCATATCCCGATTTGACACTTTGCGCATCCTGCACCGCTATCCAAGTAAGTAGTTTACTTAAGTTCAGTAATTATTTTCTTATGTGAAAATAATTATCTTATAGGTAGCAAGATGACCAGACCTCCATATGTGAGACCCCAGCTACCACGACCAAGAGGGGTATTACGGGTATGGACGAGACCTATTGTGAGGCCGCCCATTTCCCAAAGGCCGGTAGTTCGACCCCCGGTACCCGAGAGACCTCCCGTACCAGTACCAGCACCGGTGCCAGCGCCAGTAGAGGTTGTACAGCCACGACCGATAGTACATCCACCGGTGGTAGTGGACATTCCAGTTGTTGGTGGACGCCAACATATTGGGGTGAGAGTGTCGGCACGAGCAGTACAGGCATTTAGGGCCAGCAGTTCTCCGATGTTTGATGGTGGACGACAGTCGATGGAGACCAAGGACTGGCTCCATGCCATTGAGAGGATCATGGTGATTTGCGACATTGATCGAGATATGTGGATCCAGTTGGCTGTCAGTATGTTTCAGGGAGACACTCGAGTGTTCTGGCAGTATTGCGACCAGGAGATTTTATTGGGATTCAGTTGGGCTGAATTCTGTCAGCGGTTGGCTGATCAGTTTCAACCTAGGGATCCAACACCTACTCCAGCACCTCCAGAGAGACGAGAGGCTGATACACCTGCGTACCCTGGATTCGATGAGGTCAGGGATTACATTCTCCAGACCGAGAGGATGGTCATGCTGTCTGGTGAGACAGTGATGTCTTACGCAGCACGGTTTGAGGAGACCATTCGGAGGAGATGTCCGTTGCCTAACCTCACGGAAGCAAACTGCTGTGAGCTGTTTTGGAAAGGTTTATCCTTGGAGCTGAGACCGAGGGTGATCAAGCCATTTCCTCCGACGCTCCAAGAGTTCGTGGTGACGATCAGGATAATTGAGAGAGAGATTCTGATCGAGCATCTGACGCAGAGTCGACGAGAGACACTGGGTCAAGATGAGATGTTTGCACGCATCTTCGGGCCAAGAAGAATGATGAATGATCATAAGGCCGGACCGTCTAGACCGTGAAGAGGCGATGACTCAGGACAGGGAGCATTGCCTAGAGACGGTGACGATTCAGATGATACCGATGACGATGAGGATCCGGAAGAATATCCTCTAGTCCCAGATGTAGGGAACGAGTGATCAGTAGATGTGTATATGTACATAAGTAGCTTAGAGAAAAGCTCTTTTGTATAGACTTGTGGCCATTTTGTATAAACGGCCGATGTATATATGACTGGTGATGCCTATGTATGACATATAAATGTTTTGCTATGAATGAAATACCAAAATGATTATATGTTGTACGATGAGGTGTTACGATAATGTGGCTTTACATTACCCTAAATTTCGTAAATTGATATAATTTTACGAATGCGGTTATGAAAAAAGCTAACGGTGAATTATTGTGCCATAATAGGACTCGTTATGGACACTACGAGTTCCTTGTGATGCCATTCGGATTGACAAATGCACCGGCAGCGTTCATGGATTTGATGAACAGAATTTTTAAAGAGTATTTGGATAAGTTTGTCATTGTATTCATTGATGACATTCTTATATACTCGAAGACTCATAAAGAGCACAAGGAGCATCTGAGGATAGTGCTGACTACGATACGAAAGCATCAACTGTATGCCAAATTCTCAAAATGTGAATTTTGGCTGGACAGAGTACATTTCCTCGGACATGTTGTATCTCAGGAAGGTATTGCTGTAGATCCGACAAAGGTAGAGGCAATTAACCAGTGGCCTGCACCCAAGAGTGTGACAGAAATACGCAGTTTCTTGGGATTAGCTGGTTATTATCGGCGATTTGTAGAGGGATTTGCGCGACTAGCTGCACCTCTTACTGCCCTTACACGCAAAGAAAGGAAGTACGAGTGGACTATGGAATGCGAAAGAAGCTTCCAGGAGTTAAAGAGGCGACTGACAAGCGCACCAATCCTTACGCTTCCCACTGAAGGGGAGAAGTTCGTGATCTACAGTGATGCATCGAAAATAGGATTGGGAGCAGTCCTGATGCAAGACGGCAAGGTGATTGCCTATGCTTCCCGTCAGTTAAAGGAGCATGAAAGGAATTATCCTACGCATGATCTTGAACTTGCTGCAGTAGTGTTCGCACTTAAAATTTGGCGACACTATCTCTATGGAGCTCAATGTCAGATTTTCACTGATTACCAAAGCTTGAAGTATTTCTTCACGCAAAAAGAGCTCAATATGCGACAGAGACGATGGTTGGAATTGGTGAAGGATTATGACTGTGAAATCCTCTACCATCCAGGAAAGGCCAACCGTGTAGCGGATGCTCTAAGTAGGAAGTCTACTGTATCGCACCAGCTACCAATAAAAAGGCTTCCGAAGCCATTGCAGCAAGAGATAAATTCTTTGAACTTGGAGCTGATATCTGGAATACTAGCTGCACTCCAAGTGGAATCATCGCTATTTGAGGATATAAAGGAAGCTCAGAGGCGAGATCCAATGATGAAAAGTTCTCAAGAAGGAATTTCCAAGGATGGAATGATCCTTTATCAAGGAAGGATAAATGTTCCAGCTGATGAGGAACTTAGAAGACGGATCATGTCAGAAGCCCACGAGACACCCTATTCGGTTCATCCCGGAGCGAGCAAGATGTATCAGGACTTGAAGTTACAGTTCTGGTGGAAAGGGATGAAGAACGATATAGCTAAATTCGTGAGTAGATGCATGACCTGTCAGAGAATCAAAGCGGAACATAAACATCCAGCAGGAAGATTGGAACCGTTGGAGATTCCTGAATGGAAATGGGAACACATTACGATGGATTTTGTAGTGGGACTCCCAAAAACCCGAGAAGGTTATGATGCCATCTGGGTTATTGTGGACAGACTGACCAAGACGGCACGGTTCATAGCTGTCAAGATGACTTTTTCGCTGGAAAAGTTTGCTCAGCTGTACATAACTCATGTCGTCAGACTACATGGAGTACCGAAATCCATTGTATCAGATCGAGATGCACGGTTCACTTCGAATTTCTGGAAGTGTGTGCAAGAGGCCATGGGTACTGAATTGAGACTCAGTACGGCTTTTCATCCGCAAACAGACGGGCAGTCAGAGCGGACAATTCAGACGTTAGAGGACATGCTTCGAGCTTGTGTTATGGATTTTGCGGGAAATTGGAACGAGAAGTTACCATTGATTGAATTCTCGTACAATAATAGTTACCAAGCTTCGATAGGCATGGCACCTTACGAGGCTTTGTATGGACGGAAGTGCAGATCACCATTACATTGGTACGATTTGCGAGAAAAGCAGTTGCATAAGACGGATTTCATGCAAGAGACTTCCGATGCAGTTGCTAGAATTCAGCGTCAAATGAAAATTGCGCAAAGCCGACAAAAGAGCTACGCGGATAAAAGGTGAAGATCCTTGGAGTTTGATGAAGGAGACTTCGTGTTTCTCAAGGTATCGCCTATGAAGGGGATTATGCGTTTCGGTAAGAAGGGGAAACTGAGTCCAAGATATATTGGGCCTTATGAAATTATCGAACGCATTGGAAAGGTCGCTTACAGATTAGCGCTACCTCCAGAATTGTCGGCAGTGCACAATGTATTTCATGTGTCGATGCTGAGAAAATATATACCGGATCCGTCCCATGTATTGAAGCATGAGCCTATTCAAATCCACGAGGATTTGACATATGAGGAACAGCCTATTCAAGTACTAGCTTGTGAAGAGAAAGTACTGAGGAATAAGGTAATCCCACTAGTGAAGATTTTGTGGAAAAATCATAATATTGAAGAAGCTACGTGGGAACGAGAAGACGAGATGAGGAAATTATACCCCCATTTGTTCTAATTTTCGAGGACGAAAATTTTATAAGGAGGGGTGAATGTGACAACCGGGAAATTCAGGCAATTCTCGGACGAAAATGTACAATTGTATGTATATAACAATTTGTACTGTTTAAAGAGTGAAATAAATGTATTTATATTGTTCAGAATATGTGAAAATGTTCTAACAATACTGACGAGTAAGAATTCAGTGTTGAAAAAATTCACTGAGTTGAAACGGGTGAAACGGTGCCAAAATCGGCATCGAAAACCCTAACCGAGCCAATAAAAGACGGTAAACTTCCGGGATTGATTTTGATCAAACGGAAGCAGATTAAATTGATCCGACTGCACAGGAGACCTCAGGAACACGCCGGGACGATTTCAGGAAAATTTCGGCTCGAACCGGCATCGGTCAAAAAGTAGTCGAATTAATGTAAATAGTGAAAGTCAAAGTCAACTTTCACTTTAGTATTTATGACATCATAATTCAAGATTAATAAATTAAAGAATTATGGTGGTTGGTAGAATGAATGGCCATGATTCATTTAGCTTTTGATCTAAAGGCCAAGATTTGGCCAAAAATTACCATTTTTAATTTTTGAAAAATGGGGAAAGAAATGGCTTGAAAGATGTCTAATTCTAATTGGTGGAAGGCTAAATTAATTGGTCTTTTTGGTGACTTAAGTCGGCAAGTTTTGGAGCAAAAAGCCGAAGTCCATTTTCATGCAAAACCAAAGAACAAAAAAATTTTCTAAGTTTTTCTCTTGGTGGGTACGTGAGCAACCAAAGAAGAACCACTTGATTTCTTCAAAATTTCTTCACAAAAAGTGTGTCAAAACACTCCTCGAAGACAAAGGAAGCGATTGATTAAGGTAACTCCCTTTTTCACTCAAATTTTCATGGTTTTTCTTCACAAAATCAGTGGATGAATAGTGATAAAAAGATGGGAAATTTTTGGTTGTTTTTCATGGATTTGATGTTGGGTTTTGTTAAGGATGTATTGAGGAAGAAAACCATGCTAATTCATTAAAGAAAAACCAAATTTTGGTTGGTTTTTCAAAGGTAAATCCGTGGGTTACCTTAGGTAACCAATGAAAAAAAGTGTGTGGTTAATGGTTAACATGCTTTCTAAGTTTAAATTTGTGAAGAATAAAGCTTGTATTTCATTATGAAAAGCTTGGAAAAAAATTTCTTGTGTGAATTCCATTAAATGGCCGTGAGTTTACAATGGGTTTGGAAGAAAAATTTTCATTGGTTTATGTGGTATTTGGTTGATTGAAATCATGCAATTTAATGTGTAAATGGTGGCAATGTGATTGAAAGAATGAAACAAAATTATTTGGCATGTTTTCATTCTTTGGCCGTGGGTTTTAAGTGTGTAAAAACCCTAAGAAATTTGGTTGAAAATGCCAAGAAAATGGGCTTGAAAATGTGTTAAAAATGTGACATTTGAATGGCCTAAAATGTGGTGAAAGTTTGACAAAATTTGGTTCGGTTTTGTTGTGAAAACCGAAACCAAATTAAGGGTAAATTTGTGAAAAAATTTGTAATGTGGGTGATAATGTGAAATTTGAAATTTGTGGGCTTTTATGTAAAAGTTTGGAAAACTTTTACATAAAATAGGCTTGTGGTATAGTACGTGGCAGGTACATACGGTTCGAGGCGTACCTAACACCGGAAGCCTTAAATTTACGCCGAAATGCTGCCGAAATTTCGAAAACGGCATTCGGGGTAAAATAGGGATTTAAAATAAAAGTTAGGGCCGGGACGGAAACCCGAGTCCCTAACGGAAAAATTGAATAAGGAAAATTTTAAGGGGTGGGTCATGAATAGTAACCCGTCCCCTTAAAAATAAAAAAACGCGTGTGAGATTGAAAAACCGACCCCGAGGGGGGGGAGTTTTTGGAAATAAAATAAAGGTCCGAGTCGGGAACGGAAAACCCGAGCCTCGGAAACCTAGGTCGGGAAAGTCTAGATGAACGTTTTAAATACTTGTGAAACGTCCATTTGAGGCTCCGAAACGATAGAAAATCGCTAAACCGACGTGAGGGTCGGAATAGTGCTTCCCGAGGGCCGGGAAAGCAAAAAAATGGAAATAAAGTAAAAACGAACCCGGTAATGGTTAGAAAAGAGTCAGAAAAGTTCCTGAGAGCCAAAAATGCAGTCTGGATCAATAAAATTCCGTCAGGGGCAAAACTGTAATTTTGCCAAAATATTGGGGCAAAATCGTAATTTTGTGAAAGTTGGGGGAAAACGGTGAAAATAATAAATAAAACCTAAAAAGTTATAAATAGGTTTTATTTAAGCTTTTTAATGAAAAATAAAAGCTATAATTGGGAAAGAAATTAACAGACATAGTTTTGTCTGTAGGATCCCAAAATCGGCCTACAAGGAAGGCGATTCAAGATCCAAGAGAGAGAAAGAGAACAGTCTGATAAGGTAAGTTCAGACATTTACCTGTCTGCAACATATAGCAATATTGTGCTAACTTTAATGTACTAACTTAAGTTAGGTACATATGTGCTACGGGCACTATGATAGAATAGAGAGAGAGACGAAATGTGCTACGGGCACTATAAGAATGGGACACATGGTTAATTGTGCTTCGGGCACTAGAGCGAGGTTAATGAAACTCACTCACCTAAAATTAAAATGTGAACCATTCCTAACCACGGGACAATGTGAAGTCACCGGGTTAGAATGTTAAAAAGTCGGTAATGAAACCACTTTCTGGCGTACCAGCCTTCCGTACAGGAAGGTACTATTTTTGCCTTCGGGGCTATGAGACTAAGGCTGTGGAGGTCAGCACTAATGTACCGCTCCCAGTCATGTACTATTTTGCCTTCGGGGCTATGAGATTAAGGCTGTGGAGGTCAGCACTAATGTACCGCTCCCAGTCATGCGCACTTAAATGGTACTGCCAACCTGAGCTCAAAATCATAATATAATTAAAGATAATTATCTAAAACTGAAACTATGCCATAATTGAGCATAAGACAGTTTAGTGAGAGCACTAACATCGCGGTAAATGTACTAGTGTGAGACAGTGTTGTGGTCAAACTTACTATTCACCATGAATAGTGGTCAAAGTACTATTCATGTATAAATAGTGGTCAAAGGTACTATTCACGATGAATAGTACTATTCATAGAAATTTCATTTCTTGCATGTTTGAACTTACTGAGCCTGTAGCTCACCATTTTTGCTAATGTTGCAGGAAAGCGACCAGCTCAGTAGCTTATTTGACTGGATGCGGACGGGATGGCGCGTGTCAAATGGGATAACTGGGCGAGGGATATGGTACTGCCAGAGTCTTGCCGCTGAGCGTAAAGTGAAGGGGAAAAGGGGGAAACAGTCTTTTGTAATTATATATAATTTTACGAAAGTACTGTATTATTTATATTACTTTGTACTTGTCAACAAAGTAAATAGTGGAAAAAGATTTTATATGATGTTTAAAGAAAAAAAAATAAAAAAATTTCCCCTAAAACGACATGATTTTAAAAGAGAGAGAGAGATAAGCCGGCGACCCATGAGAGTACAATCTATCGCAGTTAGCGATAAAGCTCAACTGTAATAGTATTGTATGATCTCTACGAGGGGCGGGCCGCCACAGTTGGTATCAGAGCAAGGTCTGAGATTGGTCTAATTTATAATACCAACTGCTGCCACAGTTGGTATCAGAGACTAGTTTTCGAGTGGCTGAGTTTTGAATACCAATTGCTGTCACAGTTGGTATATCAGAGCAGTATGACCATATCCCGATTTGACACTTTGCGCATCCTGCACCGCTATCCAAGTAAGTAGTTTACTTAAGTTCAGTTAATTATTTTCTTATGTGAAAATAATTATCTTATAGGTAGCAAGATGACCAGACCTCCATATGTGAGACCCCAGCTACCACGACCAAGAGGGGTATTACGGGTATGGACGAGACCTATTGTGAGGCCGCCCATTTCCCAAAGGCCGGTAGTTCGACCCCCGGTACCCGAGAGACCTCCCGTACCAGTACCAGCACCGGTGCCAGCGCCAGTAGAGGTTGTACAGCCACGACCGATAGTACATCCACCGGTGGTAGTGGACATTCCAGTTGTTGGTGGACGCCAACATATTGGGGTGAGAGTGTCGGCACGAGCAGTACAGGCATTTAGGGCCAGCAGTTCTCCGATGTTTGATGGTGGACGACAGTCGATGGAGACCAAGGACTGGCTCCATGCCATTGAGAGGATCATGGTGATTTGCGACATTGATCGAGATATGTGGATCCAGTTGGCTGTCAGTATGTTTCAGGGAGACGCTCGAGTGTTCTGGCAGTATTGCGACCAGGAGATTTTATTGGGATTCAGTTGGGCTGAATTCTGTCAGCGGTTGGCTGATCAGTTTCAACCTAGGGATCCAACACCTACTCCAGCACCTCCAGAGAGACGAGAGGCTGATACACCTGCGTACCCTGGATTCGATGAGGTCAGGGATTACATTCTCCAGACCGAGAGGATGGTCATGCTGTCTGGTGAGACAGTGATGTCTTACGCAGCACGGTTTGAGGAGACCATTCGGAGGAGATGTCTGTTGCCTAACCTCACGGAAGCAAACTGCTGTGAGCTGTTTTGGAAAGGTTTATCCTTGGAGCTGAGACCGAGGGTGATCAAGCCATTTCCTCCGACGCTCCAAGAGTTCGTGGTGACGATCAGGATAATTGAGAGAGAGATTCTGATCGAGCATCTGACGCAGAGTCGACGAGAGACACTGGGTCAAGATGAGATGTTTGCACGCATCTTCGGGCCAAGAAGAATGATGAATGATCATAAGGCCGGACCGTCTAGACCGTGAAGAGGCGATGACTCAGGACAGGGAGCATTGCCTAGAGACGGTGACGATTCAGATGATACCGATGACGATGAGGATCCGGAAGAATATCCTCTAGTCCCAGATGTAGGGAACGAGTGATCAGTAGATGTGTATATGTACATAAGTAGCTTAGAGAAAAGCTCTTTTGTATAGACTTGTGGCCATTTTGTATAAACGGCCGATGTATATATGACTGGTGATGCCTATGTATGACATATAAATGTTTTGCTATGAATGAAATACCAAAATGATTATATGTTGTACGATGAGGTGTTACGATAATGTGGCTTTACATTACCCTAAATTTCGTAAATTGATATAATTTTACGAATGCGGTTATGAAAAAAGCTAACGGTGAATTATTGTGCCATAATAGGACTCGTTATGGACACTACGAGTTCCTTGTGATGCCATTCGGATTGACAAATGCACCGGCAGCGTTCATGGATTTGATGAACAGAATTTTTAAAGAGTATTTGGATAAGTTTGTCATTGTATTCATTGATGACATTCTTATATACTCGAAGACTCATAAAGAGCACAAGGAGCATCTGAGGATAGTGCTGACTACGATACGAAAGCATCAACTGTATGCCAAATTCTCAAAATGTGAATTTTGGCTGGACAGAGTACATTTCCTCGGACATGTTGTATCTCAGGAAGGTATTGCTGTAGATCCGACAAAGGTAGAGGCAATTAACCAGTGGCCTGCACCCAAGAGTGTGACAGAAATACGCAGTTTCTTGGGATTAGCTGGTTATTATCGGCGATTTGTAGAGGGATTTGCGCGACTAGCTGCACCTCTTACTGCCCTTACACGCAAAGAAAGGAAGTACGAGTGGACTATGGAATGCGAAAGAAGCTTCCAGGAGTTAAAGAGGCGACTGACAAGCGCACCAATCCTTACGCTTCCCACTGAAGGGGAGAAGTTCGTGATCTACAGTGATGCATCGAAAATAGGATTGGGAGCAGTCCTGATGCAAGACGGCAAGGTGATTGCCTATGCTTCCCGTCAGTTAAAGGAGCATGAAAGGAATTATCCTACGCATGATCTTGAACTTGCTGCAGTAGTGTTCGCACTTAAAATTTGGCGACACTATCTCTATGGAGCTCAATGTCAGATTTTCACTGATCACCAAAGCTTGAAGTATTTCTTCACGCAAAAAGAGCTCAATATGCGACAGAGACGATGGTTGGAATTGGTGAAGGATTATGACTGTGAAATCCTCTACCATCCAGGAAAGGCCAACCGTGTAGCGGATGCTCTAAGTAGGAAGTCTACTGTATCGCACCAGCTACCAATAAAAAGGCTTCCGAAGCCATTGCAGCAAGAGATAAATTCTTTGAACTTGGAGCTGATATCTGGAATACTAGCTGCACTCCAAGTGGAATCATCGCTATTTGAGGATATAAAGGAAGCTCAGAGGCGAGATCCAATGATGAAAAGTTCTCAAGAAGGAATTTCCAAGGATGGAATGATCCTTTATCAAGGAAGGATAAATGTTCCAGCTGATGAGGAACTTAGAAGACGGATCATGTCAGAAGCCCACGAGACACCCTATTCGGTTCATCCCGGAGCGAGCAAGATGTATCAGGACTTGAAGTTACAGTTCTGGTGGAAAGGGATGAAGAACGATATAGCTAAATTCGTGAGTAGATGCATGACCTGTCAGAGAATCAAAGCGGAACATAAACATCCAGCAGGAAGATTGGAACCGTTGGAGATTCCTGAATGGAAATGGGAACACATTACGATGGATTTTGTAGTGGGACTCCCAAAAACCCGAGAAGGTTATGATGCCATCTGGGTTATTGTGGACAGACTGACCAAGACGGCACGGTTCATAGCTGTCAAGATGACTTTTTCGCTGGAAAAGTTTGCTCAGCTGTACATAACTCATGTCGTCAGACTACATGGAGTACCGAAATCCATTGTATCAGATCGAGATGCACGGTTCACTTCGAATTTCTGGAAGTGTGTGCAAGAGGCCATGGGTACTGAATTGAGACTCAGTACGGCTTTTCATCCGCAAACAGACGGGCAGTCAGAGCGGACAATTCAGACGTTAGAGGACATGCTTCGAGCTTGTGTTATGGATTTTGCGGGAAATTGGAACGAGAAGTTACCATTGATTGAATTCTCGTACAATAATAGTTACCAAGCTTCGATAGGCATGGCACCTTACGAGGCTTTGTATGGACGGAAGTGCAGATCACCATTACATTGGTACGATTTGCGAGAAAAGCAGTTGCATAAGACGGATTTCATGCAAGAGACTTCCGATGCAGTTGCTAGAATTCAGCGTCAAATGAAAATTGCGCAAAGCCGACAAAAGAGCTACGCGGATAAAAGGTGAAGATCCTTGGAGTTTGATGAAGGAGACTTCGTGTTTCTCAAGGTATCGCCTATGAAGGGGATTATGCGTTTCGGTAAGAAGGGGAAACTGAGTCCAAGATATATTGGGCCTTATGAAATTATCGAACGCATTGGAAAGGTCGCTTACAGATTAGCGCTACCTCCAGAATTGTCGGCAGTGCACAATGTATTTCATGTGTCGATGCTGAGAAAATATATACCGGATCCGTCCCATGTATTGAAGCATGAGCCTATTCAAATCCACGAGGATTTGACATATGAGGAACAGCCTATTCAAGTACTAGCTTGTGAAGAGAAAGTACTGAGGAATAAGGTAATCCCACTAGTGAAGATTTTGTGGAAAAATCATAATATTGAAGAAGCTACGTGGGAACGAGAAGACGAGATGAGGAAATTATACCCCCATTTGTTCTAATTTTCGAGGACGAAAATTTTATAAGGAGGGGTGAATGTGACAACCGGGAAATTCAGGCAATTCTCGGACGAAAATGTACAATTGTATGTATATAACAATTTGTACTGTTTAAAGAGTGAAATAAATGTATTTATATTGTTCAGAATATGTGAAAATGTTCTAACAATACTGACGAGTAAGAATTCAGTGTTGAAAAAATTCACTGAGTTGAAACGGGTGAAACGGTGCCAAAATCGGCATCGAAAACCCTAACCGAGCCAATAAAAGACGGTAAACTTCCGGGATTGATTTTGATCAAACGGAAGCAGATTAAATTGATCCGACTGCACAGGAGACCTCAGGAACACGCCGGGACGATTTCAGGAAAATTTCGGCTCGAACCGGCATCGGTCAAAAAGTAGTCGAATTAATGTAAATAGTGAAAGTCAAAGTCAACTTTCACTTTAGTATTTATGACATCATAATTCAAGATTAATAAATTAAAGAATTATGGTGGTTGGTAGAATGAATGGCCATGATTCATTTAGCTTTTGATCTAAAGGCCAAGATTTGGCCAAAAATTACCATTTTTAATTTTGAAAAATGGGGAAAGAAATGGCTTGAAAGATGTCTAATTCTAATTGGTGGAAGGCTAAATTAATTGGTCTTTTTGGTGACTTAAGTCGGCAAGTTTTGGAGCAAAAAGCCGAAGTCCATTTTCATGCAAAACCAAAGAACAAAAAAATTTTCTAAGTTTTTCTCTTGGTGGGTACGTGAGCAACCAAAGAAGAACCACTTGATTTCTTCAAAATTTCTTCACAAAAAGTGTGTCAAAACACTCCTCGAAGACAAAGGAAGCGATTGATTAAGGTAACTCCCTTTTTCACTCAAATTTTCATGGTTTTTCTTCACAAAATCAGTGGATGAATAGTGATAAAAAGATGGGAAATTTTTGGTTGTTTTTCATGGATTTGATGTTGGGTTTTGTTAAGGATGTATTGAGGAAGAAAACCATGCTAATTCATTAAAGAAAAACCAAATTTTGGTTGGTTTTTCAAAGGTAAATCCGTGGGTTACCTTAGGTAACCAATGAAAAAAAGTGTGTGGTTAATGGTTAACATGCTTTCTAAGTTTAAATTTGTGAAGAATAAAGCTTGTATTTCATTATGAAAAGCTTGGAAAAAAATTTCTTGTGTGAATTCCATTAAATGGCCGTGAGTTTACAATGGGTTTGGAAGAAAAATTTTCATTGGTTTATGTGGTATTTGGTTGATTGAAATCATGCAATTTAATGTGTAAATGGTGGCAATGTGATTGAAAGAATGAAACAAAATTATTTGGCATGTTTTCATTCTTTGGCCGTGGGTTTTAAGTGTGTAAAAACCCTAAGAAATTTGGTTGAAAATGCCAAGAAAATGGGCTTGAAAATGTGTTAAAAATGTGACATTTGAATGGCCTAAAATGTGGTGAAAGTTTGACAAAATTTGGTTCGGTTTTGTTGTGAAAACCGAAACCAAATTAAGGGTAAATTTGTGAAAAAATTTGTAATGTGGGTGATAATGTGAAATTTGAAATTTGTGGGCTTTTATGTAAAAGTTTGGAAAACTTTTACATAAAATAGGCTTGTGGTATAGTACGTGGCAGGTACATACGGTTCGAGGCGTACCTAACACCGGAAGCCTTAAATTTACGCCGAAATGCTGCCGAAATTTCGAAAACGGCATTCGGGGTAAAATAGGGATTTAAAATAAAAGTTAGGGCCGGGACGGAAACCCGAGTCCCTAACGGAAAAATTGAATAAGGAAAAATTTAAGGGGTGGGTCATGAATAGTAACCCGTCCCCTTAAAAATAAAAAAACGCGTGTGAGATTGAAAAACCGACCCCGAGGGGGGGGAGTTTTTGGAAATAAAATAAAGGTCCGAGTCGGGAACGGAAAACCCGAGCCTCGGAAACCTAGGTCGGGAAAGTCTAGATGAACGTTTTAAATACTTGTGAAACGTCCATTTGAGGCTCCGAAACGATAGAAAATCGCTAAACCGACGTGAGGGTCGGAATAGTGCTTCCCGAGGGCCGGGAAAGCAAAAAAATGGAAATAAAGTAAAAACGAACCCGGTAATGGTTAGAAAAGAGTCAGAAAAGTTCCTGAGAGCCAAAAATGCAGTCTGGATCAATAAAATTCCGTCAGGGGCAAAACTGCAATTTTGCCAAAATATTGGGGCAAAATCGTAATTTTGTGAAAGTTGGGGGAAAACGGTGAAAATAATAAATAAAACCTAAAAAGTTATAAATAGGTTTTATTTAAGCTTTTTAATGAAAAATAAAAGCTATAATTGGGAAAGAAATTAACAGACATAGTTTTGTCTGTAGGATCCCAAAATCGGCCTACAAGGAAGGCGATTCAAGATCCAAGAGAGAGAAAGAGAACAGTCTGATAAGGTAAGTTCAGACATTTACCTGTCTGCAACATATAGCAATATTGTGCTAACTTTAATGTACTAACTTAAGTTAGGTACATATGTGCTACGGGCACTATGATAGAATAGAGAGAGAGACGAAATGTGCTACGGGCACTATAAGAATGGGACACATGGTTAATTGTGCTTCGGGCACTAGAGCGAGGTTAATGAAACTCACTCACCTAAAATTAAAATGTGAACCATTCCTAACCACGGGACAATGTGAAGTCACCGGGTTAGAATGTTAAAAAGTCGGTAATGAAACCACTTTCTGGCGTACCAGCCTTCCGTACAGGAAGGTACTATTTTTGCCTTCGGGGCTATGAGACTAAGGCTGTGGAGGTCAGCACTAATGTACCGCTCCCAGTCATGTACTATTTTGCCTTCGAGGCTATGAGATTAAGGCTGTGGAGGTCAGCACTAATGTACCGCTCCCAGTCATGCGCACTTAAATGGTACTGCCAACCTGAGCTCAAAATCATAATATAATTAAAGATAATTATCTAAAACTGAAACTATGCCATAATTGAGCATAAGACAGTTTAGTGAGAGCACTAACATCGCGGTAAATGTACTAGTGTGAGACAGTGTTGTGGTCAAACTTACTATTCACCATGAATAGTGGTCAAAGTTACTATTCATGTATAAATAGTGGTCAAAGGTACTATTCACGATGAATAGTACTATTCATAGAAATTTCATTTCTTGCATGTTTGAACTTACTGAGCCTGTAGCTCACCATTTTTGCTAATGTTGCAGGAAAGCGACCAGCTCAGTAGCTTATTTGACTGGATGCGGACGGGATGGCGCGTGTCAAATGGGATAACTGGGCGAGGGATATGGTACTGCCAGAGTCTTGCCGCTGAGCGTAAAGTGAAGGGGAAAAGGGGGAAACAGTCTTTTGTAATTATATATAATTTTACGAAAGTACTGTATTATTTATATTACTTTGTACTTGTCAACAAAGTAAATAGTGGAAAAAGATTTTATATGATGTTTAAAGAAAAAAAAATAAAAAAATTTCCCCTAAAACGACATGATTTTAAAAGAGAGAGAGAGATAAGCCGGCGACCCATGAGAGTACAATCTATCGCAGTTAGCGATAAAGCTCAACTGTAATAGTATTGTATGATCTCTACGAGGGGCGGGCCGCCACAGTTGGTATCAGAGCAAGGTCTGAGATTGGTCTAATTTATAATACCAACTGCTGCCACAGTTGGTATCAGAGACTAGTTTTCGAGTGGCTGAGTTTTGAATACCAATTGCTGTCACAGTTGGTATATCAGAGCAGTATGACCATATCCCGATTTGACACTTTGCGCATCCTGCACCGCTATCCAAGTAAGTAGTTTACTTAAGTTCAGTTAATTATTTTCTTATGTGAAAATAATTATCTTATAGGTAGCAAGATGACCAGACCTCCATATGTGAGACCCCAGCTACCACGACCAAGAGGGGTATTACGGGTATGGACGAGACCTATTGTGAGGCCGCCCATTTCCCAAAGGCCGGTAGTTCGACCCCCGGTACCCGAGAGACCTCCCGTACCAGTACCAGCACCGGTGCCAGCGCCAGTAGAGGTTGTACAGCCACGACCGATAGTACATCCACCGGTGGTAGTGGACATTCCAGTTGTTGGTGGACGCCAACATATTGGGGTGAGAGTGTCGGCACGAGCAGTACAGGCATTTAGGGCCAGCAGTTCTCCGATGCTTGATGGTGGACGACAGTCGATGGAGACCAAGGACTGGCTCCATGCCATTGAGAGGATCATGGTGATTTGCGACATTGATCGAGATATGTGGATCCAGTTGGCTGTCAGTATGTTTCAGGGAGACGCTCGAGTGTTCTGGCAGTATTGCGACCAGGAGATTTTATTGGGATTCAGTTGGGCTGAATTCTGTCAGCGGTTGGCTGATCAGTTTCAACCTAGGGATCCAACACCTACTCCAGCACCTCCAGAGAGACGAGAGGCTGATACACCTGCGTACCCTGGATTCGATGAGGTCAGGGATTACATTCTCCAGACCGAGAGGATGGTCATGCTGTCTGGTGAGACAGTGATGTCTTACGCAGCACGGTTTGAGGAGACCATTCGGAGGAGATGTCCGTTGCCTAACCTCACGGAAGCAAACTGCTGTGAGCTGTTTTGGAAAGGTTTATCCTTGGAGCTGAGACCGAAGGTGATCAAGCCATTTCCTCCGACGCTCCAAGAGTTCGTGGTGACGATCAGGATAATTGAGAGAGAGATTCTGATCGAGCATCTGACGCAGAGTCGACGAGAGACACTGGGTCAAGATGAGATGTTTGCACGCATCTTCGGGCCAAGAAGAATGATGAATGATCATAAGGCCGGACCGTCTAGACCGTGAAGAGGCGATGACTCAGGACAGGGAGCATTGCCTAGAGACGGTGACGATTCAGATGATACCGATGACGATGAGGATCCGGAAGAATATCCTCTAGTCCCAGATGTAGGGAACGAGTGATCAGTAGATGTGTATATGTACATAAGTAGCTTAGAGAAAAGCTCTTTTGTATAGACTTGTGGCCATTTTGTATAAACGGCCGATGTATATATGACTGGTGATGCCTATGTATGACATATAAATGTTTTGCTATGAATGAAATACCAAAATGATTATATGTTGTACGATGAGGTGTTACGATAATGTGGCTTTACATTACCCTAAATTTCGTAAATTGATATAATTTTATGAATGCGGTTATGAAAAAAGCTAACGGTGAATTATTGTGCCATAATAGGACTCGTTATGGACACTACGAGTTCCTTGTGATGCCATTCGGATTGACAAATGCGCCGGCAGCGTTCATGGATTTGATGAACAGAATTTTTAAAGAGTATTTGGATAAGTTTGTCATTGTATTCATTGATGACATTCTTATATACTCGAAGACTCATAAAGAGCACAAGGAGCATCTGAGGATAGTGCTGACTACGATACGAAAGCATCAACTGTATGCCAAATTCTCAAAATGTGAATTTTGGCTGGACAGAGTACATTTCCTCGGACATGTTGTATCTCAGGAAGGTATTGCTGTAGATCCGACAAAGGTAGAGGCAATTAACCAGTGGCCTGCACCCAAGAGTGTGACAGAAATACGCAGTTTCTTGGGATTAGCTGGTTATTATCGGCGATTTGTAGAGGGATTTGCGCGACTAGCTGCACCTCTTACTGCCCTTACACGCAAAGAAAGGAAGTACGAGTGGACTATGGAATGCGAAAGAAGCTTCCAGGAGTTAAAGAGGCGACTGACAAGCGCACCAATCCTTACGCTTCCCACTGAAGGGGAGAAGTTCGTGATCTACAGTGATGCATCGAAAATAGGATTGGGAGCAGTCCTGATGCAAGACGGCAAGGTGATTGCCTATGCTTCCCGTCAGTTAAAGGAGCATGAAAGGAATTATCCTACGCATGATCTTGAACTTGCTGCAGTAGTGTTCGCACTTAAAATTTGGCGACACTATCTCTATGGAGCTCAATGTCAGATTTTCACTGATCACCAAAGCTTGAAGTATTTCTTCACGCAAAAAGAGCTCAATATGCGACAGAGACGATGGTTGGAATTGGTGAAGGATTATGACTGTGAAATCCTCTACCATCCAGGAAAGGCCAACCGTGTAGCGGATGCTCTAAGTAGGAAGTCTACTGTATCGCACCAGCTACCAATAAAAAGGCTTCCGAAGCCATTGCAGCAAGAGATAAATTCTTTGAACTTGGAGCTGATATCTGGAATACTAGCTGCACTCCAAGTGGAATCATCGCTATTTGAGGATATAAAGGAAGCTCAGAGGCGAGATCCAATGATGAAAAGTTCTCAAGAAGGAATTTCCAAGGATGGAATGATCCTTTATCAAGGAAGGATAAATGTTCCAGCTGATGAGGAACTTAGAAGACGGATCATGTCAGAAGCCCACGAGACACCCTATTCGGTTCATCCCGGAGCGAGCAAGATGTATCAGGACTTGAAGTTACAGTTCTGGTGGAAAGGGATGAAGAACGATATAGCTAAATTCGTGAGTAGATGCATGACCTGTCAGAGAATCAAAGCGGAACATAAACATCCAGCAGGAAGATTGGAACCGTTGGAGATTCCTGAATGGAAATGGGAACACATTACGATGGATTTTGTAGTGGGACTCCCAAAAACCCGAGAAGGTTATGATGCCATCTGGGTTATTGTGGACAGACTGACCAAGACGGCACGGTTCATAGCTGTCAAGATGACTTTTTCGCTGGAAAAGTTTGCTCAGCTGTACATAACTCATGTCGTCAGACTACATGGAGTACCGAAATCCATTGTATCAGATCGAGATGCACGGTTCACTTCGAATTTCTGGAAGTGTGTGCAAGAGGCCATGGGTACTGAATTGAGACTCAGTACGGCTTTTCATCCGCAAACAGACGGGCAGTCAGAGCGGACAATTCAGACGTTAGAGGACATGCTTCGAGCTTGTGTTATGGATTTTACGGGAAATTGGAACGAGAAGTTACCATTGATTGAATTCTCGTACAATAATAGTTACCAAGCTTCGATAGGCATGGCACCTTACGAGGCTTTGTATGGACGGAAGTGCAGATCACCATTACATTGGTACGATTTGCGAGAAAAGCAGTTGCATAAGACGGATTTCATGCAAGAGACTTCCGATGCAGTTGCTAGAATTCAGCGTCAAATGAAAATTGCGCAAAGCCGACAAAAGAGCTACGCGGATAAAAGGTGAAGATCCTTGGAGTTTGATGAAGGAGACTTCGTGTTTCTCAAGGTATCGCCTATGAAGGGGATTATGCGTTTCGGTAAGAAGGGGAAACTGAGTCCAAGATATATTGGGCCTTATGAAATTATCGAACGCATTGGAAAGGTCGCTTACAGATTAGCGCTACCTCCAGAATTGTCGGCAGTGCACAATGTATTTCATGTGTCGATGCTGAGAAAATATATACCGGATCCGTCCCATGTATTGAAGCATGAGCCTATTCAAATCCACGAGGATTTGACATATGAGGAACAGCCTATTCAAGTACTAGCTTGTGAAGAGAAAGTACTGAGGAATAAGGTAATCCCACTAGTGAAGATTTTGTGGAAAAATCATAATATTGAAGAAGCTACGTGGGAACGAGAAGACGAGATGAGGAAATTATACCCCCATTTGTTCTAATTTTCGAGGACGAAAATTTTATAAGGAGGGGTGAATGTGACAACCGGGAAATTCAGGCAATTCTCGGACGAAAATGTACAATTGTATGTATATAACAATTTGTACTGTTTAAAGAGTGAAATAAATGTATTTATATTGTTCAGAATATGTGAAAATGTTCTAACAATACTGACGAGTAAGAATTCAGTGTTGAAAAAATTCACTGAGTTGAAACGGGTGAAACGGTGCCAAAATCGGCATCGAAAACCCTAACCGAGCCAATAAAAGACGGTAAACTTCCGGGATTGATTTTGATCAAACGGAAGCAGATTAAATTGATCCGACTGCACAGGAGACCTCAGGAACACGCCGGGACGATTTCAGGAAAATTTCGGCTCGAACCGGCATCGGTCAAAAAGTAGTCGAATTAATGTGAATAGTGAACGTCAAAGTCAACTTTCACTTTAGTATTTATGACATCATAATTCAAGATTAATAAATTAAAGAATTATGGTGGTTGGTAGAATGAATGGCCATGATTCATTTAGCTTTTGATCTAAAGGCCAAGATTTGGCCAAAAATTACCATTTTTAATTTTTGAAAAATGGGGAAAGAAATGGCTTGAAAGATGTCTAATTCTAATTGGTGGAAGGCTAAATTAATTGGTCTTTTTGGTGACTTAAGTCGGCAAGTTTTGGAGCAAAAAGCCGAAGTCCATTTTCATGCAAAACCAAAGAACAAAAAAATTTTCTAAGTTTTTCTCTTGGTGGGTACGTGAGCAACCAAAGAAGAACCACTTGATTTCTTCAAAATTTCTTCACAAAAAGTGTGTCAAAACACTCCTCGAAGACAAAGGAAGCGATTGATTAAGGTAACTCCCTTTTTCACTCAAATTTTCATGGTTTTTCTTCACAAAATCCGTGGATGAATAGTGATAAAAAGATGGGAAATTTTTGGTTGTTTTTCATGGATTTGATGTTGGGTTTTGTTAAGGATGTATTGAGGAAGAAAACCATGCTAATTCATTAAAGAAAAACCAAATTTTGGTTGGTTTTTCAAAGGTAAATCCGTGGGTTACCTTAGGTAACCAATGAAAAAAAGTGTGTGGTTAATGGTTAACATGCTTTCTAAGTTTAAATTTGTGAAGAATAAAGCTTGTATTTCATTATGAAAAGCTTGGAAAAAAATTTCTTGTGTGAATTCCATTAAATGGCCGTGAGTTTACAATGGGTTTGGAAGAAAAATTTTCATTGGTTTATGTGGTATTTGGTTGATTGAAATCATGCAATTTAATGTGTAAATGGTGGCAATGTGATTGAAAGAATGAAACAAAATTATTTGGCATGTTTTCATTCTTTGGCCGTGGGTTTTAAGTGTGTAAAAACCCTAAGAAATTTGGTTGAAAATGCCAAGAAAATGGGCTTGAAAATGTGTTAAAAATGTGACATTTGAATGGCCTAAAATGTGGTGAAAGTTTGACAAAATTTGGTTCGGTTTTGTTGTGAAAACCGAAACCAAATTAAGGGTAAATTTGTGAAAAAATTTGTAATGTGGGTGATAATGTGAAATTTGAAATTTGTGGGCTTTTATGTAAAAGTTTGGAAAACTTTTACATAAAATAGGCTTGTGGTATACTACGTGGCAGGTACATATGGTTCGAGGCGTACCTAACACCGGAAGCCTTAAATTTACGCCGAAATGCTGCCGAAATTTCGAAAACGGCATTCGGGGTAAAATAGGGATTTAAAATAAAAGTTAGGGCCGGGACGGAAACCCGAGTCCCTAACGGAAAAATTGAATAAGGAAAAATTTAAGGGGTGGGTCATGAATAGTAACCCGTCCCCTTAAAAATAAAAAAACGCGTGTGAGATTGAAAAACCGACCCCGAGGGGGGGGAGTTTTTGGAAATAAAATAAAGGTCCGAGTCGGGAACGGAAAACCCGAGCCTCGGAAACCTAGGTCGGGAAAGTCTAGATGAACGTTTTAAATACTTGTGAAACGTCCATTTGAGGCTCCGAAACGATAGAAAATCGCTAAACCGACGTGAGGGTCGGAATAGTGCTTCCCGAGGGCCGGGAAAGCAAAAAAATGGAAATAAAGTAAAAACGAACCCGGTAATGGTTAGAAAAGAGTCAGAAAAGTTCCTGAGAGCCAAAAATGCAGTCTGGATCAATAAAATTCCGTCAGGGGCAAAACTGCAATTTTGCCAAAATATTGGGGCAAAATCGTAATTTTGTGAAAGTTGGGGGAAAACGGTGAAAATAATAAATAAAACCTAAAAAGTTATAAATAGGTTTTATTTAAGCTTTTTAATGAAAAATAAAAGCTATAATTGGGAAAGAAATTAACAGACATAGTTTTGTCTGTAGGATCCCAAAATCGGCCTACAAGGAAGGCGATTCAAGATCCAAGAGAGAGAAAGAGAACAGTCTGATAAGGTAAGTTCAGACATTTACCTGTCTGCAACATATAGCAATATTGTGCTAACTTTAATGTACTAACTTAAGTTAGGTACATATGTGCTACGGGCACTATGATAGAATAGAGAGAGAGACGAAATGTGCTACGGGCACTATAAGAATGGGACACATGGTTAATTGTGCTTCGGGCACTAGAGCGAGGTTAATGAAACTCACTCACCTAAAATTAAAATGTGAACCATTCCTAACCACGGGACAATGTGAAGTCACCGGGTTAGAATGTTAAAAAGTCGGTAATGAAACCACTTTCTGGCGTACCAGCCTTCCGTACAGGAAGGTACTATTTTTGCCTTCGGGGCTATGAGACTAAGGCTGTGGAGGTCAGCACTAATGTACCGCTCCCAGTCATGTACTATTTTGCCTTCGGGGCTATGAGATTAAGGCTGTGGAGGTCAGCACTAATGTACCGCTCCCAGTCATGCGCACTTAAATGGTACTGCCAACCTGAGCTCAAAATCATAATATAATTAAAGATAATTATCTAAAACTGAAACTATGCCATAATTGAGCATAAGACAGTTTAGTGAGAGCACTAACATCGCGGTAAATGTACTAGTGTGAGACAGTGTTGTGGTCAAACTTACTATTCACCATGAATAGCGGTCAAAGTTACTATTCATGTATAAATAGTGGTCAAAGGTACTATTCACGATGAATAGTACTATTCATAGAAATTTCATTTCTTGCATGTTTGAACTTACTGAGCCTGTAGCTCACCATTTTTGCTAATGTTGCAGGAAAGCGACCAGCTCAGTAGCTTATTTGACTGGATGCGGACGGGATGGCGCGTGTCAAATGGGATAACTGGGCGAGGGATATGGTACTGCCAGAGTCTTGCCGCTGAGCGTAAAGTGAAGGGAAAAAGGGGGAAACAGTCTTTTGTAATTATATATAATTTTACGAAAGTACTGTATTATTTATATTACTTTGTACTTGTCAACAAAGTAAATAGTGGAAAAAGATTTTATATGATGTTTAAAGAAAAAAAAAAAAAAATTTCCCCTAAAACGACATGATTTTAAAAGAGAGAGAGAGATAAGCCGGCGACCCATGAGAGTACAATCTATCGCAGTTAGCGATAAAGCTCAACTGTAATAGTATTGTATGATCTCTACGAGGGGCGGGCCGCCACAGTAGTAGCCTATAGGGCTACTAAGACTCGTTTGGTGTAGCAGCCTACAGGGCTACTAAGACTAGTTTGGTGTGGTAGCCTACCGAGCTGCCCACACTATCTTGTTTGTTTAAGAAAAATTGTTTTGGTTTACTTATAAAAATTCTCAGAAAAATTATGTGTTTGGAACTCGTCCCCTTATCACCCCGTTGGAAGGTGGGGGATGTTTTTATGAAAAATCATGTTCATATATTTAAAACGTTAAAAATACATAATTATTTGAGGTATGTAAAATACATTTTTAATGCTTGCATTTTAAAGGTGGTTTTGAACCATTTTTGAAAAACTCTTTTGGAACTAAGTCGAAATGGCTTCGTTTGTAAATTTAGTGAACATGAAAGTTTTCATCCTCGACGAATTGAACAAATCTTATGCTTGCCTCGGAGCCTATACCAAACTCTAACGACTCCTAAACTCATTAAATTCGTGGGCTATGTGCCCTGTTTTACAAAAACTTCCAGTTTTACACCACTTTGAAAATGGCTCTGTTTAAGGCCCAAAACAGCCAAATTTTTAAAACATGTATAGGTCATTCTCAAGATCTCGACGAGATCTACGACTTTTGTGTTGAGCTCGAAGTCTGGTTCAAAATCTAAAGGGTCCGTTTTTAATAAAATCTAAGACTACTGTCTTGGGTTGGGTCTTGTTCCTAGTCTTGTTCCCAGTTTGGGCACGGAGTGAAAATCACTCAAAAAACCTATCTTAATATCGTTTTTGGCTATTTGATGTAAAAATGACCGTAACAAAATTTCCTTAACACATCATATTACCAAATCCCAAATTTGGACCCTAAATGAGTAAACAATGGCCAAAATCTGTGGCCTATCCTGAGAAGAGTTTTGTGTCCAACCATATCATTAAAAGTTACACTCATATCCTCTTGCAAAATATTTTATAAACATAACCACAACCACATAAACTTAAAAACGGAAACTTAGGGGCTTAAAATAAAATTATTACAACCAATGTGCATAAACAAATACACATAAATGGCTTTGATCAAAACTTAAAAATCACTAACTACAAAAGTAAGGGTTTCAGTTTTTACCTTTTGTGCTTTGAATCGAGTACAACTTGAACTAAGGCTTGGATGACAAGGTGACTATTGGAAACCAGGAAGAATGAAGGTCAGTTTTGTGCTAACAAACACCAAAAATATTTCCCTTAGCATCAACTTAAAACAAGGGAACTAAAACCATAAAATTTGATCTAGAATCTTACCCTTGAAAAAACTTGAGATGATTTGGAAATGGTTCCTCCTAGCATAAGCTTGATGATGATTATTTTTTGGTAAATTATTGGCAAGGTTTTGAACTTGAAAAATGGTGGTTTTGGGGCTCAAGGGTGGTCAGCTGCAGCAAGGGGAGAGAGAAAAAAATGAGCTGAAATTTTGGAGTGTGAAAAGAAGAAACTAAGCTCTAAGGTATGGCCACCCCTTTTATAGGCAAATCCTAAGCTCGCTTAACTATCCTAAGCTTGCTTAATTTTGGGGACAAAAACCTGCCCATTTCAGTCCCAAAATTAGAAGGCATGCATCCATTTAAGGGAAAGGGAGATGTGAGGTTTATGATTTGTTTATACAATGTGTCATCAAATACCCCAATATTTTATTTGCCACTTTTTGGGGTTTTTAATTGCTGAAAACCCAGTTGGTTTTCCAGCTAGAGTACACTATTTTGGGGCTAAGGAAATTCATCTGTGTTGCTCTCCTCGCAGTCCAATCTTATACTGCGGTTTTCAATCCTTTCTCAGCAGTATTCTAATTTTTATCCAAAAATCGAATAATCTGAATCCGATTTTTATACGGGTGATTTCTAGTTGGTTTATATCATCTAAGAGCCCATTCTACTCTAAGTTGCTATTCATATTCTATGCTGTGGTTGTGTCTATACTGCGTTATACTTGCACATGCATACCGAAGAGTTTTTGTGCAACATTTTCAACATAGTCTCTCTTGACTAAGTTGGACGTGCTGAGTCCATTTTTATAAATCCCTCGGTGAGAAGAGGTTGACCAGACTGTTTCCTTGATATCGTATCCTTGCTAGGGTTTCTATCATTACTTTGCTCAAACGTTCAATTTGAGCTTTTCGGGTGATCTGTTCACTAGTCTTGTGTTAGGAATGGTCGTCCGGACCAGTTCCCCAATACTACATATCTCACACATTTATACACACAATAAGGTAGACATGATTCACTATCGGATACCTCCCTTTCACTTTATGGATAGAAATAAACAGTGTAGTACCCATTTAATCTATTCCAATAAACATTACATTACATGTTTTGACTAAATCCCTTATTACACCGGGATTAAGCTTCATAGTTTGCGAGGCTCATTTTAGTGGTTTTATACTCCTTACACAGCCTCTCACATGGCCATCTACACTGGGGTGTACAAGGCTACACGGGCATGTCTTTTCTTAGCATGGTCGTGTTGTGGAAAATTTTCATTCTCTCGATTGGTACACGGTATCTTACACGGTCCCATACACGGGTGTGTACAAGTTACACGGGCATGTCGTTGCTATACACGGCTGTGTCTTGGAAAACTTTATTTTTCTCGATTGGTACACGGCGTTGTACAGGCCATGCACCTAGGTGTGTCGCACTACACGGCTATGTTCATCAACACGTCTGCTGATAGTTCAACAACCTAATTAGTACACGGTCTCCTACACAACCATGTACTTGACCGTGTTCACCTACATGGCCGTGTTTATTCATATGGCCTTATGCTTATGCATAGTATAAACGGTACACGGCTACCTACACGGCCGTGTACCTGACCGTGTTCACCTGTACGGCCGTGTATAGTTGCTTGACCATTTTCATGTGCACAGTCTGGGCAGTACACGGCCACTCACATGGCTATGTATGTGCCCGTGTTCCTCAAATTTTGCACTAAATGCATCAAATCATCCCGAAATTTCTTTATTAAATGAAATTTTATGTTACAAGGAAGGGTAGTCCTTACAACCTATCCCTTTTACAAAAATTTTCATCCTCAAAAATTAAAATAAATTCGGGAAGTCTTTTCTCATATCCTCTGCACATTCCCATGTAACTTCTTCTAAGTTGTGGTTCCGCCACAACACTTTTACAGGTGGAACGACTTTGTTCCTGAGGACTTTATTCTCTCTAGCTAAAATCTACATAGGTTTCTCCTCATATATCAGATCAACGTGTACTTCTACTGGTTCTTGGCTTAGGATGTGGGAGCTGTCTGGCAAGTACTTCTTTAATATTAAAACGTGAAAGATGTTATGTACTGATGCTAATTTGGGAGGAAGGGCTAACCTGTAAGCCACCTTGCCAACTCTCTCGAGGATCTTGTAAGGTCCTATGTATCTAGGACTGAGTTTTCCTTTCTTCCCAAAGCGCATCACCACCTTTATGGGTGCCACCTTAAGAAAAACTGAATCTCGTTCTTGAAATTTGAGAGGCCTCCATCGTTTATCCGCGTAACTCTTTTAGCGGCTATGAGCTGTATCCAGTCTCTCTCATATGAGCTTCATATCTTCTATCGTGCTCTTGATGAAGTCCGTGCTGGTGAGCTGTTTCTCTCTAGTTTCATGCCAATGCAACGGAGATCTGCATTTCCTCCCATAAAGTGCCTCGTACGGTGCCATTCCAATCAAAGAATGGTAGCTGTTATTATACGAGAATTTTATCAACGGTAGCTTTTGGTCCTAATTCCCCTTGAAGTCTAGGACACAAGCTCTCAGCATATCTTCTAGCATCTAAATGATTCTCTTAGACTGACCATCAGTCTGAGGATCGAAAGCTGTGTTGAATTTCAACTTGGTTCCCATTGAAGCTTGAATGCTCTGCCAAAACCTTGAAGTGAAGCATCCGTCGCGATCTGAGACAATGATTTCGGCACACTGTGCAGTCTTACTATCGGAGCTACGTACATTTCAGCTAACCTTTCCACCGAATAGCTTAGCTTTATTGCTAAAAATCGAGCTGATTTCATTAATCGGTCCACAATTACCCAGATGGCATCATTTTCGCTTGAAGTTCTGGGCAATTCAACTATGAAATCCATTGTAATTTGCTCCCATTTCCACTCCGGTAGTTCAATCTTTTGCAGTTCTCCTCCTAGTCACTGATGCTCTGTTTTGATCCTTGAGCAGGTGAGACATCTTGCCATAAATTTAGTAATTGCATTTTTCATTCCCAGCCACTCAAAGCTTGCTTTTAAGTCCTGGCACATCTTATTCGCCCTTGGATGTACCGAGTAAAGTGTGTTATCAACTTCGGATAGGATCCTTTTCTTGAGTTCCTCATTCTTTAGAACACATACCCTATCCTTGAAATAGAGTATGCCATCCCTAGAGACTTGAAATACTGAATTATGTCCCTTTATTGCCTCCTTTTTAAGCTTATGTAGAGTTGAATCGAGGTTTGACCGACTTTAATTTCCTCTAGTAGCGTTGATTAGAGGGTCATTTTCGACAATCTTCCTGTTAAAATCTCGATTTCGCTGCTACGTATCTTCTTTTGTAACATTTCTGGCAAGACGTGGATTGCCATGAGTGACGAGGTATGCTTTTTGCTTAGTGCGTCGGTCACCTTATTTGCCTTACCTGGATGATAAAGGATTTCACAGTCATGCCTTCCCTGGATGAGGCTCTGGTGATCTGTATATATCTCACATTTGATGCCATATAGATAGTGCCTCCATATTTTGAGCGCAAAGACAACTGCTACAAGCTCTAGGTTGTGCGTCGGGTAATTCCTTTCATGGTTCTTGAGTTGTCATGAAGCATACGCGACTACTCTACCATTCTGCATGAGTACGACTCCTAGTCCAGTGTTGGATACATCGATGTAGATCACGAAATTCCCTTGTTCAGCATCCGGTATGGTCAAGATTAGAGTACTTGTAGCCTACTTTTTAACTCCTGGAAGCTTTTCTCGCACTTATCAGTCCATTCATACTTCTTCTCCTTCTTGGTTAGTGTTGTGAGTGGTGCAGCTAGCTTTGAGAATCCTTCTACAAAGCGTCGATAGTAACTTGCTAAGCTGAGGAAACTATGGATTTCTGTTACATTCTTCAGAGTCGGCCAGTCACTAACTACTTCGACTTTTGTTGGGTCTATGGATACTCCTTCCCGGGAGACTATATGGCCAAGGAAATGAACCTTCTCCAGCCAAAATTCGCACTTAGAGAATTTGGCGTATAGCTGGTGATCTCGTAGCTTGCGCAAGACAGCCCTTAAATGCTCCTCATGCTCTTCTTTTGTCTTGGAGTATACAAGTATATCGTCGATGAATACAATGATGAACTTATCTAAGAATTCCTTGAAGACATGGTTCATCAGGTCTATGAAAGTTACAAGTGCACTCGTCAGCCCAAATAACATGACAAGGAACTCGTCCTATCAATAGCAAGTTCAGAAAGCCATCTTGAGTAAGTCTTTAATGTAGGTAAATCTTGGAAAATATGGCAGCACCTCGGAGTTGGTCGAACAGATCGTCGATTCGTGGCAATGGATACTTATTCTTGATCATGATCTTGTTCAGCTCACTGTAGTCGACACACATTCTTAGCATTCCATCCTTCTTCTTAACGAATAAGACAGGTACTCCCTATGGCGAACAGCTCTGTCAGATGAATCCTTTGTCCATCAGATTCTTCAGCTAAGTTTGGAGCTCCTTTAAATTTGTCGGGCCCATTCTGTACGGGGCCTTGGATATAGGGGCTGATCCTGGCAATAACTTAATCTTGAATGAAATCTCTCGCTCTTGTGGAAGTCCTGGAAGATCTTTGGGAAACACTTCCATAAATTCTCAAACTATTGGTACGTTGTCTGGTCCTGTCTCTATCTCCTAAGACTTGTCTATGATGTGTGCGAGGAATCCAGTACATCCACTGGATAGAAGTTTATGGGCCTTCATGGCAGAAATCATTATCTTGGGTTGTTTCAATGACAAACCCTCGTAGACAAACTTCTCATGTCCGATTGGCTCGAAGGTAACCTCTCTTCTTCGGCAGTTTATGACATCATGGTACTTTGTGAGTAAGTCCGTCCCTATAATCACATCGTAGTCAGGCATGTTGAGGATGATCAAATCGATACTCAACTCCTGTTCGCAGATAATTACTGGTACGTGGCGTAGCTAGTAATTAGACAACAAAACCTCCCTGGAAGGAAAAGTAGTTTGAAAAGTTTGTTTCATTCTATCTACGTTCTGGCCTATCTTCCTAGCAAACTTTGATGATGTGAATGAGTGTGTAGCTCCAGAATCAAATAAAACCAATGCAGTGGAGTTGGAGATAGAAAGCTGACCTGTGACAGATCGAAAAATTCCTATAGTGTTACCTAGGATTAAGCTAGGTTTTTCTAAGAATTTTTGTGAATAGAAAGTAAAATGACACTATGTTTGTAAATAAAAAGATAAAAGTAATAACAATAATAAATAAATGTTTTGGAGGAATTGAAATCTCCAAAAATAGCTAAAGAATAAAGTTAATAATTGAGAAAGTGATTCCGAACCAAAACGCTCAAAATGGAGTAGTTTCGGTATCCGAAAAAGATAAGATATAAGAAATGGCAAGTCAAAGTAAAGATAAAATAAGATAAGATAAGATAAGTATTTTAGGATCTTTAAGAGTTTTGAGATTGAATTATATCGAACCAATTGCACAAGAGGCGTTAGAAACTTGCCTACACGATTTCGGTAAAAGTTCCAATTAGTTTGACTTTTGGTCAAACTTTGACTCTGGATAAATACAATGAGGACAAAATAGATGATGTCATGATTGATTTATTTCTTTTAAAGAAATGTGGTAGTTGGATCCAATGACTATGGTTTAAAGTAATTTTTATTAGGAAACATGCAGTATCAAGAAATTAGTCAAGATAACCTTTTCTTGATATAAAACTGTTATATTTGAAATCAGTATGCTCAAATCAGTCAATTGAGCACAAACAGTAAATTTTGATCAGGAGACATACAGTATCGAAAAATTGGTCAAGATGACCTTTTCTGGAAATAAAACTGATATATTTGGAATTAGAATGCTCAGATTAGCCAATTGGGCACAAAAAGTAATTTTTGACCGGAAAACATGCAGTACCGAAAAACTGGTCAAGATCTGTTCGGAAATGCCCTAAGCATTAGAGACATTTTGATGTATTCATTTTGAACTGGATAATAAAATTATATATAGAGGTTATTTATTACATCGCTATCTGTCCTCATTTTATTTACATGTTAAAGTAAATGTAAGCAAATGTGGCTCCCTGACTGCTTGTGTTAAACTGTTAGAACGTTGCGTGCAATGGACTTTTGTATGCGAGAAGACAATGTTCTAAAGTAAGCGGTCTAAACTATGGTCTGTAGTCAATGGGGTTAGACCGAGCATCTAACTCATGTTAAGACTATTATGTTGTCTAAAGCCTTGGAGGGGACGGTTTGTCTTGACTGTCTGAAGCTAGACTCCCAAGTAGAGACATAGATATGTTGCTTGGTAGTGACATATTAGACCGGGACTAAAACATGATTGATCTACGAAGTCCGCTTTGAGTGGATCGATCTGCTTTTGACGTTCATTGTGCAGTAACCTTAATCTTGAGTAAAAGGATAGCTTCATGTATATGACTTGTGTACTTTGATGTTCCAATGACTAAAGCGTCTCAGAGGTAGTAAGCTTATAGACCGATTCATTGGGTGCATGCCTTGTATACGATGAAGGGTTCGTTTACAGATATCGAAATCATAGCTCTAATGAGGAGTTAAGGGTATCCTCTTAAAGGCATTATACTGAATGTGAAAATGGACAAGGCCTTGGGTCGTCTGCTAGGTGGATGACTTCTTATTCACATATGGTGAATAATCATTTTCTTAATTCGGTAGTATAATGGAACTTTAAGATAGCCTGATCAGTAGGATTAAACGGACTTTGGCCTAAGGCTGATCATGGATATCATATGAGGGTTCTGCATACATGACAAGGTCATTGGATGATAGCTTGTCACAGGCTTACGTAATACGGTACATAATGGGGAGTTCAGTTTCAGGTTTATAGTGGTGCGACTCTGAAATTAGTGATCATATGATTGAGTTGTTCGGTAAAGAATGATGATCATATGGATTTGCGGGAGCCCGATTATATATGTCCAATCAGTCCCTCTACTAGCTCCACATAATTCCTTAACATTTGGCAAATTGATTTGTGTATACTCTTGGCTAGTTTATTATGCATGGATGGTGTTGACATAGGATTAGGACGGTAGACAAGATTCTCTCCAGTTGGACTCAGATTTTGTTTTGGATAATAGAGTACACAATTATTTGAACTCCAAATAAAGTTGCCATGATTTTATTTGAGATTGGATTAGAGTTGTAGAAAATTATCCATGAGAACAAGAATTTGAAACACAACTGTTTTGTGGATTTTGAAATTTGAATTTGGAAATTTGAAATTTGAAATTTGAATTTGAAATTCGAATTTGAAATTCGAAATTCAAATTTTGAATCACAGTCCAAGTGGGATTCGAATTTGTTGTGGTAAATCCACAAGTAGTGAAATTCGAATTTGAGTTGGATATGGAGAGGAAAATCTTGTTAGAATCCTACTTGAATTTTGAATTCAAATCCTAACTAATGATGGATGAAAATTTTGAGGATTATCCTCAATGGATTTTCGGATTTTTGTGGATAAGGTTCAAGGAAAAATTCAAGTTTCAAATCCCAATTGAATTTGGATTCTCTCCTCCCAGATAATGGCCGAATTTTTGGAGTGAATCTCCTAGGAGATTTTCGGTTATTTTGGATAAGGATGAGATAAGATTCAAGCTTGAAAATCCTAGTGGAATTTTGATTCTCCCTTATCCAAAAGTGGCCGAATTTTTGTGGAGATTTTCTCCTTTGTATTTTCGGATTTTTTGGTTGAAAAGGGGAAATAAAATTCTAGTTAAAATCTTGTTTAGATTTGGATTGGATTAATCCTGAAGTGGCCGAATTTATTGTTGGGATTTTTCCCCTTGGAAAATTCAGATTTTGTGCTTATGGATAAGGGAGGATATCTTCTCCTAATCCAATTCGAATTTAGAGAATCACCTCATGCAGGTCTATAAATAGAGGTCTTGCCACTCCAGTTCTCTTAGACCACAGACTCTCAGGTGAACAGGCTTATTGTTGCACAGCCCACCGTGACAATAAGTTCTTTAGAGATCTGGGTGGTCGGAAGAAGACTAGCAGTGCTAGCATACCGATCGAGGTTCAGAGTGCCCACACACTCAGCCATTCGGGAATTGGAGAATAGTAGAGAAGGCTAGTTGGTTGAAGCCCTCCGGTCATTCCTCCTGCAAGATTGGCGTCCTTGAAGTATGTGGTTATTTTAATTTTTTGAATTATTATGAGCATGCTTGTTTTTGCCGGTTATGATTCCTTAGAATTTAGAAAAATTGTATCTAGGAATTTTTTATGTAACCATGGGAACAGTTTATTAACACTGTAATTTTCCTATGGATTTTAATATTTGTCTCTTAGAATTATTGTGGTTAAATTTTTTTTGTACACCGGAAACGGTTTAGGAAATTTTATGTAATTATTCTTGGAGGAGATTGAAGATTGAAGACCGTAATTTATTTTTCCTAAAAGTTAAATTTAATTTAAAGGTTGAAATTTTGATTGTGTGGAAAGTTTCAATTTAATTGGGATTCATTTAATTTTTGGAAATCCTAATAGGTAAATTGGAATATGGCATGAAAATCGAGACACGACCCCTCGAGATAGGCCGTCGGGCCGTGGTGGGGCTGCAGCCTCTGCCCTCGGGTAGGATGGGGCTGCAGCAACCCCTGTGTAGGCCAAAACCACCCACGACCGCAGGCTTGGCCTACAGCCGAGGGTGGCCGTGGCCTCCCCAAGGCTGGCTGCAGCTTAGGCATGCAGCAGTTTATTATGTATAAAGTAGTTTATACACATGTATTATGTATAAAGTATATGGTTATTTTAATTTTTTGAATTATTATAAGCATGCTTGTTTTTACCTGTTATGGTTCCTTAGAATTTAGAAAAATAGTATCTAAAAATTTTTTATGTAACCATGGGAGCAGTTTATTAACACTGTAATTTTCCCATGGATTTTAATTTTTGTCTCTTAGAATTATTATGGTTAAATTTTTTTTGTACACCGGAAACGGTTTAGGAAATTTTATGTAATTATTCTTGGAGGAGATTGAAGATTAAAGACCGTAATTTATTTTTCCCAAAAGTTAAATTTAATTTAAAGGTTGAAATTTTGATTGTGTGGAAAGTTTCAACTTAATTGGGATTCAAATTAATTTTTTGAAATCCTAATAGGTAAATTGGAATATGGCATGAAAATCGAGACACGACCCCTCGGGATAGGCCATTGGGCCTTGGTGGGGCTGCTGCCTCTACCCTCGTGCAGGATGGGGCTGCGGCAGCCCCTGTGCAGGCCATAACCACCCACTGCCGCAGGCTTGGCCTGCGGTCGAGGGTGGCCGTGGCCTCCCCACGGCTGGCCGTAGCCTGGGCGTGCAGCCTGCCAGTGCTGTGCCCAGCCTGGGCGTGCAGCAGTTTATTATGTATAAAGTAGTTTATACACATGTATTATGTACAAAGTATGTGGTTATTTTAATTTTTTGAATTATTATAAGCATGCTTGTTTTTGCCGGTTATGGTTCCTTAGAATTTAGAAAAATTATATCTAAGAATTTTTTATGTAACCATGGGAGCAATTTATTAACACTGTAATTTTCCCATGGATTTTAATTTTTGTCTCTTAAAATTATTATGGTTAAATTGTTTTTGTACACCGGAAACGGTTTTGGAAATTTTATGTAATTATTCTTGGAGGAGATTGAAGATTGAAGACCGTAATTTATTTTTCCCAAAAGTTAAATTTAATTTAAAAGTTGAAATTTTGATTGTGTGGAAAGTTTCAATTTAATTGGGATTCAAATTAATTTTTTGAAATCCTAATAGGTAAATTGGAATATGACATGAAAATCGAGACACGACCCCTCGGGATAGGCCGTCGGGCCTTGGTGGGGCTGCAGCCTCTACCCTCGGGCAGGATGGGGCTGCGGTAGCCCCTGTGCAGGCCATAACCACCCACGGTCGCAGGCTTGGCCTGCAGCTGAGGGTGGCCGTGGCCTCCCCAAGGCTGGCCGCAGCCTGCCCAACGCTGGCCGCAGCCTGGGTGTGCAACCTGGTGCTACTGGTTTGGCCTGCAGCCCGACAGGGTTGCACATGGGCGGCCGTGGGCTGCCAGCCCCTCGTGGGGCTGGGGGCTGCCCACGGTGGCTGCCGCCTTCGGGGGCGGTGGTGCGACGATTGAAAAATCAAAAAATTTTGATTTTTAAACTTGAGATTTAATTTTAAATCATATTTAAAAATATGTAATTGAAAATTTGAAATTTTTGAAATTACATATTATTATACATGATGTTTAAAATTGTTTAAACTTTGAATTTGAAATTTAAATTTGAAATACAAATTTAGAATTTGAATTTGAAATTTAAATTTTGGAGATTTAAATTTTAAATAATTTTTAAGATGAGAAATAAA
This sequence comes from Antiaris toxicaria, assembly GCA_035233585.1. NCBI lineage: Eukaryota > Viridiplantae > Streptophyta > Magnoliopsida > Rosales > Moraceae > Antiaris > Antiaris toxicaria. Next base: position 51,683,347 of record CP141153.1, read on the forward strand.
TGGAGAGGCTACATAAAGACAGATACAAGAAGACGGAACAAAATTCAAGACCCAAAGAATGCTTTGGATGAAATTTTGTAATCTTTATTTTCTTTGTTCTTGGATGGACCCATGGCTTGGTTATTTATCTGTCAATTATTTTTTCTATGATATGTCATGGATGTATAAATATGTATTGATGGATGTTTTATATGCATATTTGGTAACATGTCATATAGGATAGCTGAGTGCCGCTCATACTTATTGATCATACATAATTTGTCAAAACTTGCATGTTTTTCAAAATATTGAGTAGGAGAGGGTTTCAAACAAAACCCACGGCCTCCATTGTTGATCCATATGTGAAAGCATGGTAACGCCTCGTGTTAGTTCTGCCCTGACCACACCCCTCGGTAGGTGTTTACCGCCGCCGGTATACTAGATTGGATCTCCTATGTAGAAAACCTGTTCGGGTACGATCCTATTCATGACCACCCCTTGGTGGCTTGGTAAGACGTGGATCGGGCTACATAAAAAATGGTTATACACTCAAGACTCGTTTAGTTATTAACCTTCCCTAGAAGCTCTGTTAACTAAACTGGTAGCCAAATAAGTGGTTATTAATATATGTCTTAACCTTGGAGGATTTAAGGCAACATATATTAATTGGACGGGGTCCATGTTTCAGCTATTTGTTTTCATGACCACCCCTCGGTGGCTTGGGGCAATAGGTTCTAAGAATTACCGTTGCAATGCTACATGTTTTTCAAGTTTCATGTAGGAACATACTTGTATGTTTTATTTGCTAAATTATCTGTATATTTGGTTGGGCTTTGTAATGATGTCTAGTATAATTTAATTTCAGTTCAAAATGTCACCGACACCCCTCATTTCAATACTTACTGAGAATACACTGAATGGCGATAATTATAAGGATTGGAAAAGAAATCTATTGATAGTTCTCAGCTGCGAGAGACACAAGTTCGTACAGGATGAACCATGCCCACCAGGGCCAAAACCTGACACACCGCTTGAGGAGGTCCCGGTTGCCTATACTCGTTGGAGAGAATCCAATGATATAGCTCAATGCTACATGCTTGCTAGCATCACGAGTGCTTTACAAAAGCAGCATGAGACTTATCAAGTTGCTAGGGAGATCATAGACAATCTGGAGGACATGTTCGGAAGCCAAGAAAAGTTGGCTCGACAGTCCGCTATAACCAGCATTATGAACTCTAAGCAAAAGGCGGGTACTCCAGTGAAGGACCATATGATCACCCTAATGGGATTCTTCGCTGAGGCTGCAGAAAACGGTGCTGAGTTGGACTACAACACCCAGATCGAGATAGTGTTCAAAACTCTATCTAAAGATTTTGTGGGGTTTAAGGCCGCATACAATATGGCGAAAAGGGAGTTAGGACTAACCGAGCTCATGAAGTAACTCCAAGGTTATGAGTGGATGATCAGGGATGGGGATGCGGTCCAACCTAAAGGAGAGGCCAATTTGGCGGAATCTTCCGAACCCTCACGGAAGAGGAAGAGGCCAAATCAGAAGCAAGCCGCTTCCAGTTCTTCTAATGCTCTTGTCTCGGATGGGAAGAAGAACAAGAAGAACAAGAAGCCCAGGGACCCTAAAAAGTCCAAATGCTTTCGTTGTGGGAAGGTAGGTCACTTTAAGAAGGCTTGTCGGGAAATCCTAGCCACCAAGGGCAAGGAAGGTAAGGAACTACACTACTTAGAAGCGTGTTTGGTGGAAGAATCAAAAGACACTTGGGTCATTGATTCGGGCGCCACTAATCATGTTTGTGTTTCTATGCAGGGATTCGTGGAAACTAGAAGTCTACATGATAGAAGCCTCTCGTTGCGAACTGGAGGCGACAGCTTGGTGGTGGTTGAGGCAGTGGGAGATACTTACCTTTACTTTGATCAATTTAGGTTTATTTTATTGAAAGACTATTTTTATGTTCCTAATTTTAGGAGGAACTTTATATCGGTAGCTTGTTTAATAAAGGATTCTTATTCAGTTTCTTTTAGTAAAAGAGTTGATATTCGTAGAAATAAGTCTTTTATCTGTTCTGGATGGATGGATGGAAACCTATATTTGATCAAACCAAAGATGTACTCACTGCTTGACACTGAATTAATAGATAACTCTAAAAGGTTGAAAGTTTCTCACTCTAACAAAGTGTATCTTTGGCATTTAAGACTTGGTCATATTAATCAAGGTAGGATTCAAAGATTGGTGAAAGAGGGTCCTCTGGAATCTCTGGAGGAGGTATGTCTTCCCCAATGTGAGTCTTATCTAAAGGGTAAAATGACTAAGAGGTCTTTTGGAGCTAAGGGTACAAGGGCTCAAGAGCTCTTAGAAATTGTGCACACTGACGTATGTGGCCCCATGAATGTCATAGCACAAGGAGGATTCGAGTATTATGTCTCTTTTATAGATGATTAGTCGAGGTATGGATATGTGTATCTGATGCACCGCAAGAGCGAAACCTTTGACAAGTTCAAAGAGTATCGTGCGGAAGTGGAAAAGCAATTGGATAAATCCATAAAGACACTTCGATCTGATCGAGGTGGCGAATACCTCTCCGACGAATTTCTAGGACATCTTGTAGAGAATGGGATATTATCCCAATTGACTGCACCTGGTACTCCACAACAGAATGGTGTAGTCGAAAGGAGAAACAGGACTTTGTTGGATATGGTACGATCCATGATGAGTTATTCAACGCTGCCATTATCATTTTCGGGATATGCTTTACAAACGACATGCTATATTCTGAACCAGGTTCCAAGCAAATCAATTCCTAGAACTCCGTGTGAATTGTGGCGTGGCAGAAAGCACTCCCTTGGACATATGAGAATATGGGGCTGCCCGGCACATGTACTGGATGGGGATGCGTAAAAGTTGGAACCAAGATCAGAATTATGCATGTTTATAGGCTATCCAAATGGAATTAAAGGAGGTCTGTTCTATAACCTGAAGGAACAAAAAGTCATTGTCTCTACCCATGCGACATTCTTGGAGGAAAGTCACATGAATGACTTTAAGCCTCGAAGCAAAGTGGTGCTAGAGGAGTTATCGGGTGAAAGAACTGCTCCACAGATTTCAATCTTGGACGCAAGTCCGAGTTCCGATGAAGGACCTACAGACGATCAACAATTTAGGGTGCCTCATCGTAGTGGGAGGGTTTCGAAGAAACCTAATTTCTTCATGTATGATGCTGAGGTATACCAGGCCGAGGCTCATGAGCATGAGGATGATCCGGTCACCTATGATGAAGCTATAAATGATGTTGATTCTAAATCTTGGAAACAGGCTATGAACAATGAGATGGATTCTATGAAATCCAACTCTGTTTGGGAACTTGTAGATTTGTCGAATGGGATAAAACCCATTGGATGCAAATGGGTCTACAAAAGAAAGAAGGATGCGAAAGGGAGAGTGGAAACTTTCAAAGCTAGACTGGTTGCAAAGGGGTACACACAAAAGGCTGGAATCGATTATGATCAAACCTTTTCACCTGTTGCTATGCTGAAGCCTATCCGTATTCTTCTGTCCGTTGCTGCGGCTCTCGATTACGAGATCTGGCAAATGGATGTCAAGACAGCATTCTTGAATAGCCATCTTAAAGAGTGCATCTATATGATACAACCCGAAGGGTTCGTAGCGAAAGGCCAAGAAAGGAAAGTCTGCAAATTGCTTAGATCTATTTATGGACTAAAGTAAGCATCCTGCTCATGGAACCAGAGGTTTGATCAAGTGATTAAGACATTTGATTTTGAGCAGAACGTTGATGAACCCTGTGTTTATAAACGTATTAAGGATGGAAAAGTGGTCTTTCTGATACTCTATGTCGATGATATACTACTCATTGGGAATGATGTAGGGAACTTATCATCGGTCAAGCTTTGGTTACACCAATAGTTTGACATGAAGGACTTAAAAGAAGCTAATTATTTTCTAGGCATTCGTCTCTTCAGAGATCGAAAGAACAAAATGATAGTGTTATCCCAAGCTTCATACATAGATAAAATAATTGACAAATATGTAATGCAAGAGGCAAAGAAAGGTTTACAACCTTCTATTGCCGGTCTAACTCTTTCATTGGATGACTGTCCCAAGACATCAGAAGAAAGAGAGCGTATGAGTAAGGTCCCTTATGCATCCGCTGTGGGTAGCCTTATATACGCTATGCTTTGCAATCGCCCGGATATATGTTTTGCAGTAGGTATAGTGATTCGATATCAAGCAAATCCTGGAACCAAGCACTGGCAAGCAGTAAAGCATATACTCAAGTATCTTAAGAGAACGAGGGATTATATGCTGGTGTATTCTTGAGGGGACCTAACACCCGTAGGATACACAGACTCAGACTTCCAGACTTATAAGGATTCAAGGAAGTCGACATCTGGATCAGTGGTTTGCTTAGAGGAGGCGTCATTGTGTGGAAGAGCATGAAGAAGGGCTGCACAGCTGACTCTACTATGGAGGCTGAGTATATGGCTGCGGCTGAGGCATCTAAAGAAGCGGTTTGGCTCCGCAAGTTCTTTAGAGACCTTGAGGTCATTCCGGGTGTTGACAAGCCTATCACACTTTACTGTGATAACACTGGGGCTATTGCCAACACAAGGGAATCTCGGCACCACAAGAGGACCAAGCACATGGATCAGAGATATCATATTATTAGAGGGCACGTGGAGACAGGACAAGTAGATGTATGTAAGATAGCGTCCGAGGACAACATTGCCGATCGCTTTACTAAGACTTTGGTGGCTAGAAGCTTTGAGAGGCACGTAGAGGCGATGAGGATGCGTAACATGGTACATCTGCTAGCTTAGGGCTAGCGGGAGATTGTTAGGAAATGCCCTAAGCATTAGAGACATTTTGATGTATTTATTTTGAACTGGATAATAAAATTATATATAGAGGTTATTCATTACATTGCTATCTGTCCTCGTTTTATTTACATATTAAAGTAAATGTAAGCAAATGTGGCTCCCTGACTGCTTGTGTTAAACTGTTAGAACGTTGCATGCAATGGACTTTTGTATGTGTGAAGACAATGTTCTAAAGTAAGCGGTCTAAACCATGGTCTGTAGTCTATGGGGTTAGACCGAGCATCTAACTCATGTTAAGACTATTATGTTGTCTAAAGCCTTGGAGGGGACGGTTTGTCTTGACTGTCTGGAGCTAAACTCCCAAGTAGAGACATAGATATATTGCTTGGTGGTGACATATTAGACCGGGACTAAAACGTGATTGATCTACGAAGTCCGCTTTGAGTGGATCGATCTGCTTTTGACGTTCATTGTGCAGTAACCTTAATCTTGAGTAAAAGGACAGCTTCATGTATATGACTTGTGTACTTTGATGTTCCAATGGCTAAAGCGTCTCAGATGTATTAAGCTTATAGACCGATTCGTTAGGTGCATGACTTGTATACGATGAAGGGTTTGTTTACAGATATCGGAATCATAGCTCTAATGAGGAGTTAAGGGTATCCTCTTAAGGGCATTATACTGAATGTGAAAATGGACAAGGCCTTGGGTCGTCTGCTAGGCGGATGACTTCTTATTCACATATGGTGAATAATCATTTTCTTAATTCGGTAGTACAATGAAACTTTAAGATAGCCTGATCAGTAGGATTAAATGGACTTTGCCTAAGGCTGATCATGGATATCATATGAGGGTTCTGCATACATGACAAGGTCATTGGACGATAGCTTGTCACAGGCTTATGTAATACGGTATATAATTGGGAGTTCAGTTTCAGGTTTATAGTGGTGTGACTCTGAAATTAGTGACCATATAATTGAGTTGTTCGGTAAAGAATGATGATCATATGGATTTGCGGGAGCCCGATTATATATGTCCAATCAGTCCCTCTACTAGCTCCACATAATTCCTTAACATTTGGCAAATTGATTTGTGTATGCTCTTGGCTAGTTTATTATGCATGGATGGTGTTGACATAGGATTAGAATGGTAGACGAGATTCTCTCCGGTTGGATTCAGATTTTATTTTGGATAATAGAGTACACAATTATTCGAACTCCAAATAAAGTTGCCATGATTTTATTTGAGATTGGATTGGAGTTGTAGAAAATTATCCATGAGAATAAGAATTTGAAACACAACTGTTTTGTGGATTTTGAAATTTGAATTTTGAAATTTGAAATTTGAATTTTGAATTTGAAATTTGAATTTGAAATTCGAATTTGAAATTTGAAATTTGAAATTTGAAATTTGAAATTTGAATTTGAAATTCGAATTTGAATTTTGAAATTCAAATTTTGAATCACAGTCCAAGTAGGATTCGAATTTATTGTGGTAAATCCACAAGGAATGAAATTCAAATTTGAGTTGGATATGGAGAGGATAATCTTGTTAGAATCCTACTTGAATTTTGAATCCAAATCCTAACTAATGATGGACGAAAATTTTGAGGATTATCCTCAATGGATTTTCAGATTTTTGTGGATAAGGTTCAAGGAAAAAATCAAGTTTCAATCCCAATTGAATTTGGATTCTCTCCTCCCAAATAATAGCCGAATTTTTGGAGTGAATCTCCTAGGAGATTTTTGGTTATTTTGGATAAGGATGAGATAAGATTCAAGCTTGAAAATCCTAGTGGAATTTTGATTCTCCCTTATCCAAAAGTGGCCGAATTTTTGTGGAGATTTTCTCCTTTGAATTTTCGGATTTTTTGGTTGAAAAGGGGAGATAAAATTCTGGTTAAAATCTTGTTTAGATTTGGATTGGATTTATCCTAAAGTGGCCGAATTTATTGTTGGGATTTTCCCCTTGGAAAATTCAGATTTTGTGCTTGTGGATAAGGGAGAATATCTTCTCCTAATCCAATTCGAATTCAGAGAATCACCTCATGCAGGTCTATGAATAGAGGTCCTGCCACTCCAGTTCTCTTAGACCATAGACTCTCAGGTGAGCAGGCTTATTGTTGCATAGCCCACCGTGACAATAAGTTCTTTAGAGATCTGGGCGGTCGAAAGAAGACTAGCAGTGCTAGCATACCGATCGAGGTTCAGAGTGCCCGCACACTTAGCCATTTGGGAATTGGAGAATAGTAGAGAAGGCTAGTTGGCTGAAGCCCTCCGGTCATTCTCCTCCTGCAAGATTGGCGTCCTTGAGGTATGAGTTTTAATTGTTGTTGGTTTATGGTATATGGCATCATGAGATATTTAACGATCTAAATTTTTTTATTGTTCCGCTGCGCTACTCTGATACATTTTTACCAATTTATTAACCTACAAGATGACCTCGGATGAAGATAGAGCTGATAAATTTGGGTTTAGCACACTCAAATTAGTCCATATAGCCTATCAGTATGCTCAAATTAGTTAATTGAGCACAAAATGTAATTTTTGATCGAAAATTCGTAGTACCGGAAACTGGTCAAGATGACCTCGGATGAAAGTAAAACTAATATATTTGGGTTCAACTCGCCCAAATTAGTCCAGATAGCCCGTGTTGGAATTTTGAAAAAAAAAGTATATATATGGGCGGAAAATCAGAAAATTTCAAAAACAAGCCCATAATTTTCTCTCACTTTCTCTTTCCTCACCTACACGAAAATGAACAGTAATTGACCATCAAAAATGGTGTTCATTTTTGACATCACCGGTCTCGTTGGAAAGCTCTCACCGAGCTAAGTCCAACAGTGGGTCGAGTCGATGAAACTGACACCGAAGGAGCTCGCACGTGCCTCCCGAAGCAATCGGTCATCCAAAAATTCAAACCGCCGTATCTCCGCCGTCTGACGTCCGATCGACACGATTCTGGTCCCAAAAGTTTTGTGGTGAAGAGGAGAACAAAATCCAGGCCTTGTGTGACAACCGGGAAATTCAGGCAATTCTCGGACGAAAATGTACAATTGTATGTATATAACAATTTGTACTGTTTAAAGAGTGAAATAAATGTATTTATATTGTTCAGAATATATGAAAATGTTCTAACAATACTGACGAGTAAGAATTCGGTGTTGGAAAAAATTCACTGAGTTGAAACGGGTGAAACGGTGCCAAAACCGGCATTGAAAACCCTAACCGAGCCAATAAAAGACGGTAAACTTCCGGGATTGATTTTGATCAAACGGAAGCAGATTAAATTGATCCGACTGCACAGGAGACCTCAGGAACACGCCGGGACGATTTCAGGAAAATTTCGGCTCGAACCGGCATCGGTCAAAAAGTAGTCGAATTAATGTGAATAGTGAAAGTCAAAGTCAACTTTCACTTTTGCATTTATGACATCATAAATCAAGTTTATTAAATGGAATAAATAAGGTGGTTGGTGGCATTAATGGCTAGGATTTAATCACCTTTTGATCTAAAGGCCAAGATTTGGCCAAAATTAACCCTTTTTAATTTTTGAAAATTATGGAAAGTAATGGCTTGGAAAGGTGTTGAAATTTGATTGGTTTAGAGCCAAATTAATTGGCTTTTGGTTGGCTTAAGTCGGCAAATTGGGAATGAAATGGCCGAGACACTTTTTCAAAGCAAAACTAAGACAAAAATTTTCTAAGTCTTTCTTCCATGGTGGTTACGTGAGGGACCAAGGAGAACCAAGCTTTTTCTTCAAATTTCTTCACAAAAAAGAGTGGCAAAGTGTTTATTGAAGACAAAGGAAGCAATTGATTAAGGTAACTCCTTTTTTTCACTTGATTTTCATGGTTTTTCTTCTTAAAAATCCGTGGGTGAATAATGATTGGAAGATGGAAAATTTTTGGTTGTTTTTCATGGATTTGATGTTGGGTTTTGTTAAGGATGTATTAAGGAAGAAAACCATGCAAATTCATTAAAGAAAAACCAAATTTTGGTTGGTTTTTCAAAGGTAAATCCGTGGGTTACCTTAGGTAACCAATAAGAAAAGTGTGTGGTTAATTGTTAATATGCTTTCTAAGCTTAATTTGGTGAAGAATAAAGCTTGTATTTCATTATGAAAAGCTTGAAAAATATTTATGGCATGAATTATATAAAGTGGCCGTGGGTTTTGTTAATGGTTTGGAAGAAATTTTGCTTGATTTTAGGTGATGTTTGGTTGATTGAAATCATGCAAATTAATGTGTAAATGGTGGCAATGTGATTGAAAGAATGAAACAAATATGTTGAGCATGATTTTCATTAATAAGGCCGTGGGTTCTAAGTGCATAAAAACCCTAAAAATGTGGTTGAAAATGCATTGAAAATGGGTTTGAAAAAGTGTTGGAAACATGACATTGAATGGCCTAAAGTGTGGTGAAAATTTGACAAAATTTGGTTTGGTTTTGTTGTGAAAACCGAAACCAAATTAAGGGTAAATTTGTGAAAAAAAAATGTTGTAATGTGGGTGATAATGTGAAATTTGAAATTTGTGGGCTTTTATGTAAAAGTTTGGAAAACTTTTACATAAAATAGGCTTGTGGTATAGTACGTGGCAGGTACATACGGTTCGAGGCGTACCTAACGCCGGAAGTCTTAAATTTACGCCGAAATGCTGCCGAAATTTCGATAACGGCATTCGGGGTAAAATAGGAATTTAAAATAAAAGTTAGGGCCGGAACGGAAACCTGAGTCCCTAAGGGAAACATTTAATAAGGAAAAATTTAAGGGGTGGGTCGTGAATAGTAACCCGTCCCCTTAAAAATGAAAAACGCGTGTGAGATTGAAAAACCGACCCCGAGGGGGGGCGTTTTTGGAAATGAAATAAAGGTCCGAGTCGGGAACGGAAAACCCGAGCCTCGGAGACCTAGGTCGGGAAAGTCTAGATGAACGTTTTAAATACTAGTGAAACGTCCATTTGAGACTCCGAAACGATAGAAAATCGCTAAACCGACGTAAGGGTCGGAATAGTGCTTCCCGAGGGCCGGGAAAACAAAAAGTGGAAATAAAGTAAAAACGAACCCGGTAATGATTAGAAAAGAGTCAGAAAAGTTCCTGAGAGCCAAAAATGCAGTCTGGATCGATAAAATTCCGTCAGGAGCAAAACTGCAATTTTGTCAAAATATTGGGGCAAAATCATAATTTTGCAAAAGTTGGGGGAAAATGGTGAAAATAATAAATAAAACCTAAAAAGTTATAAATAGGTTTTATTTAAGCTTTTTAATGAAAAATAAAAGCTATAAATGGGAAAAAAAATTAACAGACATAGTTTTGTCTGTAGGATCCCAAAATCGGCCTACAAAGAAGGCGATTCAAGATCCAAGAGAGAGAAAGGGAACAGTCTGATAAGGTAAGTTCAGACATTTACCTGTCTGCAACATATAGTAATATTGTGCTAACTTTAATGTACTAACTATAAGTTAGGTACATATGTGCTACGGGCACTATGATAGAATAGAGAGAGAGACGAAATGTGCTACGGGCACTATAAGAATGGGACACATGGTTAATTGTGCTTCGGGCACTAGAGCGAGGTTAATGAAACTCACTCACCTAAAATTAAAATGTGAACCATTCCTAACCACGGGATAATGTGAAGTCACCGGGTTAGAATGTTAAAAAGTCGGTAATGAAACCACTTTCTGGCGTACCAGCCTTCCGTATAGGGAGGTACTTTTGCCTTCGGGGCTATGAGATAAGGCTGTGGAGGTCAGCACTGATGTACCGCTCCCAGTCATATAAAATTTTGCCTTCAGGGCTATGAGATTAAGGCTGTGGAGGTCAGCACTAATGTACCGCTCCCAGTCATGCGCACTTAAATGGTACTGCCAACCGAGCTCAAAACCAGAACGTAATTAAAGATAATGACCTAAAACTGAAACTGTGCCATAATTGAGCATAAGACAGTTTAGTGAGAGCACTAACATCGCGGTAGATGTACTAGTGTGATACAGTGTTGTGGTCAACTTTACTATTCACATATGAATAGTGGTCAAAGTTACTATTCATGTATGAATAGTGGTCAATGGTACTATTTACGATGAATAGTATTATTCATAGAAATTTTATTTCTTGCATGTTTGAACTTACTGAGCCTGTAGCTCACCATTTTTGCTAATGTTGCAGGTAAGCGACCAGCTCATTTGCTTGTTTGACTGGATGCGGACGGGATGGCGCGTGTCAAATGGGACAACTGGGCGAGGGATATGGTACTGCCAGAGTCTTGCCGCTGAGCGTTAAAGTGAAGGGAAAAAGGGGGAAACAATCTTTTGTAATTATATATATTTTACGAAAGTACTGTATTATTTATATTACTTTGTACTTATCAACAAAGTAAATAGTGGGAAAGGTTTTACATGATGTTTAAAAAAAAAAATGAAAAAAAATTTCCCAAAAACGTCATGATTTAAAAAGAGTAGAAAGATAAGCCGGCGACCCATGAGAGTACAATCTATCGCAGTTAGCGATAAAGCTCAACTGTAATAGTATTGTATGATCTCCACAAGGGGCGGGCCGCCACAGTTGGTATCAGAGCCTGGTTTGAGATTGGTGAAGTTTAGAATACCTACTGCTGTCACAGTTGGTATATCAGAGCAGTGTGACCATATCCCGATTTGACACTTTGCGCATCCTGCACCGCTATCCAAGTAAGTAGTTTACTTAAGTTCAGTTAATTATTTTCTTATGTGAAAATAATTATCTTATAGGTAGCAAGATGACCAGACCTCCATATGTGAGACCCCAGCTACCACGACCAAGAGGGGTATTACGGGTATGGACGAGACCTATTGTGAGGCCGCCCATTTCCCAAAGGCCGGTAGTCAGACCCCCGGTACCCGAGAGACCTCCGGTACCAGTACCAGCACCGGTGCCAGCGCCAGTAGAGGTTGTATAGCCACGACCGATAGTACATCCACCGGTGGTAGTGGACATTCCAGTTGTTGGTGGACGCCAACATATTGGGGTGAGAGTGTTGGCACGGGCAGTACAGGCATTTAGGGCCAGCAGTCCTCCTATGTTCGACGGTGGACGACAGTCGATGGAGACCAAGGACTAGCTCCATGCCGTAGAGAGGATCATGGTAATATGCGACATTGATCGAGATATGTGGATCCAGTTGGCAGTCAGTATGTTTCAGGGAGACGCTCGAGTGTTCTGGCAGTATTGCGACCAGGAGATTTTGTTGGGATTCAGTTGGGCCGAATTCTGTCAGCGGTTGGCTGATCAGTTTCAACCTAGGGATCCAGCACCTGCTCCAGCATCTCCAGAGAGACGAGAGGCTGATACACCTGCGTACCCTGGATTTGATGAGGTCAGGGATTACATTCTCCAGACCGAGAGGATGGTCATGCTGTCTGGTGAGACAGTGATGTCTTATGCAGCACGGTTTGAGGAGACCATTCGGAGGAGATGTCCGTTGCCTAACCTCACGGAAGCAAACTGCTGTGAGCTGTTTTGGAAAGGTTTATCCTTGGAGTTGAGACAGAGGGTAATCAAGCCGTTTCCTCCGACGCTCCAAGAGTTCGTGGTAACGATCAGGGCGATCGAGAGAGAGATTCTGATCGAGCATCTGACGCAGAGTCGACGAGAGACGCTGGGTCAAGATGAGATGTTTGCACGCATATTCGGGCCGAGAAGAATGATGAATGATCATGAGGCCGGACCGTCTAGACCACGAGGTGGTGACTCGGGACAGGGAACATTACCTAGGGGTGGTGACGACTCAGATGATACCAATGACGATGAGGATCCAGAAGAATATCCTCTAGTCCCAGATGTAGGGAACGAGTGATCAGTAGATGTGTAAATGTACATAAGTAGCTTAGAGAGAAAAGCTCTTTTGTATAGACTTGTGGCCATTTTATATAAACGGCCGATGTATATATGACTGGTGATGCCTATGTATGACATATAAATGTATTGCTATGAATGAAATACCAAAATGATTATATGTTATACGATGATGTATTACAAGTGATCATGGAGTTCATGAACCTAACCGACCGGGAGAAGGTTGCATGTGCGTCTTTTGTGCTGAGAAAAGATGCTCGGTTTTGGTGGGACACTGTGCGAATGAGAAGAGACGTGTCTACCATGAGTTGGGCAGAATTTCTGGAAGAATTTAACCAGAAATATTACGACCCTGCATCTCTGAGACAGCAACAGAAAGAATTCTCAGAGTTGACACAAGGGAACATGTCGGTAAGCGAAGTCTGCCGAAAGTTCGATCAACTATCCCGTTTGTGTCCTTATGTGGTCCCTACTGAGAGGGAAAAGATACAGAAAATGATAGGGATGTTCAGGCCGGAAATTGCTGCGTTAGTAGACACTGGACTAGTGCCACCTACTTCTGTAGCCGACTGTGTGAGTCGGGCCATTAGAGTTGAGTTCCATGTAGCTCGACAGAAAGAGGAAAGAGAGAAACACTGGGAGGCTAAAAAGAAGGAGAGGGCTTTGGCGAAGTCTACGCAAGTTGGTCAATTGAGCAAGCCTAGTCAGAATGCGAAACCAAGCTAGGGCAACAGTCAAGGATCCCAGCAAAATAAGAGAAAAGGGAATTTTTCTGGGAATCGGCAGGGCAATAATCGAAACCAGCAGCGGAGAACAGCTGGTAATGCAGAGTCTAATGTGCAAAACTGCCCTACATGCGGGAAGAGACATTCTGGGCAATGCAGATTTGGGCCACTTGTTTGCTACGAATGTGGAAAGGAAGGCCATTACGCCAGGAACTGTCCAAATAGGCAGGGTGGACAAGGCACTTCCCAACCGCACCAGACACGCCCACAAGCTCATTCCCTTCAAGCCAGAGTGGAAGAGTCACCAGTGAGGCCGCAACGCCAGGAGCGTATGCAACGTGCTGATGCTCGTGTGATGGCCTACAGCAAGGAAGACGCAGAGGCAGGAACATCAAACGTGGTGACAGGTCAGCTTCCTGTCGCTAGTCATGTAGCCTCTGTACTATTTGATTCCGGTGCTACGCATTCATTTGTTTCCTATGCATTTGCTGACAAGATAGGACTTCCTAAGGATAATATGGGAAGGGTATTTAAGACAGCCTTACCTTCTGGGAAAGTATTGTTGTCCAGTTACTGGTTACCTTATGTACCAGTATATGTGGCAAATAGGGAACTATATGCTGAGTTGATCGTAATGGAGATCATGGATTATGACGTGATTCTAGGCATGGATTTCCTAGGGAAATACCAAGCCACGATCGACTGCCGAAATCGAAAGATAGTCTTCCAACCCGAGGAGGAAGAGAGTTTCGAGTATGTTGATACTTCTCGAAGACCCGGGAAGATGATCATCAGTTCGCTAAGAGCAAGCAAGCTGATAGCCAGTGGTTGCGTGGGATATCTGGCTTATGTGGTGGATACTGTAGAGGAACAGAAGCTTCAAGTTGAAGATGTTCCTGTGGTTAATGAGTTTCTTGACGTATTTCTGGAAGAGTTACCAGGGATACCGCCAGAGAGAGAAATCTCGTTCGAGATTGAGTTGATGCCTGGAACAGCACCTATTTCTAAAGCACCATACCGTATGGCTCCAGTGGAGTTAAAGGAGCTGCAGGTACAATTGAAGGAGCTTTTGGATAAGGGATTCATCAGGCCGAGTTTTTCCCCATGGGGTGCACCTGTGTTATTTGTCAAGAAAAAGGATGGAACATTCCGACTGTGCATTGATTACCGGGAGTTGAATAAGGTTACGATCAAAAATAGGTATCCGTTACCTAGAATTGATGACCTATTCGACCAGTTAAAAGGCGCAGCGGTATTTTCCAAAATCGACTTACGGTCAGGATATCACCAGCTGAGAATTAAAGAGAGTGATATTCCTAAGACGGCGTTTAGGACTCGTTATGGTCACTACGAGTTCCTTGTGATGCCATTCGGATTGACAAATGCGCCAGCAGCGTTCATGGACTTGATGAACAGGATTTTTAAAGAGTATCTGGATAAGTTTGTCATTGTATTCATTGATGACATTCTTATATACTCGAAGACTCAGGAGGAGCACAAAGAGCATCTGAGGATCGTGCTGAATACGATAAAGAAGCATCAACTGTATGCCAAATTCTCAAAATGTGAATTTTAGCTGGACAGAGTACATTTCCTCGGACATGTTGTATCCCAGGAAGGTATTGCTGTAGATCCGACAAAGGTAGAGGCAATTAACCAGTGGCCTGCACCCAAGAGTGTGACTGAAATACGCAGTTTCTTGGGATTGGCTGGTTATTATCGGCGATTTGTAGAGGGATTCGCGCGACTAGCTGCACCTCTTACTGCTCTTACACGCAAAGAAAGGAAGTACGAGTGGACTATGGAATGCGAAAGAAGCTTCCAGGAGTTAAAAAGGCGACTGACAAGCGCACCAATCCTTACGCTTCCCACTGAAGGGCAGAAGTTCGTGATCTACAGTGATGCATCGAAAATAGGATTGGGAGCAGTCCTGATGCAAGACGGCAAGGTGATTGCCTATGCTTCCCGTCAGTTAAAGGAGCATGAAAGGAATTATCCTACGCATGACCTTGAACTTGCTGCAGTAGTGTTCGCACTCAAAATTTGGCGACACTATCTCTATGGAGCTCAATGTCAGATTTTCACTGATCACCAAAGCTTGAAGTATTTCTTCACGCAAAAAAAGCTCAATATGCGACAGAGACGATGGTTGGAACTGGTGAAGGATTATGATTGTGAAATCCTATACCATCCAGGGAAAGCCAATCGTGTAGCGGATGCCTTAAGCAGGAAGTCTACTATATCGCACCAATTACCAATAAATAGGCTTCCGAAGCCATTGCAGTAAGAGATAAATTCGTTAAACTTGGAGCTGATATCTGGAAGATTAGCTGCACTCCAAGTGGAATCATCGCTATTTGAGGATATAAAGGAAGCTCAAAGGCGAGATCCTGTGATGGCAAGTTCTCAAGAAGGAATTTCCAAGGATGGAATAATCCTGTATCAAGGAAGGATAAATGTTCCAGCTGATGAGGAACTTAGAAGACGGATCATGTCAGAAGCCCACGAGACACCCTATTCGGTTCATCCCGGAGCGAGCAAGATGTATCAGGACTTGAAGCTACAGTTCTGGTGGAAAGGGATGAAGAACGATATAGCGAAATTCGTGAGCAGATGCATGACCTGTCAGAGAATCAAAGCGGAGCATAAACATCCAGCAGGAAGATTGGAACCACTAGAGATTCCTGAATGGAAATGGGAACACATTACGATGGATTTTGTAGTGGGACTCCCAAAAACCCGAGAAGGTTATGACGCCATTTGGGTTATTGTGGACAGACTGACCAAGACGGCACGGTTCATAGCTGTCAAGATGACTTTTTCGCTGGAAAAGTTTGCTCAGCTGTACATAACTCATGTCGTCAGACTACATGGAGTACCGAAATCCATTGTATCAGATCGAGATGCACGGTTCACTTCGAATTTCTGGAAGTGTGTGCAAAAGGCCATGGGTACTGAATTCAGACTCAGTACGGCTTTTCATCCGCAAACAGACGGGCAGTCAGAGCGGACAATTCAAACGTTAGAGGACATGCTTCGAGCTTGCGTTATGGATTTTGCGGGAAATTGGAACGAGAAGCTACCATTGATTGAATTCTCGTACAATAATAGTTACCAAGCTTCGATAGGCATGGCACCTTACGAGGCTTTGTATGGACGGAAGTGCATATCACCATTACACTGGTACGATTTGCGAGAAAAGCAGCTGCATAAGAAGGATTTCATGCAAGAGACTTCCGATGCAGTTGCTAGAATTCAGCGTCAAATGAAAATTTTGCGAAGCCGACAAAAGAGTTACGCGAATAAAAGGTAAAGATCCTTGGAGTTTGATGAAGGAGACTTCGTGTTTCTCAAGGTATCGCCTATGAAGGGAATTATGCGTTTCGGTAAGAAGGGGAAACTAAGTCCAAGATATATTGGACCTTATGAAATTATCGAACGCATTGGAAAGGTCGCTTACAGATTAGCGCTACCCCCAGAATTGTCGGCAGTGCATAATGTATTTCATGTGTCGATGCTGAGAAAGTACATACCAGATCCGTCCCATGTATTGAAGCATGAGCCTATTCAAATCCACGAGGATTTGACATATGAGGAACAGCCTATTCAAGTACTAGCTCGTGAAGAGAAAGTACTGAGGAATAAGGTAATCCCACTAGTGAAGATTTTGTGGAAAAATCATAATATTGAAGAAGCTACGTGGGAACGAGAAGACGAGATGAAGAAATTATACCCCTATTTGTTCTAATTTTTGAGGACGAAAATTTTATAAGGAGGGGTGAATGTGACAACCGGGAAATTCAGGCAATTCTCGGACGAAAATGTACAATTGTATGTATATAACAATTTGTACTGTTTAAAGAGTGAAATAAATGTATTTATATTGTTCAGAATATATGAAAATGTTCTAACAATACTGACGAGTAAGAATTCGGTGTTGGAAAAAATTCACTGAGTTGAAACGGGTGAAACGGTGCCAAAACCGGCATTGAAAACCCTAACCGAGCCAATAAAAGACGGTAAACTTCCGGGATTGATTTTGATCAAACGGAAGCAGATTAAATTGATCCGACTGCACAAGAGACCTCAGGAACACGCCGGGACGATTTCAGGAAAATTTCGGCTCGAACCGGCATCGGTCAAAAAGTAGTCGAATTAATGTGAATAGTGAAAGTCAAAGTCAACTTTCACTTTTGCATTTATGACATCATAAATCAAGTTTATTAAATGGAATAAATAAGGTGGTTGGTGGCATTAATGGCTAGGATTTAATCACCTTTTGATCTAAAGGCCAAGATTTGGCCAAAATTAACCCTTTTTAATTTTTGAAAATTATGGAAAGTAATGGCTTGGAAAGGTGTTGAAATTTGATTGGTTTAGAGCCAAATTAATTGGCTTTTGGTTGGCTTAAGTCGGCAAATTGGGAATGAAATGGCCGAGACACTTTTTCAAAGCAAAACTAAGGCAAAAATTTTCTAAGTCTTTCTTCCATGGTGGTTACGTGAGGGACCAAGGAGAACCAAGCTTTTTCTTCAAATTTCTTCACAAAAAAGAGTGGCAAAGTGTTTATTGAAGACAAAGGAAGCAATTGATTAAGGTAACTCCTTTTTTTCACTTGATTTTCATGGTTTTTCTTCTTAAAAATCCGTGGGTGAATAGTGATTGGAAGATGGAAAATTTTTGGTTGTTTTTCATGGTTTTGATGTTGGGTTTTGTTAAGGATGTATTAAGGAAGAAAACCATGCAAATTCATTAAAGAAAAACCAAATTTTGGTTGGTTTTTCAAAGGTAAATCCATGGGTTACCTTAGGTAACCAATGAGAAAAGTGTGTGGTTAATTGTTAATATGCTTTCTAAGCTTAATTTGGTGAAGAATAAAGCTTGTATTTCATTATGAAAAGCTTGAAAAAAATTTATGGCATGAATTATATAAAGTGGCCGTGGGTTTTGTTAATGGTTTGGAAGAAATTTTGCTTGATTTTAGGTGATGTTTGGTTGATTGAAATCATGCAAATTAATGTGTAAATGGTGGCAATGTGATTGAAAGAATGAAACAAATATGTTGAGCATGATTTTCATTAATAAGGCCGTGGGTTCTAAGTGCATAAAAACCCTAAAAATGTGGTTGAAAATGCATTGAAAATGGGCTTGAAAAAGTGTTGGAAACATGACATTGAATGGCCTAAAGTGTGGTGAAAATTTGACAAAATTTGGTTTGGTTTTGTTGTGAAAACCGAAACCAAATTAAGGGTAAATTTGTGAAAAAAAAATGTTGTAATGTGGGTGATAATGTGAAATTTGAAATTTGTGGGCTTTTATGTAAAAGTTTGGAAAACTTTTACATAAAATAGGCTTGTGGTATAGTACGTGGCAGGTACATACGATTCGAGGCGTACCTAACGCCGGAAGCCTTAAATTTACGCCGAAATGCTGCCGAAATTTCGAAAACGGCATTCGGGGTAAAATAGGAATTTAAAATAAAAGTTAGGGCCGGAACGGAAACCCGAGTCCCTAAGGGAAACATTTAATAAGGAAAAATTTAAGGGGTGGGTCGTGAATAGTAACCCGTCCCCTTAAAAATGAAAAACGCGTGTGAGATTGAAAAACCGACCCCGAGGGGGGGCGTTTTTGGAAATGAAATAAAGGTCCGAGTCGGGAACGGAAAACCCGAGCCTCGGAGACCTAGGTCGGGAAAGTCTAGATGAACGTTTTAAATACTAGTGAAACGTCCATTTGAGACTCCGAAACGATAGAAAATCGCTAAACCGACGTAAGGGTCGGAATAGTGCTTCCCGAGGGCCGGGAAAACAAAAAGTGGAAATAAAGTAAAAACGAACCCGGTAATGATTAGAAAAGAGTCAGAAAAGTTCCTGAGAGCCAAAAATGCAGTCTGGATCGATAAAATTCCGTCAGGGGCAAAACTGCAATTTTGCCAAAATATTGGGGCAAAATCGTAATTTTGCAAAAGTTGGGGGAAAATGGTGAAAATAATAAATAAAACCTAAAAAGTTATAAATAGGTTTTATTTAAGCTTTTTAATGAAAAATAAAAGCTATAAATGGGAAAAAAAATTAACAGACATAGTTTTGTCTGTAGGATCCCAAAATCGGCCTACAAAGAAGGCGATTCAAGATCCATGAGAGAGAAAGGGAACAGTCTGATAAGGTAAGTTCAGACATTTACCTGTCTGCAACATATAGTAATATTGTGCTAACTTTAATGTACTAACTATAAGTTAGGTACATATGTGCTACGGGCACTATGATAGAATAGAGAGAGAGACGAAATGTGCTACGGGCACTATAAGAATGGGACACATGGTTAATTGTGCTTCGGGCACTAGAGCGAGGTTAATGAAACTCACTCACCTAAAATTAAAATGTGAACCATTCCTAACCACGGGACAATGTGAAGTCACCGGGTTAGAATGTTAAAAAGTCGGTAATGAAACCACTTTCTGGCGTACCAGCCTTCCGTATAGGGAGGTACTTTTGCCTTCGGGGCTATGAGATAAGGCTGTGGAGGTCAGCACTGATGTACCGCTCCCAGTCATATAAAATTTTGCCTTCGGGGCTATGAGATTAAGGCTGTGGAGGTCAGCACTAATGTACCGCTCCCAGTCATGCGCACTTAAATGGTACTGCCAACCGAGCTCAAAACCAGAACGTAATTAAAGATAATGACCTAAAACTGAAACTGTGCCATAATTGAGCATAAGACAGTTTAGTGAGAGCACTAACATCACGGTAGATGTACTAGTGTGATACAGTGTTGTGGTCAACTTTACTATTCACGTATGAATAGTGGTCAAAGTTACTATTCACGTACGAATAGTGGTCAACGATACTATTCACGATGAATAGTACTATTCATAGAAATTTTATTTCTTGCATGTTTGAACTTACTGAGCCTGTAGCTCACCATTTTTGCTAATGTTGCAGGTAAGCGACCAGCTCAGTAGCTTGTTTGACTGGATGCGGACGGGATGGCGCGTGTCAAATGGGACAACTGGGCGAGGGATATGGTACTGCCAGAGTCTTGCCGCTGAGCGTTAAAGTGAAGGGAAAAAGGGGGAAACAGTCTTTTGTAATTATATATATTTTACGAAAGTACTGTATTATTTATATTACTTTGTACTTATCAACAAAGTAAATAGTGGGAAAGGTTTTACATGATGTTTAAAAAAAAAAATGAAAAAAAATTTCCCAAAAACGTCATGATTTAAAAAGAGTAGAAAGATAAGCCGGCGACCCATGAGAGTACAATCTATCGCAGTTAGCGATAAAGCTCAACTGTAATAGTATTGTATGATCTCCACAAGGGGCGGGCCGCCACACCTATTTCAGCTCAATGGCCACCGGATCGCGCCGCCCAAGTCTTCCCGTCGCCACCACCCGCTACCATGGAATCCGACGATTCTAGTGGAGTTGAGTGACGTGGTGGGTATCAAAAGACTTAGAGTGCTGCATAGATCAAAAGCTCCAAATCAATTTTGGGTAAAAAAGTTGGGAAAATGGAGATTTAAGCTCGTTGCTGCAGTTGCTCTTTCGGGGGTTAGTTTTCAGCAATAGGAGCTTCAATTGGTAAAATTGACACCACCAATGAGTTCTTCACGCCGAGATCGACGAGCTGGTATCCACCGTTGCCCACGGTACTGCCAGTCAATGACAACTCAACACCGGTCAATGGCGATCAACAGTGGTCAACAGCGACCGGTGACCAAAAATTGAAGAATGGCCCGTTGGCCTATTTTCGACGTTTCGGACACATCGACGATGTTAGAATTGCAAGATAGAATTTCAAAAGTAAAGAATGGAGAATCAAAGTTTGTACGCACGAGATGCCCCGTCGATCACCAATTGGAGTCAATCTACCCGATGGACGTCGTTGAACGACTCCGGTAGTGATTTCAACTATTTTAATTCCTCGATTTATTAATTGAGATGATTAATTGTTAATTATGGGCTATTTGTATGAAAAATGGTTGTGTGTAATGTGAAGATTTTTACGTAAAAGTTGAGTTTTACATAAAAACATAGGCCTTTGGTATAGTACGTGGCATATTAGAATTATATTAGATGGTTTTGAGACGTTTCCTAAACGCCGGGAACCTAAAAATTAAGCGGAAATGCTGTCGAAATTTCAAAAACGGTACAAAGGGATATTTTAGGAACTGAAGGGTAAAAGTACGGTCGAGATGGAAACCCGAGCCCCCTCAGTGATTTAGGCCTGAAAAAGAGGATTAATAACCTAGGGTCAGAATAGTGCCACCCGAGGGTCGATGAATAGTGACCCGAGTATTTTAGTAATTAATCCTGAAAAAGCTTGAAAAGGCTTAAGAAAAATGATTTTATGATTTTGCGTTTAGAAAATCAAGTTTAAGCATAAAAATGAAAATGATGTGGCCCAAAGACCTGTCAGGGGCAAAACGGTCATTTTGATCGAAAATTTCAAGAATGATAGAAAATGATCCTAATTGACTTAGAATGACTTAATTAAGATTCTAAGGGCCAGAACTAAGTTGTAAACTAAAGAAAAGTAAAGTTATGATGAGAAAATCTCGCTAAGGGCAAAATGGTAATTTTTACAAAAGTTAACGGAAAGGTTAGAAATGGGATGTAAGACCCCTAAGTTCAAGATTGGGAAAGTAAACGTAGAATTTTTACATTTTACTAAGTTTTGCATAAGAATAAAGATTTAAATAACCGATATTATTGTTTCGATCATAGGAACTCGATCCAGACGTGACAAAGGAACGTCTGTGGATCCAAAAGCAAAGAAAGAGATAAGAGCAAAAGTATTTGTAAGTATAGACATTTAATTGTCTACTCACAAACTGGTTTGCCATAGGATTATGTTATGATGTGTTGCTGTGGAATTAAGTTACAACATGTTTTATTAAAAGAAATGTTTATGAGTGATAAAGAGTTTTTGATTAAGCTTTATACAAAAGTTGTGCTTTGTGACATGTGACACGATAATCTTACATGTTCATGAGGTTAGAAAAGAACAAAAAGAAAGAAAAGAAAAATGAAAATAAGCAAGATAATAAAACTGAAAATTTAAGGTTGACGTACCGGCCTCCCCAGAAGTGAGGTTTAAGAATAAGAATAGCCTCTACCCTAGAAGTGTGGTGCTACCACAAGAATATGGTAGTTAATGGCTCAATGTGCTACCCCCAAGATAGGTAGTTCAAAGATTGACCTTGGGGTTGATTGGTGGGTCGCTCCCCCATTCCCCAACTGGTCTGCGCGCATTAAGTATGTTCAACCACGGGCCCACAAGTGAAAGATAAAGAAAGAAAAAAAAGTAAAGTAAAGAAAAGTTAAGAAAAGCTAACAAAAGAAAAGAAAAGAACAGAAGAATATAAAAGAAAGCAAAAACAGTGAGAAGCGAGAAGAAAAATTAAGTAAGCATAATCTGACTAACCTTTGTTGTTCGTTGATGTGATTAATGAAATGTTATGTTTGAGATGTGTTATGGAATATAAGTTTATGTGTATGATATATTTATATGTATGTTTGTACTTACTGAGCTCTAGCTCACTAGTCTGTTCATGATGTAGGTAACACAAGTAAGCTGCCTACATTGTGAATGAAGAAATAGATGGGCTGGTAGACAGATTCCTAGAGTGTTATGGGGTGGGTTATGGTTTCACTATGATTTTTCCACTGCAATTTAAAGTAAATGGATATGTTATGTAAAGAAAAAAAAAAGTTTTAATGTAAGTTAAGTTTATGAAGTATTTCGATATGTTTTTGAAAACTCATATGTTTAGAGCAAGTTTAAGTTTTAAAAGAAAAAAAAAATTATCAATAATTTTTCAAATACCACTTCCGCAAGTTAAAATGACAAAGTTAGTAAGTTTAAAGATATAAGAAGTAAGTAAGTTAAAGTAAGTTTTTCCTAAAGTAAGATAAAGAAGAGCAAAGTTTTAAGTGGACAGCTCGAGTGAGTCAGGTCGCCCACAAGATGTGGCATCAGAGCCCAAGTTAAGGTACCTACATTGGTACCAGAGCAAGTTTAAAAGTAAATTAAGAAAAGCAAGTTTAAGAAGAGTAAAGTTTAGAAAAGTATAATTAAGTATGGTTAAAGTTTAAAAGTAAGTTTTACGTCAAGGTGGTAGGGACATGCTCTCTGCATGACCTGTCACCATGGTTAATGTTCTAGCTTCTGTGTCCTCTCTGGTAAATGCATAGGTCCTCCCCAGCATTTCCGGAGCTTCCAATCTACCTTGATTGATGGAGAGACCTTCAATTCTAGCTTGGGTGGCATGTAATTGTCCTCCTATGACACGGGCTTGACCTTGTTGGTTTTGTGGACTTGAGCAGTAGTACTTTGCAAAGTGACCTTCCTTGCCATATATGTAGCAACTGCTAGTGCCTACGCAGCATTCTCCTGGATGGTTTTTTTCACACTTTGGGCATGGTGATTGCTGACGACCATTTCCCCTGCGGTTGTTCTTCTTCTGAGGAAAATGTCTTTGTTGCCCTTAGTTAGTCAGATTCCCTTTCCTCTTGCTATTATGATTGGACTGTCTGTAGTGTTAGCTGGCCCCTGTATTCTGACCCTTGTGCTGTGAGTCAGGAGTCAGCCTTCCCTTAAACTGTTTTGGCTGATTCTTCTCTTCTTTTTTTGCCTTAAAAATCTGGGACCTTCTCTCCTTGTCCTAGGCCAACCAGTATTCAGCTTTGATGGCCCTACTGATGCATTTACCTAATGTTACAGGACTATGGCTGCCACTAAAGACTTGGATGGCGATGTCTGTATGGAACATTTTTAGCATCCTTCGAACCTTTTCCTTTTCGATTGGTACCAGGTCTGGGTAAAGTCGAGCTAATTGCTCAAACTTCCTTATGGCCTCCATGACCGTCATTAAAGTACATTTCTCTAAATTCAGCAATGAAGTCTGTCCAATTCATTGCATCGATGTCCCTCTTGATTGCCAATGTTTTCCACCACTGGCGCGCTCCTTTACGTAAGGCGAGGGATGCACATAACACTTTTTCCCTTTCGGTCAGCCCTATGAGGTCTAGAATGACCTAAACGTCAGTTAGCCAATCACCCGCTTCAATAGGGTGCATCATCCCCTCGAATTTTGGTACCTTCATGTGCCTAAATCATTCATATAAGTCACCATTTCTCGAAATTGGTGTAAGAACATTAGCCGCTGTAGGAGCAGCCACAGTTGATGGTGCTAGTGGGGTCTAGACTGGTGAGACTACCTGCTTTCTAGGTGTGTTAGGGGCCATTGGAGCTATTTGGGCTGGCACCTCCACCGGTTGTTGTGCCTGTCGTTGTTAGTTTATTTGTTCTCTAAGCTGATTAAGCTCCCGTTGTTGATTTACCATCCTTTCTTGCATCATTGCGAGACGTGCTAGCAGTTCATCATCTCATGTAGCATGGTTGTTTTGAGCTCTTGTTCTTACCATTGTCACCTATGTAACCCTATCACATAACGGAAAATGAGATCATAAGTCTTTTAACCTTGTACTTGGGACTCGTAATACATATCATACTCTTAACTTAAGCATCATAGGTAAAATATATGTACTATCTCTTTCTTTTTCTTTCTTACTCTCGGGATGTTTAATATGATTGCTGCATCGCATTTAGAACATCGTTTGAGTGCTAGGAACCACCCTGTACTCCTTATAATACTTTGGTCTTTCTCGTGGGAAAAAATATATTTAAACCCACGGGCAACATGGTACTTTTTTTCATAAAACATTTCACAAATATATATATACATCATAAACTCAGGCATCTTCTAGCTTGGTGGGAGTGGTACACACATCCCAATATACGATCCCAAAAAGTACAATTACTAAGTCAAACATGGGAATTACTGTTTCCATATACATTTACAAAACAAAATTCCCATGCAAAGGGTCACTACTACACTGAGGATATCGCAGACTCGGCATCTGACATCGTCTCGTCCTCATTGTCGCTGAGTAGGAATTCCTCGGGATCTTCGTCTTCATTTCCCCATGCAAAATCAACTTTATCGTCACCAGCAACGATGACTTGGGGTTCGTGCATCTCTATCCATTCTTCGTCACTAAGATGGTCGGGGATTTCTTCCCCCACTTTGTCAGGTTGGGCATTAGGGATAGCCTCGTCGTTATCTTCCCCCTCGTGATGCTCAGGAAATTGAGGGACTGGTTCAGGATCCTCATTATCTTTAGGCACTGCTAGTTGTAGTTTGACCGTGAGCTCTTTATTGGCTGGTTGGGATGCTGCCTCGGCCAGGTTAAGGTTAAGTGCCACACGCTCAACGTCCACTACGTCTCAGACCAGGCACCTTAAGTTCTCATGCGACGGAAGGTACTAGACGAGGTCTCTTACATGCCACGGGATCCCTTTCCAAAGTAGGTCAGTTACCTCTGTAAATGGCTTATCTACGGGAATGCTCGATAACATGGCATCTAAAAACCACTGACAGTAGTATACCATGGTCTCTCCCTCATAAATGTCCCAAATGTCAGAGAGTACTAGATACCTTCTCTCATGCATATCATCCTATACGTTTGCATCCTTGGTTGGACCGTCGGAGTTACGGAGGTCTTGACAGAACTCTGCCCACAGCATCGCTGGATCCCTGATCCTACATTGATCATTCCACCATATCATTACTAGTCCTCGCAATTGGCTACTAGCCAATACCACCTTTAGACGGGGTGGAATATGGCACGCTTCGAAGATTGCCTCCATATGATGAATCCAATAAGGGAGTTCATATGGGTTATTGTCGTCGTATGTGTGTAGTCGCATGGCAGTGAAAGCTATACTAGCTTCTCGGTTTTCTTGTATCTGCTAGGGGTCTGCTGGTGCAGCCATCCTCCTTCTATAACTTAAACGTCAACTTTCATACTAATGTTAAAAAAAACAAAAACAAAAGCTAACTTACTTGGACAGATGAGGCAGGCATACGGTGATGTGAGGTAGGGTGGAAGGAAATCGCTTTGATACCAACTATGGCGACTCATGCCCTCAGTGGCCCGGACTGTTACTAAAAAATTTCTTCTTTAACTAATACTTATACTTTCTTATAATTTGTACCTAATCTGATATCATAAATTTTTAGGGATTTTTTTTTGTGTACATAATTACTGATTACGTATAGTACAATTATTAGTTACTATCCAAAATGCCACTTAATGGTTACTGTTGAAAATACTGTTTAACCATCACTATTCAAAATATACTATTTAGCATTACTATTTACAAATACTGTTTGCTCAAAGCTCATTATTACTGGTGTTCAACTCCTATTATCATTTGGTTAACTGTCTTCTTGATAGATTACTCATCGATCCTCACAATGTTGCTTAGAACACGGTCCTTAACTGGTTGCTGACCAATCAACTGACCGGTTATCTCGCGCGTTGGTAGCTAGGTAATCTACTGGGTTACTATGCGTAAACTTGGTGTAGTAACCGGCCGGGTTACTTTGCCTATTTGGTTGTGGTAGCCTTCTAGGCTACTATTCTTTAGTGTAGTGGCCTACCGGGCCACTATGACTTGTTTGGCATAGTAGCCTATAGGTCTACTAAGACTCGTTTGGTGTGGTAGCCTTCCGAGCTACCCACACGATCTTATTTGTTTAAGAAAAATTGTTTTGGTTTACTTATAAAAATTCCCAGAAAAATGATGTGTTTGGAACTCGTCCCCTTATCACCTCATTGGAAGGTGGGGACATTTTTATGAAAAATCATGTTTATATATTTAAAATGTTAAAAATACATAATTACCGGAGGAATGTAAAATACATTTTTAATGCTTGCATTTTAAAGGTGGTTTTGAACCATTTTTGAAAAACTGTTTTGGAACTAAGTCGGAATAACTTTGTTTGCAAATTTAGTTAACAATGAAAGTGTTCATCCTCGACGAGATGAACAAATCTCATGTTTGCCTTGAAGCCTATATCAAACTCTAACTACTCCTAAACTCATTAAACTTGTGGGCTATGTACCCAGTTTTACAAAAACTTCTAGTTTTATACCACTTTGAAAATGGCTCTGTTTAAGGCCCAAAACAGCCAAATTTTTAAATCACGCATGAGTTTTTCTCAAGATCTCGATGAGATCTACAACTTTCATGTTGAGCCCGAAGTCCGGTTCAGACTCAAATGGGTCTGTTTTTAATAAAATTTGAGACTGCTGTCTGTGGTCGGGTCCTGTTCCCAGTTTGGGCACCGAGTGAAAATCACTCGAAAAACCTAACTTAATGTCATTTTTGACCAAAGGCTATTTGACACGACTATAATGAAATTCCCTTAAAACATTTTGGTTTACCAAATTCCAAATTTGGACCCTAAATGGGTCAAAAATGGCCAAAATCCGTGGCCTATCCTGAGAACAGTTTTGTATCCAGCCACATCATTAAATGTTACACTCATATCCTTACGTAAAATATTTTGTAAACATTACCATAACCACATAAACTTAAAAATGAAAACTTAAGGGCTTAAAATAAAATTATTACAACCAATGTGCATAAACAAATACACACAATTGGCTTTGATCAAAACTTAAAAATCATTAACCACAAAAGCAAGGGTTTCGGTTTTTACCTCTTGTGCTTTGAACTGAGCACAACTTGGACTAAGGCTTGGATTACAAGGTGACTGTTGGAAACTACGAAGAATGTAGGTCGGTTTTGTGCTAACAAACACTAAAAATATTTCTCTTAACATCAACTTAAAACAAGGGAACTAAAACCACAAAATTTGATCTAGAATCTTACCCTTAAAAAAACTTGAGATGGTTTGGAAATGGTTTGGGGACAAAAACCTGCCCATTTCAGTCCCCAAAATCAGAAGGCATGCGTCCATTTGAGGGAGAGGGTGAGGAAGGAGTGGTGATGTGAGGTTTATGATTTGTTTTTACAATGTGTCATCAAATACCCTAATATTTTATTTGCCACTTTTTGGGGTTTTTAACTGCTGAAAACCCAGCTGGTTTTCCAGGTAGAGTACACTATTTTGGGCCTAAGGAAATTCATCTGTGTTACTCTCCTCGTAGTCCAGTCTTATATTGTGGTTTTCGATCCTTTCTCAGCAGTGTTCTAATTTTTGCCCAAAAATCGAATAATCTGAATTTGATTTTTATACGGGTGATTTCTAGTTGGTTTATATCGTCTAAGAGCCCATTCTACTCTAAGTTGCTATTCATATCTTATACTGTGGTTGTGTCTATTCTGTGTTATACTTGTGCATGCATACCGAAGCGTTTTTGTGAGACATTTTTAACAGTCTCTCTTGACTAAGTTGGACGTGCTGAGTCCATTTTTATAAATCCCTCGGTGAGAAGAGGTCGACCAGACCATTTCCTCGATATCGTATCCTTGCTCAGGTTTCTATCATTGTTTTGCTCAAATATTCGGTTTGAGCTTTTCGAGTGATCTGTTCACCAGTCTTGTTTCAGGAATGGTCTCCGGACTAGTTCCTTCATACTACATATCTCACACATTTATACACACAATAGGGTAGACCGGATTCACTGCCAGATACCCCCCTTTCACTTTACGGATAGAAGTAAATAGTACCGTACTTGTTTAATCTATTCCATTGAACATTACACTAATTTTTTCAACTAAATCCCTTATTACGTCAGGATTAAGCTTTATAGTTAATGAGGGTTATTTTAGTAGTTTTCTACTCCTTACATGGCCTCTCACACGGCCATCTACACAGGCGTGTACAAGGCTACACGGGCATGTCTTCTCTTAACGTGGCCGTGTCGTGGAAAAATTTCATTCTCCTAATTGGTATACGGTATCTTACACGGTCCCGTACACGAGCATGTACAAGTTACACGGGTGTGTCATTGCTCAACATGGCCATGTCTTAGAAAACTTTATTTTTCCCGATTGGTACGCAGCATCGTACATGATCGTGTACTTGGGCTTGTCACATTACACGACCATTTTCATCAATATGTCCGCTGACAGTTAAATAACCCAATCAGTACACGGTCTGTTACACGGCCGTGTACTTGACCATGTTCACTTATATGGCCATGTTTACTCATACGGCCTTATGCTCATGCACAGTACAAACGGTACACGGCTACCTACACGGCCGTGTACCTGACCGTGTTCACCTATACGGCCATATACAGTGGCTCGTCCATTTTCACGTGCACAGTCTAGGCAGTGCACGGCCACTCACACGACCGTGTATGTGCCCGTGTTCCTCAAATTTTGTACTAAATGCATTAAATCATCCTGAAATTTCTTTTTTAAATGAAATTTATGCTACAGGGAAGGGTAGTCCTTACACGCTTAACTATTACCTAATTCTAGAATCATGTTTGATATGCCATGAGCTCTACTAGGCTATCTACTAATCTTATGGGACAGGGATGTAATGACATCTGGCTTATACTGTTCATTAATCTAACGAGATGAAACATGCTATGTTATGCAACCATCAAACACAATTTGCATAATTAACATAGAGTGAAAACCACAGTTTAAACTCATTTCATTCATGCTGTAGGCAGAGTTGTACTTACCTATCAGTAGAAGTGTGACAACCGGGAAATTCAGGCTTCCTTAGAAGAAAATGTACAAATGTATGTATATAACAATTTGTACTATTTAAAGGGTGAAATAAATGTATTTGTATTGTTTAGAATGTATTAAAATGTTCTAACAATACTGACGAGTAAGAATTCAGTGTTGGAAAAATTCACTGAGTTGAAACTGGTGGAACGGTGCCAAAAACGGCATTGAAAACCCTAACCGGTGCACTAAAAGATGAAAAACTTCCGGGATTGATTTTGATCAAACGGAAGCAGTATAAATTGATTTGACTGCACAGGAGATCTCAGCAACCCGCCGGGACGATTTTAGGAAAATTTCGGCTCGAACCGATACCGGTCAAAAAGTAGTCGAATTAATGTGAATAGCAAAGTAAAAGTCAACATATTACTTTATATTTATGACATCATAAATCCAAATTAAATAAATGTGAAAATATGGTGGTTGGTGGCATTATTGGCCAAGATTAAGTTACTTTATGATCTAAAGGCCAAGATTTGGCCAAAATAAGCCAAATTTAATTTTTGAATAATTTGGAAAGAAAGGCTTGAAAAGTGTTGCATTTTGATTGGTGGAAAGCCAAATTAATTGGCTTCCTTTGTGTTTAAGTCGGCAAAACAAGGAATAAAGTGGCCGAAACATTTTCAAAGCCAAAACATATGAAAAAAATTTTCTAAGTGTTCTCCCCAGAGGAACCGTGACCCACCAAGGAAAACCAAGCCAAATACCCAAGTTTTCATCACAAAAGTGGTGTCAAACACTTCATTGAAGTCCAAGGAAGCAAGAAAGCAAGGTAACCTTCTTTGGTTTGCAAATTTTCTTGATTTTTCTCCTTAAAATCCGTGGAATGAATAGTGTGAAGGATTAAAAATTTTTGGTTTGTTTTGGTTGATTTGGTGCCTGGGTTTTGTTAAGGGTGTGATTAGAAGAAAAACCATGCATTTTGTTTAAAGAAAAACAAAATTTTGGTTGGTTTTCCAAGGGTAAAATCGTGGGTTACCAAGTGTGGTCAATGATGAATTGTTGTGGTTTAAGTGTTAAAATGCTTTAAATCATATTTTGGTCAAATGTAAAGCATGATTTGTATGGTTGAAAGCTTGAAAAAATTTTGGTATCAAATAACCCTAATATGGCCGTGGGTTTAATTAGGTTTTGGGGAAAATTTTTTGCATGATTTACTTGATGTTTGGATGGTTTAAATCATGCATTGAATTATGGAAATGATGGTTATGTGATTGAAAGCATAAAACCAAATGTTGTGCCTATTTTTGTCTTAAGTGGCCGTGGGTTGTAATGATGAAAAAACCCTAGAATTTGTGTTGAAAAATGCATGTAAATTGGCTTGAAAATGTGCTAGATAATGACATTGGAATAGCCTAAAATTTGGTCGAAAAAATTAAGAAGTTTTGGTTAGGTTTTGAGTGCGAAAACCATGGCCAAAACCAAGGGTAAAAATTGAAAGAAATTTTGTGTAATGTGGTTCAAAATGTGAATTGAAATTTTGTGAGTTTTTATGTAAAAGTTTGGAAAACTTTTACATAAAATAGGTTTGTGGTATAGTACGTGGTAGGTACATATGGTTCGAGGCGCACCTAACGCCGGTAGCCTTAAATTTACGTTGAAATGCTGTCGAAATTTCGAAAACGGCATTTGGGGTAAAACGGGAATTAAAAATAAAAGTTTAGGATCGGGTCGATAACCTGAGTCCCTAAAGGGAAATTGAATAAGGGAAACCTAATGGGTGGTTCATGAATAGTAACCCGTCCCCTTGAAAATGTAAAACGCTAGTGAAACTGAAAAACCGACCCCGAGGGGGGGGCGTTTTTGGGAAATGAAGAAAAGGTCCGAGTCGAGAACAGAAAATCCGAGCCTCGAAGACCTAGATCGAGAACGTCTAGATGAACGTTTTAAATTCTAGTAAAATGTCCATTTGAGGCTCCGAAACGATAGAAAATCACTAAACTGACGTAGGGGTTGGAATAGTACTTCCCGAGGGTCGGGAAAGTGAAAAGTGGAAATAAAATAGAAACGAACCCGGTTATGAGTAGAAAAGAGTCAGAAAAGTTCCTGAGAGCCAAAAATGCAGTCTGGATCAAGAAAATTCCGTCAGGGGCATAATTGTAATTTTACCAAAATATAGGGGTAAAATCGTAATTTTTTAAAAGTCGAGAAAAATGGGGAAAATGATAAATAAAGCCTAAAAAGTTATAAATAGGTTTTATTTAAGCTTTTTAATGAAAAATAAAATTAACAGACAAAGTTTTGTCTGTAGGATCCCAAAATTGACCTACAAGGAAGGCGATCAAAGATTCAAGAGAGAAAAGGGGAATAAACTGATAAGGTAAGTTCAGACATTTACCTGTCTGCAACATATAGCATTATTGTTGCTAACTTTGATGTACTAACTATAAGTTAAGTACATATGTGCTGCAGGCACTATTATAGAGTAGGGAGAGAGAGACGAAATGTGCTACGGGCACTATTGAGAATGGGACACATAGTAAATTGTGCTTCGGGCACTAGAGCGAGGTTAATGAAACTTACTCACCTAAAATTAAAATGTGAACCATTCCTAACCACGCGACAATATGAAGTCACCGGGTTAGAATTTTAAAAAGTCGGTAATGAAACCACTTTTGGCGTACCAGCCTTCCGTACAAGGAGGTAAATTTTACCTTCGGGGCTATAAAAATGAGATTAAGGCTGTGGAGGGCAGCACTAATGTACCACTCCCAGTCATGTACAATTTTACCTTCAAGGCTATGAGATTAAGGCTGTGGAAGTCAGCACTAATGTACCACTCCCAGTCATGCGCATTTAAATAGTACCGCCAACCTGAGCTCAAAACCAGAACATAATTAAAGATAATTACCTAAAACTGAAACTATTCCATAATTAAGCATAAGACAGTTTCGTGAGGGTACTAACATCGCGGTAGATGTATTGTTGATATACTGTGTTGTGGTCAAACTTACTATTCATAATAAATAGTGGTCAAGTTACTATTCATGTATGAATAGTAATCAATGTTACTATTCACATTGAATAGTACTATTCATAAATATTTTATTTCTTGCATGTTTGAACTTACTGAGCCTGTACCTCACCATTTTTGCTTATGTTGCAGGTAAGCAGCCAGCTCAGTAGCTTTGTATGACTGGATGGCGAACGAGATGGCGCGTGTCAAATGGGATAGGAGGTGAGGGATATGGTCCTGTCAGAGTCTTTCCGCTGAACGATAAAAGAGAAGGGAA
The DNA here is from genome assembly GCA_035233585.1 of Antiaris toxicaria. Classification (NCBI taxonomy): domain Eukaryota; kingdom Viridiplantae; phylum Streptophyta; class Magnoliopsida; order Rosales; family Moraceae; genus Antiaris; species Antiaris toxicaria. The sequence continues at coordinate 51,716,533 of CP141153.1, forward strand.
AAAGAAACAGTCTTTTGTAATAATATATATTTTACGAAAGTACTGTAGTATGTAAATTACTTTGTACTTGTAAATTAAGTAAATAGTAGATAATGTTTTACATGATGTTTTAAAAAAAAAAAATTTCCCCAAAAAACGTCATGTTTTAAAGAGAGATAGATTAGCTGGCGACCCATGAGAGTACAATCTATCGCAGTTAGCGATAAAGCTTAACTGTAATAGTATTGTATGATCTCTACGAGGGGCGGGCCGCCACAGTTGGTATCAGAGAGGGTTTACAGTTGGTTTAGTTTAGATTACCAACTGCTGCCACAATTGGTATCAGAGCAGTGTTGACCATATCCTGATTTGACACTTCGCGCATCCTGCACCACTATCCAAGTAAGTAGTTTACTTAATTTTAGTTAATTATTTTCTTATGTGAAAATAATTATCTTATAGGTAGCAAGATGACCAGACCTCCTTATGTAAGACCACCGCTACCACGACCGAAAGGGGTGTTACGGGTATGAACGAGACCTGTTATGAGGCCGTCTATTTCCCAACGACCAGTAGTTAGACCCCCGGTGCCCGAGAGACCTCCAGCACCAGCACCAGCTCTAATAGATGTAGTACAACCTCGACCGGTACTTCATCCACCTGTAGTAGTGGACATTCCAGTTGTTGGTGGACGCCAACATATTAGGGTGAGAGTTTCAACTCGGGCAGTATAGGCATTTAGAGCTAGTAGTCCCCCTATGTTTGATGGTGGACGACAGTCGATGGAGACGAAGAACTGGCAACATGCCATAGAAAAGATTATGGTGATGTGTGACATTGACCGAGAGATGTGGATCCAGTTGGCCATAAGTAAATTTCAGGGAGATGCTCGAGTATTTTGGGAGTATTGTGACCAGGAGATTCTATTGGGATTCAGTTGGGTTGAGTTCTGTCAGCGATTGGCTAATCAGTTTCCGCCTAAGGATCCGACACCGACTCCTGCACCTCCAGAGACACAAGAGGCAGATACACCCGTGTACCCTGGATTTGATGAGGTTAGGGACTATATTCTCCGGACTGAGAGGATGGTCATGTTGTCTAGTGAGACAGTTATGTCTTACGCAGCACGATTTGAGGAGACCATTAGGAGGAGATGTCCGTTGCCCAACCTCACTGAAGCAAACTGTTGTGAGCTGTTCTGGAGAGGTTTACCCATGGAGTTGAGACAGAGGGTGATTAAGCTATATCCTCCTATGCTCCAAGAGTTTGTAGTGATGATCAGGACGATCGAGAGGGAGATTTTGATTGAGCATCTGACGTAGAGTCGACGAGAGACACTGGGTCAAGATGAGATGATGGCACGCATCTTTGGGCCGAGAAGGATGATGAACGATCATGAGGCTGGACCGTCTAGACCACGAGGAGGTGATGACTCAGGACAGGGAGCATTGCCTAGGGGTGGTGATGACTCAGATGATCCTGATGATGATGAGGATCCAGAAGAATATCCTCTAATCCCAGACACAGGGGATGTGTGACCAGTAGATGTATTTATATACATAAGTAGCTTATAGAGAAAAGCTCTTTTGTATAGACTTGTGGCCAAGATGTAGATGATGGTCGATGTATATATGACTGGTGATGATTATGTATGATATATAAACGTTTTGCTAGGAATGAAATATCAAAATGATTATATGTTGTACGATAATGTGTTACGATGATGTGGCTTTACATTACCCTGAATTTCGTAAATTGATATGATCTTACGAATGTGATCATGGAGAAGCTAACGGTGAATTGTTGTGCCATAATAGGATAATAGGCAAGATGGTGGATTTGTGAAATCGACCAGAGGGACGAGAACGATGTCCTAATATCATGGAGAGATTGGATCAGATACAAGCCTTACTAGAAGCTCAGATGCAGGAAAATGTTAATCTGAGACAACGGGTAGAGGAGTTAGAATAGAGACAAGGTTCTGAGGGTACCCAAGCAGAACAGGAAGCTGAGGTAGATCCGGTTATCCCTCCAACTGCTGTACATGAGAGAGTTCCTGAACCGCAACTGGTATTAAATCTGGAACCCCTTTATGAAGGATTCAGGCATATGAGGCCACCAAAATTTGAAGGTTCTACTAATCCTCTAGAGGCTAAAGACTGGTTGTCGTCATTGCAAGTGATCATGGAATTCATGAACCTAACTGACCAGGAGAAAGTTGCATGTGCGTCTTTTGTGTTGAGAAAAGATGCTCGCTTTTGGTGGGACACTGTGCGAATGAGAAGACATGTGTCTATCATGAGTTAGGCAAAATTTTTGAAAGAATTTAACCAGAAATATTATGACCCTGCATCTCTGAGACAACAATAGAAAGAGTTCTCAGAATTGACGCATGGAAATATGTCGGTGAGCGAAGTTTGTCGAAAGTTCGACCAGTTATCCCGCTTATGTCCCTATGTAGTCCTTATTGAGACGGAGAAAATACAGAAAGTGATAGGGATGTTCAGGCCAGAAATCGCTGCATTGGTAGATACTGGACAGGTACCGCCTACTTCTGTAGCAGATTGTGTTAGTCAGGCCATAAGAGCTGAGTTTCACGTAGCCCGACAGAAAGAGGAAAGAGAGAAGCACTAGGAGGCCAAAAAGAAGGAGAGGGCTTTGGCTAAGTCTACACAAGCTGGTCAATCTAGCAAGCCAAATCAGAATGCTAAACCAAGGCAGGGCAATAATCAAGGATCCCAGCAAAACAAGAGGAAAGGCAATTTTTCTGGAAATCGCCAGGCCAATAATCGAAACCAGCAGCGAAGAACAACTGGTAATGCGGAATCCAATGTGCAGAATTGTCCTATATGTGGGAAGAGACATTCTGGGCAATGCAGATTTGGGCCACTTGTTTGCTATGAATGTGGAAAGGAAGGTCATTATGCCAGGAACTGTCCAAGCAATAGGCAGGGTGTACAAGGCACTTCCCAACCGCACCAGACACGCCCACAAGCTCATTCCCTTCAGGCCAGAGTTGAAGAATCTCCAGTAAGGTCACAACGCCAGGAGCATGTGCCACGTGCTGATGCTCGTGTGATGGCCGCACCAAAGAGGATGCAGAGGCAGGAACATCAAATGTAGTGACAGGTCAGCTTACTGTCGCTAGTCATGTAGCCTCTGCACTATTCGATTCCGGTGCTACGCATTCTTTTATTTCCTATGAATTTGCTGACAAGATAGGACTTCCTAAGGACTATATGGGAAAAGTATTTAAGACAGCTTTACCCTCTGGGGAAGTACTGTTGTCCAATTACTGGCTACCTCATGTACCAGTATATGTGGCAAATAGGGAGCTATATGCTGAGTTGATCGTAATGAAGATCATGGATTATGATGTGATTCTAGGCATGGATTTCCTAGGAAAATATCAAGCTACGATCGACTACCAAAATCGAAAGATAGTATTCCAACCCGAGGAAGAAGAGAGTTTCGAATATGTTGATGCTTCTCGAAAATCCGGGAAGATGATGATCAGTTCACTGAAAGCAAGCAAGCTGATGACCAGTGGTTGTATGGGATATCTGACATATGTGGTGGACACTACAGAGGAATAGAAGCTTCAACCTGAAGATGTTCCTATTGTTAAGGAATTTCTTGATGTATTTCCGGAAGAGTTACCAGGGATACCTCCAGAGAGAGAAATCTCATTCGAAATTGAGTTGATGCCTGGAACGGCACCTATTTCCAAAGCACCATACCGCATGGCTCCAGTGGAGTTAAAGGAGCTGCAGGAACAATTAAAGGAGCTTTTGGTTAAGGGATTCATCAGACCGAGTTATTCTCCATGGGGTGCACCTATGTTGTTCGTCAAGAAAAAGGATGGAACGTTCCGGTTGTGCATTGATTATCAGGAGTTGAATAAGGTTACAATCAAAAATAGGTATCCGTTACCTAGAATCGATGACTTATTCGACCAGTTAAAAGGCGCAGCGGTACTTTCCAAGATCGACTTATGATCAGGATATCACCAGCTGAGAATTAAAGAAAGTGATATTCCTATGACGGCGTTTAGGACTCGTTATGGTCACTATGAGTTCCTTGTAATGCCATTCGGATTAACAAATGCACCAACAACATTCATGGATTTAATGAACAGAATCTTTAAAGAGTATTTGGGTAAGTTTGTCATTGTATTCATTGATGACCTTCTTATATACTCAAAGACTCATGAGGAGCACAAGGAGCATCTGAGGATCGTATTGCATACGATAAGGAAGCATCAACTGTATGCCAAATTCTCAAAATGCGAGTTTTGGCTGGACAGAGTACATTTCCTCGGACATGTTGTATCCCAGGAAGGTAATACTGTAGATCCGATGAAGGTAGATGTAATTAACCAGTGGCCTGCACCCAAGAGTGTGACGGAAATACGTAGTTTCTTGGGGCTAGCTGGTTATTATCGGCGATTTGTAAAGGGATTCGCGTGATTAACTGCACCTCTTACTGCTCTTACACACAAGGAAAGGAAGTATGGTGGACTATGGAATGCGAAAGAGGCTTCCAGGAGTTAAAGAGACGGCTGACAAGCACACCAATCCTTACGCATCCTACTGAAGGGGAGAAATTTATGATCTACAGTGATGCATTGAAAATAGGATTGGGAGCAGTCCTGATGTAAGGCGGCAAGGTGATTGCCTACGCTTCCTGTCAATTAAAGGATCATAAAAGGAATTACCCTACGCATGACCTTGAACTTGCTACAGTAGTGTTTGCACTTAAAATTTGGCAACACTATCTCTATGGAGCTCAGTGTCAGATTTTTACTTATCACCAAAGCCTGAAGTATTTCTTCACGTAAAAGGAGCTCAATATGTGACAAAGACGATGGTTGGAACTGGTAAAGGATTATGATTGTGAAATCCTATATCATCTAGTAAAGGCCAACCGTGTAGCGGATGCTTTAAGTAGAAAGTCTACCATATCGCACTAGTTACCAATAAAAAGTCTTCCGAAGCCATTGCAGCAAGAGATAAATTCCTTGAACTTAGAGTGGATATGTGGAAGATTAGCTGCACTCCAAGTGGAATCATCGTTGTTTGAGGATATAAAGGAAGCTCAAAGACAAGATCCAAGAATGACAAGTTCTCAAGAAGGAATTTCTAAGGATGGAATGATCCTCTATCAAGGAAGAATTAATGTTCCAGATGATGAGGAACTTAGAAGACGGATCATGTCAGAAGCCCATGAGACACCATATTCGGTTCATCCCGGAGCTAGTAAGATGTATCAGGATTTGAAGTTACAGTTCTGGTGGAAAGGGGTAAAGAATGATATAGCGAAATTCGTGAGCAGATGCATGACCTGTCAAAGAGTCAAAGCGGAACATAAACATCCAGCAAGAAGATTGGAACCTTTGGAGATTCCTGAATGGAAATGGGAACACATTACGATGGATTTTGTAGTGGGACTCCCAAAAACCTGAGAAGGTTATGATGCCATCTGGGTTATTGTGGACAGACTGACCAAGATGGCACGGTTTATAGCTATCAAGATGACCTTTTCATTGGAAAAGTTTGCTCAGTTGTACGTAACTCATGTAGTCAGATTACATGGAGTACCAAAATCCATTGTATCAGATCGAGATGCACGATTCACTTCGAATTTCTGGAAGTGTGTGTAAGAAGCCATGGGTACTGAATTGAGACTCAGTACGGCATTTCATCCGCAAACAGACGGACAGTCGGAGCAGACCATTCAGACATTAGAGGACATGCTTCAAGCTTGTGTAATGGATTATGTAGGAAATTGGAACGAGAAGTTACCATTAATTGAATTCTCGTACAATAATAGTTACCAAGCTTCCATAGGCTGGCACCTTACGAGGCTTTATATGGACGGAAATGCAGATCACCATTGCACTAGTATGATTTGCGAGAGAAGTAGTTGCATAAGACGGATTTCGTACAAGAGACTTCTGATGCAGTTGCTAGAATTCAGCGTTAAATGAAAATTGCGCAAAGTCGACAAAAGAGTTATGCAGATAAGAGGTGAAGATCCTTGGAATTTGATGAAGGAGACTTCGTGTTTCTCAAGGTATCGCCCATGAAGGGGATTATGCGTTTCGGTAAGAAAGGGAAACTGAGTCCAAGAAATATTGGGCCTTATGAAATTATCGAACGTATTGGAAGGGTCGCTTACAGATTAGCGTTACCTCCTGAATTGTCGGCAGTGCATAATGTATTTTATGTGTCGATACTGAGAAAGTATATACCAGATCCGTCCCATGTATTGAAGCATGAACCTGTTCAGATCCACAAGGATTTGACATACGAAGAACAACCTATTCAAGTACTGGCTCGTGAAGAGAAAGTACTGAGGAATAAGACAATCCCACTAGTGAAGATTTTGTGGAAAAATCATAACATTGAAGAAGCTACGTGGGAATGAGAAGACGAGATGAGGAGGTTATACCCCCACTTGTTCTAATTTTCGAGGACGAAAATTTTATAAGGAGGGGTGAATGTGACAACCGGGAAATTCAGGCATTCTCGGAAGAAAATGTACAAATATATGTACATAACAATTTGTACTATTTAAAGAGTGAAATAAAAGTATTTATATTGTTTAGAATGTATTAAAATGTTCTAACAATACTGACGAGTAAGAATTCAGTGTTGGAAAAATTCACTGAGTTGAAACGGTTGGAACGGTGCCAAAAACGGCATTGAAAACCCTAACCGGTGCACTAAAAGATGAAAAACTTCCGGCATTGATTTTGATCAAACAGAAGCAGTATAAATTGATCTGACCACACAGGAGATCTTAGGAACCCATCGGGACGATTTCAGGAAAATTTCGGCTCAAACCGATACCGGTCAAAAAGTAGTCAAATTAATGTGAATGGTAAAGTCAAAGTCAACATATTACTTTATATTTATGACATCATAAAGCCAAATTTAATAAATGTGAAAATATGGTGGTTGGTGGCATTAATGGCCAAGATTAAGTTACTTTTTGATCTAAAGGCCAAGATTTGGCCAAAATAAGCCAAATTTAATTTTTGAAAAATTTGGAAAGAAAAGGCTTGAAAAGTATTGCATTTTGATTGGTGGAAAGCCAAATTAATTGGCTTCCTTTGTGTTTAAGTCGGCAAAACATGGAATAAAGTGGCCGAAACATTTTCAAAGCCAAAAACATATGAAAAAATTTTTCTAAGTGTTCTCCCTAGAGGAACTGTGAGCCACCAAGGAAAACCAAGCCAAATACCCAAGTTTTCTTCACAAAAATGGTGTCAAACACTTCATTGAAGTCCAAGGAAGCAAGAAAGCAAGGTAACCTTCTTTGGTTTGCAAATTTTCTTGATTTTTCTCCTTAAAATCCGTGGAATGAATAGTGTGAAGGATGAAAAAATTTTGGTTTGTTTTGGTTGATTTGGTGCTTGGGTTTTGTTAAGGGTGTGATTAGAAGAAAAACCATGCATTTTGTTTAAAGAAAAACAAAATTTTGGTTGGTTTTCCAAGGGTAAAACCGTGGGTTACCAAGTGTGGTCAATGATGAATTGTTGTGGTTTAAGTGTTAAAATGCTTTAAATCATATTTTGGTCAAATGTAAAGCATGATTTGTATGGTTGAAAGCTTGGAAAATTTTGGTGTCAAATAACCCTAATATGGCCGTGGGTTTAATTAGGGTTTGGGGAAAAATTTTTGCATGATTTACTTGATGTTTGGATGGTTTAAATCATGCATTGAATTATGGAAATGATGATTATGTGATTGAAAGCATAAAACCAAATGTTATGCCTGTTTTTCTCTTAAATGGCCGTGGGTTGTAATGATGAAAAATCCCTAGAATTTGTGTTGAAAAATGCATGTAAATTGGCTTGAAAATGTGCTAGATAATGACATTGGAATAGCCTAAAATTTGGTTGAAAAATTGAGAAGTTTTGGTTAGGTTTTGAGTGTGAAAACCGTGGCCAAAGCCAAGGGTAAAAATTGAAAGAAATTTTGTGTAATGTGGTTCAAAATGTGAATTGAAATTTTGTGAGCTTTTATGTAAAAGTTTAGAAAACTTTTACATAAAATAGGTTTGTGGTATGGTACGTGGCAGGTACATATGGTTCGAGGCATACCTAACGTCGGTAGCCTTAAATTTACGATGAAATGCTGTCGAAATTTCGAAAACGGCATTTGGGGTAAAAAGGGAATTAAAAAAAAAAGTTTAGGGACGGGTCGATAACCCGAGTCCCTAAAGGGAAATTGAATAAGGGAAACCTAAGGGGTGGTTCATGAATAGTAATCCGTCCCCTTAAAAATGTAAAACGCGAGTGAAACTGAAAAACTGACCCCGAGGGAGGGGTGTTTTGGGGAAACGAAGAAAAGGTCCGAGTCGGGTACAAAAAATCCGAGCCTCGGAGACCTAGATCGGGAACGTCTAGATAAATGTTTTAAATACTAGTAAAACGTCTATTTGAGGCTCCAAAACGATAGCAAATCACTAAACCGACGTAAGGGTCGGAATAGTACTTCCCGAGAGTCGGGAAAGTGAAAAGTGAAAATAAAATAGAAACGAGCCCGGTAATGAATAGAAAAGAGTCAGAAAAGTTCTTGAGAGCCAAAAATGCAGTCTGGATCAAGAAAATTCCATCAGGGGCATAATTGTAATTTTACCAAAATATAGGGGTAAAATCATAATTTTGCAAAAGTTGAGAAAAATGGGGAAAATGATAAATAAAGCCTAAAAAGTTATAAATAGGTTTTATTTAAGATTTTTAATGAAAAATAAAAGCTATAAATGGAAATAAAATTAACATACAAAGTTTTGTCTGTAGGATCCCAAAATCGACCTACAAGGAGGGCGATCAAAGATCCAAGAGAGAAAAGGGGAAGAAACTAATAAGGTAAGTTCAGACATTTACCTGTCTGCAACATATAGCATTATTGTTGCTAACTTTGATGTACTAACTATAAGTTAAGTACATATGTGCTACGGGCACTATTATAGAGTAGAGAGAGAGATGAAATGTGGCACTATTGAGAATGAGACACATAGTAAATTGTGCTTCGGGCACTAGAGCGAGGTTAATGAAACTCACTTACCTAAAATTAAAATGTGAACCATTCCTAACCACGGGGCAATATGAAGTCACCGGGTTAGAACTTTAAAAAGTCGGTAATAAAAACACTTTTGGCGTACCAGCCTTTCGTACAGGGAGGTAAATTTTGCCTTCAGGGCTATGAAAATGAGATTAAGGTTGTGGAGGTCAGCATTAATGTACTGCTCCCAGTCATGTACAATTTTGCCTTCATGGCTATGAGATTAAGGCTGTGGAAGTCAGCACTAATGTACAGCTCCCAGTCATGCGCACTTAAATAGTACCGCCAACCTGAGCTCAAAATCAGAACATAATTAAAGATAATTACCTAAAACTGAAACTATGCCATAATTGAGCATAAGACAGTTTCGTGAGGATACCAACATCGCGGTAGATGTATTCTTGATATACTGTGTTGTGGTCAAACTTACTATTCATAATGAATAGTAGTCAAAGTTACTATTCACATATGAATAGTAATCAATGTTACTATTCATGATGAATAGTACTATTCATATAAATTTTATTTCTTGCATGTTTGAACTTACTGAGCCTGTAGCTCACCATTTTTGCTTATGTTGCAGGTAAGCGACCAACTCAGCAGCTTTGTATGACTGGGACGGGATGGCGCGTGTCAAATGGGATAGGAGGCGAGGGATATGGTCCTGCCAGAGTCTTTCCGTTGAGCGATAAAAGAGAAGGGAAAAAGAAACAGTCTTTTGTAATAATATATATTTTACGAAAGTACTGTAGTATGTAAATTACTTTGTACTTGTAAACAAAGTAAATAGTGGATAATGTTTTACATGATGTTTAAGAAAAAAAAATTCCCCAAAAAACGTCATGTTTTAAAGAGAGATAGATTAGCCGGCGACCTATGAGAGTATAATCTATCGCAGTTAGCGATAAAGCTTAACTGTAATAGTATTGTATGATCTCTACGAGGGGCGGGCCGCCACAAGAAGTTTGTACTTTCACTATAAGGATTGCCCCATTCCTGTAACTTGATTTCCATATAATGAGTAATTAAGTTGAAAAATATAGTATAATTCCCAACTAAATAGAATAAACAGGCACGGTACTATTTAAGTACTATTTATGCAGTAAAAGGGACGATCGACAGTGAACCTGGTCGACCCTATTGTGTGTGTGAGTGTATGAAACACACAGTGTCAGGAAACTGGTCCGGACGACCATTTCTTGACACAAGACTGGTGAGCAGATCACCAGAATGCTCGGACCAAACATCTGAGCATAATAGCTAACGTAAACCCTAATAAGGGTATGACATTGAGAAAATGGTCTGGATGACATCTTCTCATCTAGAGACTAACAAAATTGGAGTCATAGCACTCAGACTAGTCAATTAAGTAAAAGACAATGAATAGTAAATAGTGAGAAATGACGATTAATCTATCAAGTAGACAATTAATCAAACATGATACAAGTTAGACACCAAATCCCCATAGTAGGCCAATAGGGTACCAATGGGCCTCGGTATCCCATAGAAACGCAAGTTATAGTCACTAACGTTAATGGTGACTCAACAGGAATATTAATGAGACGTGTTATTTATGACAGGTGGTTACCTGTAAATTGAGAAAGGCGTGAGTACGCAATTGTTGCAATCTAGGTAAGTACGACTCTACCTACAACATGAATAAAATGAATTTAAAGTTATGTTTTTTACAGGTGTGTTAAACCATGCACGCGTTGTTGCACAGCATGCATAAGAGCACATGGTTTCACAATCGTGTAGATTGATAATTGATACAAGTTAGATGCCATTAGATCCCTATCACGTAAGATTAGGGGTTAGCCTAGTAAGGCTTTTGGCACGAGAATAAAAGGATAATAAGACTAGGAATTAAGGCGTTGGTGTACCGGCCTCCCGTAGGTGAGGTTTTATTTTATGATTTTCACTACAATATAATGCCATCTCTCGTAGGTGAGGATAATGGCTAATTAATGGAATGCCACCTTCCGTAGGTGAGGTTAATGGCTAATTAATGGAATGCCACCTCCTGTAGGCAGGTTAATGGCAAAAAAAGTTAAAGGTTTCCATTACCATAAAATGCTACCTCCCATAGGTGAGGTTAATTGCTAATAAGTGGAATGCTACCTCCTGCAGGTGAGGTTAATGGCGAAAAGTTAAAGGTCGACCGTGAGGTAGGTTAGTGGACTATTCCCCTTCCTCACACCGGTTTGCACACATTAGGTACGTCTAACACTAGGATCGTAAGTGAAAGTATAAGACAAGAAAGAACAAAAAGATAAGAAAAAATAATGAAGTATACGCTGAGCATAAACAGTTCATGTAGTGTACACGTTATGCCCTAGATATGGTTAGAGTAAGCATCCTAGTTGCATGATAGGACATTTCCACATGATATGCATTCCGAGATGCTACATGATATGATTCCATGTTCTGTGTCAATGTATGATAAGTTTGCCAATTGCATATTCCTTAAGTATGGCTTATGATTTTAACATGTTTTACAGTTAACATGTTGTACTTATTGGGTGTAAAGCTACGAAGTGTGTTTATGCTGTAGGTAAGCGTCCTATGGCATAAATAGCAATGGATGATGACAGCAGCAGAGGTAGATGTGAGGCGAAGTTATGGAGACACTGCAAGTTAAACTTCCGCACAGTTTGAGTAAATAGTATTTTTGAGTAACAGTTAAATAGTATATTTGGGTAGTAATCGTGAACAGTTTTTTTTGAATAGTAACTGTTAAACAGTATTTATGAATAGTAACTGTTGAATAGTATTTTTTAAATAGTAACCACTAAATAGTATTTTTAAATAGTAACTGATAAATAATATTTTTGAATAGTAATCGGTATATGTATGTGTATAGTAAATACGTACGCAATAAAAAAAATTCCTAAATTTATGATACTTAGTTAAGTAACTTTGAGTATCAATTGCAAGAAAGTATAAGTATTATTTAAAGAAAGAGTTTTTAAGTGACAGTCCGGTCCGTTAAGGGCATGGGCTATCGCAGTTGGTATTAGAGTGGTATGCTGCCACCCTACCTCAGATCGTCGCATGCCTGCCTCATTTGTCCAAGTAGTTAGTTTTTATTTTACGGTATTGATATGTAAGTTAACGTGAGTTATAACGTGTAACCAAGGCTGCTCTAGTAGAGGCTACACCACAAGAGCCCCATCAAAGAACGAGTGTTACAGACGACAATATGGCTCGTAACACATACACAGACCAACCAAGCATCCCGGGAGGATGAATTAATGGCACAAATCACAGCTATGCGAGAAATGATGGAGAATCAATAAGGGGAATTAAACCAGCTTTGGGAACGGCTAGACCAACAACCCCAGGCACCACGACCAGCGGTCCCAGGTACCACGACCAGTAGAAGTGCCAGTGTAGGAGGCTCCGATGGCCCTCGATACTCTCAGGGAGCAAGCGACACCCTCAGTCCAGACGATGCTAGCACCATCAATAATGGCTCCTCCCCCAGTAGTCAGTGTTCTTCTGCCGACCCCTAGGGAAGGTGATTTGTACGAGTGATTCAGGCACATAAAGGTGCCAAAATTTGAAGGGACCACAGATCCTATTGAGACCGATGACTGAATAACAGACATCACGATGATTCTGGATTTTATGGGATTAGCTGATAAGGAGAAGGTAATGTGTGCATCTTTTGCCTAGTGCAAAGGGGCACAACAATGGTGGATGATAGTCACAATTAGAAGGGATGTCAGTATGATGAGCTGGTCAGAGTTCATTGAAGAGTTTAATGAAATGTATTTCAATGAAGAAGCCCTAGTAGCCTAGCAGGATGAGTTTAATAACCTGTACTAGGGAAGCATGATCGTGATGGAGGCAGTCAGGAAGTTTGAGTAACTAGCCTAACTCTACCCTGACTTAGTGCCTACTGAAAAGGAAAAGGTTAGGAGGATGTTGAAAATGTTCCAAATAGACATAGCCGTCCAAGTCTGCAGCGATAGCCATGGGCTCGCAACGGTGGCAGAATGCATGAGTAGAGCCATCTGAGCCGAATATTGGTTGACTCAGGACAGAGAGAAAAGGGCTCAGATCTACAAAGCCCGACAGGAAGAAAAGACATAAGACAAGTAGGCTAAAGGGAAGCAGAACTTCGAGTCACAATACAGAGGGTAGAAGGTGGGAACCGGTCAGAATAGTAGGCAATCCCACAGCAACAACATGAGAAAGGGAAATCCGGGCAACCAAGATTCACAAAAGGACTTCCCTCAAAAGAAAAACAACCAAGAAGGAAACTACAGCCAACACCCGACGTGCCCGGAATGCAGAAAGGGACACCAGGGAGAGTGCAAGAGGGGATCAAGTGGTTGTTACGTCTATGGCAAGGAAGGCCACTATGCTAAAAACTGTTATTCTCAGCCGTAGAGCCAACTAAACCAAGCCCGTACCACAAGTGGCCAACTTCATGCTGTCCAGACCAGAATTGAAGGCCCTTCAATCGCATAAGGTAGACTGGAAGCCCTAGACAACTAAAACAAGATCCTTCTTTTAGGTTTTGTATATAGGCATGAAGGGAAGCAGTAGCTTTTCCCACTAGACTTAGTTTAATATACCCTTTTGAGACTGTATAATGGGAAGTGTACATCACTCCCACCGAACTAGAAGCTTGTACATGTTTTGAGAAATATTATGAAATGCAGTATTGTTTTGGCCAAGGGCTTAGATATAACCTTTTCACACGTGATTAGAGTACGATTGAAAGAACGGCTTAGAATAGGAACTTGGATTACTGCCCGAGTTGTACCTATCTTCAGAGCTAATTGTCCACCAAGTTTCGAGTGGCAAACAGTACTCCTATACTCCATGGAATATTAGGACTGGTTTAATACTATCAAGATGATTCCCCGATTATACGCCATTGATCAGGATAACTGAGTCCTATTGGTTGTTGATATCTTTCAAAAAGATACTCTTGTGTGCATTGGGATTCTTGTGATTAGGATGGGCTCTTAACTGGGTCGATTTTCACCATACCACGATCCAGCAAATCTCTGAGAAGAGTCCAGCATCAACCCCAGTTTTTCTTTATGGGTAAGCAGGGAAGTGAAACCACCTAAGTTCCCTAGAGTAACGGACATATGAGGATTTGCACATCGAACTGAGAGACTGCAGCTGATGTCTGGTGATGTAATTCTAAAGTATATTGTGTGCCACGAGGAAATTGATATGGACTTCTACAACACATGTTGAAGGAGGCTCATGACGAAACCAAGGCCGAGCGCCAGCCAGAAGCACTTAAGGACATCAAGGGAAACCATGGAAGAACCTAAGCCATGTTGATACGAAAGGGTAAAGTGGTCACATATGCTTCACAACAACTCAAGGACCACGAGAAGAACTACCCTACTCATGACTTGGAGCTAATAGCGGTAGTTTTCATGCCAAAAATATAGAGGTACTACTGATACAAAGTCAAGTACGAGATTTACACCGACCACCAGAGCCTCAAGCACGTCTCCACGTAGGAGGAGCTTAATTTGAGGCAACAAAGATGGCTTGAAGTGGTGAAGGATTGTGATTGCAAGATCTTGTACCATCTAGGAAAAGCCAACAAGGTGGCTGATGTGTTGAGTCGGAAGCATTCTTCGTTACTTATGACTAATAGTACCCTGTTAGAAGTGCCATCAAAGGAGCTACGCAGCAACGAGGTCGAGATTTTGACAGGGAGGTCGTCTGAAATGACCTTCCAATCAACGCCTATAGAGAAATCAAGGCTGGCCATGTGACACCATGAGCCCTCAGTGGCCCGAATTATCACTAAGAACTTGCTTACTTTAACTTTGTCTTTAAAACTGATACTTAAACATGCTTACTTAAAAACTATAAATTTTAAGGTTTTTTTTTTGATTGCGTACATATTTACTATTCACACACATGTACTATTTAACAGCTACTATTCAAAGATACTACTTAACGATTACTATTCAAAAATACTGTTAACGGTTACTATTCAAAAATACTATTTATCGATTACTATACAAAAATACTATTTATCGATTACTATTCAAAAATACTATTTAACGGTTACTATTTAAAAATATTGTTTATCTCAAATTGTGCAGAAGAATACTCATGATGGATCCATAACCTCGCCTTACATCCACCTCTGCTGTCGTCATCGCGCATTGTGGTTTAAGCCATAGGACGCTTACCTACAGCATGAACACACTTTGCGAGCTTTACACCTAGTAAGTACAACATGTTAACCATAAAACATGTTTAAACAATAAGCCATACTTAAGGCATATACAAAACTGGCAATCATATCACACATTCATACAGAACATGGAAACATATCATGTAGCATCTCAGAATGCATATCAAGTAGGCATGTCCTATTATGCAATGACGAAGCTTGCTCTAATTGTATCTAGGGCATAATGTGTATACTACAGGAACTGTTTATACTCAGATTATTCTTCATTATTAATTATCTTTCTTCACTTTGCCAAGGGCCACTGTGCGGAGAGCCAATTCACCAAGAACCACTATGCGGAGGTGTAGGAAATAAATCGGTAAAAACGTATCAAAGTGGTATAGCAGAATAATAAAAATTTTTCAAGATCGTTAAATATCTCATGATGCCATATACAATAAACCAACAACAATTTAAACTCATACCTCAAGGACGCCAATCTGTAGGAGGAGAATGACTAGAGGGCTTCAACGAACTAGCCTTCTCTACTATTCTCTAATTCCTAAATGGCTGAGTGTGTGGGCACTCTAAACCTCAATCGGTATGCTAGCACTGCTAATCTTCTTCCAACCACCCTGATCTCTAAAGAACTAATTATCACAGTGCATTGTGCAATAATAAGCCTGCTCACCTGAGAGTCTATGCTCTGAGAGAACTGGAGTGGCAGGACCTCTATTTATAGACTTGCATGAGGTGATCCTCTGAATTCGAATTGGATTAGGAGAAGATTTTCTCCCTTATCCACACATAAAATCTAAAATTAACAAGGACAAAAAAACACCAAAATATTTCAGCCACATTCAAGATTTTGTGTTCAAAATTCAAATAGGATTTTAACTTAAATTTTATCTCACCATTATCCAACCAAAAAATCCGAAGATCTATCTTGAGATATTCTCCAAAATTTCGGCCACAAATAATAAGGAGAGAATCCAAATTCAACTAGGATTGAAACTTGAATTTTTCCTTGCATCCTTATCCACAAAAACCAAAATTATCTTGGAGGATTTTCCTCAACAAAATTCAGCTAAGTTAGTTAGGATTTGGATTCAAAAATTCAAGTAGGATTCAAACAAGATTTTCCTCTTCATAATCCAACTCAAATTCAAATTCTAGCCTTGTGGAATTATCTACAAAGAATTCGAATTCTACTTGGACTGTGATTCAAAATTTGAATTTCAAATTTCAAAATTCAAATTTTAAATTCAAATTTCAAATTTAAAATTTCAAATTTAAATTTCAAATTCAAATTTCAAATTTCAAAATTCAAATTTCAAAATCCACAAACAGTTGTATTTCAAATTCTTGTTCTCATGGATAATTTTCTACAACTCCAATCCAATCTCAAATAAAATCATGGCATCTTTATTTTGAGTTCGAATAATTGTGCACTCGATTATCCAAAACAAAATCTAAATTCAACCGGAGAGAATCTTTTCCACCATCCTAATCCTATGTCAACACCATCCATGCATAATCAACTAGCCAATAGCATACACAAATCAATTTGCCAAATATTAAGGAATTATGTGGAGCTAGTAGAGGGACCAATTGGACATATATAATCGGGCTCCCCTGATTCCATACGATCATCATTCTGTACAGAATAACTCAATCATATGATCACTAATTTCAGAATCACACTACTATAAACCTGAAACTGAACTCTAAATTATATACCGTATTACGTAAGCCTGTGACGAGCTACTATCCAATGACCTTGTCATATATACAGAACCCTCATATGATATCCATGATCAGCCTTAGGTCAAAGTCTGTTCAATCCTACTAATCATGCTATCTTAAAGTTCTATTATACTACCGAATAAGAAAATGATTATTCACTATATGTGAATAAGAAGTCATCCGCCCAGTAGACGACCCAAGGCCTTGTCCATTTTCACATCCAGTATAATGCCTTTAAGAGGATAGCCTTAACTCCTTATTAGAGCTATGATTCTGATATCTGTAAACAAACCCTTCATCGTATACAAGTCATACACCCAACGAACCGGTCTATAAGCTTACTACCTCTGAGACGTTTTAGCCATTGGAACATCAAAGTACACAAGTCATATACATGAAGTAGTTCATTCACTCAGGATTAAGGTTACTGCACAATGAACGTCAAAAGCAGATCAATCCACTTATAGCAGACTACATAGATCAATCACGCTTTAGTCCTAGTCTAATATGTCACCACCAAGCAACATATCCATGTCTCTACTTGGGAGTCTATGCTCTAGACAGTCAAGACAAACCGTCCCTACCATGGCTTTAGACAACATAATAGTCTTAACCCCATAGACTATAGACCTTAGTTTAGACCACTTACTTTAGAACATTATCTTCTCACATACAAAAAGTCCATTGCATGCAACGTTCTAATAGTTTTAACACAAGCAGTCAGGGAGCCATATTTGCTTATATTTACTTTAACATGTAAATAAAATGAGGACACACAGCAATGTAATGAATAACCTCTATATAAATTTATTATCCAGTTCAAAATAAATACATCAAAATGTCTTTAATGCTTAGAGCATTTCCTAATAATCTCCCACTTGCTCCAAGCCAGTAGATGTGCCGTGTTACGCATCCCCATCGCCTCTACATGCCTCTCAAAGCTTCTAGCCACCAAAGTCTTAGTAAAGGGATTGGCAATGTTATCCTCGGACGTGATCTTATATACATCTACTTGTCCTGTCTCCACGTGCCCTCTAATAATGTGATATCTCCGATCTATATGCTTGGTCCTCTTGTGGTGCCTAGATTCCCTTGTGTTGGCAATAGCCCCAGTGTTATCACAGTAAAGTGTGATAGGCTTGTCAACACCCGGAATGACCTCAAGTTCTCTAAAGAACTTACGGAGCCAAACCGCTTCTTTAGATGCCTCAGCCGTAGCCACACACTCAGCCTCCATAGTAGAGTCAGCTGTGCAACTGTGCTTTATGCTCCTCCACACAATGGTGCCTCCTCCGAGCAAGAACACTGATCCTAGTATTGATTTCCTCGAATCCTTGCAAGTCTAAAAGTCTGAGTTTGTGTATCCTATGGGTGTTAGGTCCCCTCCAGAATACACCAGCATATAATCCCTTGTTCTATTAAGATACTTGAGTATATGATTTACTGCTTGCCAGTGCTTGGTTCTAGGATTCGCTTGATATCGACTCACCATACCTACTGCAAAACATATGTCCATACGAGTGCAAAGCATAGCGTACATAAGGCTACCCATAGTGGATGCATAAGGGACCTTGCTCATACACTCTCTTTCTTCCGATGTCTTGGGACAGTCATCCAATGAAAGAGTTAGACCGACAATAGAAGGTTGCGAACCTTTCTTTGCCTCTTGCATTGCATATTTGTCAATTATTTTATCTATGTATGAAGGGTGGGATAACGCTATCATTTTATTCTTTCGATCTCTGAAAAGAAGAATGCCTAGAACATAATTAGCTTCTCCCAAGTCCTTCATGTCAAATTGTTGGTGTAGCCAAAGCTTGACTGATGATAAGTTCCCTATATCATTCCCAATGAGTAGTATATCATCGACATAGAGTACCAGAAAGACCACTTTTCCATCCTTAATGTGTTTATAAACACAGCATTCATCAGCGTTCTACTCAAAACCAAATGTCTTGATCGCTTGATCAAATCTTTGGTTCCATGAGCGGGATGCTTGCTTTAATCCATAAATGGATCTAAGCAACTTGCAAACTTTCCTTTCTTGGCCTTTTACCACGAACCCTTCGGGCTATATCATATAGATACATTCCTCAAGATGGCCATTCAAGAATGCCGTCTTGACATCCATTTGCCAGATCTCGTAATCGAGAGCTATAGCAATAGACAGAAGAATACGAATAGACTTCAGCATAGCAACAAGTGATAAGGTTTCATCGTAATCGATTCCAGCCTTTTGCGTGTACCCCTTTGCAACCAGTCTAACTTTGAAAGTTTTCACTCTCCCTTCCGCGTCCTTCTTTCTTTTGTAGACCCACTTGTATCCAATGGGTTTTAACCCATCCGGCAAATCTACAAGTTCCCAAACAGAGTTGGATTTCATAGGATCCATCTCATTATTCATAGCCTGTTTCCAAGATTTAGAATCAACATCATTTATGGCTTCATCATAAGTGATCGGATCATCGTCATGCTCATGAGCCTCGGCCTGGTATACCTTAGCACCATACATGAAGAAATTAGGCTTGTTCAAAACCTTCCTAGTATGACGAAGCACCCTAAATTGTTGATCGTCTGTAGGTCTCTCACCAGAACTCGAACTTGTGTCCAAGACTAAAACCTGTGGAGCAGTTCTTTCACCCGATAACTCCTCTAGCACTACTTTAGTTCGAGGCTTAAAGTCATTCATGTGACTTTCCTCCAATAATGTCACATGGGTTGAAACAATGACTTTTTGTTCCTTCGAGTTATAGAACCGACCTCCTTTAGTTCCCTTTGGATACCCTACAAACATGCATAATTCTGATCTTTGTTCCAACTTCTTCGCATCCCCATCTAATACATGCGTCGGGCAGCCCCATATTCTCATATGTCTAAGAGAGGGCTTCCTGCCATTCCACAATTCATACGGAGTTCTAGGAATTAATTTGCTTGGAACCTGATTCATAATATAGCATGTCGTTTGTAAAGCATATCCCCAAAATGGTAACGGCAGCATTGAATAACTCATCATGGACTGTACCATATCCAACAAGGTCTTGTTTCTCCTTTTGGCTACACCATTCTGTTGTGGAGTACCAGGTGTAGTCAATTGGGATAATATCCCATTCTCTACAAGATGTCCTAGAAATTCGTCAGAGAGGTATTTACCACTTTGATCAGATCGAAGTGTCTTTATGGATTTATCCAATTGCTTTTCCACTTTCGTACGGAACTTTTTGAACTTGTCAAAGGTTTCACTCTTGCAGTGCATCAGATACACATATCCATACCTCGAGTAATCATTTATAAAGGAGACATAATACTCGAACCCTCCTCATGCTGTGACGTTCATGGGGCTATATACGTCAGTGTGCACAATTTCTAAGAGCTCCTGTGCCGTAGTACCGTTAGCTCCGAAAGACCTCTTAGTCATTTTACCCTCAAGATAAGACTCACATTGAGGAAGATGTACTTCCTCCAGAGATTCTAGAGGACCGTCTTTCACCAACCTTTGAATCCTATCCTGTTTAATATAACCAAGTCCTAAATGCCAAAGATACGCCTTGTAAGAGTGAGAAACTTTCAACCTTTTAGAGTTATCTATTAATTCAGTGTCCAACAGTGAGTACATCTTTGGTTTGATCAAATATAGGTTTCCATCCATCCATCCAGAACAGATAAAAGACTTATTTCTATGAATATCAACTCTTTTACTAAAAGAAACTGAATAAGAATCCTTTATTAAACAAGCTACCGATATAAGGTTTCTCCTAAAATTAGGAACATAAAAACAGTCTTTTAATAAAATAAAGATAAATGTCTCTAACTACCTCAACCACCACCAAGCTACCATCTCCAGTCTGCAACAAGAGGCTCCTATCATGTAGACTTTTCATTTCCACAAACCCCTGTACAGAAACACAAACATGATTAGTAGCACCCAAATCAATGACCTAAGTGTCTTTCAATTCTTCCACCAAATACACTTCTAAATAGTGAAGTTCCTTACCTTCCTTGCCCTTGGCGACGAGGAATTATGGGAGCTAGTAGAGGGACCAACTGGACATATATAATCGGGCTCCCGTGATTCCATATGATCAACATTCTGTACCGAACAACTCAATCATATGATCACTAATTTCAGAGTCACACGACTATAAACCTAGAACTAAACTCCCAATTATATACTGTATTATGTGAGCCCATGACGAGCTACTATCTAATGACCTTGTCATATATGCAGAACCCTCATATGATATCCATGAACAGCCTTAGGTCAAAGTCAGTTCAATCCTACTGATCAGGCTATCTTAAAGTTCCATTATACTACCGAATAAGAAAATGATTATTCACCATATGTGAATAAGAAGTCATCCGCCCAGCAGACGACCCAAGGCCTTGTCCATTTTCACATCCAGTATAATGCCTTTAAGAGGATAGCCTTAACTCCTTATTAGAGCTATGATTCTGATATCTGTAAACAAACCCTTCATCGTATACAAGTCATGCACCCAAACAACCAGTCCATAATCTTACTACCTCTGAGACGCTTTAGCTATTGGAATATCAAAGTACACCAGTCATATACATGAAGTAGTTCATTCACTCAGGATTAAGGTTACTGCATAATGAACGTCAAATGCAGATCGATCTACTTATAGCAGACTACGTAGATCAATCACGCTTTAGTCTCGGTCTAATATGTCACCACCAAGCAGCATATCTATGTCTCTACTTGGGATTCTATGCTCCAGACAGTCAAGACAAACCGTCCCCACCATGGCTTTAGACAACATAATAGTCTTAACATGAGTTAGATGCTCGGTCTAACCCCATAGACTACAGACCTTAGTTTAGACCACTTACTTTAATATATTGTCTTCTCGCATACAAAAAGTCCATTGCATTCAACGTTCTAATAGTCTTAACATAAGCAGTCAGTGAGCCATATTTGCTTACATTTACTTTAACATGTAAGTAAAATGCGGACACACAGCAATGTAATGAATAACCTCTATATATAATTTTATCATTCAGTTCAAAATAAATACATCAAAATGTCTCTAATTCTTAGGGCATTTCCTAACAGGTGGGTCATTTTGTTGAGGTCGCTATACGAAGAACCATCAACTTAAACCAAAAACCTCTTCAAACGAAAAAGGGCTGATACGACATTGCTAAACAAATTCCCAATTGTTGAATCATATTTGTTATACTCATGCCATAAGCTCTCCTAATCTTACATGATAGGGATCTAATGGCATCTAACTTGCTCTTTCATCAATCTACGTGATTGTGAAATTATGTGTTCTTATACATGCTGTGCAACAACATGTGTATGGCATACATACTTAACATACTATAAAAACATCACTTTAAATTCATTTTATTCATACCGTATGTAGAGTTGTACTTACTTGTTCGCCAACAGTTCGCACTTTGCCTCGATGCAGATTACAGGTGATGACTTGTAACCATAATGCATTATCATTAAAATTCACTCTTAAGTCACTAAGGTCGTTAGTGACTATAAATTCTTATCATTATAGGGTACCGATGCCCCTCGGTACTAACTGCTCTACTTTGGCAGCACTGGTATCTACCGTGACTAATTAATTTGTCTACTTAACAAATTAATCATCGTATCTCACCTTCACATTCAAACTCAATCTTTGACTGGTTGACCGACTAGTCCACTGACCGGTTACCTCGCATGTTGTTAACTATGTAGTCTGCTAAGCTACCTTGCATATTGGATTGTGTAACCTATCAGGCTACCTAGTGTACTATACTAGTTAATCGATTAATCCACTAACCGGTTACCTCACATTGAGCCTATTGACTAGTTGGGCTAGTCATTTAACTAGTTCCCTTGTATATTGGTGTAATAGCCAACCGGACTACCACTGCCCTTTTTTTGAAAAACATTCTAAAATCCTTGTAAAATTTTGGGGCAATGTAGCCCTTTAAAATCGACCCCTTAGCACCTCATTGGAAGGGTTGGGGCGTTTTTATAAAAATCGGTTTGCGTTTTTAAAAGAGTCAAAAGGGTTGGGTTTTTGAACCATCTTCCAAAAACCATTTAAAACTTATCCGAAACGATTTAATTTATGAAATTGTCAAACATAAAAGTTTTTTGCCCTTAACAACATGAACAGCTCTTGTGAACATCTTGGAGCTCGGTTTGGCCTTCAATGGGTCCGAATCTTTCAAAACCCATGGCCAATTTTTGGGCCCAGTTTTTACAAAAATTCCAAGTTTTGTACACTTTTAAAAACGGCCCTGTTTGAGACCTGAAACGGCCAAATTTTTCAATCACACAAAAGTCATTTCAAAGGTTTCGATGTGATCTAAACTTTCATGTTTTGACTGGAGTCTGGTTCAGACTCTAAAAGGGTCAGTTTTGCAAAAACTTGAGGCCGTCCCTGTAAATCAAGATTTTGGCCCCAGTTTTAACCTCCGGTTGAAAAGTGCCTTAAAACCCCATCTTAGAGCAATTTTGGCCAACCTCTACTTGACACAAAAATGCTCATAACAAAATTTCCTTAAAGTTCCATGTTTTACAAACCCTCAAAAATAGCTTTTATCACGTTTGAAATTGGCCAAAACAATGGCCCTAAAACTAGACAGATTTGTGTCCAGTCCTTCCTAAAATGTCCATGCACATTCATCCACAAAAAAATGTAAAACGCAAGCACCCAACCACAAATACACATAACCATAATGCTAAGGGCTAAAATAAAGATTATTACAGCCCATAGCTTAAACAATACACATAAATCCCTTTGATCAAAGCTTAAAATAAACTAACCACAAAAAGGAAGGGTTTTTCAGGTTATACTTTAGGGTGCTATGAACCAAGCATGAAACGAACCGGGGGGTAAGGGGAGGCAAATCCTCATGTGGACCAAGAGGGGAAAAGGTTCGGTCTTGTGGCTGAGGAGAACACAAAATTCCTCTTTGGTTACAAACTAAAAAGACAACAAAATCACAAAAGAGATGTCCTAGCAACTTCACGAAGGACGACCTTGAAGTGGCTTGAGTGAAAGGCTCGAATGCAAGCTAATGTGTGTCGCTGGTTTTTGGTGAAAATTTTGTGAATTTTAGAGTGTTTTGAGGCTATAAAAGGGCGTGGGTTTGCTGAAGAAAAAGAGGGAGAAAAACTTTGGTGTTTTGGGGTTTTTGGGGTGCCAAAAGGAAGAAATGAGACACAAAGGTACACATGTCTATTTGTAGGCAAATGCTAAGCAAGATTAACCACATCTAAGCCAACTTAATTAAGCCAACTTTAGCTAATCTAGGGGCAAAATGTGTTGTATTTCTAGCTAAAAAAACGTGGGGGGGCTTGCCTTGGGAAGAAGAGAGAAAAAGTTGCATTAATGGGTGGAAAAAGGCAATAGGAACTTGTCCCCTACTTTGGCATTTTTAATTCATTCTAATCCAAGCTTTCATTGACCACTTTGGAGCAAATTTCTTCTACATTTACAGCATCCAAACGTGGGGTCCAAGACTAAAATTTCAAAAAAAAAAAAAAAACCAAGGCCAACTTGCATTAATGTGGTGCATTAAATGGCATGAAAATGCAATAGTATTTTCATGCACTTTTAGCTTATTTTATTCCATGGTGTCATAAGCATATGGGCATGATTTATGGGCTGTATTTGGCTGGAAATTGGGGTTGAAAATGCATGGTTTTCTTGGGCCAAAATTCATCTGTGAAGGCCTTTTGTTACAGTCTATGTTTTCCTCTTTGGCATTAGACCCCTTTTTAGTAGTGTTCAAATTTTCACCTGAAAATTGGATATCTGAATCTGATTTTTGTACTGTAAATTCTTGGTTGTTTTATACTATCTAAGAGCCCATTATCAGTCTAATTTACTGTTTACATCCTATACTATGGTTGTGCCTACATTGTGTTGTCCTTTCACATGTAAACCGAGGCGTTCCTGGGTAAAATTTCAGACACAGTCTCTCTTAACTAATTTGGACATGTTGATTCCATTTTTATCAGTTTTACATCCATTGGAGGTCGTCTAGACCAATTTTCGGGATCTGTGTGACCCCACCTAGAAAAACGTGTTAGGTGCACGACTAACTAATTTGGAAGTTCTGAGTTTAAATATATCAGTTTCAGAGCGAGTAAAGGTCGTCTTGACCCTCATCCTGATACTGCATATCTCTCAAACTCAAATTCACATTTTGTGTTCAATCAAATAGATCGAGTCTACTAACTGTTCATATATCAGTTTTAGGTCAATTTAAGGCCGTCTTGGGTAATAACTTGATACTGTGTTTCTCACTATTTACTATTCATTGTTTTCTACTTAACTAACTAGTCTGAGTGCTATGACTCAAATTTTGTCAGTCTCTAGGTGAGAAGACGTCATTCGGACCAAATTCTTGATATCATACTATGGCAGCCCGCCCTTCGTAGAGATCATACAATACTATTGCAGTTAAGCTTCATAGCTAACTGCGATAGATTGTACTCTCATAGGTCGCCAGTTAATCTATCTCTCTTGTAAAACACGACATTTTTTGGGGATCTTTTTTTAAACATCATGTAAAACATTATCCACTAATCACTTTGTTTACAAGTATAAAGTAATTTACATAATACAGTACTTTCGCAAAATATATATTATTACAAAAGAACTGTTTCTCGTTCCTTTCTTTGTTAACGCTCAACGGAAAGACTCTGGCAGAACCATATCCCTTGGATTCCCATCCTATTTGACACTCGCTATCCTGTCCGCCATCCAGCCATACAAAGCTAGTGAGCTGGTTGCTTACCTACAACATAAGCAAAAATGGTAAGCTATAGGCTCAGTAAGTTCAAACATGCAAGAAATAGAATTTCCATGAATAATACTATTCATCATAAATAGTAACTTTGATACTATTCACCATGAATAGTAAATTTGACTACAATACAGTATATCAACAGTACATCAACCACGGTGTTAGTACTTTCACAAAACTGTCTTATGCTCAATTATGGCATAGTTTCAGTTTTAGGTAATTATCTTTGTTTATGTTCTGGTATTGAGCTCATGTTGGCAGCACCATTTTAGTGTGCATGACTGGGAGCGGTACATTAGTGCTGACCTCCACAGCCTTAATCTCATCATCAAAGCCCCGAAGGTAAAGTTGTACATGACTGGGAGTGGTACATTAGTGCTGACCTCCGCAGCCTTAATCTCATCATCATAGCCCCGAAGGCAAAATTTACCTCCCTGTACGGAAGGCTGGTATGCTAAAAGTGGTTTCATTACCGACTTTTTAAAGTTCTAACCTGGTGACTTCATATTGCCCCGTGGTTAGGAATAGTTCACATTTTAATTTTACGTGAGTGAGTTTCATTAACCTCGCTTTAGTGCCCGAAGCATAATTTATTATGTGTCCCATTTTCAACAGTGCCCATAGCACATTTCGTCTCTCTCTCTCTATTCTATAATAGTGCCCGTAGCACATATGTACTTAACATATAGTTAGTACATCAAAGTTAGCAATAATAATGCTACATGTTGCAGACAAGTAAATGTCTGAACTAACCTGATCTGTTTCTTCTCCTTTTCCTTCCTGGATCTTTAATCGCTCTCCTTGCGGGTCGATTTTGGGATCCTACAGACAAAACCTTGTCTGTTAATTTCATCTACATTTATAGCTTTTATTTTTTTTATTAAAAAGCTTAAATAAAACCTATTTATAACTTTTTAGGCTTTATTTATCATTTTCGCCATTTTTCTCAACTTTCGAAAAATAATGATTTTGCCCCTATATTTTGGTAAAATTACAATTATGCCCTTGACGGGATTTTCTCGATCTAGACTGCACTTTTGGCTGTCAGGAACTTTTCTGACTCTTTTCTTGTTCATTACCAGGTTCATTTCTATTTTATTTCTATTTTTCACCTTCCCGACCCTCGGGAAGTACTATTTCGACCCTTACGTCGGTTTAGTGATTTTCTATCGTTTCGGAGCCTCAAATGGATGTTTTACTAGTATTTAAAACGTTCATCTAAACTTTCCCGATTTAGGTCTCTGAGGCTTGGACGTTTCGACCCGACTCGGACCTTTACTACATTTCCCAAAAACACCCCCCCCCCCTCGGGGTTGATTTTTCAGTTTCACTCGCGTTTTACATATTTAAGGGGATGGGTTACTATTCACAAACTACCCCTTAGGTTTCCCTTATTCAATTTTCCTCAAGGGACTCGGTTTTCCGACCCGATCCTAAACTTTTACTCTCGATTCCCTTTTTACCGTAAATGTCGTTTTTCGAAATTTCGGCAGTATTTTGGCATAAATTTAAGGCTATCGGCGTTAGGTACGCCTCGAACCATATGTCCCTGCCACGTACTATACCAAAGTCCTATTTTATGTAAAAGTTTCCCAAACTTTTACATAAAAGCTCACACATTTTCCAATTCACATTTTGAACCACATTCAACAAAATTCTTTCAATTTTACCCTTAGGTTTAGGCACGGTTTTCATACTCAAAACCTAACCAAAATCTTTCAATCTTTCAACCAAATTTTAGGCTATTCAAAGGCTATTACCTAGCACATTTTCAAGCCATTTTCCATTCATTTTACAACAAAATTCTTAGGGGTTTTCAACACACATAATCCATGGCCATTTTAGGTAAAAACATGCATAACATTTTGTTTCATGCTTTCAACCTCATAACCAACATTCTCATAATTCAATGCATGATTTAAACTATCCAAACATCAAGTTAATTATGCAAAAATATTCACCAAACCCTAATTACACCACACGCCCATATTAGGGAATTTAGATACCAAAATTTTTCCAAGCTTTCTAATCATGCAAATCATGCTTTCCATATAACCAAAACATGATTTAAAACATTACAACACTTAACCAACAATGAGTCCATGATCAAACACTAAGGTAACCTACGGATTTTCCATAAAAAAAACCAACCAAAACTTTGTTTTTCTTGAAACAAAATACATGGTTTTTCTTCTAATCAAACCATTAACAAAACCCAAGCACCAAATCAACCAAATAAACCACAAAATTTCTCAGCCTCCTAGCCAAGAAACCCACAGATTTTTCAATGAAAAAGCAAGAAAATTTTCAAACCAAAAATGACTACCTTGATTTCTTGCTTCCCTTGGCTTCAATGATGAGTTTGCTACCACTTTTGTGAAGAAAATTTGAAAGTTTGGCTTGGTTTCTCTTGGTTGCTCACCGGTTGCTCTATAGAATCACTTAGAAAATTTTTTTCTTCTTTGTTTTCCTTTGAAAGGCTACGGGTGCCTTTTGTTCCAAGGTTTACTGACTCATGTAACAAGGAAAACCAATTAATTTGGCTTCCAACCAATGAAATTTCAACACATTTCATGCCATTTCTTTCCATATTTCCACAAAAATAATTTGGCTTATTTTGGCAAAATCTAGGCCTTTAGATCAAAAGCAAATTCAATCTTAGCCATTAATGCCACCAACCACCATTTTTAATCCATTTAATAAATGGCTTTAATGATGTCATTAATACAAAGTAAAAATTTGACTTTGAGTTCACTATTCATATTAATTCGACTACTTTTTGACCAATGTCGGATTGAGTCGAAATTTTCCTGAAATCATCCCGGCGGGTTCCTAAGGTCTCCGGTGTAGTCGGATCAATTTATACTACTTCCGTTTGATCAAAATCAATTCCGGAAGCTCTTCATCTTTTTAGTGCACCATAATGCACCGATTAGGTTTTCAATGCCGTTTTTGGCATCGTTCCACCTGTTGCAATTTAGTGAACTTTATCAACACTGAATTCTTACCCGTCGGCATTATCAAAACATTTTAATACATTCTAAATAATACAAATTTATTTATTTCACTATTTAAATAGTACAAATTGTTATATATATACATTTTTACATTTTCTTCCGAGAATGCCAGAATTTTCTGGTTATCACATTCACCCCTCCTTATAAAATTTTTGTCCTCGAAAATTAGAACAAGTGGGGGTAGAAACTCCTCATCTCTGTTTCTCGTTCCCACGTAGCTTCTTCAATGTTGTGATTTTTCCACAAAATCTTCACTAGTGGGATTGTCTTATTCCTCAGTACTTTCTCTTCACGAGCCAATACTCGAATAGGTTGTTCTTTATATGTCAAATCCTCATGGATCACATAGGTTCATGCTTCAACACATGGGATGGATCTGGTACATACTTTCTCAGCATCGATACAAGAAATACATTATGCATTGCCGACAATTCAGGAAGCAACGCTAATCTATAAGCGACCCTTCCAATGCGTTCGATAATTTCATAAGGTCCGATATATCTTGGACTCAGTTTTCCCTTCTTACCGAAACGCATAATCCCCTTCATAGGCGATACCTTAAGAAACACGAAGTCTCCTTCATCAAACTCCAAGGATCTCCGCCTCTTATCCGCATAGCTCTTTTGTCGACTTAGCGCAATTTTCATTTGACGCTGAATTCTTACAACGGCATCGGAAGTTTCTCGTATAAAATCCGTCTTATGCAATTGTTTCTCTCACAGGTCATACTAGTGTATCGGCGATCTGCATTTCCGTCCATAAAGGGCCTCATAAGGTGCCATTCCTATGGAAGTTTGGTAACTATTATTGTACGAGAATTCAATTAATGGTAACTTCTCGTTCCAAATTCCCGTAAAATCCATTACACAAGCTCGAAGCATGTCCTCTAATGTCTGAATGGTCCGCTCTGACTATCCGTCTGTTTGCGGATGAAATGCCGTACTGAGTCTCAATTTAGTACCCTTGGCTTCTTGCACACACTTCCAGAAATTCAAAGTGAATCATGCATCTCGATCTGATACAATGGATTTTAGTACTGCATGTAATCTGACGACATGAGCTATATACAACTGAGCAAACTTTTCTAACGAAAAAGTCATCTTGATAGTTATAAACCGTGCCGTCTTGGTCAGTCTGTCTACAATAACCCAGATGGCATCATAACCTTCTCGGGTTTTTGGTAGTCCCATTACAAAATCCATTGTAATGTTTTCCCATTTCCATTCGGGAATCTCCAAAAGTTCCAATCTTCCTGCTGGATGTTTATGTTCAGCTTTGATTCTCTGACAGGTCATGCATCTGCTCACGAATTTCACTATATCATTCTTCATCCCTTTCCACAAGAACTATAACTTTAAGTCCTGATACATCTTACTAACTTCGGGATGAATCGAATATGGTGTCTCATGGGCTTCTGACATGATCCGTCTTCTAAGTTCTCCATCAGCCGGAACATTAATTCTTCCTTGATAGAGGATCATTCCATTCTTGGAAATTCCTTCTTAAGAATTTGCCATTCTTAGATCTCATCTTTGAGCTTCCTTGATATCCTCAAACAACGATGATTCCAGTTGGAGTGCAGCCAATCTTTCGGATATTAGCTCCAAGTTCAAAGAATTTATCTCTTACTGCAATGGTTTTGGAAGCCTTTTTATCGGTAGCTGGTGCGCAATATGGTAGACTTTCTACTTAAAGCATCTGTTACACAGTTGGCCTTTCCTGGATGGTATAGGATTTCACAATCATAATCCATTACC
This sequence comes from Antiaris toxicaria, assembly GCA_035233585.1. Taxonomy (NCBI): domain Eukaryota; kingdom Viridiplantae; phylum Streptophyta; class Magnoliopsida; order Rosales; family Moraceae; genus Antiaris; species Antiaris toxicaria. Next base: position 51,747,059 of record CP141153.1, read on the forward strand.
AGTTCCAACCATCTTCTTTGTCGCATATTGAGCTCCTTTTGCATGAAGAAATACTTCAGGCTTTGGTGATTAGTAAAAATCTAACATTGGGCTCCATAGAGATAGTGTCGCCAAATTTTAAGTGCAAACACTACTGCAGTAAGTTCAAGATTATGTGTAAGGTAATTATTTAAGTGCAAACACTACTGCAAACACTACTGCAGCAAGTTCAAGATCCTTTAATTGACGCAAAGCGTAGGTAATCACCTTGCCGCCTCACATTAGGACTGCTCCCAATCCTATTTTAGATGCATCACTGTAGATCACAAACTTCTCCCCCTCAGTGGGAAGCGTAAGGATTGGTGTGCTTTTCAGCCATCTCTTTAACTCCTGAAAGCCTCTTTCGCATTCTATAGTCCACTCATACTTTCTTTCCTTGCAGGTAAGAGTAGTAAGAGGTGCAGCTAAACATGCGAATCCCTCTACAAACCTCTGACAATAACCAGCTAACCCCAAGAACTGCATATTTCTGTCATACTCTTAGGTGTAGGCCATTGGTTAATTGCATCTACCTTCGTCGGATCTACAACAATACCTTCCTGGGATACAACATGTCCGAGGAAATGTACTCTATCCAGCCAAAACTCGCATTTTGAGAATTTGGCATACAGTTAATGCTTCCTTATCATGTGCAACACGATCCTCAGATGCCCCTTGTGCTCCTCATGAGTCTTTGAGTATATAAGAATGTCATCAATGAATACAATGGCAAACTTATCTAAATACTCTTTAAAGATTCTGTTCGTCAAGTCTATGAATGCTGCTGACATATTTGTTAATCCGAATGGCATCACAAGGAACTCATAATGACCATAACGAGTCCTAAATGTCGTCTTAGGAATATCACTTTCTTTAATTCTCAGCTGGTGATATCCTGATCGTAAATTGATCTTGGAAAATACCGCTGCGCCTTTTAACTGGTCGAATAAGTCATCAATTCTAGGTAACAGATACCTATTTTTGATCGTAACCTTATTCAACTCCCGGTAATCAGTGCACAAACGGAACGTTCCATCCTTTTTCTTGACGAACAACACAGGTACACCCCACAGAGAATAACTCGGTCTGATGAATCCCTTGTCCAAAAGCTCCTTTAATTGTTCCTGCAGCTCCTTTAACTCCACTGGAGCCATGCAGTATGGTGCTTTGGAAAAGGTGCCATTCCAGGCATCAACTCAATTTCGAACGAGATTTCCCTCTCTGGAGGTATCCCTGGTAACTCTTCTGGAAATATGTCAAGAAATTCATTAACAACAGGAACATCTTCAAGTTGAAGCTTCTGTTCCTCTGTAGTATCCATCACATATGCCAGATATCCCATACAACCACTGGCCATCAGCTTACTTGCTTTTAGTGAACTGATCATCATCTTCCCGGGTTTTTGAGAAGTATTAACGTATTCGAAACTCTCTTCTTCCTTGGGTTAGAATACTATTTTTCGATTTCAACAGTCGATCGTAGCTTGATATTTCCCTAGGAAATCCATGCCTAGAATCACATCGTAATCCATGATTTTCATTACGATCAACTCAGCATATTGCTCCCTATTTGCCACATATACTGGTATATGAGGTAGCCAGTAATTGGACAACAATACTTCCCTAGAGGGTAAACCTGTCTTAAATATTTTTCCCATATAGTCCTTAGGAAATCCTATCTTGTCAGCAATTTCATAGGAAACAAAAGAATGCGTAGCACCGGAATTGAATAGTATAGAGGCTACATGACTAGCGACAGGAAGCTGGCCTATCACAACATTTGATGTTCCTGCCTCTGCATCCTTCTTGGTGTAGGCCATTACACAAGCACTAGCACATGGCACACGCTCTTGGCGTTGCGGCCTTGCTAGAGACTCTTCAACCCTGGCCTAAAGGGAATGAGCTTGTGGGCATGTCTGGTGCAGTTGGGAAGTGCCTTGTACACTCTGCTTGTTGCTTGGACAGTTCCTGCCATAATGACCTTCTTTTCCGCATTCATAACAAACAAGTTGCCCAAATCTGCATTGCCCAGCATGTCTCTTCCCACATGTAGGACAATTTGGTACATTGGATTCTGCATTACCAGCTGTTCTTCGCTGCTGGTTTCGATTATTTGCCTGGCGATTTCTAGTAAATTGCCTTTCCTCTTATTTTGCTGGGATCCTTAATTATTTCCCTGGCCTGGTTTAGCATTTTGATTAGGCTTGCTAGATAGACCAGCTTGTGTAGACTTAGCCAAAGCTCTCTCCTTCTTCTTGGCCTCCCAGTTCTTCTCTCTTTCCTTCTTCTGTCGGGCTACATGAAGCTCAGCTCTTATGGCATGACTAACACAATCTGCTACAGAAGTAGGCGGTATCTGTCCAGTATCTACCAATGCTGTAATTTCTGGCCTGAACATCCCGATCATTTTTTGTATTTTCTCCCTCTCAGTAGGGACTACATAGGGACATAAGCGGGATAACTGATCGAACTTTCGACAAACTTCACTCACCGACATATTTCCTTGCTTTAATTCTGAGAACTCTTTCTGCTAGAGTCTCATAGATGCAGGATCATAATATTTCTGGTTAAATTCTTCCAGAAATTCTATCCAACTCATGGTAGACACATTTCTTCTCAGTCGCATAGTGTCCCACCAAAAACGAGCATCTTTCCTCAACACAAAAGATGCACATGCAACCTTCTCCTGGTCAGTTAAATTCATGAATTCCAGGATCACTTGCAATGATGACAACCAGTCTTCAGCCTCTGGAGGATTAGTAGAACCTTCAAATTTTGGCGGCCTCATACGCCTGAATCTTTCATAGAGGGGTTCCAGATTTACTACTGGTGGTGGTTCAGGAACTCTCTCATGTACAGCAGTTGGAGGAATAACCGGATCTACCTCAGCTTCCTATTTTACTTGGGTGCCTTCAAAACCTTGCCTCTGCTCTAACTCCTCTACTTATTGTCTCAGATTAGCATTTTCTTGCATTTGAGCTTCTAGTAAAGCTTGTATCTGCTCTATTCTTTCGATGAGATTAGGACGTCATTCTCATCTCTCTGGTTGATTTCGTAAATCCACCATTTTGCCTAATATCCTATTATGGCACATCAATTCACCGTAAGCTTTTCCATGACCACATTTGTAAAATCATATAAATTTACGAAATTCAGGGTAATGTAAAGCCACATCATCGTAACACTTCATCGTACAACATATAATCATTTTGATATTTCATTCATAGCAAAACGTTTATATATCATACAAAACCATCACCAGTCATATATACATCGGCCATCATATGCATCTTAGCCACAAGTCTATACAAGAGAGCTTTTCTCTATAAGCAACTTATGTACATGAATACATCTACTGTTCACACATCTCTTGCATCTGGGACTAGAGGATATTCTTCTAGATCCTCATTGTTATCTGAATCATCTGAGTCATCACCACCCCTAGGCAATGCTCCCTATCCTGAGTCATCACCTCCTCGTGGTCTAGATGGTCCGGCCTCATGATCGTTCATCATCCTTCTCGGCCCAAAGATGCGTGCCATCATCTCATCTTGACACAGTGTCTCTCGTCGAATCTACGATAGATGCTCAATCAAAATCTCCCTCTCGATCGTCACTACAAACTCTTGGAGCGTAAGAGGATATAGCTTAATCACCCTCTGTCTCAACTCCATAGGTAAACCTTTCCATAAAAGCTCACAACAGTTCGCTTCAGTGAGGTTGGGCAATGGACATCTTCTCCTAATAGTCTCCTCAAATCGTGCTGTGTAAGACATAACTGTCTCACCAGACAACATGACCATCCTCTCTATCTAGAGAATATAGTCCCTAACCTCATCAAATCCAGGATACGTGGGTGTAACTACCTCTCGTCTCTCTGGAGGTGCTGGAACAGGTGTAGTATCCTTAGGCGGGAACTGATCAGCCAATCACTGACAGAACTCAACCCAACTGAATCCCAATAGAATGTCCTGATCACAATAATCCTAGAATACTCAAGCATCTCCCTGAAACATACTTATTGCCAACTGGATCCACATCTCTCGATCAATATCACATATCACCATAATCCTCTCTATTGCATGGAGCCAATTCTTTGTCTCCATTGACTGTCATCCACCATTAAACATAGTAGGACTACTGGCTCTAAATGCCTATACTGCTCAAGCCGAAACTCTCACTCCAATATGTTGGCGTCCACCAACAACTGGAATGTCTACTACTACAGGTGGATGAAGTACCGGTCGAGGCTATACTACATGTAATAACCAGGAATTTTACTGTTCTCGAAATATTGTAAATTGCATGTACATGATGAATTTCATGTTTAAAATGTTAAATGTATGATTAATATTGTATAGAACGAGATAAAATGTTCTAACGATATTACAGATTAAGAATTCGGTGATGTAAAAGCATGCCGAATTGAGCTAGGGAAAAACAGTGAACTGTAAACCCTAGTACGTGACTCAAGGTAAGCTGAGTGCACAAAAAGATAAAATACTGATAGTAGTGATTTTAGACGTGAGTGCATGTGTGTGTGTTGCACATAGTATCGAGAAGTTGGTCTAGATGACCTCTTCTTGACCTAAAATTGATATATTTAGATTCAGCATACTCAAATTAGTCAATTGAGCATGAAAAGTAATATTTGATCCGGATATACGCAGTATCAAGAAATTGGTCAAGATGATATTTTCTTGATATAAAACTGATATATTTGGAATCAGAATGCTCTAATTAGTCAATTAAGCACAAAACGAAAATTTTGATCGGGAAATATACAGTATCGAAAACTGGCTGAGATGACTTCGGATGACGATGAAACTAATATATTTGGATTCAGGACGTCCAAATTAGTCAGTACAGCCTATCAGAATGCTCAAATTAGTTAATTGAGCACAAAGGTAATTGTTGACGGGGAATTTGCAGTACCGGAAACTGGTCGAAACGATCTCAGATGAAAACAAAACTGATATATTTGGGTTCAGTACGCCCAAATTAGGCAGGATAACTCATGTTGAAAATTTGGACAAAAAGGGTATAAAAGGGCGAAATTGCAGAAAAGGCTCCATAATTTTCATTTTCTAGATTTTCTCCCCCACACCTACACCGTCAGTGAACAGTAACCGACCACCGGAAATGGTGTCTGTTTTCGACACCGCCGGTCTCGTTGGAAAGCTCTTGATGAGCTGAGTCCAACGGTGTGCTAAATCGACGGAACCGACGCCGGAGAACGCAGCACGCGCCGCTCGAAGCCGCCGGCGGCCAAAAATTTCAAACGGCCGTATCTCCGCCGTCCGACCTCCGATCGACACTATTCCAGTCTCAAAAGACTCGTGGTGAAGAGTAGAACAAAACCCAAGCTTCATTTCGCTAAACAGTTGCCGGATCACGCTGCCCGAAGCCGTACCGTCGCCGCCGTGAAGCCGTCGTGGAATCCGTCGATTCCGGTCGAGTTGAGTGACGTGGTTGGTCTCAAAATGCTCAGAGAAGAACGGGGAGCAAAAGCCCTCAAACAATTTCGGGCAATAACCCTGACACAGCGGAGATTCAACGCCGCCGCCGTGGGTCGAGTTTTCGAGGTCGATTGTCGACGATCGGAGCCTCCAATGGTGAAATTGACACCACCAATGGACTCCTCTCGTCGAGATCTTCAAGGTGGACACCTCCGTTGTTCGCGCCGCCGCCGTCTGCCGTCGGTCAACGCGGGAGTCAACGCTGGTCAACAGCGACCCGGGGGCGGAAAAATGAAGAATGGTCCGTTGGCCTATTTTCGACGTTCTGGACACATCCGCGGCATCAGAATTGCCAACCGGGATTCCAAATGTGAAGAACAGAGACAAAAAGTTTACGCGGTCAAGACCGAAAGGTTCGTCCGATCACCGACGGGACGATTTCGGTAGCGATTTCGTTTCCCTTCATTCCTTATGTATATATTGGAATGATTTGTATGTAATTTGTATTCAAATTGTAAAAAGAAAAGAAAAAAAAAGAGTAAAATGAATAAAATGTCAGAAAAAGAAAATGTATGGGAAATATGAATATTTTTACGTAAAAAGTTGAGTTTTAAGTAAAAATTAGGCCTCTGGTATAGTACGTGGTACAATAAAATAGGTTAGATGGTTTTGAGGCGTTTCCTAAACGCCGGAAACCTAGAAATTTAGCGGAAATGCTGTCGAAATTTTGAAAACGGCACTATGGGAATTTTGGTGAAAAACGAGAGGCAAATTGTGTTTGGTAATGGAAACCGAGACCCTTCGATGAGTTAGGCTCAGAAAATGGGAAAATGAACCTTTGAGGAATAGTAAACCATCCCTTCGAGATTGTGAAAATGTAAGAGAACGGGAAAACCAATGGCAAGGTTATTTTAGGAAACGAAAGGTAAATTTGAGGTCGGGATGAAAACCCGAGCCCACGCGATGTCTAAGGCTCGGGATTAGCATAACAAACGTTTCAGGAGTACTGAAATACCCATTTAAGACTCTAAAACGTGAGAAAAACGAGAAACGACCCTAGGTGTCGGAATAGTATCACCCGAGAGTCGGATGACCAATAGTCGTCTATGGAACAGTAATGGATGCTGTAAAAGTGTGTAAAAGCTTAAGAAATATTATTTTATGATATTTGGGCTTAGAAAATCCTGTTAAAAGTCACATTAAGCATATAACGGTCCCAAGACCCGTCAGGGGCAAAATGGTCATTTTGACCAAAAATTTCTGAAAGGCTCGGAAAGGACCGTGAATGCCTAAGGATAGTTAAAATGAAATTATAAAAGTTAAATTGGGTCTTAAACCAACAAAAATATAGGTTTATGATGAGAGATCAAATAAGGGGTAAAATGGTAATTTTGCCAAGAGTTAGTGTAAAAATGGAAAATAGGATTTTAGATTCCTAAGACCATTTACAGGAAATAAAACGTAGAATTTTTATGTTTTACTAAATTTTGAATATGAAATGAAGATTTAGAATAACCGTGGTTATTCCGGTTATAGGAACCCGATCCAGAAGCGGCAAAGGAACGTCTGCGGAGTCGGGGAAGGAAATGCTAGCGAAAGTATTTGTAGGTTCGAACATTTAATTGACTGTAACATGAATAGACTATTATGTCTAAGTGTGATATGTGTAAGTTCCAGCATTTCATTTTGAATATGAAATGAAGATTTAGAATAACCGTGGTTATTCCGGTTATAGGAACCCGATCCAGAAGTGGCAAAGGAACGTCTGCGGAGTCGGGGAAGGAAATGCTAGCGAAAGTATTTGTAGGTTCGAACATTTAATTGACTGTAACATGAATAGACTATTATGTCTAAGTGTGATATGTGTAAGTTCCAGCATTCATTTGTCTGCTCATGAACATTTTGATATTGTTCATTATATGAATGAATTGATCTGTTATGTCTAGGTTTATGTGCTATATGAATGTTTCATAGTGCGATGCTATGATAAATGTTTGGTAAGCTCAGATATTTACATGTCTGCAGCATGAATTACTATTTGATTGATTTAAGTACTTTTCGTACAAACTTGTAAAGTCTTACGGGCAATAGGGGTGTAGTTAAACTAACTCACCTAATGAAATGAGAAATTAAAAAGTGTATAAATAATACACTATGGAGAAGTGTTAGGGCACTATAGTGTGGTTAATTAAAAACACACATAAAGAAATAAATGTAAAGACCTACGGGCAATAAGGGTTCCACCGTGGGATGATTCATATGAATGTCACCGGTGGGGAACTATAAGAAAGATGGTAATGAAACCACTAAGGCGTACTGCCCCTCCAACATAGTGGTGGAGGTTTTTCTTAGATCCTACAAGGATATCAGGGCTGTGGAGGCCGATGTTCTAAGGTCGCTCCTTAGACCCTCCCAGTCAGCGCGCTAATAATCATCGGTACTGGCATAAACAGAGCTCTAAACTAGAAATTAAATAGGGAATAAACAATCAATAAAATGATAAAAATCATAATTGAGCATAACCGAAACTTACGCTAGAGTAATGTAAATTCGGTTAGGATATGTGAATAGTACCCCGATAGAGTAAAGTGAATAGTAACCAGTTAGGGTAACTGTTACTATTCATGGTGAATAGTACTATTTATAGAAAATTGAGTTTTAGTGTTTTTGAATCAATATGATTCTTACTATGTATGTTTGAACTTACTGAGCCTGTTAACTCATCAGTTTGTTCATGTTGCAGGTAAGAAACCTGTTCAGTAGATTTCTGAATGGCGACAGGATGCGAGCGTGTCAAAGGGATAGGGAATCCACTGTGGATATGGTCCTGCTACAAGTTTTCCGCTGAGTGTTGAAAGAAAAGACATGTGTTGTAAAAGATTTGATTTAGGTATTAATATATAAAGTATGTTTGTACTTTTAAAAAAGTGACAAACATAGTTCAGTTTAATTACGTTATGCTTACAAACAAGAAAAAATATTAAAAAAAAAAATGATTCCAAATTTCACAAAGGGTTTAAAGGAAAGAAAAGAATTTAGGTGACCCAACAAAGTTCACGAGCTATTTCAGTCGGCTAAGGAGCTTGATTGTAATAGTTTTGGTGGACCGAGGTCGGGGACGTCACACTACATCTACAGGGGCTGGTGCTGGTACTGTAGGTCTATCTGGCACCAGGGGTCAAGTATCCAACGTTGGGAAATAGACGGCCTCACAATAGGTCTCGTCCATACCCGTAACACCCCTTCCGGTCATGGTAGCGGCGGTCTCGCATAAGGAGGTCTAGTCATCTTACTACCTATAAAATAATTATTTTCATATAAGAAAATAATGAACTAAACTTAAATAAACTACTTACTTGGATTGCAGTTCAGGATGCGCGAAGTATCAAATCAGGATATGGTCAACATTGCTCTGATACCAACTTGGCGACAGTTGGTAATCTAAACTAGACCAATTGTAAACCCGCTCTGATACCAACTGTGGCGGCCCACCCTTCGTAGAGATCATACAATACTATTATAGTTAAGCTTCATAGCTAACTGCGATAGATTGTACTCTCATGGGTCGTCGGCTAATCTATCTCTCTTGTAAAACATGACATTTTTGGGGGATTTTTTTTTAAAACATCATGTAAAACATTATCCACTAATCACTTTGTTTACAAGTACAAAGTAATTTACATAATACAGTACTCTCGTAAAATATATATTATTACAAAAGAACTGTTTCTCTTTCCTTTCTTAGCTCAGCGGAAAGACTCTGGCAGAACCATATCCCTTGGCTTTCCATCCCATTTGACACTCGCTATCCCGTCCGCCATCCAGCCATAAAAAGCAAGTGAGCTGGTTGCTTACCAGCAACATAAGCAAAAATGGTGAGCTATAGGCTCAGTAAGTTCAAACATGCAAGAATTAGAATTTCTATGAATAATACTATTCATCATAAATAGTAACTTGACTACTATTCATCATGAATAGTAACTCTGACTACAACACAGTATATCAACAGTACATCAACCACGGTGTTAGTACTCTTATGAAACTATCTTATGCTCAATTATGGCATAGTTTTAGTTTTAGGTAATTATCTTTATTTATGTTCTGGTTTTGAGCTCATGTTGACAGTACCATTTTAGTGCGCATGACTGGGAGCGATACATTAGTGCTGACCTCCACAGCCTTAATCTCATTATCATAGCCCCGAAGGCAAAGTTGTACATGACTGGGAGCGGTACATTAGTGCTGACCTCTACAGCCTTAATCTCATCATCATAGCCCCGAAGGCAAAGTTTACCTCCCTGTACGGAAGGCTGGTACGCCAAAAGTGGTTTCATTACTGACTTTTTAAAGTTCTAACCTGGTGATTCCATATTGCCCCGTGGTTAGGAATGGCTAACATTTTAATTTTACATAAGTGAGTGTCATTAACCTCGCTCTAGTGCCCGAAACATAATTTATTATGTGTCCCATTTTCAATAGTGCCCGTAGCACATTTCGTCTCTCTCTTTTCTATAATAGTGCCCATAGCACATATGTACCTAACTTATAGTTAGTACATCAAAGTTACCAATAATAATGCTACAAGTTACAGACAAGTAAATGTCTGAACTTACCTTATCCGTTTCTTCACTTTTTCCTTCCTGGATCTTTAATCGCTCTCTTTGCGGGTCGATTTTGGGATCCTACAAACAATACCTTGTCTGTTAATTTCATTTCCATTTATAGCTTTTATTTTTTTATTAAAAAGCTTAAATAAAAGCAATTTATAACTTTTAGGCTTTGTTTATCATTTTCCCCATTTTTCTCAACTTTTGAAAAATTACGATTTTACCCTGCATTTTGGTAAAATTGCAATTATGCCCCTGACGGGAGTTTCTCGATCTAGACTGCACTTTTGGCTCTTAGGAACTTTTATGACTCTTCTCTTATTCATTACCGGGTTTGTTTCTATTTTATTTCCATTTTTCACCTTCTCGACCCTCGGGAAGTACTATTCTGACCCTTACGTCAGTTTAGTGATTTCCTATCATTTCGAAACCTCAAATGGACGTTTTTCTGGTATTTAAGACGTTCATCTAAACTTTCCCAATTTAGGTCTCTGAGGCTCGAACTTTCCGTACCCGACTCGGACCTTTACTACGTTTCCCAAAAACGCCCCCCCTTGGGGTCGGTTTTTCAGTTTCACTCGCGTTTTACATTTTTAAGGGGATGGGTTACTATTCATGAACCACCCCTTAGGTTTCCCTCATTCAATTTTCCTCAAAGGACTCGGGTTTTTGACCCGACCCTAAACTTTTACTCTCGATTCCGTTTTTATCCTAAATGCCGTTTGTCGAAATTTCGGCAGTATTTCGGCGTAAATTTAAGTCTACCGGCGTTAGGTATGCCTCGAACCATATGTACCTGCCATGTACTATACCAAAGTCCTATTTTATGTAAAAGTTTGGGAAACTTTTACATAAAAGCTCACATATTTTCCATTTCACATTTTGAACCACATTCAACAAAATTCTTTCAATTTTACCCTTAGGTTTAGCCGTGGTTTTTATACTCAAAACCTGACCAAAATCATTCAATCTTTCAACCAAATTTTACGCTATTCAAACGCTATTACCTAGCACATTTTCAAGCCATTTTCCATGCATTTTACAACAAAATTCTTAGGGTTTTTCAACACACATAACCTACGGCTATTTTAGGTAAAAACATGCATAACATTTTGTTTCATGCTTTCAACCTCATAACCGACATTTCCATAATTCAATGCATGATTTAAACTATCCAAATATCAAGTTAATCATGTAAAAATGTTCACCAAACCCTAATTACACCACATGGCCATATTAGGAAATTTAGATACCCAAATTTTTCCAAGCTTTCTAACCATGCAAATCATGCTTTCCATATAACCAAAACATGATTTAAAGTATTACAACACTTAACCAACAATGAATCCATTATCAAACACTAAGGTAACCCACGGATTTTCCATAAAAAAAAAACCAACCAAAACTTTGTTTTTCTTGAAACAAAATACATGGTTTTTCTTCTAATCAAACCATTAAAAAAACCCAAGCACCAAATCAACCAAATAAACCACAAAATTTCTCATCTTCCTAGCCAACAAACCCACAGATTTTTCAATGAAAAAGTAAGAAAAATTTCAAACCAAAGATGGCTACCTTGATTTCTTGCTTCCCTTGGCTTCAATGATGAGTTTGCTACCACTTTTGTGAAGAAAAATTGAAAGTTTGGCTTGGTTTCTCGTGGTTGCTCACGGGTTGCTCTATGGAATCACTTAGAAAATTTTTTTCTTCTTTGTTTTCCTTTGAAAGGCTACGGGTGCCTTTTGTTCCAAGGTTTGCCGACTCATGTAACAAGGAAAACCAATTAATTTGGCTTCCAACCAATGAAATTTCAACACATTTCATGCCATTTCTTTCCATATTTCCACAAAAATAATTTGGCTTATTTTGGCAAAATCTAAGCCTTTAGACCAAAAGCAAGTTCAATCTTGGTGATTAATGCCACCAACCACCATTTTTAATCCATTTAATAAATGGCTTTAATGATGTCATTAATATAAAGTTAAAATTTGACTTTGAGTTTACTATTTATATTAATTCGACTACTTTTTGACCAATGTCGGATTGAGCTGAAATTTTCCTGAAATCGTCCTGGCGGGTTCATGCGGTCTCTGGTGCAGTCAGATCAATTTATACTGCTTCTGTTTGATCAAAATCAATCCCGGAAATTCTTCATGTTTTTAGTGCACCATAATGCACCGATTAGGTTTTCAATGCCGTTTTTGGCACCGTTCCAACCGTTTCAATTTAGTGAACTTTATCAACGCTGAATTCTTACCCGTCAGCATTGTCAGAACATTTTAATACATTCTAAACAATATAAATTTATTTATTTCACTATTTAAATTGTACAAATTGTTATATACATATATTTGTACATTTTCTTCCGAGACTGCCAAAATTTCCCAGTTGTCACACATACCCTGACTAGGGTTATCTCTCGCTATTGTGTTCAGATATTCGGTCCTAGCGTTCTGTGATCTATTCACCAGTCTTGTGTCAAGAAATGGTCGTCTGGACCAGTTTCCTGACACTGCGTGTCTCATACATACATACACATAATAGGGTGGACTGGGTTCACTATCGGTCACCCTTTTCACTACATAAATAGTACTTAAATAGTATCGTATCTATTTAGTTTATTCAGCTAGAAAATATACTATATTTTCCAACTTAATTACTCATTATATAGTAATTAGGTTTCACATATTTTTGAGAGTCTTTTCAATGGCTCTCAGCTCAGTACACGGTCTTCTACATGGCCTCTTACACAGGTGTGTACAGGGTAACACGAGCATGTACATTCTGGACATGGGCATGTACTAGTTGGAATTCCTCAACACGGCCCAATTCTGAAACATGGCCTCTTACACATTTGTCAACCCGAGCGGTACACGACCACTTACACGGCCATTTACCTGATCGTGTCACATCACATGACCATGTACACTTACACAGTTTCTCTAACGCATACATAGTTTGAACGGTACACGGCCACTTACATGGCCGTGTACCTGACCGTGTTCTTCAAATGTGCATCCGAAAGCTCTCAAAATACTCTAATTTTATTCCTTAATGTTTCATTACATGGTAAGTAGGTGCCATGAAAATGGCGACCCTTACAACCTACCCCATTTACAAAATTTGTCCTCAAAAATTAGAATAGTTCTGAGAAGTTTCTTTTTGTATCCTCTTCTGTTCCCATATGGCATTTTCTATGTTGTGGTTTCGCCATAACACTTTTACAAGTGGAATAAGCTTATTCCTAAATTTTTTGTCTTCTTTGGCTAGGATTCATGGGGTTTCTCCTTGTATGTCAGATTAGTATGCAATCCATGCAGTTTCACTAGCTGAGCTATATAAATTTCTACTAGTCCTTCTACCAAGTAGCTCAACTTCATAGCTAAAAGTTGAGCTAATTTCATCAATCGGTCTACAATTACCTAAATTGTGTCATTACTGCTCGACGTTTTTGGCAATCCGTCTACGAAATTCATCGTAATCTGGTTTCATTTCCACTTGGGTAGCCAAATTTTTTGTGATTCTCCTGTTGGGTGTTAGTGTTTGGCCTTAATCTTTTGGCACGTAAGGTATCTAGTGATGAACTCGACAACATTATCCTTCATTCCAAGCCACTAAAAGCTTTCATTTAGATCCTTGTTCATGTTGTTCGCCCCTGAATGTACGGAACATAGCGTCTCGTGGGCTTCTGAAAAGATTCGTTTCCTAGGTTTTTCATTTTTTGGAATGCACACTCTATCTCTACAATAGAGTATGCCATCCTTAGAGACTCGAAACTCTGAGCTCCAATCCTCCATAGCTTCTTTTTTGAGCTTATTCAGGGATGACTCAAGGTCCTAACCAGCCTTACTTTCCCTTAGAAGTGTTAATTAAAGGATCATTTCAGACAACCTCCTCTTCAAAATCTTAACGTCGCAACTGCGTAGGTCCTTTGGTGGTGCTTCTGGTTGGTACTTAGCCTCAATTTCATCATGAGCCCTTTTTCAATGTGGGTTGTAGAAGTCCTTATCGGTTCCTTATAGCGCACAGCATACGGTAGAGTTGTGTCACCAGACATCGACTGCAGTCCCTCAGTCTGATGAACAAATTCTTGTATATCCGTAATTCTAGGAACTTAGGCGATTTCATCTCCCCACTTGCCCATAGAGAAAAACAGTGGCTGATGCTGGACTCCTTTCGGTGATTTACTCGATCATGGTATGGCAAAACTTGACCCAGTTAAGAGCTCATCCTGGTCATAAGAATCCCAATACATATGAGAGTATCTTCCTGAAAGATATTGACAGACAATAGGGCTTAGTTTTCCTAGTCAATGGAGTACAATCGGGGAGTCACTTTGATAACGTGAAACCAGTCCTGTCATTCACATGCAGTGCAGGAGTGCCGCTTGCCACTTGAACTTAGTGGACAACTAGCCCTGAAGATCAGTATAACTCGGGTAGCAATCCACGTTCCTACTCTGAGCTATTCCTTTAGTTGCACTCTAGACACATTTGGAAAATGTTATTTCTAAGCCCTTGGGCAAAATTGCACTACTTTTTATATCATAAAAAGGTACATTCCTTTAGTTTGCTTGGGAGTGATAAACACATCCTAATACATAGTCACAAAAGAACAAGCTAGGTTGAGTCTAATGGGGTAGGCTACTGCCCCTTTTTAATACCTATGTACAAGATTAAAGGCCTTGCTTAACAGGTTATTACTACGAATGAGGGAGATCCTGATTCTGCATTGAAGATCTCCTCATCGTTACTCTCTGTTAGGAAATGCCCTAAGTATTAGAGACATTTTGATGTATTCATTTTGAACTAGATAATAAAATTATATATATAGAGGTTATTCATTATATTGCTATCTGTCCTCGTCTTATTTACATGTTAAAGTAAATGTAAGCAAATATGACTCACTGACTGCTTGTGTTAAAACTGTTAGAACGTTGCATGCAATGGACTTTTGTATGTGAGAAGACAATGTTCTAAAGTTAGCGGTCTAAACTATGGTCTGTAGTCTATGGGGTTAGACCGAGCATCTAACTCATGTTAAGACTATTATGTTGTCTAAAGCCTTGGAGGGGACGGTTTGTCTTGACTGTCTGGAGCTGGACTCCCAAGTAGAGACATAGATATGTTACTTGGTGGTGACATATTAGACCGGGACTAAAGCGTGATTGATCTACGTAGTCCGCTATGAGTGGATCAATCTGCTTTTGACGTTCATTGTGCAATAACCTTAATCCTGAGTAAATGAACTAATTCATGTATATGACTTGTGTACTTTGATGTTCCAATGGCTAAAGCGTCTCAGAGGTAGTAAGCTTATAGACCGGTTCATTGGGTGCAAGACTTATATACGATGAAGGGTTTGTTTGCAGATATCGGAGTCATAGCTTGTGACGACCAGAGAATTTTAGCGGTGTGACCTAATTTAATCTAGGGTTTTCTATGAGTTCGGTAAGTAAGAATGTAAAGAAACACTATGGTTGTAATTAGACAAATTATAGTGTTGATAAAAATAAATAAATGTTTTAGAGGAAATTAAAATCTCTAAAAATAAGTAGAGAATAAAGTATATGAGTAAGAAAGTGAATTCAGGCCCAAAACGCTCAAAAAGGAGTAGTTTCGGTATCTGAACAGTATAAAGATAAGAATATGGCAAGTCAAAGTAAGAGCACAGTAAGAAAAGTACAAATATATGTATATAATAATTTGTACTATTTAAAGAGTGAAATAGATGTATTTATATTGTTTAGAATATATTAAAATGTTCTAACAATACTGACGAGTAAGAATTCAGTGTTGGAAAAATTCACTGAGTTGAAACGGGTGAAACGGTGCCAAAACCGGCATTGAAACCCTAACCGGAGCTCAAAAAGACGGTAAACTTCCGGGATTGATTTTGATCAAACGGAAGCAGATTAAATTGATCTGACTGCACAGGAGACCTCAGGAACACGCCGGGACGATTCCAGGAAAATTTCGGCTCGAACCGGTATCGGTCAAAAAGTAGTCGAATTAATATGAATAGTGAAAGTCAAAGTCAACTTTCACTTTAGTAATTATGACATCATAAATCCATTTAAGAAATGGAAAGAAATTGGTGTTAGGTAGGATGAATGGCCATGATTCATTTGCTTTTTGATCCAAAGGCCAAGATTTGGCCAAAATTAACCATTTTTAATTTTTGAAAAAGGTGGAAAGAATTAGGTGGAAAGGTGTTGAAATTTGATTGGTTAAAGGCCAAATTAATTGGCTTTCTTTCATGCATAAGTCGGCAAAAATTTTGGAACAAATGGCCGAAACTTTTGAAAGCCAAAACCAAGAGAAAATTTGCTAAGTTTTTCTTCCATGGTGTACGTGAGCCACCCAAGGGAAACCAAGCTTTTTCTTCAAAATTTCTTCACAAAAAGAGTGCCAAAGTGTTCCTAGAAGACAAAGGAAGCATTAGACCAAGGTAACTCCCTTTTGCACTTAATTTTTCATGGTTTTTCTTCATAAAATCCGTGGGTGAATAGTGAGAAAAAGATGGAAAATTTTTGGTTGTTTTCCATTGAATTGATGTTGTGTTTTGTTAAGGATGAAATAAGGAAGAAAACCATGTAAATTGTTTAAAGAAAAACCAAATTTTGGTTGGTTTTTCAAAGGAAAATCCGTGGGTTACCTTAGGTAACCAATGAGAAAAAGTTGTGGTTAATTGCTAACATGTTGTCCAAGTTGAATTTTGTTAAGAATAAAGCATGAATTTCACTATGGAAAAGCTTGGAAAAATTTTGGTGTTCATTTACTCAAAGTGGCCGTGGGGTTACTTAGGGTTTTTGAAGAAAAATTTTCATGCTTTTAGGTGATGTTTGGTTAATTGAAATCATGCATTTTATGATGTGAATGATGAAATTTTGATTGAAAGAATGAAAAGAAAATTTGGCTGAAAAGAAAATTTGGCATGTTTTTCATTAATGTGGCCGTGGGTTTTAAGTGTTTAAAAACCCTAAGAATTTGGTTAAAAAGTACAAGGAAATGGGCGTGAAAAAGTGTTAGAAAAATGGCATTGAATAGCCTAAAAAGTGGTTGAAAAGTTTGAGAAATTTTGGTTCGGTTTGGTGGTGAAAACCGAAACCAAAACTAAGGGCAAAATTGGGAAAAAATTTTGTAATGTGGTTAAAAATGTGAAATTAGAATTTGTGAGCTTTTATGTAAAAGTTTGGAAACTTTTACATAAAATAGGCTTGTGGTATAGTACGTGGCAGGTACATATGGTTCGAGGTGTACCTAACGCCGGAAGCCTTAAAATTACGTCGAAATGCTGCTGAAATTTCAAAAACGGCATTCGGGGTAAAATAGGAATTAAAAATAAAAGTTTAGGGTCGGGTCGGAAACCCGAGTCCCTAGCGGAAAATTGAATAAGGAAAACTTAAGGGGTGGTTCGTGAATAGTAGATCGTCCCCTAAAAAAATGTAAAATGCGAGTGAAACGGAAAAACCGACCCCGAGGGGCGTTTTTGGAAATGAAATAAAGGTCCGAGTCAGGTACGGAAAATCCGAGCCTCGGAGACCTAGGTCGGGAATGTCTAGATGAACGTTTTAAATACTAGTGAAACGTCCATTTGAGGCTCCGAAACGATAGAAAATCACTAAACCGACGTAAGGGTCGGAATAGTGCTTCCCGAGGGTCGGGAAAGTGAAAAGTGGAAATAAAATAGAAGCGAACCTGGTAATGATTAGAAAAGAGTCAGAAAAGTTCCTGAGGGCCAAAAATGCAGTCTAGATCAATAAAATTCTGTCAGGGGCAAAACTGTAATTTTGTCAAAATATAGGGGCAAAATCGTAATTTTGCAAAAGTTAGGGAAAATTGGGGAAATGATAAATAAAGCCCAAAAAGTTGTAAATAGGTTCTGTTTAAGTTTTTTTTAATGAAAAATAAAAGCTATAAATGGAAATGAAATTAACAGACAAAGTTTGTCTGTAGGATCCGAAAATCGACCTACAAGGAGGGCGATCAAAGATCCTAGAGAGAAAAAGAGAAGAGATTGATAAGGTAAGTACAGACATTTAATTGTCTACTCACGAATGGACTTACCATAGAGTTGTGTTATATATATATATACATTTAAGCTATTCAGTTTGTGACATGATACTAACATGTTGACGAGAATAGTAAGCGAGATTAGAAAAAGAAAAGAGGAATAAGTTAAGTCAAATAATAAGACTTAAAAGTTAAGGTTGGCGTACCGGCTTCCCCAGTTGTGAGGTTCCCAGATAGCCTCCACCCCAGTTGTGTGGCGCTGCCTCGTTAATAATGAGGTAGTTTATGGCTTAACTTCCTGCCTCCACCCCAGTTGTGTGGCGCTGCCTCGTTAATAATGAGGTAGTTCATGGCATGACTTACTACCTATAAGGTAAGTAGTCCAGAGATGACCTTAGGGTTGATCGGTGGGTCGCTCCCCTGATCCTCTATTGGTCTGCGCGCACTAGGTACGTCCAACCACGTGTAGGAAAATAAACCGGTAAAAACGTATCAGAGTGGCGCAGCGGAACAATAAAAATTTTAAGATCGTTAAATATCTCATGATGCCATATACAATAAATCAACAACAATTAAAACTCATACCTCAAGGACGCCAATGAACAGGAGGAGAGTGACCGGAGGCTTCAACCAACTAGCCTTCTCTACTATTCTCCAATTCCCGAATGGCTGAGTGTGTGGGCACTCTGAACCTCGATCGGTATGCTAGCACTGCTAGTCTTCTTCCGACCACCCAGATCTCTAAAGAACTTTATTGTCACGATGAGCTGTGCAACAATAAGCCTGCTCACCTAAGAGTCTGTGGTCTGAGAGAACTGGAGTGGCAGGACCTCTATTTATAGACCTGCATGAGGTGATTCTCTGAATTCGAATTGGACTAGGAAAAGATTTTCTCCCTTATCCAAACCAAAAAATCCGAATTTTCCAAGGGAGAATCTCCACAATTAAATTCGGTTTTCCTAGGAAAAATCCAATCCAAATCTCAACAAGATTTTAACTAGAATTTTATCTCCCTTTTTCAACCAAAAAATCCGAAATCTTTAGGAGAAAATCTTCTCCAAATTTTCGGCCACTTTTAGGATAAGGAAGAATCAAAATTCCACTAGGATTTTTCAAGCTAAATCTCATCTCAACCTTATCCAAAAATAACCGAATTTCCTAGGGTAAAGCCTCCAAAATTTCGACCACTTTTAGGGAGGGAGAGAATCCAAATTCAACTAGGATTGAAACTTGAATTTTCCCTTGAATCTTATCTACAAAAACCGAATTTTCCATTGAGGATTATCCTCAAAAAATTCGCCCACTTTTGTTGGGATTTGGATTCAAAATTCAAGTAGGATTCTAACAAGATTATCCTCTCCAAATCCAACTCAAATTCGAATTTCAAACCTTGTGGATTTTCCACAACAAATTCAAATCCTACTTGGACTGTGATTCAAAATTTGAATTTCAAATTTCAAATTCAAATTTCAAATTCAAATTTCAAATTTCAAATTTCAAATTTCAAATTTAAATTTCAAATTCAAATTTCAAATTCGAATTTCAAATTCAAATTTCAAATTCAAATTTCAAATTCAAAATTCAAATTTCAAATTTCAAAATTCAAATTTCAAATTTCAAAATTCAAATTTCAAATTCCACAAAACGGTTGTATTTCATATTCTTGTTCTCATGGATAATTTTCTACAACTCCAATCCAATCTCAAATAAAATCATGGCAAATTTATTTGGAGTTCGAATAATTGTGTACTCTATTATCCAAAACAAAATCTGAATCCAACCGGAGAGAATCTTGTCTACCATCCTAATCCTGTGTCATCACCATCCATGCATAATAAACTAGCCAATAGCATACACAAATCAATTTGCCAAACGTTAAGGAATTATGTGGAGCTAGTAGAGGGACTGATTGGACATACATAATCGGCCTCCCGTGATTCCATATGATCATCATTCTGTACCAAACAACTCAATCATATGATCACTAATTTCAGAGTCACACCACTATAAACCTGAAACTGAACTCCCAATTATATACCGTATTACGTAAGCCTGTGACGAGCTACCATCCAATGACCTTGTCATATATGCAAAACCCTCATATGATATCCATGATCAGCCTTAGGTCAAAGTCCGTTTAATCCTACTGATCAGGCTATCTTAAAGTTCCATTATACTACCGAATCAAGAAAATGATTATTCACCATATGTGAATAAGAAGTCATCCGCCCAGCAGACGACCCAAGGCCTTGTCCATTTTCACATTCAGTATAATGCCTTTAAGAGGATACCTTTAACTCCTCAGAGCTATGATTCCGATATCTGCAAACAAACCCTTCATCGTATACAAGTTATGCACCCAACGAACCGGTCTATAAGCTTACTACCTCTGAGACGTTTTAGCCATTGGAACATCAAAGTACACAAGTCATATACATAAAGTAGTTCATTTACTCAGGATTAAGGTTATTGCACAATGAACGTCAAAAGCAGATTGATCCACTCATAGCAGACTACGTAGATCAATCACGCTTTAGTCCCGGTCTAATATGTCACCACCAAGCAACATATCCATGTCTCTACTTGGGAGTCCAGCTCCAGACAGTCAAGACAGACCGTCCCCTCCAAGGCTTTAGACAACATAATAGTCTTAACATGAGTTAGATGCTCGGTCTAACCCCATAGACTACGGACCATAGTTTAGACTGCTAACTTTAGAACATTGTCTTCTCGCATACAAAAATCCATTGCATGCAACGTTCTAACAGTTTTAACACAAGCAGTCAGTGAGCCATATTTGCTTACATTTACTTTAACATGTAAATAAGATGAGGACAGATAGCAATGTAATGAATAACCTCTAAGTATAATTTTATTATCCAGTTCAAAATGAATACATCAAAATGTCTCTAATACTTAGGGCATTTTCTAGCAATCTCCCACTTGCCCTAAGCCAGCAGATGTGCCATGTTACGCATCCCCATCGCCTCTACATGCCTCTCAAAGCTTCTAGCTACCAAAGTCTTAGTAAAGGGATCAGCGATGTTGTCCTCGGACGCGATCTTACATACATCCACTTGTCCTGTCTCCACATGCCCTCTAATAATGTGATACCTCCGATCGATGTGCTTGGTCCTCTTGTGGTGCCGAGATTCCCTTGTGTTGGCAATAGCCCCTGTATTATCACAGTAAAGTGTGATAGGCTTGTCAACACCCGGAATGACCTCAAGGTCTCTAAAGAACTTGCGGAGCCAAACTGCTTCTTTAGATGCCTCAGCCGCAGCCACATACTCAGCCTCCATAGTAGAGTCAGCTGTGCAGCCCTGCTTCACGCTCCTCCACACAATGGCGCCTCCTCCGAGCAAAAACACTGATCCAGATGTCGATTTCCTCGAATCCTTACAAGTCTGGAAGTTTGAGTCCGTGTATCCTACGGGTGTTAGGTCCCCTCCAGAATACACTAGCATATAATCCCTTGTTCTCTTAAGATACTTGAGTATATGCTTTACTGCTTGCCAGTGCTTGGTTCCAGGATTCGCTTGATATCGACTCACCATACCTACTGCAAAATATATGTCCGGGCGAGTGCAAAGCATAGCGTACATAAGGCTACTCACAGTGGATGCATAAGGGACCTTACTCATACGCTCTCTTTCTTCCGATGTCTTGGGACAGTCATCCAATGAAAGAGTTAAACCGGCAATAGAAGGTTGTGAGCCTTTCTTTGCCTCTAGCATTGCATATTTGTCAATTATTTTATCTATGTATGAAGCTTGGGATAGCGCTATCATTTTGTTCTTTCGATCTCTGAAGAGATGAATGCCTAGAACATAATTAGCTTCTCCCAAGTCCTTCATGTCAAACTGTTGGTGTAACCAAAGCTTGACCGATGATAAATTCCCTACATCATTCCCAATGAGTAGTATATCATCGACATAGAGTATCAGAAAGACCACTTTTCCATCCTTAATATGTTTATAAACACAAGGTTCATCAACGTTCTGCTCAAAACCAAATGTCTTAATCGCTTGATCAAACCTCTGGTTCCATGAGCGGGATGCCTGCTTTAATCCATAAATGGATCTAAGCAACTTGCAGACTTTCTTATCTTGGCCTTTTGCTACGAACCCTTCGGGCTGTATCATATAGATACACTCTTCAAGATGGCCATTCAATAATGCCGTCTTGACATCCATTTGCCAGATCTCGTAATCGAGAGCCGCAGCAATGGACAGAAGAATACGGATAGACTTCAGCATAGCAACAGGCGAAAAGGTTTCCTCGTAATCGATTCCAGCCTTTTGCGTGTATCCCTTTGCAACCAGTCTAGCTTTGAAAGCTTCCACTCTCCCTTCCGCATCCTTCTTTCTTTTGTAGACCCATTTGCATCCAATGGGTTTTATCCCATTTGGCAAATCTACAAGTTCCCAAACAGAGTTGGATTTCATAGAATCCATCTCATTGTTCATAGCCTGTTTCCAAGATCTAGAATCAACATCCTTTATAGCTTCATCATATGTGATCGGATCTTCCTCATGCTCATGAGCCTCGGCCTGGTATACCTCAGCATCATACATAAAGAAATTAGGTTTCTTAGAAACCCTCCCACTACGACGAGGCACCCTAAATTGTTGATCGTCTGCAGGTCTTTCACTGGAACTCGGACTTGCGTCCAAGACCGAAATCTGTGGAGCAGTTCTTTCACCCGATAACTCCTCTAGCACCACTTTGCTTCGAGGCTTAAAGTCATTCATGTGACTTTCCTCCAAGAATGTCGCATGGGTTGAGACAATGACCTTTTGTTCCTTCGGGTTATAGAACAGACCTCCTTTAGTTCCCTTTGGATACCCTACAAACATGCATAATTCTGATCTTGGTTCCAACTTCTTCGCATCCCCATCCAGTACATGTGCCGGGCAGCCCCATATTCTCATATGTCCAAGGGAGGGCTTCCTGCCACGCCACAATTCATACGGAGTTCTAGGAATTGATTTGCTCGGAACTTGGTTCAGAATATAGCACGCCGTTTGTAAAGCATGTCCCCAAAATGATAATGGCAGCGTTGAGTAACTCATCATGGACCGTACCATATCCAATAAGGTCCTGTTTCTCCTTTCGGCTACACCATTCTGTTGTGGAGTACCAGGTGCAGTCAATTGGGATAAAATCCCGTTCTCTACAAGATGTCCTAGAAATTCATCAGAGAGGTATTCGCCACCTCGATCAGATCGAAGTGTCTTTATGGATTTATCCAATTGCTTTTCCACTTCCGCACGATACTCTTTGAACTTGTCAAAGGTTTCGCTCTTACGGTGCATCAGATACACATATCCATACCTCGAGTAATCATCTATGAAAGAGACATAGTACTCGAACCCTCCTCGTGCTGTGACGTTCATGGGGCCACATACGTCAGTGTGCACAATTTCTAAGAGCTCCTGTGCCCTTGTACCCTTAGCTCCAAAAGACCTCTTAGTCATCTTACCCTCTAGACAAGACTCACATTGGGGAAGTCGTACCTCCTCCAGAGATTCCAGAGGACCGTCTTTCACCAATCTTTGAATCCTATCCTGATTAATATGACCAAGTCTTAAATGCCAAAGATACGCCTTGTTAGAGTGAGAAACTTTCAACCTTTTAGAGTTATCAATTAATTCAGTGTCAAGCAGTGAGTACATCTTTGGTCTGATCAAATATAGGTTTCCATCCATCCATCCAGAACAGATAAAAGACTTATTTCTACGAATATCAACTCTTTTACTAAAAGAAACTGAATAAGAATCCTTTATTAAACAAGCTACCGATATAAGGTTCCTCCTAAAATTAGGAACATAAAAACAGTCTTTCAATAAAATAAACCTAAATTGATCAAAATAAAGATGAACGTCTCCCACTGCCTCAGCCACCACAAAGCTACCATCTCCAGTCCGCAACGAGAGGCTCCTATCATGTAGACTTCTCGTTTCCACGAACCCCTGCATAGAAACACAAACATGATTAGTGGCGCCCGAATCAATGACCCATGTGTCTTTCGATTCTTCCACCAAACACGCTTCTAAGTAATGAAGTTCCTTACCTTCCTTGCCCTTGGAGGCTAGGAATTCCCGGCAAGCCTTCTTGAAGTGACCTACCTTCCTACAGTGGAAGCATTTGGACTTTTTAGGGTCCTTCAGCTTCTTGTTCTTCTTCTTCTTCTTCCCGTCCAAGACAGGAGGATTAGAAGAACTGGAAGCCACTTGCTTCTTATTTGGCCTCTTCCTCTTCCGTGAGGGATTGGAAGATTCCGCCAAATTGGCCTCTCCTTTAGGTCGGACCGTATCCTCATCCCTGATCATCCACTCATAAGCCTGTAGTTGCTTCATGATCTCGGTAAGTCCTAACTCCTTTGTCGCCAGATTGTATGCGGCCTTAAACCCCACAAAATCTTTAGACAGAGTCTTGAACACCATCTCGATCTGGGTGTTATAGTCCAACTCAGTACCATTCTCGGCAGCCTCAGCGAAGAATCCCATTAGAGTGATCATATGGTCCTTCACCGGAGCACCCGCCTTTTGCTTTGAGTTCATAATGCTGGTGATTGCAGACTGTCGAGCCAATTTTTCTTGGCCTCCGAACATGTCCTCCAGATTTTCCATGATCTCCCCAGCAACTTGATAAGTCTCATGCTGCTTTTGTAAAGCACTCGTCATGCTAGCAAGGATGTAGCATCGAGCTATCTCATTGGATTCCCTCCAACGATTATAGGCAACCGGGACCTCCTCAAGTGGTGTGTCAGGTTTGGGCCCAGGTGGGCATGGTTCGTCCAGTACGAATTTGTGTCTCTCGCAGCTGAGAACTATTAATAGATTTCTTTTCCAATCTTTATAATTGTGGCCATTCAACTTATTTTCAGTAAGTATCGAAATGAGGGGTGTCGGTGACATTTTGAACTGAAATAAAATTATACTAGACATCATTACAAAGCCCAAGCAAATATGCAGATAATTTAGCAAATAAAACATACAAGTATGTTCCTACATGAAAATTGAAAAAAATGTAGCATTGCAACGGTAATTCTCAGCACCTATTGCCCCAAGCCACCGAGGGGTGGTCATGAGAACAAATAGCCGGAACATGGACCCCGTCCAATTAATATATGTTACCTTAAATCCTCCAAGGTTAAGACATATATTAATAACCGCTTATTTGGCCACCAGTTTAGTTAACAGAGCTTCTAGGGAAGGTTAATAACTAAACGAGTCTTGAGTGTATAACCATTGTTTACGTAGCCCGATCCACGTCCTACCAAGCCACCGAGGGGTGGTCATGAATAGGATCGCACCAGAACACGTTTTCCACATAGGAGATCCAATCTAGTATACCGGCGGCGGTAAACACCTACCGAGGGGTGTGGTCAGGTCAGAACTGACGCGAGGCGTTACCATGCTTTCACATATGGATCAACAATGGAGGCCGTGGGTTTTGTTTGAAACCCTCTCCCACTCAATATTTTGAAAAACATGCAAGTTTTGACAAATTATGTATGATCAATATAGTATGAGCGGCACTCACCTATCCTATATGACATGTTATCAAATATGCATACAAAACATCCATCAATACATATTTATACATCCATGACATATCACAGAAAAAATAATTGGCAGAATAACCAAGCTATGGTTCCATCCTAGAACAAAGAAAATAAAGATTACAAAATTCCATCCAAAGCATTCTTTGGGTCTTGAATTTTGTTCCGTCTTCTTGTATCCTTCTTTATGTAGCCTCTCCATTTATTTCTCATCCCAAGAATTATTTAAAATTTAAATCTCCCAAAAATTTAAATTTCAAATTCAAATTCCAAATTCGAATTTCAAATTTAAATTTCAAATTTAAATTTCAAACAATTTTAAACATCATGTGTAATAATATGTAATTACAAAATTTCAAATTTTTAATTACATATTTTTAAACATGATTTAAAATTAAATCTCAAATTTAAAAATCAAAATTTTCTGATTTTTGGACCGTCGGACTGCCGCCCCCGTAGGCGGCAGCCGCCGTGGGCAGCCACCAACCCCGGAGGGCCTGGCAGCCCACGACCGCCCCATGTGCAGCCCTGCCAGGCTGCAGGCCAAGCCTTGGGCAGGCCACGGCCACCCCTGGCTGCAGGCAGAGCCTGCGGCTGTGGGTGGTGTGGGCCTGCACAGGGGCTGCCGCAGCCCCATCCTGCCCGAGGGCAGGGGCTGCAGCCCCACCAAGGTTTGTCGGCCTATCCCGAGGGGTCGTGTCTCGATTTTCGTGTCATATTCCAATTTACCTATTAGGATCTCCAAAAATTAATTTGAATCCCAATTAATTGAAATTTTCCACACAATCAAAATTTCAATCTTTAAATTAAATTTAACTTTTGGGAAAAATAAATTACGGTCTTTAATCTTCAATCTCCTCCAAGAATAATTACATAAAAAATTCTAAACCGTTTCCGGTGTACAAAAATTCTAACCATAAATATTCTAAGAGACAAAAATTAAAATCCATGGGAAAAACACAGTGTTAATAAACTACTCCCATGGTTACATAAAAAATTCCTAGATACAATTTTTCTAAATTCTAAGGAACCATAACAGGTATAAACAAGCATGCTTATAATAATTCAAAAAATTAAAATAACCACATACTTTATACATAATACATGATAACAACATAAAGGAACCCTAGAATGCCACTCTCTAAATATCAAATCCATACATAAATAAAAAGACTAAGTAATTGTCTAATTTATGTACATGGCATAGTCATGAGATGGCTCTAATACCAATTGTAGGAAAATAAACCGGTAAAAACGTATCAGAGTGGTGCAGCGGAACAATAAAAATTTTAAGATCGTTAAATATCTCATGATGCCATATACAATAAATCAACAACAATTAAAACTCATACCTCAAGGACGCCAATGAACAGGAGGAGAGTGACCGGAGGCTTCAACCAACTAGCCTTCTCTACTATTCTCCAATTCCCGAATGGCTGAGTGTGTGGGCACTCTGAACCTCGATCGGTATGCTAGCACTGCTAGTCTTCTTCCGACCACCCAGATCTCTAAAGAACTTTATTGTTACGATGAGCTGTGCAACAATAAGCTTGCTCACCTGAGAGTCTGTGGTCTGAGAGAACTGGAGTGGCAGGACCTCTATTTATAGACCTGCATGAGGTGATTCTCTGAATTCGAATTGGACTAGGAAAAGATTTTCTCCCTTATCCAAACCAAAAAATCTGAATTTTCCAAGGGAGAATCTCCACAATTAAATTCGGTTTTCCTAGGACAAATCCAATCCAAATCTCAACAAGATTTTAACTAGAATTTTATCTCCCTTTTTCAACCAAAAAATCTGAAATCTTTAGGAGAAAATCTTCTCCAAATTTTCGGCCACTTTTAGGATAAGGAAGAATCAAAATTCCACTAGGATTTTTCAAGCTAAATCTCATCTCAACCTTATCCAAAAATAACCGAATTTCCTAGGGTAAAGCCTCCAAAATTTCGACCACTTTTAGGGAGGGAGAGAATCCAAATTCAACTAGGATTGAAACTTGAATTTTCCCTTGAATCTTATCTACAAAAACCGAATTTTCCATTGAGGATTATCCTCAAAAAATTCGCCCACTTTTGTTGGGATTTGGATTCAAAATTCAAGTAGGATTCTAACAAGATTATCCTCTCCAAATCCAACTCAAATTCGAATATCAAACCTTGTGGATTTTCCACAACAAATTCAAATCCTACTTGGACTGTGATTCAAAATTTGAATTTCAAATTTCAAATTCAAATTTCAAATTCAAATTTCAAATTTCAAAATTCAAATTTCAAATTTAAATTTCAAATTCAAATTTCAAATTCGAATTTCAAATTCAAATTTCAAATTCAAATTTCAAATTCAAAATTCAAATTTCAAATTTCAAAATTCAAATTTCAAATTCCACAAAACGGTTGTATTTCATATTCTTGTTCTCATGGATAATTTTCTACAACTCCAATCCAATCTCAAATAAAATCATGGCAGCTTTATTTGGAGTTCGAATAATTGTGTACTCTATTATCCAAAACAAAATCTGAATCCAACCGGAGAGAATCTTGTCTACCATCCTAATCCTGTGTCATCACCATCCATGCATAATAAACTAGCCAATAGCATACACAAATCAATTTGCCAAACGTTAAGGAATTATGTGGAGCTAGTAGAGGGACTGATTGGACATACATAATCGGCCTCCCGTGATTCCATATGATCATCATTCTGTACCGAACAACTCAATCATATGATCACTAATTTCAGAGTCACAACACTATAAACCTGAAACTGAACTCCCAATTATATACCGTATTACGTAAGCCTGTGACGAGCTACCATCCAATGACCTTGTCATATATGCAAAACCCTCATATGATATCCATGATCAGCCTTAGGTCAAAGTCCGTTTAATCCTACTGATCAGGCTATCTTAAAGTTCCATTATACTACCGAATCAAGAAAATGATTATTCACCATATGTGAATAAGAAGTCATCCGCCCAGCAGACGACCCAAGGCCTTGTCCATTTTCACATTCAGTATAATGCCTTTAAGAGGATACCTTTAACTCCTCAGAGCTATGATTCCGATATCTGCAAACAAACCCTTCATCGTATACAAGTCATGCACCCAACGAACCGGTCTATAAGCTTACTACCTCTGAGACGCTTTAGCCATTGGAACATCAAAGTACACAAGTCATATACATGAAGTAGTTCATTTACTCAGGATTAAGGTTATTGCACAATGAACGTCAAAAGCAGATTGATCCACTCATAGCGGACTACGTAGATCAATCACGCTTTAGTCCCGGTCTAATATGTCACCACCAAGCAACATATCCATGTCTCTACTTGGGAGTCCAGCTCCAGACAGTCAAGACAGACCGTCCCCTCCAAGGCTTTAGACAACATAATAGTCTTAACATGAGTTAGATGCTCGGTCTAACCCCATAGACTACGGACCATAGTTTAGACTGCTAACTTTAGAACATTGTCTTCTCGCATACAAAAATCCATTGCATGCAACGTTCTAACAGTTTTAACACAAGCAGTCAGTGAGCCATATTTGCTTACATTTACTTTAACATGTAAATAAGATGAGGACAGATAGCAATGTAATGAATAACCTCTAAGTATAATTTTATTATCCAGTTCAAAATGAATACATCAAAATGTCTCTAATACTTAGGGTATTTTCTAACACCACGGGCCCACAAGTGAAAGACTAAGCAGATAAAGTAAAGCAAAGAAAAGAAAGAAATAGAATAGAAAGAACAAGTAGTATAGGACTAAAGAAAATAATTGGTCCTAAGTTGACTAACCCTAGAGTGATGTATTCAGCCTATTTACTTGTATGTATGTTTGTACTTTCTGAGCTTTAGCTCATTAGTCTATTCGTGCTGTAGGTAATAAAGGAAAGCAACCAGCAAGATGAAACAAGAGTAGCGGACTGGCAGGCAGATCCCAGCGATGTCATGGACGGGTTATGGTTCCGTTTCGCAGAATTCCGCTGTACTCAAGGTGTAAAAGAAAGAAAGTGTAATAGTGAGGTATTTGTATAAAGACAAGACAAGAGTGTAGTATGTATATGTGGCGGCCCACCCCTCGTAAAGATCATACAATACTATTACAGTTGAGCTTATCGCTAACTGCGATAGATTGTACTCTCATGGGTCGCCGGCTTATCTCTCTCTCTCTTTTAAAATCATGACGTTTTTGGGGAAAATTTTTTTTTTTCTTGAAACATCATATAATGTCTTTTTCCACTATTTACTTTGTTGATAAGTACAAAGTAATATAAATAATACAGTACTTTTGTAAAATATATATATAATTACAAAAGAGCTGTTTCCCCCTTTTTTTTTTCCCTTCACTTTAACGCTCAGCGGGAAGACTCTGGCAGTACCATATCCCTCGCCCAGTTATCCCATTTGACACGCGCCATCCCGTACGCCATCCAGTCAAACAAGCTACTGAGCTGGTCGCTTACCTGCAACATTAGCAAAAATGGTGAGCTATAGGCTCAGTAAGTTCAAACATGCAAGAAATAAAATTTCTATAAATAGTACTATTCATCATAAATAGTACCGTTGACCACTATTCATACGTGAATAGTAACTTTGTTAGGAAATGCCCTAAGTATTAGAGACATTTTTGATGTATTCATTTTGAACTGGATAATAAAATTATATATAGAGGTTATTCATTACATTGCTATCTGTCCTCGTCTTATTTACATGTTAAAGTAAATGTAAGCAAATATGGCTCACTGACTGCTTGTGTTAAAACTGTTAGAACGTTGCATGCAATGGACTTTTGTATGCGAGAAGACAATGTTCTAAAGTTAGCAGTCTAAACTATGGTCTGTAGTCTATGGGGTTAGACCGAGCATCTAACTCATGTTAAGACTATTATGTTGTCTAAAGCCTTGGAGGGGACGGTCTGTCTTGACTGTCTGGAGCTGGACTCCTAAGTAGAGACATGGATATGTTGCTTGGTGGTGACATATTAGACCGGGACTAAAGCGTGATTGATCTACGTAGTCCACTATGAGTGGATCAATATGCTTTTGACGTTCATTGTGCAATAACCTTAATCCTGAGTAAATGAACTACTTCATGTATATGACTTGTGTACTTTGATGTTCCAATGGCTAAAGCGTCTCAGAGGTAGTAAGCTTATAGACCGGTTTGTTGGGTACATGACTTGTATACGATGAAGGGTTTGTTTGCAGAAATCAGAATCATTGCTCTGAGGAGTTTAAGGTATCCTCTTAAAGGCATTATACTGAATGTGAAAATGGACAAGGCCTTGGGTCGTCTACTGGGTGGATGACTTCTTATTCACATATGGTGAATAATCATTTTCTTGATTTGGTAGTATAATGGAACTTTAAGATAGCCTGATCAGTAGGATTAAACAGACTTTGACCTAAGGCTGATCATGGATATCATATGAGGGTTTTGCATATATGACAAGGTCATTGGATGGTAGCTCGTCACAGGCTTACATAATACGGTATATAATTGGGAGTTCAGTTTCAGGTTTATAGTGGTGTGACTCTGAAATTAGTGATCATATGATTGAGTTGTTCGGTATAGAATGATGATCATATGGAATCACGAGAGCCCGATTATATATGTCCAATCAGTCCCTCTACTAGCTCCACATAATTCCTTAACGTTTGGCAAATTGATTTGTGTATGCTATTGGCTAGTTTATTATGCATGGATGGTGATGACACAGGATTAGGATGATAGACAAGATTCTCTCCGGTTGGATTCAGATTTTGTTTTTGGATAATAGAGTACACAATTATTCGAACTCCAAATAAAGTTGCCATGATTTTATTTGAGATTTGATTGGAGTTGTAGAAAATTATCCATGAGAACAAGAATGTGAAACACAACCGTTTTGTGGAATTTTAAATTTGAATTTTGAATTTGAAATTCGAATTTGAAATTCGAATTTGAAATTTGAATTTGAAATTTAAATTTGAAATTTGAAATTTGAAATTTGAAATTTGAATTTGAAATTTGAAATTGAAATTTGAATTTGAAATTTGAATTTGAAATTTGAAATTCAAATTTTGAATCACAGTCCAAGTAGGATTCGAATTTGTTGTGGAAAATCCACAAGGTTTGAAATTCGAATTTGAGTTGGATTTGGAGAGGATAATCTTGTTAGAATCCTACTTGAATTTTGAATCCAAATCCCAACAAAAGTGGGCGAATTTTTTGAGGATAATCCTCAATGGAAAAATTCAGTTTTTGTGGATAAGATTCAAAGGAAAATTCAAGTTTCAATCCTAGTTGAATTTGGATTCTCTCCTTCCCTAAAAGTGGCCGAAATTTTGGAGCCTTTATCCAAGGAAAATTCGGTTATTTTTGGATAAGGTTGAGATAAGATTCAAGCTTGAAAATCCTAGTGGAATTTTTGATTCTCCCTTATCCATAATGGCCGAAATCTTTTGGAGGATTTTCTCCTTGTGAATTTCGGATTTTTTGGTTGAAAAAGGGAGATAAAATTCTAGTTAAAATCTTGTTAAGATTTGGATTGGATTTATCTTAGGAAAAACCGAATTTGTTGTTAGGATTATCCTATGGAAAAATTCGGATTTTTTGGTTAAAGATAAGGAAGAAAATCTTTTCCTAGCCAATTCGAATTCAGAGAATCACCTCATGCAGGTCTATAAATAGAGGTCCTGCCACTCCAGTTCTCTCAGACCACAGACTCTCAGGTGAGCAGGCTTATTGTTGCACAGCTCATCGTGACAATAAAGTTCTTTAGAGATGTGGGTGGTCGGAAGAAGACTAGCAGTGCTAGCATAAGAAGACTAGCAGTGCTAGCATAAAGTAGAGTAGGCTAGTTGGTTGAAGCCTCCGGTCACTCTCCTCCTGTTCATTGGCGTCCTTGAGGTATGAGTTTTAATTGTTGTTGATTTATTGTATATGGCATCATGAGATATTTAACGATCTAAAAATTTTTATTGTTCCGCTGCGCCACTCTGATACGTTTTTACTGGTTTATTTTCCGATAATTGGTATCAGAGCCATCTCATGACTATGCCATGCACATAAATTAGACAATTACTTAGTCTTTTTATTTATGTATGGACTTGATATTTAGAGAGTGGCATTCTAGGGTTCTTTTATGTTGTTATCATGTATTATGTATAAAGTATGTGGTTATTTTAATTTTTTGAATTATTATAAGCATGCTTGTTTATACCGGTTATGGTTCCTTAGAATTTAGAAAAATTGTATCTAGGAATTTTTATGTAACCATGGGAGCAGTTTATTAACACTGTAATTTTCCCATGGATTTTAATTCTTATCTCTTAGTTTTTTTATGGTTAGAATTTTTGTACACCGGAAACGGTTTAGGAATTTTTTATGTAATTATTCTTGGAGGAGATTGAAGATTGAAGACCTTAATTTATTTTTCCCAAAAGTTAAATTTAATTTAAAGATTGAAATTTTGATTGTGTGGAAAATTTCAATTTAATTGGGATTCAAATTAATTTTTGGAGATCCTAATAGGTAAATTGGAATATGGCATGAAAATCGAGACACGACCCCTCGGAATAGGCCGACAGGCCTTGGTGGGGCTGCAGCCCCTGCCCTCGGGCAGGATGGGGCTGCGGCAGCCCCTATGCAGGCAAACGTCACCCACGACCGCAGGCTTGGCCTGCAGCCGAGGGTGGCACAGCCTGCCCAAGGCCGGCCGCAGCCTGGGCATGCAGCCACTGGCTGCAGGCGCTGCCTGCAGCCTGCCGGCTGCTGCGCCCAGCCTGGGCGTGCAACCTGGCGCTGCAGGCTTGGCCTGCAGCCCGGCAGGCTGCACACGGGGCAACCGTGGGCTGCCAGCCCCTCCGGGGTTGGTGGCTGTCCACGGCGGCTGCCGCCTTCACGGGCGGCGGTGCAGCGGTCCAAAATTTGAAAATTTTGATTTTTAAATTTGAGATTTAATTTTAAATCATGTTTAAAAATATGTAATTGAAAATTTGAAATTTTTGAAATTACATATTATTACACATGATGTTTAAAATTGTTTAAAATTTGAATTAGAAATTTAAATTTGAAATTTGAATTTGGAGTTTGAATTTGAAATTTAAATTTTTGGAAATTTAAATTTTAAATAATTTTTGGGATGAGAAATAAATGGAAAGGCTACATAAAGATGGATACAAGGAGACGGAATAAAATTCAAGACCCAAAGAATGCTTTGGATGGAATTTTGTAATCTTTATTTTCTTTGGTCTAGGATGGAACCATGGCTTGGTTATTCTGTCAATTATTTTTCTGTGATATGTCATGGATGTATAAATATGTATTGATGGATGTTTTGTATGCATATTTGATAACATGTCATATAGGATAGGTGAGTGCCGCTCATACTATATTGATCATACATAATTTGTCAAAACTTGCATGTTTTCCAAAATATTGAGTGAGAGAGGGTTTCAAACAAAACCCACGGCCTCCATTGTTGATCCATATGTGAAAGCATGGTAACGCCTCGCGTCAGTTCTGACCTGACCACACCCCTCGGTAGGTGTTTACCGCCGCCGGTATACTAGATTGGATCTCCTATGTGGAAAACGTGTTCGGGTGCGATCCTATTCATGACCACCCCTCGGTGGCTTGGTAAGACGTGGATCGGGCTACGTAAATAATGGTTATACACTCAAGACTCGTTTAGTTATTAACCTTCCCTAGAAGCTCTGTTAACTAAACTGGTGGCCAAATAAGCGGTTATTAATATATGGCTTAACCTTGGAGGATTTAAGGTAACATATATTAATTGGACGGGGTCCATGTTCCGGCTATTTGTTCTCATGACCACCCCTCGGTGGCTTGGGGCAATAGGTGCTGAGAATTACCATTGCAATGCTACATGTTTTTTCAAGTTTCATGTAGGAACATACTTGTATGTTTTTATTTGCTAAATTATCTGTATATTTGCTTGGGCTTTGTAATGATGTCTAGTATAATTTTATTTCAGTTCAAAATGTCACCGACACCCCTCATTTCAATACTTACTAAAAATAAGTTGAATGGCGACAATTATAAAGATTGGAAAAGAAATCTATTAATAGTTCTCAGCTGCGAGAGACACAAGTTCGTACTGGACGAACCATGCCCACCTGGGCCCAAACCTGACACACCACTTGAGGAGGTCACGGTTGCCTATAATCGTTGGAGAGATTCCAATGAAATAGCTCGATGCTACATCCTTGCTAGCATGACGAGTGCTTTACAAAAGCAGCATGAGACTTATCAAGTTGCTGGGGAGATCATGGATAATCTGGAGGACATGTTCGGAGGCCAAGAAAAATTGGCTCAACAGTCCGCTATCACCAGCATTATGAACTCCAAGCAAAAGGTAGGTACTCCGGTGAAGGACCATATGATCACTCTAATGGGATTCTTCGCTGAGGCTGCCGAGAATAGTGCTGAGTTGGACTATAACACCCAGTTCGAGATGGTGTTCAAGACTCTGTCTAAAGATTTTGTGGGGTTTAAGG
This sequence comes from Antiaris toxicaria, assembly GCA_035233585.1. Classification (NCBI taxonomy): domain Eukaryota; kingdom Viridiplantae; phylum Streptophyta; class Magnoliopsida; order Rosales; family Moraceae; genus Antiaris; species Antiaris toxicaria. Next base: position 51,782,234 of record CP141153.1, read on the forward strand.
CCGCATACAATCTGGCGACAAAGGAGTTAGGACTTACCGAGCTCATGAAGCAACTACAGGCTTATGAGCGGATGATCAGGGATGAGGATACGGTCCGACCTAAAGGAGAGGCCAATTTGGTGGAATCTTCCAATCCCTCACGGAAGAGGAAGAGGCCAAATAAGAAGCAAGTGGCTTTCAGTTCTTCTAATCCTCCTGTCTCGGACGGGAAGAAGAGGAAGAAGAACAAGAAGCCGAAGGACCCTAAAAAGTCCAAATGCTTCCACTGTGGGAAGGTAGGTCACTTCAAGAAGGCTTGCCGGGAATTCCTAGCCTCCAAGGGCAAGGAAGGTAAGGAACTTCATTACTTAGAAGCGTGTTTGGTGGAAGAATTGAAAGACACATGGGTCATTGATTCGGGCGCCACTAATCATGTTTGTGTTTCTATGCACGGGTTCGTGGAAACGAGAAGTCTACATGATAGGAGCCTCTCGTTGCGGACTGGAGATGGTAGCTTTGTGGTGGCTAAGGCAGTGGGAGACGTTCATCTTTATTTTGATCAATTTAGGTTTATTTTATTGAAAGACTGTTTTTATGTTCCTAATTTTAGGAGGAACGTTATATCGGTAGCTTGTTTAATAAAGGATTCTTATTCAGTTTCTTTTAGTAAAAGAGTTGATATTCGTAGAAATAAGTCTTTTATCTGTTCTGGATAGATGGATGGAAACCTATATTTGATCAGACCAAAGATGTACTCACTGCTTGACACTGAATTAATTGATAACTCTAAAAGGTTGAAAGTTTCTCACTCTGACAAGGCGTATCTTTGGCATTTAAGACTTGGTCATATTAATCAGGATAGGATTCAAAGATTGGTGAAAGACGGTCCTCTAGAATCTCTGGAGGAGGTACGACTTCCCCAATGTGAGTCTTGTCTAGAGGATAAGATGACTAAGAGGTCTTTTGGAGCTAAGGGTACAAGGGCACAGGAGCTCTTAGAAATTGTGCACACTGACGTATGTGGCCCCATGAACGTCACAGCACGAGGAGGGTTCGAGTACTATGTCGCTTTCATAGATGATTACTCGAGGTATGGATATGTGTATCTGATGCACCGCAAGAGCGAAACCTTTGATAAATTCAAAGAGTATCGTGCGGAAGTGGAAAATCAATTGGATAAATCCATAAAGACACTTCGATCTGATCGAGGTGACGAATACCTCTCCGATGAATTTCTAGGACATCTTGTAGAGAATGGGATATTATCCCAATTGACTGCACCTGGTACTCCACAACAGAATGGTGTAGCCGAAAGGAGAAACAGAACCTTATTGGATATGGTACGGTCCATGATGAGTTACTCAACGCTGCCATTATCATTTTGGGGACATGCTTTACAAACGGCGTGCTATATTCTGAACCAGGTTCCGAGCAAATCAATTCCTAGAACTCCGTATGAATTGTGGCGTGGCAGGAAGCCCTCCCTTGGACATATGAGAATATGGGGCTGCCCGGCACATGTACTGGATGGGGATGCGAAGAAGTTGGAACCAAGATCAGAATTGTGCATGTTTGTAGGGTATCCAAAGGGAACTAAAGGAGGTCTGTTCTATAACCCGAAGGAACAAAAGGTCATTGTCTCAACCCATGCGACATTCTTGGAGGAAAGTCACATGAATGACTTTAAGCCTCGAAGCAAAGTGGTGCTAGAGGAGTTATCGGGTGAAAGAACTGCTCCACAGATTTCGGTCTTGGACGCAAGTCCGAGTTCCAGTGAAAGACCTGCAGACGATCAACAATTTAGGGTGCCTCGTCGTAGTGGGAGGGTTTCTAAGAAACCTAATTTCTTTATGTATGATGCTGAGGTATACCAGGCCGAGGCTCATGAGCATAAGGAAGATCCGGTCACATATGATGAAGCTATAAAGGATGTTGATTCTAGATCTTGGAAACAGGCTATGAACAATGAGATGGATTCTATGAAATCCAACTCTGTTTGGGAACTTGTAGATTTGCCGGATGGGATAAAACCCATTGGATGCAAATGGGTCTACAAAAGAAAGAAGGATGCGGAAGGGAGAGTGGAAACTTTCAAAGCTAGATTGGTTGCAAAGGGATACACGCAAAAGGCTGGAATCGATTACGAGGAAACCTTTTCACCTGTTGCTATGCTGAAGTCTATCCGTATTCTTCTGTCCATTGCTGCGGCTCTAGATTACGAGATCTGGCAAATGGATGTCAAGACGGCATTCTTGAATGGCCATCTTGAAGAGTGTATCTATATGATACAGCCCGAAGGGTTCGTAGTAAAAGGCCAAGATAAGAAAGTCTACAAGTTGCTTAGATCCATTTATGGATTAAAGCAGGCATCCCGCTCATGGAACCAGAGGTTTGATCAAGTGATTAAGACATTTGGTTTTGAGTAGAACGTTGATGAACCTTGTGTTTATAAGCGTATTAAGGATGGAAAAGTGGTCTTTCTGATACTCTATGTCGATGATATACTACTCATTGGGAATGATGTAGGGAATTTATCATCGGTCAAGCTTTGGTTACACCAACAGTTTGACATGAAGGACTTGGGAGAAGCTAATTATGTTCTAGGCATTCGTCTCTTCAGAGATCGAAAGAACAAAATGATAGCATTATCCCAAGCTTCATACATAGATAAAATAATTGACAAATATGCAATGCTAGAGGTAAAGAAAGGCTCACAACCTTCTATTGCCCGTTTAACTCTTTCATTGGATGACTGTCCCAAGACATCGGAAGAAAGAGAGCGTATGAGTAAGGTCCCTTATGCATCCGCTGTGGGTAGCCTTATGTACGCTATGCTTTGCACTCGCCCGGACATATGTTTTGCAGTAGGTATGGTGAGTCGATATCAAGCGAATCCTGGAACCAAGCACTGGCAAGCAGTAAAGCATATACTCAAGTATCTTAAGAGAACGAGGGATTATATGCTAGTGTATTCTGGAGGGGACCTAACACCCGTAGGATACACGGACTCAGACTTCCAGACTTGTAAGGATTCGAGAAAATCGACATCTGGATCATTGTTTTTACTCGGAGGAGGTGCCATTGTGTGGAGGAGCGTGAAGCAGGGCTGCACAGCTGACTCTACTATGGAGGCTGAGTATGTGGCTGCGGCTGAGGCATCTAAAGAAGCGGTTTGGCTCCGCAAGTTCTTTAGAGACCTTGAGGTCATTCCGGGTGTTGACAAGCCTATCACACTTTACTGTGATAATACAGGGGCTATTGCCAACACAAGGGAATCTCGGCACCACAAGAGGACCAAGCACATCGATCGGAGGTATCACATTATTAGAGGGCATGTGGAGACAGGACAAGTGGATGTATGTAAGATCGCGTCCGAGGACAACATCGCTGATCCCTTTACTAAGACTTTGGTAGCTAGAAGCTTTGAGAGGCATGTAGAGGCGATGGGGATGCGTAACATGGCCCATCTACTGGCTTAGGGCAAGTGGGAGATTGTTAGGAAATGCCCTAAGTATTAGAGACATTTTTGATGTATTCATTTTGAACTGGATAATAAAATTATATATAGAGGTTATTCATTACATTGCTATCTGTCCTCGTCTTATTTACATGTTAAAGTAAATATAAGCAATATGGCTCACTGACTGCTTGTGTTAAAACTGTTAGAACGTTGCATGCAATGGACTTTTGTATGCGAGAAGACAATGTTCTAAAGTTAGCAGTCTAAACTATGGTCTGTAGTCTATGGGGTTAGACCGAGCATCTAACTCATGTTAAGACTATTATGTTGTGTAAAGCCTTGGAGGGGATGGTCTGTCTTGACTGTCTGGAGCTGGACTCCCAAGTAGAGACATGGATATGTTGCTTGGTGGTGACATATTAGACCGGGACTAAAGCGTGATTGATCTACGTAGTCCGCTATGAGTGGATCAATCTGCTTTTGACGTTCATTGTGCAATAACCTTAATCCTGAGTAAATGAACTACTTCATGTATATGACTTGTGTACTTTGATGTTCCAATGGCTAAAGCGTCTCAGAGGTAGTAAGCTTATAGACCGGTTCGTTGGGTACATGACTTGTATACGATGAAGGGTTTGTTTGCAGAAATCGGAATCATTGCTCTGAGGAGTTAAAGGTATCCTCTTAAAGGCATTATACTGAATGTGAAAATGGACAAGGCCTTGGGTCGTCTGCTGGGCGGATGACTTCTTATTCACATATGGTGAATAATCATTTTCTTGATTCGGTAGTATAATGGAACTTTAAGATAGCCTAATCAGTAGGATTAAACGGACTTTGACCTAAGGCTGATCATGGATATCATATGAGGGTTTTGCATATATGACAAGGTCATTGGATGGTAGCTCGTCACAGGCTTACATAATACGGTATATAATTGGGAGTTCAGTTTCAGGTTTATAGTGGTGTGACTCTGAAATTAGTGATCATATGATTGAGTTGTTCGGTACAGAATGATGATCATATGGAATCATGGGAGCCCGATTATATATGTCCAATCAGTCCCTCTACTAGCTCCACATAATTCCTTAACGTTTGGCAAATTGATTTGTGTATGCTATTGGCTAGTTTATTATGCATGGATGGTGATGACACAGGATTAGGATGATAGACAAGATTCTCTCCGATTGGATTCAGATTTTGTTTTTGGATAATAGAGTACACAATTATTCGAACTCCAAATAAAGTTGCCATGATTTTATTTGAGATTGGATTGGAGTTGTAGAAAATTATGCATGAGAACAAGAATGTGAAACACAACCGTTTTGTGGAATTTGAAATTTGAATTTCGAATTTGAAATTTGAATTTGAAATTCGAATTTGAAATTTGAATTTGAAATTTAAATTTGAAATTTGAAATTTGAATTTGAAATTTGAATTTGAAATTTGAAATTCAAATTTTGAATCACAGTCCAAGTAGGATTCGAATTTGTTGTGGAAAATCCATAAGGTTTGAAATTCGAATTTGAGTTGGATTTGGAGAGGATAATCTTGTTAGAATCCTACTTGAATTTTGAATCCAAATCCCAACAAAAGTGGGCGAATTTTTTGAGGATAATCCTCAATGGAAAAATTCAGTTTTTGTGGATAAGATTCAAGGGAAAATTCAAGTTTCAATCCTAGTTGAATTTGGATTCTCTCCTTCCCTAAAAGTGGCCGAAATTTTGGAGCCTTTATCCAAGGAAAATTCGGTTATTTTTGGATAAGGTTGAGATAAGATTCAAGCTTGAAAATCTTAGTGGAATTTTTGATTCTCCCTTATCCATAATGGCCGAAATCTTTTGGAGGATTTTCTCCTTGTGAATTTCAGATTTTTTGGTTGAAAAAGGGAGATAAAATTCTAGTTAAAATCTTGTTAAGATTTGGATTGGATTTATCTTAGGAAAAACCGAATTTATTGTTAGGATTATCCTATGGAAAAATTCGGATTTTTTGGTTAAAGATAAGGAAGAAAATCTTTTCCTAGTCCAATTCGAATTCAGAGAATCACCTCATGCAGGTCTATAAATAGAGGTCCTGCCACTCCAGTTCTCTCAGACCACAGACTCTCAAGTGAGCAGGCTTATTGTTGCACAGCTCATCGTGACAATAAAGTTCTTTAGAGATCTGGGTGGTCGGAAGAAGACTAGCAGTGCTAGCATACCGATCGAGGTTCAGAGTGCCCACACACTCAGCCATTCGGGAATTGGAGAATAGTAGAGAAGGCTAGTTGGTTGAAGCCTTCGGTCACTCTCCTCCTGTTAATTGGCGTCCTTGAGGTATGAGTTTTAATCGTTGTTGATTTACTGTATATGGCATCATGAGATATTTAACGATCTAAAAACTTTTATTGTTCCGCTGCGCCACTCTGATACGTTTTTACCGGTTTATTTTCCTACAAACTTTGACCACTATTCATACATGAATAGTAAGGTTGACCACACCACTGTATCACACTAGTACATCTATCGCTATGTTAGTGCTCTCACTAAACTGTCTTATGCTCAATTATGGCACAGTTTCAGTTTTAGGTCATTATCTTTATTTACATTCTGGTTTTGAGCTCAGGTTGGCAGTACCATTTAAGTGCGCATGACTGGGAGCGGTACATTAGTGCTGACCTCCACAGCCTTATCTCATAGCCCCGAAGGCAAAATTTTACATGACTAGGAGCGGTACATCAGTGCTGACCTCCACAGCCTTATTCTCATAGCCCCGAAGGCAAAATAGTACCTCCCTGTACGGAAGGCTGGTACGCCAGAAAGTGGTTTCATTACCGACTTTTTAAAATTCTAACCCAGTGACTTCACATTGTCCCGTGGTTAGGAATGGTTCACATTTTAATTTTAGGTGAGTGAGTTTCATTAACCTCGCTCTAGTGCCCGAAGCATAATTAACCATGTGTCCCATTCTTATAGTGCCCGTAGCACATTACGTCTCTCTCTCTATTCTATCATAGTGCCCCTAGCACATATGTACCTAACTTATAGTTAGTACATTAAAGTTAGCACAATCTTGCTATATGTTGCAAACAGGTAAATGTTTGAACTTACCTTATCAGACTGTTCCCTTTCTCTCTCTTGGATCTTAAATCGCCTTCCTTGTAGGCCGATTTTGGGATCCTACAGACAAAACTATGTCTGTTAATTTCTTTCCCATTTATAGCTTTTATTTTTCATTAAAAAGCTTAAATAAAACCTATTTATAACTTTTTAGGTTTTATTTATTATTTTCACCATTTTCCCTCAACTTTTACAAAATTACGATTTTACCCCAATATTTTGGCAAAATTGCAGTTTTGCCCCTGACGGAATTTTATCGATCCAGACTGCATTTTTGGCTCTCAGGAACTTTTCTGACTCTTTTCTAATCATTACCGGGTTCGTTTCTATTTTATTTCCACTTTTTGCTTTCCCGGCCCTCGGGAAGCACTATTCCGACCCTTACGTCGGTTTAGCGATTTTCTATCGTTTCGGAGTCTCAAATGGACGTTTCACTAGTATTTAAAACGTTCATCTAGACTTTCCCGACCTAGGTCTCCGAGGCTCGGGTTTTCCGTTCCCGACTCGGACCTTTATTTCATTTCCAAAAACGCCCCCCCCTCGGGGTCGGTTTTTCAATTTCACTCACGTTTTTCATTTTCAAGGGGACGGGTTACTATTCACGACCCACCCCTTAAATTTTTTCCTTATTCAATTTTTCCGTTAAGGACTCGGGTTTCCGTCCCGGCCCTAACTTTTATTTTAAATTCCTATTTTACCCCGAATGCCGTTTTTGAAATTTCGGCAGCATTTCGGCGTAATTTTAAGGCTTCCGGCGTTAGGTACGCCTCGAACCGTATGTACCTGCCACGTACTATACCACAAGCCTATTTTATGTAAAAGTTTTCCGAACTTTTACATAAAAACCCACAAAATTCCAATTCCACATTATCACCCACATAACAAAATTTTTTCACAATTTTACCCTTAATTTGGTTTCGGTTTTCACAACCAAACCAAACCAAATTTTGTCAAACTTTCACCACACTTTAGGCCATTCAAATGTCACGTTTTTAACACATTTTCAAGCCCATTTTCTTTGCATTTTCAACCAAATTTCCTAGGGTTTTTACCCTTGTATAACCCACGGCCAAAGAATGAAAACATGCCAAACAATTTTGTTTCATTCTTTCCATTATAAATTCATCATTTGCATATTGAAATGCATAATTCCAATCAACCAAATACCACATAAAACCATGAAAATTTTTCTTCCAAACCATTGTTAAACCCCACGGCCATTTAATGTAATTCACACCAAGAATTTTTTTAAGCTTTTCACCTTGACATACAAGCTTTATTCTTCACCAATTTCAACTTTGAAAGCATATTAGCAATTAACCACAACTTTTCTCATTGGTTACTCAAGGTAACCCACGGATTTTCCCTTGAAAAACCAACAAAATTTCGGTTTTTCTTTACACAATTTGCATGGTTTTCTTACTTATTACATCCTTAACAAAACCCAACATCAATTTCCATGAAAAACAACCAAAATTTTTTCACCCTCCAATCACTATTCACCCACGGATTTCATTGAAAAAAACCATGAAAAATTCAAGTGCAAGGGAAGTTACCTTGGTCTAATGCTTCCTTTGTCTTCAAGGAACACTTTGACACTCTTTTTTGTGAAGAAAAGTTGAAGAAAATCTTGGTTTCCCTTGGGTGGCTCACGTAGACTCCATGGAAGAAACTTAGAAAATTTTTTTTCTTTTGGTTTGGCTTGAAAAATGGGTCTCGGCCAATATGTTACTAAGTTGCCGACTTAATGAAACCAAATGCCAATTAATTTAGCCTTCCACCAATGAGAATTAGACATCTTTCAACTTAATTCTTTCTCCATTTTTCAAAAATTAAAAAGGGTAAATTTTGGCCAAATCTTGGCCTTTAGATCAAAAGCTAAATGAATCATGGCCTTTCATTCCACCAACCACCATATTTCCTTCATTTATAATTCTTGATTTATGATGTCATAATTGTAAAAGTGAAAGTTGACTTTGACTTTCACTATTCACATTAATTCGACTACTTTTTGACCGATGCCGGTTCGAGCCGAAATTTTCCTGAAATCGTCCCGGCGTGTTCCTGAGGTCTCCTGTGCAGTCGGATCAATTTAATCTGCTTCCGTTTGATCAAAATCAATCCTGGAAGTTTACCGTCTTTTATTGGCTCGGTTAGGGTTTTCAATGCCGATTTTGGCACCGTTTCACCCGTTTCAACTCAGTGAATTTTTCCAACACTGAATTCTTACTCGTCAGTATTGTTAGAACATTTTCATATATTCTAAACAATATAAACACATTTATTTCACTCTTTAAATAGTACAAATTGTTATATACATACAATTGTACATTTTCAGCCGAGAACTGCCTGAATTTCCCGGTTGTCACATTCACCCCTCCTTATAAAATTTTCGTCCTCAAAAATTAGAACAAATGGGGGTATGATTTCCTCATCTCATCTTCTCGTTCCCACGTAGCTTCTTTAATGTTATGATTTTTCCACAAAATCTTCACTAGTGGGATTACCTTATTCCTCAGTACTTTCTCTTCACGAGCTAGTACTTGAATAGGCTGTTCCTCGTATGTCAAATCCTCGTGGATTTGAATAGGCTCATGGTTCAACACATGGGACGAATCTGGTATATACTTTCTCAGCATTGACACATGAAATACGTTATGCACTGTCGACAATTCTGGAGGTAGCGCTAATCTGTAAGCGACCTTTCCAATGCGTTCGATAATTTCATAAGGTCCAATGTATCTTGGACTCAGTTTCCCTTTCTTACCGAAACGCATAATCCCCTTCATAGGTGATATCTTGAAAAACACGAAGTCTCCTTCATCAAACTCCAAGGATCTTCGCCTTTTATCTGCGTAGCTCTTTTGTCGGCTTTGCGCAATTTTCATTTGATGCTGAATTCTAGCAACTGCATCGGAAGTCTCTTGCATAAAATCTATCTTATGCAACTGCTTTTCTCACAAATCGTACCAATGTAATGGTGATCTGCACTTCCGTCCATACAAAGCCTCGTAAGGTGCCATGCCTATTGAAGCTTGGTAACTATTATTGTACGAGAATTCAATCAATGGTAGCTTCTCGTTCCAAATTCCCGCAAAATCCATAAGCAAGCTCGAAGCATGTCCTCTAACGTCTGAATTATCCGCTCTGACTGCCCGTCTGTTTGCGGATGAAAAGCCGTACTGAGTCTCAATTTAGTACCCATGGCCTCTTGCACACACTTCCAGAAATTCGAACTGAACCGTGCATCTCGATCTGATACAATGGATTTCGGTACTCCATGTAGTCTGACGACATGAGTTATGTACAGCTGAGCCAACTTTTCCAGCGAAAAAGTCATCTGGACAGCTACGAACCGTGCCGTCTTGGTCAGTCTGTCCACAATAACCCAAATGGCGTCATAACCTTCTCGGGTTTTTGGGAGTCCCACTACAAAATCCATCGTAATGTGTTCCCATTTGCATTCAGGAATCTCCAATGGTTCCAATCTTCCTGCTGGATGTTTATGTTCCGCTTTGATTCTCTGACAGGTCATGCATCTGCTCACGAATTTCGCTATATCGTTCTTCATCCCTTTCCACCAGAACTGTAACTTCAAGTCCTGATACATCTTGCTAGCTCCGGGATGAACCGAATAGGGTGTCTCGTGGGCCTCTGACATGATCCGTCTTCTAAGTTCCTCATCAGTTGGAACATTTATCCTTCCTTGATAAAGGATTATTCCATCCTTGGAAATTCCTTCTTGAGAACTTGTCATTGCTGGATTTCGCCTCTGAGCTTCCTTTATATCCTCAAATGGCGATGATTCCACTTGGAGTGCAGCTAATCTTCCAGATATCAGCTCCAAGTTCAACGAATTTATCTCTTGCTGCAATGGCTTCGGAAGCCTTTTTATTGGTAGCTGGTGCGATATGGTAGACTTTCTACTTAAAGCATCCGCTACACGGTTGGCCTTTCCTGGATGGTATAGGATTTCACAATCATAATCCTTCACCAGTTCCAACCATCGTCTCTGTCGCATATTGAGCTCTTTTTGCGTGAAGAAATACTTCAAGCTTTGGTGATCAGTGAAAATCTGACATTGAGCTCCATAGAGATAGTGTCGCCAAATTTTAAGTGCGAACACTACTGCAGCAAGTTCATGGTCATGCGTAGGATAATTCCTTTCATGCTCCTTTAATTGACGGGAAGCATAAGCAATCACCTTGCCATTTTGCATTAGGACTGCTCCCAATCCTATTTTTGATGCATCACTGTAGATCACAAACTTCTCCCCTTCAGTGGGAAGCGTAACGATTGGTGCGCTTGTCAGCCGTCTCTTTAACTCCTGGAAGCTTTTTTCGCATTCCATAGTCCACTCGTATTTCCTTTCCTTGCATGTAAGAGCAGTAAGAGGTGCAGCTAGTCACGCGAATCCCTCTACAAATCGCCGATAATAACCAGCCAATCCCAAGAAACTGCGTATTTCCGTCACACTCTTGGGTGCAGGCCACTGGTTAATTGCCTCTACCTTTGTCGGATCTACAGCAATACCTTCCTGGGATACAACATGTCCGAGGAAATGTACTCTGTCCAGCCAAAATTCACATTTTGAGAATTTGGCATACAGTTGATGCTTCCATATCGTATTCAACACGATCCTCAGGTGCTCCTTGTGCTCCTCATGAGTCTTCGAGTATATAAGAATGTCATCAATAAATACAATGACAAACTTATCCAGATACTCTTTAAAAATCCTGTTCATCAAGTCCATGAACGCTGCCGGCGCATTTGTTAATCCGAATGGCATCACAAGGAACTCGTAGTGCCCATAACGAGTCCTAAACGCCGTCTTAGGAATATCACTTTCTTTAATTCTCAGCTGGTGATATCCTGATCGTAAGTCGATCTTGGAAAATACCGCTGCGCCTTTTAACTGGTCGAATAGGTCATCAATTCTAGGTAATGGATACCTATTTTTGATCATAACCTTATTCAACTCCCGGTAATCAATGCACAAACGGAATGTTCCATCCTTTTTCTTGACGAATAACACAGGTGCACCCCATGGAGAAAAACTCGACCCGATGAATCCCTTATCCAAAAGCTCCTTTAATTGTTCCTGCAGCTCCTTTAACTCCATTGGAGCCATGCGGTATGGTGCTTTGGAAATAGGTGTCGTTCTAGGCATCAACTCAATTTCGAACGAGACTTCTCTCTCTGGCGGTATCCCTGGTAACTCTTCTGGAAATACGTCAAGAAACTCATTAACCACAGGAACATCTTCAGGTTGAAGCTTCTGTTCCTCTGTAGTATCCACCACATATGCCAGATATCCCATGCAACCACTGGCTATCAGCTTGCTTGCTCTCAGCGAACTGATGATCATCTTCCCGGGTCTTCGAGAAGTATCAACATACTCGAAACTCCCTTCTTCCTCGGGTTGGAAGACTATCTTTCGATTTCGGCAGTCGATCGTAGCTCGGTATTTCCCTAGGAAATCCATGCCTAGAATCACGTCATAATCCATGATCTCCATTACGATCAACTCAGCATATAGTTCCCTATTTGCCACATATACTGGTACATAGGGTAACCAGTAACTGGACAACAATACTTCCCCAGAAGGTAAAGCTGTCTTAAATACCCTTCCCATATTGTCCTTAGGAAGTCCTATCTTGTCAGCAAATGCATAGGAAACAAATGAATGCGTAGCACCGGAATCAAATAGTACAGAGGCTACATGACTAGCGACAGGAAGCTGACCTGTCACCACGTTTGATGTTCCTGCCTCTGCGTCTTCCTTGCTGTAGGCCATCACACGAGCATCAGCACGTGACATTCGCTCCTGGCGTTGCGGCCTCACTGGTGACTCTTCCACTCTGGCTTGAAGGGAATGAGCTTGTGGGCGTGTCTGGTGCTGTTGGGAAGTGCCTGTCCACCCTGCCTATTTGGACAGTTCCTGGCATAATGGCCTTCCTTTCCACATTCGTAGCAAACAAGTGGCCCAAATCTGCATTGCCCAGAATGTCTCTTCCCGCATGTAGGGCAGTTTTGCACATTAGACTCTGCATTACCAGCTGTTCTTCGCTGCTGGTTTCGATTATTGCCCTGGTGATTCCCAGAAAAATTCCCTTTTCTCTTATTTTGCTGGGATCCTTGACTATTGCCCTGGCTTGGTTTCGCATTCTGACTAGGCTTGCTCGATTGACCAACTTGTGTAGACTTCGCCAAAGCCTTCTCCTTCTTCTTTGCCTCCCAGTGTTTCTCTCTTTCCTCTTTCTGTCGAGCTACATGGAACTCAGCTCTAATGGCCCGACTCACACAGTCTGCTACAGAAGTAGGTGATACTAGTCCAGTGTCTACTAACGCAGCAATTTCCGGCCTGAACATCCCGATCATTTTCTGTATCTTTTCCCTCTCAGTAGGGACCACATAGGGACATAGACGGGATAACTGGTCGAACTTTCGGCAGACTTCACTTACCGACATGTTCCCTTGTGTCAACTCTGAGAATTCTTTCTGTTGCTGTCTCAGAGATGCAGGGTCGTAATATTTCTGGTTAAATTCTTCCAGAAATTCCGCCCAACTCATGGTAGACACGTCTCTCCTCATTCGCACAGTGTCCCACCAAAAACGAGCATCTTTTCTCAGCACAAAAGACGCACATGCAACCTTCTCGCGGTCGGTTAGGTTCATGAACTCCATGATCACTTGTAATGATGACAACCAGTCTTCAGCCTCTAGCGGATTTGTAGACCCTTCAAATTCTGGCGGTCTCATGCGCCTAAATCTTTCATAGAGGGGTTCCAAATTCAATACTGGTTGTGGTTCAGGAGCTCTCTCATGTACTGCAGCTGGAGGAATAACTGGATCTACCTTAGCTTGTTGTTCTACTTGGGTACCCTCAGAGCCTTGTCTCTATTCTAGCTCCTCTACCCGTCGTCTCAGATTCGCATTTTCTTGCATCTGAGCTTCTAACAAAGCTTGTATCTGATCCAGTCTCTCCATAATATCAGGACGTCGCTCTCATCCCTCTGGTCGATTTCGCAAATCCACCATCTTGCCTATTGTCCTATTATGGCACAATAATTCACCGTTAGCTTTTCCATAACCACATTCGTAAAATCATATCAATTCACGAAATTTAGGGTAATGTAAAGCCACATCATTGTAACACATCATCGTATAACATATAATCATTTTGATATATCGTTCATAGCAAAACATTTATATGTCATACATAGTCATCACCAGTCATATATACATCGGCCTGAGGTACAAAATGGCCACAATTCTATACAAAAGAGCTTTTCTCTAAGTTACTTATGTACATATACACATCTACTGGTCACTCATTCCCCGCATCTGGGACTAGAGGATATTCTTCCAGATCCTCATCGTCATCTGGCTCATCTGAGTCATCACCACTCCTAGGTAATATTCCCTATCCAGAGTCATCACCTCTTCGTGGTCTAGACGGTCCGGCCTCATGATCATTCATCATTCGTCTCGACCCGAAGATGCGTGCAAACATCTCATCTTGACCCAGTGTCTCTCGTCGACTCTGCGTCAGATGCTCGATCAGAATCTCTCTCTCGATCGCCCTGATCGTTACCACGAACTCTTGGAGCGTCGGAGGAAACGGCTTGATCACCCTCGGTCTCAGCTCCAAGGATAAGCCTTTCCAGAACAGCTCGCAACAGTTTTCTTCAGTGAGGTTGGGCAATGGACATCTTCTCCTGATGGTCTCCTCAAACCGCGCTGCATAAGACATCACTGTCTCACCAGACAGCATGACCATCCTCTCGGTCTGGAGAATGTAATCCCTGACCTCATCGAATCCAGGGTACGCAGGTGCATCAGCCTCTCGTCTCTCTGGAGGTGCTGGAGCAGGTGCTGGATCCCTAGGTTGAAACTGATCAGCCAACCGCTGACAGAACTCAGCCCAACTGAATCCCAATAAAATCTCCTGGTCGCAATATTGCCAGAACACTCGAGCGTCTCCCTGAAACATACTGACTGCCAATTGTATCCACATATCTCGATCTATGTCACATATCGCCATAATCCTCTCGATAGCATGGAGCCAGTCCTTGGTCTCCATCGACTGTCGTCCACCGTCGAACATAGGAGGACTACTAGCTCGAAATGCCTGTACTGCCCGTGCCGACACTCTCACCCCAATATGTTGGCGTCCACCAACAACTGGAATGTCCACTATTACCGGTGGATGAACTATCAGTCGTGGCTGCACTATCTCTACTGGCGCTGGCACTGGTGCTGGTACTGGTACGGGAGGTCTCTCGGGTACCGGGGGTCTAACTACCGGCCTTTGGGAAATGGGCGGCCTCACAATAGGTCTCGTCCATACCCGTAATACCCCTCTCGGTCGTGGTAGCTGTTGTCTCACATATGGAGGTCTGGTCATCGTGCTACCTATAAGATAATTATTTTCGCATAAGAAAATAATTAACTAAACTTAAGTAAACTACTTACTTGGATAGCGGTACAGGATGCGCAAAGTGTCAAATCAGGATATGGTCACACTGCTCTGATAGACAACTTTGACGGCAGTTGGTATTTAAAACCAAATCAGTCACAAACCTTGCTCTGATATACCAACTGTGGCAGCAGTTGGTATTATAAACCACACCAATCTCAGACCTTGCTCTGATACCAACTGTGGCGGCCCGCCCCTCGTAGAGATCATACAATACTATTACAGTTGAGCTTATCGCTAACTGCGATAGATTGTATTCTCATGGGTCACCGGTTTATCTCTCTCTCTCTTTTAAAATCATGACGTTTTTGGGGAAAAATTTTTTTTTTCTTGAAACATCATATAAAGTCTTTTTCCACTATTTACTTTGTTGATAAGTACAAAGTAATATAAATAATACAGTACTTTTGTAAAATATATATATAATTACAAAAGAACTGTTTCCCCCTTTTTTTTTTCCCTTCACTTTAACGCTCAGCGGGAAGACTCTGGCAGTACCATATCCCTCGCCCAGTTATCCCATTTGACACGCGCCATCCCGTACGCCATCCAGTCAAACAAGCTACTGAGCTGGTCGCTTACCTGCAACATTAGTAAAAATGGTGAGCTACAGGCTCAGTAAGTTCAAACATGCAAGAAATAAAATTTCTATGAATAGTAGTATTCATTATGAATAGTATCGTTGACCACTATTCATACGTGAATACTAACTTTGACCACTATTCATACGTGAATAGTAAGGTTGACCACACCACTGTATCACACTAGTACATCTACCGCGATGTTAGTGCTCTCACTAAACTGTCTTATGCTCAATTATGGCACAGTTTCAGTTTTAGGTCATTATCTTTATTTACGTTCTAGTTTTGAGCTCAGGTTGGCAGTACCATTTAAGTGCGCATGACTGGGAGCGGTACATTAGTGCTGACCTCCACAGCCTTATCTCATAGCCCCGAAGGCAAAATTTTACATGACTAGGAGCGGTACATCAGTGCTGACCTCCACAGCCTTATTCTCATAGCCCCGAAGGCAAAATAGTACCTCCCTGTACGGAAGGCTGGTACGCCAGAAAGTGGTTTCATTACCGACTTTTTAAAATTCTAACCCGGTGACTTCACATTGTCCCGTGGTTAGGAATGGTTCACATTTTAATTTTAGGTGAGTGAGTTTCATTAACCTCGCTCTAGTGCCCGAAGCACAATTAACCATGTGTCCCATTCTTATAGTGCCCGTAGCACATTTCGTCTCTCTCTCTATTCTATCATAGTGCCCGTAGCACATATGTACCTAACTTATAGTTAGTACATTAAAGTTAGCACAATCTTGCTATATGTTGCAGACAGGTAAATGTCTGAACTTACCTTATCAGACTGTTCCCTTTCTCTCTCTTGGATCTTAAATCGCCTTCCTTGTAGGCCGATTTTGGGATCCTACAGACAAAACTATGTCTGTTAATTTATTTCCCATTTATAGCTTTTATTTTTCATTAAAAAGCTTAAATAAAACCTATTTATAACTTTTTAGGTTTTATTTATTATTTTCACCATTTTCCCTCAACTTTTACAAAATTACGATTTTACCCCAATATTTTGGCAAAATTGCAGTTTTGCCCCTGACGGAATTTTATCGATCCAGACTGCATTTTTGGTCTCAGGAACTTTTCTGACTCTTTTCTAATCATTACCGGGTTTGTTTCTATTTTATTTCCACTTTTTGCTTTCCCGGCCCTCGGGAAGCACTATTCCGACCCTTACGTCGGTTTAGCGATTTTCTATCGTTTCGGAGTCTCAAATGGACGTTTCACTAGTATTTAAAACGTTCATCTAGACTTTCCCGACCTAGGTCTCCGAGGCTCGGGTTTTCCGTTCCCGACTCGGACCTTTATTTCATTTCCAAAAACGCCCCCCCCTCGGGGTCGGTTTTTCAATTTCACTCACGTTTTTCATTTTCAAGGGGACGGGTTACTATTCATGACCCACCCCTTAAATTTTTTCCTTATTCAATTTTTCCGTTAAGGACTCGGGTTTCCGTCCCGGCCCTAACTTTTATTTTAAATTCCTATTTTACCCCGAATGCCGTTTTTGAAATTTCGACAGCATTTCGGCGTAATTTTAAGGCTTCCGGCGTTAGGTACGCCTCGAACCGTATATACCTGCCACGTACTATACCACAAGCCTATTTTATGTAAAAGTTTTCCAAACTTTTGCATAAAAACCCACAAAATTCCAATTCCACATTATCACCCACATAACAAAATTTTTTCACAATTTTACCCTTAATTTGGTTTCGGTTTTCACAGCCAAACCAAACCAAATTTTGTCAAACTTTCACCACACTTTAGGCCATTCAAATGTCACGTTTTTAACACATTTTCAAGCCCATTTTCTTTGTATTTTCAACCAAATTTCCTAGGGTTTTTACCCTTGTATAACCCACGGCCAAAGAATGAAAACATGCCAAACAATTTTGTTTCATTCTTTCCATTATAAATTCATCATTTGCATATTGAAATGCATAATTCCAATCAACCAAATACCACATAAAACCATGAAATTTTTTCTTCCAAACCATTGTTAAACCCCACGGCCATTTAATGTAATTCACACCAAGAATTTTTTTAAGCTTTTCACCTTGACATACAAGCTTTATTCTTCACCAATTTCAACTTTGAAAGCATATTAGCAATTAACCACAACTTTTCTCATTGGTTACTCAAGGTAACCCACGGATTTTTCCTTGAAAAACCAACAAAATTTCGGTTTTTCTTTACACAATTTGCATGGTTTTCTTACTTATTACATCCTTAACAAAACCCAACATCAATTTCCATGAAAAACAACCAAAATTTTTCCATCCTCCAATCACTATTCACCCACGGATTTCATTGAAAAAAACCATGAAAAATTCAAGTGCAAGGGAAGTTACCTTGGTCTAATGCTTCCTTTGTCTTCAAGGAACACTTTGACACTCTTTTTTGTGAAGAAAAGTTGAAGAAAATCTTGGTTTCCCTTGGGTGGCTCACGTAGACTCCATGGAAGAAACTTAGAAAATTTTTTTTCTTTTGGTTTGGCTTGAAAAATGGGTCTCGGCCAATATGTTACTAAGTTGCCGACTTAATGAAACCAAAGGCCAATTAATTTAGCCTTCCACCAATGAGAATTAGACATCTTTCAACCTAATTCTTTCTCCATTTTTCAAAAATTAAAAAAGGTAAATTTTGGCCAAATCTTGGCCTTTAGATCAAAAGCTAAATGAATCATGGCCTTTCATTCCACCAACCACCATATTTCCTTCATTTATAATTCTTGATTTATGACGTCATAATTGCAAAAGTGAAAGTTGACTTTGACTTTCACTATTCACATTAATTCGACTACCTTTTGACCGATGCCGGTTCGAGCCGAAATTTTCCTGAAATCATCCCGGCGTGTTCCTGAGGTCTCCTGTGCAGTCGGATCAATTTAATCTGCTTCCGTTTGATCAAAATCAATCCTGGAAGTTTACCGTCTTTTATTGGCTCGGTTAGGGTTTTCAATGCCGATTTTGGCACCGTTTCACCCGTTTCAACTCAGTGAATTTTTCCAACACTGAATTCTTACTCGTTAGTATTGTTAGAACATTTTCATATATTCTAAACAATATAAATACATTTATTTCACTCTTTAAATAGTACAAATTGTTATATACATACAATTGTACATTTTCATCCGAGAACTGCCTGAATTTCCCGGTTGTCACAGTAAAGTAGTGAAACAAGCTTAAAAGTGTGTTTCTATTTTTACGTACTTTAAAGTAACAAGACTCCAAAATATATTTTGGAAAAAAAACAAAAAGTATTAAGAAGTACGTATATATTTATGTATACACAATTTTCAAGAATTAGTAGTTTCCTCCAGTTAAAAAAAAAATTCCTAGTTTTTCAAGAACAAATCTTTTAAACCCCAAGAAGAAGAAAGTTATAGAGACAAGCAAGCTAAGTAAGACTAAGCAAAGAATAAAGAAAGCAAGCAAGATAAGGTGGACGATCTAAGCTAGAGGGGTCACCCACATAGCTCTAAGGAGTTAAAGGTATCCTCTTAAAGGCATTATACTGAATCTGAAAATGGACAAGGCCTTGGGTCGTCTGCTGGGCGGATGACTTCTTATTCACATATGGTGAATAATCATTTTCTTAATTTGGTAGTATAATGGAACTTTAAGATAGCCTGATCAGTAGGATTAAACGGACTTTGACCTAAGGCTGATCATGGATATCATATGAGGGTTTTGCATATATGACAAGGTCATTGGATAGTAGCTTGTCACAGGCTTACGTAATACGGTATATAATTAGGAGTTCAGTTTCAGGTTTATAGTTGTGTGACTCTGAAACTAGTGATCATATGATTGAGTTGTTCGGTACAGAATGATGATCATATGGAATCACGGGAGCCCGATTATATATGTCCAATCAGTCCCTCTACTAGTTTCACATAATTCTTTAACGTTTGGAAAATTGGTTTGTGTATGCTATTGGCTAGTTTATTATGCATGGATGGTGATGACACAGGATTAGGATGGTAGACAAGATTCTCTCCGGTTGGATTCAGATTTTGTTTTGGATAATAGAGTACACAATTACTCGAACTCCAAATAAAGTTGCCATGATTTTATTTGAGATTGGATTGGAGTTATAGAAAATTATCCATGAGAACAAGAATTTGAAACACAACCGTTTTATGGATTTTGAAATTTGAAATTTGAATTTTGAAATTTGAAATTTGAATTTTGAATTTTGAAATTTGAAATTTGAAATTTGAATTTTGAATTTGAATTTTGAATTTGAAATTTGAATTTGAAATTCGAATTTGAAACTTGAATTTGAAATTTAAATTTGAAATTTGGAATTTGAAATTTGAAATTTGAATTTGAAATTCAAATTTGAAATTTGAAATTCAAATTTTGAATCACAGTCCAAGTGGGATTCGAATTTGTTGTGGAAAATCCACAAGGTTTGAAATTCAAATTTGAGTTGGATTTGGAGAGGATAATCTTGTTAGAATCCTACTTGAATTTTGAATCTAAATCCTAACAAAAATGGACGAAATTTTGAGGATAATCCTCAATGGAATTTTGGTTTTTGTGGATAAGGTTCAAGGGAAGATTCAAGTTTCAATCCTAGTTGAATTTGGATTCTCTCATTCCCTGAAAAGTGGCCGAAATTATGGAGGAAGTCTCCTAGGAAAATTCGGTTATTTTGGATAAGGTTGAGATAAGATACAAGCTTGAAAATCCTAGTGGAATTTTGATTCTCCCTTATCCTAAATGTGGCCGAATATTTGGAGAAAAATCTCCTAGTAAATTTCGCATTTTTTGGTTGAAAAAGGGAGATAAAATTCTAGTTAAAATCTTGTTTAGATTTGGATTGATTTTATCCTTAAAAAACCGAATTTCATTGTTGGGATTTTCCCATGAAAAAATTCAGATTTTTATGGTTATGGATAAGAGAGAATATCTTTTCCTAATCCAATTCGAATTCAGAGAA
This sequence comes from Antiaris toxicaria, assembly GCA_035233585.1. Classification (NCBI taxonomy): domain Eukaryota; kingdom Viridiplantae; phylum Streptophyta; class Magnoliopsida; order Rosales; family Moraceae; genus Antiaris; species Antiaris toxicaria. The sequence continues at coordinate 51,802,780 of CP141153.1, forward strand.
TCACCTCATGCAGGTCTATAAATAGAGGTCCTGCCACTCTAGTTATCTCAGACCACAGACTCTCAGGTGAGCAGGCTTATTGTTGCACAGCTCATCGTGACAATAAAGTTCTTTAGAGATCTGGGTGGTCGGAAGAAGACTAGCAGTGCTAGCATACCGATCGAGGTTCAGAGTGCCCACACACTCAGCCATTCAGGAATTGGAGAATAGTAGAGTAGGCTAGTTGGTTGAAGCCTCCGGTCATTCTCCTCCTACAAGATTGGCGTCCTTGAGGTATGAGTTTTAATAGTTGTTGGTTTATTGTATATGGCATCATGAGATATTTAACGATCTAAAAATTTTTATTGTTCCGCTGCGCAACTCTGATACGTTTTTACTGATTTATTTTCCTACAATTGGTATCAGAGCCATCTCATGACTATGCCATGTACATAAATTAGACAATTACTTAGTCTTTTTTATTTATGTATGGATTTGATATTTAGAGAGTGGCATTCTAGGGTTCCTTTATGTTGTTATCATAGATTATGTATAAAGTATGTGGTTATTTTAATTTTCTGAATTATTACAAGCATGCTTGTTTATGCCGGTTATGGTTCCTTAGAATTTAGAAAAATTATATCTAGGAATTTTTTATGTAACCATGAGAGCAATTTATGTGACAACCGGGAAATTCAGGCAATTCTCAGATGAAAATGTACAATTGTATGTATATAACAATTTATACTATTTAAAGAGTGAAATAAATGTATTTATATTGTTTAGAATATATGAAAATGTTCTAACAATATTGACAAGTAAGAATTCAGTGTTGGAAAAATTCACTGAGTTGAAACGGGTAAAACGGTGCAAAACCGGCATTGAAAACCCTAACCGGAGCAATAAAAGACGGTAAACTTCCGGGATTGATTTTGATCAAACGAAAACAGTTTAAATTGATCCGACTGCACAGGAGACCTCAGGAACATGCCGGGACGATTTCAGGAAAATTTCGGCTCGAACCGGTATCGGTCAAAAAGTAGTCGAATTAATGTGAATAGTGAAAGTCAAAGTCAACTTTCACTTTAGCATTTATGACATCATAAATCAAGATTAATAAATGAAAGAAATAAGGTGGTTGGTGGAATTAAAGGCCATGATTCATCCACTTTTTTATCTAAAGGCCAAGATTTGGCCAAAATTTAGCCTTTTTAATTTTTGAAAAATGGGGAAAGAAATGGTGTTAAAAGATGTCAAATTTTCATTGGTTTAGAGCCAAATTAATTGGCTTTCTTTCATGCATAAGTCGGCAACATTTTGATTGTGACGCCCCGTGCCCTCAGCGACCCGGACCGTCACTGTAAACTCTATTACTTGCTTCTTTAAAAACGATACTTAAACTTGCTGAATTTAAGACTATAAATTTAGAGGGATTTTTTTTTTTTTTTTTTATATACACGTACGTATTTACTATTCACGTACGCATACTATTAAAATGCGGAATTTGAAAAACATAAGGATTTCAATTATACATACATAATTATATACATGTTTATCTGATTACTATTCACCAGATACTATTTAAATATACTACTCGTACATATACTGTTTACTGTTCCAAAATACCATTTAACCTTTACTATTCAAAATACTATTTAACTGTCACCATTCAAAATATTATTTACTCATACTGTGCGGAAGAATACTCGCGGTGTATCCATAACCTCATCCTCACATCCACCTCCGCCATCATCATCGTCCCTTGATGTTTACGCTATAGGATGCTTACCTACAGCATGAACACACTCCGTGAGCTTTACGCCCAGTAAGTACAACATGTTAACCGCAAAACATGTTTAAAACATAGCACATACGTAAAATCATAGGCATGACATATATCACTTAATAAATCATATATCATATAAGCATATCACATATCAGCTCACATATCATGTCATCACATAACATGTCATAACACTGAATATAAAACTTCACATACTTTATGCATGACAGAAGCATCGTGTACTGTTTGCACTCTACTGAAAAAGAAAGCATAGCGAACTATAACTAATGCATGATCCGGTTATGTTCATTTATGCTTCAAACTTTTCTTTTCTTTTCTTGTCTATTTAGGGCCCATGTGTCAGTACCGTGTGCGCGCAGACCAACGGTAACGCCCGAGGTCAACTAATGCCGAAGAGCCATCAACTGATGCTCAACTTGTGGCCTGAACTTTCTTTAACTGGAAACCCCTTTGACTGAAGGAGCCGGTACGACACACCTATTTATTTCCATCTTGTTTAACTGTTCTAGCCATACGCTTCTCTAAGCTGTCCCCAATCCTACGCGGTAGGGATCTATGGCTTCTATCTTGTTCTTTCATCAATCTACTCGATTGTGAAGCTATATGCTCTTATGTATGCTGTGCAGCATCGTGTGCAAGATACATACTTAAAATACTGGAAAAGCATCATTTTAAATTCATTTTATCCATGCTGTAGGCGGAGTTGTACTTACCTGTCAGCAGACAGTTTATACTCTCGCCTTCGTCACAATACAGGTACCTCCCTGTAATCATAATGCATTTACATTAACATTCACTCTTAGGTCACCGTGGTCATTAGTGACTAATAAAAATTCTCGTTATGTGGTACCGATCCTTGTCGGTACTAATTGCCCTCTTCTTAAGAATTTAATTTTCTAATCATTGTTAATTAATTTATTTACCCAATAAATTAATTAACATCGCTCTTAGGTCACTCTATCGTTAGGAACTAATAAACTTATCGTTGTGTGGTACTGATGCCTATCGGTACCCGACTGCTCTACTTTGGGAAATTTGATATCTAATTTTTTTTTTAATCGTGCTTGATTAATTTGTCTACTTGACAAATTAATCACTGTCTCTCACTATCCCATTCCGACTTGGTCCTTGACTGGCTAACCAACCAGTCAACTGACTGAATACCTCTCGTATGACCATTTAGCCTGTCGGGTTACCGTTACCGATGTAATCGCCCCAAATTTTATACTTCGACCGCACCCGTCCCTCGGGTGGTACTATTCTGACATAGGGGTCGTTTTCTTACATTACGAAATTTCTAATGGGGCGGTTCACTAATCCTCACAACGTCCGTCCTTCTTTCCCGGACCTAGGTCATCGAGGGAGCTCGGGTTTCCATCCCGATCACATTTTCAGCCCTCGTTTCCTAAAATACCCCTTTGTGCCGTTTTAGAAATTTCGGCAGCATTTCCGCTTAATTTTTAGGTTTCCGGCGTTTAGGAAACGCCTCAAAACCATCTAACCTATTCTAACCTGCCACGTACTAAACCAGAGGCCTAATTTTTACGTAAAAGCTCCGCTTTTTACGTAAAAATATTCACATTTTCTCACATTCTCTTTTTCGATATTTCACCCTTTTTTCTTACAATTCCTCAAGTCATTAAACCATAATTAATACATAATTATTTCCAATATTAAATTGAGGAATAAATAGATCAACACTACTACCAAAATCGTTCCCGTCGGCGGTCGGACGAACCGTTCGGTCTCGACCGTGCAATCTTTGAATCGTCGTTCTTCACTTTTGAAACTCCAGTTTGCAAATCCGATGCCGCGGATGTGTCCGGAACGTCGAAAATAGGCCAACGGGCCATTCTTCAATTTTCGGTCTCCGGGTCGCCGTTGACCGGCGTTGACCGCCGTTGACCGGCGTTGACCGGCCGTTGACCGGCGTTGACCACGGCGGCGATGGAAGTGGCGACCACCATCTTGAAGAGCTCGACGAGAGGAACCCATTGGTGGTGTCAATTTCACGAATCGAGGCTCCTATCACCGGAAATCGGCTCTCGAAAAGTCGGCGACGGCGGCGGCGTTGGATCTTCATTTTTCCGGCGTTGTTGCCCAAAATTGATTTGGGGCTTTTGATCTACGTGTTGTTCTGAGCATTTTGACACCGACCTTGCAACTCAACTCCGCCGGAATAGCGAGATCCGACGGCGGCGATGGCGACGGCGACGGCGAACCTGGGGCGGCGCGATTCGGCGGCTGTTGACGTGAAATGAAGCCTGGGTTTTGTTCTACTCTTCACCACGAATCCATTGGGACCGGAATCGTGGCATTTGGACGTCGGACGGTGGAGATACGGCGGTTTGAAAAATTCGGCCACCGGCGGCTTTGGGCGGCGCGTGTGGCGTGCTCCGGCATCGGTTCGGTCGACTCGGCCCACCGTTGGAATCAGCTCGTCGAGAGCTTTCCAATGGTGCCGGCGGTGTCAAAAACGGAGGCCGGATTCGATAGTTGGTCACTGTTCATCTTCGTGTGGTATGGGAGGGAGAAAATGTGATTTGGAAAAATATGGGGGCTATTTTTCTATAATCTCCAAAATTTCCTCCTTTATACTAATTTTTTTGAAAAATTTTAAGATAGGCTATACTGACTAATTTGGGCGTGCTGAACCCAAATATATCAGTTTTATCTTCATCCGAGGTCGTCTCGACCAGTTTCCCGATACTGTATGGTTCCCGGTCAAAAATTACTTTTTGTGCTCAAATGACTAATTTGAGCATTCTGATTCCAAATATATCAGTTTTATATCAAGAAGAGGTCATCTTGATCAATTTCTTGATACTGTGGTTAGGCCTACACTGTGTTGACACTGTGCACGCATAACGAGGCATTTTCGCGTGAAATTTCAAACACAGTCTCTCTTGACTAATTTGGACGTGCTGATTTCAAATTTATCAGTTTTACGTCCATCTGAGGTCTTCTGGACCAGTTTTCGGGATCTGCATGACCCCGTCTCGAAAAACGTGTCAGGTGCCCGATTGACTAATTTGGGCGTCCTGAGTCTAAATATATCAGTTTCGGGGCGAGAAAAGGTCGTCTTGACCCTCATCCCGATACTACGTATCCCTTAAACAAAATCTACATTTTATGCTCAATTGACCAGATTGAGCCTGCTGACTATTAATATATCAGTTTTATGCCAGATTAAGGCCGTCTTGGCCACTAACCTGACACTGCGTTTCTCACTACTCACTATTCACTATTCACTAATCACTATTCACTATCTGACTGACTAATCTGAGCGTTCTGACTTTGATTTTGTCAGTCCATTGGCGAGAAGAGGTCATCTAGACCACTTTTCTCGATACTGTACATCTATTAGGGCAATTATCACTGCTGCGCTCAGATGACCAGTCTGAGCGTACTGATGACTAGCTCATCAATTCTGTATCATGAAATGGTCGTCTAGACCGGTTTCTTGATATTGCGTGTCTCAACGCATACTCACATAATAGGGTGGACCGATTTCACTGTCGATTACCCCTTTCATTGCATGAATAGTAATTAAACGTTACTATTCCTGTTTAATTCATTCAACTGAAAAGCACACTGTGCTTATTAACTTAATTACATCATTACATAGTAATTAAGTTTCATAATTCATGAGAGTCATTACAGTGGCTCTCGGCTCATTACACAGCCTTCTACACAGACTCTTACACGTGCGTGTGCAACGCAACACGGGCGTGTACATTTCAGACACGAGCATGTACTAGTTGAGACTACTCAACACGGCCATGTCTTTGAAACACATTCATCTATCTGAGCGGTACACAGCCTCTTACACGGTCGTGTACTTGACCATGTTTCTTAAATTTGCTAAAGGACATTAAATTATGTCCATTTTATTCCTTAATGACTTATTACATGGTAAGTAGGTGCCATGAAAATGGCGGTCATTACATTGATAAAGTGCCCGAGACATTATTTTCAAAGCAAAAACCAAAGACAAAAACTTCTAAGTATCGTCCATGGGGGAGCTGTGAGTGACCAAGGGAAACCAAGCTTTTTCTTCAAAATTTCTTCACAAAAAGGGTGCCAAAGTGTTCCTAGAAGACAAAGGAAGCATTAGACCAAGGTAACTCCCTTTTGCACTTAATTTTTCATGGTTTTTCTTCATAAAATCCATGGGTGAATAGTGAGAAAAAGATGGAAAATTTTTGGTTGTTTTCCATTGAATTGATGTTGGGTTTTGTTAAGGATGAAATAAGGAAGAAAACCATATAAATTGTTTAAAGAAAAACCAAAATTTTGTTGGTGTTTCAAGGGTAAATCCGTGGGTTACCTTGAGTAATCTATGAGAAAAATTTATGGTTTAATTGTTAACTTGCTTCCAAGTTTAATTTGGTGAAGAATAAAGCTTGTATTTCATTGTGGAAAGTTTGAAAAAAATTTTTGGTATGCATTTTCATAAGGTGGCCGTGGGGTTTCCTAATGGTTTGGAAGAAAATTTTGCTTGATTTATGTAGTATTTGGTTGATTGGAATTATGCATTTTAATATGCAAAAGATGAATTTATAATTGAAAGAATGAAACAAAAAGAATTGGCATGTTTTTCGTTCAAAGGCCGTGGGTTATAACCCTAGGAAATTTGGTTGAAAATGCCAAGAAAATGGGCTTGAAAATGTGTTAAAAACATGACATTGAATGGCCTAAAGTGTGGTGAAAGTTTGACAAATTTTTGGTTCGGTTTGATTGTGAAAAACCGAAACCAAATTAAGGGCAAAATTGTGAAAAAAATGTTGTAATGTGGGTGATAATGTGAAATTGGAAATTTGTGGGTTTTTATGTAAAAGTTTGGAAAACTTTTACATAAAAATAGGCTTGTGGTATAGTACGTGGCAGGTACATACGGTTCGAGGCGTACCTAACGCCGGAAGCCTTAAATTTACGCCGAAATACTGCCGAAATTTCGAAAACAGCATTTGGGGTAAAATGGGAATTAAAATAAAAAGTTTGGGGTCGGGTCGGAAACCCGAGTCCCTAACGAAAAAAATTGAATAAGGGAAACCTAAGGGGCGGTTCGTGAATAGTAATCCGTCCCCTTAAAAATTTAAAACGCGTGTGAGATTGAAAAACCGACCCCGAGGGGGGGGCGTTTTTGGAAATGAAATAAAGGTCCGAGTCGGGAACGGAAAACCCGAGCCTCAGAGACCTAGGTCGGGAAAGTCTAGATGAACGTTTTAAATACTAGTGAAACGTTCATTTGAGGCTCCGAAATGATAGAAAATCGCTAAACCGACGTAAGGGTCGGAATAGTGCTTCCCGAGGGTCGGGAAAGTGAAAAGTGGAAATAAAATAAAAATGAACCCGGTAATGATTAGAAAAGAGTCAGAAAAGTTCCTGAGAGCCAAAAATGCAGTCTGGATCGGGAAAATTTCCGTCAGGGGCAAAATTGTAATTTTGCCAAAGTATAGGGGCAAAATCGTAATTTTGCCAAAATACAGGGGTAAAATCGTAATTTTGCAAAAGTTGGGGGAAAATGGTGGAAATAATAAATAAAGCCTAAAAAGTTATAAATAGGTTTTATTTAAGCTTTTTAATGAAAAATAAAAGCTATAAATGGGAATGAAATTAACAGACAAGATTTTGTCTGTAGGATCCAAAAATCGACCTACAAGGAAGGCGATTCAAGATCCAAGAGAGAAAAAGGAAAGAGGCTGATAAGGTAAGTTCAGACATTTACCTGTCTGCAACATATAGCAATATTGTGCTAACTTTAATGTACTAACTATAAGTTAGGTACATATGTGCTACGGGCACTACAAGAATAGGATACATGGTTAATTGTGCTTCGGGCACTAGAGCGAGGTTAATAAAACTCACTCAACTAAAATTAAAATGTGAACCATTCCTAACCACGGGACAATGTGAAGTCACCGGGTTAGAATGTTAAAAAAGTCGGTAATGAAACCACTTTCTGGCGTACCAGCCTTCCGTATAGGGAGGTACTTTTGCCTTCGGGGCTATGAGAATAAGGCTGTGGAGGTCAGCACTGATGTACCGCTCCCAGTCATATAAAATTTTGCCTTCGGGGCTATGAGATTAAGGCTGTGGAGGTCAGCACTAATGTACCGCTCCCAGTCATGCGCACTTAAATGGTACTGCCAACCTGAGCTCAAAACCAGAACGTAATCAAAGATAATTACCTAAAACTGAAACTGTGCCATAATTGAGCATAAGACAGTTTAGTGAGAGCACTAACATCGCGGTAGATGTACTAGTGTGATACAGTGTTGTGTTCAAAGTTACTATTCACGTATAAATAGTGGTCGATGATACTATTCATAGAAATTTCATTTCTTGCATGTTTGAACTTACTGAGCCTGTAACTCATCATTTTTGCTAATATTGCAGGTAAGCGACCAGCTTGTTTGACTGGAGGGTGTACGGGATAGCGCGTGTCAAATGGGATAGCTGGGCGAGGGATATGGTACTGCCAGAGTCTTGCCGCTGAGCGATAAAAGTGAAGGGGAAACAGTTCTTTTGTAATTATATATATATTTTACAAAAGTACTGTATTATTTATACTACTTTGTACTTGCCAACAAAGTAATTAGTGGAAAAATATTTTATATGATGTTTAAAAAAAAAAAATTTCCCAAAAACGTCATGATTTAAAAAGAGAGAGAGATAAGCCGGCGACCCATGAGAGTACAATCTATCGCAGTTAGCGATAAAGCTCAATTGTAATAGTACTGTATGATCTCTACGAGGGGCGGGCCGCCGCAGTTTATTAACACTGTAATTTTCCCACGGGTTTTAATTTTTGTCTCTTAGAATTTTTATGGTTAGAATTTTTTGTACACCGGAAACGGTTTAGGAAATTTTATGTAATTATTCTTGGAGGAGATTGAAGATTGAAGACCATCATTTATTTTTCCCAAAAGTTAAATTTGATTTAAAGGTTGAAATTTTGATTGTGTGGAAAATTTCAATTTAATTGGGATTCAAATTAATTTTTGGAGATCCTAATAGGTAAATTGGAATATGACACGAAAATCGAGATACGACCCCTCGGGATAGGGTGACGGGCCTTGGTGGGGCTGCAGCCCAGGCCAGCACCTCCCACGGCCGCAGGCTTGGCCTGCAGCCAACGGTGGCCGTGGCCTGCCCAAGGCTGGCCGTAGCCTGGGCTTGCAGCCTGCCGGCTGCTGCACCCAGCTTGGGCGTGCTGCCTGGCGCTGCAAGCTTGGCCTGCAGCCCGGCAAGGCTGCACATAGGGGGCATCCGTGGGCTGCCAGCCCCTTTGGGGTTGGTGGCCGCCCACGGCGGCTGCCGCCTTCGGAGGCAGCGGTACGACAGTCTAAAAATCGAAAAATTTTGATTTTTAAATTAGAAATTTAATTTTAAATCATGTTTAAAAATATGTAATTGAAAATTTGAAATTTTTGAAATTACATATTATTACACATGATGTTTAAAATTGTTTAAAAATTTGAATTGGAAATTTAAATTTGAAATTCGAATTTGGAATTTGAATTTGAAATTTAAATTTTTGGAGATTTAAATTTGAAATAATTCTTGAGATGAGAAATAAATGGAGAGGCTACATAAAGATGGATACAAGAAGACGGAACAGAATTCAAGACCCAAAGAATGCTTTGGATGGAATTTTGTAATCTTTATTTTCTTTGTTCTAGGATGGAACCATAGCTTAGTTATTCTGTCAATTATTTTTTCTGTGATATGTCATGGATGTATAAATATGTATTGATGGATGTTTTATATGCATATTTGATAACATGTCATATAAGATAGGTGAGTGCCGCTCAAACTATATTGATCATACATAATTTGTCAAAACTTGCATGTTTTTCAAAATATTGAGTGGGAGAGGGTTTCAAACAAAACCCACGGCCTCTATTGTTGATCCGTATGTGAAAGCATGGTAACGTCTCGTGTCAGTTCTGCCCTGACCACACCCCTCGGTAGGTGTTTACCACCGCCGGTATACTAGATTGGATCTCCTATGTGAAAAACGTGTTCGGGTACGATCCTATTCATGACCACCCCTCGGTGGCTCGGTAGGACGTGGATCGGGCTACGTAAACAATGGTTATACACTCAAGACTCGTTTAGTTATTAACCTTCCCTAGAAGCTCTGTTAACTAAACCGGTGGCCAAATAAGCGGTTATTAATATATGTCTTAACCTTGGAGGATTTAAGGCAACATATATTAATTGGACGGGGTCCATGTTCCGGCTATTTGTTTTCATGACCACCCCTCGGTGGCTTGGGGCAATAGGTGCTGAGAATTACCGTTGCAATGCTACATGTTTTTCAAGTTTCATGCAGGAACATACTTGTATGTTTTATTTGCTAAATTATCTGTATATTTGCTTGGGCTTTGTAATGATGTCTAGTATAATTTTATTTCAGTTCAAAATGTCACCGACACCCCTCATTTCAATACTTACTGAAAATAAGTTGAATGGCGATAATTATAAAGATTGGAAAAGAAATCTATTAATAGTTCTCACCTGCGAGAGACACAAGTTCGTACTGGACGAACCATGCCCACCAGGGCCCAAACCTGACACACCACTTGAGGAGGTCCTGGTTGCCTATAATCGTTGGAGAGAATCCAATGAGATAGCTCGATGCTACATCCTTGCTAGCATGACGAGTGCTTTACAAAAGCAGCATGACACTTATCAAGTTGCTGGGGAGATCTTGGAAAATCTGGAGGACATGTTCGGAGGCCAAGAAAAATTGGCTCGACAGTCCGCTATCACCAGCATTATGAACTCTAAGCAAAAGGCGGGTACTCCGGTGAAGGACCATATGATCACTCTAATGGGATTCTTCACTGAGGCTGCCGAGAATGGTGCTGAGTTGGACTACAACACCCAGATCGAGATGGTGTTCAAGACTCTATCTAAAGATTTTGTGGGGTTTAAGGCCGCATACAATCTGGCGACAAAGGAGTTAGGACTAACCGAGCTCATGAAGCAACCACAGGCTTATGAGCGGATGATCAGGGATGAGGATGTGGTCCGACCTAAAGGTGAGGCCAATTTGGTAGAATCGTCCAATCCCTCACAGAAGAGGAAGAGGCCAAATAAGAAGCAAGTGGCTTCTAGTTCTTCTAATCCAACTGTCTCGGACGGGAAGAAGAAGAAGAAGAACAAGAAGCCAAAGGACCCTAAAAAGTCCAAATGCTTCCATTGTGGGAAGGTAGGTCACTTCAAGTAGGCTTGCCGTGAATTCCTAGCCGCCAAGGGCAAGGAAGGTAAGGAAATTCACTACTTAGAAGCGTGTTTGGTGGAAGAATCGAAAGACACTTGGGTCATTGATTCGGGCGCCACTAATCATGTTTGTGTTTCTATGCAGGGGTTCGTGGAAACGAGAAGTCTACATGATAGGAGCCTCTCGTTGCGGACTAGAGATGGTAGCTTTGTGGTGGCTGAGGCAGTGGGAGATGTTTACCTTTATTTTGATCAATTTAGGTTTATTTTATTAAAAGACTATTTTTATGTTCCTAATTTCAGGGGGAACCTTATATCGGTAGCTTGTTTAATAAAGGATTCTTATTCGATTTCTTTTAGTAAAAGAGTTGATATTCGTAGAAATAAGTCTTTTATCTGTTCTGGATGGATGGATGGAAACCTATATTTGATCAAACCAAAGATGTACTCACTGCTTGACACTGAATTAATTGATAACTCTAAAAGGTTGAAAGTTTCTCACTCTAACAAGGCATATCTTTGGCATTTAAGACTTGGTCATATTAATCAGGATAGGATTTAAAGATTGGTGAAAGACGGTCCTCTGGAATCTCTGGAGGAGGTACGACTTCCCCAATGTGAGTCTTGTCTAGAGGGTAAAATGACTAAGAGGTCTTTTGGAGCTAAGGGTACAAGGGCTCAGGAGCTCTTAGAAATTGTGCACACTGACGTATGTGGCCCCATGAACGTCACAGCACGAGGAGGGTTCGAGTATTATGTCTCTTTTATAGATGATTACTCGAGGTATGGATATGTGTATCTGATGCACCGCAAGAGCGAAACCTTTGACAAGTTCAAAGAGTATCGTGCGGAAGTGGAAAAGCAATTGGATAAATCCATAAAGACACTTCGATCTGATCGAGGTGGCGAATACCTCTCCGATGAATTTCTAGGACATCTTGTAGAGAACGGGATATTATCCCAATTAACTGCACCTGATACTCCACAACAGAATGGTATAGCCGAAAGGAGAAACAGGACCTTATTGGATATGGTACGGTCCATGATGAGTTATTCAACACTGCCATTATCATTTTGGGGATATGCTTTACAAACGGCATGCTATATTCTGAACCAGGTTCCAAGCAAATCAATTCCCAGAAACTCCGTATGAATTGTGGTGGGGCAGGAAGCCCTCCCTTAGACATATGAGAATATGGGACTGTCCGGCACATGTACTGGATGGGGATGTGAAAAAATTGGAACCAAGATCAGAATTGTGCATGTTTGTAGGGTAACCAAAAGGAACTAAAGGAGGTCTGTTCTATAACCCGAAGGAACAAAAAGTCATTATCTCAACCCATGCGACATTCTTGGAGGAAAGTCACATGAATGACTTTAAGCCTCGAAGCAAAGTGGTGCTAGAGGAGTTATCGGGTGAAAGAACTGCTCCACAGATTTCGGTCTTGGACGCAAGTCTGAGTTCCAGTGAAAGACCTGCAGACGATCAACAATTTAGGGTGCCTCGTCGTAGTGGGAGGGTTTCTAAGAAACCTAGTTTCTTCATGTATGATGCTGAGGTATACCAGGCCAAGGCTCATGAGCATGAGGATGATCCGGTCACTTATGATGAAGCTGTAAATGATGTTGATTCTAAATCTTGGAAACAGGCTATGAACAATGAGATGGATTCTATGAAATCCAACTCTGTTTGGGAACTTGTAGATTTGCCGGATGGGATAAAACCCATTGGATGCAAATAGGTCTACAAAAGAAAGAAGGATGCGGAAGGGAGAGTGGAAACTTTCAAAGCTAGACTGGTTGCAAAGGGATACACGTAAAAGGCTGGAATCGATTACGATGAAACCTTTTCGCCTGTTGCTATGCTGAAGTCTATCCGTATTCTCCTGTCCATTGCTGCGGCTCTCGATTACGAGATCTGCCAAATGGATGTCAAGACGGTATTCTTGAATGGCCATCTTGAAGAGTGTATCTATATGATACAGCCAGAAGGGTTCGTAGCGAAAGGCCAAGAAAGGAAAGTCTGCAAGTTGCTTAGATCCATTTATGGATTAAAGCAAGCATCCCGCTCATGGAACCAGAGGTTTGATCAAGCGGTTAAGACATTTGGTTTTGAGCAGAACATTGATGAACCTTGTGTAATAAACGTATTAAGGATGGAAAAGTGGTATTTCTGATACTCTATGTCGATGATATACTACTCATTGGGAATGATGTAGGGAACTTATCATCGGTCAAGCTTTGGTTACACCAACAGTTTGACATGAAGGACTTGGGAGAAGCTAATTATGTTCTAGGCATTCGTTTCTTCAGAGATCAAAAGAACAAAATGATAGCGTTATCCCAAGCTTCATACATAGATAAAATAATTGACAAATATTCAATGCAAGAGGCAAAGAAAGGCTCACAACCTTCTATTGCCGGTCTAAGTCTTTCATTGGATGACTGTCCCAAGACATCGGAAGAAAGAGAGCGTATGAGTAAGGTCCCTTATGCATCCACTGTGGGTAGCCTTATGCACGCTATGCTTTGCACTCGCCCGAATATATGTTTTGCAGTAGATATGGTGAGTCGATATCAAGCAAATCCTGGAACCAAGCACTGGCAAGCTGTAAAGCATATACTCAAGTATCTTAAGAGAACGAGGGATTATATGCTGGTGTATTCTGGAGGGGACCTAACACCCGTAGGATACACGGACTCAGACTTCCAGACTTGTAAGGATTCGAGGAAATCGACATCTGGATCAGTGTTTTTACTCGGAGGAGGTGCCATTGTGTGGAGGAGCGTGAAGCAGGGCTGCACAGCTGACTCTACTATGGAGGCTGAGTATGTGGCTGCGGCTGAGGCATCTAAAGAAGCGGTTTGTCTCCGCAAGTTCTTTAGAGACCTTGAGGTCATTCAGGGTGTTGACAAGCCTATCACACTTTACTGTGATAATACAGGGCTATTGCCAACACAAGGGAATCTCGGCACCACAAGAGGACCAAGCACACCGATCGGAGATATCACATTATTAGAGGGCATGTGGAGACAGGATAAGTGGATGTATGTAAGATCACGTCCGAGGACAACATCGCTGATCCCTTTACTAAGACTTTGATGGCTAGAAGCTTTGAGAGGCATGTAGAGGCGACGGGGATGCGTAACATGGCACATCTACTGGCTTAGGGCAAGTGGTAAATTGGTTTGGCATAATTTCTTAACGTTTGCCAATCAGTCCCTCTACTAGCTTCACATAATTTCTTAACGTTTGGCAAATTGGTTTGTGTATGCTATTGGCTAGTTTATTATGCATGGATGGTGATGACACAGGATTAGGATGGTAGATAAGATTCTCTCCGGTTGGATTCAGATTTTGTTTTGGATAATAGAGTACACAATTATTCAAACTCCAAATAAAGTTGCCATGATTTTATTTGAGATTGGATTGGAGTTGGAGAAAATTATCCATGTGAACAAGAATTTGAAACACAACCGTTTTGTGGATTTTGAAATTTGAATTTTGAAATTTGAAATTTGAATTTTGAACTTGAAATTTGAATTTGAAATTTGAATTTGAAATTCGAATTTGAAATTTGAATTTGAAATTTAAATTTGAAATTTGGAATTTGAAATTTGAAATTTGAATTTGAAATTCGAATTTCAAATTTGAAATTCAAATTTTGAATCACAGTCCAAGTGGGATTCGAATTTGTTGTGGAAAATCCACAAGGTTTGAAATTCGAATTTGAGTTGGATTTGGAGAGGATAATCTTGTTAGAATCCTACTTGAATTTTGAATCTAAATCCTAACGAAAATGGATGAAATTTTGAGGATAATCCTCAATGGAATTTCGGTTTTTGTGGATAAGGTTCAAGGGAAGATTCAAGTTTCAATCCTAGTTGAATTTGGATTCTCTCCTTCCCTGAAAAGTGGTCGAAATTATGGAGGAAATCTCCTAGGAAAATTCGGTTATTTTGGATAAGGTTGAGATAAGATTCTAGCTTGAAAATCCTAGTGGAATTTAGATTCTCCCTTATCCTAAATGTGGCCGAATATTTGGAGAAAAATCTCCTAGGAAATTTCGGATTTTTTGGTTGAAAAAGGGAGATAAAATTCTAGCTAAAATCTTGTTTAGATTTGGATTGGTTTTATCCTTAAAAAACCAAATTTCATTGTTGGGATTTTCCCATGAAAAAATTCAGATTTTTATGGTTATGGATAAGGGAGAATATCCTTTCCTAATCCAATTAGAATTCAGAGAATCACCTTATGCAGGTCTATAAATAGAGGTCCTGCCACTCCAGTTCTCTCAGACCACAGACTCTCAGGTGAGCAGGCTTATTGTTGTACAGCTCATCGTGACAATAAAGTTCTTTAGAGATCTGGGTGGTCGGAAGAAGACTAGCAGTGCTAGCATACTGATCGAGGTTCAAAGTGCCCACACACTCAGCCATTCGGGAATTGGAGAATAGTAGAGAAGACTAGTTGGTTGAAGCCTCATGTCATTCTCCTCCTGCAAGATTGGCGTCCTTGAGTTATGAGTTTTAATTGTTGTTGGTTTATTGTATATGGCATCATGAGATATTTAACGATCTAAAAATTTTTATTGTTCCGCTACGCCAATCTGATACATTTTTACCGATTTATTTTCCTACACTCTCGATGAAGGGAAACTCCTCTGGGTTCTTTGTGTAGGCATAGATTCTCCCTTAGTTGTCTGGAGCTTCCAGCTTGCCTTGTGCTATCTAAGGGCCTTTGATCCTGCTCAGGGTGGCATGAAGTTGATTGCTTGTAGTGCGAGCTTGGTTTCGTTGACTCCGAGGGTTGAAATAACAGTTTTTGGCATTGGGCGCTTCCTTGCCACAAAAATAGTCGCCACTCATTCCTTACTTGCAATCCCCGAGTGTCCCTTTCCATATTTTGGGCACATCGGGCATTGGCTATCATCTCCTTTTTGGTCGTTTCTCTTCTGAGGAAAGTTCTTATGTGAATCTTGATTGACCGAATTACCCTTCATCTTATTATTGTTATGGGATTACCTGCTATTCTAGTCGGTCCCCACATTTTACCTTCTATGTTGTGACTTAGGGTGCTGCTTTCTTGAGCCTGCTTAGCTTGTGTTTCCTCCTCCCTTCAGGCTTTAAAGACTTTCACTTTTCTCTCCCTATCTTGGGCTAACCAGTACTTAGCTTAGATGGCCCTACTAATGCATTCCACCACTGTTGTAGGCCCATGGCTACCACTACAGACTTGGACGGTGATATCCGTCTGAAACATCTTCAGCATTCTTCTCACCTTCTCCTTCACAGTTGGTACTAAGTCTAGACAAAGTCGAGTTAGCTGATCGAATTTCCAGACTGCTTCCATCACGGTCATACTTCCCTGGCATAGATTATTAAACTCATGTTATTATGCTGCCAGGGCCTCATCATTAAAGTATATCTCTTTAAATTCATCGATGAAGTGTAATGACCGCCATTTTCATTGCACCTACTTACCATGTAATAAGTCATTAAGGAATAAAATGGAAATAATTTGATGTCTTTTAGTACAAATTTAAGTAACACGGTCAGGTACACGACCGTGTGAGTGACCGTGCACCATTTGGATTGTGTATCTGTGAGTAGCCATGTGAATGTACATGACCGTGTAGTGTAACGTGGTTAGGTACATGGCCGTGTACCGCTCGGATAAATGAATGTGCTTCAAAGACATGGCCATGTTGAGTAGTCTTAACTAGTACACGCCCGTGTTGCTTTGCATACGCCCGTGTAAGAGTCCATGTAGAAGGCTGTGTAATGAGCCGAGAGCCACTGTAATGACTCCCATGAATTATGAAACTTAATTACTATGTAATGAGTAATTAAGTTAATAAACACTGTATACTTTTCAGTTGAATGAATTAAATAGGTATAGTAACGTTTAATTACTATTCATGTAGTGAAAGGGGCAACCGACTGGGAAATCGGTCCACCCTAGTATATGAGTGTGCGTTGAGACACACAATATCAAGAAACTAGTCCAGACGACCATTTCATGATACAGAACTGATGAGCTAGTCATCAGTATGCTCAGACTGGTCATCTGAGCACAATAGCGATAATTGCCCTTATAGATGTGCAATATCGAGAAAAGTATTCTAGATGACCTCTTCTCATCCTGAAACTGATATATTTAGACTCGGGACGCCTAAATTAGTTAATTGGGCACCTGACATGTTTTGTCGAGGGTTTTTTCAAAGCTAGTCGCACCGTTCACAGCGCTCACCAGGAAGAGAAAGAGATATGAGTGGACCAACAAGTGTGAGGAAAGCTTTCAAGAGCTGAAATGAAGACTCACGAGTGCTCCAATACTGACCATTCCAGATGCTAGTCAAGGAAATTTTGTGGTTTATAGCGATGCATCTAAAACCAGGTTGGGAGTCGTGTTGATGTAGAGTGGTAGAGTAGTCGTGTATGCTTCATGACAACTCGAAAACCCTAAGAAGAGCTACCCAATGTGTGATCTGGAGTTAGCAACAGTAGTTTTTGTGTTAAAAGCAAAGAGGCACTACCTGTACAGAGTCAAGTGCAAGATTTACACCGACCACCAGAGCCCCAAGTGTATCTTCATGCAAAAATAGGTTAACATGAGGCAGCATAAATGGTTAGAGTTGGTAAAGGATTACGACTACAAAATTCTATATCATCCGGAAAAAGTCAATAAAGTGATCGATGCATAGAGTCGGAAGCATTTTACTACAATTATAGCTATTAGTTCCTTATCGAGAGCACTACAAGGGGAGCTAAGCAGCAGTGGGATCAAGATTTTAATAGGGAGGTTGCCTGACATGACCTTCCAATCGATGCTCCAAGAAGAGATCAAGATGAGTCAAAGCTTTGATTCATCCCTAGACAAGCTCAAAAAAGAGGCTACAGAGGACAAGGGTTTAGAGTTTAGAATCTCTAAGGATGGCATACTCTACTACAAAGATAGAGGGTGTGTTCCGAAAAAAAAACACACTAAATTTATGGTATCAAATTAAGTATGTTTAAGCATCAGCTTTAAAGTAAAAGTTAAAGCAAGTAATAGCTTTCAGTGACAGTCCGGGCTACTGAGGGCACGAGACGTCGCAGTTAGTATCAGAAAGGTTTCCTACCACCCTTCCTCACATCGCCACATGCCTGCCTCATCTGTCCAAGTAAGTTAGTTTTATTTTTAGTTAGTAAATGTGTATCTATTGAAGATAACATTTTATAGTAATGAGAAGATGGGACCTATGACGACAAGGATAAGATAAAGAGATGCTGAGATCACTATACATAAAATCATGACCATACAGTGCTAAAGAATTGCTCAGAGTAAGAACATGGATTACTGCCCGAGTTATACCGATTTTCAAGGCTAGTTGTCTACTAGGTTTTGAGTGGCAAACAGTACTCCTGCACTCTATGAGAATGTCAGGACTAGTTTCATGCTATCAAAATGATTCCCCGATTGTACACCATTGATCAGGATGACTGAGTCCTGTTGGCTATTGATATCTCTTAGGAAGATACTCTCGTGTGTATCAGGAATTCTTATGACCAGGATGAGTTCTTAACTGGGTCAAGTTTTGCCATACCATGATCAAGCAAATCTCTAAGAGGAGTCCAGCATCAGCCCCATTTTTTCTTTATGGGCAAGCAGGGAGTGAAACCTCCTAAGTTCCCTAGAGTTGCGGATATACGAGAATCTATTTAGCAAACTGAAAGACTGTAGCTGATGTCTGGTGACACAGTTCTAACATATGTTGTGCTCTATGAGAAACTGATATAGACTTCTACAATACATGTTAAGGAAGGCCTAAGACGAAACCTTTAAAATGTCACTTCCTTCGAGGGAAGTTTATTTATCTAATTACTGGATACGTCAGGTGCTAGTAATTATCTGTGGGCGAGAATTGACACGATCCGGGTGATTGTAGATAGATTGATGAAATCAACCAGATTTCTTGTGATAAAAGTTAGCTACTCAGTGGACCGACTAGCAAAAATCTATGCAGCTCAGTTCATAAAACTGCACGGAGTGCCAGAGTCGAGCATCTCAGATCGTAACGGACGCTTCATCTCCAGATTTTGGCAAAGTGTTTAGGCTGTATTATGGTCCAAGTTAGAGTTCAGCACAGCATTCTATACTCAAACTGACAATCAGTCTGAGAGGACCATGCAGACGTTAGAGGACATGTTGAGAGCCTACGTCCTAGACCTCAAGGGAAATTAGGATCAGAAGCTACCCTTGAGTGAGTTCTCATACAACAACAACTACCATCCCTTAATAGGAATGGTACCGTATAAGACACTTTGTGGAAGGAAATGTAGATCTCTGGCTCATTAGTACAAGACCGGAGAGAAATGACTAGTTAACTTGAACATCATCAGGAATACCACGATAGACGTGAAGCTGATATAAGAAACGTTAGATACAGTGCACAGTCGACAGAAGAATTTTGATGATAAGCACCATAGACCCCTCGAGTTTCAAGTAAGAGACTCAATCTTTCTTAAGGCGACACCCATGAAAGAGGTGGTGTGCTTTGAAAAGAAAGGAAAGCTCAGTCCTAGGTACATAGGACCATTGAGATAATAGAGAAAGTCGGGAAGGTGGCTTATAGACTAACACTTCCTCCCGAGTTAGCTTGAGTGCACGACGTCTTTCACGTCTCAATATTAAAGAAGTATGTGCTAGACAGCTCGCATGATTTGAGTCAAGAACCTGTTGTAGTATACACTAATCTGACGTACGAGATGAAACCCTTGCGGATCCTAGTCAGAGAGGATAAAGTACTTACAAATAAAACATACCGTTAGCAAAAGTGTTGTGGTGGAATAATAGCGTTGAGGAAGCCACATGAGAACGGGAAGAAGACATGAGAAGAGACTTCTCGGAATTATTCTAATTTTTGAGGACAAAAATTTTGTAAAGGGGGTAGATTGTAATGACCGCCATTTTCGTGGTACCTGTTTACTATGTAATAAGTCATTAAGGAATAAAATGGAAATAATTTGATGTCTTTTAGTACAAATCTAAGTAACATGGTCAGGTACACGGTCGTGTATGTGATCGTGTACCATTCAAACTGTGTATCTATGAGTAGCCGTGTGAGTGTACATGACCGTGTAGTGTAACACGGTCAGGTACACGACCGTGTAAGAGGCCATGTACCGCTTAGATAAATAAATGTGCTTCAAAGACATGGCCGTGTTGAGTAGTCTTAACTAGTACACGCTCGTGTCTGAAATGTACATGCCTGTGTTACCTTGCACACGCCCGTGTAAGAGTCCGTGTAGAAGGCTGTGTAATGAGCCGAGAGCCACTGTAACGACTCTCATGAATTATGAAACTTAATTACTATGTAATGAGTAATTAAGTTAATAAACACTGTATACTTTTCAGTTGAATGAATTAAATAGGTATAGTAACGTTTAATTACTATTCATGTAGTAAAAGGG
Organism: Antiaris toxicaria; assembly: GCA_035233585.1. Taxonomy (NCBI): domain Eukaryota; kingdom Viridiplantae; phylum Streptophyta; class Magnoliopsida; order Rosales; family Moraceae; genus Antiaris; species Antiaris toxicaria. The sequence continues at coordinate 51,823,256 of CP141153.1, forward strand.
GCAACCGACAGTGAAATCGGTCCACCCTATTATGTGAGTGTGCGTTGAGACACGCAATATTAGGAAACCGATCCAAATGACCATTTCATGATACAGAACTGATGAGCTAGTCATCAGTACGCTCAGACTAGTCATTTGAGCACAGTAGCGATAATTGCCCTCATAGATGTGCAGTATCGAGAAAAGTAGTCTAGATAACTTCTTCTCGCCTAGAGACTGACAAGATTGGAGTCAAAACGCTCAAACTAGTCAGTCAGAAAGAAAATAGTGAATAGTGAAAAATGAAATGTCAGGTTAATGGCCAAGACGGCCTTAATCTGGCATAAAGCTGATATATTAATAGTCAACAGGCTCAATCTAGTCAGTTGACCACAAAATGTAGGTAGGCAGCCTATGGCGTAAACACCAACAGGCAATGATGACAGCGGAGGCAGATGTGAGGGCAAGGTTATGGATACACCGCGAGTATTCTTCTGCACAGTTTATGTAGTAAGTATTTTTGAACAATAATGGTTAAATAAGTATTTTTGAATACTAATAGTTAAATAGTATTTTTAATAGTAAAGGTTAAACGGTATTTTAGAACAGTAAATAGTATATGTATGAATAGTATATTTAAATAGTATATGGTGAATAGTAATCAGATAAACAAGTATATAAGTGTGTATGTATAATTGAAATCCTTATGTTTTTTAAATTCTGCATTTTAATAGTATACGTACGTGAATGGTTAATACGCGTGCGTATATATATATAAAATTCCTCTAAATTTATGGTATCAAATTAAGTAAGTTTTGGCATTCAGTTTTAAAGTAAAAGTTAAAGCAAGTAATAGTTTTCAGTGACGGTTTGGGCCACTGGGGGCATGGGGCATCACATGAAGTCCACCCAACTCATTTTATTAACATTTCTTCTGATGGTCATGATCTTCCACCATTGTTGTGCCCCTTTACACAGGGCGAGGGATGCACACAATACTTTCTCCCTTTTCGTCAGCCCTACGAGGTCCAGGATGATCTAGATGTCGGTCAACCAATCATCGGCCTCTATAAGGTTTGTGGTTCCTTCAAACTCTGATGCTTTCAGGCACTGGAATTGCTCATAGAGATTGCCCTCTATGGGAGTCGGCACAAGAATGTTGGGAAGGAAATAAATCAGTAAAACTGTATCAGAGTAGCGCAGCAAAACAATAAAAATTTTTGAAGATTGTTAAATATCTTATGATGCCATATACAATAAACTAATAACAATTTAAACTCATACCTCACGGACGCCAATCTACAAGAGGAGAATGATCTGAGAGCTTCAACCAACTAGCCTTCGCTACTATTCTCCAATTCCCGAATGGCTAAGTGTGTGGCCACTCTGAACCTCGATCGGTATGCTAGCACTGCTAGTATTCTTTCGACTACCCAGATCTCTAAAGAACTTATTGTCACGGTGAGTTGTGCAACAATAAGGCTGCTCACCTAAGAGTCTGTGGTCTAAGAGAACTAGAGTGGCAGGACCTCTATTTATAGACTTGCATAAGGTAATCCTCTGAATTCAAATCAGATTAGGAGAAGATTTTCCCCCTTATCCATAACACAAAATCTGAAATTTTCAAGCCAAAATCCCAACTAAAAAATTCGGCCATTCTCCAGATTTTGTGTTTAAAATTCAAACAGGATTTTAACTTGAATTTTATCTCCTATTAACCAACCAAAAAATCCAAAAATCTTTAAGGATTTTAAATGAATATTTTCAACCACAAAAATTAGGGGAAGAATCAAAATTCAACTAGGATTTTCAAGCTTGAATTTTATCTCATCCTTATCCAAAATAACCGAAAATCTCCTTGAGATTTGCCCTCAAAATTTCAGCCACTTTTAGGGAGAAGATAATCCTAATTCAATTGGGATTGAAACTTGAATTTTTCCCTCAATCTTATCTATAAAATTTTTGAAAATTCCATGAGGATAATCCTCAAATTTTTCGACCAAAATTAGTTAGAATTGTGATTCAAAATTTAAGTAGGATTCAAACAAGATTTTCCTCTCTATATCCAACTCAAATTCGAATTTCATCCCAGTGGATTTACCACAAAAAATTCGAATCCTACTTGGACTGTGATTCAAAATTTCAATTTCAAATTTCAAATTTCAAATTTCAATTTCAAATTTCAAATTTCAAATTTCAAATTTCAAATTTCAAATTTTAAAATTCAAATTTCAAAATCCACAAACAGTTGTATTTAAATACTTGTTCTCATGGATAATTTTCTACAACTCCAATCCAATCTCAAATAAAATCATGGCAACTCTATTTGGAGTTCGAATAATTATGTACTCTATTATCCAAAACAAAATCTGAATTCAACCGGAGAGAATCTTGTCCACCACCCTAATCCTATGTCAACACCATCCATACATAAGTAACTAGCCAATAGCATACACAAATCAATTTGCCAATCGTTAAGGAATTATATGGAGCTAGTAAACGGACCAATTGGACATATATTATCGGGCTCCCGTGAATCCATATGATCATCATTCTTTACCGAACAACTCAATCATATGATCACTAATTTAAGAGTCACGCCACTAAACCTAAAACTGAACTCCCAATTATATACCGTATTTTGTAAGCTTGTGACAAGCTATTGTCCAATGACCTTGTCAAGTATGCAGAACCCTCATATGATATCCATGATCAGCCTTAGGTCAAAGTCCGTTCAATCCTACTGATCAGGCTATCTTAAAGTTCCATTATACTACTGAATAAGGAAATGGTTATTCACCATATGTGAATAAGAAGTCATCCGCCGAGCAGACGACCCAAGGCCTTATCCATTTTCACATCTAGTATAATGCCTTTAAGAGGATACCCTTAACTCCTTATTAGAGCTATTATTCTAATATTTGTAAACAAACCCTTCATCGTATACAAGTCATGCACCCAACGAACCGGTCTATAAGCTTACTACCTCTGAGACACTTTAGCCATTGGAACATCTTATACATGAAGTAGTTCATTCACTCAGGATTAAGGTTGCTGCACAATGAATGTCAAAAGCAGATTGATCCACTCATAGTGGACTACGTAGATCAATCACGCTTTAGTCCCGGTCTAATATGTCACCACCAAGCAATATATCTATGTCTCTACTTGGGAGTCTATGCTCTAGACAATCAAGAAAAACCGTCTCCACCATGACTTTAGAGAACATAATAGTCTTAACATGAGTTTGATGCTCGGTCTAACCCCATAGACTACAGACCTTAGTTTAGACCGCTTACTTTAGAACATTGTCTTCTCGCATACAAAAGTCCATTGCATGCAACATTCTAACAGTTTTAACACAAGTAGTCAGAGAGCCATATTTGCTTACATTTACTTTAACATGTAAATAAAATGAGGACATATAGCAATGTAATGAATAACCTCTATATATAATTTTATTATCTAATTCAAAATAAATACATCAAAATGTCTCTAATGCTTAGGGCATTTCCTAACAATCTCCCACTTGCCCTAAGCCAGTAGATGTGCCATGTTACGCATTCCCGTCGCCTCTACATGTCTCTCAAAGCTTCTAGCCATCAAAGTCTTAGTAAAGGGATCAGCAATGTTGTCCTCGGACGTGATCTTACATATATCTACTTGTCTTGTCTCCACGTGCCCTCTCCGATCAAGAACACTGATCCTCATGTTGATTTCCTCGAATCCTTACAAGTCTAGAAGTCTGAGCCCATGTATCCTACGGGTGTTAGGTCCCCTCCAGAATACACCAGCATATAATCCCTCGTTCTCTTAAGATACTTGAGTATATGCTTTACTACTTGCCAGTGCTTGGTTCCAGGATTCGCTTGATATCAACTCACCATACCTACTACAAAATATATGTCTGAGTGAGTGCAAAGCATAGCATACATAAGGCTACCCACAACGGATGCATAAGGGGCCTTACTCATACGCTCTCTTTCTTCTGATGTCTTGGGACAGTCACCCAATGAAAGAGTTAGACCAGCAATGGAAGGTTGTGAACCTTTCTTTGCCTCTTGCATTGTATATTTGTCAATTATTTTATCTATATATAAAGCTTGGGATAACGCTATCATTTTATTCTTTTGATCTCTGAAGAGACGAATGCCTAGAATATAATTAGCTTCTCCTAAGTCCTTCATGTCAAACTGTTGGTGCAACCAAAGCTTGACCAATGATAAGTTCCCTACATCATTCCCAATGAATAGTATATCATCGACATAGAGTACCAGAAAGACCACTTTTCCATCCTTAATATGTTTATAAACATAGGGTTCATCAACTTTTTGCTCAATACCAAATGTCTTTATCGCTTGATCAAATCTCTGGTTTCATGAGCGGGATGCTTGCTTTAATCCATAAATGGATTTAAGCAACTTGCAGACTTTTCTTTCTTGGCCTTTTGCCATGAATCCTTCTGGCTATATCATGTAGATACATTCCTCAAGATGGCCATTCAAGAAGCCCATTTGCCAAATCTCGTAATCGAGAGCCGCAGCAACGAATAGAAGAATATGGATAGACTTTAGCATAGCAACAGGTGAAAAGGTTTCATCATAATCGATTCCAGCCTTTTACGTGTACCCCTTTGCAATCAGTCTAGCTTTGAAAGTTTCCACTCTCCCTTTCGCATCCTTCTTTCTTTTGTAGACCCACTTACATCCAATGGGTTTTATCCCATCCGGCAGATCTACAAGTTCCCAAACAAAGTTGGATTTCATAGAATCCATCTCATTGTTCGTAGCCTGTTTTCAAGATTTAGAATCAACATCATTTATAGCTTCATCATAAGTAACTGGATCATCCTGATGCTCATGCGTTTCAGCCTAGTATACCTCAGCATCATACATGAAGAAATTAGGCTTCTTCGAAGACCGAAACGATGGGCACCCTAAATTATTGATCGTCGATAGGTCTTTTATCGGAACTCGGACTTGCATCTAAGACTGAAACCTGTGGAGCAGTTCTTTCAACCGATAACTCCTCTAGCACCACTTTGCTTCGAGACTTAAAGTCATTCATATGACTTTCCTCCAAGAATGATGCATGGGTTAAAACAATGACTTTTTATTCCTTCAGGTTATAGAACAGACCTCCCTTAGTTCCCTTTGGATACCCAATAAACATTCATAACTTTCATCTTTGTTCCAACTTCTTCGCATCCCCATCCAGTACATGTGCCGGGCAGCCCATTTTCTTATATGTCTAAGGGAAGGCTTCCTGCCACGCCACAATTCATACGGAGTCCTGTGAATTAACTTGCTTGGAACCTGGTTCAGAATATAGCACGCCGTTTGTAAAGCATATCCCCAAAATGATAATGACAGCATTGAATAACTCATCATGGACCGTACCATATCCAACAAGGTCCTGTTTCTCCTTTTGGCTACACCATTCTATTGTGGAGTACCAGGTGTAGTCAATTGGGATAATATCCCATTCTCTACAAGATGTCCTAGAAATTTGTCGAAGAGGTATTTGCCACCTCGATCAGATCGAAGTGTCTTTATGGATTTACCCAATTGCTTTTCCATTTCCACACGATACTCTTTGAACTTGTCAAAGGTTTCACTCTTACGGTGCATCAGGTACATATATCCATACCTCAAGTAATTGTCTACAAAGGAGACATAATACTCGAACCCTCCTCGTGCTATAACGTTCATGGAGCCACATATCCTGAACCCTAATACCCTTAGCTCCAAAAGACCTCTTAGTCATTTTACCCTCAAGACAAGACTAACATTGAGGAAGACGTACCTCCTCCAAAGATTCTAGAGGTCCATCTTTCACCAATCTTTGAATCCTATCCTGATTAATATGACCAAGTCTTAAATGCCAAAGATACACCTTGTTAGAGTGAGAAACTTTCAAACTTTTAGAGTTATCTATTAATTCGGTGTCAAGCAGTGAGTACATCTTTGGTTTGATCAAATATAGGTTTCCATCCATCCATCCAAGACAGATAAAAGACTTATTTCTATGAATATCAACTCTTTTACTAAAAGAAACTGAACAAGAATCCTTTATTAAACAAGCTACCGATATAAGCTTCCTTCTAAAATTAGGAAAATAAAAACAGTCTTTTAATAATATAAACCTAAATTCATCAAAGTAAAGATAAATGTCTCACACTGCCTTAGCCACCACTAAGCTATCGTCTCCAATCTGCAATGAGAGACTCCTATCATGTAGACTTCTCGTTCCACGAGCCCCTGCATGGAAACACAAACATGATTAGTGGTGCTCGAATCAATGACCCAAGTGTCTTTCGATTCTTCCACCAAACATGCTTCTAAATAGTGAAGTTCCTTACCTTCCTTGCCCTTGGTGGCTAGGAATTCCTAGCAAGCCTTCTTGAAGGGACCTACCTTCCCACAGTGGAAGCATTTGGACTTTTTAGGGTCCCTAGGCTTCTTGTTCTTCTTTTTCTTCTTCCCATCTAAGACAGGAGGATTAGAAGAACTGGAAGCCACTTGCTTCTTATTTGGCCTCTTCCTCTTCTGTAAGGGTTTGGAAGATTCCGCCAAATTAGCCTCTCCCTTGGGTTGAATCGCATCCCCATCCTTGATCATCTGCTCATAAACTTGGAGTTACTTCATGAGTGGTGACTCCTAACTCCCTTGTCGCTAGATTATATGTGGCCTTAAACCCCACAAAATCCTTAGACAGAGTTTTAAACACCATTTCGATCTGGGTGTTGTAGTCTAACTTAGCACCATTTTCGGTAGCCTTAGCGAAGAATCCCATTAGAGTGATCATATGGTCCTTCACTGGAGTACTCGGCTTTTGCCTGGAGTTCATAATACTGGTGATAGCAAACTGTCGAGCTAATTTTGTTAGGAAATGCCCTAAGCGTTAGAGACATTTTGACGTATTTATTTTGAATTGGATAATAAAATTATATATAGAGGTTATTCGTTACATTGCTATCTGTCCTCGTCTTATTTACATGTTAAAGTAAATGTAAGCAAATATAGCTCCCTGATTGCTTGTGTTAAACTGTTAGAATGTTGCATGCAATGGATTTTTGTATGCGAGAAGACAACGCTCTAAAGTTAGCAGTCTAAACTATGGTCGGTAGTCTATGGGGTTAGACCGAGCATCTAACTCATGTTAAGACTATTATGTTGTCTAAAGCCTTGGAGGGGATGGTTTGTCTTGACTGTCTGGAGCTGGAATCCCAAGTAGAGACATGGATATGTTGCTTGGTGGTGACATATTAGACCGGGACTAAAGCGTGATTGATCTACGAAGTCCGCTTTGAGTGGATCAATCTACTTTTGACGTTCATTATGCAGTAATCTTAATCCTGAGTAAAAGGATAGCTTCATGTATCTGACTTGTGTACTTTGATGTTCCAATGGCTAAAGCGTCTCAGAGGTAGTAAGCATATAGACCGGTTCGTTGGATGCATGACTTGTATACGATGAAGGGTTCGTTTACAGATATCGGAATCATAGCTCTAACGAGGAGTTAAGGGTATCCTCTTAAAGGCATTATACTGAATGTGAAAATGGACAAGGCCTTGGGTCGTCTGCTGGGCGGATGACTTCTTATTCACATATGGTGAATAATCATTTTCTTTATTTGGTAGTATAATGGAACTTTAAGATAGTCTGATCAGTAGGATTAAATGGACTTTGGCCTAAGGCTGATCATGGATATCATATGAGGGTTCTGCATGCATGACAAGGTCATTGGATGATAGCTTGTCACAGGCTTACGTAATACGGTATATAATTGGGAGTTCAGTTTCAGGTTTATAGTGGTGTGACTCTGAAATTAGTGATCATATGATTGAGTTGTTCGGTAAAAGAATGATGATCATATGGATTTGCGAGAGCCCGATTATATATGTCCAATCAGTCCCTCTACTAGCTCCACATAATTCCTTAACATTTGGCAAATTGATTTGTGTATGCTATTGGCTAGTTTATTATGCATCGATGGTGATGACATAGGATTAGGATGGTAGACAAGATTCTCTCCGGTTGGATTCAGATTTTATTTTGGATAATAGAGTACACAATTATTCAAACTCCAAATAAAGTTGCCATGATTTTATTTGAGATTGGATTGGAGTTGTAGAAAATTATCCATGAGAACAAGAATTTGAAACACAATCGTTTTGTGGATTTTGAAATTTGAATTTTGAATTTTGAATTTTGAATTTTGAATTTAAAATTTGAATTTGAAATTCGAATTTGAAATTTGAATTTGAAATTTAAATTTGAAATTTGAAATTTGAATTTGAAATTCGAATTTGAAATTTGAAATTCAAATTTTGAATTACAGTCTAAGTGGGATTCGAATTTGTTGTGGAAAATCCACAAGATTTGAAATTCGAATTTGAGTTGGATTTGGAGAGGATAATCTTGTTAGAATCCTACTTGAATTTTGAATCTAAATCCTAACAAATTATGGACGAAATTTTGAGGATAATCCTCAATGGAATTTCGGTTTTTGTGGATAAGGTTCAAAGGAAAAATTCAAGTTTCAATCCTAGTTGATTTGGATTCTCTCCTTCCCTGAAAAGTGGCCGAAATTATGGAGGAAATCTCCTAGGAAAATTCGGTTATTTTGGATAAGGTTGAGATAAGATTCAAGCTTGAAAATCCTAGTAGAATTTTGATTCTCCCTTATCCTAAAAGTGGCCGAATTTTATGAGGAGATTTTCTCCTAGGAATGTCGGATTTTTTGGTTGAAAAAGGGGAGATAAAATTCTAGTTAAAATCTTGTTTAGATTTGGATTGGATTTATCCATAATGGCCGAATTTTATTGTTGAGAATCTTTCATAGAAAATTCAGATTTTTATGCTTATGGATAAGGGAGAATATCTTTTCCTAGTCCAATTCAAATTCAGAGAATCACCTCATGCAGGTCTATAAATAGAGGTCCTGCCACTCCAGTTCTCTCAGACCACAGACTCTCAGGTGAGCAGGCTTATTGTTGCACAGCTCATTGTGACAATAAGTTCTTTAGAGATCTGGGTGGTCGGAAGAAGACTAGCATGCTAGTATACCGATCGAGGTTCAGAGTGCCCACACACTCAGCCATTTGGGAATTGGAGAATAGTAGAGAAGGCTAGTTGGTTGAAGCCTCCGGTCATTCTCCTCCTGCAAGATTGGGGTCCTTGAGGTATGAGTTTTAATTGTTGTTGGTTTATTGTATATGGCATCATGAGATATTTAACGATCTAAAAATTTTTATTATTCCGCTGCGCCACTCTGATACATTTTTATCGATTTATTTTCCTACAATTGGTATTAGAGCCATCTCATGACTATGCCATGTACATAAATTAGACAATTACTTAGTCTTCTTATTTATGTATGGATTTGATATTTAGAGAGTGGCATTCTAGAGTTCCTTTATGTTGTTATCATGGATTATGTATAAAGTATGTGGTTATTTTAATTCTTTAAATTATTATAAGCATGCTTGTTTATACCGATTATGGTTCCTTAGAATTTAGAAAAATTGTATCTAGGAATTTTTATGTAACCATGGGAGCAGTTTATTAACACTGTAATTTTCCCATGGATTTTAATTTTTGTCTCTTAGAATTTTTATGGTTAGAATTTCTGTACACCGGAAACGGTTTAGGAAATTTTATGTAATTATTCTTGGAGGAGATTGAAGATTGAAGACCGTAATTTATTTTTTCCCAAAAGTTAAATTTGATTTAAAGGTTGAAATTTTGATTGTGCGGAAAATTTCAATTTAATTGGGATTCAAATTAATTTTTGGAGATCCTAATAGGTAAATTGGAATATGACACGAAAATCGAGACACGCCCCCTAGGATAGGCCGACGGGTATTGGTGGGGCTGCAGCCCCTGCCCTCGGGCAGGATAGGGCTGCGGCAGGGCCTGTGCAGGCCAACACTACCCACGACCGCAGGCTTGGCCTGCAGCCGAGGGTGGCCGTGGCCTGCCCAAGGCTGGTCGCAGCCTGGGCGTGCAGCCTCTGGCTGCAGGCGCTGCCTACAGCCTGCCGGCTGCAGCGCCCAACCTGCCCCCTATGTGCCGCCTGGTGCTGCAGGCTTGGCCTGCAGCCCGGCAAGGCTGCACATAGGGGGCAGCCATGGGCTGCCAGCCCCTTTGAGGCTGGTGGCTGCCCACGACGGCTACCGCCTTCGGAGGCGGCGGCACGACGTTCTAAAAATCGAAAAATTTTGATTTTTAAATTAAAAATTTAATTTTAAATCATGTTTAAAAATATGTAATTGAAAATTTGAAATTTTTGAAATTACATATTATTATACATGATGTTTAAAATTGTTTAAAAATTTGAATTGGAAATTTAAATTTGAAATTCGAATTTGGAATTTGAATTTGAAATTTAAATTTTTGGAGATTTAAATTTTAAATAATTCTTGGGATGAGAAATGCTTTGGATGGATACAAGAAGACAGAACAGAATTCAAGACCCAAATAATGCTTTGGATGGAATTTTGTATTCTTTATTTTCTTTGTTCTAGGATGGAACCATAACTTGGTTATTCTATCAATTATTTTTTCTGTGATATGTCATGAATGTATAAATATGTATTGATGGATGTTTTGTATGCATATTTGATAACATGTCATATAGGATAGGTGAGTGCCGCTCATACTATATTGATCATACATAATTTATCAAAACTTGCATGTTTTTCAAAAAATTAGGTGGGAGAGGGTTTCAAACAAAACCCACGGCCTCCATTGTTGATCCATATGTGAAAGCATGGTAACGCCTCGCGTCAGTTCTGCCCTGACCACACCCCTCGGTAGGTGTTTACCGCCGCCGGTATACTAGATTGGATCTCCTATGTGGAAAACGTGTTCGGATACGATCCTATTCATGACCACCCCTCGGTGGCTTGGTAGGACGTGGATCGGGCTACGTAAACAATGCTTATACACTCAAGACTCGTTTAGTTATTAACCTTCCCTAGAAGCTCTGTTAACTAAACTGGTGGCCAAATAAGCGGTTATTAATATATGTCTTAACCTTGGAGGATTTAAGGCAACATATATTAACTGGACGGGGTCCATGTTCAAGCTATTTGTTTTCATGACCACCCCTCGGTGGCTTGGGGCAATAGGTGCTGAGAATTATTGTTGCAATGCTATATGTTTTTCAAGTTTCATGTAGGAACATACTCGTATGTTTTATTTGCTAAATTATCTGTATATTTGCTTGGGCTTTGTAATGATGTCTAGTATAATTTTATTTCAGTTCAAAATATCACCGACACCCCTCAGTTCAAAATGGCGACAATTATAAGGATTGAAAAAGAAATCTGTTAATAGTTCTCAGCTGTGAGAAACACAAGTTCGTACTGGACAAACCATGCCCACCAGGGCCAAAACCTGACACCCCGATTGAGGAGGTCCTGGTTGCCTATACTCGTTGGAGAGAATCCAATGATATAGCTCGATGCTACATACTTGCTAGCATGACGAGTGCTTTACAAAAGCAGCATGAGACTTATCAAATTGCTGGGGAGATCATGGAAAATCTGGAGGACATGTTCGGAGGCCAAGAAAAATTGGCTCGACAGTCCGCTATCACCAGTATTATGAACTCTAAGCAGAAGGCGGGTACTCCGGTGAAGGACCATATGATCAATCTAATGAGATTCTTCGCTGAGACTGCCAAAAACGGTGCTGAGTTGGACTACAACACCCAGATCGAGATGGTGTTCAAAACTCTGTCTAAAGATTTTGTGGGGTTTAAGGCCGCATACAATCTGGCGACAAGGGAGTTAGGACTAACTGAGCTCATGAAGCAACTTCAGGTTTATGAGCGGATGATCAGGGATGAGGATGCGGTCCGACCTAAAGGAGAGGCCAATTTGACGGAATCATCCAATCCCTCACGGAAGAGGAAGAGGCCAAATAAGAAGCAAGTGGCTTCTAGTTCTTCTAATCCTCCTGTCTCGGACGAGAAGAAGAAGAAGAAGAACAAGAAGCCGAAAGACCCTAAAAAGTCCAAATGCTTCCATTGTGGGAAGGTAGGTCACTTTAAGAAGGCTTACCGGGAATTCCTAGCCGCCAAAGGCAAGGAAGGTAAGGACTTCATTACTTAGAAGCATGTTTGGTGGAAGAATCGAAAGACACTTTGGTCATTCATTCGGGTGCCACTAATCATGTTTGTGTTTCTATGCAGGAGTTCGTGGAAACGAGAAGTCTATATGATACGAACCTCTCGTTGTGAACTAGGGACGGCAGCTTTGTGGTGGCTGAGGCAGTGGGAGATGTTTACCTTTATTTTGATCAATTTAGGTTTATTTTATTGAAAGACTGTTTTTATGTTCCTAATTTTAGGAGGAACCTTATATCGGTAGCTTGTTTAATAAAGGATTCTTATTCAGTTTCTTTTAGTAAAAGAGTTGATATTTGTAGAAATAAGTCATTTATCTGTTCTGGATGGATGGATGGAAACCTATATTTGATCAAACCAAAGATGTACTCACTGCTTGACACTGAATTAATTAATAACTCTAAAAGGTTGAAAGTTTCTCACTCTAACAAGGCGTGTCTTTGGCATTTAAGACTTGGTCATATTAATCAGGATAGGATTCAACGATTGACGAAAGACGGTCCTTTAGAATCTCTAGAGGAGGTACGTCTTCCCCAATATGAGTCTTGTTTAGAGGGTAAGATGACTAAGAGGTCTTTTGGAGCTAAGGGTACAAGGGCTCAGGAGCTCTTAGAAATTATGCACACTGACGTATGTGGCCCTATGAACGTCACAGCACGAGGAGGGTTCGAGTATTATGTCTCTTTTATAGATGATTACTCGAGGTATGGATATGTGTATCTGATGCACCGCAAGAGCGAAACCTTTGACAAGTTCAAAGAGTATCTTGCGGAAGTGGAAAAGCAATTGGATAAATCCATAAAGACACTTCGATCTGATCGAGGTGGCGAATACCTCTCCGATGAATTTCTAGGACATCTTGTAGAGAACGAGATATTATCCCAATTGACTGCACCTGGTACTCCACAACAGAATGGTGTAGCCGAAAGGAGAAACAAGACCTTATTGGATATGGTACGGTCCATGATGAGTTATTCAACGCTGCCATTATCATTTTGGGGATATGCTTTACAAACAGCGTGCTATATTCTGAACCAGGTTCTGAGTAAATCAATTCCCAGAACTCCGTATCAATTGTGGCATGGCAGGAAGTACTCCCTTAGACATAAGAGAATATGGGGCTGCCCGGTGCATGTACTGGATGGGGATGCAAAGAAGTTGGAACCAAAATCAGAATTATGCATGTTTGTAGGGTATCCAAAAGGAACTAAAGAAGGTCTGTTCTATAACTCGAAGGAACAAAAGGTCATTGTCTCAACCCATGCGACATTCTTGGAGGAAAGTCACATGAATGACTTTAAGCCTCGAAGTAAAGTGGTGCTAGAGGAGTTATCGGGTGAAAGAACTGCTCCGCAGATTTCGGTCTTGGATGCAAGTCCGAGTTCCAGTGAAAGACCTATAGACGATCAACAATTTAGGGTGCCTCATCGTAGTGGGAGGGTTTCGAAGCAACCTAATTTCTTCATGTATGATGCTGAGGTATACCAGGCCGAGGCTCGTGAGCATGAGGATGATCCGGTCACCTATGATGAAGCTATAAATGATGTTGATTGTAAATCTTGGAAACAGGCTATGAACAATGAGATGGATTCTATGAAATCCAACTCTGTTTGGGAACTTGTAGATTTGCCAGATGGGATAAAACCCATTGGATGCAAATGGGTCTACAAAAGAAAGAAGGATGCATAAGGGAGAGTGGAAACTTTCAAAGCTAGACTGGTTACAACGGGGCACACACAAAAGGCTGGAATCGATTACGATGAAACCTTTTCGCCTGTTGCTATGCTGAAGTCTATCCGTATTCTTCTGTCCATTGCTGTGGCTCTCGATTACGAGATCTGGCATATGGATGTAAAGACGGCATTCTTGAATGGCCATCTTGAAGAGTGTATCTATATGATACAGCCTGAAGGGTTCATAGCAAAAGGCCAAGAAAGGAAAGTCTGCAAGTTGCTTAGATCCATTTATGGATTAAAGCAAGCATCCCGCTCATGGAACCAGAGGTTTGATCAAGCGATTGAGACATTTGGTTTTGAGCAGAACATTGATGAACCCTGTGTTTATAAACGTATTAAGGATGGAAAAGTGGTCTTTCTGATACTCTATGTCGATGATATACTACTCATTGGGAATGATGTAGGGAACTTATCATCGGTCAAGCTTTGGTTGCACCAACAGTTTGACATGAAGGACTTGGGAGAAGCTAATTATGTTCTAGGCATTCGTCTCTTTAGAGATTGAAAGAACAAAATAATAGCGTTATCCCACGCTTCATACATAGATAAAATAATTGACAAATATGCAATGCAAGAGGCAAAGAAAGGCTCACAACCTTCTATTGTCGGTCTAACTCTTTCATTGGATGACTGTCCCAAGACATCAGAAGAAAGAGAGCGTATGAGTAAGGTCCCTTATGCATCTGCTATGGGTAGCCTTACGTATGCTATGCTTTGCACTCGCCCGGATATATGTTTTGTAGTAGGTATGGTGAGTCGATATCAATCAAATCCTGGAACCAAGCACTGGCAAGCTGTAAAGCATATACTCAAGTATCTTAAGAGAACGAGGTATTATATGCTGGTGTATTCTGGAGGGGACCTAACACCCGTAGGATACACGGACTCAGACTTCCAGACTTGTAAGGATTCAAGGAAATCGACATCTGGATCAGTGTTTTTACTCGGAGGAGGTGCCATTGTGTGGAGGAGCGTGAAGCAGGGCTGCACAGCTGACTCTACTATGGAGGCTGAGTATGTGGCTGCGGCTGAGGCATCTAAAGAAGCGGTTTGTCTCCGCAAGTTCTTTAGAGACCTTGAGGTCATTCAGGGTGTTGACAAGCCTATCACACTTTACTGTGATAATACAGGGATATTGCCAACACAAGGGAATCTCAGCACCACAAGAGGACCAAGCACACCAATCGGAGATATCACATTATTAGAGGGCATGTGGAGACAGGACAAGTGGATGTATGTAAGATCGCGTCCGAGGACAACATCGCTGATCCCTTTACTAAGACTTTGATGGCTAGAAGCTTTGAGAGGCATGTAGAGGCGACGGGGATGCGTAACATGGAACATCTACTGGCTTAGGGCAAGTGGGAGATTGTTAGGAAATGCCCTAAGTATTAGAGACATTTTGATGTATTCATTATAAACTTGATAATAAAATCATATATATAGAGGTTATTCATTACATTGCTATCTGTCCTTGTCTTATTTACATGTTAAAGTAAATGTAAGCAAATATGGCTCCCTGATTGCTTGTGTTAAACTGTTAGAACGTTGCATGCAATGGATTTTTTTATGCGAGAAGACAATGTTCTAAAGTTAGCAGTCTAAACTATGGTCTGTAGTCTATGGAGTTAGACCGAGCATCTAACTCATGTTAAGACTATTATGTTGTCTAAAGCCTTGGAGGGGACGGTTTGTCTTGACTGTCTGGAGCTAGACTCCCAAGTAGAGACATGGATATGTTGCTTGATGGTGACATATTAGACCGGGACTAAAGCGTGATTGATCTACGAAGTCCGCTTTGAGTGGATCAATCTGCTTTTGACGTTCATTATGCAGTAATCTTAATCCTGAGTAAAAGGATAGCTTCATGTATCTGCCTTGTGTACTTTGATGTTCCAATGGCTAAAGCGTCTCAGAGGCAGTAAGCATATAGACCGGTTCGTTGGGTGCATGACTTGTATACGATGAAGGGTTCGTTTACAGATATCGGAATCATAGCTCTAATGAGGAGTTAAGGGTATCCTCTTAAAGGCATTATACTGAATGTGAAAATGGACAAGGTCTTGGGTCGTCTGCTGGGCGGATGACTTCTTATTCACATATGGTAAATAATCATTTTCTTTATTCAGTAGTATAATGGAACTTTAAGATAGCCTGATCAGTAGGATTAAACGGACTTTGGCCTAAGGAAGATCATGGATATCATATGAGGGTTCTGCATACATGACAAGGTCATTGGACGATAGCTTGTCACAGGCTTACATAATACGGTATATAATTGGGAGTTTAGTTTCAGGTTTATAGTGGTGTGACTCTGAAATTAGTGATCATATGATTGAGTTGTTCGGTAAAAGAATGATGATCAAATGGATTTGCGGGAGCCCGATTATATATGTCCAATCAGTCCCTCTACTAGCTCCACATAATTCCTTAACATTTGGCAAATTGATTTGTGTATGCTATTGGCTAGTTTATTATGCATCGATGGTGATGACATAGGATTAGGATGGTAGACAAGATTCTCTCCGGTTGGATTCAGATTTTGTTTTGGATAATAGTGTACACAATTATTCAAACTCCAAATAAAGTTGCCATGATTGTATTTGAGATTGGATTGGAGTTGTAGAAAATTATCCATGAGAACAAGAATTTGAAACACAATCGTTTTGTGGATTTTGAAATTTGAAATTTGAATTTTGAATTTGAATTTTGAATTTGAAATTCGAATTTGAAATTTGAATTTGAAATTTGAAATTTGAAATTTGAATTTGAAATTCGAATTTGAAATTTGAAATTCAAATTTTGAATCACAGTCCAAGTGGGATTCGAATTTGTTGTGGAAAATCCACAAGGTTTGAAATTCGAATTTGAGTTGGATTTGGAGAGGATAATCTTGTTAGAATCCTACTTGAATTTTGAATCTAAATCCTAACAAATTATGGACGAAATTTTGAGGATAATCCTTAATGGAATTTCAGTTTTTGTGGATAAGGTTCAAAGGAAAAATTCAAGTTTCAATCCTAGTTGAATTTGGATTCTCTCCTTCCCTGAAAAGTGGCCGAAATTGTGGAGGAAATCTCCTAGGAAAATTGGCCTCCGAATATGTCCTCCAGATTTTCCATGATCTCCCTGGCAACTTGATAAGTCTCATGCTGCTTTTGTAAAGCACTCGTCATGCTAGCCAGAATGTAGCATCGAGCTATATCATTGTATTCTCTCCAACGAGTATATGCAACCAGGACCTCCTCAAGCGGTGTACCAGGTTTGGGCCCAGGTGGGCATGGTTCATCTAGTACAAACTTAGGTCTCTCGTAGTTGAGAACTATTAGTGGATTTCTTTTCCAGTCTTTATAATTATCACCATTTAGCTTATTTTCAGTAAGTATTGAAATGAGGGGTGTCGGTGACATTTTGAACTGAAATAAAATTATACTAGACATCATTACAAAGCCTAAGCAAATATACAGATAATTTAGCAAATAAAACATACAAGTATGTTCCTACATGAAACTTGAAAAACATGTAGCATTGCAATGGTAATTCTTAGCACCTATTGCCCCAACCCACCGACAGGTGGTCGTGAAACAAATAGCCGGAACATGGACCCCGCCCAATTAATATATGTTATCTTAAATCCTCCAAGGTTAAGACATATATTAATTACCGCTTATTTTGGCCACCAGTTTAGTTAACAGAGCTTCTAGGGAAGGTTAATAACTAAACGAGTTCTGAATGTATAACCATTGTTTACGTAGCCCAATCCATGTCCTACCAAGCCACCGAGGGGTGGTCATGAATAGGATCGTACTCGAACATGATTTCCACATAGGAGATCCAACCTAGTATACCGGCGGCAGTAAACACCTACTGAGTGGTGTGGTCAGGGTAGAACTGACATGAGGCGTTACCATGCTTTCACATATGGATCAACAATGGAAGCCATGGGTTTTGTTTGAAACCCTCTCCCACTCAATATTTTGAAAAACACGCAAATTTTGACAAATATGTATGATCAATATAGTATGAGCGGCACTCACCTATCCTATATGACATGTTATCAAATATGCATATAAAACATCCATCAATACATATTTGGACATCCATGACATATCACAGAAAAAATAATTGACAGATAAATAACCAAGCCATGGTTCCATCCTAGAACAAAGAAAATAAAGATTACAAAATTCCATCCAAAGCATTCTTTGGGTCTTGAATTTTGTTCCGTCTTCTTGTATCCATCTTTATGTAGCCTCTCCATTTATTTCTCATCCCAAGAATCATTTAAAATTTAAATCCTAAAAATTTAAATTTCAAATTCAAATTTTAAACAATTTTAAATATAATGTGCAATAATACGTAATTTCAAAATTATCATATTTTCAATTACATATTTTTAAACATGATTTAAAAATTAAATCTCAAATTTAAAAATCAAAATTTTTCGATTTTTGAATCGTCGCCCCTACTGCCCCAGAGGCCGACAGCCACCGTGGGCAGCCCCCAGCTCCCGAGGGGACTGGTTGTGGCGGCCCGCACTTCGTAGAGATCATACAATACTATTACAGTTAAGCTTCATAGCTAACTGTGATAGATTGTACTCTCATGAGTCGCCGACTAATCTATCTCTCTTTAAAACATGACATTTTTGGGGAAATTTTTTATTTTTTTTTAAACATCATGTAAAACATTATCCACTAATTACTTTGTTTATAAGTACAAAGTAATTTACGCAGTACAGTACTTTCGTAAAATATATATTATTACAAATGAACTGTTTCTCTTTCCTTTCTTTGTTAACACTCAGCGGAAAGACTCTGGCAGAACCATATCCCTTGGCTTCGCATCCCATTTGACACTCGCTATCCCGTCTGCCATCCAGCCATACAAAGCTAGTGAGCTGGTTGCTTACCTGCAACCTAAGCAAAAATGGTGAGCTACAGGCTCAGTAAGTTCAAACATACAAGAAATAGAATTTCTATGAATAGTACTATTCATCATAAATAGTAACTTTGACTACTATTCATCATGAATAGTAACTTTGACCACAACACAGTATATCAACAGTACATCAACCACAGTGTTAGTACTCTCACAAAACTGTCTTATACTCAATTATGGCATAGTTTCAGTTTTAAGTAATTATCTTTATTTATGTTCCGGTTTTGAGCTCATGTTGGCAGTACCATTTTAGTGCGCATGATTGGGAGCGGTACATTAGTTCTGACCTCCACAGCCTTAATCTCATCATCATAGCCCCGAAGGCGAAGTTGTACATGACTGGGAGCGGTACATTAGTGCTGACCTTCACAGCCTTAATCTCATCATAGCCCCGAAGGAAAAGTTTACCTCCCTGTACGGAAGGCTGGTACGCAAAAAGTGGTTTCATTATCGACTTTTTAAAGTTCTAACCTGGTGACTTCATATTGCCCCGTGGTTAGGAATGCTTCACATTTTAATTTCATGTGAGTGAGTTTCATTAACCTCACTCTAGTGCCCGAAGCACAATTTATTATGTGTCCCTTTTCAGTTGTGCCCGTAGCACATTTCGTCTCTCTCTCTATTCTATAATAGTGCCCGTAGCACATATGTACCTAACTTATAGTTAGTACATCAAAATTAGCAATAATAATGCTACATGTTGCAGACAAATAAATGTCTGAACTTACCTTATCCATTTCTTCTTCTTTTCTTCCCTGGATCTTTAATCGCTCTTCTTGTAGGTCGATTTTGGGATCGTACAGACAAAACCTTGTCTGTTAATTTTATTTCTATTTATAGCTTTTATCTTTTATTAAAAAGCTTAAATAAAACATATTTATAACTTTTTAGGCTTTATTTATCATTTTCCCCATTTTTCTTAACTTTTGAAAATTTACGATTTTGCCCCTGTATTTTGGTAAAATTACAATTATGCCCATGACGGGATTTTCTCGATCTAGACTGCACTTTTGGCTCTCATGAACTTTTCTGACTCTTTTCTCATTCATTACTAGGTTCGTTTCTATTTTATTTACATTTTTCACCTTCCTGACCCTCGGGAAGCACTATTCTGACCCTTACATCGGTTTAGTGATTTTCTATCGTTTCGGAGCCCCAAATGGACGTTTTACTCGTATTTAAAATGTTCATCTAGAATTTCCTGATTTAGGTCTCCTAGGCTCGGATTTTTCGTACCCGACTCGGACCTTTACTTCGTTTCCCAAAAACGCCCCCCCTAGGGGTCGGTTTTTTAGTTTCACTCGCGTTTTTCATTTTTAAGGGGATGGGTTACTATTCACAAACCACCCCTTAGGTTTCCCTTATTCAATTTTCCTCAAGGGACTCGGGTTTCCAACTTGACCCTAAACTTTTACTCTTGATTCCCTTTTTTACCCTAAATGCCGTTTTTTCGAAATTTCGGCAGCATTTCCGCGTAAATTTAAGGTTACCGGCGTTAGGTACGCCTTGAACCATATGTACCTACCACGTACTATACCAAAGTCCTATTTTATGTAAAATTTTTCCAAACTTTTACAGAAAAGCTCACACATTTTCCAATTCACATTTTGAACCACATTCAACAAAATTCTTTCAATTTTACCTTTAGGTTTAGCCACGGTTTTCATACTCAAAACCTAACTAAAACTTTTCAATCTTTCAACTAAATTTTAGGCTATTCAAAGGCTATTACCTAGCACATTTTCAAGCCATTTTCCATGCATTTTACAACAAAATTCTTAGGGTTTTTCAACATATATAATCCACGGCCATTTAGCTAAAAACATGCATAACATTTTGTTTCATGCTTTCAACTTTATAACCAACATTTCCATAATTCAATGCATGATTTAAACTATCCAAATATCAAGTTAATCATGCAAAAATGTTCACCAAACCACACCACACGGTGATATTAGGGAATTTAGATACCAAAATTTTTCCAAGCTTTCTAACCATGCAAATCATGCTTTCCATTTAACCAAAACATGATTTAAAGCATTACAACACTTAATTAACAACAATCCATGAACAAACACTAAGGTAACCCACGGATTTTCCATAAAAAAACCAACCAAAACTTTGTTTTTCTTTAGACAAAATACATGGTTTTTCTTCTAATTAAACCATTAACAAAACCCAAGCACCAAATCACCAAATCAACCACAAAATTTCTCATCTCCAAGCCAACAAACCCATGGATTTTTCAATGAAAAAGCAAGAAAAATTTTAAACCAAAGATGGCTACCTTGATTTCTTGCTTCCCTTGACTTCAATGATGAGTTTGCTACCACTTTTGTGAAGAAAATTTGAAGTTTTGGCTTGGTTCCTCTTGGTTGCTTACGGGTTGCTCTATCGAATCACTTAGAAAGTTTTTTTTCTCTTGATTTTGCTTTGAAAGGCTATAGGTGCCTTTTGTTCCAAAGTTGCCGACTTAGGTAACACAGAAAGCCAATTAGTTTGGCTTCCAACCAATGAAATTTCAACACATTTCATGCCATTTCTTTCCATATTTTCACAAAAATAATTTGGCTTATTTTGGCAAAATTTAGGCCTTTAGATCAAAAGCAAATTCAATCTTGGCCATTAATGCCACCAACCACCATTTTTAATCCATTTAATAAATGGCTTTAATGATGTCATTCATACAAAGTAAAAATTTGACTTTGACTTCACTATTCATATTAATTCGACTACTTTTGGACCAATGTCGGATTGAGCCGAAATTTTCCTGAAATCGTCCCGGTGGGTTCCTGAGGTCTCTGGTGCAGTCGGATTAATTTATACTGCTTCCGTTTGATCAAAATCAATCCCGGAAGTTTTTCAATCTTTTAGTGCACTATAGGCACCGGTTAGGGTTTTTAATGTCGTTTCGACACTGTTTTACCCGTTTCAATTTAGTGAACTTTATCAACACTGAATTCTTACCCGTCAGTACTATTAGAACATTTTAATACATTCTAAACAATATAAATACATTCATTTCACTCTTTAAATAGTACAAATTTTTATATACATACATTTGTACATTTTCTTCCGATAATGCCAGAATTTCTTGGTTGTCACACTGGTGGCCCACGGCCATAGCCGGGTGCAGTCCAGACAGTTGTAGGCAGTGCCTGCAGCCATTGGTTGCATGCCCGGGTGGGTGCAGCAGCCCGCAAGGCTGTAGGAAACGCCTGCAGCCATGGGTTGCACGGCTAAGGATGGTCGGCCCTTGGGTGGTCCACGACCACCCCTGGCTGCAGACAAAGCCTACGACTGTGGGGTATAACCATGGGCAGGGGCTACCGCATCCCTATCCCGCTTGAGGGCAGGGGCTGCCGCAGCCCCATCTTACTTGAGGGCAGGGGCTGGAACCCCACCACAGCTGATGGTCCGTCCTGAGGAGATCGGTCCTCGATTTCCATGTCATATTTCAATTTACCCATTAGGATCCCAAAATTAATTTGAATCCTAATTAAATTGAAATTTTCCACACAATTAAAATTTCAACCTTTAAATTAAATTTAACTTTTGGGAAAAATAAATTACGGTCTTCAAACTTCAATTTCCTCCATGAATAATTACATAAAATTTCCTAAACCGTTTCCGGTATACAAAAATTCTAATTATAATAATTCTAAGAGACAAAAAATTAAAATCCATGGGAAAATTACAGTGTTAATAAACTACTCTCATGGTTACATAAAAATTCCTAGATACAATGTTCTAAATTCTAAGGAACCATAACCGGCATAAAAACAAGCATGCTTATAGTAATTAAAAAATTAAAATAACCACATACTATATACATAATCCATGATAACAACATAAAGTAATCCTACAATGCCACTCTCTAAATATCAAATCTATACATAAATAAAAAGACTAATTAATTGTCTAATTTATGTACATGGCATAGTCATGAGATGGCTCTGATACCAATTGTAGGAAATAAATCGGTAAAAATGTATCAGAGTGGCGTAGTAGAACAATAAAAATTTTTCAAGATCGTTAAATATCTTATGATGCCATATACAGTAAACCAACAACAATTTAACCTCATACCTCAAGGATGCCAATCTACAGGAGGAGAATGATCAGAGGCCTTCAACCAACTAGCCTTCTCTATAATTTTCCAATTCTCGAATGGCTGAGTGTGTGGGCACTCTAAACCTTGATCGGTATGCTAGCACTGCTAGTCTTCTTCCGACCACCCAGATCTCTAAAGAACTTATTTCCACGGTGAGTTGTGCAATAATAAGCCTGCTCACTTGAGAGTCTATGGTCAGAGAGAATAGGAGTGGCAGGACATCTATTTATAGACTTGCATGAGGTGATCCTTTGAATTCGAATTGAATTAGGAAAAGATTTTCTCCCTTAACCACGACACAAAATCTGAAATTTTCAAGCCGAAATCCCAACTAAAAAATTCGGCCATTCTCTAGATTTCGTGTTAAGAATTTAAATAGGATTTTAACTTGAATTTTATCTCCCATTAACCAACCAAAAAATCCAAAAATCTTTAAGGATTTTCAATAAATATTTTCGGCCACAAAAAGTAGGGGAAGAATCAAAATTCAACTAGGATTTTCAAGCTTGAATTTTATCTCATCCTTATCTAAAATAACCAAAAATTTCCTTGAGATTTGCCCTCAAATTTTGGCCGTTTTTAAGGAGAAGAGAATCTAAATTCAATTGGGATTGAAACATGAATTTTTCCCTGAATCTTATCCACAAAATTTTTGAAAATTCCATGAGGATAATCCTCAAAATTTTTGACCAAAATTAGTTAGGACTGTGATTCAAAATTTGAATTTCAAATTTCAAAAGTAAAATTTCAAATTTGAAATTTGAATTTGAAATTTGAAATTGAAATTTTAAAATAGAAATTTGAAATTTGAAATTTGAATTTGAAATTTGAAATTGAAATTTTAAAATTCAAATTTCAAATTTCAAATTTCAAATTTCTATTTTAAAATTTCAATTTCAAATTTCAAATTCAAATTTCAAATTAAATTTCAAATTCAAATTTCAATTTCAAATTTCAAATTTCAAAATCCACAAACAGTTGTATTTCAAATTCTTGTTCTCATGGATAATTTTCTACAACTCCAATCCAATCCCAAATAAAATCATGGCAACTTTATTTGGAGTTCGAATAATTGTGTACTCTATTATCCAAAACAAAATCTGAATTCAACCGGAAAGAATCTTGTCCACCATCCTAATCCTGTGTCAACACCATCCATGCATAATCAACTAGCCGTTAGCATATACAAATCAATTTGCCAATCATTAAGGAATTATGTGGAGCTAGTAGAGGGAACAATTAGACATATATAATCGGGCTCCCGTGAATCTGTATGATCATCATTCTTTACCGAACAACTCAATCATATGATCACTAATTTCAGAGTCACACCACTATAAACCTAAAACTGAACTCACAATTATATACCGTATTACATAAGCCTATGACAAGCTATTGTCCAATGACCTTGTCATGTATACAGAACCCTCATATGATATCCATGATCAGCCTTAGGTCAAAGTTCGTTCAATCCTACTGATCAAGCTATGTTAAAGTTCCATTATACTATCGAATAAGAAAATGATTATTCATCATATGTGAATAAGAAGTCATCCGCCCAGTTGACGACCCAAGGCCTTGTCCATTTTCACATCCAGTATAATGCCTTTAAGAGGATACCCTTAACTCCCTATTATAGCTATGATTCCGATATCTATAAACAAACCCTTCATCGTATACATGTCATGCACCCAACGAACAGGTCTATAAGCTAACTACCTCTGAAACGCTTAGCCATTGGAACATCAAAGTGAACAAGTCATATACATGAAGTAGTTCATTCACTCAGGATTAAGGTTACTGCACAATGAACGTCAAAAGCAGATTGATCCACTCACAGCGAACTATGTAGATCAATCACGCTTTAGTCCCGGTCTAATATGTCATCAGCAAGCAACATATCTATATATCTACTTAGGAGTCTATGCTCTAGACAGTCAAGACAAACCATCCCTACCATGGCTTTAGAGAACATAATAGTCTTAACATGAGTTAAATGCACAGTCTAACCCCTTAGACTACAGACCTTAGTTTAGACTGCTTACTTTAGAACATTGTCTGCTTACATACAAAAGCCCATTGCATGCAACGTTGTAATAGTTTTAACATAAGCAGTCAGGGATCCATATTTGCTTACATTTACTTTAACATATAAATAGAATAAGAACATACAGCAATGTAATGAATAACCTCTATATATAATTTTATTTTCCAGTTCCAAATAAATACATCAAAATGTCTATAATGCTTAGGGCATTTCCTTAAATATTGGCTGCCAGGGGAGCAGCCACAGCTAATGGTGCCAGAGTCGCTTGGGTTGGGGGAGCCACTTACTCCTTGGGAGTATTGGGGGCTACTGGAGCTATTTGGCCTAGCACCTCTACTAGTTGTGGTGCCCGAGGTTGTTGGTTCAGTTGCCCCTTAAGCTAGTTTAATTCCTGTTGTTGATTCTCCATCATCTCCCACATAGTTGCGAGCTGCACCATTAATTCATCCTCTTGGGATGCTTGGTTTGTCTGTGTACTTATTCGAACCATGGTGTCCTTTGAAAACCTTGTCCTCTGGTGGGCTCTACTGGTGCTTGTTCTACTAGTGTAAACTACGGTCACATATCATAACTTAAATGTTAACCTTCATACTAACACCGAAAAATAAAACTAACTTACTTGGACAAATGAGGCAGGCGTGCGGCGATGTGAGGTAGGGTGACAGGAAACCACTCTGGTACCAATTGTGACGCCCTGAGCCCTCAATGGCCCAGACCGTCACTAAAATATTGCTTACTTTAACTTTGTCTTTGAAACTGATACTTAAATAGACTTACTTTGATACTATAAATTTTAGTGATTTTTTTTTGGTTGTGCACGTATTTATTGTAGAAAATTATCCATGAGAACAAGAATATGAAACACAACCGTTTTGTGGAATTTGAAATTTGAATTTTGAAATTTGAAATTTGAATTTTGAAATTTGAAATTTGAATTTGAATTTGAAATTTGACAAATATGTATGATCAATATAGTATGAGCGGTATTCACCTATCCTATAAGACATGTTATCAAATATGCATACAAAACATCCATCAATACATATTTATACATCCATGAGATATCACAGAAAAAATAATTGACAGAAAAATAACCAAGCCATGGTTCCATCCTAGAACAAAGAAAATAAAGATTACAAAATTTCATCCAAAGCATTCTTTGGGTCTTGAATTTTGTTCTGTTTTCTTGTATCCATCTTTATGTATCCTCTCCATTTATTTCTTATCCCAAGAATCATTTAAAATTTAAATCCA
This sequence comes from Antiaris toxicaria, assembly GCA_035233585.1. NCBI lineage: Eukaryota > Viridiplantae > Streptophyta > Magnoliopsida > Rosales > Moraceae > Antiaris > Antiaris toxicaria. The sequence continues at coordinate 51,849,465 of CP141153.1, forward strand.
AAATTTAAATTTCAAATTCAAATTTCAAATTCGAATTTCAAATATAATTTTTAAACAATTTAAATTTCATGTGTAATAATATTTAATTTCAAAAAATTTTAAAATTTTTTTAATTACATATTATTAAACATGATTTAAAATTAAATCTCAAATTTAAAAATTAAAATTTTTCATTTTTTTAGCCCACGAGCCCGGGAGGCCCACAGCCCCATGACAACAGGCCATGTCCAGCCATGCTGGGCTGCAGGCTAAGCCTGCAGCCTCAGGCTGCACACCTGGGCTGGGCACACAGCTGCCAAGCTACAGGCAGTGCCTGGAGCCATGGGCTGCACGTCCAGGTAGGCACAGTAGCCCTCTAGGCTACAGGCAACGCCTGTAGTCATGGGTTGCACGCCCAAGGCCCGGGCAGCCCTTGGGTGGCCCACGGTCACCCTTGGCTATAGGCAAAGCCTGCGGCCATGGGTGGTTAGGCCTGGACAGGGGCTGTCGTAGCCCTATCCTGCCCGAGGCCAGGGGTTGTAGCCCTACCAAGGCCGGTGGCCTATCCTGAGGGGTGTGTCCTTGATTTTCATGCCATATTCCAATTTACTCATTAGGACCTCCAAATATTAATTTGAATCCTAATTAAATTGGAATTTTCCACATAATCAAAATTTCAACCTTTAAATTAAATTTAAGTTTTGGGAAAAATAAATTACGACCTTTAATCTTCAATCTTCTCCAAGAATAATTACATAAAATTTCCTAAACCATTTCTAGTGTACAAAAATTCTAATCATAATAATTCTAAGAGACAAAAAATTAAAAATCCATGGCAAAATTATGGTGATGATAAACCGTTCCCATGTTACATAAAAAATCCTAGATACAATTTTCTAAATTCTAAGGAAGCATAATCGGCATAAGACAAGCACGCTTATAATAATTTAAAAAATTAAAATAACCACGTACCACATACTACATACATAATACATTATAACAATATAAAGGAATCCTAGAATGCCACTCTCTAAATACCAAATCCATACATAAATAGAAAGACTAACTAATTGTCTAATTTATGTACATGGCATAGTCACGAGATGGCTTTGATACCAATTGTAGGAATAAAATCGGTAAAAAATGCATCAGAGCTGTGTAGCAGAACAACAAAAATTTTTCAAGATCGTTAAATATCTCGTGATGCTATTAGCAATAATAAAACTCATACCTGAAGAGGACGTCAACTGTAGGAGGAGAATGATTGGAGGGCTTCAACCAATTAGCCTTCTCTACTATTCTCCAATTCTTGGATGGTAGAGTGTGTGGGCACTCGGTTCCTTAACCGGTATGCTAGTACTGCTAGTCTTCTTTCGACCACCTAGATCTCTAAAGAACTTATTGTCATGGTGAGTTGTGCAACAATAAGCCTGCTCACCTGAGAGTCTGTGGTCTGAGAGAACTGGAATGGTGGCTAAAATAAGTGGTTATTAATATATGTCTTAACCTTGGAGGATTTAAGGCAACATATATTAATTGGACAGGGTCCATGTTCCAACTATTTGTCTCATGACCACCCCTCGGTGGCTTGGGGCAATAGGTGCTGAGAATTACCATTGCAATGCTACATGTTTTTTCAAGTTTCATGTAGGAATATACTTGTATGTTTTATTTGCTGAATTATTTATATATTTGCTTGGGTTGTGTAATGATGTCTAGTATAATTTTATTTCAGTTCAAAATGTCACCAACACCCCTCATTTCAATACTTACTGAAAATAAACTGTATGGCAATAATTATAAAGACTGGAAAGGAAATCTGCTAATAGTTCTCAGCCGCGAGAGACATAAGTTCATGCTATACGAACCATGCCCACCTAGGCCCAAACCTGACACACCGCTTGAGGAGGTCCCGGTTGTCTATACTCGTTGGAGAGAATCCAATGAGATAGCTCGATACTACATTCTTGCTAGCATGACGAGTGCTTTATAGAAGCAGCATGAGACTTATCAAGTAGCTAGGGAGATCATGGAAAATCTAGAAGACATGGTTGGAGGCCAAGAAAAATTAGCTCGACAGTTTGCTATTACCAGCATTATGAACTCTAAGCAAAAGGCAGGTACTCCAGTGAAGGACCATATGATCACTTTTATGGGAATCTTTACTGAGGCTATTGAAAATGGTACTGAGCTGGACTATAACACCCAGATCGAGATGATGTTTAAAACTCTGTCAAAAGATTTTGTGGGGTTTAAGGCCGCATACAATCCGGCGACAAGGGAGTTAGGATTCACCAAGCTCATAAAGCAACTCGAAGCTTATGAGCGGATGATCAAAGACGGGGATGCGGTCTAGCCCAAAGGAGAGGCCAATTTGGTGGAATCTTCCAAACCCTCACGGAAGAGGAAAATGCCAAATAAGAAGCAAGTGGCTTCCAGTTCTTCTAATCCTCCTATCTCGGATGGGAAGAAGAAAAGAACAAGAAGCCCATGGACCCTAAAAAGTCCAAGTGCTTCCACTATGGGATGGTAGGTCATTTCAAGAAAGCTTGCCATGAATTCCTAGCCCCCAAGGGCAAGGAAGGCAAGGAACTTCACTATTTAAAAGCGTGTTTGGTGGAAGAAACGAAAGACACTTAGGTCATTGATTCGGGCGCCACTAATCATGTTTGTGTTTCGATATAGGGGTTCGTGGAAACGAGAAGTCTACATGATAGGAGTCTCTCGTTGCAGACCGAAGACAGTAACTTAGTGGTGGCTGAGGCAGTAGGAGACGTTTATCTTTACTTTGATGAATTTAGGTTTATATTGTTGAAAGAGTGTTTTTATGTTCTTAATTTTAGGAGGAACCGTATATTGGTAGTTTGTTTAATAAAGGATTCTTATTCAGTTTCTTTTAGTAAAAGAGTTGATACTCAAAAAAATAAGTCTTTTATCTGTTCTGGTTAGATGGATGGAAGCCTATATTTGATCAAACCAAAGATGTACTCATTGCTTGACACAAAATTAATAAATAACTATAAAAGGTTGAAAGTTTCTCACTCTAACAAGGCATATCTTTGGCATTTAAGACTTGGTCATATTAATCAGGATAGGATTCAAATGTTGGTGAAAGATGGTCTTCTAGAATCTCTAGAGGAGGTTCGTCTTCCTCAATGTGAGTCTTGTCTTGAGGGTAAGATGACCAAAAGGTGTTTTGGAGTTAAGAGTACTAGGGCTCAGGAACTCTTAGAAATTGTGCACAATGACGTATGTGGCCCCATGAACGTCACAGCATGAGGAGGGTTCAAGCATTATGTCTCCTTTATAAATGATTACTCGAGGTATGGATATGTGTACCTGATGCACTGAAAGAGCGAAACCTTTGATAAGTTCAAAGAGTATCGTGTGGAAGTGGAAAAGCAATTGGGTAAATCCATAAAGACACTTCGATCTGATCGAGGTGGCTAATACCTCTCCGATGAATTTCTAGAGCATCTTGTAGAGAATGGGATATTATCCCAATTGACTGCACCTGGTACTCCACAACAGAATGGTGTAGTCGAAAGGAGAAACAGGACCTTATTGGATATGGTACGGTCCATGATGAGTTATTCAACACTATTGTTATCATTTTGGGGATATGCATTACAAACGGCATGCTATTTCAGAACCAGGTTTTAAGTAAATCAATTCTCAGGATTCTATGGGAATTGTGGTATGGCAGGAAGCGTTCCCTAAGACATATGAGAATATGGGGCTGCCCGGCACATGTACTAGATGGGGATGCAAAGAAGTTGGAACCAAGATTAGAATTGTGCATGTTTGTAGGGTATTCGAAGGGAACAAAGGGAGGTCTGTTCTATAACCCGAAGGAACAAAAAGTCATTGTTTCAACTCATGCGACATCCTTGGAGGAAAGTCACTTGAATGACTTTAAGCCTCGAAGCAAAGTAGTGCCAGAGGAGTTATCAGGTGAAAGAACTACTCCATAGATTTTGGTCTTGGATACAAGTCTGAGTTCCGGTGAAAGACCTGCAGACGATCAACAATTTAGGGTGCCTCATCATAGTAGGATGGTTTCAAAGAAGCCTACTTTCTTCATGTATGATGCTGTGGTATACCAGGTCGAGGGTCATGAGCATAAGGATGATTCGATCACTTATGATGAAGCTATAAATGTTGTTGATTCTAAATCTTGGAAGCAGGCCATGAACAATGAGATGGATTCTGTGAAATCCAACTCTGTTTGGGAACCTGTAGATCTACCGAATAGGATAAAACCCATTGGATGCAAGTGGGTCTACAAAAGAAAGAAGGATAGGAAAGAGAGAGTGGAAACTTTCAAAGCTAGACTAGTTATAAAGGGGTACATGCAAAAGGCTGGAATCGATTATGATGAAACCTTTTAACTCGTTACTATGCTGAAGTCTATCCGTATTCTTCTATTTCTTGCTACGGCTCTCGATTACGAGATCTGGCAATTGGACGTCAAGACAGCATTCTTGAATGGCCATCTTAAGGAATGTATCTACATAATACAACTCAAAGGGTTCATGGAAAAAAGGCAAGAAAGAAAAGTCTGCAATTTGCTTAGATCCATATGGATTAAAGCAAGCATCCCGCTTATAGAACCAGAGATTTGATCAAGTGATCAAGACATTCGGTTTTGAGTAGAACGTTGATGAACCCTATGTTTATAAACGTATTAAGGATTGTAAAGTAGTCTTTCTAGTACTCTATGTCAATGATATACTGCTCATTAGGAATGATGTAGGGAATTTATCATCAGTCAAGCTCTGGCTACACCAACAGTTTGACATGAAGGACTTGGGAGAAGCTAATTATGTTCTGGGCATTCGTCTCTTCAGAGATTAAAATAACAAAATGATAGCATTATCCTAGGCTTCATACATAGATAAAATAATTGACAAATATGCAATGCAAGAGGCAAAGAAAGGTTCACAACCTTCCATTGCCGGTCTAACTCTTTCATTGGATGACTGTCCTAGGACATCAGAAGAAAGAGAGTGTATGAGTAAGGTCCCTTATACATCTGCTGTGGCTAGCCTTATGTATGCTATGCTTTGCACTACCTGGACATATGTTTTGCATTAGGTATGGTGAGTCGATATCAAGCGAATCCTGGAACCAAGCTCTGGCAAGCAGTGAAGCATATACTCAAGTATCTTAAGAGAATGAGGGATTATATGCTGGTGTATTCTGGAGGGGACCTAACACCCGTAGGATACACAGACTTAGACTTCCAGAATTGCAAGGATTCGAGGAAATCAACATCAGGATCAGTGTTCTTAATCAGAGGAGGTGCCATTATGTGGAGGTGCGTGAAGTAGGGTTACACAGTTGACTCTATGATGGAGGTTGAGTATGTGGCTACGGCTGAGGTATCTAAAGAAGCAGTTTGGCTCTACAAGTTCTTTAGAGACCTTAAGGTCATTCCGAGTGTTGACAAGCCTATCACACTTTATTATGATAACACTGGGGCTATTGCCAACACAAGGGAATCTCAGCACCACAAGAGGGCCAAGCACATTGATCGGAAGTATCACATTATAAAAGGGCAAGTGGAGACAGGACAAGTAGATGTATGTAAGTTCGCGTCCGAGGACAACATTGTCGATCCCTTTACTAAGACTTTGGTGGCTAGAAGCTTTGAAAGGCATGTAAAGGCGATGGAGATGCGTAACATGGCACATCTACTGGCTTAGGGCAAGTGGGAGATCATTAGGAAATGCCCTAAGCATTAGAGACATTTTATGTATTTATTTTGAATTGGATAATAAAATTATAATGTAGAGGTTATTCATTACATTGTTGTTTGTCCTTGTTCTATTTACATATTAAAGTAAATGTAAGCAAATATGGCTCACTGACTGCTTGTATTAAAACTATTAGAACGTTGTATGCAATGGACTTTTGTATGCAAGAAGACAATGTTCTAAAGTAAGTAGTTTAAATTAAAGTCTGTAGTCTATGGGGTTAGACCGAGCATCTAACTCATGTTAAGACTATTATGTTATCTAAAGCCATGGTGGGGACAGTTTGTCTTGACTATCCGGAGCATAGACTCCCAAGTAGAGACATAGATATGTTGCTTGGTGGTGACATATTAGACCGGGATTAAAGTGTGATTGATCAACATAGTCTGCTATGAGTGGATCAATCTGCTTTTGACTTTCATTATGCAATAACCTTAATCCTGAGTAAATGAACTACTTCATGTATATGACTTGTGTACTTTGATGTTCTAATGACTAAAGCGTCTCAGAGGTAGTAAGCTTATAAACCGGTTCATTGGGTGCATGACTTGTATACGATGAAGGGTTTGTTTACAGATATCAGAATCATAAATTTAAGGAGTTAAAGGTATCCTCTTAAAGGCATTATACTGGATGTGAAAATGGACAAGGCCTTGGGTTGTCTGCTGGGCAGATGACCTCTTATTCACATATGGTGAATAATCATTTTCTTATTCGGTAGTATAATGGAACTTCAAGATAGCCTGATCAGTAAGATTAAATGGACTTTGACCTAAGGCTGATCATGGATATCATATAAGGGTTCTGTATACATGACAAGGTCATTGGACATTAGCTTGTCATAGGCTTTGGTAATACGATATATAATTAGGAGTTCAGTTTCAGGTTTATAGTGGTGTGACTTTGAAATTAGTGATCATATGGTTGAGTTGTTCAGTACAGAATGTTGATCATATGGATTTATGGGAGCCTGATTATATATGTCTAATTGGTCCCTCTACTAGTTCCACATAATTCCTTGACTGTTGGCAAATTGATCAGTGTATGCTTATTGGCTAGTTGACTTTACATGGATGGTGTTGACATAGGATTAGGATGGTGAACAAGATTCTCTCCGGTTGAATTCAGATTTTGTTTTGGATAATAGAGTACATAATTATTCAAACTCCAAATAAAGATGCCATGATTTTATTTGAGATTGGATTGGAGTTGTAGAAAATTATCCATGAGAACAAAAATTTGAAATACAACTTTTTGTGGATTTTAAAATTTGAATTTTGAAATTTGGATTTGAAATCTAAATTTGAAATTCAAATTTGACATTTGACATTTGAATTTGAAATTTGAATTCAAAATTTAAATTTGAATTTTGAATTTGATGTTTGAATTTTGAAATTTGAACTTTGAAATTTAAATTCAAATTTTGAATCACAATCCATATAGGATTTGAATTTTTTATGGATTATTTACAAGAGAAAATTCAGTTTTGATTTGGACAAAGGAGAGGAAAATCTTGTTTGAATCCTACTTGAATTTTGAATCCAATTCTAACCTAAAGTGGCCAAAATTTGTTGAGGAAAATCCTCCAAGATATTTTTAGTTTTTATGGATAAGGTTCAAGGGAAATTCAAGCAAGAAAATCCTAGTTGAATTTGGATTATCTCCTTCCCTTTAGTGGTCGAAAATTTTGAGGATAAACCTAAGGGAGATTTTTAGTTTTTTATTGGATAAGGGGAGATAGAATTTGAGCTAGAAAATCTTATTTGGATTTTGATTCTCCTTACTTTTAATGGCCGAATTTAGTCATAATTTTGGCTCTAGGATGCACTGAATATGGCGTTTAATGGACTTCTGCCATAATTCGCCTTCTTAATCCTTTATCACTTGGAACATGAATTCTTCCCTGATGTAAGATTAATCCATTTTTGGACACTCCTTCCTGAGGACTTGCTAGATTTGGATCTCGTTTCTGAGCCTCTCTAATGTCCTTAAATAGTGATGATTCTAATTGAAGTGTAGTCAATTTTCCAGATATCAGCTCCATCTTCAATGCATTAATATCCTACTGCAATTGTAGGAAAATAAATCGATAAAAACGTATCAGAGTGGCGCAGCGGAACAATAAAATTTTTTTTTTAGATCGTTAAATATCTCATGATGCCATATACAATAAACCAACAACAATTAAAACTCATACCTCAAGGACACCAATCTTGCAGGAGGAGAATGACCGGAGGCTTCCACCAACAAGCCTTCTCTACTATTCTCCAATTTTCGAATGGCTGAGTGTGTGGGCACTCTGAACCTCGATCGATATGCTAGCACTGCTAGTCTTCTTCCGATCACCCAGATCTCTAAAGAACTTATTGTCACGATGGGCTGTGCAACAATAAGCCTGCTCACCTGAGTGTCTGTGATCTTAGAGAACTGGAGTGGCAAGACCTCTATTTATAGACCTGCACGAGGTGATTCTCTGAATTCGAATTGGATTAGGAGAAGATATTCTCCCTTATCCACAACCATAAAATCTGAATTTTCCAAGGGAAAATCCCAACAATAAAATTTGGCCATTTAGGATAAATCCAATCCAAACCTAAACAAGATTTTAACTAGAATTTTATCTCCCTTTTTCAACCAAAAAATCTAAAAATTCCAAGGAGAAAATCTCCTCAAAATTTCGGTCACTTTTAGGATAAGGGAGAATCAAAATTCCACTAGAATTTTCAAGCTTGAATCTTATCTCATCCTTATCCAAAATAACTGAATTTTCCCTGGGAGATATGCTCCAAAATTTCGGCTACTTTCTGGTTAGGAGAGAATCAAAATTCAACTGGGATTGAAACTTGAATTTTTCCCTTGAACCTTATCCACAAAAACCGAAAATCCATTGAGGATAATCCTCAAAATTTCGTCCATCATTAGTTAAGATTTGGATTCAAAATTCAAGTAGGATTCTAACAACATTATCCTCTCCATATCCAACTCAAATTCGAATTTGTGACGCCTTAAATTTTATTTAAGAGTCAATATATAATTTAAATAAAATTAGTGTGCCAAAAATTAATTAAAAATCCTTTTGGAAACCCTAGGATGGTTTCCTAGTCAAATTCCGCTCAAAAAGTCAACAATTTGAACTTCAAAAAGAAACCCTAAAATATTCGGCCATCACTTAGGATTTTAATTAAAATTTAAATTCCACAAATCCAAGGAGGATTCAAATTCAAATTTTATTCCTTAGATATAAAGAAGAAATTTGGCCATAAAGTGTAGGAAATAAAGGAGATTTTATTGAATTAAAAGCTAGGTTAAAACTCAATTAAAATTCAAATTATTTTTCCTTAAAAACTAAGGGATAATTTTCGGCCACTTAAGGGGAAATAAGAGAGAAAACCCTAGCCTCAAAACAGCACAAAAACTTTCCCTTTTGCCCCTTAAAATTTTCAGCCAAACAAGGAAGAGAAAGGGAAAGAAAAACCTAGTATAAAAACCCCCTTTTAACTCTCATTCACCCCTCCTTTCACCCTCAAAATTTCGGCCAGCTTTCCCCTCTCCCCTCTCTGAATTTTCTCTCCCAAAACACACCCAAAACAGCAAACAAAACCTACCAAAAGGCAGCTCAAAGATTCAACAACTTTTGAGACAAAAACAAGGTGAGAAATCAAACTTTTTCCTTCATTCTCCTTTTGATTTTAAATCCGAAATTTATATGGTTTTCTCCACTATTTCCATACTGTTTTGAAGACTCCAATACTCACACAAATTCAGCCAAAAGGGAGACCAACAATCAAAAATAGGGCAGCACAAACAAGGTGTGATTTTTCTCTCAAACCCTAAAATTTTGCCTCATTGATCCCCTTTTCAAAAAACCCTATTATCATATGTGTAAGATTTTATGATTTTGTCAATTTGATTCTTGGGTTGTGTTAATGACATATAAATAAGGTTTTCCACAAAATTTCGTGATCATTGGATGAAAATTGAATTAGTTTGAGGCTAATCGAAATTCGGACACAGAAAAACAGAAATCTGGAAAATTACCATATGAACAGTAAATTTGTGTCAGCCATAACTCAAGTTTTAGAAACGATTTTTGAGTGATTCTTGAGCCTAAAATTAAATTCAAGATGTTCCCTAAATTCCTGAAAAATTTCAGAATTAAACTCATCCGTTTACCTAGTCAAAATATTTTTCTAAGATAGGCGGACAGAACTGCCAGGTTTTGAACCGAAACTGAAACCCAGATTTTTACGCCTGAAAACAACCCTCGGTTTTTGGCCTAGTTGAATGACCAAATGATGTTCAAAAATTATAAAAATTATATGGAATTAAAGCTACGGATGTCTAGTTTAACATATTAAAAAGTTAGAATTTTTGGGATGAAAAATAAATTAATATGGATTTTAAATTCAGCCTAGGTCAGTCTGCCCATGCCCAGAAATATCCTAACTTAGAGTTTTTCACAAATTTTAAATCCCAAATGTTTATTAAACGTTTTAAAATCCTTTGAGGCACACTAAAATGGATGATTATGTCTAGACCTAGACTGATCATATGTTGTGATTATAGGACTTATTTGACGTTCTTGCTGGATTTGTGGATCACGTTATCGTAACGTTTGTGCGATAATCGAGGTAGGACGTTCAAGCCTTTTCTGGGAGTAGTCAAGTGTTTTAAATTCCCCTGTTTTATTGATGGCATGCTGTTTTCGATTTATGAAATTATTATACTATTTTTGATGAAATAAACGCATGCAACGTATTTTGTAATAAATATGTATTTTAAAGAGTGTTTTGATTAATGGCATAATATAACTTGGTAAATACCATCTTTTGAATAATCCGGTGAACATAATTGAGCTCTAGTTCACGATCATTGTAAATGATGCGTGCGTCCCGAAGTTGACGCCATGGGGAAAGGTCCCTAAACCTGCACAGGGCCGTTCGGCCTATTTAGACCGTAACGAGATGATCTAGGATAATTCAAATTCGAGGCACGTATATTATAGCTACGACAAGTCCTCACTCAAAATATGATGGTTTATTTTAATGATTTATTATTTTAATATTGGGGCACGTATATTGCAGCTACGCTAAGTCCTCAGCAGAATAAAACTTGCATTAAAAATGTTTTTCACGAAATTGTTGATTTTTTTTTTGTATTGTTGATTATTTTTGGAAACGAATATTATGTCATATTTTTAAATGTTCTCTGTTAACTCACCTTTGTTTCTGTCCTACTGAGCCAGCGCTCACGTCCCTTTTCTTTGTGATTTCGAAATGACTACTTCCAGGTGCGGGAGGTAGCAGTTCTGAAATTCGTTGAGCTATCCGTTACTACCGAAGATGATGCTATCCGTTTTCTCCATCTTCTTCTTTCTGTTTCTCGTTCTGATGTAATGAGACTTAAAGTTTGTACTTTATTTTACGTTATTCAAATTTTATGCTTGGGAATATTTTATGTTTAGTTAACAGAGTTTCTAGGAAAGGTTAATAACTAAACAAGTCTTGAGTGTATAACCATTGTTTATGTAGCCCGATCCACGTCCTACCAAGCCACCAAGGGGTGGTCATGAATAGAATCATACTCGAATATGTTTTCTACATAGGAAATCCAACCTAGTATGCCGACGATGGTAAACAGCTACCGAGGCATGTGGTCAGGGCAGAACTGACGCGAGGCGTTACCATGCTTTCACATATGGATCAACAATGGAGGCCGTGGGTTTTGTTTGAAACCCTCTCCCACTCAATATTTTGAAAAACATGCAAGTTACATGTATGGACTTTTATGTGTTATATGTTGTAAGTTCAAATATTTAGTTGACTGCAACATGAATAGACTATTATGTCTAAGTGTCATATGTGTTAAGTTTTAAATATTTCTATGTCTGCAACATGTATAGACTTTTATGTGTTATATGTTGTAAGTTCAAACATTTAGTTGACTACAATATAAATTGACATGTTATGTCTATGTTTACATGTAATATGAAAGTTATATGTGTGAGTGCTATATGCACAAAAGTATGGCTAACAATTGCGATGTTATGAACTATGTGTCATGTCTAAGTCAAATGTAAATTGACTTGAAAGGTTTATGTCTACGTGTTATAAATAGTAAGTTCAGACATTTTATTGTCTGTTACATGAAATTACGCAATATGTTTATATGTTATGTATGAAATGTAAAGTATATATGTAAGGTGTTATATGCACAAAAGGTGTATTTAATAAAATACACACAATAAAAGAAAGACATGAGAAGTTTTCCAGACCATGGAGACAATGATAATGCCCCCGGTCGGAATCATACGAAAGATAGTAAGGAAAGACAAGAATCAGCAAAATAATAAGACTGAACTTTTAAACATTGGATGTTTATGTGTTAAGTCTAAGTCAAACATGAATTGACTTTTATGTTGAAGTGTTATATATAGTAAGTTCGGGCATTTAATTGTCTGCAACATAAACTTACTTAGCATGTTTGTGTGTTATGTGTTCTATATGTAGCATGTAAGTCTAAATATTTCCATGTCTGCAACATAAATGGATTGGTCATGTTTATGTGTTTTATGTGCAGTTTTAGTGCCAAGATAATATGATTTGAATGTTATGGAAGTCATGTTATGAACCATGCGTTATGTCTAAGTCAAATGAAAATTGACTTGACATGTTTATGTTTATGTGTTATATTTTGTAAGTTTAGACATTTATCTGTCTGTAGCATGAATTTACATAGTATGTTATGTGATATGTATGATAGAAAGTCTAGCAACTAGGGGCTATATGCCTACCAACATAAGAAATAAAATATTAAAAACTACAGAACAAACTACATAATAATATAAAGAGTTCCAGACCTAGGAGGTAGTATAAATGCCACCGGTCAGGAACCATAAGCAGATCTGTAATTAAATCAGTATTGGTGTATTGGCCTCCTACACAGGTGGAGGTTTCTCATGTTATGGCCTCCCACACAAGTGGAGGTTCCTCATTGTCATAATCGCAAAATTTTACTATTTCTAGAAATTTTTTATAACCTATATACTCTATGATTTTCATGTGAAAAACAGTAAAATATATGTTTTAATATTATTTAGAAAGCACAGAAATGTTCGGACAGTGCAGACAAGCGAGTGCTCAGAAACGGGAAATTTTACCGAATCGAAATCGGATGAATTATGCCTTTTCGATTTCAAAAATTTTGATAATATACTGTAAACCACTAAAAGACAAAATACTTATGATATTGATTTTCAGGCAAACCAAAGTGAAATAAGGAAAACCAATCATGCGGACAGCCTTAGGAACTCGTCAACGCAATTTCGATGTAAAAGTCTTCGATTTGACTTTTGGTCAAAAGTTTGACTCCAAGTATATATAAGAAGTCAAAGATTAAGTGTTTGCCTTTGAATGGATGTAAGGATACATTCCAATCCAAGGGCTAGGGTTTAAAGTCAAGAAAAATAATGGTTAAGATGCAAAGTCAACTAGAAAAAGTCAAAGGAAGCTTAAGAAAAATTCTTTAAACTTCTAGGGCACATATGTGGTGGATTTTGGGGCCAAATGAAAATCTGGTCCTTTTAGTTTAATTGCAAAACAGCCCCTAAAGAGTAGAAAAATTGCATAAAAAGTTTGCTAAAATACCCTTAAATTCTTTGCAATTTGGTCCCTCCATTTTGGCTGTTTATAGACACAGTTTTCAACCATTAGAAACCAGAAAATTTTCTGGTTTTCAGCCATTAGAGCAGCCGTGCATCACCCTTAGTGAAAGCTTAAAAATTTCTTCAAGATTTGTGCAAGAAAGAGTGAAAAATTCGTCACAAGATTCAAGTTAACAAGCAAGCAAGGTAATCCTTCATTTTGGCACCATTTCTTCTTGTTTTTCATGAAGAAAAACCATATATTATGGATTGATTTGAAGTGAGAAAAATCAATTTTTGTTTCATTGATTTATGCTTGAAAGTGTGTAAATGGTGAATGATTAAAACAAGTGTGAAATCATGAGTAAGAAAAGCAAGTTTTTGTATGTTTTTCTTTCATCAAAACCGTGGGTTATTAAGGTTTGGATTGATGAAATTTTCATGTTGTTTTGGTTGATTTTTGATGTTGAAAATCATGTGGAAATGTGAAGAAAGAAATAGATGAAATGTGATTGACAAACATTCAATGTTGGTGTTGTTTTTCAATTCAAAACCATGGAGAATAAAGAGGAAAAAATGAAACTTTATGTTGTTGATTGTATATAGTAAATGTGATGTTGATTTTGTGTAGAAAACAAGAAAGAAAAATGGAAATGAAACCATAATTTTGAGATTGATTTTCCAAGGAAAATCCGTGGGATAATGCATGAGATTTTGAAGAGTTGTGTTAGGGTTTTGTGGTGAAAAATGAATGTGTTGATGTGGAAAACAAATAAGGAAAATTTGAGTTATAAAACAAAAATTTTTGTTTAGGGTTTTTGAGGAAAAACCATGTATGAGTTTAGCAAAAAATGAGAAAGTTTTGTTAAGTTATGGTAATGTGTGATTTGAGTATAAAACCGGGCCTAAAAGTGATAAAGAACGGGTTAAAATTCTGTTAAAAACGAGCAAGTTTTGTGATGAAATTTTACATAAAAAGTTTGTAACTTTTACGTAAAATTAAGTTTGTGGTATAGTACTTGGTAGGGTAGAATAGGATAGATGGTTTCGAGGCGTTTCCTAAACACCGGGAACCTAGAATTTCAGCGGAAATACTGCCGAAATTTTCAGGATGCCTGAAGGGCAATTTAGTAAATGAGAGGTAAAAGTAGGGTCGGGAACCGAAAACCTGAACCCTCTCAGAAACCTAAGCTCGAGAAGAGAATAAAAGATGATTACATAACTTGTAAGACAGTCATTTGAGGTCCCGAAAGGCTAGAAAAATGAAAAACGACCCCGAGGGTCGGGTGAATAGTAATCTGAGCGTTTTTGCAGAAAATGGCGTAAAAGCTCAGTAAGACCTAAGAAATATTATTTTAGGATTTTTGAGATCAGAAAACCCAGATAAAATGATAAAACGAGGATTTCTTAATCTATAATCCCGTCAGAGGCAAAATAGTCATTTTGACCAAAATATTCTAAATTGTCAGAAAATGGTCGTAAAAGCCTCAGAATAATTTTATTAAAATTCTAAATGCTGAAATAGAGTGGTAAGTCAGAAAAACGAGGGAAAAATCCCGCTAAGGACAAAATGGTCATTTTACCAAAAGGCAGGGGTAAAACGGTCATTTTGTCAAAAAGTTTAGAAAAGTGATATTAAGACCCAGAATCGTAGTTTATGCAGCAGAATGATTCCAGAATTAAAAATATGAATCCTAAAATGAATAATTAAGAATTTCAATTAGAAATTTTATACTTTCACTATATTTAGATATGAAGTGAATAGTAAAAATAACTGTAATTTATTTCGGTTATAGAAAAGCAACCAAAAGGCGAGTTAAGGAAGCCGGTTGACTCAGGAAAGGAATTGCTAGTAAAATATCGATAAGTTCAGACATTTATTTATCTGCAGCATGAATTTACTCAGTATACTTATATGATATAGATGACAGAAACTTAGTAGTCTGGTGCGGTAGTCACACTATCATAAGATATAAAATCTTAAGAAAATTACAGAATAAATTACAGAGAGTTCTAGACCCAGGAGGCAGCATAATTGCCACTGGTCAGGAGCCATCAGAAACTCAGTAATTAAATAAGTATTGGCGTACCGGCCTCCTACACAGGTAGAGGTTTATCAGATTTCAGTTACAGTTACAGTAGGACTCCAAACTGTTGGTGACAAGTCCCGGGTTCAGATGTCTGATAAATTTAGCTGTAGAGGATTAGCCAGTGGGTCGCTCCTCAGAGTCTCTCTCAGTTATGCGCGTATTACGATACGACCAATTCAAGGGCCCAATAGCAGAATTCAGCAATAGATAAATACTTAAGATTTTAGAACAGTCATAACTGAGCATAAAACGTACTAACAGATTATGCAGTAGCTAAGATACCAGTTGATGTGAATAGCAATGATCAAAGTCAACCTTACTATTCATGGTCAATAGTCAAAGTTACTATTTATATGAATAGTACTTTTTCAGGATTTTATGATTTATGTTCCTGCATGTATGTTTGAACTTATTGAGCCTGTCGCTCACCATTTTATTCATGTTGCAGGTAAGAAACCTATACACCAGTAGATAGAGGATGGACGAGGGGTAGGATTGCATCTGCCTTCAGGGCTGGGCAAGGCGAATGGTCCTTCTACTGTTTTCCGTTGAGCAGATTAAAAGTGTTATTTTTAAGAGCATATTTTAAGTTGTATTTTGGAAATATGTTATGATATATATTATGTACAACCAGTGTTATAGTAGTATATCCTATGTTTTATATTGCTTATATTTTACAGTTCACAATCACCAACAGTTTAAAAAAAATATATCCCTTGGTTTTCAGATTAAAAATCATTTTAATTACAAATAGTAATTTAACAAGAACAAGTTACAAGTAAGATGTCGGTGACCCATTGAGGTAACGGTCTACCATAGTGGACTTTAGAGCTCGACTATGCTAGTGCTGTAGCCTCAATTCAGGCCGGGGTGCCGCAGTTGGTATCAGAGTAGTAGACCATGTCCCTTAAGGCTCAATGTGCATTCCGTTTGTCAATCCAAGTAAGTTAATTTTATTTTATGTTTAGTAGCGCGTTTATTTATATAGAGTGCACCTCATGTAGGAGTGAGATGACGAGGCCACATCACTACCGACCACATCTATATCGAGGTAGGGGTCCTCCAAGGGTGTGGACCAGACCCATCATTAGACCGTCTCCTCCCTAACAACTGATGATATAACCCCCAGCACCAGCACATCCATCTAGTTCCAGAGAGGTGCAGGCCACTGTTAGGGCACCAACCCCTCCACCAGTACACCATCCTCTACCAATAGTAGTTGATATACCAGTAGTGGGTAGTCGAGACCATATTGGGTCCAGGATATCGGCCAAAGCTACACGGGCATTTAGAGCCTGCTTGCCCCTTAGCTTCGATGGAGGACACCAGTCCCCACCAGTACATGATTGGCTACACACTGTGGAGCTGATTTGTTGATCATGTGATATCGACAGAGATTACTCGGTCATTCTAGCAGTGAGTACATTTCGAGGAGATGCCCAAGTTTACTGGGAATACTGTGATCAGGAGGCATTACTGAGGCTAAATTAGGCTGATTTTTATCGGGTCATGAGACAGCAGTTTCCCCAGAGAAGCCCAGAGCCAACCCCAGTACCTCCAGTTAGAGAGGAGAGTGCACCACTGACATTACCTCGTATAACAGATGTTAGGGATTATTTACAGAGGATTGAGAGGTTCCAGATGGCACCCGGGGATAAAGTGCTGACCTACGTAATGCGGTTCGAGGAAAATGTGGTTAAAAAGTACCCGCTCCCAAACATTTCTGATGAGGATTTCTGTGAGATGTTTTGGAAGGGACTCACCCCAGAGTTGAAGCGCAGAGTAAGCCTACTCCATTCGATCCCTCGACATGATTTTGTTGCTAGTGCCATCAGGATTGAGAGCGCATAAGTGCGAGAATGCCTGGAAAAGCATCAGTGTGAGCAGACACATGAAGAAGGGGTACTGACATGCGTATATGGACCACCCCTTATGGCCAATGATCACAAGGCTGGTCCATCACGACAAAGGGGAAATGGAACCCGTAATCAGGGAACGGCTATCGGTGATGATTCAGAGGAAGAGAATGAAGACCCTAAAGAATTTCTGACAGGGCAAGATCGTGGCGGCCCGCCCTTCATAGAGATCATACAATACTATTACAATTAAGCTTTATAGCTCACTGCGATAGATTGTACTCTTATGGGTCACCGGCTAATCTATCTCTCTTGTAAAACATGACATTTTTGGAGGATTTTTTTTAAAAACATCATGTAAAACATCATCCACTAATCACTTTCTTTACAAGTACAAAGTAATTTACACAGTACAGTACTTTCACAAAATATATGTTATACAAAAGAACTGTTTCTTTTTCCTCTCTTTGTAAATGTTCAGCGGAAAAACTCTGGCAGAACCATATCCCTAGGCTTCCCATCCCATTTGACACTCGCTATCCTGTCCGCCATCCAGCCATACAAAGCTAATGAGCTGGTTGTTTACCTGCAACATAAGCAAAAATGGTGAGCTACAGGCTCAGTAAGTTCAAACATGCAAGAAATAGAATTTCTATGAATAGTACTATTCATCATGTGTAGTAACTTTGACAACTATTCATTATGAATAGTAACTTTGACTAGAACACAGGATATCAACAGTGCATCAACCATAGTGTTAGTACTCTCACGAAACTGTCTTATGCTCAACTATGGCATAGTTTCAGTTTTAGATAATTATCTTTATTTGTATTCTGGTTTTGAGCTCATGTTGGTAGTACCATTTTAGTACGCATGACTGGGAGCGGTACATTAGTGCTAACCTCCACAGCCTTAATCTCATCATCATAGCCCCGAAGGCAAAATTGTACATGACTGGGAGTGGTACATTAGTGCTGACCTCCACAGCCTTAATCTCATCATCATAGCCCCGAAGGCAAAGTTTACCTCCCTATACGGAAGGCTGGTACGCCAAAAGTGGTTTCATTACCAACTTTTTAGAGTTCTAACCCGGTGACTTCATATTGCCCCGTGGTTAGGAATGGTTCATATTTTAATTTCACATGAATGAGTTTCATTAACCTCGCTCTAGTGCTCGAAGCACAATTTATTATGTGTCCCATTTCAATAGTGCCCTTTGCACATTACGTCTCTCTCTCTATTCTATAATAGTGCCCGTAGCACATATGTACCTAACTTATAGTTAGTACATCAAAATTAGCAATAATAATGCTACATGTTGCAGATAAGTAAATGTCTGAACTTTAATCGCTCTCCTTGTGGGTCGATTTTGGGATCCTACAGACAAAACCTTGTTTGTTAATTTTATTTCCATTTATAGCTTTTATTTATTTATTATTAAAAAGCTTAAATAAAACCTATTTATAACTTTTTAGTCTTTATTAATCATTTTTCCCATTTTTCTCAACTTTTGAAAAATTATGATTTTGCCCCTATATTTTGGTAAAATTACAATTATGCCCCTGACGGAATTTTCTCGATCTAGACTGCACTTTTGGCTCTCATGAACTTTTTTGACTCTTTTCTATTCATTACCAGGTTCATTTATATTTTATTTCTATTTTTCACCTTCCCGACCCGCGGGAAGCACTATTCCGACCCTTACGTCGGTTTAGTGATTTTCTATCGTTTCGGAGCCTCAAATGGACGTTTTACTAGTATTTAAAACGTCCATCTAGACTTTCCCGATTTAGGTCTCCGAGACTCGGATTTTTCGTACCCGACTTGGACCTTTGCTACGTTTCGCAAAAATGCTCCCCCCTCGGGGTCGGTTTTTCAGTTTCACTCGCGTTTTACATTTTTAAGCCGATGGGTTACTATTCACGAACCACCCCATTGTAGGAAAATAAACCGGTAAAACGTATCAGAGTGGCGCAACGAAACAATAAAAATTTTTAGACAGTTAAATATCTCATGATGCCATATACAATAAACCAACAACAATTAAAACTCATACCTCAAGGACGCCAATCTGCAGGAGGAGAATGACCGGAGGGCTTCAACCAACTAGCTTTCTCTACTATTCTCCAATTCCCAAATGGCTGAGTGTGTGGGCACTCTGAACCTCGATCGGTATGCTAGCACTGCTAGTCTTCTTCCGACCACCCAGATCTCTAAAGAACTTATTGTCACGGTGGGCTGTGCAACAATAAGCCTGCTCACCTGAGAGTCTATGGTCTAAGAGAACTGGAGTGGCAGGACCTCTATTTATAGACCTGCTTGAGGTGATTCTCTGAATTCAAATTGGATTAGGAGAAGATATTCTCCCTTATCCATAACCATAAAATCCAAAATTATCCAAGGAAAAATCCCAACAAATTTCAGCCATTATGGGATAAATCCAATCCAAATCTAAACAAGATTTTAACTAGAATTTTATCTCCCTTTTTCAACCAAAAAATCTGAAAATTCCAAGGAGAAAATCTCTTCAAAATTTCGGCCACTTTTAGGATAAGGGAGAATCAAAATTCCACTAGGATTTTCAAGCTTGAATCTTATCTCATCCTTATCCAAAATAACCGAATTTTCCTAAGGAGATATACTCCAAATTTCTGCCACTTTTTTGGGAGGAGAGAATCCAAATTCAACTGGGATTGAAACTTGAATTTTTTCCTTGAACTTTATCCACAAAAACCGAAAATCCGTTGAGGATAATCCTCAAAATTTCGTCCATCATTAGTTAGGATTTGGATTCAAAATTCAAGTAGGTTTCTAACAAGATTATCCTCTCCATATCCAACTCAAATTCGAATTTCATTCCTTGTAGATTTTCCACAACAAATTCGAATCCCACTTGGACTGTGATTCAAAATTTGAATTTCAAATTTCAAATTCGAATTTCAAATTCAAATTTCAAATTTCAAATTTCAAATTTGAAATTTAAATTTCAAATTCAAATTTCAAATTCGAATTTCAAATTCAAATTTCAAATTCAAATTTCAAATTCGAAATTCAAATTCAAATTTCAAATTCAAATTTCAAATTTCAAATTTCAAAATCCACAAAACAGTTGTGTTTCAAATTCTTGTTCTCATGGATAATTTTGTACAACTCCAATCCAATCTCAAATAAAATCATGGCAACTTTATTTGGAGTTCAAATAATTGTGTACTCTATTATCCAAAACAAAATCTGAATCTAACCGGAGAGAATCTTGTCTAGCATCCTAATCCTGTGTCATCACCATCCATGCATAATAAACTAGCCAATAGCATACATAAATCAATTTGCCAAACGTTAAGGAATTATGTGGAGCTAGTAAAGGGACTGATTGGACATATATAATCGGGCTCCCGTGATTCCATATGATCATCATTCTGTACCGAACAACTCAATCATATGATCACTAATTTCAGAGTCACACCACTATAAACCTGAATCTGAACTCCCAATTATATACCGTATTACGTAAGCCTGTGACAAGCTATCGTCCAATGACCTTGTCATGTATGCAGAACCCTCATATGATATCCATGATCAGCCTTAGGCCAAAGTCCGTTTAATCCTACTGATCAGGCTATCTTAAAGTTCCATTATACTACCGAATAAAGAAAATGATTATTCACCATATGTGAATAAGAAGTCATCCGCCCAGCAGACGACCCAAGGCCTTGTCTATTTTCACATTCAGTATAATGCCTTTAAGAGGATACCCTTAACTCTTCATTAGAGCTATGATTCCGATATCTGTAAACGAACCATTCATCGTATACAAGTCATGCACCCAACGAACCGGTCTATAAGCTTACTACCTCTAAGACGCTTTAGCCATTGAAATATCAAAGTACACAAGTCGTATACGTGAAGCTGTCCTGTTACTCAGGATTAAAGTTACTGCATAATGAACGTCAACAGCAGACCGATCCACTCAAAGCGGACTTCATAGATTAATCACACTTTTGTCCCGGTCTAATATGTCACCATTGAGCAATATATCTATGTCTCTACTTGGGAGTCCAACTCCAGACAGTCAAGACAAACCGTCCCCTCCAAGGCTTTAGACAACATAATAGTCTTAACATGAGTTAGATGCTCGGTCTAACCCCATAGACTACAGACCATAGTTTAGACCGCTAACTTTAGAACATTGTCTTCTCGCATACAAAAGTCCATTGCATGCAACGTTCTAGCAGTTTAACACAAGTAGCCAGGGAGCCATATTTGCTTACATTTATTTTAACATGTAAATAAAACGAGGACATATAGCAATGTAATAAATAACCTCTATATATAATTTTATTGTCCAGTTCAAAATAAATACATCAAAATGTCTCTAATGCTTAGGGCATTTCCTAACAATCTCCCACTTGCCCTAAGCCAGCAGATGTGCCATGTTACGCATCCCCATCGCCTCTACGTGCCTCTCAAAGCTTCTAGCCACCAAAGTCTTAGTAAAGGGATCGGCAATGTTGTCCTCGGACGCGATCTTACATACATCTACTTGTCCTGTCTCCACGTGCCCTCTAATAATATGATATCTCTGATCTATGTGCTTGGTCCTCTTATGGTGTCGAGATTCCCTTGTGTTGGCAATAGCCCCTGTGTTATCACAGTAAAGTGTGATAGGCTTGTTAACACCGGGAATGACCTCAAGGTCTCTAAAGAACTTGCGGAGCCAAACCGCTTCATTAGATGCCTCAGCCGCAGCCACATACTCAGCCTCTATAGTAGAGTCAGCTGTGCAGCCCTGCTTGACGCTCCTCCACACAATGGAGCCTCTTCTGAGTAAAAACATTGATCCAGATGTCGATTTCCTCGAATCCTTACAAGTCTAGAAGTCTGAGTCCGTGTATCCTACGGGTGTTAGGTCTCCTCCAGAATACACTAGCATATAATCCCTCGTTCTCTTAAGATACTTAAGTATATGCTTTACTGCTTACCAGTGCTTGGTTCCAGGATTTGCTTGATATCGACTCACCATACCTACTACAAAACATATATCCAGACGAGTGCAAAGCATAGCGTACATAAGGCTACCCACAGCGGATGCATAAGGGACCTTACTCATACGCTCTCTTTCTTCCGATGCCTTGGGACAGTCATCCAATGAAAGAGTTAGACCGGTAATAGAAGGTTGTGAACCTTTCTTTGCCTTCTGCATTACATATTTGTCAATTATTTTATCTATGTATGAAGCCTGGGATAACGCTATCATTTTGTTCTTTCGATCTCTGAAGAGACGAATACCTAGAACATAATTAGCTTCTCCCAAGTCCTTCATGTCAAACTGTTGGTGTAACCAAAGCTTGACCGATGATAAGTTCCCTACATCATTCCTAATGAGTAGTATATCATCGACATAGAGTATCAGAAAGACCACTTTTCCATCCTTAATACGTTTATAAACACAAGGTTCATCAACGTTCTGCTCAAAACCAAATGTCTTAATCGCTTGATCAAACCTCTGGTTCCATAAGCGGGATGCTTACTTTAATCCATAAATGGATCTAAGAAACTTGCAGACTTTCCTTTCTTGGCCTTTCGCTACGAACCCTTCGGGCTGTATCATATAGATACACTCTTCAAGATGGCCATTCAAGAATGCCGTCTTGACATCTATTTGCCAGATCTCGTAATCGAGAGCCGCAGCAACAGACAGAAGAATACGGATAGATTTCAGCATAGCAACAGGCGGAAAGGTTTCATCGTAATCGATTCCAGCCTTTTGCACGTACCCCTTTGCAACCAGTCTAGCTTTGAAAGTTTCCACTCTCCCTTCCGTATCCTTCTTTCTTTTGTAGACCCATTTGCATCCAATGGGTTTTATCCCATCCGGTAAATCTACAAGTTCCCAAACAGAGTTAGATTTCATAGAATCCATCTCATTGTTCATAGCCTGTTTCCAAGATTTAGAATCAACATCATTTATAGCTTCATCATAGGTGACCGGATCATCCTCATGCTCATGAGCCTCAGCCTGGTATACCTCAGCATCATACATAAGAAATTAGGTTTCTTAGAAACCCTTCCACTACGATGAGGCACCCTAAATTGTTGATCGTCTGCAGGTCCTTCACCGGAACTCGGACTTACGTCCAAGACCAAAATCTGTGGAGCAGTTCTTTCACCCGATAACTCCTCTAGCACTACTTTGCTTCGAGGCTTAAAGTCAATCATGTGACTTTCCTCCAAGAATGTTGCATGGGTTGAGACAATGACTTTTTGTTCCTTCGGGTTATAGAACAAACCTCCTTTAGTTACCTTTGGATACCCTACAAACATGTACAATTCTGATCTTGGTTCCAACTTTTTCGCATCCCCATCTAGTACATGCGTCGGGCAGCCCCATATGCTCATATGTCCAAGGGAGGGCTTCCTGCCACACCACAATTTATACGGAGTTCTAGGAATTGATTTGCTTAGAACCTGGTTCAGAATATAGCATGTTGTTTGTAAAGCATATTCCTAAAATGATAATGGCAGCGTTGAATAACTCATCATGGATCGTACCATATCCAACAAGGTCCTGTTTCTTCTTTCGGCTATACCATTCTATTGTGGAGTACCAGGTACAGTCAATTAGGATAATATCCCATTCTCTACAAGATGTCCTAGAAATTCATCAGGGAGATATTCGCCACCTCGATCAGATCGAAGTGTCTTTATGGATTTATCCAATTGCTTTTCCACTTCCGCACGATACTCTTTGAACTTGTCAAAGGTTTCGTTCTTGCGGTGCATCAGATACACATATCCATACCTTGAGTAATCATCTATAAAAGAGACATAATACTCGAACCCTCCTCATACTGTGACGTTCATGGGGCCACATACGTCAGTGTGCACAATTTCTAAAAGCTCCTGAGGCCTTGTACCCTTAGCTCTAAACGACCTCTTAGTCATTTTACCCTCTAGACAAGACTCACATTAGGGAAGACATACCTCCTCCAGAGATTCCAGAGGACCGTCTTTCACCAATCTTTGAATCCTATCCTGATTAATATGACCAAGTCTTAAATGCCAAAGATACGCCTTGTTAGAGTGAGAAACTTTCAACCTTTTAGAGTTATCTATTAATTCAGTGTCAAGCAGTGAGTACATCTTTGGTTTGATCAAATATAGGTTTCCATCCATCCATCCAGAACAGATAAAAGACTTATTTCTACGAATATCAACTCTTTTACTAAAAGAAACTGAATAAGAATCCTTTATTAAACAAGCTACCGATATAGGGTTCCTCTTAAAATTAGGAATATAAAAACAGCATTTCAATAAAATAAACCTAAATTGATCAAAGTAAAGGTAAACATCTCCCACTACCTCAGCCACCACCAAGCTGCCGTTTCCAGTTCGCAACGAGAGGCTCCTATCATGTAGACTTCTCGTTTTCACAAACCCCTGCATAGAAACACAAACATGATTAGTGGCGCCCGAATCAATGACCCAAGTGTCTTTCGATTCTTCCACCAAACACGCTTCCAAGTAATGAAGTTCCTTACCTTCCTTGCCCTTGGTGGCTAGGAATTCCCGGCAAGCCTTCTTAAAGTGACCTACCTTCCCATAATGGAAGCACTTGGAATTTTTAGGGTCCTTTGGCTTCTTGTTCTTCTTCTTCTTCTTCCCATCTGAGACAGGAGGATTAGAAGAACTGGAAGCTGCTTGCTTCTGATTTGGCCTCTTCCTTTTCCGTGAGGGTTTGGAAGATTCCGCCAAATTGGCCTCACCTTTGGGTTGGACCGCATCCCCATCCCTGATCATCCACTCATAAGCTTGGAGTTGCTTCATGAGCTCGGTTAGTCCTAACTCCCTTGTCGCCAGATTGTATGCGGCCTTAAACCCTACAAAATCTTTAGACAGAGTTTTGAACACCATCTCGATCTGAGTGTTGTAGTCCAACCCAGCACCGTTTTCGGCAGCCTCAACGAAGAATCCCATTAGAGTGATCATATGGTCCTTCACCGGAGTACCCGCCTTGTGCTTAGAGTTCATAATACTAGTGATAGCAGACTGTCGAGCCAATTTTTCTTGGCCTCCGAACATGTCCTCCAGATTGTCCATGATATCTCTAGCAACCTGATAAGTCTCATGCTGCTTTTGCAAAGCACTTGTCATGCTAGCAAGCATGTAGCATCGAGCTATATCATTGGATTCTCTCCAACGAGTATAGGCAACCGGGACCTCCTCAAGCAGTGTGTCAGGTTTTGGCCCTGGTGGGCATGGTTCGTCCAATACGAACTTGTGTCTCTCATAGTTGAGAACTATTAACAGATTTCTTTTCCAATCCTTATAATTATCGCCATTCAATTTATTCTCAGTAAGTATTGAAATGGGGGGTGTCGGTGACATTTTGAACTGAAATAAAATTATACTAGACATCATTACAGAGCCCAAGCAAATATATAGATTATTTAGCAAATAAAACATACAAGTATGTTCCTACATGAAACTTGAAAAACATGTAGCATTACAACGGTAATTCTCAGCACCTATTGCCCCAAGCCACCGAGGAGTGGTCATGAAAACAAATAGCTGGAACATGGATCCCGTCCAATTAATATATGTTGCCTTAAATCCTCCAAGGTTAAGACATGTATTAATAACTGCTTATTTGGCCACCAGTTTAGTTAACAGAGCTTCTAGGGAAGGTTAATAACTAAATGAGTCTTGAGTGTATAACCATTGTTTACGTAGCCCGATCCACGTCCTACCAAGCCACCGAGGGGTGGTCATGAATAGGATCGTACCCGAACACGTTTTCCACATAGGAGATCCAATCTAGTATACCGACGGCGGTAAAGACCTACCGAGGGGTGTGGTCAGGGTAGAACTGACGCGAGGCGTTACCTCTTTCACATATGGATCAACAATGGAGGCCGTGGGTTTTGTTTGAAACCCTCTCCCACTCAATATTTTGAAAAACATGCAAGTTTTGACAAATTATGTATGATCAATATAGTATGAGCGGTACTCAAATATCCTATATGACATGTTATCAAATATGCATGTAAAACATCCATCAATACATATTTATACATTCATGACATATCGCAGAAAAAATAATAATTGACAGAATAACCAAGCCATGGTTCCATCCTAGAATAAAGAAAAATAAAGATTACAAAATTACATCCAAAGCATTCTTTGGGTCTTGAATTTTGTTCCATCTTCTTGTATCCATCTTTATGTAGCCTTTCTATTTATTTCTCATCTCAAGAATCATTTAAAATTTAAATCTCCAAAAATTTAAATTTCAAATTCAAATTCCAAATTCGAATTTCAAATTTAAATTTTAAACAATTTTAAACATCATGTGTAATAATATGTAATTTCAAAAAATTTCAAATTTTCAATTACATATTTTTAAAAACGATTTAAAATTAAATCTCAAATTTAAAAATCAAAATTTTTCGATTTTTGAACCGTCGCACCACCACCCCCGTAGGCGACAGTCACCGTGGGCAGCCACTAACCCCGGAGGGGCTGGCAGCCCACGGCCGCCCATGTGTAGCCTTGCCGGGCTGCAGGCCAAGCCTGTGGCCGTGGGTGGTTATGGCCTGCACAGGGGCTGCCACAGCCCCATCCTGCCCGAGGGTAAGGGCTGCAGCCCCACCAAGGCCCGTCGGTCTATCCCGAGGGGTCGTGTCTTGATTTTCATGTCATATTCCAATTTACCTATTAGGATCTCCAAAAATTAATTTGAATCCCAATTAAATTGAAAATTTCCACACAATCAAAATTTTAATCTTTAAATCAAATTTAACTTTTGGGAAAAATAAATTACGGTCTTCAATCTTCAATCTCCTCCAAGAATAATTACATAAAATTTCCTAAATCGTTTCCGGTGTACAAAATTCTAACCATAATAATTCTAAGAGACAAAAATTAAAATCCACGGGAAAATTACAGTGTTAATAAACTGCTCCCATGGTTACATAAAAATTCCTAGATACAATTTTTCTTAATTCTAAGGAACCATAACCGGCATAAACAAGCATGCTTATAATAATTCAAAAAATTAAAATAACCACGTACTTTATACATAATCCATCATAACAACATAAAGGAACCCTAGAATGCCACTCTCTAAATATCAAATCCATACATAAATAAAAGACTAAGTAATTGTCTAATTTATGTACATGGCATAGTCATGAGATGGCTCTGATACCAATTTTAGGAAAATAAATCGGTAAAAACGTATCAGAGTAGCGCAGCGAAACAATAAAAATTTTTAGATCGTTAAATATATCGGATGCCATATACAATAAACTAACAACAATTAAAACTCATACCTCAAGAATGCCAATCTATAGGAGGATAATGACCAGAGGGCTTCAACTAACTAGCCTTTCACTACTATTCTCCAATTCCCGAATGGCTGAGTGTGTGGGCACTCTGAACCTCAATCGGTATACTAGCACCGCTAGTCTTCTTCCGACCACCCAGATCTCTAAATAACTTATTGTCATGGTGGGCTATGCAACAATAAGCCTGCTCACCTGAGAGTCTGTGGTCTAAGAGAACTGGAGTGGCAGGACCTCTATTTATAGACCTGCATGAGGTGATTCTCTGAATTCAAATTGGACTAGGGGAAGATATTCTCCCTTATCCACAACCATAAAATCTGAAATTATCCAAGGGAAAATCCCAACAAATTTCGGCCATTATGGGATAAATCCAATCTAAATCTGAACAAGATTTTAACTAGAATTTTATCTCCTTTTTTCAACCAAAAAATCCAAAAATTCCAAGGAGAAAATCTCCTCAAAATTTCGGCCACTTTTAGGATAAGGGAGAATCAAAATTCCACTAGGATTTTCAAGCTTGAATCTTATCTCATCCTTATCCAAAATAACCGAATTTTCCTAAGGAGATGTACTCCAAATTTCAGCCACTTTTCTAGGAGGAGAGAATCCAAATTCGACTGCGATTGAAACTTGAATTTTTTCCTTGAACCTTATCCACAAAAACCAAAAATCCATTGAGGATAATCCTCAAAATTTCGTCCATCATTAGTTAGGATTTGGATTCAAAATTCAAGTAGGATTCTAACAAGATTATCCTCTCCATATCCAACTCAAATTCGAATTTCATTCCTTGTGGATTTTCCATAACAAATTCGAATCCCACTTGAACTGTGATTCAAAATTTGAATTTCAAATTTCAAATTCGAATTTCAAATTCAAATTTCAAATTTCAAATTTCAAATTCAAATTTCAAATTCAAATTTCAAATTCAAATTTCAAAATTCAAAATTCAAATTTCAAAATCCACAAAACAGTTGTGTTTCAAATTCTTGTTCTCATGGATAATTTTCTACAACTCCAATCCAATCTCAAATAAAATCATGGCAACTTTATTTGGAGTTCGAATAATTGTGTACTCTATTATCCAAAACAAAATCTGAATCCAACCGGAGAGAATCTTGTCTACCATCCTAATCCTATGTCATCACCATCCATGCATAATAAACTAGCCAATAGCATACACAAATCAATTTGCCAAACGTTAAGGAATTATGTGGAGCTAGTAGAGGGACTAATTGGACATATATAATCGGGCTCCCGCAATTCCATATGATCATCATTCTTTTACTGAACAACTCAATCATATGATCACTAATTTCAGAGTCATACCACTATAAACCTGAAACTGAACTCCCAATTATATACCGTATTACGTAAGCTGTGACAAGCTATCGTCCAATGACCTTGTCATGTATGCAGAACCCTCATATGATATCCATGATCAGCCTTAGGCCAAAGTCTGTTTAATCCTACTGATCAGGCTATCTTAAAGTTCCATTGTACTACCGAATAAAGAAAATGATTATTCACCATATATGAATAAGAAGTCATCCGCCCAGCGGACGACCCAAGGCCTTGTCCATTTTCACATTCAATATAATGCCTTTAAGAGGATACCCTTAACTCCTCATTAGAGCTATGATTCCGATATCTGTAAATGAACCCTTCATCGTATACAAGTCATGCACCTAACGAACCGGTCTATAAGCTTACTACCTCTGAGATGCTTTAGCCATTGGAACATCAAAGTACACAAGTCATATACATGAAGTTGTCCTTTTACTCAGGATTAAGGTAACTGTACAATGAACATCAAAAGTAGATTGATCCACTCATAGTGGACTACATAGATCAATCACGCTTTAGTACCGGTCTAATATGTCACCACCAAGCAATATATCTATGTCTCTACTTGGGAGTCCAGCTTCAGACAGTCAAGACAAACCGTCCCCTCCAAGGATTTAGACAACATAATAGTCTTAACATGAGTTAGATGCTCGGTCTAACCCCATAGACTACAGACCATAGTTTAGACCGCTAACTTTAGAACATTGTCTTCTCGCATACAAAAGTCCATTACATGTAATGTTCTAATAGTTTAACACAAGCAGTCAGGGAGCCATATTTGCTTACATTTACTTTAACATGTAAATAAAATGAGGATATATAGCAATGTAATGAATAATCTCTATATATAATTTTATTATCCAGTTCAAAATAAATACATCAAAATGTCTCTAATGCTTAGGGCATTTCCTAACACCCTTAGGTTTCCCTTATTCAATTTTCCTTTAGGGACTCGGGTTTCCGACTTGACCAGACCCTAAACTTTTACTCTCGATTCCCTTTTTACCCTAAATGCTGTTTTTCGAAATTTCAGCAGCATTTCGGCATAAATTTAAGGCTACCGATGTTAGGTACGCCCTGAACCATATGTACCTGCCACGTACTATACAAAAGTCCTATTTTATGTAAAAGTTTCCCAAACTTTTACATAAAAGCTCACACATTTAACAATTCACATTTTGAACCACAATTAACAAAATTCTTTCAATTTTTCCCTTAGGTTTAGCCACAGTTTTCATATGCAAAACCTAACCAAAACCTTTCAATCTTTCAACCAAATTTTAGGCTATTCAAAGGCTATTACCTAGCACATTTTCAAGCCATTTTCCATGCATTTTACAACACAATTCTTAGGGTTTTTCAACACACATAACCTACGGCCATTTTAGGTAAAACATGCATAACATTTTGTTTCATGCTTTCAACCTCATAACCAACATTTCCATAATTCAATGCGTGATTTAAACTATCCAAACATCAAGTTAATCATGCAAAAATGTTCACCAAAACCCTAACTACACCACACAGCCATATTAGGGAATTTAGATACCAAAATTTTTCCAAGCTTTCTAACCATGCAAATCATGCTTTCCATTTAACCAAAACATGATTTAAAGCATTACAACACTTAACTAACAACAATCCATGAACAACCATACAAGGTAAGCCACGGTTTTACCATTGAAAAACCAACCAAAACTTTGTTTTTCTTTAAACAAAATACATGGTTTTTGTTCTAATCAATCCATAAGCAAAACCCAAGCACCAAATCAACCAAAACCAACCTAAAATTTTTCATCCTTCACACCATTTAACCCACAGATTTTTCAATGAAAAAGTAAGAGTAAATGCAAAACAAAGATAGCTACCTTGATTTCTTGCTTCCCTTGACTTCAATGAACAGTTTGCTACCACTTTGGTGAAGAAAATTTGAAGGTTTGGCTTGGTTGCTCATGGGTTGCTCTCAAGGAACACTTAGAAAATTTTTTTTCTTTGTTTTGCCTTTGAAAGGCTACAGGTCCTTTTGTTCCAAGTTTTACCGACTCATTTAGCTTAGGAAACCAATTAACTTGGCTTTCAACTAATTAAATTTCAATACATTTCATGCCATTTCTTTCCATATTTTCACAAAAATAATTTGGCTTATGTTGGCCAAATCTAAGCCTTTAGATCATAAAGCAATTCAATCTTGGCCATTAATGCCACCAACGACCAATTTTAACATCATTTAATAAATGGCTTAATGATGTCATAAATGCAAAGTAAAAATTTGACTTTGACTTTACTATTCATATTAATTCGACTACTTTTTGACCGATGTTGGATTGAGCTGAAATTTTCCTAAAATCATCCCGGCGGGTTCCTGAGATCTCCTGTGCAGTCGGATCAATTTATACTACTTCCATTTTATCAATATCAATCCCGGAAGTTTTTCATCTTTTTAGTGCACATAATGCGCCGATTAGGTTTTCAATGCCATTTTTGGCACCGTTTCACCTGTTTCAATTCAGTGAACTTTATCAACACTGAATTCTTAACCGTCGATATTGTTAGAACATTTTAATACATTCTAAACAATATAAATACACTCATTTCACTCTTTAAATAGTAAAAATTGTTATATACATACATTTGTACATTTTCTTCCGAGAATGCCAGAATTTCCCGGTTGTCACATTCACCCCTCCTTATAAAATATTCGTCCTTAAAAATTAGAACAAGTGGGGGTATAAACTCCTCATCTCATCTTCTTGTTCCCACGTAGCTTCTTCAATGTTGTGATTTTTCAACAAAATCTTCACTTGTGGGATTGTCTTATTTCTCAGTACTTTCTCTTCACGAGTCAGTACTCGAATAGGTTGTTCTTCATATGTCAAATTCTCATGGATCTGAATAGGTTCATGCTTTAACACATGGGACGGATCTGGTATATACTTTCTCAGCATCAACACGTGAAATACATTATGCACTGCCGACTATTCAGGAGGTAACGCTAATCTGTAAGCAACCCTTCTAATGCATTCGATAATTTCATAAGGTCCGATATATCTTGGACTCAGTTTTCCCTTCTTACCGAAATGCATAATCCCCTTCATAGGCGATACTTTAAGAAACACAAAGTCTCCTTCATTAAACTCCAAGGATCTTCGCCTCTTATCTGCATAACTCTTTTGTCGACTTTGCACAATTTTCATTTGACGTTGAATTCTTACAATGACATTGGAATTTTCTTGTATAAAATCCGTCTTATGCAGCTGTTTCTCTCGCAGGTCATACCAGTGTATCGGCGATCTGCATTTTCGTCCATAAAGAGCCTTATAAGGTGCCATTCCTATGGAAGCTTGGTAACTATTATTGTACGAGAATTCAATTAATGGTAACTTCTCGTTCCAAATTCCCGTAAAATCCATTACACAAGCTCGAAGCATGTCCTCTAATGTCTAAATGGTCCGCTCTGACTGTCCGTCTATTTGCGGATGAAATGCCGTACTGAGTCTCAATTCAGTACCCATGGCTTCTTGCACACACTTCCAGAAATTCGAAGTGAATCGTGCATCTTGATCTGATATAATGGATTTTGGTACTCCATGTAATCTAACGACATGAGCTACATACAACTGAGTAAACGTTTCCAATGAAAAAGTCATCTTGACAGCTATAAGCCGTGCTGTCTTGGTCAGTCTGTCCACAATAACCCAGATGGTATCATAACCTTCTCGGGTTTTTGGTAGTCCCATTACAAAATCCATCGTAATATATTCCTATTTCCATTTAGGAATCTCCAAAGGTTCCAATCTTCCTACTGGATGTTTATGTTCAGCTTTGATTCTCTGACAGGTCATGCATCTGCTCACAAATTTTGCTATATCAGACTTCATCCCTTTCCACCAGAACTGTAACTTCAACTCCTGATACATCTTACTAGCTCTGGGATGAATCGAATATGGTGTTTCATGGGCTTCTGACATGATCCGTCTTCTAAGTTCCTCATCAACCAGAACATTAATTCTTCCTTGATAGAGGATCATTCCATCCTTAGAAATTCCTTCTTGAGAACTTGGCATTCTTGGATCTCATCTATGAGCTTCCTTGATATCCTCAAACAATGATGATTCCACTTAGAGTACAGCTAATCTTCTGGATATCAGCTCCAAGTTCAAAGAATTTATCTCTTGCTGTAATGGTTTCAGAAGCCTTTTTATCGGTAGCTAGTGCGATATGGTAGACTTTCTACTTAAGGTATCTGCTACACGGTTGGCCTTCCCTAGATGATATAGGATTTCACAATCATAATCCTTCACCAGTTCCAACCATCTTCTTTGTCGCATATTAAGCTCCTTTTACGTGAAGAAATACTTCAGGTTTTGGTGATCGGTAAAAATCTGACATTGGCTCCATAGAGATAGCGTCGCCAAATTTTAAGTGCAACCACTACTGCGACAAGTTCAAGGTCATGCGTAGGGTAATTCTTTTCATGATCCTTTAATTGACACGAAGTGTAGGCAATCACCTTGCTGCCTTGCATTAGGACTGCTCCCAATCCTATTTTAGATGCATCACTGTAGATCACAAACTTCTCCCCTTCAATGGGAAGCGTAAGGATTGGTGCGCTTGTTAGCCGTCTCTTTAACTCCTGGAAGCTTCTGTCGCATTCCATAGTCCACTCATACTTTCTTTCCTTGCATGTAAGAGCAGTAAGAGGTGCAGCTAAATTTGCGAATCCCTCTACAAACCTCCGATAATAACCAGCTAACCCCAAGAAACTACGTATTTCCGTCACACTCTTGGGTGCAGGCCATTGGTTAATTGCATCTACCTTCGTCAGATCTACAGCAATACCTTCCTGGGATACAACATGTCCATGGAAATGTACTCTATCTAGCCAAAACTCACATTTTGAGAATTTGGCATACAGTTGATGCTTCCTTATCGTATGCAACATGATCCTCAGATGCTCCTTGTGCTCCTCATGAGTCTTTGAGTATAAAAGAACGTCATCAATGAATACAATGACAAACTTATCCAAATACTCTTTAAAGATTCTGTTCATCAAGTCAATAAACGCTGCTGGTGCATTTGTTAATCCGAATGGCATTACAAGGAACTCATAATGACCATAACGAGTCCTAAACACCGTCTTAGGAATATCACTTTCTTTAATTCTCAGCTGGTAATATCCTGATCGTAAGTCGATCTTGAAAAATACCGCTGTGCTTTTTAACTGGTCGAATAAGTCATCAATTCTAGGTAATGGATACCTATTTTTGATCGTAACCTTATTCAACTCCTGGTAAACAATGCACAAACGGAACGTTCTATCCTTTTTCTTGACGAACAACACAGGTACACTCCACGGAGAATAACTCGGTCCGATAAATCCGTTGTCCAAAAGCTCCTTTAATTGTTCTTGCAGCTCCTTTAACTCCATTAGAGCCATGCGGTATGGTGCTTTGGAAATAGGTGTCATTCCAGGCATCAACTTAATTTCGAACGAGATTTCTCTTTCTGAAGGTATCCCTGGTAACTCTTCCAGAAATACGTCAAGAGATTCATTAACAATGGGAACATCTTCAGGTTAAAGCTTCTGTTCCTCTGTAGTATCCATCACATATGCCAGATATCCCATACAACCACTGGCCATCAGCTTACTTGCTTTCAGTAAACTGATCATCATTTTCTTGGGTGTTCGAGAAGTATCGACGTATTCCAAACTCTCTTCTTCCTCAGGTTGGAATACTATTTTTCGATTTCAGTAGTCGATCATAGCTTGATATTTCCCTAGGAAATCCATGCCTAGAATCACATCATAATCCATGATTTTCATTACGATCAACTCAGCACATAGCTCCCTATTTGCCACATATAATGGTACATAAGGTAGCCAGTAATTGGACAATAATACTTCCCTAGAGGGTAAAGCTGTCTTACATATTTTTCCCATATAGTCCTTATGATGTCCTATCTTGTCAGCAAATTCATAGGAAACAAAAGAATGCATAGCACCAGAATCGAATAGTACAAAGGCTACATGACTAGCGACAGGAAGCTGACCTGTCACCACATTTGATGTTCCTGCCTCTGCATCCTCCTTGGTGTAGGCCATCACATGAGCATCAACACGTCCTAGCGTTGTAGCCTTACTGGAGACTCTTCAACCCTGGCCTGTAGGGAATGAGCTTGTGGGCGTGTCTGGTGCGGTTGGGAAGTGCCTTGTACACCCTGCCTATTGCTTGGCTAGTTCCTGGAGTAATTACCTTCCTTTCCACATTCATAACAAACAAGTGGCCTAAATCTTTATCGTCCAAAATGTCTCTTATCGCATGTAGGACAATTTGGTACATTGGATTCCACATTACCAGCTGTTCTTCACTGCTGGTTTCGATTATTTGCCTGGCGATTTCTAGTAAAATTGCCTTTCCTCTTGTTTTGCTAGGATCCTTGATTATTTCTCTGGCCTGGTTTAGCATTCTGATTAAGCTTGCTAGATTGACCAGCTTGTGTAGGCTTAGCCAAAGCCTTCTCTTTCTTCTTGGCCTCCCAGTTCTTCTCTCTTTCTTCCTTCTGTTAGGCTACATGAAACTCAGCTCTCATGGCATGACTAACACAATCTGCTACAGAAGTAAGCAGTATCTGTCCAGTATCTACCAATGCCATAATTTCTACCTGAACATTCTGATCATTTTCTGTATTTTCTCCCTCTCAGTAGGGACTACATAGGGACATAAGCGGGATAACTGATCGAACTTTCGGCAAACTTCACTCACCGACATATTTCCGTG
Source organism: Antiaris toxicaria (assembly GCA_035233585.1). Lineage (NCBI taxonomy): Eukaryota > Viridiplantae > Streptophyta > Magnoliopsida > Rosales > Moraceae > Antiaris > Antiaris toxicaria. Next base: position 51,885,263 of record CP141153.1, read on the forward strand.
CTTCAATTCTGAGAACTCTTTCTATTGTAGTCTCAGAGATGCAGGATCATAATATTTCTAGTTAAATTCTTCCAGAAATTTTGCCCAACTCATGGTAGACACATTTCTTCTCAGTCGCACAGTGTCCCACCAAAAACGAGCATCTTTTCTCAACACAAAAGATGCACATGCGACCTTCTCCTAGTCAATTAAATTCATGAATTCCATGATCACTTGCAAAGATGACAACCAGTCTTTAGTCTCTAGAGGATTAGTAGAACCTTCAAATTCTGGCAGCCTCATACACCTGAATCTTTCATAGAGGGGTTCCAGATTTACTAGCGGTGGCGATTCAGGAACTCTCTGATGTACAGCAGCTGGAAGAATGACCAAATCTACCTCAGCTTCTTGTTCCACTTGGGTGCCTTCAGAACCTTGCCTCTGTTCTAAATCCTCTACTCGTTGTCTAAGATTAGCATTTTCTTGCATCTAAGCTTCTAGTAAAGCTTGTATCTGCTCTATTCTTTCTATGAGATTAGGACGTCGTTCTCGTCTCTCTGGTCGATTTCGCAAATCCACCATCCTGCCTAATATCCTATTATGGCACAACAATTTACCGTTAGCTTTTCCATGACCACATTCGTAAAATCATATAAATTTACAAAATTCAGGGTTATGTAAAGCCACATCATCGTACAACATATAATCATTTTGATATTTCATTCACAGCAAAACGTTTATATATCATACATAACCAACACCAGTCATATATACATCGGCCATCATATACATCTTGGCCACAAGTCTATACAAAAGAGCTTTTTCTCTATAAGCTACTTATGTACATGAATACATCTACTAGTCACACATCTCTTGTGTCTGGGACTAGAGGATATTCTTATGGATCCTCATCGTCATCTGAATCATCTGAGTCATCACCACCCCTAGGCAATGCTCCCTGTCCTGAGTCATCACCTCCTCGTGGTCTAGACAGTCCGGCCTCATGATCGTTCATCATCCTTCTTGGCCCAAAGATGCGTGCCATCATTTCATCTTGACACAGTGTCTCTCGTTGACTCTGCGATAGATGCTCAATCAAAATCTCCCTCTCGATCATCCTGATCATCACTACAAACTCTTAGAGCGTAGGACGATATAGCTTAATCACCCTCTGTCTCGATTCCATAGGTAAACCTTTCTAGAAAAGCTCAGAACAGTTCACTTCAGTGAGGTTGGACAACGGACATCTCCTCCTAATAGTCTCCACAAATCGTGCTGCGTAAGACATAACTGTCTCACCAGACAACATGACCATCCTCTCTGTCTGGAGAATATAGTCCCTAACCTCATCAAATTCAGGATACGTGGTGTAGCTACCTCTCGTCTCTCTGGAGGTGCTGGAACAGGTGTCGGATCCTTAGGTAGAAACTGATCAGCCAATCGCTGACAGAACTCAACCCAACTGAATCCCAGCAGAATCTCTTGATCACAATAATCCTAGAATACTCGAGCATCTCCCTGAAACATACTTATTGTAAACTGGATCCACATCTCTCGATCAATATCACACATCACCATAATCTTCTCTATTGCATAGAGCCAATTCTTTATCTCTATTGACTGTCGTCCACCATCAAACATAAGGGGACTACTAGCTCTAAATGCCTGTACTGATTGAGCTAAAACTCTCACTCCAATATGTTGGCATCCACCAACAACTGGAATGTCTACTGCTATAGGTGGATAAAGTACTGGTCGAGGCTGTACTACATCTACAGGGACTGGTGCTGGTACTGTAGGTCTCTCTGGCACCAGGGGTCTAAGTACTGGACGTTGGGAAATAGACGGCCTCACAATAGGTCTCGTCCAGACCCGTAACACCCCTCTCGGTCGTGGTAGCAGCGGTCTCGCATAAGGAGGTCTAGTCATCTTACTGCCTATAAGATAATTATTTTCATATAAGAAAATAATTAACTAAACTTAAATAAACTACTTGGATTGCGGTGCAGGATGCGCGAAGTGTCAAATCAGGATATGGTCAACACTGCTCTGATACCAACTATGGTGATAGTTGGTAATCTAAACTAGACCAATCGTAAACCCGCTCTGATACCAACTGTGGCGGCCCGCCCTTCATAGAGATCATACAATACTATTACAGTTAAGCTTCATAGCTAACTGCGATAAACTGTACTCTCATGGGTCGCCGGCTAATCTATCTCTCTTGTAAAACATGACATTTTTGGAGGATATTTCTTTTTTAAAACATCATGTAAAACATTATCCACTAATCACTTTGTTTACAAGTACAAAGTAATTTACACAGTACAGTACTTTCGTAAAATATATATTATTACAAAAGAACTGTTTCTTTTTCCTCTCTTTGTAAACGCTCAGCGGAAAATGTCTGGCAGAACCATATCCCTAGGCTTCCCATCCCATTTGACACTCGCTATCCCGTCTGCCATCCAGCCATACAAAGCTAATGAGCTAGTTGCTTACCTGCAACATAAGCAAAAATTGTAAGCTACAGGCTCAGTAAGTTCAAACATGCAAGAAATAGAATTTCTATAAATAGTACTATTCATCATAAATAGTAACTTCGACTACTATTCATTATAAATAGTAACTTTGACTACAACACAGGATATCAACAGTACATCAACCACGGTGTTAGTACTCTCATGAAACTGTCTTATGCTCAATTATGACATAGTTTCAGTTTTAGGTAATTATCTTTATTTATGTTCTAGTTTTGAGCTCATGTTGGCAGAACCATTTTAGTGCGTATGACTGGGAGTGGTACATTAGTGCTGACCTCCACAGCCTTAATCTCATCATCATAGCCCCGAAGGCAAAGTTTACCTCCCTGTACGGAAGGCTGGTACGCCAAAAGTGGTTTCATTACCGACTTTTTAAAGTTCTAACCCGGTGACTTCATATTGCCCCGTGGTTAGGAATGGTTCACATTTTAATTTCACGTGAGTGAGTTTCATTAACCTCGTTCTAGTGCCTGAAGCACAATTTATTATGTGTCCCATTTCAATAGTGCCCGTAGCACATTGCGTCTCTCTCACTACTCTATAATAGTGCCTGTAGCACATATGTACCTAACTTATAGTTAGTACATCAAAGTTAGCAATAATAATGCTACATGTTACAGATAAGTAAATGTCTGAACTTACCTTACTCGTTTCTTCTCCTTTTCCATTTTGGATATTTAATCGTTCTCCTTATGGGTCGATTTTGGGATCCTATAGACAAAACCTTGTCGGTTAATTTCATTTCCATTTATAGCTTTTATTTTTTTATTAAAAAGCTTAAATAAAACTTATTTATAACTTTTTAGGCTTTATTTATCATTTTCCCCATTTTTCTCAACTTTTAAAAAATTGTGACTTTGCCCCTATATTTTGGCAAAATTGCAATTACGCCCCTGACGGAATTTTCTCGATCTAGACTGCACTTTTGGCTCTCAGGAACTTTTCTGACTCTTTTCTATTCATTACCGGGTTCGTTTCTATTTTATTTCCATTTTTCACCTTCCCAACCCTCGAGAAGTACTATTCCGACCCTTACATCGGTTTAGTGATTTTCTATCTTTTCAGAGCCTCGAATAGACGTTTTACTAGTATTTAAAATGTTCACCTAGACTTTCCCGATTTAGGTCTCCGAGACTCGGATTTTCCGTACCCGACTCAGACCTTTGCTTTGTTCCCCAAAAATGCCCCCCCCTCGGGGTCGGTTTTTCAGTTTCACTCGCGTTTTACATTTTTAAGCGAATAGGTTACTATTCATAAACCACCACTTAGGTTTCCCTTATTCAATTTTCCTTTAGGGACTCAGGTTTTCCGACCCGACCCTAAACTTTTACTCTCGATTCCCTTTTTACCCTAAATGTCGTTTTTCGAAATTTCGGCAGCATTTCGGCGTAAATTTAAGCCTACCGGTGTTAGGTACGCCTCGAACTATATGTACCTGCCACGTACTATACCGAAGTCCTATTTTATGTAAAAGTTTCCCAAAATTTTGCATAAAAGCTCTCACATTTAACAATTCACATTTTGAACCACAATTAACAAAATTCTTTCAATTTTGCCCTTAAGTTTAGCCGCGGTTTTCATACTCAAAACCTAACCAAAACTTTTCAATCTTCCAACCAAATTTTAGGCTATTCAAAGGCTATTATCTAGCACATTTTCAAGCCATTTTCCATGTATTTTACAACACAATTCTTAGGGTTTTTCAACACACATAACCCACGGCCATTTTAGGTAAAACATGCATAACATTTTGTTTCATGCTTTCAACCTCATAACCAACATTTTCATAATTCAATGCATGATTTAAACTATCCAAACATCAAGTTAATCCTGCAAAATTGTTCACCAAACCCTAACTACACCACATGGCCATTTTAGGGAATTTAGATACCAAAATTTTTCTAGGCTTTCTAACCATGCAAATCATGCTTTCCATTTAACCAAAACATGATTTAAAGCATTACAACACTTAATTAACAACAATCCATGAACAACCACACAAGGTAAGCCATGGTTTTACCATTGAAAAACCAACCAAAACTTTGTTTTTCTTTAAACAAAATACATGGTTTTTCTTCTAATCAAACCATAAGCAAAACCCAAGCTACATGGTTTTTCTTCTAATCAAACCATAAGCAAAACCCAAGCAATAAATCAACCAAAACCAACCTAAAATTTTTCATCCTTCACACCGTTTAACCCACGGATTTTTCAATGAAAAAGCAAGAGAAAATGCAAACCAAAGATAGCTACCTTGATTTCTTGCTTCCCTTGACTTCAATGAAGAGTTTATTGCCACTTTGGTGAAGAAAATTTGAAGGTTTGGCTTGGTTCCTCTTGGTTGCTCACGGGTTGCTCTCTAGGAATACTTAGAAAAATTTTTTTCTTTGTTTTGGCTTTGAAAGGCTACGGTTCCTTTTGTTCCAAGTTTTGCCAACTCATTTAGCTTAGGAAACCAATTAATTTGGCTTCCAACCAATGAAATTTCAACACATTTCATGCCATTTCTTTCCATTTTTTCACAAAAATAATTTGGCTTATTTTGGCTAAATCTATGCCTTTAGATCATAAAGCAATTCAATCTTGGCCATTAATGCCACCAACCACCAATTTTAACATCATTTAATAAATGGCTTAATGATGTCATAAGTGCAAAGTAAAAATTTGACTTTGACTTCACTAGTCATATTAATTCGACTACTTTTTGACCGATGTCAGATTGAGCTAAAATTTTCCTGAAATCGTCCCGGCGGGTTCCTAAGGTCTCCTGTGCAGTCGGATCAATTTATACTGCTTCTGTTTGATCAAAATCAATCCCAGAAGTTTTTCATCTTTTTAGTGCACCATAATGCGTCGATTAGGTTTTCAATGCCATTTTTGGCACCGTTTCACCCACTTCAATTCAGTGAACTTTATCAACACTGAATTCTTACCCGTCAGTATTGTTAGAACATTTTAATACATTCTAAACAATATAAATACATTCATTTCACTCTTTAAATAGTATAAATTGTTATATACATACATTTATACATTTTCTTCCGAGAATGACAGAATTCCCGGTTGTTACAAAGATGAATAGGATAGTCGAACCCTAAGAAGAGTACAAATACACTCTATGTATAAAATATATATATATGCGTGTATGTGTGGAAAAGTTAAGACAGATGTTGTTACAGTATACGTAAATGTGGTATGTGCTATATATGATGTAAGAAAGTGTTATGGAATGATATGAAATGTTTTGTGGTGTATGCTTTATAGTAAATGACATGTTCAAAATTTCCTTTCAGAATTCCAAATATAATTATGGGAAATCTAATGATTGGTTATTTTTACAAGATTAGAAGAAAGAAATCAAAATGAGTGCCAGAAGAGGTCGACGCCCTACATTAGCTGAGAGGTTGGAGGAAGTACAAACTCTCCTCAAAAACCAAATGAAAGAAAATGCTGAACTACGACAGTGACTTTCTGCTATAGAACAACAAAGACAGGCCCAAGAAGAGGGCAATGCTTCCCAGGTGGCTGAAATAGTACCAATAGAGCCGCAAGTCATTCCAGAAATTCAGTAGCCTCAACCGAGGGTGAATCAGGAACCCTTGTATGAACAATTCCGTCGGATGTGTGACGCCCCGTGCCCTCAGCGGCCCGGACCGTCACTGTAAACTCTATTACTTGCTTCTTTAACTTTTACTTATACTTCTTCTTTAAAACCGATACTTAAACTTGCTGAATTTAATACCATAAATTTAGAGGGAAATTTTTTTTTTACATACGCGTACGTATTTACTATTCACGTACGCATACTATTAAAATGCGGAATTTGAAAAAACATAAGGATTTCAATTATACATACATAATTATATACTTGTTTATCTGATTACTATTCACCAGATACTATTTAAATATACTACTCATACATATACTATTTACTGTTCCAAAATATCGTTTAACCTTTTCTATTCAAAATACTATTTAACTGTCACCATTCAAAATATTATTTACTCATACTGTGCGGAAGAATACTCGCGGTGTATCCATAACCTTATCCTCACATCCGCCTCCACCGCCATCATCGCCCCTTGGTGTTTACGCTATAGGAAGCTTACCTACAGCATGAACACACTCCGTGAGCTTTACGCCCAGTAAGTACAACATGTTAACCGCAAAACATGTTTAAAACATAGCACATACTTAAAATCATAAGCATGACATATATCACTTAATAAATCACATACCATATAAGCATATCACATATCAGCTCACATATCATGTCATCACATAACATGTCATAACACTGAATATAAAACTTCACATACTTTATGCATGACAGAAGCATCGTGTACTGTATGCACTCTACTGAAAAAGAAAGCATAGCGAACTATAACTAATGCATGGTCCGGTTATGTTCATTTATGCTTCAAACTTTTCTTTTTCTTTTCTTGTCTATTTAGGGCCCATGTGTCAGTACCGTGTGCGCGCAGACCAATGGTAACTCCCGAGGTCAACTAATGCCGAAGAGTCATCAACTGATACTCAACTTTTGGCCTTAACTTTCTTTAATTGGAAACCCCTTCGACTGAAGGAGCCGGTACGACACACCTATTTATTTCCATCTTATTTAACTGTTCTAGCCATACGCTTCTCTAAGCTGTCCCCAATCCTACGCGGTAGGGATCTATGGCTTCTAACTTGTTCTTTCATCAATCTACTCGATTGTGAAACTATATGCTCTTATGTATGCTGTGCAGCATCGTGTGCAAGATACATACTTAAAATACTGGAAAAGCATCATTTTAAATTCATTTTATCCATGCTGTAGGCGGAGTTGTACTTACCTGTCATCAGACAGTTTATACTCTCGCCTTCGTCACAATACAGGTACCTCCCTGTAATCATAATGCATTTCATTAACATTCACTCTTAGGTCACCGTGGTCATTAGTGACTAACAAAAATTCTCGTTATGTGGTACCGATCCTTATCGGTACTAATTGCCCCCTTCTTAAGAATTTGATTTTCTAATCATTGTTAATTAATTTATTTACCCAATAAATTAATTAACATCGCTCTTAGGTCACTCTATCGTCAAAAACTAATAAACTTATCGTTGTGTGGTACCGATGCCTATCGGTACCCAACTGCTCTACTTTGGGAAATTTGATATCTAATTTTTAATCGTGCTTGATTAATTTGTCTACTTGACAAATTAATCACTGTCTCTCACTATCCCATTCCGACTTGGTCCTTGACTGGCTAACCGACCAGTCAACTGACTGAATACCTCCCGTATGACCATTTAGTCTGTCGGATTACCGTTACCGATGTAATCGCCCCAAATTTTATACTTCGATCGCACCCGTCCCTCGGGTGATACTATTCTGACATAGGGGTCGTTTTCTTACATTACAAAATTTCTAATGGGGCGGTTCACTAATCCTGTAAACGTCCGTCCTTCTTTCCTGGACCTAGGTCATCGAGGGGGCTCGAGTTTCCATCCCGATCACATTTTCAGCCCTCGTTTCCTAAAATACCCCTTTGTGCCATTTTAGAAATTTCGGCAGCAAATTAATCACCGTCTCAAATTAATACCCCTTGACAAATTAATCACTGTCTCTCACTATCCCATTCCGACTTGGTCCTTGACTGGCTAACCGACCAGTCAACTGACTGAATACCTCCCGTATGACCATTTAGCCTGTCGGATTACCGTTACCGATGTAATCGCCCCAAATTTTATACTTCGATCGCACCCGTCCCTCGGGTGATACTATTCTGACATAGGGGTCGTTTTCTTACATTACAAAATTTCTAATGGGGCGGTTCACTAATCCTGTAAACGTCCGTCCTTCTTTCCTGGACCTAGGTCATCGAGGGGGCTCGGGTTTCCATCCCGATCACATTTTCAGCCTTCGTTTCCTAAAATACCCCTTTGTGCCGTTTTAGAAATTTCGGCAGCATTTCCGCTTAATTTTTGGGTTTCCGGCGTTTAGGAAACGCCTCAAAACCATCTAACCTATTCTAACCTGCCACGTACTAAACCAGAGGCCTAATTTTTACGTAAAAGCTCCGCTTTTTACGTAAAAATATTCACATTTCTTCACATTCTCTTTTTCGGCATTTCACCCCTTTTTCTTACAATTCCTCAAGTCAGTAAACCATAATTAATACATAATTATTTCCAATAATAAATTGAGGAATCAAGGGATCAAAACCACTACCAAAATCGTTCCCGTCGGCGGTCAGACGAACCGTTCGGTCTCGACCGCACAATCTTTGAATCGTCGTTCTTCACTTTTGAAACTCCAGTTTGCAAATCTGATGCCGCGGATGTGTCCGGAACGTCGAAAATAGGCCAACGGGCCATTCTTCAATTTTCGGTCTCCGGGTCGCCGTTGACCGGCATTGACCACGGCGGCGATGGGAGTGGTGACCACCATCTTGAAGAGCTCGACGAGAGGAACCCATTGGTGGTGTCAATTTCACCAATCGAGGCTCCTATCACCGGAAATCGGCCCTCGAAAAGTCAGCGACGGCGGCGGTGTTGGATCTTCATTTTCCGGCGTTGTTGCCCAAAATTGATTTGGGGCTTTTGATCTACGTGTTGTTCTGAGCATTTTGACACCAACCTTGCAACTCAACTCGGCCGGAATAGCGAGATTCGACGGCGGCGATGGCGACGGTGACGGTGAACCTTGGGCGGCGCGATCCGGCGGCTTTTAACGTGAATTGAAGCCTGGGTTTTGTTCTACTCTTCACCACGAATCCATTGGGACCGGAATCGTGGCATTTGGACGTCGGACGGCGGAGATACGGCGTTTGAAAAATTCGGCCACCGACGGCTTTGGGCGGCGCGTGCGGCGTGCTCCGGCGTCGGTTCGGTCGACTCGGCCCACCGTTGGAATCAGCTCGTCGAGAGCTTTCCAATGGTGCCGGCGGTGTCGAAAGCGGCGGTCGGATTCGATGGTCGGTCACTGTTCATCCTCGGTGGTGTTGGGGGAGGAAATGGGATTTGGAAAATTTATGGGGGCTATTTTTCAATAGTCCCAAAAATTTCGTCCTTTTATACTAATTTTTTTGAAAAATTTTAAGATAGGCTATACTGACTAATTTGGGCGTGCTGAACCCAAATATATCAGTTTTATCTTCATCCGAGGTCGTCTCGACCAGTTTCCCGATACTGCATGGTTCCCGGTAAAAAATTACTTTTTGTGCTCAAATGACTAATTTGAGCATTCTGATTCCAAATATATCAGTTTTATATCAAGAAAAGGTCATCTTGACCAATTTCTTGATACTGTGGTTAGGCCTACACTGTGTTGACACTGTGCACGCATAACGAGGCGTTTTCGCATGAAATTTCAAACACAGTCTCTCTTGACTAATTTGGACGTGCTGATTTCAAATTTATCAGTTTCACGTCCATCTGAGGTCTTCTAGACCAATTTTCAGGATCTGTATGACCCCGTCTTGAAAAACGTGTCAGGTGCCCGATTGACTAATTTGGGCGTCCTGAGTCTAAATATATCAGTTTCGGGACGAGAAAAGGTCGTCTTGACGCTCATCCTGATACTATGTGCCTCTTAAACAAAATCTACATTTTATACTCAATTGACCAGATTGAGCCTGCTGACTATTAATATATCAGTTTTATGCCAGGTTAAGGCCGTCTTGGCCGCTAACCTAACACTGCGTTTCTCACTATTCACTATCTGACTGACTAATCTGAGCGTTCTGACTTTGATTTTGTCAGTCCATTGGCGAGAAGAGGTCATCTAGACCACTTTTCTCCATACTGTACATCTATTAGGGCAATTATCACTACTGCGCTCAGGTGACCAGTCTGAGCGTACTGATGACTAGCTCATCAGTTCTGTATCATGAAATGGTTGTCTAGACCGGTTTCTTGATATTGCATGTCTCAACGCATACTCACATAATAGGGTGGACCGATTTCACTGTCGATTACCCCTTTCACTGCATGAATAGTAATTAAACGTCACTATTCCTGTTTAATTCATTCAACTGAAAAGCACACTGTGCTTATTAACTTAATTACATCATTACATAGTAATTAAGTTTCATAATTCATGAGAGTCATTACAGTGGCTCTCGGCTCATTACACAGCCTTCTACACGGACTCTTACACGTGCGTGTGCAACACAACACGGGCGTGTACATTTCAGACACGGGCGTGTACTAGTTGAGACTACTCAACACGACCATGTCTTTGAAACATATTTATCTATCTGAGCGGTACACAGCCTCTTACACGATCGTGTACTTGACCGTGTTACACTACACGACTATGTACACTCACACTGCTATTAATAGATACACAGTCCGAATGGCACACGGTCACTCACACGGCTGTGTACCTGACCGTGTTACTTAAATTTGCACTAAAAGGCATTAAATTATGTCCATATTATTCCTTAATGACTTATTACAGGTAAGTAGGTGCCATGAAAATGGCGGTCATTACAGGATGAGGCAGCCGGAGTTTGAAGGTTTAATTGACCCACTCGAAGCAGAGGAGTGGCATTTTTCACTATAGAGGATCCTTGATTTCATGAATCTAAACGATCAAGAGAAGATTTTGTGCACATCCTTCGTGTTGAAAAATGATGCCCGTTTTTGGTGGGATACTGTCTGCATGAGGAGAGATGTGACCAACATGACATGGGAAGAATTTCTGGAAGAGTTTAATCAGAAGTATTATAATCCAGCTGCTCTTCACCATCAACAGAAAGAATTTGCTAAATTAAAACAGGGAAACCAGTCAGTGAGTGAAGTGTGTCGCAGATTTGATTAGTTATCCAGGTTATGTCCATATGTAGTGCCTATAGAAAGAGAAAAGATTCAGAAAATGATTGGCATGTTTAGGCCAGAGATAGCAGTAATAATTGACAGTGGGCCAATACTGCCTACTTCAGTGGCGGACTGTGTAATCGGAGCCCTTAGGGCTGAATATCATTTGCTCAGGCAGAAAGAAGAAAGAGATAAAGTATGGGAAGCCAAGAAAAAAGAGAAGATCCTTGCTAAATCAGCACAAGTAGGGATACAGATAGGACAGGGCAGTCAATTTGGCCAGAGTAGGCCAAACCAATCCAACCCTCAAGGCTCCCAACCACAGCAGGGTAAAAGAAAGGGAAATTTCTCAGGAAATAGAAGTCAAGACACCCGTAATCAACAATGAAAGACCAGTCAGGGCTCAAGGCTAAGTTTTCTCACATGTGCTATGTGTGGAAGGAGGCATCCAGGCCAATGCAAAATTGGCATTACTGCTTGCTATCAGTGCGGAAAAGAAGGACATTTTGCAAAGAATTATCTAATGAACCGCCAGAATATCCCAGGGCTAGTGCAGTAGTGCCAACAGTATCCTCCAGATCAACAACCGGCTCAAGCTTATGCATTACAGGGGAGGATAGAAGGACCTTCAGGAGTGCCACCAGTATGGTCTGAGCGCCTAGAACAGACTTCATGACCAAATGCTCGTGTCACTATTTTTACCAAAAGAAGACGCTGAAGTGTGAACATCCAATGTGGTTACAGGTCAGATTTCTATATTTAACAACGTGGCATGTGTCCTTTTTGATTCAGGAGCCACACATTCTTTCGGGTCCTATAAATTTGCTGACAAGCTAGTATGCTAAAGACCCTATAGGAATGACTTTTAGGACAGCTTTACCTTCAGGGGAAGTGATGCTATCAAATTACTGGTTACGTCATGTGGCGGTAATTGTGGCAAATAGGGAGCTATATGTCGATCTGATCATAATGAAGATCATCGACTATGATGTAATCCTAGGAATGGATTTCCTGGGAAAATACCAGGCCACTATCGACTGTCGAAAGCAAAGAATAGTCTTTCGATCAGATGACATGGAAAGTTTCAAATATGTCGATACATCTCATCAATCAAAGACGATGATGATCAGTGCAATGAGAGCAAAGAAGCTAATGGCTAGTGGCTGTGTTGGATACATGGCATATGTCATCGATGTGACTAAAGAAAAGGAATTACAACCAAAAAAGGTTCCAGTTGTCAATGAATTTCTTGACGTGTTTCCAGAGGAGTAGCTAGGGTTACCTCCAGAAAGAGAGATTTCATTTGAGATTGAGATCATGCCAGGGACTGCTCCAATTTCCAAGGCTCCATATCGTATGGCCCCAGTTGAATTAAAAGAGCTACAAGTATAGTTAAAAGAGCTACTTGACAAGGGTTTTATCTGACAAAGTTATTCTCCTTGGGGAGCTCCAGTGCTATTCGTCAAAAAGAAAGATAGAACTCTCCGAATGTGTATTAATTATAGAGAGTTGAATAAGGTTACCATCAAGAATAGGTTTCTATTACCTAGGATTGATGACCTATTAGACCAACTAAAGGGAGCAGCAGTATTTTTAAAGATTGATTTACGTTCAGGCTATTATCAGCTGAGAATCCGGAAGAGTGATATTCCTAAGACAGCATTTAGGACCCGATACGGTCACTATGAATTTTTAGTGATGGCATTCGGATTGACCAATGCCCTAGCAGCGTTCATGGATTTGATGAACAGAGTCTTCAAGGAGTTTCTTAATAAGTTTGTCATCATGTTTATTGATGACATACTTATATATTCAAAGAGTCACAAAGAGCATGAGGAGCATCAAATAATTTTCCTTCACACGGTGAGAAGCCATCAGTTGTATGCAAAGTTCTCTAAGTGTGAATTTTGGTTGAATAAAGTGCATTTCCTTGGACATGTAGTGACAAAGGAAGGCATAGCAGTAGATCCAGTCAAGGTAGAAGCAATTAATGAATGGCCTACTCCTAAGACCGTATCTAAGGTACAAAGTTTCTTAAGATTAGCTGGTTATTGCAGAAGATTTGTAGAAGGATTTGCAAGATTGGCTTCACCTCTCACTGCTCTCACTCGTAAGGATAAGAAATGCAAGTGGACGCCAGAGTGTGAAAGAAGTTTTCAAGAGTTAAAGAGGCGACTGACGAGTGCACCTATCCTTATTTTACCGATGGAGGGTGAAATGTTTACGATCTACAGTGATGCTTCAAAGATAGGCCTAGGAGCTGTACTCATGCAGAACAATAAGGTGATAGTTTATGCATCACGCCAGTTAAAGAACCATCAGTGGAATTATCCTACGCATGACCTAGAACTTGCTAATGTAGTGTTCGCACTCAAAATCTGACGACACTATTTATATGGAGCTCAGTGTCAAATCTTCACTGATCATAAGAGTTTGAAATACTTCTTCACACAGAAGGAGTTAAACATGCGTCAGAGAAGATGGTTAGAGTTGGTGAAAGACCATGACTATGAAATTCTCTACCATTCGGGAAAGGCAAACTGAGTAGCGGATGCATTGAGTAGAAAGTCAACCACACCACAGAAACTGTCCATAGAAGAGCTACCAAGAGCCTTACAGCAAGAAATTAACTCCCTTCAAACGGAGTTAATAACCGAAAGGTTAAGGTTAGAATCTTCTCTGTATGAAGCTATTAAGGAAGCCTAGAAGCAAGATCCAGTAGCAATAAAACTCTGAGAAGAAGCCTCAGCAAATAAAGAATCAGATATAAGCATGTCCCCTCCAGCTACAGAAGGATTGAGAAGACAAATCATGGCAGAAGCTCATGAAACACCATACTCCATTCATCCTGGAGCCAGTAAAATGTATCAAGATCTCAAGATACAGTTTTGGTGGAAAGACATGAAGAAAGATATTGTAGAATTCGTGAGTTGATGCCTGACTTGTCAAAGAGTAAAGGCCGAACATAGACATCCAGGAGGAAAAGTAGAACCCTTAGAAATTCCAGAATGGAAATGGGAGCATATTACCATGGACTTCATGGTAGGACTTCCCAAGACCAGAGAAGGGTATGATACTATCTAGGTAATTGTTAATAGGTTGGCCAAGATGGCACGATTCATAGCCATGAAGACAACTTTCACATTGGAGAAATTAGCACAGTTGTACGTGACCCATATTATTAGGCTACATGGAGTGCCAAAGTCTATAGTTTCAGATCGTGATGCAAGATTTACTTCTACATTTTGGGAGTGTATACAAAAAGCTATAGGGACCGAGTTATGCTTTAGTATAGCTTTTCATCCCTAAACAGATGGACAGTCAGAACGAACTATCCAGACATTGGGAGACATGCTCAGAGCCTGCATTATAGACTTTCCTGGAAGTTGGAATAAAAAACTACCGTTGATAGAGTTTTCATATAATAACAGTTACCAAGTTTCTATAGGTATGGGCGCGACCCCTCTAGCTTAGGTCGTCCACCTTATCTTGCTTGCTTTCTTTAGTCTTTACTTATTCTTACTTAGCTTGCTTGTCTTTATAACTTTCTTTTTCTTTAGGGGTTTAAAAGATTTGTACTTGAGAAACTAGGAATATATATATATATTTTTTTTAAACTTGACTGAATGAAACTATTAGTTCTTTGAAATCGTGTATACATAAATATATACGTACTACTTAATATTTTTTTTTCCCCAAAATATATTTTGCGGTCTTGTTACTTTATAGTACGTAAGAATAAAATCATACTTTTAAGCTTGTTTCACTACTTTACATACTATACTCTTGTCTTATCTTTATATATATACATCACTATTACACTTTCTTTCTTTTACACTTTGATTACAGTGGAACTCTGTGAAACAAAACCATAAAACGTCCATGACATCGCTGGGATCTGCCTGCCAGTCCGCTACTCTTGTTTCATATTGCTGGTTGCTTACCTTTATTACCTACATCACGAATAGACTAATGAGCTAACGCTCAGTGAGTACAAACATACAAGTAAATAAGCTAAATACACCACACTTAGGGTTAGTCAACTTATGACCAATTATTTTTTTACTCCTATGCTTTACTTATTCTTTCTATTCTATGTCTTTCTTTTCTTTGCTTTACTTTATCTTGCTTAATCTTTCACTTGTGGGCCCGTGGTTGGACGCACCTAATGCACGCAGACCAATAGAGGATCAGGGGAGCGACCCACCAATCAACCCTAAGGTCATCTCTGGACTACTACCTATAAGTAGCAAGTCAAGCCATCAACTACCTCATTATTAACGAGGCAGCACCACACAACTGGGGTGGAGGCTATCTTTGAACCTCAAAACTGGAGAGGCCGGTACGCCAACCTTAACTTTTAAGTCTTATTATTTGACTTACCTTATTCCTATTTTCTTTATCTGATCTTGCTTAACTATTCTCGTGAACATGTTAGTATCATGTCACAAACTGAATAACTTAAATGTGTATATATATAATACAACTCTATGGCAAGTCAATTCGTGAGTAGACAATTAAATGTCTGTACTTATAGCACTTGTGCTAGTGTAAACTTCTAGGGTCCGTCGAGCTCCTTTGCCTGTCTCTAATTGAGTTTCCTAAAAACACAATGTCATCAGTTAATACATTTTCATTAACTGACTTTATTATATTAAAATCTGAACTTTAGCCTTTAAAATCTTAATTAAAGTCTCATAATGACATTTAAAGTCCTAATGACTCTGTTTAGACTTTTCTAGCACTCTAGCAACAATTTCTAAGCATTTCAGAAATTTTGGTAAACTGGGTGAATAGAAATTTTTTGACGGTGAATAGTACTATTTACGTGAATAGTGCCATGCACGTGAATAGGAACTGGGCCAGGGGACGTTTCTATTTTTGTGCTTAGACTGGGTTCTCTAAGTCCGAGAACCATAAAATAGCTAACTGGTGGGTTTAACGCCCCTTTCTTGACTTTTCTAGACTTTTTGGTCAAAATGACTATTTTGCCCCTAAAGAGTCTTGGGGTCATAACATTCTCATTTTGGTGCTTAAACGGAATTTTCTGAGTCCCTAAAATCTTAAAACAATCTTTTCTAGGTCTCGGTAAATTTTAACAACTTAATTGTTGCGATTATACTATTTACTTATCACCCGTCCCTCGGGTAGTACTATTCCGACCCTTGGGGTCGTGGCTTGTTTTTCTAGCATTTCGTAGCTTCAAACGAGCTTTTCACTAATCTTAAAAACATTTATTATTCCCTTCCCGACCTAGATCTCTGACGGGCTCGGGTTTTTTTCCATCCTGACCCTAAACTTTACCCTTGTTACCCAAAACGCCCTTGACGTTATTTTTTTCCCGTCCTCTCAGCATTTTAGATTTTAGGGGTCGGTTTACTATTCTGCTAGACCTGCTTTCTTACTTCTAACTCTAAGGTACCGAGGGATCTTGGTTTTTATTTCTGAGCATATTTTTATCGCTCGTTTCCCTTAATGCTGCTTTAAAAATTTTGGCAGCATTTCCGCTTAAATTTTAGGTTTCCGGAGTTTAGGAAACGCCTCAAAACCATCTATCCTAATCTAAACCTGCCACGTACTATACCAGAGGCCTATTTTACGTAAAAGTTTCTAAACTTTTACCTAAAAACTTTCCACACTTTCATTGTACAATTCACACACAAAGTCTTTATTTTTCAATCACTTAGGCCACGGTTTTAGTTTAGGTTTCCAACACCAAAACTTTCTTTCTTTCAAGCATTCTTTCTCTTACTTTTCTTCTTGGTTTTTAAGGCATATTCAATACCAAAACCAACTAAAATTCTTATTGAAATCCCTTTATAAAGTCACAGGTTTTTATGCCAAATCCTAACTAAACTTGAGTTTTCAATTCAACCACTTACACAAACTTATCTTCTACATCATTCTAACTTACCACAACACTAAAATCACATGATTTTTACATGTTCTTCACACTAGGTATACATGGTTTCTTTTTAGAAAACTTTTACAAAATTTTGTTTCAAACTTTTTAACTTTTCTTTCTAAACATTTTACACATTAAAACACATGTTTAAATCAACCAAAACCAACTCCAAACCCCAGTAACATACATGGTTTTTCTTGAAACAAACCGAATCCCACTTTGGTTTTAAGCTTTCAAATGTTCTTTCTAGTTGTTTTACATATCAAAACACACTTTAAAACAACAATTTAATTAAACCAAACTTGAAATTTCTTGAACCCACACACTTAGTCACGGGTTCCTCATAAAACTAACATGAAAATTTCTTGTTTCAAGCTTCTAAATTACTCTTTAACTATCATGCAAACTAATTAAACTTAAACAACAAGGTTTGAACTAAACTTTTCTCATTTCTTTCTACTCAACATAGCCACGGATTTTTGCTTCAAAATACCAAAGCAAAGCTTGAAATTTCAAGCTTACCTTGCTATGTTACTCAACACTTGCTTAGGAAGAACTTTGCTTAAGATTTTGACAGCAAACTTTGAAGAAACTCAAGCTCAATGGAGGGGAAGAGTCACGGCTTCAAAGGGCAGCAAAGGAGCTGTAATTTCAGATAAAAAAATAATTCTGATTTAACGAAGCCAAAAACGTTTTTATAAAGGGAGGCCTAAAAGGAGGGCTTTTTAGCAACTTTTTAAGGGTTTATTTGTAAAATTTTTGGGGTCAAAACATAATTATTTTGGCTGTATTTCCAGCTGTAAAACTGACTTATTCAGCCCTTATCCACAAAATTTTTTTTTTCCAGCTGTAAAACTGACCTATTCAGCCCTTATCCACAAAATTTTTTTAAAAAATTCAACTTTGCATTTTTGGCTTAATCTTAGCCCTTGATCTTACCTACCTTTAATCTTAGCCATTCATCCTACCTACCACCCTTTTCTTCTAATTTCTTATTCCTAATTATGACATCATCCATGATGTGATCTAATTAATCCATAGGTCAAAGTTTGACCAAAAGTCAAACCGAACCAAACTTTACCGAAATCGCGTAGGCGGGTTTTTGACGCCTCCTGTGCGATTGGTTTACCTTATTGTACTGTCGTTGGGCTAAAAATCAATGATGAAGTTTTTCATCCTTTAGTAACCTTAGGTTTTATCTAGGGTAATCTCTTGGTTTCTTTGGCCCCAAAATGCTTCATCATTTTACCGAAGATGACGAAATTTCTGGGGTGACATACTGGAGGACTTATCTAGCCATCCGTACTGTCAAATTATTCTAATACTGTCTTAAAACTCTTAAAAACCCTAAATTACTTTTCTTACTGTGCTCTTACTTTGACTTTCCATATTCTTATCTTTACACTGTTCGGATACCGAAACTACTCCTTTTGGAGCGTTTTGGCCTGAAATCACTTTCTTACTCATATACTTTATTCTCTACTTATTTTGAGAGATTTTAATTCCTCTAAAACATCTATTTGTTACTATCAACACTATAATTTTTCTAACTACAAACATAGTGTTTCTTTACATTCATGCTTACAGAACTCATAGAAAACCCTAGATTAAACTAAGTTACACTGCTAGAATTCTCTGGTCGTCACATTCACCCTTCCTTAAAAATTTTCGTCCTCGAAAATCAGAATAGGTGGGGGTGCTTGGCTCTCATCTCATCTTCCCTTTCCCACGTGGCCTCTTCTACGTTATGATTTTTCCATAGAACTTTGACCAGCGGGATGCTTTTATTTCTTAATATCTTCTATTCTTGCGTAAGTATTTGCACCGGTTGCTCTTCGTAAGAGAGATCCTCTCGAACTTGGATTGGCTCATAATCTAGGACATGTGAAGGGTCCGAGATGTACTTTCTTAGTATAGATACATGGAAGACATTATGCACTGAAGATAATTCTGGTGGCAAAGCTATCTTATAGGCCACTTTCCTAACCTGGCTAATAATTGGGAAAGGTCCAATGTATCTTGGACTCAACTTTCCTTTCTTTCCAAAACGCATGACACCTTTCATTGGTGCTACTTTTAAAAATATGAGGTCTCCCTCCTTGAACTCTAGGAATCTTCGTCTTTTATCTATGTAGCTTTTCTGACAACTTTGTGCAGTTTTCATTCTCTGTTGAATCTTTTGAACCGCGTCTATCGTTTCTTAGATAAACTCAATTTTATGAAGTTCTTTCTCCCTGAGTTCATGCCAGTGGATGGGAGATTTGCACTTTCGTCCACATAATGCCTCGTAAGGAGCCATCCCGATGGACGCTTGATAACTGTTGTTGTAGGAGAATTCTATCAATGGTAGCTTCTTGTTCCAGACTCCCTTGAAATCTAAAATACAAGCATGAAGAATATCTTCTAGCATTTGAATCGTACGCTCAGACTGTCCGTCAGTCTGAGGATGAAATGCAGTGCTGAATCTTAGTTCTGAGCCCATTGCCTCTTGTACACTTTTCCAAAAATTGGATGTGAACCGATTGTCACGATCTGACACTATTATTGTCGGTATTCCATGTAATCTCACAATGTTGGCATTGTATAATTCTGTGAATTTCTCCAATGTGTATGTCATCTTTACGTGTATAAACTGAGCGGACTTGGTCAATCGATCCACCACTACCTATATCATGTCAAATCCTTCACTTGTCTTGGGTAGCCCTACCACGAAATCCATGGTTACGTGCTCCCACTTCCACTCTGGAATCTCTAATGGCTGCAGTTCTCCGGCTGGCCGCTGATGCTCTGCTTTGACTCTTTAACATGTTAAGCAGCTGCTGATGTGTTTAACAATGTCATTCTTCATCTTTTTCCACCGAAAGTGCTTCTTCAAATCTTGATACATTTTCGTATTGCCTGGATGCACTGAATATGGAGTGTCATGGGCCTCTATCATAATTCTTTTCTTCAAATCTTCTTCATCTAGTACACAGATTCTTCCTTAGAAGAGTAAAGTTCCATCTTTGGAGAGGTGGAACTCTGACTTGTCATTCTTAGAGGCCTCTTCTTTAAGCCTTTTGAGAGCAGCATCTAGCTCTTGAGCCTCTTTAATCTCCTCCAGAATTGTTGGTTTGAGTTGCATTGCCGGTAAGTTTCCTGAAATTATCACTACTCCTAACAAGGAGATCTGATGTTGTAGTGGCTTGGGCAGCTTATCGATGGCTATTTGCTCCGATATCGTTGATTTATGACTCAATGCGTCTGCTACTCTGTTTGCCTTATCGGGGTGATATAAGATCTCACAATCATAATCTTTCACTAATTCCAGCCATCTTCTTTGTCTCATGTTAAGCTCTTTTTGAGTACAGAAATACTTTAAATTCTGGTGGTCGGTGAAGATTCTGCACCGGACTCCATACAGTTAATGTTGCCATATCTTCAAAGCAAATACGATGGCTGCTAACTCTAAATCATGAGTCAGATAGTTCTTTTCGTGCTCTTTGAGTTGTCTTGATGCATAGGCTATTACTTTTCCATCCTGCATCAGCACAGTTCCTAGACCTGTCCTGGAGGCATCGCTATAAATGTCGAAGTCTCCTTCATCCTCTAGAATTGTGAGAACTGGAGAACTGGTCAATCGGTTCTTCAGTTCTTGAAAGCTTTCTTCGCACTTCTTTGTCCACTCGAACTTCTTCTCCTTGCGTGTGAGAGCAATGAGAGGGGCAGCTAATCTGGCAAATTCCTCTACAAATCTCCGATAATAGCCCGCTAATCCGAGGAAACTTCGGATCTCGGTCACATTCTTTGGAGGAGACCACTTGCTTACCGCTTCGATCTTTGCTGGGTCTGCTGAAATTCCGTCTTTGGAAACGACATGTCCTAAGAAGTGGACCTTATCTAGCCAAAATTCACATTTGGAGAACTTTGCATATAACTAATGCTCCTTCAGAGTGCCTAACACAATCTGAAGATGCTCCTCGTGCTCCTTCCAATCTTTCGAGTATATAAGGATGTCATCGATAAACACAATGACAAACTGATCTAAAAATTCCTTGAATACTCGATTCATCAAATCCATAAAAGTGACTGGTGCATTTGTTAATCCAAAAGGCATAACAAGAAGACAGTGTCTTTGGAATGTCTCTTTCTTTAATTTTTAACTGGTGATAGCTGGATCGAAGGTCAATCTTCGAGAAGACGGTGGCTCATTTTAGCTGATCGAATAAATCATCGATCCTTGGCAGAGGATATTTGTTCTTGATCGTGACTTTGTTGAGCTCACGACAATCTATGCACATTCGGAGGGTTCCATCCTTTTTCTTCACGAAGAGAACTGGAGCTCCCCACAATGAATAACTAGGCCGTATAAAACCTTTCTCTAATAACTCCTTCAACTGAGCTTGTAATTCTTTAAGCTCGGTGGGTGCCATCCTGTAAGGGGCCTTAGAAATCAGAGACGTTCCTGGCAGCAGCTCGATCTCGAAGGTAATCTCTCGATCAGGAGAAAGTCCCGGTAATTCTTCTGGAAATACCTCCACAAACTCGTTGATCACTGGTACCTCATTCGGCTGTAGTTATACCTTCTTGGTGGTGTCCTTGACATAAGCTAGATATCCGGTACAGCCACTAGATATCAGTTTTCTTACTCGCAGGGGACTGATCAGCATTTTCAACTGCTTCTAAAAGTGCCTTTTATACTCGAACTGGTCTTTTTCTCCAAATTGGAACACTACTTTTCGTCGTCGATAGTCAATGGTCGCTCAATATTTTCCAAGGAAATCCATTCCAAGGATAACGTCATAATCGACTAACTTTAAGATAACTAGATCGACGTACAACTCCCTATCAGCAACAATTACTGGCACATGATGTAACCAGTAATCAGACAATAATACCTCACCAGATGGCAAGGTGGTTTTAAACACTTAGCCAATTTTATCCTTGGCGTGACTAACTCTTCCTACAAAGCTATGTGAGGCAAATGAATGCGATGCACCGGAGTCAAATAAAACAAGTGCAGAGCTTTGGGCGACAAAAACCTGACCTGTCACCACATTAGAGGTGCCTGCCTCTACGTTTTCCCTGGTGTAGGCTAACAGATGTGCCTTGGTCTTTGGTATAATCTCCTGGCACCCTGGCTGAATAAGCGGTCCTTGTATGGCATGGACCTGGCTCGTCTGTCGGGACTGAAACGATCTCGGCTGGTTCTGTCGGTTGGATGTGCAGGCCCTGGCATAATGGCCTTCTCTGCCGCAAACATAGCATGCGGTACTCCCCAGCTTACACTCACCCTTATGCAGTCTTCCACATTTTGGGCATGGCTGTCGGTTCTGTACTCCTTCTAAGCCTTGTCTCTGCTGGGTGTTGCGAGTATTTTGGCCCCAATTTTCATTTGGGTTTCCATTTCACTTATTGGCATTCTGCTGGTTCTGGTTATTTTTCTGACCAGGCTTCATTCCTTGACCAGATTTGCTACTTTCGCCAGCTTGGTTGTTCTTCTGATCTCTTTCTTTCTTCTTCTCCTCCAGACTTTTGTTCTTTCTTCCTTAGCTCTGTTTAAACGATGCTCAGCCCTCATGGCTTTACTCACACAGTCTACTACAGTGGTTGGTAGGGCCTCGCCACTCTCCACGTTTAGGGCTATATCTTGTCGGAACATATTGATCATCCTCCGTACCCGCTCTTCTTCTGTGGGTACCAAATGCTGTGACGACCAGAGAATTCTAATAGTGTAACTTAGTTTAATCTAGGGTTCTCTATGAGTTCTGTAAGCAAGAATGTAAAGAAACACTATGTTTGTAATTAGACAAATTATAGTGTTGATAGTAATAAATAGATGTTTTGGAGGAATTAAAATCTCCCAAAATAAGTAGAGAATAAAGTATATGAGTAAGAAAGTGATTTCAGGGCAAAACGCTAAAAAAGGAGTAGTTTTGGTATCCGAACAGTGTAAAGATAAGAATATGGCAAGTCAAAGTAAGAGCACAGTAAGAAAAGTAATTTAGGGTTTTTAAGAGTTTTAAGACAGTATTAGAATAATTTGATAGTACGGATGGCTAGACAAGTCCTCCGGTATATTACCCCAGAAATTTCGTCATCTTCGGTAAAATGATGAAGCATTTTGGGGCCAAAGAAACCAAGAGATTACCCTAGGCAAAACCTAAGGTTACTAAAGGGTGAAAAACTTCGTCATTGATTTTAAGCCCAACGACAGTAGAATAAGGTAAACCGATCGCACAGGAGGCGTTAGAAACCCGCCTACGCGATTTCGGTAAAGTTTGGTTCGGTTTAACTTGTGGCGGCCCGCCCCTCGTAGAGATCATACAATACTATTGCAGTTGAGCTTTATCGCTAACTGCGATAGATTGTACTCTCATGGGTCGCTGGCTTATCTCTCTTTCTTTTTAAATCATGACGTTTTTGGGAAAAAAATTTTTTTCTTTAAACATCATGTAAAACATTTCCCACTATTTACTTTGTTAGCAAGTACAAAGTAATTTACATATTACAATACTTTCGTAAATATATAATATTACAAAAGACAGTTTCTTTTCTTTTCCTTCCCTTTTTATCGCTCAGCGGAAAGAATCTGGCAGGACCATATCCCTCACCCAGTTATCCGATTTGACACGCGCCATCCCGTCCGCATCCAGTCAAATAAGCCACTGAGCTGGTCGCTTACCTGCAACATTAGCAAAAATGGTGAGCTACAGGCTCAGTAAGTTCAAACATGCAAGAAATAAAATTTCTATGAATAGACTATTCATAGTGAATAGTACTATTGACCACTATTCATAGGTAAATAGTAACTTTGACCACTATTCATACATGAATAGTAAGTTTGACCACAACACAGTGTCACAACAGTACATCTACCACGATGTTAGTACTCTCACTAAACTGTCTTATGCTCAATTATGACATAGTTTCAGTTTTAGGTAATTATCTTTCATTATGTTCTGGTTTTGAGCTCAGGTTGGCAGTACCATTTAAATGCGCATGACTGGGAGCGGTACATTAGTGCTGACCTCCACAGCCTTAATCTCATAGCCCCGAAGGCAAAATTGTACATGACTGGAAGCGGTACAACAGTGCTGACCTCCACAGCCTTAATCTCATAGCCCCGAAGGCAAAAGTACCTCCCTGTACGGAAGGCTGGTACGCCAGAAAGTGGTTTCATTACCGACTTTTTTTTTAAATTCTAACCCGATGACTTCACATTGTCCCGTGGTTAGGAATGGTTCACATTTTAATTTTAGGGGAGTGAGTTTCATTAACCTCGCTCTAGTACCCGAAGCACAATTAACAATATGTCCATTCTCAACAGTGCCCGTAGCACATTACGTCTCTCTCTCTACTCTATAATACTGCCCGTAGCACATATGTACCTAACTTATAGTTAGTACATCAAAGTTAGCAACAATAATGCTATATGTTGCAGACAGGTAAATGTCTGAACTTACCTTATCAGTCTCTTCTCTTTTTCTCTCTTGGATCTTTGATCACCCTCCTTGTAGGTCGATTTTTGGATCCTACAGACAAAACCTTATCTGTTAATTTTATTTCCATTTATAGCTTTTATTTTTCATTTAAAAGCTTAAATAAAACCTATTTATAACTTTTAGGCTTTATTTATCATTTTCCCCATTTTTCTCAACTTTTGTAAAATTACGATTTTGCCCCTATTTTTGGTAAAATTACGATTTTGCCCCTATATTTTGGTAAAATTACAATTTTGCCCCTGACTGAATTTTCCCAATCCAGACTACGTTTTTGGCTCTCAGGAACTTTTCTGACTCTTTTCTAATCGTTACCGGGTTCATTTCTATTTTATTTTCACTTTTCACTTTCCCGACCCTCGGGAAGCACTATTCCGACCCTTACGTCGGTTTAGTGATTTTCTATCGTTTCGGAGCCTCAAATGGACGTTTCACTAGTATTTAAAACGTTCATCTAGACATTCCCGATCTAGGTCTCCGAGGCTCGGATTTTCCGTTCCCGACTCGGACCTTTATTTCGTTTCCAAAAACGCCCCCCCTCGGGGTCGGTTTTTCAGTTTCACTCACGTTTTACATTTTTAGGGGACGGGTTACTATTCATGAACCACCCCTTAGGTTTTCCTTATTCAATTTTCCGTTAGGGACTCGGGTTTCCGACCCGACCCTAAACTTTTATTTTTAATTCCCATTTTACCCCAAATGCTGATTTCGAAATTTCGGCAGCATTTCGGCGTAATTTTAAGGCTACCGGCATTAGGTACGCCTCAAACCATATGTACCTGCCACGTACTATACCACAAGCCTATTTTATGTAAAAGTTTTCCAAACTTTTACATAAAAACTCACAAAATTCCAAATTCACATTTTGAACCACATTACAAAATTTTTTTCTCAATTTTGCCCTTAGTTTTGGTCTCGGTTTTCCACAATCAAACCGAACCAAACTTCTCAAATTTCCACCACATTTTAGGCTATTAAAATGTCATTTTTTTAACACATTTTCAAGCCCATTTTCATTGCATTTTTCAACCAAATTCTTAGGGTTTTTAATCACTTATAACCCACGGCCACTTAATGAAAAACATGCACAACATTTTTGTTTCATGCTTTCAATCATAATTCCATCATTTACATTATAAAATGCATGATTTAAATCATCCAAATATCACATAAACCATGCAAAATTTTTCTTCCAAACCCTAAGTAATCCCACGGCCACATTATGTAATTCACACCAAAAATTTTTTTCAAGCTTTCCATAATGTAAATCATGCTTTATTCTTAACAAAATTTAACTTGAAAGCATGTTAATACATAAACACAACAATTTCTTCATTGATTACTCAAGGTAACCCACCATTTTACCAAAGGAAAACCAACAAAATTTTGGTTTTTCTTTAAACCAATTGCATGGTTTTCTTCCTAATTACACCCTTAACAAAACCCACGCATCAAATCATTGAAAATAACCAAAAATTTTTCCATCTTTTTCCACTATTCATCCCACGGTTTTATTGAAAAAAACCAAGAAAAAGTTTAATCCAAGGGGAGTTACCTTGTTCACTTGCTTCCTTTGTCTTCAAGGAATGCTTTGACACCAATTTGACGAAGAAAAATTGAAGAATTCTCTTAATCTCCCTTGGTAGCTCACGGCTCCACCATGAAAAATAACTTAGAAATTTTGTTATCTTTGGTTTGGCTTGAAAATTGGTTTCAGCCACTTTATTCACTAAAGTTACCGACTTAAGCAACTAAAAGGCCAATTAATTTGGCTTTCCACCAATCAAAACTCAACACATTTCACCTTAATACTTTCCATATTTTTGAATAAATTAAAATGATGAATTTTGGCTAAATCTTGGCCTTTAGATCAAAAAGCAAATGAATCATGGCCATTAATGCTACCAACCACCATTTTAATCCCATTTATTAAAGGGATTTATGATGTCATAAATGCTAAAGCAAAGTTGACTTTGACTTTCACTATTCACATTAATTCGACTACTTTTTGACCGATACCGGTTCGAGCCGAAATTTTCCTGAAATCGTCCCGGCGTGTTCCTGAGGTCTCCCGTGCAGTCGGATCAATTTAAACTGCTTCCGTTTGATCAAAATTAATCCGCAAGTTTTCCGTCTTTTATTGCCCCGGTTAGGGTTTTCAATGCCGTTTTGGCACCGTTTTGCCCGTTTCAACTCAGTGAATTTTTCCAACACTGAATTTTTTACTCGTCAGTATTGTTAGAATATTTTCATATATTCTAAACAATATAAATATATTTATTTCACTCTTTAAATAGTACAAATTGTTATAAACATACATTTGTACATTTTCTTCCGAGAATTGCCAGAATTTCCCGGTTGTCACATTCACCCCTCCTTATAAAATTTTCGTCCTCGAAAATTAGAACAAATGGGGGTATAAACTCCTCATCTCGTCTGCTCGTTCCCACATAGCTTCTTCAATGTTGTGATTTTTCCACAGAATCTTCACTAGTGGGATTTTCTTATTCCTTAGTACTTTCTCTTCACGAGCTAGTACTCGAATAGGTTGTTCCTCATATGTCAAATCTTCATGGATTTGAATAGGCTCATGCTTCAACACATGGGACGGATCTGGTATATACTTTCTCAGCATCGACACATGAAATACATTATGCACTGCGGACAATTCTGGAGGTAACGCTAATCTGTAAGCGACCTTTCCAATGCATTTGATAATTTCATAAGGTCCAATATATCTTGGACTAAGTTTCCCCTTCTTACCGAAACGCATAATCCCCTTCATGGGCGATACCTTAAGAAATACGAAGTCTCCTTCATCGAACTCTTAGGATCTCCGCCTCTTGTCCGCGTAACTCTTTTGTCGGCTTTGCGCAATTTTCATTTGACGCTGAATTCTAGCAACTGCATCGGAAGTCTCTTGTATGAAATCCGTCTTATGCAACTGCTTCTCTCGCAAATCATACCAGTGTACTAGTGATCTGCACTTCCGTCCATACAAAGCTTCGTAAGGTGCCATGCCTATAGAAGCTTGGTAACTATTATTGTACGAGAATTCAATCAATGATAGCTTCTCGTTCCAATTTCCCATAAAATCCATTACACACGCTCGAAGCATGTCCTCTAATGTCTGAATTGTCCGTTCTGACTGTCCGTTTGTTTGCGGATGAAAAGCCGTACTGAGTCTCAATTCAGTACCCATGGCCTCTTGCACGCACTTCCAGAAATTCGAAGTGAACCGTGCATCTCGATCTGATACAATGGATTTTGGTACTCCATGTAATCTGACGACATGAGTTACATATAACTGAGCAAACTTTTCCAATGAAAAGGTCATCTTGACAGCTATAAACCATGCCGTCTTGGTCAGTCTATCCACGATAACCCAGATGGCATCATAACCTTCTCGGGTTTTTGGGAGTCCCACTACAAAATCCATCGTAATGTGTTCCCATTTCCATTCAGGAATCTCCAACGGTTCCAATCTTCCTGCTGGATGTTTATGTTCCGCTTTGATTCTCTGACAGGTCATGCATCTGCTCACGAATTTTGCTATATCGTTCTTCATCCCTTTCCACCAGAACTGTAACTTCAAGTCCTGATACATCTTGCTAGCTCTGGGATGAACCGAATAGGGTGTCTCATGGGCTTCTGACATGATTCGTCTTCTAAGTTTCTCATCAGCTGGAACATTTATCCTTCCTTGATAAAGGATCATTCCATCCTTGGAAATTCCTTCTTGAGAACTTGTCATTGTTGGATCTCGCCTCTGAGCTTCCTTTATATCCTCAAATAGTGATGATTCCACTTGGAGTGCAGCTAGTCTTCCAGATATCAGCTCCAAGTTCAAAGAATTTATTTCTTGCTGTAATGGCTTCGGAAGCCTGTTTATTGGTAGCTGGTGCGATATGGTAGACTTTCTACTTAGAGCATCCGCTACACGATTGGCCTTCCCTAGATGGTATAGGATTTCACAATCATAATCCTTCACTAGTTCCACCCATCGTCTTTGCCGCATATTGAGCTCCTTTTGCGTGAAGAAATACTTCAGGCTTTGGTGATCAGTGAAAATCTGACATTGAGCTCTATAGAGATAGTGTCGCCAAATTTTAAGTGCGAACACTACTACAGCAAGTTCAAGGTCATGCGTAGGATAATTCCTTTCATGCTCCTTTAATTGACGGGAAGCATAAGCAATCACCTTGCCGCCTTGCATCAGGACTGCTCCCAATCCTATTTTAGATGCATTACTGTAGATTACAAACTTCTCCCCTTCAGTGGGAAGCGTAAGGATTGGTGCGCTTGTCAGCCGTCTCTTTAACTCTTGGAAGCTTCTTTCGCATTCCGTAGTCCACTCGTACTTCCTTTCTTTGTGTGTAAGAGCAGTAAGAGGTGCAGCTAAACGCGCGAATCCCTCTACAAATCGCCGATAATAACCAGCTAGCCCCAAGAAACTGCGTATTTCCGTCACACTCTTGGGTGCAAACCACTGGTTAATTGCATTTACTTTCGTCGGATCTACAGCAATACCTTCCTGGGATACAACATGTCCGAGGAAATGTACTCTATCCAGCCAAAACTCACATTTTGAGAATTTGGCATATAGTTGATGCTTCCTTATCGGATTCAGCGCGATCCTCAGATGCTCCTTGTGCTCCTCATGACTCTTCGAGTATATAAGAATGTCATCAATGAATACAATGACAAACTTATCCAAATACTCTTTAAAAACTCTGTTCATTAAATCCATGAACGCTATCGGCGCATTTGTTAATCCAAATGGCATCACAAGAAACTCGTAGTGACCATAACGAGTCCTAAACTCCGTGTTAGGAATATCACTTTCTTTAATTCTCAGCTGGTGATATCCTGATCGTAAGTCGATCTTGGAAAATACCACTACGGATACCTATTTTTGATTGTAACCTTATTCAACTCCCGGTAATCAATGCACAACCGGAATGTTCCATCCTTTTTCTTGACGAATAACACAGGTGCACCCCATGGAGAAAAACTCGGCCTGATGAATGCTTTATCCAAAAGCTCCTTTAATTGTACCTGCAGCTCCTTTAACTCCACTGGAGCCATGCGGTATGGTGCTTTGGAAATAGTTGCCATTCCAGGCATCAACTCAATTTCAAACGAGATTTCTCTCTCTAGAGGTATCCCTGGTAGCTCTTCCGGAAATACATCAAGAAACTCATTAACCACAGGAACATCTTCTAGTTGAAGCTTCTATTCCTCTGTAGTATACACCACATATGCCAGATATCCCATGCAACCACTGGCTATCAGCTTGCTTGCTCTCAGCGAACTGATCATCATCTTCTCGGGTTTTCGAGAAGTATTGACATATTCGAAACTCTCTTCTTCCTCGGGTTGGAATACTATCTTTTGATTTCGGCAGTTGATCGTCGCTCGGTATTTCCCTAGGAAATCCATGCCTAGAATCACATCGTAATCCGTGATCTTCATTACGATCAACTCCGCATATAGTTCCCTATTTACCACATATACTGGTACATGAGGTAGCCAGTACTTGGACAACAATACTTCCCCAGAGGGTAAAGCTGTCTTAAATACCCTTCCCATATGGTCCTTAGGAAGTCCTATCTTGTCAGCAAATTCATAGGAAACAAAAGAATGCGTAACACCGGAATTGAATAGTACAGAGGCTACATGACTAGCGATAGTGAGCTGACCTGTCACTACGTTCGATGTTCCTGCCTCTGCATCCTCCTTGCTGTAGGCCATCACACGAGCATCGGCACGTGGCACACGCTCCTGGCGTTGCGGCCTTACTAGTGACTCTTCAGCTCTGGCTTAAAGGGAATGAGCTTGTGGGCGTGTCTGGTGCTGTTGGGAAGTGCCTTGTCCACTATGCCTATTTGGACAGTTCCTGGCATAATGGCCTTCCTTTCCACATTCATAGCAAACAAGTGGCCCAAATCTGCATTGCCCAGAATGTCTTTTCCCGCATGTTGGACAATTTTGCACATTGGATTCCGCATTACCAGCTGTTCTCCGCTACTGGTTTCGATTATTTCCCTGGCGATTTCCAGAAAAATTGCCTTTTCTCTTATTTTGCTGGGATCCTTGATTATTGCCCTGGCTTGGTTTAGCATTCTGACTAGGCTTGCTCGATTGACCAGCTTGTGTAGACTTCGCCAAAGCTCTCTCCTTCTTCTTGGCCTCCCAGTGTTTCTCTCTTTCCTCTTTCTGTCGGGCTACATGGAACTCAGCTCTAATGGCCCAACTCTCACAATCTGCTACAGAGGTAGGCGGTACTTGTCCAGTATCTACTAACACAGCAATTTCTGGTCTGAACATCCCGACCATTTTCTGTATTTTCTCCCTCTCAGTAGGGACTACATAAGGGCATAAACGGGATAACTGGTCGAACTTTCGGCAAACTTCGCTTATCGACATATTTCCTTGCATCAATTCTGAGAACTCTTTCTGTTGTTGTCTCAGAGATGCAGGGTCATAATATTTCTGGTTAAATTCTTCCAGAAATTCTGCCCAACTCATGGTAGACACGTCTCTTCTCATTCGTACAGTGTCCCACCAAAAACGAGCATCTTTTCTCAACACAAAATACGCACATGCAACCTTCTCCCGGTCGGTTAGGTTCATGAATTCCATGATCACTTGCAATGACGACAACCAGTCTTCAGCCTCTAGAGGATTAGTAGAACCTTCAAATTCTGGCGGTCTCATACGCCTGAATCTTTCGTAGAGGGGTTCCAGAGTTAATATCGGTTGCTATTCAGGAACTCTCTCATTTACAGCAGCTGGAGGGATAACCGGATCTACCTCAGCTTCCTGTTCTACTTGGGTACCCTCAGAGCCTTGTCTCTGTTCTAGCTCCTCTACCCGTCGCCTCAGATTAACATTTTCTTGCATCTGAGCTTCTAATAGGGCCTGTATCTGATCCAGTCTCTCCATAACATTAGGACGTCGCTCTCGTCCCTCTGGTCGATTACGCAAATCCACCATCTTGCCTATTGTCCTATTATGGCACAATAATTCACTGTTAGCTTTTCCATAACCACATTCGTAAAATCATATCAATTCACGAAATTTAGGGTACTGTAAAGCCACATCATCGTAACACATCATCGTATAACATATAATCATTTTGATATTTCATTAATAGCAAAACATTTATATGTCATACATAATCATCACCAGTCATATATATACATCGGCCATTTATACATCATGGCCGCAAGTCTATTCAAAAGAGCTTTTCTCTCTAAGCTACTTATGTACATGTATACATGTCCACTGGTCACGCATCTCCTGTATCTGGGACTAGAGGATATTCTTCTGGATCCTCATCATCATCGGGATCATCTGAATCGTCACCGCCCCTAGGCAATGCTCCTTGTCCTGAGTCATCACCTCCTCGTGGACTAGACGGTCCAGCCTCATGATCATTCATCATTCTTCTCGGTCCGAAGATGCGTGCAAACATCTCATCTTGACCCAGTGTCTCTCGTCGACTCTGTGTCAGATGCTCAATCAGAATCTCTCTCTCGATCGTCCTGATCGTCACCACAAACTCTTGGAGTGTCGGAGGAAATAGCTTGATTACCCTTTGTCTCAACTCCAAGGGTAAACCTCTCCAGAACAGCTCACAACAGTTTGCTTCAGTGAGGTTGGGTAATGGACATCTCCTCCTAATGGTCTCCTCAAATCGTGCTGCGTAAGACATTACCGTCTCACCAGACAACATGACCATCCTCTCAGTCTGAAGAATGTAGTCCCTAACCTCATCGAATCCAGGATACGCGAGTGTATCAGCCTCCCGTCTCTCTGGAGGTGCTGGAGCAGGTGCCGGATCCCTAGGCGGAAACTGATCAGCCAACCGCTGACAGAACTCAGCCCAACTGAATCCTAATAAAATCTCTTGATCGCAATACTGCCAAAATACTTGAGCATCTCCCTGAAACATACTGACGGCCAACTGGATCCACATATCTCGATCGATGTCACATATCACCATAATCCTCTCGATGGCATGGAGCCAGTCCTTTGCCTCCATTGACTGTCGTCCACCGTCAAACATAGGAGGACTGCTAGCTCGAAATGCCTGTACTGCCCGAGCCGAAACTCTCACCCCAATATGTTGGCGTCCACCAACAACTGGAATGTCCACTACTACAGGTGGATGAACTATCGGTCGTGGCTGTACAACATCTACCGGTGCTGGTGCTGGTACTGGAGGTCTCTCAGGCACCAGGGGTCTAATTAACGGTCGTTGGGACATAGACGGCCTCACAATAGGTCTCGTCCATACCCGTAATACTCTTCTCGGTCGAGGTAGCGGTGCTCTCACATATGGAGGTCTGGTCTTCTTGCTACCTATAAGATAATTATTTTCACATAAGAAAATAATTAACTTAACTTAAATAAACTACTTACTCAATAGCGGTGCAGGATGCGCGAAGTGTCAAATCAGGATATGGTCACACTGCTCTGATATACAAACTATGATTGCAGTTGGTAATCCAAACTAGATCCATCGTAATTCCGCTCTGATACCAACTGTGGCGGCCCACCCCTCGTAGAGATCATACAATACTATTACAGTTGAGCTTTATCGCTAACTGCGATAGATTGTACTCTCATGGGTCGCTGGCTTATCTCTCTTTCTTTTTAAATCATGACGTTTTTGGAAAAAAAAAAATTTTCTTTAAACATCATGTAAAACATTTCCCACTATTTACTTTGTTGGCAAGTACAAAGTAATTTACATATTACAGTACTTTCGTAAATATATAATATTACAAAAGACTGTTTCTTTTTTTTTCCTTCCCTTTTTATCGCTCAGCGGAAAGACTCTAGCAGGACCATATCCCTCGCCCAGTTATCCGATTTGACACGCGCCATCCCATCCGCATCTAGTCAAATAAGCTACTGAGCTGGTCGCTTACCTGCAACATTAGCAAAAATGGTGAGCTACAGGCTCAGTAAGTTCAAACATGCAAGAAATAAAATTTCTATGAATGGACTATTCATAGTGAATAGTACCATGACACTATTCATAGGTGAATAGTAACTTTGACCACTATTCATACGTAAATAGTAAGTTTGACCACAACACAGTGTCACAACAGTATATCTACCATGATGTTAGTACTCTCACTAAACTGTCTTATGCTCAATTATGGCATAGTTTCAGTTTTAGGTAATTATCTTTCATTATGTTCTGGTTTTGAGCTCAGGTTGGCAGTACCATTTAAGTGCGCATGACCGGGAGCGGTACATTAGTGCTGACCTCCACAGCCTTAATCTCATAGCCCCGAAGGCAAAATTGTACATGACTGGGAGCGGTACATCAGTGCTGACCTTCACAGCCTTAATCTCATAGCTCCGAAGGCAAAAGTACCTCCCTGTACGGAAGGCTGGTATGCCAGAAAGTGGTTTCATTACCGACTTTTTTTAAAAATTCTAACCCGGTGACTTCACATTGTCCCGTGGTTAGGAATGGTTCACATTTCAATTTTAGGGGAGTGAGTTTCATTAACCTCGCTCTAGTGCCCGAAGCACAATTAACAATGTGTCCATTCTCAATAGTGCCCGTAGCACATTACGTCTCTCTCTCTACTCTATAATAGTGCCCGTAGCACATATGTACCTAACTTATAGTTAGTACATCAAAGTTAGCAACAATAATGCTATATGTAGTAGACAGGTAAATGTCTGAACTTACCTTATCAGTCTCTTCTCTTTTTCTCTCTTGGATCTTTGATCGCCCTCCTTGTAGGTCGATTTTTGGATCCTACAGACAAAACCTTATCTGTTAATTTTATTTCCATTTATAGCTTTTATTTTTCATTTAAAAGCTTAAATAAAACCTATTTATATCTTTTTAGGCTTTATTTATCATTTTCCCCATTTTTCTCAACTTTTGCAAAATTACGATTTTGCCCCTATATTTTGACAAAATTACAATTTTGCCCTTGACGGAATTTTCCCGATCCAGACTGCGTTTTTGGCTCTCAAGAACTTTTCTGACTCTTTTCTAATCGTTACCGGGTTCATTTCTATTTTGTTTTCACTTTTCACTTTCCCGACCCTCGGGAAGCACTATTCCGACCCTTACGTCGGTTTAGTGATTTTCTATCGTTTCGGAGCCTCAAATGGACGTTTCACTTGTATTTAAAACGTTCATCTAGACATTCTCGATCTAGGTCTCCGAGGCTCGGATTTTCCGTTCCCGACTCGAACCTTTATTTCGTTTCCAAAAACGCCCCCCCTCGGGGTCGGTTTTTCAGTTTCACTCACGTTTTACAGTTTTAGGGGACAGGTTACTATTCACGAACCACCCCTTAGGTTTTCCTTATTCAATTTTCCGTTAGGGACTCGGGTTTCCGACCCGACCCTAAACTTTTATTTTTAATTCTCATTTTACCCAAATGCTGTTTTCGAAATTTCGGCAACATATCGGTGTAATTTTAAGGCTACCGGCGTTAGGTACGCCTCGAACCATATGTATCTGCCACGTACTATACCACAAGCCTATTTTATGTAAAAGTTTTCCAAACTTTTACATAAAAACTCACAAAATTCCAAATTCACATTTTGAACCACATTACAAAATTTTTTCTCAATTTTGCCCTTAGTTTTGGTCTCGGTTTTCCACAATCAAACCGAACCAAACTTCTCAAATTTTCCACCACATTTTAGGCTATTAAAATGTCATTTTTTTAACACATTTTCAAGCCCATTTTCATTGCATTTTTCAACCAAATTCTTAGGGTTTTTAATCACTTATAACCCACGGCCACTTAATGAAAAACATGCACAACATTTTTGTTTCATGCTTTCAATCATAATTCCATCATTTACATTATAAAATGCATGATTTAAATCATCCAAATATCACATAAACCATGCAAAATTTTTCTTCCAAACCCTAAGTAATCCCACGGCCACATTATGTAATTCACACCAAAAATTTTTTTCAAGCTTTCCATAATGTAAATCATGCTTTATTCTTAACAAAATTTAACTTGAAAGCATGTTAATACATAAACACAACAATTTCTTCATTGATTACTCAAGGTAACCCACCGTTTTACCAAAGGAAAACCAACAAAATTTTGGTTTTTCTTTAAACCAATTGCATGGTTTTCTTCCTAATTACGCCCTTAACAAAACCCAAGCATCAAATCATTGAAAATAACCAAAAATTTTTCCATCTTTTTCCACTATTCATCCCACGGTTTTATTGAAAAAAACCAAGAAAAAGTTTAATCCAAGGGGAGTTACCTTGTTCACTTGCTTCCTTTGTCTTCAAGGAATGCTTTGACACCAATTTGATGAAGAAAAATTAAAGAATTCTCTTAATCTCCCTTGGTAGCTCACGGCTCCACCATGAAAAATAACTTAGAAATTTTGTTATCTTTGGTTTGGCTTGAAAATTGGTTTCGGCCACTTTATTCACTAAAGTTACCCACTTAAGCAACTAAAAGGCCAATTAATTTGGCTTTCCACCAATCAAAACTCAACACATTTCTCCTTAATACTTTCCATATTTTTGAATAAATTAAAATGATGAATTTTGGCTAAATCTTGGCCTTTAGATCAAAAAGCAAATGAATCATGGCCATTAATGCTACCAACCACCATTTTAATCCCATTTATTAAAGGGATTTATGATGTCGTAAATGCTAAACAAAGTTGACTTTGACTTTCACTATTCACATTAATTCGACTACTTTTTGACCGATACCGGTTCGAGCCGAAATTTTCCTGAAATCGTCCCGGCGTGTTCCTGAGGTCTCCTGTGCAGTCGGATCAATTTAAACTGCTTCCGTTTGATCAAAATTAATCCGCAAGTTTTCCGTCTTTTATTGCCCCGGTTAGGGTTTTCAATGCCGGTTTTGGCACCGTTTTGCCCGTTTCAACTAAGTGAATTTTTCCAACACTGAATTTTTTACTCGTCAGTATTGTTAGAACATTTTCATATGTTCTAAACAATATAAATATATTTATTTCACTCTTTAAATAGTACAAATTGTTATAAACATACATTTGTACATTTTCTTCCGAGAATTGCCTGAATTTCCCGGTTGTCACATAACTTTTGGTCAAACTTTGACCTATAGATTAATTAGATGACATCATGGATGATGTCATAATTAGGAATAAGAAATTAGAAGAAAAAGGGTGGTAGGTAGGATGAATGGCCAAGATTAAAGGTAGGTAAGATCAAGGCCTAAGATTAAGCCAAAAATGCAAAGTTGATTTTTTTTTTTTAATTTTGTGGATAAAGGCTGAATAGGCCGGTTTTACAGCTGGAAAGACAGCCAAAATAATTATGTTTTGACCCCAAAAAGTTTGCAAATAAACCCTTAAAAAGTTGCTAAAAAGTCCCTAAAGAAAATTGCTAAAAAGCCCTCCTTTTTGGGCTGCCCTTATAAAAACGATTTTGGCTTC
Organism: Antiaris toxicaria; assembly: GCA_035233585.1. Classification (NCBI taxonomy): domain Eukaryota; kingdom Viridiplantae; phylum Streptophyta; class Magnoliopsida; order Rosales; family Moraceae; genus Antiaris; species Antiaris toxicaria. The sequence goes on from CP141153.1 coordinate 51,922,435, forward strand.
ATGAAATCATATTTTTTTTCTGAAATTACAGCCCCTTTGCTGCCCTTTGAAGCCGTGACTCTTCCCCTCCATTAAGCTTGAGTTTCTTCAAAGTTTGGTGTCAAAATCTTAAGCAAAGTTCTTCCTAAGCAAGTATTGAGTAACATAGCAAGGTAAGCTTGAAATTTCAAGCTTTTCTTTGGTATTTTGGAGCAAAAATCCATGGCTATGTTGAGTAGAAAGGAATGAGAAAAGTTTAGTTCAAACCTTGTTGTTTAAGGTTAATTAGTTTGCATGATAGTTAAAAAGTAATTTTAGAAGCTTGAAACAAGAATTTTTTATGTTAGTTTTGTGAGGAACCCATGGCAAAGTGTATGGGTTCAAAGAATTTCAAGTTTGGTTTAATTAAATTGTTGTTTTAAAGTGTGTTTTGATATGTAAAACAACTAGAAAGAAAATTTGAAAGCTTAAAACCAAAGTGGGATTCGGTTTGTTTCAAGAAAAACCATGTATGTTACTAGGGTTTGGAAAGAATTTTGAGTTGGTTTTGGTTGATTTAAACATGTGTTTTGACGTGTAAAATGTTTAGAAAGAAAAGTTAAAAAGTTTGAAACAAAATTTTGTAAAAGTTTTCTAAAAAGGAACCATGTATACCTAGTGTGAAGAACATGTAAAAAATCATGTAATTTAGTGTTGTGGTAAGTTAGAATGATGTAGAATATAAGCTTGTGTAAGTGGTTGAATTGAAAAACCAAAGTTACGTTAGGATTTAGCATAAAACCCGTGGCATCCAAGTGAGATTTCAACAAGAATTTTATTTGGTTTTGGTGTTGAATATGCCCTAAAAACCAAGAAGAAAAGTAAGAGAAAGAATGTTGAAAGAAAGAAAGTTTTGGTGTTGGAAACCTAAACTAAAACCGTGGTTAATGTGAGTGAAAAATAAAGACTTTGTGTGTGATTTGTACATTGAGAATGTGAAAAGTTTTTACGTAAAAGTTAGAAACTTTTGCGTAAAATAGGCCTCTGGTATAGTATGTGGCCGGTTTAGATTAGGATAGATGGTTTTGAGGCGTTTCCTAAATGCTGGAAACCTAAAATTTAAGCGGAAATGCTGCCCAAATTTTTAAAGCGGCATTAAGGGCGTTTCAGGAAATGAGCGATAAAAATATGCTCGGAAATGAAAATCGAGATCCCTCGGTACCTTAGAGTTTGAAGTAAGAAAGCAAGTCTAGCAGAATAGTAAACCAACCCCTAAAATCTAAAATGTCGAGAGGATGGACAAAAAATAATAATAATAACGTCAAGGGCGTTTTGGGTAACAAGGGTAAAGTTTAGGGTCGGGACGGAAAAACCCGAGCCCCTCAGAGACCTAGGTTGGGAAGAGAATAAGAAACGTTTTTAAGATTAGTGAAAAGCTCGTTTGAAGCTCCGAAATGCTAGAAAAATGAGCCACGACCCCAAGGGTCGGAATAGTACCACCCGAGGGATGGGTGATAAGTAAACAGTGTAATCGCAATAATTAAGTTGTAAAAATTACCGAGACCTAGAAAAGATTGTTTTAAGATTTTAGGGACTCAAAAAATCCTGTTTAAGCACCAAAATGAGAATGTTACGACCCCAAGACCCGTTAGGGGCAAAATGATCATTTTGACGAAAAGGTCTAGAAAAGTCAAGAAAGAGGCGTTAAACTCTCCAGTTAGCTATTTTATGGTTCTCAAACTTAGGGAACCCAGTCTAAGCAGAAAAATAGAAACGTCCCCTGGCCCAGTTACTATTCACGTGCATGGCTATTCACGTGAATAGTACTATTTACCGTCAAAATTTACTATTCACCCAGTTTATCAAAATTTCTAAAATGCTTGGAAATGGTTGCTAGAGCACTAGAAAAGTCTAAACAGAGTCATTAGGACTTTAAATGTTGTTATAAGACTTTAATTAAGATTTTAAAAGCTAAAGTTCAGATTTTAGTATAATAAAGTCAGTTAATAAAAATGTATTAACTGATGACATTATGTCTTTAGGAAATTCAACTAGAGATAGGCAAAGGAGCTCAATGGACCACAAAAGTTTACACTAGCACAAGTGCTATAAGTACAGACATTTAATTGTCTACTCACGAATTGACTTGCCATAGAGTTGCATTATATATATATACACATTTAAGTTATTCAGTTTGTGGCATGATACTAACATGTTCACGAGAATAGTTAAGCAAGATCAGATAAAGATAAGAGGAATAAGATAAGTCCAATAATAAGACTTAAAAGTTAAGGTTGGCGTACCGGCCTCTCCAGTTTTAAGGTTCAAAGATAGCCTCCACTCCAGTTGTGTGGTGCTGCCTCGTTAATAATGAGGTAGTTGATGGTTTGACTTGCTACCTATAGGTAGTAGTCCAGAGATGACCTTAGGGTTGATTGGTGGGTCGCTCCCCTGATCCTCTATTGGTCTGTGCCCACTAGGTACGTCCAACCACGGGCCCACAAGTGAAAGATTAAGCAAGATAAAGTAAAGTAAAGAAAAGGAAGAAATAGAATAGAAAGAATAAGTAAAGCATAGGAGTAAGAAAATAATTGGTCATAATTGACTGACCCTAAGTGTAGTGTATTTACCTTATTTACTTGTATGTTTGTACTTACTGAGCTTTAGCTCATTAGTCTATTCGTGATGTAGGTAATAAAGGTAAGCAACCAGCAATATGAAACAAGAGTAGCGGACTGGCAGGCAGATCCTAGCGATGTCATGGACGGGTTATGGTTCCGTTCCGTAGAGTTCCGCTGTAATCAAAGTGTAAAAGAAAGAAAGTGTAATAGTGATGTATATGTGTAAAGATAAGACAAGAGTGTAGTATGTAAAGTAGTGAAACAAGCTTAAAAGTATGTTTTATTCTTACGTACTTTAAAGTAACAAGACCGCAAAATATATTTTGGAAAAAAAAATATTAAGTAGTACGTATATATTTATGTATACACGATTTCAAAGAACTAATAGTTTCATTCAGTCAAGATTAAAAAGAAAAAAAAATATTCATAGTTTTTCAAGTGCAAATCTTTTAAACCCCTAAAGAAGAAGAAAGTTATAAAAACAAGCAAGCTAAGTAAGAATAAGCAAAGAATAAAGAAAGCAAGCAAGACAAGGTGGACGACCCAAGCTAGAGGGGTCGCGCCCACAAATGCGGACATAGTCGAGCTAATCTGTCAAATTTATGGCAGGCTTCAGTCACTGTCATCTCGCCTTGCCTCAGCTCATCGAACTCTCTTTGTTGAGCTCGTAGGGTGTCAAGATTGAAATACTTGCTATTAAATTCTCCCAGAAAGTCATTCCAGGTCATCCTTCTAATATCCCTTTGGATCTTTACTGTCTCCCACCAATAACGAGCATCCTTCGTTAATATGCAGGAGGCGCAAAGGACCTTCTCCTGGTCTGTCAGATCCATGAACTCAAAAATGGTCTGCAGTGAAGCTAACCATTCTTCAGCCTCTAAGGGTTCTATAGATCCCTCAAACTCTTTCGGCTTCATCTTTCGGAACCGTTCATACAATGATACTTGATTGGCTCCAGCTCGGGCACCTATCGCTACTTCAGGAACCATTCGGACTGGTGGTGCTACTGGTTCAGGAGCTGGCTGTGGCTCTGGTACTGGTGCTTGAGGTGGAGAGAAATTCGCTTAGGCCCCATTCCTCTGTTTTAGTAGTTCATGCAGTCTTTGGTTCTGTCTTTCTTGTACCTCTAGCCGAGCTTGTATGTTGGCTAGGACAGTGGTTAAATCTGCTTCTTGAGCTTGCGCAGCTCGTGTGCAAACCATGTGGCTGTGTCTGACCTATAACAGTAGCAGCATGGTTTAGTGCTAAATTAGATATTGATTATTTAAAATTAACTTGCTTGGACTGAGCAGGTGCAGATACTAAAATGTCATGGAAGGTCAATAGTAGAACCGCTCACTTTAATACCAACTCTTGTGGGCGCGACCCCTCTAGCTTGGGTCATCCAACTTATCTTGCTTGCTTTCTTTATTCTTTACTTATTCTTACTTAGCTTGCTTGTCTTTATAACATTCTTTTTCTTTAGGGGTTTAAAAGATTTGTACTTGAAAAACTAGGAATATATTTTTTTTTAACTTGACTGAATGAAACTATTAGTTCTTTGAAGTCGTGTATACATAAATATATACGTACTGCTTAATTTTTTTTCCCAAAATATATTTTGCGGTCTTGTTACTTTAAAGTACGTAAGAATAAAAAATACTTTTAAGCTTGTTTCACTACTTTACATACTACACTCTTGTCTTATCTTTATATATATACATCACTATTACACTTTCTTTCTTTTACACTTTGATTACAGCGGAACTCTACGAAACGGAACCATAACCCATTCATGACATCGCTGGGATCTGCCTGCCAGTCCGCTACTCTTGTTTAATATTGCTGGTTACTTACCTTTATTACCTACATCACAAATAGACTAATGAGCTAAAGCTCAGTAAGTACAAACATACAAGTAAATAAGCTGAATACACCACACTTAGGGTCAGTCAACTTATGACCAATTATTTTCTTACTCCTATGCTTTACTTATTCTTTCTATTCTATTTCTTCCTTTTCTTTGCTTTACTTTATCTTGCTTAATCTTTCACTTGCGGGCCCGTGGTTGGACGTACCTAGTGTGGGCAGACCAATAGAGGATCAGGGGAGTGACCCACCAATCAATCTAAGGTCATCTCTGGACTACTACCTATAGGTAGCAAGTCAAGCCATCAACTACGTCATTATTAACGAGGCTGCGCCACACAACTGGGGTGGAGGCTACCTTTGAACCTCAAAACTGGAGAGGCCGGTATGCCAACCTTAACTTTTAAGTCTTATTATTTGACTTATCTTATTCCTCTTTTCTTTATCTGATCTTGCTTAACTATTCTCGTGAACATGTTAGTATCATGTCACAAACTGAATAACTTAAATGTGTATATATATAATACAACTCTATGGCAAGTCAATTCGTGAGTAGACAATTAAATGCCTGTACTTACAGCACTTGTGCTAGTGTAAACTTCTGGGGTCCGTCGAGCTCCTTTGCCCGTCTCTAATTGAGTTTCCTAAAGACACAACATCATCAGTTAATAAATTTTCATTAACTGACTTTATTATATTAAAATCTGAACTTTAGCTTTTAAAATTTTAATTAAAGTCTTATAACGACATTTAAAGTCCTAATGACTCTATTTAGACTTTTCTAGAGCTCTAGTAACCGTTTCCGAGCATTTCGAAAATTTTGGTAAACTGGGTGAATAGAAATTTTTTGACGATGAATAGTGCCATGCATGTGAATAGTAACTGGGACAGGGTTCGTTTCTATTTTTTTGCTTAGACTGGGTTCCCTAAGTCCGAGAACCATAAAATATCTAACTGGTAGGTTTAACTCCCCTTTCTTGACTTTTCTAGACTTTATGGTCAAAATGACCATTTTGCCCCTAACAGGTCTTGGGGTCGTAACATTCTCATTTTGGCGCTTAAACCTGATTTTCTAAGTCGCTAAAATCTTAAAACAATCTTTTCTAGGTCTCGGTAAATTTTTACAACTTAATTGTTGCGATTACACTATTTACTTATCACCCGTTCCTCGGGTGGTACTATTCCGACCTTTGGGGTCGTGGCTCGTTTTTCTAGCGTTTCGGAGCTTCAAACGAGCTTTTCACTAATCTTAAAAACGTTTCTTATTCTCTTCCCGACCTAGGTCTTCGAGGGGCTCGGGTGTTTTTCCATCCCGACCCTAAACTTTATCCTTGTTACCCAAAACGCCCTTGACGTTATTTTTTTTCCGGTCATCTCGGCATTTTAGATTTTTGGGGTCGGTTTACTATTCTGCTAGACCTGCTTTCTTACTTCTAACTCTAAGGTACCGAGGGATCTCGGTTTTCACTTCCGAAAATATTTTTATCGCTCGTTTCCTGAAATGCCCTTAATGCCGCTTTAAAAATTTTGGCAGCATTTCCGTTTAAATTTTAGGTTTTCGGCGTTTAGGAAATGCCTCAAAACTATCTATCCTAATCTAAACTTGCCACGTACTGTACCAGAGGCCTATTTTACGCAAAAGTTTCTAAACTTTTAAATAAAAACTTTCCACACTTTCATTGTACAATTCACACACAAAGTCTTTATTTTTGAATCACTTAGGCCACGGTTTTAGTTTAGGTTTCCAACACCAAAACTTTCTTTCTTTCAAGCATTCTTTCTCTTACTTTTCTTCTTGGTTTTTAAGGCATATTTAATACCAAAACCAACTAAAATTCTTATTGAAATCCCTTTATAAAGCCACGGGTTTTTATGCCAAATCCAAACCAAACTTTGGTTTTAAATTCAACCACTTACACAAACTTATCTTCTATATCATTCTAACTTACCACAGCACTAAAATCACATGATTTTTACATGTTCTTCACACTAGGTATACATGGTTTCTTTTTAGAAAACTTTTACAAAATTTTGTTTCAAACTTTTTAACTTTTCTTTCTAAACATTTTACATATTAAAACACATGTTTAAATCAACCAAAACCAACTCAAAATTCTTTCCAAACCCTAGTAACATACACGGTTTTTCTTGAAACAAACAGAATCTCACTTTGGTTTTAAGCTTTCAAATTTTCTTTCTAGTTGTTTTACATATCAAAACACACTTTAAAACAATAATTTAATTAAACCAAACTTGAAATTTCTTGAACCCACACACTTAGTCATGGGTTCCTCATAAAACTAACATGAAAAATTCTTGTTTCAAGCTTCTAAATTTCCCTTTAACTATCATGCAAACTAATTAAACTTAAACAACAAGGTTTGAACTAAACTTTTCTCATTCCTTTCTACTCAACATAACCACGGATTTTTGCTTCAAAATACCAAAGAAAAGCTTGAAATTTCAAGATTACCTTGCTATGTTACTCAACACTTGCTTAGGAAGAACTTTGCTTAAGATTTTGATACCAAACTTTGAAAAAACTCAAGCTCAATGGAGGGGAAGAGTCACGGCTTCAAAGGGTAGCAAAGGGGCTGCAATTTCAGAAAAAAAATTCTGATTTCATGAAGCCAAAAACGTTTTTATAAAGGGAGGCCAAAAAGGAGGTCTTTTTAACAATTTTCTTTAAGGACTTTTAAGCAACTTTTTAAGGGTTTATTTGTAAACTTTTTGGGGTCAAAACATAATTATTTTGGATGTCTTTCCGGCTGTAAAACCAACCTATTCAGCCCTTATCCACAAAATTTTTTAAAAAATTCAACTTTGCATTTTTGGCTTAATCTTAGCCCTTGATCTTACCTACCTTTAATCTTAGCCATTCATCCTACCTACCACCCTTCTTCTTCTAATTTCTTATTCCTAATTATGACATCATCCACGATGTCATCTAATTAATCCACAGGTCAAAGTTTGACCAAAAGTCAAACCGAACCAAACTTTACTGAAATCGCATAGGCGGGTTTTTGATGCCTCCTGTGCGATCGGTTTACCTTATTCTACTGTCGTTGGGCTAAAAATCAATGACGAAGTTTTTCATCCTTTAGTAACCTTAGGTTTTATCTAGGGTAATCTCTTGGTTTCTTTGGCCCCAAAATGCTTCATCATTTTATCGAAGATGACGAAATTTCTGGGGTGACATACCGGAGGACTTATCTAGCCATCCGTGCTGTCAAATTATTCTAATACTATCTTAAATCTCTTAAAAATCCTAACTTACTTTTCTTATTGTGCTCTTACTTTGACTTGCCATATTCTTATCTTTACACTGTTCGGATACCGAAACTACTCCTTTTTTAGCGTTTTGGCCTGAAATCACTTTCTTACTCGTATACTTTATTCTCTACTTATTTTAGGAGATTTTAATTCCTCCAAAACATCTATTTATTTCTATCAACACTATAATTTGTCTAATTACAAACATAGTGTTTCTTTACATTCTTGCTTATAGAACTCATAGAAAACCCTAGATTAAACTAAGTTACACTGCTAGAATTCTCTGGTCGTCACAATAGGAATGGCACCTTATGAGGTTCTATATGGAAGAAAGTGTAGGTCTCCTATTCATTGGTATGATCTACGAGAAAAGCAACTGTATAAGACTGATTTCATCAGGAAAACTATAGAAGCAGTAGCCAAGATTCAGAAAAGAATGCAGATTGCTCAAAGCCGATAGATAAGTTACGCATACAAACGACAAAGATTCTTGGAGTTTGAAAAGGGGGATCATGTATTCCTCAGGGTATCGCCAATGAAAGGCGTAATGCAATTCGGTAAAAAGGGAAAATTGGGTCCAAGATATATTGGACCATTTGAGATAATCGAACGCATTGGGAAGGTAGCTTATAGATTAGCATTACCCCCAGATTTGTAGGCAGTACACAGTGTTTTTCTATAAGGAAATGCCCTAAGCATTAGAGACATTTTGATGTATTTATTTTGAACTGGATAATAAAATTATATATATAAAGGTTATTCATTACATTGCTATCTGTCCTCGTTCTATTTACATGTTAAAGTAAATGTAAGAAAATATGGCTCCCTGACTGCTTGTGTTAAAACCGTTGGAACGTTGCATGCAATGGACTTTTGTATGTGAGAAGATAATGTTTTAAAGTAAGCGGTCTAAACTAAGGTCTGTAGTCTATGGGGTTAGACTGAGCATCTAACCCATGTTAAGACTATTATGTTGTCTAAAGCCATGGTGGGGACAGTTTGTCTTGACTCTCTGGAGCATAGACTCCCAAGTAGAGACATAGATATGTTGCTTGGTGGTGGCATATTAGACCGGGACTAAAGCGGGATTGATCTATGTAGTCCGCTATGAGTGGATCGATCTGCTTTTGATGTTCATCGTGTAGTAACCTTAATCCTGAGTGAATGAACAGCTTCATGTATATGACTTATGTACTTTGATGTTCCAATGGCTAAAGCGTCTTAGAGGTAGTAAGCTTATAGACTGGTTCATTGGGTGCATGACTCGTATAGGATGAAGGGTTTGTTCATAGATATCGAAATCATAGCTCTAATAAGGAGTTAAGGGCATCCTTTAAAGGCATTATACTGGATGTGAAAATAGACAAGGCCTTGGGTTGTCTGCCGGGTTGTGACAACCGGGAAATTCAGGCAGTTCTCGGATGAAAAATGTACAATTGTATGTATATAACAATTTGTACTATTTAAAGAGTGAAATAAATGTATTTATATTGTTCAGAATATATGAAAATGTTCTAACAATACTGACGAGTAAGAATTCAGTGTTGGAAAAATTCACTGAGTTGAAACGGGTGAAACGGTGCTAAAATCGGCATTGAAAACCCTAACCGGAGCAATAAAAGACGGTAAACTTCCGGGATTGATTTTGATCAAACGGAAGCAGATTAAATTGATCCGACTGCACAGGAGACCTCAGGAACACGTCAGGACGATTTCAGGAAAATTTCGGCTCGACCGGCATCGGTCAAAAAGTAGCCGAATTAATGTGAATAGTGAAAGTCAAAGTCAACTTTCACTTTTGTATTTATGACATCATTAATCCATTTAATAAATGGAAAGAATTAAGGTGGTTGGTAGAATGAATGGCCATGATTCATTTAGCTTTTGATCTAAAGGCCAAGATTTGGCCAAAAATTTCCATTTTTAATTTTTGAAAAATGGGGAAAGAAATGGCTTGGAAAGATGTCAAATTTTGATTGGTTTAGAGCCAAATTAATTGGCTTGTTTGTTGCATTAAGTCGGCAACATTTTGGGACATAAAGGCCGAAGTCCATTTTCACGTAAAAAACCAAAGAAAAATTTCTAAGTCTTTCTTCCATGGTGTCTACGTGAGGGACCAAGGAGAACCAAGCAATATCTTCAAATTTCTTCACAAAAAAGAGTGGCAAAGTGTTTATTGAAGACAAAGGAAGCATTAGACCAAGGTAACTTCCCTTGCACTTGAAATTTTCATGGTTTTTCTTCACAAAATCCGTGGATGAATAGTGATAAAAAGATGGAAAATTTTTGGTTGTTTTTCATGGATTTGATGTTGGGTTTTGTTAAGGATGTATTAAGGAAGAAAACCATGCAAATTCATTAAAGAAAAACCAAATTTTGGTTGGTTTTTCAAGAGGAAATCCGTGGGTTACCTTAGGTAACCAATGAGAAAAGTGTGTGGTTAATTGGTAATATGCTTTCCAAGTTTAATTTCGTGAAGAACAAAGCTTGTATTTCATTGTGGAAAGTTGAAAAAAAAATTTTTGGTATGAATTGTATAAAGTGGCCGTGAGTTTACAATGGTTTGGAAGAAAATTTTTGCATGTTTTATGTGGTAATTGGTTGATTGGAATTATGCATTTCAATATGCAAATGATGAATTTATAATGGAAAGAATGAAACAAAAATTTTTGGCATGTTTTCATTCAATGGCCGTGGGGTATAAATGTGTAAAAACCCTAGGAAATTTGGTTGAAAATGCCAAGAAAATGGGCTTGAAAATGTGTTAAAAATGTGACATTTGAATGGCCTAAAATATGGTGAAAGTTTGACAAAATTTGGTTCGGTTTGGTTGTGAAAACCGAAACCAAATTAAGGGTAAAAATGTGAAAAAAATTTTGTAATGTGGGTGATAACGTGAAATTTGAAATTTGTGGGCTTTTATGTAAAAGTTTGGAAAACTTTTACATAAAATAGGCTTGTGGTATAGTACGTGGCAGGTACATACGGTTCGAGGCGTACCTAACGCCGGAAGCCTTAAAATTACGCCGAAATTGTGACGACCAGAGAATTTTAGCGGTATGACCTAGTTTAATCTAGGGTTTTCTATGAGTTCTGTAAGTAAGAATGTAAAGAAACACTATGGTTGTAATTAGACAAATTATAGTGTTGATAGAAATAAATAAATGTTTTGGAGGAAATTAAAATCTTCAAAAATAAGTAGAGAATAAAGTATATGAGTAAGAAAGTGAATTCAGGCCCAAAACGCTCAAAAAGGAGTAGTTTCGGTATCTGAACAGTATAAAGATAAGAATATGGCAAGTCAAAGTAAGAGCACAGTAAGAAAAGTACAAATATATGTATATAATAATTTGTACTATTTAAAGAGTGAAATAGATGTATTTGTATTGTTTAGAATATATTAAAATGTTCTAACAATACTGACGAGTAAGAATTCAGTGTTGGAAAAATTCACTGAGTTGAAACGGGTGAAACGGTGCCAAAACCGGCACTGAAAACCCTAACCGAGCCAATAAAAGACGGTAAACTTCCGGGATTTATTTTGATCAAACGGAAGCAATTTAAATTGATCCGACTGCACAGGAGACCTCAGGAACACGCTGGGACGATTTCAGGAAAATTTCGGCTCGAACCGGTATCGGTCAAAAAGTAGTCGAATTAATATGAATAGTGAAAGTCAAAGTCAACTTTCACTTTAGTAATTATGACATCATAAATCCATTTAAGAAATGGAAAGAAATATGGTGTTAGGTAGGATGAATGGCCATGATTTAATTTACTTTTGATCTAAAGGCCAAGATTTGGCCAAAAATATACCTTTTTAATTTAAAAAAAAAGGTGGAAAGAATTAGGTGAAAGGTGTTGAAATTTGATTGGTTTAGAGCCAAATTAATTGGCTTTCTTCCATGCATAAGTCGGCAAGTTGGTAACAAAGTGGCCGAAACTTTGTTTCATGCCAAACCAAAAGAAAAAATTTTTTTCTAAGTCATCCATGGAGTCTACGTGAGCCACCCAAGGAGAACCAAAGAATTCCTTCAACATTTCTTCACAAAAGGAGTGTCAAAGTGTTCTTAGAAGACAAAGGAAGAAAGTGAACAAGGTAACTTCCCTTGGATTGAAATTTTTCATGGTTTTTCTTTAGGAAATCCGTGGGGTGAATAGTGAATTAAGATGGAAAAATTTTGGGTGTTTTTCATTAAGTTGATGTTGGGTTTTGTTAAGGGTGTAATGAGGAAGAAAACCATGCAATTGGTTTAAAGAAAAACCAATTTTTGGTTGGTTTTCCAAAGGAAAATCCGTGGGTTGCCATTGGTAAGCAATGAGAAATTTGTGTGATTTATGTGTTAACATGCTTTTAACTTATGTTTTGTTAAGAATAAAGCATGAATTTCACTATGGAAAAGCTTGGAAAAATTTTGGTGTTCATTTATTTCAAAGTGGCCGTGGGTTTCCTAATAGTTTGGAAGAAAAATTTTCATGCTTTTAGGTGATGTTTGGTTAATTTAAATCATGCAATTTAATGTGTAAATGGTGGAAATGTGATTGAATGAATGAAACAAAAATGTTTGACATGTTTAGCATTCAATGGCCGTGGGTTATACAAGGGTAAAACCCTAAGAAATTTGGTTGAAAAGAACAAGAAAATGGGCTTGAAAAGTGTTAGAAAAATGGCATTTAATAGCCTAACAAGTGGTTGAAAAGTTTGAGAAATTTCGGTTCGGTTTGGTGGTGAAAACCGAAACCAAAACTAAGGGTAAAATTGTAAAAAATTTTGTAATGTGGTTAAAAATGTGAAATTTGAATTTGTGAGCTTTTATGTAAAAGTTTGGAAAACTTTTACATAAAATAGGCTTGTGGTATAGTACGTGGCAGGTACATATGGTTCGAGGCGTACCTAACGCCGGAAGCCTTAAAATTACGCCGAAATGCTGCCGAAATTTCGAAAAACGGCTTTCGGGGTAAAATAGGAATTAAAAATAAAAGTTTAGGGTCGGGTCGGAAACCCGAGTCCCTAACGGAGAATTGAATAGGGAAAACCTAAGGGGTGGTTCGTGAATAGTAGACCGTCCCCTAAAAATGTAAAATGAGAGTGAAACGGAAAAACCGACCCCGAGGGGGGGCCGTTTTTGGAAATGAAATAAAGGTCCGAGTCGGGTACGGAAAATCCGAGTCTCGGAGACCTAGGTCGGGAAAGTCTAGATGAACGTTTTAAATACTAGTAAAACGTCCATTTGAGGCTCCGAAACGATAGAAAATCACTAAACCGACGTAAGGGTCGGAATAGTGCTTCCCGAGAGACGGGAAAGTGAAAAGTGGAAATATAATAGAAACGAACCCGGTAATGATTAGAAAAGAGTCAGAAAAGTTCCTGAGGGCCAAAAATGCAGTCTGGATCAATAAAATTCCGTCAGGGGCAAAACTGCAATTTTGCCAAAATATAGGGGCAAAATCGTAATTTTGTAAAAGTTGGGGAAAATTGGGGAAATGATAAATAAAGCCCAAAAAGTTGTAAATAGATTCTATTTAAGTTTTTAATGAAAAAATAAAAGCTATAAATGGAAATGAAATTAACAGACAAAGTTTGTCTGTAGGATCCAAAAATCGACCTACAAGGAGGGCGATCAAAGATCCTAGAGAGAAAAAGAGAAGAGATTGATAAGGTAAGTACAGACATTTAATTGTCTACTCACGAATGGACTTACCATAAAGTTGTGTTATATATATATATACATTTAAGCTATTCAGTTTGTGACATGATACTAACATGTTCACGAGAATAGTAAGCAAGATCAGAAATAGAAAAGAGGAATAAAATAAGTCAGATAATAAGACTTAAAAGTTAAGGTTGGCGTACCGGCCTCCCCAGTTGTGAGGTTCCCAGATAGCCTCCACCCCAGAAGTGTGGCGCTGCCTCGTTAATAATGAGGTAGTTTATGGCTTAACTTCCTGCCTCCACCCCAGAAGTGTGGCGCTGCCTCGTTAATAATGAGGTAGTTTATGGCATGACTTACTACCTATAAGGTCAGTAGTCCAGAGATGACCTTAGGGTTGATCGGTGGGTCGCTCCCCTGATCCTCTATTGGTCTGCGCGCACTAGGTACGTCCAACCACGGGCCCACAAGTGAAAGATTAAGCAGACGAAGTAAAGCAAAGAAAAGAAAGAAATAGAATAGAAAGAACAAGTAGTATAGGACTAAAGAAAATAATTGGTCCTAAGTTGACTAACCCTAGAGTGGTGTATTCAGCTTATTTACTTGTATGTATGTTTGTACTTACTGAGCTTTAGCTCATTAGTCTATTCGTGCTGTAGGTAATAAAGGAAAACAACCAGCAGTATGAAGCAAGAGTAGCGGACTGGCAGGCAGATCCCAGCGATGTCATGGACGGGTTATGGTTCCGTTTCACAGAATTCCGCTGTACTCAAGGTGTAAAAGAAAGAAAGTGTAATAGTGAGATATATGTATAAAGACAAGACAAGAGTGTAGTATGTAAAGTAGTGAAACAAGCTTAAAAGTATGTTTCTATTTTTACGTACTTTAAAGTAACAAGACTCCAAAAATATATTTTGGAAAAACAAAAAGTATTAAGTAGTACGTATATATTTATGTATACACAATTTTCAAGAATTAGCAGTTTCCTCCAGTTAAAGAAAAAAAAAATATTCCTAGTTTTTCAAGAACAAATCTTTTAAACCCCAAGAAGAAGAAAGTTATAGAGACAAGTAAGCTAAGTAAGACTAAGCAAAGAATAAAGAAAGCAAGCAAGATAAGGTGGACGACCTAAGCTAGAGGGGTCGCCCACAGAAATGCTGCCGAAATTTCAAAAACGGCATTCGGGGTAAAATGGGAATTAAAAATAAAAGTTAGGGCCGGGACGGAAACCCGAGTCCCTAACGGAAAAATTGAATAAGGAAAAAAATTTAAGGGGTGGGTCATGAATAGTAACCCGTCCCCTTGAAAATGAAAAACGCGTGTGAGATTGAAAAACCGACCCCGAGGGGGGGCGTTTTTGGAAATGAAATAAAGGTCCGAGTCGGGAACGGAAAACCCGAGCCTCGGAGACCTAGGTCGGGAAAGTCTAGATAAACGTTTTAAATACTAGTGAAACGTCCATTTGAGGCTCCGAAACGATAGAAAATCGCTAACCGACGTGAGGGTCGGAATAGTGCTTCCCGAGGGCCGGGAAAGCAAAAAGTGGAAATAAAATAGAAACGAACCCGGTAATGATTAGAAAAGAGTCAGAAAAGTTCCTGAGAGCCAAAAATGCAGTCTGGATCGATAAAATTCCGTCAAGGGCAAAACTGTAATTTTGCCAAAATATTGGGGCAAAATCGTAATTTTGCAAAAGTTGGGGGAAAACGGTGAAAATAATAAATAAAACCTAAAAAGTTATAAATAGGTTTTATTTAAGCTTTTTAATGAAAAATAAAAGCTATAAATGGAAATGAAATTAACAGACAAGGTTTTGTCTGTAGGATCCCAAAATCGGCCTACAAGGAAGGCGATTCAAGATCCAGGAGAGAGAAAGGAAAGAGGCTGATAAGGTAAGTTCAGACATTTACCTGTCTGCAACATATAGCAAAATTGTGCTAACCTTAATGTACTAACTATAAGTTAGGTACATATGTGCTACGGGCACTATGATAGAATAGAGAGAGAGACGAAATGTGCTACGGGCACTATAAGAATGGGACACATGGTTAATTGTGCTTCGGGCACTAGAGCGAGGTTAATGAAACTCACTCATCTAAAATTAAAATGTGAACCATTCCTAACCACGGGACAATGTGAAGTCACCGGGTTAGAATGTTAAAAAGTCGGTAATGAAACCACTTTCTGGCGTACCAGCCTTCCGTACAGGGAGGTACTATTTTTGCCTTCGGGGCTATGAGACTAAGGCTGTGGAGGTCAGCACTGATGTACCGCTCCCAGTCATATAAAATTTTGCCTTCGAGGCTATGAGATTAAGGCTGTGGAGGTCAGCACTAATGTACCGCTCCCAGTCATGCGCACTTAAATGGTACTGCCAACCTGAGCTCAAAACCAGAACGTAATGAAAGATAATGACCTAAAACTGAAACTGTGCCATAATTGAGCATAAGACAGTTTAGTGAGAGCACTAACATCGCGGTAGATGTACTAGTGTGAGACAGTGTTGTGGTCAAACTACTATTCACGTATGAATAGTGGTCAAAGTTACTATTTACATATGAATAGTAGTCAACGGACTATTCACGATGAATAGTACTATTCATAGAAATTTTATTTCTTGCATGTTTGAACTTACTGAGCCTGTAGCTCACCATTTTTGCTAATGTTGCAGGTAAGCGACCAGCTCAGTAGCTTGTTTGACTGGATGGCGTACGGGATGGCGCGTGTCAAATGGGATAACTGGGCGAGGGATATGGTACTGCCAGAGTCTTGCCGCTGAGCGTTAAAGTGAAGGGAAAAAAAAAGGAGAAACAGTTCTTTTGTAATTATATATATATTTTACAAAAGTACTGTAGTATTTATATTACTTTGTACTTATCAACAAAGTAAATAGTGGAAAAGATTTCATATGATGTTTAAAGAAAAAAAAAATTTTCCCCAAAAACGACACGATTTTAAAAGAGAGTGAGATAAGCCGGCGACCCACGAGAGTACAATCTATCGCAGTTAGCGATAAGCTCAACTGTAATAGTATTGTATGATCTCTACGAGGGGCGGGCCGCCACACGGGTGGATGACTTCTTATTCACATATGGTGAATAATCATTTTCTTTATTCGGTAGTATAATGGTACTTTAAGATAGCTTGATCAATAGGATTGAACGGACTATGACCTAAGGCTGATCATAGATACAATATGAGGGTTTTGCATATATGACAAGGTCATTAGATAGTAGCTCGTCACAGGCTTATGTAATACGGTATATAATTGGGAGTTCAGTTTCAGGTTTATAGTGGCGTTACTCTGAAATTAGTGATCATATGATTGAGTTGTTCTGTAAAGAATGATGATCATATGGATTTACGGGAGCCCGATTATATATGTCCAATTGGCCCCTCTACTAGCTCCACATAATTCCTTAACGTTTGGCAAATTGATTTGAGTATGCTATTGGCTAGTTGATTATGCATGGATGGTGTTGTCATAGGATTAGGATGGTGGACAAAATTCTCTCTGGTTGGATTCAGATTTTGTTTTAGATAATAGAGTATACAATTACTCGAACTCTAAATAAAGTTGTCATGATTTTATTTGAGATTGGATTGGAGTTATAGAAAATTATCCACGAGAACAAGAATTTGAAATACAACGGTTTTGTGGATTTTGAAATTTGAATTTGACACAATTATTCGAACTCTAAATAAAGTTGTCATGATTTTATTTGAGATTAGATTGGAGTTATAGAAAATTATCCACGAGAACAAGAATTTGAAATACAACTATTTTGTGGATTTTGAAATTTGAATTTTGAAATTTGAAATTTGAATTTTGAAATTTGAAATTTGAAATTTGAATTTGAAATTTGAATTTGAAATTTGAAATTCAAATTTTGAATCACAGTCCAAGTAGGATTCGAATTTCTTATGGTAAATCCACAAGGAAAGAAATTCGAATTTGAGTTGGATATGGAGAGGAAAATCTTGTTTGAATCCTACTTGAATTTTGAATCCAAATTCTAACAAACTTGGTCAAAAATTTGGAGGATTATCCTCATGGAATTTTCAGATTTTTGGTGGATAAGATTCAGGGAAAAATTTAAGTTTCAATCCCAATTGAATTTGGATTCTCTCCTCCCTAGAAAATGGCCAAAATTTTGAGGTAGATCTCATGAGGATTTTCAGTTATTTAGGACAAGGATGAGATAAAATTCAAGCTTGAAAATCCAAGTTGAAATTTGATTCTTCCCTTACTTTTTGTGGCCGAAAATATTTGAGGAAATCCTAAAGAGATTTTCAGATTTTTGGTTGGTTAAGAGGAGATAAAATTCAAGTTAAAATCCTGTTTGAATTTTGAATGGAAAAAATCCTAAAATGGCTGAATTTTTTAGCTGGGATTTGGCCTTGATAAATTCAGATTTTTTGATTGTGGATAAGGGAGAATATCTTCTCCTAATCCAATTCGAATTTAGAGGATCCCAATTCGAATTTAGAGGATCACCTCATGCAAGTCTATAAATAGAGGTCCTGCCACTCCAGTTCTCTTAGATTACAGACTCTCAGGTGAGCAGGCTTATTGTTGCACAACTCACCGCGACAATAAGTTCTTTAGAGATCTGGGTGGTTGGAAGAAGACTAGTAGTGCTAGCATACCGATCGAGGTTCAGAGTGCCCACACACTCAGCCATTTGGGAATTGGAGAATAGTAGAGAAGGCTAGTTGGTTGAAGCTCTCCAGTCATTCTCCTCCTACAAGATTGGCGTCCTTGAGGTATGAGTTTAAATTGTTGTTGGTTTATTGTATATGGCATCATAAGATATTTAACGATCTTAAAAAAATTTTATTGCTCTGCTGTACCACTCTGATACATTTTTACCGATTTATTTCCTACATTTTCATGTGTCAATGTTATCGAAGTATATACCTGATCCTTCGCATGTGCTAGAGCATGAGCCAATACAAGTTCAAGAAGATTTGACCTACCAAGAACAACCAGGGCAGATTTTAGCACGAGAAGAAAAGGTGTTGAGAAATAAGACGATCCCACTAGTTAAGGTTTTATGGAGAAATCACCGCGTAGAAGAGGCTACATGGGAATGTGAAGATGAGATGAAAGTCTATACCCTCACTTATTCTAATTTTCAAGGATGAAAATTTTATAAGGAGGAGAGAATGTCATAATAGTAAAATTTTACTGTTTCTAGAAATTTTGTATAACCTGTATACTCTATGATTTTCATGTGAGAAACAGTAAAATATATGTTTTAATATTATTTAGAAGGCACAGAAATGTTCGAACAGTGCAGACAAGAGAGTGCTCAGAAACGGGAAATTTTACCGAACCAAAATCGGACGAATTATGCCTTTTCGGTTTCGAAAATTTTGATAATATACTGTAAACCACTAAAAGATGAAATACTTACGGTATTGATTTTCAGGCAAACTGGAGTGAAATAAGGAAAACCGATCGCGCGAACAACCTCAGGAATTCATCTACGCTATTTCAGTGCAAAAATCTTCAGTTTGACTTTTAGTCAAAAGTTTGACTCTAAATATATATAAGAAGTCAAAGATTAAGTGTTTTCCTTTAAATGGATGTAAAGATACATTCCAATCCAAGGGCTAGGGTTTAAAGTCAAGAAAAATCAATGGTTAAGATGCAAAGTCAACTAGGAAAAGTCAAAGGAAGCTTAAGCAAAATTCTTGAAGCTTCTAGGGCACATATGTGGTAGATTTTGGGGCCAAAATCTTATGAAAATCTGGTCCTTTTAGTTTAATTGCAAAACAGCCCCTAAAGAGTAGAAAAATTACATAAAAAGTTTGCTAAAATACCCTTAAATTCTTTGCAATTTGGTCCCTCCTTTTTGGCTATTTGTAGACATGATTTTCAACCATTAGAAACCAGAAAATTTTCTGGTTGTAAGTGATTAGAGCAGCTGTGTATCACCCTTAGTGAAAGCTCAAAAATTTCTTCAAGATTTGCGCAAGAAAGAGTGAAAAATTCACCACAAGATTCAAGTTATCAAGCAAGCAAGGTAATCCTTCATTTTGGTACCATTTCTTCTTGTTTTTCATGAAGAAAAACCGTGTATTATGGACTAATTTGAAGTGAGAAAAATCAGTTTCTGTTTCATTGATTTATGCTAGAAAGTGTGTAAATGGTGAATGATTAAAACAAATGTGAAATCATGAGTAAGAAAAGCAAGTTTGTGCATGTTTTTCTTTCATCAAAACCATAGGTTATTAAGGTTTCGAATGATGAAATTTTCATGTTGTTTTGGTTGATTTTTGATGTTGAAAATCATGTGGAAATGTGAAGAAAGTGTAGGAAATAAATCGGTAAAAATGTATCAGAGTGGCTGTTGCGGCCAGCCCCTCGTAGAGATCATACAATACTATTACAGTTAAGCTTTATCTCTAACTGCGATAGATCGTACTCTCATGGGTCGCCGGCTAATCTATCTCTCTTTAAATCATGACATTTTTGCGAAATTTTTTTTTAAAACATCATGTAAAATATTATCCACTAATCACTTTGTTTATGCCACGGCCCAAAATTTAGACACGTGACACGGCAGCCAAATCATGATATCAACCCGAGATTTAAGGAAAAACATTTATTACGAAAAGCGGGTCAACATCATAATTTAGCTAAGCTTAATTATTTATAAAGTAGCATCATAACCACATAATAAACTAAAGTAGAAAATAAATACTTTTTTTTAATGCGGAAACCAAACACAAAATCGGTCTTCAAAAGAAATTACCAACCATAAAATATTCCCAAGCATGAAATTTAAATAACGTGAAATAAAGTCCAAACTTAAAGTCTCATTACATCAGAACGAGAAACAGAAAGAAGAAGATGGAGAAAACGGATAGCATCATCTTCGGTAGAAACGGATAGCTCAATGATTTTCAGAACTGCTACCTCCCGCACTTGGAAGTAGTCATTTCAAAATCACAAAGAAAAGGGACGTGAGCGCTGGCTCAGTAGGACAAAAACAAAGATGGATTAAACAGGTAACATTTAAAAGTATGACATAATATTCGTTTCCAAAAATAATCAACAATTTTGTGAAAACATTTTTAATACAAGCTTTATTCTGTTGAGGACTTAGCGTAGCTGCAATATACGCGCCCCAATATTAAAAATAATAAATCATTAAAATAAACCATCATATTTTGAGTGAGGACTTGTCGTAGCTATAACATACGTGCCTCGAATTGAATTATCCTATACCATCTCGTTACGGTCTAAATAGGCCGAACGGCCCTGCGCAGGTTTAGGGACCTTCCCCCATGGCGTCAACTTTGGGACGCGTGCATCATTTATAATGATCGTGAACTAGAGCTCAATTATGTTCACCGGATTATTCAAAATATGATATTTACCAAGTTATATTATGTCATTAATCAAAACACACTTTAAAATACACATTTATTACAAAACACTTTGCATGCGTTTATTTCATCGAAAACAGTATATAATAATTTCATAACTGAAAACCGCATGCCATCGATAAAACAGGGAAATTTAAAACACTTGACTACTCCCAGAAAAGGCTAGAAAGTCCTACCTTGATTATCGCACAAGCGTTGCGATGACGTGATCCACGAATCAAGCAAGAACGCCAAATAAATCCTATAATCACAACATATGATCAGTCTAGGTCTAGACATAATCATCCAATCATTTTAGTGTGCCATAAAAGGATTTTAAAATGTTTAATAAACATTTGGGATTTAAAATAAAATTTGTGAAAAACTCTAAGTTAGGATATTACTGGTCATGGGCAGACTGACCTAGGCTGACTGTAAAATCAATATTAATTCATTTTTAATCCAAAAAATTCTAAATTTTTGATATGTTAAACTAGACATCTGTAGCTTTAATTCCATATAATTTTTATAATTTGTAGGCATCGTTTGTTCATTCAATTAGGCCAAAACCCGAGGGGTTGTTTTCAGGCATGAAATTTGGGTTTCGGTTTCAGTTCAAAAACTGGCAGTTCTGTCCACCTATCTTAGAAAACTATTTTGACTGGGCCAACGGATGAGTTTGGTTCTGAAATTTTGCAGGCATTTAGGGGACATCTCAAATTTGATTTTTGACTTAAGATTCACTCAAAAATAATTTTTTTAAAACTCAAGTTATGGCTGACACAAGTTTACTGTTCATATGATAATTTTTCCAGATTTCCGTTTTTCTGTCTGAATTTCAATTAGCCTCAAACTAATTCAATTTTCATCCAATGATCACGAAATTTCGTGGAGAACCTTATTTATATGTCATTAACACAATCCAAGAATCAAATTGGCAAAAATCATAATATTTTCATATGTGATAATAGGGTTTTTGAAAGGGGATCAATGGGGCAAAATTTTTAGGGTTTTAGAGAAAGAAATCACACCTTGTTTGTGCTGTACTATTTTGATGCTTGGTCTCCTTTTTGGCTGAATTTGTGTGAGTGTTGGAGTCTTCAAAACAGTAGGGAAAACAGTGGAGAAAAAGCATATAAATTTCAGATTTAAAATCAAAAGGAGAAGGAAGGAAAAAGTTGATTTCTTACCTTGTTTTTATCTCAAAAATTGTTGAATCCTTGAGCTGCCTTTAGGTAGGTTTTGCTTACTGTTTTGGGTGTGTTTTGGGAGAGAAAAATTCAGAGAGGAAAGAAGGGGAGGCTGGCCAAATTTTGGGAGAGGAAGGAAAGGTGAATGAGAGTTAAAAGAGGGTTTTTATACTAGGTTTTTCTTTCCCTTTCTCTTCCTTGCTTGGCCGAATATTTTGAGGGGCAAAAGGGGAGACTTTGTGCTGTTTTGAGGCTAGGGTTTTTCTCTCCTTATTTCTCCTTAAGTGACCAAAATTACCAATTAGTTTTTAAGGAAAAATAATTTGAATTTTGATTGAGTTTTGACCTAGGTTTTAATTCAAATAAAATCTCCTTTATTTCCTACACTTTAGGGCTGAATTTCTTCTTTACATTTAAGGGATGAAATTTGAGTTTGAATCCTTCTTGGATTTGTGGAATTTAAATTTTAATTAAAATCCCAAGTAGTGGCCGAATATTTTAGGGTTTTTGAAGTCAAAATTGTTGATTTTTTGAGTGGAATTTGACTAGGAAACCAACCTAGGGTTTCCAAAAGATTTTTAATTAATTTTTGGCACACTAATTTTATTTAAATTATATATTGACCCTTAAATAAAATTTAAGACGTCACAAATATCTACCACTAAAAATAGTTTCGTCCTCGAAACTTTAAGAATTACTCCACACTAAAGAAGAGAATAAGAATATGAATAACTTCTCATTTCATTGAGTAATCTAAATGCACCTTTCAAAACATATAGTGGTATATCTACCACTATGAACAGAGTAGGGTTACAAAACAAACTTAGGTTGACTACATTACATGTACTCTACTGCTTAGTGAACCATTCAGTATGGTTCTCGTGCATATCTTTCTCGGTCTCCCATGTGGCTTCCTCTTCACCATGGTTACTCCAACGAACCTTCACCATGGGTATTGTTTTCGTTCTCAACTGCTTGACCTTATGATCCAAAATCTTCACCGAAACCTCAATGTAAGAGACATCTGGTTGGATTTCTACATCATCTGTTGAAATGACTTCGGACTCTATTCGTGCACTCTTCCTCAGCATCGATACATGGAAAACATTGTGCACTCCTAAGGTGTCGGGTAACTTCAGCTCATATGCAACCTTACCAACTTTGTGTATGATCTCGAAAGGTCCAATGTAACGCGGTGCTAGCTTCCCTTTAACTCCGAAACGAGAGATACCTTTCTTCGGTGACACCTTTAGCAATACAAACTCTCCGACCTTGAACTCTAATGGCTTTCTGCGTTGATCTGCATAGCTCTTCTGTGGACTCTGTGCTGTTAGAAGTCGTTGTTTGATGATGGCAATCTTCTCGTACTGGTCTAGGATCAAATCGGGTCCACCCACTAGTGCTTCCTGGTTGTCAACCCAATAGATGGGTGATCGACAAGGCTTTCCGTACAACGCTTCAAAGGGTGCCATTCCGATACTCGCTTGATAACTGTTGTTGTATGCGAACTCTGCCATGTAGAGGTGTTTGCTCCATCCATCTCCAAGATCAAGAACGCAGGCACGTAGCATATCCTCGAGAATCTGTATGAGACGCTCCGACTGACCATCTGTCTGCGGATGAAAAGTGGTGCTGAAGTTCAGTTCTGTGCCTAGAACTTCCTGTAGACTTTGCCAAAAGCGAGCGTTGAAGCACGTATCACGATCAGAAATGATCACTGAAGGGACTCCATGCAATCTGACTATGTTCTTCATGTAAAGCTCGGCTAGCTGGTTCCTGCTACAAGTCGTCTTGAACGGGATGAAGTGCACGGTCTTCGTGAGACGATCTACAACTACCCAGACTCCATTAGATCCATCCTGTGCTCTTGGTAAGCCGGTTAAGAAGTCCATTCCTATACTATCCCACTTCCACCGAGGTATTGGAAGTGGTTGGAGCAGACCTGCGGGTCTCTCCTTTACTGCCTTTACCTTCTGACCCATCAAACAGTTGGCCACGAAGTTCTTTACATCTAACTTCATACCTCTCCACCAAAGTTGCCGTCTTAGGTTTTGATACATCTTATTTCCACCTGGGTCCATGGCGAACCTTGACTGATGAAACTCTGACAAGATCTCCTGTATAAGCTCTGGGATGTGTGGCACTGCTAAGCGACCCTCGTTGTAAAGAATTCCACTGGCATCCATCGACGACTCTGTAACATGCTTGCCCTTTAACAATTTATCTCGGATGTCAACGAAACGTGTATCTACCAACTGATTCTCCTTGATCCTCTGCACGTAGTCTGGTTCCATCGCTAAGTTGTACAACACTGGGTGACCCTGAACTTCGCCAAAACGAACCTGATAAGTTGTAAGAACTCTGTCCTTTTCCCACTCATCTATCTGCATAGCCATTATAGAAGCATCATGATCAGGATTGTGAACTGCCTCTCTTTTCCTACTTAGTGCATCTACAACCACGTTTACTTTACCCGGATGGTACTCGACTTGGAAGTTGTAGTCTTGCATGTATTCTATCCATCTTCTCTGACGCAGGTTGAGATCTTTCTGTATAGCTAGGTATTTCAAACTCTTGTGATCTGAAAATAGTCTAAAATTGGCACCATACAGATAACAACACCAAATCTTAAGCGCGAACACTACTGCAGCTAACTCTAGATCCTGTGTAGGGTAGTTTCGTTCATGTTGTTTTAGCTTTCATGAGGCATAAGCGACAACTCGGTTCTGTTGCATCAAAACTACTCCAAGACATTGATGAGAAGCATCGGTGTAGACGTCATATACTTGATCCTGATCCGGAATGATAAGGATAGGTGCAGACGTCAAACGACTCTTTAACTCCTGGAAAACTGACTCACAGCTGTTGTCCCAAACAAAAGGTACATCCTTCTTTGTCAGATTGGTGTGGGGGGGGGGGGGGGGGGGCGAGCTTGCTGAAGTCCTGTACAAAACGTTGATAATATCCTGCTAAGCCCAATAAGCTTCGGATCTCTGGAACATTCTTCGGTCGTTCCCACTTAAGAATCGCTTCAACCTTGGATGGATCAACTGATATACCGTCTCCTGAGATGATATGCCCGAGAAACTTAACCTCTGTCATCCAAAACTCACATTTTTCTTTCTTGGCGTACAACTGATGTTCACGAAGAGTCTGTAAAACTATACTGAGATGCTGTGCATGATCTTCACGAGTTCGGGAGTAAATGAGGATGTCGTCGATGAATACGATGACGAACTTATCAAGAAAAGGTCGGAAGACTCTATTCATCATATCCATGAAGGCTGCTGGTGCGTTTGTCAAACCAAAAGGCATTACTAAGAACTCATAACTGCCATACCTTGTTCAGAACGCTGTCTTCGGGATATCCTCCTCTCTAACACGAAGCTGATGATAATCGGATCTCAAATCAACCTTGGAAAAGAAACAAGCTCCACCCAACTGATCGAACAAGTCATCTATACGTGGTAACGGATACTTATTTTTGATGGTCATACTATTGAGCTTTCTGTAGTCCACACAGAGACGTAGCGAACCGTCGGCTTTCTTCATAAAAAGGACTGACGAACCCCAAGGTGAGTTACTGTCTCGGATAAAGCCCAGCGATTTCAACTCATCCAGCTGCTTGCTCAACTCTTCCATCTCTAGAGGTGCCATACGATACGGAGCAGAAGCAAAAGGAGCTGTTCCGGGAACTAAATTGATACGAAACTCTATTTCTCGATGAGGCGGTAAACCTGGAAGAGCTTTTGGAAAAACATCTGGAAAACTATCGACAACAGGTATAGGTTGGGTACTCTTTTCAGAACTGGATCCTTCCACTACACACAAGAATAAGAAGCAAAGAATACCCTGTCTACTCTTCGACACTAACCTCAGAGCAGATCTATCAACATCTAAAACTAAGCTTAACTGATAGGACACCACATGTCCGAAATCAGTTGTAAAGATAACGTGACGATTACGACAATCAAGCATAATCCTATATCGGGAAAGCCAGTCATATCCCAGAATAACATCATAAGCAAACATAGGCATTACCACAAGTGATGCCTCCAAACAAACATCCCCAACATAAACATAGGCTTGACACCCATCACTAACAGTAGTCGTGCCCAACGGGGATTTCACACATAAGGGAGAGTCAAGATTTTACAGTTTTAAACCAAGTGAACGAGCATAATGTTGGGATATAAAAGAGTGTGTAGCCCCGGTGTCAAACAAAACATGTGCATATGTACCAAAGATAGGAATTATACCATCTAGTGCAGTCGGTGTATGATCTATCTCCATGCTGTCAGCTCCAAAAGCATGTACCTGTGGTGCCTTACCACGATTTTGAGCTGTATTCCCTCGTTGCCGTACTCTGACCCTGTGGTGGCAGTCTCTGATAACTCGACACTGGGAACTGCTGTAGCGGTGTAGCATGTGGAGCATAAGGCACAGTGTACTGGCTCGTGCGCTGAGGCTGATAGGGAGCCGGAACTAAGGGCGTTGTGACTGCAAAGACTGGGAAGTAAACTGTTGCCTCTGTGGAAGACCATTCTGATTCCGCTGATAATGATGTCTATGAGCATTGTCTCTTGACTGTCTCTTCGGGCAGACATTTCTTTTATGGCCTTCATCACCACACTCGAAGTAGGTAATCACATTCACCCGACCCTGTCGTTGTCTGAAAAACTAATGAGAACCCGATCCCTGAGACTGCTGGTTCTTCTGGTAAGGAGTATGCGACTTGTGCTGAGGCTTGTTGTGGATTGGTCCAGACTTGTTTTTGTTACGAGCTTCAAGGAACTCCTTGTCACCCTCTTCCACTGTCAACGCCTTAGCAACTATCTGCTGGTAGCTATCTCTGATCTGGAACGGTTGTACACCCCTCTTCACATAGAGGCTAAGCCCTTCCTCAAAGCGGAGACACTTAGTAGCTTCATCCAAAACCTGATTCTTCGCATACCGGGCCAACTCGGTGAACTTGGCTTCATATTCTCGCACTGACATAGACCCTTGCTTCAAACGGACGAACTCCCTAGCTTTTCTGTCGCGGAATTAAGCTGAAAAGAAACACTCCTTGAAAACTGTCCAAGAAGACCTCTGCTCCTCTGTCAAACCATCCTCGATACTAGCCCACCAGGTAGAGGCTAGACCCACCAGCTTGTTGGAAGCAAACTCAACCCAGAACTCTGCGGGTGTGGCGGTCAACTTTAGCTACTTGCGAATGGCATCAAACCAGTAGTCGGCATCCATCTCTGTGCCCGTGCCGTCGAAAGTGGGTACGTGAGACTTAAAGAAAAGAGATAGGGCTGCCTGTTTAGGATGTATCATAGGCTGGGTAGGTACTACTCCAGAGGTAGGGTTTTCGGTGGTAGGCGTTTGCTGAGGAGTCTGAGAAGAACTCCCCGCTCTCTGGGTCTGATTAGGAACAACATTGGCTACAGGAGAGCCTGTATCACCGTCATGAGATTCTGCATCACCGTTAGCTGATCATTCGGTATAGGAACCGCTGCATTCTGACTACCTTGAGGCTGCATGTTCTCGGGGTTCTCTTCATCGTTGCCTCTCTGCTGCCTCTGACTACGCGTGCCGGGACGAGCCATTTTGCTGAATAAGATTGAAGGAAGAGGAAATCCTATAAGCTTCTAAGAGTAAGGAAAACCATGCTTGGGTATTTTGAAAACGTTTTGATGAAAACCCTTTTCAAAACTTGGGCTCTGATACCATTATTTGTCACGGCCCAAAATTTAGACACGTGACACAGCAGCCAAATCATGATATCAACCCGAGATTTATGGAAAAACATTTATTACAAAAAGTGGGTCAACATCATAATTTAGCTAAGCCTAATTATTTATAAAGTAGCATCATAACCACATAATAAAATAAAGTAGAAAATAAATACTTTTTTTTAATGTGGAAACCAAACACAAAATCGGTCTTCAAAAGAAATTACCAACCATAAAATATTCCCAAGCATGAAATTTAAATAACGTGAAATAAAGTCCAAACTTAAAGTCTCATTACATCAAAACGAGAAATAGAAAGAAGAAGATAGCTCAATGATTTTCGGTAGAAACGGATAGCATCATCTTCGGTAGAAGAAGATGGAGAAAACGGATAGCATCATCTTCGGTAGAAACTGATAGCTCAACGATTTTCGGAATTGCTACCTCCCGCACCTAGAAGTAGTCATTTTGAAATCACAAAGAAAAGGGACGTGAGCGCTGGCTCAGTAGGACAGAAATAAAGGTGGATTAAACAGGTAATATTTAAAAGTATGACATAATATTCGTTTCCAAAAATAATCAACAATTTTATGAAAACATTTTTAATACAAGCTTTATACTGTTGAGGACTTAGCGTAGCTGCAATATACGTGCCCCAATATTAAAAATAATAAATCATTAAAATAAACCATCATATTTTGAGTGAGGACTTGTCGTAGCTATAATATACGTGCCTCGAATTGAATTATCCTAGATCATCTCGTTACGGTCTAAATAGGCCGAACGGCCCTGCGTAGGTTTAGGGACCTTCCCCCATGGCGTCAACTTTGGGACGCGCACATCATTTATAATGATCGTGAGCTAGAGCTCAATTATGTTCACCGGATTATTCAAAAGATGGTATTTACCAAGTTATATTATGCCATTAATCAAAACACACTTTAAAATACACATTTATTACAAAATACTTTGCATGCGTTTATTTCATCAAAAACAGTATATAATAATTTCATAACTGAAAATAGCATGCCATTGATAAAACAAGGAAATTTAAAACACTTGACTACTCTCAAAAAAGGCTAGAAAGTCTTACCTCGATTATCGCACAAGCGTTGCGATGACGTGATCCACGAATCAAGCAAGAACGTCAAATAAATCCTATAATCACAACATATGATCAGTCTAGGTCTAGACATAATGATACAATCATTTTATTGTGCCACAAAAGGATTTTAAAATGTTTAATAAACATTCGGGATTTAAAATAAAATTTGTGAAAAACTCTAAGTTAGGATATCACTGGTCATGGGCAGACTGACCTGGGCAGACTGACCTAGGCTGACTATAAAATCAATATTAATTCATTTTTAATCCCAAAAATTCTAAATTTTTGATATGTTAAACTAGACATCCATAGCTTTAATTTCATATAATTTTTATAATTTGTAGACATCGTTTGGTCATTCAATTAGGCCAAAACCCGACGGGTTGTTGTCAGGCATGAAATTTGGGTTTCGGTTTCAGTTCAAAAACTGGCAATTCTGTCCACCTATTTTAGAAAAATATTTTGACTAGGCCAACGGATGAGTTTGGTTCTGAAATTTTGCAGGAATTTGGGGGACATCTCGAATTTGATTTTAGGCTCAAGATTCACTCAAAAATTATTTTTAAATCTCAAGTTATGGCTGACACAATTTTACTGTTCATATGGTAATTTTTCCAGCTTTCCGTTTTTCTGTCCGAATTTCAATTAGCCTCAAACCAATTCAATTTTTATCCAATGATGACGAAATTTTGGGGAGAACCTTATTTATATGTCATTAACACAACCCAAGAATCAAATTGGCAAAAATCATAAAATTTTCACATGTGATAATAGGGTTTTTGAAAGGGGATCAATTGGGCAAAATTTTTAGGGTTTTAGAGAGAGAAATCACACCTTGTTTGTGCTACACTATTTTGATGCTTGGTCTCCTTTTTGGCTGAATTTATGTGAGTGTTGGAGTCTTCAAAACAGTAGGGAAAACAGTGGAGAAAAACCATACAAATTTCCGATTTAAAATCAAAAGGAGAAGGAAGGAAAAAG
The DNA here is from genome assembly GCA_035233585.1 of Antiaris toxicaria. Taxonomy (NCBI): domain Eukaryota; kingdom Viridiplantae; phylum Streptophyta; class Magnoliopsida; order Rosales; family Moraceae; genus Antiaris; species Antiaris toxicaria. The sequence goes on from CP141153.1 coordinate 51,952,162, forward strand.
TTGATTTCCTACCTTCTTTTTGTCTCAAAAATTGTTGAATCCTTGAGCAGCCTTTAGGTAGGTTTTGCTTGCTATTTTGGGTGTGTTTTGGGAGAGAAAAATTCAGAGAGGAAAGAAGGGGTGGCTGGCCGAATTTTGGGAGAGGAAGGAAAGGTGAATGAGAGTTAAAAGAGGGTTTTTATACTAGGTTTTTCTTTCCCTTTCTCTTCCTTGCTTGGCCGAATATTTTGAGGGGCAAAAGGGAAAACTTTGTGTTGTTTTGAGGCTAGGGTTTTTCTCTCCTTATTTCTCCTTAAGTGACCAACATCACCCGTTAGTTTTTAAGGAAAAATAATTTGAATTTTGATTGAGTTTTGACCTAGCTTTTAATTCAAATAAAATCTCCTTTATTTCCTACACTTTAGGGCCGAATTTCTTCTTTACATTTAAGGGATGAAATTTGAGTTTGAATCCTCCTTGGATTTGTGGAATTTAAATTTTAATTAAAATCCCAAGTAATGGCCGAATATTTTATGGTTTTTGAAGTCAAAATTGTTGACCTTTTGAGTGGAATTTGACTAGGAAACCAACCTAGGGTTTCCAAAAGATTTTTAATTAATTTTTGGCACACTAATTTTATTTAAATTATATATTGACCCTTAGATAAAATTTAAAGCGTCACAGTTTAAGTGCAAAGTAATTTATCTAATACAAAACTTTCGTAAAATATATATTATTACAAAAGACTGTTTCTTCTTCCCTTCTCTTTTATCGCTCAGAGGAAAGACTCTGGCCGGACCATATCCCTGGCCTCCTATCCCATTTGACACGCGCTATCCCGTCAGCCATCCAGTCATACAAAGTTACTGAGCTGGTCGCTTACCTGCAATGTAGCAAAAATGGTGAGCTACAGGCTCAATAAGTTCAAACATGCAAGAAATAAAATTTCTATAAATAGACTATTCATCATAAATAGTAATGTTGACCACTATTCACATATGAATAGTAACTTTGACAACTATTCATTATGAATAGTAAGTTTGACCACAACACAGTATATCACAGTACATCAACCACGATATTAGTACTCTCACGAAACTGTCTTATGCTCAATTATGGCATAATTTCAGTTTTAGGTAATTATCTTTAATTATGTTCTGGTTTTGAGCTCAGGTTGGCAGTACCATTTAAGTGCGCATGACTGGGAGCGGTACATTAGTGCTGACCTCCACAGCCTTAATCTTATAACCCCGAACACAAATTGTACATGACTGGCAGCGGTACATCAGTGCTGGCCTCCACAGCCTTAATCTCATCATCATAGCCCCGAAGGCAAAATTTACCGACTTTTTAAAATTCTAACCCGGCGACTTCATATTGCCCCGTGGTTAGGAATGGTCCACATTTTAAATTTTAGGTGAGTGAGTTTCATTAACCTCGCTCTAGTGCCCGAAGTATAATTTAGTATGTGTCCCATTCTCAATAGTGCCCGTAGCAAATTTCGTCTCTCTCTCAACTCTATAATAGTGCCCGCAGCATATATGTACCTAACTTATAGTTAGTACATCAAAGTTAGCAACAATAATGCTATATGTTGCAGACAGGTAAATGTTTGAACTTACCTTATCAGTTTCTTCCCCTTTTCCTTTCCTGGATCTTTAATCGCTCTCCTTGCGGGCCGATTTTGGGATCCTACAGACAAAACCTTGTCTGTTAATTTCATTACTATTTATAGCTTTTATTTTTCATTAAAAAGCTTAAATAAAACCTATTTATAACTTTTTAGGCTTTATTTATCATTTTCCCCATTTTTCCCAACTTTTGTAAAATTACGATTTTACCCCTATATTTTGGTAAAATAGCAATTATGCCCCTGACAGAATTTTCTCGATCCAGACTGCATTTTTGGCTCTCAGGAACTTCTCTGACTCTTTTCTATTCATTACCGGGTTCGTTTCTATTTTATTTCCACTTTTCACTTTCCCGACCCTCGGGAAGTACTATTCTGACCCTTACGTCGGTTTAGTGATTTTCTAACGTTTTGGAGCCTCAAATGGACGTTTTACTAGTATTTAAAACGTTCATCTAGATGTTCCCGATCTAGGTCTTCGAGGCTCGGATTTTCCATACCCGACTCGGACCTTTACTTCGTTTCCCAAAAACACCCCCCCTTGGGGTCGGTTTTTTAGTTTCACTTGCGTTTTACATTTTTAAGGGGATGGATTACTATTCACAAACCACCTCTAAGGTTTTCCTTATTCAATTTTCCTTTAGGGACTCGGGTTTCCGACCCGACCCTAAACTTTTATTTTTAATTCCCTTTTTACCCCAAATGCCGTTTTCAAAAATTTCGGCAGCATTTCGACGTAAATTTAAGGCTACTGGCGTTAGGTACGCCTCGAACCATATGTACCTGCCACGTACTATACCACAAGCCTATTTTATGTAAAAGTTTCCCAAACTTTTACATAAAAGCTCACAAAATTTCAATTCACATTTTGAACCACATTCCACAAAATTTCTTTCAATTTTACCCTTAGTTTTAGCCACGGTTTTCAAACTTAAAACCTAACCAAAACTTTTCAATTTTTCAACCAAATTTTAGGCTATTCCAATGTCATTATCTAGCACATTTTCAAGCCATTTTCCATGCATTTTTCAACACAATTCTTAGGGTTTTTTCACCATTATAACCCACAACCATTTAAGAGAAAACATGCACCAAATTTTTGTTTCATGCTTTCAATCACATAACCATCATTTTCATAATTAAATGCATGATTTAAACTATCCAAACATCAAGTGAATCATGCAAAAATGGTAACCCACGGCCATTTTAGGGTTTTTAATTCCAAAATTTTTCCAAGCTTTATAACCATACAAATCATGCTTTACATTTAACCAAAACATGATTTAAAGCATTACAACATTTAAACAACAACAATTCATCATCAACTACACATGGTAACCCACGGTTTTACCCTTGGAAAACCAACCAAAATTTTGTTTTTCTTTAAACAAAATGCATGGTTTTTCTTCTAATCACACCCTTAGCAAAACCCAAGCACCAAATCAACCAAAACAAATCACAAATTTTCTCATCTTCACACTATTCATCCCACGGATTTAAGGGAGAAAAATCAAGAAAAAATGCAAATCAAAGAAGGTTACCTTGCTTTCTTGCTTCCTTTGACTTCAATGAAGTGTTTGACACCACTTTTGTGAAGAAAACTTGGAAGATTTGCTTGGTTCTCCTTGGTGGCTCACGGGTACACAATGGACAACACTTAGAATTTTTTCTCTTATGTTTTTGGCTTTGAAATGTTTCGGTCACTTTTGTTCCAAATGTTGCCGACTTAAGCACAAAGGAAGCCAATTAACTTAGCTTCCAACCAATGAAAAATCAACACTTTTCAAGCCATTTATTTCCAAATTTTTCAAAAATTTAATTTGGCTAATTTTGGTCAAATCTTGGCCTTTAGATCAAAAAGTGAATCAATCTTGGCCATTAATGCCACCAACCACCATAATTTTCACATTTAATAAATTTGCTTTATGATGTCATAAATGCAAAGTAAGGTGTTGACTTTGACTTTACTATTCACATTAATTCGACTACTTTTTGACTGATGTCGGTTCGAGCCGAAATTTTCCTGAAATCGTCCTAGCGGGTTCCTGAGGCCTCTTGTGCAGTCGGATCAATTTATACTGCTTCCATTTGATGAAAATCAATCCCGGAAGTTTTTCATCTTTTAGTGCATCATAATGCACCGGTTAGGGTTTTTAATTCCATTTTTGGCACCGTTCCACCCGTTTCAATTCAATGAATTTTATCAACATTGAATTCTTACTTGTCAGTATTGTTAGAACATTTTAATACATTCTAAACAATATAAATACATTTATTTCACTCTTTAAATAGTACAAATTGTTATATACATACATTTGTACATTTTCTTCCGAGAATGCTAGAATTTCCCGATTGTCACATTCACCCCTTCTTATAAAATTTTTGTCCTCGAAAATTAGAACAAGTGGGGGTATAAACTCCTCATCTCGTCTTCTCGTTCCCATGTAGCTTCTTCAATGTTATGATTTTTCCACAAAATCTTCACTTGTGGAATTGTCTTATTCCTCAGTACTTTCTCTTCACGAGCCAGTACCCGAATAGGTTGTTCTTCATATGTCAAATCCTCATGGATCTGAATAGGTTCATGCTTCAATACATGGGACGGATCTGGTATATACTTTCTCAGCATCGACACATGAAATACATTATGCACTACCGACAATTTAGGAGGTAACGCTAATCTGTAAGCAACCTTTCTAATGCGTTCGATAATTTTATAAGGTCCAATATATCTTGGACCCAGTTTCTCCTTCTTACCGAAATGCATAATCCCCTTCATAGGCGATCCCTTAAGAAACACGAAGTCTCCTTCATCAAATTCCAAGGATCTTCGCCTCTTATCTGCATAACTCTTTGGTCGACTTTGCACAATTTTCATTTGATGCTGAATTCTAGCAACTGCATCGGAAGTCTCTTGTATGAAATCCGTCTTATGCAACTGCTTCTCTCGCAAATCATACCAATGTATCGACGATCTGTACTTCCGTCCATACAAAGCCTCATAAGGTGCCATACCTATGGAAGCTTGGTAACTATTATTGTACGAGAATTCAATTAATGATAACTTCTCGTTCCAATTTCCCGTAAAATCCATTACACAAGCTCGAAGCATGTCCTCTAATGTCTGAATGGTCTGCTCCGACTGTCCGTCTGTTTGCGGATGAAATGCTGTACTTAGTCTCAATTCAGTACCCATGGCTTCTTGCACACACTTCCAGAAATTTGAAGTGAATCGTGCATCTCGATCTGATACAATGGATTTTGGTACTCCATGTAATCTGACGACATGAGTTATATACAACTGAGCAAACTTTTCCAACGAAAAAGTCATCTTGACAACTATAAACCGTGCTGTCTTGGTCAGTCTGTCCACAATAACCCAGATAGCATCATAACCTTCTCGGGTTTTTGGTAGTCCCACTACAAAATCCACCGTAATGTGTTCCCATTTCTATTCAGGAATCTCCAAAGGTTCCAATCTTCCTACTGGATGTTTATGTTCCGCTTTGATTCTCTGACAGGTCATGCATCTGCTCACAAATTTCACTATATCGTTCTTCATCCCTTTCCACCAGAACTGTAACTTCAAATCCTGATACATCTTACTAGCTCCGGGATGAACTGAATATGGTGTCTCATGGGCTTCTGACATGATCCATCTTCTAAATTCCTTATCAACTGGAACATTAATTCTTCTATGATAAAGGATCATTCCATCCTTGGAAATTCCTTCTTGAGAACTTGTCATTCTTGGATCTCGTCTTTGAGCTTCCTTTATATCCTCAAACAATGATGATTCCACTTGGAGTGCAGCCAATCTTCCGGATATCAGCTCCAAGTTCAAGGAGTTTATCTCTTGCTGCAATGGCTTCGGAAGCCTTTTTATTGGTAGCTGGTGCGATATGGTAGACTTTCTACTTAAAGCATCCGCTACACGGTTGGCCTTCCATGGATGATATAGGATTTCACAATCATAATCCTTTACTAGTTCCAACCATCGTCTGTGTCGCATATTGAGCTCATTTTTCATGAAGAAATACTTCAGGCTTTGGTGATCAGTAAAAATATGACACTGAGCTCCATAGAGATAGTGTCGCCAAATTTTAAGTGCGAACACTACTGCAACAAGTTCAAGGTCATGCGTAGGGTAATTCCTTTCATGATCCTTTAATTGACAGGAAGTGTAGGTAATCACTTTGCCGCCTTGCATCAGGACTGCTCCCAATCCTATTTTGGATGCATTAATGTAGATCACAAACTTCTCCCCTTCAGTACGAAGTGTAAGGATTAGTGCGCTTGTCAGCCGTCTCTTTAACTCCTGGAAGCATCTTTTGCATTCCATAGTCCACTCATACTTCCTTTCATTGCGTGTAAGAGTAGTAAGAGGTACAGCTAATCACGCGAATCCCTCTACAAATCTCCGATAATAACCAGCTAACCCCAAGAAACTGCGTATTTCCGTCACACTCTTAGGTGCAGGCCATTGGTTAATTGCATCTACCTTCGTCGGATCTACAGCAATACCTTCCTGGGACACAACATGTCCGAGGAAATGTAGTCTGTCCAGCTAAAACTCGCATTTTGAGAATTTGGCATACAGTTGATGCTTCCTTATAGTATGCAACACGATCCTCAGATGCTCCTTGTGCTCCTCATGAGTCTTTGCGTATATAAGAATGTCATCAATGAATACAATGATAAACTTATCCAAATACTCTTTAAAAATTCTATTTATCAAGTCCATAAATGCTGCTGGTGCATTTGTTAATCCGAATGGCATCACAAGGAACTCATAATGATCATAACGAGTCCTAAACGCTGTCTTAGGAATATCACTTTCTTTAATTCTCAGCTGGTGATATCCTGATCGTAAGTCGATCTTGGAAAATACCGCTACGCCTTTTAATTGGTCGAATAAGTCATCAATTCTAGGTAATGGATACCTATTTTTTATTGTAACCTTATTCAACTCTCGGTAATCAATGCACAAACGGAACGTTCCATCCTTTTTCTTGACGAACAACACAGGTGCACCCCACGGAGAATAACTTGGTCTGATAAATCCCTTGTCCAAAAGCTCCTTTAGTTGTTCCTGCAGCTCCTTTAACTCCACTGGAGCCATACGGTATGGTGCTTTGGAAATAGGTGCCGTTCCAAGCATCAACTCAATTTCGAATGAGATTTCTCTCTCTGGAGGTATCCCTGGTAACTCTTCTGGAAATACGTCAAGAAATTCCTTAACAATAGTAACATCTTCAGGTTGAAGTTTCTGTTCCTCTGTAGTGTCCATCACATATGCCAGATATCCCATACAACCACTGGCCATCAGCTTACTTGCTTTCAGTGAACTGATCATCATCTTCCTAGGTTTTTGAGAAGTATCAACATATTCGAAACTCTCTTCTTCCTCGGGTTGGAATACTATCTTTCGATTTCGGCAGTCGATCGTAGCTTGATATTTCCCTAGGAAGTCCATGCCTAGAATCACATTGTAATCCACGATCTTCATTACAATCAACTCAGCATATAGTTCCCTATTTGTCACATATACTGGTACATGAGGTAGCTAGTAATTAGACAACGATACTTCCCCAAAGGGTAAAGCTGTCTTAAATACTCTTCCCATATAGTCCTTAAGAAGTCCTATCTTGTCAGCAAATTCATAGGAAACAAAAGAATGCGTAGCATCGAAATCGAATAGTACAGAAGCTACATGACTAGCGACAGGAAGCTGACTTGTCACCACATTTGATGTTCCTGCCTCTGCATCCTCCTTGGTGTAGGCCATCACACGAGCATCAACACGTGGCACACGCTCCTGGCATTGCAGCCTTACTGGAGACTCTTCAACTCTGGCCTGAAGGGAATGAGCTTGTGGGCGTGTCTGGTGCAGTTGGGAAGTACCTTGTACACCTTGCCTATTGTTTGGACAGTTCCTGGCGTAATGACCTTCCTTTCCACATTCATAACAAACAAGTGGCCCAAATCTGCATTGCCCAAAATGTCTTTTCCTGCATGTAGGACAATTTTGCACATTGGATTCCGCATTACCAGCTATTCTTCGCAACTGGTTTCGCTTATTGCCCTGGCGATTTCCAGAAAAATTGCCTTTCCTCTTGTTTTGCTGGGATCCTTGATTATTGCCCTGGCTTGATTTAGCATTCTGATTTGGCTTGCTTGATTGACCAGCTTGTGTAGGCTTAGCCAAGGCCCTCTCCTTCTTTTTGGCCTCCCAGTGCTTCTCTCTTTCTTTTTTCTGTCGGGCTACATGAAACTCAGCTCTGATGGCCCGACTAACACAATCTGCTGCAGAAGTAGGCAGTACCTGTCCAGTATCTACCAATGCAGCAATTTTTGGCTAGAACATCCCTATCATTTTCTGTATTTTCTCCCTCTCAATAGGGACTACATAGGGACATAAGCGGGATAACTGGTCGAACTTTCTACAAACTTCACTCACCGACTTATTTCCTTGCGTCAATTCTGAGAACTCTTTCTGCTGTTGTCTCAGAGATGCAGGGTCATAATATTTCTGGTTAAATTCTTCAAGAAATTCTGCCCAACTCATGGTAGACACTTTTCTTCTCATTCACACAGTGTCCCACCAAAAACGAGCATCTTTTCTCAACATAAAAGACGCACATGCAACCTTCTCTTGGTCAGTTAAGTTCATGAATTCCATGATCACTTGCAAGGATGACAACCAGTCTCCAGCCTCTAGAGGATTTGTGGACCCTTCAAATTCTGGCGGCCTCATACGCCTGAATCTTTCATAGAGGGGTTCCAGATTTAATACCGGTTGTGGTTCAGGAACTCTCTCAAGTACAGCATTTGGAGGAATAACCGGATCTACCTCAGCTTCCTGTTCTACTTGGGTACCTTCAGAACCTTGCCTCTGTTCTAACTCCTCAACTCGTTGACTCAGATTAGCATTTTCCTGCATCTGAGCTTCTAGTAAGGCTTGTATCTGATCTAATCTCTCCATGATATTAGGACGTCGTTCTCATCCCTCTGGTCGATTCCACAAATCCACCATCTTGCTTATTATCCTATTATAGCACAATAATTCACCGTTAGCTTTTCCATGACCACATTCGTAAAATCATATAAATTTACAAAATTCAGGGTAATGTAAAGCCACATCATCGTAACACATCCTCATACAACATATAATCATTTTGATATTTCATTCATAGCAAAACATTTATATATCATACATAACCAACACTAGTCATATATACATCGGCCATCATATACATCTTGGCCACAAGTCTATACAAAAGAGCTTTTGTCTATAAGCTAATTATGTACATGCATACATCTACTGGTCACACATCCCCTGTGTCTGGGACTAGAGGAAATTCTTCTGGATCCTCATCGTCATCTGGATCATCTGAGTCATCACCACCCCTAGGCAATGCTCCCTATCCTGAGTCATCACCTCCTCGTGGTCTAGACGGTCCGACCTCATGATCATTCATCATTCTTCTCGGCCCAAAGATGCGTGCCATCATCTCATCTTGACCCAGTGTCTCTTGTCGACTCTGCGTCAGATGCTCAATCAAAATCTCCCTCTCGATCGTCCTGATCGTCACTACAAACTCTTGGAGCGTAGGAGGATATAGCTTAATCACCCTCTGTCTCAACTCCATGGGTAAACCTCTCCAGAAAAGCTCACAACAGTTTGCTTCAGTGAGGTTGGGCAACAGACATCTCCTCCTAATGGTCTCCTCAAATCGTGCTGCGTAAGACATAACTGTCTCACCAAACAACATGACCATCCTCTCTGTCTGGAGAATATAATCCCTAACCTCATTAAATCCAGGATACACGGGTGTAACTACCTCTCGTGTCTCTGGAGGTGCAGGAGTCGGTGTCGGATCCTTAGATGGAAACTGATCAGCCAATCGCTGACAGAACTCAGCCCAACTGAATCCCAACAGAATCTCCTAATCGTAATAATCCCAAAATACTCGAGCATCTCCTTGAAACATACTTATGGCCAACTGGATCCACATCTCTCGATCAATGTCGCACATCACCATAATCCTCTCTACGTCTCCATCGACTGCCGTCCACCATCAAACATAGGGGGACTACTAGCTCTGAATGCCTGTACTGCCTAAGCTGAAACTCTCACCCCAATATGTTGGCGTCCACCAACAACTGGAATGTCCACTATTACAGGTGGATGAAGTATCGGTCGAGGTTGTACTACATCTACTGGAGTTGGTGCTGGTGCTGGAGGTCTCTCTGGCACCTGGGGTCTAACTACTGGTCGTTGGGAAATAGATGGCCTCACAATAGGTCTTGTCCATACCCGTAACACCCCTCTCGGTCGTGGTAGCGGCGGTCTCACATAAGGAGGTCTGGTCATCTTGCTACCTATAAGATAATTATTTTCATATAAGAAATAATTCACTAAACTGAAATAAATTACTTACTTGGATAACAGTGCAGGATGGGTGAAGTGTCAAATCAAGATATGGTCAACACTGCTCTGATATACCAGCTGTGACGATAGTCGGTAATCTAAACTAGACCAATCGTAAATCCGCTCTGATACCAACTGTGGCAGTAGTTGGTAATCTAAACTAAACCAACCGTAAACCCGCTCTGATACCAACTGTGGCGGCCCACCCCTCGTAGAGATCATACAATACTATTACAATTAAGCTTTATCGCTGACTGCGATAGATTGTACTCTCATGGATCACTGGCTAATCTATCTCTCTTTAAATCATGACGTTTTTGGGAAATTTTTTTTTTAAAACATCATGTAAAATATTATCCACTAATCACTTTGTTTAAGGACAAAGTAATTTACATAATACAGTACTTTCGTAAAATATATATTATTACAAAAGACTGTTTCTTTTTCCCTTCTCTTTTATCCCTTAGCGGAAAGACTCTGGCAGGACCATATCCCTGGCCTCCTATCCCATTTGACACGTGCTATCCCATCCGCCATCCAGTCATACAAAACTACTGAGCTGGTCGCTTACATGCAACATAAGCAAAAACGGTGAGCTACAGGCTCAGTAAGTTCAAACATGAAAGAAATAAAATTTCTATGAATATTACTATTCATCATGAATAGTAATGTTGACCACTATTTATATATAAATAGTAACTTTGACCACTATTCATTATGAATAGTAAGTTTGACCACAACACAGTATATCACAGTACATCAACCACGATGTTAGTACTCTCACGAAACTGTCTTATGCTCAATTATGGCATAGTTTCAGTTTTAGGTAATTATCTTTAATTATGTTCTGGTTTTGAGCTCAGGTTGGCAGTATCATTTAAGTGCACATGACTGTGAGCGGTACATTAGCGCTGGCCTCCATAGCCTTAATCTCATAGCCCCGAAGGCAAATTATACATGACTGGGACCAGTACATCGGTGCTGACCTCCACAGCCTTAATCTCATCATCATAGCCCCGAAGGTAAAATTTACCTCCCTGTACGGAAGGCTGGTACGTCAAAAGTGGTTTCATTACCGACCTTTTAAAATTCTAACCCGGTGACTTCATATTGCCCCGTGGTTAGGAATAGTTCACATTTTAAATTTTAGGTGAGTGAGTTTCATTAACCTCGCTCTAGTGCCCGAAGCACAATTTATTATGTGTCCCATTCTCAATAGTGCCCCTAGCAAATTTCGTCTCTCTCTCTACTCTATGATAGTGCCCTTAACACATATGTACCTAACTTATAGTTAGTACATCAAAGTTAGCAACAATAATGCTATATGTTGCAGACAGATAAATGTCTGAACTTACCTTATCAGTTTTTTCCCCTTTTCCTTTCCTGGATCTTTAATCGCTCTCCTTGCGGGTCGATTTTGGGATCCTACAGACAAAACCTTGTCTGTTAATTTCATTTCCATTTATAGCTTTTATTTTTCATTAAAAAGCTTAAATAAAACCTATTTATAACTTTTTAGGCTTTATTTATCATTTTCCCCATTTTTCTCAACTTTTGCAAAATTACGATTTTTGCCCTATATTTTGGCAAAATTACAATTATGCCCCTGAAGGAATTTTCTCAATCCAGACTGCATTTTTGGCTCTCAGGAACTTTTCTGACTCTTTTCTATTCATTACCGGGTTCGTTTCTATTTTATTTCCACTTTTCACTTTCCCGATCCTCGGGAAGCACTATTCCGACCCTTACATCGGTTTAGTGATTTTCTAACGTTTTGGAGCCTCAAATGGACGTTTTACTAGTATTTAAAACGTTCATCTAGATGTTCCCAATCTAGGTCTCCGAGGCTCGGATTTTCCGTACCCGGCTCGGATTTTCCATACCCGACTCGGACCTTTACTTCGTTTCCCAAAAACACCCCCCCTCGGGGTCGGTTTTTCAGTTTCACTTGCGTTTTACATTTTTAAGGGGACGGGTTACTATTCATGAACCTCCCCTTAGGTTTTCCTTATTCAATTTTCCTTTAGGGACTCGGGTTTCTGACCCGACCCTAAACTTTTATTTTTAATTCCCTTTTTACCCGAAATTCCGTTTTCGAAATTTCGGCAGCATTTCGGCGTAAATTTAAGGCTAAAGGCGTTAGGTACGCCTCGAACCATATGTACCTACCATGTATTATACCACAAGCCTATTTTATGTAAAAGTTTCCCAAACTTTTACATAAAAGCTCACAAAATTTCAATTCACATTTTGAACCACATTCCACAAAACTTCTTTCAATTTTGCACTTGGTTTTAGCCACGGTTTTCATACTCAAAACCTAACCAAAACTTTTCAATTTTTCAACCAAATTTTAGGCTATTCCAATGTCATTATCTAGCACATTTTCAAGCCATTTTCCATGCATTTTTCAACACAATTCTTAGGGTTTTTTCACCATTATAACCCACGGCCATTTAAGAGAAAACATGCACCAAATTTTTGTTTCATGCTTTCAATCACATAACCATCATTTTCATAATTAAATGCATGACTTAAACTATCCAAACATCAAGTGAATCATGCAAAAATGTTCACCAAACCCTAATTAAAACCCACGGCCATTTTAGGGTTTTTAATTCCAAAATTTTTCCAAGCTTTATAACCATACAAATCATGCTTTACATTTAACCAAAACATGATTTAAAGCATTACAACATTCAAACAACAACAATTCATCATCAACTACACATGGTAACCCACGGTTTTACCCTTGGAAAACCAACCAAAATTTTGTTTTTCTTTAAACAAAATGCATGGTTTTTCTTCTAATCACACCCTTAGCAAAACCCAAGCACCAAATTAACCAAAACAAACCACAAATTTTGTCATCTTCACACTATTCATCCCACGGATTTTAGGGAGAAAAATCAAGAAAAAATGCAAACCAAAGAAGGTTACCTTGCTTTCTTGCTATCTTTGACTTCAATGAAGTGTTTGACACTGTAGGAAAATAAATCGGTAAAAACGTATCAGAGTGGCGCAGCGGAGCAATAAAAATTTTTAGATCGTTAAATATCTCATGATGCCATATACAATAAACCATCAACAATTAAAACTCATACCTCAAGGACGCCAATCTTGCAGGAGGAGAATGACCGGAGGCTTCAACCAACTAGCCTTCTCTACTATTCTCCAATTCCCGAATGGCTGAGTGTGTGGGCACTCTGAACCTCGATCGGTATGCTAGCACTGCTAGTCTTCTTCCAACCACCCAGATCTTTAAAGAACTTTATTGTCACGATGAGCTGTGCAACAATAAGCCTGCTCACCTGAGAGTCTGTGGTCTGAGAGAACTGGAGTGGTAGGTCCTCTATTTATAGACCTGCATGAGGTGATTCTCTGAATTTGAATTGGATTAGGAAAAGATATTTTCCCTTATTCATAACCAAAAAATCTGAATTTTCCAAGGGAGAATCTCAACAATAAAATTCAGTTTTTCTTAGGATAAATCCAATCCAAATCTAAACAAGATTTTAACTAGAATTTTATCTCCCTTTTTCAACCCAAAAAATCTGAAAATTACAAGGAGAAAATCTCCTAAACATTTCGGCCATTATGGATAAGGGAGAATCAAAAATTCCATTAGGATTTTCAAGCTTGAATCTTGTCTCAACCTTATCCAAAATAACCGAATTTTCCTAGGAGATTTTCTCCCTATTTTCGGCCACTTTTCAGGGAAGGAGAGAATCCAAATTCAACTGGGATTGAAACTTGAATTTTTCCCTTGAATCTTATCCACAAAAAACTGAAATTTCCTTGAGGATTATCCTCAAAATTTCGTGCAACATTTGTTAGGATTTGGATTCAAAATTCAAGTAGGATTCTAACAAGATTATCCTCTCCAAATCCAACTCAAATTCGAATTTCAAATCTCTGGATTTTCCACAACAAATTCGAATCCTACTTGGACTATGATTCAAAATTTGAATTTCAAATTTCAAATTCAAATTTCAAATGCAAATTTGAAATTTGAAATTTAAATTTCAAATTCAAATTTCAAATTCGAATTTCAAATTCAAATTTCAAATTCAAATTTCAAATTTCAAATTTCAAAATTCTAATTTCAAATTCCACAAAACGGTTGTGTTTCATATTTTTGTTCTCATGGATAATTTTCTACAACTCCAATCCAATCTCAAATAAAATCATGGCAACTTTATTTGGAGTTCGAATAATTGTGTACTCTATTATCCAAAACAAAATCTGAATCCAACCGGAGAGAATCTTGTCTACCAATATAATCCTGTGTCATCACCATCCATGCATCATAAACCAGCCAATAGCATACACAATTCAATTTGCCAAACGTTAAGAAATTATGTGGAGCTAGTAGAGGTACTGATTGGACATATATAATCGGGCTCCCGCAAATCCATATGATCATCATTCTTTTACCAAACAACTCAATCATATGATCACTAGTTTCAGAGTCACACCACTATAAACCTGAAACTGAACTCCCAATTATTTACCGTATTACGTAAGCCTGTGACAAGCTATTGTCCAATGACCTTGTCATGTATGCAGAACCCTCATATGATATCCATGATCAGCCTTAGGCCAAAGTCTGTTTAATCCTACTAATCAGGCTATCTTAAAGTTCCATTATACTACCAAATAAAGAAAATGATTATTCACCATATGTGAATAAGAAGTCATCCGCCTAGCAGATGACCCAAGGCCTTGTCCATTTTCACATTCAGTATAATGCTTTTAGGAGGATACCCTTAACTCCTCATTAGAGCTATGATTCCAATATCTGTAAACGAACCCTTCATCGTATACAAGTCATGCACCCAACGAACCGGTCTATAAGCTTACTACCTGTGAGACGCTTTAGCCATTGGAACATCAAAGTACACAAGTCATATATATGAAGCTGTCCTTTTACTCATGATTAAGGTTACTGCATAATGAACGTCAAAAGCAGATTGATCTACTCAAAGCGGACTTCGTAGATCAATCACGCTTTAGTCCCGGTCTAATATGTCACCACCAAGCAACATATCTATGTCTCTACTTGGGAGTTCAGCTCCAGACAGTCAAGACAAACCATCCCCTCCAAGGCTTTAGACAACATAATAGTCTTAACATGAGTTAGATGCTCGGTCTAACCCCATAGACAACAGACCATAGTTTAGACCGCTAACTTTAGAACATTGTCTTCTCGCATGCAAAAATCCATTGCATGCAACGTTCTAACAGTTTAACACAAGCAGTCAGGGAGCCATATTTGCTTACATTTACTTTAACATGTAAATAAGACGAGGACAGATAGCAATGTAATGAATAACCTCTATATATAATCTTATTATCTAGTTCAAAATAAATACGTCAAAAATGTCTCTAATGCTTAGGGCATTTCCTAACAATCTCCTACTTGCCCTAAGCCAGCAGATGTGCCATGTTACGCATCCCCATCGCCTCTATGTGCCTCTCAAACCTTCTAGCCACCAAAGTCTTAGTAAAGAGATCGGCGATGTTGTCCTCGGATGCGATCTTACATACATCCACTTGCCCTGTCTCCTCATGCCCTCTAATAATATGATATCTCCGATCGATGTGCTTGGTCCTCTTGTGGTGCCGAGATTCCCTTGTGTTGGCAGTAGCCCCTGTATTATCACAGTAAAGTGTGATAGGCTTGTCAACACCCGGAATGACCTCAAGGTCTCTAAAGAACTTGCGGAGTCAAACCGCTTCTTTAGATGCCTCAACCGCAGCCACATATTCAGCCTCCATAGTAGAGTCAGCTGTGCAGCCCTGCTTCACGCTCCTCCACACAATGGCGCCTCCTCCAAGTAAAAACACTGATCCAGATGTTGATTTCCTCGAATCCTTATAAGTCTGGAAGTCTGAGTCCGTGTATCCTACGGGTGTTAGGTCCCCTCCAGAATACACCAGCATATAATCCCTCGTTCTCTTAAGATACTTGAGTATATGCTTTACTACTTGCCAGTGCTTAGTTCCAGGATTCGCTTGATATCGACTCACCATACCTACTGCAAAACATATGTCCGGGCGAGTGCAAAGCATAGCGTACATAAGGCTACCCACAGCGGATGCATAAGGGACCTTACTCATACGCTCTCTTTCTTCCGATGTCTTGGGACAGTCATCCAATGAAAGAGTTAGACCGGCAATAGAAGGTTGCGAACCTTTCTTTGCCTCGTGCATTGCATATTTGTCAATTATTTTATCTATGTATGAAGCTTGGGATAACTCTATCATTTTGTTCTTTCGATCTCTGAAGAGACGAATGCCTAGAACATAATTAGCTTCTCCCAAGTCCTTCATGTCAAACTGCTGGTGTAACCAAAGCTTGACCGATGATAAGTTCCCTACATCATTCCCAATGAATAGTATATCATCAACATAGAATATCAGAAAGACCACTTTTCCATCCTTAATACGTTTATAAACACAAGGTTCATCAACGTTCTGATCAAAACCAAATGTCTTAATCGCTTGATCAAACCTCTGGTTCCATGAGCAGGATGCTTGCTTTAATCCATAAATGGATCTAAGCAACTTGTAGACTTTCCTTTCTTGGCCTTTCGCTACGAACCCTTCGGGCTATATCATATAGATACACTCTTCAAGATGGCCATTCAAGAATGCCGTCTTGACATCCATTTGCCAGATCTCATAATCGAGAGCCGCAGCAATGGACAGAAGAATACGGATAGACTTCAGCATAGCAACAGGCAAAAAGGTTTCATCGTAATCGATTCCAGCCTTTTGCGTGTATCCCTTTGCAACCAGTCTAGCTTTGAAAGTTTCCACTCTCCCTTCCGCATCCTTCTTTCTTTTGTAGACCCATTTGCATCCAATGGGTTTTATCCCATCCAGCAAATCTACAAGTTCCCAAACAGAGTTGGATTTCATAGAATCCATCTCATTGTTCAAAGCTTGTTTCCAAGATTTAGAATCAACATCATTTATAGCTTCATCATATGTGACCGGATCTTCCTCATGCTCATGAGCCTCGGCCTGGTATACCTCAGCATCATACATGAAGAAATTAGGTTTTTTTGAAACCCTCCCACTACGACGAGGCACCCTAAATTGTTGATCGTCTGTAGGTCTTTCACTGGAACTCAGACTTGCGTCCAAGACCGAAATCTGTGGAGCAGTTCTTTCACCTGATAACTCCTCTTGCACCACTTTGCTTCGAGCCTTAAAGTCATTCGTGTGACTTTCCTCCAAGAATGTCACATGGGTTGAGACAATGACTTTTTGTTCCTTCGGGTTATAGAACAGGCCTCCTTTAGTTCCTGTTGGATACCCTACAAACATGCACAATTCTGATCTTGGTTCCAACTTCTTCGCATCCCCATCCAGTACATGTGCCGGGCAGCCCCATATTCTCATATGTCCAAGGGAGGGCTTCCTGCCACGCCACAATTCATACGGAGTTCTGGGAATTGATTTGCTCGAAACTTGGTTCAGAATATAGCACGCCGTTTGTAAACCATATTCCCAAAATGATAATGGCAGTGTTGAGTAACTCATCATGGACCGTACCATATCCAATAAGGTCCTATTTCTCCTTTCAGTTACACCATTCTGTTGTGGAGTACCAAGTGCAGTCAATTGGGATAATAACCCATTCTCTACAAGATGTCCTAGAAATTCGTCAGAGAGGTATTCGCCACCTCGATCAGATTGAAGTGTTTTTATGGATTTATCCAATTGCTTTTCCACTTCCGCACGATACTCCTTGAACTTGTCAAAGGTTTCGCTCTTGCGGTGCATCAGATACACATATCCATACCTCGAGTAATCATCTATAAAAGAGACATAATACTCGAACCCTCCTCGTGCTGTGACGTTCATGGGGCCACATACGTCAGCATGCACAATTTCTAAGAGCTCCTGAGCCCTTGTACCCTTAGCACCAAAAGACCTCTTAGACATCTTACCCTCGAGACAAGACTCACATTGGGGATGACGTACCTCCTCTAGAGATTCCAGAGGACCATCTTTCACCAATCTTTGAATCCTATCCTGATTAATATGACCAAGTCTTAAATGCCAAAGATACGCCTTGTTAGAGTGAGAAACTTTCAACCTTTTAGAGTTATCAGTTAATTCAGTGTCAAGCAGTGAGTACATCTTTGGTTTGATCAAATATAGGTTTCCATCCATCCATCCAGAACAGATAAAAGACTTATTTCTACGAATATCAACTCTTTTACTAAAAGAGACTGAATAAGAATCCTTTATTAAACAAGCTACCGATATAAGGTTCCTCCTAAAATTAGGAACATAAAAACAGTCTTTTAATAAAATAAACCTAAATTGATCAAAATAAAGGTAAACATCTCCCACTGCCTCAGCCACCACCAAGCTGCCGTCCCCAGTTCGCAACGAGAGGCTCCTATCATGTATACTTTGTTAGGAAATGCCCTAAGCATTAGAGACATTTTTTATGTATTTATTTTGAACTGGATAATAAGATTATATATAGAGGTTATTCATTACATTGCTATCTGTCCTCGTCTTATTTACATGTTAAAGTAAATGTAAGCAAATATGGCTCCCTGACTGCTTGTGTTAAACTGTTAGAACGTTGCATGCAATGGTTTTTTGTATGCGAGAAGACAATGTTCTAAAGTTAGCGGTCTAAACTATGGTCTGTAGTCTATGGGGTTAGACCGAGCATCTAACTCATGTTAAGACTATTATGTTGTCCAAAGCCTTGGAGGGGACGGTTTGTCTTGACTGTCTGGAGCTGGACTCCCAAGTAGAGACATAGATATGTTGCTTGGTGGTGACATATTAGACCGGGACTAGAGCGTGATTGATCTACGAAGTCCGCTTTGAGTGGATCGATCTGCTTTTGACGTTCATTATGCAGTAACCTTAATCCTGAGTAAAAGGACAGCTTCATGTATATGACTTGTGTACTTTGATGTTCCAATGGCTAAAGCGGCTCACAGGTAGTAAGCTTATAGACCGGTTCGTTGGGTGCATGACTTGTATACGATGAATGGTTCATTTACAGATATTGGAATCATAGCTCTAATGAAGAGTTAAGGGTATCCTCTTAAAGGCATTATATTGAATGTGAAAATGGACAAGGCCTTGGGTCGTTTGCTGGGCGGATGACTTCTTATTCACATATGCTGAATAATCATTTTCTTAATTCGGTAGTGTAATGGAACTTTAAGATAGCCTGATCAATAGGATTAAATGGACTTTGGCCTAAGGCTGATCATGGATATCAATGAGGGTTCTGCATACATGACAAGGTCATTGGACGATAGCTTGTCACAGGCTTACGTAATACGGTAAATAATTGGGAGTTCAGTTTCAGGTTTATAGTGGTGTGACTCTGAAACTAGTGATCATATGATTGAGTAGTTCGGTAAAAGAATGATGATCATATGGATTTGCGGGAGCCCGATTATATATGTCCAATCAGTCCCTCTACTAGCCCCACATAATTCCTTAATGTTTGGCAAATTGAATTGTGTATGCTATTGGCTGGTTTATTATGCATGGATGGTGATGACACAGGATTAGGATGGTAGACAAGATTCTCTCCGGTTGGATACAGATTTTGTTTTGGATAATAGAGTACACAATTATTCGAACTCCAAATAAAGTTGCCACGATTTTATTTGAGATTGGATGGAGTTGTAGAAAATTATCCATGAGAACAAAAATATGAAACACAACTGTTTTGCGGAATTTGAAATTTGAATTTTGAAATTTGAAATTTGAAATTTGAATTTGAAATTTGAATTTGAAATTCGAATTTGAAATTTAAATTTGAAATTGGAATTTGAAATTTGAATTTGAAATTTAAAATTCAAATTTTGAATCACAGTCCAAGTAGGTTTCGAATTTGTTGTGGAAAATCCACAAGGTTTGAAATTCGAATTTGAGTTGGATTTGGAGAGGATAATTTTGTTAGAATCCTACTTGAATTTTGAATCCAAATCCTAACAAATGTTGCACGAAATTTTGAGGATAATCCTCAAGGAAATTTCGGATTTTTGTGGATAAGATTCAAGGGAAAAATTCAAGTTTCAATCCTAGTTGAATTTGGATTCTCTCCTTCCCTGAAAAGTGGTCGAAATTAGGGAGAAAATCTCCTAGGAAAATTCGGTTATTTTGGATAAGGTTGAGATAAGATTCAAGCTTGAAAATCTTAGTGGAATTTTTGATTCTCCCTTATCCATAATGGCCGAAATTTTTAGGAGATATTCTCCTTGTAATTTTCAGATTTTTTGGTTTAAAAAAGGGAGATAAAATTCTAGTTAAAATCTTGTTTAAATTTGGATTGGATTTATCCTAAGAAAAACCGAATTTTTTGTTGAGATTCTCCCTTGGAAAATTTGGATTTTTTGGTTATGGATAAGGGAAAATATCTTTTCCTAATCCAATTCAAATTCAGAGAATCACCTCATGCAGGTCTATAAATAGAGGTCCTACCACTCCAGTTCTCTTAGACCACAGACTCTCAGGTGAGCAGGCTTATTGTTGCACAGCTCATCGTGACAATAAAGTTCTTTAGAGATCTGGGTGGTCAGAAGAAGACTAGCAGTGCTAGCATACCGATCGAGATTCAGAGTGCCCACACACTCAGCCATTCGGGAATTGGAGAATAGTAGAGAATGCTAGGTGGTTGAAGCCTCCGGTCATTCTCCTCCTGCAAGATTGGCGTCCTTGAGGTATGAGTTTTAATTGTCGTTGGTTTATTGTATATGGCATCATGAGATATTTAACGATCTAAAAATTTTTATTGTTCCGCTGCGTCACTCTGATACGTTTTTACCGTTTTATTATCATACAATTGGTATCAGAGACATCTCATGACTATGCCATGTACATAAACTAGACAATTACTTAGTCTTTTTATTTATTTATGGATTTGATATTTAGAGAGTGGCATTCTAGGGTTCCTTTATGTTGTTATCATGGATTATGTATAAAGTATGTGGTTATTTTAATTTTTGAATTATTATAAGCATGCTTGTTTATACCGGTTATGGTTCCTTAGAATTTAGAAAAATTGTATCTAGGAATTTTTATGTAACCATGGGAGCAGTTTATTAACACTATAATTTTCCCATGGATTTTATTTTTTGTCTCTTAGAATTTTTATGGTTAGAATTTTTGTACACCGGAAACGGTTTAGGAAATTTTATGTAATTATTCTTGGAGAAGATTGAGGATTGAAGACCGTAATTTATTTTTTCCAAAAAAATTAAATTTGATTTAAAGGTTGAAATTTTGATTGTGTGGAAAATTTCAATTTAATTGGGATTCAAATTAATTTTTGGAGATCCTAATAGGTAAATTGGAATATGGCACGAAAATCGAGACACGACCCCTCGGGATAGGCCGATGGGCCTTGGTGGGGCTGCAGCCCCTGCCCTCGGGTAGGATGGGGCTGCGGCAGCCCCTGTGCAGGCCAACACCACCCACGGTCGCAGGCTTGGCCTGCAGCTAAGGGTGGCCGTGGCCTGCCCAAGGCTGGCCGCAGCCTGGGCGTGCAGCCTGCCGGCTACTGCATCCAGCCTGGGCGTGCAGCCTGGCGCTGCAGGCTTGGCCTGCAGCCCGGCAAGGCTGCACATAGTGGGCAGCCGTGGGCTGCCAGCCCCTTTGGGACTGGTGGCTGCCCACGGCGGCTGCTGCCTTCAGGGGTGGCGGTTCGATGGTCCAAAATTCGAAAATATTTTGATTTTTAAATTTGAGATTTAATTTTAAATCATGTTTAAAAATATGTAATTGAAAATTTAAAATTTTTGAAATTACATATTATTACACATGATGTTTAAAATTGTTTAAAATTTAAATTTGAAATTTAAATTTGAAATTCGAATTTGGAATTTGAATTTGAAATTTAAATTTTTGGAGATTTAAATTTTAAATAATTCTTGGGATGAGAAATAAATGGAGAGGCTACATAAAGATGGATACAATAAGACGGAACAGAATTCAAGACCCAAAGAATGCTTTGGATGGAATTTTGTAATCTTTATTTTCTTTGTTCTAGGATGGAACCATGGCTTGGTTATTCTGTCAATTATTTTTTCTGTGATATGTCATAGATGTATAAATATGTATTGATGGATATTTTGTATGCATATTTGATAACATGTCATATAAGATAGGTGAGTGCCGCTCATACTATATTGATCATACATAATTTGTCAAAACTTGCATGTTTTTCAAAATATTGAGTGGTAGAGGGTTTCAAACAAAACCCACGGCCTCCATTGTTGATCCATATATGAAAGCATGGTAACTTCTCGCGTCAGTTCTGCCCTGACCATACCCCTCAGTAGGTGTTTACCGCCGCCGGTATACTAGATTGGATCTCCTATGTGGAAAACGTGTTCGGGTGCGATCCTATTCATGACCACCCCTCTGTGGCTTGGTAGGACGTGGATCGGGTTACGTAAACAATGGTTATACACTCCAGACTCGTTTAGTTATTAACCTTCCCTAGAAGCTCTGTTAACTAAACTGGTGGCCAAATAAGCGATTATTAATATATGTCTTAACCTTGGAGGATTTAAGGCAACATATATTAATTGGACGGGGTCCATGTTCCGACTATTTGTTCTCATGACCACCCCTCGGTGGCTTGGGGCAATAGGTGCTGAGAATTACCGTTGCAATGCTACATGTTTTTCAAGTTTCATGTAGGAACATACTTGTATGTTTTTATTTGCTAAATTATCTGTATATTTGCTTGGGCTTTGTAATGATGTCCAGTATAATTTTATTTCAGTTCAAAATGTCACCGACACCCCTCATTTCAATACTTACTGAGAATAAACTGAATGGCGACAATTATAAGGATTGGAAAAGAAATCTATTAATAGTTCTCAGCTGCGAGAGACACAAGTTCGTGCTGGACGAACCATGCCCACCAGGGCCAAAACCTGACACGCCGATTGAGGAGGTCCCGGTTGCCTATACTCGTTGGAGAGAATCCAATGATATAGCTCGATGCTACATACTTGCTAGCATGACGAGTGCTTTACAAAAGCAGCATGAGACTTATCAAATTGCTGGGGAGATCATGGAAAATCTGGAGGACATGTTCGGAGGCCAAGAAAAATTGCCTCGACAGTCCGCTATCACCAGTATTATGAACTCCAAGCAGAAGGCGGGTACTCCGGTGAAGGACCATATGATCACTCTAATGGGATTCTTCGCTGAGGCTGCCGAAAACAGTGCTGAGTTGGACTGTAACACCCAGATCGAGATGGTGTTCAAAACTCTGTCTAAAGATTTTGTGGGGTTTAAGGCCGCATACAATCTGGCGACAAGGGAGTTAGGACTAACCGAGCTCGTGAAGCAACTCCAAGCTTATGAGCGGATGATCAGGGATGGGGATGCTGTCCAACCCAAAGGTGAGGCCAATTTGGCGGAATCTTCCAAACCTTCACGGAAGAGGAAAAGGCCAAATCAGAAGCAAGCAGCTTCCAGTTCTTCTAATCCTCCTGTCTCGGATGGGAAGAAGAAGAAGAAGAACAAGAAGCCCAGAGACCCTAAAAAGTCCAAGTGCTTCCGTTGTGGGAAGGTAGGTCATTTCAAGAAGGCTTACCGAGAAATCCTAGCCGCCAAGGGCAAGGAAGGTAAGGAACTTCTTTACTTAGAAGCGTGTTCGGTGGAAGAATCAAAAGACACTTGGGTCATTGATTCGGGCGCCACTAATCATGTTTGTGTTTCTATGCAGGGGTTCGTGGAAACGAGAAGTCTACATGATAGGAGCCTCTCGTTGCGAACTGGGGACGGCAGCTTGGTGGTGGCTGAGGCAGTAGGAGATGTTTACCTTTATTTTGATCAATTTAGGTTTATTTTATTGATAGACTGTTTTTATGTTCCTAATTTTAGGAGGAACCTTATATCGGTAGCTTGTTTAATAAAGGATTCTTATTCAGTTTCTTTTAGTAAAAGAGTTGATATTCGTAGAAATAAGTCTTTTATCTGTTCTAGATGGATGGATGGAAACCTATATTTGATCAAACCAAAGATGTACTCACTGCTTGACACTGAATTAACTGATAACTCTAAAAGGTTGAAAGTTTCTCACTCTAACAAGGCGTATCTTTGGCATTTAAGACTTGGTCATATTAATCAGGATAGGATTCAAAGATTGGAGAAAGATGGCCCTTTGGAATCTCTAGAGGAGGTACGTCTTCCCCAATGTGAGTCTTGTCTAGAAGGTAAGATGACTAAGAGGTCTTTTGGAGCTAAGGGTACAAGGGCTCAGGAGCTCTTAGAAATTGTGCATATTGATGTATGTGGCCCCACGAACGTCACAGCACGAGGAGGGTTCGAGTATTATGTCTCTTTTATAGATGATTACTCGAGGTATGGATATGTGTATCTGATGCACCGCAAGAGCGAAACCTTTGACAAGTTCAAAGAGTATCATGCGGAAGTGGAAAAGCAATTAGATAAATCCATAAAGACACTTCGATCTGATCGAGGTGGCGAATACCTCTCCGACGAATTTCTAAGACATCTTGTAGAGAACGGGATATTATCCCAATTAACTGCACCTGGTACTCCACAACAGAATGGTGTAGCTGAAAGGAGAAGCAGGATCTTATTGGATATGGTACGGTCCATGATGAGTTACTCAACGCTGCCATTATCATTTTGGGGATATGCTTTACAAACGGCGTGCTATATTTTGAACCAAGTTCCGAGCAAATCAATTCCCAGAACTCCGTATGAATTGTGGCGTGGCAGGAAGCCCTCTCTTGGACATATGAGAATATGGGGCTGCCCGGCACATGTACTGGATGGGGATGCAAAAAAGTTGGAACCAAGATCAGAATTGTGCATGTTTGTAGGGTATCCAAAAGGAACTAAAGGAGGTCTGTTCTATAACCGGAAGGAACAAAAAGTCATTGTCTCAACCCATGCGACATTCTTGGAGGAAAGTCACATGAATGACTTTAAGCCTTGAAGCAAAGTGGTGCTAGAGGAGTTATCGGGTGAAAGAACTGCCCCACAGATTTCGGTCTTTGACGCAAGTCCGAGTTCCAGTGAAAGACCTGCAGACGATCAACAATTTAGGGTGCCTCATCGTAGTGGGAGGGTTTCTAAGAAACCTAATTTCTTCATGTATGATGCTGAGGTATACCAGGCCGAGGCTTATGAGCATGAGGATGATCTGGTCACCTATGATGAAGCTATAAATGATGTTGATTCTAAATCTTGGAAACAGGCTATGAACAATGAGATGGATTCTATGAAATCCAACTCTGTTTGGGAACTTGTAGATTTGTCGGATGGGATAAAACCCATTGGATGCAAATGGGTCTACAAAAGAAAGAAGGATGCGGAAGGGAGAGTGGAAACTTTCAAAGCTAGACTGATTGTAAAGGGATACACGCAAAAGGCTGGAATCGATTACGATGAAACCTTTTCGCCTGTTGCTATGCTGAAGTCTATCCGTATTCTTCTGTCCATTGCTGCGGCTCTCGATTACGAGATCTGGCAAATGGGTGTCAAGACGGCATTCTTGAATGGCCATCTTGAAGAGTGTATCTATATGATACAGCCCGAAGGGTTCGTAGCGAAAGGCCAAGAAAGGAAAGTCTGCAAGTTGCTTAGATCCATTTATGGATTAAAGCAAGCATCCCGCTCATGGAACCAGAGGTTTGATCAAGCGATTAAGACATTTGGTTTTAAGCAGAACGTTGATGAACCTTGTGTTTATAAACGTATTAAGGATGGAAAAGTGGTCTTTCTGATACTCTATGTCGATGATATACTACTCATTGGGAATGATGCAGGGAACTTATCATCGGTCAAGCTTTGGTTACACCAGCAGTTTGACATGAAGGACTTGGGAGAAGCTAATTATGTTCTAGGCATTCGTCTCTTTAGAGATCGAAAGAACAAAATGATAGCCTTATCCCAAGCTTCATACATAGATAAAATAATTGACAAATATACAATGCAAGAGGCAAAGAAAGGTTCGCAACCTTCTATTGCCGGTCTAACTCTTTCACTGGATGACTGTCCCAAGACATCGGAAGAAAGAGAGCGTATGAGTAAGGTCCCTTATGCATCCGCTGTGGGTAGCCTTATGTACGCTATGCTTTACACTCGCCCGGACATATGTTTTGCAGTAGGTATGGTGAGTCGATATCAAGCGAATCCTGGAACCAAGTACTGGCAAGCAGTAAAGCATATACTCAAGTATCTTAAGAGAACGAGGGATCATATGCTGGTGTATTCTGGAGGGGACCTAACACCTGTAGGATACACGGATTCAAACTTCCAGACTTGTAAGGATTCGAGGAAATCGACATCTGGATCAGTGTTTTTACTCGGAGGAGGTGCCATTGTGTGGAGGAGCATGAAGCAGGGCAGCACAGCTGACTCTACTATGGAGGCTGAGTATGTGGCTGCGGCTGCGGCTGCGGCAGAAGCGGTTTGGCTCCGCAAGTTCTTTAGAGACCTTGAGGTGATTCCAGGTGTTGACAAGCCTATCACACTTTACTGTGATAATACAGGGGCTATTGCAAACACAAGGGAATCTCGGCACCACAAGAGGACCAAGCACATCGATCAAAAATATCATATTATTAGAGGGCATGTGGAGACAGGACAAGTGGATGTATGTAAGATCGCGTTCGAGGACAACATCGCCGATCCCTTCACTAAGACTTTGGTGGCTAGAAGCTTTGAGAGGCACGTAGAGGCGATGAGGATGCGTAAATTGGCGCATCTGCTGGCTTAGGGCAAGTGGGAGATTGTTAGGAAATGCCCTAAGCGTTAGAGACATTTTTAATGTGTTTATTTTGAACTGGATAATAAGATTATATATAGAGGTTATTCATTACATTGTTATCTGTCCTCGTCTTATTTACATGTTAAAGTAAATGTAAGCAAATATGGCTCCCTGACTGCTTGTGTTAAACTGTTAGAACGTTGCATGCAATGGTTTTTTGTATGCGAGAAAACAATGTTCTAAAGTTAGCGGTCTAAACTATGGTCTGTAGTCTATGGGGTTAGACCGAGCATCTAACTCATGTTAAGACTATTATGTTGTCTAAAGCCTTGGAGGGGACGGTTTGTCTTGACTGTCTGGAGCTGGACTCCCAAGTAGAGACATAGATATGTTGCTTAGTGGTGACATATTAGACCGGGACTAAAGCATGATTGATCTACGAAGTCCGCTTTGAGTGGATCGATCTGCTTTTGATGTTCATTACGCAGTAACCTTAATCCTGAGTAAAAGGACAGCTTCATGTATATGACTTGTGTACTTTGATGTTCCAATGGCTAAAGCGTCTCAGAGGTAGTAAGCCTATAGACCGGTTCATTGGGTGCATGACTTGTATACGATGAAGGGTTCGTTTACAGATATTGGAATCATAGCTCTAATGAGGAGTTAAGGGTATCCTCTTAAAGGCATTATACTGAATGTGAAAATGGACAAGGCCTTGGGTCGTCTACTGGGCAGATGACTTCTTATTCACATATGCTGAATAATCATTTTCTTAATTCGGTAGTATTATAGAACTTTAAGATAGCCTGATCAGTAGGATTAAACGGACTTTGGCCTAAGGCTGATCATGGATATCATATGAGGGTTCTGCATATATGACAAGGTCATTGGACGATAGCTTGTCACAGGCTTACGTAATACGGTATATAATTGGGAGTTCAGTTTCAGGTTTATAGTGGTGTGACTCTGAAACTGGTGATCATATGATTGAGTTGTTCGGTAAAAGAATGATGATCATATGGATTTGCAGGAGCCTGATTATATATGTCCAATCAGTCCCTCTACTAGCCCCACATAATTCCTTAACGTTTGGCAAATTGAATTGTGTATGCTATTGGCTGGTTTATTATGCATGGATGGTGATGACACAGGATTAGGATGGTAGACAAGATTCTCTCCGGTTGGATTCAGATTTTGTTTTGGATAATAGAGTACACAATTATTCGAACTCCAAATAAAGTTACCATGATTTTTTTTGAGATTGGATTGGAGTTGTAGAAAATTATCCATGAGAACAAAAATATGAAACACAACCATTTTGTGGAATTTGAAATTTGAAATTTGAAATTTGAAATTGAAATTTGAATGTGAAATTCGAATTTGAAATTTGAAATTCGAATTTGAAATTTGAATTTGAAATTTAAAATTCAAATTTTGAATCACAGTCCAAGTAGGATTCGAATTTGTTATGGAAAATCCACAAGGTTTGAAATTCGAATTTGAGTTGGATTTGGAGAGGATAATTTTGTTAGAATCCTACTTGAATTTTGAATCCAAATCCTAACAAATGTTGCACGAAATTTTGAGGATAATCCTCAAGGAAATTTTGGATTTTTGTGGATAAGATTCAAGGGAAAAATTCAAGTTTCAATCCCAGTTGAATTTAGATTCTCTCCTTCCCTGAAAAGTGGCCGAAATTAGGGGGAAAATCTCCTAGGAAAATTCGGTTATTTTGGATAAGGTTGAGATAAGATTCAAGCTTGAAAATCCTAGTGGAATTTTTGATTCTCCCTTATCCATAATGGCCGAAATTTTTAGGAGATATTCTCCTTGTAATTTTTGGATTTTTTGGGTTGAAAAAGGGAGATAAAATTCTAGTTAAAATCTTGTTTAGATTTGGATTGGATTTATCCTAAGAAAAACCGAATTTTTTGTTGAGATTCTCCCTTGGAAAATTCGGATTTTTTGGTTATGGATAAGGGAAAATATCTTTTCCTAATTCAATTCAAATTCACAGAATCACCTCATGCAGGTCTATAAATAGAGGTCCTACCACTCCAGTTCTCTTAGACCACAGACTCTCAGGTGAGCAGGCTTATTGTTGCACAGCTCATCGTGACAATAAAGTTCTTTAGAGATCTGGGTGGTCAGAAGAAGACTAGCAGTGCTAGCATACCGATCGAGGTTCAGAGTGCCCACACACTCAGCCATTCGGGAATTGGAGAATAGTAGAGAAGGCTAGTTGGTTGAAGCCTCTGGTCATTCTCCTCCTGCAAGATTAGCGTCCTTGAGGTATGAGTTTTAATTGTTGTCGGTTTATTGTATATGGCATCATAAGATATTTAACGATCTAAAAATTTTTATTGTTCCACTGCGCCACTCTGATACGTTTTTACCGTTTTATTTTCCTACAATTGGTATCAGAGCCATCTCATGACTATGCTATGTACATAAATTAGACAATTACTTAGTCTTTTTATTTATGTATGGATTTGATATTTAGAGAGTGGCATTCTAGGGTTATCTAATTCAAATCTAAACAAGATTTTAACTAGAATTTTATCTTCTCTTATCCAATCAAAAAATTTGAAAATCCCTTTAGAAAATCCTCCAAGATTTTTCGGCCACAAAAGATAAGGGAAGAATCAAAATTCTCCTAGGATTTTCAAGCTTGAATCTTATCTCATCCTTATCCAAAATAACCGAAAATCCTCATGAGATTTACCTAATAAATTCGGCCATTCTCTAGGGAGGAGAGAATCCAAATTTAATTTGGATTGAAACTTGAATTTTTTCCTGAACCTTATCCATAAAAAATCTGAAAATTCAATGAGGATAACCCTCAAAAATTTCAACCATGTTTGTTAGGATTTGGATTCAAAATTCAAGTAGGATACAAACAAGATTTTGCTCTCCATATCCAACTCAAATTCGAATTTCATTCCTTGTGGATTTACCACAAGAAATTCGAATTCTACTTGGATTGTGATTCAAAATTTTAATTTCAAATTTTAAATTTAAATTTAAATTTCAAATTTCAAATTCAAATTTCAAATTCGAAGTTCAAATTTAAATTTCAAATTCAAATTTCAATTTCAAATTTCAAATTTCAAAGTCCACAAAACAGTTGCATTTCAAATTCTTTTTCTCATGGATTATTTTCTACAACTCCAATCCAATCTCAAATAAAATCATGGCAACTTTATTTGGAGTTCGAATAATTGTGTACTCTATTATCCAAAACAAAAACTGAATTCAATCAGAGAGAATCTTGTCCACCATCCTATTCCTATGTCAACACCATCCATGCATAATCAACTAGCCAATAGCATACACAAATCAATTTGCCAAACGTTAAGAAATTATGTGAAGCTAGTAGAGGGACCAATTGGACATATATAATTGGGCTCCCGTAAATCCATATGATCATCATTCTTTACCAAACAACTCAATCATATGATCACTAATTTTAGAGTCACACAACTATAAACTTGAAACTGAACTCCCAATTATATACCATATTACGTAAGCCTGTGACAAGCTATCGTCCAATGACCTTGTCATGTATGCAGAACCCTCATATGATATCCATGATCAGCCTTAGGCCAAAGTCCGTTTAATCCTACTGATCAGGCTATCTTAAAGTTCTATTATACTACCGAATTAAGAAAATGATTATTCAGCATATGTGAATAAGAAGTCATCCGCCCAGCAGACGACCCAAGGCCTTGTCCATTTTCACATTCAGTATAATGCCTTTAAGAGGATACCCTTAACTCCTCATTAGAGCTATGATTCCAATATCTGTAAACGAACCCTTCATCGTATACAAGTCATGCACCTAACGAACTGGTCTATAAGCTTACTACCTCTGAGACGCTTTAGCCATTGGAACATCAAAGTACGCAAGTCATATACATGAATCTGTTCATCTACTCAGGATTAAGGTTACTGCATAATGAACGTCAAAAGTAAATTGATCAACTCATAGTGAACTACGTAGATCAATCATGCTTTAATCCCAGTCTAATATGTCACCACTAAACAACATATCTATATCTCCACTTAGGAGTCTATACTCCAGACAGTCAAGACAAACCATCCCCACCATGGCTTTAGATAACATAATAGTCTTAACATGAGTTAGATGCTCGGTCTAACCCCATAGACTACAGACCTTAGTTTAGAACACTTACTTTAGAATATTATCTTCTCGCATACAAAAGTCCATTGCATGCAACATTCCAATAGTTTTAACACAAGCAGTCAGGGAGTCACATTTGCCTACATTTACTTTAACATGTAAATAGAACGAGGACAGATAGCAATATAATGAATAACCTTTATATATATAATTTTATTATCCAGTTCAAAATAAATACATTAAAATATCTCTGATGCTTAGGGCATCTCCTAACAATCTCCCACTTACCCTAAGCCTGTACATGTGCCATGTTACGCATCCCCATCGCCTCTACATGCCTCTCAAAGTTTCTAGCCACTAGAGTCTTAGTAAAGGGATCAACAATGTTGTCCTCGGACGTGATCTTACATACATTTACTAATCCTGTCTCCACGTGCCCTCTAATGTTGACTTCCTTGAATCCTTGCAAGTCTAGAAGACACAGTCCATGTATCCTACGGATGTTAGGTCCCCTCCAAAATACACCAGCATATAATCCCTCGTTCTTTTAAGATACTTGAGTATATGCTTTACTGCTTGCCAGTGCTTGGTTCTAGGATTCGCTTGATATCGACTCACTATACCTACAGCAAAACATATGTCTGGGCGCGTGCAAAGCATAGCATACATAAGGCTACTCACAGTGGATGCATAAGGAACCTTACTTATACGCTCTCTTTCTTCCGATGTCTTGGGACAGTCATCCAGTGAAAGAGTTAGACTGACAATAGAAGGTTGTGTACTTTTCTTTGCCTCTTACATTGCATATTTGTCAATTATTTTATCTATGTATGAAGCTTGGGATAACGTTATCATTTTATTCTTTTGATCTCCGAAGAGACGAATGCCAAGAACATAATTAGCTTATCCTAAGTCCTTCATGTCAAACTATTGGTGTAGTCAAAGCTTGACCGATGATAAGTTACCTACATTATTCCCAATGAGTAGTATATCATTGACATAGAGTACCATAAAGACCACTTTTCTATCCTTAATACGTTTATAAACATAGGGTTCATCAACGTTCTGCTCAAAACCGAATGTCTTGATCGCTTGATCAAATCTCTAATTCCATGAACGGGATGCTTGCTTTAATCCATAAATAGATCTAAGCAACTTGTAGACTTTCCTTTCTTGGCCTTTTACTTCGAACCCTTCGGGCTGTATCTAGTAGATACACTCCTCAAGATGGCCATTCAAGAAAGCCGTCTTGACATCCATTTGCCAGATCTTATAATCGAGAGCCGCAGCAATGGATAGAAGAATACGGATAGACTTCAACATAGCAACAGGTGAAAAGGTATACCTCAGCATCATACATGAAGAAATTAGGTTTCTTTGAAACCCTCCCACTACGATGAGGCACCCTAAATTGTTGATCATCTGTAGATCTTTCACTGGAACTCAGACTTGCGTCCAAGACCGAAATCTGTGGAGCAGTTCTTTCACCCGATAACTCCTCTAGCACCACTTTGCTTCAAGGCTTAAAGTCATTCATGTGACTTTCCTCCAAGAATGTCGCACGGGTTAAAACAATGACTTTTTGTTCCTTCGGGTTATAGAACAGACCTCCCTTTAGTTCCCTTTGGATACCCCATAAACATGCACAATTCTGATCTTGGTTCCAACTTCTTTGCATCCCCATCCAGTACATGCGTCGGGTAGCCCCATATTCTCATATGTCCAAGGGAGAGCTTCCTGCCATGCCACAATTTATATGGAGTTCTAGGAATTGATTTGCTTGGAACCTGGTTCAGAATATAGCATGCCGTTTGTAAAGCATATCCCCAAAATGATAATGACAGCGTTGAATAACTCATCATGGACCGTACCATATCCAACAAGGTCCTGTTTCTCCTTTCGGCTACACCATTCTGTTGTGGAGTACCAGGTGCAGTCAATTGGGATAAAATCCCGTTCTCTACAAGATGTCCTAGAAATTCATCAGAGAGGTATTCGCCACCTCGATCAGATCGAAGTGTCTTTATGGATTTATCCAATTGCTTTTCCACTTCCGCACGATACTCTTTGAACTTGTCAAAGGTTTCGCTCTTGCGGTGCATCAGATACACATATCCATACCTCGAGTAATCATCTATGAAAGAGACATAATACTCGAACCCTCCTCGTGCTTTGACGTTCATGGGGCCACATACGTCAGTGTGCACAATTTCTAAGAGCTCCTGTGCCCTTGTACCCTTAGCTCCAAAAGACCTCTTAGTCATCTTACCCTCTAGACAAGACTCACATTGGGGAAGTCGTACCTCCTCTAGAGATTCTAGAGGATCATCTTTCATCAATCTTTAAATCCTATCCTGATTAATATGATCAAGTCTTAAATGCCAAAGATACGCCTTGTCAGAGTGAGAAACTTTCAACCTTTTAGAGTAATCTATTAATTTGGTGTCAAGCAGTGAGTACATCTTTAGTTTGATCAAATATAGGTTTCCATCCATCTAGAACAGAACAGATAAAAGACTTATTTCTATGAATATCAACTCTTTTAGTAAAAGAAACTAAATAAGAATCATTTATTAAACAAGCTATCGATATAAGGTTCCTCCTAAAATTAGGAACATAAAAACAGTCTTTCAATAAAATAAACCTAAATTCATCAAAGTAAAGATAAATATCTCCCACTGCCTCAACCACCACCAAGCTACCATCTCCAATCCACAACGAGAGGCTCCTATCATGTAGACTTCTCGTTTCCATGAACCCCTGCATAGAAACACAAACATGATTAGTGGCGCTCGGATCAATGACCCAAGTGTCTTTCGATTCTTCCAACCAACACGCTTCTAAGTAGTGAAGTTCCTTATCTTTCTTGCTCTTGGCGGTTAGGAATTCCCGGCAAGCCTTCTTGAAGTGACCTACCTTCCCACAATGGAAGCACTTGGACTTTTTAGGGCCCCTGGGCTTCTTGTTCTTCTTCTTCTTCTTCCCATTCGAGGTAGGAGGATTAGAAGAACTGGAAGCCGCTTGCTTCTGATTTGGCCTCTTCCTCTTCCATGAGGGTTTAGAAGATTCTGCCAAATTGGCTTCTCGTTTGGGTTGGACAGCATCCCCATCCCTGATCATCCACTCATAAGCTTGGAATTGCTTCATGAGCTCGGCGAGTCCTAACTCCCTTATCACCAGATTGTATGCGGCCTTAAACCCCATAAAATCTTTAGACAGAGTTTTGAACACCATCTCAACCTTGGTGTTGTAGTCCAACTCAACACCGTTCTCGGCAGCCTCAGCAAAGAATCCCATTAGAGTGATCATATGGTCCTTTACTGGAGTACTCACCTTCTACTTAGAGTTCATAATGCTAGTTATAGTGGACTGTTGAGCCAATTTTTCTTGGCCTCCGAACATGTCCTCCAGATTATCCATGATCTCCCAAACAACTTGATAAGTCTCATGCTGCTTTTGTAAAGCACTCATCATGCTAGCAAGTATGTAACACCGAGCTATCTCATTAGATTCTCTCCAATGAGTATTGGCAACCGGGACCTCTTCAAGTGGTGTGTCAGGTTTGGGTCCTGGTTGTTAGGAAATGCCCTAAGTATTAGAGACATTTTGATGTATTCATTTTGAACTGGATAATAAAATTATACATAGAGGTTATTCATTACATTGCTATCTGTCCTCGTCTTATTTACATGTTAAAGTAAATGTAAGCAAATATGGCTCACTGACTGCTTGTGTTAAAACTGTTGGAACGTTGCATGCAATGGACTTTTGTATACGAGAAGACAATGTTCTAAAGTTAGCAGTCTAAACTATGGTCTGTAGTCTATGGGGTTAGACCGAGCATCTAACTCATGTTAAGACTATTATGTTGTCTAAAGCCTTAGAGGGGACGGTCTGTCTTGACTGTCTGGAGCTGGACTCCCAAGTAGAGACATGGATATGTTACTTGGTGGTGACATATTAGACCGGGACTAAAGCGTGATTGATCTACGTAGTCCGCTATGAGTGGATCAATCTGCTTTTGACGTTCATTATGCAATAACCTTAATCCTGAGTAAATGAACTACTTCATGTATATGACTTGTGTACTTTGATGTTCCAATGGCTAAAGCGTCTCAGAGATAGTAAGCTTATAGACCGGTTCGTTGGGTGCATGACTTGTAT
The DNA here is from genome assembly GCA_035233585.1 of Antiaris toxicaria. NCBI lineage: Eukaryota > Viridiplantae > Streptophyta > Magnoliopsida > Rosales > Moraceae > Antiaris > Antiaris toxicaria. The sequence goes on from CP141153.1 coordinate 51,987,278, forward strand.
ACGATGAAGGGTTTATTTGCAGATATCGGAATCATAGCTCTGAGGAGTTAAAGGTATCCTCTTAAAGGCATTATACTGAATGTGAAAATGGACAAGGCCTTGGGTCGTCTGCTGGGCGGATGACTTCTTATTCACATATGGTGAATAATCATTTTCTAGATTCGGTAGTATAATGGAACTTTAAGATAGCCTGATCAGTAGGATTAAACGGACTTTGACCTAAGGCTGATCATGGATATCATATGAGGGTTTTGCATATATGACAAGGTCATTGGATGGTAGCTCGTCACAGGCTTACGTAATACGGTATATAATTGGGAGTTCAGTTTCAGGTTTATAGTGGTGTGACTATGAAATTAGTGATCATATGATTGAGTTGTTCGGTACAGAATGATGATCATATGGAATCACGGGAGCCCGATTATATATATGTCCAATCAGTCCCTCTACTAGCTCCACATAATTCCTTAACGTTTGGCAAATTGATTTGTGTATGCTATTGGCTAGTTTATTATGCATGGATGGTGATAATACAGGATTAGGATGGTAGACAAGATTCTCTCCGGTTGGATTCAGATTTTGTTTTGGATAATAGAGTACACAATTATTCGAACTCCAAATAAAGTTGCCATGATTTTATTTGAGATTGGATTGGAGTTGTAGAAAATTATCCATGAGAACAAGAATATGAAAAACAACCGTTTTGTGGAATTTGAAATTTGAATTTTGAAATTTAAAATTTGAATTTTGAAATTTGAAATTTGAAATTTGAATTTGAAATTTGAATTTGAAATTCGAATTTGAAATTTGAATTTGAAATTCGAATTTGAAATTTGAAATTTGAAATTTGAAATTTGAATTTGAAATTTGAATTTGAAATTTGAAATTCAAATTTTGAATCACAGTCCAAGTAGGATTTGAATTTGTTGTGGAAAATCCACAAGGTTTGAAATTCGAATTTGAGTTGGATTTGGAGAGGATAATCTTGTTAGAATCCTACTTGAATTTTGAATCCGAATCCCAACAAATAAGGGACGAGATTTTTGAGGATAATGCTCATGAAAATTTCGGATTTTGTGGATTAGATTCAAGGGTAAATTCAAGCTTGAATCCTAGTTGAATTTGGATTCTCTTCTTCCCTAAAAGTGGCCGAAATTTTGGAGCCTAAATCCAAGGAGAATTCGGTTATTTTTTGGATAAGGTTGAGATGAGATTTAGCTTGAAAATCCTAGTGGAATTTTGATTCTCCCTTATCCATAATGGCCGAAATCTTTTGGAGGATTTTCTCCTTGTGAATTTCGGATTTTTTGGTTGAAAAAAGGGAGATAAGATTCTAGTTAAAATCTTGTTGAGATTTGGATTAGATCTATCCTAAGAAAACCGAATTTTTAGTGGAGATTATCCCTTGGAAAAATTCGGATTTTATGGGTTTGGATAAGGGAAAATATCTTTTCCTAATCCAATTCAAATTCAGAGATTCACCTCATGCAGGTCTATAAATAGAGGTCCTGCCACTCCAGTTCTCTTAGACCACAGACTCTCAGGTGAGCAGGCTTATTGTTGCACAGCTCATCGTGACAATAAAGTTCTTTAGAGATCTGGGTGGTCGGAAGAAGACTAGCAGTGCTAGCATACCGATCGAGGTTCAGAGTGCCCACACACTCAGCCATTCGGGAATTGGAGAATAGTAGAGAAGGCTAGTTGGTTGAAGCCTCCGGTCATTCTCCTCCTGCATATTGGCGTCCTTGAGGTATGAGTTTTAATTGTTGTTGATTTATTGTATATGGCATCATGAGATATTTAACGATCTAAAAATTTTTATTGTTCCGCTGCGCCACTCTGATACATTTTTACCGGTTTATTTTCCTACAATTGGTATCAGAGCCATCTCATGACTATGCCATGTATATAAATTAGACAATTACTTAGTCTTTTTATTTATGTATGGATTTGATATTTAGAGAGTGGCATTCTAGGGTTCCCTTATGTTGTTATCATGTATTATGTATAAAGTATGTGGTTATTTTAATCTTTTGAATTATTATAAGCATGCTTGTTTATGCCGGTTATGGTTCCTTAGAATTTAGAAAAATTGTATCTAGGAATTTTTATGTAACCATGGGAGCAGTTTATTAACACTGTAATTTTCCCATGGATTTTAATTTTTGTCTCTTAGAATATTTATGGTTAGAATTTTTTGTACACCGGAAACGGTTTAGAATTTTTTATGTAATTATTCTTGGAGGAGATTGAAGATTGAAGACCGTAATTTATTTTTCCCAAAAGTTAAATTTGATTTAAAGGTTGAAATTTTGATTGTGTGGAAAATTTCAATTTAATTGGGATTCAAATTAATTTTTGGAGATCCTAATAGGTAAATTGGAATATGGCACGAAAATCGAGACACGACCCCTCGGAATAGGCCGACGGGCCTTGGTGGGGCTGCAGCCCCTGCCCTCGGGCAGGATGGGGCTGCGGCAGCCCCTATGCAGGCAAGCATCACCCACGGCCGCAGGCTTGGCCTGCAGCCGAGGGTGGCGCAGCCTGTCCAAGGCTGGCCGCAGCCTGGGCGTGCAGCCACTGGCTGCAGGCGCTGCCTGCAGCCTGCCGGCTGCTGCGCCCAGCCTGGGCGTGCAGCCTGGTGCTGCAGGCTTGGCCTGCAGCCCGGCAGGGCTGCACAAGGGGCAGCCGTGGGCTGCCAGCCCCTCCGGGGTTGGTGGCTGCCCACGGCGGCTGCCGCCTTCACGGGCGGCGGTGCGGCGGTCCAAAATTTAAAAATTTTGATTTTTAAATTTGAGATTTAATTTTAAATCATGTTTAAAAATATGTAATTAAAAATTTGAAATTTTTGAAATTACATATTATTACACATGATGATTAAAATTGTTTAAAATTTGAATTAGAAATTTAAATTTGAAATTCAAATTTGGAATTTGAATTTGAAATTTAAATTTTTGGAGATTTAAATTTTAAATAATTCATGGGATGAGAAATAAATGGAGAGGCTACATAAAGATGGATACAAGAAGACGGAACAAAATTCAAGACCCAAAGAATGCTTTGGATGGAATTTTGTAATCTTTATTTTCTTTGTTCTAGGATGGAACCATGGCTTGGTTATTCTGTCAATTATTTTTTCTGTGATATGTCATGGATGTATAAATATGTATTGATGGATGTTTTGTATGCATATTTGATAACATGTCATATAGGATAGGTGAGTGCCGCTCATACTATATTGATCATACATAATTTGTCAAAACTTGCATGTTTTTCAAAATATTGAGTGGGAGAGGGTTTCAAACAAAACCCACGGCCTCCATTGTTGATCCATATGTGAAAGCATGGTAACGCCTCGCGTCAGTTCTGACCTGACCACACCCCTCGGTAGGTGTTTACCGCCGCCGGTATACTAGATTGGATCTCCTATGTGGAAAACGTGTTCGGGTGCGATCCTATTCATGACCACCCCTCGGTGGCTTGGTAGGACGTGGATCGGGCTACGTAAACAATGGTTATACACTCAAGACTCGTTTAGTTATTAACCTTCCCTAGAAGCTCTGTTAACTAAACTGGTGGCTAAATAAGCGGTTATTAATATATGTCTTAACCTTGGAGGATTTAAGGTAACATATATTAATTGGACGGGGTCCATGTTCCGGCTATTTGTTCTCATGACCACCCCTCGGTGGCTTGGGGCAATAGGTGCTGAGAATTACCGTTGCAATGCTACATTTTTTTTCAAGTTTCATGTAGGAACATACTTGTATGTTTTATTTGCTAAATTATCTGCATATTTGCTTGGGCTTTGTAATGATGTCTAGTATAATTTTATTTCAGTTCAAAATGTCACCGACACCCCTCATTTCGATACTTACTGAAAATAAGTTGAATGGCGACAATTATAAAGATTGGAAAAGAAATCTATTAATAGTTCTCAGCTGCGAGAGACACAAGTTTGTACTGGACGAACCATGCCCACCTGGGCCCAAACCTGACACACCACTTGAGGAGGTCCCGGTTGCCTATAATCGTTGGAGAGAATCCAATGAGATAGCTCGATGCTACATCCTTGCTAGCATGACGAGTGCTTTACGAAAGCAGCATGAGACTTATCAAGTTGCTGGGGAGATCATGGAAAATCTGGAGGACATGTTCGGAGGCCAAGAAAAATTGGCTCGACAGTCCGCTATCACCAGCATTATGAACTCCAAGCAAAAGGCTGGTGCTCCGGTGAAGGACCATATGATCACTCTAATGGGATTCTTCGCTGAGGCTGCCGAAAATGGTGCTGAGTTAGACTACAACACCCAGATCGAGATGGTGTTCAAGACTCTGTTTAAAGATTTTGTGGGGTTTAAGGCCGCATACAATCTGACGACAAAGGAGTTAGGACTTACCGAGCTCATGAAGCAACTACAGGCTTATGAGCGGATGATCAGGGATGAAGATGTGGTCCGACCTAAAGGAGAGGCCAATTTGGCGGAATCTTCCAATCCCTCACGGAAGAGGAAGAGGCCAAATAAGAAGCAAGTGGCTTCCAGTTCTTCTAATCCTCCTGTCTCGGACGGGAAGAAGAAGAAGAAGAACAAGAAGCCAAAGGACCCTAAAAAGTCCAAATGCTTCCACTGTGGGAATGTAGGTCACTTCAAGAAGGCTTGCCGGGAATTCCTAGCCTCCAAGGGCAAGGAAGGTAAGGAACTTCATTACTTAGAAGCGTGTTTGGTGGAAGAATCGAAAGACACATGGGTCATTGATTCGGGCGCCACTAATCATGTTTGTGTTTCTATGCAGGGGTTCGTGGAAACGAGAAGTCTACATGATAGGAGCCTCTCGTTGCGGACTGGAGATGGTAGCTTTGTGGTGGCTGAGGCAGTGGGAGACGTTCATCTTTATTTTGATCAATTTAGGTTTATTTTATTGAAAGACTGTTTTTATGTTCCTAATTTTAGGAGGAACCTTATATCGGTAGCTTGTTTAATAAAGGATTCTTATTCAGTTTCTTTTAGTAAAAGAGTTGATATTCGTAGAAATAAGTCTTTTATCTGTTCTGGATGGATGGATGGAAACCTGTATTTGATCAGACCAAAGATGTACTCACTGCTTGACACTGAATTAATTGATAACTCTAAAAGGTTGAAAGTTTCTCACTCTAACAAGGCGTATCTTTGGCATTTAAGACTTGGTCATATTAATCAGGATAGGATTCAAAGATTGGTGAAAGACGGTCCTCTGGAATCTCTGGAGGAGGTACGACTTCCCCAATGTGAGTCTTGTCTAGAGGGTAAGATGACTAAGAGGTCTTTTGGAGCTAAGGGTACAAGGGCACAGGAGCTCTTAGAAATTGTGCACACTGACGTATGTGGCCCCATGAACGTCACAGCACGAGGAGGGTTCGAGTACTATGTCTCTTTCATAGATGATTACTCGAGGTATGGATATGTGTATCTGATGCACCGCAAGAGCGAAACCTTTGATAAATTCAAAGAGTATCGTGCGGAAGTGGAAAAGCAATTGGATAAATCCATAAAGACACTTCGATCTGATCGAGGTGGCGAATACCTCTCTGATGAATTTCTAGGACATCTTGTAGAGAACGGGATTTTATCCCAATTGACTGCACCTGGTACTCCACAACAGAATGGTGTAGCCGAAAGGAGAAACAGGACCTTATTGGATATGGTACGGTCCATGATGAGTTACTCAACGCTGCCATTATCATTTTGGGGACATGCTTTACAAACGGCGTGCTATATTCTGAACTAGGTTCCGAGCAAATCAATTCCTAGAACTCCGTATGAATTGTGGCGTGGCAGGAAGCCCTCCCTTGGACATATGAGAATATGGGGCTGCCCGGCACATGTACTGGATGGGGATGCGAAGAAGTTGGAACCAAGATCAGAATTATGCATGTTTGTAGGGTATCCAAAGGGAACTAAAGGAGGTCTGTTCTATAACCCGAAGGAACAAAAGGTCATTGTCTCAACCCATGCGACATTCTTGGAGGAAAGTCACATGAATGAATTTAAGCCTCGAAGCAAAGTGGTGCTAGAGGAGTTATCGGGTGAAAGAACTGCTCCACAGATTTCGGTCTTGGACGCAAGTCCGAGTTCCAGTGAAAGACCTGCAGACGATCAACAATTTAGGGTGCCTCGTCGTAGTGGGAGGGTTTCTAAGAAACCTAATTTCTTTATGTATGATGCTGAGGTATACCAGGCCGAGGCTCATGAGCATGAGGAAGATCCGGTCACATATGATGAAGCTATAAAGGATGTTGATTCTAGATCTTGGAAACAGGCTATGAACAATGAGATGGATTCAATGAAATCCAACTCTGTTTGGGAACTTGTAGATTTGCCGGATGGGATAAAACCCATTGGATGCAAATGGGTCTACAAAAGAAAGAAGGATGCGGAAGGGAGAGTGGAAACTGTCAAAGCTAGACTGGTTGCAAAGGGATACACGCAAAAGGCTGGAATCGATTACGAGGAAACCTTTTCGCCTGTTGCTATGCTGAAGTCTATCCGTATTCTTCTGTCCATTGCTGCGGCTCTCGATTACGAGATCTGGCAAATGGATGTCAAGACGGCATTCTTGAATGGCCATCTTGAAGAGTGTATCTATATGATATAGCCCGAAGGGTTCGTAGCAAAAGGCCAAGATAAGAAAGTCTGCAAGTTGCTTAGATCCATTTATGGATTAAAGCAGGCATCCCGCTCATGGAACCAGAGGTTTGATCAAGCGATTAAGACATTTGGTTTTGAGCAGAACGTTGATGAACCTTGTGTTTATAAACGTATTAAGGATGGAAAAGTGGTCTTTCTGATACTCTATGTCGATGATATCCTACTCATTGGGAATGATGTAGGGAACTTATCATCGGTCAAGCTTTGGTTACACCAACAGTTTGACATGAAGGACTTGGGAGAAGCTAATTATGTTCTAGGCATTCGTCTCTTCAGAGATCGAAAGAACAAAATGATAGCGTTATCCCAAGCTTCATACATAGATAAAATAATTGACAAATATGCAATGCTAGAGGCAAAGAAAGGCTCACAACCTTCTATTGCCGGTCTAACTCTTTCATTGGATGACTGTCCCAAGACATCGGAAGAAAGAGAGCGTATGAGTAAGGTCCCTTATGCATCCGCTGTGGGTAGCCTTATGTACGCTATGCTTTGCACTCGCCCGGACATATGTTTTGCAGTAGGTATGGTGAGTCGATATCAAGCGAATCCTGGAACCAAGCACTGGCAAGCAGTAAAGCATATACTCAAGTATCTTAAGAGAACGAGGGATTATATGCTAGTATATTCTGGAGGGGACCTAACACCCGTAGGATACACGGACTCAGACTTCCAGACTTGTAAGGATTCGAGGAAATCGACATCTGGATCAGTGTTTTTGCTCTGAGGAGGCGCCATTGTGTGGAGGAGCGTGAAGCAGGGCTGCACAGCTGACTCTACTATGGAGGCTGAGTATGTGGCTGCGGCTGAGGCATCTAAAGAAGCGGTTTGGCTCCGCAAGTTCTTTAGAGACCTTGAGGTCATTCCGGGTGTTGACAAGCCTATCACACTTTACTGTGATAATACAGGGGCTATTGCCAACACAAGGGAATCTCGGCACCACAAGAGGACCAAGCACATCGATCGGAGGTATCACATAATTAGAGGGCATGTGGAGACAGGACAAGTGGATGTATGTAAGATCGCGTCCGAGGACAACATCGCTGATCCCTTTACTAAGACTTTGGTAGCTAGAAGCTTTGAGAGGCATGTAGAGGCGATGGGGATGCGTAACATGGCACATCTGCTGGCTTAGGGCAAGTGGGAGATTGTTAGGAAATGCCCTAAGTATTAGAGACATTTTGATGTATTCATTTTGAACTGGATAATAAAATTATACATAGAGGTTATTCATTACATTGCTATCTGTCCTCGTCTTATTTACATGTTAAAGTAAATGTAAGCAAATATGGCTCACTGACTGCTTGTGTTAAAACTGTTGGAACGTTGCATGCAATGGACTTTTGTATACGAGAAGACAATGTTCTAAAGTTAGCAGTCTAAACTATGGTCTGTAGTCTATGGGGTTAGACCGAGCATCTAACTCATGTTAAGACTATTATGTTGTCTAAAGCCTTAGAGGGGACGGTCTGTCTTGACTGTCTGGAGCTGGACTCCCAAGTAGAGACATGGATATGTTACTTGGTGGTGACATATTAGACCGGGACTAAAGCGTGATTGATCTACGTAGTCCGCTATGAGTGGATCAATCTGCTTTTGACGTTCATTATGCAATAACCTTAATCCTGAGTAAATGAACTACTTCATGTATATGACTTGTGTACTTTGATGTTCCAATGGCTAAAGCGTCTCAGAGATAGTAAGCTTATAGACCGGTTCGTTGGGTGCATGACTTGTATACGATGAAGGGTTTATTTGCAGATATCGGAATCATAGCTCTGAGGAGTTAAAGGTATCCTCTTAAAGGCATTATACTGAATGTGAAAATGGACAAGGCCTTGGGTCGTCTGCTGGGCGGATGACTTCTTATTCACATATGGTGAATAATCATTTTCTAGATTCGGTAGTATAATGGAACTTTAAGATAGCCTGATCAGTAGGATTAAACGGACTTTGACCTAAGGCTGATCATGGATATCATATGAGGGTTTTGCATATATGACAAGGTCATTGGATGGTAGCTCGTCACAGGCTTACGTAATACGGTATATAATTGGGAGTTCAGTTTCAGGTTTACAGTGGTGTGACTCTGAAATTAGTGATCATATGATTGAGTTGTTCGGTACAGAATGATGATCATATGGAATCACGGGAGCCCGATTATATATATGTCCAATCAGTCCCTCTACTAGCTCCACATAATTCCTTAACGTTTGGCAAATTGATTTGTGTATGCTATTGGCTAGTTTATTATGCATGGATGGTGATAATACAGGATTAGGATGGTAGACAAGATTCTCTCCGGTTGGATTCAGATTTTGTTTTGGATAATAGAGTACACAATTATTCGAACTCCAAATAAAGTTGCCATGATTTTATTTGAGATTGGATTGGAGTTGTAGAAAATTATCCATGAGAACAAGAATATGAAAAACAACCGTTTTGTGGAATTTGAAATTTGAATTTTGAAATTTAAAATTTGAATTTTGAAATTTGAAATTTGAAATTTGAATTTGAAATTTGAATTTGAAATTTGAATTTGAAATTCGAATTTGAAATTTGAATTTGAAATTTAAATTTGAAATTTGAAATTTGAAATTTGAAATTTGAATTTGAAATTTGAATTTGAAATTTGAAATTCAAATTTTGAATCACAGTCCAAGTAGGATTTGAATTTGTTGTGGAAAATCCACAAGGTTTGAAATTCGAATTTGAGTTGGATTTGGAGAGGATAATCTTGTTAGAATCCTACTTGAATTTTGAATCCGAATCCCAACAAATAATGGACGAGATTTTTGAGGATAATGCTCATGAAAATTTCGGATTTTGTGGTTTAGATTCAAGGGTAAATTCAAGCTTGAATCCTAGTTGAATTTGGATTCTCTTCTTCCCTAAAAGTGGCCGAAATTTTGGAGCCTAAATCCAAGGAGAATTCGGTTATTTTTTGGATAAGGTTGAGATGAGATTTAGCTTGAAAATCCTAGTGGAATTTTGATTCTCCCTTATCCATAATGGCCGAAATCTTTTGGAGGATTTTCTCCTTGTGAATTTCGGATTTTTTGGTTGAAAAAAGGGAGATAAGATTCTAGTTAAAATCTTGTTGAGATTTGGATTAGATCTATCCTAAGAAAACCGAATTTTTAGTGGAGATTATCCCTTGGAAAAATTCGGATTTTATGGGTTTGGATAAGGGAAAATATCTTTTCCTAATCCAATTCAAATTCAGAGATTCACCTCATGCAGGTCTATAAATAGAGGTCCTGCCACTCCAGTTCTCTTAGACCACAGACTCTCAGGTGAGCAGGCTTATTGTTGCACAGCTCATCGTGACAATAAAGTTCTTTAGAGATCTGGGTGGTCGGAAGAAGACTAGCAGTGCTAGCATACCGATCGAGGTTCAGAGTGCCCACACACTCAGCCATTCGGGAATTGGAGAATAGTAGAGAAGGCTAGTTGGTTGAAGCCTCCGGTCATTCTCCTCCTGCATATTGGCGTCCTTGAGGTATGAGTTTTAATTGTTGTTGATTTATTGTATATGGCATCATGAGATATTTAACGATCTAAAAATTTTTATTGTTCCGCTGCGCCACTCTGATACATTTTTACCGGTTTATTTTCCTACAATTGGTATCAGAGCCATCTCATGACTATGCCATGTATATAAATTAGACAATTACTTAGTCTTTTTATTTATGTATGGATTTGATATTTAGAGAGTGGCATTCTAGGGTTCCCTTATGTTGTTATCATGTATTATGTATAAAGTATGTGGTTATTTTAATCTTTTGAATTATTATAAGCATGCTTGTTTATGCCGGTTATGGTTCCTTAGAATTTAGAAAAATTGTATCTAGGAATTTTTATGTAACCATGGGAGCAGTTTATTAACACTGTAATTTTCCCATGGATTTTAATTTTTGTCTCTTGGAATATTTATGGTTAGAATTTTTTGTACACCGGAAACGGTTTAGAATTTTTTATGTAATTATTCTTGGAGGAGATTGAAGATTGAAGACCGTAATTTATTTTTCCCAAAAGTTAAATTTGATTTAAAGGTTGAAATTTTGATTGTGTGGAAAATTTCAATTTAATTGGGATTCAAATTAATTTTTGGAGATCCTAATAGGTAAATTGGAATATGGCACGAAAATCGAGACACGACCCCTCGGAATAGGCCGACGGGCCTTGGTGGGGCTGCAGCCCCTGCCCTCGGGCAGGATGGGGCTGCGGCAGCCCCTATGCAGGCAAGCATCACCCACGGCCGCAGGCTTGGCCTGCAGCCGAGGGTGGCGCAGCCTGTCCAAGGCTGGCCGCAGCCTGGGCGTGCAGCCACTGGCTGCAGGCGCTGCCTGCAGCCTGCCGGCTGCTGCGCCCAGCCTGGGCGTGCAGCCTGGTGCTGCAGGCTTGGCCTGCAGCCCGGCAGGGCTGCACAAGGGGCAGCCGTGGGCTGCCAGCCCCTCCGGGGTTGGTGGCTGCCCACGGCGGCTGCCGCCTTCACGGGCGGCGGTGCGGCGGTCCAAAATTTAAAAATTTTGATTTTTAAATTTGAGATTTAATTTTAAATCATGTTTAAAAATATGTAATTAAAAATTTGAAATTTTTGAAATTACATATTATTACACATGATGATTAAAATTGTTTAAAATTTGAATTAGAAATTTAAATTTGAAATTCAAATTTGGAATTTGAATTTGAAATTTAAATTTTTGGAGATTTAAATTTTAAATAATTCATGGGATGAGAAATAAATGGAGAGGCTACATAAAGATGGATACAAGAAGACGGAACAAAATTCAAGACCCAAAGAATGCTTTGGATGGAATTTTGTAATCTTTATTTTCTTTGTTCTAGGATGGAACCATGGCTTGGTTATTCTGTCAATTATTTTTTCTGTGATATGTCATGGATGTATAAATATGTATTGATGGATGTTTTGTATGCATATTTGATAACATGTCATATAGGATAGGTGAGTGCCGCTCATACTATATTGATCATACATAATTTGTCAAAACTTGCATGTTTTTCAAAATATTGAGTGGGAGAGGGTTTCAAACAAAACCCACGGCCTCCATTGTTGATCCATATGTGAAAGCATGGTAACGCCTCGCGTCAGTTCTGACCTGACCACACCCCTCGGTAGGTGTTTACCGCCGCCGGTATACTAGATTGGATCTCCTATGTGGAAAACGTGTTCGGGTGCGATCCTATTCATGACCACCCCTCGGTGGCTTGGTAGGACGTGGATCGGGCTACGTAAACAATGGTTATACACTCAAGACTCGTTTAGTTATTAACCTTCCCTAGAAGCTCTGTTAACTAAACTGGTGGCTAAATAAGCGGTTATTAATATATGTCTTAACCTTGGAGGATTTAAGGTAACATATATTAATTGGACGGGGTCCATGTTCCGGCTATTTGTTCTCATGACCACCCCTCGGTGGCTTGGGGCAATAGGTGCTGAGAATTACCGTTGCAATGCTACATTTTTTTTCAAGTTTCATGTAGGAACATACTTGTATGTTTTATTTGCTAAATTATCTGCATATTTGCTTGGGCTTTGTAATGATGTCTAGTATAATTTTATTTCAGTTCAAAATGTCACCGACACCCCTCATTTCGATACTTACTGAAAATAAGTTGAATGGCGACAATTATAAAGATTGGAAAAGAAATCTATTAATAGTTCTCAGCTGCGAGAGACACAAGTTTGTACTGGACGAACCATGCCCACCTGGGCCCAAACCTGACACACCACTTGAGGAGGTCCCGGTTGCCTATAATCGTTGGAGAGAATCCAATGAGATAGCTCGATGCTACATCCTTGCTAGCATGACGAGTGCTTTACGAAAGCAGCATGAGACTTATCAAGTTGCTGGGGAGATCATGGAAAATCTGGAGGACATGTTCGGAGGCCAAGAAAAATTGGCTCGACAGTCCGCTATCACCAGCATTATGAACTCCAAGCAAAAGGCTGGTGCTCCGGTGAAGGACCATATGATCACTCTAATGGGATTCTTCGCTGAGGCTGCCGAAAATGGTGCTGAGTTAAACTACAACACCCAGATCGAGATGGTGTTCAAGACTCTGTCTAAAGATTTTGTGGGGTTTAAGGCCGCATACAATCTGACGACAAAGGAGTTAGGACTTACCGAGCTCATGAAGCAACTACAGGCTTATGAGCGGATGATCAGGGATGAAGATGTGGTCCGACCTAAAGGAGAGGCCAATTTGGCGGAATCTTCCAATCCCTCACGGAAGAGGAAGAGGCCAAATAAGAAGCAAGTGGCTTCCAGTTCTTCTAATCCTCCTGTCTCGGACGGGAAGAAGAAGAAGAAGAACAAGAAGCCAAAGGACCCTAAAAAGTCCAAATGCTTCCACTGTGGGAAGGTAGGTCACTTCAAGAAGGCTTGCCGGGAATTCCTAGCCTCCAAGGGCAAGGAAGGTAAGGAACTTCATTACTTAGAAGCGTGTTTGGTGGAAGAATCGAAAGACACATGGGTCATTGATTCGGGCGCCACTAATCATGTTTGTGTTTCTATGCAGGGGTTCGTGGAAACGAGAAGTCTACATGATAGGAGCCTCTCGTTGCGGACTGGAGATGGTAGCTTTGTGGTGGCTGAGGCAGTGGGAGACGTTCATCTTTATTTTGATCAATTTAGGTTTATTTTATTGAAAGACTGTTTTTATGTTCCTAATTTTAGGAGGAACCTTATATCGGTAGCTTGTTTAATAAAGGATTCTTATTCAGTTTCTTTTAGTAAAAGAGTTGATATTCGTAGAAATAAGTCTTTTATCTGTTCTGGATGGATGGATGGAAACCTGTATTTGATCAGACCAAAGATGTACTCACTGCTTGACACTGAATTAATTGATAACTCTAAAAGGTTGAAAGTTTCTCACTCTAACAAGGCGTATCTTTGGCATTTAAGACTTGGTCATATTAATCAGGATAGGATTCAAAGATTGGTGAAAGACGGTCCTCTGGAATCTCTGGAGGAGGTACGACTTCCCCAATGTGAGTCTTGTCTAGAGGGTAAGATGACTAAGAGGTCTTTTGGAGCTAAGGGTACAAGGGCACAGGAGCTCTTAGAAATTGTGCACACTGACGTATGTGGCCCCATGAACGTCACAGCACGAGGAGGGTTCGAGTACTATGTCTCTTTCATAGATGATTACTCGAGGTATGGATATGTGTATCTGATGCACCGCAAGAGCGAAACCTTTGATAAGTTCAAAGAGTATCGTGCGGAAGTGGAAAAGCAATTGGATAAATCCATAAAGACACTTCGATCTGATCGAGGTGGCGAATACCTCTCTGATGAATTTCTAGGACATCTTGTAGAGAACGGGATTTTATCCCAATTGACTGCACCTGGTACTCCACAACAGAATGGTGTAGCCGAAAGGAGAAACAGGACCTTATTGGATATGGTACGGTCCATGATGAGTTACTCAACGCTGCCATCATCATTTTGGGGACATGCTTTACAAACGGCGTGCTATATTCTGAACCAGGTTCCGAGCAAATCAATTCCTAGAACTCCGTATGAATTGTGGCGTGGCAGGAAGCCCTCCCTTGGACATATGAGAATATGGGGCTGCCCGGCACATGTACTGGATGGGGATGCGAAGAAGTTGGAACCAAGATCAGAATTATGCATGTTTGTAGGGTATCCAAAGGGAACTAAAGGAGGTCTGTTCTATAACCTGAAGGAAAAAAAGGTCATTGTCTCAACCCATGCGACATTCTTGGAGGAAAGTCACATGAATGACTTTAAGCCTCGAAGCAAAGTGGTGCTAGAGGAGTTATCGGGTGAAAGAACTGCTCCACAGATTTCGGTCTTGGACGCAAGTCCGAGTTCCAGTGAAAGACCTGCAGACGATCAACAATTTAGGGTGTCTCGTCGTAGTGGGAGGGTTTCTAAGAAACCTAATTTCTTTATGTATGATGCTGAGGTATACCAGGCCGAGGCTCATGAGCATGAGGAAGATCCGGTCACATATGATGAAGCTATAAAGGATGTTGATTCTAGATCTTGGAAACAGGCTATGAACAATGAGATGGATTCAATGAAATCCAACTCTGTTTGGGAACTTGTAGATTTGCCGGATGGGATAAAACCCGTTGGATGCAAATGGGTCTACAAAAGAAAGAAGGATGCGGAAGGGAGAGTGGAAACTTTCAAAGCTAGACTGGTTGCAAAGGGATACACGCAAAAGGCTGGAATCGATTACGAGGAAACCTTTTCGCCTGTTGCTATGCTGAAGTCTATCCGTATTCTTCTGTCCATTGCTGCGGCTCTCGATTACGAGATCTGGCAAATGGATGTTAAGACGGCATTCTTGAATGGCCATCTTGAAGAGTGTATCTATATGATACAGCCCGAAGGGTTCGTAGCAATAGGCCAAGATAGGAAAGTCTGCAAGTTGCTTAGATCCATTTATGGATTAAAGCAGGCATCCCGCTCATGGAACCAGAGGTTTGATCAAGCGATTAAGACATTTGGTTTTGAGCAGAACGTTGATGAACCTTGTGTTTATAAACGTATTAAGGATGGAAAAGTGGTCTTTCTGATACTCTATGTTGATGATATACTACTCATTGGGAATGATGTAGGGAACTTATCATCAGTCAAGCTTTGGTTACACCAGCAGTTTGACATGAAGGACTTGGGAGAAGCTAATTATGTTCTAGGCATTCGTCTCTTCAGTAATCGAAAGAACAAAATGATAGCGTTATCCCAAGCTTCATACATAGATAAAATAATTGACAAATATGCAATGCTAGAGGCAAAGAAAGGCTCACAACCTTCTATTGCCGGTTTAACTCTTTCATTGGATGACTGTCCCAAGACATCGGAAGAAAGAGAGCGTATGAGTAAGGTCCCTTATGCATCCGCTGTGGGTAGCCTTATGTACGCTATGCTTTGCACTCGCCCGGACATATGTTTTGCAGTAGGTATGGTGAGTCGATATCAAGCGAATCCTGGAACCAAGCACTGGCAAGCAGTAAAGCATATACTCAAGTATCTTAAGAGAACGAGGGATTATATGCTAGTGTATTCTGGAGGGGACCTAACACCCGTAGAATACACGGACTCAGACTTCCAGACTTGTAAGGATTCGAGGAAATCGACATCTGGATCAGTGTTTTTGCTCGGAGGAGGCGCCATTGTGTGGAGGAGCGTGAAGCAGGGCTGCACAGCTGACTCTACTATGGAGGCTGAGTATGTGGCTGCGGCTGAGGCATCTAAAGAAGCGGTTTGGCTCCGCAAGTTCTTTAGAGACCTTGAGGTCATTCCGGGTGTTGACAAGCCTATCACACTTTACTGTGATAATACAGGGGCTATTGCCAACACAAGGGAATCTCGGCACCACAAGAGGACCAAGCACATCGATCGGAGGTATCACATAATTAGAGGGCATGTGGAGACAGGACAAGTGGATGTATGTAAGATCGCGTCCGAGGACAACATCGCTGATCCCTTTACTAAGACTTTGGTAGCTAGAAGCTTTGAGAGGCATGTAGAGGCGATGGGGATGCGTAACATGGCACATCTGCTGGCTTAGGGCAAGTGGGAGATTGTTAGGAAATGCCCTAAGTATTAGAGACATTTTGATGTATTCATTTTGAACTGGATAATAAAATTATACTTAGAGGTTATTCATTACATTGCTATCTGTCCTCGTCTTATTTACATGTTAAAGTAAATGTAAGCAAATATGGCTCACTGACTGCTTGTGTTAAAACAGTTAGAACGTTGCATGCAATGGACTTTTGTATGCGAGAAGACAATGTTCTAAAGTTAGCAGTCTAAACTATGGTCTGTAGTCTATGGGGTTAGACCGAGCATCTAACTCATGTTAAGACTATTATGTTGTCTAAAGCCTTAGAGGGGACGGTCTGTCTTGACTGTCTGGAGCTGGACTCCCAAGTAGAGACATGGATATATTGCTTGGTGGTGACATATTAGACCGGGACTAAAGCGTGATTGATCTACGTAGTCCGCTATGAGTGGATCAATCTGCTTTTGACGTTCATTATGCAATAACCTTAATCCTGAGTAAATGAACTACTTCATGTATATGACTTGGGTACTTTGATGTTCCAATGGCTAAAGCGTCTCAGAGGTAGTAAGCTTATAGACCGGTTCGTTGGGTGCATGACTTGTATACGATGAAGGGTTTGTTTGCAGATATCGGAATCATAGCTCTGAGGAGTTAAAGGTATCCTCTTAAAGGCATTATACTGAATGTGAAAATGGACAAGGCCTTGGGTCGTCTGCTGGGCGGATGACTTTTTATTCACATATGGTGAATAATCATTTTCTTGATTCGGTAGTATAATGGAACTTTAAGATAGCCTGATCAGTAGGATTAAACGGACTTTGACCTAAGGCTGATCATGGATATCATATGAGGGTTTTGCATATATGACAAGGTCATTGGATGGTAGCTCGTCACAGGCTTACGTAATACGGTATATAATTGGGAGTTCAGTTTCAGGTTTATAGTGGTGTGACTCTGAAATTAGTGATCATATGATTGAGTTGTTCGGTACAGAATGATGATCATATGGAATCACGGGAGCCCGATTATATATGTCCAATCAGTCCCTCTACTAGCTCCACATAATTCCTTAACGTTTGGCAAATTGATTTGTGTATGCTATTGGCTAGTTTATTATGCATGGATGGTGATGACACAGGATTAGGATGGTAGACAAGATTCTCTCCGGTTGGATTCAGATTTTGTTTTGGATAATAGAGTACACAATTATTCGAACTCCAAATAAAGTTGCCATGATTTTATTTGAGATTGGATTGGAGTTGTAGAAAATTATCCATGAGAACAAGAATATGAAAAACAACCGTCTTGTGGAATTTGAAATTTGAATTTTGAATTTGAAATTTGAATTTGAAATTTGAATTTGAAATTCGAATTTGAAATTTGAATTTGAAATTTAAATTTGAAATTTGAAATTTGAAATTTGAAATTTGAATTTGAAATTTGAATTTGAAATTTGAAATTCAAATTTTGAATCACAATCCAAGTAGGATTCGAATTTGTTGTGGAAAATCCACAAGGTTTGAAATTCGAATTTGAGTTGGATTTGGAGAGGATAATCTTGTTAGAATCCTACTTGAATTTTGAATCCAAATCCCAACAAATAAGGGACGAAATTTTTGAGGAGAATGCTCATGAAAATTTCAGATTTTGTGGATGAGATTCAAGGGTAAATTCAAGCTTGAATCCTAATTGAATTTAGATTCTCTTCTTCCCTAAAAGTGGCAGAAATTTTGGAGCCTAAATCCAAGGAGAATTCGGTTATTTTTTGGATAAGGTTGAGATGAGATTTAGCTTGAAAATCCTAGTGGAATTTTGATTCTCCCTTATCCATAATGGCCGAAATCTTTTGGAGGATTTTCTCCTTGTGAATTTCAGATTTTTTTGGTTGAAAAAGGGAGATAAGATTCTAGTTAAAATCTTGTTAAGATTTGGATTGGATCCATCCTAAGAAAACCGAATTTTTAGTGGAGATTATCCCTTGGAAAAATTCGGATTTTATGGGTTTGGATAAGGGAAAATATCTTTTCCTAATCCAATTCAAATTCAGAGATTCACCTCATGCAGGTCTATAAATAGAGGTCCTGCCACTCCAGTTCTCTGAGACCACAGACTCTCAGGTGAGCAGGCTTATTGTTGCATAGCTCATCGTGACAATAAAGTTCTTTAGAGATCTGGGTGGTCGGAAGAAGACTAGCAGTGCTAGCATACCGATCGAGGTTCAGAGTGCAAACACACTCAGCCATTCGGGAATTGGAGAATAGCAGAGAAGGCTAGTTGGTTAAAGCCTCCGGTCATTCTCCTCCTGCATACTGGCGTCCTTGAGGTATGAGTTTTAATTGTTGTTGATTTATTGTATATGGCATCATGAGATATTTAACGATCTAAAAATTTTTATTATTCCGCTGCGCCACTCTGATACGTTTTTACCGGTTTATTTTCCTACATTTGGTTTAAAGAAAAACCAAATTTTTGTTGGTTTTCCAAGGGTAAAACCGTGGGTTACCAAGAGTAGTCAATGAGAATTTGTTGTGGTTTAAGTGTTAACATGCTTTAAATCATATTTTGGTGAAATATAAAGCATGATTTGCATGATGGAAAGCTTGGAAAAAAAATTTGGTGTGAACTTACCCTAATATGGCCGTGGGTTAATTAGGGTTTGGTGAAAAATTTTGCATGGTTTACTTGATGTTTGGATGATTTAAATCATGCATTTTATTATGTAAAGGATGGAATTGTGATTGAAAGCAAGAAAAGAAAATTTGGGGTATGTTTTTCTTAATGTGGCCATGGGTTGTAATGATGAAAAAAACCCTAGGAATTGTGTTGAAAAATGCAATGAAATTGGCTTGAAAATGTGCTAAAAAAATTACATTGGAATAGCCAAAAATTTGGTGGAAAAATTGAGAAATTTTGGTTAGGTTTTGAGTGTAAAAGCCGAGACCAAAACTAAGGGCAAAATTGAAAAAAAAAATTTTGTGTAATGTGGTTCAAAATGAGAATTGAATTTTTGAGCTTTTATGTAAAAGTTTGGAAAACTTTTACATAAAATAGGCTTGTGGTATAGTACGTGGCAGGTACATATGGTTCGAGGCGTACCTAACGCTGGTAGCCTTAAAATTACGCCGAAATGCTGCCGAAATTTTGAAAACGGCCTTTGGGGTAAAATGGAAATTACAAATAAAAGTTTGGGGTCCGGTCAGAAACCCGAGTCCCTAACGGAAAATTGAATTAGGGAACCTAAGGGGTGGTTCGTGAATAGTAATCCGTCCCCTTGAAAATGTAAAACGCGAGTGAAACTGAAAAACCGACCCCGAGGGGGGGCGTTTTTGGAAATGAAATAAAGGTCCAAGTTGGGAACAGAAAATCCGAGCCTCGAAGACCTAGATCGGCAATGTCTAGATGAACATTTTAAATGCTAGTGAAACGTCCATTTGAGGCTCCGAAACGATAGAAAATCACTAAACCGACGTAAGGGTCGGAATAGTGCTTCCCGAGGGTCGGGAAAGTGAGAAGTGGAAATAAAATAGAAACGAACCCGGTAATGATTAGAAAAGAGTCAGAGAAGTTCCTGAGAGCCAAAAATGCAGTCCGGATCAAGAAAATTCCATCAGGGGCATAATTGCAATTTTGCCAAAATATAGGGGTAAAATCGTAATTTTGTAAAAGTTGAAAAAAATGTTGAAAATAGTAAATAAAGCCTAAAAAGTTATAAATAGGTTTTATTTAAGCTTTTTAATGAAAAATAAAAACTATAAATGGAAATGAAATTAACAGACAAGGTTTTGTCTGTAGGATCAAAAAAATCGACCTACAAGGAGGGCTATCAAAGATCCAAGAGAGAAAAAGAGAAGAAACTGATAAGTAAGTTCAGACATTTACCTGTCAGCAACATATAGCATTATTGTTGCTAACTTTAATGTACTAACTATAAGTTAGGTACATATGTGCTACGGGCACTATTATAGAATAGAGAGAGAGACGTAATTTGCTACGGGCACTATTGAAATGGGACACATAATAAATTGTGCTTCGGGCACTAGAGCAAGGTTAATGAAACTCACTCACATGAAATTAAAATGTGAACCATTCCTAACCACGGGGCAATATGAAGTCACCGGGTTAGAACTTTAAAAAGTCGGTAATGAAACCACTTTCTGGCGTATCAGCCTTCCGTACAGGGAGGTACTTTTGCCTTCGGGGCTATGAGATTAAGCCTGTGAAGGTCAGCACTGATGTACCGCTCTCAGTCATGTACAATTTTACCTTCGGGGCTATGAGATTAAGACTGTGGAGGTCAGCACTAATGTACCGCTCCCAGTCATGCGCACTTAAATGGTACTGCCAACCTAAGCTCAAAACCAGAACATAAGCAAAGATAATTACCTAAAACTGAAACTATGCCATAATTGAGCATAAGACAGTTTCGTGAGGGTACTAACATAGCGGTAGATGTACTGTTGTGACACTGTGTTGTGGTCAAACTTACTATTCATAATGAAAAGTGGTCAAACTTACTATTCACATATGAATAGTGGTCAATGATACTATTCATGATGAATAGTATTATTCATAGAAATTTTATTTTTTGCATGTTTAAACCTACTGACCCTGTAGCTCACCATGTTTGCTTATGTTGCAGGTAAGCGACCAGCTCAGTAGCTTGTTTGACTGGATGGCGGACGGGATAGCGTATGTCAAATGGGATAAGTGGGCGAGGGATATGGTCCTGTCAGAGTCTTTCTGCTAAGCGATAAAAGAGAAGGGAAAAAGAAACAGTCTTTTGTAATAGTATGTATTTTACGAAAGTACCGTATTATGTACATTACTTTGTACTTGCCAACAAAGTAAATAGTGGAAAATGTTTTACATGATGTTTAAAAAAAAAAAATTTCCCCAAAAACATCATATGATGGAAAGAGAGATAGATTAGCCGGCGACCCATGAGAGTACAATCTATCGCAGTTAGCAATAAAGCTTAACTGTAATAGTATTGTATGATCTCTACGAGGGGCGGGCCGTCACACTTTAGCCATTGAAACATCAAAGTACACAAGTCATATACATGAAGTTGTTCATCTACTCAGGATTAAGGTTACTACACAATGAATGTCAAAAGCAGATTGATCCACTCATAGCAGACTACGTCGATCAATCATGCTTTAGTCCCAGTCTAATATGTCACCACCAACCAACATATCTATGTCTTTACTTGGGAGTCTATGTTCTAGACAGTCAAGACAAACTATCCCCACCATGGCTTTCGACAACATAATAGTCTTAACATGAGTTAGATGCTCGGTCTAATCCTATAGACTACAGACCTTAGTTTAGATAGCTTACTTTAGAACATTGTCTTATCGCATACAAAAGTCCATTGCATGCAACGTTCTAACAGTTTTAACATAAGCAGTTAGATAGCCATATTTGCTTACATTTACTTTGACATGTAAATAGAACGAGAACAGATAGCAATGTAATGAATAACCTCTATATATATAATTTTATTATCCAGTTCAAAATAAATACATCAATATGTCTCTAATGCATAGGTCATTTCCTAACAGAAAGAAATAGATGAAATGTGATTGAAAAACATTCAACGTTGGTGTTGTTTTTCAATTCAAAACTGTGGAGAATAAAGAGGAAAAAATGAAACTTTATGTTGTTGATTGTATATGGTAAATGTGATATTGATTTTGTGTAGAAAACAAGAAAGAAAAATGGAAATGAAACCACAATTTTGAGATTGATTTCCCAAGGAAAATCCGTGGGATAATGCATGAGATTTTGAAGAGTTATGTTAGGGTTTTGTGGTGAAAAATGAATGTGTTGACGTGGAAAACCAATAAGGAAAATTTGAGTTATAAAACAAAAATTTTTGTTTAGGGTTTTTGAGGAAAAACTGCGTATGAGTTTAGTAGAAAATGAGAAAGTTTTGTTACGTTATGGTAATGTGTGATTTGAATATAAAATCGGGCCTAAAAGTGATAAAGAACGAGTTGAAATTCCGTTAAAAACGAGCAAGTTTTGTGATGAAATTTTACATAAAAAGTTTGTAACTTTTACGTAAAATTAGGTTTGTGGCATAGTATTTGGCATGGTAGAATAGAATAGATGGTTTCGACGCATTTCCTAAATGCCGGGAACCTAGAATTTCAGTAGAAATGCTGCCGAAATTTTCAAGACGCCTGAAGGACAATTTGGTAAACGAGAGGTAAAAGTAGGATTGGGACCCCGATCCCCCTCGAAAACCTAAGCTCAAGAAGAGAATAAGGGACGATTACATAACTTGCAAAACAGTCATTTAAGGTCCCGAAAGGCTAGAAAAACGAAAAACGACCCTAAGGGTCAAAATAGTACCACCCGAGGATCAGGTGAATAGTAACCTGAGCGTTTTTGCAGAAAATGTCGTAAAAGCTCGGTAAGACCTAAGAAACGTTATTTTAGGATTTTTGGGATCAGAAAACCCAGATAAAATAAGGGTTTGTCGGTCTATAATCCTGTCAAGGGCAAAATGGTCATTTTGACCAAAATTTTCTAAATTGTTAGAAAAAGGTCGTAAAAGCCTTAGAATAATTTTATTAAAATTCTAAAGGCTGAAATAGAGTGGTTAGTCAGAAAAACAAGGGAAAAATCACGCTAAGGACGAAATGATCATTTTACCAAAAGGCAGGGGTAAAACGGTCATTTTGTCAAAAAGTTCAGAAAAGTGATATTAAGGCCCAGAATATTAGTTTATATAGCAGAATGATTCCAGAATTAAAATATGAATCCTAAAATGAATAATTAAGAATTTCAGTTAGAAATTTTATACTTTCACTATATTTTACATATGAAGTGAATAGTAAAAATAACCGCAATTTATTTCAATTATACGAAAGCAACCAAAAAGCGAGTTAAGGAAGTCGTTTGCCTCAGGGAAGGAATTGCTAGTAAAATATCGACAAGTTTAGACATTTATTTGTTTGCGACATGAATTTACTCAGTATGCTTATATGATATAGATGACAGAAACTTAGTAGTCAGGTGCGGTAGGCACACTAACATAAGATATAAAATCTTAAGAAAATTACAGAATAAATTACAGAGTTCCAGACCTAGGAGGCAGTATAATTGCCACAGATCAGGAACCACCAGAAACTCAGTAATTAAATCAGTATTGGCGTACCGGCCTCCTACACAGGTGGAGGTTTCTCAGATTTCAGTTACAGTTATAGTAGTCAGGTGATATAGATGATAGAAACTTAGTAGTCAGGTGCGGTAGGCACATTAACATAAGATATAAAATCTTAAGAAAATTATAGAATAAATTACAGAGAGGTCCAGACCTAGGAGGCAGCATAATTGCCACCGATCAGGAACCACCAAAAACTCAGTAATTAAATCAGTATTAGTGTACCGGCCTCCTACACAGGTGGAGGTTTTTCAGATTTCAGTTGCAGTTACAGTAGTCAGGTGATATAGATGATAGAAACTTAGTAGTCAGGTGCGGTAGGCACATTAACATAAGATATAAAATCTTAAGAAAATTATAGAATAAATTACAGAGAGGTCCAGACCTAGGAGGCAGCATAATTGCCACCGATCAGGAACCACCAAAAACTCAGTAATTAAATCAGTATTAGTGTACCGGCCTCCCACACAGGTGGAGGTTTTTCAGATTTCAGTTGCAGTTACAGTAGGACTCCAAACTGCTAGTGACAAGTCCCAGGTTTGGATGTCTGATATATTCAGGCTGTAGAGGATTGGCCAGTGTGTGACAACCGGGAAATTCTGACATTCTTGGAAGAAAAAGTACAATTGTATATGTGTGACAAATTGTACTGTTTAAAGAGTGAAATAAATAAATTTATATTGTTTAGAATGTATTAAAATGTTCTAATAATGAATTCAATGTTGAGAAATTTTGTCAAAGTAAAACGGGTGAAATGGTGTCGAAACGACATTAAAAACCCTAACCGGTGCCTATGGTGCACTAAAAGATGAAAAAACTTCCGGGATTGATTTTGATCAAATGGAACCAGTATAAATTGATTCGACTGCACCAGAGACCTCAGGAAACTGCCGAGATGATTTCAGGAAAATTTCAGCTCAATCCGACATTGGTCAAAAAGTAGTCGAATTAATATGAATAGTGAAGTCAGAGTCAAACTTTTTACTTTGTATTAATGGCATCATTAAAGCATTTATTAAATATGTAAAAATTGGTAGGTGGTGGCATTAATTGCCAAGATTGAATTTACTTTAGATCTAAAGGCTTAGATTTTGCCAAAATTAACCAAATTAATTTTGTGAAAATGTGGAAAGAAATGCCATGAAAAGTGTTGAAATTCTATTGGTTGGAAGCCAAATTAATTGGGTTTTCTAGTTAAATGAGTCGGCCACTTTGAAACTTAAGGAACCCGTAGCATTCAAAGCAAAACCAAGAGAAAAAAATTTTTCTAAGTGATGCCATAGAGCAAACCGTGAGCAACCAAGAGAAACCAAGCCAAAATTTCAAACTTTCTTCACAAAAGTGGCAGCAAACTCATCATTGAAGTCAAGGGAAGCAAGAAATCAAGGTAGCCATCTTTGGTTTGCATTTTTTTTCCTTGAAATTTCATTGAAAATCCGTGGGTTTGTTGGCTAGAAGAATGAGAAATTTTGTGGTTGATTTGGTTGATTTGGTATATGGGTTTTGATTATGGTTTGATTAGAAGAAAAAACCATGTATTTTGTTTCAAGAAAAACAAAGTTTTGGTTGTTTTTTTTTTAATGGAAAATCCATGGGTTACCTTAGTGTTTGATCATGGATTTATTGTTGGTTAAGTGTTGCAATGCTTTAAATCATGTTCTGGTTATATGGAAAGCATGATTTGCGTGGTTAGAAAACTTGGAAAAATTTTGGTATCTAAATTCCTAATATGGCCTTGTGGTGTAGTTAGGGTTTGGTGAACATTTTTGCATGATTAACTTGATGTTTGGATAGTTTAAATCACGCATTGAATTATGGAAATGTTGGTTATGAGGTTGAAAGCATGAAACAAAATGTTATGCATGTTTTTACCTAAAATGGTTGTGGGTTGTATGTGTTGAAAAACCCTAAGAATTGTGTTGTAAAATGCATGGAAAATGGCTTGAAAATGTGCTAGGTAATATCCTTTGAATAGCCTAAAATTTGGTTGAAATATTGGAAAGTTTTGACTAAGTTTTGAGTATGAAAACCGTGGCTAAACCTAAGGGTAAAATTGAAATAATTTTGTTGAATTGTGGTTCAAAATGTGAGCTTTTATGTAAAAGTTTGGGAAACTTTTACATAAAATAAGAATTTGGTATAGTACGTGGCAGGTATACATGGTTCGAGGCATACCTAACGCTGGTAGCCTTAAATTTACGCCGAAATGCTGCCGAAATTTCGAAAAACGGCATTTAGGGCAAAAAGGGAATCAGGAATAAAAGTTTAGGATTGGGTCAGAAACCTGAGTGCTTTAAGGAAAATTGAATAAGGGAAACTTAAGGGGTGGTTCATGAATAGTAACCTATCCCCTTAAAAGTGTAAAACGCGAGTAAAACTAAAAAACCGATCCCCAGGGGGGGGGGCATTTTTGGGAAACGAAGTAAAGGTCTGAGTTGGGTACAGAAAATCCGAGCCTCGGAGGCCTAAATCGGGAAAGTCTAGATGAATGTTTTAAATACTAGATCGAGAAAATCCCGTCAGGGGCATAATTACAATTTTACCAAAATACAGGGGTAAAATCGTAATTTTTCAAAAGTTGAGAAAAATGGGGAAAATGATAATTAAAGCCTAAAAAGTTATAAATAGGTTTTATTTAAGCTTTTAATAAAAAATTAAAACTATAAATGGAAATAAAATTAACAGACAAGGTTTTGTCTGTAGGATCCTAAAATCGACCCACAAGGAGAGCGATTAAAGATTCAGGAAGGAAAAGGAGAAGAAACGGACAAGGTAAGTTCAGACATTTACTTGTTTACAACATGTAGCATTATTATTGCTAACTTTGATGTACTTACTATAAGTTTGGTACATATATGCTACAGGCACTATTATAGAATAGAGAGAGAGACAAATGTGCCACGGGCACTATTGAAAATGGGACACATAATAAATTATGCCTCAAGCACTAGAGCACGATTAATGAAACTCACTCACACGAAATTAAAATGTGAACCATTCCTAACCACGGGGCAATATGAAGCCACCGGGTTAGAACTTTAAAAAGTCGGTAATGAAACCACTTTTGGCGTACCAGCCTTCCGTACAGGGAGGTAAACTTTGCCTTCGGGGCTATGATGATGAGATTAAGGCTGTAGAGGTCAGCACTAATGTACCGCTCCCAGTCATGTACAACTTTGCCTTCGGGGCTATGATGATGAGAATAAGGCTGTGGAGGTCAGCACTAATGTATCGCTCCCAGTCATGCACACTAAAATAGTACGGTCAACATGAGCTCAAAACCAGAACATAAATAAAGATAATTACCCAAAACTAAAACTATACCATAATTGAGCATAAGACAGTTTCGTGAGAGTACTAACACCGTAGTTGATGTACTGTTGATATACTGTGTCGTGCTCAAAGTTATTATTCATAGTGAATAGTAGTAAAGTTACTATTCATGATAAATAGTACTATTCATAGAAATTCTATTTCTTGTATGTTTGAACTTACTAAGCCTGTAGCTTACCATTTTTGCTTATGTTATAGGTAAGCAACCAGCTCACTAGCTTTGTATGGTTGGATAGTGGATGGGATAGCGAGTGTCAAATGAGATGGGAAGCCAAGGGATATGGTTCTGCCAGAGTTTTCCGCTGAGCATTAACAAAGAGAGGAAAGAGAAATAGTTCTTTTGTAATAATATATATTTTACAAAAGTACTGTACTATGTCAATTACTTTGTACTCGTAAACAAAGTGATTAGTGGATAATGTTTTACATGATGTTCAAAAAAAATTTCCCCAAAAATGTTATGTTTTAAAAAGAGATAGATTAGCTGGTGACCCATGAGAGTGCAATCTATCGCAGTTAGCTATGAAGCTTAACTGTAATAGTATTGTATGATCTCTACGAAGGGTGGGCCGCCACACAGTGGGTCACTCCCTAGAGTCCCTCTCAGTTATGCACGCATTATGGTACGACCAATTCAGGGGCCCAATAGCAGAATTCAGTAACAAATAAATACTTAAGATTTAAGAACAGTCATAATTGAGCATAAAACGTACTAACAGATTATGCAGTAGCTTGGATACCAGTTGACGTGAATAATATCGGTCAAAGTCAACCTTACTATTTATGATCAAAAGTCAAAGTTACTATTTATATAAATAGTGCTTTTTCAGGATTTTATGATTTATGTTCCTGCATGTATGTTTGAACTTACTGAGCCTGTCACTCACCAATTTATTCATGTTGCAGGTAAGAAACCTGTACACCAGTAGACAGAGGATGGATAAGGGGCGGGATTGCATCTGCCTTCAGAGCTGGGCGAGGGGAATGATCCTGCTACTGTTTTCCACTGAGCAGATTAAAAGTGTTGTTTTTGACAGCATATTTTAAGTTGTATTTCGTAAATATGTTATGATGTGAATTATGTACAACCAGTATCGTATTAGTATATCTTATGTTTTATATTGCTTATATTTTTACAATTCACATTCACCAACAGTTTAAAAAAAATCCCTTGGTTTTCAGATAAAAATCATTTTAATTACAAATAGTAATTTAACAAGAACAAGTTATAAGTAAGATGCCAATGACCCATTGAGGTAACGGTCTACCATAGTGGACTTTAGAGCTCTACTATGCTAGTACTATAGCCTCAATTCAGGGCAGGGTACCACACTCAGATTCAATTATGATAGAACTCCCAAACCGGTGGTGGTACGTCTCGGGTTTGGAAGTCTGATGTTATGTAGACTGTAGAGGATTGACCAGTGGGTCGCTTCCTAGAGTCCCTTTCAGTTATGCTTGCATTACGATACGACCAATCATGGGGCCCAAAACCAGAACGTAATGAAAGATAAAGACTCAAGAAAAATATATATATAGTCCATAAATGACCATAAGACATACTAACATTATGAATACCGATGCAGTCAAAGTCACTGTTCACGATCAATAGTACTATTCATAGTTGACAGTATTGTTCATGATCAGAGTTAATATTCACAATAAATAGTAATGCAAAAGTAATGCATGTTATTTACTATGTCAGTGATCCATGTTATGTTTAATGTTAAGGATGTTTGAGCATACGTAAGTGTATTTACGATGTTTAAGTATATTTACAAAGTTTTATGTATTTACGATAAGTACATTCATGATGTTAAATGTGAAAGTATTTTCACAATAGCAAGTGTGTCAAGTATGTTATATTCACGATGTTAAGCATATGTTAAATATGCTATGTTTAAATCATGATATGTTTACGATGATAAGCATGAAATTCTGTTCAGCTGTTATAGGGCTCCCAAACCAATGGTGGTACGTCCTGGGTTTGGAAGTCTAATGTTATGTAAATTGTAGAGGATAGCACAAAAGCATGTTCAGGATATTAAGTATGTTTAAAGCATGTTAAGTATAAAAGTGTACACACGATGTGCAATATGTCAAGTATGGTTATGATGAAAAGTATGTATAAGTATGTTTTAAATATTATATGCGTTCAGTATGAAATCTAAAGTAATGTATGATATATGTTGTGCTAATGTTCTAATGTCATAATTGGTATCAGATATGTTCTGTTCTGCATGATACGAATGATGATAAATACGCTTAAGTATGAGTATTAAGCAAGCATAATGTTATAAGATTACTATTCATAGTAAATAGTACTATTCATAGTAATAAGCAAGCATAACGTGACTAATGTTCATGTTATGTATAAGATATGTCGTAACTATTACGCATATCAATTATTACGCATAAGTAGATATGCCTAAGTCAATCATACTATGTTAAGTATGCTCTATATGATGTTAAATATATATGTTATATTTAAATATGAATGATTAAGTCATGAATGATATGTGTATGCAATGTTTGTATAAATGAAAGTATGTTTATGACGTCAAGGATATTTAAGCATCCATAAGTATAATTTACGATGGTTAAGTACATTTACAATGTTTTACGTATTTCAGCATGACAAGTATATTTATTTTGTTAAATATGAAAGTATTTTCACGATAAGAAGTATGATAAATATGTTATGTTTACGATGTGTAAACATACATTAAATATGTTATGTTTCAAATATGTTATGTTTACGATGTGTAAATATATGTTTAAGTATGTTATGTTTCAAGTATATTATGTTTATGATACTTAGCATACGCTAAGTATGCTATGTTTACAACATTCAAGTATACATAAGTATGACTATGATGTTTCAAGTATGTTAAGTATAAAAGCATGTTCATGAGATTAAAGCATTATAAATATAGAAGTATGTTTATGATGTTAAGTACGTATAAAGTACATTAAGTATGTTTACGATGCTAAGAGTGAAAGTAGGATTATGATTTAAAGTGTGTTCGGATATGTACAAGTATGTTTATAAGGTTATGTGTGATAAGCATGAATGTTAAGTAATGTACAATATGTATTACGAAATGCTCCGAGGCTATAATAGGTATCAGAATTACCCTGTCCTATATACTGTGAATTATTATACGTCATGAATGTATGTTTGAACTTACTGAGCCTGTCACTCACAAGTTTGTTCATGTTACAGGTAAACAACCTGTATGATGATAAGACAAGTGATGGATGACGAACGAGATCTGCATGTGCCAAGGGACTAGGCGAGGGTTATGGTACTACTAGGAGTCTTCCACTGAGCTGTTTAAAGAGAGTATTGAAACAAAAGATTTATGAAGTAATAAAGTTTAAAGTTTAAAGTTTGAGAAAAAAAATATTCTCAATTTTTACGTTCAAAGAAGTATGTTAAAGAAAGCATGTTAAAAATAAGATGTCGATGACCCAAGTGGTTACAGTCTATTGCAGTTGGCGACAGTAGCTGACTGTAATAGTACTGTTTAATCCCTACGTAAGACGGGCCGTCACACCTAGGGAGCGACCTTAGAGCTTCTTCCTCCACAGCCCTTATTATATCCCCGTAAGACTTGAAAAACCTCCAACACAATGTTGGAGGGGTGGTATGCCTTAAATGGTTTTATTACCATCTTTCAATTATAGTTTTGACCAAGTGACATTAATCGTCACCTCAAGGTCACTAACCTCCATCGCCCGTAGGCCTTAGATATTCTTTTCTTCTTATTATGTGGGACCTGTTATACTAACTAATCCCCAAATGTCCATAAGACTTGCTTCCTAATGTAAAACTAGCACATAACAAAGTAATATTGTATTTCATGTTGTAGACATGAAAATGCTTAAACTTACCAATACTGCGATAATGTCCACTTCCAGAACTTCTCCGCAGTTCTATCTCTAGTTTGGGTTCCTACAGACATAATATTGTCTGTTAATACCCTATATTAATTATCACTTTAAAATAATTTACAAAATATTTTAATTCTTTATATGGTACACGGTTTGCAACACGCCCGTGTCCCTGACCGTGTACCTCTCGATCTTATTTTACACGGCCGTGTTCTACTGTACACGCCTGTATACTAATTAAACTCTAGATTTTCAACTCTAAAATCTTTATTTTGGGTTCTAGAATTTTATTTAAGTCATTCTAGGTCCTTTAGGGTCCTTTTCGAGTCTTTCAGAAATTTTTGGTCAAAATGACCATTTTACCCCTAACGGGTCTCAGGGTCATAACTATTCCGTTTTATCATTTTTCTCAAATTTTCTAAGCCCATATATGTTAAAATAATATTTCCTAGGCTTTGGTATCATTTTACAGCTTAATTTGCTGCAAAATCTCAATTATCCATTCTCCCGACCTTTGGTTACTATTCATCATCACCTAAGGTCGTTTCTCGTTTTTTGAGCGTTTCAGAGCCTCAAATGACCATTTCACTACTCTTGAAATGTTTTTCATCCTGTCCCCGGCTCTCGGCCCCCAGCAAGCTCGGGTTTCCTATACCAACCCAATTTTTCCCTTGTTTCCCAAAATGCCCTTAACGTGAAATTTTTTCCTGTTTTAGGTATTTTAGTCATTAAGGGTTGGTTTACTATTCCTCTTGGGTTGGTTTTCCATTTTCAATCCTAATCCATCGTGGGGTCCTGATTTCCTTCCCGAGTCTAATATTTTACCCCTCGTTTCCCGAAATGCCCTTATGTCGTTTTGGAAATTTCAGCAACATTTTCGCTTGTATTTTAAGGTTTTCTTGGTGTTAGGTACACCTCAGAACCTTTGTACCTACCATGTACTATACCAGAGACCTATTTTATACAAAGCTTCCAAACTTGGTATAAAAATTTTCCACATTAACCAATATTCAAAAATCAACACTCAACATCAAATTTTTTCCAAACCTAGCCTTGGTTTATCATGTTAATCATCACTAATTGTTTTTCATCACAACCTTCCAATTTCACATATCACTATTAGGTTTTCTAATGTGTAAAACAACATCAAAACCTAACAATTTTCATTCCAACCCTAGCATTAGCCACGGATTTTTCATGCAAATTCTCAAAGAAAATCTTGTTTTCTTTCCTAGAGTTTTATCAACATTATTCAACACTAAAATTTTCCATTTTCTAGAGTTCATCACCCACAGATTTTAGCATGAAAATGCATCAAATTTTCTTGTTTTCTTGATTCTAATTCATGCTAAATTTAATATGTTACCAAGTGAATATAAACACTAAACCAAAACACCAATTTCCAATTCATTTTTCACACCAATAATGCCACGGATTTTTCATGGAAGCATGCAAAATTTTTGCTTGTTTCTTAACCCTAAATCATGCTTCAAATTCTAAAACACCAAACTAATCATAACTCAACAAAACATCAATTTTTATCAATGTTTCTATACCTTCATACCCACGGATTTTCACTTAGAAAATCAAGTAAAATTGCTTCAATTTGGAAGCTTACCTTATCTATTTGATTGCTTAATGCTAGAAATGCAATGGAAGCTAATTTTAGTGTGAAATTTTGGACAAAATTTAGCTTAAATGGGGGGAAAAGCCCATGGTTTTGGCTGCCAGAAAATGAGCAAGGGTTTGGCCACTTTTCTTAATTTTTTTGAATGGATTTTGAAGCCTATTTTTAGGCAAAAGCTAAGGATCATTTAGCAAAATTTTCCAAACAATTTGCTAATTGTTCAAGGACTAAAGTGTAATAATTTTGGGCCAAAAATCAAAATTTTTTTCTTTCCTTTCCAAGTGGCCGAATGGCCTTTTAAAATTTTTCTAAATTTTTTTTAAATATCTTTTTGGCATGATCTTAACCCTTGATCAAAAAGAAAATCAATCCTAGCCTTACACCTTTCACATTACTTTCCAAACCAAAAAAAAAAAATTAATCTTTATGACATCATTAATGCGATGTCATCCATATATATATATTAATTCACTAATTAATTTGTGGTCAAATTTTGACCGAAAGTCAAATGGTACAGAACTTTACCGAAATCGTGTAGGTGGGTTCCGGGCGCCTCCGGTGCGATCGGTTTGTTTTATTTTGCTTCCATTTAGTCAAAATTCTGTATCGTAAATTTCTATCTTTTTAGTGCATTTAAGTGTACTCTTTAGGGTTTTCTGCTCCATTTTCGAACTGTCTCATCCGATTCTGTTCGGTAAGATTTTCCATCCCCGAACTCATACACTTTAACACTACTATAACATTTTTGCAGTATTCTCAACAATATTAAAATACAACTTTTTTATATTTTATTTATTAAATTAGTACATATATACAATTTTTATGTACTCCGAGAATCTAAATTCCCCGGTTATCACAGTCTAGGCCACTCAGGGTCTAGGCTATCACAGTTGGTATTAGAGCCGTATCCTACCACCCTATCTCACATCGTCGCATGCTAGCCTCATTTGTCCAAGTAAGTTAGATACTTAAAATGTCATGGAAGGTCGATGGAAGAACCGCCTTGCTCTCTGATACCAACTCTTGTCGGTGACCTGGCTAGCCTAGGCCATTGACTGCTTTCTTTTCTTCTTACTCTTATGTATCGTAATCTCATTTTATAAATTGTAGAAACTTGTTTGAAACGTCACTTTTTAATTTAATAATTTGTGTCAGAAAACTGCAGATTTTTTTTTTCATACATATATATAATTCCTAAAATACATCTGTTCTTGATCCTTGTAATACTTTGTACATACACTTTACATTTATACTATTTTGTTTCTTTACATTTCATACAATCTTCTAGTAGTCAGAAACATAGTGGGTCCACTTCCCTATCCATAACATTTCAGGAATCTGTCTGCCAGTCCATCAGGTATATTCTTCATTTTGCTGGCTGCTTACCCTTATCACCTACACCACAAACAAACTAGTAAGCTAGAGCTTAGTAAGTAGAAACATACATGCAAATCAGCTTATGTGCATTGTAACTAGGGTTAGTCTCATTATGCTTTTTATTCTTCCTAGAATCATTTTCGTTGTTCTATTGATCATAACTTATCCTGCCATTCTATTTCCTTCATTTCTTTCCTTTCCTTATTTGCTTCTTTTCTTTTCTTTTCTTTTTACTTTCACTTGTGAGCCTATTGTTGGACGTAAGCGACCCACCAACCTACCTCATGATCAATCTTTAACTTTTAGCCTTTAACCTCACCTCGTGGGAGGTAGCATTCATTTCCACTGTATTGGAAGTCATAATATAAAATGTCACCTATGGGATGCCGGTATGCCAACAATTAAATTTTCAGTCTTATTATCTTTCTTACTTTTGTTTCTTATTTCTTAAACTCTTTTTATGAACATTTCGTTCTTTCTTATCTTATCATCTAAATGCGTAACACAACATCACTTCATGAAAGTCAGTCAATAAAACAAGTTAGTTTGTAGGTAAATAATTAAATGTCTGTATTTACAGTAGTTGTGTGAGCATAAATTTCCTCAGATCCTTTGTGGTTCTTTCATCGTCACCAGTCGGGTTCTCTATTAACAAAAAGTCGCTCGTTATTAATAATTTCATTTAACGGCGCTTTTTGGACTTTTCTGCAACTTTTTGATCTTGGCTATGAA
This sequence comes from Antiaris toxicaria, assembly GCA_035233585.1. Taxonomy (NCBI): domain Eukaryota; kingdom Viridiplantae; phylum Streptophyta; class Magnoliopsida; order Rosales; family Moraceae; genus Antiaris; species Antiaris toxicaria. The sequence goes on from CP141153.1 coordinate 52,021,677, forward strand.
TAGTACTACTTATGGTGAATAGTAATTTTGATTTTGACCGTGAATTATAACTTCGACCATTACCACTAATCGGCCCTCTTTTCCTACTTCTGACCTTTAGGACCTTAATTAGGCTATTCTAGAGTCATCACGATCCTTTTTATCCTTTTTTGGTCATTTTTGGTCAAAATGACCATTTTACCCCCAAAGGGTATTTGGATTGTAAACATTTCATTTTAATGCCTAGACTGGATTTTTCTAAGCCCAAAAATCATTAAATAACCAACTTAGGGGTTTAACGTCCCTTTTCTACTTTTTCAAAAATTTTCTGGTCGAAATAACCATTTTGCCCCTGATGGGACACTGGGTCGTAAAATTTTATTATAAATTTTAAGCTAAATTTTCTAAGCCTAAAATCATAAAATGGACTTTTGAGGCCTATCGGGCCTTTTCCAAATTAATTTCTATAATTTTCAAATTTTTTTTCCAAAACCAACCCTTGAGGTACTATTCTGACCTCTAGGTCATTTTTCTTATGTTCTAATGTTTCGAGACCTTAAATGAACGTTTTACTAGTTTTCAAAACATTCTTCTCCCTTTCCCGAGCCTAAGTCCTCGGGTGGTGTCGGGTTTTCACCCCGACCCTAACTTTTTCCCCTCGTTTCCTAAAATACCCCTCATGCCGTTATAAAACTTTTGGCATCATTTCCGCTAAATTTATAGGTTCTCGACATTTAGGAAACGCCTCAAAACCATCTATCCTAGCTCATCCACCATGTCCTATACTAGAGGCTTAATTTCATGTAAAATGTTCTAAATGTTTTATGTAAAATGCTCATCTAAATAACATTGTCCAAACCAACATTTTCCAATCCATTTTCACATCCAGTAGGCTCTGTTTTGGTCAAAATTTCCAACACAACATTTCCATCACAAAACTTATTTTATCACATTTTATTCTTATGCTTGTTCTCACATTTCTTTCAACATGAATCTTCCTAAACAATTTCTCATGCCAAATCCTTTTTCTTGAACCATTAACCAACAACAATTCTACTCAAAATTTCACAATCCATCACGTACTTGTCCTAAGATACCGATTTTTTTATCAATGCTAAAGTCCATTTTTGGTTCATATTTAGCCAAAGAGGTCTTTATGAAACTTTTAGATTACATCAAAATGAACAACTTTTATGTTTTGAATTTTATCAAATTCAACCTCTAAGGCCTTGATTTAGTCAAAATCTAAGACTAGTCAAAACTGGCACACCCTTATACACTGGGTGACCCGATTTCATTCAATAGCTTAAAACAATGTCTTCCACTCATTTTTTTCGAAAATGTTCTTCATGAAAGTTGTTCAGGACGAAATTTCCTACAACATATTTTAACTCTTGTCAAATTCAGCCATTTACATAGTCAAATCTGAGCTAAAAATTTTGGGTTTTCTAGGACAGAATCCTGGAAAATCAAAACTGCAAAGCCTAACTTATTTGCACACCAAACTAACTAGTTTAAGTCTAAAATTTTTACTCATGATACTACACATGCAGCCCTTGGTTTTGCTTAAAAACATGCTTCAAAGTTTTTGTTTTAGGATACCAAACACACTAATTTTCATAACTAACCTTTCTAACTAATTTACCAACCAAAACCACCAAGTTTAAAATCAAAATTTCATCATCCATCCTACACTTAGGGGCCACGATTTTTAACTCAAAACTCATAAGAAATTGAGTAATTTTTGGTTACCTTGTTGCCAAAGATGTCCTCTTGCTCCTAGAAGGTTGTGGTTGAAATTTGGTGTGAAAATTTTGAAGAAATAGCTTGGTTAGGGGGAGGGACACACACAGTTTTTCCTTGGCTACACAAGGGACGAATATGTTGCAATAAATGGCTAAGTACTTCGGTTCTTTATTGCCAAATCCGATCCACCCTTGTAAGCTAAGGAAAACCAAATTAATTCACTTTCCATCCAATGAGATTTTGACACCTAACACCTTTAATTCTTTCTAAATTTTTTGAAAAATGAAAATAAGGTAATTTTGGCTTAATTTCAACCACTGGATCAAGGTAACATTAAATCTTAGCCTTAGAATCCACCTAATACTTTCTCTTGCTTTTTGAATAGAAGAATTATGATGTCATAAATGTGACATCATTTAAAGTTTGTCCTCATGCTTCTTTTTTTTAACTACTAATCACATTAATTTGGGTCACTTTTTGACCAAAAAGTCAAACCGAAGAAACTTCACCGGAATCACCCTGGTGGGTTCCTAAGGCCTCCGGTGCAGTCAGTTTCTCTTATTCTTCTTCCGTTTGGCCAAAAATCATGGACAAATATTTTCGTCTTTTAATGCACCTTTTGCACCTCCTAGGTTTTTCGATGCTAATTTGGCTCCATTCCTCCCATTTTGGTTAGGTAAAAATTTCTATCTCCAAATTCCTAACCTTTAACACTGTTAGAACATTTTATTGCATTCTAAATAGTATTAAATCATTCATTTTACATTTTTAAATTTAAAAATCATTGTATTGTATACAATGTACATATCTCCGAGAATGTTGAATTTTCTTAGTTATTACATTCACCCCTCCTTATCAAATTTTCATCCTAAAAAATTTAGAACAAATCGGGGTATATATTTTTCATTTCCTCCTCGTGTTTCTACATAGCTTCTTCTACATTATGGTTTCTCCACAAAACCTTGGCTAGTGGGATACTTTTGTTTCTTAATTTCTTCTCCTCTTGAGCGAGTATCTGGACTGGTTGCTCTTTATAGGACAAGTCTTCTTGAACTTGGATTGGCTTATACTCGAAGATATGTGAAGGATCCGATATGTACTTCCTCGGTATCGATACGTGGAAAACATTATGTACTGAGGACAATTCAGGTGGTAGCGCTAACTTATAGGCTACTTTTCCTACTCAACTGATGATCAAAAAGGGTCCGATATATCATGGACTTAACTTCCCTTTCTTTCTGAAGCACATAACACCTTTCATCGGTGCAACCTTTAGAAATACAAAGTCTCCCTCCTTAAATTCTAGGGGTCTTCTTCGCTTATCTACATAACTATTTTGATGACTTTGTGTCGTTTTCATGTGCTGTATCTTCTTAACTGCATCAATTGTCTCTTGGATGAACTCAGTCTTCTGCAGCTCCTTTTCCCTTATATCATACTAACGAATAGGAGATCTGCACTTTCGTCCATTTAGTGCTTAGTATAGAGCCATTCCAATAGAAGTTTGGAAGCTGTTATTGTAGGAGAAGTCTATCAGTGACAGCTTCTTATTCCATGCTCCCTTAAAATCCAATACACATGCACGAAGCATGTCTTCCAATATTTAAATGGTGCGCTCCGATTGTCCATTAGTCTGAGGATGAAATGCTATGCTGAACCTTAATTCTGAGCCCATAGCTTCCTGTATACTCTTCCAAAAATTTGACGTGAACTGACTGTCACTGTGACAACCCGTGCCCTCAGTGGCCCGGACTGTCACTAAAAACTTTCTTTCTTCAACTGATACTTGCACTTTATATTTAAATTATATTGGATTTAATACGAAATATTAGGGTTTTTTTTTTTACACGCGTATGTATTTACTATACATGTACTTATACTTTTAAAATGCAAAATTTAAAAAAGGAACAAGAGGGTTTCAATTTTGCATACACACTTATGTACTTATTTATCTAATTACTATTCACCAGATACTATACTATTCATACATATACTGTTTACTATTCCAAAATGCTATTTAACCTTTACTATTCAAAATACTATTTAACTGTCACCATTCGAAATATAATTTACTCATACCGTGCGGAATATTACTCGCAACGTGTGCACTACCTCCCCTCACATCTGCCTTCGCCGCCATCATCGCCCATAAGTGATTAAGCTATAGGCTGCTTACCTATAGCATGAACACACATTGTGAGCTTTATGCCTAGTAAGTACAACATGTTTATCACAAAACATGTTTAAACATACACATATTTCAAATCATATGAGCACACTAGTCATCACCGATACTATATAGCATATCACATATCATGTATCGCATCTTAGAATACATCATCACATCATACTGAATACATAACATAGCATATCATATATATAGTGTAACTTATGGAAACTAGAAGCATAAGAAACTCGTGCATACGGTGATCAATGCATGATCCGGTTATGTTTATTTATGCTTCAACATTTTCTTTTTCCTATATCTTCTCTACTATGGGCCCCTGTGTCGGTACCAAGTGCGCGCATACCAACAGGAATGCTGAGGTCACTAAATAGGCTGGAGGACTATCAACGGATGCTCGACTCCCTGCCTTCTCTTACTTTCACTCTGGAAACCTTTTCAACAGAAAGAACCGGTATGACACGCCTATTAAATTCCATCTTGCTTATCTGTTCTAGCCTTATGCTTTTCTAAGCTATCCCAAGACCTACACGGCGGGGACGTCTGGCTTCTATCTTATTCTTTTATCAATCTACTCGATTTTGAAACTATATGCTCTTATGTATGCTATGCAGCATCGTGTGCTTGATACATACCTAAAATACTAGGAAAACATCATTTAAATTCATTTTTTTCCCATGATGTAGGTAGAGTTGTACTTACCTAATTACAAGCAATTCATACTTGTACTCGCACCTTTACCAACTCACAGGTTATCACCTGTCATCAATAACGTTACTCATCAGTACCCTTGCTGGGTCACTAATACCATTAGTGACTAACACTTGCGTCTCTATGAGGTACCGAGATCCATCGGTATTCTATTGGCCTACTTTAGGAATTTGGTGTCTAATTCCTATTATTGTTTGATTACTGTCTTCTTGACATATCAGTCATCGTTTCTCACAATGTTGTACAGAACAAGGTCCTTGATCAGTTGCCTACTAGTCAACTGATCGGTTATCTCGCACATGGGCAACTAGGTGGTCTACCAGCTACTAGGCGTAAACTTGGTATAGTAACCGGCCAGGTTACTTTGCCTTATTAGGTGTGGTAGCCTTTCTGGCCACTATGCCTCGTTTTGGTGTGCTAGCTTACCGAGCTAACAACACTATTTGGTTTGTTTAAGAACATTTCTAGGTTTACTTATCAAAATTCTTGGTAAAATTATGTGATTGGAATTCGTTCCCTTATCACCCCGTTGGAAGGTGAGGGACATTTTCTTTTGAAAATCATGTCCATATTTTCAAAGTGTTGAAAATAAATTTTACTTGAAATATGAAAACAGATTTTCTAAAGGTTTGTATTTGAAAGGTGGTTTTGAACCACTTTGAAAATTGGTTTAGGAACTAAGTCGAAACAACTTCTCTTAAGATTTTTGCCAACAAAAATGTTTTCATCCTCGATAAGATAAACAAATCTCGTGTTCGTCTCGGAGCCTAATTCTAACTCTAACGGCTCCTAATTTTATTAAAACCGTGGGCCTAGTGCCCAGTTTTACAAAAACTTTCAGTTTTACATCCTGTTAAAATCGATACTATTTAAGGCCCGAAACGACCAAATTTTTACGACACGCATAGGTCGTTCTTAAGGTCTCGATGAGATCTACAACTTTTGTGTTGAGCCCGGAGTCCGGTTCGGACTATAAGAGGTCGGTTTTTAACAAAAACCGAAACTACTATCTGGGGTCGGGTCCTGTTCCTAGTTTTGCTCCCAATTTGGGCACCGAGTGAAAAACGCTTGAAAAGCTTATCTTAGTGTCGTTTTTGGCCGAAGGCTTTTTGACGCAAAAATGACCATAACGAAATTTTCTTAAAATGAAATCCTAAAATCAGACCCTAAGTGGGTCGAAATGGCCAAAATCCATGGCCTATCATACGGATAGTTTTGTGTCCAGCCACATTACTAAACTTTATGCTCGTAGCCTTACTTAAAATTTTGTAAACATAATCACAACCACATAAACTTAAGGGCAGAAACTTAAGGCTCAAAATAAAAATTATTACAACCTATATGCATAAAAAATACACATAAATGGCTTAATCAAATCTTAGAACCACTGACCACAAAATAAAGGTTTTTCGATCATTACCTTTTTGTGCTTCGAATCGAGCATAACTCGAACTATTGCTTGGATGGTAAAATGATCGTTGGAAACCATAAGGAATAGAGGTTGTTTCTTATGCTAACAAACACTAAAATACTTTCTCTTAATCATCAACTTACAGTAAAGAACTGAAACTACAAAACTTGTTTAGAAACTTACCCTTGAAAGACTTGAAACAACTTGAAATTGATCCCTCCAAATTCAAACTTGAAGAGGTTTGCTATGTTTGTAGCAATGTTTTGAACTTGGAGAATGATGGTTTTGGGGCTGAGAAGGGGTCAGTTGCAGCAAGGGAGAGAAAGAAAACGTGAGCTGAATTTTAGACTGTGAAAAGAGAAAACTAAACCCAAAGGTATGGCTATTCCTTTTATAGACAAAATCTAACCTCACTTAGCCACTTTAAGTTTGGTCAATTAAGCCAACTTTAAGCTAATTTTGGGGACAAATTCTGCTCATTTTAGTCCAAATCTTTCAGATGGTAGGCATCCATTTAAGGGGGAGGGTGAGGAAGGCATGGTGTTGGGAAATATTTGTTTTGTTTATACAATGTGTCACCAACCACCTCAATATTTTATTGGTCACCTTTTTGGGGTTCCTAACTACTGCAAGTCAGCTGATTTTCCAGCTAGAGCACACGATTTTTGGAGTGAAGGAAAATTATCTGTGTTGCTCTCTTCGTAGTCCAGTCTTGTACTACGATTTTCGTTCCTTTCTCGTTGGCATTCAAATAATCATCCAGAAGTCAGATTTTCTAAATTTGATTGCTATGCAGATGATTTCTAGTTGGTTATATTTTCTATGAGCCCATTCTATGCTTAAGTTACTACTCATGCTCTATACTGTGGTTGTGTCTATACTGTGTTGTATTCACACACGCATACCGAACCGTTTTTTGGCACGACGTTTCCAACATAGTTTTTTTTGACTAAATTGGCCATGCTGAGTCATTTTATTGGTCCTTTGGTGGGAAAAGGTCAACCAAACCATCCTCCCAATATCATATTCCTTGTTAGGGTTTTTCTTCTGTTTACACGGCTTCTTACACAGCTCCCTACACAGGCGTGTTCAAGGCTACACGGGCATGTCTTTACTAAACACGGCCGTGTCGTGGAAAAATTTCATTTACCTGATTAGTACACGGGGTCACACACGCTGTACACCTAGGCGTGTCTCTCACATGGCCATGTTCCATCAACATGTCCACTGACATCTCAACAACCCGATCAGTACCCGGTCTCTTACACGGCAATGTACTTGACCGTGTTCAATAATACGACCCTATTCACTCGAGCCATCTTATGTTCTTGTATAGTGCAGATGATACACGGCCACCTACACGGGCATGTACACGGCCACCTGCATGGGTGTGTACACAGCCGTGTCTTACTTACACGACCGTGGTCAATTACACGGCTTCATGCACGTGCATAGTTTGGGGTAGTACATGGCCATACACACGGCCGTGTATGAGCATATGTTCCTTGAATTTTGCACTAATTGCATCAAATCATTCCTAAATTTCTCATTAGGTGAAATTTATGATACAGGGATGGGGCAGTCCTTACAACCTTCCCCTTTTACAAAATTTTTTGTCCTCGAAAATTAGAATAAATTCGGGAAGTTTCTTCTCATATCCTCTTCCCGTTCCCATGTAGCTTCTTCTAAGTTGTGGTTCCACCACAACACCTTTACAAGTAGAATGACTTTGTTTCTAAGGACTTTGTCTTCTCTTGCAAAAATCTACATAGGTTTCTCCTCGTACATCAGATCAGCATGTATTTCTACTGGCTCCTGGCTCAGAATGTGGGAACTGTCCAGCACATACTTCTTTAACATGGAAATGTGAAAGACGTTATGTACCGAGGCCAATTCAGGGGGAAGGGCTAATCTATAGGCCACCTTCCCAACATTCTCGAGAATCTCAAAAGGTCCTATGTATCTGGGACTGAGCTTTCCATTTCTCCCACAGCACATCACCCCTTTCATAGGTGCCACCTTGAGGAAAACACTATCACCTTCTTGAAATTCGAGAGGCCTCCATCATTTATCTGCGTAGCTCTTCTGGTGGCTATAAGCTGTATCCAATCTTTCTCGTATGAGCTTCACGTCTTCCGTTGTGCTTTTGACAAAGTCCGTGCTGGTGAGCTGTTTCTCTCTAGTTTCATGCCAATGTAATGGAGATATGCATTTCCTTTTGTAGAATGCCTCATACGGTGCCATCCTAATTGAGGAATGGTAGTTGTTGTTGTATGAGAATTCTATCAAGGGTAACTTCTGGTCCCAATTCCCCTTGAAGTCTAGGACATAAGCCCTTAGCATATCTTCTAGCATCTGGATAGTTCTCTCAGACTGGCCATCCGTCTGAGGATGGAAAGCTGTGCTTAATTTTAACTTGGTGCCCATTGACACTTGAATGCTTTGCCAAAACCTCGAGGTGAAGCGTCCATCACCATCTGAAATGATCGACTTTGGTACACCGTGGAGCCTAACTATTTGGGCCATATACATTTCGGCTAGGCTCTCCACTGAGTAGCTTAGCTTCATAGCTAAAAATCAGGCTGATTTCGTAAATCGGTCCACAATTACCCAGATGGCATCATTTTTGTTTGAAGTTCTAGGCAATCCGACCACGAAATCCATCGTGACTTGCTCTCATTTCCATTTCGGTAATTCAATCTTTTGCAGTTTTCCTCCTGGCCACCAATGCTTAACTTTGATTCTTTGGTTGGTGAGACACTTTGCTACAAAATTGGTGACATCGTTCTTCATTCCTGGCCACCAAAAGCTTGCCTTTAGGTCCTGGTACATGTTATTCGCTCCTGGATGTATCGAGTATGGTGTGTCGTGAGCTTCGGATAGGATCTTTTTCCTGAGTTCTTCTTCCTTTCAGAACAAATATCCTATCTTTGAAATAGAGTATGCCATTCCTAGAGACTTGAAATTCTGAATTTTGTTCCTCTATCACCTCCCTTTTAAGCTTAACTAGGGTCGAATCGATGTCTTGGCCGGCCTTGATTTCCTCTAAAAGGGTTGACTGAAGAGTCATTTCAGACAATCACCCTGTTAAGATCTCAATCACACCACTACATAACTCATTTTGCATTGCTTCTGGCAAAACATGGATTGCTGTAAGTGTTGATGAGTGCTTCCAACTTAGCGCATTGGCCACCTTATTGGCTTTTCCTGGGTGGCATAGGATTTTACAGTCATAATCCTTCACCAATTCCAGCCATCTTCGTTGTCTCATGTCGAGTTCTTTTTGCATGACAATATACCTAAGGCTCCGGTAGTCTGTGTAGATCTCACATTTGACACCATATAAGTAATACCTCCATATTTTGAGTACAAAAACGACTGCTGCAAGCTCGAGATCGTGTGTCGGGTAATTCTCTTCGTGGTTCTTAAGTTGCCACGAAGCGTACGTGACTACTTTACCATTCTGCATAAGTATGGCTCCTAGTCCAGTCTTGGATGCGTCGCTATAGATCATGAATTTCCCTTGTGCAATGTCTGGGATGGTCAAGATTAGTGCACTCGTAAGTCTACTTTTTAGCTCTTGGAAGTTTTCCTCGCATTTATCAGTCCATTCATACTTTCTCTCCTTTTTAGTCAGTGCTATGAGGGATGCAGCTAGCTTTGAGAAACCTTCCATGAAGCGTCGATAGTAGCTTGCTAAGCCGAGGAAACTACAGATTTCTGTCACATTCTTCAGAGTCGGCCAGTCGCTAACTGCTTCAACTTTATCTGGATCCATAGATACTCCTTCCCTGAAGACTACATGACCCAGGAAGTAGACCTTTTCCAACCAAAACGCGTACTTGGAGAATTTGGCGTATAGCTAATGCTCCTTTAGCCTGAGTAGGATAGCTCTCAGATGCTCCTCGTGTTCCTCCTTTATTTTAGAGTACACAAGAATGTTGTCGATGAATACAATGATGAACTTGTCTAGAAATTCCCTGAAAACACGGTTCATCAGGTCCATAAAGGAGGCAGGTGTGTTCATTAATCCAAATGACATGACGAGGAACTTGTAATGCCCATATCGAGTTTGGAAAGCTGTCTTAAGTACATCTTCTTCTTGAATTCGTAGCTGATGATATCCGGATCGTAAGTCGATCTTTGAGAATATGGCCACGCCTCGGAGTTGGTCGAATAGATCGTCGATTCGAGGCAACGGATATCTATTCTTGATCATGATCTTGTTTAGCTCCTTGTAGTCGATCCACATTTTTGGCATCCCGTCCTTCTTCTTAATGAAGAACACAGGTGCTCCCCATAGTGAACAGCTCTGTTAGATAAATCCTTTGACCATTAGGTCCGTTAACTGAGTTTGAAGCTCCTTTAGCTCGGCCGGAGCCATTCTCTATAGGTCCTTGGATATAGGGGTTGATTCCGCTAATAGCTTGATCTCAAAGGAAATTTCTCGCTCTAGTGGTAGTCCCGGGAGATCTTCAGGAAACACTTCCACAAACTCTTGTACTACTGGTACGTTGTCTGGTGTCATCTCGGGCTCCTGGGACTTGTCTACGATGTGTGCATGGAATCCAGTGCATCCACTAGACAGAAGCTTGTGGGCCTTCATGGTAGAAATCATCATTCTGGGCCGTTTCAATGATAAACCCTTGTATACAAACTTCCCATGTCCGTCCGGCTCAAAGGTAACTTCTCGTCTTCGGTAATCTATGACCGCGTGGTACTTGGTGAGGAAGTCCATTCCTATAATCATGTTATAGTTATGTATGTCAAGGATAATCAGGTTGATACTCAGCTTCCTTTCGCAGATAATTATTGGCACGTGGTATAGCCAGTAATTAGACAACAAAACTTCCCCGGGAAGGAAGAGTAGTTAGAAAAGTATGTTTCATCCTATCTACATTCTGGCCTATCTTCCTAGCAATCTTTGATGATACGAACGAATGCATGGCTCCAGAGTCAAATAAAACTAATGCAGTGAGGTTGGCGACAGAAAGCTGACCTGTCATCACGGTTAAGGTTCCGGCTTCTACGTCCTCTTTGGTGAATGCGTAAATTCTCCCCTGTGGTTATGGAGCTTCCAATCTACCCTGACTGATGGAGGGGCCTTTAATTCTTGTTTGGGCAGCGTGTAGCTATCCTCCTATGGCACGAGCATGGCCTTGTTGATTTTGGGGGTTTGAATGGTAATACTTTGCAAAGTGGCCTTCCTTGCCGCATATGTAGCAGCCGCTAATGCCTAGGTGGCACTTTCCCGGGTGGTTCTTCCTACACTTTGGCCATAATAATTCCTGATTACCATTTCCCCCACTATTATTCGTCTTCTGAAGGAAACTCCTCTGTTGCCCCTGGTTACTTGGATTCCCTTTTCTCTTATTATTTTGGTTGGGCTGTCGGTAATGTTGGCGGGTCCTTGTATTCTGCCCTTTGTGTTGTGAGTCGGGAGTCGGCCTTCCCTTGAATTGCTTTGGCTTATTCTTCTCTTCTCTTCTTGCCTTGGAAAGCTGGGCCCTCCTCTCCCTGTCCTGGGCCAACCAGTACTCAGCTCTAATGGCCCTACTGATGCATTCAGCCACAGTCGCGGGGCTATGGCTGCAGTTGCAAACTTGGACGGTGATGTCTGTCCGGAACATTTTTAACATCCTACGGACCTTTTCCTTCTCGGTCGATACTAGATCTGGGCACAGTCATGCCAATTGTTCAAACTTTCTTATGGCCTCCATGACTGTCATACTACCCTGGCGCAAGTTATTGAACTCATCTTGCTGCGTGGCTAAAGCTTCATCATTAAAATACATTTCCTTAAATTCAACAATGAAGTCTGCCCAATTCATTGCATTGATGTCCTTCCTGATTGCCACGGTTTTCCACCATTGACGCGCTCCTTTACGTAAGGCGAGGAATGCACATATCACTTTTTCCCTTTTCGTTAGCCCTACAAGGTCTAGAATGACCTGGACATCGATTAGCCAATCGTTAGCTTCAATATGGTTCATTTTCCCTTCGAATTCTGGCACCTTTATGTGCCTAAATTGTTCATATAAGTCACCATCTCTTGAAGCTGGCACCTGGACATTGGCCGTCACGGGAGTAGCCATAGGTGGTGGTGCTGGTGGGGTCTAGACTGGTGAGACCGCATACTCTCCAGGTGTGTTGGGGGCTATTGAAGCTGTTTGAGTAGGCACCTCCACCGGTTGTGGTGCTTGTCATTGCTGGTTCATTTGCTCCTGGGCTAGTTATGCTTCTGTTGTTGGTTCATCATCATTTCTTGCATTATTGCAAGACGTGCAAGTAGTTCGTTATCTCGCATAGCTTGGTTGTTACGGGCTCTCGGTCTTGCCATTTTCGCCTATGCGACCCTGTCACATACAGAAAACGAGAACATAAGTCTTTTATATCTTGTACTTGGGATTCATATTATATCTCATATTCTTAACTTAAGCATCTTAGACAAAATACGTGTTATATCTTTCTCTTCCTTTCTTGCTCTTGGGATGCCTAATACGATTACCGCATCGTATTTGAGACATCCTTTGAGTGTCAGGAACCGTCCTACACTCCTCATCAGTCTTTGGTCTTATTTGTGAAAGAGTCACATTCTGGCCACCCTAGGGCAAAATAATACTTACTTACACCAAATATTCCACAATACACATATATACATCAAAACGCGTACAACTTCTAGCTTGGTGGGAGTGATACACACTTCCCATAATACGATCCCAAAAGTATATGTTCTAAATCAGACGGGGAAGCTATTATTTCCCCTATACATTTTCAAAACAATATTCCCATGTGAAAGGTCCCTATTACTCTGAAGATATCACAGACTCGGCGTTTGACATTTCCTCATCCTCACTATCGTTCAGGGGCAACTCTTCAGGATTTTCATCTTCGTCTCCCCAAACAATACTACCTTCATCGTCACTGGCAATAATAACCTGAGGCTCATACATCTCTACCCCTTCATCGTCACTGATGTTATCGAGGATCTCCTCCTCCTCATCATTAGGTTGAGCATCAGGGATGGCCTCGTCATCGTCTTCATCCATTTGGTGCTCGGGAGACTAAGGAACTAGCTCGGGGTCTGCCATCGGATCTCTATTGTCTTCAGGTACTACTGGCTGCGGTTCGGCCATGAATCCTTCATTGACCGGTTAAGGTGCTACGCTTGCCGGGACAGGGTTGAGCACCACTCACTCAGCGTTCACTATATCTTTGACCGGGCGTCGTAGGTTTATTGTGGCGGGGGATACTAGACGAGGTCTCTTACATACCATGGAGTCCCTCTCCAAAGTAGGTCAGTTACCTTCGCAAAAGGCTTGTCTGCAGGGATGCTTGGTAACATGGTGTCTAAAATTCACTGGCAGTAGTATACCATGGTCTCTCCCTCGTAAATGTCCCAAATATAAGAGAGAACTTGATATCTCCTCCCATACATATCATCCCAAATGTCTGCATCCTTAGCTGGGCCATTGTAGTTGCAAAGGTCCTGGCAGAACTCAGCCCACTGCATCGCTGGACCCCTGATCCTGCATCGGTCGTTTGACCATGCCATTACTGGTCCTCGCAACCGGCTACTGGCCATTACCACCTTTAGACGGGGTGGGATATGGCACCCTTCGAAGATTGCCTCCATGTGATGAATCTAGTAGGGGAGTTTGTATGGATTGCTGCCGTCATATGTGTGCGGTTACATGGCAACGAAGGCCACGCTCGCTTCTCGATCCTCTTGTATCTGTCGAGGGTCAACTAGTGCAGCCATCCTCCTACTACAACCTAAACATCAACTTACATACTAATATTTAAAAACAAAAACTAACTTACTTGGACAGATGAGGCAGGCGTTCGGCGATGTGAGGTAGGGTGGCAGGAAACAGCTCTGATACCAACTGTGACAACCCATGCCCTCAGTGGCCCAGACCGTCACTAAAAACTTTCTTTCTTCAACTAATACATGCACTTTACATTTAACATATATTGGATTTAATACGAAATATTAGGGTTTTTTTTACATGCGTACGTAATTACTATACATGTACGTATACTTTTAAAATACGGAATTTGAAAAGGGAACATAAGGATTTCAATTTTGCATACATACTAATATACTTGTTTATCTGATTACTATTCACTAGATATTATACTATTCATACATATACTGTTTACTATTCTAAAATGATATTAAACCTTTACCATTCAAAATACTATTTAACTGTCACCATTCAAAATACAATTTACTTATACTGTGAGGAAGATTACTTGCGGCGTGTCTACAACCTCCCCTCACATCCACCTCAGCTGTCGTCATTGCCCATAAGTGATTAAGCCATAGGCCGCTTACCTGCAGCATGAACACACTTTGTAAGCTTTACGCCCAATAAGCACAATACGTTTACCGCAAAACATGTTTAAACATACACATACTTCAAATCATATGAGTACACCAGTCATCACCGATACTATATAGCATATCACATATCATGTATCGCATCTTAGAATACATCATCACATCATACTGAATACATAACATAGCATATCATATATATAGTACAGCTTATGGAAACTAGAAGCATAAGGAACTAGTGCATACAGTGATCAATGCATGATCCGGTTATGTTCATTTATGCTTCAATATTTTCTTTTTCCTTTATCTTGCCTGCTCTGGGCCCTAGTGTCAGTACTGAGTGCGCGCAAACCAACGGTAATGCCGAGGTCACTAAATAGGCCGGAGGACCATCAATGGATGCTCGACTCCCTGCCTTCTCTTACTTTAACTCTGAAAACCTTTTCAACAGAAAGAGCCGGTATGACACGTCTATTAACTTCCATCTTGCTTATCTGTTCTAGCCATGTGCTTTTCTAAGCTATCCCAAGACCTACGCGGTGGGGACATATAGCTTCTATCCTGTTCTTTCAACAATCTACTCGATTGTGAAACTATATGCGCTTATGTATGTTGTGCAGCATCGTGTGCATGATACATACTTAAAATACTGTGAAATCATCATTTAAATTCATTTTTTTCCATGCTGGAGGTGGAGTTGTACTTACCTAATTGCAAGCAATTTGTACTCGTACTCGTACCTTTATCAACTCGTAGGTTATCGCCTGTCATCAATAACGTTACTCATCAGCACCCTTGCTGGGTCAGTAATACCATTAGTGACTAACACGTGCGTCTCTATGTCGTACAGAGGCCCATCAGTACCCTGTTGGCCTACTTTGGGAATTTGGTGTCTGATTCCTATTTTTGCTTGATTAATGTCTTCTTGACATATTAGTCATCGTTTCTCACAATGTTGTACAGAACATGGTCCTTGACCAGTTGCCTACCAGTCAACTGACCGGTTATCTCGCGCATGGGCAACTAGGTGGTCTACCGGCTACTAAGCATAAACTTGGTGTAGTAACCCACAAGGTTACTTTGCCTTATTTGGTGTGGTAGCCTTTCTGGCCACTATGACTCGTTTTGGTGTGGTAGCTTACCGAGCTAACCATACTATTTGGTTTGTTTAAGAACATCTCTAGGTTTACTTATAAAAATTCTTGGTAAAATTATGTGATTGCAATTCATTCCCTTATCACCCCGTTGGAAGGTGAGGGGCATTTTCTTTTTAAAATCATGTCCATATTTTCAAAGTGTTGAAAATACATTTTACTTGAAATATGAAAACACATTTTCTAAAGGTTTGTATTTGAAAGGTGGTTTTGAACCACTTTGAAAATTGGTTTCGGAACTAAGTCGAAACGACTTCACTTAAGATTTTTGCAAACATAAAAGTTTTCATCCTCGACAAGATAAACAAATCTCTTGTTCATCTCGGAGCCTAATTCTAACTCTAACAGCTCCTAATTTTATTAAAATCGTGGGCCTAGTGCCTAGTTTTACAAAAACTTTTAGTTTTACATCCTGTTAAAAACGGTTTTGTTTAAGGCCTGAAACGGCCAAATTTTTAAGACACGCATAGTTCTTTCTCAATATCTCGATGAGATCTACAACTTTTGTGCTAAGCTCAGAGTTTGGTTCAGACTCTACGAGGTCCGTTTTTAACAAAAACTGAAACTACTGTCTGGGGACAAGTCTTGTTCCCAGTTTGGGCACTGACTAAAAAACACTCGAAAAGCCTATCTTAGTGTCTTTTTTGGCCGAAGGCTATTTGAAGCAAAAATGACTAACGAAATTTTCTTAAAATATTGTGTTTTACCAAATCCCAAAATCAGACACTAAGTAGGTCGGAATGGCCAAAATCCATGGCCTATCATAAGGACCGTTTTGTGTCCAGCCACATTACTAAACTTTATGCTCATAGCCTTACTTAAAATTTTGTAGACATAATCACAACCACATAAACTTAAGGATAGAAACTTTAGGCTCAAAATAAAAGTTATTACAACCCATATGCATAAACAAATACACATAAATGGCTTGATCAAAACTTAGAACCACTGACCATAAAATAAAGGTTTTTCGATCATTACCTTTTTATGCTTCGAATCGAGCACAGCTCGAACTATTGCTTGGATGGTAAAATGACCGTTAGAAACCACAAGGAATAGAGGTTGTTTCTTGTGCTATCAAACACCAAAATACTTTCTCTTAATCATCAACTTATAGCAAAGAACTAAAACTACAAAACCAATCTAGAAACTTACCCTTGAAAGACTTGAAACAACTTGAAATTGATCCCACCTAATTCAAACTTGGAGAGGTTTGCTTTTCTTATTTTTTTAGCAAGGTTTTGAACTTAGAGAGTGGTGGTTTTGGGGCTGAGAAGGGATCGGTTGCAGCAAGGGAGAGAGAGCAAACGTGAGTTGAATTTTAGAGTGTGAAATGAGAAAACTAAACCCAAAGGTATGGCCATTCCTTTTATAGACAAAATCTAACCTGACTTAGCCACTTTAAGTTTGATCAATCAAGCCAACTTTAAGTTAATTTTGGGGACAAAATCTGCTTATTTCAGTCTAAATCTTTCAGATGGCAGGTGTTTGTTTAAGGGGGAGGATGAGGAAGGCATGGTGATGGGAAATATTTGTTTTGTTTATACAATGTGTGACGCCCCATGCCCTCAGTGGCGCGGACTGTCACTTAAAAACTATTAACTTGCTTGCTTTACTTATACTTTCTAGCAACTTATACTCAACTAGATATCATAAAATTAGGGATTTTTTTTACATGTACGTATTTACTGTATACGTACATATACCGATTATTATTTAAAAATACTATTTAACGGTTGCTATTTAAAAATACTATTTAACGATTACTATTCAAAAATACGATTTACGATTACTATTCAAAAATACAATTTAACGGTTACTGTTCAAAAATACTGTTTAACGATTACTATTTAAAAGTACTGTCTGGCAATTACTATTCAAAGTACTATTCAAATACTGATACTTAAATTTGTGGAAGATAAACTCACGGTGTCTCCATAACCTCGCCCTCCCATCCGCCTCCGTCGCCACCATCGCCCATTGGGATTTAAGCCGTAGGACGCTTACCTACAGCATAAACACACTACATGAGCTTTACGCCCAGTAAGTACAACATGTTTACCGCAAAACATGTTTAAACATAGTACATACTTAAAAACGTATAAGCAGTCATGTATCACAAATACCACTTTAACATATCACATATCACATATCATATATCACATATCATATCAATGACCATAAAATTTCACATAACATGTGCATCATAGAAACATCCTGTACTGAATGCATCTAGAAGCATGGTGAACTATAACTAATGCATGATCCGGTTATGTTCATTTATGCTTCAACTTCTCTTTTCTTTTCTTGTCTATTTAGGGTCCATGTGTCAATACTGTGTGTGCACAGACCATCGGTAACACCTATGGTAAAATAGCCAAAGAGCCATTAACGGATGCTTAATTTTCTGCTTTAACTTTAAATCCTTCCATTTGAAAGGCCGGTACGACACGCTTACTACTTTCTGTCTTGTTTATCTTTTCTAGCCATATGATTCTCTAAGCTATCCCAACTCCTACATGGTAGGGACGTATGTCATCTAACTTACTTTTTCATCAATCTACTTGATTGTGAAACTACATGCTCTTAAAAGATGAGGTGCAACATCGTGTGCATGGCATATATAATTTTAACATACTGGAAAATATCATTTAAAAGCATTTTTGTTCATGCCATAGGCAGAGTTGTACTTACCTAATTGCAAGCAACTTGAAATCTCGCCTTACCTAATTACCCGATTAGTACACGGGGTCACACACGATCCCATACACAGGTGTGTGCATTATACACGGATGTGTCCTTATTCAGCACGGCCGTGTCTCAGAAAATTTTTTTTTCTCACTTTTACATGGCATCACACATGGCCGTGCACCTAGGCATGTCTCTCTACACAGCCATGTTCCATCAACACATCCACTAACATCCTAACAACCAGGTCAGTACACGGTCTCCTACACGGCCGTGTAGTTGACCGTGTTCATTAATATGACCCTGTTCACTCGAGCCATCTTATGTTTGTGCACAGTGCAGATGATACACGGCTACCTACATGGGTGTGTACACGGCCGTGTCTTACTTACACGACCACAGTCAATTACACGGCTTCATGCACGTGCATAGTCTGGGGCAGTACACGGCCATACACACCACCGTGTATGGGCCTGTGTTCCTTGAATTTTGCACTAATTATATCAAATCATTCCTAAATTTCTCATTAGGTGAAATTTATGGTACAGGGATAGGGCGGTCCTTACAGTCATGATCTGACACTATCATTGTTGGCATTCCATACAACCTCACGATGTTGAAGATGTATAGCTCTACCAGCTTTTCTA
This sequence comes from Antiaris toxicaria, assembly GCA_035233585.1. NCBI lineage: Eukaryota > Viridiplantae > Streptophyta > Magnoliopsida > Rosales > Moraceae > Antiaris > Antiaris toxicaria. The sequence continues at coordinate 52,040,542 of CP141153.1, forward strand.
GCATGTATGTTATCTTTACGGGTATAAAATGGGCTGATTTTGTTAGTCTGTCCACCACTAGCCATATCGCATCGTATTCTTCATTAGTCTTAGGTAATCCAACCACAAAGTCCATAGTCACTTTTTCCCATTTCTATTATGGGATTTTTAGTGGTTGCAGCTTGCCTCCTGGTCTTTGATGCTCCGCCTAGACCCTTTAACATGTCAAGCAATGACTGACATATTTAACTATGTCATTTTTCATGTTTCACCATCAGAATTGTTGCTTCAAATATTGATACATCTTGGTGCTACCAGGATGTACTGAATAAGGGGTATCGTGAGCCTCTGTCAAGATTCTTTTACACAATTCCTCATTGTTAGGTACACAGATCCTTCCTTGGAACAGTAATACCCCATCTTTAGTGAGGTGGAACTCAGACTTTTTGTTTCGGGAGGCTTCATCCTTAAGCTTTCTAAGAATGACATCTCACTCCTGGGCCTCCTTAATTTCCTCAAAAAGTGTTGGCTTAAGTTGCATAGCAGCCAATTTTCCTGAAATCAATTCCGTTCCTAGTGAGGAAATCTCATGTTAAAGTGGTTTAGGCAGTTTATTGATGGCTACCCACTCTGGCATTGTAGACTTACAACTTAATGCGTCTGCCACTCTGTTTGCTTTGCCGGGATGATACAAGATCTCACAGTCGTAATCTTTAACCAACTTGAGCCATCTCCTTTGTCTCATGTTAAGTTCCTTTTGAGTGAAAAAAATACTTTAAGCTCTGGTGGTCAGTGAAGATTCTACACTAAACTCTGTATAAGTAGTGCCGCCATATCTTGAGAGCAAATACAACGGTTGCTAACTCTAGATCATGAGTCGGGTAGTTTTTCTAATATTCCTTGAGCTATCTAGAAGCATATGCTATTACCTTTCTATCTTGCATCAAGATAGCTCCCAATCCCATTCTAGAGGCATCACTATAGATGTCAAACTCTCCTTTATCCTTAATGATTGTAAGAACTAGGGCATGTGTAACCGCCTCTTAAATTCTTGAAAATTTTCCTTACATTTGCTTGTCTATTCAAACTTCTTCTCCTTGTGTGTGAGGGCAGTGAGAAGGGCAACTAACCTTGTAAATCTTTCTACAAACCTACAATAGCATCCTGCTAATCCCAGGAAACTCTGTATCTTAGTGACGTTCTTCGAAGCAGACAATTTGCTGACTACCTCTACCTTTGCAAGGTCTACCAAAATCCTATCTTTGGAGACAACATGTCCTAGGAAATGAACTTTGTCTAGCTAGAATTCACATTTTAAAAATTTGGCGTACAGTTGATGCTCCTTTAAAGTGTGTAACGTAATCTGGAGATGCTCCTTGTGCTCCTTTCGACCCTTTGAGTAAATAAAGATGTCATCGATGAACACAATGACAAATTTGCCCAAATATTCCTTAAATACTCTATTCATCAGATTCATAAAAGTAACTGGTGCGTTCGTTAGTCTGAAAGGCATGACAAGAATCTCATAGTGTCCATATCGCATTTGAAATGCGATCTTTGGAACATCCCCTTCTTTGATCTTTAGCTGATAGTAACCAGATCGAAAGTCTATCTTAGAGAAGATTGTAGCTCCCTTGAGTTAGTCAAATAAGACACTTGTTCTTAGTTGTGACTTTATTGAGCTCCCAATGGGTAATGTACATCTAGAGCGTTCCATCCTTCTTTTTCATAAAGAGAACTGAAGCTTTCCATGGTGAAAATCTAGGTCGAATAAATCCTTTTTCTAATAATTCATTCAGTTGGACTTGTAACTCTTTAAGCTCTGTAAGGGCCATCTTGTATGGAGCTTTCAATATCAGAGATGTACCAAGTAGCTAGTCGATCTTGAAAGTGATCTCTCAATTAGGAGGAAGTCCTGGTAATTCTTCCACGAGCACCTCTAGGAATTCATTAACCACAAGTACATCATTTGGTCGTAGCTGTGGCTGTAGATTTATGTCAGTGATGTAAGCTAAATATCCAATGCATCCACTAGATATCAATTTCCTCGCCCTCATGGAGCTTATCATCATGTCGGATAGCCTTGGAGCACGGTCTATACACTCAAACTGGTCCTCTCCTTCAGACTGGAACACCACTTTTTGCCATTGGCAATCAATCGTTGTGCAATACTTTCCGAGGAAATCCATTCCAAGGATAATGTGACGTCTGGTGCCCTTAGTAGCCTGAATCATCACTAAAAACTACTACTGATACTTATACTTTCTTGCAAACCATTAATACTTACTTAAAATCTATTTACTTAGATACCATAATTTTATGGATTTTTTTTAAAGGCGTACGTTTTTATTATTCACATACGTATACTGTTAAAATGCAGAATCTAAAACATAGGGAGTTCCATTATACATACATACTTATACTGACTATTTAAATAAATACTATTTAAAATATACTATATAAATATACTATTCCATAATATATTGTTACTCAAAAAGAAACTATGCAGAAGATTTAACTTGTGGTGGTATCCATAACCTTGTCCTCACATCTACCTCCGCCGCCGTCATCACCCATTATGGTTTAAGCCATAGGACGCTTTCCTATAGTATGAACACACACCATGAGCTTTATTACCCAGTAAATACAACATGTTAACCACAAAACATGTTTAAATCATAGTACATATTTAAAATCATATAAGAACGTCATAAATCAACACATCTCACTGAACATTCCACATATCACATATCAAATCATTGGATACAAAACTTCTCATACTATATGTATAGTAGAAACATTGCGTACTGAATGCGTCTTACTACAACTATAAGCATAGTGAACTATAACTAATGCATACTGTGAACCATACATGATCCGGTTATCTTCATCTATGCTTCAATGTCCTTTTTCTTTCTCTTGTCTACTTAGGGCCCGTGTGTCAGTACTGAGTGCGTGCAAACCATCGGTAACACCCGTGGTCACTAAAAAAAATGAAGAGCCATCAATGGATGCTCAACTTACTTTAACTTGGAAAACCTGTTCAACTGAAAAGGCCGGTACGACACGCTTATTAAATTTTGACTTGTTTAACTATTCTAGCTACATGCTTTGCTAAGCTGTCCCTATTCCTACATGATAGGGATATATGGCATCTAACTTGTTCTTTCATCAATCTATGCGATTGTGAACTATATGCTCTTCTATATGTTGTGTACAACTGCGCATAGATGCATACTTAAAATACTGTAAAAACCATCATTTAAATTCATTTTATTCATGTTGTAGGTGGAGTTGTACTTACCTAGTTTGCACACAAACTTGTACTCTCACCTTAGTCAACTTACAAGTTACTACCCATCACCAACAACGCATCTCATTAATATTGGTCGCTGAGTCACTAATACCATTAGTGACTAATTAATGGTACCGATTACCGTCGGTACTAACTCTTTCTCTCATTCTTGAGAGTTTGCTTCTCTATACGTAGTTAATTAATTTATTACCCAGTAAATTAATTAATGTCATTCTTAGGTCGCCATTACTGTTAGTGACTGTAACTAATTTGGTGTCTAACTTCCATCGTGTTTGACTAATTGTCTTCTTAACAGATTAATCATCGTTCCTCACAGTATCGTTCAAACACAGTCCTTAATTGGTTGACTGATCAGTCAACTGACCAGTTGCCTCACGCATCATTAACTAAGTAGCCTACCGGATTATTATGTGTAAACTTGATGTAGTAACTGGGCGAGTTACTTTGCTTGTTTGGGTGTGATATCCTACCGGGCTACTCACACTATTTTAGTCATTTTTGAAAATTGTCTTGGTTACCTTATAAAAATTTTTAGTAAAAGTTTTTTTCTTTGAAACCATCCCTAATCACCCTGTTGGAAGGTGGGGACGTTTTATTAAAATCATTTTTTTTAAGGATTAGAACACATTTTGGTGTTTGTATTAAAAGGCGGTTTTTGGACCATTTTCAAAAACTGTTTTTGAATCATTTTCGAAAACTGTTTTGAAACTTGATTGAAACGACTTAGTTAATGAATTTGAAGAACATAAAATTTTTTGTCCTCGACGAGATGAACAATTCTTGTGTTCATCTCGGAGCGCAACTCTAACTCAAACAGGTCCTAATCTTACTAAACCTGTGGCTATTATGCCCATTTTTCGTAAAAATTCCAGTTTTACATCATTTTGAAAACGACTCTGTTTGGGCTCGAAATGGCCAAATTTTTAAAACATGCATAAGTCATCTTAAAGGTTTCGACGTGTTCTACAACTTTCGTGCTAAGCCCGAGATCCGGTTTGGAATCTAAGTGGTCCATTTTTAACAAAACCCGAGACTAATTCTGGGTTCAGATTTGTAGTCCCAGTTTTGGGCATAGAATTAAAACCACTCGAAAAGCCTATCTTAGTGTCATTTTTCACCAAAGGCTATGTAAGAACGACTATAACAAAATTTTCTTAAAACTCCTTGTTTCACCAAATCCCAAATTCAGACCCTAATGGGGTCAAAATGGCCAAAATCCATGGCCTTTTTCTGGGGACAGATTGTGTCCTGCCATCCTTAAAACAAAACGTTCATGCTCACACGTGCACACATCCATTCATGAAAATGTAAACACAATCACACAGCCACCTAACTTAAAAAATGAAAAACTAAGAGCTCAAAATAAACTTATTATAACCCATTTGCATAAACAAATACACCTAACTCTCTTGATCAAAATCTTAAAAATAACTAATCATAAAAGGGAGGGTTTTTCGGGTTTACCTTTCGTGTTAAGAATCAAGTAAACCGAAATAAGGGCTTGACTGACTAAGTGGCCATGTGAACCAAAGAGAGCGGGGGGTCAGTTTATGCTAGCAAGACACCAAAAATTTTCTCTTTAATATCAAACCAAAACCAAAACTAGAAAAACACAAGGATAGGTTCCAAAAGCTTACCCTTGCAAACTCTTGAAGTAGCTTGGAATGAAACCTCCTAACACAAGCTTAAAGGGGCTGATTTTTGATAAATTCTTGGTTGTGTTTTTGGCTTGAAAAATAGTGATTTGGGGACTATGGGATGGTCGGCTGTAGCAAGGAAAATAAGAGAGGATGAGTTGTGGTTTTTGGGGTGTGAAAAAGAAAGAAACACCAACTGAAGCTAGACTCACCATTTTATAGACAAACCTAAGTGAAATTAACCAACACTAAGCTCAATTAATCAAGCCATTCTTAAGCTAATTTGGGGACAAATTTGCTGCCCATTTTAGTCCTCAAAACCGAAGGGGTTGCAGCCATTTAAGGGGGAGAAGATTAAAAAATTTAGTTGATGGCATGTGATGGAAGTGTGACATTTTTTAATCAATGTGTCATAACTTACCCCTTATTTTAATGATACATTTTGGGTTTTTGTGCAGCTAAAAATAGCTGGTTTTTTAGCCAAGGCACATGATTTTTGAGGGGTAAAATTCATCTGCATTTGCCTCTTTTTGCAGTGTAAATTATGTCGTTCAGTATCCATCCCTTTTTCGGCAGTGTTCTAGTTTTCACCCGGAATTGGATTTTTTTAATCCAATTTTTATATTGATGATTTCTAGTTGGTTTATAGTGTCTAAGAGCCCATTCTGTACTAATTTACTATTCATTCTTGTATTGTGTTGTGTCTCCACTATGTTGTCCTTGTACACGCAAAATGAGGCGTTCTTGTGTGAAATTTTTAACACAGTCTCTCTTAACTAATTTGGATGTGTTGACTTCAATTTTATCAATTTTACGTCCATCTAAGGTAGTCTGGACCAGTTTTCAGGATTTGGGTGATCTTGCCTTAAAAAACGTGTCAAGTGCCTGATTGACTAATTTGGGCGTTCTAAGTCTAAATATATCAATTTCAGGGCGAGAAAAGGTCGTCTTGCCCTTCTTCCCAATACTGAGTATCTCTCAAACTAAAATTCTCATTTTGTTCTCAACTAACCAGATTGAGCCTACTGACCGTTAATATATCAGTTTTAAGTCAGATTAAGGCTTTCTTGGCCATTAATTTGACACTGCGTTTTCTACTATTTACTATTCATTATTTCTAGCTTAATTGACTAGTCTGAGTGTTCTGACTCCGATTTTTCATTTGGACTATTTTCTCGATACTGTACCCTTGTTAGGGTTATTTATCACTATTATACTCAGATATTCGGTCCGAGCGTTCAGGTGATCTGTTCACCAGTCTTGTGTCAGGAAATGGTTGTCCAGACCAATTTCCTGACACTACGTGTCTGATACATTCTTACACATAATAGAGTGGACTATGTTCACTGTCAGTGTGGCGGCCCAACCCTCATAGAGATCATACAATACTATTACAGTTAAGCTTTATTGCTAACTGTGATAGATTATACTCTCATGGGTTGCCGGCTAATCTATCTTTCTTTAAATCATGACGTTTTTGGGGAAATTTTTTTTTAAAAACATCATGTAAAACATTATCCACTATTTACTTTGTTTGCAAGTACAAAGTAATTTATATAATACAGTACTTTCGCAAAATATATATTTATAGAAGAACTATTTCTTTTTCCCTTTCTCTGTTATCGCTCAGTGGAAAGACTCTGGCAGGACCATATCCTTGGCCTCCTATCCAATTTGACACACGCTATCCCATCCTCCATCCAGTCATACAAAGCTACTGAGCTGGTCGCTTACCTGCAACATAAGTAAAAATGGTGAGCTACTGGCTCAGTAAGTTCAGACATGCAATAAATAGAATTTCTATGAATAGACTATTCATCATAAATAGTAACATTGACCACTATTCACTATGAATTGTAACTTTGACCACAACACAGTATGTCAACAGTACATCAACCGCGATGTTGGTACTCTCACGAAACTGTCTTATGCTCAATTATGGCATAGTTTTAATTTTAAGTAATTATCTTTAATTATGTTCTGGTTTCGAGCTCAGGTTGGCAGTACCATTTTAGTGCGCATGACTGGGAGCGGTACGTTAGTGCTGACCTCCACAGCCTTAATCTCATCATCGTAGCCCCGAAGGTAAAATTGTACATGACTGGGAGCGGTACATCAGTGCTGACCTCCACAGCCTTAATCTCATCATCATAACCCCGAAGGCAAAATTTACCTCCCTGTACAGAAGGCTGGTACGCCAAAAGTGGTTTCATTACCAACTTTTTAAAGTTCTAACCCAGTGACTTCATATTGCCCCGTGGTTAGGAATGATTCACATTTTAATTTTAGGTGAGTGAGTTTCATTAACCTCGCTCTAGTGCCCGAAGCACAATTTATTATGTGTCCCATTCTCAATAGTGCCCGTAGCACATTTTGTCTCTCTCTTTACTCTATGATAGTGCCCGTAGCACATATGTACCTAACTGATAGTTAGTACTGTTAGGAAATGCCCTAAGCATTAGAGACATTTTTTATGTATTTATTTTGAACTGGATAATAAGATTATATATAGAGGTTATTCATTACATTGCTATCTGTCCTCGTCTTATTTACATGTTAAAGTAAATGTAAGCAAATATGGCTCCCTGACTGCTTGTGTTAAACTGTTAGAAGTTGCATGCAATGGTTTTTTGTATGCGAGAAGACAATGTTCTAAAGTTAGCGGTCTAAACTATGGTCTGTAGTCTATGGGGTTAGACCGAGCATCTAACTCATGTTAAGACTATTATATTGTCTAAAGCCTTGGAGAGGACGGTTTGTCTTGACTGTCTGGAGCTGGACTCCCAAGTAGAGACATAGATATGTTGCTTGGTGGTGACATATTAGACTGGGACTAAAGCGTGATTAATCTACGAAGTCCACTTTGAGTGGATCGATCTGCTTTTGACGTTCATTATGCAGTAACCTTAATCCTGAGTAAAATGATAGCTTCATGTATATGACTTGTGTACTTTGATGTTCCAATGGCTAAAGCGTCTCAGAGGTAGTAAGCTTATAGACCGGTTCGTTAGGTGCATGGCTTGTATACGATGAAGGGTTCGTTTACAGATATTGGAATCATAGCTCTAATGAGGAGTTAAGGGTATCCTCTTAAATGCATTATACTGAATGTGAAAATGGATAAGGCCTTGGGTCGTCTGCTGGGCGGATGACTTCTTATTCACATATGGTGAATAATCATTTTCTTTATTCGGTAGTATAATAGAACTTTAAGATAGCCTGATCAGTAGGATTAAATGGACTTTGGCCTAAGGCTGATCATGGATATCATATGAGGGTTCTGCATATATGACAAGGTCATTGGACGATAGCTTGTCACAGGCTTACGTAATACAGTATATAATTGGGAGTTTAGTTTCAGGTTTATAGTGGTGTGACTCTGAAACTAGTGATCATATGATTGAGTTGTTCGGTAAAAGAATAATGATCATATGGATTTGCGGGAGCCCGATTATATATGTCCAATCAGTCCATATACTAGCTCCACATAATTCCTTAACGTTCGGCAAATTGAATTATGTATGCTATTGGCTGGTTTATTATGCATGGATGGTGATGACACAGGATTAGGATGGTAGACAAGATTCTCTCTGGTTGGATTCAGATTTTGTTTTGGATAATAGAGTACACAATTATTCGAACTCCAAATAAAGTTGCCATGATTTTATTTGAGATTGGATTGGAGTTGTAGAAAATTATCCATGAAAACAAAAATATGAAACACAACCGTTTTGTGGAATTTGAAATTTGAATTTTGAAATTTGAATTTTGAATTTTGAATTTGAAATTTGAATTTGAATTTGAATTTTGAATTTGAAATTCGAATTTGAAATTTGAATTTGAAATTTAAATTTGAAATTTGAATTTGAAATTTAAAATTCAAATTTTGAATCACAGTCCAAGTAGGATTCGAATTTGTTGTGGAAAATCCACAAGGTTTGAAATTCGAATTTGAGTTTGATTTGGAGAGGATAATTTTGTTAGAATCCTACTTGAATTTTGAATCCAAATCCTAACAAATGTTGCACGAAATTTTGAGGATAATCCTCAAGGAAATTTCAGATTTTTGTGGATAAGATTCAAGGGAAAAATTCAAGTTTCAAACCCAGTTGAATTTGGATTCTCTCCTTCCCTGAAAAGTGGCTGAAATTAGGGAGAAAATCTCCTAGGAAAATTCGGTTATTTTGGATAAGGTTGAGATAAGATTCAAGCTTGAAAATCCTAGTGGAATTTTTGATTCTCCCTTATCCATAATGGCCGAAATTTTTAGGAGATATTCTCCTTGTAATTTTTAGATTTTTTGGGTTGAAAAAGGGAGATAAAATTCTAGTTAAAATCTTGTTTAGATTTGGATTGGATTTATCCTAAGAAAAACAGAATTTTTTGTTGAGATTCTCCCTTGGAAAATTCGGATTTTTTGGTTATGGATAAGGGAAAATATCTTTTCCTAATCCAATTCAAGTTCAGAGAATCACCTCATGCAGGTCTATAAATAGAGGTCCTACCACTCCAGTTCTCTCAGACCACAGACTCTCAGGTGAGCAGGCTTATTGTTGCACAGCTCATCGTGACAATAAAGTTCTTTAGAGATCTGGGTGGTCAGAAGAAGACTAGCAGTGCTAGCATACCGATCGAGGTTCAGAGTGCCCACACACTCAGCCATTCGGGAATTGGAGAATAGTAGAGAAGGCTAGTTGGTTGAAGCCTCCGATCATTCTCCTCTTGCAAGATTGATGTCCTTGAGGTATGAGTTTTAATTGTTGTTGGTTTATTGTATATGGCATCATGAGATATTTAACGATCTAAAAATTCTTATTGTTCCGCTGCGTCACTCTGATACGTTTTTACCGATTTATTATCCTACAATTGGTATCAGAGCCATCTCATGACTATGCCATGTACATAAATTAGACAATTACTTAGTCTTTTTATTTATGTATGGATTTGATATTTAGAGAGTGGCATTCTAGGGTTCCTTTATGTTGTTATCATGGATTATGTATAAAGTATGTGGTTATTTTAATTTTTGAATTATTATAAGCATGCTTGTTTATACCGGTTATGGTTCCTTAGAATTTAGAAAAATTGTATCTAGGAATTTTTATATAACCATGGGAGCAGTTTATTAACACTGTAATTTTCCCATGGATTTTATTTTTTGTCTCTTAGAATTTTTATGGTTAGAATTTTTGTACACCGGAAACGGTTTAGAAAATTTTATGTAATTATTCTTGGAGGAGATTGAAGATTGAAGACCGTAATTTATTTTTTCCAAAAAAAATTAAATTTGATTTAAAGGTTGAAATTTTGATTGCGTGGAAAATTTCAATTTAATTGTGATTCAAATTAATTTTTGGAGATCCTAATAGGTAAATTGGAATATGGCACGAAAATCAAGACACGACCCCTCGGGATAGGCCGATGGGCCTTGGTGGGGCTGCAGGCCCTACCCTCGGGTAGAATGGGGCTGCGGCAGCCCCTGTGCAGGCCAACACCACCCACGGCCGCAGGCTTGGCCTGCAGCCAAGGGTGGCCGTGGCCTGCCCAAGGCTGGCCGCAGCCTGGGCGTGCAGCCTGTGGGCGACCCCTCTAGCTTAGGTCGTCCACCTTATCTTGCTTACTTTCTTTATTCTTTGCTTAGTCTTACTTAGCTTGCTTGTCTCTATAACTTTCCTTTCCTTGGGGTTTAAAAGATTTGTTCTTGAAAAACTAGGAATATTTTTTTTTTCTCTAACTGGAGGAAACTACTAATTCTTGAAAATTGTGTATACATAAATATATACGTACTTCTTGATACTTTTTGTTTTTCCAAAATATATTTTGGAGTCTTGTTACTTTAAAGTACGTAAAAATAGAAACACACTTTTAAGCTTGTTTCACTACTTTACATACTACACTCTTATCTTGTCTTTATACAAATACCTCACTATTACACTTTCTTTCTTTTATACCTTGAGTACAGCGGAATTCTGCGAAACAGAACCATAACCCGTCCATGACATCGCTGGGATCTGCCTGCCAGTCCGCTACTCTTGTTTCATCTTGCTGGTTGCTTTCCTTTATTACCTACAGCACGAATAGACTAATGAGCTAAAGCTCAGTAAGTACAAACATACATACAAGTAAATAAGCTGAATACATCACTCTAGGGTTAGTCAACTTAGGACCAATTATTTTCTTTAGTCCTATACTACTTGTTCTTTCTATTCTATTTCTTTCTTTTCTTTACTTTACTTTATCTTGCTTAATCTTTCACTTGTGGGCCCGTGGTTGGACGTACCTGGTGCGCGCAGACCAATAGAGGATCAGGGGAGCGACCTACCGATCAACCCTAAGGTCATCTCTGGACTACTGACTTATAGGTAGTAAGTCATGCCATAAACTACCTCATTATTAACGAGGCAGCGCCACACTTCTTGGGTTGAGGCAGGAAGTTAAGCCATAAACTACCTCATTATTAACGAGGCAGCGCCACACTTCTGGGGTGGAGGCTATCTGGGAACCTCACAACTGGGGAGGCCGGTACGCCAACCTTAACTTTTAAGTCTTATTATCTGACTTATCTTATTCCTCTTTTCTGTTTCTGATCTTGCTTACTATTCTCGTGAACATGTTAGTATCATGTCACATACTGAATAGCTTAAATGTATATATATATATATAACACAACTCTATGGTAAGTCCATTCGTGAGTAGACAATTAAATGTCTGTACTTACCTTATCAATCTCTTCTCCTTTTCTCTCTAGGATCTTTGATCGCCCTCCTTGTAGGTCGATTTTTGGATCCTACAGACAAACTTTGTCTGTTAATTTCATTTCCATTTATAGCTTTTATTTTTCATTAAAAAAGCTTAAACAGAACCTATTTACAACTTTTTGGGCTTTATTTATCATTCCCCCAATTTTCCCTAACTTTTGCAAAATTACGATTTTACCCCTATATTTTGGCAAAATTACAGTTTTGTCCCTGACGGAATTTTATTGATCCAGACTGCATTTTTGGCCTTCAGGAACTTTTCTGACTCTTTTCTAATCATTACCGGGTTCGCTTCTATTTTATTTCCACTTTTCACTTTCCCGACCCTCGGGAAGCACTATTCTGACCCTTACGTCGGTTTAGTGATTTTCTATCGTTTCGGAGCCTCAAATGGACGTTTCACTAGTATTTAAAACGTTCATCTAGACATTCCCGACCTAGGTCTCCGAGACTCGGATTTTCCGTACCCGACTCGGACCTTTATTTCATTTCCAAAAACGCCCCCCCCTCGGGGTCGGTTTTCCGTTTCACTCGCGTTTTACATTTTCAAGGGGACGGGTTACTATTCTCGAACCACCCCTTAGGTTTTCCTTATTCAATTTTCTGTTAGGGACTCGGGTTTCCGACCCGACCCTAAACTTTTATTTTTAATTCCTATTTTACCCCGAAAGCCGTTTTCAAAATTTCGGCAGCATTTCGGCATAATTTTAAGGCTACCGGCGTTAGGTACGCCTCGAACCATATGTACCTGCCACGTACTATACCACAAGCCTATTTTATGTAAAAGTTTTCCAAACTTTTACATAAAAGCTCACAAATTTCCAATTTCACATTTTTAACCACATTACAAAATTTTTTCACAATTTTGCCCTTAGTTTTGGTTTCGGTTTTCACCACCAAACCGAACCAAAGTTTCTCAAACTTTTCAACCACTTGTTAGGCTATTCAATGCCATTTTCTAACACTTTTTCAAGCCCATTTCCTTGTACTTTTCAACTAAATTCTTAGGGTTTTTAAACACTTCAAACCCACGGCCTCATTAGTGAAAAACATGCCAAATTTTCTTTTCATTCTTTCAATCAAAATTTCATCATTCACATCATAAAATGCATGATTTCAATTAACCAAACATCACCTAAAAGCATGAAAATTTTTCTTCCAAAACCCTAAGTAACCCCACGGCCACTTTGAGTAAATGAATACCAAAATTTTTTCCAAGCTTTTCCATAGTGAAATTCATGCTTTATTCTTAACAAAACATAAGTTAAAAGCATGTTAACACATAAATCACACAAATTTCTCATTGATTACCCATGGTAACCCACGGATTTTCCTTCGGAAAACCAACCAAAAATTGGTTTTTCTTTAAACCAACTGCATGGTTTTCTTCCTTATTACACCCTTAACAAAACCCATCATCAACTTAATGAAAAACACCCAAAATTTTTCCATCTTAATTCACTATTCATCCCACGGATTTCATGAAGAAAAACCATGAAAAAATCAAGTGCAAGGGAAGCTACCTTAGTCAAATGCTTCCTTTGTCTTCAAGGAATGTTTTGACACCAATTTTGTGTAGAAAAGTTGAAGGAATTACTTGGTTCTTCTTTGATCACCCACGGCTCACCATGGAAGGCACTTAGCAAAAATTTTTGTTATGTTTTGCTTCCAAAATGGTCTCGGCCACTTATCCCCCAAGTTTTGCCGACTTAAGCCACCAAAAAGACCAATTAATTTGGCTTCCACCAATGAAAATTAGGCACCTTTCACCCTAATACTTTCTCCATTTTTCAAAAATTAAAAAGGTTAATTTTTGGCTAAATCTTGGCCTTTGGATCAAAAAGCAAATGAATCATGGCCATTCATCCTACCTAACACCAATTTCTTTCCATTTCTTAAATGGATTTATGATGTCATAATTACTAAAGTGAAAGTTGACTTTGACTTTCACTATTCATATTAATTCGACTACTTTTTGACCGATACCGGTTCGAGCCGAAATTTTCCTGGAATCGTCCCGGCGTGTTCCTGAGGTCTCCTGTGCAGTCGGATCAATTTAAATTGCTTCCGTTTGATCAAAATCAATCCCGGAAGTTTACCGTCTTTTTGAGCTCCGGTTAGGGTTTCAATGCCGATTTTGGCACCGTTTCACCCGTTTCAACTCAGTGAATTTTTCCAACACTGAATTCTTACTTGTCAGTATTGTTAGAACATTTTAATATATTCTAAACAATATAAATTCATCTATTTCACTCTTTAAATAGTACAAATTATTATATACATATATTTGTACTTTTCTTACTGTGCTCTTATTTTGACTTGCCATATTCTTATCTTTATACTGTTCAGATACCGAAACTACTCCTTTTTGAGCATTTTGGGCCTGAATTCACTTTCTTACTCATATACTTTATTCTCTACTTATTTTTGGAGATTTTAATTTCCTCCAAAACATTTATTTATTTCTATCAACACTATAATTTGTCTAATTACAACCATAGTGTTTCTTTACATTCTTACTTACAGAACTCATAGAAAACCCTAGATTAAATTAGGTCACACCGCTAAAATTCTCTGGTCGTCACATTCACCCCTCCTTAAAAATTTTCGTCCTCGAAAATCAGAACAGGTGGGGGTACTTGGCTCTCATCTCATCTTTTCTTTCCCACGTGGCCTCTTCTACATTATGATTTTTCCATAGAACTTTGACCAGCGAGATGCTTTTATTTCTTAATATCTTCTCTTCTCGAGCAAGTATTTGCACTGGTTGCTCTTCGTAAAAGAGATCCTCTCGAACTTGGATTGGCTCATAATCTAGGACATGTGAAGGGTCCGAGATATACTTTCTTAGCATAGATACATGGAAGACATTATGCACTGAAGATAATTCTGGTGGCAAAGCTATCTTATAGGCTACTTTCCCAACCCGGCTAATAATTGGGAAAGGTCCTATGTATCTTGGACTCAACTTTCCTTTCTTTCCAAAACGCATGACACCTTTCATTGGTGCTACTTTTAAGAATACGAAGTCACCCTCGTTAAACTCTAGGAATCTTCGTCTTTTATCTGCGTAGCTTTTCTGACGACTTTGTGCAGTTTTCATTCTCTGCTGAATCTTTTGGACCGCGTCTATCGTTTCTCGGATAAACTCGGTTTTATGAAGTTCTTTCTCCCTGAGTTCATACCAGTGAATGGGAGATCTGCACTTTCGTCCATATAATGCCTCATAAGGAGCCATCCCGATGGATGCTTGATAGCTGTTGTTGTAGGAGAATTCTATCAACGGCAGCTTCTTGTTCCAGGCTCCCTTGAAATCTAAAATACAGGCACGAAGCATATCTTCTAGCGTTTGGATCGTACGCTCAGACTGTCCGTCAGTCTGAGGATGAAATGCAATGCTGAATCTTAGTTCGGAGCCCATTCCCTCTTGTACACTTTTCCAGAAATTGGATGTGAACCGACTGTCACGATCTGACACTATTGTTGTCGGTATTCCATGTAATCTCACAATGTTGGCAATGTACAATTCTGTGAATTTCTCTAATGTGTATGTCATCTTTACGGGTATAAAGTGAGCAGATTTGGTCAATCGATCCACCACTACCCATATCATGTCAAATCCTTCACTTGTCTTGGGTAGCCCGACCACGAAATCCATGGTTACGTGCTCCCACTTCCACTCTGGAATCTCTAATGGCTGCAGCTCTCCGGCTGGCCGCTGATGCTCTGCTTTGACTCTTTGACATGTTAAGCAGCTGCTGATGTGTTTAACAATGTCATTCTTCCTCTTTTTCCACCAAAAGTGCTGCTTTAGAACCTGATACATTTTCGTACTGCCCGGATGCACTGAATATGGAGTGTCATGGGCCTCTGTCAGGATTTTTTTCTTCAAAACTTCTTCATCTGGTACACAGATTCTTCCTTGGAAGAGTAAAGTTTCGTCTTTGGAGAGGTGGAACTCTGACTTGTCATTCTTAGAGGCCTCTTCTTTAAGCCTTTTGAAAGCAGCATCTAGCTCTTGAGCCTCTTTAGTCTCCTCAAGAATTGTTGGTTTGAGTTGCATTGCCGCTAATTTTCCTGAAATTATCTCCACTCCCAACAAAGAGATCTCATGTTGAAGTGGCTTGGGCAACTTATCGATGGCTATTTGCTCTGGCATCATTGATTTACGACTCAACGCGTCTGCTACTCTGTTTGCCTTACCGGGGTGATATAAGATCTCACAATCATAGTCTTTTACTAACTCCAGCCATCTTCTTTGTCTCATGTTAAGCTCTTTCTGAGTAAAGAAATACTTTAAGCTCTGGTGGTCGGTGAAGATTCTGCACTGGACTCCATATAGGTAATGTCGCCATATCTTCAAAGCAAATACGACGGCTGCTAACTCCAAATCATGAGTCGGATAGTTCTTTTCATGCTCTTTGAGTTGTCTTGATGCATAGGCTATTACTTTTCCATCCTACATCAGCACAGCTTCTAGACCTGTCCTGGAGGCATCGCTATAAATGTCGAAGTCTCCCTCATACTTTGGAATTGTGAGAATTGGAGCACTGGTCAACCGATTCTTCAACTCTTGAAAGCTTTCTTCACACTTCTTTGTCCACTCGAACTTCTTCTCTTTGCGTGTGAGAGCAGTGAGAGGGGCAGCTAATCTGGCAAATCCCTCTACAAATCTCCGATAATAGCCCGCTAATCCGAGAAAACTCCGGATCTCGGTCACATTCTTTGGAGGAGACCACTTGCTTACCGCTTCGATCTTTGTTGGGTCTACTGAAATTCTGTCTTTGGAAACGACATGTCCTAAGAAGTGGACCTTACCTAGCCAAAATTCACATTTGGAGAACTTTGCATATAGCTGATGCTCCTTCAGAATGCGTAACACAATTCGAAGATGCTTCTCATGCCCCTTCCAATCCTTTGAGTATATAAGGATGTCATCGATAAACACAATGACAAACTGGTCTAAAAATTCCTTGAATACTCGATTCATCAGATCCATAAAAGCGACTGGTGCATTCGTTAATCTAAAAGGCATAACGAGAAATTCGTAGTGCCCATACCATGTTCGGAACGCGGTCTTTGGAATGTCTTTTTCTTTAATTTTTAACTGATGATAGCCGGATCGAAGATCAATCTTCGAGAAGACGGTGGCTCCTTTTAGCTGATCGAATAAATCATCGATCCTTGGTAGAGGATATTTATTCTTGATCGTGACTTTGTTGAGCTCACGATATTCTATGCACATTCGGAGGGTTCCATCCTTTTTCTTCACGAAGAGAACTGGAGCTCCCCACGGTGAATAACTAGGCCGTATAAAACCTTTCTCTAATAACTCCTTCAGCTGAGCTTGTAATTCTTTAAGCTCGGCCGGTGCCATTCTGTAAGGGGGCTTTGAAAACGGAGACGTTCCTTACAGCAGCTCGATCTCGAAGGTAATCTCTCGATCAGGAGGAAGTCCCAGTAATTCTTCTGGAAATACCTCCACGAACTCGTTGATCACTGGTACGTCGTTCGGTTGTAGTTCTACCTTCTTGGTGGTATCCTTGACATAAGCTAGATATCTGGTACAGCCACTAGATATCAGCTTTCTTGCCCGCAGGGGACTGATCAGCATTTTCAACTGCTTCTGAGAATGCCCCTGATACTCAAACTGGTCTTTTTCTCCAAACTGGAACACTACTTTTCGTCGTCGATAGTCAATGGTCGCTTGATATTTTGCAAGGAAATCCATTCCAAGGATAACGTCATAATCGACTAACTCTAAGATGACTAAGTCGACGTACAACTCCCTATCAGCAACAATTACTGGCACGTGACGTAACCAGTAATCAGATAATAATACCTCACCAGACGGTAAGGTGGTTTTAAACACTTGGCCAATTTTATCCTTGGCATGACTAACTCTTTCTACAAAGCTATGTGAGGCAAATGAATGCGATGCACCGGAGTCAAATAAAACAAGTGCAGGGCTTTGGGCGACAAGAAGCTGACCTGTCACCACATTCGAGGTGCCTGCCTCTACATCTTCCCTGGTGTAGGCTAATAGATGTGCCTCGGTCTTTGGTATACTCTCTTGGCATCCAGGTTGAGTATGCGATCCTTGTATAGCATGGACCTGGCTCGTCTGTCGGGGCTGAAAGGATCCCGGCTGGTTCTGTTGGTTGGATGGGCAGACTCTAGCATAATGGCCTTCTCTACCACAAACATAGCATGCGGTATTCCCCAGCTTGCACTCGCCCTTATGCAGTCTTCCACATTTTGGGCATGGCTGTCGGTTCTGTACTCCTTTTAAGCCTTGCCTTTGCTGAGTGTTGCGAGTATTTTGGCCCCAATTTTCATTTGGGTTTCCCTTTCGCTTATTGATATTCTACTGGTTCTGGTTATTTTTCTGACCAGGCTTCATTCCTTGACCAGATTTATTACTTTGGCCAGCTTGGTTGTTCTTCTGAGTCTGCTTCGCGAGATCTCTTTCTTTCTTCTTCTCCTCCCAAACTTTTGTTCTTTCTTCCTTAACTCTGTTCAGACGATTCTCAGCCCTCATAGCTCTGCTTACACAGTCTGCTACAGTGGTTGGCGGGGTCTCGCCACTTTCCACATTTAGGGCTATATCTTGTCGGAACATATTGATCATCCTCCGTACCCGCTCTTCTTCTGTGGGTACCAAATGTGGACACAGTCGAGCTAATCTGTCGAATTTACGGCAGGCTTCAGTCACTGTCATCTCGCCTTGCCTCAGCTCATCGAACTCTCTTTGTTGAGCTCGTAGGGTGTCAAGGTTGAAATACTTCCTGTTAAGTTCTCCCAAGAAGTCATTCCAGGTCATCCATCTAACGTCCCTTCGCATCTTTACTGTCTCCCACCAATAACGAGCATCCTTCGTTAATATGCAGGAGGCGCAAAGGACCTTCTCTTGGTCTGTTAGGTCCATAAACTCAAACATAGTCTGCAATGACGCTAACCATTCCTCAGCCTCTAAGGGTTCTATAGATCCCTCAAACTCTTTTGGCTTCATCTTTCGGAACCGTTCATACAATGATCCCTGGTTGGCTCCAGCTCGGGCACCTATTGCTACTTCAGGTACCATTCGGACTGGTGGTGCTACTGGTTCAGGAGCTGGCTGTGGCTCCAGTACTGGTGCTTGAGGTGGAGGGAAATTCGCTTGGGCCCCATTCCTCTGTTCTAGTAGCTCTTGTAGTCTCTGGTTCTGTGTTTCTTGTGCCTCTAGCCGAGCTTGTATGTTAGCTAGGACAACGGCTAAGTCTGCTTCTTGAGCTTGCTCAGCTCGTGTGCGAACCATGTTGCTGTGTCTGACCTATAACAGTAGCGACGTGGTTTAGTACTAATTAGATATTGATTATTTACAATTAACTTACTTGGACTGAGCAGGTGCAGATACTGAGATGCCATGGAAGGTTGATAGTAGAACCGCTCGCTCTGATACCAACTCTTGTGGGTGACCCCTCTAGCTTAGGTCGTCCACCTTATCTTGCTTACTTTCTTTATTCTTTGCTTAGTCTTACTTAGCTTGCTTGTCTCTATAACTTTCCTTTCCTTGGGGTTTAAAAGATTTGTTCTTGAAAAACTAGGAATATTTTTTTTTTCTTTAACTGGAGGAAACTACTAATTCTTGAAAATTGTGTATACATAAATATATATGTACTTCTTGATACTTTTTGTTTTTCCAAAATATATTTTGGAGTTTTGTTACTTTAAAGTACGTAAAAATAGAAACACACCTTTAAGCTTGTTTCACTACTTTACATACTACACTCTTGTCTTGTCTTTATACAAATACCTCACTATTACACTTTCTTTCTTTTACACCTTGAGTACAGCGGAATTCTGCGAAACGGAACCATAACCCGTCCATGACATCGCTGGGATCTGCCTGCCAGTCCACTACTCTTGTTTCATCTTGCTGGTTGCTTTCCTTTATTACCTACAGCATGAATAGTCTAATGAGCTAAAGCTCAGTAAGTACAAACATACATACAAGTAAATAAGCTGAATACATCACTCTAGGGTTAGTCAAATTAGGACCAATTATTTTCTTTAGTCCTATACTACTTGTTCTTTCTATTCTATTTCTTTCTTTTCTTTACTTTACTTTATCTTGCTTAATCTTTCACTTGTGGGCCCGTGGTTGGACGTACCTGGTGCGCGCAGACCAATAGAGGATCAGGGGAGCGACCCACCGATCAACCCTAAGGTCATCTCTGGACTACTGACCTTATAGGTAGTAAGTCATGCCATAAACTACCTCATTATTAACGAGGCAGCGCCACACTTCTGGGGTGGAGGCAGGAAGTTAAGCCATAAACTACCTCATTATTAACGAGGCAGCGCCACACTTCTGGGGTGGAGGCTATCTGGGAACCTCACAACTGGGGAGGCCGGTACACCAACCTTAACTTTTAAGTCTTATTATCTGACTTATCTTATTCCTCTTTTCTGTTTCTGATCTTGCTTACTATTCTCGTGAACATGTTAGTATCATGTCACAAACAGAATAGCTTAAATGTATATATACATAACACAACTCTATGGTAAGTCCATTCGTGAGTAGACAATTAAATGTCTGTACTTACCTTATCAATCTCTTCTCCTTTTCTCTCTAGGATCTTTGATCGCCCTCTTTGTAAGTCGATTTTTGGATCCTACAGACAAACTTTGTCTGTTAATTTCATTTCCATTTATAGCTTTTATTTTTCATTAAAAAAGCTTAAACAGAACCTATTTACAACTTTTTGGGCTTTATTTATCATTCCCCCAATTTTTCCCAACTTTTGCAAAATTACGATTTGACCCTATATTTTGGCAAAATTGCAGTTTTGCCCCTGACGGAATTTTATTGATCCAGACTGCATTTTTGGCCCTCAGGAACTTTTCTGACTCTTTTCTAATCATTACCGGGTTCGCTTCTATTTTATTTCCACTTTTCACTTTCCCGACCCTCGGGAAGCACTATTCCGACCCTTACGTCGGTTTAGTGATTTTCTATCGTTTCGGAACCTCAAATGGACGTTTCACTAGTATTTAAAACGTTCATCTAGACATTCCCGACCTAGGTCTCCGAGGCTCGGATTTTCCGTAC
Source organism: Antiaris toxicaria (assembly GCA_035233585.1). NCBI lineage: Eukaryota > Viridiplantae > Streptophyta > Magnoliopsida > Rosales > Moraceae > Antiaris > Antiaris toxicaria. Next base: position 52,061,326 of record CP141153.1, read on the forward strand.
CCGACTCGGACCTTTATTTCATTTCCAAAAACGCCCCCCCCTCGGGGTCGGTTTTCCGTTTCACTCGCGTTTTACATTTTCAAGGGGACGGGTTACTATTCTCGAACCACCCCTTAGGTTTTCCTTATTCAATTTTCTGTTAGGGACTCGGGTTTCCGACCCGACCCTAAACTTTTATTTTTAATTCCTATTTTACCCCGAAAGCCGTTTTCAAAATTTCGGCAGCATTTCGGCGTAATTTTAAGGCTACCGGCGTTAGGTACGCCTCGAACCATATGTACCTGCCACGTACTATACCACAAGCCTATTTTATGTAAATGTTTTCCAAACTTTTACATAAAAGCTCACAAATTTCCAATTTCACATTTTTAACCACATTACAAAATTTTTTCACAATTTTGCCCTTAGTTTTGGTTTCGGTTTTCACCACCAAACCGAACCAAAGTTTCTCAAACTTTTCAACCACTTGTTAGGCTATTCAATGCCATTTTCTAACACTTTTTCAAGCCCATTTCCTTGTACTTTTCAACTAAATTCTTAGGGTTTTTAAACACTTAAAACCCACGGCCTCATTAGTGAAAAACATGCCAAATTTTCTTTTCATTCTTTCAATCAAAATTTCATCATTCACATCATAAAATGCATGATTTCAATTAACCAAACATCACCTAAAAGCATGAAAATTTTTCTTCCAAAACCCTAAGTAACCCCACGGCCACTTTGAGTAAATGAATACCAAAATTTTTTCCAAGCTTTTCCATAGTGAAATTCATGCTTTATTCTTAACAAAACATAAGTTAAAAGCATGTTAACACATAAATCACACAAATTTCTCATTGATTACCCATGGTAACCCACGGATTTTCCTTTGGAAAACCAACCAAAAATTGGTTTTTCTTTAAACCAATTGCATGGTTTTCTTCCTTATTACACCCTTAACAAAACCCATCATCAACTTAATGAAAAACACCCAAAATTTTTCCATCTTAATTCACTATTCATCCCACGGATTTCATGAAGAAAAACCATGAAAAAATCAAGTGCAAGGGAAGCTACCTTAGTCAAATGCTTCCTTTGTCTTCAAGGAATGTTTTGATACCAATTTTGTGTAGAAAAGTTGAAGGAATTACTTGGTTCTTCTTTGATCACCCACGGCTCACCATGGAAGGCACTTAGCAAAAATTTTTGTTATGTTTTGCTTCCAAAATGGTCTCGGCCACTTATCCCCCAAGTTTTGCCGACTTAAGCCACCAAAAAGACCAATTAATTTGGCTTCCACCAATGAAAATTAGGCACCTTTCACCCTAATACTTTCTCCATTTTTCAAAAATTAAAAAGGTTAATTTTTGGCTAAATCTTGGCCTTTGGATCAAAAAGCAAATGAATCATGGCCATTCATCCTACTTAACACCAATTTCTTTCCATTTCTTAAATGGATTTATGATGTCATAATTACTAAAGTGAAAGTTGACTTTGACTTTCACTATTCACATTAATTCGACTACTTTTTGACCGATACCGGTTCGAGCCGAAATTTTCCTGGAATCGTCCCGGCGTGTTCCTGAGGTCTCCTGTGCAGTCGGATCAATTTAAATTGCTTCCGTTTGATCAAAATCAATCCCGGAAGTTTACCGTCTTTTTGAGCTCCGGTTAGGGTTTCAATGCCGATTTTGGCACCGTTTCACCCGTTTCAACTCAGTGAATTTTTCCAACACTGAATTCTTACTTGTCAGTATTGTTAGAACATTTTAATATATTCTAAACAATATAAATTCATCTATTTCACTCTTTAAATAGTACAAATTATTATATACATATATTTGTACTTTTCTTACTGTGCTCTTACTTTGACTTGCCATATTCTTATCTTTATACTGTTCAGATACCGAAACTACTCCTTTTTGAGCGTTTTGGGCCTGAATTCACTTTCTTACTCATATACTTTATTCTCTACTTATTTTTGGAGATTTTAATTTCCTCCAAAACATTTATTTATTTCTATCAACACTATAATTTGTCTAATTACAACCATAGTGTTTATTTACATTCTTACTTACAGAACTCATAGAAAACCCTATATTAAATTAGGTCACACCGCTAAAATTCTCTGGTCGTCACACAGCCTCTGGCTGCAGGCGCTGCTTGCAGCCTGTCGGCTGCTACGCCTAGCCTGGGCGTGCAGCCTGGCGCTGCAGGCTTGGCCTACAGCCCGTCAAGGCTGCACATAGGGGGCAGCCGTGGGCTGCCAGCCCCTTTGGGGCTGGTGGCTGCCCACGGCGGCTGCCGCCTTCGGGGGATGCGGTTCGATGGTCCAAAATTCGAAAAAAATTTTGATTTTTAAATTTGAGATTTAATTTTAAATCATGTTTAAAAATATGTAATTGAAAATTTAAAATTTTTGAAATTACATATTATTACACATGATGTTTAAAATTGTTTAAAATTTTAATTTGAAATTTAAATTTGAAATTCGAATTTGGAATTTGAATTTGAAATTTAAATTTTTGGAGATTTAAATTTTAAATAATTTTTGGGATGCGAAATAAATGGAGAGGCTACATAAAGATGGATACAATAAGACGGAACAGAATTCAAGACCCAAAGAATGCTTTGGATGGAATTTTGTAATCTTTATTTTCTTTGTTCTAGGATGGAACCATGGCTTGGTTATTCTGTAAATTATTTTTTCTGTGATATGTTATAGATGTATAAATATGTATTGATGGATATTTTGTATGCATATTTGATAACATGTCATATAGGATAGGTGAGTGCCACTCATACTATATTGATCATACATAATTTGTCAAAACTTGTATGTTTTTCAAAATATTGAGTGGGAGAGGGTTTCAAACAAAACCCACGACCTCCATTGTTGATCCATATGTGAAAGCATGGTAACGCCTCGCGTCAGTTCTGCCCTGACCACACCCCTCAGTAGGTGTTTACCGTCGTCGGTATACTAGATTGGATCTCCTATGTGGAAAACGTGTTCGGGTGCGATCCTATTCATGACCACCCCTCGGTGGCTTGGTAGGACATGGATCGGGCAACGTAAACAATGGTTATACACTCAAGACCCGTTTAGTTATTAACCTTCCCTAGAAGCTCTGTTAACTAAACTGGTGGTCAAATAAGCGATTATTAATATATGTCTTAACCTTGGAGGATTTAAGGCAACATATATTAATTGGACGGGGTCCATGTTCCAGCTATTTGTTCTCATGACCACCCCTCGGTGGCTTGGGGCAATAGGTGCTGAGAATTACCGTTGCAATGCTACATGTTTTTCAAGTTTCATGTAGGAACATACTTGTATGTTTTTATTTGCTAAATTATCTGTATATTTGCTTGGGCTTTGTAATGATGTCTAGTATAATTTTATTTCAGTTCAAAATGTCACCGACACCCCTCATTTCAATACTTACTGAGAATAAACTGAATGGCGACAATTATAAGGATTGGAAAAGAAATGTATTAATAGTTCTCAGCTGCGAGAGACACAAGTTCGTACTGGGCGAACCATGCCCACCAGGGCCAAAACCTGACACATCGATTGAGGAGGTCCCGGTTGCCTATACTCGTTGGAGAGAATCCAATGATATAGCTCGATGCTACATACTTGCTAGCATGACGAGTGCTTTACAAAAGTAGCATGAGACTTATCAAATTGCTAGGGAGATCATGGAAAATCTGGAGGACATGTTTGGAGGCCAAGAAAAATTGGCTCGACAGTCCGCTATCACCAGTATTATGAACTCTAAGCAGAAGGCGGGTACTCCGGTGAAGGACCATATGATCACTCTAATGGGATTCTTCACTGAGGCTGCCGAAAACGGTGCTGAGTTGGACTACAACACCCAGATCGAGATGGTGTTCAAAACTCTTTCTAAAGATTTTGTGGGGTTTAAGGCCGCATACAATCTGGCGACAAGGGAGTTAGGACTAACCGAGCTCATGAAGCAACTCCAAGCTTATGAGTGGATGATCAGGGATGGGGATGCTGTCCAACCCAAAGGTGAGGCCAATTTGGCGGAATCTTCCAAACCCTCACAGAAGAGGAAGAGGCCAAATCAGAAGCAAGCAGCTTCCAGTTCTTCTAATCCTCCTGTCTCGGATGGGAAGAAGAAGAAGAAGAAGAAGAAGCCCAAGGACCCTAAAAAGTCCAAGTGCTTCCGTTGTGGGAAGGTAGGTCATTTCAAGAAGGCTTGCCGGGAAATCCTAGCCGCCAAGGGCAAGGAAGGTAAGGAACTTCTTTACTTAGAAGCGTGTTTGGTGGAAGAATCAAAAGATACTTGGGTCATTGATTCGGGCGCCACTAATCATGTTTGTGTTTCTATGTAGGGGTTTGTGGAAACGAGAAGTCTACATGATAGGAGCCTCTCGTTGCGAACTGGGGACGGCAGCTTGGTGGTGGCTGAGGCAGTGGGAGATGTTTACCTTTATTTTGATCAATTTAGGTTTATTTTATTAAAAGACTGTTTTTATGTTCCTAATTTCAGGAGGAACCTTATATCGGTAGCTTGTTTAATAAAGGATTCTTATTCAGTTTCTTTTAGTAAAAGAGTTGATATTCGTAGAAATAAGTCTTTTATCTATTCTGGATGGATGGATGGAAACCTATATTTGATCAAACCAAAGATGTACTCACTGCTTGACACTGAATTAACTGAAAACTCTAAAAGATTGAAAGTTTCTCACTCTAACAAGGCGTATCTTTGGCATTTAAGACTTAGTCATATTAATCAGGATAGGGTTCAAAGATTGGTGAAAGATGGTCCTCTGGAATCTCTAGAGGAGGTACGTCTTCCCCAATGTGAGTCTTGTCTAGAAGGTAAGATGACTAAGAGGTCTTTTGGAGCTAAGGGTACAAGGGCTCAGGAGCTATTCGAAATTGTGCATACTGACGTATGTGGCCCCATGAACGTCACAGCACGAGGAGGGTTCGAGTATTATGTCTCTTTTATAAATGATTACTCATGGTATGGATATGTGTATCTGATGCACCGCAAGAGCGAAACCTTTGACAAGTTCAAAGAGTATCGTGCGGAAGTGGAAAAGTAATTAGATAAATCCATAAAGACAATTCGATCTGATCGAGGTGGCGAATACCTCTCCGACAAATTTCTAGGACATCTTGTAGAGAACGGGATATTATCCCAATTGACTGCACCTGGTACTCCACAACAGAATGGTGTAGCCGAAAGGAGAAACAGGACCTTATTGGATATGGTACGGTCTATGATGAGTTACTCAATGCTGCCATTATCATTTTGGGGATATGCTTTACAAACGGCGTGCTATATTCTGAACCAAGTTCTGAGCAAATCAATTCCCAGAATTCCGTATGAATTGTGGCGTGGCAGGAAGCCCTCCCTTGAACATATGAGAATATGGGGCTGCCCGGCACATGTACTGGATGGGGATGCGAAAAAGTTGGAACCAAGATCAGAATTGTGCATGTTTGTAGGTTATCTAAAAGGAACTAAAGGAGGTCTGTTCTATAACCTGAAGGAACAAAAAGTCATTGTCTCAACCCATGCGACATTCTTGGAGGAAAGTCACATGAATGACTTTAAGCCTCGAAGCAAAGTGGTGCTAGAGGAGTTATCGGGTGAAAGAACTGCTCCACAGATTTCGGTCTTGGACGCAAGTCCGAGTTCCAGTGAAAGACCTGCAGACGATCAACAATTTAGGGTGCCTCGTCGTAGTGGGAGGGTTTCTAAGAAACCTAATTTCTTCATATATGATGCTGAGGTATACCAGGCCGAGGCTCATGAGCATGAGGATGATCCGGTCACCTATGATGAAGCTATAAATGATGTTGATTCTAAATCTTGGAAACAGGCTATGAACAATGAGATGGATTCTATGAAATCCAACTCTGTTTGGGAACTTGTAGATTTGCCAGATGGGATAAAACCCATATGAGGCAAATGGGTCTACAAAAGAAAGAAGGATGCGGAAGGGAGAGTGGAAACTTTCAAAGCTAGACTGGTTGCAAAGGGATACACGCAAAAGGCTGGAATCGATTACGATGAAACCTTTTCGCCTGTTGCTATGCTGAAGTCTATCCGTATTCTTCTGTCCATTGCAGCGACTCTCGATTACGAGATCTGGCAAATAGATGTCAAGACGGCATTCTTGAATGGCCATCTTGAAGAGTGTATCTATATGATACAGCCCGAAGGGTTCGTAGCGAAAGGCCAAGAAAGGAAAGTCTGCAAGTTGCTTAGATCCATTTATGGATTAAAGCAAGCATCCCGCTCATGGAACCAGAGGTTTGATCAAGCAATTAAGACATTTGGTTTTGAGCAGAACGTTGATGAACCTTGTGTTTATAAACGTATTAAGGATGGAAAAGTGGTCTTTCTGATACTCTATGTCGATGATATACTACTCATTGGGAATGATGTAGGGAACTTATCATCGGTCAAGCTTTGGTTACACCAGCAGTTTGACATGAAGGACTTGGGAGAAGCTAATTATGTTCTAGGCATTCGTCTCTTTCATTGCCGGTCTAACTCTTTCATTGGATGACTGTCCCAAGACATCGGAAGAAAGAGAGCGTATGAGTAAGGTCCCTTATGCATCCGCTGTGGGTAGCCTTATGTACGCTATGCTTTGCACTCGCCCGGACATATGTTTTGCAGTAGGTATGGTGAGTCGATATCAAGCGAATCCTGGAACCAAGCACTGGCAAGCAGTAAAGCATATACTCAAGTATCTTAAGAGAACGAGAGATTATATGCTGGTGTATTCTGGAGGGGACCTAACACCCGTAGGATACACGGATTCAGACTTCCAGACTTGTAAGGATTCGAGGAAATCGACATCTGGATCAGTGTTTTTACTCGGAGGAGGCGCCATTGTGCGGAGGAGCGTGAAGCAGGCCTGCACAACTGACTCTGCGGCTGAGGCATCTAAAGAAGCGGTTTGGCTCTGCAAGTTCTTTAGAGACCTTGAGGTCATTCCGGGTGTTGACAAGCCTATTACACTTTACTGTGATAATACAGGGGCTATTGCCAACACAAGGGAATCTCGGCACCACAAGAGGACCAAGCACATCGATCGAAGATATCATATTATTAGAGGGCATGTGGAGACAGGACAAGTGGATGTATGTAAGATCGCGTTTGAGGACAACATCGCCGATCCCCTTACTAAGACTTTGGTGGCTAGAAGCTTTGAGAGGCACGTAGAGGCGATGGGGATGCGTAACATGGCACATCTGCTGGCTTAGGGCAAGTGGGAGATTGTTAGGAAATGCCCTAAGCATTAGAGACATTTTTGATGTATTTATTTTGAACTGGATAATAAGATTATATATAGAGGTAATTCATTACATTGCTATCTGTCCTCGTCTTATTTATATGTTAAAGTAAATGTAAGCAAATATGGCTCCCTGACTGCTTGTGTTAAACTGTTAGAACGTTGCATGCAATGGTTTTTTGTATGCGAAAAGACAATGTTCTAAAGTTAGCGGTCTAAACTATGGTCTGTAGTCTATGGGGTTAGACCGAGCATCTAACTCATGTTAAGACTATTATGTTGTCTAAAGTCTTGGAGGGGATGGTTTGTCTTGACTGTCTGGAGCTGGACTCCCAAGTAAAGACATAGATATGTTGCTTGGTGGTGACATATTAGACCGGGACAAAAGCGTGATTGATCTACGAAGTCCGCTTTGAGTGGATCGATCTGCTTTTGACGTTCATTATGCAGTAACCTTAATCCTGAGTAAAAGGACAGCTTCATGTATATGACTTGTGTACTTTGATGTTCCAATGGCTAAAGCGTCTCAGAGGTAGTAAGCTTATAGACCGGTTCGTTGGGTGCATGACTTGTATACGATGAAGGGTTCGTTTACAGATATTAGAATCATAGCTCTAATGAGGAGTTAAGGGTATCCTCTTAAAGGCATTATACTGAATGTGAAAATGGACAAGGCCTTGGGTCGTCTGCTGGGTGGATGACTTCTTATTCACATATGGTGAATAATCATTTTCTTTATTCGGTAATATAATGGAACTTTAAGATAGCCTGATCAGTAGGATTAAACGGACTTTGGCCTAAGGCTGATCATGGATATCATATGAGGGTTCTGCATATATGACAAGGTCATTGGACGATAGCTTGTCACAGGCTTACGTAATACGATATATAATTGGGAGTTCAGTTTCAGGTTTATAGTGGTGTGACTCTGAAACTAGTGATCATATGATTGAGTTGTTCGGTAAAAGAATGATGAGATTCTCTAGTTAAAATCTTGTTTGGATTTGGATTGGATTTATCCTAAGAAAAACTGAATTTTTTGTTGAGATTCTCCCTTGGAAAATTGGATTTTTTTGGTTATGGATAAGGGAAAATATCTTTCCCTAATCCAATTCAAATTCAGAGAATCACCTCATGCAGGTCTATAAATAGAGGTCCTACCACTCCAGTTCTCTCAGACCACAGACTCTCAGGTGAGCAGGCTTATTGTTGCACAGCTCATCGTGACAATAAAGTTCTTTAGATATCTGGGTGGTCGGAAGAAGACTAGCAGTGCTAGCATACCGATCGAGGTTCAGAGTGCCCACACACTCAGCCATTCGGGAATTAGAGAATAGTAGAGAGAGCTAGTTGGTTGAAGCCTCCGGTCATTCTCCTCCTGGAAGATTGGCATCCTTGAGGTATGAGTTTTAATTGTTGTTGGTTTATTGTATATGGCATCATGAGATATTTAACGATCTAAAAATTTTTATTGTTCCGCTGCGCCACTCTGATACGTTTTTACCGATTTATTATCCTACAAGTACATCAAAGTTAGTAATAATAATGCTATATGTTGCAGACAGGTAAATGTCTGAACTTACCTTATGTGATGATCAGGAAATATGCAGTATCAAGAAATTGGTTAAAATGACATTTTCTTGATATGAAACTGATATATTTAGAATCAAAATGTTCAAAATTAGTCATTTGAGAACAAAATGTAGATTTTTTTGGGAGGTACGCAGTATCAGGATAAGGGTCAAGACGATATTTTCTTGGCTCGAAACTGATATATTTAGATTCAAGACGCCAAATTAGTCAATCAGGCACCTGACACGTTTTTCGAGACGGGGTCACACAGATCCTGAAAACTGGTCGAGATGACCTCGAATGAAGTTAAAACTGATAAATTTTGATTCAACATGCCGAAATTAGTCAGTATAGCCTATTTGTATGCTCAAATTAGCTAATTAAGCACAAAGGTAATTTTTTTCCGAGAATTCACAGTACCGGAAACTGGTCAAGATGACCTCAGATGAGAATAAAACTGATATATTTGGATTAAGGATGCCCAAATTAATCAGGATAGCCCATGTTGAAATTTTGGGCGAAAAAGTATATAAAGGGCGAAAAATCAGAAATTTCAAAAACAAGCCCATAACTTTCTCTCATTTTCTCTTTCCTCCCCTTACCCGAAAATGAACAGTAACTGACCATTGGAAACGGTGTCCGTTTTCGACATCGCCGGTGTCATCGGAAAGCTCTCGCTGAGCTGAGTCCAACGGTGGGTCGACTCGACGGAACGGCCGCCGCATGCCGCCGCACGCGCCGCTCGAATGCTGCCGAAGCCAAGAAATTCGATCGCCAATATCTCCGCCTCCAGCCACCGTTTGCCACGAGACCAGTCCCAAAAGTTTCGTGGTGAAGAGAGGAGCAAAACCATGCCACCGATCACCTCAACACTGACGGAATCGCACCGCCTAAGCTTCGACAAATTCGGTGAAATGCCACCGTGGTGCCGTCATCGAAACCATCAATTTCGGCCGAGTTGAAGTACGCCGTTGGTACAGAAATGACCGTAGGGTTGAGGGAAGCAAAAGCCATCAACCAATTTCGGGATCCGGCACGACGGAGTTCCACCGTCGCTGCCGTGACTGTGGTTTTCGAAGGGATTTTCCGACGATAGGGGCCCCAAACATGAAATTGAGGCCACCAATGGATTCCTCTCGTCGAGTTCTTTAAGATGGACTACTCATTTGCCACCGTCGCCACCATCAACCGCCGGTCAACGATAAGTCAACGTCGGTCAACGGCGACTGGAGACCAAAAATTTAAGAATGGCCTGTTGGCCTATTTTCGACGTTCCGGACACATCCGCGGCGTCAGAATTGCAAGACAGAGTCTCAAAAGCAAAGAACGGAGAATTAAAGTTTGTCCGCGCGAAATCGAACAGTTCGTTCGTTCGCCAATGGGACGATTCTGGTAGTGACTTCGGTCCCTCCATTCCTGAAATTTATGTTTTGGAATGAGTATATATGAATTATGTATTCTGGAATGTAAAATTGTAAGAAAAATGGACTATGTGTATGAAAAATAGTCAAATGAGAAAAAGTGAAAAATGTAAAGATTTTTACATAAAAAGTTGAGTTTTTACGTAAAAATATAGGCGCTGGTATAGTACATGGTAGAATAGAACTAGGTTAGATGGTTTCGAGGCGTTTCCTAAACGCCGGGAACCCAAAAATTAAGCGGAAATATTGCCGAAATTTTGAAAACGGCACAGAAGAGTATTTTAAGAACCGAAGGGTAAAAGCGTGGTCGGGATGGAAACCTGAGCCCTTTCAATGACCTAGACTCGAAAAAGAGCATTAACGCTTGAGAGTCAAAATAGTACCACCCGAGGGTCGGTAAATAGTAAACCAAGATATTGTGGCAAATAAGGCTGTAAAAATTTAGTAAAGCCTAAGAAAAATTATTTGATGATTTTTGAGCTTAGAAGATCCAGTCTAAGCAATAAAATGAGAATGATATGACTCAAAGACCCATTAGGGGCAAAACGGTAATTTTGACCTGAAAATTTCAAGAATGATAGAAAAGGATCCTAATGGACTTAGAATGGCTTAATTAAGATTTTAAGGGCCAAAGCTAAGTTGTGAATCAAAGAAAAGTAAGGTTATAATGAGAAAAATCCCATTAGGGGTAAAATGGTAATTTTATCAAAAGTTCAGGGTAAAATAGTAATTTTACCAAAAGTTGGCAGAAAAGTTATAAATGGGATATTAGATCCTTAAGTTTATGAACGAGAAGTGAAACATAGAATTTTAAGGAACATTTCATTGATTCATTCTTCTTTTTATTTTATTATTAATATATTTTCTGAATTCTTTATTCAAAATTCAAATTATTGCATAAAAGAAATGTGAAATTCTTGAGTCTACTTCCCTTTGAATGATCAATCCCCCTTACTTAATTAAAGTAATAAATTAAAGTAAAGAAGTACCTTAGAATTCATAAGGGATCCGCGCCAGACGATATGAAGAGACGTCTGCGGACCAAGGAAGCAAGAAAAGAGATGCTAGCAAGTATTAGTAAGTTCAAACATTTAATTGACTGCAACATAAATGAACTGGTCATGTTATGTGTTATGTGTTCTATGTAGTAAGTTCGAATATTTAATTGACTGCAATATAAATAGACTATTATGTCTAATTATGATATGTGGTAAGTTCAAATATGTGATTTGTCTGCAACATGAACTGACATGTTATGTTAGGTTTATGTTTAAGTGTTATACGGAATTCATGTATGTGAGTGCTATATGCACTAAAGTGTGACTAACGTAATTCACACTATAGAAAAGTTACGTTAAGAAAGAAATGATTTATGAAATACAAACGAAAGAAAGGAAACAAAAGAAAAAAAGAAAGAAAAGAAAAGAAACAAAAGAAAGAAAGGAAAGGAAAATGAAAGAAAGAGAGAAAGAATGAATGAACGAACAAACGAAAAGATAAAGTAAAGAACAAGAAAGATAAGCAAGATAATAAGACTGAAAAGTTAAGGTTGGCGTACCAGCCTCCCCAGCTGTGAGGTTTAAGAGTTAAGAATAGCCTCCACCCCAAATGTGTGGTGCTACCGCAAGCTTAAGGTAGTTAATGGCTAACGCACTACCCAAAGTTTGTAGTACGAGATCGACCTTGGGGTTGATTGGTGGGTTGCTCCCCCGTTCCTCCATTGGTCTGCGCACTCTAGGTACATCCAACCATGGGCCCACAAGAGAAAGTGAAAGATAAGAAAAGTAAAGAAAAGAAAAGACAAATACAGAAAGAAAAGCAAAGAAAAGAAAGTAAAGCTAAGAAAAGCTAAGACGAGTAAAGAAAAGAAAAGAAAGTAAAGCTAAGTAAAGCTAAGAATAGCAAAGAAAAGAAAAGCAAAGAAAGTAAAGCTTAGCAAAGAAAAGTTAAGACAAGAAAGTAAAGCTAAGTAAAGCTAAGAAAAGTAAAGAAAAGAAAAGCAAAGAAAGTAAAGCTTAGCAAAGTAAAGCTAAGAAAAGAAAAGAAAAGCTAAGAAAAGAAAGTAAAGCTAAGAAAAGCTAAGAAAAGAAAAGAAAAGAAAAGAAAAGAAAAGAAAGTAAAGCTTAGCAAAGAAAAGCAAAGAAAGGAAAAGAAAAGAAAGCAAAACTTAGTAAAGAAAAGCTAAGAAAAGCAAAGAAAAGAAAAGAAAAGAAAAGAAAGTCAAGCAAAGAAAAGCTAAGAAAAGCTAGGAGAAGAAAAGAAAAGAGACAGATAAAGAAAGAAGAGAAAAGAAGGAGATAGAACGATAGATTGGGATATGATCCATCAGTGAAAGAAAAGAAACAGATTAGGATATGATCCACTAGTAAAAGAAAAGAAAAGAAAAGAGAGATAAATAAAGAAAGAGAAGAAAGGAAAGAGATAGATCGACAGATTAGGATATGATCCACTAGTAAAAGAAAAGAAAAGAAAAGAGAGATAAATAAAGAAAGAGAAGAAAGGAAGGAGATAGATCGATAGATTAGGATATGATCCACTAGTAAAAGAAAAGAAAAGAGAAGAGAGATAAATAAAGAAAGAGAATAAAGGAAGGAGATCGATCGACAGATTAGGATATGATCCACTAGTAAAAGAAAAGAAAAGAAAAGAGAGATAAATAAAGAAAGAGAAGAGAAAAGAAGGAGATAGAACAACAGATTAGGATATGATCCACCAATGAAAGTAAGAAGAAAGAAAAGAAAAAAAAAAGAAGCAAGTAAGGAAAGAAAAGAAAGGAGAGAAATAGAATGAAGGAATAGGATATGATTTATAGAACAAGAAGAATGACATAATATGAATGAAAGAACGAACAAAGAAAATAAAAGTTGAGCAAGAAAAGAAAAGAAGGTCATGAAGAAAAGAAAAGAATGTCTTGAAAGAACAAAGAAAGAACAAAAGAATACAACGAAGAAGAAAGAACGAAAAGTAAACAAACATAATACGACTAACATGTATGCTGATGCTATGTTATGCATAGATTGATATGCATAAGTCAGTTTTACAAAAGAACACCACGAAGAAGGAAGAATGAAAATAAATAAGCCTAATGCGACTAACATGTGTGCATATGCTTAGCAAGAAAAGAAAAGAAGAAGAAAAGTATGACATGAAAGAAAGAAAGAACAAAAGAACATCACGAAGAAGAAAGAATGAAAATAAACAAGTATAATGCAACTAACATGTGTGCATATGCTATGTTATGCATAGATTGACATGCATAAGTCAATTATACAATTTTAAGTGTATTTGTGATGTTTAAGCATACATTAAGTATGCTATATTTAAATTGATATGTGTATACATTGTTTTGTATAACGTTGAGTATGTTTTGCTTAAGATGTTAAGCATACATTCTGTATGTTATGTTTAAATTATGTTATGCTAAAGAACGTTGAGATTGTTCTCTCAATGTTAGAATATGTTATATATGAAGTTGAAAGTAAAGTATAATGTATGTTCATGTTCTGATGCCACAGTTGGTATCAGACATGTTCTGTTCAAAAGGTATGAGTTAGTATTTTGTCATGAATGTATGTTTGAACTTACTGAGTCTGTCGCTCACAAGTTTGTTTATGTTGCAGGTAAGCATCCTGCACGAAGATAAGACAAGTGATGGATGACGGATGGGATCTGCATGTGCCAAGGGACTGGGTGAGGGTTATGGTACTACTATGAGTCTTCCACTGAGCTGTTTAAAAGAGTGTTAAAATGATGTTTTATAATGTAAATGAAGTTAAGGCAATGTAAAATGTTTATTATAGTAAATGTTTTACGACGATACAGTTTCCAAGTAAAGTAAAAGAAAAGAAGAAAAGAAGAGAAAAAAAAAAATTTATTCCATATTTTCACGTTCAAATAGGAAGTTAGAGTAAGCATGTTAAAGAAAGTATGTTAAAAGTAAGATACCAGCTGTTGTAGGAAAATAAACCGGTAAAAACGTATCAGAGTGGCGCAGTGGAACAATAAAAATTTTTAGATCGTTAAATATCTCATGATGCCATATACAATAAATCAACAACAATTAAAACTCATTCCTCAAGGACGCCAATGAACAGGAGGAGAGTGACCGGAGGCTTCAACCAACTAGCCTTCTCTACTATTCTCCAATTCCCGAATGGCTGAGTGTGTGGGCACTCTGAACCTCGATCGGTATGCTAGCACTGCTAGTCTTCTTCCGACCACCCAGATCTCTAAAGAACTTTATTGTCACAATGAGCTGTGCAACAATAAGCCTGCTCACCTGAGAGTCTGTGGTCTAAGAGAACTGGAGTGGCAGGACCTCTATTTATAGACCTGCATGAGGTGATTCTCTGAATTTGAATTGGATTAGGAAAAGATATTTTCCCTTATCCAAACCCATAAAATCCGAATTTTTCCAAGGGAGAATCTCCACTAAAAATTCGGTTTTCTTAGGATAGATCCAATCCAAATCTCAACAAGATTTTAACTAGAATTTTATCTCCCTTTTTCAACCAAAAAATCCGAAAATTTCAAGGTGTATCTTCCCTAAAGATTTCGGCCACTTTTAGGATAAGGAAGAATCAAAATTCCACTAGGATTTTTCAAGCTAAATCTTATCTCAACCTTATCCAAAAATAACCGAATTTTCCTTGGATTAAGGCTCCAAAATTTCGGCCATTTTTAGGGAAGGAGAGAATCCAAATTCAACTAGGATTGAAACTTGAATTTTCCCTTGAATCTTATCTACAAAAACCGAATTTTCCATTGAGGATTATCCTCAAAAAATTCGCCCACTTTTGTTGGGATTTGGATTCAAAATTCAAGTAGGATTCTAACAAGATTATCCTCTCCAAATCCAACTCAAATTCGAATTTCAAACCTTGTGGATTTTCCACAACAAATTCGAATCCTACTTGGACTGTGATTCAAAATTTGAATTTCAAATTTCAAATTCAAATTTCAAATTTCAAATTTCAAATTTCAAATTTAAATTTCAAATTCAAATTTCAAATTCGAATTTCAAATTCAAATTTCAAATTCAAATTCCAAATTCAAAATTCAAATTTCAAATTTTAAAATTCAAATTTCAAATTTCAAAATTCAAATTTCAAATTCCACAAAACGGTTGTGTTTCATATTCTTGTTCTCCTGGATAATTTTCTACAACTCCAATCCAATCTCAAATAAAATCATGGCAACTTTATTTGGAGTTCGAATAATTGTGTACTCTATTATCCAAAACAAAATCTGAATCCAACCGGAGAGAATCTTGTCTACCATCCTAATCCTGTGTCATCACCATCCATGCATAATAAACTAGCCTATAGCATACACAAATCAATTTGCCAAACGTTAAGGAATTATGTGGAGCTAGTAGAGGGACTGATTGGACATATATAATTCGGCTCCCGTGATTCCATATGATCATCATTCTGTACCGAACAACTCAATCATATGATCACTAATTTCAGAGTCACACCACTATAAACCTGAAACTGAACTCCCAATTATATATCGTATTACGTAAGCCTGTGACGAGCTACCATCCAATGACCTTGTCATATATGCAAAACCCTCATATGATATCCATGATCAGCCTTAGGTCAAAGTCCGTTTAATCCTACTGATCAGGCTATCTTAAAGTTCCATTATACTACCGAATAAAGAAAATGATTATTCACCATATGTGAATAAGAAGTCATCCGCCCAGCAGACGACCCAAGGCCTTGTCCATTTTCACATTCAGTATAATGCCTTTAAGAGGATACCTTTAACTCCTCAGAGCTATGATTCCGATATCTGCAAACAAACCCTTCATCGTATACAAGTCATGCACCCAACGAACCGGTCTATAAGCTTACTACCTCTGAGACGCTTTAGCCATTGGAACATCAAAGTACATAAGTCATGTACATGAAGTAGTTCATTTACTCAGGATTAAGGTTATTGCACAATGAACGTCAAAAGCAGATTGATCCACTCATAGCGAACTACGTAGATCAATGACGCTTTAGTCCCGGTCTAATATGTCACCACCGAGCAACATATCCATGTCTCTACTTGGGAGTCCAGCTCCAGACAGTCAAGACAGACCGTCCCCTCTAAGGCTTTAGACAACATAATAGTCTTAACATGAGTTAGATGCTCGGTCTAACCCCATAGACTACAGACCATAGTTTAGACTGCTAACTTTAGAACATTGTCTTCTCGCATACAAAAAGTCCATTGCATGCAACGTTCTAACAGTTTTAACACAAGCAGTCAGTGAGCCATATTTGCTTACATTTACTTTAACATGTAAATAAGACGAGGACAGATAGCAATGTAATGAATAACCTCTATGTATAATTTTATTATCCAGTTCAAAATGAATACATCAAAATGTCTCTAATACTTAGGGCATTTCCTAACAGCTGTTATAGATGGTATCAGAATAAGTTAGAAGCATGTTAAAAGTAAGTTACCGACGACCCAAGTGGTTACAGTCTATCGCAGTTGGCAACAGTAGCTGACTGTAATAGTACTGTTTAACCCTACGTAGGGTGGGCCGTCACACCTTATCTGTTTCTTCCCCTTTTTTTCTTCTTGGATCTTTAATCGCTCTCCTTATAGGTCGATTTTGGGATCCTACAGACAAAACCTTATCTGTTAATTTCATTTCCATTTATAGCTTTTATTTTTCATTAAAAAGCTTAAATAAAACCTATTTATAACTTTTTAGGCTTTATTTATCATTTTTCCCATTTTTCTCAACTTTTCCAAAATTATGATTTTACCCCTATATTTTGACAAAACTACAATTATGCCCCTGACGGAATTTTCTCGATCCAGACTGCACTTTTGGCTCTCAGGAACTTTTCTGACTCTTTTCCATTCATTATCGGTTCTGTTCTTATTTTATTTCCATTTTTTCACCTTCCCGACCCTCGAGAAGCACTATTCCGACCCTTACATCGGTTTAGTGATTTTCTATCGTTTCGGAGCCTCAAATGGACGTTTCACAAATAGTTAAAACGTTCATCTAGACATTCCTGATCTAGGTCTCCGAGGCTCGAATTTTTCATACCCGACTCGGACCTTTACTTCGTTTCCCAAAAATGCCCCCCCTCGGGGTCCCTTTTTTTCAGTTTCACTCGCGTTTTATATTTTTAAGTGGACGGGTTACTATTCACAAACCACCCTTTAGGTTTCCCTTATTTAATTTTCTTTTAGGGACTCGGGTTTCTGACCCGACCCTAAAATTTTTCTCTCGATCCCCTTTTTACCCCAAATGCTTTTTTCGAAATTTCGGCAGCATTTCGGCGTAAATTTAAGGCTACGGCGTTAGGTACGCCTCGAAGCATATGTACTTGCCACGTACTATACCAGAGTCCTATTTTATGTAAAAGTTTCCCAAACTTTTACATAAAAGCTCACAAAATTAACAATTCACATTTTGAACCACAATTAACAAAATTTCTTTCAATTTTGCCCTTAGTTTTAGCCATGGTTTCCATACTCAAAACCTAACCAAAACTTTTCAATTTTTCAACCAAATTTTAGGTTATTCCATTGTCATTACCTAGCACATTTTCAAGCCAATTTCCATGCCTTTTACAATACAATTCTTAGGGTTTTTCAACACATATAGCCCACGGCCATTTTAGGTAAAACATGCACCAAATTTTTGTTTCATGCTTTCAATCACATAACCATCATTTTCTTAATTAAATGCATAATTTAAACTATCCAATCCTTAAGTTAATCATGCAAAAATGTTCACCAAACCCTAATTACAACCCACGGCCATTTTAGGGTTTTTGATTCCAAAATTTTTCCAAGCTTTATAACCATACAAATCATGCTTTACATTTAACCAAAACATGATTTAAAGCATTACCACATTTAACCAACAACAATTTATCATCAAACACCCTAGGTAACCCACGATTTTACCCTTGGAAAACCAACCAAAACTTTGTTTTTCTTTAAACAAAATGCATGGTTTTTCTTCTAATCACACCCTTAACAAAACCCAAGTACCAAATCAACCAAAACCAACTTAAAATTTTTTATCCTTCACACTATTCAACCCACGGATTTTATGGAGAAAAATCAAGAAAAATTGCAAACCAAAGAAGGTTACCTTGCTTTCTTGCTTCCCTTGACTTCAATGAAGTCTTTAATACCACTTTTGTGAAGAACCCTTGACTATTTGGCTTGGTTCTCCTTGGTTGCTCACATATTCTCCCTTGGACAATACTTAGAAAATTTTTTCTTCTTGTTTTGGCTTAGAAAAGGCTACGGCCATTTTGTTCCACATTTTGCCGACTTAAGTGGCAAAGGAACCAATTAATTTGGCTTCCAACCAATGAGAATTCAACACTTTTCATGCTAATTCTTTCCATTTTTTTCAAAAAATAAATTTGGCTAATTTTGATCAAATCTTAGCCTTTAGATCAAAAAGTGAATCAATCTTTGCCATTAATGCCACCAACCACCATAATTTTCACATTTAATAAATTGGCTTTATGATGTCATAAATGCAAAGTAAAATGTTGACTTTGACTTTACTATTCACATTAATTCGACTACTTTTTGACCGGTATCGGTTCGAGTCGAAATTTTCCTGAAATCGTCCCGGCGGGTTCCTAAGGTCTCCTGTGCAGTCGGATCAATTTATACTGCTTCCGTTTGATCAAAATCAATCCTGGAAGTTTTTCATCTTTTAGTGCACCATAATGCATCGGTTAGGGTTTTCAATGCCGTTTTTTGGCACCGTTCCTCCCGTTTCAACTCAGTGAATTTTATCAACGCTGAATTCTTACTCGTCAGTATTGTTAGAACATTTTAATACATTCTAAACAATATAAATACATTCATTTCACTCTTTATATAGTACAAATTGTTATATACATACATTTGTACATTTTCTTCCGAGAATGCCTGAATTTCCCGGTTGTCACATTCACCCCTCCTTATAAAATTTTCGTCCTCGAAAATTAGAACAAGTGGGGGTATAAACTCCTCATCTCGTCTTCTCGTTCCCACGTAGCTTCTTCAATGTTGTGTTTTTTCCACAAAATCTTCACTAGTGGGATTGTCTTATTCCTCAGTACTTTCTCTTCACGAGCCAGTACTCGAATAGGTTGTTCTTCATATGTCAAATCCTCGTGGATCTGAATAGGTTCATGCTTCAACACATAGGACGGATCTGGTACATACTTTCTCAGCATCGACACGTGAAATACATTATGCACTGCCGACAATTCAGGAGGTAACGCTAATCTATAAGCGACCCTTCCAATGCGTTCGATAATTTCATAAGGTCCAATATATCTTGGACTCAGTTTCTCCTTCTTACCGAAACTCATAATCCCTTTCATGGGCGATACCTTAAGAAACACGAAGTTTCCTTCATCAAACTCCAAGGATCTCCGCCTCTTATCCGCATAACTCTTTTGTCAACTTTGCACAATTTTCATTTGACGCTGAATTCTAGCAACTATATCGGAAGTCTCTTGTATGAAATCCGTCTTATGCAACTGCTTCTCTTGCAAATCATACCAATGTAATGGTGATCTGCATTTCCATCCATACAAAGCCTTATAAGGTGCCATGCCTATGGAAGCTTAATAACTATTATTGTACGAGAATTCAATTAATGGTAACTTCTCGTTCCAACTTCCCACAAAATCCATTACACAAGCTCGAAGCATGTCCTCTAATGTCTGAATGGTCCACTCTAACTGTCCGTTTGTTTGCGGATGAAATGCCGTATTGAGTCTCAATTCAGTACCCATGGCTTCTTGCACACACTTTCAGAAATTTGAAGTGAATCGTGCATCTCGATCTGATACAATGGATATTGGTACTCCATGTAATCTGACGACATTAGCTATGTATAACTGAGCAAACTTTTCCAACGAAAAAGTCATCTTGACAGCTATAAACCGTGCCGTCTTGGTCAGTCTGTCCACAATAACCCAGATGGCATCATAACCTTCTCGGGTTTTTGGTAGTCCCACTACAAAATCCATCGTAATGTGTTTCCATTTCCATTTAGGAATCTCCAAAGGTTCCAATCTTCCTGCTAGATGTTTATGTTCCGCTTTGATTCTCTGACAGGTCATACATCTGCTCACGAATTTTGCTATATCATTCTTCATCCCTTTCCACCAGAACTGTAACTTCAAGTCTTGATACATCTTACTAGCTCCGGGATGAACCGAATATGGTGTCTCATGGGCTTCTGACATGATCCGTCTTCTAAGTTCCTCATCAGCTGGAACATTAATTCTTCCTTGATAAAGGATCATTCCATCCTTGGAAATTCCTTCTTGAGAACTTGTCATTCTTGGATCTCGTTTTTGAGCTTTCTTGATATCCTCAAACAATGATGATTCCACTTGGAGTGCAGCCAATCTTCCGGATATCAGCTCCAAGTTCAAGGAATTTATCTCTCGCTGCAATGGTTTCGGAAGCCTTTTTATCAGTAGCTGGTGCGATATGGTAGACTTTCTATTTAAAGTATCTGCTACACGGTTGGCCTTCCCTAGATGATATAGGATTTCATAATCATAATCTTTTACCAGTTCCAACCATCGTCTTTGTCGCATATTGAGCTCCTTTTGCATGAAGAAATACTTCAGGCTTTGGTGATCAGTAAAAATCTGACACTGAGCTCCATAGAGATAGTGTTGCCAAATTTTAAGTGCAAACACTACTGTAGCAAGTTCAAGGTCATGCGTAGGGTAATTCCTTTCATGATCCTTTAATTGACACGAAGCGTAGGCAATCACCTTGCCGCCTTGCATTAGGACTGCTCCCAATCCTATTTTCGATGCATCACTGTAGATCACAAACTTCTCCCCTTCAGTGGGAAGCGTAAGGATTGGTGTGCTTGTCAGCCATCTCTTTAACTCCTGGAAGCTTCTTTCGCATTCCATAGTCCACTCATACTTCCTTTCCTTGCGTGTAAGAGCAGTAAGAGGTGCAGCTAAACGCGCGAATCCCTCTACAAACCTCCGATAATAACCAGCTAACCCCAAGAAATTGCGTATTTTCGTCACACTCTTGGGTGCAGGCCATTGGTTAATTACATCTACCTTTGTCGGATCTACAGCAATACCTTCCTGGGATACAATATGTCCGAGGAAATGTACTTTATCCAGCCAAAACTTGCATTTTAAGAATTTGGCATACAGTTGGTGCTTCCTTATCGTATGCAACATGATCCTCAGATGCTCCTTGTGCTCCTCATGAGTCTATGAGTATATAAGAATGTCATAAATGAATACAATGAAAAACTTATCCAAATACTCTTTAAAGATTCTGTTCATCAAATCCATGAATGCTGCTGGTGCATTTGTTAATCTAAATGGCATCACAAGGAACTCATAATGACCATAACAAGTTCTAAACGCCGTCTTAGGAATATCACTTTCTTTAATTCTCAGCTGGTGATATCTTGATCATAAGTCGATCTTGGAAAATACTACTGTGCCTTTTAACTGGTCGAATAAGTCATCAATTCTAGGTAACGGATACCTATTTTTGATCGTAACCTTATTCAACTCCCGGTAATCAATGCACAAACGGAACGTTCCATCCTTTTTCTTGACGAACAACACAGGTGCACCCCACGGAGAATAACTCGGTCTGATGAATCCCTTGTCCAAAAGCTCCTTTAATTGTTCCTGCAGCTCCTTTAACTCCACTGGAGCCATGCGGTATGGTGCTTTGGAAATAGGTGCCGTTCCAGGCATCAACTCAATTTTGAACGAGATTTCTCTCTTTGGAGGTATCCCTGGTAACTCTTCTGGAAATACGTAAAAAAATTCATTAACAACAGGAACATCTTCAGGTTGAAGCTTCTGTTTCTCTGTAGTATCCATCATATATGCCAGATATCCCATACAACCACTGGCCATCAGCTTGCTTGCTTTCAGCGAACTGATCATCATCTTCCCGGGTTTTCGAGAAGTATCGGCGTATTCGAAACTTTCTTCTTTCGTGGGTTGGAATACTATTTTTTGATTTCAGTAGTCGATCGTAGCTTGATATTTCCCTAGGAAATCCATGCCTAGAATCACATCGTAATCCATGATCTTCATTGTGATCAACTCAGCATATAGCTCCCCATTTGCCACATATACTGGTACATGAGGTAGCCAGTAATTGGACAGCAATACTTCCTCAGAGGGTAAAGCTGTCTTAAATATTCTGCCCATATAGTACTTAGGAAGTCCTATCTTGTCAGTAAATTCATAGGAAACAAAAGAATGCGTAGCACTGGAATCGAATAGTACAGAGGCTACATGACTAGCAACAGAAAGCTGACCTGTCACCACATTCGATGTTCCAACCTCTGCATCCTCCTTGGTGTAGGCCATCACACGAGCATCAGCACGTGGCACACGCTCCTGGCGTTGCGGCCTTACTGGAGACTCTTCAACTCTGGCTTGAAGGGAATGAGCTTATAGGTGTGTCTGGTGCGGTTGGGAAGTGGCTTGTACACCCTGCCTATTGCTTGGACAGTTCCTGGCGTAATGACCTTCCTTTCCACACTCATAGCAAATAAATGGCCCAGATCTGCATTGCCCAGAATGTCTCTTCCCGTATGTAGGACAATTTTGTACATTGGATTCCGCATTACCAGCTATTCTTCGTTGCTGCTTTCGATTATTTGCCTAGCAGTTTTCAGTAAAATTACCTTTCCTCTTATTTTGCTGGGATCCTTGATTATTGCCCTGGCCTGGTTTAGTATTTTGATTTGGCTTGCTAGATTGACCAGCTTTTGTAGACTTAGCCAAAGCCCTCTCCTTCTTTTTGGCCTCTCAGTGCTTCTCTCTTTCCTCTTTCTGTCAGGCTACGTGAAACTCAGCTCTTATGGCCCGACTAACACAATCTGCTACAAAAGTAGGCGGTACCTGTCCAGTATCTACCAATGCAGTAATTTTTGGCCTGAACATCCTGATCATTTTCTGTATTTTCTCCCTCTCAATAGGGACTACATAGGGACATAAGCGGGATAACTGATCAAACTTTCGGTAAACTTCGCTCACCGACATATTTCCTTGCGTCAATTCTGAGAACTCTTTCTGCTGTTGTCTCAGAGATGCAGAATCATAATATTTCTAGTTAAATTCTTCCAGAAATTCCGCCCAACTCATGGTAGACACATTTCTTCTCATTCGCACAGTGTCCCACTAAAAACGAGCATCTTTTCTCAACACAAAAGGCGCACATGTGACTTTCTCCTGATCAGTTAGATTCATGAATTCCATGATCACTTGCAAGGATGGCAACCAGTCTTCAGCCTCTAGAAGATTTGTAGAACCTTCAAATTCTGGCAGCCTCATACGCCTAAATCTTTCATAGAGTGGTTCCAGATTTACTACCAGTTGCGGTTCAGGAACTCTCTCATGTACAGCAGCTGGAGGGATAACCGGATCTACCTCAGCTTCTTGTTCTACTTGGGTACCTTCAGAACCTTGCCTCTGTTCTAACTCCTCTTCTTGTTGCCTTAGATTAGCATTTTCTTGCATCTGAGCTTCTAGTAAGGCTTGTATCTGCTCTAATCTCTCCATGATATTAGGACGTCGTTCTCGTCCCTCTGGTTGATTTTGCAAATCCACCATCTTGCCTATTATCCTATTATGGCACAACAATTCACCGTTAGCTTTTCCATGACCACATTCGTAAAATCATATAAATTTACGAAATTCAGGGTAATGTAAGGCCACATCATCATAACACATCATCGTATAACATATAATCATTTTGATATTTCATTCATAGCAAAATGTTTATATATCATACATAACCATCACCAGTCATATATATATCAGCCATCATATACATCCTGGCCACAAGTCTATACAAACGAGCTTTTCTCTATTAGCTACTTATATACATGAATACATCTATTGGTCACACATCCCCTGTTTCTGGGACTAGAGGATATTCTTCTGGATCCTCTTCGTCATCTGGATCATCTGAGTCATCACCACCCCTGGGCAATACTCCCTGTCCTGAGTCATTACCTCTTCGTGGTCTAGATGGTCCGGCCTCATGATCATTCATCATCCTTCTTGGCCCAAAGATGTGTGCCATCATCTCATCTTGACCCAGTGTCTCTCGTCAGCTCTGCGACAAATGCTCAATCAAAACCTCCCTCTCGATTGTCCTAATCGTCACTACAAACTCTTGGAGCATAGGAGGATATAACTTAATCACCCTCTGTCTCAACTCCATAGGTAAACCTCTCTAGAAAAGCTCACAACAGTTCGCTTCAGTGAGGTTGGGCAACGGACATCTCCTCCTAATAGTCTTTTCAAATCGTGCTGCGTAAGACATAACTGTCTCACCAGACAACATGACCATCCTCTCTGTCTGGAGAATATAGTCCCTAACCTCATCAAATCCAGGATACGCGGGTGTAACTGCCTCTCGTGTCTCTGGAGGTATAGGAGTTGGCGTCGGATCCTTAGGCGGAAACTGATCAGCCAATCACTGAAAGAACTCAGCCCAATTGAATCCCAATAGAATCTCCTGGTCACAATAATCCCAGAATACTCGAGCATCTCCCTGAAACATACTTATGGCCAACTGGATCCACATCTCTCGATCAATATCACACATCACCATAATCCTCTCGATGGCATGGAGCCAATTCTTTGTCTCCATTGATTGTCATCCACCATCAAACATAGGGGGACTACTAGCTCTGAATGCCTGTACTGCCCGAGCTGAAACTCTCACACCAATATGTTGGCGTCCACCAACAACTGGAATGTCCACTACTGCAAGTGGATGAAGTACCGGTTAAGGCTGTACTACATCAACTGGAGTTGGTGCTGGTGCTGTAGGTCTCTCGGACACCAGGGTTCTAAGTGCCGGTCGTTGGGAAATAGATGGCCTCACAATAGGACTCGTCCATACACGTAACACCCCTCTCAGTCGTGGTAGCAGCGGTCTCGCATAAGGAGGTCTGGTCATCTTGCTACCTATAAGATAATTATTTTCATATAAGAAAATAATTCACTAAACTTAAGTAAACTACTTACTTGGATTGCGGTGCAAGATGCACGAAGTATCAAATCAGGATATGGTCAACACTACTCTGATATACCAACTGTGGCAACAGTCGGTAATCTAAACTAGACCAATCGTAAATCCACTCTAATACCAACTGTGGCAGCCCGTCCCTCGTAGAGATCATACAATACTATTACAGTTAAGCTTTATCGCTAACTGCGATAGATTGTACTCTCATGGGTCACCGGCTAATCTATCTCTCTTTAAATCATGACGTTTCTAGGGAAATTTTTTTTTAAAAACATCATGTAAAACATTATCCACTATTTACTTTGTTTGCAAGTACAAAGTAATTTACATAATACAGTACTTTTGTAAAATATATATTTACAAAAGAACTGTTTCTTTTTCCCTTTCTCTGTTATCGCTCAGCGGAAAGACTCTGGCAGGACCATATCCCTGGCCTCCTATCCCATTTGACACTCACTATCCTGTCTGCCATCCAGTCATACAAAGCTACTGAGCTGGTCACTTACCTGCAACATAAGTAAAAATGGTGAGCTACTTGCTCAGTAAGTTCAAACATGCAAGAAATAGAATTTCTATGAATAGTATTATTCATTATGAATAGTAACTTTGACCATAACACAGTATGGCAACAGTACTGTGGCGGCCCGCCCCTCGTAGAGATCATACAATACTATTACAGTTAAGCTTTATCGTTAACTACGATAGATTGTACTCTCATGGGTCACCGGCTAATCTATCTCTCTTTAAATCATGACGTTTCTAGGGAAATTTTTTTTTTAAAACATCATGTAAAACATTATCTACTATTTACTTTGTTTGCAAGTACAAAGTAATTTACATAATACAGTACTTTTGCAAAATATATATTTACAAAAGAACTGTTTCTTTTTCCCTTTCTCTGTTATCGCTCAGCGAAAAGACTCTGGCAGGACCATATCCCTGGCCTTGTGACGCCTTAAATTTTATTTAAGGGTCAATATATAATTTAAATAAAATTAGTGTGCCAAAAATTAATTAAAAATCCTTTTGGAAACCCTAGGTTGGTTTCCTAGTCAAATTCCGCTCAAAATGTCAACAATTTGAACTTCAAAAAGAAACCCTAAAATATTCGGCCATCACTTGGGATTTTAATCAAAACTTAAATTCCACAAATCCAAGGAGGATTCAAATTCAAATTTCATTCCTTCGATATAAAGAAGAAATTTGGCCATAAAGTGTAGGAAATAAAGAAGATTTTATTGAATTAAAAGCTAAGTCAAAACTCAATTAAAATTCAAATTATTCTTCCTTAAAAACTAAGGGATAATTTTGGCCACTTAAGGGGAAATAAGAGAGAAAACCCTAGCCTCAAAATAGCATAAAAACTTTCCCTTTTGCCCCTTACAATTTTTGGCCAAACAAGGAAGAGAAAGGGAAAGAAAAACCTAGTATAAAAACCCCCTTTTAACTCTCATTCACCCTTCCTTTCACCCTCAAAAATTCGGCCAGCTTTCCCCTCTCTCCTCTCTGAATTTTCTCTCCCAAAACACACCCAAAATAGCAAACAAAGCTTACCAAAAGGCAGCTCAAAAATTCAACAATCTTTGAGACAAAAACAAGACTCCAACACTCACACAAATTCAGCCAAAAGGGAGACTAAACATCAAAAATAGTGCAACAAACAAGGTGTGATTTCTCTCTCAAACCATAAAATTTTGCCTCATTGATCCCCTTTTCAAAAACCCTATTATCATATGTGTAAGATTTTATGATTTTGTCAATTTGATTCTTGGGTTGTGTTAATGACATATAAATAAGGTTTTCCACAAAATTTCATGATCATTGGATGAAAATTGAATTGGTTTGAGGCTAATCGAAATTCGGATACAGAAAAACGGAAATCTGGAAAATTACCATACTCATCTGTTTACCTGGTCAAAATATTTTTCTAAGATAGGCGGACAGAACTGCCAGTTTTATTGAACTGAAACTGAAACCCAGATTTTATGCCTGAAAACAACCCCTCGGTTTTTGGCCTAATTGAATGACCAAATGATGTCTAAAAATTATAAAAATTATATGGAATTAAAGCTACGGATGTCTAGTTTCACATATTAAAAATTTAGAATTTTTGGGATTAAAAATGAATTGATATAGATTTTACAATCATCCTAGGTCAGTCTGCCTATGACCAGAAATATCCTAACTTAGAGTTTTTTCACAAGTTTTAAATTCCAAATGTTTATTAAATGTTTTAAAATCTTTTGTGGCACACTAAAATGATTGGATGATTATGTCTAGACCTAGACTAATCATATGTTGTGATTATAGGACTTATTTGACGTTCTTGCTGGATTTGTGGATCACGTTATCGTAACGCTTGTGCGATAATCGAGGTAGGACATTCTAGCCTTTTCTGGGAGTAGTCAAGTGTTTTAAATTCCCTTGTTTTATCAATGGTATGCTGTTTTCAGTTTATGAAATTATTATACTGTTTTTGGATGAAATAAACGCATGCAAAGTGTTTTGTATTAAATGTGTATTTTAAAGCGTGTTTTGATTAATTTCATAATATAACTTGGTAAATACCATCTTTTGAATAATCCGGTGAACATAATTGAGCTCTAGTTCACGATCATTGTAAATGATGCGTGCGTCCCAAAGTTGACGCCATGGGGGAAGGTCCCTAAACCTGTGCAGGGCCGTTCGGCCTATTTAGACCGTAACGAGATGATCTAGGATAATTCAAATTTGAGGCACGTATATTATAGCTACGACAAGTCCTCACTCATAATATGATGGTTTGTTTTAATGATTTATTATTTTAATATTGGGGCACGTATATTGCAGCACGCTAAGTCCTCAGCAGAATAAAACTTGTATTAAAAATGTTTTTCACCAAATTGTTGATTATTTTTTTTGGAAACGAATATTATGCCATACTTTTAAATGTTATCTGTTAACCCACTTTTGTTTCTGTCCTACTGAGCCAGCGCTCACGTCCCTTTTTCTTTGTGATTTTGAAATGACTACTTCCAGGTATGGGAGGTAGCAGTTCCGAAATTCGTTGAGATATCCGTTACTACCGAAGATGATGCTATCCGTTTCCTCCATCTTCTTCTTTCTGTTTCTCGTTCTGATGTAATGAGACTTTAAGTTTGTACTTTATTTCACGTTATTCAAATTTCATGCTTGGGAATATTTTATGGTTGGTAATTTCTTTTGAAAACCGATTTTGTGTTTGACTTCCGCATTAAAAAGCATTTATTTTCTCCTTTATTTTATTTTGTGGTTATGACGCTACTTTATAATTAGGCTTAGCTAAATTATAATGTTGACCCGTTATTTTTGTAATAAATGTTTTCCTTAAATCTCGGGTTGATATTATGATTTGGCTGCCGTGTCACGTGTCTAAATTTTGGGCCGTGACAGGCGTCCTATCCCATTTGACACTCACTATCCCGTCTGCCATCCAGTCATACAAAGCTACTGAGCTGGTCACTTACCTGCAACATAAGTAAAAATAGTGAGCTACTTGCTCAGTAAGTTCAAACATACAAGAAATAGAATTTCTATAAATAATACTATTCATCATGAATAGTAACATTGACCACTATTTATTATAAATAGTAACTTTGACCATAACACAGTATGGCAACAGTACTGTGGCGGCCCGCCCCTCGTAGAGATCATACAATACTATTACAATTAAGCTTTATCGCTAACTGCGATAGATTGTACTCTCATGGGTCGCCGGCTAATCTCTCTCTCTTTCCATATTTTTGACGTTTTTGGGGAAAATTTTTTTATTTATTTTTTAACATCATGTAAAACATTTCCACTATTTACTTTGTTGGCAAGTACAAAGTAATTTACATAATACAGTACTTTCGTAAAATATATACTATTACAAAAGACTATTTCTTTTTCCCTTCTCTTTTATCGCTCAGCGGAAAGACTCTGGCAGGACCATATCCCTCGCCCACTTATCCCATTTGACACACGCTATCCCGTCCGCCATCCAGTCAAATAAGCTACTGAGCTGGTCGCTTACCTGCAACATAAGCAAAAATGGTGAGCTACAGGCTCAGTAAGTTCAAACATGCAAGAAATAAAATTTCTATGAATAGTACTATTCATCATAAATAGTACCGTTGACCACTATTCATACGTAAATAGTAACTTTGACCACTATTCATTATGAATAGTAAGTTTGACCACCACACAGTGTTACAACAGTACATCTACCGCGATGTTAGTATCCTCACGAAACTGTCTTATGCGCAATTATGGCATAGTTTCAGTTTTAGGTAATTATCTTTGCTTATGTTCTGGTTTTGAGCTCAGGTTGGCAGTACCATTTAAGTGCGCATGACTGGGAGCGGTACATTAGTGCTGACCTCCACAGCCTTAATCTCATAGCCCCGAAGGCAAAATTGTACATGACTGGGAGCCGTACATCAGTGCTGACCTCCACAGCCTTAATCTCATAGCCCCGAAGGTAAAAGTTACCTCCCTGTACGGAAGGCTGGTACGCCAGAAAGTGGTTTCATTACCGACTTTTTAAAATTCTAACCCGGTGACTTCACATTGTCCCGTGGTTAGGAATGGTTCACATTTTAATTTTAGGTGAGTGAGTTTCATTAACCTCGCTCTATTGCCCGAAGCACAATTAACAATGTGTCCATTCTCAATAGTGCCCATAGCACATTACGTCTCTCTCTCTACTCTATAATAGTGCCCGTAGCACATATGTACCTAACTTATAGTTAGTACATCAAAGTTAGCAACAATAATGCTATATGTTGCAGACAAGTAAGTGTCTGAACTTACCTTATCAGTATCTTCCCTTTTTCTCTCTCGGATCTTTGATCGCCTTCCTTATAGGTCGATTTTTGGATCCTACGGACAAAACCTTGTCTGTTAATTTTATTTCCATTTATAGCTTTTATTTTTCATTAAAAAGCTTAAATAAAACCTATTTATAACTTTTTAGGCTTTATTTATCATTTTCCCCATTTTTCTCAACTTTTACAAAATTACGATTTTGCCCCTATATTTTGGCAAAATTACGATTATGCCCCTGACGGAATTTTCTCGATCCAGACTGCATTTTTGGCTCTCAAGAACTTTTCTGACTCTTTTCTAATCATTACCGGGTTCGTTTCTATTTTATTTCCATTTTTCACTTTCCCGACCCTCGGGAAGTACTATTCCGACCCTTACGTCGGTTTAGTGATTTTCTATTGTTTCGGAGCCTCAAATGGACGTTTCACTAGTATCTAAAACGTTCATCTAGACATTCCCGATCTAGGTATCCTAGGCTCGGATTTTTCGTTCTCGACTCGGACCTTTATTTCGTTTCCAAAAACGCCCCCCCCTCCCCCGGGGTCGGTTTTTCAGTTTCACTCACGTTTTACATTTTCAAGGGGACGGGTTACTATTCACGAACCACCCCTTAGGTTCCCTTATTCAATTTTCCGTTAGGGACTCGGGTTTCTGACCCAACCCCAAACTTTCGTTTTTAATTTCCATTTTACCCCAAATGCCGTTTTCGAAATTTCGGCAGCATTTCGGCGTAATTTTAAGGCTACCGGCGTTAGGTATGCCTCGAACCATATGTACCTGCCACGTACTATACCACAAGCCTATTTTATGTAAAAGTTTTCCAAACTTTTACATAAAAACTCACAAAATTCAATTCTCATTTTGAACCACATTACACAAATTTTTTTTTCAATTTTGCCCTTAGTTTTGGTCTCGGTTTTTACACTCAAAACCTAGCCAAAACTTCTCAAATTTTCCACCAACTTTTAAGCTATTCCAATGTCATTTTCTAACACATTTTCAAGCCAATTTCATTGCATTTTTCAACATAATTCCTAGGGTTTTTTAACCTTTACAACCCACGGCCACATTAAGAGAAACATACCCCAATTTTTTTTTTCTTGCTTTCAATCACAATTCCATACTTTACATAATAAAATGCATGATTTAAATCATCCAAACATCAAGTAAACCATGCAAAATTTTTCACCAAACCCTAATTAACCCACAACCTTTTAGGGTAAGTTCACACCACATTTTTTTTTCCAAGCTTTCCATAATGCAAATCATGCTTTACATTAGACCAAATTATGATTTAAGGCATGTTAACACTTAAACCACAACAATTCATCATTGATTACTCATGGTAACCCACGGTTTTACCCTTGGAAAACCAACCAAAATTTGGTTTTTCCTTAAACCAAATACATGGTTTTTCTCCTAATTACACCCTTAACAAAACCCAAGCACCAAATCAATCAAAACAACCAAAAAGTTTTCCATCCTTTCCACTATTCATTACACGGATTTCTTGAACAAAAATCAAGAAAAATTTCAAACCAAGGAGAGTTACCTTGTTCACTTGCTTCCTTAGGCTTCAATGAAAGGTTTGACACCAATTTTGTGAAGAAAGCTTGAAGAAATCACTTGGTTTCTCTTTGGTTGCTCACGTACTCACCATGGAACACTTAGAAAAATTTTTGTTCTTGGTTTTGGCTTCAAAATTGTCTCGGCCAATTTGTTCCCAAAAGTTGCCGACTTATGCAACAAATAAGCCAATTAATTTGGCTTTCAACCAATCAAAAATCACCACATTTCAAGCCTAATTCTTTCCATATTTTTCAAAAATTAAAATGGTGGATTTTTGGCCAAATCTTGGCCTTTAGATCAAAAAGCAACTTAATCATGGCCATTAATGCTACCAACCACCATTTTCCTTCCATTTATTAAATGGATTTATGATGTCATAAATGCAAAAGCATATGTTGACTTTGACTTTTACTATTCACATTAATTCGACTACTTTTTGACCGATACCAGTTCGAGCCGAAATTTTCCTGAAATCGTCCCGGCGAGTTCCTGAGGTCTCCTGTGCAGTCGGATCAATTTAAACTGCTCCCGTTTGGTCAAAATCAATCCCAAAAATTTTTTGTCTTTTAGTGCTCCAGTTAGGGTTTTCAATGCTGGTTTTGGCACCGTTTCACCCGTTTCAACTCAATGAATTTTTCCAACACTGAATTCTTACTCGTCAGTATTGTTAGAACATTTTAATGTATTCTAAACAATATAAATACATTTATTTCACTCTTTTAAATAGTACAAATTGTTATATACATACATTTGTACATTTTCTTCCGAGAATTGCCTAAATTTCCCGGTTGTCACAAGTACATCAACCGCGATGTTAGTACTCTCACAAAACTATCTTATGCTCAATTATCGCATAGTTTCAGTTTTAGGTAATTATCTTTAATTATGTTCTGGTTTTGAGCTCAGGTTGGCAGCACCATTTTAGTGCGCATGACTGGTAATCATCTAGACGTTCCCGATCTAGGTCTACGAGGCTCGAATTTTCCGTACCCGACTCGGACCTTTACTTCATTTCCCAAAAACGCCCTCCCTCGGGGTCCCTTTTTTTCAGTTTCACTCGCGTTTTACATTTTTAAGGGGACGGGTTACTATTCATGAACCACCCCTTAGGTTTTCCTTATTTAATTTTCTTTTTGGGACTCGGGTTTCCGACCCGACCCTAAACTTTTTCTCTCGATCCCCTTTTTACCCCAAATGCCGTTTTTGAAATTTCGGTAGCATTTCAGCGTAAATTTAAGGCTACCGGTGTTAGGTACGCTTCGAACCATATGTACTTGCCACGTACTATACCAGAGTCCTATTTTATGTAAAAGTTTCCCAAACTTTTACATAAAAGCTCACCAAATTAACAATTTACATTTTGAACCACAATTAACAAAATTTCTTTTAATTTTACCCTTAGTTTTAGCCATGATTTTCATACTCAAAACCTAACCAAAACTTTTCAATTTTTCGACCAAATTTTAGGCTATTCCAATGTTAGTACCTAGCACATTTTCAAACAAATTTCCATGCCTTTTACAACACAATTCTTAGGGTTTTTCAACACATATAGCCTATGGCCATTTTAGGTAAAACATGCACCAAATTTTTGTTTCATGCTTTCAATCACATAACCATCATTTTCTTAATTAAATGCATAATTTAAACTATCCAATCCTTATGTTAATCATGGAAAAATGTTCACCAAACCCTAATTACAACCCACGGCCATTTTACGGTTTTTGATTCCAAAATTTTTCCAAGCTTTATAACCATACAAATCATGCTTTACATTTAACCAAAACATGATTTAAAGCATTACCACATTTAACCAACAACAATTTATCATCAAACACCCTAGGTAACCCACGGTTTTACCGTTGGAAAACCAACCAAAACTTTGTTTTTCTTTAAACAAAACCAAATCAACCAAAACCAACTTAAAATTTTTCATCCTTCACACTATTCAACCCATGGATTTTATGGAGAAAAATCAAGAAAAATTGCAAACCAAAGAAGGTTACCTTGCTTTCTTGCTTCCCTTGACTTCAATGAAGTGTTTGATACCACTTTTGTGAAGAACACTTGACTATTTGGCTTGGTTCTCCTTGGTTGCTCACGTATTCTCCCTTGGACAACACTTAGAAAATTTTTTCTTCTTGTTTTGGCTTAGAAAAGGCTACGGCCATTTTGTTCCACATTTTGCCGACTTAAGTGGCAAAGGAAACAATTAATTTGGCTTCCAACTAATGAGAATTCAACACTTTTCATGCTAATTCTTTCCATTTTTTTCAAAAAATAAATTTGGCTAATTTTGGTCAAATCTTAACCTTTAGATCGAAAGTGAATCAATCTTGGCCATTAATGCAACCAACCACCGTAATTTTCACATTTAATAAATTGGGTGTATGATGTCATAAATGCAAAGTAAAATGTTGACTTTGACTTTACTATTCACATTAATTCGGCTACTTTTTGACCGGTATCGGTTCGAGCAGAAATTTTCCTGAAATCGTCCTGGTGGGTTCCTGAGGTCTCTTGTGCAGTCGGATCAATTTATACTGCTTCCGTTTGATCAAAATTAATCCTGGAAGTTTTTCATCTTTTAATGCACCGGTTAGGGTTTTCAATGCCATTTTTCGGCACCGTTCCTCCCGTTTCAACTCAGTGAATTTTATCAACACTGAATTCTTACTCGTCAGTATTGTTAGAACATTTTAATACATTCTAAACAATATAAATACATTCATTTCACTCTTTAAATAGTACAAATTGTTATATACATACATTTGTACATTTTCTTCCGAGAATGCCTGAATTTCCCGGTTGTCACAGTCGGTCATCCCTTTCACTGTATGAATAGCACTTAAATAGTACCGTACTTGTCTAATCATTCAACTGGAACATATACTGTATTTTTCATCTTAACTACTTATTGTATAGTAATCAGGTTTCACGCATTACAAGAGTCGTTATAGCGGCTCTCTGCTCAATACACAGCCTTCTACATGGGCTCTTACACTAGCGTGTACCTGATCGTGCTACACTATACAACCATGTTTACTTACCTGGCCTATTACACTTCAACAGTCTAAACGGTATGTGGCTATTTACACAACCGTGTACCTGAACGTGTTACACAAGTTTGTAATAAAAGACATCAAATTATTTCCATTTTATTCCTTAATATCTTATTACATGGTAAGTAGGTGCCATGAAAATGGCGGTCATTACAACCTACCCCCTTACAAAATTTTTGTCCTAAAAAATTAGAATAAATTCGGGAAGTCTCTTTTCATATCCTTTTCTTATTCCCATGTAGCTTCTTCTATGTTGTGGTTTTGCCACAACACTTTTACAAGCAGAATATCTTTATTCCTGAGGACTTTATTTTCCCTGCATAAAATTCACATGGGTATTTCTTCGTATGTCAGATCGACATGTACTTCAATCGGCTCTTAGCTTAGAATGTAGGAACTATCTGGCATGTACTTCTTTAACATCGAGACGTGGAAAACATTATGTACTGAAGCCAATTCGGGAAGGAACGCTAATCGTTAAGCCACCTTTCTAACTCTCTCAAGGATCTTGAAGGATCTTATATATCTAGGACTGAGCTTTCCTTTCTTCCTAAAGCACATCACCCCTTTCATGAGTGCTACCTTTAGCAAAACTGAATCTCCTCCTTGAAACTAGAGAGGTCTACATCATTTATCCGCGTAACTCTTCTGGCGGCTCTGAGCTTTATCTAGTCTGTCTATTATTAGCTTCACGTCCGCTGTAGTCTCTTTGACGAAGTCTATGCTAATGAGCTGTTGCTCTCTGGTCTCATACCAATGAACTGAAGATCGGCATTTTCTTCCATAGAGTGCCTCAAACTGTCCCATTCTGATCGAGAAATGGTAGCTGTTATTGTACAAGAACTCAATCAACGGTAGCTTCTGGTCCCAGTTTCCCTTGAAGTCTAGGACATAAGCTCTTAGCATATCTTCTATCGTCTGAATGGTTCTCTCGGACTGTCCGTCGGTGTGACGCTCCGTGCCCTCAACGACCCGGACCATCACTGAAAACTATTACTTGGTTTAACTTTTACTTTAAAGCCGATACTTAAACTTGCTGAATTTAATGCCATAAATTTAGAGGAAATTTTTTTTTCGTTTAGATATATATGCGTACGTATTTACTATTCACTTATATATACTATTAAAATGTGAAATTTGAAAAACATAAGGATTTCAATTATACATACACATTTATATACTTGTTTATCCGATTACTATTCATCAGATACTATTTAAATATTCTGTAGCGGCTCGCCCTTCATAGAGATCATACAATACTATTACAGTTAAGCTTCATAGCTAACTAGATCGTACACTCATAGGTCACCGGCTAATCTATCTCTCTTTAGAACATGACGTTTTTAGGGAAATTTTTTTTTTTTTACATCATATGAAACATCATCCACTATTTACTTTGATTGCAAGTACAAAGTAATTTACATAATACAGTACTTTTGCAAAATATATATTTATAAAAGAACTGTTTCTTTTTCCCTTTCTCTGTCATCGCTCAGTGAAAGACTCTGGCAGGACTAAATCCCTTGGCCTCCTATCCCATTTGACACGCGCTATCCCGTCCGCCATCCAGTCATACAAAGCTACTGAGCTGGTCGCTTACCTGCAACATAAGCAAAAATGGTGAGTTACAGGCTCAGTAAGTTCAAACATGCAAGAAATAAAACTTCTATGAATAGTACTATTCATCATAAATAGTAATATTGACCACTATTCATTGTGAATAATAACTTTGACTACTATTCATTATAAATAGTAAGTTTGACCACAACACAGCATATCTGTGACAACCGGGAAATTCAGGCAATTCTCGGACGAAAATGTACAATTGTATGTATATAACAATTTGTACTGTTTAAAGAGTGAAATAAATGTATTTATATTATTCAGAATATGTGAAAATGTTCTAACAATACTGACGAGTAAGAATTCAGTGTTGGAAAAATTCACTGAGTTGAAACGGGTGAAACGGTGCCAAAATCGGCATTGAAAACCCTAACCGAGCCAATAAAAGACGGTAAACTTCCGGGATTGATTGTGATCAAACGGAAGCAGATTAAATTGATCCGACTGCACAGAAGACCTCAGGAACACGCCGGGACGATTTCAGGAAAATTTCGGCTCGAACCGGTATCGGTCAAAAAGTAGTCGAACTAATGTGAATAGTGAAAGTCAAAGTCAACTTTCACTTTTGCATTTATGACATCATAAATCAAGTTTATTAAATGGAATAAATAAGGTGGTTGGTGGCATTAATGGCTAGGATTTAATCACCTTTTGATCTAAAGGCCAAGATTTGGCCAAAATTAACCCTTTTTAATTTTTGAAAATTATGGAAAGTAATGGCTTGGAAAGGTGTTGAAATTTGATTGGTTTAGAGCCAAATTAATTGGCTTTTGGTTGCATTAAGTCGGCAACTTTGGGACATAAAGGCCGAGACCCATTTTTCATGCCAAAACCAAAGAAAAAATTTTCTAAGTTAACTTCCATGGTGTCTACGTGAGGGACCAAAGGAGAACCAAGTTTTCTCTTCAAATTTTCTTCACAAAAAGGGTGTTAAAACACTCCTTGAAGACAAAGGAAGCAATTGATTAAGGTAACTCCCTTTTTCACTTGATTTTTCATGGTTTTTCTTCTTAAAATCCGTGGGTGAATAGTGATTGGAAGATGTAAAATTTGTGGTTGTTTTTCATGGATTTGATGTTGGGTTTTGTTAAGGATGTATTAAGGAAGAAAACCATGCAAATTCATTAAAGAAAAACCAAATTTTGGTTGGTTTTTCAAAGGTAAATCCGTGGGTTACCTTGAGTGACCAATGAGAAAAAGTTTTGGTTAATGGTTAACATGCTTTCTAAGTTTAAATTTGTGAAGAATAAAGCTTGTATTTCATTATGAAAAGCTTGGAAAAAAATTTCTTGTGTGAATTCCATTAAATGGCCGTGAGTTTACAATGGGTTTGGAAGAAAAATTTTCATTGGTTTATGTGGTATTTGGTTGATTGAAATCATGCAATTTAATGTGTAAATGGTGGCAATGTGATTGAAAGAATGAAACAAAATTATTTAGCATGTTTTCATTCTTTGGCCGTGGGTTTTAAGTGTGTAAAAACCCTAAGAAATTTGGTTGAAAATGCCAAGAAAATGGGCTTGAAAATGTGTTAAAAATGTGACATTTGAATGGCCTAAAATGTGGTGAAAGTTTGACAAAATTTGGTTCGGTTTTGTTGTGAAAACCGAAACCAAATTAAGGGTAAATTTGTAAAAAAATGTTGTAATGTGGGTGATAATGTAAAATTGGAAAATTGTGGGCTTTTATGTAAAAGTTTGGAAAACTTTTACATAAAATAGGCTTGTGGTATAGTACGTGGCAGGTACTTATGGTTCGAGGCGTACCTAACGCCGGAAGCCTTAAAATTACGCCGAAATGCTGCCGAAATTTCAAAAAACGGCATTCGGGGTAAAATAGGGATTTAAAATAAAAGTTAGGGCCGGGACGGAAACCCGAGTCCCTAACGAAAAAAGTGAATAAGGGTAATTTAAGGGGTGGGTCATGAATAGTAACCCGACCCCTTAAAAATGAAAAACGCGTGTGAGATTGAAAAACCGACCCCGAGGGGGGGGCGTTTTTGGAAATAAAATAAAGGTCCGAGTCGGGAATGGAAAACCCGAGCCTCGGAGACCTAGGTCGGGAAAGTCTAGATGAACGTTTTAAATACTAGTGAAACGTCCATTTGAGCCTCCGAAACGATAGAAAATCGCTAAACCGACGTGAGGGTCGGAATAGTGCTTCCCGAGGGCCGGGAAAGCAAAAAGTGGAAATAAAATAGAAACGAACCCGGTAATGATTAGAAAAGAATCAGAAAAGTTCCTGAGAGCCAAAAATGCAGTCTGGATCAATAAAATTCCGTCAGGGGCAAAACTGCAATTTTGCCAAAATATTGGGGTAAAATCGTAATTTTGTAAAAGTTGGGGGAAAATGGTGAAAATAATAAATAAAACCTAAAAAGTTATAAATAGGTTTTATTTAAGCTTTTTAATGAAAAATAAAAGCTATAAATGGGAAAAAAAAATTAACAGACATAGTTTTGTCTGCAGGATCCCAAAATCGGCCTACAAGGAAGGCGATTCAAGATCCAAGAGAGAGAAAGAGAACAGTCTGATAAGGTAAGTTCAGACATTTACCTGTCTGCAACATATAGCAATATTGTGCTAACTTTAATGTACTAACTATAAGTTAGGTACATATGTGCTACGGGCACTATGATAGAATAGAGAGAGAGACGAAATGTGCTACGGGCACTATAAGAATGGGACACATGTTAATTGTGCTTCGGGCACTAGAGCGAGGTTAATGAAACTCACTCACCTAAAATTAAAATGTGAACCATTCCTAACCACGGGACAATGTGAAGTCACCGGGTTAGAATGTTAAAAAGTCGGTAATGAAACCACTTTCTGGCGTACCAGCCTTCCGTATAGGGAGGTACTTTTGCCTTCGGGGCTATGAGATAAGGCTGTGGAGGTCAGCACTGATGTACCGCTCCTAGTCAATGTACTATTTTGCCTTCGGGGCTATGAGATTAAGGCTGTGGAGGTCAGCACTAATGTACCGCTCCCAGTCATGCGCACTTAAATGGTACTGCCAATCTGAGCTCAAAACCAGAACATAATGAAAGAAAATGACCTAAAACTGAAACTGTGCCATAATTGAGCATAAGACAGTTTAGTGAGAGCACTAACATCGCGGTAGATGTACTAGTGTAATACAGTGTTGTGGTCAAACTTACTATTCACGTATGAATAGTGGTCAAAGTTACTATTCACATATGAATAGTAGTCAACGAGACTATTCATGATGAATAGTCTATTCATAGAAATTTTATTTCTTGCATGTTTGAACTTACTGAGCCTGTAGCTCACCATTTTTGCTAATGTTGCAGGTAAGCGACCAGCTCAGTAGCTTGTTTGAATGGATGGCGTACGGGATGGCGCGTGTCAAATGGGATAACTGGGCGAGGGATATGGTACTGCCAGAGTCTTGCCGCTGAGCGTTAAAGTGAAGGGAAAAAGGGGGAAACAGTCTTTTGTAATTATATATATTTTACGAAAGTACTGTATTATTTATATTACTTTGTACTTATCAACAAAGTAAATAGTGGGAAAAGTTTTACATGATGTTTAAAGAAAAAAAAATGAAAAAAAAAATTTCCCAAAAAACGTCATGATTTAAAAAGACTAGAGAGATAAGCCGGCGACCCATGAGAGTACAATCTATCGCAGTTAGCGATAAAGCTCAACTGTAACAGTATTGTATGATCTCTCTGAGGGGCGGGCCGCCACAGTTGGTATCAGAGCAAGGTCTGAGATTGGTCTAGTTTATAATACC
This sequence comes from Antiaris toxicaria, assembly GCA_035233585.1. Classification (NCBI taxonomy): domain Eukaryota; kingdom Viridiplantae; phylum Streptophyta; class Magnoliopsida; order Rosales; family Moraceae; genus Antiaris; species Antiaris toxicaria. Next base: position 52,101,482 of record CP141153.1, read on the forward strand.
AACTGCTGTCACAGTTGGTATATCAGAGCATCGTTTTCGAGTGGCTAAGTTTTGAATACCAATTGCCGTCACAGTTGGTATATCAGAGCAGTGTGACCATATCCCGATTTGACACTTTGCGCATCCTGCACCGCTATCCAAGTAAGTAGTTTACTTAAGTTCAGTTAATTATTTTCTTATGTGAAAATAATTATCTTATAGGTAGCACGATGACCAGACCTCCATATGTGAGACCACCGCTACCACGACCAAGAGGGGTATTACGGGTATGGACGAGACCTATTGTGAGGCCGCCCATTTCCCAAAGGCCGGTAGTCAGATCCCCAGTACCCGAGAGACCTCCGGTACCAGTACCAGCACCAGTGCCAGCGCCAGTAGAGATAATACAGCCACGACCGATAGTTCATCCACCGGTGGTAGTGGACATTCCAGTTGTTGGTGGACGCCAACATATTGGGGTGCGAGTGTCGGCACGGGCAGTACAGGCATTTAGGGCCAGCAGTCCTCCGATGTTTGATGGTGGACGATAGTCGATGGAGACCAAGGACTGGCTCTATGCCATTGAAAGGATCATGGTGATTTGCGACATTGATCGAGATATGTGGATCCAGTTGGCTGTCAGTATGTTTCAGGGAGACGCTCGAGTGTTCTGGCAGTATTGCGACCAGGAGATTTTATTGGGATTCAGTTGGGCCGAATTCTGTCAGCGGTTGGCTGATCAGTTTCAACCTAGGGATCCAACACCTGCTCCAGCATCTCCAGAGAGACGAGAGGCTGATACACCTGCGTACCCTGGATTCGATGAGGTCAGGGACTACATTCTCCAGACCGAGAGGATGGTCATGCTGTCTGGTGAGACAGTGATGTCTTACGCAGCGCGGTTTGAGGAGACCATTCGGAGGAGATGTCCGTTGCCTAACCTCACGGAAGCAAACTGCTGTGAGCTGTTTTGGAAAGGTTTATCCTTGGAGCTGAGACCGAGGGTGATCAAGCCGTTTCCTCCGACGCTCCAAGAGTTCGTGGTAACGATCAGGGCGATCGAGAGAGAGATTCTGATCGAGCATCTGACGCAGAGCCGACGAGAGACGCTGGGTCAAGATGAGATGTTTGCACGCATATTCGGGCCGAGAAGAATGATGAATGATCATGAGGCCGGACCGTCTAGACCACGAGGTGATGACTCAGGACAGGGAACATTACCTAGGGGTGGTGACGAGTCAGATGACGATGAGGATCCAGAAGAATATCCTCTAGTCCCAGATGTAGGGAACGAGTGATCAGTAGATGTGTATATGTACATAAGTAGCTTAGAGAGAAAAGCTCTTTTGTATAGACTTGTGGCCATTTTGTATAAACGGCCGATGTATATATGACTGGTGATGCCTGTGTATGACATATAAATGTTTTGCTATGAATGAAATACCAAAATGATTATATGTTGTACGATGATGTGTTAAGATGATGTGGCTTTACAGTACCCTAAATTTCGTAAATTGATATAATTTTACGAATGCGGTTATGGAAAAAGCTAACGGTGAATTATTGTGCCATAATAGGACAATAGCCAAGATGGTGGATTTGAGAAATCGACCAGAGGGACGGGAGCGACGTCCTGATATTATGGAGAGACTGGATCAGATACAAGCTTTGTTGGAAGCTCAGATGCAAGAAAATGCGAATCTGAGGCGACGGGTAGAGGAGCTAGAACAGAGACAAGGCTCTGAGGGTACCCAAGTAGAACAACAAGCTGAGGTAGATCCAGTTATTCCTCCAGCTGCAGTACATGAGAGAGTTCCTGAACCACAACCAGTATTGAATTTGGAACCCCTCTATGAAAGATTCAGGCGTATGAGGCCGCCAGAATTTGAAGGGTCTACAAATCCCTTAGAGGCTGAAGACTGGTTGTCATCATTACAAGTGATCATGGAGTTCATGAACCTAACCGACCGGGAGAAGGTTGCATGTGCGTCTTTTGTGCTGAGAAAAGATGCTCGGTTTTGGTGGGACACTGTGCGAATGAGAAGAGACGTGTCTACCATGAGTTGGGCGGAATTTCTGGAAGAATTTAACCAGAAATATTACGACCCTGCATCTCTGAGACAGTAACAGAAAGAATTCTCAGAGTTGACACAAGGGAACATGTCGGTAAGCGAAGTCTGCCGAAAGTTCGATCAACTATCCCGTTTGTGCCCTTATGTGGTCCCTACTGAGAGGGAAAAGATACAGAAAATGATCGGGATGTTCAGGCCAGAAATTGCTGCGTTAGTAGACACTGGACTAGTACCACCTACTTCTGTAGCAGACTGTGTGAGTCGGGCCATTAGAGCTGAGTTCCATATAGCTCGACAGAAAGAGGAAAGAGAGAAACACTGGGAGGCTAAGAAGAAGGAGAGGGCTTTGGCGAAGTCTACACAAGTTGGTCAATCAAGCAAGCCTAGTCAAAATGCGAAACCAAGCCAGGGCAATAGTCAGGGATCCCAGCAAAACAAGAGGAAAGGAAATTTTTCTGGGAATCGCCAGGGCAATAATCGAAACCAGCAGCGGAGAACAGCTGGTAATGCAGAGTCTAACGTGCAAAATTGCCCTACATGCGGGAAAAGACATTCTGGGCAATGCAGATTTGGGCCACTTATTTGCTACGAATGTGGAAAGGAAGGCCATTACGCCAGGAACTGTCCAAATAGGCAGGGTGGACAAGGCACTTCCCAACCGCACCAGACACGCCCACAAGCTCATTCCCTTCAAGCCAGAGTGGAAGAGTCACCAGTGAGGCCGCAACGCCAGGAGCGTATGCAACGTGCTGATGCTCGTGTGATGGCCTACAGTAAGGAAGACGCAGAGGCAGGAACATCAAACGTGGTGACAGGTCAGCTTCCTGTCGCTAGTCATGTAGCCTCTGTATTATTCGATTCCGGTGCTACACATTCATTTGTTTCCTATGCATTTGCTGACAAGATAGGACTTCCTAAGGATAATATGGGAAGGGTATTTAAAACAGCCTTACCCTCTGGGGAAGTATTGTTGTCCAGTTACTGGTTACCTTATGTACCAGTATATGTGGCAAATAGGGAACTATATGCTGAGTTGATCGTAATGGAGATCATGGATTATGACGTGATTCTAGGCATGGATTTCCTAGGGAAATACCAAGCTACGATCGACTGCCGAAATCGAAAGATAGTCTTCCAACCCGAGGAAGAAGAGAGTTTCGAGTATGTTGATACTTCTCGAAGACCCAGGAAGATGATCATCAGTTCGCTGAGAGCCAGCAAGCTGATAGCCAGTGGTTGCATGGGATATCTGGCATATGTGGTGGATACTGTAGAGGAACAAAAGCTTCAAGCTGAAAAGGTTCCTGTGGTTAATGAGTTTCTTGACGTATTTCCAGAAGAGTTACCAGGGATACCACCAGAGAGAGAAATCTCGTTTGAAATTGAGTTGATGCCTGGAACAGCACCTATTTCCAAAGCACCATACCGCATGGCTCCAGTGGAGTTAAAGGAGCTACAGGCACAATTAAAGGAGCTTTTGGATAAAGGATTCATCAGGCTGAGTTTTTCTCCATGGGGTGCACCTGTGTTATTCGTCAAGAAAAAGGATGGAACATTCCGACTGTGCATTGATTACCGGGAGTTGAATAAGGTTACGATCAAAAATAGGTATCCGTTACCTAGAATTGATGACCTATTCGACCAGTTAAAAGGCGCAGCGGTATTTTCCAAGATCGACTTACGATCAGGATATCACCAGCTGAGAATTAAAGAGAATGATATTCCTAAGACGGCGTTTAGGACTCGTTATGGTCACTACGAGTTTCTTGTGATGCCATTCGGATTGACGAATGCGCCAGCAGCATTCATGGATTTAATGAATAGAATTTTTAAAGAGTATCTGGATAAGTTTGTCATTGTATTCATTGATGACATTCTTATACACTCGAAGACTCAGGAGGAGCACAAAGAGCATCTGAGGATCGTGCTGAATACGATAAGGAAGCATCAACTGTATGCCAAATTCTCAAAATGCGAGTTTTGGCTAGACAGAGTACATTTCCTCGGACATATTGTATCCCAGGAAGGTATTGCTGTAGATCCGATAAAGGTAGAGGCAATTAACCAGTGGCCTGCACCCAAGAGTGTGACAGAAATACGCAGTTTCTTGGGATTGGCTGGTTATTATCGGTGATTTGTAGAGGGATTCGCGCGACTAGCTGCACCTCTTACTGCTCTTACACGCAAGGAAAGGAAGTACGAGTGGACTACGGAATGCGAAAGAAGCTTCCAGGAGTTAAAGAGGCGACTGACAAGCGCACCAATCCTTACGCTTCCCATTGAAGGGGAGAAGTTTGTGATCTACAGTGATGCATCGAAAATAGGATTGGGAGCAGTCCTAATGCAAGACGGCAAGGTGATTGCCTATGCTTCCCGTCAGTTAAAGGAGCATGAAAGGAATTATCCTACGCATGACCTTGAACTTGCTGCAGTAGTGTTCGCACTTAAAATTTGGCGACACTATCTCTATAGAGCTCAATGTCAGATTTTCACTGATCACCAAAGCTTGAAGTATTTCTTCACGCAAAAAGAGCTCAATATGCGACAGAGACGATGGTTGGAATTGGTGAAGGATTATGATTGTGAAATCCTCTACCATCCAGGAAAGGCCAACCGTGTAGCGGATGCTCTAAGTAGAAAGTCTACCATATCGCACCAGCTACCAATAAAAAGGCTTCCGAAGCCATTACAGCAAGAGATAAATTCGTTGAACTTGGAGCTGATATCTGGAAGATTAGCTGCACTCCAAGTGGAATCATCGCTATTTAAGGATATAAAGGAAGCTCAGAGGCGAGATCCAATGATGAAAAGTTCTCAGGAAGGAATTTCCAAGGATGGAATGATCCTTTATCAAGGAAGGATAAATGTTCCAGCTGATGAGGAACTTAGAAGACGGATCATGTCAGAAGCCCACGAGACACCCTATTCGGTTCATCCTGGAGCGAGCAAGATGTATCAGGACTTGAAGTTACAGTTCTGGTGGAAAGGAATGAAGAACGATATAGCTAAATTCGTGAGTAGATGCATGACCTGTCAGAGAATCAAAGCGGAACATAAACATCCAGCAGGAAGATTGGAACCGTTGGAGATTCCTGAATGGAAATGGGAACACATTACGATGGATTTTGTAGTGGGACTCCCAAAAACCCGAGAAGGTTATGACGCCATTTTTGTTATTGTGGACAGACTGACCAAGACGGCATGGTTCATAGCTGTCAAGATGACTTTTTCGCTAGAAAAGTTTGCTCAGCTGTACATAACTCATGTCGTCAGACTACATGGAGTACCAAAATCCATTGTATCAGATCGAGATGCACGGTTCACTTCAAATTTCTGGAAGTGTGTCCAAGAGGCCATGGGTACTGAATTGAGACTCAGTACAGCTTCTCATCCGCAAACAGACGGGCAGTCAGAGCGGACAATTCAGATGTTAGAGGACATGCTTCGAGCTTGCGTTATGGATTTTGCGGGAAATTGGAACGAGAAGTTACCATTGATTGAATTCTCGTACAATAATAGTTACCAAGCTTCGATAGGCATGGCACCTTACGAGGCTTTGTATGGACGGAAGTGCAGATCACCATTACACTGGTACGATTTGCGAGAAAAGCAGCTGCATAAGACGGATTTCATGCAAGAGACTTCCGATGCAGTTGCTAGAATTCAGCGTCAAATGAAAATTTCGCAAAGCCGACAAAAGAGCTACGCGGATAAAAGGCGGAGATCCTTGGAGTTTGACGAAGGAGACTTCGTGTTTCTCAAGGTATCGCCTATGAAGGGGATTATGCGTTTCGGTAAGAAGGGTAAGAAGGGCAGTGCATAACGTATTTCATGTGTCGATGCTGAGAAAGTATATACCAGATCCGTCCCATGTATTGAAGCATGAGCCTATTCAAATCCACGAGGATTTGACATATGAGGAACAGCCTATTCAAGTACTAGCTCGTGAAGAGAAAGTATTGAGGAATAAGGTAATCCCACTAGTGAAAATTTTGTGGAAAAATCACAATATTGAAGAAGCTACGTGGGAACGAGAAGACGAGATGAGGAGTTTATACCCCAATTTGTTCTAATTTTCGAGGACGAAAATTTTATAAGGAGGGGTGAATGTGACAACCGGGAAATTCAGGCAATTCTCGGACGAAAATGTACAATTGTATGTATATAACAATTTGTACTGTTTAAAGAGTGAAATAAATGTATTTATATTGTTCAGAATATGTGAAAATGTTCTAACAATACTGACGAGTAAGAATTCAGTGTTGGAAAAATTCACTGAGTTGAAACGGGTGAAACGGTGCCAAAATCGGCATTGAAAACCCTAACCGAGCCAATAAAAGACGGTAAACTTCCGGGATTGATTGTGATCAAACGGAAGCAGATTAAATTGATCTGACTGCACAGAAGACCTCAGGAACACGCCGGGACGATTTCAGGAAAATTTCGGCTCGAACCGGTATCGGTCAAAAAGTAGTCGAACTAATGTGAATAGTGAAAGTCAAAGTCAACTTTCACTTTTGCATTTATGACATCATAAATCAAGTTTATTAAATGGAATAAATAAGGTGGTTGGTGGCATTAATGGCTAGGATTTAATCACCTTTTGATCTAAAGGCCAAGATTTGGCCAAAATTAACCCTTTTTAATTTTTGAAAATTATGGAAAGTAATGGCTTGGAAAGGTGTTGAAATTTGATTGGTTTAGAGCCAAATTAATTGGCTTTTGGTTGCATTAAGTCGGCAACTTTGGGACATAAAGGCTGAGACCCATTTTTCATGCCAAAACCAAAGAAAAAATTTTCTAAGTTAACTTCCATGGTGTCTACGTGAGGGACCAAAGGAGAACCAAGTTTTCTCTTCAAATTTTCTTCACAAAAAGGGTGTTAAAACACTCCTTGAAGACAAAGGAAGCAATTGATTAAGGTAACTCCCTTTTTCACTTGATTTTTCATGGTTTTTCTTCTTAAAATCCGTGGGTGAATAGTGATTGGAAGATGTAAAATTTGTGGTTGTTTTTCATGGATTTGATGTTGGGTTTTGTTAAGGATGTATTAAGGAAGAAAACCATGCAAATTCATTAAAGAAAAACCAAATTTTGGTTGGTTTTTCAAAGGTAAATCCGTGGGTTACCTTGAGTGACCAATGAGAAAAAGTTTTGGTTAATGGTTAACATGCTTTCTAAGTTTAAATTTGTGAAGAATAAAGCTTGTATTTCATTATGAAAAGCTTGGAAAAAAATTTCTTGTGTGAATTCCATTAAATGGCCGTGAGTTTACAATGGGTTTGGAAGAAAAATTTTCATTGGTTTATGTGGTATTTGGTTGATTGAAATCATGCAATTTAATGTGTAAATGGTGGCAATGTGATTGAAAGAATGAAACAAAATTATTTAGCATGTTTTCATTCTTTGGCCGTGGGTTTTAAGTGTGTAAAAACCCTAAGAAATTTGGTTGAAAATGCCAAGAAAATGGGCTTGAAAATGTGTTAAAAATGTGACATTTGAATGGCCTAAAATGTGGTGAAAGTTTGACAAAATTTGGTTCGGTTTTGTTGTGAAAACCGAAACCAAATTAAGGGTAAATTTGTAAAAAAATGTTGTAATGTGGGTGATAATGTAAAATTGGAAAATTATGGGCTTTTATGTAAAAGTTTGGAAAACTTTTACATAAAATAGGCTTGTGGTATAGTACGTGGCAGGTACTTATGGTTCGAGGCGTACCTAACGCCGGAAGCCTTAAAATTACGCCGAAATGCTGCCGAAATTTCAAAAAACGGCATTCGGGGTAAAATAGGGATTTAAAATAAAAGTTAGGGCCGGGACGGAAACCCGAGTCCCTAACGGAAAAAGTGAATAAGGGTAATTTAAGGGGTGGGTCGTGAATAGTAACCCGACCCCTTAAAAATGAAAAACGCGTGTGAGATTGAAAAACCGACCCCGAGGGGGGGGGGCGTTTTTGGAAATAAAATAAAGGTCCGAGTCGGGAACGGAAAACCCGAGCCTCGGAGACCTAGGTCGGGAAAGTCTAGATGAACGTTTTAAATACTAGTGAAACGTCCATTTGAGCCTCCGAAACGATAGAAAATCGCTAAACCGACGTGAGGGTCGGAATAGTGCTTCCCGAGGGCCGGGAAAGCAAAAAGTGGAAATAAAATAGAAACGAACCCGGTAATGATTAGAAAAGAATCAGAAAAGTTCCTGAGAGCCAAAAATGCAGTCTGGATCAATAAAATTCCGTCAGGGGCAAAACTGCAATTTTGCCAAAATATTGGGGCAAAATCGTAATTTTACAAAAGTTAGGGGAAAATGGTGAAAATAATAAATAAAACCTAAAAAGTTATAAATAGGTTTTATTTAAGCTTTTTAATGAAAAATAAAAGCTATAAATGGGAAAAAAAATTAACAGACATAGTTTTGTCTGTAGGATCCCAAAATCGGCCTACAAGGAAGGCGATTCAAGATCCAAGAGAGAGAAAGAGAACAGTCTGATAAGGTAAGTTCAGACATTTACCTGTCTGCAACATATAGCAATATTGTGCTAACTTTAATGTACTAACTATAAGTTAGGTACATATGTGCTACGGGCACTATGATAGAATAGAGAGAGAGACGAAATGTGCTACGGGCACTATAAGAATGGGACACATGTTAATTGTGCTTCGGGCACTAGAGCGAGGTTAATGAAACTCACTCACCTAAAATTAAAATGTGAACCATTCCTAACCACGGGACAATGTGAAGTCACCGGGTTAGAATGTTAAAAAGTCGGTAATGAAACCACTTTCTGGCGTACCAGCCTTCCGTATAGGGAGGTACTTTTGCCTTCGGGGCTATGAGATAAGGCTGTGGAGGTCAGCACTGATGTACCGCTCCTAGTCAATGTACTATTTTGCCTTCGGGGCTATGAGATTAAGGCTGTGGAGGTCAGCACTAATGTACCGCTCCCAGTCATGCGCACTTAAATGGTACTGCCTATCTGAGCTCAAAACCAGAACATAATGAAAGAAAATGACCTAAAACTGAAACTGTGCCATAATTGAGCATAAGACAGTTTAGTGAGAGCACTAACATCGCGGTAGATGTACTAGTGTAATACAGTGTTGTGGTCAAACTTACTATTTACGTATGAATAGTGGTCAAAGTTACTATTCACATATGAATAGTAGTCAACGGGACTATTCACGATGAATAGTACTATTCATAGAAATTTTATTTCTTGCATGTTTGAACTTACTGAGCCTGTAGCTCACCATTTTTGCTAATGTTGCAGGTAAGCGACCAGCTCAGTAGCTTGTTTGAATGGATGGCGTACGGGATGGCGCATGTCAAATGGGATAACTGGGCGAGGGATATGGTACTGCCAGAGTCTTGCCGCTGAGCGTTAAAGTGAAGGGAAAAAGGGGGAAACAGTCTTTTGTAATTATATATATTTTACGAAAGTACTGTATTATTTATATTACTTTGTACTTATCAACAAAGTAAATAGTGGGAAAAGTTTTACATGATGTTTAAAGAAAAAAAAATGAAAAAAAAAAATTTACCAAAAAACGTCATGATTTAAAAAGACTAGAGAGATAAGCCGGCGACCCATGAGAGTACTATCTATCGCAGTTAGCGATAAAGCTCAACTGTAATAGTATTGTATGATCTCTCCGAGGGGCGGGCCGCCACAATATCACAGTACATCAACCACGATGTTAGAACTCTCACGAAACTGTCTTATGCTCAATTATGGCATAGTTTCAGTTTTAGGTAATTATCTTATATTATGTTCTGGTTTTGAGCTCAGGTTGGCAGTACCATTTTAGTGCGCATGACTGGGGGCGGTACATTAGTACTGACCTCCACAGTCTTAATCTCATCATCATAGTCCCAAAGGCAAAACTGTACATGACTGGAAGCGGTACGTCAGTGTTGACCTCCACAGCCTTAATCTCATCATCATAGCCCCGAAGGCAAAGTTACCTCCCTATACGGAAGGCTGGTATGCCAAAAGTGGTTTCATTACCGACTTTTTAAAGTTCTAACACGGTGACTTCATATTGGCCCGTGGTTAGGAATGGTTCACATTTTAATTTCATGTGAGTGAGTTTCATTAACCTTGCTCTTGTGCCCGAAGCACAATTTATTATGTGTCCCATTCTCAATAGTACCCGTAGCACATTTCGTCTCTCTCTCTACTCTATAATAGTGCCCGTAGCACATATGTACCTAACTTATAGTTAGTACATCAAAGTTAGCAATGATAATGCTATATGTTGCAGACAGGTAAATGTTTGAACTTACCTTATCTGTTTCTTCCCCTTTTCTTTCTTGGATATTTAATCGCTCTCCTTGTAGGTCGATTTTGGGATCCTACAGACAAAACCTTGTCTGTTAATTTCATTTCCATTTATAGATTTTATTTTTCATTAAAAAGCTTAAATAAAACCTATTTATAACTTTTGACTTTATTTATCATTTTCCCTATTTTTCTCAACTTTTACAAAATTACGATTTTGCCCCTATATTTTGGTAAAATTACAATTTTGCCCCTGACTGAATTTTCTCGATCTAGACTGCACTTCTGGCTCTCAGGAACTTTTCTGACTCTTTTCTATTCATTACCGGGTTCGTTTCTATTTTATTTCCACTTTTCACCTTCCGTCCCTCGGGAAGCACTACTCCGACCCTTACGTCGGTTTATTGATTTTCTATCGTTTTGGAGCCTCAAATGGACGTTTTACTAGTATTTAAAGCGTTCATCTAGACGTTCCCAATTTAGGTCTCCGAGGCTCGGATTTTCCGTACCCGACTCGGACCTTTACTTCGTTTCCCAAAAACGCCCCCCCTCAGGGTCAGTTTTTCAGTTTCACTCGCGTTTTACATTTTTAAGGGGACGGATTACTATTCATGAACTACCCCTTAGGTTTTCCTTATTCAATTTCCCTTTAGGGACTCGGGTTTCCGACCTGACCCTAAACTTTTATTTTTAATTCCCTTTTCACACCAAATACCATTTTCGAAATTTCGGTAGCATTTCGGCGTAAATTTAAGACTACCGGCGTTAGGTATGCCTCGAACCATTTGTACCTGCCATGTACCATACCAAAGTCCTATTTTATGTAAAAGTTTCCCAAACTTTTACATAAAAGCTCACAAAATTTCCAATTCATATTTTGTACCCCATTCCACAAAATTCTTTCAATTTTGCCCTTAGTTTTAGCAATGGTTTTCCCATCCAAAACCTAGCCAAAAATTTTCAATCTTTCAATCAAATTTTAGGCTATTCCAATGTCATTACCTAGCACATTTTCAAGCCAATTTCCATGCATTTTACAACAAAATTTTTAGGGTTTTTCAACACACATAACCCACGGCCATTTTAGGTAAAACATGCACCAAATTTTTGTTTCATGCTTTCAACCACATAACCATCATTTTCATAATTAAATTCATGATTTGAACTATCCAATCATCAAGTTAATCATGCAAAAATGTTCACCAAACCCTAATTACAACCCACGGCCTTTTAGGGTTTTTAGATATCAAAATTTTTCCAAGCTTTATAACCATACAAATCATGCTTTACATTTAACCAAAACAAGATTTAAAGCATTACAACACTTAAACAACAACAATTCATCATCGAACACACAAGGTAACCCACGGTTTTACCCTTGGAAAACCAACCAAAACTTTGTTTTTCTTTAAACAAAATGCATGGTTTTTCTTCTAATCGCACCCTTAACAAAACCCAAGCACCAAATCAACCAAAACCAACTTAAAATTTTTCATCCTTTACACTATTCATCCCACGGATTTTATGGAGGAAAATCAAGAAAAATTGCAAACCAAAGAAGGTTACCTTGCTTTCTTGCTTCCTTTGACTTCAATGAAGTGTTTGACACCACTTTTATGAAGAAAACTTGAAAGATTAGCTTGGTTCCTCTTGGTTGCTCACGTATTCTCTTGGACAACACTTAGAAAAATTTGTTTCTCTTTGTTTTGGCGTGAATAAGCTTCGGGTTCCTTTTGTTTCATGTTTGTCGACTTAAGCAACCAAAGAAGCCAATTAATTTAGCTTCCAACCAATGAGAATTCAACACTTTTCATGCTAATTCTTTCCATTTTTTTCACAAAATTAATTTGGCTAATTTTGGCCAAATCTTGGCCTTTAGATCAAAAAGCAAACCAATCTTGGCCATTAATGCCACCAACCACCAAATTTCTCACATTTATTAATTTGGCTTTATGATGTCGTAAATGCAAAGTAAAATGTTGACTTTGACTTTAATATTCATATTAATTCGACTACTTTTTGATCGGTATCGGTTCGAGTCAAAATTTTCCTGAAATCGTCCCGGTGAGTTCCTGAGGTCTCCTGTGCAGTCGGATCAATTTGTATTGCTTCTATTTGATCAAAATCAATCCCGGAAGTTTTTCATCTTTTAGTGCACCATAATGCACCGGTTACGGTTTTCAATGCCGTTTTTGGCACCGTTCCACCCGTTTCAATTCAGTGAATTTTATCAACACTGAATTCTTACTTGTTAGTATTGTTAGAACATTTTAATACATTTTGAACAATATATATACATTCATTTTACTATTTAAATAGTACAAATTGTTATATACATACATTTGTACATTTTCGTCCGAGAATGCCTGAATTTCTTGGTTGTCACTTATACTACTCATGCATATACTGTTTACTGTTCCAAAATATCATTTAACCTTTACTATTTAAAATACTATTTAACTGTCCCCATTCAAAATACTATTTACTCATACTGTGTGGAAGAATACTCGTGGTGTATCCATAACCTCATCCTCACATTCGCCTCCACCGCCATCATCGCCCCTTGATATTTACGCTATAGGATGCTTACCTACAGCATGAACACACTCCGTGAGCTTTACGTCCAGTAAGTATAACATGTTTACCACAAAACATGTTTAAACATATAAGCAGTCATATATCACATATACCACTTTAACACATCACATATCACATATCGTATCAATGATTATAAAACTTCACATAATATGTGCATCACAAAAATATCGTGTACTGAATGCATCTAGAAGCATGGTGAACTATAACTAATACATGATCGGGTTATGTTTATTTATGCTTCAAACTTCTCTTTTCTTTTTTTGTCTATTTAGGGCCCATGTGTCAGTACCGTGTGTGCACAGACCATCGGTAATGCCCGTGGTAAATAGCCAGAGAGCCATCAATGGATGCTCAACTTTCTGCTTTAACTTAGATCCTCTTCATTTAAAAAGGTCGGTACGACACGCTTACTAATTTCTGTCTTGTTTATCTTTTCTAGCCATATGCTTTTCTAAGCTGTCCCAAATCCTACATGGTAGGGACGTATGGCATCTATCTTGCTTTTTCATCAATCTACTCGATTGTGAAACTAATGCTTTTATGTATGCTGTGCAGCATCATGTGCAAGATACATATTTAAAATACCGAAAAAGCATCATTTTAAATTCATTTTATTCATGCTGTAGGCAGAGTTGTACTTACCTATCAACGGACAGTTTATACTCTCGCCTTCGTCACAATACAGGTACCTCCCTGTAATCATAATGCATTTCATTAACATTCACTCTTAGGTCACTGCAGTCATTAGTGAGTAATAAAAACTTTATCGTCATGTGGTACCGATCCTTATCGGTACTAATTGCCCTTTTCTTAAGAATTTGATTTTGTAATCATGGTTAATTAATTTATTTATCTAATAAATTAATTAGCGTCACTCTTAGGTCACTCCATCATTGTGTGGTACCGATGCCTATCGGTACCCAACTGCTCTGCTTTGGGAATTTGATATCTAATTTCTAATTGGGCTTGATTAATTTGTCTACTTGACAAATTAATCACTGTCTCACATTGTCTCGTTTAGACTCGGTCCTTGACTGGTTAACCAACCAGTCAATTGACCGGATACCTCGCGTATTGACCATTTAGCCTATAGGGTTACCTTTACCGATTAAACCGCTCCAAATTTTACGTTTAGCTCACACCCGTCCCTCGAGTGGTACTATTCTGACATAGGGGTTGTTTTCTTACATTTCGGGATTTCTTATTTGGTGGTTCACTAATCTTCAAAACGTCCGTTCTTCTTTCCCAGACCTCGGTCGTCGGGGGGGCTCGGGTTTCCATCCCGATCACATTTTCACCCCTCGTTTCCTAAAATACCCCTTTGTGCTGTTTTAGAAATTTCGGCAGTATTTCCGCTTAATTTTGCATTTCTGGCGTTTAGGAAATGCCTCAAAACCATCTAACCTATTCTAACCTGCCACGTACTAAACCATAGTTCTAATTTTTACGTAAAAGCTCAGCTTTTTACGTAAAAATATTCACATTTCCTCACATTTACTTTTTCGACATTTCAACCCTTTTTCTTGTAATTCCTCAAATCAGTAAACCATAATTAATATATAATTATTTCCAATAATAAATTAAGGAATCAAGGGATCAAAACCACTACCAAAATCGTTCTCGTCGGCGGTCGAATGAAATATTCGATCTCAACCGCAAAATCTTTGAATCGTCGTTCTTCACTTCTGAAACTCTGGTTTGCAAATCCAATGCCGCGGATGTGTCTGGAACGTTGAAAATAGGCCAATAGGCCATTCTTCAATTTTCATTCTCCGGGTCGTCGTTGACGACCGATGTTGACCGACCATTGACCGACATTGACCACGGCGGTGATGGAAGAGGCGGGCACCATCTTGAAGAGCTCGATGAGAGAAACCCATTGGTGGTGTCAATTTCACCAATCAGGGCTCCTATCACCGGAAATTGGCCCTCGAAAAGTCAGCAACGACGGTGGTATTGGATCGTCATTTTCCGGTGATTGTTACCCAAAATTGATTTGGGGCTTTTGATCTACGTGTTGTTCTGAGCATTTTGATACCCACCTTCAACTCAACTCCACCGGAATAGTGAGATTCGATGGTGGCAATGGCGACGACGATGGTGAATCTTGGGCGGCATGATACGGCGGCTGTTGACGTGAAAGGAGGCTGGGTTTTGTTCCATTCTTCACCATGAATCCATTGGGACTGGAATCATGACATTTGGACTTCAGACGATGGAGATACAGTAGTTTGAAAATTTCGTCCACCTGTAGCTTCGGCGACACGTGCGGCATGCTCCGGCGTCGGTTTGGTTGACTTGGCCCACCGTTGGACTTAGCCCATCGAGAACTTTCCAATGGTGCTGGCGGTGTTGAAAACAAAGGTCAGATTCGATCGAGGCTTACTGTTCATCTTCGTGTGTTGTGGGGGAAGAAAATGAGATTTGGAAAAATTATGGGGGCAATTTTTCGAGTATCCCAAAAATTTTGTCCTTTTATATTAATTTTTTTTTGAAAAATTTTAAGATAGGCTATACTGACTAATTTGGGCGTGCTGAACCCAAATATATCAGTTTTATCTTCATCCGAAGTCGTCTTGACTAGTTTTCCGATACTACAAGGTTCCTTGTCAAAATTTACTTTTTGTGCTCAAATGACTAATTTGAGCATTCTGATTCCAAATATATCAGTTTTATATCAAGAAAATGTTATCTTGACCAATTTGTTGATGCTGCGGTTAGGCCTACACGGTGTTGACACTGCACATGCATAACGAGGTATTTTCGCATAAAATTTCAAACACAGTCTCCCTTGACTAATTTGGACGTACTGATTTCAAATTTATCAGTTTTACGTCCACCTAAGGTCTTCTGAACCAGTTTTTAGGATCCGTATGACCTCGTCTTGAAAAACGTATCAAGTGCCCGATTGACTAATTTGGGCATCCTGAGTCTAAATATATTAGTTTCAGAACGAGAAAAGGTCGACTTGACCCTCATCCCGATACTGTGTATCTATCAAACAAAATCTACATTTTGTGCTCAATTGACCAAATTGAGCTTGCTAACTATTAGTATATTAGTTGTATGCCAGATTAAGGCCGTCTTGGCCACTAACCTAACACTGCGTATCTACGTTTCACTATTTACTATTCACTGTTTTCTATCGGACTGACTAGTCTGAGCGTTCTGACTCAGATTTTGTTAGTCTCTGGTCGAGAAGAGGGCATCTGGACCACTTTTCTCGATACTGTACATCTATTAGGGCAATTATCGCTATTGTGCTCAGATGACCAGTCTGAGCGTACTGATGACTAGCTCATTAGTTCTGTATCATGAAATGGTTGTTTGGACCGGTTTCTTGATATTACGTGTCTCAACGCACACTCACATAATAGGGTGGACCGATTTCACTGTCGGTTATCCCTTTTACTGCATGAATAGTAATTAAACGTTATTATACCCGTTTAATTCATTCAACTGAAAAGCACACTGTGTTTATTAACTTAATTACATCATTACATAGTAATTAAGTTTCATAATTCATGAGAGTCATTACAGCGGCTCTCGGCTCATTACACAGCCTTCTACACGGACTCTTACACGGGCGTGTGCAAGGCAATACGGGCGTGTACATTTCGGATACGGGCGTGTACTAGTTAAGACTACTCAACATGGCCATGTCTTTGAAACACATTCATTTATCTGAGCAGTACACGACCTCTTACACGGCCGTGTACTTGACCGTGTTACACTACACGGCCATGTACACTCACATGGCTACTAGTAGATACACAGTCTGAATGGTACACGGTCACTCACACGGCCGTGTACCTGAACGTGTCACTTAAATTTGCACTAAAAGGCATGAAATTATGTCTATTTTATTCCTTAAGGACTTATTACAGGTAAGTAGGTGCCATGAAAATGGCGGTCATTACAACCTACCCCCCTTACAAAATTTTCATCCTCAAAACTTAGAATAATTCCGGGATGTCTCTTCTCATGTTTTCTTCCCATTCTCATGTGGCTTCCTCGACACTATGATTCCGCCACAACACTTTTACTAGCGGTATACTTTATTCTTAAGTACTTTCTCCTCTTTAACTAGGATCCACACAGGTCTCTCCTTATACGTCGGATCAGCATATACTACAACGGATTCTTGGCTAAGAACATGAGAGCTGTCTGGCACATACTTCTTTAGCATCAAGACATGAAAGACGCTGTGCACTGTAGCTAACTTGGGAGGAAGTGCTAGTCTATAAGCCACCTTCCTAACTTTCTCTATTATCTCAAGGGTCCTATGTACCTAGGACTGAGCTTTCCTTTCTTTTCAATGCGCATCACTCCTTTCATGGGTGCCGCCTTGAAAAAGACCGAGTCTCCTACTTGAAACTCGAGGGGTCTATAGCGCTTATCGTCAAAATTCTTCTGTCGACTGTGTGCTGTATCTAACATTTCTCGTACCAGCTTCACGTCTGTTATGGTATTCTTGATGATGTTCAAGCTAACTAGTCATTTCTGTCCAAACTCGTACTAATGAGCTAGAGATCTGCATTTCCTTCCACAAAGTGTCTCGTACGGTGCCACTCCTATCGAGGAATGGTAGTTGTTATTGTATAAGAACTCGCTCAATAGTAGCTTCTGATTCCAATTTCCTTTGAAGTCTAGGATGCAGGTCTCAACATGTCCTCTAACATCTGTATGGTCTTCTCAGACTAACTGTCAGTTTGAGGATGAAATGCTGTGCTGAACTCCTACTTAAACCATAATGCAGCCTGAATGCTTTGCCAAACTCTGGAGGTAAAGCATCCACTATGATCTGAGACGCTCGACTCTGGTGCTCCGTGCCGTTTCAAGAACTGTGCCGCATAGATTTTTGCTAGTCGTTCCATTGAGTAGCTAACTTTCATTACTAAAAATCTAACTGATTTCGTCAGTCTGTCTACAATCACCCAGATTGTGTCATTATCATTTGATGTCTTCGGCAGTCTGACTACGAAATTCATCGTAATCTGGTCTTATTTCCACTCGGGTAGCTTAATTTTCTACGATTATCCTGCTGGGCGCTGGTGTTCTGCCTTAACCTTCTGGCACGTAAGGTATCTGGCGACGAACTCAACAACGTCATTCTTCATTCCAAGCCACCAAAAGCTTTCTTTGAGGTACCTGTACATCTTATTTGCCATCGGATGTACGGAATATGACGTCTCGTAATTCCAAAAGGATTCACTTCGTGAGTTCTTCATCTTTCATAACGCACACTCTATCTCTATAGTAGAGTATGTTGTCCTTAGGGATCTTGAACTCTGAACCCTTGTCCTCTGTAGCTTCCTTTCTGGACTTGAGCAGGGACAGATCGAAGCCTTGACCAATCTTGATCTCTTTTTGGAGCATCGATTGGAGGGTCACGTCAGACAACCTCCCTATCAAAATCTTAATCTCACTGCAGCATAGCTCCTTTGTAGCGCTCTTGACAAGGCACTAATAGCCATAAGCATAGTAATATGCTTATGACTTTACACATCGGCCACCTTATTGGCTTTCCTTGGATGGCATAAGATCTCACAGTCGTAATCCTTACTAACTCTAGTAATCTATGTTGCCTCATGTTGAGCTCTTTTTGCTTGCAATATACTTGAGGCTCTGGTGATCGGTGTAAGATCTTGCACTTGATTTCGTACAGGTAGTGCCTCCATGCTTTTAATGCAAAAACTACCGCTGTTAGCTCCAGATCACACGTTGGGTAGCTCTTCTTAGGGTTTTTAAGTTGTCGTGAAGCATACGCAACTACTCTACCACTCTGCATCAACACAGTTTCTAACTCGGTTTTAGATGCGTCGCTTTAAATCACAAAGCTTCCCTGACCAGCGTCTGGAATGGTCAGTATTGGAGAGCTTGTGAGCCTTCATTTCTGCTCTTGAAACCTTTTCTCACACTTGTCGATCCACTCATATCTCTTTCCCTTCTTGGTGAGCGTTGTGAGCGGTGCGGCTAGCTTTACAAAACCCTTAACAAAACGTCGGTGGTATCCCACTAAGCCTGGGAAGCTGCGGATCTTCGTCACGTTTCTAGGAGCTGGCCATGCGCTAACTACATCAATTTTAGTCGGGTCCACAGATACTCCTTCCTTGGGGTCTACATGACCTAGGAAATGGACCTTCTCCAGCCAAAACTCATACTTGGAGAACTTGGCATATAGCTGATGGTCCTGTTACATGCGCAAAGTGATCCTTAAGTGTTCTTTGTGCTCTTCCTTTGTCTTAGAGTGTCTAAGTATGTCATCGATGAACACAATGACAAACTTATCCAAATAGCCCTTAAACATGCGATTCATCCAGTTCATGAAAGCTGCTGGCGCATTTGTCAGTCCGAACGATATGAACAGAAACTCGTAATGCTCATACCACGTTTGAAAGGCTGTTTGGGTACATCTTCATCCCTGATTCGCAGTTGATGGTACCCTGAACATAGATCGATCTTCGAGGACACCACAGCGTTTCAAAGCTAATTAAATAGATCATCAACCCGCGGCAACGGATGCTTGTTCTTAATCGTAATCCTGTTCAACTCTCTGTAGTCGATGCACATTCTCAGTGATCTATCTTTCTTCTTCACGAACGATATGGGTGCTCTCCAGGGTGAACAGTTCTGTAGAGTGAATCCCTTGCCTATTTAGTCCTTCAGCTGGGCTTAGAGCTCTTTCAGCTCCGCAGGGCCCATTTTGTATAGGGCCTTGGAGATGGGGGCTGATTCTGGTAAATGTTCAGTCTCAAACGAGATCTCGTGCTCTAACGAGAGTTCTAGAAGACCTTCTGGAAGTATCTCCATGAATTCCCTGACTATCGACACGTTCTCGGGTCCTATCTCTATTCCTCATGTCTTATCTACTATGTATGCTAGGAAGTCCATGCATCCACTGAATAGCATCTCGCGAGCCTTCACTGCTAATATCATCGTCTTTGGTTACTCTGGCAACAAACCCTTGTATATGAACTTTTCGCATCTAATTGGTTCGAAAACGATTTTCGGTCTTCGACAGTCTATGACGACATTGTGTTTTGTGAAGAAGTCCACCCTCATAATTACATTATAGTCGTACATGTCGTCGATTAATGCTTAATTCTCCCCCATAGATAATTATTGGCACCTGACGTATCTAGTAATTATGTAGGAAAATAAACCGGTAAAAACGTATCAGAGTGGCGCAGCGGAACAATAAAAATTTTTAGATCGTTAAATATCTCATGATGCCATATACAATAAATCAACAACAATTAAAACTCATACCTCAAGGACGCCAATATGCAGGGGGAGAATGACTGGAGGCTTCAACCAACTAGCCTTCTCTACTATTCTCCAATTCCCGAATGGCTGAGTGTGTGGGCACTCTGAACCTCGATCGGTATGCTAGCACTGCTAGTCTTCTTCCGACCACCCAGATCTCTAAAGAACTTTATTGTCACGATGAGCTGTGCAACAATAAGCCTGCTCACCTGAGAGTCTGTGGTCTAAGAGAACTGGAGTGGCAGGACCTCTATTTATAGACCTGCATGAGGTGATTCTCTGAATTCGAATTGGACTAGGAAAAGATTTTCTCCCTTATCCAAACCAAAAAATCTGAATTTTCCAAGGGAGAATCTCCACAATTAAATTCGGTTTTCCTAGGATAAATCCAATCCAAATCTAAACAAGATTTTAACTAGAATTTTATCTCCCTTTTTCAACCAAAAAATCCGAAATCTTTAGGAGAAAATCTTCTCCAAATTTTCGGCCACTTTTAGGATAAGGAAGAATCAAAATTCCACTAGGATTTTTCAAGCTAAATCTCATCTCAACCTTATCCAAAAATAACCGAATTTCCTAGGATTTAGGCTCCAAAATTTCGGCCACTTTTAGGGAGGAGAGAATCCAAATCTAACTAGGATTGAAGCTTGAATTTACTCTTGAATCTTATCCACAAAATCCGAAATCTTTCATGAGGATTATCCTCAAAAATTTCGTCCCTTATTTGTTGGGATTTGGATTCAAAATTCAAGTAGGATTCTAACAAGATTATCCTCTCCAAATCCAACTCAAATTCGAATTTCAAACCTTGTGGATTTTCCACAAAAAATTCGAATCCTACTTGGACTGTGATTCAAAATTTGAATTTCAAATTTCAAATTCAAATTTCAAATTCAAATTTCAAATTTCAAATTTAAAATTTCAAATTTAAATTTCAAATTTAAAATTTCAAATTTAAATTTCAAATTCAAATTTCAAATTCAAATTTCAAATTCAAATTTCAAATTCAAAATTCAAAATTCAAATTTCAAAATTCAAATTTCAAATTTCAAAATTCAAATTTCAAATTCCACAAAACGGTTGTGTTTCATATTCTTGTTCTCATGGATAATTTTCTACAACTCCAATCCAATCTCAAATAAAATCATGGCAACTTTATTTGGAGTTCGAATAATTGTGTACTCTATTATCCAAAACAAAATCTGAATCCAACCGGAGAGAATCTTGTCTACCATCCTAATCCTGTGTCATCACCATCCATGCATAATAAACTAGCCTATAGCATACACAAATCAATTTGCCAAACGTTAAGGAATTATGTGGAGCTAGTAGAGGGACTGATTGGACATATATAATCGGGCTCCCGTGATTCCATATGATCATCATTCTGTACCGAACAACTCAATCATATGATCACTAATTTCAGAGTCACACCACTATAAACCTGAAACTGAACTCCCAATTATATACCGTATTACGTAAGCCTGTGACGAGCTACCATCCAATGACCTTGTCATATATGCAAAACCCTCATATGATATCCATGATCAGCCTTAGGTCAAAGTCCGTTTAATCCCACTGATCAGGCTATCTTAAAGTTCCATTATACTACCGAATCTAGAAAATGATTATTCACCATATGTGAATAAGAAGTCATCCGCCCAGCAGACGACCCAAGGCCTTGTCCATTCTCACATTCAGTATAATGCCTTTAAGAGGATACCTTTAACTCCTCAGAGCTATGATTCCGATATCTGCAAACAAACCCTTCATCGTATACAAGTCATGCACCCAACGAACCGGTCTATAAGCTTACTACCTCTGAGACGCTTTAGCCATTGGAACATCAAAGTACACAAGTCATATACATGAAGTAGTTCATTTACTCAGGATTAAGGTTATTGCACAATGAACGTCAAAAGCAGATTGATCCACTCATAGCGGACTACGTAGATCAATCACGCTTTAGTCCCGGTCTAATATGTCACCACCAAGCAACATATCCATGTCTCTACTTGGGAGTCCAGCTCCAGACAGTCAAGACAGACCGTCCCCTCTAAGGCTTTAGACAACATAATAGTCTTAACATGAGTTAGATGCTCGGTCTAACCCCATAGACTACAGACCATAGTTTAGACTGCTAACTTTAGAACATTGTCTTCTCGCATACAAAAGTCCATTGCATGCAACGTTCAAACAGTTTTAACACAAGCAGTCAGTGAGCCATATTTGCTTACATTTACTTTAACATGTAAATAAGACGAGGACAGATAGCAATGTAATGAATAACCTCTATGTATAATTTTATTATCCAGTTCAAAATGAATACATCAAAATGTCTCTAATACTTAGGGCATTTCCTAACAATCTCCCACTTGCCCTAAGCCAGCAGATGTGCCATGTTACGCATCCCCATCGCCTCTACATGCCTCTCAAAGCTTCTAGCTACCAAAGTCTTAGTAAAGGGATCAGCGATGTTGTCCTCGGACGCGATCTTACAAACATCCACTTGTCCTGTCTCCACATGCCCTCTAATAATGTGATACCTCCGATCGATGTGCTTGGTCCTCTTGTGGTGCCGAGATTCCCTTGTGTTGGCAATAGCCCCTGTATTATCACAGTAAAGTGTGATAGGCTTGTCAACACCCGGAATGACCTCAAGGTCTCTAAAGAACTTGCGGAGCCAAACCGCTTCTTTAGATGCCTCAGCCGCAGCCACATACTCAGCCTCCATAGTAGAGTCAGCTGTGCAGTCCTGCTTCACGCTCCTCCACACAATGGCGCCTCCTCCGAGTAAAAAACACTGATCCAGATGTCCATTTCCTCGAATCCTTACAAGTCTGGAAGTCTGAGTCCGTGTATCCTACGGGTGTTAGGTCCCCTCCAGAATACACTAGCATATAATCCCTCGTTCTCTTAAGATACTTGAGTATATGCTTTACTGCTTGCCAGTGCTTGGTTCCAGGATTCGCTTGATATCGACTCACCATACCTACTGCAAAACATATGTCCGGGCGAGTGCAAAGCATAGCGTACATAAGGCTACCCACAGCGGATGCATAAGGGACCTTACTCATACGCTCTCTTTCTTCCGATGTCTTGGGACAGTCATCCAATGAAAGAGTTAAACCGGCAATAGAAGGTTGTGAGCCTTTCTTTGCCTCTAGCATTGCATATTTGTCAATTATTTTATCTATGTATGAAGCTTGGGATAACGCTATCATTTTGTTCTTTCGATCTCTGAAGAGACGAATGCCTAGAACATAATTAGCTTCTCCCAAGTCCTTCATGTCAAACTGTTGGTGTAACCAAAGCTTGACCGATGATAAGTTCCCTACATCATTCCCAATGAGTAGTATATCATCGACATAGAGTATCAGAAAGACCACTTTTCCATCCTTAATACGTTTATAAACACAAGGTTCATCAACGTTCTACTCAAAACCAAATGTCTTAATCGCTTGATCAAACCTCTGGTTCCATGAGCGGGATGCCTGCTTTAATCCATAAATGGATCTAAGCAACTTGCAGACTTTCCTATCTTGGCCTTTTGCTACGAACCCTTCGGGCTGTATCATATAGATACACTCTTCAAGATGGCCATTCAAGAATGCTGTCTTGACATCCATTTGCCAGATCTCGTAATCGAGAGCCGCAGCAATGGATAGAAGAATACGGATAGACTTCAGCATAGCAACAGGCGAAAAGGTTTCCTCGTAATCGATTCCAGCCTTTTGCGCGTATCCCTTTGCAACCAGTCTAGCTTTGAAAGTTTCCACTCTCCCTTCCGCATCCTTCTTTCTTTTGTAGACCCATTTGCATCCAATGGGTTTTACCCCATCCGGCAAATCTACAAGTTCCCAAACAGAGTTGGATTTCATAGAATCCATCTCATTATTCATAGCCTGTTTCCGAGATCTAGAATCAACATCCTTTATAGCTTCATCATATGTGACTGGATCTTCCTCATGCTCATGAGCCTCGGCCTGGTATACCTCAGCATCGTACATAAAGAAATTAGGTTTCTTAGAAACCCTCCCACTACGACGAGGCACCCTAAATTGTTGATCGTCTGCAGGTCTTTCACTGGAACTCGGACTTGCGTCCAAGACCGAAATCTGTGGAGCAGTTCTTTCACCCGATAACTCCTCTAGCACCACTTTGCTTCGAGGCTTAAAGTCATTCATGTGACTTTCCTCCAAGAATGTCGCATGGGTTGAGACAATGACCTTTTGTTCCTTCGGGTTATAGAACAGACCTCCTTTAGTTCCCTTTGGATACCCTACAAACATGCACAATTCTGATCTTGGTTCCAACTTCTTCGCATCCCCATCCAGTACATGTGCCGGGCAGCCCCATATTCTCATATGTCCAAGGGAGGGCTTCCTGCCACGCCACAATTCATACGGAGTTCTAGGAATTGATTTGCTCGGAACCTGGTTCAGAATATAGCACGCCGTTTGTAAAGCATGTCCCCAAAATGATAATGGCAGCGTTGAGTAACTCATCATGGACCGTACCATATCCAATAAGGTCCTGTTTCTCCTTTCGGCTACACCATTCTGTTGTGGAGTACCAGGTGCAGTCAATTGGGATAAAATCCCGTTCTCTACAAGATGTCCTAGAAATTCATCAGAGAGGTATTCGCCACCTCGATCAGATCGAAGTGTCTTTATGGATTTATCCAATTGCTTTTCCACTTCCGCACGATACTCTTTGAACTTGTCAAAGGTTTCGCTCTTGCGGTGCATCAGATACACATATCCATACCTCGAGTAATCATCTATGAAAGAGACATAGTACTCGAACCCTCCTCGTGCTGTGACGTTCATGGGGCCACATACGTCAGTGTGCACAATTTCTAAGAGCTCCTGTGCCCTTGTACCCTTAGCTCCAAAAGACCTCTTAGTCATCTTACCCTCTAGACAAGACTCACATTGGGGAAGTCGTACCTCCTCCAGAGATTCCAGAGGACCGTCTTTCACCAATCTTTGAATCCTATCCTGATTAATATGACCAAGTCTTAAATGCCAAAGATACGCCTTGTTAGAGTGAGAAACTTTCAACCTTTTAGAGTTATCAATTAATTCAGTGTCAAGCAGTGAGTACATCTTTGGTCTGATCAAATATAGGTTTCCATCCATCCATCCAGAACAGATAAAAGACTTATTTCTACGAATATCAACTCTTTTACTAAAAGAAACTGAATAAGAATCCTTTATTAAACAAGCTACCGATATAAGGTTCCTCCTAAAATTAGGAACATAAAAACAGTCTTTCAATAAAATAAACCTAAATTGATCAAAATAA
The DNA here is from genome assembly GCA_035233585.1 of Antiaris toxicaria. Lineage (NCBI taxonomy): Eukaryota > Viridiplantae > Streptophyta > Magnoliopsida > Rosales > Moraceae > Antiaris > Antiaris toxicaria. Next base: position 52,126,988 of record CP141153.1, read on the forward strand.
AGATGAACGTCTCCCACTGCCTCAGCCACCACAAAGCTACCATCTCCAGTCCGCAACGAGAGGCTCCTATCATGTAGACTTCTCGTTTCCACGAACCCCTGCATCGAAACACAAACATGATTAGTGGCGCCCGAATCAATGACCCATGTGTCTTTCGATTCTTCCACCAAACACGCTTCTAAGTAATGAAGTTCCTTACCTTCCTTGCCCTTGGAGGCTAGGAATTCCCGGCAAGCCTTCTTGAAGTGACCTACCTTCCCACAGTGGAAGCATTTGGACTTTTTAGGGTCCTTTGGCTTCTTGTTCTTCTTCTTCTTCTTCCCGTCCGAGACAGGAGGATTAGAAGAACTGGAAGCCACTTGCTTCTTATTTGGCCTCTTCCTCTTCCGTGAGGGATTGGAAGATTCCGCCAAATTGGCCTCTCCTTTAGGTCGGACCACATCTTCATCCCTGATCATCCGCTCATAAGCCTGTAGTTGCTTCATGAGCTCGGTAAGTCCTAACTCCTTTGTTGCCAGATTGTATGCGGCCTTAAACCCCACAAAATCTTTAGACAGAGTCTTGAACACCATCTCGATCTGGGTGTTGTAGTCTAACTCAGCACCATTCTCGGCAGCCTCAGCGAAGAATCCCATTAGAGTGATCATATGGTCCTTCACCGGAGCACCAGCCTTTTGCTTGGAGTTCATAATGCTGGTGATAGCGGACTGTCGAGCCAATTTTTCTTGGCCTCCGAACATGTCCTCCAGATTTTCCATGATCTCCCCAGCAACTTGATAAGTCTCATACTGCTTTTGTAAAGCACTCGTCATGCTAGCAAGGATGTAGCATCGAGCTATTTCATTGGATTCTCTCCAACGATTATAGGCAACCGGGACCTCCTCAAGTGGTGTGTCAGGTTTGGGCCCAGGTGGGCATGGTTCGTCCAGTACGAACTTGTGTCTCTCGCAGCTGAGAACTATTAATAGATTTCTTTTCCAATCTTTATAATTGTCGCCATTCAACTTATTTTCAGTAAGTATCGAAATGAGGGGTGTCGGTGACATTTTGAACTGAAATAAAATTATACTAGACATCATTACAAAGCCCAAGCAAATATGCAGATAATTTAGCAAATAAAACATACAAGTATGTTCCTACATGAAACTTGAAAAAAAATGTAGCATTGCAACGGTAATTCTCAGCACCTATTGCCCCAAGCCACCGAGGGGTGGTCATGAGAACAAATAGCCGGAACATGGACCCCGTCCAATTAATATATGTTACCTTAAATCCTCCAAGGTTAAGACATATATTAATAACCGCTTATTTGGCCACCAGTTTAGTTAACAGAGCTTCTAGGGAAGGTTAATAACTAAACGAGTCTTGAGTGTATAACCATTGTTTACGTAGCCCGATCCACGTCCTACCAAGCCACCGAGAGGTGGTCATGAATAGGATCGCACCCGAACACGTTTTCCACATAGGAGATCCAATCTAGTATACCGGCGGCGGTAAACACCTACCGAGGGGTGTGGTCAGGTCAGAACTGACGCGAGGCGTTACCATGCTTTCACATATGGATCAACAATGGAGGCCGTGGGTTTTGTTTGAAACCCTCTCCCACTCAATATTTTGAAAAACATGCAAGTTTTGACAAATTATGTATGATCAATATAGTATGAGCGGCACTCACCTATCCTATATGACATGTTATCAAATATGCATACAAAACATCCATCAATACATATTTATACATCCATGATATATCACAGAAAAATAATTGACAGAATAACCAAGCCATGGTTCCATCCTAGAATAAAGAAAATAAAGATTACAAAATTCCATCCAAAACATTCTTTGGGTCTTGAATTTTGTTCCGTCTTCTTGTATCCATCTTTATGTAGCCTCTCCATTTATTTCTCATCCCAAGAATTATTTAAAATTTAAATTTCCAAAAATTTAAATTTCAAATTCAAACTCCAAATTCGAATTTCAAATTTAAATTTCTAATTTAAATTTTAAACAATTTTAATCATCATGTGTAATAATATGTAATTTCAAAAATTTCAAATTTTCAATTACATATTTTTAAACATGATTTAAAATTAAATCTAAAATTTAAAAATCAAAATTTTCTGATTTTTGGACCGTCGGACCGCCGCCCCCGTAGGCGGCAGTCGCCGTGGGCAGCCACCAACCCCGGAGGGGCTGGCAGCCCACGGCCGCCCCTTGTGCAGCCTGTCGGGCTGCAGGCCAAGCCTGCAGCACCAGGCTGCACGCCCAGACTGGGCGCAGCAGCCGGCAGGCTGCAGGCAGCGCCTGCAGCCAGTGGCTGCTCGCCCAGGCTGCGGCCAGCCTTGGGTAGGCCACGGCCACCCCTGGCTGCAGGCAGAGCCTGCGGCCGTGGGTGGTGTGGGCCTGAACAGGGGCTGCCGCAGCCCCATCCTGCCCGAGGGTAGGGGCTGCAGCCCCACCAAGGTTCGTCGGCCTATCCTGAGGGGTCGTGTCTCGATTTTTGTGCCATATTCCAATTTACCTATTAGGATCTCCAAAAATTAATTTGAATCCCAATTAATTGAAATTTTCCACACAATCAAAATTTCAATCTTTAAATTAAATTTAACTTTTGGGAAAAATAAATTACGGTCTTCAATCTTCAATCTCCTCCAAGAATAATTACATAAAAAATTCTAAACCGTTTCCGGTGTACAAAAAAATTCTTACCATAAATATTCTAAGAGACAAAAATTAAAATCCATGGGAAAAACACAGTGTTAATAAACTGCTCCCATGGTTACATAAAAAATTCCTAGATACAATTTTTCTAAATTCTAAGGAACCATAACCGGTATAAACAAGCATGCTTATAATAATTCAAAAAATTAAAATAACCACATACTTTATACATAATACATGATAACAACATAAAGGAACCCTAGAATGCCACTCTCTAAATATCAAATCCATACATAAATAAAAAGACTAAGTAATTGTCTAATTTATGTATATGGCATAGTCATGAGAAGGCTCTGATACCAATTGTAGGAAAATAAACCGGTAAAAACGTATCAGAGTGGCGCAGCGGAACAATAAAAATTTTTAGATCGTTAAATATCTCATGATGCCATATACAATAAATCAACAACAATTAAAACTCATACCTCAAGGACGCCAATATGCAGGGGGAGAATGACTGGAGGCTTCAACCAACTAGCATTCTCTACTATTCTCCAATTCCCGAATGGCTGAGTGTGTGGGCACTCTGAACCTCGATCGGTATGCTAGCACTGCTAGTCTTCTTCCGACCACCCAGATCTCTAAAGAACTTTATTGTCACGATGAGCTGTGCAACAATAAGCCTGCTCACCTGAGAGTCTGTGGTCTAAGAGAACTGGAGTGGCAGGACCTCTATTTATAGACCTGCATGAGGTGATTCTCTGAATTCGAATTGGACTAGGAAAAGATTTTCTCCCTTATCCAAACCAAAAAATCTGAATTTTCCAAGGGAGAATCTCCACAATTAAATTCGGTTTTCCTAGGATAAATCCAATCCAAATCTAAACAAGATTTTAACTAGAATTTTATCTCCCTTTTTCAACCAAAAAATCCGAAATCTTTAGGAGAAAATCTTCTCCAAATTTTCGGCCACTTTTAATATAAGGAAGAATCAAAATTCCACTAGGATTTTTCAAGCTAAATCTCATCTCAACCTTATCCAAAAATAACCGAATTTCCTAGGATTTAGGCTCCAAAATTTCGGCCACTTTTAGGGAGGAGAGAATCCAAATCTAACTAGGATTGAAGCTTGAATTTACTCTTGAATCTTATCCACAAAATCCGAAATCTTTCATGAGGATTATCCTCAAAAATTTCGTCCCTTATTTGTTGGGATTTGGATTCAAAATTCAAGTAGGATTCTAACAAGATTATCCTCTCCAAATCCAACTCAAATTCGAATTTCAAACCTTGTGGATTTTCCACAAAAAATTCGAATCCTACTTGGACTGTGATTCAAAATTTGAATTTCAAATTTCAAATTCAAATTTCAAATTCAAATTTCAAATTTCAAATTTAAAATTTCAAATTTAAATTTCAAATTCAAATTTCAAATTCGAATTTCAAATTCAAATTTCAAATTCAAATTTCAAATTCAAAATTCAAAATTCAAATTTCAAAATTCAAATTTCAAATTTCAAAATTCAAATTTCAAATTCCACAAAACGGTTGTGTTTCATATTCTTGTTCTCATGGATAATTTTCTACAACTCCAATCCAATCTCAAATAAAATCATGGCAACTTTATTTGGAGTTCGAATAATTGTGTACTCTATTATCCAAAACAAAATCTGAATCCAACCGGAGAGAATCTTGTCTACCATCCTAATCCTGTGTCATCACCATCCATGCATAATAAACTAGCCTATAGCATACACAAATCAATTTGCCAAACGTTAAGGAATTATGTGGAGCTAGTAGAGGGACTGATTGGACATATATAATCGGGCTCCCGTGATTCCATATGATCATCATTCTGTACCGAACAACTCAATCATATGATCACTAATTTCAGAGTCACACCACTATAAACCTGAAACTGAACTCCCAATTATATACCGTATTACGTAAGCCTGTGACGAGCTACCATCCAATGACCTTGTCATATATGCAAAACCCTCATATGATATCCATGATCAGCCTTAGGTCAAAGTCCGTTTAATCCCACTGATCAGGCTATCTTAAAGTTCCATTATACTACCGAATCTAGAAAATGATTATTCACCATATGTGAATAAGAAGTCATCCGCCCAGCAGACGACCCAAGGCCTTGTCCATTCTCACATTCAGTATAATGCCTTTAAGAGGATACCTTTAACTCCTCAGAGCTATGATTCCGATATCTGCAAACAAACCCTTCATCGTATACAAGTCATGCACCCAACGAACCGGTCTATAAGCTTACTACCTCTGAGACGCTTTAGCCATTGGAACATCAAAGTACACAAGTCATATACATGAAGTAGTTCATTTACTCAGGATTAAGGTTATTGCACAATGAACGTCAAAAGCAGATTGATCCACTCATAGCGGACTACGTAGATCAATCACGCTTTAGTCCCGGTCTAATATGTCACCACCAAGCAACATATCCATGTCTCTACTTGGGAGTCCAGCTCCAGACAGTCAAGACAGACCGTCCCCTCTAAGGCTTTAGACAACATAATAGTCTTAACATGAGTTAGATGCTCGGTCTAACCCCATAGACTACAGACCATAGTTTAGACTGCTAACTTTAGAACATTGTCTTCTCGCATACAAAAGTCCATTGCATGCAACGTTCCAACAGTTTTAACACAAGCAGTCAGTGAGCCATATTTGCTTACATTTACTTTAACATGTAAATAAGACGAGGACAGATAGCAATGTAATGAATAACCTCTATGTATAATTTTATTATCCAGTTCAAAATGAATACATCAAAATGTCTCTAATACTTAGGGCATTTCCTAACAAATTATATAACAAAACTTCCCCTGAAGGAAGTGATTTCTAAAGGTTTATTTCGTCCTATCTAATCTCCTACCTAACTTTCTAGTGAAATCTGATGATGCAATGAATGGGTGGCTCTAGAATCAAGTAGAACTAACGCATCAAAGTTGGCGATAGAAAGCTGGCCCATCACCATTATCGAAGTTACAGCTTCAGCATCACTCCTCGTGTAAGCATAGATTCTCCCTTAGCTGTCTGAAGCTTTCAATCTGCCTTATGTGATCGAAGGTCCTTCGATCCTGGTCTAGATGGTGTGAAGTTGATTATTCCCAGTGCAGGGTTGATTTTGTCAGTTTCGTGGGTCGGAGTAGCAGTTTTGGGCATAGTAGCCTTCTTTGCCACATATGAAACAACCACTTACTCTCTGCTTGCATTCTCTTGGGTGCCTCTTTCCGCATTTCGTTCACGTCGGGTATTGGCTGTCATTTCCTTCCTGGTCGTTTCTCTTCTGGGGAAAATTCTTCTATGAATCTTGATTGCCCTGATTCTCCTTTTCTATTATTGTTGTTGTGGGAATGCCTGCTATTCTGGCCGGTCCCCACGTTCTGCCCTCTGTGTCGTGACTTAAGGTTCTGCTTCCCCTGAGTCTGCTCGGCTTGCGTTTTCTCCTCCTTTCATGCCTTAAAATGCTGAGCCTTTCGCTCCTTATCCTGAGCCAACCAGTACTCGGCTCGGATAGCCCTACTGACATATTCTACTGCTGTCGTTGGTTTGTGGCTTCCACTACAGACCTAAACTGTGATATCCATTCTAAACATCTTCAGCATTCGTCTAACTCTCTCCTTTTAGTCAGTACTAAATTTGGATAAAGTTGAGCTAACTGCTTAAACTTCTTGACTGCCTCCATAACAGTCATACTACCTTGGCACAGGTTGTTGAACTCGTCTTACTGCGCTACTAGTGCTTCCTTGTTGAAGTACATCTCCTTGAATTCCTCAATGAAATCGCTCCAACTCATCTCTCTAATGTTCCTCCTAATGGTTACCATCTTCCACCACTGACGCGCCTCATTGCGCAGGGTGAAGGATGCGCACATCACTTTCTCTCTATCATTAGCCTTATAAAATCCAAGATTACTTGGATATCCGTTAGCCAGTCATCGGCCTTTATACGGTTGGTGATTCCTTCAAATTCTAATGCTTTCATGCGCCGGAATCTCTCATACAATTCACCTTCCCTAGGGATTGGCAGAAAAATAATTACTATTATGAGAGCAACCGTTACTATGGGTGCTAGTGCCTCCTGGGCTGGAGGAGTTGCTTACTCCCTCAAAGTTTCTGGGGCTACAAGAGCCTCCTGTGTTGGCATCTCTACTGACTATAGTGCCTGGGGTTGCTGGCCCAGCTGTTTCCTAAGCTAGTTTAGCTCCCGTTACTGGTTCCCTATCATCTCTTGCATAACTGCGATTTGTACTATCAACTCATCCTCTCGGGATGCTGGGTTTAACTAAGCTCTCGTTCTTGCCATGTTTTCTATGTAACCTTATCATACAGCGGGAAAGGAAAATATAAGTCTCTTAAATTTTGTACTTGGGGCTCGTATCACAAATCTTTTTCTTTCTTACTTAACAATCTTACTTAAACCTTATGGATATAAATATACATATTATATCCATCTTTCTTTCTCTCATACTGTGATGTTCAATACAATTGCCGCATTGTATTGGGACATCGTCTGTGTGCTAGGATTCGTCCTGCACTTTCTATCATGCCATACTCATACTGTAGGAAAATTATATCTGGCCCCTTGGGCAAAACTTTATTGCTTATCTCATAATATATTTCACAAAATATATATACATATATTCAAGATTCTAGTTCAGTGGGAGTGACACATACTTCCCCTATATGATCCCAACAAGTACGTTATGCTACAACTGACAGAGGAGAGCTACTGCTTCCCTCTATACATTTATATAATCAAAATTCCCACGGAGAGGGTTACTGCTACTGGAAGGACAATCCTGATTCAGTATCAGGCATCTCCTCATCGTCACTCTCGCTAAGGGGGAACTCCTCTGGGTCTTCCTCTTTGTCTAGGGAGACGAAACTGGTTTTGTTATTGCTTGCTATAGTACTTAAGGTTCGTACATCCCCATCTATTTGTCATTACTAAAGCGATAAGGGATTTCCTTTCCCTCATCGTCGGGATGGGTGTCGGAAAGAGTCTCATCATCATCCTCTTCCATGGGGTGTTCGGGAGACAGATGGGCTGGTTTGGAGTTCTCCATCGGTTCCCTATTGCCCTCATGTACTTCTAGCTGGTGCTCGGGCATGAACTCTTCATCGGTCGATTAGGGTGCTGGGTCTACCGGGTCACCCTCCATAATGGTGGTTGCTATAATGCCTTGGGCTTGTGCAGGGTTCCCGGGGTTGAGCACTTTTCTCTCGGTATTCACTATCTCTTGGATAAGGCTTGCTACTCCTTCTGCTTGAAAACTCTTCTAATTTTGTTTGGCAAGGTCTCTTCTCTCTTTTGGTCTTCTTCTGCCTTGTTCCACTTTTGTCTCAATGTGCATTGTAGAAGTCCATATCAGTTTCTCATAGCGCACAACATATGTTAGAACTGTATCACCGGACATCAGCTGCAGTCTTTCAATCCGATGAACAAATTCTCATATATCCATAACTCTAGAGAACTTAGGCAGTTTCACTCCCCGCTTGCCTATTGAGAAAAACTGGGGCTGATGCTGGACTCCTCTCAGAGATTGGCTCGATCATGGTATGGCAAAACTCGACGCAGTTAAGAGCTCATCCTGGTCATAAGGATCCCGATACACACGAGAGTATCTTCCTGAGAGATATCAATAGCCAACAGGACTCAGTTTTCTTGATCAATGCTGTACAATCAGGGAATCACTTTGATAACTTGAAACCAGTCCTGACATTCTCATGGAGTGCAGGAGTACTGTTTGCCACTCGAAACTTAGTGGACAACTAGCCCTGAAGATCGGTATAACTCGGGCATCAATCCACATTCTTTCTCTGAGCAGTTCTCTAGCACTGCACGGTCGTGATATTTTGCTTAATGATCTCAGCATCTCTTCATCTTATCCACGCCATCATAGATTTCATCGTCTCATTACTATAAAATGTTATCTTCCATAGATAAATATTTACTGACTAAAAATAAAACTAACTTAGTTGGACAGATGAGGCAGGCATGCGGCGATGTGAGGTAGGATGGCATGAAACCGCTCTGATACCAACTGTGGTGCCCCGTGCCCTTAGCGGCCCGGACCGTCACTGAAAACTATTACTTACTTTAACTTTTACTTTAAAGGGCAATTTTTCAGGTATCCAAAAAATTTTGTCCTTTTATACTAATTTTTTTGAAAAACTTTAAGATAGGCTACACTGACTAATTTGAGCGTGCTGAACCCAAATATATCAGTTTTATCTTTATCCGAGGTCATCTCGACCAGTTTTCTGATACTGCATGGTTCCCGGTCAAAATTTACTTTTTGTGCTCGAATGACTAATTTGAGCATTTTGATTCCAAATATATCAAGTTTATATCAAGAAAAGGTCATCTTGACCAATTTCCTGATACTGCGGTTAGGCCTACACGGTGTTGGCACTGTACACGCATAACGAGGTATTTTCGCATGAAATTTCAAACACAGTCTCCCTTGACTAATTTAGACGTAATAATTTCAAATTTATCAGTTTTACGTCCATCTGAGGTCTTTTGGACCAGTTTTCGAGATCCGTATGACCCCGTCTCAAAAAACGTGTCAGGTGCCCGATTGATTAATTTGGGCCTCTTGAGTCTAAATATATCAGTTACGGGGCGAGAAAAGGTCGACTTGACCCTCATCCCAATACTGCGTATCTCTAAAAAAAAATCTACATTTTGTGCTTAATTGACCAGATTGAGTCTACTGACTATTAATGTATCAGTTTTATGCCAAATTAAGGCCGTCTTGGCCACTAAATTGACACTGCATATCTACTTTTCACTATTCACTATTTACTATTCACTGTTTTCTATCTGACTGACTAATCTGAGCGTTCTGACTCAGATTTTGCCAGTCTCTGGGTAAGAAGAGGGCATCTAGACTACTTTTCTCGATACTGTACATCTATTAGGGCAATTATCGCTACTGCGCTCAGATGACCAGTCTGAGCATACTGATGACTAGCTCATTAGTTCTGTATCATGAAATGGTCGTCTGGACCGATTTCTTGATATTACATGTCTCAACGCACACTCACATAATAGGGTGGACCGATTTCACTGTCGGTTACTCCTTTCACTGCATGAATAGTAATTAAACATTATTATACCCATTTAATTCATTCAACTGAAAAGCACACTATGTTTATTAACTTAATTACATCATTACATAGTAATTAAGTTTCATAATTTATGAGAGTCATTACAGCGGCTCTCGGCTCATTACACAGCCTTCTACACAGACTCTTACATGGGTGTGTGCAAGGCAACATAGGCGCGTACGTTTCGGACACGGGCGTGTACTAGTTGAGACTACTCAACACGGTCATGTCTTTGAAACACATTCATTTATCCGAGTAGTACACGACCTCTTACACGGCCGTGTACTTGATCGTGTTACACTACATGGCCATGTACACTCACACGGCTACTAATAGGTACACAATCCGAATGGCACACGGTCACTCACACGACCATGTACCTGACCGTGTCACTTAAATTTGCATTAAAAGGCATTAAATTATGTCCATTTTATTCCTTAAGGACTTATTACAAGTAAGTAGGTGCCATGAAAATGGCGGTCATTACAGTCGGTCTGAGGATGAAAAGATGTGCTAAACTTCAACTTGGTTCCCAATGAGGCTTGAACGCTCTGCTAAAACCTGGAAGTGAAGTGTCCATCACGATCTGAAATGATTGATTTCGGTACTCCATGCAACCTTACTATCAGAGCCACATATATTTCGGCTAGTCTTTCCACCGTGTAGCTTAGCTTCATAGCTAAATATTGAGCTGATTCCATTAATCGGTCCACAATTACCCAGATTGTATCATAGTCGCTTGACGTTCTAGGCAATCCAACTATGAAATCCATTGTAATCTGCTCCCATTTCCTCTCAAGCAGCTTGATTTTATGTAGTTCTCCAGCCAATCTTTGATGTTCTACTTTAATCCTCTGGCATGTAAGGCACTTTACAATGAACTCAGTGATGTCGTTCTTCATTTTAGGCCACCAAAAACTCTCTTTTAGGTCTTTGTACATTTTGTTTACCCCTGGATGTACTGAGTATGGCGTGTCATGGGCTTCTGAAAGGATCTTTTTCTGAAGTTCTTCATCCTTCGAAACACATACTTTATCTCTAAAATAGAGTATGCCATCCTTAGAGACTCGAAATTCTGAACTTTGGTCCTCCGTTGCCTCCTTTTTGAGCTTGTCCAAGGACGAATCGCGGTCCTGACTGGCCTTGATTTCTTTTAGGAACATCGATCGAAGGGTCATTTCAGATAACCTCCCCGTTAAAATCTCAATCTCATTGCTACTTAGCTCCTTTTGTAGTGCTTCTGGCAAGGCACGAACAGCCATGCGCGATGAAGATTGCTTCCTACTCAGTGCATCGACTACCTTATTGGCTTTCCCTAGATGGTAAAGGATTTCATAGTCATAATCCTTATCCAGTTCCAGCCATCTTCTCTGCCTCATGTTAAGCTCCTTCTACGTGAAGATATATTTGAGGCTCTGGTGGTCCATGTAGATCTTGCACTTGATGCCATATAGATAGTGCCTCTATATTTTAAGTGCAAAAATGACTGCTGCCAGCTCTAGGTCATGCGTCGGGTAGTTCCTTTCATGGTTCTTGAGTTACTGCGAAGCGTATGCGACCACTCTACCATTCTGCAATAGTACAGCTCCTAGTTCAGTCTTGGACGTGTCACTGTAGATCATAAAATTTTCCTGTCCAGCATCCGATATGGTCAGAATCGGAGTGCTCGTGAGTCTTTGTTTTAGCTTTTAGAAGCTCTTCTCACACTTGTCAGTCCACTCATACTTCTTTTCCTTCTTGGTTAGCACTGCGAGTGGTGCAGCTAACTTTGAGAAACCTTCAACGAAGCGTCGATAATAACCTGCTAGTCCTAGGAAGCTGTAAATTTCTGTTACGTTCTTTACCAATCACTAAATGCTTCAACCTTTGCCGAGTCTACGTTTGATGACCACCCTATACGTGTAAACCTAATTATTATGTAATACGTAATTTTGTTTATAATGCAGTGTAAATTGCCAATTGAATGCATTAAACGAGTACATGATCGTTTAATTATTATTCATACAATGAAAGGGGCTACCAATAAGTACAATAAGTCTACCTCGATATACGTGAAAATACGCGTGAAACACGTCGTATCTAGAAAACGGCCCAGACGGCCATTTCTTGACATAGAACAAATGAACTAGTCATCGGTACACTTAGGCTCGTCGTCTGAACACAATAGTAAAATCTTGCTTGATAAATATATCGCACTAAGGAAATAGTCGAGGTGACAATTTTCTTGACATGAAGCTGGTGTATTTATAGTCAACAGGCGTAATCGGGTTAATTGAGCATGAAATACGAGGTTTTGTCTGAGAGACATGCAATATCAGGAAAGGAGTCAAGACGACCTATTCTTAGCCCGAAACTGATATATTTAGTTTCAGAACGCCGAAACTGGTTGGTTTAGCACAAAAGGTGATTTCTAGGTGGGAATCACACAGATACCAAAAACTAATCTGGATGAACCCGGATGGGCATAAAACTATTAACAATGGATTCAACATGCCCAAATTAGTTAGGATAGCCTGTGTCAGACATTTTCTGGCAAAAAGTTGTATTACGCGCGCACGATGTCGGTACAGTGTAAGACACAATCACAGTACAGGAAATGAATAGTAAATAGTGATCGAGCGGGCTCATAGGCATTACAACCTAACCAAAAATATCTAGAAATAACTAGAATGAAAATCAGAAGCCATAGGTGCAATTTCGGGTGAAAATTAGAACACTGCCGAGAATGAATCAAAAATCGCAGTAGAAAACTGGACTGTGAAGAAATCGACCCAGTTAAATTGTAAGCACTCCAAAACTGTGTCGCATTGGATGGAAACTAGCTAGTTTGACTAGTTAGAAAACCCCATAAAGTGAGAATAAACAATGGGAAAATGGGACACCGAAAACCCCATAAACAATAATTTATTTTCATCACCATACATCACCATTTCACATCAAATTTGATAAAAAAATGGCCTTGTTCTTCCCAATGTGTGTGACAATTATGGGGGGGCTACACACATAAAATTTTTCTCTCGATTTAGACAAAATTTTGGGTTAATTTGACTTGATTTGGTGAAGCTAATTGTGCTTAGGTTTGCCTATAAATAGGTGTCACCTCCCTTACCCTTCATTTATCTTCTTTTAGCTCCCAAAAGCCAAGTATTCTCCCTTCTCCTTCTAGACAAATCCGCCACTTTCCCCTTAGCCAAACACCAAAATTTTCACACAAAACTCTTACACAAGGCTTGCTTATAGGGGTGCTTAGGAGTACACATCTTGAAGCTTATTTCGGTAAGGTCCTACAACCAAGTTTCATTTGTGGTTTAGTGTTATGTTTGGTTCAATATTACGAGCAAAATTTTTGTGTCCTCTCCTAGCTCACATTGACCCCTCAACCCTTGGATCCCATGACCTTTTAGTCACTCAAGCCTAGCTCGGATTTGTGCTTGAACCGAAGCACACAAGGTATAAACCAAAAACCTTACCTCTTTATGGTTAGTTGTTTCTAAGTTTTTGATCAAGAAGTTTATATATATTTGTTTATGCAAATGGGTTGTAATAAGTTTATTTTGAGCCCTTAGCCTTCCATTTTCAAGTTTATGATTGTGTGATTATGCTTACATGTTTTTACGAATGGTTTATGGATAAATGATGCATGGACGTGTTAGGAAAAAAAAAACTGGAAACAAATCTGTCTAGTTTTAAGGCCACAGATTTGGCTACTTTAGGACATGTTGTGGTCTGTTTTTAGGAAAACGCAAAACATGAAACTTTAAGGTAATTTCATTACGAGCATTTTTGTATAGAGCTCAGCCAAAAATGGCTCTAAGATGGGTTTTAAATTGTTTTTCAACTGGAGGTCAAAACTGGGGCCAAAATCCTGATTCCAAGAACGGCCTCAGATTTTCATTAAAACGACCTATTTAGAGTCTGAACCGGACTTTGGTCAAAACATGAAAGTTTTAGATCTCGATGAAACCTTAAAATTGACTTACATGGGTTTCAAAACTTTGGCCATTTTCAGCCCCAAACAGACCTGTTTTAAAAGTGCGCAAAAACTGGGGATTTTCATAAAATAATGGACACAGATTTTTATGATTTCGGACCCTTTGGAGGTCAAACTGAGCTCCGAGATGTTCATGAGAGTTGTTCATCTCGTCGAGTATAAAAACTCTCATGTTTTCCATTTTCATGAATGAAATCTTTTTGGATAAGTTTTAAGCGATTTTCAATAAAAGGGTTCAAAAAAAAAAAAAACCAACCTTTTTGCCTTGAACACCAATGTGTGTTCTCCTTGTAAAATGAAAACCAATTTTTTTTAATAAAAATGCCCCCACCTTCCAATGGGGTGCTAAGGGGTCAATTTTAAAGAATTTTGTTACTCCAAAACTTTACAAAATTTTTAGAATTTTTTTCGTAAAACTGGTGAAGTAGCCCGGTTGGCTACCAAGCAAAACTGTAAAGCAACCGGATAGATGACTAGCCCAATTAGTCAATAAGCCCAACGTGAGGAAACCGGTTAGTGGACAAACCGGTTAAATAGTCCAACACTAGGTAACTCGATAGGTTACACGGTCCATGTGCTAGGTAACCCAATGGGTTACACAGTCCAATACGTGACACCATTGGTAAAACATGAGATAACCGATCAGTAGGCTGGCTAGTCAACTGGTCAAGGATTGAGTTTGAATGTGAAGGTGAGATACGTCGATTAACTTGTCAAGTAGATGAATTAATCAGTCTCATTAGATACCAGTACTGTCAAAGTAGAACAACTAGGTACCGAGGGGCATCGGTAACCTATAATAGTAAGAAGTTATAGTCGCTAACGATCGAAGTGACTTAAAAACGTATATTAATGACAATGCGTTATGATTACAGGACGTTACCTGTGTGACAACTAGGAAATTTTATCATTCTTGGAAAATTGGTACATGGAATGTACATGATGAATTTTATGTTAAAAATAGGAAATGTAGTGATTTTATGTGTGTATATGTGTGTGTGTCACACATAATATCAAGAAATTGGTCAAGATGACCTTTTATTGATATAAAATTGACATATTTGGAATCAGAATGCCCAAATTACTCAGTATAACTTATCAGCATGCTCAAATTAGTTAATTGAGTACAAAGGTAATTTTTTACCGTAAATTCGCAGTATCAGAAACTAGTCAAGATGACCTCGGATGAAAACGAAACTGATATATTTGGGTTTAGCACACCTAAATTAGTCAGGATAGCTCATGTTGAAATTTTGAAGAAAAAAAAAAGTATAAAAGGCCAAAAAAGTGGAGAAGAAGTCAAAAATTTCAAAATAAACCCATATTTTTTCCTCTTCTTTTCTTTCCTCCCACACCCCCACGAATGAACAGTAACCAACTACCGGAAAGGGAGCCCGTTTTTGACACCACCGACACCGTTGGAAAGCTCTCGCTGAGCTGAGTCCAACGGTGGGTCGACGCGATGGAACGGCCGCTGGAGGAGCCCACACGCGCTGCCCGAAGCCCTCAGAAAATTAAAACGGTTGTTTCTCAGCCGTCCGACCTCTGATCAAGGTGATTCTAGTCCCAAAAGTTTCATAATGAAGAGGAGAACAAACCCATAGCTCATTTCACCTCAACAATCATCGGATCACGCCGCCTAAGCCCTCGCCATTGCCGCCATGGAAGTCACTGTTTTCAATAGAGGTGAGCAACACCGCCCAGCCAGAAAGGTTCAGAATTAGCCGAAATGTCAAAGCCCCAAGTCAATTTCATGAATTGACACCAGCACGACGGAGAACGGACATCGCTACTGTCGTCACACTTTCGAGGCTCGATTTCCGATGATAAGAGGCTGGATTGGTGAAATTGACACCACCAATGGGTTCCTCTCATCGAGATCTACATTTTGGTACCATGCTTGGCCTAAACTGTGGTGCCTCGCCCTGAATTAAGGCTATAGTACTAGCATAGTAGAGCTCTAAAGTCCATTATGGCAGACCGTTACCTCAATAGGTCACCGGCATCTTACTTGTAACTTGATCTTGTTAACTTACTGATCGTAGTTAAAATAATTTTTAATCTGAAAACTAAGGGATTTTTTTTTTAAAACGACTGGTGATTGTAAACTGTAAAAATATAAACAACATAAAACATAGGATATGCTACTAATATACTGGTGGTACATAATTTACATCATGATGTATATTTAAAATACAACTTAAAATCTGTTTCCAAAATAACACTTTTAATCTGCTCAAACTCTGCTCAGTGGAAAACAGCAGCAGGACCATTCCCCTTGCCCAGCCCTGAAGGCAGATACAACCCCACTCCTCGTCCAATCCACTGTCTACTGGTGCACAGGTTTCTTACCTGCAACATGAATAAACTGGTAAGCGGCAGGCTCAGTAAGTTCAAACATACATGCAAGAACATAAATCACAAAATCCTGTAAAAGTACTATTCATATGAATAGTAATTTTGACTTTTGACCGTGAATAGTAAGGTTGACTTTGATCGATACTATTCATGTCAACTGGTATCTAAACTACTGTATAATCTGTTAGCACATTTTATGCTCTGTTATAACTATTCTGAAATCTTAAGTCTGTATCTGTTACTGAATTCTGCTATTGGGCACCTGAATTGGTTGTACCGTAATGCGCTATACTGAGAGGGACTCTGGGGAGCGACCCACTGGCCAAACCTCTACAGCCTGAATATATCAGACATCCAAACCCGGGACTTGTCACCAGTAGTTTGGGGTCCTATTATAACTGTAACTGAATCTGAGAAACCTCCACCTGTGTGGGAGGCCGGTACGCCAATACTGATTTAATTACTGAATTTCTGGTGGTTCCTGACCGGTGGCAATTTTGCTTCCTCCTGGGTCTGGAACTTTTTGTAATTTTATTCTTCAATTTATTCTATAGTTTTCTTAATATTTTATATCTTATGTTAGTGTGCCTACCGCACCTGACTACTAAATTTCTGTCATCTATATCACATAAGCATACTGAGTAAATTCATGCTGCAGACAAATAAATGTCTGAACTTACCTGATATTTTACTGTAAATTCCTTTCCTAAATTAACCGACTTCCTTAATTCGCCTTTTGGTCGCTTTCCTATAACCGAAATAAATTACAGTTATTTTTACTATTCACTTCATATCTAAAATACTATGAAATTATAAAGTATTTGACTGAAACTCTTAATTATCCATTTTAGGATTCAAATTTTAAATTCTGGAATCTTTCTGCTACATAAACTACTATCCCGGGCTTTGATATCACTTTTCGAAACATTTTGGTCAAAATGACCATTTTACCCCTGACGGGACTATAGACTAGGAAATCCCCGTTTTATCATTTTATCTGACCTTTCTAATCCCAAAAATCTTAAAATAACGTTCCTTAGGTTTTCCTAAGCCTTTACGACATTTTCTGTGAAAACGCTCGGGTTACTATTCACCCGACCCTCGAGTGGTACTATTCCGACCCTCGAGGTCATTTCTCATTTTTCTAGCCTTTTGGGACCTCAAATGACTGTTTTACAAGTTATATTATCGTCCCTTATTCTTTTCTCTAGCTTAGGGTTTCGAGGGGCTCGGGTTTCCGGTTCCTGACCCTACTTTTACCTCTCGTTTACCAAATTGCCCTTTGGGTGTTCTGAAAATTTCAGCAACATTTTCACTAAAATTCTAGCTTCCCGGCGTTTAGGAAACACCTCGAAACCATCTATCCTATTCTACCCTGTCAAGTACTATACCACAAGCCTAATTTTACGCAAAAGTTACAAACTTTTTACGTAAAATTTTATCACAAAACTGACTCATTTTTTGCGGAATTTCAACCCGTTCTTTACCACTTTTAAGCCCGGTTTTTATACTCAAAACACCCATTACATAACTCAACAAAACTTTCTTATTTTCCACTAACACATACACGGTTTTTCTATAAAAACCTAAAACAAAATTTTTGTTTTCTAACTCAATTTCTTCTCATTTGCTTTCCACATTAACGCATTCAAATTTTTCACCACACAAACCCTAACATAACTCTTCAAGTTTCATGCATTCTCCACGGATTTTCCTTGGAAATTAAGTCTCAAAATTTTGGTTTATTTCATTTTTTCTTTCTTATTTTCTACTCAAAATTAACATCACATTTACCATATGAAATCAACAACAAAAAGTCTCATTTCTTCTCATCATTCTACATGGTTTTGGATTGAAAAACCAACACTAACATTGAAGGTTTTTCAATCACATTTCATCTATTTCTTTCTTCACATTTCCACATGATTTTCAACATAAAAAATCAACCAAAATAACATGAAAACTTCATCATTCCAAACCTTAATAATCCACGGTTTTGATGAAGGAAAAACACACACATAACTTGATTTTTTCATGCACTTATTCCTTCTTTCACTTAACCACAAATTATTCACACATTTTCAACCAAAATGCATGAATCAAAAACTGATTTTTCTCCCTTCAATTCAGTCCATATCACACGGTTCTTCATGAAAAACAAAAAGAAATGGTGCTAAAAATGAAGGTTTACCTTGCTTGCTTGATAGCTTGATTCTTGTGATGAATTTTTTACTTTCTCTTGCACAAATCTTGAAGAAAAATTTGAGCTTTCTCTAGGGGTGATGCACGGCTTCAATGGTGGCTGAAAACCAGAGTTTTTTCTGGTTTCTAATGGCTGAAAACTATCCCTTTAAACAACCAAAAAGGAGGGACCAAATTGCAAAGAATTTAAGGGTATTTTAGCAAACTTTTTGTGTAATTTCTCTACTCTTTAGGGGCTGTTTTGTAATTAACCAAAAAGGACCAGATTTTATCTGATTTTTGGCCTAAAAATCTGACACATTTCAGCCCTAGAAGGTTCAAGAATTTTACCTAAGCTTCCTTTGACTTTTTATGGTTGACTTTGCATCTTAACCATTGATTTTTCTTGACTTTAAACCTTGGCCCTTGGATTGGAATGTATTCTTACATCCATTCAAAGGCAAACACCCAATCTTTGACTTCTTATATATATTTGGGGTCAAACTTTTGACCAAAAGTCAAACTGAAGATTTTTACACCGAAATCGCGTAGGCGAGTTCCTGAGGCTGTCCGCACGATCGGTTTTCCTTATTTCGCTCCGGTTTGCCTGAAAATCAATACCATAAGTATTTCTTCTTTTAGTGGTTTACAGCATATTACCAAAATTTTTGAAACCAAAAAGGCATAATTTGTCCGATTTCGGTTCAGTAAAATTTCCCGTTTTTGAACACTCTCTTGTCTGCACTGTCCAAACATTTATGTGCCTTCTAAATTATATCAAAACATATATTTTACAGTTTTTCACGTGAAAATCATAGAGTATACTGGTTATACAAAATTTCTAAAAACAGTAAAATTTTGCGATTATGACATTCTCCCCTTCTTATAAAATTTTCGTCCTCGAAAATTAGAATAAGTGAGGGTATAGGGCTTTCATCTCATCTTCACATTCCCACGTAGCCTCTTCTGCACTATGATTTTTTCATAAGACCTTGACTAGTGGGATTGTCTTATTTCTCAATACCTTCTCTTCTCGTGCTAAAATCTGTATGGTTGTTCTGGATATGTCAAATTCTCTTGAACTTGTATCGACTCGTACTCTAGCACATATGAAGAATCAGATATATGCTTCCTTAACATTGACACATGGAAAACATTATGTACTGCCTACAGGTCTGGGGGTAACACTAACTTGTAAGCCACTTTCCCAATGCATTCAATTATTTCAAATGGCCTAATATACCTTGGACTCAATTTTCCCTTTTTACCGAATCGCATTACGCCTTTCATGGGCGATACCTTGAGAAATACATGATCCCCTTCCTCAAACTCTAAGAATCTTCATCGTTTGTCTGCATAACTTTTCTATCGACTCTGAGCGATCTGCATTCTTTTCTGGATCTTGGCTACGACTTCTGTAGTTTCTCTAATGAAATCAGTCTTATGCAGTTGCTTTTCTCGTAGGTCACACCAATGAATAGGAGACCTACACTTCCTTCCATATAGAGCCTCATAAGGTGCCATTCCTATAGAAGCTTGGTAACTGTTGTTATAAGAAAACTCTATCAACGGTAGTTTCTCATTCCAACTTCCAGGAAAATCTATAACACAGGCTCTGAGCATATCTTCCAGTGTCTGAATAGTTCGCTTCGACTGTCCATCTGTTTGGGGATGAAAAGCTGTACTAAAACGTAACTCGGTCCCCATAGCTTTTTGTACACACTCCCAGCACGTGGAAGTAAATCTGGCATCTCTATCGGAAACTATAGACTTTGGCACTCCATGTAGCCTAATAATATGAGTCACATACAACTGTGCTAATTTCTTCAACGTGAAAGTTGTCCTCATGGCTATGAATCATGCCGTATTGGTCAGTCTGTCAACAATTACCCAAATAGCATCATACCCTTTTCTGGTCTTGGGAAGTCCTACCACGAAGTCCATGGTAATTTGTTCCCATTTCCATTCTGGAATTTCTAAGGGTTCTAATTTTCCACCTGGATGTCTATGCTCGGCCTTTACTCTTTGACAAGTCAGGCATCGGCTCACGTATTCTGCAATATCTTTCTTCATCCCTTTCGACCAAAACTGTATCTTGATATCTTTATACATTTTGCTGGCTCCAGGATGAATAGAATATGGGGTTTCATGACTTTCTGCCATGATTCATCTTCTCAACCCTTCAGTAGCTGGAACACAGATTCTTTTTCGATACAAAAGCATTCTATCTGTGGACATGTTTATATCTGATTCTTTGTTTGCTGATGCTTCTTCTCAAAGTTTCATTGCTATTGGATCCTGCTTCTGGGCTTTCTTAATATCTTCATACAGACAAGATTCTAACCTTAAGGCTATCAACCTTCCAATTATTAACTCCAATTGAAGGGAGTTAATTTCTTACTGTAAGGCTCTGGGTAGCTCTTCTATGGATAGTTTATGTGGTATGGTTGATTTTCTACTTAGTGCGTCTGCTACTCGGTTAGCCTTTCCTGGATGGTAGAGAATTTCACAGTCATAGTCTTTCACTAACTCTAACCATCTTCTCTGACGCATGTTTAACTCCTTCTGTGAGAAGTATTTCAAACTCTTGTGCTCAATAAAGATTTGACACTGAGCTCCATATAAATAGTGTCACCAGATTTTGAGTGCGAACACTACAGTAGCAAGTTCTAAGTCGTGCGTAGGACAATTCCTCTCATGATTCTTTAACTAGCACGACGCATAAGCTATCACCTTATTATTCTGCACGAGTAAAGCTCCTAGACTTATCTTTGAAGCATCGCTATAAATCATGAATTTTTCACCCTCTGTAGGTAAAGTAAGGATAGGAGCACTCGTTAGTCGCTTCTTCAGCTCTTGAAAGCTTCTTTGACACTCTGGTGTCCACTGGTATTTCTTTTCTTTACGAGTGAGAGCAGTGAGAGGTGCAGCTACTCTTGCAAATCCTTTTACAAATCTCTTGTAATACCCGGCTAGTCCTAAGAAACTTCGTATCTTAGTTATAGTCTTAGGAGTAGGCCACTCATTAATTACCTCTACTTTGACTGGATCTACTGCTATGCCTTTCCTTGTCACCATATGTCCAAGGAAATGCACTTTACCCAACCAAAACTCACACTTAGAGAACTTTGCATATAGCTGATGGCTTTTCACCGTGTGAAGAACAACTCTTAGATGCTCCTCATGCTCTTTGTGAGTTTTCGAATATCTAAGTATGTCATCGATAAACACGATAACAAAATTATCAAGAAACTCCTTGAAGACTCTATTCATTAATTCCATGAATGCTGCTGGAACATTAGTCAATCCGAACAGCATCACTAAAAATTCATAGTGATCGTATCGAGTCCTGAACACTGTCTTAGGAATATCGCTCTCCCGGATTCTCAACTGATAATAGCCTGAACGTAAATCAATGTTTGAAAAGACTACTGCTCCCTTTAGCTGGTCGAATAGGTCATCAATCCTAGGTAATGGATACCTATTCTTGATGGTAACCTTATTCAACTCCCTATAATCAATACACATCCGGAGAGTTTCGTCCTTCTTTTTGACAAATAACACTGGGGCACCCCAAGGGGAATAACTTGGCCAAATAAACCCCTTGTCTAACAATTCCTTTAACTATATTTGCAGCTCTTTTAATTCGACCGGAGCCATATGATATGGAGCCTTAGAAATTGGGGCAGTTCTTGGCATGATTTCAATTTCAAATGAAATCTCTCTTTTTGGGGGTAACCCTGGCAACTCCTCTGGAAATACATCAAGAAACTCGTTGACAACTGGAACCTCTTCTAGTTGCAATCCCTTTTTTTCAATCACATCAGTGACATATGCCAAGTATCCAACACAGCCACTAGCTATTAGCTTTTTCGCTCTCATTGCATTAATTAACATCTTCTTTGATTGACGGGATGTATCGACATATTCAAAACTTTCCATGTCGTCCGATCAAAAGACTATTTTTCACTTCCGACAATCAATGGTGGCTTGGTATTTTCCCAGGAAATCCATTCCTAGGATCACATCATAGTTGACGATCTTTACTATGATCAGATCGACATATAGCTCCCTATTTGGTATAATTACCGACACATGACGTAACCAGTAATTTGATAGCATCACTTCCCCTGAAGGTAGAGCTGTCGTAAAAATCATTCTTATAAGGTCTTTAGCATACCCTAGCTTATCAGCAAATTTATGGGATGCAAAAGAATGTGCGGCTCCTAAATTAAAAAGGACACATGTCACGTGGTTAAATACAGAAATCTGACCTGTAACCACATTGGACGTTCCTGCTTCAGCATCCTCTTTGGTAAAAATAGTGACACGAGCGTCTAGTCGTGAAGTTGGTTCTGGCCGCTCAGACCATACTGGTGGCACTCCTGAAGGTCCTTCTATCCTTCCTTGTAGGGCATGAGCTTGAGGTGGTTGCTTATGTGGAGGATATTGTTGGTGCTGCTGTACTGGCCCTAGAATATTCTGGTGGTTCATTAGACAATTCTTTGCAAAATGCCCTTCTCTTCCGCACTGATAACACGCTGTAATGCCAATTTTCCATTGGCCTAGATGCCTCCTTCCACATGTAGCACATATGGGAAAACTCGGCCCTGAGCCCTGACTAGTCTTCCATTGTTGGTTACGGGTATCTTGACTCCTATTTCCTGAGAAATTTCCCTTTCTTTTACCCTGTTGTGATTGGGAGCCTTGAGGGTTAGACTGGTTTGGTCTGTTCTGGCTAGATTTACTGCCCTATCTTATCTGTATCCCTACTTGTGCTGATTTAGCAAGGATCTTCTCTTTCTTTTTGGCTTCCCATACTTTCCCTCTTTCCTCTTTCTACCTAAGCAAATGATATTAAGCCCTGAGGGCTCTGCTGACACAGTCTACCATTGAAGTAGGTGGTATTGGCCCACTGTCAACTACTACTACTTTCTCTGGTCTGAACATGCCAATCATTTTCTGAATCTTCTCTCTCTCTGTTGGCACTACATATGGGCATAATCTGGATAATTGATCAAATTTCCTGCACACTTCACTCACTGACTGGTTTCCCTGCTTTAATTCAGCAAATTCTTTTTGTTGGCGGCGGAGTGCAGCTGGATCATAGTATTTTTGGTTAAATTCTTCAAGATATTCTTCCCAAGTCATGTTGGTAACATCTCTCCTCATATGTACAATATCCCACTAAAAACGAGCATCCTTTTTCAGCACGAAGGACGCACACAAAATCTTCTCTTGATCATTTAAATTCATGAAATCAAGGATTTGTTGCAGTGAAGAAAGCCACTCCTCTGCTTCGAGTGGGTCTATCGAACCCTCAAACTCCGGCGGCTTCATCCGACAGAATCGTTCATATAAGGGTTCCTGATTCACCCTCGATTGGGGCTGCTGAACTTCTGGGGTAATTGGTGGCTCTGCTAGTACTATTTCAGCTGCCTGAGAAGCATTGCCCTCTTCTGGGGCTTGTCTTTGTTGTTCTATAGTGGAAAGTCGCTGTCTTAATTCTGCATTTTCTTTCATTTGGTTTTCGAGGAGAGCTTGTACCTCCTCCAACCTCTCAGCTAAGGTAGGGCGTCGACCTCTTCTGGCACTCATTTTGATCTCTTTCCTTTAATCTTCTTTCTTCTAATCTTGCAAAATAACCAATCATTAGATTTCTCATGATAAATTTTTGGAATTTTTAAGCAGGAATTTTTAAACATGTCATTTACTGCAAAACATACACCACAAAACATCTCATATCATTCCATGGCATTTTCTTACATCATACACGGCATACACAACATCTGTCTTAACTATTCCATACATATACACATATATACATATTCACATATAGAGCATATTTATACTCTTCTTAGGATTCGACTATTTTATTCATCTTGCCCTGTCAGAAATTCTTTAGGGTCTTCATCCTCTTCCTCTGAATCATCACCAGTAGTTGTTCCCTAATTACAGGTTCTATTCCATCCTTGACATGATGGCCCAGCCTCGTGATCATTGGCCATAGGGGGTGGTCTGTATAAACATGTCAGTACCCCTTCTTCATGAGTCTGCTCCCACTGATACTTTTCTAAGCATTCTCTTGTTTGCGCTCTCTCAATCCTGATGGTGATAGCAACAAAGTCACGTCGAGGAATGGAATGGAGTAGACTTACTCTACATTTTAGCTCTGGAGTGAGTCCTTTCCAAAACATCTCACGGAAATCCTCATCAGAGAAGTTTGAAAACGGGCACTTTTTAACCACATTTTCCCCGAATCATACTGCATATGTCAGTACGATGTCCCCTGGTCCCATCTGAAACCTCTCGATCCTCCGTAAATAATCTCTAACATCGGTTATCTGAGGTAATGTCGGTGGTGCACTCTCCTCTCTAGCTGGAGGTACTAGGGTCGGTTCTGGGCTCCTCTGAGGAAATTACTGTCTCATAACTCAATAAAAATCAGCCCAGTTTAGCCTTAATAATGCCTCCTGGTCACAGTACTCCCAATAAACTCGGGCATCTCCCTGGAAAGTACTCACTGCTAGAATGACATAGTAATCTTTGTCGATATCGCACGATCGACAAATCAGCTCACAGCGTGCAACCAATCATGTACTGGTGGAGACTGATGTCCTTCATCGAAACTAGGGGGCAAACAGGCTCTAAATGCCCGTGTAGCTTTGGCCGATACCCTGGACCCAATATGGTCTCGACCAGCTACTAATGGTATATCAACCACTACTGGTGGAGGGGTTGGTGCCCTAACAGTGGCCTATGCCTCTCTGGAACTAGATGGATTAGCTGGTGCCGCAGATGGTACCGTCGATTGTCTGGGTGGACGTGGTCTAATAATGGGCCTAGTCTACACCTTCGGAGGACCCCTACCTCGGTATGAATATGGTCGGTAATGATGTGGCCTCGTCATCTCACTCCTACATAAAGTGCACTCTACATAAATAAACGTGCTACTAACATAAAATAAATTTAACTTACTTAGATTGACAAACGGGATGCACATCGGGCCTTGAGGAATATGGTCTACTGCTCTGATACCAACTGTGGCGCCCCGCCCTGAAATAAGGCTACAGTACTAGCACAGTAGAGCTCTAAAGTCCACTATGGTAGACCATTACCTCAATGGGTCATCGGCATCTTACTTATAACTTGATCTTGTTAACTTACTAATCGTAGTTAGAATAATTTTTAATCTGAAAACTAAGGGATTTTTTTTTTAAAACGACTGGTGATTGTAAACTGTAAAAATATAAACAACATAAAACATAGGATATGCTACTAGTATACTGGTGGTACATGATTTACATGATGATGTATTTTTAAAA
Organism: Antiaris toxicaria; assembly: GCA_035233585.1. Lineage (NCBI taxonomy): Eukaryota > Viridiplantae > Streptophyta > Magnoliopsida > Rosales > Moraceae > Antiaris > Antiaris toxicaria. Next base: position 52,152,652 of record CP141153.1, read on the forward strand.
TACAACTTAAAATCTGTTTCCAAAATAACACTTTTAATCTACTCAAACTCTACTCAGCGGAAAACAGCAGCAGGACCATTCCCCATGCCCAACCCTGAAGGTAGATGCAACACCGCTCCTCGTCTAATCCATTGTCTACTGGTGCACAGGTTTTTTACCTGCAACATGAATAAACTGGTGAGCGACAGGCTCAGTAAGTTCAAACATACATGCAAAAACATAAATCACAAAATCCTGTAAATGAATAGTATTTTGACTTTTGATCATAAATAGTAAGGTTGACTTTGACTGGTACTATTCACGTCAACTGGTATCTAAACTACTGTATAATCTATTAGTACGTTTTATGCTCTGTTATGATTGTTCTGAAATCTTAAGTGTGTATCTGTTACTGAATTCTACTATTGGGCTCCTGAATTGGTCGTATCGTAATACGTGCTATACTGAGAGGGACTCTTGGGAGCAACCCACTGGCCAATCCTCTACAACTTGAATATATCAGACATCCAAACCTGGGACTTGTCACCAATAGTTTGGAGTCTTATTATAACTGTAACTGAATCTGAGAAACCTCCACCTGTGTGGGAGGCCGGTACACCAATAATGATTTAATTACTGAATTTCTGGTGGTTCCTAACCGGTGGCAATTTTGCTACCTCTTGGGTCTGGAACTCTTTGTAATTTTATTATGTAATTTATTCTATAGTTTTCTTAAGATTTTATATCCTATGTTAGTGGGCCTACCGCACCTGACTACTAAATTTTTGTCATCTATATCACAGAAGCATACTGAGTAACTTCATGCTGCAGGTAAATAAATGTCTGAACTTACCTGATATTTTACTATCAATTCCTTCCCTGAATTAACTGGCTTGCTTAATTCGCCTTTTGGTCGCTTTCCTATAACCGAAATAAATTACAGTTATTTTTACTATTCACTTCATATCCAAAATGCTATGAAATTATAAACTATTTGACTGAAACTCTTAATTATCCATTTTAGGATTCAAATTTTAAATTCTAGAATCTTTCTGCTACATAAACTACTATCCCGGGCTTTGATATCACTTTTCTGAACATTTTGATCAAAATGACCATTTTGCCCCTGACATGACTATAGACTAGGAAATCCCTGTTTTATCATTTTATCTGACCTTTCTAATCCCAAAAATCTTAAAATAACATTCCTTAGGTTTTCTTAAGCCTTTACGACATTTTCTGTGAAAACACTCAGGTTACTATTCACCCGACCCTCGAGTGGTACTATTCCGACCCTCGGGGTCGTTTCTCATTTTTCTAGCCTTTTGGGACCTCAAATGACTATTTTTCATGTTATATTATCATCCCTTATTCTCCTCTCTAGCTTAGGGTTTCGAGGGGCTCGGGTTTTTGGTTCCTGACCCTACTTTTACCTCTCGTTTACCAAATTGCCCTTCGGGTGTTCTGAAAATTTCAGCAACATTTTCGCTAAAATTCTAGCTTCCCGGCGTTTAGGAAACATCTTAAAACCATCTATCCTATTCTACCCTGTCAAGTACTATACCATAAGCCTAATTTTACGTAAAAGTTACAAACTTTTTACGTAAAATTTCATCACAAAGTTGACTCATTTTTGATGGAATTTCAACCCTTTCTTTACCACTTTTAAGCCCGGTTTTTATACTCAAAGCACCCATTACATAACTCAACAAAACTTTCTTATTTTCCACTAACTCATACACGGTTTTTCTATAAAAACCTAAAACAAAATTTTTGTTTTCTAACTCAATTTCTTCTCATTTGCTTTCCACATTAACACATTCAAAATTTTCACCACAAAAACCCTAACATAACTCTTCAAGTTTCATGCATTCTCCACGGATTTTCCTTGGAAATTAAGTCTCAAAATTTTGGTATATTTCATTTTTTTCTTTCTTATTTTCTACTCAAAATTAACATCACATTTACCATATGAAATCAACAACAAAAAGTCTCATTTCTCCTCATCATTCTACACGGTTTTGGATCGAAAAACCAACACTAACATTGAAAGTTTTTCAATCACATTTCATCTATTTCTTTCTTCACATTTCCACATGATTTTCAACATCAAAAATCAACCAAAATAACATGAAAACTTCATCATTCCAAACCTTAATAACCCACGGTTTTGATGAAGGAAAAACACACACATAACTTGATTTTTTCATGCACTTATTCCTTGTTTCACTTAACCACAAATTATTCACACAATTTCAACCAAAATGCATGAATCAAAAACTGATTTTTCTCACTTCAATTCAGCCCATATCACACGGTTTTTCTTCATGAAATACAAGAAGAAATGGTGCTAAAAATGAAGGTTTACCGTACTTGCTTGATAGCTTGATTCTTGTGATGAATTTTCCATTCTTTCTTGCACAAATCTTGAAGAACAATTTGAGCTTTCTCTAGGGGTGATGCACGGCTTCAATGGTGGCTGAAAACCAGAGTTTTTTCTGGTTTCTAATGGCTAAAAACCATCCCTTTAAACAGCCAAAAAGGAGGGACCAAATTGCAAAGAATTTAAGGGTATTTTAGCAAACTTTTTGTGTCATTTCTCTACTCTTTAGGGGCTTTTTGGCAATTAACCAAAAAGGACCAGATTTTATCTGATTTTTGGCCTAAAAATTCGACACATTTCAGCCCTAGAAGATTCAAGAATTTTACCTAAGCTTCCGTTGACTTTTCTAGTTGACTTTACATCTTAACTATTGATTTTTCTTGACTTTAAACCCTGGCCCTTGGATTGGAATGTATTCTTACATCCATTCAAAGGTAAACACCCAATCGTTGACTTCTTATGTATATTTTGGGTCAAACTTTTGACCAAAAGTCAAACCGAAGATTTTTGTACTGAAATCGCGTAGGCAAGTTCCTGAGGTTGTTCGCGCGATCGGTTTTCCTTATTTCGCTCCGGTTTGCCTAAAAATCATTACCGTAAGTATTTCATCTTTTAATGGTTTACAGCATATTACGAAAATTTTCGAAACTGAAAAGGCATTATTTGCCCGATTTCGGTTCAATAAAATTTCCCGTTTCTAAACACTCTCTTGTCTGCACTGTCCGAATATTTCTGTGCCTTCTAAATTATATCAAAACATATATTTTACAGTTTTTCACAAGAAAATCACAGAGTATGCTGGTTATACAAAATTTCTAGAAACAGTAAAATTTTGCGATTATGATACAAACCGCTGCCGGTCAGTGTCGGTCAACGGTGGTCAACGCAGGTCAACGGTGGTCAATGGCGACCCGGACCTGAAAAATTGAAGAATGGCCAATTGGCCTATTTTCGACGTTTCAGAAATGTCCGTGGCATCCTAATTGCAAGATGAAATTTCAAAAGCGAAGAACAGAGAAAAAAAGTTTGTGCACGCGAGACCGAACTGTTAGTTTGATCGTCGATGGGACGATTTCGATAGTGATTTCGGTCCTTCATTCCTAAATTTATGTTTTGGAATGATTATGTATTAATTATGTACTTTTACATGTGAAATTGTAAGAAAAATGGACTATGTGTATGAAAAATAGTCAAATAAGAAAATGTGAAAAATGTAAAGATTTTTACGTAAAAGTTGAATTTTATATAAAAATATAATCCTCTGGTATAGTACGTGGTAGAATAGAATTTGGTTAGATGGTTTCGAAGCGTTTCCTAAACGCCGGGAACCCAAAAATTAAGGAGAAATGCTGCCGAAATTTCAAAAATGGCACAAAGGGTATTTTAGGAACCGAAGGGTAAAAATATGGTCAGGATGGAAACCCGAGCCCCCTCGATGATTTAGGCCTGAAAAAGAGGATTAACGACCTAGGGTCAGAATAGTGCCACCCGAGGATCGATGAATAGTGATCCGAGCATTTCGGCATTTAATGCTGAAAAAAAAAACTCAAAAACGCTTAAGAAAAATGATTTTATGATTTTTGGGTTTAGAAAATCCAGTCTAAGCCATAAAATGAAAATGATATGACCCAAAGACCTGTTAGGAGCAAAACGTTCATTTTGACCGAAAATTTCAGGGATGATAGAAAAGGGCCCTAATGGACTTAAAATGGTTTAATTAAGATTCTAAGGTCCAAAACTAAATAGCAAATCAAAGAAAAGCAAGGTTATGATTAAAAAATCCTGTTAGGGGAAAAATGATAATTTTGCCAAATGTTTGGAACAAAATGGTAATTTTTCCAAGAGTAGACAGAAAAGTTATAAATGGGATAATAAACCCTAAATTCATGATTATGAAATGAAACGTATAATTTTTACTTTTTATTAAGTTTTATGTATGATTTAAGTAACGAAAATAACCGTAAATATTTTGATTATAGGAATCCGATACAGACGCGATAAAGGGACGTCTACAGACCAAGTAAGTACGAAAGGAGATACGAGCAGAAGTATCACTAAGTTTGAACATTTAATTGACTGCAACATGAATAGACTATTATGTCTAAGTGTCGTATGTGGTAAGCTTTAAATATTTCTATGTCTGCAACATGTATGGACTTTTATGTGTTATATGTTGCAAGTTCAAGCATTTAGTTGACTGCAACATAAATTGACATGTTTATATCTACATGTTATATGTAGTAAGTTCAGACATTTTATTGTCTGTTACATGAAATTACGTAATATGTTTATATGTTATGTATGAAATGTAAAGTATATATGTAAGGTGTTATATGCACAAAGATGTATTTAATAAAATACACACAATGAAAGAAAGACATGAGAAGTGTTCTAGACCATGGAGACAATGATAATGCCCCCTGGTTAGAACCATATGAAAGACAGTAAGGAAAGACAAGAATCAGCAAAATAATAAGACTAAAACTTTAAACGTTGGATGTTTATGTGTTAGGTCTAAGTCAAACATGAATTGACTTTTATGTTTAAGTGTTATATACAGTAAGTTCGGGCATTTAATTGTTTGCAACATGAACTTACTGGACATATTTATGTGTTATGTGTTCTATATGCGGCATGTAAGTTTAAATATTTCCATGCTTGCAACATAAATGAACTGGTCATGTTTATGTGTTTTATGTGCAATTTTAGTGCCAAGATACTATGATTTGACTGTTACGAAAGTCATGTTATGAACCATGCGTTATGTCTAAGTCAAATGTAAATTGACTTGACATGTTTATGTTTGTGTGTTACATTTTATAAGTTTAGACATTTATCTGTTTGCAGCATGAATTTACTCAGTATGCTTATGTGATATAAATGACAGAAATTTAGTAGTCAGGTGCTGTATGCACACTAACATAAGAGATAAAATCTTAAGAAAATTACAAAATAAACTACAGAATAATTTATAGAGTCCTAGACCCAGGAGGCAGCATAAATGCCACCAATCAGGAACCACAAGAAAATCAGTAACTAAATCAGTATTGGCGTACCGGCCTCCCACACAGGTGGAGGTTTTTCAGATTCAGTATTGTTAGGACTCCAAACTGTCGGTGATACGTCCTAGATTTGGAAGCCTGATGTAGTTAGATTGTAGAGGATTGGCTAGTGGGTCGCTCCCCAGAGTCCCTCTCAGTCATGCACACATTACGGTATGACCAATCATGGGGCCCAAAATCAGAACGTAATGAAAGATAAAGACTCAAGGAAAAAAAAAAATATGCAGTCCATAAACGAGCATAAGATATACTAACACTATGAATACCGATGCAGTCAAAGTCACTGTTCACAGTCAATGATACTGTTCACAGGCGACAGTACTGTTCATGGATAGAGTTACTATTCATAATGAATAGTAATATAAAAGCAATGCATGTTATTTATTTTGTTGATGATCCATGTTATGTTTGATGTTAACGATATTTAAGCATATGTAAGTGTATTTACGATGCTTAAGTACATTTACAAAGTTTTACGTATTTAAATATGATAAGTATATTCATGATATTAAATGTAAAAGTATTTTCACAATAACAAGTGTGTCAAATATATTATATTTGTGACATTAAGCTTATGTTCAATATGCTATGTTTAAATCATGATATGTTCACATGGATAAGCATGAAATTCTGTTTAGTTATTATAGGGCTCCTAAACTGTGGCGGCCCGCCCTTCGTAGAGATCATACAATACTATTACAGTTAAGCTTCATAGCTAACTGCGATAGATTGTACTCTCATGGGTCGCCGGCTAATCTATCTCTCTTTAAAACATGACATTTTTGGGGGATTTTAAAAAAAAAAAAAACATAACATAAAACATTATCCACTAATCACTTTGTTTACAAGTACAAAGTAATTTACATAAAATAGTACTTTTGTAAAATATATATTATTACAAAAGAACTGTTTCTTTTTCCTTTCTTCGTTAATGCTCAACGGAAAAACTCTGGCAGAACCATATCCCTTGGCTTCCCATCCCATTTGACACTCGCTATCCCGTCCGCCATCCAGCCATACAAAGCTAGTGAGCTGGTTGGTTACCTACAACATTAGTAAAACTGGTAAGCTGCAGGCTCAGTAAGTTAAAACATGCAAGAAATAGAATTTCTATGAATAGTACTATTTATCATGAATAGTAATTTGACCACTATTTATCATGAATAGTAACTTTGACCACAACACAGTATATCAACAGTACATTAACCACGGTGTTAGTACTCTCACGAAACTGTCTTCTACCCAATTATGGCATAGTTTCAGTTTTAGATAATTATCTTTATTTATTTCTGGTTTTGAGCTCATGTTAGCCGTACCATTTTAGTGCGCATGACTGGGAGCGGTACATTAGTGCTGACCTCCACAGCCTTAATCTCATCATCATAGCCCCGAACGCAAAGTTATACATGACTGGGAGTAGTACATTAGTACTGACCTCCACAGCCTTAATCTCATCATCATAGCCCCGAAGGCAAAGTTTACCTCCCCGTACGGAAGGCTGGTACGCCAAAAGTGGTTTCATTACCAACTTTTTAAAGTTATAACCCAGCGACTTCATATTGCCCCATGGTTAGGAATGGTTCACATTTTAATTTCACGTGAGTGAGTTTCATTAACCTCGCTCTAGTGGCCGAAGCACAATTTATTATGTGTCCCATTTTTAATAGTGCCCGTAGCACATTTCGTCTCTTTCTCTATTCTATAATAGTGCTCGTAGCACATATATACCTAACTTATAGTTAGTACATCAAAGTTAGCAATAACAATGTTACATGTTGCAGACAAGTAAATGTCTGAACTTACCTTATCCGTTTCTTCTCTTTTTTTCCTTCCTGGATCTTTAATCGCTCTCCCTGTGGGTCGATTTTGGGATCCTACAGAAAAAACCTTGTCTGTTAATTTCATTTCCATTTATAGCTTTTATTTTTTTATTAAAAAGCTTAAATAAAACCTAATTATAACTTTTTAGGCTTTATTTCTCATTTTTCCCATTTTTCTCAACTTTTAAAAAATTACAATTTTGCCCCTGTATTTTGGCAAAATTACAATTATGGCCCTAATGGGATTTTCTCGATCTAGACTGTACTTTTGGCTCTCAGGAACTTTTCTGACTCTTTTCTCATTCATTACTGGGTTCGTTTCTATTTTATTTCCATTTTTCACCTTCCCGACCCTCGGGAAGCACTATTCCGACCTTTACGTGGGTTTAGCGATTTTCTCTCGTTTCGGAGCCTCAAATGAACGTTTTACTAATATTTAAAACGTTCATCGAGACTTTCCTGATTTAGGTCTTCGAGGCTTAGATTTTCCGTACCTGACTCGGACCTTTATTTCGTTTCCCAAAAACGCCCCCCCCCTCAGGGTCGGTTTTTTTTTTCTTCAGTTTCACTCGCGTTTTGCATTTTTAAAGGGACGGATTACTATTCATGAACCACCCCTTAGGCTTCCCTTATTCAATTTTCCTCAAGGGACTCTCGATTCCCTTTTTGCCCTAAATGCTATTTTTTGAAATTTCGGCAGCATTTCGACGTAAATTTAAGGCTACCGGCGTTAGGTATGCCTCGAACCATGTGTACCTACCACGTACTATACTAAAGTCCTGTTTTATGTGAAACTTTCCCAAACTTTTACATAAAAGCTCACAAATTTAACAATTCACATTTCCATACAATATTAACAAAATTCTTTCAATATTGCCCTTAGTTTTAGCCACGGTTTTCCTATCCAAAACCTAGCCAAAACTTTTGAATTCTTTAACCAAATTTTAGGCTATTCAAAGGCTATTACCTAGCACATTTTCAAGCATTTTCCATGCATTTTACAACATAATTCTTAGGGTCTTTTAACCATTCATACCCTACGACCACTTTAGGTAAAAGCATGCATAACATTTTGTTTCATGCTTTCAAGCTCATAACCAACATTTCCATAATTCAATGCATAATTTAAACTATCCAAACATCAAGTTAATCATGCAAAAATGTTCACCAAACCCTAACCATATCACACAGCCACTTTAGGGCTATTAGATACCAAAATTTTTCCAAGCTTTTTAACCATGCAAATCATGCTTTCCTTTAATCCAAAACATGATTTAAAACATCCCAACACTTAATTAACAACAATCTATGAACAAACACACAAGGTAAGCCACGAATTTACCATTGAAAAGCCAACCAAAACTTTGTTTTTCTTTAAACAAAATACATGGTTTTTCTACTAATCACACCCTTAACAAAACCCAAGTACCAAATCAACCAAAACCAACCTAAAAATTTTCATCCTTCACACCATTTAACCCATGGATTTTTCAAGGAAAAAGCTAGAGAAAATGCAAACCAAAGATAGCTACCTTGATTTCTTGCTTCCCTTGACTTCAATGAAGATTTTGCTACCACTTTGGTGAAGGAAGTTTGAATTTTTAGCTTGGTTTCTCTTGGGTGCTCACGGTTTGATCTAGGGAGCACTTAGAAAAATTTTTTTGGCTTTCTTTCTCTTTGAATTAGCTACGGATTCACTAAGCACAAAGGCAACTGACTCTTTTTGTTAAAGAACCCAATTAATTAGGCTTTCCACCAATCAAATTTCAACACTTTTCTGGCCAAATACTTTCCCATTTTTGCCAAAATTAATTTGGCTAAATTTGGCCAAATCTAGGCCTTTAGATCATAAAGCAAATTGATCTTAGCCATTAACGCCACCAACCACCACATTTTACACATTTAATAAATGGCTTAAATGATGTCATAAATGCAAAATCAAAAGTTTGACTTTGACTTTACTACTCATATTAATTCGACTACTTTTTGACCAATGTCGGATTGTGCCGAAAATTTTCTGGAATCATTCCGGTGGGTTCCTGAGGTCTCTGGTGCAGTCGGATCAATTTATACTGCTTTCGTTTGATCAAAATCAATCCCAGAAGTTTTTCGTCTTTTAGTTCACCATAGGCACCGGTTAGGGTTTTTAATGTCGTTTTGACACCGTTTCACCCATTTTGCTTTGGCAAATCTTTCTCAACACCGAATTTTTATCCATCAACATTGTCAGAACATTTTAATACATTCTAAACAATATAAATTTATTTATTTCACTCTTTAAACAGTACAAGTTGTCACACATATACAATTGTACTTTTTCTTCCGAGAATGCCAGAATTTCCCGGTTGTCACATTCACCCCTCTTTATAAAATTTTCGTCCCCAAAAATTAGAACAAGTTGGGGTATAAACTCCTCATCTCGGTTTCACATTCCCACCTAGCTTCTTCAATGTTGTGATTTTTCCACAAAATCTTCACTAGTGGGATTGTCTTATTCCGCAGTACTTTCTCTTTATGAGCCAGTACTCGAATAGGTTGTTCTTCATATGTGAAATCCTCATGGATCTGAATAAGTTCATGCTTCAACTGTGACGACCAGAGAATTCTAGCAATGTAACTTAGTTTAATCTAGGGTTTTCTATGAGTTCTGTAAGCAAGAATGTAAAAAAACACTATGTTTGTAATTAGACAAATTATAGTGTTGATAGTAATAAATAGATGTTTTGGAGGAATTAAAATCTCCCAAAATAAGTAGAGAATAAAGTATATGAGTAAGAAAGTGATTTCAGGCCAAAACGCTCAAAAAGGAGTAGTTTCGGTATCCGAACAGTGTAAAGATAAGAATATGGCAAGTCAGAGTAAGAGCACAGTAAGAAAAGTAATTTAGGGTTTTTAAGAGTTTTAAGACAGTATTAGAATAATTTAACAGTACGGATGGCTAGATAAGTCCTCCGGAATGTCACCCCAGAAATTTTGTCATCTTTGGTAAAATGATGAAGCATTTTGGGGCCAAAGAAACCAAGATATTACCCTAGGTAAAACCTAAGGTTACTAAAGGATGAAAAACTTCGTCATTGATTTTTAGCCCAACGACAGTAGAATAAAGTAAACCGATCACACAGGAGGCGTCAGAAACCCGCCTACGCGATTTCAGTAAAATTTGGTTCGGTTTGACCTTTGATCAAACTTTGACCTATGGATTAATTAGATGACATCATGGATGATGTCATAATTAGGAATAAGAAATTAGAAGAAAAAGGGTGGTAGGTAGGATGAGTGGCTAAGATTAAAGGTAAGTAAGATCAAGGGCTAAGATTAAGCCAAAAATATAAAGTTGAATTTTTTTAAAAATTTTGTGGATAAGGGCTGAATAGGTCGGTTTTACAGCTGGCAAGACAGTCAAAATAATTATGTTTTGACCCCAAAAATTTTACAAATAAACCCTTAAAAAATTTGCTAAAAAGTCCCTAAAGAAAATTTCTAAAAAGCCCTCCTTTTTGGCCTCCCTTTATAAAAACGTTTTTGGCTTCATGAAATCAAAATTTTTTTCTGAAATTACAGCCCCTTTGCTGCCCTTTGAAGCCGTGACTCTTCCCCTCCATTGAGCTTGAGTTTCTTCAAAGTTTGGTGTCAAAATCTTAAGCAAAGTTCTTCCTAAGCAAGTATTGAGTAACATAGCAAGGTAAGCTTGAAATTTCAAGCTTTTCTTTGGTATTTTGAAGCAAAAATCCATGGCTATGTTGAGTAGAAAGGAATGAGAAAGGTTTAGTTCAAACCTTGTTGTTTAAGGTTAATTAGTTTGCATGATAGTTAAAGAGTAATTTAGAAGCTTGAAACAAGAATTTTTCATGTTAGTTTTGTGAGGAACCCGTGGCTAAGTGTATGGGTTCAAAGAATTTCAAGTTTGGTTTAATTAAATTGTTGTTTTAAAGTGTGTTTTGATATGTAAAACAACTAGAAAGAAAATTTAAAAGCTTAAAACCAAAGTGGGATTCGGTTTGTTTCAAGAAAAACTGTGTATGTTACTAGGGTTTGGAAAGAATTCTAAGTTGGTTTTGGTTGATTTAAACATGTGTTTCAATGTGTAAAATGTTTAGAAAGAAAAGTTAAAAAGTTTCTAAAAAGAAACCATGTATACCTAGTGTGAAGAACATGTAAAAATCATGTGATTTTAGTGTTGTGGTAAGTTAGAATGATGTAGAAGATAAGTTTGTGTAAGTGGTTGAATTGAAAACCAAAGTTTGGTTAGGATTTGGCATAAAAACCCGTGACTTTATAAAAGGATTTCAATAAGAATTTTAGTTGGTTTTGGTATTGAATATGCCTTAAAAACCAAGAAGAAAAGTAAGAGAAAGAATGCTTGAAAGAAAGAAATTTTGGTGTTGGAAACCTAAACTAAAACCGTGGCCTAAGTGATTGAAAAATAAAGACTTTGTGTGTGAATTGTACAATGAAAGTGTGGAAAGTTTTTACGTAAATGTTTAGAAAATTTTGCATAAAATAGGCCTCTGGTATAGTACGTGGCAGGTTTAGATTAGGATAGATGGTTTTGAGGTGTTTCCTAAATGCCGAAAACCTAAAATTTAAGCGGATGCTACCGAAATTTTTAAAGCGGCATTAACGGCATTTCAGGAAACGAGTGATAAAAATATGCTCGAAAATGAAAACCGAGATCCCTCGGTACCTTAGAGTTAAAAGTAAGAAAGCAGGTCTAGTAGAATAGTAAACCAACCCCAAAAATCTAAAATGCCGAGAGGACCGAAAAAAAAATAACATCAAGGGCGTTTTGGGTAACAAGGGTAAGTTTAGGGTCGGGATGAAAAAAAAACCGAGCCCTTGGAGAGCTAGGTCGGGAAGAGAATAAGAAACATTTTTAAGATTAGTGAAAAGCTCGTTTGAAGCTCCGAAACGCTAGAAAAACGAGCCATGACCCCAAGGGTCAGAACAGTACCACCCAAGGGACGGGTGATAATTAAACAGTGTAATTGCAACAATTAAGTTGTAAAAATTTACCGAGACCTAGAAAAGATTGTTTTAAGATTTTAGGGACTCAGAAAATCCCGTTTAAGCACCAACATGAGAATGTTACGACCCCAAGACCCGTTAGGGGCAAAATGGTCATTTTGACCAAAAAGTCTAGAAAAGTCAAGAAAGGGGCATTAAACCCTCCAGTTAGCTATTTTATGGTTCTCAGACTTAGGGAACCCAGTCTAAGCAGAAAAATAGAAACGCCCCCGGCCCAATTACTATTCACGTGTATGGTACTATTCATCGTCAAAATTTACTATTCACCCAGTTTACCAAAATTTTCGAAGTGCTCGGAAATGGTTGCTAGAGCGCTAGAAAAGTCTAAACAGAATCATTAGGACTTTAAATGTCGTTATAAGACTTTAATTAAGATTTTAAAAACTAAATTTCAGATTTTAGTATAATAAAGTCAGTTAATGAAAATGTATTAACTGATGACATTATGTCTTTACGAAATTCAACTAGAGACAGGCAAAGGAGTTCGATGGACCACAGAAGTTTACACTCGCACAAGTGATATAAGTACAGATATTTAATTGTCTACTCACGAATATATACACATTTAAGTTATTCAGTTTGTGACATGATACTAACATGTTCACGAGAATAGTTAAGCAAGATTAGATAAAGAAAAGAGGAATAAGAAAAGTCCAATAATAACACTTAAAAGTTAAGGTTGGCGTACCGGCCTCTCCAGTTTTAAGGTTAAAAGATAGCCTCCACCCCAGTTGTGTGGCGCTGCCTCGTTAATAATGAGGTAGTTGATGGCTTAACTTGCTACCTATAGGTAGTAGTCCAGAGATGACCTTAGGGTTGATTGGTGGGTCACTCCCCTGATCCTCTATTGGTCTGTGTGCACTAGGTACGTCCAACCACGGGCCCACAAGTGAAAGATTAAGTAAGATAAAGTAAAGCAAAGAAAAGGAAGAAATAGAATAGAAAGAATAAGTAAAGCATAGGAGTAAGAAAATAATTGGTCATAAGTTGACTAACACTAAGTGTGGTGTATTCAGCTTATTTACTTGTATGTTTGTACTTACTGAGCTTTAGCTCATTAGTCTATTCGTGATGTAGGTAATAAAGGTAAGCAACCAGCAATATGAAACAAGATTTGCAGACTGGCAGGCAGATCCCAGCGATGTCATGGACGGGTTATGGTTCCGTTCTACAGAGTTCCGCTGTAATCAAAGTGTAAAAGAAAGAAAGTGTAATAGTGATGTATATGTATAAAGATAAGACAAGAGTGTAGTATGTAAAGTAGTGAAACAAGCTTAAAAGTATGTTTTTATTCTTACGTACTTTAAAGTAACAAGACCGTAAAATATATTTTGGGAAAAAAAATATTAAGTAGTACCTATATATTTATGTATACACGATTTCAAAGAACTAATAGTTTCATTCAGTCAAGTTTAAAAAGAAAAAAAAAATATTCCTAGTTTTTCAAGTATAAATCTTTTAAACCCCTAAAGAAGAAGAAAGTTATAAAGACAAGCAAGCTAAGTAAGAATAAGCAAAGAATAAAAAAAGTAAGCAAGATAAGGTGGACAACCCAAGCTAGAGGGGTCGTGCCCACATCAACACATGGTACGGATCTGGTACATACTTTCTCAGCACGGATACATGAAATACATTATGCACTGCGGACAATTCGAGAGATAATGCAAATCTGTAAGTGACCCTTCCAATGCGTTCGATAATTTCATAAGGTCCGATATATCTTGGACTCAGTTTTCCCTTCTTACCGAAACCATAATCCCCTTCATAGGCGATACCTTAAGAAACACGAAGTCTCCTTCATTAAACTCCAAGGATCTTCGCCTCTTATCCGTATAACTCTTTTGTTGACTTTGCGCAATTTTCATTTGATGCTGAATTCTTGCAACGGCATCGGAAGTTTCTCGTATAAAATCCGTCTTATGTAGTTGTTTCTCTCGCGGGTCATACCAATGTATCGACGATCTGCATTTCCGTCCATAAAGAGCCTCATAAGGTGTCATTCCTATGGAAGCTTGGTAACTATTATTATACGAGAATTCAATTAATGGTAACTTCTCATTCCAAATTCCCACAAAATCCATTACACAAGCTCGAAGCATGTCCTCTAATATCTGAATGGTCCGCTCTGACTGTCTGTCTGTTTGCGACTGAAATGCCGTATTGAGTCTCAATTCAGTACCCATGGCTTCTTGCACACACTTCTAGAAATTTGAAGTGAATCGTGCATCTCAACCTGATACAATGGATTTTGTACTCCATGTAATATGACGACATGAGCTATATATAACTGAGCAAACTTTTCTAATGAAAAAGTCATCTTGACAGCTATAAACCATGCCGTCTTGGTCAATCTGTCCACAATAACCCAGATGGCATCATAACCTTCTCAGGTTTTTGGTAGTCCCATTACAAAATCCATCGTAATGTGTTCCTATTTCCATTCGGGAATCTCCAAACGTTTCAATCTTCCTGCTAGATGTTTATGTTCAGTTTTGATTTTCTGACAGGTCATGCATCTGCTCACGAATTTCACTATATCATTCTTCATCCCTTTCCACCAGAACTATAGCTTTAAGTCCTGATACACCTTACTAGCTTCGGGATGAACCGAATATGGCGTCTCATGGGCTTTTGACATGATCCATCTTCTAAGTTCCTCATCAGCCAGAACATTAATTCTTCCTTGATAGAGGATCATTTCACCCTTGGAAATTCCTTCTTGAGAATTTGTCATTCTTAGATCTCGTCTTTGAGCTTCCTTGATATCCTCAAACAACGATGATTCCACTTGGAGTGCAGCCAATCTTTCGGATATCAGCTCCAAGTTCAAAGAATTTATCTCTTGCTACAATATGGTTTCGGAAGTCTTTTTATCGGTAGCTGGTGCGATATGGTAGACTTTCTACTTAAAGCATCTGCTACACGGTTGGCCTTCCCTAAATGATATAGGATTTCACAATTATAATCCTTTACCAATTCCAACCATCTTTTTTGTCACATATTGAGCTCCTTTTGGCGAAGAAATACTTCAGTCTTTGGTGATCAGTAAAAATCTGACACTGGGCTCCATAGAGATAGTTTCGCCAAATTTTAAGTGCAAACACTACTGCAGCAAGTTCAAGGTCATGTGTAGGGTAATTCTTTTCGTGATCCTTTAATTGACACAAAGCGTAGGCAATCACCTTGCCGCCTTGCATCAAGACTGCTCCCAATCCTATTTTAGATGCATCACTGTAGATCACAAACTTCTCCCCTTCAGTGGGAAGCATAAGGATTGGTGTGCTTGTCAGTCATCTCTTTAACTCCTAGAAGCTTCTTTCGCATTCCATAGTCCACTCATGCTTTCTTTCCTTGCGTGTAAGAGCAGTAAGAGGTGCAGCTAAACGCGTGAATCCCTCTACAAACCTCCGATAATAACCAGCTAACCCCAAGAAACGACGTATTTCTGTCACACTCTTGGGTGTAGGCCATTAGTTAATTGTATCTACCTTCGTTGGATCTACAGCAATACCTTCCTGGGATACAACATGTCCAAAGAAATGTACTCTATCCAACCAAAACTCGCATTTTGAGAATTTGGCATACAGCTGGTGCTTCCTTATCGTATGCAACACGATCCTCAGATGCTCCTTGTGCTCCTCATGAGTCTTTGAGTATATAAGAATGTCATCAGTGAATACAATGACAAACTTATCCAAATACTCTTTAACGATTCTATTCATCAAGTCCATGAACGCTGTTGGCGCATTTGTTAATCCGAATGGCATCACAAGGAACTCATAATGACCATAACGAGTCCTAAACACCGTTTTAGGAATATCACTTTCTTTAATTCTTAGTTGGTGATATCCTGATCATAAGTCGATCTTGGAAAATACCGCTGTACCTTTTAACTGGTCGAATAAGTCATCAATTCTAGGTAACGGATACCTATTTTTGATCGTAACCTTATTCAACTCCCAGTAATCAATGCACAAACAGAACATTCCATCCTTTTTCTTGACAAACAACACAGGTACACCCCATGGAGAATAACTCGGTCTGATAAATCCCTTGTCCAAAAGCTCCCTTAATTGTTTCTGCAGCTCCTTTAACTCCATTGGAACCATGCGGTATGGTGCTTTGGAAATAGGTGCCGTTCCAGGCATCAACTCAATTTCAAACGAGATTTCTCGTTCTGGAGGTATCCCTGGTAACTCTTTTGGAAATATGTCAAGAAATTCATTAACAACAGGAACATCTTCAAGTTGAAGCTTCTGTTCCTCTGTAGTATGCGTCACATATGCCAGATATCCCATACAACCACTGGCCATCAGCTTACTTGCTTTTAACGAACTTATCATCATCTTCCCGGGTTTTCGAGAAGCATCTACATATTCGAAACTCTCTTCTTCCTCGGGTTTGAATACTATTTTTTGATTTCGACAGTCGATCATAGCTTGATATTTCCCTAGGAAATCCATGCCTAGAATCATATCGTAATCCATGATTTTCATTACGATTAACTCTGCATATAGCTTCCTATTTGCCACATATACTGGTACATGAGGTAGCTAGTAATTGGACAACAATACTTCCCCAAAGGGTAAAGCTGTCTTAAATATTTTTCCCATATAATCCTTAGGATGTCCTATCTTGTCAGCAAATTCATAGGAAACAAAAGAATGCATAGCACCAGAATCGAATAGTATAGAGGCTACATGACTAGCGACAGGAAGCTGACCTGTCACCACATTTGATGTTCCTGCCCCTGCATCCTTCTTGGTGTAGGCCATTACACGAGCATCAGCACGTGGCACACACTCCTGGCGTTACGGCCTTACTGGAGACTCTTCAATCATGGCCTAAAGGGAATGAGCTTGTGGGCATGTCTGGTGCGATTGGGAAGTGTCTTGTACACCCTGCCTATTACTTGGACAGTTCCTGGCATAATGACCTTCCTTTCCACATTCATAACAAACAAGTGGCCCAAATCTGCATTGCCCAGAATGTCTCTTCCTGCATGTAGGATAATTTGGTACATTAGATTCTGCATTACCAGCTGTTCTTCACTGTTGGTTTTGATTATTTGCCTGGCAATTTCTAATAAAATTGCCTTTCCTCTTGTTTTGCTGGGATCCTTGATTATTTCCCTGGCCTGGTTTAGCATTCTGATTAGACTTGCTAGATTGACCGGCTTGTGTAGACTTAGCCAAAGCCCTCTCCTTCTTCTTTGCCTCCTAGTTCTTCTCTTTTTCCTCCTTCTGTCGGGCTACATGAAACTCAGCTCTCATGGCACGACTAACACAATCTGCTACAGAAGTAGGTGGTATCTGTCCACTATCTACAAATACCATAATTTCTGGCCTGAACATCCCGATTATTTTCTGTATTTTCCCCCTCTCAGTAGAAACTACATAGGGACATAAGCGGGATAATTGATCGAACTTTCGGCAAACTTCACTCACCGACATATTTCCTTGCTTCAATTCTGAGAACTCTTTCTGCTGTAGTCTCATAGATGCATGATCATAGTATTTCTGGTTAAATTCTTCCAAAAATTCTATCCAACTCATAGTAGACATATTTCTTCTCAGTCGCACAGTGTCCCACAAAAAACGAGCATCTTTCCTCAACACAAAAGATGCACATGCGACCTTCTCCTGGTCAGTTAAATTCATGAATTCTAGGATCACTTGCAATGATGACAACCAGTCTTCAGCCTCTAGAGGATTAGTAGAACCTTCAAATTCTAGTGGCCTCATACACCTGAATCTTTCATAGAGGGGTTCCAGATATACTACCAATGGCGATTCAGGAACTCTCTCATGTATAGCAGTTGGAGGAACAACCAGATCTACCTCAGCTTCCTGTTCCACTTGGGTGCCTTCAGAACCTTGCCTCTGTTCTAAGTCCTCTACTCATTGTCTTAGCTCAGCATTTTCTTGCATCTGAGCTTCTAGTAAAGCTTGTAACTGCTCTACTCTTTCCATGAGATTAGGACGTCACTCTTGTCTCTCTGGTTGATTTCGCAAATCCACCATCTTGCCTAATATCCTATTATGGCACAACAATTCACCGTTAGCTTTTCCATGACCACATTCGTAAAATCATATAAATTTACGAAATTCAGGGTTATGTAAAGCCACATCATCGTAACACATCATCGTACAACATATAATCATTTCGATATTTCATACATAGCAAAACGTTTATATATCATACATAACCATAACCAGTCATATATACATCGACCATCATATACATCTTGGCCACAAGTCTATACAAAAGAGTTTTTCTCTATAAGCTACTTATGTACATGAATACATCTACAGGTCCCACATCTCCTGCGTTTGGGACTAGAGGATATTCTTTTGGATCCTCATCGTCATCTGAATAATCTGAGTCATCACTACCCCTAGGCAATGCTCCCTGTCCTGAGTCATCACCTCCTCGTGGTCTAGACGGTCCGGCCTCATGATCGTTCATCATCCTTCTCGGCCCAAAGATGCGTGCCATCATCTCATCTTAACCTAGTGTCTCTCGTCGACTCTGCGATAGATGCTCAATCATAATCTCCCTCTCGATCGTCCTGATCGTCACTACAAACTCTTGGAGCGTAGGAGGATATAGCTTAATTACCCTCTGTCTCAGCTCCATAGGTAAACCTCTCCAGAAAAGCTCACAATAGTTCACTTCAGTGAGGTTGGGCAACGGACATCTCCTCCTAATATTTTCCTCAAATCGTGCTGTGTAAGACATAACTGTCTCACCAGACAACATGACCATCCTCTCTGTCTAGAGAATATAGTCCCTAACCTCATCAAATCCAGGATACGTGGGTGTATCTACCTCTCATCTCTCTGGAGGTGTAGGAGTCGGTGTCAGATCCTTAGGCAGAAACTGATCAGCCAATCGCTGACAGAACTCAGCCCAACTGAATCCCAACAGAATCTCTTAATCACAATAATCTCAGAATAATCGAGCATCTCCCTGAAACATACTTATTGCCAATTGGATCCATATCTCTTGATCAATATCACACATTACCATAATCCTCTCTATTGGATGGAGCCAATTCTTTGTCTCCATTGACTGTCTTCCACCATCAAACATAGGGGAACTACTAGCTCTAAATGCCTGTACCGCTCGAGCCGAAACTCTTACTGTAGGAAAATAAACCGGTAAAAACGTATCAGAGTAGCGCTGCGGAACAAAAAAAATTTTTAGATCGTTCAATATCTCATGATGCCATATACAATAAATCAACAACAATTAAAACTCATACCTCAAGGACGCCAATGTGCAGGAGGAGAATGACCGGAGGCTTCAACCAACTAGCCTTCTCTACTATTCTCCAATTCCCGAATGGCTGAGTGTGTGGGCACTCTGTACCTCGATCGGTATGCTAGCACTGCTAGTCTTCTTCCGACCACCCAGATCTCTAAAGAACTTTATTGTCACGATGAGCTGTGCAACAATAAGCCTGCTCACCTGAGAGTCTGTGGTCTGAGAGAACTGGAGTGGCAGGACCTCTATTTATAGACCTGCATGAGGTGATTCTCTGAATTTGAATTGGATTAGGAAAATATATTTTCCCTTATCCAAACCCATAAAATCTGAATTTTTCCAAGGGAGAATCTCCACAAAAAATTTGGTTTCTTAGGATAAATCCAATCCAAATCTCAACAAGATTTTAACTAGAATTTTATCTCCCTTTTTCAACCAAAAAATCCGAATTTTTCTTGGAGATTTTTCTCCTAAAGATTTCGGCCATAATGGATAAGGGAGAATCTAAAATTTCACTAGGATTTTCAAGCTTGAATCTCATCTCAACCTTATCCAAAATAACCAAATTTCCTAGGAGATATTCTCCCTAATTTCGGCCACTTTTCAGGGAAGGAGAGAATCCAAATTCAACTAGGATTGAAGCTTGAATTTACCCTTGAATCTCATCCACAAAATCCGAAATTTCCTTGAGGATTATCCTCAAAATTTCGTCCCTTATTTGTTGGGATTTGGATTCAAAATTCAAGTAGGATTCTAACAAGATTATCCTCTCCAAATCCAACTCAAATTCAAATTTCAAACCTTGTGGATTTTCCACAACAAATTCGAATCCTACTTGGACTGTAATTCAAAATTTGAAATTCAAATTTCAAATTTAAATTTCAAATTTCAAATTTCAAATTTCAAATTCCACAAAGCGGTTGTATTTCATATTCTTGTTCTCATGGATAATTTTCTACAACTCCAATCCAATCTCAAATAAAATCATGGCAACTTTATTTAGAGTTCGAATAATTGTGTACTCTATTATCCAAAACAAAATCTGAATCCAACCGGAGAGAATCTTGTCTACCATCCTAATCTTGTGTCATCACCATCCATGCATAATAAACTAGCCAATAGCATACACAAAACAATTTGCCAAACGTTAAGGAATTATGTGGAGCTAGTAGAGGGACTGATTGGACATATATAATCGGGCTCCCGTGGTTCCATATGATCATCATTCTGTACCGAACAACTCAATCATATGATCACTAATTTCAGAGTCACACCACTATAAACCAGAAACTGAACTCCCAATTATATACCGTATTACGTAAGCCTGTGACGAGCTACCATCCAATGACCTTGTCATATATGCAAAACCCTCATATGATATCCATGATCAGCCTTAGGTCAAAGTCCGTTTAATCCTACTGATCAGGCTATCTTAAAGTTCCATTATACCACCGAATTAAGAAAATGATTATTCACCATATGTGAATAAGAAGTCATCCGCCCAGCAGACGACCCAAGGCCTTGTCCATTTTCACATTCAGTATAATGCCTTTAAGAGGATACCTTTAACTCCTCAGAGCTATGATTCCGATATCTGCAAACAAACCCTTCATCGTATACAAGTCATGCACCCAACGAACCGGTCTATAAGCTTACTACCTCTGAGACGCTTTAGCCATTGGAACATCAAAGTACACAAGTCATATACATGAAGTAGTTCATTTACTCAGGATTAAGGTTATTGCACAATGATCGTCAAAAGCAGATTGATCCACTCATAGCAGACTACGTAGATCAATCACGCTTTAGTCCCGGTCTAATATGTCACCACCGAGCAACATATCCATGTCTCTACTTGGGAGTCCAGCTCCAAACAGTCAAGACAGACCGTCCCCTCCAAGGCTTTAGACAACATAATAGTCTTAACATGAGTTAGATGCTCGGTCTAACCCCATAGACTACAGACCATAGTTTAGACTGCTAACTTTAGAACATTGTCTTCTCGCATACAAAAGTCCATTTGCATGCAACGTTCCAACAGTTTTAACACAAGCAGTCAGTGAGCCGTATTTGCTTACATTTACTTTAACATATAAATAAGACGAGGACAAATAGCAATGTAATGAATAACCTCTATGTATAATTTTATTATCCAGTTCAAAATGAATACATCAAAATGTCTCTAATACTTAGGGCATTTCCTAACAATCTCCCACTTGCCCTAAGCCAGTAGATGTGCCATGTTACACATCCCCATCGCCTCTACATGCCTCTCAAAGCTTCTAGATACCAAAGTCTTAGTAAAGGGATCGGCAATGTTGTCCTCGGACGCGATCTTACATACATCCACTTGTCCTGTCTCCACATGCCCTCTAATAATATGATATCTCCGATCGATGTGCTTGGTCCTCTTGTGGTGCCGAGATTCCCTTGTGTTGGCAATAGCCCCTGTATTATCACAGTAAAGTGTGATTGGCTTGTCAACACCCGGAATGACCTCAAGGTCTCCAAAGAACTTGTGGAGCTAAACCGCTTCTTTAGATGCCTCAGCCGCAGCCACATACTCAGCCTCCATAGTAGAGTCAGCTGTGCAGCCCTGCTTCACGCTCCTCCACACAATGGCACCTCCACCGAGTAAAAACCCTGATCCAGATGTCGATTTCCTCGAATCCTTACAAGTCTGGAAGTCTGAGTCCGTGTATCCTACGGGTGTTAGGTCCCCTCCAAAATACACTAGCATATAATCCCTCGTTCTCTTAAGATACTTGAGTATATGCTTTACTGCTTGCCAGTGCTTGGTTCCAGGATTCGCTTGATATCAACTCACCATACCGACTGCAAAACATATGTCCGGGCGAGTGCAAAGCATAGCGTACATAAGGCTACCCACAGCGGATGCATAAGGGACCTTACTCATACGCTCTTTTTCTTCCGATGTCTTGGGACAGTCATCCAATGAAAGAGTTAGACCGGCAATAGAAGGTTGTGAGCCTTTCTTTGCCTCTAGCATTGCATATTTGTCAATTATTTTATTTAGGTATGAAGCTTGAGATAATGCTATCATTTTGTTCTTTCGATTTCTGAAGAGATGAATGCCTAGAACATAATTAGCTTCTCCCAAGTCCTTCATGTCAAACTGTTGGTGTAACCAAAGCTTGACCGATGATAAGTTCCCTACATCATTCCCAATGAGTAGTATATCATCGACATAGATTATCAGAAATACCACTTTTCCATCCTTAATACGTTTATAAACACAAGGTTCATCAACGTTCTGCTCAAAACCAAATGTCTTAATCGCTTGATCAAACCTCTGGTTCCATGAGCGGGATGCTTGCTTTAATCCATAAATGGATCTAAGCAATTTGCAGACTTTCCTTTCTTGGCCTTTCGCTACGAACCCTTCGGGCTGTATCATATAGATACACTCTTCAAGATGGCCATTCAAGAATGCCGTCTTGACATCCATTTGCCAGATCTCGTAATCGAAAGCCGCAGGAATGGACAGAAGAATACGGATAGACTTCAGCATAGCAACAGGTGAAAAGGTTTCCTCGTAATCGATTCCAACCTTTTGCGTGTATCCCTTTGCAACCAGTCTAGCTTTGAAAGTTTCCACTCTCCCTTCCGCATCCTTCTTTCTTTTGTAGACCCATTTGCATCCAATGGGTTTTATCCCATCCGGCAAATCTACAAGTTCCCAAACAGAGTTGGATTTCATAGAATCTATCTCATTATTCATAGCTTGTTTCCAAGATTTAGAATCAACATCCTTTATAGCTTCATCATATGTGACCGGATCTTCCTCATGCTCATGAGCCTCGGCCTGGTATACCTCAGCATCATACATGAAGAAATTAGGTTTCTTAGAAACCCTCCCACTACGACGAGGCACCCTAAATTGTTGATCATCTGCAGGTCTTTCACTGGAACTCAGACTTGCATCCAAGACCGAAATCCATGGAGCAGTTCTTTCACCCGATAACTCCTCTAGCACCACTTTGCTTCGAGGCTTAAATGTTAGGAAATGCCCTAAGTATTAGAGACATTTTGATGTATTCATTTTGAACTGGATAATAAAATTATACATAGAGGTTATTCATTACATTGCTATCTGTCCTCGTCTTATTTATATGTTAAAGTAAATGTAAGCAAATATGGCTCACTGACTGCTTGTGTTAAAACTGTTAGAACGTTGCATGCATTGGACTTTTGTATGCGAGAAGACAATGTTCTAAAGTTAGCAGTCTAAATTATAGTCTGTAGTCTATGGGGTTAGACCGAGCATCTAACTCATATTAAGACTATTATGTTGTCTAAAGCCTTAGAGGGGACGGTTTGTCTTGACTGTCTGGAGCTGGACTCTCAAGTAATAGCATGGATATGTTACTCGGTGGTGACATATTAGACCGGGACTAAAGCGTGATTGATCTACGTAGTCCGCTATGAGTGGATCAATCTGCTTTTGACGTTCATTGTGCAATAACCTTAATCCTGAGTAAATGAACTACTTCATGTATATACTTGTGTACTTTAATGTTCCAATGGCTAAAGCGTCTCAGAGGTAGTAAGCTTATAGACCGGTTCGTTGGGTACATGACTTGTATACGATGAAGGGTTTGTTTGCAGATATCAGAATCATAGCTCTGAGGAGTTAAAGGTATCCTCTTAAAGGCATTATACTGAATGTGAAAATGGACAAGGCCTTGGGTCGTCTGCTGGGCGGATGACTTCTTATTCACATTTGGTGAATAATCATTTTCTTGATTCGGTAGTATAATGGAACTTTAAGATAGCCTGATCAGTAGGATTAAACGGACTTTGACCTAAGGCTGATCATGGATATCATATGAGGGTTTTGCATACATGACAAGGTCATTGGATGGTAGCTCATCACAGGCTTACGTAATACGATATATAATTGGGAGTTCAGTTTCAGGTTTATAGTGGTGTGACTCTGAAATTAGTGATCATATGATTGAGTTGTTCGGTACAGAATGATGATCATATGGAATCACGGGAGCCCGATTATATATGTCCAATCAGTCCCTCTACTACCTCCACATAATTCGTTAACGTTTGGCAAATTGATTTGTGTATGCTATTGGCTAGTTTATTATGCATGGATGGTGATGACACAGGATTAGGATGGTAGACAAGATTCTCTCCGGTTGGATTCAGATTTTGTTTTGGATAATAGAGTACACAATTATTCGAACTCCAAATAAAGTTGCCATGATTTTATTTGAGATTGGATTGGAGTTGTAGAAAATTATCCATGAGAACAAGAATATGAAACACAACCGTTTTGTGGAATTTGAAATTTGAATTTTGAAATTTGAAATTTGAATTTTGAAATTTGAAATTTGAATTTTAAATTTGAAATTTGAATTTGAAATTTGAATTTGAAATTCGAATTTGAAATTTGAATTTGAAATTTAAATTTGAAATTTGAAATTTGAAATTTGAAATTTGAATTTGAAATTTGAATTTGAAATTTGAAATTCAAATTTTGAATCACAGACCAAGTAGGATTCGAATTTGTTGTGGAAAATCCACAAGGTTTGAAATTCGAATTTGAGTTGGATTTGGAGAGGATAATCTTGTTAGAATCCTAATTGAATTTGAATCCAAATCCCAACAAAAGTGGGCGAATTTTTTGAGGATAATCCTCAATGGAAAATTCGGTTTTTTGTGGATAAGATTCAAGGGAAAATTCAAGTTTCAATCCTAGTTGAATTTGGATTCTCTCCTTCCCTAAAAGTGGTCGAAATTTTGGAGCCTTAATCCTAGGAAATTCGGTTATTTTTGGATAAGGTTGAGATGAGATTTAGCTTGAAAATCCTAGTGGAATTTTGATTCTTCCTTATCCTAAAAGTGGCCGAAAATTTGGAAAAGATTTTCTCCTAAAGATTTCGGATTTTTTGGTTGAAAAAGGGAGATAAAATTCTAGTTAAAATCTTGTTTAGATTTGGATTGGATTTATCCTAGAAAAACCGAATTTAATTGTTAGGATTATCCTATGAAAAATTCGGATTTTTTGGTTAAAGATAAGGGAGAAAATCTTTTCCTAGTCCAATTCGAATTCAGAGAATCACCTCATGCAGGTCTATAAATAGAGGTCCTGCCACTCCAGTTCTCTCAGACCACAGACTCTCAGGTGAGCAGGCTTATTGTTGCACAGCTCATCGTGACAATAAAGTTCTTTAGAGATCTGGGTGGTTGGAAGAAGACTAGCAGTGCTAGCATACCGATCGAGGTTCAGAGTGCCCACACACTCAGCCATTCGGGAATTGGAGAATAGTAGAGAAGGCTAGTTGGTTGAAGCCTCCGGTCATTCTCCTTCTGCAGATTGGCATCCTTGAGGTATGAGTTTTAATTGTTGTTGATTTATTGTATATGGCATCATGAGATATTTAACGATCTAAAAATTTTTATTGTTCCGCTGCGCCACTCTGATACGTTTTTACCGATTTATTTTCCTACAATTGGTATCAGAGCCAGGTCAATAGGTAAATTGAAATTTTAAAGATTGAAATTTTGATTGTGTGGAAAATTTCAATTTAATTGGGATTCAAATTAATTTTTGGAGATCCTAATAGGTAAATTAGAATATGACACGAAAATCGAGACACGACCCCTCGGAATAGGCTGACGGGCCTTGGTGGGGCTGCAGCCCCTGCCCTCGGGCACGATGGGGCTGCGGCAGCCCCTATGCAGGCAAGCATCACCCACGGCCGCAGGCTTGGCCTGCAGCCGAGGGTGGCGCAGCCTGCCCAAGGCTGGCCGCAGCCTGGGCGTGCAGCCACTGGCTGCAGGCACTGCCTGCAGCCTGCCGGCTGCTGCGCCCAGTCTGGGCGTGCAGCCTGGTGCTGCAGGCTTGGCCTGCAGCCCGGCAGGCTGCACAAGGGGCGGCCGTGGGCTGCCAGCCCCTCCGGGGTTGGTGGCTGCCCACAGAGGCTGCCGCCTACGAGGGTGGCGGTCCGACGGTCCAAAAATCAGAAAATTTTGATTTTTAAATTTGAGATTTAATTTTAAATCATGTTTAAAAATATGTAATTGAAAATTTGAAATTTTTAAAATTACATATTATTACACATGATGATTAAAATTGTTTAAAATTTGAATTAGAAATTTAAATTTGAAATTCGAATTTGAAATTTGAATTTGAAATTTAAATTTTTGGAGATTTAAATTTTAAATAATTCTTGGGATGAGAAATAAATGGAGAGGCTACATAAAGATGGATACAAGAAGACGGAACAAAATTCAAGACCCAAAGAATGCTTTGGATGGAATTTTGTAATCTTTATTTTCTTTGTTCTAGGATGGAACCATGGCTTGGTTATTCTGTCAATTATTTTTTCTGTGATATGTCATGGATGTATAAATATGTATTGATGGATGTTTTGTATGCATATTTGATAACATGTCATATAGGATAGGTGAGTGCCGCTCATACTATATTGATCATACATAATTTGTCAAAACTTGCATGTTTTTCAAAATATTGAGTGGGAGAGGGTTTCAAACAAAACCCACGGCCTCCATTGTTGATCCATATGTGAAAGCATGGTAACGCCTCGCGTCAGTTCCGACCTGACCACACCCCTCGGTAGGTGTTTACCGCCGCCGGTATACTAGATTGGATCTCTTATGTGGAAAACGTGTTCGGGTGCGATTCTATTCATGACCACCCCTCGGTGGCTTGGTAGGACGTGGATCGGGCTACGTAAACAATGGTTATACACTCAAGACTCGTTTAGTTATTAACCTTCCCTAGAAGCTCTGTTAACTAAACTGGTGGCCAAATAAGCGGTTATTAATATATGTCTTAACCTTGGAGGATTTAAGGTAACATATATTAATTGGACGGGGTCCATGTTCCGGCTATTTGTTCTCATGACCACCCCTCGGTGGCTTGGGGCAATAGGTGCTGAGAATTACCGTTGCAATGCTACATTTTTTTCAAGTTTCATGTAGGAACATACTTGTATGTTTTATTTGCTAAATTATCTGCATATTTTCTTGGGCTTTGTAATGATGTCTAGTATAATTTTATTTCAGTTCAAAATGTCACCGACACCCCTCATTTCGATACTTACTGAAAATAAGTTGAATGGCGACAATTATAAAGATTGGAAAAGAAATCTATTAATAGTTCTCAGCTGCGAGAGACACAAGTTCGTACTGGACGAACCATGCCCACCTGGGCCCAAACCTGACACACCACTTGAGGAGGTCCCGGTTGCCTATAATCGTTGGAGAGAATCCAATGAAATAGCTCGATGCTACATCCTTGCTAGCATGACGAGTGCTTTACAAAAGCAGCATGAGACTTATCAAGTTACTGGGGAGATCATGGATAATCTGGAGGACATGTTCGGAGGCCAAGAAAAATTGGCTCGACAGTCCGCTATCACCAGTATTATGAACTCCAAGCAAAAGGCTGGTGCTCCGGTGAAGGACCATATGATCACTCTAATGGGATTCTTCGCTGAAGCTGCTGAGAATGGTGCTGAGTTAGACTACAACACCCAGATCGAGATGGTGTTCAAGACTCTGTCTAAAGATTTTGTGGGGTTTAAGGCCGCATACAATCTGGCGACAAAGGAGTTAGGACTTACCGAGCTCATGAAGCAACTACAGGCTTATGAGCGGATGATCAGGGATGAAGATGTGGTCCGACCTAAAGGAGAGGCCAATTTGGCGGAATCTTCCAATCCCTCACGGAGGAGGAAGAGGCCAAATAAGAAGCAAGTGGCTTCCAGTTCTTCTAATCCTCCTGTCTCGGACGGGAAGAAGAAGAAGAACAACAAGAAGCCAAAGGACCCTAAAAAGTCCAAATGCTTCCACTGTGGGAAGGTAGGTCACTTCAAGAAGGCTTGCCGGGAATTCCTAGCCTCCAAGGGCAAGGAAGGTAAGGAACTTCATTACTTAGAGGCGTGTTTGGTGGAAGAATCGAAAGACACTTGGGTCATTAATTCGGGCGCCACTAATCATGTTTGTGTTTCTATGCAGGGGTTCGTGGAAACGAGAAGTCTACATGATAGGAGCCTCTCGTTGCGGACTGGAGATGGTAGCTTTGTGGTGGCTGAGGCAGTGGGAGACGTTCATCTTTATTTTGATCAATTTAGGTTTATTTTATTGAAAGACTATTTTTATGTTCCTAATTTTAGGAGGAACCTTATATCGGTAGCTTGTTTAATAAAGGATTCTTATTCAGTTTCTTTTAGTAAAAGAGTTGATATTCGTAGAAATAAGTCTTTTATCTGTTCTGGATGGATGGATGAAAACCTATATTTGATCAGACCAAAGATGTACTCACTGCTTGACACTGAATTAATTGATAACTCTAAAAGGTTGAAAGTTTCTCACTCTAACAAGGCATATCTTTGGCATTTAAGACTTGGTCATATTAATCAGGATAGGATTCAAAGATTGGTGAAAGACGGTCCTCTGGAATCTCTAGAGGAGGTACGACTTCCCCAATGTGAGTCTTGTCTAGAGGGTAAGATGACTAAGAGGTCTTTTGGAGCTAAGGGTACAATGGCACAGGAGCTCTTAGAAATTGTGCACACTGACGTATGTGGCCCCATGAACGTCACAGCACGAGGAGGGTTCGAGTATTATGTCTCTTTCATAGATGATTACTCGAGGTATGGATATGTGTATCTGATGCACCGCAAGAGCGAAATCTTTGATAAGTTCAAAGAGTATCGTGCGGAAGTGGAAAAGCAATTGGATAAATCCATAAAGACACTTCGATCTGATCAAGGTAGCGAATACCTCTCCGATGAATTTCTAGGACATCTTGTAGAGAACGGGATATTATCCCAATTGACTGCACCTGGTACTCCACAACAGAATGGTGTAGCCGAAAGGAGAAACAGGACCTTATTGGATATGGTACGGTCCATGATGAGTTACTCAACGCTGCCATTATCATTTTGGGGACATGCTTTACAAACGGCGTGCTATATTCTGAACCAGGTTCCGAGCAAATCAATTCCTAGAACTCCGTATGAATTGTGGCGTGGCAGGAAGCCCTCCCTTGGACATATGAGAATATGGGGCTGCCCGGCACATGTACTGGATGGGGATGCGAAGAAGTTGGAACCAAGATCAGAATTGTGCATGTTTGTAGGGTATCCAAAGGGAACTAAAGGAG
This sequence comes from Antiaris toxicaria, assembly GCA_035233585.1. NCBI lineage: Eukaryota > Viridiplantae > Streptophyta > Magnoliopsida > Rosales > Moraceae > Antiaris > Antiaris toxicaria. The sequence continues at coordinate 52,182,361 of CP141153.1, forward strand.
GTCTGTTCTATAACCCGAAGGAACAAAAGGTCATTGTCTCAACCCATGCGACATTCTTGGAGGAAAGTCACATGAATGACTTTAAGCCTCGAAGCAAAGTGGTGCTAGAGGAGTTATCGGGTGAAAGAACTGCTCCACAGATTTCGATCTTGGACGCAAGTCCGAGTTCCAGTGAAAGACCTGCAGACGATCAACAATTTAGGGTGCCTCGTCGTAGTGGGAGGGTTTCTAAGAAACCTAATTTCTTCATGTATGATGCTGAGGTATACCAGGCCGAGGATCATGAGCATGAGGAAGATCCGGTCACATATGATGAAGCTATAAAGGATGTTGATTCTAGATCTTGGAAACAGGCTATGAACAATGAGATGGATTCTATGAAATCCAACTCTGTTTGGGAACTTGTAGATTTGCCGGATGGGATAAAACCCATTGGATGCAAATGGGTCTACAAAAGAAAGAAGGATACGGAAGGGAGAGTGGAAACTTTCAAAGCTAGACTGGTTGCAAAGGGATACACGCAAAAGGCTGGAATCGATTACGAGGAAACCTTTTCGCCTGTTGCTATGCTAAAGTCTATCCGTATTCTTCTGTCCATTGCTGCGGCTCTCGATTACGAGATCTGGCAAATGGATGTCAAGACGGCATTCTTGAATGGCCATCTTAAAGAGTGTATCTATATGATACAGCCCGAAGGGTTCGTAGCAAAAGGCCAAGAAAGGAAAGTCTGCAAGTTGCTTAGATCCATTTATGGATTAAAGCAGGCATCCCGCTCATGGAACCAGAGGTTTGATCAAGCGATTAAGACATTTGGTTTTGAGCAGAACGTTGATGAACCTTGTGTTTATAAACGTATTAAGGATGGAAAAGTGGTCTTTCTGATACTCTATGTTGATGATATACTACTCATTGGGAATGATGTAGGGAATTTATCATCGGTCAAGCTTTGGTTACACCAACAATTTGACATGAAGGACTTGGGAGAAGCTAATTATGTTCTAGGCATTCGTCTCTTCAGAGATCGAAAGAACAAAATGATAGCATTATCTCAAGCTTCATACATAGATAAAATAATTGATAAATATGCAATGCTAGAGGCAAAGAAAGGCTCACAACCTTCTATTGCCGGTTTAACTCTTTCATTGGATGACTGTCCCAAGACATCGGAAGAAAGAGAGTGTATGAGTAAGGTCCCTTATCTGCTGTGGGTAGCCTTATGTACGCTATGCTTTGCACTCGCCCGAACATATGTTTTGCAGTAGGTATGGTGAGTCGATATCAAGCGAATCCTGGAATCAAGCACTGGCAAGCAGTAAAGCATATACTCAAGTATCTTAAGAGAACGAGGGATTATATGCTAGTGTATTCTGGAGGGGACCTAACACCCGTAGGATACACGGACTCAGACTTCCAGACTTGTAAGGATTCGAGGAAATCGACATCTGGATCAGTGTTTTTACTCGGAGGAGGCGCCATTGTGTGGAGGAGCGTGAAGCAGGGCTGCACAGCTGACTCTACTATGGAGGCTGAGTATGTGGCTGCGGCTGAGGCATCTAAAGAAGCGGTTTGGCTCCGCAAGTTCTTTAGAGACCTTGAGGTCATTCCGGGTGTTGACAAGCCTATCACACTTTACTGTGATAATACAGGGGCTATTGCCAACACAAGGGAATCTCGGCACCACAAGAGGACCAAGCACATAGATCGGAGGTATCACATTATTAGAGGGCATGTGGAGACAGGACAAGTGGATGTATGTAAGATCGCGTCCGAGGACAACATCGCTGATCCCTTTACTAAGACTTTGGTAGCTAGAAGCTTTGAGAGGCATGTAGAGGCGATGGGGATGCGTAACATGGCACATCTGCTAGCTTAGGGCAAGTGGGAGATTGTTAGGAAATGCCCTAAGTATTAGAGACATTTTGATGTATTCATTTTGAACTGGATAATAAAATTATACATAGAGGTTATTCATTACATTGCTATCTGTCCTCGTCTTATTTATATGTTAAAGTAAATGTAAGCAAATATGGCTCACTGACTGCTTGTGTTAAAACTGTTAGAACGTTGCATGCATTGGACTTTTGTATGCGAGAAGACAATGTTCTAAAGTTAGCAGTCTAAATTATGGTCTGTAGTCTATGGGGTTAGACCGAGCATCTAACTCATATTAAGACTATTATGTTGTCTAAAGCCTTAGAGGGGACGGTTTGTCTTGACTGTCTGGAGCTGGACTCTCAAGTAGAGACATGGATATGTTACTCGGTGGTGACATATTAGACCGGGACTAAAGCGTGATTGATCTACGTAGTCCGCTATGAGTGGATCAATCTGCTTTTGACGTTCATTGTGCAATAACCTTAATCCTGAGTAAATGAACTACTTCATGTATATGACTTGTGTACTTTGATGTTCCAATGGCTAAAGCGTCTCAGAGGTAGTAAGCTTATAGACCGGTTCGTTGGGTACATGACTTGTATACGATGAAGGGTTTGTTTGCAGATATCAGAATCATAGCTCTGAGGAGTTAAAGGTATCCTCTTAAAGGCATTATACTGAATGTGAAAATGGACAAGGCCTTGGGTCGTCTGCTGGGCGGATGACTTCTTATTCACATATGGTGAATAATCATTTTCTTGATTCGGTAGTATAATGGAACTTTAAGATAGCCTGATCAGTAGGATTAAACGGACTTTGACCTAAGGCTGATCATGGATATCATATGAGGGTTTTGCATACATGACAAGGTCATTGGATGGTAGCTCGTCACAGGCTTACGTAATACGATATATAATTGGGAGTTCAGTTTCAGGTTTATAGTGGTGTGACTCTGAAATTAGTGATCATATGATTGAGTTGTTCGGTACAGAATGATGATCATATGGAATCACGGGAGCCCGATTATATATGTCCAATCAGTCCCTCTACTACCTCCACATAATTCCTTAACGTTTGGCAAATTGATTTGTGTATGCTATTGGCTAGTTTATTATGCATGGATGGTGATGACACAGGATTAGGATGGTAGACAAGATTCTCTCCGGTTGGATTCAGATTTTGTTTTGGATAATAGAGTACACAATTATTCGAACTCCAAATAAAGTTGCCATGATTTTATTTGAGATTGGATTGGAGTTGTAGAAAATTATCCATGAGAACAAGAATATGAAACACAACCGTTTTGTGGAATTTGAAATTTGAAATTTGAAATTTGAAATTTGAATTTTGAAATTTGAAATTTGAATTTTAAATTTGAAATTTGAATTTGAAATTTGAATTTGAAATTCGAATTTGAAATTTGAATTTGAAATTTAAATTTGAAATTTGAAATTTGAAATTTGAAATTTGAAATTTGAATTTGAAATTTGAAATTGAAATTTGAAATTCAAATTTTGAATCACAGACCAAGTAGGATTCGAATTTGTTGTGGAAAATCCACAAGGTTTGAAATTCGAATTTGAGTTGGATTTGGAGAGGATAATCTTGTTAGAATCCTAATTGAATTTTGAATCCAAATCCCAACAAAAGTGGGCGAATTTTTTGAGGATAATCCTCAATGGAAAATTCGGTTTTTTGTGGATAAGATTCAAGGGAAAATTCAAGTTTCAATCCTAGTTGAATTTGGATTCTCTCCTTCCCTAAAAGTGGCCGAAATTTTGGAGCCTTAATCCTAGGAAATTCGGTTATTTTTGGATAAGGTTGAGATGAGATTTAGCTTGAAAATCCTATTGGAATTTTGATTCTTCCTTATCCTAAAAGTGGCCGAAAATTTGGAAAAGATTTTCTTCTAAAGATTTCGGATTTTTTGGTTGAAAAAGGGAGATAAAATTCTAGTTAAAATCTTGTTTAGATTTGGATTGGATTTATCCTAGAAAAACCGAATTTAATTGTTAGGATTATCCTATGAAAAATTCAGATTTTTTGGTTAAAGATAAGGGAGAAAATCTTTTCCTAGTCCAATTCGAATTCAGAGAATCACCTCATGCAGGTCTATAAATAGAGGTCCTGCCACTCCAGTTCTCTCAGACCACAGACTCTCAGGTGAGCAGGCTTATTGTTGCACAGCTCATCGTGACAATAAAGTTCTTTAGAGATCTGGGTGGTTGGAAGAAGACTAGCAGTGCTAGCATACCGATCGAGGTTCAGAGTGCCCACACACTCAGCCATTCGGGAATTGGAGAATAGTAGAGAAGGCTAGTTGGTTGAAGCCTCCGGTCATTCTCCTTCTGCAGATTGGCGTCCTTGAGGTATGAGTTTTAATTGTTGTTGATTTATTGTATATGGCATCATGAGATATTTAACGATCTAAAAATTTTTATTGTTCCGCTGCGCCACTCTGATACGTTTTTACCGATTTATTTTCCTACATTAAAGTCATTCATGTGACTTTCCTCCAAGAATGTCGCGTGGGCTGAGACAATGACTTTTTGTTCCTTCGGGTTATAGAACAGACCTCCTTTAGTTCCTTTTGGATACCCTACAAATATGCATAATTCTGATCTTGGTTCCAACTTCTTCGCATCCCCATCCAGTACATGTGCCGGGCAGCCCTATATTCTCATATGTCCAAGGGAGGGCTTCTTGCGACGCCATAATTCATACGGAGTTCTAGGAATTGATTTGCTCGGAACCTGGTTCAGAATATAGCACGCCGTTTGTAAAGCATATCCCCAAAATGATAATGGCAGCGTTGAGTAACTCATCATGGACCGTACCATATCCAATAAGGTCCTGTTTCTCCTTTCGGCTACACCATTATGTTGTGGAGTACCAGGTGCAGTCAATTGGGATAAAATCCCGTTCTCTACAAGATGTCCTAGAAATTCATCGGAGAGGTATTCGCCACCTCGATCAGATCGAAGTGTCTTTATGGATTTATCCAATTGCTTTTCCACTTCCGCACGATACTCATTGAACTTATCAAAGGTTTCGCTCTTGCGGTGCATCAGATACACATATCCATACCTCGAGTAATCATCTATGAAAGAGACATAATACTCGAACCCTCCTCGTGCTGTGACGTTCATGGGGCCACATACGTCAGTGTGCACAATTTCTAAGAGCTCCTTAGCCCTTGTACCCTTAGCTCCAAAAGACCTCTTAGTCATCTTACCCTCTAGACGAGACTCACATTGGGGAAGTCGTACCTCCTCCAGAGATTCCAGAGGACCGTCTTTCACCAATCTTTGAATCCTATCCTGATTAATATGATCAAGTCTTAAATGCCAAAGATACGCCTTGTTAGAGTGAGAAACTTTCAACCTTTTAGAGTTATCAATTAATTCAGTGTCAAGCAGTGAGTACATCTTTGGTCTGATCAAATATAGGTTTCCATCCATCCATCCAGAACAGATAAAAGACTTATTTCTATGAATATCAACTCTTTTACTAAAAGAAACTGAACAAGAATCCTTTATTAAACAAGCTACCGATATAAGGTTCCTCCTAAAATTAGGAACATAAAAACAGTCTTTCAATAAAATAAACCTAAATTGATCAAAATAAAGGTGAACATTTCCCATTGCTTCAGCCGCCACAAAGCTACCATCTCTAGTCCGTAACGAGAGGCTCCTATCATGTAGACTTCTCGTTTCCACGAACCCCTGCATAGAAACACAAACATGATTAGTGGCGCCCGAATCAATGACCCAAGTGTCTTTCGATTCTTCCACCAAACACGCTTCCAAGTAATGAAGTTCCTTGCCTTCCTTGCCCTTGGCGGCTAGGAATTCCCGGCAAGCCTTCTTGAAGTGACCTACCTTTCCACAATGGAAGCATTTGGACTTTTTAGGGTCCTTTGGCTTCTTGTTCTTCTTCTTCTTCTTCCCGTCCGAGACAGGAGGATTAGAAGAACTACAAGCCACTTGCTTCTTATTTGGCCTCTTCCTCTTCCGTGAGGGATTGGAAGATTCCGCCAAATTGGCCTCGCCTTTAGGTCGGACCACATCCTCATCCCTGATCATCCGCTCATAAGCCTGTAGTTGCTTCATGAGCTCGGTCAGTCCTAACTCCTTTGTCACCAGATTGTATGCGGCCTTAAACCCCACAAAATCTTTAGATAGAGTCTTGAACACCATCTCGATCTGGGTGTTGTAGTCCAACTCAGCACCATTCTCGGCAGCCTCAGCGAAGAATCCCATTAGAGTAATCATATGGTCCTTCACCAGAGTACCCGCCTTTTGCTTGGAGTTCATAATGCTGGTGATAGCGGACTGTCGAGCCAATTTTTCTTGGCCTCTGAACATGTCCTCCAGATTGTCCATGATCTCCCCAGCAACTTGATAAGTCTCATGTTGCTTTTGTAAAGCACTCGTCATGCTAGCAAGGATGTAGCATCGAGCTATTTCATTGGATTATCTCCAACGATTATAGGCAACCGGGACCTCCTCAAGTGGTGTGTCAGGTTTGGGCCCAGGTGGGCATGGTTCGTCCAGTACGAACTTGTGTCTCTCGCAGCTGAGAACTATTAATAGATTTCTTTTCCAATCTTTATAATTATCGCCATTCAACTTATTTTCAGTAAGTATCGAAATGAGGGGTGTCGGTGACATTTTGAACTGAAATAAAATTATACTAGACATCATTACAAAGCCCAAGCAAATATACAGATGATTTAGCAAATAAAACATACAAGTATGTTCCTACATGAAACTTGAAAAACATGTAGCATTGCAACGGTAATTCTCAGCACCTATTGCCCCAAGCCACCGAGGGGTGGTCATGAAAACAAATAGCCGGAACATGGACCCCGTCCAATTAATATATGTTGCCTTAAATCCTCCAAGGTTAAGACATATATTAATAATCGCTTATTTGGCCACCAGTTTAGTTAACAGAGCTTCTAGGGAAGGTTAATAACTAAACGAGTCTTGAGTGTATAACCATTGTTTACGTAGCCCGATCCACGTCCTACCAAGCCACCGAAGGGTGGTCATGAATAGGATCGCACCCGAACACGTTTTCCACATAGGAGATCCAATCTAGTATACCGGCGACGGTAAACACCTACCGAGGGGTGTGGTCAGGGCAGAACTGATGCGAGGCGTTACCATGCTTTCACATATGGATCAACAATGGAGGCCGTGGGTTTTGTTTGAAACCCTCTCCCACTCAATATTTTGAAAAACATGCAAGTTTTGACAAATTATGTATGATCAATATAGTATGAGCGGCACTCACCTATCCTATATGACATGTTATCAAATATGCATACAAAACATCCATCAATACATATTTATACATCCATGACATATCACAGAAAAATAATTGACAGAATAACCAAGCTATGGTTCCATCCTAGAACAAAGAAAACAAAGATTACAAAATTCCATCCAAAGCATTCTTTGGGTCTTGAATTCTGTTCCGTCTTCTTGTATCCATCTTTATGTAGCCTCTCCATTTATTTCTCATCCCAAGAATTATTTAAAATTTAAATCTCCAAAAATTTAAATTTCAAATCCAAATTCCAAATTCGAATTTCAAATTTAAACTTCAAATTTAAATTTTAAACAATTTTAAACATCATGTGTAATAATATGTAATTTCAAAAATTTCAAATTTTAATTACATATTTTTTAAACATGATTTAAAATCAAATCTCAAATTTAAAAATCAAAATTTTCTGATTTTTGGACCGTCGGACCGCCGCCCCCGTAGGCGGCAGCCGCCGTGGGCAGCCACCAACCCCGGAGGGGCTGGTAACCCACGGCTGCCCCTTGTGCAGCCCTGCCGGGCTGCAGGCCAAGCCTGCAGCGCCAGGCTGCAGGCTGCAGGCAGCGCCTGCAGCCAGTGGCTGCACACCCAGGCTGCGGCTAGCCTTGGGCAGGCTGCGCCACCCTCGGCTGCAGGCCAAGCCTGCGGCCGTGGGTGATGTTTGCCTGCAGAGGGGCTGCCGCAGCCCCATCCTGCCCGAGGGCAGGGGCTGCAACCCCACCAAGGCCCGTCGGCCTATCCCGAGGGTTCGTGTCTCGATTTTTGTGCCATATTCCAATTTACCTATTAGGATCTCCAAAAATTAATTTGAATCCCAATTAAATTGAAATTTTCCACACAATCAAAATTTCAATCTTTAAATCAATTTTAACTTTTTTGAAAAATAAATTACGGTCTTCATTCTTCAATCTCCTCCAAGAATAATTACATAAAATTTCCTAAACCGTTTCCGGTGTACAAAAAATTCTAACCATAAAAATTCTAAGAGACAAGAATTAAAATCCATGGAAAATTATAGTGTTAATAAACTGCTCCCATGGTTACATAAAAATTCCTAGATACAATTTTTCTAAATTCTAAGGAACCATAACCGGTATAAACAAGCATGCTTATAATAATTCAAAAAAAAATAAAATAACCACATACTTTATACATAATACATGATAACAACATAAAGGAACCCTAGAATGCCACTCTCTAAATATCAAATCCATACATAAATAAAAAGACTAAGTAATTGTCTAATTTATGTACATGACATAGTCAAGAGATGTCTCTGATACCAATTGTAGGAAAATAAACCGGTAAAAACGTATCAGAGTGGCGCAGCGGAACAAAAAAAATTTTTAGATCGTTAAATATCTCATGATGCCATATACAATAAATCAACAACAATTAAAACTCATACCTCAAGGATGCCAATGTGCAGGAGGAGAATGACCGGAGGCTTCAACCAACTAGCCTTCTCTACTATTCTCCAATTCCTGAATGGCTGAGTGTGTGGGCACTCTGAACCTCGATCGATATGCTAGCACTGCTAGTCTTCTTCCGACCACCCAGATCTCTAAAGAACTTTATTGTCACGATGAGCTGTGCAACAATAAGCCTGCTCACCTGAGAGTCTGTGGTCTGAGAGAACTGGAGTGGCAGGACCTCTATTTATAGACCTGCATGAGGTGATTCTCTGAATTTGAATTGGATTAGGAAAAGATATTTTCCCTTATCCAAACCCATAAAATCTGAATTTTTCCAAGGGAGAATCTCCACAAAAAATTCGGTTTTCTTAGGATAAATCCAATCCAAATCTCAACAAGATTTTAACTAGAATTTTATCTCCCTTTTTCAACCAAAAAATCCGAATTTTTCTTGGAGATTTTTCTCCTAAAGATTTCGGCCATAATGGATAAGGGAGAATTTAAAATTCCACTAGGATTTTCAAGCTTGAATCTCATCTCAACCTTATCCAAAATAACCGAATTTCCTAGGAGATATTCTCCCTAATTTCGGCCACTTTTCAGGGAAGGAGAGAATCCAAATTCAACTAGGATTGAAGCTTGAATTTACCCTTGAATCTCATCCACAAAATCTGAAATTTCCTTGAGGATTATCCTCAAAATTTCGTCCCCTATTTGTTGGGATCTGGATTCAAAATTCAAGTAGGATTCTAACAAGATTATCCTCTCCAAATCCAACTCAAATTCGAATTTCAAACCTTGTGGATTTTCCACAACAAATTCGAATCCTACTTGAACTGTGATTCAAAATTTGAATTTCAAATTTCAAATTCAAATTTCAAATTTCAAATTTCAAATATCAAATTTAAATTTCAATTTCAAATTTCAAATTCGAATTTCAAATTCAAATTTCAAATTCAAATTTCAAATTCAAATTTCAAATTTCAAATTTCAAAATTCAAATTTCAAATTTCAAAATTCAAATTTCAAATTCCACAAAACGGTTGTATTTCATATTCTTGTTCTCATGGATAATTTTCTACAACTCCAATCCAATCTCAAATAAAATCATGGCAACTTTATTTGGAGTTCGAATAATTGTGTACTCTATTATCCAAAACAAAATCTGAATCCAACCGGAGAGAATCTTATCTACCATCCTAATCCTGTGTCATCACCATCCATGCATAATAAACTAGCCAATAGCATACACAAATCAATTTGCCAAACGTTAAGGAATTATGTGGAGCTAGTAGAGGGACTGATTGGACATATATAATCGGGCTCCCGTGATTCCATATGATCATCATTCTGTACCGAACAACTCAATCATATGATCACTAATTTCAGAGTCACACCACTATAAACCTGAAACTGAACTCCCAATTATATACTGTATTACGTAAGCCTGTGACGAGCTACCATCCAATGACCTTGTCATATATGCAAAACCCTCATATGATATCCATGATCAGCCTTAGGTCAAAGTCCGTTTAATCCTACTGATCAGGCTATCTTAAAGTTCCATTATACCACCGAATTAAGAAAATGATTATTTACCATATGTGAATAAGAAGTCATCCGCCCAGCAGACGACCCAATGCCTTGTCCATTTTCACATTCAGTATAATGCCTTTAAGAGGATACCTTTAACTCTTCAGAGCTATGATTCCGATATCTGCAAACAAACCCTTCATCGTATACAAGTCATGCACCCAACGAACCGGTCTATAAGCTTACAACCTCTGAGACGCTTTAGCCATTGGAACATCAAAGTACACAAGTCATATTCATGAAGTAGTTCATTTACTCAGGATTAAGGTTATTGCACAGTGAACGTCAAAAGCAGATTGATCCACTTATAGCGGACTACGTAGATCAATCACGCTTTAGTCCCGGTCTAATATGTCACCACCGAGTAACATATCCATGTCTCTACTTGGGAGTCCAGCTCCAGACAGTCAAGACAGACCGTCCCCTCCAAGGGTTTAGACAACATAATAGTCTTAACATGAGTTGGATGCTCGGTCTAACCCCATAGACTACAGACCATAGTTTAGACTGCTAACTTTAGAACATTGTCTTCTCGCATACAAAAGTCCATTGCATGCAACGTTCCAACAGTTTTAACACAAGCAGTCAGTGAGCCATATTTGCTTACATTTACTTTAACATGTGAATAAGACGAGGACAAATAGCAATGTAATGAATAACCTCTATGTATAATTTTATTATCCAGTTCAAAATGAATACATCAAAATGTCTCTAATACTTAGGGTATTTCCTAACACTTACACCAATATGTTGGCGTCTACCAACAACTGGAATGTCTACTACTACAGGTGGATGAAGTACCGGTCGAGGATGTACTACATCTATTGGGGCTGGTGCTGGTACTGCAGGCCTCTCTAGCACTAGGGGTCTAAGTGCTGGACGTTGGGAAATAGACGGCCTCACAATAGGTCTCGTCCATACCCGCAACAATCCTCTTGGTCGTGGTAGCGGTGGTCTCGCATAAGGAGGTCTAGTCATCTTGCTACCTATAAGATAATTATTTTCATAAAAGAAAATAATTGACTAAACTTAAGTAAACTACTTACTTGGATTGCGGTGTAGGATGCGCGAAGTGTCAAATCAGGATATGGTCAACACTGCTCTGATACCAACTGTGGCGGCCCGCCCTTCGTAGAGATCATACAATACTATTACAGTTAAGCTTCATAGCTAACTGCGATAAATTGTACTCTCATGGGTCGCCGGCTAATCTATCTCTCTTTAAAACATGACATTTTTGGGGGATTTTATTTTATAAAAAACATAACGTAAAACATTATCCACTAATCACTTTGTTTACAAGTACAAAGTAATTTACATAAAACCGTACTTTCACAAAATATATATTATTACAAAAGAACTATTTCTTTTTCTATATTTGTTAACGCTCAGCGGAAAAACTCTGGCAGAACCATATCCCTTGGCTTCCTATTTCATTTGACACTCGCTATCCCGTCCGCCATTTAGCCATACAAAGCTAGTGAGCTGGTTGCTTACCTGCAATATAAGCAAAACTGGTGAGCTACAGGCTCAGTAAGTTAAAACATGCAAGAAATAGAATTTCTATGAATAGTACTATTCATCATAAATAGTAACTTTGACCACTATTTATCATGAATAGTAACTTTGACCACAGCACAGTATATCAACAGTACATCAACCACGATGTTAGTACTCTCACGAAACTGGCTTCTGCTCAATTATGGCATAGTTTCAGTTTTAGGTAATTATCTTTATTTATGTTCTGGTTTTAAGCTCATGTTGGCCGTACCATTTTAGTGCGCATGACTGGGAGTGGTACATTAGTGCTAACCTCCACAGCCTTAATCTCATCATCATAGTCCTGAAGGCAAAGTTGTACATGACTAGGAGCGGTACATTAGTGCTGACCTCCATAGCTTTAATCTCATCATCATAGCCCTGAAGGCAAAGTTTACCTCCCTGTACGGAAGGCTGGTACGCCAAAAGTGGTTTCATTACTGACTTTTTAAAGCTCTAACCCCGTGACTTCATATTGCCCCGTGGTTAGGAATGGTTCACATTTTAATTTCGTGTGAGTGAATTTCATTAACCTCACTCCAGTGCCCGAAGCACAATTTATTATGTGTCCTATTTTCAATAGTGCCTGTAGCACATTTCGTCTCTCTCTCTATTCTATAATAGTGCCCGTAGCACATATGTACCTAACTTATAGTTAGTACATCAAAGTTAGCAATAATAATGCTACATGTTACAGACAAGTAAATGTATGAACTTACCTTATTTGTTTCTTCTCCTTTTGCATCCTGGATCTTTAATCGCTCTCCTTGTGGGTCGATTTTGGGATCCTACAGACGAAACCTTATCTATTAATTTTATTTCCATTTATAACTTTCATTTTTTTATTAAAAAGCTTAAATAAAACCTATTTATAACTTTTTAGGCTTTATTTATCATATTCCCCATTTTTATCAACTTTTCAAAAATTATGATTTTGCCCCTGCATTTTGGCAAAATTACAATTATGCCCTTGACGGGATTTTCTCAATCTAGACTGCACTTTTGGCTCTCAGGAACTTTTCTGACTCTTTTCTCATTTTTACCTGGTTCGTTTCTATTTTATTTCCACTTTTCACCTTCCCAACCCTCGGGAAGCACTATTTCGACCCTTACGTCGGTTTAGTGATTTTCTCTCATTTCGGAGCCTCAAATAGACATTTTACTAATATTTAAAACGTTCATCTAGACTTTCCCGATTTAGGTCTTCGAGGCTTTGATTTTTCGTACCCGACTCAGACCTTACTTCGTTTCCCAAAAACACCCCCCCTCGGGGTCCGTTTTTTTTTCAGTTTCACTTGCGTTTTACATTTTTAAGGGGACGAATTACTATTCATGAACCAGCCCTTAGGTTTCCCTTATTCAATTTTTCTCAAGGGACTCGGGTTCCTGACCCAACCCTAAACTTTTACTCTCGTTTCCCTTTTTGTCCTAAATGTTGTTTTTTGAAATTTCGGCAGCGTTTCGGCATAAATTTAAGGCTATCGGCGTTAGGTACGCCTCGAACCATGTGTACCTACCACGTACTATACCGAAGTCCTATTCTATGTAAAAGTTTCCTAAACTTTTACATAAAAGCTCACACATTTAACAGTTCATATTTCCATACACCATTAACAAAATTCTTTCAATTTTGCCCTTAGCTTTAGCCACAGTTTTCCTATCCAAAACCTAGCCAAAACTTTTCAATTCTTTAACCAAATTTTAGGCTATTCAAAGGCTATTACCTAGCACATTTTCAAGCCATTTTCCATGCATTTTACAACACAATTCTTAGGGTTTTTTAACCATTCATACCCCACGGCCACTTTAGGTAAGAACATGCATAATATTTTGTTTCATGCTTTCAACCTCATAACCAACATTTCCATAATTCAATGCATGATTTAAACTATCCAAACATCAAGTTAATCATGGAAAAATGTTCACCAAACCCTAACCATATCACACGGCCATTTTAGGGTTATTAGATACCAAAATTTTTCCAAGATTTCTAACCATGCAAGTCATGCTTTCCTTTAATCCAAAACATGATTTAAAACATCACAACACTTAATTGACAACAATCCATGAACAAACACACAAGGCAACCCACGGATTTACCATTGAAAAACCAACCAAAACTTTGTTTTTCTTTAAACAAAATACATGGTTTTTCTACTAATCACACCCTTATCAAAACGCAAGCACCAAATCAACCAAAACCAACCTAAAAATTTTCATCCTGCACACCATTTAACCCCTGGATTTTTCAATGAAAAACCAAGAGAAAATGTAAACCAAAGATAGCAACCTTGATTTCTTGCTTCCCTTGACTTCAATGAAGATTTTGCTACCACTTTGGTGAAGGAATTTGAATTTTTAGCTTGGTTTCTCTTGGGTGCTCACGGTTTGCTCTAGGGAGCACTTAGAAAATTTTTTTTGGCTTTCTTTCTCTTTGAATTAGCTATGGATTCACTAAGCACAAAGGCAACCGACTCTTTTTGTTAAAGAACCCAATTAATTAGGCTTTCCACCAATCAAATTTCAACACTTTTCTAGCCAAATACTTTCCCATTTTTGCCAAAATTAATTTCGCTAATTTTGGCCATATCTAGGCCTTTAGATCATAAAGCAAATTGATCTTAGCCATTAATGCCACCAACCACCACATTTTACACATTTAATAAATGGCTTAAATGATGTCATAAATGCAAAATCAAAAGTTTGACTTTGACTTCATTATTCATATTAATTCGACTACTTTTTGACCAATGTCGGATTGAGCCGAAATTTTTTGGGAATCGTCTTGGCGGGTTCCTGAGGTCTCTGGTGCAATCGGATCAATTTATACTGCTTTCGTTTGATCAAAATCAATCCTGGAAGTTTTTCGTCTTTTAGTGCACCATAGGCACTGGTTAGGGTTTTTAACGCTGTTTTGACACCGTTTCACCTGTTTTGCTTCGGTAAAATTTCTCAACACCGAATTTTTATCCATCAACATTGTCAGAACATTTTAATACATTCTAAACAATATAAGTTTATTTATTTCACTCTTTAAACAGTACAAGTTGTCACACATATACAATTGTACTTTTTCTTCCGAGAATGCCAGAATTTCCCAGTTGTCACACAAACCGATGGTGGTACATCCTGGGTTTGGAAGTCTAATGTTATGTAAATTGTAGAGGATAGCACAAAAGTATGTTCAAAATATTAAGTATGTTTAAAGCATGTCAAGAATGCAAGTATGTTCAAGATATTAAGTTTGTTTAAAGCATGTCAAGAATACAAGTACGTTCAGGATATTAAGTATGTTTAAAGCATGTTAAGTATGAAAGTATACTCACGGTATGCAATATGTCAAGTATGGTTATGATGAAAAGTATGTCTAAATATATTTTAAATATTATATACGTTAAGTATGAAATCTAAAATAATGTATGATATATGTTGTGTTATTGTTCTGATGTCCTAATTAGTATCAGATATGTTCTGTCCAGTATGATATGAATGATGATAAATACGCTTAAGTATGAGTGTTAAGTAAGCATAATGTTATAAAGTTAGTATTTATGGTAATAAGCAAGCATAACGTGACTAACGTTCGTGTTATGCATAAGATATGTCGTAACTATTACGCATATCAATTATTATGCATAAGTTGATATGCCTAAGTCAATCATACTATGTTAAGTATGCTCTATATGATGTTAAATATGTATGTTATGTTTAAATATGAATGTCTAAGTAATGAACAACATGTGTATGTAACGTTTTGTATGTATGAAAGTACGCTTATGACGTTAAAGATATTTAAGTATACGTAAGTATGTTTACGATACTTAAGTATATGTACGAAGTTTTACATATTTAGGTATAATAAATATACTCTTTATGTTAAAGGTAAAAGTAATTTCATGATAATAGGTATGATAAATATGTTATGTTTATGATGTGTAAACATATGTTAAGTATGTTATGTTTTAAGTATGTTATGTTTACGACGATTAGCATACGTTAAGTATGCTATGTTTACGATGTTCAAGTATACATAAGTATGACTATGATGTTTCCAGTATGTTAAGTATAAAATCATGTTTATGATGCCAAGTATGTTAAGTATGTTCACAAGGTTACAGTAAGTTCACGAGGTTCAAGTATGAAAGCATGTTCATGAGATTAAAGCATGATAAGTACAAAAGTATGTTTATGATGTTAAGTACGTATAAAGTACATTAAGTATGTTTGCGATGCTAAGTATGAAAGTAGGATTATGATGTAAAGTGTGTTTAGGTATGTACAAGTATGTTTATAAGGTTATGTGTGATAAGTATGATTGTTAAGCAATATACAGTATATGATATGCAATGTTTCGAAGCCACAGTAGGTATCAGAATTATCTTGTACTATATGGTATGAATTGTTATATGTCATGAATGTATGTTTGAACTTACTGAGCCTGTCACTTACAAGTTGTTTATGTTGCAGGTAAGCATCCTGCATGACGATAAGACAAGTGATAGATGACGAATGAGATCTGCATGTGCCAAGGAACTAGGCGAGGGTTATGGTACTGCTATGAGTCTTCTACTAAGCTATTTAAAAGAGTAATGAAAAGAATATTGAAATGGAGTTTTATGATGTATATCAAGTTATGATAATGTATTTACTTTAGTAAATGTTTTACCACGATACGATTTGTAAGTTTAAAGTAAAAAAAAAAAAAAAATTTATTCCCTATTTTCACGTTCAAATGGGAAGTTAAAGCAAGCATGTTAAAGGAAGTATGTTAAAAGTAAGATACCAGCCGTCATAGATGGAATCATAATAAGTTAAAAACAAGTTAAAAGTAAGTTATCGACGACCCAAGTGGTTACAGTCTATCGCAGTTGGCAACAGTAGCTGACTGTAATAGTACTGTTTAACCCTACGTAGGGCTGGACGTCACAACCTGTAAGTGCATTGAGGTGAAGTATAAACTGTTGGCTAACAAGTAAGTACAACTCTGCCTACAGTATGAATAAAAATGAGTTTAAATGGTTGTTTAACCTATGTTAAAGTATGTCGTATTTTATGTTGGTTGCATGACATATAGGGGTTCATAATCACGGAGATTAATGAACCTTATAAGGTGTCGATACATCCCCATCAGGGCATGATGGGGGATGAGGCCAGTTGAGCATAGGGCACATGGTTACTAATACTCATAATCCACAATTGTGACGCCTTAAATTTTATTTAAGGGTCAATATATAATTTAAATGAAATTAGTGTGCCAAAAATTAACTAAAAATCTTTTGGAAACCCTAGGTTGGTTTCCTAGTCCAATTCCACTCAAAAAGTCAACAATTTTGACTTCAAAAACCCTAAAATATTCGACCATTACTTGGGATTTTTAATTAAAATTTAAATCCCACAAATCCAAGGAGGATTCAAACTCAAATTTCATCCCTTAAATATAAAGAAGAAATTCTGCTATAAAGTGTAGGAAATAAAAGAGATTTGATTTGAATTAAAAGCTAGGTCAAAACTCAATCAAAATTCAAATTATTTTTTTTCTTAAAAAAAAAAACTAATGGATAATTTCGGCCAGTTAAGGAAAAATAATGAGAGAAAAACCCTAGCCTCAAAACAACACAAAATTTCCCCTTTTGCCCTTCAAAATATTCGTCCAAGCAAGGAAACAAAAAGGAAAGAAAATAAAAAAAAAAGAAAAAAAAAACCTAGTATAAGAACCCTCTTTCAACTCTCATTCACCTTTCCTTTCACTCTCAAAATTCGGCCAGCCTCACCTTATTTCCTCTCTGAATTCTTCTCTCCCAAAACATACCAAAACAGCAAGCAAAACCTACCTAAAGGCAGCTCAAAGATTCAACAATTTTTGAGACAAAAACAAGGTAAGAAATAAACTTTTTCCTTCCTTCTCCTTTTAATTTAAACCCCAAAATTTATATGGTTTTTCTCCACTGTTTTCCTTACTGTTTTGAAGACTCCAACACTCACACAAATTCAGCCAAAAAGGAGACCAAGCATAAAAAATAGTGCAGAACAAACAAGGTGTGAATTTCTCTCTCTAAAACCCTAAAAAAAAAATTTTACCTCATTGATCCCCTTTCAAAAACCCTATTATCACATGTGTAAAATTTTATGATTTTTGCCAATTTGATTCTTGGGTTGTGTTAATGACATACAAATAAGGTTCTCCACAAAATTTCATGATCATTGGATGAAAATTGAATTGGTTTGAGGCTAATTGAAATTCGGACAGAAAAAAAAATGGAAATCTGGAAAATTACCATATGTCAACCATAATTTGAGTTTTAAAAATGATTTTTGAGTGAATCTTGAGCCTAAAATTAAATTCAAGATGTCCCCTAAATGCCTGCAAATTTTCAGAACCAAACTCATCCATTGGCCTAGTCAAAATATTTTTCTAAGATAGGTGGACAGAACTGCCAGTTTTTGAACTAAAACTGAAACCCTAATTTTATGCCTGAAAACAACCCCTCGGGTTTTGGCCTAATTGAATAACCAAACGATGTCTAAAAATTCTAAAAATTATATGGAATTAAAGCTATGGATGTCTAGTTTAACATATTAAAAATTTAGAATTTTTGGGATTAAAAATTAATTAATATTGATTTTACAGTCAGCCTAGGTCAGTCTGCCCATGTCCAGTAATATCCTAACTTAGGGTTAGCTAAGTTATGATGTTGACCCGCTTTTCGTAATAAATGTTTTTCCTTAAATCTCGGGTTGATATTATGATTTGGCTGCCGTGTCATGTGTCTAAATTTTGGGCCGTGACAAATAATGGTGTCAGAGACAGGTTTTCAAAAGGGTTTTCATCAAAACGCTTTCAAAATACCCAAGCATAGTTTTCTTACTCTTAGAAGCTTATAGGATTTCCTCTTCCTTCAATCTTATGCAGCAAAGTGGCTCGTCCCGGCACGTGTAGTCAGAGGCAGTAGAGAGGCAACGACGAAGAGAACTTTGGGAACACGTAGCCTCAAGGGAGTCAGAATGCAGCGGTTCCTGCACCGAATGATCAGCTAACGGCGATACAGAATCTCACGGTGGCGATACAGGCTCTCCTCACCGTCCTACCTTTTGGAACACCTAACGCAGCTCCTGTAGGAAATGTTGTTCCTGTAGGAAAATAAATCGGTAAAAACATATCAGAGTGGCGTAGCGGAACAATAAAAATTTTTAGATCGTTAAATATCTCATGATGCCATATACAATAAACCAACAACAATTAAAACTCATACCTTAAGGACGCCAATCTTGCAGGAGGAGAATGACCGGAGGCTTCATCCAACTAGCCTTCTCTACTATTCTCCAATTCCCGAATGGCTGAGTGTGTGGGCACTCTGAACCTCGATCGGTATGCTAGCACTGCTAGTCTTCTTCCGACCACCCAGATCTCTAAAGAACTTTATTGTCACGATGAGCTGTGCAACAATAAGCTTACTCACCTGAGAGTCTGTGGTCTGAGAGAACTGGAGTGGCAGGACCTCTATTAATAGACCTACATGAGGTGATTCTCTGAATTTGAATTGGATTAGGAAAATATATTTTCCCTTATCCAAACCCATAAAATCTGAATTTTTCCAAGGGAGAATCTCCACAATAAAATTCGGTTTTCTTAGGACAAATCCAATCCAAATCTAAACAAGATTTGAACTAGAATTTTATCTCCCTTTTTCAACCCAAAAAATCCGAATTTTTCTTGGAGAATCTCTCCTAAAGATTTCGGCCATTATGGATAAGGGAGAATCAAAAATTCCAGTAGGATTTTCAAGCTTGAATCTTATCTCAACCTTATCCAAAAATAACCGAATTTCCTAGGAGATTTTCTCCCTAATTTCGGCCACTTTTCAGGGAAGGAGAGAATCCAAATTCAACTAGGATTGAAACTTGAATTTTCCTTTGAATCTTATCCACAAAAATCCGAAATTTCCTTGAGGATTATCCTCAAAAATTTCGTCCACTTTTGTTGGGATTTGGATTCAAAATTCAAGTAGGATTCTAACAAGATTATCCTCTCCAAATCCAACTCAAATTCGAATTCAAACCTTGTGGATTTTCCACAACAAATTCGAATCCTACTTGGACTGTGATTCAAAATTTGAATTTCAAATTTCAAATTCAAATTTTAAATTCAAATTTCAAATTTCAAATTTCAAATTTCAAATTTAAATTTCAAATTCAAATTTCAAATGCGAATTTCAAATTCAAATTTCAAATTCAAATTTCAAATTCAAAATTCAAAATTCAAAATTCAAAATTCAAAATTCAAAATTCAAATTTTAAATTTCAAATTTCAAATTCCACAAAACGGTTGTGTTTCATATTCTTGTTCTCATGGACAATTTTATACAACTCCAATCCAATCTCAAATAAAATCATGACAAATTTATTTAGAGTTCGAATAATTGTGTACTCTATTATCCAAAATAAAATCTGAATCCAACCGGAGAGAATCTTGTCTATCATCCTAATCCTATGTAATCACCATCCATGCATAATAAACTAGCCAATAGCATACACAAATCAATTTGCCAAACGTTAAGGAATTATGTGGAGCTAGTAGAGGGACTGATTGGACATATATGATCGGGCTCCCGTGATTCCATATGATCATCATTCTTTACCGAACAACTCAATCATATGATCACTAATTTCAGAGTCACACCACTATAAACCTGAAACTGAAATCCCAATTATATACCGTATTACGTAAGCCTGTGACGAGCTACTATCCAATGACCTTGTCATATATGCAAAACCCTCATATGATATCCATGATCAGCCTTAGGTCAAAGTCCGTTTAATCCTACTGATCAGGCTATCTTAAAGTTCCATTATACTACCGAATTAAGAAAATGATTTTTCACCATATGTAAATAAGAAGTCATCTACCCAGCAGACGACCCAAGGCCTTGTCTATTTTCACATTCAGTATAATGCCTTTAAGAAGATACCTTTAACTCTTCGGAGCTATGATTCCAATATCTGCAAACAAACCCTTCTTCGTATACAAGTCATGCACCCAACGAACCGGTCTATAAGCTTACTACCTCTGAGACGCTTTAGCCATTGGAACATCAAAGTACACAAGTCATATACATGAAGAAGTTCATTTACTCAGGATTAAGGTTATTGCACAATGAACGTCAAAAGCAGATTGATCCACTCATAACGGACTACGTATATCAATCACGCTTTAGTTCTGGTCTAATATGTCACCTCCAAGCAACATATCTGTGTCTCTACTTGGGAGTCCAGCTCCAGACAGTCAAGACAAACCGTCCCCTCCAAGGCTTTAGACAACATAATAGTCTTAATATGAGTTAGATGCTCGGTCTAACCCCATAGACTACAGACCATAGTTTAGACTGCTAACTTTAGAACATTGTCTTCTCACATACAAAAGTCCATTGCATGCAACGTTCTAATAGTTTTAACACAAGTAGTCAGTGAGCCATATTGGCGTACATTTACTTTAACATGTAAATAAGACGAGGACAGATAGTAATGTAATGAATAACCTCTATGTATAATTTTATTATCCAGTTCAAAATGAATACATCAAAATGTCTCTAATACTTAGGGCATTTCCTAACAATCTCCCACTTGCCCTAAGCCAGTAGATGTGCCATGTTACGCACCCCCATCGCCTCTACATGCCTCTTAAAGCTTCTAGCTACCAAATTCTTAGTAAAGGGATCGGCAATGTTGTCCTCGGACGTGATCTTACATACATCCACTTGTCCTGTCTCCACATGCCCTCTAATAATGTGATACCTCCGATCTATGTGCTTGGTCCTCTTGTGGTGCCGAGATTCTCTTATGTTGGCAATAGCCCCTGTGTTATCACAGTAAAGTGTGATAGGCTTGTCAACACCCGGAATGACCTCAAGGTCTCTAAAGAACTTGCGGAGCCAAACCGCTTCTTTAGATGCCTCAGCCACAGCCACATACTCAGCCTCCATAGTAGAGTCAGCTGTGCAGCCTTGCTTCACGCTCCTCCACACAATGGCGCCTCCTCCGAGTAAAAACACTGATCCAGATGTCGATTTCCTCGAATCCTTTCAAGTCTGGAAGTTTGAGTCTGTGTATCCTACGGGTGTTAGGTCCCCTCCAAAATACACCAGCATATAATCTCTCGTTCTCTTAAGATACTTGAGTATATGCTTTACTGCTTGCCAGTGCTTGGTTCCAGGATTCGCTTGATATCGACTCACCATACCTACTGCAAAACATATGTCCGGGCGAGTGCAAAGCATAGCGTACATAAGGCTACCCACAGCGGATGCATAAAGGACCTTACTCATACGCTCTCTTTCTTCCGATGTCTTGGGACAGTCATCTAATGAAAGAGTTAGACCGGCAATAAAAGGTTGTGAGCCTTTCTTTGCCTCTTGCATTGCATATTTGTCAATTATTTTATCTATGTATGAAGCTTGGGATAACGCTATAATTTTGTTCTTTTGATCTCTGAAGAGACGAATGCCTAGAACATAATTAGCTTCTCCCAAGTCCTTCATGTCAAACTGCTGGTGTAACCAAAGCTTGACCGATGATAAGTTCCCTACATCATTCCCAATGAGTAGTATATCATCGACATAGAGTATCAGAAAGACCACTTTTCCATCCTTAATACATTTATAAAAACAAGGTTCATCAACGTTCTGCTCAAAACCAAATGTCTTAATCACTTGATTAAACCTCTGGTTCCATGAGCGGGATGCTTGCTTTAATCCATAAATGGATCTAAGCAATTTACAGACTTTCCTTTCTTGGCCTTTCGCTACGAACCCTTCAGGCTGTATCATATAGATACACTCTTCAAGATGGCCATTCAAGAATGCCGTCTTGACATCCATTTGCCAGATCTCGTAATCGAGAGCCGCAGCAATGGACAGAAGAATACGGATAGACTTCAGCATAGCAACAGGTGAAAAGGTTTCCTCGTAATCGATTCCAGCCTTTTGCGTGTATCCCTTTGTAACCAGTCTAGCTTTGAAAGTTTCCACTCTCCCTTTCGCATCCTTCTTTCTTTTGTAGACCCATTTGCATCCAATGGGTTTTATCCTATCCGGCAAATCTACAAGTTCCCAAACAGAGTTGGATTTCATAGAATCCATCTCATTGTTCATAGCCTGTTTCCAAGATCTAGAATCAACATCATTTATAGCTTCATCATATGTGACCGGATCTTCCTCATGCTCATGAGCCTCAGCCTGGTATACCTCAGCATCATACATGAAGAAATTAAGTTTCTTCGAAACCCTCCCACTACGACGAGGCACCCTAAATTGTTGATCGTCTGCAGGTCTTTCACTGGAACTCAGACTTGCGTCCAAGACCGAAATCTGTGGAGCAGTTCTTTCACCCGATAACTCCTCTAGCACCACTTTGCTTCGAGGTTTAAAGTCATTCATGTGACTTTCCTCCAAGAATGTCGCATGGGTTGAGACAATGAGTTTTTGTTCCTTCGGGTTATAGAACACACTTCCTTTAGTTCCTTTTGGATACCCTACAAACATGCACAATTCTGATCTTGGTTCCAACTTTTTCGCATCCCCATCCAGTACATGTGCCGGGCAGCCCCATATTCTCATATGTCCAAGAGAGGGCTTCCTGCCACGCCACAATTCATACAGAGTTCTGGGAATTGATTTGCTCGGAATTTGGTTCAGAATATAGCACGCCGTTTGTAAAGCATATCCCCAAAATGATAATGGCAACTTTGAATAACACATCATGGACCATACCATATCCAATAAGGTCTTGATTCTCCTTTCGGCTACACCATTCTGTTGTGGAGTACCAGGTGCAGTCAATTGGGATAAAATCCCGTTCTCTACAAGATGTCCTCGAAATTCGTCGGAGAGGTATTCGCCACCTCGATTAGATCGAAGTGTCTTTATAGATTTATCTAATTGCCTTTCCACTTCCGCACGATACTCTTTGAACTTGTCAAAGGTTTCGCTCTTGTGGTGCATCAGATACACATATCCATACCTCGAGTAATCATCTATGAAAGAGACATAATACTCGAACCCTCCTCGTGCTGTGACGTTCATGGGGCCACATACGTCAGTGTGCACAATTTCTAAGAGCTCCTGAGCCCTTGTACCCTTAGCTCCAAAAGACCTCTTAGTCATTTTACCCTCTAGACATGACTCACATTGGGGAAGTCGTACCTCCTCCAGAGATTCCAGAGGACCGTCTTTCACCAATCTTTGAATCCTATCCTGATTAATATGACCAAGTCTTAAATGACAAAGATACGCCTTGTTAGAGTGAGAAACTTTCAACCTTTTAGAGTTATCAATTAATTCAGTGTCAAGCAGTAAGTACATCTTTGGTTTGATCAAATATAGGTTTCCATCCATCCATCCAGAATAGATAAAAGACTTATTTCTACGAATATCAACTCTTTTACTAAAAGAAACTGAATAAGAATCCTTTATTAAACAAGCTACCGATATAAGGTTCCTCCTAAAATTAGGAACATAAAAACAGTCTTTCAATAAAATAAACCTAAATTGATCAAAATGAAGATAAACATCTCCCACTACTTCAGCCACCACAAAGCTACCATCTCTAGTCCGTAACGAGAGGCTCCTATCATGTAGACTTCTCGTTTCCACGAACCCCTGCATAGAAACACAAACATGATTAGTGGCGCCCGAATCAATGACCCAAGTGTCTTTCGATTCTTCCACCAAACACGCTTCCAAGTAATTAAGTTCCTTACCTTCCCTGCCCTTGGCGGCTAGGAATTCCCGGCAAGCCTTCTTAAAGTGACTTACCTTCCCACAATGGAAGCATTTGGACTTTTTAGGGTCCTTCGGCTTCTTGTTCTTCTTCTTCTTCTTCCCGTCTGAGACAGGAGGATTAGAAGAACTGGAAGCCGCTTGCTTCTTATTTGGCCTCTTCCTCTTCTGTGAGGGATTGGAAGATTCCGCCAAATTGGCCTTTCCTTTAGGTCAGACCGCATCCTCATCCCTGATCATCCGCTCATAAGCCTGTAGTTGCTTCATGAGCTCGGTTAGTCCTAACTCCTTTGTCGCCAGATTGTATACGGCCTTAAACCCCACAAAATCTTTAGACAGAGTCTTGAACACCATCTCGATCTGGGTGTTGTAGTCCAACTCAGCACCATTCTTGGCAGCCTCAGCGAAGAATCCCATTAGAGTGATCATATGGTCCTTCACCGTAGTACCCGCCTTTTGCTTGGAGTTCATAATGCTGGTGATAGCAGACTGTCGAGCCAATTTTTCTTGGCTTCCGAACATGTCCTCCAGATTTTCCATGATCTCCCCAGCAACTTGATAAGTCTCATGCTGCTTTTGTAAAGCACTCGTCATGCTAGCAAGGATGTAGCATCGAGCTATCTCATTGGATTCTCTCTAACGATTATAGGCAACCGGGACCTCCTCAAGTGGTGTGTCAGGTTTGGGCCCAGGTGGGCATGGTTCGTCCAGTACGAACTTGTGTCTCTCGCAGTTGAGAACTATTAATAGATTTCTTTTCCAGTCTTTATAATTATCGCCATTCAACTTATTTTCAGTAAGTATCAAAATGAGGGGTGTCGGTGACATTTTGAACTGAAATAAAATTATACTAGACATCATTACAAAGCCCAAGCAAATATACAGATAATTTAGCAAATAAAACATACAAGTATGTTCCTACATGAAACTTGAAAAACATGTAGCATTGCAACGGTAATTCTTAGCACCTATTGCCCCAAGCCACCGAGGGGTGGTCATGAGAACAAATAGCCGGAACATGGACCCCGTCCAATTAATAGATGTTGCCTTAAATCCTCCAAGGTTAGGACATATATTAATAACTGCTTATTTGGCCACCAGTTTAGTTAACAGAGCTTCTAGGGAAGGTTAATAACTAAACGAGTCTTGAGTATATAACCATTATTTATGTAGCCCGATCCACGTCCTACCAAGCCACCGAGGGGTGGTCATGAATAGGATCGTACCCGAACACGTTTTCCACAAAGGAGATCCAATCTAGTATACCGGCGGCGGTAAACACCTACCGAGGGGTGTGGTCAGGGCAGAACTGACGCGAGGCATTACCATGCTTTCACATATGGATCAACAATGGAGGCCGTGGGTTTTGTTTGAAACCCTCTCCCATTCAATATTTTGAAAAACATGCAAGTTTTGACAAATTATGTATGATCAATATAGCATGAGCGGCACTCACCTATCCTATATGACATGTTATCAAATATGCATACAAAATATCCATCAATACATATTTATACATCCATGACATATCATAGAAAAAATAATTGACAGAATAACCAAGCTATGGTTCCATCCTAGAACAAAGAAAATAAAGATTACAAAATTCCATCCAAAGCATTCTTTGGGTCTTGAATTCTATTCCGTCATCTTGTGTCCATCTTTATGTAGCCCCTCCATTTATTTCTCATCCCAAGAATTATTTAAAATTTAAATATCCAAAAATTTAAATTTCAAATTCAAATTCCAAATTCGAATTTCAAATTTAAATTTCAAATTTAAATTTTAAACAATTTTAAACATCATGTGTAATAATATGTAATTTCAAAAAATTTGAAAATTTTTAATTACATATTTTTAAACATGATTTAAAATTAAATCTCAAATTTAAAAATCAAAATTTTCTGATTTTTGGACCGTCGGACCGCCGCCCCTGTAGGCCGCAGCCGCCGTGGGCAGCCACCAACCCCAGAGGGGCTGGCAGCCCACGGCCGCCCCCATGTGCAGCCCTGCCGGGCTGCAATCCAAGCCTGCAGCACCAGGCTGCACGCCCAGGCTGGGCGCAGCAGCCGGCAGGCTGCAGGCAGCGCCTACAGCCAGAGGCTGAACGCCCAGGCTGCGGCCAGCCTTGGGCAGGCCACGGCCACCCTTGGCTGTAGGCCAAGCCTGCGGCCGGGGTGGTGTGGGCCTGCTTAGGGGCTGCCGCAGCCCCACCAAGGCCCGTCGGCCTATCCCGAGGGGTCGTGTCTCGATTTTTGTGTCATATTACAATTTACCTATTAGGATCTCCAAAAATTAATTTGAATCCCAATTAAATTGAAATTTTCCACACAATCAAAATTTCAACCTTTAAATCAAATTTAACTTCTGGGAAAAAATAAATTACGGTCTTCAATCTTCAATCTCCTCCAAGAATGATTACATAAAAAATTCTAAACCGTTTCCGGTGTACAAAAATTCTAACCATAAAAATTCTAAGAGACAAAAAATTAAAATGTGACAACCGGGAAATTCAGGCAGTTCTCGGATGAAAAATGTACAATTGTATGTATATAACAATTTGTACTATTTAAAGAGTGAAATAAATGTGTTTATATTGTTTAGAATATGTGAAAATGTTCTAACAATACTGACGAGTAAGAATTCAGTGTTGGAAAAATTCACTGAGTTGAAACGGGTGAAACGGTGCCAAAATCGGCATTGAAAACCCTAACCGAGCCAATAAAAGACGGTAAACTTCCGGGATTGATTTTGATCAAATGGAAGCAGATTAAATTGATCCAACTGCACAGGAGACCTCAGGAACACGCCGGGACGATTTCAGGAAAATTTCGGCTCGAACCGGCATCGGTCAAAAAGTAGTCGAATTAATATGAATAGTGAAAGTCAAAGTCAACTTTCACTTTTGCATTTATGACATCATAAATCAAGATTATTAAATGAAAGAAATAAGGTGGTTGGTGGCATTAATGGCTAGGATTTAATCACCTTTTGATCTAAAGGCCAAGATTTGGCCAAAAATTACCATTTTTAATTTTTGAAAAATGGAGAAAGAATTAGGCATGAAAGGTGTTGAAATTTGATTGATTTAGAGCCAAATTAATTGGCTTTCTTTCATGCATAAGTCGGCAAAATGTGAACAAAAGTGGCCGAAGTCCATTTTCACGCAAAAACCAAAGAAAATTTCTAAGTGTTTTCTTCCATGGTGTCTACGTGAGGGACCAAAGGAGAACCAAGCTTTCTCTTCAAAATTTCTTCACAAAAAGTGTGTCAAAACACTCCTTGAAGACAAAGGAAGCATTAGACCAAGGTAACTTCTTTTTTCACTTAACTTTTCATGGTTTTTCTTCTTGAAATCCGTGGGTGAATAGTGATTGGAAGATGGAAAAATTTTGGTTGTTTTCATGGAAATTGATGTTGGGTTTTGTTAAGGATATAATAAGTAAGAAAACCATGCAAATTGTGTAAAGAAAAACCGAAATTTTGTTGGTTTTTCAAGGGAAAATCCGTGGGTTATCTTGAGTAACCAATGAGAAAAGTTTGTGGTTTAATTTCTATCTTGCTTCCAAGTTTAATTTTGTGAAGAATAAAGCTTGTATTTCATTATGAAAAGCTTGAAAAAATCTTTGGTATGAATTACATAATGTGGCCGTGAGTTTCCTAAGGGTTTGGAAGAAAAATTTGCATGCTTTTATGTGGTGTTTGGTTAATTTAAATCATGCAATTTAATGTGTAAATGGTGGCAATGTGATTGAAAGAATGAAACAAAAATGTTGGCATGTGTTTCATTAAATGGCCGTGGGTTGTATAAGGGTAAAAAAAAACCCTAGGAAATTTGGTTGAAAATGCCAAGAAAATGGGCTTGAAAATGTGTTAAAAATGTGACATTTGAATGGCCTAAATGTGGTGAAAGTTTGACAAAATTTGGTTCGGTTTGGTTGTGAAAACCGAAACCAAATTAAGGGTAAAAATGTGAAAAAATTTTTGTAATGTGGGTGATAACGTGAAATTTGAAATTTGTGGGCTTTTATGTAAAAGTTTGGAAAACTTTTACATAAAATAGGCTTGTGGTATAGTACGTGGCAGGTACATACGGTTCGAGGCGTACCTAACGCCGGAAGCCTTAAATTTACGCCGAAATGCTGCCGAAATTTCAAAAACGGCATTCGGGGTAAAATAGGAATTTAAAATAAAAGTTAGGACCGGGACGGAAACCCGAGTCCCTAACGGAAAAGTGAATAAGGAAAATTTAAGGGGTGGGTCGTGAATAGTAACCCGTCCCCTTGAAAATGAAAAAAACGTGAGTGAGATTGAAAAACACGAGTTTTTGGAAATAAAATAAAGGTCCGAGTCTGGAACGGAAAACCTGAGCCTCAGAGACCTAGGTCGGGAAAGTCTAGATGAACGTTTTAAATACTAGTGAAACGTCCATTTGAGGCTCCGAAACGATAGAAAATCGCTAAACCGACGTAAGGGTTGGAATAGTGCTTCCCGAGGGCCGGGAAAGCAAAAAGTGGAAATAAAATAGAAACGAACCCGGTAATGATTAGAAAAGAGTCAGAAAAGTTCATGAGAGCCAAAAATGCAGTCTGGATCAATAAAATTCCATCAGGGGCAAAACTGTAATTTTGCCAAAATATTGGGGCAAAATCGTAATTTTGCAAAAGTTGGGGGAAAATGGTGAAAATAATAAATAAAACCTAAAAAGTTATAAATAGGTTTTATTTAAGCTTTTTAATGAAAAATAAAAGCTATAAATGGGAAAGAAATTAACAGACATAGTTTTGTCTGTAGGATCCCAAAATCGGCCTACAAGGAAGGCGATTCAAGATCCAAGAGAGAGAAAGGAAACAGTCTGATAAGGTAAGTTCAGACATTTACCTGTCTGCAACATATAGCAATATTGTGCTAACTTTAATGTACTAACTATAATTTAGGTACATATGTGCTACGGGCACTATGATAGAATAGAGAGAGAGACGAAATGTGCTACGGGCACTATAAGAATGGGACACATGGTTAATTGTGCTTCGGGCACTAGAGCGAGGTTAATAAAACTCACTCACCTAAAATTAAAATGTGAACCATTCCTAACCACGGGACAATGTGAAGTCACCGGGTTAGAAGGTTAAAAAGTCGGTAATGAAACCACTTTCTGGCGTACCAGCCTTCCGTATAGGGAGGTACTTTTGCCTTCGGGGCTATGAGATAAGGCTGTGGAGGTCAGCACTGATGTACCGCTCCCAGTTATGTACTATTTTGCCTTCGGGGCTATTAGATTAAGGCTATGGAGGTCAGCACTAATGTACCGCTCCCAGTCATGCGCACTTAAATGGTACTGTCAACCTAAGCTCAAAACCAGAACGTAAATAAAGATAATGACCTAAAACTGAAACTGTGCCATAATTGAGCATAAGACAGTTTAGTGAGAGCACTAACATCGCGGTAGATGTACTAGTGTGATACAGTGGTGTGGTCAACTTTACTATTCACGTATGAATAGTGGTCAAAGTTACTATTTACATATGAATAGTGGTCAAAGTTACTATTTATGTATGAATAGTGGTCAACGGTACTATTCATGATGAATAGTCTATTCATAGAAATTTTATTTCTTGCATGTTTGAACTTACTGGGCCTGTAGCTCACCATTTTTGCTAATGTTGCAGGTAAGCGACCAGCTCAGTAGCTTGTTTGACTGGATGGCGTACGGGATGGCGCGTGTCAAATGGGATTACTGGGCGAGGGATATGGTACTGCCAGAGTCTTCCCGCTGAGCGTTAAAGTGAAGGAAAAAAAGGGGAAACAGTTCTTTTGTAATTATATATATATTTTACAAAAGTACTGTATTATTTATATTACTTTGTACTTATCAACAAAGTAAATAGTGGAAGAAGATTTTATATGATGTTTAAGGAAAAAAAAAATTTCCCAAAAACGACATGATTTTAAAAGAGAATGAGATAAGCCGGCGACCCACGAGAATACAATCTATCGCAGTTAGTGATAAGCTCAACTGTAATAGTATTGTATGATCTCTACGAGGGGCGGGCCGCCACAGTTGGTATCAGAGCCTGGTTTTCGAGTGGCTAAGTTTTGAATACCAATTACCGTCACAGTTGGTATATCAGAGCAGTGTGACCATATCCCGATTTGACACTTTGCGCATCCTGCACTGCTATCCAAGTAAGTAGTTTACTTAAGTTCAGTTAATTATTTTCTTATGCAAAAATAATTATCTTATAGGTAGCACGATGACTAGACCTCCATATGTGAGACCACCGCTACCACGACCGAGAGGAGTATTACGGGTATGGACGAGACCTATAGTGAGGCCGCCCATTTCCCAAAGGCCGGTAGTCAGACCCCCGGTGCCAGAGAGACCTCCGGTACCAGTGCCGGTATCAGTACCAGTGCCAGTAGATGTAGTACAGCCACGACCGATAGTTCATCCACCAGTGGTAGTGGACATTCCAGTTGTTGGTGGACGCCAACATATTGGGGTGAGAGTGTCGGCACGGGCAGTACAGGCATTTAGGGCCAGCAATCCTCCTATGTTCGACGGTGGACGACAGTCGATGGAGACCAAGGACTGGCTCCATGCCGTGGAGAGGATCATGGTGATATGCAATATCGATCGAGATATGTGGATCCAGTTGGCTGTCAGTATGTTTCAGGGAGACGCTCGAGTGTTCTGGCAATATTGCGACCAGGAGATTTTATTGGGATTCAGTTGGGCTGAGTTCTGTCAGCGATTGGCTGATCAGTTTCAACCTAGGGATCCAGCACCTGCTCCAGCACCTCCAGAGAGACGAGAGGCTGATGCACCTGCGTACCCTGGATTCGATGAGGTCAGGGATTACATTCTCCAGACCAAGAGGATGGTCATGCTGTCTGGTGAGACAGTGATGTCTTACGCTGCACGGTTTGAGGAGACCATTCGGAGGAGATGTCCGTTGCCTAACCTCACGGAAGCAAACTGCTGTGAGCTGTTTTGGAAAGGCTTATCCTTGGAGCTGAGACCGAGGGTGATCAAGCCGTTTCCTCCGATGCTCCAAGAGTTCGTGGTAACGATCAGGGCGATCGAGAGAGAGATTCTGATCGAGCATCTGACGCAGAGTCGACGAGAGACGCTGGGTCAAGATGAGATGTTTGCACGCATATTCGGGCCGAGAAGAATGATGAATGATCATGAGGCCGGACCGTCTAGACCACGAGGTGATGACTCAGGACAGGGAACATTACCTAGGGGTGGTGACGACTCAGATGATACCAATGACGATGAGGATCCAGAAGAATATCCTCTAGTCCCAGATGTAGGGAACGAGTGATCAGTAGATGTGTATATGTACATAAGTAGCTTAGAGAGAAAAGCTCTTTTGTATAGACTTGTGGCCATTTTGTATAAACGGCCGATGTATATATGACTGGTGATGGCTATGTATGACATATAAATGTTTTGCTATGAATGAAATACCAAAATGATTATATATTGTACGATGATGTGTTACGATGATGTGGCTTTACAGTGCCCTAAATTTCGTAAATTGATATAATTTTACGAATGCGGTTATGGAAAAAGCTAACGGTGAATTATTGTGCCATAATAGGACAATAGCCAAGATGGTGGATTTGAGAAATCGACCAGAGGGACGGGAGCGACGTCCTGATATTATGGAGAGACTGGATCAGATACAAGCTCTGTTGGAAGCTCAGATGCAAGAAAATGCGAATCTGAGGCGACGGGTAGAGGAACTAGAACAGAGGCAAGGCTCTGAGGGTACCTAAGTAGAACAACAAGCTGAGGTAGATCCGGTTATTCCTCCAACTGCAGTACATGAGAGAGCTCCTGAACCACAACCAGTATTGAATTTGGAACCCCTCTATGAAAGATTCAGGTGTATGAGGCCGCCAGAATTTGAAGGGTCTACAAATCCCTTAGAGGCTGAAGACTGGTTGTCGTCATTACAAGTAATCATGGAGTTCATGAACCTAACCGACCGAGAGAAGGTTGCATGTGCGTCTTTTGTGCTGAGAAAAGATGCTCGGTTTTGGTGGGACACCATGCGAATGAGGAGAGACGTGTCTACCATGAGTTGGGCGGAATTTCTGGAAGAATTTAACCAGAAATATTACGACCCTGCATCTCTGAGACAGCAACAGAAAGAATTCTCAGCGTTGACACAAGGGAACATGTCGGTAAGCGAAGTCTGCCGAAAGTTCGACCAGTTATCCCGTCTATGTCCCTATGTGGTCCTTACTGAGAGGGAAAAGATACAGAAAATGATCGGGATGTTCAGGCCGGAAATTGCTGCGTTAGTAGACACTGGACTAGTACCACCTACTTCTGTAGCAGACTGTGTGAGTCGGGCCATTAGAGCTGAGTTTCATGTAGCCCGACAGAAAGAGGAAAGAGAGAAACACTGGGAGGCTAAAAAGAAGGAGAGGGCTTTGGCGAAGTCTACGCAAGTTGGTCAATCGAGCAAGCCTAGTCAGAATGCGAAACCAAGCCAGGGCAACAATCAAGGATCCCAGCAAAATAAGAGAAAAGGGAATTTTTCTGGGAATCGCCAGGGTAATAATCGAAACCAGCAGCGGAGAACAGCTGGTAATGCAGAGTCTAATGTGCAAAACTGCCCTACATGCGGGAAGAGACATTCTGGGCAATGCAGATTTGGGCCACTTGTTTGCTACGAATGTGGAAAGGAAGGCCATTACGCCAGGAACTGTCCAAATAGGCAGGGTGGACAAGGCACTTCCCAACCGCACCAGACACGCCCACAAGCTCATTCCCTTCAAGCCAGAGTGGAAGAGTCACCAGTGAGGCCGCAACGCCAGGAGCGTATGCAACGTGCTGATGCTCGTGTGATGGCCTACAGCAAGGAAGATGCAGAGGCAGGAACATCAAACGTGGTGACAGGTCAGCTTCCTGTCGCTAGTCATGTAGCCTCTGTACTATTCGATTCCGGTGCTACGCATTCATTTGTTTCCTATGCATTTGCTGACAAGATAGGACTTCCTAAGGATAATATGGGAAGGATATTTAAGACAGCCTTACCTTCTGGGGAAGTATTGTTGTCCAATTACTGGCTACCTTATGTACCAGTATATGTGGCAAATAGGGAACTATATGCTGAGTTGATCGTAATGGAGATCATGGATTACGATGTGATTTTAGGCATGGATTTCCTAGGGAAATACCGAGCTACGATCGACTGTCGAAATCGAAAGATAGTCTTCCAACCCGAGGAAGAAGAGAGTTTCAAATATGTCGATACTTCTCGAAGACCCGGGAAGATGATGATCAGTTCGCTGAGAGCCAGCAAGATGATAGCCAGTGGTTGCGTGGGATATCTGGCATATGTGGTGGATACTGCAGAGGAACAGAAGCTTCAAGCTGAAGATGTTCCTGTGGTTAATGAGTTTCTTGACGTATTTCCAGAAGAGTTACCAGGGATACCGCCAGAGAGAGAAATCTCGTTTGAAATTGAGTTGATGCCTGGAACAGCACCTATTTCCAAAGCACCATACCGCATGGCTCCAGTAGAGTTGAAGGAGCTGCAGGTACAATTAAAGGAGCTTTTGGATAAGGGATTTATCAGGCCGAGTTTTTCTCCATGGGGTGCACCTGTGTTATTCGTCAAGAAAAAGGATGGAACATTCCGACTGTGCATTGATTATCGGGAGTTGAATAAGGTTACGATCAAAAATAGGTATCCATTACCTAGAATTGGTGACCTATTCGACCAGTTAAAAGGCGCAGCGGTATTTTCCAAGATCGACTTACGATCAGGATATCACCAGCTGAGAATCAAAGAGACTGATATTCCTAAGACGGCGTTTAGGACTCGTTATGGGCACTACGAGTTCCTTGTGATGCCATTTGGATTGACAAATGCGCCGGCAGCGTTCATGGACTTGATGAACAGAATTTTTAAAGAGTATTTGGATAAGTTTGTCATTGTATTCATTGATGACATTCTTATATACTCGAAGAGTCATGAAGAGCACAAGGAACATCTGAGGATCGTGCTGAACACGATAAGGAAGCATCAACTGTATGCCAAATTCTCAAAATGCGAGTTTTGGCTGGACAGAGTACATTTCCTCGGACATGTTGTATCCCAGGAAGGTATTGCTGTAGATCCGACAAAGGTAGAGGCAATTAACCAGTGGCCTGCACCCAAGAGTGTGACTGAAATACGCAGTTTCTTGGGGTTAGCTGGTTATTATCGGCGATTTGTAGAGGGATTCGCGTGATTAGCTGCACCTCTTACCGCTCTTACACGCAAGGAAAGGAAGTACGAGTGGACTATGGAATGCGAAAAAAGCTTCCAGGAGTTAAAGAGGCGACTGACAAGCGCACCAATCCTTACGCTTCCCACTGAAGGGGAGAAGTTTGTGATCTATAGTGATGCATCGAAAATAGGATTGGGAGCAGTCCTGATGCAAGACGGCAAGGTGATTGCCTATGCTTCCCGTCAATTAAAGGAGCATGAAAAGAATTACCCTACACATGACCTTGAACTTGCTGCAGTAGTGTTCGCACTTAAAATTTGGCGACACTATCTCTATGGAGCTCAATGTCAGATTTTCACTGATCACCAAAGCTTGAAGTATTTCTTCACGCAAAAAGAGCTCAATATGCGGCAGAGACGATGGTTGGAACTGGTGAAGGATTATGATTGCGAAATCCTATACCATCCAGGAAAGGCCAACCGTGTAGCGGATGCTCTAAGTAGAAAGTCTACGATATCGCACCAGCTACCAATAAACAGGCTTCCGAAGCCATTGCAGCAAGAGATAAATTCTTTGAACTTAGAGCTGATATCTGGAAGATTAGCTGCACTCCAAGTGAAATCATCGCTATTTGAGGAAATAAAAGAAGCTCAGAGGCGAGATCCAATGATGACAAGTTCTCAAGAAGGAATTTCCAAGGATGGAATGATCCTTTATCAAGGAAGAATAAATGTTCCAGCTGATGAGGAACTTAGAAGACGGATCATGTCAGAAGCTCATGAGACACCCTATTCGGTTCACCCCGGAGCGAGCAAGATGTATCAGGACTTGAAGTTACAGTTCTGGTGGAAAGGGATGAAGAATGATATAGCGAAATTCGTGAGCAGATGCATGACCTGTCAGAGAATCAAAGCGGAACATAAACATCCAGCGGGAAGATTGGAACCACTGGAGATTCCTGAATGGAAATGGGAACACATTACGATAGATTTTGTAGTAGGACTCCCAAAAACCCGAGAAGGTCATGACGCCATTTGGGTTATTGTGGACAGACTGACCAAGACGGCACGGTTTATAGCTGTCAAGATGACTTTTTCACTGGAAAAGTTTGCTCAGCTGTACATAACTCATGTCGTCAGACTACATGGAGTACCAAAATCCATTGTATCAGATCGAGATGCACGATTCACTTCGAATTTCTGGAAGTATGTGCAAGAGGCCATGGGTACTGAATTGAGACTCAGTACGGCTTTTCATCTGTAAACAGACGGGCAGTCAGAGCGGACAATTCAGACGTTAGAGGACATGCTTCGAGCTTGCGTTATGGATTTTGCGGGAATTTGGAACGAGAAGCTACCATTGATTGAATTCTCGTACAATAATAGTTACCAAGCTTCGATAGGCATGGCACCTTACGAGGCTTTGTATGGATGGAAGTACAGATCACCATTACATTGGTACGATTTGCGAGAAAAGCAGTTGCATAAGACGGATTTTATGCAAGAGACTTCTGATGCAGTTGCTAGAATTCAACATCAAATGAAAATTGTGCAAAACCGACAAAAGAGCTACGCAGATAAAAGGCGAAGATCCTTGGAGTTTGATGAAGGAGACTTCGTGTTTCTCAAGATATCGCCTATGAAGGGGATTATGCGTTTCGGTAAGAAGGGGAAACTGAGTCCAAGATACATTGGACCTTATGAAATTATCGAACGCATTGGAAAGGTCGCTTATAGATTAGCGCTACCCCCAGAATTGTCGGCAGTGCATAATGTATTTCATGTGTCGATGCTGAGAAAATATATACCAGATCCGTCCCATGTGTTGAAGCATGAGCCTATTCAAATCCACGAGGATTTGACATATGAGGAACAGCCTATTCAAGTACTAGCTCGTGAAGAGAAAGTACTGAGGAATAAGGTAATCCCACTAGTGAAGATTTTGTGGAAAAATCATAACATTGAAGAAGCTACGTGGGAAAGAGAAAACGAGATGAGGAGTTTATACCCCCATTTGTTCTAATTTTCGAGGACGAAAATTTTATAAGGAGGGGTGAATGTGACAACCGGGAAATTCAGGCAGTTCTCGGATGAAAAATGTACAATTGTATGTATATAACAATTTGTACTATTTAAAGAGTGAAATAAATGTGTTTATATTGTTTAGAATATGTGAAAATGTTCTAACAATACTGACGAGTAAGAATTCAGTGTTGGAAAAATTCACTGAGTTGAAACGGATGAAACGGTGCCAAAATCGGCATTGAAAACCCTAACTGAGCCAATAAAAGACGGTAAACTTCCGGGATTGATTTTGATCAAATGGAAGCAGATTAAATTGATCCAACTGCACAGGAGACCTCAGGAACATGCCGGGACGATTTCAGGAAAATTTCGGCTCGAACCGGCATCGGTCAAAAAGTAGTCGAATTAATGTGAATAGTGAAAGTCAAAGTCAACTTTCACTTTTGCATTTATGACATCATAAATCAAGATTATTAAATGAAAGAAATAAGGTGGTTGGTGGCATTAATGGCTAGGATTTAATCACCTTTTGATCTAAAGGCCAAGATTTGGCCAAAAATTACCATTTTTAATTTTTGAAAAATGGAGAAAGAATTAGGCATGAAAGGTGTTGAAATTTGATTGGTTTAGAGCCAAATTAATTGGCTTTCTTTCATGCATAAGTCGGCAAAATGTGAACAAAAGTGGCCGAAGTCCATTTTCACGCAAAAACCAAAGAAAATTTCTAAGTGTTTTCTTCCATGGTGTCTACGTGAGGGACCAAAGGAGAACCAAGCTTTGTCTTCAAAATTTCTTCACAAAAAGTGTGTCAAAACACTCCTTGAAGACAAAGGAAGCATTAGACCAAGGTAACTTCTTTTTTCACTTAACTTTTCATGGTTTTTCTTCTTGAAATCCGTGGGTGAATAGTGATTGGAAGATGGAAAAATTTTGGTTGTTTTCATGGAAATTGATGTTGGGTTTTGTTAAGGATGTAATAAGTAAGAAAACCGTGCAAATTGTGTAAAGAAAAACCAAAATTTTGTTGGTTTTTCAAGGGAAAATCCGTGGGTTACCTTGAGTAACCAATGAGAAAAGTTTGTGGTTTAATTTCTATCTTGCTTCCAAGTTTAATTTTGTGAAGAATAAAGCTTGTATTTCATTATGAAAAGCTTGAAAAAATCTTTGGTATGAATTACATAATGTGGCCGTGAGTTTCCTAAGGGTTTGGAAGAAAAATTTGCATGCTTTTATGTGGTGTTTGGTTAATTTAAATCATGCAATTTAATGTGTAAATGGTGGCAATGTGATTGAAAGAATGAAACAAAAATGTTGGCATGTGTTTCATTAAATGGCCGTGGGTTGTATAAGGGTAAAAAAAACCCTAGGAAATTTGGTTGAAAATGCCAAGAAAATGGGCTTGAAAATGTGTTAAAAATGTGACATTTGAATGGCCTAAAATGTGGTGAAAGTTTGACAAAATTTGGTTCGGTTTGGTTGTGAAAACCGAAACCAAATTAAGGGTAAAAATGTGAAAAAAATTTTGTAATGTGGGTGATAACGTGAAATTTGAAATTTGTGGGCTTTTATGTAAATGTTTGGAAAACTTTTACATAAAATAGGCTTGTGGTATAGTACGTGGCAGGTACATACGGTTCGAGGCATACCTAACGCCGGAAGCCTTAAATTTACGCCGAAATGCTGCTGAAATTTCAAAAACGGCATTCGGGGTAAAATAGGAATTTAAAATAAAAGTTAGGGCCGGGACGGAAACCCGAGTCCCTAACGGAAAAGTGAATAAGGAAAATTTAAGGGGTGGGTCGTGAATAGTAACCCGTCCCCTTGAAAATGAAAAAAACGTGAGTGAGATTGAAAAACACGAGTTTTTAGAAATAAAATAAAGGTCCGAGTCGGGAACGGAAAACCCGAGCCTCAGAGACCTAGGTCGGGAAAGTCTAGATGAACGTTTTAAATACTAGTGAAACGTCCATTTGAGGCTCCGAAACGATAGAAAATCGCTAAACCGACGTAAGGGTCGGAATAGTGCTTCCCGAGGGCCGGGAAAGCAAAAAGTGGAAATAAAATAGAAACGAACCCGGTAATGATTAGAAAAGAGTCAGAAAAGTTCCTGAGAGCCAAAAATGCAGTCTGGATCAATAAAATTCCGTCACGGGCAAAACTGTAATTTTGCCAAAATATTGGGGCAAAATCGTAATTTTGCAAAAGTTGGGGGAAAATGGTGAAAATAATAAATAAAACCTAAAAAGTTATAAATAGGTTTTATTTAAGCTTTTTAATGAAAAATAAAAGCTATAAATGGGAAAGAAATTAACAGACATAGTTTTGTCTGTAGGATCCCAAAATCGGCCTACAAGGAAGGCGATTCAAGATCCAAGAGAGAGAAAGGAAACAGTCTGATAAGGTAAGTTCAGACATTTACCTGTCTGCAACATATAGCAATATTGTGTTAACTTTAATGTACTTACTATAAGTTAGGTACATATGTGCTACGGGCACTATGATAGAATAGAGAGAGAGACGAAATGTGCTACGGGTACTATAAGAATGGGACACATGGTTAATTGTGCTTCGGGCACTAGAGCGAGGTTAATAAAACTCACTCACCTAAAATTAAAATGTGAACCATTCCTAACCACGGGACAATGTGAAGTCACCGGGTTAGAAGGTTAAAAAGTCGGTAATGAAACCACTTTCTGGCATACCAGCCTTCCGTATAGGGAGGTACTTTTGCCTTCGGGGCTATGAGATAAGGCTGTGGAGGTCAGCACTGATGTACCGCTCCCAGTTATGTACTATTTTGCCTTCGGGGCTATGAGATTAAGGCTGTGGAGGTCAGCACTAATGTACCGCTCCCAGTCATGCGCACTTAAATGGTACTGCCAACCTGAGCTCAAAACCAGAACGTAAATAAAGATAATGACCTAAAACTGAAACTGTGCCATAATTGAGCATAAGACAGTTTAGTGAGAGCACTAACATCACGGTAGATGTACTAGTGTGATACAGTCGTGTGGTCAACTTTACTATTCATGTATGAATAGTGGTCAAAGTTACTATTTACATATGAATAGTGGTCAAAGTTACTATTTATGTATGAATAGTGGTCAACGGTACTATTCATGATGAATAGTCTATTCATAGAAATTTTATTTCTTGCATGTTTGAACTTACTGAGCCTGTAGCTCACCATTTTTGCTAATGTTGCAGGTAAGCGACCAGCTCAGTAGCTTGTTTGACTGGATGGCGTATGGGATGGCGCGTGTCAAATGGGATTACTGGGCGAGGGATATGGTACTGCCAGAGTCTTCCCGCTGAGCGTTAAAGTGAAGGAAAAAAAGGGGAAAAAGTTCTTTTGTAATTATATATATATATTACAAAAGTACTGTATTATTTATATTACTTTGTACTTATCAACAAAGTAAATAGTGGAAGAAGATTTTATATGATGTTTAAGGAAAAAAAAAATTTCCCAAAAACGACATGATTTTGAAAGAGAATGAGATAAGCCGGCGACCCACGAGAGTACAATCTATCGCAGTTAGTGATAAGCTCAACTGTAATAGTATTGTATGATCTCTACGAGGGGCGGGCCGCCACATAAAATCCATGAGAAAATTACAGTGTTAATAAACTGCTCCCATGGTTACATAAAAATTCCTAGATACAATTTTTATAAATTCTAAGGAACCATAACCGGCATAAACAAGCATGCTTATAATAGTTCAAAAAATTAAAATAACCACATACTTTATACATAATCCATGATAACAACATAAAGTAACCCTAGAATGCCACACTCTAAATATCAAATCCATACATAAATAAAAAGACTTAGTAATTGTCTAATTTATGTACATGGCATAGTCATGAGATGGCTCTGATACAAATTGTAGGAAAATAAATCGTTAAAAACGTATCAGAGTGGCGCAGCGGAACAATAAAAATTTTTAGATCGTTAAATATCTCATGATGCCATATACAATAAACCAACAATAATTAAAACTCATACCTCAAGGACGCCAATCTTGCAGGAGGAGAATGACCGGAGGCTTCAACCAACTAGCCTTCTCTACTATTCTCCAATTCCCGAATGGCTGAGTGTGTGGGCACTCTGAACCTCGATCGGTATGCTAGCACTGCTAGTCTTCTTCCGACCGCCCAGATCTCTAAAGAACTTTATTGTCACGATGAGCTGTGCAACAATAAGCCTGCTCACCTGAGAGTCTGTGGTCTGAGAGAACTGGAGTGGCAGGACCTCTATTTATAGACTTGCATGAGGTGATTCTCTGAATTTGAATTGGATTAGGAAAAGATATTTTCCCTTATCCATATCCATAAAATCCGAATTTTTCCAAGGGAGAATCTCCACAATAAAATTCGGTTTTCTTAGGATAAATCCAATCCAAATCTAAACAAGATTTTAACTAGAATTTTATCTCCCTTTTTCAACCCAAAAAATCTGAAAATTTCAAGGAGAATCTCTCCTAAATATTTCGGCCATTATGGATAAGGGAGAATCAAAAATTCCACTAGGATTTTGAAGCTTGAATCTTATCTCAACCTTATCCAAAAATAACCGAATTTCCTAGGAGATTTTCTCCCTAATTTCGGCCACTTTTCAGGGAAGGAGAGAATCCAAATTCAACTAGGATTGAAACTTGAATTTTCCTTTGAATCTTATCCACAAAAATCTGAAATTTCCTTGAGGATTATCCTCAAAAATTTCGTCCACTTTTGTTGGGATTTGGATTCAAAATTCAAGTTGGATTCTAACAAGATTATCCTCTCCAAATCCAACTCAAATTCAAATTTCAAACCTTGTGGATTTTCCACAACAAATTCGAATCCTACTTAGATTGTGATTCAAAATTTGAATTTCAAATTTCAAATTCAAATTTCAAATTTCAAATTTCAAATTTCAAATTTAAATTTCAAATTCAAATTTCAAATTCGAATTTCAAATTCAAATTTCAAATTCAAATTTTAAATTCAAAATTCAAATTTCAAATTTCAAAATTCAAATTTCAAATTTCAAATTCCACAAAACGGTTGTGTTTCATATTCTTGTTCTCATGGACAATTTTCTACAACTCCAATCCAATCTCAAATAAAATCATGGCAACTTTATTTGGAGTTCAAATAATTGTGCACTCTATTATCCGAAACAAAATCTGAATCCAACCGGAGAGAATCTTGTCTATCATCCTAATCCTATGTCATCACCATCCATGCATAATAAACTAGCCAATAGCATACACAAATCAATTTGCCAAACGTTAAGGAATTATGTGGAGCTAGTATAGGGACTGATTGGACATATATGATCGGGCTCCCGTGATTCCATATGATCATCATTCTTTACTGAACAACTCAATCATATGATCACTAATTTCAGAGTCACACCACTATAAACCTGAAACTGAACTCCCAATTATATACCGTATTACATAAGCCTGTGACGAGCTACTATCCAATGACCTTGTCATATATGCAAAACCCTCATATGATATCCATGATCAGCCTTAGGTCAAAGTCTGTTTAATCCTACTGATCAGGCTATCTTAAAGTTCCATTATAC
This sequence comes from Antiaris toxicaria, assembly GCA_035233585.1. Classification (NCBI taxonomy): domain Eukaryota; kingdom Viridiplantae; phylum Streptophyta; class Magnoliopsida; order Rosales; family Moraceae; genus Antiaris; species Antiaris toxicaria. The sequence continues at coordinate 52,224,725 of CP141153.1, forward strand.
TACCGAATTAAGAAAATGATTATTCACCATATGTGAATAAGAAGTCATCCGCCCAGCAGACGACCCAAGGCCTTGTCCATTTTCACATTTAGTATAATGCCTTTAAGAGGATACCTTTAACTCTTCAAAGCTATGATTCCGATATCTGCAAACAAACCCTTCACCGTATACAAGTCATGCACTCAACGAATCGGTCTATAAGCTTACTACCTCTGAGACACTTTAGCCATTGGAACATCAAAGTACACAAGTCATAGACATGAAGAAGTTCATTTACTCAGGATTAAGGTTATTGCACAATGAACGTCAAAAGCAGATTGATCCACTCATAGCGGACTATGTAGATCAATCACGCTTTAGTCTCGGTCTAATATGTCACCTCCAAGCAACATATCTATGTCTCTACTTGGGAGTCCAGCTCCAGACAGTCAAGACAAACCGTCCCCTCCAAGGCTTTAGACAACATAATAGTCTTAACATGAGTTAGATGCTCGGTCTAACCCCATAGACTACAGACCATAGTTTAGACTACTAACTTTAGAGCATTGTCTTCTCGCATACAAAAGTCCATTGCATGCAACGTTCTAACAGTTTTAACACAAGCAGTCAGTGAGCCATATTTGCTTACATTTACTTTAACATGTAAATAAGACGAGGACAGATAGTAATGTAATGAATAACCTCTATGTATAATTTTATTATCCAGTTCAAAATGAATACATCAAAATGTCTCTAATACTTAGGGCATTTCCTAACAGTTCCTAATGAGACCCAAAGAGCGAGGAGTTCTTCTCAGACTCCTCAACAAATGCCTACCACCGAAAATCCTACCTCTGGAGCAGTACCTACCCAGCCTATGATACATCCTAAACAGGCAGCCCTAACTCTTTTCTTTAAGCCTCACGTACCCACTTTCGACGGCACGGGCACAGAGATGGATGCCGACTACTGGTTTGATTCCATTCGCAAGCAGCTAAAGTTGACCGCCACACCTGCAGAGTTCTGGGTTGAGTTTACTTCCAACAAGCTGGTGGGTCTAGCCTCTACCTGGTGGGCTAGTATCGAGGATGGTTTGACAGAGGAGCAAAGGTCTTCTTGGACAGTTTTGGAGGAACGTTTTCACAAGCGTTTCTTTTCAGGTCAGTTCCACGATAGAAAAGCTAGGGAGTTCGTCCGTTTGAAGCAAGGGTCTATGTCAGTACGGGAATATGAAGCCAAGTTCACCGAGTTGGCCTGGTATGTGAAGAATCAGGTTTTGGATGAAACTACTAAGTGTCTCCGCTTTGAGGAAGGGCTTAGCCTCTATGTGAAGAGGGGTGTACAACCGTTCCAGATCAGGGATAGCTACCAGCAGATAGTTGCTAAGGAGTTGACAGTGGAAGAGGGCGACAAGGAGTTCCTTGAAGCTCGTAACAGAAACAAGTCTGGACCAATCCGCAACAAGCCTCAGCACAAGCCGCAAACTCCTTACCAGAAGAACCAGCAGTCTCAGGGATCGGGTTCTCATCAGTTTTCTAGACAGCGACAGGGTCGGGTGAATATGATTACCTGCTTCGAGTGTGGTGATGAAGGCCACAAAAGAAATGTCTGCCCGAAGAGACAGTCAAGAGACAATGCTCATAGACATCATCATCAGCGGAATCAGAATGGTCTTCTACAGAGGCAACAGTTTACTTCCCAGTCTTCGCAGTCACAGCGCCCTCAGCTTCCGGCTCCCTATCAGCCTTAGCGCACGAGCCAGTACACTACGCCTTATGCTCCACATGTTACACCGCTACAGCAGTTCCCAGTGCCGAGTTATCAGAGACCGCCACCACAGGGTCAGAGTACGGGCTATCAGCGAGGGAATACAGCTCAAAATCGTGCTAAGGCACCACAGGTACACGCTCTTGGAGCTGACAGCATGGAGATAGATCATACACCGGCTGTATTAGATGGTATAATTCCTATCTTTGGTACATATGCACATGTTTTATTTGACACTGGGGCTACACACTCTTTTATAGCCCAACATTATGCTCGTTCACTTGGTTTAAAACTGTAAAATCTTGACTCTCCCTTATGTATGAAATCCCCGTTGGGCATGACTACCGTTAGTGATGGGTGTCAAGCCTATGTTTATGTTGGGGATGTTTGTTTGGAGGCATCACTAGTGGTAATGCCTATGTTTGCTTATGATGTTATTCTGGGATATGACTGGCTTTCCCGATATGGGATTATGCTTGATTGTCGTAATCGTCGCGTTATCTTTACAACTGATTTCGGACATGTGGTGTCCTATCAGTTAAGCTTAGTTTCAGATATTGATAGATCTGCTCTGAGGTTAGTGTCGAAGAGTAGACAGGCTATTCTTTGCTTCTTATCCTTGTGTGTAGTGGAAGGATCCAGTTCTGAAAAGAGTACCCAACCTATACCTGTTGTCGATAGTTTTCCAGATGTTATTCCAAAAGCTCTTCCAGGTTTACCACCTCATCAAGAAATAGAGTTTCGTATCGACTTAGTTCCCAGAACAGCTCCTTTTGCTTCTGCTCCATATCGTATGGCACCTCTAGAGATGAAAGAGTTGAGCAAGAAGCTGGATGAGTTGAAATCGTTGGGCTTTATCTGAGACAGTAACTCACCTTGGGGTTCTTCAGTCCTTTTTGTGAAGAAAGCCGACGGTTCGCTACGTCTCTGTGTGGACTACAGAAAGCTCAACAGTGTGACCATCAAAAATAAGTATCCGTTACGACGTATGGATGACTTGTTCGATCAGTTGGGTGGAGCTTGTTTCTTCTCCAAGTTGATTTGAGATCCGGTTATCATCAGCTTCGTGTTAGAGAGGAGGATATCCCGAAGACAGCGTTCCGAACAAGGTATGGCAGTTATGAGTTCTTAGTAATGCCTTTCGGTTTGACAAACGCACCAGTAGCCTTCATGGATATGATGAATAGAGTCTTCCGACCTTTTCTTGATAAGTTCGTCATCGTATTCATTGACGACATCCTCATCTACTCCCGAACTCGTGAAGATCATGCACAGCATCTCAGTATGGTTTTACAGACTCTTCGTGAACATCAGTTGTATGCCAAGAAAGAAAAATGTGAGTTTTGGATGACAGAGGTTAAGTTTCTCGGGCATATCATCTCAGGAGACGGTATATCAGTTGATCCATCCAAGGTTGAAGTGATTCTTAAGTGGGAACGACCGAAGAATGTTCCAGAGATACGAAGCTTCTTGGGCTTAGCGGGATATTATCGACGTTTTGTACAGGACTTCAGCAAGCTCGCCACTCCCCTCACCAATATGACAAAGAAGGATGTACCTTTTGTTTGGGACAACAGCTGTGAGTCAGTTTTCCAGGAGTTAAAGAGTCGTTTGACGTCTGCACCTATCCTTATCATTCTGGATCAGGATCAAGTATATGACATCTACACCGATGCTTCTCATCAAGGTCTTGGAGTAGTTTTGATGCAATAGAACCGAGTTGTCGCTTATGCCTCATGACAGCTGAAACAACATGAACGAAACTACCCTACACACAATCTAAAGTTAGCTGCAGTAGTGTTCGCGCTTAAGATTTGGCGTTGTTATTTGTATGGTGCCAGTTTTAGACTATTTTCAGATCACAAGAGTTTAAAATATCTAGCTACACAGAAAGATCTCAACCTGCGTCAGAGAAGATGAGTAGAATACATGCAAGACTACGACTTCCAAGTCGAGTACCATCCGGGTAAAGCAAACGTGGTTGCAGATGCACTAAGTAGGAAAAGAGAGGCAGTTCCCAATCCTGATCATGATGCTTCTATAATGGCTATGCAGATAGATGAGTGGGAAAAGGACAAAGTTCTTACAGCTTATCAGGTTCGTTTTGGCGAAGTTCAAGGTCACCCAGTGTTGCATAACTTAGTGATGGAACCAGACTACGTGCAGAGGATCAAGGAGAATCAGTTGGCAGATACACGTTTTGTTGATATCCGAGATAGATTATTAAAGGGCAAGCATGTTGTAGAGTGGTCGATGGACGCCAGTGGAATTCTTTACAACGAGGGTCGCTTAGCAGTGCCACACATCCCAGAGCTTATACAGGAGATCTTGTTAGAGTTTCATCAGTCGAGGTTCGCCATGCACCCAGGTGGAAACAAGATGTATCAGAACCTAAGATGGCAGCTTTGGTGGAGAGGTATAAAGTTAGATGTGAAGAACTTTATGGCCAACTGTTTGACGTGTCAGAAGGTAAAGGCAGTACGGGAGAGACCCACAGGTCTGCTCCAACCACTTCCAATACCTCGGTGGAAGTGGGATAGTATAGGAATGGACTTCTTAACCGGCTTACCGAGAGCACAGGATGGATCTGATGGAGTCTGGGTAGTTGTCGATTGTCTCACGAAGACCACGCACTTCATCCCGTTCAAGACGACTTGCAACAGGAGCCAGCTAGCCGAGCTTTACATGAGGAACATAGTCAGATTGAATAGAGTCCCTTCAGTGATCGTTTCTGATCGTGATATGCGCTTCAACGCTCGCTTTTGGCAAAGTCTACAGGAAGCTCTAGGCACAAAACTGAACTGAACTTCAGCACCGCTTGTCATCCACAGACAGATGGTCAGTCGGAGCGTCTCATATAGATTCTCGAGGATATGCTACGTGCTTGCGTTCTTGATCTTGGAGATGGATGGAGCAAACACCTCTACATGGCAGAGTTCGCATACAACAACAGTTATCAAGGGAGTATCGGAATGGCACCCTTTGAAGCGTTGTACGGAAAGCCTTGTCGATCACCCATCTATTGGGTTGACAACCAGGAAGCACCAGTGGGTGGACCCGATATGATACTAGACCAGTACGAGAAGATTGCCATTATCAAACAACGACTTCTAACAGCACAGAGTCGACAGAAGAGCTATACAAATCAACGTAGAATGCCGTCAGAGTTCGAGGTCGGAGAGTTTGTGATGCTAAAGGTTTCACCGAAGAAAGGTATCTCTCGTTTCGAAGTTAAAGGGAAGTTAGCACCGCGTTACATTGGACCTTTCGAGATCGTATGCAGAGTTGGTAAGGTTGCATATGAGCTAAAGTTACCCGACACCTTGAGAGTGCACAACGTTTTCCATGTATCAATGCTGAGGAAGAGTGCACGAACAGAGTCTGAAGTCATTTTAACAGGTGATGTAGAAATCCAACCAGATGTCTCTTACGTTGAGGTTCCGATGAAGATTTTGAATCATAAGGTCAAGCAGCTGAGAACGAAAACAATACCCATGGTGAAGGTTCTTTGGAGTAACCATAGTGAAGAGGAAGCCACATGGGAAACCGAGAAAGATATGCGCGAGAACCATGTTGAATGGTTCGCTAAGCAGTAGAGTACATGTAATGTAGTCGACCTAAGTTTGTTTTGTAACCCTACTCTGTTTATAGTGGTGGATATACCACTATATGTTTTGAAAGGTGTATTTAGATTGCTTAATGAAATGAGAAGTTATTCATATTCTTATTCTCTTCTTTAGTGTGGAGTAATTCTTAAAGTTTCGAGGACGAAACTATTTTTAGTGGTAGATATTTGTGACGCCTTAAATTTTATTTAAGGGTCAATATATAATTTAAATAAAATTAGTGTGCCAAAAATTAATTAAAAATCTTTTGGAAACCCTAGGTTGGTTTTCTAGTCAAATTCCACTCAAAAAGTCAACAATTTTGACTTCAAAAACCCTAAAATATTCGGCCATTACTTGGCATTTTTAATTAAAATTTAAATCCCACAAATCCAAGGAGGATTCAAACTCAAATTTCATCCCTTAAATATAAAGAAGAAATTCGGCCATAAAGTGTAGGAAATAAAGGAGTTTTGATTTGAATTAAAAGCTAGGTCAAAACTCAATCAAAATTCAAATTATTTTTTTTCTTTAAAAAAAAACTAATGGATAATTTCGGCCACTTAAGGAAAAATAAGGAGAGAAAAACCCTAGCCTCAAAACAGCATAAAATTTCCCCTTTTGCCCCTCAAAATATTCGGCCAAGCAAGGAAACAAAAAGGAAAGAAAATTAAAAAAAAAAAAGAAAAAAAACCTAGTATAAGAACCCTCTTTCAACTCTCATTCACCTTTCCTTTCACTCTCAAAATTCGGCCAACCTTACCTTATTTCCTCTCTGAATTCTTCTCTCCCAAAACACACCAAAACAGCAAGCAAAACCTACCTAAAGGCAGCTCAAAGATTCAACAATTTTTGAGACAAAAACAAGGTAAGAAATCAACTTTTTCCTTCCTTCTCCTTTTGATTTAAACCCCAAAATTTATATGGTTTTTCTCCACTGTTTTCCCAACTGTTTTGAAGACTCTAACACTCACACAAATTCAGCCAAAAAGGAGACCAAGCATAAAATGTAATGACCGCCACTTTTATGGCACCTACTTACCGTGTAATAAGTCATTAAGGAATAAAATGGACATAATTTAATGTCTTTTAGTGCAAATTTAAGAAACACGGTCAAGTACATGAGCGTGTAAGAGGCTGTGTACTGCTCAGATAGATGAATGTACTTCAAAGACATGGCCGTGTTGAGTAGTCTCAACTAGTACATGCTCGTGTCTGAAATGTACACGCCCGTGTTGCGTTGCACACGCACGTGTAAGAGTTTGTGTAGAAGGCTGTGTAATGAGCCGAGAGCCACTGTAATGACTCTCATGAATTATGAAACTTAATTACTATGTAATGATGTAATTAAGTTAATAAGCACAGTGTGCTTTTCAGTTGAATGAATTAAACAGGAATAGTAACGTTTAATTACTATTCATGCAGTGAAAGGGGTAATCGACAGTGAAATCGGTCCACCCTATTATGTGAGTATGCATTGAGGCACGCAATATCAAGAAACCGGTCTAGACGACCATTTCATGATACAGAACTGATGAGCTAGTCATCAGTACGCTCAGACTGGTCATCTGAGCGCAGCAGTGATAATTGCCCTAATAGATGTACAGTATCGAGAAAAGTGGTCTAGATGACCTCTTCTCACCCATAGACTGAAAAAATCAAAGTCAGAACGCTCAGATTAGTCAGTCAGATAGTGAACAGTGATTAGTGAATAGTGAATAGTGAATAGTGAGAAACGCAGTGTCAGGTTAGTGGCCAAGACGGCCTTAATCTAGCACAAAACTGATATATTAATAGTCAGCAGGCTCAATCTGGTCAATTGAGCATAAAATGTAGATTTTGTTTAAGGGATACGCAGTATCGGGATAATGGTCAAGACGACCTTTTCTCGCCCCGAAACTGATATATTTAGACTCAGGACGCCCAAATTAGTCAATCGGGCACCTGACATGTTTTTCGAGACGGGGTCATGCAGATCCTGAAAACTAGTCCAGAAGACCTCAGATGGACGTAAAACTGATAAATTTGAAATCAGCACGTCCAAATTAGTCAAGAGAGACTGTGTTTGAAATTTCACGCGAAAACGCCTCGTTATGCGTGCACAGTGTCAACACAGTGTAGGCCTAACCGCAGTATCAAGAAATTGGTCAAGATGACCTTTTCTTGATATAAAACTGATATATTTGGAATCAGAATGCTCAAATTAGTCATTTGAGCACAAAAAGTAATTTTTGACCGGGAACCATACAGTATCGGGAAACTGGTCGAGACGACCTCGGATGAAGATAAAACTGATATATTTGGGTTCAACACGCCCAAATTAGTCAGTATAGCCTATCTTAAAATTTTTCAAAAAATTTGTATAAAGGACGAAATTTTGGGGATTCTAGAGAAATAGCCTCCATATTTTTCCAAATCTCATTTTCTCCCTCCCCACACCACACGAAGATGAACAGTGACCGACCATCGAATCCAGCCTCCGTTTTCGACACCGCCGGCACCATTGGAAAGCTCTCGACGAGCTGATTCCAACGGTGGGCCGAGTCGATCGAACCGACGCCGGAGCACACCGCACGCGCCGCCCAAAGCCGCAGGTGGCCGAATTTTTCAAACCGCCGTATCTCCGCCGTCCGACGTCCAAATGCCACGATTCCGGTCCCAATGGATTCGTGGTGAAGAGTAGAACAAAACCCAGGCTTCATTTCACGTCAACAGCCGCTGGATCGTGCCGCCCAAGGTTCACCGTCGCCGTCGCCATCGCCGCCATCGGATCTCGCTATTCCGGTGGAGTTGAGTTGCAAGGTCGGTATCAAAATGCTCAGAACAACATGTAGATCAAAAGCCCCAAATCAATTTTGGGCAACAACGCCGGAAAATGAAGATCCAACGCCGCCGCCGTCGCCGACTTTTCGAGGGCCGATTTCCGGTGATAGGAGCCTCGATTAGTGAAATTGACACCACCAATGGGTTCCTCTCGTCGAGCTCTTCAAGATGGTGGTCGCCACTCCCATTGCCGCCGTGGTCAACGCCGGTCAACGGCCGGTCAACGCCGGTCAACGGTGACCGGAGACCGAAAAATGAAGAATGGCCCGTTGGCCTATTTTCGACGTTCCGGACACATCCGCGGCATCGGATTTGCAAACCGGAGTTTCAAAAGTGAAGAACGACGATTCAAAGATTGCGCGGTCGAGACCGAACAGTTCGTCCGACCGCCGACGGGAACGATTTTGATAATAGTTTTGATCTACTGATTCCTCAATTTATTATTGGAAATAATTATGTATTAATTATGGTTTACTGACTTGAGGAATTGTAAGAAAAAAGGGGTGAAATGTCGAAAAAGAGAATGTGAGAAAATGTGAATATTTTTACGTAAAAAGCAGAGCTTTTACGTAAAAATTAGGCCTCTGGTTTAGTACGTGGCAGGTTAGAATAGGTTAGATGGTTTTGAGGCGTTTCCTAAACGCCGGAAACCCAAAAATTAAGCGGAAATGCTGCCGAAATTTCTAAAACGGCACAAAGGGGTATTTTAGGAAACGAGGGCTGAAAATGTGATCGGGATGGAAACCCGAGCTCCCTCGATGACCTAGGTCCGGGAAAGAAGGACGGACGTTGTGAGGATTAGTGAATCGCCCCATTAGAAATTTCGTAATGTAAGAAAACGACCCCTATGTCAGAATAGTACCACCCGAGGGATGGGTGCGATCGAAGTATAAAATTTGGGGCGATTACATCGGTAACGGTAACCCGACAGGCTAAATGGTCATACGAGAGGTATTCAGTCAGTTGACTAGTTGGTTAGCCAGTCAAGGACCAAGTCGGAATGGGATAGTGAGAGACAGTGATTAATTTGTCAAGTAGACAAATTAATCAAGCACGATTAAAAAAAATTAGATATCAAATTTCCCAAAGTAGAGCAGTTGGGTACCGATAGGCATCGGTACCACACAACGATAAGTTTATTAGTTCCTAACGATAGAGTGACCTAAGAGCGATGTTAATTAATTTATTGGGTAAATAAATTAATTAACAATGATTAGAAAATCAAATTCTTAAGAAGGGGGCAATTAGTACCGATAAGGATCGGTACCACATAACGAGAATTTTTGTTAGTCACTAATGACCATGGTGACCTAAGAGTGAATGTTAATGAAATGCATTATGATTACAGGGAGGTACCTGTATTGTGACGAAGGCGAGAGTATAAACTGTCTGATGACAGGTAAGTACAACTCCGCCTACAGCATGGATAAAATGAATTTAAAATGATGCTTTTCCAGTATATTAAGTATGTATCTTGCACACGATGCTGCACAGCATACATAAGAACATATAGTTTCACAATCGAGTAGATTGATGAAAGAACAAGATAGAAGCCATAGATCCCTACCGCGTAGGATTGGGGACAGCTTAGAGAAGCGTATGGCTAGAACAGTCAAACAAGATGGAAATAAATAGGTGTGTCATACCGACTCCTTCAGTCGAAGGGGTTTCTAGTTAAAGAAAGTTAAGGCCAAAAGTTGAGTATCAGTTGATGATTCTTCGGCATTAGTTGACCTCGGGAGTTACCATTGGTCTGCGTGCACACGGTACTGACACATGGGCCCTAAATAGACAAGAAGAGAAAAAGAAAAGTTTGAAGCATAAATGAACATAACCGGATCATGCATTAGTTATAATTCGCTATGCTTTCTTTTTTTCAGTAGAGTGCATACAGTACACGATGTTTCTGTCATGCATAAAGTATGTGATGTTTTATATTCACTGTTATGACATGTTATGTGATGACATGATACGTGAGCTGATATGTGATATGCTTGTATGGTATGTGATTTATTAAGGGATATATGTCATGCCTATGATTTTACGTGTGTGCTATGTGTTAAACATGTTTTGCGGTTAACATGTTGTACTTACTGGGCGTAAAGCTCACGGAGTGTGTTCATACTGTAGGTAAGCATCCTATAGTGTAAACATCAAGGGACGATGATGGTGGCGGAGGTGGATGTGAGGATGAGGTTATGGATACACCACGAGTATTCTTCCGCACAGTATGAGTAAATAATATTTTGAACGGTGACAGTTAAATAGTATTTTGAATAGCAAAGGTTAAACGGTATTTTGGAACAGTAAACAGTATATGTATGAGTAGTATATTTAAATAGTATCTGGTGAATAGTAATCAGATAAACAAGTATATAATTATGTATGTATAATTGAAATCCTTATGTTTTTCAAATTCCGCATTTTAATAGTATGCGTACGTGAATAGTAAATAAGTACGCGTATAAAAAAAAATTCCCTCTAAATTTATGGTATTAAATTCAGCAAGATTAAGTATCGGTTTTAAAGAAGCAAGTAATAGAGTTTACAGTGACGGTCCAGGCCGCTGAGGGCACGGGGCGTCACATAAAAAATAGTGCAGCACAAACAAGGTGTGAATTTCTCTCTCTAAAACCCTAAAAAAAAAATTTAGCCTCATTGATCCCCTTTCAAAAACTGTATTATCACATGTATAAAATTTTATGATTTTTACAAATTTGATTCTTGGGTTGTGTTAATGACATATAAATAAGGTTCTCCACAAAATTTCATGATCATTGGATGAAAATTGAATTGGTTTGAGGCTAATTGAAATTCGGACAGAAAAAAAAAACGGAAATCTGGAAAATTACCATATGTCAGCCATAATTTGAGTTTTAAAAATGATTTTTGAGTGAATCTTGAGCCTAAAATTAAATACAAGATTTCCCCTAAATGCCTGCAAAATTTTAGAACCAAACTCATCCGTTGGCCTAGTCAAAATATTTTTCTAAGATAGGTGGATAGAACTGCCAGTTTTTGAACTGAAACTGAAACCCTAATTTTATGCCTGAAAACAACCCCTCGGGTTCTGGCCTAATTGAATAACCAAATGATGTCTAAAAATTATAAAAATTATATGGAATTAAAGCTACGGATGTCTAGTTTAACATATTAAAAATTTGGAATTTTTGGGATTAAAATTGAATTAATATTGATTTTACAGTCAGCCTAGGTCAGTCTGCCCATGTCTAGTAATATCCTAACTTAGGGTTTTTCACAAATTTTAAATTCCAAATGTTTATTAAACATTTTAAAATCCTTTTGTGGCACACTAAAATGATTGAATGATTATGTCTAGACCTAGACTGATCATATGCTGTGATTATAGGATTTATTTGACGTTCTTGCTTGATTTGTGGATCACGTCATTGCAACGCTTGTGCGATAATCGAGGTACGACTTTCTAGCCTTTTCTGGGAGTAGTCAAGTGTTTTAAATTTCCCTGTTTTATCGATGGCATGCTGTTTTCAGTTTATGAAATTATTATACTGTTTTTGATGAAATAAACGCATGCAAAGTGTTTTGTAATAAATGTATATTTTAAAGTGTGTTTTGATTAATGACATAATATAACTTGGTAAATACCATCTTTTGAATAATCTGGTGAACATAATTGAGCTCTAGTTCACGATCATTATAAATGATGTGTGCGTCCCAAAGTTGACGCCATGGGGGAAGGTTCCTAAACCTGCGCAGGGCTGTTCGGCCTATTTAGACTGTAACGAGATGATCTATGATAATTCAATTCGAGGCACGTATATTATAGCTACGACAAGTCCTCACTCAAAATATGATGGTTTATTTTAATGATTTATTATTTTTAATATTGGGGTACGTATATTGCAGCTACGCTAAGTCCTCAGCAGAATAAACTTGTATTAAAATTGTTTTCACGAAATTGTTGATTATTTTTTTTAAACGAATATTATGTCATACTTTTAAATGTTACCTGTTTAATCCACCTTTGTTTCTGTCCTACTGAGCCAGCGCTCACGTCCCTTTTCTTTGTGATTTTGAAATGACTACTTCTAGGTGCGGGAGGTAGCAGTTCTGAAAATCGTTGAGCTATCCGTTTCTACCGAAGATGATGCTATCCGTTTTCTCCATCTTCTTCTTTCTGTTTCTCGTTCTGATGTAATAAGACTTTAAGTTTAGACTTTATTTCACGATTATTTAAATTTCATGCTTAGGAATATTTTATGGTTGATAATTTCTTTTGAAGACCGATTTTGTGTTTGGTTTCCGCATTAAAAAGTATTTATTTTCTACTTTATTTTATTATGTGGTTATGATGCTACTTTATAAATAATTAGGCTTAGCTAAATTATGATGTTGACCTGCTTTTCGTAATAAATGTTTTTCCTTAAAACTCGGGTTGATATTATGATTTGGCTGCCGTGTCACGTATTTAAATTTTGGGCTGTGACAATAATTGGGTAATCAGATAAAAGATGTCAGACTAACGGGCCCCGTTGGGTCTGCAAGGTAGACAAGTATAAAGATAATGGGCTAAGCCGAGCCCATAATCACGATGAATTCGATGATCCGTGCATAATAGTACTGATACCAGGGCTCTTCAGATAGGACAAGATTAAGAATAAATGAAGTATAATCGATTCATGCATTGATCATGTTATGCCTTAATCTCAGTAGTGTATGTTCTTACTTGCATGGTATGATATGTGAAGTGGTTAAATGGGATGCTTTTTATTATATGTTATATAATAAGTTTCCCTGTGATGTTGTGATGTAACTGTTAGTTTTAATTAGGCCTTGTGTATGGCATGTATGTTTAAAGCATGTTTTGTGGATGAATATGTTGTACTTGCTAAGCGTAAAGCTCACTATGTATGTTTATGCTATAGGTAAGAGACCTGCAAGCTAAATACTGCTAGGTGATGATGGCGATAGGGAGGATGTGAGGGTGAGGTTGTGGATACCACCGCCAGAGTATACTTTCGCAAGTTATTTTGATAGTCTATTTTATGGAGAGTAATTTAAAAGTTTGGAATTTTGTGTACATGTATGTTAACTTAAATTGTATTAAGATATTTGTGTGGTTTTAAGTATAAATATGTAGTACGTAATTTGGTAAACACATTATTCAAAAAAAAAATTTCCTAAATTTCAGCTATTTACAAGTAATAGTTTTCAAACAAGATAAATTAAGATAAGTAGTATTTTGTGAAGGTCTGTGCAACCAGGGCACGGGTTGTTACACTATGGATACTCCTTCTTTGGAGACCACGTGACCAAGAAAATGGACCTTCTCCAGCCAAAATTCGTACTTGGAAAATTTGGCATACAGCTGATGCTCTTTTAGCTTGAGTAGGACGGCTCTCAGATGCTCCTCGTGCTCTTCCTTTATCTTGGAATACACAAGTATGTCATTGATAAACACAATGACAAACTTGTCAAAGAATTCCTTGAAGACACGGTTCGTTAAGTTCATAAAGGCTGCAGGGGCATTCTTTAATCTGAACGACATAACAAGGAACTCATAAAGTCCATATTGTGTTCGGAAGGCTGTCTTGGGTATGTCTGCATCATAGGTGAGTGTCACTCATACTATATTGATCATACATATTTATCAAAACTTGTATGTTTTTCAAAATATTGAGTGGGAGAGGGTTTCAAACAAAACCCATGACCTCCATTGTTGATCCATATGTGAAAGCATAGTAATGCCTCGTGTCAGTTCTGCCCTGACCACACCTCTCAGTAGGTGTTTACTGCCGCTGGTATACTAGGTTGGATCTCCTATGTGGAAAATGTGTTTGGGTATGATCTTATTCATGACCACCCCTCAGTGGCTTAGTAGGACATGGATGTAATGACCGCCATTTTTGTGGCACCTACTTACCTATAATAAGTCATTAAGGAATAAAATGGACATAATTTAATGCCTTTTTGTGCAAATTTAAGTAACACTGTCAGGTACACGGTCGGGTGAGTGATCGTGTGCCATTTGGACTGTGTTCTATTAGTAGCCGTGTGAGTGTACATGGCTGTGTAGTGTAACACGATCAAGTACACGGCTATGTAAGAAGCCGTGTATTGCTTAGTAAAGGAATGTGTTTTAAAGACATGGCCGTGTTGAGTAGTCTCAACTAGTACACGCCCGTGTCTGAAATGTACACGCCCGTGTTGCCTTGCACGCGCTCGTGTAAGAGTTCGTGTAGAAGGCTGTGTAATGAGTCGAGAGCCGCTGTAATGACTCTCATGAATTATGAAACTTAATTACTATGTAATGATGTAATTAAGTTAATAAACATAGTATACTTTCTAGTTGAATGAATTAAACGGGTATAGTAACGTTTAATTACTATTCATGCAGTGAAAGGGACAACCGATAGTGAAATCGATCCACCCTATTATGTGAGTATGTGTTGAGACATGTAATATCAAGAAACCGGTCCAGACGACCATTTCATGATACAGAACTGATGAGCTAGTCATTAGTACGCTCAGACTGGTCATCTGAGCAAAGCAGCGATAATTACCCTAATAGATGTACAGTATCGTGAAAAGTAGTCCAAATAACCTCTTCTCACCCAGAGACTGACAAAATCGGAGTCAGAACACTCAGACTAGTCAATCAGACAGAAAATAGTAAATAGTAAATAGTGATTAGTGAATAGTGAGAAACACAGTGTTAGGTTAGTGGCCAAGACGGACTTAATTTGGCATAAAACTGATATATTAATAGTTAGCAGGCTTAATCTGGTCAATTCAGCACAAAATGTAGATTTTGTTTGAGAGATATGCAGCATCAGGATGAGGGTTAAGATGACCTTTTCTCGCCCCGAAACTGATATATTTAGACTCAAGATGCCTAAATTAGTCAATCGGGCACGTGACACGTTTTTTAAGATGGGGTCATACAGACTCAAAAACTGGTCCAGAAGACCTCAGATGGATGTAAAACTAATAAATTTGAAATCAGCACGTCCAAATTAGTAAAGGAAGACTGTGTTTGAAATTTCGTGCAAAAACACCTCGTTATGCGTGTGCAGTGTCAACACAGTATAGACCTAACCACAGTATCAAGAATTTGGTCAAGATGACCTTTTCTTGATATAAAACTGATATATTTGGAATCAAAATGCTCAAATTAGTCATTTGAGCACAAAAAGTAAATTTTGACCAGGAACCATGCAGTATCAGAAAACTAGTCGAGACGACCTCAGATGAAGATAAAATTGATATATTTGGGTTCAACACGTCCAAATTAGTCAGTATAGCTTATCTTAAAATTTTTCAAAAAAATAAGAATAAAAGGATGAAATTTTGGATCATTTGAAAAATGGCCCCCATAAGTTTTTCTTATCTCATTTTCTCTCCCTACACCTCACGAACATGAACAGTAACTCCCGATCGAATTCAGCCTCTGTTTTAGACACTGCCAGCACCATTGGAAAGCTCTCAATGAGCTGATTCCATCGGCGTACCGAGTCGATGGAACCGACGCCGGAGAACGTCTCCCGAAGCCGTCGGTGGCCGAAATTTTCAAACAGTCGTATCTCCACCGTCCGACGTCCAAATGCCACAATTCCAGTCCCAATGGATTCGTGGTGAAAAGTAGAACAAAACCTAGACTTAATTTCATGCCAACAGCCACCGGATCGCATCGCTCAAACTCGCGTTGTCACCACCGTGTCGCCATCGTGAAATCCACAGATTTTGGCGGAGTCGAGTTGCAAAGTCAGTGTCAAAATACTCAGAGCAACACGTAGATCAAAAGCCCCAAAGCAATTTTGGGCAACAACGCCAGAAAATGGAGAACGGAGCATCGTCACCGCAGTCCACCGTCGGAGCCCGATTTCCGACGATAGGAGCTTCGATTGGTGAAATTGACACCACCAATGGGTTCCTCTCATTGAGCTCTTCAAGATGGTGGTCGCCACCTCCATCGCCACCGTGGTCAATGCCGGTCAACGATCGGTCAATGGCGGTCAATGCCGGTCAACGACCGGTTAATGGCGGTCAATGCCGGTCAACGGTGACCCGGAGACCGAAAATTGAAGAATGGCCCGTTGCCCTATTTTCGACGTTCCGGACACATCCGTGGCATCAGATTTGCAAACTGGAGTTTGTAAAAGTGAAGAATGACGATTCAAAAATTGTGCAGTCGAGACCAAACGGTTCATTTGACTGCCGACGGGAACGATTCTGCTATTGGTTTTGATCCTTTGATTCCCTCATTTTATTATTGGGAATAATTATGTACTAATAATGGTTTACTGACTTGAGGAATTGTAAGAAAAAGGGATGAAATGTTGAAAAAGAGAATGTGAGGAAATACAAATATTTTTATGTAAAAAGCTGAGCTTTTACGTAAAAATTAGGCCTTTGGTTTAGTACTTGGTAGGTTAGAATAGGTTAGATGGTTTTGAGCCATTTCCTAAATGCCGAAAACCCAAAAATTAAGTGAAAATGCTGCCAAAATTTATAAAACGGCACAAAGGCGTATTTTCGAAAACGAGGTGTGAAAATGTGATCGGGATGGAAACCTGATCACCCTCGATGACCTAGGTCTGGGAAAGAAGGACGGACGTTTTGAGGATTAGTGAACTACCCAATTAGAAATCTTGAAATGTAAGAAAACAACTCCTATGTTGAAATAGTACCACCCAAGGGACGGGTGTGAGCTAAGTATAAAATTTGCGGTGGTTAAATTAGTAAAGGTAACCCGACAGGCTAAATGGTCAATACGCGAGGTATTCAATCAGTTGACTGGTCGATTAGCCAGTTAAGGACCAAGTCTAAATGGGATAATGAGAGACAATGATTAATTTGTCAAGTAGACAAATTAATCAAGCACGATTAGAAATTAGATATCAAAATTCCCAAAGTAGAGCAGTTAGGCACTGGTAAGCATCGGTTCCACACAACGATAAATTTATTAGTTCTTAACGATAGAGTGACCTAAGAGCGACGTTAATTAATTTATTAAGATAAATAAATTAATTAACCATGATTAGAAATTAGAAAATCAAATTCTTAATAAGAGGGCAATTGGTACCAATAAAGATCGGTACCACATAACGATAAAGTTTTCATTAGTCACTAATGACCACAGTGACCTAAAAGGGAATGTTAATGAAATGCATTATGATTACAGAGAGGTACCTGTATTATGACGAAGGCGAGAGTATAAACTGTCCACTAACAGGTAAGTACAACTCCGCCTATAGCATAAATAAAATGAATTTAAAATAATGCTTTTCCAATATTTTAAGTATGTATCTTGTACACAATGCTGCACAGTATACATAAGAGCATATAGTTTCACAATCGAGTAGATTGATGAAAGAACAAGATAGAAGCCTTACGTCCCTGCTGTGTAGGTCTTGGGATAGCTTAGAAAAGCACATGGCTAGAATAGTTAAGCAAGATGGAAATTGATAGGCGTGTCGTACCGGCTCTTTCCGTTGAAAGGGTTTTCAGAGTTAAAGTAAGAGAAGGTAGAGAGGGCAGTAATCCGTTGAGGATCCTCCTACATATTTAGTGACCTCGGTGTTACCGTTGGTCTGCACGCACTCGGTACTAACACAAGGGCCCTGAGTAGATAAGATAAAGAAAAAGAAGATGTTGAAGCATAAATGAACATAATCGAATCATGCATTGATCACCGTATGCACTAGTTCCTTATGCTTTTAGTTTCCATAAGCTGCATTCAATACGTGATGATGTATTCTACGATGTGATATATGATATGCTATGTTATGCATTCAGTATGATGTGATGATGTATTCTAAGATGTGATACATGATGTTGTGACATATGATATGTTATATGGTATCTATGATGACTGGTATGCTCATATGATTTTAAGTATGCATATCTTTAAACATGTTTTACGGTAAACATGTTGTACTTACTGGGAGTAAAGCTCACAGAGTGTGTTCATGCTGTACGTAAGCATCCTATAGTGTAAACATCAAGGGGCGATGATGGTGGCGGAGGTGGATGTGAGGATGAGGTTATGGATACACCGCGAGTATTCTTCTGCATAGTATGAGTAAATAGTATTTTGAATGGTGACAGTTAAATAGTATTTTAAATAGTAAAGGTTAAACAGTATTTTAGAACAGTAAATAGTATATGTATGAGTAGTATATTTAAATAATATCTGGTGAATAGTAATCAGATAAACAAGTATATAAGTGCGTATGTATAATTGAAATCCTTATGTTTTTCAAATTTCGCATTTTAAAAGTATACGTACATGAATAGTAAATACGTACGCGAAAAAAATAAATTTTCCCTCTAAATTTATGGTATTAAATTCAGCAAGTTTAACTATCAGTTTTAAAGAAGAAGTATAAGTAAAAGTTAAAGAAGTAAGTAATAGTTTTCAGTGACGGTCCAGGCCACTGAGAGCACGAGGCGTCACACTGGATCAAGCCACGTAAACAATGGTTATACACTCAAGAATAGTTCAGTTATTAACCTTCCCTAGAAGCTCTGTTAGCTAAACTAGTGGCCAAAATAAGTGGTTATTAATATATGTCTTAACCTTGGAGGATTTAAGGCAACATATATTAATTGGATGGGGTCCATGTTCCAGCTATTTGTCTCATGACCACCCCTCGGTGGCTTGGGGCAATAGGTGCTGAGAATTACCGTTACAATGCTACATGTATTTCAAGTTTCATGTAGGAACATACTTATATGTTTTATTTGCTAAATTATCTGTATATTTTCTTGGGCTTTGTAATGATATCTAGTATAATTTTATTTCAGTTCAAAATGTCACCAACACCCCTCATTTCAATAATTACTGAAAATAAGTTGAATGGCAATAATTATAAAGACTGGAAAAGAAATCTATTGATAGTTCTCAGCTGCGAGAGACATAAGTTTGTACTGGACGAACCATGCCCACCTGAGCCCAAACCTGACACACCGCTTGAGGAGGTCCTGGTTGTCTATACTCGTTAGAGAGAATCCAATGAGATAGCTCGATGCTACATTCTGGCTAGCATGACGAGTGCTTTACAAAAGCAACATGAGACTTATCAAGTTGTTGGGGAGATCATGGAAAATCTGGAGGACATATTTGGAGGCCAAGAAAAATTAGCTCGACAGTCTGCTATAACCAGCATTATGAACTCCAAGCAGAAGGCAGGTACTCTGGTGAAGGACCATATGATCACTCTAATGGGATTCTTTGCTGAGGTTGCTGAGAATGGTGCTGAGTTGGACTACAACACCCAGATCTAGATGGTGTTCAAAACTTTCTCAAAAGATTTTGTGGGGTTTAAGACCGCATACAATCTAGCGACAAGGGAGTTAGGGCTCACTAAGCTCATGAAGCAACTCCAAGCTTATGAGTGGATGATCAGGGATGAGGATACGGTCCAACCCAAAGGAGAGCCCAATTTGGCGGAATCTTCCAAACCCTCACGGAAGAGGAAGAGGCCAAATTAGAAGTAAGCTGCTTCTAGTTCTTCTAGTCCTCCTGTCTCGGATGGGAAGAAGAAAAAGAAGAACAAGAAGCCTAGGGACCATAAAAAGTCCAAGTGCTTCTGCTGTGGGAAGGTAGGTCACTTTAAGAAAGCTTGCTAGGAATTCCTAGCCACTAAGGGCAAGGAAGGTAAGGAACTTCACTATTTAGAAGTGTGTTTGGTGGAAGAATCAAAAGACACTTGGGTCATTGATTCGGGCGCCATTAATCATGTTTGTGTTTCTATGTAGGGGTTCGTGGAAACGAAAAGTCTACATGATAGGAGCCTCTCATTGCGGACTGGAGACGGTAGCTTGGTGGTGGCTGAGGCAGTGGGAGATGTTTACCTTTACTTTGATGAATTTAGGTTTATTTTATTGAAAGACTATTTTTATATTCCTAATTTTAGGAGGAACCTTATATCGGTAGCTTGTTTAATAAAGGATTCTTATTCAGTTTTTTTTAGTAAAAGAGTTGATATTCTTAAAAATAAGTCTTTTATCTGTTCTGGATGGATGGATGGAAACCTATATTTGATCAAACTAAAGATACACTCACTACTTGACACCGAATTAATAGATAACTCTAAAAGGTTGAAAGTTTCTCACTCTAACAAGGCGTCTCTCTGGCATTTAAGACTTGGTCATATTAATCAGGATAGGATTCAAAGGTTGGTAAAAGATGGTCCTCTAGAATCGCTGGAGGAGGTACGTCTTCCTCAATATGAGTCTTGTCTTGAGGGAAAGATGACTAAGAGGTCTTTTGGAGCTAAGGGTACTAGGCTCAGGAATTCTTAGAAATTGTGTGCACTGACGTATGTGGCCCCATGAACGTCACAGCACGAGGAGGGTTCGAGTATTATGTCTCCTTTATAGATGATTACTCAAGGTATGGATATGTGTATCGGATGCACCACAAGAGCGAAACCTTTGACAAGTTCAAAAGTATCGTGCGGAAATGGAAAAGCAATTGGATAAATCCATAAAGACACTTCGATCTGATCGAGGTAGCGAATACCTCTCCAACGAATTTCTAGGACATCTTGTAGAGAACGGGATATTATCCCAATTGATGGCACCTAGTACTCCACAATAGAATGGTGTAGCAAAAAGGAGAAACAGAACCTTGTTGGATATGGTACGGTCCATGATGAGTTGTTCAGCACTACCATTATCATTCTAGGGATATGCTTTACAAATGATGTGCTATATTCTGAACGAGGTTCCAAGTAAATCAATTCCCAGAACTTCGTATGAATTGTGGCATGGCAGGAAGCCCTCCTTTGGACATATGAGAATATGAGGCTGCCCGGCATATGTACTGAATGGGGATGTGAATAAGTTGGAACTAATATCAGAATTGTGCATGTTTGTAGGGTATCTTAAGGGAACTAAGGAAGGTCTGTTCTATAACCTGAAGGAACAAAAAGTCATTATTTCAACCCATGCGACATTCTTGGAGGAAAATCACATGAATGACTTTAAGCCTCGAAGCAAAGTAGTGCTAGAGGAGTTATTGGGTGAAAGAACTGCTCCACAGGTTTCGATCATGGATGCAAGTCTGAGTTTCGGTGAAAGACCTGTAGACAATCAACAATTTAGGGTACCTCGTCGTAGTGGGAGGGTTTCGAAGAAACCTTATTTCTTCATGTATGATGCTGAGGTATACCAGGCTAAGGCTCATAAGCATGAGGATGATCCGGTCACTTATGATGAAGCTATAAATGATGTTGATTCTAAATCTTGGAAACAAGCTATGAACAATTAGATGGATTCTAGAAAATCCAAACTCTGTTTGGGAACTTGTAGATCTGCCAGATGGGATAAAACCCATTGGATGCAAGTGGGTCTACAAAAGAAAGAAGGATGTGGAAGGGAGAGTGGAAACTTTCAAAACTAGACTATTTGCAAAGGGATACACGCAAAAGGCTAGAATCGATTATGATGAAACCTTTTGCCTGTTGCTATGCTGAAGTCTATCCGTATTCTTCTGTCCGCTGCTTTAGCTCTCGATTATGAGATCTGGCAAATGGATGTCAAGACGGCATTCTTGAATGGCCATCTTAAGGAATGTATCTACATGATACATCCCAAAGGGTTCGTGGAAAAAGGCCAAGATAGAAAAGTCTGCAAGTTGCTTAGATCCATTTATGGATTAAAGCAAGCATCCTGCTCATGGAACCAGAGATTTGATCAAGCGATCAAGACATTTGGTTTTGAGCAGAACGTTGATGAATCCTTTGTTTATAAATGTATTAAGGATGGAAAAGTGGTCTTTCTGGTACTCTATGTCAATGATATACTACTTATTGGGAATGATGTAGGGAACTTATCATCTATCAAGCTTTGGTTGCACTAACAGTTTGACATGAAGGACTTGGGAGAAGCTAATTATGTTCTAAGCATTCGTCTCTTCAGAGATCGAAAGAACAAAATGATAGCGTCATCCCAAGCTTCATACATAGATAAAATAATTGACAAATATGTAATGCAAGAGGTGAAGAAAGGTTCATAACCTTCCATTGCCAGTCTAACTCTTTCATTGGATACTGTCCCAAGACATCGAAAGAAAGAGAGCATACGAGTAAGGTCCCTTATGCATCTGCTATGGGTAGCCTTATGTACGCTATGCTTTGCACTCGTCCGGACATTTGTTTTGCAGTAGGTATGGTGAGTCGATATCAAGCGAATCCTAGAACCAAGCACTGGCAAGTAGTAAAACATATACTCAAGTATCTTAAGAGAACGAGGGATTATATACTGGTGTATTCTGGAGGGGACCTAACACCCGTAGGATACATGGACTCAGACTTCCAAACGTGCAAGGATTCGAGAAAATTGACATCAGGATCAGTGTTCTTGCTCGGAGGAGGCGTCATTATGTGGAGAAGTGTGAAGCAGGGTTATACAGCTGACTCTACTATGGAGGCTGAGTATGTGGCTGCAACTGAGGCATCTAAAGAAGCTTTTTAGCTCCGCAAGTTCTTTAGAGACCTTGAGGTCATTCCGGGTGTTGACAAGCCTATCACACTTTACTGTGATAACACTGGAGCTATTGCCAATACAAGGGAACCTCAGCACTACAAGATGACCAAGCACATGGATCAGAGATATCACATTATTAGAGGGCATGTGGAGACAGGACAAGTAGATGTATGTAAAATCACGTCTGAGGACAACATTATCAATCCCTTTACTAAAACTTTGGTGGCTAGAAGCTTTGAGAGGCATGTAGAGGTGATGGGGATACGTAACATGGCACATCTACTAGCTTAGGGCAAGTGAGAGATTGTTAGGAAATACCATAAGCATTAGAGACATTTTGATGTATTTATTTTGAACTGGATAATAAAATTGTAATATAGAGGTTATTCATTACATTACTATTTGTTCTCATTCTATTTACATGTTAAAGTAAATGTAAGCAAATATGACTCCCTGACTGCTTATGTTAAAACTGTTAGAACGTTGCATGCAATGGACTTTTTTATGCAAAAAGATAATGTTCTAAAGTAAGCGGTCTAAACTAAGGTCTGTAGTCTATGGGGTTAGACCGAGCATCTAACTCATGTTAAGACTATTATGTTGTCTAAAGCCATGGTGGGGATGGTTTGTCTTGACTGTCTGATCCTAGTAGGAGCTCGATCCCGAATGATATCTCTCTCTCTGGCGGAAGCCTTGGGAGATCCTCTCGAAACACTTCTATGAACTCCTTAACTATTGGCACACTATCCGGCCTTGCTTCTGCTTTCTGGGTCATATCCACTATGTGTGTGAGGAAATCGGTGCATCCACTAGATTGTAGCTTGTGAGCCTTCATTGCCGATATCATTATCTTTAGGTGTTTCAGCGATAAGCCCTCATAGACAAACTTCTCGCATCTGACTGGTTTGAAGGTAACCTCTTGTCTTCGACAATTTATGATGGTGTGGTACTTGGTGAGGAAATCCATCCCCATGATCACATCATAATCGTGCATGTCGAGGATGATCAAGTTGATACTTAGCTCCTATTTGTAGATAATTACTGGTACGTGGCGTAGCCAGTAATTAGACAACAAAACTTCCCCGGAGGGAAAAGCAGTTTGAAAAGTTTGATCCATCTTATCTGGGTTCTTTTCTAACTTCCTAGCAAATTATGATTATGCAAATGAATGTGTAGCTCCAAAATCAAATAAAACTAGTGCAGTGGAGTTGGTGACAGAAAGCTGACCTGTCACCACCATCGAGGTTCTGGCTTCTGTATCCACTCGAGTGAAAGCGTAGATCTTCCTCTGTATCTCTGGAGCCTCCAATCTTCCCTAAATGATTGATGGACCCTCAATCCTAGTCTGGCTGGCATACACCTGTCTGCTAGTGGGGCGGGCTTGGCCTTGTTGATTCTGTGGGTTGGAGCGGTAATTCTTGGCATACTGGCCTTCTTTGCCACAGATGTAGCAGCCATTGGTTCCTAGGCGGCATTCTTCGGGATAATTCTTTCCACACTTTGGACAAGGTGGGTGTGGGTTGCCATTTCCCCCCTGGTTGTTCTTTTTCTAGGGGAAATTCCTCTACTACCCTTGGTTGTTTGGATTCCTTTTCCTCTTGTTATTGGGATGGGATTTTCTATGATTCTGGCTGTTCCCCTTGTTTTGACCCTTATGTTGTGAGTCAGGGTTTGGTCTTCCCTTGGGCTGCCTAGCCCGTGTTTGGATTCCCTTCTCTCCTTGTATTAGGCCTACAAATATTCTACCCTGATGGCCCTGCTGACACACTCAGCCACAGTTACGGGTTCGTGGCTTCCACTACAAACTTGGACGGCGATGTCCGCTCGGAACATTTTCAATATCTTTTTTACCTTCTCCTTTTCTGTTGGCACCAGGTCAGGGCAGAGTTGAGCCAATTATTCAAACTGTTAGAAAATGCCCTAAGCATTAGAGACAATTTGATGTATTTATTTTGAACTGGATAATAAAATTATAATATAGAGGTTATTCATTACATTGCTGTTTGTCCTCATTCTATTTACATGTTAAAGTAAATATAAGCAAATATGGCTCCCTGGCTGCTTGTGTTAAAGTTGTTAGAACGTTACATGCAATGGACTTTTTGTATGCGAGAAGACAATGTTCTAAAGTAAGCGGTATAAATTAAAGTCTATAGTCTATGGGGTTAGACCAAGCATCTAACTCATGTTAAGACTATTATGTTATCTGAAGCCACGGTGGGGACAGTTTGTCTTGACAGTCTAGAGCATAGACTCCCAAGTAGAGACGTAGATATGTTGCTTGGTGGTGACATATTGGACTGGGACTAAAGCGTGATTGATCTACGTAGTCCACTTTGAGTGGATCAATCTGCTTTTGACGTTCATTGTGCAGTAACCTTAATTCTGAGTGAATGAACTATTTCATGTATGTGACTTGTGTACTTTGATGTTCCAATGGCTAAAGAATCTTAGAGGTAGTAAGCTTATAGACTGGTTCATTGGGTGCATGACTTGTATATGATGAAGGGTTTGTTTACAAATATCAGAATTATAGCTCTAATAAGGAGTTAAGGGTATCCTCTTAAACGCATTATACTGGATGTGAAAATGGACAAGACCTTAGGTCGTCTACTGGGCGGACGACTTCTTATTCACATATGCAGAATAATCGTTTGCTTATTCAGTAGTATAATGGAACTTTAAGATAGCCTGATCAGTAAGATTAAACGGACTTTGACCTAAGGCTGATCATGGATATCATATGAGGGTTTTGCATATATGACAAGGTCATTGGATAGTAGCTTGTCACAGCCTTACGTAATACGGTATATAATTGGAAGTTCAGTTTCAGGTTTATAATGGTATGACTCTGAAGTTAGTGATCATATGATTGAGTTGTTCGATAAAGAATGATGATCATATGGATTCATGGGAGCTCGATTGTATATGTCCAATTGGTCCCTATACTAGCTCCACATAATTCCTTAATGATTGGCAAATTGATTTTAGTATGCTATTGGCTAGTTGATTATGCATGGATGGTATTGACATAGGATTAGGATAGTGAACAAGATTCTCTCCAGTTGAATTTAGATTTTGTTTTGAATAATAGAGTACACAATTATTCGAACTCCAAATAAAGTTGCCATGATTTTATTTGAGATTGGATTGAAGTTGTAGAAAATTATCCATGAGAACAAGAATTTAAAATACAACTGTTTGTGGATTTTGAAATTTGAATTTTGAAATTTGAAATTTGAAATTTGAATTTGAAATTTGAATTTGAAATTTGAATTTAAAATTTAAATTTGAAATTTGAAATTTGAAATTTGAAATTTGAATTTGAATTTTGAATTTTGAATTTTGAAATTCAAATTTTGAATCACAGTCCAGGTGGAATTTGAATTCTTTGTGGATAATTCCACAAGGCTAGAATTTGAATTTGAGTTGGATTATGAAAAGGAAAATCTTGTTTGAATCCTACTTGAATTTTGAATTCCAATTCCATCAAAAGTGGCCAAATTTTTGTTGAGGAAAATCCTCCAAGAGATTTTCGATTTTTATGGATAAGGATGCAGGGAAAAATTCAAGTTTCAATCCCAATTGAATTTGGATTCTCTCCTCCCTAAAGTGGATGAAATTTATTGGATAAATCCAAAGGGAATTTTGGATTTTTTAGTGAATAAGGGTAAGATAGAATTCAAGCTAGAAAATCCTATTTGGATTTTGATTCTCCTCACTTTTAATAGCCGAATCTAGTCATGATTTTGGCACTAGGGAAATTCAGTTATTATGGATAAATGAGGAGATAAAATTCAAGTTAAAATCTTGTTTAAATTTGGGTTGGATAATCTCCAAGATTGGCTGAATTTTGGGTTGGGATTTCCCCCTAAAAAATTCAGATTTTGTGAGTGGATAAGGGAGAAAATCTTCTCCTGATCCAATTCGAATTCGGAGGATCACCTCATGCAAGTCTATAAATAGAGGTCCTGCCACTCCAGTTTTCTCATACCACAGACTCTCAGGTGAGCAGGGTTATTGTTGCACAACTCACTGTGACAATAAGTTCTTTAGAGATCTGGGTGGTCGGAAGAAGACTAGCAGTGCTAGCATACCGGTCGAGGAACCGAGTACCCACACACTCTGTCATTCAGAATTAGAGAATAGTAGAGAAGGCTAGTTGGTTAAAGCGCCCCGATCATTCTCCCCCCACAGATTGGCATCCTTAAGGTATGAGTTTAAATTGTTATTGGTTTATTGTATATGGCATCATGAGTTATTCAATAATCTTGAAAAATTTTTATTGTTCCGCTGCGCCACTCTGATATGTTTTTACTGATTTATATCCTACACAAACTTCCTGACCGCTTCCATCACGGTCATGCTACCTTGACGTAAATTGTTGAATTCATCCTGCTGGACTGCTAGGGCTTTGTCATTAAAGTACATCTCAGTGAACTCGGTGATGAAGTCCGCCTAGTTCATCGCATTAACAACCTTTCTGATGGCCACGGTCTTCCACCATTGGCGTACTCCTTTGCATAGGGCAAGGGATGCACATAGTATTTTCTCCCTTTCTGTCAATTCCACGAGGTCTAAGATGACGTGGTCAGTCAGCCAGTCATCAGCTTCGATGGGGTTCATAGTCCCTTCAAATTCTGGCACCTTTATCCACCTAAATCACTCATATAAGTTGCCTTTTCTAAGGGCTGGCACAAGAACGTTGATTGTTGCGGGAGCAGACACAGCCGATGGTGCTGGCATTGTCTAGACTGGTGGGACCACTTGCTCTCTTAGAGTGTCGGGGACTACTCAAGCCTCCTGTACTAGCACTTCTACTGTTTGCAGCGTCTAAGGTTGCTGGCTTAGTTGTTCCCTGAGTTGAGCAAGTTCCTGTTGTTCATTTAACATCATCTCTTGAATGGCTATGAGCCGTGCCATTAGCTCATCTTCTCAGGTAGCTTAATTAGTCTAAGCTCTTGTTCTCGCCATGATTGCCTATGTAACCCTATCACACAGTGAGAAAGAAAACTATCAGTCTTTTAAATTCTATGCTTAGGACTTGTATCACATATTATCTTTTCTTACTTAACAATCTTACTTAAACCTCGTAAATATAAATATATGTATTACATCTTTCTTTTCTTTTCTTATACTGAGATGCTCAATACAACTACTGTATTGTATTGGAACATCGTCTGAGTGCCAGGAACCGTCCTGCACTTTTTGTCTTACTACTAACATGTATGGAACCCATCAAATTTAGGCCCTCAGGGCAAAAGGATACTGCATTTCATAATATTACTCAAAAATATGTGCAGGCTTTTAGTTTGGCGGGAGTGATGCACACTTTCCAATATGCGATCCCAATAAATACATAAAACTAAGTCTAGTAGGGAAGGCTATTGTTCCTCTCTATATATTTACATAACAAAAATTCCCATGGAAGGGTCACTACTACTCAAAAGACACTCTTGACTCGGCATCTGACATTTTCTCGTCATCGTTATCACTAAGGGGGAACTCCTCTAGGTCTTCCTCTTCATCTCCCCAGATGACACTGCCTTCATCTCCCCAGATGACACTGCCTTCATCATTGTTGGCTACGATGACTTGTGCCTTGTACATCCCTATCCACTCATCATCACTGAAGTGATCCGGGATTCCCTCCCCCTCATCATCAGGTTGGGCATCGAGGAGAGCCTTGTCATTGTCTTCCTCCTATAGGTGCTCAAGAGACAAAAGAGCTGGATCGGGGTCCTCTATCGAGTCCTCATTATCTGCAGGTACTGCTGGCTGGTGTGCGACCATGAACTCTTCGTAGGTCGGTTGCGATGCTGCATCTGCTGAGTCACCCCCCATGTTAGCTACTGCTACAAAACCTTTGCTAGGTGCAGTGTTGAGTGCCACTCTCTTGGCTTCTACTATGTCTTGGGCAAGGCGCCTCAGATCCTTATGTGGCGGAGGGTAGGGAACAAGGTCCCTCACATACCATGGAGTCCCTTTCCATAGCAGGTCAGCTATCTCTACAAAGGGCCTGTCTAAGAGGATGTGAGGAAGCATTGCATCCATAAACCTTTGACAGCAGTGCGCCATAGTCTCTCCCTCATAGATATCCCAGATGTTAGAGAGGAACTAGTATTGCCTCTCGTGCATATCATCCCATATATCTCTGTCTCGGGCTGGTTCAATGATATCACAGAGGTCACGGCAGAACTCAACCCATCACATCAGATGCTCGATCTTACTCCATTCATTCCACCAGATTAGTACTGGTTCCTCCAGTCTGCTGCTGGCCAACACCACTTGTAGGTGAGGTGGGATGTGACATGCTTCAAAAATAACCTCCAAGTGGTGGATCCAATATGGAAGTTTGCTTGAGTGACGACCATCATATATGTCCGATCGCATGGCGGCAAAAGCTAGGCTCACTTGACATTCTTCTTGTACTTGGCGGGGGTCAACTGGTGCGGCCATTATCTCCTATTAGAATTTAAACGTCAACTTATATACTAACTCTGAAGGAAAAAAAAATCTAACTTACTTGGACAGATGAGGCAAGCATACGGCGATGTGAGGTACGGTGGCAGGATATCACTCTGATGCCAACTGTGATGTTCCCTGCCTTTAGTGGCCCAAACCATCACTAAAAACTACTACTGATACTTATACTTTCTTGCAAACCATCAATACTTACTTAAAATCTATTTACTCAGATACCATAATTTTAGGGATTTTTTTTGAACGTGTACGTATTTACTATTCATATACGTATACTGTTAAAGTGTGAAATCTAAAACATAGGGAGTTCCATTATACATACATACTTATACTGACTATTTAAATAAATACTACTCAAAATATGCTATTCAAATATACTGTTCCATAATATATTGTTACTCAAAAAGAAACTACGTGGAAGATTTAACTTGTGGTGGTATCCATAACCTTGTCCTCAGATCCACCTCCACCGTCACCATCCCTATTGTGATTTAAGCCATAGGACGCTTACCGACAGCATGAACACACACCGTGAGCTTTATTGCCTAGTAAATACAACATGTTAACCGCAAACATGTTTAAATTATGGTACATACTTAAAATCATATAAGCATGTCATAAATCAACACATTTCATAGAACATTCCACATATCACATATCAAATCAATGGATACAAAACTTCTCATACTATAT
The DNA here is from genome assembly GCA_035233585.1 of Antiaris toxicaria. NCBI lineage: Eukaryota > Viridiplantae > Streptophyta > Magnoliopsida > Rosales > Moraceae > Antiaris > Antiaris toxicaria. The sequence goes on from CP141153.1 coordinate 52,254,553, forward strand.
GCATAGTAGAAACATCATGTACTAAATGCGTCTTGCTGTAGCTAGAAGCATAGTGAACTATAACTAATGCGTACTGTGAACCATGCATGATCCGGTTATGTTCATTTATGCTTCAATGTCCTTTTTCTTTCTCTTGTCTACTTAGGGCCCGTGTGTCAGTACCGAGTGCGCTCAGACCATTAGTAACGCCCGTGGTCACTAAAAAAAATGAAGAGCCATCAACGAAGGCTCAACTTTCTTTAACTTGAAAAACCGCTTCAACTGAAAAGGCCGCTACGACATGCTTATTAAATTCTGACTTGTTTAACTGTTCTAGCCATATGCTTTGTTAAGCTGTCCCAATTCCTACGCGATAGGGATATATGGCATCTAACTTATTCTTTCATCAATCTATGTGATTGTGAACTATATGCTCTTCTATATCCTATGTACAACTGTGCATAGATGCATACTTAAAATACTGTAAAAACTATCATTTAAATTCATTTTATTCATGCTATAGGCAGAGTTGTACTTACCTAGTTTGCATGCAAACTTGTACTCTCGCCTTAGTCAACTTACAGGTTACTACCTGTCACCAATAACACATCTCATTAATATTGGTCGCTGAGTCACTAATACCATTAATGGCTAATTTATGGTACCGATTGCCATCAGTACTAACTCTCTCTCTCACTCTTGAGAGTTTGCTTCTCTATACGCGGTTAATTAATTTATTGCCTAATAAATTAATTAGTGTCGTTCTTAGGTCACCATTACTGTTAGTGACTGTAACTAATGTTTCTATGTGGTACCGAGGCTCATCGGTACCCTATTGGTCTACTTTGGGAATTTGATGTCTAACTTCCATCGTGTTTGATTAATTGTCTTCTTGATAGATTAATCATCGTTCCTCACAGTATCGTTCAAACACGGTCCTTGACTAGTTAACCGATCAGTCAACTGACCAGTTACCTTGTGTGTCATTAACTGAGTAGCCTATCGGGTTATTATGTGTAAACTTGGTGTAGTAACCGACCGGACTACTTTGCTTGTTTGGGTGTGGTAGCCTACCGGGCTACCCACACTATTTTAGACATTTTTGAAAATTATCTTGGTTGCCTTATAAAAATTTTTAGGGGAAATTTTGTTCTTTGAAACCATCCCTTATCACCCCGTTGGAAGGTGAGGATGTTTTATTAAAACCAAGTTTTTTTTATTTTTAAAAGATTAGAACACATTTTGGTGTTTGTTAAAAGGTGGTTTTTGAACCATGTTTGAAAACTGTTTTGAAACCTAATCGAAACGACTTAGTTTATGAATTTGGCAAACACAAAATTTTTTTTTCTCGATGAGATGAACAATTCTCGTGTTTATCTTGAAGCTCAACTCTAACTTGAACGGGTCCTAATCTTACTAAACCCATGGCTATTGTGCCCAGTTTTTTTGTAAAGATTCTAGTTTTATGTCATTTTGAAAATAGCTCTGTTTGAGGCTCGAAACGGCCAAATTTTTAAAACATACATAGGTTGTCTTAAAGGTTTCAATGTGTTCTACAATTTTTGTGTTGAGCCTGAGATCTGGTTCAGAGTCTAAGTAGTCCATTTTTAACAAAACCCGAGACTAATTCGGGGTTTGGATTTTTAGTCCCAGTTTCAGACATCGAATGAAAACCACTCGAAAAACCTATCTTATTGTCATTTTTGACCAAAGGCTATTTGATGTAAAAACGACAGTAACGAAATTTCCTTAAAACTTTGTGTTTCACCAAATCCCAAATTCAAACCCTAAGGGGGTCAAAATGGCCAAAATCCATAGCATTTTTCTAGGGATAGATTATGTCCAGCCATCCTTAAAACAAAATGTTCATGCTCACACGTGCACACATCCATTCATAAAATGTAAACACAACCACACAACCACAAACTTAAAAAATAAAAAGCCAAGGGCTCAAAATAAACTTGTTACAACCCATTTGCATAAACAAATACATAAAAATCCCTTGATCAAAATCTTAAAAACAACTAACCACAAAAGGGAGGGTTTTTCGGGTTTACCTTTCGTGCTAAGAATCAAGCACACCAAAATAAGGGCTTGAGTGACTAAGTGGCCGTGTGAACCGAGGAGAGTGGCGGGTCGGTTTATGCTAGTAAGCCACCAAAAATGTTCTCTTTAATATCAAACCAAAACCAAAACTAGAAACACACAAGGATAGATTCCAAAAACTTACCCTTGCAAACCATTGAAGTGGCTTGGAATAAAACCTCCTAACACAAGCTTGAGGGGGCTGATTTTTGGTAAATTCTTGGTTGTGTTTTTGGCTTGAAAAATGGTAGTTTGTAGACGATGGGATGGTCAACTGTAGCAAGGAAAGTGAGAGAGGAAGAGTTGTGGTTTTGGGGCATGAAAAAGAAAGAAACTCCAACTAAAGCTAGGCTCACCCTTTTATAGACAAACCTAAGTGAAATTAACCAACACTAAGCTCAATTAATCAAGCCATTCTTAAGCTAATTTGGAGATAAATTTACTGCCCATTTCATCTGGCACCCCACCCTGAATTGAGGCTACAGACTAGAATAGCAGAGCTCTAAAGTCCACTATAGTAGACTGTTACCTCAATGGGTAACCGGCATCTTACTTGTAACTTGTTCTTGCAAAATTACTATTTGTAATTAAAATGATTTTTAATCTGAAAACCAAGGGAATTTTTTTTTAAAAAACTGTTGGGGATCGTGAACTGTAAAAATATAAGCAACATGCAACATAGGATATACTACTATTATACTAGTTGTACCTAATTTACATCATGATGTATTTTCAAAATATTATACAAAATCTGCTCTCAAAACAACACTCAAAATCTACTCAGCGGAATACAGCAGCAGAACCATTCCCCTCGCCCAGCCCTGAAGGCAGATGCAATCCCGCCTCTCGTCCATCCCCTGTTTACTGGTGTACAAGTTTCCTACCTGCAACATGAATAAACTGGTGAGCGACAGGCTCAGTAAGTTCAAACATAAATGCAGGAACATAAATCACATAATCATGAAAAAGTACTATTCATGTGAATAGTAATTTTGACTTTTGACCATGAATAGTAAGATTGACTTTGACCAGTACTATTCATGTCAACTGGTATCTAAGCTACTACACATTCAGTTAGTACGTTTTATGCTTAATTATTACTGTTCTGCATTCTTAAGTATTTATCTGTTACTGAATTTTACTGTTAGGCTCCTGAATTGGTCGTACCGTAATGCACACATAACTGAGAGGGACTCTAGGGAGCGAGCCACTGGCCAATCCTCTACAGTCTGAATATATCAGACATCCAAACCTGGGATGTATCACCAGCAGTTTGGAGTCCTACTGTAACTATAATTGTAATTGAAATTTGAGAAACCTCCACCTATGTGGGAGGCCGGTACTGATTTAATTACTGAGTTTCTGGTGGTTCCTAGCCGATGGCAATTATGCTACCTCCTGGGTCTAGAACTCTCTGTAATTTATTCTGTAATTTATTATGTAGTTTTCTTAAGATTTTATATCTTATGTTAGTGTGCCTACCGCACCTGACTACTAAATTTCTACCATCTATATCACTTAAACATACTGAGTCAATTCATGCTGTAGACAAATAAATGTCTGAACTTACCGATATTTTACTAGCAATTCCTTCCCTGAGTCAACCAGCTTCCTTAGCTCACCTTTTGGTTACTTTACTATAACCGAAATAAATTGCGGTTATTTTTACTATTCACTTCATATCTAGTGAAAGTATAAAATTTCTAATTGAAACTCTTAATTATTCATTTTAGGATTCATATTTTTAATTCTGGAATCATTCTGCTGCATAAACTACTATTTCGGGCCTTAATAACACTTATCTGAACTTTTTGACAAAATGACCGTTTTGCTCCTAACTTTTGGCAAAATTACCATTTTGTCCTTAACGAGTTTTTCCCTCAATTTTCTGACTTACCACTCTATTTTAGCCTTTAGAATTTTAATAAAATTATTCTGAGGCTTTTACGACCTTTTTCTGACAATTTAGAAAATTTTGGTCAAAACGACCATTTTGCCCTTGACGGGATTATAAACCAAGAAATCCTCATTTTATCGTTTTATTTGAATTGTCTGATCCCAAAAATCCTAAAATAACGTTTCACAAGTTTTCCCAAGCTTTTACAATATTTTCTGCCAAAATGCTCAGGTTACTATTCACCCGACCCTCAGGTGGTACTATTCCGACCCTTGGGGTCGTTTGTCACTTTTCTAGCCTTTCGGGACCTCAAATGATTGTTTTACAAGTTATGTAATCGTCCCTTATTCTCTTCTCGAGCTTAGGTTTCCGAGGGGGCTTCGGTTTCCGATTCCCGACCCTACTTTTACCTCTCGTTTACCAAATTGTCCTTCGGATGTTCTGAAAATTTCGGTAGCATTTCTACTGAAATTCAAGGTTCCCGGCGTTTAGGAAACGCCTCGAAACCATCTATCCTATTCTACCCTACCAAGTACTATACCGCAAGCCTAATTTTACGTAAAAGTTACAAACTTTTTACGTAAAAGTTACAAACTTTTTACGTAAAAATTCATCTCAAAACTTGCTTATTCTTAACGGGATTTAAACCCGTCCTTTATCATTTTTAGTCCCGGTTTTATACTCAAATCACATATTACCATAATTTAACAAAACTTTCTCATTTTTCACTAAACTCATACACGGTTTTTCTTCAAAAACCCTAAACAAAAATTTTTGTTTTATAACTCAAATTTTCCTTATTTGTTTTCCACATTAACACATTCATTTTTTACCATAAAACCCTAACATAACTCTTCAAAACTTCACACATTGATTTTCCTTGGAAAATCAACCTCAAAATTGTGGTTTCATTTCCATTTTTGTTTCTTGTTTTCTACACAAAATCAACATCAGATCTATCATACACAATCAACACAAAGTCTCATTGTTTTCTTCCTTTCATTCCCACGGTTTTGAATTGAAAAACAACACCAACATTTAGTGTTTTTCAATCTCGTTTCATCTATTTCTTTCTTTCCATTTCCATATGATTTTCAACATCAAAAATCAAACAAAACAACATGAAAATTTCATCATTCCAAACCCTAATAACCCCACGGTTTTGGCGAAGAAAAACACCCATAAACTAACTTTTCTTACTCATGATTTCACACTTGTTTTAATCATTCACCATTTACACACTTTCAAGCATAAATCAATGAAACAAAAACTGATTTTCTCACTTCAAATCATCGCATAATACGTGGTTTTTGTTAATGAAAAACAAGAAGAAATGGTGCCAAAATGAAGGATTACCTTGCTTGCTTGATAACATGAACCTTGTGATGAATTTTTCACTCTTTCTTGGCCAAATCTTGAAGAAATTTTTGAGCCTTCACTAAGAGAGGTGTACGGCTTCTCTAATGTCTGAAAACCAGAATTTTTCCTGGTTTCTAAGTCCCCAAAACTATGCATATAAATAGCCGAAAAGGAGGGACCAAATTGCAAAGAATTTAAGGGTATTTTAGCAAACTTTTTATGTAATTTTTCTACTCTTTAGGGGTTATTTTGCAATTGAACAAAAATGGCCAGATTTTTTATCTGTTTTTGGCCCCAAAATCCGCCACCTTTCAACCCTAGAATCCTCTAGAATTTTGCTTAAGCTTCCTTTGACTTTTCTAGTTGACTTTGCATCTTAACCATTGATTTTTCTTGACTTTAAACCCTAGCCCTTGGATTAGAATGTATCCTTACATCCATTCTGAGGAAAACACTCAATCTTTGACTTCTTATATATAGTTGAAATCAAACTTTTGACCAAAAGTCAAACCGAAGATTTTTGCACCGAAATCGCGTAGACGAGTTCCTGAGGCTGTCTATTCGATCGGTTTTCCTTATTTCGCTCCGGTTTGCCTAAAAATCAATACCGTAAGTATTTCATCTTTTAGTGGTTTACAGTGTATTTTCAAAATTTTCGAAACTGAAAAGGCATAATTCGCCCGATTTCGGTTCGTTAAAATTTCCCATTTCTGAGCACTCTTGTCTGCACTATCCGAACATTTCTGTGCATTCTAAATAATATTAAAACATATATTTTATGGTTTTTCACATGAAAATCATAGAGTACACAGATTATACAAAATTTATAGAAGTAGTAAAATTTTGCGATTATGACATTCTCCCCTCCTTATAAAATTTTCGTCCCCAAAAATTTGAATAAGTGAGGGTATAGGGCTTTCATCTCATCTTCACGTTCCCACGTAGCCTCTTCTATGCTGTGATTTCTCCATAAAACCTTGACTAGTGGGATCATCTTATTTCTCAACACCTTATCTTCTCGTGTTAAAATCTGCACTGGTTGTTCTTCGTAGGTCAAATCTTTTTAAATTTGTATTGGCTCATACTCCAGCACATGCGAAGGATTTGGTATATACTTTCTTAACATTGAAACATGAAAAACATTATGTACTGCCGACAAATCTGGGGGTAATGCCAGTTTGTAAGCTACCTTCCCAATGCGTTTGATTATTTCAAATGGTCCAATATACCTTGGACTTAATTTTCCCTTTAAACCGAATCGCATTACGCCTTTCATTGGCAATACCTTGAGGAATACACGATCCCCCTTTTCAAACTCTAAGAATCTTTGTCGTTTGTCAGCGTAACTTTTCTATCGGCTTTGAGCGATCTACATTCTTTTCTGAATCTTGGCTACTGCTTCTGTAGTTTCCCTGATGAAATCAGTCTTATGCAGTTGCTTTCTCGTAGATCATACCAATGAATAGGAGACCTATACTTCCTTCTATACAGAGCCTCATAAGGTGCTATTCCTATAGAAGTTTGGTAACTGTTATTATATCAAAACTCTGTCAATGGCAGTTTTTCATTCCAACTTCTAGAAAAATCTATAACGTAGGCTCTGAGCATGTCTTCCAGTGTCTGGATAGTTCGCTCTAACTGTCCATCTCTTTGGAGATGAAAAGCTATACTAAAGCGTAACTCAGTCCCCATAGCTTTTTGTACACACTCCTAGAATGTGGAAGTAAATCTTGCATCTTGATTTGAAATTATAGACTTTGGTACTCCATGTAGCCTAATAATATGGGTCATGTACAACTGTGCTTATTTCTCTAATGTGAAAGTTGTCTTCATGGTTATGAATCGTGCCGTCTTGGTCAGCCTATCAGCAATTACCCAGATAGCATGATACCCTTCTCTGGTCTAGGGAAGTCCTACCATGAAGTCCATGGTAATATGATTCCATTTCCATTCTGGAATTTCTAAGGGTTCTAGTTTCCATCCTGGATGTCTATGTTCGGCTTTACTCTTTGACAAGTCAGGCATCGGCTCACGAATTCTGCAATATCTTTCTTCATCCCTTTCCACCAAAACTGTATCTTGAGATCTTGACACATTTTGCTAGCTCCAAGATGAATGGAATATGGTGTTTCATGCGCTTCTACCATGATTCATCTTCTCAGCCCTTCCATAGCCAGAACATAGATTCTTCTTCGGTACAGAAGCATTCCATCAGCGGACATGCTTATATCTGATTCTTTATTTGCTGAGGCTTCTTCTCAGAGTTTTATCACCACTGGATCCTGCTTCTGGGCTTCTTTAATATCTTCATACAGAGAAGATTCTAACCTTAAGGCTGATAACCTTCCTTCCGGTTGTTAACTCTAATTGAAGGGAGTTAATTTCTTGCTATAAGGCTCTTGGTAGCTCTTCTATGGACAGTTTCTGTGGTGTGGTTGACTTTCTACTCAATGCATTTGCTACTCGGTTTGTCTTTCCCGGATGGTAGAGAATTTCACAGTCATAGTCTTCAACCAACTCTAACCATCTTCTCTGACGCATGTTCAACTCCTTCTGTGTGAAGAAGTATTTCAAACTCTTATGATCAGTAAAGATTTGACACCGAGCCCCATACAAATAGTGTCGCTAGAATTTGAGTGTGAACACTATAGCAGCAAGTTCCAGGTCATGCGTAAGATAATTCCTCTCATAGTTCTTTAACTGGTGCGACACATAAGCTATCACCTTATTATTCTGCATGAGTACAGCTCCTAGGCCTATCTTTGAAGCATCACTATAAATCGTAAACTTTTCACCCTCCGTAGGTAAAATAAGGATACGTGCACTCGTCAGTCACCTCTTCAACTTTTGAAAACTTCTTTCAATTCTGGTGTCCACTTGTATTTCTTTTCCTTTCGAGTGAGAGCAGTGAGAGATGCAGCTAATCTTGTAACTATGAATCTATTAGGAAATGCCCTAAGCATTAGAGACATTTTGATGTATTCATTTTGAACTGGATAATAAAATTATATATAGAGGTTATTCATTACATTGCTATCTGTCCTCGTCTTATTTACATGTTAAAGTAAATGTAAGCAAATATGGCTCACTGACTGCTTGTGTTAAAACTATTAGAACATTGCATGCAATGGACTTTTGTATGCGAGAAGACAATGTTCTAAAGTTAGCGGTCTAAACTATGGTCTGTAGTCTATGGGGTTAGACCGAACATCTAACTCATATTAAGACTATTATGTTGTCTAAAGCCTTGGAGGGGACGGTTTGTCTTGACTGTCTGGAGTTGGACTCCAAAGTAGAGACATAGATATGTTACTTGGTGGTGACATATTAGACCAGGACTAAAGCATGATTGATCTACGTAGTCCGCTATGAGTGGATCAATCTGCTTTTGACGTTCATTGTGCAATAACCTTAATCCTGAGTAAATGAATTACTTCATGTATATGACTTGTGTACTTTGATGTTCCAATGGCTAAAGCGTCTCAGAGGTAGTAAGCTTATAGACCGGTTCGTTGGGTGCATGACTTGTATGCGATGAAGGGTTTGTTTGCAGATATCAGAATCATAGCTCTAAGGAGTTAAAGGTATCCTCGTAAAGGCATTATACTGAATGTGAAAATGGACAAGGCCTTGGGTCGTCTGCTGGGCGGATGACTTCTTATTCACATATGGTGAATAATCATTTTCTTAATTCGGTAGTATAATGGAACTTTAAGATAGCCTGGTCAGTAGGATTAAACGGACTTTGACCTAAGGCTGATCATGGATATCATATGAGGGTTTTGCATAAATGACAAGGTCATTGGATAGTGGCTCGTCACAGCCTTACGTAATACGGTATATAATTGGGAGTTCAGTTTCAGGTTTATAGTGGTGTGACTCTGAAACTAGTGATCATATGATTGAGTTGTTCGGTAAAGAATGATGATCATATGGATTTGCAGGAGCCCGACTATATATGTCCAATCAGTCCCTCTACTAGCTCTACATAATTCCTTAATGTTTGGCAAATTGATTTGTGTATGCTATTGGCTAGTTTATTATGCATGGATGGTGATGACACAGGATTAGGATGGTAGACAAGATTCTCTACGGTTGGATTCAGATTTTTTTTTGGGTAATAGAGTACACAATTATTCGAACTCCAAATAAAGTTGCCATGATTTTATTTGAGATTGGATTGGAGTTGTAGAAAATTATCCATGAGAACAAGAATTTGAAACACAACCGTTTTGTGGATTTTGAAATTTGAATTTTGAAATTTGAATTTTGAATTTTGAATTTGAAATTCGAATTTGAAATTTGAATTTGAAATTTAAATTTGAAATTTGAAATTTGAAATTTGAAATTTGAATTTGAAATTCGAATTTGAAATTTGAAATTCGAATTTTGAATCACAGTCCGAGTGGGATTCGAATTTGTTGTGGAAAATCCACAAGGTTTGAAATTCGAATTTGAGTTAGATTTGGAGAGGATAATCTTGTTAGAATCCTACTTGAATTTTGAATCTAAATCCTAACAAAAGTGGATGAAATTTTTGAGGATAATCCTCAATGGAATTTTGGTTTTTGTGGATAAGGTTCAAGGGAAGATTCAAGTTTCAATCCTAGTTGAATTTGGATTCTCTCCTTCCTTGAAAAGTGGCCGAAATTATGGAGGAAATCTCCTAGGAAAATTCGGTTATTTTGGATAAGGTTGAGATAAGATTCAAGCTTGAAAATCCTAGTGGAATTTTGATTCTCCCTTATCCTAAATGTGGCCGAATTTTTGGAGGAAAATCTCCTAAAAAATTTCGGATTTTTTGGTTGAAAAGGGGAGATAAAATTCTAGTTAAAATCTTGTTTAGATTTGGATTGGTTTTATCCTTAAAAAACTGAATTTTATTGTTGGGATTTTCCCATGGAAAAATTCAGATTTTATGGTTATGGATAAGGGAGAATATTCTTTCCTAGTCTAATTCAAATTCAGAGAATCACCTTATGCAGGTCTATAAATAGAGGTCCTGCCACTCCAGTTCTCTCAGACCACAGACTCTCAGGTAAGCCGGCTTATTGTTGAATAGCTCATCGTGACAATAAGTTCTTTAGAGATCGGGTGGTCGGAAGAAGACTAGCAGTGCTAGCATACCGATCGAAGTTCAGAGTGCCCACACTCTCAGCCATTCAGGAATTGGAGAATAGTAGAGAAGGCTAGTTGGTTGAAGCCTCCGGTCATTCTCCTCCTGCAAGATTGGCGTCCTTGAGGTATGAGTTTTAATTGTTGTTGGTTTATTGTATATGGCATCATGAGATATTTAACGATCTAAAAATTTTTATTATTCCGCTGCGCCACTCTGATACGTGTTTACCGATTTATTTTCCTACAATTGGTATCAGAGCCATCTCATGACTATGCCATGTACATAAATTAGACAATTACTTAGTCTTTTTATTTATGTATGGATTTGATATTTAGAGAGTGGCATTCTAGGGTTCCTTTATATTGTTATCATTGATTATGTATAAAGTATGTGGTTATTTTAATTTTTATAATTATTATAAGCATGCTTGTTTATACCGGTTATGGTTCCTTAGAATTTAGAAAAATAGTATCTAGGTATTTTTATGTAACCATGGGAGCAGTTTATTAACATTGTCATTTTACCATGGATTTTAATTTTTGTCTCTTAGAATTTTTATGGTTAGAATTTTTGTACACCGGGAACGGTTTAGGAAATTTTATGTAATTATTCTTGGAGGAGATTGAAGATTGAAGACTGTAATTTATTTTTCCCAAAAGTTAAATTTGATTTAAAGGTTGAAATTTTGATTGTGTGGAAAATTTCAATTTAATTGGGATTCAAATTAATTTTTGGAGATCCTAATAGGTAAATTGGAATATGGCACGAAAATCGAGACAGTACCCCTCGGGATAGGCCGACGGGCCTTGGTGGGGCTACAGCCCCTGCCCTCGAGCAGGATGGGGCTGCAACAGCCCCTGTGCAGGCCAACACCACCCACTGCCGCAGGCTTGGCCTGCAGCCAAGGGTGCCCGTGGCCTGCCCAAGGCTTACCGCAGCCTGGGCGTGCAGCCTGGCACTGCAGGCTTGGCCTGCAGCCCGACAAGGCTGCACATAGGGGGCAGTCGTGGGCTGCCAGCCCCTTTGGGGTTGGTGGCTGCCCACGGCGGCGGTACGACGGTCTAAAAATCAAAAAAATTTTGATTTTTAAATTAGAAATTTAATTTTAAATCATGTTTAAAAATATGTAATTGAAAATTTGAAATTTTTGAAATTACATATTATTACACATGATGTTTAAAATTGGTTAAAAATTTGAATTGGAAATTTAAATTTGAAATTCGAATTTGGAATTTGAAATTTGAAATTTAAATTTTTGGAGATTTAAATTTTAAATAATTCTTGAGATGAGAAATAAATGGAGAGGCTACATAAAGATGGATACAAGAAGACGGAACAGAATTCAAGACCCAAAGAATGCTTTGGATGGAATTTTGTAATCTTTATTTTCTTTGTTCTAGGATGGAACCATGGCTTAGTTATTCTGTCAATTATTTTTTCTGTGACATGTCATAGATGTATAAATATGTATTGATGGATGTTTTATATGCATATTTGATAACATGTCATATAGGATAGGTGAGTGCCGCTCATATTATATTGATCATACACAATTTATCAAAACTTGCATGTTTTTCAAAATATTGAGTGGGAGAGGGTTTCAAACAAAACCCACGGTGTGACAACCGGGAAATTCAGACAATTCTCGGACGAAAATGTACAATTGTATGTATATAACAATTTGTACTGTTTAAAGAGTGAGATAAATGTATTTATGTTGTTCAGAATATGTGAAAATGTTCTAACAATACTGACGAGTAAGAATTCAGTGTTGGAAAAATTCACTGAGTTGAAACGGGTGAAACGGTGCCAAAATCGGCATTGAAAACCCTAACCGAGCCAATAAAAGACGGTAAACTTCCGGGATTGATTTTGATCAAACGGAAGCAGATTAAATTGATCCGACTGCACAGGAGACCTCAGGAACACGCCGGGACGATTTCAGGAAAATTTCGGCTCGAACCGGCATCGGTCAAAAAGTAGTCGAATTAATGTGAATAGTGAAAGTCAAAGTCAACTTTCACTTTTGCATTTATGACATCATAATTCAAGGTTAATAAATTAAAGAATTAAGGTGGTTGGTGGAATGAAAGGCCATGATTCATTTAGCTTTTGATCTAAAGGCCAAGATTTGGCCAAAATTTACCCTTTTTAATTTTTGAAAAATGGAGAAAGAAATGGTGATGAAAGGTGTCAAAATTCTATTGGTTTAGAGCCAAATTAATTGGCTTTCCTTCATGCATAAGTCGGCAAAACTTGGGAATGAAATGGCCGAAACTTTTGCAAGACAAAAACCAAACAAAAATTTTCTAAGTTAACTTCCATGGTGTCTACGTGAGCCACCCAAGGGAAACCAAGCAATCTCTTCAAATTTTCTTCACAAAAAGTGTGTCAAAACACTCCTTGAAGACAAAGGAAGCAATTGATTGAGGTATCTTCCCTTGCACTTGATTTTTTCATGGTTTTTCTTCTTAAAATCCGTGGGTGAATAGTGATAGAAAGATGGAAAATTTTTGGTTGTTTTTCATGGATTTGATGTTGGGTTTTGTTAAGGGTGTATTAAGGAAGAAAACCATGCAAATTCATTAAAGAAAAACCAAATTTTGGTTGGTTTTTCAAGGGTAAATCCGTGGGTTACCTTAGGTAACCAATGAAAAAAAAGTGTGTGGTTAATGGTTAACATGCTTTCTAAGCTTAATTTGGTGAAGAATAAAGCTTGTATTTCATTATGAAAAGCTTGAAAAAAATTTATGGCATGAATTTCATAAATGGCCGTGAGTTTACAATGGGTTTGGAAGAAAAATTTTCATTGGTTTATGTGATATTTGGTTGATTGAAATCATGCAAATTAATGTGTAAATGGTGGCAATGTGAATGAAAGAATGAAACAAAATTTTTGGCATGTTTTCATTCAATGGCCGTGGGGTATAAATGTGTGAAAACCCTAGGAAATTTGGTTGAAAATGCCAAGAAAATGGCTTGAAAATGTGTTAAAAATGTGACATTTGAATGGCCTAAAGTGTGGTGAAAATTTGACAAAATTTGGTTTGGTTTGGTTGTGAAAACCGAAACCAAATTAAGGGTAAATTTGTGAAAAAATGTTGTAATGTGGGTGATAATGTGAAATTGGAAAATTATGGGCTTTTATGTAAAAGTTTGGAAAACTTTTACATAAAATAGGCTTGTGGTATAGTACGTGGCAGGTACTTATGGTTCGAGGCGTACCTAACGCCGGAAGCCTTAAATTAAGCCGAAATGCTGCCGAAATTTCGAAAACGGCATTCGGGGTAAAATAGGGATTTAAAATAAAAGTTAGGGCCGGGACGGAAACCCGAGTCCCTAACGGAAAAAGTGAATAAGGGTAATTTAAGGGGTGGGTCGTGAATAGTAACCCGTCCCCTTAAAAATGAAAAAAAAAAACGCGTGTGAGATTGAAAGACCGACCCCGAGGGGGGGGCGTTTTTGGAAATAAAATAAAGGTCTGAGTCGGGAACGGAAAACCCGAGCCTCGGAGACCTAGGTCGGGAAAGTCTAGATGAACGTTTTAAATACTAGTGAAACGTCCATTTGAGGCTCCGAAACGATAGAAAATCGCTAAACCGACGTAAGGGTCGGAATAGTGCTTCCCGAGGGCCGGGAAAACAAAAAGTGGAAATAAAATAGAAACGAACCCGGTAATGATTAGAAAAAAATCAGAAAAGTTCCTGAGAGCCAAAAATGCAGTCTGGATCAATAAAATTCCGTCAGGGGCAAAAATGCAATTTTGCCAAAATATTGGGGTAAAATCGTAATTTTGCAAAAGTTGGGGGAAAATGGTGAAAATAATAAATAAAACCTAAAAACTTATAAATAGGTTTTATTTAAGCTTTTTAATGAAAAATAAAAGCTATAAATGGGAAAGAAATTAACAGACATAGTTTTGTCTGTAGGATCCCAAAATCGGCCTACAAGGAAGGCGATTCAAGATCCAAGAGAGAGAAAGAGAACAGTCTGATAAGGTAAGTTCAGACATTTACCTGTCTGCAACATATAGCAATATTGTGCTAATTTTAATGTACTAACTATAAGTTAGGTACATATGTGCTACGGGCACTATGATAGAATAGAGAGAGAGACGAAATGTGCTACGGGCACGATAAGAATGGGACACATGGTTAATTGTGCTTCGGGCACTAGAGCGAGGTTAATGAAACTCACTCACCTAAAATTAAAATGTGAACCATTCCTAACCACGGGACAATGTGAAGTCACCGGGTTAGAATGTTAAAAAGTCGGTAATGAAACCACTTTCTGGCGTACCAGCCTTCCGTACAGGAAGGTACTACTTTTGCCTTCGGGGCTATGAGATAAGGCTGTGGAGGTCAGCACTGATGTACCGCTCCCAGTCATATAAAATTTTGCCTTCGGGGCTATGAGATTAAGGCTGTGGAGGTCAGCACTAATGTACCGCTCCCAGTCATGCGCACTTAAATGGTACTGCCAACCTGAGCTCAAAACCAGAACGTAATTAAAGATAATGACCTAAAACTGAAACTGTGCCATAATTGAGCATAAGACAGTTTAGTGAGAGCACTAACATCGCGGTAGATGTACTAGTGTAATACAGTGTTGTGGTCAAACTTACTATTCACGTATGAATAGTGGTCAAAGTTACTATTCACATATGAATAGTAGTCAATGGTACTATTCACGATGAATAGTACTATTCATAGAAATTTCATTTCTTGCATGTTTGAACTTACTGAGCCTGTAGCTCACCATTTTTGCTAATGTTGCAGGTAAGTGACCAGCTCAGTAGCTTGTTTGACTGGATGCGGACGGGATGGCGCGTGTCAAATGGGATAACTGGGCGAGGGATATGGTACTGCCAGAGTCTTGCCGCTGAGCGTTAAAGTGAAGGGAAAAAGGGGGAAACAGTCTTTTGTAATTATATATATTTTACGAAAGTACTGTATTATTTATATTACTTTGTACTTATCAACAAAGTAAATAGTGGAAGAAGATTTCATATGATGTTTAAAGAAAAAAAAAAATTTTCCCCAAAAACGACACGATTTTAAAAGAGAGTGAGATAAGCCGGCGACCCATGAGAGTACAATCTATCGCAGTTAGCGATAAAGCTCAACTGTAATAGTAATGTATGATCTCCACAAGGGGCGGGCCGCCACAGTTGGTATCAGAGCAAGGTCTGAGATTGGTCTAGTTTATAATACCAACTGCTGTCACAGTTGGTATATCAGAGCCTGGTTTTCGAGTGGCTAAGTTTTGAATACAATTGCCGTCACAGTTGGTATATCAGAGCAGTGTGACCATATCCCGATTTAACATTTTGCGCATCCTGCACCGCTATCCAAGTAAGTAGTTTACTTAAGTTCAGTTAATTATTTTCTTATGTGAAAATAATTATCTTATAGGTAGCAAGATGACCAGACCTCCATATGTGAGACCCCAGCTACCACGACCAAGAGGGGTATTACGGGTATGGACGAGACCTATTATGAGGCCGCCCATTTCCCAAAGGCCGGTAGTCAGACCCCCGGTACCCGAGAGACCTCCGGTACCAGTACCAGCACCAGTGCCAGCGCCAGTAGAGATAGTACAGCCACGACCGATAGTTCATCCACCGGTGGTAGTGGACATTCCAGTTGTTGGTGGACGCCAACATATTGGGGTGAGAGTGTCGGCATGGGCAGTACAGGCATTTAGGGCCAGCAGTCCTCCGATGTTTGATGGTGGGCGACAGTCGATGGAGACCAAGGACTGGCTCCATGCCATTGAGAGGATCATGGTGATTTGCGACATTGATCAAGATATGTGGATCCAGTTGGCTGTCAGTATGTTTCAGGGAGACGCTCGAGTGTTCTGGCAATATTGCGACCAGGAGATTTTATTGGGATTCAGTTGGGCTGAGTTCTGCCAGCGGTTGGCTGATCAGTTTCAACCTAGGGATCCAGCACCTGCTCCAGCACCTCCAGAGAGACGAGAGGCTGATGCACCTGCGTACCCTGGATTCGATGAGGTCAGGGATTACATTCTCCAGACTGAGAGGATGGTCATGCTGTCTGGTGAGACAGTGATGTCTTACGCAGCACGGTTTGAGGAGACCATTCGGAGGAGATGTCCGTTGCCCAACCTCACGGAAGCAAACTGCTGTGAGCTGTTTTGGAAAGGCTTATCCTTGGAGCTGAGACCGAGGGTGATCAAGCCGTTTCCTCCGACGCTCCAAGAGTTCGTGGTAACGATCAGGGCGATCGAGAGAGAGATTCTGATCGAGCATCTGACGCAGAGTCGACGAGAGACGCTGGGTCAAGATGAGATGTTTGCACGCATATTCGGGCCGAGAAGAATGATGAATGATCATGAGGCAGGACCGTCTAGACCACGAGGTGATGATTCAGGACAGGGAACATTACCTAGGGGTGGTGACGACTCAGATGAGTCAGATGACGATGAGGATCTAGAAGAATATCCTCTAGTCCCAGATGCGGGGAATGAGTGACCAGTAGATATGTATATATGTACATAAGTAGCTTAGAGAGAAAAGCTCTTTTTTATAGACTTGTGGCCATTTTGTATAAACGGCCGATGTATATATGACTAGTGATGCCTATGTATGACATATAAATGTTTTGCTATGAATGAAATACCAAAATGATTATATGTTGTATGATGATGTGTTACGATGATGTGGCTTTACATTACCCTAAATTTCGTAAATTGATATAATTTTACGAATGCGGTTATGGAAAAGCTAACGGTGAATTATTGTGCCATAATAGGACAATAGCCAAGATGGTGGATTTGAGAAATCGACCAGAGGGACGAGAGCGACGTCCTGATGTTATGGAGAGACTGGATCAGATACAAGCTTTATTAGAAGCCCAGATGCAAGAAAATGCGAATCTGAGGCGACGGGTAGAGGAACTAGAACAGAGACAAGGCTCTGAGGGTACCCAAGTAGAACAACAAGCTGAGGTAGATCCAGTTATTCCTCCAGCTGCAGTACATGAGAGAGCTCCTGAACCACAACCAGTATTAAATCTAGAACCCCTCTATGAAAGATTCAGGCGCATGAGGCCGCCAGAATTTGAAGGGTCTACAAATCCCTTAGAGGCTGAAGACTGGTTGTCATCATTACAAGTGATCATGGAGTTCATAAACCTAACCGACCGGGAGAAGGTTGCATGTGCATCTTTTGTGCTGAGAAAAGATGCTCGTTTTTGGTGGGACACTGTGCGAATGAGGAGAGACATGTCTACCATGAGTTGGGCAGAATTTCTGGAAGAATTTAACCAGAAATATTACGACCCTGCATCTCTGAGACAGCAACAGAAAGAATTCTCAGAGTTGACACAAGGGAACATGTCGGTAAGCGAAGTCTGCCGAAAGTTCGATCAGTTATCCCGTTTGTGCCCTTCTGTGGTCCCTACTGAGAGGGAAAAGATACAAAAAATGATCGGGATGTTTAGGCCGGAAATTGCTGCGTTAGTAGACACTGGACTAGTACCACCTACTTCTGTAGCAGACTGTGTGAGTCGGGCCATTAGAGCTGAGTTTCATGTAGCTCGATAGAAAGAGGAAAGGGAGAAACACTGGGAGGCAAAGAAGAAGGAGAGGCTTTGGCGAAGTCTACGCAAGTTGGTCAATCGAGCAAGCCTAATCAGAATGCTAAGCCAAGCCAGGGCAATAGTCAGGGATCCCAGCAAAACAAGAGGAAAGGGAATTTTTCTGGGAATCGCCAAGGCAATAATCGAAACCAGCAGCGGAGAACAGCTGGTAATGCGGAATCCAATGTGCAAAACTGCCCTACATGCGGGAAGAGACATTCTGGGCAATGCAGATTTGGGCCACTTGTTTGCTACGAATGTGGAAAGGAAGGCCATTACGCCAGGAACTGTCCAAATAGGCAGGGTGGACAAGGCACTTCCCAACCGCACCAGACACGCCCACAAGCTCATTCCCTTCAAGCCAGAGTAGAAGAGTCACCAGTGAGGCCGCAACGCCAGGAGCGAATGCAACGTGCTGATGCTCGTGTGATGGCCTACAGCAAGGAAGACGCAGAGGCAGGAACATCAAACGTGGTGACAGGTCAGCTTCCTGTCGCTAGTCATGTAGCCTCTGTACTATTCGATTCCGGTGCTACGCATTCATTTGTTTCCTATGCATTTGCTGACAAGATAGGACTTCCTAAGGATAATATGGGAAGGGTATTTAAGACAGCTTTACCTTCTGGGGAAGTATTGTTGTCCAGTTACTGGTTACCCTATGTACCAGTATATGTGGCAAATAGGGAACTATATGCTGAGTTGATCGTAATGGAGATCATGGATTACGATGTGATTATAGGCATGGATTTCCTAGGGAAATACCGAGCTACGATCGACTGCCGAAATCGAAAGATAGTCTTCCAACCCGAGGAAGAAGAGAGTTTCGGGTATGTTGATACTTCTCGAAGACCCGGGAAGATGATCATCAGTTCGCTGGGAGCAAGCAAGCTGATAGCCAGTGGTTGCATGGGATATCTGGCATATGTGGTGGATACTGTAGAGGAACAGAAGCTTCAAGCTGAAGAGGTTCCTGTGGTTAATGAGTTTCTTGACGTATTTCCAGAAGAGTTACCAGGGATACCACCAGAGAGAGAAATCTCGTTTGAAATTGAGTTGATGCCTGGAACAGCACCTATTTCCAAAGCACCATACCGCATGGCTCCAGTGGAGTTAAAGGAGCTGCAAGTACAATTAAAGGAGCTTTCGGATAAGGGATTCATCAGGCCGAGTTTTTCTCCATGGGGTGCACCTGTGTTATTCGTCAAGAAAAAGGATGGAACATTCCGACTGTGCATTGATTACCGGGAGTTGAATAAGGTTACGATCAAAAATAGGTATCCGTTACCTAGAATTGATGACCTATTCGACCAGTTAAAAGGCGCAGCGGTATTTTCCAAGATCGACTTACGATCAGGATATCACCAGCTGAGAATTAAAGAGAGTGATATTCCTAAGACGGCGTTTAGGACTCGTTATGGTCACTACGAGTTCCTTGTGATGCCATTCGGATTGACAAATGCGCCAGCAGCATTCATGGATTTAATGAATAGAATTTTTAAAGAGTATCTGGATAAGTTTGTCATTGTATTCATTGATGATATTCTTATATACTCGAAGACTCATGAGGAGCACAAGAAGCATCTGAGGATCGTGTTGAATACGATACGGAAGCATCAACTGTATGCCAAATTCTCAAAATGCGAGTTTTGGCTGGACAGAGTACATTTCCTTGGACATGTTGTATCCCAGGAAGGTATTGCTGTAGATCCGATAAAGGTGGAGGCAATTAACCAGTGACCTGCACCCAAGAGTGTGATGGAAATACGCAGTTTCTTGGGATTGGCTGGTTATTATCGACGATTTGTAGAGGGATTTGCGTGACTAGCTGCACCTCTTACTGCTCTTACACGCAAAGAAAGGAAGTACGAGTGGACTATGGAATGCGAAAGAAGCTTCCAGGAGTTAAAGAGGCGACTGACAAGCGCAACAATCCTTACGCTTCCCACTGAAGGGGAGAAGTTTGTGATCTACAGTGATGCATCGAAAATAGGATTGGGAGCAGTCCTGATGCAAGACGGCAAGGTGATTGCCTATGCTTCCCGTCAGTTAAAGGAGCATGAAAGGAATTATCCTACGCATGATCTTGAACTTGCTGCAGTAGTGTTCGCACTTAAAATTTGGCGACACTATCTCTATGGAGCTCAATGTCAGATTTTCACTGATCACCAAAGCTTGAAGTATTTCTTCACGCAAAAAGAGCTCAATATGCGACAGAGACGATGGTTGGAATTGGTGAAGGATTATGATTGTGAAATCCTCTACCATCTAGGAAAGGCCAACCGTGTAGCGGATGCTCTAAGTAGAAAGTCTACTATATCACACCAGCTACCAATAAACAGGCTTCCGAAGCCATTGCAGCAAGAGATAAATTCTTTGAACTTGGAGCTGATATCTGGAAGATTAGCTGCACTCCAAGTGGAATCATCGCTGTTTGAGGATATAAAGGAAGCTCAGAGGCGAGATCCAATGATGACAAGTTCTCAAGAAGGAATTTCCAAGGATGGAATAATCCTTTATCAAGGAAGGATAAATGTTCCAGCTGATGAGGAACTTAGAAGACGGATCATGTCAGAAGCTCATGAGACACCCTATTCGGTTCATCCCGGAGCGAGCAAAATGTATCAGGACTTGAAGTTACAGTTCTGGTGGAAAGGGATGAAGAACGATATAGCGAAATTCGTGAGCAGATGCATGACTTGTCAGAGAATCAAAGCGGAACATAAACATCCAGCGGGAAGATTGGAACCGTTGGAGATTCCTGAATGGAAATGGGAACACATTACGATGGATTTTGTAGTGGGACTCCCAAAAACCCGAGAAGGTTATGACGCCATTTGGGTTATTGTGGATAGACTAACCAAGACGGCACGGTTTATAGCTGTCAAGATGACTTTTTCGTTGGAAAAGTTTGCTCAGCTATACGTAACTCATGTCGTCAGACTACATGGAGTACCAAAATCCATTGTATCAGATCGAGATGCACGATTCACTTCAAATTTCTGGAAGTGTGTGCAAGAGGCCATGGGTACTGAATTGAGACTCAGTACGGCTTTTCATCCGCAAACAGACGGGCAGTCAGAGCGGACAATTCAGACGTTAGAGGACATGCTTCGAGCTTGCGTTATGGATTTTGCGGGAAATTGGAACGAGAAGTTACCATTGATTGAATTCTCGTACAATAATAGTTACCAAGCTTCGATAGGCATGGCACCTTACGAGGCTTTGTATGGACGGAAGTGCAGATCACCATTACACTGGTATGATTTGCGAGAAAAGCAGTTGCATAAGACGGATTTCATGCAAGAGACTTCCGATGCAGTTGCTAGAATTCAGCATTAAATGAAAATTGCGCAAAGCTGACAAAAGAGTTACGCGGATAAGAGGCGGAGATCCTTGGAGTTCGATGAAGGAGACTTCGTGTTTCTCAAGGTATCGCCTACGAAGGGGATTATGCGTTTCGGTAAGAAGGGGAAACTGAGTCCAAGATACATTGGACCTTATGAAATTATCGAACGCATTGGAAAGGTCGCTTACAGATTAGCGCTACCTCCAGAATTGTCGGCAGTGCATAACGTATTTCATGTGTCGATGCTGAGAAAGTATATACCAGATCCGTCCCATGTATTGAAGCATGAGCCTATTCAAATCCACGAGGATTTGACATATGAGGAACAGCCTATTCAAGTACTAGCTCGTGAAGAGAAAGTACTGAGGAATAAGGTAATCCCACTAGTGAAGATTTTGTGGAAAAATCACAATATTGAAGAAGCTACGTGGGAACGAGAAGACGAGATGAGGAAATTATACCCCCATTTGTTCTAATTTTCGAGGACGAAAATTTTATAAGGAGGGGTGAATGTGACAACCGGGAAATTCAGACAATTCTCGGACGAAAATGTACAATTGTATGTATATAACAATTTGTACTGTTTAAAGAGTGAGATAAATGTATTTATGTTGTTCAGAATATGTGAAAATGTTCTAACAATACTGACGAGTAAGAATTCAGTGTTGGAAAAATTCACTGAGTTGAAACGGGTGAAACGGTGCCAAAATCGGCATTGAAAACCCTAACCGAGCCAATAAAAGACGGTAAACTTTCGGGATTGATTTTGATCAAACGGAAGCAGATTAAATTGATCCGACTGCACAGGAGACCTCAGGAACACGCCGGGACGATTTCAGGAAAATTTCGGCTCGAACCGGCATCGGTCAAAAAGTAGTCGAATTAATGTGAATAGTGAAAGTCAAAGTCAACTTTCACTTTTGCATTTATGACATCATAATTCAAGGTTAATAAATTAAAGAATTAAGGTGGTTGGTGGAATGAAAGGCCATGATTCATTTAGCTTTTGATCTAAAGGCCAAGATTTGGCCAAAATTTACCCTTTTTAATTTTTGAAAAATGGAGAAAGAAATGGTGATGAAAGGTGTCAAAATTCTATTGGTTTAGAGCCAAATTAATTGGCTTTCCTTCATGCATAAGTCGGCAAAACTTGGGAATGAAATGGCCGAAACTTTTGCAAGACAAAAACCAAACAAAAATTTTCTAAGTTAACTTCCATGGTGTCTACGTGAGCCACCCAAGGGAAACCAAGCAATCTCTTCAAATTTTCTTCACAAAAAGTGTGTCAAAACACTCCTTGAAGACAAAGGAAGCAATTGATTGAGGTATCTTCCCTTGCACTTGATTTTTTCATGGTTTTTCTTCTTAAAATCCGTGGGTGAATAGTGATAGAAAGATGGAAAATTTTTGGTTGTTTTTCATGGATTTGATGTTGGGTTTTGTTAAGGGTGTATTAAGGAAGAAAACCATGCAAATTCATTAAAGAAAAACCAAATTTTGGTTGGTTTTTCAAGGGTAAATCCGTGGGTTACCTTAGGTAACCAATGAAAAAAAAGTGTGTGGTTAATGGTTAACATGCTTTCTAAGCTTAATTTGGTGAAGAATAAAGCTTGTATTTCATTATGAAAAGCTTGAAAAAAATTTATGGCATGAATTTCATAAATGGCCGTGAGTTTACAATGGGTTTGGAAGAAAAATTTTCATTGGTTTATGTGATATTTGGTTGATTGAAATCATGCAAATTAATGTGTAAATGGTGGCAATGTGAATGAAAGAATGAAACAAAATTTTTGGCATGTTTTCATTCAATGGCCGTGGGGTATAAATGTGTGAAAACCCTAGGAAATTTGGTTGAAAATGCCAAGAAAATGGCTTGAAAATGTGTTAAAAATGTGACATTTGAATGGCCTAAAGTGTGGTGAAAATTTGACAAAATTTGGTTTGGTTTGGTTGTGAAAACCGAAACCAAATTAAGGGTAAATTTGTGAAAAAATGTTGTAATGTGGGTGATAATGTGAAATTGGAAAATTGTGGGCTTTTATGTAAAAGTTTGGAAAACTTTTACATAAAATAGGCTTGTGGTATAGTACGTGGCAGGTACTTATGGTTCGAGGCGTACCTAACGCCGGAAGCCTTAAATTTACGCCGAAATGCTGCCGAAATTTCGAAAACGGCATTCGGGATAAAATAGGGATTTAAAATAAAAGTTAGGGCCGGGACGGAAACCCGAGTCCCTAACGGAGAAAGTGAATAAGGGTAATTTAAGGGGTGGGTCGTGAATAGTAACCCGTCCCCTTAAAAATGAAAAAAAAAAAACGCGTGTGAGATTGAAAGACCGACCCCGAGGGGGGGGCGTTTTTGGAAATAAAATAAAGGTCCGAGTCGGGAACGGAAAACCCGAGCCTCGGAGACCTAGGTCGGGAAAGTCTAGATGAACGTTTTAAATACTAGTGAAACGTCCATTTGAGGCTCCGAAACGATAGAAAATCGCTAAACCGACGTAAGGGTCGGAATAGTGCTTCCCGAGGGCCGGGAAAACAAAAAGTGGAAATAAAATAGAAACGAACCCGGTAATGATTAGAAAAAAATCAGAAAAGTTCCTGAGAGCCAAAAATGCAGTCTGGATCAATAAAATTCCGTCAGGGGCAAAAATGCAATTTTGCCAAAATATTGGGGTAAAATCGTAATTTTGTAAAAGTTGGGGGAAAATGGTGAAAATAATAAATAAAACCTAAAAACTTATAAATAGGTTTTATTTAAGCTTTTTAATGAAAAATAAAAGCTATAAATGGGAAAGAAATTAACAGACATAGTTTTGTCTGTAGGATCCCAAAATCGGCCTACAAGGAAGGCGATTCAAGATCCAAGAGAGAGAAAGGGAACAGTCTGATAAGGTAAGTTCAGACATTTACCTGTCTGCAACATATAGCAATATTGTGCTAATTTTAATGTACTAACTATAAGTTAGGTACATATGTGCTACGGGCACTATGATAGAATAGAGAGAGAGACGAAATGTGCTACGGGCACGATAAGAATGGGACACATGGTTAATTGTGCTTCGGGCACTAGAGCGAGGTTAATGAAACTCACTCACCTAAAATTAAAATGTGAACCATTCCTAACCACGGGACAATGTGAAGTCACCGGGTTAGAATGTTAAAAAGTCGGTAATGAAACCACTTTCTGGCGTACCAGCCTTCCGTACAGGAAGGTACTACTTTTGCCTTCGGGGCTATGAGATAAGGCTGTGGAGGTCAGCACTGATGTACCGCTCCCAGTCATATAAAATTTTGCCTTCGGGGCTATGAGATTAAGGCTGTGGAGGTCAGCACTAATGTACCGCTCCCAGTCATGCGCACTTAAATGGTACTGCCAATCTGAGCTCAAAACCAGAACGTAATTAAAGATAATGACCTAAAACTGAAACTGTGCCATAATTGAGCATAAGACAGTTTAGTGAGAGCACTAACATCGCGGTAGATGTACTAGTGTAATACAGTGTTGTGGTCAAACTTACTATTCACGTATGAATAGTGGTCAAAGTTACTATTCACATATGAATAGTAGTCAATGGTACTATTCACGATGAATAGTACTATTCATAGAAATTTCATTTCTTGCATGTTTAAACTTACTGAGCCTGTAGCTCACCATTTTTGCTAATGTTGCAGGTAAGCGACCAGCTCAGTAGCTTGTTTGACTGGATGCGGACGGGATGGCGCGTGTCAAATGGGATAACTGGGCGAGGGATATGGTACTGCCAGAGTCTTGCCGCTGAGCGTTAAAGTGAAGGGAAAAAGGGGGAAACAGTCTTTTGTAATTATATATATTTTACGAAAGTACTGTATTATTTATATTACTTTGTACTTATCAACAAAGTAAATAGTGGAAGAAGATTTCATATGATGTTTAAAGAAAAAAAAAAAATTTTCCCCAAAAACGACACGATTTTAAAAGAGAGTGAGATAAGCCGGCGACCCATGAGAGTACAATCTATCGCAGTTAGCGATAAAGCTCAACTGTAATAGTAATGTATGATCTCCACAAGGGGCGGGCCGCCACACACGGCCTCCATTGTCGATCCATATGTGAAAGCGTGGTAACGCCTCGCTTCAGTTCTGCCCTGACCACACCCCTCAGTAGGTGTTTACCGCCGCCGGTATACTAGATTGGATCTCCTATTTGGTAAACGTGTTCGGGTATGATCCTATTCATGACCACCCCTCGGTGGCTTGGTAGGACGTGGATCGGGCTACGTAAACAATGGTTATACACTCAAGACTCGTTTAGTTATTAACCTTCCCTAGAAGCTCTGTTAACTAAACTGGTGGCCAAATAAGCGGTTATTAATATATGTCTTAACCTTGGAGGATTTAAGGCAACATATATTAATTGGACGGGGTCCATGTTCTGGCTATTTGTTTTCATGACCACCCCTCGGTGGCTTAGGGTAATAGGTGCTGAGAATTACCATTGCAATGCTACATGTTTTTCAAGTTTCATGTAGGAACATACTTGTATGTTTTATTTGCTAAATTATCTATATATTTGCTTGGGCTTTGTAATGATGTCTAGTATAATTTTATTTTTGTTCAAAATATCACCGACACCCCTCATTTCAATACTTACTGAGAATAAACTGAATGGTGACAATTATAAAGATTTGGAAAAGAAATCTATTAATAGTTCTCAGCTGCGAGAGACACAAGTTCGTACTGGACGAACCATGCCCACCTGGGCCCAAACCTGACACACCACTTGAGGAGGTCCCGGTTGCCTATAATCGTTGGAGAGAATCCAATGAGATAGCTCGATGCTACATCCTTGCTAGCATGACGAGTGCTTTACAAAAGCAGAATGAGACTTATCAAGTTGCTGGGGAGATCATGGAAAATCTGGAGGACATGTTCAGAGGCCAAGAACAATTGGCTCGACAATCCGCTATCACCAGCATTATGAACTCTAAGCAAAAGGCGGGTACTCCGGTGAAGGACCATATGATCACTCTAATAGGATTCTTCACTGAGGCTGCCGAGAATGGTGCTGAGTTGGACTACAACACCCAGATCGAGATGGTGTTCAAGACTCTATCTAAAGATTTTGTGGGGTTTAAGGCCGCATACAATCTGGCGACAAAGGAGTTAGGACTAGCCGAGCTCATGAAGCAACTACAGGCTTATGAGCGGATGATCAGGGATGAGGATGTGGTCGGACCTAAAAGAGAGGCCAATTTGGCGGAATCTTCCAATCCCTCACGGAAGAGGAAGAGGCCAAATAAAAAGCAAGTGGCTTCTAGTTCATCTAATCCTCCTGTCTCGGACGGGAAGAAGAAGAAGAACAAGAAGCCGAAGGACCCTAAAAAGTCCAAATGATTCCATTGTGGGAAGGTAGGTTACTTCAAGAAGGCTTGCCGGGAATTCCTAGCCGCCAAGGGCAAGGAAGGTAAGGAACTTCATTACTTGGAAGCGTATTTGGTGGAAGAATCGAAAGACACTTGGGTCATTGATTCGGGCACCACTAATCATGTTTGTGTTTTTATGTAGGGGTTCGTGGAAACGAGAAGTCTACATGATAGGAGCCTCTCGTTGCGGACTGTAGATGGTAGATTGGTGGTGGCTGAAGCAGTGGGAGATGTTTTCTTTTATTTTGATCAATTTAGGTTTACTTTATTAAAAGACTGTTTTTATGTTTCTAATTTTAGGAGGAACCTTATATCGGTAGCTTGTTTAATAAAGGATTCTTATTCAGTTTCTTTCAGTAAAAGAGTTGATATTCATAGAAATAAGTCTTTTATCTGTTCTGGATGGATGGATGGAAACCTATATCTGATCAAACCAAAGATGTACTCACTGCTTGACACTGAATTAATAGATAACTCTAAAAGGTTGAAAGTTTCTCACTCTAACAAGGCGTATCTTTGGCATTTAAGACTTGGTCATATTAATCAGGATGGGATTCAACGATTGGTGAAAGACGGTCCTCTGGAATCTCTGGAGGAGGTACGTCTTCCCTAATGTGAGTCCTGTCTAGAGGGTAAGATGACTAAGAGGTCTTTTGGAGCTAAAGGTACAAGAGCTTAGGAGCTCTTAGAAATTGTGCACACTTACGTATGTGGCCCTATGAACGTCACGGCACGAGGAGGGTTCGAGTATTATGTCTCTTTTATAGATGATTACTCGAGGTATGGATATGTGTATCTGATGCACCGCAAGAGCGAAACCTTTGACAAGTTCAAAGAGTATCGTGCGGAAGTGGAAAAGCAATTAGATAAATCTATAAAGATACTTCGATCTGACCGAGGTGGCGAATACCTCTCCAATGAATTTCTAGGACATCTTGTAGAGAACGGGATATTATCCCAATTGACTGCACCTGGTACTCCACAACAGAATGGTGTAGCCGAAAGGAGAAATAGGACCTTATTGGATATGGTACGGTCCATGATGAGTTATTCAACGCTGCCATTATCATTTTGGGGATATGCTTTACAAACGGCGTGCTATATTCTGAACCAGGTTCTGAGCAAATCAATTACCAGAACTCCGTATGAATTGTGGCGTGGCAGGAAGCCCTCCCTTGGACATATGAGAATATGGGGCTGCCCGGCACATGTACTGGATGGGGATGCAAAAAAGTTGGAACCAAGATCAGAATTGTGCATGTTTGTAGGGTATCCAAAAGGAACTAAAGGAGGTCTGTTCTATAACTCGAAGGAACAAAAAGTCATTGTCTCAACCCATGTGACATTCTTGGAGGAAAGTCACATGAATGACTTTAAGCCTCGAAGCAAAGTGGTGCTAGAAGAGTTATCGGGTGAAAGAACTGCTCCACAGATTTCGGTCTTGGACGCAAGTCTGAGTTCCAGTGAAAGACCTGCAGACGATCAACAATTTAGGGTGCCTCGTCGTAGTGGGAGGGTTTCTAAGAAACCTAATTTCTTCATGTATGATGCTGAGGTATACCAGGCTGAGGCTTATGAGCATGAGGATGATCCGGTCACATATGATGAAGCTATAAATGATGTTGATTCTAAATCTTGGAAACAGGCTATGAATAATGAGATGGATTCTATGAAATCTAACTCTGTTTGGGAACTTGTAGATTTGCTGGATGGGATAAAACCCATTGGATGCAAATGGGTCTACAAAAAGAAAGAAGGATACAGAAGGGAGAGTAGAAACTTTCAAAGCTAGACTGGTTGCAAAGGGGTACACAAAAAAGGCTGGAATAGATTACGATGAAACCTTTTCGCCTGTTGCTATGCTGAAGTCTATCCGTATTCTTCTGTCCATTGCTGCGGCTCTCGATTATGAGATCTGGCAAATGGATGTCAAGACGGCATTTTCGAATGGCCATCTTGAAGAATGTATCTATATGAAACAGCCCGAAGGGTTCGTAGCGAAAGGCCAAGAAAGGAAAGTCTGCAAGTTACTTAGATCCATTTATGGATTAGAGCAAGCATCCCGCTCATGGAACCAGAGGTTTGATCAAGTGATTAAGACATTTGGTTTTGAGCAGAACGTTGATGAACCTTGTGTTTATAAACGTATTAAGGATGGAAAAGTGGTCTTTCTGATACTCTATGTCGATGATATACTACTCATTGGGAATGATGTAGGGAACTTATCATCGGTCAAGCTTTGGTTACACCAACAGTTTGACATTAAGGACTTGGGAGAAGCTAATTATGTTCTAGGTATTTGTCTCTTTAGAGATCGAAAGAACAAAATGATAGCGTTATCCCAAGCTTCATACATAGATAAAATAATTGACAAATATGCAATGCAAGAGGCAAAGAAAGGTTCACAACCTTCTATTGCCGGTCTAACTCTTTCATTGGATGACTGTCCCGAGACATCGGAAGAAAGAGATCGTATGAGTAAGGTCCCTTATGCATCCGTTGTGGGTAGCCTTATGAACGCTATGCTTTGCACTCGCCCGGATATATGTTTTACAGTAGATATGGTGAGTCGATATCGAGCAAGTCCTGGAATCAAGCACTGGTAAGCAGTAAAGCATATACTCAAGTATCTTAAGAGAACGAGGGATTATATGCTAGTGTATTCTGGAGGGGACCTAACACCCATAGGATACATGGACTGAGTCTTTCAGACTTATGAGGATTTGAGGAAGTCGACATTAGAGGGCATATGGAGACAGGATAAGTAGATGTATGTAAGATCGCGTCCGAGGACAACATTGCGGATCCTTCTACTAAGACTTTGGTGGCTAGAAGCTTTGAGAGGCACGTAGAGGCGATGGGGATGTGTAACATGGAACATCTGCGGGCTTAGGGCAATTGGGAGATTGTTAGGAAATGCCCTAAGTATCAGAGACATTTTGATGTATTCATTTTGAACTGGATAATAAAATTATATATAGAGGTTATTCATTACATTGCTATCTGTCCTCGTCTTATTTACATGTTAAAGTAAATGTAAGCAAATATGGCTCACTGACTGCTTGTGTTAAAACTGTTAGAACGTTGCATGCAATGGACTTTTGTATGCGAGAAGACAATGTTTTAAAGTTAGCGATCTAAACTATGGTCTGTAGTCTATGGGGTTAGACCGAGCATCTAACTTATGTTAAGACTATTATGTTGTCTAAAGCCTTAGAGGGGACGGTTTGTCTCGACTGTCTGGAGTTGGACTCCCAAGTAGAGACATAGATATATTACTTGGTGGTAACATATTAGACTGGGACTAAAGCATGATTGATCTACGTAGTCCGCTATGAGTGGATCAATCTGCTTTTGACATTCATTATGCAATAACCTTAATTCTGAGTAAATGAACTACTTCATGTATATGACTTGTGTACTTTGATGTTCCAATGGCTAAAGCGTCTCAAAGGTAGTAAACTTATAGACCGGTTCGTTGGGTGCATGACTTGTATACGATGAAGGGTTTGTTTGCAGATATCGGAATCATAGCTCTAAGGAGTTAAAGGTATCCTCTTAAAGGCATTATACTGAATGTGAAAATGGACAAGGCCTTTGTCGTCTGCTGGGCGGATGACTTCTTATTCACATATGATGAATAATCATTTTCTTAATTCGGTTGTATAATGGAACTTTAAGATAGCCTGATTAGTAGGATTAAATGGACTTTGACCTAAGGCTGATCATGGATATCATATGAGGGTTTTGCATATATGACAAGGTTATTGGATAGTAGCTCGTCACAGGCTTACATAATACGGTATATAATTGGGAGTTCAGTTTCAGGTTTATAGTGGTGTGACTCTGAAACTAGTGATCATATGATTGAGTTGTTCGGTAAAGAATGCTGATCATATGGATTTGCGGGAGCCCGATTATATATGTCCAATCAGTCCCTCTACTAGCTCCACATAATTCCTTAACGTTTGGCAAATTGATTTGTGTATGCTATTGGCTAGTTTATTATGCATGGATGGTGATGACACAGGATTAGGATGGTAGACAAGATTCTCTCCGGTTGGATTCAGATTTTGTTTTGGATAATAGAGTACACAATTATTCGAACTCCAAATAAAGTTGCCATGATTTTATTTGAGATTGGATTGGAGTTGTAGAAAATTATCCATGAGAACAAGAATTTGAAACACAACCGTTTTGTGGATTTTGAAATTTCAATTTTGAATTTTGAATTTTGAATTTTGAATTTGAAATTTGAATTTGAAATTTGAATTTGAAATTTAAATTTGAAATTTGAAATTTGAAATTTGAAATTTGAATTTGAAATTCGAATTTGAAATTGAAATTCAAATTTTGAATCACAGTCCAAGTGGGATTCGAATTTGTTGTGGAAAATTCACAAGGTTTGAAATTCGAATTTGAGTTGGATGTTAGAATCCTACTTAAATTTTGAATCTAAATCCTACTTAAATTTTGAATCTAAATCCTACTCAATGGAATTTCGGTTTTTGTGGATAAGGTTCAAGGGAAGATTCAAGTTTCAATCCTAGTTGAATTTGGATTCTCTCCTTCCCTGAAAAGTGGCCGAAATTATGGAGGAAATCTCCTTGGAAAATTTGGTTATTTTGGATAAGGTTGAGATAAGATTCAAGCTTGAAAATCCTAGTGGAATTTTGATTCTCCCTTATCCTAAAAGTGGCCGAATTTTTGGAGGAAAATCTCCTAGGAAATTTTGGATTTTTTGGTTGAAAAAGGGAGATAAAATTCTAGTTAAAATCTTGTTTAGATTTGGATTGGTTTTATCCTTAAAAAAACCGAATTTTATTGTTGGGATTTTCCCATGGAAAAATTCGGATTTTATGGTTATGGATAAGGGAGAATATCTTTTCCTAGTCCAATTCAAATTCAGAGAATCACCTCATGCAGGTCTATAAATAGAGGTCCTGCCACTCTAGTTCTCTCATACCACAGACTCTCAGGTGAGCAGGCTTATTGTTGCACAGCTCATCGTGACAATAAAGTTCTTTAAAGATCTGGGTGGTCGGAAGAAGACTAGCAGTGCTAGCATACCGATCGAGGTTTAGAGTGCCCACACACTCAGCCATTCGGGAATTGGAGAATAGTAGAGAAGGCTAGTTGGTTGAAGCCTCCGGTCATTCTCCTCCTGCAAGATTGGCATCCTTGAGGTATGAGTTTTAATTGTTGTTGGTTTATTGTATATGGCATCATGAGATATTTAACGATCTAAAAATTTTTATTGTTCCGCTGCGCCACTCTGATACGTGTTTACCGATTTATTTTCCTACAAAATCTCCTGTAATAACCGGCTAGTCCTAAGAAACTACGTATCTCAATTACGGTATTGGGAGTAGGCCATTCATTAATTGCTTCCACCTTGGCTAGGTCTATTGTTATGCCTTCCTTTGTCACCACATGTCTAAGGAAATGCACTTTATTCAACCAAAATTCACACTTAGAGAATTTTGCATACAACTAATGGCTTCTCACTGTGCAAAGAACAATTCTTAGATGCTCCTCATGCTCTTTGTTAGTCTTCGAATATATAAGTATGTCATCGATAAACACCATAACAAACTTATCAAGAAACTCCTTGAAGACTCTGTTCATCAAATCCATGAACACTGCTGGAGCATTGGTTAATCTGAACAGCATTACTAAAAATTCATAGTGACCGTATCGAGTCCTGAACGTTGTCTTAGGAATATTACTCTCCTGGATTCTCAACTGATAATAGCCTGAACGTAAATCAATCTTTGAAAATACTATAGCTCCCTTTAGCTGGTCGAATAGGTCATCAATCCTAGGTAATGGATACCTATTCTTAATGGTAACCTTATTCAACTTTCTATAATCAATGCACATCCGAAGAGTTCCATCTTCTTTTTGACGAATAGTACTGGAGCGCCCCAAGGGGAATAACTTGGTCGGATAAACCCTTTGTCAAGTAGCTCTTTTAACTGTACTTGTAGCTCTTTTAATTCAACTGGGGTCATACGATATGGAGCCTTAGAAATTGGAGCAGCCCCTGGCATGATCTCAATTTCGAATGAAATCTCTCTTTCTAGAGGTAACCCTGGTAACTCCTCTGGAAACACATCAAGAAATTTGTTGACAACTGGAACCTCTTTTGGTTACAATTCCTTTTCTTCAGTCACATCGGTGACATATGCTAGGTATCCAACACAGCCACTAGCCATTAGCTTCTTCGCTCTCATTGCATTGATCATCATCTTCTTTGATTGATGAGATGTATCGACATATTCAAAACTTTCCATGTCGTCCGGTTGAAAGACTATTCCTCGCTTCCGACAGTCGATAGTGGCCTGGTATTTTCCCAAGAAATCCATTCCTAGGATCACATCATAGTCGACGATCTTCATTATGATCAGATTGACATATAGCTCCCTATTTGCTACAATTACTGGCACATGACGTAACCAATAATTTGACAACATCACTTCCCCTGAGGGTAGAGCTGTCCTAAAAGTCATTCCTATAGGGTCTTTAGCATACCCTAGCTTGTCAGCAAATTTATGGGAAACGAAAGAATGTGTGGCTCCTGAATCAAAAAGGACACATGCCACGTGGTTAAATATAGAAATCTAACTAATAACCACATTGGATGTTCCCGCTTCAGCGTCTTTTTTGGTAAAAACAGTGACACGAGCATCTAGTTGTGAAGTCTATTCTGGGCACTCAGACCATACTGGTGGTACTCCTGAAGGCCCTTCTATCCTCTCCTGTAATGCATGAGCTTG
Organism: Antiaris toxicaria; assembly: GCA_035233585.1. Lineage (NCBI taxonomy): Eukaryota > Viridiplantae > Streptophyta > Magnoliopsida > Rosales > Moraceae > Antiaris > Antiaris toxicaria. The sequence continues at coordinate 52,288,128 of CP141153.1, forward strand.
AGGTGGTTGTTGAAGTGGAGGATATTGATGGCGCCGCTGCACTGGCCCTGGGATATTCTGGCTGTTCATTGGACAATTCCTTGCAAAATGTCTTTCTCTTCCGCACTAATAGCAAGCAGTAATGCCAATTTTACATTGGCCTGGATGCCTCCTTCCACACGTAGCACATGTGGGAAAACTTAGCCCTAAGCCCTGACTAGTCTTCCGCTGTTGATTGCGAGTGTCCTGACTTCTATTTCCTTAGAAATTTTCATTTCTTTTACCCTGCTGTGGTTGGGATCCTTAAAGGTTGGACTGATTTGGTCTATTCTAGCTAGATTTGCTACCTTGTCCTGTCTACATCCCTGCTTGTGCTGATTTAACAAGGATCTTCTCTTTTTTCTTAGCTTTCTATACTTTCTCTCTTTCTTCTTTCTGCCTGAGCAAGTGATATTCAGCCCTGAGGGCTCTGCTTACACAGTTCGTCACTGAAATAGGCAGTATCCCAAGTCATGTTGGTCACATCTCTCCTCATGCAGACGGTATCCCACCAAAAACGGGCATCCTTTTTCAGCACAAAGGACGCACACAGAATCTTCTCTTGATCTGTTAAATTCATGAAGTTGAGGACCCTTTGTAGTGAAGAAAGCCACTCCTTTGCCTCAAGTGGGTCAATCGAACCCTCAACTCTGGCGGCTTCATCCGATGGAATCATTCATATAAGGGTTCCTGATTCACCCTCGGTTGAGGCTGCTGAACTTCTGGGACAACTGACGGCTCTATTGGTACTGTTTTAGTCGCCTGGGAAGTATTGCCCTCTTCTTAGGCCTGTCTTTGTCGTTCTATAGTGGAAAGTCGCTGTCGTAATTCAGCATTTTCTTTCATTTGGATTTCGAGGAGAGCTTGTACTTCCTCCAACCTCTTAGCTAATGCAGGGTGTCAACCTCTTTCAGCACTCATTTTGATCTCTTTCTTCTAATCTTGCAAAATAACCAATCATTAGATTTCCCATAATTAATTTTTTGAAAATTTTGAACAGGAATTTTAAATATGTCATTTACTGTAAAGCATACACCACAAAACATTTCATATCATTCCATAGCACTTTCTTACATCATATATAGCACATACCACATTTACATATACTGTAACAACATCTGTCTTAACTTTTCCACACATACATGCTTATATACATATATTATACATAGAGTGTATTTATACTCTTCTTATGGTTTGACTATCCTATTCATCTTGCCCTGTCAGAAATTCTTTAGGGTCTTCATTCTCTTCCTCTGAATCATCACCGGTAGCTGTTCCCTAGTTACGGGTTCCATTTCTTCTTTGTCGTGATGGACCAGCCTCATGATCATTAGCCATAGGGGGTGGTCTATCTAATCATGTCAGTACCCCTTCTTCATGAGTCTGCTCCCACTGATGCCTTTCTAGGCATTCTCGTACTTGTGCTCTCTCAATCCTGGTGGCACTAGCAACAAAATCACGTCAAGGGATGGAATGGAGTGGGCTCAGTCTACGCTTTAACTCTAGGCTGATTCCCTTCCAAAACATCTCACGAAAGTCTTCATTAGAAAAGTTTGGGAGCGGGCACTTTTTAGCCACATTTTCCTCGAACCGCACTGCGTAGGACAGCACTGTATCCCCTGGTGTCATTTGGAACCTCTCAATCCTCTGTAGATAGTCCCTAACATCTATTATCTGAGGTAATGTTAGTGGTGCGCTTTCCTCCCTAGCTAGAGGAACTGGGGTCAGCTCTGGGCTCCTCTGAGGAAACTGCTGTCTCATAACCCGATAAAAATTAGCCCAATTAAGCCTTAGCAATGCCTTCTGATCACAGTATTCCCAGTAAACTCGGGCATCTCCTTGAAAAGTACTCACTACTAGAATGACCTAATAATCTCTGTTGATGTCACATGATCGACAAATTAGCTCCATAATGTGTAGCCAATCATGTACTGGTAGGGACTGGTGCCCTCCATTAAAACTAGGGGGCAAGCAGGCTCTAAATGCTCGTATAGCTTTGGCCGATACTCTGGACCCTATATGGTCTCGACCACCTACTACTGGTATATCAACTACCACAGGTGGGGGATGGCGTACTGGTGGAGGGGTTGGTACCCTAACAGTGGCCTGTGCCTCTCTAGAACTAGCTGGATTGGCTGGTGCCGCGAGTTGTACTGTCTATTGTCGGGGTGGAGGCGGTCTAATGATGGGTCTGGCCCACACACTAGGAGGACCCCTACCTCGATATGGATATGGTTGATAGTGATATGACCTCGTCATCTCACTCTTACATAAGGTGCACTCGATATAAATAAACATGCTACTAATTGTAAATAAAATTAACTTACTTGGATCGATGAACGGGATGCACGTTGGGCCTTAAGGGACATGGTCTACTGCTCTGATACAAACTGTGGCACCTTGCCCTAAATTGAGGCTACAGTACTAGCATAGTAGAGCTCTAAAGTCCACTATGGTAGACTGTTATCTCAATGGGTCACCGACATCTTACTTGTAACTTGTTCTTGTTAAATTACTATTTGTAATTAAAATGAGTTTTAATCTAAAAACCGAGGGAGTTTTTTTTTTAAACTGTCGGTGACTATAAACTATAAAAATATAAGCAACATAAAACATAGGATATACTACTATTATACTGGTTGTACATAATTTACATCATGATGTATTTTCAAAATACAACTTAAAATCTGCTTTCAAAACAACACTCAAAATCTGCTCAGCAGAAAACAGTAGCAGGACCATTCCCCTCGCCCAGCCTTGAAGGTAGATGTAATCTCGCCCCTCGTCCATCCTCTGTCTACTGGTGTACAGGTTTCCTACCAGCAACATGAATAAACTGGTGAGCGACAGGCTCAGTAAGTTCAAACATACATGCAGGAACATAAATCACACAATCATGAAAAAGACTATTCATATGAATAGTAACTTTGACTTTTGATCATGAATAGTAAGGTTGACTTTACTGACACTATTTACGTCAACTGGTATCTAAGCTACTACACATACAGTTAGTATGTTTTATGCTCAATTATGACTGTTCTGAATTCTTAAGTATTTATCTGTTACTGAATTCTACTGTTGGGCCCCTGAATTGGTCGTATAGTAATGCGCGCATAACTAAGAGGGACTTTGGGGAGCGAGCCACTAGCCAATCCTCTATAGTCTGAATATATCAAATATCCAAACCCGGGATGTATCACTAGTAGTTTGTAGTCCTACTGTAACTGTAATTGAAATCTGAGAAACCTCCACCTGTGCGGGAGGTCGGTATGCTAATACTGATTTAATTACTGAGTTTCTGGTGGTTGCTGACCGATGGCAATTATGCTGCCTCCTGGGTCAAGAACTCTCTGTAATTTATTCAATAGTTTTCTTAAGATTTTATATCTTATGTTAGTGTGCCTACCGTACCTGACTACTAAATTTCTATCATCTATATCACATAAACATACTGAGTAAATTCATGGTGCAGATAAATAAATGTCTGAACTTACTAATATTTTACTAGTAATTCCTTCCCTGAGTTAACCGGCTTCCTTAACTCGCCTTTTGGTTGCTTTCCTATAACCGAAATAAATTGCGGTTATTTTTACGATTCACTTCATATCTAAAATATAGTGAAAGTATAAAATTTCTAATTGAAATTCTTAGTTATTCGTTTTAGGATTCATATTTTTAATTCTGGAATCATTTTGACGCATAAACTACTATTCCGGACCTTAATAACACTAATCTGAACTTTTTGACAAAATGACCGTTTTGCTCCTAACTTTTGGTAAAATGACCATTTCATCCTTAACGGGTTTTTCCCTCGTTTTTCTGACTTACCACTCTATTTTAGCCTTTAGAATTTTAATAAAATTATTCTGAGGCTTTTACGACCTTTTTTCTGACAATTTAGAAAATTTTGGTCAAAAGGACCATTTTGCCCCTGACGAGATTATAAACCGAGAAATCCGCGTTTTATCATTTTATCAGAATTTTCTGACCCCAAAAATCCTAAAATAACGTTACACAAATTTTCCCAAGCTTTTACAATATTTTCTGTCAAAACACTCAGGTTACTATTCACCCAACCCTCGGGTGGTACTATTCCGACCCTCGGGGTTATTTCTCGTTTTTCTAGCCTTTCAGAGTTAGGAAATGCCCTAAGCATTAGAGACATTTTGATGTATTTATTTTGAACTGGATAATAAAATTACATATATAGAGGTTATTCATTACATTGCTATCTATCCTCGTTTTATTTACATGTTAAATGACCAAGACGGTCCTCTGGAATCTCTAGAGGAGGTACGTCTTCCCCAATGTGAGTCTTGTCTAGAGGGTACAATGACTAAGAGGTCTTTTGGAGCTAAGGGTATAAGGGCTCAGGAGCTCTTAGAAATTGTGCACACTGACGTATGTAGCCCCATGAATGTCACAGCACGAGGAGGGTTCGAGTATTATGTCTCTTTTATAGATGATTACTCGAGGTATGGATATGTGTATCTGATGCACCGCAAGAGCGAAACCTTCGAGAAGTTCAAAGAGTATCGTGCGGAAGTGAAAAAGCAATTGGATAAATCCATAAAGACACTTCGATCTGATCAAGGTGGCGAATACCTCTCCGACGAATTTCTAGGACATCTTGTAGAGAACGGGATATTATCCCAATTGACTGCACCTGGTACTCCGCAACAGAATGGTGTAGCCGAAAGGAGAAACAGGACCTTGTTGGATATGGTACGGTCCATGATGGGTTATTCTACGCTGCCGTTATCTTTTTGGGGATATGCTTTACAAACGGCATGCTATATTCTGAACCAGGTTCCAAGCAAATCAATTCCCAGAACTACGTGTGAATTGTGGCGTGGCAGGAAGCCCTCCCTTGGACATATGAGAATATGGGGCTGCCCGGCACATCAACTGGATAGGGATGCGAAGAAGTTGGAACCAAGATCAGAATTGTGCATGTTTGTAGGGTATCCAAAGGAACTAAAGGAGGTCTGTTCTATAACCCGAAGGAACAAAAAGTCATTGTCTCAACCCATGCGACATTCTTGGAGGAAAGTCACATGAATGACTTTAAGCCTCGAAGCAAAGTGGTGCTAGAGGAGTTGTCGGGTGAAAGAACTGCTCCACAGATTTCGATCTTGGATGCAAGTCTGAGTTCCGGTGAAAGACCTGCAGACAATCAATAATTTAGGGTGCCTCGTCGTAGTGGGAGGGTTTCTAAGAAACCTAATTTCTTCATGTATGATGCTGAGCTATACCAGGCCGAGGCTCATGAGCATGAGGATGATCCGGTCATATATGATGAACCTATAAATGATGTTGATTCTAAATCTTGGAAACAGGCTATGAACAATGAGATGGATTCTATGAAATCCAACTCTGTTTGGGAACTTGTAGATTTGCCGGATGGGATAAAACCCATTGGATGCAAATGGGTCTACAAAAGAAAGAAGGATGCGGAAGGGAGAGTGATAACTTTCAAAGCTAGACTGGTTGCGAAGGGGTACACACAAAAGGCTGGAATGGATTACGATGAAACCTTTTCGCTTGTTGCTATGCTGAAGTCTATTCGTATTCTTCTGTCCATTGCTGCGACTCTCGATTACGAGACCTGGCAAATGTATGTCAAGACGGCATTATCGAATGGCCATCTTGAAGAGTGTATCTATATGAAACAGCGCGAAGGTTTCATAGCGAAAGGCCAAGAAAGGAAAGTCTGCAAGTTACTTAGATCCATTTATGGATTAAAGCAAGCATCCCGCGCATGGAACCAGAGGTTTGATCAAGTGATTAAGACATTTGGTTTTGAGCAAAACGTTGATGAACCTTGTGTTTATAAACGTATTAAGGATGGAAAAGTGGTCTTTCTGATACTCTATGTTGATGATATACTACTCATTGGGAATGATGTAGGAAACTTATCAACGGTCAAGCTTTGGTTACACCAACAGTTTGACATGAAGGACTTAGGAGAAGCTAATTATGTTCTAGGTATTCATCTCTTTAGAGATCAAAAGAACAAAATGATAGCGTTATCCCAAGCTTCATACATAGATAAAATAATTGACAAATATGCAATGCAAGAGGCAAAGAAAGGTTCACAACCTTCTATTGCCGGTCTAACTCTTTCATTGGATGACTGTCCCAAGACATCGGAAGAAAGAGATCATATGAGTAAGGTCCCTTATGCATCCGCTGTGGGTAGCCTTATGAACGCTATGCTTTGCACTCGCCCGGATATATGTTTTATAGTAGATATGGTGAGTCGATATCAAGCAAGTCCTGGAATCAAGCACTGGCAACCAGTTTAGCATATACTCAAGTATCTTAAGAGAACGAGGGATTATATGCTGGTGTATTCTGGAGGGGACCTAACACCCGTAGGATACATGGACTGAGTCTTTCAGACTTATGAGGATTTGAGGAAGTCGACATTAGAGGGCATATGGAGACAAGATAAGTAGATGTATGTAAGATCACGTCCGAGGACAACATTGCTGATCCCTCTACTAAGACTTTGGTGGCTAGAAGCTTTGAGAGGCACGTAGAGGCGATGGGGATGTGTAACATGGAACATCTGCTGGCTTAGGGCAATTGGGAGATTATTAGGAAATGCCCTAAGCATCAGAGACATTTTGATGTATTCATTTTGAACTGGATAATAAAATTATATATAGAGGTTATTCATTACATTGCTATCTGTCCTCGTCTTATTTACATGTTAAAGTAAATGTAAGCAAATATGGCTCACTGACTGCTTGTGTTAAAACTGTTAGAACGTTGCATGCAATGAACTTTTGTATGCGAGAAGACAATGTTCTAAAATTAGCGATCTAAACTATGGTCTGTAGTCTATGGGGTTAGACCAAGCATCTAACTCATGTTAAGACTATTATGTTGTCTAAAGCCTTGGAGGGGACGATTTGTCTTGACTGTCTGGAGCTGGACTCCCAAGTAGAGACATAGATATATTCCTTGGTGGTGACATATTAGACCGGGACTAAAGCGTGATTGATCTACATAGTCCGCTATGAGTGGATCAATCTGCTTTTGACGTTCATTATGCAATAACCTTAATTCTGAGTAAATGAACTACTTCATGTATATGACTTGTGTACTTTGATGTTCCAATGGCTAAAGCATCTCAGAGGTAGTAAGCTTATAGACCGGTTCGTTAGGTGCATGACTTGTATACGATGAAGGGTTTGTTTGCAGATATCGGAATCATAGCTCTAAGGAGTTAAAGGTATCCTTTTAAAGGCATTATACTGAATATGAAAATGGACAAGACCTTGGGTCGTTTGCTGGGCAGATGACTTCTTATTCACATATGGTGAATAATCATTTTCTTAATTCGGTTGTATAATGGAACTTTAAGATAGCCTGATTAGTAGGATTAAACGGACTTTGACCTAAGGCTGATCATGGATATCATATGAGGGTTTTGCATATATGACAAGGTCATTGGATAGTAGCTCGTCACAGGCTTACATAATACGGTATATAATTGGGAGTTCAGTTTCAGGTTTATAGTGGTGTGACTCTGAAACTAGTGATCATATGATTGAGTTGTTCGGTAAAGAATGATGATCATATGGATTTGTAGGAGCCCGACTATATATGTCCAATCAGTCCCTCTACTAGCTCCACATAATTCCTTAACGTTTGGCAAGTTGATTTGTGTATGCTATTGGCTAGTTTATTATGCATGGATGGTGATGACACAGGATTAGGATGGTAGACAAGATTCTCTCCGGTTGGATTCAGATTTTTTTTTGGGTAATAGAGTACACAATTATTCGAACTCTAAAATAAAGTTGCCATGATTTTATTTGAGTTTGGATTGGAGTTGTAGAAAATTATCCATTAGAACAAGAATTTGAAACACAACCGTTTTGTGGATTTTGAAATTTGAATTTTGAAATTTGAATTTTAAATTTAAAATTTGAATTTGAAATTCGAATTTGAAATTTGAATTTGAAATTTAAATTTGAAATTTGAAATTCAAATTTTGAATCACAGTCCAAGTGGGATTTGAATTTGTTGTGGAAAATCCACAAGGTTTGAAATTTGAATTTGAGTTGGATATGAAGAGGATAATCTTGTTAGAATCCTACTTGAATTTTGAATCCAAATCCTAACTAATGATGGACGAAATTTTGAGGATTATCCTCGATGGATTTTCGGTTTTTGTGGATAAGGTTCAAGGGAAAATTTCAAGTTTCAATCCCAGTTGAATTTGGATTCTCTCCTCCCCAGAAAGTGGCTGAAATTTTGGAGAATATCTCCTAGGAAAATTCGGTTATTTTGGATAAGGATGATATAAGATTCAAGCTTGAAAATCCTAGTGGAATTTTGATTCTCCCTTATCCTAAATGTGGCCAAATTTTTTGAGGAGATTTTCTCCTAGGAAATTTTGGATTTTTTGGTTGAAATAGGGAGATAAAATTCTAGTTAAAATCTTGTTTAGATTTGGATTAGATTTATCCTAAATGGCCGAATTTTATTGTTGGGATTTTCCCTTGGAAAATTCGGATTTTATGGTTATGGATAAAGGAGAATATCTTTTCCTAATCCAATTCGAATTCAGAGAATCACCTCATGCAAGTCTATAAATAGAGGTCCTGTCACTCCAGTTCTCTCAGACCACAGACTCTCAGGTGAGCCGGCTTATTGTTGCACAGCTCATCGTGACAATAAGTTCTTTAGAGATCTGGGTGGTCGGAAGAAGGCTAGCAGTGCTAGCATACCGATCGAGGTTCAGAGTGCCCACACACTCAGCCATTTGGGAATTGGAGAATAGTAGAGAAGGCTAGTCGGTTGAAGCCCTCCGGTCATTCTCCTCCTGCAGATTGGCGTCCTTGAGTTATGTGTGGCGGCCCGCCCCTTGTGGAGATCATACAATACTATTACAGTTGAGCTTTATCGCTAACTGCGATAGATTGTACTCTCATGGGTTGCCGGCTTATCTCTCTACTCTTTTTAAATCATGACGTTTTTGGGAAAAAATTTTTTTTTTCTTTAAACATCATATAAAATATTTTTTCACTATTTACTTTGTTGATAAGTACAAAGTAATATAAATAATACAGTACTTTTGTAAAATATATATATAATTACAAAAGAACTGTTCCCCCTTCTCTTTTATCGCTCAGCGGCAAGACTCTGGCAGTACCATATCCCTCGCCCAGTTATCCCATTTGACAGCGCCATCCCGTCCGCATCCAGTCAAACAAGCTACTGAGCTGGTCGCTTACCTGCAACATTAGCAAAAATGGTGAGCTACAGGCTCAGTAAGTTCAAACATGCAAGAAATAAAATTTCTATGAATAGTACTATTCATTGTAAATAGTACTGTTGACCACTATTCATATGTAAATAGTAACTTTGACCACTATTCATACGTGAATAGTAAGGTTTGACCACGACACCGTGTCACACTAGTACATCTACCGCGATGTTAGTGCTCTCACTAAACTGTCTTATGCTCAATTATGGCACAATTTCAGTTTTAGGTCATTATCTTTCATTATGTTCTGGTTTTGAGCTCAGGTTGGCAGTACCATTTAAGTGCGCATGACTGGGAGCGGTACATTAGTGCTGACCTCCACAGCCTTAATCTCATAGCCCCGAAGGCAAAATTGTACATGACTGGGAGCGGTACATCAGTGCTGACCTCCACAGCCTTATCTCATAGCCCCGAAGGCAAAAGTACCTCCCTATACGGAAGGCTGGTACGCCAGAAAGTGGTTTCATTACCGACTTTTTACACTTCTAACCCGGTGACTTCACATTGTCCCGTGGTTAGGAATGGTTCACATTTTAATTTTAGGTGAGTGAGTTTCATTAACCTCGCTCTAGTGCCCGAATCACAATTAACCATATGTCCCATTCTTATAGTGCCCGTAGCACATTTCGTCTCTCTCTCTATTCTATCATAATGCCCGTAGCACATATGTACCTAACTTATAGTTAGTACATTAAAGTTAGCACAATATTGCTATATGTTGCAGACAGGTAAATGTCTGAACTTACCTTATCAGACTGTTCCCTTTCTCTCTCTTGGATCTTGAACCGCCTTCCTTGTAGGACGATTTTGGGATCCTACAGACAAAACCTTGTTTGTTAATTTCATTTCCGTTTATAGCTTTTATTTTTCATTAAAAAACTTAAATAAAACCTATTTATAACTTTTTAGGTTTTATTTATTATTTTCACCGTTTTCCCCCAACTTTTGCAAAATTACGATTTTGCCCCAACATTTTGGCAAAATTGCAGTTTTGCCCCTGATGGAATTTTATTGATCCAGACTGCATTTTTGGCTCTCAGGAACTTTTCTGACTCTTTTCTAATCATTACCGGGTTCGTTTCTATTTTATTTCCACTTTTTGCTTTCTCAACCCTTGGGAAGCACTATTCCGACCCTTATGTCGGTTTAGCGATTTTCTATCGTTTCGGAGCCTCAAATGAATGTTTCACTAGTATTTAAAACGTTCATCTAGACATTCCCGACCTAGGTCTCCGAGGCTCGGATTTTCCGTTCCCGACTCGGACCTTTATTTCATTTCCAAAAACGCCCCCCCCTCGGGGTCGGTTTTTCAATCTCACACGCGTTTTATATTTTTAGGGGACGGGTTACTATTCACGAACCGTCCCTTAGGTTTTCCTTATTCACTTTTCCGTTAGGGACTCGAGTTTCCGTCCCGGCCCTAACTTTTATTTTAAATTCCTATTTTACCCCGAATGCCGTTTTTGAAATTTTGGCAGCATTTCGGCGTAATTTTAAGGCTTCCGGCGTTAGGTACGCCTCGAACCGTATGTACCTGCCACGTACTATACCACAAGCCTATTTTTATGTAAAAGTTTTCCAAACTTTTACATAAAAACCCACAAAATTCCAATTCCACATTATCACCCACATAACAAAATTTTTTCACAATTTTACCCTTAATTTGGTTTCGGTTTTCACAACCAAACCGAACCGAATTTTGTCAAACTTTCACCACATTTTAGGCCATTCAAATGTCACGTTTTTAACACATTTTCAAGCCCATTTTCTTTGCATTTTCAACCAAATTTCCTAGGGTTTTTACCCTTATACAACCCACGGCCATTTATTGAAACACATGCCAAACATTTTTGTTTCATTCTTTCAATCACATTGCCACCATTTACACATTAAATTGCATGATTTAAATTAACCAAACATCACATAAAAGCATGCAAATTTTTCTTCCAAACCCTTAGGAAACTCACGGCCGCATTATGTAATTCATACCAAAATTTTTTTTCAAGCTTTTCATAATGAAATACAAGCTTTATCCTTCACAAAATTAAACTTGGAAGCAAGTTAGAAATTAAACCACAAACTTTTCTCATTGGTTACTCAAGGTAACCCACGGATTTTCCCTTGAAAAACCAACAAAATTTTGGTTTTTTCTTTACACAATTTGCATGGTTTTCTTCCTTATTACATCCTTAACAAAACCTAACATCAATTCAATGGAAAACAACCAAAAATTTTCCATCTTTTTCTCACTATTCACCCACGGATTTTAAGAAGAAAAACCATGAAAAATTAAGTGAAAAAGGGAGTTACCTTGGTCTAATGCTTCCTTTGTCTTCAGGACTGCTTTGACACACTTTTTGTGAAGAAATTTTGAAGAACAAGCTTGGTTCTCCTTGGGTCACTCACGGCACAGCATGGAAGAAAACACTTAGAATTTTTTTGTTTGGTTTTTGCGTGAAAATGGACTTCGGCCACTTTTTCAAAATGTTGCCGACTTAACCATGCAAGAAAGCAAATTAATTTGGCTCTAAACCAATGGAATTTTGACACCTTTCATGCCTAATTCTTTCTCCATTTTTCAAAAATTAAAAATGGTAATTTTTGGCCAAATCTTGGCCTTTAGATCAAAAGCTAAATGAATCATGGCCTTTCATTCCACCAACCACCATATTTCCTTCATTTATAATTCTTGATTTATGATGTCATAATTGTAGGAAAATAAACCGGTAAAAACGTATCAGAGTGGCGCAGCGGAACAATAAAAATTTTAAGATCGTTAAATATCTCATGATGCCATATACAATAAATCAACAACAATTAAAACTCATACCTCAAGGACGCCAATATGCAGGAGGAGAATGACCGGAGGCTTCAACCAACTAGCCTTCTCTACTATTCTCCAATTCCCGAATGGCTGAGTGTGTGGGCACTCTGAACCTCGATCGGTATGCTAGCACTGCTAGTCTTCTTCCGACCACCCAGATCTCTAAAGAACTTTATTGTCACGATGAGCTGTGCAACAATAAGCCTGCTCACCTGAGAGTCTGTGGTCTAAGAGAACTGGAGTGGCAGGACCTCTATTTATAGACCTGCATGAGGTGAATCTCTGAATTTGAATTGGATTAGGAAAAGATATTTTCCCTTATCCAAACCCATAAAATCTGAATTTTTCCAAGGGATAATCTCCACTAAAAATTCGGTTTTCTTAGGATAGATCTAATCCAAATCTCAACAAGATTTTAACTAGAATCTTATCTCCCTTTTTCAACCAAAAAATCCGAAATTCACAAGGAGAAAATCCTCCAAAAGATTTCGGCCATTATGGATAAGGGAGAATCAAAATTCCACAAGGTTTTTCAAGCTAAATCTCATCTCAACCTTATCCAAAAAATAACCGAATTCTCCTCGGATTTAGGCTCCAAAATTTCGGCCACTTTTAGGGAAGAAGAGAATCCAAATTCAACTAGGATTCAAGCTTGAATTTACCCTTGAATCTCATCCACAAAATCTGAAATTTTCATGAGCATTATCCTCAAAAATTTCGTCCCTTATTTGTTGGGATTTGGATTCAAAATTCAAGTAGGATTCTAACAAGATTATCCTCTCCAAATCCAACTCAAATTCGAATTTCAAACCTTGTGGATTTTCCACAACAAATTCTAATCCTACTTGGACTGTGATTCAAAATTTGAATTTCAAATTTCAAATTCAAATTTCAAATTTCAAATTTCAAATTTCAAATTTAAATTTCAAATTCAAATTTCAAATTCGAATTTCAAATTCAAATTTCAAATTCAAATTTCAAATTCAAAATTCAAATTTCAAATTTCAAAATTCAAATTTCAAATTTCAAAATTCAAATTTCAAATTCCACAAAACGGTTGTTTTTCATATTCTTGTTCTCATGGATAATTTTCTACAACTCCAATCCAATCTCAAATAAAATCATGGCAACTTTATTTGGAGTTCGAATAATTGTGTACTCTATTATCCAAAACAAAATCTGAATCCAACCGGAGAGAATCTTGTCTACCATCCTAATCCTGTGTCATCACCATCCATGCATAATAAACTAGCCAATAGCATACACAAATCAATTTGCCAAACGTTAAGGAATTATGTGGAGCTAGTAGAAGGACTGATTGGACATATATAATCGGGCTCCCGTGATTCCATATGATCATCATTCTGTACCGAACAACTCAATCATATGATCACTAATTTCAGAGTCACACCACTATAAACCTGAAACTGAACTCCCAATTATATACCGTATTACGTAAGCCTGTGACGAGCTACCATCCAATGACCTTGTCATATATGCAAAACCCTCATATGATATCCATGATCAGCCTTAGGTCAAAGTCCGTTTAATCCTACTGATCAGGCTATCTTAAAGTTCCATTATACTACCGAATCAAGAAAATGATTATTCACCATATGTGAATAAGAAGTCATCCGCCCAGCAGACGACCCAAGGCCTTGTCCATTTTCACATTCAGTATAATGCCTTTAAGAGGATACCTTTAACTCCTCAGAGCTATGATTCCGATATCTGCAAACAAACTCTTCATCGTATACAAGTCATGCACCCAACGAACCGGTCTATAAGCTTACTACCTCTGAGACGCTTTAGCCATTGGAACATCAAAGTACACAAGTCATATACATGAAGTAGTTCATTTACTCAGGATTAAGGTTATTGCACAATGAACGTCAAAAGCAGATTGATCCACTCATAGCGGACTACGTAGATCAATCACGCTTTAGTCCCGGTCTAATATGTCACCACCAAGCAACATATCCATGTCTCTACTTGGGAGTCCAGCTCCAGACAGTCAAGACAGACCGTCCCCTCCAAGGCTTTAGACAACATAATAGTCTTAACATGAGTTAGATGCTCGGTCTAACCCCATAGACTACAGACCATAGTTTAGACTGCTAACTTTAGAACATTGTCTTCTCGCATACAAAAATCCATTGCATGCAACGTTCTAACAGTTTTAACACAAGCAGTCAGTGAGCCATATTTGCTTACATTTACTTTAACATGTAAATAAGACGAGGACAGATAGCAATGTAATGAATAACCTCTAAGTATAATTTTATTATCCAGTTCAAAATGAATACATCAAAATGTCTCTTATACTTAGGGCATTTCCTAACAATCTCCCACTTGCCCTAAGCCAGTAGATGTGCCATGTTACGCATCCCCATCGCCTCTACATGCCTCTCAAAGCTTCTAGCTACCAAAGTCTTAGTAGAGGGATCGACAATGTTGTCCTCAGACACGATCTTACATACATCCACTAATCCTGTCTCCACGTGCCCTCTAATGTCGACTTCCTCAAATCCTTGCAAGTCTGGAAGACTCAGTCCATGTATCCTACGGGTGTTAGGTTCCCTCCAGAATACACCAGCATATAATCCCTCGTTCTCTTAAGATACTTGAGTATATGCTTTACTGCTTGCCAGTGCTTGGCTCCAGGATTCGCTTGATATCGACTCACCATACCTACTGCAAAACATATGTCCGGGCGAGTGCAAAGCATAGCGTACATAAGGCTACCCACAGCGGATGCATAAGGGACCTTACTCATACGCTCTCTTTCTTCCGATGTCTTGGGACAGTCATCCAATGAAAGAGTTAGACTGGCAATAGAAGGTTGTGAGCCTTTCTTTGCCTCTAGCATTGCATATTTGTCAATTATTTTATCTATGTATGAAGCTTGGGATAACGCTATCATTTTGTTCTTTCGATCTCTGAAGAGACGAATGCCTAGAACATAATTAGCTTCTCCCAAGTCCTTCATGTCAAACTGTTGGTGTAACCAAAGCTTGACCGATGATAAGTTCCCTATATCATTCCCAATGAGTAGTATATCATCGACATAGAGTATCAGAAAGACCACTTTTCCATCCTTAATACGTTTATAAACACAAGGTTCATCAACATTCTGCTCAAAACCAAATGTCTTAATCGCTTGATCAAACCTCTGGTTCCATGAGCGGGATGCCTGCTTTAATCCATAAATGGATCTAAGCAACTTGCAGACTTTCTTATCTTGGCCTTTTGCTACGAACCCTTCGGGCTGTATCATATAGATACACTCTTCAAGATGGCCATTCAAGAATGCCGTCTTGACATCCATTTGCCAGATCTCGTAATCGAGAGCCACAGCAATGGATAGAAGAATACGGATAGACTTCAGCATAGCAACAGGCGAAAAGGTTTCCTCGTAATCGATTCCAGCCTTTTGCGTGTATCCCTTTGCAACCAGTCTAGCTTTGAAAGTTTCCACTCTCCCTTCCGCATCCTTCTTTCTTTTGTAGACCCATTTGCATCCAATGGGTTTTATCCCATCCGGCAAATCTACAAGTTCCCAAACAGAGTTGGATTTCATAGAATCCATCTCACTGTTCATAGCCTGTTTCCAAGATCTAGAATCAACATCCTTTATAGCTTCATCATATGTGACCGGATCTTCCTCATGCTCATGAGCCTCGACCGGGTATACCTCAGCATCATACATAAAGAAATTAGGTTTCTTAGAAACCCTCCCACTACGACGAGGCACCCTAAATTGTTGATCGTCTGCAGGTCTTTCACTGGAACTTGGACTTGCGTCCAAGACCGAAATCTGTGGAGCAGTTCTTTCACCCGATAACTCCTCTAGCACCACTTTGCTTCGAGGCTTAAAGTCATTCATGTGACTTTCCTCCAAGAATGTCGCATGGGTTGAGACAATGACCTTTTGTTCCTTCAGGTTATAGAACAGACCTCCTTTAATTCCCTTTGGATACCCTACAAACATGCATAATTCTGATCTTGGTTCCAACTTCTTCGCATCCCCATCCAGTACATGTGCCGGGTAGCCCCATATTCTCATATGTCCAAGGGAGGGCTTCCTGCCACGCCACAATTCATACGGAGTTCTAGGAATTGATTTGCTCGGAACCTGGTTCAGAATATAGCACGCCGTTTGTAAAGCATGTCCCCAAAATGATAATGGCAGCGTTAAGTAACTCATCATGGACCGTACCATATCCAATAAGGTCCTGTTTCTCCTTTCGGCTACACCATTCTGTTGTGGAGTACCAGGTGCAGTCAATTGGGATAAAATCCCGTTCTCTACAAGATGTCCTAGAAATTCATCAGAGAGGTATTCGCCACCTCGATCAGATCGAAGTGTCTTTATGGATTTATCCAATTGCTTTTCCACTTCCGCACGATACTCTTTGAACTTGTCAAAGGTTTCGCTCTTGCGGTGCATCAGATACACATATCCATACCTCGAGTAATCATCTATGAAAGAGACATAGTACTCGAACCCTCCTCGTGCTGTGATGTTCATGGGGCCACATACGTCAGTGTGCACAATTTCTAAGAGCTCCTGTGCCCTTGTACCCTTAGCTCCAAAAGACCTCTTAGTCATCTTACCCTCTAGACAAGACTCACATTGGGGAAGTCGTACCTCCTCCAGAGATTCTAGAGGACCGTCTTTCACCAATCTTTGAATCCTATCCTGATTAATATGACCAAGTCTTAAATGCCAAAGATACACCTTGTTAGAGTGAGAAACTTTCAACCTTTTAGAGTTATCAATTAATTCAGTGTCAAGCAGTGAGTACATCTTTGGTCTGATCAAATACAGGTTTCCATCCATCCATCCAGAACAGATAAAAGACTTATTTCTACGAATATCAACTCTTTTACTAAAAGAAACTGAATAAGAATCCTTTATTAAACAAGCTACCGATATAAGGTTCCTCCTAAAATTAGGAACATAAAAACAGTCTTTCAATAAAATAAACCTAAATTGATCAAAATAAAGATGAACGTCTCCCACTGCCTCAGCCACCACAAAGCTACCATCTCCAGTCCGCAACGAGAGGCTCCTATCATGTAGACTTCTCGTTTCCACGAACCCCTGCATAGAAACACAAACATGATTAGTGGCGCCCGAATCAATGACCCATGTGTCTTTCGATTCTTCCACCAAACACGCTTCTAAGTAATGAAGTTCCTTACCTTCCTTGCCCTTGGAGGCTAGGAATTCCCGGCAAGCCTTCTTGAAGTGACCTACCTTCCCACAGTGGAAGCATTTGGACTTTTTAGGGTCCTTCGGCTTCTTGTTCTTCTTCTTCTTCTTCCCGTCCGAGACAGGAGGATTAGAAGAACTGGAAGCCACTTGCTTCTTATTTGGCCTCTTCCTCTTCCGTGAGGGATTGGAAGATTCCGCCAAATTGGCCTCTCCTTTAGGTCGGACCATATCTTCATCCCTGATCATCCGCTCATAAGCCTGTAGTTGCTTCATGAGCTCGGTAAGTCCTAACTCCTTTGTCGCCAGATTGTATGCGGCCTTAAACCCCACAAAATCTTTAGACAGAGTCTTGAACACCATCTCGATCTGGGTGTTGTAGTCTAACTCAGCACCATTCTCGGCAGCCTCAGCGAAGAATCCCATTAGAGTGATCATATGGTCCTTCACCGGAGCTCCAGCCTTTTGCTTGGAGTTCATAATGCTGGTGATAGCGGACTGTCGAGCCAATTTTTCTTGGCCTCCGAACATGTCCTCCAGATTATCCATGATCTCCCCAGCAACTTGATAAGTCTCACGCTGCTTTTGTAAAGCACTCGTCATACTAGCAAGGATGTAGCATCGAGCTATTTCATTGGATTCTCTCCAACGATTATAGGCAACCGGGACCTCCTCAAGTGGTGTGTCAGGTTTGGGCCCAGGTGGGCATGGTTCGTCCAGTACGAACTTGTGTCTCTCGCAGCTGAGAACTATTAATAGATTTCTTTTCCAATCTTTATAATTGTCGCCATTCAACTTATTTTCAGTAAGTATCGAAATGAGGGGTGTCGGTGACATTTTGAACTGAAATAAAATTATACTAGACATCATTACAAAGCCCAAGCAAATATGCAGATAATTTAGCAAATAAAACATACAAGTATGTTCCTACATGAAACTTGAAAAAAAAAATGTAGCATTGCAACGGTAATTCTCAGCACCTATTGCCCCAAGCCACCGAGGGGTGGTCATGAGAACAAATAGCCGGAACATGGACCCCGTCCAATTAATATATGTTACCTTAAATCCTCCAAGGTTAAGACATATATTAATAACCGCTTATTTGGCCACCAGTTTAGTTAACAGAGCTTCTAGGGAAGGTTAATAACTAAACGAGTCTTGAGTGTATAACCATTGTTTACGTAGCCCGATCCACGTCCTACCAAGCCACCGAGGGGTGGTCATGAATAGGATCGCACCCGAACACGTTTTCCACATAGGAGATCCAATCTAGTATACCGGCGGCGGTAAACACCTACCGAGGGGTGTGGTCAGGTCGGAACTGACGCGAGGCGTTACCATGCTTTCACATATGGATCAACAATGGAGGCCGTGGGTTTTGTTTGAAACCCTCTCCCACTCAATATTTTGAAAAAACATGCAAGTTTTGACAAATTATGTATGATCAATATAGTATGAGCGGCACTCACCTATCCTATATGACATGTTATCAAATATGCATACAAAACATCCATCAATACATATTTATACATCCATGACATATCACAGAAAATAATTGACAGAATAACCAAGCCATGGTTCCATCCTAGAACAAAGAAAATAAAGATTACAAAATTCCATCCAAAGCATTCTTTGGGTCTTGAATTTTGTTCCGTCTTCTTGTATCCATCTTTATGTAGCCTCTCCATTTATTTCTCATCCCATGAATTATTTAAAATTTAAATCTCCAAAAATTTAAATTTCAAATTCAAATTCCAAATTTGAATTTCAAATTTAAATTTCTAATTAAAATTTTAAACAATTTTAATCATCATGTGTAATAATATGTAATTTCAAAAATTTCAAATTTTTAATTACATATTTTTAAACATGATTTAAAATTAAATCTCAGATTTAAAAATCAAAATTTTTAAATTTTGGACCGCCGCACCGCCGCCCGTGAAGGCGGCAGCCGCCGTGGGCAGCCACCAACCCCGGAGGGGCTGGCAGCCCACGGCTGCCCCTTGTGCAGCCCTGCCGGGCTGCAGGCCAAGCCTGCAGCACCGGCTGGGCGCAGCAGCCGGCAGGCTGCACGCCCAGGCTGGGCGCAGCAGCCGGCAGGCTGCTGGTAGCGCCTGCAGCCAGTGGCTGCACGCCCAGGCTGCGGCCAGCCTTGGGCAGGCTGCGCCACCCTCGGCTGCAGGCCAAGCCTGTGGCCGTGGGTGATGCTTGCCTGCATAGGGGCTGCCGCAGCCCCATCCTGCCCGAGGGCAGGGGCTGCAGCCCCACCAAGGCCCGTCGGCCTATTCCGAGGGGTCGTGTCTCGATTTTCGTGCCATATTCCAATTTACCTATTAGGATCTCCAAAAATTAATTTGAATCCCAATTAAATTGAAATTTTCCACACAATCAAAATTTCAACCTTTAAATCAAATTTAACTTTTGGAAAAAATAAATTACGGTCTTCAATCTTCAATCTCCTCCAAGAATAATTACATAAAAAATTCTAAACCGTTTCCGGTGTACAAAAAATTCTAACCATAAATATTCTAAGAGACAAAAATTAAAATCCATGGGAAAATTACAGTGTTAATAAACTGCTCCCATGGTTACATAAAAATTCCTAGATACAATTTTTCTAAATTCTAAGGAACCATAACCGGCATAAACAAGCATGCTTATAATAATTCAAAAAATTAAAATAACCACATACTTTATATATGATAACAACATAAAGGAACCCTAGAATGCCACTCTCTAAATATCAAATCCATACATAAATAAAAAGACTAAGTAATTGTCTAATTTATGTACATGACATAGTCATGAGATGGCTCTGATACCAATTGTAGGAAAATAAACCGGTAAAAACGTATCAGAGTGGCGCAGCGGAACAATAAAAATTTTAAGATCATTAAATATCTCATGATGCCATATACAATAAATCAACAACAATTAAAACTCATACCTCAAGGATGCCAATATGCAGGAGGAGAATGACCGGAGGCTTCAACCAACTAGCCTTCTCTACTATTCTCCAATTCCCGAATGGCTGAGTGTGTGGGCACTCTGAACCTCGATCGGTATGCTAGCACTGCTAGTCTTCTTCCGACCACCCAGATCTCTAAAGAACTTTATTGTCACGATGAGCTGTGCAACAATAAGCCTGCTCACCTGAGAGTCTGTGGTCTAAGAGAACTGGAGTGGCAGGACCTCTATTTATAGACCTGCATGAGGTGAATCTCTGAATTTGAATTGGATTAGGAAAAGATATTTTCCCTTATCCAAACCCATAAAATCTGAATTTTTCCAAGGGATAATCTCCACTAAAAATTCGGTTTTCTTAGGATAGATCTAATCCAAATCTCAACAAGATTTTAACTAGAATCTTATCTCCCTTTTTCAACCAAAAAATCCGAAATTCACAAGGAGAAAATCCTCCAAAAGATTTCGGCCATTATGGATAAGGGAGAATCAAAATTCCACTAGGTTTTTCAAGCTAAATCTCATCTCAACCTTATCCAAAAAATAACCGAATTCTCCTTGGATTTAGGCTCCAAAATTTCGGCCACTTTTAGGGAAGAAGAGAATCCAAATTCAACTAGGATTCAAGCTTGAATTTACCCTTGAATCTCATCCACAAAATCTGAAATTTTCATGAGCATTATCCTCAAAAATTTTGTCCCTTATTTGTTGGGATTTGGATTCAAAATTCAAGTAGGATTCTAACAAGATTATCCTCTCCAAATCCAACTCAAATTCGAATTTCAAACCTTGTGGATTTTCCACAACAAATTCGAATCCTACTTGGACTGTGATTCAAAATTTGAATTTCAAATTTCAAATTCAAATTTCAAATTCAAATTTCAAATTTAAATTTCAAATTTAAATTTCAAATTCGAATTTCAAATTCAAATTTCAAATTCCAATTTCAAATTCAAAATTCAAATTTCAAATTTCAAAATTCAAATTTCAAATTTCAAAATTCAAATTTCAAATTCCACAAAACGGTTGTTTTTCATATTCTTGTTCTCATGGATAATTTTCTACAACTCCAATCCAATCTCAAATAAAATCATGGCAACTTTATTTGGAGTTCGAATAATTGTGTACTCTATTATCCAAAACAAAATCTGAATCCAACCGGAGAGAATCTTGTCTACCATCCTAATCCTGTGTCATCACCATCCATGCATAATAAACTAGCCAATAGCATACACAAATCAATTTGCCAAACGTTAAGGAATTATGTGGAGCTAGTAGAGGGACTGATTGGACATATATAATCGGGCTCCCGTGATTCCATATGATCATCATTCTGTACCGAACAACTCAATCATATGATCACTAATTTCAGAGTCACACCACTATAAACCTGAAACTGAACTCCCAATTATATACCGTATTACGTAAGCCTGTGACGAGCTACCATCCAATGACCTTGTCATATATGCAAAACCCTCATATGATATCCATGATCAGCCTTAGGTCAAAGTCCGTTTAATCCTACTGATCAGGCTATCTTAAAGTTCCATTATACTACCGAATCAAGAAAATGATTATTCACCATATGTGAATAAGAAGTCATCCGCCCAGCAGACGACCCAAGGCCTTGTCCATTTTTACATTCAGTATAATGCCTTTAAGAGGATACCTTTAACTCCTCAGAGCTATGATTCCGATATCTGCAAACAAACTCTTCATCGTATACAAGTCATGCACCCAACGAACTGGTCTATAAGCTTACTACCTCTGAGACGCTTTAGCCATTGGGACATCAAAGTACACAAGTCATATACATGAAGTAGTTCATTTACTCAGGATTAAGGTTATTGCACAATGAACGTCAAAAGCAGATTGATCCACTCATAGCGGACTACGTAGATCAATCACGCTTTAGTCCCGGTCTAATATGTCACCACCAAGCAACATATCCATGTCTCTACTTGGGAGTCCAGCTCCAGACAGTCAAGACAGACCGTCCCCTCCAAGGCTTTAGACAACATAATAGTCTTAACATGAGTTAGATGCTCGGTCTAACCCCATAGACTACAGACCATAGTTTAGACTGCTAACTTTAGAACATTGTCTTCTCGCATACAAAAATCCATTGCATGCAACGTTCTAACAGTTTTAACACAAGCAGTCAGTGAGCCATATTTGCTTACATTTACTTTAACATGTAAATAAGACGAGGACAGATAGCAATGTAATGAATAACCTCTAAGTATAATTTTATTATCCAGTTCAAAATGAATACATCAAAATGTCTCTTATACTTAGGGCATTTCCTAACAATAATTACAAAAGTGAAAGTTGACTTTGACTTTCACTATTCACATTAATTCGACTACTTTTTGACTGATGCCGGTTCGAGCCGAAATTTTCCTGAAATCATCCCGGCGTGTTCCTGAGGTCTCCTGTGCAGTCGGATCAATTTAATCTGCTTCCGTTTGATCAAAATCAATCCCGGAAGTTTACCGTCTTTTATTGGCTCGGTTAGGGTTTTCAATGCCGATTTTGGCACCATTTCACCCGTTTCAGCTCAGTGAATTTTTCCAACACTGAATTCTTACTCGTCAGTATTGTTAGAACATTTTCATATATTCTGAACAATATAAATACATTTATTTCACTCTTTAAATAGTACAAATTGTTATATACATACAATTGTACATTTTTCATCCGAGAACTGCCTGAATTTCCCGGTTGTCACATTCACCCCTCCTTATAAAATTTTCGTCCTCGAAAATTAGAACAAATGGGGGTATAATTTCCTTATCTTGTCTTCTCGTTCCCATGTAGCTTCTTCAATATTGTGATTTTTCCACAAAATCTTCACTGGTGGGATTACCTTATTTCTCAGTACTTTCTCTTCACGAGCTAGTACTTGAATAGGCTGTTCCTCATATGCCAAATCCTCATGGATTTGAATAGGCTCATGCTTCAACACATGGGACGGATCTGGTATATACTTTCTCAGCATCGACACATGAAATACGTTATGCACTGCCGACAATTCTGGGGGTAGCGCTAATCTGTAAGCGACCTTTCCAATGCGTTCGATAATTTCATAAGGTCCAATATATCTTGGACTCAGTTTCCCCTTCTTACTGAAATGCATAATCCCCTTCATGGGTGATACCTTGAGAAACACGAAGTCTCCTTCGTCAAACTCCAAGGATCTCCGCCTCTTGTCCGCATAACTCTTTTGTCGGCTTTGCGCAATTTTCATTTGACGCTGAATTCTAGCAACTGCATCGGAAGTCTCTTTTATGAAGTCCGTCTTATGCAACTGCTTTTCTCGCAAATCGTACCAGTGTAATGGTGATCTGCACTTCCGTCCATACAAAGCCTCATAAGGTGCCATGCCTATCGAAGCTTGGTAACTATTATTGTACGAGAATTCAATCAATGGTAACTTCTCGTTCCAATTTCCCGCAAAATCCATAACACAAGCTCGAAGCATGTCTTCTAACGTCTGAATTGTCCTCTCTGACTGCCCGTCTGTTTGCGGATGAAAAGCCGTACTGAGTCTCAATTCAGTACCCATGGCCTCTTGCACACACTTCCAGAAATTTGAAGTGAACCGTGCATCTCGATCTGATACAATGGATTTTGGTACTCCATGTAATCTGACGACATGAGTTACGTACAGCTGAGCAAACTTTTCCAGCGAAAAAGTCATCTTGACAGCTATGAACCGTGCCGTCTTGGTCACTCTGTCCATAATAACCCAAATGGCGTCATAACCTTCTCGGGTTTTTGGGAGTCCCACTACAAAATCCATTGTAATGTGTTCCCATTTCCATTCAGGAATCTCCAGTGGTTCCAATCTTCCTGTTGGATGTTTATGTTCCGCTTTGATTCTCTGACAGGTCATGCATCTGCTCACGAATTTTGCTATATCGTTCTTCATCCCTTTCCACCAGAACTGTAACTTCAAGTCCTGATACATCTTGCTAGCTCCGGGATGAACCGAATAAGGTGTCTCATGAGCTTCTGACATGATTCGTCTTCTTAGTTCCTCATCAGCTGGAACATTTATCTTTCCTTGATAAAGGATTATTCCATCCTTGGAAATTTCTTCTTGAGAACTTGTCATTGCTGGATCTCGCCTCTGAGCTTCCTTTATTTCCTCAAATAGCGATGATTCCACTTGGAGTGCAGCTAGTCTTCCAGATATCAGTTCCAAGTTCAACGAATTTATCTCTTGCTGCAATGGCTTCGGAAGCCTGTTTATCGGTAGCTGGTGCGATATGGTAGACTTTCTACTTAAAGCATCCGCTACACGGTTGGCCTTCCCTGGATGGTAGAGGATTTCACAATCATAGTCCTTCACCAGTTCCAACCATCGTCTTTGCCGCATATTGAGCTCTTTTTGCGTGAAGAAATACTTCAGGCTTTGGTGATCAGTGAAAATGTGACATTGAGCTCCATAGAGATAGTGTCGCCAAATTTTAAGTGCGAACACTACTGCAGCAAGTTCAAGATCATGCGTAGGATAATTCCTTTCATGCTCCTTTAATTAACGGGAAGCATAGGCAATCACCTTGCCATTTTGCATTAGGACTGCTCCCAATCCTATTTTCGATGCATCACTGTAGATCACAAACTTCTCCCCTTCAGTGGGAAGTGTAAGGATTGGTGCACTTGTCAGCGTCTCTTTAACTCCTGGAAGCTTTTTTCGCATTCCATAGTCCACTCGTACTTCCTTTCCTTGCGTGTAAGAGCAGTAAGAGGTGCAGCTAAACGCGCAAATCCTTCTACAAATCACTGATAATAACCAGCTAACCCCAAGAAACTGCGTATTTCAGTCACACTCTTGGGTGCAGGCCACTGGTTAATTGACTCTATCTTTGTCGGATCTACAGCAATACCATCCTGGGATACAACATGTCCGAGGAAATGTACTCTATCCAACCAAAACTCGCATTTTGAGAATTTGGCATACAGTTGATGCTTCCTTATCGTATTCAGCACGATCCTCAGGTGTTCCTTGTGCTCTTCATGATTCTTCGAGTATATAAGGATGTCATCAATGAATACAATGACAAACTTATCCAAATACTCTTTAAAAATCCTGTTCATCAAATCTATGAACGCTACTGGCGCATTTGTTAATCCGAATGGCATCACAAGGAACGCGTAGTGCCCATAACGAGTCCTAAACGCTGTCTTAGGAATATCACTCTCTTTGATTCTCAGCTGGTGATATCCTGATCGTAAGTCGATCTTGGAAAATACAGCTGCGCCTTTTAACTGGTCGAATAGGTCATCAATTCTAGGTAACGGATACCTATTTTTGATTGTAACCTTATTCAACTCCCGGTAATCAATGCACAGTCGGAATGTTCCATCCTTTTTCTTGACGAATAACACAGGTGCACCCCATGGAGAAAAACTCGGCCTGATAAATCCCTTATCCAAAAGCTCCTTTAATTGTACCTGTAGCTCCTTCAACTCCACTGGAGCCATACGGTATGGTGCTTTGGAAATAGGTGCTGTTCCAGGCATCAATTCAATTTCAAACGAGATTTCTCTCTCTGGCGGTATCCCTGGTAACTCTTCCGAAAATACGTCAAGAAACTCATTAACCACAGGAACATCTTCAGCTTGAATCTTCTGTTCCTCTGTAGTATCCACTACATATGCCAGATATCCCATGCAACCGCTGGCTATCAGTTTGCTTGCTCTCAGCGAACTGATCATTATCTTCCCAGATCTTCGAGAAGTATCAACATACTCGAAACTCTCTTCTTCCTCGGGTTGGAAGACTATCTTTCGATTTCGGCAGTCGATCGTAGCTCGGTATTTCCCTAGGAAATCCATGCCTAGAATCACGTCATAATCCATGATCTCCATTACGATCAACTCAGCATATAGTTCCCTATTTGCCACATATACTGGTACATAGGGTAACCAGTAACTGGACAACAATACTTCCCCAGAAGGTAAAGCTGTCTTAAATACCCTTCCCATATTATCCTTAGGAAGTCCTATCTTGTCAGCAAATGCATAGGAAACAAATGAATGCGTAGCATAGGAATCGAATAGTACAGAGGCTACATGACTAGCGACAGGAAGCTGACCTGTCACCACGTTTGATGTTCCTGCCTCTGCGTCTTCCTTGCTATAGGCCATCACACGAGCATCAGCACGTGACATTCACTCCTGGCGTTGCGGCCTCACTGGTGACTCTTCCACTCTGGCTTGAAGGGAATGAGCTTGTGGGCGTGTCTGGTGCTGTTGGGAAGTGCCTTGTCCACCCTGCCTATTTGGACAGTTCCTGGCGTAATGGCCTTCCTTTCCACATTCGTAGCAAACAAGTGGCCCAAATCTGCATTGCCCAGAATGTCTCTTCCCGCATGTAGGGCAGTTTTGCACATTAGACTCTGCATTACCAGCTGTTCTCCGCTGCTGGTTTCGATTATTACCCTGGCGATTCCCAGAAAAATTCCCTTTTCTCTTATTTTGCTGGGATCCTTGGTTGTTGCCCTGGCTTGGTTTCGCATTCTGACTAGGCTTGCTCGATTGACCAACTTGCGTAGACTTCGCCAAAGCCCTCTCCTTTTTCTTTGCCTCCCAGTGTTTCTCTCTTTCCTCTTTCTGTCGGGCTACATGAAACTCAGCCCTGATGGCCCGACTCACACAGTCTGCTACAGAAGTAGGTGGTACTAGTCCAGTATCTACTAACGCAGCAATTTCTAGCCTAAACATCCCGATCATTTTCTGTATCTTTTCCCTCTCAGTAGGGACCACATAAGGGCACAAACGGGATAGCTAATCGAACTTTCGGTAGACTTCGCTTACCGACATGTTCCCTTGTGTCAACTCTGAGAATTCTTTCTGTTGCTGTCTCAGAGATGCAGGGTCATAATATTTCTGGTTAAATTCTTCCAGAAATTCCGCCCAACTCATGGTAAACACATCTCTTCTCATTCGTACGGTGTCCCACCAAAAACGAGCATCTTTTCTCAGCACAAAAGACGCACATGCAACCTTCTCTCGGTCGGTTAGGTTCATGAACTCCATGATCACTTGTAATGACGACAACCAGTCTTCAGCCTCTAGCGGATTTGTAGACCCTTCAAATTCTGGCGGTCTCATGTGCCTGAATCTTTCATAGAGGGGTTCCAAATTCAATATTGGTTGAGGTTCAGGAGCTCTCTCATGTACTGCAACTGGAGGAATAACCGGATTACCTCAGCTTGTTGTTCTACTTGGGTACCCTCAGAGCCTTGTCTCTACTCTAGCTCCTCTACCCGTCGCCTCAGATTTGCATTTTCTTGCATCTGAGCTTCCAACAAAGCTTGTATCTGATCCAGTCTCTCCATAATATCAGGACGTCGTTCTCATCCTTCTGGTCGATTTCACAAATCCACCATCTTGCCTATTGTCCTATTATGGCACAATAATTCACCGTTAGCTTTTCCATAACCACATTCGTAAAATCATATCAATTTACGAAATTTAGGGTAATGTAAAGCCACATCATCGTAACACATCATCGTATAACATATAATCATTTTGATATTTCATTCATAGCAAAATATTTATATGTCATACATAACCACCACCAGTCATATATACATCGGCCTGAGGTACAAAATGGCCACAAGTCTATACAAAAGAGCTTTTCTCTAAGCTACTTATGTACATATATACATATCTACTGGTCACTCATTCCCCGCATCTGGGACTAGAGGATATTCTTCTGGATCCTCATCGTCATCGGTGTCATCTGAATCGTCACCGCCCCTAGCTAATGCTCCCTGTCCTGAGCCATCACCTCGTGGTCTAGACGGTCCGGCCTCATGATCATTCATCATTCTTCTCGGCCTGAATATGCGTGCAAACATCTCATCTTGACCCAGTGTCTCTCGTCAACTCTGCATCAGATGCTCGATCAGAATCTCTCTCTCGATCACCCTGATCGTTACCATGAACTCTTGGAGCGTCGGAGGAAACGGCTTGATTACCCTCTGTCTCAACTCCAAGGGTAAACCTTTCCAAAACAGCTCACAACAGTTTGCTTCAGTGAGGTTAGGCAACGGACATCTTCTCCTGATGGTCTCCTCAAATCGTGCTGCATAAGACATCACTGTCTCACCAGACAACATGACCATCTTCTCTGTCTGGAGAATGTAGTCCCTAACCTCATCAAATCCGGGATACGCAGGTGTATCAGCCTCTCGTCTCTCTGGAGGTGCTGGAGTAGGTGCTGGATCTCTCGGTGGGAACTGATCAGCCAATCGCTGACAGAACTCAGCCCAACTGAATCCTAGTAAAATCTCCTGGTCGCAGTATTGCCAAAAAACTCGAGCGTCTCCCTGAAACATACTGACTGCCAATTGTATCCACATATCTCGATCGATGTCGCATATCACCATGATCCTTTCTACGGCATGGAGCCAGTCCTTAGTCTCCATCGACTGTCGTCCACCGCGAACATAGGAGGACTGCTAGCTCTGAATGCCTGTACTGCCCGTGCCGACACTCTCACCCCAATATGTTGGCGTCCACCAACAACTGGAATGTCCACTACCACCGGTGGATGAACTATCAGTCGTGGCTGTACTACGTCTACTGGCACTGGTACTGATGTTGGCACTGGTACGGGAGGTCTCTCGGGTACCAGGGGTCTGATTACCGGTCGTTGGGACATAGACGGCCTCACAATAGACCTCGTCCATACTCGTAATACTCCTCTTGGTCGTGGTAGCGGTGGTCTCACATATGGAGGTCTGGTCATCTTGCTACCTATAAGATAATTATTTTCATATAAGAAAATAATTAACTGAACTTAAGTAAACTACTTACTTGAATAGCGGTACAGGATGCGCAAAGTGTCAAATCGGGATATGGTCACACTGCTCTGATATACCAACTGTAACAGCCGTTGGTATTCAAAACCAAATCAGTCGCAAACCTTGCTCTGATACCAACTGTGACAGCAGTTGGTATTCTAAACTTCACCAACCGTAAACCCGCTCTGATAACAACTGTGGCAGCAGTTGGTATTATAAACTAAACCAATCTCAGACCTCGCTTTGATACCAACTGTGGCGGCCCGCCCCTTGTGGAGATCATACAATACTATTACAGTTGAGCTTTATCGCTAACTGCGATAGATTGTACTCTCATGGGTCGCCGGCTTATCTCTCTACTCTTTTTAAATCATGACGTTTTTGGGAAAAAATTTTTTTTCTTTAAACATCATATAAAATATTTTTCCACTATTTACTTTGTTGATAAGTACAAAGTAATATAAATAATACAGTACTTTTGTAAAATATATATATAATTACAAAAGAACTGTTCCCCCTTCTCTTTTATCGCTCAGCGGCAAGACTCTGGCAGTACCATATCCCTCGCCCAGTTATCCCATTTGACAGCGCCATCCCGTCTGCATTCAGTCAAACAAGCTACTGAGCTGGTCGTTTACCTGCAACATTAGCAAAAATGGTGAGCTACAGGCTCAGTAAGTTCAAACATGCAAGAAATAAAATCTCTATAAATAGTACTATTCATCGTGAATAGTCCGTTGACCACTATTCATATGTGAATAGTAACTTTGACCACTATTCATAAGTGAATAGTAACTTTGATCACTATTCATACGTGAATAGTAAGGTTGACCACACCACTGTATCACACTAGTACATCTACCGCAATGTTAGTGCTCTCACTAAACTGTCTTATGCTCAATTATGGCACAGTTTCAGTTTTAGGTCATTATCTTTCATTATGTTCTGGTTTTGAGCTCAGGTTGGCAGTACCATTTAAGTGCGCATGACTGGGAGCGGTACGTTAGTGCTGACCTCCACAGCCTTAATCTCATAGCCCCGAAGGCAAAATTGTACATGACTGGGAGCGGTACATCAGTGCTGACCTCCACAGCCTTATCTCATAGCCCCGAAGGCAAAAGTACCTCCCTATACGGAAGGCTGGTACGCCAGAAAGTGGTTTCATTACTGACTTTTTACACTTCTAACCCGGTGACTTCACATTGTCCCGTGGTTAGGAATGGTTCACATTTTAATTTTAGGTGAGTGAGTTTCATTAACCTCACTCTAGTGCCCGAAGCACAATTAACCATGTGTCCCATTCTTATGGTGCCCGTAGCACATTTCGTCTCTCTCTCTATTCTATCATAGTGCCCGTAGCACATATGTACCTAACTTATAGTTAGTACATTAAAGTTAGCACAATATTGCTATATGTTGCAGACAGGTAAATGTCTGAACTTACCTTATCAGACTGTTCCCTTTCTCTCTCTTGGATCTTGAATCGCCTTTCTTGTAGGCCGATTTTGGGATCCTACAGACAAAACCTTGTCTGTTAATTTCATTTCCGTTTATAGCTTTTATTTTTCATTAAAAAGCTTAAATAAATCCTATTTATAACTTTTTAGGTTTTATTTATTATTTTCACCGTTTTCCCCCAACTTTTGCAAAATTACGATTTTGCCCCAATATTTTGGCAAAATTGCAGTTTTACCCCTGACGGAATTTTATTGATCCAGACTGCATTTTTGGCTCTCAGGAACATTTCTGACTCTTTTCTAATCATTACCGGGTTCGTTTCTATTTTATTTCCACTTTTTGCTTTCTCGGCCCTCGGGAAGCACTATTCCGACCCTTACGTCGGTTTAGCGATTTTCTATCGTTTCGGAGCCTCAAATGAACGTTTCACTAGTATTTAAAATGTTCATCTAGACATTCCCGACCTAGGTCTCCGAGGCTCGGGTTTTCCGTTCCCGACTCGGACCTTTATTTCATTTACAAAAACGCCTCCCCCTCGGGGTCGGTTTTTCAATCTCACAAGCGTTTTATATTTTTAGGGGATGGGTTACTATTCACGAACCGCCCCTTAGGTTTTCCTTATTCACTTTTCCGTTAGGGACTCGGGTTTCCGTCCCGGCCCTAACTTTTATTTTAAATTCCTATTTTACCTCGAATGCCGTTTTTGAAATTTCGGCAGCATTTCGGCATAATTTTAAGGCTTCCGGCGTTAGGTACGCCTCGAACCGTATGTACCTGCCACGTACTATACCACAAGCCTATTTTTATGTAAAAGTTTTCCAAACTTTTACATAAAAACCCACAAAATTCCAATTCCACATTATCACCCACATAACAAAATTTTTTCACAATTTTACCCTTAATTTGGTTTCGGTTTTCACAACCAAACCGAAACAAATTTTGTCAAACTTTCACCACATTTTAGGCCATTCAAATGTCACGTTTTTAACACATTTTCAAGCCCATTTTCTTTGCATTTTCAACCAAATTTCCTAGGGTTTTTACCCTTATACAACCCACGGCCATTTAATGAAACACATGCCAAACATTTTTGTTTCATTCTTTCAATCACATTGCCATCATTTACACATTAAATTGCATGATTTAAATTAACCAAACATCACATAAAAGCATGCAAATTTTTCTTCCAAACCCTTAGGAAACTCACGGCCACATTATGTAATTCATACCAAAAATTTTTTTCAAGCTTTTCATAATGAAATACAAGCTTTATCCTTCACAAAATTAAACTTGGAAGCAAGTTAGAAATTAAACCACAAACTTTTCTCATTGGTTACTCAAGGTAACCCACGGATTTTCCCTTGAAAAACCAACAAAATTTCGGTTTTTTCTTTACACAATTTGCATGGTTTTCTTCCTTATTACATCCTTAACAAAACCCAACATCAATTCAATGGAAAACAACCAAAAATTTTCCATCTTTTTCTCACTATTCACCCACGGATTTTAAGAAGAAAACCCATGAAAAATTAAGTGAAAAAGGGAGTTACCTTGGTCTAATGCTTCCTTTATCTTCAAGGACTGTTTTGACACACTTTTTGTGAAGAAATTTTGAAGAACAAGCTTGGTTCTCCTTGGTTCACTCACGGCACAGCATGGAAGAAAACACTTAGAATTTTTTTGTTTGGTTTTTGCGTGGAAATGGACTTCGGCCACTTTATCAAAATGTTGCCGACTTAACCATGCAAGAAAGCCAATTAATTTGGCTCTAAACCAATGGAATTTTGACACCTTTCATGCCTAATTCTTTCTCCATTTTTCAAAAATTAAAAATGGTAATTTTTAGCCAAATCTTGGCCTTTAGATCAAAAGCTAAATGAATCATGGCCTTTCATTCCACCAACTACCATATTTCCTTCATTTATAATTCTTGATTTATGATGTCATAATTACAAAAGTAAAAGTTGACTTTGACTTTCACTATTCACATTAATTCGACTACTTTTTGACCGATGCCGGTTCGAGCCGAAATTTTCCTGAAATCGTCTCGGCGTGTTCCTGAGGTCTCCTGTGCAGTTGGATCAATTTAATCTGCTTCCGTTTGATCAAAATCAATCCCGGAAGTTTACCGTCTTTTATTGGCTCGGTTAGGGTTTTCAATGCCGATTTTGGCACCGTTTCACCCGTTTCAGCTCAGTGAATTTTTCCAACACTGAATTCTTACTCGTCAGTATTGTTAGAACATTTTCATATATTCTGAACAATATAAATACATTTATTTCACTCTTTAAATAGTACAAATTGTTATATACATACAATTGTACATTTTTCATCCGAGAACTGCCTGAATTTCCCGGTTGTCACATTATGAGTTTTAATTGTTGTTGGTTTATTGTATATGGGATCATGAGATATTTAACGATCTAAAAATTTTTATTGTTCCGCTGCGCCACTCTGATACGTTTTTACCGATTTTTTTTCCTACATTCGGGACCTCAAATGACTGTTTTACAAATTATGTAATCCTCCCTTATTTTCTTCTCGAGCTTAGGTTTTCGAGGGGGCTCGGGTTTCCGGTTCCCGACCCTACTTTTACCTCTCGTTTACCAAATTGCCCTTTGGGTGTTCTGAAAATTTCAGCAGCATTTCTGCTAAAATTCTAGGTTCCCGGCGTTTAGGAAATCCCTCGAAACCATCTATCCTATTCTACCCTGCCAAGTACTATACCACAAGCCTAATTTTACGTAAAAGTTACGAACCTTTTACGTAAAATTTCATCACAAAACTTGCTTATTTTTAATGGGATTTCAACCCGTCCTTTATCATTTTTAGGCCCGGTTTTATACTCAAATCACATATTACCATAACTTAACAAAACTTTCCCATTTTCTACTAAACTCATACACGGTTTTTCTTCAAAAACTATAAACAAAAATTTTTGTTTTATAACTCAAATTTTCCTTATTTGTTTTCCGCATTAACACATTCATTTTTCACCACAAAACCCTAACATAACTCTTCAAAACTTCACACATTATCCCACGGATTTACCTTAGAAATCAACCTCAAAATTGTGGTTTCATTTCCATTTTTCTTTCTTGTTTTCTACACAAAATCAACATCACATTTATCATACACAATCAACATAAAATCTCATATTTTTTCTTCCTTTCATTCCCAGGGTTTTGAATTGTAAAACAACACCAACATTTAGTGTTTTTCAATCTCATTTCATCTATTTCTTTCTTTCCATTTCCACATGATTTTCAACATAAAAAATCAAACAAATCAACATGAAAATTTCATCATTCCAAACCCTAATAAGCCCACGGTTTTGGTGAAGAAAAACACCCACAAACTAACTTTTCTTACTCATGATTTGACACTTGTTTTAATCATTCACCATTTACACACTTTCAAGCATAAATCAATGAAACAAAAACTGATTTTTCTCACTTCAAATCAGCCCATAATACACGGTTTTTCTTCATGAAAAACAAGAAGAAATGGTGCCAAAATAAAGGATTACCTTGCTTGCTTGATAACTTGAACCTTGTGATGAATTTTTCACTCTTTCTTGGCCAAATCTTGAAGAAATTTTTGAGCTTTCACTAAGTGCGATGCACGGCTTCTCTCATGGCTGAAAACCAGAATTTTTTCTGGTTTCTAAGTCCCCAAAACTGTGCATATAAACAGCCAAAAAGGAGGGACCAAATTGCAAAGAATTTAAGGGTATTTTAGCAAACTTTCGATGTAATTTTTCTACTCTTTAGGGGCTGTTTTGCAATTGAACAAAAATGGCCGTTTTTTTATCTGTTTTTGGCCCCAAAATCTGCCACCTTTCAACCCTAGAATCCTATAGAATTTTGCTTAAGCTCCCTTTGACTTTTTCTAGTTGACTTTGCATCTTAACCATTGATTTTTCTTGACTTTAAACCCTAGCCCTTGGATTGGAATGTATCCTTACATCTATTCAAAGGCAAACACTCGATGTTTGACTTCTTATATATATTTGGTGTCAAACCAAAGATTTTTACACCGAAATCGTGTAGACGATTTCCTGAGGCTGTCCGCGTGATCGGTTTTCCTTATTTCGCTCCGGTTTACCTAAAAATCAATACCGTAAGTATTTCACCTTTTAGTGGTTTACAGTATATTTTCAAAATTTTTGAAACCAAAAAGGCATAATTCGTCTAATTTCAGTTCGGTAAAATTTCCCGTTTCTGAGCACACTCTTGTCTGCACTATCCGAACATCTCTGTGCATTCTAAATAATATTAAAACATATATTTTACAGTTTTTCACATGAAAATCATAGAGTACACAAATTATACAAAATTTCTAGAAGCAGTAAAATTTTGCGATTATGACATTTCAGTCCTCGAAACCGAGGGGCCCGCTGTGACGTCTCGCCCTACGTAGGGTTAAACATTACTATTACAGTCAGCTACTGTCGCCAATTGCGTGTGATGATCAGGAAATATGTAGTATCAAGAAATTGGTTAAAATGACATTTTCTTGATACGAAACTGATATATTTAGACTCAGGATGCCCAAATTAGTCAATCAGGCACCTAACACGTTTTTCGAGATGGGGTCACACAGATCCCGAAACCTGATCGAGATGACCTCGAATGAAGTTGAAACTGATAAATTTGGATTCAGCACGTCCAAATTAGTCAGTATAGCCTATTTGTATGCTCAAATTAGCTAATTGAGCACAAAGGTAATTTTTGATCGAGAATTCACAGTACCGGAAACTGGTCAAGATGACCTCAGATGAAAATAAAACTGATATATTTGGATTCATGATGCCCAAATTAGTCAGGATAGCCCATGTTGAAATTTTGGACGAAAAATTATATAAAGGGTGAAAAATCAGAAATTTCAAAAATAAGCCCATAACTTTCTCTTATTTTCTCTTTCCTCCCCTTACCCGAAAATGAACAGTAACCGACCATCGGAAACGGTGTCTGTTTTCGACACCGCCGGTGTCATCGGAAAGCTCTCACCGAGCTGAGTCTAACGGTGGGTCGACTCGACGGAACGGCCGCCGCATGCCGCCGCACGCGCCGCTCGAATGCCGCCAGAGCCGAGAAATTCGACCGGTGATATCGCCGCCGTGACCGTGGTTTTCGAGGGAATTTTCCGGCGATAGGGGCCTCCAAACATGAAATTGAGGCTACCAATGGATTCCTCTCGTAGAGTTCTTCAAGATGGGCTACTCATTTGCCACCGTCGCCGCCGTCAACTGACGGTCAACGGCGAGTCAACGCCGGTCAATGGCGGTCAACGCCGGTCAACGGCAACCGGATACCAAAAATTTAAGAATGGCCCGTTGGCCTATTTTCGATGTTCCGGACACATCCGCGATGTCAGAATTGCAAGACGGAGTCTCAAAGGCAAAGAACGGAGAATTAAAGTTTGTCCGCGCGAAATCGAACAGTTCGTTCGATCGCCAGTGGAACGATTCCGGTAGTGACTTCGGTCCCTCCATTCCTGAAATTAATGTTTTTGGAATGAGTATATATGAATTATGTATTCTGCATTATGAAATTGTAAGAAAAATGGACTATGTGTATGGAAAATAGTCAAATGAGAAAAAGTGAAAAATGTAAAGATTTTTACGTAAAAAGTTGAGTTTTTATGAAAAAATATAGGCTCTGGTATAGTATGTGGTAGAATAGAACTAGGTTAGATGGTTTCGAGGCGTTTCCTAAACGCCGGGAACCCAAAAATTAACCAGAAATGCTGCCGAAATTTTGAAAACGGCACAGAAGAGTATTTTAAGAACCGAAGGGTAAAAAACGTGGTCGGGATGGAAACCCGAGCCCTTTCAGTGACCTAGACCCGAGAAAGAGCATTAACGCTCGAGAGTCAGAATAGTACCACCCGAGAGTCGGTAAATAGTAAACCAAGAAATTATGGTAAATAAGGCCGTAAAAAAATTTAGTAAAGCTCAAGAAAAATTATTTGATGATTTTTGAGCTTAGAAGATCCAGTTTAAGCAATAAAATGAGAATGATATGACTCAAAGACCTATTAGGGGCAAAATGGTAATTTTACCAAAAGTTAGCAGAAAAGTTATAAATTGGATATTAGATCCTTAAATTTATGATCGAGAAATGAAACGTAGAATTTTTACGTTTTATTAAGTTTTATACATGCAAGAAGCATAGAAAATAACCGTTGTTATTTCGGTTATAGGGATTCGCGCCAGACGATATGAAGAGACGTCTGCGGACCAAGGAAGCGAGAAAAGAGATGCTAGCAAGTATTTGTAAGTTCAAACATTTAATTGACTGCAACATAAATGAACTGGTCATGTTATGTGTTATGTGTTCTATGTAGTAAGTTCGAATATTTAATTGACTGCAATATGAATAGACTATTATGTCTAAGTATGATATGTGGTAAGTACAGATATTTAATTGTCTACTCACGAATGGACTTACCATAGAGTTGTGATATATATATATACATTTAAGCTATTCAGTTTGTGACATGATACTAACATGTTCACGAGAATAGTAAGCAAGATCAGAAACAGAAAAGAGGAATAAGATAAGTCAGATAATAAGACTTAAAAGTTAAGGTTGGCGTACCGGCCTCCCCAATTGTGAGGTTCCCAGATAGTCTCCACCCCAAAAGTGTGGCGCTGCCTCGTTAATAATGAGGTAGTTTATGGCTTAACTTCCTGCCTCCACCCCAGAAGTGTGGCGCTGCCTCGTTAATAATAAGGTAGTTTATGGCATGACTTACTACCTATAAGGTCAGTAGTCCAGAGATGACCTTAGGGTTGATCGGTGGGTCGCTCCCCTGATCCTCTATTGGTCTGCGCGCACCAGGTACGTCCAACCATGGGCCCACAAGTGAAAGATTAAGCAAGATAAAGTAAAGCAAAGAAAAGAACAGAAAGTAAAGTAAAGTAAAGAAAAGCTAAGAAAAGCTAGAAGAAGAAAGAATGAAAGTAAACAAGCATAATGCCACTAATATGTGTGCATATGCTTAGCAAGAAAAGAAAAGAAGAAGAAAAGTATGACATGAAAGAAAGAATGAAAGTAAACAAGCATAATGCGACTAACATGTGTGCATATGCTATGTTATGCATATATTGATATGCATAAGTCAGTTATACAATTTTAAGTGTATATGTGATGTTTAAGCATACATTAAGTATGTTGTGTTTAAGTTGATATGTGTATACAATATTTTGTATAATGTTGAGTATGTTATGCTTAAGATGTTAAGCATATATCCTGTATGTTATGTTTAAATTATGTTATGCTAAAAGAACATTGAGATTGTTCTCTCAATGTTAGAATATGTTATATATGAAGTTGAAAGTAAAGTATAATGTATGTTCATGCTCTGATACCACCTGTGACGGCCTGCCCTACGTAGGGTTAAACAATACTATTACAGTTAGCTACTGTTGTCAATTGCAATAGACTGTAACCACTTGGGTCGTCTGCAACTTACTTTTAACTTGCTTCTAACTTATTCTGATACCATCTATAACAGCTGGTATCTTACTTTTAACATACTTTCTTTAACATGCTTACTCTAACTTCTCATTTGAACATGAAAATATGGAATAAATTTTTTTTTTCTTTTCTTAAACTTTACTTGGAAACTGTACCGTTGTAAAATATTTACTATAATAAACATTTTACATTGCCTTAACTTCACAGGTGGTATCAGAGCAAGGTTTATGATGGCTCTAGTTTAGAGTACCACCTGTTGTCACATGTGGTATCAGAGCAAGGTTTACGATGGGTCTAGTTTAGAGTACCACCTGTTGTCACAGGTAGTATCAGAGCAGGTTGACCATATCCCTCCTGGCACGATGCAATCCAGTTCGCCATCCAAGTAAGTTAGTTTATTTTGAATTTAGTAAATATTTAGTTATTGAAAATAAACCTTTTGTAAGGATATGACGATGAGATAATAAGATCATAAGTATAGGCATTAATTTCCTGTACGAGTTTC
Source organism: Antiaris toxicaria (assembly GCA_035233585.1). Lineage (NCBI taxonomy): Eukaryota > Viridiplantae > Streptophyta > Magnoliopsida > Rosales > Moraceae > Antiaris > Antiaris toxicaria. The sequence continues at coordinate 52,326,713 of CP141153.1, forward strand.
AAGGATAGATAGTACTTTTACTTTAGCATTCCATGGGAATGCAGGATTGGTTTTATGCTATGCCATTGAGATGATTCTCTGGCTGTGCTCCATTGATTAAGGTAACTGGGTCCTTTTGGCTATTAGCACTTTCCGGGAAATGCTCTCGTGTGTACCAGGATCCTTGTGACCAGGATTAGCGCTTAACTGGATCAAGTTTCGCTATACTACGATTGAGTGATTCTCTTGGAAGAGTCCAGCATTAACCCCAGTTTCCTCATGGGCAAGCGAGGTGTCATTTTCAACATTGCCTATGTTCCCTAGAATTGTTGATATATAGAAAGAAAGAATAGTTGGTATATATAAAGAAAGTAGATGTACAAGGCTATGATATATATAGCCTTTATGTTATATTGAAATGTTGAAATAACATGTAAATGTTGTGAAATGATATGTATAAGTGATGAACAAAGATGAAATGAAATCTTTGTACCCCTACTTGACTTAATTTTCGAGGACGAAAATTTTATAAGGAGGGGTGAATGTGATGATCAGGAAATATGCAGTATCAAGAAATTGATTAAAATGACATTTTCTTGATACGAAACTGATATATTTAGACTCAGGATGCCCAAATTAGTCAATCAGGCACCTGACACGTTTTTCGAGATGGGGTCACACAGATCCTGAAACCTGATCGAGATGACCTCGAATGAAGTTGAAACTGATAAATTTGGATTCAGCACGTCCAAATTAGTCAGTATAGCCTATTTGTATGCTCAAATTAGCTAATTGAGCACAAAGGTAATTTTTGATCGAGAATTCACAGTACCGGAAACTGGTCAAGATGACCTCAGATGAAAATAAAACTGATATATTTGGATTCAGGACGCCCAAATTAGTCAGGATAGCCCATGTTGAAAGTTTGGACGAAAAAGTATATAAAGGGTGAAAAATCAGAAATTTCAAAAATAAGCCCATAACTTTCTCTTATTTTCTCTTTCCTCCCCTTACCCGAAAATGAACAGTAACCGACCATCGAAAACGGTGTCCGTTTTCGACACCGCCGATGTCATCGGAAAGCTCTCACCGAGCTGAGTCCAACGGTGGGTCGACTCGACGGAACGGCCGCCGCATGCCGCCGCACGCGCCGCTCGAATGCCGCCGGAGCCAAGAAATTCGATTGGTGATATCTCCGCCGTCCGGCCACCGTTTGCCACGAAACCGGTCCCAAAAGTTTCGTGGTGAAGAGAGGAGCAAAACCCATGCCACCGATCGTCTCAACACCGGCGGAATCGCGCCGCCCAAGCTTCGAAAAAGTCGGTGAAACGCCGCCGTGGAGCCGCCGTCGAAACGCCCGATTCCGGCCGAGTTGAAGTGTGCCGTTGGTGCAGAAATAACCGCAGGGCTGAGGGGAGCAAAAGCCCTCAACCAATTTTGGGAAAAAGGTCCGGCACAGTGGAGTTCCACCGTCGCCGACGTGACCGTGGTTTTCGAGGGAATTTTCCGGCGATAGGGGCCTCCAAACATGAAATTGAGGCTACCAATGGATTCCTCTCGTCGAGTTCTTCAAGATGGGCTACCATTTACCACCGTCGCCGCCGTCAACCGACGGTCAACGGCGAGTCAACGACGGTCAACGCCGGTCAACGGCGACCGGAGACCAAAAATTTAAGAATGGCCCGTTGGGCTATTTTCGATGTTCCGGACACATCCGCGACGTCAGAATTGCAAGACGGAGTCTCAAAGGCAAAGAACGGAGAATTAAAGTTTGTCCACGCGAAATCGAACAGTTCGTTCGATCGCCAGTGGAACGATTCCGGTAGTGACTTCGGTCCCTCCATTCCTGAAATTAATGTTTTTGGAATGAGTATATATGAATTATGTATTCTGCATTATGAAATTGTAAGAAAAATGGACTATGTGTATGGAAAATAGTCAAATGAGAAAAAATGAAAAATGTAAAGATTTTTACGTAAAAAGTTGAGTTTTTACGTAAAAATATAGGCTCTAGTATAGTATGTGGTAGAATAGAACTAGGTTAGATGGTTACGAGGCGTTTCCTAAACGCCGGGAACCCAAAAATTAAGCAGAAATGCTGCCGAAATTTTGAAAACGGCACAGAAGAGTATTTTAAGAACCGAAGGGTAAAAAACGTGGTCGGGATGGAAACCCGAGCCCTTTCAGTGACCTAGACCCGAGAAAGAGCATTAACGCTCGAGAGTCAGAATAGTACCACCCGAGGGTCGGTAAATAGTAAACCAAGAAATTATGGTAAATAAGGCCGTAAAAAAATTTAGTAAAGCTCAAGAAAAATTAGTTGATGATTTTTGAGCTTAGAAGATCCAGTTTAAACAATAAAATGAGAATGATATGACTCAAAGACCCATTAGGGGTAAAATGGTAATTTTACCAAAAGTTAGCAGAAAAGTTATAAATTGGATATTAGATCCTTAAATTTATGATCGAGAAATGAAACGTAGAATTTTTACGTTTTATTAAGTTTTATACATGCAAGAAGCATAGAAAATAACCGTTGTTATTTCGGTTATAGGGATTCGCGCCAGACGATATGAAGAGACGTCTGCGGACCAAGGAAGCGAGAAAAGAGATGCTAGCAAGTATTTGTAAGTTCAAACATTTAATTGACTGCAACATAAATGAACTGGTCATGTTATGTGTTATGTGTTCTATGTAGTAAGTTCGAATATTTAATTGACTGCAATATGAATAGACTATTATGTCTAAGTATGATATGTGGTAAGTACAGATATTTAATTGTCTACTCACGAATGGACTTACCATAGAGTTGTGATATATATATATATACATTTAAGCTATTCAGTTTGTGACATGATACTAACATGTTCACGAGAATATTAAGCAAGATCAGAAACAGAAAAGAGGAATAAGATAAGTCAGATAATAAGACTTAAAAGTTAAGGTTGGCGTACCGACCTCCCCAGTTGTGAGGTTCCCAGATAGCCTCCACCCCAGAAGTGTGGCGCTGCCTCGTTAATAATGAGGTAGTTTATGACTTAACTTCCTGCCTCCACCCCAGAAGTGTGGCGCTGCCTCGTTAATAATAAGGTAGTTTATGGCATGACTTACTACCTATAAGGTCAGTAGTCCAGAGATGACCTTAGGGTTGATCAGTGGGTCGCTCCCCTGATCCTCTATTGGTCTGCGCACACCAGGTACGTCCAACCACGGGCCCACAAGTGAAAGATTAAGCAAGATAAAGTAAAGCAAAGAAAAGAACAGAAAGTAAAGTAAAGTAAAGAAAAGCTAAGAAAAGCTAGAAGAAGAAAGAATGAAAGTAAACAAGCATAATGCCACTAATATGTGTGCATATGCTTAGCAAGAAAAGAAAAGAAGAAGAAAAGTATGACATGAAAGAAAGAATGAAAGTAAACAAGCATAATGCGACTAACATGTGTGCATATGCTATGTTATGCATATATTGATATGCATAAGTCAGTTATACAATTTTAAGTGTATATGTGATGTTTAAGCATACATTAAGTATGCTGTGTTTAAGTTGATATGTGTATACAATATTTTGTATAATGTTGAGCATGTTATGCTTAAGATGTTAAGCATATATCCTGTATGTTATGTTTAAATTATGTTATGCTAAAAGAACGTTGAGATTGTTCTCTCAATGTTAGAATATGTTATATATGAAGTTGAAAGTAAAGTATAATGTATGTTCATGTTCTGATACCACAGTTGGCATCAGACATGTTCTGTCCAAAAGGTATGAGTTAGTATTTTGTCATGAATGTATGTTTGAACTTATTGAGCCTGTCGCTCACAAGTTTGTTTATGTTGCAGGTAAGCATCCTGCACGAAGATAAGACAAGTGATGGATGACGGATGGGTTCTGCATATGCCAAGGGACTGGGTGAGGGTTATGGTACTACTATGAGTCTTCCGCTGAGCTGTTTAAAAGAGTATTAAAATGATGTTTTATAATGTAAATGAAGTTAAGGCAATGTAAAATGTTTATTATAGTAAATATTTTACAACGGTACAGTTTCCAAGTAAAGTTTAAGAAAAGAAAAAAAAATTTATTCCATATTTTCATGTTCAAATGAGAAGTTAGAGTAAGCATGTTAAAGAAAGTATGTTAAAAGTAAGATACCAGCTGTTATAGATGGTATCAGAATAAGTTAGAAGCAAGTTAAAAGTAAGTTACCGACGACCCAAGTGGTTACAGTCTATTGCAATTGGCAACAGTGGCTGACTGTAATAGTATTGTTTAACCCTACGTAGGGTGGGCCGTCACATTGCGATAGACTATAACCACTTGGGTCGTCGGCAACTTACTTTTAACTTGCTTTTAACTTATTCTGATACCACCTTTGACGACTGGCATCTTACTTTTAACCTACTTCGTTTAACATGCTTATTTTAACTTCCTATTCAAACGTGAAAATTGGGGATAATTTTTTTTTCTTTTTTAAAACTTTAAACTTGCAAATCGTATCATGGTAAAATATTTACTAAAGTAAATATATTATCGTAACTTGATATACATCATAAAACATCATTTTAACATTCTTTTCATTACTCTTTTAAATAGCTCAGTGGAAGACTCATAGCAGTACCATAAGCCTCGCCCAGTCCCTTGGCACATGCAGATCTCGTTCGTCATCCATCACTTGTCTTATCGTCATGCAGGATGCTTACCTGCAACATAAACAAACTTGTAAGCGATAGGCTCAATAAGTTCAAACATACATTCATGACATATAGAAATTCATACCATATAGTACAAGGTAATTCTGATACCTACTGTAGCCATGAAACATTGCATATCATATACTGTATATTTCTTAACATTCATACTTATCACACATAACCTTATAAACATACTTGTACATATCTGAACACACTTTACATCATAATCCTACTTTCACACTTAGTATCGTAAACATACTTAATGTACTTTATACGTACTTAACATCATAAACATACTTTTGTATTTATCATGCTTTAATCTCATATACACACTTTCATACTTGAACCTTGTGAACTGACTGTAACGTCGTGAACATATTTAACATACTTGGCATCATGAACATGCTTTTATACTTAACATACTTGAAACATCGTAGTCATACTTGGATATACTTGAACATCGTAAACATAGCTTATTTAACGTATGCTACACATCGTAAACATAACATATATATCATACTTATTATCGTGAAAATACTTTCACATTTAACATAATAAATGTACTTGTCATGCTGAAATACATAAAACATCGTAAATGTACTTAAGCATAGCATCGTAAATTATACTTACGTATACTTAAATATCCTTAACGTCATAAACATACTTTCATACATACAAACATTGCATACACGTATCGTTTATTATTTAGACATTCATATTTAAATATAACATGCATATGTATCATCATATAGAGCATACTTAACACAATATGATTAACTTACGTTTATTAACTTATGCGTAATAGTTATAACATATCATATTTTTAACAAGAACGTTAGTCATGTTATACTTGCTTATTACCATGAGTAGTACTATTCACTATAAATAGTAACTTTATAATGTTATGTTTGCTTAACATTAATACTTAAACATATTTAACATCATTCATACCATCTCTGACAGGACATATATGATACCAATTATGACATCAAAATATTAACACAACATATATCATACATTACTTTAGATTTTATACTTAACGTATATAATATTTAAAACATACTTATACATACTTTTTATCATAACCATACATGATATAATACACACCGTGAGTACACTTTCATACTTAACATGCTTTAAACCTACTTAATATCCTGAACGTACTTGCATTCTTGACATGCTCTAAACATACTAAATATCTTGAACATACTTTTGTGCTATCCTCTACGATTTACTTAACATTAAACTTCCAAATCCGGGATGTACTACCAATTGGAAGCCCTATAATAACTGAACAGAATTTCATACTTATCATTGTAATAATTTAAACATAGCATATTGATCATAAGCTTAACATCATAAATATAACATACTTGACACACTTGTTATTGTGAAAATACTCTCACATTTAACATCATGAATACACTTATCATACTTAAATACATAAAACTTTGTAAATATACTTAAGCATCGTAAATACACTTACGTATGCTTAAATATCCTTAACATCAAACATAACATGGATCATTAACATAATAAATAATATGCATTGCTTTTGTATTACTACTAACTATGAATAGAAACTTTGACCATGAACAGTACTGTCTACTGTGAACAGTACTGTTGACCATGAATAGTGACTTTGATTCCATTGGTATTCGTAATACTAGTATATCTTATGTTCGTTTATGGACTGTATATTTTTATTTTTATTTTCTTGAGTCTTTATCTTTCATTACGTTCTGGTTTTTGGGTCCCATAATTGATCATACCATAGTGTGTGCATAACTGAGAGGGACTCTGGGGAGCAACCCACTGGCCAATCCTCCACAGTTTACATAACATTAGACTTCCAAACCTGGGACGTACCACCATTGGTTTGGAGTCCTATTATAACTTGTAACTAAAATCTGAGAAACCTCCGCCTGTGTGGGAGGCCGGTACGCCAATACTGATTTAATTACTGAGTTTCTGGTGGTTCCTGACCGATGGCATTTATGCTGCCTCCTGGGTCTGGAACTCTTTAAATTATTCTATAGTTTATATTGTAGTTTTCTTAAAATGTTATCTCTTATGTTAGTGTGCATACGGCACCTGACTACTAAATTCCTGTCATCTCTATCACCTAAGCATACTGAGTAAATTCATGCTGTAAACAGAGAAATGTCTGAACTTATAAAATATGACACATAAACATAAACATGTCAAGTCAATTTACGTTCGACTTAGACGTAACACATGGTTCATAACATTCAAATCATAGTATGTTAGCACTAAAACTGCATATAAAACACATAAACATGACCAGTCCATTTATGTTGCAGACAAGGAAATATTTAAACTTACATGCTACGTATAAAACACATAACACATAAACATGTCAAGTAAGTTCATGTTGCAGAAAATTAAATACCCGAACTTACTGTATATAACACTTAAACATAAAAGTCAATTCATGTTTGACTTAGACCTAACACATAAACATCCAACGTTTAAAGCTTCAGTCTTATTATTTTGCTGATTCATGTCTTTCTTTACTATCTTTCATATGGTTCCGACTAGGGGGCATTATCATTGTCTCCATGGTCTGGAACACTACTCATATCTTTCTTTCATTGTGTGTATTTTATCAAATACACCTTTGTGCATATAACACCTTACATATATACTTTACATTTCATACATAATATATAAACATATTACATAATTTCATGTAACAGAAAATAAAATGTCTGAACTTACTACATATAACACGTAGAAATATACATGTCAAGTCAATTTACATTGGACTTAGACATGACACATAGTTCATAACATAATAGTTGTTAGGCACACTTTGGTGCATATAGCACTCACACATATAACTTTTATATAACATGTGAACATAGACATAACATGTCAAGTTATGCTGTAATCAACTAAATGCTTAAACTTGCAACATATAACACATAAAAGTCTATACATGTCGCAGACATAGAAATATTTGAAGCTTGCCACATATGACACTCAGACATAATAGTCTATTCATGCTGCATTCAATTAAATGTTTGAACTTACTGCTACTTTTGCTCGTATCTCCTTTCTTGCTTCCTTGGTCCGTAGACGTCCCTTTATTGCGTCTGTATCAGATTCTTATAACCGAAATAATTACGGTTATTTTCGTTACTTAAATCATACATAAAGCTTAATAAAACGTAAAAATTCTTTGTTTCATTACCCAATCATGAATTAGGGGTCTAATATCCCATTTATAATTTTTCTGTCAACTCCTGTCAAAAATTATGATGAATATTAATTTTGACGTGAACAGTAACTTTGACCGTGAATAGTACTATTCATAATGAATAGTATCTTTGCCCTGATCATGAATCTTGTCATTTTAATACTTAAACTAGATTTTCTAAGTCCATAAATCATAAAATAATAAACTTAAAGGCTTAATGACCCTTTTCAGACCTTTCTAAAATTTTTGGTCAAAAGGACCATTTTACCCCTAACGGGCCTTTGGGCCGTAAAATCTTTACTTTAATGTTTTAATGGGATTTTCTAAATCCAAAAGTCATAAATTCATTTTTCTTAAGCCTTTTTGAGCTTTTTCAACCTTAATTGTCGAAATGCTCGGGTCACTATTCACCGACCCTCGGGTGGCGCTATTCTAACCCTCGGTCGTTAATCCTTTATTTTTCGGGCCTAAGTCACCGAGAGGGCTCTGGTTTCCATCCCTACCATATTTTTACCATTCGGTTCCTAAAATACCCCTTTGTGCGGTTTTTGAAATTTCGACAGCATTTCCGCATAGTTTTTGGTTCCCGGCATTTAGGAAACATCTTGAAACCATCTAACCTAATTCTATTCTACCACGTACTATAACAGAGGCCTATATTTTTACGTAAAATTCAAATTTTATGTAAAAATCTTTACATTTTTCACATTTTCTTATATGACTATTTTTCATACACATAGTCCTTTTTTTTTTTTACAATTTCACATGTAAAAGTATATAATTAATACATAATCATTCCAAATCGTAAATTTAGGAATAAGGGACTGAAATCACTATCGAAATCGTCCCATCGGTGATCGAACGAACCATTCGGTTTCATGTGCACAAACTTTTTTTCTTCGTTCTTCGCTTTTGAAATTTCGTCTTGCAATTCCGATGCCACGGATGTGTCTGGAACGTCAAAAATAGGCCAACGGGCCATTCTTCAATTTTTGGGGTCAGGGTCGCCGTTGATAGGTGTTGACCACCGTTGACCGGCATTGATCGCCGTTGACCGACGTTGATCGGTGGCAGTTTGGGCCAAGCTTGGTACCAAAACGTAGATCTCGATGTGAAGAACACATTGGTGGCGTCAATTTCACTAATTGAAGCTCAAAAGTACGACGACAGGGGCAAGCTTCAATCTCGACTTTCCCGATGTTTTTGCCCAAAATTGGCTTAGGGCTTTTGATTTACATGAAATTCTGAGCATTTTGATACCCACCTCATCACTCAACTCCACCGGAATAGTGAGATTCGACGGCAGCGATGACGAAGCTTCGGGCGGCGTGATCTGAGGGCCGTTGAGCTGAAACACCCCCTGGGTTTTGTTGTACTCTTCACCCAGAGTCCATTGGGACCAGAATCGTGTTGATCAGACGTTGGACGACCAAGAAATCGACGTTTGAAAATTCCAACTATCGTAACCTTCGGGCAGCGCGTGCAGCATCCTCCGACGGCCGTTCCGTCGCGTCGACCCACCGTTGGACTGAGCTCAGTGAGAGCTTTCCTATGGCGCCTGCGATGTCGAAAACGGACACCGTTTCCGATAGTTGGTTACTGTTCATTCGTGGGGGTGTGGGAGGAAGAGAGAGAGAGGAAAAATATGGGAGACTGTTTGGCAATTTCTGATTCCCCCTTTTTATACCTTTTTTTTTGTCCAAAATTTCAACATGAACTATACTGACTAATTTGGGCGTGCTGAACCCAAATATATCAGTTTTATTCTCATCTGAGATCATCTTGACCAGTTTCTGGTACTGCAAATTCCCGATCAAAAATTACCTTTGTGCTCAAGTAACTAATTTGAGCATACAAATAGGCTATACTAACTAATTTGGATGTGCTGAATCCAAATTTATCAGTTTCAACTTCATTTGAGGTCATCTCGACCAGTTTTCGGGATATGTGTGATCCCATCTCGAAAAACGTGTCAAGTGCCCGATTGACTAATCTGGGCGTCCTGAGTCTAAATATATCAGTTTCAGGTCGAGAAAAGGTCGTCTTAACTCTCATCTCGATACTGCGTACCTCTCAACAAAAATCTACATGTTGTGCTCAAATGTCTAATTTGAGCATGTTGATTCTAAATATATCAGTTTTGTATCAAGGAAATGTCATCTTGGCCAATTTCTTGATACTACATGTTTCCTAGTCAAAATTTACATTTTATGCTCAATTGACTAAATTGAGCATACTGAATCTAAATATATTAATTTTATATTAAGAAATGGTCATCTTGACCAATTTCTTGATACTGTGTATGACATACACACGTACACACATAAAATCACTGCATTTCACATTTTAAACACGAATTTCATCGTGTACATTCCATATACTAATTTTTCTGAGAATGATGAAATTTCTCGGTTGTCACGCCTGCGGCCATTTAAGGGGGAGAATATTAAAAAATTTAGTTGATGGCATGTGATGGAAGTATCACATTTTTTAATCAATGTGTCATAACTTACCCCTTATTTTAATGCTACTTTTTCGGGTTTTTGTACAGCTAAAAATAGTTGGTTTTTCAGCCAAGGCACATGGTTTTTGAGGGGCAAAATTCATTTGCATTTGCCTCTCTTCGCAGTCCAATTTCTGTTGTTCGGTATCCGCCCCTTTTTTGGTAGTGTTCTAGTTTTCACTCAGAATTGGATTTTCCGAATCTGATTTTTATACTAATAATTTTTATTTGGTTTATACTGTCTAAGAGCCCATTCTATACCAGTTTACTATTCATTTTCTATACTGTGGTTGTGTCTATACTGTGTTGTCCTTGCGCACGCATAACGAGGCGTTCTCGTGCGAAATTTTCAACATAGTCTCTCTTGACTAATTTAGACATGCTGATTTCAATTTTATCAGTTTTACGTCCATCTGAAGTCATCTAGACCAGTTTTCAGGATCTATGTGATCCTATATCAAAAAACGTATCAGGTGCCCGATTGACTAATTTGGGTGTTCTGAGTCTAAATATATCAGTTTCGGGGCGAGAAAAGGTCATCTTGCCCCTTTTCCCGATACTACGTATCTCCTAAACTAAAATTTTCGTTTTGTGCTCAATTGACCACATTGAGCCTACTAACAGTTAATATATCAATTTTAGGTCAGATTAAGGTTGTCTCGGCTATTAATCTGGCACTGCGTTTTTTACTATTCACTGTTTCCAACTTAACTGACTAGTCTGAGTGTTTTGACTCTGATTTTGTCAGTCTCTGGGTGAGAAGAGGTCATTCAGACCATTTTCTCGATACCGTACCCTTGTTAGGGTTATTTATCGCTATTATGCTCAGATGTTCGGTCCGAGCATTCTGGTGATCTATTTGCCAGTCTTGTGTCAAGAAATGGTCGTTCGGACCAATTTCCTGACACTACATGTCTAATACATTCTTACACACAATAAGGTAGACCGGGTTCACTGTCGGTCACCCCTTTCACTAAATGAATAGTAATTAAACAGTGCCGTACCAGTCTAATCTATTCAACTGGAACATACATTGTATTTTTCAACTTAACTACTCATTGTATAGTTGTTAGGTTTCACGCATTATAAGAGTCTTTATAGCGGCTCTCTACTCGATACACGGCCTTCTACACGGGCTCTTACACTGGTGTGTACCTGACCGTGCTACACTATACGATCATGGTCACTCACATGGCCTATTACACTTCAACAGCCCGAATAGTACATGGCTATTTACACAACCATGTACCTGAACTGTTACTCAAGTTTGCACTAAAAGACATCAAATTATTTCCATTTTATTCCTTAATATCTTGTTACATGGTAAGTAGGTGCCATGAAAATGCCGGTCATTACAGATACTATCATAGTCAACGAGCTCTAATATGACCAAATCAGTGTACAGCTCTTGGTCGGCAACAATTACTGATACATTACGTAGCCAGTAATCGGACAACAATACCTCACCAGATGGCAAGGTGGTTTTAAGCACTTATCCAATTCTATCCTTAAGATGGCCAATTCTTTTAGCAAAAGCATGTAAGGAAAATGAATGTGATGCACCCGAATCAAACAGTACATATGCAAAGATTTTGGCAACAGGGAGCTAACCTATCACCACATTTAAGGTACGTACCTCAACATCCTCATCAGTGTAAAGCAAAACGTGAGCATTGGTACTGGGTGTATCCTCCAATCGACCGTCTAAATCTGGGGTCCTTCTAGCTTAGGTTGCATAGTATGTACTTGACTGGCCGCTTGCTTAGGTTGAAAGAGTCCAGGTTGGTACTGCCTGTTGGACGTGCAGTTCCGGGCAAAGTGGCCTTCTTTGCCACATATGTAGCAAACATTCATGCCAAACTTACATTCTCCCCGATGCAGCTTCCCATATTTGGGGCATGCCGGTCGACTCTAGCTGACATTCTAATCATGTCTTTATTGGGTGTTCCAGACGTTCTGGTTCTAGTTTTCATTAGGGTTTCCTTTCCGCTTGTTCGAGTTTGATTGGTTTTGGTTACCACCCTGACCAGGTTTAACCCTGGTTAGGCTTGCTACTTTGGCTTGCCTGACTATTTTTCTGAGTCTGCTTAGCTAGCTCCCTTTCCTTTTTTCTGTCTTCCCAAGCCTTGGTTAGCTCTTCTTTTACTCAAGCCAATCGATGCTCAGCTCGTATTGCTCGGCTCACATAGTCTGCTATTGTGTTGGGTGGGGTCTCACCAATCTCTACTGATGTGGTAATATCAGGTTGGAACATATCAATCATTCTCCGTACCTGCTCTCTCTCTGTCGGCACTAAGTATAGGCATAATCGGCCAATCGATCAAACGTGTGGCAAGCTTTGGCTACTGTTATCTCTCCTTGCCTCAAATCATCAAACTCTCTCTGTTGCACTTGAAAGGTGTCGAGGTTGAAGAACTTTTGTTTAAATTCTTCCAATAAGTCATTCCATGTCATCCTCCTAACATCTCTCTGCATCCTTATCATTTCCCACCAGTACCGTGCATCCTTTTTCAGCATGTAGGAAACATAAAGAACCATTTCTTGGTCTGAGAGGTTCATAAATTTAAAGATCATCTGAATTGAAACCAACCATTCTTTAGCTTCTAGTGGGTCTATTGAACCCTCAAACGCTTGTAGTTTCATCCTTCTAAACTGCTCGTATAATGGCTCCTGATTACCTATCAGTTGGGCTTGGGTACGTATAATCATTTCGGGTGTAGCTGGCACCGGTAGTGTAATTGGTTCTACAGACGGTTGGGGTTCAAGTGTTGGTGTTTGGGGTGGAAGCGTGTGAGGTAGAGGAGTTTTGCCTCTAGGAGCCTCTCTTATATTCCTTTGTCCTACCAGTTCCTGTAACCTCTGATTCTCTTGTTCTTTGGTGTCAAGTTGGGCTTAAATGTTAGTGAGTAAGGTGGTAAACTCGACCTCTCAGTCTACTCTAACGATTGAAGCGCATGTGCGAACCATGTTGCTGTGTTCTATCTATTACAACAATAGTGACATGGTTTAGTGCTCATGAAAAGAGATAATAATTAAATTAAATACTATCTTACTTGGACTGTGTAGGAGCAAATACTTGAAATATCATGGAAGGTCGATAGAAGAACTGCCTTGCGCTCTAATACCAACTCTTGTTAGTGACCCAACTCACCTAGGCCATTAACTGCTTTCTTTTCTTCTTACTCTTACGTATCATAATCTCATTTTATAAATTGCAGAAATGTGTTTGAAACCTCACTTTTAAATTTAATAATTTATGTGAGAAAACTATAGATTTTTTTTAATACATATATAAGTCCTAAAATACATCTGTTCTTGATCCTTGTAATACATTGTATATACACTTTACATTCATACTATTCTATTTCTTTACATTTCATACAATCTTCTAGCAGTCGGAAAAGTAGCGGGCCCACTTCCCTATCCATGATAGTCTGTCTGCCAGTCCATCAAGTATTTTTTTCATTTTGCTAGCTGCTTACTCTTATCACCTACACCACAAACAAACTAGTGAGCTAGAGCTCAGTAAGCACAAACATACATACAAATCAGCTTATGTGTATGGTAACTAGGTTTAGTCTCATTATGCTTCTTATTCTTCCTAGAATCGTTTTCATTGTTCTATTGATCATAACTTATCTTACTGTTCTATTTCCTTTATTTCTCTCCTTTCCTTATTCACTTTTTCTTTTCTTTTCTTTTACCTTTCACTTGTGCGCTCATTGTTGGACGTACCTAATGTGCGCAGACCAGTGGGAGGAAGGGGGAGCGACCCACCAACCTATCTCACGATCAATCTTTAACTTTTAGCCTTTAACCTCACCTTGTGGGAGGTAGCATTCATTTCCACTATATTGGAAGTCATAACATAAAACCTCACCTATGGGAGGCTGGTACGTTAACAATTAAATTTTCAGTCTTATTATCTTTTTTACTTTTATTTCTTATTTCTTAAACTCATTTTATGTACATTTCCTTCTTTCTTATCTTATCATCTAAATCCGTAACACAACATCACTTCATGAAAGTCAGTGAATAAAACAAGTCAGTTTGTGGGTAGACAATTAAATGTCTGTACTTACAGTAGTTGTGCTAGCGTAAATTTCCTCAGATTCTTTGTGGTTTTTTCCCCGTCACCAGTTGGGTTCCCGATAAACAAAAGGTTGCTCGTTATTAATAATTTCATTTAATTACTTTTATTCTACTAAAATTTAAATTTTGGCTTCTCAGATCTTGATTAAGTCTATACAATAACATTAGAAGCCCTAACGGCCTTTTTTGGACTTTTATGCAACTTTTTGATCTTGGCTATGAATACTACTATTCATGATAAATAGTAACTTTGACTTTGACTGTAAATGGTAAGTTTGACCGTTACCACCTATCGGCCCTCTTTTCTTACATCTGACCTTTAGGACCTTAATTAGGCTATTCTAAGGTCATCACGGTCCTTATTATCCTTTTCTGGTCATTTTTGATCAAAATAACCATTTTTCCCCTAACAGGTATTTGGATCATAAACATTTCATTTTAATGCCTAGACTGTATTTTCTAAGCCAAAAATCATTAAATGAACAATTTAGGGGTTTAAAGCCTCTTTTCCACTTTTTCAGAAATTTTCTTATCAAAACAACTACTTTGCCCCTGATGGGACATTGGGCCGTGAAATTTTATTTTAAATTTTTAAACTAAATTTTCTAAGCCTAAAATCATAAAAATGGACTTTCGAGCCCTATCAGGTCTTTTCCGGATTAATTTCTACAATTTTAAAATTTTTTTTCCAAAACCGACTCTCGGGGTACTATTCTGACCCTTAGTTCGTTTTTTTTTTTCTAACGTTTCGAGACCTTAAATGAATGCTTTACTAGTTTTTCAAAATGTTCTTCTCCCTTTCTCGAGCCAAACTCCCCGAGGGGTGTTGGGTTTTCACCCCGATCCTAACTTTTTCCCCTTGTTTCCTAAAATACCCCTCATGCTGTTATAAAAATTTCGGCAGCATTTGCACTAAATTTCTAAGCTCCTGGCATTTAAGAAACATCTCGAAACCATCTATCCTAGCTCATCTACCATGTACTATAGTAGAGACTTAATTTTACGTAAAACGTTCTAAAAGTTTTATGTAAAATGCTTATCTAAACAACATTGTCTGAACCAACATTTTCCAATCCATTTTCACATCCAGCAGGCTCGGTTTTGGTCAAAATTTCCTACACAATATTTTCATCACAAAACTTATTTTATCACATTTTTTTCTCATGGTTGTTCTCACATTTCATTCTACATGAATCTTCCTAAACAATTTCTCATGCTAAGTCCTTTTTCTTGAACCATTAACCAACAACGATTCAACTCACAATTTCACAATCCATCACATATTTGTCCTAAGATACTGATTTCTTTATCAATGCAAGAGTCCATTTTTGGTTTATATTTAGCCAAAGTGGTCTTCATGAAACTTATAGATGACATCAAAATGAACATCTTTCATGTTTTGACTTTTGTCAAATTCGGCCTCTAAGGCCTTGATTTAGTAAAAAATCTAAGACTAGTCAAAACGGGCACACCCTTATACATTTGGTGTCCCGATTTCATTCAACAACCTAAAACAATGTCTTCCACTCTTTCTTTTTTTTGAAAATTTTCTACATGAAATTGTTCAGATGAAATTTCCAACAACTTTCATGGTTTAACTTTTGTCAAATTCGACCATTTACATAGACAAATCTGAGCTGTAAAATTCGAGTTTTCTGTGGCAAAATCCTGGAAAATCAAAACTGCAAAGCCTAACTTATTTGCACACCAAACTAGCTAGTTTAAATCTAAAATTTTTACTCATCATACTACACATGCAGCCCTTGGTTTTTCTTAAAAACATGCTTCAAAATTTTTGTTTTAGGATACTAAACACACTAATTTTCACAACTAACCTTTCTAACTAATTTACCAACCAGAACCACCAAGTTTCAGATCAAAATTTCATCATCCATCCTACACTTATGGGCCATGGATTTTAACTCAAAACTCACAAGAAAATTGAGTAATTTTTGGTTACCTTGTTATCAAAGATGTCCTTTTGCTCCTGGAAGGTTGAGGTTGAAGTCTGGTGTGAAAATTTTGAAGAAATAGCTTGGTTAGGGGGAGGGACACACACGGTTTTTCCTTGGCTACACAAGAGATGAATATGTTGCAACAAATGGCTAAGTATTTTGGTTCTTTATTGCCAAATCTGATCCACCCTTGTAAGCTAAGGAAAACCAAATTAATTCACCTTCCATCTAATGAGATTTTGACACCTAACACCCCTAATTCTTTCCAAAATTTCCAAAAATGAAAATAAGGTAATTTTGGCTTAATTCTAGCCATTGGATTAAGATAACATTAAATCTTAGCCTTAGGATCCACCTAGTACTTTCTCTTGCTTTTGGAATATAAGAATTATAGCCTTAGGATCAAGTTTGTCTTCATGCTTCTTTTTTTTGTTTTTGACTACTATTCACATTAATTTGGGTCACTTTTTGACGAAAAAGTCAAACTGAAGAAACTTCATCGAAATCACCCCGTTGGGTTCCTGAGGCCTCCATGTAGCCGGTTTTGTGGTGACCCAGACCATTCTGGTGGTCCCAAACCATCACTTAAAACTATTGTTACTTAACTTACTTGAAAACTATTTCTTAATACTATAAAAATGGGGATATATTTATATATTTTTAAATACTGTGTTCTACTATTTATGTATGTATTTTTACTTTACAGATACATAAGGGTCAAAATACAACTGGGGTTCAAATATACATATAAACTCATAAATTTACTAAACTAGTTACTACTTAATATAAGCTTGAATCTCAAAATAAATCGTCTGTTTAATACTGAGTGGAATTTAACACTGGTGGTGGTATCCACAACCTCACCCTCACATTTGCCTCTGCTACCATCACCATCGATCAGAGTCTAGGCCATAGTTCGCTTACCTACAGCATGAACACCTATTATGAGCTTTACACTCATCAAGTACAATATATCATCCGCAAAACACGGTTAAAACATAAGCCATACTGTAAGGCATATTTAAACTATTAATCATGTCACATATTCACACAAAACATGGAAACATATCATGTAGCGTAACTCAGAATGCATATCATGCGAACATATCATGTCATGAAACTATAAAGCATGCTATAACTGTATCTAGGGCTTATCATGAATAATGCATAAACTGATTATGCTCATTTTATGCTTCATTATTCATTATCTTTTCTTATCTAAAGGGCCCTAGTGTCAATACCAAACTATGTGCGGATCATCGGGAATGCCTGTGATCATGGGCCTTGGCCTGTTCTGGATATATTTTATGGTCCTTGGCCCGTTATATATTATGAGCCTCAGCTCATTATACTTTATGAGCCTTGACCCATTATACTAACATCCTTATTCTTATTTACCCAATTCTTGAGATCATGTCTGATCGTGCCATATGCTCTACTAGCCTATCCACTAATCTTACGTGATAGGGATGTAATGGCATCTAACTTATACTGTTCATAAATCTAACATGATTATGAAATAGGCTGTGTTATGCAACCATCACATACAATTTGCATACTTAACATAGATTGAAAACATGGTTTTAATATCATTTCATTCATGCTGTAGGTAGAGTTGTACTTACCTATCAGTAGACAATTTTTACTCTGCCCTTGTCACAGTACAGGTACCTTACTGTAATCATAACACATTTCCGTTAAAACTCGCTCTCAGGTCACTATGGTCATTAGTAACTAATCAAAATTCTATCGTTATGTGGTATCGATCCTTATCAGTACTAACAGCTCTCCCTTGAATGTTCGTTATCTAACTATAAATCGTGATTGATAAATTTGTCTTCTTGACAAATCAATCAACGTGTCTCTTTCATCTACCATTTTTTACTAGTCAACCAACCGGTTGCCTCGCGTATGAGCAATCTAACTAGTTGTGCTAGTTATCTAGTCAGCTACCTCGTTTATTGACTATGTAGCCTACTGGGCTTCCTCTACCAGTTTAAAGCTTATTACTGAAAACATCCTTTGTTTTTGTGAAATCCTTTCCTTGGGCTTTGAACACGATTTCCCATGCACCCCATTGGAAGGTGAAAGTGTTTTTCCTTAAAACCATTTTCTTGTTTAAAGAGAACACATTTTGGTGCTCATTTGATAAGTGGGGTTGTTGAACCCTTTTTGGAAAAAGTGCATAAAACCTGCTTAAAACGATTGAGTTTGTGTAAAAAGAACACATTTTCTTGTTTAAACCATTTTCTTGTTTTGAGCACAAACTTGAGTTTTGAACCATTTTCTTGTTTAAAAAATAACACATTTTCTTGCTTAAAAAGAAAACATTTTCTTACTTAAAAAGAACACATTTTGGTGGTCATGTGAAAAAGATGGTTCTTGAACCATTTTCCAAAAACTATTTATGACTTGCCTAAAACGATCGAATTTGTAAACTTGGTAAACATTATATTTTTAGTCCTCTACGAGATGAACAACTTCCATGTTCACCTCGAAGCTTAAATCAACCTCTAATAGGTCCTAATCTTTGCAAATCCATGGCTTAATCTGTGGTCGGTTTTAGAAAATTTCCAGTTTTATGCTTTTAGAAAAACTGCTCTGTTTTGGGCCTAAACGGCCGAATTTTTAAAACTTATGCAAGCCATTTTTTAGGTTTCGACGTGATCTAAAACTTTTATGTTGAGGCCAAGATCCAGTTCAGACTTTAAGTTATTCATTTTTATAAAAATCTGAGACTGTCCCCTTTCCCTAGGTTTCATTCCCAGTTTTTGAACTCCGATTATAAACTGCTCTGAAAACCCATCTTAGTGGCCAAAGACTATTTGACACAAAAAAGACCGTAATGAAATTTCCTAAAACTTTTGTGTTTTACTGAATGTGACAACCGGGAAATCCTGGCATTCTCGGAAGAAAATGTACAAATATATGTATATAACAATTTATACTATTTAAAGAGTGAAATAAATGTATTTATATTGTTCAGAATGCATTGAAATGTTCTAACAATACTGTCGAGTAAGAATTCAGCGTTGATAAAATTCGCTGAATTGAAACAGGTGGACCGGTGCCAAAAACGGCATTGAAAACCCTAAACGGTGCACTAAAAGATGAAAAACTTCCGGGATTGATTTTGATCAAAATAAAGCAGTATAAATTGATCCGACTGCACAGGAGATCTCAGGAACCCGCTGGGACGATTTCAGGAAAATTTCGGCTCGAACCGACAACGGTCAAAAAGTATTCGAATTAATGTGAATAGTAAAGTCAAAGTCAACACTTTACTTTACATTTATGACATCATAAAGCAAAATTAATAAATGTGAAAATTATGGTGGTTGGTGGCATTAATGGCCAAGATTAAGTTGCTTTTTGATCTAAATGCCAAGATTTGGCCAAAATTAACCAAATTTAATTTTTGAAAAATTTGGAAAGAAAAGGCTTGAAAAGTGTTGCATTTTGATTGGTTGAAAGCCAAATTAATTGGCTTTCTTTGTGCTTAAGTCGGCAAAGTTGGAACACAAAGTGGCCGTAGCCATTTCAAAGCCAAAACATAAGAAAAAAATTTTCTAAGTGTTTTCCCTGGTGGAATACGTGAGCAACCAAGAGGAACCATGCAAATCATCCAAATTTCCTTCACAAAAGTGGTGTCAAACACTTCATTGAAGTTAAAGGAAGCAAGAAAGCAAGGTAATCTTCTTTGGTTTTCATTTTTTTCTTGATTTTTCTCCCTAAAATCTGCGGGATGAATAGTATGAAAATGAGAAAATTTTTGGTTTGTTTTGGTTGATTTGGTGCTTGGGTTTTGTTAAGGGCATGATTAGAAGAAAAACCATGCATTTTGTTTAAAGAAAAACAAAATTTTGGTTGGTTTTCCAAGGGTAAAACCATGGATTACCATGTGTAATTGATGAGGAATTGTTCTTGTTTAAGTGTGGAAATGCTTTAAATCATATTTTGGTCAAATGTAAAGCATGATTTGTATGGTTGTAAGCATGGAAAAATTTTGGAATTTAAAAACCCTAAAATGGTGGTGGGTTTTACTTTGGGTTTGGTGAATAATTTTTGCATGATTAACTTGATGTTTGGATAGTTTAAATCATGCATTTGATTATGAAAATGATGGTTATGTGATTGAAAGCATAAAACCAAATGTTGTACATGTTTTTCTCTTAAATGGCCGTGGGTTAAAAGGGTGAAAAACCCTAAGAATTTGTGTTGAAAAATGCATGGAATTGGCTTGAAAATGTGCTAGGTAATGACATTGGAATAGCCTAAAATGTGGTTGAAAAATTGAAAAGTTTTGGTTAGGTTTTGAGTGTGAAAACCGTGGCCAAAACCAAGGGCAAAATTGAAAGAAATTTTGTGGAATGTGGTTCAAAATGTGAATTGAAATGCTGTGAGCTTTTATGTAAAAGTTTGGGAAACTTTTACATAAAATAGGCTTGTGGTATAGTACGTGGCAGGTACATATGGTTTGAGGCGTACCTAACGCCGGTAGCCTTAAATTTATGCCGAAATGCTGCCAAAATTTCGAAAACGACATTTGGGGTGAAAAGGGAATTAAAAATAAGTGTTTAGGGTCGGGTTGGGAACCCGAGTCCCTAAAGGGAAATTGAATAAGGAAAACCTAAGGGGTGGTTCATGAATAGTAACCCATCCCCTTAAAAATATAAAACGCGAGTGAAACTGAAAAACCGACCCCGAGGGGGGACGTTTTTGGGAAACGAAATAAAGGTCCGAGTCGGGTACGAAAAATCCAAGCCTCAGGGACCTAGATCGGGAACGTCTAGATGAACGTTTTAAATACTAGTAAAACGTCTATTTGAGGCTCCGAAACGTTAGAAAATCACTAAATCGACGTAAGGGTCGGAATAGTGCTTCCCGAGGGTCGGGAAAGTGAAAAATGAATATAAAATAGAAACGAACCCGGTAATGAATAGAAAAGAGTCAGAAAAGTTCCTGAGAGGCAAAAATGCAGTCTGGATCGAGAAAATTCCATCAGGGGCAAAATTGTAATTTTACCAAAATGTAGGGGCAAAATCGTAATTTTGCAAAAGTTGGGGAAAATGATAAATAAAGCCTAAAAAGTTATAAATAGGTTTTATTTAAGCTTTTTAATGAAAAATAAAAGCTATAAATGGAAATGAAATTAACAGACAAGGTTTTGTCTATAGGATCCCAAAAACGACTTACAAGGAAGGCGATCAAAGATCTAAGAAAGAAAAGGGGAAGAAACTGATAAGGTTCAGACATTTACCTGTCTGCAACATATAGCATTATTATGGCTAACTTTGATGTTCTAACTATAAGTTAGGTACATATGTGCTACGGGCACTGTTATAAAGTAGGGAGAGACGAAATGTGCTACGAGCACTACTAAGAATGGGACACATAGTAAATTGTGCTTCGGGCACTAGAGCGAGGTTAATGAAACTCACTCACCTAAAATTAAAATGTGAACCATTCCTAACCACGGGGCAATATGGAGTCGCTGGGTTAGAACTTTAAAAAGTCGGTAATGAAACCACTTTTGGCGTACCAGCCTTCCATATAGGGAGGTAAAATTTGCCTTCGGGGCTATGAGATTAAGGCTGTGGAGGTTAGCACTAATGTACCACTCCCAGTCATGTATAATTTTGCCATCAGGGCTATGAGATTAAGGCTGTGGAGGTCAGCACTAATGTATCGCTCCCAGTCATGCGCACTTAAATGGTACTGCCAACCTAAGCTCAAAACCGGAACATAATCAAAGATAATTACCTAAAACTAAAACTATGCCATAATTGAGCATAAGACAGTTTCGTGAGGGTACTAACATCGCGGTAGATGTACTGTTGGTATATTGTGTTGTGGTCAAACTTACTATTCATAATGAGTAGTGGTCGAAGTTACTATTCACGTATGAATAGTGGTAAACGTTACCATTCATGATGAATAGTGCTATTCATAGAAATTTTATTTCTTGCATGTTTGAACTTACTGAGCCTGTAGCTCACCATTTTTGTTGATGTTGCAGGTAATTGACCAGCTCAGTAGCTTTGTATGACTGGATGGCGGACGGGATGGCGTGTGTCAAATGGGATAGGAGGCCAGGGATATGGTCCTGCCAAAGTCTTTCTGCTGAGCGATAAAAGAGAAGGGAAAAAGAAACAGTACTTTTGTAATAATATATATTTTATGAAAGTACTCTATTATGTAAATTACTTTGTACTTACAAATAAAATAAATAGTGGAAAATGTTTTACATGATGTTTAAAGAAAAAAAAAATTTCCCCAAAAACGTCATGATTTAAAGAGAGATAGATTAGTCGATGACCCATGAGAGTACAATTTATCGTAGTTAGCGATAAAGTATAACTGTAATAGTATTGTATGATCTCTACAAGGGGCGGGCCGCCACAGTTGGTATCAGAGCGGGTTTACGGTTGGTTTAGTTTAGATTACCAACTGCTGCCACAGTTGGTATCAGAGTGGGTTTACGGTTGGTTTAGTATCAGAGCAGGTTTACGATTGGTTTAGTTTAGATTACCAACTGTTGCCATAGTTGGTATCAGAGCAGGTTTACGGTTGGTTTAGTTTAGATAACCAACTGCTGCCACAGTTGGTATTAGAGCAGATTTATGATTGGTCTAGTTTAGATTACCGACTGCTATCACAGTTGGCATATTAGAGCAGTGTTGACCATATCTTGATTTGACACTTCACGCATCCTGCACTGCTATCCAAGTAAGTAGTTTATTTAAGTTTAGTTAATTATTTTCTTATCTGAAAATAATTATCTTATAGGTAGCAAGATGACCAGACCTCCTTACATGAGACCACCGCTACCACGACTGAGAGGGGTGTTATGGGTATGGACGAGACCTATTGTGAGGCTGTCTATTTCCCAACGACCAGTAGCTAGACCCCCGGTGCCCGAGAGACCTCCAGCACTAGCCCCAGCTCCAGTAGATGTAGTACAGCCTCTACCGGTACTTCATCCACCAGTAGTAGTGGACATTCCAGTTGTTGGTGGACGCCAACATATTGGGGTGAGAGTTTCGGTTCGAGCAGTATAGGCATTCAGAGCTAGTAGTCCCCCTATGTTTGATGGTGGACGACAATCGATAGAGATAAAGAACTGGCTCTATGCCATATAGAGGATTATGGTGATGTGCAACATTGACCGAGAGATGTGGATTCAATTGGCCATAAGTATGTTTCAAGGAGATGCTCGAGTATTCTGGGATTATTGCGACCAGGAGATTTTGTTGGGATTCAGTTGGGCTGAGTTTTGTCAGCGATTAGCTGATCAGTTTCCACCTAAGGATCCGACACCGACTCCTACACCTCCAGAGAGACGAGAGGCAGTTACACCTGCATATCCTGGATTTGATAAGGTTAGGGACTATATTCTCCAGACTGAGAGGATGGTCATATTGTCTGGTGAGACAGTTATGTCTTACGCAGCACGATTTGAGGAGACCATTTGGAGGAGATGTCCGTTGCCTAACCTCACTGAAGCAAACTGTTGTGAGCTTTTCTGGAGAGGTTTACCCATGGAGTTGAGAAAGAGGGTGATTAAGCTATATCCTCCTAAGCTCCAAGAGTTTGTAGTGACGATCAGGACGATCAAGAAGGAGATTTTGATGGAGCATCTGACGCAGAGTCGACGAGAGACACTGGGTCAAGATGAGATGTTGGCACGCATCTTTGGGCCGAGAAGGATGATGAACGATCATGAGGCTGGACCGTCTAGACCACGAGGAGGTGATGACTCAGGACAGGGAGAATTGCCTAGGGGTGGTGATGACTCAGATGATCCAGATGACGATGAGGATCCAGAAGAATATCCTTTAATCCCAGACACAGGGGATGTGTGACCAGTAGATGTATGCATGTACATAAGTAGCTTATAGAGAAAAGCTCTTTTATATAGACTTGTGGCCAAGATGTATATGATGGCCGATGTATATATGACTGGTGATGGTTATGTATGATATATAAACGTTTTGCTATGAATGAAATATCAAAATGATTATATGTTGTACGATGATGTGTTAAGATGATGTGGCTTTACATTACCTTGAATTTCGTAAATTTATATGATTTTACAAATGTGGTCATGGGAAAACCTAACGGTGAATTGTTGTGCCATAATAGGATAATAGGCAAGATGGTGGATTTGTGAAATCGACCAGAGGGATGAGAACGACGTCCTAATATCATGGAGAGATTAGATCAGATACAAGCCTTACTAGAAGCTCAGATGTAAGAAAATGCTAATCTGAGGCAATGAGTTGAGGAGTTAGAATAGAGGTAAGGTTCTGAAGGTACTCAAGTAGAATAGGAAGTTGAGGTAGATCTGGTTATGTGACGCCCCGTGCCCTCAGCGGCCCGGACCGTCACTGAAAACTATATTACTTGACTTGCTTCTTTAGCTTTTACTTATACTTTCTCTTTAAAACCGATACTTAAACTTGTTGAATTTAATACCATAAATTTAGAGGGATTTTTTTTTTATATACACGTACGTATTACTATTCACGTACGCATACTATTAAAATGCGGAATTTGAAAAACATAAGGATTTCAATTATACATACATAATTATATACTTGTTTATCTGATTATTATTCACCAGATACTATTTAAATATACTACTAGTACATATACTGTTTACTGTTCCAAAATACCGTTTAACCTTTACTATTCAAAATACTATTTAACTGTCACCATTCAAAATATTATTTACTCATACTGTGCGGAAGAATACTCGCGGTGTATCCATAACCTCATCCTCACATCCACCTCTGCCACCATCATCGTCCCTTGATGTTTACGCTATAGGATGCTTACCTACAGCATGAACACACTCCGTGAGCTTTACGCCCAGTAAGTACAACATGTTAACCGCAAAACATGTTTAAAACATAGCACATACGTAAAATCATAGGCATGACATATATCACTTAATAAATCATATATCATATAAGCATATCACATATCAGCTCACATATCATGTCATCACATAACATGTCATAACACTGAATATAAAACTTCACATACTTTATGCATGACAGAAGCATCGTGTACTGTATGCACTCTACTGAAAAAGAAAGCATAGCGAACTATAACTAATGCATGATCCGGTTATGTTCATTTATGCTTCAAACTTTTCTTTTCTTTTCTTGTCTATTTAGGGCCCATGTGTCAGTACCGTGTGCGCGCAGACCAACGGTAACGCCCGAGGTCAACTAATGCCGAAGAGCCATCAACTGATGCTCAACTTGTGGCCTGAACTTTCTTTAACTGGAAACCCCTTCGACTGAAGGAGCCGGTACGACACACCTATTTATTTCCATCTTGTTTAACTATTCTAGCCATACGCTTCTCTAAGCTGTCCCCAATCCTACGCGGTAGGGATCTATGGCTTCTATCTTGTTCTTTCATCAATCTACTCGATTGTGAAGCTATATGCTCTTATGTATGCTGTGCAGCATCGTGTGCAAGATACTACTTAAAATACTGGAAAAGCATCATTTTAAATTCATTTTATCCATGCTGTAGGCGGAGTTGTACTTACCTGTCAGCAGACAGTTTATACTCTCGCCTTCGTCACAATACAGGTACCTCCCTGTAATCATAATGCATTACATTAACATTCACTCTTAGGTCACCGTGGTCATTAGTGACTAATAAAAATTCTCGTTATGTGGTACCGATCCTTATCGGTACTAATTGCCCTCTTCTTAAGAATTTGATTTTCTAATCGTGGTTAATTAATTTATTTACCCAATAAATTAATTAACATCGCTCTTAGGTCACTCTATCGTTAGGAACTAATAAACTTATCGTTGTGTGGTACCGATGCCTATCGGTACCTAACTGCTCTACTTTGGGAAATTTGATATCTAATTTTTAATCGTGCTTGATTAATTTGTCTACTTGACAAATTAATCACTGTCTCTCACTATCCCATTCCGACTTCGTCCTTGACTGGCTAACCAACCAGTCAACATACTGGAATACCTCTCGTATGACCATTTAGCCTATCGGGTTACCGTTACCGATGTAATCGCCCCAAATTTTATACTTCGATCGCACCCGTCCCTCGGGTGGTACTATTCTGACATAGGGGTCGTTTTCTTACATTACGAAATTTCTAATGGGGCGGTTCACTAATCCTCATAACGTCCGTCCTTCTTTCCCAGACTTAGGTCATCGAGGGAGCTCAGGTTTCCATCTCGATCACATTTTCAGCCCTCGTTTCCTAAAATACCCCTTTGTGCCGTTTTAGAAATTTCGGCAGCATTTCCGCTTAATTTTTAGGTTTCCGGCGTTTAGGAAACGCCTCAAAACCATCTAACCTATTCTAACCTGCCACGTACTAAACCAGAGGCCTAATTTTTACGTAAAAGCTCCGCTTTTTACGTAAAAATATTCACATTTTCTCACATTCTCTTTTTCGATATTTCACCCTTTTTTCTTACAATTCCTCAAGTCATTAAACCATAATTAATACATAATTATTTCCAATATTAAATTGAGGAATAAATAGATCAACACTACTACCAAAATCGTTCCCGTCGGTGGTCGGACGAACCGTTCGGTCTCGACCGTGCAATCTTTGAATCGTCGTTCTTCACTTTTGAAACTCCAGTTTGCAAATCCGATGCCGCGGATGTGTCCGGAACGTCGAAAATGGGCCAACGGGCCATTCTTCAATTTTCGGTCTCCGGGTCGCCGTTGACCGGCGTTGACCACCGTTGACCGGCGTTGACCACAGCGACGATGGAAGTGGCGACCACCATCTTGAAGAGCTCGACGAGAGGAACCCATTGGTGGTGTCAATTTCACGAATCAAGGCTCCTATCACCGGAAATCGGCTCTCGAAAAGTCGGCGACGGCGGCGGCGTTGGATCTTCATTTTTCCGGCGTTGTTGCCCAAAATTGATTTGGGGCTTTTGATCTACGTGTTGTTCTGAGCATTTTGACACCGACCTTGCAACTCAACTCCACCGGAATAGCGAGATCCGACGGCGGCGATGGCGACGGCGACGGCGAACCTGGGGCGGCGCGATTCGGCGGCTGTTGATGTGAAATGAAGCCTGGGTTTTGTTCTACTCTTCACCACGAATCCATTGGGACCGGAATCGTGGCATTTGGACGTCGGACGGCGGAGATACGGCGGTTTGAAAAATTCGGCCACCGGCGGCTTTGGGCGGCGCGTGCAGCGTGCTCCGGCATCGGTTCGGTCGACTCGGCCCACCGTTGGAATCAGCTCGTCGAGAGCTTTCCAATGGTGCCGGCGGTGTCAAAAACGGAGGCCGGATTCGATAGTTGGTCACTGTTCATCTTCGTGTGGTATGGGAGGGAGAAAATGTGATTTGGAAAAATATGGGGGCTATTTTTCTATAATCCCCAAAATTTCCTCCTTTATACTAATTTTTTTGAAAAATTTTAAGATAGGCTATACTGACTAATTTGGGCGTGCTGAACCCAAATATATCAGTTTTATCTTCATCCGAGGTCGTCTCGACCAGTTTCCCGATACTGTATGGTTCCCGGTCAAAAATTACTTTTTGTGCTCAAATGACTAATTTGAGCATTCTGATTCCAAATATATCAGTTTTATATCAAGAAGAGGTCATCTTGATCAATTTCTTGATACTGTGGTTAGGCCTACACTGTGTTGACACTGTGCACGCATAACGAGGTATTTTCGCGTGAAGTTTCAAACACAGTCTCTCTTGACTAATTTGGACGTGCTGATTTCAAATTTATCAGTTTTACGTCCATCTGAGGTCTTCTGGACCAGTTTTCAGGATCTGCATGACCCCGTCTCGAAAAACGTGTCAGGTGCCCGATTGACTAATTTGGGCGTCCTGAGTCTAAATATATCAGTTTCGGGGCGAGAAAAGGTCGTCTTGACCCTCATCCCGATACTGCGTATCCCTTAAACAAAATCTACATTTTATGCTCAATTGACCAGATTGAGCCTGCTGACTATTAATATATCAGTTTTGTGCCAGATTAAGGCCGTCTTGGCCACTAACCTGACACTGCGTTTCTCACTATTCACTATTCACTATTCACTGTTCACTATCTGACTGACTAATCTGAGCGTTCTGACTTTGATTTTGTCAGTCTATGGGCGAGAAGAGGTCATCTAGACCACTTTTCTCGATACTGTACATCTATTAGGGCAATTATCACTGCTGCGCTCAGATGACCAGTCTGAGCGTACTGATGACTAGCTCATCAGTTCTGTATCATGAAATGGTCGTCTAGACCGGTTTCTTGATATTGCGTGTCTCAACGCATACTCACATAATAGGGTGGACCGATTTCGCTGTCGATTACCCCTTTCACTGCATGAATAGTAATTAAACGTTATTATTCCTGTTTAATTCATTCAACTGAAAAGCACACTGTACTTATTAACTTAATTACATCATTACATAGTAATTAAGTTTCATAATTCATGAGAGTCATTACAGTGGCTCTCGGCTCATTACACAGCCTTCTACACAGACTCTTACACGTGTGTGTGCAACGCAACACGGGCGTGTACATTTCAGACACGAGCATGTACTAGTTGAGACTACTCAACACGGCCATGTCTTTGAAATACATTCATCTATCTGAGCAGTACACAGCCTCTTACACGATCATGTACTTGACCGTGTTTCTTAAATTGTACTAAAAGACATTAAATTATGTCCATTTTATTCCTTAATGACTTATTACATGGTAAGTAGGTGTCATGAAAATGGCGGTCATTACAACCTACCCCCCTTACAAAATTTTCGTCCTCGAAAATTAGAATAATTCCGGGAAGTCTCTTCTCATGTCTTCTTCCCATTCTCATGTGGCTTCCTCAACACTATGATTCTGCCACAACACTTTTACTAGCGGTATACTTCATTCCTAAGTACTTTCTCCTTTCTAACTAAGATCTGCACGAGTCTCTCCTCGTACGTCGGATCAGCGTATACTACAACGGATTCTTGGCTAAGAACATGGGAGCTGTTTGGCACGTACTTCTTTAAAATCAAAACGTGAAAGACATTGTGCACTATAGCTAACTCGGGAGGAAGCGTTAGTCTATAAGCCACCTTCCCGACTTTCTCTATTATCTCAAGGGTCCTATGTACTTAGGACTGAGCTTTCTTTTCTTTTCGAAATGCACCACCCCTTTCATGGGTGCCGCCTTGATAAAGACCAAGTCTCTTACTTGAAACTCAAGGGGTCTATAGCGCTTATCGTCAAAATTTTTCCGTCGACTGTGCGCTGTATCTAACGTTTCTCGTATCAGCTTCACGTCTGCCATGGTATTCTTGATGATGTCCGAGCTAACTAGTCGTTTTTCTCCAGACTCGTACTAATGAGCCAGAGATCTGCATTTCCTTCCACAATGTGTCTCGTACGGTGCCATTCCTATCTAGGAATGGTAGTTGCTGTTGTATGAGAACTCGCTCAATGGTAGCTTCTGATATCAATTTCCTTTGAAGTCTAGGACGCAGGTCTCAACATGTCCTCTAACATCTGTATGGTCCTCTCAGACTAACTGTCGGTCTGAGGATGAAATGCTATGCTGAACTCTCACTTGGACCGTAATGCGGCTTAAACACCTCGCCAAAATCTGGAGGTAAAGCGTCCACTACGATCTGAGACGATCGACTCTGGTATTCCGTGCCATTTCACGAACTGTGCCGCATAGATTTCTACTGGTCGTTCCACCGAGTAGCTAACTTTCATTGCTTAAAATCTAACTGATTTCATCAGTTTTTCTACAATCACCCAGATTGCATCATTATCGTTTGACGTCTTCGGCAATCCGATTACGAAATTCATCGTAATCTGGTCCCATTTCCACTCGGGTAACTTAATTTCCTACGATTATCCTGCTGAGCGCTGGTGATCTACCTTAACCTTCTGGCACGTAAGGCAGCTGGCGACGAACTCGACAATGTCATTCTTCATTCCAAGCCACCAAAAGCTTTCCTTCAGGTACTTGTACATCTTATTCGCCACCGGATGTACAGAATATGATGTCTCGTAAGGTTCCAAAAGGATTCGCTTCTTGAGTTCTTCATCTTTTAGAACACACACTCTATCTCTGTAGTAGAGTATGTCGTCCTTAAGGATCTTAAACTCTGAACCCTTGTCCTCTATAGCTTCCTTTTTGGACTTGAGCAGGGACAAATCAAAATCTTGACCGATCTTGATCTCTTCTTGGAGCGTCGATTGGAGGGTCATGTTAGACAATCCCCCTATCAAAATCTTGATCTTGCTGTCGCATAACTCCTTTGTAGCGCTCTTGACAAGGCACTAATAGCCATAGGCATAGTAATATGCTTCTGACTCTATGCATTGACCACTTTATTGGCTTTCCCTGGATGGTATAGGATCTCACGGTCGTAATCCTTACCAACTCTAGCCATCTACGCTGCCTCATGTTGAGCTCTTTCTGCGTGAAGATACATTTGAGACTCTAGTGGTCGATGTAAATCTCGCACGTGACTCCGTACAGGTAGTGCCTCCATGTTTTTATCGTAAAAACTATCGCTACTAGCTCCAGATCACGCGTTGGGTAGCTCTTCTCAAGGTTTTTTTTTGAGTTGTCGTGAAGCATACGCGACTACTCTACCACTCTACATCAACACAGTTTCCAACTTGGTTTTAGATGCGTCGCTATAAATCATGAAGTTTTCCTAACCAACATTTGAAATGGTCAGCATTGAAGCGCTTGTGAGTCTTCATTTCAGCTCTTAAAAGCTTTCCTCACACTTGTCGATTCACCTATACCTCTTTCCCTTCTTGGTGAGCGCTGTGATCTAAGCAGCTAACTTTGAGTAGCCTTCGACTAAGTGTAGGTAACATCCTATTAGTTTAAAGAAACTGCGAATTCCCATTACGTTCCTCTGAGCTGGCCACGTGCTAACTGCATCAATTTTCGCTAGCTCCACAGATACTCCTTCCTTGGGGTCTACGTGGCCTAGGAAATGGACCTTCTCCAGTCAAAACTCGTACTTGGAGAACTTGGTGTATAACTGATGGTCCTGTTGCATGCGCAAAATGATAATTAAGTGCTCTTCATACTCTTCCTTCGTCTGAGAGTGTATAAGTATGTCATCGATGAACACAATGACAAACTTATCCAAATAGTCCTTGAACATGCGGTTCATCCGGTTCATGAAAGTTACTGGTGCGTTCGTCAATCTGAGCGACACGAACAGAAACTCATAATGTCCGTACCGCGTTTGAAAGGCTGTTTTGGGTACATCTTCTTTCCTAATTCGTAGTTGATGGTACCCTGAACGTAGATCGATCTTCGAGGACATTGCAGCATCTCGGAGCTGATCAAATAGATTGTCAACTCGCGGCAACAGATGCTTGTTCTTAATTGTAATCCTGCTCAACTCTCTGTAGTCGATGCACATTCTCAGTGGTCCATCTTTCTTCTTCACGAATGGTATGGGTGCTCTCCAGGGTGAATAGCTCTATCGCATGAATCCCTTATCTATTTAGTCCTTTAGCTGGGCTTGGAGCTCCTTTAGCTCTATAGGGCCTATTCTGTAGGGGGCCTCAAAGATGGGGCTGATTCTAGTAGACGTTCAGTCTCGAACGAGATCCTGCGCTCTGGTTGGAGTCCTGCAAGATCTTCTAGAAATATCTCCATGAATTCCCTGACTATCGGTACGTTGTCGGGTCCTATCTCTATTCCTTGAGTCTTATCTGCTACGTATACTAGGAAGTCTGTGCATCCACTGGATAGCATCTCGCGAGCCTTCACTGCTGATATCATCGTCTTTGGTTGCTCTGGCGACAAACCCTTGTAGATGAACTTTTCACATCCGATTGGTTCGAAAACGATTTTCCGCCTTCAACAGTTTATGACAACGTTGTGTCTTAAGCTTTTTTTTTTTTTTTTTTTTTTTTTTTTTGGCAGAATCTGATGATGCAACGAATGGGTGGCTCCAGAATCAAGTAGAACAAACGCATCAAAGTTGGCGATAGAAAATTGGCCTGTCACCATTGCAGAAGTTACAGCTTCAACGTCACTCCCCATGTAAGCATAGATTCTCCCTTAGCTATCTGAAGCTTTCAGTATACCTTGTGTGATTGAAGGGTCTTCGATCCTGGTCTAGTTGGTGTGAAGTTGATTATTCCTAATGCGGGGTTGGTTCAGTCGATTCTGCAGGTTGGAGTGGCAATTTTTTTTGGCATAGTTTCTTGCCATAGATGAAACAACCACTTACTCCTTGCTTACATTCTCCTGAGTGCCTCTTTCCGCATTTCGTGCACGTCGGGTGTTGGCTGTCATTCCTTCCTGGTCGTCTCTCTTCTGGGGAAATTCTTCTGTGAATCTTGATTGCCTTAATTCCCCTTTTCTCTTGTTGTTGTTATGGGAATGCCTACTATTCTGGCCGGTTCCCACATTCTGTCCTCTGTGTTGTAACTCGGGGTTTTACTTCCCCTGAGCCTGCTCAGCTTGCGTTTTCTCCTCCTTTCGTGCCTTAAAATTCTGCGCCTTTCGCTCCTTATCCTGAGCCGACTAGTACTCAGCTCAGATAGTCTTGCTGACACATTCTGCTAGTGTCGCTGGTCCGTGCCCTCCGCTACAGACCTAAACTGTGATTTCCGTTCTAAACATCTTCAGCATTCGTTTGACTCTCTCCTTTTGGTCGGTACCAAATCTGGACAAAGTTGAGCCAACTGTTCAAACTTCTTGACTGCCTCCATAACAGTCATACTACATTGGTGCAGGTTGTCGAACTCGTCTTACTGCGCTACTAGTGCTTCCTCGTTGAAGTACATCTCCTTGAATTCCTCAATGAAATCACTCCAGCTCATCTCTCTGATGTTCCTCCTAATGGTTACCATCTTCCATCACTAACGCGCCTCATAGCGCAGGGTGAAGGATGTGCACATCACTTTCTTTCTCTATCTGTTAACCCTATAAAATCCAAGATTACTTGGATATCCGTTAGCCAATCATCGGCCTCTATAGGGTTGGTGATTCTTAAGAATTCTAACGCTTTCATGCGTCGGAATCTTTCATACAAGTCGCCTTCCCTAGGGATTGGCAGAAAATAATTGCTGCCACGAAAGCAGCCATTACTATGGGTGCTAGTGCTTCCTGAGCTGAAGGAGCTGCTTGCTCCCTCAGAGTTTCTGGGCTGCTAGAGCCTCCTGTGCTGGCATCTCTACTGACTGTGGTGCCTGGGGTTGCTGGCCCAGCTGTTCTCTAAGCTGGTTTAGCTCCCGCTGCTGGTTCTCCATCATCTCTCGCATGGCTGCGATCTGTGCTATCAACTCATCCTCTCAGGATGCTGGGTTTAACTAAGCTCTCATTCTTGCCATGTTTTCCTATGTAACCCTATCATACAGCAAAAAAGGAAAATATAAGTCTCTTAAATTCTGTATTTGGGACTCGTATCACATATCGTTTTCTTTCTTACTTAACAATCTTACTTAAACATTATGGATATAAATATACCCACTATATCCACCTTTCTTTCTCTCATACTGTGATGTCAATACAATTGTCGCATTGTATTGGGACATCGTCTGAGTGCTAGGATTCATCCTGCACTTTCTGTCATATCATACTCACGCTGTGGAAAAAAATTATATCTGGCCCCTAGGGCAAAGCTTTACTACTTATCTCATAATATATTTCACATAATATATATACATATATTCAAGATTCTAGTTCAGTGGGAGTGACACACACTTCCCCTATACGATCCCAACAAGTACATTATGCTATAACTGACGGGGGAGAGCTATTGCTTCCCTCTATATATTTTCAAAACTAACATTCCCGCAGAAGGGTTACTACTATTGGAAGGACAATCCTGATTCAGTATCAGGCATCTCCTCATCATCACTATCGCTGAGTGAGTACTCCTCTGGGTTTTCCTCTTCTTCTCAGTCGAAACTGATCTCGTCATCGCTGGCTATGATGACTTGGGGTTCGTACATCCCCATCTATTCGTCATTACTAAAGCAGTTGGGGATCTCCTCTCCCTCATCGTCGGGATGGGCATCGGAAAGAGTCTTGTCATCTTCCTCTTCCATGGGGTGTTTGGGAGACATACGGGCTGGTTCGGGGTTCTCCATTGGCTCCCTATTGCCCTCGTGTACTTCTGGCTGGTGCTCGGCCATGAACTCTTCATCGGCCAGTTGGGGTGCTGGTCCTACCGGGTCACCCTCCATAATGGCGGCTGCTATAATGCCTTGGGCTTGTGCAGGGTTCCCGGGGTTGAGCACTTTTCTCTCAGCATTCACTATCTCCTTGATAAGGCTTGCTAGTCCTGCTTGATCGCTCTTCTAATTTTGTTTGGCAAGGTCTCATTCTCTCTTTAGGTCTTCTCCTGTTTTGATCCACTTTTGTCTCGGCATGTATTGTAGAAGTCCATTTCGGTTCCTTGTAGCGAACAGCATACGTTAGAACTATATCGCCGGACATCAGCTGCAGTCTTTCAATCCGATGAACAAATTCTCGTATATCCATAACTCTAGAGAACTTAGGCGGTTTCACTCCCTGCTTGCCCATAGAGAAAAACTGGGGCTGATGCTGGACTGCTCTCAGAGATTGGCTCGATCATGGTATGGCGAAACTCGACACAGTTAAGAGCTCATCCTGGTCATAAGGATCCCGATACACACGAGAGTATCTTCCTGAGAGATATCAACAGCCAACAGGACTCAGTTATCCTGGTCAATGGTGTACAATCAGGGAATCACTTTGATAACATGAAACCAGTCCTCACATTCTCATGGAGTGCAGGAGTACTGTTTGTCACTCGAAACTTAGTGGACAACTAGCCCTGAAGATCGGTACAACTCGGGCAGCAATCCATGTCCTTTCTTTGAGCAGTTCTCTAGCACTGCACGGTCGTGATTTACGTATAATGATCTCAGCATCTCTTCGTCTTATTCTCGCCATCATAGGTTTCGTCATCTCATTACTATAAAATGTTATCTTCAATAGAGAAACATTTACTGACTAAAAATATAAAACTAACTTACTTGGACAGATGAGGCAGGCATGCGGCGATGTGAGGTAGGATGGCAGGAAACCGCTCTGATACCAACTGTGACGCCCCGTGCCCTCAGCGGCCCGGACCGTCACTGAAAACTATATTACTTGACTTGCTTCTTTAGCTTTTACTTATACTTTCTCTTTAAAACCGATACTTAAACTTGTTGAATTTAATACCATAAATTTAGAGGGATTTTTTTTTTTTATATACAAGTACGTATTACTATTCACGTACGCATACTATTAAAATGCGGAATTTGAAAAACATAAGGATTTCAATTATACATACATAATTATATACTTGTTTATCTGATTATTATTCACCAGATACTATTTAAATATACTACTAGTACATATACTGTTTACTGTTCCAAAATACCGTTTAACCTTTACTATTCAAAATACTATTTAACTGTCACCATTCAAAATATTATTTACTCATACTGTGCGGAAGAATACTCGCGGTGTATCCATAACCTCATCCTCACATCCACCTCTGCCACCATCATCGTCCCTTGATGTTTACGCTATAGGATGCTTACCTACAGCATGAACACACTCCGTGAGCTTTACGCCCAGTAAGTACAACATGTTAACCGCAAAACATGTTTAAAACATAGCACATACGTAAAATCATAGGCATGACATATATCACTTAATAAATCATATATCATATAAGCATATCACATATCAGCTCACATATCATGTCATCACATAACATGTCATAACACTGAATATAAAACTTCACATACTTTATGCATGACAGAAGCATCGTGTACTGTATGCACTCTACTGAAAAAGAAAGCATAGCGAACTATAACTAATGCATGATCCGGTTATGTTCATTTATGCTTCAAACTTTTCTTTTCTTTTCTTGTCTATTTAGGGCCCATGTGTCAGTACCGTGTGCGCGCAGACCAACGGTAACGCCCGAGGTCAACTAATGCCGAAGAGCCATCAACTGATGCTCAACTTGTGGCCTGAACTTTCTTTAACTGGAAACCCCTTCGACTGAAGGAGCCGGTACGACACACCTATTTATTTCCATCTTGTTTAACTATTCTAGCCATACGCTTCTCTAAGCTGTCCCCAATCCTACGCGGTAGGGATCTATGGCTTCTATCTTGTTCTTTCATCAATCTACTCGATTGTGAAGCTATATGCTCTTATGTATGCTGTGCAGCATCGTGTGCAAGATACATACTTAAAATACTGGAAAAGCATCATTTTAAATTCATTTTATCCATGCTGTAGGCGGAGTTGTACTTACCTGTCAGCAGACAGTTTATACTCTCGCCTTCGTCACAATACAGGTACCTCCCTGTAATCATAATGCATTACATTAACATTCACTCTTAGGTCACCGTGGTCATTAGTGACTAATAAAAATTCTCGTTATGTGGTACCGATCCTTATCGGTACTAATTGCCCTCTTCTTAAGAATTTGATTTTCTAATCGTGGTTAATTAATTTATTTACCCAATAAATTAATTAACATCGCTCTTAGGTCACTCTATCGTTAGGAACTAATAAACTTATCGTTGTGTGGTACCGATGCCTATCGGTACCTAACTGCTCTACTTTGGGAAATTTGATATCTAATTTTTAATCGTGCTTGATTAATTTGTCTACTTGACAAATTAATCACTGTCTCTCACTATCCCATTCCGACTTCGTCCTTGACTGGCTAACCAACCAGTCAACATACTGGAATACCTCTCGTATGACCATTTAGCCTATCGGGTTACCGTTACCGATGTAATCGCCCCAAATTTTATACTTCGATCGCACCCGTCCCTCGGGTGGTACTATTCTGACATAGGGGTCGTTTTCTTACATTACGAAATTTCTAATGGGGCGGTTCACTAATCCTCATAACGTCCGTCCTTCTTTCCCAGACTTAGGTCATCGAGGGAGCTCAGGTTTCCATCTCGATCACATTTTCAGCCCTCGTTTCCTAAAATACCCCTTTGTGCCGTTTTAGAAATTTCGGCAGCATTTCCGCTTAATTTTTAGGTTTCCGGCGTTTAGGAAACGCCTCAAAACCATCTAACCTATTCTAACCTGCCACGTACTAAACCAGAGGCCTAATTTTTACGTAAAAGCTCCGCTTTTTACGTAAAAATATTCACATTTTCTCACATTCTCTTTTTCGATATTTCACCCTTTTTTCTTACAATTCCTCAAGTCATTAAACCATAATTAATACATAATTATTTCCAATATTAAATTGAGGAATAAATAGATCAACACTACTACCAAAATCGTTCCCGTCGGTGGTCGGACGAACCGTTCGGTCTCGACCGTGCAATCTTTGAATCGTCGTTCTTCACTTTTGAAACTCCAGTTTGCAAATCCGATGCCGCGGATGTGTCCGGAACGTCGAAAATGGGCCAACGGGCCATTCTTCAATTTTCGGTCTCCGGGTCGCCGTTGACCGGCGTTGACCACCGTTGACCGGCGTTGACCACAGCGACGATGGAAGTGGCGACCACCATCTTGAAGAGCTCGACGAGAGGAACCCATTGGTGGTGTCAATTTCACGAATCAAGGCTCCTATCACCGGAAATCGGCTCTCGAAAAGTCGGCGACGGCGGCGGCGTTGGATCTTCATTTTTCCGGCGTTGTTGCCCAAAATTGATTTGGGGCTTTTGATCTACGTGTTGTTCTGAGCATTTTGACACCGACCTTGCAACTCAACTCCGCCGGAATAGCGAGATCCGACGGCGGCGATGGCGACGGCGACGGCGAACCTGGGGCGGCGCGATTCGACGGCTGTTGATGTGAAATGAAGCCTGGGTTTTGTTCTACTCTTCACCACGAATCCATTGGGACCGGAATCGTGGCATTTGGACGTCGGACGGCGGAGATACGGCGGTTTGAAAAATTCGGCCACCGGCGGCTTTGGGCGGCGCGTGCAGCGTGCTCCGGCATCGGTTCGGTCGACTCGGCCCACCGTTGGAATCAGCTCGTCGAGAGCTTTCCAATGGTGCCGGCAGTGTCAAAAACGGAGGCCGGATTCGATAGTTGGTCACTGTTCATCTTCGTGTGGTATGGGAGGGAGAAAATGTGATTTGGAAAAATATGGGGGCTATTTTTCTATAATCCCCAAAATTTCCTCCTTTATACTAATTTTTTTGAAAAATTTTAAGATAGGCTATACTGACTAATTTGGGCGTGCTGAACCCAAATATATCAGTTTTATCTTCATCCGAGGTCGTCTCGACCAGTTTCCCGATACTGTATGGTTCCCGGTCAAAAATTACTTTTTGTGCTCAAATGACTAATTTGAGCATTCTGATTCCAAATATATCAGTTTTATATCAAGAAGAGGTCATCTTGATCAATTTCTTGATACTGTGGTTAGGCCTACACTGTGTTGACACTGTGCACGCATAACGAGGTATTTTCGCGTGAAGTTTCAAACACAGTCTCTCTTGACTAATTTGGACGTGCTGATTTCAAATTTATCAGTTTTACGTCCATCTGAGGTCTTCTGGACCAGTTTTCAGGATCTGCATGACCCCGTCTCGAAAAACGTGTCAGGTGCCCGATTGACTAATTTGGGCGTCCTGAGTCTAAATATATCAGTTTCGGGGCGAGAAAAGGTCGTCTTGACCCTCATCCCGATACTGCGTATCCCTTAAACAAAATCTACATTTTATGCTCAATTGACCAGATTGAGCCTGCTGACTATTAATATATCAGTTTTGTGCCAGATTAAGGCCGTCTTGGCCACTAACCTGACACTGCGTTTCTCACTATTCACTATTCACTATTCACTGTTCACTATCTGACTGACTAATCTGAGCGTTCTGACTTTGATTTTGTCAGTCTATGGGCGAGAAGAGGTCATCTAGACCACTTTTCTCGATACTGTACATCTATTAGGGCAATTATCACTGCTGCGCTCAGATGACCAGTCTGAGCGTACTGATGACTAGCTCATCAGTTCTGTATCATGAAATGGTCGTCTAGACCGGTTTCTTGATATTGCGTGTCTCAACGCATACTCACATAATAGGGTGGACCGATTTCGCTGTCGATTACCCCTTTCACTGCATGAATAGTAATTAAACGTTATTATTCCTGTTTAATTCATTCAACTGAAAAGCACACTGTACTTATTAACTTAATTACATCATTACATAGTAATTAAGTTTCATAATTCATGAGAGTCATTACAGTGGCTCTCGGCTCATTACACAGCCTTCTACACAGACTCTTACACGTGTGTGTGCAACGCAACACGGGCGTGTACATTTCAGACACGAGCATGTACTAGTTGAGACTACTCAACACGGCCATGTCTTTGAAATACATTCATCTATCTGAGCAGTACACAGCCTCTTACACGATCATGTACTTGACCGTGTTTCTTAAATTGTACTAAAAGACATTAAATTATGTCCATTTTATTCCTTAATGACTTATTACATGGTAAGTAGGTGTCATGAAAATGGTGGTCATTACAGGTTATCCCTCCAGCTGCTGTACATGAGAGAGCTCCTGAACCGCAACCGGTATTAAATCTGGAACCCCTCTATGAAAGATTCAGGCATATGAGGCCGCCAGAATTTGAAGGTTCTACAAATCCTCTAGAGGCTGAAGACTGGTTGTCATCTTTCTAAGTGATCATGGAATTCATGAACCTAACTGACCAGGAGAAGGTCGCATGTGCGTCTTTTGTGTTGAGAAAATATGCTCGCTTTTGGTGGCACACTGTGCGAATGAGAAGAAATGTGTCTACCATGAGTTGGGTGGAATTTCTGGAGGAATTTAACCAGAAATATTATGATCCTACATCTCTGAGACAACAGCAGAAAGAGTTCACAGAATTGACGCAAGGAAATATGTCGGTGAGCGAAGTTTGCCGAAAGTTTGATCAATTATCCTGCTTATGTCCCTATGTAGTCCCTACTGAGAGGGAGAAAATACAGAAAATGATCTGGATGTTCAGGCCAGAAATTGCTGCATTAGTAGACACTGGACAGGTACCGCCTGCTTCTGTAACAAATTGTGTTAGTCGGGCCATCAGAGCTGAGTTTCACATAGCCCGACGGAAAGAAGAAAGAGAGAAGCACTGGGAGGCCAAAAAGAAGGAGAGGGCTTTAGCTAAGTCTACATAAGCTGGTCAATCGAGCAAGCCAAATCAGAATGCTAAACCAATCCAGGGCAATAATCAAGGATCCCAGCAAAACAAGAGGAAAGGCAATTTTTTTGGAAATCGCTAGGCCAACAATCAAAACCAGCAGTGAAGAACAGCTGGTAATGCGGAATCCAATGTACAAAATTGTCCTACATGTGGGAAGAGACATTCTGGGTAATGCAGATATGGGCCACTTGTTTACGATGAATGTGGAAAGGAAGGTCATTATGCTAGGAACTGTCCAAGCAACAGGCAGGGTGTACAAGGCACTTCCCAACCGCACCAGACATGCCCACAAGCTCATTCCCTTCAGGCCAGAGTTGAAGAGTCACCAGTAAGGCCACAACGCCAGGAGCGTGTGCCACGTGTTGATGCTCGTGTGATGGCCTACAACAAAGAGGATGCAGAGGTAGGAACATCGAATGTGGTGACAGGTCAGCTTCCTGTCGCTAGTCATGTAGCCTCTGTACTATTCGATTCTGGTGCTACGCATTCCTTTGTTTCCTATGAATTTGCTGACAAGATAGGACTTCCTAAGGACTATATGGGAAGAGTATTTAAGACAGCTTTACCCTCTGGGGAAGTACTGTTGTCCAATTACTGGTTACCTTATATACAAGTATATGTGGCAAGTAGGGAGCTATATGCTGAGTTGATCGTAATGAAGATCATGGATTATGATGTGATTCTAGGCATGGACTTCCTAGGGAAATATCAAGCTACGATCGACTGTCGAAATCAAAAAATAATATTCCAACCCGAGGAAGAAGAGAGTTTCGAATATGTCGATGCTTCTCGAAAACCCGGGAAGATGATGATCAGTTCGCTGAAAGTAAGCAAGTTGATGGTCAGTGGTTGCGTGGGATATCTGGCATATGTGGTGGATACTACAGAGCAACAGAAGCTTCAATCCGAAGATGCTCCCGTTGTTAAGGAATTTCTTGACGTATTTCCAGAATAATTACCAAGGATACCTCCAGAGAGAGAAATCTCGTTCGAAATTGAGTTGATGCCTGGAACGGTATCTATTTCCAAAGCACCATACTGCATGGCTCCAGTGGAGTTAAAGGAGCTACAGGAACAATTAAAGGAGCTTTTGGACAAGGGATTCATCAGACCGAGTTATTCTCTGTGGGGTGCAACTGTGTTATTCATCAAGAAAAAGGATGGAACATTCCGGTTGTGCATTGATTACTGGAGTTGAATAAGGTTACGATCAAAAATAGGTATCCGTTACCTAGAATTGATGACTTATTCGACCAGTTAAAAG
The DNA here is from genome assembly GCA_035233585.1 of Antiaris toxicaria. Lineage (NCBI taxonomy): Eukaryota > Viridiplantae > Streptophyta > Magnoliopsida > Rosales > Moraceae > Antiaris > Antiaris toxicaria. Next base: position 52,368,612 of record CP141153.1, read on the forward strand.
GCGTAGCGGTATTCTCCAAGATCGACTTACGATCAGGATATCACCAGCTGAGAATTAAAGAAAGTGATATTCCTAAGACGGCATTTAGGACTCGTTATGGTCACTATGAGTTCCTTGTAATGCCATTTGGATTAACAAATGTGCCGGCAGTGTTCGTGGATTTGATGAACAGAATTTTTAAAGAGTATTTGGATAAGTTTGTCGTTGTATTCATTGATGACATTCTTATATACTGAAAGACTCATGAGGAGCACAAAGAACATCTGAGGATTGTGTTGTATACAATAAGGAAGCATCAACTGTATGCCAAATTCTCAAAATGCGAGTTTTGGCTAGACAGAGTACATTTCCTCGGACATGTTGTATCCCAAGAAGGTATTGCTGTAGATCCGACAAAGGTAGATGCAATTAACCAGTGGCCTGCACCCAAGAGTGTGACGGAAATACGCAGTTTCTTGGGGTTAGCTGGTTATTATCGGAGGTTTGTAGAGGGATTTGCGCGTTTAGCTGCACCTCTTACTACTCTTACACGCAAGGAAAGGAAGTATGAGTGAACTATGGAATGTGAAAGAAGCTTCCAGGAGTTAAAGAGACGGCTGACAAGCGCACCAATCTTTACACTTCCTACTGAAGGGGAGAAGTTTGTGATTTACAGTAATGCATCCAAAATAGGATTGGGAGCAGTCCTGATACAACGCGGCAAGATGATTGCTGACGCTTCGCCTCAATTAAAGGATCATGAAAGGAATTACCCTACGCATGACCTTGAACTTGCTGTAGTAGTGTTTGCACTTAAAATTTGGGGACACTATCTCTATGGAGCTCAGTGTCAGATTTTTACTGATCACCAAAGCCTGAAGTATTTCTTCACGCAAAAGGAGCTCAATATGCGACAAAGACGATGGTCAGAACTGGTGAAGGATTATGATTGTGAAATCCTATACTATCCAGGAAAGGCCAACCGTGTAGCGGATGCTTTAAGTAGAAAGTCTACCATATCGCACTAGCTACCAATAAAAAGGCTTCCAAAGCCATTGCAGTAAGAAATAAATTCCTTAAACTTGGAGCTGATATCTGGAAGATTGGCTGCACTCCAAGTGGAATCATCGTTGTTTGAGGATATAAAGGAAGCTCAAAGACGAGATACAAGAATGACAAGTTCTCAAGAAGGAATTTCCAAGGATGGAATGATCCTCTATCAAGGAAGAATAAATGTTCCAGCTAATGAGGAACTTAGAAGACGGATCATGTCAGAAGCCCATGAGACACCATATTCGGTTCATCCCGGAGCGAGCAAGATGTATCAGGACTTGAAATTACAGTTCTGGTGGAAAGGGATGAAGAATGATATAGTGAAATTCATGAGCAGATGCATGACCTGTCAAAGAATCAAAGTTGAACATAAACATCCAACAGGAAGATTGGAACCTTTAGAGATTCCTAAATGGAAATGGGAACACATTACGATGGATTTTGTAGTGGGACTCCCAAAAACCCGAGAAGGTTATGATGCCATGTGGGTTATTGTGGACAGACTGACCAAGACGGCACGGTTTATAGCTGTCAAGATGACTTTTTCGTTAGAAAAGTTAGCTCAGTTGTACGTAACTCATGTCGTCAGATTACATGGAGTACCAAAATCCATTGTATCAGATCGAGATGCACGATTCACTTCGAGCTTTTGGAAGTGTGTGCAAGAGGCCATGGGTACTGAATTGAGACTCAGTATGGCATTTCATCCACAAACAGACGGACAGTCAGAGCAGACTATTCAAACGTTAGAGGACATGCTTCGAGTTTGTGTAATGGATTTTACGGGAAGTTGGAACGAGAAGTTACCATTAATTGAATTCTCGTACAATAATAATTATCAAGCTTCCATAGGCATGGCACCTTATGAGGCTCTTTATGGACGGCAGTGCAGATCGGCAATACACTGGTACGACCTGCGAGAGAAACAACTGCATAAGACGGATTTAATACGAGAAACTTCCGATGCCGTTGTAAGAATTCAGCGTCAAATGAAAATTGCGCAAAGTCGACAAAAGAGTCATGCGGACAAGAGGTGAAGATCATTAGAATTTGATGAAAGAGACTTCGTGTTTCTTAAGGTATCACCTATGAAGGGGATTATGCATTTCGGAAAGAAGGGGAAACTGAGTCCAAGATATATTGGACCTTATGACATTATCGAACGGATTGGAAAGGTCGCTTACATATTAGCATTACCTCCTGAATTGTTGGCTGTGCATAATGTATTTCATGTGTCGATGCTGCGAAAGTATATACCAGATCCATCCCATGTATTAAAGCATGAGCCTATTCAAATCCACGAGGATTTGACATATGAGGAACAACCTATTCGAGTACTGGCTCATAAAGAGAAAGTACTGAGGAATAAGACAATCCCACTAGTAAAGATTTTGTGGAAAAATCATAACATTGAAGAAGCTACGTGGGAACGAGAAGACGAGATGAGGAGTTTATACCCCCATTTATTCTAATTTTCGAGGACGAAAATTTTATAAGGAGGGGTGAATGTGACAACCTGGAAATCCTAGCATTCTTGGAAGAAAATGTACAAATGTATGTATATAACAATTTATACTATTTAAAGAGTGAAATAAATGTATTTACATTGTTCAGAATGCATTAAAATGTTCTAACAATGCTGACGAGTAAGAATTCAGTGTTGATAAAATTTGTTGAATTGAAACGGGTGGAAAGGTGCCAAAAACGACTTTGAAAATCCTAATCGATGCACTAAAAGATGAAAATCTTCCGGGATTGATTTTGATCAAATGGAAGCAGTATAAATTCATCCGACTGCACAGGAGACCTCAGGAACCCGCCGGGACGATTTCAGAAAAATTTTGGCTCGAACCGACAACGGTAAAAAAGTAGTCGAATTAATGTGAATAGTAAAGTTAAAGTCAACACTTTACTTTACATTTATGACATCATAAAGCAAATTTAATAAATGTGAAAATTATGGTGGTTGGTGGCATTAATGGCCAAGATTAAGTTGCCTTTTGATCTAAAGGCCAAGATTTGGCCAAAATTAACCAAATTTAATTTTTGAAAAATTTGGAAAGAAAAGGCTTGAAAAGTGTTACATTTTGATTGGTTGAAAGCCAAATTAATTGGCTTTCGTTGTGCTTAAGTCGGCAAAGTTGGAACACAAAGTGGCCGTAGCCATTTCAAAGCCAAAACATAAGAAAAAATTTTTCTAAGTGTTCTCCCTAGTGGAATACGTGAGCAACCAAGAGGAACCAAGCAAATCATCCAAATTTCCTTCACAAAAGTGGTGTCAAACACTTCATTGAAGTTAGAGGAAGCAAGAAAGCAAGGTAATCTTCTTTGATTTTCATTTTTTCTTGATTTTTCTCCCTAAAATCCGTGGGATGAATAGTGTGAAAATGAGAAAATTTTTGGTTTGTTTTGGTTGATTTGGTGCTTGGGTTTTGTTAAGGGTGTGATTAGAAGAAAAACCATGCATTTTGTTTAAAGAAAAACAAAATTTTGGTTGGTTTTAGGGTAAAACCATGGGTTACCATGTGTAATTGATGAGGAATTGTTCTTGTTTAAGTGTGGAAATGCTTTAAATCATATTTTGGTCAAATGTAAAGCATGATTTGTATGGTCGTAAGCTTGGAAAAATTTTGGAATTTAAAAACCCTAAAATGGTGGTGGGTTTTACTTTGGGCTTGGTGAATAATTTTTGCATGATTAACTTGATGTTTGAATAGTTTAAATCATGCATTTGATTATGAAAATGATGGTTATGTGATTGAAAGCATAAAACCAAATGTTGTGCATGTTTTTCTCTTAAATGGCCGTGGGTTAAAAGGGTGAAAAACCCTAAGAATTTGTGTTGAAAAATGCATGGAAATTGGCTTGAAAATGTGCTAGGTAAAGACATTGGAATAGCCTAAAATGTGGTTGAAAATTTGAAAAGTTTTGGTTAGGTTTTCAGTGTGAAAACCGTGGCCAAAACCAAGGGCAAAATTGAAAGAAATTTTGTGGAATGTGGTTCCAAATGTGAATTGAAATGTTGTGAGCTTTTACGTAAAAGTTTCCCAAACTTTTACATAAAATAGGCTTATGGTATAGTACGTGGCCGGTACATATGGTTCGAGGTGTACCTAACGCCGGTAGCCTTAAATTTACGCCGAAATGCTGCCGAAATTTCGAAAACGGCATTTGGGGTAAAAGGAAAATTAAAAATAAGAGTTTAGGGTCGGGTCAGGAACCCGAGTCCCTAAAGGGAAATTGAATAAGGAAAACCTAAGGGGTGGTTCATGAATAGTAACCCGTCCCCTTAAAAATGTAAAACGCGAGTGAAACTGAAAAAACGACCTCGAAGGGGGGCGTTTTTGGGAAACGAAATAAAGGTCCGAGTCGGGTACGAAAAATCAGAGTCTCGGGGACCTAGATCGGGAACGTCTAGATGAACGTTTTAAATACTAGTAAAACGTTCATTTGAGGTTCCGAAACGTTAGAAAATCACTAAACCGACGTAAGGGTCAGAATAGTGCTTCCCGAGGGTCGGGAAAGTGAAAAACGAAAATAAAATAGAAACGAACCCGGTAATGAATAGAAAAGAGTCAAAAAAGTTCCTGAGAGCCAAAAATGCAGTCTGGATTGAGAAAATTCCGTCAGGGGTAAAATTGTAATTTTGTCAAAATATAGGGGCAAAATCGTAATTTTATAAAAGTTGGGGAAAATGATAAATAAAGCCTAAAAAGTTATAAATAGGTTTTTTTTAAGCTTTTTAATGAAAAATAAAAGCTATAAATGGAAATGAAATTAATAGATAAGGTTTTGTCTGTAGGATCCCAAAATCGATTTACAAGGAGGGTGATCAAAGATCCAAGAAAGAAAAGGGGAAGAAACTGATAAGGTAAGTTCAGACATTTAGCTATCTGCAATATATAGCATTATTGTTGCTAACTTTGAAGTACTAACTATAAGTTAGGTACATATGTGCTACGGGCACTATTATAGAGTAGAGAGAGAGACGAAATGTGCTACGAGCACTACTAAGAATGGGATACATAGTAAATTGTGCTTCGGGCACTAAAGCGAGGTTAATGAAACTCACTCACCTAAAATTGAAATGTGAACCATTCCTAACCACGAGGCAATATGAAGTCACCGGGTTAGAACTTTAAAAAGACGATAATGAAACCACTTTTGGCGTACCAGCCTTCCGTATAGGGAGGTAAAATTTGCCTTCGGGGCTATGAGATTAAGGCTGTGGAGGTCAGCACTAATGTAACGCTCCCAGTAATGTACAATTTTGCCTTCGGGGCTATGAGATTAAGGCTATGGAGACCAGTACTAATGTACCGCTCCGAGTCATGCGCACTTAAATGGTACTGCCAACCTAAGCTCAATACCAGAACATAATCAAAGATAATTACCTAAAACTAAAACTATGCCATAATTGAGCATAAGACAGTTTCGTGAGGGTACTAACATCGCGGTAAATGTACTGTTGATATATTGTGTTGTGGTCAAACTTACTATTCATAATGAATAGTGATCAAAGTTACTATTTATAATGAATAGTGGTCAATATTACTATTTATGATAAATAGTACTATTCATCGAAATTTTATTTCTTGCATGTTTGAACTTACTGAGCCTGTAGCTCACCATTTTTGCTTATGTTGCAGGTAAACGACCAGCTCAGTAGCTTTGTATGACTGGATGGCGGACGGAATGGCGTGTGTCAAATGAGATAAAAAGCTAGGGATATGGTTCTGCCAGAGTCTTTCCGCTGAGCGATAAAAGAGAAGGGAAAAAGAAACAGTACTTTTGTAATAATATATATTTTACGAAAGTACTGTATTATGTAAATTACTTTGTACTTACAAACAAAGTAAATAGTGGAAAATGTTTTACATGATGTTTAAAGAAAAAAAAAATTTTCCCCAAAAACGTCATGATTTAAAGAGAGATAGATTAGCCGGCGACCCATGAGAGTACAATCTATCGCAGAAGCTTAACTGTAATAGTATTGTATGATCTCTACAAGGGGTGGGCCGCCACACTGAATCCCAAAATCAGTCTATAACTTGCTCAAAAATCTAAAAAGCCGTGGCTCAAATCTGGGACAGGTTTGGTTTTCAGCCAAACCCTAAAACATCCATAAAAACATCCATCCGTAAAAAACTTAAATCACAACCACACAACCACATAACTTAAAAATAAAATGCTAAGGGCTCAAAACAAACTTATTACAACTCATTGCTTGAAATACACAATAAATTTACTTGATCTCTAAACTTAAAAAGAACTAAACCACAAAAGAGGGTTTTTACTTTTTACCTTTGTGTGCTTTGAACCAAGCACAACCGAACAAGGGGTGGCCAGAATTTTTTCGTGTAGACAAAGGGGAACAAGAGGTTGGCTTTGGCGGGAAAGGAACTTAAAAATTTTCCTCTTATCATCAAGCTAAATAACCAACTAAAACCACAATAAAATTTCCTACCAATTTACCTCAAAGTTGACTTGAAATGTCTTGAAAAAATGGCTCCAATACAAGCTTGATTGTGGCTAATTTTTGGTAAGTTTTTGGGTGAGAAAATGGTCTGTTTTGGCTGAAGAAAAGGGCTAGTTTTTTAGAAAAAAGGGGAGAGAAAGTTTATGTTTTTTGGGTGTGCAAAAGAAGAAAATGAAACCTAAGGGTAAGCACACCTATTTATGGGAAAAAGCTAAGCAAAATTAATCAACCTTAAGCCCACTTAATTAAGCTAAATTTTTGCTAACCGAGGGGGCAAATCTTGGTTGCTAGCAGCCTTCAAAAACCGAGGGCTATTGCTGGGTTTTGGAGCCAAATTTTGCATTAAATGGTTGCCAAAAGTTACATGTGTGTGTCATACACTTTTACATTTTTTTTGTTCCAAAAGCTTACAAGCCTATGCCTTATTTTAAGGCAACTTTTTACCCTTCTTTTTCTGGTTTTACAGCTAAAGCACACAGATTTTTAAGGGGGAAAATTTGTGATGTCTCATGCCCTGAGTGGCCCAGACCGTCACATAAAACTACTGCTACTTAACTTGCTTAAAAACTATAACTTAAACTTACTTAATTTGATATCATAAATTTTAGAGGATTTTTTTTTGATTGCGCATGTATTTACTATTCACGTACGTATACTTTAAAAATATAAAGTCTAAATCATAAGGAGTTCAATCGCACATACATACTTATAAAATTGTTTAACTAATTACTATTCAAAATATACTATTCAAAATATATTGTTACTCGATACTGTGTGGAAGTTAAACTCGCAGTAATATCCATAACCTCATCATCCTCACATCCGCCACCGTCGCCATTATTGCCCATTGAGGTTTAAGTCGTAGGATGCTTACTTATAGCATGAACACACACTGTGAGCTTTATGTCCAGTAAGTATAACATGTCATCCGCAAAATATGTTTAAATCATAATACATTATTAAAACCATATAAGCATGTCATATACCAACATATACCACTGAAACATTCCATATACCAGAACATCACATATCACTGAATGCAAAACATCATATATTGTATGCCTAACAGAAAACATCATATACTGAATGCATATCTACTATAACTGGAAGCATAGTGAACTATGATTAATGTATATTGTGAATAGTGTATAATCCGATTGTGCTCATATTATGCTTCAATATTCTTTTTCTTTCCCATGTGTAGCTGAGGGTGCGTGTGTCAGTACCGAATGCACGCGGATCATTAGAAACGTCCATGATCACAAACTTAAGGGCCGTCAACGAAGGCTCATCTTACTTAAACTTGAAAAACCTCTTTGTTAGGAAATGCCCTAAGTATTAGAGACATTTTGATGTATTCATTTTGAACTGGATAATAAAATTATACTTAGAGGTTATTCAATACATTGCTATCTGTCCTCGTCTTATTTACATGTTAAAGTAAATGTAAGCAAATATGGCTCACTGACTGCTTGTGTTAAAACTGTTAGAACGTTGCATGCAATGGACTTTTGTATGCGAGAAGACAATGTTCTAAAGTTAGCAGTCTAAATTATGGTCTGTAGTCTATGGGGTTAGACCGAGCATCTAACTCATGTTAAGACTATTATGTTGTCTAAAGCCTTAGAGGGGACGGTTTGTCTTGACTGTCTGGAGCTGGACTCCCAAGTAGAGACATGGATATGTTGCTTGGTGGTGACATATTAGACCGGGACTAAAGCGTGATTGATCTACGTAGTCCGCTATGAGTGGATCAATCTGCTTTTGACGTTCATTGTGCAATAACCTTAATCCTGAGTAAATGAACTACTTCATGTATATGACTTGTGTACTTTGATGTTCCAATGGCTAAAGCGTCTCAGAGGTAGTAAGCTTATAGACCGGTTCGTTGGGTGCATGACTTGTATACGATGAAGTTTTTGTTTGCAGATATTGGAATCATAGCTCTGAGGAGTTAAAGGTATCCTCTTAAAGGCATTATACTGAATGTGAAAATGGACAAGGCCTTGGGTCGTCTGCTGGGCGGATGACTTCTTATTCACATATGGTGAATAATCATTTTCTTGATTCGGTAGTATAATGGAACTTTAAGATAGCCTGATCAGTAGGATTAAACGGACTTTGACCTAAGGCTGATCATGGATATCATATGAGGGTTTTGCATATATGACAAGGTCATTGGATGGTAGCTCGTCACAGGCTTACGTAATACGGTATATAATTGGGAGTTCAGTTTCAGGTTTATAGTGGTGTGACTCTGAAATTAGTGATCATATGATTGAGTTGTTCAGTACAGAATGATGATCATATGGAATCACAGGAGCCCGATTATATATGTCCAATCAGTCCCTCTACTAGCTCCACATAATTCCTTAACGTTTGGCAAATTGATTTGTGTATGCTATAGGCTAGTTTATTATGCATGGATGGTGATGACACAGGATTAGGATGGTAGACAAGATTCTCTCCGGTTGGATTCAGATTTTGTTTTGGATAATAGAGTACACAATTATTCGAACTCCAAATAAAGTTGCCATGATTTTATTTGAGATTGGATTGGAGTTGTAGAAAATTATCCATGAGAACAAGAATATGAAACACAACCATTTTGTGGAATTTGAAATTTGAATTTTGAAATTTGAAATTTGAATTTTGAAATTTGAAATTTGAATTTTGAATTTGAAATTTGAATTTGAAATTTGAATTTGAAATTCGAATTTGAAATTTGAATTTGAAATTCGAATTTGAAATTTGAATTTGAAATTTAAATTTGAAATTTGAAATTTGAAATTTGAAATTTGAATTTGAAATTTGAATTTGAAATTCAAATTTTGAATCACAGTCCAAGTAGGATTCGAATTTGTTGTGGAAAATCCACAAGGTTTGAAATTCGAATTTGAGTTGGATTTGGAGAGGATAATCTTGTTAGAATCCTACTTGAATTTTGAATCCAAATCCCAACAAAAGTGGGCGAATTTTTTGAGGATAATCCTCAATGGAAAATTCGGTTTTTGTAGATAAGATTCAAGGGAAAATTCAAGTTTCAATCCTAGTTGAATTTGGATTCTCTCTTTCCCTAAAAGTGGCCGAAATTTTGGAGCCTTAATCCAAGGAAAATTCGGCTATTTTTGGATAAGGTTGAGATAAGATTTAGCTTGAAAAATCCTAGTGGAATTTTGATTCTTCCTTATCCTAAAAGTGGCCGAAATCTTTAGGGAAGATACACCTTGAAATTTTCAGATTTTTTGGTTGAAAAAGGGAGATAAAATTCTAGTTAAAATCTTGTTGAGATTTGGATTGGATCTATCCTAAGAAAACCAAATTTTTAGTGGAGATTCTCCCTTGGAAAAATTCAGATTTTATGGGTTTGGATAAGGGAAAATATCTTTTCCTAATCCAATTCAAATTCAGAGATTCACCTCATGCAGGTCTATAAATAGAGGTCCTGCCACTCCAGTTCTCTTAGACCATAGACTCTCAGGTGAGTAGGCTTATTGTTGCACAGCTCATCGTGACAATAAAGTTCTTTAGAGATCTGGGTGGTTGGAAGAAGACTAGCAGTGCTAGCATACCGATCGAGGTTCAGAGTGCCCACACACTCAGCCATTCGGGAATTGGAGAATAGTAGAGAAGGCTAGTTGGTTGAAGCCTCCGGTCATTCTCCTCCTGCAAGATTGGCGTCCTTGAGGTATGAGTTCTAATTGTTGTTGATTTATTGTATATGGCATCATGAGATATTTAACGATCTAAAAATTTTTATTGTTCCGCTGCGCCACTCTGATACGTTTATACCGATTTATTTTCCTACAATTGGTATCAGAGCCATCTCATGACTATGCCATGTACATAAATTAGACAATTACTTACTCTTTTTATTTATGTATGGATTTGATATTTAGAGAGTGGCATTCTAGGGTTCCTTTATGTTGTTATCATGTATTATGTATAAAGTATGTGGTTATCTTAATTATTATAAGCATGCTTGTTTATACCGGTTATGGTTCCTTAGAATTTAGAAAAATTGTATCTAGGAATTTTTATGTAACCATGGGAACAGTTTATTAACACTGTGTTTTTCCCATGAATTTTAATTTTTGTCTCTTAGAATATTTATGGTTAGAATTTTTGTACACCGGAAACGGTTTAGAATTTTTTATGTAATTATTCTTGGAGGAGATTGAAGATTGAAGACCGTAATTTATTTTTCCCAAAAGTTAAATTTAATTTAAAGATTGAAATTTTTGATTGTGTGGAAATTTTCAATTTAATTGGGATTCAAATTAATTTTTGGAGATCCTAATAGGTATATTGGAATATGGCACGAAAATCGAGACACGACCCCTCGGGATAGGCCGACGGGCCTTGGTGGGGCTGCAGCCCCTGCCCTCGGGCAGGATGGGGCTGCGGCAGCCCCTATGCAGGCAAACATCACCCACGGCCGCAGGCTTAGCCTGCAGCCGAGGGTGGCGCAGCCTGGGCGTGCAGCCACTGGCTGCTGGCGCTGCCTGCAGCCTGCCGACTGCTGCGCCCAGTCTGGGCGTGCAGCCTGGCGCTGCAGGCTTGGCCTACATCCCGGCAGGCTGCACAAGGGGCGGCCGTGGGCTGCCAGCCCCTCCGGGGTTGGTGGCTGCCCACGGCGACTGCCGCCTTCACGGGCGGCGGTGCGGTGGTCCAAAATTTGAAAATTTTGATTTTTAAATTTGAGATTTAATTTTAAATCATGTTTAAAAATATGTAATTGAAAATTTGAAATTTTTGAAATTACATATTATTACACATGATGATTAAAATTGTTTAAAATTTGAATTAGAAATTTAAATTTTGAAATTCGAATTTGGAGTTTGAATTTGAAATTTAAATTTTTAGAAATTTAAATTTTAAATAATTCTTGGGATGAGAAATAAATGGAGAGGCTACATAAAGATGGATACAAGAAGACGGAATAAAATTCAAGACCCAAAGAATGCTTTGGATGGAATTTTGTAATCTTTATTTTCTTTGTTCTAGGATGGAACCATGGCTTGGTTATTCTGTCAATTATTTTTCTGTGATATGTCATGGATGTATAAATATGTATTGATGGATGTTTTGTATGCATATTTGATAACATGTCATATAGGATAGGTGAGTGCCGCTCATACTATATTGATCATACATAATTTGTCAAAACTTGCATGTTTTTCAAAATATTGAGTGGGAGAGGGTTTCAAACAAAACCCACGGCCTCCATTGTTGATCCATATGTGAAAGCATGGTAACGCCTCGCGTCAGTTCTGACCTGACCACACCCCTCGGTAGGTGTTTACCGCCGCCGGTATACTAGATTGGATCTCCTATGTGGAAAACGTGTTCGGGTGCGATCCTATTCATGACCACCCCTCGGTGGCTTGGTAGGACGTGGATCGAGCTACGTAAACAATGGTTATACACTCAAGACTCGTTTAGTTATTAACCTTCCCTAGAAGCTCTGTTAACTAAACTGGTGGCCAAATAAGCGGTTATTAATATATGTCTTAACCTTGGAGGATTTAAGGTAACGTATATTAATTGGACGGGGTCCATGTTCCGGCTATTTGTTCTCATGACCACCCCTCGGTGGCTTGGGGCAATAGGTGCTGAGAATTACCGTTGCAATGCTACATGTTTTTTCAAGTTTCATGTAGGAACATACTTATATGTTTTTATTTGCTAAATTATCTGTATATTTGCTTGGGCTTTGTAATGATGTCTAGTATAATTTTATTTCAGTTCAAAATGTCACCGACACCCCTCATTTCAATACTTACTGAAAATAAGTTGAATGGCGACAATTATAAAGATTGGAAAAGAAATCTATTAATAGTTCTCAGCTGCGAGAGACACAAGTTTGTACTGGACGAACCATGCCCACCTGGGCCCAAACCTGACACACCACTTGAGGAGGTCTCGGTTGCCTATAATCGTTGGAGAGAATCCAATGAGATAGCTCGATGCTACATCCTTGCTAGCATGACGAGTGCTTTACAAAAGCAGCATGAGACTTATCAAGTTGCTGGGGAGATCATGGATAATCTGGAGGACATGTTCGGAGGCCAAGAAAAATTGGCTCGACAGTCCGCTATCAACAGCATTATGAACTCCAAGCAAAAGGCGGGTGCTCCGGTGAAGGACCATATGATCACTCTAATGGGATTCTTCACTGAGGCTGCCGAGAATGGTGCTGAGTTGGACTATAACACCCAGATCGAAATGGTGTTCAAGACTCTGTCTAAAGATTTTGTGGGGTTTAAGGCCGCATACAATCTGGCGACAAAGGAGTTAGGACTTACCGAGCTCATGAAGCAACTACAGGCTTATGAGCGGATGATCAGGGATGAGGATACGGTCCGACCTAAAGGAGAGGCCAATTTGGCGGAATCTTCCAATCCTTCACGGAAGAGGAAGAGGCCAAATAAGAAGCAAGTGGCTTCCAGTTCTTCTAATCCTCCTGTCTCAGACGGGAAGAAGAAGAACAAGAACAAGAAGCCAAAGGACCCTAAAAAGTCCAAATGCTTCCACTGTGGGAAGGTAGGTCACTTCAAGAAGGCTTGCCGGGAATTCCTAGCCTCCAAGGGCAAGGAAGGTAAGGAACTTCATTACTTAGAAGCGTGTTTGGTGGAAGAATCGAAAGACACATGGGTCATTGATTCGGGCGCCACTAATCATGTTTGTGTTTCTATGCAGGGGTTCGTGGAAACGAGAAGTCTACATGATAGGAGCCTCTCGTTGCGGACTGGAGATGGTAGCTTTGTGGTGGCTGAGGCAGTGGGAGACGTTCATCTTTATTTTGATCAATTTAGGTTTATTTTATTGAAAGACTGTTTTTATGTTCCTAATTTTAGGAGGAACCTTATATCGGTAGCTTGTTTAATAAAGGATTCTTATTCAGTTTCTTTTAGTAAAAGAGTTGATATTCGTAGAAATAAGTCTTTTATCTGTTCTGGATGGATGGATGGAAACCTATATTTGATCAGACCAAAGATGTACTCACTGCTTGACACTGAATTAATTGATAACTCTAAAAGGTTGAAAGTTTCTCACTCTAACAAGGTGTATCTTTGGCATTTAAGACTTGGTCATATTAATCAGGATAGGATTCAAAGATTGGTGAAAGACGGTCCTCTGGAATCTCTGGAGGAGGTACGACTTCCCCAATGTGAGTCTTGTCTAGAGGGTAAGATGACTAAGAGGTCTTTTGGAGCTAAGGGTACAAGGGCACAGGAGCTCTTAGAAATTGTGCACACTGACGTATGTGGCCCCATGAACATCACAGCACGAGGAGGGTTCGAGTACTATGTCTCTTTCATAGATGATTACTCGAGGTATGGATATGTGTATCTGATGCACCGCAAGAGCGAAACCTTTGATAAATTCGAAGAGTATCGTGCGGAAGTGGAAAAGCAATTGGATAAATCCATAAAGACACTTCGATCTGATCGAGGTGGCGAATACCTCTCCGATGAATTTCTAGGACATCTTGTAGAGAATGGGATATTATCCCAATTGACTGCACTTGGTACTCCACAACAGAATGGTGTAGCCGAAAGGAGAAACAGGACCTTATTAGATATGGTACGGTCCATGATGAGTTACTCAACACTGCCATTATCATTTTAGGGACATGCTTTACAAACGGCGTGCTATATTCTGAACCAGGTTCCGAGCAAATCAATTCCTAGAACTCCGTATGAATTGTGGCGTGGCAGGAAGCCCTCCCTTGGACATATGAGAATATGGGGATGCCCGGCACATGTACTGGATGGGGATGCGAAGAAGTTGGAACCAAGATCAGAAATGTGCATGTTTGTAGGGTATCCAAAGGGAACTAAAGGAGGTCTGTTCTATAACCCGAAGGAACAAAAGGTCATTGTCTCAACCCATGCGACATTCTTGGAGGAAAGTCACATGAATGACTTTAAGCCTCGAAGCAAAGTGGTGCTAGAGGAGTTATCGGGTGAAAGAACTGCTCCACAGATTTCGGTCTTGGACGCAAGTCCGAGTTCCAGTGAAAGACCTGCAGACGATCAACAATTTAGGGTGCCTCGTCGTAGTGGGAGGGTTTCTAAGAAACCTAATTTCTTCATGTATGATGCTGAGGTATACCAGGCTGAGGCTCATGAGCATGAGGAAGATCCGGTCACATATGATGAAGCTATAAAAGATGTTGATTCTAGATCTTGGAAACAGGCTATGAACAATGAGATGGATTCTATGAAATCCAACTCTGTTTGGGAACTTGTAGATTTACCGGATGGGATAAAACCCATTGGATGCAAATGGGTCTACAAAAGAAAGAAGGATGCGGAAGGGAGAGTGGAAACTTTCAAAGCTAGACTGGTTGCAAAGGGATACACGCAAAAGGCTGGAATCGATTACGAGTAAACCTTTTCGCCTGTTGCTATGCTGAAGTCTATCCGTATTCTTCTGTCCATTGCTGCGGCTCTCGATTACGAGATCTGGCAAATGGATGTTAAGACGGCATTCTTGAATGGCCATCTTGAAGAGTGTATCTATATGATACAGCCCGAAGGGTTCGTAGCAAAAGGCCAAGATAGGAAAGTCTGCAAGTTGCTTAGATCCATTTATGGATTAAAGCAGGCATCCCGCTCATGGAACCAGAGGTTTGATCAAGCGATTAAGACATTTGGTTTTGAGCAGAACGTTGATGAACCTTGTGTTTATAAACGTATTAAGGATGGAAAAGTGGTCTTTCTGATACTCTATGTCGATGATATACTACTCATTGGGAATGATGTAGGGAACTTATCATCGGTCAAGCTTTGGTTACACCAACAGTTTGACATGAAGGACTTGGGAGAAGCTAATTATGTTCTAGGCATTCGTCTCTTCAGAGATCGAAAGAACAAAATGATAGCGTTATCCCAAGTTTCATACATAGATAAAATAATTGACAAATATGCAATGCTAGAGGCAAAGAAAGGCTCACAACCTTCTATTGCCGGTTTAACTCTTTCATTGGATGACTGTCCCAAGACATCGGAAGAAAGAGAGCGTATGAGTAAGGTCCCTTATGCATCCGCTGTGGGTAGCCTTATGTACGCTATGCTTTGCACTCGCCCGGACATATGTTTTGCAGTAGGTATGGTGAGTCGATATCAAGCGAATCCTGGAACCAAGCACTGGCAAGCAGTAAAGCATATACTCAAATATCTTAAGAGAACGAGGGATTATATGCTAGTGTATTCTGGAGGGGACCTAACACCTGTAGGATACACGGACTCAGACTTCCAGACTTGTAAGGATTCGAGGAAATCGACATCTGGATCAGTGTTTTTACTCGGAGGAGGCGCCATTGTGTGGAGGAGCGTGAAGCAGGGCTGCACAGCTGACTCTACTATGGAGGCTGAGTATGTAGCTGTGGCTGAGGCATCTAAAGAAGCGGTTTGGCTCCGCAAGTTCTTTAGAGACCTTGAGGTCATTCCGAGCGTTGACAAGCCTATCACACTTTACTGTGATAATACAGGGGCTATTGCCAACACAAGGGAATCTCAGCACCACAAGAGGACCAAGCACATCGATCAGAGGTATCACATTATTAGAGGGCATGTGGAGACAGGACAAGTGGATGTATGTAAGATCGCGTCCGAGGACAACATCGCTGATCCCTTTACTAAGACTTTGGTAGCTAGAAGCTTTGAGAGGCATGTAGAGGCGATGGGGATGCGTAACATGGCACATCTGCTGGCTTAGGGCAAGTGGGAGATTGTTAGGAAATGCCCTAAGTATTAGAGACATTTTGATGTATTCATTTTGAACTGGATAATAAAATTATACTTAGAGGTTATTCATTACATTACTATCTGTCCTCGTCTTATTTACATGTTAAAGTAAATGTAAGCAAATATGGCTCACTGACTGCTTGTGTTAAAACTGTTAGAACGTTGCATGCAATGGACTTTTGTATGCGAGAAGACAATGTTCTAAAGTTAGCAGTCTAAATTATGGTCTGTAGTCTATGGGGTTAGACCGAGCATCTAACTCATGTTAAGACTATTATGTTGTCTAAAGCCTTAGAGGGGACGGTTTGTCTTGACTGTCTGGAGCTGGACTCCCAAGTAGAGACATGGATATGTTGCTTGGTGGTGACATATTAGACCGGGACTAAAGCGTGATTGATCTACGTAGTCCGCTATGAGTGGATCAATCTGCTTTTGACGTTCATTGTGCAATAACCTTAATCCTGAGTAAATGAACTACTTCATGTATATGACTTGTGTACTTTGATGTTCCAATGGCTAAAGCGTCTCAGAGGTAGTAAGCTTATAGACCGGTTCGTTGGGTGCATGACTTGTATACGATGAAGGGTTTGTTTGTAGATATCGGAATCATAGCTCTAAGGAGTTAAAGGTATCCTCTTAAAGGCATTATACTGAATGTGAAAATGGACAAGGCCTTGGGTCGTCTGCTGGGCGGATGACTTCTTATTCACATATGGTGAATAATCATTTTCTTGATTCGGTAGTATAATGGAACTTTAAGATAGCTTGATCAGTAGGATTAAACGGACTTTGACCTAAGGCTGATCATGGATATCATATGAGGGTTTTGCATATATGACAAGGTCATTGGATGGTAGCTCGTCACAGGCTTACGTAATACGGTATATAATTGGGAGTTCAGTTTCAGGTTTATAGTGGTGTGACTCTGAAATTAGTGATCATATGATTGAGTTGTTCGGTACAGAATGATGATCATATGGAATCACGGGAGCCCGATTATATATGTCCAATCAGTCCCTCTACTAGCTCCACATAATTCCTTAACGTTTGGCAAATTGATTTGTGTATGCTATAGGCTAGTTTATTATGCATGGATGGTGATGACACAGGATTAGGATGGTAGACAAGATTCTCTCCGGTTGGATTCAGATTTTGTTTTGGAAAATAGAGTACACAATTATTCGAACTCCAAATAAAGTTGCCATGATTTTATTTGAGATTGGATTGGAGTTGTCGAAAATTATCCATGAGAACAAGAATATGAAACACAACCGTTTTGTGGAATTTGAAATTTGAATTTTGAAATTTGAATTTTGAATTTTGAAATTTGAAATTTGAATTTTGAATTTGAAATTTGAATTTGAAATTTGAATTTGAAATTCGAATTTGAAATTTGAATTTGAAATTTAAATTTGAAATTTGAATTTGAAATTTGAATTTGAAATTTGAAATTCAAATTTTGAATCACAGTCCAAGTAGGATTCGAATTTGTTGTGGAAAATCCACAAGGTTTGAAATTCGAATTTGAGTTGGATTTGGAGAGGATAATCTTGTTAGAATCCTACTTGAATTTTGAATCCAAATCCCAACAAATAAGGGACAAAATTTTTGAGGATAATGCTCATGAAAATTTCAGATTTTGTGGATGAGATTCAAGGGTAAATTCAAGCTTGAATCCTAGTTGAATTTGGATTCTCTTCTTCCCTAAAAGTGGCCGAAATTTTGGAGCCTAAATCCAAGGAGAATTCGGTTATTTTTTGGATAAGGTTGAGATGAGATTTAGCTTGAAAAACCTAGTGGAATTTTGATTCTCCCTTATCCATAATGGCCGAAATCTTTTGGAGGATTTTCTCCTTGTGAATTTCGGATTTTTTGGTTGAAAAAGGGAGATAAGATTCTAGTTAAAATCTTGTTGAGATTTGGATTAGATCTATCCTAAGAAAACCGAATTTTTAGTGGAGATTATCCCTTGGAAAAATTCAGATTTTATGGGTTTGGATAAGGGAAAATATCTTTTCCTAATCCAATTCAAATTCAGAGATTCACCTCATGCAGGTCTATAAATAGAGGTCCTGCCACTCCAGTTCTCTTAGACCACAGACTCTCAGGTGAGCAGGCTTATTGTTGCACAGCTCATCGTGACAATAAAGTTCTTTAGAGATCTGGGTGGTCGGAAGAAGACTAGCAGTGCTAGCATACCGATCGAGGTTCAGAGTGCCCACACACTCAGCCATTCGGGAATTGGAGAATAGTAGAGAAGGCTAGTTGGTTGAAGCCTCCGATCATTCTCCTCCTACAAGATTGGCGTCCTCGAGGTATGAGTTTTAATTGTTGTTGATTTATTGTATATGGCATCATGAGATATTTAACGATCTAAAAATTTTTATTGTTCCGCTGCGCCACTCTGATACGTTTATACTGATTTATTTTCCTACACTCTTCAACAAAAAAGGCCGGTACTACACGCTTATTAATTTCCCAATTGTTTATCTGTTCTGGCTATATGCTCTACTAAGCTGTTTCTAATCTTAGATGATAGGGATATATGGCATCTAACTTGTGCTTTCATCAATCTATGCGATTGTGAAACTATATGCTTTCTTAACATGCTATGCAACAACAGTGCATGGTTTGTAAATGCTTCACATACTGTGAAAATCAACAATTTAAATTCATTTAGCTCATGCTGCAGGTGGAGTTGTACTTACCTAGTTTACAAGCAAACTTGTACTCTCGCCCTTATCATGTTATGGGCTTCTACCTGTCATCATAACGTATATCGTCAATATGTGTCGTTGAGTCACTGATATCGTTAGTGACTAAAGCAGATACTAATGTATGGTACCGATCGCCGTCGGTACTAATTTGCTCTCTCTTGAGAGTTTGATTCTCTACACATGGTTAATTAATTTATTACCCAATAAATTAATTAATATCGTTCTTAGGTCACTACTAACATTAATAACTATAGCTTGTATTGTTGTATGGTACTGAGGCCCATTGGTACCTACTGCTCTATTTTGGGAATTTGATGTCTAACTTCTATCGTGTTTGATTAACTTGTCTACTTGACAGATTAATCACCGTTCGTCACCATTTCATTCAAACTCAGTCCTTAACTGGTTGACCAACCAATCAACTAACCAGTTACCTCATACGTCATTAACTATGTAGCCTATCGGGTTACTTTGCCTGTTTGGGTGTGGTAGCCCACTGGGCTACCTCTACTATTTTATTTTGAAAATTGTTTTGATTGCCTTATAAAATTTTGGGAAAATTACGTTCTTTGAAACCGTCCCCATATCACCTTGTTGGAAGGTAGGGGCAATTTATTAAAACCATACTTTTGTTTTGAAAAGGGTAGAACACATCTTGGTGTTTGTTTGTTTTTTTTTTTTTTTTAAGTGGTTCTTGAACCATTTATAGAAACTATTTTAAAACTTGCTTGAAATGACTTAGTTTGCAAATTTAGTAAACATAAAACTTTTCATCCTCGATGAGATGAATAACTCTCGTGTTCATCTTGAAGCTCAAATCAAACTCTTACGGGTCATAAACTTATCAAACTCGTGGCTAACTTGTGTCCAATTTTAGTAAAATCCTAGTTTTATGCTTATTTAAAAACGGCTCTGTTTGAGGCCTGAAACAGCCAAAATTTTTAAACAGGCATAGGTTGTCTTAAAGATTTCGATGAGATCTACAACTTTTGTGTTGAGCCTGAGATCTAGTTCAGATTTTAAGTTGGTCACTTTTAACAAAATTCGAGACTATTCTTGGGCTCAGGATTTTATTCCTAGTTTTGAGCTCTGGTTAAAAACTACTCGAAAAGTCTATCTTAAATTCATTTTCGGCCAAAACTTATTTGAAGCAAAAACGACCGTAACGAAATTTTCTTAAAACTTTATGTTTTACCATATCCCAAATTCAGATCCTAAGGGGGTCAAAAATGGCCAAACCGATGGCCTAAAACTAGGGATAGATTTGTGCATCTTAAACGTCCATACACACACACATACATCCATCCATAAACATTTTAACCACAACCACATAACCACATAAACTTAAAAATAAAAAGCTAAAGTCCTAAAATAAACTTATTACAACCCATTGCATAATTAAATATACATAAATTTCCTTGATCAAAACTTAAAATAACTAACCACAAAAAGGTGGTTTTTGGTTTTACCTTACGTGCTATGAACCAAGCACAGCTGAACTGAGCCTTGGGTGACCAAAGTTTGTCATGTGGACCAAGGGAGAAAATGGGGGTCAGCCTTTACTAGAAATGAGACACAAAATTTCTTTTTATCATCAAACCAAAATAACAACTAAAACCACAAAGTTTGGTTCTAGAATCTTACCAAAAATAACCTTGAAATGGCTTGGATGGAAACCTCCTAACACAAGCTTGAAGGGGCAAATTTTTTGGTAAGTATTTTCGGTGAAAATTTTAGGTGTTTGGGCAGCTAGGAATGTGTGCCTTGGCTGATAAAAAAAGGAAGAGAAGGGCTTGGTTTTTGGGATAGCAAAAGAAAGGAACAAGACCTAACGGTGAGCACACATATTTATAGGAAAAGTTAAGCAAGATTAATCAACCTTAAGTCCAATTAATCAAGCCAAATTTTTACCGAATTAAGGGAAAAATTGTTGCCATTTTCAGCCTCCAAAAACCAAGGGCTGCGTACATATGAAAGGGAGCCAGATAAAAATTTTTTGTTGGCCATGTGATAGAAACGATAGCTTATTTTAATCAAAAAAGGTGGCCAACACATCCCTTGTTTTAGGGAAAACTTTTCCCATTTTTAGGGCTATGTTTAGGGATGTTTATGCTGCTTGCACACGATTTTTTAGGGGAAAAATTCATCTGAAAAGTCTTCTCTTCACAATCTAATTTTCTTCTTTCGGTATCTGACCCTTTCTCGATGGTGTTCTAGATTTCCATTGAAATTGGATTTTATAAATCCGATTCTTATACTTATGTTACCTAGTTGGGTTGTACTACCTATGAGCCTATTTTGTGTCCATTTTACTGTTTATTTTGTATACTATGGTTGTGTCTACACTGTGTTGTCCTTACGCACGCATAATGAGATGTTTTCGAATGAAATTTCAAACACAGTCTCTCCTGACTAATTTGGATGTGCTGATTTCAAATTTATCAATTCTACAGCCATCTGAGGTTATCTGGACCAGTTTTTGAGATCTATGTGACCCCACCTCGAAAAAACGTGTTTTGTGCTTAATTGACTAATTTGAGCGTTCTGAGTCTAAATATATCAGTTTTGGAGCAAAAAAAGGTCAACTTGACCCTCATCCTGATACTGCTTATCTCTCAAACAAAAATTCTCGTTTTATGCTTAAATAACCAAATTGAGCCTGCTGACTGTAAATATATCAGTTTTAGGTCAAATTAAGGTCATCTTGGCCATTAACCTGAAACTGCATTTCTACTATTCATTATTCATTGTTTTCTATTTAACTGACTAGTGTAAGCATTCTGACTCCGATTTTTCAGTTTCTAGGTGAGAAGAGGTCATCTGGACCATTTTCTCGATACTGTATCTTTGCTAGGGTTACTATCGCTGCTATGCTCAGATAACCGGTTTGAGCGCACTGATGACTTGCTTACCAATTTTGTGTCAAGAAGTGGTCGTGTGGACCGGTTTCTTGATACTACATGTCTCATACGCACATACACATAATAGAGTGGACCGATTTCACTGTCGATTACCCCTTTCATTGCATGAATAGTAATTAAACATTACTGTACCTGTTTAATCTATTCAACTGGAAAATATGCTGTATTTTTCAACTTAATTACTCATTACATAGTAATTAGAGTCTTCACAGTGGCTCTCTGCTCAATACACGGCCTTCTACATAGGCTCTTACACGGGCGTGTGTAAGGCAACATAGGCATGTACTAGTTGAGACTGCTTAACACAGCCATGTCTTAAAAACACGTTCATATACCTGAGCAGTACACAACCACTTACACGATCGTGTACCTGACCATGTTACACTACACGGCCATGTTCACTCACACGGCCTCTCTCACGTACACAGTCCAAACGGTATACGACTACTTACATGGCCATGTACCTGACTGTGTTCTTCAAATTTGCACTAAAAGGCATCAAATTATTTCAATTTTATTCCTTGATGACTTATTACATGGTAAATAGGTTCCATGAATACGAGGGTTGTTACAACCTACCCCCCTTACAAAATTTTCGTCCCTCAAAATTAGAATAATTTCGAGGAGTCTCTTTCCATATCTCCTTCCCGTTCCCACGTGGCTTCCTCTATATTATGGTTCTGCCACAATACTTTTACAAATGGTATAACTTTATTCCTAAGTACTATATCTTCTTTAGTTAAGATTTGCACAGGTTTCTCTTCGTATGTCAGATCGGCGTGGACTTCGATGGGTTCTTGTGTGATAATCAGGAATTTTGAGATTCTCGGAGAGATTTAAAATTGTATGTACATGACAATTTTAATGTATAAAATATGAAAAAGTTGAATTTTAATAGTATTGAGAATGCAACAAAATGTTCTAATAGTGTTAAAGAGAATGAGTTCGAAGATGGAAAATCTTCCCGAACAGAAACCAGTGAGACGACCCTAAAACAGAGCCAAAAACCCCAAAGAGTGCATCGAAGTGCACTAAAAGACAAAAAAATTACGATAAATTTTGGTCAAACGGAAGCAAAATAAGGTAAACCGATCACACTGGAGGCGACAGAAACTCACCTACGTGATTTCGGTAGATTTCGGTTTGGTCTGACTTTTGGTTAAACTTTGACCATGAAGTAATATATGAATTAATTGGAGGATGTCATGTGTGACATAAAAAATGTGATGTAATAAATGACTAATTTAAGGCAAAAAGGGTGATAGGTAGCATTAATGGTGTAGATTAATGGGAATCTTGGATCAAGGGTCAAGATCTAGCCAAAATGACCTGAAAAAAATTTGGCAAAAATGGGTAAATAGTGGTCGGGCAAGGCAAGAAAAATCAGCAAAAAAATTTGTATTTTAGTCCCTAAAAGTTTGCTAAAAAGTCCTTAAAAAATTTCCAAATTGTAGGGAAAAATTACAAGTTGGTCCTCCACCATTTGCCTATAAATAGAAGTGAGAAATTCATTTGGAAAAATCAAGAAAACCAGCCCATATGCTGCCATTTTGAAGCGGTGTGCCATCTTCCCCCTTAAGCCAAAATTTTAACAAAAATTCTTCACTAAATTAGCTTCCAAACTCACACCAAGCATTAAGGATTCAAGTTGATAAGGTAAGCCACCATTTTGAAGCATTTCTCATTGTTTTTTGTTAAGAAATCTATGGCTTGTTGGTGTGGAAAAATGGTGAAAAGTTTGATGACTTGATTTGATGTTGATGTTGATTTGGTGATATAGTGATTAAAGCATGTTTTAGAAACTTGAAACAAGCAAAATTAATGCATGTTTCTATTACAAACCGTGGCCTTGTACAAGAGAATATGGAAAATTTTTATGATGGAAATTGATGAGGAAATGTGATAAAAGACCATAGGAATAAGAGAAAATTTTCTTACGGCTTCAGACATAAAAACCATGGCAATAAGGCTAGGTTGGAATGAAATTTTCTTAGGTTTTTGATGTTGAAATGTGCATTAGAAACCATAAGAATGAAATGTGATAAATGAGTTTGTGGAAAAAATTTTGTGGTGTTGAATACCATGTGAAAACTGTGGTTTGTGATGATAGAAAATGGTGACATTGTGTTGTGATTTGAATGATGGATAATGTGAAAATGTTTTACGTAAAGCTTGGTAACTTTGCGTAAACTAGGTCTCTGGTATAGTACATGGTAGGTACTAAGGTTCTGAGGCGTACCTAACACCGGGAAAACCAAAAATTTAAGTGAAAATACTACCGAAATTTCTAAAACAGCATAAAGGGCATATTCAAGAAACGAGGGAATTGGTAATGGAAATCTAAACCCAAGAGGTATAGTAAAATGACCCTCCAATGTCTAAAATGCCTAGAACTAGAAAAAATTGACGTTAGGGTTATTTTAGGAAATGAGGGGAAAGTCATGAACGGGATAGGAAACCCAAGCCTCTCGGGAACCAAGGCTCGAGAACGGATGATAAACATCTCAGGAGTAATGAAATACCCATTTGAGGCTCCGAAAAGCTAGAAAAATGAGAAACGATCCCAAGTGTTGGAATAGTACCCCGAGGGCTGAATAAGGAATAGTTATCGATTTTGCAGCAAATAATGCTATAAAAATATATCGAAACTGAAGAAATATTATTTTATGATATTTGGGCTTGGAAAATCCTGGAAAAATGATATATTAGAAATGTTACGGTCCCGAGATCCATCAGGGGCAAAATGGTCATTTTCACCAAAAATTTTCAAAAGGACCGTTAAGGACCTACAAGTCTTAAATAAGATTCTAGAGGCCATAACTAAGATTTTAAAGTTAAAAATCTAAAGTTTATAAGTACATGGGCGTGTACTATGGGACACAGGGATGTAGTGGAAAGCCGAGAGGTACACGGGCTTGGACACGGGCGTCTATCAAGCCGTGTATTGCAAAAAGAGATGAAATGTGTTGTAAAGTTCATAATAAAATGAATATATCCAAAGTGATAAATTATGATGGTTATTAACAGACAATACTTTGTCTATAAGGACCTAAACCAGAGACGATAACAAAACTGCAGAAGGCTTCCGAAGGTGGGCGTTATCGCAGTTATGGTAAGTTCATGCATTTTCATGTCTACAATATGAAATACTATGATATTTAACTATGTACTAATTGTACATTAGATGTAAATTCCTACGGGCACTAGCGTGTAGTTAGACTAACACACCCAATGATTGATAAAATGAGAGGTGTACTATGGGTACACTACAGAAAGAATGTGACTAAATTTAAGACACACCCTTAAAAGAAAGAATGTGCTAAGACTTATGGCATGAAAGGTTTCTAACTTTGAGGTGATGAATAATGCCACCCGGTCGGAACTGTAATTGAAATATGGTAATGAAACCATGTTTGGCGTACCGGCCTCTAATAGTAAGGTGGAGGTTTACAGGTCCTTCGGGGATACAATGATCGCTTCAGGCGATGATGGACTGGGGATGATTTGACTCAGGGTCACTCCCAAGGCCCCTTATAGTCAGCGCGTATATGAAATCGATACAGGCCAAAATGAACTCAAAACCATAATTTAACAAAGATAAAGACCGAAAATTGAATGAAAGCCATAACTGAGCATAATTAAGCATAACCGACTCTAACGTTAAGTGTAGTGGACTCGATTAGGGTCATGTGAATAGTAACCAGTTAGAGTCAAAGTTACTATTTATCAATCAAAAGTCAAAGTACTGTTCATGATGAATAATACTATTCATAAATGAATAGTACTATTCATAGAAAATTGTATTACTGACATTTTTAAGTCTTTGTGATTCACAGTACGTATGTTTAAACTTACTGAGCCTGTTAGCTCACCGGTTTGTTCATGTTGTAGGTAAGAAACCTATACAATAGACAACCTGAATGGCAGTAGGATATGTGGTGCCAATGTGATACGGAATTCCACTATGGATTATGGTCCTACTACCAGTCTTCCGCTAAGAGTCAAAAGAGTGGTTTGAAGAAAATGTATTTTGAGAAACAAAGTTGAGAAAATGTATTTTTGTAAATTATGTTGTATTGCGAAAAGACAACTAAAGTTTAGTTTGAAATTTTGTATGGCTTTCATACATGGCTTTCATGCGAGGAAAGTATTTTAAAAAGAAGAAAAAAAAAGGATGAAAATTTTGGGCCCTGTATGATGAGAGTTTAAAAGTAACATGTTTTTATGATGACCCAATGAGGTGCACGGGCTATTTCAGTCGACTACAGAGTCTGATTGTAACGGTTTCGCGTGGCCGAGATTGGGGGTGTCACAGGTTGGTATCAGAGTAGTTGACTATATCCCTATTGGCACAAAGCACAGCCTACTCATTAATCTAAGTAAGTTAGCTTTCTTTAAGTTAGTTAACTTTTCATTTATATGAGGTTATGTATTTTGTAGGATACACGATTACTAGGCCACCATATATGCGACCTTAGCCATACAGACCAAAAGGGCCGATCAGGGTATGGACTAGACCCATGATTAGGCCGTCCATGTCCCAGCAACCAGCATACAAACCACCGATACTTGATCCGCCAGTGCCACAGGCTAGAGCACCGTCACCAATTCAAGTGCCACCTCCTCGACTAGTACTTAACCCATTAATCGAGATGGACATTCCAGTTGTTGGAGGACGACCACACGTAGGAGCTAGAGTATCAGTCTGTGCGATACATGCTTTCTGAGGTAGTCATCCACCCATCTTCGAGGGAGGTCAATAGGGGATTTCTACCAGAGATTGGCTTTATGATGTGGAAACGATCATGCACCAATGTGATATCGATGAGGACTGCTGGGTCATGTTAGTAGTCAGCATGTTTCATGAACATGCACGATGTTTTAGGAGTATTACGACTAGGACATGCTGTGAAGGCTTGACTGGGCTGAGTTTAGACACATTATGATACGGTAGTTTCCGCCTAAGAGCCTAGCATCAGTTCCAGATCCTCCAGAGAGTAGGGTAGTAACACCGCCACCACCTGTTATGCTTAGATACACAGATGTTAGAGAATTTGTTCTCTGGGTAGAGAGACTGTAGATGCTGCTTAGTGATACTATCTTTACTTATACAGTATGATTCGAGGAGAACATCGTAAAGAGATGTCCTATGTCCAACCTCACTGACGAGGATTTTTGCGACATATTCTGGAAGGGGCTTACGATAAATCTACGGCAAAGGAACCCCTCTATATCCTACTACTTTACAAGAGTTTATAGTTACAATAGTTAAAGTAGAAGAAGATGTACTATTGGAGTGGATGGTGCGCAACTAGCATAAACAATTATTACAAGAGGCAATGCTAGATCGTCTTTTTGGAGTGCGACCTATGGCTAATGACCATGAGGCTGGCCATCGAGGCTACAAGAGGGGACGAGTCCCAATAGAGGAATGACACCATCCGGGATCAGGAATGGCTCGGATGAGGATGATGAGGATTCGGAAGAATTTATTAGGAAATGCCCTAAGTATTAGAGACATTTTGATGTATTTATTTTGAATTTGATAATAAAATTATATATAGAGGTTATTCATTACATTGCTATCTGTCCTCATTTTATTTACATGTTAAAGTAAATGTAAGCAAATACGGCTCCCTGACTGCATGTGTTAAACTGTTAGAACGTTGCATGCAATGGACTTTTGTATGCGAGAAGACAATGTTCTAAAGTTAGCGGTCTAAACTATGGTCTGTAGTCTATGGGGTTAGACCGAGCATCTAACTCATGTTAAGACTATTATGCTGTCTAAAGCCTTAGAGGGGACGGTTTGTCTTGACTGTCTGGAGCTGGACTCCCAAGTAGAGACATAGATATGTTGCTTGGTGGTGACATATTAGACCGGGACTAAAGCGTGATTGATCTACGAAGTCCGCTTTGAGTGGATCGATCTGCTTTTGACGTTCATTGTACAGTAACCTTAATCCTGAGTAAAAGTACAACTTCATGTATATGACTTGTTTACTTTGATGTTCCAATGGCTAAAGCGTCTCAGAGGTAGTAAGCTTATAGACCGGTTTGTTGGTTGCATGACTTGTATACGATGAAGGGTTCATTTATAGATATCGGAATCATAGCTCTAATGAGGAGTTAAGGGTATCCTCTTAAAGGTATTATACTGAATGTGAAAATGGACAAGGCCTTGGGTCATCTGCTGGGCGGATGACTTGTTATTCACATATGGTGAATAATCATTTTCTTAATTCGATAGTATAATGGAACTTTAAGATAGCCTGATCAGTAGGAATAAACGGACTTTGGCCTAAGGCTGATCATGGATATCATACGAGGGTTCTGCATACATGACAAGGTCATTGGACGATAGCTTGTCACAGGCTTACGTAATACGGTATATAATTGAGAGTTCAGTTTCAGGTTTATAGTGGTGTGACTCTAAAATTAGTGATCATATGATTGAGTTGTTCGGTAAAGAATGATGATCATATGGATTTGCGGGAGCCCGATTATATATGTTCAATCAGTCCCTCTACTAGCTCCACATAATTCCTTAACGTTTGGCAAATTGATTTGTGTATGCTATTGGCTAGTTTATTATGCATGGATGGTGATGACATAGGATTAGGATGGTACACAAGATTCTCTCCGGTTGAATTTAGATTTTGTTTTGGATAATAGAGTACACAATTATTCGAACTCCAAACAAAGTTGCCATGATTTTATTTGAGATTGGATTGGAGTTGTAGAAAATTATCCATGAGAACAAGAATTTGAAACACAACTGTTTTGTGGATTTTAAAATTTGAAATTTGAAATTTGAATTTTGAATGTTGAAATTTGAAATTCGAATTTGAAATTTGAAATTCAAATTTTGAATTGCAGTCCAAGTGGGATTCGAATTTGTTGTGGAAAATCCACAAGGAATGAAATTCGACTTTGAGTTGGATATGGAGAGGATAATCTTGTTAGAATCCAAAGTTGGACGAAAATTTTGAGGATTATCCTCAATGATTTTTGGATTTTTTATGGATAAGGTTCAAGAAAAAATTCAAGTTTCAATCCCAGTTGAATTTGGATTCTCTCCTCCCAGAAAGTGGCCGAAATTTTGGAGTAAATCTCCTAGAAGATTTTCAGTTATTTTGGATAAGGATGAGATAAGATTCAAGCTTGAAAATCCTAGTGGAATTTTGATTCTCCCTTATCCGAAAGTGGCCGAATTTTTGTGGAGATTTTCTCCTTAGAATTTTCAGATTTTTTGGTTGAAAAAGGGAGATAAAATTCTAGTTAAAATCTTGTTTAGATTTGGATTGGATTTATCCTAAAGTAGCCAAATTTTATTGTTGGGATTTTCCCTTGGAAAATTCAGATTTTGTGCTTGTGGATAAGGGAGAATATCTTCTCCTAATCCAATTCGAATTCAGAGAATCACCTCATGTAGGTCTATAAATAGAGGTCCTGCCACTCCAGTTCTCTTAGACCACAGACTCTCAGGTGAGCAGGCTTATTGTTGCACACTCACCGTGACAATAAGTTCTTTAGAGATCTGGGTGGTCGGAAGAAGACTAGCAGTGCTAGCATACCGATCGAGGTTCAGAGTGCCCACACACTCAGTCATTCGGGAATTGGAGAATAGTAGAGAAGGCTAGTTGGTTGAAGCCCTCCGGTCATTCTCCTCCTGCATATTGGCATCCTGGAGGTATGAGTTTTAATTGTTGTTGGTTTATTGTATATGGCATCATGAGATATTTAACGATCTTAAAATTTTTATTGTTCCGCTGTGCCACTCTAATACGTTTTTACCGATTTATTATCCTACAATTGGTATCAGAGCCATCTCATGACTATGCCATGTACATGAATTAGACAATTACTTAGTCTTTTTATTTATGTATGGATTTGATATTTAGAGAGTGGCATTCAAGAGTTCCTTTATGTTGTTATCATGTATTATGTATATAGTATGTGGTTATTTTAATTTTTTGAATTATTATAAGCATGCTTGTTTATACCGGTTATGGTTCCTTAGAATTTAGAAAAATTGTATATAGGAATTTTTATGTAACCATGGGAGCAGTTTATTAGCACTGTAATTTTCCCATGGATTTTAATTTTTGTCTCTTAGAATTTTTATGGTTAGAATTTTTGTACACTGGAAACGGTTTAGGAAATTTTATGTAATTATTCTTGGAGGAGATTGAAGATTGAAGACCGTAATTTATTTTTCCCAAAAGTTAAATTTAATTTAAAAGTTGAAATTTCGATTTTGTGGAAAATTTCAATTTAATTGGGATTTAAATTAATTTTTGGAGATCCTAATAGGTAAATTGGAATATGGCATAAAAATCGAGACACAACCCCTCGAGATAGGCCGTCAAGCCTTGGTGGGGCTACAGCCTCTGCCCTCAGGCAGCATGGGCTACGGCAGCCCCTGTGCAGGCCATAATCACCCACGGCTGCAGGCTTGGCCTGCAGTCGAGGGTGGCCGTGGCCTACCCAAGGCTGGCCGCAGCCTGTGGCTGCAGGCACTGCCTGCAGCCCACCGGCTACTGCGCCCAGCCTGGGCGTGTAGCCTGGTGCTGCAGGCTTGGCCTGCAGCCCGGTAAGGCTGCACATGGGGGCGGCCATGGGCTGGTGGCTGCCCACGGCGGCTGCTGCCTCCTGGGGCGGTGGTGCGACGATTTAAAAATCGAAAAATTTTGATTTTTAAATTTGAGATTTAATTTTAAATCATGTTTAAAAATATGAAATTGAAAATTTGAAATTTTTTGAAATTACATATTATTACACATGATGTTTAAAATTGTTTAAAATTTGAATTTGAAAATTAAATTTGAAATTCGAATTTGGAATTTCAATTTGAAATTTAAATTTTTGGAGATTTAAATTTTAAATGATTCTTGGGATGAGAAATAAATGGAGAGGCTACATAAAGATGGATACAAGAAGACGAAACAAAATTCAAGACCCAAAGAATGCTTTGGATGAAATTTTGTAATCTTTATTTTCTTTGTTCTAGGATGGAACCATGGCTTGATTATTCTGTCAATTATTTTTTCTATGCTATGTCATGGATGTATAAATATGTATTGATGGATGTTTTATATGCATATTTGATAACATGTCATATAGGATAGCTGAGTACCACTCATACTATATTGATCATACATAATTTGTCAAAACTTGCATGTTTTTCAAAATATTGAGTGGGAGAGGGTTTCAAACAAAACCCACAGCCTCCATTGTTGATCCATATGTGAAAGCATAATAACGCCTCACGTCAGTTCCGCCTTGACCACACCCCTCGGTAGGTGTTTACCGTCGCCGGTATACTAGATTGGATCTCCTATGTGGAAAACATGTTCGGATACGATCCTATTCATGACCAGCCCTCGGTGGCTTGGTAGGATGTGGATCAGGCTACGTAAACAATGGTTATACACTCAAGACTCGTTTAGTTATTAACCTTCCCTAGAATCTCTGTTAACTAAACTGGTGGCCAAATAAGCGGTTATTAATATACGTCTTAACCTTGGA
The DNA here is from genome assembly GCA_035233585.1 of Antiaris toxicaria. Classification (NCBI taxonomy): domain Eukaryota; kingdom Viridiplantae; phylum Streptophyta; class Magnoliopsida; order Rosales; family Moraceae; genus Antiaris; species Antiaris toxicaria. The sequence goes on from CP141153.1 coordinate 52,400,050, forward strand.
GGATTTAAGGCAACATATATTAATTGGACGGGGTCCATGTTCCGGCTATTTGTTTTCATGACCACCCCTCGGTGGCTTGGGGTAATAGGTGTTGAGAATTACCGTTGCAATGCTACATGTTTTTCAAGTTTCATGTAGTAACATACTTGTATGTTTTATTTGCTAAATTTTCTGTATATTTGCTTGGACTTTGTAATGATGTCTAGTATAATTTTATTTCAGTTTAAAATGTCACCGACACCCCTCATTTCAATACTTACTGAGAATAAACTGAATGGCGATAATTATTAACCTTGGAAAAGAAATCTGTTGATAGTTCTCAGATGCGAGAGACACAAGTTCGTACTGGACGAACCATGCCCACCGGGCCAAAACCTGACACACCGCTTGAGGGGGTCCCGTTGCCTATACTCGTTGGAGAGAATCCAATGATATAGCTTGATGCTACATACTTGCTAGCATGATGAGTGCTTTACAAAAGCAACATGAGACTTATCAAATTGCTGGGGAGATCATGGAAAATCTGGAGGACATGTTCAGAGGCCAAGAAAAATTGGCTCGACAGTCCGCTATCACCAGCATTATGAACTCTAAGCAAAAGGCGGGTACTCCGGTGAAGGGCCATATGATCACTCTAATGGGATTCTTCGCTAAGGCTGCCGAAAACGGTGCTGAGTTGGACTGCAACACCCAGATCGAGATGGTGTTCAAAACTCTGTCTAAAGATTTTGTGGGGTTTGAGGCCGCATACAATCTAGCGACAAGGAAGTTAGGACTAATCGAGCTCATGAAGCAACTCCAAGCTTATGAGCGGATGATCAGGGATAGGGATGCGGTTTAACCCAAAGGAGAGGCCAATTTGGTGGAATCTTCCAAACCCTCACGGAAGAGGAAAAGGCCAAATCAAAAACAAGCGGCTTCCAGTTCTTCTAATCCTCCTGTCTCGAATGGGAAGAAGAAGAAGAAGAACAAGAAGCCTAGGGACCCTAAAAAGTCCAAGTGCTTCCGCTGTGGGAAGGTAGGTCACTTCAAGAAGTCTTGCCTGGAATTCGTAGCCGCCAAGGGCAAGGAAGGTAAGGAACTTCATTACTTGAAAGCGTGTTTAGTGGAAGAATCGAAAGACACTTGGGTCATTGATTCGGGCGCCACTAATCATGTTTGTGTTTCTCTGTAGGCGTTCGTGGAAACGAGAAGTCTACATGATAGGAGCCTCTCGTTGCGAACTGGAGACGACAGCTTGGTAGTGGCTGAGGCAGTGGGAGATATTTACCTTTACTTTGATCAATTTAGGTTTATTTTATTGAAAGACTGTTTTTATGTTCCTAATTTTAGGAGGAACCTTATATCGGTAGCTTGTTTAATAAAGGATTCTTATTCAGTTTCTTTTAGTAAAAGAGTTGATATTCGTAGAAATAAGTCTTTTATCTGTTCTGGATAAATGGATGGAAACCTATATTTGATCAAACCAAAGATGTACTCACTGCTTGACACTGAATTAATAGATAACTCAAAAAGGTTGAAAGTTTCTCACTCTAACAAGGCGTATCTTTGGCATTTAAGACTTGGTCATATTAATCAGGATAGGATTCAAAGATTGGTGAAAGACGGTCCTCTAGAATCTCTGGAGGAGGTACGTCTTCCCCAATGTGAGTCTTGTCTAGAGGGTAAGATGACTAAGAGGTCTTTTTGAGCTAAGGGTACAAGGGCTCAGGAGCTCTTAGAAATTGTGCACACTGACGTATGTGGCCTCATGAACGTCACAGGACAAGGAGGGTTCGAGTATTATGTCTCTTTTATAGATGATTACTCGAGGTATGGATATGTGTATCTGATGCACTGCAAGAGCGAAACCTTTGACAAGTTCAAAGAGTATCGTGCAGAAGTGGAAAAGCAATTGTATAAATCCATAAAGACACTTCGATCTGATTGAGGTGGCGAATACCTCTCCGATGAATTTCTAGGACATCTTGTAGAGAACGGGATATTATCCTAATTGACTGTACCTGGTACTCCACAACAGAATGGTGTAGCCTAAAGGAAAAACAGGACCTTGTTGGATATAATACGGTCCATGATGAGTTATTCAACGCTGCCATTATCATTTTGGGGATATGCTTTACAAACGGCATGCTATATTCTAAACCAGGTTCCAAGCAAATCAATTCCCAGAACTCCGTATGAATTGTGGCGTGGCAGGAAGCCCTCTCTTGGACATATGAGAATATGGGGCTGACCAGCGCATGTACTGGATGGGGATGCGAAAAAGTTTGAACCAAGATCAGAATTGTGCATGTTTGTAGGGTATCCAAAAGGAACTAAAGGAGGTCTGTTCTATAACTTGAAAGAACAAAAAGTCATTGTCTCAACCCATGCAACATTCTTGGAGGAAAATCAAATGAATGACTTTAAGCCTCGAAGCAAAGTGGTGCTAGAGGAGTTATCGGGTGAAAGAACTGCTCCACAGATTTCGGTCTTGGACGCAAGTCTAAGTTCTGATGAAAGACCCGCAGACGATCAACAATTTATGGTGCCTCGTCGTAGTGGGAGGGTTTCGAAGAAACCAAATTTCTTCATGTATGATGCTGAGGTATACCAGGCCGAGGCTCATGAGCATGAGGATGATCCGGTCACCTATGATGAAGCTATAAATGATGTTGATTCTAAATCTTGGAAACAAGCTATGAACAATGAGATTGATTCTATGAAATCCAACTCTATTTGGGAACTTTTAGATTTGCCGGATGGGATAAAACCCATTGGATGCAAATGGGTCTACAAGAAAAAGAAGGATGCGAAAAGGAGAGTGGAAACTTTCAAAGCTAGACTGGTTGCAAAGGGGTACACGCAAAAGGCTGGAATTGATTACGATGAAACTTTTTCGCCTGTTGCTATGTTGAAATCTATCCGTATTCTTCTGTCCGTTGCTGCGGCTCTCGATTATGAGATCTGGCAAATGGATGTCAAGATGACATTCTTGAATGGCCATCTTGAAGAGTGTATCTATATGATACAGCCCGAAGGGTTCGTAGCGAAAGGCCAAGAAAGGAAAGTCTGCAAGTTGCTTAGATCCATTTATGGATTAAAGCAAGCATCCCGCTCATGGGACCAGAGGTTTGATCAAGCGATTAAGACATTTGGTTTTTAAGCAGAACGTTGATGAACCTTGTGTTTATAAATGTATTAAGGATGGAAAAGTGGTCTTTCTGATACTCTATGTCGATGATATACTACTCATTGAGAATGATGTAGGGAACTTATCATCGGTCAAGCTTTGGTTACACCAACAGTTTGACATGAAGGACTTGGGAGAAGCTAATTATGTTCTAGGCATTCGTCTCTTCAGAGATCGAAAGAACAAAATGATAGCGTTATCCCAAGCTTCATACATAGATAAAATAATTGACATATATGCAATGCAAGAGGCAAAGAAAGGTTCACAACCTTCTATTATCGGTCTAACTCTTTCATTGGATGACTGTCCCAAGACATCGGAAGAAAGAGAGCATATGAGTAAGGTCCCTTATGCATCTGCTGTGGGTAGCCTTATGTACGCTTGCTTTGCACTCACCCGGATATATGTTTTGCAGTAGGTATTGTGAGTCTATATCAAGCAAATCCTAGAACCAAGCACTGGCAAGCAGTAAAGCATATACTCAAGTATCTTAAGAGAACGAGGGATTATATGCTGATATATTCTGGAGGGGACCTAACACCCATAGGATACATGGACTCAGACTTCTAGACTTGCAAGGATTCAAGGAAATCGACATCTGGATTAGTGTTTTTGCTCGGAGGAGGCGCCATTGTGTGGAGGAACGTGAAGCAAGGCTGCACAGCTGACTCTACTATGGAGGCTGAATAAGTGGCTGCGGCTGAGGCATCTAAAGAAGCAGTTTGGCTCTGCAAGTTCTTTAGAGACCTTGAGATCATTCCGGGTGTTGACAAGCCTATCACACTTTACTGTGATAACACAGGGGCTATTGCCAACACAAGGGAATCTCGGCACCACAAGAGGACCAAGCACATAGATCGGAGATATCATATTATTAGAGGGCACGTGGAGACAGGACAAGTAGATGTATGTAAGATCACGTCCGAGGACAACATTGCCGATCCCTTTACTAAGACTTTGGTGGCTAGAAGCTTTAAGAAGCACGTAGAGGCGATGGGGATGCGTAACATGGCACATCTGCTGGCTTAGGGCAAGTGGGAGATTGTTAGGAAATACCCTAAGTATTAGAGACATTTTGATGTATTTATTTTAAACTGGATAATAAAATTAGATATAGAGGTTACTCATTACATTACTATCTGTCCTTGTTTTATTTACATGTTAAAGTAAATGTAAGCAAATATGGCTCCCTGACTGCTTGTGTTAAACTGTTAGAATGTTGCATATAATGGACTTTTGTATACGAGAAGACAATGTTCTAAAGTTAACAGTCTAAGCTATGGTCTGTAGTCTATGGGGTTAGACCGAGCATTTAACTCATGTTAAAACTATTATGTTGTCTAAAGCCTTGGAGGGGACGGTTTGTCTTGACTGTCTAGAGCTGGACTCCCAAGTAGAGACATAGATATGTTGCTTGGTGGTGACATATTAGACCAAGACTAAAGCGTGATTGATCTACGAAGTCCGCTTTGAGTGGATCGATCTGCTTTTGACGTTCGTTATGCAGTAACCTTAATCCTGAGTAAAAGGACAGCTTCATGTTTATTACTTGTATACTTTGATGTTCCAATGGCTAAAGCGTCTCAGAGGTAGTAAGCTTATAGACCGGTTCGTTGGGTGCATGACTTGTATATGATGAAGGGTTCATTTACAGATATCGAAATCATAGCTCTAATGAGGAGTTAAAGGTATCCTCTCAAAGGCATTATACTGAATGTGAAAATGGACAAGGCCTTGGGTCGTCTGCTAGGTGGATGACTTCTTATTCACATATGGTGAATAATCATTTTCTTAATTTGATAGTATAATGGAACTTTAAGATAGCCTGATCAGTAGGAATAAACGGACTTTGGCCTAAGGCTGATCATGGATATAATTGGGAGTTCAGTTTCAGGTTTATAGTGGTGTGACTCTAAAATTAGTGATCATATGATTGAGTTGTTCGGTATAGAATGATGATCATATGGATTTGCGGGAGCCCGATTATATATGTCCAATCAGTCCCTCTACTAGCTCCACATAATTCCTTAATGTTTGGTAAATTGATTTGTGTATGCTATTGGCTAGTTTATTATGCATGGATGGTAATGACATAGGATTAGGATGGTAGACAAGATTCTCTCCAGTTGAATTTAGATTTTGCTTTGGATAATAGAGTACACAATTATTCGAACTCCAAATAAAGTTGCCATGATTTTATTTGAGATTGGATTGGAGTCGTAGAAAATTATCCATGAGAACAAGAATTTGAAACACAACTGTTTTGTGGATTTTGAATTTTGAAATTTGAATTTTAAAATTTGAAATTTGAAATTTGAAATTTGAATTTGAAATTTGAATTTGAAATTCGAATTTGAAATTTGAATTTGAAATTTAAATTTGAAATTTAAAATTTGAATTTGAAATTCGAATTTGAAATTTGAAATTCAAATTTTGAATCACATCCAAGTGGGATTCGAATTTGTTGTGGAAAATCCACAAGGAATGAAATTCGAATTTAAGTTGGATATGGAGAGGATAACCTTGTTAGAATCTTACTTGAATTTTGAATCCAAATCCTAACTAAAGTTGGACGAAAATTTTGAGGATTATCCTCAATGATTTTCGAATTTTTTGTGGAGAAGGTTGAAGAAAAAATTCAAGTTTCAATCCTAGTTGATTTGGATTCTCTCCTCCCAGAAAGTGGCCGAAATTTTGGAGTGAATCTCCTATGAGATTTTCAGTTATTTTGGATAAGGATGAGATAAGATTCAAGCTTGAAAATCCTAGTGAAATTTTGATTCTCCCTTATCCAAAAGTGGCCGAATTTTCGTGGAGATTTTCTCCTTAGAATTTTTTGATTTTTTGGTTGAAAAAGGGAGATAAAATTCTAGTTAAAATCTTGTTTAGATTTGGATTGGATTTATCCTAAAGCAGCCAAATTTTATTGTTGGGATTTTCCCTTGGAAAATTCAGATTTTGTGCTCCTAATCCAATTCGAATTCAGAGAATCACCTCATGCAGGTCTATAAATAGAGGTCCTGCCACTCCAGTTCTCTTAGACCACAGACTCTCAGGTGAGCAGGCTTATTGTTGCACACTCACCGTGACGATAAGTTCTTTAGAGATCTGGGTGGTCGGAAGAAGACTAGCAGTGCTAGCGTACCGATCGAGGTTCAGAGTGCCCACACACTCAGCCATTCGAGAATTGGAGAATAGTAGAGAAGACTAGTTGGTTGAAGACCTCTGGTCATTCTCCTCCTGCAGATTGGCGTCCTTGAGGTATGAGTTTTAATTGTTGTTGGTTTATTGTATGTGGCATCATGAGATATTTAACGATCTTAAAATTTTATTGTTCCGCTACGCCACTCTGATACGTTTTTACTGATTTATTATCCTACAGAATTTCTGTTAGTTCCTGACCAACCTCAACCAGAGGACTAGATGTAAAAACATATAAGATGTATAAATGTATATGTACATGTATGACTGTATCGAAAGGCTATTTTGAGAAAAAGCCTTCGAGTTGATGTGTATATGAATGTCATAAAATGAAATGATATGAAATTTTGATATGTTTAAATGATGAGATGTTTTGAAAACTATTTTTACTTACATTGTAAAAATATGTTTATTGAAAATCAACGATTGATTTTCATGCGATTATAGGGAGTAGAAAAAGATGGTGAACACATGAAATCGAAGAAATATGAGAGGGTGTCCTGTCCTTTCTAAAAGGGTAGATGAATTACAAGCCCTGATAGAAGCTCAGAGGAAAGAGAATGCTAAGCTAAGGCAAAGATTAGAGCAGATGGAACAAAGGCAAGGCCAAGAAGAAGGCCAAACCTCATAAATGGCTGCACCTGAACAAGTAGTGCCGCTAGTTATGCTTGAAATAGTAATAGAACCCCAACTGTAACCCCGAGTTAATCAGGAACCACTATATGAATGATTTCGGTAGATGAAGCCACCAAAATTTGAGGGTTCCATAAACCCGCTCGAGGCAAAGGAGTGGCTTTCTTCACTCTAAATGATCCTAGAATTTATGGATCTGAATGAACAAGAAACAATCATGTGTGCATCTTTTGTGTTGAAGAAGGTTGCAAGATTTTGGTGGGACACTGTCAAACTAAGAAGAAATGTGGCCATGATGTCATGGATAGACTTCTTAAAAGAATTTAATCAGAAGTACTATGATCTCGCACTGCTACAACCCCAATAGAGGGAGTTTGTAGAGTTGAAGCAGGGAAACATGATAGTAAGTGAAGTCTATCAGAAGTTTGACCAACGGTCCCGACTTTGTCCATATGTCGTCCCTACTAAGAGGGAGAAAATCCAAAAGATGCTAGGGATGTTCTGACCTGACATCTCAACTCTAGTAGATAGTGGGTTAATGCCACCTATTACTGTAGCTGACTGTGTTAGTCGGTAGGATAATAAATCGGTAAAAACGTATCAGAGTGGTGCAGCGGAACAATAAAAATTTTTAGATCGTTAAATATCTCATGATGCCATATACAATAAACCAACAACAATTATAACTCATACCTCAAGGACGCCAATCTTGCAGGAGGAGAATGACCGGAGGGCTTCAACCAACTAACCTTCTCTACTATTCTCTAATTCCCGAATGGCTGAGTATGTGGGCACTCTGAACCTCGATCGGTATGCTAGCACTGCTAGTCTTCTTTCGACCACCCAGATCTCTAAAGAACTTATTGTCACGTTGGCCTGTGCAACAAAAAGCCTACTCACCTGAGAGTTTATGGTCTGAGAGAACTGGAGTGGTAGGACCTCTATTTATAGACCTGCATGAGGTGATTCTCTGAATTTGAATTGGATTAAGAGAAGATATTCTCCCTTATCCACTAGCACAAAATCTGAATTTTCCAAGGGAAAATACCAACAATAAAATTTGACCACTTTAGGATAAATCCAATCCAAATCTAAACACGATTTTAACTAGAATTTTATCTCCCTTTTTCAACCAAAAAAGCCGAAAATTCTAAGGAGAAAATCTCCTCAAAAATTCGACCACTTTTGGATAAGGGAGAATCAAAATTCCACTAGGATTTTCAAGCTTGAATCTTATCTCATCCTTATCCAAAATAATCGAAAATCTCCTAGGAGATTCACTCCAAAATTTCGGCCACTTTCTGGGAGGAGAGAATCCAAATTCAACTGGGATTGAAACTTGAATTTTTCCTTGAACCTTGTCCACAAAAAATCCGAAAATCATTGAGGATAATCCTCAAAATTTTCATCCAATTTTAGTTAGGATTTAGATTCAAAATTCAAGTAGGATTCTAACAAGATTATCCTCTCCATATCCAACTCAAATTCGAATTTCATTCCTTGTGGATTTACCATAACAAATTCGAATCCCACTTGGACTGTGATTCAAAATTTGAATTTCAAATTTCAAATTTCAAATTTCAAATTTAAATTTCAAATTCAAATTTCAAATTCAAATTTCAAATTCAAATTTCAAATTCAAATTTCAAATTTCAAATTTCAAATTTCAAAATTCAAATTTCAAATTTCAAAATCCATAAAACAGTTGTGTTTCAAATTCTTGTTCTCATGGATAATTTTCTACAGCTCCAATCCAATCTCAAATAAAATCATGGCAACTTTATTTGGAGTTCGAATAATTGTGTACTCTATTATCCAAAACAAAATCTAAATTCAACCGGAGAGAATCTTGTCTACTATCCTAATCCTATGTCATTACCATCCATGCATAATAAACTAGCCAATTGCATACACAAATCAATTTGCCAAACATTAAGGAATTATGTGGAGCTAGTAGAGGGACTGATTGGACATATATAATCGGGCTCCTGCAAATCGATATGATCATCATTCTTTACCGAACAACTCAATCATATGATCACTAATTTCAGAGTCACACCACTATAAACCTGAAACTGAACTCCCAATTATATACCGTATTACGTAAGCCTGTGACAAGCTATCGTCCAATGACCTTGTCATGTATGCAGAAACCTCATATGATATCCATGATCAGCCTTAGGCCAAAGTCCGTTTATTCCTACTGATCAGGCTATCTTAAAGTTCCATTATACTACCGAATAAAGAAAATGATTATTCACCATATGTGAATAAAAAGTCATCCACCCAGCAGACGACCCAAGGCCTTGTCCATTTTCACATTCAGTATAATGCCTTTAAGAGGATACCCTTAACTCCTCATTAAAGCTATGATTCTAATATTTGTAAACGAACCCTTCATCGTATACAAGTCATGCACCCAACGAACCGATCTATAAGCTTACTACCTCTGAGACGCTTTAGCCATCGGAACATCAAAGTACACAAGTCATATACATGAAGCTGTCCTTTTACTCAGGATTAAGGTTATTGCACAATGAACGTCAAAAGCAGATCGATCCACTCAAAGCGGACTTCGTAGATCAATCACGTTTTAGTCCCGGTCTAATATGTTACCACCAAGCAACATATCTATGTCTCTACTTGAGAGTCCAGCTCCAGACAATCAAGACAAACCGTCCCCTCTAAGGCTTTAGACAACATAATAGTCTTAACATGAGTTAGATGCTCGGTCTAACCCCATAGACTACAGACCATAGTTTAGACTGCTAATTTTAGAATATTGTCTTCTCGCATACAAAAATCCATTACATGCAACGTTCTAACAGTTTAACATAAGCAGTCAGGGAGCCATATTTGCTTACATTTACTTTAACATGTGAATAAAACGAGGACAGATAGCAATGTAATGAATAACCTCTATATATAATTTTATTATCCAGTTTAAAATAAATACATCAAAATGTCTCTAATGCTTAGGGCATTTCCTAACAATCTCCCACTTGTTCTAAGCCAGCAGATTTGCCATGTTACGCATCCCCATCGCCTTTACATGCCTCTCAAAGCTTCTAGCCACCAAAGTCTTAGTAGAGGGATCGTCAATGTTGTCCTCAGACGCGATCTTACATACATCCACTTGTCCTGTCCCCACGTGCCCTCTAATGTCGACTTCCTCAAATCCTTGCAAGTCTGGAAGTCTGAGTCTGTGTATCCTACAGGTGTTAGGTCCCCTCCAGATTTCACCAACATATAATCCCACGGTCTCTTAAGATACTTGAGTATATGCTTTACTGCTTGCCAGTGCTTAGTTCCAGGATTTGCTTGATATCGACCCACCATACCTACTGCAAAACATATATCCGGGCGAGTGCAAAGCATAGCATACATAAGGCTACCCACAGCGGATGCATAAGAGACCTTACTCATACGCTCTCTTTCTTCCGATGTCTTAGGACAGTCATCCAATGAAAGAGTTAGACCGGTAACAGAAGGTTGTAAACCTTTCTTTACCTTTTGCATTGCATACTTGTCAATTATTTTATCTATGTATGAAGCTTGGGATAACACTATCATTTTGTTCTTTCGATCTCTGAAGAGACGAATGCCTAGAACATAATTAGCTTCTCCCAAGTCCTTCATGTCAAAATGTTGGTGTAACCAAAGCTTGACCGATAATAAGTTCCCTACATCATTCCCAATAAGTAGTATATCATCGACATAGAGTATCAGAAAGACCACTTTTACATCATTCCCAATTAGTAGTATATCATCAATATAGGGTTCATCAATGTTCTGCTCAAAACCAAATGTCTTAATCGCTTGATCAAACCTCTAGTTCCATGAGCGGGATGCTTGCTTTAATCCATAAATGGATCTAAGCAACTTGCAGACTTTCCTTTCTTGGCTTTTCGCTATGAACCCTTCGGGCTTTATCGTATAGATACACTCTTCAAGATGGCCATTCAAGAATGCCATCTTGACATCCATTTGCCAGATCTCATAATCGAGAGCCGCAGCAATGGACAGAAGAATACAGATAGACTTCAACATAGCAACAGGTGAAAAGGTTTCATCGTAATCGATTCCAGCCTTTTACGTGTACCCCTTTGCAACCAGTCTAGCTTTGAAAGTTTCCACTCTCCCTTCCGCATCCTTCTTTCTTTTGTAGACCTATTTGTATCCAATGGGTTTTATCCCATCCGGTAAATCTACAAGTTCCCAAACCGAGTTGGATTTTATAGAATCCATCTCATTGTTCATAGCCTGTTTCCAAGATTTAGAATCAACATCACTTATAGCTTCATCATAGGTGACCGAATCATCCTCACGCTCATGAGCCTCGGTCTGGTATACCTCAGCATCATACATGAAGAAATTAGGTTTCTTCGAAACCCTCCCACTACGACGAGGCACCCTAAATTATTGATCGTCCGTAGGTCCTTCAGCGGAACTCGGACTTGCGTCCAAGACCGAAATCTGTGGAGCAGTTCTTTAGGCTGATAACTCCTCTAGCACCACATTGCTTAGAGACTTAAAGTCATTCATGTGACTTTCCTCCAAGAATGTCGCATGGGTTGAGACAATGACTTTTTGTTCCTTCAGGTTATAGAGCAGACCTCCTTTAGTTCTTTTTGGATACCCTACAAACATGCACAACTCTGATCTTGGTTCCAACTTTTTTGCATCCCCATCCAGTACATGCGCCGGGTAGGCCCATATTCTCATATGTCTAAGGGAGGGCTTCCTGCCACGCCACAATTCATACGGAGTTCTAGGAATTGATTTGCTTGGAACCTGGTTCAGAATATAGCACGTTGTTTGTAAAGCATATCCCCAAAATGATAATGGCAGCGTTGAATAACTAATCATGGACCGTACCATATCTAACAAGGTCCTGTTTCTCCTTTCAGCTACACCATTCTGTTGTGGAGTACCAGGTGCAGTCAATTGGGATAATATCCCGTTCACTACAAGATGTCCTAGAAATTCATCGGAGAGGTATTCGCCACCTCGATCAGATCGAAGTGTCTTTATGGATTTATCCAATTGCTTTTCCACTTCCGCACGATACTCTTTGAACTTGTCAAAGGTTTCGCCCTTGCGATGCATCAGATACCCATATCCATACCTCGAGTAATCATCTATAAAAGAGACATAATACTCGAACCCTCCTCGTGCTGTGACGTTCATGGGGCCACATACGTCAGTGTACACAATTTCTAAGAGCTGCTGAGCCCTTGTACCCTTACCTCTAAAAGACCTCTTAGTCATTTTTCCCTCTAGACAAGACTCACATTGAGGAAGATGTACCTCCTCTAGAGATTCCAGAGGACCATCTTTTACCAATCTTTGAATCCGATCCTAATTAATATGACCAAGTCTTAAATGCCAAAGATGCGCCTTGTTAGAGTGAGAAACTTTCAACCTTTTAGAGTTATCTATTAATTCGGTGTCAAGCAGTGAGTACATCTTTGGTTTGATCAAATATAAGTTTCCATCCATCCATCCAGAACAGATAAAAGACTTATTTCTACGAATATCAACTCTTTTACTAAAAGAAACTGAATAAGAATCCTTTATTAAACAAGCTACCGATATAAGGTTCCTCCTAAAATTAGAACATAAAAACAGTCTTTCAATAAAATAAACCTAAATTGATCAAAGTAAAGGTAAATATCTCCCATTGCCTCAGCCACCACCAAGCTGCCGTCTCCAGTTCGCAACGAGAGGCTCCTGTCATGTAAACTTCTCGTTTTCACGAACCCCTGCATAGAAACACAAACATAATTAGTGGCGCCCGAATCAATGACCTAAGTGTCTTTCGATTCTTCCACCAAACGCGCTTCCAAGTAATGAAGTTCCTTACCTTCCTTGCCTTTGGCAGCTAGGAATTCCTGGCAAGCCTTCTTAAAGTGACCTACCTTCCCACAACGAAGGCATTTGGACTTTTTAGGGTCCCTGGGCTTCTTGTTCTTCTTCTTCTTCTTCCCATCCGAGACAGGAGGATTAGAAAAACCGGAAGCCGCTAGCTTCTGATTTGGCCTCTTCCTCTTCCATGAGGTTTTGGAAGATTCCGCCAAATTGGCCTCTCCTTTGGGATGGACCGCATCCCCATCCCTGATCATCCACTCATAAGCTTGGAGTTGCTTCATGAGCTTTGTTAGTCCTAACTCCCTTGTTGCCAGATTGTATGTGGCCTTAAACCCCATAAAATCTTTAGACAGAGTTTTGAACACCATCTCGATCTAGGTGTTGTAGTCCAACTCAGCACCGTTTTCCGCAGCCTCAGCAAAGAATCCCATTAGAGTGATCATATGGTCCTTCACCGGAGTACCCGCCTTTTGCTTAGAGTTCATAATGCTGGTGATATCGCACTGTCGAGCCAATTTTTCTTGGCCTCCGAACATGTCCTCCAGATTTTCCATGATCTCCCCAGCAACTTGATAAGTCTCATGCTGCTTTTGTAAAGCACTCGTCATGCTAGCAAGCATGTAGCATCGAGCTATATCATTGGATTCTCTCCAACGAGTATAGGCAACCGGGACCTCCTCAAGCAGTGTGTCAGGTTTTGGCCCTGGTGGGCATGGTTCGTCCAGTACGAACTTATGTCTCTCGCAGCTGAGAACTATCAACAGATTTCTTTTCCAATCCTTATAATTATCGCCATTCAGTTTATTCTCAGTAAGTATTGAAATGAAGGGTGTCGGTGACATTTTGAACAGAAATAAAATTATACTAGACATCATTAAAAACCCAGGCAAATATACAAATAATTTAGCAAATAAAACATACAAGTATGTTCCTACATGAAACTTGAAAAACATGCAGCATTGCAACGGTAATTCTCAGCACCTATTGCCCCAAGCCACCGAGAGGTGGTCATGAAAACAAATAGTCGAAACATGGACCCCGTCCAAATAATATATATTGCCTTAAATCCTCCAAGGTTAAGACATATATTAATAACCGCTTATTTGGCCACCAGTTTAGTTAACAGAGCTTCTAGGGAAGGTTAATAACTAAACAAGTCTTGAGTGTATAACCATTATTTACGTAGCCTGATCCACGTCCTACCAAGCCACCGAGGGGTGGTCATGAATAGGATCATACCTGAACACGTTTTCCACATAGGAGATCCAATCTAGTATACCGGTGGTGGTAAACACCTATCGAGGGGTGTAGTCAGGGCAGAATTGACGCTAGGCGTTACCATGCTTTCACATATGGATCAACAATGGAGACTATGAGTTTTGTTTGAAACCCTCCCCCACTCAATATTTTGAAAAACATGCAAGTTTTGACAAATTATGTATGATCAACATAGTATGAGCGGCACTCACCTATCCTATATGACATGTTATCAAATATGAATATAAAACATCCATCAAAACATATTTATACATCCATGACATAGCACAGAAAAAATAATTGACAGAATAACCAAGCCATGGTTCCATCCTAGAACAAAGAAAATAAAGATTACAAATTTCATCCAAAGCATTCTTTGGGTCTTGAATTTTGTTCCGCCTTCTTGTATCCATCTTTATGTAGCCTCTCCATTTATTTCTCATCCCAAGAATCATTTAAAATTTAAATCTCCAAAAATTTAAATTTCAAATTCAAATTCCAAATTCGAATTTCAAATTTAAATTTCAAATTCAAATTTTAAACAATTTTAAACATCATGTGTAATAATACGTAATTTCAAAAATTTCAAATTTTCAATTACATATTTTTAAACATGATTTAAAATTAAATCCCAAATTTAAAAATCAAAATTTTTCGATTTTTGAATCGTCGCACCACGGTCCCCGGAGGCGGCAGCCGCCGTGGGCAGCCACCAGCCCCGGCGGGGCTGCCCACCCACGGCCGCCCATGTGCCGCCTTGCCAGGCTGCAGGCCAAGCCTGCAGTGCCAAGCTGCACGCCCAGGCTGCGGCCAGCCTTAGGGAGGCCACGGCCACCCTAGGCTGCAGGCCAAGCCTGCGGCCGTGGGTGGTTATGGCCCGCACAGGGGCTGCCGCAGCCCCATCTTGCCCAAGGGTAGGGGCTGTAGGCCCACCAAGGCCCGACGGCCTATCCCGAGGGGTCGTGTCTTGATTTTCGTGCCATATTCCAATTTACCTATTAGGATCTCCAAAAGTTAATTTGAATCCCAATTAAATTGAAATTTTCCACACAATCAAAATTTCAACTTTTAAATTAAATTTAACTTTTGGGAAAAATAAATTACGGTCTTCAATCTTCAATCTCCTCCAAGAATAATTACATAAAAAAATCCTAAACCGTTTCTGGTGTGCAAAATTCTAACCATAATAATTCTAAGAGACAAAAATTAAAATCCATGGGAAAATTATAGTGCTAATAAACTGCTCCCATGGTTACATAAAAATTCCTAGATACAATTTTTTTCTAAATTCTAAGGAACCATAACCGTCATAAACAAGCATGGTTATAATAATTCAGAAAATTAAAATAACCACATACTTTATACATAATCCATGATAACAACATAAAGGAATCCTAGAATACAACTCTCTAAATATCAAATCCGTACATAAATAAAAAGACTAAGTAATTGTCTAATTTATGTACATGGCATAGTCATGAGATGGCTCTGATACCAAGTGTAGGATAATAAATCGATAAAAACGTATCAGAGTGGTGCAACGGAACAATAAAAAGTTTTAGATCGTTAAATATCTCATGATGCCATATACAATAAACCAACAATAATTAAAACTCATACGTCAAGAATGCCAATCTTGCAGGAGGAGAATGACCGGAGGACTTCAACCATCTAGCCTTCTCTACTATTCTCCAATTCCTGAATGGCTGAGTGTGTGGTCACTCTGAACCTCGGTCGGCATGATAGCACTGCTAGTCTTCTTCTGACCACCCAGATCTCTAAAGAACTTATTGTCA
This sequence comes from Antiaris toxicaria, assembly GCA_035233585.1. Classification (NCBI taxonomy): domain Eukaryota; kingdom Viridiplantae; phylum Streptophyta; class Magnoliopsida; order Rosales; family Moraceae; genus Antiaris; species Antiaris toxicaria. The sequence continues at coordinate 52,415,980 of CP141153.1, forward strand.
CGGTGGGCTGTGCAACAAAAAGCTTGCTCACCTGAGAGTCTGTGGTCTGAGAGAACTGGAGTGGCAGGACCTTTATTTATAGACCTACATGAGGTGATTCTCTGAATTCGAATTAGATTAGGAGAAGATATTCTCCCTTATCCACAAGCACAAAATCTGAATTTTCCAAGGGAAAATCCCAACAATAAAATTCGGCCACTTTAGGATAAATCCAATCCAAATCTAAACACGATTTTAACTATAATTTTATCTCCTTTTTTCAGCCAAAAAATCCAAAAATTCTAAGGAGAAAATCTCCTTAAAAATTCGACCACTTTTGGATAAGGGAGAATCAAAATTTCACTAGGATTTTCAAGCTTGAATCTTATCTCATCCTTATCCAAAATAACCAAAAATCTCCTAGGAGATTCACTCCAAAATTTTGGCCACTTTCTGGGAGGAGAGAATCCAAATTCAACTGGGATTGAAACTTGAATTTTTCCTTGAACCTTATCCACAAAAAATCTGAAAATCATTGAGGATAATCCTCAAAATTTTCGTCCAATTTTAGTTAGGATTTATATTCAAAATTCAAAAAGGATTCTAACAAGATTATCCTCTCCATATCCAACTTAAATTTGAATTTCATTCCTTGTAGATTTACCACAACAAATTCGAATCCCGCTTGGACTGTGATTCAAAATTTGAATTTCAAATTTCAAATTCAAATTTCAAATTTCAAATTTTAAATTCGAATTTCAAATTCAAATTTCAAATTCAAATTTCAAATTCAAATTTCAAATTTCAAATTTCAAAATTCAAAATTCAAAATCCACAAAACAGTTGTGTTTCAAATTCTTGTTCTCATGGATAATTTTCTACAACTCCAATCCAATCTCAAATAAAATCATGGTAACTTTATTTGGAGTTCGAATAATTGTGTACTCTATTATCCAAAACAAAATCTGAATCCAACCGGAGAGAATCTTGTCTACCATCTTAATCCTACGTCATCACCATCCATGCATAATAAACTAGCCAATAGCATACACAAATCAATTCGCCAAACGTTAAGGAATTATGTGGAGCTAGTAGAGGGACTGATTGAACATATATAATCGGGCTCCCGCAAATCCATATGATCATTATTCTTTACCGAACAACTCAATCATATGATCACTAATTTTAGAGTCACACCACTGTAAACCTGAAACTGAACTCCCAATTATATACCGTATTACGTAAGCCTGTGACAAGCTATCGTCCAATGATCTTGTCATGTATGCAGAACCCTCATATGATATCCATGATCAGCCTTAGGCCAAAGTCCGTTTAATCCTACTGATCAGGCTATCTTAAAGTTCCATTATACTACCGAATAAAGAAAATGATTATTCACCATATGTGAATAAGAAGTCATCCGCCCATCAGACGACCCAAGGCCTTGTCCATTTTCACATTCAGTATAATGCCTTTAAGAGGATACCCTTAACTTCTCATTAGAGCTATGATTCTGATATCTGTAAACGAACACTTCATCGTATACAAGTCATGCACCCAACGAACCGGTCTATAAGCTTACTACCTCTGAGACGCTTTAGCCATCGGAACAACAAAGTACACAAGTCATATACATGAAGCTGTCCTTTTACTTCGGATTAAGGTTACTGCACAATGAACGTCAAAAGCATATCGATCCACTCAAAGCGGAATTCATAGATCAATCACACTTTAGTCCCGGTCTAATATGTCACCACTAAGCAACATATCTATGTCTCTACTTGGGAGTCCAGCTAACTTTAGAACATTATCTTCTCGTATACAAAAATCCATTGCATGCAATGTTCTAACAGTTTGACATAAGCAGTTAGGGAGCCATATTTGCTTACATTTACTTTAACATGTAAATAAAACGAGGACAGATAGCAATGTAATGAATAACCTCTATATATAATTTTATTATCCAGTTTAAAATAAATACATCAAAATGTCTCTAATGCTTAGGGCATTTCCTAACAAGTCGAGCTTTGAGAGTTGAGTACCACCTAGCTTGGCAATGAGAAGAAAAAGAGAAAATCTGGGATGCCAAAAAGAAGGAAAAAGTTTTAGCAAAAGCTGTACAAGCTGGACCCCAGGTTGGACAAGGAAGCAAGTCGAACCCAAACATTAAGGCCGGACAATCAAGCACTTCTGGCCAACAGTGACAAGGTAAAAGGAAAGGAAATAATTTTGAAAATAGGAATCAACAGTGGAAGTTAATCAATAATTCCTTAGCTATTGTTCGCGATTGTGTTGTATGCGGAAGAAGGCACCCAAGTTGATACAAATTTACACCAAATGCCTGTTTTCAATGTAGAAAGTAAGTCCATTTTGCTAAGAACTGTCCTAAGAATCGGTAAAATGTGCAGGGTACATTTTAGCCACAATAGCAACATCCCTAAGCTCATGCACTACAAGTTAAGATTAAAGGACCTTCAAAGACGCAAGAAAGACCAAAAAGCTTGTCTCGTGTAGATGCTTGAGTCATGGTCTACACTTATGAGGATGCGGAAGCTGGGACGTCTAATATAGTGACAGGTCAGCTTTCTGTCACTAATCATTTGGCATCTATTTTATTTGATTCTGGAGCTATGCATTCATTTATTTCATATGAATTTGCGAATAGAATAGGATATCCTAAGGATAATATGGGTATCATATTTAGAACTGCTCTACCCTCAAGCGAAGTCTTGAAGTCCAATTACTAGTTACCTCATGTATCAATAATTATGGCAAATAGGGAGTTATATGTGGAACTGATCGTGATGGAGCTAGCTAATTACGACGTAATACTAGGAATGGATTTCCTAGGGAAGTATCAAGCAACAATCAATTTTCAGAAGTAAAAAATAGTGTTTTAACCCGACCTGGAAGACGGCTTTGAATATGTTGGCTTGTCACGTAAAATAAGGAAGACAATGATTAATTCGATAAAAGTAAGAAAGCTAATATCTAGTGGCTATGCTGGATACTTAGCATATACAGTGGATGTGATGGAGGAACAGAAGCTTTAACCTGAAGATGTTCCTATTATGAATAAGTTTCTTGATGTTTTCCCAGACGAATTACTAGGATTACCGCTAGAACAAGAGATCTTCTTTGAGATCGAATTGATGTCAGGAACTATACCTATCTCAAAGGCACCATACCGAATGGCACCGACAAAGTCGAAGGAGTTACAAGAGCAATTGAAAGAGCTTCTTGACAAGGAATTTATACATCTGAGCTATTCCCCATGGGATGCTTTTGTGTTGTTCATCAAGAAGAAGGATAAAATGTTTTGCATGTGCATAGATTACCACGAATTGAACAAGGCCAATTTCAAGAATAGGTATCCATTACCTAGAATTGATGACTTATTCGATCAACTCAAAGGCACAGCGGTATTCTCCAAGATCGATCTGCGATCAGGATATCATCAGCTGCGGATCAAGGAGAGTGATATTCTGAAGATTGTGTTTAGGACCCATTACAGTCGTTACGAATTTCTTGTGATACCGTTTGGGTTGACAAATGTGCCAGCTACATTTATGGATTTAATGAATCAAATCTTCAAGGAATTTCAAGATAAGTTTGTCATTGTGTTTATCAATGACATACTTATATATATTCAAAGACTTGTGAGGAGCATGAGGAACACCTAAGGATCATTCTTCAAACAATAAGGAAGCACCAACTCTATGTAAAATTCTCTAAGTGTGAATTTTGGCTAAATAGAGTACATTTCCTCAGACATGTAGTCTCCAAGGAAGGAATCGCTATGGATCTTGCTAAAGTGGAGGCGATCAATGAATGGCCTGCAACTAGAAATGTAACCAAAATATGGAGTTTCTTAGGTTTAACAGGCTATTATAGGTGATTTGTAGAGGGATTCACACGACTCGCTGTACCTTTCATAGCCCTTACGCACAAGGTGAGGAGGTACGAATAGACCAATGAGTGTGAAAGGAGCTTCCGAGAGTGGAAGAAGCGACTAATGAGCACGCTAATCCTTACTCTTCCTACTGTAAGGGAGATGTTCATGATATACAGCGACGTTTCAAAAATGGGTTTAGTAGCTGTCCTGATGCAAGGCGACAAGGTGATTGCCTATGCCTAGTGCTAATTAAAGGATCACGAGAGAAATTATCCCACACATGATTTAGAACTTGCCGCAGTAGTATTCGTACTTAAGATCTAATGACACTATTTGTATGGAGCTCAGTGCCAGATCTATACTGACCATCAGAGCTTAAAATACTTCTTCACACAGAAGGAGTTAAACATGCAGTAAAGGAGATAGTTAGAGCTGGTAAAGGACTATGATTGCAAGATCCTCTATCATCCTGGAAAAGCCAATCGCATTGCGGATGCATTAAGTAGAAAATCTGTTGTTTCACAGTAACTGCCGATTGAAAATTTTCCAAGGCCATTACAATAGGAGATCAACGCATTGAAGATGGAGCTGATATCTGGAAGATTGGCTGCATTTCAATTGGAATCATCGTTATACAAGGACATTAGAAAGGCTAAAAAATGATATCCAAATCTAGCAAGTCTTCAAGAAGGAGTGTCCAAGGATGGATTAATCTTACATCAGGGAAGAATTCATATTCCCGATGATGAAAGATTAAGAAGGTGAATTATGTCAGAAGCCCATGAAATGCCATATTTAGTGCATCCTGGAGCTAATAAGATGTACTAGGATTTGAAACTGCAATTGTGGTGGAAAGGGATGAAGAAGGACATTGCAGAATTCATGAGTCGATGCATAACGTGCCAAAGAGTTAAGGTCGAACACCGACATCCAAGCGGAAAATTAGAGCCGTTAGAAATTCCTGAATGGAAATGGGAATATATTACGATGGACTTTATAGTAGGGTTACCGAAAACCCGAGAAGGCTACGATGCCATTTGGGTTATTGTTGATAGATTAACAAAAAAGGCAAGGTTCATAGCAGTGAAAATGTCTTTTTCGCTAGAAAAGCTGGCGAACCTTTATGTAACCCATATTGTTAGGTTACATGGTGTGCCTAAATCCATTGTATCAGATCATGATGCACGATTTACTTCGAATATTTGGAAGTATGTGCAAGAAGATTTGAGTATGGCTTTTCATCTGCAGACAGACGGGCAATCTAAATGGATGATCCAAACATTAGAAGACATGCTTTATTCATGTACAATAGATTTTCCGGGAACCTGGAATGAAAAACTTCCATTGGTAGAGTTTTCGTACAATAATAGTTACCAAGCTTCCATAGGTTTGGCACCCTATGAAGCTTTATATGGAAGGAAGTATAGATGACCTGTCCACTGGTACGATCTACAAGAAAAGTAGCTGCACAAAATAGATTTTGTGCAAGAAACAACTGACGCAGTTGCAAAAATACAGCAACAAATGAAGATTGCGCAGAGCTGACAAAAGAGTTATGTAGATAAACGATGAAGATCCCTAGAGTTTAACAAAGGGGATGCCGATGAAAGGAATAATGTGTTACGGTAAGAAAGGGAAATTGAATTCGAGATATATTAGACCATTTGAAATTATCGAACACATTGGGAAGGTTGCCTATAAATTGGCATTACCCCCAGAGATGTTGGCAGTGCATAATGTGTTTCACATGTCCATGTTGCGAAAATACATATCGGATCCATCCCATGTATTGAAACATGAACCGATCCAAATCCAAGAAGATCTAACGTATGAAGAGAGGCCTATTCAAATTTTGGCACGAGAGGAAAAAATATTAAGGAACAAGACGATCCCATTAGTCAAAGTGTTGTGAAAAAACAACAATATTAAAGAGGCTACATGGGAGCGCGAGGATGAAATTAGAAAATTGTACCCCCACTTGTTCTAAATTTTCGATGACAAAAATTTTATAAGGAAGGGTGAATGTGATAACCGGGAATTTTGAGATTCTCATAGAGATTTAAAATTGTGTGTAAATGACAATTTTAATGTATAAAATATGAAAAAGTTATATTTTAATACTGTTGAGAATGCAATATAGTGTTCTGACAGTGTTAAAGAGGGTGAGTTCGGAGATGGAAAATCGTTCCAAACAGAAACGGGTGAGACGGCCCTAAAATGGAGCCAAAAACCCTAGAGAGTGCACCGAAGTGCACTAAAAGACAAAGAATTATGGTAACAAATTTTGGTCAAATGGAAGCAAAATAAGGCAAACCGATCGCACTAGAGGCATCAAAAACTCGCCTACGTGATTTCAGTAGATTTTCGTTCGGTTTGACATTTAGTCAAACTTTGACCACGAATTAATATATGAATTAATTAGATGATGTCATGTGTGACATCAAAAATGTGATGTAATAAATGGTTAATTTAAGACAAAAAGGGTGATAGGTAGCATTAATGGTGTAGATTAATGAGAATCTTGGATCAAGGGTCAAGATCTAGCCAAAATGGCATGAAAAAAATTTGGCAAAAATGGGTAAATAGTGGTCGGCCAAAGCAAGAAAAAATCAGCAAAAAATTTGTATTTTATTCCCTAAAAGTTTGCTAAAAAGTCCTTAAACAATTTCCAAATTGTTGGAAAAAATTGCAAGTTGGTCCCCTACCATTTGCCTATAAATAGAAGTGAGAAATCACTTGGAAAAATCAAGTAAACCAGCCTATATGCTACCATTTTGAAGCCGTGAGCCATCCTCCCCCTTAAGCCAAAATTTTAGCAAAAATTCTTCATTAAATTAGCTTCCAAACTCACACCAAGCATTAAGGATTCAAGTTGATAAGGGAAGCCACCATTTTGAAGCATTTTTCATTGTTTTTCTTCAAGAAATCCATGGCTTATTGGTGTGGAAAAATGGTAAAAAGTTTGATGACTTGATTTGGTGTTGATGTTGATTTGGTGATATAGTGATTAAAGCATGTTTTAGAAACTTGAAATAAGCAAAATTTATGCATGTTTCTATTACAAACTTGTGGCCTTGTAGAAAAGAATGTTGAAAATTTTTATGATGGAAATTGATGAGGAAATGTGATAAAAGACCATAAGAATAAGAGAAAATTTTCTTATGGCTTTGGACATAAAAACCATGGCATCAAGACTAGGTTGGAATGAAATTTTCTTAGATTTTTGATGTTGAAATGTGCATTAGAAACCCTAAGAATGAAATGTGATAAATGAGTTTGTGAAAAAAATTTTGTGGTGTTGAATACCATGTGAAAACCATGGCTTGTGATGATAGAAAATGGTGACATCGTGTTGTGATTTGAATGATGGATAATGTGATAATGTTTGATGTAAAGGTTGGTAACTTTGCGTAAACTAGGTCTCTGGTATAATACATGGTAGGTACAAAGGTTCTGAGTGTACCTAACGCCGAGAAAACCTAAAACTTAAGTGGAAATACTGTCAAAATTTCTAAAATGGCATAAAGGGTATTTCAGGAAATGAGGGATAAAAATGTAGGCTCGGAAATAAAACCGAGTCCCCTCGGTAAGTTGGAATTGGTAATGGAAAACTAAACCCAAGAGAAATTGTAAAACGACCCTCCAATGTCTAAAATGCCGAGAATGGGAAAAAATTGACGTTAGGGGTATTTTATGAAACGAGAGGGAAAGTCATGAACGGGATAGGAAACCCAAGCCCTTCAGGAACCAAGGCTTGGGAACAGGATGATAAACATTTCAGGAGTAGTGAAATACTCATTTGAGTCTCCGAAATGCTAGAAAAACGTGAAACGACCCTACGTGTCGGAATAGTACCCCGAAGGTCGAGTGAGGAATTGTTGTCGATTTTGCTGCAAACAATGCTATAAAAATATATCGAAGCCTAAGAAATATTATTTTATGATATTTGGGCTTGGAAAATCCTAGAAAAATGATATATTGGAAATGTTACGGTCCCAACACCCGTCAGGGGCAAAATGGTCATTTTCATAAAAAATTTCTGAAAGGCTCAGAAAGGACCGTTAAGGACCTACAAGTCTTAAATAAGATTCTAGAGGCCATAACTAAGATTTTAAAGTTAAAAATCTAAAGTATATAAATACACGATCGTGTACTATGGGACGCGGGTGTGTAGTTGAAACCCGAGAGGTACGCAGGCTTGGACACGGGCGTGTATTAAGTCGTGTATTAGAAAAAGAGATGAAATGTGTTATAAAGTTAATAACAAAATGAATATATCCAAAGTGATAAATGATGATGGGTATTAATAGACAATACTCTGTCTGTAGGGACCCAAACTAGAGACGATAACAAAACTACAGAGGACTTCCGAAGGTGGACATTATCGCAGTTGTGGTAAGTTCAAGCATTTTCATGTCTACAACATGAAATATTATGATATTTAATTATGTACTAATTGTACATTAGTTGTGAAATCGTACGGGCACTAGGGTGTAGTTAGACTAACACAGCCAATGATTGATAAAATGAGAGGTGTACTATGGGTACATTACAGAAAGAGTGTTACTAAATTTAAGACACACCCTTAAAAGAAAGAATGAGTTAAGGCCTGCAGGCATGAAAGGTTCCTGACTTTGAGGTGATGATTAATGTCACCCGGTCAGAACTACAATTGAAAGATGGTAATGAAACTATGTTTAGCGTACCGGCCTCCAATAGTAAGGTGGAGATTTACAGGTCCTTCGGGGATACAATGATCGCTTCGGGCAATGATGGACTGGGGACGATTTGACTCAGGGTCACTCCCAAGGCCCATTATAGTCAACACGTATATGAAATCGATACAGACCAAAATGAACTTAAAACCATAATTTAACAAAGATAAAGACCGAAAATTGAATGAAAGCCATAACTAAGCATAATTAAGCATAACTGACCCTAACATTAAGTGTCGTGGACTCGGTTAGGGTGACATGAATAGTAATCAATTAGAGTCAAAATTACTATTCATCGATCAAAAGTCAAAGTTACTGTTTATGGTCAATAGTACTATTCATGGATGAATAGTACTATTCATTGAAAATTGTATTACTGACATTTTTAAGTCTTTGTGATTCACAGTATGTATGTTTAAACTTACCGAGCCTGTTAGCTCACTGGTTTGTTCATGTTGCAGGTAAGAAACCTGTACAATAGACAACCTGTACTTCCGAAGGTGGACATTATCGCATTTATGGTAAGTTCAAGCATTTTCATGCCTGCAATATGAAATATTGTGATATTTAACTATGTACTAATTGTACATTAGATGTAAATTCCTACGGGCAATAGCGTGTAGTTAGACTAATACACCCAATGATTGATAAAATGAGAGGTGTACTATGGGTACACTACAGAAAGAACGTGACTAAATTTAAGACACACCTTAAAAGAAAGAATGTTTTTAGACTTACGGGCATGAAAGGTTCCTAACTTTGAGGTGATGAATAATGGCACCCGGTCAGAACTATAATTGAAAGATGGTAATGAAACCATGTTTGGCGTATCGGTCTCCAATAGTAAGGTGGAGGTTTACAGGTAATTTGGGGATGCAATAACTGCTTCCGATGATGATGGACTGGGGAGGATTAGCCTCAGGGCTGCTCCTAAGGCCCCTTACAGGCCAAAATGAGCTCGAAACCAGAATTTAATAAAGATAAAGACTGAAAATTGAATGAAAGCCATAGCTGAGCATAATTTAGCACAATTGACACTAACGTTAAGTGTAGTGGACTTGGTTAGGGTGACGTAAATAGTAAGCGGTTAGAGTCAAAGTTACTGTTTATCAATCTAAAGTCAAAGTTACTGTTCACGGTGAATAATACTATTTATAGATGAATAATACTATTCATAGAAAATTGTATTGTTGACATTTTTGAGTCTTTCTGATTCATAACATGTATGTTTGAACTTACTAAGCCTATTAGCTGACTGGTTTGTTCATGTTGTAGGTAAGAAACCTGTCCAATAGATAACCTGGATGGCGTTAGGATATCCAGTGCCAATGGAATAGGGAATTCCACTGTGGATTATGGTCTTACTACAAGTCTTCCGCTGAGCGTCAAAAGAGTGGTTTGAAGAAAATGTATTTTGAGAAACAAAGTTGAGAAAATGTATCTTTGTAAATTATGTTGTATTGTGAAAAGACAACTAAAGTTTAGTTTTAAATTTTATATGGCTTTCATGTGGCGGCCCGCCCTTCGTAGAGATCATACAATACTATTACAGTTAAGCTTCATAGCTAACTACGATAGATTGTACTCTCATGGGTCGCCGGCTAATCTATCTCTCTTGTAAAACATGACATCTTTAGGGGATTTTTATTTTTTAAAACAAACATCATGTAAAACATTATCCACTAATCACTTTGCTTACAAGTACAAAGTAATTTACATAGTACAGTACTTTCACAAAATATAAATTACTACAAAAGAACTGTTTCTTTTTCCTCTCCTTGTTAACGCTCAGCGGAAAAACTCTGGTTGAACCATATCCCTAGACTGAACCATCCCATTTGAAACTCACTATCCCGTCCGCCATCCAACCATACAAAGCTAATGAGCTGGTTGCTTACCTGCGACATAAGCAAAAATGGTGAGTTACAAGCTCAGTAAGTTCAAACATACAAGAAATAGAATTTCTATGAATAGTACTATTCATCATGAATAGTAATTTTGACTGCTATTCATCATGAATAGTAACTTTGACCATAACATAGTATATTGACAGTACCATATTATCCAAATTAAAAACCGAATTCAACCGGAGATAATCTTGTTCACCATCCTTATCCTATATCAGCACCATCCATGGATAATTAACTAGCCAATATGCATACACAAATCAATTTGCCAACCATTAAGGAATTATGTGGAGCTAGTAGAGGGACCAATTAAACATATATAATCAGGCTCCCGTGAATCCAGATGATCATCATTCTATACCGAACAACTCAATCATATGATCACTAATTTCAGAGTCATACCACTATAAACCTGAAACTGAACTCTCAATTATATACCATATTACATAAGCCTGTGACTTGCTACTATCCAATGACCTTATCATATATGCAAAACCATCATATGATATCCATGATCAGCCTTAGGTCAAAGTCCGTTCAATCTTACTGATCAGGCTATCTTAAAGTTCCATTATACTACTGAATAAGAAAATGATTATTCACCATATGTGAATAAGAAGTCATCTACCCAGCAGACGACCCAAGGCCTTATCCATTTTCACATCCAGTATAATGCCTTTAAGAGGATACCTTTAACTCCTTGGAGCTATGATTCCGATATCTGTAAACAAAACCTTCATTGTATACAAGTCATGCACCCAACAAACTGGCCTATAAGCTTACTACCTCTGAGATGCTTTAGCCATTGGAACATCAAAGTACACAAGTCATATACGTGAAGTAGTTCATTTACTCAGGATTAAGGTCATTGTATAATGAATGTCAAAAGTAGATTGATCCACTCATAGCAGACTATGTAGATCAATCACGCTTTAGTCCCGGTCTAATATGTCACTACCAAGCAACATATCTATGTCTCTACTTGGGAGTCTATGCTCCTGACAATCAAGACAAACTGTCCCCACCATGGCTTTAGACAACATAATAGTCTTAACATGAGTTAGATGCTCGGTCTAACCCCATAGACTACAGACCTTAGTTTAGACTGCTTACTTTAGAACATTGTCTTCTCGTATACAAAAGTCCATTACATGCAACGTTCTAACAGTTTTAACACAAGTAGTTAGTGAGCCATATTTGCTTACATTTACTTTAACATGTAAATAGAATAAGGACAAACAATAATGTAATGAATAACCTCTACATATAATTTTATTATCCTGTTCAAAATAAATACATCAATATGTCTCTCATGCTTAGGGCATTTCCTAACATGGAGAAGGTTCACTTTCTTGGTCACGTTGTCTCCAAGGATGGAGTATCTATGGACCTAACAAAGGTTGGGGCAGTTAGTGCATGGCTAACACCGAGTAACATGATGAAAATCCACAGTTTCTTAGGTCTAACATGTGGCGCCCCCTAATCCAACCACCCGTAACTATCATGAACCGACTCTGTTGCTGACCAAGATAGCCCGTGAGCCGAATCTAAATCACCATTTAAAATTCTTTTTCTCTCAACTCCTACTTTTCAGGGCCCACAATTTTGCCCAAATTTTTTTTTCTTTTTAATACATACTTTCCTCAAAAGAAAGTTAAGTATAAAAGCCATGTAAAATATAAAACTAACTTTTAGTTGTCCTTTTCGAGTACAACATAATGTACAACATACAATATATGTATACTGTATTTTCCAAAACACATTCTCTTCAATTCACTAATTTATCGCTCAGTGGAAGACTGGTAGCAGGACCGAAATCCACAGTGGACTCCCTATCCTATTAATACGTGTGCATCCTGCTGCCATCCATATGGTCTACTGGACAGGTTTCTTACTTGCAACATGAACAAACTGACGAGTTAACAGGCTCAGTAAGTTCAAACATACTTAATAAGAATCACATGGATTCAAAAATATCCAAAATCTAATTTCCTATAAATAGTACTATTCACCATAAATAGTGATGTTGACCTTTGACTAGTGAATAGTAACTGTTAGCCTAACCAAGTACTATTCATGTTACCCTAACTGAATCCACTACACATAGTGCTAGTGTCGGTTATTGTGGCGTCCCGCCCCTCGTAGAGATCATACAATACTATTACAGTTGAGCTTATCGCTAACTGCGATAGATTGTACTCTCGTGGGTCGCCGGCTTATCTCACTCTCTTTTAAAATCATGTCGTTTTTGGGGAAAAATTTTTTTTCTTTAAACATCATACTATTTACTTTGTTGATAAGTACAAAGTAATATAAATAATACAGTACTTTTGTAAAATATATATATAATTACAAAAGAACTGTTTCCCCCTTTTTTTTCCCTTCACTTTAACGCTCAGCAGGAAGACTCTGGCAGTACCATATCCCTCGCCCAGTTATCCCATTTGACACGCGCCATCCCGTCCGCATCCAGTCAAACAAGCTACTGAGCTGGTCGCTTACCTGCAACATTAGCAAAAATGGTGAGCTACAGGCTCAGTAAGTTCAAACATGCAAGAAATAAAATTTCTATGAATAGTACTATTCATCATGAATAGTACCATGACTACTATTCATACATAAATAGTAACTTTGACCACTATTCATACATGAATAGTAACTTTGACCACTATTCATATAGTATCACACTAGTACATCACACTAGTACATCTACCGCGATGTTAGTGCTCTCACTAAACTGTCTTATGCTCAATTATGGCACAGTTTCAGTTTTAGGTCATTATCTTTGATTACGTTCTGGTTTTGAGCTCAGGTTGGCAGTACCATTTAAGTGCGCATGACTGGGAGCGGTACATTAGTGCTGACCTCCACAGCCTTAATCTCATAGCCCCGAAGGCAAAATTGTACATAACTGGGAGCGGTACATCAGTGCTGACCTCCACAGTTTTATCTTATAGCCCCGAAGGCAAAAGTACCTCCCTATACGGAAGGCTGGTACGACAGAAAGTGGTTTCATTACCGACTTTTTAACCTTCTAACCCGGTGACTTCACATTGTCCCGTGGTTAGGAATGGTTCACATTTTAATTTTAGGTGAGTGAGTTTTATTAACCTCGCTCTAGTGCCCGAAGCACAATTAACCATTTGTCCCATTCTTATAGTGCCCGTAGCACATTTCGTCTCTCTCTCTATTCTATCATAGTGCCCGTAGCACATATGTACCTAACTTATAGTTAGTACATTAAAGTTAGCACAATATGGCTATATGTTGCAGACAGGTAAATGTCTGAACTTACCTTATCAGACTGTTCCCTTTCTCTCTCTTGGATCTTGAATCGCCTTCCTTGTAGGCCGATTTTGGGATCCTACAGACAAAACTATGTCTGTTAATTTCTTTCCCATTTATAGCTTTTATTTTTCATTAAAAAGCTTAAATAAAACCTATTTATAACTTTTTAGGTTTTATTTATTATTTTCACCATTTTCCCCCAACTTTTGTAAAATTACGATTTTACCCCAATATTTTGGTAAAATTACAGTTTTGCCCCTGACGGAATTTTATCGATCCAGACTGCATTTTTGGCTCTCAGGAACTTTTCTGACTCTTTTCTAATCATTACCGGGTTCGTTTCTATTTTATTTCCACTTTTTGCTTTCCCGGCCCTCGGGAAGCACTATTCCGACCCTTCCGTCGGTTTAGCGATTTTCTATCGTTTCGGAGTCTCAAATGGACGTTTCACTAGTATTTAAAACGTTCATCTAGACTTTCCCGACCTAGGTCTCTGAGGGTCGGGTTTTCCGTTCCCGACTCGGACCTTTATTTTATTTCCAAAAACGCCCCCCCCTCGGGGTCGGTTTTTCAATCTCACTCACGTTTTTCATTTTTAAGGGGATGGGTTACTATTCACGACCCACCGCTTAAATTTTTTTTTTCCTTATTCAATTTTTTTCCGTTAGGGACTCGGGTTTCCGTCCCGGCCCTAACTTTTATTTTAAATTCCTATTTTACCCCGAATGCCGTTTTTGAAATTTCGGCAGTATTTCGGCGTAATTTTAAGGCTTCCGGCGTTAGGTACGCCTCGAACCGAATGTACCTGCCACGTACTATACCACAAGCCTATTTTATACAGAAAAGCTCACAAATTTCCAATTCCACATTATCACCCACATTACAACATTTTTTTCACAATTTTACCCTTAATTTGGTTTCGGTTTTCACAACCAAACCGAACCAAATTTTGTCAAACTTTCACCACATTTTAGGCCATTCAAATGTCACGTTTTTAACACATTTTCAAGCCCATTATCTTTGCATTTTCAACCAAATTTCCTAGGGTTTTTACACCCTTAAACCCCACGGCCAAAGAATGAAAACATGCCAAAAAAATTTTGTTTCATTCTTTCCATTATAAATTCATCATTTGCATATTGAAATGCATAATTCCAATCAACCAATTACCACATAAAACATGCAAAAATTTTCTTCCAAACCATTAACAACCCCACGGTCACTTTAGGAAATGCATACCAAAGATTTTTTTTCAAGCTTTTCATAATGAAATACAAGCTTTATTCTTCACAAAATTAAACTTGGAAGCAAGTTAGAAATTAAACCACAAACTTTTCTCATTGGTTACCCAAGGTAACCCACGGATTTTCCCTTGAAAAACCAACCAAATTTCAGTTTTTCTTTACACAATTTGCATGGTTTTCTTCCTTATTACATCCTTAACAAAACCCAATATCAATTCAATGGAAAACAACCAAAAATTTTCCATCTTTTTCTCACTATTCACCCACGGATTTCATTGAAAAAAAAACCATGAAAAATTCAAGTGCAAGGAAAGTTACGTTGGTCTAATGCTTCCTTTGTCTTCAAGGAGTGTTTTGACACACTTTTTGTGAAGAAAAATTGAAGAGAAAGCTTGGTTCTCCTTTGGTCCCTCACGTAGACACCATGGAAGAAAACACTTAGAAATTTTCTTTTGGTTTTGCTTTGAAAAAATGTCTCGGCCCTTTTGTTACAAAGTGACCGACTTATGCAAACCAAAAGCCAATTAATTTGGCTCTAAACCAATCAAATTTCAACACCTTTCACACCATTTCTTTCCATAATTTTAAAAAATTAAAAATGGTAATTTTTGGCCAAATCTTGGCCTTTAGATCAAAAGGTGATTAAATCCTAGCCATTAATGCCACCAACCACCTTATTTATTTCATTTATTAATCTTGATTTATGATGTCATAATTGCAAAAGTGAAAGTTGACTTTGACTTTCACTATTCACATTAATTCGACTACTTTTTGACCGATGCCGGTTCGAGCCGAAATTTTCCTGAAATCATCCCGGCGTGTTCCTGAGGTCTCCTGTGCAGTCGGATCAATTTAATTTGCTTCCGTTTGATCAAAATCAATCCCGGAAGTTTACCGTCTTTTATTGGTTCGGTTAGGGTTTTCAATGCCGATTTTGGCACCGTTTCACCCGTTTCAACTCAGTGAATTTTTCCAACACTGAATTCTTACTCGTCAGTATTGTTAGAACATTTTCACATATTCTAAACAATATAAATACATTTATTTCACTTTTTAAATAGTATAAATTGTTATATACATACAATTGTACATTTTTCATCCGAGAACTGCCTGAATTTCCCGGTTGTCACAGTTATACTCAATTACGCTCTGTTATGACTTTCGTCACATTATTGTCTATTATTTCTATTTATCTTCTGGCTTTGAGTTCTTAGTGGCTGTACGGATAATTTATAGCGCGTTGACTGGGAGGGCTTAGGGAGTGACCCTAAAGCTTCTTCCTCATAGCCCTCATCGCTCGTGGTGATTATTATATCCTCGAAGGACCTGTAAACCTTCATCACAATGTTGGAGGGGCGGTACGCCTTAAATGGTTTTATTACCATTTTTCAATTTTAGTAATGACCAAGTAATATTAATTGTCACCTTAAGGTCATTAACCTCTACTGCCCATAGGTCTTACTTATTCTCTTTTCTTGTTATATGAGATATGTTATACTAACTAATCCCCCAGTGTCCATAGGACTTAACTGCTAGTGTACAACTAGTACTAAACACAATATTACAGTATTTCATGTTGTAGACAAGAAAATGCTTGAACTTACCACCACTGCGACAATGTCCACTTCCGGAACTCCTCCGCAATTTTATCTCTAGTTTGGGTCCCTATAGACATAATATTATTTGTTAAAATCTATTATTAATTATCACTTTAAATATATTCATTTTGTGATAAACTTTACAACACAATTTAACTTTTTATGTGGTTCAAGGTCTGCAACATGCTCGTGTCCCTGCCTGTGTACCTCTCGGGTTTACTTTACACGGCCGTGTTTCAATATACACGCCCGTGTACTATTTAAATTCTAGATTTTTAACTCTAAAATCTTTATTTTGGGTTCTAGAATTTTATATAAGTCATTCGAGATCCTTTACAGTCCTTTTCGAGCCTTTCAGAAATTTTTGGTCAAAACAACCATTTTTCCCTTGACCGGTCTCGGGATCGTAACTATTTCGTTTTATCATTTTTCCCAAATTTTCTAAGCCCAAATATCTTAAAATAATATTCCCTAGGCTTCTGCATCATTTTACAGCTTATTTTGCTACAAAATCCTAATTATCTATTTTCCAACCCTCTATTACTATTCATCCGTCACCTAGGGTCGTTTCTCGTTTTTCTAGCGTTTTGGAGCCTTAAATGGGCATTTCCCTGCTCCTGAAATGTTTTTCAACCCATCCCCAACCCTCAGTCCCTGAGGGGCTCGGGTTTCCTATCACGATCTAATCTTTCCCCCTCGTTTCCTAAAATACCCCTAACATAAATTTTTTTCCGTTTTAGGCATTTTAGTCATTTAAGGGTCGATTTACTATTCATCTTAGGTTGGTTTTCCATTTTAAATCCTAACCCACCGAGGGGTCTCGGTTTCCTTCTCGAGTCTAATATTTTTACCCCTCGTTTCCCGAAATGCCCTTATGCCGTTTTAGAAATTTTGGTAACATTTCTGCTTGTATTTTAAGGTTTTCCTGGCATTAAGTATGCCTCAGAACCTTTGTGCCTACTACGTACTATACCAGAAACCTATTTTATACAAAGTTATCGAACTTTGTATAAACATTTTCCACATTAATCCATATTCAAAATTCAACACAAATCATAAATTTTTTTTTTCCACTTATCAACTCGGTTTCTCATGTTAATCATCACATAAACAATTATCACATATCACTATTAGGTTTTCAAATGCACATTTCAACATTAAAAGCCTAACAAAATTTTCATTCAACCCTAGCCTTTAATGCCACGGTTTTCATACACAACCACATATGAAAATTTTATTTTCTTTCCTAGGGCTTTTATTACACATTTCTTATCATTTATCAACTCTAAATTTCTTGTTTCATTATTCCAATTCATGCTTGAATAAACATTGTACCAAACTCAACATAATCGTTAAAACAAATCACCAAATTACATCATTTTCCTCCCACTCATTAACCATGGATTTTATAGAAACCAAGCATCAAATTTTGCTTGTTTCCTAATCCTAATTCATGCTACAAATTCTAGAACACCAAACCAATCAATAACATCAACAAAACATCAAATTTTTCAATGTTTTCTACGCCTCATAAGCCATGGAATTTTTTGCAAGAAAAGAAATGAAATTTGCTTCAAATTGGAAGCTAACCTTATGAACTTGTTTCCTTGCAACCTTGGCTAAGATTGGAAGCCATTTTTGTAAAGAAATTTTGACAATTTTTTTCCTTGAAAGTCACTAAAGGGCACAAATTTTTGGGCTGCAAAAATGCAAGAGTTTGGCTTGGTTTTTCTTATTTTTCAAGTGGATTTTTGAAACCTATTTATAGGCAAAAGCAAGGGGCCTTTTTGCAATTTTTATCCAAAAATTTGCTAATTGTTCAAGGACTAAAATGTAATATTTTTGGGCCAAAAATAAAATTTTTGGGCTGCCATTCCTACAAGTGGCCGAATCCCCATTTTTTGGCCATTTTTAATTTTTTTTCAATGTCATTTTGGCTTAATTTTAGCCATTGATCAAAAAGGCAACTAATCCTAGCCTTACACCTATTAATTCTTACTTTCCAAGCCTTCAAAAATTATATTATGACATCATAAATGTGATGTTATCCTATGAATTAATTCATATATTAATTCGTGGTCAAATTTTGACCAAAAGTCAAACCGAACGAAACTTTATTGAAATTGCTTAGGCCGGTTCTGTGCGCCTCCGGTGTGATCAATTTATTTTATTTTGCTTCCATTTGATCAAAATATTCTCTACTGTAAATTTTTATCTTTTTAGTGTATTTCAGTGCACTTTCTAGGGCTTTTGGTTCCGTTTTCGAACCGTCTCATCCGATTTTGTTTGGTAAGATTTTCTATCTCCAAACTCACTCACTTTACACTGTAGAGCATTTTTACAGTATTCACAACAGTATCAAAACACACTTTTTTATATTTTATTCATTAAAATTGATACTTACATACAATTTTAATCTACTTCGAGAATCTAAAATTCCCAGTTATCACATAGCAGGGTATTATCGATGCTTCGTCGAAGGCTTTTCGAAGCTAGCCACTCCACTTATAGCACTCACCAAGAAGAATAAGAAGTATGAGTGGACGAATAAGTGCGAAAAGAGCTTCCAAGAGTTGAAACACAGACTCACAAGTGCTCCAATACTGACCATTCCAGATGCTAGTCAAGGAAATTTTATGATTTACAGTGACACATCCAAGATTGGACTAGGGGCCATATTGATGTAGAATGGTAGAATGGTTGCATACGCTTCGTGATAACTCAAGGACCATGAAAAGAACTACCCAACACACAACCTGAAGCTAGCAACAGTCATTTTTTGCGCTCAAGATATGGAGGTACTACCTATACGGTGTCAAGTGTGAAATTTAC
Source organism: Antiaris toxicaria (assembly GCA_035233585.1). Classification (NCBI taxonomy): domain Eukaryota; kingdom Viridiplantae; phylum Streptophyta; class Magnoliopsida; order Rosales; family Moraceae; genus Antiaris; species Antiaris toxicaria. Next base: position 52,435,438 of record CP141153.1, read on the forward strand.
ACGGACTACCAGAGCCTCAAGTACATCTTCATGCAAAAGGAGCTTAACATGAGGCAACGAAAATGACTAGAACTAGTAAAGGATTACGACTGTGAGATCCTATACCACCACAGAAAAGCCAACAAGGTGGCCAATGTGTTAAGTCGAAAGCATTCTTCATCGCTTATGGCTATCAGTACCTTGTCAGAAGCGCTACAAGAGGAATAACGCAGCAACAAGATTGAGATTTTGATGGGAAGGTTATCTGAAATGACCCTCCAATCGAAGCTCCTAGAGGAAATCAAGACCAGTCAGGACCTCGATTCATCCCTAAACAAGATCAGAAAGGAAGCTATAGAGGACCAGAGTTCAGAATTCAAAGTCTCTAAAGATGACATACTCTATTACAAAGATAGAGTATGTATTCCAAAGGATGAAGAACTCAAGAAGCGAATCCTTTTAGAGGCTCATGAGACACCATATTCTATCCATATAGTGGCGAACAAGATGTACAAGGACCTAAAAGAGAGTTTTTGGTGGCCTAGAATGAAAAATGACATCGTCGAGTTCGTTGCTAGATGCCTCACATGTTAAAAGATTAAAGTGGAACATCAATAGTCGGTAGGAAAACTACAGAAAATCGAGCTGCCCAAATGGAAACAGGGTCAGATTACAATGGATTTCATGGTTGGATTGCCAAGAACGTCAAGCGGCAACGACATAATCTAGGTGATTGTTGATAGATTGACAAAATCAGCTTGATTTCTAGCTATGAAAATGAGCTACTCGATAGAAAGACTAGTACAAATGTACGTAGCTCAGATAGTGAGGCTGCATGGGGTACCAAAATCTATCATCTCAGATCACAACAAATGCTTTACCTCTAGGTTTTGGTAGAGCATCCAGGCCTCATTGGGAAACAAATTGAAGTTTAGTGCAGCTTTTCATCCTTACACTAATGGTTAGTCCGAAAGGACCATTTAGACATTGGAGGATATGTTAAGAGCTTGTGTCCTAGACTTTAAAGGAAATTGAGGCTAGAAGCTACCTTTGATTAAGTTCTCATACAATAACAGCTACCATTCCTCGATTAGGATAGCACCGTATGAGGCACTCTATGGAAGAAAATGTAAATCTCCAGTGCATTGGCATGAGACCGGAGAAAAATAGCTTACCAGCACAGACTTCATCAAGAATACAGTAGCAGACATGAAGCTAATACGAGAGAGATTGGATACAGCACATAGTCGCCAAAAGAACTACGTAGATAAATGACGTAGACCTCTCGAGTTTCAAGAAGAAGATTCAGTTTTTCTCAAGGTGGCACCCATGAAAGGGGTGATGCGCTTTCGGAAGAAAGGAAAGCTCAGTCCTAGATATATAGGACCCTTCGAGATCATCAAGGGAGTTGGAAAGGTAGCTTACAGATTAGTGCTCCCTCCCGAATTAGCTTCAATACATAATGTTTTCCACGTCTCAATGCTAAAGAAGTGCGTGCCAGACAGCTCCCACGTTCTGAGTCAAGATGTGACGCCCCCAATTTTGGCCATGCGAAACCATTACAATCAAACTCTGTAATCGACTGAAATAGCCCATGCACCTTATTGGGTTGTCATTTAAACACTTTTACTTTTAACTCTCATCTTACAGGGCCCAAAAATTTCGCCCATTTTTTTTTCTTCTTTTCAAAATACTTTCCTTGCATGAAAGCCATGTATGAAATGTGACAACCGGGAAATTGTGGCATTCTCGGAAGAAAATGTACAAATGTATGTATATAACAATTAGTACTATTTAAATAGTGAAATGAATGTATTTATATTGTTTAGACTGTGAAATGATGTTCTAACAGTACTGACGGGTAAGAATTCAGTGCTGATAAAGTTCACTGAATTGAAACGGATGGAACGGTGCCAAAAACGGCATCGAAAACCTAATCATTGCATTATGGTGCACTAAAAAGATGAAAAACTTCCGGGATTGATTTTGATCAAACGGAAGCAGTATGAATTGATCTGACTGCACAGGAGACCTCAGGAACACGCCAGGACGATTTCAGGAAAATTTCGGCTCAATCCGACATTAGTCAAAAAGTAGTCGAATTAACATGAATAATAAAGTCAAAGTCAAACTTTTTACTTTGTATTAATGATATCATTAAGCCATTTATTAAATGGTTTAAAAATGGTGGTTGGTGGCATTAATGGCCAAGATTGAATTTACTTTTGATCTAAAGGCCTAGATTTTGCCAAAATTTGCCAAATTAATTTTGGTAAAAATGTGGAAAGAAATGCCATGAAAAGTGTTGAAATTCTATTGGTTGGAAGCTAAATTAATTGGTTTTCCTAAGCTAAATGAGTCGGCAAATATTGGAACAAAAGGAACCCGTAGCCTTTCAAAGCAAAACCAAGAGAAAAAACTTTTCTAAGTATTCCAAGAGCAAACCGTGAGCAACCAAGCCAAAATTTCAAACTTTCTCCACAAAAGTGGTAGCAAACAAATCATTGAAGTCAAGGGAAGCAAGAAATCAAGGTAGCCATCTTTGGTTTGCATTTTTTTCCATGAAATTTCATCAAAAATCAGTGGGTTTGTTGGCTTGAAGGATGAGAAATTTTGTGGTTGATTTGGTGTATGGGTTTTGCTTACGGTTTGATTTGAAGAAAAACCATGTATTTTGTTTAAAGAAAAACAAAGTTTTGGTTGGTTTTTTTTATAGAAAATCTGTGGGTTACCTTAGTGTTTGATCATGGATTCATTGTTGGTTAAGTGCTGTAATGCTTGAAATCATGTTTTGGTTATATGGAAAGCATGATTTGCATGGTTAGAAAGCTTGAAAAAATTTTGGTATCTAAATTCCCTAATATGGCCGTGTGGTGTAGTTAGGGTTTGGTGGACATTTTTGCATGATTAACTTGATGTTTGGATAGTTTAAATCATGCATTGAATTATGAAAATGTTGGTTATGAGGTTGAAAGCATGAAACAAAATGTTATGCATGTTTGACCTAAAATGGCCGTGGGTTATGTGTGCTGAAAAACCCTAAGAATTGTGTTGTAAAATGCATGGAAAATGGCTTAAAAATGTGCTAGGTAATAGCCTTTGAATAGCCTAAAATTTGGTTGAAAGATTGGAAAGTTTTAACTAAGTTTTAAGTATGAAAACCATGGCTAAACCTAAGGGTAAAATTGAAAGAATTTTGTTAATGGTGCATGGAAATGTGAATTGTTAAATGTGTGAGCTTTTATGTAAAAGTTTTGAAGACTTTTACATAAAATAGGACATTGGTATAGTACGTGACAGGTACACATGGTTTGAGGCGTACCTAACGCCGGTAGTGTTAGAAAATGCCCTAAGTATTAGAGACATTTTGATGTATTCATTTTGAACTGGGTAATAAAATTATACTTAGAGGTTATTCATTACATTGCTATCTGTCCTCGTCTTATTTACATGTTAAAGTAAATGTAAGCAAATATGGCTCACTGACTGCTTGTGTTAAAACTGTTAGAACGTTGCATGCAATGGATTTTTGTATGCGAGAAGACAATGTTCTAAAGTTAGCAGTCTAAACTATGGTCTGTAGTCTATGGGGTTAGACCGAGCATCTAACTCATGTTAAGACTATTATGTTGTCTAAAGCCTTGGAGGGGACGGTCTGTCTTGACTGTCTGGAGCTGGACTCCCAAGTAGAGACATGGATATGTTGCTTGGTGGTGACATATTAGACCGGGACTAAAGCATGATTGATCTACGTAGTCTGCTATGAGTGGATCAATCTGCTTTTGATGTTCATTGTGCAATAACCTTAATCCTGAGTAAATGAACTACTTCATGTATATGACTTGTGTACTTTGATGTTCCAATGGCTAAAGCGTCTCAGAGGTAGTAAGCTTATAGACCGGTTCGTTGGGTGCATGACTTGTATACGATGAAGGGTTTGTTTGCAGATATCGGAATCATAGCTCTGAGGAGTTAAAGGTATCCTCTTAAAGGCATTATACTGAATGTGAAAATGGACAAGGCCTTGGGTCGTCTGCTGGGCGGATGACTTCTTATTCACATATGGTGAATAATCATTTTCTTGATTCAGTAGTATAATGGAACTTTAAGATATGCTGATCAGTAGGATTAAACGGACTTTGACCTAAGGCTGATCATGGATATCATATGAGGGTTTTGCATATATGACAAGGTCATTGGATGGTAGCTCGTCACAGGCTTACGTAATACGGTATATAATTGGGAGTTCAGTTTCAGGTTTATAGTGGTGTGACTCTGAAATTAGTGATCATATGATTGAGTTATTCGGTACAGAATGATGATCATATGGAATCACGGGAGCCCGATTATGTATGTCCAATCAGTCCCTCTACTAGCTCCACATAATTCCTTAACGTTTGGCAAATTGATTTGTGTATGCTATTGGCTAGTTTATTATGCATGGATGGTGATGACACAGGATTAGGATGGTAGACAAGATTCTCTCCGGTTGGATTCAGATTTTGTTTTGGATAATAGAGTACACAATTATTCGAACTCCAAATAAAGTTGCCATGATTTTATTTGAGATTGGATTGGAGTTGTAGAAAATTATCCATGAGAACAAGAATATGAAATACAACCGTTTTGTGGAATTTGAAATTTGAATTTTGAAATTTGAAATTTGAATTTTGAAATTTGAATTTTGAAATTTGAAATTTGAATTTTGAATTTGAAATTTGAATTTGAAATTTGAATTTGAAATTCGAATTTGAAATTTGAATTTGAAATTTAAATTTGAAATTTGAAATTTGAAATTTGAAATTTGAATTTGAAATTTGAATTTGAAATTTGAAATTCAAATTTTGAATCACAGTCCAAGTAGGATTCGAATTTGTTGTGGAAAATCCACAAGGTTTGAAATTCGAATTTGAGTTGGATTTGGAGAGGATAATCTTGTTAGAATCCTACTTGAATTTTGAATCCAAATCCCAACAAAAGTGGGTGAATTTTTTGAGGATAATCCTCAATGGAAAATTCGGTTTTTGTAGATAAGATTCAAGGGAAAATTCAAGTTTCAATCCTAGTTGAATTTGGATTCTCTCCCTCCCTAAAAGTGGCCGAAATTTTGGAGGCTTTACCCTAGGAAATTCGGTTATTTTTGGATAAGGTTGAGATGAGATTTAGCTTGAAAAATCCTAGTGGAATTTTGATTCTTCCTTATCCTAAAAGTGGCCGAAAATTTGGAGAAGATTTTCTCCTAAAGATTTCGGATTTTTTGGTTGAAAAAGGGAGATAAAATTCTAGTTAAAATCTTGTTGAGATTTGGATTGGATTTGTCCTAGGAAAACCGAATTTAATTGTGGAGATTCTCCCTTGGAAAATTCGGATTTTTTGGTTTGGATAAGGGAGAAAATCTTTTCCTAGTCCAATTCGAATTCAGAGAATCACCTCATGCAGGTCTATAAATAGAGGTCCTGCCACTCCAGTTCTCTCAGACCACAGACTCTCAGGTGAGCAGGCTTATTGTTGCACAGCTCATCGTGACAATAAAGTTCTTTAGAGATCTGGGTGGTCGGAAGAAGACTAGCAGTGCTAGCATACCGATCGAGGTTCAGAGTGCCCACACACTCAGCCATTCGGGAATTGGAGAATAGTAGAGAAGGCTAGTTGGTTGAAGCCTCCGGTCACTCTCCTCTTGTTCATTGGCGTCCTTGAGGTATGAGTTTTAATTGTTGTTGATTTATTGTATATGACATCATGAGATATTTAACGATCTTAAAATTTTTATTGTTCCGCTACGCCACTCTGATACGTTTTTACCGGTTTATTTTCCTACAGGTAGCCTTAAATTTACGTCAAAATTTTGAAAAACGGCACTTAGGGTAAAAGGGGAATCGAGATAAAAGTTTAGGGTCGGGTCGGAAACCCGAGTCCCTTGAGGAAAATTGAATAAGGTAACCTAAGGGGTGGTTCATGAATAGTAACCTGTCCCCTTAAAAATGTAAAACGAGAGTGAAATTGAAAAATCGACCCCGAGGGGGGGCGTTTTTGGGAAACGAAGTAAACGCCTGAGTCGGGTACGGAAAATCTGAGCCTCGGAGACGTAAATCGGGAAAGTCTGGATGAACGTTTTAAATACTAGTAAAACATCCATTTGAGGCTTCCAAACGATAGAAATCACTAAACTGATGTAAGGGTCAGAATAGTGCTTCCCGAGGATTGGGAAGGTGAAAAATAGAAATAAAATAGAAACAAACCCGGTAATGAATGAGAAAAGAGTCAGAAAAGTTCCTGAGAGCCAAAAGTGGAGTCTAGATCGAGAAAATCCCGTCAGGAGCATAATTGTAATTTTACCAAAATGCAGGGGCAAAATCGTAATTTTTCAAAAGTTGAGAAAAATGGGGAAAATGATAAATAAAGCCTAAAAAGTTATAAATAGGTTTTATTTAAGCTTTTTAATAAAAAATAAAAGCTATAAATGGAAATGAAATTAACAGACAAGGGTTTTTCTGTAGGATCCCAAAATCGACCCACAAGGAGAGCGATTAAAGATCCAGGAAGGAAAAAGAGAGAAGAAACGGATAAGGTAAGTTCAGACATTTACTTGTCTGCAACATGTAACGTTGTTATTACTAACTTTGATGTACTAACTATAAGTTAGGTACATATGTGCTACGGGCACTATTATAGAATAGAGAGAGAGACGAAATGTGTTACGGGCATTATTGAAATGGGACACGTAATAAATTGTGCTTCGGGCACTACAGCAAGGTTAATGAAACTCACTCACATGAAATTAAAATGTGAACCATTCCTAACCACGGGGCAATATGAAGTCACCGGGTTAGAACTTTAAAAAGATGGTAATGAAACTACTTTTGGCGTACTAGCTTTCCGTACAGGGCGGTAAATTTTGCCTTCGGGGCTATGATGATGAGATTAAGGCTGTGGAGGTCAGCACTAATGTACCGCTCCCAGTCATGTACAACTTTGCCTTCGGGGCTATGATGATGAGATTAAGGCTGTGGAGGTCAGCACTAATGTACCTCTCCCAGTCATGCACAATAAAATGGTACGGCCAACATGAACTCAAAACCAGAACATAAATAAAGATAATTGCCTAAAACTAAAACTATGCCATAATTGAGCATAAAACAGTTTCGTGAGAGTACTAACACCGTGGTTGATGTACTGTTAATATACTGTGTTGTGGTCAAAGTTACTATTCATAATGAATAGTGGTCAAAGTTACTATTTATGATAAATAGTACTATTCATAGAAATTCTATTTCTTGTATGTTTGAACTTATTGAGCCTGTAGCTCACCATTTTTGCTTATGTTGCAGGTAAGTAACTAGCTCATTAGCTTTGTATGGCTGGATGGCGGACGGAATAGCGAGTGTCAAATGGGATGGGAAGCCTAGGGATATGGTTCTGCTAGAGTTTTTCTGCTGAGCGTTAACAAAGAGAGGAAAAAGAAACAGTTCTTTTGTAGTAATTTATATTTTATAAAAGTACTGTATTATGTAAATTACTTTGTACTTGCAAACAAAGGGATTAGTGGATAATGTTTTACATGATGTTTGTTTTAAGAAAAAAAATTCCCCCAAAAATGTCATGTTTTACCTGAGAGATAGATTAGCCGGTGACCCACGAGAGTATAATCTATCGCAGTTAGTTGTGAAGCTTAACTGTAATATTATTGTATGATCTCTACGAAGGGCAGGCTGCCACAGTTGGTATCAGAGTAGCGTTGACCATATCCTGATTTGACACTTCGCACATCCTACACCGTAATCGAAGTAGTTTACTTAAGCTTAGTTAATTATTTTCTTATATAAAAATAATTATCTTATAGGTAGCAAGATGACTAGACCTCCTTATGCGAGACTGCCGCTACCATGACCGAGAGGGGTGTTACGGGTATGGACGAGACCTATTGTGAGCCCGTCTATTTCCTAACGTCCGGCACTTAGACACCCGGTGCCAGAGAGACCTGCAGTACCAGCACTAGCCCTTGTAGATGTAGTACAGCCTCGATCATTACTTCATCCACCTATAGTAGTAGACATTCCAGCTGTTGGTGGACGCCAACATATTGGAGTGTGAGTTTCGGCTCGAGTAGTACAGGCATTTAGAGCTAGTAGTCCCCCTATGTTTGATGGTGGACGACAGTCAATGGAGACAAAGAATTGGCTCCATGCAATAGAGAGGATTATGGTGATGTGTGATATTGATCAAGAGATGTGGATCCAGTTGGCAATAAGTATGTTTCAGGGAGATGCTCGATTATTCTGGGATTATTGTGATCAAGAGATTATATTGGGATTCAGTTGGGCTGAGTTCTGTCAGTGATTGGCTGATCAGTTTCTGCCTAAGGATACTACACCTGTTCCAGCACCTCCAGAGAGACGAGAGGTAGTTACACCCACGTATCCTAGATTTGATGAGGTTAGGGACTATATTCTCCAGACAAAGAGGATGGTCATGTTGTCTAGTAAGACTGTTATGTCTTATGCAGCACGATTTGGGGCGACTATTAGAAGGAGATGTCTGTTGCCCAACCTCACTGAAGCGAACTATTGGGAGATTTTCTGGAAAGGTTTACCAATGGAGCTGAGACAGAGGGTGATTAAGCTATATCCTCCTATGCTCCAAGAGTTTGTAGTGACGATCAGGGCGATCGAGAGAGAGATTTTGATTGAGCATCTGTCGCAGAGTCGACGGGAGACACTATGTCAAGATGAGATGATGGCACGCATCTTTGGGCCGAGAAGGATGATGAACGATCGTGAGGTCGGACCGTCTAGACCACGAGGAGGTGATGACTTAGGACAGGGAGACTTGCCTAGGGGTGGTGATGACTCAGATGATCCAGATGACGATAAGGATCCAGAAGAATATCCTCTAGTCCCAAACACAGGAGATGTGTAACCTGCAGATGTACATAAGTAGCTTATAGAGAAAAAGCTCTTTCATATAGACTTGTGGCCAGGATGTTTATGATGGCTGATGTATATATGACTAGTGATGGTTATGTATGATATATAAACATTTTGCTATGAATGAAATATCAATATAATTATATGTTGTACGATGATGTGTTACGATGATGTAGCTTTACATTACCCTGAATTTCGTAAATTTATATGATTTTAGGAATGTGGTCATGGAAAAGCTAACGGTAAATTGTTGTGCCATAATAAGATAATAGGCAAAATGGTGGATTTGCGAAATCAACCAGAGAGATGAGAACGACATCTTAATCTCATGGAGAGAATAGAGTAGATACAAGCTTTACTAGAAGCTCAGATGCAAGAAAATGCAAATCTGAGACAATGAGTAGAGGATTTAGAACAAAGGCAAGGTTCTGAAGGCACCCAAGTAGAACAAGAAGTGGAGATAGATCCGGTTATCCTCCAGCTGCCGTACATGAGAGAGTTCCTGAACCGCCACTGGTAGTAAATCTGGAACCCCTCTATGAAAGATTCAGGCTTATGAGGCCGCTAGAATTTGAAGGTTCTCTAATCCTCTAGAGGCTGAAGACCGGTTGTCATCATTGCAAGTGATCCTGGAATTCATGAATTTAACTGACCAGGAGAAGGTCGCATGTGCATCTTTTGTGTTAAGGAAAGATGATCATTTTTGGTGGGACACTGTGCGACTGAGAAGAAATGTGTCTACCATGAATTGGACAGAATTTCTAAAAGAATTTAACCAGAAATACTATGATCTTGCATCTTTGAGACTACAGCAGAAAGAGTTCTCAGAATTGAAGCAATAAAATATGTCAGTGAGCAAAGTTTGCCGAAAGTTTGATCAATTATCTCGTTTATGTCCCTATGTAGTCCCTACTGAGAGGGAGAAAATACAGAAAATGATCGGGATGTTCAGGTCAGAAATTACAGCATTGGTAGATGCTGGATAGATACCACCTACTTCTATAGCATATTGTGTTAGTCATACTATAAGAGCTGAGTTTCAAGTAGCCCAACAGAAGGAGGAAAGAAATAAGAACTGGGAGGCCAAGAAGAAGGAGAGGGCTTTGGCTAAGTCTACACAAGCTAGTCAATCTGGCAAGCCTAATCAGAATGCTAAACCAGGCCAGGGAAATAATCAAGGATCCCAGCAAAATAGGAGGAAAGGCAATTTTACAGGAAATCGCCTGGCAAACAATCAAAACCAGCAGCGAAGAACAGCTGGTAATGCAGAATCCGATGTACCAAATTGTCCTACATGCGGGAAGAGACATTCTGGGCAATGCAGATTTGGGCCACTTGTTTGTTATGAATGCGGAAAGGAAGGTCATTATGCCAGGAACTGTCCAAGCAATAGGTAGGGTGTACAAGGCACTTCCCAACCGTACCAGGCACGCCCACAAGCTCATTCCCTTCAGGCCAGGGTTGTAGAGTCTCCAGTAAGTTCGTAACGCCAGGAGCGTGTACCACATGCTGATGCTCGTGTGATGGCCTACACCAAGGAGGATGCAGAGGCAGGAACATCAAATGTGGTGACAGGTCAGCTTCCTGTCGCTAGTCATGTAGCCTCTGTACTATTCGATTTCAGTGTTACGTATTCTTTTGTTTCCTATGAATTTGCTGAAAAGATAGGATATCCTAAGGACTATATGGGAAAAATATTTAAAACAGCTTTACTGTCTGGGGAAGTATTGTTGTCCAATTACTGGCTACCTCATGTACCAGTATATGTGGCAAATAGGGAGCTATATGCTGAGTTGATCGTAATGAAGATTGTGGATTATGATGTGATTCTAGGAATGGATTTCCTAGGGAAATATCAAGCTATGATCGACTATCGAAATCGAAAAATAGTATTCCAACCCGAGGAAGAAGAGAGTTTGAAGTACGTCGATACTTCTCGAAAACCTAGGAGGATGATGATCACTTCGCTGAAAGCAAGTAAGCTAATGGCCAGTGGTTGTATAGGATATCTAGCATATGTGATGGATACTACGGAGGAATAGAAGCTTCAACCTAAAGATGTTCCTGCTGTTAATGAATTTCTTGACGTATTTCCAGAAGAGTTACCAGGGATACCTCCAGAGAGGGAAATCTCATTCGAAATTGAGTTGATGCCTGGAATGGCACCTATTTCCAAAGCACCATACCGCATGGCTCCAATGGAGTTAAAGGAGCTACAAGAACAATTAAAGGAGCTTTTGGACAAAGGATTCATCAGACCGAGTTATTCTCTATGGGGTACGCCTGTGTTATTCGTCAAGAAAAGGATGGAATGTTCGGTTTGTGCATTGATTACCGAGAGTTGAATAATATTACGATCAAAAATAGGTATCCGTTACCTAGAATTGATGACTTATTCGACCAGTTAAAAGGCGTAGCGATATTTTCCAAGATCGACTTACGATCAGGATATCATTAGCTAAGAATTAAGGAAAGTGATATTCCTAAGACGGCGTTTAGGACTCGTTATGGTCATTATGAGTTCCATGTGATGTCATTCGGTTTAGCAAATGCACCAGCAGTGTTCATGGACTTGATGAACAGACCATTTAAAGAGTATTTGGATAAGTTTGTCATTGTATTCATTGATGACATTCTTATATACTCAAAGACTCATGAGGAGCACAAGGAGCATCTGAGGATCGTGTTGCATATGATAAGGAAGCATCAACTGTATGCCAAATTCTCAAAATACGAGTTTTTGCTGGATAGAGTACATTTCCTCGGGCATGTTATATCTCAGGAAGGTATTGCTGTAGATCCGACGAAGGTAGATGCAATTAACTAATGGCCTGCACCTAAGAGTGTGACGGAAATACGCAGTTTCTTGGGGTTAGCTGGTTATTATCAGAGGTTTGTAGAGGGATTCACGCGTTTAGCTGCACCTCTTACTACTCTTACACGCAAGGAAAGAAAGTATGAGTAGACTATGGAATGCGAAAGAAGCTTCTAGGAGTTAAAGAGACGGCTGACATGCGCACCAATCCTTATGCTTCCCACTAAAGCGGATAAGTTTGTGATCTACAGTGATGCATCTAAAATAGGATTGGGAGCAGTCCTGATGTAAGGTAGCAAAGTGATTGCCTACGCTTCGTATCAATTAAAGGATCATGAAAAGAATTACCCTACACATGACCTTGAACTTGTTGCAGTAGTGTTTGCACTTAAAATTTGGTGACACTATCTCTATAGAGCCCAATGTCAGATTTTTACTGATCACCAAAGCTTGAAGTGTTTCTTCACGCAAAAAGAGCTCAATATGCGACAAAGACGATGGTTGGAACTGGTAAAGGATTATGGTTGTGAAATCCTATATCATCCAGAGAAGGCCAACCGTGTAGCAGATGCTTTAAGTAGAAAGTCTACCATATCACACTAGCTACCGATAAAAAGGCTTCCGAAACCATTGCAGCAAGAGATAAATTCTTTAAACTTGGAGCTGATATCCGGAAGATTGGCTGCACTCCAAGTGGAATCATCGTTGTTTGAGGATATCAAGGAAGCTCAAAGACGAGATCCAAGAATGGCAAATTCTCAAGAAGGAATTTCCAAGAATGGAATGATCCTCTATCAAGGAAGAATTAATGTTCTAGCTGATGAGGAACTTAGAAGACAGATCATGTCAGAAGCCTATGTGACACCATATTTGGTTCATCTCGGAGCTAGTAAGATGTATCAGGACTTGAAGTTACAGTTCTGGTGGAAAGGGATGAAGAATGATATAGCGAAATTCGTGAGCAGATGCATGACCTGTCAAAGAATCAAAGCTAAACATAAACATCCAGCCGGAAGATTGGAACCTTTGGAGATTCTTGAATGGAAATGGGAGCACATTACAATGGATTTTGTAATGGGACTACCAAAAACCCGATAAGGTTATGATGCCATCTGGGTTATTGTGGACAGACTGACCAAGACGGCATGGTTTACAGCTGTCAAGATGACTTTTTCGTTGGAAAAGTTTGCTCAGTTGTACATAGCTCATGCCGTCAGATTACATGGAGTACCAAAATCCATTGTATCAGATCGAGATTCATGATTCACTTTGAATTTCTGGAAGTGTGTGCAAGAAGCCATGGGTACTGAATTGAGACTCCGTACGGCGTTTCATCTGCAAACAGACGGATAGTCAGAGCAGACTATTCAGACATTAGAGGACATGCTTCGAGCTTGTGTAATTGATTTTGTGGGAAATTGGAATGAGAAGTTACCATTAATTGAATTCTCGTACAATAATAGTTACCAAGCTTCCATAGGAATGGCACCTTATGAGGCCCTTTCTGGACAGAAATGCAGATCGCCGATACACTGGTATGACTTGCGAGAAAAACAGCTGCATAATATGGATTTTATACGAGAAACTTTCGATGTCGTTGTAAGAATTTAGCGTCAAAAGAAAATTGCACAAAGTCGACAAAAGAGTTATGCAGATAAGAGGTGGAGATCCTTGGAGTTTGATGAAGGAGACTTCTTGTTTCTTAAGATGTCACCTATGAAGGGGATTATGCGTTTCGGTAAGAAGGGTAAACTGAGTCCAAGACATATCGGACCTTATGAAATTATCGAACGCATTGGAAGGGTCGCTTATAGATTAGCGTTACCCCCTAAATTGTCGGCAGTGCATAATGTATTTCACGTGTCGATACTGAGAAAGTATACCAGATCCATCCCATGTGTTGAAGCATGAACCTATTCAGATCCACGAGGATTTGACATATGAAGAACAACCTATTCGAGTACTGGCTCGTGAAGAGAAAGTACTGAGGAATAAGACAATCCCACTAGTGAAGATTTTGTGGAAAAAATCACAACATTGAAGAAGCGACGTGGGAACGAGAATATGAGATGAGGAGTTTATACCCCCACTTGTTCTAATTTTCGAGGATGAAAATTTTATAAGGAGGGGTGAATGTGGCAACTGGGAAATTCTGGCATTCTCAGAAGAAAATATACAAATATATGTATATAACAATTTGTACTATTTAAATAGTGGAATGAATGTATTTATATTGTTTAGACCGTGAAATGATGTTCCAACAATACTGATGGGTAAGAATTCAGTGCTGATAAAGTTCACTGAATTGAAACGGGAGGAATGGTGCCAAAAACGACATTGAAAATATAATCGATGCAATATGGTGTACTAAAAAGATGAAAAACTTCTGGGATTGATTTTGATCAAATGAAAACAGTATAAATTGATCCGACTGCGCTGGAGACCTCAAGAACCCGCCGGGACGATTTCAGGAAAATTTCAGCTTAATCCGGCATTGTTCAAAAAGTAGTCGAATTAATATGAATAGTGAAGTCAAAGTCAAACTTTTTACTTTGTATTAATGACATCATTAAGCCATTTATTAAATGGTTTAAAAATGGTGGTTGGTGGCATTAATGGCCAAGATTGAATTTACTTTTGTTCTAAAGGCCTAGATTTTGCCAAAATTAGCCAAATTAATTTTGATAAAAATGTGGAAAGAATTGGCATGAAAAGTGTTGAAATTCTATTGGTTGGAAGCCAAATTAATTGGTTTTCCTAAGCTAAATGAGTCGGCAAATCTTGGAACAAAAGGAACCCATAGCCTTTCAAAGCAAAACCAAGAGAAAAAAATTTTCTAAGTATTCCAACAGCAAACTGCGAGCAACCAAGAGAAACCAAGCCAAAATTTCAAACGTTCTTCGCAAAAGTGGTAGCAAACTCATCATTGAAGTTAAGGGAAGCAAGAAATCAAGGTAGCCATCTTTGGTTTGCATTTTTTTCCTTGAAATTTCATTAAAAATCCATGGGTTTGTTGGCCTGAAGGATGAGAAATTTTGTGGTTGATTTGGTTGATTTGGTATATGGGTTTTGCTTATGGTTTGATTAAAAGAAAAACCATGCATTTTGTTTAAAGAAAAACAAAGTTTTGGTTGGTTTTTTTTATGGAGAATCTGTGGGTTACCTTAGTGTTTGATCATGGATTCATTGTTGATTAAGTGTTGTAATGCTTTAAATCATGTTTTGGTTATATGGAAAGCATGATTTGCATAGTTAGAAAGCTTGAAAAAATTTTGGTATCTAAATTCCCTAATATGGCCGTGTGGTGTAGTTAGGGTTTGGTGAACATTTTTGCATGATTAACTTGATGCTTGGATAGTTTAAATCATGCATTGAATTATGGAAATGTTGGTTATGAGGTTGAAAGCATGAAACAAAGTGTTATGCATGTTTTAACTAAAATGGCCGTGGGTTATGTGTGTTGAAAAACCCTAAGAATTGTGTTGTAAAATGCATGGAAAATGGCTTAAAAATGTGCTAGGTAATAGCCTTTGAATAGCCTAAAATTTGGTTGAAAGATTGGAAAGTTTTAACAAAGTTTTGAGTATGAAAACCGTGGCTAAACCTAAAGGTAAAATTGAAAGAATTTTGTTAATGGTGTATGGAAATGTGAATTGTTAAATGTGTGAGCTTTTATGTAAAAGTTTGGAAGACTTTTACATAAAATAGGACTTTGGTATAGTACGTGACAGGCACACATGGTTTGAGGCGTACCTAACCCCAGTAGCCTTAAATTTACGTCGAAATTTCAAAAAACGGCACTCAGGGTAAAAAGGGAATCGAGAACAAAAGTTTAGGGTCGGGTCGGAAACCCAAGTCCCTTGAGGAAAATTGAATAAGGGAAATCTAAGGGGTGGTTTGTGAATAGTAACCCATCCCCTTAAAAATGTAAAACGCGAGTGAAACTGAAAAACCGACCCCGAGGGGGGGGCGTTTTTGGGAAACGAAGTAAAGGCCCGAGTTGGGTACGAAAAATCCGAGCCTCGGAGACTTAGATTAGAAAAGTCTAGATGAACGTTTTAAATACTAGTAAAACGTCCATTTGAGGCTTCGAAACTATAGAAAATCACTAAACCGACGTTAGGGTCGGAATAGTGCTTCCCGAGGGTCGGGAAGGTGAAAAATGAAAATAAAATAGAAACGAACCCAGTAATGAATGTGAAAAGAGTCAGAAAAGTTCCTGAGAGCCAAAAGTGCAGTCTAGATCGAGAAAATCCCGTCAGGAGCATAATTGCAATTTTACCAAAATACAGGGCAAAATCGTAATTTTTCAAAAGTTGAGAAAAATGGGGAAAATGATAAATAAAACCTAAAAAGTTATAAATAGGTTTTATTTAAGCTTTTTAATAAAAAATAAAAGCTATAAATGAAATTAAATTAACAGACAAGGTTTTGTCTGTAGGATCCCAAAATCAACCCACAAGGAGAGCGATTAAATATCCAGGAAGGAAAAAAAAGAGAAGAAACGGATAAGGTAAGTTCAGACATTTATTTGTCTGCAACATGTAGCATTATTATTGCTAACTTTGATGTACTAAGTATAAGTTAGGTACATATGTGCTACGAGCACTATTATAGAATAGAGAGAGAGACGAAATGTGCTACGGGCACTATTGAAATGGGACACATAATAAATTGTGCTTTGGGCACTAGAGTAAGGTTAATGAAACTCACTCACATGAAATTAAAATGTGAACCATTCCTAACCACAGGGCAATATGAAGTCCCCGGGTTAGAACTTTAAAAAGTCGATAATGAAACTACTTTTGATGTACTAACCTTCCGTACAGGGAGGTAAACTTTGCCTTCGGGGCTATGATGATGAGATTAAGGCTATGGGCACTAATGTACCGCTCCCAGTCATGTACAACTTTGCCTTCGGGGCTATGATGATGAGATTAAGATTGTGGAGGTCAGCCCTAATGTACCGCTCTTAGTCATACGCACTAAAATGGTACGGCCAACATGAACTCAAAACTAGAATGTAAATGAAGATAATTACCTAAAACTGAAACTATGCCATAATTGAGCTTAAGACAGTTTCATGAGAGTACTATCACCGTGGTTGATGTACTGTTAATATACTGTGTTGTGGTCAAAATTACTATTTATGGTGAATAGTGGTCAAACTTACTATTTATGGTAAATAGTACTGTTGATAGAAATTCTATTTCGTGTATGTTTAAACTTACTGAGCCTGTAGCTGACCATTTTTGCTTATGTTATAGGTAAGCGACCAGCTCATTAGTTTTGTATGGCTGGATGGCGGACGAGATAGCGAGTGTCAAATGGGGTGGGAAGCCTAGGGATATGGTTCTGCCAGAGTTTTTCCACTGAGCGTTAATAAGGAGAGGAAAAAGAAACAGTTCTTTTGTAGTAATTTATATTTTGTGAAAGTACTGTATTATGTAAATTACTTTGTACTTGTAAGCTAAGTGATTAGTGAATAATGTTTTACATGATGTTTGTTTTAAAAAATAAAAATCCCCTAAAGATGTCATGTTTTACAAGAGAGATAGATTAGCCGGCGACCCATGAGAGTACAATCTATCATAGTTAGCTATGAAGCTTAACTGTAATAGTATTGCATGATCTCTACGAAGGGTGGGCCACCACAGTTGGTATCAGAGCAGCTTTTACCATACCCTGATTTGACACTTCACGCATCCTGTACCGCAATCCAAGTAGTTTACTTAAGCTTAGTTAATTATTTTCTTAAATAAAAATAATTATCATATAGGTAGTAAGATGACTAGACCTCCTTATGCGAGACTGCCGCTACCACGACCGAGAGGGGTATTACGGGTATGGACGAGACCTATTGTGAGCCGTCTATTTCCCAACGTCTGGCACTTAGAACCCCCGGTGCCAGATAGACCTACAATACCAGCACCAGCCCTTGTAGATGTAGTACAGCCTCGACCGGTACTTCATCTACCTGTAGTAGTAGACATTCCTGTTGTTGGTGGACGCCAACATATTGGAGTGAGAGTTTTGGCTCGAGCAGTATAGGCATTTAGAGCTAATAGTCCCCCTATGTTTGATGGTGGAAGACAGTCAATGGAGACAAAGAATTGGCTCCATGCAATAGAAAGGATTATGGTGATGTGTGGTATTGATCAAGAGATGTGGATCCAGTTGGCAATAAGTATGTTTCAGGGAGATGCTCGATTATTCTGGGATTATTGTGATCAAGAGATTCTGTTGGGATTCAGTTGGGGTGAGTTCTACCAGCGATTGACTGATCAGTTTTCGCCTAAGGATACTACACCTATTCTAGCACCTCTAGAGAGACGAGAGGTAGTTTCATCCACGTATCCTGGATTTGATGAGGTTAGGAACTATATTCTCCAAACAGAGAGGATGGTCATGTTGTCTGGTGAGACAGTTATGTCTTATGCAGCACGATTTGAGGAGACTATTAGGAGGAGATGTCTGTTGCCCAACCTCACTGAAGCGAACTATTGTGAGCTTTTCTGGAAAGGTTTACCTATGGAGCTGAGACAGAGGGTGATTAAGCTATATTCTCCTACTCTCCAAGAGTTTGTAGTGACCATCAGGACGATCGAGAGAGAGATTTTGATTGAGCATCTGTCGCAAAGTCGATAGGAGACACAATGTCAAGATGAGATGATGGCACGCATCTTTGGGCTAAGAAGGATGATGAACGATCATGAGGTCGGACCGTCTAGACCACTAGGAGGTGATGACTCAGGACAGGGAGCATTGCCTAGGGGTGGTGATGACTCAAATGATCCAGATGACGATGAGGATCCAGAAGAATATCCTCTAGTCCCAAACGTAGGAGATGTGTGACCTGTAGATGTACATAAGTAGCTTATAGAGAAAAAGCTCTTTTGTATAGACTTGTGGCCAAGATGTATATGATGGCCGATGTATATATGATTGGTGATGGTTATGTATGATATATAAACATGTTGCTATGAATGAAATATCAAAATGATTATATGTTGTACGATGATGTGTTACGATGATGTGGCTTTACATTACCCTGAATTTCGTAAATTTATATGATTTTAGGAATGTGGTCATGGAAAAGCTAACGGTAAATTGTTGTGCCATAATAGGATAATAGGCAAAATGGTGGATTTGTGAAATCAACCAGAGAGACGAGAACGACGTCCTAATCTCATGTAGAGAATAAAGTAGATACAAGCTTTACTAGAAGCTTAGATGCAAGAAAATGCAAATCTGAGACAACGAGTAGAGGATTTAGAACAAGGGCAAGGTTCTGAAGGCACCCAAGTAGAATACGAAGTGGAGGTAGATCCGGTTATTCCTCTAGCTGCTGTACATGAGAGAGTTCCTGAACCGGCACTGGTAGTAAATCTGGAACCCCTTTATGAAAGATTCAGGCATACGAGGCCGCTAGAATTTGAAGGTTCTACTAATCTTTTAGAGGCTAAAGACTGGTTGTCATCATTGCAAGTGATCCTGGAATTCATGAATTTAACTGACCAGGAGAAGGTCGCATGTGCGTATTTTGTGTTAAGGAAATGCTCATTTTTGGTGGGACACTGTGCAACTGATAAGAAATGTGTCTACCATGAATTGGACAAAATTTCTAGAAGAATTTAACTAGAAATACTATGATCCTGCATCTTTGAGACTACAATAGAAAGAATTCTCAGAATTGAAGCAAGGAAATATGTCGGTGAGCGAAGTTTGCCGAAAGTTCGATCAATTATCCCGTTTATGTCCCTATGTAGTCCCTACTGAGAGGGAGAAAATACAGAAAATGATCGGGATGTTCAAGCCAGAAATTGCGACATTGGTAGATACTGGACATATACCGCCTACTTCTATAGCAGATTGTGTTAGTCGTGCTATAAGAGCTGAGTTTAATGTAGCCCAACAGAAGGAGGAAAGAGAGAAGAACTGGGAGGCCAAGAAGAAGGAGAGGGCTTTGACTAAGTTTACACAAGCTGGTCAATCTGGCAAGCCTAATCAGAATGCTAAACCAGGCAAGGGAAATAATCAAGGATCCCAGCAAAATAAGAGGAAAGGCA
Source organism: Antiaris toxicaria (assembly GCA_035233585.1). NCBI lineage: Eukaryota > Viridiplantae > Streptophyta > Magnoliopsida > Rosales > Moraceae > Antiaris > Antiaris toxicaria. The sequence goes on from CP141153.1 coordinate 52,455,225, forward strand.
ATTTTACTGGAAATCGCCAGGCAAACAATCGAAACCAGCAGCGAAGAACAGCTAGTAATGCGGAATCCAATGTACCAAATTGTCCTATATGCAGGAAGAGACATTCTGGGCAATGCAGATTTGGGCCACTTGTTTGTTATGAATGTGGAAAGGAAGGTCATTATGCTAGGAAATGTCCAAGCAATAGGTAGGGTGTACAAGGCACTTCCCAACCATACCAAGCGCGCCCACAAGCTCATTCCCTTCAGGCCAGGGTTGAAGAGTCTCTAGTAAGGCCGTAACGCCAGGAGCGTATACCACGTGCTGATGCTCGTGTGATGGCCTACATTAAGGAGGATGCAGAGGCAGGAACATCAAATGTGGTGATAGGTCAGCTTCCTGTCACTAGTCATGTAGCCTCTGTACTATTCGATTCCGGTGCTGTGCATTCTTTTGCGTCCTATGAATTTGCTGACAAGATAGGATATCCTAAGGACTATATGGGAAAAATATTTAAAACAGCTTTACCCTCTGGGGAAGTATTGTTGTCCAATTACTGGCTACCTCATGCACCAGTATATGTGGCAAATAGGGAGCTATATGCTGAGTTGATCATAATGAAGATTGTGGATTACGATGTGATTCTAGGTATGGATTTTCTAGGGAAATATCAAGCTATGATCGACTGTCGAAATCAAAAAATAGTATTCTAACCCGAGGAAGAAGAGAGTTTCGAGTATGTCGATGCTTCTCGAAAACCCGGGAAGATGATGATCAGTTCATTGAAAGCAAGTAATCTGATGGCTAGTGGTTGTATGGGATATCTAGCATATGTGATTGATACTACGGAGGAACAGAAGCTTCAACCTGAAGATGTTCCTGTTGTTAATGAATTTCTTGACGTATTTCCAGAAGAGTTACCAGGGATACCTCCAGAGAGGGAAATCTCATTCGAAATTGAGTTGATGCCTGGAATGGCACCTATTTCCAAAGCACCATACCGCATGGCTCCAGTGGAGTTAAAGGAGCTACAGAGACAATTAAAGGAGCTTTTGAACAAAGGATTCATCAGACCGAGTTATTCTCCATGGGGTGCGCCTGTGTTGGTCGTCAAGAAAAAGGATGGAATGTTCCGTTTATGCATTGATTACCGGGAGTTGAATAATGTTACGATCAAAAATAGGTATCCGTTACCTAGAATTGGCGACTTATTCAACTAGTTAAAAGGGTAGCGATATTTTCCAAAATCAACTTACGATCAGGATATCACTAGGTGAGAATTAAGGAAAATGATATTCCTAAGACGGTGTTTAGGACTCGTTATGGTCATTATGAGTTCCATGTGATGCCATTTGGTTTAACAAATGCACCGGCAGTGTTCATGGACTTGATGAACAGAACATTTAAAGAGTATTTGGATAAGTTTGTCATTGTATTCATTGATGACATTCTTATATTCTCAAAGACTCAAAAGGAGCACAAGGAGCATCTAAGGATCGTGTTGCATACGATAAGGAAACATCAACTGTATGCCAAATTCTCAAAATATGAGTTTTGGCTAGATAGAGTACATTTCCTCGGACATGTTATATCCCAGGAAGGTATTGCTGTAGATCCAACGAAGGTAGATGCAATTAACTAATGGCCTGCACCTAAGAGTGTGACAGAAATACAAAGTTTCTTGGGGTTAGCTGGTTATTATCAGAGGTTTGTAGAGGGATTCACGTGTTTAGCTACACCTCTTACTACTCTTACACGCAAGGAATGAAAGTATGGGTGGACTATAGAATGTGAAAGAAGCTTCCAGGAGTTAAAGAGACGGTTGACAAGCACTCCAATCCTTACGCTTCCCACTGAAGGGGAGAAGTTTGTGATCTACAGTGATGCATCTAAAATAGGATTGGAAGCAGTCCTGATGTAAGGCGGCAAGGTGATTGCCTACGCTTCGTATCAATTAAAGGATCATGAAAAGAATTACCCTACACATGACCTTGAACTTGCTGCAATAGTGTTTGCACTTGAAATTTGGCGACACTATCTCTATGGAGCCCAATGTCAGATTTTTACTGATCACCAAAGCCTGAAGTATTTCTTCACCCAAAAGGAGCTCAATATGTGACAAAGACGATGGTTGGAACTGGTAAAGGATTATGATTGTGAAATCCTATATCATCCAGAGAAGGCCAATCGTGTAGCAGATGCTTTAAGTAGAAAGTCTACCATATCGCACTAGCTACCGATAAAAAGGCTTCCAAAACCATTGTAGCAAGAGATAAATTCTTTAAACTTGGAGCTGATATCCGGAAGATTGGCTGCACTCCAAGTGGAATCATCATTGTTTGAGGATATCAAGGAAGGTCAAAGACGAGATCCAAGAATGGCAAATTCTCAAGAAGGAATTTCCAAGGATGGAATGATCCTCTATCAAGGAAGAATTAATTTTCCAGTTGATGAGGAACTTAAAAGACAGATCATGTCAGAAGCCCATGAGACATCATATTCGGTTCATCCCAGAGCTAGTAAGATGTATCAGGACTTGAAGTTATAGTTCTGGTGGAAAGGGATGAAGAATGATATAGCGAAATTCGTGAGCAGATGCATGACCTGTCAGAGAATCAAAGTTGAACATAAACATCCAGCTGGAAGATTGGAACCTTTGAAGATTCTTGAATGGAAATGGGAATACATTACGATGGATTTTATAATGGGACTACCAAAAACCCGAGAAGGTTATGATGCCATCTGGGTTATTGTGGCAGACTGACCAAGACGGCACGGTTTATAGCTGTCAAGATGGCTTTTTTGTTGGAAAAGTTTGCTCAGTTGTTCATAGCTCATGTCGTCAGATTACATGGAGTACCAAAATCCATTATATCAGATCGAGATGCATGATTCACTTTGAATTTCTGGAAGTGTGTGCAAGAAGCCATGGGTACTGAATTGAAACTCAGTATGGCATTTCATCCATAAACAGACGGACAGTCAGAACAGACTATTCAGACATTAGAGGACATGCTTCGAGCTTGTGTAATGGATTTTGTGGGAAATTGGAACGAGAAGTTACCATTAATTGAATTCTCGTACAATAATGTTACCAAGCTTCCATAGGAATGACACCTTATGAGGCCCTTTATGGACGGAAATGCCGATCACCGATACACTGGTATGACTTGTGAGAAAAACAGCTGCATAAGGCGGATTTTATACGAGAAACTTCCGATGTCATTGTAAGAATTCAGCGTCAAATGAAAATTGCGCAAAGTCGACAAAAGAGTTATGCGGATAAGAGGCGGAGATCCTTGGAGTTTGATGAAGGAGACTTCATGTTTCTTAAGGTATCGCCTATGAAGGGGATTATGCGTTTCGGTAAGAAGGGAAAACTGAGTCCAAGATATATTGGACCTTATGAAATTATCGAACGCATTGGAAGGGTCACTTATAGATTAGCATTACCCCCTGAATTGTCGGCAATGCATAATGTATTTCATGTGTCGATGCTGAGAAAGTATGTACCAGACCCGTCCCATGTGTTGAAGCATGAACCTATTCAGATCCACGAGGATTTGACATACGAAGAATAACCTATTTGAGTACTGGCTCATGAAGAGAAAGTACTGAGGAATAAGACAATCCCACTAGTGAAGATTTTGTGGAAAAAATCACAACATTGAAGAAGCGACGTGGGAACGAGAAGATGAGATGAGGAGTTTATACCCCCACTTGTTCTAATTTTCGAGGACGAAAATTTATAAGGAGGGGTGAATGTGGCAACCGGGAAATTCTGGCATTCTCGGAAGAAAATGTACAAATGTATGTATATAACAATTTGTACTATTTAAATAGTGCAATGAATGTATTTATATTGTTTATACTGTGAAATGATGTTCTAACAATACTGACGGGTAAGAATTCAGTGTTGATAAAGTTCACTGAATTGAAACGGGTGGAACGATGCCAAAAATGGCATTGAAAACCTAATCGATGCATTATGGTGCACCAAAAAGATGAAAAACTTCCGGGATTGATTTTGATCTAATGAAAACAGTATAAATTGATCCGACTACACTGGAGACCTCAGGAACCCGCCGGGACGATTTCAGGAAAATTTCGGCTCAATCCGACATTGGTCAAAAAGTAGTCGAATTAATATGAATAATGAAGTCAAAGTCAAACTTTTTACTTTGTATTAATGACATCGTTAAGCCATTTAATAAATGGTTTAAAAATGGTGGTTGGTGGCATTAATGGCCAAGATTGAATTTACTTTTGATCTAAAGGCCTAGATTTTGTCAAAATTAGCCAAATTAATTTTGTTAAAAATGTGGAAAGAAATGCTATGAAAAGTGTTGAAATTCTATTGGTTGGAAGCCAAATTAATTGGTTTTCCTAAGCTAAATGAGCCAGCAAATCTTGGAACAAAAGGAACCCATAGCCTTTCAAATTAAAACCAAGAGAAAAAAATTTTCTAAGCATTCCAAGAGCAAACCGTGAGCAACCAAGAGAAACCAAGCCAAAATTTCAAACGTTCTTCGCAAAAGTGGTAGCAAACTCATCATTGAAGTCATGGGAAGCAAGAAATCAAGGTAGCCATCTTTGGTTTGCATTTTTTTCTTGAAATTTCATTAAAAATCCGTGCGTTTGTTGGCTTGATGGATGAGAAATTTTGTTGTTAATTTGGTTGATTTGGTATATGGGTTTTGCTTATGGTTTGATTAGAAGAAAAACCATGTATTTTGTTTAAAGAAAAACAAAGTTTTGGTTGGTTTTTTTTATGGAAAATCCGTGGGTTACCTTAGTGTTTGATCATGGATTCATTGTTGGTTAAGTGTTGTAATGCTTTAAATCATGTTTTGGTTATATGGAAAGCATGATTTGCATGGTTAGAAATCTTGGAAAAATTTTGGTATCTAAATTCCCTAATATGGCCGTGTGGTGTCGTTAATGTTTGGTGAACATTTTTGCATGATTAACTTGATGTTTGGATAGTTTAAATCATGCATTGAATTATGGAAATGTTGGTTATGAGGTTGAAAGCATGAAACAAAATGTTATGCATGTTTTACCTAAAATGGCCGTGGGTTATGTGTGTTGAAAAACCCTAAGAATTGTGTTGTAAAATGCATGGAAAACAGCTTGAAAATGTGCTAGGTAATAGCCTTTGAATAGCCTAAAATTTGGTTGAAAGATTGGAAAGTTTTAACTAAGTTTTGAGTATGAAAACCGTGGATAAACCTAAGAGTAAATTTGTAAGAATTTTGTTAATGGTGTATGGAAATGTGAATTGTTAAATGTGTGAGCTTTTATGTAAAAGTTTGGAAGACTTTTACATAAAATAGGACTTTGGTATAGTACATGACAGGTACACATGGTTCGAGGCGTGTCTAACGCGGGTAGCCTTAAATTTACGTCGAAATTTCGAAAAACGGCACTTAGGGTAAAAAGGGAATCGAGAATAAAAGTTTAGGGTCGGGTCGGAAACCTGAGTCCCTTGAGGAAAATTGAATAAGGGAAACCTAAGGGGTGGTTGGTAAATAGTAACCCATCCTTTAAAAATGTAAAACGCGAGTGAAACTGAAAAATCGACCCCGAGGGGGGGGGCGTTTTTGGGAAACGAAGTAAAGGCCCGATTCAGGTTTGGAAAATCCGAGCTTTGGAGACCTAAATCGAGAAAGTCTAGATGAACGTTTTAAACACTAGTAAAACGTCCATTTGAGGCTTCGAAATGATAGAAAATCACTAAACCAACGTAAGGGTCGGAATAGTGCTTCCCGAGGGTCGGGTAGGTGAAAAATGGAAATAAAATAGAAACGAACCCGGTAATGAATGAGAAAAGAGTCAGAAAAGTTCCTGAGAGCCAAAAGTGCAGTCTAGATCGAGAAAATCCCATCAGGAGCATAATTGCAATTTTACCAAAATACAGGGGCAAAATCGTAATTTTTCAAAAGTTGAGAAAAATGGGGAAAATGATAAATAAAGCCTAAAAAAGATTATAAATAAGTTTTATTTAAGCTTTTTAATAAAAAATAAAAGCTATAAATGGAAATGAAATTAACAGACAAGATTTTGTCTGTAGGATCCCAAAATCAACCCACAAGGAGAGCGATTAAAGATCCAAGAAGGAAAAAAAAGAGAAGAAATGGATAAGGTAAGTTCAAACATTTACTTGTCTGCAACATGTAGCATTATTATTGCTAACTTTGATGTACTAACTATAAGTTAGATACATATGTGCTACGGGCACTATTATAGAATAGAGAGAGAGAGACGAAATGTGCTACGGGCACTATTGAAATGAGACACGTAATAAATTGTGCTTCGGGCACTAGAGCAAGGTTAATGAAACTCACTCACATGAAATTAAAATGTGAACCATTCCTAACCACGGGGCAATATGAAGTCACCGGGTTAGAACTTTAAAAAGTCAGTAACGAAACCACTTTTGGCGTACTAGCCTTCCGTACGGGGAGGTAAACTTTGCCTTCAGGGCTATGATGTTGAGATTAAGACTGTGGAGGTCAGCATTAGTGTACTGCTCCCAGTCATGTACAACTTTGCCTTTGGGGCTATGATGATGATATTAAGGCTATGGAGGCCAACACTAATGTACCGCTCCCAGTCATGCACACTAAAATGGTACCGCCAACATGAGCTCAAAACCAGAACATAAATAAAGATAATTACCTAAAACTAAAACTATGCCATAATTGGGCATAAGACAGTTTTGTGAGAGTACTAACACTGTGGTTGATGTTCGGTTTTTAATTTGGATAATATGGTACATAATTATTCGAACTCCAAATAAAGTTGCCATGATATTATTTGAGATTGGATTGGAGTTGTAGAAAATTATCCGTGAGAACGAAAATTTGAAACACAACTTTTTGTGGATTTTGAAATTTGAATTTGAAATTTGAAATTTGAAATTTAAATTTTGAATTTGAATTTTGAATTTGAAATTTAAATTTGAAATTTGAATTTGACATTTGAATTTGAAATTTGAATTCGAAATTTAAATTTGAAAAGTGAATTTGATGTTTGAATTTTGAAATTTGAACTTTGAAATTTGAAATTCAAATTTTGAATCACAATCCATATAGGATTCGAATTTTTTGTGGATTATCCACAAGAGAAAATTCTGTTTTTATTTGGATAAAAGAGAGGAAAATCTTGTTTGAATCCTACTTGAATTTTGAATCGTAATTCTAAAAAAGTGGCCGAAAATTAGTTGAGGAAAATCCTCCTAAATAATTCAATTTTTGTGGATAAGGATACAGGGAAAAATTCAAGTTTCAATCCCAGTTAAATTTGGATTCTCTCCTCCCTAGATTGGCTGAAATTTTGAGGAAAATCTCAAGGGGATTTTCGGTTTTTTAATGATAAGGATGAGATAAAATTCAAGCTAGAAAATCTTATTTGAATTTTGATTCTCCTCACACTTTGATGGACAAATCTGGACAGATTTATGGCCTTACGAAGTTCAATTTTTGTTAATGAGTGAAGAGATAAAATTCAAGTAAAAATCCTATTTGAATTTGGAAAGCAAAGATCCCAAAATGGCTGAAATCTTTTGATGGTAATTCGCCCTGGAAAATTCAGATTTTTGGTTGTGGATAAGAGAGAAAATCTTCTCCTGATCCAATTCAAATTCAGAGAATCATCTCATGCAAGGCTATAAATTGAGGTCTTGCCACTCCAATTCTCTCATAATGCAGACTCTAATGTGAGTAGGCTTACTGTTGCACAACTAACTGCGACAATAAGTTCTTTAGAGATGTAGGTGGTCGGAAGAAGACTAGCAGTGCTAGCATACCAGTCGAGGAACCGAGTGCCCACATACTCTGCCATCCGGGAATTGGAGAATAGTAGAGAAGGGCAGTTGGTTGAAGCCCTCCAGGCATTCTCCTCCTACAGTTGGCGTCCTCTTGAGATATGAGTTTTATCGTTGTTAGTTTATTGAATATGGCATCACGAGATATTTAACAATCTTGAAAAATTTTTATAGTTCGGCTGCACTGCTCTGATGCGTTTTTACCGATTTTATTCCTACAATTGGTATCAAAGACATCTCGTGACTATGCCATGTATATAAATTAGACAATTAATTAGTCTTTTTATTCATGTATGGATTTGATATTTAAAGAGTGGCATTCTAAGATTCCTTTATATTGTTATCATATATTATGTATGTAGTATGTGGTTATTTTAATTTTCTGAATTATTATAAGCATGCTTGATTTATGCCGGCTACGGTTCCCTAGAATTTAGAAAATTGTATCTAGGAATTTTTTATGTAACCATGGGAGCGGTTTATCATCACCATAATTGTACCATGGATTTTAATTTTTTATCTCTTAAAATTATTATGATTAGAATTTTTGTACACCAGAAATGGTTTAGGAAATTTTACGTAATTATTCTTGGAGGAGATTGAAGTTTGAAGACCATAATTTATTCTTTCCAAAAGTTAAATTTAATTTGAAGATTGAAATTCGATTTGTGTGGAAAATTCCAATTTAATTAGGATTCAAAATAATTTTTGGAGATCCTAAGGGGAAAATTGGAGTATGGCACGAAAATTGAGACACAACCCCTCGGGATAGCCATTGGCCTTGGTAGGGCTGCAGCCCCCACCTCGGGCAGGATGAGCCTGCGGTAGCCCCTGTCCAGACCAAGACCACCTAAGGCCGCATGCTTTGCCTGTAGCCATGGGTGGCCGTGGCCCACCCAAGGGCCGGCTAGCCCTTGGGCGTGCAGGCCATGGCTGCAAGCGATACCTGCAGCCTGATGGGCTGTTGGGCCAACCTGGGCGTGCAGCCCATGGCTGCAGGCACTATCTATAGTCGACTAGACTGCACCCGGCCTGTGGCCATGGGCTACCAGCCCCCTCGAGGGCTGGGGGCTGCCCACGGTGGCTGCGGGCCTTCGGGGGCTCGTGGGCCGACTGGCTGAAAAACGAAAATTTTTTATTTTTAAATTTGAGATTTAATTTCAAAATCATGTTTAAAAATATGTAATTTAAAATTTAAAGGTTTTTTTTAAACTACATATTATTATACATGATATTCAAATTGTTTAAAATTTGAATTTGAAATTTAAATTTAAAATTCGAATTTGAAATTTGAATTTGAATTTTAAATTTTTGGAATTTAAATTTTAAATGATTCTTGGGATGAGAAATAAATGGAGAGGCTACATAAAGATGGATACAAGAAAACGGAACAAAATTTAAGACTTAATTTAAATTTCAAATTCAAATTTTTGGAATTTAAATTTTAAATGATTCTTGGGATGAGAAATAAATGGAGAGGCTACATAAAGATGGATAATAAAATTATATATAGAGGTTATTCATTATATTGCTATTTGTCCTTATTCTATTTACATGTTAAAGTAAATGAAAGCAAATATGGCTCACTGACTGCTTGTGTTAAAACTGTTAGAACGTTGCACGCAATGGACTTTTGTATGCAAGAAGACAATGTTCTAAAGTAATCAGTCTAAACTAAGGTCTGTAGTCTATGTGATTAGACCGAGTATCTAACTTATGTTAAGACTATTATGTTGTTTAAAGCCAGGGTAGGGATGGTTTGTCTTGACTGTCTGGAACATAGACTCCCAAGTAAAGACATAGATATGATGCTTGGTGATGACATATTAGACCGGGACTAAAGCGTGATTGATCTACGTAGTCCACTGTGCTTTTGACATTCATTATGCAGTAACCTTAATCTTGAGTGAATGAACTACTTCATGTTTATGACTTGTGTACTTTGATGTTCCAATGGTTAAAGCGTCTCAGAGGTAGTAAGCTTATAGACCGGTTCATTGGGTGCATGACTTGTATACGATAAAGGGTTTGTTTATAGATATCAGAATCATAGCTCTAATAAGGAGGTAAGGGTATCCTCTTAAAGGCATTATACTAGATGTGAAAATGGACAAGTCCTTGGGTCGTCTGCAGGGCGGATGACTTCTTATTCACATATGGTGAATAATCATTTTCTTATTCAGTAATATAATGGAACTTTAAGATAGCTTGATCAGTAGGATTGAACGAACTTTGACCTAAGGTTGATCATGGATATCATATGAGGGTTTTGCATACATGAAAAGGTCATTGGACAATAGTTTGTCACAGGCTTATGTAATACGGTATATAATTGGGAGTTCAGTTTCAGGTTTATAGTGGTGTGTCTATAAAATTAGTGATCATATGATTGAGTTGTTCGGTAAAGAATGACAATCATATGGATTTGTGGGAGCCTGATTATATATGTCTAATTGATCCCTCTACTAGCTCCACAATTCCTTAATGATTGGCAAATTGATTCGGGTATGCTTATTGGCTAGTTGATTATGCATGGATGGTGTTGATATAGGATTAGGATGGTAGACAAGATTCTCTCCGGTTGAATTCATATTTTGTTTTGGATAATAGAGTACACAATTATTCGAATTCTAAATAAAGTTGCCATGATTTTATATGAGATTGGATTGGAGTTGTAGAAAATTATCCATGAGAACAAAAATTTGAAATACAACTATTTGTGGATTTTTGAATTTGAATTTTGAAATTTGAAATTTAAATTTTGAATTTGAAATTTGAATTTGAAATTTAAATTTGAAGTTTGAAATTTGAAATTCGAATTTGAAATTTGAATTTGAAATTTAAATTAGAAATTTCAAATTTCAAATTTGAATTTCAAATTTGAATTTTGAAATTTGAAATTCAAATTTTGAATCACAGTCCAAGTGTAATTCGAATTCTTTGTGCATAATTCCACAAGGCTAGAATTCGAATTTGAGTAGGATTATGAAGAGGAAAATCCTGTTTGAAACCTACTTGAATTTTGAATCCTAATTCTAACAAAAGTGGCCGAATTTTTGTTGAGGAAAATCATCCAACATATTTTTGCTTTTTGTGGATAAGGATACAGGAAAAAATTCAAGTTTCAATCCCAGTTGTATTTGGATTCTCTCCTCCCTAAAAGTGGCTGAAATTCTGAGGAAGATCTCTTGTAGATTTTTGGTTTTTTATGGATAAAGATGAGGTAAAATTCAAGCTAGAAAATCCTATTTGGATTTTGATTCTCCTCACACTTTAATAACCGAATCTAGTCATGTTTTTGGTAAAAAGGGGAATCAGTTTTTATGACAGAATAAGGACATAAAATTCAAGATAAAATCTTATTTGAATTTGGATTAGATAATCTCAAAAGTAGACGAATTTTTTGGTTGTATAAGGCCATGGAAAATTCAGTTTTTGTGAGTGGATAAGGGAGAAAATCTTCTCCTAATCCAATTCGAATTCAGAGGATCACCTCATGCAAGTCTATAAATAGACGTCCTGCCACTCCAGTTCTCTCAAATCACAGACTCTCAGGTGAGCAGGCTTATTGTTACACAACTCACCGTAATAATAAGTTCTTTAGAGATCTGGTTGGTCGAAAGAAGACTAGCAGTGCTAGCATACCGATCGAGGTTCAGAGTGCCCACACACTCAGCCATTTGAGAATTGGAAAATAGTAGAGAAGGTTAGTTGGTTGAAACCCTCCAATCATTCGCCTCCTGCAGATTGGAGTCCTTGAGGTATAAGTTTAAATTGTTGTTGGGTTATTGTATATGGCATCATGAGATATTTAACGATCTTGAAAAATTTTTATTGTTCTGCTGCGCCACTCTGATATGTTTTTATCGATTTATTTCCTATAATTAGTATCAGAGCCATCTTGTGATTATGCCATGTACATAAATTAGATAATTAGTTAGTCTTTTTATTTATGTATGGATTTGATATGTAGAGAGTGGCATTCAAGGATTCCTTTATGTTGTTATTATGTATTATGTATGTAGTATGTGGTTATTTTAATTTTTTAAATCATTATAAGCATGCTTGTTTATTGCCGGTTATGGTTCCTTAAAATTTAGAAAATTGTATTTAGGATTTTTTATGTAACCATGGGAGTAGTTTATTATCACTGTAACTTTCCTATGGATTTTAATTTTTGTCTCTTAGAATTATTATGATTAGAATTTTGCACACCAGAAACAGTTTAGGAAATTTTATGTAATTATTCTTGGAGGAGATTGAAGTCCGTAATTTATTTTTCCTAAAAGTTAAATTTAATTTAAAGGTTAAAATTTTGATTGTGTGGAAATTTTTAATTTAATTAGGATTCAAATGAATTTTGGGGATCCTAATGGGTAAATTGAAATATAGCATGAAAATCGAGGACTGACCCCTCAGGATACACCACTAGCCGTGGTGAGGCTATAGCCCCTACCCTCAGGCAGGATGGGGCTGTGGAAGCCCCTGCCCACGGCTGCACCACCCATAGTCATAGGCTCTGCTTGCACCTGAGGGTAGCTGTGGCCCCCCTAGGCTGGACGCAGCCCTGGGCGTGCAACCTGTGGCTACAGGCTTAGCCTGCAGCCCAACAAGGGTACACATGGCCTGCAGCTCGACAAGGCTGCACATGGCCTGCAGTCGCGGGGGGGGGGGGGGGCACGGTGGCTGCCGACCTCTGGGGCCATGGGGTCGATGGTTCGAAAATCAAAAAAAAAATTTTGATTTTTAAATTTGAGATTTAATTTTTAAATCATGTTTAAAAATATGTAATTGAAAATTTGAAATTTTTGAAATTACATATTATTGCACATGGTATTTAAAATTGTTTAAAATTTGAATTTGAAATTTAAATTTGAAATTCGAATTTGGAATTTGAATTTGAAATTTAAACTTTTGGAATTTAAATTTTAAATGGCTCTTGGGATGAGAAATAAACAGAGAGGCTACATAAAGGTGGATACAAGAAGACGAAACAAAATTCAAGACCCAAAGAATGCTTTGGATGGAATTTCGTAATCTTTATTTTCTTATTTCTAGGATGGAACCATGGCTTGGTTATTATTCTGTCAATTATTTTTTCTGTGATATGTCATGGATGTATAGATATGTATTGATGGATGTTTTATATGTATATTTGATAACATGTCATATAGGATAGGCGAATGCCACTCATACTATATTGATCATACATATTTGTCAAAAACTTGCATGTTTTTCAAAATATTGAGTGGGAGAGGGTTTCAAACAAAACCCACGGCCTCCATTATTGATCCATATGTGAAAGCATGGTAACGCCTCACGTCAGTTCTGCCCTGACCACACGCCTTGGTAGGTGATTACCGCCACCAGTATACTAGGTTGGATCTCCCATGTGGAAAACGTGTTCGGGCATGATCCTATTCATGACCACCCCTCGATGGCTTGGTAGGACGTGGATCGGGCTACGTAAATAATGGTTATACACTCAAGACTTGTTTAGTTATTAACCTTCCTTAGAAGCTCTGTTAACTAAACTGATGGCCAAAATAAGAGGTTACTAATATATGTCTTAACCTTGGAGGATTTAAGGCAAAATATATTAATTAAACGGGGTCCATGTTCCGGCTATTTGTCTCGTGACCACCCCTCGGTGGCTTGGGGCAATAGGCGCTGAGAATTACCATTGCAATGCTATGTGTTTTTCCAAGTTTCTTGTAGGAACATACTTGTATATTTCTTTTGCTAAATTATTTATATATTTGCTTGAGTTTTATAATGATGTCTAGTATAATTTTATTTTATTTGAAAATGTCATCGACACCCTTCATTTCAATACTTACTGAAAATAAGATGAATGGCGATAATTATAAAGACTGAAAAAGAAATCTATTGATAGTTCTCAGCTGTGAGAGACGCAAGTTCGTATTGGAAAAACCATGCCCACCTAGGCCCAAACCTGACACACTGCTTGAGAAGGTCCCAGTTGCCTATACTCGTTAGACAGAATCTAATGAGATAGCTCCATGCTACAGTCTGGCTAGCATGACGAGTTCTTTATAAAAGCAGCATGAGACTTATCAAGTTGCGAGGGAGATCATGGAAAATCTGGAGGACATGTTCGGAGGCCAAGAAAAATTGGCTCGACAGTCTGCTATTACCAGCATTATGAACTCTAAGCAAAAGGCAGGTACTTCAGTGAAGGACCATATGATCACTCTAATGGGATTCTTTGCTATGGCTACCGAAAATGGTGCGGAATTAGACTACAACACCCAGATCGAGATGGTGTTCAAAACTCTATCAAAAGATTTTGTGAGGTTTAAGGCCACATATAATCTGGCGACAAAGGAGTAAGGACTAACCGAGCTCATGAAGCAACTCCAAGCTTATGAGCGGATGATCAAGGATGGGGATGCGGTCCAACCGAAAGGAAAGGCCAATTTGGCAAAATCTTCCAAACCCTCACAGAAGAGGAAGAGGCCAAATCAGAAGCAAATGGCTTCTAGTTCTCCTAATCCTCCTATCTCAGATGGGAAGAAAAAGAACAACAACAAGAAGCTTAGGGACCCTAAAAAGTCCAAGTGCTTCCGTTGTGAGAAGGTAGGTCACATCAAGAAAGCTTGCTGGGAATTCCTAGCCGCCAAGGGCAAGGAAGGTAAGGAACTTCACTATTTAGAAGCGTGTTTTGTGGAAGAATTAAAAGACACTTGGGCCATTGATTCGGGCGACACTAATCATGTTTGTGTTTTTATGCAGGGGTTGGTGGAAACGAGAAGTCTACTTGATAGGAGCCTCTCGTTGCAGACTGGAGATGATAGCTTAGTAGTGGCTGAGGCAGTGGAAGATGTTTACTTTTACTTTGATGAATTTAGGTTTATTTTATTAAAAAACTGTTTTTATGTCCCTAATTTTAGGAGGAACCTTATATCGGTAGCTTGTTTAATAAAGGATTCTTATTCAGTTTCTTTTAGTAAAAGAGTTGATATTCGTAGAAACAAGTTTTTTATCTATTCTGGATGGATGGATGGAAACCTATATTTGATCAAACTAAAGATGTACTCACTGCTTGACACGGAATTAATAGATAACTCTAAAAGGTTGTAAGTTTCTCACTCTAACAAGGCAGATCTTTGGCATTTAAGACTTGGTCATATTAATTAGGATAGGATTCAAAGGTTGGTGAAAGATAGTCTCTAGAATCTTTGGAGGAGGTATGTCTTCCTCAATGTGAGTCTTGTCTTGAGGGAAAGATGACTAAGAGGTCTTTTAGAGCTAAGGGTACCAGGGCTCAGGAACTCTTAGAAATTGTGCACATTGACATATGTGGCCCTTTGAACGTCACAACACGAGGAGGGTTCGAGTATTATGTCTCCCTTATAGATGATTACTTAAGGTATGGATATGTGTATCTGATGCACCACAAGAGCGACACGTTTGACAAGTTCAAAGAGTATCGTGCGGAAGTGGAAAACCAATTGGGTAAATCCATAAAGACACTTTGATCTGATCGAGGTGGCGAATACCTCTCTGACAATTTCTAGGACATCTTGTAAAGAATGGGATATTATCCCAATTGACTGCACCTGGTACTCCACAATAGAATAGTACAGTTGAAAGGAGAAACAGGACCTTGTTGTAGATGGTACAGTCCATGATGAGTTATTCAACACTGCCGTTATCATTCTATATGATGCTGAGGTATACCAGGCTGAGGCTCATGAGTATGAGGATGATTCGGTCACTTATGATGAAGCTATAAATGAAGTTGATTCTTAATCTTGGAAATAGGCCATGAACAATGAGATGGATTCTATGAAATCTAACTCTGTTTGGAAACTTGCAGGTCTACCAGATGGGATAAAACCCATTGGATGCAAGTGGGTCTACAAAAGAAAGAAGGATGGGGAAGGGGGAGTGGAAACTTTCAAAGCTAGACTAATTGCAAAGGGGTATACATAAAAGGCTGGAATCGATTACGATGAAATCATTTCGCTTGTTGCTATGCTGAAGCCTATCCGTATTCTTCTATCCATTGCTGTGGCTCTTGAGTACGAGATCTGGCAAATGGACGTCAAGACGGCATTTTTGAATGGCCATCTTAAGGAATGTATGTACATGATACAGCCCGAAGGGTTCATGGCAAAAGGCCAAGAAAGAAAAGTCTGCAAGTTGCTTAGATCCATTTATGGATTAAAGCAAGCATCCCACTCATGAAACCAGAGATTTGATCAAGCGATTAAGACATTTAGTTTTGAGCAGAATGTTGATGAACCCAATGTTTATAAACGTACTAAGGATGGAAAAGTGGTCTTTCTAGTACTCTATGTTGATGATATACTGCTCATTGGGAATGATGTAGAGAACTTATCATCGGTTAAGCTTTGGCTGCACCAATAGTTTGACATGAAGGACCTGGGAGAAGCTAATTATGTTCTAGACATTCGTCTCTTTAGAGATCGAAAGAACAAAATGATAGCATTATCTCAGGCTTCGTACATAGATAAAATAATTGACAAACATGCAACGCAAGAGGCAAAGCTAGGTTCACAACCTTCTATTTTCGGTCTAACGCTTTCATTGGATGACTGTCCAAAGACATCGGAAGAAAAAGAGCGTATGAATAAGGTCCCTTATGCATCCGCTGTAGGTAGCCTTATGTACGCTATGCTTTGCACTCACCCGAACATATGTTTTGCAGTAGGTATGGTAAGTCGATATCAAGCGAATCCTGAAACCATGCACTGGCAAGCAGTAAAGCATATACTCAAGTATCTTAAGAGGAACGAATGATTATATACTAGTATATTCTAGAGGGGACCTAACACCCGTAGGATACATGAACTCAGACTTCCAGACTTGCAAGGATTCGAAGAAATCGACATCAGGATCAGTGTTCTTGCCCAGAGGAGGCGCCATTGTGTAAAGGAGCATGAAGCAGGGTTGCACAACTGACTCTATGATGGAGGCTGAGTATGTGGCTGTGGTCAAGGCATCTAAAGAAGCGGTTTGGCTCCACAAGTTCTTTAGAGACCTTGAGGTCATTCCGGGTGTTAACAAGCCTATCACACTTTACTGTGATAACACTGACACTATTGCCAACCCAATGGAATCTCGGCACCACAAGAAGACCAAGCACATAGATCGGAGGTATCACATTGCTAGAGGGCACGTGGAGACAGGACAAGTAGATGTATGTAAGATCGCGTCTGAGGACAACATTACCGATCCCTTTACTAAGACTTTGGCAGCTAAAAGCTTTGAGAGGCATGTAGAGGTGATGGGGATGCGTAACATGGGACATCTACTAGCTTAGGGCAAGTGGGAGATTGTTAGGAAATGCCTTAAGCATTAGAGACATTTTGAAGTATTTATTTTGAACCGGATAATAAAATTATATATAGAGGTTATTTATTATATTGTTGTTTGTCCTCATTCTATTCATATGTTAAAGTAAATGCAAGCAAATATGGCTCGCTGACTACTTGTGTTAAAACTGTTAGAACGTTGCATGCAATGGATGGTCGAATGCGAGACGACAATGTTCTAAAGTAAGCGATCTAAACTAAGGCCTATAGTTTTTGGGGTTAGACTGAGCATCTAACTCATGTTAAGACTATTATGTTGTCTAAAGCCAGGGTAGGGGCGGTTTGTCTTGACTGTTTGGAGCATAGACTCCTAAGTAAAGACATAGATATGTTGCTTGGTGGTGACATATTAGACCAGGACTAAAGCGTGATTGATCTACGTAGTTCACTATGAGTGGATCAACTTGCTTTTGACATTCATTGTGCAATAATCTTAATCCTGAGTGAATAAACTACTTCATGTATATGACTTGTGTACTTTGATGTTCCAATGGCTAAAGCATCTTAGAAGTAGTAAGCTTATAGACCGGTTCATTGGGTGCATGACTTGTATACGATGAAGGGTTTGTTTACAGATATCGGAATCATATCTCTAATATGGAGTTAAAGGTATCCTCTTAAAGGCATTATACTGGATGTGAAAATGGACAAGGCCTTGGGTCGTTTGCTGGGTGGATGACTTCTTATTCACATATAGTGAATAATCATTTTCTTATTCGGTAGTATAATGGAACTTTAAGATAGCCTGATCGGTAGGATTGAACAGACTTTGACCTAAGGCTTATCATGGATATCATATGAGGGTTCTGCATACATGACAAGGTCATTGGACAATAGCTTGTCACAGGCTTACGTAATACAATATATAATTGGGAGTTCAATTTCAGGTTTATATTAGTATGACTCTGAAATTAGTGATCATATGATTGAGTTGTTTGGTAAAGAATAATGATCATATGGATTCCCAGGAGCCCGATTATATATGTCCAATTGGTCCCTCTACTAGCTTCACATAATTCCTTAATGATTGGCAAATTGATTTGTGTATGCTTATTGGCTAGTTGATTATGCATGGATGGTGTTGATATAGGATTAGGATGATGGGCAAGATTCTCTCCGGTTGAATTCATATTTTATTTTGGATGATAAAGTACCCAACTATTCAAACTCTAAATAAAGTTGTCATGGTTTTATTTGAGATTGGATTGGAGTTGCATAAAATTATCCATGAGAACAAAAATTTGAAATACAACTGTATGTGGATTTTGAAATTTGAATTTTGAAATTTGAAATTTAAATTTTGAATTTGAAATTTGAATTTGAAATTTAAATTTGAAATTCAAATTTGAAATTATGAAATTTAAATTTGAATTCGAATTTGAAATTTGAATTTGAAATTTAAATTTGAAATTTGAAATTTGAATTCAAAATTTGTGTTTTGAAATTTGAAGTTCAAATTTTGAATCATAGTCCAAGTGGAATTCGAATTCTTTATGGATAATTCCACAAGGCTAGAATTCAAATTTGAGTTGGATTATGAAGAGGAAAATCTTGTTTTAATCCTACGTGAATTTTGAATCCTAATTCTAACAAAAGTGGCTGAATTTTTGTTGAGGAAAATCCTCCAAGATATTTTCATTTTTTATGGATAAGGATGTAGGGAAAAATTCAAGTTTCAGTCCCAGTTGAATTTAGATTCTCTCCTCCCTAAAAGTGGCTGAAATGTTGAGGAAGATCTCTTGTAGATTTTCAGTTTTTTATGGATCACGATGAGGTAAAATTCAAGCTAGAAAATCTTATTTGGATTTTGATTCTCCTCACACTTTAATAATCGAATCTAGTCATATTTTTGGCAAAAAAGGGAATCAGTTTTTATGAGAGAATGAGGAGATAAAATTCAAGAAAAAATCTTATTTGAATTTGGATTGGATAATCTCAAAAGTGGACGAATTTTTTGGTTAGATAAGGCCATGGAAAATTTAGTTTTTGTGAGTGGATAAGCGAGAAAATCTTCTCCCAATCCAATTCGAATTCAGAGGATCACGTCATGCAAGTCTATAAATAGAGGTCCTGCCACTCCAGTTCTCTCAGACCATAGACTTTCAGGTGAGTAGGCTTATTGTTGCACAACTCACTGTGACAATAAGTTCTTTAGGGATCTGGGTGGTTGAAAGAAGACTAGCAGTGCTAGCATATTGATTGAGGTTCAGACTGGCCATACACTCAGCCATTTGGGAATTTGAGAACAGTAGAGAAGGCTAGTTGGTTGAAGCCCTCTAATCATTCTCCTCCTGCAGATTGGCGTCCTTGAGGTATGAGTTTAAATTGTTGTTGGTTTATTGTATATGGCATCATGAGATATTTAACGATTTAAAAAATTGTTGTTGTTCCGCCGCGTCACTCTAATATGTTTTTACCAATTTATTTCCTACAATTCTGTCAAAGGATTTTGTGAGGTTTAAGGCCACATACAATCTAGCGACAAGGGAGTTTGGACTCACTGAGCTCATGAAGCAACTCTAAGCTTATGAGTGGATGATCGGGGATAGGGATGCGGTCCAACCCAAAGGAGAGGCCAATTTGACGGAATCTTCCAAACCCTCATGGAAGAGGAAGAGGCCAAATCAGAAGCAAGTGGCTTCTAGTTCCTCTAATCCTCCTGTCTCGGATGGGAAGAACAAGAAGAAGAACAAGAAGCCCAGGGACCCTAAAAAGTCCAAGTGCTTCCACTGTGGGAAGGTAGGTCATTTCAAGAAGGCTTGCCGTAAATTCCTAGCTTCCAAGGGCAAGGAAGGTAAGGAACTTCACTATTTAGAAGCATGTTTAGTGGAAGAATCGAAAGACACTTAGGTCATTGATTTAGGCACCACTAATCATGTTTGTGTTTCTATGTAGGGGTTTGTGGAAACGAGAAGTCTACATGATAAGAACTTATCATTACGGATCGGAGACGGTAGCCTGGTGGTGACTGAGGCAGTAGGAGACGTTTATCTTTATTTTGATGCATTTAGGTTTATATTATTGAAACACTGTTATTATGTTCCTAATTTTAAGAGAAACCTTATATCGGTAACTTGTTTAATAAAGGATTCTTATTCAGTTTCTTTTAATAAATGAGTTGATATTCATAAAAATAAGTCTTTTTGTGGTGGCCCGCCTTTCGTAGAGATCATACAATACTATTACAGTTGAGCTTTATCGTTAACTGCGATAGATTGTACTCTCATGGGTCGCCGGCTAATCTATCTCTCTTTAAATCATGACGTTTTTGGGGAAATTTTTTTTTTTAACATCATGAAAAACATTATCCACTATTTACTTTGTTTACAAGTACAAAGTAATTTACATAATACAGTACTTTCGTAAAGTATATATTATTATAAAAGACTGTTTCTTTTTCCCTTCTCTTTTATCGCTCAGTGGAAAGACTCTGACAGGACTATATCCCTGGCCTGCTATCCCATTTGACACACGCTATCCCGTCCGCCATCCAGTCAAACAAGCTACTGAGCTGGTCGCTTACCTGCAACATAAGCAAAAATGGTGAGCTACAGGCTCAGTAAGTTCAAAAATGCAAGAAATAAAATTTGTATGAATAGTACTATTTATCATGAATAGTAACATTGAGTACTATTCACATATGAATAGTAACTTGGATAACTATTCATTATGAATAGTAAGTTTGACCACCACACAATATATCAACAGTACATCTACCGCGATGTTAGTACCCTCACGAAATTGTCTTATGCTCAATTATGGCGTAGTTTCAGTTTTAGGTAATTATCTTTGATTATGTTCTGGTTTTCAGCTCAGGTTGGCAGTACCATTTAAGTGTGCATGACTAGGAGCGGTACATTAGTGCTGACCTCCACAGCCTTAATCTCATAGCCCCGAAGGCAAAATTGTACATGACTGAGAGCGGTACATCAGTGCTGACCTCCACAGCCTTAATCTCATCATCATAGCCCCGAAGGCAAAATTACCTCCCTGTACGGAAGGCTGGTACGCCAAAAAGTGGTTTCATTATCGACTTTTAAAATTCTAGCCTGGTGACTTCATATCGTCCCGTGGTTAGGAATGGTTCACATTTTAATTTAGGCGAGTGAGTTTCATTAACCTCGCTCTAGTGCCCGAAGCACAGTTAACTATGTGTCACATTCTCAATAGTGCCCGTAGCACATTTCGTGTCTCTCTCTACTCTATAATAGTGGCCGTAGCACATATGTACCTAACTTATAGTTAGCACATCAAAGTTAGCAATAATAATGCTATATGTTGCAGACAGGTAAATGTCTGAACTTACCTTATCAGTTTCTTCCCCTTTTCTCTCTTGGATCTTTGATCGCCCTCCTTGTAGGTCGATTTTGGGATCCTATAGACAAAACCTTGTCTGTTAATTTCATTTCCATTTATAGCTTTTATTTTTCATTAAAAATCTTAAATAAAACCTATTTATAACTTTTTAGGATTTATTTATCATTTTCCCCATTTTTCTCAACTTTTGTAAAATTACGATTTTGCCCCTATATTTTGGCAAAATTACAATATGCCCCTGATGGAATTTTCTTGATCCAGACTGCATTTTTGGCTCTCAGGAACTTTTCTGACTCTTTTCTAATCATTACCGGGTTCGTTTCTATTTTATTTCCATTTTTCACTTTCCCGACCCTCGGGAAGCACTATTCCGACCCTTACGTCGGTTTAGTGATTTTCTATCGTTAAGAAGCCTCAAATGGACGTTTTACTAGTATTTAAAACGTTCATCTAGACATTCCCGATCTAGGTCACCGAGGCTAGGATTTTCCGTACCCGACTCGGACCTTTATTTCGTTTCCAGAAACGCCCCCCCTTGGGGTTAGTTGTTCAGTTTCACTCGCGTTTTACATTTTTAAGGGGATGGGTTACTATTCACGAACCACCCCTTAGGTTTTCTTTATTAAATTTTCATTTAGGGACTCGGGTTTCCGACCCGACCCTAAACTTTTTTTTAATTCCCTTTTTACCCCAAATGCCGTTTTCGAAATTTCGGCAGCATTTCGGTGTAAATTTAAGGCTACTGGCGTTAGGTACGTCTCGAACCATATGTACCTGCCACGTACTATACCACAAGCCTATTTTATGTAAAAGTTTCCCAAACTTTTGCATAAAAGCTCACAACATTTCAATTCACATTTTGAACCACATTCCACAAAATTTCTTTCAATTTTACCCTTAGTTTTAGCCACAGTTTTCACACTCAAAACCTAACCAAAACTTCTCAAATTTTCAACCCAATTTTAGGCTATTCCAATGTCATTTTCTAGCACATTTTCAAGCCAATTTAATGCATTTTTCAACACAAATTCTAGGGTTTTTTCATCATTACAACCCATGGCCATTTAAGAGAAAAACATGCACAATATTTGGTTTTATGCTTTCAATCACATAACCATCATTCCCATAATTAAATGCATGATTTAAACCATCCAAACATCAAGTAAATCATGCCAAAAATTATTCACCAAACCCTAATCAAACCCACGGCCATATTAGGGTTATTTGACACCAAATTTTTTTCCAAGCTTTCAACCATACAAATCATGCTTTACATTTAATCAAAACATGATTTAAAGCATTTTAACACTTAAACCACAACAATTCATCATTGGCTAAACTTGGTAACCCACGGTTTTACCCTTGGAAAACCAACCAAAATTTTGTTTTTCTTTAACCAAAATTTTGTTATGGTTTTTCTTCTAATCACACCCTTAACAAAACCCAAGCACCAAATCAACCAAAACAAACCAAAAATTTCCTCATTTCCACACTATTCATCCCACGGATTTTAGGGAGAAAACAAGCCAAAAATTGCAAACCAAAGAAGGTTACCTTGCTTTCTTGCTTCCTTTGTCTTCAAGGAAGGGTTTGACACCACTTTTGTGAGGGAAACTTGGAATATTTGCTTGGTTATCCTTGGTGGCTCACGGGTACACTAAGAAGAACTCTTAGAAAATTTTTTTGTTATGTTTTTGGCTTTGTAATGTTTCGGCCCTTTCTTTCCAAAGTTTTACCGACTTAAACACAAAGAAAGCCAATTAATTTGGCTTTCAACCAATCAAAATGAAACACTTTTCCATCCATTTCTTTCCAAATTTTTCAAAAAATAAAAGGATGGAATTTTGGCCAAATCTTGGCCTTTAGATCAAAAAGTGATTTAATCTTGGCCATTAATGCCACCAACCACCTTAATTTTCACATTTAATATTTTAGCTTTATGATGTCATAAATGTAAAGTAAAGTGTTGACTTTGACTTTACTATTCACATAAATTCGACTACTTTTTGACCGATACCGGTTCGAGCCGAAATTTTCCTAAAATCGTCCCGGCGGGTTCCTAAGGTTTCCTTTGCAGTCGGATCAATTTATACTGCTTCTGTTTGATCAAAATCAATCCCGGAAGTTTTTCATCTTTTAGTGCACCGGTTAGGGTTTTGAATGCCGTTTTTGGCACCGTTCCACCCGTTTCAACTCAGTGAAAATTTTCCAACACCGAATTCTTACTCGTCAGTATTGTTAGAACATTTTAATACATTCTAAACAATATAAATACATTTATTTCACTCTTTAAATAGTACAAAATGTTATATACATACATTTGTACATTTTCTTTCGAGAATGCCTGAATTTCCCGGTTGTCACATTCACCCCTCCTTATAAAATTTTTGTCCTCGAAAATTAGAACAAGTGGGGGTATAAACTCCTCATCTCGTCTTCTTGTTCTCACGTAGCTTCTTCAATGTTGTGATTTTTCCACAAAATCTTCACTAGTGGGATTGTCTTATTCCTCATTACTTTCTCTTCACGAGCCAGTACTCGAATAGGTTGTTCTTCGTATGTCAAATTCTCATGAATCTGAACAGGTTCATGCTTCAATACATGGGACAGATCTGGTATATACTTTCTCAACATCGACACATGAAATACATTATGCACTGCCGACAATTCTGGAGGTAACGCTAATCTGTAAGCGACCTTTCCAATGCGTTCGATAATTTCGTAAGGTCCAATATATCTTGGACTCCGTTTCCACTTCTTACCGAAATGCATAATCCCCTTCATGGGCGATACCTTAAGAAACGCAAAGTCTCCTTCATCAAATTCCAAGGATCTTCACCTCTTGTCTGCATAACTCTTTTGTTGACTTTGCGCAATTTTCATTTGACGCTGAATTCTAGCAACTGCATCAGAAGTCTCTTGTACGAAATCCGTCTTATGCAACTGCTTCTCTCACAAATCATACCAGTGTAGTGGTGATCTACACTTCCCTCCATACAAAGCCACATAAGGTGCCATACCTATGGAAGCTAGGTAACTATTATTATACGAGAATTCAATTAATGGTAATTCTCGTTCCAATTTCTTGCAAAATCCATTACACAAGCTCGAAGCATGTCCTCTAAGGTCTGAACTGTCTGCTCCGACTGCCCGTCTGTTTGCGGATGAAATGCAGTACTGAGTCTCAATTCAGTACCCATGGCCTCTTGCACACACTTCCAGAAATTCGAAGTGAATCGTGCATCTCGATCTGATACAATGAATTTTGGTACTCCATGTAATCTAACGACATGAGCTATGTATAACTGAGCAAACTTTTCCAACGAAAAAGTCATCTTAACAGCTATAAATCGTGCCGTCTTGGTTAGTCTGTCCATGATAACCCAGATGGCATTATAACCTTCTCGGGTTTTTGGGAGTCCCACTACAAAATCCATCGTAATGTGTTCCCATTTCCATTCAGGAATCTCCAAAGGTTCCAATCTTCCTGTTGGATGTTTATGTTCCGCTTTGATTCTCTGACAGGTCATGCATCTGCTCATGAATTTCGCTATATCATTCTTCATCCCTTTCCACCAGAACTGTAACTTCAAGTCCTGATACATCTTGCTTGCTTCGGGATGAACCGAATATGGTGTCTCATGGGCTTCTGACATGATCCGTCTTCTAAGTTCCTCACGAGCTGGAACATTTATCCTTCCTTAATACAGGATCATTCCATCCTTGGAAATTCCTTCTTGAGAACTTGTCATTCTTGGATCTCGTCTTTGAGCTTCCTTTATATCCTCAAACAACGATGATTCCACTTGGAGTGCAGCCAATCTTCCAGATATCAGCTCCAAGTTCAAGGAATTTATCTCTTGCTGTAATGGCTTCGGAAGCCTTTTTATCGGTAGCTAGTGCGATATGGTAGACTTTCTACTTAAAGCATCTGCTACACTGTTAGCCTTTCCTGGATGGTATAGGATTTCACAATCATAATCCTTTACCAGTTCCAACCATCGTCTTTGTCGTATATTGAGCTCCTTTTGCGTGAAGAAATACTCCAGGCTTTGGTGATCAGTAAAAATCTGACATCAAGCTCCATAGAGATAGTGTTGCCAAATTTTAAGTGCGAACACTACTGCAGCAAGTTCAAGGTCATGCGTAGGGTAATTACTTTCACGATCTTTTAATTGATGGGAAACGTAGGCAATCACCTTGCCGCCTTGCATCAGGACTGCTCCCAATCCTATTTTAGATGCATCACTGTAGATCACAAACTTCTCCCCTTCAGTGGGAAGCGTAAGGATTGGTGCGCTTGTCAGCCGTCTCTTTAACTCCTGGAAGCTTCTTTCGCATTCCATAGTCCACTCATACTTCCTTTCCTTGCATGCAAGAACAGTAAGAGGTGCAGCTAATCACGTAAATCCCTCTACAAATCGTCGATAATAACCGGCTAATCCCAAGAAACTGCGTATTTCCGTCACACTCTTGGGTGCCGGCCATTGGTTAATTGCATCTACCTTCATCGGATCTACAGCAATACCTTCCTGGGATACAACATGTCCGAGGAAATGTACTCTGTCCAGCCAAAACTCGCATTTTGAGAATTTGGTATACAGTTGATGCTTCCTTATCGTATGCAATACGATCCTCAGATGCTCCTTGTGCTCCTCATGAGTCTTTGAGTATATAAGAATATCATCAATGAATACAATGATAAACTTATCCAAATACTCTTTAAAGATTCTGTTTATTAAATCCATGAACGCTGCCGGCGTATTTGTTAATCCGAATGGCATCACAAGGAACTCATAATGACCATAACGAGTCCTAAACGCCGTTTTAGGAATATCACTTTCTTTAATTCTCAGCTGGTGATATCCTGATCGTAAATCGATATTGGAAAATACCGCTGCGCCTTTTAACTGG
The DNA here is from genome assembly GCA_035233585.1 of Antiaris toxicaria. NCBI lineage: Eukaryota > Viridiplantae > Streptophyta > Magnoliopsida > Rosales > Moraceae > Antiaris > Antiaris toxicaria. The sequence continues at coordinate 52,481,628 of CP141153.1, forward strand.
TCGAATAAGTCATCAATTCTTGGCAACGGATTCCTATTTTTGATCGTAACCTTATTCAACTCCCGGTAATCAATGCACAAATGGAACGTTCCATCCTTTTTCTTGACGAACAACACAGGTGCACCCCATGGAGAATAACTCAGTCTGATGAATCCCTTATCCAAAAGCTTCTTTAATTGTTCTTGCAGCTCCTTTAACTCCACTGGAGCCATGCGGTATGGTGCTTTGGAAATAGGTGCCGTTCCAGGCATCAACTCAATTTCGAATGAGATTTCTCTTTCTGGAGGTATCTCGGGTAACTCTTCTGGAAATACGTCAAGAAATTCCTTAACAATAGGAACATCTTCAGGTTAAAGCTTCTGTTCCTCTGTAGTATCCACCATATATGCTAGATATCCCATGCAACCACTGGCCATCAGCTCGCTTGCTTTCAGCGAACTGATCATCATCCTCCCAGATTTTCGAGAAGCATCGACATATTCGAAACTCTCTTCTTCCTTGGGTTGGAATACTATCTTTCGATTTCGGCAGTCGATCGTTGCTTGATATTTCCCTAGGAAATCCATGCCTAGAATTGTAGGAAAATAAACCGGTAAAAACGTATCAGAGTGGTGCAGCGGAACAACAAAAATTTTTAGATCGTTAAATATCTCATGATGCCATATACAATAAATCAACAACAATTAAAACTCATACCTCAAGGACGCCAATATGCAGGAGGAGAATGACCGGAGGCTTCAACCATCTAGCCTTCTCTACTATTCTCCAATTCCCGAATGGCTGAGTGTGTGGGCACTCTAAACCTCGATCGGTATGCTAGCACTGCTAGTCTTCTTCCGACCACCCAGATCTCTAAAGAACTTTATTGTCACGATGAGCTGTGCAACAATAAGCCTGCTCACCTGAGAGTCTGTGGTCTGAGAGAACTGGAGTGGCAGGACCTCTATTTATAGACCTGCATGAGGTGAATCTCTGAATTTGAATTGGATTAGGAAAAGATATTTTCCCTTATCCAAACCCATAAAATCCGAATTTTTCCAAGGGAGAATCTCCACTAAGAATTCAGTTTTCTTAGGATAGATCCAATCCAAATCTCACCAAGATTTTAACTAGAATTTTATCTCCCTTTTTCAACCAAAAAATCCGAAATCTTTAGGAGAAAATCTTCTCCAAATTTTCGGCCACTTTTAGGATAAGGAAGAATCAAAATTCCACTAGGATTTTTCAAGCTAAATCTCATCTCAACCTTATCCAAAAATAACCGAATTTCCTAGGATTAAGGCTCCAAAATTTCGGCCACTTTTAGGGAGGGAGAGAATCCAAATTCAACTAGGATTGAAACTTGAATTTTTCTCTTGAATCTTATCTACAAAAACCGAATTTTCCATTGGAGATTATCCTCCAAAAAATTCGCCCACTTTTGTTGGGATTTGGATTCAAAATTCAAGTAGGATTCTAACAAGATTATCCTCTCCAAATCCAACTCAAATTCGAATTTCAAACCTTGTGGATTTTCCACAACAAATTCGAATCCTACTTGGACTGTGATTCAAAATTTGAATTTCAAATTTCAAATTCAAATTTCAAATTTCAAATTTCAAATTTCAAATTTAAATTTCAAATTCAAATTTCAAATTCGAATTTCAAATTCAAATTTCAAATTCAAATTTCAAATTCAAAATTCAAATTTCAAATTTCAAAATTCAAATTTCAAATTTCAAAATTCAAATTTCAAATTCCACAAAACGGTTGTGTTTCATATTCTTGTTCTCATGGATAATTTTCTACAACTCCAATCCAATCTCAAATAAAATCATGGCAACTTTATTTGGAGTTCGAATAATTGTGTACTCTATTATCCAAAACAAAATCTGAATCCAACCGGAGTGAATCTTGTCTATCATCCTAATCCTGTGTCATCACCATCCATGCATAATAAACTAGCCAATAGCATACACAAATCAATTTGCCAAACGTTAAGGAATTATGTGGAGCTAGTAGAGGGACTGATTGGACATATATAATCGGGCTCCCGTGATTCCATATGATCATCATTCTGTACCGAACAACTCAATCATATGATCACTAATTTCAGAGTCACACCACTATAAACCTGAAACTGAACTCCCAATTATATATCGTATTACGTAAGCCTGTGACGAGCTACCATCCAATGACCTTGTCATATATGCAAAACCCTCATATGATATCCATGATCAGCCTTAGGTCAAAGTCCGTTTAATCCTACTGATCAGGCTATCTTAAAGTTCCATTATACTACCGAATCAAGAAAATGTTTATTCACCATATGTGAATAAGAAGTCATCCGCCCAGCAAACGACCCAAGGCCTTGTCTATTTTCACATTCAGTATAATGCCTTTAAGAGGATACCTTTAACTCCTCAGAGCTATGATTCCGATATCTGCAAACAAACCCTTCATCGTATACAAGTCATGCACCCAACGAACCGGTCTATAAGCTTACTGCCTCTGAGACGCTTTAGCCATTGGAACATCAAAGTACACAAGTCATATACATGAAGTAGTTCATTTACTCAGGATTAAGGTTATTGCACAATGAACGTCAAAAGCAGATTGATCCACTCATAGCGGACTACGTAGATCAATCACGCTTTAGTCCCGGTCTAATATGTCACCACCGAGCAACATATCCATGTCTCTACTTGGGAGTCCAGCTCCAGACAGTCAAGACAAACCGTCCCCTCTAAGGCTTTAGACAACATAATAGTCTTAACATGAGTTAGATGCTCGGTCTAACCCCATAGACTACAGACCATAGTTTAGACTGCTAACTTTAGAACATTGTCTTCTCGCATACAAAAGTCCATTGCATACAACGTTCTAACAGTTTTAACACAAGCAGTCAGTGAGCCATATTTGCTTACATTTACTTTAACATGTAAATAAGACGAGGACAGATAGCAATGTAATGAATAACCTCTAAGTATAATTTTATTATCCAGTTCAAAATGAATACATCAAAATGTCTCTAATACTTAGGGCATTTCCTAACAAGAATTACATCGTAATCCATGATCTTCATTACGATCAACTCCGCATATAGCTCCCTATTTGCCACATATACTGGTACATGAGGTAGCCAGTAATTGGACAACAATACTTCCCCAGAGGGTAAAGCTGTCTTAAATACTCTTCCCATATAGTCCTTAGGAAGTCCTATCTTGTCAGCAAATTCATAGGAAACAAAAGAATGTGTAGCACCGGAATCGAATTGTATAGAGGCTACATGACTAGCGACAGTAAGCTGACCTGTCACCACATTCGATGTTCCTGCCTCTGCATCTTCTTTGCTGTAGGCCATCACACGAGCATCAGCATGTGGCACACGCTCCTGACGTTGTGGCCTTACCGGAGGCTCTTCAACTCTGGCCTGAAGGGAATGAGCTTGTGGGCGTGTCTGGTGCGGTTGGGAAGTGCCTTGTCCACCCTGCCTATTGCTTGGACAGTTCCTGGCGTAATGACCTTCCTTTCTACATTCATAACAAACAAGTAGCCCAAATCTACATTGCCCAGAATGTCTCTTTCCGGATGTAGGACAATTATGTACATTGGATTATGCATTACCAGCTGTTCTTCACTGATGGTTTCGATTATTTCCCTGGTGATTTCCAGAAAAATTGCCTTTCCACTTGTTTTGCTGGGATCCTTGATTATTGCCCTGGCTTGGTTTAGCATTCTGATTAGGCTTGCTAGATTGACCAGCTTGTGTAGACTTAGCCAAAGCCCTCTCCTTCTTCTTGGCCTCCCAATTCTTCTCTCTTTCCTCTTTCTGTCGGGCTACGTGAAACTCAGCTCTGATGGCCCGACTAACACAATCTGCTACAGAAGTAGGCGGTACCTGTCCAGTATCTACCAATGTAGCAATTTCTGGCCTAAACATCCCGATCATTTTCTGTATTTTCTCCCTTTCATTAGGGACTACATAGGGACATAAGCGGGATAACTGATCAAACTTTCGGCAAACTTCACTCACCGACATATTTCCTTACGTCAATTCTAAGAACTCTTTCTGCTGTTGTCTCAGAGATGCAGGGTCATAATATTTTTGGTTAAATTCTTCTAGAAATTCCACCCAACTCATGGTAGACACATTTCTTCTCATTCGCACAGTGTCCCACCAAAACCGAGCATCTTTTCTCAACACAAAAGACGCACATGCAACCTTCTCCCGGTCAGTTAGGTTCATGAATTCCACGATTACTTGCAAAGATGACAACCAGTCTTCAGCCTCTAGAGGATTAGTAGAACCTTCAAATTCTGGCGGCCTCATACGCCTGAATCTTTCATAGAGGGGTTCCAGATTTAATACCGGTTGCGGTTTAGGAGCTCTCTCATATACAGCAGCTGGAGGGATAACCGGATCTACCTCAGCTTCTTATTCTACTTGGGTACCCTCAGAACCTTTTCTCTATTCTAACTCCTCTACCCGTTGTCTTAGATTAGCATTTTCCTGCATCTGAGCTTCTAGTAAGGCTTGTATCTGATCCAATCTCTCCATGATATTAGGACGTCGTTCTCGTCCCTCTGGTCGATTTTGCAAATCCACCATCTTGCCTATTATCCTATTATGGCACAATAATTCACCGTTAGCTTTTCCATGACCACATTCGTAAAATCATATAAATTTACGAAATTCAGGGTTATGCAAAGCCACATCATTGTAACACATCATCGTACAACATATAATCATTTTAATATTTCATTCATAGCAAAATGTTTATGTATCATACATAATCATCACCAGTCATATATGCATCGGCCATCATATACATCCTGGCCACAAGTCTATACAAAAGAGCTTTTCTCTATAAGCTACTTATGTACATGTATACATCTACTGGTCACACATCCCCTGTGTCTGGGACTAGAGGATACTCTTCTGGATCCTCATCGTCATCTGGATCATCTGAGTCGTCACCACCCCTAGGCAATGCTCCCTGTCCTGAGTCATCACCTCCTCGTGGTCTAGACAGTCCAGCCTCATGATCGTTCATCATCCTTCTCAACCCAAAGATGCTTGCCAACATCTCATCTTGACCCAGTGTCTCTCGTCGACTCTGTGTCAGATGCTCAATCAAAATCTCCCTCTCGATCGTCCTGATCATCACTACAAACTCTTAGAGCATAGGAAGATATAGCTTAATCACCCTCTGTCTCAATGTGACGCCTTAAATTCTATTTAAGGGTCAATATATAATTTAAATAAAATTAGTGTGCCAAAAATTAATTAAAAATCTTTTGGAAACCTTAGGTTGGTTTCCTAGTCAAATTCCGCTCAAAAAGTCAACAATTTGAACTTCAAAAAGAAACCCTAAAATATTCGGCCATCACTTGGGATTTAATTTAAAATTTAAATTCCACAAATCCAAGGAGGATTCAAATTTAAATTTCATTCCTTAGATATAAAGAAGAAATTTGGCCATAAAGCGTAGGAAATAAAGGAGATTTTATTGAATTAAAAGCTAAGTTAAAAACCCAATCAAAATTCAAATTATTTTTCCTTAAAAACTAAGGGATAATTTTGGCCACTTAAGGGGAAATAAGAGAGAAAACCCTAGCCTCAAAACAGCATAAAAACTTTCCCTTTTGCCCCTTACAATTTTCGGCCAAATAAGGAAGAGAAAGGGAAAGAAAAACCTAGTATAAAAACCCCTTTTAACTCTCATTCACCCTTCCTTTCACCCTCAAAAATTCGGCCAGCTTTCCCCTCTCTCCTCTCTGAATTTTCTCTCCCAAAACACACCCAAAACAGCAAACAAAACTTACCAAAAGGCAGCTCAAAAATTCAACAACCTTTGAGACAAAAACAAGGTGAGAAATCAAAATTTTTTTCCTTCCTTTTTCTTTTGATTTCAAATCCGAAATTTTATATGGTTTTCTCCACTGTTTCCCTACTGTTTTGAAGACTCCAACACTCACACAAATTCAGCCAAAAGGGAGACCAAACATCAAAAATAGTGCAGCACAAACAAGGTGTGATTTCTCTCTTAAACCCTAAAATTTTACCTCATTGATCCCCTTTTCAAAAACCCTATTATCATATGTGTAAGATTTTATGATTTTGTTAATTTGATTCTTGGGTTGTGTTAATGACATATAAATACGGTTTTCCACAAAATTTCGTGATCATTGGATGAAAATTGAATTGGTTTGAGGCTAATCGAAATTCGGACACAGAAAAACGGAAATCTGGAAAATTACCATATGAACAGTAAATTTGTGTCAGCCATAACTTGAGTTTTAAAAACGATTTTTGAGTAATTATTGAGCCTAAAATTAAATTCAAGATGTTCCCTAAAGGTCTACAAAATTTCAGAACCAAACTCATCCATTTGCCTAGTCAAAATATTTTTCTAAGATAGGCGGACAGAACTGCCAGGTTTTGAACCGAAACTGAAACCCAGATTTTTATGCCTGAAAACAACCCTCGGTTTTTGGCCTAGTTGAATGACCAAATGATGTCCAAAAATTATAAAAATTATATGAAATTAAAGCTACGGATGTCTAGTTTAACATATTAAAAATTTAGGATTTTTGGGATTAAAAATGAATTGATATTGATTTTACAATCAGCCTAGGTCAGTCTGCCCATGACCAGAAATATCCTAACTTAGAGTTTTTCACAAATTTTAAATCCCAAATGTTTATTAAACGTTTTAAAATCTTTTGTGGCACACTAAAATGATTGGATGATTATGTCTAGACCTAGACTAATCATATGTTGTGATTATAGGACTTATTTGACGTTCTTGCTGGATTTGTGGATCACGTTATCGTAACGCTTGTGCGATAATCGGGGTAGGACGTTCTAGCCTTTTCTGGGAGTAGTCATGTGTTTTAAATTTCCCTGTTTTATCAATGGCATGCTGTTTTCAGTTTATGAAATTATATATTGTTTTTGATGAAATAAACGCATGCAACGTATTTGGTAATTAAATGTGTATTTTAAAGCGTGTTTTGATTTATGGCATAATATAACTTGGTAAATACCATCTTTTGAATAATCCGGTGAACATAATTGAGCTCTAGTTCATGATCATTGTAAATGATGCATGCGTCCCAAAGTTGACGCCATGGGGGAAGGTCCCTAAACCTGCATAGGGCCGTTCGGCCTATTTAGACCGTACCGAGATGATCTAGGATAATTCAAATACGAGGCACGTATATTATAGCTACGACAAGTCCTCACTCATAATATGATGGTTTGTTTTAATAATTTATTATTTTTAATATTGGGGCACGTATATTGCAGCTACGCTAAGTCCTCAGCAGAATAAAACTTGTATTAAAAATATTTTTCACGAAATTGTTGATTATTTTTTTTTATGATTATTATGTCATGTATTTTTTTTAAATTGTTGATTATTTTTGGAAACGAATATTATGCCATACTTTTAAATGTTATCTGTTAACCCACCTTTGTTTCTGTCCTACTAAGCCAGCGCTCACGTCCCTTTTCTTTGTGATTTCGAAATGACTACTTCCAGGTACGGGAGGTAGCAGTTCCGAAATTCATTGAGATATCTGTTACTACCGAAGATGATGCTATCCGTTTTCTCCATCTTCTTTTTTCTGTTTCTCGTTCTGATGTAATGAGACTTTAAGTTTGTACTTTATTTCACGTTATTCAAATTTCATGCTTGGGAATATTTTATGGTTGGTAATTTCTTTTGAAAACCGATTTTGTGTTTGACTTCCGCATTAAAAAGCATTTATTTTCCCCTTTATTTTATTTTGTGGTTATGATGCTACTTTATAATTAGGCTTAGCTAAATTATAATGTTGACCCGTTGTTTTTGTAACAAATGTTTTCCTTAAATCTCGGGTTTATATTATGATTTGGCTGCCGTGTCACGTGTCTAAAATTTTGGGCCGTGACAAATAATGGTGTAATAACCGGGAAATTTTGCTGTTCTCGGAATATTGTAAATTGCATGTACATGATGAATTTCATGTTTAAAATGTAAAATGTATGATTAATATTGTGTAGAACGAGATAAAATGTTCTAATGATATTACAAATTAAGAATTCGGTAATGTAAAAACATGCCGAATTGAGCTAGGGAAAAACAGTGAACTGTAAACCCTAGTAGGTGACTCAGGGTAAGCTGAGTGCACAAAAAGATAAAATACTGATAGTAGTGATTTTAGACATGAGTGAAATTTTACTGTTCTCGGAATATTGTAAATTGCATGTACATGATGAATTTCATGTTTAAAATGTAAAATGTATGATTAATATTGTGTAGAACTAGATAAAATGTTCTAATGATATTACAAATTAAGAATTCGGTAATGTAAAAGCATGCCGAATTGAGCTAGGGAAAAACAATGAACTGTAAACCCTAGTAGGTGACTCAGGGTAAGCTGAGTGCATAAAAAGATAAAATACTGATAGTAGTGATTTTAGACGTGAGTGCGTGTGTGTGTGTTGCACATAGTATTGAGAAGTTGGTTTAGATGATCTCTTCTTGACCTAAAATTGATATATTTAGATTCAGCATGCCCAAATTAGTTAATTGAGCATGAAAAGTAATATTTGATCCGGAGATACGCAGTATCAAGAAATTGGTCAAGATGACATTTTCTTAATATAAAACTGATATATTTGGAATCAGAATGCTCTAATTAGTCAATTAAGCACAAAATGGAAATTTTGAGCGGGAAATGTACAGTATTGGAAACTGGCCGAGATGACCTCGGATGATGACGAAACTGATATATTTGGATTCAGGACGTCCAAATTAGTCAGTACAGCCTATCAGAATGTTAAAATTAGTTAATTGAGTACAAAGGTAATTTTTGACCGGGAATTTGCAGTATCGGAAACTGGTCAAAATGATCTCGGATGGAAATAAAACTGATATATTTGGGTTCAGCACGCCCAAATTAGTCAGGATAGTTTATGTTGAAGTTTTGGACAAAAAGGGTATAAAAGGCCGAAATTGCAGAATAGGCCCCATAATTTCCCGTTTCTAGATTTTCTCCCCCACACCTACACCGTCGGTGAACAGTAGCCGACAACCGGAAACGGTGTCCGTTTTTGACACCGCCGGTCTCGTTGGAAAGCTCTCGACGAGCTGAGTCCAACGGTGTGCTGAATCGACGGAACCGAAGCCGGAGAACGCCGCACGCGCCCCCCAAAGCCGCCGGTGGCCGGAAATTTCAAACGGCCGTATCTCCGCCGTCCGACCTCCGATCGACACGATTCCGGTCCCAAAAGACTCGTGGTGAAGAGTAGAACAAAACCCAAGCTTCGTTTCGGCTCAACAGTTACCGGATCGCGCCGCCCGAAGCCGCGCCGCCGCCGCCGTGAAGCCGCCGTGGAATCCGTCGATTCCGGCGGAGTTGAGTGACGTGGTTGGTCTCAAAATGCTCAGAGAAGAACGAGGAGCAAAAGCCCTCAAACAATTTCGGGCAACAACCCCGGCACGGTGGAGATTCAACGCCGCCGCCGTGGGCCGAGTTTTCGAGGAAGATTGTCGGCAATCGGAGCCTCCAATGGTGAAATTGACACCACCAATGGACTCCTCTCGTCGAGATCTTCAAGGTGGGCACCTCCGTTGTTCGCGCCGCCGCCGGTCAACGCCGGAGTCAACGCCGGTCAACGGCGACCCGGGGGCAGAAAAATGAAGAATGGTCCGTTGGCCTATTTTCGACGTTCTGGACACATCCGCTGGATCAGAATTTCCAACTGAGGTTCTGAACATAAAGAACGGAGACAAAAAGTTTGTGCGGTCGAGACCGAACAGTTCGTCCGATCACCGACGGGACGATTTTGGTAGCGATTTCGTTTCCCTTCATTCCTTATGTATATATTGGAATGATTTGTATGTAATTTGTATTCAAATTGTAAAAAGAAAAGGAAAAAAAAAGAGTAAAATGAATGAAATGTCCGAAAAAGAAAATGTATGGGAAATGTGAATATTTTTACGTAAAAAGTTGAGTTTTACGTAAAAATTAGGCCTCTGGTATAGTACGTGGTAGAATAAAATAGGTTAGATGGTTTTGAGGTGTTTCCTAAACGCCGGAAACCTAGAAATTTAGCGGAAATACTGCCGAAATTTTGAAAACGGCACTATGGGAATTTTGGTGAAAAATGAGAGGCAAATTGTGTTCGGTAATGGAAACCAAGACCCTTCGATGAGTTAGGCTCAAAAAATGGGAAAATGAACCTTTGAGGAATAGTAAACCATCCCTCTGAGATTGTGAAAATGTAAGAGAACGGGAAAACCAATGTCAAGGGTATTTTAGGAAACGAAAGGTAAATTTGAGGTCGGGATAAAAACCCGAGCCCACTCGATGTCTAAGGCTCGGGATTAGCATAACAAACGTTCAGGAGTAATGAAATACCCATTTAAAGCTCCGAAACGTGAGAAAAACGAGAAACAACCCAAGGTGTCGGAATAGTACCACCCGAGGGTCGGATGACCAATAGTCGTCTATGAAACGGCAATGGATGCTGTAAAAGTGTGTAAAAGCTTAAGAAATATTATTTTATGATATTTGGGCTTAGAAAATCCTATTAAAAGTCACAATAAGCATATCACGGTCCCATGACCCGTCAGGGGCAAAATGGTCATTTTGACCAAAAATTTCCGAAAGGCTCGGAAAGGACCGTGAATGCCTAAGGATAGTTAAAATGAAATTATAAAAGTTAAATTTGGGGTCTTAAACCAACAAAAAAGTAGGTTTATGATGAGAGATCAAATCAGGGGCAAAATGGTAATTTTGCCAAGAGTTACTGTAAAAATGGAAAATGAGATTTTAGATTCCTAAGACCATTTACGGGAAATAAAACGTATAATTTTTACGTTTTACTAAATTTTGAATATGAAATGAAGATTTAGAATAACCGTAGTTATTCCGGTTATAGGAACCCGATCTAGAAGCGGCAAAGGAACGTCTGCGGAGTCGGGGAAGGAAATGCTAGCGAAAGTATCTGTAAGTTCGAACATTTAATTGACTGCAACATGAATAGACTATTATGTCTAAGTGTGATATGTGTAAGTTCTAGCATTTATTTGTCTACTCATGAACATTCTGATGTTGTTCATTATATGAATGAATTAATCTGTTATGTCTAGGTTTATGTGCTATATGAATGTTTCATAGCGTGTTGTGATGATAAATGTTTGGTAAGCTCAGATATTTACATGTTTGTAGTATGAATTACTATTTGAATGATTTAAGTACTTTTCATACAAATTCGTAAAGTCCTACGGGCAATAGGGGTGTAGTTAAACTAACTCACCTAATGAAATGAGAAATTAAAAAGTGTATAAATAATACACTATGGAGAAGTGTTAGGGCACTATAGTGTGGTTAACTAAAAACACACATAAAGAAATAAATGTAAAGACCTACGGGCAATAAGGGTTCCACCGTGGGATGATTCATATGAATGTCGCCAGTGGGGAACTATAAGAAAAATGGTAATGAAACCACTAAGGCGTACCGCCCCTCCAACACAGTGGTGGAGGTTTTTCTCAGATCCTACAAGGATATCAGGGCTGTGGAGGCCGATGTTCTAAGGTCGCTCCTTAGACCCTCCCAGTCAGCGCGCTAATAATCATCGGTACTGCCATAAACAGAGCTCTAAATTAGAAATCAAATAGAGAATAAACAATCAATAAAATGATAAAAATCATAATTGAGTATAACTGAAGCTTACGCTAGAGTAATGTAAATTCGATTAGGGTATGTGAATAGTATCTCGATAGAGTAAAGTGAATAGTAACCAGTTAGGGTAACTGTTACTATTCATCAGTCAAAGGTGAAAGTTACTATTCATGGTGAATAATACTAATCATAGGAAATTGAGTTTTAGTGTTTTTGAATCAATATGATTCTTACTATGTATGTTTGAACTTACTGAGCCTATTAGCTCATCAGTTTGTTCATGTTGCAGGTAAGAAACCTGTCCAGTAGATTCTGAATGGCGACAGGATGCGAGCGTGTCAAAGGGATAGGGAATCCACTGTGGATATGGTCCTGTTACAAGTTTTCTGCTGAGCGTTGAAAGAGGAGATTTGAATAAAGAAAAGACATGTATTGCAAAAAGAGTTGAATTATATATTGTGTATAAAGTATGTTTGTACTTTTAAAGGTGACAAACATAGTTTAGTTTAATTACGTTATGTTTACAAACAAGAAAATGTATTTAAAAAAAAAATGATTCCAAATTTCATAAAGGGTTTAAAGGAAATAAAAGAATTTAGGCGACCCGACGAAGTTCACGAGCTATTGTAGTCGGCTAAAGAGCTTGAGTGTAATAATTTCGGTGGACCGAGGTCGGGGGCATCACAGGTGGTATTAGAGCGAGCTTGACCATATCCCTCTTGGCACGAGACGCAACCTGCTCGTCTATCCAAGTAAGTTAGCCTAGTTTTGAATTAGTAGTTGTTTGTTTATAGGAAAATAAACGACTTAGATGAAATGAGATGACGAGATCAATGAATGTGGACTCACGATTGTATAGTGCTAGTGGACTACCACAATACAGCTATTCAGAGTTCGAGATAGAGAATTACCATGATTATGATCGTACAGTGCTAGAGAATGAACAAGGAAGGCTGCACAGAGAAGAAATGGAGATTGCCATCAAGTTATATAGAACTCCAATGTCAGCTGCCCATAAAGTTTGGAGTGGCGAACAGTCCTTCAGAATTTCGTAGGAAGGCAAGATTGGTGTCACGTTATTGAAATGATTTTCTGGCTGTGTACCATTAATCGGGATGATGGGTCTTGTTGGCTGTTGACAATGCTTTTCGGGGAGATACTCTCGTGTGTATTGGGATTCTTGTGACCAGGAGTAGCGCTTAACTGGACCAAGTTTCACCATGCCACGATTGAGTAAATCTTCTCTCGGAAAATGTATAATATCAGCCCCAACTCCTCAAGGGCAAACAGGGTGTCACTTTTACCGTCACTTGAGTTCCTTAGAGTTGCGAACATACGAGAATTAGTTCATCGGACTGAGAAACTGCAGTCGATGTCCAATGACATAGTTCTAACATATGCTGTGCGCTTCAAGGAACTGATGAATCCCCTCCAATTTGCATGGAATTCACAACGAAACTTAAGCCGAGACGAGTATAGATCCCAGAATGTCTATAGGTGAACGATCTAGTCAAGGCAGAAGAGGACCCGTAAAAATTTCCTGTAGACCAGGAAAATTAGATGTATTAGGCTATATATATATCCTTTATGTTATATTGAAATGTTATGTAATGACATGTGTATGTAGTGACGTGTGTGATGAATTGTTAGGAACTGTCAAAATGTGTTGATATAATATAATAAGTTTTGTTGTTTTGTCCTATATGAAAAGGCATAATATACGATAAATGGGCCATGTGCATTTATTGCGCTAGAAATGGTCCAGATGAAGAGAAAGAAGATCCGAAGGAGTTTTCCTTTCAAACCGGATCGATAGAATGACTAAAATGTAGAGTGGTACATATGTGTATATATGTATACTCAATGTAAAAGAGGCTGTTGTATATACAAGGCCTTAATATTGATATGTATGTGAACGTCATGAAACTAGTTATAATAATGCTGTACGATGATATGGCATTAGGATTTTTTTTGAATTTCGGGAAATCTTAAAAATTTTGCGCAATATATATATACATTGAAAATCTAATGATTGATTCTCAAACGATTATAGGGAAATAGAAAATATGGTGAATACATATGGTCAAGAAAATATGAGTGAATGTCTCATCCTGTTAAAAAGGGTGGAGAAATTATAAGGCCTTTTAGAGGTCTAGATGCAAGAAAACGTTGAATTAAGACCGCGTTTAGATGAGATAGAACCTAGGCAGGGTGCTGAGAAGGTTCAGCCACCACTGACCCCTGCGGTTGAATAGGTAGTACATTACCATTGTTCCTGAAAGGATACAGGAACTACGGTCAATAATAAATTAAGAATTATTATATAAGCGATTCCATGGAATGAAACCTCTAAAATTTGAGGGCTCTACAGATTCAGCGGAAGCAGAGGAATGATTTTCATCTATATAGATGATTTGAGACTCCAAAAACTTGATAGAGCAAGGAGAAGGTTTTGCGTACGTCCTTTGTTCTAATGAAGGATGCTAAGTTCTGATAAAATATAGTCAGAATGAGAAGAGATGAGACTACTGTGAACTAAAATGAATTTCTGGTTGAATTTCATTAGATATATTATGATCCTGCATCACGGAAACCGTAACCAAAAAAAAAAAGGTTTACCGCATTAAAGCAAGGAAATGTATTAGTGAGTGAAGAGCATCGAAAATTGATCAACTGTCCAAATGATGCCCTTACGTGGTAATTATTTAGCGGGAAAAGATACAGAGAATGATTGGAATGTTCTGACCAGAGATCCTTGTTTTGGTGGATAGTGGTCTAATACCACCACCTTCGGTGACAGACTGCGTCAGTCGCGCTCGACAAGTTAAATACCAGCAGGCTAGATAGAAAGAAGAAAGAGAAAAAGTCTGAGAAACCTGGAAGAGGGAAAGGACTTTGACTAAATTTTTCCTAAGTTGGAACCTAAATTCGCTAAAGCAGTAAATCTAATCAGAATGTTAGGCCAGGATAGTTTAATGCTCCAGGCCTATAGTCGTAGAATAAAGGAAAAGGCAAATTTTTCAAGAAAACGAAAACCTAACCTGGAATAATAGAAGGTAGCAAAGGAAGCTGACCAATAATATAGGATCAGATGTATCCAGTTGCACTACAAGTGAGAAGGGGCACTGGCCACAGTGCTGATTTAGCCCCAATGCATGTTAGCAATGTGGGAAAAGAAGGCTGTTATGCTAGAAACTGTCCCACAAATCGGTAGAATACACAGGAAACGTTTTAACCACAGCAACAACGTCCCAAGCCCATGTGTTATAGGCTAGATTTGAAAGATCATTAGTAGCACTGGAAAGACAAGAACATGTAACCCGTGCTAATGCTCGTGTCTTGGTGTACACTAAGGAGGATGCGAGCGTGTCAAAGGAATAGGGAATCCACTGTGGATATGGTCCTGCTACAAGTTTTCCGCTGAGCGTTGAAAAAGGAGATTTGAATAAAGAAAATACATGTATTGCAAAAAGAGTTGAATTATATATTGTGTATAAAGTATGTTTGTACTTTTAAAGGTGACAAACATAGTTCAGTTTAATTACGTTATGTTTACAAACAAGAAAAAGTATTTAAAAAAAAAATGATTCCAAATTTCACAAAGGGTTTAAAGGAAAGAAAAGAATTTAGGCGACCCGACGAAGTTCACGAGCTATTTCAATCGGCTAAAGAACTTGATTGTAATAGTTTCGGTGGACTGAGGTCGGGGGCGTCACAAATGGTATCAGAGCCCAGGTTTTCAAAAGGGTTTTTCATCAAAACGTTTTCAAAAGGGTTTTCATCAAAACGTTTTCAAAATACCCAAGCATAGTTTTCTTACTCTTAGAAGCTTATAGGATTTCCTCTTCCTTCAATCTCATATAGCAAAATGGCTCGTCCCGGCACGTGTAGTCAGAGGCAGCAGAGAGGCAACGACGAAGAGAACCCCGAGAACACGCAGCCTCAAGGCAGTCAGAATACAGCGGTCCCTACACCGAACGATCAGCTAACGGCGATGCAGAATCTCACGGCGGCGATACAGGCTCTCCTCACCGTCTTACCTTTTGGAACACCTAACCCAACTCCTGTAGCCAATGTTGTTCCTAATGAGACCCAGAGAGCGGGGAGTTCTTCTCAGACTCCTCAGCAAACGCCTACCACCGAAAACCCTGCCTCTGGAGCAGTACCTACCCAGCCTATGATACATCCTAAACAGGCAGCCCTAACTCTTTTTTTTAAGCCTCACGTACCCACTTTTGACGACACGGGCACAGAGATGGATGCCGACTACTGGTTTGATGCCATTCATAAGCAGCTAAAGTTGACCGCTACACCCGCAGAGTTCTGGGTTGAGTTTGCTTCCAACAAGCTGGTGGGTCTAGCCTCTACCTGGTGGGCTAGTATCGAGGATGGTTTGACAGAGGAACAGAGGTCTTCTTGGACAGTTTTTGAGGAGCGTTTTCACGAGCGTTTCTTTTCAGCTCAGTTCCGCGACAGAAAAGCTAGGGAGTTCGTCCGTTTGAAGCAAGGGTCTATGTCAGTGCGGGAATATGAAGCCAAGTTCACTGAGTTGGCCCGATATGCGAAGAATCAGGTTTTGGATGAAGCTACTAAGTGTCTCCGCTTTGAGGAAGGGCTTAGCCTCTATGTGAAGAGGGGTGTACAACCGTTCCAGATCAGGGATAGCTACCAGCAGATAGTTGCTAAGGCGTTGACAGTGGAAGAGGGCGACAAGGAGTTCCTTGAAGCTCGTAACAAAAACAAGTCTGGACCAATCCGCAACAAGCCTTAACACAAGCCGCAGACTCCTTACCAGAAGAACCAGCAGTCTCAGGGGTCAGGTTCTCATCAGTCTTCTGGACAGCGACAGGGTCAGGTGAATATGATTACCTGCTTCGAGTATGGTGATGAAGTCATAAAAGAGATGTCTGCCCGAAGAGACAGTCGAGAAACAATGCTCATAGACATCATCATCAGCGGAATCATAATGGTTTTCCACAGAGACAACAGTTTACTTCCCAGTCTTCGCAGTCATAGCGCCCTCAGCTTCCGGTTCCCTATCAGCCTCAGCGCACGAGCCAGTACACTGCACCTTATGCTCCACATGCTACACCGCTACAGCAGTTCCCAGTGCCGAGTTATCAGAGACCACCACCACAGGGTCAGAGTACGGGCTATCAACGAGGGAATACAGCTCAAAATCGTGGTAAGGTACCACAGGTACACGCTCTTGGAGCTGACAGCATGGATATAGATCATGCACCGACTGCATTAAATGGTATAATTCCTATCTTTGGTACATATGCATATGTTTTGTTTGACACCGGGGCTACACACTCTTTTATAGCCCAACATTATGCTCGTTCACTTGGTTTAAAACTGCAAAATCTTGACTCTCCCTTATGTGTGAAATCCCCGTTGGGCACGACTACGGTTAGTGATGGGTGTCAAGCCTATGTTTATGTTGGGGATGTTTGTTTGGAGGCATCACTTGTAGTAATGCCTATGTTTGCTTATGATGTTATTCTGGGATATGACTGGCTTTCCTGATATGGGATTATGCTTGATTGTCGTAATCGTCGCGTTATCTTTACAACTGATTTCGGACAGGTAGTGTCCTATCAGTTAAGCTTAGTTTCAGATGTTGATAGATCTGCTCTGAGGTTAGTGTCGAAGAGTAGACAGGGTATTCTTTGTTTCTTATCCTTGTGTGTGGTGGAAGGATCCAGTTCTGAAAAGAGTACCCAACCTATACCTGTTGTCGATAGTTTTCCAGATGTTTTTCCAAAAGCTCTTCCAGGTTTACCACCTCATCGAGAAATAGAGTTTTGTATCGACTTAGTTCCTGGAACAGCTCCTTTTGCTTCTGCTCTGTATCGTATGGCACCTCTAGAGATGAAAGAGTTGCGCAAGCAGCTAGATGAGTTGAAATCGCTGGGCTTTATCCGAGACAGCAACTCATCTTGGGGTTCATCAGTCCTTTTTGTGAAGAAAGCCGACGGTCCGCTTTGTCTCTGTGTGGACTACAGAAAGCTGAACAGTGTGACCATCAAAAATAAGTATCCGTTACCACGTATAGATGACTTGTTCGACCAGTTGGGTGGAGCTTGTTTCTTCTCCAAGATTGATTTGAGATCCGATTATCATCAGCTTCGGGTTAGAGAGGAGGATATCCCAAAGACGGCATTCCGAACGAGGTATGGCAGTTACGAGTTCTTAGTAATGCCTTTCGATTTGACAAACGCGCCAGCAGCCTTCATGGATATGATGAATAGAGTCTTCCGACCTTTTCTTGATAAGTTCGTCATCGTATTCATCGACGACATCCTCATCTATTCCCGAACTCGTGAAGATCATGCACACCATCTCAGTATAGTTTTACAGACTCTTCGTGAACATCAGTTGTACGCCAAGAAAGAAAAATGTGAGTTTTGGATGACAGAGGTTAAGTTTCTCGGACATATCATCTCAGGAGATGGTATATCAATTGATCCATCCAAGGTTGAAGCGATTCTTAAGTGGGAACGACCCAAGAATGTTCTAGAGATCCGAAGCTTCTTGGGCTTGGCGGGATATTATCGATGTTTTGTACAGGACTTCAGCAAGCTCGCCGCCCCCCTCACCAATCTGACAAAGAAGGATGTACCTTTCGTTTGGGACAACAGCTGTGAGTCAGTCTTCCAAGAGTTAAAGAGTCGTTTGACGTCTGCACCTATCCTTATCATTCCGGATCAGGATCAAGTATATGATGTCTACACCGATGCTTCTCATCAAGGTCTTGGAGCAATCTTGATGCAACAGAACCGAGTTGTCGCTTATGCCTCACGACAGCTGAAACAACACGAACGAAACTACCCTACACACGATCTAGAGTTAGCTGCAGTAGTGTTTGCGCTTAAGATTTGGCGTTGTTATCTGTACGGTGCCAGTTTTAGACTATTTTCAGATCACAAATGTTTGAAATACCTAGCTACACAGAAAGATCTCAACCTGCGTCAGAGAAGGTGGGTAGAATACATGCAAGACTACGACTTCCAAGTCGAGTACCATCCGGGTAAAGCAAACGTGGTTGCAGATGCACTAAGCAGGAAAAGAGAGGTAGTTCCCAATCTTGATCATGACGCTTCTATAATGGCGATGCAGATAGATGAGTGGGAAAAGGACAGAGTTCTCACAGCTTATCAAGTTCATTTTGGTGAAGTTTAGGGTCACCCAGTGTTATACAACTTAGTGATGGAACCAGACTACGTGCAGAGGATCAAGGAGAATCAGTTGGCAGATACACGATTCGTTGACATCCGAGATAGATTATTAAAGGGCAAGCGTGTTGCAAAGTGGTCGATGGACTCCAGTGGAATTCTTTACAACGAAGGTCGCTTAGCAGTGCCACACATTCCAGAGCTTATACAGGAGATCTTGTCAGAGTTTCATCAGTCGAGGTTCGCCATGCACTCAGGTGGAAACAAGATGTATCAAAACCTAAGACGGCAGCTTTGGTGGAGAGGTATGAAGTTAGATGTAAAGAACTTCGTGGCCAACTATTTGACGTGTCAAAAAGTAAAGGCAGTACGGGAGAGACCTGCAGGTCTGCTCCAACCACTTCCAATACCTAGGTGGAAGTGGGATAGTATAGGAATGGACTTCCTAACCGGCTTACCAAAAGCACAGGATGGATCTGATGGAGTCTGGGTAGTAGTAGATCGTCTCACGAAGACCGCGTACTTCATCCCGTTTAAGACAACTTACACCAGGAACCAGCTAGCCGACCTTTACATGAGGAACATAGTCAGATTGCATGGAGTCCCTTCAGTGATCATTTCTGATCGTGATACGCGCTTCAACACTCATTTTTGGCAAAGTCTACAGGAAGCTCTAGGCACAGAACTGAACTTTAGCACCGCTTTTCATCCGCAGACAGATGGTCAGTCAGAGCGTCTCATACAGATTCTCGAGGATATGCTACGTGCCTGCGTTCTTGATCTTGGAGATGGATAGAGCAAACACCTCTACATGGCAGAGTTCGCATACAACAACAGTTATCAAGCGAGTATCGGAATGGCACCCTTTGAAGCGTTGTACGGAAAGCCTTGTCGATCACCCATCTATTGGGTTGACAACCAGGAAGCACCCGTGGGTGGACCTGATATAATCCTAGACCAGTACGAGAAGATTGCCATCATCAAACAACGACTTCTAACAGCACAGAGTCGACATAAGAGCTATGCAGATCAACGCAGAAAGCCGTTAGAGTTCGAGGTCGCAGAGTTTGTGTTGCTAAAGGTTTCACCGAAAAAAGGTATCTCTCGTTTTGGAGTTAAAGGAAAGCTAACACCACGTTACATTAGACCTTTCGAGATCGTACACAGATTTGGTAAGGTTGCATATGAGCTGAAGTTACCCGACACCTTGGGAGTGCACAACGTCCATGTATCGATGCTGAGGAAGAGTGCACGAACAGAGTCTGAAGTCATTTCAACAGATGATGTAGAAATCCAACCAGATGTCTCTTACGTCGAGGTTCCAGTGAAGATTTTGGATCGTAAGGTCAAGCAGCTGAGAACGAAAACAATACCCATGGTGAAGGTTCTTTAGAGTAACCATGGTGAAGAGGAAGCCACATGGGAAACCGAGAAAGATACGCGTGAGAACCATGCTGAATGGTTCGCTAAGCAGTAGAGTACTTGTAATGTAGTTGACCTAAATTTGTTTTGTAACCCTACTCTATTCATAGTGGTAGATATACCACTATATGTTCTAAAAGGTGCATTTAGATTTGCTTAATGGAATGAGAAGTGACTCATATTCTTATTCTCTTCTTTGTGGAGAAATTCTTAAAGTTTTGAGGATGAAACTATTTTTAGTGGTAGATATTTGTGACGCCTTAAATTCTATTTAAAGGTCAATATATAATTTAAATAAAATTAGAGTGCCAAAAATTAATTAAAAATCTTTTGGAAACCTTAGGTTGGTTTCGTAGTCAAATTCCGCTCAAAAAGTCAACAATTTGAACTTCAAAAAGAAACCCTAAAATATTCGGCCATCACTTGGGATTTAATTTAAAATTTAAATTCCACAAATCTAATTAGGATTCAAATTCAAATTTCATTCCTTAGATATAAAGAAGAAATTTGGCAATAAAGTGTAGGAAATAAAGGAGATTTTATTGAATTAAAAGCTAAGTTAAAAACTCAATCAACATTCAAATTATTTTTCCTTAAAAACTAAGGGATAATTTTGGCCACTTAAGGGGAAATAAGAGAGAAAACCCTAGCCTCAAAACAGCATAAAAACTTTCCCTTTTGCCCCTTACAATTTTCGGCCAAACAAGGAAGAGAAAGGGAAAGAAAAACCTAGTATAAAAACCCCTTTTAACTCTCATTCACCCTTCCTTTCACCCTCAAAAATTCGGCCAGCTTTCCCCTCTCTCCTCTCTGAATTTCTCTCCCAAAACACACCCAAAACAGCAAACAAAACTTACCAAAAGGCAGCTCAAAAATTCAACAACCTTTGAGACAAAAACAAGGTGAGAAAACAAAATTTTTTAACCTTCCTTTTCCTTTTGATTTCAAATCCGAAATTTTATATGGTTTTCTCCACTGTTTCCCTACTGTTTTGAAGACTCCAAAACTCACACAAATTCAGCCAAAAGGGAGACCAAACATCAAAAATAGTGCAGTACAAACAAGGTGTGATTTTTCTCTCAAACCCTAAAATTTTGCCTCATTGATCCCCTTTTCAAAAACCCTATTATCATTTGTGTAAGATTTTATGATTTTGTCAATTTGATTCTTGGGTTGTGTTAATGACATATAAATACGGTTTTCCACCAAATTTCGTGATCATTGGATGAAAATTGAATTGGTTTGAGGCTAATCGAAATTCGGACACAGAAAAACGGAACTCTGGAAAATTACCATATAAACAGTAAATTTGTGTCAGCCATAACTTGAGTTTTAAAAACGATTTTTGAGTGATTCTTGAGCCTAAAATTTAATTCAAGATATTCCCTAAATTTCTACAAAATTTCAGAACCAAAACCATCCGTTTGCCTAGTCAAAATATTTTTCTAAGATAGGCGGACAGAACTGCCAGGTTTTGAACCGAAACTGAAACCCAGATTTTTATGCCTGAAAACAACCCTCGGTTTTTGGCCTAGTTGAATGACCAAATGATGTCTAAAAATTATAAAAATTATATGGAATTAAAGCTACGGATGTCTAGTTTAACATATTAAAAATTTAGAATTTTTAGGATTAAAAATGAATTGATATTGATTTTACAATCAGCCTAGGTCAGTCTACCCATGACCAGAAATATGCTAACTTAGAGTTTTTCACAAATTTTAAATCCCAAATGTTTATTAAACGTTTTAAAATCTTTTGTGACACACTAAAATGATTGGATGATTATGTCTAGACCTAAACTAATCATATGTTGTGATTATAGGACTTATTTGACGTTCTTGCTGGATTTGTGGATCACGTTATCGTAACGCTTGTGCGACAATCGAGGTAGGACGTTCTAGCCTTTTCTGGGAGTAGTCAAGTGTTTTAAATTTCCCTGTTTTATCAATGGCATGCTGTTTTCAGTTTATCAAATTATTATATTGTTTTTGATGAAATAAACGCATGCAACGTATTTGGTAATTAAATGTGTATTTTAAAGCGTGTTTTGATTTATGGCATAATATAACTTGGTAAATACCATCTTTTGAATAATCCGGTGAACATAATTGAGCTCTAGTTCACGATCATTGTAAATGATGCGTGCGTCCCAAAGTTGACGCCATGGGAGAAGGTCCCTAAACCTGTGCAGGGCTGTTCGGCCTATTTAGACTGTAACGAGATGATCTAGGATAATTCAAATACGAGGCACGTATATTATAGCTACGACAAGTCCTCACTCATAATATGATGGTTTGTTTTAATAATTTATTATTTTTAATATTGGGGCACGTATATTGCAGCTACGCTAAGTCCTCAGCAGAATAAAACTTGTATTAAAAATATTTTTCACGAAATTGTTGATTATTTTTTTTTATGATTATTATGTCATGTATTTTTTTTAAATTGTTGATTATTTTTGGAAACGAATATTATGCCATACTTTTAAATGTTATCTGTTAACCCACCTTTGTTTCTGTCCTACTGAGCCAGCGCTCACGTCCCTTTTCTTTGTGATTTCGAAATGACTACTTCCAGGTACGGGAGGTAGCAGTTCCGAAATTCGTTGAGATATCTGTTACTACCGAAGATGATGCTATCCGTTTTCTCCATCTTCTTCTTTCTGTTTCTCGTTTTGATGTAATGAGACTTTAAGTTTGTACTTTATTTCACGTTATTCAAATTTCATGCTTGGGAATATTTTATGGTTGGTAATTTCTTTTGAAAACCGATTTTGTGTTTGACTTCCGCATTAAAAAGCATTTATTTTCCCCTTTATTTTATTTTGTGGTTATGATGCTACTTTATAATTAGGCTTAGCTAAATTATAATGTTGACCCGTTGTTTTTGTAACAAATGTTTTCCTTAAATCTCGGGTTTATATTATGATTTGGCTGCCGTGTCACGTGTCTAAAATTTTGGACCGTGACACTTAACTCCATGGGTAAACCTCTCCAGAACAGCTCACAACAGTTTACTTCAGTGAGGTTGGGCAACAGACATCTCCTCCTAATGGTCTCCTTAAATCGTGCTGCGTAAGACATAATTGTCTCACCAGACAGCATGACCATCCTCTCAATCTGGAGAATATAGTCCCTAACCTCATCAAATCCAGGGTACACGTGTGACAACCGGGAAATTCAGGCAATTCTCGGACGAAAATGTACAATTGTATGTATATAACAATTTGTACTGTTTAAAGAGTGAAATAAATGTATTTATATTGTTCAGAATATGTGAAAATGTTCTAACAATACTGACGAGTAAGAATTCAGTGTTGAAAAAATTCACTGAGTTGAAACAGGTGAAACGGTGCCAAAATCGGCATTAAAAACCCTAACCGGAGCAATAAAAGACGGTAAACTTCCGGGATTGATTTTGATCAAACGGAAGCAGATTAAATTGATCCGACTGCACAGGAGACCTCAGGAACACGCCGGGACGATTTCAGGAAAATTTCGGCTCGAACCGGCATCGGTCAAAAAGTAGTCGAATTAATGTGAATAGTGAAAGTCAAAGTCAACTTTCACTTTTGCATTTATGTCATCATAAATCAAGTTTATTAAATGGAATAAATAAGGTGGTTGGTGGCATTAATGGCTAGGATTTAATCACCTTTTGATCTAAAGGCCAAGATTTGGCCAAAATTAACCCTTTTTAATTTTTAAAAAATGGGGAAAGAAATGGCTTGAAAGATGTCAAATTGTCATTGGTTTAGAGCCAAATTAATTGGCTTTTGGTTTGCATAAGTCGGCAAAACATTTACAAAGTGGCCGAAACCAAAATTTCAAGCCGAAACCAAAATTTCAAGCCAAAACCCATAAGAAAATTTTTCTAACTTCCTTCCATGGTGGCTACGTGAGGGACCAAGGGAAACCAAGCTTTCTCTTCAAATTTTCTTCACAAAAAGTGTGTCAAAACACTCCTTGAAGACAAAGGAAGCAATTGATTAAGGTAACTTCCCTTGCACTTCAATTTTTCATGGTTTTTCTTCACAAAATCCGTGGATGAATAGTGATAAAAAGATGTAAAATTTTTGGTTGTTTTTCATGGGTTTGATGTTGGGTTTTGTTAAGGATGAAATAAGGAAGAAAACCATGCAAATTCATTAAAGAAAAACCAAATTTTGGTTGGTTTTTCAAAGGTAAATCCGTGGGTTACCTTGAGTAACCAATGAGAAAAAAGTTTTGGTTAATGGTTAACATGCTTTCTAAGTTTAAATTTGTGAAGAATAAAGCTTGTATTTCATTATGAAAAGCTTGGAAAAAAATTTCTTGTGTGAAATACATGATGTGGCCGTGGGTTGTTAATGGTTTGGAAGAAAAATTTTCATTGGTTTATGTGATATTTGGTTGATTGAAATCATGCAAATTAATGTGTAAATGGTGGCAATGTGATTGAAAGAATGAAACAAAATTATTTGGCATGTTTTCATTCTTTGGCCGTGGGTTTTAAGTGTGTAAAAAACCCTAAGAAATTTGGTTGAAAATGCCAAGAAAATGGGCTTGAAAATGTGTTTAAAATGTGACATTTGAATGGCCTAAAATGTGGTGAAAGTTTGACAAAATTTGGTTCGGTTTTGTGGTGAAAACCGAAACCAAATTAAGGGTAAATTTGTGAAAAAATTTTGTAATGTGGGTGATAATGTGAAATTTGAAATTTGTGGGCTTTTATGTAAAAGTTTGGAAAACTTTTACATAAAATAGGCTTGTGGTTTAGTACGTGGCAGGTACATTCGGTTCGAGGCGTACCTAACGCCGGAAGCCTTAAATTTACGCCGAAATGCTGCCGAAATTTCGAAAACGGCATTCGGGGTAAAATTGGGAATTTAAAATAAAAGTTAGGGCCGGGACGGAAACCCGAGTCCCTAACGGAAAAATTGAATAAGGAAAAATTTAAGGGGTGGGTCATGAATAGTAACCCGTCCCCTTAAAAATAAAAAACGCGTGTGAGATTGAAAAACCGACCCCGAGGGGGGGGCGTTTTTGGAAATAAAATAAAGGTCCGAGTCGGGAACGGAAAACCCGAGCCTCGGAGACCTAGGTCGGGAAAGTCTAGATGAACGTTTTAAATACTAGTAAAACGTCCATTTGAGACTCCGAAACGATAGAAAATCGCTAAACCGACGTAAGGGTCGGAATAGTGCTTCCCGAGGGCCGGGAAAGCAAAAAGTGGAAATAAAATAGAAACGAACCCGGTAATGATTAGAAAAGAATCAGAAAAGTTCCTGAGAGCCAAAAATGCAGTCTGGATCAATAAAATTCCGTCAGGGGCAAAACTGTAATTTTGCCAAAATATTGGGGCAAAATCGTAATTTTGCAAAAGTTGGGGGAAAATGGTGAAAATAATAAATAAAACCTAAAAAGTTATAAATAGGTTTTATTTAAGCTTTTTAATGAAAAATAAAAGCTATAAATGGGAAAAAAAATTAACAGACATAGTTTTGTCTGTAGGATCCCAAAATCGGCCTACAAGGAAGGCGATTCAAGATCCAAGAGAGAGAAAGAGAACAGTCTGATAAGGTAAGTTCAGACATTTACCTGTCTGCAACATATAGCAATATTGTGCTAACTTTAATGTACTAACTATAAGTTAGGTACATATGTGCTACGGGCACTATGATAGAATAGAGAGAGAGACGAAATGTGCTACGGGCACTATAAGAATGGGACACATGGTTAATTGTGCTTCGGGCACTAGAGCGAGGTTAATGAAACTCACTCACCTAAAATTAAAATGTGAACCATTCCTAACCACGGGACAATGTGAAGTCACCGGGTTAGAATGTTAAAAAGTCGGTAATGAAACCACTTTCTGGCGTACCAGCCTTCCGTATAGGGAGGTACTTTTGCCTTCGGGGCTATGAGATAAGGCTGTGGAGGGCAGCACTGATGTACCGCTCCCAGTCAATGTACTATTTTGCCTTCGGGGCTATGAGATTAAGGCTGTGGAGGTCAGCACTAATGTACCGCTCCCAGTCATGCGCACTTAAATGGTACTGCCAACCGAGCTCAAAATCAGAACGTAATTAAAGATAATGACCTAAAACTGAAACTGTGCCATAATTGAGCATAAGACAGTTTAGTGAGAGCACTAACATCGCGGTAGATGTACTAGTGTGATACAGTGGTGTGGTCAACCTTACTATTCATGTATGAATAGTGGTCAAAGTTACTATTCACGTATGAATAGTGGTCAACGGTACTATTCACGATGAATAGTACTATTCATAGAAATTTTATTTCTTGCATGTTTGAACTTACTGAGCCTGTAGCTCACCATTTTTGCTAATGTTGCAGGTAAGCGACCAGCTCAGTAGCTTATTTGACTGGATACGGATGGGATGGCGCGTGTCAAATGGGATAACTGGGCGAGGGATATGGTACTGCCAGAGTCTTGCCGCTGAGCGTTAAAGTGAAGGGAAAAAGGGGGAAACAGTCTTTTGTAATTATATATATTTTACGAAAGTATTGTATTATTTATATTACTTTGTACTTATCAACAAAGTAAATAATGGGAAAGGTTTTACATGATGTTTAAAAAAAAAAAAAAAAATTTCCCAAAAACGTCATGATTTAAAAAGAGTAGAGAGATAAGCCAGCGACCCATGAGAGTACAATCTATCGCAGTTAGCGATAAAGCTCAACTGAAATAATATTGTATGATCTCCACAAGGGGCGGGCTGCCACAACGCGGGTGTATCTGCCTCTCGTTTCTCTAGAGGTGCTGGAGTAGGTGGCGGATACCTAGGCGGAAACTGATCAGCCAATCGCTGACAGAACTCAGCCCAACTGAATCCCAACAGAATCTCCTGGTCGTAATAATCCCATAATACTTGAGCATCTCCCTGAAACATACTTATGGCCAACTGGATCCACATCTCTCGATCAATGTCGCATATCACCATAATCCTTTCTATGGCATGGAGCTAGTTCTTCGTCTCCATCGACTGTCGTCCACCATCAAACATAGGGGGACTGCTAGCTCTGAATGCCTATACTGCCCGAGCTGAAACTCTCACCCCAATATGTTGGCATCCACCAACAACTGGAATGTCCACTACTACAGGTGGATGAAGTACTGGTCGAGACTGTACTACATCTACTGGAGCAGGTGCTGGTGCTGGAGGTCTCTCTGGCACCGGGGGTCTAACTACCGGTCGTTGGGAAATAAACGTCCTCACAATAGGTCTCGTCCATACCCGTAACACCCCTCTCGGTCGTGGTAGCGGTGGTCTCACATAAGGAGGTCTGGTCATCTTACTACCTATAAGATAATTATTTTCACATAAAAAAATAATTCACTAAACTTAAATAAACTACTTACTTGGATAGTGGTGCAGGATGCGCGAAGTGTCAAATCAGGATATGGTCAACACTGCTCTGATATACCAACTGTGACAATCGTCGGTAATCTAAACTAGACCAATTGTAAATCCGCTCTGATACCAACTGTGGCAGCTGGTGGTAATCTAAACTAAACCAATCGCAATCCCGCTCTGATACCAACTGTGGCGGCCCGCCCTTCGTAGAGATCGTACAATACTATTACAGTTGAGCTTTATCACTAACTGTGATAGATTGTACTCTCATGGGTCACCGGCTAATCTATCTCTCTTTAAATCATGACGTTTTTGGGGAAATTTTTTTTTTAACATCATGAAAAACATTATCTACTATTTACTTTGTTTACAAGTACAAAGTAATTTACATAATACAATACTTTTGTAAAGTATATATTATTACAAAAGACTATTTCTTTTTCCCTTCTCTTTTATCGCTCAGCGGAAAGACTCTGGCAGGACCATATCTCTGGCCTCCTATCCCATTTGACACGCGCTATCCCGTCCGCCATCCAGTCAAACAAGCTACTGAGCTGATCGCTTACCTGCAACATAAGCAAAAATGGTGAGCTACAGGCTCAGTAAGTTCAAACATGCAAGAAATAAAATTTCTATGAATAGTACTATTTATCGTAAATAGTAATGTTGACCACTATTCAACATCAATAGTAACTTTGACTACTATTCATTATCAATAGTAAGTTTGACCACCAGACAGTATATCAATAGTACATCTACCACGATATTAATACCCTCACGAAACTGCCTTATGCTCAATTATGGCATAGTTTCAGTTTTAGGTAATTATCTTTAATTATGTTCTGGTTTTGAGCTCAGGTTGGCAATACCATTTAAGTGTGTATGACTAGGAGCGGTACATTAGTGCTGACCTCCACAGCCTTAATCTCATAGCCCCGAAGGCAAAATTGTACATGACTGGGAGCGGTACAACAGTGCTGACCTCCACAGCCTTAATCTCATCATCATAGCCCCGAAGGCAAAATTACCTCCCTGTACGGAAGGCTGGTACGCCAAAAAGTGGTTTCATTACCGACTTTTAAAATTCTAACCTGGTGACTTCTTATTGTCACGTGGTTAGGAATGGTTCACATTTTAATTTAGGCGAGTGAGTTTCATTAACCTCGCTCTAGTGCCCGAAGCACAGTTAACTATGTGTCCCATTCTCAATAGTGCCCGTAGCACATTTCGTGTCTCTCTCTACTCTATAATAGTGCCCGTAGCACATATGTACCTAACTTATAGTTAGTACATCAAAGTTAGCAATAATAATGCTATATGTTGCAGACAGGTAAATGTCTGAACTTACCTTATCAGTTTCTTCCCCTTTTCTCTCTTGGATCTTTGATCGCCTTCCTTGTAGGTCGATTTTGGGATCCTACAGACAAAACCTTGTCTGTTAATTTCATTTCCATTCATAGCTTTTATTTTTCATTAAAAATCTTAAATAAAACCTATTTATAACTTTTTAGGCTTTATTTATCATTTTCCCCATTTTTCTCAACTTTTGTAAAATTACGATTTTACCCCTATATTTTGGTAAAATTGTAATTATGCCCCTGACGGAATTTTCTTGATCCAGACTGGATTTTTGGCTCTCAGGAACTTTTTTGACTCTTTTCTAATCATTACCAGGTTCGTTTCTATTTTATTTCCATTTTTCACTTTCTCGACCCTCGGGAAGCATTATTCCGACCCTTACGTCGGTTAGGTGATTTTCTATCGTTTCGAAGCCTCAAATGGACATTTTACTAGTATTTAAAACGTTCATCTAGACATTCCCGATCTAGGACTCCGAGGCTCGGATTTTTTGTACCCGACTCGGACCTTTATTTCGTTTCCAGAAACGCCCCCTCTCGGGGTCGGTTTTTCAGTTTCACTCGCGTTTTACATTTTTAAGGGGATGGGTTACTATTCACAAACCACTCCTTAGGTTTTCCTTATTAAATTTTCTTTTAGAGACTCGGGTTTCCGACCTGACCCTAAACTTTTTTTTTAATTCCCTTTTTACGCCAAATGCCGTTTTCGAAATTTCAGCAGCATTTCGGTGTAAATTTAAGGCTACCGGCGTTAGGTATGCCTCGAACCATATGTACCTGCCACGTACTATACCACAAGCCTATTTTATGTAAAAGTTTCCAAAACTTTTACATAAAAGCACACAACATTTCAATTCACATTTTGAACCACATTCCACAAAATTTCTTTTAATTTTATCCTTAGTTTTAGCCACGATTTTCACACTCAAAACCTAACCAAAACTTCTCAAATTTTCAACCCAATTTTACGCTATTCCAACATCATTTTCTAGTACATTTTCAAGCCAATTTACATGCATTTTTCAACACAAATTCTAGGGTTTTTTCATCATTACAACCCATGGCCATTTAAGAGAAAAACATGCACAACATTTGGTTTTATGCTTTCAATCACATAACCATCATTTCCATAATTAAATGCATGATTTAAACCATCCAAACATCAAGTAAATCACGCCAAAAATTATTCACCAAACCCTAATTAAACCCACAGCCATATTAGGGTTATTTGACACCAAATTTTTTTCCAAGCTTTCAGCCTTACAAATCATGCTTTACATTTAATCAAAACATGATTTAAAGCATTTTAACACTTAAACCACAACAATTCATCATTGACTACACTTGGTAACCCAAGGTTTTACCCTTGGAGAACCAACCAAAATTTTGTTTTTCTTTAAACAAAATGCATGGTTTTTCTTCTAATCACACCCTTAACAAAACTGAAGCACCAAATCAACCAAAACAAACCAAAAATTTCCTCATTTCCATACTATTCATCCCACGGATTTTAGGGAGAAAACAAGCCAAAAATTGCAAACCAAAGAAGGTTACCTTGCTTTCTTGCTTCCTTTGTCTTCAAGGAAGGGTTTGACACCACTTTTGTGAGGGAAACTTGGAATATTTGCTTGGTTCTCCTTGGTGGCTCACGGGTACACTAGGAAGAACACTTAGAAAATTTTTTTGTTATGTTTTTGGCTTTGTAATGTTTCGGCTCTTTCTTTCCAAAGTTTTGCCGACTTAAGCACAAAGAAAGCCAATTAATTTGGCTTTCAACCAATCAAACTGCAACACTTTTCCATCCATTTCTTTCCAAATTTTTCAAAAAATAAGAGGATGGAATTTTGGCCAAATCTTGGCCTTTAGATCAAAAAGTGATTTAATCTTGGCCATTAATGCCACCAACCACCTTAATTTTCACATTTAATATTTTAGCTTTACGATGTCATAAATGTAAAGTAAAGTGTTGACTTTGACTTTACTATTCACATTAATTCGACTACTTTTTGACCGATACCGGTTCGAGCCGAAATTTTCCTGAAATTGTCCCGACGGGTTCCTGAGGTCTCCTGTGCAGTCGGATCAATTTATACTACTTCCGTTTGATCAAAATCAATCCTGTAAGTTTTTCATCTTTTAGTACACCGGTTAGGGTTTTCAATGCCGTTTTTGGCACCGTTCCACCCGTTTCAACTCAGTGAATTTTTTCCAACACTGAATTCTTACTCGTCAGTATTGTTAGAACATTTTAATACATTCTAAACAATATAAATACATTTATTTCACTCTTTAAATAGTGCAAATTGTTATATACATACATTTGTACATTTTCTTCCGAGAATGCCTGAATTTCCCAGTTGTCACACTTTTATCTATTCTGGTTAGATGGATGGAAACCTATATTTAATCAAACCAAAGATGTACTCATGCTTGACACCGAATTAATAAATAACTCTAAAAGGTTGAAAGTTTCTCACTCTAACAAGGCGTATCTTTGGCATTTAAGAGTTGGTCATATTAATCAGGATAGGATTCAAAGGTTGGTGAAAGGTGGTCCTCTAGAATCTCTGGAGGAGATACGGCTTCCTCAATGTGAGTCTTGTCTTGAGGGTAAGCCGATTAAGAGGTCTTTTGGAGCTAAGGTTACTAGGGCTCAGGAACTCTTAGAAATTGTGCACACTGACGTATGTGGCCCCATGAACGTCACAGCACGAGGAGGGTTTGAGTATTATGTCTCCTTTATAGACGATTACTCGAGGTATGGATATGTGTACCTAATGCACCGCAAGAGCAAAACCTTTGATAAGTTCAAAGATTATCGTACGGAGGTGGAAAAGCAATTAGGTGAATCCAAAATGACACTTCGATCTGATCGAGGTGGCGAATACCTCTCCGATGAATTTCTGGGACATCTTGTAGAGAATGGGACGACTGCACCTGGTACTACGCAACGGAATGGTGTAGCCGAAAGGAGAAATAGGACCTTATTGGATATGGTACGGTCCATGATGAGTGATTCAACACTGCCGTTATCATTTTGGGGATATGCATTACAAACGGCGTTCTATATTCTGAACCAGGTTCTAAGTAAGTTAATTCCCAAGACTCCGTATGAATTGTGGTGTGGCAAGATGTGATAACCAGGAGATTTCGTTATTCTCGGAAAATCGGTACATGAAATGTACACAATGAATTTCCTGTTTAAAACGTAAATTGTAGTGATTTTATATGTGTGTACGTAACACACAGTATTAAGAAAGTGGTCAAGATGACCTTTTCTTGAAATAAAACTGATATATTTAAAATCAGTATGCTCAAATTAGATAATTGAGCACAAAATGTGAAATTTGACCGAGAAACAGGTAGTATCAGAAAACTGGTTTAGATGACCTTGAATGAAGTTAAAACTGATAAATTTGAGCTCAGCACACCTAAATTAGTCAGTATAGCCTATCAGCATGCTCAAATTTGATAATTGAATATAAAGGTAATTTTTGATCGGGAATTCGCAATACCGGAAACTGGTCAAGATGATCACAGATGAAAATAAAACTGATATATTTGGATTCAGGGCACCCAAACTAGTCAGGATAGCCCATGTTGAAATTTTGGGTGAAAAAGTATATAAAAGGCGAAAATTGAATAATTTTGAAAAACTACAAAATAGCCCAGATAAATTTTCTCTCCTCTCTCACGACCCCCATTGATGAATAGTAGTCAACTTTCGATTCTGGCCTTCGTTTTTGACACCGCTGCTGTCATTAGAAAGCTCTCGACGAGCTGAGTTCGATGGTGGGTTGACGTGACGGAACGGACGCCGGAGCAGCCCGCACGTGCTGCCCAAAACTACGGTGGCTGGAAATTTCAAACACTGATTTCTCCGCCGTCCAACGTCCGATCAAGGTGAGTCCGGTCCCAAAAGACTCGTAGGGAAGAATAGAACAAAACCCAGGCCTCCTTTCACATCAACGGCCGCTGGATCGCGCCGCCCGAAGCCGCGATGCCGCCGCCGTGGAATTTCACTATTCTGGTGGAGTTGAGTTGCAAGGTGGGTACCAAAATGATTAGAGTTCAATGGGGAGCAAACGCCCTTAAACAATTTCAGGCAATAACCCCGGCACGATGGAGATTCAACACCACCACCGTGGGTCGAGTTTTCGAGGTTGATTGTCGACGATCGGAGCCTCCAATGGTGAAATTGACAGCACCAATGGACTCCTCTCATTGAGATCTTCAATGTGGACACCTCCGTTGTTCACGCCGCCGCCATTCGCCATCGGTCAACGCTGGAGTCAACACCAGTCAACGTGGTCAATGCTAGTCAACGGCGACCCGGGGGTGGAAAAATGAAGAATAGCCCGTTGGCCTATTTTCGACGTTCCGGACACATCCGCGGAGTCAGAATTTCAAGGCAGAATTTCAAAAGCAAAGAACGGAAGATCAAAGTTTGCACGGTCGAAATCGAACGGTTCGTCTGATCACCGACGGGATAATTTTGGTAACGATTTCATTTCCCTTCATTCCTTATTTATGTATTGGAATGATTTATATGTAATTTGTATTCAAAGTGTAAAAAAAAATAAAGGAAAAGGGTAAAATGAAAGAAATGTCAGAAAAAGAAAATGTATGGGAAATGTGAAAATTTTTACGTAAAAAGTTGAGTTTTACATAAAAATTAGGCCTCTGGTATAGTACGTGGTAAAATAAAGTAGGTTAAATGGTTTCGAGGCATTTCCTAAACGTCGGGAACTCAAAAATTAAGCAGAAATGTTGTCAAAATTCCAAAAATGGCACAAAGGGATATTTTAGGAAACGAGGGGTAAAAATGTGGTCGGGATGGAAACCCGAGCCCCTTCAGTGTCCTAGGCCTGGAAAAAGAGGATTAACAACCAAGAGTTAGAATAGTACCGCCCGAGGGTCGGGTGTAAAACAATTGTAGAAAATACAGCGATTAATACTGTAAAAATTTATTAAGGCCTAAGAAAGATGAATTTATAACTTTTGGGTTTAGAAAATCCCATTAAAATGTTAAAGTAAAGATTTTATGGCCTAAAGGCCTGTCAGAGGTAAAATGGTCATTTTGACCAAAAATTTCAAAAAGGTCCAAAAAGGGGCGTTAAGCCTTTAAGTTATTGTTTTATGATTTTTGGGCTTAAAATATCCAGTTTAAGTATTAAAATGACCAGATTCATGATCAGGGTAAAGTTACTATTCATGGTTAGTTTGATCAACATTTTCGAAATGCTCGGAAAAGACTATTAGAGCCTTAAAATATCTTAAATAGAATTCTTAAAGCCAAAATCAAGTTTTAAGCTGAAGAAAAGTGAGAAAAATCACGTTAGGGGCATAATAGAAATTTTGCCAAAAGTTTAGGCCAAAAAGGGTCATTTTTAAAAAAGTTAGCAAAAAAGTGACAGATTGGTTCAATTTAGATTTTAAAGTCAAGTTCAAGATTTAAAACAAAGAAAGTATTTAAGTGGATGTATGATCATTAGTCAAAGTTACTATTTATCATAAATTTTGACAGAAGTTGATGGAAAAAGTATAAATGGGATATTAGACCCCTAATTCATGATAGGGAAGTGAAACGTAAAATTCTTACGTTTATTGAGCATTATGTATGATTTAAATAACGAAAATAACCGTGATTATTTCGGTTATAGGATTCCGATATAGACACGATAAAGGGACGTCTGCGGACCAGGAAGGCAAGAAAGGAAATACGAGCAGAAGTATCTGTAAGTACAAACATTAAATTGACTGCAACATGAGTAGACTATTATGTCTAATTGTCATGTGTGGTAAGTATTAAATGTTTCTATGTCTGCAACATGTATGGACTTTTATGTGTTATATGTTGCAAGTTTGAGCAGTTAGTTGATTACAACATAAATTGACATGTTATGTCTAGGTTTACATATTATATGAAAGTTATATGTGTGAGGTGTTATATGCACAAAGGTGTATTTAATAAGATACACATAATGCAACAAAGACATGAGAAAAGTTCCAGACCATGGAGGCAATGATAATACCCCTGGTCAGAACCATATGAAGGACAGTAAAGAAAGATAAGAATCAGTAAGATAATAAGACTGAAGTTTTAAACGTTGAATGCTTATGTGTTAAGCCTACGTCAAACAAAAATTGACTTTTATGTTAAAGTGTTATATGCAGTAAGTTCAGATATTTAATTGTTTGTAACATGAACGTACTCGATATGTTTATGTGTTATGTGTTCTATATGCAGCATGTAATTTTAAATATTTCCATGTCTACAACATAAATAGACTGGTCATGTTTATTTGTTTTTATGTACAATTCTAGTGCCAAGATATTATGATTTGAATGTTACAGAAATCATGTTATGAACCATGCGTTATATCTAAGTCAAATGTAAATTGACTTAATATGTTTATGTTTATGTGTTATATTTTGTAAGTTCAGACATTTATTTGTCTGCAGTATGAATTACTCAGTATGTTTATGTGAGATAGATGACAGAAACTTAGCAGTCAGGTGCTGTATGCACGCTAACATAAGAGATAAAACTACCGAATAAATTACAGAATAAACTACAGGATGAATTACAGAATAAACTATAGAATGAACTACAGAATAAATTACAGAATAAGCTACAAAATAAATTACAGAATAAATTACAGAGAGTTCCAAGCCTAGGAGGTAGCATAATTACCACCGGTCAGAAACCACCAGAAATTCAATAATTAAATCAGTATTGGTGTACCGGCCTCCCATATAGGTGGTGGTTTCTCAGTTTCCAGTTACAGTTACAGTATGACCCCAAACTATAGGTGACGAGTCCCGAGTTTGGATGTTTAATATTTTCAGGCTATAGAGGATTGGCTAGTGGGTTGCTCCCCAGAGTCCCTCTCAGTATTACACGCATTACGGTATGACCAATTCAGGGGCCCAATAACAGAATTCTATAACAGATAAGAACAGCAGAATTCAGTAACAGATAAGAATAGCAGAACTCAATAACAGATAAAAACAGCAGAATTCAGTAACAGATAAATACAGTAGAATTCAGTAATAGATAAAAACAGCAGAATTTAGTAACACATAAGAATAGCAGAATTCAGTAACAGATAAGAACAATAGAATTCAGTAACAGATAAGAACAGTAGAACTCAGTAACAGATAAAAACAGTAGAATTCAGTAACAAATAAATACAATAGAATTCAAGAACAGATAAATACAACAGAATTCAGTAATCGATAAAGACATAAGATTTCAGAATTTACCATAATTGAGCATAAGACCTACTAACACTACGAATACAGATGCAGTCAAGGTTACTGTTCATAGTTGACAGTAGTGTTCACAGCTGATAGTATTGCTCATGGTCAAAGTTAATATTAACAGTGAATAATAATGTAAAAACAATGCTTGTTATTGATTATGTTAGTGATTTGTGTTATGTTGATGTTACAGATGATTAAGCATACGTAAGTGTATTTATGATGCTTAAGTATATTTACAAAGTTTAATATATTTCAGTATGATAAGCATATCCATGATATTAAATGTGAAAATATTTTCACAATAGCAAGTGTGTCAAGTATGTTATATTCACGATTTTAAGCATATGTTAAATATGCTAAATTTAAATCAGGATATGTTTACAATGATAAGCATAAATTCAGTTATTATAGAACTCACCAAACTGATAGTGGTACGTCCCGGGTTTGGAAGTCTAATGTTATGTAAATAGTAGAGGATAACACGAAAGTATGTGCAAGATATTAAGTACGTTTAAAGCTTGTCAGGAATGCAAGTACATTCAGGATATCAAGTAAGTTAAGATGACAAAGTTAAAACAGTAAGTTTAAAGATATAAGAAGTAAGTAAGTTAAAGTAAGTTTTCCTAGAGTAAGATAAAGAAGAGCAAAGTTAAGAAGAGTTAAAGTTTTAAGTAGACGAATCAAGTGAGTCAGGTTACCCACAAGATGCAGTTTCAGAGCCTAAGTTAAGGTACCTACATTGGTACTAGACCCAGTTTAAAAGTGAATTAGGAAAAGCAAGTTTAAGAAAAGTAAAGTTCAAAGAAGTATAATTCAGTATGTTTAAAGCTTACAAGTAAGTTTAAAGTTAAGAGTTAGTTAAAAGTTTAAGTTTTCAGTCAAGCAGGTTAAGTATGAAAGTGTACTCACAATGTGAAATATACCAAGTATAGTTATGATGAAAAGTATTTACCAGTATATTTTAATGTTATACACATTCAGTATGAAATTTAAAGTAGTGTATGATATATGTAGCATTAATGTTCTGGTGTCACGATTGATACCATATATGTTTTGTCCAATATCATACGAATAATGATAAATACATTTAAGTGTGAGTGTTAAACAAGTATAATGTTATACAGTTACTATTCATAGTAAATAGTATTATTCATAGTAAATAGCAAGCATAACGTGATTAACATTCGTGTTATGCATAAGATATGTCGTAACTATTATGCATATCAATTATTACACATAAGTATATATGCATAAGTTAATCATACTATGTTAAATATGTTCACAATATTACAGTAAGTTCACAAGATTCAGGAATGAAAGCATGTTCAGCAGATTAAAGCATGATAAGTACAAAAGTATGTCCATGATACTAAATATAGAAGTAGGATTATGAAGTAAAGTATGTTCAGATATGTATAAGTATGTTGACCAGATTATGTACGATATGTACTATGATATAGTTCGAGGCTACAGTCAGTATCAGAATTACCCAGTATTATATAGTGTGAAGTCATTATATGTCCTATATGTATGTTTGAACTTACTGAGCCTGTTGCTCACAAGTTTATTTATGTTGCAGGTATGTTCCTGTATGAAGATAAGACAAGTGATGGATGACAAACGAGATCTGCATGTGCCAAGGGACTGGGCGAGGGTTATGGTACTGCTATGAGTCTTCCGCTGAGCTTGAAAGAGTATTGAAATGATGTTTTATGATGTATATCAAGTTATGAGATAGTAAATGGTTTGTAATGATATAATTTCCAAGTAAAGAAAAGAAAGAAAAAAAAATATTCCCTATTTTCACGATTATATGGGAAGTTAAAGTAAGCATATCAAAAAAGTAGGTTAAAAATAAGATACCAGCCATCACAGATGATATCAGAATAAGTTAAAAGTAAGTTACCAACATCCCGAATGGTTACAGTCTATCACAGTTGGCAACAGTAGCTGACTGTAATAGTACTGTATAACCCTAGGCAGGGCGGGGTGTTATACAGGAAGCCCTCCCTTGGTCATATGAGAATATTGTTAGGAAATGCCCTAAGCATTAGAGACATTTTGATGTATTTATTTTGAACTGGCTAATAAAATTATATATAGAGGTTATTCATTACATTGCTGTTTGTCCTCATTCTATTTACATGTTAAAGTAAATGTAAGCAAATATGGCTCCCTGACTGCTTATGTTAAAACTAATAGAATGTTACATGCAATGGACTTTTTGTATGTGAGAAGACAATGTTCCAAAGTAAGCGGTCTAAACTAAGGTCTGTAGTCTATGGGGTTAGACCGAGCATCTAACTCATGTTAAGACTATTATGTTGTTTAAAGCCATGGTGGGGACAGTTTGCCTTGACTGTCTGGAGCATAGACTCCCAAGTAGAGACATAGACATGTTGCTTGGTGGTGACATATTAGACCGAGACTAAAGCATGATTGATCTACGTAGTTCGCTATGAGTGGATCAATCTGCTTTTGACATTCATTTTGTAGTAACCTTAATCCTGAGTGACTGAACTACCTCATGTATATGACTTGTGTACTTTGATGTTCTAATGGCTAAAACGTCTCAGAGGTAGTAAGCTTATAGATCGGTTCGTTGGGTGCCTGATTTGTATACGATGAAGGGTTTATTTACAGATATCGGAATCATAGCTCTAATAAGGAGTTAAGGCTATCCTCTTAAAGGCATTATACTATATGTGAAAATGGACAAGGCCTTGGGTCGTCTGCTGGGCGGATGACTTCTTATGCACATGTGGTGAATAATCATTTTCTTATTCGGTAGTATAACGGAACTTTAAGATAGCCTGATCAGTAGGATTGAACGGACTTTGACCTAAGGCTGATCATGGATATTATATGAGGGTTCTACATACACGACAAAGTCATTGGACAATAGCTTGTCACAGGCTTACGTAACATGGTATATAATTGGGAGTTCAGTTTCAGGTTTTTAGTGGTGTGACTCTAAAATTAGTGATCACATGATTGAGTTGTTCGGTAAAGAATGATGATCATATGGATTCACGGGAGCCAAATTATATATGTCCAATTGGTCTCTCTACTAGCTCCACATAATTCTTTAACAATTGGCAATTTGATTTAAGTATGCTATTGGCTGGTTGATTATGCATGGATGGTGCAGACATAGGATTAGGATGGTGGACAAGATTTTTTTCAGTTGAATTCAGATTTTGTTTTGGATAATAGAGTACATAATTATTCGAACTCCAAATGAAGTTGGCATGGTTTTATTTGAGATTGGATTGGAGTTGTAGAAAATTATCCATGAGAACAAGAATTTGAAATACAACTATTTGTGGATTTTGAAATTTGAATTTTGAATTTGAAATTTGAATTTGAAATTTAAATTTGAAATTCAAATTTGAAATTTGAATTTGATATTTAAATTTGAAATTTGAAATTTTGAAATTTTAATTTGAAATTTGAAATTTGAAATTTGAAATTCAAATTTTCAATCACAGTCCAAGTGAAATTCGAATTCTTTATGGATAATTCTATAAGGCTAGAATTCGAATTTGAGTTGGATTATGAAGAAGAAAATCTTGTTTGAATCCTACCTGAATTTTGAATCCCAATTCCATGAAAAGTGGCCGAATTTTTGTTGAGAAAAATACTTCAGGAGATTTTCAGTTTTTCTGGATAAGGATGCAGGGAAAAACTCAAGTTTCAATCCCAGTTGAATTTGTATTCTCTCCTCCCTAAAGTGGACGAAATTTATTAGATAAATTCAAAGGGAATTTCAGATTTTTTAGTGGATAAGGGTGAGATAAAATTTAAGCTAGAAAATCCTATTTGGATTTTGATTCTCCTCACTTTTAATGGCCAAATCTAGTCATGATTTTGGTACTAGGGAAATTTGGTTATTATGGATAAATGAGGAGATAAAATTCAAGTTAAAATCTTGTTTAAATTTGGATTGGATAATCTCCAAGATTGGCTAAATTTTTGGTTGGGATTTGCCCCTAGAAAATTCAGATTTTGTGAGTAGATAAGGGAGAAAATCTTCTCCTAATCCAATTCGAATTCAAAGGATCACCTCATGCAAGTCTATAAATAGAGGTCCTACCATTCTAATTCCCTCAGACCATAGACTCTCAGGTGAGTAGGCTTATTGTTGCACAACTCACTGTGACAATAAGTTCTTTAGAGATCTGGGTGGTCGGAAGAAGACTAGCAGTGCTAGCATATCGATCGAGGTTCAGAGTGTCCACACACTCAGCCATTCGGGAATTGGAGAATAGTAGATAAGGCTAGTTGGTTGAAGCCCTCCGATCATTTTCTTCCAGCAGATTGGCGTCCTTGAGGTATGCGTTTAAATTATTGTTGGTTTATTGTATATGGCATCATGAGAAATTTAACGACCTTAAAAAATTTTTATCGTTCCGCTGCGCTACTCTGATATGCTTTTAATGATTTATTTCGTACAATTGGTATTAGAGCCATCTCATAACTATGCCATGTACATAAATTAGACAATTAATTAGTCTTTTTATTTATGTATGGATTTGATATTTAGAGAGTGGTATTCTAGGATTCCTTTATGTTGTTATCATGGATTATGTATATAGTATGTGGTTATTTTAATTTTTTAAATAATTATAAGCATGCTTGTTTTTGCCGGTTATGGTTCTTTAGAATTTAGAAAATTGTATCTAGGAATTTTTTATGTAACCATGGGAGCAGTTTATTAATACTGTAATTTTCCCATGGATTTTAATTTTTTGTCTCTTAGAATTATTATGATTAGAATTTTTGTACAACGGAAATGGTTTATAAAATTTTATGTCATTACTCTTGGAGGAGATTAAAGTTTGAAGACCGTAATTTATTTTTCCCAAAAGTTAAATTTAATTTAAAGATTGAAATTTTGATTGTGTGGAAAATTTCAATTTAATTAGGATTAAAAATAATTTTTGGAGATCCTAATGGGTAAATTGAAGTATGGCGTGAAAATCGAGGACCAACCCCTCGGGATGGACCATCAGCTGTGATAGGGCTGCAGCCCTTGCCCTCAGGCAGGATGGGGCTGCGATAGTCCCTGCCCATGGCTGCACCACCCATGGTCGCAGGCTCTGCCTGCAACCCCCAAGGGCTGGCCGCAGCCCTGGGCTGCAACCCATGACTGCAAGCGACGCCTGCATCCTAGCCGGCTGCTGCACCCACCCGGGCGTGTAGCCTACTGGCTGCTGTGCCCAGCCCAGGCATGCAGCCTGGGGTTGCAGGGTTGGCTTGTAGCCCAGCATGGCTGCACATGGTATGGCCATGGGTTACCAGCCCCCCCCCCCCCCGGGGGTTGGGGGTTACCCACGGCGGCTGCCGGCCTTTGGGGGCCGATGGATCGAAAATCGAAAAATTTTGATTTTTAAATTTGAGATTTAATTTTAAATCATGTTTAAAAATATATAATTTTAAATTTTAAATTTTTGGAAATTACATATTATTACACATGATATTTAAAATTGTTTAAAATTTGAATTTGAAATTTAAATTTAAAATTAGAATTTGGAATTTAAATTTGAAATTTAAATTTTGGGATTTAAATTTTAAATGATTCAAGGGATGAGAAACAAATGGAGAGGCTACATAAAGATGGATACAAGAAGATGGAACAAAATTCAAGACCCAGAGAATGCTTTGAATGGAATTTTGTAATATTTATTTTCTTTGTTCTAGGATGGAACCATGACTTGGTTATTCTGTCAATTATTTTTTGTGATATGTCATGGATGTATAAATATGTATTGATGGATGTTTTATATGCATATTTGACAACATGTCATATAGAATAGGTGAGTGCCACTCATACTGTATTGATCATATATATTTGTCAAAACTTGCATGTTTTTTAAAATATTGAGTGGGAGAGGGTTTTAAAAAAAACCCACGGCCTCCATTGTTGATCCATATGTGAAAGCATGGTAACGCCTTGCATCAGTTCTGCCCTGACCACACCCCTCGATAGGTATTTACCGCCGGTGGTATACTAGGTTGGATCTCCTATGTGGAAAACATGTTCATGCACGATCCTATTCATGACCACCCCTCGGTGGCTTGGTAGGACGTGGATTAGGCTACGTAAACAATGGTTATACACGCAAGACTCGTTTAGTTATTAATCTTCCCTAGAAGTTCTGTTAACTAAACTGGTAGCCAAAATGAGCGGTTATTAATATATGTCTTAACCTTAGAGGATTTAAGGCAACATATATTAATTGGACGGGGTTCATGTTCTGGCTATTTGTCTCATGACTACCCCTCAGTGGCTTAGGGAAATAGGTGCTGAGAATTGCCATTGCAATGCTACATGTTTTCCAAGTTTCATGTAGGAACATACTTGTATGTTTTATTTGCTAAAATATGTGTATATTTGCTTGGGCTTTGTAATAATGTCTAGTATAATTTTATTTCCGTTCAAAATGTCACCGACACCCCTCATTTCAATACTTACTGAAAATAAGCTAAATGGTGATAATTATAAAGACTGGAAAAGAAATCTACTGATAGTTCTCAGTTGCGAGAGACACAAGTTCGTGCTGGATGAACCATGCCCACTTTGGCCCAAACCTGACACACCGCTTGAGGAGGTTCCGGTTGCCTATACTCATTGGAGAGAATCCAATGAGATAGCTCGATGTTACATTCTGGCTAGCATGATGAGTGCTTTACAAAAGTAGCATGAGACTTACCAAGTTGCTAAAGAGATCATGGAAAATCTGGAGGACATGTTTGGAGGCCAAGAAAAATTAGCTCCACAGTCTGCTCTAACCAGCATTATGAACTCTAAGCAGAAGGCAGGTACTCTGGTGAAGGACCATATGATCACTCTAATGGTATTCTTTGCTGAGGCTGTCAAAAATGGCTCTGAGTTGGACTACAACACCCAGATCAAGATGGTGTTCAAAACTCTGTCAAAAAATTTTGTGGGGTTTAATGTCGCATACAATCTGGCGATAAGGGAGTTAGGACTCACTGAGCTCATGAAGCAACTCCAAGCTTATGAGCGGATAATCAGGGATAGGGATGTGGTCCATCCCAAAAGAGAGGCCAATTTGGCAGAATCTTCCAAACCCTCACAGAAGCGGAAGAGGCCAAATCAGAAGTAAGCAGCTTCCAATTCTTTTAATCCTCCTATCTCGGATGGGAAGAAGAAGAAGAAGAACAAGAAGCCTAGGGACCCTAAAAATTCCAAGTGCTTCCACTGTGGGAAGGTAGATCACTTCAAGAAGGCTTGCCAGGAATTCCTAGTCGCCAAGGGCAAGGAAGGTAAGGAACTTCACTATTTAGAAGCGTGTTCGGTGGAAGAATCAAAAGACACTTAGGTCATTGATTCGGGCACCACTAATTATGTTTGTGTTTCTATGCAGGGGTTCGTGGAAACGAGAAGTCTACTTGATAGAAGCCTCTCATTGTAGATTGGAGATGGTAGCTTGGTGGTAGTTGAGGCAGTGGGAGACGTTTACCTTTACTTTGATGAATTAGGTTTATTTTATTAAAAGACTGTTTTTATGTTCCTAATTTTAGGAGGAACCTTATATCGGTAGCTTGTTTAATAAAGGATTCTTATTCAGTTTCTTTTAGTAAAAGAGTTGTTATTCATAGAAACAAGTCTTTTATCTATTCTAGATGGATGGATGGAAACCTATATTTGATCAAACCAAAGATGTACTCACTGCTTGACACCGAATTAATAGATAACTCTAAAAGGTTGAAAGTTTCTCACTCTAACAAGGCGTATCTTTGGCATTTAAGACTTGGTCATATTAATCAGGATAGGATTCAAAGGTTGGTGAAAGATGGTCCTCTAGAATCTATGGAAGAGGTATGTATTCCTCAATGTGAGCCTTGTCTTGAGGGAAAGAT
This sequence comes from Antiaris toxicaria, assembly GCA_035233585.1. Taxonomy (NCBI): domain Eukaryota; kingdom Viridiplantae; phylum Streptophyta; class Magnoliopsida; order Rosales; family Moraceae; genus Antiaris; species Antiaris toxicaria. The sequence goes on from CP141153.1 coordinate 52,525,772, forward strand.
GACTAAGAGGTCTTTTGGAGCTAAGGGTATTAGGGCTCAGGAACTCTTAGAAATTGTGCACACTGACGTATGTGGCCCCATGAACGTCACAGCATGAGGAGGGTTCGAGTATTATATTTCCTTTATAGATGATTACTCGAGGTATGGATATGTGTATCTGATGCATTGCAAGAGTGAAATCTTTGACAAGTTCAAAGAGTATCGTGCGGAAGTGGAAAAGCAATTAGATAAATCCATAAAGACAATTCGATCTGATCGAGGTGGCGAATACCTCTCCGATGAATTTCTAGGTTATCTTGTAGAGAAGGGATATTATCCCAATTGATTGCACCTGGTACTCCACAATAGCCGAAAAGAGAAACAGGACCTTGTTGGATATGGTACGGTCCATGATGAGTTATTAAACGCTACCGTTATCATTCCGGGGATATGCTTTACAAACGATGTGCTATATTCTGAACCAGGTTCCAAGCAAATGAATTCCCAGGACTCCATATGAATTATGGCATGGCAGGAAGCCCTCCCTTGGACATATGAGAATATGGGGCTGCCCAGCATATGTACTGGATGGGGATGCGAAGAAGTTGGAATCAAGATCGGAATTGTGCATGTTTGTAAGGTATCCTAAGGGAACTAAAGGAGGTCTATTCTATAACCCGAAGGAACAAAAAGTCATTGTTTCAACCCATGCAACATGCTTGGAGGAAAGTCACACGAATGACTGTAAGCCTCGAAGCAAAGTGGTGTTAGAAAAGTTATCAGGTGAAAGAACTGCTCCACAGGTTTCGGTCTTAGACGCAAGTCCGAATTCCGGTGAAAGACCTGCAGACGATCAACAATTTAGGGTGCCTCGTTGTAGTGGGAGGGTTTCGAAGAAACCTAATTTCTTCATGTATGATACTAAGGTATACCAAGCCGAGGCTCATGAGCATGAGGATGATCCGGTCACCTATCACGAAGCTATAAATGATGTTGATTCTAAATCTAGGAAACAGGCCATGAACAATGAGATGGATTCTATGAAATCCAACTCTGTTTGGGAACTTGTAAATCTGTCGGATGGGTTAAAACCTATTGGATGCAAGTGGGTCTACAAAAGAAAGAAGGATGCAGAAGGGAGAGTTGAAACTTTCGAAACTAGACTGGTTGTAAAGGGGTACACGTAAAAGGCTAGAATCGATTATGATGAAACCTTTTTGCCTGTTGTTATACTAAAGTCGGTCTGTATTCTTCTATCCATTACTGCGGCTCTCGATATCGAGATCTGGCAAATGGATGTCAAGACGACATTCTTAAATGGCCATCTTGAGGAATGTATCTACATGATACAGCTCGAAGGGTTCGTGACAAAAGGCCAAGAAAGGAAAGTCTACAACTTGCTTAGATCCATTTATGAATTAAAGCAAGCATCCCACTCATGGAACCAGATTTGATCAAGCAATCAAGACATTTAGTTTTGAGTAGAACGTTGATGAACCCTATATTTATAAATGTATTAAGGATGGAAAAGTGGTCTTTCTAGTACTCTATGTCGATGATATACTGCTCATTGGAAATGATGTAGGGAACTTATCATCGGTCAAGTTTTAGCTACACCAACAGTTTGACATGAAGGACTTGGGAGAAGCTAATTATGTTCTTGGCAATCCTCTCTTTAGAGATCGAAATAACAAAATAATAGTGTTATCCCAAGCTTCATACATAGATAAAATAATTGACAAATATGCAATGCAAGAGGCAAAGAAAGGTTCACAACCTTCCATTGCGGGTCTAACTCTTTCATTGGATGACTGTCCCAAGTCATCGGAAGAAAGAGAGCATATGAGTAAGGTCCCTAATGCATCCGCTGTGAGTAGCCTTATGTACACTATGCTTTGCACTCGCTCAGACATATGTTTTGCAATAGGTATGGTGAGTCGATATTCAGCGAATCCTAGAACCAAGCATTGGCAAGCAGTAAAACATATACTCAAGTATCTTAAGCGAATGAGGGATTATATGCTGGGGTATTTTGGAGGGGACCTTACACCCGTAGGATACACGGACTCAAACTTCAAGACTTGCAAGGATTCGAGGAAATCGACATCAGGATCAGAGTTCTTACTCGGAGGAGGCGCCATTGTACAGAGGAGCATGAAGCAGGGTTGCACAGCTGACTCTACTATGGAGGCTGAGTATGTGGCTGTGACTGAGGCATCTAAAGAAACGGTTTAGCTCTGTAAGTTCTTTAGAGACCTTGAGGTCATTCCGCGTGCTGACAAGCCTATCACACTTTACTGTGATAACACTGGGGTTATTGCCAACACAGGGGAATCTCGACACCACAAGAGGACCAAGCACATAGATCAGAGATATCACATTATTAGAGGGCATGTGGAGACAGGACAAGTAGATGTATGTAAGATCGCATCCGAGGACAACATTACCGATCCCTTTACTAAGACTTTGTTGGCTAGAAGCTTTGAGAGGCATGTAGAGGTGATAGGGATGCGTAACATGGCACATCTACTGGCTTAGGGCAAGTGGGAGATTGGTAGGAAATGCCCTAAGTATTAGAGACATTTTGACGTATTTATTTTGAACTGGATAATAAAATTATATATAGAGGTTATTCATTACATTACTGTTTGTCCTCATTCTATTTACATGTCAAAGTAAATGTAAGCAAATATGGCTCCCTGACTGCTTATGTTAAAACTATTAGAAAACGTTGCATGCAATTGACTTTTTGTATGTGAGAAGACAATGTTCTAAAGTAAGTGGTCTAAACTAAGGTCTATAGTCTATGGGGTTAGACCGAGCGTCTAACTCATATTAAGACTATTATGTTGTCTAAAGCCATGGTGTCGACGGTTTGTCTTGACTATCTGGAGCAAAGACTCCCAAGTAGAGACATAGATATGTTGCTTGGTGGTGACATATTAGACCGAGACTAAAGCGTGATTGATCTACGTAGTCCGCTATGAGTGGATCAATCTGCTTTTGTCGTTCATTATGCAGTAACCTTAATCCTAAGTGAATGAACTACATCATGTATATGACTTGTGTACTTTGATGTTTCAATGGCTAAAGCGTCTCAGATGTAGTAAGCTTATAGACCGATTCATTGGGTGTATGACTTGTATACGTTGAGGGGTTTGTTTACAGATATTAGACTCATAGCTCTAATAAGGAGTTAAGGCTATCCTCTTAAAGGTATTATACTGGATGTGAAAATAGACAAGACCTTGGGTCATCTCCTGGGCGGATGACTTCTTATTCACATATGGTAAATAATAATTTTCTTATTCGGTAGTATAATGAAACTTTAAGATAGCTTGATCAGTAGGATTAGACGAACTTTGACCTAAGGCTGATCATGGATATCATATGAGGGTTCTACATACATGACAAGGTCATTGGACAATAACTTGTCATAGGCTTACGTAATGCGGTATATAATTGGGAGTTCAGTTTCAGGTTTATAGTAGTGTGACTCTAAAATTAGTGATCATATGATTGAGTTGTTCGGTAAAGAATGTTGATCATATGAATTAGCGGGAGCCCGATTATATATGTCCAATTGGTCCCTCTGCTAGCTCCACATAATTCCTTAACGATTAGCAATTTGATTTAAGTTTTCTATTGGCTAGTTGATTATGCATAGATGGTGTTGACATAGGATTAGGATGGCGGACAAGATTCTCTCCGGTTGAATTTAGATTTTGTTTTGGATAATAGAGTACACAATTATTCAAACTCCAAATAAAGTTGCCATGATTTTATTTGAGATTGGATTAGAGTTGTAGAAAATTATCCATGAGAACAAGAATTTGAAATACAACTATTTGTGGATTTTGAAATTTGAAATTTGAATTTTGAATTTTGAATTTTGAATTTTGAATTTTGAATTTTGAATTTGAAACTTGAATTTGAAATTTAAATTTGAAATTCGAATTTAAAATTTGAATTTGAAATTCGAATTTGAATTTTGAATTTGAAATTTGAATTAGAAATTTGAATTTTGAAATTTGAAATTCAAATTTTGAATCACAATCCAAGTGGAATTCGAATTCTTTATGGATAATTCCACAAGGCTACAACTCGAATTTGAGTTGGATTATGAAGAGGAAAATCTTGTTCGATTCCTACTTAAATTTTGAATCCCAATTCCATCGAAAGTGGCTGAATTTTTGTCGAGGAAAATCCTCTAGGAGATTTTCGGGTTTTGTGGATAAGGATGCAGGGAAAAATTCAAGTTTGAATCCCAATTGAATTTGGATTCTCTCCTCCCTAAAGTGGATGAAATTTATTGGATAAATCCAAAGGGAATTTCGGATTTTTTTGTGGATAAGGGTGAGATAGAATTCAAGCTAGAAAATCCTATTGGGATTTTGATTTTCCTCACTTTTAATGGCTGAATCTAGTCATGATTTTGGCACTAGGGAAATTCGGTAATTATGGATAATTGAAGAGATAAAATTCAAGTTAAAATCTTGTTTAAATTTGGATTGAATAATCTCCAAGATTGGCTGAATTTTTGGTTGGGATTTGGCCCTAAAAATTTTGGATTTTGTGAGTGGATAAGAGAGAAAATCTTCTCCTAATCCAATTCGAATTCAGAGGATCATCTTATGCATGTCTATAAATAGAGGTCCTGTCACTCCAGTTTTCTCGGACCACAGACTCTTAGGTGAGCAGGCTTATTGTTGCACAACTCAACGTGACACTAAGTTCTTTAGAGATCTGGGTGGCCGGAAGAAGACTAGCAGTGCTAGCATATCGATCAAGGTTCAAAGTGCCCACACACTTAGCCACTCAGGAATTGGAGAATAGTAGAGAAGGCTAGTTGGTTGAAGCCCTCCGATCATTTTGTTCCAGCAGTTTGGCGTCCATGAGGTATGAGTTTAAATTGTTGTTGGTTTATTGTATATGGCATCATGAGATATTTAACGATCTTAAAAAATTTTTAATGTTTCGCTGCGCCACTCTGATATGTTTTTAATGATTTATTTCCTACAAATACAGGGCTGCCCGGCACATATACTGGATAGGGATGCGAAGAAGTTGGAACCAAGAATAGAATTGTGCGTGTTTGTAGGGTATTCTAAGGGAACTAAGGGAGGTCTGCTCTATAACCCGAAGGAACAAAAATTCATGTTTCAACCCATGTGACATTCTTGGAGGAAAGTCACATGAATGACTTTAAGCCTCGAAGTAAAGTGGTGCTAGAGGAGTTATCGAGTGAAAGAAATACTCCACAGGTTTCAGTCTTGGACGCAAGTTTAAGTTCCGGTGAAAGACCTGTAGACGATTAACAATTTAGGGTGCCTCATCGTAGTGGGAGGGTTTCGAAGAAGCCTAATTTTTTCATGTATGATGCTGAGGTATACCAGGCTGAGGCTCATGAGCATGAGGATGATCCAATTACTTATAATGAAGCTATAAATGGTGTTGATTCTAAATCTTGGAAATAGACTACAAATAATGAGATGGATTCTATGAAATCTAACTCTGTTTGGGAGCTTGTAGATCTATCGGATGGGATAAAACCCATTGGATTCAAGTGGGCCTACAAAAGAAAGAAGGATGCGAAAGGGCGAGTGGAAACTTTCAAAGCTAGACTAGTTGCAAAGGGGTACATACAAAAGGCTGGAATCGATTACGATGAAAACTTTTCACGTATTGCTATGCTGAAGTCTATCCGTATTCTTCTGTCCATTGCTGCGGCTCTCGATTATGAGATCTGGCAAATGGACATCAAGACGGCATTCTTGAATGGCCATCTTGAGGAATGTATCTACATGATACAGCTCGAAGGGTTCGTGGAAAAAAGCCAAGAAAGAAAAGTCTACAAGTTGCTTAGATCCATTTATAGATTGAAGCAAGCATCCCGCTCATGGAACCAGAGATTTGATCAAGCGATCAAGACATTTGGTTTTGAGTAGAACGTTGATGAACCCTGTGTTTATAAATGTATTAAGGATGGTAAAATGGTCTTTCTAGTACTCTATATTGATGATATACTGATCATTGGGAATGATGTAGGGAACTTATCATCGGTCAAGTTTTGGCTGCACCAACAGTTTGACATGAAGGACTTAGGAGAAGCTAATTATGTTCTAGGCATTTGTCTCTTCAGAGATCGAAAGAACAAAATGACATCATTATCCCAGGATTCATACATAGATAAAATAATTGACAATATGCAATGCAAGAGGCAAAGAAAGGTTCACAACCTTCCATTGCCAATCTAACTCTTTCATTGGATGACTATCCCAAGGCATCGGAAGAAATAGAGCATATGAGTAAGGTCCCTTATGCATCTGCTGTGGGTAGCCTTATGTACACTATGCTTTGCACTCACCCGGACATATGTTTTGCTGTAGGTATGGTGATTCGATATTGAGCGAACCCTGGAACCAAGCACTGGTAAGTAGTAAAACATATACTCAAGTATCTTAAGAGAACGAGGGATTATATGATGGTGTATTCTGGAGGGGACCTAACACCTATAGGATAAACAGATTCAGACTTCCAGACTTGCAAGGATTCGAGGAAATCAACATCAGGATCAGGGTTCTTACTCGGAGGAGGCACCATTGTATGGAGGAGCATGAAGCAGGGTTGCACAGCTGACTCTACGATGAAGGCTGAGTATGTGGCTGTGACTGAGGCATCTAAAGAAGCTGTTTGGATCCGCAAGTTCTTTAGAGACCTTGAAGTCATTCTAGGTGTTGACAAGCCTATCACACTTTATTGTGGTAACACTAGGGCTATTGCCAACACAAGGGAATCTCAGCACCACAAGAGGATCAAGCACATAGATTAGAGGTATCACATTATAAGTGGGCACATAGAGACAGGATAAGTGGATATATGTAAGATCGCGTCCAAGGACAACATTGACGATCCCTTTACTAAGACTTTGGTAGCTAGAAGCTTTGAGAGGCATGTAGAAGTAGTGGGGACGCGTAACATGGCACATCTACTGGCTTAGGGCAAGTGGGAGATTGTTAGGAAATGCCCTAAGCATGAGAGACATATTGATGTATTTATTTTCAACTGGATAATAAAATTATATATAGAGGTTATTCATTACATTGCTGTTTGTCCTTATTCTATCTACATGTTAAAGTAAATGTAAGCAAATATGGCTCACTGACTGCTTATGTTAAAACTGTTAAAACGTTGCATGCAATGGACTTTTATATGCGAGAAGACAATATTCTAAAGTAAGCAGTCTAAACTAAGGTCTGTAGTCTATGGGGTTAGATCGAGCATCTAACTCGTGTTAAGACTATTATGTTGTCTAAAGCCATGGTGGTGATGGTTTGTCTTAACTGTCTAGAGCATAGACTCATAAGTAGAGACATAGATATGTTGCTTGGCGGTGACATATTAGACCGGGACTAAAGTGTAATTGAGTTATGTGGTCCACTATGAGTGGAACAATCTGTTTTTGACGTTCATTATGCAATAACCTTAATCCTGAGTAAATGAACTACTTCATGTATATGACTTGTGTACTTTGATGTTCTAATGGCTAAAGCGTCTCAGAGGTAGTAAGCTTATAGGCCGGTTCGTTGGGTGCATGACTTGTATATGATGAAAGGATTGTTTACAGATATCGGAATCGTAGCTCCAAGGAGTTAAATGTATCTTCTTAAAGGCATTATACTGGATGTGAAAATGGACAAGGCCTTGGGTCATCTGTTGGGCAGATGACTTCTTATTCACATATGGTGAATAATCATTTTCTTATTCGGTAGTATAATGGAACTTTAAGATAGCCTGATCAGTCGGATTGAATAGACTTTGTCCTAAGGCTGATCATGGATATCATATGAGGGTTTTGTATATATGACAAGGTCATTAGACAGTAGCTCATCATAGGCTTACGTAATACGGTATATAATTGGCAGTTCAGTTTCAAGTTTATATTGGTGTGACTCTAAAATTAGTGATCATATGATTGAGTTGTACGGTACAGAATGATGATCATATGGATTCACGGGAGCCCGATTATATATGTCCAATTGGTCCCTCTACTAGCTCCACATAATTCCTTAATGGTTGGCAAATTGATTTGTGTATGCTTATTGTCTAGTTGATTATGCATGGATGGTGTTTATATAGGATTAGGATGGTGAACAAGATTCTCTCTAGTTGAATTCGATTTTTGTTTTGGATAATAGAGTACACAATTATTTGAACTCCAAATAAAGTTGCCATGATTTTATTTGAGATTAGATTGGAGTTGTAGAAAATTGTCCATGAGAATGAAAATTTGAAATACAACTTTTTGTGGATTTTGAAATTCGAATTTTAAAATTTGAAATTTAAATTTTGAATTTAAAATTTGAATTCAAAATTTAAATTTGAAATTCGAATTTGACATTTGACTTTGAAATTTGAATTTGAAATTTGAATTTGAAATTTAAATTTGAAATTTGAATTTGAAGTTTGAATTTTGAAATTTAAACTTTGAAATTTGAAATTCAAATTTTGAATCGCAATCCATATATGATTCGAATTTTTTATGGATTATTCACAAGAGAAAATTCAGTTTTGATTTGGATAAAGGAGAGGAAAATATTATTTGAATCCTACTTGAATTTTAAATCCTAATTCTAACAAAAGTGGCCGAAAATTAGTTGAGGAAAATCCTCCTAGATAATTCAGTTTTTGTGGATAAGGATGTAGAGAAAAATTCAAGTTTGAATCCCAGTTGAATTTAGATTCTCTCCTCCCCAGATTGGCCGAAATTTTGAGGAAATTCTCAAGGGGATTTTCGATTTTTTAATTGGATAAGGATGAGATAAAATTCAAGCTAGAAAATTCTATTTGGATTTTGATTCTCCTCACACTTTTGTAGGAAAATAAACCGGTAAAAACGTATCAGAGTGGCGCAACGGAACAATAAAAATTTTTAGAACGTTAAATATCTCATGATGCCATATACAATAAATCAACAACAATTAAAACTCATACCTCAAGGACGCCAATATGTAGGAGGAGAATGACCGGAGGCTTCAACCAACTAGCCTTCTCTACTATTCTCCAATTCCCGAATGGCTGAGTGTGTGGGCACTCTGAACCTCGATCGGTATGCTAGCACTGCTAGTCTTCTTCCGACCACCCAGATCTCTAAAGAACTTTATTGTCACGATGAGCTGTGCAACAATAAGCCTGCTCATCTGAGAGTCTGTGGTCTGAGAGAACTGGAGTGGCAGGACCTCTATTTATAGACCTGCATGAGGTGAATCTCTGAATTTGAATTGGATTAGGAAAAGATATTTTCCCTTATCCAAACCCATAAAATCCGAATTTTTCCAAGGGATAATCTCCACTAAAAATTCAGTTTTCTTAGGATAGATCCAATCCAAATCTCAACAAGATTTTAACTAGAATCTTATCTCCCTTTTTCAACCAAAAAATCCGAAATTCACAAGGAGAAAATCCTCCAAAAGATTTCGGCCATTATGGATAAGGGAGAATCAAAATTCCACTAGGATTTTCAAGCTAAATCTCATCTCAACCTTATCCAAAAAATAACCGAATTCTCCTTGGATTTAGGCTCCAAAATTTCGGCCACTTTTAGGGAAGAAGAGAATCCAAATTCAACTAGGATTCAAGCTTGAATTTACCCTTGAATCTAATCCACAAAATCCGAAATTTTCATGAGCATTATCCTCAAAAATTTCGTCCCTTATTTGTTGGGATTTGGATTCAAAATTCAAGTAGGATTCTAACAAGATTATCCTCTCCAAATCCAACTCAAATTCGAATTTCAAACCTTGTGGATTTTCCACAACAAATTCGAATCCTACTTGGACTGTGATTCAAAATTTGAATTTCAAATTTCAAATTCAAATTTCAAATTTCAAATTTCAAATTTCAAATTTAAATTTCAAATTCAAATTTCAAATTCGAATTTCAAATTCAAATTTCAAATTCAAATTTCAAATTCAAAATTCAAATTTCAAATTTCAAAATTCAAATTTCAAATTTCAAAATTCAAATTTCAAATTCCACAAAACGGTTGTGTTTCATATTCTTGTTCTCATGGATAATTTTCTACAACTCCAATCCAATCTCAAATAAAATCATGGCAACTTTATTTGGAGTTCGAATAATTGTGTACTCTATTATCCAAAACAAAAACTGAATCCAACCGGAGAGAATCTTGTCTACCATCCTAATCCTGTGTCATCACCATCCATGCATAATAAACTAGCCAATAGCATACACAAATCAATTTGCCAAACGTTAAGGAATTATGTGGAGCTAGTAGAGGGACTGATTGGACATATATAATCGGGCTCCCGTGATTCCATATGATCATCATTCTGTACCGAACAACTCAATCATATGATCACTAATTTCAGAGTCACACCACTATAAACCTGAAACTGAACTCCCAATTATATACCGTATTACGTAAGCCTGTGACGAGCTACCATCCAATGACCTTGTCATATATGCAAAACCCTCATATGATATCCATGATCAGCCTTAGGTCAAAGTCCGTTTAATCCTACTGATCAGGCTATCTTAAAGTTCCATTATACTACCGAATCTAGAAAAATGATTATTCACCATATGTGAATAAGAAGTCATCCGCCCAGCAGACGACCCAAGGCCTTGTCCATTTTCACATTCAGTATAATGCCTTTAAGAGGATACCTTTAACTCCTCAGAGCTATGATTCCGATATCTGCAAACAAACCCTTCATCGTATACAAGTCATGCACCCAACGAACCGGTCTATAAGCTTACTACCCTCTGAGACGCTTTAGCCATTGGAACATCAAAGTACACAAGTCATATACATGAAGAAGTTCATTTACTCAGGATTAAGGTTATTACATAATGAACGTCAAAAGCAGATTGATCCACTCATAGCGGACTACGTAGATCAATCACGCTTTAGTCCCGGTCTAATATGTCACCACCAAGCAACATATCCATGTCTCTACTTGGGAGTCCAGCTCCAGACAGTCAAGACAGACCGTCCCCTCTAAGGCTTTAGACAACATAATAGTCTTAACATGAGTTAGATGCTCGGTCTAACCCCATAGACTACAGACCATAGTTTAGACTGCTAACTTTAGAACATTGTCTTCTCGCATACAAAAATCCATTGCATGCAACGTTCTAACAGTTTTAACACAAGCAGTCAGTGAGCCATATTTACTTACATTTACTTTAACATGTAAATAAGACGAGGACAGATAGCAATGTAATGAATAACCTCTAAGTATAATTTTATTATCCAGTTCAAAATGAATACATCAAAATGTCTCTAATACTTAGGGCATTTCCTAACATTCTCCCACTTGCCCTAAGCCAGCAGATGTGCCATGTTACGCATCCCCATCGCCTCTACATGCCTCTCAAAGCTTCTAGCTACCAAAGTCTTAGTAAAGGGATCAGCGATGTTGTCCTCGGACGTGATCTTACATACATCCACTTGTCCTGTCTCCACATGCCCTCTAATTATGTTATACCTCCGATCGATGTGCTTGGTCCTCTTGTGGTGCCGAGATTCCCTTGTGTTGGCAATAGCCCCTGTATTATCACAGTAAAGTGTGATAGGCTTGTCAACACCCGGAATGACCTCAAGGTCTCTAAAGAACTTGCGGAGCCAAACCGCTTCTTTAGATGCCTCAGCCGCAGCCACATACTCAGCCTCCATAGTAGAGTCAGCTGTGCAGCCCTGCTTCACGCTCCTCCACACAATGGCGCCTCCTCCGAGCAAAAACACTGATCCAGATGTCGATTTCCTCGAATCCTTACAGGTCTGGAAGTCTGAGTCCGTGTATCCTACGGGTGTTAGGTCCCCTCCAGAATACACTAGCATATAATCCCTCGTTCTCTTAAGATACTTGAGTATATGCTTTACTGCTTGCCAGTGCTTGGTTCCAGGATTCGCTTGATATCGACTCACCATACCTACTGCAAAACATATGTCCGGGCGAGTGCAAAGCATAGCGTACATAAGGCTACCCACAGCGGATGCATAAGGGACCTTACTCATACGCTCTCTTTCTTCCAATGTCTTGGGACAGTCATCCAATGAAAGAGTTAGACCGGCAATAGAAGGTTGTGAGCCTTTCTTTGCCTCTAGCATTGCATATTTGTCAATTATTTTATCTATGTATGAAGCTTGGGATAATGCTATCATTTTGTTCTTTCGATCTCTGAAGAGACGAATGCCTAGAACATAATTAGCTTCTCCCAAGTCCTTCATGTCAAACTGTTGGTGTAGCCAAAGCTTGACCGATGATAAGTTCCCTACATCATTCCCAATGAGTAGTATATCATCGACATAGAGTATCAGAAAGACCACTTTTCCATCCTTAATACGTTTATAAACACAAGGTTCATCAACGTTCTGCTCAAAACCAAATGTCTTAATCGCTTAATCAAACCTCTGGTTCCATGAGCGGGATGCCTGCTTTAATCCATAAATGGATCTAAGTAACTTGCAGACTTTCCTATCCTGGCCTTTTGCTACGAACCCTTCAGGCTGTATCATATAGATACACTCTTCAAGATGGCCATTCAAGAATGCCGTCTTGACATCCATTTGCCAGATCTCGTAATCGAGAGCCGCAGCAATGGACAGAAGAATACGGATAGACTTCAGCATAGCAACAGGCGAAAAGGTTTCCTCGTAATCGATTCCAGCCTTTTGCATGTATCCCTTTGCAACCAGTCTAGCTTTGAAAGTTTCCACTCTCCCTTCCGCATCCTTCTTTCTTTTGTAGACCCATTTGCATCCAATGGGTTTTATCCCATCCGGCAAATCTACAAGTTCCCAAACAGAGTTGGATTTCATAGAATCCATCTCATTATTCATAGCCTGTTTCCAAGATCTAGAATCAACATCCTTTATAGCTTCATCATATGTGACCGGATCTTCCTCATGCTCATGAGCCTCGGCCTGGTATACCTCAGCATCATACATAAAGAAATTAGGTTTCTTAGAAACCCTCCCACTACGATGAGGCACCCTAAATTGTTGATCGTCTGCAGGTCTTTCACTGGAACTCGGACTTGCGTCCAAGACCGAAATCTGTGGAGCAGTTCTTTCACCCGATAACTCCTCTAGCACCACTTTGCTTCGAGGCTTAAAGTCATTCATGTGACTTTCCTCCAAGAATGTCGCATGGGTTGAGACAATGACCTTTTGTTCCTTCGGGTTATAGAACAGACCTCCTTTAGTTCCTTTTGGATACCCTACAAACATGCACAATTCTGATCTTGGTTCCAACTTCTTCGCATCCCCATCCAGTACATGTGCCGGGCAGCCCCATATTCTCATATGTCCAAGGGAGGGCTTCCTGCCACGCCACAATTCATACGGAGTTCTAGGAATTGATTTGCTCGGAACCTGGTTCAGAATATAGCACGCCGTTTGTAAAGCATGTCCACAAAATGATAATGGCAGCGTTGAGTAACTCATCATGGACCGTACCATATCCAATAAGGTCCTGTTTCTCCTTTCGGCTACACCATTCTGTTGTGGAGTACCAGGTGCAGTCAATTGGGATAATATCCCATTCTCTACAAGATGTCCTAGAAATTCATCGGAGAGGTATTCGCCACCTCGATCAGATCGAAGTGTCTTTATGGATTTATCCAATTGCTTTTCCACTTCCGCACGATATTCTTTGAACTTGTCAAAGGTTTCGCTCTTGCGGTGCATCAGATACACATATCCATACCTCGAGTAATCATCTATGAAAGAGACATAGTACTCGAACCCTCCTCGTGCTGTGACGTTCATGGGGCCACATACGTCAGTGTGCACAATTTCTAAGAGCTCCTGTGCCCTTGTACCCTTAGCTCCAAAAGACCTCTTAGTCATCTTACCCTCTAGACAAGACTCACATTGGGGAAGTCGTACCTCCTCCAGAGATTCCAGAGGACCGTCTTTCACCAATCTTTGAATCCTATCCTGATTAATATGACCAAGTCTTAAATGCCAAAGATACGCCTTGTTAGAGTGAGAAACTTTCAACCTTTTAGAGTTATCAATTAATTCAGTGTCAAGCAGTGAGTACATCTTTGGTCTGATCAAATATAGGTTTCCATCCATCCATCCAGAACAGATAAAAGACTTATTTCTACGAATATCAACTCTTTTACTAAAAGAAACTGAATAAGAATCCTTTATTAAACAAGCTACCGATATAAGGTTCCTCCTAAAATTAGGAACATAAAAACAGTCTTTCAATAAAATAAACCTAAATTGATCAAAATAAAGATGAACGTCTCCCACTGCCTCAGCCACCACAAAGCTACCATCTCCAGTCCGCAACGAGAGGCTCCTATCATGTAGACTTCTCGTTTCCACGAACCCCTGCATAGAAACACAAACATGATTAGTGGCGCCCGAATCAATGACCCATGTGTCTTTCGATTCTTCCACCAAACACGCTTCTAAGTAATGAAGTTCCTTACCTTCCTTGCCCTTGGAGGCTAGGAATTCCCGGCAAGCCTTCTTGAAGTGACCTACCTTCCCACAGTGGAAGCATTTGGACTTTTTAGGGTCCTTTGGCTTCTTGTTCTTCTTCTTCTTCTTCCCGTCCGAGACAGGAGGATTAGAAGAACTGGAAGCCACTTGCTTCTTATTTGGCCTCTTCCTCTTCCGTGAGGGATTGGAAGATTCCGCCAAATTGGCCTCTCCTTTAGGTCGGACCACATCTTCATCCCTGATCATCCGCTCATAAGCCTGTAGTTGATTCATGAGCTCGGTAAGTCCTAACTCCTTTGTCGCCAGATTGTATGCGGCCTTAAACCCCACAAAATCTTTAGATAGAGTCTTGAACACCATCTCGATCTGGGTGTTGTAGTCTAACTCAGCACCATTTTCAGCAGCCTCAGCGAAGAATCCCATTAGAGTGATCATATGGTCCTTCACAGGAGCACCAGCCTTTTGCTTGGAGTTCATAATGCTGGTGATAGCGGACTGTCGAGCCAATTTTTCTTGGCCTCCGAACATGTCCTCCAGATTTTTCATGATCTCCCCAGCAACTTGATAAGTCTCATGCTGCTTTTTTAAAGCACTCGTCATGCTAGCAAGGATGTAGCATCGAGCTATCTCATTGGATTCTCTCCAACGATTATAGGCAACCGGGACCTCCTCAAGTGGTGTGTCAGGTTTGGGCCCAGGTGGGCATGGTTCGTCCAGTACAAACTTGTGTCTCTCGCAGCTGAGAACTATTAATAGATTTCTTTTCCAATCTTTATAATTGTCGCCATTCAACTTATTTTCAGTAAGTATCGAAATGAGGGGTGTCGGTGACATTTTGAACTGAAATAAAATTATACTAGACATCATTACAAAGCCCAAGCAAATATGTAGATAATTTAGCAAATAAAACATACAAGTATGTTCCTACATGAAACTTGAAAAAAAAATGTAGCATTGCAATGGTAATTCTCAGCACCTATTGCCTCAAGCCACCGAGGGGTGGTCATGAGAACAAATAGCCGGAACATGGACCCCGTCCAATTAATATATGTTACCTTAAATCCTCCAAGGTTAAGACATATATTAATAACCGCTTATTTGGCCACCAGTTTAGTTAACAGAGCTTCTAGGGAAGGTTAATAACTAAACGAGTCTTGAGTGTATAACCATTGTTTACGTAACCCGATCCACGTCCTACCAAGCCACCGAGGGGTGGTCATGAATAGGATCGCACCCGAACACGTTTTCCACATAGGAGATCCAATCTAGTATACCGGCGGCGGTAAACACCTACCGAGGGGTGTGGTCAGGTCGGAACTGACGCGAGGCGTTACCATGCTTTCACATATGGATCAACAATGGAGGCCGTGGGTTTTGTTTGAAACCCTCTCCCACTCAATATTTTGAAAAACATGCAAGTTTTGACAAATTATGTATGATCAATATAGTATGAGCGGCACTCACCTATCCTATATGACATGTTATCAAATATGCATACAAAACATCCATCAATACATATTTATACATCCATGACATATCACAGAAAAAATAATTGACAGAATAACCAAGCTATGGTTCCATCCTAGAACAAAGAAAATAAAGATTACAAAATTCCCTCCAAAGCATTCTTTGGGTCTTGAATTCTGTTCCGTCTTCTTGTATCCTTCTTTATGAAGCCTCTCCATTTATTTCTCATCCAAAGAATTATTTAAAATTTAAATCTCCCAAAAATTTAAATTTCAAATTCAAACTCCAAATTCGAATTTCAAATTTAAATTTCTAATTCAAATTTTAAACAATTTTAATCATCATGTGTAATAATATGTAATTTCAAAAATTTCAAATTTTTAATTACATATTTTTAAACATGATTTAAAATTAAATCTCAAATTTAAAAATCAAAATTTTCAAATTTTGGACCGCCGCACCGCCGCCCGTGAAGGCGGCAGCCGCCGTGGGCAGCCACCAACCCCGGAGGGGCTGGCAGCCCACGGCTGCTCCTTGTGTAACCCTGCCGGGCTGCAGGCCAAGCCTGCAGCACCAGGCTGCACGCCCTGGCTGGGCGCAGCAGCCGGCAGGCTGCAGGCAGCGCCTGTAGCCAGTGGCTGCACGCCCAGGCTGCGGCCAGCCTTGGGCAGGCTGCGCCACCCTCGGCTGCAGGCCAAGCCTGCGGCCGTGGGTGATGCTTGCCTGCATAGGGGCTGCCGCAGCCCCATCCTGCCCGAGGGCAGGGGCTGCAGCCCCACCAAGGCCCGTCGGCCTATTCCGAGGGGTCGTGTCTCGATTTTCGTGCCATATTCCAATTTACCTATTAGGATCTCCAAAAATTAATTTGAATCCCAATTAAATTGAAATTTTCCACACAATCAAAATTTCAACCTTTAAATCAAATTTAACTTTTGGAAAAAATAAATTACGGTCTTCAATCTTCAATCTCCTCCAAGAATAATTACATAAAAAATTCTAAACCGTTTCCGGTGTACAAAAAATTCTAACCATAAATATTCTAAGAGACAAAAATTAAAATCCATGGGAAAAACACAGTGTTAATAAACTGCTCCCATGGTTACAAAAAAATTCCTAGATACAATTTTTCTAAATTCTAAGGAACCATAACCGGTATAAACAAGCATGCTTATAATAATTCAAAAAATTAAAATAACCACATACTTTATACATAATATATGATAACAACATAAAGGAACCCTAGAATGCCACTCTCTAAATATCAAATCCATACATAAATAAAAAGACTAAGTAATTGTCTAATTTATGTACATGGCATAGTCATGAGATGGCTCTGATACCAATTGTAGGAAAATAAACCGGTAAAAACGTATCAGAGTGGCGCAGCGGAACAATAAAAATTTTTAGAACGTTAAATATCTCATGATGCCATATACAATAAATCAACAACAATTAAAACTCATACCTCAAGGACGCCAATATGTAGGAGGAGAATGACCGGAGGCTTCAACCAACTAGCCTTCTCTACTATTCTCCAATTCCCGAATGGCTGAGTGTGTGGGCACTCTGAACCTCGATCGGTATGCTAGCACTGCTAGTCTTCTTCCGACCACCCAGATCTCTAAAGAACTTTATTGTCACGATGAGCTGTGCAACAATAAGCCTTCTCACCTGAGAGTCTGTGGTCTGAGAGAACTGGAGTGGCAGGACCTCTATTTATAGACCTGCATGAGGTGAATCTCTGAATTTGAATTGGATTAGGAAAAGATATTTTCCCTTATCCAAACCCATAAAATCCGAATTTTTCCAAGGGATAATCTCCACTAAAAATTCAGTTTTCTTAGGATAGATCCAATCCAAATCACAACAAGATTTTAACTAGAATCTTATCTCCCTTTTTCAACCAAAAAATCCGAAATTCACAAGGAGAAAATCCTCCAAAAGATTTCGGCCATTATGGATAAGGGAGAATCAAAATTCCACTAGGATTTTCAAGCTAAATCTCATCTCAACCTTATCCAAAAAATAACCGAATTCTCCTTGGATTTAGGCTCCAAAATTTCGGCCACTTTTAGGGAAGAAGAGAATCCAAATTCAACTAGGATTCAAGCTTGAATTTACCCTTGAATCTAATCCACAAAATCCGAAATTTTCATGAGCATTATCCTCAAAAATTTCGTCCCTTATTTGTTGGGATTTGGATTCAAAATTCAAGTAGGATTCTAACAAGATTATCCTCTCCAAATCCAACTCAAATTCGAATTTCAAACCTTGTGGATTTTCCACAACAAATTCGAATCCTACTTGGACTGTGATTCAAAATTTGAATTTCAAATTTCAAATTCAAATTTCAAATTCAAATTTCAAATTTCAAATTTCAAATTTCAAATTTAAATTTCAAATTCAAATTTCAAATTCGAATTTCAAATTCAAATTTCAAATTCAAATTTCAAATTCAAAATTCAAATTTCAAATTTCAAAATTCAAATTTCAAATTTCAAAATTCAAATTTCAAATTCCACAAAACGGTTGTGTTTCATATTCTTGTTCTCATGGATAATTTTCTACAACTCCAATCCAATCTCAAATAAAATCATGGCAACTTTATTTGGAGTTCGAATAATTGTGTACTCTATTATCCAAAACAAAAACTGAATCCAACCGGAGAGAATCTTGTCTACCATCCTAATCCTGTGTCATCACCATCCATGCATAATAAACTAGCCAATAGCATACACAAATCAATTTGCCAAACGTTAAGGAATTATGTGGAGCTAGTAGAGGGACTGATTGGACATATATAATCGGGCTCCCGTGATTCCATATGATCATCATTCTGTACCGAACAACTTAATCATATGATCACTAATTTCAGAGTCACACCACTATAAACCTGAAACTGAACTCCCAATTATATACCGTATTACGTAAGCCTGTGACGAGCTACCATCCAATGACCTTGTCATATATGCAAAACCCTCATATGATATCCATGATCAGCCTTAGGTCAAAGTCTGTTTAATCCTACTGATCAGGCTATCTTAAAGTTCCATTATACTACCGAATCTAGAAAAATGATTATTCACCATATGTGAATAAGAAGTCATCCGCCCAGCAGACGACCCAAGGCCTTGTCCATTTTCACATTCAGTATAATGCCTTTAAGAGGATACCTTTAACTCCTCAGAGCTATGATTCCGATATCTGCAAACAAACCCTTCATCGTATACAAGTCATGCACCCAACGAACCGGTCTATAAGCTTACTACCCTCTGAGACGCTTTAGCCATTGGAACATCAAAGTACACAAGTCATATACATGAAGAAGTTCATTTACTCAGGATTAAGGTTATTACATAATGAACGTCAAAAGCAGATTGATCCACTCATAGCGGACTACGTAGATCAATCACGCTTTAGTCCCGGTCTAATATGTCACCACCAAGCAACATATCCATGTCTCTACTTGGGAGTCCAGCTCCAGACAGTCAAGACAGACCGTCCCCTCTAAGGCTTTAGACAACATAATAGTCTTAACATGAGTTAGATGCTCGGTCTAACCCCATAGACTACAGACCATAGTTTAGACTGCTAACTTTAGAACATTGTCTTCTCGCATACAAAAATCCATTGCATGCAACGTTCTAACAGTTTTAACACAAGCAGTCAGTGAGCCATATTTACTTACATTTACTTTAACATGTAAATAAGACGAGGACAGATAGCAATGTAATGAATAACCTCTAAGTATAATTTTATTATCCAGTTCAAAATGAATACATCAAAATGTCTCTAATACTTAGGGCATTTCCTAACAAATTTAATGGACGAATCTAGACAGGTTTATGGCCTTAGGAAATTCTGTTTTTGTTAATAAGTGAGGAGATAAAATTCAAGTAAAAATCTTGTTTGAATTTGGAAAGCAAAGATCCCAAAATGGCCGAAATCTTTTGATGGTTATTGGCCCTGGAAATTTCAGATTTTCGGTTGTGGATAGGGGAGAAAATCTTCTCATAATCCAATTTGAATTCAGAGAATCACCTCATGTAAGTCTATAAATAGATGTCCTGCCACTCCAATTCTCTCAGACCACAGACTCTTAGGTGAGCAAGCTTATTGTTGCACAACTCACCGTGACAATAAGTTCTTTAGAGATCTGGGTGGTCAGAAAAGGACTAGTAGTGATAGCATACCGATTGAGGAACCGAGTGCCCACATACTCTGCCATTCGGGAATTGGAGAATAGTAGAGAAGGCTAGTTGGTTGAAGCCCTCCAGTCATGCTCCTCCTACAGTTGGTGTCCTCTTGAGGTATGAGTTTTATTATTGTTAGTTTATTGTATATGGGATCATGAGATATTTAACAATCTTGAAAAATTTTTATTATTCTGCTGTGCCACTCTGATGCGTTTTTACCGATTTTATTCCTATACTTCAGCCAAAACTTGCACTTGGAGAACTTAGCATATAGCTGATAGTCCTGTAGCTTGTGTAAGACGGTCCTCAGGTGCTCTTCATGCTCTTCTTTCATCTTAGAATATATAAGTATGTCATCGATGAACACAATGACAAACTTATCTAAGAGTTCCTTGAACACACGGTTCATCAGGTCCATGAAGGCTGCTGGGGCATTAGTTAGTTTGAACGACGTAATGAGGAAATCGTAGTATCCATACCACGTTCAAAAAGCTATCTTGGGTACATCCTCATTCCTAATTCGTAACTGATGGTACCCGGAATGCAGGTCTATTTTCGAGAATACTGTAGCACCTCGAAGCTGATCGAATAGATCATCGATCCATGGCAACAGATACTTTTTTTTTATCATGATCTTGTTCAGTTCTTGTAGTCTATGCACATCCTTAGCATTTCATCCTTCTTCTTCACGAACAGAACAGGTGCTCCCCAAGGTGAACAGCTTTGTCGGATGAAACTCGTGTCAATCAGTACCTTTAGCTGGGTTTGGAGTTCCTTTAGTTCTATAGGGCTATTCGATATAGGGTCTTGGAGATGGGGGCTGATCCTGTTAAAAGCTCAATCTCGAATGATATTTCACGCTCTAGCAAAAGCCCTGGAATATCCTCTGGAAATACCTGCATGAACTGTCTAATCATCGGCATGCTGTTCGGTCCTATCACTGCTTCTTGAGTTTTGTCCACTACGTGTGTTAGGAAGCCGATGCATTCGTTGGACAGTAACTTGTGGACCTTCATTGTCAAAATCATCGTCTTTGGCTGTTTTAGTGACAAACCCTTGTAGATAAACTTCTTGTTTCTAATCAATTCAAAAGTAACCTCCCGCCTTTGACAATTTATGACGGAGTTGTACTTTGTGAGGAAGTCCATCCCCACAATTACATCATAGTCATACATGTCGAGGATGATCAGGTTGATACTTAACTCTCACCCACAGATAACTACTGGCATATGACGTATTCAGTAATTAGACAACAAAACTTCTCCTGAGGGAATAGTAGTTTGAAAAGTTTGTTCCATCCTATCTACATTCTTGTCTATCTTCCTAACAAACTCTAATGATGCGAATGAATGTGTAGCTCCAGAAGCAAATAAAACTAGGGCAACTGAGTTGGCGATAGAAAGCTGACCTGTCACCACGGTCGAAGTTCCAGCTTCTGCATTATCTCTGGTGAAGGCATAGATTCTTCCTAGAGCGTCTGGTGCCTCTAATCTGCCCTGAGCGATCAAAGGACCTTCAATCCTGGTCTGGGCAGCGTGCAGTTGACCGCTAGTGGTGCTGGCTTGGCTTTACTGATTTTATGAGTTGAAGTGGCAATTCTTGGCATAGTGGCCTTCCTTGCCACATATGTAGCAGCCACTGGTTCCTTGTTTGCACTTTCCTAGATGATTTCGTCCACACTTTGGGCATGACGAGTGTTGATTGCCATCCCCCCCTGGTTGTTCTTTTTTTGGGGGAAATTCCTCTGTGGACCTTGATTGCTTGGATTCCCTTTCCACTTATAATTATTGTGGGAATGCCTGTTATGCTGGTTGGTCCCTATATTCTGCCCCCTATGTTGTGATTCAGGGTTCTGCCTCCCCTTAGTTTGCTTAGTCTATGTCTTTTCCTCTCTTCTAGCCATAAAAATTTAAGCTTTTCGTTCCTTGTCCTAAGCCAACCAGTATTCAGCTCGGATTACTCTACTAATGCATTCTGCCACTGTTGCGGGCCCACGGCTACCGCTACAGACTTGGATGGCGATATCTATCCTGAACATCTTCAGCGTCCATCTGACTCTTTCCTTCTCGGTGGGCACTAGGTCAAGGTAGAGTCGGGCTAACTGATCGAATTTTCTGACCACCTCCATCACGGTCATACTGTCTTGGCACAGATTATTGAATTCATCCTACTGCGCCGCTAGTGTCTCTTCGTTAAAGTACATTTTATTGAACTTTTCTATAAACTCTGACCAGCTCATCATACTGACATCCCTCCTGATTGTGACTGTCTTCCACCATTGCCGTGCCCTCTTACGCAGGGCAAAAGATGCATACATCACATTCTCCTTATTAGCTAATCCTGTAAAATCCAAAATCATTGTGATGTCCGTCAGCCAAATCGTCAGGTTCTATGGGATTGGTGGTCCCTTCAAACTCTAGCACCTTCATGCGCTTGAACTGCTCATGTAGATCACCTTCCCTAGAGTTGGCGGAAGAACATTGGCTGTTGTGGTAGCAACCACTACTTAGGGTACTGGTGCCATCTAGACTGGAGGAGCTGTTGGCTCCCTGGGAGTGTCGGGGGCTATTGGAGCCTCTTAGACTAGCACCCCTGGTGGTTGTGGTGCCTGGGGTTGCCGATCCAATCGTTCCCTAAGCTGGGTAATTTCTTGTTGTTGGTTTAGTATCATTTCTCTCATAGCTACGAGTTATGCCATTAGTTCGTCTTCTCGTGGCTTGGTTTGACTAAGCTCTCGTTCTTACCATGTTTTCCCTATGTAACCCTATCACACAACAGGAAAAGAGGATATAAGTCTTCTAATTCCATACTTGGAAATCATATCACATGTCATTTGTTTTCTTACATAACAATCATAAGTATACATATAATATCTTTCTTTCTCTTATATTGTGAAGTTCAATACAATTGCAGCATTGGATTAGAACATCATTGGAGTGCCAGGATTCGTCCTGTACTTTCTGTCACACTATGATCATATCTGGGCCTTTGGGCAAACCTGTACTGCTTTTCATAATATATTTCACAAATATATATATACTTAAAAATATGTATAAGCTTCTAGTTCGGTGGGAGTGACGTACACTTCCCAATCCATAATCCCAACAGGGTACTTTAAGCTAAGTCTGATGGGGAAGGCTACTGCTTCCTTCAAAACATTTTCATAACCAAAATTCCTGTAGAAGGGGTTACTACTACTAGAAAGATAATCTTGATTCAGTATCAGACATCTCCTCATCATCGCTATCACTGGAGGGAACTATTCTGGGTCCTCCTCTTCATCTTTCTAGATGAAACTAGCTTCGTCATCATTGGCTATGATGACTTGGGGCTCATACATCCCCATCCATTTGTCGTCGCTAAAGTGATCGAGGATCTCCTTTCCCTCATCGTTGGGATGGACGTCAGGAAGAGTCTCGTCATCATCCTCTTCCACGTGGTGTTCGGGAGACATAGAGGCTAGTTCGAGGTTCTCCATTTGTTCCCCATTGCCCTCGGATGGCTCAGGCTGGTGTTCGGCCATGAACTCTTCGTCGACTGGTTGGCGTGCAGGGTCTACCTGGTCACCCCCCATATCTATAACTATTGCCATGCCTTGGGCTCGCATAGGGTTTCTAGGGTTGAGTGCTTCTCTCTCGGCGTCTACTATTTCCTAAGCAAGGCACCTCAGGTCTTCATGTTGCAGAGGGTAGCGAACAAGGTCCCTCACATACCACGAAGTCCCTTTCTCTAATAGGTCGGCTATCTCTATAAATGATCTGTCTAAAGGGATATAAGGTAACATGGCGTCCATAAACCTTTGAAAGTAACTTGCCATGGCCTCCCCCTCGTAGACATCCTAGATATCAAAGAGGACATGGTATCGCCTCTCGCGCATGTCATTCCATATATCTCCATTTCTGGCTATAAGGACCCCCATACTTATGTAACTTAAATTCTATATAATGAGAAATTGAGGAATGAATTTGGGTTAGTTGATGCCTTTTAGTGCAAATTCGAGGAACACAGTCAGGTACACGGCCATGTAAGAAGCCATGTGCCGATCGAACTATATAAGTGTGAGAAGCCGTGTGAGAGTACATGGTTGTGTGAGAGTAAAATGAACGTGTTTCAAGACATGGCCATGTTGAGTAAGCTCAACGAGCACATACCCATGTCCAGACAATACACACCCGTGTTGCCTTGTACACGCCTATGTTAGAACTCGTGTAGAAGACCGTATAATGAGTAAAGAGCCGCTATATAGACTCTCATAATGCCTGAAACCTAATTACTATACAATGAGTGATTAAGTTGAAAATCTAGTATATTTTGTAGTTGAATATATTAAATAGGTATGGTGCTGTTTAAATACTATTTATGTAGTGAAAGGGGCGATAGACAGTGAACCTGATCCACCCTATTATGTGTAAGAGTGTATGAGACATGTAGTGTCAGGAAACTGGTCCGGACGACAATCTCTTGACACAAGACTGACGAACAAATCACCAGAATGCTCAGACCAAACATCTGAGCACAATAGCGATAAATAGCCCTAGCAAAGGTATGGTATCGAGAAAATTGTAAGGACTGCCCTTCTCTATAACATAAATTTCATTTAATAAAGAAATTTTGGGATGATTTGATGCATTTAGTGTAAAATTTGAGGAACACGGGCACATACACAGCGTGTGAGTGGCCATGTACTACCCAGACTGTGCACGTGAAAATGGTCGAGCAACTGTACATGGCCGTATAGGTGAACACGATCAGGTACACAGCCGTGTAGGTAGCCATGTACCGTTTGTTTCGTGCATGCGCATAAGGCTGTATGAGTAAACATGGCCATGTAGGTAAACACGGTCAAGTACACGGCCATGTAAGAGACCGTGCACTGATCGGGTTATTAGAATGTCAGCAAATGTGTTGATAAACAAGGCCGTGTAGTTTAACACGCCTAGGTGCACGGCTATGTATGATGCTGTGTACCAATTGGGAAAAATAAAGTTTTTCAAGACATAACCGTGTTGAGTAACAACACGCCCGTGTAACTTGTACATGCCTGCATATAGGACCGTGTAAGATACATGTACCAATCGGGAGAATGAAATTTTTCTATGACACAACTGTGTTGAGAAAAGACATGCCCGTGTAGGTGGCCGTGTGAGAGGCTATGTAAGGAGTAGAAAACAACTAAAATGACCCTTGCAAATTATGAAGCTTAATCCCGACATAATAAGGGATTTAGTCAAAAAAATGTAGTGTAATGTTCAATGGAATAGATTAAACGGGTACAGTTCTGTTTACTTCTATCCATAAGGTGAAAAGGGGGTATTCGACAGTGAATCTGATCCACCTTATTATGTGTATAAATGTGTAAGATGTGTAGTATCAGGGAGCTGGTCCGGATGACCATTCCTGACATAAGAATGGTGAACAGATCACCCAAAAAGCTCAAACCGAATGTCTGAACAAAGCAACGATAGAAACCCTAGCAAGGATATGATATCGAGGAAACGGTTTGGTTAGCCTGTTCTCGCTGAGAGACTAACAAAAATGGACTCAACATATCCAAATTAGTCAAGAGAAACTGTGTTGGAAACGTCGCGTAAAGATGCTTCGATATGTGTGCGCAAGTACAACACAGTGTAGACACAACCACAGTATAGGATATGAGTAGTAATTAGTGTAGAATGGGCTCATAAACAATATAAACCAACTAGAAATGTGGCGGCCCGCCCCTTGTAGAGATCATACAATACTATTACAGTTGAGCTTATCGCTAACTGCGATAGATTGTACTCTCATGGGTCGCCGGCTTATCTCTCTCTCTCTTAAAATCATGTCGTTTTTGGGGAAAAATTTTTTTTTGTTTTTGTTTTTGTTTTTTTTTTTTTTTTTTTTTTTAAACCTCATGTAAAACATTTCCCACTATTTACTTTGTTGGCAAGTGCAAAGTAATTTACATATTACAGTACTTTCGTAAAATATATAATATTACAAACGACTGTTTCTTTCTTCTTTTTTTTTTTTCCTTTTTATTGCTCAGCGGAAAGACTCTGGCAGTACCATATCCCTCGCCCAGTTATCCTATTTGACACGCGTCATCCCGTCCATACATCATCTAACACCAAAAGAAACCTTTTCCCCTCTATCAATTCACGGATACGTTGTAGTAAAGAATCTAGTTCACCTAATTCAGCACCTTTACCATCCAATTTTTCAATGAGCGATCTTGCAATCCTAATCTCATCAAAAGGATCTGAGACACATACCCATATCCTTTTCTCAAAGTGAGCCTTAACCCGGTCATGCTGATAAGCAAGTTGAGCGAGGGTGGTTTTTCCAATTCCCCCCATCCCTATAATAGGGATGACATCAAAACGCCTACCATCTTGGCTGTTCTCACACAGCTTACTTGTCAAAACTTCCATTTCTCTGTCTCGACCGTGAATAGTAGATAGGTCAATGAAACTAGTAGTACTAGATCGTTTAGGTTGTTCAGTGTCTCTTGTCACAGTAAACATATATCTATCTTTCTCAACTGCTATATTGTACAATCTTTCATTTAGTGCTTTGATCTTGCTACCAATCTTACGACGCAAAACTAATTCATGGAGAAGGAAGTTAAAAACTGAAGAGGATGCTGAAGAAAGGCTTGAACGTGCCAGAGGAGTCGTGACAAGATCTTCCAGGGTTAATTTAGAAATTGTATGTTTGGGATGTGAGAAATCTTGGGCCACTCCTCTCCCACTCCTTCTCGGCAACGTTCTTTTAGGATTGGGCAATTGTCGATGCATACTTCCTGCAGAGGTGTCTTTCGGAGGAAGTCTGGTAGTGCTTTTAGTTTTGAGCAACTCCTAATTACCAAGGATTGAAGGGATGGCATTATTGATAAGCATTTATCTTCTTCTCCCGAATTAGTCCGCAGTTCCCACTTTTCCCACATATTCAGGCAATGAAACTGAAGTTGTTTCAATTTAGGGAATAATATAATTTGGTGGCTCGTGGGTGCCCCTGCATTATCATCATTTTCTATTTATTTATTAAATGGATTTATGATGTCATAAATGCTAAAGCAAAAGTTGACTTTGACTTTCACTATTCACATTAATTCGACTACTTTTTGACCGATACCGGTTCGAGCCGAAATTTTCCTGAAATCGTCCCGGCGTGTTCCTGAGGTCTCCTGTGCAGTCGGATCAATTTAAACTGCTTCCGTTTGATCAAAATCAATCCCGGAAGTTTTCCGTCTTTTATTGCTCCGGTTAGGGTTTTCAATGCCGATTTTGCACCGTTTCACCCGTTTCAACTCAGTGAATTTTTCCAACACTGAATTCTTACTCGTCAGTATTGTTAGAACATTTTCATATATTCTAAACAATATAAATACATTTATTTCACTCTTTAAATAGTACAAATTGTTATATACATACATTTGTACATTTTCATCCGAGAATTGCCTGAATTTCCCGGTTGTCACAAGAAATCATCCGCATAAAAATCAGATTTCTAGGTGATTATTTGAACATTGATGAGAAAGGACCAAAAACCACAGTAAAAGACTGGACTGCAAAGAGAGCAACACAGATGCAATTTCTTGACCCCAAAACCATGTACTCTAGCTGGAAAACCAGCTAATTTACAGTAGTTAGAAACCCCAAAAAGTGACCAATAAAATAATGGGTTAGTTGATGACACACTGTATAAACAATTCACAAACCTCACATCACCACTCTTTCCTCACCCTCTCCCTTAAATGGACGCACGCCCATCTGAAATTGGGACTAAAATGGGCAGGTTTTTGTCCCCAAAATTAGCTTAAAGTTGGCTTGATTAATCAAGCTAAAGTTGGTTAAGTAAGATTGGGATTTGTCTATAAAAGGGATGGCCATACCTTTGGGTTTAGTTTCTTCATTTCCACACTCCAAAATTTTCAGCTTACTCTCTCTCTTCTCCAAGCTATAGCCGGCCACCCTCGAGCCCTAAAAACCACCATTCTTCAAGTTCAAAATCTTGTCAAAAATTTACCAAAAACAAACCTCATCAAGCTTGTGCTATGGGGAACCATTTTCAAATCATCTCAAGTTTTTCAAGGGTAAGATTCTAGATAAAATTTTGTAGATTTAGTTCTCTTGTTTTAAGTTAATGTTAAGAGAAATATTTTGGTATTTGTTAGCACAAAACCAACCTTCATTCTTCTTTGTTTCCAATGGTCACTTTGTCATCCAAGCCTAAGTTCAAAGCACAAAGAGGTAATAACCAAAAACCTTTGCTTTTTGTGGTTAGTAATTTTAAGTTTGGATCAAAGCCATTTATGTGTATTTGTTTATGCACATGGGTTGTAATAATTTTATTTTAAGCCCTTAAGTTTTCATTTTTAAGTTTATATGGTTGTGGCTATGTTTACAAAATATTTTACGTAAGGATATGAGTGTAACGTTTAATAATGTGGCTGGACACAAAACTGTGCTCATGATGGGCCACAGATTTTGGCCATTTTGACCCACTTAGGGTCCAAATTTGGGATTTGGTAAAATATGATATTTTAAGAAAATTTCATGATGGTCGTTTTTGCATCAAATAGTCTTTGGCCAAAAATGACATCAAGATAGGTTTTTCGAGTGTTTTTCACTTGGTACTCGAACTGGGAACAAAATTGTGAACAAGACCTGACCCCAGACAGTAGTCTCAGATTTTATTAAAAACGGACTCCTTAGAGTCCGAACCGAACTTCAGGCTCAACATGAAAGTTGTAGATCTCGTCGAGATCTTGAGAACGATCTATGCGTATTTTAAAAATTTGGCCGTTTCGGGCCTTAAACGATGTTTTCAAAGTGGTGTAAAATTGGAAGTTTTTGTAAAATTGGGCACATAGCCCATGAGTTTTTCAAAAATGGTTCAAAACCACCTTTAAAATGCAAGCATTAAAAATGTATTTTTCATACCTCAAATAATTATGTATTTTTTAACATTTTGAATATATGAACATGATTTTTTATAAAAATGTCCCCCACCTTCCAACCGGAGAGGTAAAGGGGCGAGTTGCCAAACACATAATTTTTTCGGGAATTTTTATAAGTAAACCAAAACAATTATTCTTAAATAAACAAGATAATGTGAGTAGCTCGGTAGGCTACCACACCAAACGAGTCTTAGTAGCCCTGTAGGCTACTACACCAAATGAGTCTTAATAGCCATGTAGCTACTACACCAAACAAGCCATAGTGGCCCGGTAGGCCACTACACCAAAGAATAATAGCCTAGAAGGCTACCACACCTAAATAGGCAAAGTAACCCGACCGGTTACTGTACCAAGTTTATGCATAGTAACCCAGTAGATTACCTAGCTACCAACATGCGAAATAACCAGTCAGTTGATTGGTTGGCAACTAGTCAAGGACCGTGTTCTGAGCAACACTATGAGGAATGATGAGTAATCTATCAAGAAGATAGTTAACCAAACGACAATAGGAGTTGAGCACCAAATCCCCAGGGTAGGTCATTAGGGTACCGATGGACCTCAGTACCACGTAGAGACATAAGTGATAGTCACTAACAATATTAGTGACTCAACAAAAGCGCTGATAAGATACGTTATTGATGACATGTGGTAACCTGTAAGCTGATAGAGGTGTGAGAATGAGTATGAAATTGCTTGCAATTAGGTAAGTACAACTCCACCTATGGCATAAATAAAATAATGTTAAAATAGTGTTTACTGTATGTTAAGTATTTCATGCCATGCAGACATTGACGCACAGCATATTTAAGAGCATATAGTTTCACAATCAAGAAGATTGATGAAAAAAACAAGTTAGAAGCCATACGTCCCTACCATGTAGGATTTAGGACAACTAAGAGAAGTAGATGGCTAGAACAAATAAACAAGATGGAATTTAATAGGCGTGTCGTACCGGCTCTTTCAGTCGAAAGAGTTTTCAAAGTTAAAGTAAGATAAAGCAGAAAGTTAAGAATCCATTGATGGCCCTCCGCGTTTGTAGTGACCTCAGGCGTTACCGTTGGTTTTGCACGCACACGGTACTGACACAGGGGCCCAAAGTAGACAAGAGAAAGAAAAGAATATTTGAAGCATAAACAAACATAACCGGATCATGCATTGATCACTGTATACATTAGTTCTATATGCTTCTAGTTTCATAAGATGCATTTAGTATAAGATATACTATGTTATGCATGAAGTATGTGATGTTTATATTCCATGATGTGATACATGGTGATATAATACATGATGTATTATATGGTATCTGCGATGATTGTATGATCACATGATTTTAAATATATATTATGTTTAAACATATTTTGCAGTAAACATATTGTACTTTCTAGGCGTAAAGTTCACAAAGTGTGTTCATGCTGTAGGTAAGCGTCCTACGGTTTAAATCATCTATGAGGGGAGATTATGGACACACTGCAAGTATTCTTCCGCATGAGTTTGAGTAAACCGTATTTGTAAATAGTAATGCTAAATAGTATATTTTGAATAGTGATGGTTAAATAGTATTTTCATACAGTAACTGTTAAGTGGTATTTTCAAATAGTAACTAATAGTTGTATTGTACATAAATAGTAACGATGTAAGCAACAAAAAAATTCCCTAAAATTTGTGGTAGCAAATTATGTTTAAACTACAAGAAATTATAAGTATCAGTTAAAGAAGAAAGTTTTTAGTGATGGTCTGGGCCGCTTGGGGCACGGGTCGTCACAGTTGGTATCAGAGCGGTTTCCTGCCACCTTACCTCACATCGCCGTACACCTGCCTCATTTGTCCAAGTAAGTTAGCTTTTGTTTTTTTAAATATTAGTTTGTAAGTTGACGTTTAAGTTATAGTAGGAGGATGGCTGCACCAACTAACCCCCAGCAGATATAAGAAGACCGAGAAGCAAGTATAGCTTTTGCTGCCATGCGACCACACACATACGATGGTAGCAAGCCCTACGAACTCCCTTATTGGATTCATCATACGGAGGTAATCTTCAAAGCGTGCCATATTCCGCCCCGTCTATGGGTGGTATTGGCTAGTAGCCGACTGCAAGGACCAGTAATGATATGGTGGAACGATCGACACAGGATTACGGATCCAGCGATGCCGTGGGCAGAGTTCTGTCAAGACCTCCATAACTCCAACGGTCTAGCCAAGGATGTAGACATATGGATGATATGTATGAGAGAAGGCATCAAGTTTTCTCTGACATTTGGGACATTTATGAGGGAGAGACCATGGTACACTACTGTCAGCGGTTTTTAAATGCCATGTTACCGAGCATTCATGTAGACAAGCCATTTGCAGAGGTAACCAACTTGTTTTGGAAAGGGATCCCGTGGCATGTAAGAGACCTCGTCCAATACCCTCCTCCACATGAGAACCTGAGGCACCTGGTCCGAGACGAAGTGGACGCTGAGCATGTGGCACTTAACCTTGACCTGGCCGAGGTAGCACCCCAGTCGGCCAATGAAAAGCTTGCAGTTTAAACACAACTAGCAGTACCCGAAGATAATGAGGATCCCGAACCAGTCCTCAACTTCCTGAGCATCACGAGGGGGACGACAATGATGAGGCCATTCCTGAAGCCCAACCTGATGAAGAAGGGGAAGAAATTCCCGATCATCTCAATGACGAGGAGTAGATAGAGATGCACGAACCCCAAGTCATCATTGTCAGTGATGATGAGGTTGATTTTGTTTGGGGAGACATAGACGAAGATCCCAAAGAATTCCCACTCAGTGACGATGAAGGCAAGATGATGTCGGACACCGAGTCTGCGATATTTTCTGAGTAGAAGTAACCTTTTACACAGGAATTTAGTTTTGAGAATGTATGGGGGAAACAGTAGCTTCCCTATCTAACTTAATAATTGTACTTTTAGGATCATATTTGTGAAGTGTGTACCACTCCCACTAAGCTAGAAGTTTGTATGCATTTCTGATGTATATATATGTATTGTGGAATACTTTATAAAAAGGAGTATCATTTTACCTCAAGGGCCTAAACACATTTTTTCCCACGGGTAAGATTTGAGTATAATAAGGAGTGCAGGATGATTCCTGGCACTCAGATGGTGTTCCAAAATGATACGGCAATTGTATTAAACATCACAAGGGTAAGAAAGGAAGAGAAAGACATAATACAGATGTTTTACCTATGACATTTAAGTTAACAGAATGATATGTGTTACGAGTCCCAAGTACAAGGTTAAAAGACTTGTGATCTCGTTTCTCATTATATGATAGAGTTATGTAGATGACAATGGTAAGAACAAGAGCTCAAAATAACCAGGCTACACGAGACAACGAACAGCTAGCATGTCTCGCAACGATACAAGAAATGATGGTAAATCAACAACAGGAACTTCATCAGCTTAGAGAACAAATGAACCAACAACGATAGGCACCACAACCAGTGGCGGTGCTAGCCCAAACAGCTCCAATAGCCCCCAACTCACTAGGAAAGCAGGTAGTCCCGCCAGTCCAGGCCCCACTAGCACCATCAGCTATGGCTACTCCTACAGCGGCCAATGTTCTTATGCCAGTTTCGAGAGATGGTGACTTATATGAACGATTTAGGTGCATGAAGGTACCAAAATTTGAGTGGACAACGAACCCTACTGAAGTGGATGATTGGCTAACTGATGTTCAAGTCATTCTTGACCTCATAGGGCTGATCGAAAGGGAATAAGTGTTATACGCATCCCTCACCTTACGCAAAGGAGCGTGCCAATGGTGGAAAACCATGGCAATCAGGAGGAACATCAATGCAATGAATTAGACAGACTTCATTACTGAATTTATAGAAATGTACTTTAATGATGAAGCCCTAGCTATTCAGCAAGATGAATTCAACAATTTTCGCTAGGGTAGCATGATGGTCATGGAGGCCATAAGGAAGTTTGAGCAATTGACTCGACTTTGCCTAGACCTGGTATTAATCGAAAAGGAAAAGGTCCAAAGAATGCTAAGAATGTTCCATATAGACATCACCATCCAAGTCCGTAGTGGCTGCCATAGTCCTGCAACAGTAGCTAAATGTGTCAGTAGGGCCATTAGAGTTGAATACTGGTTAGCCCATGACAAGGAGAGAAGGACCCAGATTTTTAAGGCAAAAAGAGAAGAGAAGAATTAGTCAAAACAGCTCAAGGGAAGGCTCACTCCTGACTCACAGCACAAGGGTAAGAATACAGGAACCAACCAACACTACAGACAGTCCAATCATAATAACAAGAGGAAAGAGAATCTGAGTAACCAAAGGCAACAAAGACATTTTCCTTAGTAGAAGAACAATCGTCAAGGAAATGGTAGTCCGCAATCACCATGCCTAAAGTATGGAAAAACCATCCAGGAGAATGCTACCTAGGCACTAGCGGTTGCTACATATGTGGCAAGAAAGGCCACTTCACAAAGTATTGCTGCTCAAACCCACAAAACCAACGGGGTCAAGCCCATGTCACAAGAGGACAATTACATGCTGCCCAAGCTAGAATTAAAGGCCCCTCCATCAACCAAGGTAGATTGGAAGCTCTAGAAACATAGGGGAGGATCTATGCGTTTACCAGAGAGGACGCAGAAGCCGGAAACTCAACTATGGTGACAGATCAGCTTTCTATTGCCAGCTCCATTACATCGGTTTTATTTGATTCTGGAGCTACACACTCATTCGCATTGTCAAAGTTTGCTAGGAAGATAGGCCAGAACATAGATAGAATGAAACAGACTTTTCAAACTGGTCTTCCCTACAAGGAGGTTTTGTCATCAAATTACTGGCTACGCCATGTAGCAGTAATTATCTGCGAGCAGGAGCTGAATATCAATCTAATCATCCTCGACATGCATGACTACGACATGATTATAGGGATGGACTTCCTCACAAAGTACCACACTATCATATACTACCAAAGACGAGAGGTTACCTTTGAGCCAGTAGGACACAAGAAGTTTGTCTATGAGGGTTTGCCATTGAAACAACCCAAGATGATGATTTTTACCATGAAAGCCCACAAACTTCTATTCAATGGATGTACCAGATTCCTCGCACACATCATAGACAAGTCTCAGGAGACAGACACAAGACCAGACAACATACCAATAGTTCGAGAGTTTGTGGAAGTGTTTCCCGAAGATCTTTCAGGACTTCCACCTGAGTGAGAGATTTCATCGAGATTGAGTTATTGCCAGGATTAGCCCCTATATCAAAGACCCTATACAGAATGGCCCAGGTAGATCTAAAGGAGCTTCAGACTCAGCTGAAGGATCTGATGGACAAAGGATTCATCCGATAGAGCTGTTCACCGTGGGGGCACCTGTCTTATTTGTTAAGAAGAAGAACGGAACACTAAAAATGTGTATCGACTACAAGGAGTTGAACAAGATCATGATCAAGAATAAGTATCCGTTGCCACGGATCGACGATCTATTCAACCAACTCCGAGGCACTACCGTATTTTCCAAGATTGATCTATGTTTCGGGTATCATTAGTTATGAATTCATGATGAAGACATACCCAAGACGACTTTTCAAACTCGCTATGGACACTACGAGTTCCTTATCATATCATTTGGGCTGACGAATACACCTGCAGCTTTTATGGACCTGATGAACCGTGTCTTCAAGGAATTCTTAGATAAGTTCATAATTGTATTCATCGATGATATACTTGTATACTCCAAGACGAAAGCAGAGGATAACGAGCACTTAAGGGCTATCTTGCGCAAGCTACAAGATCACTAGCTATACGCCAAATTCTCCAAGTGTGAATTTTGGCTGGAGAAGGTTCATTTCCTTGGCCATGTAGTCTCCAAGGAAGGAGTATCCATAGACCCAACGACAGTCGAAGCAGTTAGTGACTGGTCAACTCTGAAGAATGTAATAGAAATCCATAGTTTCCTCAGCTTAGCAGGTTACTATCAATGCTTTGTAGAAGGATTCTCAAAGCTAGCTGCACCACTTACAGCACTAACCAAGAAGGAAAAGAAGTACGAGTGGACTGACAAGTACAAGAAAAGCTTCTAAGAGTTAAAAAGTAGGCTCACGAGCGCTTCGATATTGACCACACCAAATGCTGAACAAGGGAATTTCGTGATCTACAGTGATGCGTCCAAGACTGGACTAGGAGTAGTACTCATGTAGAATGGTAGAGTAGTCACGTATGCTTCATGACAACTCAAGAACCATGAAAGGAATTACCCGACACATGGCCTAGCGCTTGCAGCAGTCGTCTTTGCGCTCAAGATATGGAGGCACGATCTATATGGCATCAAATGTGAGATATATACGGATCATAAGAGCCTCAAGTATATCTTCACGCAGAAGGAACTCAACATGAGATAAAGGAGGTGGCTGGAATTGGTAAAGGATTATGACTGTGAAATCCTTTATCATCCAAGGAAGGCAAATAAGGTGGCTGACACACTAAGCACAAAGCATACCTCGTCACTCATGGTAATCCACGTCTTGCCAGAAACGTTATAGAAGGAGGTACGTAACAGTGAAATCGAGATTTTAACAGGGAGATTGTCAGAAATGATCCTCCAATCAACGCTACTAGAGGAAATTAAAGCCAGCCAAGACCTCAACTCAACTCTACACTAGCTTAAAAAGGATGCAATAGAGGGATAGAATTTAGAATTTCGAGTCTCTAAGGATGGCATACTCTATTTCAAGGATAGGGTGTGTGTTCCAAAGAATGAGGAACTCACGAAAAGGATCCTATCTGAAGCTCATAACACACTTTACTCGGTACATCCAGGGGTGAATAAGATATACCAAGACTTAAAAGCAAGTGTTTGGTGGCCGGGAATGAAAAATGGCATTGCTAAATTCGTGGCAAAATGTCTCACCTGCCAAAGAATCAAAACAGAGCATCAGCAACCAAGATGAGAACTGCAAAAGATTGAACTATCGGAGTTGAAATGGGAGCAAATCACAATGAATTTCATGGTTAGATTGCCCAGAACTTCAAGCAGAAATGATGCCATCTGGGTAATTGTGGACCGATTAATGAAATCAGCTCGATTTTTAGCAATAAAACTAAGCTATTCAGTGGAAAGGTTAGCGAAAATGTACGTAGCTCAGATAGTAAGACTGCATGGTGTGCCGAAATCATTCATCTCAGATTGCAACGGACGCTTCACTTCAAGGTTTTGGTAGAGCATTTAAGCTTCAATGGGAACCTAGTTGAAATTCATCACAGCATTCCATCCTCAAACTGATGGTCAGTCTAAGATAACCATTCAGATGCTAGAAGATATGCTGAGAGCTTGTGTCCTAGACTTTAAGGGGAATTGGGACCTAAAGCTTCTGTTGATAGAATTCTCGTACAATAACAGCTACCATTCCTTGATTGGAATGGCACTGTACGAGGCACTTTATGGAAGGAAATGCAGATCTCTGTTGCATTGGCATGAAACTGGAGAGAAATAGCTTACTAGCACGGACTTCATCAAGAGCATGATAGAAGATGTGAAGCTTATACGAGAGAGACTGGATACAGCTCATAGCCGCCAGAAGAATTTCACGGATGAATGACGGAGGCCCCTCAAATTTCAAGAAGGAGATTCAGTTTTTCTCAAGGTGGCACCCATGAAGGGGGTAATGTGCTTTGAGAAGAAAGGAAAACGTAGTCCTAGATATGTAGGACCTTACGAGATCCTCGAGAGAGTTAGAAGGTGGCTTACAAGTTAGCCCTTCCTCTCGAATCGGCATCAGTACATAACGACTTTCACGTTTCAATGTTAAAGAAGTATGTACTAGATAGCTCCCACATCCTAAGCCAGGAACCAGTAGAAGTACACGCTGATCTGACATACGAGGAGAAGCCTGTGCAGATTTTAGCGAGAGAGAATAAAGTCATCAGGAACAAAGTCATTCCACTTGTAAAAGTGTTGTGGCGGAACCACAACTTAGAATAAGCTATATGGGAACAGGAAGAGGATATGAGAAGAGACGTCCTGAGTTTATTCTAATTTTAAAAGACAAAAATTTTTGTAAGAGGGGTAGGTTGTAAGGACCGCCCTTCCCTGTAACATAAATTTCATTTAATAAAAAAATTCCGGGATGATTTGATGCATTCAGTGTAAATTTTGAGGAACATGGGCACATACAGGGCTGTGTGAGTGGTCGTGTACTGCCTAGACTGTGCACGTGAAAATGGCCGAGCAACTGTACATGGCTGTATAGGTGAACACGGTCAGGTACACAGCTGTGTAGGTAGCCGTGTACCATTTGTTCAATGCATGCGCATAAGGCCATATGAGTAAACATCACCATGTAGGTGAACATGATCATGTAGACGACCGTGTAAGAGATCGTGTACTAATCAGGTTGTTGAAATGTCAACACACTCATTGATGAATAAGGTCATGTGGTGCGACACACCTAGGTGCACGGCCTTGTACGATGCCGTATACCAATTGGGAAAATAAAGTTTTCCAAGACATGGCCGTGTTGAGTAACGACACGCCCGTGTAACTTGTACACGTCGGTGTATGGGACTGTGTAAGATACCACGTACCAATCAGGAGAATGAAATTTTTCCACGGCACGACCGCGTTGAGAAAAGACACAACCGTGTAGCCTTGTCCACGCCCGTGTAGGTGGCCGTGTGAGAGGCTGCGCAAGGAGTAGAAAAACCACTAAAATGAGCTTGCGAACTGTGAAGCTTAATCCCGACGTAATAAGGGATTTAGTCAAAAAATGTAATGTAATGTTCAATGGAATAGATTAAACAGGTACGGTACTGTTTACTTCTATCCATAAGGTGAAAGGGGGGTATCCGATATTGAATTCGGTCCACCCTATTATATGTATAAATGTGTGAGATATGTGGTATCAGGGAGTTGGTACGGATGACCATTCCCGACACAAGACTGGTGAACAGATCACCTGAAAAGCTCAAACCGAACGTCTGAGCAAGGCAACGATAGAAACCCTAGTAAGGATACGATATCGAGGAAACAGTCTAGTTGACCTCTTCTCATTGAGAGAGTGACAAAAATGGACTCAGCATCTCCAAATTAGTCAAGAGAAACTATGTTGGAAACGTCACGCAAAGACGCTTTGATATGTGTGCGCAAGTACAACACAATGTAGACACAACCACAGTATAGGATATGAGTGTTAATTTAGTGTAGAATGGGCTCATATACAATATAAGCCAACTAGAAATTATCTGCATAAAAATCAGATTCAGAAAATCTAATTTTCGGGTGGTTATTTGAGTACTAACGAGAAAGGACCGAAAACCACAGTATAAGATTGGACTGCGAAGAGAGCAACACAGATGTAATTTCTTAACCCCAAAACCGTGTACTCTAGCTAGAAAACCAGCTGATTTGTAGTTGTTAGAAAACTCAAAAAGTAACCAATAAAATAATGGGTTAGTTGATGACACATTATATAAACAATTCACAAACCGCACATCACCACTCCTTCCTCATCCTCTCCCTTAAATGGATGCACACCCATCTGAAATTTGGACTGAAATGGGCAGGTTCTGTCCCCAAAATTAGCTTAAAGTTGGCTTGAGTAATCAAGCTTAAGTTGGTTAAGTGAGATTGGGATTTTTCTATAAAAGGGATGGCCATACCTTTGGGTTTAGTTTCTTTATTTCCACACTCCAAAATTTTTAGCTCACTCTCTCTCTTCTCCAAGCTATAGCCGATCACCCTCTAGCCCCAAAAACCACCATTCTTCAAGTTCAAAACCTTGCCAAAAATTTACCAAAAACAAACCTCATCAAGCTTGTGCTATGGGGAACCATTTTCAAATCATCTCAAGTTTTTCAAGGGTAAGATTCTAGATATAATTTTGTAGATTTAGTTCTCTTGTTTTAAGTTAATGTTAAGAGAAATATTTTGGTATTTGTTAGCACAAAACCGACCTTCATTCTTCTTGGTTTCCAACGGTCACTTTGTCATCCAAGCCTAAGTTCAAAGCACAAAGAGGTAATAACCAAAAACCTTTGCTTTTTGTAGTTAGTGATTTTAAGTTTGGATCAAAGCCATTTATGTGTATTTGTTTATGCACATGGGTTGCAATAATTTTATTTTAAGCCCTTAAGTTTCCATTTTTAAGTTTATATGGTTGCGGCTATGTTTACAAAATATTTTACGTAAGGATATGAGTGTAACATTTAATAATATGGCTAGACACAAAACTATCCTCACGATAGGCCACAGATTTTGTCCATTTTGACCTACTTAGGTTCCAAATTTGGGATTTGGTAAAACACAATATTTTAAGGAAATTTTGTTATGGTCGTTTTTGCTTCAAATAGCCTTTGGCCAAAAATGACATTAAGATAGGTTTTTCGAGTATTTTTCACTTGGTGGCTAAACTAGGAACAAAACTAGGAACAGGACACAACCCCAGACAGTAGTCTTGGATTTTGTTAAAAATGGACCTTTTATAGTCCGAACTGGACTTCCGGCACAACACAAAAGTTATAGATCTCGTCGTGACCTTGAGCATGACCAATGCGGGCTTTAAAAATTTTGCCGTTTCGGGCGTTAAACTGAGCTATTTTCAAAGTGGTGCAAAACTGGATGTTTTTGTAAAATTGGGCACATAGCCGACGAGTTTAATAAGTTTAAGAGCCGTTAGAGTTTGATATAGGCTTCAAGGTGAACACGAGATTTGTTTATCTCATCGAAGATGGAAACTTTCATGTTTGCTAAATTTGCAAACAAAGTCATTTTGACTTAGTTCCAAAATAGTTTTTAAAAAATGGTTCAAAACCACCTTTAAAATGCAAGCATTAAAAATGCATTTTACATGCCTCAAGTAATTATGTATTTTTCAACATTTTGAATATATGAACATGATTTTCATAAAAACGTCCCCCACCTTCCAATGAGGTAATAAGGGGACGAGTTCCCAAACACATAATTTTTTCGAGAATTTTTATGAGTAAACCAAAACAATTTTTCTTAAACAAACAAGATAGTGTGGGTAGCTCGATAGGCTACCATACCAAATGAGTTTTAGAAGCCCTATAGGCTACTACACCAAACGAGTCTTAGTAGCCCTGTAGGCTACTACGCCAAACAAGCCATCGTGGCCCGGTAGGCCATTACACCAAAGAATAGTAGCCTAGAAGGCTACCACACACAAATAGGCAAAGTAACCCGACCGGTTACTACACCAATTTTACACATAGTAACCCAGTAGATTATCTAGCTACCAACATGCGAGATAACCGGTCAGTTGATTAGTTGGCAACCAGTCAAAGACCGTGTTCTGAGCAACACTGTGAGGAACGATGAGTAATCTGTCGAGAAGACAGTTAGCTAAATGACAATAGGAGTTAAGTACCAAATCCCCAGGGTACGCCATTAGGGTACCGATGGACCTCGGTACCATGTAGAGACACAAGTGGTAGTCACTAACAGTATTAGTGACTCAGCGAAAGCACTGATGAGATACGTTATTGATGATAGGTGATAACCTGTAAGCTGATAGAGGTGTGAGAACGAGTACAAAATTCCTTACAATTAGGTAGTATAACTCCGCCTACAGCATGAATAAAATGATGTTTACTATATGTTAAGTATTTCATGCCATGCATACATTGACACACAGCATATTTAAGAGCATATAGTTTCACAATCAAGTAGATTATTGAAAAGAACAAGTTATAAGCCATACGTCCCTGCCGCGTAGGATTTGGGACAGCTTAGAAAAGTACATGGCTAGAACAGATAAACAAGATGGAATTTAATAGGCGTGTCATACCAGCTTTTTCAGTCAAAAGAGTTTTCAAAGTTAAAGTAAGATAAAGTATAAAGTTGAGCATCTGTTGATGGCTCTCCAGCTTTGTAGTGACCTCGGGCGTTATCGTTGGTCTGCGCATGCACGATACTGACCCAGGGGCACAAAGTAGACAAGATAAAGAAAAGAATATTTGAAGCATAAATGAACATAACTGGATCATGCATTGATCACTGTATACATTAGTTCTCTATGCTTCTAGTTTCATAAGATGCATTCAGTATAAGATATACTATGTTGTGCAAGAAGTATGTGGTGTTTGTATTCCATGATGTGATAAGTGGTGATATGATACATGATGTGTTATACGGTATCTGCAATGATTGTATGATAACATGATTTTAAATATATATTATGTTTAAACACGTTTTGCGATAAACATGTTGTATTTACTAGGCGTAAAGCTCACAAAGTGTGTTCATGCTGTAGGTAAGTGTCCTATGACTTAAATCATCTATGGGTGATGACAGCAGCTAAGGTAGATGTGAAGGTAGGTTGTGGACATACCGCGAATATTCTTCCGCATGAGTTTTGAGTAAACAGTATTTGTAAATAGTAATGCTAAATAATATATTTTGAATAATGATGGTTAAACAGTATTTTCAAACAGTAACCGTTAAGTGGTATTTTTAAATAGTAACTAATAGTTGTATTGTACGTAAATAGTAATGATTTACGCAACAAAAAAAAATCCCTAAAATTTATGGTATTAGATTAAGTTTAAACTACAAGAAAGTATAAGTATCAATTAAAGAAGAAAATTTTTAGTGACGGTCCAGGCCGCTAAGGGCACGGGTCGCCATAAAAATGGTCCGAATGACCTCTTCTCACCAAGAACTAATAAAATCAGAGTCAGAACACTCATACTAGTCAGTTGAGCTGGAAACGATGAATAGTAAATAGTGGAAAATGCAATGTCAGATTATTGGCCAAGACGGCCTTAATCTGACCTAAAACTGATATATTAACATTCAGTAGACCCAATCTAGTTGATTGAGCATAAAACAAGAATTTTTGTTTGGGAGATATGCAGTATCAAGAAGAAGGTCAAGATGACTTATTCTCATCCCGAAACTAATATATTTAGACTAAGAACGCCCAAATTAGTCAATTAGGTACCTGACACGACTTTCGAGGTAGGGTCACACAGATCTCGAAAATTAGTCCAGATGACAGACGGACGTCAAACTGATAAAATTGAAATCAACACATCCAAATTAGTCAAGAGAGACTGTGTTGAAAATTTTGCTCGAAAACACCTCGATATGCGTGTATAAGTACAACACAGCGTAGACACAACCACAATATAGAAAATAAATAGTAAATTGGTATAAAATGGGCTCTTAGACAGTATAAACCAACTACAAATGATCAGTATAAAAATCAAATTCAAAAAATTTGATTTCTGGGTGAAGATTAGAATATTGCTGATAAAGGACCGAACACCACAGTAGAAAACTAGACTGTGAAGAGAAGTAAATACAAATGAATTTTGGCCTTAAAAACCGTGTACCTTTAGCTGAACACCAGCTGTTTTAGCTGCAAAAATAACACCAAAAAGTAGAATTAAAATAAGGGACAAGTTATGACACATTTGATTAAAAAACGCAAGCTTTCCATCACATGTCACCAAGAAAATATTGTTTATTTTCCCCTCCTTCAATGTGTGCAACCCATGGCTCTAGGGGGCAGAAATGGGCAAAAATTTATCCACATATTAGCCTAAAATTGGCTTGATTAATTGAGCTTAAATTTGGTTAAGTTTGATTAGGATTTGTCTATAAAAGGGTGGGCATGGCTTTAGGTTTTAGTCTTTCTTTTTCACACCCCAAAAACCACAACTCTCCCACAAAGCCACCATTTTCAAGCCTAAAAACCCAGCTAAAAGGTTGCCAAGAACCAGCCCCTTCAAGCTTGTGTTAGAGGTGTTCAATACAAGCCATTTCAAGGATACTCAAGGGTGAGTTTTTAGAAACTATCTTTGTGGTTTTTAGTTGGGTTGATATTAAGAGAAATTTTTGGGTGTCTTGCTAGCACAAACCGACCCTTCTTCACTAAGAATCACACGGCCATTCAAATCACTCAAGCCTTGGCTCGAATTTGTGCTTGGTTCATAGCACAAAAGGTAAAAATGGAAAACCCTCCCTTTTGTGGTTAGTTGTTTTTAAGATTTTGATTAAGGGATTTATGTGTACTTGTTCATGCAAATGGGTTGTAATAAGTTTATTTTGAGCCCTTAACTTTTCATTTTTAAGTTTGTGGTTGTGTGGTTGTGTTTATATTTTTACGAATGGATGTGTATATGTGTGAGCATGAACGTTTAGAAAAGTGGTTGGACATAAAACTGTCCCCAGAAAAAGGCCAGGGATTTTGGCCATTTTGACCCCATTAGGGTCCGAATTTAGGATTTAGTAAACACAAAATTTTAAGGAAATTTCACTATGGTCGTTTTTGCATCAAATAGGTTTTGACCAAAAATGACACTAAGATAGGTTTTTCGAGTGGTTTTCATTCGGTGTCTAAAACTAGGACTAAAAATCTGAGCCCAAACACAGTCTCGGATTTTGTTAAAAATGGACTATTTAGATTCCAAACTAGATCTTGGGCTCAACATGAAAGTTGTAGATCTTGTTGAAACCTTTAGGACGACCTATGCATGTTTTAAAAATTTGGCCGTTTTAGGCCTCAAACAGAGCCGTTTTCAAAATAGCATAAAACTAGGATTTTTGAAAAAACTAGGCACAAGTAGCCACGGGTTTAGTAAGATTAGGACTCGTTTAAGTTAGATTTGAGTTCTGAGGTGAACACAAGAATTGTTCATCTCGTCAATGATGAAAAATTTTATGTTCACCAAATCTACAAACAAAGTCGTTTAAAATAAGTTTTTAAAACAGTTTTGATAAGTGGTTCAAAAACCACTTTTAAATACAACACCAAAATATGTTTTAACACTTTAAAATAAAAATATGGTTCTCATAAAACATTCCCCCACCTTCCAACGGGGTGATAAGGGGATGGTTTCAATACACATAATTTTCCCAAGAATTTTATAAGACAACCAAAACGATTTTTAAATATGACTAAAACAGTGTGGGTAGCCCGGTAGGCTACCACACCCAAACAAGCAAAGTAACCCGGTCGGTTACTACACCAAGTTTACACATAATAACCCAGTAGATTACCTAGTTAACAATATGCGAGGCAACCAGTTAGTTGATTGGCCGGCAACCAGTCAAGGACCGTGTTTTGAACAAAATGGTAAGGAACGAGGATTAAACTGTCAAGTGGACAATTAATCAAACACGATAGAAATTAGACACCAAAACCCCAAAGTAGACCAATAGGGTACCGATGGGTCTTGGTATCACATAGAAACACAAGTTATAGTCACCAATAGTAATGGTGACCTAAGAACCACATTAATTAATTTGTTGGGAAATAAATTAATTAGCCACGTATAGAGAAGCAAACTCTCAAAAGTGAGAGAGAGAGTTAGTACTAATGACAATCGGTACCATGTATTAGTCACTAACGGTACTAGTGACTCAATGACCAATATTAATGAGATGCGTTATTGATGACAAGTAGTAACTTGTAAGTTGACTAAGGTGAAAGTATAAGTTTACGTGCAAACGAGGTAAGCACAACTCTATCTATGGCATGAATAAAATGAATTTAAATGATGGTTTTTACAATATGTTAAGTATGCATACTATGCCCACATTGTTGCACAACATACATAGGAGCATATAGTTTCACAATCACGTAGATTGATGAAAAAACAAATTAGAGGCCAGGCATCCCCATTGCAAAAGATTAGGGGATAGCCTAGTAGAGTATGTGGCACGATCAAATAAAGAATTGGGAAAGATGAGAATAAGGGTGTCAGTATAACAGGCCAAGGCCCACAAAATCTAACAAGCTGAGGCTTATACTGTATAACAGGCCAAGGCCATAAAGTATATCCATAACGGGCCAAGACCCAGGATCAGGGGCGTTCCCAATGATCCACGTGCACTCAGTATTGACACATAGGCCCTAAGTAGACATAAGAAAGAAAAGAACATTTAAGCA
Source organism: Antiaris toxicaria (assembly GCA_035233585.1). NCBI lineage: Eukaryota > Viridiplantae > Streptophyta > Magnoliopsida > Rosales > Moraceae > Antiaris > Antiaris toxicaria. The sequence continues at coordinate 52,570,737 of CP141153.1, forward strand.
TAAGATGAGCATAATCGGACCATGCATTATTCATGATATAGTTCACCATCCTTCCATTTATATTAAGATGCATTCAGTACACGATGTTTCTGTTATGCATTCAGTATGTTATGATTTAGTAAATGATGTTCTGCACTCGGTGATATGTGTTGTTCTGATACGTGGAATGTCTTAGTGAGATGTATTGGTTATGACATGCTTATATGGTTTTATGAATGTACTATGTTTTAAATATGTTTTACGGTTAACATGTTGTACTTACTGGGCCTAAAGCTCACGAAGTGTGTTCATACTATAGGTAAGCGTTCTATGACTTAAACCCTAATAGGCGATGACGGCGTTGGAGGCGGATGTGAGGGCGAGGTTATGGATACACAGCGAGTAAATATTCCGCACAGATTGAGTAACTAGTATTTTTGAATAGTAATAGTAAACAGTATTTTTGAATAGTAACAGTAAAAAGTATTTTTGAATAGTAACAGTAAATAGTATTTTTAAATAGTAATAGCAAACATTATTTTTGAATAGTAATAGTAAACAGTATTTTTAAATAGTAATAGTTAAACAGTATTTTTTGAATAGTAAAAGTAAACATTATTTTTGTATAGTAACAATAAATAGTATTTTTAAATAGTAACACTTGACAGTATTTTCGAACAGTAATAGTTAAACAGTATTATAAGTGTGTATGGGTAATTGAACTCCCAAATGTTTAGACGATATATATTTAAAGTATATGTATGTAAATAGTAATAATGTACGTTAATAAGTAAATAAATTTTAAGTAAGTATCAATGGTTTGCAAGAAAGTATAAGTATCAGCTCAAGTAATAATTTTTAAGTGACAGTCTGGACCACTCAGGGCATGGGATGCCACAGTTGGTATTAGGGCGGTATCCTGCCACCCTGCCTCATCAGTCAAAGTAAGTTAGTTTTTATTCTACAAGTATTAGTTGGTAAGTTGATGTTTGAATTATAGTAAGTAGCCATGGCCGTGCTAATGGAACTTGAAATAGTGGACCCTGTGCCGGCGGAACCTGCATCAGTGGAACCTGTGCTAATAGAACTCGTACCAGTGGAATCTGTACCAACAGAACGAGCACCGATAGGACCTACATCAGTGGAACCTACTCCCGTAGGCCCTTGCGAAACACACGAAGATCGTCAGGTGGGTAAGGCTTTCACCTCCATGCACCCAGATCGATACGATGGTCATCATCCGCACGAGCTTCCGTTCTGGATCTGTCGCATGAAAGTCGTCTTCAGGGTTTGCCATGTTCCACGTCACCTACAGGTAGATTTGGCTGGTAGTAGACTAAAGGGACCAATTATGGCCGGGTGGGTTCAGCATTATAGGGGTAGAGAACTGATTATACATTGGGAGGATTTCTGTCGAGACCTTATCAATAACTATGGACTGCCAACCATTGAAGAGAGGACTCACGCTAAACGAGCTCAACGAAAATGAAACCCCAAGCTGCAGCACCAGGTAAGGAATGTGGGAACTAGCCGGAACAACTGGCAACCTCATAACAACAACAACAATAACAAGTGAAACCAAGGCTACACACACCTGACGTGCCCAAAATGCAGAAAAAGGCACCTGAGGGAGTACAAGTGGGGAACAAGTGGTTGTTTCGTCTGTGGCAAGGGAGGTCACCTCACAAAAAACTACTATTTCAATTCGCAAAGCCAACGGAACTAAGATCGCACCATAAGTGACCAACTCTACATCGCTCAGACCAGGATTGGAGACCCTTCGATCGCACCAAGTAGACTTGAAGTTCTAGATAACTAAAGTAGAATCTTTTCTTAAGCTTTGTATATAGGCATGTTGGGTAGCAATAGCTTCCTCGCACTAGACCTATCCTAATATGTCCTTTTGAGACTATGTACCAGGAAGTGGTTACCACTCCCAACAGACTGAAGTTGTGTACCTATATTTAATATGAAAGGCAATACAGTTTTGCCCAAGGATTTAGATATAATATTTTCACGCGTGAGTAAGAAGAAAAATGATAGGTGACGTGGTTTCCTAGTACGAAAACGAAGGACCTATAAATCCTTTTCTGCTATGTGATAGAGTTTGAAAGACATCATGATTGGAACGCATACGCAAACCACCCAGGCACCCTGAGAGGATAAGTTGATAGCACAACTCACAGCTAGGCGATGAATGATAGGAAACCAACAGCATGAACTAAACTAGCTTAGGGAATTTTCTTAGCCTAAAACTGATATATCTAGACTCAGCATACTCAAATTAGTCAATTGAGTGCAAAACATGTTTTTCAAGGTGGGAACATATGGTATCCAAAAACTAGTTCAGATGACCTCAGATTGGACGTAAAACTGATAAAATTGAAATTAGCACGTCCAAATCAGTCAGGATAGATTGTGTTTGGAATTTTGCATGAAAAAGCCTCGTTATGCATGTGTAGTGTCAACACAGTGCAGACACAACCATAGTACCGTAAATGAACAGTAAATAGACATAGAATGGGCTCATATGTACTACTACCCAACCTGGAATAATTAGTATAAGAATCGGATCAAGAAAATCTAATTTTAGTCAAAATCTAAAACACTGCCGAGAAAGGGCCAAACACCGTTAGAGGAAATTAGATTGTGAAAAGAAGACAACACAGATGAATTTCCCACGTTAGAAACCGTGTGTGCAATAGTTGGAATTCATAAAAAAGCAGCTGAAAATTTGCCTTAAATATTGATATAGGCTTGTAAGTTGCCTTAAAATATTGATATAGGCTTGTAAGCTGAAAAGTTGCCTTAAAATTTTGACACACACATGTAACTTTTGCCAACCATTTAATGCAAAATTTGACACCAAAACCTAGTAGCAGCCCCTCAGTTTTTGAAGGCAGTTAGCAGCCAAGATTTGCCCCCTAGGTTAGTAAAAATTTGGCTTAATTAAGTGGGCTTAAGGTTGATTAATTTTGCTTATCTTTTTCCTGTAAATAGGTGTGCTTGCCCTAAGGTTTCATTTTCTTCTTTTGTACACCCAAAAGCACCAACATTTTCTCCCTTTTCTTTCAACCAAATCCATGCCCCCTTGTAGCCAAAACAAACCAAAATCCCCACCAAAAATTAGCCACATTTAAGCTTGTGTTGGAGTCTTTCACTCAAGATCATTTCAAGGTCACCTCAAGGTAAGTTACTAGGACTTTTCTTTGTGGTTTAGTTGGTTTTTGGCCTCATTAACCGAGGATGTTTTATGTTCTTTTCTAGCCCAAAAACTTATCCCCCTTTCTCACCTAGAGCCACACGGATTTTTGGTTACCCACCCCTTGGTCCGGTTGTGCTTGGTTCATAGCACAAAAAGGTAAAAACCGAAAACACTTCTTTTATGGTTTAGCTCTTTTAAGTTTTGAGATCAAGGAAATTTATTGTGTATTTCAGGCAATGGGTTGTAATAAGTTTATTTTGAGCCCCTAGCATTTTATTTTTAAGTTATGTGGTCGTGTGGTTGCGATTTAAGTTTTTGTGGATGGATGTTTTTATGGATGTTTTAGGGTTTGGCTGGAAACCAAACCTGTCCCAAATTTTAGTCATAGTTTTTTAGATTTTTGAGCATGTTACAGACCAATTTTTGGATTGATAAAACATAAAATTTTAAAAAATTTTGTTACGATCGTTTTTGTATCAAATAGCCTTTGGCCAAAAATGACATTAAGATGGGTTTACAGAGTAGTTTATAACCGGAGTTCAAAAACTAGGATTGAAACCTGGGGAAAAGGGACAGTCTTGTATATTTATAAAAATAAGCAACTTAGAATCTGAACCGGATCTCAGACTCAACATGAAAGTGTTAAATCATGTTAAACCTAAATGATGGCTTGTGCAAGTTTTGAAAATTTGGTGGTTTATGGCCCCAAACAGAGTAGTTTTTAATCAAGCAAAACATTGGCAGTTTTCTAAAACTTACCACAGTTTAAGCCATGGGTTTGCAATGTTTAGGACCAGTTAGAGTTTGATTTGAGCTTTGAGGTGAAAACAGAAGTTGTTCATCTTGTCGAGGACTAAAAAATCATGTTCGTCAAGTTTGCAAATTCGATCGTTTCGGGCAAGTTATAAACAGTTTTCAGAAAATGGTTCAAGAACCACCTTTTCACATGAACACCAAAATGTGTTCTTTTTAAACAAGAAAATGGTTCAAAACTCAAGTTTCTGCTCAAAACAAGAAAATGGTTTAAACAAGAAAATGTGTTATACAAACTCAATCATTTTAAGCAAGTTTTACGCAGTGTTTTGAAAAACTGTTCAAAAACCCCCGTATCAAACGAACACCAAAATATGTTCTCTTTAAATAAGAAAATGGTTTTAAGGAAAAACACCCTTACCTTTTGAGGGGGTACAAGGGGAAAACTGTGTTCAAATCCTAAAGAAAGGAACTTCACAAAAACAAAGGACGTTTTTCAGTAATAAGTTTTAATTGGTAGAGGTAGACCAATAGGCTACATAGTTAATATACGAGTTAACCAAGTAGGTAACTAGCCCGATTAGATATACGGCCCGTACATGAGGTAACTGGGTAGTTGACTAGTCAATTAACTAGTCAAAAATGGTGGACAAGAGAGAGACATTGGTAAATTCATCAAGTAGAAAAATTTATCAATCACGATCAGAAGTTAGATACCAAACTCTCAAGGGAGAGCAGTTTGGTACTGATATGGATCAGTGCCACACAACGATAGATTTATTAGTCACTAACAACCATAGTGACCTGAGAGAGAGTTTTAATGAAAATATGTTATGATTACAGGAAAATACCTATACTGTGACAATGGCGAGAGTACAAACTATCTGTTGATAATTAAGTACAACTCCACCTATAGCATGAATGAAATGAGTTTAAACTATAGTTTTCACTCTATGTTAAGTATACATATTGTGTATGATGGTTGCAAACCACAGCATGTTTCATAATCACGTTAGATTAATGAACGGTATAAGTTAGATGCCATTACATCCCTATCGTGTAAGCTTAGGGGATAGCCTAATGGAGCTCATGGCATAACAGACATGATTCTAGAATTGGGTATTAAAATTAAGGTGTCGGTATAATGGGCGCAAGGCCGACAACTTATACCAGGTGCAAGGTCCATAAGATTTATTCATGGATCGGGAGCAACGCCCACAAGTGCAAAGCTCACTATGATCATGGGTGTACCCGATGATCTACGTGCAGTTTGGTATCGATACCAAGGCCCTCAGATAAGTAAAGAAAGATAATGAATAATGAAACACAAAATGAGCATAATCAGTTCATGCATTATTCACGATATGCCCTAGATATAGTTATAGCATGCTTCTTAGTTACATGGCATGATGTGTCCACATGATATGCATTCTGAATTAAGCTACATGATATGTTTCCATGTTCTGTGTGAATGTGTGACATGATTAACAGTTTAAATATGCCTGATATTGTGGCTTATGTTTTAAACATGTTTTACGGATGACATGTTGTATTTACTGAGTGAAAAGCTCACAGTGTGTGTTCATGCTATAGGTCAGAGACCTGCAAGCTAGACACTGGTGGATGATGACGGTGGCAGAGGTCGGTGTGAGGGTTGAGGTTATGGATACCACCACCAGTGTTAACTTTCACACGATATTAAAAAATCAATTTCATGTTTTAAGCAGTTTAATAGTTCAAGTACGTACATATATTGACCCTAGTTGTATTCAAATTTTCATATGTTTGTAAATACATGTATGTACGTAAATAGTAAAATGTATTATTTAAAAAAAATCCGTAAAATTATTGTATTAAAATAAGTTTAAGTAGTAGTTTTAAAGAAAGTTAAGTGTGTTTTAAGTAAGTTCAGTTAGAAGAAGTTTTAAGTGACGGTTCGGGACAACCAAGGCTTCGGGCTACCACAGTTGGTATCAGAGCAGTATCCTGCCACCCTACCTTACATCGCCACATGCCAACCTCATCTATCTAAGTAAGTTAGTTTTTATTTTATGGTATTAGTATGTAAGTTAACGTTTAAGTTATAATATGTGACCATGGTTACACCAGAAGAACCCCACTAGAGGACGAAGGTTTTGGTGGACAATGTGGTTCGAGTGCGTACGTAGACAACCCAAGCATCCTGAGAGGATGAGTTGATAGCACAACTCGCAGTTATGCAAGAAAGAATGAAGAATCAACAGTAAAACCTAGACCGGCTCGGGGAGCAGCTAGGTCAACAGAACCAGGCACTGCAGACGGCAAGGGTGCAAGTTCAAGAGGCCCCACTAGCCTTAGAGACTTCAAGGGAGAGAGCAACTCCGCTAGTTTAGGGAGTTCCATGAGGACAAGAATTTCCTGAACCACCACCAGCCCCCCAACAGCACTGCTCCTATAGCAGCAAACGTACCTCAGCCAGCCTTTAGGGAAGGCGACTTATACGAGAGATTCCAGTACATGAAGGCGCCAAAGTTCAAAGGAACATTAATTCCATAGAGTCTGATGACTGGCTAACAGATATCCAAGTGATCTTGGATTTTATGGGATTGATTGATAAATAAAAGGTGATGTGCGCATCCTTCACCCTACATAAGGAGGCACATCAGTGGTGGAAGATGGTAAGCATTAGGAGGAACGTCAGCAAGATGAGCTGGAGTGACTTCATTAAAGAATTTAAGGAAATGTACTTTAGTGAGGAAGCATTAGCAGTGCAACAAGACGAGTTTAACAACTAGCTCGACTTTGTCTAGATTTAGTACCTACTGAAAAGGAGAGAGTTAGATGAATATTGAAGATGTTCCAGATAGATATCACGGTTCAAGTCTGCAGTGGTAGCCACGGACCAGCTATAGTAGCAGAATGTGTTAGTAGGGCCATCTGAGCTGAATACTAGTCGGCTAAAGATAATGAGTAAAGGGCTCATATCTTTAAAGCCCGAAAGGAGGAGAAAACTCAACCTAAGTAAGCTTAGGGTAAGTAAAACCCTGAGTCACAACACAGAGGGTAGAACGTGGGGATCGGCCAGAATAGTAGGCAATCCCACAACAACAACAAGAGGAAGGGGAATCAGGGAAACCAGGGTTCGCAGAAGAATTTCACCCAAAAGAAAAACAATAAGGGAGGAAACAGCAACCAACAACCAACGTGCCTGAAATGCAGAAAGAGGCACCAAGGAGAGTGCAAACAGGGAGCAAGTAGCTGTTTCATCTATGGCAAGGAAGGCCACTATGCTAGAGACTGTTATTTGAACCCGCAGAATCAACAGAACCAAGCTCGTACCATAAGTAACCAACTCCACACCATCTAGACTAGGATCGAAGGCCCCTCGATCGTACAAGGCAGACTGGAAGCTCCAGACAACTAAGGGAGAATCTATGCCTACACGAGGAGAATCTAGAGGAATTCCCTCTCGACGAGAGCGATGATGAGGAGGAGATCTCTGATGCAGAATTAGGGCTTTCCTTAGAGTAGTGACAACCTACTCTAGCAGAATTTTTTCTTAGACTATGTATATAGGCATGATGGGAAGCAGTAGCTTACACCCACTAGACCTAGCCTAGCACATCCTTTTAAGACTATGTACCAGGAAGTGTTTACCTCTCCTAGCAGACTAAAGTTATGTACCTTTATATGATATGAAAAGTAGTGCAGTTTTACCCAAGGGCTTAGGTATAATATTTCCACACGTGACTAGAGTGTGATAAAAAGTGCAAGACGAGTCTTGGCACTAAGACGATGTTTTGATACGATGTGATGTGTTATAATTCGTATTGAACGTCACGATATACAGAGCAAGATTAAATAGACTTATAGAACAGCACTTCCCTCAGGGGAAGTTTTATTGTCTAATTATTGGATATGTCAGGTACCAGTAATTATCTATGGTAGAGAGCTGAGCATTAATCTGATCATCATTGACATGATTGATTATGATGTAATCTTGGAAACGGACTTCCTCGCAAGGTACAACACCATCATAGACTGTCAAAGATGGAAAGTCACTTTTGGACCGATCGGATGTGAAAAGTTCATCTATAAGGGTTTGTAACTGAAGCAACCAAAGATAATGATCTCAGCAATGAAGGCTCGCAAGATACTACCCAGTGGATGCATGGGCTACCTAGCACATGGGGTAGATACGAATCGAGAAGCGAAGATAGGGCCTGAAAGCATGCCAATAGTTAGGGAATTCATGGAAGTGTATCCCTAAGATCTTCCAGGACTTCTACTAGAGCGCGAGATCTCGTTCGAGATTAAACTTCTCCCAGGATCAGCCCTCATTTATAAGGCCACATACCGAATGGCCTCTCTTGAGCTAAAGGAGCTCTAAGCCTAATTAAAGGATCTGATATATAAGGGATTCATTCGACAGAGCTATTCACCCTGGGGAGTGCTTGTGCTATTTGTGAAAAAGAAAGATGGGACACTGGGATGTGCATAGACTACAGAGAGCTAAACAAAATCACGATCAAGAACAAGTACCTATTGCCACGGATTAATGACTTGTTTGATCAACTCTATGATGCTGTGGTGTTTTCAAAGACCAACCTGCATTTAGGATACCATCAGCTATGAATCAAGGACGTGGATGTGCCCAAAACTGCATTCCAAACGCAATATGGCCACTACAAGTTCCTCGTTATGTCGTTCGGACTAACAAACACTTTAGTAGCCTTCATGGATTTGATAAACCGTGTCTTCGACTTTTTGGATAAGTTTGTCATTGTATTCATAGATGACATACTTATATACTCCAAGTCGTCGGAAGAGCATGAAGAGCACCTAAGGATTGTCTTGCGTATGTTACAGGATCATTAGCTATATGCCAAGTTCTCCAAGTACGAGTTTTGGCTAGAGAAAGTTCACTTTCTAGGTCATGTAGTCTCCAAGGAGGGAGTATCTATAGACCCAGCAAAGATTGAGGCAGTTAGCATGTGGCTAGCACCGAGGAACGTGACAAAGATACATAGTTTCTTAGGCATAACGAATTATTACTGGCGCTTCATCGAAGGCTTTTTGAAGCTAGCCGCCCTACTTACAGTGCTTACCAAGGAAAGGAAAGTGGTATGAGTGGACCGAAAACCGTAAGGAAAGCTTTTAAGAGCTGAAATGAAGACTCATAAATGCTTTAAATACTAAGCATTCCAGATGCTGGTCAGGGAAACTTTGTGCTTTATAGCAACATATCCAAGATCAGAATAGGAGCCATGTTGATACAAAATAGTAGAGTGGTCGTGTACGCTTCACGAAAACTCAAAGACCATGAGAAAAACTACTAACGCATGATCTAGAGCTAGTAGTGGTAGTTTTTCTGAAAAAAAATATGGAGGCACTACCTCTACGGAGTCAAGTGCGAGATTTACACTTACCACCAGAGCCTCAAGTATATCTTCACGTAGAAAGAGCTTAATGTGAGGCAGTAAAGATGGCTACAGTTGGTAAAGGATTATGACTACGAGATCCTATACATCCGGGAAAAGCCAATAAAGTAGCCGATGTGCTACTCATGGCTATCAGTGCCTTATCGGGAGCACTACAGAGGGAATTGTGTAGTAGCGAGATTGAGATCCTGATAGGGAGATTGTCCGACCTAACCCTCCAGTCGACACTCCTAGATGAGATCAAGGCCAGTCAAGAACGTGATTCATCCTTAGTCAAGTCTAGAAAGGAAGCTACGGAGGACAAAGGTTCAGAGTTTAGAGTCTCTAAAGATGACATACTCTACTACAGGGATAGGGTATGTGTTCCTAAGGATGAAGAGCTCAAGAAGCAAATCTTTTCAAAAGCTCATGAGGCATCATATTCTATACATTCAGGAGCAAATAAGATGTACAAGGACCTGAAAGGAAGTTTTTGGTGGCCTAGAATAAAGAATGATATCACCGAGTTCGTCGCTAGATGCCTCATGTGTCAGAAGGATAAGGTAAAACACCAGCGCCAAATTGGAGAATTACAGAAAATTAAGCCATCTAAGTGGAAATGGAACCAGATCATGATGGACTTCATGGTCCGATTACCAAGGACATCTAACAGCAATGATGCAATCTGGGTGATCATAGATAGATTGACGAAATCAGCTAGATTTCTAGCGATAAAAGTTAGCTAGTCGGTGGAATAACTAGCAGCAATCTATGTGGCTCAAATCGTAAGACTGCATAGAGTGCCAAAGTTGATCATCTTAGATCGTGACAAAAGCTTCTCCTCTAGGTTTTGGCAAAGCGTTTAGGCTTCCTTAGGGTCCAAGTTAAAGTTTAGCACAACATTAAATCCTCAGACCGACGGTTAATCTGAGAGGACTACACAAACGTTGGAGGAAATTTTGAGAGCTGGCATCCTAGAATTTTAAGGGAAACTAGGATCAAAAGCTAACCCTGATCGAGTTCTCATACAATAACAACTACCATTCCTCGATAGGAATGGCACCGTACAAGGCACTTTGTGGAAAAAAATGCAGATCTCCAGCTCATTGGTACGAGACCGGGGAGAAACAGTTTGTTAGCACGGACGTCATCAAGAATACCAAGGTAGACAAAAAGCTGATACGAAAGAGATTAGATGCAATGCATAGTCACCGAAAGACTTACACAGATGAGCACCGTAGATCCCTCGAGTTTCAAGAAGGAGACTCAGTCCTTCTCAAGGTGGTACCCATAAAGGGGGTAATATGCTTTGGAAAGAAAGGAAAGCTCAGTCCTAGGTACACAGGACCCTTCAAGATAATCAAGAGAGTCAGGAAGGTAGCTTATAGACTAGCGCTTCCCCCTGAGTTAGCTTTAGTGCACAACATCTTTCATGTCTCAATGTTGAAAAAGTACGTGCTGGATAGCTCCCATGTTTTGAGCCAAGGACCGGTTGAAGTGCATACCGATCTAACGTACGAGGAGAGACCCGTGCGAATCCTAGCCATAGACGAGAAAATACTTAGGAATAAAGTGATACCACTTATAAGAGTGTCGTGGCAAAATTATAATATTGAGGAAGCCACATGGGAATGGGAAGAAGACATGAGAAGAGACTTCCCATAATTATTTTAATTTTCGAGGACGAAAATTTTGTAAGGGGGGTAGGTTGTAATGACCCCCATGTTTTTGAAACCCAATTATTATGTAATAAGTAATTAAGTTAATAAATACAATATATTTTCTAGTTTGAATGAATTAAACGGATGCAGAAACATTTAATCACTATTCATGCAGTGAATAGGGCAACTGAGAGTGATATCGGCTCACCTTAGTACATGAAAGTGTGTATATGAGACATGCAGCATCAAGAAACCGGTCAAAACGACCATTTCTTGACACAGAACTGATGAGCTAGCCATCAGTACGCGTAGGCTGGTTATCTGCGCACAACAGTGAGATTTGGCTGATGAGATACAGTATCGAGAAAAGTGGTCGAGATGGCTTCTTTTCGCCAAGAAACTGAGAAAATTGGAGTCAGAACACTTAAACTAGTTAGTTAAGCATAGAACAGTGAATTATGAAGAGTAGATATGCAGTGTGACAATCGGGAAATTTCATCATTCTCGGAAAATCGGTACATAAAATGTACACAGTGAATTTCATGTTTAAAATGTGAATTGTGGTGATTTTTATGTGTATATGTGTATGTGTAACACAGTATCAAGAAATGGGTCAAGATGGCCTTTTCTTGAAATAAAACTGATATGTTTAGAATCAGTATGCTCAATTTAGTCAATTGAGCACAAAATGTAAATTTTGATCGGGAAATATGCAATATCAGAAAACTAGTCTAGATGATCTTGAATGAAGTTAAAACTGATAAATTTAGGTTCAGTATACGCAAATGAGTCAGTATAGCCTATCAGTATGCTCAAATTTGATAATTGAGTACAATGGTAATTTTTGACTGGGAATTCGCAGTATCGAAAACTAGACGAGATGATTTCGGATGAGAATAAAACTGATATATTTGGATTCAGCATGCCCAAATTAGTCAGGATAGCCCATGTTGAAATTTTGGGCGAAAAAGTATATATAAGAGCGAAAAATCAGAAATTCGTAAAAAAGGCCCTCACAATTTTCTCATTTCCTTACTTTCTCCCACGTACCGTCGGTGAACAGTAACCGACTATTAAAATCGGTGTCCGTTTTTGACACCGCCAGCACCATTGGAAAGCTCTCACCGAGCCGAGTCCAAGGGTGTGTCGATGCGACAGAGCACACACCAGAGGAGCCTACATGTGCCGCCCGAAGCTACGGTGGCTGAAAAAATTCGAACGGCCGGATCTCCGCCGTCCGACATCCAATTGAGCTGATTTCGGTCCCAAAAGACTCAAGGTGAAGAATAGAACAAAACACAAGTTTGATTTCGGCTCAATAGTCACCGGATTGGGCCGCCCAATGCCTCACCATTGCCACCGTGGAAACTGTCATTTCTGGCAGAGTTAAGCCACCCCACCGGCACCAAAATGCTCATAATTTCATGGGGAACAAAAGCCCCAAACCAATTTCAAGGAAAGAAGCCGGCAAGATGGTGAATCGAAGCTCGTCGCCACCGTCGGTTTTTCAGGGGCCCGATTCCGGTGATAGGAGCTTCAATTGGTGAAATTGACACCATCAATGAGTTCCTCACGTAGAGGTCTACGAGATGGTGGCCTCCTTTCTCTACACCATCGCCAGCCAATGGTGATCGGACCCCAAAATTTGAAGAATGGCCCGTTAGCCTATTTTCGACATTCCGGACACATCTACGGTGTCAGAATTGCAAGACAGAATTTTAAAAGTGTAGAATGGTGAAATAAAGTTTGTTCACATGAGACTGAATGATTCGTTCAATCGCCAGTGGAGTGATTTCGGTAGTGACTTCGATCCCTCCATTCTTGAAATTTATGTTTCGGAATGATTATATATCAATTATGTATTTTAGCATATGAAATTGTAAGAAATATCGACTATGTGTATGAAAAATAGTCAAATAAGAAAATGTGAAAAAATGTAAAGATTTTATGTAAAAGTTTAATTTTTATATAAAAATATAGGCCTCTGGTATAGTACGTGGAAGAATAGAAATACGTTACATGGTTTCTGGTGTTTCCTAAACGCCAGGAACCCAAAAATTAAGCGAAAATGCTATCGAAATTTCAAAAACGGCACAAAGGGGTATTTTAGGAAATGAGGGGTACAAATGTGGTCGGGATGGAAACCCGAGCCCCTTCGGTGGCCTAAGCCCGAAAAAGAGGATAAACGACCGAGGGTCGGGTGTGAAATAATTGTAGAAATTACAATGATTAATGCTGTAAAAAATTTATAAAGGCCTAAGAAAGATGAATTTATGACTTTTAGGTTTAGAAAATCCCATTAAAACGTTAAAGTAAAGATTTTATGACCTAAAGGCCCGTTAGGGGTAAAATGGTCATTTTGACAAAAAAATTTCAGAAGGGTCCAAAAAGGGGCGTTAAGCCTTTAAGTTTATTGTTTTATGATTTTTGGGCTTGGAATTGTGGCAGCCTGCCCTTCGTAGAGTTCATACAATACTATTACAGTTAAGCTTCATAGCTAACTGCGATAGATTATACTCTTATGGGTCGCCAGCTAATCTATCTCTCTTTAAAACATGACATTTTAGAGAGATTTTTTTATAAACATCATGTAAAACATTATCCACTAATCACTTTGTTAACACGTACAAAGTAATTTACATAATACAGTACTTTCGCAAAATATATATCATCATAAAAGAACTGCTTCTTTTTCCTTTCTTTGTTAACGCTCAGCAGAAAAACTCAGGCAGAACCATATCCCTTGGCTTCCCATCCCATTTGACACTCGCTATCCCGTCCGCCATCCAGCCATACAAAGCTAGTGAGCTGGTTGCTTACCTGCAACATAAGCAAAAATGAGGAGCTACAAGCTCAGTAAGTTCAAACATGCAAGAAATAGAATTTCTATGAATAGTACTATTTATCATGAATAATACTTTGACCACTATTCACCATTAATAGTAACTTTAACCACAACACAGTATATCAACAGTACATCAACCACAGTGTTAGCACTCTCACAAAACTGCCTTATGCTTAATTATGGCATAGTTTCAGTTTTAGGTAATTATCTTTATTTATGTTCTGGTTTTAAGCTCAAGTTAGCCGTACCATTTTAGTGTGCATGACTAGGAGTGGTACATTAGTGCTGACCTCCATAGCCTTAATCTCATCGTCATAGCCCCGAAGGCAAAGTTTACCTCCCCGTACGGAAGGCTGGTACGCCATAAATGGTTTCATTACCGACTTTTTAAAGTTCTAACTCGGTGACTTCATATTGCCCCGTGGTTAGGAAGGGTTCACATTTTAATTTCATGTGAGTGAGTTTCATTAACCTCGCTCTAGTGCCCATAGCATAATTTATTATGTGTCCTATTTTCAATAGTGCCCGGAGCACATTTCGTCTCTCTCTCTATTTATAATAGTGCCCGTAGCACATATGTACCTAACTTATAGTTAGTACATCAAAGTTAGCAATAATAATGCTACATGTTGCAAACAAGTAAATGTCTGAACTTACCTTATTTGTTTCTTCTCCTTTTCTTTCTTGGATCTTTAATCGCTCTCCTTGTGAGTCGATTTTGGGATCCTACAGACAAAACATTGTCTGTTAATTTCATTTCCATTTATAACTTTTATTTTTTTATTAAAAAGCTTAAATAAAACCTATTTATAACTTTTTAGGCTTTATTTATAATTTTCCCCATTTTTCTCAACTTTTTAAAAATTATGATTTTGCCCCTGTATTTTGGCAAAATTACAATTATGCCCCTAACGGGATTTTCTCAATCTAGACTGTACTTTTGGCTCTCAGGAATTTTTTTAACTCTTTTCTCATTCGTTACCCGGTTCGTTTCCATTTTATTTCCATTTTTTACCTTTCCAACCCTCGGGAAGCACTATTCCCACCCTTGCGTCGGTTTAGTGATTTTCTATCGTTTCAGAGCCTCAAATGAGCGTTTTATTAATATTTAAAACGTTCATCTAGACTTTCCCGATTTAAGTCTCCGAGGCTCGGATTTTTCGTACCCGACTCGGACCATTACTTCGTTTCCCAAAAATGCCCCCCCTCGGGGTCGGTTTTTTTTTTTCAGTTTCACTCTCATTTTACATTTTTAAGGGGACGGATTACTATTCACAAACCACCCCTTAGGTTTCCCATAGTCAATTTTCCACATGGGACTCGGGTTTCCGACCCGACCCTAAACTTTTACTCTCAATCCCCTTTTTGCCCTAAATGCTGTTTTTCGAAATTTCGATAGCATTTCGACGTAAATTTAAGGCAATCGGCGTTAGGTACGCCTCGAACCATATGTACCTGCCACGTACTATTCCAGAGTCCTATTTTATGTAAAAGTTTCCCAAACTTTTACATAAAAACTTGCACAATTGCCAATTTACAAATCGACCACAATATACAAAATTTCTTTCACTTCCCCCCCTTAATTAAGCCACGGTTTTGAACTACTCACCATAGCAAAAATTTTTCTTCTTTTCCACCACATTATGCTCGGTTTTATACTTAAACCATAACATGATTTTTGTTCCAAAACAACCCTTAATCAATAAAATTTTTTCATTAAAACCCTAAACCACAATCGGTTTTCAGACTAACTTTTATCAAATTTTGTTGTTAGCAAATTTCAATATGAAGTTTATGTTTCCACACATCCAAAACATATTTCCACACCACATAACAACATAT
Source organism: Antiaris toxicaria (assembly GCA_035233585.1). NCBI lineage: Eukaryota > Viridiplantae > Streptophyta > Magnoliopsida > Rosales > Moraceae > Antiaris > Antiaris toxicaria. Next base: position 52,586,421 of record CP141153.1, read on the forward strand.
TTCATCAAAATTTCATCACCAAAATTCCGCTTTGAACTCATGGATTTCATGAAGAAAACAAGCCAAAAATCACATTTTTTTCATGCAAATCCAATACATGAATAACCTAATTCAACATATCACAAAACCAACACATAATTTCATCAAATCCATAACAAAATTTCATCATTTTCTTCCCATTATTCCCACGGATTTCAGGGCCAAAAATAGGGAAATTTTACAAGTTTTGAAGCTCACCTTGGTTAGTTGAATGCTAGCTTGCCAAACTTGAGTTCTTGCTTCAAAATTTTGAAGAAATCCTTTAATTCTCCTAGGTGGCTCACGTCTTCTCTCTTGTCAACACTTAGAAAATTTTTCTCTTGGTTTTGCTTATGGCTTTGGTGGCTGCAGATTTTTGCTTCAAAATGGCTGAATCTTGTTTTCAAGAAAGCCACATTAACTTGGCTAATTGGCATGAGTCATCCTCAATCAACCAATGAAAATTTGACACCATTCATGCATTTCTTTCCACCTTTTTTTTTTAAATCAAAAGATGGCATTTTGGCCTAATCTTGGCCATTAGATTAAAGGTGAATTAAATCCTAGCCATCCACCTAACCTACCACTTTAATTAACCATTTATTAAACATTTTTAATGACATCATCAATGATGAGTCATTAGCTTACTTTTTGAGTCACTATTCACGTTGCTTTTTGACCAAATTTTGACCCGGGTGAAATTTTCCCGAAATCGCCACGGTGGGTTCCTGAGGTCTCTAGTGCAGTCGGATCAATTTATACTGCTTCTGTTTGATCAAAATCAATCCCGAAAGTTTTTCGTCTTTTAGTGACATCATCAATGGACACATTGTTAATTGTGCTTCGGGCACTAGAGCGAGGTTAATGAAACTCACTCACCTAAAATTAAAATGTGAACCATTCTTAACCACGGTGCAATATGAAGTCACTGGGTTAGAACTTAAAAAGTCGGTAATGAAACCACTTTCTGGCGTACCAGCCCTCCGTATAGGGAGGTACTTTTGCATTCGGGGCTATGAGATTAAGGCTGTGGAGGTCAGCACTGATGTACCGCTCCCAGTCATGTACTATTTTGCCTTCGGGGCTATGAGATTAAGGCTGTGGAGGTCAGCACTAATAAACTGCTTCCAGTCATACGCACTTAAATGGTACTGCCAACCTGAGCTCAAAACCAGAACATAAGTAAAGATAATTACCTAAAACTGAAACTATGCCATAATTGAGCATAAGACAGTTTCGTGAGGGTGCTAACATCGCGGTAGATGTACTGTTGTGACACTGTGTTGTGGTCAAACTTACTATTCATAATGAATAGTGGTCAAAGTTACTATTCACGTATGAATATGAATAGTGGTCAAAGTTACTATTCATGTATGAATAGTAGTCAACCATACTATTCATGATGAATAGTACTATTCATAGAAATTTTATTTCTTGCATGTTTGAACTTACTGAGCCTGTAGCTCACCATTTTTGCTTATGTTGCAGGTAAGCGACTAGCTTAGTAGCTTGTTTGACTGGATGGCGGACGGGATAGCGTGTGTCAAATGGGATAAGTGGGCGAGGGATATGGTCCTGCCAGAGTCTTTCTACTGAGCGAAAAAAGGGAAGGGAAAAAGAAACAGTCTTTTGTAATATTATATATTTTATGAAAGTACTGTAATATGTAAATTACTTTGTACTTGCCAACAAAGTAAATAGTGGGAAATGTTTTACATGATGTTTAAAGAAAAAAAAAATTTCCCCAAAAACGTCATGTTTTACAAGAGAGATAGATTAGCCGGTGACCCATAAGAGTACAATCTATCGCAGTTAGCGATAAAACTTAACTGTAATAGTATTGTATGATCTTTACGAGGGGCGGGCCGCCACAGTTGGTATCAGAGCGGGTTTATGGTTGGTGTAGTTTAGAATACCAACTGCTGTCACAGTTGGTATCAGAGCGGAATTACGGTTGGTTTAATTTAGATTACCAACTGCCGTCACAGTTGGTATATCAGAGCAGCATTGACCATATCCTGATTTGACACTTCGTGCATCCTGCACCGCTATCCAAGTAAGTAGTTTACTTAAGTTTAGTTAATTATTTTCTTATGTGAAAATAATTATCTTATAGGTAGCAAGATGACCAGACCTCCTTATGTGAGACCACCGCTACCACGACTGAGAGGGGTATTACGGGTATGGACGAGACCTATTGTGAGGCCGTCTATTTCCCAACGACCAGTAATCAGACCCCTGGTGCCTGAGAGACCTCCAGTACCAGTACCAACACCAGCACCAACGCCAGTAGATGTTGTACAGCCACGACCGATAGTTCATCCACCTGTAGTAGTGGACATTCCAGTTGTTGGTGGACGCCAACACATTGGAGTGAGAGTTTCGGCTCGGGCAGTACAGGCATTTCGAGCTAGTAGTCCCCTGATGTTTGATGGTGGATGAAAATCGATGGAGGCAAAGGACTGGCTCCATGCCATAGAGAGGATTATGGTGATATGCGACATTGATCGAGATATGTGGATTCAGTTGGCCATCAGTATGTTTCAGGGAGACGCTCGAGTATTTTGGGAGTATTGTGACCAGGAGATTTTATTAGGATTTAGTTGGGCTGAGTTCTGTCAGCGATTGGCTGATCAGTTTCTGCCTAGGGATCCGGCACCTGCTCCAGCACCTCCAGAGAGACGAGAGGCTGATACACCTGCGTACCCTGGATTTGATGAGGTTAGGGACTATATTCTCCAGACTGAGAGGATGGTCATGTTGTCTGGTGAGACAGTTATGTCTTACGCAGCACGATTTGAGGAGACCATTAGGAGGAGATGTCCGTTGCCCAACCTCACTGAAGCAAACTGTTGTGAGCTGTTTTGGAGAAGTTTACCCATGGAGTTGAGACAGAGGGTGATTAAGCTGTTTCCTCCGACGCTCCAAGAGTTTGTAGTGACGATCAGGACGATCGAGGGAGAGATTTTGATTGAGCATCTGACGCAGCGTCGACGAGAGACACTGGGTCAAGATGAGATGTTCGCACGCATCTTTTGGTCGAGAAGAATGATGAACGATCATGAGGCTGGACCTTCTAGACCACGAAGAGGTGATGACTCAGGACAGGGAGCATTGCCTAGGGGTGGTGACGATTCAGATGATCCAGATGACGATGAGGATCCCGAAGAATATCCTCTAGTCCCAGACACAGGGGATGTGTGACCAGTAGATGTGTATGCATGTACATAAGTAGCTTAGAGAGAAAAGCTGTTTTGTATAGACTTGTGGCCAAGATGTATAAAATGGCCGATGTATATATGACTAGTGATGATTATGTACGATATATAAACGTTTTGCTATGAATGAAATATCAAAATGATTATATGTTGTACGATGATGTGTTACGATGATGTGGCTTTACATTACCCTGAATTTTGTAAATTATATGATCTTACGAATGTGGTTATGGAAAGGCTAACGGTGAATTATTGTGCCATAATAGGACAATAGGCAAGATGGTAGATTTACGAAATCGACCAGAGGGACAAGAACGACGTCCTAATGTCATGGAGAGATTGGATCAGACACAAGCCCTGCTAGAAGCTCAGATGCAAGAAAATGCTAATCTGAGGCGACGGGTAAAGGAGTTAGAATAAAGACAAGGCTCTGAGGGTACCCAAGTAGAACAAGAAGCTGAGGTAGATCCGGTTATCCCTCCAGCTGCTGTACATGAGAGAGTTCCTGAACCGTAATCGGTATTAAATCTGGAACCCCTCTATGAAAGATTCAGGCGTATAAGGCCACCAGAATTTGAAGGTTCTACAAATCCTCTAGAGGCTGAAGACTGGTTGTCATCCTTGCAAGTGATCATGGAATTCATGAACCTAACTGACCGGGAGAAGGTCGCATGTGCGTCTTTTGTATTGAGAAAAGATGCTTGTTTTTGGTGGGACACTGTATGAATGAGAAGAAACGTGTCTACCATGAGTTGGGCAGAATTTCTGGAAGAATTCAGCCAGAAATATTATGACCCTGCATCTCTGAGACAACAACAGAAAGAGTTCTCAGAATTGACGCAAGGAAATATGTTGGTGAACGAAGTTTGCCAAAAGTTCGACCAGTTATCCCGTTTATGTCCCTATGTAGTCCCTACTGAGAGGGAGAAAATACAGAAAATGATCGGAATGTTCAGGCCAGAAATTGCTGCATTGGTAGATACTGGTCAGGTACCACCTACTTCTGTAGCAGATTGTGTTAGTCGGGCCATCAGAGCTGAGTGTCACGTAGCCCGACAGAAAGAGGAAAGAGAGAAGCACTGGGAGGCCAAGAAGAAGGAGAGCACTTTGGCGAAGTCTACACAAGTTGGTCAATCGAGCAAGACTAATCAGAATGCTAAACCAAGCCAGGGCAATAATCAAGGATCCCAGCAAAACAAGAGAAAAGGTAATTTTTTTGGTAATCAACAGGGAAATAATCGAAACCAGCAGCGAAGAACAGCTGGTAATGTGGAATCCAATGTACAAAATTGTCGTACATGTGGGAAGAGACATTCTGGGCAATGCAGATTTGGGCCACTTATTTGCTATGAATGTAGAAAGGAAGGCCATTATGCCAGGAACTATCCAAACAATAGGCAGGGTGGACAAGGCACTTCCCAACAGTACCAGACACACCCACAAGCTCATTCCCTTCAGGCCAGAGTTGAAGAGTCCCCAGTAAGGCCTCAACGCCAGGAGCGTGTGCCACGTGCTGATGCTCATGTGATGGCCTACAGCAAAGAGGATGCAGAGGCAAGAACATCGAACATAGTGACAGGTCAGCTCACTGTCGCTAGTCATGTAGCCTCTGTACTGTTTGATTCCGGTGCTACGCATTCTTTTGTTTCTTATGCATTTGCTGACAAGATAGGACTTCCTAAGGATTATATGGGAAGGGTATTTAAGACAGCTTTACCCTCTCGAGAAGTATTGTTGTCCAATTACTGGCTACCTCATGTACCAGTATATATGGCAAATAGGGAGCTATATGCGGAGTTAATCATAATGAAGATCGTGGATTACGATGTGATTCTTGGCATGGATTTCCTAGGGAAATATCAAGCTACGATCGACTGTCGAAATCGAAAGATAGTATTTGAACCCGAGGAAGAAGAGAGTTTCGAATATGTCAATACTTCTCAAAAACCCGGGAAAATGATAATCAGCTCAATGAGAGCAAGCAAGCTGATAGCCAGTGGTTGTATGGGATATCTGGCATATGTGGTGGATACTACAGAGGAACAGAAGCTCCAACCTGAAGATGTTCCCGTTGTTAATGAATTTCTTGACGTATTTCCGAAAGAGTTACCAGGGATACCTCCAGAGAGAGAAATCTCGTTCGAAATTGAGTTGGTGCTTGGAACGGCACCTATTTCCAAAGCACCATACCGCATGGCTCCAGTGGAGTTAAAGGAGCTGCAGGAACAATTAAAGGAGCTTTTGGATAAAGGATTCATCAGACCGAGTTATTTTCTATGGGGTGCACCTGTGTTGTTCGTCAAGAAAAAGGATGGAACATTCCGTTTGTGCATGATTACCGGGAGTTGAATAAGGTTACGATCAAGAATAGGTATCCGTTACCTATAATTGATGACCTATTCAACCAGTTAAAAGGCGCAACGGTATTTTCCAAGATCGACTTACAATCAGGATATCACCAGCTGAGAATTAAAGAAAGTGATATTCCTAAGACGGCGTTTAGGACTCGTTATGGTCACTACGAGTTTCTTGTGATGCCATTTGGATTAACAAATGCACCGGCAGCGTTCATGGACTTAATGAACAGAATCTTTAAAGAGTATTTGGATAAGTTTGTCATTGTATTCATTGATGACATTCTTATATACTCAAAGACTCGTGAGGAGCACCAGGAGCATCTGAGGATCATGCTGAATACGATAAGGAAGCATCAACTGTATGCCAAATTCTCAAAATGCAAGTTTTGGCTGGACAGAGTACATTTCCTCGGACATGTTGTATCCCAGGAAGGTATTGCTGTAGATCCAACGAAAGTGGAGGCAATTAACCAGTGGCCTGCACCCAAGAATGTGACGGAAATACGTAGTTTCTTGGGGTTAGCTGGTTATTATCGACGATTTGTAGAGGGATTTGCGCGTTTAGCTGCACCTCTTACTGCTCTTACACGTAAGGAAAGGAAGTACGAGTGGACTATGGAATGCGAAAGAAGCTTCCAGGAGTTAAAGAGACAGTTGACAAGTGCACCAATCCTTACGCTTCCCACTGAAGGGGAGAAGTTTGTAATCTACAGTGATTCATCTAAAGTACGATTGGGAGCAGTCCTAATGCAAGGCGACAAGGTGATTGCCTATGCTTCCCGTCAATTAAAGGATCATGAAAGGAATTACCCTACGCATGACCTTGAACTTGCTGCAGTAGTGTTCGCACTTAAAATTTGGTGACACTATCTCTATGGAGCTCAGTGTCAGATTTTTACTGATCACCAAAGCCTGAAGTATTTCTTCACGCAAAAAGAGCTCAATATGCGACAAAGAAGATGGTTAGAACTGGTGAAGGATTATGATTGTGAAATCTTATACCATCCAGGAAAGGCCAACCGTGTAGCGGATGCTCTAAGTAGAAAGTTTACCATATCGCACCAGCTACCGATAGAAAGGCTTCCGAAGCCATTGCAGCAAGAGATAAATTCTTTGAACTTAGAGCTGATATCTAGAAGACTAGCTGCACTCCAAGTGGAATCATCATTGTTTGAGGATATAAAGGAAGCTCAAAGACGAGACCCAACAATGACAAGTTCTCAAGAAGGAATTTCCAAGGATGGAATGATCCTCTATCAAGGAAGGATAAATGTTTCAGCTGATGAGGAACTTAGAAGACGGATCATGTCAGAAGCCCACGAGACACCATATTCGGTTCATCCCAGAGCTAGCAAGACGTATCAGGACTTGAAGTTACAGTTCTGGTGGAAAGGGATGAAGAATGATATAGCGAAATTCGTGAGCAGATGCATGACCTGTCAGAGAATCAAAGCAGAACATAAACATCCAGCAGGAAGATTGGAACCTTTGGAGATTCCTGAATGGAAATGGGAACACATTACGATGGATTTTGTAATGGGACTCCCAAAAACCCGAGAAGGTTATGATGCCATCTGGGTTATTATGGACAGACTGACCAAGATGGCACGGTTTATAGCTGTCAAGATGACTTTTTCGTTGGAAAAGTTTGCTCAGTTGTACATAACTCATGTCATCAGATTACATGGAGTACCAAAATCCATTGTATCAGATCGAGATGCACGGTTCACTTCGAATTTCTGGAAGTGTGTGCAAAAAGCTATGGGTACTGAATTAAGACTTAGTACGGCTTTTCATCCGCAAACAGACGGACAGTCGGAGCGGACAATTCAGACGTTAGAGGACATGCTTCGAGCTTGTGTAATGGATTTTGCAGGAAATTGGAACGAGAAGTTACCATTAATTGAATTCTCGTACAATAATAGTTACCAAGCTTCTATAGGCATGGCACCTTATGAGTCTTTGTATGGACGGAAGTGCAGATCACCATTACACTGGTATGATTTGCGAGAGAAGCAGTTGCATAAGACGGATTTCATAAAACAAACTTCCGATGCAGTTGCTAGAATTCAGCGTCAAATGAAAATTACGAAAAGCCGACAAAAGAGTTATGCAGACAAGAGGCGAAGATCCTTGGAGTTTGATGAAGGAGACTTCGTGTTTCTCAAGGTATCGCCCATGAAGGGGATTATGCGTTTCGGTAAGAAGAGGAAACTAAGTCCAAGATATATTGGACCTTATGAAATTATCGAATGCATTGGAAGGGTCGCTTACAGATTAGTGTTACCTCCTAAATTGTCGGCAGTGCATAATGTATTTCACGTGTCGATGCTGAGAAAGTATATACTAGATCCGTCCCATGTGCTGAAGCATGAGCCTATTCAAATCCATGAGGATTTGACATATGAGGAACAACCTATTCGAGTACTGGCTCGTGAAGAGAAAGTACTGAGGAATAAGACAATCTCACTAGTAAAAATTCTGTGGAAAAATCATAACATTGAAGAAGCTACGTGGGAACGAGAAGACGAGATGAGGAGTTTATACCCCCACTTGTTCTAATTTTCGAGGACGAAAATTTTATAAGGAGAGGTGAATGTGACAACTGGGAAATTTAGGCAATTCTCGAAAGAAAATGTACAGATGTATGTATATAACAATTTGTACTATTTAAACAGTGAAATAAATGTATTTATATTGTTCAGAATATATTAAAATGTTCTAACAATACTGACGAGTAAGAATTCAGTGTTGGAAAAATTCATTGAGTTGAAACGGGCGAAACGGTGCCAAAAACAGCATTGAAAACCCTAACCGGGGTAATGAAAGACGGAAAACTTCCGGGATTGATTTTGATCAAACGGAAGCAGTTTAAATTGATCCGACTGCACAGGAGACCTCAGGAACCCGCCGGGACGATTTCAGGAAAATTTCGGCTCGAACCGGTATCGGTCAAAAAGTAGTCGAATTAATATGAATAGTAAAAGTCAAAGTCAACATATGCTTTTGCATTTATGACATCATAAATCCATTTAATAAATGGAAGGAAAATGGTGGTTGGTAGCATTAATGGCCATGATTTAGTTGCTTTTTGATCTAAAGGCCAAGATTTGGCCAAAAATCCACCATTTTAATTTTTGAAAAATATGGAAAGAATTAGGTTTGAAATATGGTGATTTTTGATTGGTTGAAAGCCAAATTAATTGGCTTATTTGTTGCATAAGTCGGCAACTTTTGGGAGCAAATTGGCCGAGACAATTTTGAAGCCAAAACCAAGAACAAAAATTTTTCTAAGTGTTCCATGGTGAGTACGTGAGCAACCAAAGAGGAACCAAGTGATTTCTTCAAGCTTTCTTCACAAAATTGGTGTCAAACCTTTCATTGAAGCCTAAGGAAGCAAGTGAACAAGGTAACTCTCCTTGGTTTGAAATTTTTCTTGATTTTTCTTCAAGAAATCCGTGTAATGAATAGTGGAAAGGATGGAAAAATTTTTGGTTGTTTTGATTGATTTGGTGCTTGGGTTTTGTTAAGGGTGTAATTAGGAGAAAAACCATGTATTTGGTTTAAGGAAAAACCAAATTTTGGTTGGTTTTCCAAGGGTAAAACCGTGGGTTATCAAGAGTAATCAATGAGAAATTTTTGTGGTTTAAGTGTTAACATGCTTTAAATCATAATTTGGTCTAATGTAAAGCATGATTTGCATTATGGAAAGCTTGGAAAAAAAAATGTGGTGTGAACTTACCCTAAAAGGCCGTGGGTTAATTGGGGTTTGGTGAAAAATTTTGCATGGTTTACTTGATGTTTGGATGATTTAAATCATGCATTCTATTATGAAAAAGATGGAATTGTGATTGAAAGCAAGAAAAGAAAAATTGGGGTATGTTTCTCTTAATGTGGCCGTGGGTTGTAATGATGAAAAAAAACCTAGGAATTGTGTTGAAAAATGCAATGAAATTGGCTTGAAAATGTGCTAAAAAAATGACATTGAAATAGCCAAAAATTTGGTTGAAAAATTTAGAAATTTTGGTTAGGTTTTGAGTGTAAAAACCGAGACCGAAACTAAGGGCAAAATTGAAAAAAATTTTATGTAATGTGGTTCAAAATGAGAATTGAATTTTGTGAGCTTTTATGCAAAAGTTTGGAAAACTTTTACATAAAATAGGCTTGTGGTATAGTACGTGGCAGGTACATATGGTTCGAGGCGTACCTAACGCTGGTAGCCTTAAAATTACGCCGAAATGCTGTCGAAATTTCGAAAACGGCATTTGGGGTAAAATGGAAATTAAAAATAAAAGTTTAGGGTCGGGTCGGAAACCCGAGTCCCTAACGGAAAATTGAATAAGGGAACCTAAGGGGTGGTTCATGAATAGTAACCCGTCCCCTTGAAAATGTAAAACGTGAGTGAAATTGACAAACCGACCCCGAGGGGGGGGGCGTTTTTGGAAACGAAATAAAGGTCCGAGTCAGGAACGGAAAATCCGAGCCTCGGAGACCTAGATCGGGAATGTCTAGATGAACGTTTTAAATACTAGTGAAACGTCCATTTGAGGCTCTGAAACGATAGAAAATCACTAAACCGACGTAAGGGTCGGAATAGTGCTTCCCGAGGGTCGGGAAAGTGAAGAATGGAAATAAAATAGAAACGAACCCGATAATGAATAGAAAAGAGTCAGAAAAGTTCCTGAGAGCCAAAAATTGCAGTCTGGATCAAGAAAATTCTGTCAGGGGTATAATTGTAATTTTACCAAAATATAGGGGTAAAATCGTAATTTTGCAAAAGTTGAGAAAAATGGGGAAAATGATAAATAAAGCCTAAAAAGTTATAAATAGGTTTTATTTAAGCTTTTTAATGAAAAATAAAAGCTATAAATAGAAATGAAATTAACAGACAAGGTTTTGTCTGTAGGATCCAAAAATCGACCTACAAGGAGGGCGATCAAAGATCCAAGAGAGAAAAAGGGAAGAAATTAATAAGGTAAGTTCAGACATTTACCTGTCTGTAACATATAGCATTATTGTTGCTAACTTTAATGTACTAACTATAAGTTAGGTACATATGTGCTACGGGCACTATTATAGAATAGAGAGAGAGACGTAATGTGCTACGGGCACTATTGAGAATGGACACATTGTTAATTGTGCTTCGGGCACTAGAGTGAGGTTAATGAAACTTACTCACCTAAAATTAAAATGTGAACCATTCCTAACCACGGTGCAATATGAAGTCACCGGGTTAGAACTTAAAAAGTCGGTAATGAAACCACTTTCAGGCGTACCAGCCTTCCGTACAGGGAGGTACTTTTGCCTTCGGGGCTATGAGATTAAGGCTGTGGAGGTCAGCACTGATGTACCGCTCCCAGTCATGTATTATTTTGCCTTTGGGGCTATGAGATTAAGGCTGTGGAGGTCAGCACTAATGTACCGCTTCCAGTCATGTGCACTTAAATGGTACTGCCAACCTGAGCTCAAAACCAGAACATAAGCAAAGACAATTACCTAAAACTGAAACTATGCCATAATTGAGCATAAGACAGTTTCGTGAGGGTACTAACATCGCGGTAGATGTACTGTTGTGACACTGTGTTGTGGTCAAACTTACTATTCATAATGAATAGTAGTCAAAGTTACTATTCACATATGAATAGTATCAACGGTACTATTTATGATGAATAGTACTATTCATAGAAATTTTATTTCTTGCATGTTTGAACTTACTGAGCCTGTAGCTCACCATTTTTGCTTATGTTGCAGGTAAGCGACCAGCTCAATAGCTTGTTTGACTGGATGGCGGACGGGATAGCGTGTGTCAAATGGGATAAGTGGGCGAGGGATATGGTCCTGCCAGAGTCTTTCCGCTGAGCGATAAAAAGGGAAGGGAAAAAGAAACAGTCTTTTGTAATATTATATATTTTACGAAAGTACTGTAATATGTAAATTACTTTGTACTTGCCAACAAAGTAAATAGTGGGAAATGTTTTACATGATGTTTAAAGAAAAAAAAATTTTCCCCAAAAACGTCATGTTTTACAAGAGAGATAGATTAGCCGGCGACCCATGAGAGTACAATCTACCGCAGTTAGCGATAAAGCTTAACTGTAATAGTATTGTATGATCTTTACGAGGGGCAGGCCGCCACAGAGAATGCCAGAATTTCTCGGTTGTCACATTTACCCCTCCTTATAAAATTTTCGTCCTCAAAAATTAGAATAAGTGGGGGTATAAACTCCTCATCTCTATTTCTCATTCCCACGTAGCTTCTTCAATGTTGTGATTTTTCCACAAAATCTTCACTAGTGGGATTGTCTTATTCCTCAGTACTTTCTCTTCACGAGCCAGTACTCGAATAGGTTGTTCTTCATATGTCAAATCCTCGTGGATCTGAATAGGTTCATGCTTCAACACATGGGATGGATCTGGTACATACTTTCTCAGCATGGATACATGAAATACATTATGTACTGCCGGCAATTCGGGAGGTAATGCTAATCTGTAAGCGACCCTTCCAATGTATTCGATAATTTCATAAGGTCAGATATATCTTGGACTTAGTTTTCCCTTCTTACTGAAACGCATAATCCCCTTCATAGGCGGTACCTTAAGAAACACGAAGTCTCCTTCATTAAACTCCAAGGATCTTTGCCTCTTATCTACATAACTCTTTTGTCGACTTTGCGTAATTTTCATTTGACGCTCAATTCTTACAACGACATCAGAAGTTTCTCGTATAAAATCCATCTTATGCAGCTATTTCTCTCGCAGGTCACACCAATGTATCGGCGATCTGCATTTCCGTCCATAAAGAGCCTCATAAGGTGCCATTCCTATGGAAGCTTGGTAACTATTATTGTACGAGAATTCAATTAATGGTAACTTCTTGTTCTAAATTCCTGTAAAATCCATTACACAAGCTCGAAGCATGTCCTCTAATGTCTGAATGGTCTGCTCTGACTGTCCATCTGTTTACGGATGAAATGCCGTACTGAGTCTCAATTTAGTACCCATGGCTTCTTGCACACACTTCTAGAAATTTGAAGTGAATTGTGCATCTCGATCTGATACAATGGATTTTGGTACTCCATGTAATCTGACGACATGAGCTATATACAATTGAGCAAACTTTTCCAACAAAAAGTCATCTTGACAACTATAAATCGTGCCGTCTTGGTCAGTCTGTCCACAATAACCCAGATGGCATCATAACCTTCTCGAGTTTTTGGTAGTCCCATTACAAAATCCATCGTAATGTGTTCCCATTTCCATTCGGGAATCTCTAAAAATTCCAATCTTCCTGCTGGGTGTTTATTTTCAGCTTTGATTTTCTGACAGGTCATGCATCTGCTCACGAATTTCGCTATATCATTCTTCATCCCTTTCCACCAGAACTGTAACTTCAAGTCATGATACATCTTTTTAGCTCCGGGATGAACAGAATATGGTGTCTCATGGGCTTCTGACATGATCTGTCTTCTAAGTTCCTTATCAGTCGGAACATTAATTCTTCCTTAATCGAGGATCATTCCATCCTTGGAAATTCCTTCTTGAGAATTTATCATTCTTGGATCTCGTCTTTGAGCTTCCTTGATATCCTCAAACAACGATGATTCTACTTGGAGTGCAGCCAATCTTCTGGATATCAGCTCCAAGTTCAAAGAATTTATCTCTTATTGCAATGGTTTCAGAAGCTTTTTTATCGGTAGCTGGTGCGATATGGTAGACTTTCTACTTAAAGTATCCGCTACACGGTTGGCCTTACCTGGATGATATAGGATTTCACAATCATAATCCTTTACCAGTTCCAACCATCTTCTTTGTTGCATATTGAGCTCTTTTTTCGTGAAGAAATACTTCAAGCTTTGGTGATCAGTAAAAATCTGACACTGGGCTCCATGAGATAATGTCGTCAAATTTTAAGTGCAAACACTACTGTAGCAAGTTCAAGGTCATGCGGAGGATAATTCTTTTCATGATCCTTTAATTGACGCGAAGCGTACGCAATCACCTTGCCGCCTTGTATTAGGACTGCTCCCAATCCTATTTTAGATGTATCAATATAGATCACAAACTTCTCCCCTTCAGTGGGAAGCGTAAGGATTGGTGTGCATGTCAGCCGTCTCTTTAACTCCTAGAAGCTTATTTCGCATTCCATAGTCCACTCATACTTTCTTTCCTTGCGTGTAAGAGCGGTAAGAGGTGCAGCTAAATGCGTGAATCCCTTTATAAACCTCCGATAATAACCAGCTAACCCCAAGAAACTATGTATTTCCGTCACACTCTTAAGTGTAGGCCATTGGTTAATTGCATCTAACTTTGTCGGATCTACAGCAATACCTTCCCGGGATACAACATGTCCAAGGAAATGTACTCTATCCAGCCAAAACTCGCATTTTGAGAATTTGACATACAATTGATGATTCCTTATCATATGCAACACGATCCTCAAATGCTCCTTGTGCTCTTCGTGAGTCTTTGAGTATGTAAGAATGTCATCAAAGAATACAATGACAAACTTATCCAAATACTCTTTAAAGATTCTATTTATCAAGTCCATGAACACTGCTGGTGCATTTGTTAATCCGAATGGCATCACAAGGAACTCATAATGACCATAACGAGTCCTAAACGCAGTCTTAGGAATATCACTTTCTTTAATTCTCAGCTAGTGATATCCTGATCGTAAGTCGATCTTGGAAAATATCGCTGTGCCTTTTAACTGGTCGAATAAGTCATCAATTCTAGGTAACGAATACCTATTGTTGATCGTAACCTTATTCAACTCCTGGTAATCAATGCACAAACGGAACGTTCCATCCTTTTTCTTGACGAACAACACAGGTGCACCCCATGAAAAATAACTCGGTCTGATGAATCCCTTGTCCAAAAGCTCCTTTAATTATTCTTGTAGCTCCTTTAACTCCACTGGAGCCATGCAGTATGATGCTTTGGAAATAGGTGCCGTTCCAGGCATCAACTCAATTTCAAACGAGATTTCTCGTTCTGGAGGTATCCCTGGTAACTCTTCTGGAAATACATCAAGAAATTCATTAACAACAGGAACATCTTCAGGTTGAAGCTTCTGTTCCTTTGTAATATCCATCACATATGCCAGATATCCCACACAACCGCTGGCTATCAGCTTATTTACTTTCAGCGAACTGATCATTATCTTCCCGGGTTTTCGAGAAGCATCTACGTATTCAAAACTCTCTTCTTCCTCGTGTTGGAATACTATTTTTCGATTTCGACAGTTGATCGTAGCTTGATATTTCCCTAGGAAATCCATGCCTAGAATCACATCGTAATCCATGATTTTCATTACAATCCACTCTGCATATAGCTCCTTATTTGCCACATATACTGGTACATGAGGTAGCCAGTAATTGGACAACAATACTTCCCCAGAGGGTAAAGCTGTCTTAAATATTTTTTCCATATAGTCCTTAGGATGTCCTATCTTATCAGCAAATTCATAGGAAACAAAAGAATGTATAGCACCGAAATCAAATAATACAGAGGCTACATGACTAGCAACAAGAAGCTGACCTGTCATCACATTTGATGTTCTTGCCTCTGCATCCTCCTTGGTGTAGGCTATTACACGAGCATCAATACGTGGCACACGCTCCTAGCGTTGCGGCCTTACTGGAGACTCTTCAACCCTAGCCTGAAGGGAATGAGCTTATGGGCGTGTCTGGTGCGGTTGGGAAGTGCCTTGTACATCCTGCCTGTTGCTTGGACAGTTCCTGGCACAATAACCTTCCTTTCCACATTCATAACACACAGGTGGGCCAAATTTGCATTGCACAAAATGTCTCTTCCTACATGTAAGACAAATTGGTACATTGGATTCTGCATTACTACCTGTTCTTTGCTATTGGTTTCGATTATTTGCTTGGTGATTTCCAGTAAAATTGCCTTTTCTCTTGTTTTGCTGGGATCCTTGATTATTTCCCTGGCCTGGTTTAGCATTCTGATTAGGCTTGCTAGAGTGACCAGCTTGTGTAGACTTAGCCAAAGCCCTCTCCTTCTTATTGGCCTCCCAGTTCTTCTCTCTTTCCTCCTTCTGTCGGGCTACATGTAACTCAGCTCTCATGGCATGACTAACACAATCTGCTACAAAAGTAGGTGGTATCTGTCCACTATCTACCAATGCTGCAATTTTTGGCCTAAACATCCCGATCATTTTCTGTATTTTCTCCCTTTCAGTAGGGACTACATAGGGATATAGGCGGGATAACTGATCGAACTTTCGGCAAACTTCACTCACCGACATATTTCCCTGCTTTAATTCTGAGAACTCTTTCTGCTGTAGTCTCATAGATGCCGGATTATAGTATTTCTGGTTAAATTCTTTCAGAAATTCTATCCAACTCATGGTAGACACATTTCTTCTAGTTACATAGTGTCCCACCAAAAACGTGCGACCTTCTCCTGGTCAGTTAAATTCATAAATTCTAGGATCACTTGTAGTGATGACAACCAGTCTTCAACTTCTAGAGGATTAGTAGAACCTTCAAATTCTAGCGGCCTCATATGCCTAAATCTTTCATAGAGGGGTTCCAGATTTACTACCGGTGGCGGTTCAGGAACTCTCTCATGTACAGTAGCTGGATGAATAACCGGATCTACCTCCACTTCCTATTCTACTTGGGTGCCTTCAGAACCTTGCCTCTGTTCTAAATCTATACTCGTTGTCTTAGATTAGCATTTTCTTGCATCTGAGCTTCTAGTAAAGCTTGTATCTGCTCTATTCTTTCCATGAGATTAGGACGTCGTTCTCGTCTCTCTGGTTGATTTTGCAAATCCACCATCTTGCCTAATATCCTATTATGGCACAACAATTCACCGTTAGCTTTTCCATGACCACATTCATAAAACCATATAAATTTACAAAATTCAGGGTTATGTAAAGCCACATCATCGTAACATATCATTGTACAACTTATAATCATTTTGATATTTCATTCATAGCAAAACGTTTATATATCATACATAACCATCACCGGTCATATATACTTCGGCCATCATATACATCTTGGCCATAAGTCTATACAAAAGCGCTTTTCTCTATAAGCTACTTATGTACATGAATACATCTACAGGTCACATATCTCCTGCGTCTGGGATTAGAGGATATTCTTCTGGATCCTCTTCGTCATCCTCAGAGCCACCACCATTCTTAGGCAATGCTCCCTGACTAGCATTATCCCTACTTCGTGGTCTAGACGGTCCAACCTCATGATCGTTCATCATCCTTCTCGGCCCAAAGATGCATGCCATCATCTCATCTTGACACAGGGACTCTCGTTGACTCTGCGATAGATGCTCAATCATAATCTCCCTCTCGATCGTCCTGATCGTCACTACAAACTCTTGGAGCGCAGGAGGATATAGCTTAATCACCCTCGATCTCAGCTCCATAGGTGAACCTCTCCAGAAAAGCTCACAATAGTTTGCTTCAGTAAGGTTGGGCAATGGACATCTCCTCCTAATATTCTCCACAAATCATGCTATGTAAGACATAACTGTCTCACCAGACAACATGACCATCCTCTCTGTCTAGAGAATAAAGTCCCTAACCTCATCAAATCCAAGATACATGGGTATAACTGCCTCTCGTCTCTCTGGAGGTGTAGGAGTCGGTGTAGTATCCTTAGGCAGAAACTAATCAGCCAATCGCTGGTAGAACTTAGCCCAACTGAATTCCAACAGAATCTCTTAATCACAATAATCCCAGAATAATCGAGCATCTCCCTGAAACATACTTATTGCCAACTGGATCCACGTCTCTCGATCAATATCACACATCACCATAATCCTCTCTATTGCATGGAGCCAATTCTTTGTCTCCATTGACTGTCATCCACCATCAAACATAGGGGGACTACTAGCCCGAAATGCCTGTACCGCTCGAGCTGAAACTCTCACACCAATATGTTGGCGTCCATCAACAACTGGAATGTCTACTACTACAGGTGGATGAAGTACCGGTTGAGGATGTACTACATCTACAGGGGCTGGTGCTACTGCTGGTACTGCAGGTCTCTCTGGCACCAGGGTTCTAAGTGCCAGACATTGGGAAATAGATGGCCTCACAATAGGTCTCGTCCATACCCGTAACAATCCACTTGGTCATGGTAGCGGCGGTCTCGCATAAGGAGGTCTAGTCATCTTGCTACCTATAAGATAATTATTTTCATAGAAGAAAATAATTGACTAAACTTAAGCAAACTACTTACTTGAATTGCGGTGCAGGATGCGCGAAGTGTCAATTCAGGATATGGTCAACACTGCTTTCATACTAACTGTGGCGGCCCGCCCTTCGTAGAGATCATACAATACTATTACAGTTAAGCTTCATAGTTAACTGCGATAGATTATACTCTCTTGAGTCGTCGGCTAATCTATCTCTCTTTAAAACATGACATTTTTGGGGTTTTTTTTTTAAAACATCATGTAAAACATTATCCACTAATCACTTTATTTACAAGTACAAAGTAATTTACATAATACAGTACTTTCGTAAAATATATATTATCACAAAAGAACTGTTTCTTTTTCCTTTCTTTGTTAATTAACCATATCCCTTGGCTTCCCATCCCATTTGACACTCGCTATCCCGTCCGCCATCTAGCCATACAAAGCTAGTAAGCTAGTTGTTTACCTGAAACATAAGCAAAAATGGTGAGCTACAGGCTCATTAAGTTCAAACATGCAAGAAATAGAATTTCTATGAATAGTACTATTCATCATAAATTGTAACTTTGACCACTGTTCACCATGAATAGTACTTTAACCACAACACAGTATATCAACAGTACATCAACCACAGTGTTAGTACTCTCATGAAACTGTCTTATGCTCGATTATGGCATAGTTTCAGTTTTAGGTAATTATCTTTATCTATGTTTTGGTTTTGAGCTCATGTTCGCCGTACCATTTTAGTGCACATGACTGGGAGCGATACATTAGTGCTGACCTCCATAGCCTTAATCTCATCATCATAGCCCTGAAGGCAAAGTTTACCTCCCCGTACGGAAGGCTGGTACGCCAAAAGTGGTTTCATTACCGACTTTTTAAAGTTCTAACCCAGTGACTTCATATTGCCCCGTGGTTAGGAATGGTTCACATTTTAATTTCATGTGAGTGAGTTTCATTAATCTCACTCTAGTGCCTGAAGCACAATTTATTATGTGTCCTATTTTCAATAGTACCCGTAGCACATTTCCTCTCTCTCTGTTCTATAATAGTGCCCGTAGCACATATGTACCTAACTTATAGTTAGTACATCAAAGTTAGCAATAATAATGCTACATGTTGCAGACAAGTAAATGTCTGAACTTACCTTATCCGTTTCTTCTCCTTTTCTTTCCTGGATCTTTAATCGCTCTCCTAGTAGGTCGATTTTGGGATCCTGTAGACAAAACCTTGTCTATGAATTTCATTTCCATTTATAGCTTTTTTTTTATTAAAAGGCTTAAATAAAACCTATTTATAACTTTTTAGACTTTATTTATCATTTTCCCCATTTTTCTCAACTTTTGAAAAATTATGATTTTACCCCTGTATTTTGGTAAAATTACAATTATGCCCCTGACGGGATTTTCTCAATCTAGACTGTACTTTTGGCTCTCAAGAACTTTTCTGACTCTTTTCTTATTCATTACCGGGTTCATTTCCATTTTATTTTCATTTTTCACCTTCCCGACCCTCGGGAAGCACAATACCGACCCTTACGTAAGTTTAGTGATTTTCTATCGTTTCAAGCCTCAAATGAGCATTTTATTAACATTTAAAACATTCATCTAGACTTTCTCAATTTAAGTCTCTGAGGCTCGGATTTTTCGTACCTGACTCGGACCATTACTTCGTTTCCGAAAAACGTCCCCCTTGGGGTCGGTTTTTTTTTTTTTTTTCAGTTTCACTCGCGTTTTACATTTTTAAGGGGACGGGTTACTATTCATGAACCACCCCTTAGGTTTCTCTTATTCAATTTTTCACAAGGGACTCGGGTTTTTGACTCGACCCTAAACTTTTACTCTCGATTCCCTTTTTGCCCTAAATGCTGTTTTTCAAAATTTCGGCAGCATTTCGGTGTAAATTTAAGGCTACTGGCGTTAGGTATGCCTCGAACCATATGTACCTGCTACGTACTATACCAGAGTCCTATTTTATGTAAAAGTTTCCCAAAATTTTACATAAAAACTTGCACAATCACCAATTTACAAATCGACCACAATATACAAAATTTCTTTCACTTTCCCCCCTTATTTAAGCCATGGTTTTGAACTACTCACCCTAGCAAAATTTTTTCTTCATTTCCACCACATTATGCTTGGTTTTATACTTAAATCATAACATAATTTTTATTCCAAAACAACCCTTAATCAACAAAAATTTTTCATTAAAACCCTAAACCACAATCGATTTTCACTTAGGGTTTTCACACTAACTTTTGTCAAATTTTGTTTTTAGCAAATTTCAATATGAAGTTTATGTTTCCGCACATCCAAACATATTTCCACACCACATAACAACATATTTCATCAAAATTTCATCACCAAAATTCCCCTTTGAACTCACGGATTTCATGAGGAAAACAAGCCAAAAATCACATTTTTTCATGCAAATCCAGTATATGAATAACCTAATTCAACATATCACAAAACCAACACATAATTTCATCAAATCCATAACAAAATTTCATCATTTTCTTCCCATTATTCCCACGGATTTCATGGCCAAAAATAGGGAAATTTTACAAGTTTTGAAGCTCACCTTGGTTAGTTGAATGCTAGCTTGCCAAACTTGAGTTCTTGCTTCAAAAATTTTGAAGAAATCCTTTGATTCTCCTAGGTGGCTCATGTTTTCTCTCTTGCCAACACTTAGAAAATTTTTCTCTTGGTTTTGCTTATGGCTTTGGTGGCTGCGGGTTTTTGCTTCAAAATGGCCGAATCTTGTTTTCAAGAAAGCCATATTAACTTGGCTTGTTGGCATGAGTCATCCTTAATCAACCAATGAAAATTTGACACCATTCATGCATTTATTTCCACCCTTTTTTTTTAAAATCAAAAGATGGCATTTTGGCCTAATCTTGGCCGTTAGATTAAAGGTGAATTAAATCCTAGCCATCCACCTAACCTACCACTTTAATTAACCATTTATTAAACATTTTTAATGACATCATCAATGATGAGTCATTAGCTTACTTTTTGACATCACTATTCATGTTGCTTTTTGATCGAATTTTGACCCGAGCGAAATTTTCCCAAAAGCCTCGGCGGGTTCCTGAGGTCTCCGGTGCAGTCGGATCAATTTATACTGCTTCTGTTTGATCAAAATCAATCTCGGAAGTTTTTCGTCTTTTAATGCACCATAGGCACCGATTAGGGTTTTTAATGTCGTTTTGACACCGTTTCACCCGTTTTGCTTCGGTAAAATTTCTCAACACCAAATTTTTATCCATCAGCATTGTCAGAGCATTTTAATACATTCTAAACAATATAAATTTATTTATTTCACTCATTAAACAGTACAAGTTGTTACACATATACAATTGTACTTTTTCTTTCAAGAATACCAGAATTTCCCGTTTGTCACAGGAATATCCAGTTTAAGTAATAAAATGACAAAATTCATGATCAGGGTAAATTCACTATTCATATAAATAGTATTATTTATAGTGAGTAGTACTGTTCACGGTCAGTTTGACCAAAATTTCTGAAATGCTCGGAAAGGACCGTTTGTGGCGGCCCGCCCTTCGTAGAGATCGTACAATACTATTACAGTTAAGCTTTGTCGCTAACTGCGATAGATTGTACTCTCAGGGGTCGCCGGCTAATCTATCTCTCTTTAAATCATGACGTTTTGGGGGGAATTTTTTATTTTTTTTAAACATCATATAAAACATTATCCACTAATCACTTTGTTTACAAGTACAAAGTAATTTACATAATACAGTTCTTTCGTAACATATATATTATTACAAAAGAACTGTTTATTTTTCCCTTCTCTTTTATCGCGTAGTGGAAAGACTCTGGCAGGACCATATCCCTGGCCTCCTATCCCATTTGACACGCGCTATCCCATCCGCCATCCAGTCATACAAAACTACTGAGCTAGTCGCTTACCTGCAACATAAGCAAAAATGGTGAGCTACAGGCTCAGTAAGTTCAAACATGCAAGAAATAAAATTTCTATGAATAATACTATTCATCATAAATAGTAATATTGACCACTATTCACACATGAATAGTAATATTGACTATTATTTATTATGAATAGTAAGTTTGACCACAACACAATGTATCAACAATACATCTACCGCGATGTTAGTACTCTCACGAAACTGTCTTATGCTCAATTATGGCATAGTTTCAGTTTTAGGTAATTATCTTTTATTATGTTCTGGTTTTGAGCTCAGGTTGGCAGTATCATTTAAATGCGCATGACTAGGAGTGGTACATTAGTGCTGACCTCCACAGCCTTAATCTCATAACCCTAAAGGGAAAATTGTACATGACTGGGAACGGTACATTAGTGTTGACCTCCACAGCCTTAATCTCATTGCCCCGAAGGCAAAATTTACCTCCCTGTACGGAAGGCTGGTACGCCAAAAGTAGTTTCATTACCGACTTTTTAAAATTCTAACCCAGTGACTTAATATTGCCTAGTGGTTAGGAATGGTTTATATTTTAATTTTTAGGTGAGTGAGTTTCATTAACCTCACTCTAGTGCCCGAAGCACAATTTACTATGTGCCCCATTCTTAGTAGTGCCTGTAGCACATTTTGTCTCTCTTTCTACTCTATAATAGTGCCCGTAGCACATATATACCTAACTTATAGTTAGTACATCAAAGTTAGCAACAATAATGCTATATGTTGCAGACAAGTAAATGTATGAACTTACCTTATTAGTTTCTTCCCCTTTTCTCTTTGGATATTTGATCGCCCTCCTTGTAAGTCGATTTTGGGATCATATAGACAAAATCTTGTCTGTTAATTTCATTTCCATTTATAGCTTTTATTTTTCATTAAAAAGCTTAAATAAAACCTATTTATAACTTTTTAAGCTTTATTTATCATTTTCCCCATTTTTCTTAACTTTTACAAAATTACGATTTTACCCCTATATTTTGGCAAAATTACGATTTTTCCCCTGATGGAATTTTCTCGATCCAGACTGCATTTTTGGCTCTCAGGAACTTTTTTGACTCTTTTCTAATCATTACAGGGTTTGTTTCTATTTTATTTCCATTTTTCACTTTCCCGACCCTCGGAAAGCACTATTCCGATCCTTACGTCGGTTTAGTGATTTTCTATCGTTTCGGAGTCTCAAATGGACGTTTTACTAGTATTTAAAACGTTCATCTAGACGTACCCGATCTAGGTCCCCGAGGCTCGGATTTTCCGTACCCGACTCGGACCTTTATTTCGTTTCCCAAAAACGCCCCCCTCGGGGTCAGTTTTTCAGTTTCACTCGCGTTTTACATTTTTAAGGGGACGGGTTACTATTCATGAACCACCCTTAGGTTTTCCTTATTCAATTTCCCTTTAGGAACTCGGGTTCCCGACCCGACCCTAAACTCTTATTTTTAATTCCCTTTTTACCCCAAATGCCGTTATCGAAATTTTGGCAGCATTTCGGCATAAATTTAAGGCTACCGGCGTTAGGTACGCCTCGAACCATATGTACCTGCCACGTACTATACCACAAGCGTTTTTATGTAAAAGTTTCACTAACTTTTACATAAAAGCTCACAACATTTCAATTCACATTTTGAACCACATTCCACAAAATTTCTTTCAATTTGGCCCTTGGTTTTGGCCACGGTTTTCACACTCAAAACCTAACCAAAACTTTTCAATTTTTCAACCACATTTTAGGCTATTCCAATGTCATTATCTAGCACATTTTCAATCCAATTTACATGCATTTTTCAACACAAATTCTTAGGGTTTTTCACCATTTTAACTCATAGCCATTTCAGGGAAAAACATGCACAACATTTTGTTTCATGCTTTCAATCACATAACCATCATTTCCATAATTAAATGCATGATTTAAACCATCCAAACATCAAGTAAATCATGCAAAAATTTTTCCCCAAACCCTAATTAAACCCACGGCCATATTAGGGTTATTTGACACCAAAATTTTTCCAAGCTTTCAACCATACAAATCATGCTTTACATTTGACCAAAATATGATTTAAAGCATTTTAACACTTAAATAAGAACAATTCATCAACAACTACCCATGGTAACCCACGGTTTTACCCTTAGAAAACCAACCAAAATTTTGCTTTTCTTTAAACAAAATGCATGGTTTTCTTCTAATCACACCCTTAACAAAATCAAGCACCAAATCAACCAAAACAAACCAAAAATTTTCTCATTTCCACACTATTCATCCCATGGATTTTAGGGAGAAAACAAGCCAAAAATTACAAACCAAAGAAGGTTACCTTGCTTTCTTGCTTCCTTTGTCTTCAAGGAAGGGTTTGACACCACTTTTGTGAAGGAAACTTGGAATATTTGCTTCGTTCTCCTTGGTGGCTCACGGGTACACTAGGAAGAACACTTAGAAAATTTTTTTGTTATGTTTTTGGCTTTATAATGTTTCGACCCATTCTTTCCAAAGTTTTGCCGACTTAAGCACAAAGAAAGCCAATTAATTTGGCTTTCAACCAATCAAAATGCAACACTTTTCCACCCATTTCTTTCCAAATTTTTCAAAAATTAAATGGGTGAAATTTTGGCCAAATATTGGCCTTTAGATCAAAAAGCAAACCAATCTTGGTCATTAATGCCACCAACAACCATAATTTTCACGTTTATTAAATTTACTTCATGATGTCATAAATGCATAGTCATGAGATGGCTCTGATACCAATTGTAGGAAAATAAATCGGTAAAAATGTATCAGAGTGGTGCAGCGGAACAATAAAATTTTTTTAGATCGTTAAAAATCTCATGATGCCATGTACAATAAATCAACAACAATTAAAACTCATACCTCAAGGACGCCATTCTTGCAGGAGGAGAATGACCGGAGGGCTTCAACCAACTAGCCTTCTCTACTATTCTCCAATTCCCGAATGGCTGAGTGTATGGGCACTCTGAACCTCGATCGGTATGCTAGCACTGCTAGTCTTCTTCCAACCACCTAGATCTCTAAAGAACTTATTGTCACGATGGGCTGTGCAACAATAAGCCTGCTCACCTGAGAGTCTGTGGTCTGAGAGAACTGGAGTGGCAGGACCTCTATTTATAGACCTGCATGAGGTGATTCTCTGAATTCGAATTGGATTAGGAGAAGATATTCTCCCTTATCCACAAGCACAAAATCTGAACTTTCCGAGGGGAAAATCCCAACAATAAAATTCGGCTACTTTAGGATAAATCCAATCCAAATCTAAACAAGATTTTAACTAGAATTTTATCTTCCTTTTCAACCAAAAAATCTGAAAATTCAAAGGAGGAAATCTCTATAAAAATTCGGCCACTTTTGGATAAGGGAGAATCAAAATTCCACTAGGATTTTCAAGCTTGAATCTTATCTCATCCTTATCCAAAATAACCGAAAATCTCCTAGGAGATTCACTCCAAAAATTCGGCCATTATCTGGAAGGAGAGAATCCAAATTCAACTGGGATTGAAACTTGAATTTTTCCTTGAACCTTATCCACAAAAATCTGAAAATCCATTGAAGATAATCCTCAAAATTTTCATCCATCATTAGTTAGGATTTGGATTCAAACTTCAAGTAGGATTCAAACAAGATTATCCTCTCTATATCCAACTCAAATTCGAATTTCATTCCTTGTGGATTTTCCACAACAAATTCAAATCCCACTTGGACTGTAATTCAAAATTTGAATTTCAAATTTCAAATTCGAATTTCAAATTCAAATTTCAAATTTCAAATTTAAATTTCAAATTCAAATTTCAAATTCAAATTTCAAATTCAAATTTCAAATTTCAAATTTCAAATTTCAAAATCCATAAAATAGTTGTGTTTCAAGTTCTTGTTCTCATGGATAAATTTCAAAAATCATGGCAACTTTATTCGGAGTTCGAATAATTGTGTACTCTATTATCCAAAACAAAATCTGAATCCAACCGGAGAGAATCTTTTCTACCATCCTAATCCTATGTCAACACCATCTATGCATAATAAACTAGCCAAGAGCATACACAAATCAATTTGCCAAACGTTAGGGAATTATGTGGAGCTAGTACATGGATTGATTGGACATATATAATCAGGCTCCCGCAAATCCATATGATCATCATTCTTTACCGAACAACTCAATCATATGATCACTAATTTCAAAGTCACACCACTATAAACCTGAAATTGAACTCTCAATTATATACCGTATTATGTAAGCCTGTAACAAGCTATCGTCCAATGACCTTGTCATGTATACAGAACCCTCATATGATATCCATGATCAGCCTTAGGCCAAAGTCTGTTTAATCCTATTGATCAAGCTATCTTAAAGTTCCATTATACTGCCGAATTAAGAAAATGATTATTCACCATATGTGAATAAGAAGTCATCCGCCCAGCAGACGACCCAAGGCCTTGTCCATTTTCACATTCAGTATAATGCCTTTAAGAGGATACCCTTAACTCATCATTAGAGCCATGATTCTGATATCTGTAAACGAACCCTTCATCGTATACAAGTCATGCACCCAACGAACCGGTCTATAAACTTACTACCTCTGAGACGCTTTAGCCATTAGAACATCAAAGTACACAAGTCATATACATGAAGCTTTCCTGTTACTCAGGATTAAGGTTATTGCACAATGAACGTCAAAAACAGATCGATCCACTCAAAGCGGACTTCGTATATCAATCACGCTTTAGTCCCAGTCTAATATGTCACCACCAAGCAACATATCTATGTCTCTACTTGGGAGTCCAGCTCCAGACAGTCAAGACAAACCGTCCCCTCCAAGGCCTTAGACAACATAATAGTCTTAACATGAGTTAGATGCTCTATCTAACCCCATAGACTACAGACCATAGTTTAGACTGCTAACTTTAGAACATTGTCTTCTTCTCGCATACAAAAGTCCATTGCATGCAACGTTCTAATAGTTTAACACAAGCAGTCAGGGAGCCATATTTGCTTGCATTTACTTTAACATGTAAATAAAATGAGGACAGATAGCAATGTAATGAATAACCTCTATATATAATTTTATTATCCAGTTCAAAATAAATACATCAAAATGTCTCTAATGCTTAGGGCATTTCCTAACAATTTCCCACTTGCCCTAAGCTAGCAGATGTGCCATGTTACGCATCCCCATCGCCTCTACGTGCCTCTCAAAGCTTCTAGCCACCAAAGTCTTAGTAAAGGGATCGGCAATGTTGTCCTCGGATGCGATCTTACATACATCTGCTTGTCCTGTCTCCACATGCCCTCTAATAATATGATATATCCAATCTATGTGCTAGGTCCTCTTGTGGCGCCGAGATTCCCTTGTGTTGGCAATAGCCCTAGTGTTATCACAGTAAAGTGTGATAGGCTTGTCAACACCCGAAATGACCTTAAGGTCTCTAAAGAACTTGCGGAGCTAAACCACTTCTTTAAAGGCCTCAGTCGCAGCCACATACTCAGCCTCCATAGTAGAGTCAACTGTGCAGCCCTGCTTCACGCTCCTCCACACAATTGCGCCTCCTCCAAGCAAAAACACTGATCCAGATGTTGATTTCCTTGAATCCTTACAAGTCTGGAAGTCTGAGTCTGTGTATCCTACGGGTGTTAGGTCCCCTCCAGAATACACCAGCATATAATCCCTCTTTCTCTTAAGATACTTGAGTATATGCTTTACTGCTTGCCAGTGCTTGGTTCCAGGATTTGCTTGATATCGACTCACCATACCTACTGCAAAACATATATCCGGGCGAGTGCAAAGCATAGCGTACATAAGGCTACCCATAGCGGATGCATAAGGGACCTTACTCATATGCTCTCTTTCTTCCAATGTCTTGGGACAGTCATCCAATGAAAGAGTTAGACCGACAATAGAAGGTTGTAAACCTTTCTTTGTGTAATAACTGCCATTTTCATGACACCTACTTACCATGTAATAAGTCACTAAGGAATAAAATGGACATAAATTAATGTCTTTTAGTGCAAATTTAAGAAACACGATCAAGTACACGGTCGTGTAAGAGGCTGTGTACGGCTCAGATAGATGAATGTATTTCAAAGACATGGTCGTGTTGAGTAGTCTTAACTAGTACATGTCTGTGTCTGAAATGTACACGCCCGTATTGCGTTGCACACGCACACGTAAGAGTCCGTGTAGAACGCTGTGTAATGAGCCGAGAGCCACTGTAATGACTCTCATGAATTATGAAAATTAATTACTATGTAATGATGTAATTAAGTTAATAAACACAGTGTGCTTTTCAGTTGAATGAATTAAATGAGAATAGTAACGTTTAATTACTATTCATGCAGTGAAAGGGGCAACCGACAGTGAAATCGGTCCACCATATTATGTGAGTATGCGTTGAGACACGCAATATCAAGAAACCGGTCAAGACGACCATTTCATGATACAGAACTGATGAGCTAGTCATCAGTACGCTCAGACTGGTCACCTGAGTGCAGCAGCGATAATTGCCCTAATAGATGTACATTATTGAGAAAAGTGGTCTAGATGACCTCTTCTCGCCCAGAGACTGACAAAATCGGAGTCAGAACGCTCAGATTAGTCAGTCAGATAGTGAATAGCAAATAGTGATTAGTGAATAGTGAGAAACGCAGTGTTAGGTTAGTGGCCAAGACGGCCTTAATCTGGCATAAAATTGATATATTAATAGTCAGCAGGCTCAATCTGGTCAATTGAGCACAAAATGTAGATTTTTTTTAAGGGATACGCAGTATCGGGATGAGGGTCAAGACGACCTTTTCTCATCCCAAAACTGATATATTTAGACTCAGGACGCCCAAATTAGTCAATCGGGCACCTGACACGTTTTTCAAGACGGGGTCATACAGATCCCGAAAACGTCTAGAAGACCGCAGATGGACGTAAAACTGATAAATTTGAAATCAGCACGTCCAAATTAGTCAAGAGAGACTCTGTTTGAAATTTCACGCGAAAACACCTCGTTATGCATGCACAGTGTCAACACAGTGTAGGCCTAACCACAGTATCAAGAAATTGGTCAAGATGACCTTTTCTTGATAAAAAACTGATATATTTGGAATCAAAATGCTCAAATTAGTCATTTGAGCACAAAAAGTAATTTTTGACCGGGAACCATGCGGTATCGGGAAACTGGTCGAGACGACCTCGGATGAAGATAAAACTGATATATTTGGGTTCAGCACGCCCAAATTAGTCAGTATAGCCTATCT
Organism: Antiaris toxicaria; assembly: GCA_035233585.1. Lineage (NCBI taxonomy): Eukaryota > Viridiplantae > Streptophyta > Magnoliopsida > Rosales > Moraceae > Antiaris > Antiaris toxicaria. The sequence continues at coordinate 52,615,411 of CP141153.1, forward strand.
TAAAATTTTTCAAAAAATTAGTATAAAAGGACGAAATTTTTGGGACTATTGAAAAATAGCCCCTATAATTTTTCCAAATCCCATTTCCTCCCCCAACACCACATGAGGATGAACAGTGAACGACCATCGAATCCGGTCTTCGTTTTCGACACCGCCGGCACCATTGGAAAGCTCTCGACGAGCTGAGTCCAACGGTGTGCCGAGTCGACGGAACCGACGTCGGAGAACGCCGCACGCGCTGCCTAAAGCCGCCGGTGGCCGAATTTTTCAAACCGTGATTTCTCCACCGTCCGACGTCCAAATGCCACGATTCTGGTCCCAATGGATTCGTGGTGAAGAGTAGAACAAAACCCAAGCTTCATTTCACGTCAACAGGCGCCGGATCGTGCCGCCCAAGGTTTGCCGTCGCCGTCGCCATCGCCACCGTCGAATCTCGCTATTCCGGCGGAGTTGAGTTGCAAGGTCGGTATCAAAATGCTCAGAACAACACGTAGATCAAAAGTCCCAAATCAATTTTGGGCAACAACGCCAGAAAATGAAGATCCAACACCGCCGCCGTCGCCGACTTTTCGAGGGCTGATTTCCGGTGATAGGAGTCTCGATTGGTGAAATTGACACCACCAATGGGTTCCTCTCGTCGAGCTCTTCAAGATGGTGGTCGCCACTCCCATTGCCGCTATGGTCAACACCGGTCAACGGCGACCCGGAGATCAAAAATTGAAGAATGGCCAGTTGGCCTATTTTTGACGTTCCGGACACATCCTCGGCATCGGATTTGCAAACCGGAGTTTCAAAAGTGGAGAACGATGATTCAAGGATTGTGCGATCGAGATCGAACGGTTCACCCGACCGCCGACGGGAACGATTTTGGTAGTGGTTTTGATCCCTTGATTCCTCAATTTATTATTAGAAATAATTATGTATGAATTATGGTTTACTGACTGGAGGAATTGTAAGAAAAAGGGATGAAATGTCGAAAAAGAGAATGTGAGGAAATGTGAATATTTTTACGTAAAAAGCGGAGCTTTTACGTAAAAATTAGGCCTCTGGTTTAGTACGTGGCAGATTAGAATAGGTTAGATGGTTTTGAGGCGTTTCCTAAACGCCAGAAACCCAAAAATAAGCGGAAATGCTGCCGAAATTTCTAAAACGGCACAAAGGGGTATTTTAGGAAACGAGGGGTGAAAATGTGATCGGGATGGGAACCTGAGCCCCCTCGATGACCTAGGTCCAGGAAAGAAGGACGGACGTTTACAGGATTAGTGAACCGCCCAATTAGAAATCTTAAAATGTAAGAAAACGACCCCTAGATCAGAATAGTGCCACCCGAGGGACGGGTGTGATCTAAGTATAAAATTTGGGGCGATTACATCGGTAATGGTAACCCGACAGGCTAAATGGTCATACGGGAGGTATTCAGTCAGTTGACTGGTCGGTTAGCCAGTCAAGGACCAAGTCGGAATGGGATAGTGAGAGACAGTGATTAATTTGTCAAGTAGACAAATTAATCAAGCACGATTAAAAATTAGATATCAAATTTCCCAAAGTAGAGCAGTTGGGTACCGTTAGGCATCGGTACCACACAACGATAAGTTTATTAGTTCCTAACGATAGAGTGACCTAAGAGCGATGTTAATTAATTTATTGGGTAAATAAATTAATTAACAATGATTAGAAAATCAAATTCTTAAGAAGAGGGCAATTAGGACCGACAAGGATCGGTATCACTAACGATAGAGTTTTTATTAGTCACTAATGACCATAGTGACCTAAGAGTAAATGTTAACGAAATGTATTATGATTGCAGGGAGGTACCTGTATTGTGACGAAGGCGAGAGTATAAACTGTCTGATGACAGGTAAGTACAACTCTGCCTACAGCATGGATAAAATGAATTTAAAATGATGCTTTTCCAGTACTTTAAGTATGTATCTTGCACACGATGCTGCACAGCATACATAAGAGCATATAGTTTCACAATCGAGTAGATTGATGAAAGAACAAGTTAGAAGCCATAGATCCCTACCGCGTAGGATTGGGGACAGCTTAGAGAAGCGTATGGCTAGAACAGTTAAACAAGATGGAAATAAATAGGTGTGTCGTACCGGCTCCTTCAGTCGAAGGGGTTTCCAGTTAAAGAAAGTTAAGACCAAAAGTTGAGCATCAGTTGATGGCTCATCGGCATTAGTTGACCTCGGGCATTACCGTTGGTCTGCACGCACACGGTACTGACACATGGGCCCTAAATAGACAAGAAAAGAAAAGAGAAGTTTGAAGCATAAATGAACATTACCGGACCATGCATTAGTTATAGTTCGCTATGCTTTCTTTTTCAGTATAGTGCATACAGTACACGATGCTTCTGTGACAACCGGGAAATTCAGGCAATTCTCGGACGAAAATGTACAATTGTATGTATATAAAAATTTATACTATTTAAAGAGTGAAATAAATGTATTTATATTGTTCAGAATATATGAAAATGTTCTAACAATATTGACGAGTAAGAATTCAGTGTTGGAAAAATTCACTGAGTTGAAACGGGTGAAACGGTGCCAAAATCGGCATTGAAAACCCTAACTGGAGCAATAAAAGACGGTAAACTTCCGGGATTGATTTTGATCAAACGGAAGCAGATTAAATTGATCGGACTGCACAGGAGACCTCAGGAACACGCCGGGACAATTTCAGGAAAATTTCGGCTCGAACCGGCATCGGTCAAAAAGTAGTCGAATTAATATGAATAGTGAAAGTCAAAGTCAACTTTCACTTTTGCATTTATGACATCATAAATCAAGTTTATTAAATGAAAGAAATAAGGTGGTTGGTGGCATTAATGGCTAGGATTTAATCACCTTTTGATCTAAAGGCCAAGATTTGGCCAAAAATTACCATTTTTAATTTTTGAAAACTGGGGAAAGAAATGGCATGGAAAGATGTCAAATTTTGATTGGTTTAGAGCCAAATTAATTGGCTTTCCTTCATGCATAAGTCAGCAACATTTTCATAAAGTGGCCGAAGCCAATTTTCAAGCCAAACCAAAAGAACAAAAACTTTCTAAGTTCTTCCATGGCATGTACGTGAGCCACCCAAGGGAAACCAAGCAATCTCTTCAAATTTTCTTCACAAAAAGTGTGTCAAAACACTCCTTGAAGACAAAGGAAGCAATTGATTAAGGTATCTTCCCTTGCACTTGATTTTTTCATGGTTTTTCTTCTTAAAATCCGTGGGTGAATAGTGATAGAAAGATGGAAAATTTTTGGTTGTTTTCCATTGAATTGATGTTGGGTTTTGTTAAGGATGAAATAAGGAAGAAAACCATGCAAATTCATTAAAGAAAAACCAAAATTTTGTTGGTTTTTCAAGGGGAAATCCGTGGGTTACCTTAGGTAACCAATGAGAAAACTTTGTGGTTAATTGTTAATATGCTTTCTAAGTTTAATTTGGTGAAGAATAAAGCTTGTATTTTATTGTGGAAAGTTTGAAAAAAATTTCTTGTGTGAATTCCATTAAATGGCCGTGGGGTTGTTAATGGTTTGGAAGAAAATTTTGCTTGGTTTTATGTGGTATTTGGTTGATTGGAATTATGCATTTTAATATGCAAATGATGAAATTAAAATGGAAAGCAATGAAAACAAAAATGTGTGCATGTTTTCAATTCATTGGCCGTGGGCTATACAAGGGTAAAAACCCTAGGAAGTTTGGTTGAAAATGCCAAGAAAATGGGCTTGAAAATGTGTTAAAAATGTGACATTTGAATGGCCTAAAATGTGGTGAAAGTTTGACAAAATTTGGTTCGTTTTGGTTGTGAAAACCGAAACCAAATTAAGGGTAAATTTGTGAAAAAATGTTGTAATGTGGGTGATAATGTGAAATTGGAAAATTGTGGGCTTTTATGTAAAAGTTTGGAAAACTTTTACATAAAATAGGCTTGTGGTATAGTACGTGGCAAGTACTTATGGTTCGAGGCGTACCTAACGCTGGAAGCCTTAAATTTACGCCGAAATGCTGCCGAAATTTCGAAAACGGCATTCGGGGTAAAATTGGGAATTTAAAATAAAAGTTAGGGCCGGGACGGAAACCCGAGTCCCTAACGGAAAAATTGAATAAGGAAAAATTTAAGGGGTGGGTCGTGAATAGTAACCCGTCCCCTTAAAAATGAAAAACGCGTGTGAGATTGAAAAACCGACCCCGAGGGGGGGGCGTTTTTGGAAATGAAATAAAGGTCCGAGTCGGGAACGGAAAACCCGAGCCTCGGAGACCTAGGTCGGGAAAGTCTAGATGAACGTTTTAAATACTAGTGAAACGTCCATTTGAGGCTCCGAAACGATAGAAAATCGCTAAACCGACGTAAGGGTCGGAATAGTGCTTCCCGAGGGCCGGGAAAACAAAAAGTGGAAATAAAATAGAAACGAACCCGGTAATGATTAGAAAAGAGTCAGAAAAGTTCCTGAGAGCCAAAAATGCAGTCTGGATCAATAAAATTCCGTCAGGGGCAAAACTGCAATTTTGCCAAAATACAGGGGCAAAATCGTAATTTTGCAAAAGTTGGGGAAAATGGTGAAAATAATAAATAAAACCTAAAAAGTTATAAATAGGTTTTATTTAAGCTTTTTAATGAAAAATAAAAGCTATAAATGGGGAAAGAAATTAACAGACATAGTTTTGTCTGTAGGATCCCAAAATCGGCCTACAAGGAAGGCGATTCAAGATCCAAGAGAGAGAAAGAGAACAGTCTGATAAGGTAAGTTTAGACATTTACCTGTCTGCAACATATAGCAATATTGTGCTAACTTTAATGTACTAACTATAAGTTAGGTACATATGTGCTATGGGCACTATGATAGAATAGAGAGAGAGACGAAATGTGCTACGGGCACTATAAGAATGGGACACATGGTTAATTGTGCTTCGGGCACTAGAGCGAGGTTAATGAAACTCACTCACCTAAAATTAAAATGTGAACCATTCCTAACCACGGGACAATGTGAAGTCACCGGGTTAGAATGTTAAAAGTCGGTAATGAAACCACTTTCTGGCGTACCAGCCTTCCGTACAGGGAGGTAGTTTTGCCTTCGGGGCTATGAGATAAGGCTGTGGAGGTCAGCACTGATGTACCGCTCCCAGTCATGTAAAATTTTACCTTCAGGGCTATGAGATTAAGGCTGTGGAGGTCAGCACTAATGTACCGCTCCCAGTCATGCGCACTTAAATGGTACTGCCAACCTGAGCTCAAAACCAGAACGTAAATAAAGATAACGACCTAAAACTGAAACTGTGCCATAATTGAGCATAAGACAGTTTAGTGAGAGCACTAACATCGCGGTAGATGTACTAGTGTGATACAGTGGTGTGGTCAACCTTACTATTCACGTATGAATAGTGGTCAAAGTTACTATTCATAGATGAATAGTAGTCAACGGTACTATTCATGATGAATAGTACTATTCATAGAATTTTATTTCTTGCATGTTTGAACTTACTGAGCCTGTAGCTCACCATTTTTGCTAATGTTGCAGGTAAGCGACCAGCTCCGTAGCTTGTTTGACTGGATGCGGACGGGATGGCGCGTGTCAAATGGGATAACTGGGCGAGGGATATAGGACTGCCAGAGTCTTCCCGCTGAGCGTTAAAGTGAAGGGAAAAAAAAAAAAAAAGGGGGAAACAGTTCTTTTGTAATTATATATATATTTTACAAAAGCACTGTATTATTTTTATTACTTTGTACCTATCAACAAAGTAAATAGTGGAAAAAGATTTTATATGATGTTTAAAGAAAAAAATTTTTTTCCCAAAAACGTCATAATTTAAAAAAGAGTAGAGAGAGATAAGCCGGCGACCCATGAGAGTACAATCTATCGCAGTTAGCGATAAAGCTCAACTGTAATAGTATTGTATGATCTCCACAAGGGGCGGGCTGCCACAGTTGGTATCAGAGCAAGGTCTGAGATTGGTTTAGTTTATAATACCAACTGCTGCCACAGTTGGTATCAGACCTGGTTTTCGAGTGGCTAAGTTTTGAATACCAATTGCCGTCACAGTTGGTATATCAGAGCAGTGTGACCATATCCCGATTTGACACTTTGCGCATCCTGCACCGTTATCCAAGTAAGTAGTTTACTTAAGTTCAGTTAATTATTTTCTTATGTGAAAATAATTATCTTATAGGTAGCACGATGACCAGACCTCCATATGTGAGACCACAGCTACCACGACCGAGAGGGGTATTACGGGTATGGACGAGACCTATTGTGAGGCCGACCATTTCCCAAAGGCCGGTAGTTAGACCCCCGGTACCCGAGAGACCTCCGGTACCAGTATCAGCACCAGTGCCAGCGCCAGTAGACGTAGTACAGCCACGACCGATAGTTCATCCACCGGTAGTAGTGGACATTCCAGTTGTTGGTGGACGCCAACATATTGGGGTGAGAGTGTCGGCACGGGCAGTACAGGCTTTTAGGGCCAGCAGTCCTCCTATGTTCGACGGTGGACGACAGTCGATGGAGACCAAGGACTGGCTCCATGCCGTGGAGAGGATCATGGTGATATGCGATATCGATCGAGATATGTGGATCCAGTTGGCTGTCAGTATGTTTCAGGGAGACGCTCGAGTGTTCTGGCAATATTGCGACCAGGAGATTTTATTGGGATTCAGTTGGGCTGAGTTCTGTCAGCGGTTGGCTGATCAGTTTCAACCTAGGGATCCAACACCTGCTCCAGCACCTTCAGAGAGACGAGAGGCTGATGCACCTGCGTACCCTGGATTCGATGAGGTCAGGGATTACATTCTCCAGACCGAGAGGATGGTCATGCTGTCTGGTGAGACAGTGATGTCTTACGCAGCACGGTTTGAGGAGACCATTCGGAGGAGATGTCCGTTGCCTAACCTCACGAAAGCAAACTGCTGTGAGCTGTTCTGGAAAGGCTTATCCTTGGAGCTGAGACCGAGGGTGATCAAGCCGTTTCCTCCGACACTCCAAGAGTTCGTGGTAACGATCAGGGCGATCGAGAGAGAGATTCTGATTGAGCATCTGACGCAGAGTCGACGAGAGACGCTGGGTCAAGATGAAATGTTTGCACGCATATTCGGGCCGAGGAGAATGATGAATGATCATGAGGCCGGACCGTCTAGACCGCGAAGAGGCGATGACTCTGGACAGGGAGCATTACCTAGGGGTGGTGACGACTCAGATGATACCAATGACGATGATGATCCAGAAGAATATCCTCTAGTCCCAGATGTAGGAAACGAGTGACCAGTAGATGTGTACATGTACATAAGTAGCTTAGGGAGAAAAGCTCTTTTGTATAGACTTGTGGCCATTTTGTATAAACGGCCGATGTATATATGACTGGTGATGCCTATGTATGACATATAAATGTTTTGCTATGAATGAAATACCAAAATGATTATATGTTGTACGATGATGTGTTACGATGATGTGGCTTTACATTCCCCTGAATTTCGTAAATTTATATAATTTTACGAAAGTGATCATGGAGTTCATGAACCTAACCGACCGGGAGAAGGTTGCATGTGCGTCTTTTGTGCTGAGAAAAGATGCTCGGTTTTGGTGGGACACTGTACGAATGAGAAGAGACGTGTCTACCATGAGTTGGGCGGAATTTCTGGAAGAATTTAACCAGAAATATTACGACCCTGCATCTCTGAGACAGCAACAGAAAGAATTCTCAGAGTTGACACAAGGGAACATGTCGGTAAGCGAAGTCTGCCGAAAGTTCGACCAGTTATCTCGTCTATGTCCCTACGTAGTCCCTACTGAGAGGGAGAAAATACAGAAAATGATAGGGATGTTCAGGCCGGAAATTGCTGCGTTAGTAGACACTGGACTAGTACCACCTACTTCTGTAGCAGACTGTGTGAGTCGGGCCATTAGAGCTGAGTTTCATGTAGCCCGACAGAAAGAGGAAAGAGAGAAACACTGGGAGGCTAAAAAGAAGGAGAGGGCTTTGGCGAAGTCTACGCAAGTTGGTCAATCGAGCAAGCCTAGTCAGAATGCGAAACCAAGCCAGGGCAACAATCAAGGATCCCAGTAAAATAAGAGAAAAGGGAATTTTTCTGGGAATCGCCAGGGAAATAATCGAAACCAGCAATGGATAACAGCTGGTAATGCAGAGTCTAATGTGCAAAACTGCCCTACATGCGGGAAGAGACATTCTGGGCAATGCAGATTTGGGCCACTTGTTTGTTACGAATGTGGAAAGGAAGGCCATTACGCCAGGAACTGTCCAAATAGGCAGGGTGGACAAGGCACTTCCTAACCGCACCAGACACGCCCACAAGCTCATTCCCTTCAAGCCAGAGTGGAAGAGTCACCAGTGAGGCCGCAACGCCAGGAGCGTATGCAACGTGCTGATGCTTGTGTGATGGCCTACAGCAAGGAAGACGCAGAGGCAGGAACATCAAATGTGGTGACAGGTCAGCTTCCTGTCGCTAGTCATGTAGCCTCTGTACTATTCGATTCCGGTGCTACGCATTCATTTGTTTCCTATGCATTTGCTGACAAGATAGGACTTCCTAAGGATAATATGGGAAGGGTATTTAAGACAGCCTTACCTTCTGGGGAAGTATTATTGTCCAATTACTGGCTACCTTATGTACCAGTATATGTGGCAAATAGGGAACTATATGCTGAGTTGATCGTAATGGAGATCATGGATTATGATGTGATTTTAGGCATGGATTTCCTAGGGAAATACCAAGCTACGATCGACTGTCGAAATCGAAAAATAATCTTCCAACCCGAGGAAGAAGAGAGTTTCGAGTATGTTGATACTTCTCGAAGACCCGGGAAGATGATGATCAGTTCGCTGAGAGCAAGCAAGCTGATAGCCAGTGGTTGCATGGGATATCTGGCATATGTGGTGGATACTACAGAGGAATAGAAGCTTCAATCTGAAGATGTTCCTGTGGTTAATGAATTTCTTGACGTATTTCCAGAAGAGTTACCAGGGATACCGCCAGAGAGAGAAATCTCGTTTGAAATTGAGTTGATGCCTGGAACAGCACCTATTTCCAAAGCACCATACCGCATGGCTCCAGTGGAATTAAAGGAGCTGCAAGTACAATTAAAGGAGCTTTTGGATAAAGGATTCATCAGGTCGAGTTTTTCTCCATGGGGTGCACCTGTGTTATTCGTCAAGAAAAAGGATGGAACATTCCGACTGTGCATTGATTATCGGGAGTTCAATAAGGTTACGATAAAAAATAGGTATCCGTTACCTAGAATTGATGACCTATTCGACCAGTTAAAAGGCGCAGCGGTATTTTCCAAGATCGACTTACGATCAGGATATCACCAGCTGAGAATTAAAGAAAGTGATATTCCTAAAACGGCGTTTAGAACTCGTTATGGTCACTACGAGTTTCTTGTGATGCCATTTGGATTAACGAATGCACCAGCAGCGTTCATGGACTTGATGAACAGGATTTTTAAAGAGTATCTGGATAAGTTTGTCATTGTATTCATTAATGACATTCTTATATACTCGAAGACTCATGAGGAGCACAAGAAGCATCTGAGGATCGTGCTGAATACGATACGGAAGCATCAACTGTATGCCAAATTCTCAAAATGCGAGTTTTGGCTGGACAGAGTACATTTCCTCGGACATGTTGTATCCCAGGAAGGTATTGCAGTAGATCCAACAAAGGTAGAGGCAATTAACCAGTGGCCTGCACCCAAGAGTGTAACTGAAATACGCAGTTTCTTGGGATTGGCTGGTTATTATCGACGATTTGTAGAGGGACTCGCGCGACTAGCTTCACCTCTTACTGCTCTTACACGCAAAGAAAGGAAGTACGAGTGGACTATGGAATGCGAAAGAAGCTTCCAGGAGTTAAAGAGATGGCTGACAAGCGCACCAATCCTTACGCTTCCCACTAAAGGGGAGAAGTTCGTGATCTTCAGTGATGCATCGAAAATAGGATTGGGAGCAGTCCTGATGCAAGGCGGCAAGGTGATTGCCTATGCTTCCCGTCAGTTAAAGGAGCATGAAAGGAATTACCCTACGCATGACCTTGAACTTGCTGCAGTAGTGTTCGCACTTAAAATTTGGCGACACTATCTCTATGGAGCTCAATGTCAAATTTTCACTGATCACCAAAGCTTGAAGTATTTCTTCACACAAAAAGAGCTCAATATGCAGCAGAGACGATGGTTGGAACTGGTGAAGGATTATGATTGTGAAATCCTATACCATCCAGGAAAGGCCAACCGTGTAGCGGATGCTTTAAGTAGAAAGTCTACTATATCGCACCAGCTACCAATAAACAGGCTTCCGAAGCCATTGCAGCAAGATATAAATTCTTTAAACTTGGAGCTGATATCTGGAAGATTAGCTGCACTCCAAGTGGAATCATCGCTATTTGAGGATATAAAAGAGAGGCGAGATCCAGCAATGACAAGTTCTCAAGAAGGAATTTCCAAGGATGGAATGATCCTTTATCAAGGAAAGATAAATGTTCTAGTTGATGAGGAACTTAGAAGACGGATCATGTCAGAAGCTCATGAGACACCCTATTCGGTTCACCCCGGAGCGAGCAAGATGTATCAGGACTTAAAATTACAGTTCTGGTGGAAAGGGATGAAGAACGATATAGCGAAATTCGTGAGTAGATGCATGACCTGTCAGAAAATCAAAGCGGAACATAAACATCCAGCAGGAAGATTGGAACCACTGGAGATTCCTGAATGGAAATGGGAACACATTACGATGGATTTTGTAGTGGGACTCCCAAAAACCCGAGAAGGTTATGATGCCATCTGGGTTATTGTGGACAGACTGACCAAGACGGCACGATTCATAGTTGTCAAGATGACTTTTTCGCTGGAAAAGTTTGCTCGGCTGTACGTAACTCATGTCGTCAGACTACATGGAGTACCAAAATCCATTGTATCAGATCGAGATGCACGGTTCACTTCGAATTTCTGGAAGTGTGTGCAAGAGGCCATGGGTACTGAATTGAGACTCAGTACGGCTTTTCATCCGCAAACAGACGGTCAGTCAGAGCGGACAATTCAGACGTTAGAGGACATGCTTCGAGCTTGTGTTATGGATTTTGCGGGAAATTGGAACGAGAAGTTACCATTGATTGAATTCTTGTACAATAATAGTTACCAAGCTTCGATAGGCATGGCACCTTACAAGGCTTTGTATGGACGGAAGTGCAGATCACCATTACATTGGTACGATTTGCGAGAAAAGCAGTTGCATAAGACGGATTTCATGCAAGAGACTTCCGATGCAGTTGCTAGAATTCAGCGTCAAATGAAAATTGCGCAAAGCCGACAAAAGAGTTATGCAGACAAGAGGCGGAGATCCTTGGAGTTCGACGAAGGAGACTTCGTGTTTCTAAAGGTATCGCCTATGAAGGGGATTATGCGTTTCGGTAAGACGGGGAAACTAAGTCCAAGATACATTGGGCCCTATGAAATTATCGAACGCATTGGAAAGGTCGCTTACAAATTAGCGCTACCTCCAGAATTGTCGGCAGTGCACAATGTATTTCATGTGTCGATGCTGAGAAAGTATATACCAGATCCATCCCATGTGTTGAAGCATGAGCCTATTCAAATCCACGAGGATTTGACATATGAGGAACAGCCTATTCGAGTACTAGCTCGTAAAGAGAAAGTACTGAGGAATAAGGTAATCCCACTAGTGAAGATTTTGTGGAAAAATCATAATATTGAAGAAGCTACGTGGGAACGAGAAGACGAGATGAGGAGTTTATACCCCCATTTGTTCTAATTTTCGAGAACGAAAATTTTATAAGGAGGGGTGAATGTGACAACCGGGAAATTCAGGCAATTCTCGGACGAAAATGTACAATTGTATGTATATAACAATTTGTACTATTTAAAGAGTGAAATAAATGTATTTATATTGTTCAGAATATATGAAAATGTTCTAACAATATTGACGAGTAAGAATTCAGTGTTGGAAAAATTCACTGAGTTGAAACGGGTGAAACGGTGCCAAAATCGGCATTGAAAACCCTAATCGGAGCAATAAAAGACGATAAACTTCCAGGATTGATTTTGGTCAAACGGAAGCAGATTAAATTGATCGGACTGCACAGGAGACCTCAGGAACACGCCGGGACAATTTCAGGAAAATTTCGGCTCGAACCGGCATCGGTCAAAAAGTAGTCGAATTAATGTGAATAGTGAAAGTCAAAGTCAACTTTCACTTTTGCATTTATGACATCATAAATCAAGTTTATTAAATGAAAGAAATAAGGTGGTTGGTGGCATTAATGGCTAGGATTTAATCACCTTTTGATCTAAATGCCAAGATTTGGCCAAAAATTACCATTTTTAATTTTTGAAAAATGGGGAAAGAAATGGCATGGAAAGATGTCAAATTTTGATTGGTTTAGAGCCAAATTAATTGGCTTTCCTTCATGCATAAGTCGGCAACATTTTCATAAAGTGGCCGAAGCCAATTTTCAAGCCAAACCAAAAGAACAAAAACTTTCTAAGTTCTTCCATGGCATGTACGTGAGCCACCCAAGGGAAACCAAGCAATCTCTTCAAATTTTCTTCACAAAAAGTATGTCAAAACACTCCTTGAAGACAAAGGAAGCAATTGATTAAGGTATCTTCCCTTGCACTTGATTTTTTCATGGTTTTTCTTCTTAAAATCCGTGGGTGAATAGTGATAGAAAGATGGAAAATTTTTGGTTGTTTTCCATTGAATTGATGTTGGGTTTTGTTAAGGATGAAATAAGGAAGAAAACCATGCAAATTCATTAAAGAAAAACCAAAATTTTGTTGGTTTTTCAAGGGGAAATCCGTGGGTTACCTTAGGTAACCAATGAGAAAACTTTGTGGTTAATTGTTAATATGCTTTCTAAGTTTAATTTGGTGAAGAATAAAGCTTGTATTTTATTGTGGAAAGTTTGAAAAAAATTTCTTGTGTGAATTCCATTAAATGGCCGTGGGGTTGTTAATGGTTTGGAAGAAAATTTTGCTTGGTTTTATGTGGTATTTGGTTGATTGGAATTATGCATTTTAATATGCAAATGATGAAATTAAAATGGAAAGCAATGAAAACAAAAATGTGTGCATGTTTTCAATTCATTGGCCGTGGGCTATACAAGGGTAAAAACCCTAGGAAGTTTGGTTGAAAATGCCAAGAAAATGGGCTTGAAAATGTGTTAAAAATGTGACATTTGAATGGCCTAAAATGTGGTGAAAGTTTGACAAAATTTGGTTCGGTTTGGTTGTGAAAACCGAAACCAAATTAAGGGTAAATTTGTGAAAAAATGTTGTAATGTGGGTGATAATGTGAAATTGGAAAATTGTGGGCTTTTATGTAAAAGTTTGGAAAACTTTTATATAAAATAGGCTTGTGGTATAGTACGTGGCAGGTACTTATGGTTCGAGGCGTACCTAACGCCGGAAGCCTTAAATTTACGCCGAAATGCTGTCGAAATTTTGAAAACGGCATTCGGGGTAAAATTGGGAATTTAAAATAAAAGTTAGGGCCGGGACGGAAACCCGAGTCCCTAACGGAAAAATTGAATAAGGAAAAATTTAAGGGGTGGGTCATGAATAGTAACCCGTCCCCTTAAAAATGAAAAACGCGTGTGAGATTGAAAAACCGACCCCGAGGGGGGGCGTTTTTAGAAATGAAATAAAGGTCCGAGTCGGGAACGGAAAACCCGAGCCTCGGAGACCTAGGTCGGGAAAGTCTAGATGAACGTTTTAAATACTAGTGAAACGTCCATTTGAGGCTCCGAAACGATAGAAAATCGCTAAACCGACGTAAGGGTCGGAATAGTGCTTCCCCAGGGCCGGGAAAACAAAAAGTGGAAATAAAATAGAAACGAACCCGGTAATGATTAGAAAAGAGTCAGAAAAGTTCCTGAGAGCCAAAAATGCAGTCTGGATCAATAAAATTCCGTCAGGGGCAAAACTGCAATTTTGCCAAAATACAGGGGCAAAATCGTAATTTTGCAAAAGTTGGGGAAAATGGTGAAAATAATAAATAAAACCTAAAAAGTTATAAATAGGTTTTATTTAAGCTTTTTAATGAAAAATAAAAGCTATAAATGGGGAAAGAAATTAACAAACATAGTTTTGTCTGTAGGATCCCAAAATCGGCCTACAAGGAAGGCGATTCAAGATCCAATAGAGAGAAAGAGAACAGTCTGATAAGGTAAGTTCAGACATTTACCTGTCTGCAACATATAGCAATATTGTGCTAACTTTAATGTACTAACTATAAGTTAGGTACATATGTGCTACGGGCACTATGATAGAATAGAGAGAGAGACGAAATGTGCTACGGGCACTATAAGAATGGGACACATGGTTAATTGTGCTTCGGGCACTAGAGCGAGTTTAATGAAACTCACTCACCTAAAATTAAAATGTGAACCATTCCTAACCACGGGACAATGTGAAGTCACCGGGTTAGAATGTTAAAAGTCGGTAATGAAACCACTTTCTGGCGTACCAGCCTTCCGTATAGGGAGGTAATTTTGCCTTCGGGGCTATGAGATAAGGCTGTGGAGGTCAGCACTGATGTACCGCTCCCAGTCATGTAAAATTTTGCCTTCAGGGCTATGAGATTAAGGCTGTGGAGGTCAGCACTAATGTACCGCTCCCAGTCATGCGCACTTAAATGGTACTGCCAACCTGAGCTCAAAACCAGAACGTAAATAAAGATAACGACCTAAAACTGAAACTGTGCCATAATTGAGCATAAGACAGTTTAGTGAGAGCACTAACATCCCGGTAGATGTACTAGTGTGATACAGTGGTGTGGTCAACCTTACTATTCATGTATGAATAGTGGTCAAAGTTACTATTAATAGATGAATAGTAGTCAACGGTACTATTCACAGATGAATAGTGGTCAACGGTACTATTCATGATGAATAGTACTATTCATAGAATTTTATTTCTTGCATGTTTGAACTTACTGAGCCTGTAGCTCACCATTTTTGCTAATGTTGCAGGTAAGCGACCAGCTCAGTAGCTTGTTTGACTGGATGCGGACGGGATGGCGCGTGTCAAATGGGATAACTGGGCGAGGGATATGGGACTGCCAGAGTCTTCCTGCTGAGCGTTAAAGTGAAGGGAAAAAAAAAAAGGGGGAAACAGTTCTTTTGTAATTATATATATATTTTACAAAAGCACTGTATTATTTATATTACTTTGTACCTATCAACAAAGTAAATAGTGGAAAAAGATTTTATATGATGTTTAAAGAAAAAAATTTTTTTCCCAAAAACGTCATAATTTAAAAAAGAGTAGAGAGAGATAAGCCGGCGACCCGTGAGAGTACAATCTATCGCAGTTAGCGATAAAGCTCAACTGTAATAGTATTGTATGATCTCCACAAGGGGCGGGCCGCCACAGCTTCTGTCATGCATAAAATATGTGAAGTTTTATATTCAGTGTTATGACATGTTATGTGATGACATAATATGTGAGCTGATATGTGATATGCTTATATGGTATGTGATTTATTAAGTGATATATGTCATGCTTAGGATTTTAAGTATGTGCTATGTTTTAAACATGTTTTGCGGTTAACATGTTGTACTTACTGGGCATAAAGCTCACGGAGTGTGTTCATGCTGTAGGTAAGCTCCCTATAGCGCAAACACCAAGGGGCGATGATGGCGGCGGAGGTGGATGTGAGGATGAGGTTATGGATACACCGCGAGTATTCTTCCGCACAGTATGAGTAAATAGTATTTTGAATGGTGACAATTAAACAGTATTTTGAATAGTAAAGATTAATTGGCATTTTAGAACAGTAAACAGTATATGTATGAATAGTATATTTAAATAGTGTCTAGTGAATATTAATCAGATAAACAAGTATATAAGTGTGTATGTATATTCGAAATCCTTATGTTTTTCAAATTCCGCATTTTAATAGTATACGTATGTGAATAGTAAATACGTACGCGTATATTAAAAAAAAATCCCTCTTAATTTATGGTATTAAATTCAGTAAGTTTAAGTATCGGTTTTAAAGAGGAAGTATAAGTAAAAGCTAAAGAAGCAAGTAATAGAGTTTACAGTGACGGTCCAGGCCGCTGAGGGCACGGGACGTCACACTTTGCCTCTTGCATTGCATATTTGTCAATTATTTTATCTATGTATGATGCTTGGGATAATGCTATCATTTTGTTCTTTTGATCTCTGAAGAGACGAATTCCGAGAACATAATTAGCTTCTCCCAAGTCCTTCACGTCAAACTGTTGGTGTAACCAAAGCTTGACCGATGATAAGTTCCCTACATTATTCCCAATGAGTAGTGTATCATCGACATAGAGTATCAAAAAGACCAATTTTCCATCCTTAATATGTTTATAAACACAGGGTTCATCAACGTTCTGCTCATAACCAAATGTCTTAATCGCTTGATCAAACCTCTGGTTCCATGAGCGGGATGCTTGCTTTAATCCATAAATGGATCTAAGCAACTTACAGAATTTCCTTTCTTGGCTTTTCGCTACGAACCCTTCGGGCTGTATCATATAGATACACTCTTCAAGATGGCCATTCAAGAATGCCGTCTGGACATTCATTTGCCAGATCTCATAATTGAGAGTCACAGCAACGGACAGAAGAGTACGGATAAACTTCAGCATAGCAACAGGTGAAAAGGTTTCATCATAATCAATTCCAGCCCTTTGCGTGTACCCCTTTACAACCAATCTAGCTTTGAAAGTTTCCACTCTCCCTTCCGCATCCTTCTTTCTTTTGTAGACCCATTTGCATCCAATGGGGTTTATCCCATCCGGCAAATCTACAAGTTTCCAAACAGAGTTGGATTTCATAGAATCCATCTCATTGTTCATAGCCTGTTTCTAAGATTTAGAATCAACATCATTTATAGCTTCATCATAGGTGATCGGATCATCCTCATGCTCATGAGCCTCGGCCTGGTATACCTCAGCATCATACATGAAGAAATTAGGTTTCTTTGAAACCCTCCCACTATGACGAGGCACCCTAAATTGTTGATCGTCTGCAGGCCTTTCATCAGAACTTAGACTTGCATCCAAGACTGAAATCTATGTAGCAGTTCTTTCACCTGATAACTCCTCTAGTACCACTTTGCTTAGATGCTTAAAGTCATTTAAGTGACTTTCCTCCAAGAATGTCACATGGGTTGAGACAATGACTTTTTGTTCCTTTGGGTTATAGAATAGACCTCCTTTAGTTCCCTTTGGATACCCTACAAACATGCATAATTCTGATCTTGGTTCCAACTTTTTCGCATCCCCATCAAGTACATGCGCCGGGTAGCCCCATATTCTCATATGTCCAAGGGAGGGCTTTCTGCCACGCCACAATTCATACGGAGTTCTGGGAATTGATTTGCTTGGAACCTGATTCAGAATATAGCATGCTGTTTGTAAAGCATATCCCCAAAATGATAATGGCAGCGTTGAATAACTCATCATGGACCATACCATATCCAACAAGGTCCTGTTTCTCGTTTCGGCTACACCATTCTATTGTGGAGTACTAGGTGCAGTTAATTGGGATAATATCCCGTTCTCTACAAGATGTCTTAGAAATTTATCGAAGAGGTATTCGCCACCTCGAACAGATCGAAGTGTCTTTTTGGATTTATTCAATTGATTTTCCACTTCCGCACGATACTCTTTGAACCTATCAAAGGTTTCGCTCTTGCGGTGCATCAGATACACATATCCATACCTCGAGTAATCATCTATAAAAAAGACATAATACTCAAACCCTCCTCGTGCTGTGACATTTATGGGGCCACATACGTCAGTGTGCACAATTTCTAAGAGCTCCTGAGCCCTTGTACCCTTAGCTCCAAAAGACCTCTTAGTCATTTTGCCCTCTAGACAAGACTCACATTGGGGAAGACGTACCTCCTCTAGAGATTCCAGAGGACCGTCTTTCACCAATCTTTGAATCCTATCCTGATTAATATAACCAAGTCTTAAATGCCAAAGATACGCCTTGTTAGAGTGAGAAACTTTCAACCTTTTAGAGTTATCTATTAATTCAGTGTCAAGCAGTGAGTACATCTTTGGTTTGATCAAATATAGGTTTCCATCCATCCATCCAGAACAGATAAAAGACTTATTTCTACGAATATCAACTCTTTTACTAAAAGAAACTGAATAAGAATCCTTTATTAAACAAGCTATCGATATAAGGTTCCTCCTAAAATTAGGAACATAAAAACAGTCTTTCAATAAAATAAACCTAAATTGATCAAAGTAAAGGTAAATATCTCCCACTGCCTCAGCCACCACCAAGCTGCCGTCTCTAGTTCGCAACGAGAGACTCCTACCATGTAGACTTCTTGTTTCCATGAACCCCTGCATAGAAACACAAACATGATTAGTGACGCCCGAATCAATGACCCAAGTGTCTTTTGATTCTTCCACCAAACATGCTTCTATGTAGTGAAGTTCCTTACCTTCCTTGCCCTTGGCGGCTAGGAATTCCCGACAAGCCTTCTTAAAGTGACCTACCTTCCCACAACGAAAGCATTTGGACTTTTTAGGATCCCTGGGCTTCTTGTTCTTCTTCTTCTTCTTCCCATCCGAGACAAGAGGATTGAAAGAATTAGAAGCCGCTTGCTTCTGATTTAGCCTCTTCCTCTTCCATAAGGGTTTGGAAGATTCTTCTAAATTGGCCTCTCCTTTGGGTTGGACCGTATCCCCACCCTTGATCATCCGCTCATAAGCTTGAAGTTGCTTCATGAGCTCGGTTAGTCCTAACTCCCTTGTCGCCAGATTGTATGCGGCCTTAAACCCCACAAAATCTTTAGACAGAGTTTTGAACACCATCTCGATCTGGGTGTTGTAGTCCAACTCAGCACCATTTTCGACAGCCTCAGCGAAGAATCCCATTAGAGTGATCATATGGTCCTTCACCGGAGCACCCGCCTTTTGCTTAGAGCTCGTAATGCTGGTTATAGCGGACTGTTGAGCCAACTTTTCTTGGCCTCTGAACATGTCCTCCAGATTGTCCTTGATCTCCCTAGCAACCTGATAAGTCTCATGCTGCTTTTGTAAAACACTCGTCATGCTAGCAAGCATGTAGCATCGAGCTATATCATTGGATTCTCTCCAACGAGTATAGGCAACCGGGACCTCCTTAAGCGGTGTGTCAGGTTTTGGCCCTAGTGGGCATGGTTCGTCCAGTACGAACTTGTGTCTCTTACAGCTGAGAACTATCAACAGATTTCTTTTCCAATCCTTATAATTATCACCATTTATTTTATTCCCAATAAGTATTGAAATGAGGGGTGTCGGTGACATTTTGAACTGAAATAAAATTATACTAGACATCATTACAAAGCCCAAGCAAATATACAGATAATTTAGCAAATAAAACATACAAGTATGTTCCTACATGAAACTTGAAAAACATGTAGCATTGTAATAGTAATTCTCAGCACCTATTGCCCCAAGCCACCGAGGGGTGGTCATGAAAACAAATAGCCAAAACATGGACCCCGTCCAATTAATATATGTTGCCTTAAATCCTCCAAGGTTAAGACATATATTAATAACCACTTATTTGACCACCAGTTTAGTTAACAGAGCTTCTAGGGAAGGTTAATAACTAAACGAGTCTTGAGTGTATAACCATTGTTTACGTAGCCCGATCCACGTCCTACCAAGCCACCGAGGGGTGGTCATGAATAGGATCGTACCCGAACACGTTTTCCACATAGGAGATCCAATCTAGTATACCGGCGGTGGTAAACACCTACCAAGGGGTGTGGTCAGGGCAGAATTGACGCGAGGCGTTACCATGCTTTCACATATGGATCAACAATAGAGGCCGTGGGTTTTGTTTGAAACCCTCTCCCACTCAATATTTTGAAAAACATGCAAGTTTTGACATATATGTATGATCAATATAGTATGAGCGGCACTCACCTATCCTATATGACATGTTATCAAATATGCATACAAAACATCCATCAATTCATATTTATACATCTATGACATATCATAGAAAAAATAGTTGACAGATAAATAACCAAGCCATGGTTCCATCCTAGAACAAAGAAAATAAGGATTACAAAAATTCATCCAAAGCATTATTTGGGTCTTGAATTTTGTTCCGTCTTCTTGTATCCATCTTTATGTAGCCTCTCCATTTATTTCTCATCCCAAAAATTATTTAAAATTTAAATCTCTGAAATTTAAATTTCAAATTCAAAATCTAAATTCGAATTTCAAATTTAAATTTCAAATTCAAATTTTAAACAATTTTAAACATCATGTATAATAATATGTAATTTCAAAAATTTCAAATTTTCAATTACATATTTTTAGACATGATTTAAAATTACATCTCCAATTTAAAAATCAAAATTTTTCGATTTTTGAATCGTCGCACCACCACCCCCGGAGGCGGCAGCCACCGTGGGCAGTCCCCAGCCCCACCGGCGGGCTGGCAGCCCACGACCGCCCCTGTGCAGCCCTGCCGAGCTGCAAGCCAAGCCTGCAGCGCCAGCCTGCACGCCCAGGCTGGGTGCAGTAGCCGGCAGGTTGCACGCCCAGGCTTCGGCCAGCCTTGGGGAGGCCACGGCCACCCTCGGCTGCAGGCCATGCCTGCGGTCGTGGGTGGTTATGGCCTGCACAGGGGCAGCCGTAGCCCCATACTGCCCGAGGGTAGGGGCTGCAGCCCCACCAAGGCCCGTCGACCTATCCCGAGGGGTCGTGTCTCGATTTTCGTATCATATTCCATTTTACCTATTAGGATCTCCAAAAAATTAATTTGAATCCCAATTAAATTGAAATTTTCCACACAATCAAATTTAGCTTTCGAGAAAAATAAATTACGGTATTCGATCTTCAATTTCCTCCAAGAATAATTACATAAAATTTCCTAAACCGTTTCCGGTGTACAAAAAATTCTAACCATAATAATTCTAAGAGACAAAATTAAAATCCATGGGAAAATTACAGTGTCAATAAACTGCTCCCATGGTTACATAAAAATTCCTAGATACAATTTTTCTAAATTCTAAGGAGCCATAACCGACAAAAACAAGCATGCTTATAATAATTTAGAAAATTAAAATAACCACATACTTTATACATAATCCATGATAACAACATAAAGGAATCCTAGAATGCCACTCTCTAAATATCAAATCCATATATAAATAAAAAGACCAAGTAATTGTCTAATTTATGTACACAGCATAGTCATGAGATGGCTCTGATACCAATTGTAGAAAAATAAATCGGTAAAAACGTATTAGAGTGGTGTAGCGGAACAATAAAAATTTTTTAGATCGTTAAATATCTCATGATGCCATATACAATAAATCAACAACAATTAAAACTCATACCTCAAGGACGCCAATCTTGCAGGAGGAGAATGACCGGAGGGCTTCAACGAACTAGCCTTCTCTACTATTCTCCAATTCCTAAATGGCTGAGTTTGTGGGCACTCTGAACCTCGATCGGTATGCTAGCACTGCTAGTCTTCTTCCAACCACCCAGATCTCTAAAGAACTTATTGTCACGGTCGGCTGTGCAACAATAAGCCTGCTCACCTGAGAGTCTATGGTCTGAGAGAACTGGAGTGGCAGGACCTCTATTTATAGACCTGGATGAGGTGATTCTCTGAATTCGAATTGGATTAGGAGAAGATATTCTCCCTTATCCATAGGCGCAAAATCTGAATTTTCCAAGGGGAAAATCCCAACAATAAAATTCGGCCACTTTAGGATAAATCCAATCCAAATCTAAACAGGATTTTAACTAGAATTTTATCTCCCTTTTTCAACCAAAAAATCCGAAAATTCAAAGGAGAAAATATCCACAAAAATTCTGCCACTTTTGGATAAGGGAGAATCAAAATTCCACTAGGATTTTCAAGCTTGAATCTTATCTCATCCTCATCCAAAATAATCGAAAGTCTCCTAGGAGATTCACTCCAAAAAATCGGCCATTATCTGGGAGAAGAAAATCCAAATTCAACTGGGATTAAAACTTGAATTTTTCCTTGAACCTTATCCGCAAAAATCTGAAAATCCATTGAGGATAATCCTCAAAATTTTCGTCCATCATTAGTTAGGATTTGGATTCAAAATTCAAGTAGGATTTTAACAAGATTATCCTCTCCATATCCAACTCAAATTCGAATTTCATTCCTTGTGGATTTTTCACAACAAATTTGAATCCCACTTGGACTGTGACTCAAAATTTGAATTTTAAATTTCAAATTCGAATTTCAAATTCAAATTTCAAATTTCAAATTCAAATTTCAAATTCGAATTTCAAATTCAAATTTCAAAATTCAAATTTCAAAATTCAAATTTCAAAATCCAGAAAATAGTTGTGTTTCAAATTCTTGTTCTCATGGATAATTTTCTACAACTCCAATCCAATCTCAAATAAAATCATGGCAACTTTATTCGGAGCTCGAATAATTGTGTACTCTATTATCCAAAACAAAATCTGAATCCAACTGGAGAGAATCTTGTCTACCATCCTAATCCTATGTCAACACCATCCATGCATAATAAACTAGCCAAGAGCATACATAAATCAATTTGCCAAATGTTAAGGAATTATGTAGAGCTAGTAGAGGGAATGATTGGACACATATAATCGGGCTCCCACAAACCCATTTGATCATCATTCTTTACCAAACAACTCAATCATATGATCACTAATTTCAGAGTCACACCACTATAAACCTGAAACTGAACTCCCAATTATATACCGTATTACGTAAGCCTGTGACAAGGTATCGTCCAATGACCTTGTCATGTTTGCAGAACCCTTATATGATATCCATGATTAGCCTTAGGCTAAAGTCCATTTAATCCTACTGATCAGGATATCTTAAAGTTCCATTATACTACCGAATTAAGAAGATGATTATTCACTATATGTGAATAAGATGTCATTCGCCCAGAAGACGACCCAAGGCCTTGTCCATTTTCACATTCAGTATAATGCCTTTAAGAGGATACCCTTAACTCCTCATTAGAGCTATAATTCTGATATCTGTAAACGAACCCTTTATCGTATACAAGTCATGCACCCAACAAACCGGTCTATAAGCTTACTACTTCTGAGATGCTTTAGCCATTGGAACATCAAAGTACACAAGTCATATACATGAAGCTGTCCTTTTACTCAGGATTAAGGTTACTGCACAATGAACATCAAAAGCAGATCGATCCACTCAAAGCGGACTTTGTAGATCAATCATGCTTTAGTCCCGGTCTAATATGTCACCACCAAGCAGCATATCTATGTCTCTACTTTGGAGTCCAGCTCCAGACAGTTAAGACAAACCGTCCCCTCCAAGGCTTTAGACAACATAATAGTCTTAACATGAGTTAGATGCTCGGTCTAACCCCATAGACTATAGACCATAGTTTAGACCGCTAACTTTAGAACATTGTCTTCTCGCATACAAAAGTCCATTGCATGTAACGTTCTAACAGTTTAACACAAGCAGTCAGGGAGCCATATTTGCTTACATTTACTTTAACATGTGAATAAAACGAGGACAGATAGCAATGTAATGAATAACCTCTATATATAATTTTATTATCCAGTTCAAAATAAATACATCAAAATGTCTTTAATGCTTAGGGCATTTCCTAACATATTTCACCCATTTTTGTTTAAGACGATTTTCCATCTCCGAACTTATACTCTTTAACACTGTTAGAACATTTTGTTACATTCTCAATAATATTAAAATACAACTTTTTCATTTTTTATACATTAAAATTGTCATATATATGCAATTTTAAATTCTTCCGAGAATCTTAAAATTCTTGGTTATCACATTCACCCCTCCTTATAAAATTTTTGTCATTGAAAATTTAGAACAGTTGGGGGTACAATTCACTAATTTCATCCTCATGCTCCCATGTAGCCTCTTTGATATTGTGATTTTTCCACAAAACTTTGACTAATGGGGTCGTCTTGTTCCTTAATACTTTTTCTTCTCATGCCAAAATTTGAATAGGCTACTCTTCATATGTTAGATCTTCCTGGATCTGAATTGATTCATGTTTTAGTACACGGGACGGATCCGGTATGTACATTCGCACATGGATACATGGAACACATTATGTACTACTGACATTTCTAGAGGTAATGCCAACTTATAGGCAACCTTTCTAATGCATTTAATAATTTCAAAAGGTCTAATATATCTCAGAATACGAAATCCTCTTTGTTAAACTCTAGGGACCTTCGTCGTTTGTCTGTATAACCCTTTTGCTAGCTCTGCGCTGTCTTCATTCGTCACTGTATTTTTGTAACTACATCAGTTGTTTCTTGCACAAAATCCGTCTTATGCAGTTGCTTTTCTTGTAGATCGTACCAGTGAATAGATGATCTACACTTCCTTCCATATAAAGCTTCATAGGGTGCCATTCCTATAGAAGCTTGATAGTTATTATTGTATGAAAATTCTACCAATGGAAGTTTTTCGTTCCAGTTTCTTGGAAAATCTATTATATACACCTGAAGCATGTCTTCTAATGTTTAGATCGTCCGTTTAGATTACCCGTCTGTCTGTAGATGAAAAGCTGTACTTAGATGCAATTCCATTCCCATGGCTTCTTGCATGCACTTACAAAAATTTGAAGTGAATCGTGCATCACGATCCGATAAAATGGACTTAGGAACACCATGTGACCTAACGATATTAGCTACATAGGGATTTGCTAATTTTTCTAGTGAAAAAGTCATTTTCACTATTATGAACCTTTTGGTTAATCTATCGACAATAACCCAAATCGCATTGTAGCCTTTGTAGGAAAATAATCCGGTAAAAACGTATCAAAGTGGCGCAGCGGAACAAGAAAAGTTTTTAGATCGTTAAATATCTCATGATGCCATATACAATAAACCAACAACAATTAAAACTCATACCTCAAGGACGCCAATCTTGCAGGAGGAGAATGACCGGAGGCTTCAACCAACTAGCCTTCTCTACTATTCTCCAATTCCCGAATGGCTGAGTGTGAGGGCACTCTGAACCTCGATCGGTATGCTAGCACTGCTAGTCTTCTTCCGACCACCCAGATCTCTAAAGAACTTTATTGTCACGATGAGCTGTGCAACAATAAGCCTGCTCACCTGAGAGTCTGTGGTCTGAGAGAACTGGAGTGGCAGGACCTCTATTTATAGACCTGCATGAGGTGAATCTCTGAATTTGAATTGGATTAGGAAAAGATTTTCTCCCTTATCCAAACCAAAAAATCTGAATTTTCCAAGGGAGAATCTCCACAATTAAATTCGGTTTTCCTAGGACAAATCCAATCCAAATCTAAACAAGATTTTAACTAGAATTTTATCTCCCTTTTTCAACCAAAAAATCCGAAATCTTTAGGAGAAAATCTTCTCCAAATTTTCGGCCACTTTTAGGATAAGGAAGAATCAAAATTCCACTAGGATTTTTCAAGCTAAATCTCATCTCAACCTTATCTAAAATTAACCGAATTTCCTAGGATTTAGGCTCCAAAATTTCGGCCACTTTTAGGGAGGGAGAGAATCCAAATTCAACTAGGATTGAAACTTGAATTTTCCCTTGAATCTTATCTACAAAAACCGAATTTTCCATTGAGGATTATCCTCAAAAAATTCACCCACTTTTGTTGGGATTTGGATTCAAAATTCAAGTAGGATTCTAACAAGATTATCCTCTCCAAATCCAACTCAAATTCGAATTTCAAACCTTGTGGATTTTCCACAACAAATTCGAATCCTACTTGGACTGTGATTCAAAATTTGAATTTCAAATTTCAAATTCAAATTTCAAATTCAAATTTCAAATTTCAAATTCAAATTTCAAATTCAAATTTCAAATTTCAAAATTCAAATTTCAAATTCCACAAAACGGTTGTATTTCATATTCTTGTTCTCATGGATAATTTTCTACAACTCCAATCCAATCTCAAATAAAATCATGGCAACTTTATTTGGAGTTCGAATAATTGTGTACTCTATTATCCAAAACAAAATCTGAATCCAACCGGAGAGAATCTTGTCTACCATCCTAATCCTGTGTCATCACCATCCATGCATAATAAACTAGCCAATAGCATACACAAATCAATTTGCCAAACGTTAAGGAATTATGTGGAGCTAGTAGAGGGACTGATTGGACATACATAATCGGGCTCCCGTGATTCCATATGATCATCATTCGGTACCGAACAACTCAATAATATGATCACTAATTTCAGAGTCTCACCACTATAAACCTGAAACTGAACTCCCAATTATATACCGTATTACGTAAGCCTGTGACGAGCTACCATCCAATGACCTTGTCATATATGCAAAACCCTCATATGATATCCATGATCAGCCTTAGGTCAAAGTCCGTTTAATCCTACTGATCAGGCTATCTTAAAGTTCCATTATACTACCGAATCAAGAAAATGATTATTCACCATATGTGAATAAGAAGTCATCCGCCCAGCAGACGACCCAAGGCCTTGTCCATTTTCACATTCAGTATAATGCCTTTAAGAGGATACCTTTAACTCCTCAGAGCTATGATTCCGATATCTGCAAACAAACCCTTCATCGTATACAAGTCATGCACCCAACGAACCGGTCTATAAGCTTACTACCTCTGAGACGCTTTAGCCATTGGAACATCAAAGTACACAAGTCATATACATGAAGTAGTTCATTTACTCAGGATTAAGGTTATTGCACAATGAACGTCAAAAGCAGATTGATCCACTCATAGCGGACTACGTAGATCAATCATGCTTTAGTCCCGGTCTAATATGTCACCACCAAGCAACATATCCATGTCTCTACTTGGGAGTCCAGCTCCAGACAGTCAAGACAGACCGTCCCCTCCAAGGCTTTAGACAACATAATAGTCTTAACATGAGTTAGATGTTCGGTCTAACCCCATAGACTACAGACCATAGTTTAGACTGCTAACTTTAGAATATTGTCTTCTCGCATACAAAAAGTCCATTGCATGCAACGTTCTAACAGTTTAACACAAGCAGTCAGTGAGCCATATTTGCTTACATTTACTTTAACATGTAAATAAGATGAGGACAGATAGCAATGTAATGAATAACCTCTAAGTATAATTTTATTATCCAGTTCAAAATGAATACATCAAAATGTCTCTAATACTTAGGGCATTTCCTAACAATCTCCCACTTGCCCTAAGCCAGCAGATGTGCCATGTTACGCATCCCCATCGCCTCTACATGCCTCTCAAAGCTTCTAGCTACCAAAGTCTTAGTAAAGGGATCAGCGATGTTGTCCTCGGACGCGATCTTACATACATCCACTTGTCCTGTCTCCACATGCCCTCTAATTATGTGATACCTCCGATCGATGTGCTTGGTCCTCTTGTGGTGCCGAGATTCCCTTGTGTTGGCAATAGCCCCTGTATTATCACAGTAAAGTGTGATAGGCTTGTCAACACCCGGAATGACCTCAAGGTCTCTGAAGAACTTGTGGAGCCAAACCGCTTCTTTAGATGCCTCAGCCGCAGCCACATACTCAGCCTCCATAGTAGAGTCAGCTGTGCAGCCCTGCTTCACGCTCCTCCACACAATGGCGCCTCCTCCGAGCAAAAACACTGATCCAAATGTCGATTTCCTCGAATCCTTACAAGTCTGGAAGTCTGAGTCCGTGTATCCTACGGGTGTTAGGTCCCCTCCAGAATACACTAGCATATAATCCCTCGTTCTCTTAAGATACTTGAGTATATGCTTTACTGCTTGCCAGTGCTTGGTTCCAGGATTCGCTTGATATCGACTCACCATACCTACTGCAAAACATATGTCCGGGCGAGTGCAAAGCATAGCGTACATAAGGCTACCCACAGCGGATGCATAAGGGACCTTGCTCATACGCTCTCTTTCTTCCGATGTCTTGGGACAGTCATCCAATGAAAGAGTTAAACCGGCAATAGAAGGTTGTGAGCCTTTCTTTGCCTCTAGCATTGCATATTTGTCAATTATTTTATCTATGTATAAAGCTTGGGATAACGCCATCATTTTGTTCTTTCGATCTCTGAAGAGACGAATGCCTAGAACATAATTAGCTTCTCCCAAGTCCTTCATGTCAAACTGTTGGTGTAACCAAAGCTTGACCGATGATAAGTTCCCTACATCATTCCCAATGAGTAGTATATCATCGACATAGAGTATCAGAAAGACCACTTTTCCATCCTTAATACGTTTATAAACACAAGGTTCATCAACGTTCTGCTCAAAACCAAATGTCTAAATCGCTTGATCAAACCTCTGGTTCCATGAGCGGGATGCCTGCTTTAATCCATAAATGGATCTAAGCAACTTGCAGACTTTCCTATCTTGGCCTTTTGCTACGAACCCTTCGGGCTGTATCATATAGATACACTCTTCAAGATGGCCATTCAAGAATGCCGTCTTGACATCCATTTGCCAGATCTCGTAATCGAGAGACGCAGCAATGGACAGAAGAATACGGATAGACTTCAGCATAGCAACAGGCGAAAAGGTTTCCTCGTAATCGATTCCAGCCTTTTGCGTGTATCCCTTTGCAACCAGTCTAGCTTTGAAAGTTTCCACTCTCCCTTCCGCATCCTTCTTTCTTTTGTAGACCCATTTGCATCCAATGGGTTTTATCCCATCCGGCAAATCTACAAGTTCCCAAACAGAGTTGGATTTCATAGAATCCATCTCATTATTCATAGCCTGTTTCCAAGATCTAGAATCAACATCCTTTATAGCTTCATCATATGTGACCGGATC
The DNA here is from genome assembly GCA_035233585.1 of Antiaris toxicaria. Classification (NCBI taxonomy): domain Eukaryota; kingdom Viridiplantae; phylum Streptophyta; class Magnoliopsida; order Rosales; family Moraceae; genus Antiaris; species Antiaris toxicaria. The sequence continues at coordinate 52,644,187 of CP141153.1, forward strand.
TTCCTCATGCTCATGAGCCTCGGCCTGGTATACCTCAGCATCATACATAAAGAAATTAGGTTTCTTAGAAACCCTCCCACTACGACGAGGCACCCCAAATTGTTGATTGTCTGCAGGTCTTTCACTGGAACTCGGACTTGCGTCCAAGACCAAAATCTGTGGAGCAGTTCTTTCACCCGATAACTCCTCTAGCACCACTTTGCTTCGAGGCTTAAAGTCATTCATGTGACTTTCCACCAAGAATGTCGCATGGGTTGAGACAATGACCTTTTGTTCCTTCGGGTTATAGAACAGACCTCCTTTAGTTCCCTTTGGATACCCTACAAACATGCACAATTCTGATCTTGGTTCCAACTTCTTCGCATCCCCATCCAGTACATGTGCCGAGCAGCCCCATATTCTCATATGTCCAAGGGAGGGCTTCCTGCCACGCCACAATTCATACGGAGTTCTAGGAATTGATTTGCTCGGAACTTGGTTTAGAATATAGCATGCCGTTTGTAAAGCATGTCCCCAAAATGATAATGGCAGCGTTGAGTAACTCATCATGGACCGTACCATATCCAATAAGGTCCTATTTCTCCTTTCGGCTACACCATTCTGTTGTGGAGTACCAGGTGCAGTCAATTGGGATAAAATCCCGTTCTCTACAAGATGTCCTAGAAATTCATCAGAGAGGTATTCGCCACCTCGATTAGATCGAAGTGTCTTTATGGATTTATCCAATTGCTTTTCCACTTCCGCACGATACTCTTTGAACTTGTCAAAGGTTTCGCTCTTGCGGTGCATCAGATACACATATCCATACCTCGAGTAATCATCTATGAAAGAGACGTAGTACTCAAACCCTCCTCGTGCTGTGACGTTCATGGGGCCACATACGTCAGTGTGCATAATTTCTAAGAGCTCCTGTGCCCTTGTACCCTTAGCTCCAAAAGACCTCTTAGTCATCTTACCCTCTAGACAAGACTCACATTGGGGAAGTCGTACCTCCTCCAGAGATTCCAGAGGACCGTCTTTCACCAATCTTTGAATCCTATCCTGATTAATATGACCAAGTCTTAAATGCCAAAGATACGCCTTGTTAGAGTGAGAAACTTTCAACCTTTTAGAGTTATCAATTAATTCAGTGTCAAGCAGTGAGTACATCTTTGGTCTGATCAAATATAGGTTTCCATCCATCCATCCAGAACAGATAAAAGACTTATTTCTACGAATATCAACTCTTTTACTAAAAGAAACTGAATAAGAATCCTTTATTAAACAAGCTACCGATATAAGGTTCCTCCTAAAATTAGGAACATAAAAATAGTCTTTCAATAAAATAAACCTAAATTGATCAAAATAAAGATGAACGTCTCCCACTGCCTCAGCCACCACAAAGCTACCATCTCCAGTCCGCAACGAGAGGCTCCTATCATGTAGACTTCTCGTTTCCACGAACCCCTGCATAAAAACACAAACATGATTAGTGGCGCCCGAATCAATGACCCATGTGTCTTTCGGTTCTTCCACCAAACACGCTTCTAAGTAATGAAGTTCCTTACCTTCCTTGCCCTTGGAGGCTAGGAATTCCCGGCAAGCCTTCTTGAAGTGACCTACCTTCCCACAGTGGAAGCATTTGGACTTTTTAGGGTCCTTTGGCTTCTTGTTCTTCTTCTTCTTCTTCCCACCCGAGACAGGAGGATTAGAAGAACTGGAAGCCACTTGCTTCTTATTTGGCCTCTTCCTCTTCCGTGAGGGATTGGAAGATTCCGCCAAATTGGCCTCTCCTTTAGGTCGGACCACATCTTCATCCCTGATCATCCGCTCATAAGCCTGTAGTTGCTTCATGAGCTCGGTAAGTCCTAACTCCTTTGTCGCCAGATTGTATGTGGCCTTAAACCCCACAAAATCTTTAGACAGAGTCTTGAACACCATCTTGATCTGGGTGTTGTAGTCTAACTCAGCACCATTCTCGGCAGCCTCAGCGAAGAATCCCATTAGAGTGATCATATGGTCCTTCACCGGAGCACCAGCCTTTTGCTTGGAGTTCATAATGCTGGTGATAGCGGACTGTCGAGCCAATTTTTCTTGGCCTCCGAACATGTCCTCCAGATTTTCCATGATCTCCCCAGTAACTTGATAAATCTCATGCTGCTTTTGTAAAGCACTCGTCATGCTAGCAAGGATGTAGCATCGAGCTATCTCATTGGATTCTCTCCAACGATTATAGGCAACCGGGACCTCCTCAAGTGGTGTGTCAGGTTTGGGCCCAGGTGGGCATGGTTCGTCCAGTACGAACTTGTGTCTCTCGCAGCTGAGAACTATTAATAGATTTCTTTTCCAATCTTTATAATTGTCGCCATTCAACTTATTTTCAGTAAGTATCGAAATGAGGGGTGTCGGTGACATTTTGAACTGAAATAAAATTATACTAGACATCATTACAAAGCCCAAGCAAATATGCAGATAATTTAGCAAATAAAACATACAAGTATGTTCCTACATGAAACTTGAAAAAAATGTAGCATTGCAACGGTAATTCTCAGCACCTATTGCCCCAAGCCACCGAGGGGTGGTCATGAGAACAAATAGCCGGAACATGGACCCCGTCCAATTAATATATGTTACCTTAAATCCTCCAAGGTTAAGACATATATTAATAACCGCTTATTTGGCCACCAGTTTAGTTAACAGAGCTTCTAGGGAAGGTTAATAACTAAACGAGTCTTGAGTGTATAACCATTGTTTACGTAGCCCGATCCACGTCCTACCAAGCCACCGAGGGGTGGTCATGAATAGGATCGTACCCGAACACGTTTTCCACATAGGAGATCCAATCTAGTATACCGGCGGTGGTAAACACCTACCAAGGGGTGTGGTCAGGGCAGAATTGACGCGAGGCGTTACCATGCTTTCACATATGGATCAACAATGGAGGCCGTGGGTTTTGTTTGAAACCCTCTCCCACTCAATATTTTGAAAAACATGCAAGTTTTGACAAATTATGTATGATCAATATAGTATGAGCGGCACTCACCTATCCTATATGACATGTTATCAAATATGCATACAAAACATCCATCAATACATATTTATACATCCATGACATATCACAGAAAAATAATTGACAGAATAACCAAGCCATGGTTCCATCCTAGAACAAAGAAAATAAAGATTACAAAATTCCATCCAAAGCATTCTTTGGGTCTTGAATTTTGTTCCGTCTTCTTGTATCCATCTTTATGTAGCCTCTCCATTTATTTCTCATCCCAAGAATTATTTAAAATTTAAATCTCCAAAAATTTAAATTTCAAATTCAAATTCCAAATTCGAATTTCAAATTTAAACTTCAAATTTAAATTTTTAAACAATTTAAAACATCATGTGTAATAATATGTAATTTCAAAAATTTCAAAATTTTTAATTACATATTTTTAAACATGATTTAAAATTAAATCTCAAATTTAAAAATCAAAATTTTTCTGATTTTTGGACCGTCGGACCGCCGCCCCCGTAGGCGGCAGCCGCCGTGGGCAGCCACCAACCCCGGAGGGGCTGGCAGCCCACGGCCGTCCCTTGTGCAGCCCTGCCGGCCTGCAGGCCAAGCCTGCAGCGCCAGGCTGCACGCCCAGACTAGGCGCAGCAGCCGGCAGGCTGCAGGCAGCGCCTGCAGCCAGTGGCTGCACGCCCAGGCTGCGGCCAGCCTTGGGCAGGCTGCGCCACCCTCGGCTGCAGGCCAAGCCTGCGGCCGTGGGTGATGTTTGCCTGCAGAGGGGCTGCCGCAGCCCCATCCTGCCCGAGGGCAGGGGCTGCAGCCCCACCAAGGCCCGTCGGCCTATTCCGAGGGGTCGTGTCTCGATTTTCGTGCCATATTCCAATTTACCTATTAGGATCTCCAAAAATTAATTTGAATCCCAATTAAATTGAAATTTTCCACACAATCAAAATTTCAACCTTTAAATCAAATTTAACTTTTGGGAAAAAATAAATTACGGTCTTCAATCTTCAATCTCCTCCAAGAATAATTACATAAAAAAAAATTCTAAACCGTTTCCGGTGTACAAAAATTTTAACCATAAATATTCTAAGAGACAAAAATTAAAATCCATGGGAAAAACACAGTGTTAATAAACTGCTCCCATGGTTACATAAAAAATTCCTAGATACAATTTTTCTAAATTCTAAGGAACCATAACCGGTATAAACAAGCATGCTTATAATAATTCAAAAAATTAAAATAACCACATACTTTATACATAATACATGATAACAACATAAAGGAACCCTAGAATGCCACTCTCTAAATATCAAATCCATACATAAATAAAAAGACTAAGTAATTGTCTAATTTATGTACATGGCATAGTCATGAGATGGCTCTGATACCAATTGTAGGAAAATAATCCGGTAAAAACGTATCAGAGTGGCGCAGCGGAACAATAAAAATTTTTAGATCGTTAAATATCTCATGATGCCATATACAATAAACCAACAACAATTAAAACTCATACCTCAAGGACGCCAATCTTGCAGGAGGAGAATGACCGGAGGCTTCAACCAACTAGCCTTCTCTACTATTCTCCAATTCCCGAATGGCTGAGTGTGAGGGCACTCTGAACCTCGATCGGTATGCTAGCACTGCTAGTCTTCTTCCGACCACCCAGATCTCTAAAGAACTTTATTGTCACGATGAGCTGTGCAACAATAAGCCTGCTCACCTGAGAGTCTGTGGTCTGAGAGAACTGGAGTGGCAGGACCTCTATTTATAGACCTGCATGAGGTGAATCTCTGAATTTGAATTGGATTAGGAAAAGATTTTCTCCCTTTTCCAAACCAAAAAATCCGAATTTTCCAAGGGAGAATCTCCACAATTAAATTCGGTTTTCCTAGGACAAATCCAATCCAAATCTAAACAAGATTTTAACTAGAATTTTATCTCCCTTTTTCAACCAAAAAATCCGAAATCTTTAGGAGAAAATCTTCTCCAAATTTTTGGCCACTTTTAGGATAAGGAAGAATCAAAATTCCACTAGGATTTTTCAAGCTAAATCTCATCTCAACCTTATCTAAAATTAACCGAATTTCCTAGGATTTAGGCTCCAAAATTTCGGCCACTTTTAGGGAGGGAGAGAATCCAAATTCAACTAGGATTGAAACTTGAATTTTCCCTTGAATCTTATCTACAAAAACCGAATTTTCCATTGAGGATTATCCTCAAAAAATTCACCCACTTTTGTTGGGATTTGGATTCAAAATTCAAGTAGGATTCTAACAAGATTATCCTCTCCAAATCCAACTCAAATTCGAATTTCAAACCTTGTGGATTTTCCACAACAAATTCGAATCCTACTTGGACTGTGATTCAAAATTTGAATTTCAAATTTCAAATTCAAATTTCAAATTCAAATTTCAAATTTCAAATTTCAAATTTCAAATTTAAATTTCAAATTCAAATTTCAAATTCGAATTTCAAATTCAAATTTCAAATTCAAATTTCAAATTCAAAATTCAAATTTCAAATTTCAAATTTCAAAATTCAAATTTCAAATTCCACAAAACGGTTGTATTTCATATTCTTGTTCTCATGGATAATTTTCTACAACTCTAATCCAATCTCAAATAAAATCATGGCAACTTTATTTGGAGTTCGAATAATTGTGTACTCTATTATCCAAAACAAAATCTGAATCCAACCGGAGAGAATCTTGTCTACCATCCTAATCCTGTGTCATCACCATCCATGCATAATAAACTAGCCAATAGCATACACAAATCAATTTGCCAAACATTAAGGAATTATGTGGAGCTAGTAGAGGGACTGATTGGACATACATAATCGGGCTCCCGTGATTCCATATGATCATCATTCTATACCGAACAACTCAATCATATGATCACTAATTTCAGAGTCACACCACTATAAACCTGAAACTGAACTCCCAATTATATACCGTATTACGTAAGCCTGTGACGAGCTACCATCCAATGACCTTGTCATATATGCAAAACCCTCATATGATATCCATGATCAGCCTTAGGTCAAAGTCCGTTTAATCCTACTGATCAGGCTATCTTAAAGTTCCATTATACTACCGAATCAAGAAAATGATTATTCACCATATGTGAATAAGAAGTCATCCACCCCAGCAGACGACCCAAGGCCTTGTCCATTTTCACATTCAGTATAGTGCCTTTAAGAGGATACCTTTAACTCCTCAGAGCTATGATTCCGATATCTGCAAACAAACCCTTCATCGTATACAAGTCATGCACCCAACGAACCGGTCTATAAGCTTACTACCTCTGAGACGCTTTAGCCATTGGAACATCAAAGTACACAAGTCATATACATGAAGTAGTTCATTTACTCAGGATTAAGGTTATTGCACAATGAACGTCAAAAGCAGATTAATCCACTCATAGCGGACTACGTAGATCAATCATGCTTTAGTCCCGGTCTAATATGTCACCACCAAGCAACATATCCATGTCTCTACTTGGGAGTCCAGCTCCAGACAGTCAAGACAGACCGTCCCCTCCAAGGCTTTAGACAACATAATAGTCTTAACATGAGTTAGATGCTCGGTCTAACCCCATAGACTACAGACCATAGTTTAGACTGCTAACTTTAGAACATTGTCTTCTCGCATACAAAAAGTCCATTGCATGCAACGTTCTAACAGTTTAACACAAGCAGTCAGTGAGCCATATTTGCTTACATTTACTTTAACATGTAAACAAGATGAGGACAGATAGCAATGTAATGAATAACCTTTAAGTATAATTTTATTATCCAGTTCAAAATGAATACATCAAAATGTCTCTAATACTTAGGGCATTTCCTAACAGCCTTCTCGGGTTTTCGGTAATCCTACTACAAAGTCCATCGTAATATATTCCCATTTCCATTTGAGAATTTCTAACGGGTCTAATTTTTTGTTTGGATGTCGATGTTCAGCCTTAACTCTTTGGCACATCATGCATCAGCTCATAAACTTTACGATGTCATTCTTCATCCATTTCCACCAGAATTATAACTTTAAATCCTAGTACATCTTACTGGCTCCGAGATGCACTGAATATGGTGTCTCGTGAGCTTTTGTCATAATCCGCCTTCTTAATTCTTCATCATCGAGAACATAAATTCTTCCTTGATGCACGATTAATTCATCCTTGGACACCCCTTCCCGAGGACTTGCTAGATTTAGATCTCATTTTTTAGCCTCTCTAATGTCCTCAAATAATGATGACTCTAATTGAAGTGTAGACAATTTTCCACATATCAGCTCCATCTTCAACGAGTTGATTTATTGCTGCAATGGCCTTGGTAGTGTCTCTATCAACAGTTGCTGTGAAACAGTAGATTTTCTACTTAATGCATCCATAATGCGATTGGCTTTTCCGAGATGGTAGAGGATCTCGCAATCATAATCCTTTACTAGCTCCAACCATCTCCTCTATCGCATATTTAACTTCTTCTATGTGAAGAAGTACTTTAAGCTCTGATGGTCAGTATAGATCTGACATTGAGCTCCATATAAATAGTATCACTAGATTTTAAGTGTGAACACTATTGCAGCAAGTTTTAGATCATGTGCGGGGTAATTTCTCTCGTGATCCTTTAATTAATGTGAAGCATACGCTATCACCTTATCACCTTGTATCAGGATGGCTCCTAATCCCATTTTTGAAGCGTCGCTATATATCACTAATGTCTCCCCTTCAGTAGGAAGCATAAGTATTGCCGCGCTTGTTAGTCACTGCTTTAACTCTCGAAAGCTTCTTTCGCACTCATCAGTCCACTCGTATTTCCTTTCCTTGTGCTTAAGAGCCATGAGAGGTGCAGTGAGTCATACGAATCCCTCTACAAATTATAGGCTGGCTAAACCTAAGAAATTCTGTATTTCGATCATGTTCCTAAGTGCAGGCCATTTGTTGATCGCCTCTACTTTAGTAGGATCCATGGCGATTCCTTCTTTGGAGACTACGTGTCCGAGGAATTGTACTCTATCTAGCCAAAATTCACACTTAGAGAATTTTGCATAGAGTTGGTGCTTCCTTATCATTTGAAGAACGATCCTAAGGTGTTCCTCATGCTCCTCACGAGTTATCGAATATATAAGTATGTCATCAATAAACACAATGACAAACTTATCTAGAAATTCCTTAAAAACTCAATTCATCAGGTCCATGAATGTAGCTGGCGCATTTGTCAACCCAAACGACATCACAAGAAATTCATAATGACTGTAACGGGTCCTAAACGCAGTCTTCGAAATATCATTCTCCTTGATCCGTGTGACTTCCTATGCCCTGAGTGGCCCGAACTGTCACTTAAAACTACTATTGATACTTGAACTGTCTTGAAAACTATTACTACTTACTTAAAGAACAGTTGCTTAACTTATCTAGCTTGACAACTAATACTCAATTTACTTGCTTAATACTATAATTTTAGGAATATATATATTTTTTTATGCATACATTTACATTATTCACGTACACATGCTTTGCAAATACATAGGTCTAAATTGTCTAAATACATACATCCTTATGAAACTGTTTAACTGGTTACTACTCAAAATTATAATATTTACTTAATACTATGCGAAAGTCAAAACTTGCAATGGTATCTACAATCTTGCCCTCACATCCACCTCTGCCGCCATCACCGCCCATTATGGTCGAAGCCATAGGTCGCTTACCTAGAGCATGAACACACACTGTGAGTTTTACGCCCAGTAAGTATAACATGTCATCCGCAAAACATATTTAAATCATAATACATACTTAAAACATATAAGTATGTCATGTACTATTCACTGAATCATACCATATACTGGATGCAAAACCAGAGCATCACACAAAACTAAAAACATAACAGCAACATCTCATCACTGAATGCATAACAGAAAACATCATGTACTGAATGCATATCTACTATAGCTGGAAGCATGCTGTAACTATAACTAAGGCATATCGTGAACGATGCATGAACTGATTATGCTCATGTTATGCTTCATTATTCTTATCTTTTCTTTTCCTTGTTGAGGCCATTTTGCTGAGGGCTCATTATTAATTATCTTTTCTTTAATTTGTTGAGACCACTTTATGGAGCGCATAATTATTTAATTATCTTTTCTTTAATTTGCTTAGACCACTTTGTTGAGGGCTCATTATTTATTATCTTTTCTTTACTTTGCTGAGACCACTTTACTAAGGGCATCATTATTTAATTATCTTTTCTTTTATTTCCTGAGACCACTTTGCTGAGGGCATCATTATTTAATTATCTTTTCTTTAATTTACTGAGGTGACATCATTATTTAATTATCTCTACTTTAATTTGTTGAGGCCACTTTGCTGAGGGCATCATTATTTATTATCTTTTATTCTCATGCCATAAACTCTACTAGGCTATCCCCTAATTTTATGTGATAAGGATCTAACTTATACTGGTCATCAATCTACACGATTGTGAACCTATAAACTCTTCTATTATGCTATGCCCAACCAAACATGATTTGCATACTTAACATAGAGTAAAATAACAATTTAAACTTATTTTTGCTCATGCCGTAGGCGAAGTTGTACTTACCTAATCTGCAAGTAAACTAGTACTCACGCCCTTACCAAATTATAGGTGACAACCTGCCATCATAAAGTATTCCATCAATACTCTTGCTAAGTCACCATCAATACCCAATAAATTAATTAACATCGTTCTTAGGTCACTACTACCGTTAGTGATTATAATTTGTATCGTGATATGGTACTGAGGCCCATTAGTACCATACTATGCTATTTTGGGAATTTTGTATTTAATGTCTATCGTGTTTGATTAATTTGTCTACTTGATAATTTAATCACCGTTCTATAGGAATAAAACCGGTAAAAACGATCAGAGCAGAGCAGCGGAAAAACAAAAATTTTTTGAGATCGCTAAATATCTCGTGATGCCATATACAATAAACTAACAACAATAAAACTCATACCTCAAGAGGACACCAACTACAGAAGGAGAATGACTGGAGGGCTTCAACCAATTAGCCTTCTCTACTATTCTCCAATTCTCGAATGGCTGAGTGTGTAGGCACTCTGAACCTTGATCGGTATGCTAGCACTGCTAGTCTTCTTCCCACCACCCAGATCTCTAAAGAACTTATTGTAATGGTGAGTTATGCAATAATAAGCCTGCTCACCTGAGAGTCTGTGGTTTGAGAGAACTGGTATGGTAGAACCTCTATTTATATACTTGCATGAGGTGATCCTCTAAATTCGAATTAGATTAGGAGAAGATTTTCTCCCTTATCCATTCACAAAAATCTGAAAATTCTAGGCCAAAATTTAGGGATAATTTTCAGCCACTTTAGGGAATCTTGGAGTCTAAATTCAAATAGGATTTTAATTTGAATTTTATCTCCTTATTTATCCATAGAAACCGATTTCCCCTAGTGCAATAAACAAGACTAGGAAATCTCCAAGATCAGCCTTGTCATGATTCCTTAAAGTGTCCAATGACCTTGTCATGTACGCAAAACCCTCATATGATATCCATGATCAGTCTTAAGTCAAAGTCCATTCAATCCTACTAATCAGGCTATCTTAAAGTTTCATTATACTATCGAATAAGAAAATGATTATTCACTATATGTGAATAAGAAGTCATCTACCCAGCAGATGACCCAAGGCCTTGTCCATTTTCACATCTAGTATAATGCCTTTAAGAGGATACCTTTAACTCCTTAGAGCTATGATTCCGATATCTGTAAACAAACCCTTCGTCATATATAAGTCATGAACCCAGCGAACCAGTCTATAAGCTTACTACCTCTGAGACACTTTAGTCATTAGAACATCAAAGTGCACAAGTCATATACATGAAGTAGTTCATTTACTCAGGATTAAGGTTATTGCATAATGAACGTCAAAAGTAGATTGATCCACTTATAGTAGACTACATAGATCAATCACGCTTTAGTCCCAGTCTAATATGTCACCGCCAAGCAACATATCTATGTCTCTACTTGGGAGTCTATGCTCCGGACAGTCAAGACAAGCTGTCCTCGCCATGGCTTTAGACAACATAATAGTCTTAACATGACTTACATGCTCGGTCTAACCCCATAGACTACAGACCTTAGTTTAGACTGCTTACTTTAGAACATTGTCTTCTCGCATACAAAAGTCCATTGCATGCAATGTTCTAACAATTTTAACATAAGCAGTCAGCGAGCCATATTTGCTTACATTTACTTTAACATGTAAATAGAATAAGGACAAACAGCAATGTAATGAATAACCTCTATACTATAATTTTATTATCTAGTTCAAAATAAATACATAAAATGTCTCTAAATCTTAGGGCATTTCCTAACAATCTCCCAATTGCCCTAAGCTAGCAGATGTGCCATGTTACGCATCCCCATCACCTCTACATGCCTTTCAAAGCTTCTAGCCACCAAAGTCTTAGTAAAGGGATCGACAATGTTGTGCTCGGGCGTGATCTTACGTACATTCACTTGTCATGTCTCCATGTGCCCTCTTATAATGTGATACCTCTGATCTATGGGCTTGGTCCGCTTGTGGTGCCGAGATTCCCTTGTGTTGGCAATAGCCCCAGTGTTATCACAGTAAAGTGTGATAGGCTTGTCAACACCCGAAATGACTTCAAGGTCTCTAAAGAACTTATGGACCCAAACCACTTCTTTAGATTCCTCAGCCACAGCCACATACTCAGCCTCCATCGTAGAGTTAGCTGTGCAACCCTACTTCATGCTCCTCTACACAATGGCGCCTCCTCCAAGTAGGAACACTGATCCTGATGTCGATTTCCTCGAATCCTTACAAGTCTGGAAGTCTGAGTCCATGTATCCTACGGTGTTAGGTCCCCTCCAGAATACACTAGCATATAATCCCTCATTCTCTTAAGATACTCGAGTATACATTTTGCTGCTTGTCAGTGCTTGGTTCTAGGATTTGATTGATATCGACTCACCATACCTACTACAAAACATATGTCTGGGCGAGTGCAAAGCATAGCATATATAAGGCTACCCACAGCGGATGCATAAGGGACCTTACTCATATACTCTCTCTTTTTTTCGTTGTATTGGGGTAGTCATCTAATGAAAGAGTTAGACTGGCAATGGAAGGTTGTGAACCTTTCTTTGCCTCTTGTATTACATATTTGTCAATTATTTTATCTATGTATGAAGCCTAGGATAATGCTATCATTTTGTTCTTTCAATCTCTAAAGAGATGAATGCCTAGAACATAATTAGCTTCTTCCAAGTCCATCATGTCAAATTGTTGGTGTAGCCAGAGCTTGACCGATGATAAATTCCCTACATCATTCCTAAATGAGCAGTATATCATCGACATAGAGTACTAGAAAGACCACTTTACCATTCTTAATACATTTATAAACACATGGTTCATCAACATTCTGCTCAAAATCTAATGTCTTGATTGCTTGATCAAATCTCTGGTTCCATGAAGGGGATGCTTGCTTTAATCCATAAATAGATCTAAGTAACTTGCAAAATTTTCTTTCTTGGCCTTTTGCCACGAACCCTTCAGGCTATATCATGTAGATACATTCCTCAAGATGGCCATTCAAGAATGCTGTTTTGACGTCCACTTGCCAGATCTCATAATCGAGAGCCGTAGCAACAGATAAAAGAATACAGATAGACTTCAGCATAACAACAGGCGAAAAGGATTCATCGTAATCGATTCTAGCCTTTTGTTTGTATCCCTTTGCAACCAGTCTAGCTTTGAAAGTTTCCACTCTCCCTACCGCATTCTTCTTTCTTTTATAGACCCACTTGCATCCAATGGGTTTTATCCCATCCGGTAGATCTACAAGTTCCCAATCAAAGCTGGATTTCAAAGAATCCATCTCATTGTTCATGGCCTATTTCCAAGATTTAGAATCAACATCATTTATAGCTTCATCATAAGTAACCGGATCATCCTTATGCTCATGATCCTCGACCCGGTATACCTCAGCATCATACATGAAGAAATAAGGCTTCTTTGAAACCCTCCCACTACAACGAGGCACCCTAAATTATTGATTGTCTATAGGTCTTTCACCGAAACTCGAACTTGCATCCAAGATTGAAACCTGGAGTAGTTCTTTCACCCGATAACTCTTATAGCATCATTTTGCTTCGAGGCTTAAAGTCATTCATGTGACGATCCTCCAAGAATGTCGCATGGGTTGAAGCAATGACTTTTTGTTCCTTCGGGTTATAGAACAGACCTGCTTTAGTTCCCTTTGAATACCTTACAAACATACACAATTCTGATCTTTGTTCCAACTTCTATACATCCCCATCCAGTCCATGTGCTGGACAGCCCCATATTCTCATATGTCCAAGGGAGGGCTTCCTGCCATGCCACAATTCATACGGAGTCCTGGGAATTGACTTGCTTGGAACCTAGTTCAGAATATAGCACGTCGTTTGTAATGCATATCCCCAAAATGATAATGGCAGCGTTGAATAACTCATCATGGACTATACCATATCCAATAACGTTCTGTTTCTCCTTTTGGCTGCACCATTCTGTTGTGGAGTACCAGGTGTAGTTAACTGTGATAATATCTCATTCTCTACAAGATGCCCTAGAAATTCATCGGAGAGGTATTTGCCCCCTCGATCAGATCGAAGTGTCATTATAGATTTACCCAATTGCTTTAACACTTTCGCACGATACTCTTTGAACTTATCAAAGGTTTCACTCTTGCAGTGCATCAGGTACACATATCCATACCTCGAGTAATCATCTATAAAGGAGACATAATACTCGAAGCCTCCTCATGCTGTAACGTTCATGGGGCCATATACGTCAGTGTGCATAATTTCTAAGAGTTCCTGAGCCTTAGTACCCTTAGCTCCAAAAGACCTCTTAGTCATCTTACCCTCAAGACAAGACTCATATTGAGGAAGATATACCTCGTCCAGAGATTCTAGAGGACCGTCTTTCACCAACTTTTGAATCCTATCTTGATTAATATGACCAAGTCTTAAATGCCAAAGATACACCTTGTTAGAGTGAGAAACTTTCAACCTTTTAGAGTTATTTATTAATTCGATGTCAAGCAGTGAGTATATTTTTGGTTTGATCAAATATAGGTTTCTATCCATCCATCCAGAACAGATAAAAGACTTATTTTTATGAATATTAACTCTTTTACTAAAAGAAACTGAATAAGAGTCCTTCATTAAACAAGTTACCGATATAAGGTTCCTCCTAAAATTAGGAACATAAAAATAGTCTTTCAATAATATAAACCTAAATTCATCAAAATAAAGACAGACATCTCCCACTGCCTCAGCCACCACCAGGCTACCGTCTCCGATCTGCAATGAGAGGCTCTTATCATGTAGACTTTTCATTTCTATGAACCCCTGCTTAGAAACACAAACATGATTAGTGGCGCCAGAATCAATGACCTAAGTATCTTTCGATTCTTTTACCAAACACGCTTCTAAATAATGAAGTTCCTTACTTTCCTTGCCCTTGGCGGCTAGGAATTCCTGGCATGCCTTCTTGAAATGATCTACCTTCCCATAGTGGAAGCACTTGGACTTTTTATAGTCCTTGGGCTTTTTGTTCTTCTTCTTTTTCTTCCCATCCAAGACAGGAGGATTAGAAGAACTAGAAGCCGCTTGCTTCTTATTTGGCCTCTTCCTCGTCCGTGAGGGTTTTGAAGATTCCACCAAATTGGCCTTGGACCGCATCCCCATCCCCGATCATCTGCTCATAAGCTTGAAGTTGATTTATGAGCTCGGTGAGTCCTAACTCCCTTGTCGCCAGATTTTATGCGGCCTTAAACCCCACAAAATCTTTTGACAAAGTTTTGAACACCATCTCGATCTGGGTGTTATAGTCCAGCTCAGCACAATTTTCAGCGGCCTTAGCAAAGAATCCCATGAGAGTGATCATATGGTCCTTCATCGAAGTACTTGCCTTTTGCTTAGAGTTCATAATACTGGTAATAGAAGACTATCGAGCCAATTTTTCTTCGCCTCCAACATATCTTCTAGATTTTCCATGATCTCCCTAGCAACTTGATAAGTCTCATGCTGTTTTTGTAAAGCACTCCTCATGCTAGTAAGAATGTAGCATTGGGCTATCTCATTAGATTCTCTCTAAGGAGTATAGGTAACCGGGACGTCCTCAAGCGGTATGTCATGTTTGGGCTAGGTGGGCATGGTTCGTGCAGCACGAACTTATGTCTCTCACAACTGAGAACTATTAGCAAATTTCTCTTCCAGTCTTTATAATTATCGCCATTCAGCTTATTTTCAGTAAGTATTGAAATGAGGGGTGTCGGTGACATTTTGAACTAAAATAAAATTATACTAGACATCATTACAAAGCCCAAGCAAATATATAAATAATTTAGCAAATAAAACATACAAGTATGTTCCTACATGAAACTTGAAAAAACATGTAGCATTACAACAGTAATTCTCAGCACCTATTGTCCCAAGCCATCGAGGGCTAGTCATAAGACAAATAGCTAGAACATGGACCCCGTCCAATTAATATATGTTGCCTTAAATCCTCCAAGGTTAAGACATATATTAATAATAGCTTATTTTAGCCATCAATTTAGTTAACAGAGCTTCTAGGGAAGGTTAATAACTAAACGAGTCTTGAGTGTATAACCATTATTTACGTAACCCGATCCATGTCCTACCAAGCCATTGACAGGTGGCCATGAATAGGATCATGCCCGAACACGTTTTCTAAATAGGAGATCTAACCTAGTATACCGGTGGCAGTAAACACCTATCGAGGGGTGCGGTCAGGGTAGAACTGACACGAGGTGTTACCATGCTTTTACGTAAGGATCAACAATAGAGGCCGTGGGTTTTGTTTGAAACCCTCTCCCACTCAATATTTTAAAAAACATGCAAGTTTTGACAAATATGTATGATCAATATAGTATGAGCGGCATTCACCTATCCTATATGATATGTTATCAAATATGCATACAAAACATCCATCAATACATATTTATACATCTATGACACATCACAAAAAAAATAATTGATGAAATAACAAAGCCATAGTTCCATCCTAGAACAAAGAAAATAAAGATTACAAAATTCTATCTATAGCATTCTTTGGGTCCTGAATTTTGTTCCGTCTTCTTGCATCTACCTTTATATAGCCTCTCCATTTATTTCTTATCCCAAGAATCATTTAAAATTTAAATTCCAAAATTTAAATTTCAAATTCAAATTTCAAATTCGAATTTCAAATTTAAATTTCATATTTAATTTTTAAACAATTTTAAATATCATGTGTAATTATATATAATTTCAAAAAATTTAAAATTTTTAATAACATATTTTTAAACATAATTTAAAAATTAAATCTCAAATTTAAAAATTAAAATTTTTCGATTTTTGATCCATCAGCCCCACGGCCCTCGGAGGCTGGCAGCCCCCAGCCCCCCGGAGGGGCTGCTAGCCCATGGCCCACAGCCCGAGCACAGCCATGCCGGGCTATAGGCGCCCGGGTGCTGCTGTAGCCCTAGGATGTAGGGGCCCGAGTGGGCACTGCAGCCATGGGCTATAGCCCAGTGGTTTGGCCAGCCCTAGGGGGCGATGGCCACCCACGGCTACAAGTAGAGCCTACGGCCGTGGGTGGTGTAGCCTTGGGTAGGTGCTGCCGTAGCCCCATCCTGCCTGAGGGCAGGGACTATAGGCCCACCAAGGCCGATGGCCTATCCCGAGGGGTGTGTCCTCGATTTCCATACCATATTCCAATTTACCCAATAAGATATCCCAAAATTTATTTTGAATCATAATTAAATTGGAATTTTCCACACAATCAAAATTTCAACCTTGAAATTAAATTAACTTTTAGGAAAAATAAATATGGTCTTCAAACTTCAATCTCCTCCAAGAATAATTACTTAAAATTTCCTTAACTATTTCCAGTGTACAAAAATTCTGATCATAATAATTCTAAGACACAAAAAATTAAAAATCCATGGGAAAATTACGGTGATGATAAACTGCTCTCATGGTTACATAAAAATTCCTAGATACAATTTTCTAAATTCGAAAGAACCATAACCGGCATAAAATAAGCATGCTTATAATAATTTAAAAAGTTAAAATAACCACATACCACATACATAATACATGATAACAATATAAAGGAATCCTAGAATGCCACTCTCTAAACATCAAATCCATACATAAACAAAAAGACTAAATAATTGTCTAATTTATGTACATGGCATAGTCACGAGATGGCTCTAATACTAATTGTAGGAATAAAATCGGTAAAAACACATCAGAGCGACGCAGCAGAACGACAAAAAATTTTTAAGATTGTTAAATATCTCATGATGTCATATACAATAAATTAACAACAATAAAACTCATACCTCAAGAGGACGCTGACTGTAGGAGGAGAATGACTAGGGGGCTTTAACCAACTAGCCTTCTCTATTATACTCTAATTTCCGGATGGCAGAGTGTGCGGGCACTCGGTTCCTCGGCCGGTATGCTATCACTGTTAGTCTTCTTCCAACCACCCAGATCTCAGAAGAACTTATTGTCACGGTGAGTTATAGAACAATAAGCCTGCTCACCTGAGAGTCTGTGGTCTGAGAGAACTGGAGTGGCAAGACCTCTATTTATAGACTTGCATAAGGTGATCCTCTGAATTTGAATTACATTAGGAGAAGATTTTCTCCTTTATCCAATCGCAAAAATCCAAAAATTCTAGGCCAAAATTTTGTTAGGAAATGCCCTAAGTATTAGAGACATTTTGATGTATTCATTTTGAACTGGATAATAAAATTATATATAGAGGTTATTCATTACATTGCTATCTGTCCTCATCTTATTTACATGTTAAAGTAAATGTAAGCAAATATGGCTCACTGACTGCTTGTGTTAAAACTGTTAGAACGTTGCATGCAATGGACTTTTGTATGCGAGAAGACAATGTTCTAAAGTTAGCAGTCTAAACTATGGTTTGTAGTCTATGGGGTTAGACTGAGTATCTAACTCATGTTAAAACTATTATGTTGTCTAAAGCCTTGGAGGGGACAGTCTGTCTTGACTGTCTGGAGCTGGACTCCCAAGTAGAGACATAGATATGTTGCTTGGTGGTGACATATTAGACCGGGACTAAAGCGTGATTGATCTACGTAGTCCGCTATGAGTGGATCAATCTGCTTTTGACGTTCATTGTGCAATAACCTTAATCCTGAGTAAATGAACTTCTTCATGTATATGACTTGTGTACTTTGATGTTCCAATGGCTAAAGCGTCTCAGAGGTAGTAAGCTTATAGCTCGGTTCGTTGGGTGCATAACTTGTATATGATGAAGGGTTTGTTTGTAGAAATCGGAATCATAGCTCTGAGGAGTTAAAGGTATCCTCTTAAAGGCATTATACTGAATGTGAAAATGGACAAGGCCTTGGGTCGTCTGCTGGGCGGATGACTTCTTATTCACATATGGTGAATAATCATTTTCTTAATTCGGTAGTATAATGGAACTTTAAGATAGCCTGATCAGTAGGATTAAACGGACTTTGACCTAAGGCTGATCATGGGTATCATATGAGGGTTTTACATATATGACAAGGTCATTGGATAGTAGCTCATCACAGGCTTACGTAATACGGTATATAATTAGGAGTTCAGTTTCAGGTTTATAGTGGTGTGACTCTGAAATTAGTGATCATATGATTGAGTTGTTCGATACAGAATGATGATCATATGGAATCACGAGAGCCCGATTATATATGTCCAATCAGTCCCTCTACTAGCTCCACATAATTCCTTAACGTTTGGCAAATTGATTTGTGTATGCTATTGGCTGGTTTATTATGCATGGATGGTGATGACACAGGATTAGGATGGTAGACAAGATTCTCTCCGGTTGGATTCAGATTTTGTTTTGGATAATAGAGTACACAATTATTCGAACTCCAAATAAAGTTGCCATGATTTTATTTGAGATTGGATTGGAGTTGTAGAAATTTATCCATGAGAACAAGAATATGAAACACAACCGTTTTGTGGAATTTGAAATTTGAATTTTGAAATTTGAAATTTGAATTTTGAAATTTGAATTTTGAATTTTGAATTTTGAATTTGAAATTTGAATTTGAATTTTGAATTTGAAATTCGAATTTGAAATTTGAATTTGAAATTCGAATTTGAAATTTGAATTTGAATTTAAATTTGAAATTTGAAATTTGAAATTTGAAATTTGAATTTGAAATTTGAATTTGAAATTTGAAATTCAAATTTTGAATCAAAGTCCAAGTAGGATTCGAATTTGTTGTGGAAAATCCAGAAGGTGTGAAATTCGAATTTGAGTTGGATTTGGAGAGGATAATCTTGTTAGAATCCTACTTGAATTTTGAATCTAAATCCCAACAAAAGTGGACAAAATTTTTGAGGATAATCCTCATGAAAAAATTCAGTTTTTTTGTGGATAAGGTTCAAGGGAAAAATTCAAGTTTCAATCCCAGTTAAATTTGGATTCTCTCCTCCCTGAAAAGTGGCCGAAAATTTGGAGAATCTCTCCTAGGAAATTCGGTTATTTTGGATAAGGTTGAGATAAGATTCAAGCTTGAAAATCCTAGTGGAATTTTGATTCTTCCTTATCCTAAAAGTGGCCGAAAATTTGGAGAATATTTTCTCCTAGAAATTTCGGATTTTTTGGTTGGAAAAGGGAGATAAAATTCTAGTTAAAATCTTGTTTAGATTTGGATTGGATTTATCCTAAGAAAAACAGATTTTTTTGTGGAGATTCTCCCTTGGAAAATTCGAATTTTTATGGTTATGGATAAGGGAAAATATATTTTCCTAATCCAATTCAAATTCAGAGAATCACCTCATGCAGGTCTATAAATAGAGGTCCTGCCACTCCAGTTCTCTCAGACCACAGACTCTCAGGTGAGCAGGCTTATTGTTGCACAGCTCATCGTGACAATAAAGTTCTTTAGAGATCTGGGTGGTCGGAAGAAGACTAACAGTGCTAGCATACCGATCGAGGTTCAGAGTGCCCACACACTCAGCCATTCGAGAATTGGAGAATAGTAGAGAAGGCTAGTTGGTTGAAGCCTCCGGTCATTCTCCTCCTGCAAGATTGGCGTCCTTGAGGTATGAGTTTTAATTGTTGTTGATTTATTGTATATGGCATCATGAGATATTTAACGATCTAAAAATTTTTATTGTTCCGCTGCGTCACTCTGATACGTTTTTACCGATTTATTTTCCTACAATTGGTATCAGAGCAATCTCATGACTATGCCATGTACTTAAATTAGACAATTACTTAGTCTTTTTATTTATGTATGGATTTGATATTTAGAGAGTGGCATTCTAGGGTTCCTTTATGTTGTTATCATGGATTATGTATAAAGTATGTGGTTATTTTAATTTTTTTTTGAATTATTATAAGCATGCTTGTTTATACCGGTTATGGTTCCTTAGAATTTAGAAAAATTGTATCTAGGAATTTTTATGTAACCATGGGAGCAGTATATTAACACTGTAATTTTCCCATGGATTTTAATTTTTGTCTCTTAGAATTTTTATGGTTAGAATTTTTGTACACCGGAAACGGTTTAGGAATTTTTATGTAATTATTCTTGGAGAAGATTGAAGATTGAAGACCGTAATTTATTTTTTCCCAAAAGTTAAATTTGATTTAAAGATTGAAATTTTGATTGTGTGGAAAATTTCAATTTAATTGGGATTCAAATTAATTTTTTGGAGATCCTAATAGGTAAATTGGAATATGGCATGAAAATCGAGACACGACCCCTCGGGATAGGCCGACGGACCTTGGTGGGGCTGCAGCCCCTGCCCTCGGGCAGGATGGGGCTCCGGCAGCCCCTGTGTAGGCCCACACCACCCACAGCCGTAGGCTTGGCCTGCAGCCAAGGGTGGCCGTGGCCTGCCCAAGGCTGGCCGCAGCCTGGGCATGTAGCCTCTGGCTATAGGCGCTGCCTGCAGCCTGCCGGCTGCTGCGCCCAGCCTAGGCGTGCAGCCTGGCGCTGCAGGCTTGGCCTGCAGCCCGGCAGGGTTGCACATGGGGCGGCTGTGGGCTACCAGCCCCTCCGGGGTTGGTGGCTGCCCACGGCGGCTACCGCCTACAGGGGCGGCGGTCCGACGGTCCAAAAATCAGAAAATTTTGATTTTTTAAATTTGAGATTTAATTTTAAATCATGTTTAAAAATATGTAATTAAAAAATTTCAAATTTTTTGAAATTACATATTATTACACATGATGTTTAAAATTGTTTAAAATTTAAATTTGAAATTTAAATTTGAAATTCGAATTTGGAATTTGAATTTGAAATTTAAATTTTTGGATATTTAAATTTTAAATAATTCTTGGGATGAGAAATAAATGGAGAGGCTACATAAAGATGGATACAAGAAGATGGAATAGAATTCAAGACCCAAAGAATGTTTTGGATGGAATTTTGTAATCTTTATTTTCTTTGTTCTAGGATGGAACCATAGCTTGGTTGTTCTGTCAATTATTTTTTCTGTGATATGTCATGGATGTATAAATATGTATTGATGGATGTTTTGTATGCATATTTGATAACATGTCATATAGGATAGGTGAGTGCCGCTCATACTATATTGATCATACATAATTTGTCAAAACTTGCATGTTTTTCAAAATATTAAGTGGGAGAGGGTTTCAAACAAAACCCACGGCCTCCATTGTTGATCCATATGTGAAAACAAGGTAACACCTCGCGTCAGTTCTGCCCTGACCACACCCCTCGGTAGGTGTTTACCGCCGCCGGTATACTAGATTGGATCTCCTATGTGGAAAACGTGTTCGGGTACGATCCTATTCATGACCACCCCTCGGTGGCTTGGTAGGACGTGGATCGGGTTACGTAAACAATGGTTATACACTCAAGACTCGTTTAGTTATTAACCTTCCCTAGGAGCTCTGTTAACTAAACTGGTGGCCAAATAAGCGGTTATTAATATATGTCTTAACCTTGGAGGAATTAAGGCAACATATATTAATTGGACGGGGTCCATGTTCCGGCTATTTGTTCTCATGACCACCCCTCGGTGGCTTGGGGCAATAGGTGCTGAGAATTACCGTTGCAATGCTACATGTTGTTCAAGTTTCATGTAGGAACATACTTGTATGTTTTATTTGCTAAATTATCTGTATATTTGCTTGGGCTTTGTAATGATGTCTAGTATAATTTTATTTCACTTCAAAATGTCACCGACACCCCTGTGACGCCTTAAATTTTATTTAAGGGTCAATATATAATTTAAATAAAATTAGTGTGCCAAAACAAATTAATTTAAAAATCTTTTGGAAACCCTAGGTTGGTTTCCTAGTCAAATTCCGCTCAAAAAGTCAACAATTTGAACTTCAAAAAGAAACCCTAAAACATTTGGCCATCACTTGGGATTTTAAATTAAAATTTAAATTCCACAAATCCAAGGAGGATTCAAATTCAAATTTCATTCCTTAGATATAAACAAGAAATTTGGCCATAAAGTGTAGGAAATAAAGGAGATTTTATTGAATTAAAAGCTTAGTCAAAACTCAATCAAAATTCAAATTCTTTTTTTTCTTAAAAACTAAGGGATAATTTTCGGCCACTTAAGGGGAAATAAGAGAGAAAACCCTAGCCTCAAAACAGCACAAAAACTTTCCCTTTTGCCCATTAAAGTTTTTAGCCAAACAAGGAAGAGAAAGGGAAAGAAAAACCTAGTATAAAAACCCCCTTTTAACTCTCATTCACCCCTCCTTTCCCCCTCAAAATTTCGGCCAGCTTTCCCCTCTCCCCTCTCTGAATTTTCTCTCCCAAAACACACCCAAAATAGCAAACAAAACCTACCAAAAGGCAGCTCAAAGATTCAACAACTTTTGAGACAAAAACAAGGTGAGAAATCAAACTTTTTCCTTCCTTCTCCTTTTGATTTTAAATCCGAAATTTATATGGTTTTCTCCACTATTTCCATACTGTTTTGAAGACTCCAATACTCACACAAATTCAGCCAAAAGGGAGACCAACCATCAAAAATAGGGCAGCACAAACAAGGTGTGATTTTTCTCTCAAACCCTAAAATTTTGCCTCATTGATCCCCTTTTCAAAAACCATATTATCATATGTGTAAGATTTTGTGATTTTGTCAATTTGATTCTTGACTTATGTTAATGACATATAAATAAGGTTTTCCACAAAATTTCGTGATCATTGGATGAAAATTGAATTAGTTTGAGGCTAATCGAAATTCGGACACAGAAAAACGGAAATCTGGAAAATTACCATATGAACAGTAAATTTGTGTTAGCCATAACTTGAGTTTTAAAAATGATTTTTGAGTGATTCTTGAGCCTAAAATTAAATTCAAGATATCCCCTAAATTCCTGTAAAATTTCAGAACCAAAATCCTCCATTTGCCTAGTCAAAATATTTTTCTAAGATAGGCGGACATAACTACCAGGTTTTGAACCGAAACTGAAACCCAGATTTTTATGCCTGAAAACAACCCTCGGTTTTTGGCCTAGTTGAATGACCAAACGATGTCCAAAAATTATGAAAATTATATGGAATTGAAGCTATGGATGTCCAGTTTAACATATTAAAAATTTAGAATTTTTGGTATTAAAAATGAATTGATATTGATTTTACAATCAGCCTAGGTCAGTCTGCCCATAACCAGAAATATCTTAACTTAGAGTTTTTCAAAAATTTTAAATCCCAAATGTTTATTACACGTTTTGAAATCTTTTGTGGCACACTAAAATGATTGGCTGATTATGTCTAGACATAGACTGATCATATGTTTGATTATAGGAATTATTTGACGTTCTTGCTTGATTGGTGGATCACATTATCGCAACGCTTGTGCGAAAATTGAGGTAGGACATTCTAGCCTTTTCTGGGAGTAGTCAAGTGTTTTAAATTCCCCTGTTTTATCGATGGCATGCTGTTTTCAGTTTATGAAATTATTATACTGTTTTTGGATGAAATAAACGCATGCGAAGTGTTTTGTATTAAATGTGTATTTTAAAGCGTGTTTTGATTAATGGCATAATATAACTTGGTAAATACCATCTTTTGAATAATCCGGTGAACATAATTGAGCTCTAGTTCATGATCATTGTAAATGATGCGTGCGTCCCAAAGTTGACGCCATGGGGGAAGGTCCCTAAACCTGCGCAGAGCCGTTCGGCCTGTTTAGACCGTAACGAGATGATCTAGGATAATTCAAATTCGAGGCACGTATATTATAGCTACGACAAGTCCTCACTCATAATATGATGGTTTGTTTTAATGATTTATTATTTTAATATTGGGGCACGTATATTGCAGCTACGCTAAGTCCTCAGCAGAATACAACTTGCATTAAAAATGTTTTTCACGAAATTGTTGATTATTTTTTTTTGATTATTATGCCATGTATTTTTTTAAATTGTTGATTATTTTTGGAAACGGATATTATGCCATATTTTTAAATGTTATCTGTTAACCCACCTTTGTTTCTGTCCTACTGAGCCAGCGCTCACGTCCCTTTTCTTTGTGATTTCGAAATGACTACTTCCAGGTACGGGAGGTAGCAGTTCCGAAAATCGTTGAGCTATCCGTTTCTACCGAGGATGATGCTATCCGTTTTCTCCATCTTCTTCCTTCTATTTCTCGTTCTGATGTAATGAGACATTAAGTTTGGACTTTATTTCACGTTATTTAACTTCTATGCTTGGGAATATTTATGGTTGGTAATTTCTTTTGAAAACCGATTTTGTGTTTGATTTCCGCATTAAAAGGTATTTACTTTCTACTTTATTTTGTTTTGTGGTTATGATGCTACTTTATAAATAATTAGGCTTAGCTAAATCATAATGTTGACTCGTTTTTCGTAATAAATGTTTTCCTTAAATCTCGGGTTGATATTATGATTTGGCTGCCGTGTCACGTGTCTAAATTTTGGGCCGTGACAACCCCTCATTTCAATACTTACTGAAAATAAGTTGAATGGCGACAATTATAAAGATTGGAAAAGAAATCTATTAATAGTTCTCAGCTGCGAGAGACACAAGTTCGTGCTGGACGAACCATGCCTACCTGGGCCCAAACCTGACACACCACTTGAGGAGGTCCCGGTTGCCTATAATCGTCGGAGAGAATCCACTGAGATAGCTCGATGCTACATCCTTGCTAGCATGACGAGTGCTTTACAAAAGCAGTATGAGACTTATCAAGTTGCTGGGGAGATCATGGACAATCTGGAGGACATGTTCAGAGGCCAAGAAAAATTGGCTCGACAGTCCGCTATCACCAGCATTATGAACTCCAAGCAAAAGGTGGGTACTCCGGTGAAGGACCATATGATCACTCTAATGGGATTCTTCGCTGAGGCTGCCGAGAATGGTGCTGAGTTAGACTACAACACCCAGATTGAGATGGTGTTCAAGACTCTGTCTAAAGATTTTGTGGGGTTTAAGGCCGCATACAATCTGGCGACAAAGGAGTTAGGACTAACCGAGCTCATGAAGCAACTACAGGCTTATGAGCGGATGATCAGGGATGAGGATGTGGTCCGACCTAAAGGTGAGGCCAATTTGACGGAATCTTCCAATCCCTCACGGAAGAGGAAGAGGCCAAATAAGAAGCAAGTGGCTTCTAGTTCTTCTAATCCTCCTGTCTCGGACGGGAAGAAAAAGAAAAAGAACAAGAAGCCAAAGGACCCTAAAAAGTCCAAATGCTTCCATTGTGGGAAGGTAGGTCACTTCAAGAAGGCTTGCCGGGAATTCCTAGCCGCCAAGGGCAAGGAAGGTAAGGAACTTTATTACTTGGAAGCGTGTTTGGTGGAAGAATCGAAAGACACTTGGGTCATTGATTCGGGCGCCACTAATCATATTTGTGTTTCTATACAGGGGTTCGTGGAAACAAGAAGTCTACATGATAGGAGCCTCTCGTTGCGGACTGGAGATGGTAGCTTTGTGGTGGCTGAGGCAGCGGGAGATGTTTATCTTTATTTTGATCAATTTAGGTTTATTTTATTAAAAGACTGTTTTTATGTTCCTAATTTTAGGAGGAACCTTATATCGGTAGCTTGTTTAATAAAGGATTCTTATTCAGTTTCTTTTAGCAAAAGAGTTGATATTCGTAGAAATAAGTCTTTTATCTATTCTGGATGGATGGATGGAAACCTATATTTGATCAAACCAAAGATGTACTCACTGCTTGACACTGAATTAATTGATAACTCTAAAAGGTTGAAAGTTTCTCACTCTAACAAGGCGTATCTTTGGCATTTAAGACTTGGTAATATTAATCAGGATAGGATTCAAAGATTGGTAAAAGATGGTCCTCTGGAATCTCTAGAGGAGGTACGTCTTCCCCAATGTGAGTCTTGTCTAGAGGGTAAAATGACTAAGAGGTCTTTTGGAGCTAAGGGTACAAGGGCTCAGGAGCTCTTAGAAATTGTGCACACTGACGTATGTGGCCCCATGAACGTCACAGCACAAGGAGGGTTCGAGTATTATGTCTCTTTTATAGATGATTACTCGAGGTATGGATATGTGTATCTGATACACCGCAAGAGCGAAACCTTTGATAAGTTCAAAGAGTATCGTGCGGAAGTGGAAAAGCAATTGGATAAATCCATAAAAACACTTTGATCTGATTGAGGTGGCGAATACCTCTCCGACGAATTTCTAGGACATCTTGTAGAGAACGAGATTTTATCCCAATTGACTGCACCTGGTACTCCACAACAGAATGGTGTAGCCAAAAGGAGAAACAGGACCTTATTGGATATGGTACGGTCCATGATGAGTTACTCAACGCTGCCATTATCATTTTGGGGACATGCTTTACAAACGGCATGCTATATTCTGAACCAGGTTCCGAGCAAATCAATTCCTAGAACTCCGTATGAATTGTGGCGTGGCAAGAAGCCCTCCCTTGGACATATGAGAATATGGGGCTGCCCAGCACATGTACTGGATGGGGATGCGAAGAAGTTGGAACCAAGATCAGAATTGTGCATGTTTGTAGGGTATCCAAAAGGAACTAAAGGAGGTCTGTTCTATAACCTGAAGGAACAAAAAGTCATCGTCTCAACCCATGCGACATTCTTAGAGGAAAGTCACGTGAATGACTTTAAGCCTCGAACCAAAATGGTGCTAGAGGAGTTATCGGGTGAAAGACTTGGACGCAAGTCCGAGTTCCAGTGAAAGACCTGTAGACGATCAACAATTTAGGGTGCCTCGTCGTAATGGGAGGGTTTCGAAGAAACCTAATTTCTTCATGTATGATGCTGAGGTATACCAGGCCAAGGCTCATAAGCATGAGGAAGATCCGGTCACATATGATGAAGCTATAAAGGATGTTGATTCTAAATCTTCGAAACAGGCTATGAACAATGAGATGGATTCTATGAAATCCAACTCTGTTTGGGAACTTGTAGATTTGTCGGATGGGATAAAACCCATTGGATCCAAATGGGTCTATAAAAGAAAGAAGGATGCGGAAGGGAGAGTGGAAACTTTCAAAGCTAGACTGGTTGCAAAGGGATACACGCAAAAGGCTGGAATCGATTACGAGGAAACCTTTTCGCATGTTGCTATGCTGAAGTCTATCCGTATTCTTCTGTCCATTACTACGGCTCTCGATTATGAGATCTGGCAAAGGAATGTCAAGACGGCATTCTTGAATGGTCATCTTGAATAGTGTATCTATATGATACAGCCCGAAGGGTTCGTAGCGAAAGGCCAAGAAAGGAAAGTCTGCAAGTTGCTTAGATCCATTTATGGATTAAAGCAAGCATCCCGCTCATGGAACCAGAGGTTTGATCAAGCGATTAAGACATTTGGTTTTGAGTAGAACGTTGATGAACCTTGTGTTTATAAACGTATTAAGGATGGAAAAGTGGTCTTTCTGATACTCTATGTCGATGATATACTACTCATTGGGAATGATGTAGGGAACTTATCATCGGTCAAGCTTTGGTTACACCAGCAGTTTGACATGAAGGACTTGGGAGAAGCTAATTATGTTCTAGGCATTCGTCTCTTCAGAGATTGAAAGAACAAAATGATAGCGTTATCCCAAGCTTCATACATAGATAAAATAATTGACAAATATGCAATGCTAGAGGCAAAGAAAGGCTCGCAACCTTCTATTACCGGTCTAACTCTTTCATTGGATGACTGTCCCAAGACATCGGAAGAAAGAGAGCGTATGAGTAAGGTCGCTTATGCATCCGCTGTGGGCAGCCTTATGTACGCTATGCTTTGCACTCGCCCGGACATATGTTTTACAGTAGGTATGGTGAGTCGATATCAAGCGAATCCTGGAACCAAGCACTGGCAAGCAGCAAAGCATATACTTAAGTATCTTAAGAGAACGAGGGATTATATGCTGGTGTATTCTGGAGGGGACCTAACACCCGTAGGATACACGGACTCGGACTTCCAGACTTGTAAGGATTCGAGGAAATCGACATCTGGATCAGTGTTTTTACTCGGAGGAGGCGCCATTGTGTGGAGGAGCGTGAAGCAGGGCTGCACAGCTGACTCTACTATGGAGCTGAGTATGTGGCTGCGGCTGAGGCATCTAAAGAAGCGGTTTGGCTCTGCAAGTTCTTTAGAGACCTTGAGGTCATTCCGGGTGTTGACAAGCCTATCACACTTTACTGTGATAATACAGGGGCTATTGCCAACACAAGGGAATCTCGGCACCACAAGAGGACCAAGCACATCGGTCGGAGATATCATATTATTAGAGGGCATGTAGAGACAGGCCAAGTGGATGTATGTAAGATCGCGTCCGAGGACAACATCGTTGATCCCTTTACTAAGACTTTGGGGGCTAGAAGCTTTAAGAGGCATGTAGAGGCGATGGGGATGCGTAACATGGCACATCTGCTGGCTTAGGGCAAGTGGGAGATTGTTAGGAAATGCCCTAAGTATTAGAGACATTTTGATGTATTCATTTTGAACTGGATAATAAAATTATATATAGAGGTTATTCATTACATTGCTATCTGTCCTCGTCTTATTTACATGTTAAAGTAAATGTAAGCAAATATGGCTCACTGACTGCTTGTGTTAAAACTGTTAGAACGTTACATGCAATGGACTTTTGTATGCGAGAAGACAATGTAAAAAGTTAGTAGTCTAAACTATGGTCTGTAGTCTATGGGGTTAGACCGAGCATCTAACTCATGTTAAGACTATTATGTTGTCTAAAGCCTTGGAGGGGACGGTCTGTCCTGACTGTCTGGAGCTGGACTCCCAAGTAGAGACATAGATATGTTGCTTGGTGGTGACATATTAGACCGGGACTAAAGCGTGATTGATCTACGTAGTCCACTATGAGTGGATCAATCTGCTTTTGACGTTCATTGTGCAATAACCTTAATCCTGAGTAAATGAACTTCTTCATGTATATGACTTGTGTACTTTGATGTTCCAATGGCTAACGCGTCTCATAGGTAGTAAGCTTATAGACCGGTTCGTTGGGTGCATAACTTGTATACGATGAAGGGTTTGTTTGCAGATATCGAAATCATAGCTCTGAAGAGTTAAAGGTATCCTCTTAAAGGCATTATACTGAATGTGAAAATGGACAAGGTCTTGGGTCGTCTGCTGGGCGGATGACTTCTTATTCACATATGGTGAATAATCATTTTCTTAATTCGGTAGTATAATGGAACTTTAAGATAGCCTGATCAGTAGGATTAAACGGACTTTGACCTAAGGCTGATCATGGGTATCATATGAGGGTTTTACATATATGACAAGGTCATTGGATAGTAGCTCGTCACAGGCTTACGTAATACGGTATATAATTGGGAGTTCAGTTTCAGGTTTATAGTGGTATGACTCTGAAATTAGCGATCATATGATTGAGTTGTTCGGTACAGAATGATGATCATATGGAATCACGAGATCCCGATTATATATGTCCAGTCAGTCCCTCTACTAGCTCCACATAATTCCTTAACGTTTGGCAAATTGATTTGTGTATGCTATTGGCTGGTTTATTATGCATGGATGGTGATGACACAGGATTAGGATGGTAGACAAGATTCTCTCCGGTTGGATTCAGATTTTGTTTTGGATAATAGAGTACACAATTATTCGAACTCCAAATAAAGTTGCCATGATTTTATTTGAGATTGGATTGGAGTTGTAGAAAATTATCCATGAGAACAAGAATATGAAACACGACCGTTTTGTGGAATTTGAAATTTGAATTTTGAAATTTGAAATTTGAATTTTGAAATTTGAATTTTGAAATTTAAATTTGAAATTCGAATTTGAAATTTAAATTTGAAATTCGAATTTGAAATTTGAATTTGAAATTTAAATTTGAAATTTGAAATTTGAAATTTAAAATTTGAATTTGAAATTTGAATTTGAAATTTGAAATTCAAATTTTGAATCAAAGTCCAAGTAGGATTCGAATTTGTTGTGGAAAATCCACAAGGTTTGAAATTCGAATTTGAGTTGGATTTGGAGAGGATAATCTTGTTAGAATCCTACTTGAATTTTGAATCTAAATCCCAACAAAAGTGGACGAAATTTTTGAGGATAATCCTCATGAAAAAATTCGGTTTTTTTGTGGATAAGGTTCAAGGGAAAAATTCAAGTTTCAATCCCAGTTGAATTTGGATTCTCCCCTCCCTGAAAAGAGGCCGAAAATTTAAAGAATCTCTCCTAGGAAATTCGGTTATTTTTGGATAAGGTTGAGATAAGATTCAAGCTTGAAAATCCTAGTGGAATTTTGATTCTTCCTTATGTTAGGAAATGCTCTAAGTATTAGAGACATTTTGATGTATTCATTTTGAACTGGATAATAAAAATTATACATAGAGGTTATTCATTACATTGCTATCTGTCCTCGTCTTATTTACATGTTAAAGTAAATGTAAGCAAATATGGCTCACTGACTGCTTGTGTTAAAACTGTTAGAACGTTGCATGCAATGGACTTTTGTATGCGAGAAGACAATGTTCTAAAGTTAGCAGTCTAAACTATGGTCTGTAGTCTATGGGGTTAGACCGAGCATCTAACTTATGTTAAGACTATTATGTTGTCTAAAGCCTTAGAGGGGACGGTTTGTCTTGACTGTCTGGAGCTGGACTCCCAAGTAGAGACATGGATATGTTGCTCGGTGGTGACATATTAGACTGGGACTAAAGTGTGATTGATCTACGTAGTCCGCAATGAGTGGATCAATCTGCTTTTGACGTTCATTGTGCAATAACCTTAATCCTGAGTAAATGAACTACTTCATGTATATGACTTGGGTACTTTGATGTTCCAATGGTTAAAGCGTCTCAGAGGTAGTAAGCTTATAGACCGGTTCGTTAGGTGCATGACTTGTATACGATGAAGGGTTTGTTTACAGATATCGGAATCATAGCTCTGAGGAGTTAAAGGTATCCTCTTAAAGGCATTATACTGAATGTGAAAATGGACAAGGCCTTGGGTCGTCTGCTGGGCGGATGACTTCTTATTCACATATGGTGAATAATCATTTTCTTAATTCGGTGGTATAATGGAACTTTAAGATAGCCTGATCAATAGGATTAAACGGACTTTGACCTAAGGCTGATCATGGATATCATATGAAGGTTTTGCATATATGATAAGGTCATTGGATAGTAGCTCGTCACAGGCTTACGTAATACGGTATATAATTGGGAGTTCAGTTTCAGGTTTATAGTGGTGTGACTCTGAAACTAGTGATCATATGATTGAGTTGTTCGGTAAAGAATGATGATCATATGGAATCACGGGAGCCCGATTATATATGTCCAATCAGTCCCTCTACTAGCTCCACATAATTCCTTAACGTTTGGCAAATTGATTTGTGTATGCTATTGGCTAGTTTATTATGCATGGATGGTGATGACACAGGATTAGGATGGTAGACAAGATTCTCTCCGGTTGGATTCAGATTTTGTTTTGGATAATAGAGTACACAATTATTCGAACTCCAAATAAAGTTGCCATGATTTTATTTGAGATTGGATTGGAGTTGTAGAAAATTATCCATGAGAACAAGAATATGAAACACAACCGTTTTGTGGAATTTGAAATTTGAATTTTGAAATTTGAAATTTGAAATTTGAATTTGAAATTTGAATTTAAAATTTGAATTTGAAATTTGAATTTGAAATTTAAATTTGAAATTTGAAATTTGAAATTTGAATTTGAAATTTGAATTTGAAATTTGAAATTCAAATTTTGAATCACAGTCCAAGTAGGATTCGAATTTGTTGTGGAAAATCCACAAGGTTTGAAATTCGAATTTGAGTTGGATTTGGAGAGGATAATCTTGTTAGAATCCTACTTGAATTTTGAATCCAAATCCCAACAAAGGTGGACGAAATTTTTGAGGATAATCCTCAAGGAAATTTCAGATTTTTGTGGATAAGATTCAATTGAAAAATTCAAGTTTCAATCCCAGATGAATTTGGATTCTCTCCTCCCTGAAAAGTGGCCGAAAATTTGGAGAATCTCTCCTAGGAAATTCGGTTATTTTTGGATAAGGTTGAGATAAGATTCAAGCTTGAAAATCCTAGTGGAATTTTTTATTCTCCCTTATCCATAATGGCCGAAATTTATGAGGAGATTTTCTCCAAGAAAAATTCAGATTTTTTGGTTGAAAAAGGGAGATAAAATTCTAGTTAAAATCTTGTTTAGATTTCGATTGGATTTATCATAAGAAAACCAAATTTTATTGTTGGATTTATCCATGGAAAAATTCAGATTTTTTTGGTTAAGGATAAGGGAAAATAACTTTTCCTAATCCAATTCAAATTCAGAGAATCACCTCATGCAGGTCTATAAATAGAGGTCCTGCCACTCCAGTTCTCTCAGACCACAGACTCTCAAGTGAGCAGGCTTATTGTTGCACAGCTCATCATGGCAATAAAGTTCTTTAGAGATCTGGGTGGTCGGAAGAAGACTAGCAGTGCTAGCATACTGATCGAGGTTCAGAGTGCCCACACACTCAGCCATTCGGGAATTGGAGAATAGTAGAGAAGGCTAGTTGGTTGAAGCCTCCGGTCATTCTCCTCCTGCACATTGGCGTCCTTGAGGTATGAGTTTTAATTGTTGTTGGTTTATTGTATATGGCATCATGAGATATTTAACGATCTAAAAATTTTTTATTGTTCCGCTGCGCCACTCTGATACGTTTTTACCGATTTATTCTCCTACACCTTATCCTAAAAGTGGCAGAAAATTTGGAGAAGATTTTCTCCTAGAAATTTAGGATTTTTTGGTTGGAAAAGGGAGATAAAATTCTAGTTAAAATCTTGTTTAGATTTGGATTGGATTTATCCTAAGAAAAACCGAATTTTTTGTGGAGATTCTTGTGACAACAGGGAAATTCAGGCAATTCTCGCATGAAAATGTACAAACGTATGTATATAACAATTTGTACTATTTAAAGAGTGAAATAAATGTATTTATATTATTTAGAATATATGAAAATGTTCTAACAATACAGATGAGTAAGAATTCAGTGTTGGAAAAATTCACTGAGTTGAAACGGGTGAAACGGTGCAAAACCGGCATTGAAAACCCTAACCGAGACAATAAAAGACGGAAAACTTCCGGGATTTATTTTGATCAAACGGAAGCAGTTTAAATTGATCCGTCTGCACAGGAGACCTCAGGAACACGCCGGGACGATTTCAGGAAAATTTTGGCTCGAACCGGTATCGGTCAAAAAGTAGTCGAATTAATGTGAATAGTGAAAGTCAAAGTCAACTTTTGCTTTAGCATTTATGACATCATAAATCCATTTATTAAATGGAAAGAAAATGGTGGTTGGTAGCATTAATGGCCATGATTCATTTGCTTTTTGATCTAAAGGCCAAGATTTGGCCAAAAATACACCATTTTAATTTTTGAAAATGATGGAAAGAATTAGGCTTGAAAGGTGTTTATTTCTTATTGGTTAAAGGCCAAATTAATTGGCTTATTTGATGATTAAGTCGGCAAAACTTGGGAACAAATGGCCGAAACATTTTTCAAGCAAAAAGCCAAAGAACAAAAAAATTTGCTAAGTTTTTCCTTGGTGGAGCCATGAGGAACCAAGAGGAACCAAGCTATTTCTTCCATTTTCTTTCACAAAGTTGGTGTCACAGCATTCCTTGAAGACAAAGGAAGCAAGGGGAACAAGGTAATTCCCCTTGGATTAAACTTTTTCTTGGTTTTTTTTCAAGAAAACCGTGGGATGAATAGTGGAAAAAGATGGAAAAATTGTTGGTTATTTTCAATGATTTGATGCTTGGGTTTTGTTAAGGGTGTAATTAGGAAGAAAACCATGTAATTGGTTTAAAGAAAAACCAAAATTTTGTTGGTTTTCCAAGGGTAAAACCGTGGGTTACCTTGAGTAATCAATGAAGAAATTGTTGTGTTTATGTATTAACATGCTTTCAAGTTAAATTTTGTTAAGAATAAAGCATGATTTACATTATGGAAAGCTTGAAAAAAAATTTTGGTGTGAATTACCTAATGTGGCCGTGGGATTGCTTAGGGTTTGGAAGAAAAATTTTGCATAGTTTATGTGATATTTGGATGATTTAAATCATGCATTTTCTAATGTAAATGATGGAATTATAATTGAAAGCATGAAACAAAAATGTTGTGCATGTTTTTCATTAAGTGGCCGTGGGTTATAAGTGATTAAAAACCCTAAGAATTTGGTTGAAAAATGCAATGAAAATGGGCTTGAAAATGTGTTAGAAAATGACATTTTAATAGCCTAAAATGTGGTGGAAAATTTGAAAAGTTTGTTTCGGTTTGATTGTGAAGACCGAGACCAAAACTAAGGACAAAATTGAGAAAAAAATTTTGTAATGTGGGTTAAAATGCAAATTGGAATTTTGTGAGCTTTTATGTAAAAGTTTGGAAAACTTTTACATAAAATAGGCTTGTGGTATAGTACGTGGCAGGTACATATGGTTCGAAGCGTACCTAACGCCGGAAGCCTTAAAATTACGCTGAAATGCTGCCGAAATTTCGAAAACAGCATTTGGGGTTAAATGGAAATAAAAATAAAAAAAGTTTGGGGTCGGGTCGGAAACCCGAGTCCCTAACGGAAAATTGAATGAGGAAAACCTAAGGGGTGGTTCATGAATAGTAACCCGTCCCCTTAAAAATGTAAAATGCGAGTGAAATTGAAAAACCGACCCCGAGGGGGGGGGCGTTTTTGGAAATGAAATAAAGGTCCGAGTCGGGAACGGAAAATCCGAGCCTCGGAGGCCTAGGTCGGAAATGTTTCAAATGTTTGGGCGTTTTTGGAAATGTCTAAATGAACGTTTTAAATACTAGTGAAACGTCCATTTGAGGCTCCGAAACGATAGAGAATCACTAAACCGACGTAGGGGTCGGAATAGTGCTTCCCGAGGGTCGGGAAAGTGAAAAGTGGAAATAAAATAGAAATGAACCCGGTAATGATTAGAAAAGAGTCAGAAAAGTTCCTGAGAGCCAACAATGCAGTCTGGATCGAGAAAATTTCCGTCGGGGGTAAAATTGTAATTTTGCCAAAATATGGGGGTAAAATCGTAATTTTGCCAAAATACAGGGGTAAAATTGTAATTTTGCAAAAGTTGAGAAAAAATGGGGAAAATGATAAATAAAGCCTAAAAAGTTATAAATAGGTTTTATTTAAGCTTTTAAATGAAAAATAAAAGCTATAAATGGAAATGAAATTAACAGACAAGGTTTTGTCTGTAGGATCCAAAAATCGACATACAAGGAGGGCGATCAAAGATCCAAGAGAGAAAAAGAGAAGAGACTGATAAGGTAAGTTCAGACATTTACCTATCTGCAACATATAGCATTATTGTTGCTAACTTTTATGTACTAACTATAAGTTAGGTACATATGTGCTACGGGCACTATTATAGAATAGAGAGAGAAACGTAATGTGCTACGGGCACTATTGAGAATGGACACATTGTTAATTGTGCTTCGGGCACTAGAGCGAGGTTAATGAAACTCACTCACCTAAAATTAAAATGTGAACCATTCCTAACCACGGGGCAATATGAAGTCACCGGGTTAGAATTTTAAAAAGTCGGTAATGAAACCACTTTCTGGCGTACCAGCCTTCCGTACAGGGAGGTATTATTTGCCTTCGGGGCTATGAGATTAAGGCTGTGGAGGTCAGCACTGATGTACCACTCCCAGTCATGTACTATTTTGCCTTCGGGGCTATGAGATTAAGGCTGTGGAGGTCAGCACTAATGTACCGCTCCCAGTCATGCGCACTTAAATGGTACTGCCAACCTGAGCTCAAAACCAGAACATAAGCAAAGATAATTGCCTAAAACTGAAATTATGCCATAATTGAGCATAAGACAGTTTAGTGAGAGTACTAACATCGCGGTAGATGTACTTTTGTGACACTGTGTTGTGGTCAAACTTACTATTTATGTATGAATAGTGGTCAAAGTTACTATTTATGTATGAATAGTGATCAAAGATACTATTCACGATGAATACTACTATTCATAGAAATTTTATTTCTTGCATGTTTGAACTTACTGAGCCTGTAGCTTACCATTTTTGCTAATGTTGGAGGTAAGCGACCAGCTCAGTAGCTTGTTTGACTGGATGCGGACGGGATGGCGCGTGTCAAATGGGATAACTGGGCGAGGGATATGGTCCTGCCAGAGTCTTTCCGCTGAGCGATAAAAGTAAAGGGAAAAAGGGGGAAACAGTTCTTTTGTAATTATATATAATTTACGAAAGTACTGTATTATTTAAACTACTTTGTACTTGCCAACAAAGTAAATGGTGGAAAAGGTTTTACATGATGTTTAAAGAAAAAAAAAATTTTCCCCAAAAACTTCATGTTTTAAAGAGAGAGAGATAAGCCGGTGACCCATGAGAGTACAATCTATCGCAGTTAGTGATAAGGCTTAACTGTAATAGTATTGTATGATCCCTACAAGGGGCGGGCCGCCACAGTTGGTATCAGAGCAAGGTTTACGGTTGGTGTAGTTAGAATACCAACTGCTGCCACAGTTGGTACCAGAGCAAAGTTTGAGATTGGTCTAGTTTATAATACCAACTGCTGTCACAGTTGGTATCAGAGCGGGTTTACGGTTGGTGTAGTTTAGATTACCAACTGCAGTCACAGTTGGTATATCAGAGCAGTGTGACCATATCCTGATTTGACACTTCGCGCATCCTGCACCGCTATCCAAGTAAGTAGTTTACTTAAGTTTAGTTAATTATTTTCTTATGTGAAAATAATTATGTTATAGGTAGCAAGATGACCAGACCTCCATATGTGAGACCACCGCTACCTCAACCGAGAGAAGTATTACGGGTATGGACGAGACCTATTGTGAGGCCGTCTATGTCCGAACGACCGTTAATTAGACCCCCGGTGCCCGAGAGACCTCCGGTACCAGTACCAGCATCAGTGCCAGCGCCAGTAGATGTTGTACAGCCACGACCGATAGTTCATCCACCTGTAGTAGTGGACATTCCAGTTGTTGGTGGACGCCAACATATTGGGGTGAGAGTTTCGGCCCGGGCAGTACAGGCATTTCGAGCTAGCAGTCCTCCTATGTTTGACAGTGGACGACAGTCAATGGAGGCGAAGGACTGGCTCCATGCCATCGAGAGGATTATGGTGATATGCGACATCGATCAAGATATGTGGATCCAGTTGGCCGTCAGTATGTTTCAGGGAGATGCTCGAGTATTTTGGCAGTATTGCGATCAAGAGATTTTATTAGGATTCAGTTGGGCTGAGTTCTGTCAGCGATTGGCTGATTAGTTTCCGCCTAGGGATCCAACACCTGCTCCAGTACCTCCAGAGAGACGAGAGGCTGATACACCCGCGTATCCCAGATTTGATGAGGTTAGGGACTACATTTTCCAGACTGAGAGGATGGTCATGCTGTCTGGTGAGACGATGATGTCTTACACAGCACGATTTGAGGAGACCATTAGGAGAAGATGTCCGTTGCCCAACCTCACTGAAGCAAACTGTTGTGAGCTGTTTTGGAGAGGTTTACCCTTGGAGTTGAGACAGAGGGTGATCAAGCTGTTTCCTCCTATGCTCAAAGAGTTTGTGGTGACTATCAGGACGATTGAGAGAGAGATTCTGATTGAGCATCTGACGCAGAGTCGACGAGAGACACTGGGTCAAGATGAGATGTTTGCACGCATCTTCGGACCGAGGAGAATGATGAATGATCATGAGGCTGGACCGTCTAGACCACGAAGAGGTGATGACTCAGGACAGGGAGCATTACCTAGGGGTGGTGACAATTCATATGATCCCGATGACGATGAGGATCCGGAAGAATATCCTCTAGTCCCAGACATAGGGGATGCGTGATCAGTATATATGTATACATGTACATAAGTAGCTTAGAGAGAAAAGCTCTTTTGTATAGACTTGTGGCCAGGATGTATAAAATGGCCGATGTATATATGACTGGTGATGATTATGTATGACATATAAATGTTTTGTTATGAATGAAATACCAAAATGATTATATGTTATATGATGATTTGTTACAATGATGTGGCTTTACGGTACCCTAAATTTCGTGAATTGATATGATTTTACGAATGTGGTTATGGAAAAGCTAACGGTGAATTATTGTGCCATAATAGGACAATAGGCAAGATGGTGGATTTACGTAATCGACCAGAGGGACGAGAGCGACGTCCTAATGTTATGGAGAGATTGGATCAGATACAAGCCCTGTTAGAAGCTCAGATGCAAGAAAATGCTAATCTGAGGTAACGGGTAGAGGAGCTAGAACAGAGACAAGGCTCTGAGGGTACCCAAGTAGAACAGGAAGCCGAGGTAGATCCAGTTATCCCTCCAGCTACGGTACATGAGAGAGTTCCTGAACCACAACCAGTATTAAATTTAGAACCCCTCTATGAAAGATTCAGGCGTATGAGGCCACCAGAATTTGAAGGGTCTACAAATCCTCTAGAGGCTGAAGACTGGTTGTCATCCTTACAAGTGATCATGGAATTCATGAGCCTAACCGATCGGGAGAAGGTTGCATGTGTGTCTTTTGTGCTGAGAAAAGATGCTCGTTTTTGGTGGGACACTGTACGAATGAGAAGAGACGTGTCTACCATGAGTTGGGCGGAATTTCTGGAAGAATTTAACCAGAAATATTACGACCCTGCATCTCTGAGACAACAGCAGAAAGAGTTCTCAGAATTGACTCAAGGAAACATGTCGGTAAGCGAAGTTTGCCGAAAGTTCGACCAGTTATCCCGTTTGTGCCCTTATGTAGTCCCTACTGAGAGGGAGAAAATACAAAAAATGATCGGGATGTTCAAGCTAGAAATTGTTGCGTTAGTAGACACTAGACAAGTACCACCTACTTCTGTAGCAGACTGTGTGAGTCGGGCCATCAGAGCTGAGTTTCACGTAGCCCGACAGAAAGAAGAAAGAGAAAAACATTGGGAGGTCGAGAAGAAGGAGAGGGCTTTGGCGAAGTCTACACAAGCTGGTCAATCGAGCAAGCCAAGTCAGAATGCTAAACCAAGCCAGGGCAATAGTCAAGGATCCCAGCAAAATAAGAGAAAAGGTAATTTTTCTGGAAATCGCCAGGGAAATAGTCGAAACCAACAGTGGAGAACAGCTGGTAATGCAGAATCCAATGTGCAAAATTGTCCTACATGCGGGAAGAGACATTCTGGGCAATGCAGATTTGGGCTACTTGTTTGCTATGAATGTGGAAAGGAAGGCCATTATGCCAGAAAATGTCCAAATAGGTAGGGTGGACAAGGCACTTCCCAACCGCACCAGACACGCCCACAAGCTCATTCCCTTCAGGCCAGAGTTGAAGAGTCACCAGTAAGGCTGCAATGCCAGGAGCGTGTGCCACGTGCCGATGCTCGTGTGATGGCCTACAGCAAAGAAGATGCAGAGGCAGGAACATCGAATGTGGTGACAGGTCAGCTTCCTGTCGCTAGTCATGTAGCCTCTGTATTATTCGATTCCGGTGCTACGCATTCTTTTGTTTCCTATGAATTTGCTGACAAGATAGGACTTCCTAAGGACTATATGGGAAGGGTATTTAAGACAGCTTTACCCTCTGGGGAAGTATTGTTGTCCAATTACTGGCTACCTTATGTACCAGTATATGTGGCAAATAGGGAACTATATGCGGAGTTGATCGTAATGAAGATCATGGATTACGATGTGATTCTAGGCATGGATTTCCTAGGGAAATACCGAGCTACGATCGACTGTCGAATCGAAAAATAGTATTCTAACCCGAGGAAGAAGAGAGTTTCAAATATGTTGATACTTCTCGAAAACCTGGGAAGATGATGATCAGTTCGCTAAGAGCAAGCAAGCTGATAGCCAGTGGTTGTATAGGATATCTAGCATATGTGGTGGATACTATAGAGGAACAGAAGCTACGACCTGAAGACGTTCCTGTGGTTAATGAGTTTCTTGATGTATTTCCAGAAGAGTTACCAGGGATACCTCCAGAGAGAGAAATCTCGTTCGAAATTGAGTTGATGCCTGGAACAGCACCTATTTCCAAAGCACCATACCACATGGCTCCAGTGGAGTTAAAGGAGCTGCAAGAACAATTAAAGGAGCTTTTAGATAAGGGATTCATCAGGCCGAGTTTTTCTCCATGGGGTGCACCTGTGTTATTCGTTAAGAAAAAAGATGGAACATTCCGTTTGTGCATTGATTATCGGGAGTTGAATAAGGTTACGATCAAAAATAGGTATCCGTTACCTAGAATTCATGACCTATTCGACCAGTTAAAAGGCGTAGCTGTATTTTCCAAGATCGACTTACAATCAGGATATCACCAGCTGAGAATTAAAGAAAGTGATATTCCTAAGACGGCGTTTAGGACTCGTTATGGTCACTACGAGTTTCTTGTGATGCCATTTGGATTAACAAATGTGCCGACAGCGTTCATGGATTTAATGAACAGAATTTTTAAAGAGTATTTGGAGAAGTTTGTCATTGTATTTATTGATGACATTCTTATATACTCAAAGAGTCATGAGGAGCACAAAGAGCATCTGAGGATCGTGCTGAATACGATAAGGAAGCATTAACTGTATGCCAAATTCTCAAACTGTGAGTTTTGGCTGGACAGAGTACATTTCCTCGGACATGTTGTATCCCAGGAAGGTATTGCTGTAGATCCAACGAAAGTAGAAGCAATTAACCAGTGGCCTGCACCCAAGAGTGTGACGGAAATACGCAGTTTCTTGGGGTTAGTTGGTTATTATCCGTGATTTATAGAGGAATTCGAGCGATTAGCTGCACCTCTTACTGCTCTTACACGTAAAGAAAGGAAGTACGAGTGGACTACGGAATGCGAAAGAAGCTTCCAGGAGTTAAAGAGGCGACTGACAAGCGCACCAATCCTTAAGCTTCCCACTGAAGGGGAGAAGTTTGTGATCTACAGTGATGCATCGAAAATAGGATTGGGAGCAGTCCTGATGCAAGACGGCAAGGTGATTGCCTATGCTTCCCGTCAATTAAAGGATCATGAAAGGAATTACCCTACGCATGACCTTGAACTTGCTGCAGTAGTGTTCGCACTTAAAATTTGGTGACACTATCTCTATGGAGCTCAATGTCATATTTTCACTAATCACCAAAGCCTAAAGTATTTCTTCACGCAAAAGGAGCTCAATATGCGATAAAGACGATGGTTAGAACTGGTGAAGGATTATGACTGTGAAATCCTATACCATCCAGAAAAGGCCAACCGTGTAGCGGATGCTCTAAGTAGAAAGTCAACCATATCGCACCAGCTACCAATAAACAGGCTTCCGAAGCCATTGCAGCAAGAGATAAATTTTTTGAACTTGGAGCTGATATCTGGAAGACTAGCTGCGCTCCAAGTAAAATCATCGCTATTTGAGGATATAAAGGAAGCTCAGAGGCGAGATCCAACAATGACAAGTTCTCGAGAAGGAATTTCCAACGATGGAATGATCCTTTATCAAGGAAGGATAAATGTTCCAGCTGATGAGGAACTTAGAAGACGGATCATGTCAGAAGCCCATGAGACACCCTATTTGGTTCATCCCGGAGCTAGCAAGATGTATCAGGACTTGAAGTTACAGTTCTGGTGGAAAGGGATGAAGAACGATATAGCGAAATTCGTGAGCAGATGCATGACCTGTCAGAGAATCAAAGCAGAACATAAACA
Organism: Antiaris toxicaria; assembly: GCA_035233585.1. Taxonomy (NCBI): domain Eukaryota; kingdom Viridiplantae; phylum Streptophyta; class Magnoliopsida; order Rosales; family Moraceae; genus Antiaris; species Antiaris toxicaria. Next base: position 52,686,414 of record CP141153.1, read on the forward strand.
TCCAGCAGGAAAATTGGAACCATTGGAGATTCCTGAATGGAAATGGGAACACATTACGATGGATTTTGTAGTGGGACTCCCAAAAACCCGAGAAGGTTATGATGTCATTTGGGTTATCGTGGATAGACTGACCAAAACGGCACGGTTTATAGCTGTCAAGATGACTTTTTCGTTGGAAAAGTTTGCTCAGCTGTATGTAACTCATGTCGTCAGACTACATGGAGTACCAAAATCCATTGTGTCAGATCGAGATGCATGATTCACTTCAAATTTCTGGAAGTGTGTGCAAGAGGCCATGGGTACTGAATTGAGACTCAGTACGGCATTTCATCCGCAAACAGACGGACAGTCAGAGCGGACAATTCAGACGTTAGAGGACATGCTTCGAGCTTGTGTGATGGATTTTACGGGAAATTGGAATGAGAAGTTACCATTGATTGAATTCTCGTACGATAATAGTTACCAAGCTTCTATAGGCATGGCACCTTACGAGGCTTTGTATGGACAGAAGTGCAGATCACCATTACACTGGTATGATTTGCGAGAGAAGCAGTTGCATAAGACGGACTTCATAAAAGAGACTTCCGATGCAGTTGCTAGAATTCAGCGTCAAATGAAAATTGCGCAAAGCCGACAAAAAAGTTATGCGGACAAGAGGCGGAGATCCTTAGAGTTCGATGAAGGAGACTTCGTGTTTCTTAAGGTATCGCCCATGAAGGGGATTATGCGTTTCGGTAAGAAGGGGAAACTTAGTCCAAGATATATTGGACCTTATGAAATTATCGAGCGCATTGGAAAGGTCGCTTACAGATTAGCGTTACCTCCAGAATTGTCGGCAGTGCATAATGTATTTCATGTGTCGATGCTGAGAAAATATATACCAGATCCGTCCCATGTGTTGAAGCATGAGCCTATTCAAATCCATGAGGATTTGACATATGAGGAACAACCTATTTGAGTACTGGCTCGTGAAGAGAAAGTACTGAGGAATAAGACAATCCCACTAGTGAAGATTCTGTGGAAAAATCACAACATTGAAGAAGCTACGTGGGAACGAGAAGACGAGATGAGGAGTTTATACCCCCATTTGTTCTAATTTTCGAGGACAAAAATTTATAAAGAGGGGTGAATGTGACAACCGGGAAATTCAGGCAATTCTCGGATGAAAATGTACAAATTTATGTATATAACAATTTGTACTATTCAAAGAGTAAAATAAATGTATTTATATTGTTTAGAATATATGAAAATGTTCTAACAATACTGACGAGTAAGAATTCAGTGTTAGAAAAATTCACTGAGTTGAAACGGGTGAAACGGTGCAAAACCGGCATTGAAAACCCTAACCGAGACAATAAAAGACAGAAAACTTCCGGGATTTATTTTGATCAAACGGAAGCAGTTTAAATTGATCCGACTGCACAGGAGACCTCAGGAACACACCGGGACGATTTCAGGGAAATTTCGGCTCGAACCGATATCGGTCAAAAAGTAGTCGAATTAATGTGAATAGTGAAAGTCAAAGTCAACTTTTGCTTTAGCATTTATGACATCATAAATCCATTTATTAAATGGAAAGAAAATGGTGGTTGGTAGCATTAATGGCCATGATTCATTTGCTTTTTGATCTAAAGGCCAAGATTTGGCCAAAAATACACCATTTTAATTTTTGAAAATGATGGAAAGAATTAGGCTTGAAAGGTGTTTATTTCTCATTGGTTAAAGGCCAAATTAATTGGCTTATTTGATGATTAAGTCGGCAAAACTTGGGAACAAATGGCCGAAACATTTTTCAAGCAAAAAGCCAAAGAACAAAAAAATTTGCTAAGTTTTTCCTTGGTGGAGCCGTGAGGAACCAAGAGGAACCAAGCTATTTCTTCCATTTTCTTTCACAAAGTTGGTGTCAAAGCATTCCTTGAAGACAAAGGAAGCAAGGGAACAAGGTAATTCCCCTTGGATTAAACTTTTTCTTGGTTTTTTTCCAAGAAAACCGTGGGATGAATAGTGGAAAAAGATGGAAAAATTTTTGGTTATTTTCAATGATTTGATGCTTGGGTTTTGTTAAGGGTGTAATTAGGAAGAAAACCATGTAATTGGTTTAAAGAAAAACCAAAATTTTGTTGGTTTTCCAAGGGTAAAACCGTGGGTTACCTTGAGTAATCAATGAAGAAATTGTTGTGTTTATGTATTAACATGCTTTCAAGTTAAATTTTGTTAAGAATAAAGCATGATTTACATTATGGAAAGCTTGAAAAAAATTTTTGGTGTGAATTACCTAATGTGGCCGTGGGATTACTTAGGGTTTGGAAGAAAAATTTTGCATGGTTTATGTGATATTTGGATGATTTAAATCATGCATTTTCTAATGTAAATGATGGAATTATAATTGAAAGCATGAAACAAAAATGTTGTGCATGTTTTTCATTAAGTGGCCGTGGGTTATAAGTGATTAAAAACCCTAAGAATTTGGTTGAAAAATGCAATGAAAATGGGCTTGAAAATGTGTTAGAAAATGACATTTTAATAGCCTAAAATGTGGTGGAAAATTTGAGAAGTTTGGTTCGGTTTGATTGTAAAGACCGAGACCAAAACTAAGGACAAAATTGAGAAAAAAATTTTGTAATGTGGGTTAAAATGCAAATTGGAATTTTGTGAGCTTTTATGTAAAAGTTTGGAAAACTTTTACATAAAATAGGCTTGTGGTATAGTACGTGGCAGGTACATATAGTTCGAGGGGTACCTAACGCCGGAAGCCTTAAAATTACGCCGAAATGCTGCCGAAATTTCGAAAACAGCATTTGGGGTAAAATGGAAATAAAAATAAAAAAAGTTTGGGGTCGGGTCGGAAAACCGAGTCCCTAACGGAAAATTGAATGAGGAAAACCTAAGGGGTGGTTCATGAATAGTAACCCATCCCCTTAAAAATGTAAAATGCGAGTGAAATTGAAAAACTGACCCCGAGGGGGGGGGGCGTTTTTGGAAATGAAATAAAGGTCCGAGTCGGAAACGGAAAATCCGAGCCTCGGAGGCCTAGGTCGGAAATGTTTCAAATGTTTGGGCGTTTTTGGAAATGTCTAAATGAACGTTTTAAATACTAGTGAAACGTCCATTTGAGACTCCGAAACGATAGAGAATCACTAAACTGACGTAGGGGTCGGAATAGTGCTTCCCGAGGGTCGGGAAAGTGAAAAGTGGAAATAAAATATAAATGAACCCGATAATGATTAGAAAAGAGTCAGAAAAGTTCCTGAGAGCCAACAATGCAGTCTGGATTGAGAAAATTTCAGTCGGGGGCAAAATTGTAATTTTGTCAAAATATAGGGGCAAAATCGTAATTTTACCAAAATACAGGGGTAAAATTGTAATTTTGTAAAAGTTGAGAAAAAATGGGGAAAATGATAAATAAAGCCTAAAAAGTTATAAATAGGTTTTATTTAAGCTTTTAAATGAAAAATAAAAACTATAAATGGAAATGAAATTAACAGACAAGGTTTTGTCTGTAGGATCCAAAAATCGACCTACAAGGAGGGCGATCAAAGATCCAAGAGAGAAAAAGAGAAGAGACTGATAAGGTAAGTTCAGACATTTACCTGTCTGCAACATATAGCATTGCTAACTTTTATGTACTAACTATAAGTTAGGTACATATGTGCTACAGGCACTATTATAGAATAGAGAGAGAGACGTAATGTGCTACGGGTACTATTAAGAATGGACACATTGTTAATTGTGCTTCGGGCACTAGAGCGAGGTTAATGAAACTCACTCACCTAAAATTAAAATGTGAACCATTCCTAACCACGGGGCAATATGAAGTCACCGGGTTAGAATTTTAAAAAGTCGGTAATGAAACCACTTTCTGGCGTACTAGCCTTCCGTACAGGGAGGTATTATTTGCCTTCGGGGCTATGAGATTAAGGCTATGGAGGTCAGCACTGATGTACCGCTCCCAGTCATGTACTATTTTGCCTTCGGGGCTATGAGATTAAGGCTATGGAGGTCAGCACTAATGTACCGCTCCCAGTCATGCGCACTTAAATGGTACTGCCAACCTGAGCTCAAAACCAGAACATAAGCAAAGATAATTGCTTAAAACTGAAACTATGCCATAATTGAGCATAAGACAGTTTAGTGAGAGTACTAACATCGAGGTAGATGTACTGTTATGACACTGTGTTGTGGTCAAACTTACTATTCACGTATGAATAGTGGTCAAAGTTACTATTCATGATGAATAGTACTATTCATAGAATTTTATTTCTTGCATGTTTGAACTTACTGAGCCTGTAGCTCACCATTTTTGCTAATGTTGCTGGTAAGCGACCAGCTCAGTAGCTTGTTTGACTGGATGCGGACGGGATGGCGCGTGTCAAATGGGATAACTGGGCGAGGGATATGGTCCTGCCAGAGTCTTTCCGCTGAGCGATAAAAGTAAAGGGAAAAAGGGGGAAACAGTTCTTTTGTAATTATATATAATTTACGAAAGTACTGTATTATTTAAACAACTTTGTACTTGCCAACAAAGTAAATGGTGGAAAAGGTTTTACATGATGTTTAAAGAAAAAAAAAATTTTCCCCAAAAACATCATGTTTTAAAGAGAGAGAGATCAGCCGGCGACCCATGAGAGTACAATCTATCGCAGTTAGCGATAAGGCTTAACTGTAATAGTATTGTATGATCTCTACAAGGGGCGGGCCGCCACAATTCTCCCTTGGAAAATTCGGATTTTTATGGTCATGGATAAGGGAAAATATCTTTTCCTAATCCAATTCAAATTCAGAGAATCACCTCATGCAGGTCTATAAATAGAGGTCCTGCCACTCCAGTTCTCTCAGACCACAGACTCTCAGGTGAGCAGGCTTATTGTTGCACAGCTCATCGTGACAATAAAGTTCTTTAGAGATCTGGGTGCTCTGAAGAAGACTAGCAGTGCTAGCATACCGATCGAGGTTCAGAGTGCCCACACACTCAGCCATTCGGGAATTGGAGAATAGTAGAGAAGACTAGTTGGTTGAAGCCTCCGGTCATTCTTCTCCTGCAAGATTGGCGTCCTTGAGGTATGAGTTTTAATTGTTGTTGATTTATTGTATATGGCATCATGAGATATTTAACGATCTAAAAATTTTTATTGTTCCGCTGCGCCACTCTGATACATTTTTACCGATTTATTTTCCTACAAATTCAGCTATAATTTTTGGCTACTTTAGGGAATCTTGGAGTCTAAATTCAAACAGGATTTTAACTTTAATTTTATCTCCTTATTTATCCATAAAAACCAATTTCCCCTAGTGCCATGAACAAGACTAGATTCAGCCATTAAAAAGTGAGGAGAATCAAAATCCAAATAGGATTTTCTAGATTGAATTTTATGTCACCCTTATCCATTAAAACCGAAAATCTCTCTTGAGATTATTCTTAAAATTTTCGGCCAAGCTAGGGAGGAGAGAATCCAAATTCAACTAGGAGAGAATCCCTTAACAATTTTCGACCATTTCAGTTAGGATTGGGATTCAAAATTCAAGTAGGATTCAAACAAGGTTTTCCTATCCATAATCCAACTCAAATTCGAATTCTAACCCTGTGGAATTATCCACAAAAAATTCAAATTCCACTTGGACTGTGATTCAAAATTTGAATTTCAAATTTTGAATTTAAATTTCAAATTCAAATTTCAAATTTCAAATTTAAACTTCAAATTCAAATTTCAAATTTCAAATTTCAAAATCCACAAAAAATTTGTATTTCAAATTTTTGTTCTCATGGATAATTTTTTACAACTCCAATCCAATCTCAAATAAAATCATGGCAACTTTATTTGGAGTTTGAATAATTGTGTACTCTATTATCCAAAAAAAAATAGGAATTCAACTGGAGAGAATCTTGTCCACCATCCAAATCCTATGTCAACACCATCCATGCATAATCAACTAGCTAATAAGCGTACACAAATCAATTTGCCAACCATTAAGGAATTATGTGGAGCTAGTTGAGGGTACAACTGGACATATATAATTGGGCTCCCGTGAATCCATATGATCATCGTTCTGTACCGAATAACTCAATCATATGATCACTAATTTCAGAGTTACACCACTATAAACCTGAAACTAAACTCCCAATTATATACCGTATTACGAAAGCCTGTGATAAGCTAATGTCCAATGACCTTGTCATGTATGCAAAACCCTCATATGATATCCATGATCAGCCTTAGGTCAAAGTCCGTTCAATCCTACTGATCAGGCTATCTTAAAGTTCCATTATACTACTGAATAAGAAAATGATTATTCACCATATGTGAATAAGAAGTTATCTGCCTAGCGAATGACCCAAGGCCTTGTCCATTTTTACATCCAGTATAATGCATTTAAAAGGATACCTTTAACTCCTTAGAGCTATGATTCCGATATCTGTAAACAAACCGTTCATCGTATATAAGTCATGCATCCAATGAACCAGTCTATAAGCTTACTACCTCTGAGATGCTTTAGCCATTGGAACATCAAAGTACAAAAGTCATATACATGAAGTAGTTCATTTACTTAGGATTAAGGTTATTGCATAATGAATGTCAAAAGTAGATTGATCCACTCATAGTGGACTACATAGATCAATCATGCTTTAGTCCCGGTCTAATATGTCACCACCAAGCAACATATCTATGTCTCTACTTGGGAGTCTATGCTCCGGACAATCAAGACAAACCGTCCCCACCATGGTTTTAGACAACATAATAGTCTTAACATGACTTAAATGCTCGGTCTAACACCATAAACTATAGTCCTTAGTTTAGACTGCTTACTTTAGAACATTGTCTTCTTGCATACAAAAGTCCATTACATGCAACGTTCTAACAGTTTTAACACAAGCAGTCAGTGAGCCATATTTGCTTACATTTACTTTAACATGTAAATAGAATAAGGACAAATAGTAATGTAATGAATAACCTCTATATTATAATTTTATTATCTAGTTCAAAATAAATACATAAAATATCTCTAATGCACAGGGCATTTCCTAACACGTTCCTCACCATCTCGTTCAAACTCGGTCCTTGACTGGTTTACTGACCAGTTAACTGACCGGTTACCTCACGCATCATTGACTATATATATCCTACCAAGTTACCTTGTGTATTTGGTGGGGTAACCAATCGGGTTACTTAACCTGTTTGGTGTAGTAACCAACCGAGTTGCTTAGCCTGTTTGGGTGTGGTAGCCCACCGGGCTACCTCTACTATTTTGTTTATTTGAAAATTGTTTTAAAAGGCTTATAAAAATTTTGGGAAAATTTATGTTCTTAAAACTGTCACCATATCACCCCGTTGGAGGGTAGGGGCATTTTATTAAAATCACATTTTCATTTTAAAAAGGGAAGAACACATTTTGGTGTTCATTTTAAAAGGGGGTTCTTAAACCGTTTTACCAAAACTGTTTTAAAACTTGTTTGAAACGACTTAATTTGCAAATTTGGTGAACATCAAACTTTTAGTCCTCGACGTCATGTTCATCTTGGAGCTTAAATCAAACTCTAACGAGTCCTAAACTTATCAAACCCATGGCTAACTTTGTGTACAGTTTTAGAAAAATCCCAGTTTTACACTTAATTAAAAACGACTCTGTTTGAGGCCTGAAACGGCCAAATTTTTAAGACTCTCATCGATCATCTTAAAAATTTTGACGAGATCTACAACTTTCATGTTAAGCCGAGACCTGATTCCGACTCTAAGTTGGTTATTTTTACAAAAATCTAAGACTATTCCTGTGCTTAGGATTTTTAGTCCCAGTTTTGAGCTCCAGTTCAAAACTGCTCGAAAATTCTATCTTAGATTCATTTTTGGCCAAAAGCTATTTGACGCAAAAACGACCGTAATGAATTTTCTTAAAACTTTATGTTTTATCAAATCCCAAATTCGGAACCTAAGAAGGTAAAAAATGGCTAAACCTATGGCCTAAAACTGGGGACAGATTTGTGTGTCCAACTATTTTAAACGTCCACACACACATACACACATCCATCCATAAAAATTTAAATCACAACCACACAACCACATAAACTTAAAAAATAAAAAGCTAAGGGTTCAAAATAAATTATTACAACTCATTGTACAAATAAATACACATAAATTCCCTTGATCAAAACTTAAAAATCACTAAACCGTAAAAAGGGGGGTTTTCGGTTTTACCTTACATGCTATGAACCGAGCACAGCCGAACCACGGCTTAGGGGACCGAAAAATTACCGTCTGAACCAAGAAGGATTAGAGGTCAGCTTATGCTAGAAAAGACACCAAAAATTTTCTCTTATCATCAAACTAAAATCACAACTAAAAACCACAAAGATTGGTTCTAGAATCTTACCCTTGAGTGACCTTAAGATGGCTTGAGAAAATGGCTCCAATGTAGGAATAAAATCAAGAAAAAACATATCAGAGTGGTGCAGTAGAACAATCAAAATTTTTCAAGATCGTTAAATATCTCATGATGCCATATATAATAAATCAATAACAATTTAAACTCATACCTCAAGGATGCCAATCTGCAGGAGGAGAATGACCGGTGGGCTTCAACCAACTAGCCTTCACTACTATTCTCTAATTCCCGAATGGCTGAGTTTGTGGGCACTCTGAACGTCGATCGGTATGGTAGCACTGCTAGTCTTCTTTTGACCACCCAGATCTCTAAAGAACTTATTGTCACGGTGAGTCATGCAACAATAAGCCTGCTCACCTGAGCGTCCGTGGTCTGAGAGAACTGGAGTGGCAGGACCTCTATTTATAGACTTATTTGAGGTGATCCTCTGAATTCGAATTAGATTAGGAGAAGATTTTCTCCCTTATCCGCACACAAAATTCGAAATTAACAAGGCTAACAAGCACCAAAATATTTCGGCCACATTCAAGATTTTGTGTTCAAAATTCATACAGGATTTTAAATTTTATCTCACCATTATCCAACCAAAAAATCTGAAAATCTCTTTAGGATTTCCTCAAATATTTTCGGCCACAAAAAGTAAGGGAAGAATCAAAATTCAACTAGGATTTTCAAGCTTGAATTTTATCTCATCGTTATCCAAAATAACCGAAAATCCTCATGGGATCTTCCTCAAAAATTTCGGCCATTCTCTAGGGAGGAGAGAGTCCAAATTCAACTGAGATTGAAACTTGAATTTTTCCCTGAACCTTATCTACAAAAAATCTAAAAATTCCATGAGGATAATCCTCAAAATTTTCGATCAAGTTTGTTAGGATTTGGATTCAAAATTCAAGTAGGATTCAAACAAGATTTCCCTCTCCATATCCAACTCAAATTCGAATTTCATCCCTGTGGATTTACCACAAAAAATTCGAATCCTACTTGGATTGTTATTCAAAATTTGAATTTCAAATTTCAAAATTCAAAATTTTAATTTAAATTTCAAATTCAAATTTCAAATTTCCAAATCCACAAACAGTTGGATTTCAAATTCTTGTTCTCATAGATAATGTTCTACAACTCCAATTTAATCTCAAATAAAATCATGGTAACTTTATTTGGAGTTCGAATAATTGTGTACTCTATTATCCAAAACAAAATCTAAATCTAACCGGAAAGAATCTTGTCCACCATCCTAAACCTATGACAACACCATCCATGCATAATTAACCAGCCAATAGAATACACAAATTAATTTGCCAAACGTTAAGGAATTATGTGGAGCTAGTAGAGGGACCAATTAGACATATATAATTGGGCTCCTACGAATCCATATGATCATCATTCTTTACCGAACAACACAATCATATGATCACTAATTACAGAGTCACATCGCTATAAACCTAAAACTGAACTCCCAATTATATACCGTATTACGTAAGCCTATGACAAGCTATCGTCCAATGAGCTTGTCATGTATGCAGAACCCTCATATGATATCCATGATCAGCCTTAGGTCATAGTCCATTCAATGCTACTGATCAGGCTATCTTAAAGTTTCATTATACTACCGAATAAGAAAATGATTATTCACCATATGTGAATAAGAAGTCATCCGCCTAGCAGACGACCCAAGGCCTTGTCCATTTTGACATCCAGTATAATAGCTTTAAGAGGATGCCCTTAATTCCTTATTAGAGCTATGATTCCGATATCTGTAAACAAACCCTTCATCGTATACAAGTCATGCACCCAATGAACCGCTCTATAAGCTTACTACCTCTAAGACACTTTAGCCATTGGAACATCAAAGTACATAAGTCATATACATGAAGCTGTTCATTCACTCAAGATTAAGGTTGTTGGACAATAAACATCAAAAGCAGATCGATCCACTCATAGCGGACTACGTAGATCAATCAGGCTTTAGTCTCGGTCTAATATGTCACTACCAAGCAACATATCTATGTCCCTACTTGGGAGTCTATGCTCCAGACAGTCAAGACAAATCATCCCCATCGTGGCTTTAGACAACATAATAGTCTTAACATGAGTTAGATGCTCGGTCTAACCCCATAGACTACAAACCTTACTTTAGACTGCTTACTTTAGAACATTATCCTCTCGCATACAAAAGTCCATTGCATGTAACGTTCTAACAGTTTTCACACAAGCAGTCAAGGAGCCATATTTGCTTACATTTACTTTAACATATAATTAAAATGAGGACACACAGCAATGTAATGAATAACCGCTATATATAATTTTATTATCCAGTTCAAAATACATCAAAATGTCTCTAATGCTTAGGGTATTTCCTAACATCCAACACAAGCTAGGTGGTGGCTGGTTTTTGGCAAGTTTTTAGCTTGGTTTCTTGGCTTGAAAATAGTCTATTTTAGGGCTAGAAATTGGTGGATTTTTCTAAAGTAAGAAGGAAAGAAGAGCTTGGCTTTTTGGGTGCAAAAAAGAGAAAGTATAAACTAATGTCAAGCACCCCTTTTTATAGACCAAACTAAGCAACCTTGATTAACCTTAAGCCCACTTAATTTAAGCCAAAACTTAGCTAAATTAGGGATAAATTTTCTGCCTCTTAGTTGTAGAAAAACTATGGGTGGCTGCAGCACAAAAAGGGGCAAAAGTTGCATTGAATACCTTGTAATGTTACTAGTGACTTGCCTCCCACCTTTTGCATTTTTTAATTCAATGTGTAATAACCTAGGAAATATTTTAATGGCCACTTTTGGGCTATTTTTGCAGCTCTTTTCAGCTGTTTTTTTAGCTAGGATACATGAATTTTGAGAGGAGAAATTCATCTGTGTTGGCTTCTCTTTGTAGTCTAATTTTTGCCTTTCGGTATCTGACCCTTTATCGGCAGTGTTCTAGTTTTCAACCGAAATTGGATTTTCTAAACTTGATTTTTATATTGATGATTCCTAGTTGGGTTGTACTACCTATGAACCCATTTTAAGTCTATTTTACTATTCATTTCCTACACTGTGATTGTGTCTACACTATGTTGTCCTTGCACATGCATAATGAGGCGTTTTCTCGTGAAATTTCAAACACAGTTTCTCCTAACTAATTTGGACGTGTTGATTTCAAATTTATTAGTTTTACATCCATCTAAGGTCGTCTGGACCAGTTTTCAGGATCTGTGTGATCCTACCTCAAAAAACATGTCATGTGCTCAATTGACTAATTTGAGCATTCTGAGTCTAATTATATCAGTTTTGGGGCGAGAAAAGGTCATCTTGACCCTGTTCCTGATACTACGTATCTCTCAAACAAAAATTCTCATTTTATGCTCAATTGATTAAATTGAGCCTGCTTACTGTAAATATATCAATTTTAGGTCAAATTAAGGTCGTCTTAGCCATTAACCTGACATTGCGTTTCTACTATTTACTATTCACTATTTTTTGTTTAATTGACTAGTCTGAGCATTCTGGCTTTGATTTTGTCAGTTTCCAGGTGAAAAGAGGTTATTTGGACCATATTTCTCGATACTGTATCTCTATTAAGGTAATCATCGCTACCATACTCAGATAACTGGTCTAAGTGTACTGATGACTAACTTATCAGTTCTATGCCAAGAAATGGTCGTCTGGGCCAGTTTCTTGATACTGCGTGTCTTATACATATATTCACATATGTTAAGGTGAACCGATTTCACTGTCAGTTGCCCCTTTTATTACATGAATAGTAATTAAATGTCGCTATACCCGTTTAATTCATTCAACTAGAAAAAATACACTATATTTATCAACTTAATTACTGATTACATAATAATTAGATCTCAGGAACATGGGTCATTACAATCCACAACTGATGGTATCCTGATTGCAGATCGATCTTGGAGAATACTACTGTGCCTTTGAGTTAATCGAACAAGTCGTCAATTCTAGGTAATGGATACTTATTCTTGACCGTAACCTTGTTCAACTCCCTATAGTTGATACACATACGAAGCGTTTCATCCTTCTTCTTAACGAACAGTACTGGAGTACCCTATGGGGAGTAGCATGGATGGATGAATCCCTTATCAAGAAGCTCTTTTAATTGCACTTGTAGTTCCTTCAACTCTACTGGTGCCATTTGGTACAGCGCTTTTGAGATAGGTGCAGTTCCCAGCATCAATTCGATCTCAAAAGAAATCTCTCGCTCTAGTGGCAAACCAGGTAATTCTTTTGGGAAGACATCGAGGAAAGCATTTACAATAGGAATGTCTTCAGGTTTAAACTTCTACTCCTCCGTCACATCCACTATATATGCTAAGTATCCAGCACAGCCACTAGATATTAGCCTCTCACTTTCATCGAATTGATCATCATCTTCCTCATTTTACGTGACAAGTTGACATATTCGAAGCCGTCTTGCTGGGCAGGTTGAAACACTATTTTCTACTTCCAATAATTGATCGTGACTCGATATTTTCCTAGGAAATCCATTCCTAGGATTACGTCATAATCAGCTAATTTCATCACGATCAATTCCCATATAACTCCCTATTTGCCACAATTATTGATACATAAGGTAATCGGTAATTAGACATCAACACTTTGCCTGAGGGTAGAGCCGTTCTAAACATTATACCCATGCTATCCATAGGATATCCTATTCTGTCAGCAAATTCATATGAAATAAATGAATGCATAGATCTAAAATCAAATAAAATAAATGCCAAATGATTAGCGACAGAAAGCTGACCTGTCACTACATTGGATGTCCCAGCTTCCACATCCTCTTTAGTGTAAACCATCACATGAGCATCTGCACGAGGTGTACGTTCTGGTCTTTCTTGCGTCTCCAAAGGCCCTTCAATCTTAGCTTGTAGCGCATGAGCTTGGGGATGTTGCTGCTATGACTGAAACGTACCCTACACATTTTGTCGATTCTTGAGGCAGTTTCTAGCGAACTGGCCCTCTCTTCTGCATTGGAAACAAGCATTTGCATCAGCTTGTATGCCTCTTTTTGCAAGTAACACAGTCACGAACAATAGATAGGGCATTATTGTTTAGCTTCTATTGCTGATTCCTATTTCTGGAACTATTCCCTTTCCTTTTTCCTTACAACTGTTGACTAGAAGTGCTTGACTATCCAGTCATAACATTTGGATTTGGCTTGCTACCTTGTCCAACCTGGGTTCCTGCTTGAGCAACTTTAGACAAGACTTTCTACTTCTTCTTAGCATCCCAGATGTTCTCCTTCTCCTCCCTTTGTCAAGCTAGACAGTACTCGGCTCTTAGAGCTCGACTAACACAATCAGCTATAGTAGTGGGTGGCGTTAACCCATTATTTACCAAAGCCGAGATGTTAGGTCAGAACATCCCCAGCATCTTTTGTATTTTCTCCCTCTCAATAGGGATGACATATGGACATAGTGGGTATAGTTAGTCAAACTTTCAATAGACTTCGCTCACCATCATGGTCCCTTGCTTCAACTCTATAAACTCCCTCCGCTGAGGTCGTAGCAGCGTGGGGTCATAGTATTTCTGATTAAATTCTTTTAAGAAGTCTATCCATGTCATCATGGCCACGTTTCTTCTCAATTTTATGGTGTCCCACCAAAATCTTGCATCCTTCCTCAACACAAAGGATGCACACATGACCTTTTCTTGTTCTGTTAGATCCATAAATTCTAGGATCATTTAGATCGAAGAAAGCCACTCCTCTGCTTCTAATAGGTTTGTAGAGCCCTCAAATTTCGATGGCTTCATCCATCGAAATCACTCATACAACAGCTCCTGATTTACTCGGGGTTAAGGTTGGGGTTCTAGTACTACTTCGGACATAACTGGTGACACTGCTTGTTCAGTTGTAGCCATTTGTGAGGTTTGGCCTTCTTCTTGGCCTTGCCTTTGTTCCATTTTCTCTAAATGTTGCCTTAGCTAAGCATTTTCCTTCGTCTGAGCTTCTATAAGGGCTTGTAATTCATCAACCCTTTCTGAAAGGACAGGATGCCCTTTCATATTTCTTTGATTTCGTGTATTCACCATCTTTTCTATTTCCTATAGTCGCATGAAAATCAATCATTAGATTTTCAATAAACATATTTTTACAATATAAGTAAAAATAAATTTCAACACTATATAATTTCAACATTACATCGTTTTAACATATCAAAATTTCATAACATATCATTTCACAACTTTCATATGCATATCAACTTTAAGGCTTTTTCTCAAAATAGCCTTTCAATACAGTCATACAGGTACATATATAGATATATACATTTATACATCTTATATGTTTTCATATCTAATCCCTTGGTTAGTCCAGAATTATTGGAAACTCTTCCGGATCCTCTTCTTCCTCATCCGAACCATTCCCGGTTCTAGATGGCATTGCTCCTCTATTGGGACTCGTCCCCTTACTTTGCCTAGATGGGCCAGCCTTATGTTCATTAGCCATAGGTCGCGCTCCATAAAGACGATCTAGCATTGCCTCTTGCAATAATTGTTCACGTTGATTGTGCATCATGTGCTCTAGCAGTAGCTCTTCTTCCACCTTAGCTACTATAACTGTAAACTCTCATTAAGAGGATATAGTGGGGTTACCTTCTGTTGAAAATCTATCGTAAGCCCTTTCCAAAGTATATCGTAAAAATCCTCATCAATGAGGTTAGATAGAGGACATCTCCTCACAATGTTCTCATTGAATCGTACCACATATGTGATAACCGGGAATTTTGGATTCTCGGAGTAGGTTAAAATTGTATGTATATAACAATTTTAATGAATAAAATATGAAAAAATTATGTTTTAATACTATTATGAATAGTGTAAAAATGTTCTGGCAGTGTTAAAGTGTGTGAGTTTAGGGATGAAAAATCTTATTGGACATAATTGGGTGAGATGGTTCGAAATCAGAATCGAAAACCCTAGAAAATGCATTGAGATGCACAAAAATGATAGGAATTTACAGTAGAAAATTCTGATCAAACGGAAGCAAAATAAGATAAATCGATTGCACTGGAGGCGCCTAGAACCCGCCTACACGATTTCAATGAAGTTCCGTTTCGAATCGGAATACAGTCAAAAGTTGATCACGAATTAATTAGTGAATTAATATGAACAGTAGGATAACATCATCAAGATGATGTCATAAATCCATTTTAGTTTACTTAGTTTGGTAAGTAAAAGTGAAAGGTGTATGGCTAGGATTGTCCCAAATTTTGATCAGGGTCATGATCTCGCCAAAAAGCCATTTGAAATATTTTTTTTATTTTGGAAAAAGGCCATTCAGCCACTTGGAAAGGAAGAAGAAAAAAAATTTTGATTTTTCCCCCAAATTTTTACTTTTTAGTCCTTGAACAATTAGGGAATTGTTGGGAAAAATTGCAAACAAGCCCTTAACTTTTGCCTATAAATAGGCATCAAAATTCAATAAAAAAAAATGAAAATTCAAGCCAAACTCTTACCTTTTCTTCAGCCCAAAAACCGTGAGATTTCTTCTCCCTTAAACCAAAAATTTGTTCCAAAATTCACACCAAATTAAACTTGCATTGCATTTCTCACATCAAGCCAACAATTAGTTAAGGTGAGCTTCTAAATTGAAGCATTTTTCCTTGATTTTTCCATAGAAAATCCATGGGTTTAGAGTGTTGAAAAACAATGAAAAAAATTGTTGTTCTGTTGGTTATATGATTGGTTTGATGTTGTAGTATTTAAAGCATGAATTAGGGTTTAATAAACAGCAAAAATTTTGCATGTTTCCCTTGAAAAACCGTGGCTTCAATGGTGTGAAAAATGCATGAGTTTTGATGTTTTAGTTTAGTAATTATGTTCATCTATTTATGCATTGAATTAAGCATGAATTGGAATAAGGAAACAAGAAAATTTTGATGTAATTTTCTTGCTAAAACCATGGGCATGAACATTAAGAAATGAAAAATTTTTAATGTTAAAGAGTGTTGATAAAAACCCTAAGAAAGAAAATAAAATTTTCTATGTGTTTATGCATAAAAATCCGTGGCTATGCTAGGGTTAGAATGCATGTTTTGTTAGGTTTTTGATGTTGTTTTATACATTAGAAAACCTAAGAATGATGTGATGTAATGAAAAATTATTTTGATGTGATTAACTAGTAAACCGAGGCTAGTTTGAAAGAAAAATGTTGTGGTTTGTGTTGGCTTCTGAATATTGAATCATGTGGAAAATTTTTATACAAAGTTTGGAAACTTTGTATAAAATAGGCCTCTGGTATAGTACGTGGCAGGTACAAAGGTTCTGAGGCGTACCTAACGCCGGAAAACCTTAAAATATAAGCGGAAATACTGCCGAAATTTCTAAAATCGGCCTAAGGGCATTTCGAGGAACGAGGGGTAAAAATATTGGACTCGGGAAGGAAACCAAGACCCCTCAGTGAATTAGGGTTAGAAATGGAAAACCAACCCAAAAGGAATAGTAAACCGACCCTAAAAGACTAAAAGGCGTAAGACAGGAAAAAAAATCATGTTAGGGGTATTTTGGGAAACGAGGGAAAAATGTAGGTCGGGATAAGAAACCGGAGCCTCTTAAGGACCGGGGGCCGGGAACGGGATAAATAATGTTTAATGAGTAGTGAAAGGGCCATTTGATGGTCCAAAACGCTCGAAAAATGAAAAAAAGGCCCCAGGTGATGGATGAATAGTAATCGAGGGCCGGGAAAAATGAGGTTGAGATTTTGCAGCAATTTAAGCTGTAAAATGATACAGAAGCCTAGGGAATATTATTTTAAAATATTTGGGCTTAGAAAATTTGAAAAAAACGATAGAACGGAATAGTTACAGTCTTGAGACCCGTTAGAGGCAAAATGGTCATTTTGACCAAAAATTTCTGAAAGGCTCGGAAAGGACCCTAAAAGGCCTAGAATAACTTAGATAAAATTCTAAGACTCAAAATAATTGTTTTAGAGTTAAAAATCTAAAAATTTAGAAGAACACGGGCATGTAGAAAAAAATACACGTTCGTGCGCATAAAGAATTTTTCAACCCGAGAGGTACACGGGCTTGAACACGGGCGTGTATCAAGCCGTGTACAGTTACACGGCTAAGATAGAAAACAGCATGGCCATGTAGAGTAAACCTGAGAGGTACATGGGCTGGTAGACGGGCGTGTTTCGGGTCGTGTACCACAAACAAAATTTAAAAGTATTGAATTATTAAGTGAAATAAATGTATATTTAAAGTGATCATTAAAATAGGGTATTAACAGACAATATTATGTCTATAGGAACCCAAAATAGAGATAGAACTACGGAGGAGTTTCGAAAGTGGACACTAGCATAGTATTGGTAAGTTCAAGCATTTACGTGTCTGCAATATGAAATACTGTGTTGTTTTATTCTGTACTAGATGTACACTAGACATAAAGTCTGATAAACATTTGGGGACTAGTTAGAATAACATATCACAGATAATAAGAATAAGTAAGACCTATGGGCAATGGAGGATAGTGACCTTAAGGTGATGATTGATATCACTTGGTCAATACTATAAATTTGAAATATGATAATGAACCCATTAAGGCGTACCGCCCCTCCAACATAGTGGTGGAGGTTTGTTTCAGATCCTATGGGGTTATCAGGGCTGTGGAGGTTGATGTTCTAAAGTCGCTCCTTAGACCCTCCCAGTCAGCGCACTAATGATCATCGGTATTACCATAAACAGAGCTCTAAACTAGAAATCAAATAGAAAATAAACAATCAATAAAATGATAAAAATCATAATTGAGCATAACCGAAGTTTGTGCTAAAGTAATGTAAATTTGGTTAGGATATATGAATAGTATCCAGTTACGGTAAAGAGAATGGTAACCAGTTAGGGTAACTGTTACTATTCATCAGTAAAAGGTCAAAGTTACTATTCATAGAAAATTAAGTTTTTAGTGTTTTTGAATCAATATTATTCTTACTATGTATGTTTGAGCTTATTGAGCCTATTAGCTCATCAGTTTGTTCATGTTGTAGGTAAGAAACCTGTCCAGTAGATTCTTAGATGGCGATAGGATGCGAGCATGTCAAGGGGATAGGGAACTCACCGTGGACTTGGTCCTGCCATAAGTTTTCTGTTGAGCTTTTTGAGTTGAAGAAAATATATTTGGAAACAAAATATACAATACATATATATGTACTATATGTTGTATATTATTTTGTACTTTATTAAGACGTATAAAAGTTAGTATATGGCATGGCTTTCTTACTTAGTTTTCTTAAGAGGAAGCATGTATTAAAGAAAAAAAAATTATGGGTGAAATTTTAGGTCCTGATAATTAAATTTTGTGAGAAAAAGAGTTTAAAACTGGCGACCCAGATTCGGCACACGAGCTGTTTTGGTCGGCCGTAGAGTCAATTCATGACAGTTGCGGGTGGTCTGAATCAGAGGGCATCACAGCATAAGTGAAAACTATATAACTAAGCAGCATCTGTAGTCTCTGTACCCAGAGAACAAACTCTCTAATATCCATGTATCTAGGCAAGGCAGATGGTGGCATCACTACCCTACTCTCCAGAGGGTTTGGAATCGGTGCTGGCCTTTTAGGCGGAAACTACTATATCATAACATGCCTAAACTAAACCCAATCAAGCCCTAACAGCATGTCCTAGTCACAATATTCCCAGAACATCCGTGCATCTCCATGGAATGTACCGACTACCAACATGACCCAATAGTCCTCATCAATGTCACATTGGCGCATGATTTTCTCCACATCATGTAACCAATTTCTGGTAGCAAACACCTGTTGACCTCCCTTAAAGATGGGTGGATGACTACCTCAAAAAGCGCATGTTGAAACTCTGGCTCTTACATATGGACGCCCTCCAACAACCAGGATGTCTATCTTGATTGGTGGATTAAGTTCCAGTTAAGGAGGTGGTGCTCAAATCGGTGACGGTGCCCTAGCCCGTGGCACTAGTGGCTCCAGTGTCGGTGGTCTATGTACTAGTCATTGGGACATGGATGGCCTAATCACGGGCCTGGTCCATACCCTGATCGGTCCTCTCGATCTATACGGCTGAGGTCGCACATATGGTGGCCTAGTCATCATATCTCCTACAAAATACATAACCTTGTATAAACAAATAGCTTACTATCTTAAAGAAAGCTACCTTACTTGGATTGATGAGCAGGCTACACTTTGTGATAGTAGGGATATGGCCAACTGCTTTGATACCAACCTGTAATGCCCCCAATTTTGGCCACACGAAACTATTACAATCCAACTCTGTAGCCAATTGCGACAGCCCGTGAACCTCATTGAGTCGTCAAAACTTTCTTTCATTTTTTTTAATCTTTATATCTTGGAGCTTTTTTTTTTTTTTCCTTCCGAAATAGTTTTCTTGCATGAAAGCCTCGTATGAAAGCCATGTAAAATTCGAAACTATACTTTAGTTATCTTTTTGTAATACAACATAATTTACATAAACGCATTTTGTTAACTTTGTATCTCAAAATACATTTTCTTCAAATTCCCACTTTCAAAGCTCAGCGAAAGACTAGTAACAGGATTATAATCCATAGTAGAATTCCTTATCCCAATGGCACCGCATATCTTGCCGCCATACAAAGTATCTACTGGACAGATTTCTTACCTACAACATGAATAAACTGGTGAAGTAACTGGCTCAGTAAGTTCAAACATACATACTACAAACCATATAGATTCAAAAGCATCAATAATAAAATTTCCTATGAATAATACTATTTATTTATAAATAGTAACTTTGACTTTTGACTAGTGAATACTAACTTTGACTTTGACTGATTACTATTCATGTCAACTCTAACCAAGTACACTATACGTAACGTTAGTGTCGATTATGCTCGATTATGCTCGTTTATGGCTTTCATTAAATTTTCAATCATTATTTTCATTATGTTTTGCTTTTAAGCTCGTACTGGCCATACCAATGTTGCATGCTATTGTAAGGGACCTTAAGAGCTACCCCGAGGCCAATCCTGCCCAGTCTATTAAACCCTTATGGCTTATCCCCGTCTGATTTGAAAATACCTCCATCTGTCATTGGAGGCCGGTACGTGAAAAGTGGTTTCATTACCATCTTTCAATTATAGTTCGAACCGGGTGGCATTAAATCATCACCTCAAAGTCAGGAACCTTTAATGCCCATAGGTCTTTACACATTCTTTTATTTATAGGTGTGTCTTAAATTTAGTCACACTCTTTCCTTAGTATATCCATAGTACACATCTCACCTTATCAGTTCCTTGGGTGTGCTAGTCTAACTACACCCTAGTACCCGTAGGACTTTGCATCTAATGTACAAATATTACGTAATTAAGCATCATAGTATTTCATATTGTAGACATGAAAATGCTTGAACTTACTAGAACTGCGTTAACATCGAATCTCTGACTTCCTTTGTAGTTCTTGTACCCTCTCTAATTTGGGTTAATACCCAACAATTCTTTATGTTAATACCCGTCATCATTTATCACTTTGTATATATTCATTATGTTATTAGCATTACAACATATCTCATCTCTTTATGTGATACACAATCTGATACATGCTCATGTCCAAACCTATGTACCTCTCAGGCCTTTCTTATACGCCCGTGTTCCAAAGTACACGCTCGTGTACTTCATAAATTTTGGATTTTAGTCTTAAAATCTTATTTATGGCTTCTAGAATCTTAGTTAAGGCATTCTAGGTCCTTAACGGTCCTTCTGAGCCTTTCAGAAATTTTTGGTCAATATGACTATTTTATCCCTGGCTGGTCTCGGTACTGTAACGTTTCCAATCTACCATTTTTCTGGGATTTTCTAAGCCTAAATATCATAAAATAATATTTCTTAGACTTCGATATATTTTTATAGCATTATTTGGTACAAAACCGATAACTATTTCTCACCAGACCCTTGACGGTACTATTCTGACACCTAGAGTCGTTTCTTGTTTTTCTTGCGTTTCGGAGCCTTGAATGGGCATTTCACTACTCCTAAAATGTTTATCATCCCACTCCCGAACCTTGATTCCCGAGGGGCTTGGGTTTTTCATCCCTTCTATAAATTTTCCCCCTCGTTTCCTAAAATACCCCTAATGTAAATTTCTTTCCCATTCTCGGCATTTTAGACATTAGAAGGTCATTTTACTATTCCTCTTGAGTTTAATCTCCCATTACCAACTCTAACCTACCGAGGGGTCTTGGTTTTTATTTCTGAGCATATTTTTACTCCTCGTTTTCTGAAATGCCCTTTATGCCATTTTCAAAATTTTGGCATCATTTCTGCTTAACTTTTAGGTTTTCTCGGCGTTAGGTATGCCTCAGAACCTTAATACCTACCACATACTATACCAAAGGCCTATTTTACGCAAAGTTACCAAACTTTATGTAAAAATTTTCACATTATCAATCAATGATTCATATCAATCACAAATTTCACCATTTTTCCTCAACATAGGCCATGGTTTTCTTATGGATACAACACCAAAATTTTTCATCATAAAGCTCATTATCACATTTCAATCTTAGGGTTTCTAATGCACATTTCCACATCAAAACCTTAAAATTATCATTCCAAACCTTACACATTAGGGCCACTGTTTTCATGTCCAAAACCATAGGCAAAATTTTCTTCCTCTTAGAGTCCTTTATCAAATGTTTCCTCACCAAATTTCATCATAAAATTTTCCATATTCTTCACCACATAGTCTATGGATTTTTCAATAACCCATGCATGAAAATTGCTTATTTCTAGCATCTAAAACATACTTCAATCACTACATCATTCAACCAACACCAACATAAAGTTTAACATCAATTTTTTTCACCATTCTTTCATACCCAACATGCCACGAATTTTGAAGAGAAAAATAGCAAGAAAAGCTACAAAATGGTGGCTCACCTTAAGAGCTTGAATCCTTAATGCTTAGAATAGGTTTGGAAGTTAATTTGGTTACGAAATTTTACTAAAATTTGGATTAGGAATGGAGGATAGCTCATGGCCTCAAGTGGATAGAATTTGGGCAGTTTTTTTTAATTTCCAAATGCCATTTCTCACTTCTATTTATAGGCAAAAGGATGGAGGACCAAGTTGCAAAATTTTCCAACAATTTAGAAATTCTTTAGGGACTTTTTAGCAAAGTTTCTAGGGACTAAAAAGCAATTTTTGGTTGATTTTTTTTTTTTTTGCGTTAGCTGACTCTTATTCAGCCCAATTTGTCCAAATTTTTGCCAAAATTTTTCATGTCATTTTGGCCTAATCCTAGCCCTTGATTTAAGATTACAACTAATCTCCACCATTAGATCTACAAACCACCCTTTTTAGCCACATATTTTTAGTGACGACTGTGACTTACTTAGTTAGTGTGCCATCGCGATTGAGCTCCAAAGCCGACTGCGATAGACCATGGCCTCATGGGTCGTCGGCAACTTACTTTTAACTTGCTTTCTTTAACATACTTGTTTTAACTTTTCATTTTAACATGAAAATGAAGAATAAATTTTTTTTTCTTAAACTTCAAAATTGAAATCGTATCATCATAAAACATTTACTAAAGTAAATCATTTACATTTTCATAACTTGATATACATCATAAACCATCATTTCAATCCTCTTTTTAAACAACTCAGTGGAAGACTCATAGCAGTACCATAACCCTCGCCCAGTCCCTTGGCACATGCAGATCTCATTCGTCATCCATCACTTGTCTTATCATTGGACAAGTTACTTACCTGTAACATAAATAAACTTGTGAACGACAGGCTAAGTAAGTTCAAACATACATGCATAACATATAAATTCTCATACCTTATAGGACATAGCATATATGATACAAACTGAGGCATTAGAATATTAACATAACATGTATCATACATTACTTTAACTTTATACTTAACATACATAACATGGTCAACATACTTGTACCTACTTGAACATACTTTATATCATAATCATACTTAACATACTTATCATCGTAAACATACTTAACGTACTTAACATCATGAACATACTTTTATACTTAACATACTTTAGCATACTCAAACATACATACAAACATTGCATACACATATCATCCATAAGATTACATATACATACATTGCTTAGGCATGTATACTTAAACATCGTAAATATACTTAATGTATATTTATGCATTATAAATATAACATACTTATCATCGTGAAAATACTTTCACATCTAATATCATGAATATACTTATCATGCTTAAACACATAAACCTATAGGAATTAAATCAGTAAAAATGCATCAGAGCAGCGCAGCGGAACAATAAAAATTTTTTTAAGATCGTTAAATATCTCGTGATGCCATATACAATAAATTAACAATAATAAAACTCATACCTCAAGAGGACGCCAACTGTAGGAGGAGAATGACTGGAGGGCTTCAACCAACTAGCCTTCTCTACTATTCTCAAATTCTTGGATGGCAAAGAGTGTGGGCACTCAATTCCTTGACCGGTATGCTAGCACTGCTAGTCTTCTTCCAACCACCCAGATCTCTAAAGAACTTATTGTCACGGTGAGTTGTGCAACAATATGCCTGCTCACTTGAAAGTCTATGGTCTAAGAGAACTGGAGTGGCAGGACCTCTATTTATAGACTTGCATGAGGTGATCCCTTGAATTCAAATTGGATTAGGAGAAGATTTTCTTGAATTTTTGACCACTTTTGTGAGGGGAAGAATAAGAATTTAAACAGGACTTTCTTGCTTGAATTTAATCTCACCCTTATCCACAAAAAGCAAAAATCTCCTTGGATTTATCCATAAAATTTCATGCACTTTAGGAAGGGAGAGAAGCCAAATTCAATTAGGATTGAAACTTAAATTTTCCCTACATCCTTATCCATTAAGAATCCAAATTCTCCTAGGAGTCATCCTCCCTAACAAACTCGGTTTTTCTAGATAGATTAGGACTCAAAATTTAAATAGGATTCAAACAAGATTTTCCTCTCCATAATCTAACTTAAATTTGAATTCTAACCCCGTGGAATTATCCACAAAAAATTCGAATTCCACTTGGACTGTGATTCAAAATTTGAATTTCAAATTTCAAATTTTAATTTCAAATTCAAAATTCAAATTTGAATTTCAAATTTAAATTTCAAATTCAAATTTCAAATTCAAAATTTAAATTTCAAATTTCAAAATTCAAATTTCAAAATCCACAAAAAAGTTTTATTTCAAATTTTTGTTCTCATGGATAATTTTCTACAACTCTAATCCAATCTCAAATAAAATCATGGCAACTTTATTTGGAGTTCGAATAATTGTGTATTCTATTATCCAAAACAAAATATGAATTCAACCAGAGAGAATCTTGTCCACCATCCTAATCCTATGTCAACACGATCCATGCATAATCAACCAGCCAATAAGCATACAAAAATCAATTTGCCAACTGCTAAGGAATTATGTGGAGCTAGTAGAGGGACCAATTGGACATATATAATCGGGCTCCCGTGAATCCATATGATCATCATTCTGCACTGAACAACTCAATCATATGATCACTAATTTTAGAATCACACCACTATAAACTTGAAACTGAACTCCTAATTATATACCATATTACCAAAACCTGTGACAAGCTAATGTCCAATGACCTTGTCATGTATCCAGAACCCTCATATGATATCTATGATCAGCTTTAGGTCAAAGTCCGTTTAATCCTACTGATCAGGCTATCTTAAAGTTCCATTATACTACCGAATAAGAAAATGATTATTCACCATATGTGAATAAGAAGTCATCTGCCCAGCAGACGACCCAAGGCTTTGTCTATTTTCACATCCAGTATAATGCCTTTAAGAGGATAACTATAACTCCTTAGAGCCATGATTCTGACATCTGTAAACAAACCCTTCATCGTATACAAGTCATTTAGCCGATGAACCGATCTATAAGCTTACTGCCTCTGAGACGCTTTAGCCATTGGAACATCAAAGTACACAAGTCATATACATGAAGTAGTTCATTTACTCAGGATTAAAGTTATTGCATAATAAACATCAAAAGCAGATTGATCCACTCATAGCAGACTACGTAGATCAATCACGCTTTAGTTCTGGTCTAATATGTCACCACCAAGCAACATATCTATGTCTCTACTTGGGAGTCTATGCTTCAGACAGTCAAGACAAACCGTCCTCACCATGGCTTTAGACAACATAATAGTCTTAACATGAGTTAGATGCTCAGTCTAACCCCATAGACTACATACCTTAGTTTGGACCGCTTACTTTAAAACATTGTCTTCTTACATACAAAATTCCATTGTATACAACGTTCTAACAGTTTTAACATAAGTAGTCAATAAGCCATATTTGCCTACATTTACTTTAACATGTAAATAGAATAAGGACAAATAACAATATAATGAATAACCTCTATATTATAATTTTATTATCCAGTTCAAGATACATAAAATGTCTCTAATGCTTAGGGCATTTCCTAACAAAAAATTCATAAATATACTTAAGCATCGTAAATACACTTACGTATGCTTAAATATCCTTAACATCATAAACATACTTTCATACATACCACATTGCATACACATATCATCCTTTACTTAAAACTTTCATATTTAAACATAACAAACATACTTAACATGACATAAAGCATACTTAACATAATATGATTGACTTATGCATATCAACTAGCATAATATGATTGACTTATATGCATAACACGATGTGTGTCATGTTATGCTTGCTTATTACTATGAATAATACTATTCATTATGAATAGTAGATTTGACCATGAACATGAACAGTACTGTTGACTGTGAACAATGCCATTGATCATGAATAGTAATTTTGACTGCAACGATACACATAGTGTTAGTATATCTTATGCTCTTTTATGGATTGCATTTTTAGTCTTGGGTCTTTATCTTTAATTACGTTCTGGTTTTGGGCCCCATGATTGGTCACGCATGACTGGGAGGGATACTAGGGAGTGACCCACTGGCCAATCCTCTACAGTCTACATAATATTTGACTTCCACACCTAGGATGTACCACCATCGGTTTGGAAGCCATATCATAACTTAACATGAGGAACCTCCAACTATGTGGGAGGCCAGTACACCAATGTGATTCATTACTATCTTTCATGCAGTTCTTAATCGGTGGCATTATCACTGCCTCTTTGGTTTGGAACACCTTATTACATTTCTTTTCTTATTTGTGTGTATTTTATTTACACATTAGTGTGCATATAGCACATTGGTACATACTTTACATGTCATACATAACATATAAACATATTACATAAATTTCATGTTACAGAAAATAAAATGTCTGAACTTACTACATATAACACATGGACATAAACATGTCAAGTCAATTTACATTTGACTTAGACATAACACATAGTTCATAACGTAGCAGTTGTTAGCCACACTTTGGTGCATATAGCATTCACACATACAACTTTCATATAACATATAAACATAGGCATAACATGTCAATTTATATTACAGTCAACTAAATGCTTGAACTTGCAACATATAACACATAAAAATCCATACATGTTGCAGATACAGAAATATTTGAAACTTACCACATATGACGCTTAGACATAATAGTTTATTCATGTTATAGACATGGAAATGTTTGAACTTACATGCTGCACATAAATCACACAGACATAGAAGTTAATTCATGTTGCAATCAATTAAATGTTTGAACTTACAGATACTTTTGCTCGTATCTCCTTTCCTGCTTTCTTGGTTCGCAGACATCCCTTCGTCGCGTCTGGATCGGGTCCCTATAACCGAAATAATTACGGTTATTTTCCATACATAAAGCTTAATAAAACAAAAAAATTCTACGTTTTATTTCCCAACCATGAACTTAGGGGTCTAATATCCCATTTATAACTTTTCTGTGAACTTTTTACAAAATTACCATTGTGTCCCAAACTTTTGGCAAAATTACCATTTTGCCCCTTAGTGGGATTTTTCATCATAATCTTACTTTTCTTTGATTTACTACTTGGTTTTGGCCCTTCGAATCTTAATTAAGCCATTCTAAGTCCATTAGAGCTCTTTTCTATCATTCTTGAAATTTTCGATCAAAATGATCGTTTTGCCCTTGACGGGGTCTTTGGGTCGTATCATTTTCATTTTAATATTCTGTCAGGCTATTCTTATTATTCTATGCACAAAAATCATGAAATAATTTTTCTAAGACTTTAACGAGCTTTTATAGCATAAATTTCTGAAATTCTCAATTTATTATTCATCGACCCTTGGGTGGAACAATTCCAACATAAGAGTCATTTTTTTCCTCTTTTTCAGGCCTGGGTCACTAAGGGGGCTCGAGTTTCCATCCCGACCACATTTTTACTCTTCATCTCCTAAAACATCCCTTTGTGCCCTTTTTGAAATTTCGATAGCATTTTCGCTTAATTTTTGGGTTCCCGGCATTTAGGAAACGCCTCGAAACCATCTAACCAAATTCTAATCTATCACGTACTATACTAGAGGCTTATATTTTTACGTAAAACTCAACTTTTACGTAAAAATATTCACATTTTAAACATTTTCTTATTTGACTATTTTTCATACACATAGTCTATTTTTCTTACAATTTCACATGCCAAAATACATAATTAATACATAATCATTCCAAAACATAAATTTCAGGAATGAAGGGACCAAAATCGTCCCACTGATGATCGAACGAACCGTTTGGTCTCGAGTGCATAAACTTTGATTCTTCGTTCTTTACGTTTGAAATTCTGTCTTGCAATTCTAAGGCCGCGGATGTGTTCGGAATGTCGAAAATAGGCCAACAGGCCATTCTTCAAGTTTTGGTCACCAGGTCACCGTTGACCGGCATTGACCGACTGTTGATCGGCGTTGACTACGACAGCGATGAAAAAGGTGGCCACCATCTCGTAGATCTCGACGTGAGGAACCCATTAATGGTGTTAATTTCACCAATCGAGGCCCCTATCACTGGAATCGAACCTCCAAAAGTTGGCGACAATGGTGGTGATCTGTTCTCTGCCGTGCCATGGTTATTGCCAAAAATTTGCTTGGGGCTTTTGTTCCTCGTGCCACTCTGATCATTTTGGTACCCACCACGTCACTCAACTCCACCAGAATCGACAGATTCCACGGTGGTGATGGTGACGGCGACTAGCGGACTTAGACGGCGCGATCCTATGGCTGTTGAGCTGAAATGAAGCCTGGGTTTTGTTCTACTGTTCACCATGAATTCGTCGGACAGCTGAGATATGGCCGTTCGAAAATTTCAGCGACCGACAGCTTCAGGTGGCGCGTGCAGCTTCCTCTGGCAACTGTTCCGTCGACTCAGCCCACATTAGACTCAGCTCGGTGAGAGCTTTCCAACAGTGCCGGCGATGTCAAAAACGGATACCGTTTCCAGTGGTCGATTACTATTCACTATTGGTGTGTGGGAGAAAATGAGAGAATGAGAAAATTATGAGGGCCTTTTTCTGAAATTTTTTGATTTTTTGCCCTTATATATACTTTTTTTGTCAAAAATTTCAACATGAGCTATCCTGACTAATTTGAGCATGCTGAACCCAAATATATCAGTTTTATTTTCATCTGAGGTCATCTTGGCTAGTTTTCTGATACTGTATATTTCCTAGTCAAAATTTACTTTTTGTGCTCAAATGACTAATTTGAGCATTCTGATTCCAAATATATCAGTTTATTTCAAGAAAATGCCATCTTGACCAATTTCTTGATACTGTGTATGACATATACATGTACACACATAAAATCACTACATTTCACATTCTAAACATGAAATTCATCGTGTACATTTCATGTACCAATTTTCTCGAGAATGATAAAAGTTCCCGGTTGTCACATGTTCATCAATTATTATATCATTAATTGATGTCACTCGTGGCATCATCTAATTAATTCAACATATTAATTCATGGTCAAAGTTTGACCAAAAGTCAAACTGAACGGAAATCTGCCGAAATCGCGTAGGCGGGTTTCTGATGCCTTTAGTGCAATCGGTTTGCCTTATTTTGCTTCAGTTTGACAAAAAATAATTACCGTAAACTTTCGTCTTTTAGTACATTCGGTGCACCCTCTAGGGCTTTTGGCTCTGATTTAGGGCCGTTTCACCTGTTTCTATTCGAGAAGATTTTCCATCTCCGAACTTACACTCTTTAACACTGTTAGAATATTTTGTTGCATTCTCAACAGTATTAAAATACAAATTTTTCATATTTTATACATTAAAATTTTCATATACATACAAATTTAAATTCTTTTGAGAATCTTAAAATTCCCGGTTATCACAGTATGGATATGCATACCTGATGCACCACAAGAGCAAAACCTTTAATGTAATGACCACCCTTTTCATGTGACCTAGTTACTACGTAATAAGTAATTAAGTTGATAAATACAGTATATTTTTATAGTTGAATGAATTAAATGGGTACAGTGACATTTAATTACTATTTATGTAGTGAAAGGGGCAACTGACAGTGAAATAAGTTCACCTTAGTATATGTGTACATGCATATAAGACACGCAGCATCAAGAAACCGGTCCAGATGACTATTTCTTGATGTAGAATTGATAAGTTAGTCATCAGTACGCTCAGACCAGTTATCTGAGCACAGTAGCGATGATTACTTTAATAGAGGTACAGTATCGAGAAATATCATCCAGATGACCCCTTCTCACCCAGAAACTGACAAAATCAGAGTCAGAATGATCAGACTAGTCAGTTAAACAAAAAGTAGTGAATAGTAAATAGTAGAAATGCAGTATCAGGTTAGTGGCCAAGATAGCCTTTATTTGACTTAAAACTGATGTATTTACAGTTAGCATGCTCAATCTAGTCAATTGAGCATAAAATGTGAAATTTTGTTTGAGAGATATGCAATATTAAGAAAGGGTCAAGGCAAACTTTTCTCATCCCGAAATTGCTATATTTAAACTTAGAACGCTTAAATTAGTCAATTGAGTACAAAACACGTTTTTCAAGGTGGGATCACACAGATCCTGAAAACTAGTCCAGACGACCTTAGATGGATGTAAACCCGATAAATTTGAAATCAACACGTCCAAATTAGTCAGGAGAGACTGTGTTTGGAATTTCACACGAAAACACCTCATTATGCGTGCGCAAGGACAACACAGCGTTGACATAACCACAGTATAGGAAATGAATAGAATGGGCTCATAGGCATTACAACCTAACTAGGAATTATCAGTATAAGAATCAAATTCAGAAAATCCAATTTCGATAGAAATCTAGAGCACTGTCGAGAAAGGATCGAATACCAAAATAAGAAAATTAGATTGCGAAGAGGAAACCATGCAAATAAATTTTTCCCCTAGGAAACCGTGCACATGCAGCACAAACAGCCCTAAACACAGCCCTAAAAATGGGGAAAAGTTTCCTATAAAACAAGGGATATGTTGGCCACCTTTTGATTAAAATATGCAATAGTATCCATCACATGGCAAACAAAAATTAAACAATTTGGCTCCCTTTCTTATGCACAGCCCTCCACGGTTTTTGAGGGGCAGATGGTAGCAAGATTTTTCCCTAAATTAGCAAGAAATTGGCTTGATTAATTAGGGTTAAGTTTGATTAATCTCGCTTAACTTTTTTCTATAAATATGTGTGCTTACCTTTAGGTCATGTTCCTTTCGTTTTCTCACCAAAGAAAACACTACTTCTCTCCCCTTTCTATCGGCTAAAAGTGTTAGGAAATGCCCTAAGCATTAGAGACATTTTGATGTATTTATTTTGACTTGGATAATAAAATTATATATATATAGAGGTTATTCATTACATTACTATCTGTCCTCGTCTTATTTACATGTTAAAGTAAATGTAAGCAAATATGGCTCACTGACTGCTTATGTTAAAACTGTTAGAACGTTGCATGCAATGGACTTTTGTATGCGAGAAGACAATGTTCTAAAGTTAGCGGTCTAAACTATGGTCTGTAGTCTATGGGGTTAGACCGAGCATCTAACTCATGTTAAGACTATTATGTTGTCTAAAGCCTTGGAGGGGACGGTTTGTCTTGACTATCTAGAGCTGGACTCCCAAGTAGAGACATAGATATGTTACTTGGTGGTGACATATTAGACCGGGACTAAAGCGTGATTGATCTACGTAGTCCGCTATGAGGGGATCAATCTGCTTTTGACGTTCATTGTGCAATAACCTTAATCCTGAGTAAATGAACTACTTCATGTATATGACTTGTGTACTTTGATGTTCCAATGGCTAAAGCGTCTCAGAGGTAGTAAGCTTATAGACCGATTCGTTGGGTGCATGACTTGTATACGATGAAGGGTTTGTTTGCAGATATCGGAATCCTAGCTCTAAGGAGTTAAAGGTATCCTCTTAAAGGCATTATACTGAATGTGAAAATGGACAAGGCCTTGGGTCGTCTGCTGGGCGGATGACTTCTTATTCACATATGGTGAATAATCATTTTCTTAATTCGGTAGTATAATGGAACTTTAAGATAGCCTGATCAGTAAGATTAAACGGACTTTGACCTAAAGCTGATCATGGATATCATATGAGGGTTTTGCATATATGACAAGGTCATTGGATAATAGCTCGTCACAGGCTTACGTAATACGGTATATAACTGGGAGTTCAGTTTCAGGTTTATAGTGGTGTGACTCTGAAACTAGTGATTATATGATTGAGTTGTTCGGTAAAGAATGATGATCATATGGATTTGCGGGAGCCCGATTATATATGTCCAATCAGTCCCTCTACTAGCTCCACATAATTCCTTAACGTTTGGCAAATTGATTTGTGTATGCTATTGGCTAGTTTATTTTGCATGGATGGTGATGACACAAGATTAGGATGGTAGACAAGATTCTCTTCGGTTGGATTCAGATTTTGTTTTGGATGATAGAGTACACAATTATTCGAACTCCAAATAAAATTGCCATGATTTTATTTGAGATTGGATTGGAGTTGTAGAAAATTATCCATGAGAACAAGAATTTGAAACACAACCGTTTTGTGGATTTTGAAATTTGAAATTTGAATTTGAAATTCGAATTTGAAGTTTGAAATTCAAATTTTGAATCACAGTCCAAGTGGGATTCGAATTTATTGTGGAAAATCCACAAGGTTTGAAATTCGAATTTGAGTTGGATTTGGAGAGGATAATCTTGTTAGAATCCTACTTGAATTTCGAATCCAAATCCTAACAAATTATGGATGAAATTTTGAGGATAATCCTCAATGGAATTTCGGTTTTTGTGGATAAGGTTCAAGGGAAAAATTCAAGTTTCAATCCTAGTTGAATTTGGATTCTCTCCTTCCCTGAAAAGTGGCCGAAATTATGGAGGAAATCTCCTAGTAAAATTCGGTTATTTTGGATAAGGTTGAGATAAGATTCAAGCTTGAAAAACCTAGTGGAATTTTGATTCTCCCTTATCCTAAATGTGGCCGAATTTTTGGAGGGAAAATCTCCTAGGAAATTTCGGATTTTTTGGTTGATAAAGGGAGATAAAATTCTAGTTAAAATCTTGTTTAGATTTGGATTGGTTTTATCCTTAAAATACTGAATTTTATTGTTGGGATTTTCCCGTGGAAAAATTCAGATTTTATGGTTATGGATAAGGGAGAATATCTTTTTCTAATCCAATTCGAATTCAGAGAATCACCTCATATAGGTCTATAAATAGAGGTCTTGCCACTCCAGTTCTCTAAGACCACAGACTCTCAGGTGAGCAGGCTTATTGTTGCACAGCTCATCGCGACAATAAAGTTCTTTAGAGATCTGGGTGGTCGGAAGAAGACTAGCAGTGCTAGTATACCGATCGAGGTTCAGAGTGCCCACACACTCAGCCATTCGAGAATTTGAGAATAGTAGAGAAGGCTAGTTGGTTGAAGCCTCCGATCATTCTCCTCCTGCAAGATTGGCATCCTTGAGGTATGAGTTTTAATTGTTGTTGATTTCTTGTATATGGCATCATGAGATATTTAACGATCTAAAATTTTATTGTTCCGCTGCGCCACTCTGATACGTTTTACCGATTTATTTTCCTACAATTGGTATCAGAGCCATCTCATGACTATGCCATGTACATAAATTAGACAATTACTTAGTCTTTTTATTTATGTATGGATTTGATATTTAGAGAGTGGCATTCTAGGGTTCCTTTATGTTGTTATCATGGATTATGTATAAATTATGTGGTTATTTTAATTTTCTGAATTATTATAAGCATGCTTGTTTATACCGGTTATGGTTCCTTAGAATTTAGAAAAATTGTATCCAGGAATTTTTATGTAACCATGGGAGCAGTTTATTGACACTGTAATTTTCCCATGGATTTTAATTTTTGTCTCTTAGAATTTTTATGGTTAGAATTTTTGTATACCGGAAACGGTTTAGGAAATTTTATGTAATTATTCTTGGAGGAGATTGAAGATTGAAGACCGTAATTTATTTTTTCCCAAAAGTTAAATTTGATTTAAAGATTGAAATTTTGATTGTGTGGAAAATTTCAATTTAATTGAGATTCAAATTAATTTTTGGAGATCCTAATAGGTAAATTGGAATATGACACGAAAATCGAGACACGAC
This sequence comes from Antiaris toxicaria, assembly GCA_035233585.1. NCBI lineage: Eukaryota > Viridiplantae > Streptophyta > Magnoliopsida > Rosales > Moraceae > Antiaris > Antiaris toxicaria. The sequence goes on from CP141153.1 coordinate 52,720,390, forward strand.
CCCTCGGGATAGGCCGACGGGCCTTGGTGGGGCTGCAGCCCCTGCCTTCGGGCAGGATGGGGCTGCGGCAGCCCCTGCCCAGGCCAACATCACCCACGGCCGCAGCAAAGGGTGGCCATGGCCTGCCTAGGCTGGCCGCCTCTGGCTGCAGGTGCTGCCTGCAGTCTGCCGGCTGCTGCGCCCAGCCTGGGCGTGCAGCCTGGCGCTGCAGGTGTGACAACCGGGAAATTCAGACAATTCTCGGATGAAAATGTACAATTGTATGTATATAACAATTTGTACTATTTAAAGAGTGAAATAAATGTATATATATTGTTCAGAATATATGAAAATGTTCTAACAATACTGACGAGTAAGAATTCAGTGTTGGAAAAATTCACTGAGTTGAAACGGGTGAAACGGTGCCAAAACCGGCATTGAAAACCCTAACCGAGCAAATAAAAGACGGTAAACTTCCGGGATTGATTTTGATCAAACGGAAGCAGATTAAATTGATCCGACTGCACAGGAGACCTCAGGAACACGCCGGGACGATTTCAGGAAAATTTCGGCTCGAACCGGCATCGGTCAAAAAGTAGTCGAATTAATGTGAATAGTGAAAGTCAAAGTCAACTTTCACTTTTACATTTATGACATCATAATTCAAGGTTAATAAATTAAAGAATTATGGTGGTTGGTAGAATGGATGGCCAAGATTCATTTAACTTTTGATCTAAAGGCCAAGATTTGGCCAAAATTAACCCTTTTTAATTTTTGAAAATTATGGAAAGTAATGGCTTGAAAGGTGCCTAAATCCCATTGGCTAATGATCAAATTAATTGGTCTTTTAGTGGCATAAGTCGGCCACTTTTGGAGTGAAAGGCCGAAACCATTTTCATGCAAAACCAAAGAACAAAAAAATTTTCTAAGCTTTCTTCCATGGTGGTTACGTGAGCTACCAAGGAGAACCAAGATTTTCTTCAATTTTTCTTCACAAAAAAGAGTGGCAAAGTGTTCATTGAAGACAAAGGAAGCAATTGATTAAGGTAACTCCCTTTTTCACTCAAATTTTCATGGTTTTTTTTTTTCAATGAAATCCATGGGTGAATAGTGATTGGAAGATGGAAAATTTTTGGTTGTTTTTCATGGATTTGATGTTGGGTTTTGTTAAGGATGTATTAAGGAAGAAAACCATGCAAATTCATTAAAGAAAAACCAAATTTTGGTTGGTTTTTCAAAGGTAAATCCGTGGGTTACCTTAGGTAACCAATGAAAAAAAAAGTGTGTGGTTAATGGTTAACATGCTTTCTAAGTTTAAATTGTGAAGAATAAAGCTTGTATTTCATTATGGAAAAGCTTAAAAAAAAAATTTTTGGTGTGCATTTCATAAAGTGGCCGTGAGTTACAATGGGTTTGGAAGAAAAATTTTGTTGGTTTTATGTGGAAATTGGTTGATTGAAATCATGCAATTTAATGTGTAAATGGTGGCAATGTGATTGAAAGAATGAAACAAATATGTTGAGCATGATTTTCATTAATAAGGCCGTGGGTTCTAAGTGCATAAAAACCCTAGGAAATGTGGTTGAAAATGCATTGAAAATGGGCTTGAAAATGTGTTAAAAACGTGACATTTGAATGGCCTAAAGTGTGGTGAAAATTTGACAAAAATTTGGTTCGGTTTTGTTGTGAAAACCGAAACCAAATTAAGGGTAAATTTGTGAAAAAAATGTTGTAATGTGGGTGATAATGTGAAATTTGAAATTTGTGGGCTTTTATGTAAAAGTTTGGAAAACTTTTACATAAAATAGGCTTGTGGTATAGTACGTGGCAGGTACATTCGGTTCGAGGCGTACCTAACGCCGGAAGCCTTAAATTTACGCCGAAATGCTGCCGAAATTTCGAAAACGGCATTCGGGGTAAAATAGGAATTTAAAATAAAAGTTAGGGCCGGAACGGAAACCCGAGTCCCTAACGGAAAAATTGGATAAGGAAGAAATTTTATTTAAGGGGTGGGTCGTGAATAGTAACCCGTCCCCTTAAAAATAAAAAAAAATAAAAAAAAAAAAAACGCGTGTGAGATTTAAAAAAAAAAAAAAAAAAACCGACCCCGAGGGAGGGGCGTTTTTGGAAATAAAATAAAGGTCCGAGTCGGGAACGGAAAACCCGAGCCTCGGAGACCTAGGTCGGGAAAGTCTAGATGAACGTTTTAAATACTAGTGAAACGTCCATTTGAGGCTCCGAAACGATAGAAAATCGCTAAACCGACGTAAGGGTCGGAATAGTGCTTCCCGAGGGCCGGGAAAGTGAAAAATGGAAATAAAGTAAAAACAAACCCGATAATGATTAGAAAAGAATCAGAAAAGTTCCTGAGAGCCAAAAATGCAGTCTGGATCAATAAAATTCCGTCAGGGGCAAAACTGCAATTTTGCCAAAATGTTGGGGCAAAATCGTAATTTTGCAAAAGTTGGGGGAAAATGGTGAAAATAATAAATAAAACCTAAAAAGTTATAAATAGGTTTTATTTAAGCTTTTTAATGAAAAATAAAAGCTATAAATGGGAAAGAAATTAACAGACATAGTTTTGTCTGTAGGATCCCAAAATCGGCTTACAAGGAAGGCGATTCAAGATCCAAGAGAGAGAAAGAGAACAATCTGATAAGGTAAGTTCAGACATTTACCTGTCTGCAACATATAGCAATATTGTGCTAACTTTAATGTACTAACTATAAGTTAGGTACATATGTGCTACGGGCACTATGATAGAATAGAGAGAGAGACGAAATGTGCTACGGGCACTATAAGAATGGGACACATGGTTAATTGTGCTTCGGGCACTAGAGCGAGGTTTATGAAACTCACTCAACTAAAATTAAAATGTGAACCATTCCTAACCACGGGGCAATATGAAGTCACCGGGTTAGAATGTTAAAAAGTCGATAATGAAACCACTTTCTGGCGTACCAGCCTTCCGTACAGGGAGGTACTATTTTTGCCTTCGGGGCTATGAGATAAGGCTGTGGAGGTCAGCACTGATGTACCGCTCCCAGTCATATAAAATTTTGCCTTCGGGGCTATGAGACTAAGGCTGTGGAGGTCAGCACTAAGGTACCGCTCCCAGTCATGCACACTTAAATGGTACTGCCAACCTGAGCTCAAAACCAGAACGTAAATAAAGATAATGACCTAAAACTGAAACTATGCCATAATTGAGCATAAGACAGTTTAGTGAGAGCACTAACATCGCGGTAGATGTACTAGTGTGAGACAGTGTTGTGGTCAAACTTACTATTCACCATGAATAGTAGTCAAAGTACTATTCACGGATGAATAGTAGTCAACGGTACTATTCACGATGAATAGTACTATTCATTGAAATTTTATTTCTTGCATGTTTGAACTTACTGAGCCTGTAGCTCACCATTTTTGCTAATGTTGCAGGTAAGCGACCAGCTCAGTAGCTTGTTTGACTGGATGGCGTACGGGATGGCGCGTGTCAAATGGGATAACTGGGCGAGGGATATGGTACTGCCAGAGTCTTTCCGCTGAGCGTTAAAGTGAAGGGAAAAAGGGGGAAACAGTTCTTTTGTAATTATATATTTTACAAAAGTACTGTATTATTTATATTACTTTGTAGCTATCAACAAAGTAAATAGTGGAAAAAGATTTTATATGATGTTTAAAGAAAAAGAAAAAAAATTTTCCCAAAAACGTCATGATTTAAATAGAGGAGAGAGATAAGCCGGCGACCCATGAGAGTACAATCTATCGCAGTTAGCGATACAGCTCAACTGTAATAGCATTGTATGATCTCCACAAGGGGCGGGCCGCCACAGCAGGCTTGGCCTGCAGCCCGGCAAGGCTACACATAGGGGGCAGCCGTGGGCTGCCAGCCCCTTTGTGGCTAGTGGCTACCCACGGCGGTTGCCGCCTTTGGGGGCGGTGGTGCGACGGTTGAAAAATCGAAAAATTTTGATTTTTAAATTTGAGATTTAATTTTAAATCATGTTTAAAAATATGTAATTGAAAATTTGATATTTTTTGAAATTACATATTATTACACATGATGTTTAAATTTGTTTAAAATTTAAATTTGAAATTCGAATTTGGAATTTGAATTTGAAATTTAAATTTTTGGAGATTTAAATTTTAAATAATTTTTGGATGAGAAATAAATGGAGAGGCTACATAAAGATGGATATAAGAAGACGGAACAAAATTCAAGACCCAAAGAATGCTTTGGATGCAATTTTGTAATATTTATTTTCTTTGTTCTAGGATGGAACCATAACTTGGTTATTCTGTCAATTATGCATATTTGATAACATGTCATATAGGATAGGTGAGTGCCGCTCATACTATATTGATCATACATAATTTATCAAAACTTGTATGTTTTTCAAAATATTGAGTGGGAGAGGGTTTCAAACAAAACCCATGGCCTCCATTGTTGATCCATATGTGAAAGCATGGTAACGCCTCGCGTCAGTTTTGCCCTGACCACACCCCTCGGTAGGTGTTTACCGCCGCCGGTATACTAGATTGGATATCCTATGTGGAAAACGTGTTCGGGTACAATCCTATTCATGACCACCCCACGGTGGCTTGGTAGGACGTGGATCGTGCTACGTAAACAATGGTTATACACTCAAGACTCGTTTAGTTATTAACCTTCCCTAGAAGCTCTGTTAACTAAACTGGTGGCCAAATAAGCGGTTATTAATATATGTCTTAACCTTGGAGGATTTAAAGCAACATATATTAATTGGACGGGGTCCATGTTCCAGCTATTTGTTTCCATGACCACCCCTTGGTGGCTTGGGGCAATAGGTGCTGAGAATTACTGTTGCAATGCTACATGTTTTTCAAGTTTCATGTAGGAACATACTTGTATGTTTTATTTGCTAAATTATCTGTATATTTGCTTGGGCTTTGTAATGATGTCTAGCATAATTTATTTCAGTTCAAAATGTCACCGACACCCCTCATTTCAATACTTACTGAGAATAAACTGAATGGCGACAATTATAAAGATTGGAAAAGAAATCTATTAATAGTTCTCAACTGTGAGAGACACAAGTACGTACTGGACGAACCATGCCCACCAAGGCCAAAACCTGACACGCCGATTGAGGAGGTCCCGGTTGCCTATAATCGTTGGAGAGAATCCAATGAGATAGCTCGATGCTACATCCTTGCTAGCATGACGAGTGCTTTACAAAAGCAACATGAGACTTATCAAGTTACTGGGGAGATCAAGGAAAATCTGGAGGACATGTTCGGAGGCCAAGAAAAATTGGCTCGAGAGTCCGCTATCACCAGCATTATGAACTCTAAGCAAAAGGCGGGTACTCCGGTGAAGGACCATATGATCACTCTAATGGGATTCTTCACTGAGGTTGCCGAGAATGGTGCTGAGTTGGGCTACAACACCCAGATCGAGATGGTGTTCAAGACTCTGTCTAAAGATTTTGTGGGGTTTAAGGCCGCATGCAATCTGGCGACAGAGGAGTTAGGACTAACCGAGCTCATGAAGCAACTACAGGCTTATGAGCAGATGATCAGGGATGAGGATGTGGTCTGACCTAAAGGAGAGGCCAATTTGGCGGAATCTTCCAATCCCTCACGGAAGAGGAAGAGGAAGAGGCCAAATAAGAAGCAAGTGGCTTCTAGTTCTTCTAATCCTCCTGTCTCGGACGGGAAGAAGAAGAAGAAGAACAAGAAGCCGAAGGACCCTAAAAGTCCAAATGCTTCCATTGTGGGAAGGTAGGTCACTTCAAGAAGGCTTGCTGGGAATTCCTAGCCGCCAAGGGCAAGGAAGGTAAGGAACTTCATTACTTGGAAGCGTGTTTGGTGGAAGAATCGAAAGACACTTGGGTCATTGATTCGGGCGCCACTAATCATGTTTGTGTTTCTATGCAGGGGTTCGTGGAAACGAGAAGTCTACATGATAGGAGCCTCTCGTTGCGGACTGGAGATGGTAGCTTTGTGGTGGCTGAAGCAGTGAGAGATGTTTACCTTTATTTTGATCAATTTAGGTTTATTTTATTGAAAGACTGTTTTTATGTTCCTAATTTTAGGAGGAACCTTATATCGGTAGCTTGTTTAATAAAGGATTCTTATTCAGTTTCTTTTAGTAAAAGAGTTGATATTCGTAGAAATAAGTCTTTTATCTGTTCTGGATGGATGGATGGAAACCTATATTTGATCAAACCAAAGATGTACTCACTGCTTGACACTGAATTAATTGATAACTCTAAAAGGTTGAAAGTTTCTCACTCTAACAAGGCGTATCTTTGGCATTTAAGACTTGGTCATATTAATCAGGATAGGATTCAAAGATTGGTGAAAGACGGTCCTCTGGAATCTCTGGAGGAGGTACGACTTCCCCAATGTGAGTCTTGTCTAGAGGGTAAAATGACTAAGAGGTCTTTTGGAGCTAAGGGTACAATGGCTCAGGAGCTCTTAGAAATTGTACACACTGACGTATGTGGCCCCATGAACGTCACAGCATGAGGAGGGTTCAAGTATTATGTCTCTTTTATAGATGATTACTCGAGGTATGGATATGTGTATCTGATGCACCGCAAGAGCGAAATCTTTGACAATTTCAAAGAGTATCGTGCGGAAGTGGAAAAGCAATTAGATAAATCCATAAAGACACTTCGATCTGATCGAGGTGGCGAATACATCTCCGATGAATTTCTAGGACATCTTGTAGAGAACAGGATTTTATCCCAATTGATTGCACCTAGTACTCCACAACAGAATGGTATAGCCGAAAGGAGAAACAGGACCTTATTGGATATGGTACGGTCCATGATGAGTTATTCAACGCTGCCATTATCATTTTGGGGATATGCTTTACAAACGGCATGCTATATTCTGAACCAGGTTCCGAGCAAATCAATTCCCAGAACTTCGTATGAATTGTGGCATGGCAGGAAACCCTCCCTTGGACATATGAGAATATGGGGCTGCCCAGCAACATGTACTGGATGGGGATGCGAAAAAGTTAGAACCAAGATCAGAATTATGCATGTTTGTAGGGTATCCAAAAAGAACTAAAGGAGCTTTGTTCTATAACCCAAAGGAACAAAAAGTCATTGTCTCAACCCATGCGACATTCTTGGAAGAAAGTCACATGAATGACTTTAAGCCTCGAAGCAAAGTGGTGCTAGAGGAGTTATCGGGTGAAAGAACTGCTCCACAGATTTCGGTTTTGGACGCAAGTCCGAGTTCCAGTGAAAGACCTGCAGACGATCAACAATTTAGGGTGCCTCGTCGTAGTGGGAGGGTTTCTAAGAAACCTAATTTCTTCATGTATGATGCTGAGGTATACCAGGCCGAGGATCATGAGCATGAGGATGATCCGGTCACTTATGATGAAGCTGTAAATGATGTTGATTCTAAATCTTGGAAACAGGCTATGAACAATGAGATGGATTCTATGAAATCCAACTCTGTTTGGGAACTTGTAGATTTGCCGGATGGGATAATATAGGTAAATAAATCGGTAAAAACGTATCAGAGTGGCGCAACTGAACAATAAAAATTTTTAGATCGTTAAATATCTCATGATGCCATATACAATAAACCAACAACAATTAAAACTCATACCTCAAGGACGCCAATCTTGCAGGAGGAGAATGACCGGAGGCTTAAACCAACTAGCCTTCTCTACTATTCTCCAATTCTCGAATGGCTGAGTGTGTGGGCACTCTGAACCTCGATCGGTATGCTAGCACTGCTAGTCTTCTTCCGACCACCTAGATCTCTAAAGAACTTTATTGTCATGATGAGCTATGCAACAATAAGCCTGCTCACCTGAGAGTCTGTGGTCTGAGAGAACTAGAGTGGCAGGACCTCTATTTGTAGACCTGCATGAGGTGATTCTCTGAATTTGAATTGGATTAGGAAAAGATATTCCCCCTTATCCATATCAATAAAATCTGAATTTTCCATGGGAAATTTCCAACAATAAAATTCGGTTTATTTAGGATAAATCCAATCCAAATCTAAACAAGATTTTAACTAGAATTTTATCTCCCTTTTTCAACCAAAAAATATGAAATTTCCTAGGAGATTTTCCCTCCAAAAATTCGGCCACATTTAGGAGAAGGGAGAATCAAAATTCCACTAGGATTTTCAAGCTTGAATCTTATCTCAACCTTACCCAAAATAACCGAATTTTCCTAGGAGATTTCCTCCATAATTTCGGCCACTTTTCAGGGAAGGAGAGAATCCAAATTCAACTAGGATTAAAACTTGAATTTTTCCCTTGAACCTTATCCATAAAAACTGAAATTCCATTGAGGATTATCCTCAAAATTTCGTCCATAATTTGTTAGGATTTGGATTCAAAATTCAAGTAGGATTCTAACAAGATTATCCTCTCCAAATCCAACTCAAATTCAAATTTCAAACCATGTGGATTTTCCACAACAAATTCGAATCCTACTTGGACTGTGATTCAAAATTTGAATTTCAAATTTCAAATTCGAATTTCAAATTCAAATTTCAAATTTCAAATTTCAAATTTCAAATTCAAATTTCAAATTCAAATTTCAAATTCAAAATTCAAATTCAAAATTCAAAATTCAAATTTCAAAATTCAAATTTCAAAATCCACAAAACGGTTGTGTTTCAAATTCTTATTCTCATGGATAATTTTCTACAACTCCAATCCAATCACAAATAAAATCATGGCAACTTTATTTGGAGTTCGAATAATTGTGTACTCTATTATCCAAAACAAAATCTGAATCTAACCGGAGAAAATCTTGTCTACCATCCTAATCCTGTGTCATCACCATCCATGCATAATAAACTAGCCAATAGCATACACAAATCAATTTGCTAAACGTTAAGGAATTATGTGGAGCTAGTAGAGGGACTGATTGGACATATATAATCGGGCTCCCGCAAATCCATATGATCATCATTCTTTACCGGACAACTCAATCATATGATCACTAGTTTCAGAGTCACACCACTATAAACCTGAAACTGAACTCCCAGTTATATACCATATTACGTAAGCCTGTGACGAGCTACTATCCAATGACCTTGTCATATATGCAAAACCCTCATATGATATCCATGATCAGCCTTAGGTCAAAGTCCGTTTAATCCTACTGATCAGGCTATCTTAAAGTTCCATTATACTACCGAATTAAGAAAATGATTATTCACCATATGTGAATAAGAAGTCATCCGCCCAGCAGACGACCCAAGGCCTTGTCCATTTTCACATTCAGTATAATGCCTTTAAGAGGATACCTTTAACTCCTTAGAGTTATGATTCCGATATCTGCAAACAAACCCTTCATCGTATACAAGTCATGCACCCAACGAACCGGTCTATAAGCTTACTACCTCTGAGACGCTTTAGCCATTAGAACATCAAAGTACACAAGTCATATACATGAAGTAGTTCATTTACTCAGGATTAAGGTTATTCCACAATGAACGTCAAAAGCAGATTGATCCACTCATAGCGGACTACGTAGATCAATCACGCTTTAGTCCCGGTCTAATATGTCACCACCAAGTAACATATCTATGTCTCTACTTGGGAGTTTAGCTCTAGACAGTCAAGACAAATCATCCCCTCCAAGGCTTTAGACAACATAATAGTCTTAACATGAGTTAGATGCTCGGTCTAACCCCATAGACTACAGACCATAGTTTAGATCGCTAACTTTAGAACATTGTCTTCTCGCATACAAAAGTCCATTGCATGCAACATTCTAACAGTTTTAACACGAGCAGTCAGTGAGCCATATTTGCTTACATTTACTTTAACAAGTAAATAAGACAAGGACAGATAGCAATGTAATGAATAACCTCTATATATAATTTTATTATCCAGTTCAAAATGAATACATCAAAATGTCTCTAATGCTTAGGGCATTTCCTAACAATCTCCCACTTGCCCTAAGCCAGTAGATGTGCCATGTTACGCATCCACATCGCCTCTACATGCCTCTCAAAGCTTCTAGCCACCCAAGTCTTAGTAAAGGGATCGGCGATGTTGTCCTCGGACGCGATCTTACATACATCCACTTGTCCTGTCTCCATATGCCCTCTAATAATATGATATCTCCGATCGATGTGCTTGGTCCTCTTGTGGTGCCAAGATTCCCTTGTGTTGGCAATAGCCCCTGTATTATCACAGTAAAGTGTGATGGGCTTGTCAACACCCAGAATGACCTCAAGGTTTCTAAAGAACTTGCAGAGCCAAATCGCTTCTTTAGATGCCTCAGCCGCAGCCACATACTCAGCCTCCATAGTAGAGTCAGTGGTGCAACCCTGCTTCACGCTCCTCCACACAATGGCACCTCCTCTGAGTAAAAACACAGATCCAGATGTCGATTTCCTCGAATCCTTACAAGTTTGGAAGTCTGAGTCCATGTATCCTACGGGTGTTAGGTCCCCTCCAGAATACACCAGCATATAATCCCTCATTCTCTTAAGATACTTGAGTATATGCTTTACAGCTTGCTAGTGCTTGGTTCCAGGATTTGCTTGATATCGACTCACCATACCTACTGCAAAACATGTATCTGGTTGAGTGCAAAGCATAGCATATATAAGGCTACCCACAGTGGATGCATAAGGGACCTTACTCATACGCTCTCTTTCTTCCGATGTCTTGGGACAGTCATCCAATGAAAGAGTTAGACCGGCAATAGAAGGTTGTGAGCCTTTCTTTGCCTCTTGTATTGCATATTTGTCAATTATTTTATCTATGTATGAAGCTTGGGATAACGCTATCATTTTGTTCTTTCGATCTCTGAAGAGACGAATGCTTAGAACATAATTAGCTTCGCCCAAGTCCTTCATGTCAAACTGTTGGTGTAACCAAAGCTTGATCGATGATAAGTTCCCTACATCATTCCCAATGAGTAGTACATCATCGACATAGAGTATCAGAAAGACCACTTTTCCATCCTTAATACGTTTATACACACAAGGTTCATCAACGTTCTGCTCAAAACCAAATGTCTTAATCGCTTAATCAAACCTCTGGTTCCATGAGCGGGATGCTTGCTTTAATCCATAAATGGATCTAAGCAACTTGCAGACTTTCCTTTCTTGGCCTTTCGCTACAAAACCTTCGGGCTGTATCATATAGATACACTCTTTAAGATGGCCATTCAAGAATGCCGTCTTGACGTCCATTTGCCAGATCTCGTAATCGAGAGCCACAGCAATGGACAGAAGAATACGGATAGACTTCAGCATAGCAACAGGCGAAAAGGTTTCATCGTAATCGATTCCAGCCTTTTGCGTGTATCCCTTTGCAACCAGTCTAGCTTTGAAAGTTTCCACTCTCCCTTCCGCATCCTTCTTTCTTTTGTAGACCCATTTGCATCCAATGGGTTTTATCCCACTCGGCAAATCTACAAGTTTCCAAACTGAGTGGGATTTCATAAAATCCATCTGATTGTTCATTGCCTGTTTCCAAGATTTAGAATCAACATCATTTATAGCTTCATCATAGGTGACCGGATCATCCTCATGCTCATGAGCCTCGGCCTGGTATACCTCAGCATCATACATGAAGAAATTAGGTTTCTTAGAAACCCTCCCACTACGACGAGGCACCCTAAATTGTTGATCGTCTGCAAGTCTTTCACTGGAACTTGGACTTGCGTCCAAGACCGAAATCTGTGGAGCAGTTCTTTCACCCGATAACTCCTCTAGCACCACTTTGCTTCGAGGCTTAAAGTCATTCATGTAACTTTCCTCCAAGAATGTCGCATGGGTTGAGACAATGACTTTTTGTTCCTTCGGGTTATAGAATAGACCTCCTTTAGCTCCTTTTGGATACCCTACAAACATGCACAATTCTGATCTTGGTTCCAACTTTTTCGCATCCCCATCCAGTACATGTGCCGGGCAGCCCCATATTCTCATATGTCCAAGGGAGGGCTTCCTGTCACGCCACAATTCATACGGAGTTCTGGGAATTGATTTGGTCGGAACCTGGTTTAGAATATAGCACGCCATTTGTAAAGCATATACCCAAAATGATAATGGCAGCATTGAATAACTCATCATGGACCGTATCATATCCAATAAGGTCCTGTTTCTCCTTTTGGCTACACCATTCTGTTGTGGAGTACCAGGTGCATTCAATTGGGATAATATCCCGTTCTCTACAAGATGTCCTAGAAATTCATCAGAGAGGTATTCGCAACCTCGATCAGATCGAAGTGTCTTTATGGATTTATCCAATTGCTTTTCCACTTCCGCACGATACTCTTTGAACTTGTCAAGGTTTCGCTCTTACGGTGCATCAGATACACATATCCATACCTCGAGTAATCATCTATAAAACATAATACTCGAACCCTCCTCGTACTGTGACGTTCATGGGGCCACATACGTCAGTATGCACAATTTCTAATAGCTCTTGAGCCCTTGTACCCTTAACTCCAAAAGAGCTCTTAGTCATCTTACCCTCTAGACAAGACTCACATTGGGGAAGACGTACCTCCTCCAGAGATTCCAAAGGACCGTCTTTCACCAATCTTTGAATCCTATCTTGATTAATATGACCAAGTCTTAAATGCAAAAGATACGCCTTGTTAGAGTGAGAAACTTTCAACCTTTTAGAGTTATCTATTAATTCAGTGTCAAGCAGTGAGTACATCTTTGGTTTGATCAAATATAGGTTTCCATCCATCCATCCAGAACAGATAAAAGACTTATTTCTATGAATATCAACTCTTTTATTAAAAGAAACTGAATAAGAATCCTTTATTAAACAAGCTACCGATATAAGGTTCCTCCTAAAATTAGGAACATAAAAACAGTCTTTCAATAAAATAAACCTAAATTGATCAAAATAAAGGTAAACATCTCCCACTGCTTCAGCCACCACAAAGCTACCATCTCCAGTCCACAACGAGAGGTTCCTATCATGTAGACTTCTCGTTTCCACGAACCCCTGCATAGAAACACAAACATGATTAGTGGCGCCCGAATCAATGACCCAAGTGTCTTTCGATTATTCCACCAAACACGCTTCTAAGTAATGAAGTTCCTTACCTTCCTTACCCTTGGTGGTTAGGAATTCCCGGCAAGCCTTCTTGAAGTGGCCTACCTTCCCACAATGGAAGCATTTGGACTTTTTAGGGTCCTTTGGCTTCTTGTTCTTGTTCTTCTTCTTCCCGTCCGAGATAGGAGGATTAGAAGAACTAGAAGCCACTTGCTTCTTATTTGGCCTCTTCCTTTTCCGTAAGGGATTGGAAGATTCTGCCAAATTGGCCTCTCCTTTAGGTCGGACCACATCCTCATCCCTGATCATCCACTCATAAGCCTGTATTTGCTTCATGAGCTCGGTTAGTCCTAACTCCTTTGTCGCCAGATTGTATGCGGCCTTAAACCCCACAAAATCTTTAGACAGAGTCTTGAACACCATCTCGATCTGGGTGTTGTAGTCCAACTCAGCACCATTCTCGGTAGCCTCAGCGAAGAATCCCATTAGAGTGATCATATGGTCCTTCACCGGAGTACCCACCTTTTGCTTAGAGTTCATAATGCTGGTGATAGCGGACTCTCGAGCCAATTTTTCTTGGCCTCCGAACATGTCCTCCAGATTTTCCATGATCTCCCCAGCAACTTGATAAGTCTCATGCTGCTTTTGTAAAGCACTCGTCATGCTAGCAAGGATGTAGCATCGAGCTATCTCATTGGATTCTCTCCAACGATTATAGGCAACTGCGACCTCCTCAAGTGGTGTGTCAGGTTTGGGCCCAGGTGGGCATGGTTCATCCAGTACGAACTTGTGTCTCCCGCAGCTGAGAACTATTAATAGATTTCTTTTCCAATCTTTATAATTGTCGCCATTCAGTTTATTTTCAGTAAGTATTGAAATGAGGGGTGTCGGTGACATTTTGAACTGAAATAAAATTATACTAGACATCATTACAAAGCCCAAGCAAATATACAGATAATTTAGCAAATAAAACGTACAAGTATGTTCCTACATGAAACTTGAAAAACATGTAGCATTGCAACGGTAATTCTCAGCACCTATTGCCCCAAGTCACCGAGGGGTGGTCATGAAAACAAATAGCCGGAACATGGACCCCGTCCAATTAATATATGTTGCCTTAAATCCTCCAAGGTTAAGACATATATTAATAACCACTTATTTGGCCACCAGTTTAGTTAACAGAGCTTCTAGGGAAATTAATAACTAAACGAGTCTTGAGTGTATAACCATTGTTTACGTAGCCCGATCCACGTCCTACCAAGCCACCGAGGGGTGGTCATGAATAGGATCGTACCCGAACACGTTTTCCACATAGGAGATCCAATCTAGTATACCGGCGGCGGTAAACACCTACCGAGGGGTGTGGTCAGGGCAGAACTGACGCGAGGCATTACCATGCTTTCACATATGGATCAACAATGGAGGCCGTGGGTTTTGTTTGAAACCCTCTCCCACTCAATATTTTGAAAAACATGCAAGTTTTGATAAATTATGTATGTTCAATATAGTATGAGCGGCACTCACCTATCCTATATGATATGTTATCAAATATGCATATAAAACATCCATCAATACATATTTATACATCTATAACATATCACAGAAAAAATAATTGACAGAATAACCAAGCCATGGTTCCATCCTCGAACAAAGAAAATAAAGATGACAAAATTCCATCCAAAGCATTTTTTGGGTCTTGAATTTTGTTCCGTCTTCTTGTATCCATCTTTATGTAGCCTCTCCATTTATTTCTCATCCCAAAAATTATTTAAAATTTTAATCTCCAAAAATTTAAATTTCAAATTCAAATTCCAAATTCGAATTTCAAATTTAAATTTCAAAATTAAATTTTAAACAATTTTAAACATCATGTGTATAATATGTAATTTCAAAAAATATCGAATTTTCAATTACATATTTTTAAACATGATTTAAAATTAAATCTCAAATTTAAAAATCAAAATTTTCAATTTTTCAACCGTCGCACCACCGCCCCTGAAGGCGGCAGCCGCCGTGGGCAGCCACCGGCCCCAAAGGGGCTAGCAGCCCACGGCTGCCCCCTATGTGCAGCCTTGCCGGGCTGCAAGCCAAGCCTGCAGCGCCAGGCTGCACGCCTAGGCTGGGCGTAGCAGTCGGCAGGCTGCAGGCAGTGCCTGCAGCCAGAGGCTGCACGCCCAGGCTGCGGCCAGCCTTGGGCAGGCCACGGCCACCCTTGGCTGCAGGCCAAGCCTGCAGCCGTGGGTGGTGTTGGCCTGCACAGGGGCTACCGCAGCCCCATCTTGCCCGAGGGCAGGGGCTGCAGCCCCACCAAGGCCCGTCGGCCTATCCCGAGGGGTCGTGTCTCGATTTTCGTGCCATATTCTAACTTACCTATTAGGATCTCCAAAAATTAATTTGAATCCAATTAAATTGAAATTTTCCACACAATCAAAATTTCAACCTTTAAATCAAATTTAACTTCCGAGAGAAAATAAATTACGGTCTTCAATCTTCAATCTCCTCCAAGAATAATTACATAAAATTTCCTAAACCGTTTTCGGCGTACAAAAATTCTATAAAAATTCTAAGAGACAAAAAATAAAATCCATGGGTAAATTACAGTGTTAATAAACTGCTCCCATGGTTACATAAAAATTCCTAGATACAATTTTTCTAAATTCTAAGGAACCATAACCGATATAAACAAGCATGCTTATAATAATTCAAAAAATTAAAATAACCACATACTTTATACATAATCCATGATAACAACATAAAGGAACCCTAGAATGCCACTCTCTAAATATCAAATCCATACATAAATAAAAAGACTAAGTAATTGTCTAATTTATGTACATGGCATAGTCATGAGATGCCTCTAATACCAATTGTAGGTAAATAAATCGGTAAAAACGTATCAGAGTGGCGCAGCGGAACAATAAAAATTTTTAGATCGTTAAATATCTCATGATGCCATATACAATAAACCAACAACAATTAAAACTCATACCTTAAGGATGCCAATCTTGTAGGAGGAGAATGACCAGAGGCTTCTGTGACGGCCCGCCCCTCGTAGAGATCATACAATACTATTACAGTTGAGCTTTATCGCTAACTGCGATCGATTGTACTCTCATGGGTCGCCGGCTTATCTCTCTCTCTTTTTAAATCATGACGTTTTTTGGGGAAAATTTTTTTTTCTCTTTAAACATCATGTAAACATTTCCCACTATTTACTTTGTTGGCAAGTACAAAGTAATTTACATATTACAGTACTTTCGTAAATATATAATATTACAAAAGACTGTTTCCTTTTTTTTTTTTTCTTCCCTTTTTATCGCTCAGCGGAAAGACTCTGACAGGACCATATCCCTCGCCCAGTTATCCCATTTGACACGCGCCATCCCGTCCGCATCCAGTCAAATAAGCTACTGAGCTGGTCGCTTACCTGCAATATTAGCAAAAATGGTGAGCTACAGGCTCAGTAAGTTCAAACATGCAAAAAATAACATTTCTATGAATAGACTATTCATCATGAATAGTACCGTTGACCACTATTCATAGGTGAATAGTAACTTTGACCACTATTCATACGTGAATAGTAAGTTTGACCACAACACAGTGTCACAACAGTACATCTACCGCGATGATAGTACTCTCACTAAACTGTCTTATGTGCATAGTTTCAGTTTTAGGTAATTATCTTTCATTATATTCTGGTTTTGAGCTCAGGTTGGCAGTACCATTTAAGTGCGCATGACTGGGAGCGGTACATTAGTGCTAACCTCCACAGCCTTAATCTCATAGCCCCGAAGGCAAAATAGTACATGACTGGGAGCGGTACATCAGTGCTGACCTCCACAGCCTTAATCTCATAGCCCCGAAGGCAAAAGTACCTCCCTGTACGGAAGGCTGGTATGCCAGAAAGTGGTTTCATTACCGACTTTTTAAGTTCTAACCCGGTGACTTCACATTGTCCCGTGGTTAGGAATGGTTCACATTTTAATTTTTAGGGGAGTGAGTTTCATTAACCTTGCTCTAGTGCCCGAAGCACAATTAACAATGTGTCCATTCTCAATAGTGCCCGTAGCACATTACGTCTCTCTCTCTACTCTATAATAGTGCCCGTAGCACATATGTACCTAACTTATAGTTAGTACATCAAAGTTAGCAACAATAATGCTATATGTTGCAGACAGGTAAATGTCTGAACTTACCTTATCAGTCTCTTCTGTTTTTCCCTCTTGGATCTTTGATCGCCCTCCTCATAGGTCGATTTTTGGATCCTACAGACAAAACCTTATCTGTTAATTTCATTTCCGTTTATAGTTTTTATTTTTCATTTAAAAGCTTAAATAAAACCTATTTATAACTTTTTAGGCTTTATTTATCATTTTCCTCATTTTTCTCAACTTTTGCAAAATTACAATTATGCCCCTGTATTTTGACAAAATTACGATTTTACCCCTATATTTTGACAAAATTATAATTTTGCCCCTGACGGAAATTTTCTCGATCCAGACTGCATTTTTGGCTCTCAAGAACTTTTCTGACTCTTTTCTAATCATTACCGGGTTCATTTTTATTTTACTTCCACTTCTCACTTTCCCGACCCTCGGGAAGCACTATTCCGACCCTTACGTCGGTTTAGTGATTTTCTATCGTTTCGGAGCCTCAAATAGACGTTTCACTAGTATTTAAAACGTTCATCTAGACATTCCCGACCTAGGTCTCCGAGGCTCGGATTTTCCGTTCTCGACTCGGACCTTTATTTCATTTCCAAAAACGCCCCCCCCTCGGGGTCGGTTTTTTTTCAATTTCACTCACGTTTTTCATTTTCAAGGGGACGGGTTACTATTCACGAACCACCCCTTAGGTTTTCCTTATTAAATTTTCCGTTAGGGACTCGGGTTTCTGACTCGACCCTAAACTTTTATTTTAAATTCCCATTTTACCCCGAATGCCGTTTTCGAAATTTCGGTAGCATTTCGGCGTAATTTGAAGGCTTCCGGCGTTAGGTACGCCTCGAACCGTATGTACCTGCCACGTACTATACCACAAGCCTATTTTATGTAAAAGTTTTCCAAACTTTTACATAAAATAGGCTTGTGGTATAGTACGTGGCAGGTACATACGGTTCAAGGCTCACAAAATTCCAAATTCACATTTTCAACCCACATTACAAAATTTTTTTCTCAATTTTGTCCTTAGTTTTGGTCTCGGTTTTCACAACCAAACCGAACCAAAATTTCTCAAATTTTCACCACACTTTAGGCTATTCAATGTCACGTTTTTAACACATTTTTAAGCCCATTTTCAATGCATTTTCAACCAAATTCTTAGGGTTTTTATCCTTATATAACCCACGGCCATCTTTAGAAAACACATGCCAAATATTTTTGTTTCATTCTTTCAATCACAATTCCTTTATTTACATTGTAAAATGCATGACTTCAATCAATCAAACATCACATAAAACCATGCAAATTTTTCCACCAACCCTTGTTAACCCCACGGCCACATTAGGTAATTCACACCAACAATTTTTTTCAAGCTTTTCACAATGCAATTCAAGCTTTATTCTTCACAAAATTTAACTTGGAAGCAAGTTAACAATTAAACCACAAAATTTTCTCATTGTTTACTTAAGGTAACCCACGGATTTACCCTTGAAAAACCAACAAAATTTCAGTTTTTCTTTAAACCAATTGCATGGTTTTCTTCCTTATTACACCCTTAACAAAACCCAAGCATCAAACCATGGAAAAACAACCAAAAATTTTCCATCTTTTTCCCACTATTCACCCACGGTTTTCTTGAAGAAAAACCATGAAAAAGTTAAGTGCAAAGGGAGTTACCTTAATCAATTGCTTCCTTTGCCTTCAAGGAATGCTTTGGCACACTTTTTGTGAAGAAAAATTGAAGAGATATCTTGGTTTCTCTTTGGGTTGCTCACGTACACCATGGAAGAACACTTAGCATTTTTTTCTCTTGGTTTTTGGCATGAAAATGTGTCTCAGCCTCTTTGTCACTAAAGTTGCCGACTTAAGCAACCAAAAGCCAATTAATTTGTCCATTAACCAATAAGAATTAAACATCTTTCAACACCATTTCTTTCCATAATTTTCAAAAATTAAAATGATGTATTTTTGACGAAATCTTGGCCTTTAGATCAAAAAGAAACTAAATCATGGCCATTAATGCTACCAACCACCATTTTCTTTCCATTTATTAAATGGATTTATGATGTCATAAATGCTAAAGTAAAAGTTGACTTTGACTTTTACTATTCACATTAATTCGACTACTTTTTGACCGATACCGGTTCGAGCCGAAATTTTCCTGAAATCGTCCCGGCGTGTTCCTGAGGTCTCCTGTGCAGTCGGATCAATTTACACTGCTTCCATTTGATCAAAATTAATCCCGGAAGTTTTCCGTCTTTTATTGTCCCGGTTAGGGTTTTCAATGCCGGTTTTGGCACCGTTTCACCCGTTTCAACTCAGTGAATTTTTCCAACACTGAATTCTTACTCGTCAGTATTGTTAGAACATTTTCATATATTCTAAACAATATAAATTCATTTATTTCACTCTTTAAATAGTATAAATTGTTATATGCATACATTTGTACATTTTCATCCGAGAATTGCCTGAATTTCCCGGTTGTCACAGCTTCAACCAACTAGCCTTCTCTACTATTCTCCAATTCCTGAATGGCTGAGTGTGTGGGCACTCTGAACCTCGATCGGTATGCTAGCACTGCTAGTCTTCTTCCGACCACCCAGATCTCTAAAGAACTTTATTGTCACGATGAGCTGTGCAACAATAAGCCTGCTCACCTGAGAGTCTGTGGTCTGAGAGAACTGGAGTGGCACGACCTCTATTTATAGACCTGCGTGAGGTGATTCTCTGAATTTGAATTGGATTAGGAAAAGATATTCCCCCTTATCCATATCAATAAAATCTGAATTTTCCATGGGAAAATTCCAACAACAAAATTCAGTTTATTTAGGATAAATCCAATCCAAATCTAAACAAGATTTTAACTAGAATTTTATCTCCCTTTTTCAACCAAAAAATCTGAAATTTCCTAAGAGATTTTCCCTCCAAAAATTTGGCCACATTTAGGATAAGGGAGAATCAAAATTCCACTAGGATTTTCAAGCTTGAATCTTATCTCAACCTTATCCAAAATAACCGAATTTTCCTAGGAGATTTCCTCCATAATTTCGGCCACTTTTCAGGGAAGGAGAGAATCCAAATTCAACTAGGATTGAAACTTGAATTTTTCCCTTGAACCTTATCCACAAAAACTGAAATTCCATTGAGGATTATCCTCAAAATTTCCTCCATAATTTGTTAGGATTTGGATTCAAAATTCAAGTAGGATTCTAACAAGATTATCCTCTCCAAATCGAACTCAAATTCGAATTTCAAACCTTATGGATTTTCCACAACAAATTCGAATCCCACTGGGACTGTGATTCAAAATTTGAATTTCAAATTCAAATTCATTTCAAATTTCAAATTCAAAAAATTTCAAATTCGAATTTCAAATTCAAATTTCAAATTCAAATTTCAAATTTCAAAATTCAAAATTCAAATTTCAAATTTCAAAATTTAAATTTCAAAATCCACAAAACGGTTGTGTTTCAAATTCTTGTTCTCATGGATAATTTTCTACAACTCCAATCCAATCTCAAATAAAATCATGGCAACTTTATTTGGAGTTCAAATAATTGTGTACTCTATTATCCAAAACAAAATCTGAATCTGTGGCGGCCTGCCCCTCGTAGAGATCATACAATACTATTACAGTTAAGCTTTATCGCTAACTGCGATAGATTGTACTCTCATGGGTCGCCGGCTAATCTCTCTCTCAGTAAAACATGAAGTTTTTGGGGAAAATTTTTTTTTTCTTTAAACATGATGTAAAACATTTCCCACTATTTACTTTGTTGGCACGTACAAAATAATTTACATATTACAGTACTTTCGTTAAATATATACTATTACAAAAGCTGTTTCTTTTTCCCTTCTCTTTTATCGCTCAGTGGAAAGACTCTGGCAGGACCATATCCCTCGCCCATTTATCCGATTTGACACACGCTATCCCGTCCACCATCCAGTCAAACAAGCTACTGAGCTGGTCGCTTACCTGCAACATAAGCAAAAATGGTGAGCTACAGGCTCAGTAAGTTTAAACATGCAAGAAATAAAATTTCTATGAATAGTATTATTCATCGTGAATAGTATTATTGACTACTATTCATACATGAATAGTACTTTGATCACTATTTATACATGAATAGTAACTTTGACCACAACACAGTGTCACAACAGTACATCTACCGCGATGTTAGTACCCTCACGAAACTGTCTTATGCTCAATTATGGCATAGTTTCAGTTTTAGGTAATTATCTTTGCTTATGTTCTGGTTTTGAGCTCAGGTTGGCAGTACCATTTAAGTGCGCATGATTGGGAGCGGTACATTAGTGCTGACCTCCACAGCCTTAATCTTATAGCCCCTAAGGCAAAAGTACCTCCCTGTACAGAGGCTAGTACGCCAGAAAGTGGTTTCATTACCGACTTTTTAAAATTCTAACCCGGTGACTTCACATTGTCCCGTGGTTAGGAATGGTTCACATTTTAATTTTAGGTGAGTGCGTTCTAGTGCCCGAAGTACAATTAACAATGTGTCCATTCTCAATAGTGCCCGTAGCATATTACGTCTCTCTCTCTATTCTATAATAGTGCCCGTAGCACATATGTACCTAACTTATAGTTAGTACATCAAAGTTAGCAATAATAATGCTACATGTTGCAGACAGGTAAATGTCTGAACTTACCTTATCGGTCTCTTCCCTTTTTCTCTCTTGGATCTTTGATCGCCCTCCTTGTAGGTCGATTTTTGGATCCTACAGACAAAACCTTGTCTGTTAATTTCATTTCCATTTATAGCTTTTATTTTTCATTAAAAAGCTTAAATAAAACCTATTTATGAATTTTTAGGCTTTATTTATCATTTTCCCCATTTTTCTCAACTTTTACAAAATTATGATTTTGCCCCTATATTTTGGCAAAATTGCAATTTTGCCCCTGACAGAATTTTCTCGATCCAGACTGCATTTTTGGCTCTCAGGAACTTTTCTGACTCTTTTCTAATCATTACAGGGTTCGTTCCTATTTTATTTTCACTTTTCACTTTCCCGACCCTCGGGAAGCACTATTCCGACCCTTACGTCGGTTTAGTGATTTTCTATCGTTTCGGAGCCTCAAATGGACGTTTCACTAGTATTTAAAACGTTCATCTAGACATTCCCGATCTAGGTCTCCGAGGCTCGGATTTCCCGTTCCCGACTCGGACCTTTATTTCATTTCCAAAAACACCCCCCCCTTGGGGTCGGTTTTTCAGTTTCACTCCCGTTTTACATTTTCAAGGGGACGGGCTACTATTCATGAACCACCCCTTAGGTTCCCTTATTCAATTTTTCCGTTAGGGACTCGGGTTTTCGACCCGACCCTAAACTTTTATTTTTAATTCCCATTTTACCCCAAATGCTGTTTTCGAAATTTTGGCAGCATTTCGGCGTAATTTTAAGGCTACCGGCGTTAGGTACGCCTCGAACCATATGTACCTGCCACGTACTATACCACAAGCCTATTTTATGTAAAAGTTTTCCAAACTTTTACATAAAAGCTCACAATATTCATTTCTCATTTTAAACCACATTACACAAATTTTTTTCAATTTTGCCCTTAGTTTTTGGCCATGGTTTTGACAATCAAAACCTAACCAAAACTTCTCAAATTTTCCACCAATTTTTAGGCTATTTCAATGTCATTTTCTAACACATTTTCAAACCAATTTCATTGCATTTTTCAACACAATTCCTAGGGTTTTTGTCCACACATAATCCACGGCCACACTAAGGGAAACATACCCCAAATTTTCTTTTCTTGCTTTCAATCACAATTCCATCATTTACATTATAAAATGCATGATTTTAAATCATGCAAACATCAACAAAACCATGTAAAATTTTCCACCAAACCCTAATTAACCCACGGCCATTATAGGGTAAGTTCACACCACATTTTTTTTTCAAGCTTTCCATAATGTAAATCATGCTTTATACTTAACCAAAATGTAATTTAAAGCATGTTAACACTTAAACCATAAAAATTTCCCATTGATTGCTCTTGGTAACCCACGGTTTTACCCTTGGAAAACCAACCAAAATTTGGTTTTTCTTTAAACCAAATACATGGTTTTCTTCCTAATTACACCCTTAACAAAACCCAAGCACCAAATAAATGAAAACAACCAAAAATTTTTCCATCTTTTCCACTATTCATCACAAGGATTTCTTGAAGAAAAATCAAGAAAAAAATTCAATCCAAAGAGAGTTACCTTGTTGACTTGCTTCCTTAGGCTTCAATGGAAGGTTTGACACCAATTTTGTGAAGAAAGATTGAAGAAATAACTTGGTTCTCTCTTGGTGGCTCACGTACTTTTCATGGGAAACACTTAGAAAAATTTTGTTATGGTTTTGGCTTGAAATTTTGTTTCGGCCACTTTGCTTAAAATGTTGCCGACTTAAGCAACCAAAAAGCCAATTAATTTGGCTTTCCACCAATCAAAAATCAACACATTTCAAGCTAATTCTTTCCATATTTTCCAAAAATTAAAATGGTGAATTTTTGGCCAAATCTTGGCCTTTAGATCAATAAGCAACTAAATCATGGCCATTAATTCTACCAACCACCATTTTCCTTCCATTTATTAAATGGATTTATGATGTCATAAATGCAAAAGCATATGTTGACTTTGACTTTTACTATTCACATTAATTCGACTAATTTTTGACCGATACCGGTTCGAGCCGAAATTTTCCTGAAATCGTCCCGTCGTGTTCCTGAGGTCTCCTGTGCAGCCGGATCTATTTAAACTGCTTCCGTTTGATCAAAATTAATCCCGAAAGTTTTGCGTCTTTTATTGTCCCGGTTAGGGTTTTCAATGCCGTTTTTGGCACCGTTTCACCCGTTTCAACTCAGTGAATTTTTCCAACACTGAATTTTTTACTCGTCAGTATTGTTACAACATTTTCATATATTCTAAACAATATAAATACATATATTTCACTCTTTAAATAGTACAAATTGTTATATACATACATTTGTACATTTTCTTCTGAGAATTGCCTAAATTTCCCGGTTGTCACATTCACCCCTCCTTATAAAATTTTCGTCCTCGAAAATTAGAACAAGTAGGGGTATAATCTCCTCATCTCGTCTTCTCGTTCCCACATAGCTTCTTCAATGTTGTGAATTTTCCATAAAATCTTCACTAGTGGGATTGTCTTATTCCTCGGTACTTTCTCTTCACGAGCCAATACTCGAATAGGTTGTTCCTCGTATGTCAAATCCTCGTGGATTTGAACAGGTTCATGCTTCAACACATGGGACGGATCTGGTATATACTTTCTCAGCATCGACACATGAAATACATTATGCACTGCCGACAATTCAGGAGGTAACGCTAATCTGTAAGCGACCCTTTCAATGCGTTTGATAATTTCATAAGGTCCAATATATCTTGGACTTAGTTTCCCTTTCTTATCGAAACGCATAATCCCCTTCATAGGCGATACCTTGAGAAACACGAAGTCTCCTTCATCAAACTCTAAGGATCTTCGCCTTTTGTCCGCATAACTCTTTTGTCGGCTTTGCGCAATTTTCATTTGACGCTGAATTCTAGCAACTGCATCGGAAGTCTCTTTTATGAAGTCCGTCTTATGCAACTGCTTCTCTAGCAAATCATACCAGTGTAATGGTGATCTACACTTCCGTCCATACAAGGCCTCGTAAGGTGCCATGCCTATAGAAGCTTGGTAATTATTATTGGACGAGAATTCAATTAATGATGACTTCTCGTTCCAATTTCCTGTAAAATCCATTACACAAGCTCGAAACATGTCCTCTAACGTCTGGATGGTCCGCTCCGACTGTACGTCTGTTTGCGGATGAAAAGCCGTACTGAGTCTCAATTCAGTACCCATGGCCTCTTGCACACACTTCCAGAAATTTGAAGTGAACAGTGCATCTTGATCTGATACAATGGATTTTGGTACTCCATGTAGTATGACGACATGAGTTACGTATAACTGAGCAAACTTTTCCAACGAAAAGGTCATCTTGACAGCTATAAACCAGGCCGTCTTGGTCAGTCTGTCCACAATAACCCAGATGGCATCATAACCTTCTCGGGTTTTTGGGAGTCCTACTACAAAATCCATCGTAATGTGTTCCCATTTCCATTCAAGAATCTCCAGAGGTTCCAATCTTCCTGCTGGATGTTTATGTTCCGCTTTGATTCTCTGACAGGTCATGCATCTGCTCACGAATTTCGCTATATCATTCTTCATCCCTTTCCACCAGAACTGTAACTTCAAGTCCTGATACATCTTGCTAGCTCTGGGATGAACCGAATAGGGTGTCTCGTGGGCTTCTGACATGATCTATCTTCTAAGTTCCTCATCAGCTGGAACATTAATTCTTCCTTGATAAAGGATCATTGCATCCTTGGAAATTCCTTCCTGAGAACTTGTCATTGTTGGGTCTCGTCTTTGAGCTTCCTTTATATCCTCAAACAACGATGATTCCACTTGGAGTGCAGCTAGTCTTCCAGATATCAGCTCCAAGTTCAAAGAATTTATCTCTTGCTGCAATGGCTTCGGAAGCCTTTTTATCGGTAGCTGGTGCGATATGGTAGACTTTCTACTTAAAGCATCCGCTACACGGTTGGCCTTTCCTAGATGGTATAGGATTTCACAATCATAATCCTTCACCAGTTCCAACCATCTTCTTTGTCGCATATTGAGCTCCTTTTGCGTGAAGAAATACTTCAGGCTTTGGTGATCAGTGAAAATCTGACACTGAGCTCCATAAAGATAGTGTCGCCAAATTTTAAGTGCGAACACTACTGCAGCAAGTTCAAGGTCATGCGTAGGGTAATTCCTTTCATGCTCCTTTAATTGACGAGAAGTATAGGCAATCACCTTGCTGCCTTGCATTAGGACTGCTCCCAATCCTACTTTGGATGCATCACTGTAGATTACAAACTTCTCCCCTTCAATGGGAAGCGTAAGGATTGGTGTGCTTGTCAGCCGTCTCTTTAACTCCTGGAAGCTTCTTTCGCATTCCATAGTCCACTCATACTTCCTTTCCTTGCGTGTAAGAGCAATAAGAGGTGCAGCTAAACGCGTAAATCCCTCTACAAATCGTCGATAATAACCAGCTAACCCCAAGAAACTATGTATATCCGTCACATTCTTGGGTGCAGGCCACTAGTTAATTACATCTACTTTCGTCAGATCTACAGCAATACCTTCCTGGGATACAACATGTCCGAGGAAATGTACTTTATCTAGCCAAAACTCACATTTTGAGAATTTGGCAAACAGTTGATGCTTCCTTATCGTATTCAGCATGATCCTCAGATGCTCCTGGTGCTCCTCATGAGTCTTTGAGTATATAAGAATGTCATCAATGAATACAATGACAAACTTATCCAAATACTCTTTAAAGATTCTGTTCATTAAATCCATGAACGTTGCTGGCGCATTTGTTAATCCAAATGGCATTACAAGAAACTCGTAGTGACCATAATGAGTCCTAAACGCCGTCTTAGGAATATCACTTTCTTTAATTCTCAACTGGGGATATCCTGATCGTAAGTAGATCTTGGAAAATACCGCTGCGCCTTTTAACTGGTCGAATAAGTCATCAATTCTAGGTAACAGATACCTATTCTTGATTGTAACCTTATTCAACTCTCGGTAATCAATGCACAAACGGAATGTTCCATCCTTTTTCTTGACGAATAACACAGGTGCACCCCACGGAGAATAACTCGGTCTGATGAATCCTTTTTCCAAAAGCTCCTTTAATTGTACCTACAACTCCTTTAACTCCACTGGAGCCATGCGGTACGGTGCTTTGGAAATAGGTAACGTTCCAGGCATCAACTCATTTTCGAACGAGATTTCTCTTTCTGGAGGTATCCCTGGTAATTCTTCCGGAAATACGTCAAGAAATTCATTAACCATAGGAACGTCTTCAGGTTGAAGCTTCTGTTCCTCTGTAGTGTCCACCACATATGCCAGATATCCCATACAACCACTGGCTATCAGCTTGCTTGCTCTCAGCGAACTGATCATCATCTTCCCGGGTTTTCGAGAAGTATCGACATATTCGAAACTCTCTTCTTCCTCGGGTTGGAGTACTATCTTTCGATTCCGGCAGTCGATCGTCGCTTGGTATTTCCCTAGGAAATCCATGCCTAGAATCACATCGTAATCCGTGATCTTCATTACGATCAACTCCGCATATAGTTCCCTATTTACCACATATACGGGTACATGAGGTAGCCAGTAATTGGACAACAATACTTCCCCAGAGGGTAAAGCTTTCTTAAATACTCTTCCCATATAATCCTTAGGAAGTCCTATCTTGTCAGTAAATTCATAGGAAACAAAAGAATGCATAGCACCAGAATCGAATAGTACAGAGGCTACATGACTAGCGACAGGAAGCTGACCTGTCACCATATTCGATGTTCCTGCCTCTGCATCCTCCTTGCTGTAGGCCATCACACGGGCATCAGCATGTGGTACACACTCCTGGCGTTGCGGCCTTACTGGGGACTCTTCAACTCTGGCTTGAAGGGAATGTGCTTGTGGGCGTGTCTGGTGCGGTTGGGAAGTGCCTTGTCCACTCTGCCTATTGTTTGGACAGTTCCTGGCGTAATGGCCTTCCTTTCCACGTTCATAGCAAACAAGTGGCCCAAATCTGCATTGTCCAGAATGTCTCTTCCCGCATGTAGGACAATTTTGCACATTGGTTTCTGCATTTCCAGCTGTCCTTCGCTGCTGATTTCTATTATTTCCCTGGCGATTCCCAGAAAAATTGCCTTTTCTCTTGTTTTGCTGGGATCCTTGATTATTGCCCTGGCTTGGTTTAGCATTCTGATTAGGCTTGCTCGATTAACCAACTTGTGTAGACTTCACCAAAGCCCTCTCCTTCTTCTTGGCCTCCCAGTGCTTTTCTCTTTCCTCTTTCTGTCGAGCTACGTGAAACTCAGCTTTAATGGCCTGACTAACACAGTCTGCTACAGAAGTATGCGGTACTTGTCCAGTGTCTACTAATGCAGTAATTTCTAGCCTGAACATCCCGATCATTTTCTGTATCTTCTCCCTCTAGTAGGGACTACATAAGGGCATAAATGAGATAACTGGTCGAATTTTCAACAAACTTTGCTCACCAACATATTTCCTTGCGTCAGTTCTGAGAACTCTTTCTGTTTTTGTCTCAGAGATGCAGGGTCATAATATTTCTGGCTAAATTCTTCCAGAAATTCCGCCCAACTCATGGTAGACACATTTCTTCTCATTCGACAGTGTCCCACCAAAAACGAGCATATTTTCTCAACACAAAGGATGCACATGCAACCTTCTCCCAGTCAGTTAGGTTCATGAATTCCATGATCACTTGCAATGATGACAACCAGTCTTCAGCCTCTAGAGGATTAGTAGAACCTTCAAATTCTGGCGGTCTCATATGCCTGAATCTTTCATAGAGGGGTTCCAGATTTAATACCGGTGGCGGTTCAGGAACTCTCTCATTTACAGTAGCTGGAGGGATAACCGGATCTACCTTAGCTTCTTGTTCTACTTGGGTACCCTCAGAGCCTTGTCTCTGTTCTAACTCCTCTACCCGTCGTCTCAGATTAGCATTTTCCATAACCACATTCGTAAGATTATATAAATTTATGAAATTCAGGGCAATGTAAAGCCACATCATCGCAACACATCATCGTACAACATATAATCATTTTGATATTTCAGTCATAGCAAAACGTTTATATATCGTACATAATCATCACCAGTCATATATACATCAGCCATCATATACATCTTGACCACAAGTCTATACAAAAAAGCTTTTCTCTCTAAGCTACTTATGTACATGTATACATCTACTGGTCACACATCTCCTGTGTCTGGGACTAGAGGATATTCTTCTGGATCCTCGTCGTCATCTAGATCATCTGAATCGTCACCACCCCTAGGCAATGCTCCTTGTCCTGAGTCATCACCTCCTCGTGGTCTAGACGGTCCAGCCTCATGATCATTCATCATTCTTCTCGGCCCAAAGATGCGTGCGAACATCTCATCTTGACCCAGTGTCTCTCGTCGACTCTGCATCAGATGCTCAATCAAAATCTCTTTCTCGATCGTCCTGATCGTCACCACAAACTCTTGGAGCGTAGGAGGAAATAGCTTAATCACCCTCTGTCTCAACTCCATGGGTAAACCTCTCCAAAACAGCTCACAACAGTTCGCTTCAGTGAGGTTGGGCAACGGACATCTCCTCCTAATGGTCTCCTCAAATCGTACTGTGTAAGACATAACTGTCTCACCAGACAACATGACCATCCTCTCAGTCTGGAGAATATAATCCCTAACCTCATCAAATCCAGGGTACATAGGTGTATCGGCCGCTCGTCTCTCTGGAGGTGCTGGAGTAGGTGCCGGATCCCTAGGCAGAAACTGATCAGCCAATCACTGACAGAACTCAGCCCAACTGAATCCTAATAAAATCTCCTGGTCACAATACTCCCAGAATACTCGAGCGTCTCCCTGAAACATACTGATGGCCAACTGGATCCACATATCTCGATCGATGTCGCATATCACCATAATCCTCTCTATGGCATAGAGCCAGTCCTTCGCCTCCATCGACTGTCGTCCACCGTCAAACATAGGAGGACTACTAGCTCGAAATGCCTGTACTGCCCGAGCCGAAACTCTCACCCTAATATGTTGGCGTCTACCAACAACTGGAATGTCTACTACTACTGGTGGATGAACTACTGGTCGTGGCTGTACAACGTCTACTGGCACTGGTGCTGGTGCTGGTACTGGTAGTGGAGGTCTCTCGGGCACCGGGGGTCTGATTACCGGTCGTTGGGCAATAGACGGCCTCACAACAGGTCTCGTCCATACCCGTAATACCCCTCTTGGTCGTGGTAGCGGTGGTCTCACATAAGGAGGTCTGGTCATCTTGCTACTTGTAAGGTAATTATTTTCACATAAGAAAATAATTAACTAAACTTAAGTAAACTACTTACTTGGATAGCGGTGCAGGATGCGCGAAGTGTCAAATCAGGATATGGTCAATTCTGCTCTGATATACCAACTGTGACGGCAGTTGGTAATCCAAATTAAACCAACCGTAATTCCGCTCTGATACCAACTGTGGCAGCAGTTGGTATTATAAACTAAACCAATCGCAAACCTTGCTCTAATACCAACTGTGACAGCAGTTGGTATTCTAGACTACACCAACCGTAAACCCGCTCTAATACCAACTGTGGCAGCAGTTGGTATTCTAAACTACACCAACCGTAAACCCGCTCTAATACCAACTGTGACGCCCCGCCCCTCGTAGAGATCATACAATACTATTACAGTTAAGCTTTATCGCTAACTGCGATAGATTATACTCTTATGGGTTGCCGGCTAATCTCTCTCTCAGTAAAACATGACGTTTTTGGGGAAATTTTTTTTTTTCTTTAAACATCATGTAAAACATTTCCCACTATTTACTTTGTTGGCACGTACAAAGTAATTTACATATTACAGTACTTTCGTAAAATATATACTATTACAAAAGACTGTTTCTTTTTCCCTTCTTTTTTATCGCTCAGCGGAAAGACTCTGGCAGGACCATATCCCTCGCCCATTTATCCAGTTTGACACACGCTATCCCGTCCACCATCCAGTCAAACAAGCTACTGAGCTGGTCGCTTACCTGCAACATAAGCAAAAATGGTGAGCTACAGGCTCAGTAAGTTCAAACATGCAAGAAATAAAATTTCTATGAATAGACTATTCATCGTGAATAGTACCGTTGACTACTATTCATACGTGAATAGTACTTTTGATCACTATTCATACGTGAATAGTAACTTTGACCCCAACACAGTGTCACAACAGTACATCTACCGCGATGTTAGTACCCTCACGAAACTGTCTTATGCTCAATTATGGCATAGTTTCAGTTTTAGGTAATTATCTTTGCTTATGTTCTGGTTTTGAGCTCAGGTTGGCAGTACCATTTAAGTGCGCATGACTGGGAGTGGTACATTAGTGCTGACCTCCACAGCCTTAATCTCATAGCCCGAAGGCAAAAGTACCTCCCTGTACGGAAGGCTGGTATGCCAGAAAGTGGTTTCATTACCGACTTTTTAAAATTCTAACCCGGTGACTTCACATTGTCCCGTGGTTAGGAATGGTTCACATTTTAATTTTAGGTGAGTGCGTTCTAGTGCCCGAAGCACAATTAACAATGTGTCCATTCTCAATAGTGCCCGTAGCACATTACGTCTCTCTCTCTATTCTATAATAGTGCCCGTAGCACATATGTACCTAACTTATAGTTAGTACATCAAAGTTAGCAATAATAATGCTACATGTTGCAGACAGGTAAATGTCTGAACTTACCTTATCGGTCTCTTCCCTTTTTCTCTCTTGGATCTTTGATCGCCCTCCTTGTAGGTCGATTTTTGGATCCTACAGACAAAACCTTGTCTGTTAATTTCATTTCCATTTATAGCTTTTATTTTTCATTAAAAAGCTTAAATAAAACCTATTTATGAATTTTTAGGCTTTATTTATCATTTTCTCCATTTTTCTCAACTTTTACAAAATTATGATTTTGCCCCTATATTTTGGCAAAATTACAATTTTGCCCCTGATAGAATTTTCTCGATCCAGACTG
This sequence comes from Antiaris toxicaria, assembly GCA_035233585.1. Taxonomy (NCBI): domain Eukaryota; kingdom Viridiplantae; phylum Streptophyta; class Magnoliopsida; order Rosales; family Moraceae; genus Antiaris; species Antiaris toxicaria. The sequence continues at coordinate 52,752,203 of CP141153.1, forward strand.
CATTTTTGGCTCTCAGGAACTTTTCTGACTCTTTTCTAATCATTACCGGGTTCGTTTCTATTTTATTTTCACTTTTTACTTTCCCGACCCTCGGGAAGCACTATTCCGACCCTTACGTCGGTTTAGTGATTTTCTATCGTTTCGGAGCCTTAAATGGACGTTTTACTAGTATTTAAAACGTTCATCTAGACATTCCCGATCTAGGTCTCCAAGGCTCGGATTTCCCGTTCCCGACTTGGACCTTTATTTCATTTCCAAAAACGCCCCCCCTCGGGGTCGGTTTTTCAGTTTCACTCCCGTTTTACATTTTTAAGGGGACGGGTTACTATTCACAAACCACCCCTTAGGTTCCCTTATTCAATTTTTCCGTTAGGGACTCGGGTTTCCGACCCAACCCTAAACTTTTATTTTTAATTCCCATTTTATCCCAAATGTTGTTTTCGAAATTTCGGCAGCATTTCGGCGTAATTTTAAGGCTACCGGCGTTAGGTACGCCTCGAACCATATGTACCTGCCACGTACTATACCACAAGCCTATTTTATATAAAATTTTTCCAAACTTTTACATAAAAGCTCACAAAATTCATTTCTCATTTTAAACCACATTACACAAATTTTTTTCAATTTTGCCCTTAGTTTTTGGCCACGGTTTTGACAATCAAAACCTAACCAAAACTTCTCAAATTTTCCACCAATTTTTAGGCTATTTCAATGTCATTTTCTAACACATTTTCAAGCCAATTTCATTGCATTTTTCAACACAATTCCTAGGGTTTTTATCCACACATAATCCACGGCCACACTAAGGGAAACATACCCCAAATTTTCTTTTCTTGCTTTCAATCACAATTCCATCATTTACATTACAAAATGCATGATTTTAAATTATCCAAACATCAACAAAATCATGCAAAATTTTCCACCAAACCCTAATTAACCCACGGCCATTATAGGGTAAGTTCACACCACATTTTTTTTTCAAGCTTTCCATAATGCAAATCATGCTTTATACTTAACCAAAATGTAATTTAAAGCATGTTAACACTTAAACCATAAAAATTTCCCATTGATTGCTCTTGGTAACCCACGGTTTTACCCTTGGAAAACCAACCAAAATTAGGTTTTTCTTTAAACCAAATACATGGTTTTCTTCCTAATTACACCCTTAACAAAACCCAAGCACCAAATAAATGAAAACAACCAAAAATTTTTCCATCTTTTCCACTATTCATCACACGGATTTCTTGAAGAAAAATCAAGAAAAAATTCAATCCAAAGAGAGTTACCTTGTTGACTTGCTTCCTTAGGCTTCAATGAAAGGTTTGACACAATTTTGTGAAGAAAGATTGAAGAAATAACTTGGTTCTCTCTTGGTGGCTCACGTACTTTTCATGGGAAACACTTAGAAAAATTTTGTTATGGTTTTGGCTTGAAATTTTGTTTCGGCCACTTTGCTTAAAATGTTGTCGACTTAAGCAACCAAAAAGCCAATTAATTTGGCTTTCCACCAATCAAAAATCAACACATTTCAAGCTAACTCTTTCCATATTTTCCAAAAATTAAAATGGTGAATTTTTGGCCAAATCTTGGCCTTTAGATCAAAAAGTAACTAAATCATAGCCATTAATTCTACCAACCACCATTTTCCTTCCATTTATTAAATGGATTTATGATGTCATAAATGCAAAAGCATATGTTGACTTTGACTTTTACTATTCACATTAATTCGACTACTTTTTGACCGATACCGGTTCGAGCCGAAATTTTCCTGAAATCGTCCCGGCGTGTTCCTGAGGTCTCCTGTGCATTCGGATCAATTTAAACTGCTTCCGTTTGATCAAAATTAATCCCGGAAGTTTTGTGTCTTTTATTGTCCCGGTTAGGGTTTTCAATGCCGTTTTTGGCACCGTTTCACCCGTTTCAACTCAGTGAATTTTTCCAACACTGAATTTTTTACTCGTCAGTATTGTTACAACATTTTCATATATTCTAAGTAATATAAATACATTTATTTCACTCTTAAATTGTACAAATTGTTATATACATACATTTGTACAGTTTCTTCCGAGAATTGCCTAAATTTCCCGGTTGTCACAGAATCCAACCGGAGAGAATCTTGTCTACCATCCTAATCCTGTGTCATCATCATCCATGCATAATAAACTAGCCAATAGCATACACAAATCAATTTGCCAAACGTTAAGGAATTATGTGGAGCTAGTAGAGGGACTGATTGGACATATATAATCGGGCTCCCGCAAATCCATATGATCATCATTCTTTTACCGAACAACTCAATCATATGATCACTAGTTTTAGAGTCAGACCACTATAAACCTGAAACTGAACTCCTAGTTCTATACCATATTACGTAAGCCTGTGACGAGCTACTATCCAATGACCTTGTCATATATGCAAAACCCTCATATGATATCCATGATTAGCCTTAGGTCAAAGTCCGTTTAATCCTACTGATCAGGCTATCTTAAAGTTCCATTATACTACCGAATTAAGAAAATGATTATTCACCATATGTGAATAAGAAGTCATCCGCCCAGCAGACGACCCAAGGCCTTGTCCATTTTCATATTCAGTATAATGCCTTTAAGAGGATACCTTTAACTCCTTAGAGCTATGATTCCGATATCTGCAGACAAACCCTTCATCGTATACAAGTCATGCACCCAGCGAACCGGTCTATAGGCTTACTAGCTTTGAGACGCTTTAGCCATTGGAACATCAAAGTACACAAGTCATATACATGAAGTAGTTCATTTACTCAGGATTAAGGTTATTGCACAATGAACGTCAAAAGCAGATTGATCCACTCATAGCGGACTACGTAGATCAATCACGCTTTAGTCCCGGTCTAATATGTCACCACCAAGTAACATATCTATGTCTTTACTTGGGAGTCCAGCTCCAGACAGTCAAGACAAACCGTCCCCTCCAAGGCTTTAGACAACATAATAGTCTTAACATGAGTTAGATGCTCGATCTAACCCCATAGACTACAGACCATAGTTTAGACCGCTAAATTTAGAACATTGTCTTCTTGCATACAAAAGTCCATTGCATGCAACATTCTAACAGTTTTAACACAAGCAGTCAGTGAGCCATATTTGCTTACATTTACTTTAATATGTAAATAAGACGAGGATAGATAGCAATGTAATGAATAACCTCTATATAAAATTTTATTATCCAGTTCAAAATGAATACATCAAAATGTCTCTAATGCTTAGGGCATTTCCTAATAGATAAAACCTATTGGATGCAAATGGGTCTACAAAAGAAAGAAGGATGTGGAAGGGAGAGTGAAAACTTTCAAAGCTAGACTGGTTGCAAAGGGGTACACGCAAAAGGCTGGAATCGATTACGATGAAACCTTTTTGCCTGTTGCTATGCTGAAGTCTATCCGTATTCTTCTGTCCATTGCTGCGGCTCTCGATTACGAGATCTGGCATATGGATGTCAAGACGGCATTCTTGAATGGCCATCTTGAAGAGTGTATCTATATGATACAGCCCGAAGGGTTCGTAGCGAAAGGCCAAGAAAGGAAAGTCTGCAAGTTGCTTAGATCCATTTATGGATTAAAGCAAGCATCCCGCTCATGGAACCAGAGGTTTGATCGAGCGATTAAGACATTTGGTTTTGAGCAGAACGTTGATGAACCCTGTGTTTATAAACGTATTAAGGATTGGAAAGTGGTCTTTCTGATACTCTATGTCGATGATATACTACTCATTGGGAATGATGTAGGGAACTTATCATCGGTCAAGCTTTGGTTACACCAACAGTTTGACATGAAGGACTTGGGAGAAGCTAATTATGTTCTAGGCATTCGTCTCTTTAGAGATCGAAAGAACAAAATGGTAGCGTTATCTCAAGCTTCATACATAGATAAAATAATTGACAAATATGCAATGCAAGAGGCAAAGAAAGGCTCACAACCTTTTATTGCGGTCTAACTCTTTCATTGGATGACTGTCCCATAACATCGGAAGAAAAAGAGTGTATGAGTAAGGTCCCTTATGCATCTGCTATGGGTAGCCTTATGTACGCTATGCTTTGCACTTGCCCGGATATATGTTTTGCAATAGGTATGGTGAGTCGATATCAAGCAAATCCTGGAATTAAGCACTGGCAAGCTGTAAAGCATATACTCAAGTATCTTAAGAGAACGAGGTATTATATGCTAGTGTATTCTGGAGGGGACATAACACCCATAGGATATATGGACTCAGACTTCCAGACTTGTAAGGATTTGAGGAAGTCGACATTAGAGGGCATATGGAGACAGGATAAGTAGATGTATGTAAGATTGCGTCCGAGGACAACATCGCCAATCCCTCTACTAAGACTTTGGTGGCTAGAAGCTTTGAGAGGCACGTAGAGGCAATGGGGATGCATAACATGGCACATCTGCTGGCTTAGGGCAAGTGGGAGATTGTTAGGAAATGCCCTAAGCATTAGAGACATTTTGATGTATTTATTTTGAACTGGATAATAAAATTATATATACATAGAGGTTATTCATTACATTGCTATCTGTCCTCGTCTTATTTACATGTTAAAGTAAATGTAAGCAAATATGGCTCACTGACTGCTTGTGTTAAAACTATTAGAACGTTGCATGCAATGGACTTTTGTATACGAGAAGACAATGTTCTAAAGTTAGCTGTCTAAACTATGGTCTGTAGTCTATGGGGTTAGACCGAGCATCTAACTCTTGTTAAGACTATTATGTTGTCTAAAGCCTTGGAGGGGACGGTTTGTCTTGAATTTCTGGAGCTGGACTCCCAAGTAGAGACATAGATATGTTACTTGGTGGTGACATATTAGACCGGGACTAAAGCGTGATTGATCTACGTAGTCCGCTATGAGTGGATCAATCTGCTTTTGACGTTCATTGTGCAATAACCTTAATCCTGAGCAAATGAACTACTTCATGTATATGACTTGTGTACTTTGATGTTCCAATGGCTAAAGCGTCTCAGAGGTAGTAAGTTTATAGACCGGTTCGTTGGGTGCATGACTTGTATACGATGAAGGGTTTGTTTGCAGATATCAGAATCATAGCTCTAAGGAGTTAAAGGTATCCTCTTAAAGGCATTATACTGAATGTGAAAATGGACAAGGCCTTAGGTCGTCTGCTGGGTGGATGACTTCTTATTCACATATGGTGAATAATCATTTTCTTAATTCGGTAGTATAATGGAACTTTAAGATAGCCTGATCAGTAGGATTAAACGGACTTTGACCTAAGGCTGATCATGGATATCATATGAGGGTTTTGCATATATGATAAGGTCATTGGATAGTAGCTTGTCACAGGCTTACGTAATACGGTATATAACTGGGAGTTCAGTTTCAGGTTTATAGTGGTGTGACTCTGAAACTAGTGATCATATGATTGAGTTGTTCGGTAAAGAATGATGATCATATGGATTTGCGGGAGCCCGATTATATATGTCCAATCAGTCCCTCTACTAGCTCCACATAATTTCTTAACATTTGGCAAATTGATTTGTGTATGCTATTAGCTAGTTTATTATGCATGGATGGTGATGATACAAGATTAGGATGGTAGACAAGATTCTCTCGGGTTGGATTCAGATTTTGTTTTGGATAATAGAGAACATAATTATTCGAACTCCAATTAAAGTTGCCATGATTTTATTTGAGATTGGATTAGAGTTGTAGAAAATTATCCATGAGAACAAGAATTTGAAACACAACCGTTTTGTGGATTTTGAAATTTGAATTTGAAATTCGAATTTGAAATTTGAATTTGAAATTTAAATTTGAAATATGAAATTTGAAATTTGAAATTTGAAATTCAAATTTGAAGATTGAAATTCAAATTTTGAATCACAGTCCAAGTGGGATTCGAATTTGTTGTGGAAAATCCACAAGGTTTGAAATTCGAATTTGAGTTAGATTTGGAGAGGATAATCTTGTTAGAATCCTACTTGAATTTTGAATCCAAATCCTAACAAATTATGGATGAAATTTTGAGGATAATCCTCAGTGGAATTTCGGTTTTTGTGGATAAGGTTCAAGGGAAAAATTCAAGTTTCAATCCTAGTTGAATTTGGATTCTCTCCTTCCCTGAAAAGTGGCCGAAATTATGGAGGAAATCTCCTAGGAAAATTCGGTTATTTTGGATAAGGTTGAGATAAGATTCAAGCTTGAAAAACCTAGTGGAATTTTGATTCTCCCTTATCCTAAATGTGGCCAAATTTTTGAAGGGAAAATCTCCTAGGAAATTTCAGATTTTTTGGTTGAAAAAGGGAGATAAAATTCTAGTTAAAATCTTGTTTAGATTTGGATTGGTTTTATCCTTAAAAACCGAATTTTATTGTTGGGATTTTCCCATGGAAAAATTTGGATTTTATGGTTATGGATAAGGGAGAATATCTTTTCCTAATCCAATTTGAATTCAGAGAATCGCCTCATGCAGGTCTATAAATAGAGGTCCTGCCACTCCAGTTCTCTAAGACCACAGACTCTCAGGTGAGCAGGCTTATTATTGCACAGCTCATCGTGACAATAAAGTTCTTTAGAGATGTGGGTGGTCGGAAGAAGACTAGCAGTGCTAGCATACCGATCGAGGTTCAGAGTGCCCACACACTCAGCCATTCGGGAATTGGAGAATAGTAGAGAAGGCTAGTTGGTTGAAGCCTCCGGTCATTCTCCTCCTGCAGATTGGCGTCCTTGAGCTATGAGTTTTAATTGTTGTTGATTTATTGTATATGGCATCATGAGATATTTAACGATCTAAAATTTTTATTGTTCCGCTGCGCCACTCTGATATGTTTTACCGATTTATTTTCCTACAAAAAGTTGACGCCCCTTATTGCCCAAATTCCTCAAAATCTCAGCAAAATATTCATCAAAAATTTATCCCCATTCAAGCTTGTTTAGGAGGCTTCCTCTCAAAATCATTTCAAGCCACTCGAGGTTGTCTTTTTGGTAAGATTCTAGAGCCAATCTTTGTGGTTTTGTTAGTTTCTTTGGCTTGAAGATAAAAAAAAAAGAAATTTTTGTGTGTCCATTCTAGCAAAGGCTGGCCCTATTTCCCCTTGGTCTACACGACAATTTTTTGGTCACCCAAGCCTTGAACGAGTTTGTGCTTGGTCTATAGCACACAAGGTAAAACTGAAAACCCCCTTTTTGTGGTTTAGTAATTTTTAAGTTTTGATCAAGGAAATTTATGTGTATTTATTTATGCAATGGGTTGTAATAAGTTTATTTTGAGCCTTTAGCATTTTATTATTTTAAGTTTATGTGGTTGTATGATTTTGGTTTAAGTTTTTGTGATGGATGTGAGAATGGACATTTTTAGGGTTGGCTGGACAACAACCTATCCCCAGTTTTGGCCATTTTTTACCACGTTAGATTCTGATTTTGGGATTTGGTAAAACATGATGTTTTAAGGAAATTTTGTTACAGTCGTTTTTGCGTCAAATTGCTTTTGGCCAAAAATGACATTAAGATAAGTTTTTTGAGTAGTTTTGAACTGGGACCAAAATCCTGAGCACAGGAAAAGTCTCGGATTTTGTTAAAAATAACCAACTTGGAGTCCGAATTGGATCTCAAACTCAACATGAAAGTTGTATATCTCGTCGAAAGCTTAAAGATTTCTTATGCGAGTTTTAAAAATTTGGCCGTTTTGAGCCTCAAATAGAGCCATTTTTAAATAAGCATAAAATTAGAATTTTTCTAAAACTGAACACAAAGTTAGCCATAGGTTTGATAAGTTTAGGACCCATTAGATTTTGAGTTGAGCTTCGAGATGAACACGAGAATTGTTTGTCTCATCGAGGACTAAAAGTCTGATTTTCACCAAATTTACAAGTTAAGTCATTTCAAATAAGTTTTAAAACTGTTTCGGTAAAATGGTTCAAGAACCCCTTTTAAATATTGAACACTAAAATATGTTCTTCCCCTTTTAAATGGAAAAATAGTTTTAATAAAATGCCCTCACCTTCCAATGGGGTGATATAGGGATGGTGTCAAAGAAAATAAATTTTCCAAAAAAATTTTATAAGACTTCTAAAATAATTTTCAAAAATAAATAAACGGTAGAGGTAGCCCAATTGGTTACCACACCAAATGTAGGATAATAAATCGGTAAAAACGTATCAGAGTGGGGCAGCGGAACAATAAAAATTTTTAGATCGTTAAATATCTCATGATGCCATATACAATAAACCAACAACAATTAAAACTCATACCTCAAGGATGCCAATCTTGCAGGAGGAGAATGACCGGAGGCTTCAACCAACTAGCCTTCTCTACTATTCTCCAATTCCCGAATGGCTGAGTGTGTGGGAACTCTGAACCTCGATCGGTATGCTAGCACTGCTAGTCTTCTTCCGACCACCCAGATCTCTAAAGAACTTTATTTTCACGATGAGCTGTGCAACAATAAGCCTGCTCACCTGAGAGTCTGTGGTTTGAGAGAACTGGAGTGGTAGGACCTCTATTTATAGACCTGCATGAGGTGATTCTCTGAATTTGAATTGAATTAGGAAAAGATATTTTCCCTTATCCATAACCAAAAAATCTGAATTTTCCAAGGGAGAATCTCAACAAAAAATTCGGTTTTTCTTAGGATAAATCCAATCCAAATCTAAACAAGATTTTAACTAGAATTTTATCTCCCTTTTTCAACCTAAAAAATCCGAAAATTACAAGGAGAATATCTCCTAAAAATTTAGGCCATTATGGATAAGGGAGAATCAAAAATTCCACTAGGATTTTCAAGCTTGAATCTTATCTCAACCTTATCTAAAATAACCGAATTTTCCTAGGAGATTTTCTCCCTAATTTCGGCCACTTTTCAGGGAAGGAGAGAATCCAAATTCAACTGGGATTGAAACTTGAATTTTTTCCTTGAATCTTATCCACAAAAATTCGAAATTTCCTTAATGATTATCCTCAAAATTTCATGCAACATTTGTTAGGATTTGGATTCAAAATTCAAGTAGGATTCTAACAAAATTATCCTCTCCAAATCCAACTCAAATTCGAATTTCAAACCTTGTGGATTTTCCACAACAAATTCGAATCCTACTTGGACTGTGATTCAAAATTTGAATTTTAAATTTCAAATTCAAATTTCAAATTTAAATTTCAAATTCAAATTTCAAATTCAAATTTCAAATTCAAATTTCAAATTCAAAATTCAAAATTCAAATTTCAAAATTCAAATTTCAAATTCCACAAAACGGTTGTGTTTCATATTTTTGTTCTCATGGATAATTTTCTACAACCCCAATCCAATCTCAAATAAAATCATGGAAACTTTATTTGGAGTTCGAATAATTGTGTACTCTATTATCCAAAACAAAATCTGAATCCAACCGGAGATAATCTTGTCTACCATCCTAATCCTGTGTCATCACCATCCATGCATAATAAACCAGCCAATAGCATACACAATTCAATTTGCCAAACGTTAAGGAATTATGTGGAGCTAGTAGAGGGACTGATTGGACATATATAATCGGGCTCCCGCAAATCCATATGATCATCATTCTTTTACCGAACAACTCAATCATATGATCACTAGTTTCAGAGTCACACCACTATAAACCTGAAACTGAACTCCCAATTATATACCGTATTACGTAAGCCTGTGACAAGCTATCGTCCAATGACCTTGTCATATATGCAGAACCCTCATATGATATCCATGATTAGCCTTAGGCCAAAGTCTGTTTAATCCTACAGATCAGGCTATCTTAAAGTTCCATTATACTACCGAATAAAGAAAATGATTATTCACCATATGTGAATAAGAAGTTATCCGCCCAGCAGACGACCCAAGGCCTTGTCCATTTTCACATTCAGTATAATGCCTTTAAAAGGATACCCTTAACTCCTCATTAGAGCTATGATTCCAATATCTGTAAACGAACCCTTCATCGTATACAAGTCATGCACCCAACGAACCGGTCTATAAGCTTACTACCTCTGAGACGCTTTAGCCATTGGAACATCAAAGTACACAAGTCATATACATGAAGCTGTCCTTTTACTCAGGATTAAGGTTACTGCATAATGAACGTCAAAAGCATATCGATCCACTCAAAGCGGACTTCGTAGATCAATCACGCTTTAGTCCCGGTCTAATATGTCACCACCAAGCAATATATCTATGTCTCTACTTGGGAGTCCAGCTCCAGACAGTCAAGACAAACCGTCCCCTCCAAGGCTTTAGACAACATAATAGTCTTAACATGAGTTAGATGCTCGGTCTAACCCCATAGAGTACAGACCATAGTTTAGACTGCTAACTTTAGAACATTGTCTTCTTGCATACAAAAAACCATTGCATTCAACGTTCTAACAGTTTAACACAAGCAGTCAGGGAGCCATATTTGCTTACATTTACTTTAACATGTAAATAAGATGAGGACAGATAGCAATGTAATGAATAACCTCTATATATAATCTTATTATCCAGTTCAAAATAAATACATCAAAAATGTCTCTAATGCTTAGGGCATTTCCTAACAATCTCCCACTTGCCCTAAGCTAGCAGATGTGCCATGTTACGCATCCCCATCGCCTCTACGTGCCTCTCAAAGCTTCTAGCCAACAAAGTCTTAGTAAAGGGATCGGCGATGTTGTCCTCGGATGCGATCTTACATACATCCACTTGTCCTGTCTCCACATGCCCTCTAATAATATGATATCTTCGATCGATGTGCTTGATCCTCTTGTGGTGCCGAGATTCCCTTGTGTTGGCAATAGCCCCTGTATTATCACAGTAAAGTGTGATAGGCTTGTCAACACCCGGAATGACCTCAAGGTCTCTAAAGAACTTGCGGAGCCAAACCGCTTCTTTAGATGCCTCAGTCGCAGCCACATACTCAGCCTCTATAGTAGAGTCAGCTGTGCAGCCCTGCTTCACGCTCCTCCATACAATGGTGCCTCCTCCGAGTAAAAACACTAATCCAGATGTCGATTTCCTCGAATCTTTACAAGTCTGAAAGTCTGAATCCGTGTATCCTACGGGTGTTAGGTCCCTTCCAGAATACACCAGAATATAATCCCTCGTTCTCTTAAGATACTTGAGTATATGCTTTACTGCTTGCCAGTGCTTGGTTCCAGGATTCGCTTGATATCGACTCACCATAACTACTGCAAAACATATGTCTGGGCGAGTGCAAAGCATAGCGTACATAAGGCTACCCACAGCGGATGCATAAGGGACCTTACTCATATGCTCTCTTTCTTCCGATGTCTTGGGACAATCATCCAATGAAAGAGTTAGACCGGCAATAGAAGGTTGCGAACCTTTCTTTGCCTCTTGCATTGCATATTTGTCAATTATTTTATCTATGTATGAAGCTTGGGATAACGCTATCATTTTGTTCTTTTGATCTCTGAAGAGACGAATGCCTAGAACATAATTAGCTTCTCCCAAGTCCTTCATGTCAAATTGCTGGTGTAACCAAAGCTTGACTGATGATAAGTTCCTTACATCATTCCCAATGAGTAGTATATCATCGACATAGAGTATCAGAAAGACCACTTTTCCATCCTTAATATGTTTATAAACACAAGGTTCATCAACGTTCTGCTCAAAACCAAATGTCTTAATCGCTTGATCAAACCTCTGGTTCCATGAGCAGGATGCTTGCTTTAATCCATAAATTGATCTAAGCAACTTGCAGACTTTCCTTTCTTGGCCTTTCGCTACGAACCCTTCAGGCTGTATCATATAGATACACTCTTCAAGATGGCCATTCAAGAATGCCGTCTTGACATCCATTTGCCAAATCTCGTAATCGAGAGCCGCAGCAATGGACAGAAGAATACGGATATACTTCAGCATAGCAACAGGCGAAAAGGTTTCATCGTAATCGATTCCAGCTTTTTGCGTGTATCCCTTTGCAACCAGTCTAGCTTTGAAAGTTTCCACTCTCCCTTCCGCATCCTTCTTTCTTTTGTAGACCCATTTGCATCCAATGGGTTTTATCCCATCTGGCAAATCTACAAGTTCCCAAACAGAGTTGGATTTCATAGAATCCATCTCATTGTTCATAGCCTGTTTCCAAGATTTAGAATCAACATCATTTATAGCTTCATCATAGGTGATCGGATCATCCTCATGCTCATGAACCTCGGCCTGGTATACCTCAGCATCATACATGAAGAAATTAGGTTTCTTAGAAACCCTCCCACTATGACGAGGCACCCTAAATTGTTGATCGTCTGCAGGTCTTTCACTGGAACTCGGACTTGCGTCCAAGACCGAAATCTGTGGAGCAGTTCTTTCACCCGATAACTCCTCTAGCACCACTTTGCTTCGAGACTTAAAGTCATTCATGTGACTTTCCTCCAAGAATGTCGCATGGGTTGAGACAATGACTTTTTGTTCCTTCGGGTTATAGAACAGACCTCCTTTAGTTCCTTTTGGATACCCTACAAACATGCACAATTCTGATCTTGGTTCCAACTTTTTCGCATCTCCATCCAGTACATGTGCCGGGCAGCCCCATATTCTCATATGTCCAAGGGAGGGCTTCCTGCCACGCCACAATTCATACGGAGTTATGGGAATTGATTTGCTCGAAACTTGGTTCAGAATATAGCACGCCGTTTGTAAAGCATATCCCCAAAATGATAATGGTAGCGTTGAGTAACTCATCATGGACCGTACCATATCTAATAAGGTCCTGTTTCTCATTTCGGCTACACCATTCTGTTGTGGAGTACCAGATGCAGTCAGTTGGGATAATATCCCGTTCTCTACAAGATGTCCTAGAAATTCGTCGGAGAGGTATTCGCCACCTCGATCAGATCGAAGTGTCTTTATGGATTTATCTAATTGCTTTTCCACTTCCGCACGATACTCTTTGAACTTGTCAAAGGTTTCACTCTTGCGGTGCATCAAATACACATATCCATACGTCGAGTAATCATCTATAAAAGAGACATAATACTCGAACCCTCCTCGTGCTGTGACGTTCATGGGGCCACATACGTCAGTATGCACAATTTCTAAGAGCTCCTGAGCCCTTGTACCCTTAGCTCCAAAAGACCTCTTAGTCATCTTACCTTCTAGACAAGACTCACATTGGGGAAGACGTACCTCCTCTAGAGATTCCAGAGGACCATCTTTCACCAATCTTTGAATCCTATCCTGATTAATATGACCAAGTCTTAAATGCCAAAGATACGCCTTGTTAGAGTGAGAAACTTTCAACCTTTTAGAGTTATCAATTAATTCAGTGTCAAGCAGTGAGTACATCTTTGGTTTGATCAAATATAGGTTTCCATCCATCCATCCAGAACAGATAAAAGACTTATTTCTACGAATATCAACTCTTTTACTAAAAGAAACTGAATAAGAATCCTTTATTAAACAAGCTACCGATATAAGGTTCCTCCTGAAATTAGGAACATAAAAACAGTCTTTTAATAAAATAAACCTAAATTGATCAAAATAAAGGTAAACATCTCCCACTGCCTCAGCCACCACCAAGCTGCCGTCCCCAGTTCGCAACGAGAGGCTCCTATCATGTAGACTTCTCGTTTCCACGAACCCCTGCATAGAAACACAAACATGATTAGTGGCGCCCGAATCAATGACCCAAGTGTCTTTTGATTCTTCCACCAAACACGCTTCTAAGTAAAGAAGTTCCTTACCTTCCTTGCCCTTGGCGCTAGGATTTCCCGGCAAGCCTTCATGAAATGACCTACCTTCCCACAACGGAAGCACTTGGACTTTTTAGGGTCCCTGGGCTTCTTGTTCTTCTTCTTCTTCTTCCCATCTGAGACAGGAGGATTAGAAGAACTGGAAGCTGCTTGCTTCTGATTTGGCCTCTTCCTCTTCCGTGAGGGTTTGGAATATTCCGTCAAATTGGCCTCACCTTTGGGTTGGACAGCATCCCCATCCCTGATCATCCGCTCATAAGCTTGGAGTTGCTTCATGAGCTCAGTTAGTCCTAACTCCCTTGTCGCCAGATTGTATGCAGCCTTAAACCCCACAAAATCTTTAGAAAGAGTTTTGAACACCATCTCGATCTGGGTGTTGTAGTCCAACTCAGCACCGTTTTCGGCAGCCTCAGCGAAGAATCCCATTAGAGTGATCATATGGTCCTTCACCGGAGTACCAGCCTTCTGCTTAGAGTTCATAATACTGGTGATAGCGGACTGTCGAGCCAATTTTTCTTGGCCTCCGAACATGTCCTCCAGATTTTCCATGATCTTCCTAGCAATTTGATAAGTCTCATGCTACTTTTGTAAAGCACTCGTCATGCTAGCAAGTATGTAGCATCGAGCTATATCATTGGATTCTCTCCAACGAGTATAGGCAACCGGGACCTCCTCAATCGACGTGTCAGGTTTTGGCCCTGGTGGGCATGGTTCGTCCAGTACGAACTTGTGTCTCTCGCAGCTGAGAACTATTAATAGATTTCTTTTCCAATCCTTATAATTGTCGCCATTCAGTTTATTCTCAATAAGTATTGAAATGAGGGGTGTTAGTGACATTTTGAATTGAAATAAAATTATACTAGACATCATTACAAAGCCCAAGCAAATATACAGATAATTTAGCAAATAAAAACATACAAGTATGTTCCTACATGAAACTTGAAAAACATGTAGCATTGCAACGGTAATTCTCAGCACCTATTGCCCCAAGCCACCGAGGGGTGGTCATGAGAACAAATAGCCGGAACATGGACCCCGTCCAATTAATATATGTTGCCTTAAATCCTCCAAGGTTAAGACATATATTAATAACCGCTTATTTGGCCACTAGTTTAGTTAACAGAGCTTCTAGGGAAGGTTAATAACTAAACGAGTCTTGAGTGTATAACCATTGTTTAAGTAGCCCGATCCACGTCCTACCAAGCCACCGAGGGGTGATCATGAATAGGATTGCACCCGAACACGTTTTCCACATAGGAGATCCAATCTAGTATACCGGCAGCGGTAAACACCTACCGAGGGGTGTGGTCAGGGCAGAACTGACGCGAGGCGTTACCATGCTTTCACATATGGATCAACAATGGAGGCCGTGGGTTTTGTTTGAAACTCTCTCCCACTCAATATTTTGAAAAACATGCAAGTTTTGACAAATTATGTATGATCAATATAGTATGAGCGGCACTCACCTATCCTATATGACATGTTATCAAATATGCATACAAAATATCCATCAACACATATTTATACATCTATGACATATCATAGAAAAAATAATTGACAGAATAACCAAGCCCTGGTTCCATCCTAGAACAAAGAAAATAAAGATTACAAAATTCCATCCAAAGCATTCTTTGGGTCTTGAATTCTGTTCCGTCTTATTGTATCCATCTTTATGTAGCCTCTCCATTTATTTCTCATCCCAAGAATTATTTAAAATTTAAATCTCCAAAAATTTAAATTTCAAATTCAAATTCCAAATTCGAATTTCAAATTTAAATTTTAAATTTAAATTTTAAACAATTTTAAACATCATGTGTAATAATATGTAATTTCAAAAATTTTAAATTTTCAATTACATATTTTTAAACATGATTTAAAATTAAATCTCAAATTTAAAAATCAAAATTTTTTTCGAATTTTGGACCATCGAACCGCTGCCCCGAAGGCGGCAGCCGCCGTGGGCAGCCACCAGCCCCAAAGGGGCTGGCAACCCACGACTGCCCCCTATGTGCAGCCTTGCCGGGCTGCAGGCCAAGCCTGCAGCGCCAGGCTGCACACCTAGGCTGGGCGCAGCAGCCGGCAGCCTGCAGCCAGAGGCTGCACGCCCAGGCTGCGGCCAGCCTTGGGCAGGCCACAGCCACCCTTGGCTGCAGGCCAAGCCTGTGGCCATGGGTGGTGTTGGCCTGCACAGGGGCTGCCGCAGCCCCACCCTGCCCGAGGGCAGGGGCTGCAGCCCCACCAAGGCCCATCGGCCTATCCCAAGGGGTCATGTCTCGATTTTCGTGTCATATTCCAATTTACTTATTAAGATCTCCGAAAATTAATTTGAATCCCAATTAAATTGAAATTTTCCACACAATCAAAATTTCAACCTTTAAATCAAATTTAATTTTTTTTGGAAAAAATAAATTACGGTCTTCAATCTTCAATCTCCTCCAAAAATAATTACATAAAATTTCCTAAACCGTTTCCGGTGTACAAAAATTCTAACCATAAAAATTCTAAGAGACAAAAAATAAAATCCATGGGAAAATTACAGTGTTAATAAACTGCTCCCATGGTTACATAAAAATTCCTAGATACAATTTTTCTAAATTCTAAGGAACCATAACCGGTATAAACAAGCATGCTTATAATAATTCAAAAATTAAAATAACCACATACTTTATACATAATCCATGATAACAACATAAGGGAACCCAAGAATGCCACTCTCTACATATCAAATCGATACATAAATAAAAAGACTAAGTAATTGTCTAATTTATGTACATGGCATAGTCATGAGATGTCTCTGATACCAATTGTAGGATAATAAATCGGTAAAAACGTATCAGAGTGGCGCAGCGAAACAATAAAAATTTTTAGATCGTTAAATATCTCATGATGCCATATACAATAAACCAACAACAATTAAAACTCATACCTCAAGGACGCCAATCTTGCAGGAGGAGAATGACCGGAGGCTTCAACCAACTAGCCTTCTCTACTATTCTCCAATTCCCGAATGGCTGAGTGTGTGGGCACTCTGAACCTCGATCGGTATGCTAGCACTGCTAGTCTTCTTCCGACCACCCAGATCTCTAAAGAACTTTATTGTCACGATGACCTATGCAACAATAAGCCTGCTCACCTGAGAGTCTGTGGTCTGAGAGAACTGGAGTGGTAGGACCTCTATTTATAGACCTGCATGAGGTGATTCTCTGAATTTGAATTGGATTAGGAAAAGATATTTTCCCTTATCCATAACCAAAAAATCTGAATTTTCCAAGGGAGAGTCTCAACAAAAAATTCGGTTTTTCTTAGGATAAATCCAATCCAAATCTAAACAAGATTTTAACTAGAATTTTATCTCCCTTTTTCAAC
Organism: Antiaris toxicaria; assembly: GCA_035233585.1. Taxonomy (NCBI): domain Eukaryota; kingdom Viridiplantae; phylum Streptophyta; class Magnoliopsida; order Rosales; family Moraceae; genus Antiaris; species Antiaris toxicaria. Next base: position 52,769,252 of record CP141153.1, read on the forward strand.
CCAAAAAATCTGAAAATTACAAGGAGAATATCTCCTAAAAATTTCGGCCATTATGGATAAGGGAGAATCAAAAATTCCACTAGGATTTTCAAGCTTGAATCTTATCTCAACCTTATCCAAAATAACCGAATTTTCCTAGGAGATTTTCTCCCTAATTTCGGCCACTTTTCAGGGAAGGAGAGAATCCAAATTCAACTGGGATTGAAACTTGAATTTTTCCCTTGAATCTTATCCACAAAAATCTGAAATTTCCTTGAGGATTATCCTCAAAATTTCGTGCAACATTTGTTAGGATTTGGATTCAAAATTCAAGTAGGATTCTAACAAAATTATCCTCTCCAAATCCAACTCAAATTCGAATTTCAAACCTTGTGGATTTTCCACAACAAATTCGAATCCTACTTGGACTGTGATTCAAAATTTGAATTTTAAATTTCAAATTCAAATTTCAAATTCGAATTTCAAATTCGAATTTCAAATTCAAATTTCAAATTCGAATTTCAAATTCAAATTTCAAATTCAAATTTCAAATTTCAAATTTGAATTTCAAATTCGAATTTCAAATTTAAATTTCAAATTCGAATTTCAAATTCAAATTTCAAATTCAAATTTCAAATTCAAATTTCAAATTTCAAATTTCAAAATTCAAATTTCAAATTCCACAAAACGGTTGTGTTTCATATTTTTGTTCTCATGGATAATTTTCTACAACTCCAATCCAATCTCAAATAAAATCATGGCAACTTTATTTGGAGTTTGAATAATTGTGTACTCTTTTATCCAAAACAAAATCTGAATCCAACCAGAGGGAATCTTGTCTACCATCCTAATCCTGTGTCATCACCATCCATGCATAATAAACCAGCCAATAGCATACACAATTCAATTTGCCAAACGTTAAGGAATTATGTGGAGCTAGTAGAGGGACTGATTGGACATATATAATCGGGTTCCCGCAAATCCATATGATCATCATTCTTTTACCGAACAACTCAATCATATGATCACTAGTTTCAGAGTCACACCACTATAAACCTGAAACTGAACTCCCAATTATATACCGTATTACGTAAGCCTGTGACAAGCTATCGTCCAATGACCTTGTCATATATGCAGAACCCTCATATGATATCCATGATCAGCCTTAGGTCAAAGTCCGTTTAATCCTACTGATCAGGCTATCTTAAAGTTCCATTATACTACCGAATAAGGAAAATGATTATTCACCATATGTGAATAAGAAGTCATCCGCCCAGCAGATGACCCAAGCCCTTGTCCATTTTCACATTCAGTATAATGCCTTTAAGAGGATACCCTTAACTCCTCATTAGAGCTATGATTCCAATATCTGTAAACGAACCCTTCATCGTATACAAGTCATGCACCCAACGAACCGGTCTATAAGCTTACTACCTCTGAGACGCTTTAGCCATTGGAACATCAAAGTACACAAGTCATATACATGAAGCTGTCCTTTTACTCAGGATTAAGGTTACTGCATAATGAACGTCAAAAGTAGATCGATCCACTCAAAGCGGACTTCGTAGATCAATCACGCTTTAGTCCCGGTCTAATATGTCACCACCAAGCAACATATCTATGTCTCTACTTGGGAGTCCAGCTCCAGACAGTCAAGACAAACCGTCCCCTCCAAGGCTTTAGACAACATAATAGTCTTAACATGAGTTAGATGCTCGGTCTAACCCTATAGACTACAGACCATAGTTTAGACCGCTAACTTTAGAACATTGACTTCTCGCATACAAAAAACCATTACACGCAATGTTCTAACAGTTTAACACAAGCAGTCAGGGAGCCATATTTGCTTACATTTACTTTAACATGTAAATAAGACGAGGACAGATAGCAATATAATGAATAACCTCTATATATAATCTTATTATCTAGTTGAAAATAAATACATCAAAAATGTCTCTAATGCTTGGGGCATTTCCTAACACCAAATACACGAGTAACCTAGTAGGCTACATAGTCATCGAAGCACGAGGTAACCGGTTGGTTGACTGGTCGATAAGCCAATCAAGGACCATGTTTGAATGAGATAGTGAGGAGCCGTGATTAATCTGTCAACTAGACAAATTGATCAAGCAAGGGTAGACATTAGATACCAAATTCCCAAAGTAGCACAGTAGGGTACCGATGGGCCTTGGTAACATACAACAATGCAAGTTATAGTCATTAAGGGTAGTAGTGACCTAAGAACGACGTTAATTAATTTATTGGGTGATAAATTAATTAACTACGATTATAGAGAACAAAAACTCATCAAAAAAAGAGAACAAGTTAGTATCGTGGTAATCGATACCGTATGTTAGTATCTGTTTTAATTACTAATGGTATTAGTGACTTAGTAAGAATATTGATGGAATATGTTATGATGACAGGTAGATACCTGTAACTTGACAAGGGCATGAGTACAAGTTGGCTTGCAAATTAGGTAAGTATAACTTCGCCTACAGCATGAGTAAAAATGAATTTAAGTGATGATTTTACACTATATTGAGTATGCAAACCATGTACCGTTGTTACATAGCATGTTGTAAGAACTTGTAGTTTCACAATCGCGTAGATTGATGAAAACATGAGTTAGATGCCATATATCCCTATCACATAAGATTAGGGATAGCCTAGTAGGGAATATGGCCAGATCAAATTAACAACTGGATAATTAAAAGACTTCGTGTCGTATCGGCCCCTTTTGCTTGAAGAGATTTTTTTTTTTTTAGTTTAAGTATGACAAGCCGATGTTGATGGCTCTTAATACACAAGGGGGCATATGGCCCATGAGCATAAGGCTCATTAAGATCATGGACGTTTCCAATGATTTGTGTGTAATTCAGTACTGACACATGTGCCCTTAGCAAAGATAAGAAGCGATAATGAATAATGAAGCATAATCGGTCCATACATTGTTCACAATATGCTTTAGCTATAGTTCAGCATGCATCCCGCTTTAGAAGATATGCATTTCAATATATGATGTTTTTTGTTATGCATCCAATTAAGTAATATTCAGTTATGCTTTCAGTTCTGTATGATGCTTTGGTTTTGCATCTAGTATGTGGAATGATTCAATGCCTGGTATAGGTTGTTTGTACATGACATGCTTATATGTTTTAAGTATGCATTATGATTTAAACATATTTTGTGGATGACATATTGTACTTACTGTGTATAAAGCTCACAGTGTGTGTTCATGTTGTAGGTAAGTGACCTATGACTTAAACCATAGTGGGCGGTGATGGCAGTAGAGGCGGATGTGAGGGTGAGGTTGTAGATACCACCGCAAGTTTTGACTTGTACATAGTATTAAGTAAATATTATATTTTTGAGTAGTAACCAGTTAAACGAGTTTCATAAATATGTATGTATGATTTAACCTCAGCTTCATTCTGACCTTATTATATTTGTACGGTATATGTTAATATGTACGTGAATAGTAAAAACGTATGCATATAAAAAGAATTCCCTAAAAATTATAGTATTAAATAAGTAAGTTCAAGTAATAGTTTTCAAGCTAGATAAGTTAAGCAACTATTCTTTAAGAAAATAAGAATAGTTCTCAAGTAAGTTTAAGCTTCAGTAGTAGTTTTAAGTGACAGTCCGGGTCACTCAGGGCACAAGATGTCACAATTGGTATCAGAGCGGTATCCTACCACCCTACCTCACATCGTCGTATACCTGCCTCATCTGTCCAAGTAAGTTTATTTTTATTCTATAATATTAGTATGTAAGTTGATGTTGAGTTATAGTAGGTAGCCATGGCCGTGCCAATGAAGTTTGTACCAGTGGAACCTATACCGACAGAACCTGTACCAGTAGAACCTGTACCAGTGGAACCTATGCCGATAGAACCGATACCAGTGGAATATATACCAATAGAACCAGCACTGGTAGGACGTACACCAGTGGAACCTACTTTGGTAGACCCTCACCAAATATAAGAAGATCGCCAGGCGAGTTTGGTTTTCACCGCCATGCATCCAGATAGATACGACGGTCACCGCTGACCCTACAAGCTCGTGAAATGGATTCACGATATGGAAATCATATTCTATGCCTGTCACATCTCACCTTACCTATAGGTGGTTTTGGCTAGTAGTAGGCTGGATGGGCCAATAAGAGCATCGTGGTTGGATTGACATAGGGGTAGAGACCCAATTGCATGCTGGGAGGATTTCTGTCGAGATCTTCTCAACAACTATAGGCCACCGCTCGTCAAGGAAAGAACTCAAGCTAAGTAGGGTCGAGGGAAACAAAATCCCAAGTCACTACACAGATGGTAGAATGTGGAAACCGGTCAGGACAACAGGCAATCCCACAAGAAGAAGAAGAAGAAGAGAAACGACTAGGGAGGAGACGACAATAAACACCTAATGTGCCTGAAATGTGGAAGAAGGAACTCCTGGGAATGCAAGCTAGGGACGAATGGCTGTTTCATCTGTGGCAAGGAAGGCCACTATGCTTAAAACTGTTATTTCAACCCGCAGAATCAACATAACTAAGCTCGTTCCAAAAATAACCAACTTCATACTGCCCAGACCAAGATTGAAGACCCTTTGATCAGACAAGGCAGACAGGAAGCTCTGGGTAACTAAGGGATAGTCTACACCAAAACGAGGAGGACCCAGAGGAGTTTCCCCCTTGACGAGAGCGACGACGAGGATATCTCCAATGCATAATCAGTACTAACCTCTGAGTAGTAGTGACCCATACTAACAAAACTTTTTGACTATGTAAATAGGCATGATGGGAAGTAGTAGCTTACTCCCACTGGACCTGTCCTAGTATGTCCTTTTATGACTACATATTAGGAAGAATATGTGTCACTTCCACCAGACTAGAGTTTGTATATATTTTTGTGAGAAATTTATGCAAAGCAGTATAATTTTGCCTAAAGGCCTAGATATGATTTTCCACCCATAATCATTGTGTGACGAAAAGTGCAGACGAGCCCTAACACTCAGGTGATGTCTTAATATGATATGGCAAAGTGTATTGGACATCACAGTATAAGAAAGAGAAAGATATAGTTAAGTAAGAAGGAAAATAATAGGCAACGTGATCTCATAGTATGGAAACATGAGACTTATAATTTCTTTTTCGCTATATGATAGAATTCAAAAGACATCATGATTAGAACGCGTACGCAAACAACCTAGGCATCCTGAGAGGATGAGTTGATAGCATAACTCGCAGTTATGTGAGAAATGATAAGGAACCAACAGTGTGAACCAAACCAGCTTAAGGAATAGCTGGGCCAGCAAACCCGGGGCACCATAGGCAATAGAGTTGCCAGCCCAGGAGGCTTTAGCAACCTCAGAGACTTCAAGGGACTAAGCAACTCCCCCTGTCTAGGGAGTTCCATGAGGGCGGGAATTTCCTACACCACCATCAACACCCCCCAACAGCGGTTGCACCCATAGCAACAAACGTACCTCAGCCAGTTCTTAAGGAAGGTGACTTATACGAGAGATTCTGGTGCATAAAAGTGCCAGAGTTCAAAAGGAACCACCACCCCATAGAAGCCGATGACTGGCTAATGGATATCCAAGTAATCTTGGATTTTATAGGGCTAATAGACAGAAAGAAAGAGATGTGCACATCCTTTACCTTGCGTAAGGAGCTGTATCAGTGGTGGAAGGTGGTAAGCATTAGGAGGAATGTTAGCAAGATGAGCTGGAGCAACTTCATTGAGAAATTCAAGGAGATGTACTTCAATGAGAAAGCACTAGTAGCACAGCAAGACGAATTCAACAACCTGCACCAAGGTAACATGACTGTCAAGGAGGCAGTCAGAAAGTTTGAGCAGCTGGATCGACCTTGTCCAGATTTGGTATCGATTGAAAAGGAAAGAGTCAGAAGAGATGCTAGGATCACTATACGTAAAATCACGACCGTGCAGTGCTAAAGAACGGCTTAGAGTAACAACATGGGTTACTACCCGAGTTGTACCGATCTTTAGGGCTAGTTGTCCACTAAGTTTCGAGTGGCAAGCAGTACTCCTGCATTCCATGAGAACGTCAAGATTAGTTTCACACTATCAAAGTGACTCCCTAATTGTACTCCATTGATCAGGATAACTGGGTCATGTTAGCCGTTGATATCTTTTAGGAATATATTCTCGTGTGTATTGGAATTCTTGTGACCAAGATGAGCTCTTAAGTGGGTCAAGTTTCACCATACCGTGATCGAGTAATCTCCGAGAGGAGTCCAACATCAGCTCCAGTTATTCTTTTTTGGGTAAGTGAGGAAGTGAAACCGCCTTAGTTCCCTAGAGTTGCGGATATACGAGAATCTATTCATCAGACTAAGAGACTGCAGTTGATGTCCGGTCACATAGTTCTAATATATGCTGTACACTACAAGGAACTGATATTGACTTCTACAACACATGTTGAAGGAGGCTTATGACGAAACCAAAGTCGAGGCAAAGCTGGATCAAGTTAGGAGAAGACCGAAAGAGAGAAAGAGACCTTGCCAAACAGAATTGGAAGAGCAATCAAGCAGTAAGAGTAACAAGCCACCCATTTGTTGCATCATCAGACTTCGTTAGAAAGCTAGATAAGGGCTTAGATAGGGTGAAATAGACTTTTAGGACAGCACTTTCCTTAGGGGAATTTTTTATTATCTAATTACTAGATGCATTACGTACTGGTAATTATTTGCAGGAGAGAGCTTAGCGTTAATCTGATCATCATTGATATGATCAATCAGGACGTAATCTTGAGAATAGAATTCTTCATAAAATACAATGCCGTCGTAGACTGTTGAAGAAGAAAAGTCGCTTTTAGACTGATCGGATGCGAAAAGTCCATCTACAAGGGTACGTTGTCGGAGTAACCAAAGACGATTATCTCGGCAGTGAAGGCTTGCAAGATGCTATCTAGTAGATGCGTGGGCTTCTTAGCACTCGTAGTAGATAAGACTCGAGGAGCAGAGATAGGGCCCGAGAACGTGCCAATGGTCAGGAAATTCATGAAGGTATCGTTTGAGACTGAACATCTACCAGGATGAGCCCCATCTATAAGCCCACATACTAAATGAGCCTTGCAGGGCTAAAGGAGCTCTAAACCTAGCTAAAGGAATTGATGAACAAGATCAAGATTAAGAACAAGTATCCATTGCCATGGATCAGTGATCTATTTGATCAGCTCCGAGACACTATAATGTTCTTGAAGATAGATCTACATTCAGGGTACCATCAAGTGTGAATCAAGGATAAAGACGTACCCAAAACAGCCTTCCGAATGTAGTACAGACACTACGAGTTCCTCGTTATGTCATTCGGACCGACGAATGCTCCAGTAGCTTTTATGGATTTGATGAACCACATGTTCAAGGACTATTGGATAAGTTTGTTATTATGTTTATCGATGACATACTTATATATTCCAAGACAAAGGAGGAACACGAAGAATACCTAAGGATCGTCTTGCGCATGTTACGGGACCGTCAGCTATATGCCAAATTCTCCAAGTGCGAGTTTTGGCTAGAAAAAGTCCATTTCCTAGGCCATGTAGTCTCAAAGGAGGGAGTATCTGTAGACCCAACAAAGGTTAAGGCAATTAGCGCGTGGCCAATGCCGAGAAACATGATGCAAATCTGTAGTTTCCTAGGCCTAGCAGGGTATTACCGGCGCTTCTTTGAAGTTTTTTCAAAGCTAGCTACACCACTCACAGCGCTCACCAAGAAGGAAAAGAAGTATGAGTGGACAAATAAGTGTGAAAAGAGCTTCCAAGAGCTGAAACGAAGACTCACAAGCACTCTAATACTGACTATTCTAGAAGTTAGTCAAGGAAACTTTGTGATTTACAGTGACACATCCAAGATCAGATTAGGAGTCGTGTTAATGTGAAATGGTAGAGTGGTCGCGTATGCTTCACGATAACTCAAACACCACGAGAAGAACTACCCTATGCATGATCTGGAGCTAACAGCAGTAGTTTCGTACCAAAAGTATGAAGGCACTACCTATACAGAATCAAGTGCGAGATTTACACCGACCACCAGAGCCTCAAAGTACATCTTCGCGTAGAAAGAGCTTAACATGAGGCAGCAATGATGGCTAAAATTAGTTAAGGATTATGATTATGAGATCCTATATCATCAAAGAAAAGCCAACAAGGTGGCTGATGAGTTGAGCCAAAAACGTTCTTCATCACTTATGGCTATCAGCACCTTGTCGGAAGTGCTACAAAAGGAGCTACGCAGCAGCGAGATCGAGATTTTGATGGGGAGGTTATCTCAAATGACCCTCCAATCGATGCTCTTAGAAGAAATTAAGACCAGTCAGAACCTCGATTTGTCCCTGAACAAGCTCAGAATGGAAGCCACAAAAAATGAGAGTTCAGAATTTAGAGTCTCTAAGGATGGTATACTCTATTACAGAGATAGAGTGTATGTTCTGAAAGATAAAGAACTTAAGAAACGAATTCTTTCAGAGGCTCACGAGACACCATATTCTATATATCCATGGGCAAACAAAATGTACAAGGACCTAAAGGAAAGATTTTGGTGGCTGAGAATGAAGAATGATGTCACCAAGTTTGTTGCCAGATGCCTTACGTGTCAGAAGATTAAAGTGAAACATCAACAACCGGCAAGAGAAATACAAAAGATCAAGCTGCCCGAATGAAAATGGGACTAGATTACGATAGATTTTGTAGTCGGATTACTGAGGATGTCGAGCGACAACAACACAATCTGGGTAATTGTAGACCGATTGACGAAATCAACTTGGTTTCTAGTTATAAAAGTGAGCTACTTGATAGAAAGGCTAGCAGAAATGTACGTAGCCCAGATAGTAAGATTGCACGAAGTGCCAAAGTCCATTATCTTATATCATGACGGACGCTTCACCTCCAGGTTTTGGCAGAGCGTCTAGGCCTCATTAGGACCCGATTGAAGTTTAGCACAACCTTCCATCCTCAGACTGACAGCTAGTCCGAGAGGACCATACAGACATTGGAGGATATGTTGAGAGCTTGTGTCCTAGACTTCAAAGGAAACTGGGACCATTCCTCAGTTGGGATGGCACCGTATGAGGCACTCTATGAAAGAAAATGTAGATCTCTAGTTCACTGGCATGAGACCAGAGAGAAACAACTCACTAACACGGACTTCATCAAGAATACAACGACGGACATGAAGCTAATACGAGAGAGATTGGATACAGCATATAGTCACCAAAAGGGCTATACCGATAGATGCCGTAGACCTCTCGCGTTTCAAGAAGGAGATTCAATCTTTCTCAAGGTGGCACCTATGAAAGGGGTGATCCACTTTGGAAAGAAGGGAAAGCTGAGTCTTAAGTATATAGGATCCTTTAAGATAATTGAGAGAGTCGAGAAGTGTGACGTCTCGTGCCACGAGTGGCCTGGACCGTCACTTAAAACTACTATTGATACTTAATTTACTTGAAAACTATTACTGCTTACTAAAGAATAGTTGTTTAACTTATCTGGCTTGAAAACTATTACTTAAACTTATTTACTTAATACTATAATTTTAGGGATTTTTTTTATGCATACGTTTTTACTATTCACATATATATACTTCATAAATACATAGGTCTAAATCGTCTGAATACATACATACTTATAAAACTACTCAACTGTCACTATTCAAAATATATTGTTTACTCAATACTATGCAAAAGTCAAAACTCGCGGTGGTATCCACAACCTCGCCCTTACATCCACCTCTGCCACCATCATCGCCGAGTGAGATCTAAGCCATAGGTCGTTTACCTACAACATGAATACACACTGTGAGCTTTACACCTAGTAAGTACAACATGTCATCCGCAAAACATGTTTAAATCATGATACATACATAAAACATATAAGTAGTTTATGTACACACTACATGTACCATGCACTTAATCATTCCACATATTGGATGCAAAACCAGAGCATCACATGGAACTAAAAACATAACAGCAACATCTCATAACTGAATGCATAATAGAAAACATCATGTACTGAATGCATATCTACTATAGCTGGAAACGGGCTGTAATTATAACTAAGGTATATTGTGAACAATGCATGAACCGATTATGCTCATGTTATGCTTTATTATTCATTATCTTTTCTTACCTTGTTGAGGGCACTTTGTTGAGGGCTCTTTGCTTAAGACTCATTATTTATTATCTTTTCTTTAATTTACTGAGGTCACTTTGCTGAGGGCTCATTATTTATTATCTTTTCTTTAATTTGTTAGGCCACTTTGTTGAGGGCTCATTATTTATTATCCTTTCTTTAATTTGCTGAGGGCATTTTGCTGAGCGTTCATTATTTATTATCCTTTCTTTAATTTGCTGAGGCCACTTTGCTGAGGGCTCATTATTTATTATCTTTTCTTTAATTTGTTGAGGCCACTTTGTTGAGGGCTCACTATTTATTATCTTTTATTCTTATGCCATAGCTCTACTAGGCTATCCCCTAATCTTACGTGATAGGGATCTAATGGCTTCTAACTTATACTGGTCATCAATCTACGTGATTATGAACCTATAAACTCTTGTATTATGCTATGCACAACCAAACATGATTTGCATACTTATCATAGAGTAAAATTACACTTTAAACTCATTTTTACTCATGCTGTAGGCGGAGTTGTACTTACCTAATCTGCAAGTAAACTGATACTCACGCCCTTGCCAAATTACAGGTGATGACCTGCCACCATAAAGTATTCAATCAATACTCTTGCTAAGTCGCCAATACCATTAGAAACTAAAGCAAATACTAACGTATGGCACCGATTGCCATTGGTACTAACTTACTCTCTCTTCAGAGGTTGATTTTCTAGGCTTGGTTAATTAATTTATTACCCAAAAAATTAATTAACATCGTTCTTAGGTCACTACTACCATTAGTGACTATATTGTGGTATTATAACAAGGCCCATCGATACCCTACTGTGCTACTTTGGGAATTTGGTATTCAATGTCTATTCGTACTTGATCAATTTGTCTACTTGATAGATTAATCACCGTTCCTTACCATTTCATTCAAACACGGTCCTTGACTGGTTAACTGACCAGTCAACTGACCAGTTACCTTGCGCATCGTTGACTAGGTAGCCTACCAGGTTACTTTGCATGTCTGGGTGTGGTAGCCTAACGAGCTACCTCCACTGTTTATTTATTTTGAAAATTGTTTTAGAATTCTTATAAAATTTTTGGGAAAAATATATGTTTTTTGAAACCATCCCCATATCACCCCATTGGAAGGTGGGGGCATTTTATTAAAATCGCATTTTCATTTTGAAAAGGTAAGAACACATTTTGGTATTCATTTTCAAAAGGGGTTCTTGAACCATTTTATAGAAACTGTTTTAAAACTTATTTAAAACGACTTAATTTGTAAATTTTCCAAACATAAAACTTTTTATACTCGACGAGATGAACAATTCTCATGTTCATCTTAGAGCTCAAATCAAATTCTAACCAGTCCTAAACTTATCAAACCCATGGCCATCTAATGTCTAGTTTTAGAAAAATTCTAGTTTTACACTTATTAAAAAACGGCTCTGTTTGAGGCCCGACCAAATTTTTAAAACACGTGCAAGTCATTTTCAAGGTTTCGACAAGATAAACAACTTTTGTTTTGAGCCTGAGATTCAGTTCGGACACTAAGTTGGTCAGCTTTAACAAAACCCGAGATTGTTCCTATGCTCAGGATTTTAGTCCCAGTTTTGGGTTTTGATTAAAAACTACTCGAAATGTCTATCTTAGAGTCATTTTTAGCCAAAAACGACCGTAACGAAATTTTTTTAAAACTTTATGTTTTACCAAATCCCAAATTTAGAACCTAAGGAGGTAAAAAATGACCAAACTTGTGGCCTAAAACTGGGGATAGATTTGTGTGTGTCCAACCATCTTACACGTCCACCCACACACACACACACACATCCATCCATAAAAATTTAAACCACAACCACAGAACCATATAAACTTAAAAATAAAAAGCTAAGGGCTCAAAATAAACTTATTACAATCCATTGCACAGATGAATACACATAACTTTCCTTGATCAAAACTTAAAAATAACTAAACTACAGGAAGGGGGTTTTCGGTTTTACCTTACATGCTATGAACCAAGCACAACTGAACTGAGGCTTGGGTGACCCAAAAATTGCCATGTGAACTAAGAGGAATTGGGGGTCGGCTTGTGCTAGAGAGGACACCAAAATTTTTCTCTTATTATCAAACTAAAATAACAACTAAAAACCATAAAGATTGGTTCTAAAATCTTACCCTTGAGTGACCTTGAGATGGCTTGAGAAAATGGCTCCAACACAAGCTAGATGGTGGCTGGTTTTTGGCAAGTTTTTGGCTTGGTTTCTTGGCTTGAAAATGGTCTATTTTGGGGCTAGAAATGGGTAGATTTTTTCTGAAGCAAGAGGGAGAGAAGAGGCTTGGCCTTTTGGGAGCAAAAAAGGGAAATGAACCCTAAGGGTAAGCACACCTATTTATAGGAAAAACTAAGCAACATTAATTAACATTAAGCAACCTTAACTAAGCCCAAACTAAGCTAAAAGGGGGATAAATTTTTTGCCACTTGGCTACAGAAAAACCATGGGTGGCTGCAGCACAAAAAGGGGCAAAAGTTGCATTGAATACCTTGTAAAGTTACTAGTCACTTGTCTCCTACCTTTTGCATTTTGTATTCAATGTGTCATAACCTAGGCAATATTTTAATGGCCACTTTCGTGCTATTTTTGTGACAACCGAGAAATTCAGGCATTCTCGGAAGAAAATGTACAAATGTATGTATATAACAATTTGTACTATTTAAAGGGTGAAATAAATAAATTTATATTGTTTAGAATGTATTAAAATGTTCTAACAATACTGATGAGTAAGAATTCAGTGTTGGTAAAATTCGCTGAATTGAAACGGGTGGAACGGTGCCAAAAACGGCATTGAAATCCCTAACCGGTGCACTAAAAGATGAAAAACTTCCGGGATTGATTTTGATCAAATGGAAGCAGCATAAATTGATCCGACTGTACAAAAGACCTCAGGAACCTGCCGGAACGATTTTAGGAAAATTTCGACTCGAACCGACATCGGTCAAAAAGTAATCGAATTAATGTGAATAGTAAAGTCAAAGTCAACACTTTACTTTACAGTTATGAAACCATAAAGCCAAAATATTAAATGTGGAAATTATGGTTGTTGGTGGCATTAATGGCCAAGATTAAATTGTTTTTTGATCTAAAGGCCAAGATTTGGCCAAAATTAGCCAAATTAAATTTTTGAAAAATTTGGAAAGAAATTGGCTTGAAAAGTGTTGCATTCTCATTGGTTGGAAGCTAAGTTAATTGGCTTCCTTTGTGCTTAAGTCGGCAACATTTGGAAAGAAAGGGCCGAAACATTTCAAAGCCAAAAACATAAGAGAAAAAAATTCTAAGTGTTGTCCATTGTGTACCCGTGAGCCACCAAGGAGAACCAAGCAAATCTTCCAAGTTTTTTTCACAAAAGTGGTGTCAAACACTTCATTGAAGGCAAAGGAAGCAAGAAAGCAAGGTAACCTTCTTTGGTTTGCATTTTTTCTTGATTTTTCTCCCTAAAATCCTTGGGATGAATAGTGTGAAGATGAGAAAATTTATGGTTTGTTTTGGTTGATTTGGTGCTTGGGTTTTGTTAAGGGTATGATTAGAAGAAAAACCATGCATTTTGTTAAAAAAAAAAAACAAAATTTTGGTTGGTTTTCCAAGGGTAAAACCGTGGGTTACCATGTGTAGTTGATGATGAATTGTTGTTGTTTAAGTGTTGAAATGCTTTAAATCATGTTTTGATTAAATGTAAAGCATGATTTGTATGGTTATAAAGCTTGGAAAAATTTTGGAATTACAAACCCTAAAATGGTAATGGGTTTTAATTAGGGTTTGGTGAATAATTTTTGCATGAATAACTTGATATTTGGATAGTTCAAATCATGCATTTAATTATGAAAATGATGGTTATGTGATTGAAAGCATGAAACAAAAATGTGGTGCATGTTTTATCTTAAATGGCCGTAGGTTATAATGGTGGAAAACCCTAAGAATTTGTGTTGAAAAATGCATGGAAAATGGCTTGAAAATGTGCAAGATAATGACATTGGAATAGCCTAAAATTTGGTTGAAAAATTGAAAAGTTTTGGTTAGGTTTTGAGTGTGAAAACCGTGGCTAAAACTAAGGGTAAAATTGAAAGAATTTTGTGGAATGTGGTTCAAAATGTGAATTGGAAATGTTGCGAGCTTTTATGTAAAAGTTTGGGAAACTTTTACATAAAATAGGCTTGTGGTATAGTACGTGGCAGGTACATATGGTTCAAGGCGTACCTAACGCCGGTAGCCTTAAATTTACGCCGAAATGCTGCTGAAATTTCGAAAACGGCATTTGGGGTAAAAAGGGAATTAAAAATAAAAGTTTAGGGTCCGGTCGAAAACCCGAGTCCCTAAAGGAAAATTGAATAAGGGAAACCTAAGAGGTGGTTCATGAATAGTAACCCATCCCCTTAAAAATGTAAAACGCGAGTGTAACTGAAAAACCGACCCCGAAGGGGGGCGTTTTTAGGAAACGAAATAAAGGTCCGAGTCGGGTACGGAAAGTCCGAGCCTCGGAAACCTAGATCAGGAACGTCTAGATGAACGTTTTAAATACTAGTAAAACGTCCATTTGAGGCTCCGAAACATTAGAAAATCACTAAACCGACGTAAGAGTCGGAATAGTGCTTCCCGAGGGTCGGGAAAGTGAAAAGTGGAAATAAAATAGAAACGAACCCGATAATGAATAGTAAAGAGTCAAAAAAGTTTCTGAGAGCCAAAAATGCAGTCTGGATCGAGAAAATTCCGTTAGGGGCATAATTGTAATTTTACCAAAATATAGGGGCAAAATCATAATTTTGCAAAAGTTGAGAAAAATGGGGAAAATGATAAATAAAGCCTAAAAATTTATAAATAGGTTTTATTTAAGCTTTTTAATGAA
Organism: Antiaris toxicaria; assembly: GCA_035233585.1. Classification (NCBI taxonomy): domain Eukaryota; kingdom Viridiplantae; phylum Streptophyta; class Magnoliopsida; order Rosales; family Moraceae; genus Antiaris; species Antiaris toxicaria. Next base: position 52,784,262 of record CP141153.1, read on the forward strand.
AAATAAAAGCTATAAATGGAAATGAAATTAACAGACAAGGTTTTGTCTGTAGGATCCCAAAATCGACCTACAAGGAGGGCGATCAAAGATCCAGAAAAAAAAAAGGGGAAGAAACTGATAAGGTAAGTTTAGACATTTACCTGTCTACAACATGTAGCATTATTATTGCTAACTTTGATGTACTAACTATAAGTTATGTACATATGTGCTACGGGCACTATTATAGAGAAGAGAGAGAGAGACGAAATGTGCTACGGGCACTATTGAGAATGGGACATATAATAAATTGTGCTTCGGGCACTAGAGTGAGGTTAATGAAACCACTCACCAAAAATTAAAATGTGAACCATTCCTAACCACGGGGCAATATAAAGTCATCGGGTTAGAACTTTAAAAAGTTGATAATGAAACCACTTTTGGCGTACCAGCCTTTCGTACAGGGAGGTAAATTTTGCCTTCGGGGCTATGATGATGAGATTAAGGCTGTGGAGGTCAGCACTGATGTACCGCTCCCAGTCATGTACAATGTTACCTTCGGAGCTATGAGATTAAGGCTGTGGAGCTCAGCACCAATGTACTGCTCCCAGTCATGCGCACTTAAATGGTACTGCCAACCTGAGCTCAAAACCAAAACATAATCAAAGATAATTACTTAAAACTGAAACTATGCCATAATTGAGCATAAGACAGTTTCGTGAGGGTACTAATATCGCGGTAGATGTACTGTCGATATACTATGTTGTGGCCAAACTTACTATTCATAATGAATAGTGGTCAAAATTACTATTCATAAGGAATAGTAGTCAATGTTGTTATTCATGATGAATAGTCTATTTATAGAAATTTTATTTCTTGCATGTTTGAACTTACTGAGCTTGTAGCTCACCATTTTTGCTTATGTTGCAGGTAAGCAACTAGCTCAGTAGCTTTGCATGACTGGATGGTGGACGGGATGGCGCATGTCAAATGGGATAGGAGGCAAGGGATATGGTCCTGCTAGAGTCTTTCTTCTGAGCGATAAAAGAGAAGAAAAAAAAGAAAAACAGTTTTTTTGTAATTATATATTTTGCGAAAGTACTGTATTATGTAAATTACTTTGTACTTGCAAACAAAGTAAATAGTGAATGATGTTTTACATAATGTTTTAAAAAAAAATTTCCCCAAAAACGTCATGTTTTAAAGAGAGGTAGATTAGCCGGCGACCCATGAGAGTACAATCTATCGCAGTTAGCTATGAAGCTTAACTGTAATAGTATTGTATGATCTCTACGAGGGGCGGGCCGCCACAATTTTTGTAGCTATTTTCAGTTATTTTTTTAGCTAGGATACACGAATTTTGAGAATAGAAATTCATCTGTGTTGGCTTCTCTTTGCAGTCTAATTTTCCACAGCGACGTTCGGTCCTTTCTCGACGGTGTTCAAGATTTCCACCAAAATTGAATTTTCTTGGTCTGATTTTTATACTAATAATTTCTAGTTGGGTTATAATGCTTAAGAGCCCATTTTGTGTCCATTTTACTATTTATTTCCTATACTGTGGTTTTGTCTGCATTGTGTTATCCTTGTGCATGCATAACGAGGCATTTTCACATGAAATTTCAAACACAGTCTCTCTTGACTAATTTGGATGCGCTGATTCCAATTTTATCAGTTTTGCATCCATTTGAGATTTTCTGGAGCAGTTTTCGGGATCTATATGATCCCACCTTGAAAAACGTGTCTTGTGCCCGATTGACTAATTTAGGCGTTTTGAATCTAAATATATCAGTTTCAGGCCGAGAAAAGGTCGTCTTCTCCCTCTTCTTGATGCTGCATATCTCTAAAACAAAAATTCACATCTTGTGCTCAATTGTCTAAATTGAGCCTACTGACTGTAAATATATCAGTTTTAGGTCAAATTAAGGCCGTCTTGGCCATTAACTTGACACTGCGTTTCTACTATTCACTATTCATTGTTTTTCGCTTAACTGACTAGTCTGAGCGTTATGACTTTGATTTTGTCAATTTCTGGGCAAAAAGAGGTCATCTGGATCATTTTTCTCGATACTGTGCCTTGGCTAGGGTAATTATTGCTGTTGTGCTCAGATGACTGGTCTGAGCGTACTGGTGGCCTGCTTACCAGTTCTATGTCATGAAATGGCCGTCTGGCCCATTTTCTTCATAATGCGTGTCTTATACGCACGTGCATATAATAGGATGGACCGGTTTCACTGTCGGTTACTCCCTTCACTGTATGAATAGTAATTAAATGTTACTGTAACCATTTAATTCATTTAACTGGAAAATATGCATTATTTATTAACTTAATTACTCATTACATAGTTATTAGGTTTCATGAATTGTGAGAGTCATTACAGTAGCTCTCTGCTCAGTACACGGCCTTTTACACGGGCTCTTACACAGGCATGTACAAAGCAACATAGGTGTGTACATTCCAGACATGGGTGTGTTCCAGTTGAGTTTGCTTAACACGCCCATGTCTCGAAACATGTTCTTCAACCCGAGCAGTATAGGGCCACTTACATGACCGTGTACCTGACCGTATCACACTACATGGCCATGTACACTCACATAGCTTCTCACACTTCAACAATCTGAATGGTACAAGGTTACTTACACGACCGTGTACCTAACCGTGTTCTTCAAATTTACACTAAAAGTCATCAAATTATTCCAATTTCATTTCTTATTGACTTATTACATGGTAAGTAAGATCCATGAATATGGGGGTCATTACCTACCCCCCTTACAAAATTTTCATCCTTGAAAATTATAATAATTCCAGGAAGTCCCTATCATGTCTTCTTCCTATTCCCATGTGGCTTCTTCAATGTTATGATTCCGCCACAACACTTTTACCAGTGGTATTATTTTATTCCTAAGTATTTTCCCCTCTGTTACTAGGATTCGCATGGGTTTCTTCTCATACATCAGATCGGCATGCACTCCGACCAATTCTTAGCTTAGAACATGGGAGCTGCCTAGCATGCAGTTTGTTAGCATCGAGATGTGGAAGACATCTTGCACTGAAGCTAACTTAGAAGGAAGTACTAATCTATAAGCCACCATCCCGACTCAAAACACTGGCTACCTTATTGGCTTTTCCTGGATGGTATAGGACCTTGCAATCGTAATCCTTTACCAATTCTAGCCATCTTCGTTGCCTCATGTTGAGCTCCTTCTACGTGAAGATATACTTGAGGCTCTAGTGGTCGGTGTAAATCTCACACTTGATTCCATATAGGTAGTGCCTCCATATTTTTGGAGTGAAAACTACTACTGTTGGCTCTAAATCATGCATAAGGTAGTTCTTCTCGTGATCCTTGAACACATGGTTCATCAAATCTATAAAGGCTACTGGAGCCTTCATCGGTCCGAATGACATAATGAGGAACTCGTAGTGTCCATACCATATTCAGAAGGTTGTTTTGGGTATGTCTTCATTCCTGATTCACACTTGATGGTACCCTGAACTAGATCTATCTTCAAGAATAGTACAGCGTCTCAGAGCTCATCAAATAGATCACCGATCCATGGCAACAGATACTTATTCTTAATCATGATCTTGCTCATCAATTACTTGTAGGAAAATAAATCGGTAAAACGTATCAGAGTGGCGCAGCGGAACAATAAAAATTTTAGATCGTTAAATATCTCATGATGCCATATACAATAAATCAACAACAATTAAAACTCATAGCTCAAGGACGCCAATCTGCAGGAGGAGAATGACCGGAGGCTTCAACCAACTAGCCTTCTCTACTATTTTCCAATTCCCGAATGGCAGAGTGTGTGGGCACTCTGAACCTCGATCGGTATGTTAGCACTGCTAGTCTTCTTCCGACCACCCAGATCTCTAAAGAACTTTATTGTCACGATGAGCCGTGCAACAATAAGCCTGCTCACGTGAGAGTCTGTGGTCTTAGAGAACTGGAGTGGCAGGACCTCTATTTATAGACCTACATGAGGTGATTCTCTGAATTCGAATTGGATTAGGAAAAGATATTCTCCCTTATCCATAACCATAAAATCTGAATTTTTCCATGGGAAAATCCCAACAATAAAATTCGGTTTTTTAAGGATAAAACCAATCCAAATCTAAACAAGATTTTAACTAGAATTTTATTTCCCTTTTTCAACCAAAAAATCTGAAATTTCCTAGGAGATTTTCCCTCCAAAAATTCAGCCACATTAAGGATAAGGGAGAATCAAAATTCCACTAGGTTTTTCAAGCTTGAATCTTATCTCAACCTTATCCAAAATAACTGAATTTTCCTAGGAGATTTCCTCCATAATTTCGGCCACTTTTCAGGGAAGGAAAGAATCCAAATTCAACTAGGATTGAAACTTGAATTTTTCCCTTGAACCTTATCCACAAAAACCAAAATTCCATTGAGGATTATCCTCAAAATTTCGTCTATAATTTGTTAGGATTTGGATTCAAAATTCAAGTAGGATTCTAACAAGATTATCCTCTCCAAATCCAACTCAAATTCGAATTTCAAACCTTGTGGATTTTCCACAACAAATTCAAATCCCACTTGGACTGTGATTCAAAATTTGAATTTCAAACTTCAAATTCGAATTTCAAATTCAAATTTCAAATTTCAATTTTCAAATTTCAAATTTAAATTTCAATTTCAAATTCAAATTTCAAATTCCAATTTCAAATTCAAATTTCAAATTTCAAATTTCAAAATTCAAATTTCAAAATCCACAAAACGGTTGTGTTTCAAATTCTTGTTCTCATGGATAATTTTCTACAACTCCAATCTAATCTCAAATAAAATCATGTCAACTTTATTTGGAGTTCGAATAATTGTGTACTCTATTATCCAAAACAAAATCTGAATCCAACCGGAGAGAATCTTGTCTACCATCCTAATCCCGTGTCATCACCATCCATGCATAATAAACTAGCCAATAGCATACACAAATCAATTTGCCAAACATTAAGGAATTATGTGGAGCTAGTAGAAGGATTGATTGGACATATATAATCGGGCTCCGACAAATCCATATGATCATCATTCTTTACCGAACAACTCAATCATATGATCACTAGTTTTAGAGTCACACCACTATAAACCTGAAACTGAACTCCCAGTTATATACCGTATTACGTAAGCCTGTGACAAGCTACTATCCAATGACCTTGTCATATATGCAAAACCCTCATATGATATCCATGATCAGCCTTAGGTCAAAGTCTGTCTAATCCTACTGATCAGGCTATCTTAAAGTTCCATTATACTACCGAATTAAGAAAATGATTATTCACCATATGTGAATAAGAAGTCATCTGCCCAGCAAACAACCCAAGGCCTTGTCCATTTTCACATTCAGTATAATGCCTTTAAGAGGATACCTTTAACTCCTTAGAGCTATGATTCCGATATCTGCAAACAAACCCTTCATCGTATACAAGTCATGCACCCAACGAACCGGTCTATAAGCTTATTACCTCTGAGACGCTTTAGCCATTGGAACATCAAAGTACACAAGTCATATACATGAAGTAGTTCATTTACTCAGGATTAAGGTTATTGCACAATGAAAGTCAAAAGCAGATTGATCCACTCATAGCGGACTACGTAGATCAATCACGCTTTAGTCCCGGTCTAATATGTCACCCCCAAGTAACATATCTATGTCTCTACTTGGGAGTCCAGCTCCAGACAATTAAGATAAATCGTCCCCTCCAAGGCTTTAGACAACATAATAGTCTTAACATGAGTTAGATGCTCGGTCTAACCCCATAGACTACAGACCATAGTTTAGACTGCTAACTTTAAAACATTGTCTTCTCGCATACAAAAGTCCATTGCATGCAACGTTCTAACAGTTTTAACACAAGCAGTCAGTGAGCCATATTTGCTTACATTTACTTTAACATGTAAATAAGACGAGGACAGATAGCAATGTAATGAATAACCTCTATGTATATATAATTTTATTATCCAGTTCAAAATAAATACATCAAAATGTCTCTAATGCTTAGGGCATTTCCTAACATTACTTTAGTTAGCTTGGAATTCCTTTAGCTCTGCAGGGCCCATTCGGTATGGGGCCTTAGAGATGGGGGCTGATCTGGGTAGACGTTCAATCTTGAATGAGATCTCATGCTCTAGCGGGAGTCCTAGAAGATCTTTTGGAAATACCTCCATGAATTCTCTGACTATCAGCATGTTCTCGGGTCCTATCTCTATTCCTCGAGTCTTATCTACTACATGTGCTAAGAAGCCCGTGCATCCACTTGATAGCATCTTGCAAGTCTTTATTATTATGATTAGCATCTTTGGTTGCTTGGCGACAAACCCCTTGTGGATGAAGCTTTCGCTCTCAATTAGTCCAAAAGTAACTTTCCACCTTTGACAGTCTATGATGGTGTCGTACACCACGAGGAATCCTATTTCCAAGATTACATCATAATCGATCATGTCGATGATGATCAGATTAACACTAAGCTCTCTACTGTAGATAATTACCGGTATGTAACATATCCAATACTAGACAATAAAACTTCCCCTGAGGGAAGTGCTGTTCTAAGAGTCTATTTCATGCTATCTAAGCCCCTATCTAGCTTTCTAGTGAAGTTTGATGATGCAAACATTGATCCACTTTTGGGTGACCTGCTATTTTTTCTACTTGAATGCTTTTCAAATTCTGTTTAGCAAGTTCTCTTTTTCTCTTTCGGTCTTCTCCTGTCTTGATCCACTTTTGCCTCGGCCTTGGTTTCATCATAAGCCTTCTTCAACATGCGTTGTAGAAGTCCATATTAATTCTTTGTAGCACACAGCATATGTTAGAATTATGTCATCGGACATCGACTGCATTCTCGTAGTCAGATGAACAAATTCTTGTATATTTGCAATTCTAGGAAACTTAGGCAGTTTCACTTCCCCGCTTGCCCAAAAAGAATAACTAAAGCTGATGTTGGACTCTTCTCGGAGATTTGCTTGATCATGGTATGGCAAAACTCGACCTAGTTAAGAGCTTATCCTGGTCACAAGAAGCCCAATACACACAAGAGTATCTTTCTAAGAGATGTCAATAGCTAACAAGACTCATTTATCTTGATCAATGGAGTACATTCAGGGAGTCTCTTTGATAGTGTGAAACCAATCCTGATGTTCTCATAGAGTGTAGGGGTACTACTTGTCACTCGAAACTTAGTGGACAACTAGCCCTGAAGATCAGTACGACTTGGGCAGTAATCCATGTTCCTACTCTGAGCTGTCCTTTCAGTAGCACTCTAGTCATATGTAAAAATGTTATATCTAAGCCCTTGGGCAAAGCGATACTACATTTCATAATATTTCTCAAAAATATGTACAAGCTTCTAGTTCGGTGGGAGTGATGCACATTTCCCAATATACAGTCTCGAAAGGGTATATTAAGCTAAGTCTGGTGGGAAAAGCTACTGCTTCCCTTCATGCCTATATACATAGCCTAAAAGAAAGATTCTGCTTTAATTGTCTGGGGCTTCTAGTCTGCCTTGTGCGATTGAAGGGCCTTTAATTCTGGTCTGGGCAGCGTCAAATTGGCCGCTTATGGTACGGGCTTCATTCCGTTGGCTCTACAGGTTGGAATAACAGTTTCTAGCGTAGTGGCCTTCCTTACCACAGATGAAATAGCCACTTACTCCCTGCTTACACTCTTCCTGGTGTCCCTTTCCGCATTTTGGGCACATCAGGCATTGGCTGCCGTTTCCTTCCTGGTCATTTCTCTTATAAGGGAAGTCCTTCTGTGAAACTTAGTTGCCCGGATTACCCTTCCTCTTGTTGTTATTGTGGGATTGCCTGCTATTCTAGTTGGTTCCCACATTCTGCCCTTTATGCTATGAGTCGGGGTTCTATCTTCCTTTAGTCTGGCTAGGCTACATCTCCTCCTTTCTTCAAGCCTTGAAGATCTGAGCCTTTCTTTCCTTGTCCTGAGCCAACCAATATTATGCTCAGATGGCCCTGCTGACACATTCAGTTACTGTTGCTAGTCTGTGGCTTCCACTGTAGACTTGGATGGTAATGTCCGTTCGGAATATCTTTAGCATTCTCCTAACATTTTCCTTCTCTGTCAGCACCAGATCTAGGCAAAGTCGAGCCAGTTACTTGAACTTCCCTACCACCTCCATCACGGTCATGCTACCTTGGTGTAGGTTATTAAACTCATCCTGCTGGGCTATTAGAGCCTCGTCATTAAAATACATTTCTTTGAATTCGTCAATGAATTCAGTCCAGCTCATTTCATTGACGTTCCTCTACATGGCTACTGTTTTCCACCATTGGTGTGCCCCCTTGTGTAGGGCAAGGGATGCACACAATACTTTCTCCCTCTTAATCAATCCCACAAGGTCCAAGATCACTTGGATGTCTATTAGCCAGTCATCAGACTGAATGGGATTTGTGGTTCCTTCAAATTCTGGCACTTTCATTTGCCAGAATTTCTCATATAAATCCCCTTCCCTAGGGGTTGGCAAAAGAACATTGGCCACTGCGGGAGCAACCACAGCTGAGGGTGCTGGTGTCGTCTGAGCTGGAGGAGCCGCTTGCTCTCTAGGAGTGTCAAGGGTTGTTGGGGTCTCTTAGGCCAGCACCTTAGTTGCCTATGGTACTTGGCTTTATCAGCCTTGCTGCTCTCTAAACCGATCTAGGTCGCTTTGCTGGTTTTCCATTATCTCTCAGATAGTTGCAAGTTACACCATTAATTCATCCTCTCGGGATGCTTGGTTGGTCTATGTACGTGTTCAAACCATGTTGTCCTTTGGAATAAGGGTTTCCTCTTGTGAAGATTTACTGGCGTAACCTCTACTGGTACAGTCATGTTTACACATTATAACTTACGTAAACATACATACTAATACTGTAAAATAAAAACTAACATACTTGGATAGATGAGACAGGCATGCAGTGATGTGAGGTAGGGTGGCAGGATATTACTCTGATACCAACTGTGACATCCCGTGCCTTGAGTGGCATGGACCATCACTTAAAACTACTACTGATACGTAATTTACTTGAAAACTATTACTGCTTATTTAAGAATAGTTGCTTAACTTATCTGACTTGAAAACTGCTACTCAAACTTATTTACTTAATACTATAATTTTAGGGATTTTTTTTTTTTATGTATATGTTTTTACTATTCACATACTTATACTTTGTAAATACATAGGTCTAAATCATACAAATACATACATACTTATAAAACTGCTCAACTGTTTACTATTCAAAATATAATGGTTTCTCAATACTTTGCGGAAGTCAAAACTCGCGGTGGTATCCACAACCTTGCCCTCACATCTGCCTCTGCCGCTGTCATCACCCAGTAAGATCTAAGCCATAGGTCGTTTACCTACATTATAAACACACACTGTGAGCTTTATGCCTAGTAAGTATAACATGTCATCCGCAAAACATGTTTAAATCGTAATATATACATAAAACATATAAGCGATTCATGTACACAAACATGTACCATGCACTGAATCATTCCACATATTAGATGCAAAACCAGAGCATCACATGGAACTAAAACATAACAGCAACATTTCATAACTGAATGCACAACATAAAACATCATGTAATGAATGCATATCTACTATCACTAGAAACATGCTATAACTATAATTGAGGCATATCGTGAACAATGCATGAGATTATGCTCATGTTATGCTTTATTATTCATTGTCTTTTCTTACTTTCCTGAGTCCACTTTGCTGAGGGCTTATTATTTGTTATCCTTTCTTTACTTTGCTGAGGCCACTGTGTTAAGGGCTTGTTATTTATTATCTTTTCTTTAATTTGTTAAGGCCACTTTGTTGAGGCTCATTATTTATTATCTTTTATTCTCATGCCATAAGCTTTACTAGGCTATCCCCTAATCTTACATGATAGGGATCTAATGGCATCTAACTTATACGGGTCATCAATCTATGCGATTGTAAACCTATAAACTCTTCTATTATGCTATGCACAACCAAACATGATTTGCTTACTTATCATAGAGTAAAATAACACTTTAAACTTATTTTTGCTCATGTTGTAGGCGGAGTTGTACTTACCTAATCTACAAGTAAACTGGTACTCACACCTTTGTCAAATTACAGATGACAACCTGCCATCATAAAGTATTCCATCAATACTCTTGCTAAGTCACTAATACCATTAGTGACTAAAGCAGATACTAACGTATGGTATCGATTGTCATCGGTACTAATTTACTCTCTCTTTAGAGTTTGATTTTCTAGGCATAATTAATTAATTTATTACCTAATAAATTAATTAACATCATTCTTAGGTCACTACTACCGTTAGTGACTATAACTTGCATCGTGGTATGGTACCAAGGCCCATCGTTACCCTACTGCACTACTTTGGGAATTTGGTATTTAATGTCTATTTGTGCTTGATCAATTTGTCTACTTAATAGATTAATCACCGTTCCTCACCATTTCATTCAAACACGGTCCTTGACTGGTTAATCGACTAGTCAACTGACCGGTTACCTCGTGTATCGTTGACTAAGTAGCCTACAAAGGTACCTCCACTGTTTATTTATTTTGAAAATTATTTTGGAATTCTTATAAAATTTTTGGGATAAATATATATTCTTTGAAACCATCCCTATATCACCCCGTTAGAGGGTGGGGATGTTTTATTAAAATCGCATTTTCATTTTAAAAAGGGAAGAACACATTTTGGTATTCATTTTAAAAAGAGGTTCTTAAACTATTTTACCAAAACTGTTTTAAAACTTGTTTGAAATGACTTAATTTGTAAATTTTGCGAACATAAAACTTTTCGTTCTCAACGAGATGAACAATTATCATGTTCATCTTGGAGCTCAAATCAAACTCTTACCAGTCCTAAACTTATCAAACCTGTGGCTGTCTCATGTCTAGTTTTAGAAAAATTCCAGTTTTACGCTTATTTAAAAACGGCTCTGTTTGAGGCCCGAAACAGCTAAATTTTTAAAACATGCAAAGTCATTTTTAAGGTTTCGATGAGATCTACAACTTTTGTGTTGAGCCCGAGATCCAATTTGGAATCTAAGTTGGTCATTTTGAACAAAACCCAAGACTATTCCTGTGCTCAGGATTTTAATTCCAATTTTGGGCTCTGATTAAAAACTACTCGAAAGGTCTATCTTAGAGTCATTTTTGGCAAAAAACTATTTGACGCAAAAACGACCGCAACTAAATTTTCTTAAAACTTTATATTTTACCAAATCCCAAATTTGGACCCTAATAGGGTCAAAAATGGCCAAACTCGTGGCCTAAAACTAGGGACAGATTTGTGTGTGTCCAGCCATCTTAAACGTCCACCCACACACACACACACATCCATCCATAAAAATTTAAACCACAATCACATAACCATATAAACTTAAAAATAAAAAGCTAAGGGCTCAAAATAAACTTATTACAACCCATTGCATAAATAAATACACATAAATTTCCTTGATCAAAACTTAAAAATAACTAAACTACAAGAAGGGGGTTTTCGGTTTTACCTTACGTGCTATGAACCAAGCACAACCAAACTAAGGCTTAGGTGACCCAAAAATTGCCATGTGAACCAAGAGGGATTAGGTGTCGGCTTGTGCTAGAGAGGACACCAAAATTTTTCTCTTATCATCAAACTAAAATAATAACTAAAAACCACAAAGATTGGTTCTAGAATCTTACCCTTGAGTGACCTTGAGATGGCTTAAGAAAATGGCTCCAACACATGCTAGCTGGTGGCTAGTTTTTGGCAAGTTTTTTGCTTGGTTTCTTGCCTTGAAAATGGTCTATTTTAGGGCTAGAAATGGGCGGATTTTTCTAATGCAAGAGGGAGAGAAGAGGCTTGGCTTTTTGATAGCAAAAAGGGGAAATGAACCCTAAAGGTGAGCACACTTGTTTATAGGAAAAACTAACCAACATTAATTAACATTAAGCAACCTTAACTAAGCCCAAACTAAGCTAAAAGGGGGACAAATTTTTGCCTCTTAGCTGCAGAAAAACTGTGGGTGGCTACAGCACAAAAAGGGGCAAAAGTTGCATTGAATACCTTGTAAAGTTACTAGTGACTTATCTCCTACCTTTTGCATTTTTTATTCAATGTGTCATAACCTAGGCAATATTTTAATAGTTACTTTTGGGCTATTTTTGCAGCTATTTTCAGCTACTTTTTCAGCGAGGATACACAGATTTTGAGAGGAGAAATTCATCTGTGTTGGCTTTTCTTTGCAGTCTAATTTTCTACAGCAGTGTTCGGTCCTTTCTCGACCGCATTCTAGATTTCCACCGAAATTGAATTGTCTTGATCCGATTTTTATATTGATAATTTCTAGTTGGCTTGTAATGCCTAAGAGTCCATTCTATGTCTATTTTATGGTTCATTTTCTATACTGCGGTTGTGTCTACACTGTGTTGTCCTTACGCACGCATAACGAGACATTTTCACACGAAATTTCAAACACAGTCTCTCCTAACTAATTTGGACGTGCTGATTTCAATTTTATCAGTTTTACGTTCATTTGAGGTCGTTTGGACCAATTTTCGAGATCTGTATGACCCCATCCCAAAAAAAATGTCTTGTGGCTGATTGGCTAATTTGGGTGTTATGAGTCTAAATATATCAGTTTCAGGCTGAGAAAAGGTTGTCTTAATCCTCTTCACGATACTGCGTATCACTTAAACAAAAATTCACGTTTTGTGCTCAATTGACTAAATTGAGACTGCTGACTTTAAATATATCAGTTTTAAGTCAAATTAATGCCGTCTTGGCCATTAACTTGACACTGCGTTTCCACTATTTACTATTCACTGTTTTTCGCTTACTGACTAGTCTGAGCGTTCTAACTCCGATTTCATCAGTTTCTGGGCCAGAAGAGGTCATATGGATCATTTTTCTCGATACTGTACCTCAACTAGGGTAATTATCACTGTTGTGCTCAGATGACCGGTCCGAGCGTATTGGTGGCCTGCTTACCAGTTCTGTGTCAAGAAATGGTCGTCTAGACCATTTTCTTAGTACTGTGTGTCTTATACGCATATACATATAATAGGGTGGACCGGTTTCACTATCGATTACCCCCTTCACTACATGAATAGTAATTAAACGTTACTGTACCTGTTTAATTCATTCAACTAGAAAATATACTATATCTGTTAACTTAATTACTCATTACATAGTAATTAGGTTTCATGAATCGTGAGAGTCCTTACAGTGGTTCTCTGCTCATTACACGGCCTTCTACACGGGCTCTTACACGGGCATGTACAAAGCAACACGAGCGTGTACATTTCAGACACGGGTGTGTTCCAGTCGAGTTTGCTCAACACGCCCATGTCTCGAAACACATTCGTCAACCCGAGCGATACACGGCCACTTGCACGATCGTGTACCTGACCATGTCACACTACACGGCCATGTACACTCACATGGCTTCTCACACTTCAACAGTCCAAACGGTACACGGTTACTTACACGGTCGTGTACCTAACCGTGTTCTTCAAATTTGCATTAAAAGTCATCAAATTATTCGAATTTCATTTCTTAATGACTTATTACACAGCAAGTAAGATCCATGAATATGGGGGTCATTACAGGAAGGTAGCTTACAGATTAGCACTCCCTCCCAAGTTAGCTTTAGTGCACAATGTCTTCCATGTCTCAATACTAAAGAAGTACGTGCCAGACAGCTCCCACATTTTGTGTGACGTCCCGAGCCCTGAGTGGCTCGGATCATCACTTGAAACTACTACTGAAACTTAAACTTTCTTGAGAACTATTACTGCTTACTTAAAGAATAGTTGCTTAACTTATCTGGCTTGTAAACTAATACTGAACTTACTTACTTAATACTAAAATTTTAGGGATATTTTTTTTAATGCGTACGTTTATACTATTCACATACATATACTTTGCAGATCAATAGGTCTAAATCATCTGAATACAAACATACTTATGAAATTGTTTAACTGGTTACTACTTAAAATATAATATTTACTTAATACTGTGCGGAAGTCAAAACTTGCGGTGGTATCTACAACATCGCCCTCACATCCGCCTTCGCTGCCATCACCGCCCATTGTGGTCTAAGCCATAGGTTGCTTACCTACAACATGAATAGACACTATGAGTTTTACGCCCAGTAAGTACAACATGTCATCCGTAAAACATGTTTAAATAATAATACATACTTAAAACTTATAAGCATGTCATGTACCATATACTGGAATCATACCACATATTGGATGCAAAACTAGAGCATCACACATAACTAAAAACATAACAGCAACATCTCACAACTGAATGCATAACAGAAAACATCATGTACTGAATGCATGTCTACTATAGCTGGAAGCATGCTGAACTATGGCTAAGGCATATCATGAATAATGCATGAACTAATTATGCTCAATTTATGTTTCATCATGTTTTATCTTTCTTTACTTGTTTAAGGGCCCGTGTGTCAGTACCGGATGGGTGCGGATCCATGGGTTCACTGAGATCATTCTTTCTTTATAAACCTCGACTTGGGCTGTGTCACGGCCCAAAATTTAGACACGTGACACGGCAGCCAAATCATAATATCAACCCGTGATTTAAGGGCCCAAAATTTAGACACGTGACACGGCGGCCAAATCATAATATCAACCCGAGATTTAAGGAAAAACATTTATTACGAAGAGCGGGTCAACATTATAATTTAGCTAAGCCTAATTATTTATAAAGTAGCATCATAACCACATAATAAAATAAAGGAGAAAATAAATACTTTTAATGCGGAAATCAAACACAAAATCGGTCTTCAAAAGAGATTACCAATCATAAAATATTCCCAAGCATGAAATTTAAATAACGTGAAATAAAGTCCAAACTTAATATCTCATTACATCAGAACGAGAAACAGAATGAAGAAGATGGAGAAAACGGATAGCATCATCTTCGGTAGAAACGGATAGCTCAACGATTTTCGGAACTGCTACCTCCAGCACCTGGAAGTACTCATTTCGAAATCACAAAGAAAAGGGACGTGAGCGCTGGCTCAGTAGGACAGAAACAAAGGTAGGTTAAACAGGTAACACTTAAAAGTATGACATAATAGGAAAACATTTTTAATACAATTTTTATTCTGCTGAGGACTTAGCATAGCTGCAATATACGTGCCTCAATATTAAAAATAATAAATCATTAAAATAAACCATCATATTTTGAGTGAGGACTTGTCGTAGCTATAATATACGTGCCTCGAATTGAATTATCCTAGATCATCTCGTTACGGTCTAAATAGGCCGAACGGCCCTGCGCAGGTTTAGGGACCTTCCCCCATGGCGTCAACTTTGGGATGCACGCATCATTTACAATGATCGTGAACTAGAGCTCAATTATGTTCACTGGATTATTCAAAAGATGGTATTTACCAAGTTATATTATGCCATAAATCAAAACACGTTTTAAAATACACATTTAATTACCAAATACATTGCATGCGTTTATTTCATCAAAAACAATATAATAATTTCATAAACTGAAAACAGCATGCCATTGATAAAACAGGGAAATTTAAAACACTTGACTACTCCCAGAAAAGGCTAGAACATCCTACCTCGATTATCGCACAAGCGTTACGATAACGTGATCCACAAATCTAGCAAGAACGTCAAATAAATCCTATAATTACAACATATGATCAGTCTAGGTCTAGACATAATCATCCAATCATTTTAGTGTGCCACAAAAGATTTCAAAACGTTTAATAAACATTTGGGATTTAAAATTTGTAAAAAACTCTAAGTTAGGATATTACTGGACATGGACAGACTGACCTAGGCTGATTGTAAAATCAATATTAGTTTATTTTTAATCCCAAAAATTCTAAATTTTTAATATGTTAAATTAGACATCCATAGCTTTAATTCCATATAATTTTTATAATTTTTGGACATTGTTTGGTTATTCAATTAGGCCAAAAACCGAGGGGTTGTTTTCAGGCATAAAATCTGGGTTTCAGTTTCAGTTCAAAAACTAGTAGTTCTGTCCGCCTATCTTAGAAAAATATTTTGACTAGGCAAACGGATGAGTTTAGTTCTGACATTTTGTAGCCATTTAGGGGACATCTTGAATTTAATTTTAGGCTCAAGAATCACTCGAAAATCATTTTTAAAACTCAAGTTATGGCTGACACAAATTTACTGTTCATATGGTAATTTTCCAGATTTCTGTTTTTCTGTGTACGAATTTCAATTAGTCTCAAATCAACTCAATTTTCATCCAATGATCACCAAATTTTGTGGAGGACCTTATTTATATGTGGTTAACACAACCCAAGAATCAAATTGACAAAAACATAAAATTTTACACATGTGATAATAGGGTTTTTGAAAGGGAAACAAAGAGGCAAAATTTTTAGGGTTTGAGAGAGAGATTCACACCTTGTTTGTGCTGCACTATTTTTGATGCTTGGTCTCCTTTTTGGCTGAATTTGTGTGAGTGTTGGGGTCTTCAAAATAGTAGGGACAACAGTGGAGAAAACCATATAAATTTCGGATTTAAAATCAAAAGGAGAAGGAAAGAAAAAGTTGATTTCTCACCTTGTTTTTGTCTCAAAATTTGTTAAATCCTTGAGCTGCCTTTAGGTAGGTTTTTGTTTGTTGTTTTGGGGTTGTTTTGGGAGAGAAAATTCAGAGAGGAAACAAGGGGAGGCTGGCTGAATTTTTGAGAGTGAAAGGAAGGGTGAATGAGAGTTAAAAGAGGGTTTTTATACTAGGTTTTTCTTTCCCTTTCTCTTCCTTGTTTGGCCGAAAATTTTAAGGGGTAAAAGGGAAAGTTTTTGTGCTATTTTGAGGCTAGGGTTTTCTCTCTTATTTCCCCTTAAGTGGCCGAAAATTATCCATTAGTTTTAGGAAAAAAATAATTTGAATTTGAATCCTTCTTGGATTTGTGGAATTTAAATTTTAATTTAAAATCCTAAGTGATGGCCGAATGTTTTAGGGTTTTTTTTTTTTTTTTGAAGTTCAAATTGTTGACTTTTTGAGTGGAATTTGACTAGGAAACCAACCTAGGGTTTCCAAAAGATTTTTAATTACTTTTTGGCACACTAATTTTATTTAAATTATATATTGACCCTTAAATAAAATTTAAAGCGTCACAAATATCTACCACTAAAAATAGTTTCGTCCTCGAAACTTTAAGAATTACTCCACACTAAAGAAGAGAATAAGAATATGAATAACTTCTCATTTCATTAAGTGATCTAAATGCACCTTTCAAAACATATAGTGGTATATCTACCACTATGAACAGAGTAGGGTTACAAAACAAACTTAGGTCGACTACATTATATGTACTCTACTGCTTAGCGAACCATTCGGCATGGTTCTCGCGCATATCTTTCTCGGTTTCCATGTGGCTTCCTCTTCACCATGGTTACTCCAAAGAACCTTCACCATGGGTATTGTTTTCGTTCTCAGCTGCTTGACCTTACGATCCAAAATCTTCACTGGAACCTCGACGTAAGAGACATCTGGTTGGATTTCTACATCATCTGTTGAAATAACTTCGGACTCTGTTCGTGCACTCTTCCTCAGCATCGATACATGGAAAACGTTGTGCACTCCCAAGGTGTCGGGTAACTTCAGCTCATATGCAACCTTACCAACTCTGCGTACGATCTCGAAAGGTCTAATGTAACGCGGTGCTAGCTTCCCTTTAACTCCGAAACGAGAGATACCTTTCTTCGGTGATACCTTTAGCAATACAAACTCTCCAGCCTCGAACTCTAATGGCTTTCTGCGTTGATCTGCATAGCTCTTCTGTCGACTCTGTGCTATTAGAAGTCGTTGTTTGATGATGGAAATCTTCTTGTACTGGTCTAGGATTATATCGGGTCCACCCACTGGTGCTTCCTAGTTGTCAACCCAATAGATGGGTGATCGACAAGGCTTTCCGTACAATGCTTCAAAGGGTGCCATTCCGATACTCGCTTGATAACTGTTATTGTATGCGAACTCTACCATGTAGAGGTGTTTGCTCCATCCATCTCCAAGATCAAGAACGCAGGCATGTAGCATATCCTCGAGGATCTGTATGAGACGCTCCGACTGACCATCTGTCTACGGATGAAAAGCGGTGCTGAAGTTCAGTTCTGTGCCTAGAGCTTCCTGTAGACTTTGCCAAAAGTGAGCGTTGAAGCGCGTATCACGATCAGAAATGATCACTGAAGGGACTCCATGCAATCTGACTATGTTCCTCATGTAAAGCTCGGCTAGCTGGTTCCTGCTGCAAGGCCTCTTGAACGGGATGAAGTGCGCGGTCTTCGTGAGACGATCTACAACTACCCAGACTCCATCAGATCCATCTTGTGCTCTCGGTAAGCCGGTTAGGAAGCCCATTCCTATACTATCCCACTTCCACCGAGGTATTGGAAGTGGTTGGAGCAGACCTGCGGGTCTCTCCCGTACTGCCTTTACTTTCTGACACGTCAAACAGTTGGCCACGAAGTTCTTCACATCTAACTTCATACCTCTCCACCAAAGCTGCCGTCTTAAGTTTTGATACATCTTGTTTCCACCTGGGTGTATGGCAAACCTCGACTGATGAAACTCTGACAAGATCTCCTGTAAATTAGAATCCTACTTGAATTTTGAATCCAAATCCTAACCAAATATGGACGAAAATTTTGAGGATTACCCTCAATGTTTTTTCAGTTTTTTGTGGATAAGGTTCAAGGAAAAATTCAAGTTTCAATCCTAGTTGAATTTGGATTCTCTCCTCCCAGATAATGGCCGAATTTTTGGAGTAAATCTCCTAGGAGATTTTTGGTTATTTTGGATAAGGATGAGATCAGATTCAAGCTTGAAAATCCTAGTGGAATTTTGATTCTCCTTTATCCAAAAGTGGCCAAATTTTTGTGGGGATTTTCCTCTTGGATTTTTTGGATTTTTTTGTTGAAAAAGGGAGATAAAATTCTAGTTAAAATCTTGTTTAGATTTGGATTGGAGTTATCCTTAAATTTACTTAATTTGATATCATAATTTTAAGGGATTTTTTTTTGAAGGTGTACGTATTTACTATTCACATGTGTATACTTTTAAAAATACATCGTCTAAATCATTGAGAGTTCATTTATACATACATACTTATAAACTTGTTTAACTGATTACTATTTAAAAGATACCATTTAAATACTGTTAACTGTTCTAAAATATACTATTACTCAAAAAAAGCTATGCATAAGATTTAACTTGTGGTGGTATTTATAACCTTGCCCTCACATCTGGCTCTGCCACCATCATCACCCATTGTTGTTTATGCCATAGGATGCTTACTTACAACATGAACACACTTCATGAACTTTATGCCCAGTAGGTATAACATGTCATCCGCAAAACATGTTTGAAACATAGTACATACTTATAACCATATAAGCATGCCAGGTATCAACATATGCCACTTAAACATATCATATACCAGATCATCACATATCATATTATTAAATACAAAACTTCACATACTATATACATAGCAGAAAACAACATGTACTGAATGCATCTTACTGTAGTTGGAAGCATAGTGAACCATATCATATACCAGACCATCACATATCATATTAATGAACTTGAACGAGTGCTAATTTTACTAAACCCGTGGCTACTTGTGCCCAGTTTTTACAAAAATCCCAATTTTACGCTATTTTCAAAATGACTCTGTTTGAGACCAAAAACGGCCAAATTTTTAAAATATGAATGGATCATCTTAAAGATTTCGACGAGTTCTACAATTTTCATGTTGAGCCCGAGATCCAGTTTGAATTCTAAGTAGGTCATTTTAACAAAACTCGAGACTGTTTTAGGGTTCAGATTTTTAGTCTCAGTTTTGGACGCCAAATGAAAATCACTCGAAAAACCTATCTTAGTGTTGTTTTTGGCTAAAACCTATTTGATACAAAAACGATCATAACAAAATTTCCTTAAAACTCCATGTTTTACCAAATCCTAAATTCAGATTGTGTGTCTAGACATTCTTAAAAATGTTTCTGCTCTCACATACACACATCCATTCGTAAAAATGTTAACCACAACCACATAACTTAAAAATAGAAAGCTAAGGGCACAAAATAAACTTATTACAACCCATGGCATAAACAAATACATATAAATTCTTTGATCCAAAGCTTAAAAATAACTAACCACAAAAGGGAGTGTTTTTCAGTTTTACCATAGGTGCTAGGAATCAAGCACACTGAATCAAAACTCGAGTGACCGAAATGGCCATGTGAACGAACAGAGGTTAGGGTCGGTTTATGCTAGCAAAAACACCAAAGTTTTCCCCTTAATATCAAACCAAAACAATAACTAAAAATCACCAAGATTGATTCTAAGAACTTACCCTTGAATGCACTTGAAATGGCTTGGAATGAAATCTCCTAACAAAAGCTTGAAGGGGCTGATTTTTGGCAAACTTTTTGGCTGGATTTTTAGGCTTGAAAATGGTGGTTTTGGGAACTTGGAGGTGGTCAGTTGCAGCAAGGAAAGAAAGAGAAGAAAGGGTTGTGTTTTGGGGTGTGAAAAAAGAAAGAATAGAACCTAAAGTCATGCCCACCCTTTTATAGATAAAACCTAAGCAAACTTAACCAACCTTAAGCTCAATTAATCAAGCCAATCTTATGCTAATTTGGGGACAAATTTGCTACCATTTCAACCTTCAAAAACTGAGGGAGCTGTGTGCATTGAAGGGGGGCCAAATAAAAAAATTTGGTTGATGGTGTGACGCCCCGTGCCCTCAACGGCCCGGACCGTCACTAAAAACTCTATTACTTAACTTGCTTCTTTAGCTTTTACTTATACTTCCTCTTTAAAACCGATACTTAAACTTGCTGAATTTAATACCATAAATTTAGAGGGATTTTTTTTACATATACGCGTATGTATTTACTATTCACGTACGTATACTATTAAAATGCAGAATTTGAAAAACATAAGGATTTAAATTATACATACACAATTATATACTTGTTTATCTGATTACTATTCACCAGATACTATTTAAATATACTACTCATACATATACTGTTTACTGTTCTAAAATACCGTTTAACCTTTACTATTCAAAATACTATTTAACTGTCACCATTCAAAATATTATTTACTCATACTGTGCGGAAGAATACTCGCGGCGTATCCATAACCTCATCCTCACATCCACCTCCGCCACCACCATCGTCCCTTGATGTTTACGCTATAGGATGCTTACCTACAGCATGAACACACTCCGTGAGCTTTACGCCCAGTAAGTACAACATGTTAACCGCAAAACATGTTTAAAACATAGCACATACGTAAAATCATAGGCATGACATATATCACTTAATAAATCGCATACCATATAAGCATATCATACATCAGCTCACCTATCATGTCATCACATAACATGTCATAACAGTGAATATAAAACTTCACATACTTTATGCATGACAGAAGCCTCGTGTACTGTATGCACTCTACTGAAAAAGAAAGCATAGCGAACTATAACTAATGCATGGTCCAGTTATGTTCATTTACGCTTCAAACTTCTCTTCTCTTTTCTTGTCTATTTAGGGCCCATGTGTCAGTACCGTGTGCGCAGACCAACGGTAACGCCCAAGGTCAACTAATGCCGATGAGCCATTAACTGATGCTCAACTTTTGGCCTTAACTTTCTTTAACTGGAAACCCCTTCGACTGAAGGAGCCGGTACGACACACCTATTTATTTCCATCTTGTTTAACTGTTCTAGCCATACGCTTCTCTAAGCTGTCCCCAATCCTACGCGGTAGGGATCTATGGCTTCTAACTTGTTCTTTCATCAATCTACTCGATTGTGAAACTATATGCTCTTATGTATGCTGTGCAGCATCGTGTGCAAGATACATACTTAAAATACTGGAAAAGCATCATTTTAAATTCACTTTATCCATGCTGTAGGCGGAGTTGTACTTACCTGTCAGCAGGCAGTTTATACTCTCGCCTTCGTCACAATACAGGTACCTCCCTGTAATCATAATGCATTACATTAACATTTACTCTTAGGCCACTGTGGTCATTAGTGACTAATAAAAACTCTATCGTTAGTGATACCGATCCTTGTCGGTACTAATTGCCCTCTTCTTAAGAATTTGATTTTCTAATCATTGTTAATTAATTTATTTACCCAATAAATTAATTAACATCGCTCTTAGGTCACTCTATTGTTAGGAACTAATAAACTTATCGTTGTGTGGTACCGATGCCTATCGGTACCCAACTGCTCTACTTTGGAAAATTTGATATCTAATTTTTAATCGTGCTTGATTAATTTGTCTACTTGACAAATTAATCACTGTCTCTCACTATCTTATTCCGAATTGGTCCTTGACTGGCTAACCGACCAGTCAACTGACTGAATACCTTCCGTATGACCATTTAGCCTGTCAGGTTACCGTTACCGATGTAATCGCCCCAAATTTTATACTTAGATCACACCCGTCTCTCGGGTGACACTATTCTGATCTAGGGGTCGTTTTCTTACATTTCGAGATTTCTAATTGGGCGGTTCACTAATCCTGTAAACGTCCGCCCTTCTTTCCTGGACCTAGGTTATCGAGGGGGCTCGGGTTTCCATCCCGATCACATATTCACCCCTCGTTTCCTAAAATACCCCTTTGTGCCGTTTTAGAAATTTCGACAGCATTTCCGCTTAATTTTTGGGTTTCCGGCGTTTAGGAAACGCCTCAAAACCATCTAACATATTCTAACATGCCACGTACTAAACCAGAGGCCTAATTTTTTACGTAAAAGCTCCGCTTTTTACGTAAAAATATTCACATTTCCTCACATTCTCTTTTTCGACATTTCATCCCTTTTTCTTACAATTCCTCAAGTCAATAAACCATAATTAATACATAATTATTTCTAATAATAAATTGAGGAATCAAAGGATCAAAACCACTACCAAAATCGTTCCCATCGGCGGTCGGGTGAACCGTTCGATCTCGATCGCACAATCTTTGAATCATCGTTCTTCACTTTTGAAACTCTGATTTGCAAATCTGATGCCGCGGATGTGTCCGGAACTTCGAAAATAGGCCAACGGGCCATTCTTCAATTTTCGATCTCCGGGTCGCTGTTGACCGGCGTTGACTGCCATTGACCGGCGTTGACAGGTCGTTGATTGGCGTTGACCACGGTGGCGATGGGAGTGGCGACCACCATCTTGAAGAGCTCGACGAGAGGAACCCATTGGTGGTGTCAATTT
The DNA here is from genome assembly GCA_035233585.1 of Antiaris toxicaria. Classification (NCBI taxonomy): domain Eukaryota; kingdom Viridiplantae; phylum Streptophyta; class Magnoliopsida; order Rosales; family Moraceae; genus Antiaris; species Antiaris toxicaria. The sequence goes on from CP141153.1 coordinate 52,807,523, forward strand.
TACCAATCGAGGCTCCTATCACCGGAAATCGGCCCTTGAAAAGTCGGCGACGGCGGCGGTGTTGGATCTTCATTTTCCGGCGTTGTTGCCCAAAATTGATTTGGGGCTTTTGATCTACCTGTTGTTCTGAGCATTTTGACACTGACCTTGCAACTCAACTCTGCCGGAATAGCGAGATTCGACGGCGACGGCGAACCTTGGGCGGCGCGATCTGGCGGCTGTTGACATGAAATGAAGCTTGGGTTTTGTTCTACTCTTCACCACGAATCCATTAGGACTGGAATCGTGGCATTTGGACGTCGGACGGCGGAGATACGGCGGTTTGAAAAATTCGGCCACCGGCGGCTTTGGGCGGCGCGTGCGGTGTGCTCCGGCGTCGGTTCGGTCGACTCGGCCCACCGTTGGAATCAGCTCGTCGAGAGCTTTCCAATGATGCTGGCGGTGTCGAAAACGGAGGTCGGATTCGACTGATGGTTACTGTTCACCTTCGTGTGGTGTGGGGGAGGAAATGGGATTTGGAAAAAGTATGGGGGCTATTTTTCAATAGTCCCAAAAATTTCGTCCTTTTATACTAATTTTTTGAAAAAATTTTAAGATAGGCTATACTGACTAATTTGGGTGTGCTGAACCCAAATATATCAGTTTTATTTTCATCCGAGATCGTCTCGACCAGTTTCCCGATACTGCATGGTTCCCGGTCAAAAATTACTTTTTGTGCTCAAATGACTAATTTGAGCATTCTGATTCCAAATATATCAGTTTTATATCAAGAAAAGTTCATCTTGACCAATTTCTTGATACTGTGGTTAGGCCTACACTGTGTTGACACTGTGCACGTATAACGAGGTGTTTTCGCGCGAAATTTCAAACACAGTCTCTCTTAACTAATTTGAATGTGCTGATTTCAAATTTATCAGTTTTACGTCCATCTGAGGTCTTCTAGACCAGTTTTCGGGATCTGTATGACCCCGTCTTGGAAAACGTGTCAGGTGCCCGATTGACTAATTTGGGCGTCCTGAGTCTAAATATATCAGTTTCGGGGTGAGAAAAGGTCGTCTTGACCCTCATCCCGATACTGCATATCCCTTAAACAAAATCTACATTTTGTGCTCACTTCACCAGATTGAACCTGCTGACTATTAATATGTCAGTTTTATGCCAGATTAAGGCCGTCTTGGCCACTAACCTGACACTGCATTTCTCACTATTCACTAATCACTAATCACTAATCACTAATCACTGTTCACTATTCACTATCTGACTGACTAATCTGAGCATTCTGACTCTGATTTTGTCAGTCTCTGGGCGAGAAGAGGTCATCTAGACCACTTTCTCGATACTGTACATCTATTAGGGCAATTATCACTGCTGCGCTCAGATGACCAGTCTGAGCGTACTGATGACTAGCTCATCAGTTCTGTATCATGAAATAGTCGTCTAGACCGGTTTCTTGATATTGCGTGTCCCAACGCATACTCACATAATAGGGTGGACCGATTTCACTGTCGATTACACCTTTCACTGCATGAATAGTAATTAAACGTTACTATTCCTGTTTAATTCATTCAACTGAAAATCACACTGTGCTTATTAACTTAATTACATCATTACATAGTAATTGAGTTTCATAATTCATGAGAGTCATTACAGTGGCTCTCGGCTCATTACACAGCCTTCTACACGGACTCTTACACGTGCGTGTGCAACGCAACACGGGCATGTACATTTCAGACACGAGCATGTACTAGTTGAGACTACTCAACACGGCCATGTCTTTGAAATACCTTCATCTATCTGAGCGGTACACAGCCTCTTACACGATCGTGTACTTGACCGTGTTTCTTAAATTTGCACTAAAAGACATTAAATTATGTCCATTTTATTCCTTAATGACTTATTATATGGAAAGTAGGTGCCATAAAAATGGCGGTCATTACAACCTACCCCCCTTACAAAATTTTCGTCCTCGAAAATTAGAATAATTCCAGGACGTCTCTTCTCATGTCTTCTTCCCATTCTCATGTGGCTTCCTCAACACGATGATTCCACCACAACACTTTTACTAGCAGTATACTTATTCCTAAGTACCTTCTCCTCTCTGACTAGGATCCACATGGGTCTCTCCTCGTACGTTGGATCAGCGTATACTACAACGGATTCTTGGCTAAGAACATGGGAGCTGTCTGGCACGTACTTCTTCAGCATGAAGACGTGAAAGACGTTGTGCACTGTAACTAACTCGGGAGGAAGTGCTAGTCTATAAGTCACCTTCCCGACTTTCTCTATTATCTCAAGGGTCCTATGTACCTAGGACTGAGCTTTCCTTTCTTTTCAATGCGCATCATCCTTTTCATGGGTGTCTCTACTTGAAACTCGAGGGGTCTATGGCGCTTATCGTCAAAATTCTTCTGTCGACTGTGCACTATATCTTACGTTTTTCGTATCAGCTTCACGTCTGCCATGGTATTCTTGATGATGTCTGAGCTAAGTAGCCGTTTCTCTCCGGTTTCGTACTAATGAGCCAGGGATCTACATTCCCTTCCACCGAGTAGCTAACTTTCATTGCTAAAAATCTAACTAATTTCATCAGTCTTTCTACAATCACCCAGATTGTGTCATTATCGTTTGACGTCTTCGGCAATCCGATTATGAAATTCATCGTAATCTGGTCCCATTTCCACTCGGGTAGCTTAATTTTCTACGATTATCCTGCTGGGCGCTGGTGTTCTGCCTTAACCTTCTGACACGTAAGGTATCTGGCAATGAACTCGACAATGTCATTCTTCATTTCAGGCCACCAAAAGCTTTCCTTCAGGTACTTGTACATCTTATTCGCTATCGGATGTACAGAATATGACGTCTCGTAAGGTTCCAAAAGGATTCGCTTCTTGAGTTCTTCATCTTTCAGAACACACACTCCATCTCTGTAGTAGAGTATGTCGTCCTTAAGGATCTTAAACTCTGAATCCTTGTCCTCTATAGTTTCCTTTCTAGACTTAAGCAGGGACAAATCGAAACCTTGACCGATCTTGATCTCTTCTTGGAGCGTCGATTGGAGGGTCATGTCAGAAAACCTCCCTGTCAAAATCTTGATCTCGCTGCTGCATACCTCCCTTGTAGTGATCCTGACAAGGCACTGATAGCCATAAGCGTAGTAAAATACTTCTGACTCTGCGCATCGGCCACCTTATTGGCTTTCCCCGGATGATATAAGATCTCATGGTCGTAATCCTTACCAACTCTAGCCATCCATGCTACCTCATGTTGAGCTCTTTTTGCGTGAATATACACTTGAGGCTCTGGTGATCGGTGTAAGATCTCGCACTTGATTCCGTACAAGTAGTGCCTCCATGTTTTTAATGCAAAAACTACCACTACTAGCTCCAGATTACGCATTGGGTAGCTCTTTTCAAGGTCTTTGAGTTGTCGTGAAGCATATGCGACTACTCGATCACTCTGTATCAACATGGCTCCCAACCTGGTTTTAGATGCGTCGCTATAAATCATGAAGTTTCCCTAACCAACATTTGAAATGGTCAGCATTGGAGTGCTTATGAGTCTTCATTTCAGCTCTTGAAAGCTTTCCCCACACTTGTCGATTCACTAATACCTCTTTCCCTTCTTGGTGAGCACTGTGAGCGAAGCAACTAACTTTGAGTAGCCTTCGACTAAGTGTAGGTAACATCCTGTTAGTTTAAAGAAACTGCGAATTCCCGTTACGTTCCTCTGAGCTGGCCACGCGCTAACTGCATCAATTTTCATCGGGTCCACAGATACTCCTTCCTTGGGAACTACGTGGCCTAGGAAATGGACCTTCTCCAGCCAAAACTCGTACTTGGAGAACTTGGTGTATAACTGATGGTCCTGTTGCATGCGCAAAATGATAATTAAGTGCTCTTTGTGCTCTTCCTTCGTCTTAGAGTGTATAAGTATGTCATCGATGAACACAATGACAAACTTATCCAAATAGTCCTTGAACATGCGATTCATCCGGTTCATGAAAGTTGCTGGTGCGTCCGTTAATCTGAGCAACATGAACAGAAACTCGTAATGTCCATACCGCGTTTGAAAGGCTGTTTTGGGTACATCTTCTTTCCTGATTTGTAGTTGATGGTACCCTGAATGTAGATCGATCTTCGAGGACATTGCAGCATCTCAGAGCTAATCAAATAGATCGTCAACTCGTGGCAACAGATGCTTGTTCTTAATCGTAATCCTGTTCAACTCTCTGTAGTCAATGCACATTCTCAGTGGTCCATCTTTCTTCTTCACGAATGGTATGGGTGCCCTCCAGGGTAAATAGCTCTGTCGAATGAATCCCTTATCTATTTAGTCCTTTAGCTGGGCTTGGAGCTCCTTTAGCTCTACAGGGCCCATTCCGTAGGGGGCCTCAAAGATGGGGCCGATTCAAGTAGACGTTCAGTCTCGAACGAGATCCCGCGCTCTGGTTGGAGTCCTATAAGATCTTCTGGAAATATCTCCATGAATTCCCTGACTATCGGTACGTTGTCGGGTCCTATCTCTATTCCTTGAGTCTTATCTGCTACGTATACTAGGAAGTCCATGCATCCATTGGATAGCATCTCCCGAGCCTTCACTGCTGATATCATCGTCTTTGGTTGCTCTGGCGACAAACCCTTGTAGATGAACTTTTCACACCTGATTGGTTCGAAAACGATTTTCCGCCTTCAACAGTTTATGACAACGTTGTGTCCTACGCCTTTTTTTTTTTTTGGTAGAATCTGATGATGCAACGAATGGGTGGCTCCAGAATCAAGTAGACTAACGCATCAAAGTTGGCGATAGAAAGTTGGCCTGTCACCATTGCAGAAATTACAGCTTCAACGCCACTCCCCGTGTAAGCATAGATTCTCCCTTAGCTGTCTGAAGCTTTCAGTATATCTTGTGTGATTGAAGGGTCTTCGATCCTGGTCTAGTTGGTGTGAAGTTGATTATTCTCAGTGCGGGGTTGATTCTGTCGATTCTGCAGGTTGGAGTGGCAAATTTTTTTTTTGGCATAGTGGCCTTCCTTGCCACAGATGAAACAACCACTTGCTCTCTGCTTGCATTCTCCTGGGTGCCTCTTTCCGCATCTCGTGCACGTCGGGTATTGGCTGTCATTCCTTCCTGGTCGTCTCTCTTCTGGGGAAATTCTTCTGTAAATCTTGATTACCCTAATTCCCCTTTTCTCTTGTTGTTGTTATGGGAATGCCTACTATTCTGGTCGGTTCCCATGTTCTGTCCTCTGTATTGTAACTCGGGGTTCTGCTTCACCTGAGCCTGCTCAGCTTGCATTTTTTCGTCCTTTCGTGCCTTAAAATTCTGCGTCTTCTGCTCCTTATCCTGAGCCAACCAGTACTCGGCTCAGATAGCCTTACTGACATGTTCTGCTAGTGTCGCTGGTCTGTGGCGTCCGCTACTGACCTAAACTGCGATGTCTGTTCTGAACATCTTCATTATTCATCTAACTCTCTCCTTTTAGTCGGTACCAAATCTGGAAAAAGTTGAGCCAACTGCTCAAATTTCTTGACTGCCTCCATAACAGTAACACTACCTTGGCGCAGGTTGTTGAACTCATCTTACTGCGCTGCTAATGCTTCCTCGTTGAAGTACATCTCCTTGAATTCCTCAATGAAATCGCTCCAGCTCATCTCTCTAATGTTCCTCCTAATGGTTACCATCTTCCACCACTGACGCGCCTCATTGCGCAGGGTGAAGGATGCGCACATTGCTTTCTCTCTATCTGTTAGCCCTATAAAATCCAAGATTACTTGGATATCCGTTAGCCAGTCATTGGCCTCTATAGGGTTGGTGATTCCTTCGAATTCTAACGCTTTCATGCGCCAGAATCTCTCATATAAGTCACCTTCCCTAGGGATTGACAGAAAATAATTGCTGCTACGAAAGCAGCCATTACTATGGGTGCTAGTGCTTCCTGAGCTGGAGGAGCTGCTTGCTCCCTCAGAGTTTCTGGGCTGCTAGAGCCTCCTGTGCTAGCATCTTTACTGACTGTGGTGCCTGGGGTTGCTGGCCCAGCTGTTCCCTAAGCTGGTTTAGCTCCGGTTACTGGTTCTCCATCATCTCTCGCATGGCTGCGATCTGTGCTATCAACTCATCCTCTTAGGATGCTGGGTTTAACTAAGCTCTCGTTCTTGCCATGTTTTCCTATGTAACCCTATCGTACAGCGGGAAAGGAAAATATAAGTCTCTTAAATTCTGTACTTAGGACTCGTATCACATATCATTTTCTTTCTTACTTAACAATCTTACTTAAACATTATGGATATAAATATACCCACTATATCCATCTTTCTTTCTCTCATACTGTGATGTTCAATACAATTGCCGCATTGTATTGGGACATCGTCTGAGTGCTAGGATTCGTCCCGCACTTTCTGTCATATCATACTCACACTTATGGAAAAAAAAAATTATATTTGGCCCCTTGGGCAAAGCTTTACTGCTTATCTCATAATATATTTCACATAATATATATACATATATTCAAGATTCTAGTTCAGTGGGAGTGACACACACTTCCCTTATACGATCCCAACAAGTACATTATGCTACAACTAACGGGGGAGAGCTACTGCTTCCCTCTATATTTTTTTCATAACTAACATTCCCGCAGAAGGGTTACTACTATTAGAAGGACAATCCTGATTCAGTATCAGGCATCTCCTCATCATCACTATCACTGAGTGGGAATTCCTCTGGGTTCTCCTCTTCTTCTCAGCTGAAACGAACCTCATCATCACTGGCTATGATGACTTGGGGTTCGTACATCCCCATCTATTCGTCATTACTAAAGCGGTTGGGGATCTCCTCTCCCTCATCGTCGGGATGGGCATCGGAAAGAGTCTCGTTATCTTCCTCTTTCATGAGGTGTTCGGGAGACATACGGGCTGGTTCGGGGTTCTCCATCGGCTCCCTATTGCCCTTGTGTACTTCTGGCTGGTGCTCAGCCATGAACTCTTCATCGGCCAGTTGGGGTGCTGGTTCTACCGGGTCACCCTCCATAATGGCGGCTGCTATAATGCCTTGGGCTTGTGTAGGGTTCCTGGGGTTGAGCACTTTTCTCTCGGCGTTCACAATCTCCTTGATAAGGCTTGCTAGTCCTGCTTGATCGCTCTTCTAATTTTGTTTGGCAAGGTCTCTTTCTCTCTTTGGGTCTTCTTCTATCTTGATCCACTTTTGTCTCGGCATGTATTGTAGAAGTCCATATCGGTTCCTTGTAGCGAACAGCATACATTAGAGCTGTATCACCGGACATCAGCTGCAGTCTTTCAGTCCGATGAACAAATTCTCATATATCCATAACTCTAGGGAACTTAGGCGATTTCACTCCCCGCTTACCCATAAAGAAAAACTGAGGTTGATGCTGGACTCCTCTCAGAGATTGGCTCGATCGTGGTATGGCGAAACTCGACGCAGTTAAGAGCTCATCCTGGTCATAAGGATCCCGATACACACGAGAGTATCTTCCTGAGAGATATCAACAGCTAACAGGACTCAGTTATCCTGGTCAATTGCGTATAATCGGGGAATCACTTTGATAACGCGAAACCAGTCCTGACATTCTCATAGAGTGCAGGAGTACTGTTTGCCATTCAAAACTTAGTGGACAACTAGCCCTGAAGATCGGTACAACTCGGGCAGCAATCCATGTTCTTTCTCTGAGCAGTTCTCTAGCACTGCACGGTCGTGATTTTCGTATAATGATCTCAGCATATCTTCGTCTTATCCTCACCATCATAGGTTTCATCATTTCATTACTATAAAATGTTATCTTCAATAGATAAACATTTACCGACTAAAAAATAAAACTAACTTACTTGGACAGATGAGGCAGGCATGCGGTGATGTGAGGTAGGACGGTAGGAAACCGCTCTGATACCAACTGTGACGCCCCGTGCCCTCAGCGGCCCGGACCGTCACTAAAAACTCTATTACTTAACTTGCTTCTTTAGCTTTTACTTATACTTCCTCTTTAAAACCGATACTTAAACTTACTGAATTTAATACCATAAATTTAGAGGGATTTTTTTTTATATATACGCGTACGTATTTACTATTCACGTACGTATACTATTAAAATGCGGAATTTGAAAAACATAAGGATTTAAATTATACATACACAATTATATACTTGTTTATCTGATTACTATTCACCAGATACTATTTAAATATACTACTCATACATATACTGTTTACTGTTCTAAAATACCGTTTAACCTTTACTATTCAAAATACTATTTAACTGTCACCATTCAAAATATTATTTACTCATACTGTGCGGAAGAATACTCGCGGCGTATCCATAACCTCATCCTCATATCCACCTCCGCCACCATCATCGTCCCTTGATGTTTACGCTATAGGATGCTTACCTACAGCATGAACACACTCCGTGAGCTTTACGCCCAGTAAGTACAATATGTTAACTGCAAAACATGTTTAAAACATAGCACATACTTAAAATCATAGGCATGACATATATCACTTAATAAATCACATACCATATAAGCATATCACACATCAGCTCACCTATCATATCATCACATAACATGTCATAACAGTGAATATAAAACTTCACATACTTTATGCATGACAGAAGCATCGTGTACTGCATGCACTCTACCGAAAAAGAAAGCATAGCGAACTATAACTAATGCATGGTCCGGTTATGTTCATTTATGCTTCAAACTTCTCTTTTCTTTTCTTGTCTATTTAGGGCCCATGTGTCAGTACCGTGTGCGCGCAGACCAACGGTAACGCCCGAGGTCAACTAATGCCGATGAGCCATTAACTGATACTCAACTTTTGGCCTTAACTTTCTTTAACTGGAAACCCCTTCGACTGAAGGAGCCGGTACGAAACACCTATTTATTTCCATCTTGTTTAACTGTTCTAGCCATACGCTTCTCTAAGCTGTCCCCAATCCTACGAGGTAGGGATCTATGGCTTCTAACTTGTTCTTTCATCAATCTACTCGATTGTGAAACTATATGCTCTTATGTATGCTGTGCAGCATCATATGCAAGATACATACTTAAAATACTGGAAAAGCATCATTTTAAATTCATTTTATCCATGCTGTAGGTGGAGTTGTACTTACCTGTCAGCAGGCAGTTTATACTCTCACCTTCGTCACAATACAGGTACCTCCCTGTAATCATAATGCATTACATTAACATTTACTCTTAGGTCACTGTGGTCATTAGTGACTAATAAAAACTCTATCGTTAGTGATACCGATCCTTGTCGGTACTAATTGCCCTCTTCTTAAGAATTTGATTTTCTAATCATTGTTAATTAATTTATTTACCCAATAAATTAATTAACATCGCTCTTAGGTCACTCTATCGTTAGGAACTAATAAACTTATCGTTGTGTGGTACCGATGCCTATCGGTACCTAATTGCTCTACTTTGGGAAATTCGATATCTAATTTTTAATCGTGCTTGATTAATTTGTCTACTTGACAAATTAATCACTGTCTCTCACTATCCCATTCCGACTTGGTCCTTGACTGGCTAACCGACCAGTCAACTGACTGAATACCTCCCGTATGACCATTTAGCCTGTCAGGTTACCGTTACCGATGTAATCGCCCCAAATTTTGTACTTAGATCACACCCGTCTCTCGGGTGGCACTATTCTGATCTAGGGGTCGTTTTCTTACATTTCGAGATTTCTAATTGGGCGGTTCACTAATCCTGTAAACGTCCGCCCTTCTTTCCTGGACCTAGGTCATCGAGGGGGCTCGGGTTTCCATCCCGATCACATATTCACCCCTCGTTTCCTAAAATACCCCTTTGTGCCGTTTTAGAAATTTTGGCAGCATTTTCGCTTAATTTTTGGGTTTCCGGCGTTTAGGAAACCCCTCAAAACCATCTAACCTATTCTAACATGCCACGTACTAAACCAGAGGCCTAATTTTTTACGTAAAAGCTCCGCTTTTAACGTAAAAATATTCACATTTCCTCACATTCTCTTTTTCGACATTTCATCCCTTTTTCTTACAATTCCTCAAGTCAGTAAACCATAATTAATACATAATTATTTCTAATAATAAATTGAGGAATCAAGGGATCAAAACCACTGCCAAAATCGTTCCCGTCGGCGGTCGGGTGAACCGTTCGATCTCGATCGCACAATCTTTGAATCATCGTTCTTCACTTTTGAAACTCCGGTTTGCAAATCCGATGCCGCGGATGTGTCTGGAACGTCGAAAATAGGCCAACGGGCCATTCTTCAATTTTTGATCTCCGGGTCACCGTTGACCGGCGTCGACCGCCGTTGACCGGTGTTGACAGGTCGTTGACCGGCGTTGACCACAGCGGTGATGGGAGTGGCGACCACCATCTTGAAGAGCTCGATGAGAGGAACCCATTGGTGGTGTCAATTTCACCAATCGAGGCTCCTATCACCGGAAATCTGCCCTTGAAAAGTCAGCGACGGCGGCGGTGTTGGATCTTCATTTTTCCGCGTTGTTGCCCAAAATTGATTTGGGGCTTTTGATCTACGTGTTGTTCTGAGCATTTTGACATCGACCTTGCAACTCAACTCTGCCGGAATAGCGAGATTCGACGGCGATGATGGTGACGGCGACAGTGAACCTTGGGCGGCGCGATCCGGTGGCTGTTGACGTGAAATGAAGCTTGGGTTTTGTTCTACTCTTCACCACGAATCCATTGGGACCGGAATCGTGGCATTTGGACGTCGGACGGCGGAGATACGGCGGTTTGAAAAATTCAGCCACCGGCGGCTTTGGGCGGCGCGTGCGGTGTGCTCCGACGTCGGTTCGGTCGACTCGGCCCACCGTTGGAATCAGCTCGTCGAGAGCTTTCCAATGGTGCCAGCGGTGTCAAAAACGGAGGTCGGATTCGACTGATGGTTACTGTTCACCTTCGTGTGGTGTGGGGGAGGAAATGGGATTTGGAAAAATTATGGGGGCTATTTTTCAATAGTCTCAAAAATTTCGTCCTTTTATACTAATTTTTTGAAAAAATTTTAAGATAGGCTATACTGACTAATTTGGGTGTGCTGAACCCGAATATATCAGTTTTATCTTCATCCGAGATCGTCTCGACCAGTTTCCCAATACTGCATGGTTCTCGGTCAAAAATTACTTTTTGTGCTCAAATGACTAATTTGAGCATTTTGATTCCAAATATATCAGTTTTATATCAAGAAAAGTTCATCTTGACCAATTTCTTGATACTGTGGTTAGGCCTACACTGTTTTGACACTGTGCACGCACAACGAGGTGTTTTCGCTTGAAATTTCAAACACAGTCTCTCTTAACTAATTTGGACGTGCTGATTTCAAATTTATCAGTTTTACGTCCATTTGAGGTCTTCTAGACCAGTTTTCGGGATCTGTATGACCCCGTCTTGAAAAACGTGTCAGGTGCCCGATTAACTAATTTGGGCGTCCTGAGTCTAAATATATCAGTTTCGAGGTGAGAAAAGGTCGTCTTGACCCTCATCTCGATATTGCGTATCCCTTAAACAAAATCTACATTTTGTGCTCACTTGACCAGATTGAACCTGCTGACTATTAATATGTCAGTTTTATGCCAGATTAAGGCCGTCTTGGCCACTAACCTGACACTGCATTTCTCACTATTCACTAATCACTGTTCACTATTCACTATCTGACTGACTAATCTGAGCGTTCTGACTCTGATTTTGTCAGTCTCTGGGCGAGAAGAGGTCATCTAGACCACTTTCTCGATGCTGTACATCTATTAGGGCAATTATCACTGCTGCGCTCAGATGACCAGTCTGAGCGTACTGATGACTAGCTCATCAGTTCTGTATCATGAAATAGTCGTCTAGACCGGTTTCTTGATATTGCGTGTCCCAACGCATACTCACATAATAGGGTGGACCGATTTCACTGTCGATTACACCTTTCACTGCATGAATAGTAATTAAACGTTACTATTCCTGTTTAATTCATTCAACTGAAAATCACACTGTGCTTATTAACTTAATTACATCATTACATAGTAATTAAGTTTCATAATTCATGAGAGTCATTACAGTGGCTCTCGGCTCATTACACAGCCTTCTACACGGACTCTTACACGTGCGTGTGCAACGCAACACGGGTGTGTACATTTTAGACACGGGCATGTACTAGTTGAGACTACTCAACACGGCCATGTCTTTGAAATACCTTCATCTATCTGAGTGGTACACAACCTCTTACACGATCGTGTACTTGACCGTGTTTCTTAAATTTGCACTAAAAGACATTAAATTATGTCCATTTTATTCCTTAATGACTTATTACATGGTAAGTAGGTGCCATAAAAATGGCGGTCATTACAGATGGCATGTGATGGAATTCTAACATTGTTTAATCAAAAGGTGTCATATATTTTCAATATTTTATTTTTACTTTTTAGGTTTATTTTTGCAGCTAAAAATAGCTACTTTTCAGCTAGGGGACATGAATTTTGAGAGGTAAAATTCATCTACATTTGCCTCTATTTGCAGTCTATTTTCTGCCATTCGGTATCCGACCCTTTTTCGGCAGTGTTCTAGTTTTCACCTGGAATTGGGTTTTCTAAATCTGATTTTTATACTGATGATTTCTAATTGGGTTGTACTATCTAAGAGCCCATTCTATACTAGTTTACTATTTATTTCCTATACTATGGTTGTGTCTACACTGTGTTTTCCTTGCGCGCATAAAACGAGGCATTCTCGTACAAAATTTTAAACACAGTCTCTCATGACTAATTTGGACGTGCTGATTTCAATTTTATTAGTTTTACATCCATCTGAGGTCGTCTGAACCAGTTTTTAGGATATGTGTGACCCCACCTCCAAAAATGTGTCAGGTGCCCGATTGACTAATTTGGAAGTTCTGAGTTTAAATATATCAATTTCGAGGTGAGAAAAGGTCGTCTTGACCCTCTTCCTGATATTGCGTATCTCTCAAGCAAACTTTCTCGTTTTATGTTCAATTGACCAGATTGAGCCTATTGACTGTTAATATATCAGGTTTAGGTCAAATTAAGGCAGTCTTGACTATTAATCTGACACTGCGTTTTTCACTATTCACTATTCATTGTCTTCTGCTTAACTGACTAATCTGAGTGTTCTGACTCTGATTTTGTCAGTCTCTGGGTGAGAAGAGGTCATCTGGACCATCTTCCTCGATACCATACCTCTGCTAGGGTATTTATTGCTGTTGTGCTCAGACGACCGGTCCGAGTGTACTGATAACTTGTTCACCAGTCCTGTGTCAAGAAATGGTCGTCTGGACCGTTTTCGTGATACTGCATGTCTTATATGCTCGTACACATAATAGGGTAGACCGAGTTCACCGTTGGTTACCCCCTTTCTTTACATGAATAGTAATTAAACGTGACTGTACCTGTTTAATTCATTCAACTGGAAAATATACTATATTTGTCAACTTCATTACTCATCACATAGTAATTAGGTTTCACGTATTACGAGAGCCTTTATAGCAGCTCTTTGCTCAACACACAGCCTCCTACACAGGCTCTTGCACCGACGTGTGCCTGACCGTGTACACTTCACGACCATGTTCGCTCACATGGCCTATTACACTTCAACAATCTAAACAGTACACGGCCATTTACACGGCCATGTACCTAAACATGTTACTCAAGTTTGCAGATATCAAATTATTCTAATTTTATTCCTTAATGTCTTATTACATGATAAGTAGGTGCCATGAAAATGCAGTCATTACAACCTACCCCCTCACAAAATTTTCGTCCTCGAAAATTAAAATAGTTCTAAGAAGTCTCTTTTCATATCCTCTTCCCGCTCCCATGTGGCTTCTTCTATATTGTGGTTCCTCCACAACACTTATATAAGCGGAATCACTTTATCCTAAGGACTTTATTTTCCCTGGCTAAAATCCACATGGGTTTTTCTTCATATGTCAGATCAGCGTGGACTTTTATTGGTTCTTGACTTAAGATGTGGGAGCTGTCTAGCACATACTTTTTCAGCATTGAGACGTGGAAGATATTATGCACTGAAGCTAATTCGAGAGGAAGCGCTAATCTGTAAGCTACCTTTCTGACTCTCTCGATGATCTTGAAGGGTCCTATATACCTAGGACTCAGCTTCCCTTTCTTCCCAATGTGCATCACCCCTTTCATGGGTGCCACCTTGAGAAAAACAGAGAAACTCGAGGGGTCTACGGTGTTTATCTGTGTAGCTATTCTAGTGACTATGTGCTGTATCTAGCCTCTCTTGTATCAGCTTCATGTCTGCTATTGTATTCTTGATGAAATTCGTGTTGGTAAGCTATTTCTCTTCGGTCTCGTACCAGTGAACTGGAGATCGACATTTTCTTCTATAGAGTGCCTCATACGGTGCCATTCCGATCGAGGAATGGTAGCTGTTATTGTACGAGAACTTAATCAATGGTAACTTCTGGTCCCAATTTCCTTTAAAGTCTAAACACAAGCTCTCAACATATCCTCTAACGTCTGAATGGTTCTCTCAGACTAGCCATCAGTCTGAGGATGGAAAGCTATGCTAAAATTCAATTTAGTTCCCAATGAAGCTTGAACACTCTGCCAAAACCCGGAAGTGAAGCATCCGTCGTGATCTAAAATGATTGATTTTGGTACACCGTGTAGTCTCACTATCTAAGCTACATACATTTCTACCAATCTCTCTACCGAGTAGCTCAATTTTATTGCTAGAAATCGAGCTGATTTCATCAACCAGTCCACAATTACCCAGATTGTGTTGTTGTCGCTTGACATTCTGGGCAATCCGACCATGAAATCTATTGTAGTCTATTCCCATTTCTACTCGGGCAGCTCAATTTTTGCAGTTCTCAAGCAGGCCATTGATATTCCACTTTAATCCTCTGACATGTGAGGCATCTGGCAACGAATTCGGTGACGTCGTTCTTCATCTTAGGCCACTAAAAACTCTCTTTTAAGTCTTTATCATCTTGTTCGCCCCTGGATGTATAGAGTATGGTGTTTCATGAACCTCTGAAAGGATCCACTACCTAAGTTCCTCATCCTTCAGAACTCATACTCTATCTCTGTAATAGAGTATGCCATCCTTAGAGACTCAAAATTTGAAACTCTGGTCCTTCGTTGCCTCCTTTTTGATCTTGTTCAGGGATGAATCTAGGTCCTGATCAGCCTTAATCTCTTCTAGGAGCGTCAATTAGAGGGGTCATTTTAGACAAACTCCTCGTTAAAATCTCGACCTCACTGCTGCGTAACTCCTTTTGTAGTGCTTCTAGCAAGGTACTGATAGCCATGAGTGATGAAGAGTGCTTTCTACTTAGCGCGTTGGCCACCTTGTTGGCTTTCTCTAGATGGTATAGGATCTCGCAGTCGTAATCCTTTACCAGTTCTAACCATCTTTGTTGTCTCATGTTGAGCTCCTTCTGCGTGAAAATGTACTTGAGACTTTGGTGGTCTGTATAGATCTCACACTTAGGGCCACATAAGTAGTGCCTCTAAATCTTGAGCGTAAAAATGACTGCTACAAGCTCCAGGTTGTGTGTCAGTGTGATGCCCCCTGATTCCGACCACCCGCAATCATCATGAATCGCCTCTAAGGACGACCAAGACGGCTAGTGTGCCGAATCCGGGTCATTCATTTTAAACTCTTTTTCTCACAATACTTAGTTATAAGGGCCTAAAATTTTGCCCACAAATTTTTTTTCTTTAATACATACTTTCTCTTAAGAAAACTAAGTAAAAAAGTCATGTAATATGCTAACTTTTATATGTCTTAATAAAATACAACATAATATACAACATATAATATATATATGTACTGTATATTTTGTTTCCAAACACATTTTCGTCAATTCATTAACTTTAAAAGCTCAGCGGAAAACTTATGGAAAGACCAAGTCTACGGTGAGTTCCCTATCTCTTGACACGTTCACATCCTGCCGCCATCTAGAAACCTACTAGACTTGTTTCTTACCTGTAACATGAACAAACTGACGAGCTAACAGGCTTAGTAAGTTCAAACATACTTAGTAAGAATCATATAGATTCAAAAACACTAAAATCTCAATTTTCTATAAATAGTACTATTCATCATGATAGTATTATTCATCATAAATAGTGACTTTGACCTTTGACCACTGAATAGTAATAGTTACCCTAACTGGTTACTATTCACTTTACCCTAACGAGGTACTATTCATGTATTCTAACCGTAATCACTATACTTAGCGTACTTCGGTTATGCTCAATTATGATTTTTATCATTTTATTGATTGTTCATTCTCTATTTGATTTCTAGTTTAGAGCTCTGTTTAAGGCAGTGCCGATGATTATTAGTGCGCTGACTGGGAGGGTCTAAGGAGCGACCTTAGAACATCGGCCTCCACAGCCCTGATATCCTCGTAGGATCTGAGATAAACCTCCACCACTATGTTGGAGGGGCGGTACGCCTTAATGGTTTCATTACCATTTTTCAATTTATAGTCTTGACCAAGTGATATTAATCATCACCTCCAAGTTACTATCCTTCACTAACCATAGGTCTCACTTATTCTCATTATCCAGGATATTTTATTTTAACTAATCCCTAAATGTCTATAAGAGTTTATATCTAGTGCAGAATAAATCAACACAGTATTTTATGTTGTAGACACGAACATACTTGAACTTACCAATACTGCACTAGTGTCCACTTTCAGAACTCCTTTGCTGTTCAATCTCTATTTTGGGTTCCTATAAACATAATATTATCTGTTAATGCCCTATATTAATTATCACTTTAAATATACATTCATTTCACTTAACAATTCAACACATTTAAATTTGTTTGTGGTACACGGCCTGTACCACGCCCGTGTCTCAGCCCGTGTACCTCTAGGGTTTACTCTACACGACCATGTTGTTTATTATCTAGCTGTGTAACTGTACACGGCTTGATACATGCCCGTGTTCAAGCCCATGTACCTCTCAGATTGTAAAATTTTTCCTATACATGACCATGTATTCTTCTACACGCCCGTGTTCCTCGAAATTTTTAGATTTTTAACTCTAAAATCTTTATTTTGAGTCCTAGAATTTTATTTAAATTATTCTAGGTCTTTTAGGGCCCTTTCCGAGCCTTTCGGAAATTTTTGGTCAAAATGACAATTTTGCCCCTAACAGGTCTCGGGACCGTAACTATTTCGTTCTATCATTTTTTCTCAAATTTTCTAAGCCTAATTATTTGAAAATAATATTCCCTAGGCTTCAGTATCATTTTACGCTTAAATTGCTGAAAAATCTCAATTTCATTTTTTACCAGCCCTCGATTATTATTCATCCATCACTTAGGGTCGTTTTCTCGTTTTTCAAGTGTTTCGGAGCCTCAAATGGCCCTTTCACTACTCTTAAAACGTTGTTAATCCCATCCCCGGCCCTCAGCCCTTGAAAGGCTCAGGTTTCCTATCCCGATCTAAATTTTTCCCTCGTTTCCCAAAATACCCCTAACATGACTTTTTTTCCTGTTTTAGGCATTTTAGTCCTTTAGGGTCGGTTTACTATTTCTTTTGGGTTGGTTTTCCATTTCTAACCCTAATCCACTGAGGGGCCCCGGTTTCCTTCCCGAGTCCAATATTTTTACCCATCGTTTCCTGAAATGCCCTTAAGCCGATTTTAGAAATTTCGACAGCATTTCTGCTTATATTTTAAGATTTCCAGGCATTAGGTATGCCTCAGAACCTTTGTACCTGCCACATACTATACCAGAGGCCTATTTTGTACAAAGTTTCCAAACTTTGTATAAAATTTTTTCACATGATTCAATATTCAGAAATCAACACAAACAACAATATTTTTCTTTCAAACTAGCCTCGGTTTACTAGTTGATCACACCAAAATAATTTTTCATCATAACATAACATATCATTCTTAGGTTTTCTAGCGTATAACTCAACATCAAAACCAAACAAAACATGCATTCTAACCCTAGCATAGCACGGATTTTCATGCATAACACAAAGAAAATCTTGTTTTCTTCCCTAGGGTTTTATCCACACTTTTCAACATTAAAATTTTTCCGTTTCTTAGTATGCATACCCACGGTTTTAGTAAGAAAATTTCATCAAAATTTTCTTGTTTCTTTGTCCCAATTCATGCCTAATTCAATTCATAATTAAACGAACATAATTACTAAACCAAAACATCAAAACTCATGCATTTTTCACACCCCTAATGTCACGGATTTTCAAGAGAAACATGCAAAATTTTTGCTTGTTTCTAAACCCTAATTCATGCTTTAATTTCTACAACACCAAACTAATCACAACATCATCACATGATCAACTAAACAACAATTTTTTTTCATTGTTTTCACACTCTCATACCCACAGATTTTCTAAGGAAAATCAAAGAGAAAAGCTTCAATTTTGAAGTTTACCTTAACTAATTGATGACTTGATGTTGGAAATGCAATGCAAGCTAAGTTTAGTGTGAAATTAAAAACAAAATTTTGACTTTCAAAGGGGGAGAAGGCCACGGATTTGGCTGAAGAAAAAGGGCAAGAGTTTGGCTAATTTTTTCATTTTTTTGAATGGATTTTGATGCCTATTTATAGGCAAAAACCAAGGGCTTTTTTGTAATTTTTTCCAACAATTTGTTAGTTGTTTAAGGACTAAAAAGTAAGGATTTTGGGGTAAAAATCAAATTTTTTTTTCTTTCTTCCTTTACAAGTGGCTGAATGGCCTTTTCAAAATTTTTTAAAAAATTTTTCAATGGCTTTTTGGCATAATCTTGGCCATTGATCATAAAGTAACCTAATCTAAACCATACACCTTTCAAAATTACTTTCCTAATTAAAGAAAATAATTTTGGTTTATGACATAATCATGGTGATGTCATCCTACTATTCATATTAATTCACTAATTAATTCATGATCAATTTTTGACCGAAATCCGATCCGAACGGAACTTTACCGAAATCGCGTAGGCGGGTTTCCGATGAATCCGGTGTGATCGGTTTGTCTTATTTTACTTCCGTTTGATCAAAATTCTCTACCGTAAATTTCTATTGTTTTAGTGCATTTCAATGCACTCTCTAGGGTTTTCAGCTCTGATTTCAAACCGCCTCACCTAATTATGTCTGGTAAGATTTTCCATCCCCGAACTCACTTACTTTAACACTATCTGAATATTTATACACTATTCACAACAGTATCAAAACACAACTTTTCCATATTTTATTCATTAAAATTGTTATATACATACAATTTTAACCTACTCCGAGAATCTAAAATTCCCGGTTATCACATTCACCCCTCCTTATAGAATTTTCGTCCTCGAAAATTTAGAACAAGTGGGTTACAAATTTCTAATTTCGTCTTCACGTTCCCATACAACCTCTTCAACGTTGTGATTTCTCCACAGCACTTTGACTAATGGGATTATTTTATTCCTCAAAACTTTATCTTCACATGCCAGGATCTGAACAGGTCTCTCCTCGTAGGTTAGGTCTTCCTGAATCTGGATTGGTTCATGTTTTAGCACATGAGACAGATCTGATATGTACTTCTGTAGCATTGACACGTGAAACATATTATATACTGTCGACATTTCTGGAGGTAATGCCAATCTATAGGCAACTTTACCAATGCGTTTGATGATCTCGTATGACCTAATATATTTTGGACTTAATTTTCCCTTCTTCTCGAACTGCATTATTCCTTTCATTGGTGAAACTCTTAGGAATATGAAATTGCCTTCATTGAACTCTAAGGATCTTCGTCTCTTATCCGCATAGCTCTTCTGTCGGCTCTGGGCTATCTTCATCCGCTACTGTATTTTTGTAACTGCATCCACTGTCTCTTGTATAAAATCTGTCTTCTGCAGTTGTTTCTCTTGTAGGTCATACTAGTGAACCGGTGATCTACACTTCCTTCCATACAAAGCTTCGTAGGGTGCCATACCTATTAAAGCTTGGTAGCTGTTGTTATACGAAAATTCTACCAATAGAAGTTTCTTGTTCCAGCTCCCCGGGAAATCTATTGTACACGCACGCAGCATATCTTCTAGCGTTTGGATGGTTCATTCAAATTGCCCGTCTGTCTGTGGATGAAATGCTGTGCTCAAACATACTTCTGTTCCCATAGCTTCTTGTACATATATCTAGAAGTTCGAAGTAAATAGTGGATCACAATCTGACACAATGGATTTAGGAACTCTATATGGCCTGACTATGTGGTTAACATATAAGCTTGCTAACTTTTCCAATGAAAAGGTCATTTACACTGGAATGAACTTTGCCGTTTTTGTAAGTCTGTCTACAATAACCCAAATGGCATCATAGCCTTCTCGGGTCTTTGGTAATCCTACCACAAAGTCCATCGTGATATGCTCCCATTTCCACTCAGGAATCTCCAACGGCTCTAACTTTCCGCCTGGATGACGATGTTCAGCCTTAACTTTTTAGCACGTCATGCATCTACTTACAAACTCAGCTATATCCATCTTCATCCCTTTCCACCAGAATTGCAGCTTTAAATCCTGGTACATCTTACTGGCTCCGAGATGTACTGAGTAGGGTGTTTCATGAGCTTCAGCCATAATTCACCTTATTAATCCTTCATCATCTGGAATTTGAATTCTCCCCTGATGTAGGATTAATCCATCTTCAGACGCTTCCTCCTGCGAACTTGCTAGCTTCAGATCTCATTTCTAAGCTTCTCTGATGTCTTTATACAATGTTGACTCCAGTTGTAGCACAACTAGCTTTCCAACCATTAGCTCCATCTTCAGCATGTTGATTTCCTGCTGTAATGGCTTTGGAAATTTCCTAATCGGTAGTTACTGCAGAACAGTAGATTTCCTACTTAACACATCTGCAACATAATTGGCTTTTCCTGGATGATAGAGGATTTCACAATCATAATCCTTTACCAGCTCCAACCATCTCCTTTGTCGCATATTTAGCTCTTTCTGTGTGAAGAAATATTTTAGACTCTGATGGTCTATATAAATTTGACACTGAGTTCCATATAGATAGTGTCGCTAGATCTTTAATGCGAACACTATTGCGGCAAGCTCCAAATCATGCGTGGGATAATTCTTCTCATGGTCCTTTAATTGATGCGAGGCATAAGCAATCACCTTGTCACCTTGCATCAGGACGGCACCTAATCCCATTTTCGAAGCGTCGCTGTATATCACGAACATCTCCCCTTCAGTTGGAAGTATAAGTATCGGCGCGATCGTTAATCACTTTTTCAACTCTTGGAAGCTTTTCTCGCACTGTTCAGTCCATTCATACTTCTTTTCCTTGCATGTAAGTGCCGTGATAGGAGCGGCAAGTCACACAAATCCTTCAACAAATCTTCTATAATAGCCAGCTAGACCTAAGAAACTTCGTATTTCCATCACGCTCTTAGGTGTGGTCATTCGTTGATCACCTCTACTTTCGCAGGATCCACAGTGATTCCTTCCTTGGAAACCACGTGTCTGAGAAAATGTACTCTATCCAGCCAGAATTCACATTTGGAGAATTTGGCATAGAGTTAGTGCTCCCTTATCGTTTGCAGAACAATCCTCAAATGCTCCTCATGCTCCTCTCGAGTCTTTGAATATATAAGAATGCCATCGATAAATACAATAACAAACTTATCCATATATTCCTTTAAAGACTCGATTCATCAGGTCCATAAAGGCCGCTGGCGCATTTGTTAACCCAAACAGCATCACAAGAAATTCATAATGACCGTAATGGGTCCGAAATGCGGTCTTGTGGATGTCACTCTCCTTGATCTTCAATTGATGATATCCTGATCGCAGATCAATCTTGGAGAATACTGCTGCACCTGTGAGTTGATCAAACAAGTTATCAATCCTAGGTAATGGATACCTATTCTTGATCGTAACCTTGTTCAATTCCCGATAATCGATGCACATCCGAAATGAACTATCTTTCTTCTTAACAAATATCAATGGAGCACCCCATGGGGAATAGCTCAGGCGTATAAATCCTTTGTCAAGAAGTTCCTTCAGCTGCTCCTGCAACTCTTTTAACTCTGCCTGTGCCATCCAGTACGTTGCCTTTGAGATTGGTGCGGTTCCTGGTATCAGCTCGATCTCAAAGGAAATTTCTCGTTCAGGCGGCAATCCTGGTAATTCCTCTGGAAAGACATTAATGAACTCCTTCACAATAGAAACGTCTTCGGGTTGGAGCTTTTGTTCCTTCATCACATCCAATACACATGCTAGGTATCCAGCACAACCGCTAGATATCCAGCACAACCGCTAGACATCAGCCTCTTTGCTTCCATTGAGTTGATCATTATCTTCTTTGATCTGCATGACATATCAACATACTTAAATCCCTCTTCTTGGTCCGGTTGAAACCTTATCTTTCGCTTCCGACAATCGATCGTGGCTTGATACTTCCCTAGGAAATCTATTCCTAGTATTACATCATAGTCGGCAAGTTCCATCATGATCAATTCTGCAAACAACTCCCTGTTTACCACAATTATTGGCACATGCAGTAACCAGTAATTGGACATCAGGACTTCCCCCGAGGGTAGTGCAGTTCTAAATGTCATACCCATATTGTCCTTAGGATATCCTATCCTATTCACAAACTGGTATGAAATGAAAGAATGTGTAGCTCTAGAGTCGAATAAAACAGATGCCAAATTATTAGCGACAGAAAACTGACCTGTCACTACATTTGATGTTCCCGCTTATGCCTCTTCCTTCGTATAAACCATGACCCTAGCATCAGCACGGGGCAAGCGTTCTTGTCTTTCCTGTCTCTCAAAATAGGATGAACCTTCAGCTCTAACCTGTAGTAAATGTGCCTAGGGACGTTGTTGTGACTGAGATGAATCTTGCACATTCTGCCTATTTTCTGGACAGTTTTTGGTGAAATGACCGTTCTTCCCACATTGAAAACAGGCATTTGGGGCCAGTCTACATCGACCCGAATGTCTTTTCCTGCAGTTCACACAATCTCGAACCATAGGGCTAGCATTATTATTTGTTCTCCTCTGCTGGTTCCTATTTTCGAAATTATTTCCTTTTCTCTTCCCTTGGGACTGTAGACCAGAAGTACTTGGCAGCCCAGCCTTGACATTTGAACTCATTTTGCTGCTTTGTCCAACTTGAGATCCAGCTTGTATGGCTTTGGTCAAGACCTTTTCCTTCTTCTTCGCATTCCAGACTTTCTCTCTTTCTCCCTTCTGGTGGATCAGATAATACTCTGCCCTCAACGCACGACTAACACAATCAGATACAGTGTCAGGCGGCGTCAACCCACTGTCCACCAATGCTAAGATCTCGAGGCGAAACATACCCAGCATCTTCTGGATTTTTTCCCCCTCAGTGGTGACAGTGTATGGGCATAGTCTGGACAATTGATCAAACTTACTGCAGACTTCTATCACTGTCATGTCCCTTGCTTCAACTCTGTGAACTCTCTTTGTTATGGTCGCAACAGTGCCAGATTATAATACTTTTGATTAAATTCCTCTAGAAAATCCAACCAAGACATCGTATACATATTTCTCGTTAGCTTAACTAACTCTCACCAGAACCTTGCATCCCTCTTCAGAACAAAGGATGCACACAGAATCTTTCCCTGGTCATTTAGCTCCATAAACTCCAATATCCTGTGGAGTGAGGACAACCACTCCTCAGCTTCTAGAGGGTTTGTGGAGCCCTCGAACTCTGGTGGCCTCATACATCGAAACCTTTCATATAATGGCCCTTAATTAACCCTGGGTGGTAGGTGGGGTTCTACCACTTCTTCTTGTATCACTAGTGGCACTTCTGGTTCTGGTGCGGCCATTTGTGGTGCTTGGCCTTCATCTTGTTCTTGTCTTTGCTCTATTTGCTCGAGTCTTTGTCTTAACTTAGCATTTTCTCTCATTTGAGCTTCTATTAAGACTTCTAGCTCTTCCACTCTTTCAGATAACACCGGACGTCCTTGCATGTTTCGTAGATTCCTTGGATTCACCATCTTATCTTATTTCCTAAAATCGCATAAGAATCGATCGTTAGGTTTTCATAAACATATTTTTACAATATAAGTACAAATAGTTTTGATTATCACATAATTTCAACATTTCACACATTGAACATGTCAAAATATGGTAGTCATTTCTTTCCATTTCAAAAGTACATCAGTCCGAAGGCTTTTCTCAAAATAGCCTTTCGATACCGTCATATATACACATATACTATTATATATATACATATTTGTACAACACATGTATTTCTACAATTAATCTCCTAGCTGAGGTTGCTCTGGTATCGTCAAAAATTCGATTGGATCCATTTCATCATCGTCCGTTCTATTTCCGGCCTTAGACGGCATTGAGCCTTTAGCTGGATCTGCACCCTTTGGTTGTCTCGACGACCAGCCTCATGATCATTTGCCATCGACCCAGATCTGTATAGGCGATCTAACATTGCTTCTTATAGCAACTGTTCATGCCTCTTGTGCATCATGCACTCCATCATCATCTCTTCTTCTACTTTAGCTACATCAATAATAAACTCACATAAAGTAGCAGGGTATAAAGGGGTTACCCTCTGCCGTAGGTCTAGGGTGAGTCCCTTCCAAAATATGTCACAAAAGTTATCATTTGTGATGTTGGGTAGAGGACACGTCCTTACGATGCTATCCTGGAGTTTGACTGCATATGAAAATACAGTATCGCTCAGCATCATTTACTGTCTCTCTGCCTTCAGAACAAAGTCTCTGACCTCTGCATAACTGGGAATAACCGGTGGTGGCGACACTGTCCTACTCTCAAGAGGATCTGCAACAGGTGCTGCATTCTTTTGTGGAAACTGCTCTAGCATGACTTGGCAAAATTCGGCCCAATCCATTGCTAGCAGCATCTCCTGATCATAATACTCCCAATATAACCATACATCCTCACGGAATGTGCCAATGGCCATCAAAACCCAGCAATCCTGATCTATATCACACTGGCGCATGATAACCACAATGTCATGTAGCCAGTCTCGTGTAGAGATCCCCTACTGACCTCCCTCGAATGCAGGTGGATGACTGCCCCTAAATGCATGTACAACCCGTACTGACACTCTAGCTCCTATACGAGCTTTATCTCCCACCACTGCAATGTTAACCACCACTGGTGGGTTTACGATCGGTCGTTGGGGTGGTGCTTGTACTGGTGCCAGTGCTACTATCCTTGGTGCTAATGGCTCAGGTACTGGGGGTTGTTGAGCAGCCCGCCGCATCATGGATGGCCTGATCACAAGTCTAGTCCATACCCGGATCGGTCCACTCGGTCGGTATGGGTGAGGTCTCATGTACGATGGTCTAGTCATCTTAAATCCTATAAAATATATAATTTTGAATAAATGGAAAGTTAACTATCTTAAAGAAAACTAACTTACTTAGATTGAAGAGCAGATTGCGCTTCGTGCCAATAGGGATATTGTCAACCGCTCTGATACCAACCTGTGACGCCCCTTGTGTGGCGGCCCGCCCCTCGTAGAGATCATACAACACTATTACAGTTGAGCTTTATCGCTAACTACGATAGATTGTACTCTCATGGGTCACCGGCTTATCTCTCTCTATTTTTAAATCATGACGTTTTTTGGGAAAAAATTTTTTTTCTCTTTAAACATCATGTAAACATTTCCCACTATTTACTTTGTTGGCAAGTACAAAGTAATTTACATATTACAGTACTTTCGTAAATATATAATATTACAAAAGACCGTTTTTTTTTTTTTCTTCCCTTTTTATCGCTCAGCGGAAAGACTCTGGTAGGACCATATCCCTCGCCCAGTTATCCCATTTGACACGCGCCATCCCGTCTGCATCCAGTCAAACAAGCTACTGAGCTGGTCGCTTACCTGCAACATTAGCAAAAATGGTGAGCTACAGGCTCAGTAAGTTCAAACATGCAAGAAATAAAATTTATATGAATAGTACTATTCATCGTGAATAGTACCTTGATCGCTATTCATACGTGAATAGTAACTTTGACCACTATTCATACATGAATAGTAAGGTTGACCACAACACAGTGTCACAACAGTACATCTACCGCGATGTTAGTACTCTCACTAAACTGTCTTATGCTCAATTATAGCATAGTTTCAGTTTTAGGTAATTATCTTTGCTTATGTTCTGGTTTTGAGCTCAGGTTGGCAGTACCAATTAAGTGTGCATGACTGGGAGTGGTACATTAGTGCTGACCTGTAGGAAAATAAATCGGTAAAAACGTATCAGAGTGGCGCAGCGGAACAAAAAAAAATTTTAAGATCGTTAAATATCTCATGATGCCATATACAATAAATCAACAACAATTAAAACTCATACCTCAAGGACGCCAATCTGCAGGAGGAGAATGACCGGAGGCTTCAACTAACTAGCCTTCTGTACTATTCTCCAATTCCCGAATAGCTGAGTGTGTGGGTACTCTGAACCTCGATCGGTATGCTAGCACTGCTAGTCTTCTTCCGACCACCCAGATTTCTAAAGAACGTTATTGTCACGATGAGTTGTGCAACAATAAGCCTGCTCACCTGAGAGTCTGTGGTCTGAGAGAACTGGAGTGGCATGACCTCTATTTATAGACCTGCATGAGGTGATTCTCTGAATTTGAATTGGACTAGGAAAAGATTTTCTCCCTTATCCATAACCAAAAAATCCGAATTTTCCAAGGGAGAATCTCCACAATTAAATTTGGTTTTCCTAGGATAAATCCAATCCAAATCTAAACAAGATTTTAACTAGAATTTTATCTCCCTTTTTCAACCAAAAAATCTGAAATTTCTAGGAGAAAATCTTCTCCAAATTTTCGGCCACTTTTAGGATAAGGAAGAATCAAAATTCCACTAGGTTTTTCAAGCTTGAATCTTATCTCAACCTTATCCAAAATAACCGAATTTCCTAGGAGATATTCTCCCTAATTTCGGCCACTTTTCAGGGAAGGAGAAAATCCAAATTCAACTAGGATAAGCTTGAATTTTCCCTTGAACCTTATCCACAAAATCCGAATTTTTCCATGAGGATTATCCTCAAAAATTTCGTCCACTTTTGTTGGGATATGGATTCAAAATTCAAGTAGGACTCTAACAAGATTATCCTCTCCAAATCCAACTCAAATTCGAATTTCAAACCTTGTGGATTTTCCACAACAAATTTGAATCCCACTTGGACTGTGATTCAAAATTTGAATTTCAAATTTCAAATTCAAATTTCGAATTTCAAATTTCAAATTTCAAATTTAAATTTCAAATTCAAATTTCAAATTCGAATTTCAAATTCAAATTTCAAATTCAAATTTCAAATTCAAAATTCAAATTTCAAATTTCAAAATTCAAATTTCAAATTCCACAAAACGGTTGTGTTTCATATTCTTGTTCTCATGGATAATTTTCTACAACTCCAATCCAATCTCAAATAAAATCATGGCAACTTTATTTGGAGTTCGAATAATTGTGTACTCTATTATCCAAAACAAAATCTAAATCCAACCGGAGAGAATCTTGTCTACCATCCTAATCCTGTGTCATCACCATCCATGCATAATAAACTAGCCAATAGCATACACAAATCAATTTGCCAAACGTTAAGGAATTATGTGGAGCTAGTAGAGGGACTGATTGGACATATACAATCAGGCTCCCGTGATTCTATATGATCATCATTCTTTACCGAACAACTCAATCATATGATCACTAGTTTCAGAGTCACACCACTATAAACCTGAAACTGAACTCCCAATTATATACCGTATTACGTAAGCCTGTGACGAGCTACTATCCAATGACCTTGTCATATATGCAAAACCCTCATATGATATCCATGATCAGCCTTAGGTCAAAGTCCGTTTAATCCTACTGATCAGGCTATCTTAAAGTTCCATTATACTACCGAATCAAGAAAATGTTTATCTACCATATGTGAATAAGAAGTCATCCACCCAGCAGACGACCCAAGGCCTTGTCCATTTTCACATTCAGTATAATGCCTTTAAGAGGATACCTTTAACTCCTCAGAGCTATGATTCCGATATCTGCAAACAAACCCTTCATCGTATACAAGTCATGCACCCAACGAACCGGTCTATAAGCTTACTACCTCTGAGACGCTTTAGCCATTGGAACATCAAAGTACACAAGTCATATACATGAAGTAGTTCATTTACTCAGGATTAAGGTTATTACACAATGAACGTCAAAAGCAGATTGATCTACTCATAGCGGACTACGTAGATCAATCACGCTTTAGTCCCGGTCTAATATGTCACCACCGAGCAACATATCCATGTCTCTACTTGGGAGTCCAGCTCCAGACAGTCAAGACAAACCGTCCCCTCCAAGGCTTTAGACAACATAATAGTCTTAACATGAGTTAGATGCTCGGTCTAACCCCATAGACTACAGACCATAGTTTAGACTGCTAACTTTAGAACATTGTCTTCTCGCATACAAAAGTCCATTGCATGCAACGTTCTAACAGTTTTAACACAAGCAGTCAGTGAGCCATATTTGCTTACATTTACTTTAACATGTAAATAAGACGAGGACAGATAGCAATGTAATGAATAACCTCTATGTATATAATTTTATTATCAAGTTCAAAATGAATACATCAAAATGTCTCAAATGCTTAGGGTATTTCCTAACATGACCTCCACAGCCTTAATCTCATAGCCCCGAAGGCAAAATTTTATATGACTGGGAGCGGTACATCAGTGCTGACCTACACAGCCTTATTCTCCTCATAGCCCCGAAGGCAAAAATACCTCCCTGTACGGAAGGCTGGACGCCAGAAAGTGGTTTCATTACCGACTTTTTAAGTTCTAACCCGGTGACTTCACATTGTCCCGTGGTTAGGAATGGTTCACATTTTAATTTTAGGTGAGTGAGTTTCATTAGCCTCGCTCTAGTGCCCGAAGCACAATTAACAATTTGTCCATTCTCAATAGTGTCCATAGCACATTACGTCTCTCTCTCTACTCTATAATAGTGCCCGTAGCACATATGTACCTAACTTATAGTTAGTACATTAAAGTTAGCAACAATAATGCTATATGTTGTAGATAGGTAAATGTCTGAACTTACCTTATCAGTTTCTTTTCTTTTTCTCTCGTGGATCTTTGATCGCCCTCCTTGTAGGTCGATTTTTTTGGATCCTACAGACAAAACTTTGTCTGTCAATTTCATTTCCATTTATAGCTTTTATTTTTCATTTAAAAGCTTAAATAAAACCTATTCATAACTTTTTAGGCTTTATTTATCATTTTCCCCATTTTTCTCAACTTTTACAAAATTACAATTTTGCCCCTGTATTTTGGTAAAATTACGATTTTACCCCTATATTTTGGCAAAATTACAATTTTACCCCTGACAGAAATTTTCCCGATCCAGACTGCATTTTTGGCTCTCAGGAACTTTTCCGACTCTTTTCTAATCATTACCGAGTTCATTTCTATTTTATTTCCACTTTTCACTTTCCCGACCCTCGGGAAGCACTATTCCGACCCCTACGTCGGTTTAGCGATTTTCTATCGTTTCGGAGCCTCAAATGGACGTTTCACTGGTATTTAAAACGTTCATCTAGACATTCCTGACCTAGGTCTCCGAGGCTCGGATTTTCCATTCCCGACTCGGACCTTTATTTCATTTCCAAAAACGCCCCCCCCCCTCTTGGGGTCGGTTTTTCAATTTCACTAACGTTTTATATTTTTAAGGAGACGGGTTACTATTCACAAACCACCCCTTAAGTTTCCCTTATTCAATTTTCCGTTAGGGACTCGGGTTTCTGACCCCCCTAAACTTTTTATTTTTATTTCCCTTTTTACCCCAAATGCTGTTTTCGAAATTTCGGCAGCATTTCGGCGTAATTTTAAGGCTACCGGCGTTAGGTATGCCTCGAACCATATGTACCTACCACGTACTATACCACAAGCCTATTTTATGTAAAAGTTTTCCAAACTTTTACATAAAAGCTCACAAAATTCCAATTTGCATTTTAACCCACATTACACAAAAATTTTTCATTTTCATCCTTAGTTTTTGGCCACGGTTTTGACAATCAAAACCTAACCAAAACTTCTCAAATTTTCACCAAATCTTAGGCTATTAAAATGTCATTTTTTTAACACATTTTCAAGCCCATTTCAATGCATTTTTCAACAATTTTCCTAGGGTTTTTAATCACCTATAACCCACAGCCATATTAAGAAAACACATGCCAAATTTTCTTTTCTTGCTTTCATTCCCAATTTCATCATTTCCATTATAAAATGCATGATTCCAATCATCCAAATCTCAAATAACCCATACAAAATTTTCCACCAAACCCTTGTTAACCCACGGCCACATTAGGGTAGGTTCACCAAAATTTTTTTCCAAGCTTTCCATAATGCAAATCATGCTTTATTCTTAACAAAATTTAAATTGAAAGCATGTTAACAATTAAACCATAAAAATTTCTCATTGCTTACTCTTGGTAACCCATGGTTTTACCCTTGGAAAACCAACAAAATTTTGGTTTTTCTTTAAACCAATTACATGGTTTTCTTCCTAATTACACCCTTAACAAAACCCAAACACCAAATCAATGAAAACAACCAAAAATTTTCCATCTTTTTTTCACTATTCATCACACGGTTTTCTTGAAAAAAAAACCAAGAAAAAGTTTAATCCAAGGGGAGTTACCTTGTTCACTTGCTTCCTTTATCTTCAAGGAATGCTTTGACACAATTTTTGTGAAGAAGTATGGAAGAAATCACTTGGCTCTCTCTTGGTTACTCACGGCTCCACCAAGGAAAACACTTAGAAAATTTTTCTTTGGTTTTTGTCTTTCAAAATGTGACTCGGCCTTTTGGTTTAAAATGTTGCCGACTTAACCATGAAACAAGCCAATTAATTTGGCTTTCCACCAATCACATTTCACCACATTTCAAAGCCATTTCTTTCCAACATTTTCAAAAATTTAAAATGGTGAATTTTGACCAAATCTTGGCCTTTAGATCAAAAAGCAAATGAATCATGGCCATTAATGCTACCAACCACCATTTTCTTTCCATTTATTAAATGGATTTATGATGTCATAAATGCTAAAGCAAAAGTTGACTTTGACTTTCACTATTCACATTAATTCGACTACTTTTTGACCGATACCGGTTCGAGCCGAAATTCTCCTGAAATCGTCCCAGCGTGTTCCTGAGGTCTCCTGTGCAGTCAGATCAATTTAAACTGCTTCCGTTTGATCAAAATTAATCCCGAAAGTTTTCCGTCTTTTATTGCCCCGGTTAGGGTTTTCAATGCCGGTTTTGGCATCGTTTCACCCGTTTCAACTCAGTGAATTTTTTCAACACTGAATTTTTACTCGTCAGTATTGTTAGAACATTTTAATATATTCTAAACAATATAAATACATTTATTTCACTCTTTAAATAGTACAAATTGTTATATACATACATTTGTACATTTTCATCCGAGAATTGCCTGAATTTCCCGGTTATCACACCTTGATTCTGACCACCCATAACCATCATGAATCGCCTCTAAGGCCGACCAAGACGGCTCTTGTGCCGAATCCAGATCGTCAGTTTTAAACTCTTTTTCTCACAATACTTAGTTATAAGGGCCTAAAATTTTGCCCATAAATTTTTTTTTTCTTTAATACATACTTTCTCTTAAGAAAACTAAGTAAGAAAGTCATGTAATATGCTAACTTTTATATGTCTTAATAAAATACAACATAATATACAACATATAATATATATATATATGTACTGTATATTTTGTTTCCAAACACATTTTCTTCAACTTATTAACTTTAAAAGCTCAGCTGAAAACTTATGGCAGGACCAAGTCCACGGTGAGTTCCCTATCCCTTGACACGTTCGCATCCTGCCGTCATCCAGAAATCTACTAGATAGGTTTCTTACCTGCAACATGAACAAACTGGTGAGCTAATAGGCTCAGTAAATTCAAACATACTTAGTAAGAATCATACAAATTCAAAAACACTGAAATCTCAATTTCCTATAAAAAGTACTAACACCATGAATACTGACTTTGACCTTTAACCAATGAATAGTAATAGTTACCCTAACTGATTACTATTCACTTTACCCTAATGGGGTACTATTCACATATTCTAACCGAAATCACTATACTTAGCGTACTTCGGTTATGCTCAATTATGATTTCTATCATTTTATTGATTGTTCATTCTCTATTTGATTTCTAGTTTAGAGCTCTGTTTATGGTAGTATCGATGATTATTAGCGCCCTGACTAGGAGGGTCTAAGGAGCAACCTTAGAACATCGGCCTCCACAACCCTGATATCCTCGTAGGATTTGAGAAAAACCTCCACCACTATGTTGGAAGGACGGTACGCCTTAATGGTTTCATTACCATTTTTCAATTTATAGTCTTAACCAAGTGATATTAATCATCACCTCCAGGTCACTATCCTCCATTGCCCGTAGGTCTCACTCATTCTCATTATCTGGGATATTTTATTTTAACTAATCCCCAAGTGTCTATAAGACTTTATATCTAGTGCAGAATAAATCAACACAGTATTTCATGTTGCAGACATGAACATGCTTGAACTTACTAATACTGCGCTAGTGTCCACTTCCGGAACTCCTCCGCAGTTCTATCTCTATTTTGGGTTCCTACAGACACAATATTGTCTGTTAATGCCCTATATTAATTATCAATTTAAATATACATTCATTTCACTTAACAATTCAACACATTTAAATTTGTTTGTGGTACACGGCCTGCAACACACCCATGTCTCAGCTCGTGTACCTCTAGGGTTTACTCTACATAGCCATGTTGTGCATTATCTAGCCGTGTAACTGTACATAGCTTTATACATGCCCGTGTTCAAGCCCGTGTACCTCTCGGGTTGTAAAAGTTTTCCTATACACGGCCGTGTATTCTTCTACACGCCCGTGTTCCTCAAAATTTTTAGATTTTTAACTCTAAAATCTTTATTTTGAGTCCTAAAATTTTATTTAAATTATTCTAGGTCTTTTAGGGTCTTTTCCGAGCCTTTCAGAAATTTTTGGTCAAAATGACCATTTTGCCCCTAACGGGTCTCGGGACCGTAACTATTCCGTTCTATCATTTTTTTCTCAAATTTTCTAAGCCCAATTATTTTAAAATAATATTCCCTAGGCTTCAGTATCATTTTACAGCTTAAATTGCTGAAAAATCTCAATTTCATTTTTTTTTTGGCCCTCGATTACTATTCATCCATCACCTAGGGTCGTTTTCTCGTTTTTCAAGCGTTTCGGAGCCTCAAATGGCCTTTCACTACTCTTAAAACATTGTTTATCCCGTTCCTGGCCCTCGATTCTTGAGAGGCTCGGGTTTCCTATCCCGACCTAAATTTTTCCCTCGTTTCCCAAAATACCCCTAACATGGATTTTTTTTTCCTGTTTTAGGCATTTTAGTCCTTTAGGTTCGGTTTACTATTTCTTTTGGGTTGGTTTTCCATTTCTAACCCTAATCCACTGACGGGTCCCAGTTTCCTTCCTGAGTCCAATATTTTTACCCCTCATTTGCCGAAATGCCCTTAAGCCGATTTTAGAAATTTCGGCAGCATTTCCGCTTATATTTTAAGGTTTTCCGGTGTTAGGTATGACTCAAAACCTTTGTACCTATCATGTACTATACCAGGGGCCTATTTTATACAAAGTTTCCAAACTTTGTATAAAAATTTTCCACATGATTCAATATTCAGAAATCAACATAAACAACAATATTTTTCTTTCAAACTAGCCTCAGTTTACTAGTTGATCACACCAAAATAATTTTTTATCATAACATAACATATCATTCTTAGGTTTTCTAGTGTATAACTCAACATCAAAACCTAACAAAACATGCATTCTAACCCTAGCATAGCCACGGATTTTCATGCATAACACAAAGAAAATCTTGTTTTCTTCCCTAAGGTTTTTATCCACATTTTCAACATTAAAATTTTTCCATTTTTTAGTGTGCATACCCACGGTTTTAGTAAGAAAATTTCATCAAAATTTTCTTGTTTCTTTATTCCAATTCATGCTTAATTCAACTCATAATTAAATGAACATAATTACTAAACCAAAACATCAAAAATCATGCATTTTTCACACCCCTAATGCCACGGATTTTTAAGAGAAACATGCAAAATTTTTACTTGTTTCTAAACCCTAATTCATACTTTAATTTCTACAACCCCAAACTAATCACAACATCATCACATCATCAACTAAATAATAATTTTTTTTCATTGTTTTCACACTCTCATACCCACTGATTTTCTACGGAAAATCAAAGAGAAAAGCTTCAATTTTGAAGTTTACCTTGATTGGTTGATGACTTGATGTTGGAAATGCAATGCAAGCTAAGTTTGGTGTGAAATTAAAAACAAAATTTTGGCTTTTGAAGGGAGAGAAGGCCCCGGATTTGGCTAAAGAAAAAAGGCAAGAATTTGGCTAATTTTTCTATTTTTTTGAATGGATTTTGATGCCTATTTATAGGTAAAAACCAAGGGCTTTTTATTAATTTTTTTCCAACAATTTGTTAATTGTTCAAGAACTAAAAAGTAAGGATTTTGGAGTAAAAATCAAATTTTTTTTTCTTTCTTCCTTTACAAGTGGCCGAAAGGCCTTTTCAAAATTTTTTAAAAAATTTTTCAATGGCTTTTTGGCATAATCTTGGCCATTGATCATAAAGTAACCTAATCTAAACCATACACCTTTCAAAATTACTTTCCTAATTAAAGAAAATGATTTTGGTTTATGACATAATCCTGGTGATGTCATCCTACTATTCATATTAATTCACTAATTAATTCATGGTCAATTTTTGACTGGAATCCGATCCGAATGGAACTTTACCGAAATTGCGTAGGCAGATTCCCGGCGCCTTTGGTGCGATCGGTTTGTCTTATTTTACTTCTGTTTGATCAGAATTCTCTACCGTAAATTTCTATTATTTTAGTGCATTTTAATGCACTCTCTAGGGTTTTCCGCTCTAATTTCTAACCATTTCACCCAATTATGTCTGGTAAGATTTTTCATCCCCAAACTCACTTACTTTAACACTGCCGGAATATTTTTACACTATTTACAACAATATCAAAACACAACTTTTTCATATTTTATTCATTAAAATTGTTATATATATATACAATTTTAACCTACTCTGAGAATCTAAAATTCCCGGTTATCACAATCGGGTAGTTCCTTTCATGGTTCTCAAGTAGTCACAAAGCATATGTGACCACTCTACCATTTTGCATCAGTATAGCTCCTAGTCCAGTCTTGGACACGTCACTATAGATCACAAAATTTCCCTATCTTGCATCCGGTATGGTCAGGATCGGAGCACTTGTGAGTCTATGTTTTAACTCCTAGAAGCTCTTTTTGCACTTATCCATCCACTCATACTTCTTATCTTTCTTGGTTAGCGCTATGAGTAGTGTGGCTAGCTTTGAAAAACCTTTAACGAAGTGTCGATAAAAACCCATTAATCTTAGGAAGCTACGAATTTCCATTATGTTCCTCAGGATTGGCCATGCATTAATTACTTCAACGTTCACTGGGTCTACTGACACTCCTTCCTTGGAGACTACGTGGCCAAGAAAGTGAAACTTCTCCAGCCAAAACTCGCACTTGGAGAACTTGGCATATAGCTGATGGTCCTTTAGCTTGAGTAGGACGGCCCTTAAATGCTCCTTATGCTCTTCCTTTGTCTTGGAGTATACAAGTATGTCATCGATGAATATAATGACAAACTTGTCTAAGAAT
The DNA here is from genome assembly GCA_035233585.1 of Antiaris toxicaria. NCBI lineage: Eukaryota > Viridiplantae > Streptophyta > Magnoliopsida > Rosales > Moraceae > Antiaris > Antiaris toxicaria. The sequence continues at coordinate 52,843,317 of CP141153.1, forward strand.
TCGTTAAAGAGCCACTGGGGCATTAGTCAGTCTGAATGACATGACCAAAAACTCATAATCTCTATATCATGTTCGGAATGCTGTCTTGGGTACGTCTTCATCCCTGATTCGTAGCTGATGGTATCCAGAATGCAGGTCAATCTTTGAGAACACTATAATACCTCAGAGCTGGTCAAACAGATCGTTGATCCGTGGTAATGGATACTTGTTCTTTATCATGATCTTGTTCAGCTCCCGGTAGTCTATACGCATCCTTAACGTTCCATCCTTTTTCTTCACGAACAATATAGGTGCTCCCCATGGTGAACAGCTCTATCGGATGAAGCCCTTGTCCATCAGATCCTTCAACTGAGTCTAAAGTTCCTTTAACTCTGCCTTGGTAGGGGCCCTTGGAGATGAGGGCTGATCCTGGTAGAAGCTCGATCTCAAATGATATCTCCCGCTCTGGTAGAAGTCTCAAAAGATCCTCTGGGAATACTTCTATGAACTCTCTAACCACTGGGACGCTATCAGGTCATATCTCCACTTCCTGGGTCTTGTCCACTATGTGTGCGAGGAAGCCAGTGCATCCACTGGATAATAACTTATGAGCCTTCATCATTGATATCATCGTCTTTGGTTGATTCAACGATAGCCCCTTGTAGACAAACTTCTTGTGCCTAATTGGTTCGAAGGTAACCTCTCGTGTTCGAGAGTCTATGACGGCGTTGTACTTGGTGAGGAAATCTATCCCCACGATTACTTCATAGTCGTACATGTCAAGGATGATTAGATCTATGCTTAACTCTCGCTCATTGATAACTACTGGCACGTGACGTATCCAGTAATTAGACATCAAAACTTCCCCTGAGGGAAGGGCAGTGTGAAACATTTGTTTCATTCTACCTACATTCTGGTCTATCTCCCTAGCAAACTTTGAGGATGCAAATGAATGTGTGGCTCTAGAATCAAATAATACTAGTGTAGTGGAGTTGGCGATAGAAAGCTGACCTGTCACCACCATCGAGGTTTCGGCCTCCACATCCTCTCGAGTGAAGGCATAGATTCTTCCTTAAGCGTCTGATGCCTCCAATCTTCCCTGAGCAATTAGTGAACCCTCAATCCTGGTCTGAATGGCATGCAGTTGACTGTTAATGGTATGGGCATGGCCTTGCAGATTCTGTGAGTTTGAGCGGCAGTTCTTGGTATAGTGGCCTTCCTTGCCACATATGTAGCAGCCACTGGTGCCTTGACTGCATTCTCCTAGATGATTCTTCCCACACTTTAGGCAAGGTAGGTGTTAGTTACCACTTCCTCCCTGGTTGTTCTTCTTCTGGGGGAAGTTCCTTTGTGGCCCTTAGTTACTCTGGTTCCCCTTTCTCTTATTGTTATGGTGGGATTGCCTGTTGTTCTAGCTGGCTCCCATATTTTACCCTTTACGCTGAGTCTCGGGGTTCGGTCTTCCCTTGGTCTGCTTGGCCGATGTCTTCTCCTCTCTTTTGGCCTTGAAGATCTGTGTCCTTCTTTCTTTGTCATGAGCCAACCAATATTCTGTTCAGATGGCTCGACTGACACATTCAACCACTATTACTGGTCCGTGGCTCCCACTATAGACTTGGATGGCGATATTCGTCCTAACCATTTTCAACATCCTCCTAACCTTCTCCTTTTCTATCGGCATTAAGTCTGGGCAAATTGGAGCTAGCTGCTTGAACTTCATTACTGCCTCCATGACAGTCATGGTTCCCTAGCGTAAATTATTGAACTCGTCTTGCTAGGCTGCTAGGGCCTCGTCATTAAAATACATCTCCTTGAACTTATCGATGAAGTCTGCCCAGTTCATCTCATCAAAATTTCTTCTAATGGCCACTATTTTCCACCATTGTCGTGCCCTCTTACGTAGGGCAAAGGATGCATATAGCACCTTCTCTCTGTCTGTCAATCCCATGAAGTCTAAGATGACCTGGATATCAGTCAACCAGTCGTTGGCCTTGATGGGATTTGTGAATCCTTCGAATTCTGGCACTTTCAGGTGCCAGAATTTCTCGTACAAATCGCCTTCCTTAGGGGTCGGTGGAAGAGCGTTGGCTGTTACGGGAGCAACCACGGCTGATGGTGCCGGAGTCACCTGGGTTGGAGGAGCCGCTTGCTCCCTGGGAGTATCGGGGGCTACTGGACCCTTTGGACTGGCACCTGAGCTGTCTGTGGTGCCTGAGGTTGTTGGTTTAATCACTCCCTGAGCTGACCAAGTTCTTATTGCTGGTTCAGCATCATATCTCACATGGTTATGAGCTGTGCCATTAACGCTTATTCTCGAGTGGTTTGATTGGATTGAGATCTCATTCTTGCCATGGTTTCTTATGTAACCCTATCACATAGTGGGAAAAGAGAACATAAGTCTTTTAAATTCTGTACTTGAGACTCGTATCACATAATATTCTCTTACTTAACAATCATAGATATAGATATGTATATAATATCTTCCTTTTTGTCATACTAAGATGCTCAATACAACTGCCACATTGTATTGAAATATCGTCTAAGTGCTAGGATTCGTCCTGCACTTTCTGTCACACTACTATCATGTGTGGAAATCATCAAATTTTAGACCCTCAAGGCAAAACAATACTGCATTTCATAATATATATATACTCAAAAAATATGAACAAGCTTCTAGTTAGGCAGAAGTGATGCACACTTCCTAATATATAGTCCCAACTAGTACATTAAGCTAAGATTGACGGGGAAAGCTACTGCTTCCCTCTATATATTTACATAACTAAAATTCCCGCGGAAGGGTTACTACTATACAGAGGACACTCCTGACTCGGCATCAGACATCTCTTCGTCATCATTGTCACTAAGCGAGAACTCCTCAGGGTCCTCATCTTCATCTCCCCAAACAAAGCTAGCTCCATCGTCATTGGCGATGATGACTTGGGGCTCGTACATCCCCACCTACTCATCGTCACTGAAGTGATCGGGGATTTCTTCCCCCTCATCATTGGGTTGGGCTTCAGGGAGAGCCTCATCGTCATCTTCTTCCTCGTGGTGCTCGGGAGGCAGAGGGGCTGGTTTGGGGTCCTTCATCAGCTCCCCATTGTCCTTGGGTGCTATGGGCTGGTGTGCAGCCACGAGCTCTTCGTTGGCCGGTTGGGGTGCTGCGTTCACCAGGTCACCCTCCATGTTAACTACTGCTGCAAAGCCTTGGCTAGGTACAGGGTTGAGTGCCTTTCTCTCGACTTCTACTATGTCTCAGGCAAGGTGCCTCAGGTTTTCGTGTTGCGGAGTGTAGGGAACGAGGTCCCTCACGTATCATGGTGTCCCTTTCCATAGCAAGTCAACCACTTCTACAAATGGCCTGTCCATGGGGACGTGAGGTAATATGGCATCTAGAAACCTTGACAGTAGTGTGCCATGGCCTCTCCCTCATAGACATCCCAGATGTCAGAAAGGACCTGGTATCTCCTCTCGAACATATCATCCCAAATATCTCCATCACTAGCTGGTCCATCAAAATTGCGAAGGTCTTGGCAGAACTCAACCCATTGCATTACCGGATCCCTGATCATCTGTCATTCGTTCCACCATTCCATCACTGGTCCCTCCATTCGGCTATTGGCCAAAACCACTTGTAGGTGAGGTGGGATATGGCAAGTGTTGAAAATCACCTCTATGTGGTGGATCCAATATTGAGTTCATTTGGCTGGCGACCATCATATAGGTCTGGCCGCATGGCGGTGAAAGCCAGACTTGCTTGTCAATCTTCTTGCACTTGGCGGGGATCAGTTGATGTAGCCATTATCTCCTATTATAATTTAAATGTCAACTTATATACTAACACTAAAGGAGAAATTGAAACTAACTTACTTGGACAGATGAGGCAAGCATGCGGTGATGTGAGGTAGGGTGGCAAGATACCGCTCTGATACCAATGTGATGTCTCGTGCCCTAAGTGGCCCGAACTGTCACTTAAAAGCTACTACTTGTACTAATACTGACTTTACTTTAAAACTAATACTTAAACTTACTTAATTTAATATCATAATTTAGGGGAATTTTTTTAAAGGCATATGTATTTACTATTCACATATGTATACTTTTAAAAATACATCATCTAAATGATTGAGAGCTTATTTATACATACATACTTGTAAACTTATTTAACTGATTACTATTCAAAAGATACTATTCAAATATACTGTTAACTGTTCCAAAATATACTGTTACTCAAAAAATGCTATGCGGAAGATTTAACTTGTGGTGGTATCCATAAGCTTGCCCTCATATATGCCTCCGCCGCTGTCATCACCCATTGTTGTTTATGCCATAGGATGCTTACCTACAGCATGAACACACTTTGTGAGCTTTATGCCTAGTAGGTACAACATGTCATCCGCAAAACATGTTTGAAACATAGTACATACTTAAAACCATATAAGCATGCTAGGTATCAACATATACCACTTAAACATATCACATAACAGATTATTACATATCATATCATTGAATACAAAACTTCACATACTATATGCATAGCAGAAAACATCATGTACTGAATGCATCTTACTATAGTTGGAAGCATAGTCAACTATATTGTGAACAATGCATGGTCTGATTATGCTCATTTTATGCTTCAATGTTCTCTTTCTTTCTTATGTCTACTTAGGGCCCGTGTGTCAGTACCGAGTGCGCGCAGATCATCGAAAATGCCCGTGACCACTAAAACGAAGAGCCATCAACGGAAGCTCAACTTACTTTCACTTGAAGAACCTCTTTAATTGAAAAGGCCAGTATGACACGCTTATTAAATTTCCAACTTATTTATCTGTTTTGGCCATATGCTCTTCTAAGCGGTCCCTAATCCTGCGCGATAGGGATATATGACATTTAACTTGTTCTTTCATCAATCTACTCGATTGTGAAACTATATGCTCTTATACATGTTGTGCAACAACATGTGTATGGTATGCATACTTAACATACTATAAAATCGTCATTTTAAATTCATTTTATTCATGCTATAGGTAGAGTTGTACTTACCTAGTTTGTAAGCAACTCGTACTCTCGCCTTTATCAGATTACAGGTAACCACCTGTCAACATAACGTACTCCATTAATACTTTTGTTGAGTCACTAATACTGTTAGTGACTAAAGCAGATAAAATTGTTTGGTACCGATTGTTGTCAGTACTAACTCGCCCTCTTTTTAGAGTCTGATTCTCTAGGCATGGTTAATTAATTTATTACTTAATAAACTAATTAATGTCGTTCTTAGGTCACTATTACCATTAGTGACTATAACTTGTGTTTCTGTATGGCACCGAGGCCCATTGGTACCCTATTGGTCTACTTTGGGAATTTGGTATCTATCTTCTATCGTGTTGGATTAACTTGTCTACTTGACAAACTAATCGTCGTTCCTTACTTTATCGTTCAAAACACGGTCCTTGACTGGTTTATCGACCAACCAACTGACCGGTTATCTTGCGCGTCGTTACTAGGTAGTCTACTGGGTTACTATTGCTTGTTTGATGTGGTAGCCTACCGGGCTACCCACATTATTTTAGTTATTTTTTAAAATTGTTTTGGTTGCCTTATAAAATTTTTGGAGAAAATCACATTCTTTGAAATCGTCCCCTTATCACCCTATTGGAAGGCAGGGGATGTTTTATCAAAACCACATTCTTATTTTAAAGAGTGTAAAACACATTTTGGTGTTGTATTTTAAAGATGGTTTTTGAACCATTTATCGAAACCATTTTAAAAATGTATTTGAAACGACTTAGTTTGTAAATTTGGAGAACATGAAATTTTTCATCCTCGAATGTTCACCTCAAAGCTCAAATCAAACTCGAATGGGTCCTAATCTTACTAAACCCGTGGCTACTTGTGCCCAGTTTTTGCAAAAATCCTAGTTTTACGCTATTTTAAAAATGGCTCTTTTTGAGACCTGAAACGGCCAAATTTTTAAAAACACATGAGTCATCTTAAAGATTTCGACGAGTTTTGCAACTTTCATGTTGAGCCCGAGATCCAGTTCGGATTCTAAGTAGGTCATTTTTAACAAAATCCGAGACTATTTTTGGGTTCAGATTTTTAGTCCCAGTTTTGGATACCAAATGAAAATCACTCGAAAAACCTATCTTAGTGTCGTTTTTGGACAAAACTTAACACAAAAACGACCATAACGAAATTTCCTTAAAACTCTGTGTTTTACCAAATCTCAAATTCATACTTTAACTTGGTCAAAATGGCCAAAACCCATGACCTATTTCTGGGGATAGATTGTATGTCCAGTCATTCTTAAAAATGTTCATGCTCTCACATACACACATCCATGCGTAAAAATTTAAACCATAACCACACAACCACATAACTTAAAAATGGAAAACTAAGGGCTCAAAATAAACTTGTTACAACCCATGGCATAAACAAATACACATAAATTCCTTAATCCAAAACTTAAAAATAACTAACCACAAAAGGGAGGGGTTTTTGGTTTTACATTAGGTGCTAGGATTCAAGCACACCGAATCAAAACTCTAGTGACCGAAATGGCCGTGTGAACCAAGAGAGGTTGGTGTCGGTTTATGCTAGCAAAAACACCAAAATTTTCCCTTTAATATCAAACTAAAACAATAACTAAAAATCTCCAAGATGGATTATAAGAACTTACCCTTAAATGCACTTGAAATGGCTTGGAATGAAATCTCCTAACACAAGCTTGAAGGGGCTGATTTTTGGCAAACTTTTGGCTGGATTTTTAAGCTTGAAAATGGTGGTCTTGGGGATTTGGAGATGGTCGGTTGCAACAAGGAAAGAAAGAGAAGAAAGGGTTATGTTTTGGGATGTGAAAAAAGAAAGAATAGAACCTAAAGCCATGCCCACCCTAATATAGACAAAACCTAAGCAAACTTAGCCAACCTTAAGCTCAATTAATCAAGCCAACCTTATGCTAATTTTGGGACAAATTTGCTGCCATTTTAGCTGTCAAAAATTGAGGGAGCTACGTGCATTGAAGGGGGGCCAAATAAAAAAATTTGGTTGATGGCATGTGATGGAAATCTAACATTGTTTAATCAAAAGGTGTCATACCTTTTCAATATTTTGTTTCTACTTTTTAGGGCTATTTTTGTAGCTAAAAACAGCTGCTTTTCAGCTGGGGGAAAATGATTTTGAGGGGCAAAATTCATTTGCATTTGCCTCTCTTCGCAGTCTAGTTTCTACCGTTCGGTATCCAACCTTTTTTTGGCAGTGTTCTAGTTTTCAACCAGAATTGGGTTTTTTGAATCTGATTTTTATACTGATGATTTCTAGTTGGGTTGTACTGTCTAAGAGCCCATTCTATACCTATTTACTATTTATTTTCTCTACTGTGGTTGTGTCTACATTGTATTGTCCTTGCACACGTAAAACGAGATGTTCTTGTGCGAAATTTTAAACACAATCTTTCTTGATAAATTTGGACGTGCTAATTTCAATTTTATCAATTTTATATCCATCTGAGGTTGTCTGGACCAGTTTTTGGGATCTGTGTGACCCCACCTTGAAAAACATGTCAGGTGCCTGATTGAGTAATTTAGGCGTTCTAAGTCTAAATATATCAGTTTTGGGGCGAGAAAAAGTCGTCTTGCTCCTCTTCCTGATACTACGTATCACTCAAACAAAATTTCTCTTTTTATGCTTAATTGATCAGATTGAGCCTACTGACTGTTAATATATCAGTTTTAGGTCAAATTAAGCCCGTCTTGGCCATTAATCTTACATTATGTTTTTCACTATTTACTATTCATTGTCTTCTACTTAACTGACTAGTCTGAGTGTTCTGACTCCAATTTTGTTAGTCTCTAGGCGAGAAGAGGTTATCTGGACCATCGTTCTTGATACTATACCTCTGTTAGGGTATTTATCGCTGTTGTGCTCAGACGACCGGTCCGAGCGTACTAATGACCTGTTTACTAGTCCTGTGTCAAGAAATGGTCATCTAGACCGTTCTCTTGATATTGCGTGTCTTATACACTCATACACATAATAGGGTGGACCAAGTTCACTGTCAGTTATCCCCTTTCACTGCATAAATAGTAATTAAACGTGACTGTACCTGTTTAATTCATTCAACTGAAAAATATCTATATTTGTCAACTTAATTACTCATCACATAGTAATTGGGTTTCACGCATTACGAAAGTCTTTATAGCGGCTCTCTGCTCAATACACGGCCTCATACACGGGCTCTTGCACTGACGTGTACCTGACCGTGCTACACTTCACAACGATGTTCGCTCCTATGGGCCTATTACACTTTAATAGTCCGAACGGTACGTGGCTATTTACTCAGCTGTGTACCTGAACGTGTTACTCAAGTTTGCACTAAAAGACATCAAATTATTCTAATTTTATTCCTTAATGTCTTATTACATGATAAGTAGGTGCCATGAAAATGGCGATCATTACACCGCCAGAGCGTGAAATATCGTCTGAGATCGAACTTCTACTAGGATCAGCTCCAATTTCCAAGGCCCTATGCCAAATGGTCCCTACGGAGCTGAAGGAGCTCCAAGTTCAACTGAAAGACTTGATAGACAAAGGATTTATCTGACAAAGCTATTCACCTTAGGGAGCACCTATATTGTTTATAAAGAAAATGGAATGAACATTGAGAATGTGTATCGACTACAAAGAGCTGAACAAAATCATGATCAAGAACAAGTATCCATTACTATGGATCGACGATCTATTTGATCAGCTCCGAGACGCTATAGTATTCTCAAAAATCGACTTGTGTTTAGGGTACTACCAACTGTGAATCAGGGATGAAGATGTACTCAAAACAACCTTTCAAACGCGGTACAGATATTATGAGTTTTTGGTCATGTCATTCGAACTGACGAACGCCCCTGCAGCCTTCATGGACTTGATGAGCTGCGTGTTCAAGGACTTTTTAGACAAGTTTGTCATTGTGTTCATCGATGACATACTTGTATACTTTAAGATGAAGGAGGAGCACGAAGAGCATTTAAGGGCCATCTTATGCAAGCTACAAGACTATCAGCTATATGCCAAGTTCTCCAAGTGTGAGTTTTGGCTAGAAAAGGTCTATTTCTTAGGACACGTAGTCTCCATGGAGGGAGTATCTGTCGACCCTACAAAAATTGAGGTAGTTAGCGCATGGCCAACTTCGAGAAATGTGATGGAGATCCGTAGTTTCCTAGGCCTAGTATGGTATTATTGGTGCTTCGTCAAAGGTTTTCAAAAGTAGCTACTCCACTTACAGCACTTACCAAGAAGGAAAAGAAGTATGAGTGGACAAATAAGTGTGAAAGGAGCTTCTAGGAGCTAAAATGAAGACTTATAAGCGCTCCAATACTGACCATTCAAGATGCTATTCAGGGAAAGTTAGTGATCTATAGTGACGCATCTAAGACCGAATTAGGAGCTGTATTGATGCAGAGTGGTAGGGTAATCACGTATGCTTTGCAACAGCTCAAGGACCGCGAGAAAAACTACCCTACGCATGATTTGGAGTTAGCAACAGTAGTCTTCACACTTAAGATATGGAGGCACTACCTGTATGGTGTCAAGTACGAAATTTACACAGACCACCAAAGCCTCAAGTACATCTTCACGCAAAGAGAGCTTAACATGAGGCAGTGAAGATGGCTAGAATTGGTAAAGGATCATGACTGCGAGATCCTATACCATCCAGGAAAGGCTAACAAGGTCACCAATGCGCTGAGTCGAAAGCATTCTTCGTCGCTTATTGCTATCAGTGTCTTGCCGGGAGCGTTATAAAGAGAGCTATTCAGCAGTGAGATTGAGATTTTGACAGGAAGGTTGTCTGACATGACCCTCCAATCGACACTCCTAGAAGAGATCAAGATCGGTCAAGACCTCGATTCATCCCTGATCAAGCTCAGAAAGGAAGCTATAGAGGATAAGAGTTCAGAGTTTAGAGTCTATAAAGGCGGCATACTCTACTACAGGGATACAGTATGCATTCCGAAAGATGAAGAACTCAAAAAGCTCATCATTTTGGAAGCTCATGAGATGCCATATTCTATACATCCAGGGGTGAACAAGATATACAAAGACCTAAAAGAGAGTTTTTGGTGGCCTGGGATGAAAAATGATGTCGCTGAGTTCATTGCCAAATACCTTACATGTCAGAAGGTTAAAATGGAACATCAACGACCAGCAGGAGAGTTACAGAAGATCGAGTTGCCTAAATGGAAATGGGACCAGATTACAATGGATTTTATAATTAGATTGCCGAGGACATCAAGCAGCAATGACGCAATCTGGTTAATTGTAAACAGATTGACAAAATTCGCTCGATTTCTGGCCATGAAAGCTAGCTACTCGGTGGAACGACTAGCAGAAATGTACGTAGTTCAGATAGTGAGACTGCACAGAGTGCCAAAATCTATTATCTCAGATCATGATGGACGCTTCACCTCCAGGTTTTGGCAGAGCGTCCAGGCCTCATTATGTGGTGCCCCGTGGCCTCAATGGCCTGGACTGTCACTTAAAAACTACTACTTTAACTAATATTTATACTTTCTTACAATTGATACTTAAAGTTACTTGATTAGATACCATAATTTTAAGGGATTTTTTTTTGACTGCATACATATTTACTATTCACATACATGTACTATTGTCAACTACTATTCAAAATACCACTTAGCATTACTATTTAAAAATACTATTTAATGGTTACTATTCATAAAACTATTTAATGGTTACTGTTCAAAAATACTATTTACCAGTTACTATTTAAAAATGCCACTTAATGATTACTATTCATAAATACAGTTTAACCATTATTATTCAAAATACTATTTAACAATTACTATTTACTCAAAATTCATGCGAAAGAATACTCGCAGTGTGTCCACAACCTCCACTCATATCTGCCTTTGCCGCCATCATTGCCCATCAATGGTTAAGCCATAGGACACTTACCTATAGCATGAACACACTCCGTGAGCTTTACGCCCAGTAAGTACAACATGTTACTGCAAAACATGTTTAAACATAATACATACTTAAAATCACATAAGCATGTCATGCACCATGCAACCAATCACATATCATCACATGCATATCATTGAATACAAGTATCACATACTTTATGCATAACAGAGTATATCTTGTACTGAATGCATCTTATGATAACTAGAAGCATAGTGAACTAATGTATGCTGTGATCAATGCATGATCTGATTATGTTCATTTATGCTTCGATATATTTGTTCTTTCTTTCTCTTGTCTACTTAGGGCCCATGTGTCAGTACCGTGTGCGTGTAGACCAACGGTAATGCCCGATGTCATTAAAAGCCAGAGAGCCATCAACGGATGCTTAAATTTTTGCTTTAGATTACTTTAACTTGAAAACCCCTTCAATTAAAAGGGCCTGTACGACACCCTATTAAATTCTGTCTTGTTTATCTATTCTAGCCATGTACTTTTCTAAGCTATCCCAACTCCTATGCAGTAGGGACGTATGGCTTCTAACTTATTCTTTCACCAATCAACTTGATTGTGAAACTATATGCTCTAAATATGCTGTGCAACGATGTGTGCATGGCATACATACTTGACATACAGTAAAAATATCATTCAAATTCATTTTCATTCATGCCGTAGGTGGAGTTGTACTTACCTAAATGCAAGCAACTGTGTACTCATACTCACGCCTCTATTAGCTTACAGATTATCACCTATCATCAATAACGTATCTTATCAACACCTTCACTGAGTCACTAATACTGTTAGTGACTATTTCTTATGTTTCTATGTGACACCAAGGTCCATCGGTACCCTATTAGCTTACTTTGGGGATTTGGCATCTTACTCCTCTCGTTGTTGGATTAACTGTCTTCTTGACTTCTCGTAGTGTTGTTCAAAACACGGTCCTTGACTGGTTGTCGACCAGTTAACTAACTGGTTACCACGTGCGTTGGTAACTAGGTAGCTTACCTGATTACTATGTGTAAACTTGGTGTAGTAACTGACTGGATTACTTTACCTGTTTGGGTATGATAGCCTATCGGGCTACTATTCCTTGGTGTAGTGGCCTACCGGGCCACTATGGTTCGTTTGGTGTAGCAGCCCACCATGTAGGAAAATAAATCGGTAAAAACGTATCAAAGTGGCGCAGCGGAATAATAAAAATTTTTAGATCATTAAATATCTCATGATGCCATATACAATAAACCAACAACAATTAAAACTCATACCTCAAGGACGACAATCTGCAGGAGGAGAATGACCGGAGGGCTTCAATTAACTAGCCTTCTCTACTATTCTCCAATTCCTGAATGGCTGAGTATGTGGGCACTCTGAACCTCGATCGGTATGCGAGCACTGTTAGTCTTCTTCCGACCACCCAGATCTCTAAAGAACTTATTGTCACGGTGGGCTGTGCAACAATAAGCCTGCTCACCTGAGAGTTTGTGGTCTTAGAGAACTGGAGTGGCAGGACCTCTATTTATAGACCTGCATGAGGTGATTCTCTGAATTCAAATTGGATTAGGAGAAGATATTCTCCCTTATCCACAAGCACAAAATCTGAATTTTCCAAGGGAAAATCCCAACAATAAAATTCGGCCACTTTAGGATAAATCCAATCTAAATCTAAACAAGATTTTAACTAGAATTTTATCTCCCTTTTTCAACCAAAAAATCCGAAAATTCTAAGGAGAAAATCTCTTCAAAAAATTTGGCCACTTTTGGATAAGGGAGAATCAAAATTCTACTAGAATTTTCAAGCTTGAATCTTATCTCATCCTTATCCAAAATAACCGAATTTTTCCTAGGAGATTCACTCCTAAATTTCGGCCACCTTTTGGGAGGAGAGAATCCAAATTCAACTGGGAATGAAACTTGAATTTTTCCTTGAACCTTATCCACAAAAAATCCGAAAATCATTGAGGATAATCCTCAAAATTTTCGTCCAACTTTAGTTAGGATTTGAATTCAAAATTCAAGTCGGATTCTAACAAGATTATCCTCTCCATATCCAACTCAAATTCAAATTTCAAACCTTGTGGATTTACTACAATAAATTCAAATTCCACTTGGACTGTGATTCAAAATTTGAATTTCAAATTTCAAATTCGAATTTCAAATTCAAATCTCAAATTTCAAATTTAAATTTCAAATTCAAATTTCAAATTCAAATTTCAAATTCAAAATTCAAATTTCAAATTTCAAAATTCAAATTTCATAATCCACAAAACAGTTGTGTTTCAAATTCTTGTTCCCATGGATAATTTTCTACAGCTCTAATCCAATCTCAAATAAAATCAAGGCAACTTTATTTGGAGTTCGAATAATTGGGTACTCTATTATCCAAAACAAAATCTGAATCCAACCGGAGAGAATCTTGTCTACCATCCTAATCCTATGTCATTACCATCCATGTATAATAAACTAGCCAATAGCATACACAAATCAATTTGCCAAACATTAAGGAATTATGTGGAGCTAGTAGAGGGACTGATTGGACATATATAATCGGGCTCCCGTAAATCCATATGATCTTCATTCTTTACCAAACAACTCAATCATATGATCACTAATTTCAGAGTCACACTACTATAAACCTGAAACTGAACTCCCAATTATATACCGTATTACGTAAGCCTGTGACAAGCTATCGTCCAATGACCTTGTCATGTGTGCAGAACCCTCATATGATATCCATGATAAGCCTTAGGCCAAAGTCTGTTTAATCCTACTGATCAGGCTATCTTGAAATTCCATTATACTACCGAATAAAGAAAATGATTATTCACCATATGTGAATAAGAAGTCATCCGCCCAGCAGACGACCCAAGGTCTTGTCCATTTTCACATTTAGTATAATGCCTTTAAGAGGATACCCTTAACTCCTCATTAGAGCTATGATTCCGATATCTGTAAACAAACCCTTTATCGTATACAAGTCATACACCCAACGAACCGATCTATAAGTTTACTACCTCTGAGACGCTTTAGCCATTGGAACATCAAAGTACACAAGTCATATACATGAAGCTATCCTTTTACTCAGGATTAAGGTTACTGTATAATGAACGTCAAAAGCAGATCGATCCACTCAAAGCGGACTTCATAGATCAATCATGCTTTAGTCCCGGTCTAATATGTCACTACCAAGCAACATATCTATGTCTCTACTTGGGAGTCCAGCTCCAGACAGTCAAGACAAACCGTCCCCTCCAAGGCTTTAGACAACATAATAGTCTTAACATGAGTTAGATGCTCGGTCTAACCCCATAGACTACAGACCATAGTTTAGACTGCTAACTTTAGAACATTGTCTTCTCACATACAAAAGTCCATTGCATGCAACGTTCTAACAGTTTAACACAAGCAGTCAGGGAGCCATATTTACTTACATTTACTTTAACATGTAAATAAAACGAGGACAGATAGCAATGTAATGAATAACCTCTATATATAATTTTATTATCCAGTTCAAAATAAATACATCAAAATGTCTCTAATGCTTAGGGCATTTCCTAACAATCTCCCACTTGCCTTAAGCCAGCAGATGTGCCATGTTACGCATCCCCATCGCCTCTATGTGCCTTTCAAAGCTTCTAGCCACCAAAGTCTTAGTAAAGGGATCGGCAATGTTGTCCTCAGATGCGATCTTATATACATCTACTTGTCTTGTCTCCATGTGCCCTCTAATAATATGATACCTCCGATCTATGTGCTTGGTCCTCTTGTGGTGCCGAGATTCCCTTGTATTGGCAATAGCCTCAGTGTTATCACAGTAAAGTGTGATAGGCTTGTCAACACCTGGAATGACCTCAAGGTCTCTAAAGAAGTTGCAGAGCCAAACCGCTTCTTTAGATGCCTCAGCCGCAGCCACATACTCAGCCTCCATAGTAGAGTCAGCTGTGCAGCCATACTTCACGCTCCTCCACACATTGGCTCCTCCTCCGAGTAAAAACACTGATCCAGATGTCGATTTCCTCGAATCCTTACAAGTCTGGAAGTCTGAGTCCGTGTATCCTACGGGTGTTAAGTCCCCTTCAGAATACACCAGCATATAATTCCTTGTTCTCCTAAGATACTTGAGTATATGCTTTACTGCTTGCCAGTGCTTGGTTCCAGGATTCACCATACCTATTGCAAAACATATATCCGGGCGAGTGCAAAGCATAGCGTATATAAGGCTACCCACAGCGGATACATAAGGGACCTTACTCATACGCTTTCTTTCTTCCGATGTGTTGGGACAGTCATCTATTGAAAGAGTTAGATCGGCAATAGAAGGTTATGAACCTTTCTTTGCTCTTGCATTGCATATTTGTCAATTATTTTATCTATGTATGAAGCTTGGGATAACGCTATCATTTTGTTCTTTCGATCTCTGAAGAGACGAATGCCTAGAACATAATTAGCTTCTCCTAAGTCCTTCATGTCAAACTGTTGGTGTAACCAAAGCTTGACCGATGATAAGTTCCCTACATCATTCCCAATGAGTAGTATATCATCAACATAGAGTATCAGAAAGACCACTTTTCCATCCTTAATACATTTATAAACACAAGGTTCATCAACGTTCTGCTCAAAACCAAATGTCTTAATCGCTTGATCAGACCTCTGGTTCCATGAGCGGGATGCTTGCTTTAATCCATAAATGGATCTAAGTAACTTGCAGACTTTCCTTTCTTGGCCTTTCACTACGAACCCTTCGGGCTGTATCATATAGATACACTCTTCAAGATGGTCATTCAAGAATGCCGTCTTGACATCCATTTGTCAGATCTCGTAATCGAGAGCCGCAGCAACGGATAGAAGAATACGGATAGACTTCAGCATAGCAACAGGCGAAAAGGTTTCATCGTAATCGATTCCAGCCTTTTGCATGTACCCCTTTGCAACTAATCTAGCTTTGAAAGTTTCAACTCTCCCTTCCGCATCTTTCTTTCTTTTGTAGGCCCATTTGCATCCAATGGGTTTTATCCCATCTGGCAAATCTACAAGATCCCAAACAGAGTTAGATTTCATAGAATCCATCTCATTGTTCATAGCCTGTTTCCAAGATTTAGAATCAACATCATTTATAGCTTCATCGTAGGTGACCGAATCATCCTCATGCTCATGAGCCTCGGCCTGGTATACCTCAGCATCATACATGAAGAAATTAGGTTTTTTTAAACCCTCCCACTACGACGAGGCACCCTAAATTGTTGATCGTCTGCAGGTTTTTTACCGGAACTCAGACTTGCTTCCAAGACCGAAATCTATGGAGCAGTTCTTTCACCCGATAACTCCTCTAGCACTACTTTGCTTTGAGGCTTAAAGTCATTCATGTGACTTTCCTCCAAGAATGTCGCATGGGTAGAGACAATGACTTTTTATTCCTTCGGGTTATAAAACAGACCTCCTTTAGTTCCCTTTGGATACCCTACAAACATGCACAATTCTGATCTTGGTTCCAACTTCTTCGCATCCCCATCCAGTACATGCGCCGGGCAGCCCCAAATTCTCATATGTCCAAGGGAGGGCTTCCTGACACGCCATAATTCATACGGAGTTCTGAGAATTGATTTGCTTGGAACCTGATTTAGAACATAGCATGCCGTTTGTAAAGCATATCCCCAAAATGATAATGGTAGTGTTGAATAACTCATCATGGATCGTACCATATCCAACAAGGTCCTGTTTCTCCTTTTAGCTACACCATTCTGTTGTGGAGTACCAGGTGCAGTTAATTGAGATAATATCCTGTTCTCTATAAGATGTCCTAGAAATTCATCGGAAAGGTATTCACCACCTCGATAAGATCAAAGTGTCTTTATGGATTTATCCAATTGCTTTTCCACTTCCGCACGATACTCGTTGAACTTGTCAAAGGTTTCGCTCTTGCGGTGCATCAGATACACATATTCATACCTCAAGTAATCATCTATAAAAGAGACATAATACTCGAACCCTCCTCGTGCTGTGACGTTCATGGGGTCACATACGTCAGTGTGCATAATTTCCAAGAGCTCCTGGACCCTTGTACCCTTAGCTCTAAAAGACCTCTTGGTCATCTTACCCTCTAGACAAGACTCACATTGACGAAGACGTACCTCCTCCGGAGATTCCAGAGGACCGTCTTTCACCAATCTTTGAATCCTATCCTGATTAATATGACCAAGTCTTAAATGCCAAAGATACGCCTTGTTAGAGTGAGAAACTTTCAACCTTTTAGAGTTATCTATTAGTTCAGTGTCAAGCAGTGAGTACATCTTTGATTTGATCAAATATAGGTTTCCATCCATCCATCCAGAACAGATAAAAGACTTATTTCTATGAATATCAACTCTTTTACTAAAAGAAACTGAATAAGAATCTTTTATTAAACAAGCTACCGACATAAGGTTCCTCCTAAAATTAGGAACATAAAAACAGTCTTTCAATAAAATAAACCTAAATTGATCAAAGTAAAGCTAAATATCTCCCACTGCCTCAGCCACCACCAAACTGCCATCACCAGTTCGTAACAAGAGGCTCCTATCATGTAGACTTCTCGTTTCCACGAACCCCTGCATAGAAACACAAACATGATTAGTGGTGCCCGAATTAATGACCCAAGTGTCTTTCGATTCTTCCACCAAACACGCTTCCAAGTAATGAAGTTCCTTACCTTCCTTGCCCTTGGCGGCTAAGAATTCCCGGCAAGACTTCTTAAAGTGACCTACCTTCCCACAGCGGAAGCACTTGGACTTTTGGCTTCTTGTTCTTGTTCTTTTTCTTCCCATCCGAGACAGGAGGATTAGAAAAACTGGAAGCCGCTTGCTTCTGATTTGGCCTCTTCCTCTTCCGTGAGGGTTTGGAAGATTCCGCCAAGTTGGCCTCACCTTTGGGTTGGACTGCATCCCCATCCCTGATCATTCGCTTATAAGCTTGGAGTTGCTTCATGAGCTCGGTTAGTCCTAACTCCCTTGTCGCTAGATTGTATGCGGCCTTAAACCCCACAAAATCTTTAGACAGAGTTTTGAACACCATCTCGATCTGGGTGTTGTAGTCCAACTCAGCACTATTTTCGGCAGTCTCAGCAAAGAATCCCATTAGAGTGGTCATATGGTCCTTCACCGGAGTACCCGCCTTTTGCTTAGAGTTCATAATGTTGGTGATAGCGGACTGTTGAGCCAATTTTTCTTGGCCTCCGAACATGTCCTCCAGATTTTCCATGATCTCCCCAACAACTTGACAAGTGTCATGCTGCTTTTGTAAAGCACTCATCATGCTAGCAAGTATGTAGCATCGAGCTATATCATTGGATTCTCTCCAACGAGTATAGGCAATCGGGACCTCCTCAAGCGGTGTGTCAGGTTTTGGCCCTGGTGGGCATGGTTCGTCCAGTACGAACTTGTGTCTCTCGCAGCTGAGAACTATCAACAGATTTCTTTTCCAATCTTTATAATTATCGCCATTCAGTTTATTCTCAGTAAGTATTGAAATGAGGGGTGTCGGTGACATTTTGAACTGAAATAAAATTATACTAGACATCATTACAAAGCCCAAGCAAATATACAAATAATTTAGCAAATAAAACATACAAGTATGTTCCTACATGAAACTTGAAAAACATGTAGCATTGCAATGATAATTCTCAGCACCTATTGCCCCAAGCCACTAAGGGGTGGTCATGAAAACAAATAGCCGGAACATGGACCCCGTCCAATTAATATATGTTGCCTTAAATACTCCAAGGTTAAGACATATATTAATAACTGCTTATTTGGCCACCAGTTTAGTTAACAGAGCTTCTAGGGAAAGTTAATAACTAAACGAGTCTTGAGTTTATAACCATTGTTTACGTAGCCCGATCCACGTCCTACCAAGCCACCGAGGGGTGGTCATGAATAGGATTGTACCCGAACACATTTTCCACATAGGTGATCCAATCTAATATACCGACGGCAGTAAACACCTACCGAGGGGTGTGGTCAGGGTAGAACTGACACGAGGCGTTACCATGCTTTCACATATGGATCAACAATGGAGGCCGTGGGTTTTGTTTGAAACCCTCTCCCACTCAATATTTTGAAAAACATGCAAGTTTTGACAAATTATGTATGATCAATATAGTATGAGCGGCAATCACCTATCCTATATGACATGTCATCAAATATGCATATAAAACATTCATCAATACATATTTATACATCCATGACATATCACAGAAAAAATAATTGACAGAATAACCAAGCCATGGTTCCATCCTAGAACAAAGAAAATAAAGATTACAAAATTCCATCCAAAGCATTCTTTGGGTCTTGAATTTTGTTCCATCTTCTTGTATCCATCTTTATGTAGCCTCTTCATTTATTTTTCATCCCAAGAATCATTTAAAATTTAAATCTCCAAAATTTAAATTTCAAATTCAAATTTTAAACAATTTTAAACATCATATGTAATAATATGTAATTTCAAAAATTTTCAATTACATATTTTTAAACATGATTTAAAATTAAATCTCAAATTTAAAAATCAAAATTTTTCGATTTTTTGAACCGTCGCACCACCGTCCCCAGAAGCGGCAGCCGCCGTGGGCAGCCACCAGCCCCGGGGGGGCTGGCAGCCCACGGCCGCCCATGTGTAGCCTTACGGGGCTGCAGGCCAAGCCTGCAGCGCCAGGCTGCATGCCCAGGCTGGCCGCAGCAGCCAGTAGGCTGCAGGCAGCGCCTGCAACCACTGGCCGCAGCAGCCAGTAGGCTGCAGGCAGCGCCTGCAACCACTGGCCGCAGCAGCCAGTAGGCTGCAGGCAGCCCTTGCAACCACTGGCTGCACGCCCAGGCTGCAGCCAGCCTTAGGGAGGCCACGGCCACCCTCAACTGCAGGCCAAGCCTGTGGCTGTGGGTGGTTATGGCCTGCAAAGGGGGCTGCCACAGCCCATCCTGCCCGAGGGCAGGGGCTGCAGCCCCACCAAGGCCCGACGGGCTATCCTGAGGAGTCATGTCTCGATTTTCGTGTCATATTTCAATTTACCTATTAGGATCTCCAAAAATTAATTTGAATCCCAATTAAATTGAAATTTTCGACACAATCAAAATTTCAACCTTTAAATCAAATTTAACTTTTTGGGAAAAATAAATTACGGTCTTCAATCTTCAATCTCCTCCATGAATAATTACATAAAAATTCCTAAACCGTTTCCGGTGTACAAAAATTCTAACCATAAAAAATCTAAGAGACAAAAATTAAAATCCATGGGAAAATTACAATGTTAATAAACTGCTCCCATGGTTACATAAAAATTCCTGGATACAATTTTTCTAAATTCTAAGGAAGCATAACCAGCATAAACAAGCATGCTTATAATAATTCAGAAAATTAAAATAACCACATACTTTATACATAATCCATGATAATAACATAAAGGAATCCTAGAATGCCACTCTCCATATATCAAATCCATACATAAATAAAAAGACTAAGTAATTGTCTAATTTATGTACATGGCATAGTCATGAGATGGCTTTGATACCAATTATAGGAAAATAAATCGGTAAAAACGTATCAAAGTGGCGCAGCGGAACAATAAAAATTTTTAGATTGTTAAATATCTCATGATGCCATATACAATAAAACAACAACAATTAAAACTCATACCTCAAGGACGCCAATCTGCAGAAGGAGAATGACCGGAGGGCTTCAACCAACTAGCATTCTCTACTATTCTCCAATTCCCTAATGGCTGAGTGTGTGGGCACTCTGAACCTCGATCGGTATGCTAGCACTGCTAGTCTTCTTCTGACCACCCAGATCTCTAAAGAACTTATTGTCACGGTGGGCTGTGCAACAATAAGCCTGCTCACCTGAGAGTCTGTGGTCTTAGAGAACTGGAGTGGCAGGACCTCTATTTATAGACCTGCATGAGGTGATTCTCTAAATTCAAATTGGATTAGGAGAAGATATTCGCCCTTATCCACAAGCACAAAATCCAAATTTTCCAAGGGAAAATCCCAACAATAAAATTCGGCCACTTTAGGATAAATCCAATTCCAATCTAAATAAGATTTTAACTAGAATTTTATCTTCCTTTTTCAACCAAAAAATCTAAAAATTCTAAGGAGAAAATCTCCTCAAAAGATTCGGCCACTTTTGGATAAGGGAGAATCAAAATTCTACTAGGATTTTCAAGCTTGAATCTTATCTCATCCTGTGACGCCTTAAATTTTATTTAAGGGTCAATATATAATTTAAATAAAAAATAGTGTGCCAAAAATTAATTAAAAATCTTTTGGAAACCCTAGGTTGGTTTCCTAGTCAAATTCCACTCAAAAAGTCAACAATTTGAACTTCAAAAAGAAACCCTAAAATATTCGGCCATCACTTGGGATTTTAATTAAAATTTAAATTCCACAAATCCAAGGAGGATTTAAATTCAAATTTCATCCCTTAGATATAAAGAAGAAATTTCGGCCATAAAGTATAGGAAATAAAGGAGATTTTTATTTGAATCAAAAGCTAGGTCAAAACTCAATCAAAATTCAAATTATTTTTCCTTAAAATCTAAGGGATAATTTTGGCCACCTAAAGGGAAATAAGAGAGAAAACCCTAGCCTCAAAACAGCACAAAAACTTTCCCTTTTACCCTTAGAAATTTCGGCCAAACAAGGAAGAGAAAGGGAAAGAAAGAAAACCTAGTATAAAAACCCTCTTTTAACTCTCATTCACCCTTCCTTTCACACTCAAAAATTTGGCCAGCTTTCCCTTCTCTCCTCTCTGAATTTTCTCTCCCAAAACACGCCCAAAACAGCAAACAAAACCAATCAAAAGACAGCTCAAAGATTCAACAATTTTTGAGACAAAAACAAGGTGAGAAATTAAACTTTTTCCTTCCTTCTCCTTTTGGTTTTAAATCCGAATTTTTATATGGTTTTCTCCACTGTTTTCCCTACTGTTTTGAAGACTCCAACACTCACACAAATTCAGCCAAAAAGGAGACCAAGCATAAAAAATAGTGCAGTACAAACAAGGTGTGAATCGCTCTCTCAAACCCTAAAAATTTTGCCTCTTTGTTCCCTTTCAAAAACCCTATTATCACATGTGTAAATTTTATGATTTTTGCCAATTTGATTCTTGGGTTGTGTTAATGACATATAAATAAGGTTTTCCACAAAATTTCGTGATCATTGGATGAAAATTGAATTGGTTTGAGGCTAATCGAAATTCGGACACAGAAAAACGGAAATCTGGAAAATTACCATATGAACAGTAAATTTGTGTCAGCCATAACTTGAGTTTTAAAAACGATTTTTGAGTGATTCTTGAGCCTAAAATTAAATTCAAGATGTCCCATAAATGCCTACAAAATTTCAGAACCAAACTCATCCGTTTGCCTAGTCAAAATATTTTTCTAATATAGGCGGACAGAACTACCAGTTTTTGAACTGAAACTGAAACCCAGATTTTATGCCTGAAAACAACCCCTCGGTTTTTGGCCTAATTGAATGAACAAATGATGTCTAAAAATTATAAAAATTATATGGAATTAAAGCTACGGATGTCTAGTTTAACATATTAAAAATTTAGAATTTTTGGGATTAAAAATGAATTGATATTGATTTTATAATCAGCCTAGGTCAGTCTGTCCATGTCCAGTAATATCCTAACTTAGAGTTTTTCACAAATTTTATATCCCAAATGTTTATTAAACGTTTTGAAGTCTTTTGTGGCACACTAAAATGATTGGATGATTATGTCTAGACCTAGACTGATCATATGTTGTGATTATAGGATTTATTTGAAGTTCTTGCTGGATTTGTGGATCACGTTATCATAACGCTTGTGCGATAATTGAGGTAGGACGTTCTAGCCTTTTCTGAGAGTAGTCAAGTGTTTTAAATTTCCCTGTTTTATCGATGGCATGCTGTTTTCAGTTTATGAAATTATTATATTGTTTTTGATGAAACAAACGCATGCAACGTATTTGGTAATTAAATGTGTATTTTAAAGCGTGTTTTGATTAATGGCATAATATAACTTGGTAAATACCATCTTTTGAATAATCCGGTGAACATAATTGAGCTCTAGTTCACGATCATTGTAAATGATGCATGCGTCCCAGAGTTGATGCCATGGGGGAAGGTCCCTAAACCTGCGCAGGGCCGTTCAGCCTATTTAGACCGTAACGAGATGATCTAGGATAATTCAAATTTGAGGCACGTATATTATAGCTACGACAAGTCCTCACTCATAATAAGATGGTTGTTTTAATGATTTATTATTTTAATATTGGGGCACGTATATTGCAGCTACGCTAAGTCCTCAGCAGAATAAAACTTGCATAAAAAAAATGTTTTTCACGAATTTGTTGATTATTTTTTTGTTATGATTATTATGTCATGTATTTTTTTTAAATTGTTGATTATTTTTGGAAACGAATATTATGCCATATTTTTAAATGTTATCTGTTAACCCACTTTTGTTTCTGTCCTACTGAGCCAGCGCTCACGTCCCTTTTCTTTGTGATTTCGAAATGACTACTTCCAGGTACGGGAGGTAGCAGTTCCGAAATTCGTTGAGATATCCATTACTACCAAAGATGATGCTATCTGTTTTCTCCATCTTCTTCTTTATGTTTCTCGTTCTGATGTAATGAGACTTTAAGTTTGTACTTTATTTCACGTTATTCAAATTTCATGCTTGGGAATATTTTATGGTTGGTAATTTCTTTTGAAAACCGATTTTGTGTTTGACTTCCGCATTAAAAAGCATTTAATTTCTCCTTTATTTTATTTTGTGGTTATGATGCTACTTTATAATTAGGCTTAGCTAAATTATAATGTTAACCCGTTGTTTTTGTAATAAATGTTTTCCTTAAATCTCGGGTTGATATTATGATTTGGCTGCCGTGTCACGTGTCTAAATTTTTGGCCGTGACACATCCTTATCCAAAATAACCGAATTTTTCCTAGGAGATTCACTCCTAAATTTCGGCCACCTTCTGGGAGGAGAGAATCCAAATTCAACTAGGATTGAAACTTGAATTTTTCCTTGAACCTTATCCACAAAAAATCTGAAAATCATTGAGGACAATCCTCAAAATTTTCATCCAACTTTAGTTAGGAATTGGATTCAAAATTCAAGTAGAATTCTAACAAGATTATCCTCTCCATATCCAACTCAAATTCGAATTTCAAACCTTGTGGTTTTACCACAACAAATTCGAATCCCACTTGGACTGTGATTCAAAATTTGAATTTCAAATTTCAAATTCGAATTTCAAATTCACATTTCAAATTTCAAATTTCAAATTTCAAATTCGAATTTCAAATTCAAATTTCAAATTCGAATTTCAAATTCAAATTTCAAATTCGAATTTCAAATTCAAATTTCAAATTCAAATTTCAAATTCAAATTTCAAATTTCAAATTTCAAAATTCAAATTTCAAAATCCACAAAACAGTTGTGTTTCAAATTCTTATTCTCATGGATAATTTTCTACAACTCCAATCCAATCTCAAATAAAATCATGGCAACTTTATTTGGAGTTCGAATAATTGTGTACTCTATTATCCAAAACAAAATCTGAATCCAACCGGAGAGAATCTTGTCTACCATCCTAATCCTATGTCATCACCATCCATGCATAATAAACTAGCCAATAGCATACACAAATCAATTTGCCAAACGTTAAGGAATTATGTGGAGCTAGTAGAGGGACTGATTGGACATATATAATCGGGCTCCCGCAAATCCATATGATCATCATTCTTTACCAAACAACTCAATCATATGATCACTAATTTCAAAGTCACACCACTATAAACCTGAAACTGAACTCCCAATTATATACCGTATTACGTAAGCCTGTGACAAGCTATCGTTCAATGACCTTGTCATGTATGCAGAACCCTCATATGATATCCATGATCAGCCTTAGGCCAAAGTCCGTTTAATCCTACTGATCAGGCTATCTTAAAGTTCCATTATACTACCGAATAAAGAAAATGATTATTCACCATATGTGAATAAGAAGTCATCCACCCAGCAGATGACCCAAGACCTTGTCCATTTTCACATTTAGTATAATGCCTTTAAGAGGATACCCTTAACTCCTCATTAGAGCTATGATTCCGATATCTGTAAATGAACCCTTCATCGTATACAAGTCATGCACCTAACGAACCGGTCTATAAGTTTACTACCTCTGAGATGCTTTAGCCATTGGAACATCAAAGTACACAAGTCATATATATAAAGCTGTCCTTTTACTCAGGATTAAGATTACTGCATAATGAACGTCAAAAGCATATCGATCCACTCAAAGCGGACTTTATAGATCAATCACGCTTTAGTCCCAGTCTCATATGTCACCACCAAGCAACATATCTATGTCTCTACTTGGGAGTCTAGCTCCAGACAGTCAAGACAAACCGTCCCCTCCAAGGCTTTAGACAACATAATAGTCTTAACATGAGTTAGATGCTCGGTCTAACCTCATAGACTACAGACCATAGTTTAGACGGCTAACTTTAGAACATTGTCTTCTCGCATACAAAAGTCCATTGCATGCAACGTTCTAATAGTTTAACACAAGCAGTCAGGGAGCCATATTTGCTTACATTTACTTTAACATGTAAATAAAACGAGGACAGATAGCAATGTAATGAATAACCTCTATATATAATTTTATTATCCAGTTCAAAATAAATACATCAAAATGTCTCTAATGCTTAGGGCATTTCCTAACACACCGGGCTACTAAGGCTTGTTTGGTGTAGTAGCCTATCGGGCTACCCACATTGTTTTACTTTGAAAAATTATTTTGGGTTACTTAAGAAAAATCATTTCAGTTGCCTTATAAAATTCTTGGTAAAATTATATGTTTGGAACCTATCCCCTTATCACCCTGTTGGAAGGTGGGGGACTTTTTTTTTGTGAAAACCATTTTTATTTTTAAAGTGTTAAAACACATTTTTGAGCTTGCATTTTAAAGGTGATTTTTGAACCATTTTTGAAAACTATTTTGAAACTTAACTGAAACAGCTTTGTTTGTCAATTCAGCGAACATGAAAGTTTTCATCCTCGATGAGATGAACAAATCTTGTGTTCACCTTGGAGCTCAATTCTAACTCTAACCAGCCCTAATCTTACTAAACCTGTGGCCTATGTGCCCAGTTTTTACAAAAATTCCAGTTTTGCATTGTTTTGAAATCGGCTCTGTTTAAGGCCTAAAACGGCCAAATTTTTAAACATGCATAAGACGTTCTTAAGATCTCGATGAGATCTATAACTTTTGTGTTGAACCTGAAGTCCGGTTCAGACTCTAAGTGGTCCATTTTTAATAAAACTCGAGACTGATTTCTGGGTTTGGATTTTATTCCCAATTTTGGGCACTGAGTGAAAACCACTCGAAAAACCTATAGTGATTTCGTTTTTGGCCAAAGGCTATTTGACGTAAAAATAACTATATCAAAATTTTCTTAAAATATTATGTTTTACTAAATCCCAAAATTAGACTCCAGGAGGTCAAAATAGCCAAAATCTATGGCCTTTCCTCGAGGACAGATTGTGTCAAATCACTAAAAACATTTATGCTCTCATTTGCACACAACCATTCGTAAAAATAATGTAAACACAACCACAACCACATAAACTTAAAAATGGAAACTTAAGGGCTCAAAATAAACTTATTACAAACCATTTGCATAAACAAATACACATAAATGACCTTGATTGAAATCTTAAAATCACTAAATCACCAGGAGTAGGGTTTTCGGTTGTTACCTTTGTGCTTGGAACCAAGCACAATTTTGAACTATGGCTTGATGACCAAAGTGTGGCAGCCCGCCCTTCGTAGAGATCATACAATACTATTACAGTTAAGCTTCATAGCTAACTGCGATAGGTTGTACTTACATGGGTCGCCGGCTAAGCTATCTCTCTTGTAAAACATGACATTTTTTGGGGGATTTTTTTTTTTAAATATCATGTAAAACATTATCCACTAATCACTTTGTTTACAAGTACAAAGTAATTTACATAGTACAGTACTTTCGCAAAATATATATTATTACAAAAGAACTGTTTCTTTTTCCTTTCTTTGTTAACGCTCAGCAGAAAACTCTGGCAGAACCATATCCCTTGCCTTCCCATCCCATTTGACACTTGCTATCCCGTCTGCCATCCAGCCATACAAAGCTAGTGAGCTGGTTGCTTACCTACAACAAAAGCAAAAATGGTGAGCTACAGGCTCAGTAAGTTCAAACATACAAGAAATAGAATTTCTATGAATAGTACTATTCATTATAAATAGTAACTTTAACCACTATTTACTATGAATAGTAACTTTGACTACAACATAGTATATCAACAGTACATCAACCACGGTGTTAGTACTCTCACGAAACTGTCTTATGCTCAATTATGGCATAGTTTCAGTTTTAGGTAATTATCTTTAATTATGTTCTGGTTTTGAGCTCATGTTGGCAGTACCATTTTAGTGCGTATGACTGGGAGCGGTACATTAGTGCTGACCTTCACAGCCTTGATCTCATCATCATAGCCCCGAAGGCAAAGTTTACCTCCCTGAGCGGAAGGTTGATACGCCAAAAGTGGTTTCATTACCGACTTTTTAAAGTTCTAACCCGGTGACTTCATATTGCCCCGTGGTTAGGAATGGTTCACATTTTAATTTCACGTGAGTGAGTTTCATTAACCTCACTCTAGTGCCCGAAGCACAATTTATTATGTGTCCCATTTCAATAGTGCCCGTAGCACATTGTGTCTCTCTCTCTATTCTATAATAGTGCCCGCAGCACATATGTACCTAACTTATAGTTAATACATCAAAGCTAGCAATAATAATGCTACATGTTACAGAAAAGTAAATGTCTGAACTTACCTTATCCGTTTCTTCCCCTTTTCCTTTCTGGATCTTTAATCACTCTCCTTGTGGGTCGATTTTGGGATCTTACAGATAAATCCTTGTCTGTTAATTTCATTTCCATTTACAGCTTTTTATTTTTTATTAAAAAGCTTAAATAAAACCTATTTATAACTTTTTAGGCTTTATTTATCATTTTTCCCATTTTTCTCAACTTTTGCAAAATTATGATTTTGCCCTTGTATTTTGATAAAATTACAATTATGCCCCTGACAGGATTTTCTCGATCTAGACTATACTTTTGGCTCTCAGGAACTTTTCTGACTCTTTTCTATTCATTACCAGGTTCGTTTCTATTTTATTTCCATTTTTCACCTTCCCGACCCTCGGGAAGCACTATTCTAACCCTTACGTCGGTTTAGTTATTTTCTATCGTTTCGGTGCCTCAAATGGACGTTTTACTAGTATTTAAAACGTTCATCTAAACTTTTCCAATTTAGGTCTCCGAGGCTCGGATTTTCCATATCCGACTCGGACCTTTATTTCGTTTCTCAAAAACGGCCCCCTTTGGGGTCGGTTTTTCAGTTTCACTCTCATTTTACATTTTTAAGGGGACGGGTTACTATTCACGAACCACCCCTTAGGTTTCCCTTATTCAATTTTCCTTTAGGGACTCGAGTTTTCGACCCGACCCTAAACTTTTATTCTCTATTCCCTTTTTACCTTAAATGCTGTTTTTCGAAATTTCGGCGTAAATTTAAGGCTACCAGGGTTAGGTACGCATCGAGCCATATGTACCTGCCACGTACTATACCAAAGTCCTATTTTATGTAAAAGTTTCCCAAACTTTTACATAAAAGCTCACACATTTTCCAATTCACATTTTGAACCACAATTCACAAAATTCTTTCAATTTTACCCTTAGGTTTAGCCACGGTTTTCATACTCAAAACTTAGTTAAAACTTTCCAATCTTTCAACCAAATTTTAGGCTATTCAAAGGCTATTACCTAGCACATTTTCAAGCCATTTTTTCCATGTATTTTACAACACAATTCTTAGGGATTTTCAACACACATAACCCACGACCATTTTAGGTAAAACATGCATAACATTTTGTTTCATGCTTTCAACCTCATAACCAACATTTCCATAATTCAATGCATGATTTAAACTATCCAAACATCAAGTTAATCATGCAAAAATGTTCACCAAACCCTAACTACACCACATGGCCATATTAGGGAATTTAGGTACCAAAATTTTTCCAAGCTTTCTAACCATGCAAATCATGCTTTCCATTTAACCAAAATATGATTTAAAGCATTACAACACTTAATTAACAACAATCCATGAACAACCACACAAGGTAACCCACGGTTTTACCATAAAAAAACCAACTAAAACTTTGTTTTTCTTAAAACAAAATGCATGGTTTTTCTTCTAATCAAACCCTTAACAAAACCCAAGCACCAAATCAACCAAATAAACCACAAAATTTTCTCATCCTTCAAGCCAACAAACCCACGGATTTTTCAATGAAAAAGCAAGAAAAATTTCAAACCAAAGATGCTACCTTGATTTCTTACTTCCCTTGACTTCAATGAAGAGTTTGCTACCACTTTGGTGAAGAAAAATTCAAATTTTGGCTTGGTTCCTCTTGGTTGCTCACGGGTTCACTCTAGAAACACTTAGAAAATTTTTTTTCTCTTTGTTTTGGCTTTGGAAGGCTACGGGTGCCTTTTGTTCCAAAGCTGCCGACTTAGGTAACAAAGAAAACCAATTAATTTGGCTTCCAACCAATGAAATTTCAACACATTTCATGCCATTTCTTTCCGTATTTTCACAAAAATAATTTGGCTTATTTTGGCCAAATCTAAGCCTTTAGATCATAAAGTAATTCAATCTTGGCCATTAATGCCACCAACCACCATTTTTAATCCATTTAATAAATGGCTTAATGATGTCATAAATGCAAAGTAAAAACTTTGACTTTGACTTTACTATTCATATTAATTCGACTACTTTTTGACCGATGTCGGATTGAGCCGAAATTTTCCTGAAATCGTCCCGACGGTTTCCTGAGGTCTCCTGTGCAGTCAGATCAATTTATACTACTTCCATTTGATCAAAATCAATCCCGGAAATTTTTCATCATTTTGGTGCACCATAATGCAACGATTAGGTTTTCAATGCCGTTTTTGGCACCGTTCCACCCGTTTCAATTCAGTGAACTTTATCAATACTGAATTCTTACTCGTCAGTATTGTTAGAACATCCTTTCACAGTCCAAACAATATAAATACATTCAATTCACTATTTAAATAGTATAAATTGTTATTTACATACATTTGTACATTTTCTTCCGAGAATGCCAGAATTTCCCAGTTATCACATTCACCCCTCCTTATAGAATTTTTGTCCTTGAAAATTAGAACAAATAGGGGTGTAAACTCCTAATCTCATCTTCTCGTTCCACGTAGCTTCTTCAATACTATGATTTTTCCATAAAATCTTCACTAGTGGGATTGTCTTATTCCTCAGTACTTCCTCTTCATGAGCCAGTACTCGAATAGATTGTTCTTCATATGTCAAATCCTCGTGGATCTGAATAGGTTCATGCTTCAACACATGGGACGGATCTGGTACATACTTTCTCAACATCGACACATGAAATACATTATGCACTACCGACAATTCAGGAGGTAACGCTAATCTGTAAGCGACCTTTCCAATGCGTTCGATAATTTCATAAGGTCCGATATATCTTGGACTTAGTTTTCCCTTCTTACCGAAACGCATAATCCCTTTCATAGCGATACCTTAAGAAACACGAAGTCTCCTTCATTAAACTCCAAGGATCTTCGCCTTTTATCCGCATAACTCTTTTGTCGACTTTGCGCAATTTTCATTTGACGCTGAATTCTTACAACTGCATCGGAAGTTTCTCGTATAAAATCCGTTTTATGCAGTTGTTTCTCTCACAGGTCATACCAGTGTATCGATGATCTGCATTTCCATCCATAAAAAGCCTCATAAGGTGCCATTCCTATGGAAGCTTGGTAACTATTATTGTACGAGAATTCAATTAATGGTAACTTCTCGTTCCAAATTCCCGTAAAATCCATTACACAAGCTCGAAGCATGTTCTCTAATGTCTGAATGGTCCGCTCTGACTGTCTGTCTGTTTGCATATGAAACGCCATACTGAGTCTCAATTCAGTACCCATGGCTTCTTGCACACACTTCCAGAAATTCGAAGTGAATCGTGAATCTCAATCTAATACAATGGATTTTAGTACTTCATGCAATCTGACGACATGAGCTATAAACAACTGAGCAAACTTTTCCAATGAAAAAGTCATCTTGACAGCTATAAACCGTGCCGTCTTGGTCAGTCTGTCCACAATAACCCAGATGGCATCATAACCTTCTCGAGTTTTTGGTAGTCCCATTACAAAATCCATTGTAATGCGTTCCCATTTCCATTTAGGAATCTCCAAAGGTCCAATCTTCCTGTTGGATGTTTATATTCAGCTTTGATTCTCTGACAGGTCATGTATCTGCTCACGAATTTTACTATATCATTCTTCATCCCTTTCTACCAGAACTGTAACTTCAAGTCCTGATACATCTTACTAGCTCCGGGATAAACCGAATATGGTGTCTCATGGGCTTCTGACATGATCCGTCTTCTAAGTTCCTTATCAGCTGGAACATTAATTCTTCCTTGATAGAGGATCATTCCATCCTTAGAAATTCCTTCTTGAGAATTTGTCATTCTTGGATCTTATCTTTGAGGTTCCTTGATATCCTCAAACAATAATGATTCCACTTGAAGTGCAGCCAATCTTCCAGATATCAGCTCCAAGTTCAAAGAATTTATCTCTTATTGCAATGGTTTCGGAAGCCTTTTTATCGGTAGCTGGTGCAATATGGTATACTTTCTACTTAAAGCATCTACTACACGGTTGGCCTTCCCTGGATGATATAGGA
This sequence comes from Antiaris toxicaria, assembly GCA_035233585.1. Classification (NCBI taxonomy): domain Eukaryota; kingdom Viridiplantae; phylum Streptophyta; class Magnoliopsida; order Rosales; family Moraceae; genus Antiaris; species Antiaris toxicaria. The sequence continues at coordinate 52,875,150 of CP141153.1, forward strand.
TTTCACAATCATAATCCTTTACCAGTTCCAACCATCTTCTTTGTTGCATATTTAGCTCCTTTTACGTGAAGAAATTCTTCAGGCTTTGGTGATCAGTAAAAATCTGACACTGGGCTCTATAGAGATAGTGTCGCCAAATTTGAAGTGCAAACACTACTGCAGTAAGTTCAAGGTCATGCGTAGGGTAATTCTTTTCATAATCCTTTAATTGATGCGAAACGTAGGCAATCACCTTGCCACCTTGCATCAAGACTGCTCCCAATCCTATTTTAGATGCATCACTGTAGATCACAAACTTCTCCCCTTCAGTGGGAAGCGTAAGGATTGGTGCGCTTGTCAGCCATCTCTTTAACTCCTGGAAGCTTCTTTCGCATTCCATAGTCCACTCATACTTTCTTTCCTTGCGTGTAAGAGCAGTAAAAGGTGCAGCTAAACGCGTGAATCCCTCTATAAACCTCCGATAATAACTAGCTAACCCCAAGAAATTACGTATTTCCGTCACACTCTTGGGTGCACGCCATTCGTTAATTGCATCTACCTTCGTCGGATCTACAGCAATACCTTCCTGGGATACAACATGTCCAAGGAAATGTACTCTATCCAACCAAAACTTGCATTTTGAGAATTTGTCATACAGTTGATGCTTCCTTATCGTATGCAACACGATCCTTAGATGCTTCTTGTGCTCCTCATGAGTCTTTGAGTATATAAGAATGTCATCAATGACTCTTTAAAAATTCTGTTCATCAAGCCCATGAACGCTGCTAGCGCATTTGTTAATCCGAATGGCATCACAAGGAACTCATAATGACCATAACGAGTCCTAAATGTCATCTTAGGAATATCACTATCTTTAATTCTCAGCTGGTGATATCCTGATCGTAAGTTGATCTTGGAAAATACTGCTGTGCCTTTTAACTAGTCGAATAAGTCATCAATTCTAGGTAACGAATACCTATTTTTTATCGTAACCTTATTCAACTCCCGGCAATCAATGCACAAACGGAACATTCCATCCTTTTTCTTGACGAATAACACAGGTGCACCCCACAGAGAATAACTCAGTCTGATGAATCCCTTGTCCAAAAGCTCCCACGAAGAATAACTCAGTCTGATGAATCCCTTGTCCAAAAGCTCCTTTAATTGTTCCTGCAGCTACTTTAACTCCACTGGAGCCATGCGGTATGGTGCTTTGGAAATAGGTGCCGTTCCAGGCATCAACTCAATTTCGAATGAGATTTCTCTCTCTGGAGGTATCCCTGGCAACTCTTCTGGAAATACGTCAACAAATTCATTAACAATAGGAACATCTTCAGGTTGAAGCTTCTGTTCCTCTGTAATATCCATCACATATGCCAGATATCCCATACAACCACTGGCCATTAGCTTACTTACTTTCAGCGAACCGATCATCATCTTCCCGGGTTTTCGAGAAGCATCGATGTACTCGAAACTCTCTTCTTCCTCGGGTTGGAATACTATTTTTTGATTTCAACAGTTGATCATAGCTTGATATTTCCCTAGGAAATCCATGCCTAGAATCACATCGTAATCCACGATCTTCATTACGATCAACTCAGCATATAGCTCCCTATTTGCCACATATACTGGTACATGAGGTAGCTAGTAATTGGATAACAATACTTTCCCAGAGGGTAAAGCTGTCTTAAATATTTTTCCCATATAGTCCTTAGGAAGTCCTATCTTGTCAGTAAATTCATAGAAAACAAAAGAATGCATAGCACCGGAATCGAATAGTACAGAGGCTACGTGACTAGCGACAAGAAGCTGACATGTCACCATATTTGATGTTCCTGCCTCTGCATCCTCTTTGGTGTAGGCCATTACACGAGCATCAGCACGTGGCACATGCTCCTGGTGTTGCGGCCTTACTAGAGACTCTTCAACCCTCGCCTGAAGGGAATGAGCTTGTAGGCATGTCTGGTGCGGTTAAGAAGTGCCTTGTACACCCTGCCTGTTGCTTGGATAGTTCCTAGCGTAATGACCTTCCTTTCCACATTCATAACAAACAAGTGGCCCAAATCTACATTGCCCAGAATGTCTCTTCCCACATGTAGGACAATTTGATACATTGGATTCCGCATTACCAGCTGTTCTTCACTGCTGGTTTCGATTATTTGCCTGGTGATTTCCATTAAAATTGCCTTTCCTCTTATTTTGCTGGGATCATTGATTATTTCCCTGGCCTGGTTTAGCATTTTGATTAGGCTTGCTAGATTGACCAGCTTGTGTAGGCTTAGCCAAAGCCCTCTCCTTCTTCTTGGCCTCCCAGTTCTTCTCTCTTTCCTCCTTCAGTCGGGCTTCATGAAACTCAGCTCTCATGGCACGACTAACACAATCTGCTACAGAAGTAGGCGGTATCAGTCCAGTATCTACCAATGCCGCAATTTCTGGCCTGAACATCCTAATCATTTTCTGTATTTTCTCCTTCTCAGTAGGGACTACATAGGGATATAAGCGGGATAATTGATCGAACTTTCGGTAAACTTCACTCACCGACATATCTCCTTGCTTCAATTATGAGAACTCTTTCTGCTGTAGTCTCAGAGATGCAGGATCATAATATTTCTGGTTAAATTCTTCTAGAAATTCTGCCCAACTCATGGTAGATATATTTCTTCTCAGCCGCACAGTGTTCCACCAAAAGCAAGTATCTTTCCTCAACACAAAAGACGTACATGCGACCTTTTCCTGGTCAGTTAAATTCATGAATTCCATGATCACTTACAAAGATGACAACCAATCTTCAACCTCTAGAGGATTAGTAGAACCTTCAAATTCTGGTGGCCTCGTAAGCCTGAATCTTTCATAGAGGGGTTCCAGATTTACTACCTGAGGCGGTTCAGGAACTCTCTCATGTACAGTAGCTGGAGGAATAACCGGATCTACCTCAGCTTCCTGTTCTACTTGGGTGCCTTCAGAACCTTGCCTCTGTTCTAACTCCTCTACTCGTTGTCTCAGATTAGCATTTTCTTGAATCTAAGCTTCTAGTAAACCTTGTATCTGCTCTATTCTTTCCATGAGATTAGGATGTCGTTCTCGTCTCTCTGGTCGATTTCGTAAATCCACCATCTTGCCTATTATCCTATTATGGCACAACAATTTACCGTTAGCATTTCCATGACCACATTCGTAAAATCATATAAATTTACGAAATTCAGGGTAATGTAAAGTCACATCATCGTAACACATCATTGTACAACATATAATCATTTTGATATTTCATTCATAGCGAAACGTTTATATATCATACATAACCATCACTATTCATATATACATCGGCCATCATATACATCTTGGCCACAAGTCTATACAAAAGAGCTTTTTCTCTATAAGCTACTTATGTACATGAATACATCTACTGGTTACACATCTCGTGTGTCTGGGACTACAGGATATTTTTTTGGATCCTCATCGTCATCTGAATCATCTGAGTCATCACCACCCCTAGGCAATGCTCCTTGTCCTGGGTCATCACCTCCTCGTGGTCTAGACGGTCCGGCCTCATGATCGTTCATCATCCTTCTCGACCCAAAGATGCGTGCCATCATCTCATCTTGACACAGTGTCTTTCGTCGACTCTGCGACAGATGCTTAATCAAAATCTCCCTCTCGATTGTCCTGATCATCACTACAAACTCTTGGAGCGTAGGAGGATATAGCTTAATCACCCTCTATCTCAACTCCATAGGTAAACCTTTCCAGAAAAGCTCATAACAGTTCGCTTCAGTGAGGTTAGGCAACGGACATCTCCTCCTAATATTCTCCTTAAATCGTGCTGCATAAGACATAACTGTCTCACCAGACAACATGACCATCCTCTCTGTCTAGAGAATATAGTCCCTAACCTCATCAAATCCAGGATACGTGGGTGTAACTACCTCTCGTCTCTCTGGAGGTGCTGGAACAGGTGTCGGATCCTTAGGTGGAAACTGATCAGCCAATCGCTGACAGAACTCAGCCCAACTGAATCCCAACAGAATCTCTTGATCACAATAATCCCAAAATAATCGAGCATCTCCCTGAAACATACTTATTGCCAATTGGATCCACATCTCTCGATCAATATCACACATCACCATAATCCTCTCTATTGCATGGAGCCAATTCTTTGTCTCCATTGACTATCGTCCACCATCAAACATAGGGGGACTATTGGCTCTAAATGCCTATACTGCTCGAGCTGAAACTCTCACTCCAATATGTTGGTGTCCACCAACAACTAGAATGTCTACTACTACAGGTGGGTGAAGTACCGGTCGAGGCTGTACTACATCTACAGGGGCTGGTGCTGGTACTGTAGGTCTCTTTGGCACTGGGGGTCTAAATACCGGACGTTGGCAAATAGACGGCCTCACAATAGGTCTCGTCCATACCCGTAACACCTCTCTCGGTCGTGCTAGCGGCGGTCTCGCATAAGGAGGTCTAGTCATCTTGCTACCTATAAGATAATTATTTTCATATAAGAAAATAATTAACTAAGCTTAAGTAAACTACTTACTTAGATTGCGGTGCAGGATGCGCGAAGTGTCAGATCAGGATATGGTCAACACTGCTCTGATACCAACTGTGGTGACAGTTGGTAATCTAAACTAGACTAATCGTAAACCCGCTCTGATACCAATTGTGGTGGCCCGCCATTCGTAGAGATCATACAATACTATTACAGTTAAGCTTCATAGCTAACTACGATAGGTTGTACTCTCATGGGTCGTCGGCTAAGCTATCTCTCTTGTAAAACATAACATTTTTAGGGGATTTTTTTTTTAAAACATCATGTAAAACATTATCCACTAATCACTTTGTTTACAAGTACAAAGTAATTTACATAGTACAGTGCTTTCACAAAATATATATTATTACAAAAGAACTGTTTCTTTTTCCTTTCTTTGTTAATGCTCAGCGGAAAACTCTGGCAAAACCATATCCCTTGGCTTCCCATCCCATTTGACACTCGCTATCCCGTCTGCCATCCAACCATACAAAGCTAGTGAGCTGATTGCTTACCTGCAACATAAGCAAAAATGGTTAGCTACAGGCTCAGTAAGTTCAAACATGCAAGAAATAAAATTTCTATGAATAGTACTATTCATCATAAATAGTAACTTTGACCACTATTCATCATGAATAGTAACTTTGACTACAACACAGTACATTAACCACGGTGTTAGTACTCTCACGAAACTGTCTTATGCTCAATTATGGCATAGTTTCACTTTTAGGTAATTATCTTTAATTATGTTCTGGTTTTGAGCTCATGTTGGCAGTACCATTTTAGTGCACATGATTGGGAGTGGTACATTAGTGCTAACCTCCACAGCCTTAATCTCATCATCATAACCCCGAAGGCAAAGTTGTACATGACTGGCAGCGGTACATTAGTGCTGACCTCCACAGCCTTAATCTCATCATCATAGCCCCGAAGGCAAAGTTTACCTCCCTATACGGAAGGCTGGTACACCAAAAATGATTTCATTACCGACTTTTTAAAGTTCTAACCCGGTGACTTCATATTGCCCCGTGGTTAGGAGTAGTTCACATTTTAATTTCACGTGAGTAAGTTTCATTAACCTCGCTCTAGTGCCCGAAGTACAATTTATTATGTGTCCCATTTCAATAGTGGCCATAGCACATTGCGTCTCTCTCTCTATTCTATAATAGTGCCCGTAGCACATATGTACCTAACTTATAGTTAGTACATCAAAGTTAGCAATAATAATGCTACATGTTGCAGACAAGTAAATATCTGAACTTACCTTATCTGTTTCTTCCCATTTTCCTTCCTGGATCTTTAATCGCTCTTCTTGTGGGTCGATTTTGGGATCCTACAGACAAAACCTTGTCTGTTAATTTCATTTCCATTTACAGCTTTTTCTTTTTTTATTAAAAAGCTTAAATAAAACCTATTTATAACTTTTTAGGCTTTATTTATCATTTTCCCCATTTTTCTCAACTTTTACAAAATTATGATTTTGCTCCTGTATTTTGACAAAATTACAATTATACCCCTGATAGGATTTTCTTGATCTAGACTGCACTTTTGGCTCTCAGGAACTTTTCTGACTCTTTTCTATTCATTACTGGATTCGTTTCTATTTTATTTCTATTTTTCACCATCCCCACCCTCGGGAAGCACTATTCTGACCCTTACGTCGGTTTAGTGAATTTCTATCGTTTCGGAGCCTCAAATGGATGTTTTACTAGTATTTAAAACGTTCATCTAAACTTTCCCGATTTAGGTCTTCGAGGCTCGGATTTTGCGTACCCGACTCAGACCTTTACTTTGTTTCCCAAAAACACCCCCCCTCGGGGTCGGTTTTTCAGTTTCACTCTCGTTTTACATTTTTAAGGGGACAGATTACTATTCACGAACCACCCCTTAGGTTTCCCTTATTCAATTTTCCTTTAGGGACTCGGGTTTCTGACCTGACCCTAAACTTTTATTCTCTATTCCCTTTTTACCCTAAATGCCGTTTTTCGAAATTTCAACAGCATTTCGACGTAAATTTAAGGCTACCGACGTTAGGTACGCCTCGAATCATATGTACCTGCCACGTATTATACCAAAATCCTATTTTATGTAAAAGTTTCCCAAACTTTTACATAAAAGCTCACACATTTTACAGTTCACATTTTGAACCACAATTCACAAAATTCTTTCAATTTTACCCTTAGGTTTAGCCACGGTTTTCATACTCAAAACTTAGTTAAAACTTTCCAATCTTTCAACCAAATTTTAGGCTATTCAAAGGCTATTACCTAGCACATTTTCAAGCCATTTTCCATGCATTTTATAACACAATTCTTAGGGTTTTTCAACACGCATAACCCACGGCCATTTTAGGTAAAACATGCATAACATTTTGTTTCATGCTTTCAACCTTATAAGCAACATTTCCATAATTCAATGCATGATTTAAACTATCCAAACATCAAGTTAATCATGCAAAAATGTTCACCAAACCCTAACTACACCACGCGGCTATATTAGGGAATTTAGGTACCAAAATTTTTTCAAGCTTTCTAACCATGCAAATCATGCTTTCCACTTAACCAAAATATGATTTAAAGCATTACAACACTTAATTAACAACAATCCATGAACAACCACACAAGGTAACCCACGGTTTTACCATAAAAAAACCAACCAAAACTTTGTTTTTCTCGAAACAAAAAACATGGTTTTTCTTCAAATCAAACCCTTAACAAAACCCAAGCACCAAATCAACCAAATAAACCACAAAATTTTCTCATCCTTTAAGCCAACAAACCCACTGATTTTCAATGAAAAAGCAAGAGAAATTTCAAACCAAAGATGGCTACCTTGATTTCTTGCTTCCTTTGACTTCAATGAAGAGTTTGCTACCACTTTGGTGAAGAAAATTTCAAATTTTGGCTTGGTTCCTCTTGGTTGCTCACGGGTTCACTCTAGAAACACTTAGAAAATTTTTTTTCTCTTTGTTTTGGCTTTGAAAGGCTACGGGTGCCTTTTGTTCCAAAGCTGCCGACTTAGGTAACAAAGAAAACCAATTAATTTGGCTTCTAACCAATGAAATTTCAACACATTTCATGCCATTTCTTTCCATATTTTCACAAAAATAATTTGGCTTATTTTGGCCAAATCTAAGCCTTTAGATCATAAAGTAATTCAATCTTGGCCATTAATGGCACCAACCACCTTTTTTAATCCATTTAATAAATGGATTAATGATGTCATAAATATAAAGTAAAAACTTTGACTTTGACTTTGACTTTACTATTCATATTAATTCGACTAATTTTTGACCAATGTCAGATTGAGCCGAAATTTTCCTGAAATCGTCCCGGTGGTTTCCTGAGGTCTCCTGTGCAGTCGGATCAATTTATACTGCTTCTGTTTGATCAAAATCAATCCTGAAAGTTTTTTATCTTTTTAGTGCACCATAATGCACCGATTAGGATTCAATGCCGTTTTTGGCACCGGTCTACCCGTTTCAATTCAGTGAACTTTATCAACACTGAATTCTTACTCGTCAGTGTTGTTAAAATATCTTTTCATAGTCCAGACAATATAAATACATTCAATTCACTATTTAAATAGTATAAATTGTTATATACATACATTTATACATTTTCTTCTGAGAATGCCAGAATTTCCCGGTTGTCACACAAAGTGGCCATGGAAAACCAAGAAGAATGGGGGTCAGTTTTATGCTAACAAACACCAAAAATATTTCTCTTAATATCTACTTTAAACAAAAGAACCAAAACCACAAAGATTGGTCTAGAACCTTACCCTTGATTGGACCTAGAATAGCTTGGATTGATTCCACCTAGCACAAGCTTGAAGAGGTTGGCTTTTGGTAAGTTTTTTGGTAGACTTTGAGGACTTGAAAAATGGGGGTTTTTGGGGATTGAAAGTGGTCGGCAACAGCTAGAGAGAAAGGGAGAATGATTTTAAATTTTTAGAGTGTGAAAATGAGGAAACCAAAGCTAAGGGTATGGTTATCCTTTTATAGGAAAAACCTAAGCTCACTTAACCAACTTAAGCTTAATTAATCAAGCCAACTTTAGGAAAATGTGGGGACAAATTTCTGTCCCATTTCAGCCATTCCCACAGAATGTGCTGCTGCAATTTAAGGAAAAAGATTAAAAAAAATTGTTGATTGGAAGTGATGGAAAGTGATGTAAAATTTAGCATTATTTATACAAGGTATCATAAACTATTCCAATATTTTATTGCTTGCTTTTTGGGGTTTTTAGTAGCCAAAACCAGCTGGTTTTCCATTTGTGGTACACGGTTTTGAGCCAAGAAAAATTCATCTATTTTGCTCTCCTCGCAATCCAGTTTTCTATTGCGATTTTCGATGCTTTTTCGGCAGTGTTCTAATTTTCATCTGGAAATCAGATTTTCTACTGATGAATTTGATTTTTATACTGATGATTTCTAGTTGGTTTACACTATCTAAGAGCCCATTCTACACTAATTTACTATTCATCTCCTATACTGTGGTTGTGTCTACATTGTATCGTGCTTTCGCACGTAAACTAAGGCGTTCCCAGATGAAATTTCAGACATAGTCTTTCTTGACTAATTCGAATGTGCTAATTTCAATTTTATCAGTTTTATGTCCATCTGGGATCATTTGGACCAGTTTTCAAGATCTGTGTAATCCCGTCTTGAAAAAAACGTGTCAGGTGCCCGATTGACTAATTTGGGTGTCTTGAGTCTAGTTATGTCAGCTTTACGTCAAATTAAGGTCGTCCTGGCCAGTGACTTGACACTGTATTTTTTATACAATAGGGTGGATCGAGTTTACTATCGATTACCCCCTTTCACTTTATGAATAGAAATAAACAGTATCGTAACTGTTTGATCTATTTAATTAGAACTTATATTGTATTTTTCCACTTAATTACTTATTACATAGAAAATAAGCTTCGTAAATCGTGAGAGTCATTTCAATGGCTCCCTAATCCTTACATGACCTCCTATACAGTCTCCTACACGAGCGTGTATAAGGCTACACAGGCGTGTTCCAGTTGAGCTTGCTTAACACGACCGTGTCTTGGGACAATTTCAATTTACTGATTGGTACATGGCCTTGTACCTAGGCGAGTCACACTACACGGCCATGTATACCAACACAGCCTGTAACATTTTAATAACCTAATCAGTATACGGTCACTTACACGGCCGTGTACTTGACCGTGTTCACCTACACGGCCATTTTTACTTACATGGCCTCACACACGTGCATAATACCAATGGTACACAGCCACTTACATGGCTTTGTACATGACCGCGTTCACCTACACGGCCATGTACACGGCCTTGTAAGTGGCCGTGTACCATTGGTATTGCGCACGTGCATGAGGCCATGTGCATGAGACCGTGTACCATGTACAGTTGCATGGCCATTTTCACGCACATAGTCTGGACAATACATGGCCGTGTACATGCCCGTGTTCTTCAGTTTTGCACTAAAATGCATCAATTTATTTCTCAATTCTCAGTAATTGAAATTCAAGTTACAGGAATGACGCAGTCTTTACACATTAGGGACTAGATTGAAGTTTAGCACAGCATTCTATCCTCAGACCAACGGTCAGTCCGAGAGGACTATACAGACATTAAAAGATATGTTGAGAGCTTGTGTCCTAGACTTCAAAGGAAACTAGGACCAGAAGCTACCTTTGATTGAGTTCTCATACAATAATAGCTACCATTCTTCGATCGGGATGGCACTGTACGAGGCGCTATTTGGGAGAAAATGCAGATCTCCGGTTCATTGGCACGAGACCAGAGAGAAACAGCTTACTAGCACAGACTCCATTAAGAATACAACTGCAGACATGAAGCTGATACGAGAGAGGTTAGATACAACACACAATCGCCAAAAGCATTACGCAGATAAGCACCATAGGCCCCTTGAGTTTCGAGAAAGAGACTCAGTCTTTCTCAAGGTGGCACCCATGAAAGGGGTGATGCGCTTTGGAAAGAAGGGAAAGCTCAGTCCTAGGTATATAGGACCCTTCAAGATAATCAAGAGAGCCGGGAAGGTGGCTTACAGGTTAGTGCTTTCTCCCAAGCTAGCTTCAGTGCATAATGTCTTCCACATCTTGATGCTGAAGAAGTACATGCCAGACAGCTCCCACATTTTGAGCCAAGAACCTGTAGAATCCACGCTGATTTGACCTATGGGGAAAAACCTGTGCAAATCTTAGCCAGGGAAGGAAGGTGCTTAAAAATAAAGTCATACCCTTGGTAAAAATGTTGTAGCAGAACCATAGTATAGAGGAAGCCACATAGGAATTAGGAAAACATATGAAAAGAAACTTCCTAGAATTATTCTAATTTTCGAGGATGAAAATTTTGTAAGGGTGATAGGTTGTAATGACCCCCATATTCATGGAACTTACTTACTGTGTAAGAAGTAATTAATGAATAAATTTGGAATAATTTGATGCCTTTTAGTGCACATTTGAAGAACACGGTCAGGTACATGGCCGTGTAAATAGCTGTGTACCGTTCGAACTATGTACGTGTGAGAGACCGTGTAAGTGTAAGTAGCCGTGTAAGTGTAACACGGTCAGGCATACGGCCATGTAAGTAGCTATGTACTACTCGGATAGTAGAATGTGTGAGAAACCGTGTTCCAAGGACTGGGCGTATTGAGCAATCTCAACTGGTACACACCCGTGTCTGGAGTGCACACGCCCGTGTAAGAGCTTGTGTTGAAGGCCGTGTATTGAGCAGAGAGTTTTTGTAATGACTCTCATGATTCATGAAACCTAATTACTATGTAATGAGTAATTAAGTAATAAATACATTATATTTTCTAGTTGAATCAATTAAACGGGTATAGTAACGTTTAATTACTATTTATGCAGTGAAAAAGGATAACCGATAGTGAAATCGGTCCACCCTATTATGTGTGTGCACGTATAAGACATGCAGTATCAAGAAACCGGTCTAAACGATCATTTCTTGATACAAAACTGGTGACCAAGTCATCAGTACGCTCAGATTAGTTATCTGAGCATAGTAGTGATAATTACCCTAACAGAGGCACAGTATTAAAAAAGATGGTCCAGATGACCTCTTTTCGTCCAGAAGTTGACAAAATCAGAGCCAGAACGCTCACACTAGTCAGTTAAATAGATAACAGTAAATAGTGAATAGTAGATATGCAGTGTCAAGTTAATGGCCAAGATGGCCTTAATTTAACATAAAACTGATATATTAAGAGTCAACAGGCTCAATTTAGTTAATTGAGCACAAAATTTTGAAATTTTGTTCGAGAGATTCGCATCAGGAAAGGTGTCAAGACGACCATTTCTCAGCCTGAAACTGATATATTTAGACTCAAAATGCTCAAATTAGTTAATTGAGTACAAAACACGTTTTTCGAGACGGAGTCACACAAATCCTGAAAATTGGTCCAAACGACTTCAGATGGACGTAAAACTGATAAATTTGAAATCAGCACATCCAAATTAGTTAGGAGAGACTGTGCTTGAAATTTCACGCGAAAACACCTCATTATACGTGCACAAGGACAACACAGTGTAGACACAACCATAGTATAGGAAATGAACAGTAAAACAGACACAGAATGGGCTTATAAGCATTACAACCCAACCAGGAATTATCAGTATAAATATCGGATTCAAAAAATCCAATTTCGGTCGAAATCTAGATTACAATTGAGAAAGGACCGGACACTGCTGTGGGAAATTAGATTGTTAAGAGGAGTTTTTTGTAGATGAATTTCCCCCCTTAGGAAACCGTGTATTCCAACTGAAAAAGTAGCAGGAAACCAGCTACAAAGTAGCCCAAAAGTGGCCATTAAAATATTGATATAGGTTATGACACATTGAATAAAAAATGTAATAGTTTTGTCACATAGACCAATAATGCATTTAAGGCAAATTGGACTCCTTTTGGGCGTAGCCCCCTGTGGTTTTGGTGTGGCCAGATGGCAGGGGATTTGTTCCCCAATTTGGCTAAATTTTGGCTTAATTAAGTGAGCTTAGGTTGATTAATTTTGGGTTAGATTTGCCTATAAAAGGACATGCTTAACCTAAGGTGTCATTTTCTTTCTTTTGCTCACCCAAGAGAACATAACTCCCTCTCCTTTCTATTCAGAAAATCTGAACCCCTTCCAGCCCCAAAAACCTACCATTCCCAGCTAAGAAACCCAACCAAAGCTCAACCAAAAACTTACCAAAAATCAGCCACCACCTAGCTTGTGTTGGAGCCACTTCTTCAAGCTATTTCGAGGTCATTTTGGGGTAAGTTGCTAGTACTTGTTTTTGCAGTTTTGTTGGTTTTCTTTAGCATGATGATAAGAAGGAATTTTTGTGTTCTTCCTAGCAAAGGCTGACAAGGACTACACAGATTTTTGGTCACCCACCTTTGGTTCAAATTGTGCTTGGTTCATAGCACACAAGGTAAAAACCAAAACCCTATTTAAGGTTTAGTTTCGTTTAAGTTTTGATCAAGGAAATTTATGTGTATTTATTTGTGCAATGGGTTGTAATAAGTTTATTTTGAGCTCTTAGCATTTTATTTTTAAGTTTATGTGATTGTATGATTGTGGCTTAAGATTTTGCAATGAATGTGTGAATGGACATTTTTAGGGTTGGTTGGAAACCAACCTGTCATCAGGTTTTAGGCCACAGTTTTGGCCTTTTTTTTTACCATGTCATGATCTGATTTTAGGATTTGGTAAAACATAAAATTTTAAGAAAATTTTGTTACGGTCGTTTTTGTGTCAAATAGCTTTTGGCCAAAAATGACTCTAAGGTAGGTTTTCTGAGCAGTATTTAACCAAAGCTCAAAACTAGGACCCAAATCCTGAGCCACAGGAATAGTATCAGGTTTTTATAAAAATGACCAACTTAGAATCCGAACCGGATCTCGAACTCATCATGAAAGTTTTTTAGATCTCATCGAACCTTTAAGATAACTTGTGCGAGTTTAAAAAATTTGGCCATTTCGAGCCTAAAACAAAGCCGTATTTAAACAAGCATAAAACTGGAAATTTTTCTAAAACTGGACACAAGTTTAGCCACGAGTTTGATGAGTTTAGGACCCGTTAAAATTTGATTCGAGCTCCGAGATGAACAAAAGAGTTGTTCATCTTGTCGAGGACTAAAAGTTTTATGTTTGCCAAATTTAAAATTAAATCATTTTAAACAAGTTTGAAAACAGTTTCAGTAAATGGTTCAAGAAACCACTTTTAAAAAACGAACACCAAAATGTGTTCTTCCCTTTTTAAAATGAAAATATGGTTTTGATAAAACGACCCCACCTTCCAACGAGGTAATATGGGGACGGTTTCAAAGAGCATAAATTTTCCTAAAAATTTCATAAGATTTCCAAAATAATTTTCAAAATATATAAAACGGTAGAGGTAGCCTGGTAAGCTACCATACCAAACAAGCTAAGTAACCCGGTAGGCTACATGTCAATGATGCGCGAGGTAACCAGTTAGTTAACTGATTGGTTAACCAATTAATGACCGAGTTTGAATGATATAGTAAGGAATGGTGATTGGTTTGTCAAGTAGACAAATTAATCAAGCACGATTAGAATTAGATATCAAATTCTCAAAGTAAAGCAGTTGGGTACCGATGGGCATCGGTACCATACAATAATAAATTTATAGTCACTAACAGTGGTAGTGACCTAAAAGTAATGTTAATTAATTTATTGAGTAAATAAATTAATTAACTACGATTAGAAAACCAAAACTCTCAGAAAGAGAGCAAGTTAGTACCGACAACAATCAGGAACATACGTTAATTGCTGCTTAGTCACTAACGGTATTAGTGACTCAACAATGAGTATTGATGGAAATATGTTATGATGACAGGAAGATACCTATAATTTGACAAGGGCGAGAGTACAAGTTTTGCTTGCAGATCAGGTAAGTACAACTTCGCCTATAGCATGAGTAGAAATGAGTTTAAAATAATGTTTTTACACTATGTTAAGTATACAAATCATGCACAGTTGTTGCATAGCATATTATAAGAGCATGTAGCTTCATAATCGCGTATATTTCTGAAAGCATGAGTTAGACGTCATACATCCCTATCACGTATGATTAGGGGATAGCTTGGTAGAGCTTACGGCATAAAGATATCAGAAACGATTCAACAATTGGGTAATCATTAAGCGTGTTGTACCGGCCTCTCCCACTTGAAGAGGTTTTTCAATTTAAGTATGATGAGCCTCCGTTGACGGTTCTTAAGTTTGTGATCACGGACATTTCTGCTAATCCACACGCATTCGGTACAGACACACGGGCCCTCAGCTAGACATAGAAAAGATGATGAATATTGAAGTATAAAATAAGCATAATCGGTTCATGCATTGTTCACGACATGCCTTAGTTATAGTTACAGCATGCTTCCAGCTAGAGTAGATATACATTCAGTTACATGATGTTTTCTGTTATGGATTCAGTACATGATGTTTCAGTTCTGCATTCAGTGATGTGTGATTCTCTGGTATGTGGAATGTTTCAGTGTGTGGTATATGTTGGTACATGACATGCTTATATGTTTTAAGTATGTACTATGATTTAAACATGTTTTGCGAATGACATGTTATACTTATTGGGCATAAAGCTCACAATGTGTGTTCATGCTGTAGGTAAGCGACCTATGGCTTAGACCACGATGGACGGTGACAGCAGCAGAGGCGGATGTGAGGGTGAAGTTGTGGATACTACCGCAAGTTTTGACTTTCGCACAGTGTTAAACAAATAGTTTATTTTTGAGTAGTAATTAGTAAAATAATTTCATAAGTATGTTGATTACGCCCAAATTGTGACAAAACAAAGCGGTCAATTATAGTACAATAGAGGTGTTAAAAACAAACAAAAGAGATTAGTAGAATACAAGTGTTAGGGAGATACGCAATCAAACAAGAAAAGAAAGAAAGTGTTTTTGTGATTTTAGAGCAATTTGATTGAAAGATAATGCAATTTAAAGTAGAGAAAATTCAATAATTAAAAATGGTAAGACATCGAGAATCCCCTATATGTTTTGTTCACTTATTTGAATTTTGATTCACAAATTGACGCAATTGAAAGTTCACATTCCAAACAATCAATCGGAAGATAAGATTTGAAAAATTTGTGAATTAAATATATTTGAGTAAATAAAATTCTTACGTTAAACACTAGAAAATATTGTCTTATAAGAAATCTAAAATCGACAATATGCCACCAGCGATAATGCAGTAAAAGACTACTTATAAAACTATATTTATCAATATATTGTATCATACAACAATCACATAAAAAAAAAAAAGCTTGACTGAATTTATATAAAAGTTGTCAACAAAATATATTGATGTGAGAAATAAATGAGATGAAATAAAATTATTTACTCAAATGTATAAACATTACAAACCATAGAGAATCAAAACCCAAATAAGCTCACTACACATATAGGATCATCTCTAACCTCGCCCAAGAACTTTAGTCTAACTTGCAAAACATTCTCACAAAACTCTAAAGAGAAAACATAAGAATGAAAGCAAGGCAAAAATGAGAGAGACAAAGTGTATCTTCCCTTTCTCCAAACTCTCCAAGAATACACCCTTTTATAAGCATAAATTTGCACAATTCCACCTAACTTTCACACAACTTTTCAAATCTGCTATAGTATTCGGTGCCCAAACAATACAAATTTTCAAACATGCTACAGTATTCGATGCCATACAATACAAATTTTCAAACTTACTATAGTGCTACAGTGATCGGTACACATATACTACAGTGTTCGACGCATGCTTGCTACAGTACTGCTACAGCGTCGGCACATGTTTGTAACAGTGTCGGCACATGCTTGCTATAGTAGCATATTAGGAAAGATCCAGTATGATAGAATACATGATAAACTTGGTTTTCACAGTTTCATGACATGAATAGTGATGCCTTCTTTGATGTTACAGAAAAATAAAGTGCTAAAATTAGATATTTTTAAAATAAAATGCTATAAGTAGACTCATTGAAAATATTTAATTTTAAGCTTATTTAATATACTATTAGAAAAAGATGAAAATTAAATAAAAACTTTACAAAATTTATAAAAATCTAAATTAAAGTATACAAAACAAAATAAATAAAAAACAACTATAATTCTCAAGAATAAGCTAATTTTTGTGCATGCAAAAGTGGTAAAATAACTCTATTTTATAGAGTTATCATATGTATGTATAATTGAACTCCCGATGATTTAGATCTCAGTGTTTGTAAAGTATATGTATGTGAATAGTAAAAAAAAGTACGCCTTCAAAAAAAAAATTCCTAAAATTATAGTATTGAGTAAATAAGTTTAAGTATTAGTAGTAGTTTTAAGTGACGGTCCGGACCACTCAGGACATAGGTTGTCACATCGAACTCGACAATTAGGAAAGACGAGCAGAACAAAATGCAATGAACCCACTACACAAGGTTGCAAAAGAAAGACGAGCTGTTTGTCACAATCAGTCATGGTCATCCTCCATTGCCTAGATCCTCCGTCACCGACGCGCCTCTTTAGGGTGGAGAGAGAGAGAGAGAGAGATAGGATAAATTTGGAAATAACTAAATTTATTTTAAAACAATAAATAAAATATGTTAGAATTTTAACAATTTTTGAAAATATGCTATATAAATCACACATACCTATTAAATATGTTATACTGTATCATTTTCCTTTATTTATTTTATTTTGTTAATTAGACAGTTTCAATTTTGATTTTTTTTTTTGGTTAAATAGGTTCGAATCATAATACTCACTCTTGATTAGATGATTTTTTAACGCCGAACTTGTTAATGGTTAAAAAGATTTACCTTTTTCTTTTCTCACTGCATATGTAATCACTATCTAGTTAAAGAGATTCGTTTTGACCATGTGAACATGGTGGTAGTGTTGATTATTTGAAGCACTTCTTTGGAAAGAACTAGCTATCTTCATCTAGACAAGAAAATCACACAAAAATCAAAATAACTCTGCTTCTAAGCAAAACGACAACTAAATACATGATTCTTTCACATACACGACCGTTAATAACTTCAGAAAAAGGACTATTTGAGGAGGATACACATTGGTAGAAGAATTTCAAGAAATAACTCAGCCGGCTTTTTTATATTATTGGTTATTTGTATAATCTTTTTAATCAAGCTATTGCCATTTCATAGAGTAATCACCAATTATTTACACGTTCTTAGGATCTTCAAATTGGAGATTTGTAGATATTCATTAAAAAAAATGGAGATTTGTAGATGTATTGATTGATTTGTTGGCAATTAAAACTCAACTTGGTTACTACAATCAATATGGTAGCCCAGTGATTTTGAATTTATTCTCAAGTAGTTTGGTAGATAAGAGACTTCGAAATCAAGTTTCATGTAAAATGATTGAGACTTTTTATAAACTATCAATTTAATATTTTATTAACCTCTCGTAAATAGCTGAGGTAATACATTTTTTATGCTGATGTAAGTAGTTATGAGTTAATATGGACTTTTTATTTTTAATCATATGAGGTGCTTTTGTGATCACTGATCATGTCTAAAAAAATAGTTAGACCTTTCCACAGTTCTTCTTGGAACTGATAAATAAATAATAATTAATTAATTTTTAGTAATTTTATGAATTCATTGCTATGCCTTAATTCCATATATCCAAACAATTGTGACCTTCATTATTGCATTTTTGCTCTACTTCTAAATGGCCATATAAATATATAATAATTGAAGAGAACTAGCAATAGTAAAATATTTATCTCTTTCACAAAGAAGCAATATTACACATCAATTCCAGATTAATATATGTATATATATATATTACATAGCATTTTTCTGATGTTGATTTCCTATCACGATAGAGTATCGCTTGAAATAAAAAACACTAGTAGATAAGTGAACTTTATTTTTTTCCTCTAAAGTACAAAAATGCACTTCAAAATGTACATAATATTCGTACAATTATAATATTTGCTATGGCGTATAAAGAAAAGTTCTTTTTCATTAGTAAAGAAAGAGATAAACACAACAATTAGAGTGTCATTTTCATGTGATTTCTTCATGGATTATTTACCTAAATAAGATGCTAATTGAAAAGGCCTGCAGGGTTGAAAGTACTTGTCATCTGATAAAAATTTATGCTCTTTGTTTATGGAGACTCTCATACATAGAAAGTACTAGCATTCAAATCAATAAATTGTTGATATGAGCTCGGAAAAGTCCTTTTTTCTACCTCATGAGTGGACTTTTTTGAAACAAAATATTAGCATCTGTACATTTTTTGCATTAATTATTCTCATTGAATCTAATTTAAAAATGTGAGGTTTTTTTCAAATCACCTTGGAAAAATTATAAATTCGTGTACTAAATTTTAAGACTTTTCAAGTTAAGTAATTCGTACCTTTAAATTTTTATTAGCTGATTATGGTATATCAACGACCAAAATAAGCTAACTATAACAAAACATATCACTCTTTCTTCTATAATTTAAGATCCCATCCCAATTAAATAAATGCAATTAGGAAATCTCAAAGCTTTTTAACAACATTTAAAAGGAAAAAAAATACACCACATTATGAAGCCAAAAAAAAAAAAAAAAAAGAGAAGAAGAGAAAGAAAAGACACTCATCATTTTCGCGCCTCTCTTTATTATTATTATTGTTATTATTATTTTTTTGGAGCACCATTTGGCCAAATATTGCTTTGAGAACCAAAAAAATATAACAAAAGAATATGAATATAAATTGGTGAGACCAATGTTCTTAATTCTCATAAAAACACAACAAAGATTTGTAAGAGTTTTTCCCCCCCTCTCTTTAAAGATTTGTCAGAGTTGATTCGACTCAGAAGTTGTACAAAAAATCTTGAAAATAAGACAACCAGCAAGTTATTGATACCAATAATAATATAATTTCATTCTTGTTGCATAATTACAATTCCATCTCAGAAAAATTGTTATTCTCAAGCTATTAAAATTTTTTTGACAAATTGCAGTATGAATTAGGTCTTCTTTGGAACCATTTCATTTCCGTTTGTTTAACATTTATTCTTAATTTTTTAAAATAAATATTGTAAATATTCTTCTAAACATTAACCTCACAAGATCTACAATTCATTTCACTTTTTTTAATTTTAAATAAATTAAAAAGGAAAAAAGCAACAAGACCTAAATGCACTTGTAGACCAGAACAAATCAAAACTCAAACATATTAAAAAATAATTACAACTCAAATAACTAACAGACAACAATACTTTTCCATCAATGGAAAAAACAAAAAAAAAATCGAATTGCTTTTGTTATATTAAAGATTATAACCATTATTTTCAAATGTACTTTTAACTTCCGAATCACAAGAAGTTGTTGTTGTTGTTGTTGTTAATATTATTGTTTAAAAATATTATTAGAAGAATTCTTTGATCGATAGGGTATGATTATGCCCAAAAAAAAAAAAAAACCTTATCAATAGGATATTATCTTTAACTATTAAGTTATTTAAAGAATTTTGCTAATTTCTTTAATAGGGTATGATTATGAAAAAAAAAATGGAGAGGATAATTTATAATTATCAAAATTTAAAGAATTCTTTTAAATTATCTTACATTTCAATATATAATTGTATATGATCCAATAGTTAAATAATTAATCCTACATTTTTTTAGTAATGTATTAATACGATCTTTCTTACACTTTTAGATTGTTATTATATTTTTTAGGAAAGGATTATTATTGCATTTGTAACATTTATAGTGTTAAATTGTGATGTGAGAGATGTAATTTATAGGCACGTCTAGTTTGTATTGAAAAAAAAAAAAAGTGAATATAAGTAATCATTTTCTTCATTATTTAATCATGTGCTTTTTTTATAAATAAATAATTAAAATTTGATAGCCCTACAAAATATGGTAAACGAATAAAAAAGTTTCAATTCTTAATTTTTCCTTGATAAAAAAAATACGAAATTTACTTTTATACTTTTAATATTATCAACAGTATTTGTTATTTTCATATTACATATAATTATTTAATTTATTAATTTAATTCTATTACCTTTCTCATTACAATTTTATTATTTATTATTATTATTATTTGCGGATAAACCCGTCCTTAATGGTGGAACGCTTCTACTTGATGCCCTTCTAATCTTCTTTACCCGTTTTCTCATTAATTTCCCACCAACACTTCTCTCTCTCTCCCTTTCCTTTTCTCTCTCTTTTTCATGTGCAGCTAGCGTTTGTTATTGAGTCTGGCTTGTTCAACGCTCCAAAAACAGAAGCTCAAACCAAATTAAAAAAAAAAAACTAGCCTCATCCACTTAATGATTCTCACGTCCCACAACACCAACAACAACAACAAGAAAGAAGAAAGAAGAAGGTCTTAATTTCATTCTTCTTCTTCTGTTTTTTTTTTCTTTTAATATTCAAAGACCCTTTCTTTCCTTCAAGCAAACTCCACCCCTCCATGACTCTTTCTCTCTGAATCTTTCCTCACAAAATCCCAACAACAAATTATTCCCTTTTTTTAATTTTAAAAAAATATTTTTAAAGAAAAAAAGGGGTCTTTTTCATAGCCGGCCATGACCGAGGTCCTCCATTCTCCTTCCCATTTCGCTGCTTCTTCGTCCCCAAGAAGAAGAAGAAGCTCTTCTTCGTTCTACGAGGCCGTCAATGGAGAGGGAGATTTCTCCGTGACGGACTGTGACAGAGCCGAGGAGGCCAAAGCCGGCGACGGCGATTGTGACGGTGAGGGTGACGGAGAGGGGCGGAGTAGAGATCAGCAGTTGTCGTTGCTGGCGTTGCTGGTGACCCTTTTCAGGAAATCGTTGATTGCGTGCAAGAGCGACAGGAGGGAGCTCTGCTCCATGGAGATCGGCTGGCCAACCAATGTCCGCCACGTGGCGCACGTAACCTTCGACAGGTTCAATGGCTTCTTGGGTCTGCCTGTCGAGTTCGAGCCTGAAGTCCCTCGGAGGGCCCCCAGTGCCAGGTTTAATTACAAGAACATGGCCTTTCTTTTTTCTCTTTTTGTTTTGGGTTGAAAAATGAAAAACCTATAATGCAATGTGGGGTTTTGTTCTTTCGAGTCTTTGAGTTGAGAATTTTTTGGGTTTGGATTTGTGGGCTCGGCTTCCCTCTGGTTTTTTATTTTTTATTTTTTATTTTTTTTGCGTTTCTAAAGTTGCATTGGCTTATTCAGGTACATTTAGGGATTGTGTGATTGTCTGATTGTTTGTTATGATTGAAATGTGAATGTGGGCTTTGTGTCTTTTTTTTTTTTTTTTTTTTTGTTTTGGCTGCTAAAGTTGCATTGGTTTATGTTAGTGTAAAGTTAGGACTGTGGTGATTACCTGATTGTTGTTTTGGTTGAAATGTGAATGTGGGTTTTGCTTTTGGTTTGCATGTCTTGGACGTGGGAAGTTGTTGGTTTGGATTGGTAGGCTCTGCATTTCTTATTTCTACACTTGCATTGATTTCTTACCAATTTGTTTGATTTTGTGTGGTGGTGAAATGTGATTGTAGATTTTGTGTTGTTATGTTTCGGTTGTTCCTTCGTTTGGTAGGAAGCATAGAAATTTAACTTTTTAAAAGGCGCATTGGCTTATTCAAATGCCTTGCATTGTGAATCTGCTTTGTTTTTTAGTTTTCATTTTGCAAAGGCTTGTTGCAACACTATTATGCGTATTGGATTTGTGCTGAATTGCCGAGGAGGTTTCCCAATGCCAAAGACATTTAGGGGATGCTTGGTGATATTTTTTTTAATTACCATTTCGGTTGAGATATGAATGTGGATTTTACATTGTTGTGAGTGCTGTTCATTCGGTCGGGGGTTCTTGGAATTGAGAAATGGTTGGGTTCTGTTTCGGTCGATTCTGCAAAAGTTTTTCTACCCTTAAGTTGCACTAGCTTACTTGAATTATTTGCTTTGTGAATCTTCTGCATTTCTACTTTTGAGTTTTCCAAATGTTTATGCAATGAATTTATTATTATGTAGTATTCTTTTAAAAGATAATTTTTTTCCCCTCAAATATTAATAAGAATGAATCTGTTGTTGCAAGGTTTCATGACTTTTCTATTATTTCATGTTTTTTTGGTTTATCGTAACCCTCAACTTGTATAACTATGGCGCCTATTTCCTGGTTTTACTTGACTAAAGGGGAAGGAAAGGAGCATGCATGTGTTGTATTGTAGAATCTAGCTTGAATAACTTGCAAACTAAGCTTTGTTTCCTGGCTGATGTGTTCGTATTTGTTCCATGTTGTCTTAAATAGTTAATCTTGTCTCTCTCATAGTTAGCATGTGACAGACAGATGAGAGGTTTCTCTTAGCTTGTCAGCCAACATTAGAGTTGAAGAATATAATTTCTTTGGAGACTGTTCAGTTTACTGGTTTTTATTTGAAATTTTAGTAAACAAAATAATTTTGCAAGTTTTCTAACGTATATTCTTCTTTGGAGACTGTGCAGTTTGCTGGTTTTTATTTGAAATTTTAGTAAACAAAATAATTTTGCAAGTTTTCTAACATGAATTTCCTATTTGCAGCGCAACTGTTTTCGGAGTTTCCACGGAATCAATGCAGTTATCTTATGATTCCAGGGGGAATAGTGTGCCGACAATTCTCTTACTTATGCAAGGACACTTATATGCTCAAGGAGGCCTACGGGTTTGGAACTTCACTTCATCTCTGCTATGTTCTTTCCTGACCTCAAATTTCATAATAACTTGGAATATGAAAACCCCATAAAGGGCATCAGATCTTTTTATTTTTTGACTGTTATGTAAAAGAGGATTGTTACATTTCATAATTCATGATTAAATGCAGACTTATTACATGTTGATTTTATTCTCTACTGGAGATTTGACAAATAGGTCAATTTTGTCATGTTTAGGCAGAAGGGATCTTCAGAATCAATGCTGAAAACAGTCAAGAGGAGTTTGTCCGGGACCAATTAAATAGAGGAGTTGTACCAGAAGGCATAGATGTGCACTGTCTGGCAGGACTCATCAAGGTAATAAGTTGTATCTTAACATTGCTTTAGGATCTGTATGGTGGTAATAAGTTGATTGCTAATGCTCTTCGAGGCCCTTTACTGTAGGTCCTAATAATCAATTTGGTGTATATGATATTGATGTTTGCAAATTATGTTGTGGATCAATTTGTGCTCTTTAAGCGCATAGATGAGCTAAATAAATACGCATTGCGGCATTCTACATAGCTATCTTACCATGGGCAAGGTATTGGAAAGATGACACAAGTTTATAATAAGTTCATAAATGTGCTTGCAATATTTTCCTATTTTTTCGTTTTTAATTTTATGCTGTTGGGCGGAAATTGCATTTCTGGTTTTCCATTCGGAGTTTGAAAAATCTAACAAGACCGGTACTGCTGCTATTGTAATTTAACTCCATTTCCATATTTCCATTCCAGCAACCTCAACGGTGTTATAATATCCTAATCGACCAACCACCAGCACCCTCTCCAACCTCTAGTTTCGTTGCCAATCCTGCATAGTTAACCATCAACTTAAACAAAGAATTTAGGGTCAAAACATGGTGACTGATTCTGCAATTTCTATTTCCACTTGCTGCATGTTGCATCTGTATATTGGCTTGACATCATTGTCATTATCTGAAATAAAAGAGAGACCATGTTACAGCGATTGAGACCCATGGCAGAGGTTTTAATAAAGGATTTATTTGGACCCTCTAATGACTGTTTCTGTTTTGACGGTATCTCATCCTAAAATGCAACTTTGAAGTTCCTAATATTAATCATAATTTAAGGAGAGAAATTGCATTTTTTGTGTCAGAGTTTTGTGTTATGTTGTTCGTATTGGGTATACAGTTATCATTTTTGGTAGTATGCTTGATCAAGTGGCAGTGATGACTCTCACCATGGATCTTTTGTCTCTTATACTATGTGTGATGCTTTTTTGTCAAATATAAACTTGCAACAAAAATAGGTGTATGCTTTTCCTGTTTTAATTGTATTCTTTATGTGCAAATCTCTCTCTCTCTCTCTCTCTCTCTCTCTCACTCTGAGCATGCAAATGTCTTTTTATAGAATAGAGACTTCCAAAAGATGTGAAAATAAATTTTCAAATAATCAAGGGCATAAATGTATATACAATTATTCATCTCTTCTTTATTAAACCAAAACGAGATTCCTAAAATCCTTTTACCTATTATCATTATTATTCCTTTTATTGTGGAATATCCTATATGGTACACGTAATGGGAAATTTCGCAAACAGGCTATGAAGTGTTTTACTGATTGTGCTAGGATTTTTGTCTTGAAATTTTATCATGCTTTATTTTCTAGAGTCCTTTGCCTTAGTGCCTTATGACCTTGTAAGAATGTGGATCTGCAGAATAAGTATTTTTCTTCTGTTCCCCCTCCCGGCGTAATTTTTCATCTTATATATTAACCTTTTTTGTATTGATCATTTAGGCTTGGTTTAGGGAACTCCCGACTGGAATTCTAGATTCTTTGTCGCCTGACCAGGTAATCCAATGCCAGACAGAAGAGGAATGTGCTGCACTTGTGAGACTTCTTCCCCCCACTGAAGCTGCACTGTTGGATTGGGCCATCAACTTGATGGCTGATGTTGTCCAACACGAAGCTCTGAACAAGATGAATGCACGCAATATTGCTATGGTTTTCGCGCCAAACATGACTCAGGTGTGGAATTTTGCATTATCATTGCAGACCAATAACATATCAACTAAGGACATAGCCCTATCTTAGCAGCATATAACTAATTTTATGGAAAACGGATGTTTGGAATGCACGTATATATTAATTATCCGTCCATGCCTATTAATTACTTATTTGAGTCTGGTTTTTGATAGTCATAAAGTAGTTATAATGCAAAGATAAGAGCAATGGTTGATTTTTGCGACTGATTTTGGTTGCAGATGGCGGATCCTTTAACTGCACTGATGTATGCCGTCCAAGTGATGAACTTTCTCAAGACACTCATCTTGAAAACGCTGAAAGATAGAAAAGATTCTGTAATAGATCCTTCTCCTGCTCGCCGTTTAGAGCCTCACGACGAGAATGGACACCAGAGTCCTTCCCTGACTTGCACCAAAGATACTTCCCAAGATGTTGAAGAATTGGAGCAAGTTTTTATTGCTGAAAAACCTAGTTTAGGATGTTCCCTTGAGTCTAACCAACACAACAATCCAACTGACGAAGAGGTTGAGAATTTCATGAGCTCCATTGAGAAACTAAATTGTAAAGGTGATGGTGGGTCTTGCGAGACTTCAGCTCCAGTTGACACATCAATCAACAGAGCGAACTGCATGACAGATGGAGTTAAAAGAAATGCTGGAAAGAGCAAGGTCGGTCAATCCAGTAGTCTGAATTTCAAAAAAGGGACAGGAAAGGTTAATGGTCAGCAACATGTAATACAGGCGTCGGGGCATGTTGAGAAAACTAAAGGAATTAGCAAACTGAGTCGCATGGATTTGAGGATGGAGTTGATTGAAGCGTGGCGCTAAGGATAAGGCAAAAAGCTCGACGAGGGGTTGAGCTTTTTAACTGACTCTATTATATTGTTGCAGTGTAAGTTTGATCAAATCTGTAATTGTGAATTTGCGAGGAAACTTTGTGAATTTCTGTTCATGTATTTTCTCCGGTTGCTTGAGTGGTTTTTGCTTTTTAACTTGTTCTGATTTCAGAGATATGGTACTCTCTTTAATATTCCACTAACATTGCATTTTGAAGTTTCATCGAAGTTCGATTCTTGTGTTTGTAAATTGTTTCCATATCTATCTTTTGTTGATCTTTTAGCTCTCTTTCTCTTGTCTATGAGGAAAGTGGCCTAACTTGTGTACCTTTCATATACTTTTGCCAAAATGCGTTAAAAATGTGTTTTGCAATTTCTTTTGAATAGTCTTACCAAGTGGCGGTTGGCATTTGAAAAGTGACAGATTATTGAATATATTAACACTCGTGCATCATAGTTGGTCAAATAGGAAAAAACAAAACAAAGTAAAGGAAGTCTGATTCTATTTCTTTTTCCAGTCTTGTGTTTGGTAGGAGAGAAGTGGAAGGAATGAGAAGGGTAAGGGTTAGTAGAATTTTGATTCACGGTTTTTTGGAAGGGAAGAAAAAAGGAAAGAAGGCATCAAGAGTGAGGTTCTAAATCTTTTCGAACACCTTAATTTTGATCTCTCATGAATTATGGAGACTATTGAAGGGATTTTGTACCAAATATCAAAGAGAAATGGTATTTTCTTCGTATCTCATTTTTTTCACTTAGGCGATCTTTTATTCTTTCCATTTTGTTAAAAGGTAAGGTCAGTAGTCTGGTAGGAAAGAGAGATATAAAGAAAATAATTTTCCTTTTGAAGGTCTTTTGGTCTAAATTTTTACTACAATAATATATTTTTAAACACTTTACAAATATATATATAAATATATATATATATAAATTTTCACTATAAATTTGAACACTTTACAAATATATATTAATATTATATAAATATATAATATATATATTTATAAAGTGTTCAAATATCTATTATTTTAGTGAAAATTTAGACAACAAGGCTATATTGGAATAAAAAAGTTTAAGAGGATAGCATTTAACTAAATAGATTTGCCAAATACCGTGATAATAATTTGGCTTTTATAAACCTCTGCCACGTAATAATAATGCCAAGCACTATGCCTATATTATTTGTCAATGTGACATACATCATGAGGCTGTTAAGGATAGGAAAGTGGCATTCACGATTGACTTGTATTGTAATGCAAGAATGTTCAAATCTTGGCCGGGCATGGATTAAAAACGACAGCAACCGACCACTGATTTTTGTCAATCGTGTATCTATCCGAATATTCTTGGTGTTATTTGGTTGCTGGCTGTGAAAAATTACAGCTATGGTCTATGAATATGGAAGACAAGTCATGGTCTATCATCTCTGCCTCAATTTTTTTTTTTTTTACTTTAGCTACATATATGAATAAACTTAAGTCATAAATCTACCTTCCTACTTGCTTGAGGCTGCCAAAGTTGATTGACAGACCTTGTAATTTCAAGCTTTCTATCAAGTGGACAAATTATTTGCTCCCAAGTTGTGAGGGGAAGAAGAATGTAGAGATGCCATGTGGTGTACATGAATAAATATATAAATAAATATATATATATATACATATTATATATGTGCGAGCGCGAGATACTGTTACCAATGAACCATTCGTCATTATGTGGTTTATATTCGTGTTGAAATTTGACGTACCAATAATCTCGAAAAGTTGTAATACTACTGTTTCTCATGTTGAAATTTAACTCAGGACTTCAATATAGATGTGAAATTGAGCCCGAAATGTGGTATAGTTTACAGCTTTAGTTTGAAACTCTTGTTAAATAAAAATATTAATAAATCATATTTACTCATTTGGGAAAAAAAAAAAAAAAAAAAACTCATGGACATTGCATGTATACTAACATTTGTTCGGTAGGTAAAGAAAAGGTTCACCTATCTCCACATCTTGGCATAAATGCTGCCTTTTAGCATCTTTAGGTCCAATTAACTCGGCCACAAAACGCGAATATGTGTAAAGAAATTATTCTTTTGTTCCACAATAGAAGCCAAGCCAAGTATGTGATACCCAAATACTAAAGGATATTAGTAAATAATTTATTTACACAAATAATTTATAAGATAAATCTATCATAAGTACTCTTCGTAAATAAAATTATTTACCATAGATATGAATTTAACTAAAATATTTTAAAATATGCTATTAAGAATTTTAAGTTGTGAAAATATATATATATATATTATTTACCTCTAGCTCTCAATTTATTGCAAGAATTAATGACAATGTTTTTTAAATTAAGAAGTTGATATCATAACCTACCAACCACTCAGGCTCTCTTTGGGAGGCATTTGAATAAAAAATATTTGGAATAGGAACATTTGAATATGATAAATTTTTAACAAAAGCATTTAAACTGTTATCTGAATTGATATTTGGATGTTAAAGTTCTGAATAGGACTTTATATAGAAACATTTAAATACATATTTGGAAGTAATTATTTGAAAAGACATAGAGTGAGTGAGCTAGGAAAATGATATCTGAAATGATTTTCAAATTTTCTTTTAAAATCACTGCAGAATATATATCAGAATGAAAGTAAATTTTGCAGGGAGGACTTTTTGTCATTCAAGAGCAAAAATCTAATTGACATTTGGATGCTCCGTTTCCATTGTTTCTAACAATTGCATATTTGGAATGATCTTTCAAATAAAATTGTCCAAATGCCCTAGTCAGAGGATTAGAATAAAATATATATGTATATTACATCACCGTCAGCAAAAAAAAAAAAAAATACATAACAGAAAAAAGAAGAAAACAAGAGGGAAAGAAAAATGAATGTGGAAGAATATATACGGGAGAGAAAAGATTTTATTTTTTCTTGATATTAATTGGTATTATAAGGATAAAATAATTTAAAATTACCTTTTGTTCTTTGGTGTTGCAATAAAAAATGGAGAGAAAAAAAATGTATTATTCATGTAATTGCTATTTTATCCATAATTTTTTTTTTCAAATAGGGATCTAAAAATTCAAATGCTATACCTTTTGATAAAATTAGGTATAAAATTACCGTTAAACTATACCTATAATTACTAAGTTCTTTTATCGTTTAAGGATTTTTATCAATATGTAATGATAGTACAGTATTTTTTTTATTAGTGTCACCTTTTTGCATAGTATTCCCTCCGGTTGAAGAGATTAAAAAAATTATGGGTCCCACAGGATTGTTAATCCTTTCTATACTCAATTCTCTTCAAAAATCACTCAAACTAAACATTATATATATATATATAGGCAAGGTTGTGATAGAGCCCAATTTGTTTGGAATACCGTAAGCGAGAGAGATATTTTTGATGTATTTCATTTATTTTGAATTAAATAATAAAATTATATTTAAAGGTTATTCATTATATTATTATATATTCTTATTTTATTTACATGTTAAAGTAAATATAAGCAAATATGGCTCATTGACTGCTTGTGTTAAACTATTAGAATGTTGCATATAATGGACTTTTATATGCAAGAAGATACGTTCTAAAGGAAGCAGTTTAAACTATGGTCCGTGGTCTATGGGGTTAGATCGAGCATCTAACTCATGTTAAGACTATTATGTTGTCTAAAGCTAATTGGAAGGGTGGCTTGTCTTGATTGTCTAGAGTTTTGACTTTCGAGTAAAGACATAAATACATTGTTTGGTGGTGACATATTGGACCCGAACCAAAGTGTAATTGATTTAAGTAGTTCGCTTAAGTGGATCATGTCACTTTTGAGGTTCATTATACAATAACCTTAATACTGAGTAGATAAATCACTTCATGTATATGACTTGTGTACTTTGATGTTCAAATGGCTAAAGCATTTCAAAGGTAGTAAGCTTATAAACTAGTTTGTTGGGTACATAACTTGTATACGATAAATGGTTGGTTTATAGATATTGAAGTTATAGCTTTAATAAGGAGTAAAGGGTATCCTCTTAAAGGTATTATACTAGATGTGAAAATGGACATGACCTTAGGTTGTCTACCGGATAGATAACTTCTTATTCAGATATAGTGAATAATTATTTTCTTATTCGATAGCATAATGAAACTTTAAGATAGCTTGATTAGTAGGTTGAATGGATTTTAACTTAAAGTTGATCATAGATACCATATGAGGGTTTTGCATATATGATAAAGTCATTGGACGATAGCTTTGTAGGAAAAAAAGATAAAATTTGCATAGCAGAATTATACAAATTTTTTAAGATCGTTAAATAACTCATGATATCATATATAATCAATCAACAACAATCAATTATACCTTCAGAGGAAATGCCTAGGAATCAGGAGGAAGTGACTGAAGGGCTTCAACCAACTAGCCTTTTCTACTATTATCTAATTCTCGGACGACAGAGTGTGTGGGCACCCAGATTTTCAATCGGTATACTAGCACAGCTTATCACCTTCCGACCACCCAAATCTCTTTAAGAACTTATTGCTACGATGATTTGTATAACAATAAGCCTGCTCACCTGAGAGTCTATGGTTTGAAGAGAATTGGAGTAGAAGGACCCTTATTTATAATCTTACATGTGTTGATCCCTTGAATTTTCGAATTAGATCAAGAGAAGATTTTTTCTCCCAATTCCTTCAAAATCCGAACTCTCCCTTAAGCCAAGATCATGATCAAATTCAGGCACACTAGGAAGATCTTGGATTCAAAATTCAAACAGGATTTTTACTTGAATTTTGTCTCCTCTGTTATCCATAAAACCGATTCCCTTTTAGGCCACATCTAGGGATAGATTCAACCACTCCAAAGCGAAGAAGAATTCAAAATTCAAATAGGATTGAAGCTTGAATTTTTATTTCATCCTTATCCACACAAAAATTGATTATACCTTGTGGCACAATCATGACTAGATTTGGCTGCCTTTTGTGCAAGAAGAGATTCAAAATTTAAGTAGGATTTAAACTTGAATTTCCTTCCTTCCTTATCCACAAAATCAGAATCTACCAAGGGTGAGATACCCTTCAAAAATTCAGTTACACCATATGAGGGAAGGATTCAAAATTCAAAAAAGATTGAAACATGAATTTTCCTTAATCCTTATCCACAAAACCGATTCGACCAAGCGTAGGATTCCCTTAAATAATTTGGCCATTTTTAGGAGGAACAGGATGATGAGGATGCACATAATTTGTATGTACATGGGCTGTATGGGCTGTTTGGGAGTGATCCAATGCATGTCTACCATGTGTCTCATTCAGAATTAAAGGCCACTTCATGATCAATTACTGGTGGGGATGTTTTTGTTTTAGAGCTATCTTATTGTTGTTTTCAATTTTTCTTTAAGTGTGTTAATGCGTAATAAGTCTGTTAATTAACTAATTTAGGAGCAGTTATACTTATTTTTAAGTGTGGTTATAATGACCATTTGTGACTGTTGGTTTGTGAAGAATTTGTATGGTCAGTCATTTATGAGTGAAGTAATTGCTGGGAAGGAGTTATGTTTTTGGGTTTTAAGGTTGTAATAAAGGGCTGAATTAGAACAGCCTTTAAAAAAACATTTTTCAGGAAGAAAAGAAAAAAAGAAGGACAGATTAGAGTTTAGTCAGCCCTATTTGAATTTCTTATCTCCTTGGTAGATTTTCATTGAGTGGTGAATTCTTTATTTCTATATCTTAAGGCGGTGAGTGCTTATCCTTGAGTGGTGAAACAATTTATCCTTTTCTGTTTTCAGCTTAAAACATCCAAATCTTTTCGAACTAGGATAACCATTCTGGTTCCAAAGGATCGGTGTCATTTTTGGTATCAGAGCCATGTTCAGAATAATGAGGGCATCACGTCGAAGACAATTAGTTGAAGAAGTTGAACAAATGGGTGATAAAGAACCACAAGATTAGGATCTTGAAGTGGCTAAATTGAAGAGGACCATTGAACAACTCCAACGGAGACTGCAACAAGTAGAAGAGAGACAACAACCACGAAGACGAGATCGTGAACATGATACTGACAAAGAAGACTTCTGTGATGTCCAGTGCTCTTAGTGGCCTAGACTATCACTTAAAAACTGTTACTTTAACTAATACTTATACTTTCTTGTAAATTATTAATACTTACTTAAAATCTATACCGTAATTTTAGGGGATTTTTTTTTTGATTACGTACGTATTTACTATTCATGTACGTGTATTATTTAACGGTTACTATTTAAAAATACTATTTAACGGCTATTATTTAAAAATAATATTTAACAGTTACTATTTAAAAATACTATTTAATAGTTACTATTCAAAATACTGTCTAACTGTCACTATTTAAAAATTACTGTTCAACTGTCACTATTAAAAAATACTATTTATCTCAAATTGTGCGGAAGAATACTCGCGGTGTATCCATAACCTCGCCTTACATCCGCCTCCGTTGCCGTCATTGCCCATTGTAGTTTAAGCCATAGGATGCTTATTTACAGCATGAACACACTCCGTGAGCGTTACGTCCAGTAAGTATAACATGTTAACCACACAACATGTTTAAACATAGTACATACTTAAAATCATATAAGCATGCAAGACGTCCACATATACCACATAGCATATCACGTACCATATCATCACTTAACATGTTATTGAATACAAAATATCACATATTTTATGCATAACAAACTACATCTTATACTGAATGCATCTTACTTGTGACTAGAAGCATAGTGAATTATAACTAATGCATACTATGAACAATGCATGGTACAGTTATATTTATTTATGCTTTAAAATTCTCTTTTCTTTCTCTTGTCTACTTAGGGCCCGTGTGTCAGTACCATGTGCGCGCAGACCATCGGTAATGCCCGTAGTCAAAAAGCCGAAGAGCCATCAATGGATGCCTAACTTTGCTTTAGCTTACTTTAACTTGAAAACCTTTTCAACTGAAAAGGTCGGTATGATACCCTTACTAAATTCCATCTTGTTTATCTGTTCTAGCCATCTATTTCTCTAAGCTATCCCTAATCCTACGGGGTAGGGACGTATGGTATTTAACTTGTTCTTTTATCAATCTACTTGATTGTGAAACTATATGCTCTTATACATGTTGTGCATCAACGTGTGCATGGTATAAATACTTAACATACTGTAAAAACATAATTTTAAATACATTTCATTTATGCTGTAGACGGAGTTGTACTTACCAAGTTACAAGCAACTCATACTCACGCCTCTATCAGCTTACAAGTTACCACCTATCATCAATAACGTTTCTCATTAATACTCTTGCTAAGTCACTGTTACTGTTAGTGACTAAAGCAGATAAATCGCTTGGTACCGATTGCCGTCGGTACTAACTCGCTCTCTATCTCGAGAGTTTGTTTCTCTATATATGGTTAATTAATTTATTCCCTCATAAATCAATTACTGCATTCTTAGGTCACTTTTGCTGTTAGTGACTATAACTTGCGTTTCTATGTGGTACCGAGGCCCATCGGTACCTTATTGGCCTACTATGGGGATTTGGTGTCTAATTTCTATCGTGTTTGATTAATTGTCTATTTAATAGATTAATCATCATTCCTTATCATTTCGTTCAAAACACGGTCCTTGACTGGTTGCTGACCAGTCAATTGACCGGTTACCTCGCGTGTCGTTAGCTAAGTAACCTCCCGGGTTACTATGCATAAATTTGGTGTAGCAACCGACCGGGTTACTTTGCCTGTTTGGGTGTGGTAGCCTATCGGGCTACTATTGCTTATTTGGTATGGTAGCCTACCAGGCTACTATGGCTTATGTGGTAGCCTATCGGGCTACTATGACTTGTTTGGTGTGGTAGCCTACCGGGCTACCCACACTGTTTTAGTTATTTTTGAAAAATCGTCTTGGTTGCCTTAGAAAATTCTTGGAAAATTATGTGCTTTGAACCCATCCCCTTATCACCCCGTTGGAAGGTGGGAGACGTTTTTATGAAAACCATTTTTATTTTTAAAGAGTTAAAATACATTTTGGGTGTTGCATTTTAAAGGTGGTTTTTGAACCACTTTCGAAAACTGTTTTGAAACTTGATGAAACGACTTTTTTTATAAATTTGACGAACGTAAAATTTTTCGTACTCGACGAGATGAACAATTTTCGTGTTCACCTCGAAGCTGAAATCTAACTCTAACAACTCCTAACCTTACCAAACCCGTGGCTATTGTGCCCTTTCTTTTTTTGTAACAATTCCAGTTTTATGTCATTTTAAAAATGGCTTTGTTTGAGGCCATAAACGGCCAAATTTTTAAAACATGGTTACGTCATCTTAAAGATTTCGACGTGTTCTACAACTTTCCAGTTGAGCTTGAAGTCCAGTTCGGAATCTAAGTGGTTCATTTTTAGCAAAACCCGAGACTAATTCTGGGTTTAGATTTTTAGTCCCAGTTTTGGGCACTGAATGAAAACCACTCGAAAAACCTATCGTAGCGTCGTTTTTGGCCAAAGGCTATTTGACACAAAAACGACCATATCAAAATTTTCTTAAAACTTTATATTTACCAAATCCCAAATTCGAAACCTAAGGGGGTCAAATGGCCAAAATCTGTGGCTTTTTTCTGGGGACAGATTGTGTCCAGCCATTCAAAAATAAATGTTCATGCTCACACGTGTATACATCCAATCGTAAAAACGTAAACACAACCACACAACCACAAACTTAAAAATGGAAATCTATGGGCTCAAAATAAACTTATTACAACCCATATGCATAAACAAATACATATACATTTCTTGATCAAAAACTTAAAAACAACTAACCACAAAAGGGAGGGTTTCAGTTTTACCTCTTGTGCTATGGTCTAAGCACAAATTTGAACTATGGCGTGAGTGACCAAATGGCCGTAGGGAAACTAAGGAGATTGGGGTCAGTTTTGCTAGCAAAGATACCAAAATAATTTTTCTTAATATCAACTCAAAACAATATCTAAAACCACAAGAATTGGATTCTAAACCTTACCCTTGATCACCTTGAAATGGCTTGGAAATGAAATCACCTAACACAAGCTTGAAGGGGTTGATTTTTGGTGAGTATTTGATTTGGTTTTTTGGCTTGAAAATGGTGAGTTTAGGGGCTAGGGGTGGCTGCAACAAGGGAAAAGGAAGAGAGAATGAAGTGTGTTTTGGGGTGCCAAATGAAGAAAGCAAAACCTTTGTGTCATGTGTGCCTTTTATAGGCAAACTCAACCCAACTTAACTTAACTTAAACCTAATTAATTGTCCACATTTTTAGCCTAATCAAGAGACAAAAACCTGCCCATTTTCAGCTCACAACAGCTAAGGGCTACAGCCATTTAAGGAGGGAGGAATAAAAAATGTTGTGTTGACCATGTGCTTGAATATTTGGATTATTAAATCAAAAGTGTGTCATAACTTTTGATTATTTTAATCTCACTTTTTAGGGCTATTTTGTAGCTAAAATGCAGCTATTTTTCAACTGGGAATACATGGATTTTGAGGTCAAAAATTCATCTATATTTGCCTCTTGTTGCAGTCTAATTTTCTACTGCGGTGTTCGATCCTTTTTCGGCAGTATTCTAATTTTCACTCGAAAATCGGGTTTTCTGAATCTGATTTTGACACTGTCAATTCTTGGTCATTTTATACTGTCTAAGAGCCCATTTTGTACCAGTTTACTATTTATTTTTTATACTGTGGTTGTGTCTACACTGTGTTGTCCTTTCGCATGCAAAACGAGGCGTTCCCGGGTGAAATTCCAAACATATTCTCTCTTGACTAATTTGGATGTGCTGATTCCAATTTTATAAGTCTTATGCCCGTCCGACGTCATTTGGACCAGTTTTCAGGATTTGTGTGACCCTGTCTCAAGAAACGTGTCAGGTGCCCGATTGACTAATTTGGGCGTTTTGAGTCTAAATATATCAGTTTCAAGGCAAGAAAAGGTCGTCTTGACCCTCATCCCGATACTGTGTATCTCCCAAACAAAATTTCTTGTTTTATGCCCAATTGACTAGATTGAGCCTACTAACTATCAATATATCAGTTTTATGTCAAATTAAGGTTGTTTTGGCGAGTAATTTGCCACTGTATTTTTCACTATTCACTATTTACTATTCATTACTTTCTGTTCTAACTGACTAGTCTGAGCATTCTGACTCCGATTTTGTCAGTTTCTGGGTGAGAAGAGGTCATCTGGACCACTTTCTCAATACTGTACCCCTACTAGGGTTTCTATTGCTGTTGTGCTCAGATGTTCAGTCCGAACATTCTGGTGATCTGTTCACCAGCCTTATGTCAGGAAATGGTCGTCTGGACTGGTTTCCTGATACTACGCATTCTTATACATTTATACATATAGTAGGGTGGCCCGGGTTCTTTGTCAGTCGCCCCTTTCACTGCATGAATAATACTTAAACAGTATTGTACTTGTTTAGTCTATTCAATTGGAGATTATACTGTATTTTTCAACTTAATTACTCGTCATGTAGTAATTAGGTTTCATGCATTTTCGAGAGTCCTTGTAGCGGCTCTCTGCTCATTACACGGTCTTCTACACGGGTTCTTACACGGCGTGTACACAATAACACGGGCTTGTATTGTCTGGACACGGACGTGTACCAGTTGAGCTTACTCAACACGGCCATGTCCTGAAAACATGTTCATTTACCCGAGCGGTACACGACCACTTATACGGCCGTGTACCTGACCATGTTACACTAATTTGCATAAAAGGCATCAAATTATTCCTCAATTTCTTATTATATGAAAATCAAGTTACAGGAATGGGACGGTTCTTACAACTTCAATCCTTTTCACAAAGAGGATTCAAGCGATGAAGATAGGAGATATCGGAGGAGAAACCAGCACCATCAACATGACAACATAGTGAAGATTGAGGTTCCAGAATATCATGGGTGTGTACAAGGTGATTCTTTCCTTGATTGGCTTTACACAGTAGAAAGAATTTTTGAGTATAATGATTTTGCTGAAGACAAGAAAGTTAAACTGGTGGCTATCAAGTTAAAGGGATACACATATCTTTGGTGGGAGAATCTCAAATGAGAACAGAACCATGAAGGCCGGAGGCCCATTCACACATGGGAAAAGATGGAGCGAGAACTAAAGAGAAGATTCATTTCGGACAATTACAAACAAGACAACTACTTGAAGTTTCACAGCTTCAAGTAATTTGATTTGTCCACAGATGATTACACCAGGGATTTTGAATATCTTATGCTTAAGTGCGATGTGGTGGAACTGGAAGAGCAAACCATTGCACATTATCTTGGAGGGCTTAAGAAGGAGATTGCTGAGGTGATCAAATTGCAGCCATATTGGACTTTCAATGATGTCCACAAATTGGCTTTGAATGTGGAACTACAAGGGAGGGACATGCGAAAGAATCCGGCTATGAGTACAGGAAGCACTATGTGGCAGCCCGCCTCTCGTAGAGATCATACAATACTATTACAGTTAAGCTTTATTGCTAACTGCGATAGATTGTACTCTCATGGGTCGCCGGCTAATCTTTCTCTCTTAGTAAATCATGACGTTTTTGGGAAATTTTTTTTTTCTTTAAACATCATGTAAAACATTTCCCACTATTTACTTTGTTGGCAAGTACAAAGTAATTTACATATTACAGTACTTTCGTAAAATATATAATATTACAAAAGACTGTTTCCTTTTTTCCTTCCCTTTTTATCGCTCAGCGGAAAGACTGTGGCAGGACCATATCCCTCGCCCAGTTATCCGATTTGACACGCGTCATCCCGTCCGCATCCAGTCAAACAAGCTACTGAGCTGGTCGCTTACCTGCAACATTAGCAAAAATGGTGAGCTACAGGCTCAATAAGTTCAAACATGCAAGAAATAATATTTCTATGAATAATACTATTCATCATGAATAGTATCTTTGACCACTATTCGTACGTAAATAGTAACTTTGACCACTATTCATATATGAATAGTAAGGTTGACCACAACACAGTGTCACAACAGTACATCTACCGCGATGTTAGTACTCTCACTAAATTGTCTTATGCTCAATTATGGCATAGTTTCAGTTTTAGGTAATTATCTTTGCTTATGTTCTGGTTTTGAGCTCAGGTTGGCAGTACCATTTAAGTGCGCATGACTGGGAGCGGTACATTAGTGCTGACCTCCACAGTCTTAATCTCATAGCCCTGAAGGCAAAATTATACATGACTGGGAGCGGTACATCAGTGCTAACCTCCACAGCCTTAATCTCATAGCCCCGAAGGCAAAAGTACCTCCCTGTACGGAAGGCTGATACGCCAGAAAGTGGTTTCATTACCGACTTTTTAACATTCTAACCCGGTGACTTCACATTGTCCCGTGGTTAGGAATGGTTCACATTTTAATTTTAGGGGAGTGAGTTTCATTAACCTCGCTCTAGTACCCGAAACACAATTAACAATGTGTCCATTCTCAAAAGTGCCCGTAGCACATTACGTCTCTCTCTCTACTCTATAATAGTGCCCGTAGCACATATGTACCTAACTTATAGTTAGTACATCAAAGTTAGCAACAATAATGCTATATGTTGCAGACAGGTAGATGTCTGAACTTACCTTATCAGTCTCTTCCCTTTTTCTCTCTTGGATCTTTGATCGCCCTCCTTGTAGGTTGATTTTCGGATCCTACAGACAAAACCTTGTCTGTTAATTTTTATTTCCATTTATATCTTTTATTTTTCATTTAAAAGCTTAAATAAAACCTATTTATAACTTTTTAGGCTTTATTTATCATTTTCCCTATTTTTCTCAACTTTTATAAAATTACGATTTTACCCCTGTATTTTGGTAAAATTACGATTTTGCCCCAATATTTTGGAAAAATTACGATTTTTCCCCTGACGGAAATTTTCCCGATCCAGACTGCATTTTCGGCTCTCAGGAACTTTTCTGACTATTTTCTAATCATTACCGGGTTCATTTCTATTTTATTTTCACTTTTCACTTTCCCGACCCTCGGGAAGTACTATTCCGACCCTTACGTCGGTTTAGTGATTTTCTATCGTTTCGGAGTCTCAAATGGACGTTTCACTAGTATTTAAAACGTTCATTTAGACATTCCCGATCTAGGTCTTCGAGGTTCGGATTTTTCCGTTCCCGACTCGGACTTTTATTTCGTTTCCAAAAACGCCCCCCCCCTCGGGGTCGGTTTTTCAGTTTCACTCGCGTTTTACATTTTTAGGGGACGAGTTACTATTCACGAACCACCCCTTAGGTTTTCCTTGTTCAATTTTCTGTTAGGGACTCAGGTTTCCGACCTGACCCCAAACTTTTATTTTTATTTCCATTTTACCCCAAATGCTGTTTTCAAAATTTCGGCAGCATTTCGGCGTAATTTTAAGGCTACCGGCGTTAGGTACGTCTCGAACCATATGTACCTGTCACGTACTATACCACAAGCCTATTTTATGTAAAAGTTTTCCAAACTTTTACATAAAAGCTCACAAAATTCCAATTTGCATTTTAACCCACATTACACAAAAATTTTTCATTTTCATCCTTAGTTTTTTTTTTTGCCACGGTTTTGACAATCAAAACCTAACCAAAACTTCTCAAATTTTCACCAAATCTTAGGCTATTAAAATGTCATTTTCTAACACATTTTCAAGCCCATTTTCATTGCATTTTTCAACAATTTTCCTAGGGTTTTTAATCACCAATAACCCACGGCCACACCAATAAAACATACCCCAATTTTTTTCTTTTCTTGCTTTCATTCCCAATTTCATCGTTTGCATTATAAAATGCATGATTTCAATTATTCAAATATCAAATAAACCATGTAAAATTTTCTTCCAAGCCCTAAGTAACCCACGGCCACTTAGGTAAGTTCACACCAAAAATTTTTTTCCAAGCTTTTCATAATGCAAATCATGCTTTATTCTTAACAAAATATGAATTGAAAGCATGTTAGCACTTAAACCACAAAAATTTCTCATTGATCACCCATGGTAACCCACGGTTTTACCCTTGGAAAACCAACAAAATTTTGGTTTTTCTTTAAACCAATTACATGGTTTTCTTCCTAATTACACCCTTAACAAAACCCAAGCATCAAATCAATGGAAACAACCAAAAATTTTTCCATCTTTTTTCACTATTCATCACACGGTTTTCTTGAAAAAAAACCAAGAAAAAGTTCAATCCAAGGGGAGTTACCTTGTTCACTTGCTTCCTTTGTCTTCAAGGAATGCTTTGACACCAATTTTGTGAAAGAAAATTGAGGAAATTACTTGTTCTCTCTTGGTGGCTCACGGTACACTTAGAACAAAAAAATTTCTCTTTGGTTTTTTGCTTCAAAATGGTCTCGGCCATTTGTTCCCAAAGTTGCCGACTTATGCATGAAATAAGCCAATTAATTTGGCTACCAACCAATCACATTTCACCACCTTTCAACACTAATTCTTTCCAACATTTTCAAAAATTTAAAATGGTGAATTTTGGCCAAATCTTGGCCTTTAGATCAAAAAGACACTAAATCATGGCCATTAATGCTACCAACCACCATTTTCTTCCCATTTATTAAAGGGATTTATGATGTCATAAATGCTAAAGCAAAAGTTGACTTTGACTTTCACTATTCACATTAATTCGACTACTTTTTGACCGATACCGGTTCGAGCCGAAATTTTCCTGAAATCGTCCCGGTGTGTTCCTGAGGTCTCCTTTGCAGTCGGATCAATTTAAACTGCTTCCGTTTAATCAAAATTAATCCCGGAAGTTTTCCGTCTTTTATTGTCCCGGTTAGGGTTTTCAATGCCGGTTTTGGCACCGTTTTGCCCGTTTCAACTTAGTGAATTTTTCCAACACTGAATTTTTACTCGTCAGTATTGTGAGAACATTTTAATATATTCTGAACAATATAAATACATTTATTTCACTCTTTAAATAGTATAAATTGTTATATACATACATTTGTACATTTTCATCCGAGAATTGCCTAAATTTCCCGGTTGTCACACACTAGTTATGGAAATAAGGGCAACCCGGGTACGTCCTCTTCAAAACTAATCTTTAACAAGGGCCCTGCCACCACCAAACTAGAGATGAAGAATGACAAACCAACCAACAGTCCAATGCTTCAAAGAAATGTTTCAAATATAAAGGATATGGACATATTGCTTCAGAGTGTCCAAATCGAAGGGTCATCACCATTGTAGAAAATGAAGATGTGGAGGAAGAGGAAGAGGAGTTGGAAAAGGAAGAAATAGAGGAACATGTGGAACATGCTGATGAAGGTGAAATTTTGGTCATTCGAAGACTTTTGAATTCCAATCATGTTAATGAAGATCACTAGTTGAGAGAAAACATCTTTCAAACACGGTGCACTTCTTTTATACGTGTGTGCAATGTGATAATTGATAGAGGTAGTTGCATGATTGTCATTTCAGAGCAGATGGTGCACAAGCTTGGATTGCAAGCCGAGCCTCATCCTCAACCATACAAGATCCAATGGTTCCAGAAGGGAAATGGTTTGAAGGTTTCTAAGAGGAGTTTGGTTTCATTTTCGATAGGAAAAGTCTATAAAGATGAAGTATGGTGTGATGTTGTTCCTATGGATGCATGTCACCTCTTGTTGGGACATCTGTGGCAATATGATCGGAAAGTGGTGCACGATGGGTTTAAAAATACTCATTCGTTTATGAAAGATAGAGTTCAGATTATTTTGGCCCCCCCATGAAACCTAATGGAGACAAGAAACCTGCTAATTTTGAGGGACAAGTATTCTTAATAGGTTCATAAGTTGAGCATGTTCTTTCAAAGAATGAAGATGTTTTTATTCTTCTTGCAAAAGAAGGATTTGAGAATTCAAGAGAGCTTCCTAAATCGGTTTAACCACTTCTAAAGGAGTTTGAAAATCTTATCCTGGAGGAAATTCTGAGTGGGCTGCCCCCCTTGAAAGGAATACAACACCGGATTGATTTTATTTCGAGCTCGTCACTTCCAAACAAGGCTGCCTATAGACTTAACCCGAGTCAACAAGCTAAATTGCAAAAGAAAGTGAAGGAGTTGCTTTCCAAAGTATTGATTTGGGAGAGTATAAGTCCTTGTGCGGTAGCAACCTTGTTTATTCCAAAAAAAGATGGAAGTTGGAAAATGTGTATCGATAGCCAAGCAATCAACAAGATTACAATCAAATATCAATTTCCCATTCCGAGACTCGACGATTTACTTGATCAAATCCATGGATCCGTTGTCTTTTCAAAGATAGATTTACGTAGTGGATATCACCAAATTCAGATGCTACCGAGAGACGAGTGGAAGGCGACCTTCAAAACAGGAAGAGGTTTATATGAATGGTTGGTCATGCCATTTGGTTTGTCCAATGCTCCTAGCACTTTTATGTGACTCATGATGCATGTGTTCAAACCATTCATGGGTAAATTTATGGTGGTCTATTTTGATGATATTCTTGTCTATAGTCAAAGTTTACAAGAGCATTTGGTGCATCTACGGAACGTGTTTGAGACTTTGAGGGTTGAAAGTCTTTTTGTCAATTTGAAGAAGTGTCAATTCATGGTAGAAAGCATAATCTTCCTTGGGTATGTTATATCCAAAGATGGAATAAAGGTTGATGAGAGCAAGGTGGACGTTATTGTTACTTGGCCGGTTCCAAAAATGCTCTTTGATATTCGAAGCTTTCATGGGATGATTTCCTTTTACAGGAGATTTATTAAGAATTTCAGCACTTTGGTTGCTCCATTAACCAAGTGCATGAAGGGTGGAACTTTTAAGTGGAATGCGGAGGCTCAAAAGAGTTTTGAATTTATTAAAAAGAAGATGATGGAAGCACCAATTCTTGCACTACCAGATTTTTCAATGATTTTGAGGTGGAGTGTGATGCTTCAAGCATGGGAATAGAGGCTATTTTGAGTCAAGGAGGCAAGCCAATTGTTTTTTTCAGTGAAAAGTTGAATGAAGTGAGATGGAAGTACTCGACATATGATAAGGAGTTTTATGCAATCATTTAGGCATTAGAGCATTGGAGCCATTATGTTTTACCTAACGAGTTTGTTCTTTTTTCAGATCATGAAGCTATTAAGTATTTGAATGCTCAACACAGGCTCAATTCATGCCATGCAAAGTGGGTGGAATATCTCCAATCCTTTAATTTTGTCATCAAACATAAGTCAGGCAAAGCTAATCAAGTGGCTGATGCGTTGAGTAAGCGCCATTCGCTGTTGAACATGATGCATACTAAGGTGCCTGGATTTGACGTTGTGAAGAGTATATACAAGGATGACGCTGATTTTGGTAGAATTTGGAAGTATTGTTCAAAGGGGTCTTACAAACAATTTTTGGCCCAGGATGGGTTCTTGTATAAGGGTACATAGCTTGGTGTTCCACATGGATCATTGAGGGAAGCCATAATTTGAGAAGCTCATAGTGGAGGATTGGTTGGTCACTTTGGCTGAGACAAGACCATAGAACTTGTGCAAGACAATTTCTTTTGGCCATGGCTTACTAAGGATGTGGGGTGAATTGTAGATCAATGTACGACTTGTCATAAAGCCAAGACTCAATGTAGTAATGCTGGATTATACACACCTCTACCTATTCCAACTACACCATGGGAGGATGTGACCATGGATTTTGTCCTTGGTCTACCTATGACTCAAAAGGGTAAAGATTCAATCATGGTGGTTGTAGACCATTTTTAAAAAATGGCTCATTTTATGCCATGCAACAAGAGAGCCGATGCAACTCACATTGTTGACCTCTATTTTTAAGAAATTATGAAGCTACATGGCATTCCAAAGACAATAACTTCAGATCGAGATACTAAATTCTTGAGTCATTTTTGGAAGACCTTGTAGAGGAAATTGGGAGCAAGGCTTCAATACAGCACTTCCCATCATCCTCAAACGGATGGACAAACTGAGGTCATTAATTGATCTTTGGGAGTTTTATTGAGAAGTCTCATCAAGAAGAACATCCGGTCGTGGGATTTGTCTCTTCCTCAAGCTAAATTTGCTTATAACAGATCCACTAGTCAAATAACAGGGTGTAGTCCTTTCAAGATTGTTTATGGTAAGAATCCAATCATACCTTTGGATCTTGTGCTACTTAAAACTGAAACAACTTTTAGTGGA
The DNA here is from genome assembly GCA_035233585.1 of Antiaris toxicaria. NCBI lineage: Eukaryota > Viridiplantae > Streptophyta > Magnoliopsida > Rosales > Moraceae > Antiaris > Antiaris toxicaria. The sequence continues at coordinate 52,919,334 of CP141153.1, forward strand.
GTAGCTAAAGAAAGAGCAAAGTACATCAAGAAGTTGCATGAACAAGTTCAAGAAAAGATTGCCAAACAAAATGAGAAGTATGCATAGCAAGCAAATAAGCATAGGAGGAAGGTCACTTTTCAAGTTGGGGATAAAGTGTGGATTCATATAAGAAAAGAACAATTTTTGAATAGGAGGTTTCCAAGACTCTAAGCAAGAGCGGATGGACCTTTTGCAATTGTTGACAAGATCAATGATAATGCCTACAAAGTAGAGCTCCCTGGCAATTATGGTGTGTCGCTACGTTCAACGTGGCTGATCTTTCTCCATTTGTTGAAGACGAGCCTTTGGACTCGAGGTTAAGTCCTCTCTAACCCAGGGAGAATGATGAGGATGGACATAATTTGTATGTGCATGGGGTATTTAGGAGTGATCCAATGCATGTGTACCATGTGTCTTATTCAGAATTGAAGGCCACTTCATAATCAACTGCTAGTGGGGACATTTTTCTTTTAGAGCTATCTTATTTTTATTTTCAGAGTTTCTTTAAGTGTGTTAATGTGTAATAAGTTTGTTAATTAGCTAATTTAGGAGCAGTTATGCTTGTTTTTAAGTGTGATTATAATGGCCATTTGTGGCTGTTGGTTTATGAAGAATTTGTGTGGTTTGTAACCTCAGTCACTTATGAGTGAAGTAATGGCCGGGAAGGAGTTATGTTTTTGGGTTTTGAGATTGTAATAAGGGGTTAAATTAGAACAGCCTTTTAAAAAAATGTTTTTCAGGAAGAAAAGAAAAGAAGAGGATAGATCAGAGTTTAGTCAGCCCTATTTTGAATTTCTTATCTCTTTGGTGGATTTACATTGAGTGGTGAATTCTTTGTTTTTGTATCTTAAGGTGGTGAGTGCTTATCCTTGAGTGGTGACACAATTTATCCTTTTCTATTTTCAGCTTAAAACATCTAATGTGGCAGCCCGCCCTTCATGGAGGCTAACAGTACTAGCATAGCAGAGCTTTAGAGTCCACTATGATAGACTGTCACCTAAATGGGTCGCCGGTAACTTACTTGTAACTTGTACTTGTTATTTACCATTCGTATTTTAAACTTAAGATTTTATCATGGAAACTGGGGATTTTTTTTTAAACAATCTTGAAACCGTAAAGTTGTAAAATATCATAAAACATCTACTGAAATTCATACCATACTTTGTTGTACTTAATTTACATCATGTTACAACATTTCAAAATAGGTTTCAAAATCGCTCAGCGGAAACCATCAGCAGGACCATTCCCCTTGCCCAACCCTGACGGCAGATGCAGATCCTGCTCCCTGTCCATCCACTAGCTACTGGTGTATAGGCTTCTTGCCTGCAATATGAATAAACTTGTGAGCGATAAGCTAAGTAAGTTCAAACATAAAACTAAAAATCATAAAAAATACTATTTATATGAATAGTAACTTTGACTTTTGACCATAAATAGTAAAGTTGACTTTGATTGATACTATTCATGTTGACTTTGACCGAAGATGCTACACATAAAGTTAGTACATATTATACTCAATCATGGTATGTGATACCCGAGAAATCTATATTCTCGGGAATATTTTGTACAAATATGTAAATAAATGTACAATTACAGTGATACAGATTTCAGAATAAAGAGCAGAGGAAAATTTTGATTAATCAAGTTTTTAATCAAAATTTGAAAATGAATTAATGAATATAGTTTAAAAGCTAAGCATTAATTCAATTATGATGTTTTAAAATTTGATAGAAAAGTATGTGGAAAATACATATTAAGAGATCAATGGCACACAAGTGAGCCACATTGATCAATGGGCAAAAGACTAGCCAAACAAGCCCTTACAACATAAAAAAAAAAAATAAAAGAAAGTAAGGGAGAGTGTGAGTGGCACGTGAGCATGAGATAGAGAGGGAATTAATTCCCTTAGCTACAAATGCCGCCGGCAGAAAGAGAAAAGAAAGAAAGGAAAGAAAGAGAGAAAGTGGCCGAGAAAGAGGAAAAGAAGAAGAAGAAATCCATTGAAGTTTGGATTTCTAGTTCAAGCAGCAGGTAGATCAAGATTCAGTCAAAGACCAGCAGCAAGAAAAGCTCACGATCAAAGCAAGGTAAACCCTAGTTCTCACGATTTTCTTTGGGGAAAAATCTGGGGTTTTGAGAGAAAACAGAGAATGCGAGTGAATCACGTTTAGGTTTTCGTTTAAAATTGAAATGTAATTCAAGTCTAGATATTTGCAAACACGAATCCATGAACAAATGGTTTAGAAAATCGAGTTTAGTGAATATTCTTCACAAAAATACAGAGTTTTCAAAAGTTAAGTCGAGAGAGATTCATAAGCAAAATGTGGAATTTTTGCTTATGAAATCATGGATTTATGATAGTAGGAATGTAGTAGATACCTTGAAACGGTCTTATGAAGATCGATTTCAAGTGTAGGAAGTAGAACAAAGGCCATAAAAGCCTTAGAAAATCAGAGCAGAGCAGTTCAGACCCAGAATCTTGATTCTGGTATGAACACAGGCGTGTACACGGGCGTGTACAAGGGCGTGTTCAGAACACGGCCCCGAACATGCCCATACGCACGACCGTGTTGCAAGAAAAATCAGACCCGAGAGGTACACGGCCTAGAACACGGCCATGTATCAGACCATGTCAAGAGGCACACGGTCAAAGAGAGGCGTGTAAGTAGCCGTGTAAGAGCACAGAGGAGTACACGGCCAGTAACACGGCCGTGTACCCACCCGTGTAAGCATACACGGGCATGTTCCAGAAAGTACACGGCCAGGCTTAAAAATCCAGAGGGGTACATGGGCACGAACATGGCCGTGTAGGAGGGCGTGTTCGAGGCCAGAGAGTAAAAAAAAAAAAAAAAAAAAAAGAGTCTGGAAAGGAAAATTTTCATGTTTTGCCATATTTCCAGTATAAGCTAAATATGATAAATAATCAGTGATTTTGCCATTTATAGGAGTCCAAGCCAGAGACCCCAAATCAGCAGTCCCAGAGCAGCAGCAGCTTACGCTAGAGGACTTTCTGTAAGTTCAAGCATTGTCCTGACTGTAATGTGGACAAGCTTGCTTTATTACAATGTTATGTATGTTGTATGACGTGTTGTTAGACATTGATTGTCTGCATCACGATGTTATGTCAGTTTATCTCAGTCACAGCAGAGGTCAGTTCATATCAGTTCATGTCATGCATATAGAGTTGCATGTCCCAGTACACAGACCAGACAGTAACAGAATAAGAAAACAGTTAGGTGCACAAGGCACCTAAGTGTGTTAATTAATTCACACCCCAGTAAATAGATTAACAGGTTCCGACTGTGGGGGCAAGCAGTATGCTGCCCAGTTGGAACACCAGCAAGATGGTAATTAACCAGTTATTGGCGTATCGGCCTCTCAAACCACGGGGAGGTTATTATGTTTAGCATCAGTTAAGACTGAGGAGGTCAGCACTAAAGTACCGCTCCCGGTTGCGCTAACATGTCGGTACGTCCAATCAGGGGCCCAAAACCAGAACTAAAATAACAGATTAATGTTCTAAGACTAAACCTTTAGTCAATACAGCAGGTATATAGAGTTCAGTCAGCATGAGCACAGCAGTACAGCATAAGTACAGCAATACAGTAGTACAGCAGTACAGCATGAGTACAGCAGTATAGCATGAGCACAGTAGTACAGCATGAGCACAGCAGTATAGCATGTTAGTTACATGTTTTTATGTTTGAACTTACTGAGCCCATAGCTCATTAGTTTGTTCACATGTTGCAGGTAAGAGACCTGTTCACCAGTAGTATCGGTGGACGATGAACAGGGTAGATGCATGCCGGAGAGGATTGGGCGAGGGATATTGGTCACCATTTGATCTTCCGCTGCATATATATATAGATTTTGAATGTAAATTTCAAAGAGACAAGTTTTCGAGCCAGGAGTATGTGATAGGGGAATCATGATCAGTTGTTAGCATGATTTCTTTATCACATTCTCAAACAGTTTATGTATTTAAAGAAAGAAAAAAAAATTTATTCCGCAAAAATTAGCAGTCAGTTACAGTTCAGCATGATTGCCGGCGACTCTAGAGGCCTGCAGACTATTGCGGTTGACTACAGAGTTGGCTGTAGTAGCACTGTAGAGCCTCTACAGTAGGGCGGGCCACCACATGGTAAATCTTAAGTCTTAGGTCTTATCTTGCATTAAATTTTGGTATTGGGCCCCATGATTGGTCATACCGTAGTGCGCGCATGACTGAGATGGACTCTGGGGAGTGACCCACTGGCCAATCCTCTATAGTCTACATGAACTTGATATAATATAACATAACATGAGGAACCTCCACCTGTGTGGGAGGCCGGTACACCAATATTGGTTTCTTTACTGACTTTCATGTGATTCCTAACCGGTGGCATTAATGATGCCTCCTGGGTCTAGAACACTCTTACGTTACGTTCTTTATTTGTGGTTATTCTATTTCCCATGTTAATGTGCATATAGCACCTTGATACTTATTTACATGTCATACATAACATATAAACATATTAAGTAAATTCATATTGCAAACAAATAAATGTCTGAACTTACAAATATTTTGCTAGCGTTTCCTTGCCAGGATCAACCGGCGTCATTTTTATCGCCTTTTTATTGATTCCCTATCACCGAAATAAATCACGGTTATTTCTACTATTCATTTCATATTTAAAATATCATGAAAATATAAAATTTCTGATTCCAGATCCCCAATTATACATTTAAGGGTTTATTTTTCAATTTTTCGTTAAAGCCTAATCGTTTTTAACGAGATTTCAACCCGTTCTTTCTCATTTTTAAGCTCGATTTAAATCTCAACTTCCACATTGTTTCATTCCATAACACATCATGCTAAAATGACATTTTTACCCTTAACCTATACACGGTTTTTCTTAGGAAAATCCTAAACAAAACTTTTGTTTCAAAACTTCATTTTTCCACATTAACACATATCTATTACAACACCAAAACCTAGTATAACTCATCAAATTTTCATGCATTATCCCCTTGGAAAGCCATGGATTTTCAATTGAAAATTCAAGCACAAACTTTTATTTTTCTCATTTCATTCCTCTACTTGATACCTCTACATGTTAACACCATTTTCACAATCTAAATTCATCAACAAAATTTCCCATTTCACCTATTGAATGCCACGTATTTAACATGAGAAATAAGCACAATAATTAATGTTTTTCAATTCCATTTCATCCATTTCTTTCATTTCATTTCCACATACTTTTCAACACCAAAAACCTGTTAGGAAATGCCCTAAGCATTAGAGACATTTTGATGTATTTATTTTGAACTGGATAATAAAATTATATATAGAGGTTATTCATTATATTGCTATCTATCCTCATTTTATTTACATGTTAAAATAAATGTAAGCAAATATGGCTCCCTGACTGCTTGTGTTAAAACTATTAGAACGTCGCATGCAATGGACTTTTGTATGCGAGAAGACAATGTTCTAAAGTAAGCAGTCTAAACTATGGTCTGTAGTCTATGGGGTTAGACCGAGCATCTAACTCATGTTAAGACTATTATGTTGTCAAAAGCCTTGGAGGGGACGGTTTGTCTTGACTGTCTGGAGCATAGACTCCCAAGTAGAGACATAGATATGTTGCTCGGTCGTGACATATTAGACTAGGACTAAAGCATGATTGATCTACGAAGTCCGCTTTGAGTGGATCGATCTGCTTTTGACGTTCATTGTGTAGTAACCTTAATCCTGAGTAGATGAACAGCTTCATGTATATGACTTGTGTACTTTGATGTTCCAATGGCTAAAGCGTCTCAGAGGTAGTAAGCTTATAGACCGGTTCGTTGGGTGCATGACTTGTATACGATGAAGGGTTCATTTACAGATATCGGAATCATAGCTCTAATAAGGAGTTAAGGGTATCCTTTTAAAGGCATTATACTAGATGTGAAAATGGACAAGGCCTTGGGTCGTCTGCTGGGCTGATGGCTTCTTATTTACATATGATGAATAATCATTTTCTTTATTCGGTAGTATAATGGAACTTTAAGATAGCCTGATCAGTAGGATTAAACAGACTTTGAACTAAGGCTGATCATGGATATCATATGAGGGTTTTGCATACATGACAAGGTCATTGGACGATAGCTTGTCACAGGCTTACGTAATACGATATATAATTGGGAGTTTAGTTTCAGGTTTATAGTGGTGTGACTCTGAAATTAGTGATCATATGATTGAGTTGTTTGGTAAAGAATGATGATCATATGGATTCGTGGGAGCCCGGTTATATATGTCCAATTGGTCCCTCTACTAGCTCCACATAATTCCTTAACATTTGGAAATTGATTTGTGTATGCTATTGGCTAGTTGATTATGCATGGATGGTGTTGACATAGGATTAGGATGGTAGACAAGATTCTCTCCGGTTGGATTTAGAATTTGTTTTGGATAATAGAGTACATAATTATTCGAACTCCAAATAAAGTTGCCATGATTTTATTTGAGATTGGATTGGAGTTGTAGAAAATTATCCATGAGAACAAGAATTTGAAATACAACTGTTTTGTAGATTTTGAAATTTGAAGTTTGAAATTTGAAATTTGAAATTTGAATTTGAATTTCAAATTTGAAATTTGAAATTTGAAATTTGAAATTTGAATTTTAAATTTGATATTTAAACTTTGAATCACAGTCCAAGTAGAATTCGAATTTCTTGTGGTAAATCCACAAGGAATGAAATTCAAATTTGAGTTGGATATGGAGAGGAAAAACTTCTTAGAACCCTACTTGAATTTTGAATCCAAATCCTAACAATAATGGATGAAAATTTTGAGGATTATCCTCATGGAATTTTTAGATTTTTTGTGGATAGGGTTCAAGGAAAATTTTAAGTTTTAATCCAAGTTGAATTTGGATTCTCTCCTCCCTGATTATGGCCGAAATTTTGAGGAAGATATTCTAGGAGATTTTCGGTTATTTTGGATAAGGATGAGATAAGATTCAAGCTTGAAAATCCTAGTGGAATTTTGATTCTTCCCTTATCTTTTGCGGCTGAAAATTTTATGGATTTATCCTAGTGAATTTTCAGATTTTTCTAGTGGATAATGGGGAGATAAAATTCAAGTTAAAATCTTATTTAGATTTGAATTGGATAATCCTAAAGTGGCCGAATTTTTAGTTGGGATTTTCTCCTTGGAAAATTTGGATTTTTTGGTTATGGATAAGGGAGAATGTCTTCTCCTAATCCAATTCTAATTTAGAGAATTACCTCATGCAAGTCTATAAATAGAGGTCCTGCTACTCCAGTTCTCTTAGACCACAGACTCTCAGGTGAGCAGGCTTATTATTGCATAACTTACCGTCACAATAAGTTCTTTAGAGATCTGGGTGGTCAGAAGAAGACTAGCAGTGGTAGCATACCGATCGAGGTTCAGAGTGCCCACACACTCAGCCATTCGGGAATTGGAGAATAGTAGAGAAGGCTAGTTGGTTGAAGCCCTCTAGTCATTCTCTTCCTACAAAATTGGCGTCCTTGAAGTATGAGTTTAAATTATTGTTGGTTTATTGTATATGGCATCATGAGATATTTAACGATCTTGAAAAATTTTTATTGTTCCGCTGTGCCACTCTGATACATTTTTATCGATTTATTTCCTACAAAACCAATCAAGTTAATATCAAAAATTTCACCTTTCCATGCCATAGATAGCTCATAGATTTTATGAGCAAAAATGCCCTAAACTTGAGTTTTCATGCTTATAATTCCTTGCTTGTTTTAACCTTATGCCATTAACATTCTTTAAGGCAAAAACCCATCAAACAAAAACTGAATTTTTAACTTCAAAATCAGCCCATCTCCACATGGATTTTTCATGGAAAAAGAAGAGGAAACCATGCAAAAATGGAAGCTTACCTTGCTTCCTTGATTTCTTGAGCTTGGGAATGAATTTTGCACACTTTCTTAAAGAAAACTTTGAAAAATTTTTCTGGTTTCAATGGAGGAAACACACGATTGCTATGGGGGCTGAAGAACCAAAATTTTTCTGGTTTCTTTCTTGCCAAAACTGTGTATATATGGAGCTAAAAAGGAGGGACGAATTTGCAATTGTCTTGGGGGCATTTTTGCAAACTTTTTAGGCAATTTCAACAACCTATAAGGGTTGTTTTGTAATTAAACAAAATTAGGTAGATTTTTTTTTGTTTTTCCTCTAAAAATCCACCATTTACGAATCCTAGAATTTTCTTGAAATTTTTGTTAAGTTTCCTTTGACTTTTCATGTTGACTTTGCTTCCTAACCATTGGATTAAAGTAACTTTAAACCCTAGCCCTTGGATTTGGATGTAATCTTTGACTCTTCTCATTAATTTAGGTCAAACCGAACGGTTTTGCACCAAAATTGCGTAGACGAGTTTCTGAGGCTATTTGTGTGATCGGCTTTCCTTATTTCACTTTGGTTTGACTAAAAATTCATGCCGTAAGTATTTTGTCTTTTAGTGGCTTACAGTATATTTCTAAAAATTTTGAAACTGAAAAGGCATCATTTGTCCGATTTCGGTGCGGTAAAATTTTCCATTCTTACTCACACTCACTTTGGCATGGTTATAACATTTTATTGTGTTCTAAATAGTATTAAATCATATGTTTTACAATTATACACATAGAAATCATTATGTACATGTGTTATACAAAATTTTTGAGAACAGTAAAATTCCTCGATTGTGACATTCACCCCTCTTTATAAAATTTTCATCCTCAAAAATTAGAATAAGTGGGGGTATGAAGTTTTCATCTCATCTTCATGTTCCCACGTTTCCTCTTCAATACTGTGGTTTCTCCATATAACCTTAACTAGTGGGATCGTCTTATTTCTTAACACCTTTTCCTTACGTGCTAAAATCTGCGCTGGTTGTTCCTCGTACATCAAATCTTCTTGGACTTGTATGGGTTCATACTTCAACACATGTGATGGATCAGTTACATACTTCCTCAACTTGACACATGGAAGACATTATGTACTGTCGACAAATCTGGAGGTAATGCCAACTTGTAGGCTACCTTCCCAATGCATTCGATTATTTTAAATGGCCCAATATATCTTAGACTCAGTTTTCCCTTTTTACCAAATTGCATTACACTCTTCATTGGCGATACCTTGAGAAACATGTAATCCCCTTCGTTAAACTCTAGGGACCTTCATCGTTTGTCTGCATGAATTTTCTGTAGGCTTTGAGCGATCTTCATTCTTTTTGAATCTTTGTAACTGCATCGGTAGTTTCCTGTATAAAATCAGTCTTGCGCAGTTGTTTTTCTCGTAGATCGTACCAGTGAATAGGTGATCTACACTTTCATCCAATAGGGCTTTGTACGGTGCCATTCCTATGGAAGCTTAGTAATTATTATTGTATGAGAATTCTATCAACGGTAGTTTCTCATTCCAACTTCCAGGAAAATCTATAATGCAGGCTCTGAGCATGTCTTCTAGTGTCTGGATGGTTCGCTTAGACTGTCCATCTATCTGGGGATGAAAGCTGTGCTAAGGCGTAACTCTGTCCCTATAGCTTCTTGTATACGCTTCCAAAATGCTGAAATGAACCATACATCTCGATCAGAGACAATAGACTTTCAGACTCAATGTAGCCGAATAATATTGGTCATATACAAATGTGCCAATTTCTCCAATGTGAAGGTTGTCTTCATGGCTATGAATCACGCTGTCTTGATTAGTTTATCAACAATTACCCAGATAGCATCATACCCTTCTCGGGTCTTAGGGAGTCCTACCACAAAATCCATGGTAATATGCTCCCATTTCCACTCTGGGATTTCTAGAGGTTCCAGTTTTCCTCCGGGATGTCTATGCTCAGCTTTAACTCTTTGACAAGTCAGGCATCTACTCACGAATCCCGTAATATCATTCTTCATCCCTTTTCACCAAAACTGTATCTTGAGGTCTTGATATATTTTGCTGGCTCTAGGATGAACGGAATATGGCATTTCATGAGCTTCTGCCATGATTGGTCTTTTTAGTCCTTTATTGGCCGGGGCATAGATTCTTCCCCGATATAAAAGCATTCCATCACTGGAAATGCTCACATCTGATTTCTTACCATCGGAAGCCTCTTCTTGGAGCTTCATTGCACTTGGATCCTGCTTCTAGGCTTCTTTAATATCTTTAAATAGAGAGGATTCTAATCATAGTGCTGATAACTTCCCGGTTATTGACTCTAATCTAAGGGAGTTAATTTCTTGCTGTAAGGCTCTTGGTAGCTCTTCCATTGGCAACTGTTGTGGGATAGTAGACTTTCTGCTTAAAGCATCAGCTACTCGGTTTACCTTTGCAGGGTGGTAAAGGATTTCATAGTCATAGTCCTTCACCAACTCTAACCATCTTTTCTGTCACATGTTTAACTCCTTCTGCGTGAAGAAGTATTTCAAACTCTAGTGATCAGTGAAGATTTGGGACTAAGCTCCATATGAATAGTGTTGCCAGATTTGAGTGCGAACACTACGGTAGCAAGTTCCAGGTCATGCGTGGGATAGTTCCTCTCGTGGTCCTTTAACTGGCATGATGTATACGGAATCACCTTGTCATTCTGCATTAATACAACTCCCAAGCCTATTCTTGAAGCATCACAGTGGATTGTGAATTTTTCTCCTTCGGTGGGTAGTGTAAGAATGGGCACACTTGTCAGTCGTCTCTTCAATTCTTGAAAACTTCTTTCACATTCTTGTGTCCATTCATATTTCTTTTCTTTACGAGTGAGAGCAGTGAGGGATGCGGCTAAACAGCAAACCCTTCTACAAACCTTCTGTAGTAGCCAACTATTCCTAAAAAGCTACGTATTTCTATTACACTCTTAGGAGTAGGCCACTCATTAATTGCTTCCATCCTTGGCTGGGTCTACAGTGATTCCTTCCTTTGCCACCACGTGTACACTTAGAGAATTTTGCATACAACTGACGGCTTCTCACTGTGTGAAGAATAATTCTCAGATGCTCCTCATGCTTTTCATGAGTCTTGGAATATATAAGTATGTCATCAATAAACATGATGACAAACTTATCGAGAAATTCCTTAAAGACTCTATTTATTAAATCCATAAACATAGCGGAGCATTAGTCAATTTGTATGGCATCACCAAAAATTCATAGTGACCGTATCGGGTTCTGAATGCTGTCTTAGGAATGTCACTCTCCCCGATCCTCAGTTGATGATATCTCAAGCGTAAGCCAATTTTTGAGAATACCGCTGCTCCTTTTAACTGGTCGAACAGGTCATCAATCCTAGGTAGTAGATACTTATTCTTGATGGTAACCTTATTCAACTCTTTGTAATCAATACACATCTGGAGAGTTCCATCCTTCTTTTTAACAATTAAAATTAGAGCGCCCTATAGGGATTAGCTTGGTAAGATAAATCCCTTGTCTAGCAATTCCTTTAACTGCACCTGGAGTTCTTTCAATTCTACTGGAGCCATACGATATGGTGCCTTGGAAATTGGAACAGTCCCTGGCATAATATCAATCTCAAATGAAATTTCTCTTTCTGGAGGCAATCCTAGCAATTCCTCTGGGAATACATTGAGGAATTCATTGACAATTGGAACATCTCCCGGTTGTAATTCCTTTTCTTCTGTCACATCTGTCACGTATGCCAGGTATCCCATGCAGCCACTAGCTATTAGCTTCTTTGCTTTCATTGCACTGATCAGCATCTTCCCCAATCAGTGGGATGTGTTGACATACTCAAAACTCTCTTTCTCGTCTAGTCAAAAGACTATTTTTCGCTTCCGACAGTCGATTATAGCCTGGTATTTTCCTAGGAAATCCATTCCTAGGATCACATCATAGTCGATGATCTTCATTATGATCAAATCAACATGCAACTCCCTATTTGCCACAATTACTGGCACATGACGTAACCAGTAATTTGACAGCATCACTTATCTTGAAGGTAAAGCTATCCTAAAAGTCATTCCCATAGGTCCTTAGCATATTCTAACTTGTCAGCAAATTTCTAAGATACAAAGGAATGTGTGGCTCCTGAATCAAAAAGGACACATGCCACATGGTTGAATATAGAAAGCTGACCTGTAACCACATTGGATGTCCCCGCTTCAGCATCCTCTTTGGTGACGATTGTAACCCGGGCATTAGTTCGTGGGATCTGCTCTTGGCATTCGGACCATATTGGTGGCACTACCGAAGGTCCTTTAATCCTCCCCTGTAATGCATGAGCTTGAGGCGGTTATTGACGTGGAAGATATTGCTGACGCTGCTACATCGGCCCTGAGGTATTCTGGCGGTTCATTGGATAATTTTTTGCAAAATGGCCCTCTCATCCACATTGATAACATGTATTAGAGCCAAATCGGCACTAACCCAGATGCCTTTTTCCACACTTGGCACAAGTGGGAAAACTTGGTCCTGTGCCCTGACTGGTCTTCTGCTGTTGGTTGCGGCTATCTTGGCTTCTGTTCCCTGAAAAATTCCCTTTTCTTTTAACCTACTATTGTTGGGAACCTTTAAGGGCTGTTTTGTAATTAAATAAAATTGGGCAGATTTTTTTTTTTTCTGTTTTTCCTCTAAAAATCCACCACATATGAACCCTAGAATTTTCTTGAAATTTTTGTTAAGTTTCTTTTGACTTTTCATGTTGACTTTGCTTCCTAACCATTGGATTAAAGTAACTTTAAACCCAAGCCCTTGGATTTGGATGTAATCTTACATCCATTCAAAATTTGACATCCAATCTTTGACTCCTCTCATTAATTTAGGCCAAACTTTTGACCTCAAACTAAACGGTTTTGCATCGAAATCGCGTAGACGAGTTTCTGAGGCTGTCCGTGTGATTGGTTTTCCTTATTTCACTCTGGTTTGACTAAAAATTCATGCCGTAAGTATTCCATCTTTTAGTGGCTTATAGTATCTTTCTAAAAATTATGAAATCGAAAAGGCATTATTTGTCCGATTTCGGTTCAGTAAAATTTTCTATTCTTACTCACACTCGCTTTGGCATGGTTATAATATTTCATTGCATTCTAAATAGTATTAAATCATATGTTTTGTAATTATACACATAGAAATCATTGTGTACATATGTTATACAAAATTTCTGAGAACAGTAAAATTCCTTGATTGTGACATCCAAATCCTCTCGAACTAGGATAACCATTCCTGTTCCAAAGGATTGGTGTCACAAGATTCAAAATTCAAATAGAATTCAAATAAGATTTTCCTCTCCTTTATCTATAAGAAAACCAAATTTTGCCATGTGGATTCATCCACAAGAATTCAGTTTTCGCTAGATTTGTGATTCAAAATTTGAATTCAAATTTTAAAATTTAAATTTCAAATTCAAACTTCAAATTCAAAATTCAAATTTAAATTTCAAATTGAAATTTTAAACTCTACAAAAATTTGAATTTCGAATTTTATCCTCATGCATAATTTTCCACAACTCCAATTCAAATTCAAATAAAATCATGGGAACTTTATTTGATATTCAAATAATTTTATAATCTCTTATCCAAAACAAAATTCAAATTCAAATAGAAGAGAATCTTGTCTTCTAGCCTTATCCATTGTAGACGCCACTATGTTTGTGCAATGACAAGATTTTGTTTCATTTAAATTCAAATAGGATTCAAATTTCAAATATTTATATTTATGATAAGATTTTCAAAATTCAAATCAATCACATATTTGAATTTCAAATATAATAAATTTGAATTTCAAATCTTATCATCCAAAAATAAATATCACTGAATATTTATCTCATCTATTGAATTACCATTTTGTCCCTCACGCACATTAAGAAAAATGCCAACACCCTGTGGGAGGGTGATTAAGATTTTTCTCTTTACCAAATGCAAGACAACAAGCCAATAAGTATACCCTGATCAATTTTCCATCAGTTAAGGAATTATGTGGAGCTAGTAAAGGGACTAATTTGACATATATAATCAGGCTCTCGTGAATCCATGTGATTATTGTTCTATACCGAACAACTCAATCACATGATCACTAATTTCAAAGTCACACCATTATAAACCTGAAACTTAACTCCCAATTATATATCATATTACGAAAGCCAGTGATAAGCTGTTGTCCAATGACCTTGTCATGTATGCAAAACCTTCATATGATATCTATGATCAGCCTTAGATCAAAGTTTATTCAACCTACTAATCAAGCTATCAAAGTTAGATGCTAAACTAATCCTATAGACTGTGGACTATAGTTTAGACTGCTTACTTTAGAATGTTGTCTTCTCACATATAAAAGCCCATTATATGCAATATTCTAACAGTTTAATACCAGCAGTCAGTGAGCTATATTTGCTTACATTTACTTTAAAATGTACATAGAATGAGGACAAACAACAATGTAATGAATAACCTCTAAATATAATTTTATTATCCTATTAAAAAAAATGAAATATATTAAAATGTCTTTCTTTCTTAGGGCATTCCTAACAATCTCCTACTAACTCTAAGCCAGTAGATGTGCCATGTTGCATATCCCCATTGCCTCAACATGCCTCTCAAAGCTTCTAGTCACCAAAGTCTTAGTAAAGGGGTTGGCAATATTGTCCTCAGATGTGATCTTACACACATTTGCTAGTCCTACCTCCACATGCCATCTTATTATGTGGTATCTCCGATCTATGTGCTTTGTCCTCTTACAGTGCCTAGATTTTCTTATGTTAGCAATAGCTGTACTATTATCACAATAGAGTGTGATAAGTTTGTCAACACCCGGAACGATCTCAAGGTCTCTAAAGAACTCACGGAGCCAAACCACTTCTTTAGATGCCTCAACCATAACCACATACTCAGCCTCCATCATAGAGTCAGTAGTACAACCCTGTTTCACGCTCCTCCACACAATAGCTGTGACAACCGGGAAATTCAGGTAATTCTTGGATGAAAATGTACAAATGTATGTATATAATAATTTGTACTATTTAAAGAGTGAAATAAATGTATTTATATTGTTTAGAATATATGAAAATGTTCTAACAATACTGACAAGTAAGAATTCAGTGTTGGAAAAATTCACTGAGTTGAAACGGGTGAAACGGTGCAAAACCGGCATTGAAAACCCTAACCGGAGCAATAAAAGACGGAAAACTTTCGGGATTAATTTTGATCAAACGGAAGCAGTTTAAATTGATCCGACTGCACAGGAGACCTCAGGAACACGCCGGGACGATTTCAGGAAAATTTCGGCTCGAACCGGTATCGGTCAAAAAGTAGTCGAATTAATGTGAATAGTAAAAGTCAAAGTCAACTTTTACTTTAACAATTATGACATCATTAATCCATATATTAAATGGAAAGAAAATGGTGGTTGGTAGCATTAATGGCCATGATTCATTTGCTTTTTGATCTAAAGGCCAAGATTTGGCCAAAATTCACCATTTTTAATTTTTGAAAAAGGTGGAAAGAAATGGCTTTGAAATGTGTTGGAATTTGATTGGTTAAAGGCCAAATTAATTGGCTTTCTTTCATGCATAAGTCGGAAAAACTTGGGAATGAAATGGCCGAAACATTTGAAAGACAAAAACCAAACAAAAAAATTCTAAGGCATTTCTTCCATGGTGTACGTGAGCAACCCAAAGAGAAACCAAGATATTCCTTCAATTTTTCTTCACAAAAAGTGTGCCAAAGCATTCCTTGAAGACAAAGGAAGCAATTGACTAAGGTAACTCCCTTTGCACTTAACTTTTTCATGGTTTTTCTTCAAGAAATCCGTGGGTGAATAGTGGGAAAAAGATAGAAAATTTTTTGTTGTTTTTCATTAATTTGATGTTGGGTTTTGTTAAGGATGTAATAAGGAAGAAAACCATGCAATTGGTTTAAAGAAAAATCGAAATTTTGTTGGTTTTTCAAGGGTAAATCCGTGGGTTACCTTAAGTAAACAATGAGAAAATTTTGTGGTTTAATTGTTAATTTGCTTCCAAGCTCAATTTTGTGAAGAATAAAGCTTGAATTGCATTGTGAAAAGCTTGAAAAAAAAATTGTGGGTGAACCTAACCTAATGTGGCCGTGGGTTACCTAAGGGTTGGTGGAAACTTTTGCATGATTTTATGTGATGTTTGGTTAATTTAAATCATGCATTTTAACATGTAAATGATGGAAATGTGATTGAAAGAATGAAACAAAAATATTTGGCATGTTTTTCATTCATTGGCCGTGGGTTATATATGGTAAAAACCCTAGGAAATTTGGTTGAAAATGCATTGAAAATGGGCTTGAAAATGTGTTAAAAAAATGGCATTGAATAGCCTAAAAAGTGGTTGAAAAGTTTGACAAATTTTGGTTCGGTTTGGTTGTGAAAAAACCGAAACCAAACTATGGACAAAATTGTGAAAAAAATTTTGTAATGTGGTTGAAAATGTGAAATTGGAATTTTGTGAGCTTTTATGTAAAAGTTTGGAAAACTTTTACATAAAATAGGCTTGTGGTATAGTACGTGGCAGGTACATATGGTTCGAGGCATACCTAACGCCGGAAGCCTTAAATTTACGCCGAAATGCTGCCGAAATTTCGAAAACGGCATTCGGGGTAAAATAGAAATAAAAAAAATAAAAGTTTGGGGTCGGGTCGGAAACCCGAGTCCCTAACGGAAAATTTAATGAGGAAAACCTAAGGGGCGGTTCGTGAATAGTAACCCGTCCCCTTAAAAATTTAAAACGTGAGTGAAATTGAAAAAAAACGGACCCTGAGGGGGGGGGCGTTTTTGGAAATGAAATAAAGGTCCGAGTCGGGAACGAAAAACCCGAGCCTCGGAGACCTAGGTCGGGAATGTCTAGATGAACGTTTTAAATACTAGTGAAACGTCCATTTGAGGCTCCGAAACGATAGAAAATCGCTAAACCGACGTAAGGGTCGGAATAGTGCTTCCCGAGGGTCGGGAAAGTGAAAAGTGAAAGTAAAATAGAAACGAACCCGGTAATGATTAGAAAAGAGTCAGAAAAGTTCCTGAGAGCCAAAAATGCAGTCTGGGTCGGGAAAATTTCCGTCAGGGACAAAATTGTAATTTTACCAAAATATAGGGGTAAAATCGTAATTTTGCCAAAATACAGGGGTAAAATCGTAATTTTGTAAAAGTTGAGAAAAAATAGGGAAAATGATAAATAAAACCTAAAAAGTTATAAATAGGTTTTATTTAAGCTTTTAAATGAAAAATAAAAGCTATAAACGGAAATGAAATTAACAGACAAAGTTTTGTCTGTAGGATCCAAAAATCGACCTACAAGGAGGGCGATCAAAGATCCACGTGAGGAAAAGAGAAGAGACTGATAAGGTAAGTTCAGACATTTACCTGTCTGCAACATATAGCATTATTGTTGCTAACTTTGATGTATTAACTATAATTAGGTACATACGTGCTACGGGCACTATTATAGAGTAGAGAGAGAGACGTAATGTGCTACGGGCACTATTGAAAATGGACACATTATTAATTGTGCTTCGGGCACTAGAGCGAAGTTAATGAAACTCACTCACCTAAAATTAAAATGTGAACCATTCCTAACCACGGGACAATGTGAAGTCACCGGGTTAGAATTTTAAAAAGTCGGTAATGAAACCACTTTCTGGCGTACCAGCCTTCCGTACAGGGAGGTACTATTTGCCTTCGGGGCTATGAGATTAAGGCTGTGGAGGTTAGTACTGATGTACCGCTCCCAATCATGTACAAATTTGCCTTCGGGGCTATGAGATTAAGGCTGTGGAGGTCAGCACTAATGTACCGCTCCCAGTCATGCGCACTTGAATGGTACTGCCAACCTGAGCTCAAAACCAGAACATAAGCAAAGATAATTACCTAAAACTGAAACTATGCCATAATTGAGCATAAGACAGTTTAGTGAGAGTACTAACATCGCGGTAGATGTACTGTTGTGACACGGTGTTGTGGTCAACCTTACTATTCACATATGAATAGTGGTCAAAGTTACTATTCACGTATGAATAGTGGTCAAATGTACTATTTACGATGAATAGTACTATTCATAGAAATTTTATTTCTTGCATGTTTGAACTTACTGAGTCTGTAGCTCACTATTTTTGCTAATGTTGCAGGTAAGCGACCAGCTCAGTAGCTTATTTGACTGGATGCGGACGGGATGGCGCGTGTCAAATCGGATAACTGGGCGAGGGATATGGTCCTGTCAGAGTCTTTCCGCTGAGCGATAAAAAGGGAAGGAAAAAGAAAGAAACAGTCTTTTGTAATATTATATATTTTACGAAAGTACTGTAATATGTAAATTACTTTGTACTTGCCAACAACGTAAATAGTGGGAAATGTTTTACATGATGTCTAAAGAGAAAAAAAAAAAAAATTTCCCAAAATGTCACGAGAGAAAGAGAGAGAGAGATAAGCCGACGACCCATGAGAGTGCAATCTATCACAGTTAGCGATAAAGCTCAACTATAATAGTATTGTATGATCTCTACGAGGGGCGGGCCGCCACAATAGCACCTCCTCCAAGCAAAAACACTGATCCTAAATTCGATTTTCTCGAATCCTTATAAGTCTGGAAACCTGAGTTCGTGTATCTTACGGGTGTTAGGTCCCCTCCAGAATATACCTACATATAATCCCTTGTTCACTTAAGATACTGGAGTATATGTGACGTCCCGTGCCCTGAATGGCCCGAACTGTCACTTAAAACTACTAATACTTAACTTGTTTGAAAACTATTACTTAAACTTACTTAATTTGATACCATAATTTTAGGGATTTTTTGATGTGTATATGTTTATCTTTCACGTACATATACTTTACAAATACAAGGACCAAAAACAACTGGAGTTAATTTTACATATATACTTATAAAACTATTCAACTATTTGCTATTCAAAATATACTGTTTACTCAATACTGTGCGGAAGTCAAAACTCGTGGTGGTATCTATAACCTCACCCTCACATCTGCCTCTGCCGCCATTATCGCCCAGTGAGATCTAAGCCATAGGTCGCTTACCTATAACATGAACACACACTGTGAGCTTTATGCCCATTAAGTACAATATGTCGTCCGCAAAACATGTTTAAATCATAGTACATACTTAAAACATATAAGCATGTCATATACTAACAAGTACCATATAGTGAAATCATTCCGCATACTAGATGCAAAGCCAAAGCATCACACAAGACTGAATGTATAACTGAAACATCTCATTACAGAATGCATACAGAAAACATCATGTAACTGAATGCATATCTACTAAAGTTAGATGCATACTGAACTATAGCTAAAGCATATCGTGGACAATGCGTGAACCAATTATGCTTCATTATTCATTACTGTTTCTTATCTTTGTTGAAGGCCTGTGTGCCAGTACGGAATTACATGCAAATCATTGGAAACGTCCATGATCTTAGTGAGCCTTATGCTCATGGGCCATATGGCCCTTATGTATTAAGAGCGATCAGCTGAGGCTCATCTTACTTAACTAAAAAACCTCTTCAAGCAGAAGGGGCCGATACAACACAAATTCTTTTAATTACCCAGTTGTTTATCTGATCTAGCCATATGCCGTACTAGGCTATCCCTAATCTTACACGATAGGGATGTATGGCATCTAACTCATGTTTTCATCAATCTACGTGATTATGAAACTATATGCTCTTGTAACATGCTATGCAACAATGGTGCATGGTTTGCATACTCAACATAGTGTAAAAATATCACTTTAAATTCATTTTTGCTCATGCTATAAGCGGAGTTGCACTTACCTAATCTGCAAGCAAACTTGTACTCTCACCCTTGTTAAATTACAGGCAACTACCTGCCATCATAACGTATTCCATCAATACTCTTGCTAAGTCACTAATATCGTTAGTGACTAAAGTTGATGCTAACGTATGGTGTCGATTGCCGTTGGTACTAACTTGTGTGACAACCGGGAAATTCAGGCAATTCTCGGATGAAAATGTACAAATGTATGTATATAACAATTTGTACTATTTAAAGAGTGAAATAAATGTATTTATATTGTTTAGAATATATGAAAATGTTCTAACAATACTGACGAGTAAGAATTCAGTGTTGGAAAAATTCACTGAGTTGAAACGGGTGAAACGGTGCAAAATCGGCATTGAAAACCCTAACCGGAGCAATAAAAGACGGAAAACTTCCGGGATTGATTTTGATCAAACGGAAGCAGTTTAAATTGATCCGACTGCACAGGAGACCTCAGGAACACGCCGGGACGATTTCAGGAAAATTTCGGCTCGAACCGGTATCGGTCAAAAAGTAGTCGAATTAATGTGAATAGTGAAAGTCAAAGTCAACTTTTGCTTTAGCATTTATGACATCATAAATCCATTTAATAAATAAAAAGAAGATGATGATTGGTAGAATTAATGGCCATGATTCATTTGCCTTTTTGATCTAAAGGCCAAGATTTGGCCAAAAATACACCTTTTTAATTTTTGAAAATTATGGAAAGAATTAGGTTGAAAGATGTCTAATTCTCATTGGTGGAAGGCTAAATTAATTGGCCTTTGGTTTCATTAAGTCAGCAACATTGTGATAAAGTGGCCGAAACTTGTTTCAAAGCCAAAACCAAAAGAAAGAAAATTTCTTCTAAGTGTTCATGGAGAATACGTGAGCCACCAAGGAGAACCAAGCAAATCTTCCAAAATTTCTTCACAAAAGTGGTATCAAACACTTCATTGAAGGCAAAGGAAGCAAGAAAGCAAGGTAACCTTCTTTGGTTTGCATTTTTTCTTGGTTTTTCTTCAAGAAAACTATGGGATGAATAGTGAAAAAGATGGAAAAATTTTTGGTGGTTTTCAATGATTTGATGCTTGGGTTTTGTTAAGGGTGTAATTAGTAGGAAAACCATGTAATTTGTTTAAAGAAAAACTAAATTTTGGTTGGTTTTTCAAGGGTAAATCCGTGGGTTACCTTAGGTAACCAATGAGAAAACTTTGTGGTTAATTGCTAACATGCTTTCAAAGTTGAAATTGGTGAAGAATAAAGCTTGTATGTCATGGTGAAAAGCTTAAAAAAATTCTTGGTGTGAATTACATTAAATGGCCGTAGGGTTTAATAATGATTTGGAAGAAAATTTTTGCATGGTTTATGTGGTATTTGGTTGATTGGAATTATGCAATTTAATATGCAAATGATGAATTTATAATGGAAAGAATGAAACAAAATTGTTTGGCATGTTTTCATTCTTTGGCCGTGGGGTACAAGTGTGTAAAAACCCTAGGAAAATTGGTTAAAAATGCCAAGAAAATGGGCTTGAAAATGTGGTAAAAACATGACATTAAATGGCCTAAAGTGTGGTGAAAGTTTGACAAATTTTTGGTTCGGTTTGGTTGTGAAAACCGAAACCAAATTAAGGGCAAAATTGTGGAAAATATTTTGTGATGTGGGTTAAAATGTGAAATTGGAATTTGTGGGTTTTTATGTAAAAGTTTGGAAAACTTTTACATAAAATAGGCTTGTGGTATAGTACGTGGCAGGTACATACGGTTCGAGGCGTACCTAACGCCGGAAGCCTTAAAATTACGCCGAAATGCTGCCAAAATTTCGAAAATGGCATTCGGGGTAAAATGGAAATTTAAAAATAAAAGTTAAGGCCGGGGCGGAAACCCGAGTCCCTAACGAAAAATTTTGAATAAAAAAAAATTTTAAGGGGTGGGTCATGAATAGTAACCCGTCCCCTTGAAAATGAAAAACGTGAGTGAAATTGAAAAAAAAACCGACCCCGAGGGGGGCATTTTTGGAAACGAAATAAAGGTCCGAGTCGGGAACGGAAAACCCGAGCCTCGGAGACCTAGGTCGGGAAAGTCTAGATGAATGTTTTAAATACTAGTGAAACGTCCATTTGAGGCTCCGAAACGATAGAAAATCGCTAAACCGACGTAAGGGTCAGAATAGTGCTTCCCGAGGGCCGGGAAAGCAAAAAGTGGAAATAAAATAAAAACGAACCCGGTAATGATTAGAAAAGAGTCAGAAATATTCCTGAGAGCCAAAAATGCAGTCTGGATCGAGAAAAAATTCTGTCAAGGGTAAAATCGTAATTTTGTAAAAGTTGGGGGAAAATGGTGAAAATAATAAATAAAGCCTAAAAAGTTATAAATAGGTTTTATTTAAGCTTTTTAATGAAAAATAAAAGCTATAAATGGAAATGAAATTAACAGACAAGGTTTTGTCTGTAGGATCCCAAAATCGACCTACGAGGAAGGCGATTCAAGATCCAAGAGAGAGAAAGGGAACAGTCTGATAAGGTAAGTTCAGACATTTACCTGTCTGCAACATATAGCAATATTGTGCTAACTTTAATGTACTAACTATAAGTTAGGTACATATGTGCTACGGGCACTATTATAGAGTAAAGAGAGAGACGTAATGTGCTACGGGCACTATTAAGAATGGACACATTGTTAATTGTGCTTCGGGCACTAGAGCAAGGTTAATAAAACTCACTCAACTAAAATTAAAATGTGAACCATTCCTAACCACGGGACAATGTGAAGTCACCGGGTTAGAATGTTAAAAAGTCGGTAATGAAACCACTTTCTGGCGTACCAGCTTTCCGTATAGGGAGGTATTTTTGCCTTTGGGGCTATGAAAATAAGGCTGTGGAGGTCAGCACTAATGTACCGCTCCCAGTCATGTACTATTTTGCCTTCGGGGCTATGAGATTAAGGCTGTGGAGGTCAGCACTAATGTACCGCTCCCAGTCATGCGCACTTAAATGGTACTGCCAACCTGAGCTTAAAATCATAATATAATTAAAGATAATTATCTAAAACTGAAACTATGCCATAATTGAGCATAATACAGTTTAGTGAGAGCACTAACATCGCGGTAGATGTACTAGTGTGATACAGTGTTGTGGTCAACCTTACTATTCACGTAAGAATAGTGGTCAAAGTTACCATTCACGTATGAATAGTAGTCGACGGTACTATTCACAATGAATAGTACTATTCATAGAAATTTCATTTCTTGCATGTTTGAACTTACTGAGCCTGTAGCTCACCATTTTTGCTAATGTTGCAGGTAAGCGACCAGCTCAGTAGCTTGTTTGACTGGATGCGGACGGGATGACGTGTGTCAAATAGGATAACTGGGCGAGGGATATGGTACTGTCAGAGTCTTTCCGCTGAGCAATAAAAAGGAAAAAAAAAAAGAAGAAAGAAACAGTCGTTTGTAATATTATATATTTTACGAAAGTACTGTAATATGTAAATTACTTTGCACTTGCCAACAAAGTAAATAGTGGGAAATGTTTTACATGATGTTTAAAAAAAAACAAAAACAAAAACAAAAAAAATTTTCCCCAAAAACGACATGATTTTACTGAGAGAGAGAGATAAGCCGGCGACCCATGAGAGTACAATCTATCGCAGTTTGTGATAAGCTCAACTGTAATAGTATTGTATGATCTCTACGAGGGGCGGGCCGCCACAACTTGCTCTCTTTTTGGTGAATTTTGATTCTCTATAATTGTGGTTAATTAATCTATTACCTAATAAATTAATTAACATTGTTCTTAGGTCACTACTATCGTTAGTGACTATAGCTTGTATTGTTGTATGGTACCGAGGCCCATCGTTGCCCTACTGCTCTACTTTGGAAGTGCTTGATCAATTTGTCTACTTGACAGATTAATCACCGCTCCTCACTGTCTCGTTCAAACATGGTCCTTGATTGGTTTACTAACCAGTCAACTGACCAGTTACCTCGCGCATTGTTGACTATGTAGTTTATCGGGTTACTCACGTACTTGGTGTGCTAACCAATTGGGCTACCTCTATTGTTTTATTTGTTTTTAAGAAAGTTGTTTTAGAAGTTTTATAAAAATTTTGGGGAAAACATATGCTCTTTAAAACCGTCCCTATATCACCCTGTTGGAAGGTGAGGGCATTTTATTAAAACCATTTTTTTAAAAGGGGAAGAACACATTTTGTTGTTCAATTTTTAAAAAGGGTTCTTAAATCATTTTACCGAAACTATTTTAAACCTTGTTTGAAATGACTTAATTTGTAAATTTGGCAAACATCAAACTTTTAGTCCTTGATGAGATAAACAACTCTTGTGTTCATCTTGGAGCTCAAATCAAACTCTAACAGGTCCTAAACCTATCGAACCGTGGCTAAACTTGTGTCCAATTTTAGGAAAATCCTAGTTTTACGCTTATTTAAAAATAACTCTTTTTGAGGCCTGAAACAGCCAAATTTTTAAAACACGCATAAGTCATCTTAAAGGTTTCGACGAGATCTATAACTTTTGTGTTGAGCTCGAGATCCGGTTCGGACTCTAAGTTGGTCATTTTTAACAAAACCCGAGGCTGTACTTGTGCTCAGGACTTTAGTCCTAGTTTTGGGCTCGAAAATTCTATCTTAGAGTCAATTTTGGCCAAAAGTTGACGCAAAAATGACCATAACAAAATTTCCTTAAAACTTCATGTTTTACCAAATCCCAAATTTAGAACCTAATGTGGTCAAAAATAGCCAAACCCGTGGCCTAAAACTGGGGATAGATTTGTATGTCCAGCCATCTAAAACGTCCACATACACACACACACACATCCATCCATAAAAATTTAAACCTGTGATAACTGGGAATTTTGAGATTCTTGGAGAAATTTAAAATTGTATGTATATGACAATTTTAATGTATAAAATGTGAAAAAGTTATGTTTTAATACTGGTTAGAATGCGATGAAAATGTTTTAACAGTGTTAAAGAGTGTAAGTTCAGAGATAGAAAATCTTCCCAAACTGAAACAAGTGAGACAACCCTAAAATGGAGCCAAAAACCCTAGAGAGTGCACAGAAGTGCACTAAAAGACAAAAATTTACGGTAAAGAATTTTGGTCAAATGGAAGCAAAATAAGGCAAACTGATCGCACTGGAGGCGTCAGAAACTCGCCTATGCGATTTTGATAGATTTTCGTTCGGTTTAACTTTTGGTCAAACTTTGACCACAAAATAATATATGAATTAATTGGATGATGTCATATATGACATCAAAAATGTGATGTAATAAATGGTGAATTAAAGCTTATATAGGGTGGTAGGTAGCATTAATGGTGTAGATTAATGCTAATCTTGAATCAAGGGCTAGGATTTCACCAAAATGGCGTGAAAAAAATTTTAGGGAAAATGGAAAAAGGGGAGTCGGCCAAGCATAGAAAAATCAGCAAAAAATTTTCATTTTGGTCCCTAAAAGTTTGCTAAAAAGCCCTTAAACAATTTCCAAATTGTTGGGAAAAATTACAAGTTGGTCCTTCACTCTTTTGGCTATAAATAAGAGTGGAAAATTCATTTGGGAAATCAAGAATACCAGCCCATATGCTACCATTTTGAAGCCATGAGCCATCCTCCCCCTTAAGCCAAAATTTTAACAAAATTTCTTCAACAAAATAGCTTTCAAACTCATTCTTAGCATCAAGGATTCAAGTTGATAAGGTGAGCAATCATTTTGAAGTTTTTCTTGTTGATTTTCTTCAAGAAAACCGTGGCATGATTGGGTGAAAATTTTGATGATTTGTTTGGTGTTGATGTTGATTTGGTGATATAGTGAGTAAAGCATGATTTAGAAACTTGAAACAAGCAAAATTTATGCATGTTTCTATTACAAACCCGTGGCCTTGTACAATAGAATATGGAAAATTTTTATGATGGAAATTGATGAGGAAATGTTGATAAAAGACCTTAGGAATAAGAGAAAATTTTCCTATGGTTTTAGACATGAAAACTGTGGCTTAAAGGCTTGGTTGGAATGAAATTTTCTTAGGTTTTTGATGTTGAAATGTGCATTAGAAACCCTAAGAATGAAATGTGATAAATGAGTTTGGGGAAAAAATTTTATGGTGTTGGATACCATGTGAAAACCGTGGCCTATGACTGAGGAACATGGTAAAATTTGTGTTGTGATTTGAATGATGATAATGTGAAAAAGTTTTACGTAAAGTTTGGTAACTTTGCAAAAACTAGGTCTCTGGTAGGTACCAAGGTTTTGAGGCATACCTTACGCTGGGAAAACTTAAAAATTTAAGCAGAAATGCTGTTGAAATTTTTAAAATGGCATAAGGGCATTTCAGGAAACGGGGGGTAAAAATGTAGGCTCGGAAATAAAAACTTAGACCCCTCGGTAGGTTGGAATTGGTAATGGAAAATTAAACCCAAAAGGAATAGTAAAACAACCCTCCAATGTCTAGAATGCCGAGAAGGGGAAAAATTGATGTTAGGGGTATTTTAGGAAATGTGGGGGAAAATTATGGACAGGACAAGAAACCCGAGCCCCTTAGGAGTCAATGTAGGAAAATAAACCGGTAAAAACGTATCAGAGTGGCGCAGCGGAACAATAAAAATTTTTAGATCGTTAAATATCTCATGATGCCATATACAATAAATCAACAACAATTAAAACTCATACCTCAAGGACGCCAATGAACAGGAGGAGAGTGACCGGAGGCTTCAACCAACTAGCCTTCTCTACTATTCTCCAATTCTCGAATGGCTGAGTGTGTGGGCACTCTGAACCTCGATCGGTATGCTAGCACTACTAGTCTTCTTCCGACCACCCAGATCTCTAAAGAACTTTATTGTCACGATGAGCTGTGCAACAATAAGCCTGCTCACCTGAGAGTCTGTGGTCTAAGAGAACTGGAGTGGCAAGACCTCTATTTATAGACCTGCATGAGGTGATTCTCTGAATTCGAATTGGACTAGGAAAAGATTTTCTCCCTTATCCAAACCAAAAAATCCGAATTTTCCAAGGGAGAATCTCCACAATTAAATTCGGTTTTCCTAGGACAAATCCAATCCAAATCTCAACAAGATTTTAACTAGAATTTTATCTCCCTTTTTCAACCAAAAAATCCGAAATCTTTAGGAGAAAATCTTCTCCAAATTTTCGGCCACTTTTAGGATAAGGAAGAATCAAAATTCCACTAGGATTTTTCAAGCTAAATCTCATCTCAACCTTATCCAAAAATAACCGAATTTCCTAGGGTAAAGCCTCCAAAATTTCGGCCACTTTTAGGGAGGGAGAGAATCCAAATTCAACTAGGATTGAAACTTGAATTTTCCCTTGAATCTTATCTACAAAAACCGAATTTTCCATTGAGGATTATCCTCAAAAAATTCGCCCACTTTTGTTGGGATTTGGATTCAAAATTCAAGTAGGATTCTAACAAGATTATCCTCTCCAAATCCAAATCAAATTCGAATTTCAAACCTTGTGGATTTTCCACAACAAATTCGAATCCTACTTGGACTGTGATTCAAAATTTGAATTTCAAATTCAAATTTCAAATTCAAATTTCAAATTTCAAATTTCAAATTTCAAATTTAAATTTCAAATTCAAATTTCAAATTCGAATTTCAAATTCAAATTTCAAATTCAAATTTCAAATTCAAAATTCAAATTTCAAATTTCAAAATTCAAATTTCAAATTCCACAAAACGGTTGTATTTCATATTCTTGTTCTCATGGATAATTTTCTACAACTCCAATCCAATCTCAAATAAAATCATGGCAACTTTATTTGGAGTTCGAATAATTGTGTACTCTATTATCCAAAACAAAATCTGAATCCAACCGGAGAGAATCTTGTCTACCATCCTAATCCTGTGTCATCACCATCCATGCATAATAAACTAGCCAATAGCATACACAAATCAATTTGCCAAACGTTAAGGAATTATGTGGAGCTAGTAGAGGGACTGATTGGACATACATAATCGGGCTCCCGTGATTCCATATGATCATCATTCTGTACCGAACAACTCAATCATATGATCACTAATTTCAGAGTCACACCACTATAAACCTGAAACTGAACTCCCAATTATATACCGTATTACGTAAGCCTGTGACGAGCTACCATCCAATGACCTTGTCATATATGCAAAACACTCATATGATATCCATGATCAGCCTTAGGTCAAAGTCTGTTTAATCCTACTGATCAGGCTATCTTAAAGTTCCATTATACTACCGAATCAAGAAAATGATTATTCACCATATGTGAATAAGAAGTCATCCGCCCAGCAGACGACCCAAGGCCTTGTCCATTTTCACATTCAGTATAATGCCTTTAAGAGGATACCTTTAACTCCTCAGAGCTATGATTCCGATATCTGCAAACAAACCCTTCATCGTATACAAGTCATGCACCCAACGAACCGGTCTATAAGCTTACTACCTCTGAGACGCTTTAGCCATTGGAACATCAAAGTACACAAGTCATATACATGAAGTAGTTCATTTACTCAGGATTAAGGTTATTGCACAATGAACGTCAAAAGCAGATTGATCCACTCATAGCGGACTACGTAGATCAATCATGCTTTAGTCCCGGTCTAATATGTCACCACCAAGCAACATATCCATGTCTCTACTTGGGAGTCCAGCTCCAGACAGTCAAGACAGACCGTCCCTTCCAAGGCTTTAGACAACATAATAGTCTTAACATGAGTTAGATGCTCGGTCTAACCCCATAGACTACAGACCATAGTTTAGACTGCTAACTTTAGAACATTGTCTTCTCGCATACAAAAATCCATTGCATGCAACGTTCTAACAGTTTTAACACAAGCAGTCAGTGAGCCATATTTGCTTACATTTACTTTAACATGTAAATAAGACGAGGACAGATAGCAATGTAATGAATAACCTCTAAGTATAATTTTATTATCCAGTTCAAAATGAATACATCAAAATGTCTCTAATACTTAGGGCATTTCCTAACAATCTCCCACTTGCCCTAAGCCAGCAGATGTGCCATGTTACGCATCCCCATCGCCTCTACATGCCTCTCAAAGTTTCTAGCTACCAAAGTCTTAGTAAAGGGATCAGCGATGTTGTCCTCGGACGCGATCTTACATACATCCACTTGTCCTGTCTCCACATGCCCTCTAATTATGTGATACCTCCGATCGATGTGCTTGGTCCTCTTGTGGTGCCGAGATTCCCTTGTGTTGGCAATAGCCCCTGTATTATCACAGTAAAGTGTGATAGGCTTGTCAACACCCGAAATGACCTCAAGGTCTCTAAAGAACTTGCGGAGCCAAACCGCTTCTTTAGATGCCTCAGCCGCAGCAACATACTCAGCCTCCATAGTAGAGTCAGCTGTGCAGCCCTGCTTCACGCTCCTCCACACAATGACGCCTCCTCCGAGTAAAAACACTGATCCAGATGTCGATTTCCTCGAATCCTTACAAGTCTGGAAGTCTGAGTCCGTGTATCCTATGGATGTTAGGTCCCCTCCAGAATACACTAGCATATAATCCCTCGTTCTCTTAAGATACTTGAGTATATGCTTTACTGCTTGCCAGTGCTTGGTTTCAGGATTCGCTTGATATCGACTCACCATACCTACTGCAAAACATATGTTCGAGCGAGTGCAAAGCATAGCGTACATAAGGCTACCCACAGCGGATGCATAAGGGATCTTACTCATACGCTCTCTTTCTTCCGATGTCTTGGGACAGTCATCCAATGAAAGAGTTAAACCGGCAATAGAAGGTTGTGAGCCTTTCTTTGCCTCTAGCATTGCATATTTGTCAATTATTTTATCTATGTATGAAGCTTGGGATAATGCTATCATTTTGTTCTTTCGATCTCTGAAGAGACGAATGCCTAGAACATAATTAGCTTCTCCCAAGTCCTTCATGTCAAACTGTTGGTGTAACCAAAGCTTGACCGATGATAAGTTCCCTACATCATTCCCAATGAGTAGTATATCATCGACATAGAGTATCAGAAAGACCACTTTTTCATCCTTAATACGTTTATAAACACAAGGTTCATCAATGTTCTGCTCAAAACCAAATGTCTTAATCGCTTGATCAAACCTCTGGTTCCATGAGCGGGATGCCTGCTTTAATCCATAAATGGATCTAAGCAACTTGCAGACTTTCTTATCTTGGCCTTTTGCTACGAACCCTTCGGGCTGTATCATATAGATACACTCTTCAAGATGGCCATTCAAGAATGCCGTCTTGACATCCATTTGCCAGATCTCGTAATCGAGAGCCGCAGCAATGGACAGAAGAATACGGATAGACTTCAGCATAGCAACAGGCGAAAAGGTTTCCTCGTAATCGATTCCAGCCTTTTGCGTGTATCCCTTTGCAACCAGTCTAGCTTTGAAAGTTTCCACTCTCCCTTCCGCATCCTTCTTTCTTTTGTAGACCCATTTGCATCCAATGGGTTTTATCCCATCTGGCAAATCTACAAGTTCCCAAACAGAGTTGGATTTCATAGAATCCATCTCATTGTTCGTAGCCTGTTTCCAAGATCTAGAATCAACATCCTTTATAGCTTCATCATATGCGACCGGATCTTCCTCATGCTCATAAGCCTCGGCCTGGTATACCTCAGCATCATACATGAAGAAATTAGGTTTCTTCGAAACCCTCCCACTACGACGAGGCACCCTAAATTGTTGATCGTCTGCAGGTCTTTCACTGGAACTCGGACTTGCGTCCAAGACCGAAATCTGTGGAGCAGTTCTTTCACCTGATAACTCCTCTAGCACCACTTTGCTTCGAGGCTTAAAGTCATTCATGTGACTTTCCTCTAAGAATGTCGCATGGGTTGAGACAATGACCTTTTGTTCCTTCGGGTTATAGAACAGACCTCCTTTAGTTCCCTTTGGATACCCTACAAACATGCACAATTCTGATCTTGGTTCCAACTTCTTCACATCCCCATCCAGTACATGTGCCGGGTAGCCCCATATTCTCATATGTCCAAGGGAGGGCTTCCTGCCACGCCACAATTCATACGGAGTTCTAGGAATTGATTTGCTCGGAACCTGGTTCAGAATATAGCACACCGTTTGTAAAGCATGTCCCCAAAATGATAATGGCAGCGTTGAGTAACTCATCATGGACCGTACCATATCAATAAGGTCCTGTTTCTCCTTTCGGCTACACCATTCTGTTGTGGAGTACCAGGTGCAGTCAATTGTGATAAAATCCCGTTCTCTATAAGATGTCCTAGAAATTCATCAGAGAGGTATTCGCCACCTCGATCAGATCGAAGTGTCTTTATGGATTTATCTAATTGCTTTTCCACTTCCGCACGATACTCTTTGAACTTGTCAAAGGTTTCGCTCTTGCGGTGCATCAGATACACATATCCATACCTCGAGTAATCATCTATGAAAGAGACATAGTACTCGAACCCTCCTCGTGCTGTGACGTTCATGGGCCCACATACGTCAGTGTGCACAATTTCTAAGAGCTCCTGTGCCCTTGTACCCTTAGCTCCAAAAGACCTCTTAGTCATCTTACCCTCTAGACAAGACTCACATTGGGGAAGTCGTACCTCCTCCAGAGATTCCAGAGGACCGTCTTTCACCAATCTTTGAATCCTATCCTGATTAATATGACCAAGTCTTAAATGCCAAAGATACGCCTTGTTAGAGTGAGAAACTTTCAACCTTTTAGAGTTATCATTTAATTCAGTGTCAAGCAGTGAGTACATCTTTGGTCTGATCAAATATAGGTTTCCATCCATCCATCCAGAACAGATAAAAGACTTATTTCTACGAATATAAACTCTTTTACTAAAAGAAACTGAATAAGAATCCTTTATTAAACAAGCTACCGATATAAGGTTCCTCCTAAAATTAGAAACATAAAAACAGTCTTTCAATATAATAAACCTAAATTGATCAAAATAAAGATGAATGTCTCCCACTGCCTCAGCCACCACAAAGCTACCATCTCCAGTCCGCAACGAGAGGCTCCTATCATGTAGACTTCTCGTTTCCACGAACCCCTGCATAGAAACACAAACATGATTAGTGGCGCCCGAATCAATGACCCATGTGTCTTTCGATTCTTCCACCAAACACGCTTCTAAGTAATGAAGTTCCTTACCTTCCTTGCCCTTGGAGGCTAGGAATTCCCGGCAAGCCTTCTTGAAGTGACCTACCTTCCCACAGTGGAAGCATTTGGACTTTTTAGGGTCCTTTGGCTTCTTGTTCTTCTTCTTCTTCTTCCCGTCCGAGACAGGAGGATTAGAAGAACTGGAAGCCACTTGCTTCTTATTTGGCCTCTTCCTCTTCCGTGAGAGATTGGAAGATTCCGCCAAATTGGCCTCTCCTTTAGGTCGGACCACATCTTCATCCCTGATCATCCGCTCATAAGCCTGTAGTTGCTTCATGAGCTCGGTAAGTCCTAACTCCTTTGTCGCCAGATTGTATGCGGCCTTAAACCCCACAAAATCTTTAGACAGAGTCTTGAACACCATCTCGATCTGGG
The DNA here is from genome assembly GCA_035233585.1 of Antiaris toxicaria. Lineage (NCBI taxonomy): Eukaryota > Viridiplantae > Streptophyta > Magnoliopsida > Rosales > Moraceae > Antiaris > Antiaris toxicaria. Next base: position 52,951,620 of record CP141153.1, read on the forward strand.
TGTTGTAGTCTAACTCAGCACCATTCTCGGCAGCCTCAGCGAAGAATCCCATTAGAGTGATCATATGGTCCTTCACCGGAGCACCCGCCTTTTGCTTAGAGTTCATAACACTGGTGATAGCGGACTGTCGAGCCAATTTTTCTTGGCCTCCGAACATGTCCTCCAGATTTTCCATGATCTCCCCAGCAACTTGATAAGTCTCATGCTGCTTTTGTAAAGCACTCGTCATGCTAGCAAGGATGTAGCATCGAGCTATCTCATTGGATTCTCTCCAACGATTATAGGCAACCGGGACCTCCTCAAGTGGTGTGTCAGGTTTGGGCCCAGGTGGGCATGGTTCGTCCAGTACGAACTTGTGTCTCTCGCAGCTGAGAACTATTAATAGATTTCTTTTCCAATCTTTATAATTGTCGCCATTCAACTTATTTTCAGTAAGTATCGAAATGAGGGGTGTCGGTGACATTTTGAACTGAAATAAAATTATACTAGACATCATTACAAAGCCCAAGCAAATATGCAGATACTTTAGCAAATAAAACATACAAGTATGTTCCTACATGAAACTTGAAAAAAAAATGTAGCATTACAACGGTAATTCTCAGCACCTATTGCCCCAAGCCACCGAGGGGTGGTCATGAGAACAAATAGCCGGAACATGGACCCCGTCCAATTAATATATGTTACCTTAAATCCTCCAAGGTTAAGACATATATTAATAACCGCTTATTTGGCCACCAGTTTAGTTAACAGAGCTTCTAGGGAAGGTTAATAACTAAACGAGTCTTGAGTGTATAACCATTGTTTACGTAGCCCGATCCACGTCCTACCAAGCCACCGAGGGGTGGTCATGAATAGGATCGCACCCGAACACGTTTTCCACGTAGGAGATCCAATCTAGTATACCGGCGGCGGTAAACACCTACCGAGGGGTGTGGTCAGGTCAGAACTGACGCGAGGCGTTACCATGCTTTCACATATGGATCAACAATGGAGGCCGTGGGTTTTGTTTGAAACCCTCTCCCACTCAATATTTTGAAAAACATGCAAGTTTTGACAAATTATGTATGATCAATATAGTATGAGTGGCACTCACCTATCCTATATGACATGTTATCAAATATGCATACAAAACATCCATCAATACATATTTATACATCCATGACATATCACAGAAAAATAATTGACAGAATAACCAAGCCATGGTTCCATCCTAGAACAAAGAAAATAAAGATTACAAAATTCCATCCAAAGCATTCTTTGGGTCTTGAATTTTGTTCCGTCTTCTTGTATCCATCTTTATGTAGCCTCTCCATTTATTTCTCATCCCAAGAATTATTTAAAATTTTAAATTTCCAAAAATTTAAATTTCAAATTCAAACTCCAAATTCGAATTTCAAATTTAAATTTCTAATTCAAATTTTAAACAATTTTAATCATCATGTGTAATAATATGTAATTTCAAAAATTTCAAATTTTCAATTACATATTTTTAAACATGATTTAAAATTAAATCTCAAATTTAAAAATTAAAATTTCCTGATTTTTTGGACTGTCGGACCGCCGCCCCCGTAGGCAGCAGCCGCCGTGGGCAGCCACCAACCCCGGAGGGGCTGGCAGCCCACGGCCGCCCCTTGTGCAGCCTGCCGGGCTGCAGGCCAAGCCTGCAGCACCAGGCTGCACGCCCAGACTGGGCGCAGCAGCAGGCAGGCTGCACGCCCAGGCTGCGGCCAGCCTTGGGCAGGCCACGGCCACCCCTGGCTGCAGGCAGAGCCTGCGACTGTGGGTGGTGTGGGCCTGCACAGGGGCTGCCGTAGCCCCATCCTGCCCGAGGGCAGGGGCTGCAGCCCCACCAAGGTTTGTCGGCCTATCCCGAGGGGTCGTGTCTCGATTTTCATGCCATATTCCAATTTACCAATTAGGATCTCCAAAAAATTAATTTGAATCCCAATTAAATTGAAATTTTCCACACAATCAAAATTTCAATCTTTAAATTAAATTTAACTTTTGGGAAAAATAAATTACGGTCTTCAATCTTCAATCTCCTCCAAGAATAATTATATAAAAAATTCTTAAACCGTTTCCGGTGTTCAAAAATTCTAACCATAAAAATTCTAAGAGACAAGAATTAAAATCCATGGGAAAATTACAGTGTAAATAAACTGCTCCCATGGTTACATAAAAAATTCCTAGATACAATTTTTCTAAATTCTAAGGAACCATAACCGGCATAAACAAGCATGCTTATAATAATTCAAAAAATTAAAATAACCACATACTTTATACATAATACATGATAACAACATAAAGGAACCCTAGAATGCCACTCTCTAAATATCAAATCCATACATAAATAAAAAGACTAAGTAATTGTCTAATTTATGTACATGGCATAGTCATGAGATGGCTCTGATACCAATTGTAGGAAAATAAACCGGTAAAAACGTATCAGAGTGGCGCAGCGGAACAATAAAAATTTTTAGATCGTTAAATATCTCATGATGCCATATACAATAAATCAACAACAATTAAAACTCATACCTCAAGGACGCCAATGAACAGGAGGAGAGTGACCGGAGGCTTCAACCAACTAGCCTTCTCTACTATTCTCCAATTCCCGAATGGCTGAGTGTGTGGGCACTCTGAACCTCGATCGGTATGTTAGCACTGCTAGTCTTCTTCCGACCACCCAGATCTCTAAAGAACTTTATTGTCACGATGAGCTGTGCAACAATAAGCCTGCTCACCTGAGAGTCTGTGGTCTAAGAGAACTGGAGTGGCAGGACCTCTATTTATAGACCTGCATGAGGTGATTCTCTGAATTCGAATTGGACTAGGAAAAGATTTTCTCCCTTATCCAAACCAAAAAATCCGAATTTTCCAAGGGAGAATCTCCACAATTAAATTCGGTTTTCCTAGGACAAATCCAATCCAAATCTCAACAAGATTTTAACTAGAATTTTATCTCCCTTTTTCAACCAAAAAATCCGAAATCTTTAGGAGAAAATCTTCTCCAAATTTTCGGCCACTTTTAGGATAAGGAAGAATCAAAATTTCACTAGGATTTTTCAAGCTAAATCTCATCTCAACCTTATCCAAAAATAACCGAATTTCCTAGGGTAAAGCCTCCAAAATTTCGGCCACTTTTAGGGAGGGAGAGAATCCAAATTCAACTAGGATTGAAACTTGAATTTTCCCTTGAATCTTATCTACAAAAACCGAATTTTCCATTGAGGATTATCCTCAAAAAATTCGCCCACTTTTGTTGGGATTTGGATTCAAAATTCAAGTAGGATTCTAACAAGATTATCCTCTCCAAATCCAACTCAAATTCGAATTTCAAACCTTGTGGATTTTCCACAACAAATTCGAATCCTACTTGGACTGTGATTCAAAATTTGAATTTCAAATTTCAAATTCAAATTTCAAATTCAAATTTCAAATTTCAAATTTCAAATTTCAAATTTAAATTTCAAATTCAAATTTCAAATTCGAATTTCAAATTCAAATTTCAAATTCAAATTTCAAATTTCAAATTTCAAAATTCAAATTTCAAATTTCAAAATTCAAATTTCAAATTCCACAAAACGGTTGTATTTCATATTCTTGTTCTCATGGATAATTTTCTACAACTCCAATCCAATCTCAAATAAAATCATGGCAACTTTATTTGGAGTTCGAATAATTGTGTACTCTATTATCCAAAACAAAATCTGAATCCAACCGGAGAGAATCTTGTCTACCATCCTAATCCTGTGTCATCACCATCCATGCATAATAAACTAGCCAATAGCATACATAAATCAATTTGCCAAACGTTAAGGAATTATGTGGAGCTAGTAGAGGGACTGATTGGACATACATAATCGGGCTCCCGTGATTCCATATGATCATCATTCTGTACCGAACAACTCAATCATATGATCACTAATTTCAGAGTCACACCACTATAAACCTGAAACTGAACTCCCAATTATATACCGTATTACGTAAGCCTGTGACGAGCTACCATCCAATGACCTTGTCATATATGCAAAACCCTCATATGATATCCATGATCAGCCTTAGGTCAAAGTCCGTTTAATCCTACTGATCAGGCTATCTTAAAGTTCCATTATACTACCGAATCAAGAAAATGATTATTCACCATATGTGAATAAGAAGTCATCCGCCCAGCAGACGACCCAAGGCCTTGTCCATTTTCACATTCAGTATAATGCCTTTAAGAGGATACCTTTAACTCCTCAGAGCTATGATTCCGATATCTGCAAACAAACCCTTCATCGTATACAAGTCATGCACCCAACGAACCGGTCTATAAGCTTACTACCTCTGAGACGCTTTAGCCATTGGAACATCAAAGTACACAAGTCATATACATGAAGTAGTTCATTTACTCAGGATTAAGGTTATTGCACAATGAACGTCAAAAGCAGATTGATCCACTCATAGCGGACTACGTAGATCAATCATGCTTTAGTCCCGGTCTAATATGTCACCACCAAGCAACATATCCATGTCTCTACTTGGGAGTCCAGCTCCAGACAGTCAAGACAGACCGTCCCCTCCAAGGCTTTAGACAACATAATAGTCTTAACATGAGTTAGATGCTCGGTCTAACCCCATAGACTACAGACCATAGTTTAGACTGCTAACTTTAGAACATTGTCTTCTCACATACAAAAATCCATTGCATGCAACGTTCTAACAGTTTTAACACAAGCAGTCAGTGAGCCATATTTGCTTACATTTACTTTAACATGTAAATAAGACGAGGACAGATAGCAATGTAATGAATAACTTCTAAGTATAATTTTATTATCCAGTTCAAAATGAATACATCAAAATGTCTCTAATACTTAGGGCATTTCCTAACAGTCAAGGCTCGGGAACTGGATGATAAACATTTTAGGAGTAGTGCAATACCCATTTAAGGCTCCGAAACGCTAGAAAAATGAGGAACGACCTTAGGTGTCGGATGAATAGTATCCCGAGGATCGGGTAAGGAATAGTTATCGATTTTGCAGCAAATAATACTGTAAAAATAAATCGCAGCCTAAGGAATATTATTTTATGATATGTGGGCTTAGAAAATCCTGCAAAAATGATAGATTGGAAATGTTACGGTCTTGAGACTCGTCAAGGGTAAAATGTTCATTTTGACCAAAAATTTCTGAAAGGCTCGGAAAGGACCGTTAAGGACCTAGAAGTCTTAAATAAGATTTTAGAGGCCATAACTAAGATTTTAAAGTTAAAAACTAAAGTTTATAAGTACATGAGCGTGTACTATGGGACACGGGTGTGTAGTGGTGTTAGGAAATGCCCTAAACATTAGAGACATTTTGATGTATTTATTTTCAACTGGATAATAAAATTATATATAGAGGTTATTTATTATATTACCGTTTGTCTTTATTCTATTTACATGTTAAAGTAAATATAAGCAAATATGGCTCACTGACTGCTTGTGTTAAAACTGTTAGAACGTTACATGCAATGGACTTTTGTATGGGAGAAGACAATGTTCTAAAGTAAGCGGTCTAAACTAAGGTCTGTAGTCTATGGGGTTAGACCGAGCATCTAACTTATGTTAAGACTATTATGTTATCTAAAGCCATGGTAAAGACGGTTTGTCTTGACTGTTTGGAGCATAGACTCCCATGTAGAGACATAGATATGTTGCTTGGTGGTGACATATTAGACCGGGACTAAAGCGTGATTGATCTACGTAGTCTGCTATGAGCAGATCAATCTGCTTTTGATGTTCATTGTGCAGTAACCTTAATCCTAAGTGAATGAACTACTTCATGTATATGACTTGTGTACTTTGATGTTCCAACGGCTAAAGCGTCTCAGAGGTAGTAAGCTTATAGACCGGTTCGTTGGGTGCATGACTTGTATACGATGAAGGGTTTGTTTACAGATATCTGAATCATAGCTCTAAGGAGTTAAAGGTATCCTCTTAAAGGTATTCTACTGGATGTGAAAATGGACAAGGCCTTGGGTCGTCTGCTGGGTAGATGACTTCTTATTCACATATGGTGAATAATCATTTTCTTATTCGATAGTATAATGGAACTTTAAGAAAGCCTGATCAGTAAGATTAAACGAACTTTGACCTAAGGTTGATCATAGATATCATATGAGGGTTTTGCATGTATGACAAGGTCATTGGACAATAGCTTGTCATAGGCTTACGTAATATGGTATATAACTGAGAGTTCAGTTTCAGGTTTATAGTGGTGTGACTCTGAAATTTATGATCATATGATTGAGTTGTTCGGTAAAGAATGATGATCATGTGGATTCATGGAAGCCTGATTATATATGTCCAATTGGTCCCTCTACTAGCTCCACATAATTCCTTAACGATTGGTAAATTGATTTGTGTATGCTTATTGGCTAGTTGATTATGCATGGATAGTGTTGACATAGGATTAGGATGGCAGACAAGATTCTCTCCGGTAAATTCATAATTTGTTTTGGATAATAGAGTACACAATTATTCGAACTCCAAATAAAGTTGCCATGATTTTATTTGAGATTTGATTGAAGTTGTAAAAAATTATCCATGAGAGCAAAAATTTGAAATACAACCTTTTATGGATTTTGAAATTTGAAATTTGAAATTTGAAATTCAAATTTGAAATTTGAATTTGAAATTTAAATTTGAAATTTGAATTTGAAATTTTGAAATTCAAATTTTGAATCACAGTCCAAGTGGAATTCGAATTCTTTGTGGATAATTCCATAAGGTTAGAATTCGAATTTGAGTTGGATATAGAGAGGAAAATCTTATTTGAATCCTACTTGAATCTTGAATACCAAATCTACCAAGGAAAATCGAATTTGTTAGGGAAAAATCTCCCAAGCTAATTTCGGATTTTATGGATAAGATTGCAGGAAAAAATTTAAGTTTCAATCCCAGTTGAATTTGGATTCTCTCCTCCCTAGAAGTGGCCAAAAATTTTGAGTGAATCTCAAGGGAGATTTTTGGTTATTTATGGATAAGGATGAGATAAAATTCAAGCTAGAAAATCCTATTGGAATTTTGATTCTCCTCACACTTTTAATGGCTGAATCTAGTCATGATTTTGGAACTAGGGAAATTCGGTTATGATGGATAATTGAGGAGATAAAATTTAAGTTAAAATCCTATTTGAATTTGGATTGCAAAAATCCCAAGGTTGGCTAAATCTTCCCATGATTGTGGCCTATGGGATTTTCGAATTTTATTAATGGATAAGGGAGAAAATCTTCTCCTAATCCAATTCAAATTCGAGGAATCACCTCATGCAAGTCTATAAATAGAGGTCCTGCCACTCCAGTTCTCTTAGACCACAGACTCTCAGCTGAGCAGGCTTATTGTTGCATAACTCACTATGACAAAAAGTTCTTTAGAGATCTGGGTGGTCAGAAGAAGACTAACAGTGCTAGCATACCGATCAAGGTTTAGAGTGCCCACACACTCAGCCATTCAGGAATTGGAGAATAGTAGAGAAGGCTAGTTGGTTGAAGCCCTCTGATCATTCTCCTCCTGCAGATTGGCATCCTTTGAGGTATGAGTTTAAATTGTTGTTAGTTTATTGTATATGGCATCACGAGACATTTAACGATCTTATAATTTTTTTTATTGTTCTACTGCGCCGCTCTAATGTGTTTTTATTGATTTTAAGTGAAAACCCGAGAGGTACACTGGCTTGGACACGGGCGTGTATCAATCCGTGTATTACAAAGAGAGATGAAATGTATTGTAAAGTTAATAATAAAATGAATATATCCAAAGTGATAAATGATGATGGGTATTAATAGACAATATTATGTTTGTAGGGACCCAAACTAGAGATGATAACAAAATTGTGGAAGACTTCCGAGTGTGGACGTTATCACAGTTGTGGTAAGTTTAAGCATTTTCATGTCTGCAACATGAAATACTATGATATTTAATTATGTACTAATTGTACATTAGATGTAAAGTCCTACGGGCACTAGGATGTAGTTAGACTAACACACCCAACGAGCTGATAAAGTGAAATGTGTACTATGGGTACACTATGGAAAGAGTATGACTAAATTTAAGAGACACCCTTAAAAAGAAAGAATGTATAAAGACCTATGGGTAATAAGGGTTCCTGACTTTGAGGTGATGATTAATGCCACCCGGTCGGAACTATAATTAAAAGATGGTAATGAAACCATGTTTGGCATACCAGCCTCCAATAGTAAGGTAGAGGTTTACAAGTCCTTCGAGGATACAATGACCACTTCGGGCGATGATGGACTAAGGAGGATTAGCCTCAGGGTTGCTCCCAAGGCTCCTCACAGTCAGCACGCATATGAAATCGATATAGGCCAAAATGAGTTCAAAACCAGAATGTAATACCTAAAATATGATGAAACCCATAATTGAGCATAATTGAGCATAACCGACACTAATGTTAAGTGTAGTGGACTCGGTTAGGGTGACTTGAATAGTAATCGATTAGAGTCAAAGTTACTATTTACTAGTCAAAAGTCAAAGTTACTATTTATGATAAATAGTACTATTCATAAATGAATAGAACTATTCATAGGAAATTGTATTATTGATATTTTTGAATCTATTTGATTCATAGTATATATGTTTGAAATTACTGAGTCTATTAGCTCACCAGTTTGTTCATGTTGCAGGTAAGAAACCTGTCCAGTAGACAACCTGGATGGCGGTAGGATATACGATGCCAATGGGATAGGGAATTCCATTGTGGATTATAGTCCTGCTACCAGTCTTTCGCTGAGTGTCAAAAGAGAGAATTTGAAGAAAATGTATTTTGAGAAACAAAGTTAAGAAAATTTATCTTTGTAAATTATGTTGTATTGTGAAAAGACAACTAAAGTTTAGTTTTAAATTTTATATGGCTTTCATACGTGACTTTCATGTGAGGAAATTATTTTGAAAAAAAAAAAGGGCAAAAATTCTAGGCCCTGTAAGATGAGAGTTTAAAAATAAAATGTTTTTAGTGGTGACCCGATGAGGTGCACGGCCTGTCTCGATCGACTACGGAGTCTGATTGTGATGGTTTTGCATGGCCAAGATCGGGGACGTCACAGGTTGGTATCAGTGCAGTTGACCATATCCCTATTGGCACAAAGCGTAGCCTGCTTGTCAATCTAAGTAAGTTAGCTTTATTTAAGTTAGTTAACTATTCATTTATACAAGGTTATGTATTTTGTAGGATATACGATGACTAGGCCACCATATGTACGTCCTCAGTCGTACAGACCGAGAGGGCCGATTAGGGTATGGACCAGGTCTGTGATTAGGCCGTCCAACTCTCAGCGACCAACATATCGACTGTCGACGCCTGAGCTACCAGCACCACGGGCTAGAGCACCAGCACCGATTCAAGAGCTACCTCCTAGATGGTACTTAATCCACCAATTGAGATAGACATTCTAGTTGTTGGAGGACGACCGCACATAAGAGCTAGAGTATTGGTCCCCGCAGTACACACTTTCCGAGATAGTCATCCACCCACCTTTGAGGGAGGTCAATAGGGGATTTCTACCTGAGATTGGCTACATAATGTGGAGATGATCATGCGCCAATGTGATATCGACGAGGACTGCTGGGTCATGTTAGCAGTTGGTACATTTCATGGGGATGCACAGATGTTCTGGGAGTATTACGACTAGGACATGCTGTTAGGTCTTGACTGGGCTGAGTTCAGACATATTATGATACAGCAGTTCTCGCCAAAGAGCCCAGCACTGGTTTCAGAATCTTCAAAGAGTAGGGTAGTGACACCGCCATCGGCTTTACCCAGATACACAGATGTTAGAGAGTTTGTTCTCCAGGCAGAGAGATTACAGATGATGCTTAGTGATACTATCTTCACTTATGCAGTACAATTCGAGGAGAACATTGTGAGGAGATGTCCGATGTCCAACCTCACTGACGAGGATTTTTGTGACATATTCTGGAAAGGGCTTATGATAGATCTATGACAAAGGGTAACCCCTCTATATCCTACTACTCTACAAGAGTTTATAGTTACAGTAGCTAAAGTAGAAGAAGAGCTACTGCTGGAGTGCATGGTGCGCAACCGGCATGAACAATTATTGTAAGAGGCAATGCTGGATCGTCTTTATGGAGTGCGACCTATGGCTAATGACCATGAGGCTAGCCCATCAAGGCGACGAAAGGGGACGAGTCCCAATAGAGGATCGACACCATCCGGAACCGAGAATGGTTCAGATGAGGATGACGAGGATCCGAAAAAATTTCTATTAGTTCCAAACCAACCTTAACCAGGGGACTAGATGTAAAAACATATAAGATGTATAAATGTATATGTCTATATATGTACATGTATGACTGTATCGAAAGGCTATTTTGAGAAAAAGCCTTAAAGTTGTTGTGTATATGAAAGCTGTGAAATGAAATGATATGAAATTTTGATATGTTAAAATGATGAGATGTTTTGAAAACTATTTTTACTTACATTGTAAAAATATGTTTGTTAAAAATCTAATGATTGATTTTCATATGACCGTAGGAAATAGAAAAGGTGGTGAACACGCATAATCTAAGGAATATGAGAGGGCATCCTATTCTATCAGAAAGAGTTGATCTAAGCTAAGGCAAAAATTAGAGCAGATGGAGCAGAGGCAAGGCCAAGAAGAAGGCCATACCTCACAAATGGCTGTACTGGAACAAGTAGTGCCGCCAGTTATGCCCGAAATAGTCATAGAACCCTAACCTCAACTCTGTGTAAATCAGGACCGTTGTACGAATGATTTTGACGGATGAAGCTGCTGGAATTCGAGGGTTCCACAAACCCACTAGAAGCAGAGGAGTGGCTTTCTTCACTCTAAGTGATCTTGGAATTTATGGATCTAAATAAACAAGAAAAGATCATGTGTGCATCCTTTATGCTGAGGAAGGATGCAAGATTTTGGTGGGACACTGTCAAGATATGTAGCCATGATGTCATGGATAGATTTTTTAGAAAAATTTAATCAGAAGTATTATGATCCTGCACTGCTGTGACCCCAATAGAGGGAGTTTGTAGAGTTGAAGTAGGAAAACATGATAGTAAGTGAAGTCTGCCAAAAGTTTGATCAATTGTCCCGATTGTGTCCATATATTGTCCCTACTGAGAGGGAGAAAATACAAAAGATGCTCGGGATGTTCCGATCCAACATCTCAGCCTTTATAGATAGGGGGTTAACGCCACCCACTACTGTAGCTAACTGTGTTAGTCGAGCTTTAAGAGCCGAGTACCACCTAGCTCGACAGAGGGAGGAGAAGGAGAAGATCTATGATGCCAAAAGAAGGAGAAAGTTTTGGCAAAAGTTTCTCAAGCTGGATCCCAAGTTGGACAAGGCAGCAAGCCGAAGCCGAACATTAAGGTTGGATAATTAAGCACTTCTGGCCAACAGTCGTAAGGGAAGACAAAAGGAAATAATTCTAAAAATAGGAATCAATAGCGGAAGTTGAACAATAATGTCTTATCTGTTGTTCATGACTGTGTTATATGCAGAAGGAGACACCTAGGCCGATGCAGACTTGCACCGAATGCCTATTTTCAATATGGAAAAGTAGGCCATTTTACCAAGAATTACCCCGAGAATCGGCAAAATGTGTAGGGTACGTTTAAGCCATAACAGCAACATCCCCAAGCTCATGCACTACAAGCAAAGATTGAAGGGCCTTTACCTTCAGAGACGTAAGAAAGACCAAAATGCTTGCCTCATGCTGATGCTCGAGTCATGGTCTACACTAAAGAGGATGCGGAAGCTGGGAAGTCCAATGTAGTGACAGGTGAGCTTTCTGTCGCTAATCACTTGACATCTATTTTATTTGATTTTGGAGCTACGCATTCGTTTATTTCATATGAATTTGCGAACAAAATAGGATATCCTAAGTATAATATGGGTATGACGTTTAGAACAGCTCTACCCTAAGGCGAAATGTTGATGTCCAATTACTGATTACCTCATATACCAATAATTGTGGCAAATAGGGAGCAATATGCAGAGCCATATCATGATGGAGTTGGCTGATTATGATGTAATACTAGGAATAGATTTCCTAGGAAGGTATCAAGCCATGATCGATTGTCGAAAGTGGAAAATAGTGTTTTCAACCAGACCAGGAAGATAGTTTCGAATATGTTGGCGCGTCACGTAAAATGAGGAAGATGATGATCAACTCAATGAAAGGAAGAAAGCTAATATCTAGTGGCTATGCTGGATACTTAGCGTACATAGTGGATGTGACGGAGGAACAGAAGCTTTAACCTGAAGATGTTCTTATTGTGAATGAATTTCTTAATGTTTTCCCAAAAGAATTACCCGGTTTGTCGCCAGAATGAGAGATCTCCTTTGAGATCGAATTGATGCTAGGAACTGCACCTATCTCAAAGGTGCCATACCGAATGGCACCGGTGGAGTTGAAGGAGTTACAAGAGCAATTGAAAGAGCTTCTTAACAAGAGATTCATACGTCTGAGCTATTCCTCATGGGGTGCTCCGGTGTTGTTTGTCAAGAAGAAGGATAGAGCATTTCGTATGTACATCGATTACTGAGAATTGAACAAGGTCACGGTCAAGAATAGGTACCCGTTACCTAGAATTGATGACTTATTCGATTAACTCAAAGGCACAGTGGTATTCTCTAAGATCAATCTGTGATCAGGATATCATCAACTGCGGATCAAGGAGAGCGATATTCCGAAGATTGCGTTTAGGACCCGTTACGGTCATTACGAATTTCTTGTGATGCCGTTTGGGTTGACAAATGCGCCAACTACATTTATGGATCTGATGAATCGAGTCTTCAAGGAATTTCTAGATAAGTTTGTTATTATGTTTATCGATGACATACTTATATATTCAAAAACACGTGAGGAGCATGAGGAACACTTGAGGATTGTTCTTCAAACAATAAGGAAGCACCAACTCTATGCAAAATTCTCTAAGTGTAAATTTTAGCTAAACAAAGTACATTTCCTCGGACACGTAGTCTCTAATGAAGGAATCGCTGTGGATCTTGCTAAAGTGGAGGGTATCAATGAATGGCCTGCACCTAGAAATGTGACCGAAATATGGAGTTTCTTAGGTTTAGTCGGCTATTATAGGAGATTTGTAGAGGGATTTGCACGACTCGCTGCACCTCTCACAGTTTTTATCGGCAAAGAGAGGAAGTATGAGTGGACTGATGAGTGCGAAAAGAGCTTCTGAGAGTTGAAGAAGTGACTAACAAGCACGCTAATCCTTACACTTCCTACTGAAGGGGAAATGTTCGTGATTTACAGTGACGCTTCGAAAATGGGATTAGAAGCTGTCCTTATGACAACTGAGAAATTTTACTGCTCTTGGAAACCATGTATCATGTATGTACATAATGATTTTTATGTGTATAATTGTAAAAAGTATGATTTAATACTATTTAGAACGCAACAAAATGTTCTGATTATGCTAATGAGAGTGCGTTCAGAAACAGAAAATTTTACCAAACAGAAATCAAAAAAATTATGCCTTTTCGGTTTCAAAAACCCTATAAATATACTGTATAGCACTAAAAGATGAAATACTTACGGCATGGATTTTTAGTCAAACCAGAGTGAATTAAGGAAAACCGATCACACGGACAGCCTTAGAAACTTGTCTACGTGATTTCGTGCAAAACCATTCGGTTTGACTTTTGGTCAAAAAGTTTGACCAAGATAATTATGTGGAGTCAAAGATTGGGTGAGAAACATTGAATGGATGTAAGATTATATCTAAATCCAAGGGTTAGGGTTTAAAGACACTTTGATCCAATGGTTAGGATGCAAAGTCAACACAAAAAGTCAAAGAAAGCTTAGCAAAATTTCAAAAGAATTCTAGGGCACATTAGGTGGCAGATTTTGGCTAGAAAATCAGAAAAAAAAAAATCTGCCAAATTTTGATTCATTGCAAAACAGCCCTTAAAGGTTTCAAAAATTGCACAAAAAGCTTGCAAAAATGCCTTTAAAACATTGCAAGAAAGTCCCTCAAAATTCAGTCATAAAAACCCACGGTTTTGGCCATGAAAAACAGAAAATTGTCAGCCAAAACTTTGCTTCTTTTTTGCCCCAAACAACCGTGAGCTTCCCTCCACCAAAATAGAAAAATTTCTTCAAGTTTTCTTCAAGAAAAATGTGTAAAAATCCATTCCTAGCATCAAGGAATCAATAAAGCAAGGTAAACCCTCCTTTTTCCAAGTTTTCTTCTTATTTTCTTTGTTGAAAAACCATGGGATATGGGGCTATTTTGGGATGAAAATTTTCAGTTTTTATTGGTTGGTTTTTAGTTTTGGAAACCATGTGGAAAAATGATTAAGGAAAGGGATGAAATAGAGTTGAAAAACATCAACTCTTAGACTTGTTTTCTTAAGAAAATTAGTGGTTCATAATGCATGGTGGGTGAAAATGCTTGCATCAAATTTGTTGTGCTTGTGTGTTAATATGTTTTTGAGACAAAGAAAAGCTTGAAAATGAAGTTTGGTTAGTTTTGGAAACAAGAATAAAAAGTTTGGTTATAATTGTTAATGTGAAACAGTGTATGTGTGTTGGGGGATGAAACTTTTGTGTTGATTTTTGATTTGTAGTGTTTTGACAATGAAGTTTGATGTGTGGAGTTGATGAGAAAAGGAAGAGAACATGAAAACAAAGTTTTGTGCTTGATTTCCCAAGGGAAATCCATGGCATTCCAAGGACAAAATGCATGAAAATTTGATGAGTTAGGTTAGGTTTTGTGTTGTAATGTAAATATGTTGATGTGGAAAATAAATAAGGAAAAATGAAGTTTTGAAACAAAAATTTTGTTTAGGATTTTCTTAAGAAAAACTGTGCATAGGTTAAGGGGTAAAATGGTTATATTAGCATGATATGTTATGGAATGAAACAACGTGTAAATTATGAATCAAACCAGGCCTAAAAATGATAAAGAACGGGTTGAAATCCCATTAGAAACAAGTAGGTTTTAATAGAAAATTTTACATAAAAAGTTAGTAACTTTTACGTAAAATTAGGTTTTTGGTATACTACGTGGCAGGATAAAATAGGGTAATTGCTTTCGAGGCATTTCATAAACGTTGGGAACCTAAAAATTAAGTAGAAATGCTACTGAAATTTTCAGGGTGCCCGAAGGGCATTTTAGGAAACGAGGGGTAAGATAAGGGTCAGGATTTGGAAACCCGAGCCCCTCGGGGATTTAGGCTCAAGAAAAGGCAATGGATGATTTCAAAAGTAGTGAAATGTCCATTTGAGGTCCAAGAATGGTTAGAAAATCGAGAAACGACCCCGAGGGTCGGAATAGTACCACCCAATGGTCGGGTGAATAGTAACCTGAGCATTTCGGTAAGAAATGTCGTAAAAGCTCGGTAAGGCCTAAGAAAATTATTTTATGATTTTTAGGACTAGAAAACTCAGTTAAAACGTTAAAATGAAAATTTTACGGTCTAGGGTCTCGTCAGGGGTAAAATGGTCATTTTGATCAAAATTTTCTAAAATACTAGAAAAAGATTGTAAAAGCCTTAGAATGATTTAATTAAATTTTTAAAGGCAAAAATAGAGCTGTTAGTCAGAAAAACGGGAAAAAATCCCACTAATGGATGAAATGGTCATTTTGTCAAAAGTTAGGGGCAAAATGGTCAATTTGTCAAAAAGTTAAGAAAAGTGATATTAAGACCCGCAATAGTATCCTAGGCCGTGTAATGAGTACAGGAATAAAAATAAACCCCTAAACGAATAATTAGGAATCAAGAATCAAAAATTTTATATTTTCACAATATTTTAAATATGAAATGAACAGTAAAAATAACTGTGATTTATTTCGATTATAAGGATTCAACCAAAATGTAAAAAAGGGACACTGGTTGACCTTGGTAAGGAAACGCTGGCTAAATATCTGTAAGTTCAGACATTTATTTGTCTGCAACATGAATTTACTTAATATGTTTATATGTTATGTATGACATGTAAATAAGTATCAAGGTGCTATATGCACGCTAACGTGGAAAATAAAATAACCACAATGAAAGAACATAATCTAAAAGTGTTCCAAACCCAGGAGGTAGCGATAATGCCACCGGTTAGGAACTACATGAAAGTTGGTAACGAAACCAATATTGGCGTACCGGCCTCCCACACAGGTGGAGGTTTCTCATGTTATGTTATATTACATCAAGTTCATGTAAACTGTAGAGGATTGACTAGTGGGTCGCTCCTTAAAGTCCCTCTCAATCATACGCGCACTACGATACGATCAATCATAGGGCTCAAAACCAGAACTTAATGCAAGATAAGACCTAAGATTTAAGATTTGCCATAATTGAGCATAATATGTACTAACTTTATGTGTAGCATCCTAGGTCAAAGTCAACATAAATAGTACTGATCAAAGTCAACTTTACTATTTATGATCAAAAGTCAAAGTTACTATTCATATAAATAGTATTTTTTATGATTTTAAGTTTTATGTTCCGGTATTTATGTTTGAACTTACCGAGCCGGTCGCTCACAAGCTTATTCATGTTGCAGGTAAGAAGCCTGTACACCAGTAGATAGCGGATGGATGAGGAGCGGGATCTCCATCTGCCGTCAGGGCTGGGCGAGGGAAATGGTCCTGCTGATATTTTCCGTTGAGCAACTTTGAGTCATGTTTTGAAATATTGTGTCATGATGTAAATTATTTACAACAAAGTATGACATGTATTTCAGTATATATTTTATGATGTTTTACGACTTTACAGTTTCACAATCGATTTAAAAAAAAATCCCTAGTTTTTACGAAAAAAATTTAAGTTTAAAATACGAATGATAAATAATAAAAACAAGTTATAAGTATGTTAGCATTGTTAGCCTCCATGAAGGGCACGCCACCACAGTTGGTATCAGAGCAGTTGACCATGTCCGTGAAGGCCTGATGTGCATCCCGTTCGTCGATCCAAGTAAGTTAAGTTCATTTTTACAATTAGTAAAATGTTTATTTACATTAAGTGAACCCTATGTACGAAATAGATGACGAGACCACCGTACTGTAAGGACCACCCCGATCATGTACTTTAATTTTCATTTAATGAGAAATTGAAGAATAATTTGATACCAATTGGTGCAAATTTAAGTGAGACGATTAGATACATGCTCGTGTAATGAACAGAGAGCCGTGATAAAGACTCTTAAAAATGTATAAAACCTAATTACTATATAATGAGTAATTAAGTTGAAAAATATAGTATATTTCCCATTGAATAGACTAAACAGATACGATACTATTTAAGTACTATTCATGCAATGAAAGGGGCTACCGACAGTGAACTTGGTCCACCTTATTATGTGTATAAATGAATTAGACATGCAGTGCCAGGAAACTGGTCCGGATGACCATTTCTTGGCACAAGACTGGTGAATAGATCACCAGAGCGCTCGGACCGAACATTTGAGCACAATAGTGAGAGGTAGCCCTAACAAGGGTACGATATCAAGAAAATGGTCCGGATGACCTCTTCTCACCTAGAGACTGATAAAATCAGAGTTAGAGTACTCAGACTAGTTAGTTAAGTAGAGAACGATGAATAGTGAATAGTAAGAAATGCAGTGTCAAGTTATTGGCTAAGACGGCCTTAATTTGACCTAAAACTAATACATGAATGGTTAGTAGACTCGATCTGATTGATTGAGCACAAAACGAGATTTTTAGTTTGAGAGGTATGTAGCATCAGGATGAGGGTCAAGATGACATTTACTCGTCCCGAAACTGATATATTTGGGCTCAGAACGCCTAAATTAGTCAATCGGGCACCAGACACGTTTTTTGAGGTGGGGTCACACAGATCCTGAAAACTAGTCTAGATGACCTCTGATGGATGTAAAACTGATAAAAATGGAATCAGCATGTCCAAATTAGATAAGAGAAACTGTGTCTGAAATTTCACCCGGGAACGCCTCGGTTTGCATGCGAAAGGACAATACAGTGTATATACAACCACAGTATAGGATGTGAACAGTAATTTAGACTGATAATGGGCTCTTAGACAGTATAAAATAACTAGAAATTTACAGTACAAAAATCAGATTCAGAAATCTAGTTTTCGAGTGAAAATTGGAACACTGCCGACAAAGGACCAAACACCACAGTATAAAATTAAACTGCGATGAGAAGCCAACACTGATAAATTTTGGCCTTAAAATTTTGTGCCCCCTAGCTACAAAAGCAGTTGTAATTAGCTGCACACATAGCCCAAAAAGTGGCCATTAAAAAATTACCCTAGCCATGACACACTTGAATAAAATATTCAAGGGTTTTCAAAAGCTTGGTCAACAATTTTTCTTTATTCTTCTCCCATTTAATGCAGTAGCCCACGCACGCCCCTTTTGGACTGAAAATGGGCAGC
Source organism: Antiaris toxicaria (assembly GCA_035233585.1). NCBI lineage: Eukaryota > Viridiplantae > Streptophyta > Magnoliopsida > Rosales > Moraceae > Antiaris > Antiaris toxicaria. The sequence continues at coordinate 52,970,019 of CP141153.1, forward strand.
AATTTGTCCCATGATTAAGCTAAAATGGTAGACAATTAATTAGGATTAAGTCTAAGTAAGCTTGATCAATTTTGCCTATAAAAGGCACCCTTTACACAAGTGAATTGCTTTCCTTTCTTTTGGATCCCAAAACACATCTCGTTCTCCCTTTTCTTCTAGCTGTAGTTGAACCTCTTTAAGACTCCAAACCTTCACTTTTTCAAGCCTTAAATCATACCAAAGAGTTACCAAAAATCAAACCTCACAAGCTTGTGTTAGGAGGAGTCGAATCCAAGTCGTTCAAAGGCACTAAGGGTAAGTTTTCGAAAACCCATCTTTGTAGTTTTTAGTTTTTGTTTTGATTTGGCTTTTAAGAGAAATTTTTGGTATTTTTTCTAGCAAAAACAGACCCCACTCTCTTGGATTCACATGACCATTTTTGGTTCCTGAAGCCCTAGTTGAAACTGTACTTGGTACAAGGCACAAAGGTAAACCGAAAACCCTATCTTGTGTTAGTTGATTTTAAGTTTGATCTAAGGCCATTTATGTGTATTTATGCAATTAGTTTGTAATAAGTTTATGTTAAGCCCTTAAATTATCATTTTTAAGTTTATGTGGTTGTGATTGTGTTTGAATTATTTTTTATGAATGGTTCGGTGCAAATGAGAGCATGAACGTCTTATTGGCTGGACACAAATCTATCTTTAAGAAAAGGCCACGGATTTTGGCCATTTGGACCTCCTTAGGTTCTGAATTTGGGATTTGGTAAAACATGATTTTTAAGAAAATTTCGATACAGTCGTTTTTGCATCAAATAGCCCTCAGCCAAAAACGAACCCAAGATAGGTTTTTAGAGTGTTTTTCACTCTGTGTCCAAAATTGGGACAAAACTGGAAATAAAATCCGAACCCAGAAATAGGCATAGGTTTTAGTGAAAATGGACCACTTAGAGTCCGAACTGATTCTCAGGCTAAACATGAAAGTTGTAGATCTCGTCAAGACTTGAAAACAACCTACACGTGTTTTAAAAATTTGGCCGGTTCGGACCTCAAACGGAGCCGTTTTTACAAAGATGTAAAACTGGAAATTTTACGAAAAACTGGGCACCAAGCCCATGGGTTTAATGAAATTAGGAGTTGTTAGAGTTGGATTTAGGCTACGAGGTGAACGTGAGATTTATTCATCTTGTCAAGGAAAAAAACTTTCATGTTCGACAAAATCGCAAATAAAGTTGTTTCGACTAAGTTTCAAAATATTTTCAAAAATGGTTCAAAACCACCTTTAAAATGCAAGCATCAAAAAAATATAATTTGTACCCTTCAAAATAAAAATGTGTTTTTAACACTTTAAAATATGAACAAAGTTTTTATAAAAACATCCCCACCTTTCAACGGGGTGATAAGGGGATGGTTTCAAAATAAGGAATTTTTCTAAGATTTTTACAAGCCAACCCAAACAATTTTTCAAAGTAAAATAGTGTGTGTAGCTCGGTAGGCTACCACACCAGATAAGCCATAGTGGCCCGGTGGGCCATTACACCAAATAAGCCTTAGTAGCCTAGTAGGCTACTACCCCAAACAAGCCATAGTGGCCCGGTGGGCCATTACACCAAACAAGCCTTAGTAGCCCGGTAGGCTACTACCCCAAACAAGCCATAGGTTCCCGATAGGCCATTACACCAAACAAGTCTTAGTAGCCCGGTAGGCTACCACACCCCAACAAGCGAAGTAACTTGGTCGGTTACTATACTAAGTTCACGTATAGTAACTCGATAGACTACTTAGTTATCAACACACGAGGTAACCGGTCAGTTGACTAAGTAGTAAACCAGTCAAGGACCGCGTTTCAAATAACACAGTGAAGAACAATGATTAATCTGTCAAGTAGACAATTAATCAAACACAGTACAAGTTAGACACCAAATCTGTGATGCCCCATACCCTTAACGGCCTGGACCGTCACTGAAAACTATTACTTGCTTAACTTTTACTTATACTTCTTCTTTAAAGCCGATACTTAAACTTTCTGAATTTGATACCATAAATTTAGAGGAATTTTTTTTTATATATGCATACATATTTACTATTCACATACGTATACTATTAAAATGCGAAATTTGAAAAACATAAGGATTTCAATTATACATACACACTTATATACTTGTTTATCTGATTACTATTCACCAGATACTATTTAAATATACTATTCATACATATACTGTTTACTGTTCCAAAATACCATTTAATTTTTACTATTCAAAATACCATTTAACTGTCACAATTCAAAATACTATTTACTCATACTGTGCGGAAGAATACTCACGGTGTATTCATAACCTCATCCTCACATCCGCCTCCGTCGCCATCATCGCCCCTTGATGTTTACGCTATAGGATGCTTACCTACAGTATGAACACACTTCGTGAGCTTTACGCCTAGTAAGTACAACATGTTTACCGCAAAACATGTTTAAACATACGCATACTTAAAATCATGTGAGCACACCAATCATCACAGATATCATATAACATATCATATATCACAGCATCATGTATCACATCTTAGAATACATCATCACATCATACTGAATGCATAACATAGCATATCATATATCACATCATAGAATACATCATCATGTATTGAATGCATCTTATGGAAACTAGAAGCATAAGGAACTAGTGCATACGGTGATCAATGCATGATCCGGTTATGTTCATTTATGTTTCAACATCTTCTTTTTCTTTATCTTGTCTACTCAGGACCCCTGTGTCAGTACCAAGTGTGCACAGACCAACGGTAATGCCGAGGTCATTAAATATGTAGGAAGATCCTCAACAGATTACTGCTTTCTCTACCTTCTCTTACTTTAACTCTGAAAACCCTTTCAAAGGAAAGAGCCGGTACGACACGCCTATTAATTTTCATCTTGCTTAACTATTCTAGCCATGTGCTTTTCTAAGCTGTGCTTTTCTAAGCTATCCCAAGACCTATGCGGCGGGGACTTATGACTTCTATCTTGTTCTTTTAGCAATCTACTTGATTGTGAAACTATATGCTCTTATGTATGCTGTGCAGCATTCTGTGCATGATACATACTTAAAATACTGGAAAATCATCATTTAAATTCATTTTATTCATGCTGTAGGCGGAGTTGTACTTACCTGTCAGCGGACAGTTTATACTCTTGCCTTCGTCATAATACAGGTACCTCCCCGTAATCATAATGCATTTCATTAACATTCCCTTTTAGGTTACTGTGGTCATTAGTGACTAATGAAAACTTTATCATTATGTGGTACCGATCCTTATCGGTACTAATTACCCTCTTCTTAAGAATTTGATTTTCTAATTTCTAATCATGGTTAATTAATTTATTTGCTCAATAAATTAATTAACGTCACTCTTAGGTCACTCTATTGTTAGGAACTAATGAATTTATCATTGTGTGGTACCGATGTCTATCGATACCCAACTGCTCTGCTTGGGACTTTGATATTTAAATTCTAATCGTGCTTAATTAATTTTTCTACTTGGCAAATTAATCACTATCTCTCACTATCCCGTTCAGACTCAGTCCTTGACTGGTTAACCAACTAGTCAATTGACCACATCCCTCATGTATTGACTGTTTAGCCGATAGGGTTACCTTTACCGCTTTAACCACTCCAAATTTCACGTTTTGCTCATACCCATCCCTCGGGTGGTACAATTCTAACATAGGGGTCGTTTTCTTACATTTCGAGATTTCTAACGTGATAATCAGGAATTTTAGATTCTCGGAGTAAGTTAAAATTGTTACATACAATTTTAATGAATAAAATATGAAAAAGTTGTGTTTTGAAATTGTTGTGAATAGTATAAAAATATTCCAGCAGTGTTAAAGTAAGTGAGTTCGGGGATGGAAAATCTTACCAGATATAACTGGATGAGACGGTTCGAAATCAGAGCCAAAAACCCTAGAGAGTGCATTAAAATGCACTAAAACAATAGAAATTTACGGTAGAGAATTCTGATCAAACGGAAGTAAAATAAGACAAACCGATCGCACCGGAGACGCCGGGAACCTACCTAAGTGATTTCAGTAAAGTTCCGTTCGGATCGGATTTCGATCAAAAATTGACCATGAATTAATTAGTGAATTAATATGAATAGTAGGATGACATCACCATGATTATGTCATAAACCAAAATTATTTTCTTTCATTAGGAAAGTAATTTTGAAAGGTGTATGGTTTAGGTTAGGTCATTTTATGATCAATGGCCAAGATTATGCCAAAAAACCATTGAAAAATTTTTTAAAAAATTTTGAAAAGGCTATTTGGCCACTTGTAAAGGAAGAAAAAAAAAAATTTGATTTTTACCCTAAAATCCTTACTTTTTAGTTGTTGAACAATTAACAAATTGTTGGAAAAAATTACAAAAAAGCCCATGGTTTTTGCCTATAAATAGGCATCAAAATCCATTCAAAAAAATGGTAAAATTAGCCAAACTCTTGCCCTTTTTCTTCAGCCAAATCCGTGGCCTTCTCCCCCTTTGAAAATTCAAAATTTTGTTTTCAATTTCACACCAAACTTAGCTTGCATTGCATTTCCAACATCAAGTCATCAACTAGTCAAGGTAAACTTCAAAATTGAAGCTTTTCTCTTTGATTTTCCTTAGAAAATCCGTGGATATGAGAGTGTGAAAACAATGAAAAAAAATTGTTATTTAGTTGATGATGTGATGATGTTGTGATTAGTTTGGTGTTGTAGAAATTAAAGCATGAATTAGGGTTTAGAAACAAGCAAAAATTTTGTATGTTTCTCTTGAAAATCCATGGCATTAAGGGTGTGAAAAATGCGTGAGTTTTGATATTTTGGTTTAGTAATTATGTTCATTTAATTATGAGTTAAATTAAGCATGAATTGGAATAAAGAAACAAGAAAATTTTGATGAAATTTTCTTACTAAAACCATAGGTATGCTGTCACGGCCCAAAATTTAGACACGTGACACGGCAGCCAAATCATGATATCAACCTGAGATTTAAGGAAAAACATTTATTACGAAAAGTGGGTCAACATTATAATTTAGCTAAGCCTAATTATTTATAAAGTAGCATCATAACCACATAATAAAATAAAGTAGAAAATAAATACTTTTTAATGCGGAAATCAAACACAAAATCGGTCTTCAAAAGAGATTACCAACCATAAAATATTCCCAAGCATGAAATTTGAATAACGTGAAATAAAGTCCAAACTTAATATCTCATTACATCAGAACGAGAAACAGAAAGAAGAAGATGGAGAAAACGGATAGCATCATCTTCGGTAGAAACGGATAACTCAACGATTTTCGGAACTGCTACCTCTCGCACCTGGAAGTAGTCATTTCGAAATCACAAAGAAAAGGGACGTGAGCGCTGGCTCAGTAGGACAGAAACAAAGGTGGGTTAAACAGGTAACATTTATAAGTATGACATAATATTCGTTTTCAAAAATAATTAACAATTTAAGAATACATGGCATAATAATCATTTCCAAAAATAATCAACAATTTCGTGAAAAACTTTTTTAATACAAGTTTTATTCTGCTGAGGACTTAGCGTAGCTGCAATATACGTGCCCCAATATTAAAATGATAAATCATTAAAATAAACCATCATATTTTGAGTGAGGACTTGTCGTAGCTATAATATATGTGCCTCGAATTGAATTATCCTAGATCATCTCGTTACGGTCTAAATAGGCCGAACGGCCCTGCGCAGGTTTAGGGACCTTCCCCCATGGCGTCAACTTTGGGACGCACGCATAATTTATAATGATCGTGAACTAGAGCTCAATTATGTTCACCGGATTATTCAAAAGATGGTATTTACCAAGTTATATTATGCCATTAATCAAAACACGCTTCAAAATACACATTTATTACAAAATACTTTGCATGCGTTTATTTTAGCAAAAACAGTATAATAATTTCATAAACTAAAAACAGCATGCCATCGATAAAACAGGGAAATTTAAAACACTTGACTACTCCCAGAAAAGGCTAGAAAGTCCTACCTCGATTATCGCACAAGCGTTGCGATAACGTGATCCACCAATCAAGCAAGAACGTCAAATAAGTCCTATAATCACAACATATGATCAGTCTAGGTCTAGACATAATCATCCAATCATTTTAGTGCACCACAAAAGGATTTTAAAAATGTTTAATAAACATTTGGGATTTAAAAAAAAAATTTGTGAAAAACTCTAAGTTAGGATATTACTGGTCATGGGCAGACTGACCTAGGCTGACTGTAAAATCGATATTAATTCATTTTTAAACCTAAAAATTCTAAATTTTTAATATGTTAAACTAGACATCCGTAGATTTAATTCCATATAATTTTTATAATTTTTGGACATCGTTTGGTTATTCAATTAGGCCAAAATCCGAGGGGTTGTTTTTAGGCATGAAATTTGGGTTTCGGTTTCAGTTCAAAAACTGGCAGTTCTGTCCACCTATCTTAGAAAAATATTTTGACTAGGGCAACGGATGAGTTTGGTTCTGAAATTTTGCAAGAATTTAGGGGACATCTTGAATTTAATTTTATTCTCAAGATTTACTCGAAAATTATTTTTAAAACTCAAGTTATGGCTGACAAAATTTTACTATTCATATGGTAATTTTTCAGATTTCCGTTTTTCTGTCCGAATTTCAATTAGCCTCAAACCAATTTACTTTTCATCCAATGATCATGAAATTTTGTGGAGAACCTTATTTATATGTCATTAACACAACCCAAGAATCAAATTGACAAAAATCATAAAATTTTCACATGTGATAATAGGGTTTTTGAAAGGGGATCAATGAGGTAAAATTTTTAGGGTTTTAGAGAGAGAAATCACACCTTATTTGTACTGCACTATTTTTGGTGCTTGGTCTCCTTTTTGGCTGAATTTGTGTGAGTGTTGGAGTCTTCAAAACAGTAGGGAAAACAGTAGAGAAAAACCATAAAAATTTCGGATTTAAAATCAAAAGGAGAAGGAAGGAAAAAGTTGATTTCTCACCTTGTTTTTGTCTCAAAAGTTGTTAAGTCTTTGAGCTGCCTTCAGGTAGGTTTTTGCTAGCTGTTTTGGTGTGTTTTGGGAGAGGAGAATTCATAGAGGAACAAGGGGAGGCTGGCCGAATCTTGGGAGAGGAAGGAAAAGTGAATGAGAGTTAAAAGAGGGTTTTTATACTAGGTTTTTCTTTCCCTTTTTCTTCCTTGCTTGGTCGAATCTTTTGAGGGGCAAAAGGGAAAGTTTTTGTGTTGTTTTGAGGCTAGGGTTTTTCTCTCTTATTTCTCCTTAAGTGGCCGAAATTATCCATTAGTTTTTAAGGAAAAATAATTTGAATTTTGATTGAGTTTTGACCTAACTTTTAATTCAAATAAAATCTCTTTTATTTCCTACACTTTAGGTTCGAATTTCTTCTTTATATTTAAGGGATGAAATTTGAGTTTGAATCCTCCTTGGATTTGTGGAATTTAAATTTGAATTAAAATCCCAAGTAATGGCCGAATATTTTAGGGTTTTTGAAGTCAAAATTGTTGAATTTTTGAGTGGAATTTGACTAGGAAACCAACCTAGGGTTTCCAAAAGATTTTTAATTAATTTTTGTCACACTAATTTTATTTAAATTATATATTGACCCTTAAATAAAATTTAAGGCGTCACATATGCACACTAAGAAATGGAAAAAATTTTAATGTTGAAAAGTGTGGATAAAAACCCTAGGGAAGAAAACAAGATTTTCTTTGTGTTATGCATGAAAATCCGTGGCTATGCTAGGGTTAGAATGCATGTTTTGTTAGGTTTTGATGTTGAGTTATACACTAGAAAACCTAAGAATGATATGTTATGTTATGATGAAAAATTATTTTGGTGTGATCAACTAGTAAACCGAGGCTAGTTTGAAAGAAAAATATTGTTGTTTCTGTTGATTTCTGAATATTGAATCATGTGGAAAATTTTTATACAAAATTTGGAAACTTTGTATAAAATAGGCCTCTGGTATAGTACGTGGCAGGTACAAAGGTTCTGAGGTGTACCTAACGCCGGGAAACCTTAAAATATAAGCAGAAATGCTACCGAAATTTCTAAAATCGGCTTAAGGGCATTTCGAGAAATGAGGGGTAAAAATATTGGACTTAGGAAGGAAACCAGGACCCCTCAGTGGATTAGGGTTAGAAATGGAAAACCAACCCAAAAAAAATAGTAAACTGACCCTAAAGGACTAAAATGCCTAAAACAGGAAAAAAAAATCCATGTTAGGGGTATTTTGGGAAACGAGGGAAAAATTTAGGTCGGGATAGGAAACCTGAGTCTCTCAAGGACTGAGGGTTGAGGACGGGATAAACAAAGTTTTAAAAGTAGTGAAAGGGCTATTTGAGGCTCCGAAACGCTTGAAAAACGAGAAACCGATCTTAGGTGATGGATGAATAGTAACCGAGGGCCGGGAAAAAATGAAATTGAGATTTTTCAACAATTTAAGCTGTAAAATAATACTGAAGCCTAGGGAATATTATTTTAAAATAATTGGGCTTAGAAAATTTGAGAAAAAAATGATAGAACGGAATAGTTACGGTCCTGAGACCCGTCAGGGGCAAAATGGTCAATTTGACTAAAAAATTCTGAAAGGCTCGGAAAGGACCCTAAAAGACCTAGAATAATTTAAATAAAATTCTAGGACTCAAAATAAAGATTTTAGAGTTAAAAATCTAAAAATTTCGAGGAACACGGGTGTGTAGAAAAATACACGATTGTGTATAGGAAAAATTTTACAACCCGAGAGGTACATAGGCTTGAACACGGGCGTGTATCAAGCTGTGTACAGTTACACAGCTAGATAATAAACAACATGGCCGTGTAGAGTAAACCATAGAGGTACATGGGCTGAGACACGGGCGTGTTGCAGGCCGTGTACCACAAACAAATTTACATGTGTTGAATTGTTAAGTGAAATGAATGTATATTTAAAGTGATAATTAATATAGGCCATTACAGACAATATTATATCTGTAGGAACCCAAAATAGAGATAGAACTGCGGAAGAGTTCCGAAAGTGGACACTAGCACAGCATTGGTAAGTTCAAGCATGTTCGTGTTTGCTGTTAGGAAATGCCCTAAGCATTAGAGACATTTTGATGTATTTATTTTGAACTGGATAATAAAATTATATATACATAGAGGTTATTCATTACATTGTTATCTGTCCTCGTCTTATTTACATGTTAAAGTAAATGTAAGCAAATATGGCTCCCTGATTGCTTGTGTTAAACTGTTAGAACGTTGCATGCAATGGATTTTTGTATGCGAGAAGACAATGTTCTAAAGTTAGCAGTCTAAACTATGGTCTGTAGTCGATGGGGTTAGACCGAGCACCTAACTCATGTTAAGAATATTATGTTGTCTAAAGCCTTGGAGGGGACGATTTGTCTTGACTGTCTGGAGCTGGACTCCCAAGTAGAGACATAGATATGTTACTTGGTGGTGACATATTAGACCGGGACTAAAGCGTGATTGATCTACGTAGTCCGCTATGAGTGGATCAATCTGCTTTTGACGTTCATTGTGCAATAACCTTAATCTTGAGTAAATGAACTACTTCATGTATATGACTTGTGTACTTTGATGTTCCAATGGCTAAAGTGTCTCAGAGGTAGTAAGCTTATAGACCGGTTCGTTGGGTGCATACTTGTACACAATGAAGGGTTTGTTTGCAGATATCGGAATCATAGCTCTAAGGAGTTAAAGGAATCCTCTTAAAGGCATTATACTGAATGTGAAAATGGACAAGGTATCCTCTTAAAGGCATTATACTGAATGTGAAAATGGACAAGACCTTGGGTCGTCTGCTGGGCGAATGACTTCTTATTCACATATGGTGAATAATCATTTTCTTAATTCGGTAGTATAATGGAACTTTAAGATAGCCTGATCAGTAGGATTAAATAGACTTTGACCTAAGGCTGATCATAGATATCATATGAGGGTTTTGCATATATGACAAGGTCATTGGATGGTAGCTTGTCACAGGCTTACGTAATACGGTATGTAATTGGGAGTTCAGTTTCAGGTTTATAGTGCTGTGACTCTGAAATTAGTGATCATATGATTGAGTTGTTCGGTACAGAATGATAATCATATGGAATCACGGGAGCTCGATTATATATGTCCAATCAGTCCCTCTACTAGCTTCACATAATTCCTTAACGTTTGGCAAATTGGTTTGTGTATGCTATTGGCTAGTTTAGTATGCATGGATGGTGATGACACAGGATTAGGATGGTAGACAAGATTCTCTCCGGTTGGATTCAGATTTTGTTTTGGATAATAGAGTACACAATTATTCGAACTCCAAATAAAGTTGCCATAATTTTATTTGAGATTGGATTAGAGTTGTAGAAAATTATCCATGAGAACAAGAATTTGAAACACAACCGTTTTGTGGATTTTGAAATTTGAATTTTGAAATTTGAAATTTGAATTTTGAATTTGAAATTTGAATTTGAAATTTGAATTTGAAATTCGAATTTGAAATTTGAATTTGAAATTTGAAATTTAAATTTGAAATTTGAAATTTGAAATTTGAAATTTGAATTTGAAATTCGAATTTGAAATTTGAAATTCAAATTTTGAATCACAGTCCAAGTGGGATTCGAATTTGTTGTGAAAAATCCACAAGGTTTGAAATTCGAATTTGAGTTGGATTTGGAGAGGATAATCTTGTTAGAATCCTACTTGAATTTTGAATCTAAATCCTAATAAAAGTGGACGAAATTTTTGAGGATAATCCTCAGTGGAATTTCGGTTTTTGTGGATAAGGTTCAAGGGAAGATTCAAGTTTCAATCCTAGTAGAATTTGGATTCTCTCCTTCCCTGAAAAGTGGCCGAAATTATGGAGGAAATCTCCTAGGAAAATTCGGTTATTTTGGATAAGGTTGAGATAAGATTCAAGCTTGAAAATCCTAGTGGAATTTTGATTCTCCCTTATCCTAAATGTGACCGAATATTTGGAGAAAAATCTCCTAGGAAATTTTGGATTTTTTGGTTGAAAAAGGGAGATAAAATTCTAGTTAAAATCTTGTTTAGATTTGGATTGGTTTTATCCTTAAAAAACCGAATTTTATTGTTGGGATTTTCCCATGAAAAAATTCAGATTTTATGGATATGGATAAGGGAGAATATCTTTTCCTAATCCAATTCCAATTCAGAGAATCACCTCATGCAGGTCTATAAATAGAGGTCCTGCCACTCCAGTTCTCTTAGACCATAGACTCTTAGGTGAGCAGGCTTATTGTTGCACAACTCATCGTGACAATAAAGTTCTTTGGAGATCTGGGTGGTCGGAAGAAGACTAGCAGTGCTAGCATACCGATCGAGGTTCAGAGTGCCCACACACTCAGCCATTCGGGAATTGGAGAATAATAGAGAAGGCTAGTTGGTTGAAGCCTCCGGTCATTCTCCTCCTGCAAGATTGGCGTCCTTGAGGTATGAGTTTTAATTGTTGTTGGTTTATTGTATATGGCATCATGAGATATTTAACGATCTAAAAATTTTTTATTGCTCCGCTGCGCCACTCTGATACGTGTTTATCGATTTATTATCAAACAATTGGTATCAGAGCCATCTCATGACTATGCCATATACATAAATTAGACAATTACTTAGTCTTTTTATTTATGTATGGATTTGATATTTAGAGAGTGGCATTCTAGGGTTCCTTTATGTTGTTATCATGGATTATGTATAAAGTATGTGGTTATTTTAATTTTTTGAATTATTATAAGCATGCTTGTTTATACCGGTTATGGTTCCTTAGAATTTAGAAAAATTGTATCTAGGAATTTTTATGTAACCATGGGAGCAGTTTATTAACACTGTAATTTTCCCATGGATTTTAATTTTTGTCTCTTAGAATTTTTATGGTTAGAATTTTTTGTACACCCGAAACGGTTTAGGAAATTTTATATAATTATTCTTGGAGGAGATTGAAGATTGAAGACCGTAATTTATTTTTTCCCAAAAGTTAAATTTGATTTAAAGGTTAAAATTTTGATTGTATGGAAAATTTCAATTTAATTGGGATTCAAATTAATTTTTGGAGATCCTAATAGGTAAATTAGAATATGACACGAAAATCGAGACACGACCCCTCGGAATAGGCCGACGGGCCTTGGTGGGGTTGCAGCCCCTATGCAGGCCAACACCACCCACGGCCGCAGGCTTGGCCTACAGCCAAGGGTGGGCGTGGCTTGCCCAAGGCTGGCCGCAGCCTGGGCGTGCAGCCTCTGGCTGCAAGTGCTACCTGCAGCCTGCCGGCTGCTGCGCCTAGCCTGGGCGTGCAGCCCGGCGCTGCAGGCTTGGCCTGCAGCCCGGCAAGGCTGCACATAGGGGGCAGCCGTGGGCTGCCAGCCCCTTCGGGGCTGGTGGCTGCCCACGACGGCTGCCGCCTTCGGGGACGGCAATGCGACGGTCTAAAAAATCAGAAAATTTTGATTTTTAAATTTGAGGTTTAATTTTAAATCATGTTTAAAAATATGTAATTGAAAATTTGAAATTTTTGAAATTACATATTATTACACATGATGTTTAAAATTATTTAAAATTTAAATTTGAAATTTAAATTTTAAATGATTCTTGGGATGAGAAATAAATGGAGAGGCTACATAAAGATGGATACAAGAAGACGGAACGAAATTCAAGACCCAAAGAATGCTTTGGATGGAATTTTCTAATCTTTATTTTCTTTGCTCTAGGATGGAACCATGGCTTGGTTATTCTGTCAATTATTTTTTCTATGATATGTCATGGATGTATAAATATGTATTGATGGATGTTTTATATGCATATTTGATAACATGCCATATAGGATAGGTGAGTGCCGCTCATACTATATTGATCATACATAATTTGTTAAAACTTGCATATTTTTCAAAATATTGAGTGGGAGAGGGTTTCAAACAAAACCCACGGCCTCCATTATTGATCCATATGTGAAAGCATGGTAACGCCTCGCGTTAGTTCTGCCCTGACCACACCCCTCGGTAGGTGTTTACCGCCGCCGGTATACTAGATTGGATCTCCTATGTGGAAAATGTGTTCGGGTACGATCCTATTCATGACCACCCCTTGGTGGCTTGGTAGGACGTGGATCGGGCTACGTAAACAATGGTTATACACTCAAGACTCGTTTAGTTATTAACCTTCCCTAGAAGCTCTATTAACTAAACTGGTGGCCAAATAAGCGGTTATTAATATATGTCTTAACCTTGGAGGATTTAAGGCAACATATATTAATTGGACGGGGTCCATGTTCCGGCTATTTGTTTTCATGACCACCCCTCGGTGGCTTGGGGCAATAGGTGCTGAGAATTACTGTTGCAATGCTACATGTTTTTCAAGTTTCATGTAGGAACATACTTGTATGCTTTATTTGCTAAATTATTTGTATATTTGCTTGGGCTTTGTAATGATGTCTAGTATAATTTTATTTCAGTTCAAAATGTCACCGACACCCCTCATTTCAATACTTACTGAAAATAAGCTGAATGGCGATAATTATAAAGACTGGAAAAGAAATCTATTAATAGTTCTCAGCTGTGAGAGACACAAGTTCGTACTGGACGAACCATGCCCACCTGGGCCCAAACCTGACACACCACTTGAGGAGGTCCCGGTTGCCTATAATCGTTGGAGAGAATCTAATGAGATAGCTCGATGCTACATCCTTACTAGCATGATGAGTGCTTTACAAAAGCAGCATGAGACTTATCAAGTTGCTGGGGAGATCATGGAAAATCTAGAGGACTGTGACGCCTTAAATTTTATTTAAGGGTCAATATATAATTTAAATAAAATTAGTGTGCCAAAAATTAATTAAAAATCCTTTTGGAAACCCTAGGTTGGTTTCCTAGTCAAATTCCGCTCAAAAAGTCAACAATTTGAACTTCAAAAAGAAACCCTAAAATATTCGGCCATCACTTAGGATTTTAATTAAAATTTAAATTCCACAAATCCAAGGAGGATTCAAATTCAAATTTCATTCCTTAGATATAAAGAAGAAATTTGGCCATAAAATGTAGGAAATAAAAGAGATTTTATTGAATTAAAAGCTAAGTTAAAAACTCAATCAAAATTCAAATTATTTTTCCTTAAAAACTAAGGGATAATTTTGGCCACTTAAGGGGAAATAAGAGAGAAAACCTTAGCCTCAAAACAGCATAAAAACTTTCCCTTTTGCCCCTTACAATTTTCGGCCAAACAAGGAAGAGAAAGGGAAAGAAAAACCTAGTATAAAAACCCCTTTTAACTCTCATTCACCCTTCCTTTCACCCTCAAAAATTCGGCCAGCTTTCCCCTCTCTCCTCTCTGAATTTTCTCTCCCAAAACACACCCAAAACAGCAAACAAAACTTATCAAAAGGCAGCACAAAAATTCAATAACCTTTGAGACAAAAACAAGGTGAGAAATCAAAATTTTTTTCCTTCCTTTTCCTTTTGATTTCAAATCTGAAATTTTATATGGTTTTCTCCACTGTTTCCCTACTGTTTTGAAGACTCCAACACTCACACAAATTCAGCCAAAAGGGAGACCAAACATCAAAAATAGTGCAGCACAAACAAGGTGTGATTTCTCTCTCAAACCCTAAAATTTTGCCTCATTGATCCCCTTTTCAAAAACCTTATTATCATATGTGTAAGATTTTATGATTTTGTCAATTTGATTCTTGGGTTGTGTTAATGACATATAAATAAGGTTTTCCACAAAATTTCGTGATCATTGGATGAAAATTGAATTGGTTTGAGGCTAATCGAAATTCGGACACAGAAAAACAGAAATCTGGAAAATTACCATATAAATAGTAAATTTGTGTCAGCATAACTTGAGTTTTAAAAACGATTTTTGAGTGATTCTTAAGCCTAAAATTAAATTCAAGATGTCCCCTAAATGCCTGCAAAATTTCAGAACCAAACTCATCTGTTTGCCTAGTCAAAATATTTTTCAAATATAGACGGATAGAACTGCCAGTTTTTGAACTGAAACTGAAACCCAGATTTTATGCCTGAAAACAACCCCTCGGTTTTTGGTCTAATTGAATAACCAAACGATGTCCAAAAATTATAAAAATTATATGGAATTAAAGCTGCGGATGTCTAGTTTAACATAGTAAAAATTTAAAATTTTTGGGATTAAAAATAAATTGATATTGATTTTACAATCAGCTTAGGTCAGTCTGCCCATGACCAGAAATATCCTAACTTAGAGTTTTTCACAAATTTTAAATCCCAAATGTTTATTAAACGTTTTAAAATCTTTTGTGGCACACTAAAATGATTGGATGATTGTGTCTAGACCTAGACTAATCATATGTTGTGATTATAGGACTTATTTGATGTTCTTGCTGGATTTGTGGATCACATTATCGTAATGCTTGTGCGATAATCGAGATAGGACGTTCTAGCCTTTTCTGGGAGTAGTCAAGCGTTTTAAATTTCCCTATTTTATTGATGGCATGCTGTTTTCAGTTTATGAAATTATTATACTGTTTTTCCTAAAATAAACGCATGCAAAGTGTTTTGTATTAAATGTGTATTTCAAAGCGTGTTTTGATTAATGGCATAATATAACTCGGTAAATACCATCTTTTGAATAATCCGGTGAACATAATTGAGCTCTAGTTCACGATCATTGTAAATGATGCGTGCGTCCCAGAGTTGACGCCATGGGGGAAGGTCCCTAAACCTGCGCAGGGCCGTTCAGCCTATTTAGACCGTAACGAGATGATCTAGGATAATTCAAATTCGAGGCACGTAT
Source organism: Antiaris toxicaria (assembly GCA_035233585.1). Lineage (NCBI taxonomy): Eukaryota > Viridiplantae > Streptophyta > Magnoliopsida > Rosales > Moraceae > Antiaris > Antiaris toxicaria. Next base: position 52,985,822 of record CP141153.1, read on the forward strand.
ATTATAGCTACGACAAGTCCTCACTCATAATATGATGGTTGTTTTAATGATTTATTATTTTCATATTGGGGCACGTATATTGCAGCTACGCTAAGTCCTCAGCAGAATCAAACTTGTATTAAAAATGTTTTTCACGAAATTGTTGATTATTTTTTTTTATGATTATTATGTCATGTATTTTTTTTTAAATTGTTGATTATTTTTAGAAACGAATATTATGCCATATTTTTAAATGTTATCTGTTAACCCACCTTTGTTTCTGTCCTACTGAGCCAGCGCTCACGTCCCTTTTTCTTTGTGATTTCGAAATGACTACTTCCAGGTGCGGGAGGTAGCAGTTCAGAAAATCGTTGAGCTATCCGTTTCTACCGAGGATGATGCTATCCGTTTTCTCCATCTTCTTCTTTCTGTTTCTCGTTCTGATGTAATGAGACATTAAGTTTGGACTTTATTTCACGTTATTTAAATTCTATGCTTGGGAATATTTATTGTTGGTAATTTCTCTTAAAAACTGATTTTGTGTTTGATTTCCGCATTAAAAGGTATTTACTTTCTACTTTATTTTGTTTTGTGGTTATGATGCTACTTTATAATTAGGCTTAGCTAAATTATAATGTTGACCCGTTGTTTTTGTAATAAATGTTTTCCTTAAATCTCGGGTTGATATTATGATTTGGCTGCTGTGTCACGTGTCTAAATTTTGGGCTGTGACAAGGACATGTTCGGAGGCCAAGAAAAATTGGCTCGACAGTCCGCTATCACCAGCATTATGAACTCTAAGCAAAAGGCTGGTACCCGGTGAAGGACCATATGATCACTCTAATGGGACTCTTCGCTGAGGCTGCCGAGAATGGTGCTGAGTTGGACTACAACACCCAGATCGAGATGGTGTTCAAGACTATATCTAAAGATTTTGTGGGGTTTAAGGCCGCATATAATCTGGCGACAAAGGAGTTAGGACTAACCGAGCTCATGAAGCAACTACAGCCTTTTGAGCGGATGATCAGGGATGAGGATGTGGTCCGACCTAAAGGAGAGGCTAATTTGGTGGAATCTTCCAATCCCTTACGGAAGAGGAAGAGGCCAAATAAGAAGCAAGTGGCTTCTAGTTCTTCTAATCCTCCTGTCTCAGACGGGAAGAAGAAGAAGATGAACAAGAAGCCGAAGGACCCTAAAAAGTCCAAATGCTTCCATTGTGGGAAGGTAGGTCACTTCAAGAAGGCTTGCCGGGAATTCCTAGCCGCCAAGGGCAAGGAAGGTAAGGAACTTCATTACTTGGAAGCGTGTTTGGTAGAAGAATCGAAAGACACTTGGGTCATTGATTCGGGTGCCACTAATCATGTTTGTGTTTCTATGCAGGGGTTCGTGGAAACGAGAAGTCTACATGATAGGAGCCTCTCGTTGCGGACTGGAGATGGTAGCTTTGTGGTGGCTGAGGCAGTGGGAGATGTTTACCTTTATTTTGATCAATTTAGGTTTATTTTATTAAAAGATTGTTTTTATGTTCCTAATTTTAGGAGGAACCTTATATCGTTATCTTGTTTAATAAAGGATTCTTATTCAGTTTCTTTTAGTAAAAGAGTTGATATTCGTAGAAATAAGTCTTTTATCTGTTCTGGATGGATGGATGGAAACCTATATTTGATCAAACCAAAGATGTACTCACTGCTTGACACTGAATTAATTGATAACTCTAAAAGGTTGAAAGTTTCTCACTCTAACAAGGCGTATCTTTGGCATTTAAGACTTGGTCATATTAATCAGGATAGGATTCAAAGATTGGTGAAAGACGGTCCTCTGGAATCTCTGGAGGAGGTACGACTTCCCCAATGTGAGTCTTGTCTAGAGGGTAAAATGACTAAGAGGTCTTTTGGAACTAAGGGTACAAGGGCTCAGGAGCTCTTAGAAATTGTGCACACTGACGTATGTGGCCCCATGAACGTCACAGCACGAGGAGGGTTCGAGTATTATGTCTCTTTTATAGATGATTACTCGAGGTATGGATATGTGTATCTGATGCACCGCAAGAGCAAAACCTTTGACAAGTTCAAAGAGTATCGTGTGGAAGTGGAAAAGCAATTGGATAAATCCATAAAGACACTTCGATCTGATCGAGGTGGCGAATACCTCTCCGATGAATTTCTAGGACATCTTGTAGAGAACGGGATATTATCCCAATTGATTGCACCTGGTACTCCATAACAGAATGGTGTAGTTGAAAGGAGAAACAGGACCTTATTAGATATGGTACGGTCCATGATGAGTTATTCAACGCTGCCATTATCATTTTGGGGATATGCTTTATAAACGGCATGCTATATTCTGAACCAGGTTCTAAGCAAATCAATTCCCAGAACTCCGTATGAATTGTGGCGTGGCAGGAAGCCCTCCCTTGGACATATGAGAATATGGGGCTGCCCGGTGCATGTACTGGATGGGGATGCGAAGAAGTTGGAACCAAGATCAGAATTATGCATGTTTGTAGGGTATCCAAAAGGAACTAAAGGAGGTCTGTTCTATAACCCGAAGGAACAAAAGGTCATTGTCTCAACCCATGCGACATTCTTGGAGGAAAGTCACATGAATGACTTGAAGCCTCGAAGCAAAGTGGTGCTAGAGGAGTTATCGGGTGAAAGAACTGCTCCACAGATTTCAGTGTTGGACGCAAGTCTGAGTTCCAGTGAAAGACCTGCAGATGATCAACAATTTAGGGTGCCTCGTCGTAGTGGGAGGGTTTCGAAGAAACCTAATTTCTTCATGTATGATGCTGAGGTATACCAGGCCGAGGCTCATGAGCATGAGGATGATCCAGTCACCTATGATGAAGCTATAAATGATGTTGATTCTAAATCTTGGAAACAGGCTATGAACAATGAGATGGATTCTATGAAATCTAACTCTGTTTGGGAACTTGTAGATTTGCCGGATGGGATAAAACCCATTGGATGCAAATGGGTCTACAAAAGAAAGAAGGATGCGGAAGGGAGAGTGGAAACTTTCAAAGCTAGACTGGTTGCAAAGGGGTACACGCAAAAGGCTGGAATCGATTACGGCGAAACCTTTTCGCCTGTTGCTATGCTGAAGTCTATCCGTATTCTTCTGTCCATTGTTGCGGCTCTCGATTACGAGATCTGGCATATGGATGTCAAGACGACATTCTTGAATGGCCATCTTGAAGAGTGTATCTATATGATACAGCCCGAAGGGTTCGTAGCGAAAGGCCAAGAAAGGAAAGTCTGCAAGTTGCTTAGATTCATTTATGGATTAAAGCAAGCATCTTGCTCATGGAACCAGAGGTTTGATCAAGTGATTAAGACATTTGGTTTTGAGTAGAACGTTGATGAACCTTGTGTTTATAAACGTATTAAGGATGGAAAAGTAGTCTTTCTGATACTCTATGTCGATGATATACTACTCATTGGGAATGATGTAGGGAACTTATCATCGGTCAAGCTTTGGTTACACCAACAATTTGACATGAAGGACTTGGGAGAAGCTAATTATGTTCTAGGCATTCGTCTCTTTAGAGATCGAAAGAACAAAATGATAGCGTTATCCAAAGCTTCATACATAGATAAAATAATTGACAAATATGCAATGCAAGAGGCAAAGAAAGGCTCACAACCTTCTATTGCCGGTCTAACTCTTTCATTGGATGACTGTCCCAAGACATCGGAAGAAAGAGAGCGTATGAGTAAGGTCCCTTATGCATCCGCTATGGGTAGCCTTATGTACGCTATGCTTTGCACTCGCCCAGACATGTGTTTTGCAGTAGGTATGGAGAGTCGATATCAAGCAAATCCTGGAACCAAGCACTGGCGCCAGCTGTAAAGCATATACTTAAGTATCTTAAGAGAACAAGACATTATATGCTGGTGTATTCTAGAGGGGACCTAACACCCGTAGGATACATGGACTCAGACTTCCAGACTTGTAAGGATTTGAGGAAGTCGACATTAGAGGGCATATGGAGACAGGATAAGTAGATGTATGTAAGATCGCGTCCGAGGACAACATCGCCGATCCCTCTATTAAGACTTTGGTGGCTAGAAGCTTTGAGAGGCACGTAGAGGCGATGAGGATGTGTAACATGGCACATCTGCTGGCTTAGGGCAAGTGGGAGATTGTTAGGAAATGCCCTAAGCATTAGAGACATTTTGATGTATTTATTTTGAACTAGATAATAAAATTATATATACATAGAGGTTATTCATTACATTGTTATCTGTCCTCGTCTTATTTACATGTTAAAGTAAATGTAAGCAAATATGGCTCCCTGATTGCTTGTGTTAAACTGTTAGAACGTTGCATGCAATGGATTTTTGTATGCGAGAAGACAATGTTCTAAAGTTAGCAGTCTAAACTATGGTCTGTAGTCTATGGGGTTAGACCGAGCATCTAACTCATGTTAAGAATATTATGTTGTCTAAAGCCTTGGAGGGGACGGTTTGTCTTAACTGTCTGGAGCTGGACTCCCAAGTAGAGACATAGATATGTTACTTGGTGGTGACATATTAGACCGAGACTAAAGCTTGATTGATCTACGTAGTCCGCTATGAGTGGATCAATCTGCTTTTGACGTTCATTGTGCAATAACCTTAATCCTGAGTAAATGAACTACTTCATATATATGACTTGTGTACTTTGATGTTCCAATGGCTAAAGCGTCTCAGAGGTAGTAAGCTTATAGACCGGTTCGTTGGGTGCATGACTTATATACGATGAAGGGTTTGTTTACAGATATCGGAATCATAGCTCTAAGGAGTTAAAGGTATCCTCTTAAAGGCATTATACTGAATGTGAAAATGGACAAGGCCTTGGGTCGTCTGCTGGGCGGATGACTTCTTATTCACATATGGTGAATAATCATTTTCTTAATTCGGTAGTATAATGGAACTTTAAGATAGCCTGATCAGTAGGATTAAACAGACTTTGACCTAAGGCTGATCATGGATATCATATGAGGGTTTCGCATATATGACAAGATCATTGGATAGTAGCTTGTCACAGGCTTACGTAATACGGTATGTAATTGGGAGTTCAGTTTTAGGTTTATAGTGCTGTGACTCTGAAATTAGTGATCATATGATTGAGTTGTTCGGTACAGAATGATGATCATATGGAATCATGGGAGCCCGATTATATATGTCCAATCAGTCCCTCTACTAGCTTCACATAATTCCTTAACGTTTGGCAAATTGGTTTGTGTATGCTATTGGCTAGTTTATTATGCATGGATGGTGATGACACAGGATTAGGATGGTAGACAAGATTCTCTCCTGTTGGATTCAGATTTTGTTTTGGATAATAGAGTACACAATTATTCGAACTCCAAATAAAGTTGTCATGATTTTATTTGAGATTGGATTGGAGTTGTAGAAAATTATCCATGAGAACAAGAATTTGAAACACAACCGTTTTGTGGATTTTGAAATTTGAATTTTGAAATTTGAAATTTGAATTTTGAATTTTGAATTTGAAATTTGAATTTGAAATTTGAATTTGAAATTCGAATTTGAAATTTGAATTTGAAATTCGAATTTGAAATTTGAATTTGAAATTCGAATTTGAAATTTGAAATTTGAAATTTGAAATTTGAAATTTGAATTTGAAATTTGAATTTGAAATTTGAAATTCAAATTTTGAATCATAGTCCAAGTGGGATTCGAATTTGTTTTGGAAAATCCACAAGGTTTGAAATTCGAATTTGAGTTGGATTTGGAGAGGATAATCTTGTTAGAATCCTACTTGAATTTTGAATCTAAATCCTAACAAAAGTGGACAAAATTTTTGAGGATAATCCTCAATGGAATTTCGGTTTTTGTGCATAAGGTTCAAGGGAAGATTCAAGTTTCAATCCTAGTTGAATTTGGATTCTCTCCTTCCCTGAAAAGTGGCCGAAATTATGGAGGAAATCTCCTAGGAAAATTCGGTTATTTTGGATAAGGTTGAGATAAGATTCAAGCTTGAAAATCCTAGTGGAATTTTGATTCTCCCTTATCCTAAATGTGGCCGAATATTTGGAGAAAAATCTCCTAGGAAATTTCAGATTTTTTGGTTGAAAAAGGGAGATAAAATTCTAGTTAAAATCTTGTTTAGATTTGGATTGGTTTTATCCTTAAAAAACCGAATTTTATTGTTGGGATTTTCCCATGAAAAAATTCGGATTTTATGGATACGGATAAGGGAGAATATCTTTTCCTAATCCAATTCCAATTCAGAGAATCACCTCATGCAGGTCTATAAATAGAGGTCCTGCCACTCTAGTTCTCTTAGACCACAGACTCTCAGGTAAGCAGGCTTATTGTTGCACAGCTCATCGTGACGATAAAGTTCTTTGGAGATCTGAGTGGTCGGAAGAAGACTAGTGCTAGCATACCGATCGAGGTTCAGAGTGCCCACACACTCAATCATTCAGGAATTGGAGAATAGTAGAGAAGGCTAGCTGGTTGAAGCTTTCGGTCATTCTCCTCCTGCAAGATTGGCGTCCTTGAGGTATGAGTTTTAATTGTTGTTGGTTTATTGTATATGGCATCATGAGATATTTAACGATCTAAAAATTTTTTATTGCTCCGCTGCGCCACTCTAATACGTGTTTACCGATTTATTATCAAACATCTGCAACATGAAATACTGTGTTGATTTATTCTGCACTAAATATAAAGTCTTATAGACATTTGGGGATTAGTTAAAATAAAGTATCCCGGATAATGAGAATGAGTGAGACCTACGGGCAATGGAGGATAGTGGCCTGGAGGTGATGATTAATATCACTTGGTCAAGACTATAAATTGAAAAATGGTAATGAAACCATTAAGGCGTACCGCCCCTCTAACATAGTGGTGGAGGTTTTTCTCAGATCTTACGAGGATATCAGGGCTGTGGAGGCCGATGTTCTAAGGTCGCTGCTTAGACCCTTTCAGTCAGCGTGCTAATAATCATCGGTACTGTCATAAACAGAGCTCTAAACTAGAAATCAAATAGAGAATGAACAATTAATAAAATGATAAAAATCATAATTGAGCATAACCGAAGTACGCTAAGTATAGTGATTTCGGTTAGAATATGTGAATAATATCCCGTTAGGGTAAAGTGAATAGTAATAAGTTAGGGTAACTGTTACTACTTATCGGTCAAAGGTCAAAGTCACTATTTATGGTGAATAATACTATTCATGATGAAGACTATTATTCATAGGAAATTGAGATTTCAGTGTTTTTGAATCTGTATGATTCTTACTAAGTATGTTTGAACTTACTGAGCATGTTCGCTCACCAGTTTGTTCATGTTGCAGGTAAGAAACCTGTCAAGTAGATTTCTAGATGGCGGCAAGATGTGAACGTGTCAAGGGATAGGGAACTCACCGTGGACTTGGTCCTGCCATAAGTTTTTCGCTGAGCTTTTAAAGTTAATGAATTGAAGAAAATGTGTTTGGAAACAAAATATACAGTACATATATATATATTATACATTGTATATTATGTTGTATTTTATTAAGACATATAAAAGTTAGCATTTTACATGACTTTCTTACTTAGTTTTCTTAAGAGAAAGTATGTATTAAAGAAAAAAAATTTTATGGGTGAAATTTTAGGCCCTTATAACTAAGTATTGTGAGAAAAAGAGTTTAAAACTGACGATCCAGATTCGGCACATGAGCAGTCTTGGTCAGCCTCAAAGGCGATTCATGACGGTTGCGGGTGGTCGGAATCAGGGGGCGTCACATCTAATTAGGCGGTTCACTAATCCTTAAAACGTCCGTTCTTCTTTCCCGGACCTAGGTCATCGAGGGGGCTCAAGTTTCCATCTCGATCACATTTTCACACCTCATTTCCTAAAATACCCCTTTGTGCCGTATTAGAAATTTCAGCAGCATTTTAGCTTAGCTTTTAGGTTTTCGGCGTTTAGGAAACGCCTCTAAACCATCTAACCTGCCAAGTACTAAACCAGAGGCCTAATTTTTACGGAAAAGCTCAGCTTTTTACGTAAAAATATTCATATTTCCTCACATTCTCTTTTTTGACATTTCACCCCTTTTTCTTACAATTCCTCAAGTCAGTAAACCTTAATTAATACATAATTATTTCCAATAATAAATTGAGGAATCAAGGGATCAAAACCACTACCAAAATTGTTCCTATCAGCGGTCGAACGAACCGTTCAATCTCGACCGCACAATCTTTGAATCATCGTTCTTCACTTTTGAAACTCCAGTTTGCAAATCCGAAGCCGTGGATGTGTCCGGAATGTCGAAAATAGGCCAAGGGGCAATTCTTCAATTTTTTGGTCTCTGGTCACCGTTGACTGGCATTGACCGATTGTTGACCAGTGTTGACCACGGCGGCAATGGAAGAGGAGGCCACCATCTTGAAGAGCTCGACGAGAGGAACCCATTGGTGGTGTCAATTTCACCAATCGAAACTCCTATCATCGGAAATCGGGCTCCAACGGTAGACGGCGGTGGCGATGCTCCAATCTCCATTTTCCAGCATTGTTGCCCAAAATTGCTTTGGGGCTTTTGATCTCCGTGTTACTTTGAGCATTTTGACACCCACCTTGCAACTCAACTCTGCCAGAATAGTCAAATTCGATGGTGACGCGACGGGTGAGTTTGGGTGACATGATCTGGCGGTTGTTGACGTGAAAGAAGGCCTGGGTTTTGTTCTACTCTTCACCATGAATCCATTGGGACCAGAAATATGGCATTTGGATGTTGGACAGCGAAGAAATCACGGTTTGAAAAATTCAGCCATCGGTGGATTTAGGCGGCACGTGCACCTTCCTCCGGGGTCAGTTCCGTCGACTCGACACACCGTTGGACTCAGCTCGTCGAGAGCTTTCCAATGGTGCCAGCAGTGTCGAAAACGGAGGCCCGATTTGATCGGATCTTCGTGTGGTGTAGGGGAGCAAATGAGGTTTGGAAAAATATGCAGGTTATTTTTCAAGAATCCCAAAAATTTCGTCCTTTATACTAATTTTCTGAAAAAATTTTAAGATAGGTTATACTAACTAATTTGGGTGTGCTGAACCCAAATATATCAGTTTTATCTTCATCCAAGGGAGTCTCGACTAGTTTTCCGATGCTGCATGGTTCCCGATCAAAAAGTACTTTTTGTGCTCAAATGACTAATTTGAGCATTCTAATTCCAAATATATTAGTTTTATATCAAGAAAAGGTCATCTTGACCAAATTCTTGATACTGTTGTTAGGCCTACACTGTGTTGACACTGCGCATGCATAGCGAGGCGTTTTCATGTAAAATTTCAAACACAGTCTCCCATGACTAATTTGGACGAGCTGATTTCAAATTTATCAGTTTTAAGTCCATCTGAGGTCTTCTGGACCAGTTTTCAGGATCTGTATGACCCCGCCTCAAAAAACGTGTCACGTACCCGATTGACTAATTTGGACGTCCTGAGTCTAAATATATTAGTTTCGGGGTGAGAAAACGTCGTCTTGACCCTCATCCCGATACTGTGTATCTCTTAAACAAAATCTACATTTTGTGCTCAATTGACTAGATTAAGCTTGCTGACTATTAATATATCAATTTTATGCCAGATTAAGGCCGTCTTGGCCACTAACTTGACACTGCGTATCTCACTATTCACTATCTGACTGACTAATCTGAGCATTCTAATTCCGATTTTGTCAGTCTCTGGGTGAGAAGAGGTTATCTAGATCACTTTTCTCGATGCTGTACATCTATTAGGGCAATTATCGCTGCTGCACTCAGGTGATCAGTCTGAGCGTACTGATAACTAGCTCATCAGTTCTGTATCATGAAATGGTCTTCTGGACCGGTTTCTTGATATTACGTGTCTCAACGCATACTCACATAATAGGGTGGACTGATTTCACTGTCGATTACTCCTTTCACTGCATGAATAGTAATTAAACGTTACTATACCCGTTTAATTCATTAAATTGAAAAGCACACTACGTTTATTAACTTAATTACATCATTACATAGTAATTAAGTTTCATAATTCATGACAGTCATTACAACGGCTCTCAGCTCATTACACAGCCTTTTACACGAACTTTTACACGGGCGTGTGCAAGGCAACACGGGCGTGTACATTTCAGACACGGGCGTGTACTAGTCGAGACTACTCAATACGGCCATGTCTTTGAAACACATTCATTTATCCGAGTAATACATGGCCTCTTACACGGCCGTGTAGTTGACCAGGTTACACTACACGGCCATGTACACTCACACGACTACTAATAGACATACGGTCCGAATGGCACATGGTCACTCACATGGCCGTGTACCTGACCGTGATACTTAAATTGCACTAAAAGGCATTAAATTATGTCCATCTTATTCTTTAATGACTTATTACATTGTATGTAGGTGCCATGAAAATGGCGGTCATTACAACCTACCCCCCTTACAAAATTTTCATCCTTGAAAATTAGAATAATTCCGGGAAGTCTCTTCTCATGTCTTCTTCCCATTCTCATATGGCTTTCTCAACACTATGATTCCACCAGAACACTTTTACTAGCGGTATACTTTATTCGTAAGTACTTTCTCCTCTCTGACTAGGATCTACACAGGTCTCTCCTCGTACGTCAGACTAGCGTATACTACAACGGATTCTTGGCTAAGAACATGGGAGCTGTTTGGCACGTACTTCTTTAGCATCAAGACGTGAAAGACGTTATGCACTATAACTAACTCGGGAGGAAGCGTTAGTCTATAAGCCACCTTCTTGACTTTCTCTATTATCTCAAGGGTCTTACGTACCTAGGACTGAGTTTTTCTTTCTTTTCAATGCACATCACCCCTTTTATGGGTGCCACCTTGAAAAAGACCGAGTCTCCTACTTGAAACTCGAGGGGTCTATAGCGCTTATCGTCAAATTTCTTCTGTCGACTGTGCACTGTATCTAACGTTTCTCGTATCAGCTTCACGTCTGCCATGGTATTCTTTATGATGTTTGAGCTAATTAGTCGTTTCTCTTCGGTCTCGTACTAATGAGCCAGAGATCTGCATTTCCTTCAATGAAGTGTCTAGTACGGTGCCATTCCTATCAAGAAATGGTAGTTACTGTTGTACGAGAACTCGTTCAATGGTAGCTTCTGATCCCAATTTCCTTTGAAGTCTAGGATGCAGGTTTCAACATGTCCTCTAATATCTGTATGGTCCTCTCAGACTAACTGTCGGTCTGAGGATGAAATGCTGTGTTGAACTCTCACTTAGATCGTAATGCCGCCTGAATGCTTTGCCAATATCTAGAGGTAAAGCATTCACTATGATCTGAGACACTTGACTCTGGTACTCCGTGTCGTTTCACGAACTCTGCCGCATAGATTTCTGTTAGTCGTTCCACCAAGTAGCTAACTTTCATTGCTAAGAATCTAGCTGATTTCGTCAGTCTGTCTACAATCACCCAGATTGCATCATTATCGTTTGACGTCTTCGGCAATCCGACTACGAAATTCATCGTAATCTGGTCCCACTTCCACTAGGGTAGCTTAATTTTTGATGATTATCCTGCTGGGCGCTGGTGATCTGCCATAACCTTTTGGCACGTAAGGTATCTAGCAACGAACTCGATAATGTCATTCATCATTCCAAGCCACCAAAAGCTTTCTTTCAGGTACTTGTACATCTTATTCGCCACTGGATGTACGGAATATGATGTCTCGTAAGGTTCTAAAAGGATTTGCTTTGTGAGTTCTTCATCTTTCATAACACACACTCTATCTCTGTAGTAGAGTATGTCATCCTTAGGGATCTTAAACTCTGAACCCTTGTCCTCTATAGCTTCCTTTCGGGACTTGAACAGGGATAAATCGAAGCCTTGACCGATCTTGATCTCTTCTTAGAGCATCGATTGGAGGGTCATGTCAGACAATCTACCTGTCAAAATCTTGATCTCACCGTCGTAAAGCTCCTTTATAGCACTCCCGACAAGGCACTAATAGCCATAGGCATAGTAAAACGTTTCTGACTCTGTGCATTGAACACTTTCTTGGCTTTTTCTAGATGATATAGGATTTTGTAGTCGTAATCCTTTACCAACTCTAACCATTTATGCTGCCTCATGTTAAGCTCTTTCTGCGTGAAGATACACTTGAGGCTCTGGTGGTCAGTGTAAATCTCACACTTGACTCCGTACAGGTAGTGCCTCCATGCAAAAACTACCGCTGCTAACTCCAGGTCACGCATTGGGTAGCTCTTCTTAGGGTCCTTGAGTTGTCATGAAGCATACGTGACTACTCTACCACTCTACATCAATACGACTTCTAATATGGTTTTAGATGCATCATTATAAATCACAAGGCTTCCCTGACTAGCATTTGGAATGGTCAGTATTAGAGCGCTTATGAGTCTTCGTTTAAGCTCTTGAAAGCTTTTCTCATACTTGTCGGTCCACTCATACGTCTTTCCCTTCTTGGTGAACGTTGTGAATGGTACGGCTAGCCTTGAAAAATCCTTGACAAAATGTCGGTGGTATTCCATTAAGCCTAGGAAGTTGTGGATCTCTATCACGTTTCTCGGAGCTGGCCACGCGCTAACTGCGTCAATTTTAGTCGGGTCCACAGATACTCCTTCCTCGAGGACTACGTGACCTAGGAAATGGATCTTCTCCAGTCAAAACTCATACTTGGAGAACTTGGCGTATAGCTGATGGTCCTGTTACATGCGTAAAATGATCCTTAAGTGCTCTTCGTGCTCTTCCTTCATCTTAGAGTATACAAGTATGTCATTGATGAACACAATGAGAAACTTATCCAAATAGCCCTTGAACATGCAGTTCATCCGGTTCATGAAAGCAGTTGGCACGTCCGTCAATCTGAGCGACATGAACAGAAACTCGTAATGTCTGTACCGCATTTAAAAGGCTGTTTTGGGTACATCTTCATTCTTGATTCGTAGTTGATGGTACCCAAAACGTAGATTGATCTTCAAGAACACTGCAGCGTCTTGGAGTTGATCAAATGGATTGTCAACCTGTGGCAATGGATGCTTGTTCTTAATCGTAATCCTATTTAACTCTCTGTAGCCGATGTACATTCTCAGTGATCCATCTTTCTTCTTCACGAATGGTACGAGTGCTCCCTAGGGTGAACAGTTATGTCGAGTGAATCCCTTGCTTATTTAGACCTTCAGTTGGGCTTGGAGCTCTTTTAGCTCTATAGGGCCCATTTTGTATGGGCCCTTGGAGATGGGAGCTGATTTTGGTAGACATTCAATCTCAAACGAGATCTCGTGCTCTGACGAGAGTTCTAGAAGACCTTCTGGAAATATCTCCACGAATTCCTTGACTATTGGCACGTTCTCGGGTCCTATCTCCATTCCTCATGTCTTATCTATTACGTATGCTAGGTAGTCCATACATCCATTGGATAGCGTCTCGCAAGCCTTCGCTGCTGATGTCATCGTCTTTGGTTGCTCTGGCTATAAACCTTAGTAGATGAACTTTTCGCATCCGATTGGTTCAAAAATGATTTTCCGCCTTTAACAGTCTATGACGACATTGTGTTTGTAAAGAAGTCCACCCTCACAATTACATCATAGTCATATATGTCGTCGGTTAATGCTCAATTCTCTCCCGCAGATAATTACTAGCACCTCACGCATCCAGTAATTATACAAATAAACTTCCCCTGAAGGAAGTGATATTTTAAAGGTTTATTTCATCCTATCTAAGCTCCTACCTAACTTTCTAGCAAAATCTGATGATGCAACGAATAGGTGGCTCCAGAATCAAGTAGAACTAACGCATCAAAGTTGGCAATAAAAAGCTGGCTTGTCACCATTGTAGAAGTTACAGCTTCAGCGTCACTCCTCGTGTAAGCATAGATTCTCCCTTAGCTATCTGAAGCTTTCAGTCTCCCTTAGATGGCATGAAGTTGATTATTCCCAATGCGAGGTTGATTCTGTCAGTTTCGTTGGTCGGAGTAGCAGTTTTGGGCATAGCAGCCTTCCTTGCCACATATGAAACAACCACTTGCTCTCTGCTTGCATTTTCCTGGGTGCCTCTTTTCGTATTTCGTGCACGTCGGGTATTGGCTGTCATTCCTTCTTGGTTGTTTTTCTTCTGGGAAAATTCTTCTGTGAATCTTGGTCACCCTGATTTTCCTTTTCTCTTGTTGTTGTTGTGGGAATGCCTGCCATTCTGGCCAGTCCCCATGTTCTGCCCTCTATGTCATGACTCAGGGTTCTGCTTCTCCTAAGACTGCTCAGCTTATGTTTTCTCCTCCTTTCATGCCTTAAAATTCTGAGCCTTCCGCTCCTTATCCTGAGTTAACCAGTACGTGGCTTGGATAGCCCTACTGACATATTCTGCTACTGTTGTTGGTTTGTGGCTTTTGCTACAGACCTGAATTGCGATGTCTGTTCTGAACATCTTCAGCATTCGTCTGACTCTCTCCTTTTAGTCGGTGCCAAATCTAGACAAAGTTGAGCCAACTGCTTAAACTTCTTGACTGCCTCTATAACAGTCATACTACCTTGGCGCAGGTTGTTGAACTCGTCTTATTACGCTACTAGTGCTTCCTCATTGAAGTACATCTCCTTAAATTCCTCAATGAAGTCGTTTCAGCTCATCTCTCTAATGTTCCTCCTAATGGTTACAATCTTCGACCACTAACGCACCTCATTGCGCAGGGTGAAGGATGCGCACATCACTTTCTTTCTATCTATAAGCCCTATAAAATCCAAGATTACTTGGATATCCGTTAGCAGTCATCGGCCTCTATAGGGTTGGTGGTTCCTTCAAATTCTAACGCTTTCATGCACCGGAATCTCTCATACAAGTCGCCTTCCCTAGGGATTGGCAGAAAAACAATTGCTGCTACGAAAGCAGCCATTACTATGGGTGCAAGTGCCTCATAGGCTGGAGGAGCTGCTTGCTCCCTCAGAGTTTCTGGGGCTGCTAGAGACTCCTGTGCTGGCATCTCTACTAACTGTAGTGCCTGGAGTTGTTGGCCCAGTTATTCCTTAAGCTGGTTTAGCTCCCGTTGCTGGTTCTCGATCATCTCTCGAATAACTGTGATCTGTGCTATTAACTCATCCTCTCGGGATGCTAGGTTTAACTAAGCTCTCGTTCTTGCTATGTTTTCCTATGTAACCCTATCGTACAGCTGGAAAGGAAAATATATGTCTCTTAAATTATGTACTTGGAACTCGTATCACATATCATTTTCTTTCTTACTTAACAATCTTATTTAAACCTTATGGATATAAATATACATATTATATCCATCTTTCTTTCTCTCATACTATGGTGTTTAATACATTTGCCGCATTGTATTGGGACATCGTCTGAGTGTTAGGATTCGTCCTGCACTTTCTGTCATATCATACTCACACTGTGGGAAAATTATATCTGGCCCCTTGGGCAAAACTTTACTGCTTATCTCATAATATATTTCACATAATATATATACATATATTCAAGATTCTAGTTCAGGGGGAGTAACACATACTTTCCCTATACGATCCCAACAAGTACATTATGCTACAACTGACGGGTGAGAGCTACTGCTTCCCTCTATACATTTACATAACTACCATTCTCGTAGAAGGGTTAATACTACGTGGAAGATACTCTTGATTTTGCATCTGTCATCTCCTCATCGTCACTCTTGCTGAGGGGGAACTCGTTTAGGTGTGACGCCCCGTGCCCTCAGCGGCTGGGACCATCACTGAAAACTATTACTTGCTTCTTTAACTTTTACTTATACTTCTTCTTTAAAACCGATACTTAAACTTACTAAATTTAATACCATAAATTTAGAGGGAATTTTTTTATACGCGTACGTATTTACTATTCACGTATGCATACTATTAAAATGCAGAATTTGAAAAACATAAGGATTTCAATTATACATACACAATTATATATTTGTTTATCTGATTACTATTCATAAGATACTATTTAAATATACTACTCATACATATACTGTTTACTGCTCCAAAATACTATTTAACTGTCACCATTCAAAATATTATTTACTCATACTGTGCGGAAGAATACTCGCAGTGTATCCATAACCTCATCCTCACATCCACCTCCGCCGCCATCATCACCCCTTGGTGTTTACGCTATAGGAAGCTTAACTAGAGCATGAACACACTCTGTGAGCTTTACGCCCAGTAAGTACAATACGTTAATCGCAAAACATGTTTAAAACATAGCACATACTTAAAATCATAAGCATGACATGTATAACTTAATAAATCACATACCATATAAGCATATCACATATCATGTCATTGTTAGGAAATGCCCTAAGTATTAGAGACATTTTGATGTATTCATTTTGAACTGGATAATAAAATTATACATAGAGGTTATTCATTACATTGCTATCTGTCTTCGTCTTATTTACATGTTAAAGTAAATGTAAGCAAATATGGCTCACTGACTGCTTGTGTTAAAACTGTTAGAACATTGCATGCAATGGACTTTTGTATGCGAGAAGACAATGTTCTAAAGTTAGCAGTCTAAACTATGGTCTGTAGTCTATGGGGTTAGACCGAGCATCTAACTCATGTTAAGACTATTATGTTGTCTAAAGCCTTAGAGAGGACGGTTTGTCTTGACTGTCTGGAGCTGGACTTCCAAGTAGAGACATGGATATGTTGCTCGGTGGTGACATATTAGACCGGGACTAAAGGGTGATTGATCTACGTAGTCCGCTATGAGTGGATCAATCTGCTTTTGATGTTCATTGTGCAATAACCTTAATCCTGAGTAAATGAACTACTTCATGTTTATGACTTGTGTACTTTGATGTTCCAATGGCTAAAGCGTCTCAGAGGTAGTAAGCTTATAAACCGGTTCGTTGGGTGCATGACTTGTATACGATGAAGGGTTTGTTTGCAGATATCGGAATCATAGCTCTGAGGAGTTAAAGGTATCCTCTTAAAGGCATTATACTGAATGTGAAAATGGACAAGGCCTTGGGTCGTCTGCTGGGTGGATGACTTCTTATTCACATATGGTGAATAAACATTTTCTTGATTCGGTAGTATAATGGAACTTTAAGATAGCCTGATCAGTAGGATTAAACGGACTTTGACCTAAGGCTGATCATGGATATCATATGAGGGTTTTGCATATATGACAAGGTCATTGGATGGTAGCTCGTCACAGGCTTACGTAATACGGTATATAATTGGGAGTTCAGTTTCAGGTTTATAGTGGTGTGACTCTGAAACTAGTGATCATATGATTGAGTTGTTCGGTAAAGAATGATGATCATATGGAATCACGGGAGCCCGATTATATATGTCCAATCAGTCCCTCTACTAGCTCCACATAATTCCTTAACATTTGGCAAATTGATTTGTGTATGCTATTGGCTAGTTTATTATGCATGGATGGTGATGACACAAGATTAGGATGGTAGACAAGATTCTCTCCGGTTGGATTCAGATTTTGTTTTGGATAATAGAGTACACAATTATTCGAACTCCAAATAAAGTTGCCATGATTGTATTTGAGATTGGATTAGAGTTGTAGAAAATTATCCATGAGAACAAGAATATGAAACACAACCGTTTTGTGGAATTTGAAATTTGAAATTTGAAATTTGAAATTTGAAATTTGAATATTGAATTTGAAATTTGAATTTGAAATTTGAATTTGAAATTCGAATTTAAAATTTGAATTTGAAATTTAAATTTGAAATTTGAAATTTGAAATTTGAAATTTGAATTTGAAATTTGAATTTGAAATTTGAAATTCAAATTTTGAATCACAGTCCAAGTAGGATTCGAATTTGTTGTGGAAAATCCACAAGGTTTGAAATTCGAATTTGAGTTGGATTTGGAGAGGATAATCTTGTTAGAATCCTACTTGAATTTTGAATCCAAATCCCAACAAAAGTGGACGAAATTTTGAGGATAATCCTCATGGAAAAAATTCAGATTTTTGTGGATAAGAGTCAAGGGAAAATTCAAGCTTCAATCCTAGTTGAATTTGGATTCTCTCCTTCCCTGAAAAGTGGCCGAAATTAGGGAGAATATCTCCTAGGAAATTTGGTTATTTTGGATAAGGTTGAGATAAGATTCAAGCTTGAAAATTCTAGTGGAATTTTTGATTCTCCCTTATCCATAATGGCCGAAATTTATGAGGAGATTTTCTCAAAGAAAAATTCAGATTTTTTGGTTGAAAAAGGGAGATAAAATTCTAGTTAAAATCTTGTTTAGATTTGGATTGGATTTATCCTAGGAAAACCGAATTTAATTGTGGAGATTCTCCCTTGGAAAATTCAGATTTTTTGGTTATGGATAAGGGAGAAAATCTTTTCCTAGTCCAATTCGAATTCAGAGAATCACCTCATGCAGGTCTATAAATAGAGGTCCTGCCACTCCAGTTCTCTCAGACCACAGACTCTCAGGTGAGCAGGCTTATTGTTGCACAGCTCATCGTGACAATAAAGTTCTTTAGAGATCTGGGTGGTCGGAAGAAGACTAGCAGTGCTAGCATACCGATCGAGGTTCAGAGTGGCCACACACTCACCCATTCAGGAATTGGAGAATAGTAGAGAAGGCTAGTTGGTTGAAGCCTCCGGTCATTCTCCTCCTGCAAGATTGGCGTCCTTGAGGTATGAGTTTTAATTGTTGTTGGTTTATTGTATATGGCATCATGAGATATTTAACGATCTAAAATTTTTATTATTCCGCTGCGCCACTCTGATACGTTTTTTCTGATTTATTTTCCTACAATTGGTATCAGAGCCATCTCATGACTATGCCATGTACATAAATTAGACAATTACTTAGTCTTTTTATTTATGTATGGATTTAATATTTAGAGAGTGGCATTCTAGGGTTCCTTTATGTTGTTATCATGGATTATGTATAAAGTATGTGGTTATTTTAATTTTTTGAATTATTATAAGCATGCTTATTTATACCGGTTATGGTTCCTTAGAATTTAGAAAAATTGTATCTAAGAATTTTTATGTAACCATGGGAGCAGTTTATTAATACTGTAATTTTCCCATGGATTTTAATTTTTGTCTCTTAGAATTTTTATGGTTAGAATTTTTTTTGTTGTACACCGGAAACGGTTTAGAATTTTTTTTATGTAATTATTCTTGGAGGAGATTAAAGATTGAAGACCGTAATTTGTTTTTCCCAAAAGTTAAATTTGATTTAAAGATTGAAATTTTGATTGTGTGGAAAATTTCAATTTAATTGGGATTCAAATTAATTTTTGGAGATCCTAATAGGTAAATTGGAATATGGCATGAAAATCGAGACACGACCCCTCGGGATAGGCCGACAAACCTTGGTGGGGCTGCAGCCCCTGCCCTCGGGCAGGATGGGGCTGTGGCAGCCCCTAAGCAGGCCCACATCACCCCGGCCGCAGGCTTGGCCTGCAGCCAGGGTTGGCCGTGGCCTGCCCAAGGCTGGCCACAGCCTGGCCGTGCAGCCCGGCGCTGCAGGCTTGGCCGTGGGCTGCCAGCCCCTCCGGGGTTGGTGGCTGCCCACGGCGGCTGCCGCCTACGGGGGCGGCGGTCCGACGGTACGAAAATCAGAAAATTTTGATTTTTAAATTTGAGATTTAATTTTAAATCGTGTTTAAAAATATGTAATTAAAATTTGAAATTTTTGAAATTACATATTATTACACATGATGTTTAAAATTGTTTAAAATTTAAATTTGAAATTTAAATTTGAAATTCGAATTTGGAATTTGAATTTGAAATTTAGATTTTTGGAGATTTAAATTTTAAATAATTCTTGGGATGAGAAATAAATGGAGAGACTACATAAAGATGGATACAAGAAGACGGAACAAAATTCAAGACCCAAAGAATGCTTTGGATGGAATTTTGTAATCTTTATTTTCTTTGTTCTAGGATGGAACCATAGCTTGGTTATTCTGTCAATTATTTTTTCTGTGATATTTCATGGATGTATAAATATGTATTGATGGATGTTTTGTATGCATATTTGATAACATGTCATATAGGATAGGTGAGTGCCGCTCATACTATATTGATCATACATAATTTGTCAAAACTTGCATGTTTTTCAAAATATTGAGTGGGAGAGGGTTTCAAACAAAACCCACGGCCTCCATTGTTGATCCATATGTGAAAGTATGGTAACGCCTCGCGTCAGTTCTGCCCTGACCACACCCCTCGGTAGGTGTTTACCGCCGCCGGTATACTAGATTGGATCTCCTACGTGGAAAACGTGTTCGGGTGCGATCCTATTCATGACCACCCCTCGGTGGCTTGGTAGGACGTGGATTGGGCTACGTAAACAATGGTTATACACTCAAGACTCGGTTAGTTATTAACCTTCCCTAGAAGCTCTGTTAACTAAACTGGTGGCCAAATAAGCGGTTATTAATATATGTCTTAACCTTGGAGGATTTAAGGTAACATATATTAATTGGACGGGGTCCATGTTCCGGCTATTTGTTCTCATGACCACCCCTCGGTGGCTTGGGGCAATAGGTGCTGAGAATTACCATTGCAATGCTACATGTTTTTTTTTTTTTTCAAGTTTCATGTAGGAACATACTTGTATGTTTTTATTTGCTAAATTATCTGTATATTTGCTTGGGCTTTGTAATGATGTCTAGTATAATTTTATTTCAGTTCAAAATGTCACCGACACCCCTCATTTCGATACTTACTGAAAATAAGTTGAATGGCGATAATTATAAAGACTGGAAAAGAAATCTATTAATAGTTCTCAGCTGCGAGAGACACAAGTTCGTACTGGACGAACCATGCCCACCTGGGCCCAAACCTGACACACCACTTGAGGAGGTCCCGGTTGCCTATAATCGTTGGAGAGAATCCAATGAAATAGCTCGATGCTACATCCTAGCTAGCATGATGAGTGCTTTACAAAAGCAGCATGAGACTTATCAAGTTGCTGGGGAGATCATGGAAAATCTGGAGGACATGTTCGGAGGCGAAGAAAAATTAGCTCGACAGTCTGCTATCACCAGCATTATGAACTCCAAGCAAAAGGCGGGTACTCCGGTGAAGGACCATATGATCACTCTAATGGGATTCTTCGCTGAGGCTGCCGAGAATGGTGCTGAGTTAGACTACAACACCCAGATCGAGATGGTGTTCAAGACTCTGTCTAAAGATTTTGTGGGGTTTAAGGCCGCATACAATCTGGCGACAAAGGAGTTAGGACTAACCGAACTCATGAAGCAACTACAGGCTTATGAGCGGATGATCAGGGATGAGGATGTGGTCCGACCTAAAGGAGAGGCCAATTTGACAGAATCTTCCAATACCTCACGGAAGAGGAAGAGGCCAAATAAGAAGCAAGTGGCTTCCAGTTCTTCTAATCCTCCTGTCTCGGACGGGAAGAAGAAGAAGAAGAACAAGAAGCCAAAGGACCCTAAAAATTCCAAATGCTTCCATTGTGGGAAGGTAGGTCACTTCAAGAAGGCTTGCTGGGAATTCCTAGCCGCCAAGGGCAAGGAAGGTAAGGAACTTCATTACTTAGAAGCGTGCTTGGTGGAAGAATAGAAAGACACTTGGGTCATTGATTCGGGCGCCACTAATCATGTTTGTGTTTCTATGCAGGGGTTCGTGGAAACGAGAAGTCTACATGATAGGAGCCTCTCGTTGCGGACTGGAGATGGTAGCTTTGTGGTGGCTGAGGCAGTGGGAGATGTTCACCTTTATTTTGATCAATTTAGGTTTATTTTATTGATAGACTGTTTTTATGTTCCTAATTTTAGGAGGAGCCTTATATCGGTAGCTTGTTCAATAAAGGATTCTTATTCAGTTTCTTTTAGTTGATATTCGTAGAAATAAGTCTTTTATCTGTTCTGGATGGATGGATGGAAACCTATATTTGATCAGACCAAAGATGTACTCACTGCTTGACACTGAATTAATTGATAACTCTAAAAGGTTGAAAGTTTCTTACTCTAACAAGGCGTATCTTTGGCATTTAAGACTTGGTCAAATTAATCAGGATAGGATTCAAAGATTGGTGAAAGACGGTCCTCTGGAATCTCTGGAGGAGGTACGACTTCCCCAATGTGAGTCTTGTCTAGAGGGTAAGATGACTAAGAGGTCTTTTGGAGCTAAGGGTACAAGGGCTAAGGAGCTCTTAGAAATTATGCAAACTGACGTATGTGGCCCCATGAACGTCACAGCACGAGAAGGGTTCGAGTATTATGTCTCTTTCATAGATGATTACTCGAGGTATGGATATATGTATCTGATGCACCGCAAGAGCGAAACCTTTGATAAGTTCAAAGAGTATCGTGCGGAAGTGGAAAAGCAATTGGATTAATCCATAAAGACACTTCGATCTGATCGAGGTGGCGAATACCTCTCCGATGAATTTCTAGGACATCTTGTAGAGAACGGGATTTTATCCCAATTGACTGCACCTGGTACTCCACAACAGAATGGTGTAGCCGAAAGGAGAAACAGGACCTTATTGGATATGGTACGGTCCATGATGAGTTACTCAACGTTGCCATTATCATTTTGGGGATATGCTTTACAAACGGCGTGCTATATTCTGAACTAGGTTCCAAGCAAATCAATTCCTAGAACTCCGTATGAATAGTGGCGTGGCAGGAAGCCCTCCCTTGGACATATGAGAATATGGGGCTGCCCGGCACATGTACTGGATGGGGATGCGAAGAAGTTGGAACCAAGATCAGAATTATGCATGTTTGTAGGGTATCCAAAAGGAACTAAAGGAGGTCTGTTCTATAACCCGAAGGAACAAAAAGTCATTGTCTCAACCCATGCGACATTCTTAGAGGAAAGTCACATGAATGACTTTAAACCTCGAAGCAAAGTAGTGCTAGAGGAGTTATCGGGTGAAAGAACTGCTCCACAGATTTCGGTCTTGGACGCAAGTCCGAGTTCCAGTGAAAGACCTGCAGACGATCAACAATTTAGGGTGCCTCGTCGTAGTGGGAGGGTTTCGAAGAAACCTAATTTCTTCATGTATGATGCTGAGGTATACCAGGCCGAGGCTCATGAGCATGAGGAAGATCCGGTCACATATGATGAAGCTATAAAGGATGTTGATTCTAAATCTTGGAAACAGGCTATGAACAATGAGATGGATTCTATGAAATCCAACTCTGTTTGGGAACTTGTAGATTTGCCGGATGAGATAAAACCCATTGGATGCAAATGGGTCTACAAAAGAAAGAAGGATGCGGAAGGGAGAGTGGAAACTTTCAAAGCTAGACTGGTTGCAAAGGGATACATGCAAAAGGCTGGAATCGATTACGAGGAAACCTTTTCGCCTGTTGCTATGCTGAAGTCTATCCGTATTCTTCTGTCCATTGCTGCGGCTCTCGATTACGAGATCTGGCAAATGGATGTCAAGACGGCATTCTTGAATGGCCATCTTGAAGAGTGTATCTATATGATACAGCTTGAAGGGTTCGTAGCGAAAGGCCAAGAAAGGAAAGTCTGCAAGTTGCTTAGATCCATTTATGGATTAAAGCAGGCATCCCGCTCATGGAACCAGAGGTTTGATCAAGCGATTAAGACATTTGGTTTTGAGCAGAACATTGATGAACCTTGTGTTTATAAACGTATTAAGGATGGAAAAGTGGTCTTTCTGATACTCTATGTCGATGATATACTACTCATTGGGAATGATGTAGGGAACTTATCATCGGTCAAGCTTTGGTTACACCAACAGTTTGACATGAAGGACTTGGGAGAAGCTAATTATGTTCTAGGCATTCGTCTCTTCAGAGATCGAAAGAACAAAATGATAGCATTATCCCAAGCTTCATACATAGATAAAATAATTGACAAATATGCAATGCAAGAGGCAAAGAAAGGCTCACAACCTTCTATTGCCGGTCTAACTCTTTCATTGGATGACTGTCCCAAGACATCGGAAGAAAGAGAGCATATGAGTAAGGTCCCTTATGCATCCACTGTGGGTAGCCTTATGTACGCTATGCTTTGCACTCGCCCAGACATATGTTTTGCAGTAGGTATGGTGAGTCGATATCAAGCGAATCCTGGAACCAAGCACTGGCAAGCAGTAAAGCATATACTCAAGTATCTTAAGGGAACGAGGGATTATATGCTGGTGTATTCTGGAGGGGACCTAACACGCGTAGGATACACGGACTCAGACTTCCAGACTTGTAAGGATTCGAGGAAATCGACATCTGGATCAATGTTTTTACTCGGAGGAGGCGCCATTGTGTGGAGGAGCGTGAAGCAGGGCTGCACAGTTGACTCTACTATGGAGGCTGAGTATGTGGCTGCGGCTGAGGCATCTAAAGAAGCGGTTTGGCTCCGTAAGTTCTTTAGAGACCTTGAGGTCATTCCGGGTGTTGACAAGCCTATCATACTTTACTGTGATAATACAGGGGCTATTGCCAACACAAGGGAATCTCAGCACCATAAGAGGACCAAGCACATCGATCGAAGATATCATATTATTAGAAGGCATGTGGAGACAGGACAAGTGGATGTATGTAAGATCGCGTCCGAGGACAACATCGCTGATCCCTTTATTAAGACTTTGGTGGCTAGAAGCTTTGAGAGGCATGTAGAGGCGATGGGGATGCGTAACATGGCACATCTGCTGGCTTAGGGCAAGTAGGAGATTGTTAGGAAATGCCCTAAGTATTAGAGACATTTTGATGTATTCATTTTGAACTGGATAATAAAATTATACATAGAGGTTATTCATTACATTACTATCTGTCCTCGTCTTATTTACATGTTAAAGTAAATGTAAGCAAATATGGCTCACTGACTGCTTATGTTAAAACTGTTAGAATGTTGCATGCAATGGACTTTTGTATACGAGAAGACAATGTTCTAAAGTTAGCAGTCTAAACTATGGTCTGTAGTCTATAGGGTTAGACCGAGCATCTAACTCATGTTAAGACTATTATGTTGTCTAAAGCCTTGGAGGGGACGGTCTGTCTTGACTGTCTGGAGCTGGACTCCCAAGTAGAGACATGGATATGTTGCTCGGTGGTGACATATTAGACCGGGACTAAAGTGTGATTGATCTACGTAGTCCGCTATGAGTGGATCAATCTACTTTTGACGTTCATTGTACAATAACCTTAATCCTGAGTAAATGAACTACTTCATGTATATGACTTGTGTACTTTGATGTTCCAATGGCTAAAGCGTCTCAGAGGTAGTAAGCTTATAGACCGGTTCGTTGGGTGCATGACTTGTATACGATGAAGGGTTTGTTTGCAGATATCGGAATCATAGCTCTGAGGAGTTAAAGGTATCCTCTTAAAGGCATTATACTGAATGTGAAAATGGACAAGGCCTTGGGTCGTCTGCTGGGTGGATGACTTCTTATTCACATATGGTGAATAAACATTTTCTTGATTCGGTAGTGTAATGGAACTTTAAGATAGCCTGATCAGTAGGATTAAACGAACTTTGACCTAAGACTGATCATGGATATCATATGAGGGTTTTGCATATATGACAAGGTCATTGGATTGTAGCTCATCACAGGCTTACGTAATACGGTATATAATTGGGAGTTCAGTTCCAGGTTTATAGTGGTGTGACTCTGAAACTAGTGATCATATGATTGAGTTGTTCGGTAAAGAATGATGATCATATGGAATCACGGGAGCCCAATTATATATGTCCAATCAGTCCCTCTACTAGCTCCACATAATTCCTTAACGTTTGGCAAATTAATTTGTGTATGCTATTGGCTGGTTTATTATGCATGGATGGTGATGACACAGGATTAGGATGGTAGACAAGATTCTCTCCGGTTGGATTCAGATTTTGTTTTGGATAATAGAGTACACAATTATTCGAACTCCAAATAAAGTTTCCATGATTTTATTTGAGATTGGATTGGAGTTGTAGAAAATTATCCATGAGAACAAGAATATGAAACACAACCGTTTTGTGGAATTTGAAATTTGAATTTTGAAATTTGAAATTTGAATTTTGAAATTTGAAATTTGAATTTTGAATTTGAAATTTGAATTTGAAATTCGAATTTGAAATTTGAATTTGAAATTTAAATTTGAAATTTGAAATTTGAAATTTGAAATTTGAAATTTGAAATTTGAATTTGAAATTTGAATTTGAAATTTGAAATTCAAATTTTGAATCACATTCCAAGTAGGATTCGAATTTGTTGTGGAAAATCCACAAGGTTTGAAATTCGAATTTGAGTTGGATTTGGAGAGGATAATCTTGTTAGAATCCTACTTGAATTTTGAATCCAAATCCCAACAAAAGCGGACGAAATTTTGAGGATAATCCTCATGGAAAAAATTCGGATTTTTGTGGATAAGATTCAAGGGAAAATTCAAGCTTCAATCCTAGTTGAATTTGGATTCTCTCCTTCCCTGAAAAGTGGCCGAAATTAGGGGGAATATCTCCTAGGAAATTCAGTTATTTTGGATAAGGTTGAGATAAGATTCAAGTTTAAAAATCCTAGTGGAATTTTTGATTCTCCCTTGTCCATAATGGCTGAAATTTATGAGGAGATTTTCTCCAAGAAAAATTCGGATTTTTTGGTTGAAAAAGGGAGATAAAATTCTAGTTAAAATCTTGTTTAGATTTGGATTGGATTTATCCTAGGAAAACCGAATTTAATTGTGGAGATTCTCCCTTGGAAAATTTGGATTTTTTGGTTATGGATAAGGGAGAAAATCTTTTCCTAGTCCAATTCGAATTCAGAGAATCACCTCATGTAGGTCTATAAATAGAGGTCCTGCCACTCCAGTTCTCTCGGACCACAGACTCTCAGGTGAGCAGGCTTATTGTTGCACAACTCATCGTGACAATAAAGTTCTTTAGAGATCTGGGTGGTCGGAAGAAGACTAGCAGTGCTAGCATACCGATCGAGGTTCAGAGTGCCCACACACTCAGCCATTCAGGAATTGGAGAATAGTAGAGAAGGCTAGTTGGTTGAAGCCTCCGGTCATTCTCCTCCTGCAAGATTGGCGTCCTTGAGGTATGAGTTTTAATTGTTGTTGGTTTATTGTATATGGCATCATGAGATATTTAACGATCTAAAATTTTTATTGTTCCGCTGCGCCACTCTGATACGTTTTTTCCGATTTATTTTCCTACAGTCATCACATAACATGTCATAACACTAAATATAAAACTTCACATACTTTATGCATGACAGAAGTATCGTGTACTGTATGCACTCTACTGAAAAAGAAAGCATAACGAACTATAGCTAATGCATGGTCCGGTTATGTTCATTTATGCTTCAAACTTATCTTTTCTTTTCTTGTCTATTTAGGGCCCATGTGTCAGTACCGTGTACGCGCAGACCAACGGTAATGCCGGGGTCAACTAATGCCGAAGAGCCATCAATTGATGCTCAACTTTTGGCCTTAACTTTCTTTAACTGGAAACCCCTTCGACTGAAGGAGCCGGTACGACACACCTATTTATTTCCATCTTGTTTAACTGTTCTAGCCAAACGCTTCTCTAAGCTATCCCCAATCCTACGCGATAGGGATCTATGGCTTCTAACTTGTTCTTTCATCAATCTACGTGATTGTGAAACCATATGCCCTTATGTACGCTGTGCAACATCGTGTGCATGTAAGGCATACTTAACATATTGTAAAACCATCATTTTAACATCATTTTATTCATGCTGCAGGCGGAGTTGTACTTACCTGTCATCAGACAGTTTATACTCTCGCCTTCGTCACAATACAGGTACCTCCTTCTAATCATAATGCATTTCATTAACATTTACTCTTAGGTCACTGTGGTCATTAGTGACTAATAAAAACTCTATTATTAGTGATATCGATCCTTATCGATACTAATTGGCCTCTTCTTAAGAATTTGATTTTCTAATTTCTAATCATGGTTAATTAATTTATTTGCTCAATAAATTAATTAACGTCGCTCTTAGGTCACTCTATCGATAGGAACTAATAAAACTATTGTTGTATGATACCGATGCCTATCGGTACCTAAATACTCTGCTTTGGGAATTTTGATATCTAATTTCTAATCATGCTTGATTAATTTGTCTACTTGACAAATTAATCACTGTCTCGTTCAGACTCGGTTCTTGACTGGCTAACCGACCAGTCAACTGACCACATACCTCGTGTATTGATCATTTAGTCTGTCTGGTTACCTTTACCGATTTATCCACCCTAAATTTTATACTTAGATCACACCCGTCCCTCGGATGGCACTATTCTGACCTAGTGGTCGTTTTCTTACATTTCGAGATTTCTAATTAGGCGGTTCACTACTCCTATAAACGTCCGTCCTTCTTTCCCAAACCTAGGTCATCGAGGGGGAGCTCAGGTTTCCATCCCGATCACATTTTCACCTCTCGTTTCCTAAAATACCCCTTTGTGCCATTTTAGAAATTTCGACAACATTTTCGCTTAATTTTTGGGTTTTCAGAATTTAGAAAACGCCTCAAAACCATCTAACCTATTCTAACCTACCACGTACTAAACCAGAGGCCTAATTTTTACGTAAAAGCTCAGCTTTTTACGTAAAAATATTCACATTTCCTCACATTCTCTTTTTCGACATTTCATCCCTTTTTCATACAATTCCTCAAGTCAGTAAACCATAATTAATACATAATTATTTCCAATAATAAATTGAGGAATCAAGGGATCAAAACCACTACCAAAATCGTTCTCGTTGGTGGTCGGGCGAACCGTTTGATCTCGATCGCACAATCTTTGAATCATCGTTTCACTTTTGAAACTCTGGTTTGCAAATCCGATGCCGCAGATGTGTCCAGAACGTCGAAAATAGGCCAACAGGCCATTCTTCAATTTTCGATCTCCGAGTCGCCATTGACCGACGTTGACTGATCGCTGACCAGTGTTGACCACGGCGGCGATGGGAGTGGCGACCACCATCTTGAAGAGCTCACTGAGAGGAACCCATTGGTGGTTTCAATTTCACCAATCGAGACTCCTATCGTCGGAAATCAACCCTTGAAAAGTCGGCGACGACGGTAGTGTTGGTTCTTCATTTTCCAGCATTGTTGCCCAAAAATGATTTGGGGCTTTTGATCTACGTGTTGTTCTGAGCATTTTGATATCGACCTTGTAACTCAACTCCACCGGAATCGGTGGATTCCACGACAGTGACACGGTGGCGACGACGCAAGTTTGGGCGGCGTGATCCGGTGGCTGTTGACGTGAAATGAAGTTTGGGTTTTGTTCTACTCTTCACCATGAATCCATTGGGACTAGAATCGTGGCATTTGGACACGGACGGCAGAGATACGGCGGTTTGAAAAATTCGGCCACCGACGACTTTGGGCGGCGCGTGCGGCGTGCTCCAGCGTCGGTTCGGTCGACTTGGCCCACCGTTGGAATCAACTCGTCGAGAGCTTTCCAATGGTGCCGGTGGTGTCAAAAACGGAGGTTAGATTCGATCGGGGCTTACTGTTCATCTTCGTGTAGTGTGGGGGAGAAAATGAGATTTGGAAAAATTATGGTGGCTATTGTAGAAGGATCCCAAAAATTTCTTCCTTTTATACTAATTTTTTTAAAAGTTTTAAGATAGGCTACACTTACTAATTTAGGCGTGCTGAACCCAAATATATCAGTTTTATCTTCATCCGAGGTCATCTCGACCAGTTTTCTGATACTGTATGATTCTCGATCAAAAATTACTTTTTGTGCTCAAATGACTAATTTGAGCATTTTGAATCCAAAAATATCCGTTTTATATCAAGAAAATGTCATCTTGACCAATTTCTTAATACTGTGGTTAGGCCTACACTGTGTTGACACTACGCACGCATAACGTATGACCTCGTCTCGAAAAACGTGTCAGGTGCCCGATTGACTAATTTGGGCGTCCTGAGTCTAAATATATCAGTTTTGGGGTAAGAAAAGGTCGTCCTAACCCTCATCCCGATACTATGTATCTCTTAAACAAAATCTACATTTTATGCTCAATTGACCAGAATGAGCCTGCTGACTATTAATATGTCAGTTTTATGCCAGATTAAGGCCGTCTTGGCCACTAACCTGACACTGCATTTGTCACTATTCACTAATCACTATTTACTCACTATTCACTATCTGATTGACTAATCTGAGCGTTCTGACTCTGATTTTGTCAGTCTCTGGGTAAAAAGAGGTCATCTAGACCACTTTTCTCGATACTATACATCTATTAGAGCAATTATCGTTGCTGTGCTCAGATGACCAATCTGAGCGTATTGATGACTAACTCATCAGTTCTGTATCATGAAATGGTCGTCTGGACCGGTTTCTTGATATTGCGTGTCTCAACGCATATTCACATAATAGGGTGGACCGATTTCACTGTCGGTTGCCCCTTTCACTACATGAATAGTAATTAAACATTACTATTCATGTTTAATTCATTGAACTGAAAAGCACACTGTGTTTATTAACTTAATTACATTATTACATAGTAATTAAGTTTCATAATTCATGAGAGTCATTACAGTGACTCTCGGCTCATTACACAGCCTTCTACACAGACTCTTACACGGGCGTGTGCAAGGCAACACGGGCATGTACATTTCAGACACGGGCATGTACTAGTTGAGACTACTCAACACGGCCATGTCTTTGAAACACATTCATTTATTCGAGTAATACACGGTCT
Organism: Antiaris toxicaria; assembly: GCA_035233585.1. Taxonomy (NCBI): domain Eukaryota; kingdom Viridiplantae; phylum Streptophyta; class Magnoliopsida; order Rosales; family Moraceae; genus Antiaris; species Antiaris toxicaria. Next base: position 53,016,405 of record CP141153.1, read on the forward strand.
CTTACACGACTGTGTACTTGACCATGTTACACTACACGGCCATGTACACTCACACGGCTACTAATAGATACACAGTCCGAATGGCACATGGTCACTCACACGACCGTGTACTTGACCGTGTTACTTAAATTTGCACTAAAAGGCATTAAATTATGTCCATTTGATTCCTTAATGACTTATTATAGGTAAGTAGGTGCCATGAAAATGACGGTCATTACACTAGGTCCTCCTCTTCGTCTGGGTAGACGAAACTAACTTTGTCATCGCTTGCTATGGTACTTAGGGTTCGTACATCCCCATCTATTCATTACTAAAGCGGTCGAGGATTTCCTCTCCCTCATCGTCGAGATGGGCGTTGGAAAGAGTCTCGTCATCGTCCTCTTCCATGGGGTGTTTAGGAGACAGACAGGCTGGTTCGAGATTCTCCATCGATTCCCTATTGCCCTCATGTACTTCTGGTTGTTGCTCTGCCATGAACTCTTCATCAGCCGATTGGGGTGCTGAGTCTACAAGTTAGGGTTCCTGGGGTTGAGCACTTTTCTCTCGGCGTTCACTATCTCCTGGATAAGGCTTGCTACTCCTACTTGATCGCTCTTCTAATTCTGTTTGGCAAGGTCTCTTTCTCTCTTTTGGTCTTTTCCTGTCTTGATCCACTTTTGCCTTAATGTGGATTGTAGAAGTCCATATTAGTTTCTCATAGCACACAACATACATTAGAACTGTATCACCGGACATCGCTGCAGTCTTTTAGTCCAATGAATAAATTCTCGTATATCCACAACTGTAGAGAACTTCGGTGGTTTCACTCCCCGCTTGCGCATGGAAAAAAAAACTGAGGCTGATGCTGGACTGCTCTTAGAGATTCACTCGATCGTGGTATGGTGAAACTTGACACAGTTAAGAACTCATCCTGGTCATAAAGATCACGATACACACGAGAGTATCTTCTTGAGAGATATCGACAGCCAACAGGATTCAGTTATCCTGATCAATGGTGTACAATCGGGTATTCACTTTGATAACATGAAACAGTCCTGACATTCTCATAGAGTATAGGAGTATTGTTTGCCACTCAAAACTTAGTGGACAACTAACCCTGAAGATCGGTACAACTCGAGCATCAATCTATGTTCTTTCTCTGAGCAGTTCTCTAGCACTGCACGGTCGTGATTTTTCATATTATGATCTCAGCATCTCTTCATCTTATCCTCGCCATCATAGATTTTGTCATCCCATTACTATAAAATGTTATCTTCAATAGATAAACATTTATCGAGTAAAAATAAAACTAACTTACTTGGACAGATGAGGCAAGCATGCGGCGATGTGAGGTAGGATGGCAGGAAACCACTCTGATACCAACTGTGACGCGTCCCATGCCCTCAGCGGCCCGGACCGTCATTGAAAACTATTACTTACTTAACTTTTACTTATACTTCTTCTTCAAAACCAATACTTAAACTTGCTGAATTTGATACCATAAATTTAGAGGAATTTTTTTTTATATACGTGTATATATTTACTATTCACGTATGTGTACTATTAAAATGTAGAATTTGAAAAACATAAGGATTTCAATTATACATACACACTTATATACTTGTTTATCTGATTACTATTCACCAGATACTATTTAAATATACTATTCATACATATACTATTTGCTGCTTCAAAATACCATTTAATTTTTACTATTTAAAATACCATTTAACTGTCACAATTCAAAATGCTATTTACTCATACTATGTGGAAGAATACTCGTGGTGTATCCATAACCTTATCCTCACATCCACCTCTACCGCCATCATCGCCAGGATGCTTACCTACAGCATGAACACACTCCTTGAGCTTTACGCCTAGTAAGTACAACATGTTTATCACAAAACATGTTTAAACATATTTATACTTAAAATCATGTGAGCACACCAATTATCACAGATACCATATAACATATCATATATCAAAGCATCATGTATCACATCTTAGAATACATCATCACATCATACTAAACGTATAACATAGCATATCATATATCACATCATAGAATACATACGGTGATCTTATGGAAACTAGAAGCATAAGGAACTAGTGCATACGGTGATCTATGCATGATTTGGTTGTGTTCATTTATGCTTCAACATCTTTTTTTTCTTTATCTTGTCTACTCAGGGCCCCTATGTCAGTATCGAGTGTACGCAGACCAATGGTAACGCCGAGGTCACTAAATATGTAGGAGGATCCTTAACGGATTACTGCCCTCTCTACCTTCTCTTACTTTAACTCTGAAAACCCTTTCAACGGAAAGAGCTGGTACGACTTGCCTATTAATTTCCATCTTGCTTAACTGTTCTAGCCATGTGATTTTCTAAGCTATCCCAAGACTTACATGGCGGGAACGTATGGCTTCTATCTTGTTCTTTCATCAATCTACTCGATTGTAAAACTATATGCTCTTATGTATGCTGTGCAGCATCGTGTGCATGATACATACTTAAAATACTGGAAAATCATCATTAAATTCATTTTATTCATGCTGTAGGTGGAGTTTTACTTACCTGTTAGTGGACAGTTTATACTCTCGCCTCCGTCATAATACAGGTACCTCCCTATAATCATAATGCATTTCATTAACATTCCCTTTTAGGTCACTGTGGTCATTAGTGACTAATGAAAACTTTATCGTTATGTGGTACCGATCCTTATCGGTACTAATTGCCCTCTTGTAAGAATTTGATTTTCTAATATCTAATCATGGTTAATTAATTTATTTGCTCAATAAATTAATTAACGTCGCCCTTAGGTCACTCTATCCTTAGGAACTAATAAATTTATCATTATGTGGTACCGATGCCTATTGGTACCCAACTACTCTGCTTGGGACTTTGATATTTAATTTCTAATCGTGCTTAATTAATTTGTCTACTTGACAAATTAATCACTGTCACTCACTATCTGGTTCAGACTTAGTCCTTGACTGGTTAACTAACTAGTCAACTAACCACATACCTCGTGTATTGACTGTTTAGCCTATAGGGTTACCTTTACTGATTTAACCGCTCCAAATTTTATACTTTGCTCACACCCATCCCTTGGGTGGTACTCTTCTGACATAGGGGTCGTTCTCTTACATTTCGAGATTTCTAATTGGGCGGTTCACTAATCCTCAAAATGTCCGTTCTTCTTTCCCGGACCAAGGTCATCGAGGGGGCTCAGGTTTCCATCCCGATCACATTTTCACACCTCATTTCCTAAAATACCCCTTTGTGCCGTTTTAGAAATTTCAGCAGCATTTCCGCTTAACTTTTGGGTTCCCGGCGTTTAGGAAACACCTTTAAACCATCTAACCTCTTCTAACCTGCCAAGTACTAAACCAAAGGCCTAATTTTTACATAAAAGCTCAGCTTTTTATGTAAAAATATTTACATTTCCTCACATTCTCTTTTTTGACAATTCACCCCTTTTTCTTACAATTCCTCAAGTCAGTAAACCATAATTAATACATAATTATTTCTAATAATAAATTGAGGAATCAAGGGATCGAAACCACTACCAAAATCGTTCCCGTCGGTAGTCGAATGAACCGTTCGGTCTCGACCGCACAATCTTTCAATCATCGTTCTTCACTTTTGAAACTCCAGTTTGCAAATCTGATGCCGTGGATGTGTCCGAAACGTCGAAAATAGGCCAACGGGCCATTCTTCAATTTTTTGGTCTCAGGTCACCGTTGGCCGGTGTTGACCGTCATTGATCGGTGTTGACCGATCGTTGACTGACGTTGACCACAGTGGCCACCATCTTGAAGAGCTCACCGAGAGGAACCCATTGGTGGTGTCAATTTCATCAATCGAAGCTCCTATCGTCGGAAATCGGGCTCCAACGGTGGATGACGGTCGCGATGCTCTGATCTCCGTTTTCCAGCGTTGTTGCCAAAAATTGCTTTGGGGCTTTTGATCTACGTGTTGCTCTGAGCATTTTAACACCCACCTTGCAACTCAACTTCGTTGGAATAGTCAAATTCAACGGCGGTGATGGTGACGGTGACGGGCGAGTTTGGGCGACGCGATCCGGTAGTTGTTAACATAAAAGTGGGCCTAGTTTTGTTCTACTCTTCACCATGAATCCATTGGGACTGGAATCGTGGCATTTGGACGTCGGACGGCAGAGAAATCACGATTTGAAAAATTCAGCCATCGACGGCTTTAGGCGGCGCGTGCGCCTTCCTCCGGCGTCGATTCCGTCGACTCGGCACACTGTTGGACTCAGCTCGTCAAGAGCTTTCCAGTGGTGTCGGCGGTGTCGCAAACGGAGGTCAGATTCGATCGGGGGTTACTGTTCATCTTCATGTGGTATGGGGGGAGAAAATGAGATTTGGAAAAATATGGGGGCTATTTTTCAAGAATCCCAAAAATTTCGTCCTTTATACTAATTTTTTGAAAAAATTTTAAGATAGGCTATACTGACTAATTTAGGTGTGCTGAACCCAAATATATCAGTTTTATCTTCATCTGAGGTTGTCTCGACTAGTTTTTCGATACTGCATGGTTCTCGATCAAAAATTACTTTTTGTGTTCAAATGACTAATTTGAGCATTCTGATTCCAAATAAATCAGTTTTATATCAAGAAAAGGTCATCTTGACCAAATTCTTGATACTGTGGTTAGGTCTACACTGTGTTGACACTGCGCACGTATAGCAAGGCATTTTTGTGTGAAATTTCAAACACAGTCTCCCTTGATAAATTTAGACGAGCTAATTTCAAATTTATCAGTTTAACGTCCATCTGAGGTCTTCTACACCAGTTTTCGGGATCTGTATGACTCGTATCCAAAAACGTGTTAGGTGTCAGATTAACTAATTTGGACGTCCTGAATCTAAATATATCAGTTTCGGGGCGAGAAAAGGTCATCTTGACCCTCATCCCGATACTGTGTATCTCTCAAATAAAATCTACATTTTGTGCTCAATTAACCAGATTGAGCCTGCTGACTATTAATATATCAATTTTATGCCAGATTAAGACCGTCTTGGCCACTAACCTGACATTACGTATCTCACTATTCACTTATCACTATTCATTATCTGACTGACTAATCTGAGCGTTCTGACTCCGATTTTGTCAGTCTCTGGGTGAGAAGAGGTCATCTTAGACCACTTTTCTCGATGCTGTACATCTATTAGGGCAATTATCGCTGCTGCGCTCAGGTGACCAGTATGAGCGTACTGATGACTAACTCATCAGTTCTGTATCATGAAATGGTCGTCTGGATCGGTTTCTTGATATTGCGTATCTCAACGCATACTCACATAATAGGGTAGACCGATTTCACTGTTGATTACCCCTTTCACTGTATGAATAGTAATTGAATGTTACTATACCCGTTTAATTCATTAAATTGAAAAGCACACTGTGTTTATTAACTTAATTACATCATTACATAGTAATTTAGTTTCATAATTCATGAGAGTCATTACAGCAGCTCTCAGCTTATTACACAGCCTTCTACACAAACTCTTACACGGGCATGTGCAAGGCAACACGGGTGCGTACATTTCCGACACGGGCGTGTACTAGTCGAGACTACTCAATACGGCCATGTCTTTGAAACACATTCATTTATCCGAGTAATACACGGACTCTTACATGGCTGGGTACTTGACCATGTTACACTCACACGGCTACTAATAGATACACAGTCTGAATGGCACACGATCACTCACACAGCCGTGTACTTGACCGTGTTACTTAAATTGCACTAAAAGGCATTAAATTATGTCCATTTTATTCCTTAATGACTTATTACATGGTAAGTAGGTGCCATGAAAATGGAGGTCATTACAAAATCCCCATAATAGGCCAATAGGGTGCCGACGGGTCTCGGTACCCCATAGAAATGCAAGTTATAGTCATTAACGTTAATAGTGACTCAACGAGAGTATTAATGAGGAACATTATTGGTGACAGGTGGTAACCTGTGAATTGATAAAGGTGAGATTTCAAGTTGCTTGTAATTTAGGTAAGTACAACTCCGCCTATAGCATGAACAAAAATGCTTTTAAATGATATTTTACAGTATGTTAAAATATGTATGCCATACACACGATGTTGCAGCGCATGTTTAAGAGTATGTAGTTTCACAATCAAGTAGATTGATGAAAAAGCAAGTTAGATGTCATACGTCCCTACCATGTAGGATTTGGGACAGCTTAAAGAAGCATATGGTTAGAAAAGATAAACAAGACGGAAATTAGTAAGCGTGTCGTACCGGCCTTTTCAAATGAAGAGGTTTTAAGTCAAAGCAGAAAGATGAGCATCCTTTGATGGCTCTCCGGCTATTTACCATGGGCGTTACCGATGGTCTGTGCACGCACGGTACTGACACATGGGCCCTAAATAGACAAGAAAAGAAAAGAGAACTTTGAAGCATAAATGAACATAACCGGATCTTGCATTAGTTATAGTTCACCATGCTTCTAGATGCACTCAGTACACGATGTTTCTGTGATGCACATGTTATGTGAATTTTTATAATCATTGATATGATATGTGATATGTTAAAGTGGTATATGTGATATATGACTGCTTATATGTTTTTAAGTATGTACTATGTTTAAACATGTTTTGCGAGAAACATGTTGTACTTACTGGGCGTAAAACACACGTAGTGTTTTCATGCTGTAGGTAAGCATCCTACGGCTTAATTCCTAATGGGTGATGGTAGTGGTGGAGGCGGATGTGAGGGCAAGGTTATGGAGACACCACGAGTTTATCTTCCACAATTTTGAGTATCAGTATTTTAAGTAATAATGGTTAAATAGTACTTTGAATAGTAATTATCAAATAGTATCTTGGAATAGTAATTGTCAAACAGTATCTTTGAATAGTAATTGTCAAACAATATTTTTGAATAGTAATCATTAAATAGTATTTTTAAATAGTAATCATTAAATAGTATTTTTGAATAGTAACCGTTAAATGGTATTTTTAAATAGTAATCGGTATACATACGTATACAGTAAATATGTACACGTTAAAAAAAAACCCCTAAATTTTTGATATCTAGTTAAGTATCAATTGCCAGAAAGTATAAGAAAAGAAAGCAAGCAATTCAGTTTTTAGTGACGGTCCGAGCCACTGAGGGCACGGGGCATCACAGTTGGTATCAGAGCGGTTTCCTGCTACCCTACCTCACATCGCCATACACCTGCCTCATCCGTCCAAGTAAGTTAGCTTTTGTTTTTAAATATTAGTATATAAGTTGACGTTTAAGTTATAGTAGGAGGATGGCTGCACCAGTTGACGCCCGGCAAGTGCAAGAGGACCGAGAAGCGAGTATAGCCTTCGCTGCCATGCGACCACACACATCCGACGGCAGCAATCCATATGAACTCCCTTATTGGATTCATCATATCGATACAATCTTCAAAGGGTGCCATATTCCACCCCGTCTACAGATGGTAGTGGCCAGTAGCCGATTGCAAGGACCAGTAATGACATGGTGGAACGATCGACGCATGATCAGGGGTCCAGCGATGTAGTGGGATGAGTTCTGCCAAGATCTTCGTAACTTTGACAGTCTAGCTAAGGATGCAGATATCTGGGAGGATATGCACGAGCGACGATACCAGATCCTCTCTGACACTTGGGATCTCTACGAGGGAGAGACCATGGCACATTATTGTCAGAGATTTCTAGATGCCATGTTACCTCATATCCCTCAGGATAGATATTTTTTAGATATAGCTAACCTACTATGGGGAGAGATAATAGGGTATGTGAGGAACCTCATTCCCTACCCTCCATCGCATGAAGACTTGAGGCACCTAATCCGAGACATAGTGGACGCCAAGAGGGTAGCACTTAACCCTGACCTGGCAAACGCAGCACCTCAACCGACCGACGAAGGATTCGTGACCGAACCCCAATCAGCAGTACCCGAAGACCATGGGGACCCGATGGAGGACACCGAACTAGCCCCTCTGTCTCCTAGACACCATATGGATGAAGACGGTGATGAGCCTATCCCCGATGCCCAACCTAATGACAAGGAGGATGAAATCCCCGATCATTTTAGTGACGATGAGTGGGTAGAAATGTATGAGCCCCAAGTCATCATCACCAGTGATGATGAAGTTGATTTTGCTTGGGGAGACGAAGATGAAGACCCCGAGGAGTTTTCCCTGAGTGAAAGCAAGAATGAGGAAAAGTCCGACGCAGAGTCAGGATTGTCCTCTGAGTAGTAGTAACCCTTTTCACTGAAATTTTTGTTATGTAATTATGTAGAGGGAAACAGTAACTTTTCCTGTCTAACTCCAATGGGATCGTATTTTGAGAAATGTGTGTGTCACTCCCACCAAATTTAAAATATATATATGTTTTATAAGATGTTTTATGAAAAGTAGTATCATTTTGCCCTGAGAGCCTAAATATGATTTTTCTACGAGTATGATCAACTATGGTAAAGAGTACAGGATGGTTCCTGACACTCAAACGATGTCCTAATACGACGCATTAGTTGCATTGAATATCATGAGAATAAGAAAAGAAAGGAAAGACATAATATGTATATTTATATCTGTGATTCTTAAAATGAAGTTGTTTAGTAAGAAGGAAAATGATATGTAAATACAAATCCTAAGTACAAAATTTGAGAAGCTTATGTTCTCTTTTCCCGTTATGTGATAGGGTTACATAGGTGGCGATGGCAAGAGCAAGAGCCCAAACAATCCAAGCTATGCGAGACGACAAGCTACTGGCACGTCTCGCAACGATGCAGGAAATGATGGTAAATCAGCAACGGGAGCTTAACCAGCTCAGAGAACAAATGAACCAACAACAACAGGCACCACAACCTATGGAGGTACCAGTCCAAGCTACACCAATAGCCCCCGATGCTCCGAGAGAGCAAGTGGCCCCACCAGCCTAAGTGATGCCAGCACCACCGGCTGTGGCTACTCCTACAGTAGCCAATGTTATTGTACCAACCCATAGAGAGGGTGACTTATACAAGGAGTTTAGGTACATGAAGGTGCCTAAATTTGAAGGGACTACAAACCCTATTGAAGCCGATGATTGGCTGATTGATGTCCAAGTCATTCTAGACCTCGTGGGGCTGACCGAAGGAGAAAAAGTTATATGCGCATCCTTAGCCCTATGGAAAGGAGCACGCCAGTGGTGGAAGACCGTGGTTATCAGAAGGAACATCAATGAAATGAATTGGGCAGACTTCATCACCGAGTTTAGAGAAATGCACTTCAACGATGAAGCTTTAACAGTCCAGCAGGATGAATTTAACAATTTCTGCCAAGGAGGCATGACAGTCGTAGAGGCTATAAGAAAATTCGAACAGCTAGCCCGATTTTGCCTCGACCTAGTGCCGACTGAGAAGGAAAAGGTCAGGAGGATGCTGAAAATATTTCAGACAGATATAGCTGTCCAAGTCTGCAGTGGCAGCCATGGGCCAACAACCATGGCCTAATGTGTCAATAGAGCCATCTGGGCTGAGTATTGGCTAGCCCAAGACAAAGAGAGGAGGGCGCAGATCTTCAAGGCAAAGAGAGAAGAGAAAAACCAACCAAAGTCGACCAAGGGCAGACAATACTCTGAATTTCAGCATAAAGGGCAGAGTATGGGAAACAACCAACACAACCAGCCATCCAACAACAACAATAAAAGGAAAGGGAATCTAGGCAATCAAGGCCAGCAAAGGAACTTTCCTCAGAAGAAAAATAACTGAGGAGGAAACAGAAATCAACACTTGCCTTGTCCAAAATGCAGAAGGAACCATCCAGGAGAATGCCGCTAGGGCACCAACGGCTGTTACATATGTTTCAAGGAGGGCCATTTCGCTAACCACTGCCACTCAAACCCGTAAAATCAACAAGGCCAACCCCGCCCTACTAGCAGACAACTGCACGCCGCCCATGGAAGGATTGAAGGGCCAACGATCAGTCAAGGTAGATTGGAAGCTCCAGAGCCATAAGAGAGGATTTATGCCTTCACTCACGAGGATGCAGTGGCCAGAACCTTGACCGTGGTGACAGGTCAGCTTTCTGTCGCCAACTCCACTGCACTAGTTTTGTTTGATTCCGGCGCTACGCATTCTTTTGCATCATCAGAATTTGCTAGGAGGTTAGGCAATAACTTAGATAAGATGAACCAAACTTTTCAAATTACCCTTCCTTCCGGGGAAGTTTTGTTGTCTAACTATTGGATACGTCACGTGTCAATGGTTATCAGTGGGCACGAGTTGAGCATGGACCTAATCATCATCGAGATGTGCGACTATGACGTGATTATAGGAACGAATTTCCTTGCCAAGTACCACGCTGTTATAGACTGTCAGAGATGTGAGGTGACCTTCCACCTAAGCAGATATGAAAAATTTGTCTATAAGGGCTTATCATCGAAACAACCAAAGACGATGATATCGGCAATGAAGGCTCACCAGCTACTATTTAGTGGATACACCGGTTTTCTCGTACACATAATGGATATGACCCAGGAAGCGGAAACCATACCGGACGACGCACCAGTAGTAAAGGAGTTCACAGAAGTATTCCCTGAAGATCTTTTAGGACTTCCACCGGAGCGGGAGATATCATTCGAGTTTGAACTGTTACTAGGATCGGCACCTGTATCCAAGGCCCCCTACAGAATGGCCCCGGTAGAATTGAAGGAGCTTCAAACTTAATTAAAGGAGCTGATGGACAATAGTTTTATTCGACAGAGCTGCTCGCCATAGGGAGCACTGGTCTTATTTGTAAAGAAGAAAGACGGAATGTTGCGAATGTGCATAGACTACCAGGAGCTGAACAAGATCACGATCAAGAACAAGTATCCGTTGCTATGGATCGATGATTTATTCGACCAACTACGAGGCGCTGCCTTATTTTCCAATATCGACTTACGTTCCGGGTACCACCAATTGCAGATTCAAGATGTAGACATCCCAAGACAGCATTCTGAACACGATATAGACATTACAAGTTCCTCGTTATGTCGTTTGGGTTGACAAACGCACCTGTCACTTCCATGGATCTGATGAACCGAGTATTCAAGTTTGTCATTGTGTTTATCGATGACATACTTGTATATTCTAAGACAAAGGAAGAGCATGCTGAGAATTTGAGAGCCGTCCTACTCAAGCTTAAGGAGCATCAACTGTATGCCAAATTCTCTAAGTGTGAATTTTTGTTGGAGAAGGTTCATTTTCTCGGTCACGTGGTCTCCCATGAGGGAGTGTCCGTGGACCCAGCAAAGGTAGAAGTAGTTAGTGATTGGCCGACTCTAAAGAACGTAACAGAAATCTGTTGCTTCTTAGGTTTAGCAGGCTATCACCGACACTTTGTAGAAGGATTCTCGAAGCTAGCTGCACCACTCACGACGCTAACCAAGAAGGAAAAGAAGTACGAGTGGTCTGACAAGTATGAAAACAGCTTTCAGGAGCTAAAAAGCTGACTCACAAGCACTCTAATCCTGATCATACCAGATGCTGAATAAGGGAATTTTGTAATTTATAACGATGCATCCAAGATGGGACTAAGAGCTGTGTTAATGCAAGGTGGTAGGGTAGTCACATACGCCTCACGACAACTCAAGAATCACGAAAGGAACTACTCGACGCATAACCTGGAACTTGCAGCGGTGGTCTTTACACTCAAAATATGGAGGCATTACCTATATGGCGTCAAGTGCGAGATCTACACAGACCATTGAGCAACAAATACATTTACACGCAAAAGGAGCTTAATATGAGGCAATGAAGATGGCTGGAGCTGGTGAAGGATTATGACTGCGAAATCCTATATCACCTAGGAAAAGCTAATAAGGTGGCTGACGTGCTGAGTAGAATGCACTCTTCGATGCTTATGACCATCCAAGCCCTGTCGGAAGCACTATAAAAGGAGCTACGGAACAGCGAGATTGAGATGTTAATAGGGAGGTTGTCTGAAATGACCCTCCAGTTAACGCTCATAGAGGAAATCAAGACTGGCCAAGACCTCAATTCGTCCCTGGACAAGCTCAAAAAGGAAGCAATGGAGGACTAGAATTTAGAGTTTCAAGTCTCTAAGGATGGCATACTCTATTTTGGAAATATAGTGTGTGTTCCAAAGGATGAAGAACTCAATAAGCGGATCCTATCAGAAGCTCATGACATGCCGTACTTAATACATCTAGGAGCGAATAAGTTGTACCAGGGCTTGAAAAGATGTTTTTGGTGGCCAAACATGAAGAATGATATCATCGAGTTCGTAGCAAGTTGCCTTACCTACCAGAAAATTAAAGCAGAACATCAACAACTGGGAAGAGAACTACAGAAGATCGAGCTACCAGAATGGAAATGGGAGCAAATTACCATGGATTTCATGGTCGGATTGCCCAGGACCTCAAGCGGGAACGATGCCATCTGGGTAATTGTGGATCGACTAGCAAAGTCAGCTCGATTTTTAGCCATGAAGTTGAGCTACTCGGTAGAGAGGTTAGCGAAAATGTACGTCACTCAAGTAGTAAGACTGCACGGAGTACCCAAATCGATCATCTTAGATCGTAATGGATGCTTCACTTCAAGGTTTTGGCAGAGCATTCAAGCTGCAATGGGAACCAAATTAAAGTTCAGCACCGGTTTCCATCCTCAGACTGATGGTCAGTCTGAGAGAACTATACAAATGTTAGAAGATATGTTAAGAGCGTGTGTCTTAGACTTCAAGGGGAATTAGGATCAGAAGATGCCATTGATAAAGTTTTTGTATAATAATAGCTATCATTCCTTGATTGGGATGGCTCCGTACGAGGTACTTTATGGAAGAAGATGTCAATCTCTAGTTCACTGGCACGAGACCGGAGAAAAACAGCTCACCAGCACCAACTTCGTCAAGGATACAACAAAAGATGTGAAGCTTATATGAGAGAGAATGGATACAATGCATAGCCGCTAGAAGAGTTACACAGATGGGTGACGAAGACCTCTCGAGTTTCTAGAAGGAGAATCGGTTTTCCTTAAGGTGGCACCCATTAAAGGGGTGATGCGCTTTAGGAAGAAAGGAAAGCTGAGTCCTAGATACATAGGACCCTTCAAGATCCTCGAAAGAGTCGGGAAGGTAGCGTACTGATTAGTACTTCCTCCTGAACTAGCTTCCATACATAATGTTTTCCATGTCTCGATGTTGAAGAAGTACGTGCCGGATAGTTCCCACATACTAAGCCAAGAGCCAGTTGAAGTACATGCAGATCTAATCTATGAAGAAAGACTTATGCAGATTTTAGCCAGGGAAAATAAGGTTCTTAGGAATAAAGTGATTCCGCTTGTTAAAGTATTATGGCGGAACCATAACCTCGAAGAAGCTACATGGGAACGGGAAGAGGATATGAAAAGAGACTTATCAGATTTATTCTAATTTTGGAGGACGAAAATTTCTGTAAGAGGGGTAGATTATAAGGACCGCCCCGATCATGTACTTTAATTTTCATTTAATGAGAAATTTAAGAATAATTTGATGCCAATTGGTGCAAATTTAAGTGAGACGATCAAATACACGCCCGTGTTGAAGGCCATGTAATGAACAGAGAGCTGTGATAAAGACTCTCAAAAATGTATAAAACCTAATTACTATACAATGAGTAATTAAGTTGGAAAATATAGTATATTTCCCATTAAATAGACTAAATAGATACGATACTATTTAAGCACTATTCATGCAGTGAAAAAGGCGACAGACAGTGAACTCGGTCCACCCTATTATGTGTATAAATGAATGAGACATGTAGTGTCAGGAAACCGGTCCGGATGACCATTTCCTGACACAAGACTGGTGAATAGATCACTAGAATGCTCAGACTGAACATCTGAGTACGATAGCGAGAGGTAGCCCTAGCAAGGGTATGATATCGAGAAAATGGTCTGGATGACCTCTTCTCACCTAGAGACTGACAAAATCAGAGTCAGAGCAATCAGACTAGTCAGTTAAGTAGAAAACAATGAATAGTGAATAGTGGGAAACGCAATGTCAAGTCGTTGGCTAAGACGGCCTTAATTTGACCTAAAACTGATACATGAATAGTTAGTAGACTTGATCTAGTTGATTGAGCACAAAACGAGATTTTTAGTTTGAGAGGTATGCAGTATTAGGATGAGGGTCAAGACGACCTTTACTCGTCCCGAAACGGATATATTTGGGCTTAGAACGCCCAAATTAGTTAATCGGGCACCTGACATGTTTTTCAAGTCGGGGTCACACAGATCCCAAAAACTAGTCTAGATAACCTCCGATGGATGTAAAACTGATAAAAATAGAATCAGCACATCCAAATTAATCAAGAGAGACTGTGTCTGAAATTTCACCCGGGAACGCCTCGGTTCGCATGTGAAAGGACAACACAGCGTAGACACAATCACAGTATCGGATGTGAATAGTAATTTAGACTGATAATGGGCTCTTAGATAGAATAAAACAACTAGGAATTTACAGTATAAAAATCAGATTCAGAAATCCAATTTTCGGGTGAAAATTGGAATATTGTCGAGAAAGGACCGAACACTGCAGTATAAAATTAGACTGCAATGAGAAGCCAACACAGATAAATTTTGGCCTTAAAATTTCATGCCCCTAGCTGCAAAAGCAGCTGTAATTAGCTGCACATATAGCCCAAAAGGTGGCCCTTTAAAAATTACCCTTGCCATGACACACTTGAATAAAATATTCAAGGGTTTTCAAAAGCTTGGTCAACAATTTTTCTTTATTCTTCTCCCATTTAATGCAGCAGCCCATGCCCCTTTTGGACTGAAAATGGGCAGCAATTTGTCCATTGATTAAGCTAAAATGGTAGACAATTAATTAGGATTAAGTCTAAGTAAGCTTGATCAATTTTGCTTATAAAAGGCACCCTTTACACAAGTGAATTGCTTTCCTTTCTTTTGGCTCCCAAAACACATCTCATTCTCCCGTTTCTTCTAGCTACAGCCGAACCTCTTTAAGCCTCCAAAACCTTCACTTTTTCAAGCCTTAAATCATACCAAAGAGTTACCAAAAATCAAACCTCACAAGCTTGTGTTAGGAGGAGTCGAATCTAAGTCGTTCTAAGGCACCAAGGGTAAGTTTTCGAAAACCCATCCTTGTAGTTTTTAGTTTTTGCTTTGATTTGGTTTTTAAGAGAAATTTTTGGTATTTGTTCTAAAAAAAATAGACCCCACTCTCTTGGATTCCCATCACCAATTTTGGTTCCTCAAGCCCTAGTTGAAACCGTGCTTGGTACAAGGCACAAAGGTAAACCGAAAACCCTACCTTGTGTTAGTTGGTTTTATGTTTTGGTCCAGGGCCATTTATGTGTATTTATTTATGCAAATGGTTTGTAATAAGTTTATATTGAGCCCTTAGATTATCATTTTTAAGTTTATGTGGTTGTGGTTGTGTTTACATTATTTTTGTTGAATGGTTATGTGCAAATGAGAGCATGAACGTCTTGTGGCTGGACACAAATCTGTCCTTAAGGAAAGGCCATGGATTTTGGCCATTTCGACCCCCTTAGGGTCTGAATTTGAGATTTGGTAGAACATAGTGTTTTAAGAAATTTCGATGCGGTTGTTTTTCCAACTAATAGCCCTCGGCCAAAAACGAACCCAAGATAGGTTTTTAGAGTGTTTTTCACTTGGTGTCCAAAACTAGGAACAAAATCCGAACCCAAAAATAGGCATGGGTTTTAGTGAAAATGGACCACTTAGAGTTCGAACCAGTTCCCAGGCTTAACACGAAAGTTGTAGATCTCGTCGAGACCTTGAAAACCTCCTACATGTTTTAAAAATTTGGCTGTTTCGGCCCTCAAATCGAGCTATTTTTACAAAGACGTAAAACTGGGAATTTTACGAAAAACTGGGCCCTAAGCCCATAGGTTTAATGAAATTAGGAGCCGTTAGAGTTAGATTTAGGCTTCAAGGTGAACATGAGATTTGTTTATCTTGTCGAGGAAGAAAATTTTCATGTTCGACAAAATCACAAACAAAGTTGTTTTGACTAAGTTTCAAAATAGTTTTCAAATGTGGTTCATAAGCACCTTTAAAATGCAAGCATCAAAAAAATATAATTTGTACCCTTCAAAATAAAAATGTGTTTTTAACACTTTAAAATATGAACAAGGTATTCATAAAAACATCCCCCACTTCCAACGGGGTGATAAGGGGACGGTTTCAAAATAAGGAATTTCTCCAAGTTTTTTACAAGCCAACCCAAACAATTTTTTGAAGTAAAATAGTGTGTGTAGCCCGGTAAGCTACCACACCAAACAAGCCATAGTGGCCTGATGGGGCATTATACCAAACAAGCCTTAGTAGCCCCGTAGTCTACTACCTCAAACAAGCCATAGTGGCTCGGTGGGCCATTACACCAAACAAGCCTTAGTAGCCTGGTAGGCTACCACACCCTAACAAGCGAAGCAACCCGGTCGGTTACTACACTAAGCTCACATATAGTAACTCGATAGACTACTTAGTTACCAACACGTGAGGTAACCGGTCAGTTGATTGAGCGGTAAACTGTAGAAAATAAATCGGTAAAAACATATCAGAGTGGCGTGGCGGAACAATAAAAATTTTTCAAGATCGTTAAATATCTCATGATGCCATATACAATAAACCAACAACAATTTAAACTCATACCTCAAGGATGGCAATCTTGCAAGAGGAGAATGACCGGAGGGCTTCAACTAACTAGCCTTCTCTTCTATGCTCCAATTCCTAAATGGCTGAGTGTGTGGGCACTCTGAACCTCGATCGGTATGCTAGCACTGCTAGTCTTCTTCCGACCATCCAAATCTCTAAAGAAATTATTGTCATGGTGAGTTATGCAACAGTAAGCCTGCTCACCTGAGAGTTTGTGGTCTGAGAGAATTGGAGTGGCAAGACCTCTATTTATAGACTTGCATGAGGTGATTCTTTGAATTTGAATTGGATTAGGAGAAGATTTTTTCTCTTATCCACAACATAAAATCTGAAATTATCCAAGGGGAAAATCCCAACAAAATTTCGGCCAACATTAGGACTATCCAATTCAAATCTAAACAAGATTTTAACATGAATCTTATCTCCCTTTTTCAATCAAAAAATCCAAAAATCCAAGGGGGAAAATCCCAACAAAAATTTCGATCACTTTTGGATAAGGGTAGAATCAAAATGCCACTAGGTTTTCTAAGCTTGAATCTTATCTCATCTTTATCCAAAATTACCGAAAATCTTCTAGGAGATTTACTCAAAAATTCAGCCATTATCAGGGAGGAGAGAATCCAAATTTAATTGGGATTGAAACTTGAATTTTTCCTTGAACCATATCCACAAAAAATCTGAAAATTCCATGAGGATAATCCTCAAAATTTTCGTCCATTATTTTTAGGATTTGGACTCAAAATTCAAGTAGAATTCTAACAAGATTTTCCTTTTCATATCCAACTCAAATTCAAATTTCATTCCTTGTGGATTTACCACAAGAAATTTGAATCTCACTTGGACTGTGATTCAAAATTTGAATTTCAAATTTCAAATTTCAAAATTCAAATTTCAAATCCACAAAACAGTTGCATTTCAAATTCTTGTTTTTATGGATAATTTTTTACAACTCCAATCCAATCTCAAATAAAATCATGGTAACTTTATTTGGAGTTCGAATAATTGTGTACTCTATTATCCAAAACAAAATCAGAATCCAACCAGAGAAAATCTTGTCCACCATCCTAATCCTATGCCAACACCATCCATGCATAATCAACTAGCCAATAGCATACACAAATCAATTTGCCAAACGTTAAGGAATTATGTGGAGCTAGTAGAGGGACCAATTGGACATATATAATCGGGCTCCCGCAAATCCATATGATCATCATTCTTTATCGAACAACTCAATCATATGATCACTAATTTCAGAGTCACACCACTATAAACCTGAAACTGAACTCCCAATTATATACCGTATTACGTAAGCCTGTGACAAGCTATCGTCCAATGACCTTGTCATGTATGCAGAACCCTCACATGATATCCATGATCAGCCTTAGGCCAAAGTCTATTTAATCCTACTAATCAGGCTATCCTAAAGTTCTATTATACTATCGAATAAATAAAATGATTATTCATCATATGTGAATAAGAAGTCATCTGCCCAACAGACGACCCAAGACCTTGTTCATTTTCACATTCAGTATAATGCCTTTAAGAGGATACCCTTAACTCCTCATTAGAGTTATGATTCCGATATCTGTAAACGAACCCTTCATCATATACAAGTCATGCACCCAACAAACCGGTCTATAAGCTTACTACCTCTGAGATGCTTTAGCCATTGGAACATCAAAGTACACAAGTCATATACATGAAGCTGTCCATTTACTCGGGATTAAGGTTACTGCACACTGAACGTCAAAAGCAGATCGATCCACTCAAAGTGGACTTCGTAGATCAATCACGCTTTAATCCTAGTCTAATATGTCACCACCAAGCAACATATCTATGTCTCTACTTGGGAGTCTGTGCTCCAGCCAGTCAAGACAAACCATCCCCTCCAAGGCTTTAGACAACATAATAGTCTTAACATGAATTAGATGCTCGGTCTAACCCCATAGACTACATACCATAGTTTAGACCGCTTACTTTAAAACATTGTCTTCTCGCATACAAAAGTCCATTGCATACAACGTTCTAACAGTTTAACACAAGTAGTCTAGGAGCCATGTTTGCTTACATTTACTTTAACATGTAAATAAAATGAAGACAAATAGTAATATAATGAATAACCTCTATATATAATTTTATTATCCAGTTCAAAATAAATACATCAAAATGTCTCTAATGCTTAGGGCATTTCCTAACAATCTCCCACTTGCCCTATGCTAGCAGATGTGCCATGTCGCGTATCCCCATCGCCTCTACATGCCTCTCAAAGCTTCTAGCCATCAAAGTCTTAGTAAAGCGATCGGTAATGTTGTCCTCGGACGCGATCCTGCATACATATACTTATCCTATCTCCATGTGCCCTCTAATGTCTACTTCCTCGAATCCTTACAAGTCTGGAAGACTCAGTCCGTGTATCCTACGGGTGTTAGGTCCCCTCCAGAATACACCAGCATATAGTCCCTCGTTCTCTTAAGATACTTGAGTATATGCTTTACTACTTGTCAGTGCTTAGTTCCAGGATTCGCTTGATATCAACTCACCATACCTACTGCAGAACATTTTTCCGGGCAAGTGTAAAGCATAGCGTACATAAGGCTACCCACAACGGATGCATAAGGGACCTTACTCATACGTTCTCTTCTTCCGATGTCTTTGGACAGTCATCTAATGAAAGACTTAGACCGGCAATAGAAGGTTGTGTACCTTTCTTTACCTCTTGCATTGCATATTTGTCAATTATTTTATCTATGTATAAAGCCTGGGATAACGCTATCATTTTGTTCTTTCGATCTCTGAAGAGATGAATGCCTAGAACATAATTAGCTTCTCCCTAGTCCTTCATGTCAAACTGTTAGTGTAACCAAAGGTTGACCGATGATGAGATCCCTACATCATTCCCAATGAGTAGTATATCATTGACGTAGATATCCGAAAGACCACTTTTTCATCCTTAATACGTTTATAAACATAGGGTTCCTCAACATTACGCTCAAAACTGAAAGTCTTAATCGATTGATCAAATCTATGGTTACATGAGCAAGATGCTTGCTTTAATCCATAAATGGATCTAAGCAACTTGCAGACTTTCCTTTCTTGGCCTTTTGCTACGAACCCTTCGGGCTATATCATGTAGATACACTCCTCAAGATGGCCATTCAAGAATGCCATCTTGACATCCATTTGCCAGATCTTGTAATCGAGAGCCGCAGCAATGGACAAAAGAATACGGATGGACTTCAGCATAGCAACAGGCGAAAATGTTTCATCGTAATCGATTCCAGCCTTTTGCGTGTACCTCTTTGCAACTAGTCTAGCTTTGAAAGTTTCCACTCTCCCTTCCACATCCTTCTTTCTTTTGTAGACCCATTTGCATCCAATGGGTTTTATCCCTCTAGCAAATCTACAAGTTCCCAAACAGAGTTGGATTTCATAGAATCTATCTCATTGTTCATAGCCTGTTTCTAAGATTTAGAATCAACATCATTTATAGCTTCATCATAGGTGATCGGATCATCCTCATGTTTATTAGCCTCGGCCTGGTATACCTCAGCATTATACATGAAGAAATTAAGTTTCTTTGAAACCCTCCCACTACAACGAAGCACCCTAAATTGTTGGTCGTCTGCAGGTCTTTCATCGGAACTCGAACTTGCGTCCAAGACTGAAACCTGTGGAGCAGTTCTTTCACCCGATAACTCCTCTAACACCACTTTACTTCGAGGCTTAAAGTCATTCATGTGACTTTCCTCCAAGAATGTCGCATGGGTTTAAACTGTGACGCCCCCGACCTCGATCCACCGAAACTATTACAATCAAGCTCCTTAGCCGATTAAAATAGCTCGTGAACTTCGTCAAGTCGCCTAAATTCTTTTCTTTCCTTTAAACCCCTTTGTGAAATTTGGAATCATTTTTTTTTAAATACTTTTTCTTGTTTGTAAACATAACGTAATTAAACTGAACTATGTTTGTCACTTTTTAAAAGTACAAACATACTTTATATATTAAAACCGAAATCAAATCTTTTTACAATACATGTCTTTTCTTTCCACACTCAGCGGAAAACTTGTAGCAAGACCATATCCATAGTGGATTCCCTATCCCTTTGACACACTCGCATCCTGCCGCCATCCAGAAATCTACCAGATAGGTTTCTCACCTGCAACATGAACAAACTGATGAGCTAACAGGCTCAATAAGTTCAAACATACATAGTAAGAATCATATTTATTCAAAAACACTAAAACTCAATTTCTTATGAATAGTAATTTTGACCTTTGATCGATGAATAGTAGCAGTTACCCTAACTGGTTACCATTCACTTTACTCTATCGGGATACTATTCACATACCCTAACCGAATTTACATTACTCTAGCGTAAGCTTCGGTTATGCTCGATTATGATTTTTATCATTTTATTGATTGTTTATTCTCTATTGGATTTTTAGTTTAGAGCTCTGTTTATGGCAGTACCGATGATTATTAGCGCACTAACTGGGAGGGTCTAAGGAGCGACCTTAGAACATCAGCCTCCATAGCCCTGATATCCTTGTAGGATCTGAGAAAAACCTCCACCACTATGTTGGAGGGGCGGTACGCCTTAGTGGTTTCGTTACCATCTTTCTTATAGTTCCCCACCGATGACATTCATATGAATCATCCCACGGTGGAACCCTTAATGCTTGTAGGTCTTTACATTTATTTCTTTATGTGTGTTTTTAATTAACCACACGATAGTGCCCTAACACTTTTCCATAATGTATTATTTATACACTTTTTAATTTCTCATTTCATTAGGTGACTTAGTTTAATTACACCCCTATTGCCCGTAGGACTTTACAAGTTTCTACGAAAAGTACTTAAATCAATCAAATAGTAATTCATGCTGCAGACATGTAAATATCTGAGCTTACCAAACATTTATCATAGCATCGCGCTATGAAACATTCATATAGCACATAAACCTATACATAATAGATCAATTCATTCATATAATGAACAACATCAGAATGTTCATGAGCAGACAAATGAATGCTGAAACTTACACATATCACACTTAGACATAATAGTCTATTCATGTTACAGTTAATTAAATGTTCGAACTTACAGATACTTTCACTAGCAGACGTTCCTTTGCCGCGTCTGGAACGGGTTCCTATAACCGGAATAACCACGATTATTCTAAATCTTCATTTCATATTCAAAATTTTGTAAAATGTAAAAATTCTACGTTTTATTTCCTATAAATGGTCTTAGGAATCTAAAATCCCATTTTCCATTTTTACACTAACTCTTGGCAAAATTACCATTTTGCCCCTAATTTGATTTCTCATCATAAACCTACTTTTTGTTGGTTTAAGACCCAAATTTAACTTTTATAATTTCATTTTAACTATCCTTAGGCATTCACGGTCCTTTCCGAGCCTTTCAGAAATTTTTGGTCAAAACGACCATTTTGCCCCTAACGGGTCTCGGGACCGTGATATGCTTACTGTGACTTTTAACAGGATTTTCTAAGCCCAAATATCATAAAATAATATTTCTTAAGCTTTTACACACTTTTACAGCATCCATTGCTGTTCCATAGACGACTATTGGTCATCCGACCCTCAGGTGATACTATTCTGACATCTAGGGTCGTTTCTCGTTTTTCTCACGTTTCAGAGTCTTAAATGGGTATTTCACTACTCCTGAAACGTTTGTTATGCTAATCTTGAGCTTTAGACACCGAGTGGGCTCGAGTTTTCATCCCGACCTCAAATTTACATTTCATTTCCTAAAATACCCTTGACATTGGTTTTCTCGTTCTCTTACATTTTCACAACCTCAGAGGGATGGTTTACTATTCCTCTAAGATTCATTTTCCCATTTTCCGAGCCTAGCTCGTCGAAGGGTCTCGATTTCCATTATCGAACACAATTTACCTCTCGTTTTTCATCAAAATGCCCATAGTGCCGTTTTCAAAATTTCGGCAGCATTTCCGCTAAATTTCTAGGTCTCCGGCGTTTAGAAAATGCCTCAAAACCATCTAACTTAGTCTAATCTACCACGTACTATACCAGAGGCCTAATTTTTACGTAAAACTCAACTTTTTAAGTAAAAATATTCACATTTCCCATACATTTTCTTTTTCTGACATTTCATTCATTTTACTCTTTTTTTTTCTTTTCTTTTTACAATTTGAATACAAATTACATACAAATCATTCCAACACATAAATAAGCAATGAAGGGAAACAAAATCGCTACCGAAATCGTTGTGTCGGTGATTGGACGAACCGTTCGATCTCGACCGTGCAAACTTTTTGTCTCTGTTCTTCGTGTTTGGAACCTCGGTTAGCAATTCTGATACTGCGGATGTGTCCATAACGTCGAAAATAGGCCAACGGGCCATTTTTCATTTTTCCGCCACCGAGGTCACCGTTGACCGGCGTTGACCGGTGGCGGACGGTGACGGCGTGAACAACGGAGGTGTCCACCTTGAAGATCTCGACGAGAGGAGTCCATTGGTGGTGTCAATTTCACCATTGGAGGCTCCGATCGTCAACAATCGGCCTCGAAAACTCGACCCACGACGGCCGTTGAATCTGTTAGGAAATGCCCTAGTATTAGAGACATTTTGATGTATTCATTTTGAACTGGATAATAAAATTATACATAGAGGTTATTCATTACATTGCTATTTGTCCTCGTCTTATTTACATGTTAAAGTAAATGTAAGCAAATATGGCTCACTGACTGCTTGTGCTAAAACTGTTGGAACGTTGCCTGCAATGGACTTTTGTATGCGAGAAGACAATGTTCTAAAGTTAGCAGTCTAAACTATAATCTGTAGTCTATGGGGTTAGACCAAGCATCTAACTCATGTTAAGACTATTATGTTGTCTAAAGCTTTGGAGGGGACGGTCTGTCTTGACTGTCTGGAGCTGGACTCCCAAGTAGAGACATGGATATGTTGCTTGGTGGTGACATATTAGACCGGGACTAAAGCGTGATTGATCTACGTAGTCCGCTATGAGTGGATCAATCTGCTTTTGACGTTCATTGTGCAATAACCTTAATCCTGAGTAAATGAACTACTTCATGTATATGACTTGTGTACTTTGATGTTCCAATGGCTAAAGCGTCTCAGAGGTAGTAAGCTTATAGACCGGTTCGTTGGGTGCATGACTTGTATACGATGAAGGGTTTGTTTGCAGATATCGGAATCATAGCTCTGAGGAGTTAAAGGTATCCTCTTAAAGGCATTATACTGAATGTGAAAATGGACAAGGCCTTGGGTCGTCTGCTGGGCGGATGACTTCTTATTCACATATGGTGAATAATCATTTTCTTGATTCGGTAGTATAATGGAACTTTAAGATAGCCTGATCAGTAGGATTAAACGGATTTTGACCTAAGGCTGATCATGGATATCATATGAGGGTTTTGCATATATGACAAGGTCATTGGATCGTAGCTCGTCATAGGCTTACGTAATACGGTATATAATTGGGAGTTCAGTTTCAGGTTTATAGTGGTGTGACTCTGAAATTAGTGATCATATGATTGAGTTGTTCGGTACAGAATGATGATCATATGGAATCACGGGAGTCCGATTATATATGTCCAATCAGTCCCTCTACTAGCTCCACATAATTCCTTAACGTTTGGCAAATTGATTTGTGTATGCTATTGGCTAGTTTATTATGCATGGATGGTGATGACACAGGATTAGGATGGTAGACAAGATTCTCTCCGGTTGGATTCAGATTTTGTTTTGGATAATAGAGTACACAATTATTCGAACTCCAAATAAAGTTGCCATGATTTTATTTGAGATTGGATTGGAGTTGTAGAAAATTATCCATGAGAACAAGAATATGAAACACAACCGTTTTGTGGAATTTGAAATTTGAAATTTGAAATTCAAATTTTGAATCACAGTCCAAGTAGGATTCGAATTTGTTGTGGAAAATCCACAAGGTTTGAAATTCGAATTTGAGTTGGATTTGGAGAGGATAATCTTGTTAGAATCCTACTTGAATTTTGAATCCAAATCCCAACAAAAGTGGGCGAATTTTTTGAGGATAATCCTCAATGGAAAATTCGGTTTTTGTGGATAAGATTCAAGGGAAAATTCAAGTTTCAATCCTAGTTGAATTTGGATTCTCTCCTTCCCTAAAAGTGGCCGAAATTTTGGAGCCTTAATCCTAGGAAATTCGGTTATTTTTGGATAAGGTTGAGATGAGATTTGGCTTGAAAAATCCTAGTGGAATTTTGATTCTTCCTTATCCTAAAAGTGGCTGAAAATTTGGAGAAGATTTTCTCCTAAAGATTTCGGATTTTTTGGTTGAAAAAGGGAGATAAAATTCTAGTTAAAATCTTGTTTAGATTTGGATTGGATTTATCCTAGAAAACCGAATTTAATTGTGGAGATTCTCCCTTGGAAAATTCAGATTTTTTGGTTTTGGATAAGGGAAAATATCTTTTCCTAATCCAATTCAAATTCAGAGATTCACCTCATGCAGGTCTATAAATAGAGGTCCTGCCACTCCAGTTCTCTCAGACCACAGACTCTCAGGTGAGCAGGCTTATTGTTGCACAGCTCATCGTGAC
This sequence comes from Antiaris toxicaria, assembly GCA_035233585.1. Taxonomy (NCBI): domain Eukaryota; kingdom Viridiplantae; phylum Streptophyta; class Magnoliopsida; order Rosales; family Moraceae; genus Antiaris; species Antiaris toxicaria. The sequence continues at coordinate 53,041,648 of CP141153.1, forward strand.
AATAAAGTTCTTTAGAGATCTGGGTGGTCAGAAGAAGACTAGCAGTGCTAGCATACCGATCGAGGTTCAGAGTGCCCACACACTCAGCCATTCGGGAATTGGAGAATAGTAGAGAAGGCTAATTGGTTGAAGCCTCCGGTCATTCTCCTCCTGCAGATTGGCGTCCTTGAGGTATGAGTTTTAATTGTTGTTGATTTATTGTATATGATATCATGAGATATTTAACGATCTAAAAATTTTTATTGTTCCGCTGCGCCACTCTGATACGTTTTACCGATTTATTTTCCTGCAATTGGTATCAGAGCCATCTCATGACTATGCCATGTACATAAATTAGACAATTACTTAGTCTTTTTATTTATGTATGGATTTGATATTTAGAGAGTGGCATTCTAGGGTTCCTTTATGTTGTTATCATATATTATGTATAAAGTATGTGGTTATTTTAATTTTTTGAATTATTATAAGCATGCTTGTTTATACCGGTTATGGTTCCTTAGAATTTAGAAAAATTGTATCTAGGAATTTTTTATGTAACCATGGGAGCAGTTTATTAACATTGTGTTTTTCCCATGGATTTTAATTTTTGTCTCTTAGAATATTTATGATTAGAATTTTTTGTACACCGGAAACGGTTTAGAATTTTTTATGTAATTATTCTTGGAGGAGATTAAAGATTGAAGACCGTAATTTATTTTTCCCAAAAGTTAAATTTGATTTAAAGGTTGAAATTTTGATTGTGTGGAAAATTCCAATTTAATTGGGATTCAAATTAATTATTGGAGATCCTAATAGGTAAATTGGAATATGGCACGAAAATCGAGACACGACCCCTCGGGATAGGCCGACGGGCCTTGGTGGGGCTGCAGCCCCTGCCCTCGGGCAGGATGGGGCTGCGGCAGCCCCTCTGCAGGCAAACATCACCCACGGCCGCAGGCTTGGCCTGCAGCCGAGGGTGGCGCAGCCTGCCTAACGCTGGCCGCAGCCTGGGTGTGCAGCCACTGGCTGCAGGCGCTGCCTGTAGCCTGCCGGCTGCTGCGCCCAGCCTGGGCGTGCAGCCTGGCGCTGCAGGCTTGGCCTGCAGCCCGGCAGGGCTTCACAAGGGGCAGCCGTGGGCTGCCAGCCCCTCCGGGGTTGGTGGCTGCCCACGGCGGCTGCCGCCTTCACGGGCGGCGGTGCGGCGATCCAAAATTTGAAAATTTTGATTTTTAAATTTGAGATTTAATTTTAAATCATGTTTAAAAATATGTAATTGAAAATTTGAAATTTTTGAAATTACATATTATTACACATGATGTTTAAAATTGTTTAAAATTTAAATTTGAAATTTAAATTTGAAATTCGAATTTGGAATTTGAATTTGAAATTTAAATTTTTGGAGATTTAAATTTTAAATAATTCATGGGATGAGAAATAAATGGAGAGACTACATAAAGATGGATACAAGAAGACGGAACAAAATTCAAGACCCAAAGTATGCTTTGGATGGAATTTTGTAATCTTTATTTTCTTTGTTTTAGGATGGAACCATAGCTTGGTTATTCTGTCAATTATTTTTTCTGTGATATGTCATGGATGTATGAATATGTATTGATGGATGTTTTGTATGCATATTTGATAACATGTCATATAGGATAGGTGAGTGCCGCTCATACTATATTGATCATACATAATTTGTCAAAACTTGCATGTTTTTTAAAATATTGAGTGGGAGAGGGTTTCAAACAAAACCCACGGCCTCCATTGTTGATCCATATGTGAAAGCATGGTAACGCCTCGCGTCAGTTCTGACCTGACCACACCCCTCGGTAGGTGTTTACCGCCGCCGGTATACTAGATTGGATCTCCTATGTAGAAAACGTGTTCGGGTGCGATCCTATTCATGACCACCCCTCGGTGGCTTGGTAGGACGTGGATCGGGCTACGTAAACAATGGTTATACACTCAAGACTCATTTAGTTATTAACCTTCCCTAGAAGCTCTGTTAACTAAACTGGTGGCCAAATAAGCGGTTATTAATATATGTCTTAACCTTGGAGGATTTAAGGCAACATATATTAATTGGACGGGGTCTATGTTCCGGCTATTTGTTCTCATGACCACCCCTCGGTGGCTTGGGGCAATAGGTGCTGAGAATTACCGTTGCAATGCTACATGTTTTTTCAAGTTTCATGTAGGAACATACTTGTATGTTTTATTTGCTAAATTATCTGCATATTTGCTTGGGCTTTGTAATGATGTCTAGTATAATTTTATTTCAGTTCAAAATGTCACCGACACCCCTCATTTCAATACTTACTGAAAATAAGTTGAATGGCGACAATTATAAAGATTGGAAAAGAAATCTATTAATAGTTCTCAGCTGCGAGAGACACAAGTTCGCACTGGACGAACCATGCCCACCTGGGCCCAAACTTGATACACCACTTGAGGAGGTCCCGGTTGCCTATAATCGTTGGAGAGAATCCAATGAAATAGCTCGATGCTACATCCTTGCTAGCATGATGAGTGCTTTACAAAAGCAGCATGAGACTTATCAAGTTGCTGGGGAGATCATGGATAATCTGGAGGACATGTTCGGAGGCCAAGAAAAATTGGCTCGACAGTCCGCTATAACCAGCATTATGAACTCTAAGCAAAAGGCGGGTGCTCCGGTGAAGGACCATATGATTACTCTAATGGGATTCTTCGCTGAGGCTGCCGAGAATGGTGCTGAGTTAGACTACAACACCCAGATCGAGATGGTGTTCAAGACTCTGTCTAAAGATTTTGTGGGGTTTAAGGCCGCATACAATCTGGCGACAAAGGAGTTAGGACTTACCGAGCTCATGAAGCAACTACAGGCTTATGAGCGGATGATCAGGGATGAGGATACGGTCCGACCTAAAGGAGAGGCCAATTTGGCGGAATCTTCCAATCCCTCACGGAAGAGGAAGAGGCCAAATAAGAAGCAAGTGGCTTCCAGTTCTTCTAATCCTCCTGTCTCGGATGGGAAGAAGAAGAAGAAGAACAAGAAGCCAAAGGACCCTAAAAAGTCCAAATGCTTCCACTTTGGGAAGGTAGGTCACTTCAAGAAGGCTTGCCAGGAATTCCTAGCCTCCAAGGGCAAGGAAGGTAAGGAACTTCATTACTTAGAAGCGTGTTTGGTGGAAGAATCGAAAGACACATGGGTCATTGATTCGGGCGCCACTAATCATGTTTGTGTTTCTATGCAGGGGTTCGTGGAAACGAGAAGTCTACATGATAGGAGCCTCTCGTTGCGGACTGGAGATGGTAGCTTTGTGGTGGCTGAGGCAGTGGGAGACGTTCATCTTTATTTTGATCAATTTAGGTTTATTTTATTGAAAGACTATTTTTATGTTCCTAATTTTAGGAGGAACCTTATATCGGTAGCTTGTTTAATAAAGGATTCTTATTCAGTTTCTTTTAGTAAAAGAGTTGATATTCATAGAAATAAGTCTTTTATCTGTTCTGGATGGATGGATGGAAACCTATATTTGATCAGACCAAAGATGTACTCACTGCTTGACACTGAATTAATTGATAACTCTAAAAGGTTGAAAGTTTCTCACTCTAACAAGGCGTATCTTTGGCATTTAAGACTTGGTCATATTAATCAGGATAGGATTCAAAGATTGGTGAAAGACGGTCCTTTGGAATCTCTGGAGGAGGTACGACTTCCCCAATGTGAGTCTTGTCTAGAGGGTAAGATGACTAAGAGGTCTTTTGGAGCTAAGGGTACAAGGGCATAGGAGCTCTTAGAAATTGTGCACACTGACGTATGTGGCCCCATGAACGTCACAGCACGAGGAGGGTTCGAGTACTATGTCTCTTTCATAGATGATTACTCGAGGTATGGATATGTGTATCTGATGCACCGCAAGAGTGAAACCTTTGATAAATTCAAAGAGTATCGTGCGGAAGTGGAAAAGCAATTGGATAAATCCATAAAGACACTTCGATCTGATCGAGGTGGCGAATACCTCTCCGATGAATTTCTAGGACATCTTGTAGAGAATGGGATATTATCCCAATTGACTGCACCTGATACTCCACAACAGAATGGTGTAGCCGAAAGGAGAAACAGGACCTTATTGGATATGGTACGGTCCATGATGAGTTACTCAACGCTGCCATTATCATTTTGGGGACATGCTTTACAAACGGCGTGCTATATTCTGAACCAGGTTCCGAGCAAATCAATTCCTAGAACTCCGTATGAATTGTGGCGTGGACGGAAGCCCTCCCTTGGACATATGAGAATATGGGGCTGCCCGGCACATGTACTGGATGGGGATGCGAAGAAGTTGGAACCAAGATCAGAATTGTGCATATTTGTAGGGTATCCAAAGGGAACTAAAGGAGGTCTGTTCTATAACCCGAAGGAACAAAAGGTCATTGTCTCAACCCATGCGACATTCTTGGAGGAAAGTCACATGAATGACTTTAAGCCTCGAAGCAAAGTGGTGCTAGAGGAGTTATCGGGTGAAAGAACTGCTCCACAGATTTCGGTCTTGGACGCAAGTCCGAGTTCCAGTGAAAGACCTGCAGATGATCAACAATTTAGGGTGCCTCGTCGTAGTGGGAGGGTTTCTAAGAAACCTAATTTCTTTATGTATGATGCTGAGGTATACCAGGCCGAGGCTCATGAGCATGAGGAAGATCCGGTCACATATGACGAAGCTATAAAGGATGTTGATTCTAGATCTTGGAAACAGGCTATGAACAATGAGATGGATTCCATGAAATCCAACTCTGTTTGGGAACTTGTAGATTTGCCGGATGGGATAAAACCCATTGGATGCAAATGGGTCTACAAAAGAAAGAAGGATGCGGAAGGGAGAGTGGAAACTTTCAAAGCTAGACTGGTTGCAAAGGGATACACGAAAAAGGCTGGAATCGATTACGAGGAAACCTTTTCGCCTGTTGCTATGCTGAAGTCTATCCGTATTCTTTTGTCCATTGCTGCGGCTCTCGATTACGAGATCTAGCAAATGGATGTCAAGACGGCATTCTTGAATGGCCATCTTGAAGAGTGTATCTATATGATACAGCCCGAAGGGTTCGTAGCAAAAGGCCAAGATAGGAAAGTCTGCAAGTTGCTTAGATCCATTTATGGATTAAAGCAGGCATCCCGCTCATGGAACCAGAGGTTTGATCAAGCGATTAAGACATTTGGTTTTGAGCAGAACGTTGATGAACCTTGTGTTTATAAACGTATTAAGGATGGAAAAGTTGTCTTTCTGATACTCTATGTCGATGATATACTACTCATTGGGAATGATGTAGGGAACTTATCATCGGTCAAGCTTTGGTTACACCAACAGTTTGACATGAAGGACTTGGGAGAAGCTAATTATGTTCTAGGCATTCGTCTCTTCAGAGATCGAAAGAACAAAATGATAGCGTTATCCCAAACTTCATACATAGATAAAATAATTGACAAATATGCAATGCTAGAGGCAAAGAAAGGCTCACAGCCTTCTATTGCTGGTTTAACTCTTTCATTGGATGACTGTCCCAAGACATCGGAAGAAAGAGAGCGTATGAGTAAGGTCCCTTATGCATCCGCTGTGGGTAGCCTTATGTACGCTATGCTTTGCACTCGCCCGGACATATGTTTTGCAGTAGGTATGGTGAGTCGATATCAAGCGAATACTGGAACCAAGCACTGGCAAGCAGTAAAGCATATACTCAGGTATCTTAAGAGAACGAGGGATTATATGCTAGTGTATTCTGGAGGGGACCTAACACCCGTAGGATACACGGACTCAGACTTCCAGACTTGTAAGGATTCGAGGAAATCGACATCTGGATCAGTATTTTTACTCGGAGGAGGCGCCATTGTGTGGAGGAGCGTTAAGCAGGGCTGCACGGCTGACTCTACTATGGAGGCTGAGTATGTGGCTGCGGCTGAGGCATCTAAAGAAGCGGTTTGGCTCCGCAAGTTCTTTAGAGACCTTGAGGTCATTCCAGGTGTTGACAAGCCTATCACACTTTACTGTGATAATACAGGGGCTATTGCCAACACAAGGGAATCTCGGCACCACAAGAGGACCAAGCACATCGATCGGAGGCATCACATTATTAGAGGGCATGTGGAGATAGGAAAAGTGGATGTATGTAAGATCGCGTCCGAGGACAACATCGCTGATCCCTTTACTAAGACTTTGGTAGCTAGAAGCTTTGAGAGGCATGTAGAGGCGATGGGGATGCGTAACATGGCACATCTGCTGGCTTAGGGCAAGTGGGAGATTGTTAGGAAATGCCCTAAGTATTAGAGACATTTTGATGTATTCATTTTGAACTGGATAATAAAATTATACATAGAGGTTATTCATTACATTGCTATTTGTCCTCGTCTTATTTACATGTTAAAGTAAATGTAAGCAAATATGGCTCACTGACTGCTTGTGTTAAAACTGTTGGAACGTTGCATGCAATGGACTTTTGTATGCGAGAAGACAATGTTCTAAAGTTAGCAGTCTAAACTATGGTCTGTAGTCTATGGGGTTAGACCGAGCATCTAACTCATGTTAAGACTATTATGTTGTCTAAAGCCTTGGAGGGGACGGTCTGTCTTGACTGTCTGGAGCTGGACTCCCAAGTAGAGACATGGATATGTTGCTTGGTGGTGACATATTAGACCGGGACTAAAGCGTGATTGATCTACGTAGTCCGCTATGAGTGGATCAATCTGCTTTTGACGTTCATTGTGCAATAACCTTAATCCTGAGTAAATGAACTACTTCATGTATATGACTTGTGTACTTTGATGTTCCAATGGCTAAAGCGTCTCAGAGGTAGTAAGCTTATAGACCGGTTCGTTGGGTGCATGACTTGTATACGATGAAGGGTTTGTTTGCAGATATCAGAATCATAGCTCTGAGGAGTTAAAGGTATCCTCTTAAAGGCATTATACTGAATGTGAAAATGGACAAGGCCTTGGGTCGTCTGCTGGGCGGATGACTTCTTATTCACATATGGTGAATAATCATTTTCTTGATTCGGTAGTATAATGGAACTTTAAGATAGCCTGATCAGTAGGATTAAACGGATTTTGACCTAAGGTTGATCATGGATATCATATGAGGGTTTTGCATATATGACAAGGTCATTGGATGGTAGCTCGTCACAGGCTTACATAATACGGTATATAATTGGGAGTTCAGTTTCAGGTTTATAGTGGTGTGACTCTGAAATTAGTGATCATATGATTGAGTTGTTCGGTACAGAATGATGATCATATGGAATCACGGGAGCCCGATTATATATGTCCAATCAGTCCCTCTACTAGCTCCACATAATTCCTTAACGTTTGGCAAATTGATTTGTGTATGCTATTGGCTAGTTTATTATGCATGGATGGTGATGACACAGGATTAGGATGGTAGACAAGATTCTCTTCGGTTGGATTCAGATTTTGTTTTGGATAATAGAGTACACAATTATTCGAACTCCAAATAAAGTTGCCATGATTTTATTTGAGATTGGATTGGAGTTGTAGAAAATTATCTATGAGAACAAGAATATGAAACACAACCGTTTTGTGGAATTTGAAATTTGAAATTTGAAATTCAAATTTTGAATTACAGTCCAAGTAGGATTCGAATTTGTTGTGGAAAATCCACAAGGTTTGAAATTCGAATTTGAGTTGGATTTGGAGAGGATAATCTTGTTAGAATCCTACTTGAATTTTGAATCCAAATCCCAATAAAAGTGGGCGAATTTTTTGAGGATAATCCTCAATGGAAAATTCGGTTTTTGTGGATAAGATTCAAGGGAAAATTCAAGTTTCAATCCTAATTGAATTTGGATTCTCTCCTTCCCTAAAAGTGGCCGAAATTTTGGAGCCTTAATCCTAGGAAATTCGGTTATTTTTGGATAAGGTTGAGATGAGATTTGGCTTGAAAAATCCTAGTGGAATTTTGATTCTTCCTTATCCTAAAAGTGGCTGAAAATTTGGAGAAGATTTTCTCCTAAAGATTTCGGATTTTTTGGTTGAAAAAGGGAGATAAAATTCTAGTTAAAATCTTGTTTAGATTTGGATTGGATTTATCCTAGAAAACCGAATTTAATTGTGGAGATTCTCCCTTGGAAAATTCAGATTTTTTGGTTTTGGATAAGGGAAAATATCTTTTCCTAATCCAATTCAAATTCAGAGATTCACCTCATGCAGGTCTATAAATAGAGGTCCTGCCACTCCAGTTCTCTCAGACCACAGACTCTCAGGTGAGCAGGCTTATTGTTGCACAGCTCATCGTGACAATAAAGTTCTTTAGAGATCTGGGTGGTCAGAAGAAGACTAGCAGTGCTAGCATACCGATCGAGGTTCAGAGTGCCCACACACTCAGCCATTCAGGAATTGGAGAATAGTAGAGAAGGCTAGTTGGTTGAAGCCTCCGGTCATTCTCCTCCTGCAGATTGGCGTCCTTGAGGTATGAGTTTTAATTGTTGTTGATTTATTGTATATGGCATCATGAGATATTTAACGATCTAAAAATTTTTATTGTTCCGCTGTGCCACTCTGATACGTTTTACCGATTTATTTTCCTGCAGAATCTCAGCTGTGCTGGGGTTGTTGCCCGAAATTGTTTGAGGGCTTTTGCTCTACACGTCACTCTGAATCTTTTGGTACCAACCACGTCACTAAACTCCACCGGAATCGACGGATTCCACGGCGGCTTCACGGTGACAACAACGGGGCTTCAGGCGACATGATCCGGTGACTGTTGAAGTGAAATGAGCTATGGGTTTTGTTCTCCTCTTCACCACGAAACTTTTGGGACTGGAATCACCTTGATCGGAGGTCGGACAGCGGAGATACAGCCGTTTGAAATTTTCGGCCACCGGCAGCTTCGGGCTTCGCGTGCGGCGTTCTCCGGCGTCGGTTCCATCTATTCAGCACACCGTTGGACTCAGCTCGTCGAGAGCTTTCCAACGAGACCGACGGTGTTGAAAACGGACATCATTTCTGATGGTCGGTTACTGTTCACTGACGGTGTAGGTGTGGGGGAGAAAATCTAGAAAATGAAAATTATGAGGCCTTTTCTACAATTTCGCCCTTTTATACCCTTTTTGTCCAAATTTTTAACATGAGCTATCTTGACTAATTTGGGCGTGCTGAACCCAAATATATCAGTTTCGTTTTCATCCGAGATCGTTTCGACCAGTTTCCGGTACTGTAAATTCCCCGTCAAAAATTACCTTTATGCTCAATTAACTAATTTGAGCATTATGATAGGCTGTACTGACTAATTTGGACGTCCTGATTCCAAATATATCAGTTTCGTCGTCATCCGAGGTCATCTCGGCTAGTTTCCGATACTGTACATTTCCCAGTCAAAATTTCCATTTTGTGCTTAATTGACTAATTAGAGCATTCTGATTCCAAATATATCAGTTTTATATCAAGAAAATGTCATCTTGACCAATTTCTTGATACTGCGTATCTCCGGATCAAATATTACTTTTCATGCTCAATTGACTAATTTGAGCATGCTAAATCTAAATATATCAATTTTAGGTCAAGAAGAGGTCATCTAGACCAACTTCTCAATACTATGTGCAACACACACACACGCACTCACGTCTAAAATCACTACTATCAGTATTTTATCTTTTTGTGCACTCAGCTTACCCTGAGTCACGTACTAAGGTTTACAGTTCACTGTTTTTCCCTAGTTCAATTTGGCATGCTTTTACATCACCGAATTCTTAATCTGTAATATCGTTAGAACGTTTTATCTAGTTCTACACAATATTAATCATACATTTTACATTTTAAACATGAAATTCATCATGTACATGCAATTTACAATATTCCGAGAACAGTAAAATTTCCCGGTTATTATAGAAACAATGACTTTTTGTTCCTTCGGGTTATAGAACAGACCTCCTTTAGTTCCCTTTGGATGCCCTACAAACATGCACAGTTCTGATCTTGGTTCCAACTTCTTCGCATCCCCATCCAATACATGTGCCGGGCAACCCCATATTCTCATATGTCCAAGAGAGGGCTTCCTGCCACGCCACAATTCATACGGAATTCTGGGAATTGATTTGCTTGGAACTTGGTTCAGAATATAGCACGCCGTTTGTAAAGCATATCCCTAAAATGATAATGGCAGCGTTGAATAACTCATCATGGACCGTATCATATCCAACAAGGTCCTGTTTCCCCTTTCGGCTACACCATTCTATTGTGGAGTACCAAGTGCAGTCAATTGGGATAATATCCCGTTCTCTACAAGATGTCCAAGAAATTTGTCGGAGAGGTATTCACCACCTTAATCAGATCGAAGTGTCTTTATGGATTTATTCAATTGCTTTTCCACTTCCGCACGACACTCTTTGAACTTGTCAAAGGTTTCGCTCTTGCGATGCATCAAATACACATAACCATACCTCGAGTAATCGTCTATAAAGGAGACATAATACTCGAACCCTCCTTGTGCTGTGACGTTCATGGGGCCACATACGTCAGTGTGCATAATTTCTAAGAGCTCCTGAGCCCTAGTACCCTTAGCTCCAAAAGACCTCTTAGTCATCTTTCCCTTTAGACAAGACTCATATTGAGGAAGACGTACCTCCTCCAGAGATTCTAGAGGACCGTCTTTTACTAATCTTTGAATCCTATCCTGATTAATATGACCAAGTCTTAAATGCCAAAGATACACCTTGTTAGAGTGAGAAACTTTCAGCCTTTTAGAGTTATCTATTAATTCGATGTCAAGTAGTGAGTACATCTTTGGTTTGATCAAATATAGGTTTCCATCCGTCCAAAACAGGTAAAAGACTTATTTCTACGAATATCAACTCTTTTACTAAAAGAAATTGAATAAGAATCATTTATTAAACAAGCTACCGATATAAGGTTCCTCCTAAAATTAGGAACATAAAAACTGTCTTTCAATAAAATAAACCTAAATTCATCAAAATAAAGATAAATATCTCCCACTGGCTTAGCCACCACCAAGCTGCCGTCTCCAGTTCGCAACGAGAGGCTCCTATCATGTAGACTTCTCGTTTCCACGAACCCCTGCATAGAAATACAAACATGATTAGTGGTGCCCAAATTAATGACCCAAGTGTCTTTCGATTCTTCCACCAAACACATTTCCAAGTAGAAAAGTACCTTACCTTCCTTGCCTTTGGCGGCTAGGATTTCCCGACAAGCCTTCTTAAAGTGACCTACCTTCCCACAACGGAAGCACTTGGACTTTTTAGGGTCCCTGGGCTTCTTGTTCTTCTTCTTCTTCTTCCCATCCGAGGCAGGAGGATTAGAAGAACTAGAAGCCGCTTGCTTCTAATTTGGCCTCTTCCTCTTTGTAAGGGTTTCGAAGATTCTTCCAAATTGGCCTCTCCTTTGGGTTGGACCGTATCCCCATCCCTGTGTAGGAAAATAAATCGGTAAAAAACGTATCAGAATGGCGCAGCAGAACAATAAAAATTTTTAGATCGTTAAATATCTCATGATGCCATATACAATAAACCAACAACAATTAAAACTCATACCTCAAGGACGCCAATCTTGCAGGGGGAGAATGACTGGAGGGCTTCATCCAACTAGCCTTCTCTACTAATCTCCAATTCCCGAATGGCTGAATGTGTGGGCACTCTGAACCTCGATCGGTATGCTAGCAGTGCTAGTCTTCTTCCGACCACCCAGATCTCTAAAGAACTTATTGTCACGATGAGCTGTGCAACAATAAGCCTACTCACCTGAGAGTCTGTGGTCTGAGAGAACTGGAGTGGCAGGACCTCTATTTATAGACCTGCATGAGGTGATTCTCTAAATTCAAATTGGATTAGGAAAAGATATTCTCCCTTATCCATAACCATAAAATCCGAATTTTCCATGGAAAAATCCCAATAATAAAATTCGGCCATTATGGGATAAATCCAATCCAAATCTAAACAAGATTTTAACTAGAATTTTATCTCCCCTTTTTCAACCAAAAAATCCGAAATTCCTAGGAGAAAATCTCCTCTACAAATTCGGCCACTTTTAGGATAAGGGAGAATCAAAATTCCATTAGGATTTTCAAGCTTGAATCTTATCTCATCCTTATCCAAAATAACCGAATTTTCATTGGAGATACACTCCAAAATTTCGGTCACTTTTCAGGGAGGAGAGAATCCAAATTCAACTGGGATTGAAACTTGAATTTTTCCCTTGAACCTTATCCACAAAAATCGAAATTCTATTGAGGATTATCCTCAAAATTTCGTCCACCTTTTGCTAGGATTTGGATCCAAAATTCAAGTAGGATTCTAACAAGATTATCCTCTCCAAATCCAACTCAAATTCGAATTTCAAACCTTGTGGATTTTCCACAACAAATTCGAATCCCACATGGACTGTGATTTAAAATTTGAATTTCAAATTTCAAATTCGAATTTCAAATTCAAATTTCAAATTTCAAATTTCAAATTTCAAATTTAAATTTCAAATTCAAATTTCAAATTCAAATTTCAAATTCAAATTTCAAATTCAAAATTCAAAATTCAAAATTCAAAATTCAAATTTCAAAATCCACAAAGCAGTTATGTTTCAAATTCTTGTTCTCATGGATAATTTTCTACAACTCCAATCCAATCTCAAATAAAATCATGGCAACTTTATTTGGAGTTTGAATCTAAACAAGATTTTAACATGAATCTTATCTCCCTTTTTCAACCAAAAAATCCAAAAATCCAAGGGGGAAAATTCCAACAAAAATTTCAGCCACTTTTAGATAAGTGAAGAATCAAAATTCCACTAGGTTTTTCAAGCTTGAATCTTATCTCATCCTTATCCAAAATAATCGAAAATCTACTAGGAGATTCACTCAAAAATTCAGCCATTATTAGGGAGGAGAGAATCCAAATTCAATTGGGATTGAAACTTGAACTTTTCCTTGAACCTTATCCACAAAAAATCAAAAAATTCCATGAGGATAATCCTCAAAATTTTTGTCCATTATTGTTAGGATTTGGATTCAAAATTTAAAGTAGGATTCTAACAAGATTTTCCTCCTCATATCTAACTCAAATTTGAATTTCATTCCTTGTGGATTTACCACAAGAAATTCGAATCCCACTTAGACTGTGATTCAAAATTTGAATTTCAAATTTCAAATTCAAATTTCAAATTCGAATTTTAAATTTCAAATTTCAAATTCGAATTTCAAATTCGAAATTCAAATTCGAATTTCAAATTCGAAATTCAAATTCGAATTTCAAATTCGAATTTCAAATTCGAATTTCAAATTCAAACTCCACAAAACAGTTCTATTTTAAATTCTTGTTCTCATGGATAATTTTCTACAACTCCAATCCAATCTTAAAAAATCATGGTAAATTTATTTGAAGTTTGAATAATTATGTACTCTACTATCCAAAACAAAATCTGAATCCAATCGGAGAGAATCTTGTCTACCATCCTAATCCTATGTCAACACCATCCATGCATAATCAACTAGCCAATAGCATGCACAAATCAATTTGCCAAACGTTAAGGAATTATGTGGAGCTAGTAGAGGGACTAATTGGACATATATAATCGGGCTCCCACAAATCCATATGATCATCATTCTTTACCAAACAACTCAATCATATGATCACTAATTTTAGAGTCACACTACTATAAACCTGAAACTGAACTCCCAATTATATACCGTATTACGTAAGCCTGTGACAAGCTATCATCCAATGACCTTGTCATGTATGCAGAACCCTCCTAATGATATCCATGATCAGCCTTAGGTCAAAGTCTGTTTAATCCTACTGATCAAGCTATCTTAAAGTTCCATTATACTACCGAATAAAGAAAATGATTATTCATCATATGTGAATAAGAAGTCATCCGCCCAGCAGACAAACTAAGGCCTTGTCCATTTTCATATTCAATATAATGCCTTTAAGAGGATACCCTTAACTCCTCATTAGAGCTATGATTCTGATATCTATAAACGAACCGTTCATCGTATACAAGTCATGCACCTAACGAACCAGTCTATAACTTTACTATCTCTGAGACGCTTTAGCCATTGGAACATCAAAGTACACAAGCCATATACATGAAGCTGTCCATCTACTCAGGATTAAGGTTACTGCACAATGAATGTCAAAAGCAGATCGATCCAATCAAAGCGGACTTCGTAGATCAATCACGCTTTAGTCCCGGTCTAATATGTCACCACCAAGCAACATATCTATGTCTCTAGTTGGGAGTCTGTGCTCCAGATAGTCAAGACAAACTGTCCACTCTAAGGCTTTAGACAACATAATAGTCTTAACATGAGTTAAATGCTCGGTCTAACCCCATAGACTACAAGCCATAGTTAAGACCGCTTACTTTAGAACATTATCTTCTCGCATACAAAAGTCCATTGCATACAACATTCTAACAGTTTAACACAAGCAGTCAGGGAGCCATATTTGCTTACATTTACTTTAACATGTAAATAAAACGAGGACAGATAGGAATGTAATGAATAACCTCTATATATAATTTTATTATCTAGTTCAAAATAAATACATCAAAATGTCTCTAATGCTTAGGGCATTTCCTAACATAAACAGGTCAAGGACTGCGTTTCGAACAACACAGTGAAGAATGATGATTAATCTGTCAAGTAGATAATTAATCAAACACAGTACAAGTTAGACACTAAATCCCCATATAGGCCAATAGGGCACCGACGGGTCTCGGTACCCCATAGAAACACAAGTTATAGTCACTAACGTTAATAGTGACTCAACGAGGGTATTAATGCGAAACGTTATTGATGACAGGTGGTAACCTATGAATTGATAAAGGCAAGATTTCAAGTTGCTTGCAATTTAGGTAACTACAACTCCGCCTATGGCATGAATAAAAATGCTTTTAAATGATATTTTACAGTATGTTAAAATATGTATGCCAAGCACACGATGTTGCATTACATGTTTAAGAGTATGTAGTTTCACAATCAAGTAGATGGATGAAAAAGTAAGTTAAATGCCATACGTCCCTACCATGTAGGATTTGGGATAGCTTAGAGAAGCATATGGCTAGAAAACATAAACAAGACAGAAATTAGTAAGCGTGTCATACCGGCCTTTCCAAATGAAGAGGTTTTAAGTTAAAGCAGAAAGTTAAGCATTCGTTGATGGCTCTCCGGCTATTTACCACGGGCGTTACCGATGGTCTGTGCATGCACGATACTGACACATGGGCCCTAAATAGACAACAAAAGAAAAGAGAAGTTTGAAGCATAAATGAACATAACTAGATCATGCATTAGTTATAGTTCACCATGCTTCTAGATGCACTCAGTACACGATGTTTATGTGATGCACATTTTATGTGAAGTTTTATAATCGTTGATATGATATGTGATATCTAATATGTTAAAGTGGTATATGTGATATATGACTGCTTATATGTTTTTAAGTATGTACTATGTTTAAACTTGCTTTACGGGAAACATGTTGTACTTACTGGGCGTAAAGCTCATGTAGTGTGTTCATGCTGTAGGTAAGCGTCCTACGGCTTAATTCCTAATGGGCGATGGTGGTAGCAGAGGTAGATGTAAGGGCAAGGTTATGGAGACACCGCGAGTTTATCTTCTGCAAATTTGAGTATCAGTATTTTGAATAGTAATGGTTAAATAGTACTTTGAACAGTAATTGTCAAACAGTATCTTTGAATAGTAATTGTCAAACAGTATCTTTAACTAGTAATCATTAAATAGTATTTTTGAATAGTATGTTAGGAAATGCCCTAAGTATTAGAGACATTTTGATGTATTCATTTTGAACTGGATAATAAAATTATACTTAGAAGTTATTCATTACATTGCTATCTGTCCTCGTCATATTTACATGTTAAAGTAAATGTAAGCAAATATGGCTCACTGACTGCTTGTGTTAAAACTGTTAGAACGTTGCATGCAATGGACTTTTGTATGCGAGAAGACAATGTTCTAAAGTTAGCAGTCTAAATTATTGTCTGTAGTCTATGGGGTTAGACCGAGCATCTAACTCATGTTAAGACTATTATGTTGTCTAAAGCCTTGGAGGGGACGGTCTGTCTTGACTGTCAGGAGCTGGACTCCCAAGTAGAGACATGGATATGTTGCTTGGTGGTGAAATATTAGACCGGGACTAAAGCGTGATTGATCTACGTAGTCTGCTATGAGTGGATCAATCTGCTTTTGACGTTCATTGTGCAATAACCTTAATCCTGAGTAAATGAACTACTTCATGTATATGACTTGTGTACTTTGATGTTCCAATGGCTAAAGCATCTCAGAGGTAGTAAGCTTATAGACCGGTTCGTTGGGTGAATGACTTGTATATGATGAAGGGTTTGTTTGCAGATATCGGAATCATAGCTCTGAGGAGTTAAAGGTATCCTCTTAAAGGCATTATACTGAACGTGAAAATGGACAAGGCCTTGGGTTGTCTGCTGGGTGGATGACTTCTTATTCACATATGGTGAATAATCATTTTCTTGATTCGGTAGTATAATGGAACTTTAAGATAGCCTGATCAGTAGGATTAAACGGACTTTGACCTAAGGCTAATCATGGATATCATATGAGGGTTTTGCATATATGACAAGGTCATTAGATGGTAGCTCGTCACAGGCTTACGTAATACGGTATATAATTGGGAGTTCAGTTTCAGGTTTATAGTGGTGTGACTCTGAAATTAGTGATCATATGATTGAGTTGTTCGGTACAGAATGATGATCATATGGAATCACGGGAGCCCGATTATATATGTCCAATCAGTCCCTCTACTAGCTCCACATAATTCCTTAACGTTTGGCAAATTGATTTGTGTATGCTATTGGCTAGTTTATTATGCATGGATGGTGATGACACAGGATTAGGATGGTAAACAAGATTCTCTCCGGTTGGATTCAGATTTTGTTTTGGATAATAGAGTACACAATTATTCGAACTCCAAATAAAGTTGCCATGATTTTATTTGAGATTGGATTGGAATTGTAGAAAATTATCCATGAGAACAAGAATATGAAACACAACCGTTTTGTGGAATTTGAAATTTGAATTTTGATATTTGAATTTTGAATTTTGAAATTTGAAATTTGAATTTTGAATTTGAAATTTGAATTTGAAATTTGAATTTGAAATTCGAATTTGAAATTTGAATTTGAAATTTAAATTTGAAATTTGAAATTTGAAATTTGAAATTTGAATTTGAAATTTGAAATTCAAATTTTGAATCACAGTCCAAGTAGGATTCGAATTTGTTGTGGAAAATCCACAAGGTTTGAAATTCGAATTTGAGTTGGATTTGGAGAGGATAATCTTGTTAGAATCCTACTTGAATTTTGAATCCAAATCCCAACAAAAGTGGGCGAATTTTTTGAGGATAATCCTCAATGGAAAATTCGGTTTTTGTGGATAAGATTCAAGGGAAAATTCAAGTTTCAATCCTAGTTGAATTTGGATTCTCTCCTTCCCTAAAAGTGGCCGAAATTTTGGAGCCTTAATCCTAGGAAATTCGGTTATTTTTGGATAAGGTTGAGATGAGATTTAGCTTGAAAATCCTAGTGGAATTTTGATTCTTCCTTATCCTAAAAGTGGCCGAAAATTTGGAGAAGATTTTCTCCTAAAGATTTCGGATTTTTTGGTTGAAAAAGGGAGATAAAATTCTAGTTAAAATCTTGTTGAGATTTGGATTGGATTTATCCTAGGAAAACCGAATTTAATTGTGGAGATTCTCCCTTGGAAAATTCGGATTTTTTGGTTATGGATAAGGGAGAAAATCTTTTCCTAGTCCAATTCGAATTCAGAGAATCATCTCATGCAGGTCTATAAATAGAGGTCCTGCCACTCCAGTTCTCTTAGACCACAGACTCTCAGGTGAGCAGGCTTATTGTTGCATAGCTCATCGTGACAATAAAGTTCTTTAGAGATCTGGGTGGTCGGAAGAAGACTAGCAGTGCTAGCATACCGATCGAGGTTCAGAGTGCCCACACACTCAGCCATTCGGGAATTGGAGAATAGTAGAGAAGGCTAGTTGGTTGAAGCCTCCGGTCACTCTCCTCCTGTTCATTAGCGTCCTTGAGGTATGAGTTTTAATTATTGTTGATTTATTGTATATGGCATCATGAGATATTTAACGATCTAAAATTTTTATTGTTCCGCTGCGCCACTCTGATACGTTTTTACCGGTTTATTTTCCTACAATTGGTATCAGAGCCATCTCATGACTATGCCATGTACATAAATTAGACAATTACTTAGTCTTTTTATTTATGTATGGATTTGATATTTAGAGAGTGGCATTCTAGGGTTCCTTTATGTTGTTATCATGTATTATGTATAAAGTATGTGGTTATTTTAATTTTTTGAATTATTATAAGCATGCTTGTTTATACCGGTTATGGTTCCTTAGAATTTAGAAAAATTGTATCTAGGAATTTTTTATGTAACCATGGGAGCAGTTTATTAACACTGTAATTTTCCCATGGATATTAATTTCTTGTCTCTTAGAATTTTTATGGTTAGAATTTTGAACACCGGAAACGGTTTAGGAATTTTTATGTAATTATTCTTGGAGGAGATTGAAGATTGAAGACCGTAATTTATTTTTCACAAAAGTTAAATTTAATTTAAAGATTGAAATTTTGATTGTGTGGAAAATTTCAATTTAATTGGGATTCAAATTAATTTTTGGAGATCCTAATAGGTAAATTGGAATATGGCACGAAAATCGAGACACGACCCCTCGGGATAGGCCGACAAACCTTGGTGGGGCTGCAGCCCCTGCCCTCGGGCAGGATGGGGCTGCGGCAGCCCCTGTGCAGGCCCACACCACCCACAGCCGCAGGCTCTGCCTGCAGCCAGGGGTGGCCGTGGCCTGCCCAAGGCTGGTCGCAGCCTGGGCGTGCAGCCTGGCACTGCAGGCTTGGCCTGCAGCCCGGCAGGGCTGCACAAGGGGTGGCTGTGGGCTGCCAGCCCCTCCGGGGTTGGTGGCTGCCCACGGCGGCTGCCGCCTACGGGGGCAGCAGTCCGACGGTCCAAAAATCAGAAAATTTTGATTTTTAAATTTGAGATTTAATTTTAAATCATGTTTAAAAATATGTAATTAAAAATTTGAAATTTTTGAAATTACATATTGTTACACATGATGTTTTAAAATTGTTTAAAATTCAAATTTGGAATTTGAATTTGAAATTTAAATTTTTGGGAGATTTAAATTTTAAATAATTCTTGGGATGAGAAATAAATGGAGAGGCTACATAAAGAAGGATACAAGAAGACGGAACAGAATTCAAGACCCAAAGAATGCTTTGGATGGAATTTTGTAATCTTTATTTTCTTTGTTCTAGGATGGAACCATAGCTTGGTTATTCTGTCAATTATTTTTTCTGTGATATGTCATGGATGTATAAATATGTATTGATAGATGTTTTGTATGCATATTTGATAACATGTCATTTAGGATAGGTGAGTGCCGCTCATACTATATTGATCATACATAATTTGTCAAAACTTGTATGTTTTTCAAAATATTGAGTGGGAGAGGGTTTCAAACAAAACCCACGGCCTCCATTGTTGATCCATATGTGAAAGCATGGTAACGCCTCGCGTCAGCTCTAACCTGACCACACCCCTCGGTAGGTGTTTACCGCCGCCGGTATACTAGATTGGATCTCCTATGTGGAAAACGTGTTCGGGTGCGATCCTATTCATGACCACCCCTCGGTGGCTTGGTAGGATGTGGATCGGGCTACGTAAACAATGGTTATACACTCAAGACTTGTTTAGTTATTAACCTTCCCTAGAATCTCTGTTAACTAAACTGGTGGCCAAATAAGCGGTTATTAATATATGTCTTAACCTTGGAGGATTTAAGGTAACATATATTAATTGGACGGGGTCCATGTTCCGGCTATTTGTTCTCATGACCACCCCTCGGTGGCTTGGGGCAATAGGTGCTGAGAATTACCGTTGCAATGCTACATGTTTTTTCAAGTTTCATGTAGGAACATACTTGTATGTTTTTTATTTGCTAAATTATCTGTATATTTGCTTGGGCTTTGTAATGGTGTCTAGTATAATTTTATTTCAGTTCAAAATGTCACCGACACCCCTCATTTCAATACTTACTGAAAATAAGTTGAATGGCGACAATTATAAAGATTGGAAAAGAAATCTATTAATAGTTCTTAGCTGCGAGAGACACAAGTTCGTACTAGACAAACCATGCCCACCTGGGCCCAAACCTGACACACCACTTGAGGAGGTCCCGGTTGCCTATAATCATTGGAGAGAATCCAATGAGATAGCTCGATGCTACATCCTTGCTAGCATGACGAGTGCTTTACAAAAGCAGCATGAGACTTATCAAGTTGCTGGGGAGATCATGGAAAATCTGGAGAACATGTTCGGAGGCCAAGAAAAATTGGCTCGACAGTCCGCTATCACCAACATTATGAACTCTAAGCAAAAGGCGGGTGCTCCGGTGAAGGACCATATGATCACTCTAATGGGATTCTTTGCTGAGGCTGCCGAGAATGTTGCTGAGTTGGACTATAACACCCAGATCGAGATGGTGTTCAAGACTCTGTCTAAAGATTTTGTGGGGTTTAAGGCCGCATACAATCTGGCGACAAAGGAGTTAGGACTAACCGAGCTCATGAAGCAACTACAGGCTTATGAGCGGATGATCAGGGATGAGGATACGGTCTGACCTAAAGGAGAGGCCAATTTGGCGGAATCTTCCAATCCCTCACGGAAGAGGAAGAGGCCAAATAAGAAGCAAGTGGCTTCCAGTTCTTCTAATCCTCCTGTCTCGGATGGGAAGAAGAAGAAGAAGAACAAGAAGCCAAAGGACCCTAAAAAGTCCAAATGCTTCCACTGTGGGAAGGTAGGTCACTTCAAGAAGGCTTGCCGGGAATTCCTAGCCTCCAAGGGCAAGGAAGGTAAGGAACTTCATTACTTAGAAGCGTGTTTGGTGGAAGAATCGAAAGACACATGGGTCATTGATTCGGGCGCCACTAATCATGTTTATGTTTCTATGCAGGGGTTCGTGGAAACGAGAAGTCTACATGATAGGAGCCTCTCGTTGCGGACTGGAGATGGTAGCTTTGTGGTGGCTGAGGCAGTGGGAGACGTTCATCTTTATTTTGATCAATTTAGGTTTATTTTATTGAAAGACTGTTTTTATGTTCCTAATTTTAGGAGGAACCTTATATCGGTAGCTTGTTTAATAAAGGATTCTTATTCAGTTTCTTTTAGTAAAAGAGTTGATATTCGTAGAAATAAGTCTTTTATCTGTTCTGGATGGATGGATGGAAACCTATATTTGATCAGACCAAAGATGTACTCACTGCTTGACACTGAATTAATTGATAACTCTAAAAGGTTGAAAGTTTCTCACTCTAACAAGGCGTATCTTTGGCATTTAAGACTTGGTCATATTAATCAGGATAGGATTCAAAGATTGGTGAAAGACGGTCCTCTGGAATCTCTAGAGGAGGTACGACTTCCCCAATGTGAGTCTTGTCTAGAGGGTAAGATGACTAAGAGGTCTTTTGGAGCTAAGGGTACAAGGGCACAGGAGCTCTTAGAAATTGTGCACACTAACGTATGTGGCCCCATGAACGTCACAGCACGAGGAGGGTTCGAGTACTATATCTCTTTCATAGATGATTACTCAAGGTATGGATATGTGTATCTGATGCACCGCAAGAGCGAAAATTCAAAGAGTATCGTGCGGAAGTGGAAAAGCAATTGGATAAATCCATAAAGACACTTCAATCTGATCGAGGTGGCGAATACCTCTCCGATGAATTTCTAGGACATCTTGTAGAGAATGGGATATTATCCCAATTGACTGCACCTGGTACTCCACAACAGAATGGTGTAGCCGAAAGGAGAAACAGGACCTTATTGGATATGGTACGGTCCATGATGAGTTACTCAACGCTGCCATTATCATTTTGGGGACATGCTTTACAAACGGCGTGCTATATTCTGAACCAGGTTCCGAGCAAATCAATTCCTAAAACTCCGTATGAATTGTGGCGTGGCAGGAAGCCCTCCCTTGGACATATGAGAATATGGGGCTGCCCGGCACATGTACTGGATGGGGATGCGAAGAAGTTGGAACCAAGATCAGACTTGTGCATGTTTGTAGGGTATCCAAAGGGAACTAAAGGAGGTCTGTTCTATAACCCGAAGGAACAAAAGGTCATTGTCTCAACCCATGCGACATTCTTGGAGGAAAGTCACATGAATGACTTTAAGCCTCGAAGCAAAGTGGTGCTAGAGGAGTTATCGGGTGAAAGAACTACTCCACAGATTTCGGTCTTGGACGCAAGTCCAAGTTCCAGTGAAAGACCTGCAGACGATCAACAATTTAGGGTGCCTCGTCGTAGTGGGAGGGTTTCTACGAAACCTAATTTCTTTATGTATGATGCTGAGGTATACCAGGCCGAGGCTCATGAGCATGAGGAAGATCCGGTCACATATGATGAAGCTATAAAGGATGTTGATTCTAGATCTTGGAAACAGGCTATGAACAATGAGATGGATTCTATGAAATCCAACTCTGTTTGGGAACTTGTAGATTTGCTGGATGGGATAAAACCCATTAGATGCAAATGGGTCTACAAAAGAAAGAAGGATGCGGAAGGGAGAGTGGAAACTTTCAAAGCTAGACTGGTTGCAAAGGGATACACGCAAAAGGCTGGAATCGATTACGAGGAAACCTTTTCGCCTGTTGCTATGCTGAAGTCTATCCGTATTCTTCTATCCATTGCTGCGGCTCTCGATTACGAGATCTGGCAAATGGATGTCAAGATGGCATTCTTGAATGGCCATCTTGAAGAGTGTATCTATATGATACAGCCCAAAGGGTTCTTAGCAAAAGGCCAAGATAAGAAAGTCTGCAAGTTGCTTAGATCCATTTATGGATTAAAGCAGGCATCCCGCTCATGGAACCAGAGGTTTGATCAAGCGATTAAGACATTTGGTTTTGAGCAGAACGTTGATGAACCTTGTGTTTATAAACGTATTAAGGATGGAAAAGTGGTCTTTCTGATACTCTATGTCGATGATATACTACTCATTGGGAATGATGTAGGGAATTTATCATCGGTCAAGCTTTGGTTACACCAACAGTTTGACATGAAGGACTTGGGAGAAGCTAATTATGTTCTAGGCATTCGCCTCTTCAGAGATCGAAAGAACAAAATGATAGCATTATCCCAAGCTTCATATATAGATAAAATAATTGACAAATATGCAATGCTAGAGGCAAAGAAAGGCTCACAACCTTCTATTGCCGGTTTAACTCTTTCATTGGATGACTGTCCCAAGACATCGGAAGAAAGAGAGCGTATGAGTAAGGTCCCTTATGCATCCGCCGTGGGTAGCCTTATGTACGCTATGCTTTGCACTTGGCCGGACATATGTTTTGCAGTAGGTATGGTGAGTCGATATCAAGCGAATCCTGGAACCAAGCACTGGCAAGCAGTAAAGCATATACTCAAGTATCTTAAGAGAACGAGGGATTATATGCTAGTGTATTCTGGAGGGGACCTAACACCCGTAGGATACACGGACTCAGACTTCCAGACTTGTAAGGATTCGAGGAAATCGACATCTGGATCAGTGTTTTTGCTCGGAGGAGGCGCCATTGTGTGGAGGAGCGTGAAGCAGGGCTGCACAGCTGACTCTACTATGGAGGCTGAGTATGTGGCTGCGGCTGAGGCATCTAAAGAAGCGGTTTGGCTCCGCAAGTTCTTTAGAGACCTTGAGGTCATTCCGGGTGTTGACAAGCCTATCACACTTTACTGTGATAATACAGGGGCTATTGCCAACACAAGGGAATCTCGGCACCACAAGAGGACCAAGCACATCGATCGGAGGTATCACATTATTAGAGGGCATGTGGAGACAGGACAAGTGGATGTATGTAAGATCGCGTCCGAGGACAACATCGCTGATCCCTTTACTAAGACTTTGGTAGCTAGAAGCTTTGAGAGGCATGTAGAGGCGATGGGGATGCGTAACATGGCACATCTGCTGGCTTAGGGCAAGTGGGAGATTGTTAGGAAATGCCCTAAGTATTAGAGACATTTTGATGTATTCATTTTGAACTGGATAATAAAATTATACTTAGAGGTTATTCATTACATTGCTATCTGTCCTCGTCTTATTTACATGTTAAAGTAAATGTAAGCAAATATGGCTCACTGACTGCTTGTGTTAAAACTGTTAGAACGTTGCATGCAATGGACTTTTGTATGCGAGAAGACAATGTTCTAAAGTTAGCAGTCTAAATTATCGTCTGTAGTCTATGGGGTTAGACCGAGCATCTAACTCATGTTAAGACTATTATGTTGTCTAAAGCCTTGGAGGGGACGGTTTGTCTTGACTGTCTGGAGCTGGACTCCCAAGTAGAGACATAGATATGTTGCTTGGTGGTGACATATTAGACCGGGACTAAAGCGTGATTGATCTATGTAGTCTGCTATGAGTGGATCAATCTGCTTTTGATGTTCATTGTGCAATAACCTTAATCCTGAGTAAATGAACTACTTCATGTATATGACTTGTGTACTTTGATGTGCCAATGGCTAAAGCGTCTCAAAGGTAGTAAGCTTGTAGACCGGTTCGTTGGGTGCATGACTTGTATATGATGAAGGGTTTGTTTGCAGATATCGGAATCATAGCTCTGAGGAGTTAAAGGTATCCTCTTAAAGGCATTATACTGAATGTGAAAAATGGACAAGGCCTTGGGTCGTCTGCTGGGCGGATGACTTCTTATTCACATATGGTGAATAATCATTTTCTTGATTCGGTAGTATAATGGAACTTTAAGATAGCCTGATCAGTAGGATTAAACGGACTTTGACCTAAGGCTGATCATGGATATCATATGAGGGTTTTGCATATATGACAAGGTCATTGGATGGTAGCTCGTCACAGGCTTATGTAATACGGTATATAATTGGGAGTTCAGTTTCAGGTTTATAGTGGTGTGACTCTGAAATTAGTGATCATATGATTGAGTTGTTCGGTACAGAATGATGATCATATGGAATCACGGGAGCCCGATTATATATGTCCAATCAGTCCCTCTACTAGCTCCACATAATTCCTTAACGTTTGGCAAATTGATTTGTGTATGCTATTGGCTAGTTTATTATGCATGGATGGTGATGACACAGGATTAGGATGGTAAACAAGATTCTCTCCGGTTGGATTCAGATTTTGTTTTGGATAATAGAGTACACAATTATTCGAACTCCAGATAAAGTTGCCATGATTTTATTTGAGATTGGATTGGAGTTGTAGAAAATTATCCATGAGAACAAGAATATGAAACACAGCCATTTTGTGGAATTTGAAATTTGAATTTTGAAATTTGAATTTTGAAATTTGAAATTTGAATTTGAAATTTGAATTTGAAATTCGAATTTGAAATTTGAATTTGAAATTTAAATTTGAAATTTGAAATTTGAAATTTGAAATTTGAAATTTGAATTTGAAATTTGAATTTGAAATTTGAAATTCAAATTTTGAATCACAGTCCAAGTAGGATTCGAATTTGTTGTGGAAAATCCACAAGGTTTGAAATTCGAATTTGAGTTGGATTTGGAGAGGATAATCTTGTTAGAATCCTACTTGAATTTTGAATCCAAATCCCAACAAAAGTGGGCGAATTTTTTGAGGATAATCCTCAATGGAAAATTCGGTTTTTGTGGATAAGATTCAAGGGAAAATTCAAGTTTCAATCCTAATTGAATTTGGATTCTCTCCTTCCCTAAAAGTGGCCGAAATTTTGGAGCCTTAATCCTAGGAAATTCGGTTATTTTTGGATAAGGTTGAGATGAGATTTAGCTTGAAAATCCTAGTGGAATTTTGATTCTTCCTTATCCTAAAAGTGGCCGAAAATTTGGAGAAGATTTTCTCCTAAAGATTTCGGATTTTTTGGTTGAAAAAGGGAGATAAAATTCTAGTTAAAATCTTGTTGAGATTTGGATTGGATTTATCCTAGGAAAACCGAATTTAATTGTGGAGATTCTCCCTTGGAAAATTCGGATTTTTTGGTTATGGATAAGGGAGAAAATCTTTTCCTAGTCCAATTCGAATTCAGAGAATCACCTCATGCAGGTCTATAAATAGAGGTCCTGCCACTCCAGTTCTCTTAGACCACAGACTCTCAGGTGAGCAGGCTTATTGTTGCACAGCTCATCGTGACAATAAAGTTCTTTAGAGATCTGGGTGGTTGGAAGAAGACTAGCAGTGCTAGCATACCGATCGAGGTTCAGAGTGCCCACACACTCAGCCATTCAGGAATTGGAGAATAGTAGAGAAGGCTAATTGGTTGAAGCCTCCGGTCACTCTCCTCCTGTTCATTGGCGTCCTTGAGGTATGAGTTTTAATTGTTGTTGATTTATTGTATATGGCATCATGAGATATTTAACGATCTAAAATTTTTATTGTTCCGCTGCGCCACTCTGATACGTTTTTACCGGTTTATTTTCCTACATTGTAATTGTTAAATAGTATTTTTGAATAGTAACCATTAAATGGTATTTTTGAATAGTAATCGGTATACATATGTTTACAGTAAATACGTACACATTCAAAAAAAAAAATCTCTAAATTTATGATATTTAGTTAAGTATCAATTGCCAGAAAGTATAAGAAAAGAAAGCAAGGAAATCAGTTTTTAGTGACGGTCCAGGCCGCTAAGGGCACGGAGCGTCACACGTACATCCAACCACATCCATACCGAGTTAGGGGTCCTCCTAGGGTGTGGATTTGACCCATAATTAGGCCATCCCTACCCCGATGACCGATCGTACGCTCTCCGACACCAGCAAACCCTATGACCGCACGAGCATAGGCACTAACGACCACCAGGGCACCAACCCCCCCACCAATACTCCATCCACCCCCAGTAGTTGTCGACATCCCTGTAGTTGGCAGACGATATCATATTGGCTTGAGAGTATCTGCTAGAGCTACCTAGGCCTTTGGGGCCTGCCAGTCGCCTATTTTCGATGGAGGTTCGATGGAGGACATCAGTCAGCATAAGTACATGATTGGCTACACACGGTAGAGCTGATTTGTTGGTCCTATGATATAGACCGAGATTACTGGGTCGTTCTTACTGTGAGCACCTTCCAAGGAGATGCCCGAGTATATTGGGAGTATTGTGATCAAGATGCATTGCTGAGGCTTAATTGGGTCGATTTCTGCATGACCATGAGACAGTAATTTTCCAGAAGGAGCCCAGAGACAACTCCAGTTCCTCCGGCTAGAGAGGAAAGCACACCATCACCAGCATTACCCCGAATAACAGATGTCAAGGATTATATTCAAAGAACTGAAAGATTTCAGATGACGACTGGGGATACGATACTTACATATGACATGCGATTCAAGGAAACTGTTGTAAAAAGGTGCTCGCTCCCAAATTTTTCCGATGAAGACTTTTGTGAAATGTTCTGGAAAGGACTCACCACAGAGTTGAAACGAAGGGTGAGTCTACTCCATTCCCTTGCTAGGCATGAGTTTGTCGCTAGTGCCATTAGAGTTGAAAGGGCACAGTTAAGGGAATGCATGGAAAAACATCAATGGGAACAAGATCACGAAGAAGGGGTATTGACATGTTTATATGGATCACCAGTGATGGCTAATGACCACGAGGCAGGTCCCTCACACCATAGGACAAATACAAATCATGATCAGGGACGTCTACCGGCGATGACACTGATGAAGACGAAGAAGACCCAGAGGAATTTCCACTAGGTCAAGATGAATAGGGTAGTCAAAACTTAAGATTAGTATAAACACATGTCTATATGTAAATATGTATGTATGTATATATGAAGTAAGAAGCTAAGACAAATACAGTGTAAATGCTACAATGCATGTAAATGTTCATGTATGATATGTATGATACAAGAAATGCAATGAAATGGGACGAGATGTTTTGAAATGTCTATATTATGCAGCAAATGATGTGTTTAAAATTTCTGCTACATTATCAAGTTATTTATGGAAAAATCTAACTCTTGATCATTGTGCAAGGCTAGAAGGAAGATAACATAATGAGTGCATGAAGAGGCCGACGGCCTGCAATAGTAGACAGAGTGGAGGAACTACAAGCCCTCCTAGAGAACCAAATGAAAGAAAATGCTGAACTACGACAGCGGCAATCTGCCATGGAATAACGACAGGGCCATGAGGAAGGCCATGCCTCCCAGGTGGTAGAAACCATACTAGCAATGCCATCGATTGTTCCCGAAGTCCAACAACCCCAACCTAAGGTGAACCAAGAAACCTTATATGAACGATTCTGCTGGATGAAGCTGTCGGAGTTTAAGGGGTTGATTGATCCATTAGAGGCAGAGGAGTGGCTTTCTTCTCTGCAGATGATTCTTGACTTCATGACCTTAATGGATCAAGACAAGATTTTGTACGCGTTCTTTGTACTTAAGAAGGATGCCCGTTTCTGGTGGGACATAATCTGCATGAAGAGAGACATGACCATTATGACCTAGGATGAATTTCTGGAGGAATTTAACCAAAAATACTACGATCTAGCTACCCTATGCCCCCAACAAAAAGAATTTGCTGAATTAAAATAGGGAAACCAGTCGGTGAGTGAAGTATGCTAAAGATTTGATCAGCTGTCCCAGTTATGTCCTTATGTGATGCCAACTGAAAGAGAAAAGATTTAGAAGATGATTGGCATGTTTAGGCCAGAGATATCTATCTTAGTTGACAGTGGGCTAGTACCACCAACCTCAGTGGCAGATTGTGTAAGCAGGGCTCTTAGAGCTGAATATCACCTGCTCAGACAGAATGAAGAAAGAGAAAAGGTCTGGGAGGCAAAGAAAAAGGAGAAGATCCCAGCCAAGTCTACACAAGCAAGGATGCAGACTGGAAAAGGCAGTAGGTCTGGTCATAATCGACCCAATCAGTCCAACACTCAAGGCTCCTAACAACAGTAGGGTAAAAGAAAAGGAAATTTTTCTAGGAATAGAAGCTAGGACAGCAGCAATCAATAGCGGAAGACCAGTCAAGGCACAGGATCGAGTTTTCCCATATGTGCCATGTGTGGAAAAAGGCACCCAGGCCAATGCCGATTTGGCACTAATACATGCTATCAGTACGGACGAGAAGGGCATTTTGCTAAAAATTATCCAATGAACCACCAGAATACCTCAGGGCTAATGCAGCAGTGTCAGTAATATCTTCCACGTCAACAATCATCTCAAGCTCATGCATTACAGGGGAGGATTGAAGGGCCTTCGATAGTGCCACTAGTATGGTCCAAACGTCAAGAGCAGACCGTACGAACAGATGCTCGTGTTACCATTTTCACCAAAAAAGATGCTTAAACGGGAACATCTAATATGGTTATAGGTCAACTTTCTATATTTAACCATGTGGCATGTGACCTTTTTGATTCAAGAGCTACACATTCCTTTGTATCTCAAAAATTTGCTGACAAGTTAGAATATGCTAAGGACCCTATGGGAATGACTTTTAGGACAGCCTTACCTTTAGGAGAAGTGATGCTTTCAGATTACTGGTTACGTCATGTGCTAGTAATTGTGGTAAATAGGGAATTACATGTCAATTTGATCATAATGATGATCATCGACTATGATGTAATCCTAGGAATGGATTTCCTAGGAAAATACTAAGCCACAATTGACCGTTAGAAGCAGTAAATAGTCTTTCAACCAGACGAGGAAGAGAGTTTTGAGTATGTCGACACAACTCATCAATCGAGGAAGATGCTAATTAGTGCAATGAAAGCGAAGAAGCTAATAGCTAGTGGCTGTATGGGATACCTAAAATATGTGACAGATGTGATAGAGGAAAAGAAATTGCATCCGGAAGATGTTCTAGTTGTCAATGAATTCCTCGATGTATTCCCTGCTGGGATTACCTCTAGAAAGGGAGATTTTGTTTGAGATTGACATTATGCCATGGACTACTCCAATATCCAAAGCACCATATCATATGGCCCTAGCAGAATTGAAAGAGCTGCAGGTGAAATTAAAGGAACTGCTTGACAAGGGATTTATTCGACTAAGCTATTCCCCATGGGGCGCTCTGTAGGAAAATAAATCAGTAAAAACGTATCAGAGTGGCGCAGTGGAACAATAAAAATTTTTAGATCGTTAAATATCTCATGATGCCATATACAATAAACCAACAACAATTAAAACTTATACCTCAAGGATGCCAATCTTGCAGGAGGAGAATGACCGGAGGCTTTAACCAACTAGCCTTCTCTGCTATTCTCCAATTCCCGAATGGCTGAGTGTGTGGGCACTCTGAACCTCGATCGGTATGCTAGCACTGCTAGTCTTCTTCCGACCACCCAGATCTCTAAAGAACTTTATTGTCACGATGAGCTGTGTAACAATAAGCCTGCTCACCTGAGAGTCTGTGGTCTGAGAGAACTGGAGTGGCAGGACCTCTATTTATAGACCTGCATGAGGTGATTCTCTGAATTTGAATTGGATTAGGAAAAGATATTTTCCCTTATCCTTAACCAAAAAATCCAAATTTTTCCATGGATAAATTCAACAATGAAATTCAGTTTTCTTAGGATAAATCCAATCCAAATCTAAAAAAGATTTTAACTAGAATTTTATCTCCTTTTTTCAACCAAAAAATCCAAATTTTTCTTGGAGAAAATCTCCTCATAAATTTCGGCCATTATGGATAAGGGAGAATCAAAAATTCCACTAGGATTTTCAAGCTTGAATCTTATCTCAACCATATCCAAAATAACCGAATTTCCTAGGAGATATTCTCCCTAATTTCGGCCACTTTTCAGGGAAGGAGAGAATCCAAATTCAACTAGGATTGAAGCTTGAATTTTTTCCTTGAACCTTATCCACAAAATCTGAATTTTTCCGTAAGGATTATCCTCAAAAATTTCGTCTACTTTTGTTGGGATTTAGATTCAAAATTCAAGTAGGATTCTAACAAGATTATCCTCTCCAAATCCAATTCAAATTCGAATTTTAAACCTTGTGGATTTTCCACAACAAATTCGAATCCTACTTGGACTGTGATTGAAAATTTGAATTTCAAATTTCAAATTTCAAATTTCAAATTTAAATTTCAAATTTAAATTTCAAATTCAAATTTCAAATTCGAATTTCAAATTCAAATTTCAAATTCAAATTTCAAATTCAAAATTCAAATTTCAAAATTCAAATTTCAAATTTCAAAATTTAAATTTCAAATTCCACAAAACGGTTGTGTTTCATATTCTTGTTCTCATGGATAATTTTCTACAACTCCAATCCAATCTCAAATAAAATCATGGCAACTTTATTTGGAGTTTGAATAATTGTGTACTCTATTATCCAAAACAAAATCTGAATCCAACCGGAGAGAATCTTGTCTACCATCCTAATCCTGTGTCATCACCATCCATGCATAATAAACCAGCCAATAGCATACACAAATCAATTTGCCAAACGTTAAGGAATTATGTGGAGCTAGTAGAGGGACTGATTGGACATATATAATCGGGCTCCCATGATTCCATATGGTCATCATTCTGTACCGAACAACTCAATCATATGATCACTAATTTCAGAGTCACACCACTATAAACCTGAGACTGAACTCCCAATTATATACCGTATTACGTAAGCCTGTGACGAGCTACTATCCGATGACCTTGTCATATATGCAAAACCCTCATATGATATCCATGATCAGCCTTAGGTCAAAGTCCGTTTAATCCTACTGATCAGGCTATCTTAAAGTTCCATTATACTACCGAATTAAGAAAATGATTATACACCATATGTGAATAAGAAGTCATCCGCCCAGCAGACGACCCAAGGCCTTGTCCATTTTCACATTCAGTATAATGCCTTTAAGAGGATACCTTTAACTCCTCAGAGCTATGATTCCGATATCTGCAAACAAACCCTTCATCGTATATAAGTCATGCACCTAACAAACCGGTCTATAATCTTACTACCTCTGAGATGTTTTAGCCATTGGAACATCAAAGTACACAAGTCATATACATGAAGTAGTTCATTTACTCAGGATTAAGGTTATTGCACAATGAACATCAAAAGCAGATTGATCCACTCATAGCAGACTACATAGATCAATCACGCTTTAGTCCCGGTCTAATATGTCACCACCAAGCAACATATCTATGTCTCTACTTAGGAGTCCAGCTCCAGATAGTCAAGACAGACCGTCCCCTCCAAGGCTTTAGACAACATAATAGTCTTAACATGAGTTAGATGCTCGGTCTAACCCCATAGACTACAGACCATAGTTTAGACTGCTAACTTTAGAACATTGTCTTCTCGCATACAAAAGTCCATTGCATGCAACGTTCTAACAGTTTTAACACAAGCAGTCAGTGAGCCATATTTGCTTACATTTACTTTAACATGTACATAAGACGAGGACAGATAGCAATGTAATGAATAACCTCTATGTATAATTTTATTATCCAGTTCAAAATGAATACGTCAAAATGTCTCTAATACTTAGGGCATTTCCTAACAATCTCCCACTTGCCCTAAGCCAGCAGATGTGCCATGTTACGCATCCCCATTTCCTCTACATGCCTCTCAAAGCTTCTAGTCACCAAAGTCTTAGTAAAGGGATCAGCGATGTTGTCCTCGGACCCGATCTTACATACATCCACTTGTCCTGTCTCCACATGCCCTCTAATAATGTGATATCTCCGATCGATGTGCTTGGTCCTCTTGTGGTGCCGAGATTCCCTTGTGTTGGCAATAGCCCTTGTATTATCACAGTAAAGTGTGATAGGCTTGTCAACACCCGGAATGACCTCAAGGTCTCTAAAGAACTTGCGGAGCCAAACCGCTTCTTTAGATGCCTCAGCCGCAGCCACATACTCAGCCTCCATACTAGAGTCAACTGTGCAGCCCTGCTTCACGCTCCTCCACACAATGGCGCCTCCTCCGAGTAAAAATACTGATCCAGATGTCGATTTCCTAGAATCCTTACAAGTCTGGAAGTCTGAGTCCGTGTATCCTATGGGTGTTAGGTCCCCTCCAGAATACACTAGCATATAATCCCTCATTCTCTTAAGATACTTGAATATATGCTTTACTGCTTGCCAGTGCTTGGTTTCAGGATTCGCTTGATATCGACTCACCATACCTACTGCAAAACAAATGTCCGGGCGAGTGCAAAGCATAGCGTACATAAGGCTACCCACAGCGGATGCATAAGAGACCTTACTCATACGCTCTCTTTCTTCCGATGTCTTGGGACAGTCATCCAATGAAAGAGTTAGACCGGCAATAGAAGGTTGTGAGCCTCTCTTTGCCTCTAGCATTGCATATTTGTCAATTATTTTATCTATGTATGAAGCTTGGGATAACACTATCATTTTGTTCTTTCGATCTCTGAAGAGACGAATGCCTAGAACATAATTAGCTTCTCCCAAGTCCTTCATGTCAAACTGCTGGTGTAACCAAAGCTCGACCGATGATAAGTTCCCTACATCATTCCCAATGAGTAGTATATCATCGACATAGAGTATCAGAAAGATCACTTTTCCATCCTTAATTCGTTTATAAACACAAGGTTCATCAACGTTCTGCTCAAAACCATATGTCTTAATCGCTTGATCAAACCTCTGGTTCCATGAGCGGGATGCTTGCTTTAATCCATAAATGGATCTAAGCAACTTGCAGACTTTCCTTTCTTGGCCTTTTGCTACGAACCCTTCGGGCTGTATCATATAGATACATTCTTTAAGATGGCCATTCAAGAATGCCGTCTTGACATCCATTTGCCAGATCTCAAAATCGAGAGCCGCAGCAATGGACAGAAGAATACGGATAGACTTCAGCATAGCAGCAGGCGAAAAGGTTTCCTCGTAATCGATTCCAGCCTTTTGCGTGTATCCCTTTGCAACTAGTCTAGCTTTGAAAGTTTCCACTCTCCCTTCTGCATCCTTCTTTCTTTTGTAGACCCATTTCCATCCAATGGCTTTTATCCTATCCGGCAAATCTACAAGTTCCCAAACAGAGTTGGATTTCATAGAATCCATCTCATTGTTCATAGCCTGTTTCCAAGATTTAGAATCAACATCCTTTATAGCTTCATCATATGTGACCGGATCTTCCTCATGCTCATGAGCCTCGGCCTGGTATACCTCAGCATCATACATGAAGAAATTAGGTTTCTTCGAAAACCTCCCACTACGACGAGGCACCCTAAATTGTTGATCGTCTGCAGGTCTTTCACTGGAACTCGGACTTGCGTCCAAGACCGAAATCTGTGGAGCAGTTCTTTCACCCGATAACTCCTCTAGCACCACTTTGCTTCGAGGTTTAAAGTCATTCATGTGACATTCCTCCAAGAATGTCGCATGGGTTGAGACAATGACTTTTTTTTCCTTCGGGTTATAGAATAGACCTCCTTTAGTTCCTTTTGGATACCCTACAAACATGCACAATTCTGATATTGGTTCCAACTTTTTTGCATCCCCATCCAGTACATGTGCCGGGCAGCCCCATATTCTCATATGTCCAAGGGAGGGCTTCCTGCCACGCACAATTCATACGGAGTTCTGGGAATTGATTTGCTCAAAACCTGGTTCAGAATATAGCACGCCGTTTGTAAAGCATATCCCCAAAATGATAATGGCGGCGTTGAGTAACTCATCATGGACCGTACCATATCCAATAAGGTCCTGTTCCTCCTTTCGGCTACACCATTCTGTTGTGGAGTACCAGGTGCAGTCAATTGGGATAAAATCCCGTTCTCTACAAGATGTCCTAGAAATTCATCGGAGAGGTATTCGCCACCTCGATCAGATCGAAGTGTCTTTATAGATTTATCCAATTGCTTTTCCACTTCCGCACGATACTCTTTGAACTTGTCAAAGGTTTCGCTCTTGCGGTGCATCAGATACACATATACATACCTCGATTAATCATCTATAAAAGAGACATAATACTCGAACCCTCCTCGTGCTGTGACGTTAATGGGGCCACATACGTCAGTATGCACAATTTCTAAGAGCTCCTGAGCCCTTATACCCTTAGCTCCAAAAGACCTCTTAGACATTTTACCCTCTAGACAAGACTCACATTAGGGAAGTCGTACCTCTTCCAGAGATTCCAGAGGACCGTCTTTCACCAATCTTTGAATCCTATCCTGATTAATCTGACCAAGTCTTAAATGCCAAAGATACGCCTTGTTAGAGTGAGAAACTTTCGACCTTTTAGAGTTATCAATTAATTCAGTGTCAAGCAGTGAGTACATCTTTGGTTTGATCAAATATAGGTTTCCATCCATCCATCCAGAACAGATAAAAGACTTATTTCTACGAATATCAACTCTTTTACTAAAAGAAACTGAATAAGAATCCTTTATTAAACAAGCTACCGATATAAGGTTCCTCCTAAAATTAGGAACATAAAAACAGTCTTTGAATAAAATAAACCTAAATTGATCAAAATAAAGATGAACGTCTCCCACTGCCTCAGCCACCACAAAGCTACCATCTCCAGTCCGCAACGAGAGGCTCCTATCATGTAGACTTCTCGTTTCCACGAACCCCTACATAGAAACACAAACATGATTAGTGGCGCCCGAATCAATGACCCAAGTGTCTTTTGATTCTTCCACCAAACACGCTTCCAAGTAATGAATTTCCTTACCTTCCTTGCCCTTGGCGGCTAGGAATTCCCGGCAAGCCTTCTTAAAGTGACCTACCTTCCCACAATGGAAGCATTTGGACTTTTTAGGGTCCTTTGGTTTCTTGTTCTTCTTCTTCTTCTTCCCGTCTGAGACAGGAGGGTTAGAAGAATTAGAAGCCACTTGCTTCTTATTTGGCCTCTTCCTCTTCCGTGAGGGATTGGAAGATTCCATCAAATTGGCCTCTCCTTTAGGTCGGACCACATCCTCATCCCTGATCATCGGCTCATAAGCCTGTAATTGCTTCATGAGCTCGGTTAGTCCTAACTCCTTTGTCGCCAGATTGTATGTGGCCTTAAACCCCACAAAATCTTTAGACAGAGTTTTGAACACCATCTCGATCTGGGTGTTATAGTCCAACTCTGCACCATTCTCGGCAGCCTCAGCGAAGAATCCCATTAGAGTGATCATATGGTCCTTCACCTGAGTACCCGCCTTTTGCTTAGAGTTCATAATGCTGGTGATAGCAGACTGTCGAGCTAATTTTTCTTGGCCTCCGAACATGTCCTCCAGATTTTCCATGATCTCCCCAGCAACTTGATAAGTCTCATGCTATTTTTGTAAAGCACTCGTCATGCTAGCAAGGATGTTGCATCGAGCTATCTCATTGGATTCTCTCCAACGATTATAGGCAACCGGGACCTCCTCAAGTGGTGTGTCAGGTTTGGGCCTAGGTGGGCATGGTTCGTCCAGTACGAACTTGTGTCTCTCGCAGCTGAGAACTATTAATAGATTTCTTTTCCAGTCTTTATAATTATCGCCATTCAACTTATTTTCCATAAGTATTGAAATGAGGGGTGTCGGTGACATTTTGAACTGAAATAAAATTATACTAGACATCATTACAAAGCCCAAGCAAATATACAGATAATTTAGCAAATAAAACATACAAGTATGTTCCTACATGAAACTTGAAAAACATGTAGCATTGCAACGGTAATTCTCAGCACCTATTGCCCCAAGCCACCGAGGGGTGGTCATGAGAACAAATAGTCGGAACATGGACCCCGTCCAATTAATATATGTTGCCTTAATTCCTCCAAGGTTAAGACATATATTAATAACCGCTTATTTGGCCACCAGTTTAGTTAACAGAGCTACTAGGGAAGGTTAATAACTAAACGAGTCTTGAGTGTATAACCATTGTTTACGTAGCCCGATCCACGTCCTACCAAGCCACCGAGGGGTGGTCATGAATAGGATCACACCCGAACACGTTTTCTACATAGGAGATCCAATCTAGTATACCAGCGGCGGTAAACACCTACCGAGGGGTGTGGTCAGGGCATAACTGACGCGAGGCGTTACCATGCTTTGACATATGGATCAACAATGGAGGCCGTGGGTTTTGTTTGAAACCCTCTCCCACTCAATATTTTGAAAAACATGCAAGTTTTGACAAATTATGTATGATCAATATAGTATGAGCGGCACTCACCTATCCTATGTGACATGTTATCAAATATGTATACAAAACATCCATCAATACATATTTATACATCCATGACATATCACAGAAAAAATAATTGACAGAATAACCAAGCTATGGTTCCATCCTAGAACAAAGAAAATAAAGATTACAAAATTCCATCCAAAGCATTCTTTGGGTCTTGAATTCTGTTCCATCTTCTTGTATCCATCTTTATGTAGCCTCTCCATTTATTTCTCATCCCAAGAATTATTTAAAATTTAAATATCCAAAAATTTAAATTTCAAATTCAAATTCCAAATTCGAATTTCAAATTTAAATTTCAAATTTAAATTTTAAACAATTTTAAACATCACGTGTAATAATATGTAATTTCAAAAAATTTCAAAATTTTAATTACATATTTTTAAACATGATTTAAAATTAAATCTCAAATTTAAAAATCAAAATTTTCTGATTTTTTTGGACCGTTGGACCGCCGCCCCTGTAGGCGGCAGCCGCCGTGGGCAGCCACCAACCCCGGAGGGGCTGGCAGCCCACGGCCGCCCCACGTGCAGCCCTGCCGTGCTGCAGGCCAAGCCTGCAGCGCCAGGCTGCACGCCCAGGCTGGGCGCAGCAGCTGGCAGGCTGCACGCCCAGGCTGCGGCCAGCCTTGGGCAGGCCACGGCCACTCCTGGCTACAGGCCAAGCCTGCGGCCGTGGGTGGTGTGGGCCTGCACAGGGGCTGCCGCAGCCCCATCCTGCCTGAGGGCAGAGGCTGCAGCTCCACCAAGGTTCGTCGGCCTATCCCGAGGGTCGTGTCTCGTTTTTCGTGTCATATTCCAATTTACCTATTAGGATCTCCAAAAATTAATTTGAATCCCAATTAAATTGAAATTTTCCACACAATCAAAATTTCAACCTTTAAATCAAATTTAACTTTTGGGAAAGATAAATTACGGTCTTCAATCTTTAATCTCCTCCAAGAATGATTACATAAAAAATTCTAAACCATTTCCGGTGTACAAAAATTCTAACCATAAAAATTCTAAGAGACAAAAAATTAAAATCCATGGGAAAATTACAGTGTTAATAAACTGCTCCCATGGTTACATAAAAAATTCCTAGATACAATTTTTCTAAATTCTAAGGAACCATAACCGGTATAAACAAGCATGCTTATAATAATTCAAAAAATTAAAATAACCACATACTTTATACATAATCCATGATAACAACATAAAGGAACCCTAGAATGCCACTCTCTAAATATCAAATCCATACATAAATAAAAAGACTAAGTAATTGTCTAATTTATGTACATGGCATAGTCATGAGATGGCTCTGATATCAATTGTAGGAAAATAAATCGGTAAAAATGTATCAGAGTGGCGCAGCGAAACAATAAAAATTTTTAGATCGTTAAATATCTCATGATGCCATATACAATAAACCAACAACAATTAAAACTCATACCTCAAGGATACCAATCTTGCAGGAGGAGAATGACCGGAGGCTTCAACCAACTAGCCTTCTCTACTATTCTCCAATTCCCGAATGGCTGAGTGTGTGGGCACTCTGAACCTCGATCGGTATGCTAGCACTGCTAGTCTTCTTCCGACCACCCAGATCTCTAAAGAACTTTATTGTCACGATGAGCTGTGCAACAATAAGCCTGCTCACCTGAGAGTCTGTGGTCTGAGAGAACTGGAGTGGCAGGACCTCTATTTATAGACCTGCATGAGGTGATTCTCTGAATTTGAATTGGATTAGGAAAAGATATTTTCCCTTATCCTTAACCAAAAAATCAGAATTTTTCCATGGATAAATTCAACAATGAAATTCGGTTTTCTTAGGATAAATCCAATCCAAATCTAAAAAAGATTTTAACTAGAATTTTATCTCCTTTTTTCAACCAAAAAATCCAAATTTTTCTTGGAGAAAATCTCCTCATAAATTTCGGCCATTATGGATAAGGGAGAATCAAAAATTCCACTAGGATTTTCAAGCTTGAATTTTACCTCAACCTTATCCAAAATAACCAAATTTCCTAGGAGATATTCTCCCTAATTTCGGCCACTTTTGAGGGAAGGAGAGAATCCAAATTCAACTAGGATTGAAGCTTGAATTTTTCCCTTGAACCTTATCCACAAAATCTGAATTTTTCCATGAGGATTATCCTAAAAAATTTCGTCCACTTTTGTTGGGATTTAGATTCAAAATTCAAGTACGATTCTAACAAGATTATCCTCTCCAAATCCAATTTAAATTCGAATTTCAAACCTTGTGGATTTTCCAGAACAAATTCGAATCCTACTTGGACTGTGATTCAAAATTTGAATTTCAAATTTCAAATTTCAAATTTCAAATTTCAAATTTAAATTTCAAATTCAAATTTCAAATTCGAATTTCAAATTCAAATTTCAAATTCGAATTTCAAATTCAAAATTCAAATTTCAAATTCAAAATTCAAATTTCAAATTTCAAAATTCAAATTTCAAATTTCAAAATTCAAATTTCAAATTCCACAAGACAGTTGTGTTTCATATTCTTGTTCTCATGGATAATTTTCTACAACTCCAATCCAATCTCAAATAAAATCATGGCAACTTTATTTGGAGTTCGAATAATTGTGTACTCTATTATCCAAAACAAAATCTGAATCCAACCGGAGAGAATCTTATCTACCATCCTAATCCTGTGTCATCACCATCCATGCATAATAAACCAGCCAATAGCATACACAAATCAATTTGCCAAACATTAAGGAATTATGTGGAGCTAGTAGAGGGACTGATTGGACATATATAATCGGGCTCCCGTGATTCCATATGGTCATCATTCTGTACCGAACAACTCAATCATATGATCACTAATTTCAGAGTCACACCACTATAAACCTGAAACTGAACTCCCAATTATATACCGTATTACGTAAGCTTGTGACGAGTTACTATCCGATGACCTTGTCGTATATGCAAAACTCTCATATGATATCCATGATCAGCCTTAGGTCAAAGTCCGTTTAATCATACTGATCAGGCTATCTTAGTGTTCCATTATACTACCGAATTAAGAAAATGATTATTCACCATATGTGTATAAGAAGTCATCTACCCAGCAGACGACCCAAGGCCTTGTCCATTTTCACATTCAGTATAATGCCTTTAAGAGGATACCTTTAACTCCTCGCAGCTATGATTCTGATATCTGCAAACAAATCCTTCATCGTATATAAGTCATGCACCCAATGAACCGGTCTATAAGCTTACTGACTCTGAGACTCTTTAGCCATTGGAACATCAAAGTACACAAGTCATATACATGAAGTAGTTCATTTACTCAGGATTAAGGTTATTGCACAATGAACATCAAAAGCAGATTGATCCACTCATAGCGGACTACGTAGATCAATCACGCTTTAGTCTCGGTCTAATATGTCACCACCAAGCAACATATCTATGTCTCTACTTGGGAGTCCAGCTCCAGACAGTCAAGACAGTGTAGGAAAATAAACCGGTAAAAACGTATCAGAGTGGCGCAGCGGAACAATAAAAATTTTTAGATCGTTAAATATCTCATGATGCCATATGCAATAAATCAACAATAATTAAAACTCATACCTCAAGGACGCCAATATGCAGGAGGAGAATGACCGGAGGCTTCAACCAACTAGCCTTCTCTTCTATTCTCCAATTCCCGAATGGCTGAGTGTGTGGGCACTCTGAACCTCGATCGGTATGCTAGCACTGCTAGTCTTCTTCCGACCACCCAGTTCTCTAAAGAACTTTATTGTCACGATGAGCTGTGCAACAATAAGCCTGCTCACCTGAGAGTCTGTGGTCTGAGAGAACTGGAGTGGCAGGACCTCTATTTATAGACCTGCATGAGGTGAATCTCTGAATTTGAATTGGATTAGGAAAAGATATTTTCCCTTATCCAAACCCATAAAATCTGAATTTTTCCAAGGGAGAATCTCCACTAAAAATTCAGTTTTCTTAGGATAGATCCAATCCAAATCTCAACAAGATTTTAACTAGAATTTTATCTCTCTTTTTCAACCCAAAAAATCCGAAAATTTCAAGGTGTATCTTCCCTAAAGATTTCGGCCATTATGGATAAGGGAGAATCAAAAAATTCCACTAGGATTTTCAAGCTTGAATCTTATCTCAACCTTATCCAAAAATAACCGAATTTTTCCTTGGATAAATCCAACAATTTCGGCCACTTTTAGGGAGGGAGAGAATCCTAATTCAACTGGGATTGAAACTTGAATTTTCCCTTGAATCTTATCCACAAAAACCGAATTTTCCATTGAGGATTATCCTCAAAAAATTCGCCCACTTTTGTTGGGATTTGGATTCAAAATTCAAGTAGGATTCTAACAAGATTATCCTCTCCAAATCCAACTCAAATTCGAATTTCAAACCTTGTGGATTTTCCACAACAAATTCGAATCCTACTTGGACTGTGATTCAAAATTTGAATTTCAAATTTCAAATTCAAATTTCAAATTCAAATTTCAAATTTCAAATTTCAAATTTCAAATTTAAATTTCAAATTCAAATTTCAAATTCGAATTTCAAATTCAAATTTCAAATTCAAATTTCAAATTCAAATTTCAAATTTCAAATTTCAAAATTCAAATTTCAAATTTCAAAATTCAAATTTCAAATTCCACAAAACGGTTGTGTTTAATATTCTTGTTCTCATGGATAATTTTCGACAACTCCAATCCAATCTCAAATAAAATCATGGCAACTTTATTTGGAGTTCGAATAATTGTGTACTCTATTATCCAAAACAAAATCTGAATCCAACCGGAGAGAATCTTATCTACCATCCTAATCCTGTGTCATCACCATCCATGCATAATAAACTAGCCAATAGCATACACAAATCAATTTGCCAAACGTTAAGCAATTATGTGGAGCTAGTAGAGGGACTGATTGGACATATATAATCGGGCTCCCGTGATTCCATATGATCATCATTCTGTACCGAACAACTCAATCATATGATCACTAATTTCAGAGTCACACCACTATAAACCTGAAACTGAACTCCCAATTATATACCGTATTACGTAAGCCTGTGACGAGCTACCATCCAATGACCTTGTCATATATGCAAAACCCTCATATGATATCCATGATCAGCCTTAGGTCAAAGTCCGTTTAATCCTACTGATCAGGCTATCTTAAAGTTCCATTATACTACCGAATCAAGAAAATGATTATTCACCATATGTGAATAAGAAGTCATCCGCCCAGCAGACGACCCAAGGCCTTGTCCATTTTTACATTCAGTATAATGCCTTTAAGAGGATACCTTTAACTCCTCAGAGCTATGATTCCGATATCTGCAAACAAACCCTTCATCGTATACAAGTCATGCACCTAACGAACCGGTCTATAAGCTTACTACCTCTGAGACGCTTTAGCCATTGGAACATCAAAGTACACAAGTCATTTACTCAGGATTAAGGTTATTGCACAATGAACGTCAAAAGAAGATTGATCCACTCATAGCGGACTACGTAGATCAACCACGCTTTAGTCCCGGTCTAATATGTCACCACCAAGTAACATATCTATGTCTCTACTTGGGAGTCCAGCTCCAGACAGTTAAGACAAACCGTCCCCTCCAAGGCTTTAGACAACATAATAGTCTTTATCATGAGTTAGATGCTCGGTCTAACCCCATAGACTACAGACCATTGTTTAGACTGCTAACTTTAGAACATTGTCTTCTTGCATACAAAAGTCAATTGCATGCAACGTTCTAACAGTTTTAACACAAGCAGTCAGTGAGCCATATTTGCTTACATTTACTTTAACGTGTAAATAAGACGAGGACAAATAGCAATG
The DNA here is from genome assembly GCA_035233585.1 of Antiaris toxicaria. Classification (NCBI taxonomy): domain Eukaryota; kingdom Viridiplantae; phylum Streptophyta; class Magnoliopsida; order Rosales; family Moraceae; genus Antiaris; species Antiaris toxicaria. The sequence continues at coordinate 53,084,658 of CP141153.1, forward strand.
TAATGAATAACCTCTATGTATATAATTTTATTATCCAGTTCAAAATGAATACATCAAAATGTCTCTAATACTTAGGGCATTTCCTAACAATCTCCTACTTGCCCTAAGCCAGTAGATGTGCCATGTTACGCATCCCCATCGCCTCTACATGCCTCTCAAAGCTTCTTGCCACCAAAGTCTTAGTAGAGGGATCGACAATGTTGTCCTCTGACACGATCTTACATACATCCACTAATCCTGTCTCCACGTGCCCTCTAATGTCGACTTCCTCAAATCCTTGCAAGTCTGGAAGACTCAGTCCATGTATCCTACGGGTGTTAGGTTCCCTCCAGAATACACCAGCATATAATCCCTCGTTCTCTTAAGGTACTTGAGTATATGCTTTACTGCTTGCCAGTGCTTGGTTCCAGGATTCGCTTGATATCGACTCACCATACCTACTGCAAAACATATGTCCGGGCGAGTGCAAAGCATAGCGTACATAAGGCTACCCACAGCGGATGCATAAGGGACCTTACTCATACGCTCTCTTTCTTCCGATGTCTTGGGACAGTCATCCAATGAAAGAGTTAGTCTGGCAATAGAAGGTTGTGAGCCTTTCTTTGCCTCTAGCATTGCATATTTGTCAATTATTTTATCTATGTATGAAGCTTGGGATAATGCTATCATTTTGTTCTTTCGATCTCTGAAGAGACGAATGCCTAGAACATAATTAGCTTCTCCCAAGTCCTTCATGTCAAACTGTTGGTATAACCAAAGCTTGACCGATGATAAATTCCCTACATCATTCCCAATGAGTAGTATACCATCGACATAGAGTATCAGAAAGACCACTTTTCCATCCTTAATACGTTTGTAAACACAAGGTTCATCAACGTTCTGCTCAAAACCAAATGTCTTAATCGCTTGATCAAACCTCTGGTTCCATGAGCGGGATGCCTGCTTTAATCCATAAATGGATATAAGCAACTTGCAGACTTTCCTATCTTGGCCTTTTGCTACGAACCCTTCGGGCTGTATCATATAGATACACTCTTCAAGATGGCCATTCAAGAATGCCGTCTTGACATCCATTTGCCAGATCTCGTAATCGAGAGCCGCAGCAATGGACAGAAGAATACGGATAGACTTCAGCATATCAACAGGCGAAAAGGTTTCCTCGTAATCGATTCCAGCCTTTTGCGTGTATCCCTTTGCAACCAGTCTAGCTTTGAAAGTTTCCACTCTCCCTTCTGCATCCTTCTTTCTTTTGTCGACCCATTTGCATCCAATGGGTTTTATCCCATCCGGCAAATCTACAAGTTCCCAAACAGAGTTGGATTTCATAGAATCCATCTCATTGTTCACAGCCTGTTTCCAAGATCTAGAATCAACATCCTTTATAGCTTCATCATATGTGACCGGATCTTCCTCATGCTCATGAGCCTCGGCCTGGTATACCTCAGCATCATACATAAAGAAATTAGGTTTCTTAGAAACCCTCCCACTACGACGAGGCACCCTAAATTGTTGATCGTCTGCAGGTCTTTCACTGGAACTCGGACTTGCGTCCAAGACCGAAATCTGTGGAGCAGTTCTTTCACCCGATAACTCCTCTAGCAACACTTTGCTTCGAGGCTTAAAGTCATTCATGTGACTTTCCTCCAAGAATGTCGCATGGGTTGAGACAATGACCTTTTGTTCCTTCGGGTTATAGAACAGACCTCCTTTAGTTCCCTTTGGATACCCTACAAACATGCACAATTCTGATCTTGGTTCCAACTTCTTCGCATCCCCATCCAGTACATGTGCCGGGCAGCCCCATATTCTCATATGTCCAAGGGAGGGCTTCCTGCCACGCCACAATTCATACGAAGTTCTAGGAATTGATTTACTCGGAACCTGGTTCAGGATATAGCACGCCGTTTGTAAAGCATGTCCCCAAAATGATAATGGCAGCGTTGAGTAACTCATCATGGACCGTACCATATCCAATAAGGTCCTGTTTCTCCTTTCGGCTACACCATTCTGTTGTGGAGTACCAGGTGAAGTCAATTGGGATAATATCCCATTCTCTACAAGATTTCCTAGAAATTCATCGGAGAGGTATTCGCCACCTCGATCAGATCGAAGTGTCTTTATGGATTTATCCAATTGCTTTTCCACTTTCGCACGATACTCTTTGAACTTATCAAATGTTTCGCTCTTGCGGTGCATCAGATACACATATCCATACCTCGAGTAATCATCTATGAAAGAGACATAGTACTCGAAACCTCCTCATGCTGTGACGTTCATGGGGCCACATACGTCAGTGTACACAATTTCTAAGAGCTCCTGTGCCCTTGTACCCTTAGCTCCAAAAGACCTCTTAGTCATCTTACCCTCTAGACAAGACTCACATTGGGGAAGTCGTACCTCCTCCAGAGATTCCAGAGGACCGTCTTTCACCAATCTTTGAATCCTATCCTGATTAATATGACCAAGTCTTAAATGCCAAAGATACGCCTTGTTAGAGTGAGAAACTTTCAACCTTTTAGAGTTATCAATTAATTCAGTGTCAAGCAGTGAGTACATCTTTGGTCTGATCAAATATAGGTTTCCATCCATCCATCCAGAACAGATAAAAGACTTATTTCTACGAATATCAACTCTTTTACTAAAAGAAACTGAATAAGAATCCTTTATTAAACAAGCTACCGATATAAGGTTCCTCCTAAAATTAGGAACATAAAAACAGTCTTTCAATAAAATAAACCTAAATTGATCAAAATAAAGATGAACGTCTCCCACTGCCTCAGCCACCACAAAGCTACCATCTCCAGTCCGCAACGAGAGGCTCCTATCATGTAGACTTCTCGTTTCCACGAACCCCTGCATAGAAACACAAACATGATTAGTGGCGCCCGAATCAATGACCCAAGTGTCTTTCGATTCTTCCACCAAACACGCTTCTAAGTAATGAAGTTCCTTACCTTCCTTGCCCTTGGAGGCTAGGAATTCCCGGCAAGCCTTCTTGAAGTGACCTACCTTCCCACAGTGGAAGCATTTGGACTTTTTAGGGTCCTTTGGCTTCTTGTTCTTCTTCTTCTTCTTCCCGTCCGAGACAGGAGGATTAGAAGAACTGGAAGCCACTTGCTTCTTATTTGGCCTCTTCCTCTTCCATGAGGGATTGGAAGATTCCGCCAAATTGGCCTCTCCTTTAGGTCGGACCACATCCTCATCCCTGATCATCCGCTCATAAGCCTGTAGTTGCTTCGTGAGCTCGGTAAGTCCTAACTCCTTTGTCGCCAGATTGTATGCGGCCTTAAACCCCACAAAATCTTTAGACAGAGTCTTGAACACCATCTCGATCTGGGCGTTGTAGTCTAACTCAGCACCATTCTCGGCAGCCTCAGCGAAGAATCCCATTAGAGTGATCATATGGTCCTTCACCGGAGCACCCGCTTTTTGCTTGGAGTTCATAATGCTGGTGATTGCAGACTGTCGAGCCAATTTTTCTTGGCCTCCGAACATGTCCTCCAGATTTTCCATGATCTCTCCAGCAACTTGATAAGTCTCATGCTGCATTTGTAAAGCACTCGTCATGCTAGCAAGGATGTAGCATCGAGCTATCTCATTGGATTCTCTCCAACGATTATAGGCAACCGGGACCTCCTCAAGTGGTGTGTCAGGTTTGGGCCCAGGTGGGCATGGTTCGTCCAGTACAAACTTGTGTCTCTCGCAGCTGAGAACTATTAATAGATTTCTTTTCCAGTCTTTATAATTGTCGCCATTCAACTTATTTTCAGTAACTATTGAAATGAGGGGTGTCGGTGACATTTTGAACTGAAATAAAATTATACGAGACATCATTACAAAGCCCAAGCAAATATGCAGATAGTTTAGCAAATAAAACATACAAGTATGTTCCTACATGAAACTTGAAAAACATGTAGCATTGCAACGGTAATTCTCAGCACCTATTGCCCCAAGCCACCGAGGGGTGGTCATGAGAACAAATAGCCGGAACATGGACCCCGTCCAATTAATATATGTTACCTTAAATCCTCCAAGGTTAAGACATATATTAATAACCGCTTATTTGGCCACCAGTCTAGTTAACAGAGCTTCTAGGGAAGGTTAATAACTAAACGAGTCTTGAGTGTTTAACCATTGTTTACGTAGCCCGATCCACGTCCTACCAAGCCACCGAGGGGTGGTCATGAATAGGATCGCACCCGAACACGTTTTCCACATAGGAGATCCAATCTAGTATACCGGCGGCGGTAAACACCTATCGAGGGGTGTGGTCAGGTCAAAACTGACGCGAGGCGTTACCATGCTTTCACATATGGATCAACAATGGAGGCCGTGGGTTTTGTTTGAAACCCTCTCCCACTCAATATTTTGAAAAACATGCAAGTTTTGACAAATTATGTATGATCAATATAGTATGAGTGGCACTCACCTATCCTATATGACATGTTATCAAATATGCATACAAAACATCCATCAATACATATTTATACATCCATGACATATCACAGAAAAAATAATTGACAGAATAACCAAGCTATGGTTCCATCCTAGAACAAAGAAAATAAAGATTACAAAATTCCCTCCAAAGCATTCTTTGGGTCTTGAATTCTGTTCCGTCTTCTTGTATCCTTCTTTATGTAGCCTCTCTATTTATTTCTCATCCCAAGAATTATTTAAAATTTAAATCTCCCAAAAATTTAAATTTCAAATTCAAATTCCAAATTCGAATTTCAAATTTAAATTTCAAATTTCAAATTTAAATTTTAAACAATTTTAAAACATCATGTGTAATAATATGTAATTTCAAAAATTTCAAATTTTTAAATACATATTTTTTAAACATGATTTAAAATTAAATCTCAAATTTAAAAATCAAAATTTTCTGATTTTTTGACCGTCGGACCGCCGCCCCTGTAGGCGGCAGCCGCCGTGGGCAGCCACCAACCCCGGAGGGGCTGGCAGCCCACGGCTGCCCCTTGTGCAGCCCTGCCGTGCTGCAGGCCAAGCTTGCAGTGCCAGGCTGCACGCCCAGGCTGGGCGCAGCAGTCGGCAGGCTGCAGGCAGCGCCTGCAGCCAGTGGCTGCACGCCCAGGCTGCGGCCAGCCTTGGGCAGGCTGCGCCACCCTCGGCTGCAGGCCAAGCCTGCGGCCGTGGGTGATGTTTGCCTGCAGAGGGGCTGCCGCAGCCCCATCCTACCCGAGGGCAGGGGCTGCAGCCCCACCAAGGCCCATCGCCTATCCCGAGGGGTCGTGTCTCGATTTTCGTGTCATATTCCAATTTACCTATTAGGATCTCCAAAAATTAATTTGAATCCCAATTAAATTGAAATTTTCCACACAATCAAAATTTCAACCTTTAAATCAAATTTAACTTTTGGGAAAAATAAATTACGGTCTTCAATCTTCAATCTCCTCCAAGAATAATTACATAAAAAATTCCTATACCGTTTCCGATGTACAAAATTCTATCCATAAAAATTCTAAGAGACAAAAATTAATATCCATGGGAAAATTACAGTGTTAATAAACTGCTCCCATGGTTACATAAAAAATTCCTAGATATAATTTTTCTAAATTCTAAGCAACCATAACCGGCATAAACAAGCATGCTTATAATAATTCAAAAAATTAAAATAACCACATACTTTATACATAATACATGATAACAACATAAAGGAACTCTAGAATGCCACTCTCTAAATATCAAATCCATACATAAATAAAAAGACTAAGTAATTGTCTAATTTATGTACATGGCATAGTCATGAGATGGCTCTGATACCAATTGTAGGAAAATAAACCGGTAAAAACGTATCAGAGTGGCGCAGCGGAATAATAAAAATTTTTAGATCGTTAAATATCTCATGATGCCATATACAATAAATCAACAACAATTAAAACTCATACCTCAAGGACGCCAATATGCAGGAGGAGAATGACCGGAGGCTTCAATCAACTAGCCTTCTCTACTATTCTCCAATTCCCGAATGGCTGAGTGTGTGGGCACTCTGAACCTCGATCGGTATGCTAGCACTGCTAGTCTTCTTCTGACCACCCAGATCTCTAAAGAACTTTATTGTCACGATGAGCTGTGCAACAATAAGCCTGCTCACCTGAGAGTCTGTGGTCTGAGAGAACTGGAGTGGCAGGACCTCTATTTATAGACCTGTATGAGGTGAATCTCTGAATTTGAATTGGATTAGGAAAAGATATTTTCCCTTATCCAAACCCATAAAATTCGAATTTTTCCAAGGGAGAATCTCCACTAAAAATTCGGTTTTCTTAGGATAGATCCAATCCAAATCTCAACAAGATTTTAACTAGAATTTTATCTCTCTTTTTCAACCCAAAAAATCAGAAAATTTCAAGGTGTATCTTCCCTAAAGATTTCGGCCATTATGGATAAGGGAGAATCAAAAAATTCCACTAGGATTTTCAAGCTTGAATCTTATCTCAACCTTATCCAAAAATAACCGAATTTTTCCTTGGATAAATCCAACAATTTCGGCCACTTTTAGGGAGGGAGAGAATCCTAATTCAACTGGGATTGAAACTTGAATTTTCCCTTGAATCTTATCCACAAAAACCGAATTTTCCATTGAGGATTATCCTCAAAAAATTCGCCCACTTTTGTTGGGATTTGGATTCAAAATTCAAGTAGGATTCTAACAAGATTATCCTCTCCAAATCCAACTTAAATTCGAATTTCAAACCTTGTGGATTTTCCACAACAAATTCGAATCCTACTTGGACTGTGATTCAAAATTTGAATTTCAAATTTCAAATTCAAATTTCAAATTTAAAATTCAAATTTCAAATTCGAATTTCAAATTCAAATTTCAAATTCAAATTTCAAATTTCAAATTTCAAAATTCAAATTTCAAATTCCACAAAACGGTTGTGTTTCATATTCTTGTTCTCATGGATAATTTTCTACAACTCCAATCCAATCTCAAATAAAATCATGGCAACTTTATTTGGAGTTCGAATAATTGTGTACTCTATTATCCAAAACAAAATCTGAATCCAACCGGAGAGAATCTTGTCTACCATCCTAATCCTGTGTCATCACCATCCATGCATAATAAACTAGCCAATAGCATACACAAATCAATTTGTCAAACGTTAAGGAATTATGTGGAGCTAGTAGAGGGACTGATTGGACATATATAATCGGGCTCCCGTGATTCCATATGATCATCATTCTGTACCGAACAACTCAATCATATGATCACTAATTTCAGAGTCACACCACTATAAACCTGAAACTGAACTCCCAATTATATACCGTATTACGTAAGCCTGTGACGAGCTACCATCCAATGACCTTGTCATATATGCAAAACCCTCATATGATATCCATGATCAACCTAGGTCAAAGTCCGTTTAATCCTACTGATCAGGCTATCTTAAAGTTCCATTATACTACCGAATCAAGAAAATGATTGTTCATTATATGTGAATAAGAAGTCATCCGCCCAGCAGACGACCCAAGGCCTTGTCCATTTTCACATTCAGTATAATGCCTTTAAGATGATACCCTTAACTCCTCAGAGTTATGATTCCGATATCTGCAAACAAACCCTTCATCGTATACAAGTCATGCACCCAACAAACCGGTCTATAAGCTTACTACCTCTGAGACGCTTTAGCCATTGGAACATCAAAGTACACAAGTCATATACATGAAGTAGTTCATTTACTCAGGATTAAAGTTATTGCACAATGAACGTCAAAAGCAGATTGATCCACTCATAGCGGACTACGTAGATCAACCACGCTTTAGTCCCGGTCTAATATGTCACCACCAAGTAACATATCTATGTCTCTACTTGGGAGTCCAGCTCCAGACAGTTAAGACAAACCGTCCCCTCCAAGGCTTTAGACAACATAATAGTCTTTATCATGAGTTAGATGCTCGGTCTAACCCCATAGACTACAGACCATAGTTTAGACTGCTAACTTTAGAACATTGTCTTCTTGCATACAAAAGTCCATTGCATGCAACGTTCTAACAGTTTTAACACAAGCAGTCAGTGAGCCATATTTGCTTACATTTACTTTAACGTGTAAATAAGACGAGGACAAATAGCAATGTAATGAATAACCTCTATGTATATAATTTTATTATCCAGTTCAAAATGAATACATCAAAATGTCTCTAATATTTAGGGCATTTCCTAACAGACAGATCGTCCCCTCCAAGGCTTTAAACAACATAATAGTCTTAACATGAGTTAGATGCTCGGTCTAACCCCATAGACTACAGACCATAGTTTAGACTGCTAACTTTAGAAAATTGTCTTCTCGCATACAAAAGTCCATTGCATGCAACGTTCTAACAGTTTTAACACAAGCAGTCAGTGAGCCATATTTGCTTACATTTACTTTAACATGTAAATAAGACGAGGACAGATAGCAATGTAATGAATAACCTCTATGTATAATTTTATTATCCAGTTCAAAATGAATACATCAAAATGTCTCTAATACTTAGGGCATTTCCTAACACGTTCCAGTTCTATTCGCTAAAAAGAAGAATTGAACTCTCTGGATGTGTATAGATTACAGAGAATTGAATAAGGTTACCATCAAGAATAGGTATCGATTACCTAGAATTGATGACCCATTCGACTAGTTAAAAGGAGTAGCGGTATTCTCGAAGATTGACTTATGCTCGGGATACCATCAATTGAGAATCCAGGAGAGCGACATTCCCAAGACGGCATTCAGAACCCGATACGGTCACTATGAATTTCTAGTGATGCCATTTAGATTGACTAATGCTCTAGCCGCATTTATGGATTTAATGAACAGAGTTTTTAAAGAATTTCTTGATAAGTTTGTCATCGTATTTATCAATGACATACTTATATATTCAAAGACTCATGAAGATCATGAGGAGCATCTGAGAATTATTCTTCAAACCGTGAGAAGGAATCAGTTGTACGTGAAATTCTCCAAGTGTGAATTTTGGTTAGATAAAGGGCATTTTCCTGGACATGTGGTGACGAAGGAGGAATTGATGTAGATCCAGCCAAGGTGGAAGCAATTAATGAGTGGCTTATTCCTAAGAGTGTGACTGAGATACGCAGCTTCTTAGGACTAGCCAGCTACTACAGAAGATTTGTAGAATGGTTTGCACGATTAGCTGTACCCCTAACTACTCTCACTCATAAAGAAAAGAAATATGAGTATATGTAAGAGTGTGAAAGGAGTTTTGAGGAATTGAAGAGATGATTGACAAGTGCACCCATTCTTACATTACCCACTGAAGGAGAAAAATTCACAATCTACAGTGATACTTCAAGAATAGGCTTGGGATCTATACTAATGCAGAATGACAAGGTGATTGCTTATGCATCGTGTCAGTTAAAGGAGCATGAGAGAAACTATCCCACACACGACCTAGAACTTGCTGCAGTAGTGTTCATACTCAAAATCTGGTGACACTATTTATATAGAGCTCAGTGCCAAATATTCACTGATCACCAAAGTTTGAAATACTTCTTCATGCAGAAGGAGTTAAACATGTGACAAAGACGATGGTTAAAGTTGGTAAAGGACTATGATTATGAAATCTTTTACCATCCTGGAAAGGTAAACCGAGTAGCTGATGCTTTAAGTAGGAAATCTACTACTCCACAATGGTTACCAATAGAGGAGCTACCAAAAGCATTGTAGCAAGAAATTAACACCCTTAGATTGGAGCTAATAGTTGGGAAGTTATCAGCACTACAGTTAGAATCCTCTCTATTTGAAGATATTAGAGAAGCCCAGAAGCAGGATCCAAGTATAGTAAAGCTCCGAGAAGAGGCTTTCGATGGCAAGAAATCAGATGTAAGCATTTCCAGTGAAGGAATGCTTTTATACCAGGGGAGAATGTATGTCCCGGCAAATGAAGGACTTAGAAGACGAATCATGGCAGAAGCTAATGAAACGCCATATTTCGTTCATCCTAGAGCCAGCAAAATGTATTAGGATCTCAAGATACAGTTATGGTGGAAAAGGATGAAATATGATATTGCGAAATTCGTGAGTAGATGCTTGACTTGTCAAAAAGTCAAGGCCGAGTATAGACATCCCGAAGGAAAATTGGAACCTCTAGAAATACCGGAGTGGAAATGGAAGCACATTACCATGGATTTTGTGGTAGGACTCCCTAAGAGCCGAGAAAGGTACGATGTTATCTCGGTAATTGTTGATAGATTGGCCGAGACAGCACAAGTCATAGCCATGAAGACAACCTTCACATTGGAAAAATTGGCACATCTGTATGTGACCAATATTCTTCGGTTACATGGAGTCCTAAAGTCTATTGTCTTTGATCGTGATGCACAGTTCACTTCAACGTTTTGGAAGTGCATACAAGAAGCTATGAGGATAGAGTTATGCTTTACCATAGCTTTTCATCCCCAGACGGATGGACAGTCAGAGCGAACCATTCAGACATTGGAACACAAGCTTAGAGCCTGCATCATAGATTTTCTTGGGAGTTGGAATGAGAAACTACCATTGATAGAATTCTCATATAGTAACAGTCACCAAGCTTCCATAAGAATGGCACCGTATGAGGCCCTATATGGACGAAAGTGTAGATCGCCTATTCACTGGTACGACTTATAGGAAATGTAGCTACACAAGACTAATTTTATACAAGAAACTTCAGACGCAGTTGCAAAGATTTAGAGATGGATGAAGATCGCTCAAAGCTAACAGAAAAGTTATGTAGACAAACAATGAAGATCCCTAGAGTTCAACAAAGGAGACTTCGTATTCCTCAAGGTATCGCCAATGAAGTACGTGATGCGTTTCAGTAAAAAGGGAAAACTGAGTCCAAGATATATTGGACCATTTGAAATAATCGAACGCATTGGGAAGGTAGCCTACAAGTTGGCCTTACCCCCGGATCCGTTAGCAGTACACATTGTCTTCCATGTATCGATGTTGAGAAAGTACGTGCCTGATCCATCGCATGTATTGAAGTATGAATCGATACAAGTCCTAGAAGATTTGACGTATGAAGAACAACCAGTACAAATTTTAGCTTGTGAGGAAAAGGTGTTAAGAAATAAGATCATCCTACTAGTCAATGTCTTATGGAGAAATCACAATGCTGAAGAGGCTAGTTGGGAACGTGAAGACGAGATGAAAACTTCATACCCCCACTTATTCTGATTTTTGAGGATAAAAATTTCATAAGGAGGGGTGAATATGACAATTGAGAAATTTTACTGCTCTCGAAAACCATGTATCATGCATGCATATAATGATTTTTATGTGTATAATTGTAAAAAGTATGATTTAATACTATTTAGAATGCAACGAATGTTTTGATTATGCTAATGAGAGTGCGTTCAGAAATGGAAAATTTTACCGAACCGAAATCAGACAAATTATGCCTTTTCGGATTCAAAAACCCGAGAAATATACTATATGGCACTAAAAGATGAAATACTTATGGCATGGATTTTTAGTCAAACTAGAGTCAATTAACGAAAACCGATCGCACGGACAGCCCCGAAACTCGTCTATGTGATTTCGGTGCAAAATCGTTCGGTTTGACTTTTGATCAAAAAGTTTGACCAAGATAATTATGTGAAGTCAAAGATTGGGTGAGAAACATTGAGTGGATGTAAGATTACATCAAATCCTAGGGTTAGGTTTTAAAGACACTTCGATCCAATGGTTAGGATGCAAAGTCAACACAAAAAGTCAAAGAAAGCTTAGCAAAATTTCAAGAAAATTCTAGGGCACATTAGGTGGTGGATTTTGGCTGGAAAATTAGAAAAAAAATCTGTCAAATTTTGATTCATTGCAAAACAGCCCTTAAAGGTTTCAAAAATTACACAAAAAGCTTGCAAAAATGCCCTTAAAACATTGCAAGAAAGTCCCTCAAAATTCAGCCATAAAAACCCACGGTTTTGGCCATGAAAAATAGAAAATTTTCAGCCAAAACTTTGCTTCTTTTCTACCCCAAACAACCGTGAGCTTCTCTCCACCAAAATAGGAAAATTTCTTCAAGTTTTCTTCAAGAAAACTATGTAAAATCCATTCCTAGCATCAAGGAATCAACAAAGCAAGGTAAACCCTCCTTTTTCCAAGTTTTCTTCTCATTTTCTTTGTTGAAAAACCATGGGATATGGGGCTATTTTGGGATGAAAATTTTCAGTTTTTATTCGTTGGTTTTTGGTTTTGGAAACCATGTGGAAAAGTGATTAAGGAAAGGGATGAAATAGAGTTGAAAAACATCAACTCTTAGACTTGTTTTCTTAAGAAAATCAGTGGTTCATAATGCATGGAGGGTGAAAATGCTTGCATCAAATTTGTTGTGCTTGTGTGTTAATATGTTTTTGAGACAAAGAAAAGCTTGGAAATGAAGTTTGGTTAGTTTTGGAAACAAGAATAAAAAGTTTGGTTGTAATTGTTAATGTAAAGCCATGTATGTGTGTATGTGTGTTGGGGGATGAAACTTTTGTTTTGAGTTTTGATTTCTAGTGGTTTGACAATGAAGTTTGATGTGTGGAGTTGATGAGAAAAGGAAGAGAACATGAAAACAAAGTTTTGTGCTTGATTTGCTAAGGGAAATCCGTGGCATTCCAAGGACAAAATGCATGAAAATTTGATGAGTTAGGTTAGGTTTTGTGTTGTAATGTATATGTGTTGATGTGGAAAATAAATAAGGAAAAATGAAGTTTTGAAACAAAAATTTTGTTTACGATTTTCTTAAGAAAAACCGTGTATAGGTTAAGGGGTAAAAAGGCTAAATTGGCATGATATGTTATGGAATGAAACAACGTGTAAGTTGTGAATCAAACCGGGCTTAAAAATGTGAAAGAACAGGTTGAAATCCCGTTAGAAACGAGTAGGTTTTAATGGAAAATTTTACGTAAAAAGTTTGTAACTTTTACATAAAATTAGGTTTGTGGTATAGTACGTGGCAGGATAAAATAGGGTAGCTGGTTTCGAGGAGTTTCCTAAACACCGGGAACCTAAAAATTAAGCAGAAATGCTGCCGAAATTTTTAGGACGCCCGAAGGGTATTTTAGGAAACGAAGGGTAAAATAAGGGTCGGGATTTAGAAACCTGAGCCCCTCGAGGACCTAGGCTCAAGAAAAGGCAATGGACGATTTTAGAAGTAGTGAAATGTCCATTTGAGGTCCCGAATGGTTAGAAAATCGAGAAATGAACCCGAGGGTTGGAATAGTATCATTCGAGGGTCGGGTGAATAGTAACCTGAGCATTTCGGTAAGAAATGTCATAAAAGTTTGGTAAGGCCTAAGAAAGATTATTTTATGATTTTTAAGGCTAGAAAACCCAGTTAAAACGTTAAAATGAAAATTTTACAGTCTAAGGTCCCATCTGGGGCAAAATGATCATTTTGACCAAAATTTTCTAAAATGCTAAAATAGACCGTAAAAGCCTCAGAATGATTTAATTAAATTTTTAAAGGCCAAAATAGAGCTGTACGTCAAAAAAAGAGGAAAAATCCCACTAATGGACGAAATGGTCATTTTGTCAAAAGGTGAGGAAAAGTGATATTAAAACCCGGAATAGTATCCTAGGCCATGTAATGAGTACAGAATTAAAAATAAACCCCTAAATGAATAATTAGTGATCTAGAATCAGAAATTTTATATTTTCACAATATTTTAAATATAAAATAAATAGTAAAAATAACCATGCTTTATTTCGGTTATAGGGATTCAACCAAAAGGTGAAAAAGGGACGCTGGTTGACCTTGGCAAGGAAACGCTAGCTAAATATCTGTAAGTTCAGACATTTATTTGTCTGCAACATGAATTTACTTAATATGTTTATATGTTATGTATGAAATGTAAATATGTATCAAAGTACTATATACATACTAACGTGGAAAATAAAATAACCATAACTAAAGAACGTAATGTAAAAGTGTTCCAGATCCAGGGGGCAGCGATAATGCCACCGGTTAGGAACTACATAAAAGTTGGTAATGAAACCAATATTAGTGTACCGGCCTTCTATACAGGTGGAGGTTTCTCATGTTATATTATATTATATAAAGTTCATGTAGACTATAGAGGATTGGCCAGTGGGTCGCTCCCCAGAGTCCCTCTCAGTCATGCGCGCACTACAGTACGACCAATCATGTAGCCCAAAACCAGAACTTAATGCAAGATAAGACTTAAGACTTAAGATTTACCATAATTGAGCATAATATGTACTAACTTTATATGTAGCATCCTAGGTTAAAGTCAACGTGAATAGTACCGATCAAAGTCAATGTGAATAGTATCGATCAAAGTCAACTTTACTATTCATGATCAAAGTATTCATGTGAATAGTCTTTCTATCATTTTAAGTTTTATGTTCCGGTATTTATGTTTGAACTTACTGAGCCGGTCGCTCACAAGTTTATTCATGTTACAAGTAAGAAGCCTGTACACCAGTAGATAGTGGATGGATGAGGAGCGGGATCTGCATCTGTCGTAAGGGCTGGGCGAGGGAAATGGTCCTGCTAATGTTTTCCGCTGAGCAACTTTGAGACATGTTTTGAAATATTGTATCATGATGTAAATTATGTACGACAAAGTATGACATGTATTTCAGTATATATTTTATGATATTTTACGACTTTACAGTTTCACAATCGATTTAAAAAAAATCCCCAATTTTTATGAAAAAAATTTAAGTTTAAAATACGAATGGTAAATAATAAAAACAAGTTACAAGTATGTTGCTGGCGACTCATTGAGGTGACAGTCTATCATAATGGACTCCAAAGCTCTGCTATGCTAGTACTGTTAGCCTCCATGAAGGGCGGGCTGCGACAGTCCTGATTCAAGGCGACAAGGTGATTACCAATGCCTCGCGTCAATTAAAGGATCACGAGAGAAATTATCCCACACATGATTTAGAACTTGTCATAGTAGTGTTCGCACTTAAGATTTGATGACACTATTTATATGGAGCTCAGTGTCAGATCTATACTGACCATCAGAGCCTAAAATCCTTCTTCACACAGAAGGAGTTAAATATGTGGTAGAGGAGTGTTAGGAAATGCCCTAAGCATTAGAGACATTTTGATGTATTTATTTTGAACTGGATAATAAAATTATATATATATAGAGGTTATTCATCACATTGCTATCTGTCCTCATTTTATTTACATGTTAAAGTAAATGTAAGCAAATATGGCTCACTGACTGCTTGTGTTAAAACTGTTAGAACGTTGCATTCAATGGACTTTTGTATGCGAGAAGACAATGTTCTAAAGTTAGTGGTCTAAACTATGGTCAGTAGTCTATGGGGTTAGACCGAGCATCTAACTCATGTTAAGACTATTATGTTGTCTAAAGCCTTTGAGGGGACGGTTTGTCTTGACTGTCTGGAGCTAGACTCCCAAGTAGAGACATAGATCTGTTGCTTAGAGGTGATATATTAGACCGGGACTAAAGCGTGATTGATCTACGTAGTCCGCTATGAGTGGATCAATCTGTTTTTGACGTTCATTATGCAATAACCTTAATCCTGAGTAAATGAACTACTTCATGTATATGACTTGTGTACTTTGATGTTCCAATGGCTAAAGCGTCTCAGAGGTAGTAAGCTTATAGACCGGTTCGTTGGGCGCATGACTTGTATACGATGAAGGGTTTGTTTGCAGACATTGGAATCATAGCTCTAAGGAGTTAAAGGTATCCTCTTAAAGGCATTATACTGAATGTGAAAATGGACAAGGCCTTAGGTCGTCTGCTGGGCAGATGACTTCTTATTCACACATGGTGAATAATCATTTTCTTAATTCGGTAGTATAATGGAACTTTAAGATAGCCTGATCAGTCGGATTAAACAGACTTTGACGTAAGGCTGATCATGGATATCATATGAGGGTTTTGCATATATGACAAGGTCATTGGATAGTAGCTCGTCACAGGCTTACGTAATACGGTATATAATTGGGAGTTCAGTTTCAGGTTTATAGTGGTGTGACTCTGAAATTAGTGATCATATGATTGAGTTGTTCGGTACAGAATAATGATCATATGGAATCACGGGGGCCCGATTCTATATGTCCAATCAGTCCCTCTACTAGCTCCACATAATTCCTTAATGTTTGGCAAATTGATTTGTGTATGCTATTGGCTAGTTTATTATGCATGGATGGTGATGACACAGGATTAGGATGGTAGACAAGATTCTCTCCGGTTGGATTCAGATTTTGTTTTGGATAATAGAGTACACAATTATTCGAACTCCAAATAAAGTTGCCATGATTTTATTTGAGATTGGATTGGAGTTGTAGAAAATTATCCGTGAGAACAAGAATTTGAAACACAATCGTTTTGTGGATTTTGAAATTTGAATTTTGAAATTTGAAATTTGAAATTTGAATTTCGAATTTGAAATTTGAATTTGAAATTTGAATTTGAAATTCGAATTTGAAATTTGAATTTGAAATTTAAATTTGAAATTTGAAATTTGAATTTGAAATTCGAATTTGAAATTTGAAATCCAAATTTTGAATCACAGTCCAAGTGGGATTCGAATTTGTTGTGGAAAATCCACAAGGTTTGAAATTCGAATTTGAGTTGGATTTGGAGAGGATAATCTTGTTAGAATCCTACTTGAATTTTGAATCTAAATCCTAACAAAAGTGGACGAAATTTTTGAGGATAATCCTCAATGGAATTTCGGTTATTTTGGATAAGGTTGAGATAAGATTCAAGCTTGAAAATCCTAGTGGAATTTTGATTCTCCCTTATCCTAAATGTGGCCGAATTTTTGGAGGAAAATCTCCTAGGAAATTTCAGATTTTTTTGTTGAAAAAGGGAGATAAAATTGTAGTTAAAATCTTGTTTAGATTTGGATTGGTTTTATCCTTAAAAAACTGAATTTTATTGTTGGGATTTTCCCATGGAAAAATTCAGATTTTATGGTTATGGATAAGGGAGAATATCTTTTCCTAGTCCAATTCAAATTCAGAGAATCACCTCATGCAGGTCTATAAATAGAGGTCCTGCCACTCCAGTTCTCTCAGACCACAGACTCTTAGGTGAGCAGGCTTATTGTTGCACAGCTCATCGTGACGATAAAGTTCTTTAGAGATCTGGGTGGTCGGAAGAAGACTAGTAGTGCTAGCATACCGATCGAGGTTTAGAGTGCCCACACACTCAGCCATTCGGGAATTAGAGAATAGTAGAGAAGGCTAGTTGGTTGAAGCCTCCAGTCATTCTCCTCCTACAGATTGGCGTCCTTGAGGTATGAGTTTTAATTGTTGTTGATTTATTGTATATGGCATCATGAGATATTTAACGATCTAAAAATTTTTATTGTTTCGCTGCGCCACTCTGATACGTTTTTACCGATTTGTTTTCTTACAATTGGTATCAGAGCCATCTCATGACCATGCCACATACATGAATTAGACAATTACTTAGTCTTTTTATTTATGTATGGATTTGATATTTAGAGAGTGGCATTCTAGGGTTCATTTATGTTGTTATCATGAATTATGTATAAAGTATGTGGTTATTTTATTTTTTTGAATTATTTTAAGCATGCTTGTTTATACCGATTATGGTTCCTTAGAATTTAGAAAAATTGTATCTAGGAATTTTTATGTAACCATGGGAGCAGTTTATTAACACTGTAATTTTCCCATGGGGTTTAATTTTTGTCTCTTAGAATTTTTATGGTTAGAATTTTTTGTACACCGGAAACGGTTTAGGAAATTTTATGTAATTATTCTTGGAGGAGATTGAAGATTGAAGACAGTAATTTATTTTTTCCTTTCGGCTAAATTTGATTTAAAGGTTGAAATTTTGATTGTGTGGAAAATTTCAATTTAATTGGGATTCAAATTAATTTTTAGAGATCCTAATAGGTAAATTGGAATATGACACGAAAATCGAGACACGACCCCTCAGGATAGGCCGACAGGCCTTGGTGGGGCTGTAGCCCCTGCCCTCGGGCAAGATAGGGCTGCGGCAGCCCCTGTGCAGGCCAACACCACCCACGGCCGCAGGCTTGGCCTGCAGCCAAGGGTGGCCGTGGCCTGCCCAAGGCTGGCCGCGGCCTGCCCAAGGCTGGCCGCAGCCTGGGCGTGCAGCCTCTGGCTGCAGGCGCTGCCTATAGCCTGCCGGCTGCTACGCCTAGCCTGGGCGTGCAGCCTGGTGCTGCAGGCTTGGCCTACAGCCCGGCAAGGCTGCACATAGGGGGCAGCCGCGGGCTGCCAGCCCCTTTAGGGCTGGTGGTTGTCCACGGCGGCTGCCGCCTTCAGAGGCGGCGGTACGACAGTCTAAAAATCGAAAAATTTTGATTTTTAAATTAGAAATTTAATTTTAAATCATGTTTAAAAATATGTAATTGAAAATTTGAAATTTTTGAAATTACATATTATTACACATGATGTTCAAAATTGTTTAAAAATTTGAATTGGAAATTTAAATTTGAAATTCGAATTTGGAATTTGAATTTGAAATTTAAATTTTTGGAGATTTAAATTTTAAATAATTCTTGGGATGAGAAATAAATTGAGAGGCTACATAAAGATGGATACAAGAAGACGTAACAGAATTCAAGACCCAAAGAATGCTTTGGATGGAATTTTGTAATCTTTATTTTCTTTGTTCTGGATGGAACCATAGCTTGGTTATTCTGTCAATTATTTTTTCTGTGATATGTCATGGATGTATAAATATGTATTGATGGATGTTTTATATGCATATTTGATAACATGTCATATCGGATAGGTGAGTGCTGCTCATACTATATTGATCATACATAATTTGTCAAAACTTGCATGTTTTTCAAAATATTGAGTGGGAGAGGGTTTCAAACAAAACCCACGGCCTCTATTGTTGATCCATATGTGAAAGCATGGTAACGCTTCGCGTCAGTTTTGCCCTGACCACACCCCTCGGTAGGTGTTTATCGCCGCCGGTATACTAGATTGGATCTCCTATGTGGAAAACGTGTTCGGGTACGATCCTATTCATGACCACCCCTCGGTGGCTTGGTAGGACGTGGATCAGGCTACGTAAACAATGGTTATGCACTCGAGACTCGTTTAGTTATTAACCTTCTGTAGAAGCTCTGTTAACTAAACTGGTGGCCAAATAAGTGGTTATTAATATATGTCTTAACCTTGGAGGATTTAAGGCAACATATATTAATTGGACGGGGTCCATGTTCCGGCTATTTGTTTTCATGACCACCCCTCGGTGGCTTGGGGCAATAGGTGCTGAGAATTACCGTTGTAATGCTACATGTTTTTCAAGTTTCATGTAGGAACATACTTGTATGTTTTATTTGCTAAATTATCTGTATATTTGCTTGGGCTTTGTAATGATGTCTAGTATAATTTTATTTCAGTTCAAAATGTCACCGACACCCCTCATTTCAATACTTACTGAGAATAAACTGAATGGCGACAATTATAAGGATTGGAAAAGAAATCTGTTAATAGTTCTCAGCTGCGAGAGACACAAGTTCGTACTGGACGAACCATGCCCACCAGGGCCAAAACCTGACACACCGATTAAGGAGGTCCCAGTTGCCTATACTCGTTGGAGAGAATCCAATGATGTAGCTCGATGCTACATACTTGCTAGCATGACGAGTGCTTTACAAAAGCAGCATGAGACTTATCAAATTACTGGGGAGATCATGGAAAATCTGGAGGACATGTTCGGAGGCCAAGAAAAATTGGCTCGACAGTCCACTATCACCAGTATTATGAACTCTAAGCAGAAGGTGGGTACTCCGGTGAAGGACCATATGATCACTCTAATGGGATTCTTCGCTGAGGCTGTCGAAAACGGTGCTGAGTTAGACTACAACACCCAGATCGAGATGGTGTTCAAAACTTTGTCTAAAGATTTTGTGGGGTTTAAGGCCGCATACAATCTGGCGATAAGGGAGTTAGGACTAACCGAGCTCATGAAGCAACTCCAAGCTTATGAGCGGAAGATCAGGGATGGGGATGCTGTCAAACCCAAAGGTAAGGCCAATTTGACGGAATCTTCCAAACCTTCACGGAAGAGGAAGAGGCCAAATCAGAAGCAAGTGGCTTCCAGTTCTTCTAATCCTCCTGTCTCGGATGGGAAGAAGAAGAAGAATAATAAGAAGCCCAGGGACCCTGAAAAGTCCAAGTGCTTCCGCTGTGGGAAGGTAGGCCACTTCAAGAAGGCTTGCCGGGAATTCCTAGCCGCCAAGGGCAAGGAAGGTAAGGAACTTCATTACTTGGAAGCGTGTTTGGTGTGTAGGAAAATAAACCGGTAAAAACGTATCAGAGTGGCGCAGCGGAACAATAAAAATTTTTAGATCGTTAAATATCTCATGATGCCATATACAATAAATCAACAACAATTAAAAACTCATACCTCAAGGACGCCAATATGCAGGAGGAGAATGACCGAAGGCTTCAACCAACTAGCCTTCTCTACTATTCTCCAATTCCCGAATGGCTGAGTGTGTGGGCACTCTGAACCTCGATCGGTATGCTAGCACTGCTCATCTTCTTCCGACCACCCAGATCTCTAAAGAACTTTATTGTCACGATGAGCTGTGCAACAATAAGCCTGCTCACCTGAGAGTCTGTGGTCTAAGAGAACTGGAGTGGCAGGACCTCTATTTATAGACCTGCATGAGGTGAATCTCTGAATTTGAATTGGATTAGGAAAAGATATTTTCCCTTATCCAAAACCAAAAAATCCGAATTTTCCAAGGGAGAATCTCCACAATTAAATTCGGTTTTCTAGGATAAATCCAATCCAAATCTAAACAAGATTTTAACTAGAATTTTATCTCCCTTTTTCAACCAAAAAATCCGAAATCTTTAGGAGAAAATCTTCTCCAAATTTTCGGCCACTTTTAGGATAAGGAAGAATCAAAATTCCACTAGGATTTTTCAAGCTAAATCTCATCTCAACCTTATCCAAAAATAACCGAATTTCCTAGGATTAAGGCTCCAAAATTTCGGCCACTTTTAGGGAGTAGAGAGAATCCAAATTCAACTAGGATTGAAGCTTGAATTTACCCTTGAATCTCA
The DNA here is from genome assembly GCA_035233585.1 of Antiaris toxicaria. Classification (NCBI taxonomy): domain Eukaryota; kingdom Viridiplantae; phylum Streptophyta; class Magnoliopsida; order Rosales; family Moraceae; genus Antiaris; species Antiaris toxicaria. The sequence continues at coordinate 53,105,694 of CP141153.1, forward strand.
TCCACAAAATCCGAAATTTTCATGAGGATTATCCTCAAAAATTTCGTCCCTTATTTGTTGGGATTTGGATTCAAAATTCAAGTAGGATTCTAACAAGATTATTCTCTCCAAATCCAACTCAAATTCGAATTTCAAACCTTGTGGATTTTCCACAACAAATTCGAATCCTACTTGGACTGTGATTTTAAATTTGAATTTCAAATTTCAAATTCAAATTTCAAATTCAAATTTCAAATTTCAAATTTCAAATTTCAAATTTAAATTTCAAATTCAAATTTCAAATTCGAATTTCAAATTCAAATTTCAAATTCAAATTTCAAATTCAAAATTCAAAATTCAAATTTCAAAATTCAAATTTCAAATTCCACAAAACGGTTTTATTTCATATTCTTGTTCTCATGGATAATTTTCTACAACTCCAATCCAATCTCAAATAAAATCATGGCAACTTTATTTGGAGTTCGAATAATTATGTACTCTATTATCCAAAACAAAATCTGAATCCAACCGGAGAGAATCTTGTCTACCATCCTAATCCTGTGTCATCACCATCCATGCATAATAAACTAGCCAATAGCATACACAAATCAATTTGCCAAACGTTAAGGAATTATGTGGAGCTAGTAGAGGGACTGATTGGACATACATAATCGGGCTCCTGTGATTCTATATGATCATCATTCTGTACCGAACAACTCAATCATATGATCACTAATTTCAGAGTCACACCACTATAAACCTGAAACTGAACTCCCAATTATATACCATATTACGTAAGCCTGTGACGAGCTACCATCCAATGACCTTGTCATATATGCAAAACCCTCATATGATATCCATGATCAGCCTTAGGTCAAAGTCCGTTTAATCCTACTGATCAGGCTATCTTAAAGTTCCATTATACTACCGAATCAAGAAAATGATTATTCACCATATGTGAATAAGAAGTCATCCGCCCAGCAGACGACCCAAGGCCTTGTCCATTTTCACATTTAGTATAATGCCTTTAAGAGGATACCTTTAACTCCTCAGAGCTATGATTCCGATATCTGCAAACAAACCCTTCATCGTATACAAGTCATGCACCCAACGAACCGGTCTATAAGCTTACTACCTCTGAGACGCTTTAGCCATTGGAACATCAAAGTACACAAGTCATATACATGAAGTAGTTCATTTACTCAGGATTAAGGTTATTGCACAATGAACGTCAAAAGCAGATTGATCCACTCATAGCGGACTACGTAGATCAATCATGCTTTAGTCCCGGTCTAATATGTCACCACCAAGCAACATATCCATGTCTCTACTTGGGAGTCCAGCTCCAGACAGTCAAGACAGACCGTTCCCTCCAAGGCTTTAGACAACATAATAGTCTTAACATGAGTTAGATGCTCGGTCTAACCCCATAGACTACAGACCATAGTTTAGACTGCTAACTTTAGAACATTGTCTTCTCGCATACAAAAATCCATTGCATGCAACGTTCTAACAGTTTTAACACAAGCAGTCAGTGAGCCATATTTGCTTACATTTACTTTAACATGTAAATAAGACGAGGACAGATAGCAATGTAATAAATAACCTCTAAGTATAATTTTATTACCCAGTTCAAAATGAATACATCAAAATGTCTCTAATACTTAGGGCATTTCCTAACATGGTGGAAGAATCGAAAGACACTTGGGTCATTGATTCGGGCGCCACTAATCATGTTTGTGTTTCTATGCAGGGGCTCGTGAAAACAAGAAGTCTACATGATAGGAACCTCTCGTTGCGAACTGGGGACGGTAGCTTTGTGGTGGCTGAGGCAGTGGGAGATGTTTACCTTTATTTTGATCAATTTAGGTTTATTTAATTAAAAGACTGTTTTTATGTTCCTAATTTTATGACGAACCTTATATCGGTAGCTTGTTTAATAAAGGATTCTTATTCAGTTTCTTTTAGTAAAAGAGTTGATATTCGTAGAAATAAGTCGTTTATCTATTCTGGATGGATGGATGGAAACCTATATTTGATCAAACCAAAGATGTACTCACTGCTTGACACTGAATTAATTGATAACTCTAAAAGGTTGAAAGTTTCTCACTCTAACAAGGCGTATCTTTGGCATTTAAGACTTGGTCATATTAATTAGGATAGGATTCAAAGATTGGTGAAAGACGGTCCTCTGGAATCTCTGGAGGAGGTACGACTTCCCCAATGTGAGTCTTGTCTAGAGGGTAAAATGACTAAGAGGTCTTTTGGAGCTAAGGGTACAAGGGCTCAGGAGCTCTTAGAAATTGTGCACACTGACGTATGTGGCCCCATGAATGTCACAGCACGAGGAGGGTTCGAGTATTATGTCTCTTTTATAGATGATTACTCGAGGTATGGATATGTGTATCTGATGCACCACAAGAGCGAAACCTTTGACAAGTTCAAAGAGTATCGTGCGGAAGTGGAAAAGCAATTAGATAAATCCATAAAGACACTTTGATCTGATCGAGGTGGCGAATACCTCTCCGATGATTTTCTAGGACATCTTGTAGAGAACGGGATATTATCCCAATTGACTGCACCTGGTACTCCATAACAGAATGGTGTAGTCGAAAGGAGAAACAGGACCTTATTGAATATGGTACGGTCCATGATGAGTTATTCAACGTTGCCATTATCATTTTGGGGATATGCTTTACAAACGACATGTTATATTCTGAACCAGGTTCCAAGCAAATCAATTCCCAGGACTCCGTATGAATTGTGGCGTGGCAGGAAGCCCTCCCTTGGACATATGAGAATATGGGGCTGCCCGGCACATGTACTGGATGGGGATGCGAAAAAGTTGGAACCAAGATCAGAATTATGCATGTTTGTAGGGTATCCAAAAGGAACTAAAGGAGGTCTATTCTATAACCCGAAGGAACAAAAAGTCATTGTCTCAACCCATGCGACATTCTTGGAGGAAAGTCACATGAATGACTTTAAGCCTCGAAGCAAAGTGGTGCTAGTGAAGTTATCAGGTGAAAGAACTGCTCCATAGATTTCGGTCTTAGACGCAATTCTGAGTTCCAGTGAAAGACCTGTAGACGATCAACAGTTTAGGGTGCCTCGTCGTAGTGGGAGGGTTTCTAAGAAACCTAATTTCTTCATGTATGATGTTGAGGTATACCAGGCCGAGGCTCATGAGCATGAGGATGATCCGGTCACTTATGATGAAGCTGTAAATCATGTTGATTCTAAATCTTAGAAACAGGCTATGAACAATGAGATGGATTCTATGAAATCCAACTCTGTTTGGGAACTTGTAGATTTGCCGGATGGGATAAAACCCATTGGATGCAAATGGGTCTACAAAAGAAAGAAGGATGCGGAAGGGAGAGTGGAAACTTTCAAAGCTAGACTAGTTGCAAAGGGGTACACGCAAAAGGCTGGAATCGATTACGATGAAATCTTTTCGCCTGTTGCTATGCTGAAGTCTATCCGTATTCTTCTGTCCATTGCTGTGGCTCTCGATTACGATCTGGCAAATGGATGTCAAGACGGCATTCTTGAATGGCCATCTTGAAGAGTGTATCTATACGATACAGCCCGAAGGGTTCGTAGTGAAAGGCCAAGAAAGGAAAGTCTGCAAGTTGCTTAGATCCATTTATGGATTAAAGCAAGCATCCCGCTCATGGAACCAGAGGTTTGATCAAGCAATTAAGACTTTTGGTTTTAAGCAGAACGTTGATGAACCTTGTGTTTATAAACGTATTAAGGATGAAAAAGTGGTCTTTCTGATACTCTATGTCGATGATATACTACTCATTGGGAATGATGTGGGGAACGTATCATTGGTCAAGCTTTGGTTACACCAACAGTTTGACATGAAGGACTTGGGAGAAGCTAATTATGTTCTAGGCATTTGTCTCTTCAGAGATCGAAAGAACAAAATGATAGCGTTATCCCAAGCTTCATACATAGATAAAATAATTGACAAATATGCAATGCTAGAGGCAAAGAGAGGCTCACAACCTTCTATTGCCGGTCTAACTCTTTCATTGGATGACTGTCCCAAGACATCAGAAGAAAGAGAGCGTATGAGTAAGGTCCCTTACGCATCCGCTGTGGGTAGCCTTATGTACACTATGCTTTGCACTCGCCCGGACATATGTTTTGCAGTAGGTATGGTGAGTCGATATCAAGCAAATCCTGGAACCAAGCACTGGCAAGCAGTAAAGCATATACTCAAGTATCTTAAGAGAATGAGGGATTATATGCTGGTATACTCTGGAGGAGACCTAACACCCGTAGGATACACGGACTCAGACTTCCAGACTTGTAAGGATTTGAGGAAGTCGACATTAGAGGGCATATGGACACAGGATAAGTAGATGTATGTAAGACCGCGTCCGAGGACAACATTGCCAATCCCTCTACTAGGACTTTGGTGGCTAGAAGCTTTGAGAGGCACGTAGAGGCGATGGGGATGCGTAACATGGCACATCTGCTGGCTTAGGGCAAGTGGGAGATTGTTAGGAAATGCCCTAAGCATTAGAGACATTTTGATGTATTTATTTTGAACTGGATAATAAAATTATATATATATAGAGGTTATTCATTACATTGCTATCTGTCCTTATTTTATTTACATGTTAAAGTAAATGTAAGCAAATATGGCTCACTGACTGCTTGTGTTAAACTGTTAGAACGTTGCATTCAATGGACTTTTGTATACGAGAAGACAATGTTCTAAAATTAGCGGTCTAAACTATGGTCTGTAGTCTATGGGGTTAGACCAAGCATCTAACTCATGTTAAGACTATTATGTTGTCTGAAGCCTTGGAGGGGACGGTTTGTCTTGACTGTCTGGAGCTGGACTCCCAAGTAGAGACATAGATATGTTGCTTGGAGGTAACATATTAGACCAGGACTAAAGCGTGATTGATCTACGTAGTCCGCTATGAGTGGATCAATCTGTTTTTGACGTTCATTATGCAATAACCTTAATCCTGAGTAAATGAACTACTTCATGTATATGACTTGTGTACTTTGATGTTCCAATAGCTAGAGCGTCTCAGAGGTAGTAAGCTTATAGACCGGTTCGTTGGGTGCATGACTTGTATACGATGAAGGGTTTGTTTGTAGATATCGAAATCATAGCTCTAAGGAGTTAAAGGTATCCTCTTAAAGGCATTATACTGAATGTGAAAATGGACAAGGTCTTGGGTCGTCTGCTGGGCAGATGGCTTCTTATTCACACATAGTGAATAATCATTTTCTTAATTCAGTAGTATAATGGAACTTTAAGATAGCCTGATCAGTAGGATTAAACGGACTTTGACCTAAGGCTGATCATGGATATCATATGAGGGTTTTGCATATATGACAAGGTCATTGGATAGTAGCTTGTCACGGGCTTACGTAATACGATATATAATTGGGAGTTCAGTTTCAGGTTTATAGTTGTGTGACTCTGAAATTAGTGATCATATGATTGAGTTGTTCGATACAGAATGATGATCATATGGAATCACGGGAGCCCGATTCTATATGTCCAATCAGTGCCTCTACTAGCTCCACATAATTCCTTAACGTTTGGCAAATTGATTTGTGTATGCTATTGGCTAGTTTATTATGCATGGATGGTGATGACACAGGATTAGGATGGTAGACAAGATTCTCTCCAATTGGATTCATATTTTGTTTTGGATAATAGAGTACACAATTATTCGAACTCCAAATAAAGTTGCCATGATTTTATTTGAGATTGGATTGGAGTTGTAGAAAATTATCCGTGAGAACAAGAATTTGAAACACAACCGTTTTGTGGATTTTGAAATTTGAATTTTGAAATTTGAAATTTGAATTTTGAATTTGAAATTTGAATTTGAAATTTGAATTTGAAATTTAAATTTGAAATTTGAAATTTGAAATTTGAAATTTGAATTTGAAATTCGAATTTGAAATTTGAAATTTGAAATTCAAATTTTGAAAAACTGTCCAAGTGGGATTCGAATTTGTTGTGGAAAATCCACAAGGTTTGAAATTCGAATTTGAGTTGGATTTGGAGAGGATAATCTTGTTAGAATCCTACTTGAATTTTGAATCTAAATCCTAACAAAAGTGGACGAAATTTTTGAGGATAATCCTCAATGGAATTTCGGTTATTTTGGATAAGGTTGAGATAAGTTTCAAGCTTGAAAATCCTAGTGGAATTTTGATTCTCCCTTATCCTAAATGCGACCGAATATTTGGAGAAAAATCTCCTAGGAAATTTCAGATTTTTTGGTCGAAAAAGGGAGATAAAATTGTAGTTAAAATCTTGTTTATATTTGGATTGGTTTTATCCTTAAAAAACTGAATTTTATTATTGGGATTTTCCCATGGAAAAATTCAGATTTTATGGTTATGGATAAGGGAGAATATCTTTTCCTAGTCCAATTCAAATTCAGAGAATCACCTCATGCAGGTCTATAAATAGAGGTCCTGCTACTCCAGTTCTCTCAGACCACAGCCTCTAAGGTGAGCAGGCTTATTGTTGCACAGCTCATCGTGACAATAAAGCTCTTTAGAGATCTGGGTGGTCAGAAGAAGACTAGCAATGCTAGCATACTATCGAGGTTCAGAGTGCCCACGCACTCAGCCATTCGGGAATTGGAGAATAGTAGAGAAGGCTAGTTGGTTGAAGCCTCCAGTCATTCTCCTCCTACAGATTGACGTCCTTGAGGTATGAGTTTTAATTGTTATTGATTTATTGTATATGGCATCATGAGATATTTAACGACCTAAAAATTTTTATTGTTCCGCTGCGCCACTCTGATACGTTTTTACCGATTTATTTTCCTACAAGGAGATGGTTGGAGCTGGTAAAGGATTATGATTACGAGATCCTCTACCATCTCGGAAAAGCCAATCACATGGTAGATGCGTTAAGTCAAAAATCTACTATTTCGCGGCAACTGCTAATAGAGAAAATGTCAAGGCCATTACAATAAGAGATCAACGTCTTGAAGTTGGAGCTGATATCTGGAAAATTGGCTGCACTTCAATTATAGTCATTGTTATTTGAGGACATTAGAGAGGCTCAAAAATGATATCCAAATCTAGCAAGTCCTCAGGAAGGAGTGTCCAAAGATGGATTAATCCTACATTAGGGAAGAATTCATGTACCTGATGATAAAGGATTAAGAAGGCAAATTATGGCAGAAGCCTATGAAACGTCATATCCAATGTATCCCGAAGCCAGTAAGATGTATAGGATATAAAACTGCCATTCTAGTGGAAAAGGATGAAAAAGGATATCGCTAAATTCATCAGTAGATGCATGATGCATACTTAAAATACTGTAAAATCATCATTTAAATTCATTTTATTCATGCTGTAAGTGGAGTTGTACTTACCTAATTTGCACGCAAACTTGTACTCACACCTCAATCAACTTACAGGTTACTACCTGTCAACAATAACGTACTCCATTAACACTTTTGCTGAGTCACTAATACTGTTAGCGACTAAAGCAGATAAAATTATTTGGTACCAATTACCGTTAGTACTAACTTGCTCCCTTTTTAGAGTTTGATTCTCTAGGCATGTTTAATTAATTTATTACCCCATAAATTAATTATAGCATTCTTAGGTCACTTTTGTCGTTAGTGACTATTACTTGCATCGTGGCATGGTACCGAGGTCTATTGGTATCGTATTACTCTGTTTGGGGATTTGGTGTCTAACTTCTATCATGTTTGATTAATTGTCTTCTTGACAAATTAGTCATCCTTCCTCAAAATATTGTTCAAACACAGTCCTTGACTGGTTACCAACCAGTCAACTGACTGGTTACCTCACGTGTTGTCGACTTAGGTAGTCTACTAGGTTACTATTACTTATTTGGTGTGGTAGCCTACCAGGCTACCCATACTATTTTAGTTATTTTTGAAAAATCATTTGGTTGCCTTATAAAATTCTTGAAAAAATTGTGTGCTTTGAAACCATCCCCTTATCACCCCATTGGAAGGTGGGGGACATTTTTATTAAAACCATTCTTATTTTTGAAGAGTTAAAATACATTTTTGGCGTTGCATTTTAAGGGTGGTTTTTGAACCACTTATTGAATTTTGATTCAAAACTCATCCAAAACGACTTAGTTTATGAATTTGGCGAATATAAAATTTTTTATCCTCGACGAGATGCACAATTCTTATGTTCATCTCGGAGCTTAACTCTAACTCGAATGGGTCCTAATCTTACTAAACCCATGGCCGTTGTGCCCAGTTTTTTGTAAAAATTATAGTTTTATGTCATTTTAAAAACAGCTATGTATGAGGTCCGAAATGGCTAAATTTTTAAAATACGTAGGGGTCGTCTTAAAGATTTTGACGTGCTCTACAACTTTCATATTGAGTTTGAGATCCGATTCGGAGTCTAAGTGGTCCATTTTTAACAAAACCCGAGACTAATTATGGGTTCAGATTTGTAGTCCCAATTTTGGGCACTGAAGGAAAACCACTCAAAAAATCTATCTTAGTGTCGTTTTTGACTAAAGGCTACTTGATGCAAAAACCACCATACCAAATTTCCTTAAAACTCCTTGTTTCACCAATCCTAAGTTTGGACCCCAAGGGGGTCAAAATGGCCAAAATCCTGGCCTTTTTCTGGGGACAGATTATGTCTAGCCATCCTTAAAACAAAATGTTCATGCTTACACGTGCACACATCCATTAATTGTTAGGAAATGCCCTAAGCATTAGAGACATTTGGATGTATTTATTTTGAACTGGATAATAAAATTATATATAGAGGTTATTCGTTACATTGCTGTTTGTCCTCATTCTATTTACGTGTTAAAGTAAATGTAAGCAAATATGGCTTCCTAACTGCTTATGTTAAAACTATTCAAACGTTGCATGCAATGGACTTTTTGTATGTGAGAAGACAATGTTTTAAAGTAAGCAGTCTAAACTAAGGTCTATAGTCTACGGGGTTAGACCGAGTATCTAACTCATGTCAAGACTATTATGTTGTCTAAAGCCAAGGTGGGGACGGTTTGTCTTGACTGTCTGGAGCATAGACTCTCAAGTAGAGACATAGATATGTTGCTTGGTGGTGACATATTAGACCGGGACTAAAGCGTGATTGATCTACGTAGTCCGCTATGAGTGGATCAATCTGCTTTTGACGTTCATTATGCAGTAACCTTAATCCTGAGTGAATGAACTACTTCATGTATATGACTTGTGTACTTTGATGTTCCAATGGCTAAAGTGTCTCAAAGGTAGTAAGCTTATAGACCGGTTCGTTGGGTGCATAACTTGTATGCGATTAAGGGTTTGTTTACATATATCGGAATCATAGCTCTAATAAGGAGTTAAGGGTATCCTCTTAAAGGTATCATACTGGATGTGAGAATGGACAAGGCCTTGGGTCGTCTGTTGGGCCGATGACTTCTTATTCATATATGGTGACTAATCATTTTCTTATTCAGTAGTATAATGGAACTTTAAGATAGCTTGATCAGTAGGATTAAATGAATTTTGACCTAAGGTTGATCATGGATATCATATGAGGGTTCTGCATACATGACAAGGTCATTGGACAATAGCTTACCGCAGACTTACATAATACGGTATATAATTAGGAGTTTAGTTTCAGGTTTATAGTGGTGTGACTCTGAAATTAGTGATCATATGATTGAGTTGTTCGATAAAGAATGATGATCATATGGATTTACAGGAACCCGATTATATATGTCCAATTGGTCCCTCTACTAGCTTCACATAATTCCTTAACGATTGGCAAATTGATTTGAGCATGCTATTGGCTAGTTGATTATGCATGGATGGTGTTGATATAAGATTAGGATGGTGGACAAGATTCTCTCCGATTGAATTCAGATTTTGTTTTGGATAATAGAGTACACAATTATTCGAACTCCAAATAAAGTTGCCATGATTTTATTTGAGATTGGATTGGAGTTGTAGAAATTATCCATGAGAACAAGAATTTGAAATACAACTCTTTGTGGTTTTTGAAATTTGAATTTTGAAATTTGAAATTTGAATTTGAAATTTCAATTTGAAATTTCAATTTGAAATTTGAATTTTAAATTTAAATTTGAAATTTGAAATTTGAAATTGAAATTTGAATTTTGAAACTTGAAATTCAAATTTTGAATCACAGTCCAAGTAGGATTCGAATTTTTTATGGTAAATCCACGGGGATGAAATTCGAATTTGAGTTGGATATGGAGAGTAAAATCTTGTTTGAATCCTACTTGAATTTTGAATCATAATCCTAACTAATTTTGATCAAAAATTTTGAGGATTTTCCTCATGGAATTTTCAAAAATTTTGTGGATAAAATTCCGGGAATAATTCAAGTTTCAATCTCAGTTGAATTTGGATTCTCTTCTCCCTAAAAGTGGCCGAAAATATTGAGTGTATCTCCAAGGTGATTTTTGGTTATTTTGGATAAGGATGAGATGAAATTCAAGCTTGAAAATCCTAGTTGAATTTTGATTCTTCCCTTACTTTTGTGGCAGAAAATATTTAAGAAAATCCCAAAGAGATTTTCAGATTTTTTGGTTGAGTAATAGTGAGATAAAATTCAAGTTAAAATCCTGTTTGAATTTTGAACACAAAAATCTACAAAGAGCCGAATTTTTTAGTTGGGATAAGGCTTGGAAAATTTCAGATTTTGTGTTGTGGATAAGGGAGAAAATCTTCTCCTAATCCAATTCGAATTCAGAGGATCACCTCATGCAAGTCTATAAATAGAGGTCTTGCCACTCTAGTTCTCTCAGACCATAGACTCTCGGGTGGGGAGGCTTATTGTTACACAACTCACCGTGACAATAAGTTCTTTAGAGATCTGGGTGGTCGGAAGAAGTCTAGCAGTGCTAGCATACCGATCGAGGTTCAGATTGCCCACACACTCAGCCATTCAAGAATTGGAGAATAGTAGAGAATGCTAGTTGGTTGAAGCCCTCCGATCATTCTCCTCATGTAGATTGGTGTCCTTGAGGTATGAGTTTAAATTGTTGTTGGTTTATTGTATATGGCATCATGAGATGATTAACGATCTTGAAAAGTTTTTTATTGTTCCGCTGCACCACTCTGATACGTTTTTTTACCAATTTATATCCTACATTCACAAAAATGAAAACATAACCACACAGCCACAAACTTAAAAATGGCAAGCTAAGGCCTCAAAATAAACTTATTACAACCCATTTGCATAAACAAATATACATAAATTTTTTGATCGAAAACTTAAAAACAACTAACCACAAAAGGGAGGGTTTTTTGGGTTTACTTTTCATGCTAAGAAACAAGCACACTGAACAAAGGCTTGAGTGACCGAAATAGCCGTGTGAACCAAGAGAGGTAGGGGTCAGTTTTGTGCTAGCAAAGACACCAAAAATGTGACGACCAGAGAATTTTAGCGGTGTGACCTAGTTTAATCTAGGGTTTTCTATGAGTTCTGTAAGTAAGAATGTAAAGAAACACTATGGTTGTAATTAGACAAATTATAGTGTTAATAGAAATAAATAAATGTTTTGGAGGAAATTAAAATCTCCAAAAATAAGTAGAGAATAAAGTATATGAGTAAGAAAGTGAATTCAGGCCCAAAACGCTCAAAAAGGAGTAGTTTCGGTATCTGAACAGTATAAAGATAAGAATATGGCAAGTCAAAGTAAGAGCACAGTAAGAAAAGTACAAATATATGTATATAATAATTTGTACTATTTAAAGAGTGAAATAGATGTATTTGTATTGTTTAGAATATATTAAAATGTTCTAACAATACTGACGAGTAAGAATTCAGTGTTGGAAAAATTCACTAAGTTGAAACGGGTGAAACAGTGCCAAAACCGGCATTGAAACCCTAACCGGAGCTCAAAAAGACGGTAAACTTCCGGGATTGATTTTAATCAAACGGAAGCAGATTAAGTTGATCCGACTGCACAGGAGACCTCAGGAACACGCCGGGACGATTCTAGGAAAATTTCGGCTCGAACCGGTATCGGTCAAAAAGTAGTCAAATTAATGTGAATAGTGAAAGTCAAAGTCAACTTTCACTTTAGTAATTATGACATCATAAATCCATTTAAGAAATGGAAAGAAATTGGTGTTAGGTAGGATGAATGGCCATGATTCATTTGCTTTTTGATCTAAAGGCCAAGATTTGGCCAAAAATATACCTTTTTAATTTTTGAAAAATGGAGAAAGAATTAGGTGGAAAGGTGTTGAAAATTGATTGGTTTAGAGCCAAATTAATTGGCTTTCTTCCATGCATAAGTCGGCCACTTTTGTATCAAAAGACCGAAGCCAATTTTCAAGCAAAACAAGAGAAAAATTTGCTAAGCTTTTTCTTCCATGGGAGCCGTGGGTGACCAAAGGAAAATCAATTAATTTCTTCAAGTTTTCTATACAAAAAGTGTGGCAAAACATCACTTGAAGACAAAGGAAGAAAGTGAACAAGGTAACTTCCCTTGGATTGAAATTTTTCATGGTTTTTCTTTAGGAAATCCGTGGGGTGAATAGTGAATTAAGATGGAAAAATTTTGGGTGTTTTTCATTAAGTTGATGTTGGGTTTTGTTAAGGGTGTAATGAGGAAGAAAATCATGCAATTGGTTTAAAGAAAAACCAATTTTTGGTTGGTTTTCCAAAGGAAAATCCGTGGGTTACCATTGGTAAGCAATGAGAAATTTGTGTGATTTATGTGTTAACATGCTTTTAACTTATGTTTTGTTAAGAATAAAGCATGAATTTCACTATGGAAAAGCTTGGAAAAATTTTGGTGTTCATTTATTTCAAAGTGGCCGTGGGTTTCCTAATAGTTTGGAAGAAAAATTTTCATGCTTTTAGGTGATGTTTGGTTAATTGAAATCATGCATTTTGTGATGTAAATGATGAAAATGTGATTGAAAGAATGAAACAAAAATGTTTGACATGTTTAGCATTCAATGGCCGTGGGTTATACAAGGGTAAAACCCTAAGAAATTTGGTTGAAAAGAACAAGAAAATGGGCTTGAAAAGTGTTAGAAAAATGGCATTTAATAGCCTAACAAGTAGTTGAAAAGTTTGAGAAATTTCGGTTCGGTTTGGTGGTGAAAACCGAAACCAAAACTAAGGGCAAAATTATAAAAAATTTTGTAATGTGGTTAAAAATGTGAAATTGGAATTTGTGAGCTTTTATGTAAAAGTTTGGAAAACTTTCACATAAAATAGGCTTGTGGTATAGTACGTGGCAGGTACATATGGTTCGAGGCGTACCTAACGCCGGAAGCCTTAAAATTACGCCGAAATGCTGCCGAAATTTCGAAAACGGCTTTCGGGGTAAAATAGGAATTAAAAATAAAAGTTTAGGGTCGGGTCGGAAACCCGAGTCCCTAACGGAGAATTGAATAAGGAAAACCTAAGGGGTGGTTCATGAATAGTAGACCGTCCCCTAAAAATGTAAAATGAGAGTGAAACGGAAAAAAAAACCGACCCCGAGGGGGGGGCGTTTTTGGAAATGAAATAAAGGTCCGAGTCGGGTACGGAAAATCCGAGCCTCGGAGACCTAAGTCGGGAAAGTCTAGATGAACGTTTTAAATACTTGTGAAACGTCCATTTGAGACTCCGAAACGATAGAAAATCACTAAACCGACGTAAGGGTCGGAATAGTGCTTCCCGAGGGTCCGGAAAGTGAAAAGTGGAAATAAAATAGAAGCGAACCCGGTAATGATTAGAAAAGAGTCAGAAAAGTTCCTGAGGGCCAAAAATGCAGTCTGGATCAATAAAATTCCGTAAGGGGCAAAACTGCAATTTTACCAAAATACAAGGGCAAAATCGTAATTTTACAAAAGTTGGGGAAAATTGGGGAAATGATAAATAAAGCCCAAAAAGTTGTAAATAGGTTCTATTTAAGCTTTTTAATGAAAAAAATAAAGGCTATAAATGGAAATGAAATTAACAGACAAAGTTTGTCTGTAGGATCCAAAAATCGACCTACAAGGAGGGCGATCAAAGATCCTAGAGAGAAGAAGAGAAGAGATTGATAAGGTAAGTACAGACATTTAATTGTCTACTCACGAATGGACTTACCATAAAGTTGTGTTATATATATATATATACATTTAAGCTATTCAGTTTGTGACATGATACTAACATGTTCACGAGAATAGTAAGCAAGATCAGAAATAGAAAAGAGGAATAAAATAAGTCAGATAATAAGACTTAAAAGTTAAGGTTGGCGTACCGGCCTCCCCAGTTGTGAGGTTCCCAGATAGCCTCCACCCCAGAAGTGTGGCGCTGCCTCGTTAATAATGAGGTAGTTTATGGCTTAACTTCCTGCCTCCACCCCAGAAGTGTGGCGCTGCCTCGTTAATAATGAGGTAGTTTATGGCATGACTTACTACCTATAAGGTCAGTAGTCCAGAGATGACCTTAGGGTTGATCGGTGGATCGCTCCCCTGATCCTCTATTGGTCTGCGCGCACTAGGTACGTCCAACCACGGGCCCACAAGTGAAAGATTAAGCAGATGAAGTAAAGCAAAGAAAAGAAAGAAATAGAATAGAAAGAACAAGTAGTATAGGACTAAAGAAAATAATTGGTCCTAAGTTGACTAATCCTAGAGTGGTGTATTCAGCTTATTTACTTGTATATATGTTTGTACTTACTGAGCTTTAGCTCATTAGTCTATTCGTGCTGTAGGTAATAAAGGAAAACAACCAGCAGTATGAAGCAAGAGTAGCGGACTGGCAGGCAGATCCCAGCGATGTCATGGACGGGTTATGGTTCCGTTTCGCAGAATTCCGCTGTACTCAAGGTGTAAAAGAAGAAAGTGTAATAGTGAGATATATGTATAAAGACAAGACAAGAGTGTAGTATGTAAAGTAGTGAAACAAGCTTAAAAGTATGTTTCTATTTTTACATACTTTAAAGTAACAAAACTCCAAAATATATTTTGGGAAAAAGGTATTAAGAAGTACGTATATATTTATGTATACACAATTTTCAAGGATTAGCAGTTTCCTCCAGTTAAAGAAAAAAAAAATATTCCTAGTTTTTCAAGAACAAATCTTTTAAACCCCAAGAAGAAGAAAGTTATAGAGACAAGTAAGCTAAGTAAGACTAAGCAAAGAATAAAGAAAGCAAGCAAGATAAGGTGGACGACCTAAGCTAGAGGGGTCGCCCACAAGAGTTGGTATCAGAGCGAGCGGTTCTACTATCAACCTTCCATGACATCTCAGCATCTGCACCTGCTCAGTCCAAGTAAGTAAATTTTAGATAATCAATATCTAATTTAGCACTAAACCATGTCGCTATTGTTATAGGTCAGACACAGCAACATGGTTCGCACACGAGCTGAGCAAGCTCAAGAAGCCGACTTAGCCGCTGTCCTAGCCAACATACAAGCTCGGCTAGAGGCACAAGAAACACAGAACCAGAGACTGCAAGAGCTACTGGAACAGAGGAATGAGGCCCAAGCGAATTTCCCTCCACCTCAAGCACCAGTACCGGAGCCACAACCAGCTCCTAAACCAGTAGCACCACCAGTCCGAATGGTACCTGAAGTAGCAATAGGTGCCCGAGCTGGAGCCAACCAGGGATCATTGTATGAACGGTTCCAGAAGATGAAGCCAAAAGAGTTTGAGGGATCTATAGAACCCTTAGAGGCTGAAGAGTGGTTAGCTTCAATACAGACCATTTTTGAGTTTATGGACCTAACAGACCAAGAAAAGGTCCTTTGCGCCTCCTGCATATTAACGAAGGATGCTCGTTATTGGTGGGAGACAGTAAAGATGCGAAGGGACGTTAGAAGGATGACCTGGAATGACTTCCTGGGAGAATTTAACAGGAAGTATTTCAACCTTGACACCCTACGAGCTCAACAAAGAGAGTTCGATGAGCTGAGGCAAGGCGAGATGACAGTGACCGAAGCCTGCCGTAAATTCGACAGATTAGCTCGACTGTGTCCACATTTGGTACCCACAGAAGAAGAGCGGGTACGGAGGATGATCAATATGTTCCGACAAGATATAGCCCTAAATGTGGAAAGTGGCGAGACCCTGCCAACCACTGTAGCGGATTGTGTAAGCAGAGCTATGAGGGCCGAGAATCGTCTGAACCGAGTTAAGGAAGAAAGAACAAAAGTCTGGGAGGAGAAGAAGAAAGAAAGAGATCTCGCGAAGCAGACTCAGAAGAACAACCAAGCTGGCCAAAGTAATAAATCTAGTCAAGGAATGAAGCCTGGTCAGAAAAATAACCAGAACCAGTAAAATACCAATAAGCGAAAGGGAAACCCAAATGAAAATTGGGGCCAAAATACTCGCAACACTCAGCAAAGGCAAGGCTTAGAAGGAGTACAGAACCGACAGCCATGCCCAAAATGTGGAAGAATGCACAAGGGCGAGTGCAAGCTGGGGAATACCGCATGCTATGGTTGTGGTAGAGAAGGTCATTATGCTATAGTCTGCCCATCCAACCCACAGAACCAGCCGGGATCCTTCCAGTCCCGACAGATGAGCCAGGTCCATGCTATACAAGGATCGCATACTCAACCTGGAGGCCAGGAGAATATACCAAAGACCGAGGCACATCTATTAGCCTACACCAGGGAAGATGTAGAGGCAGGCACCTCGAATGTGGTGACAGGTCAGCTTCTTGTCGCCCAAAGCCCTGCACTTATTTTATTTGACTCCGGTGCATCGCATTCATTTGCCTCACTTAGCTTTGTAGAAAGAGTTAGTCATGCCAAGGATAAAATTGGCCAAGTATTTAAAACCACCTTACCGTCTGGTGAGGTATTATTATCTGATTACTGGTTACGTCACGTGCCAGTAATTATTGCTGATAGGGAGTTGTACGTCGACTTAGTCGTCTTAGAGTTAGTCGATTATGACGTTATCCTTGGAATGGATTTCCTTGCAAAATATCAAGCGACCATTGACTGTCGACGACGAAAAGTAGTGTTTCAGTCTGGAGAAAAAGACCAGTTTGAGTATCAAGGGCATTCTCAAAAGCAGTCGAAAATGCTGATCAGTTCCCTGCGGGCAAGAAAGCTGATATCTAGTGGCTGTACTGGATATCTAGCTTATGTCAAGGACACCACCAAGAAGGTAGAACTACAACCGAACGAGGTACCAGTGATCAACGAGTTCGTGGAGGTATTTCCAGAAGAATTACCAGGACTTCCTCCTGATCGAGAGATTACCTTCGAAATCGAGTTGCTGCCAGGAACGTCTCCGATTTCAAAGGCCCCTTACAGAATGGCACCGGCTGAGCTTAAAGAATTACAAGCTCAGCTGAAGGAGTTGTTAGAGAAAGGTTTTATACGGCCTAGTTATTCGCCGTGGGGAGCTCCAGTTCTCTTCGTGAAGAAAAAGGATGGAACCCTCCGAATGTGCATAGATTATCGTGAGCTCAACAAAGTCACGATCAAGAATAAATATCCTCTACCAAGGATCGATGATTTATTCGATCAGCTAAAAGGAGCCACCGTCTTCTCGAAGATTGATCTTCGATCCGGCTATCATCAGTTAAAAATTAAAGAAAGAGACATTCCAAAGACCACGTTCCGAACACGGTATGGGCACTACGAATTTCTCGTTATGCCTTTTGGATTAACGAATGCACCAGCCGCTTTTATGGATCTGATGAATCGAGTATTCAAGGAATTTTTAGATCAGTTTGTCATTGTGTTTATCGATGACATCCTTATATACTCGAAAGATTGGGAGGAGCATGAGAAGCATCTTTGGATTGTGTTACGCACTCTGAAGGAGCATCAGCTATATGCAAAGTTCTCCAAATGTGAATTTTGGCTAGGTAAGGTCCACTTCTTAGGACATGTCGTTTCCAAAGACGGAATTTCAGTAGACCCAATAAAGATCGAAGCGGTAAGCAAATGGTCTCCTCCAAAGAATGTGACCGAGATCCGGAGTTTTCTCGGATTAGCGGGCTATTATCGGAGATTTGTAGAGGGATTTGCCAGATTAGCTGCCCCTCTCACTGCTCTCACACGCAAAGAGAAGAAGTTCGAGTGGACAAGGAAGTGTGAAGAAAGCTTTCAAGAATTGAAGAATCGGTTGACCAGTGCTCCAATTCTCACAATTCCAAAGGATGAAGGAGACTTCGACATTTATAGCGATGCCTCCAGGACAGGTCTAGGAGCTGTGCTGATGCAGGATGGAAAAGTAATAGCCTATGCATCAAGACAACTCAAGGAGCATGAGAAGAACTATCCTGTTAGGAAATGCCCTAAGTATTAGAGACATTTTTATGTATTCATTTTGAACTGGATAATAAAATTATACTTAGAGGTTATTCATTACATTGCTATCTGTCCTCGTCTTATTTACATGTTAAAGTAAATGTAAGCAAATATGGCTCACTGACTGCTTGTGTTAAAACTGTTAGAACGTTGCATGCAATGGACTTTTGTATGCGAGAAGACAATGTTCTAAAGTTAGCAGTCTAAACTATGGTCTGTAGTCTATGGGGTTAGACCGAGCATCTAACTCATGTTAAGACTATTATGTTGTCTAAAGCCTTAGAGGGGACGGTCTGTCTTGACTGTCTGGAGCTGGACTCCCAAGTAGAGACATGGATATGTTGCTTGGTGGTGACATATTAGACCGGGACTAAAGCGTGATTGATCTACGTAGTCCGCTATGAGTGGATCAATCTGCTTTTGACGTTCATT
Source organism: Antiaris toxicaria (assembly GCA_035233585.1). Lineage (NCBI taxonomy): Eukaryota > Viridiplantae > Streptophyta > Magnoliopsida > Rosales > Moraceae > Antiaris > Antiaris toxicaria. The sequence continues at coordinate 53,124,350 of CP141153.1, forward strand.
ATGCAATAACCTTAATCCTGAGTAAATGAACTTCTCCATGTATATGACTTGTGTACTTTGATGTTCCAATGGCTAAAGCGTCTCAGAGGGTAGTAAGCTTATAGACCGGTTCGTTGGGTGCATGACTTGTATACGATGAAGGGTTTGTTTGCAGATATCGGAATCATAGCTCTGAGGAGTTAAAGGTATCCTCTTAAAGGCATTATACTGAATGTGAAGATGGACAAGGCCTTGGGTCGTCTGCTGGGCGGATGACTTCTTATTCACATATGGTGAATAATCATTTTCTAGATTCGGTAGTATAATGGAACTTTAAGATAGCCTGATCAGTAGGATTAAACGGACTTTGACCTAAGGCTGATCATGGATATCATATGAGGGTTTTGCATATATGACAAGGTCATTGGATGGTAGCTCGTCACAGGCTTACGTAATACGGTATATAATTGGGAGTTCAGTTTCAGGTTTATAGTGGTGTGACTCTGAAATTAGTGATCATATGATTGAGTTGTTCGGTACAGAATGATGATCATATGGAATCACGGGAGCCCGATTATATATGTCCAATCAGTCCCTCTACTAGCTCCACATAATTCCTTAACGTTTGGCAAATTGATTTGTGTATGCTATTGGCTAGTTTATTATGCATGGATGGTGATGTCACAGGATTAGGATGGTAGACAAGATTCTCTCCGGTTGGATTCAGATTTTGTTTTGGATAATAGAGTACACAATTATTCGAACTCCAAATAAAGTTGCCATGATTTTATTTGAGATTGGATTGGAGTTGTAGAAAATTATCCATGAGAACAAGAATATGAAATACACCGTTTTGTGGAATTTGAAATTTGAATTTTGAAATTTGAATTTTGAATTTTGAAATTTGAAATTTGAATTTTGAATTTGAAATTTGAATTTGAAATTTGAATTTGAAATTCGAATTTGAAATTTGAATTTGAAATTTAAATTTGAAATTTGAAATTTGAAATTTGAAATTTGAATTTGAAATTTGAATTTGAAATTTGAAATTCAAATTTTGAATCACAGTCCAAGTATGATTCGAATTTGTTGTGGAAAATCCACAAGGTTTGAAATTCGAATTTGAGTTGGATTTGGAGAGGATAATCTTGTTAGAATCCTACTTGAATTTTGAATCCAAATCCCAACAAAAGTGGGCGAATTTTTGGAGGATAATCTCCAATGAAAATTCAGTTTTTTGTGGATAGGATTCAAGGGTAAATTCAAGTTTCAATCCTAGTTGAATTTGGATTCTCTCCTTCCCTGAAAAGTGGCCGAAATTAGGGAGTAAATCTCCTAGGAAATTCGGTTATTTTGGATAAGGTTGAGATGAGATTCAAGCTTGAAAATCCTAGTGGAATTTTTGATTCTCCCTTATCCATAATGGCCGAAACTTTTGTTGAGATTTTCTCCAAGAGAAATTCGGATTTTTTGGTTGAAAAAGGGAGATAAAATTCTAGCTAAAATCTTGTTAAGATTTGGATTGGATTTGTCTTAGAAAAACCGAATTTAATTGTTAGGATTATCCTATGAAAAATTCGGATTTTTTGGTTAAAGATAAGGGAGAAAATCTTTTCCTAGTCCAATTCGAATTCAGAGAATCACCTCATGCAGGTCTATAAATAGAGGTCCTGCCACTCCAGTTCTCTCAGACCACAGACTCTCAGGTGAGCAGGCTTATTGTTGCACAGCTCATCGTGACAATAAAGTTCTTTAGAGATCTGGGTGGTCGGAAGAAGACTAGCAGTGCTAGCATACCGATCGAGGTTCAGAGTGCCCACACACTCAGCCATTCGGGAATTGGAGAATAGTAGAGAAGGCCAGTTGGTTGAAGCCTCCGGTCATTCTCCTCCTGCATATTGGCGTCCTTGAGGTATGAGTTTTAATTGTTGTTGATTTATTGTATATGGCATCATGAGATATTTAACGATCTAAAAATTTTTATTGTTCCGCTGCGCCACTCTGATACGTTTTTACCGGTTTATTTTCCTACAATTGGTATCAGAGCCATCTCATGACTATGCCATGTATATAAATTAGACAATTACTTAGTCTTTTTATTTATGTATGGATTTGATATTTAGAGAGTGGCATTCTAGGGTTCCTTTATGTTGTTATCATGTATTATGTATAAAGTATGTGGTTATTTTAATTTTTTGAATTATTATAAGCATGCTTGTTTATACCGGTTATGGTTCCTTAGAATTTAGAAAAATTGTAACTAAGAATTTTTTATGTAACCATGGGAGCAGTTTATTAACACTGTGTTTTTCCCATGGATTTTAATTTTTGTCTCTTAGAAAATTTATGGTTAGAATTTTGTACACCGGAAACGGTATAGGAATTTTTTATGTAATTATTCTTGGAGGAGATTGAAGATTGAAGACCGTAATTTATTTTTTCCCAAAAGTTAAATTTAATTTAAAGGTTGAAATTTTGATTGTGTGGATAATTTCAATTTAATTGGGATTCAAATTAATTTTTGGAGATCCTAAAAGATAAATTGGAATATGGCACGAAAATCGAGACACGACCCCTCGGGATAGGCCGACGGGCCTTGGTGGGGCTGCAGCCCCTGCCCTCGGGCAGGATGGGGCTGCGGCAGCCCCTATGCAGGCAAGCATCACCCACGGCCGCAGGCTTGGCCTGCAGCCGAGGGTGGCGCAGCCTGCCCAAGGCTGGCCGCAGCCTGGTACTGCAGGCTTGGCCTGCAGCCCGGCAGGCTGCACAAGGGGCGGCCGTGGGCTGCCAGCCCCTCCGGGGTTGGTGGCTGCCCACGGCGGCTGCCGCCTACGGGGGCGGCGGTCCGACGATCCAAAAATCAGAAAATTTTGATTTTTAAATTTGAGATTTAATTTTAAATCATGTTTAAAAATATGTAATTGAAAATTTGAAATTTTTGAAATTACATATTATTACACATGATGATTAAAATTGTTTAAAATTTGAATTAGAAATTTAAATTTGAAATTCGAATTTGGTATTTGAATTTGAAATTTAAATTTTTGGAGATTTAAATTTTAAATAATTCTTGGGATGAGAAATAAATGGAGAGGCTACATAAAGATGGATACAAGAAGACGGAACAAAATTCAAGACCCAAAGAATGCTTTGGATGGAATTTTGTAATCTTTATTTTCTTTGTTCTAGGATGGAACCATGGCTTGGTTATTCTGTCAATTATTTTTTCTGTGATATGTCATGGATGTATAAATATGTATTGATGGATGTTTTGTATGCATATTTGATAACATGTCATATAGGATAGGTGAGTGCCGCTCATACTATATTGATCATACATAATTTGTCAATTCCGACCTGACCACACCCTTCGGTAGGTGTTTACCGCCGCCGGTATACTAGATTGGATCTCCTATGTGGAAAACGTGTTCGAGTGCGATCCTATTCATGACCACCCCTCGGTGGCTTGGTAGGACGTGGATCGGGCTACGTAAACAATGGTTATACACTCAAGACTCGTTTAGTTATTAACCTTCCCTAGAAGCTCTGTTAACTAGACTGGTGGCCAAATAAGCGGTTATTAATATATGTCTTAACCTTGGAGGATTTAAGGTAACATATATTAATTGGACGGGGTCCATGTTCCGGCTATTTGTTCTCATGACCACCCCTCGGTGGCTTGGGGCAATAGGTGCTGAGAATTACCGTTGCAATGCTACATGTTTTTTTTCAAGTTTCATGTAGGAACATACTTGTATGTTTTATTTGCTAAATTATCTGCATATTTGCTTGGGCTTTGTAATGATGTCTAGTATAATTTTATTTCAGTTCAAAATGTCACCGACACCCCTCATTTCGATACTTACTGAAAATAAGTTGAATGGCGATAATTATAAAGACTGGAAAAGGAATCTATTAATAGTTCTCAGCTGTGAGAGACACAAGTTCGTACTGGACGAACCATGCCCACCTGGGCCCAAACCTGACACACCACTTGAGGAGGTCCCGGTTGCCTATAATCGTTGGAGAGAATCCAATGAAATAGCTCGATGCTACATCCTTGCTAGCATGACGAGTGCTTTACAAAAGCAGCATGAGACTTATCAAGTTGCTGGGGAGATCATGGATAATCTGGAGGACATGTTCGGAGGCCAAGAAAAATTGGCTCGACAGTCCGCAATCACCAGCATTATGAACTCCAAGCAAAAGGCTGGTGCTCCGGTGAAGGACCATATGATTACTCTAATGGGATTCTTCGCTGAGGCTGCCGAGAATGGTGTTGAGTTGGACTATAACACCCAGATCGAGATGGTGTTCAAGACTCTGTCTAAAGATTTTGTGGGGTTTAAGGCCTCATACAATCTGGCGACAAAGGAGTTAGGACTTACCGAGCTCATGAAGCAACTTCAAGCTTATGAGCGGATGATCAGGGATGAAGATGTGGTCCGACCTAAAGGAGAGGCCAATTTGGCGGAATCTTCCAATCCCTCACGAAAGAGGAAGAGGCCAAATAAGAAGCAAGTGGCTTCTAGTTCTTCTAATCCTCCTGTCTCGGACGGGAAGAAAAAGAAGAAGAACAAGAACCCAAAGGACCCTAAAAAGTCCAAATGCTTCCACTGTGGGAAGGTAGGTCACTTCAAGAAGGCTTGCCGGGAATTCCTAGCCTCCAAGGGCAAGGAAGGTAAGGAACTTCATTACTTAGAAGCATGTTTGGTGGAAGAATCGAAAGACACATGGGTCATTGATTCGGGCGCCACTAATCATGTTTGTGTTTCTATGCAGGGGTTCGTGGAAACGAGAAGTCTACATGATAGGAGCCTCTCGTTGCGGACTGGAGATGGTAGCTTTGTGGTGGCTGAGGCAGTGGGAGACGTTCATCTTTATTTTGATCAATTTAGGTTTATTTTATTGAAAGACTGTTTTTATGTTCCTAATTTTAGGAGGAACCTTATATCGGTAGCTTGTTTAATAAAGGATTCTTATTCAGTTTCTTTTAGTAAAAGAGTTGATATTCGTAGAAATAAGTCTTTTATCTGTTCTGGATGGATGGATGGAAACCTATATTTGATCAGACCAAAGATGTACTCACTGCTTGACACTGAATTAATTGATAACTCTAAAAGGCTGAAAGTTTCTCACTCTAACAAGGCATATCTTTGGCATTTAAGACTTGGTCATATTAATCAGGATAGGATTCAAAGATTGGTGAAAGACGGTCCTCTGGAATCTCTGGAGGAGGTACGACTTCCCCAATGTGAGTCTTGTCTAGAGGGTAAGATGACTAAGAGGTCTTTTGGAGCTAAGGGTATAAGGGCACAGGAGCTCTTAGAAATTGTGCACACTGACGTATGTGGCCCCATGAACGTCACAGCACGAGGAGGGTTCGAGTACTATGTCTCTTTCATAGATGATTACTCGAGGTATGGATATGTGTATCTGATGCACCGCAAGAGCGAAACCTTTGACAAGTTCAAAGAGTATCGTGCGGAAGTGGAAAAGCAATTGGATAAATCCATAAAGACACTTCGATCTGATCGAGGTGGCGAATACCTCTCTTATGAATTTCTAGGACATCTTGTAGAGAACGGGATTTTATCCCAATTGACTGCACCTGGTACTCCACAACAGAATGGTGTAGCCGAAAGGAGAAACAGGACCTTATTGGATATGGTACGGTCCATGATGAGTTACTCAACGCTGCCATTATCATTTTGGGGACATGCTTTACAAACGGCGTGCTATATTCTGAACCAGGTTCCGAGCAAATCAATTCCTAGAACTCCGTACGAATTGTGGCGTGGCAGGAAGCCCTCCCTTGGACATATGAGAATATGGGGCTGCCCGGCACATGTACTGGATGGGGATGCGAAGAAGTTGGAACCAAGATCAGAATTGTGCATGTTTGTAGGGTATCCAAAGGGAACTAAAGGAGGTCTGTTCTATAACCCGAAGGAACAAAAGGTCATTGTCTCAACCCATGCGACATTCTTGGAGGAAAGTCACATGAATGACTTTAAGCCTCGAAGCAAAGTGGTGCTAGAGGAGTTATCGGGTGAAAGAACTGCTCCACAGATTTCGGTCTTGGACGCAAGTCCAAGTTCCAGTGAAAGACCTGCAGACGATCAACAATTTAGGGTGCCTCGTCGTAGTGGGAGGGTTTCTAAGAAACCTAATTTCTTTATGTATGATGCTGAGGTATACCAGGTCGAGGCTCATGAGCATGAGGAAGATCCGGTCACATATGATGAAGCTATAAAGAATGTTGATTCTAGATCTTGGAAACAGGCTATGAACAGTGAGATGGATTCTATGAAATCCAACTCTGTTTGGGAACTTGTAGATTTGCCGGATGGGATAAAACCCATTGGATGCAAATGGGTCTACAAAAGAAAGAAGGATGCGGAAGGGAGAGTGGAAACTTTCAAAGCTAGACTGGTTGCAAAGGGATACACGCAAAAGGCTGGAATCGATTACGAGGAAACCTTTTCGCCTGTTGCTATGCTTAAGTCTATCCGTATTCTTCTGTCCATTGCTGCGGCTCTCGATTACGAGATCTGGCAAATGGATGTCAAGACAGCATTCTTGAATGGCCATCTTGAAGAGTGTATCTATATGATACAGCCCGAAGGGTTTGTAGCAAAAGGCCAGGATAGGAAAGTCTGCAAGTTGCTTAGATCCATTTATGGATTAAAGCAGGCATCCCGCTCATGGAACCAGAGGTTTGATCAAGCGATTAAGACATTTAGTTTTGAGCAGAACGTTGATGAACCTTGTGTTTATAAACGTATTAAGGATGGAAAAGTGGTCTTTCTGATACTCTATGACGATGATATACTACTCATTGGGAATGATGTAGGGAACTTATCATCGGTCAAGCTTTGGTTACACCAACAGTTTGACATGAAGGACTTGGGAGAAGCTAATTATGTTCTAGGCATTCGTCTCTTCAGAGATCGAAAGAACAAAATGATAGCGTTATCCCAAGCTTCATACATAGATAAAATAATTGACAAATATGCAATGCTAGAGGCAAAGAAAGGCTCACAACCTTCTATTGCCGGTTTAACTCTTTCATTGGATGACTGTCCCAAGACATCGGAAGAAAGAGAGCGTATGAGTAAGGTCCCTTATGCATCCGCTGTGGGTAGCCTTATGTACGCTATGCTTTGCACTCGCCCGGACATATGTTTTGCAGTAGGTATGGTGAGTCGATATCAAGCGAATCCTGGAACCAAGCACTGGCAAGCAGTAAAGCATATACTCAAGTATCTTAAGAGAACGAGGGATTATATGCTAGTGTATTCTGGAGGGGACCTAACACCCATAGGATACACGGACTCAGACTTTCAGACTTGTAAGGATTCGAGGAAATCGACATCTGGATCAGTGTTTTTGCTCGGAGGAGGCGCCATTGTGTGGAGGAGCGTGAAGCAGGGCTGCACAGCTGACTCTACTATAGAGGCTGAGTATGTGGCTGCGGCTGAGGCATCTAAAGAAGCGGTTTGGCTCCGCAAGTTCTTTAGAGACCTTGAGGTCATTCCGGGTGTTGACAAGCCTATTACACTTTACTGTGATAATACAGGGGCTATTGCCAACACAAGGGAATCTCGGCACCACAAGAGGACCAAGCACATCGATCGGAGGTATCACATAATTAGAGGGCATGTGGAGACAGGACAAGTGGATGTATGTAAGATCGCGTCCGAGGACAACATCGCTGATCTCTTTACTAAGACTTTGGTAGCTAGAAGCTTTGAGAGGCATGTAGAGGCGATGGGGATGCGTAACATGGCACATCTGCTGGCTTAGGGCAAGTGGGAGATTGTTAGGAAATGCCCTAAGTATTAGAGACATTTTTATGTATTCATTTTGAACTGGATAATAAAATTATACTTAGAGGTTATTCATTACATTGCTATCTGTCCTCGTCTTATTTACATGTTAAAGTAAATGTAAGCAAATATGGCTCACTGACTGCTTGTGTTAAAACTGTTAGAACGTTGCATGCAATGGACTTTTGTATGCGAGAAGACAATGTTCTAAAGTTAGCAGTCTAAACTATGGTCTGTAGTCTATGGGGTTAGACCGAGCATCTAACTCATGTTAAGACTATTATGTTGTCTAAAGCCTTAGAGGGGACGGTCTGTCTTGACTGTCTGGAGCTGGACTCCCAAGTAGAGACATGGATATGTTGCTTGGTGGTGACATATTAGACCGGGACTAAAGCGTGATTGATCTACGTAGTCCGCTATGAGTGGATCAATCTGCTTTTGACGTTCATTATACAATAACCTTAATCCTGAGTAAATGAACTTCTCCATGTATATGACTTGTGTACTTTGATGTTCCAATGGCTAAAGCGTCTCAGAGGGTAGTAAGCTTATAGACCGGTTCGTTGGGTGCATGACTTGTATACGATGAAGGGTTTGTTTGCAGATATCGGAATCATAGCTCTGAGGAGTTAAAGGTATCCTCTTAAAGGCATTATACTGAATGTGAAGATGGACAAGGCCTTGGGTCGTCTGCTGGGTGGATGACTTCTTATTCACATATGGTGAATAATCATTTTCTAGATTCGGTAGTATAATGGAACTTTAAGATAGCCTGATCAGTAGGATTAAACGGACTTTGACCTAAGGCTGATCATGGATATCATATGAGGGTTTTGCATATATGACAAGGTCATTGGATGGTAGCTCGTCACAGGCTTACGTAATACGGTATATAATTGGGAGTTCAGTTTCAGGTTTATAGTGGTGTGACTCTGAAATTAGTGATCATATGATTGAGTTGTTCGGTACAGAATGATGATCATATGGAATCACGGGAGCCCGATTATATATGTCCAATCAGTCCCTCTACTAGCTCCACATAATTCCTTAACGTTTGGCAAATTGATTTGTGTATGCTATTGGCTAGTTTATTATGCATGGATGGTGATGTCACAGGATTAGGATGGTAGACAAGATTCTCTCCGGTTGGATTCAGATTTTATTTTGGATAATAGAGTACACAATTATTCGAACTCCAAATAAAGTTGCCATGATTTTATTTGAGATTGGATTGGAGTTGTAGAAAATTATCCATGAGAACAAGAATATGAAATACAACCGTTTTGTGGAATTTGAAATTTGAATTTTGAAATTTGAAATTTGAATTTTGAAATTTGAAATTTGAATTTTGAATTTGAAATTTGAATTTGAAATTTGAATTTGAAATTCGAATTTGAAATTTGAATTTGAAATTTGAATTTGAAATTTAAATTTGAAATTTGAAATTTGAAATTTGAAATTTGAATTTGAAATTTGAAATTCAAATTTTGAATCACAGTCCAAGTATGATTCGAATTTGTTGTGGAAAATCCACAAGGTTTGAAATTCGAATTTGAGTTGGATTTGGAGAGGATAATCTTGTTAGAATCCTACTTGAATTTTGAATCCAAATCCCAACAAAAGTGGGCGAATTTTTGGAGGATAATCTCCAATGAAAATTCAGTTTTTTGTGGATAGGATTCAAGGGTAAATTCAAGTTTCAATCCTAGTTGAATTTGGATTCTCTCCTTCCCTGAAAAGTGGCCGAAATTAGGGAGTAAATCTCCTAGGAAATTCGGTTATTTTGGATAAGGTTGAGATGAGATTCAAGCTTGAAAATCCTAGTGGAATTTTTGATTCTCCCTTATCCATAATGGCCGAAACTTTTGTTGAGATTTTCTCCAAGAGAAATTCGGATTTTTTGGTTGAAAAAGGGAGATAAAATTCTAGCTAAAATCTTGTTAAGATTTGGATTGGATTTGTCTTAGAAAAACTGAATTTAATTGTTAGGATTATCCTATGAAAAATTCGGATTTTTTGGTTAAAGATAAGGGAGAAAATCTTTTCCTAGTCCAATTCGAATTCAGAGAATCACCTCATGCAGGTCTATAAATAGAGGTCCTACCACTCCAGTTCTCTCAGACCACAGACTCTCAGGTGAGCAGGCTTATTGTTGCACAGCTCATCGTGACAATAAAGTTCTTTAGAGATCTGGGTGGTCGGAAGAAGACTAGCAGTGCTAGCATACCGATCGAGGTTCAGAGTGCCCACACACTCAGCCATTCGGGAATTGGAGAATAGTAGAGAAGGCCAGTTGGTTGAAGCCTCCGGTCATTCTCCTCCTGCATATTGGCGTCCTTGAGGTATGAGTTTTAATTGTTGTTGATTTATTGTATATGGCATCATGAGATATTTAACGATCTAAAAATTTTTATTGTTCCGCTGCGCCACTCTGATACGTTTTTACCGGTTTATTTTCCTCCATATCCGACTCATGATTTGGAGTTAGCAGCCGTCGTATTTGCTTTGAAGATATGGCGACATTACCTATATGGAGTTCGGTGCAGAATTTTCACCGACCACCAGAGCTTAAAGTATTTCTTTACTCAGAAAGAGCTTAACATGAGACAAAGAAGATGGCTGGAGTTGGTAAAAGATTACGATTGTGAGATCTTATATCACCCCGGTAAGGCAAACAGAGTGGCAGACGCGTTGAGTCGTAAATCAACGATGCCAGAGCAAATAGCCATCGATAAGTTGCCCAAGCCACTTCAACATGAGATCTCCTTGTTGGGAGTGGAGATAATTTCAGGAAAATTAGCAGCAATGCAACTCAAACCAACAATTCTTGAGGAGATTAAAGAGGCTCAAGAGCTAGATGCTGCTTTCAAAAGGCTTAAAGAAGAGGCCTCTAAGAATGACAAGTCAGAGTTCCACCTCTCCAAGGACGGAACTTTACTCTTCCAAGGAAGAATCTGTGTACCAGATAAAGAAGTTTTGAAGAAAAGAATCCTGACAGAGGCCCATGACACTCCATATTCAGTGCATCCGGGCAGTACGAAAATGTATCAGGATCTAAAGCAGCACTTTTGGTGGAAAAAGATGAAGAATGACATTGTTAAACACATCAGCAGCTGCTTAACATGTCAAAGAGTCAAAGCAGAGCATCAGCGGCCAGCCGGAGAGCTGCAGCCACTAGAGATTCCAGAGTGGAAGTGGGAGCACGTAACCATGGATTTCGTGGTTGGGCTACCCAAGACAAGTGAAGGATTTGACATGATATGGGTAGTGGTGGATCGATTGACCAAATCTGCTCACTTTATACCCGTAAAGATGACATACACATTAGAGAAATTCGCAGAATTGTACATTGCCAACATTGTGAGATTACACGGAATACCGACAACAATAGTGTCAGATCGTGACAGTCGGTTCACATCCAATTTCTGGAAAAGTGTACAAGAGGCAATGGGCTCCGAACTAAGATTCAGTACTGCATTTCATCCTCAGACTGACGGACAGTCTGAGCGTACAATCCAAACGCTAGAAGATATGCTTCGTGCTTGTATTTTAGATTTCAAGGGAGCCTGGAACAAGAAGCTGCCATTGATAGAATTCTCCTACAACAACAGCTATCAAGCGTCCATCGGGATGGCTCCTTATGAGGCATTATATGGACGAAAGTGTAGATCTCCCATTCACTGGTATGAACTCAGGGAGAAAGAACTTCATAAAACCGAGTTTATCCAAGAAACGATAGACGCGGTCCAAAAGATTCAGCAGAGAATGAAAACTGCACAAAGCCGTCAGAAAAGCTACGCAGATAAAAGACGAAGATTCCTAGAGTTTAACGAGGGTGACTTCGTATTCTTAAAAGTAGCACCAATGAAAGGTGTCATGCGTTTTGGAAAGAAAGGAAAGTTGAGCCCAAGATACATAGGACCTTTCCCAATTATTAGCCGGGTTGGGAAAGTAGCCTATAAGATAGCTTTGCCACCAGAATTATCTTCAGTGCATAATGTCTTTCATGTATCTATGCTAAGAAAGTATATCTCGGACCCTTCACATGTCCTAGATTATGAGCCAATCCAAGTTCGAGAGGATCTCTCTTACGAAGAGCAACCAGTGCAAATACTTGCTCGAGAAGAGAAGATATTAAGAAATAAAAGCATCCCGCTGGTCAAAGTTCTATGGAAAAATCATAATGTAGAAGAGGCCACGTGGGAAAGAGAAGATGAGATGAGAGCCAAATATCCCCACCTATTCTGATTTTCGAGGACGAAAATTTTTAAGGAGGGGTGAATGTGACGACCAGAGAATTTTAGCGGTGTGACCTAGTTTAATCTAGGGTTTTCTATGAGTTCTGTAAGTAAGAATGTAAAGAAACACTATGGTTGTAATTAGACAAATTATAGTGTTAATAGAAATAAATAAATGTTTTGGAGGAAATTAAAATCTCCAAAAATAAGTAGAGAATAAAGTATATGAGTAAGAAAGTGAATTCAGGCCCAAAACGCTCAAAAAGGAGTAGTTTCGGTATCTGAACAGTATAAAGATAAGAATATGGCAAGTCAAAGTAAGAGCACAGTAAGAAAAGTACAAATATATGTATATAATAATTTGTACTATTTAAAGAGTGAAATAGATGTATTTGTATTGTTTAGAATATATTAAAATGTTCTAACAATACTGACGAGTAAGAATTCAGTGTTGGAAAAATTCACCAAGTTGAAACGGGTGAAACGGTGCCAAAACCGGCATTGAAACCCTAACCGGAGCTCAAAAAGACGGTAAACTTCCGGGATTGATTTTAATCAAACGGAAGCAGATTAAGTTGATCCGACTGCACAGGAGACCTCAGGAACACGCCGGGACGATTCCAGGAAAATTTCGGCTCGAACCGGTATCGGTCAAAAAGTAGTCAAATTAATGTGAATAGTGAAAGTCAAAGTCAACTTTCACTTTAGTAATTATGACATCATAAATCCATTTAAGAAATGGAAAGAAATTGGTGTTAGGTAGGATGAATGGCCATGATTCATTTGCTTTTTGATCTAAAGGCCAAGATTTGGCCAAAAATATACCTTTTTAATTTTTGAAAAATGGAGAAAGAATTAGGTGGAAAGGTGTTGAAAATTGATTGGTTTAGAGCTAAATTAATTGGCTTTCTTCCATGCATAAGTCGGCCACTTTTGTATCAAAAGACCGAAGCCAATTTTCAAGCAAAACAAGAGAAAAATTTGCTAAGCTTTTTCTTCCATGGGAGCCGTGGGTGACCAAAGGAAAATCAATTAATTTCTTCAAGTTTTCTATACAAAAAGTGTGGCAAAACATCACTTGAAGACAAAGGAAGAAAGTGAACAAGGTAACTTCCCTTGGATTGAAATTTTTCATGGTTTTTCTTTAGGAAATCCATGGGGTGAATAGTGAATTAAGATGGAAAAATTTTGGGTGTTTTTCATTAAGTTGATGTTGGGTTTTGTTAAGGGTGTAATGAGGAAGAAAACCATGCAATTGGTTTAAAGAAAAACCAATTTTTGGTTGGTTTTCCAAAGGAAAATCCGTGGGTTACCATTGGTAAGCAATGAGAAATTTGTGTGATTTATGTGTTAACATGCTTTTAAATTATGTTTTGTTAAGAATAAAGCATGAATTTCACTATGGAAAAGCTTGGAAAAATTTTGGTGTTCATTTATTTCAAAGTGGCCGTGGGTTTCCTAATAGTTTGGAAGAAAAATTTTCATGCTTTTAGGTGATGTTTGGTTAATTGAAATCATGCATTTTGTGATGTAAATGATGAAAATGTGATTGAAAGAATGAAACAAAAATGTTTGACATGTTTAGCATTCAATGGCCGTGGGTTATACAAGGGTAAAACCCTAAGAAATTTGGTTGAAAAGAACAAGAAAATGGGCTTGAAAAGTGTTAGAAAAATGGCATTTAATAGCCTAACAAGTAGTTGAAAAGTTTGAGAAATTTCGGTTCGGTTTGGTGGTGAAAACCGAAACCAAAACTAAGGGCAAAATTGTAAAAAATTTTGTAATGTGGTTAAAAATGTGAAATTGGAATTTGTGAGCTTTTATGTAAAAGTTTGGAAAACTTTTACATAAAATAGGCTTGTGGTATAGTACGTGGCAGGTACATATGGTTCGAGGCGTACCTAACGCCGGAAGCCTTAAAATTACGCCGAAATGCTGCCGAAATTTCGAAAACGGCTTTCGGGGTAAAATAGGAATTAAAAATAAAAGTTTAGGGTCGGGTCGGAAACCCGAGTCCCTAACGGAGAATTGAATAAGGAAAACCTAAGGGGTGGTTCATGAATAGTAGACCGTCCCCTAAAAATGTAAAATGAGAGTGAAACGGAAAAAAAACCGACCCCGAGGGGGGGGCGTTTTTGGAAATGAAATAAAGGTCCGAGTCGGGTACGGAAAATCCGAGCCTCGGAGACCTAGGTCGGGAAAGTCTAGATGAACGTTTTAAATACTTGTGAAACGTCCATTTGAGACTCCGAAACGATAGAAAATCACTAAACCGACGTAAGGGTCGGAATAGTGCTTCCCGAGGGTCGGGAAAGTGAAAAGTGGAAATAAAATAGAAGCGAACCCGGTAATGATTAGAAAAGAGTCAGAAAAGTTCCTGAGGGCCAAAAATGCAGTCTGGATCAATAAAATTCCGTCAGGGGCAAAACTGCAATTTTACCAAAATACAGGGGCAAAATCGTAATTTTGCAAAAGTTGGGGAAAATTGGGGAAATGATAAATAAAGCCCAAAAAGTTGTAAATAGGTTCTATTTAAGCTTTGTAATGAAAAAAATAAAAGCTATAAATGGAAATGAAATTAACAGACAAAGTTTGTCTGTAGGATCCAAAAATCGACCTACAAGGAGGGCGATCAAAGATCCTAGAGAGAAGAAGAGAAGAGATTGATAAGGTAAGTACAGACATTTAATTGTCTACTCACGAATGGACTTACCATAAAGTTGTGTTATATATATATATATACATTTAAGCTATTCAGTTTGTGACATGATACTAACATGTTCACGAGAATAGTAAGCAAGATCAGAAATAGAAAAGAGGAATAAAATAAGTTAGATAATAAGACTTAAAAGTTAAGGTTGGCGTACCGGCCTCCCCAGTTGTGAGGTTCCCAGATAGCCTCCACCCCAGAAGTGTGGCGCTGCCTCGTTAATAATGAGGTAGTTTATGGCTTAACTTCCTGCCTCCACCCCAGAAGTGTGGCGCTGCCTCGTTAATAATGAGGTAGTTTATGGCATGACTTACTACCTATAAGGTCAGTAGTCCAGAGATGACCTTAGGGTTGATCGGTGGGTCGCTCCCCTGATCCTCTATTGGTCTGCGCGCACTAGGTACGTCCAACCACGGGCCCACAAGTGAAAGATTAAGCAGATGAAGTAAAGCAAAGAAAAGAAAGAAATAGAATAGAAAGAACAAGTAGTATAGGACTAAAGAAAATAATTGGTCCTAAGTTGACTAATCCTAGAGTGGTGTATTCAGCTTATTTACTTGTATATATGTTTGTACTTACTGAGCTTTAGCTCATTAGTCTATTCGTGCTGTAGGTAATAAAGGAAAACAACCAGCAGTATGAAGCAAGAGTAGCGGACTGGCAGGCAGATCCCAGCGATGTCATGGACGGGTTATGGTTCCGTTTCGCAGAATTCCGCTGTACTCAAGGTGTAAAAGAAGAAAGTGTAATAGTGAGATATATGTATAAAGACAAGACAAGAGTGTAGTATGTAAAGTAGTGAAACAAGCTTAAAAGTATGTTTCTATTTTTACGTACTTTAAAGTAACAATACTCCAAAATATATTTTGGGAAAAAGGTATTAAGAAGTACGTATATATTTATGTATACACAATTTTCAAGGATTAGCAGTTTCCTCCAGTTAAAGAAAAAAAAAATATTCCTAGTTTTTCAAGAACAAATCTTTTAAACCCCAAGAAGAAGAAAGTTATAGAGACAAGTAAGCTAAGTAAGACTAAGCAAAGAATAAAGAAAGCAAGCAAGATAAGGTGGACGACCTAAGCTAGAGGGGTCGCCCACAAAAAATTTCTCTTAACATCAACCCAAAACAATAACTAAAAACCATAAAGTTTTGGTTCTAGAATGTTACCCTTGATCACCTTGAAATGGCTTGGAAATGAAATCACCTAACACAAGCTTAAAGGGGCTGACTTTTGGTATACTTTTAGCTTGGTTTTTGGCTTAAGAAATGGTGGTTTTGGGGGTGTGGAATGGTCAGCTGCAGTAAGGAAAATGAGAGAGGAAGAGTTGTGGTTTTTGGGGTGTGAAAAATAAAGAAACACCAACTAAAGCTAGGCTCACCCTTTTATAGACAAACCTAAGTAAACTTAACCAATCTTAGGCTAATTTTATCAAGCCAATCTTAAGCTAATTTGAGGAAAAATTTGTTGCCCATTTCAATCCTCAAAACCGAGGGGGCTGTGGCCATTTAAGGGGGAAAAATAAAAAAATTTGGTGATGGTAAGTGATGGAAAATGTAATATAGTTTAATGGGTTTTGTGTCATAACTTGTGTAATTTTTTATTACTGGTTTTTGGGGCTAGTTTTGTAGCTAAAAACATTTGGTTTTTTTGCTAAGCCACATGGTTTTTTAGGGGCAAAATTCATCTGCATTTGCCTCTCTACCCAGTCCAGTTTTCTACTATGGTGTTCGGTCCTTTCTCGACAGTGTTCTAATTTTAACCTGGCATCGGATTTTCTAAATTTGATTTTTGTATTGTCCATTCGTAGTCAATTTATGCTATCTAAGAGCCCATTCTGTACCAGTTTACTATTTATTTTCTATACTGTGGTTATGTTTACACTGTGTTGTACTTGCACATGCATATCAAGGCGTTGCATGAAATTTTCAACACAGTCTCTCTTGACTAATTCGAACGTGCTGATTTCAATTTTATCAGTTTTACATTTGTCCAAGGTTGTCTGAACCAGTTTTTGGGATTTTGTGTCCTTATCTTGAAAAACGTGTCAAGTGCCCGATTGACTAATTTGGGCGTTCTGAATCTAAATATATCAGTTTCGGGGTGAGAAAAGGTCATCTTGACCTTCATCCCAATACTATTATCCCCTAAACTAAATTCTCATTTTGTGCTCAGTTGACCAGATTGAGCCTACTGATCATTAATATATCAGTTTTATGTTAGATTAAGGCTGTCTTGGCCATTCATCTGACACTATGTTTTCTACTATTCATTATTCATCGTTTCCAGCTTAATTGACTAGTTTGAGTGTTCTAACTCTGATTTTGTTAGTCTCTAGGTGAGAAGAGGTCATTCAGACCATTTTCTCGATATCGTACCCTTGCTAGGGTTATTTATCGCTATTGTGCTCAGATGTTCAGACCGAGCATTCTGGTGATCTGTTCACCAGTCTTGTGTCAAGAAATGGTCGTCCGAACCAGTTTCCTGACATTACGTATCTCATACATTCTTACACATAATAGGGTGGATCGGGTTCACTGTCGATTGCCCCTTTCACTGCATGAATAGTAATTAAACAGTACCGTACCTGTCTAATATATTCAACTGGAACATATACTGTATTTTTCAACTTAATTACTCATTACCTAGTAATTAGGTTTCATGCATTTTGAGAGTCTGTATAGTGGCTCTCTGCTCATTCACGACCTTCTACGCGACCTTTCTTATGTATATAGTCCAAACGGTGCACGGCTACTTACACGGCCGTGTACCTGACTGTGTTCTCAAATGTGACAAAAGGCATCAAATTATTCTTCAATTTCCCGTTACATAGAAATTAGGTTACAGGAATAGGGTGGTCCTTACAATTTACCCCCTTACAAAATTTTCGTCCTTGAAAATTAGAATAAATGTGGGAAGTCTCTTTTCATATCCTCTTCCCATTCCCATGTAGCTTCTTCTATATTGTGATTCTACCACAACACTTTTACAGGCAGAATAACTTTATTCCTGAGGACTTTATTTTCCTTGACTAAAATCTGCACGGGTTTCTCTTCATATGTTAGATCGGTGTGGACTTCAACTAGTTCTTGGCTTAAGATGTGGGAGCTGTCCGGCATGTACTTTTTCAGCATTGAGAGGTGGAAAACGTTATGTACGAAAGCCAATTCAAGAGGAAGCACTAATCGCTAAGCCACCTTCCCGACTCTCTTGATGATCTCAAAGGGTCCTATGTATGTAGGACTCAGCTTTCCTTTCTTCCCAAAGCGTATTACCCCTTTTATGGGTGCCATCTTGAGAAAAACAGAGTCTCCTTCTTGAAACTTAAGGGGTTTGTAGTGTTTGTTAGCATAGCTCTTCTGGCAACTATGTGCCGTCTCTAGCCTCTTTCTTATAAGCTTCACGTCTGCCGTTGTATCCTTGATGAAGTTTATGCTAGTAAGTTGTTTCTCTCTGGTCTCGTGCCAGTGGATCTGAGATCTACATTTTCTTCCATAGAGTGCCTCGTATAGAGCCATCCTAATCGAGGAATGATAACTATTATTGTACGAGAACTCTATCAAAAGTAGCTTCTGATTCCAATTCCCCTTGAAGTCTAGGACACAAGCTCTCAGCATGTCTTCTAACATCTGAATGGTTCTCTCAGACTGGTCGTCAGTCTGAGGATGGAAAGTTATGTTAAACTTCAATTTAGTTCATAATGAAGCCTGGACGCTTTGCCAAAACCTTAAAGTGAAGCGTCTGTTGCGATTTGAAATGATTGATTTTGGTACTTTGTGCAACCTTACTATCTAAGCCATGTACATTTTTGTTAGTCTTTCTACCAAATAGCTCAGCTTCATGGCTAAAAATTAAGTTGATTTAATCAATCAGTCCATAATTACCCAGATTACACCATTTCTGCTTGATGTTCTGCACAATCCGACCATGAAATCCGTTGTAATTTGCTCCTATTTCCACTCAGGTAGCTCGATTTTCTACAGTTCTCCTCCCTATCACTGATGCTCTACTTTAATTTTTTAGCATGTGAGGCACTTTGCAATGAATTCGGCAACATCATTTTTCATCTTAGGCCACCAAAAATAATCTTTCAATTCTTTGTACATTTTCGTTGCCCTCGAATATACAGAGTATGGTGTGTCGTGGGCTTCTGAAAGGATCTTTTTCCTGAGTTCTTCATCCTTCGGAACACATACTCTGTCTTTGACATAGAGTATACCATCCTAGAGACTTGAAATTCTAAACTCTGGTCCTCTATTGCCTCCTTTTTGAGCTTGTTCAAGGATGAATTGAGGTCCTGGCCAACCTTGATTTCCTCTAGAAGCATTGGCTGAAGGGTCATTTCAGACAACCTCCCCATTAGAATCTCGATCTCGCTACTCCATAGCTCCTTTTGTAATTTTTCCGGCAATGCATGGATAGCCATAAGTGATGAAGAGTGCTTCCTACTCAGTGCATCAGGCATCTTATTGGCTTTCTCTAGGTGGTAAAGGATTTCACAGTCGTAATCCTTAACCAGTTCTAGCCATCTTCATTGCCTCATGTTGAGCTCCTTCTGCATGAAAATATATCTGAGACTCTGGTGGTCTGTATAGATTTCACACTTAACACCATATAAGTAATGCCTCCAAATTTGAAGCCCAAAAATGACTGTTGCTAACTCTAGGTCGTGCATCGGGTAGTTCTTTTCATGGTTCTTAAGTTGTCGTGAAGCATACGTGACCACTTTACCACTCTGCATCAGTACAACTCCAAATCCAGTCTTGGACGCGTCACTATAGATCACAAAGTTTCCCTGTCTAGCATCCAGTATGCTCAGGATCGAAGCACTTGTGAATCTTCATTTTAGTTCTTGGAAGCTCTTTTTGCACTTGTCAGTCCATTCATACTTCTTCTCTTTCTTGGTGAGTGCTGTGAGTAGTGCGACTAACTTTGAGAAGCCTTCGACAAAACATTGGTAATATGCTACTAGTCTGAGGAAACTGTGGATTTCTGTTACGTTTTTCGGGGTCGACCATTCGCTAGCTGCTTCAACCTTTGCCAAGTCTACTAATACTCCTTCCTTGGAAACTACGTGTCCAAGGAAGTGGACCTTCTTCAGTCAAAATTTGCACTTAGAAAATTTGGCGTATAGTTGATGATCTTGTAGTTTACGCAAAACGACCCTCAAATATTCCTCGTGGTCTTCCTTTGTCTTTAAGTATACAAGTATGTCATCGATAAACATAATGATAAACTTGTCTAAGAATTCCTTGAAGACATGGTTTATTAAGTCCATGAAGGCTGCAGGGGCATTCGTCAGTCCAAACAACATAACTAGGAACTCGTAACGTCTATATCGTGTTCAGAAGGCTATCTTGGGTATGTTTGCATCCTAGATTCGCAGTTGGTGGTATCTAGAATGCAGGTCTATCTTTGAGAATACTATAGCACCTCAGAGCTGGTCAAACAAATTGTCGATCCGTGACAATGGATACTTGTTCTTTATCGTGATCTTGTTTAGCTCCCGGTAGTCTGTACACATCCTCAGCGTTCCATCTTTTCTCTTTACGAACAAGATAAGTGCTCCATACGGTGAGCAGCTTTGTCAGATGAAGGCTTTATCCATCAGATCCTTCCATTGAGTCTGAAGTTCCTTTAGCTCTGCCAGGGCCATTCGATACGAGGCCTTGGATATGGGGGTTGATCCTGGTAGGAGGTCGATCTCGAATCATATTTCTCTCTTTGGTGGAAGCCCTGGGAGATCCTCTGGAAACATTTCTACGAATTCCTTAACTACTGGCACATTGTCAGGTCCTATCTCCACTTCTTGGGTCATGTCCACTATGTGTATGAGGAAACCGATGCATCCGCTAGATAGTAGCTTGTGAGCCTTCATAGCCGATATCATCATTTTGGGTTGCTTCGGCGATAAGCCCTTGTAGACAAACTTCTCATGCCCAATTGGTTCGAAGGTGATCTCCCATCTTCGATAGTTTACAACGGTGTTATAGTTGGCGAGGAAGTCCATTCCCATGATTACGTCATAGTCGCACATATCGATGATGATTAGGTTCATGCTCAGCTTGTGCCCATTGATAACTACTAGCATGTGACGTATCCAATAGCTAGACAACAAAACTTGCTCAAAGGGAAGGGTAGTTCAAAAAGTTTGTTTCATCCTATCTGCATTCTGGCCTATCTCCCTAGCAAACTTTGATGACGCAAAAGAGTGTGTAGCTCCAAAATCAAACAATACTAGTGCAGTGGAGTTGGCGACAGAAAGCTGACCTCTCACCATCATCGAGGTGCCGGCTTTTGCATCTTCTCGAGTGAAAACGTAAATTCTTCCCTGCATCTCTGGAGCCTCTAATCTACCCTTTGCGATCGATGGACCCTCGATCCTAGTCTGGGCAGCATGCAGTTGGCTGCTAGTGGCACGAGCTTGGCCCTGTTGATTTTGTGGGTTGGAGCGGCACTGCTTGGTGTAGTGGCCTTCCTTGCCATAGATGTAGCAGCCACTGGTTCCTTAGCGACATTCTCCTGGATGGTTCTTCCTACACTTTGGACAAGGCGGGTGTTGATTGTCATTTCCCCCCCGATTGTTCTTTTTATGGGGGAAATTCCTCTACTGCCCTTGATTGCTTGGATTCCCTTTCCTCTTATTGTTGGGATAGGACTGTCTATTATTCTGGTTGTTCCCCGCGTTCTGACCGTTATGCTTGTAGGAAAATAAACCGGTAAAAACGTATCAGAGTGGCGCAGCGGAACAATAAAAATTTTAGATCGTTAAATATCTCATGATGCCATATACAATAAATCAACAACAATTAAAACTCATACCTCAAGGACGCCAATATGCAGGAGGAGAATGACCGGAGGCTTCAACCAACTAGCCTTCTCTACTATTCTCCAATTCCCGAATGGCTGAGTGTGTGGGCACTCTGAACCTCGATCGGTATGCTAGCACTGCTAGTCTTCTTCCGACCACCCAGATCTCTAAAGAACTTTATTGTCACGATGAGCTGTGCAACAATAAGCCTGCTCACCTGAGAGTCTGTGGTCTGAGAGAACTGGAGTGGCAGGACCTCTATTTATAGACCTGCATGAGGTGATTCTCTGAATTCGAATTGGACTAGGAAAAGATATTTTCCCTTATCCAAACCCAAAAAATCCGAATTTTCCAAATGGAAAATCTCCCAAATAAATTCGGTTTTTCCTAGATAAATCCAATCCAAATCTTAACAAGATTTTAGCTAGAATCTTATCTCCCTTTTCCAACCAAAAAATCCGAAATTCACAAGGAGAAAATCTCTCCAAATTTTCGGCCACTTTTAGGATAAGGGAGAATCAAAATTCCACTAGGATTTCTCAAGCAAAATCTCATCTTAACCTTATCCAAAAATAACCGAATTTCCTAGGATTAGGGATCCAAAATTTCGGCCACTTTTGGGAGGAGAGAGAATCCAAATTCAACTAGGATTAAAGCTTGAATATTCCCTTGAATCCTATCCACAAAATCCGAAATCTTTCATGAGGATTATCCTCAAAATTTCGTCCCTTATTTGTTGGGATTTGGATTCAAAATTCAAGTAGGATTCTAACAAGATTATCCTCTCCAAATCCAACTCAAATTCGAATTTCAAACCTTGTGGATTTTCCACAACAAATTCGAATCCTACTTGGACTGTGATTCAAAATTTGAATTTCAAATTTCAAATTCAAATTTCAAATTCAAATTTCAAATTTCAAATTTCAAATTTCAAATTTAAATTTCAAATTCAAATTTCAAATTCGAATTTCAAATTCAAATTTCAAATTCAAATTTCAAATTCAAAATTCAAATTTCAAATTTCAAAATTCAAATTTCAAATTTCAAAATTCAAATTTCAAATTCCACAAAACGGTTGTATTTCATATTCTTGTTCTCATGGATAATTTTCTACAACTCCAATCCAATCTCAAATAAAATCATGGCAACTTTATTTGGAGTTCGAATAATTGTGTACTCTATTATCCAAAACAAAATCTGAATCCAACCGGAGAGAATCTTGTCTACCATCCTAATCCTGTGACATCACCATCCATGCATAATAAACTAGCCAATAGCATACACAAATCAATTTGCCAAACGTTAAGGAATTATGTGGAGCTAGTAGAGGGACTGATTGGACATATATAATCGGGCTCCCGTGATTCCATATGATCATCATTCTGTACCGAACAACTCAATCATATGATCACTAATTTCAGAGTCACACCACTATAAACCTGAAACTGAACTCCCAATTATATACCGTATTACGTAAGCCTGTGACGAGCTACCATCCAATGACCTTGTCATATATGCAAAACCCTCATATGATATCCATGATCAGCCTTAGGTCAAAGTCCGTTTAATCCTACTGATCAGGCTATCTTAAAGTTCCATTATACTACCGAATCAAGAAAATGATTATTCACCATATGTGAATAAGAAGTCATCCGCCCAGCAGACGACCCAAGGCCTTGTCCATTTTCACATTCAGTATAATGCCTTTAAGAGGATACCTTTAACTCCTCAGAGCTATGATTCCGATATCTGCAAACAAACTCTTCATCGTATACAAGTCATGCACCCAACGAGCCGGTCTATAAGCTTACTACCCTCTGAGACGCTTTAGCCATTGGAACATCAAAGTACACAAGTCATATACATGAAGTAGTTCATTTACTCAGGATTAAGGTTATTGCATAATGAACGTCAAAAGCAGATTGATCCACTCATAGCGGACTACGTAGATCAATCACGCTTTAGTCCCGGTCTAATATGTCACCACCAAGCAACATATCCATGTCTCTACTTGGGAGTCCAACTCCAGACAGTCAAGACAGACCGTCCCCTCTAAGGCTTTAGACAACATAATAGTCTTAACATGAGTTAGATGCTCGGTCTAACCCCATAGACTACAGACCATAGTTTAGACTGCTAACTTTAGAACATTGTCTTCTCGCATACAAAAGTCCATTGCATGCAACGTTCTAACAGTTTTAACACAAGCAGTCAGTGAGCCATATTTGCTTACATTTACTTTAACATGTAAATAAGACGAGGACAGATAGCAATGTAATGAATAACCTCTATGTATAATTTTATTATCCAGTTCAAAATGAATACATCAAAATGTCTCTAATACTTAGGGCATTTCCTAACAATCTCCCACTTGCCCTAAGCCAGCAGATGTGCCATGTTACGCATCCCCATCGCCTCTACATGCCTCTCAAAGCTTCTAGCTACCAAAGTCTTAGTAAAGGGATCAGCGATGTTGTCCTCGGACGCGATCTTACATACATCCACTTGTCCTGTCTCCACATGCCCTCTAATAATGTGATACCTCCGATCGATGTGCTTGGTCCTCTTGTGGTGCCGAGATTCCCTTGTGTTGGCAATAGCCCCTGTATTATCACAGTAAAGTGTGATAGGCTTGTCAACACCCGGAATGACCTCAAGGTCTCTAAAGAACTTGCGGAGCCAAACCGCTTCTTTAGATGCCTCAGCCGCAGCCACATACTCAGCCTCCATAGTAGAGTCAGCTGTGCAGCCCTGCTTCACGCTCCTCCACACAATGGCGCCTCCTCCGAGCAAAAACACTGATCCAGATGTCGATTTCCTCGAATCCTTACAAGTCTGGAAGTCTGAGTCCGTGTATCCTACGGGTGTTAGGTCCCCTCCAGAATACACTAGCATATAATCCCTCGTTCTCTTAAGATACTTGAGTATATGCTTTACTGCTTGCCAGTGCTTGGTTCCAGGATTCGCTTGATATCGACTCACCATACCTACTGCAAAACATATGTCCGGGCGAGTGCAAAGCATAGCATACATAAGGCTACCCACAGCGGATGCATAAGGGACCTTACTCATACGCTCTCTTTCTTCCGATGTCTTGGGACAGTCATCCAATGAAAGAGTTAAACCGGCAATAGAAGGTTGTGAGCCTTTCTTTGCCTCTAGCATTGCATATTTGTCAATTATTTTATCTATGTATGAAGCTTGGGATAACGCTATCATTTTGTTCTTTCGATCTCTGAAGAGACGAATGCCTAGAACATAATTAGCTTCTCCCAAGTCCTTCATGTCAAACTGCTGGTGTAACCAAAGCTTGACTGATGATAAGTTCCCTACATCATTCCCAATGAGTAGTATATCATCAACATAGAGTATCAGAAAGACCACTTTTCCATCCTTAATACGTTTATAAACACAAGGTTCATCAACGTTCTGCTCAAAACCAAATGTCTTAATCGCTTGATCAAACCTCTGGTTCCATGAGCGGGATGCCTGCTTTAATCCATAAATGGATCTAAGCAACTTGCAGACTTTCCTATCTTGGCCTTTTGCTACGAACCCTTCGGGCTGTATCATATAGATACACTCTTCAAGATGGCCATTCAAGAATGCCGTCTTGACATCCATTTGCCAGATCTCGTAATCGAGAGCCGCAGCAATGGATAGAAGAATACGGATAGACTTCAGCATAGCAACAGGCGAAAAGGTTTCCTCGTAATCGATTCCAGCCTTTTGCGTGTATCCCTTTGCAACCAGTCTAGCTTTGAAAGTTTCCACTCTCCCTTCCGCATCCTTCTTTCTTTTGTAGACCCATTTGCATCCAATGGGTTTTATCCCATCCGGCAAATCTACAAGTTCCCAAACAGAGTTGGATTTCATAGAATCCATCTCATTATTCATAGCCTGTTTCCAAGATCTAGAATCAACATCCTTTATAGCTTCATCATATGTGACCGGATCTTCCTCATGCTCATGAGCCTCAGCCTGGTATACCTCAGCATCATACATAAAGAAATTAGGTTTCTTAGAAACCCTCCCACTACGACGAGGCACCCTAAATTGTTGATCGTCTGCAGGTCTTTCACTGGAACTCGGACTTGCGTCCAAGACCGAAATCTGTGGAGCAGTTCTTTCACCCGATAACTCCTCTAGCACCACTTTGCTTCGAGGCTTAAAGTCATTCATGTGACTTTCCTCCAAGAATGTCGCATGGGTTGAGACAATGACCTTTTGTTCCTTCGGGTTATAGAACAGACCTCCTTTAGTTCCCTTTGGATACCCTACAAACATGCACAATTCTGATCTTGGTTCCAACTTCTTCGCATCCCCATCCAGTACATGTGCCGGGCAGCCCCATATTCTCATATGTCCAAGGGAGGGCTTCCTGCCACGCCACAATTCATACGGAGTTCTAGGAATTGATTTGCTCGGAACCTGGTTCAGAATATAGCACGCCGTTTGTAAAGCATGTCCCCAAAATGATAATGGCAGCGTTGAGTAACTCATCATGGACCGTACCATATCCAATAAGGTCCTGTTTCTCCTTTCGGCTACACCATTCTGTTGTGGAGTACCAGGTGCAGTCAATTGGGATAATATCCCATTCTCTACAAGATGTCCTAGAAATTCATCGGAGAGGTATTCGCCACCTCGATCAGATCGAAGTGTCTTTATGGATTTATCCAATTGCTTTTCCACTTCCGCACGATACTCTTTGAACTTGTCAAAGGTTTCACTCTTGCGGTGCATCAGATACACATATCCATACCTCGAGTAATCATCTATGAAAGAGACATAGTACTCGAACCCTCCTCGTGCTGTGACGTTCATGGGGCCACATACGTCAGTGTGCACAATTTCTAAGAGCTCCTGTGCCCTTGTACCCTTAGCTCCAAAAGACCTCTTAGTCATTTTACCCTCTAGACAAGACTCACATTGGGGAAGTCGTACCTCCTCCAGAGATTCCAGAGGACCGTCTTTCACCAATCTTTGAATCCTATCCTGATTAATATGACCAAGTCTTAAATGCCAAAGATATGCCTTGTTAGAGTGAGAAACTTTCAACCTTTTAGAGTTATCAATTAATTCAGTGTCAAGCAGTGAGTACATCTTTGGTCTGATCAAATATAGGTTTCCATCCATCCATCCAGAACAGATAAAAGACTTATTTCTACGAATATCAACTCTTTTACTAAAAGAAACTGAATAAGAATCCTTTATTAAACAAGCTACCGATATAAGGTTCCTCCTAAAATTAGGAACATAAAAACAGTCTTTCAATAAAATAAACCTAAATTGATCAAAATAAAGATGAACGTCTCCCACTGCCTCAGCCACCACAAAGCTACCATCTCCAGTCCGCAACGAGAGGCTCCTATCATGTAGACTTCTCGTTTCCACGAACCCCTGCATCGAAACACAAACATGATTAGTGGCGCCCGAATCAATGACCCATGTGTCTTTCGATTCTTCCACCAAACACGCTTCCAAATAATGAAGTTCCTTACCTTCCTTGCCCTTGGAGGCTAGGAATTCCCGGCAAGCCTTCTTGAAGTGACCTACCTTCCCACAGTGGAAGCATTTGGACTTTTTAGGGTCCTTTGGCTTCTTGTTCTTCTTCTTCTTCTTCCCGTCCGAGACAGGAGGATTAGAAGAACTAGAAGCCACTTGCTTCTTATTTGGCCTCTTCCTCTTCCGTGAGGGATTGGAAGATTCCGCCAAATTGGCCTCTCCTTTAGGTCGGACCACATCTTCATCCCTGATCATCCGCTCATAAGCCTGTAGTTGCTTCATGAGCTCGGTAAGTCCTAACTCCTTTGTCGCCAGATTGTATGCGGCCTTAAACCCCACAAAATCTTTAGACAGAGTCTTGAACACCATCTCGATCTGGGTGTTGTAGTCTAACTCAGCACCATTTTCGGCAGCCTCAGCGAAGAATCCCATTAGAGTGATCATATGGTCCTTCACCGGAGCACCAGCCTTTTGCTTGGAGTTCATAATGCTGGTGATAGCGGACTGTCGAGCCAATTTTTCTTGGCCTCCGAACATGTCCTCCAGATTATCCATGATCTCCCCAGCAACTTGATAAGTCTCATGCTGCTTTTGTAAAGCACTCGTCATGCTAGCAAGGATGTAGCATCGAGCTATTTCATTGGATTCTCTCCAACGATTATAGGCAACCGGGACCTCCTCAAGTGGTGTGTCAGGTTTGGGCCCAGGTGGGCATGGTTCGTCCAGTACGAACTTGTGTCTCTCGCAGCTGAGAACTATTAATAGATTTCTTTTCCAATCTTTATAATTGTCGCCATTCAACTTATTTTCAGTAAGTATCGAAATGAGGGGTGTCGGTGACATTTTGAACTGAAATAAAATTATACTAGACATCATTACAAAGCCCAAGCAAATATGCAGATAATTTAGCAAATAAAACATACAAGTATGTTCCTACATGAAACTTGAAAAAAATGTAGCATTGCAACGGTAATTCTCAGCACCTATTGCCCCAAGCCACCGAGGGGTGGTCATGAGAACAAATAGCCGGAACATGGACCCCGTCCAATTAATATATGTTACCTTAAATCCTCCAAGGTTAAGACATATATTAATAACCGCTTATTTGGCCACCAGTTTAGTTAACAGAGCTTCTAGGGAAGGTTAATAACTAAACGAGTCTTGAGTGTATAACCATTGTTTACGTAGCCCGATCCACGTCCTACCAAGCCACCGAGGGGTGGTCATGAATAGAATCGCACCCGAACACGTTTTCCACATAGGAGATCCAATCTAGTATACCGGCGGCGGTAAACACCTACCGAAGGGTGTGGTCAGGTCGGAACTGACGCGAGGCGTTACCATGCTTTCACATATGGATCAACAATAGAGGCCGTGGGTTTTGTTTGAAACCCTCTCCCACTCAATATTTTGAAAAACATGCAAGTTTTGACAAATTATGTATGATCAATATAGTATGAGCGGCACTCACCTATCCTATATGACATGTTATCAAATATGCATACAAAACATCCATCAATACATATTTATACATCCATGACATATCACAGAAAAAATAATTGACAGAATAACCAAGCCATGGTTCCATCCTAGAACAAAGAAAATAAAGATTACAAAATTCCATCCAAAGCATTCTTTGGGTCTTGAATTTTGTTTCGTCTTCTTGTATCCATCTTTATGTAGCCTCTCCATTTATTTCTCATCCCAAGAATTATTTAAAATTTAAATCTCCAAAAATTTAAATTTCAAATTCAAATACCAAATTCGAATTTCAAATTTAAATTTCTAATTCAAATTTTAAACAATTTTAATCATCATGTGTAATAATATGTAATTTCAAAAATTTCAAATTTTCAATTACATATTTTTAAACATGATTTAAAATTAAATCTCAAATTTAAAAATCAAAATTTTCTGATTTTTGGACCGCCGCACCGCCGCCCGTGAAGGCGGCAGCCGCCGTGGGCAGCCACCAACCCCGGAGGGGCTGGCAGCCCACGGCTGCCCCTTGTGCAGCCCTGCCGGGCTGCAGGCCAAGCCTGCAGCGCCAGGCTGCACGCCCAGACTGGGCGCAGCAGCCGGCAGGCTGCAGGCAGCGCCTGCAGCCAGTGGCTGCACGCCCAGGCTGCGGCCAGCCTTGGGCAGGCCACGGCCACCCCTGGCTGCAGGCAGAGCCTGCGGCCGTGGGTGGTGTGGGCCTGCACAGGGGCTGCCGCAGCCCCATCCTGCCCGAGGGCAGGGGCTGCAGCCCCACCAAGGTTTGTCGGCCTATCCCGAGGGGTCGTGTCTCGATTTTCGTGCCATATTCCAATTTATCTTTTAGGATCTCCAAAAATTAATTTGAATCCCAATTAAATTGAAATTTTCCACACAATCAAAATTTCAACCTTTAAATTAAATTTAACTTTTGGGAAAAATAAATTACGGTCTTCAATCTTCAATCTCCTCCAAGAATAATTACATAAAAAAATCCTATACCGTTTCCGGTGTACAAAATTCTATCCATAAAAATTCTAAGAGACAAAAATTAAAATCCATGGGAAAATTACAGTGTAAATAAACTGCTCCCATGGTTACATAAAAAATTCCTAGATACAATTTTTCTAAATTCTAAGGAACCATAACCGGCATAAACAAGCATGCTTATAATAATTCAAAAAATTAAAATAACCACATACTATATACATAATCCATGATAACAACATAAAGGAACCCTAGAATGCCACTCTCTAAATATCAAATCCATACATAAATAAAAAGACTAAGTAATTGTCTAATTTATGTACATGGCATAGTCATGAGATGGCTCTGATACCAATTGTAGGAAAATAAACCGGTAAAAACGTATCAGAGTGGCGCAGCGGAACAATAAAAATTTTAGATCGTTAAATATCTCATGATGCCATATACAATAAATCAACAACAATTAAAACTCATACCTCAAGGACGCCAATATGCAGGAGGAGAATGACCGGAGGCTTCAACCAACTAGCCTTCTCTACTATTCTCCAATTCCCGAATGGCTGAGTGTGTGGGCACTCTGAACCTCGATCGGTATGCTAGCACTGCTAGTCTTCTTCCGACCACCCAGATCTCTAAAGAACTTTATTGTCACGATGAGCTGTGCAACAATAAGCCTGCTCACCTGAGAGTCTGTGGTCTGAGAGAACTGGAGTGGCAGGACCTCTATTTATAGACCTGCATGAGGTGATTCTCTGAATTCGAATTGGACTAGGAAAAGATATTTTCCCTTATCCAAACCCAAAAAATCCGAATTTTCCAAATGGAAAATCTCCCAAATAAATTCGGTTTTTCCTAGATAAATCCAATCCAAATCTTAACAAGATTTTAGCTAGAATCTTATCTCCCTTTTCCAACCAAAAAATCCGAAATTCACAAGGAGAAAATCTCTCCAAATTTTCGGCCACTTTTAGGATAAGGGAGAATCAAAATTCCACTAGGATTTCTCAAGCAAAATCTCATCTTAACCTTATCCAAAAATAACCGAATTTCCTAGGATTAGGGATCCAAAATTTCGGCCACTTTTGGGAGGAGAGAGAATCCAAATTCAACTAGGATTAAAGCTTGAATATTCCCTTGAATCCTATCCACAAAATCCGAAATCTTTCATGAGGATTATCCTCAAAATTTCGTCCCTTATTTGTTGGGATTTGGATTCAAAATTCAAGTAGGATTCTAACAAGATTATCCTCTCCAAATCCAACTCAAATTCGAATTTCAAACCTTGTGGATTTTCCACAACAAATTCGAATCCTACTTGGACTGTGATTCAAAATTTGAATTTCAAATTTCAAATTCAAATTTCAAATTCAAATTTCAAATTTCAAATTTCAAATTTCAAATTTAAATTTCAAATTCAAATTTCAAATTCGAATTTCAAATTCAAATTTCAAATTCAAATTTCAAATTCAAAATTCAAATTTCAAATTTCAAAATTCAAATTTCAAATTTCAAAATTCAAATTTCAAATTCCACAAAACGGTTGTATTTCATATTCTTGTTCTCATGGATAATTTTCTACAACTCCAATCCAATCTCAAATAAAATCATGGCAACTTTATTTGGAGTTCGAATAATTGTGTACTCTATTATCCAAAACAAAATCTGAATCCAACCGGAGAGAATCTTGTCTACCATCCTAATCCTGTGACATCACCATCCATGCATAATAAACTAGCCAATAGCATACACAAATCAATTTGCCAAACGTTAAGGAATTATGTGGAGCTAGTAGAGGGACTGATTGGACATATATAATCGGGCTCCCGTGATTCCATATGATCATCATTCTGTACCGAACAACTCAATCATATGATCACTAATTTCAGAGTCACACCACTATAAACCTGAAACTGAACTCCCAATTATATACCGTATTACGTAAGCCTGTGACGAGCTACCATCCAATGACCTTGTCATATATGCAAAACCCTCATATGATATCCATGATCAGCCTTAGGTCAAAGTCCGTTTAATCCTACTGATCAGGCTATCTTAAAGTTCCATTATACTACCGAATCAAGAAAATGATTATTCACCATATGTGAATAAGAAGTCATCCGCCCAGCAGACGACCCAAGGCCTTGTCCATTTTCACATTCAGTATAATGCCTTTAAGAGGATACCTTTAACTCCTCAGAGCTATGATTCCGATATCTGCAAACAAACTCTTCATCGTATACAAGTCATGCACCCAACGAGCCGGTCTATAAGCTTACTACCCTCTGAGACGCTTTAGCCATTGGAACATCAAAGTACACAAGTCATATACATGAAGTAGTTCATTTACTCAGGATTAAGGTTATTGCATAATGAACGTCAAAAGCAGATTGATCCACTCATAGCGGACTACGTAGATCAATCACGCTTTAGTCCCGGTCTAATATGTCACCACCAAGCAACATATCCATGTCTCTACTTGGGAGTCCAACTCCAGACAGTCAAGACAGACCGTCCCCTCTAAGGCTTTAGATAACATAATAGTCTTAACATGAGTTAGATGCTCGGTCTAACCCCATAGACTACAGACCATAGTTTAGACTGCTAACTTTAGAACATTGTCTTCTCGCATACAAAAGTCCATTGCATGCAACGTTCTAACAGTTTTAACACAAGCAGTCAGTGAGCCATATTTGCTTACATTTACTTTAACATGTAAATAAGACGAGGACAGATAGCAATGTAATGAATAACCTCTATGTATAATTTTATTATCCAGTTCAAAATGAATACATCAAAATGTCTCTAATACTTAGGGCATTTCCTAACAATGCTATGCTTTGGGGTTCTGTCTTCCCTTAGTTAGCCTGGCTTGTGTCTTCTCCTCTCTCTTAGCCTTGAAAATTTGAGCCTTTCTTTCCCTATCTTAGGCCAGCCAATACTCTACTTGGATGGCCCTGCTGACGCACTCAGCCATCGTTGTGGGTCCATGGCTTCCACTACAGACTTGGATGGCAATATCCGTCCTGAACATTTTCAGTATCCCCCTGACCTTCTCCTTCTCAGTCGGTACAAAGACTGGGTAGAGTCGAGCTTGCTACTTGAACTTCCTTACTGCCTCCATGATAGTCATGCTTACCAGGCGTAGATTATTGAACTCATCTTGTTGCGCATCCATGTTAGGAAATGCCCTAAACATGAGAGATATTTTGATGTATTTATTTTGAACTGGATAATAAAATTATAATATAAAGGTTATTCATTACATTATTGTTTTTCCTTATTCTATTTACATGTTAAAGTAAATGTAAGCAAATATAGCTCGTTGACTGCTTGTGTTAAAACTGTTAGAACGTTGCATGTAATGTACTTTTGTATGCGAGAAGACAATGTTCTAAAGTAAGCAGTCTAAACTAAGGTCTGTAGTCTACGGGTTTAGACCGAGCATCTAACTCATGTTAAAACTATTATGTTGTCTAAAGTCATGGTGGGGATGGTTTGTCTTGATAGTCCGGAGTAAAGACTCCTAAGTAAAGACATAGATTTGTTGCTTGGTGGTGACATATTAGATCGGGACTAAAGCATGATTAATCTATATTGTCTACTATGAGTGGATCAATCTGCTTTTGACGTTTATTATGTAATAACCTTAATCCTGAGTAAATGAGCTACTTCATGTATATGACTTGTGTACTTTGATGTTCCAATGGCTAAAGCGTCTCAGAGGTAGTGAGCTTATAGACCGGTTCATTGGGTGCATGACTTGTATACAATGAAGGGCATGTTTATAGATATCAGAATCATAGCTCTAAGGAGTTAAAGGTATCCTCTTGAAGGCATTATACTTGATGTGAAAATGGACAAGGCCTTGGGTCATCTGCAGGGCGAATGACTTCTTATTCACATGTGGTGAACAATTATTTTCTTATTCGATAGTATAATGGAACTTTAAGATAGCTTGATCAGTAGGATTGAATGGACTTTGGCCTAAGGTTGATCATATATATCGTATAAGGGTTTTGCATACATGACAAGGTCATTGGACATTAGCTAGTCGCAGGCTTTCATAATACGGTATATAATTGAGAGTTCAGTTTCAGGTTTACAGTGATGTGACTCTGAAATTAATGATCATATGATTAAGTTGTTTGATATAGAATAATGATCATATGGATTCACGGGAGCCTGATTATATATGTCCAATTGGTCCCCCTACTAGCTCCATATAATTCTTTAGCGAATGGCAAATTGATCTGTGTAGCCTTCTCTACCTCCTCATGATGTGACATTCATGGGGCCACATATGTCAGTGTGCACAATTTCTAAGAGCTCCTGAGCCTTGTACCCTTACCTACAAAAGACCTCTTAGTCATCTTTCCCTCTAGACAAGATTCACATTGAGGAAGATGTACCTCCTCCAGAGATTCTAGAAGACCGTCTTTCACCAATCTTTAAATCCTATCCTAATTTATATGACCAAGTCTTACATGCCAAAGATACACCTTGTTAGAGTAAGAAACTTTCAACTTTTTAGAGTTATCTATTAATTCGATGTCAAGCAGTGAGTACATCTTTGGTTTGATCAAATATAGGTTTCCATCCATCCATCCAGAATAGATAAAAACTTATTTCTACGAATATCAACTCTTTTACTAAAAGAAACTGAATAAGAATCCTTTATTAAACAAGCTACCGATACAAGGTTCCTCCTAAAATTAGGAACATAAAAACAGCCTTTCAATAAAATAAACCTAATTGTCTTTCAATTCTTCCATCAAATACGCTTCTAAGTAGTGAAGTTCCTTACCTTCCTTGCCCTTGGTGGCTAGGAATTCCCGGCAAGACTTCTTAAAGTGACCTACCTTCCCACAGTGAAAGCATTTAGACTTTTTAGGGTCCCTAGGCTTCTTGTTCTTCTTCTTCTTCTTCCTATAGGAGACAGGAGGATTAGAAGAACTGGAAGCTGCTTGCTTCTGATTTGGCCTCTTCCTCTTCCATGAGGGTTTGGAAGATTCTACCAAATTGGCCTCTCCTTTGGGTTGGACTGCATCCCCATGCCTGATCATTCACTTATAAGCTTGGAGTTGCTTCATGAGCTCGGTTAGTCCTAACTCCCTAGTCGCCAGATTGCATGTGGCCTTAAACCCCACAAAATCTTTAGATAGAGTTTTGAACACCATCTCGATCTGGGTGTTGTAGTCCAACTCAGCACCGTTTTTGATAGCCTCAATGAAGAATCCCATTAGAGTGATCATATGGTCCTTCACTGGAGTACCTACCTTTTGCTTAGAGTTCATAATGTTAGTGATAGCGGACTATCGAGCCAATTTTTCTTGGCCTCCGAACATGTCCTCCAGATTGTCCATGATCTCCCTAGCAACCTGATAAGTCTCATGTTGCTTTTGTAAAGCACTCGTCATGCTAGCAAGGATGTAGCATCGAGCTATATCATTGGATTCTCTCCAACGAGTATAGGCAACCGGGACCTCCTCAAGCGGTGTGTTAGGTTTGGGCCTTGGTGGGCATAGTTTGTCCAGTACAAACTTGTGTATCTCGTAGCTGAGAACTATCAACAGATTTCTTTTCCAATCTTTATAATTATCGCCATTCAGTTTATTCTCAGTAAGTATTGAAATGAGGGGTGTCGGTGACATTTTGAACAGAAATAAAATTATACTAGACATCATTACAAAGCCCAAGCAAATATATAGATAATTTAGCAAATAAAACATACAAGTATGTTTGTTAGGAAATGCCTAAGCATTAGAGATATTTTGATGTATTTATTTTGAACTGGATAATAAAATTATATATAGAGGTTATTCATTACATTGCTATGTGTCCTCGTTTTATTTATATGTTAAAGTAAATGTAAGCAAATATGGCTCCCTGACTGCTTGTGTTAAACTGCTAGAACGTTGCACGCAATGGACTTTTGTATGAGAGAAGATAGTGTTCTAAAGTTAGCGGTCTAAACTATGGTCTGTAGTCTATGGGGTTAGACCGAGCATCTAACTCATGTTAAGACTACTGTGTTGTCTAAAGCCTTGGAGGGGATAGTTTGTCTTGACTGTCTGGAGCTGGACTCCCAAGTAGAGACATAGATATGTTGCTTGGTGGTGACATATTAGACTGAGACTAAAGCGTGATTGATCTACGAAGTCCGCTTTGAGTGGATCGATCTGCTTTTGACGTTCATTGTGTAGTAACCTTAATCCCGAGTAAAAGGACAGCTTCATGTACATGACTTGTGTACTTTGATGTTCCAATGGCTAAAGCGTCTCAGAGGTAGTAAGCTTATAGACCGGTTCGTTGGGTGCATGACTTGTATACGATGAAGTGTACATTTACAGATATCGGAATCATAGCTCTAATGAGGAGTTAAGGGTATCCTCTTAAAGGCATTATACTGAATGTGAAAATGGATAAGGCCTTGGGTCGTCTGCTGGGCGGATGACTTCTTATTCACATATGGTGAATAATCATTTTCTTCATTTGGTAGTATAATGGAAATTTAAGATAGCCTGATCAGTAGGATTAAACGGACTTTGGCCTACGGCTGATCATGAATATCATATGAGGGTTCTGCATACATGACAAGGTCATTGGACGATAGCTTGTCACAGGCTTACGTAATACGGTATATAATTGGGAGTTCAGTTTCAGGGTTATACTGGCGTGACTCTGAAATTAGTGATCATATGATTGAGTTGTTCGGTAAAAAATGATGATCATATGGATTTGCGGGAGCCTGATTATATATGTCCAATCAGTCCCTCTACTAGCTCCACATAATTCCTTAATGTTTGGCAAATTGATCTGTGTATGCTATTGGCTAGTTTATTATGCATGGATGGTGATGACATAGGATTAGGATGGTAGACAAGATTCTCTCTGGTTGGATTCAGATTTTGTTTTGGATAATAGAGTACACAATTATTCGAACTCCAAATAAAGTTGCCATGATTTTATTTAAGATTGGATTGGAGTTGTAGAAAATTATCCATGAGAACAAGAATTTGAAATACAACTGTTTTGTGGATTTTGAAATTTGAATTTTAAAATTTGAAATTTGAAATTTGAATTTGAAATTTGAATTTGAAATTCGAATTTGAAATTTGAATTTGAAATTTAAATTTGAAATTTGAAATTTGAAATTTGAAATTCGAATTTGAAATTTGAAATTCAAATTTTGAATCACAATCCAAGTGGGATTCGAATTTGTTGTGGTAAATCCACAAGGAATGAAATTCGAATTTGAGTTGGATATGGAGAGGAAAATCTTATTAGAATCCTACTTGAATTTTGAATCCAAATCCTAACTAAAGTTGGACCAAAATTTTGAGGATTATCCTCAATGGATTTTCGGATTTTTAATGGATAAGGTTCAAAGAAAAATTCAAGTTTCAATCCCAGTTGAATTTGGATTCTCTCCTCCCAGATAATGGCCGAATTTTGGAGTGAATCTCCTAGGAGATTTTCGGTTATTTTGGATAAGGATGAGGTAAGATTCAAGCTTGAAAATCCTAGTGGAATTTTGATTCTCCCTTATCCAAAAGTGGTCTAATTTTTTGTGGAGATTTTCTCCTTAGAATTTTTAGATTTTTTGGTTAAAAAAGGGAGATAAAATTCTAGTTAAAATCTTGTTTAGATTTGGATTGGATTAATCCCATAATGGCCGAAATTTGTTGGGATTTTCCCTTGGATAATTTCGGATTTTATGGTTGTGGATAAGGGAGAATATCTTCTCCTAATCCAATTCGAATTTAGAGAATCACCTCATGCAGGTCTATAAATAGAGGTCCTGCCACTCCAGTTCTCTTAGACCACAGACTCTTAGGTGAGCAAGCTTATTGTTGCACAGCCCACCGTGACAATAAGTTCTTTAGAGATCTGGGTAGTTAGAAGAAGACTAGCAATGCTAGCATACCGATGGAGGTTCAGAGTGCCCACACACTCAGCCATTCAGGAATTGGAGAATAGTAGAGAAGGCCAGTTGGTTGAAGCCCTCCGGTCATTCTCCTCCGGCAGATTGGCGTCCTTGAGATATGAGTTTTAATTATTGTTGGTTTATTGTATATGGCATCATGAGATATTTAACTATCTAAAAATTTTTATTGTTCTGCTGCGCCACTCTGATACGTTTTTACCGATTTATTTTCCTACAATTGGTATCAGAGCCATCTCATGACTATGCCATGTACATAAATTAGACAATTACTTAGTCTTTTTATTTATGTATGGATTTGATATTTTTTCTGTGCTATGTCATGGATGTATAAATATGTATTGATGGATGTTTTATATGCATATTTGATAACATGTCATATAGGATAGGTGAGTGCCGCTCATATTATATTGATCATACATAATTTGTCAAAACTTGCATGTTTTTCAAAATATTGAGTGGGAGAGGATTTCAAACAAAACCCACGGCCTCCATTGTTGATCCATATGTGAAAGCATGGTAACGCCTCGAGTCAGTTCTGCCCTGACCATACCCCTCGGTAGGTGTTTACCACCGCCGGTATACTAGATTGGATCTCCTATGTGGAAAACGTGTTCAGGTTTGATCCTATTCATGACCACCCCTCGGTGGCTTGGTAGGACGTGGATCGGGCTACGTAAACAATGGTTATACACTCAAGACTCGTTTAGTTATTAACCTTCCCTAGAAGCTCTGTTAACTAAACTGGTGGCCAAATAAGCGGTTATTAATGCTACATGCTTGCTAGTATGACGAGTGCTTTACAAAAGCAGCATGAGACTTATTAGGTTGCTAGGGAGATCATAGACAATCTGGAGGACATGTTAGGAGGCCAAGAAAAATTGGCTCGACAGTCCGCTATAACCAGTATTATGAACTCTAAGCAAAAGGTGGGTACTCCGATGAAGGACCATATGATCACTCTAATGGGATTCTTTGCTGAGGCTGCCGAAAATGGTGCTGAGTTGGACTACAACACCCAGATCGAGATGGTGTTCAAAACTCTGTCTAAAGATTTTGTAGGGTTTAAGGCCACATACAATCTGGCGACAAGGGAGTTAGGACTAACCGAGCTTGTGAAGCAACTCCAAGCTTATGAGCAGATGATCAGGGATGGGGATGTGGTCCAACCCAAAGGGGAGGCCAATTTGGCAGAATCTTCCAAACCCTCACAGAAGAGGAAAAGGCCAAATCAGAAGCAAGTGGCTTCCAGTTCTTCTAATCCTCCTATCTCAGATGGGAAGAAGAAGAAGAAGAATAAGAAGCCCAAGGACCCTAAAAAGTCCAAGTGCTTCTGCTGTGGGAAGGTAGGTCACTTTAAGAAGGCTTGCCGGGAATTCCTAGCCGCCAAGGGCAAGGAAGGTAAGGAACTTCATTACTTGGAAGCATGTTTGGTGGAAGAATCGAAAAACACTTGGGTCATTGATTCGGGCGCCACTAATCATGTTTGTGTTTCTATGCAGGGGTTCATGGAAACGAGAAGTCTACATGATAAGAGCCTCTTGTTGCGAACTGGAGACGGCAGCTTGGTGGTGGCTGAGGCAGTGGGAGATATTTACCTTTACTTTGACCAATTTAGGTTTATTTTATTGAAAGACTGTTTTTATGCTCCTAATTTTATGAGGAACCTTATATCGGTAGCTTATTTAGTAAAGGATTCTTATTCAGTTTCTTTTAGTAAAAGAGTTGATATTCGTAGAAATAAGTCTTTTATTTGTTCTGGATGGATGGATGGAAACCTATATTTGATCAAACCAAAGATGTACTCACTGCTTGACACTGAATTAATAGATAATTCAAAGAGGTTGAAAGTTTCTCACTTAACAAGGCGTATCTTTGGCATTTAAGACTTAGTCATATTAATCAGGATAGGATTCAAAGATTGGTGAAAGACGGTCCTCTGGAATCTCTAGAGGAGGTATGTCTTCCCCAATGTGAGTCTTGTCTAGAGGGTAAGATGACCAAGAGGTCTTTCAGAGCTAAGGGTACGAGGGCTCAGGAGCTCTTAAAAATTGTGCACACTGACGTATGTGGCCCCATGAACGTCACAGCACGAGGAGGGTTTGAGTGTTATGTCTCTTTTATAGATGATTACTCGAGGTATGGATATGTGTATCTGATGCACCGCAAGAGCGAAACCTTTGACAAGTTCAAAGAGTATCGTGCGGAAGTGGAAAAGCAATTGGATAAATCCATAAAGACATTTCGATCTGATCGAGGAGGCGAATACCTCTCCGACGAATTTCTAGGACATCTTGTAGAGAACGGGATATTATCCCAATTGACTGCACCTAGTACTCCACAACAGAATGGTGTAGCCGAAAGGAGAAACAGGTCCTTGTTGGATATGGTACAGTCTACGATAAGTTATTCAACGCTGCCATTATTATTTTAGGGATATGCTTTACAAACGGCGTGCTATATTCTAAACCAGGTTCCAAGCAAATCAATTCCCAGAACTCCGTATGAATTGTGGCGTGGCAGGAAGCCTTCCCTTGGACATATGAAAATATGAGGCTGCCTGGTACATGTACTGGATGGGGATGAGAAGAAATTGGAACCAAGATCAGAATTGTGCATGTTTGTAGGGTATCCAAAGGGAACTAAAGGAGGTCTGTTCTATAACCCGAAGGAACAAAAAGTCATTGTTTCAACCCATGCGACATTCTTGGAGGAAAGTCACATGAATGACTTTAAGCCTCGAAGCAAAGTGGTGCTAGAGGAGTTATCGGGTGAAAGAACTGCTCCACAGATTTCGGTCTTGGACACAAGTCCGAGTTCCGGTGAAGGACCTGCAGACGATCAACAATTTAGGGTGCCTCGTCCTAGTGGGAGGGTTTCAAAGAAACCTAATTTCTATGATGCTGAGGTATACCAAGCCGAGGCTCATGAGCATGAGGATGATCCGGTCACCTATGATGAAGCTATAAATGATGTTGATTCTAAATCTTGGAAACAGGCTATGAACAATGAGATGGATTCTATGAAATCTAACTCTGCTTGGGAACTTGTAGATTTGCCGGATGGGATAAAACCCATTAGATGCAAATGGGTCTATTAAAGAAAGAAGGATACAAAAGGGAGAGTGGAAACTTTCAAAGCTAGACTGGTTGCAAAGGGGTACACGCAAAAGGCTGGAATCAATTATGATGAAACCTTTTCGCCTGTTGCTATGATGAAGTCTATCCGTATTCTTCTGTCCGTTGCTGCGGCTCTCGATTACAAGATCTGGCAAATGGATGTCAAGCCGGCATTCTTGAATGGCCATCTTGAAGAGTGTATCTATATGATATAGCCCGAAGGGTTCATAGCGAAAGGCCAAGAAAGGAAAGTTTGCAAGTTGCTTAGATCCATTTATGGATTAAAGCAAGCATCCCGCTTATGGAACCAGAGGTTTGATCAAGCGATTAAGACATTTGGTTTTGAGCAGAACGTTGATGAACCCTGTGTTTATAAACGTATTACGGATGGAAAAGTGGTCTTCCTGATACTCTATGTCGATGATATACTACTCATTGGGAATGATGTAGGGAACTTATCATCGGTTAAGCTTTGGTTACACCAACAGTTTGACATGAAGGACTTGGGAAAAGCTAATTATGTTCTAGGCATTCGTCTCTTCAGAGATCGAAAGAACAAAATTATAGCGTTATCCCAGGCTTTATACATAGATAAAATAATTGACAAATATGCAATGCAAGAGGCAAAGAAAGGTTCACAAACTTCTGTTGTCGGTCTAACTCTTTC
The DNA here is from genome assembly GCA_035233585.1 of Antiaris toxicaria. Classification (NCBI taxonomy): domain Eukaryota; kingdom Viridiplantae; phylum Streptophyta; class Magnoliopsida; order Rosales; family Moraceae; genus Antiaris; species Antiaris toxicaria. Next base: position 53,165,621 of record CP141153.1, read on the forward strand.
ATTGGATGACTGTCCCAAGACATCGGAAGAAAGAGAGCCTATGAGTAAGGTCCTTTATGCATCCGCTGTGGGTAGCCTTATGTACGCTATGCTTTGCACTCGCCCGGATATATGTTTTGCAGTAGGTATGGTGAGTCGATATCAAGCAAATCTTGGAACCAAGCACTGGCAAGCAGTAAAGCATATACTCAAGTATCTTAAGAGAACGAGGGATTATATGCTGGTGTATTCTGGAGAGGACCTAACACCTGTAGGATACACGGACTCAGACTTCCAGATTTGTAAGGATTTGAGGAAATTGACATCTGGATCAGTGTTTTTGCTCGGAGGAGGTGCCATTGTGTGGAGGAGCATGAAGTAGGGCTACACAGCTGACTCTACTATAGAGGCTGAATATGTGGCTACAGCTGAGGCATCTAAAGAAGCGGTTTGTCTCCGCAAGTTGTTTAGAGACCTTGAGGTCATTCCGAGTGTTGACAAGCCTATCACACTTTATTGTGATAACACTGGGGCTATTGCCAACACAAGGGAATCTCAGCACCACAAGAGGACCAAGCACATAGATCGGAGATATCATATTATTAGAGGGCACGTGGAGACAGGACAAGTAGATGTATGTAAGATCGCATCCGAGGACAACATTGCCGATCCCTTTACTAAGACTTTGGTGGCTAGAAGCTTTGAGAGGCACGCGAGGCAATGGGGATGCGTAACATGGCACATCTACTGGCTTAGGGCAAGTGGGAGATTGTTAGGAAATGCCCTAAGCATTAGAGACATTTTGATGTATTTATTTTGAACTGGATAATAAAATTATATATAGAGGTTATTCATTACATTGCTATCTATCCTCGTTTTATTTACATGTTAAAGTAAATGTAAGCAAATATGGCTCACTGACTACTTGTGTTAAACTGTTAGAACGTTGCATGCAATGGACTTTTGTATGCGAGAAGACAATGTTCTAAAGTTAGCGGTCTAAACTATGGTCTGTAGTCTATGGGGTTAGACTGAGCATCTAACTCATGTTAAGACTATTATGTTGTCTAAAGCCTTGGAGGGGACGGTTTGTCTTGACTGTCTGGAGCTGGACTCCCAAGTAGAGACATTGATATATTGCTTAGTGGTGACATATTAGACCGGGGCTAAAGCGTGATTGATCTACAAAGTCCGCTTTGAGTGGATCGATCTGCTTTTGACGTTCATTGTGTAGTAACCTTAATCCTGAGTAAAAGGACAACTTCATGTATATGACTTGTGTACTTTGATGTTCCAATGGCTAAAGCGTCTTAGAGGTAGTAAGCTTATAGACCGGTTCGTTGGGTGCATGACTTGTATACGATGAAGGGTTTGTTTACAGATATCGGAATCATAGCTCTAATGAGGAGTTAAGGGTATCCTCTTAAAGGCATTATACTGAATGTGAAAATGGACAAGGCCTTGGGTCGTCTGCTGGGCGGATGACTTCTTATTCACATATGGTGAATAATCATTTTCTTAATTTGGTAGTATAATGGAACTTTAAGATAGCTTGATCAGTAGGATTAAACGGACTTTGGCCTACGGCTGATCATGAATATCATATGAGGGTTCTGCATACATGACAAGGTCATTGGATGATAGCTTGTCACAGGTTTACGTAATACGGTATATAATTGGTATGTAATTGAGAGTTCAGTTTCAGATTTTGTTTTGGATAATAGAATACACAATTATTCGAGCTCCAAATAAAGTTGCCATGATTTTATTTGAGATTGGATTGAAGTTGTAGAAAATTATCCATGAAAACAAGAATTTGAAATACAACTATTTTGTGGATTTTGAAATTCGAATTTTGAAATTTGAATTTTGAATTTTGAATTTGAATTTTGAATTTGAAATTTAAATTTGAAATTCGAATTTAAAATTTGAATTTGAAATTTAAATTTGAAATTTGAATTTGAAATTCGAATTTGAAATTTGAAGTTCAAAATTTGAATCACAGTCCAAGTGGGATTCGAATTTGTTGTGGCAAATCCACAAGGAATGAAATTCAAATTTGAGTTGGATATGGAGAGGAAAATCTTGTTAGAATCCTACTTGAATTTTGAATCCAAATCCTAACTAAAGTTGAACGAAAATTTTGAGGATTATCCTCAATGGATTTTCGGATTTTTTGTGGATAAGGTTCAAAGAAAAATTCAAGTTTCAATCCCAGTTGAATTTGGATTCTCTCCTCCCAGATAATGGCCGAATTTTGGAGTGAATCTCCTAGGAGATTGTCGGTTATTTTGGATAAGGACGAGATAAGATTCAAGCTTGAAAATCCTAGTGAAATTTTGATTCTCCCTTTCCAAAAGTGGCTGAATTTTTTATGGAGATTTTCTCCTTAGAATTTTTGGATTTTTTGGTTGAAAAAGGGAGATAAAATTCTAGTTAAAATCTTGCTTAGATTTGGATTGGATTGATCCCACAATGGCCAAAATTTGTTGGGATTTTCCCTTGGATAATTTCGGATTTTATGGCTGTGGATAAGAGAGAATTTCTTCTCCTAATCCAATTCGAATTCAGAGAATCACCTCATGCAGCTCTATAAATAGAGGTCCTGCCACTCCAGTTCTCTTAGACCATGGACTCTCAGGTGAGCAAGCTTATTGTTGCACAGCCCACCGTGACAGTAAGTTCTTTAGAGATCTAGATGGTCGGAAGAAGACTAGCAGCGCTAGCATACCGATCGAGGTTCAGAGTGCCCACACACTCAGCCATTCGGGAATTGGAGAATAGTAAACAAGGCTAGTTGGTTGAAGCCCTCCGGTCATTCTCCTCCTGCATATTGGCATCCTTGAGGTATGAGTTTTAATTGTTGTTAGTTTGTTGTATATGGCATCATGAGATATTTAACGATCTAAAAATTTTTATTGTTCTGCTGCGCCACTCTGATACGTTTTTACCGATTTATTTTCCTACAATGTTCCTACATGAAACTTAAAAAACATGTAGCATTGCAATGGTAATTCTCAACACCTATTGCCCCAAGCCACCAAGGGGTGGTCATGAAACAAATAGTCAAAACATGGATCCCATCTAATTAATATATGTTGCCTTAAATCGTCCAAGGTTAAGACATATATTAATAATCGCTTATTTGGTCACCAGTTTAACAAAACGAGTCTTGAGTGTATATCTATTATTTATGTAGCCCGATCCACATCCTACTAAGCCACCGAGGTTGGTCATGAATAGGATTGTGCCCGAACATGTTTTCCACATAGGAGATCCAACCTAGTATACCGGTAGCGGTAAACACCTACCAAGGGGTGTGGTCAAGGCAGAACTGACGCTAGGCATTATCATGCTTTCACATATGGATCAACAATGGAGGCCGTGGGTTTTGTTTGAAACACTCTCCCACTTTATATTTTGAAAAACATGCAAATTTTGACAAATATGTATGATCAATATAGTATGAGCGGGATTCACCTATCCTATATGACATGTTATCAAATATGCATATAAAACATCCATCAATACATATTTATACATCCATGACATATCATAGAAAAAGTAATTGAGATAATAACCAAGCCATGGTTCCATCCAAGAACAAAGAAAATAAAGATTACAAAATTCCATCCAAAGCATTCTTTGAGTCTTGAATTTTGTTCTATCTTCTTGTATCCATCTTTATGTAGCCTCTCCATTTATTTCTCATCCCAAGAATTATTTAAAATTTAAATTCCAAAAATTTAAATTTCAAATTCAAATTCCAAATTCAAATTTCAAATTTAAATTTCAAATTCAAATTTTAAACAATTTTAAACATCATGTGTAATAATATGTAATTTTAAAAATTTCAAATTTTCAATTACATATTTTTAAACACGATTTAAAATTAAATCTCAAATTTGAAAATCAAAATTTTTGATTTTTGAACCGTCGTCCCATCGGCCCTAGAAGCCGACAGCCGCCGTGGGTAGCCCCCAGCCCACGGCCGCCCATGTGCAGCCCCAGGCTGCACGCCTAGGCTGGGCATAGTAGCCAGCGGCTGCACACCCAGGTTGCGGCCAGCCTTGGGGAGGCCATGGGCACCCTCTGCAGCAGGCCAAGCCTACGGTCGTGGGTGGTTATGGCCTGCACAGGGGCTACCGCAGCCCATCCTGCCTGAGGGTAGAGGCTGTAGCCCCACCAAGGCCCGACGACCTTCCTAAGGGGTCATGTCTCGATTTTCATGCCATATTCCAATTTACCTAATAGGATCTCCAAAAATTAATTTGAATCCCAATTAAATTGAAATTTTCCACACAATCAAAATTTCAACCTTTAAATTAAATTTAACTTTTTGGGAAAAATAAATTACGGTCTTCAATCTTTAATCTCCTCCAAGAATAATTACATAAAAATTCCTAAACCATTTCCGGTGTACAAAAATTCTAATCATAATAATTCTAAGAGATAAAATTAAAATCCATGGAAAAATTATAGTGTTAATAAACTGCTCCCATGGTTACATAAAAAATTCCTAAATACAATTTTTCTAAATTCTAAGGAACCATAACCAGCAAAAACAAGCATACTTATAATAATTCAGAAAATTAAAATAACCACATACTACATACATAATCCATGATAACAACATAAAGGAATCCTAGAATGCCACTCTCTAAATATCAAATCCATACATAAATTAAAAGACTAAGTAATTGTCTAATTTTTGTACATAACATAGTGATGAGATGGCTCTGATACCAATTGTAGGAAATTAAATTGATAAAAATGTATCAGAGTGGCGTAGCGGAACAACAAAAATTTTTCAAGATCGTTAAATATCTCATGATGCCATATACAATAAACCAACAACAATTAAAACTCATACCTCAAGGATGCCAATCTGCAGGAGGAGAATGACCGGAGGGCTTTAACCAACTAGCCTTCTCTACTATTCTCCAATTCCTGAATGGCTGAGTGTGTGGGCACTCTGAACCTCGATCGGTATGCTAGCACTGCTAGTCTTCTTTCGACCACCAAGATCTCTAAAGAACTTATTGTCACGATGAGTTATGCAACAATAAGCCTGCTCACCTGAGAGTCTATGGTCTAAGAGAATTGGAGTGGTAGGACCTCTATTTATAGACCTGTATGAGGTGATTCTCTGAATTTGAATTGGATTAAAAGAAGATATTTTCCCTTATCCATAATCATAAAATCTGAATTTCCAAGGGGAAAATCCCAACAATAAATTCGGCCACTTTAGGATAAGGCCAATACAAATTCAAACAAGATTTTAACTGGAATTTTATCTCCATTTTTTTAACCAAAAAATCTGAAAATCCAAGGTCAAAATCACCAAATAATTCCGGCCACTTTTTGGATTAGGGAGAATCAAAATTCCACTAGGATTTTCACGCTTGAATATGATCTCATCCTTATCCAAAATAACCAAAAATCTCCTAGGAGATCTTCCTCAAATTTTCGACCATAATCAGGGAGGAGAGAATCCAAATTCAACTGGGATTGAAACTTGAATTTTTCCTTGAACCTTATCCACAAAAAATCCAAAAATTCCATGAGGATAATCCTCCAAATTTTCGTCCATTATTGTTAGGAATTGGATTCAAAATTCAAGTAGGATTCTAACAAGATTTTCCTCTCCATATCCAACTCAAATTCGAATTTCATTCCTTGTGGATTTACCACAACAAATTCGAATCCCACTTGGATTGTGATTCAAAATTTGAATTTCAAATTTCAAATTCAAATTTTAAATTTCAAATTTCAAATTTCAAATTCAAATTTCAAATTCAAATTTCAAATTCAAAATTCAAATTCAAATTTCAAATTTCAAAATTCAAATTTCAAATTTCAAATTTCAAAATTCAAAGTTCAAAATTCACAAAACAGTTGTATTTCAAATTCTTGTTCTCATGGATAATTTTCTACAACTCCAATCCAATCTTAAATAAAATCATAGCAACTTTATTTGGAATTCGAATAATTATGTACTCTATTATCCAAAACAAAATCTGAATCCAACCGGAGAGAATCTTGCCTACCATCCTAATCCTATGTCAACACTATCCATGCATAATAAACTAGCTAATAGCATACACAAATCAATTTTTCCAAACGTTAACGAATTATGTGTAGCTAGTAGAGGGACTAATTGGATATATATAATTGGGATCCCGCAAATCCATATGGTCATCATTCTTTACCGAACAACTCAATCATATGATCACTAATTTCAGAGTCACACCACTATAAACCTGAAACTAAACTCCCAATTATATACTGTATTACGTAAACCTATGACAAGCTATCGTCCAATGACCTTGTCATGTATGCAAAACCCTCATATGATATTCATGATCAGCCTTAGGCTAAAGTCCGTTTAATTCTACTGATCAGGCTATCTTAAAGTTCCATTATACTACTGAATAAAGAAAATGATTATTCACCATATGTGAATAAGAAGTCATCCGCCCAACAGACGACCCAAGGCCTTGTCCATTTTCACATTCAATATAATGCCTTTAAGAGGATACCCTTAACTCCTCATTAGAGCTATGATTCCGATATCTATAAATGAACCCTTCATCATATACAAGTCATGCACCCAACGAACCGGTCTATAAGCTTACTACCTTTGAAATGCTTTAGCCATTGGAACATCAAAGTACACAAGTCATATACATGAAGCTGTCCATCTACTCAGGATTAAGGTTACTGCACAATGAACGTCAAAAGCATATTGATCCACTCAAAGCAGACTTCGTAGATCAATCATGCTTTAGTCCCGGTCTAATATGTCACCACCAAGCAACATATCTATGTCTCTACTTGGGAGTCAATGCTCCAAATAGTCAAGACAAACTATCCCCTCCAAGGCTTTAGACAACATAATAGTCTTAACATGAGTTAGATGCTCGATCTTACCCCATAAACTACAGACCATAGTTTAGACCGCTTACTTTAGAACATTATCTTCTCGCATACAAAAGTCCATTGCATGCAACGTTCTAACAGTTTAACACAAGCAGTCAAGGAGCCATATTTGCTTACATTTACTTTAACATGTAAATAAAACGAGGACAGATAGCAATATAATGAATAACCTCTATATATAATTTTATTATCCAGTTCAAAATAAATACATCAAAATGTCTCTAATGCTTAGGGCATTTCCTAACATGCATTACAAACGGCATACTATATTCAGAGTCAGGTTCCAAGTAAGTCAATTCCCAGAACTCCGTACGAGTTATGGCATGGCAGGAAGCCCTCCCTTGGACATATGAGAATATGGGGCTGCTGGACACATGTACTGGATGGTGATGCAAAAAAGTTGGAACCAAGATCAGAATTATGCATGTTTATAGGGTATCCAAAGGGAACTAAGGGAGGTCTGTTCTATAACCTGAACGAACAAAAAGTCATTGTATCAACCCATGTGACATTCTTGGAGGAAAGTCAGATGAATGACTTTAAGCCTCGAAGCAAAGTGGTGCTAGAGGAGTTGTCGAGTGAAAGAACTGCTCCATAGGTTTTAGTCTTTGACGCAAGTTCGAGTTTCAGTGAAAGACATGCAAACAATCAACAATTTAGGGTGTCTCGTCATAGTGGGAGGGTTTCAAGGAAGCCTAATTTCTTCATGTATGATGCTGAGGTATACTAGGCTGAGGCTCATGAGCATGAGGATGATTCGCTCACTTATGATGAAGCTATAAACGATGTTGATTCTAAATCTTGGAAACAGGCCTTGAACAATGAGATAGATTCTATGAAATCCAACTCTGTTTATGGGAACTTGTAGATCTATCGGATGGGATAAAACCCATTAGATGCAAGTGGGTCTACAAAAGAAAAAAGGATACGGAAAGGAGAGTGGAAACTTTCAAAGCTAGATTGGTTGTCAAGGAGTACACGCAAAAGGCTGGAATCGATTACGATGAAACCTTTTTGCCTGTTGCTATGCTAAAGTCTATCCGTATTCTTTTGTCTGTTGCTGTGGCTCTCGATTACGAGATCTAGCAAATGGACGTGAAAATGGCATTCTTGAATGGCCATCTTAAGGAAAGTATCTACATGATACAGCAAGCAGCCTGCTTATGGAACCAAAGGTTTGATCTAGTAATCAAAACATTCGGTTTTGAGCAGAATATTGATGAACCCTGTGTTTATAAATGTATTAAGGATGGAAAAGTGGTCTTTATGATACTCTATGTCCATGATATACTCCTGATTGGGAATGATATAGGGAATTTATCATCGGTCAAGCTTTGGCTGCACCTACAGTTTGACATGAAGGACTTGGGAGAAGCTAATTATATTCTAGGCATTCATCTCTTTAAAGATCGAAAGAACAAAATTATAGCATTATCCCAGGCTTCATACATAGATAAAATAATTAATAAGTATACAATGCTAGAGGCAAAGAAAGGTTCACAACCTTCCATTGCTAGTCTAACTCTTTCATTGGATGACTATCCCAAGACATCAGAAGAAAGAGAGCATATGAGTAAGGTCCTTTATGCATCTGCTGTGAGTAGCCTTATGTATGCTATGCTTTGCACTTGCCCGACATATGTTTTGCAGCAGGTATGGTGAGTCCATATCAACCAAATCCTGGAACCAAGCACTGGTAAGCAGTAAAGCATATACTCAAGTATCTTAAGAGAATGAGGGATTTTATGCTGATGTATTCTGGAGGAAACCTAACACCCATAGGATACACGGACTCAGACTTCCAGACTTGCAAGGATTCGAGGAAATCGACATCAAGATTAGTGTTCTTAATTGGAGGAGGTGCCATTGTGTGGAGGAGTGTGAAGCAGGGTTGCACAGTTGACTCTACGATGGAGGCTAAGCATGTGGCTACAGCTGAGGCATCTAAAGAAGCGGTTTAGCTCCGCAAGTTCTTTAGAGACCTTGAGGTCATTTCGAGTGTTGATAAGCCTATTACACTTTACTGTGATAACATTGGGGCTATTGCCAACACAAGGGAATCTCGGCACCACAAGAGGACTAAGCACATAAATCGGAGGTATCACATTATTAGAGGGCACGTGAAGACAAGACAAGTAGATGTTTCTAAGATTGAATCTGAGGGCAACATTACCACTCCCTTTACTAAGACTTTGGTGGCTAGAAGCTTTGAAAGGCATGTAGAGGCGATGGGGATGCGTAACATGGCACATCTGCTAGCTTAGGGCAATTAGGAGATTGTTAGGAAATGCCCTAAGCATGAGAGACATTTTGATGTATTTATTTTGAACTGGACAATAAAATTATAATATAGAGGTTATTCATTACATTGCTATTTGTTCTTATTCTATTTATATGTTAAAGTAAATGTAAGCAAATATGACTCACTGACTACTTGTGTTAAAACTGTTAGAACGTTGCATGCAATGGACTTTTGTATGCGAGAAGACAATGTTTTAAAGTAAGCAGTCTAAACTAAGGTCTGTAGTCTATAGGGTTAGACCGAGCATCTAACTCATGTTAAGACTATTATGTTATCTAAAGCCATGTAGGGAACGGTTTGTCTTGACTGTCTAGAGCTGGACTCCCGAGTAGAGACATAGATATGTTGCTTAGTGGTGACATATTAGACCAGGACTAAAGCGTGACTGATCTACGAAGTCCGCTTTAAGTGGATCGATCTGCTTTTGACATTCATTGTGTAGTAACCTTAATCCTGAGTAAAAGGATAGCTTCATGTATATGACTTGTGTACTTTGATGTTCCAATGGCTAAAGCATCTCAGAGGTAGTAAGCTTATGGACCGGTTTGTTGGGTGCATGACTTGTATACGATGAAGGGTTCATTTACAGATATCGGAATCATAGCTCTAATGAGGAGTTAAGGGTATCCTCTTATAGGCATTATACTGAATGTGAAAATGGACAAGGCCTTGGGTCGTCTGCTGGGCGGATGACTTCTTATTCACATATGGTGAATAATCATTTTCTTAATTTAGTAGTATAATGGAACTTTAAGATAGTCTGATCAGTAAGATTAAACGGACTTTGGCCTAAGGCTGATCATGGATATCATATGAGGGTTTTGCATACATGACAAGGTCATTGGACGATAGCTTGTCACAGGCTTACGTAATACGGTATATAATTAGAAGTTTAGTTTCAGGTTTAAAGTGGTGTGACTATAAAATTAGTGATCATATGATTGAGTTGGTCAGTACAGAATAATGATCAAATGGATTCACAGGAACCCGATTATATATGTCTAATTTGTGACGCCCCCTGATTCCGACCATCCGCAACCGTCATGAATCGACTCTACATCCGACCAAGACCGCTCGTGTGTCGAATCCGGGTCGTCCGTTTTAAACTCATTTGCTTACAACTCTTAAATATCAAGGCCTAAAATTTCGCCCATAATTTTTTTTCTTTAATACATACTTCCTCTTAAGAAAACTAAGTAAGAAAACCATGCCATATACTAACTTTTATTTGTCTTAATAAAGTACGAAATAATATAAATGTATAGTACATATATATGTATTGTATATTTTGTTTCCAAATATATTTTCTTCAAGTCAAAAAGCTCAGTGGAAAACTTATGACAGGACCAAGTCCACGGTGAGTTCCCTATCCCCTTGACACACTCGCATCCTGCCGCCATCCAAGAATCTACTGGACAGGTTTCTTACCTGCGACATAAACAAACTGATGAGCTAACAGGCTCAGTTAGTTCAAACATGCACAGTAAGAATCATATTGATTCAAAAACACTAAAAACTCAATTTCCTATGAATAGACTATTCACCATAAATAATGACTTTAACCTTTGATCGATGAATAGTAACAGTTACCCTAACTGGTTTCTATTCACTTTACCCTAACGGGGTACAATTCACATATCCTAATCAAATTTACATTACTCTAACGTAAACTTCGGTTATGCTCAATTATGATTTTTATCATTTTATTAATTGTTTATTCTCTATTTGATTTCTAGTTTAGAGCTCTATTTATGACAGTACCGATGATTATTAGCGCGCTGACTAGGAGGGTCTAAGGAGTGACCTTAGAACATCGGCCTCCATAGCCCTGATATCCTCGTAGGATCTGAGAAAAACCTCTACCACTATGTTGGAGGGACGGTACGCCTTAATGGTTTCATTATCATCTTTCAATTTATAGTCTTGACCAAGTGATCTTATATGTCACCTTAAGGTCACTATCCTCCATTGCCCGTAGGTCTTACTTATTCTTGTTATCTAGGATATGTTATTCTAACTAACCCCCAAATGCCTATAAGATTTTATATCTAGTGCACATCTAGTACAGAATAGATCAACACAGTATTTCATGTTGCAGACACAAAAATGCTTGAACTTACCAATACTGCGCTAGTGTCCACTTACAAAACTCCTCTGTAGTTCAATCTCTATTTTGGGTTCCTACAGATATAATATTGTCTGTTAATATCCTATTTTAATTATCACTTTAAATGTACATTTATTTCACTTAATAATTCAATACTTTTAAATTTTGTTTGTGGTACACGGCCTGAAACACGCCCGTGTCCCAACCCGTGTACTTCTCAGGTTTACTCAACACGGCCATGTTGTTTTCTATCTTAGCCGTGAACTATACACGGCTTGATACATGCCCATGTTCAAGCCCGTGTACCTCTCGGGTTAAAAAATTCTTTATGTACACGACCGTGTATTTTTCTACACGCCCGTGTTCTTCGAAATTTTTAGATTTTTAACTCTAAAACCTTTATTTTGAGTCTTAGAATTTTATCTAAGTTATTCTAGGTCTTTTAGGGTCCTTTCTGAGCCTTTCAGAAATTTTTGGTCAAAATGACCATTTTGCCCCCAATGGGTCTCTGGACCGTAACTGTTCTGTTCTATCATTTTTTTCAAATTTTCTAAGTCTAAATATTTTAAAATAATATTGCCTATGTTTCTGTATCATTTTACAGCTTAAATTGTTGCAAAATCTCAACTTCATTTTTCTCGATCCTCGATTACTATTCATCCGTCACCTAGGGTCGTTTTTTCATTTTTCAAGTATTTCGGAGCCTCAAATGGCCCTTTCACTACTCATTAAACATTATCTATCTCATCCCAGGCCCCCGATCCTCGAGAGGCTCTGGTTTCCTATCTCGACCTACATTTTTCCCTCGTTTCCCAAAATACCCCTAACATGAATTTTTTTCCTATTTTAGGCATTTTAGTCTTTTAGGGTCGGTTTACTATTCCTTTTGGGTTGCTTTTCCATTTCTAACTGTAATTCACCGAGAGGTCTCGGTTTCCTTCCCGAGTCCAATATTTTTACCCCTCATTTCCCGAAATGCTCTTAGGCCGATTTTAGAAATTTCGACAGCATTTCCGCTTATATTTTAAGGTTTCCCGGTGTTAGGTATGCCTTAGAACCTTGATACCTGCCACGTACTATACCAGAGGCCTATTTTATACAAAGTTTTCAAACTTTGTATAAAAATTTTCCACATGATTCAATATTCAGAAACCAACACAAATTACAACATTTTTCTTTCAATCTAGCCTCGGTTTACTAGTTAATCACATCAAAATAATTTTTCATCACATCACATCATTCTTAGGTTTTCTAATGTATAAAATAACATCAAAAACCTAACAAAACATGCATTCTAACCCTAGCATAGCCACGGATTTTTATGCATAAACACAAAGAAAATTTTATTTTCTTTCCAAGGGTTTTTATCAACACTCTTCAACATTAAAAATTTTTCATTTCTTAATGTTCATACCCACGGTTTTAACAAGAAAATTACATCAAAATTTTCTTGTTTCCTTATTCCAATTCATGCTTAATTCAATGCATAAATAGATGAACATAATTTCTAAATTAAAACATCAAAACTCATGCATTTTTCACACCATTGTAGCCACTATTTTTTAAGGGAAACATGCAAAATTTTTGCTTGTTTCTAAACCCTAATTCATGCTTTAAATACTACAACATCAAGCCAATCATATAACCAACAAAACAATAATTTTTTTTCATTGTTTTTCAACACTCCAAACCCACAGATTTTCTATGGAAAATCAAGGAAAAATACTTCAATTTAGAAGCTCACCTTAACTAATTGTTGGCTTGATGTGAGAAATGCAATGCAAGCTTAATTTGGTGTGAATTTTGGAACAAATTTTTGGTTTAAGGGAGAAGAAAGCTCACGGTTTTTGGGCTGAAGAAAAGGCAAGAGTTTGGCTGATTTTTTTGATTGAATTTTGATGCCTATTTATAGGCAAAAACCAAGGGCTGGTTTGTAATTTTTTCCCAATAATTTCCTAATTGTTCAAGGACTAAAAAGTAGGGATTTTGGGGTAAAAATCAAATTTTTTTCTTCTTCCTTTCCAAGTGGCCGAATGGCCTTTTTCCAAAATAAAAAAAAATTCAAATGGCTTTTTGGCAAGATCATGACCCTTGATCAAAATTTGGGACAATCCTAGCCATACACCTTTTACTTTTACTTTCCAAACTAAGTAAACTAAAATGGATTTATGGCATGATTTTGATGATGTCATCCTAGTATTCATATTAATTCACTAATTAATTCGTGATCAATTTTTGACTGTAATCCGATCCGAACGGAACTTCACTGAAATCGCATAAGTGGGTTCTAGGCGCCTCCAGTGAGATCTGTTTGTCTTATTTTGCTTCCGTTTGATCAGAATTCTCTACCGTAAATTCCTATCATTTTCGTACATCTCAATGCATTTTCTAGGGTTTTCGGTTCTGATTTCGAATTGTTTCATCCAATTATGTCTGGTAAGATTTTCCATCCCTGAATTAACACACTTTAACACTGCTAGAACATTTTTACACCATTCACAACAGTATTAAAACACAACATTTTCATATTTTATTCATTAAAATTGTTATATACATACAATTTTAACCTGCTCTGAGAATCCAAAATTCCAAGTTATCACATTCACCCCTCCTTATAGAATTTTCGTCCTCGAAAATTTAAAACAAGTGGGGGTACAAATTCTTCATTTCGTCCTCATGCTCCCATGTAGCCTCTTCAATGTTGTGATTTCTCCACAGCACTTTGACTAATGGGATTGTTTTATTCCTCAAAACTCTATCCTCGTGTGCCAGTATTTGAACAGGTCTCTCCTCGTAGGTCAGGTCTTCCTAAATCTAGATCAATTCGTGTTTCAGCACATGGGATGGGTCTGATATGTACTTCTGTAGCATCAACACATGAAACACATTATGTGCCGCCGACATTTCTGGAGGTAATGCCAATCTATAGGCAACTTTACCAATGCGTTCGATAATCTCGTATGGTCCAATATATCTCGGACTCAATTTCCCCTTCTTCCTGAACTGCATTATTCCTTTCATCGGTGAAACTCTTAGGAATACGAAATCCCCCTCATTGAACTCCAGGGATCTTCATCTCTTGTCCGTGTAGCTCTTCTGTTGGCTCTGGTCTATCTTCATCCGCTACTGTATTTTTGTAACTGCATCCACTGTCTCTTCTACAAAATCCGTCTTATACAGTCATTTCTCTTGTAGGTCATACCAGTGAACTGGTGATCTACACTTCCTTCCATACAAAGCTTCATAAGGTGCCATACCTATCGAAGCTTGGCAGTTGTTGTTATACGAAAATTATACCAATGGAAGTTTCTCATTCCAGTTCCCCGAGAAATCTATTGTACACGTACGCAGCATGTCTTCTAGAGTCTGAATGGTTTGCTCAGATTGCCCGTCTGTCTGCGGATGAAATGCTGTGCTTAGTCGTGCTTCTGTTCCCATAGCTTCTTGCACACATGTCCAGAAGTTCAAAGTGAATCATGGATCATGATCTGACACAATGGATTTAGGAACTCCATGTAGCCTGACTATATGGTTAACATACAAGCTCACTAACCTTTCCAATGAGAAGGTCATCTTTACTGCAATGAACCTTGCCGTCTTTGTCAGCCTATCTACAATAACCCAGATGGTATCATAGCCTTCTCGGGTCTTTGGTAGTCCCATCACAAAGTCTATTGTGATATACTCCCATTTCCACTCAATAATCTCTAATGGCTCTAGCTTCCCTCCTGGATGACGATGTTCAGCCTTCACTTTCTGACACATCATACACTTACTTACAATTTCAGCTATATCCTTCTTTATCCCTTTCCACTAGAATTATAGCTTCAAATCCTAGTACATCTTGCTGACTCCGGGATATACTGAGTAAGGCATTTTATGAGCTTCAGCCATAATTCACCTTCTTAATCCTTCATCATCTGGAACTTGAATTCTTCCTGATGTAGGATTAATCCATCTTCAGACGCTTCTTATTGCGAACCTGCTAGCTTCAAATCTCGTCTCTGGGCTTTTCTGATGTCTTTATATAGTGTCGACTCCAGTTGCAGTGCAGCTAGCTTTCCATTTATTAACTCCATCTCCAACATGTTGATTTCTTGCTGTAATGGCTTCGGAAGTTTCCCAATCGACAATTGCTACGGAACAGTAGATTTCCTACTTAACGCATCTACAACGCGATTGGCCTTTCCTGGGTGATAGAGGATTTCGCAATCATAATCCTTTACCAGCTCTAGCCATCTCCTTTGCCGCATATTTAGCTCTTTCTGTGCGAAGAAATATTTCAGACTCTGGTGGTCCATATAAATCTTGTACGGAGCTCCATATAAATAGTGTCACCAGATCTTTAATGTGAACACTACTGCAGCAAGCTCTAAATCATGTGTGGGATAATTCTTTTCATGGTCCTTTAATTGATGCGAGGCACAGGCAATCACCTTATCGCCTTGCATCAGGATAGCTCCTAATCCTATTTTTGAAGCGTCGCTATATATAACGAACATCTCCCTTTCCGTCAGAAATATAAGTATTGGCGTGCTCGTTAGTCATTTCTTCGACTCCTGGAAGCTTTTCTTGCACTGTTTGGTCTATTCGTACTTCTTTTCCTTGCGTGTAAGTGCTGTGATAGGAGCGGCAAGCCGCGCAAATCCTTCAACGAATCTTCTATAATAGCCAGCCAGACCTACAAAACTTCATATTTCCATCACGCTCTTAGGTATGGGCCATTCGTTGATCGCCTCCACTTTCACCGAGTCCACAGGGATTCCTTCCTTGGACACCACATGTCCGAGAAATTGTACTCTATCCAGCCATAATTCAAATTTAGAGAACATGGCATAGAGTTGATGTTCCCTTATCATTTGTAGGACAATCCTCAAATGCTCCTCATGCTCCTCTCGAGTCTTTGAATATATAAGAATGTCATCAATGAACACAATCACAAACTTATCCAGATATTCCTTAAAGACTTGATTCATCAGGTCCATAAAGGCTGCTGGCGCATTTGTTAACCCAAACGGCATTACCAGAAATTCGTAATGATCGTAACGGGTCTGAAATGCGGTCTTGTGAATGTCACTCTCCTTGATCTTCAGTTGATGATATCCTGATCGCAGATTAATCTTGGAGAATACTGTTGCACCTGTGAGTTGATCGAACAGGTCATCAATCCTAGGTAGAGGATACCTATTCTTGATAGTAACCTTGTTCAATTCCTGATAATCGATGCACATTCGAAACAAGCCATCTTTCTTCTTAACAAATAGCACTAGAGCACCCCATGGGGAATAGCTCGGGCGTATGAATCCTTTGTCAAGAAGTTCCTTCAGCTGTTCCTGTAATTCTTTTAACTCTGCTGGTGCCATCCGGTATGGTGCCTTTGAGATTGGTGTAGTTCCTGGCATCAGCTCGATCTCGAAGGAAATTTCTCGTTCAAGCGGCAATCCTGGTAATTCCCCAGGAAAGGCATCGCTGAATTCCTTTACAATGGGAACGTCTTCGGGTTGGAGCTTTGGTTCCTTCGTTACATCCAATATGCATGCGAGGTACCCAGCACAACTGCTAGACATCAGCCTCTTTGCTTTCATTGAGTTGATCATACGTGACGTATCGACATACTTAAATCCCTCTTCTTGGTCAGGTTGAAACCTTATCATCCACTTCCGATAATCGATTATGGCTTGATACTTCCCTAGGAAATCCATTCCTAGTATTATGTCATAGTCAACAAGCTCCATCACAATCAATTCCACAAATAACTCCCTATTTGCCACAATTATTTACACATGTGGTAACCAGTAATTTCGACATCAGGACTTCCCCTGAGGGTAATACAGTTCTAAATGTCATACCCATGTTATCCTTAGGATATCCTATCATATTAGCAAATTGGTATGAAATGAAAGAATGCGTAGCTCCAGAGTCAAATAAAACAGACGCCAAATTATTAGCAACAAAAAGCTGACCTGTCACTACATTTGACGTTCCTGCTTCTGCCTCTTCCTTTGTGTAGACCATAACTTTCGCATCTGCTCGAGGCAAGCGTTCTTGTCTTTCCTGCCTCTCAGAATGGGATGACCCTTTAGCTTTGACCTGTAATGCATGTGCCTGGGGACGTTGTTGTGACTGAGATGAACCTTGCACGTTCTGCCTATTTTCTAGACAGTTTTTGGCAAAGTGACTGTCCTTCCCACACTGAAAACAGGCATTTGGGGCTAGTCTACATCGACCCGAACGTCTTTTCCCACAGTTTACGCAGTCTCGAACCATAGGGCTAGCATTATTATTTGTTCTCCTCTACTGGTTCCTGTTCTCAGAATTGTTTCCTTTTCTCTTCCCCTGGGACTGCTGACCAGAGGTGCTTGGCTATCCAGCCTTAACAATTACACTCGGCCAGCTGCTTTGTCCAGTTAGAGGTCCAGCTTATATAGTTTTGGTCAAGATCTTTTCCTTCTTCTTCACATCCCAGACCCTCTCTCTTTCTTCCTTTTGTTGGATCAAATAATACTCTGCCCTTAGTGCATGACTAACACAATCAGATACAGTGTCAAGCGACGTCAACCCACTGTCCACCAATGCTGAAATCTTAGGGCGAAACATCCTTAGCATCTCTAGATTTTCTCCCTCTCAATGGTGATAGTGTATAGGCATAGTCTAGACAACTGATCAAACTTGTTGTAGACTTCTATCACTGTCATTTCCCGTTGCTTTAACTCTATGAACTCTCTTTGTTGTGGTCGCAACAGTGTCGGATTATAATACTTTTGATTGAATTCCTCCAGAAAATCCAACCAAGACATGGTGTACATGTTCCTCCTCAACTTAATTGACTCCTACCAGAACCTTGCATCCCTTCTTAGAACAAAGGATGCACACAGAATCCTCTCCTGGTCATTCAACTCCATAAACTCCAATATCGTATGGAGTGAATACAACCATTCCTCGGCATCCAGAGGGTTTGTGGAGCCCTCAAACTCTGGTGGCCTCATACGTCGGAATCTTTCATATAATGGCTCGATATTGGCCTTAGGTTGTGGTTGGGGTTGTACCACTTCTTCTTGTACCACTGGCGGTACTTCTGGTTCGGGTGCAACCATTTGTGGTGCTTAGTTTTCTTCTTGTTCCTGTCTCTGCTCCATTTGCTCGAGTCTTTGTCTTAACTTGGCATTTTCTCTCATTTGAGCTTCTATTAATGCTTCTAGCTCGTCCACCCTTTTTGACAACACTGGACGTCCTTGCATATTCCACAAATTCCTTGGATTCACCATCTTATCCTATTTCCTAAAATCGCATAAAAATCGATCATTAGGTTTTCACAAACATATTTTTACAATATAAGTACAAATAGTTTTGATCATCACATAATTTCAACATTTCACACATTGAATATGTCAAAATATGGTTGTCATTTCTTTTCATTTCAAAAGTACATTAGTTCGAAGGCTTTCCTCAAAATAGCCTTTCAACACTATTATATATACACATATACAGTTATATATACATATTTATACAACACATGTATTTCTATAACTAATCTCCTAGCTGAGGTTGCTCTGGAATCGCCAGAAACTCGATTGGATCCATTTCCTCATTATCCATTCCATTTCCAGCCTCAGACGGCATTGAACCTTCAGCTGTATCTACTCCCTCTGGTTGCCTCGACGGACTTGCCTCATGATCGTTTGCCATCGACTCAGATCCGTATAGGCGGTCTAACATTGTTTCTTGTAGCAACTGTTCACACCTCTTGCGCACCATGTGCTCCATCATCATCTCCTCCTCTACTTTAGCTACATCGATAATAAACTCGCGTAAAGTAGCAGGGTATAAAGGGGTTACTTTCTATCATAGGTCTAGGGTGAGTACCTTCCAAAATATATCACAGAAGTTATCATTTGTGATGTTAGTTAAAGGATATGCCCTTACGATGCTATCCTGGAATCTGACTACATACGAAAATATAGTATTGCTTAACATCATCTGCTACCTCTCTGCCTTGAGAACAAAGTCTCTGACATCCGCATAATTGGGCATAGCCAGTGGTGGTGATACTGTCCTACTCTCAAGAGGGCCTACCACTGGTGCAGCACTCTTTTGTGGAAACTGCTCTAGCATAACTTGGTGAAATTTAGCCCAATCCATTGCTAGCAGCATCTCCTGATCACAATACTCCTAATATAACCGTGCATCCTCACGAAATGTGCCAATGGCCATCAGAACCCAGCAATCCTAATCTATATCGCATTGGTGCATGATGACCTCAATGTCATGTAGCCAATCTCTCATAGAGATCCCTTGCTGACCTCCCTCGAACGCTGGTGGATGACTGCCTTTAAATGCATGTACAGCTCGTACTGACACTCTGGCTCCTATACGAGCTCAATCTCCCACCACTGGAATATCTACTGCTACAAGGGGGTTCACTATCGGTCGTGGAGGTGGTGCTTGTACTGATGCCGGTGCTACTATCCTCAGCGCTAGTGGCTCAGGCACAGGTGGTCGCTGCATCGCTCGTCACATCATAGACGGTCTGATCACGGGTCTAGTCCATACCAGGATTGGTCCTCTAGGTCAGTATGGATGAGGTCTCACATACGGTGGTCTAGTCATCTTAAGTCCTACAAAATATATATAATTTTGAATAAATGTAAAGTTAACTAACTTAAGGAAAGCTAACTTACTTGGATTGACAAGCAGATCGTGCTTCGTGTCAATAGGGATATTGTCAACCGCTTTGATACCAACCTATGATGCCCTCTGATTCTGACCACCCACAACCGTCATGAATCAGCTCTACGACTGACAAGTCTGCTCGTGTGCCGAATCCGGGTCGTCAATTTTAAACTCTTTTGCTCATAACTCTTAAATATCAGGGCCTAAAATTTCGCCCATATTTTTTTTTCTTTAATACATACTTCCTCTTAAGAAAACTAAGTAAGAAAGCCATGCCATATACTAACTTTTATATGTCTTAATAAAGTATGAAATAATATACAACATATAGTACATATATATGTATTGTATATTTTGTTTCCAAATATATTTTCTTCAAGTCAAAAAGCTCAGTGGAAAACTTATGGCAGGACCAAGTCCACGGTGAGTTCCCCATCCCCTTGACACGCTCGCATCCTGCCGCCATCCAAGAATCAACTGGACAGGTTTCTTACCTGCGATATAAACAAACTGATGAGCTAACAGGCTCAATAAGTTCAAACATACATAGTAAGAATCATATTGATTCAAAAACACTAAAAACTCAATTTCCTATGAATAAAACTATTCACCATGAATAGTACTATTTATCATGAATAGTGATTTTGACCTTTGACTGATGAATAGTAACAGTTACCCTTAATTGGTTACTATTCACTTTACCCTAACGTGATACTATTCACGTATCCTAATCAAATTTACATTACTCTAACGTAAACTTCGGTTATGCTCAATTATGATTTTTATCATTTTATTGATTGTTTATTCTCTATTTGATTTCTAGTTTAGAGCTCTGTTTATGGCAATAGCGATGATTATTAGCATGCTGACTGGGAGGGTCTAAGGAGCGACCTAAGAACATCGGCCTCCACAGCCCTGATATCATCGTAGTATCTGAGAAAAACCTCTATCACTATGTTGGAGGAGCGATATGTTAGGAAATGCCCTAAGTATTAGAGACATTTTGATGTATTCATTTTGAACTGGATAATAAAATTATACATAGAGGTTATTCATTACATTGCTATCTGTCCTCGTCTTATTTACATGTTAAAGTAAATGTAAGCAAATATGGCTCACTGACTGCTTGTGTTAAAACTGTTAGAACGTTGCATGCAATGGACTTTTGTATGCGAGAAGACAATGTTCTAAAGTTAACAGTCTAAACTATGGTCTGTAGTCTATGGGGTTAGACCGAGCATCTAACTCGTGTTAAGACTATTATGTTGTCTAAAGCCTTAGAGGGGACGGTCTGTCTTGACTGTCTGGAGCTGGACTCCCAAGTAGAGACATGGATATGTTGCTTGGTGGTGACATATTAGACCGGGACTAAAGCGTGATTGATCTACGTAGTCCACTATGAGTGGATCAATCTGCTTTTGACGTTCATTGTGCAATAACCTTAATCCTGAGTAAATGAACTACTTCATGTATATGACTTGTGTACTTTGATGTTCCAATGGCTAAAGCGTCTCAGAGGTAGTAAGCTTATAGACCGGTTCGTTGGGTGCATGACTTGTATACGATGAAGGGTTTGTTTGCAGATATCGGAATCATAGCTCTGAGGAGTTAAAGGTATCCTCTTAAAGGCATTATACTGAATGTGAGAATGGACAAGGCCTTGGGTCGTCTGCTGGGCGGATGACTTCTTATTCACATATGGTGAATAATCATTTTCTAGATTCGGTAGTATAATGGAACTTTAAGATAGCCTGATCAGTAGGATTAAACGGACTTTGACCTAAGGCTGATCATGGATATCATATGAGGGTTTTGCATATATGACAAGGTCATTGGATGGTAGCTCGTCACAGGCTTACGTAATACGGTATATAATTGGGAGTTCAGTTTCAGGTTTATAGTGGTGTGACTCTGAAATTAGTGATCATATGATTGAGTTGTTCGGTACAGAATGATGATCATATGGAATCACGGGAGCCCGATTATATATGTCCAATCAGTCCCTCTACTAGCTCCACATAATTCCTTAACGTTTGGCAAATTGATTTGTGTATGCTATTGGCTAGTTTATTATGCATGGATGGTGATGACACAGGATTAGGATGGTAGACAAGATTCTCTCCGGTTGGATTCAGATTTTGTTTTGGATAATAGAGTACACAATTATTCGAACTCCAAATAAAGTTGCCATGATTTTATTTGAGATCGGATTGGAGTTGTAGAAAATTATCCATGAGAACAAGAATATGAAATACAACCGTTTTGTGGAATTTGAAATTTGAATTTTGAAATTTGAAATTTGAAATTTGAAATTTGAATTTTGAATTTTGAATTTGAAATTTGAATTTGAAATTTGAATTTGAAATTCGAATTTGAAATTTAAATTTGAAATTTGAAATTTGAAATTTGAAATTTGAATTTGAAATTTGAATTTGAAATTTGAAATTCAAATTTTGAATCACAGTCCAAGTAGGATTCGAATTTTTTGTGGAAAATCCACAAGGTTTGAAATTCGAATTTGAGTTGGATTTGGAGAGGATAATCTTGTTAGAATCCTACTTGAATTTTGAATCCAAATCCCAACAAATAAGGGACGAAATTTTTGAGGATAATCCTCATGAAAGATTTCGGATTTTGTGGATAAGATTCAAGAGTAAATTCAAGCTTCAATCCTAGTTAGATTTGGATTCTCTCCTCCCTAAAAGTGGCCGAAATTTTGGAGCCTAAATCCTAGGAAATTCGGTTATTTTTTGGATAAGGTTGAGATGAGATTTAGCTTGAAAAATCCTAGTGGAATTTTGATTCTTCCTTATCCTAAAAGTGGCCGAAAATTTGGAGAAGATTTTCTCCTAAAGATTTCGGATTTTTTGGTTGAAAAAGGGAGATAAAATTCTAGTTAAAATCTTGTTTAGATTTGGATTGGATTTATCCTAGGAAAACCGAATTTAATTGTGGAGATTCTCCCTTGGAAAATTCGGATTTTTTGGTTTGGATAAGGGAGAAAATCTTTTCCTAATCCAATTCAAATTCAGAGATTCACCTCATGCAGGTCTATAAATAGAGGTCCTGCCACTCCAGTTCTCTCAGACCACAGACTCTCAGGTGAGCAGGCTTATTGTTGCACAGCTCATCGTGACAATAAAGTTCTTTAGAGATCTGGGTGGTCGGAAGAAGACTAGCAGTGCTAGCATACCGATCGAGGTTCAGAGTGCCCACACACTCAGCCATTCGGGAATTGGAGAATAGTAGAGAAGGCTAGTTGGTTGAAGCCTCCAGTCACTCTCCTCCTGCTCATTGGCGTCCTTGAGGTATGAGTTTTAATTGTTGTTGATTTATTGTATATGGCATCATGAGATATTTAACGATCTAAAAATTTTTATTGTTCCGCTGCGCCACTCTGATACGTTTTTACCGGTTTATTTTCCTACAATTGGTATCAGAGCCATCTCATGACTATGCCATGTACATAAATTAGACAATTACTTAGTCTTTTTATTTATGTATGGATTTGATATTTAGAGAGTGGCATTCTAGGGTTCCTTTATGTTGTTATCATGTATTATGTATAAAGTATGTGGTTATTTTAATTTTTTTTGAATTATTATAAGCATGCTTGTTTATACCGGTTATGGTTCCTTAGAATTTAGAAAAATTGTATCTAGGAATTTTTTATGTAACCATGGGAGCAGTTTATTAACACTGTGTTTTTCCCATGGATTTTAATTCTTATCTCTTAGATTTTTTATGGTTAGAATTTTTGTACACCGGAAACGGTTTAGGAAATTTTATAATTATTCTTGGAGGAGATTGAAGATTGAAGACCGTAATTTATTTTTCCCAAAAGTTAAATTTAATTTAAAGATTGAAATTTTGATTGTGTGGAAAATTTCAATTTAATTAGGATTCAAATTAATTTTTTGGAGATCCTAATAGGTAAATTGGAATATGGCACGAAAATCGAGACACGACCCCTCGGGATAGGCTGACAAACCTTGGTGGGGCTGCAGCCCCTGCACTCGGGCAGGATGGGGCTGCGGCAGCCCCTGTGTAGGCCCACACCACCCACGACCGCAGGCTCTGCCTGCAGCCAGGGGTGGCCGTGGCCTGCCCAAGGCTGGCCGCAGCCTGGGCGTGCAGCCTCTGGCTGCAGGCGCTGCCTGCAGCCTGCCGGCTGCTGCGCCCAGTCTGGGAGTGCAGCCTGGTGCTGCAGGCTTGGCCTACAGCCCGGCAGGCTGCACAAGGGGCGACCGTGGGCTGCCAGCCCCTCCGGGGTTGGTGGCTGCCCACGGCGGCTGCCGCCTACGGGGGCGGCGGTCCGACGATCCAAAAATCAGAAAATTTTGATTTTTAAATTTGAGATTTAATTTTAAATCATGTTTAAAAATATGTAATTAAAAATTTGAAATTTTTGAAATTACATATTATTACACATGATGATTAAAATTGTTTAAAATTTGAATTAGAAATTTAAATTTGAAATTCGAATTTGGAGTTTGAATTTGAAATTTAAATTTTTGGAAATTTAAATTTTAAATAATTCTTGGGATGAGAAATAAATGGAGAGGCTACATAAAGATGGATACAAGAAGACGGAACAAAATTCAAGATCCAAAGAATGCTTTGGATGGAATTTTGTAATCTTTATTTTCTTTGATCTAGGATGGAACCATAGCTTGGTTATTCTGTCAATTATTTTTTCTGTGATATGTCATGGATGTATAAATATGTATTGATGGATGTTTTGTATGCATATTTGATAACATGTCATATAGGATAGGTGAGTGCCGCTCATACTATATTGATCATACATAATTTGTCAAAACTTGCATGTTTTTTTCAAAATATTGAGTGGGAGAGGGTTTCAAACAAAACCCACGGCCTCCATTGTTGATCCATATGTGAAAGCATGGTAACGCCTCGCGTCAGTTCTGACCTGACCACACCCCTCGGTAGGTGTTTACCGCCGCCGGTATACTAGATTGGATCTCCTATGTGGAAAACGTGTTCGGGTGTGATCCTTCTCATGACCACCCCTCGGTGGCTTGGTAGGACGTGGATCGGGCTACGTAAACAATGGTTATACACTCAAGACTCGTTTAGTTATTAACCTTCCCTAGAAGCTCTGTTAACTAAACTGGTGGCCAAACAAGCGGTTATTAATATATGTCTTAACCTTGGAGGATTTAAGGTAACATATATTAATTGGACGGGGTCCATGTTCCGGCTATTTGTTCTCATGACCACCCCTCGGTGGCTTGGGGCAATAGGTGCTGAGAATTACCGTTGCAATGCTACATTTTTTTCAAGTTTCATGTAGGAACATACTTGTATGTTTTATTTGCTAAATTATCTGCATATTTGCTTGGGCTTTGTAATGATGTCTAGTATAATTTTATTTCAGTTCAAAATGTCACCGACACCCCTCATTTCGATACTTACTGAAAATAAGTTGAATGGCGACAATTATAAAGATTGGAAAAGAAATCTATTAATAGTTCTCAGCTGTGAGAGACACAAGTTCGTACTGGACGAACCATGCCCACCTGGGCCCAAACCTGACACACCACTTGAGGAGGTCCCGGTTGCCTATAATCGTTGGAGAGAATCCAATGAGATAGCTCGATGCTACATCCTTGCTAGCATGACGAGTGCTTTACAAAAGCAGCATGAGACTTATCAAGTTGCTGGGGAGATCATGGAAAACCTGGAGGACATGTTCGGAGGCCAAGAAAAATTGGCTCGACAGTCCGCTATCACCAGCATTATGAACTCCAAGCAAAAGGCTGGTGCTCTGGTGAAGGACCATATGATCACTCTAATGGGATTCTTCACTGAGGCTGCCGAGAATGGTGCTGAGTTAGACTACAACACCCAGATCGAGATGGTGTTCAAGACTCTGTCTAAAGATTTTGTGGGGTTTAAGGCCGCATACAATCTGGCGACAAAGGAGTTAGGACTTACCGAGCTCATGAAGCAACTACAGGCTTATGAGCGGATGATCAGGGATGAAGATGTGGTCCGACCTAAAGGAGAGGCAAATTTGGCGGAATCTTCCAATCCCTCACGGAAGAGGAAGAGGCCAAATAAGAAGTAAGTGGCTTCCAGTTCTTCTAATCCTCCTGTCTCGGACGGGAAGAAGAAGAAGAAGAACAAGAAGCCAAAGGACCCTAAAAAGTCCAAATGCTTCCACTGTGGGAAGGTAGGTCACTTCAAGAAGGCTTGCCGGGAATTCCTAGCCTCCAAGGGCAAGGAAGGTAAGGAACTTCATTACTTAGAAGCGTGTTTGGTGGAAGAATCGAAAGACACATGGGTCATTGATTCGGGCGCCACTAATCATGTTTGTGTTTCTATGCAGGGGTTCGTGGAAACGAGAAGTCTACATGATAGGAGCCTCTCGTTGCGGACTGGAGATGGTAGCTTTGTGGTGGCTGAGGCAGTGGGAGACGTTCATCTTTATTTTGATTAATTTAGGTTTATTTTATTGAAAGACTGTTTTTATGTTCCTAATTTTAGGAGGAACCTTATATCGGTAGCTTGTTTAATAAAGGATTCTTATTCAGTTTCTTTTAGTAAAAGAGTTGATATTCGTAGAAATAAGTCTTTTATCTGTTCTGGATGGATGGATGGAAACCTATATTTGATCAGACCAAAGATGTACTCACTGCTTGACACTGAATTAATTGATAACTCTAAAAGGTTGAAAGTTTCTCACTCTAACAAGGCGTATCTTTGGCATTTAAGACTTGGTCATATTAATCAGGATAGGATTCAAAGATTGGTGAAAGACGGTCCTCTGGAATCTCTGGAGGAGGTACGACTTCCCCAATGTGAGTCTTGTCTAGAGGGTAAGATGACTAAGAGGTCTTTTAGAGCTAAGGGTACAAGGGCACAGGAGCTCTTAGAAATTGTGCACACTGACGTATGTGGCCCCATGAACGTCACAGCACGAGGAGGGTTCGAGTACTATGTCTCTTTCATAGATGATTACTCGAGGTATGGATATGTGTATCTGATGCACCGCAAGAGCGAAACCTTTGACAAGTTCAAAGAGTATCGTGCGGAAGTGGAAAAGCAATTGGATAAATCCATAAAGACACTTCGATCTGATCGAGGTGGCGAATACCTCTCTGATGAATTTCTAGGACATCTTGTAGAGAACGGGATTTTATCCCAATTGACTGCACCTGGTACTCCACAACAGAATGGTGTAGCCGAAAGGAGAAACATGACCTTATTGGATATGGTACGGTCCATGATGAGTTACTCAACGCTGCCATTATCATTTTGGGGACATGCTTTACAAACGGCGTGCTATATTCTGAACCAGGTTCCGAGCAAATCAATTCCTAGAACTCCGTATGAATTGTGGCGTGGCAGGAAGCCCTCCCTTGGACATATGAGAATATGGGGCTGCCCGGCACATGTACTGGATGGGGATGCGAAGAAGTTGGAACCAAGATCAGAATTATGCATGTTTGTAGGGTATCCAAAGGGAACTAAAGGAGGTCTGTTCTATAACCCGAAGGAACAAAAGGTCATTGTCTCAACCCATGCGACATTCTTGGAGGAAAGTCACATGAATGACTTTAAGCCTCGAAGCAAAGTGGTGCTAGAGGAGTTATCGGGTGAAAGAACTGCTCCACAGATTTCGGTCTTGGACGCAAGTCCGAGTTCCAGTGAAAGACCTGCAGACGATCAACAATTTAGGGTGCCTCGTCGTAGTGGGAGAGTTTCTAAGAAACCTAATTTCTTTATGTATGATGCTGAGGTATACCAGGCCGAGGCTCATGAGCATGAGGAAGATCCGGTCACATATGATGAAGCTATAAAGGATGTTGATTCTAGATCTTGGAAACAGGCTATGAATAATGAGATGGATTCTATGAAATCCAACTCTGTTTGGGAACTTGTAGATTTGCCGGATGGGATAAAACCCATTGGATGCAAATGGGTCTACAAAAGAAAGAAGGATGCGGAAGGGAGAGTGGAAACTTTCAAAGCTAGACTGGTTGCAAAGGGATACACGCAAAAGGCTGGAATCGATTACGAGGAAACCTTTTCGCCTGTTGCTATGCTGAAGTCTATCCGTATTCTTCTGTCCATTGCTGCGGCTCTCGATTACGAGATCTGGCAAATGGATGTCAAGACGGCATTCTTGAATGGCCATCTTGAAGAATGTATCTATATGATACTGCCCGAAGGGTTCGTAGCAAAAGGCCAAGATAGGAAAGTCTGCAAGTTGCTTAGATCCATTTATGGATTAAAGCAGGCATCCCGCTCATGGAACCAGAGGTTTGATCAAGCGATTAAGACATTTGGTTTTGAGCAGAACGTTGATGAACCTTGTGTTTATAAACGTATTAAGGATGGAAAAGTGGTCTTTCTGATACTCTATGTCGATGATATACTACTCATTGGGAATGATGTAGGGAACTTATCATCGGTCAAGCTTTGGTTACACCAACAGTTTGACATGAAGGACTTGGGAGAAGCTAATTATGTTCTAGGCATTCGTCTCTTCAGAGATCGAAAGAACAAAATGATAGCGTTATCCCAAGCTTCATACATAGATAAAATAATTGACAAATATGCAATGCTAGAGGCAAAGAAAGGCTCACAACCTTCTATTGCCGGTTTAACTCTTTCATTGGATGACTGTCCCAAGACATCGGAAGAAAGAGAGCATATGAGTAAGGTCCCTTATGCATCCGCTGTGGGTAGCCTTATGTACGCTATGCTTTGCACTCGCCCGGACATATGTTTTGCAGTAGGTATGGTGAGTCGATATCAAGCGAATCCTGGAACCAAGCACTGGCAAGCAGTAAAGCATATACTCAAGTATCTTAAGAGAACGAGGGATTATATGCTAGTGTATTCTGGAGGGGACCTAACACCCGTAGGATACACGGACTCAGACTTCCAGACTTGTAAGGATTCGAGGAAATCGACATCTGGATCAGTGTTTTTGCTCGGAGGAGGCGCCATTGTGTGGAGGAGCGTGAAGCAGGGCTGCACAGCTGACTCTACTATGGAGGCTGAGTATGTGGCTGCGGCTGAGGCATCTAAAGAAGCGGTTTGACTCCGCAAGTTCTTTAGAGACCTTGAGGTCATTCCGGGTGTTGACAAGCCTATCACACCTTACTGTGATAATACAGGGGCTGTTGCCAACACAAGGGAATCTCGGCACCACAAGAGGACCAAGCACATCGATCGGAGGTATCACATAATTAGAGGGCATGTGGAGACAGGACAAGTGGATGTATGTAAGATCGCGTCCGAGGACAACATCGCTGATCCCTTTACTAAGACTTTGGTAGCTAGAAGCTTTGAGAGGCATGTAGAAGCGATGGGGATGCATAACATGGCACATCTGCTGGCTTAGGGCAAGTGGGAGATTGTTAGGAAATGCCCTAAGTATTAGAGACATTTTGATGTATTCATTTTGAACTGGATAATAAAATTATACATAGTGGTTATTCATTACATTGCTATCTATCCTCGTCTTATTTACATGTTAAAGTAAATGTAAGCAAATATGGCTCACTGACTGCTTGTGTTAAAACTGTTAGAACGTTACATGCAATGGACTTTTGTATGCGAGAAGACAATGTTCTAAAGTTAGCAGTCTAAACTATGGTCTGTAGTCTATGGGGTTAGACCGAGCATCTAACTCATGTTAAGACTATTATGTTGTCTAAAGCCTTAGAGGGGACGGTCTGTCTTGACTGTCTGGAGCTGGACTCCCAAGTAGAGACATGGATATGTTGCTTGGTGGTGACATATTAGACCGGGACTAAAGCGTGATTGATCTACGTAGTCCGCTATGAGTGGATCAATCTGCTTTTGACGTTCATTGTGCAATAACCTTAATCCTGAGTAAATGAACTACTTCATGTATATGACTTGTGTACTTTGATGTTCCAATGGCTAAAGCGTCTCAGAGGTAGTAAGCTTACAGACCAGTTCGTTGGGTGCATGACTTGTATACGATGAAGGGTTTGTTTGCAGATATCGGAATCATAGCTCTGAGGAGTTAAAGGTATCCTCTTAAAGGCATTATACTGAATGTGAGAATGGACAAGGCCTTGGGTCGTCTGCTGGGCGGATGACTTCTTATTCACATATGGTGAATAATCATTTTCTAGATTCGGTAGTATAATGGAACTTTAAGATAGCCTGATCAGTAGGATTAAACGGACTTTGACCTAAGGCTGATCATGGATATCATATGAGGGTTTTGCATATATGACAAGGTCATTGGATGGTAGCTCGTCACAGGCTTACGTAATACGGTATATAATTGGGAGTTCAGTTTCAGGTTTATAGTGGTGTGACTCTGAAATTAGTGATCATATGATTGAGTTGTTCGGTGCAGAATGATGATCATATGGAATCACAGGAGCCCGATTATATATGTCCAATCAGTCCCTCTACTAGCTCCACATAATTCCTTAACGTTTGGCAAATTGATTTGTGTATGCTATTGGCTAGTTTATTATGCATGGATGGTGATGACACAGGATTAGGATGGTAGACAAGATTCTCTCCGGTTGGATTCAGATTTTGTTTTGGATAATAGGGTACACAATTATTCGAACTCCAAATAAAGTTGCCATGATTTTATTTGAGATCGGATTGGAGTTGTAGAAAATTATCCATGAGAACAAGAATATGAAATACAACCGTTTTGTGGAATTTGAAATTTGAATTTTGAAATTTGAAATTTGAATTTTGAAATTTGAAATTTGAATTTTGAATTTGAAATTTGAATTTGAAATTTGAATTTGAAATTCGAATTTGAAATTTAAATTTGAAATTTGAAATTTGAAATTTGAAATTTGAATTTGAAATTTGAATTTGAAATTTGAAATTCAAATTTTGAATCACAGTCCAAGTAGGATTCGAATTTTTTGTGGAAAATCCACAAGGTTTGAAATTCGAATTTGAGTTGGATTTGGAGAGGATAATCTTGTTAGAATCCTACTTGAATTTTGAATCCAAATCCCAACAAATAAGGGACGAAATTTTTGAGGATAATCCTCATGAAAGATTTCGGATTTTGTGGATAAGATTCAAGAGTAAATTCAAGCTTCAATCCTAGTTAGATTTGGATTCTCTCCTCCCTAAAAGTGGCCGAAATTTTGGAGCCTAAATCCTAGGAAATTCGGTTATTTTTTGGATAAGGTTGAGATGAGATTTAGCTTGAAAAATCCTAGTGGAATTTTGATTCTTCCTTATCCTAAAAGTGGCCGAAAATTTGGAGAAGATTTTCTCCTAAAGATTTCGGATCTTTTGGTTGAAAAAGGGAGATAAAATTCTAGTTAAAATCTTGTTTAGATTTGGATTGGATTTATCCTAGGAAAACCGAATTTAATTGTGGAGATTCTCCCTTGGAAAATTCGGATTTTTTGGTTTGGATAAGGGAGAAAATCTTTTCCTAATCCAATTCAAATTCAGAGATTCACCTCATGCAGGTCTATAAATAGAGGTCCTGCCACTCCAGTTCTCTCAGACCACAGACTCTCAGGTGAGCAGGCTTATTGTTGCACAGCTCATCGTGACAATAAAGTTCTTTAGAGATCTGGGTGGTCGGAAGAAGACTAGCAGTGCTAGCATACCGATCGAGGTTCAGAGTGCCCACACACTCAGCCATTCGGGAATTGGAGAATAGTAGAGAAGGCTAGTTGGTTGAAGCCTCCAGTCACTCTCCTCCTGTTCATTGGCGTCCTTGAGGTATGAGTTTTAATTGTTGTTGATTTATTGTATATGGCATCATGAGATATTTAACGATCTAAAAATTTTTATTGTTCCGCTGCGCCACTCTGATACGTTTTTACCGGTTTATTTTCCTACAATTGGTATCAGAGCCATCTCATGACTATGCCATGTACATAAATTAGACAATTACTTAGTCTTTTTATTTATGTATGGATTTGATATTTATAGTCTTGACCAAATGATCTTATATGTCACCTTAAGGTCACTGTCCTCCATTACCCGTAGGTCTTACTTATTCTCGTTATCTAGGATATGTTATTCTAACTAACCCCTAAATGCCTATAGGATTTTATATCTAGTGTACATCTAGTACAGAATAAATCAACACAGTATTTCATGTTGCAGACACGAAAATGCTTGAACTTACCAATACTGCGCTAGTGTCCACTTATGAAACTCCTCTACAGTTCAATCTCTATTTTGGGTTCCTACAGACATAATATTGTCTGTTAATACCCTATTTTAATTATCACTTTAAATGTACATTTATTTCACTTAATAATTCAATACTTTTAAATTTTGTTTGTGGTACACGGCCTGAAACACGCCCGTGTACTTCTCGGGTTTACTCGGGTTTACTCTACACGGCCATGCTGTTTTCTATCTTAGCTGTGTAACTGTACACGGCTTGATACACACCCGTGTACCTCTCGGGTTGAAAAATTCTTTATGTACACGACCGTGTATTTTTCTACGCGCCCGTGTTCTTCAAAATTTTTAGATTTTTAACTCTAAAACCTTTATTTTAAGTCTTAGAATTTTATTTAAGTTATTCTAGGTCTTTTAGGGTCCTTTCTGAGCCTTTCAGAAATTTTTGGTCAAAATGACCATTTTGCCCCTAATGGGTCTCGGGACTGTAACTGTTTCGTTCTATCATTTTTTTCAAATTTTCTAAGTCCAAATATTTTAAAATAATATTCCCTAGGTTCCTATGTCATTTTACAGCTTAAATTACTACAAAATCTCAACCTCATTTTTCCCAGCCCTCGGTTACTATTCATCCATCACCTAGGGTCGTTTTTTCATTTTTTAAGCATTTTGGAGCCTTAAATGGCCCTTTCACTACCCGTTAAACATTATTTATCTTGTCCCAGGCCCCCGGTCCTCGAGAGGCTCTGGTTTCCTATCCCGACCTACATTTTTCCCTCGTTTCCCAAAATACCCCTAACATGAATTTTTTTTCCTGTTTTAGGCATTTTAGTCTTTTAGGGTCGGTTTACTATTCCTTTTGGGTTGGTTTTCCATTTCTAATCGTAATTCACCGAGAGGTCTCGGTTTCCTTCTCGAGTCCAATATTTTTACCCCTCATTTCCCGAAATGCCCTTAGGCCGATTTTAGAAATTTTGGCAGCATTTCCACTTATATTTTAAGGTTTCCTAGTGTTAGGTACACCTCAGAACCTTTGTACCTACCACGTACTATACCAGAGGCCTATTTTATACAAAGTTTCCAAACTTTGTATAAAAATTTTTCACATGATTCAATATTCAGAAATCAACAGAAACAACATTATTTTTCTTTCAAACTAGCCTCGGTTTACTAGTTAATCACATCAAAATAATTTTTCATCACATCACATCATTTTTAGGTTTTCTAATGTATATAACAACATCAAAAACCTAACAAAACATATATTCTAACCCTAGCATATCCACGGATTTTTATGAACAAACACAAAGAAAATTTTATTTTCTTTCCTAGGGTTTTTATCAACACTCTTTAATGTTAAAAAATTTTTCATTTCTTAATGTTCATGCCCACGGTTTTAGCAAGAAAATTACATCAAAATTTTCTTGTTTCCTTATTCCAATTCATGCTTAATTCAATGCATAAATAGATGAACATAATTACTAAATTAAAACATCAAAACTCATGCATTTTTCATACCATTGTAGCCACAGTTTTTCAAGAGAAACATGCAAAATTTTTGCTTATTTCTAAACCCTAATTCTGTAGGAAAATAAATCGGTAAAAACGCATCAGAGTGGTGCAGCGGAACAATAAAAATTTTTAGGATCATTAAAAATCTCATGATGCCATATACAATAAACCAACAACAATTAAAACTCATACCTCAAGGATGCCAATCTTGCAGGAGGAGAATGACCGGAGGGCTTTAACCAACTAGCCTTCTCTACTATTCTCTAATTCCCGAATGACTGAGTGTGTGGGCACTCTGAACCTCGATCGGTATGCTAGCACTGCTAGTCTTCTTTCGACCACCCAGATCTCTAAAGAACTTATTGTCACGATGAGTTATGCAACAATAAGCCTGCGCACCTGAGAGTCTGTGGTCTAAGAGAACTGGAGTGGCAGGACCTCTATTTATAGACCTGCATGAGGTGATTCTCTGAATTCGAATTGGACTAGGAGAAGATATTCTCCCTTATCCACAAGCACAAAATCTGAATTTTCCAAGGACAAAATCTGAATTTTCCAAAATCCCAACAATAAATTCGGCCACTTTAGGATAAATCCAATCCAAATCTAAACAAGATTTTAACTAGAATTTTATCTCCCTTTTTCAACCAAAAAATCTGAAAATTTAAACGAGAAAATCTCCACAAAAATTCGGCCACCTTTAGATAAGGGAGAATCAAAATTCCACTAGGATTTAAAGCTTGAATCTTATCTCATCCTTATCCAAAATAACCGAAAATCTCCTAGGAGATTCACTTCAAAAATTCGGCCATTATCCAAATTCAACTGGGATTGAAACTTGAATTTTTCCTTGAATCTTATCCACAAAAATTTGAAAATCCATTGAAGAAAATCCTCAAGATTATCCTCTCCATATCCAACTCAAATTCGAATTTCATTCCTTGTGGATTTACCACAACAAATTCGAATCTCACTTGGACTGTGATTCAAAATTTGAATTTCAAATTTCAAATTCGAATTTCAAATTCAAATTTCAAATTTCAAATTTAAATTTCAAATTTAAATTTCAAATTCAAATTTCAAATTTGAATTTCAAATTCAAATTTCAAATTCAAATTTCAAATTTTAAATTTCAAAAATCAAATTTCAAAATCCACAAAACAGTTGTGTTTCAAATTCTTGTTCTCATGGATAATTTTCTACAACTCCAATCCAATCTCAAATAAAATCATGGCAACTTTATTTGGAGTTTGAATAATTGTGTACTCTATTATCCAAAACAAAATCTGAATCCAACCGGAGAGAATCTTGTCTACCATCCTAATCCTATGACAACACCATCCATGCATAATAAACTAGCCAAGAGCATACACAAATCAATTTGCTAAACGTTAAGGAATTATGTGGAGCTAGTAGAGGGACTGATTGGACATATATAATCGGGCTCCCGCAAATCCACATGATCATCATTCTTTACCGAACAACTCAATCATATGATTATTAATTTCAGAGTCACACCACTATAAACCTCAAACTGAACTCCCAATTATATACTGTATTATGTAAGCCTGTGACAAGCTATCGTCCAATGACCTTGTCATGTATGCAGAACCCTTATATGATATCCATGATCAGCCTTAGGCCAAAGTCTGTTTAATCCTACTGATCAGGCTATCTTAAAGTTCCATTATACTACCGAATTAAGAAAATGATTATTCACCATATGTGAATAAGAAGTTGTCCACCCAGCAGATGACCCAAGGCCTTGTCCATTTTCACATTCAGTATAATGCCTTTAAGAGGACACCCTTAACTCCTCATTAGAGCTATGATTCCGATATCTGTAAATGAACCCTTCATCGTATACAAGTCATGCACCCAACGAACAGGTCTATAAGCTTACTACCTTTGAGACGCTTTAGCCATTGGAACATCAAAGTACACAAGTCATATACATGAAGCTGTCCTTTTACTCAGGATTAAGGTTACTGCACAATGAACGTCAAAAGCAGATCGATCCACTCAAAGCAGACTTCGTAGATCAATCACGCTTTAGTCCCGGTCTAATATGTCACCACCAAACAACATATCTATGTCTCTACTTGGGAGTCCAGCTCCAGACAGTCAAGGCAAACCGTCCCCTCTAAGGCTTTAGACAACATAATAGTCTTAACATGAGTTAGATACTCGGTCTAACCCCATAGACTACAGACCATAGTTTAGACTGCTAACTTTAGAACATTGTCTTCTCGCGTACAAAAGTCCATTGCATGCAACGTTCTAACAGTTTAACACAAGCAGTCAGGGAGCCATATTTGCTTACATTTACTTTAACATGTAAATAAAACGAGGACAGATAACAATGTAATGAATAACCTCTATATATAATATTAATATCAAGTTCAAAATAAATACATCAAAATGTCTCTAATGCTTAGGGCATTTCCTAACAAATTCATGCTTTAAATACTACAACATCAAGCCAATCATATAACCAACAAAACAACAATTTTTTTCATTGTTTTTCAACACTGCAAACCCACGGATTTTCTATGGAAAATCAAGGAAAAATACATCAATTTAGAAGCTCACCTTAACTAATTGTTGGCTTGATGTGAGAAATGCAATGCAAGCTTAATTGGTGTGAATTTTGGATCAAATTTTTGGTTTAAGGGAGAATAAAGCTCACGGTTTTTGGGCTGAAGAAAAGGCAAGAGTTTGGCTGATTTTTTTGATTGAATTTTGATGCCTATTTATAGGCAAAAACCAAGGGCTTGTTTGTAGTTTTTTCCCAACAATTTCCTAATTGTTCAAGGACTAAAAAGTAAGGATTTTGGGGCAAAAATCAAATTTTTTTCTTCTTCCTTTCCAAGTGGCCGAATGGCCTTTTTCCAAAATGAAAAAAAAAAAAAAAGATTTCAAATGGCTTTTTGGTAAGATCATGACCCTTGATCAAAATTTGGGACAATCCTAGCCATACACCTTTCACTTTTACTTTCCAAACTAAGTAAACTAAAATGGATTTATGACATCATCTTGATGATGTCATCCTACTATTCATATTAATTCACTAATTAATTCGTGGTTAATTTTTGACTGTAATCTGATCCGAACGGAACTTTACCGAAATAGCGCAGACGGGTTCTAGGCGCCTCCAGTACGATCGGTTTGTCTTATTTTGCTTCCGTTTGATCAGAATTCTCTACCACAAATTCCTATCATTTTTGTGCATCTCAATGCATTTTCTAGGGTTTTCTGTTCTGATTTCGAACCGTCTCACCTAATTATGTCAGGTAAGATTTTCCATCCCCGAACTCATACACTTTAACACTGCTAGAACATTTTTACACTATTCACAACAGTATTAAAACACAACATTTTCATATTTTATTCATTAAAATTGTTATATATACACAATTTTAACCTACTCTGAGAGTCTAAAATTCCTGATTATCACATAATTGGTCCCTCTACTAGCTCCACATAATTCCTTAACGAATGGCGAATTGATCTGTGTATGCTTATTGGCTAGTTGACTTAGCATGGATGGTGTTGACATAGGATTAGGATGGTGGACAAGATTCTCTCCAGTTGAATTTAGATTTTGTTTTGGATAATAGAGTACACAATTATTCGAACTCCAAATAAACTTGCCACGATTTTATTTGAGATTGAATTGGAGTTGTAGAAAATTATCCATGAGGACAAAATTTAAAATACAACTTTTTGTGGAGTTTGAAATTTGAAATTTGAATTTTGAATTTTGAATTTTGAAATTTAAATTTTGAATTTAAAATTTGAATTTGAAATTTAAATTTGAAATTCGAATTTGAAATTTGAAATTTGAATTTGAAATTTAAATTTGAAATTTGAAATTTGAAATTTGAAATTTGAAATTTGAATTCGAAATTTAAATTTGAAATTTGAAATTTAAATTTGAAATTTAAATTTGAAATTTGAATTTGAAGTTTGAATTTTGAAATTTAAACTTTGAAATTCGAATTTGAAATTAGAATTTGAAATTTAAATTTGAAATTTGAAATTTGAATTCGAAATTTAAATTTGAAATTTGAAATTTAAATTTGAAATTTGAATTTGAAGTTTGAATTTTGAAATTTAAACTTTGAAATTTGAATTTAAATTTTGAATCACAATCCATGAAGGATTCAAATTTTTTGTGGATAATTCCATAGGGTTAGAATTCGAATTTGATTTGGATAATGGAGAGTAAAATCTTGTTTGAATCCTACTTGAATTTTGGGTTCTAAATCTATCTAGAAAAACTGAATTTGTTAGGGTGCACAACTCCTAGGAGAATTCAGATTTTAAGGGATAAGGATGCAGGGAAAATTCAAGTTTCAATCCTAGTTGAATTTAGATTCTCTCCCCTCTAAAATGGTCTGAAATTTTGAGGATAAATCTAAGGGAGATTTTCGGTTATGAGTGGATAAGGGTGAAATAAAATTCAAGCTAGAAAATCCTATTTTAATTTTGATTCTCCTCACATTAAAGTGGCTGAATCTAGTCTTATTTTTGGGCTAGGAAAAATTCAGTTGTTATGGGTAAATGGGGAGATAAAATTTAAGTTAAAATCCTATTTGAATTTAGATAGCAAAAATCCCTAAAGTGGCTAAAATCAACCCTTAGATTTGGCCTAGGATTTTTGGATTTTTTATGTATTGATAAGGGAGAAAATCTTTTCCTAATCCAATTTGAATTCAGAGGATCACCTCATGCCAGTCTATCAATAGAGGTCCTACCTCTCCAATTCTCTTAGACCACAGACTCTTAGGTGAGCAGGCTTATTATTGCATAACTCATCATGATAATAAGTTCTTTAGAGATCTGAGTGGTTAGAAGGAGACTAGCAGTGCTAGCATACCGATCGAGGAACCGAGTGCCCACACGCTCTGCCATTTAGGAATTGGAGAATAATAGAGAAGGCTAGTTGGTTGAAGCCCTCTAATCATTCTCGTCCTGCAGTTTGGCATCCTCTTGAGGTATGAGTTTTATTATTGTTAGTTTATTATATATGGCATCACGAGATGTTTAACGATCTTGAAAAATATTTGTTATTCCACTGCGCCACTCTGATACATTTTTACCCATTTTATTCCAACATGCCAAAGGCTCATCATTAAAGTACATCTCTTTGAATTCGTCGACGAAGTCTACCCAGTTCATTTCGTTGACATTTCTTCTGATGGCCACCGTGCCCCTTTGTGTAGGGCAAGGGATGGACTCAATACTTTCTCCCTCTCTATCAGTCCTACAAGATCTAGGATGACTTGGATATCAGTCAGCCAGTCATTGACTTCGATGGGATTTGTGGTTCCTTCGAATTCTGGTGCTTTCAAATGCCAAAATCGCTCTTAGAGGTCGCCTTCTCTATGGGCTAGCACAAGAACATTGACTACTGCGGGAGCAGCCACAGCCAATAGTGCTGCCATTATCTGGACTAGTAGGGCCGCTTACTCTCTGGGAGTATCGGGGCTACTGGAGCTGCTTGGGCTGGCACCTTTACCGGTTATGGTGCCTGAGGTCACTAGTTCAGTTGCTCCCTGAGTTGAGCAAGTTCCTGTTGTTGATTTAACATCATCTCTTACATGGCTGTGAGCCGTGCCATTAGCTCATCTTCTTGGGTAGCTTGATTAGTCTGAGCTCTTGTTCTTGCCATGATTGCCTATGTAACCCTATAACACAGTGGGAAAGAAAACTATGAGTCTTTTAAATTCTGTACTTAGGACTCGTATC
The DNA here is from genome assembly GCA_035233585.1 of Antiaris toxicaria. Lineage (NCBI taxonomy): Eukaryota > Viridiplantae > Streptophyta > Magnoliopsida > Rosales > Moraceae > Antiaris > Antiaris toxicaria. The sequence goes on from CP141153.1 coordinate 53,205,034, forward strand.
ACATATTATCTTTTTACTTAACAATTTCACTTAACATCATAGATATAAGTATGCGTATTATGTCTATCTTTTTCTTATACGGTGATGTTCAATACAACTACCGCATTATATTAGAACATTATCTGAGTGTCAGGACCCGTCCTGCACTTTTTGTCACACTACTATCATGTATGGAAACTTATCAACTTTAAGCCCTCTTGGCAAAACTATACTGCTTTTCGTAATATATTTCACAAAATATATATATATTAAAAAATATGTACAAACTTCTAGTTCAGTGGGAGTGACACACACTTCCCAATATATGATCCCACAAGCACATTTAGCTAAGTCTGGCGGGGAAAGCTACTGTTCCCCTCTATATATTTATATAACAAAAATTCCTGTGAAAAGGGTTACTACTACTCGGAGGACACACCTGACTCAGCATTGGATACCATCTCATCCTCACTATCACTAAGTCGGAACTCCTATGGGTCCTCCTCTTTGTCTCCCCAGGCAAAATCAACTTCATCATTACTAGTGATGATGACTTGGGGCTCGTACATCCCTATCCACTCATCGTCACTGAAGTGATCGGGGATCTTCTCCTCTTCAACTTCAGGTTAGGCATTGGGGAGAGCCTCGTCATCATCTTCTTCCTCATGGTGCTCGGGAGATTAACGGGTTGGTTCAGGGCCCTCCATTGGTTCCCTATTGCCCTTGGGTACTACTAGCGGGTGTTCGGCCATGAACTCTTCGTCGTTGGTTGGTTGGGGTGCTACGTCCAACGAGTCACCCTCCATGTTAGCTGTTGCTACAAAGCCTTAGCCAAATGCAGGATTAAGTGCCACTTTCTTGGCTTTTACTATGTCTTGGGCAAGGCACCTCAGGTCTTTGTGCTGTGATGGGTAGGGAACAAGGTCCCTCACATACCATGGAGCCCCTTTCCATGGCAGGTCAGCTATCTCTGTGAAGGGCCTATCTAAAGGAATGTGAGGAAGCATTGCATCCATGAACCTCTAACAGTAGTGTGCCATAGTCTCTCCCTCATAGATATCCCAGATATCAAAAAGGACCTGATATCATCTCTCGTGCATATCATCCCATATATCTTTGTCTCGGGCTGGTTCAACGCTATCACAGAGGTCGCGGCAGAATTCGGCCCACTGTACCAGATGCCCGATCCTAAGTCGTTCATTACACCAGGTCAACACTGGTCCCTCCAATCTGTTACTGGCCAAAACCACTTGTAGGTGAGGTGGGATATGGCATGCTTCGAAAACAACCTCCAAGTGATAGATCCAATATGGAAGTTTACTTGAGTGATGACCATCGCATATGTCTGGCCGCATGACGGTAAAAGCTAGGCTCACTTGACGGTCCTTTTGTACTTGACAGGAGTTGATCAATGCAGCCATTATCTCCTATTATAATGTAAACGTTAACTTATATTCTAACTCTAAAGGAAAAACAAAAACTAACTTACTTGGACAGATGAGGCAGGCATACGGCGATATGAGGTAGGGTGGCAGGATACCTCTTTGATACCATCGTGATGTCCCATGCCTTGAGTGGCCCGGACCGTCACTTTAAACTACTACTTGTACTGATACTTTTACTTTCTTACAAACCATTAATACTTAATTTAAAACTTATTAACTTAGATACCATAATTTTAGATATTTTTTTATGCATATGTATTCACTATTCACATACGTATACCTTTGAAAATACAAAGTCTAAATTATAAGGAGTTTAGCCTTACATACATACTTATAAAATTCTTTAACCAATTACTATTCAAAATATACTATTAATATGTATACTGTTTACTATTCCAAAATATACTGTTACTCAAAAACTATACGGAAGATAATACTCATGGTGGTATTTGTAACCTTGCCCTCACATCCACCTCCGCCACCGCCATCGCCCATTAGGGTTTAAGCCATAGGACGCTTACCTACAGTATGAACACACACCGTGAACTTTATTACCCTATAAGTACAACATGTTAACCGCAAAACATGTTTAAAACATAGTGAATACTTAAAATCATATAAGCACGTCATGCATCAACATATACAACATATCACATAGCACATACAGATCATCACATATCATGTTATTGAATACAAAACTTCTCATGCATAACCAAATACATCATATACTGAATGTATCTTATTGTAGCTAGAAGTATAGTGAACTATATTGTGAACAATGCATGATCCAATTATGCTCATTTTACGCTTCAGTATTCTCTTTCTTTCTTTTGTCTACTTAGGGCCTGTGTGTCAGTACTATGTGTACGCAGACCATCGGTAACGCCCGTGGCCAAAACCCGAAGAGCCATCAACGGATGCTCAACTTTGCTTTAACTTAAACTTAAAAGAAACCTCTTCAACTCAAAAGGTCGGTATGACACGCTAACTAAATTCCATCTTGTTTATCTGTTCTAGCCATATGCTTCTCTAAGTATGATAACCAGGAATTTTCTGATTCTCAGAGAGAATTAAAATCGCATGTATATAACAATTTTAATATATTAAATGTGAAAAAGTTTATGTTTTAATACTGTCGAGAATACTGTGAAAATGTTCTAACAATGTTAAAGTGTGTAAGTTCAGAGATGGAAAATCTTCTCAAACAGAAATGGTGAGACGGCAAAAAAATGGAGCCAAAAACTCTGGAGAGCGCACTAAAAGATGAAATTTTACAGTAATGAATTTTGGTCAAACAAAAGTAAAATAAGGCAGACCGATCTCACAAGAGGCATCAGAAACCCGCCTACGCAATTTTGGTAAATTTCTGTTTGGTTTGACTTTCGGTCAAACTTTGACCACGAATTAATTCATGAATTAATTAGATGATGTCATATGTGACATCATAATTATGGTATAATAAATGAAAATTTAAAGCTTATTAAGGAAGCTTGGTAGCATTAATGGCTAGGATTAAAGGAATCTTTGATCAATGGCTAAGATTAAGCCAAAATTGCTTGAAAAAAATTTAAGAACATAGCAAAAAGGGGGCTCGGCCAAAAGGGAAAAACAATTAGCCCAAAATTTTTAATTTGACCCCAAAAATGTTGTAAAATAGTCCCTAGACAATTATCTAATTGTTAGGAAATTTTGCTAAGTAGTCCTCCACTTTTTGCCTATAAATAAGTGATGAAAATTCATGTGGAAAATTCAAAAAATGCAACCCAACTCTTGCCCATTGAATCTGTGAGCTTATTTCCCCTTCAAGCCAAAATTTTGACAAAATTTTCACACCAAAAGCTACCAATCCTAGTTTGAGCATCAAAGAATTGAATTTATAAGGTGAGCCATCATTTTGAAGTCTTCTTGTTGATTTTCTTCAAAAAAATCCGTGTATGTATGGTGTAGAAAAATGATAAAATTTTGATGCATTGTTTTGGTCTTAATGCTAGTTTGGTGATGTAGTAATGAAAGCATGATTTAGAATCATGAAACAAGCAAAAATTTTGCATATTTTCCATAAAAGCCGTGGCTTTGTAGGGTAGAAAAATGTTGAGAAATTGATGATTTGTTTAAAGTATTATGTTGGTTTAGCGATGTGTTGATCAAAGCATGTGTAAGAAAATAGAAACAAACAATATTGATGAATGTTTTCTATTGAAAACCGTGGCTTATATGGGAAGAAATGAGAAAATTTTGTGATTAAAAATGATAAGGAAAGGTGTAATAAGAACCTTAGGAATGAGAAAAAAAATTTTCTTATGGCCTTGAACATGAAAACCGTGACATAAGGCTAGGGTTAGAATGAAAATTTTCTTAGGTTTTGATGTTGATATATGCATTAGAAACCTTAGAAATGAAATGTGACAATTGAGTTAAGTGGAAAAAATTTTGGTGTTGATAACTATGTGAAAACCATGGGTTATGACAAGAAAAATGATGAAATTTGTGTTGAGAATGAAATGATGGAAAATGTGAAAATTTTTACGTAAAGTCTAGTAACTTTGCATAAAATAGGCCTCTGGTATAGTACGTGGTAGGTACCAAGGTTTTGAGGCATACTAATGCCAGAGAAAACTAAAAATATAAGCAGAAATGCTGCCGAAATTTCTAAAATGACATAAGGGCATTTCAGAAAACGAGGGGCAAAAATATAGGCTTGAAAAATAAAACAGAGGCCCCTAGGTATGTTAGAACCGATAACGGAAAATGGAACCCAAAATGGAATAGTAAAATGATCCTTCGATGTCTAAAATGCCGAAAATGGGAAAAATTCACGTTATGGGGTTTTTAGGAAATGAGCAGGAAAATTATGAACGAATAGAAAACCCGAGCCCCCTGGGAACCAAGGCTTGGGAATGGGATGAGAAACGTTTTAGGAGTAGTGAAATTCCCATTTGAGGCCCCGAAACGCTAGAAAAATGAGAAACAACTCTACGTGTGACAACCGGGAAATTCTGGCATTCTCGGAAGAAAATATACAAATGTATGTATATAACTATTTATACTATTTAAAGAGTGAAATAAATGTATTTATATTGTTTAGAATGTATTAAAATGTTCAAACAATACTGACGAGTAACAATTCAGTGTTAATAAAATTCACTGAATTGAAACGGCTGAAACGGTGCCAAAAATGGCATGAAAAACCCTAACCGGTGCATTATGGCGCACTAAAAGATGAAAAACTTCTGGGATTGATTTTGATCAAACGAAACCAGTATAAATTGATCCGACTGCACAAGAGGCCTCAAGAACCCGCCGGGACGATTTCAGGAAAATTTCGGCTCAAACCAACTTCGGTCAAAAAGTAGTCGAATTAATGTGAATAGTAAAGTCAAAGTCAACACTTTACTTTACATTTATGACATCATAAAGAAAATTTATTAAATGTGAAAATTATGGTGGTTGGTGGCATTAATGGCCAAGATTGATTCACTTTTTGATCTAAAGCCTAAGATTTGGCCAAAACTAGCCAAATTTAATTTTTGACAAATTTGGAAAGAAATGGCTTGAAAAGTGTTGACTTTTCATTGGTTGGAAGCTAAGTTAATTGGCTTCCTTTGTGCTTAAGTCGGCAACATTTGGAACAAAAGTGGCTGAAACATTTCAAAGCCAAAAACATAAGAGAAAAAAATTCTAAGTGTTGTCCATTGTGTACCTGCGAGCCACCAAGGAGAACCAAGCAAATCTTCCAAGTTTTCTTCACAAAAGTGGTGTCAAACACTTCATTGAAGTCAAAGGAAGCAAGAAAGTAAGGTAACCTTCTTTGGTTTGCATTTTTTCTTGATTTTTCTCCCTAAAATCCATGGGATGAATAGTGTGAAGATGAGAAAATTTGTGGTTTGTTTTGGTTGATTTGGTGCTTGGGTTTTGCTAAGGGTGTGATTAGAAGAAAAACCACGCATTTTGTTTAAAGAAAAACAAAATTTTGGTTGGTTTTCCAAGGGTAATACCGTGGGTTACCATGTGTAGTTGATGATGAATTGTTGTTGTTTAAATGTTGTAATGCTTTAAATCATGTTTTGGTTAAATGTAAAGCATGATTTGTATGGTTATAAAGCTTGGAAAAATTTTGGAATTAAAAACCCTAAAATGGCCATAGCTTTTAATTAGGGTTTGGTGAACATTTTTGCACAATGCACTTGATGTTTGGATAGTTTAAATCATGCATTTAATTATGAAAACGATGGTTATGTGATTGAAAGCATGAAACAAAAATTTGGTGCATGTTTTCTCTTAAATGGCCGTGGGTTATAATGGTGAAAAAACCCTAAGAATTGTGTTGAAAAATGCATGGAAAATGGCTTGAAAATGTGCTAGATAATGACATTGGAATAGCCTAAAATTTGGTTGAAAAATTGAAAAGTTTTGGTTAGGTTTTGAGTATGAAAACCGTGGCTAAAACCAAGGGCAAAATTGAAAGCAATTTTGTGGAATGTGGTTCAAAATGTGAATTGAAATTTTGTGAGCTTTTATGTAAAAGTTTGGGAAACTTTTACATAAAATAGGCTTATGGTATAGTACGTGGCAGGTACATATGGTTCGAGGCGTATCTAACGCTAGTAGCCTTAAATTTACGCCGAAATGCTGCCGAAATTTCAAAAACGGCATTTGGGGTAAAAAGGGAATTAAAAATAAAAGTTTAGGGTCGGGTCGAAAACCCGAGTCCCTAAAGGAAAATTGAATAAGGAAAACCTAAGGGGTGGTTCATGAATAGTAATCCGTCCCCTTAAAAATGTAAAACGTAAGTGAAACTGAAAAACCGACCCCGAGAGGGGGCGTTTTTGGGAAACGAAGTAAAGGTCCGAGTCGGGTATGGAAAATCCGAGCCTCGGAGACCTAGATCGGGAACATCTAGATGAACGTTTTAAATACTAGTAAAACGTCCATTTGAGGTTCCGAAATGTTAGAAAATCACTAAACTGATGTAAGGGTCGGAATAGTGCTTCCCGAGAGTCGGGAAAGTGAAAAGTGGAAATAAAATAGAAACGAACCCAGTAATGAATAGAAAAGAGTCAAAAAAGTTCTTGAGAGCCAAAAATGCAGTCTGGATCAAGAAAATTCCGTCAGGGGCATAATTGTAATTTTGCCAAAATATAGGGGTAAAATCGTAATTTTACAAAAGTTGATAAAAATGGGGAAAATGATAGATAAAGTCTAAAAAGTTATAAATAGGTTTTATTTAAGCTTTTTAATGAAAAATAACAGCTATAAATGTAAATGAAATTAACAGACAAGGTTTTGTCTGTAGGATCCCAAAATCGACCCGCAAGGAGAGCAATTAAAGATCCAGGAAAGGAAAAGGGGAAGAAACTGAAAAGGTAAGTTCAGACATTTACCTGTCTGTAACATATAGCATTGTTGTTGCTAACTTTGATGTACTAACTATAAGTTAGGTACATATGTGCTACGGGCAAAATTATAGAGTAGAGAGAGAGACGAAATGTGCTACGGGCATTATTGAGAATGGGACACATAATAAATTGTGCTTCGGGCACTAGAACGAGGTTAATGAAACTCACTCACCTAAAATTTAAAATGTGAACCATTCCTAACCACAGGGCAACATGAAGTCACCAGGTTAGAATTTTAAAAAGTCGGTAATGAAACCACTTTTGGCGTACCAGCCTTCCGTATAGGGAGGTAAATTTTACCTTCGCGGCTATGATGATGAGATTAAGGCTGTGGAGGTCAGCACTGATGTATCACCCCCAGTCATGTACAATTTACCTTCAGGGCTATGAGATTAAGGTTGTGGAGGTCAGCAATAATGTACCGCTCTCAGTCAAGCGCACTTAAATGGTACTGCCAACCTGAGCTCAAAACCATAACATAATTAAAGATAATTACCTAAAGATAAAACTATGCCATAATTGAGCATAAGACAGTTTCGTGAGAGTACTAACATCGTGGTTGATGTACTGTGATATACTGTGTTGTGGTCAAACTTACTATTCATAAAGAATAGTAATCAAAATTACTATTCACGTGTGAATAGTGGTCAATGTTACTATTTATGATGAATAGTACTATTCATAGAAATTTTATTTCTTGCATGTTTGAACTTACTAAGCCTGTAGCTCACCATTTTTGTTTATGTTGCAGGTAAGTGACCGGCTCAGTAGCTTTGTATGACTGGATAGCGGATGGGATAGCGCGTGTCAAATGGGATAGGAGGCCAAGGATATGGTCCTGCCAAAGTCTTTCCGCTGAGCGATAAAAGAGAAGGGAAAAAGAAACAGTCTTTTGTAATAATATATATTTTACGAAAATACTGTATCATGTAAATAACTTTGTACTTAAACAAAGTGATTAGTGGATAATATTTTACATGATGTTTTAAAAAAAAAAATTTCCCAAAAACGTCATGATTTAAAGAGAGATAGATTAGCCGGCGACCCATGAGAGTACAATCTATCGCAGTTAGCGATAAAGCTTAACTGTAATAGTATTGTATGATCTCTACGAGGGGCGGGCTACAACAGTTGGTATCAAAGCGAGTTTACGGTTGGTTTAGTTTAGATTACCAACTACTGCCACAGTTGGTATCAGAGCGGATTTACGATTGGTCTAGTTTAGATTACCGACTGTCGTCACAGTTGGTATATCAGAGTAGTGTTGACCATATCCTGGTTTGACACTTCGCGCATCCAGCACCGCTATCCAAGTAAGTAGTTTATTTAAGTTTAGTGAATTATTTTCTTACATGAAAATAATTATCTTATAGGTAGCAAGATGACCAGACCTCCTTATGTGAGACCGTCACTACCACGACCTAGAGGGGTGTTACGAGTATGGACGAGACCTATTGTGAGGCTGTCTATTTCCGAACGACCAGTAGTTAGACCCCGAGTACCAGAGAGACCTCCAGCACCAGCACCAGCTCCAGTAGATGTAGTACAACCTCGACCGGTACTTCATCCACCTATAATAGTGGACATTCCAGTTGTTGGTCGACGCCAATATATTGGAGTGAGAGTTTCAGGTCGGGCAGTATAGGCATTCAGAGCTAGTAGTCCCCCTATGTTTTATGGTGGACGACAGTCGATGGAGACGAAGAATTGGCTCCATGCCATAGAGAGGATTATGGTGATGTGCGACATTGATCGAGAGATGTGGATCTAGTTGGCCATAAGTATGTTTCAGGGAGATGCTCGAGTATTTTGGAATTATTGTGATCAGGAGATTATGTTAGGATTTAGTTGGGCTGAGTACTGTCAGCGATTGGCTGATCAGTTTCCACCTAAGGATCCGACACCGACTCCTGTACCTCCAGAGACACGAGTGTTAGGAAATGCCCTAAGTATTAGAGACATTTTGATGTATTCATTTTGAACTGGATAATAAAATTATACTTAGAGGTTATTCATTACATTGCTATCTGTCCTCGTCTTATTTACATGTTAAAGTAAATGTAAGCAAATATGGCTCACTGACTGCTTGTGTTAAAACTGTTAGAACGTTGCATGCAATGGATTTTTGTATGCGAGAAGACAATGTTCTAAAGTTAGCAGTCTAAACTATGGTCTGTAGTCTATGGGGTTAGACCGAGCATCTAACTCATGTTAAGACTATTATGTTGTCTAAAGCCTTAGAGGGGACGGTCTGTCTTGACTGTCTGGAGCTGGACTCCCAAGTAGAGACATGGATATGTTGCTTGGTGGTGACATATTAGACCGGGACTAAAGTGTGATTGATCTACGTAGTCCGCTATGAGTGGATCAATCTGCTTTTGACGTTCATTATGCAATAACCTTAATCCTGAGTAAATGAACTTCTTCATGTATATGACTTGTGTACTTTGATGTTCCAATGGCTAAAGCGTCTCAGAGGGTAGTAAGCTTATAGACCGGTTCGTTGGGTGCATGACTTGTATACGATGAAGGGTTTGTTTGCAGATATCGGAATCATAGCTCTGAGGAGTTAAAGGTATCCTCTTAAAGGCATTATACTGAATGTGAAAATGGACAAGGCCTTGGGTCGTCTGCTGGGCGGATGACTTCTTATTCACATATGGTGAATAATCATTTTCTTGATTCGGTAGTATAATGGAACTTTAAGATAGCCTGATCAGTAGGATTAAACGGACTTTGACCTAAGGCTGATCATGGATATCATATGAGGGTTTTGCATATATGACAAGGTCATTGGATGGTAGCTCGTCACAGGCTTACGTAATACGGTATATAATTGGGAGTTCAGTTTCAGGTTTATAGTGGTGTGACTCTGAAATTAGTGATCATATGATTGAGTTGTTCGGTACAGAATGATGATCATATGGAATCACGGGAGCCCGATTATATATGTCCAATCAGTCCCTCTGCTAGCTCCATATAATTCCTTAACGTTTGGCAAATTGATTTGTGTATGCTATAGGCTAGTTTATTATGCATGGATGGTGATAACACAGGATTAGGATGGTAGACAAGATTCTCTCCGGTTGGATTCAGATTTTGTTTTGGATAATAGAGTACACAATTATTCGAACTCCAAATAAAGTTGCCATGATTTTATTTGAGATTGGATTGGAGTTGTAGAAAATTATCCATGAGAACAAGAATATGAAATACAACCGTTTTGTGGAATTTGAAATTTGAATTTTGAAATTTGAAATTTGAATTTTGAAATTTGAAATTTGAATTTTGAATTTGAAATTTGAATTTGAAATTTGAATTTGAAATTCGAATTTGAAATTTGAATTTGAAATTTAAATTTGAAATTTGAAATTTGAAATTTGAAATTTGAATTTGAAATTTGAAATTCAAATTTTGAATCACAGTCCAAGTAGGATTCGAATTTGTTGTGGAAAATCCACAAGGTTTGAAATTCGAATTTGAGTTGGATTTGGAGAGGATGATCTTGTTAGAATCCTACTTGAATTTTGAATCCAAATCCCAACAAATAAGGGACGAAATTTTTGAGGATAATGCTCATGAAAATTTCGGATTTTGTGGATAAGATTCAAGGGTAAATTCAAGCTTGAATCCTAGTTGAATTTGGATTCTCTTCTTTCCAAAAGTGGCCGAAATTTTGGAGCCTAAATCCAAGGAGAATTCGGTTATTTTTTGGATAAGGTTGAGATGAGATTTAGCTTGAAAATCCTAGTGGAATTTTGATTCTCCCTTATCCATAATGGCCGAAATCTTTTGGAGGATTTTCTCCTTGTGAATTTCGGATTTTTTGGTTGAAAAAGGGAGATAAGATTCTAGTTAAAATCTTGTTGAGATTTGGATTGGATCCATCCTAAGAAAACCGAATTTTTAGTGGAGATTATCCCTTGGAAAAATTCGGATTTTATGGGTTTGGATAAGGGAAAATATCTTTTCCTAATCCAATTCAAATTCAGAGATTCACCTCATGCAGGTCTATAAATAGAGGTCCTGCCACTCCAGTTCTCTTAGACCACAGACTCTCAGGTGAGCAGGCTTATTGTTGCACAGCTCATCGTGACAATAAAGTTCTTTAGAGATCTGGGTGGTCGGAAGAAGACTAGCAGTGCTAGCATACCGATCGAGGTTCAGAGTGCCCACACACTCAGCCATTCGGGAATTGGAGAATAGTAGAGAAGGCTAGTTGGTTGAAGCCTCCGGTCATTCTCCTCCTGCATATTGGCGTCCTTGAGGTATGAGTTTTAATTATTGTTGATTTATTGTATATGGCATCATGAGATATTTAACGATCTAAAAATTTTTATTGTTCCACTGCGCCACTCTGATACGTTTTTTCCGGTTTATTTTCCTACAATTGGTATCAGAGCCATCTCATGACTATGCCATGTACATAAATTAGACAATTACTTAGTCTTTTTATTTATGTATGGATTTGATATTTAGAGAGTGGCATTCTAGGGTTCCTTTATGTTGTTATCATGTATTATGTATAAAGTATGTGGTTATTTTAATTTTTTTTTGAATTATTATAAGCATGCTTGTTTATACCGGTTATGGTTCCTTAGAATTTAGAAAAATTGTATCTAGGAATTTTTTATGTAACCATGGGAGCAGTTTATTAACACTGTGTTTTTCCCATGGATTTTAATTTTTGTCTCTTAGAATTCTTATGGATAGAATTTTGTACACCGGAAACGGTATAGGAATTTTTTATGTAATCATTCTTGGAGGAGATTGAAGATTGAAGACCGTAATTTATTTTTCCCAAAAGTTAAATTTAATTTAAAGGTTGAAATTTTGATTGTGTGGAAAATTTCAATTTAATTGGGATTCAAATTAATTTTTGGAGATCCTAAAAGATAAATTGGAATATGGCACGAAAATCGAGACACGACCCCTCGGGATAGGCCGACAAACCTTGGTGGGGCTGCAGCCCCTGCCCTCGGGCAGGATGGGGCTGCGGCAGCCCCTGTACAGGCCCACACCACCCACGGCCGCAGGCTCTGCCTGCAGCCAGGGGTGGCCGTGGCCTGCCCAAGGCTGGCCGCAGCCTGGGCATGCAGCCTCTGGCTGCAGGCGCTGCCTGCAGCCTGCCGGCTGCTGCGCCCAGTCTGGGCGTGCAGCCTGGTGCTGCAGGCTTGGCCTGCAGCCCGGCAGGCTGCAGAAGGGGCGGCCGTGGGCTGCCAGCCCCTCCGGGGTTGGTGGCTGCCCACGGCGGCTGCCACCTTCACGGGCGGCGGTGCGGCGGTCCAAAATTTGAAAATTTTGATTTTTAAATTTGAGATTTAATTTTAAATCATGTTTAAAAATATGTAATTAAAAATTTGAAATTTTTGAAATTACATATTATTACACATGATGATTAAAATTGTTTAAAATTTGAATTAGAAATTTAAATTTGAAATTCGAATTTAGAGTTTGAATTTGAAATTTAAATTTTTGGAAATTTAAATTTTAAATAATTCTTGGGATGAGAAATAAATGGAGAGGCTACATAAAGATGGATACAAGAAGACGGAACAAAATTCAAGACCCAAAGAATGCTTTGGATGGAATTTTGTAATCTTTATTTTCTTTGTTCTAGGATGGAACCATAGCTTGGTTAGTCTGTCAATTATTTTTTTCTGTGATATGTCATGGATGTATAAATATGTATTGATGGATGTTATGTATGCATATTTGATAACATGTCATATAGGATAGGTGAGTGCCGCTCACACTATATTGATCATACATAATTTATCAAAACTTGCATGTTTTTCAAAATATTGAGTGGGAGAGGGTTTCAAACAAAACCCACGGCCTCCATTGTTGATCCATATGTGAAAGCATGGTAACGCCTCGCGTCAGTTCTGACCTGACCACACCCCTCGGTAGGTGTTTACCGCCGCCGGTATACTAGATTGGATCTCCTATGTGGAAAACGTGTTCGGGTGCGATCCTATTCATGACCACCCCTCGGTGGCTTGGTAGGGCGTGGATCGGGCTACGTAAACAATGGTTATATACTCAAGACTCGTTTAGTTATTAACCTTCCCTAGAAGCTCTGTTAACTAAACTGGTGGCCAAATAAGCGGTTATTAATATATGTCTTAACCTTGGAGGATTTAAGGTAACATATATTAATTGGACGGGGTCCATGTTCCGACTATTTGTTCTCATGACCACCCCTCGGTGGCTTGGGGCAATAGGTGCTGAGAATTACCGTTGCAATGCTACATTTTTTCAAGTTTCATGTAGGAACATACTTGTATGTTTTATTTGCTAAATTATCTGCATATTTGCTTGGGCTTTGTAATGATGTCTAGTATAATTTTATTTCAGTTCAAAATGTCACCGACACCCCTCATTTCGATACTTACTGAAAATAAGTTGAATGGCGACAATTATAAAGATTGGAAAAGAAATCTATTAATAGTTCTCAGCTGCGAGAGACACAAGTTCGTACTGGACGAACCATGCCCACCTGGGCCCAAACCTGACACACCACTTGAGGAGGTCCCGGTTGCCTATAATCGTTGGAGAGAATCCAATGAGATAGCTCGATGCTACATCCTTGCTAGCATGACGAGTGCTTTACAAAAGCAGCATGAGACTTATCAAGTTGCTGGGGAGATCATGGAAAATCTGGAGGACATGTTCGGAGGCCAAGAAAAATTGGCTCGACAGTCCGCTATCACCAGCATTATGAACTCTAAGCAAAAGGCGGGTGCTCCGGTGAAGGACCATATGATCACTCTAATGGGATTCTTCGCTGAGGCTGCCGAGAATGGTGCTGAGTTGGACTATAACACCCAGATCGAGATGGTGTTCAAGACTCTGTCTAAAGATTTTGTGGGGTTTAAGGCCGCATACAATCTCGCGACAAAGGAGTTAGGACTTACCGAGCTCATGAAGCAACTACAGGCTTATGAGCGGATGATCAGGGATGAGGATACGGTCCGACCTAAAGGAGAGGCCAATTTGGCGGAATCTTCCAATCCCTCACGGAAGAGGAAGAGGCCAAATAAGAAGCAAGTGGCTTCCAGTTCTTCTAATCCTCCTGTCTCGGACGGGAAGAAGAAGAAGAAGAACAAGAAGCCAAAGGACCCTAAAAAGTCCAAATGCTTCCACTGTGGGAAGGTAGGTCACTTCAAGAAGGCTTGCCGGGAATTCCTAGCCTCCAAGGGCAAGGAAGGTAAGGAACTTCATTACTTAGAAGCGTGTTTGGTGGAAGAATCGAAAGACACATGGGTCATTGATTCGGGCGCCACTAATCATGTTTGTGTTTCTATGCAGGGGTTCGTGGAAACGAGAAGTCTACATGATAGGAGCCTCTCGTTGCGGACTGGAGATGGTAGCTTTGTGGTGGCTGAGGCAGTGGGAGACGTTCATCTTTATTTTGATCAATTTAGGTTTATTTTATTGAAAGACTGTTTTTATGTTCCTAATTTTAGGAGGAACCTTATATCGGTAGCTTGTTTAATAAAGGATTCTTATTCAGTTTCTTTTAGTAAAAGAGTTGATATTCGTAGAAATAAGTCTTTTATCTGTTCTGGATGGATGGATGGAAACCTATATTTGATCAGACCAAAGATGTACTCACTGCTTGACACTGAATTAATTGATAACTCTAAAAGGTTGAAAGTTTCTCACTCTAACAAGGCGTATCTTTGGCATTTAAGACTTGGTCATATTAATCAGGATAGGATTCAAAGATTGGTGAAAGACGGTCCTCTGGAATCTCTGGAGGAGGTACGACTTCCCCAATGTGAGTCTTGTCTAGAGGGTAAGATGACTAAGAGGTCTTTTGGAGCAAAGGGTACAAGGGCACAGGAGCTCTTAGAAATTGTGCACACTGACGTATGTGGCCCCATGAACGTCACAGCATGAGGAGGGTTCGAGTACTATGTCTCTTTCATAGATGATTACTCGAGGTATGGATATGTGTATCTGATGCACCGCAAGAGCGAAACCTTTGACAAGTTCAAAGAGTATCGTGCGGAAGTGGAAAAGCAATTGGATAAATCCATAAAGACACTTCGATCTGATCGAGGTGGCGAATACCTCTCCGATGAATTTCTAGGACATCTTGTAGAGAATGGGATATTATCTCAATTGACTGCACCTGGTACTCCACAACAGAATGGTGTAGCCGAAAGGAGAAACAGGACCCTATTGGATATGGTACGGTCCATGATGAGTTACTCAACGCTGCCATTATCATTTTGGGGACATGCTTTACAAACGGCGTGCTATATTCTGAACCAGGTTCCGAGCAAATCAATTCCTAGAACTCCGTATGAATTGTGGCGTGGCAGGAAGCCCTCCCTTGGACATATGAGAATATGGGGCTGCCCGGCACATGTACTGGATGGGGATGCGAAGAAGTTGGAACCAAGATCAGAATTGTGCATGTTTGTAGGGTATCCAAAGGGAACTAAAGGAGGTCTGTTCTATAACCCGAAGGAACAAAAGGTCATTGTCTCAACCCATGCGACATTCTTGGAGGAAAGTCACATGAATGACTTTATGCCTCGAAGCAAAGTGGTGCTAGAGGAGTTATCGGGTGAAAGAACTGCTCCACAGATTTCGGTCTTGGACGCAAGTCCGAGTTCCAGTGAAAGACCTGCAGACGATCAACAATTTAGGGTGCCTCGTCGTAGTGGGAGGGTTTCTAAGAAACCTAATTTCTTTATGTATGATGCTGAGGTATACCAGGCCGAGGCTCATGAGCATGAGGAAGATCCGGTCACATATGATGAAGCTATAAAGGATGTTGATTCTAGATCTTGGAAACAGGCTATGAACAATGAGATGGATTCTATGAAATCCAACTCTGTTTGGGAACTTGTAGATTTGCCGGATGGGATAAAACCCATTGGATGCAAATGGGTCTACAAAAGAAAGAAGGATGCGGAAGGGAGAGTGGAAACTTTCAAAGCTAGACTGGTTGCAAAGGGATACACGCAAAAGGCTGGAATCGATTACGAGGAAACCTTTTCGCCTGTTGCTATGCTGAAGTCTATCCGTATTCTTCTATCCATTGCTGCGGCTCTCGATTACGAGATCTGGCAAATGGATGTCAAGACGGCATTCTTGAATGGCCATCTTGAAGAGTGTATCTATATGATACAGCCCGAAGGGTTCGTAGCAAAAGGCCAAGATAGGAAAGTCTGCAAGTTGCTTAGATCCATTTATGGATTAAAGCAGGCATCTCGCTCATGGAACCAGAGGTTTGATCAAGCGATTAAGACATTTGGTTTTGAGCAGAACGTTGATGAACCTTGTGTTTATAAACGTATTAAGGATGGAAAAGTGGTCTTTCTGATACTCTATGTCGATGATATACTACTCATTGGGAATGATGTAGGGAACTTATCATCGGTCAAGCTTTGGTTACACCAACAGTTTGACATGAAGGACATGGGAGAAGCTAATTATGTTCTAGGCATTCGTCTCTTTAGAGATCGAAAGAACAAAATGATAGCGTTATCCCAAGCTACATACATAGATAAAATAATTGGCAAATATGCAATGCCAGAGGCAAAGAAAGGCTCACAACCTTCTATTGCCGGTTTAACTCTTTCATTGGATGACTGTCCCAAGACATCGGAAGAAAGAGAGCGTATGAGTAAGGTCCCTTATGCATCCGCTGTGGGTAGCCTTATGTACGCTATGCTTTGCACTCGCCCGGACATATGTTTTGCAGTAGGTATGGTGAGTCGATATCAAGCGAATCCTGGAACCAAGCACTGGCAAGCAGTAAAGCATATACTCAAGTATCTTAAGAGAACGAGGGATTATATGCTAGTGTATTCTGGAGGGGACCTAACACCCGTAGGATACACGGACTCAGACTTCCAGACTTGTAAGGATTCGAGGAAATCGACATCTGGATCAGTGTTTTTGCTCAAAGGAGGCGCCATTGTGTGGAGGAGCGTGAAGCAGGGCTGCACAGCTGACTCTACTATGGAGGCTGAGTATGTGGCTGCGGCTGAGGCATCTAAAGAAGCGGTTTGGCTCCGCAAGTTCTTTAGAGACCTTGAGGTCATTCCGGGTGTTGACAAGCCTATCACACTTTACTGTGATAATACAGGGGCTATTGCCAACACAAGGGAATCTCGGCACCACAAGAGGACCAAGCACATCGATCGGAGGTATCACATTATTAGAGGGCATGTGGAGACAGGACAAGTGGATGTTTGTAAGATCGCGTCCGAGGACAACATCGCTGATCCCTTTACTAAGACTTTGGTAGCTAGAAGCTTTGAGAGGCATGTAGAGGCGATGGGGATGCGTAACATGGCACATCTGCTGGCTTAGGGCAAGTGGGAGATTGTTAGGAAATGCCCTAAGTATTAGAGACATTTTGATGTATTCATTTTGAACTGGATAATAAAATTATACTTAGAGGTTATTCATTATATTGCTATCTGTCCTCGTCTTATTTACATGTTAAAGTAAATGTAAGCAAATATGGCTCACTGACTGCTTGTGTTAAAACTGTTAGAACGTTGCATGCAATGGATTTTTGTATGCGAGAAGACAATGTTCTAAAGTTAGCAGTCTAAACTATGGTCTGTAGTCTATGGGGTTAGACCGAGTATCTAACTCATGTTAAGACTATTATGTTGTCTAAAGCCTTAGAGGGGACGGTCTGTCTTGACTGTCTGGAGCTGGACTCCCAAGTAGAGACATGGATATGTTGCTTGGTGGTGACATATTAGACCGGGACTAAAGTGTGATTGATCTACGTAGTCCGCTATGAGTGGATCAATCTGCTTTTGACGTTCATTATGCAATAACCTTAATCCTGAGTAAATGAACTTCTTCATGTATATGACTTGTGTACTTTGATGTTCCAATGGCTAAAGCGTCTCAGAGGGTAGTAAGCTTATAGACCGGTTCGTTGGGTGCATGACTTGTATACGATGAAGGGTTTGTTTGCAGATATCGGAATCATAGCTCTGAGGAGTTAAAGGTATCCTCTTAAAGGCATTATACTGAATGTGAAAATGGACAAGGCCTTGGGTCGTCTGCTGGGCGGATGACTTCTTATTCACATATGGTGAATAATCATTTTCTTGATTCGGTAGTATAATGGAACTTTAAGATAGCCTGATCAGTAGGATTAAACGGACTTTGACCTAAGGCTGATCATGGATATCATATGAGGGTTTTGCATATATGACAAGGTCATTGGATGGTAGCTCGTCACAGGCTTACGTAATACGGTATATAATTGGGAGTTCAGTTTCAGGTTTATAGTGGTGTGACTCTGAAATTAGTGATCATATGATTGAGTTGTTCGGTACAGAATGATGATCATATGGAATCACGGGAGCCCGATTATATATGTCCAATCAGTCCCTCTACTAGCTCCACATAATTCCTTAACGTTTGGCAAATTGATTTGTGTATGCTATAGGCTAGTTTATTATGCATGGATGGTGATAACACAGGATTAGGATGGTAGACAAGATTCTCTCCGGTTGGATTCAGATTTTGTTTTGGATAATAGAGTACACAATTATTCGAACTCCAAATAAAGTTGCCATGATTTTATTTGAGATTGGATTGGAGTTGTAGAAAATTATCCATGAGAACAAGAATATGAAATACAACCGTTTTGTGGAATTTGAAATTTGAATTTTGAAATTTGAAATTTGAATTTTGAAATTTGAAATTTGAATTTTGAATTTGAAATTTGAATTTGAAATTTGAATTTGAAATTCGAATTTGAAATTTGAATTTGAAATTTAAATTTGAAATTTGAAATTTGAAATTTGAAATTTGAATTTGAAATTTGAAATTCAAATTTTGAATCACAGTCCAAGTAGGATTCGAATTTGTTGTGGAAAATCCACAAGGTTTGAAATTCGAATTTGAGTTGGATTTGGAGAGGATAATCTTGTTAGAATCCTACTTGAATTTTGAATCCAAATCCCAACAAATAAGGGACGAAATTTTTGAGGATAATGCTCATGAAAATTTCGGATTTTGTGGATAAGATTCAAGGGTAAATTCAAGCTTGAATCCTAGTTGAATTTGGATTCTCTTCTTCCCAAAAGTGGCCGAAATTTTGGAGCCTAAATCCAAGGAGAATTCGGTTATTTTTTGGATAAGGTTGAGATGAGATTTAGCTTGAAAATCCTAGTGGAATTTTGATTCTCCCTTATCCATAATGGCCGAAATCTTTTGGAGGATTTTCTCCTTGTGAATTTCGGATTTTTTGGTTGAAAAAGGGAGATAAGATTCTAGTTAAAATCTTGTTGAGATTTGGATTGGATCCATCCTAAGAAAACCGAATTTTTAGTGGAGATTATCCCTTGGAAAAATTCAGATTTTATGGGTTTGGATAAGGGAAAATATCTTTTCCTAATCCAATTCAAATTCAGAGATTCACCTCATGCAGGTCTATAAATAGAGGTCCTGCCACTCCAGTTCTCTTAGACCACAGACTCTCAGGTGAGCAGGCTTATTGTTGCACAGCTCATCGTGACAATAAAGTTCTTTAGAGATCTGGGTGGTCGGAAGAAGACTAGCAGTGCTAGCATACCGATCGAGGTTCAGAGTGCCCACACACTCAGCCATTCGGGAATTGGAGAATAGTAGAGAAGGCTAGTTGGTTGAAGCCTCCGGTCATTCTCCTCCTGCATATTGGCGTCCTTGAGGTATGAGTTTTAATTGTTGTTGATTTATTGTATATGGCATCATGAGATATTTAACGATCTAAAAATTTTTATTGTTCCGCTGCGCCACTCTGATACGTTTTTTCCGGTTTATTTTCCTACAACGAGTTGCAGTTACACCCGCGTACCCTAGATTTGATGAGGTTAGGGATTATATTCTCCAGACAAAGAGGATGGTCATGTTGTCTGGTGAGACAGTTATGTCTTACGTAGCACGATTTGAGGAGACCATTAGGAGGAAATGTCCGTCACCCAACCTCACTAAAGCAAACTGTTGTGAGCTTTTCTGGAGAGGTTTACCCATGGAGTTGAGACAAAGGGTGATTAAGCTATATCCTCCTACGCTCCAACAGTTTATATTGACGATCAGGACGATCGAGAGGGAGATTTTGATTGAGCATCTGACGCAGAGTCGACGAGAGACACTGGGTCAAGATGAGATGATGGCACGCATCTTTGGGCCGAGAAGAATGATGAATGATCATGAGGCTAGATCGTCTAGACCACGAGGAAGTGATGACTCAGGACAGGGAGCATTACCTAGGGGTGGTGATGACTCAGATGATCCAGATGACGATGAGGATCCAGAAGAATATCCACTAGTCCCAGACACAGGGGATGTATGACCAGTAGATGTATGCATGTACATAAGTAACTTATAGAGAAAAGCTCTTTTGTATAGACTTGTGGCGAAGATGTATATGATGGCCGATGTATATATGACTGGTGATAGTTATGTATGATATATAAAATTTTTGCTATGAATGAAATATCAAAATGATTATATGTTGTATGATGATGTGTTACGATGATGTGGCTTTACATTACCCTGAATTTCATAAATTTATATGATTTTACGAATGTGGTCATGGAAAAGATAACGGTGAATTGTTGTGCCATAATAGGATAATAGGGAAGATGGTGGATTTGTGGAATCGACCCGAGGGACGAGAACGACGTCCTAATATCATGGAGAGATTAGATCAGATGCAAGCCTTACTAGAAGCTCAAATGCAGGAAAATGCTAATCTGAGACAACGAGTTGAGGAGTTAGAATAGAGGCAGGGTTCTGAAGGTACCCAAGTAGAACAGGAAGCTGAGGTAGATCCGGTTATTCCTCCAGCTACTGTACATGAGAGAGTTCCTGAACCGCAACCTGTATTAAATCTGGAACCCCTCTATGAAAGATTCAGGCGTATGAGGTCACCAGAATTTGAAGGGTCTACAAATCCACTAGAGGCTGAAGACTGGTTGTCATCCATGCAAGTGATCATGGAATTCATGAACTTAACTGACCAAGAAAAGGTTGCATGTGCGTCTTTTGTGTTGAGAAAAGATGCTCGTTTTTGGTGGGACAATGTGCGAATGAGAAGAAATGTGTCTACCATGAGTTGGGCAGAATTTCTGGAAGAATTTAACCAGAAATTATGACCCTGCATCTTTGAGACAATAGCAGAAAGAGTTCTCATAATTGACGCAAGGAAATATGTCGGTGAGTGAAGTTTGCCGAAAGTTCGACCAGTTATCCCGCTTATGTCCCTATGTAGTCCCTACTGAGAGGGAGAAAATACAGAAAATGATCGGGATATTCAGGCCAGAAATTGCTGCATTGGTAGATACTAGATAGGTACCGCCTACTTCTATAGCAGATTGTGTTAGTTGGACCATCAGAGCTGAGTTTAACGTAGCCTGACAGAAAGAGGAAAGAGAGAAGCACTGGGCGGCCAAAAAGAAGGAGAGGACCTTGGCTAAGTCTACACAAGCTAGTTAATCGAGCAAGCCAAATCAGAATGCTAAATCAAGCCAGGGTAATAATCAAGGATCCCAGCAAAACAAGAGGAAAGGCAATTTTTTTGGAAATCGCCAGGGCAATAATCGAAACTAGTAGCGAAGAACAGCTGGTAATGCGGAATCCAATGTGCAAAATTGTCCTACATGCGGGAAGAGACATTCTGGGCAATGTAGATTTGGCCCACTTGTTTGTTATGAATGTGGAAAGGAAGGTCATTATGCCAGGAACTGTCCAAACAATAGGTAGGGTGTACAAGGCACTTCCCAACCGCACCAGACACGCCCACAAGCTCATTCCCTTCAGGCCAGAGTTGAAGAGTCTCCAGTAAGGCCGCAACGCCAGGAGCATGTGCCACGTGCTGATGCTCGTGTGATGGCCTACACCAAGGAAGATGCAGAGGCAGGAACATCAAATGTGGTGACAGGTCAGCTTCCTATCGCTAGTCATGTAGCCTCTGTACTATTCAATTCCAGTGCTACGCATTCTTTTGTTTCCTATGAATTTGCTGACAAGATAGGACTTCTTGAGGACTATATGGGAAGAGTATTTACGACAGCTTTACCCTCTGGGGAAGTATTGTTCTCCAATTACTGGCTACCTCATGTACCAGTATATGTGACAAATAGGGAACTATATGCTGAATTGATCGTAATGAAGATCGTGGATTACGATGTGATTCTAGGCATGGACTTCCTAGGGAAATATCAAGCTACGATCGACTACCGAAATCGAAAGATAGTATTCCAACCCGAGGAAGAAGAGAGTTTCAAATATGTCGATGCTTTTCAAAAACCGGGGAAGATGATGATCAGTTCGCTGAAAGCAAGTAAGCTGATGGCCAGTGGTTGTATGGGATATCTGGCATATGTGATGGACACTACAGAGGAATAGAAGCTTCAACCTGAAGATGTTCCTATTGTTAAGGAATTTCTTAACGTATTTCCAGAAGAGTTACCAGGGATACCTCCAGAGAGAGAAATCTCGTTCGAAATTGAGTTGATGCCTAGAACGGCACTTATTTCCAAAGCACCATACCGCATGGCTCTAGTGGAGTTAAAGGAGCTACAGGAACAATTAAAGGAGCTTTTGGACAAGGGATTTATCAGACCGAATTATTCTCTGTGGGGTGCACCTGTGTTGTTCGTCAAGAAAAAGGATGGAACGTTCCATTTGTGCATTGATTACCGAGAGTTGAATAAGGTTACAATCAAAAATAGGTATCCATTACCTAGAATTGATGACTTATTCGACCAATTAAAAGGTGCAGCGGTATTTTCCAAGATCGACTTACGATTAGGATATCACCAGCTGAGAATTAAGGAAAGTGATATTCCTAAGACGGCGTTTAGGACTCGTTATGGTCATTATGAGTTCCTTGTGATGCCATTCGGATTAACAAATGCGCCAGCTGTGACGCCCGGTGCCCTCAGTGGCCCGGACCGTCACTGTAAACTCTATTACTTGCTTCTTTAGTTTTTACTTATACTTCCTCTTTAAAACCGATACTTAAACTTGCTGAATTTAATACCATAAATTTAGAGGGATTTTTTTTTTAATATACGCGTACGTATTTACTATTCACATACGTATACTATTAAAATGCGGAATTTGAAAAACATAAGGATTTCAATTATACATACACACTTATATACTTGTTTATCTGATTAATATTCACCAGACACTATTTAAATATACTATTCATACATATACGGTTTTCTATTCCAAAATACTAATTAATCTTTACTATTCAAAGTACTATTTAACTGTCACCGTTCAAAATACTATTTACTCATACTGTGCGGAAGAATACTCGCGGTGTATCTATAACCTCATCCTCACATCCGCCTCCGCCACTATCATGGTCCCTTGATGTTTACGCTATAGAATGCTTACCTACAGCATGAACACACTCTGTGAGCTTTACGCCCAGTAAGTACAACATGTTAACCGCAAAACATGTTTAAAACATAGCACATACTTAAAATCATAAGCATGACATATATCACTTAATAAATCACATACCATATAAGCATATCACATATCAGCTCACATATCATGTCATCATATAACATGTCATAACACTGAATATAAAACTTCACATACTTTATGCATGACAGAAGCATCGTGTACTGTATGCACTCTACTGAAAAAGAAAGCATAGCGAACTATAACTAATGCATGGTCCGGTTATGTTCATTTATGCTTCAAACTTCTCTTTTCTTTTCTTGTCTATTTAGGGCCCATGTGCCAGTACCGTTTGCGCGCAGACCAACGGTAACACCCGAGGTCAACTAATGCCGAAGAGCCATCAACTGATGCTCAACTTTTGGCCTTAACTTTCTTTAACTGGAAACCCCTTCAACTGAAGGAGCCGGTACGACACACTTACTTATTTCCATCTTGTTTAACTGTTGTAGCCATACGCTTCTTTAAGCTGTCCCCAATCCTACGCGGTAGGGATCTATGGCTTCTATCTTGTTCTTTCATCAATCTACTCGATTGTGAAACTATATGCTCTTATGTATGCTGTGCAGCATCGTGTGCAAGATACATACTTAAAATACTGGAAAAGCATCATTTTAAATTCATTTTATCCATGCAGTAGGCGGAGTTGTACTTACCTGTAATCAGACAGTTTATACTCTCGCCTTCGTCACAATACAGGTACCTCCCTGTAATCATAATACATTTCGTTAACATTTACTCTTAGGTCACTGTGGTCATTAATGACTAATAAAAACTCTATCGTTAGTGATACCGATCCTTGTCGGTACTAATTGCCCTCTTCTTAAGAATTTGATTTTCTAATCATTGTTAATTAATTTATTTACCCAATAAATTAATTAACATCGCTCTTAGGTCACTCTATCGTTAGGAACTAATAAACTTATCGTTGTGTGGTACCGATGCCTATCGGTACCCAACTGCTCTACTTTGGGAAATTTGATATCTAAATTTTAATCGTGCTTGATTAATTTGTCTACTTGACAAATTAATCACTGTCTCTCACTATCCCATTCCGACTTGGTCCTTGACTGGCTAACCGACCAGTCAACTGACTGAATACCTCTCGTGTGACCATTTAGCCTGTCGGGTTACCGTTACTGATGTAGTCACCCCAAATTTTATACTTAGATCACACCCGTTCCTCGGGTGGCACTATTCTGATCTAGGGGTCGTTTTCTTAGATTTCGAGATTTCTAATTGGGCGGTTCACTAATCCTGTAAACGTCCGTCCTTCTTTCTTGGACCTAGGTCATCAAGGGGGCTCGGGTTTCCATCCCGATCACATTTTCACCCCTCGTTTCCTAAAATACCCCTTTGTGCCGTTTTAGAAATTTCGGCAGCATTCCCGCTTAATTTTTGGGTTTCCGACGTTTAGAAAACGCCTCAAAACCATCTAACCTATTCTAACCTGCCACGTACTAAACCAGAGGCCTAATTTTTACGTAAAAGCTCCGCTTTTTACGTAAAAATATTCACATTTCCTCACATTCTCTTTTTCGACATTTCATCCCTTTTTCTTACAATTCCTCAAGTCAGTAAACCATAATTCATACATAATTATTTCTAATAATAAATTGAGGAATCAAGGGATCAAAACCACTACCAAAATCGTTCCCGTCGGCGGTCGGGTGAACCGTTCGATCTCGATCGCACAATCTTTGAATCATCGTTCTCCACTTTTGAAACTCCGGTTTGCAAATCCGATGCCGCGGATGTGTCCGGAACGTCAAAAATAGGCCAACAGGCCATTCTTCAATTTTCGGTCTCCGGGTCACCGTTGACCGGTGTTGACCACCGTTGACCAGCCGTTGACCGACGTTGACCACGCCGGCGATGGGAGTGGCGACCACCATCTTGAAGAGCTCGACAAGAGGAACCCATTGGTGGTGTCAATTTCACCAATCGAGGCTCCTATCACCGGAAATCGGCCCTCGAAAAGTCGGTGACGGCGGCGGTATTGGATCTTCATTTTCCAGCGTTGTTGCCCAAAATTGATTTGGGGCTTTTGATCTACGTGTTGTTCTGAGCATTTTGATACCGACCTTGCAACTCAACTCCACCGGAATAGCGAGATTCGACGGTGGCGATGGCGACGGCGACGGCAAACCTTGGGCGGCGCGATCCGGTGGCTGTTGATGTGAAATGAAGCTTGGGTTTTGTTCTACTCTTCACCACGAATACATCGGGACCAGAATCGTGGCATTTGGACGTCGGACGGCGGAGATACGGCGGTTTGAAAAATTCGACCACCGGCGGCTTTGGGCGGCGCGTGCGGCGTGCTCCGGCGTCGGTTCAGTCGACTCGGCCCACCGTTGGAATCAGCTCGTCGAGAGCTTTCGAATGGTGCCGGCGGTGTCGAAAACGGAGGTCGGATTCGACTGATGGTTACTGTTCACCTACGGGTGGTGTGGGGAGAAAAAGATAGGAAAAAAAATAATTGGGGCCTTTTTTACAAAAATCTAAAAATTTCGACCCCTTTATACTAATTTTTTGAAAAATTTTAAGACAGGCTATACTGACTAATTTGGGCGTGCTGAACCCAAATATATCAGTTTTATCTTCATCCGAGGTCGTCTCGACCAGTTTCCCGATACTGCATGGTTCCCGGTCAAAAATTACTTTTTGTACTCAAATGACTAATTTGAGCATTCTGATTCCAAATATATCAGTTTTATATCAAGAAATGGTCATCTTGAGCAATTTCTTGATACTGTGGTTAGGCCTACACTGTGTTGACGCTGTGCACGCATAACGAGGTGTTTTCGCGTGAAATTTCAAACACAGTCTCTCTTGACTAATTTGGACGTGCTGATTTCAAATTTATCAGTTTTACGTCCATCTGAGGTCTTCTAGACCAGTTTTCGGGATCTGTATGATCCCGTCTTGAAAAACGTGTCAGGTGCCCGATTGACTAATTTGGGCGTCCTGAGTCTAAATATATCAGTTTCGGGACGAGAAAAGGTCGTCTTGACCCTCATCCCGATACTGCGTATCCCTTAAAAAAAATCTACATTTTGTGCTCAATTGACCAGATTGAGCCTGCTGACTATTAATATATCAGTTTTATGCCAGATTAAGGTCGTCTTGGCCACTAACCTAACACTGCGTTTCTCACTATTCACTAATCACTATTCACTATTTGACTGACTAATCTGAGCGTTCTGACTTTGATTTTGTCAGTCTATGGGCGAGAAGAGGTCATCTAGACCGCTTTTCTCGATACTGTACATCTATTAGGGCAATTATCACTGCTGCGCTCAGATGACCAGTTTGAGCGTACTGATGACTAGCTCATCAGTTCTGTATCATGAAATGGTCGTCTAGACCGGTTTCTTGATATTGCGTGTCTCAACGCATACTCACATAATAGGGTGGACCGATTTCACTGTCGGTTGCCCCTTTCACTGCATGAATAGTAATTAAACGTTACTATTCCCATTTAATTCATTCAATTGAAAAGCACACTGTGTTTATTAACTTAATTACATCATTACATAGTAATTAATTTTCATAATTCATGAGAGTCATTACAGTGGCTCTCGGCTCATTACACAGCGTTCTACATGGACTTTTACGCGTGCGTGTGCAACGCAACACGGGCGTGTACATTTCAGACACAGACATGTACTAGTTGAGACTACTCAACACGACCATGTCTTTGAAATACATTCATCTATCTGAGCGGTACACAGCCTCTTACACGATCGTGTCCTTGACCGTGTTTCTTAAATTTGCACTAAAAGACATTAAATTATGTCCATTTTATTCCTTAATGACTTATTACATGGTAAGTAGGTGTCATGAAAATGGCAGTCATTACACCAGCAGCGTTTATGGACTTGATGAACAGAATTTTTAAAGAGTATTTGGATAAGTTTGTCATTGTATTCATTGATGACATTCTTATGTACTCAAAGACTCATGAGGCGCACAAGGAGCATCTGAGGATCGTGTTGCATACGATAAGGAAGCATCAACTATATGCCAAATTCTCAAAATGCGAGTTTTGGCTGGACAGAGTACATTTCCTCGGACATGTTGTATCCCAGGAAGATATTGCTGTAGATCCGACGAAGGTAGATGCAATTAACCAATGGCCTGTACCCAAGAGTGTGACGGAAATACGTAGTTTCTTGGGGTTAGCTGGTTATTATCAGAGATTTGTAGAGGGATTCGCGTGATTAGCTACACCTCTTACTGCTCTTACACGTAAGGAAAGGAAGTATGAATGGACTATGGAATGTGAAAGAAGCTTCCAGGAGTTAAAGAGACGGCTGATAAGCGCACCAATCCTTACGCTTCCTACTGAAGGGGAGAAGTTTGTGATCTACAGTGATGCATCCAAAATAGGATTGGGAGCAGTGCTGATGCAAGGCGGCAAGGTGATTGCCTATGCTTCCCGTCAATTCAAGGATCATGAAAGGAATTATCCTACGCATGACTTTGAACTTGTTGCAGTAGTATTCGCATTTAAAATTTGACGATACTATCTCTATAGAGCTTAGTGTCAGATTTTTACTAACCATCGTCTTTGTCGCATATTGAGCTCCTTTTGCGTGAAGAAATACTAAGACGATGCGTAGGGTAATTACTAAGACGATGGTTAGTAATTACCCTACGCATGACTTTGAACTTACGCTTCCTACTGAAGGGGAGAAGTTTGTGATCTACAGTGATGCATCCAAAATAGGATTGGGAGCAGTGCTGATGCAAGGCGGCAAGGTGATTGCCTACGCTTCCCGTCAATTCAAGGATCATGAAAGGAATTACCCGACGCATGACTTTGAACTTGTTGCAGTAGTGTTCGCATTTAAAATTTGACGATACTATCTCTATAGAGCTCAGTGTCAGATTTTTACTGATCACCAAAGCCTGAAGTATTTCTTCATGCAAAAGGAGCTCAATATGCGACAAAGACGATGGTTAGAACTGGTAAAGGATTATGATTGTGAAATCCTATATCATCCAGGGAAGGCCAACCGTGTAGCGGATGCTTTAAGTAGAAAGTCTACCATATCGCACCAGCTACTAATAAAAAGGCTTCTGAAGCCATTGTAGCAAGAGATAAACTCCTTGAACTTGGAGCTGATATCCGGAAGATTGGCTGCACTCCAAGTGGAATCATCGTTGTTTGAGGATATAAAGGAAGCTCAAAGATGGGATCCAAGAATGACAAGTTCTCAAGAAGAAATTTCCAAGGATGGAATGTCCTTTATCAAGGAAGAATTAATGTTCCAGCTGATGAGGAACTTAGAAGATGGATCATGTCAGAAGCCCATGAGACACCATATTCAGTTCATCCTGGAGCTAGTAAGATGTATCAGGACTTGAAGTTACAGTTCTGGTGGAAAGGGATGGAGAATGATATAGCGAAATTCGTGAGCAGATGCATGACCTGTCAAAGAATCAAAGCGGAACATAAACATCCAGCAGGAAGATTGGAACCTTTGGAGATTCCTGAATGGAAATGGGAACACATTACGATGGATTTTGTAGTGGGGCTACCAAAAACCCGAGAAGGTTATGATGCCATCTGGGCTATTGTGGACAGACTGACCCAGACAGCATGGTTTATAGCTGTCATGATGACTTTTTCATCGGAAAAGTTTGCTCAGTTGTATATAACTCATGTCATCAGATTACATGGAGTACCAAAATCCATTGTATCAGATCGAGATGCACGATTCACTTCAAATTTCTGGAAGTGTGTGCAAGAAGCCATGGTTACTGAATTGAAACTCAGTACAGCATTTCATCCGCAAACAGACGAACAGTCAGAGTGGACCATTCAGACATTAGAAGACATGCTTCGAGCTTGTGTAATGGATTTTGTAAGAAATTGGAATAAGAAGTTATCATTAATTGAATTCTCATACAATAATAGTTACCAAGCTTTCATAGGCATGGCACCTTATGAGGCTTTGTATAGACGGAAGTACAGATCGCCGATACATTGGTATGATTTGTTAGAGAAGCAGTTGCATAAGATGGATTTCATACAAGAGGCTTCCGATGCAGCTGCTAGAATTCAGCGTCAAAGGAAAATTGCGCAAAGTCGACAAAAGAGTTATGCAGATAAGAGGCGAAGATCCTTGGAATTTGATGAAGGAGACTTCGTGTTTCTTAAGGTATCGCCTATGAAGGGGATTATGCGTTTCGGTAAGAAGGGGAAACTGAGTCCAAGATATATTGGACCTTATGAAATTATCGAACGCATTAGAAAGGTCGCTTACAAATTAGCGTTACCTCCTGAATTTTCGGCAGTGCATAATGTATTTCATGTGTTAATGTTGAGAAAGTATATACCAGATCCATCCCATGTATTGAAGCATGAACCTATTCAGATCCATAAGGATTTGACATATGAAGAACAACCTATTTGGGTACTGGCTTGGGAAGAAAAAGTACTGAGGAATAAGACAATTCCACTAGTGAAGATTTTGTGGAAAAATCATAACATTGAAGAAGCTACGTGGGAACGAGAAGACGAGATGAGGAGTTTATACCCCCACTTGTTCTAATTTTCGAGGACGAAAATTTTATAAGGAGGGGTGAATGTGACAATCGGGAAATTCTGGCATTCTCGGAAGAAAATGTACAAATGTATATATATAACAATTTATACTATTTAAAGAGTGAAATAAATGTATTTATATTGTTTAGAATGTATTAAAATGTTCTAATAATACTGACGAGTAAGAATTCAGTGTTGGTAAAATTCACTGAATTGAAACGGGTGGAATGGTGCCAAAAATGGCATTAAAAACCCTAACCGGTGCATTATAGTGCACTAAAAGATGAAAAACTTCCGGGATTGATTTTGATCAAACGGAAGCAATATAAATTGATCTGACTGCACAAGAGGCCTCAGGAACCCGGCGGGACGATTTCAGAAAAATTTCGGCTCGAACCGACATCAGTCAAAAAGTAGTCGAATTAATGTGAATAGTAAAGTTAAAGTCTACACTTTACTTTGCATGTATGACATCATAAAGCAAATTTATTAAATGTGAAAATTATGGTGGTTGGTGGCATTAATGGCCAAGATTGATTCACTTTTTGATCTAAAGGCCAAGATTTGGCCAAAATTAGCCAAATTTAATTTTTGAAAAATTTGGAAAGAAATGGCTTGAAAAGTGTTGATTTTTCATTGGTTGGAAGCTAAGTTAATTGGATTCCTTTGTGCTTAAGTCGGCAACATTTGGAACAAAAGTGGCCGAAACATTTCAAAGCCAAAAACATAAGAGAAAAAAAATTCTAAGTGTTGTCCATTGTATACCCGTGAGCCACCAAGGAGAACCAAGCAAATCTTCCAAGTTTTCTTCACAAAAGTGGTGTCAAACACTTCATTGAAGTCAAAGGAAGCAAGAAAGCAAGGTAACCTTCTTTGGTTTGCATTTTTTCTTGATTTTTCTCTCCAAAATCCGTGGGATGAATAGTGTGAAGATGAGAAAATTTGTGGTTTGTTTTGGCTGATTTGGTGCTTGGGTTTTGCTAAGGGTGTGATTAGAAGAAAAAACATGCATTTTGTTTAAAGAAAAACAAAATTTTGGTTGGTTGTCCAAGGGTAAAACTGTGGGTTACCATGTGTACTTAATGATGAATTGTTGTTGTTTAAATGTTGTAATGCTTTAAATCATGTTTTGGTTAAATGTAAAGCATGATTTGTATGGTTATAAAGCTTGGAAAAATTTTGGAATTAAAAACCCTAAAATGGCCGTGGGTTTTAATTAGGGTTTGGTGAACATTTTGGCATGATTGACTTGATGTTTGGACAGTTTAAATCATGCATTTAATTATGAAAATGATGGTTATGTGATTGAAAGCATGAAACAAAAATTTGGTGCATGTTTTCTCTTAAATGGCCGTGAGTTATAATGGTGAAAAAACCCTAAGAATTATGTTGAAAAATGCATGGAAAATGGATTAAAAATGTGCTAGATAATGACATTGGAATACCCTAAAATTTGGTTGAAAAATTGAAAAGTTTTGGTTAGGTTTTGAGTATGAAAACCGTGGCTAAAACCAAGGGCAAAATTGAAAGCAATTTTGTGGAATGTGGTTCAAAATGTGAATTGAAATTTTATGAGCTGTTATGTAAAAGCTTGGGAAACTTTTACATAAAATAGGCTTGTGGTATAGTACGTGGCAGGTACATATGGTTCGAGGTGTACCTAACGCCGGTAGCCTTAAATTTACGCCAAAATTCTGGCGAAATTTTGAAAATGGCATTTGGGGTAAAAAGGGAATTAAAAATAAAAGTTTAGGGTCGGGTCGGAAACCAGAGTCCCCAAAGGAAAATTGAATAAGGAAAACCTAAGGGGTGGTTCATGAATAGTAACCCGTCCCCTTAAAAATGTAAAACGCAAGTGAAACTGAAAAACCGACCCCGAGGGGGGCGTTTTTGGGAAACGAAGTAAAGGTCCGAGTCGAGTACGAAAAATCCGAGCCTCGGAGACCTAGATCGAGAACATCTCGATGAACGTTTTAAATACTAGCAAAACGTCCATTTGATGCTCTGAAACGTTAGAAAATCACTAAACCGACGTAAGGGTCGGAATAGTGCTTCCCGAGGGTCAGGAAAGTGAAAAGAGGAAATAAAATAGAAATGAACCCGGTAATGAATAGAAAAGAGTCAGAAAAGTTCTTGAGAGCCAAAAATGCAGTCTGGATTGAGAAAATTCCGTCAGGGGCATAATTGCAATTTTGCCAAAATATAGGGACAAAATCGTAATTTTGTAAAAGTTGAGAAAAATGGGGAGAATGATAAATAAAGCCTAAAAAGTTATAAATAGGTTTTATTTAAGCTTTTTAATGAAAAATAAAAGCTATAAATGGAAATGAAATTAACAGACAAGGTTTTGTCTGTAAGATCCCAAAATTGACCCGCAAGGAGAGCGATTAAAGATCTAGGAAAGGAAAAGGGGAAGAAACTGATAAGATAAGTTCAGACATTTACCTGTCTGCAACATATAGCATTATTGTTGCTAACTTTGATATACTAACTATAAGTTAGGTACATATGTGCTACGTGCACTATTATAAAGTATAGAGAGAGACGAAATGTGCTACGGGCACTATTGAGAATGGGACACATAACAAATTGTGCTTCGGGCACTAGAGCGAGGTTAACGAAACTCACTCACCTAAAATTTAAAATGTGAACCATTCCTAACCATGGAGCAATATGAAGTCACCGGGTTAGAATTTTAAAAAGTCGGTAATGAAACCACTTTTGGCGTACCAGCCTTCCGTACAGGGAGGTAAATTTTGCCTTCGGGGCTATGATGATGAGATTAAGACTGTGGAGGTCAACACTGATGTACCGCTCCCAGTCATGTACAATTTTCCTTCGGGGCTATGAGATTAAGGATGTGGAGGTCAGCACTAATGTACTACTCCCAGTCATGCGCACTTAAATGATACTGCCAACCTGAGCTCAAAACCAGAACATAATTAAAGATAATTACCTAAAATTGAAACTATGCCATAATTGAGCATAAGACAGTTTTGTGAGAGTACTAACATCGTGGTTGATGTACTGTGATATACTGTATTGTGGTCAAACTTACTATTCATAATGAATAGTGGTCAATCTTACTATTCATGATAAATAGTACTATTTATTGAAATTTTATTTCTTGCATGTTTGAACTTACTGAGCCTGTAACTCACCATTTTTGCTTATGTTGCAGGTAAGCGACCAGATCAGTAGCTTTGTATGACTGGATGACGGATGGGATAGTGCGTGTCAAATGGGATAGGAGGCTAGGGATATGGTCCTGCTAGAGTCTTTCCACTAAGCGATAAAAGAGAAGGGAAAAAGAAACAGTATTTTGTAATAATATATATTTTACGAAAGTGCTGTATTATGTAAATTACTTTGTACTTAAACAAAGTGATTAGTGGATAATATTTTACATGATGTTTAAAAAAAAATTTCCCAAAAACGTCATGATTTAAAAAGAGATAGATTAGTCGGCGACCCATGAGAGTACAATCTATCACAGTTAACGATAAAGCTTAACTGTAATAGTATTGTATGATCTCTACGAGGGGCGGGCCGCCACACTAGGTGTTAGATGAATAGTACCTAAGGGTCGGGTGAGAAAAAGTTACCGATTTTGCAGCCAACAACGCTGTAAAAATATATCGAAGCCTAAGAAATATTATTTTATGATATTTAAGCTTAGAAAATCCCAGAAAAATGATAGAACAGAATTGTTACGGTCACGAGACCCGTCAGGGGCAAAATGGTAATTCTGACCAAAAATTTCTGAATGACTCAGAAATGACCGTTAAGGATCTAGAATGCTTTAAATAAGATTTTAGAGGCCATTATTAAGATTTTAAAGCTAAAAATCTAAAAATTATAAGTACACGGGTGTGTAGTGCGAACCCGAGAGGTACACGGGCTTGGATACGGGCGTGTTGCAAGCCGTGTACCGCATAAAGAGATGTTAAAATATATATATATGGGCAAAAATTTTAGGCCCCGTAAAAGGGAGATTTAAAGTAAAAGTGGTTTTGAAACGATGACCTGACGAGGTGCATGGGCTGTCGCGGTCGACTACGGAATCGGATCGTGATGGGTTACATGTGGCCTAGGTTGGGGGCGTCACAGGTTGGTATTAGAGCAGTTGACCATATCCCTATTGGCACAAAATGCAGCCTGCTCGTCAATTCAAGTGAGTCAACTTTTTTTTAAGTTAGTCAACTTTTTGTGTGGTGGCCCGCACCTTGTAGAGATCATACAATACTATTACAGTTAGGCTTTATCGTTAACTGCAATAGATTGTACTCTCATGGGTCGCCGGCTAATCTCTTTCTCTTTAAATCATGACGTTTTTTGGGAAAAATTTTTTTTTTTCTTTAAACATCATATAAAACATTTCCCACTATTTACTTTGTTGGCAAGTACAAAGTAATTTACATAATACAGTACTTTCGTAAAATATATAATTACAAAAGAACTGTTTCCCTTTTTTTTTTTCTTTTTTATCGCTCAGCGGAAAGACTCTGACAAGACCATATCCGTCACCCACTTATCTCATTTGACACGCGCTATCCCGTCCGCCGTCTAGTCAAAC
Source organism: Antiaris toxicaria (assembly GCA_035233585.1). Taxonomy (NCBI): domain Eukaryota; kingdom Viridiplantae; phylum Streptophyta; class Magnoliopsida; order Rosales; family Moraceae; genus Antiaris; species Antiaris toxicaria. The sequence goes on from CP141153.1 coordinate 53,239,453, forward strand.
AAAGCTACTGAGCTGGTCGCTTACCTGCAACATAAGCAAAAATGGTGAGCTACAGGCTCAGTAAGTTCAAACATGCAAGAAATAAAATTTCTATGAATAGTACAATTCATCATAAATAGTAACGTTGACCACTATTCATATATAAATAGTAACTTTGACCACTATTCACTATGAATAGTAAGTTTGACCACAACACAGTATATCAACAGTACATCTACCGCGATGTTAGTACCCTCACGAAACTGTCATATGCTCAATTACGGCATATTTCAGTCTTTGATAATTATCTTTGATTACGTTATGGTTTTGAGCTCAGGTTGGCAGTACCATTTAAGTGCGCATGACTGGGAGTGGTACCTTAGTGCTGACCTCCACAGCCTTAATCTCATAGCCCCGAAGGCAAATAGAACATGATTGGGAGCGGTACATCAGTGCTGACCTTCACAGCCTTAATCTCATTTTCATAGCCCCGAAGGCAAAATTTACCTCCCTGTACGAAAGGCTGGTACGCCAAAAGTGGTTTCATTACCGACTTTTTAAATTTCTAACCTGGTGACTTCATATTGTCCCGTAGTTAGGAATGGTTCACATTTTAATTTTAGGTGAGTGGGTTTCATTGACCTCGCTCTAGTGCCCAAAGCACAATTCACTATGTGTCCCATTCTTAATAGTGCCTGTAGCACATTTCGTCTCTCTCTCTACTCTATAATAGTGCCCGTAGCACATATGTACCTAACTTATAGTTAGTACATCAAAGTTATCAACAATAATGTTATATGTTGCAGACAAGTACATGTCTGAACTTACCTTATCAGTCTCTTCCCTTTTTCTCTCTTGGATCTTTGATCGCCTTCCTTGTAGGTCGATTTTTTGGATCTTACAGACAAAACCTTGTCTGTTAATTTTATTTCCATTTATAGCTTTTATTTTTCATTAAAAAGCTTAAATAAAACCTATTTATAACTTTTTAGGCTTTATTTATCATTTTCCCCATTTTTCTCAACTTTTACAAAATTACAATTTTACCCCTATATTTTGGTAAAATTACAGTTTTGCCCCTGACGAAATTTTCTTGATCCAGACTGCATTTTTGGCTCTCAGGAACTTTTCTGACTCTTTTCTATTCATTACCGAGTTCGTTTCTATTTTATTTCCACTTTTCACTTTCCCGACCCTCGGGAAGCATTATTCCAACCCTTACGTCGGTTTAGTGGTTTTCTATCGTTTCGGAGCCTCAAAAGTACGTTTCACTAGTATTTAAAATGTTCATCTAGACATTCCCGATCTAGGTCTCCGAGGCTAGGATTTTCCATACCCGACTCGGACCTTTATTTCATTTCCCAAAAACGCCCCCCCTCGGGGTCAGTTTTTTAGTTTCACTCGCGTTTTACATTTTTAGGGGGACGGGTTACTATTCACGAACCACCCTTAGGTTTTCCTTATTCAATTTTCTGTTAGGGACTCGGGTTTCCGACCCGACCCTAAACTTTTATTTTTAATTCCCTTTTTACCCCAAATGCCGTTTTCGAAATTTCGGCAGCATTTCGGCGTAATTTTAAGGCTACCGGCGTTAGGTACGCCTCGAACCATATGCACCTGCCACATACTATACCACAAGCCTATTTTATGTAAAAGTTTTCCAAACTTTTACATAAAAGCTCACAAAATTTCAATTCACATTTTGAACCACATTACACAAAATTTCTTTCAATTTTACCCCTGGTTTTGGCCACGGTTTTCACACTAAAAACCTAACCAAAACTTCTCAAATTTTCAACCAAATTTTAGGCTATTCCAATGTCATTTTCTAGCATATTTTCAAGCCAATTTCAATGCATTTTTCAACACAATTCCTAGGGTTTTTAACCTTTACAACCCACGGCCAAATTAAGAGAAACACACACCAATTTTTTTGTTTCATGCTTTCAATCACAAATCCATCATTTCCATAATAAATTGCATGATTTAAATCATCCAAACATCAAATAAATCATGCTAAAATTTTTTTTTCCAAACCCTAATTAACCCACAGCCATATTAGGGTAATTTCACACCAAATTTTTTTCAAGCTTTCCATCATATAAATCATGCTTTATACTTGACCAAAATATGATTTAAAGCATGTTAACACTTAAACCACAACAATTTCTCATTGACTACTCTTGGTAACCCACGGTTTTACCCTTGGAAAACCAACCAAAATTTGGTTTTTCTTTAAACCAAATGATGGTTTTTCTCCTAATTACACCCTTAACAAAACCCAAGCACCAAATCAATCAAAACAAACCAAAAATTTTCCATCCTTTCCACTATTCATTACACGAATTTTGGAAGAAAAATCAAGAAAATTTTCAAACCAAGGAAAGTTACCTTGTTCACTTGCTTCCTTTGTCTTCAAGGAAGGGTTTGACACCAAGTTTGTGAAGAAAACTTGAAGGATTCACTTGGTCTCTCTTGGGTTGCTCACGTACTCACCATGAAAAACACTTAGAAAATTTTTTGTTATGTTTTGGCTTGAAAATTTGTTTCGGCCATTTGTTCCTAAAAGTTGCCAACTTAACCACAAAGAAAGCCAATTAATTTGGCTTTCAACCAATCAAAAATCACCACCTTTCAAACCTATTTCTTTCCAAATTTTTCAAAAATTAAAATGATGGAATTTTGGCCAAATCTTGGCCTTTAGATCAAAAAGCAAACCAATCTTGGCCATTAATGCCACCAACCACCATTTTTCTTTCATTTATTAATTGGATTTATGATGTCATAAATGCAAAGTAAAACTTTGACTTTGACTTTTACTATTCACATTAATTCGTCTACTTTTTGACCGATACCGGTTCGAGCCGAAATTTTCCTGATATCGTCCCGGCGGGTTCCTAAGGTCTCCTGTGCAGTCGGATCAATTTAAACTACTTCCGTTTGATCAAAATCAATCCCGGAAGTTTTTCGTCTTTTATTGCCCTGATTAGGGTTTTTAATGCCGTTTTTGGCACCGTTCCGCCTGTTTCAACTCAGTGAATTTTTCCAACACTGAATTTTTACTCGTCAGTATTGTTAGAACATTTTAATATATTCTAAACAATATAATTACATTTATTTCACTCTTTAAATAGTACAAATTGTTATATACATACATTTATACATTTTCTTTCAAGAATGCCTGAATTTCCCGGTTGTCACATTCACCCCTCCTTATAAAATTTTCGTCCTCGAAAATTAGAACAAGTGGGGGTATAAACTCCTCATCTCATCTTCTCGTTCCCATGTAGCTTCTTCAATGTTATGATTTTTCCACAAAATCTTTACTAGTGGGATTGTCTTATTCCTCAGCACTTTCTCTTCACGAGCCAGTACTCGAATAGGTTGTTCCTCATATGTCAAATCCTCATGGATTTGAATAGGCTCATGCTTCAACACATGGGACGGATCTGGTATATACTTTCTCAACATCGACACATGAAATACATTATGCACTGCTGACAATTCTGGAGGTAGCGCTAATCTGTAAGCGACCTTTCCAATGCGTTCGATAATTTCATAAGGTCCAATGTATCTTGGACTCAGTTTCCCCTTCTTACCGAAACGCATAATCCCCTTCATAGGCGATACCTTGAGACTCAGTATGGCATTTCATCCGCAAACAGATGGACAGTCAGAGCGAACAATTCAGACGTTAGAGGACATGCTTCGAGCTTATGTAATGGATTTTACGGGAAATTGGAACGAGAAGTTACCATTACAAAATCCATCGTAATGTGTTCCCATTTCCATTCAGGAATCTCCAAAGGTTCCAATCTTCCTGCTGGATGTTTATGTTCCGCTTTGATTCTCTGACAGGTCATGCATCTGCTCACGAATTTCGCTATATCATTCTTCATCTCTTTCCACCAGAACTGTAATTTCAAGTCCTGATACATCTTACTAGCTCCGGGATGAACCGAATATGGTGTCTCATGGGCTTCTGACATGATCCATCTTCTAAGTTCTTCATCAACTGGAACATTAATCCTTCCTTGATAAAGGATCATTCCATCCTTAGAAATTCCTTCTTGAGAACTTGACACTTTGGATCTCGTCTTTGAGCTTCTTTTATGTCCTCAAACAACGATGATTCCACTTGGAGTGCAGCTAGTCTTCTAGATATCAACTCCAAGTTCAAAGAATTTATCTCTTGCTGCAATGGCTTCAGAAGCCTGTTTATTGGTAGCTGGTGTGATATGGTAGACTTTCTACTTAGAGCATCTGCTACACGGTTGGCCTTTCCTGGATGATATAGGATTTCACAATCATAATCCTTTACCAGTTCCAACCATCGTCTTTGTCGCATATTGAGCTCCTTTTGCATGAAGAAATACTTCAGGCTTTGGTGATCATTGAAAATCTGACATTGAGCCCCATAGAGATAGTGTCACCAAATTTTAAGTGCGAATACTACTGCAGTAAGTTCAAGGTCATGCGTAGGGTAATTCCTTTCATGCTCCTTGAATTGACGGGAAGCATAGGCAATCACCTTGCCGCCTTGCATCAGGACTGCTCCCAATCCTATTTTGGATGCATCACTGTAGATTACAAACTTCTCCCCTTCAGTAGGAAGCATAAGGATTGGTGCGCTTGTCAGCCGTCTCTTTAACTCCTGGAAGCTTCTTTCGCATTCCATATCCACTCATACTTCCTTTCCTTGCATGTAAGAGCAGTAAGAGGTGTAGCTAAATGCGCAAATCCCTCTACAAATCATCGATAATAACCAGCTAACCCCAAGAAACTGCGTATTTTCGTCATACTCTTGGGTGTAGACCATTGGTTAATTGAATCTACCTTCGTTGGATCTACAGCAATACCTTCCTGGGATACAACATGTCCGAGGAAATGTACTCTGTCCAGCCAAAACTCACATTTTGAGAATTTGGCATACAGTTGATGCTTCCTTATCATATTCAGCACGATCCTCAGATGCTCCTTATGCTCCTCATGAGTCTTTGAGTATATAAGAATGTCATCAATGAATACAATGACAAACTTATCCAAATACTCTTTAAAAATTCTGTTCATTAAATCCATGAATGCTGCCGGCGCATTTGTTAATCCAAATGGCATCACAAGAAACTCGTAGTGACCATAACGAGTCCTAAACGCCGTCTTAGGAATATCACTTTCTTTAATTCTCAGCTGGTGATATCCTGATCGTAAGTCGATCTTGGAAAATACCGCTGCACCTTTTAACTGGTCGAATAGGTCATCAATTCTAGGTAATGGATACCTATTTTTGATCGTAACCTTATTCAACTCCCGGTAATCAATGCACAACCGGAACATTCTATCCTTTTTCTTGACGAACAACACAGGTGCACCCCATGGAGAATAACTCGGTTTGATGAATCCTTTGTCCAAAAGCTCTTTTAATTATTCCTGCAGCTCTTTTAACTCCACTGGAGCCATGCGGTATGGTGCTTTGGAAATAGGTGCCGTTCCAGGCATCAACTCAATTTCGAATGAGATTTCTCTCTCTAGAGGTATCCCTAGTAACTCTTCCGGAAATACGTCAAGAAATTCCTTAACAACAGGAACATCTTCAGGTTGAAACTTCTGTTCCTCTGTAGTATCCACCACATATGGCAGATATCCCATGCAACTACTGGCTATCAGCTTGCTTGCTCTCAGCGAACTGATCATCATCTTCCTGGGTTTTTGAGAAGTATCGACATACTCGAAACTCTCTTCCTCCTCAGGTTGGAATACTATTTTTCGATTTCGACAGTCGATCATAGCTTGATATTTCCCTAGGAAATCCATGCCTAGAATCACATCGTAATCCATGATCTTCATTACGATTAACTTAGCATATAGTTCCCTATTTGCCACATATACTGGTACATGAGGTAACCAGTAATTGGACAACAATACTTCCCCAGAGGGCAAAGCTGTCTTAAATACTCTTCCCATATAGTCCTTAGGAAGTCCTATCTTGTCAGCAAATTCATAGGAAACAAAAGAATGCGTAGCACCGGAATCGAATAGTATAGAGGCTATATGACTAGCGACAGTAAGCTGACTTGTCACTACATTCCATGTTCCTACCTCTGCATCCTCTTTGCTGTAGGCCATCACACGAGCATCAGCACGTGGCACACGCTCCAAGTGTTGTGGCCTTACTGGGGACTCTTCAACTCTTGCCTGAAGGGAATGAGCTTGTGGGCGTGTCTGGTGCGGTTGGGAAGTGCCTTGTCCACCCTGCCTATTGTTTGGACAGTTCCTGGTGTAATGGCCTTCCTTTCCACACTCATAGCAAACAACCCATATCTACATTGCCCGGAATGTCTCTTCCCGCATGTAGGATAATTTTGTACATTAGATTTTGCATTACCACCCGTTCTTCGCTGCTGGTTTCGATTATTTCCCTGGCGATTCCCAGAAAAATTGCCTTTCCTCTTGTTTTGCTGGGATCCTTGATTATTGCCCTGGCTTGGTTTAGCATTCTGATTAGGCTTGCTCGATTGACCAGCTTGTGTAGACTTAGCCAAAGCCCTCTCCTTCTTCTTGGCCTCCCAGTGCTTTTCTCTTTCCTCTTTCTGTCGGGCTACGTGAAACTCAGCTCTGATGGCTTGACTCACACAATCTGCTACAGAAGTAGGCGGTACCTGTCCAGTATCTACCAATGCAGCAATTTCTGGTCTGAACATCCCGATCATTTTCTGTATTTTCTCCCTCTCAGTAGGGATTACATAGGGACATAAACGGGATAATTGGTCGAACTTTTAGCAAACTTCACTTACCGACATATTTCCTTGCATCAATTCTGAGAACTCTTTCTGCTGTTGTCTCAGAGATGCAGGGTCATAATATTTCTGATTAAATTCTTCCATAAATTCCACCCAACTCATAGTAGACACATTTCTTCTCATTCACACAGTGTCCCACCAAAAACGAGCATCTTTTCTCAACACAAAAGACGCACATGCGACCTTCTCCCGATCAGTTAGGTTCATGAATTCCATGATCACTTGCGAGGATGACAACCAATCTTCAGCCTCTAGAGGATTTGTAGAACCTTCAAATTCTGGCAGCCTCATACGCCTGAATCTTTCATAGAGGGCTTCCAGATTTAATACCAGTTGCTGTTCAGGAACTCTCTCATGTACAGCAGTTGGAGGGATAACTAGATCTACCTCAGCTTCCTGTTCTACTTGGGTACCCTCAGAGTCTTGCCTCTGTTCTAGCTCCTCTACCCGTCATCTCGGATTAGCATTTTCTTTCATCTGAGCTTCCAGTAGGCCTTGTATCTGATCTAATCTCTCCATGACATTAGGACGTCGTTCTCGTCCCTCTGGTCGATTTCGTAAATCCACCATCTTGCCTATTATCCTATTAGGGCACAATAATTCACCGTTAGCTTTTCCATAACCACATTCGTAAGATCATATAAATTTACGAAATTTAGGGTAATGTAAAGCCACATCATCGTACAACATATAATCATTTTGATATTTCATTCATAGCAAAACGTTTATATATCGTACATAATCATCACCAATCATATATACATCGGCCATCATATACATCCTGGCCATAAGTCTATACAAAAGAGCTTTTCTTTATAAGCTACTCATGTACATGTATACATCTACTGGTCACACATCCCCTGTGTCTGGGACTAGAGGATATTCTTCTGGATCCTCATCATCATCTGGATCATCTGAGTCACTACCCCTAGGCAATGCTCCCTGTCCTGAGTCATCACCTCCTCGTGGTATGGACGGTTCAGCCTCATGATCGTTCATCATTCTTCTCGGCCCAAAGATGCGTGCCATCATCTCATCTTGACCCAGTGTCTCTCGTCGACTCTGCGTCAAATGCTCAATCAAAATCTCCCTTTCGATCGTCCTGATCGTCACTACAAACTCTTGGAGCATAGGAGGAAATAGCTTAATCACCCTCTGTCTCAACTCCATGGGTAACCCTCTCCAAAACAGCTCACAATAGTTTGATTCAGTGAGGTTAGGCAACGGACATCTCCTCCTAATGGTCTCCTCAAATCGTGCTACGTAAGACATAACTGTCCCACCAGACAACATGACCATCCTCTCAGTCTGGAGAATATAGTCCCTAACCTCATCGAATCCAGGGTACACAGGTGTATCTGCCTCTCGTCTCTCTGGAGGTGCTGGAGCAGGTACCGGATCCCTAGGCGGAAACTGATCAGCCAATCGCTGACAGAACTTAGCCCAACTAAATCTTAATAAAATCTTCTGGTCGCAATACTCCCAAAATACTCGAGCATCTCTCTGAAACATACTGATGGCCAACTGGATCCACATATCTCGGTCAATGTCACACATCACCATAATCCTCTCTATGGCATGGAGCCAGTCCTTCGTCTCCATCGACTGTCGTCCACCATTAAACATAGTGGGACTGCTGGCTCTGAATGCTTGTACTGCCCGTGCCGACACTCTCACCCCAATATGTTGGCGTCCACCAACAACTGGAATGTCCACTACTACAGGTGGATGAAGTATCGGTCGTGGCTGTACTACATCTACTGGCGCTGGTGCTGGTGCTGGTACTGGTACTGGAGGTCTCTTAAGCACCGGGGGTCTAATTACCGATCGTTGGGAAATAGACGGCCTTACTATAGGTAGCGTCCATACCCGTAATACCCCTCTCGGTCGTGGTAGCGGTGGTCTCATATAAGGAGGTCTGGTCATCTTGCTACCTATAAGATAATTATTTTCACATAAGAAAATAATTAACTAAACTTAAATAAACTACTTACTTGGATAGCGGTGCAGGATGCGTGAAGTGTCAAATCAGGATATGGTCAACTGCTCTGATATACCAACTATGACAGCAGTTGGTAATCCAAACTAAACCAACCGTAATTCCGCTCTGATACCAACTATGGCAGCAGTTGGTATTCTAAACTGAACCAACCGTAAACCCACTCTCATACCAACTGTGGCGGCCCCCCCTTGTAGAGATCATACAATACTATTACAGTTAAGCTTTATCGTTAACTGCGATAGATAGTACTCTCATGGGTCGCCGGCTAATCTTTTTCTCTTTAAATCATGACATTTTTTGTGAAAATTTTTTTTCTTTAAACATCATGTAAAACATTTCCCACTATTTACTTTGTTGGCAAGTACAAAGTAATTTACATAATACAGTACTTTCGTAAAATATATAATTACAAAATAACTGTTTCCCCTTTTTATTTTCCTCTTTTATCCCTCAACGGAAAGACTCTGGCAGGACTATATCCCTCGCCCACTTATCCCATTTGACACGCGCTATCCCGTCCACCGTCCAGTCAAACAAAGCTACTGAGCTGGTCACTTACCTGTAACATAAGCAAAAATGATGAGCTATAGGCTCAGTAAGTTCAAACATGCAAGAAATAAAATTTCTATGAATAGACTATTCATCACGAATAGTAACATTGACCACTATTCATATATAAATAGTAACTTTGACCACTATTCATTATGAATAGTAAGTTTGACCACAACACAGTATATCAACAGTACATCTACCGCGATGTTAGTACCCTTACGAAACTGTCTTATGCTCAATTATGGCATAGTTTCAATTTTTGGTAATTAACTTTGATTACGTTCTGGTTTTGAGCTCAGTTTGGCAGTACCATTTAAGTGCGCGTGACTGGGAGCTGTACATTAGTGCTGACCTCCACAGCCTTAATCTCATAGTCCTGAAGGCAAATAGTACATGACTAGGAGCGGTACATCAGTGCTGACCTCCACAGCCTTAATCTCATTTTCATAGCCCCGAAGGTAAAATTTACCTCCCTGTACGGAAGGCTAGTACGCCAAAAGTGATTTCATTACCGACTTTTTAAATTTCTAACCCGGTGACTTCATATTGTCCCGTGGTTAGGAATGGTTCACATTTTAATTTTAGGTGAGTGGGTTTCATTGACCTCGCTCTAGTGCCCAAAGCACAATTCACTATGTGTCCCATTCTTAATCGTGCCCGTAGCACATTTTGTCTCTCTCTCCACTCTATAATAGTGCCCGTAGCACATATGTACCTAACTTATAGTTAGTACATCAAAGTTAGCAATAATAATGCTATATGTTGCAGACAGATAAATGTCTAAACTTACCTTATCAGTCACTTCCCTTTTTCTCTCTTGGATCTTTGATCGCCCTCCTTGTAGGTCGATTTTTTTGATCTTACAGACAAAACCTTGTCTGTTAATTTTATTTCCATTTATAGCTTTTATTTTTCATTAAAAAGCTTAAATAAAACCTATTTATAACTTTTTAGGCTTTATTTATCATTTTCCCCATTTTTCTCAACTTTTGTAAAATTACGATTTTGCCCCTATATTTTGGCAAAATTGCAGTTTTGCCCCTGACGAAATTTTCTCGATCCAGACTGCATTTTTGGCTCTCAGGAACTTTTCTGACTCTTTTCTATTCATTACCGGATTCGTTTCTATTTTATTTCCACTTTTCACTTTCCCGACCCTCGGGAAGCACTATTCTGACCCTTACGTCGGTTTAGTGATTTTCTATTGTTTCGGAGCCTCAAATTTACGTTTCACTAGTATTTAAAACGTTCATCTAGACATTCCCGATCTAGGTCTCCGAGGCTCGGATTTTCTGTACCCGACTCGGACCTTTATTTCATTTCCAATAAAGGCCCCCCCTCAGGGTCGGTTTTTCAGTTTCACTAGCGTTTTACATTTTTAGGGGTACGGATTACTATTCACAAACCACCCCTTAGGTTTTCCTTATTCAATTTTCCGTAAGGGACTCGGGTTGCTAACCCGACCCTAAACTTTTATTTTCAATTCCCTTTTTACCCCAAATGCCGTTTTCGAAATTTTGGCAGCATTTCGGCGTAATTTTATGGCTACCGGTGTTAGGTACGCCTCGAACTATATGCACCTGCCACGTACTATACCATAAGCCTATTTTATGTAAAAGTTTTCCAAACTTTTACATAAAAGCTCACAAAATTCTAATTCACATTTTGAACCACATTACACAAAATTTCTTTCAATTTTGCCCCTGGTTTTGGCCACGGTTTTCACACTCAAAACCTAACCAAAACTTCTCAAATTTTCAACCAAATTTTAGGCTATTCCAATGTCATTTTCTAGCATATTTTCAAGCCAATTTCAATGCATTTTTCAACACAATTCCTAGGGTTTTTAACCTTTACAACCCACGGACAAATTAAGAGAAACATACACCAATTTTTTTGTTTCATGCTTTCAATCACAAATTCATCATTTCCATAATAAATTGCATGATTTAAATCATCCAAACATCAAATAAATCATGGCAAAAATTTTTTTTCCAAACCCTAATTAACCCACAGCCATATTAGGGTAATTTCACACCAAATTTTTTTCAAGCTTTCCATCATATAAATCATGCTTTATATTTGACCAAAATATGATTTAAAGCATGTTAACACTTAAACCACAACAATTTCTCGGTGACTACTCTTGGTAACCCACGGTTTTACCCTTGGAAAACTAACCAAAATTTGGTTTTTCTTTAAACCAAATGCATGGTTTTTCTCCTAATTACACCCTTAACAAAACCCAAGCACCAAATCAATCAAAACAAACCAAAAATTTTCCATCCTTTCCACTATTCATTACACGGATTTTGGAAGAAAAATCAAGAAAATTTTCAAACCAAGGAAAGTTACCTTGTTACCTTGCTTCCTTTGTCTTCAAGGAAGGGTTTGACACCAAGTTTGTGAAGAAAACTTGAAGGATTCACTTGGTCTCTCTTGGGTTGCTCACGTACTCACCATGAAAAACACTTAGAAAATTTTTTGTTATGTTTTGGCTTGAAAATTTGTTTCGGCCGTTTGTTCCAAAAAGTTGCCGACTTAACCACAAAGAAAGCCAATTAATTTGGCTTTCAACCAATCAAAAATCACCACCTTTCAAACCTATTTCTTTCCAAATTTTTCAAAAATTAAAATGATGGAATTTTGGTCAAATCTTGGCCTTTAGATCAAAAAGCAAATCAATCTTGGCCATTAATGCCACCAACCACTATTTTTCTTTCATTATTAATTGGATTTATGATGTCATAAATGCAAAGTAAAACTTTGACTTTGACTTTTACTATTCACATTAATTCGACTACTTTTTGACCGATACCGGTTCAAGCCGAAATTTTCCTGAAATCGTCCCGGTGGATTCCTGAGGTCTCCTGTGCCGTCGGATTAATTTAAACTGCTTCCGTTTGATCAAAATCAATCCCAGAAGTTTTTCGTCTTTTATTACCCAGTTAGGGTTTTCAATGCCGTTTTTGGCACCGTTCCGCCTGTTTCAACTCAGTGAATTTTTCCAACACTGAATTTTTACTCGTCAGTATTGTTAGAACATTTTAATGTATTCTAAACAATATAATTACATTTATTTCACTCTTTAAATAGTACAAATTGTTATATACATATATTTGTACATTTTCTTTCAAGAATGCCTGAATTTTCCCGGTTGTCACATTTTGTTTGTATGACGTTATATATTTTTTAGGATATACGATGACTAGACCACCGTATATGCCACCCCATCCGTATAGACTAAGAGGATCGATTCGGGTATGGACTAGACCCGTGATTAGGTCGTCCATGATCCAGAGAGTAGTGCCTTGACCGCCGATGCCTAAGCCGCTAGCACTACAGGTTAAAGCACTGGCACCGATCCAAGCACCACCTCCTTGACCGGTAGTTAATCCACCAGTCACCATAGATATTCCAGTTGTTGGACGATGAGCCCATGTAGGAGCCAGAGTGTCCAGTACGAGCAGTACATGCCTTCAGAGGTAGTTATCTACCTACCTTTGAGGGAGGTCAACAGGGGATTTCTACCCGTGATTGGCTGCATGATGTGGAGATGATCATGCGCCAATGTGACATTGATAAGGACTGCTGGGTCCTGTTAGCAGTCGGCACTTTTCATGAGGATGCGCGGATGTATTGGGAATACTGTGACCAGGACATGTTTCTAAGGCTTGACTGTGCTGAGTTTAGACACATCATGATATAGCAGTTCCCGCAAAAGAGCCCAGCACCAATACCAGACCCTCCAGAAAACTGGGTAGTGACACTGCCACCTACTATGCCTAGATAAATTGATGTTAAAGAGTTTGTTCTCCGGACAGAGAGACTGTAGATGCTGCTGGGTGATACTGTCTTCACTTATGCAGTATGGTTCAAAGAGAATGTTGTGAGGAGATGTCCCATGTCTAATCTCACTAACGAGGATTTTTGTGACATATTCTGAAATGGGCTTACTATTGACATACGACAAAGGGTAACCCCTCTATATCCTACTACCTTACAAGACTTCATAGTTACGGTAGCTAAGGTAGAGGAAGAATTAATTATGGAGCTCATGGTGTGCAAGAGACGTGAGCAGTTATTGCAAGATACAAAGCCAGATCGCCTGTATGGTGAGCGACTTATGGCAAACGACCATGAGGCTGGCCCATCGAGGCGAGGAGAGGGTAAGAGTCCCATAAGAGAATCGACACCATACGGGACCGGGAAAGGTTCAGATGATGATGTTGAGGATCCAGAAGAGTTTTCGACAGTTTCGAACCACCTCAACTAGGGGACTAGATGTTAAAACATTTAGGATGTATAAATGTATATATATCTATATATGTGTATGTATGACTATATCGAAAGGCCGTTTCGAAAAAGAGCCTTCGAGTTGTTGTGTATATGAAAATTTTGAAATGAAACGACATGAAATTTTGATATGTCGAAATGATGAGATGTCTGAAATTACATGATGATCAAAACTATTTTTACTTATGTTGTAAAAATATGTTTGTTGAAAATCTAACGATTGATTTCCATACGATTATAAGAAGTAGAAAAAGATGGTGAACTTGTGTAACTTGTGAAATATGAGAGGGTGTCCAGTCCTTTCAGAAAGAGTAGATGAACTACAAGCTTTAATAGAAGCTCAAATGAAAGAGAATACTAAGCTAAGATAGAGATTAGAGCAAATGGAGCAAAGGTAAGGCCAAGATGAAGGCCAAATGTCTCAGATGGCTACACCTAAATAGGAAGTGCCACCAGTTGTATCAGAGATAGTAGTAGAACCCCAACCACAACCCCAAATTAATCAGGAACTCTATGAAAAATTTTGATGGATGAAGCCATCGGAATTTGAAGGTTCTACACACTCACTAGAAGTAGAGGAGTGGCTGTTTTCACTCCACATGATTATGGAATTTATGAATTTGAATGACCAAGAAAGGATGATGTGTGTATCTTTTGTATTGAAGAAGGATAAGAGATTTTGTTAGGACATTATCAAGTTGAGAAGGAACGTGGCCACAATGTCATGGGTTAACTTCTTGGAAGAATTTAATTAGAAGTACTACGACCCCGCATTGCTGCGACCTCAATTGAGGGAGTTTGTAGAATTGAGACAGGGAAATATGATAGTGAGCAAGGTCTATCAAAAGTTTGACCAGCTATCCTACCTATGTCCTTGTGTTGTCCCTTCTAAAAGGGAGAAGATTCAAAAGATGTTAGGGATGTTCAAACCTGACATTGCAGCATTAGTGGATAGTGGGTTAACGCCACCCACTATTGTAGCAGAATGTGTCAATCGAGCGTTAAGGGCTGAGTATCACTTAGCTTGATAGAGGGAAGAGAAAGAAAAGATCTGGGATGCCAAAAAGAAAGAGAAAGTTTTGGCAAAATCTGTAGAAGCTGGATCCCATGTCGGACAAGGAAGCAAACCGAATCCGAACACCAAGGCCGGACAATCAAGTATTTCTAGCCAATAGCCTCAAGGAAAGAGGAAAAGGAATAATTTCGAGAATAGGAATCAATAGCAAAAGCTGAATAATAATGCTTTAGTTGTTGTTCGCAATTGTGTAGTGTACAAGAAAAGACATTTAGGCAGATGTAGACTTGCTCCAAATACCTGTTTCTAGTGTGGAAAGGAAGGCCATTTTATAAAGAATTATCCTGAGAATAGGGAAAATGTGCAAGGAACATTCTAGCCATAGCAACAAAGTCCCCAGGCACATGCATTATAGTCAAAGATTGAAGGCCCTTCATATTCTAAGACACAGGAAAGATTAGAATGCTTACATCGTGTAGATGCTCGAGTTATGGTCTACACCAAGGAGGATATGGAAGCCGAGACATCTAATGTAGTGACAGGTCAGCTTTCTATCGCTAATCATTTGGCGTCTATTTTATTTGATTTTGGAGCTACGCATTCATTTATTTAACATGAGTTTGCGAACAAGATAGGATATCCTAAAGACAATATGGGTATGACGTTTAGAATAGCTTTACTCTCGGGTGAAATGTTGATGTCCAATTACTGGTTACCTCATGTATCATAGTTGTGGCAAATAGGGGGCTATATGTAGAATTGATCATGATGGAGTTGGCAGATTATGATATAATACTTTGAATAGATTTTCTAAGGAAGTAGCAAGCCACGATCGATTGCCAGAAGCGGAAGATAATGTTCCGACTCGACCACGAAGATGGCATTGAATATGTCAAATCATCACATAAACTGAGGAAGACGATGATTAATTCAATGGAAGCAAGAAGGCTAATGTCAAGCAGCTGTGCTAGATACTTAGCATACATAGTGGACGCGACGGAAGAACAAAAACTTCAACCTGAAGATGTTCCTATTATGAACGAGTTCTTCAATGCCTTCCTAGAAGAATTACCCAGATTGCCGCTAGAACGAAAGATCTCCTTTGAGATCGAATTGATGCCAGTAACTACACTAATTTCGAAGGTGCCGTACTGAATGGCACCGACAGAGTTGAAGGAGTTATAAGAGCAGCTAAAAGAGCTTCTTGACAAGGGATTCATCTGTCTGAGCTATTCCCCATGGGATGCTTTGGTGTTGTTTGTCAAGAAGAAGGATAGTACGTTTCATATGTGCATCGACTACCGGGAATTGAACAAGGTCGCTGTCAAAAATAGGTATCCATTACCTAAAATTGATGACTTGTTCTATCAACTCAAAGGCACAGCGGTATTTTCTAAGATCGATCTACGATCAGGATATCATCAGCTACAAATTAAGGAGAGTGATGTTCCTAAAACCGCATTTAGGACCCGTTGCGGTCATTACAAATTTCTTGTGATGCCGTTTGGGTTAACAAATACGCCAGCTGCATTTATGGACCTGATGAATCGAGTCTTTAAAGAATTTATAGATAAGTTTGTCATTGTATTTATCGATGATATACTTATATATTCAAAGACTCCTGAGGAACATGAAGAATACTGTGGATCGTTTTACAGACGATAAAGAAGCACCAACTCTATGCAAAATTCTCTAAGTGTGAATTTTGGCTAGATAGAGTACATTTCCTCGAACACGTGGTATCCAAGGAAGGAATCACCGTGGATCCTGTTAAAGTGGAGGTGATCAACGAATGGCCCGCACCTAAGAACGTGACCGAAATACAGAGTTTCTTGGGTTTAGCCGGCTATAATAGAAGATTTGTAGAGGGATTCGCACGACTCACTGCACCTCTCACGGCTTTAACACGCAAAGAGAGGAAGTACAAGTAGACTGAAGAATGCGAAAGAAGCTTCCAAGAGTTGAAGAAGAGATTAATGAGCGTGCCAATCCTTACACTTCCTACTGAAGGGGAGATGTTCGTGATTTATAGAGACGCATAAAAAATGAGATTAGGAGCTGTCCTGATGCAAGGCGATAAGGTGATTGGTTATGCCTCGAGCCAATTAAAGGACCATGAGAGAAATTATCCGACACATGATCTGGAACTTGCCGAAGTAGTGTTCGCATTGAAGATTTGGTGACACTATTTATATGGAGCTCAATGTCAGATTTACGCTGACCACCAAAGTTTAAAGTACTTATTCACTTAGAAGGAGTTGAATATGCGGCAGAGGAGATGGTTAGAACTCATAAAGGATTATGATTGTGGAATCCTCTACCATCCTAGAAAAGCAAATCGTGTGGGAGATGCGTTAAGTCAAAAATCTGCTGTTTCGCAGTAACTATCGATTTGAAAATTTCCAAGGCCATTACTGTTAGGAAATGCCCTAAGCATTAGAGACATTTTGATGTATTTATATTGAACTGGATAATAAAATTATATATAAAGGTTATTTATGACATTGCTATCTGTCCTCGTCTTATTTACATGTTAAAGTAAATGTAAGCAAATATGGCTCCCTGACTGCTTGTGTTAAACTGTTAGAATGTTGCATGCAATGGACTTTTCTATGTGAGAAGACAATGTTCTAAAGTTAGCGGTCTAAACTATGGTCTGTAGTTTATGGGGTTAGACCGAGCATCTAACTCATGTTAAGACTATTATGTTGTCTAAAGCCTTGGAGGGGACGGTTTGTCTTGACTGTCGGAGCTGGACTACCAAGTAGAGACATAGATATGTTGCTTGGTGGTGACATATTAGACTGGGACTAAAGCGTGATTGATCTACGAAGTCCGCTTTGAGTGGATCGATCTGCTTTTGACGTTCATTGTGCAGTAACCTTAATCCTGAGTAAAAGGACAGCTTCATGTATATGACTTGTGTACTTTGATGTTCCAATGGCTAAAGCGTCTCAGAGGTAGTAAGCTTATAGATCGGTTCGTTGGGTGCATGACTTGTATACGATGAAGGGTTCGTTTACAGATATCGAAATCATAGCTCTAATGAAGAGTTAAGGGTATCCTCTTAAAGGCATTATACTGAATGTGAAAATGGACAAGTCCTTGGGTAGTATACTGGGCGGATGACTTCTTATTCACATATGGTGAATAATCATTTTCTTAATTTGGTAGTATAATGGAACTTTAAGATAGCCTGATCAGTAGGATTAAACAGACTTTGGCCTAAGGCTGATCATGGATAACATATGAGGGTTCTGCATACATGACAAGGTCATTGGACGATAGCTTGTCACAGGCTTACGTAATACAGTATATAATTGGGAGTTCAGTTTCAAGTTTATAGTGGTGTGACTCTGAAATTAGTGATCATATGATTGAGTTGTTCGGTAGAAGAATGATGATCATATGGATTTGCGGGAGCCCGATTATATATGTCCAATCAGTCCCTCTACTAGCTCTACATAATTCCTTAACGTTTGGCAAATTGATTTGTGTATGCTCTGGTTTATTATGCATGGATGGTGATGATATAGGATTAGGATGGTAGACAAGATTCTCTCCAGTTAGATTTAGATTTTGTTTTGGATAATAGAGTACACAATTATTCGAACTCCAAATAAAGTTGCCATGATTTTATTTGAGATTGGATTGGAGTTGTAGAAAATTATCCATGATAACAAGAATTTGAAACACAACTGTTTTGTAGATTTTGAAATTTGAATTTTGAAATTTGAATTTGATGCCCACGGCCTGGGGCTGGTGGATGCCCAAGGCGACTGCCGCCTCCGGGGACGGTGGTGTGAAGATTCAAAAAATTGAAAAATTTTGATTTTTAAATTTGAGATTTAATTTTAAATCATGTTGAAAAATATGTAATTGAAATTTAAAAAATTTTGAAGTTACATATTATTACACATGATGTTTAAAATTGTTTAAAATTTGAATTTGAAATTTAAATTTGAAATTCGAATTTGGAATTTGAATTTGAAATTTAAATTTTTGGTGGTTTAAATTTTAAATGATTCTTGGGATGAGAAATAAATGGAGAGGCTACATAAAGATGGATACAAGAAGACGGAACAAAATTCAAGACCCAAAGAATGCTTTGGATGAAATTTTGTAATCTTTATTTTCTTTGTTCTAGGATGGAACCATGGCTTGGTTATTCTGTCAATTATTTTTTCTGTGGTATGTCATGGATGTATAAATATGTATTGATGGATGTTTTATATGCATATTTGATAACATGTCATATAGAATAGGTGAGTGCCGCTCATACTATATTGATCATACATAATTTGTCAAAATTTGCATGTTTTTCAAAATATTGAGCGGGAGAGGGTTTCAAACAAAACCCACGGCCTCCATTGTTGATCCATATGTGAAAGCATGGTAACGTCTCGCGTCAGTTCTGCCCTGACCACACCCCTCAGTAGGTGTTTACTGCCGCCGGTATACTAGATTGGATCTCCTATGTGGAAAACGTATTCGGGTACGATCCTATTCATGACCACCCCTCGGTGGCTTGGTAGGACGTGGATCGGGCTATGTAAATAATGGTTATACACTCAAGACTCGTTTAGTTATTAACCTTCCCTAGAAGCTCTGTTAACTAAACTGGTGGCCAAATAAGCGGTTATTAATATATGTCTTAACCTTGGAGGATTTAAGGCAACATATATTAATTAGACGGGGTCCATGTTCTGGCTATTTGTTTTCATGACCACCCCTTGGTGGCTTGGGGCAATAAGTGTTGAGAATTACCATTGCAATACTACATGTTTTTCAAGTTTCATGTAGGAACATACTTGTATGTTTTATTTGCTAAATTATCTGTATATTTGCTTGGGCTTTGTAATGATGTCTAGTATAATTTTACTTCAGTTCAAAATGTCACGGATACCCCTCATTTCAATACTTACTGAGAATAAACTGAATGGCGGTAATTATAAAGATTGGAAAAGAAATCTGTTAATAGTTCTCAGCTGCGAGAGACACAAGTTCGTACTGGACAAACCATACCCACCAGGGCCAAAACCTGACACACCGATTGAGGAGGTCCTGGTTGCCTATAATCGTTGGAGAGAATCCAATGATATAGCTCGATGCTACATACTTGCTAGCATGACAAGTGCTTTACAAAAGCAGCATGAGACTTATCAAGTTGCTGGGGAGATCATGGATAATCTGGAGGACATGTTCAGAGGTCAAGAAAAGTTGGCTCGATAGTCCGCTATCACCAGCATTATGAACTCTAAGCAAAAGGCGGGTACTTCGGTGAAGGACCATATGATCACTCTAATGGGATTCTTCGCTGAGGCTACCGAGAACGGTGCTGAGTTGGACTACAACATCCAGATCGAGATGGTGTTCAAAACTCTATCTAAAGATTTTGTGGGGTTTAAGGCCGCATACAATCTGGCGACAAGGGAGTTAGAACTAACCGAGCTCATGAAGCAACTCCAAGCATATGAGCGGATGATGAGGGATGGGGCTGCTGTCCAACCCAGAGGAGAGGTCAATTTGGCAGAATCTGTAGGAAAAAAATTCGGTAAAAACGTATCAGAGTGGCGCAGCGGAACAATAAAAATTTTTAGATCGTTAAATATCTCATGATGCCATATACAATAAATCAACAACAATTAAAACTCATACCTCAAGGACGCCAATCTTGCAGGAGGAGAATGACCAGAGGCTTCAACCAACTAGCCTTCTCTACTATTCTCCAATTCCCGAATGGCTGAGTGTGTGGGCACTCTGAACCTCGATCGATATGCTAGCACTGCTAGTCTTCTTCTGACCACCCAGATCTCTAAAGAACTTTATTGTCACGATGAGCTGTGCAACAATAAGCCTGCTCACCCGAGAGTCTGTGGTCTGAGAGAACTGGAGTGACAGGACCTCTATTTATAGACCTGCATGAGGTGATTCTCTGAATTCGAATTGGACTAGGAAAAGATTTTCACCCTTATCCATAACCAAAAAATCTGAATTTTCCAAGGGAGAATCTCCACAATTAAATTCGGTTTTCCTAGGATAAATCCAATCCAAATCAAAATAAGATTTTAACTAGAATTTTATCTCCCTTTTTCAACCAAAAAATCTGAATTTTTCTTGGAGAAAATCTCCTCATAAATTTCGGCCATTATGGATAAGGGAGAATCAAAAATTCCACTAGGATTTTCAAGCTTGAATCTTATCTCAACCTTATCCAAAATAACCGAATTTCCTAGGAGATATTCTCCCTAATTTCGGCCACTTTTCAGGGAAGGAGAGAATCCAAATTCAACTAGGATTGAAGCTTGAATTTTCCCTTGAACCTTATCCACAAAATCTGAATTTTTCCATGAGGATTATCCTCAAAAATTTCGTCCACTTTTGTTGGGATTTGGATTCAAAATTCAAGTAGGATTCTAACAAGATTATCCTCTCCAAATCCAACTCAAATTCGAATTTCAAACCTTGTGGGTTTTCCACAACAAATTCGAATCCTACTTGGACTGTGATTCAAAATTTGAATTTCAAATTTCAAATTCAAATTTCAAATTCAAATTTCAAATTTCAAATTTCAAATTCAAATTTCAAATTCGAATTTCAAATTCAAATTTCAAATTCAAAATTCAAATTCAAAATTCAAAATTCAAATTTCAAATTTCAAAATTCAAAATTCAAATTTCAAAATTCAAATTTCAAATTCCACAAAACAGTTGTGTTTCATATTCTTGTTCTCATGGATAATTTTCTACAACTCCAATCCAATCTCAAATAAAATCATGGCAACTTTATTTGGAGTTCGAATAATTGTGTACTCTATTATCCAAAACAAAATCTGAATCCAACCGGAGAGAATGTTGTCTACCATCCTAATCCTGTGTCATCACCATCCATGCATAATAAACTAGCCAATAGCATACACAAATCAATTTGCCAAACGTTAAGGAATTATGTGGAGCTAGTAGAGGGACTGATTGGACATATATAATCGGGCTCCCGTGATTCCTTATGATGATCATTCTTTACCGAACAACTCAATCATATGATCGCTAGTTTCAGAGTCACACCACTATAAACCTGAAACTGAACTCCCAATTATATACCGTATTACGTAAGCCTGTGACGAGCTACTATCCAATGACCTTGTCATATATGCAAAACCCTCATATGATATCCATGATCAGCCTTAGGTCAAAGTCCGTTTAATCCTACTGATTAGGCTATCTTAAAGTTCCATTATACTACCGAATCAAGAAAATGTTTATTCACCATATGTGAATAAGAAGTCATCCGCCCAGCAGACGACCCAAGGCCTTGTCCATTTTCACATTCAGTATAATGCCTTTAAGAGGATACCTTTAACTCCTCAGAGTTATGATTCCGATATCTGCAAACAAACCCTTCATCGTATACAAGTCATGCACCCAACGAACCGGTCTATAAGCTTACTACCTCTGAGACGCTTTAGCCATTGGAACATCAAAGTACACAAGTCATATACATGAAGTAGTTCATTACTCAGGATTAAGGTTATTGCACAATGAACGTCAAAAGCAGATTGATCCACTCATAGCGGACTACGTAGATCAATCACGCTTTAGTCCCGGTCTAATATGTCACCACCGACCAACATATCCATGTCTCTACTTGGGAGTCCAGCTCTAGACAGTCAAGACAAACCATCCCCTCTAAGGCTTTAGACAACATAATAGTCTTAACATGAGTTAGATGCTCGGTCTAACCCCATAGACTACAGACCATAGTTTAGACTGCTAACTTTAGAACATTGTCTTCTCGCATACAAAAGTCCATTGCATGCAACGTTCTAACAGTTTTAACACAAGCAGTCAGTGAGCCATATTTGCTTACATTTACTTTCACATGTAAATAAGACGAGGACAGATAGCAATGTAATGAATAACCTCTATGTATAATTTTATTATCCAGTTCAAAATGAATACATCAAAATGTCTCTAATACTTAGGGCATTTCCTAACAGAATCTTCCAAACCCTCATGGAAGAGGAAGAGGCCAAATCAGAAGCAAGCGGCTTCTAGTTCTTCTAATCCTCCTGTCTCGGATGGAAAGAAGAAGAAGAAAAAGAAGAAGAAGCCCAGGGACCCTAAAAAGTCCAAGTGCTTCTGTTGTGAGAAGGTAGGTCACTTTAAGAAGGCTTGCCGGGAATTCCTAGCCGCCAAGGGTAAGGAAGGCGTTCGTGGAAACGAGAAGTATACATGATAGGAGCCTCTCGTTGCGAACTGGAGACGACAGCTTAGTGGTGGATGAGGCAGTGGGAGATATTTACCTTTATTTTGATCAATTTAGGTTTATTTTATTGAAAGACTGTTTTTATGTTCCTAATTTTAGGAGGAACCTTATATCAGTAGCTTGTTTAATAAATGATTCTTATTCAGTTTCTTTTAGTAAAAGAGTTGATATTCGTAGAAATAAGTCTTTTATCTGTTCTGGATGGATGGATGGAAACCTATATTTGATCAAACCAAAGATGTACTCACTGCTTGACACTGAATTAATAGATAACTCGAAAAGGTTGAAAGTTTCTCACTCTAACAAGGCGGATCTTTGGCATTTAAGACTTAGTCATATTAATCAGGATAGGATTCAAAGATTGGTGAAAGATGGTGTCTGGAATCTCTGAAGGAGGTACGTCTTCCCCAATGTGAGTCTTGTCTAGAGGGTAAGATGACTAAGAGGTCTTTTGGAGCTAAGGGTACAAGGGCTCAGGAGCTCTTAGAAATTGTGTACACTGACGTATGTGGCCACATGAACGTCACAGCACGAGGAGGGTTCGAGTATTATGTCTCCTTTATAGATGATTACTCGAGGTATGGATATGTGTATCTGATGCACCGCAAGAGCGAAACCTTTGATAAGTTCAAAGAGTATCGTGCGGAAGTGAAAAAGCAATTGGATAAATCCATAAAGACACTTCGATCTGATCGAGGTGGCGAATACCTCTCCGATGAATTTCTAGGACATCTTATAGAGAACGGGATATTATCCCAATTGATTGCACCTGGTACTCCATAACAGAATGGTGTAGCCGAAAGGAGAAACTATAGGAAAATAAACCGAAAAAAAACGTATCAGAGTGGCGCAGCGGAACAATAAAAATTTTTAGATCGTTAAATATCTCATGATGCCATATACAATAAACCAACAACAATTAAAACTCATACCTCAAGGACGTCAATCTTGCAGGAGGAGAATGACCGGAGGCTTTAACCAACTAGCCTTCTCTACTATTCTCCAATTCCCGAATGGCTGAGTGTGTGGGCACTCTGAACCTCGATCGGTATGCTAGCACTGCTAGTCTTCTTCCGACCACCCAGATCTCTAAAGAACTTTATTGTCACGATGAGCTGTGCAACAATAAGCCTGCTCACCTGAGAGTCTGTGGTCTGAGAGAACTGGAGTGGCAGGACCTCTATTTATAGACCTGCATGAGGTGAATCTCTGAATTTGAATTGGATTAGGAAAAGATATTTTCCCTTATCCAAACCCATAAAATCCGAATTTTTCCAAGGGATAATCTCCACTAAAAATTCGGTTTTCTTAGGATAGATCCAATCCAAATCTCAACAAGATTTTAACTAGAATCTTATCTCCCTTTTTCAACCAAAAAATCCGAAATTCACAAGGAGAAAATCCTCCAAAAGATTACGGCCATTATGGATAAGGGAGAATCAAAATTCCACTAGGATTTTCAAGCTAAATCTCATCTCAACCTTATCCAAAAAATAACCGAATTCTCCTTGGATTTAGGCTCCAAAATTTCGGCCACTTTTAGGGAAGAAGAGAATCCAAATTCAACTAGGATTCAAGCTTGAATTTACCCTTGAATCTAATCCACAAAATCCGAAATTTTCATGAGCATTATCCTCAAAAATTTCGTCCCTTATTTGTTGGGATTTGGATTCAAAATTCAAGTAGGATTCTAACAAGATTATCCTCTCCAAATCCAACTCAAATTCGAATTTCAAACCTTGTGGATTTTCCACAACAAATTCGAATCCTACTTGGACTGTGATTCAAAATTTGAATTTCAAATTTCAAATTCAAATTTCAAATTCAAATTTCAAATTTCAAATTTCAAATTTCAAATTTAAATTTCAAATTCAAATTTCAAATTCGAATTTCAAATTCAAATTTCAAATTCAAAATTCAAATTTCAAATTTCAAAATTCAAATTTCAAATTTCAAAATTCAAATTTCAAATTCCACAAAACGGTTGTATTTCATGTTCTTGTTCTCATGGATAATTTTCTACAACTCCAATCCAATCTCAAATAAAATCATGGCAACTTTATTTGGAGTTCGAATAATTGTGTACTCTATTATCCAAAACAAAATCTGAATCCAACCGGAGAGAATCTTGTCTACCATCCTAATCCTGTGTCATCACCATCCATGCATAATAAACTAGCCAATAGCATACACAAATCAATTTGCCAAACGTTAAGGAATTATGTGGAGCTAGTAGAGGGACTGATTGGACATATATAATCGGGCTCCCGTGATTCCATATGATCATCATTCTGTACCGAACAACTCAATCATATGATCACTAATTTCAGAGTCACACCACTATAAACCTGAAACTGAACTCCCAATTATATACCGTATTACGTAAGCCTGTGACGAGCTACCATCCAATGACCTTGTCATATATGCAAAACCCTCATATGATATCCATGATCAGCCTTAGGTCAAAGTCCGTTTAATCCTACTGATCAGGCTATCTTAAAGTTCTATTATACTACCGAATCTAGAAAATGATTATTCACCATATGTGAATAAGAAGTCATCCGCCCAGCAGACGACCCAAGGCCTTGTCCATTTTCACATTCAGTATAATGCCTTTAAGAGGATACCTTTAACTCCTCAGAGCTATGATTCCGATATCTGCAAACAAACCCTTCATCGTATACAAGTCATGCACCCAACGAACCGGTCTATAAGCTTACTACCTCTGAGACGCTTTAGCCATTGGAACATCAAAGTACACAAGTCATATACATGAAGTAGTTCATTTACTCAGGATTAAGGTTATTGCATAATGAACGTCAAAAGCAGATTGATCCACTCATAGCGGACTACGTAGATCAATCACGCTTTAGTCCCGGTCTAATATGTCACCACCAAGCAACATATCCATGTCTCTACTTGGGAGTCCAGCTCCAGACAGTCAAGACAGACCGTCCCCTCTAAGGCTTTAGACAACATAATAGTCTTAACATGAGTTAGATGCTCGGTCTAACCCCATAGACTACAGACCATAGTTTAGACTGCTAACTTTAGAACATTGTCTTCTCGCATACAAAAAGTCCATTGCATGCAACGTTCTAACAGTTTTAACACAAGCAGTCTGTGAGCCATATTTGCTTACATTTACTTTAACATGTAAATAAGACGAGGACAGATAGCAATGTAATGAATAACCTCTAAGTATAATTTTATTATCCAGTTCAAAATGAATACATCAAAATGTCTCTAATACTTAGGGCATTTCCTAACAGAAACAGGACCTTGTTGGATATGGTACGATCCATGATGAGTTATTCAACGCTGCCATTATCATTTTGGGGGTATGCTTTACAAACGGCGTGCTATATTCAGAACCAGGTTCCAAGCAAATCAAGTCCTAGAACTCCGTATGAATTGTGGCGTGGCAGGAAGCCCTCCCTTGGACATATGAGAATATGGGGCTGCCCGGCGCATGTACTAGATGGGGATGCGAAAAAGTTGGAACCAAGATCAGAATTGTGTATGTTTGTAGGGTATCCAAAAGGAACTAAAGGAGGTCTGTTCTATAACCCGAAGGAACAAAAAGTCATTGTTTCAACCTATGCGACATTCTTGGAGGAAAGTCACACGAATGACTTTAAGCCTCAAAGCAAAGTGGTGCTAGAAGAGTTATCAGGTGAAAGAACTGCTCCACAGATTTCGGTCTTGGATGCAAGTCTGAGTTCTGGTGAAAGTCCTGCAGACAATCAACAATTTAGAGTGCCTCGTCGTAGTGGGAGGGTTTTGAAGAAACCTAATTTCTTCATGTATGATGCTGAGGTATACCAGGCCGAGGCTCATGAGCATGAGGATGATCCGGTCACCTATGATAAAGCTATAAATGATGTTGATTTTAAATCTTGGAGACAGGCTATGAATAATGAGATGGATTCTATGAAATCCAACTCTGTTTGGGAACTTGTAGATTTGCCGGATGGGATAAAACCCATTGGATGCAAATGGGTCTACAAAATAAAGAAGAATGCGGAAGGGACAGTGGAAACTTTCAAAGCTAGACTGGTTGCAAAGGGGTACATGCAAAAGGCTGGAATCGATTATGATGAAACCTTTCCGCCTGTTGCTATGCTGAAGTCTATCCATATTCTTCTGTCCATTGCTGTGGCTCTCAATTACGAGATCTGGCAAATGGATGTCAAGACGACATTCTTGAACGGCCATCTTGAAGAGTGTATCTATATGATACAGCCCGAAGGGTTCATAGCGAAAGGCCAAGAAATGAAAGTCTGCAAGTTGCTTAGATCCATTTATGGATTAAAGCAAGCATCCCACTCATGAAACCAGAGGTTTGATCGAGCGATTAAGACATTTAGTTTTGAGCAGAACGTTGATGAACCCTGTGTTTATAAACGTACTAAGGATGGAAAAGTGGTCTTTCTGATACTCTATGTCGATGATATACTACTCAGTGGAAATGATGTAGGGAACTTATCATCGGTCAAGTTTTGGTTGCACCAACAGTTTGACATGAAGGACTTGGGAGAAGCTAATTATGTTCTAGGCATTCGTCTTTTCAGAGATCGAAAGAACAAAATGATAGCATTATCCCAAGCTTCATACATAGATAAAATAATTGACAAATATGCAATGCAAGAGGCAAAGAAAGGTTCACAACCTTCTATTGCCGGTCTAACTCTTTCATTGGATGACTGTCCCAAGACATCGGAAGAAAGAGAGCGTATGAGTAAGGTCCCTTATGCATCCGCTGTGGGTAGCCTTGTGTAGGCTATGCTTTGCACTCGCCTGAATATA
The DNA here is from genome assembly GCA_035233585.1 of Antiaris toxicaria. NCBI lineage: Eukaryota > Viridiplantae > Streptophyta > Magnoliopsida > Rosales > Moraceae > Antiaris > Antiaris toxicaria. The sequence continues at coordinate 53,267,168 of CP141153.1, forward strand.
TGTTTTGCAGTAGGTATGGTGAGTCGATATCAAGCAAATCCTGGAACCAAGCTCTAGCAAGCTGTAAAGCATATACTCAAGTATTTTAAGAGAATGAGGGATTATATGCTGGTGTATTCTGGAGGGGACCTAACACCCGTAGGATATACAGACTCAGACTTCCAGACTTGTAAGGATTCGAGGAAATCAACATCTGGATCAGTGTTTTTACTCGGAGGAGGCGCCATTGTGTGGAGGAGCGTGAAGCAGGACTACACAGCTGACTCTACTATGGAGGCTGAATATGTGGCTGCGGTTGAGGCATCTAAATAAGCGGTTTGGCTCTGTAAGTTCTTTAGAGACCTTGAGGTCATTCCGGGTGTTGACAAGCCTACCACACTTTACTGTGATAACACAGGGGCTATTGCCAACACAAGGGAATCTCGGCATCACAAGAGGACTAAGCACATAGATCGGAGATATCATATTATTAGAGAGCACGTGGAGACAGGGCAAGTGGATGTATGTAAGATCGCGTTCGAGGACAACATTGCCGATCCCTTTACTAAGACTTTGGTGGCTAGAAGTTTTGAGAGGCACATAGAGGCTATGGGGAAGCGTAACATGGCACATCTGCTAGGTTAGGGCAAGTGGGAGATTGTTAGGAAATGCCCTAAGCATTAGAGACATTTTGATGTATTTATTTTGAACTGGATAATAAAATTATATATAGAGGTTATTCATTACATTGCTATCTGTCCTCCTCTTATTTACATGTTAAAGTAAATGTAAGCAAATATGGCTCCTTGACTGCTTGTGTTAAACTGTTAGAACGTTGCATGCAATGGACTTTTGTATGCGAGAAGACAATGTTCTAAAGTTAGCGGCCTAAACTATGGTCTGTAGTCTATGGGGTTAGACCGAGCATCTAACTCATGTTAAGACTATTATGTTGTCTAAAGCCTTGGAGGGGATGGTTTGTCTTGACTGTCTGGAGTTGGACTACCAAGTAGAGACATAGATATGTTGCTTGGTGGTGACATATTAGACCGGGACTAAAGCGTGATTGATCTACGAAGTCCGCTTTGGGTGGATCGATCTGCTTTTGACGTTCATTGTGCAGTAACCTTAATCCTGAGTAAAAGGACAGCTTCATGTATATGACTTGTGTACTTTGATGTTCCAATGGCTAAAGCGTCTCAGAGGTAGTAAGCTTATAGACCGGTTCGTCGGGTGCATGACTTGTATACGATGAAGGGTTCGTTTACAGATATCAGAATCATAGCTCTAATGAGGAGTTAAGGGTATCCTCTTAATGGCATTATACTGAATGTGAAAATGGACAAGGTCTTGGGTCGTCTGCTGGGCGGATGACTTCTTATTCACATATGGTGAATAATCATTTTCTTTATTCGGTAGTATAATGGAACTTTAAGATAGCCTGATCAGTAGGATTAAACGGACTTTGGCCTAAGGCTGACCATGGATATCATATGAGGGTTCTGCATAAATGACAAGGTCATTGGATGATAGCTTGTCACAGGCTTACGTAATACGGTATATAATTGGGAGTTGAGTTTCAAGTTTATAGTGTTGTGACTCTGAAATTAGTGATCATATGATTGAGTTGTTCGGTAAAAGAACGATGATCATATGGATTTGCGGGAGCCCGATTATATATGTCCAATCAGTCCCTCTACAACCTCCACACAATTCTTTAACATTTGGCAAATTGATTTGCGTATGCTCTTGGCTGGTCTATTATGCATGGATGGTGATGATATAGGATTAGGATGGTAGACAAGATTCTCTCCGGTTAGATTCAGATTTTGTTTTGGATAATAGAGCACACAATTATTCGAACTCCAAATAAAGTTACCATGATTTTATTTGAGATTGGATTGGAGTTGTAGAAAATTATCCATGAAAACAAGAATTTGAAACACAACTGTTTTGTGGATTTTGAAATTTGAATTTTGAAATTTGAAATTTGAATATTAAAATTTGAAATTTGAATTTTAAATTTGAAATTTGAATTTGAAATTCGAATTTGAAATTTGAATTTGAAATTTAAATTTGAAATTTGAAATTTGAAATTTGAAATTTGAATTTGAAATTCGAATTTGAAATTTGAAATTCAAGTTTTGAATCACAATCCAAGTGGGATTCGAATTTGTTGTGGTAAATCCACAAGGTTTGAAATTCTGTCACGGCCCAAAAGTTAGACACGTGACACGGCAGCCAAATCATAATATCAACCCGAGATTTAAGGAAAAACATTTATTACGAAAAGCGGGTCAACATTATAATTTAGCTAAGCTTAATTAATTATAAAGTAGCATCATAACCACATAATAAAATAAAGTAGAAAATAAATACTTTTTAATGTGGAAATCAAACACAAAATCGGTTTTCAAAAGAAAAAAGTCAAAGGAAGATTAGCAAAAATTTCAAGAGGTTTCTAGGGCACTTAGGTGGTGGATTTTGGGGCTAAAATTAGAAAAAAAATCTGCCCAACTTTGATTAATTATAAAACAGTCCCTAAAGAGTGGAAAAATTACACAAAAAGCTTGCAAAAAGGTTCCTAAAAGTATTCCAACTTAGTCCCTCCTTTTTGGCTACTTATATACACGATTTTGGGCTTCTAAAAACCAAAATATATATATATAGTTTTCAGCCATTAAAGCAGCCGTGCACCTCCCCCATTGAAACCAGAAAATTTTCTTCAGGTTTGTTGTAAGAAAGTGTGAGAAATTCATCCCGAAGGTCAAGTAATCAAGCAGGCAAGGTAAACTCCTATTTTGACATGATTTCTTCTTGTCTTTCATGAAGAGAATCTGTGTGATATGGGCTGTTTTAATGTGAGAAAATTCAGTTTTGTTTCATGGATTTTTGAGTGAAAGTGTGTAAATGGTGTGAGATTAAGTTAAGCAAGGAATAAAGAAATGAAAAATCAAGTTGAGTATGTGTTTCTCTCCCTAAAAATGTGGGTTGATTAGGGCTTGGAATGGTGAAAATTTTGGTATTGTTTTGCATGATTTTTAGTGTTTAAAAAAATGTGGGGATGAAATGAAAGAAATGGATGAAATGAAATTGAAAAACACTAATTATTGGTGCTTGTTTTTCAATTGAAACTGTGGGTGACATTAGGGGGAAAATGAGATTTTGTGTTGATGAATGTGTATGGTAAATGTGATTTTGATTTTGTGTTGAAAACAAGAAAAAGAAATGGAAATGAAAACAAAATTTTGAGGTTGATTATCCAAGGAAAATCCATGGCTTTCTAAGGAGTTAATGCATGAAATTTTGATGAGTTATGCTAGGGTTTGATGATGTGATGTGAATGGGTTGATGTGAGAAAGTAAATAAGGAAAAATGAAACTATGAAACAAAAATTTTGTTTAAATGTTTTTAGAAAAGCCGTGTATAGGTTAAGTGAAAATGAGAAAGTTTTGATAGTGCTATGTGAATATGTAAATGGTGCATAAAATCGGGCTTAAAAATGAGAAAGAACGGATTAAAATCTCGTTATAAACGAGTAAGTTTTATTGTATAATTTTATGTAAAAAGTCTGTAACTTTTACGTAAAATTAGGTTTGTGGTATAGTACTTGCCATGGTAGAATTGGATAGATGGTTTCGAGGCGTTTGCCAAACGTCGGGAACCTAGAAATTCAGCAGAAATGCTGCCGAAATTTTCAAAACGCCCGAAGGGCAATTTGGTAAACGAGGGGTAAAAATAGGGTTGGGAACCGGAAACCCAAGCCCCCTCGGGAACCTAGGCTCGAGAAAAGGACAATGGACGATTTCATAACTAGTGAAATGTCTATTTGAGGTCCCGAAAGGTTAGAAAAACGAGAAACAACCCGGAGGGTCAGAATACTACCACCCGAGAGATGGGTAAATTGTAACCCGAGTATTTTGATGAGAAACGTTGTAAAATCTCACTAAGACCTAAGAAAGATTCTTTTATGTTTTTTGGGACTAGAAAATTCAGTTAAAAAGTTAAAACGGAAATTTCACGATCTAAGGTCCCGTCAGGGGTAAAATTGTCATTTTGACCAAAATTTTCCAAATTACTAGAAACGAGCCGTAAAAGCCTCAGAATGATTTTATTAAATTTCTAAAGGCTAAAATAGAGTCGTAAGACAGAGAAATGGGGGAAAATCCCAGCAGGGATGAAATGTTCATTTCATCAAAAGTTAGGGGTAAAATGGTCATTTTGTCAAAAAGTTCAGAAGAGTGATATTAATGTCATAATCGCAAAATTTTACTGTTCCTAGAATTTTAGTATAACCTGCGTACTCTATGATTTTCATGTGAAAAACTGCAAAATATATGTTTTGATATTATTTATAAGGCGCAAAAATGTTCAGATAGTGCAGACAAGAATATGCTCGGAAACGGAAAATTTTACCGAACCGAAATCGGACGAATTATGACTTTTTGGTTTAAAAAATTTTGATAATATACTGTAAACTACTAAAAGATGAAATACTTACGGTAATGACTTTCAGGCAAACCAGAGTGAAATAAGGAAAACCGATCACGCAGACAGCCTCAGGAACTTACCTACACGATTTCGGTGTAAAAATCTTCGATTTGACTTTTGGTCAAAAGTTTGACCACAAATATATATAAGAAGTCAAAGATTGGGTGTTTGCCTTTGAATGGATGTAAGACTACATTCCAATTCAAGGGCTAGGGTTTAAAGTCAAGAAAAATCAATGGTTAAGATGCAAAGTCAGCTAGAAAAAGTCAAAGGAAGCTTAGGCAAAATTCTTGAATCTTCTAGGGCTGAAATGTTGCGGATTTTGGGGCCAAAAACAGATAAAAATCTGGTCCTTTTTGGTTAATTGCAAAACAGCCCCTAAAGAGTAGAAAAATTGCACAAAAAGATTGCTAAAATACCCTTAAACTCTTTGCAATTTGATCCCTCCTTTTTGGCTGTTATTAAGCACAGTTTTCAGCCATTAGAAACCAAAAAAAAGACACTCTGGTTTTCAGCCACCATTGAAGCCGTGCATCACCCCTAGAGAAAGCTCAAAAATTTCTTTAAGATTTGTGCAAGAAAGAGTGGAAAATTCATTACAAGATTCAAGCTATTAAGTAAGCAAAGTAAACCTTCATTTTTAGCACCATTTCTTCTTGTTCTTCATGAAGAAAAATCGTCTGATATGGGCTGATTTGAAGTGAGAAAAATTAGTTTTTGTTTCATGCATTTTGGTTGAAAATGTGTGAATGATTTGTGGTTAAGTGAAACAACAAATAAGCACATGAAAAATCAAGTTATATGTGTGTTTTTCCTTCATCAAAAGCATGGGTTATTAGGGTTTGGAATGATGAAGTTTTCATGTTGTTTTGGTTGATTTTTGATGTTGAAAATCATGTGGAAATGTGAAGAAAGAAATAGATGAAATGTGATTAAAAAACTTTCAATGTTGGTGTTGTTTTTCAATCCAAAACCGAGGAGAATGATGAGGAAAAATGAGACTTTTTGTTGTTGATTTCATATGGTAAATGTGATGTTAATTTTGTGTAGAAAATAAGAAAGAAAAAAATGGAAATAAACCAAAATTTTGAGATTGATTTTCCAAGGAAAATCTATGGAGAATGCATGAAATTTGAAGAGTTATGTTAGGGTTTTGTGGAAAAAAAAATTGAATGTGTTAGTATGGAAAACAAATGAGAAGAAACTGAGTTAGAAAACAAAAATTTTTGTTTAAGGTTTTTAAAGAAAAACCGTGTATGAGTTAGTGGAAAATGAGAAAGTTTTGTTGAGTTATGTAATGTGTGATTTGAGTATAAAAACCGAGCTTAAAAGTGGTAAAGAACGGGTTGAAATTCCGTTAAAAAACGAGTCAGTTTTGTGATGAAATTTTACGTAAAAAGTTTGTAACTTTTGCATAAAATTAGGTCTGTGGTATAGTACTTGGCAAGGTAGAATAGGATAGATGGTTTGAGGAGTTTCTAAACGCCGGGAACCTAGAATTTCAGCGGAAATGCTGCCGAAATTTTCAGGATGCCTGAAGGGCAATTTGGTAAACGAGAGATAAAAAGTAGGGTTAGGAACCAAAAACCCCAGCCCCTTGGAACCCTGAGCTAGAGAAGAGAATAAGGGACGATAATATAACTTGTAAAACAGTCATTTGAGGTCCCGAAAGGTTAGAAAAACGAGAAACGACCACGAGGGTCGGAATAGTACTACCCAAGGGTCGGTGAATAGTAATCCAAGCGTTTTTGCAGAAAATGTCGTAAAAGCTTAGGAAAACCTAAGAAATGTTATTTTAGGATTTCTGGGGTTAGAAAATCCAGGTTAAACAACGAAACGAGGATTTCTTAGTCGATATTCCCATCAAGAGAAAAATGGTCATTTTGACTAAGATTTTCTAAATTGCTAGAAAAAGGTCGTAAAAACCTCAGAATAATTTTATAAAAATTCTAAAGGCTAAAATAGAGTGGTAAGTCCGAAAAATGAGGGGAAAACCCGTTAAGGACGAAATGGTCATTTTGTCAAAAGTTATGAGCGAAACGGTCATTTTATGCAGCATAAAGATTCCAGAATTTAAAATATCAACCCTAAAATGGATAATTAAGAATTTCAATCAGAAATTTTATATTTTCACTATATTTTAGATATAAAGTAAATAGTAAAAATAGCCGCAATTTATTTCGGTTATAAGAAAAGCAACCAAAAGGCGAATTAAGGAAGCCGGTTGACTCAGAAAAGGAATTGCTAGTAAAATATCGGTAAGTTCAGACATTTAACTGTCTGCAGCATGAATTTACTCAGTATGCTTTTAAGATATAGCAGATAGAAATTTAGCAGTTAGATGCTATATGCACACTAACATAAGATATAAAATCTTAAGAAAATTACAGAATAATTTACAGACAGTTCCAGACCCTAGAGGTAGCATAATTGCCACCGGTCAAGAACCCCCATAAATTTAGTAATTAAATCAGTATTGGTGTACCGGCCTCCCACACAGGTGGAGGTTCCTCAGATTTCAGTTACAGTTATAGTAGGACTCGAAACTGCAGGTGACGAGTCCCAGGTTTGGATGTTTAATATTTTCAGGCTGTAGAGGATTAGCCAGTAGGTCGTTCCCCAGAGTCCCTCTCAGTATAGCGCGCACTGCGGTATGACTAATTTAGGGGCCCAATAGCAGAATTCAGTAACAGATAAAGATTTAAGATTTCATAACGATCATAATTGAGAATAAAATGTACTAACAGATTTTGCAGTAGCTTAGATACTAGTTGACGTGAATAGTGTCGATCAAAGTCAACCTTACTATTCATGATCAAAAGTCAAAGTTACTATTCATGTGAATAGTCTTTTTCAGGATTTTGTGATTTATGTTCTTGTATGTATGTTCGAACTTACTGAGCCTGTCGCTCACCAGTTTATTCATGTTGCAGGTAACAAACCTGTACACCAGTATACAAAGGATGGACGAGGGGCGGGATTGCATCTGCCTTCAGGGCTGGGCAAGGGGAATGGTCCTACTATTGTTTTCGACTGAGCAGATTAAAAGTGTTGTTTTAAGAGTGGATTTTAAGTTGTATTTTGAAAATACATCATAATGTAAATTATGTACAACCAGTACACTAGTAGTATATCCTATGTTCTATATTGTTTATATTTTACAGTTTACAGTCACCATTTGTTTAAAAAAAAAAATCCCTTAGTTTTCAGATTAAAAATCATTTTTACCACAAATAGTAATTTAACAAGAACAAGTTACAAGTAAGATGCCGGTGACCCATTGAGGTAACGGTCTACCATAGTGGACTTTAGAGCTCTACTATGCTAGTACTGTAGCCTCAATCTAGGGCGGTGTGCCACAGCTAGTATCAGAGCAGTAGTCCATATTCCTCAAGGCCCGATATGCATCCCGTTCATCGATCCAAGTAAGTTAAATTTATTTTATGTTTAGTAGCACGTTTATTTATGTAGAATGCACTTTATGTAGGAGTGAGATGACAAGGCCATGTCACTACCGGCCATATCCATACAAAGGTAGGGGTCCTCCGAAGGTGTGGACCAGGCCTATTATTAGACCACCTCCACCCAGACAACCAATGGTACCAGCTAATCCATCTAGTTCCAGAGAGGCACAGGCCACTGTTAGGGCAGCAACCCATCCACCAGTACGTCATCCCCCACCAGCAGTGGTTGATATACTAGTAGTAGGTGGTCGAGACCATATTGGGTCTAGGGTATCGGCCAATGCTACACCGACATTTAGAGCCTGCTTGCCCCCTAGTTTTGATGGAGGACGCTGGTGTCCACCAGTACATGATTGGCTGCACACTGTGGAGCTGATTTGTCGATCGTGTGATATCGACAGAAATTACTGGGTCATTCTAGCCGTGAGTACTTTCTAGGGAGATGCCTGAGTTTATTGGGTGTACTGTGACCAGGAGGCATTATTGAGGTTAAATTGGGCTGATTTTTACCGAGTCATGAGACAGCAATTTCCTCGGAGGAGCCCAGAGCCGACCCTAATTCCTCCAGCCAGGTAGGAGAATGCACCACTGACATTACCTCGGATAACCGATGTTAAAGATTATTTACAAAGGATCGAGAGGTTTCAGATGGGACTAGGGGATACAGTGCTGACTTGTGCAGTACGATTCGAGGAAAATGTGGTTAAAAAGTGCCCGCTCCTGAACTTCTCTGATGAAGACTTTCGTGAGATGTTTTAGAAGGGACTCACTCCAGAGCTGAAGCGCAGAGTAAGTCTACTCCATTCCATCCCTCGACGTGATTTTGTTGCTAGCGCCATTGGGATTGAGAGAGCGCAAGCAAGAAAATGCTTGGAAAAGCACCAGTGGGAGCAGACTCATAAAGAAGGGATACTGACATGGTTATACGGACCATCCCCTATGGCCAACGATCACGAGGCTGGACCATCACGACAAGGAGGGAATAGAACCTGTAATCAGGGAACGACTACCGGTGATGACACAGAGGAAGAGGATGAAGACCCTGAAGAATTTCTGACAGGGTAAGATGAATAGGATAGTCAAACCCTAAGAAGAGTATAAATATACTCTATGTGTAATTGTATGTATATATGTATGTAAATATGGAAAAGTTAAGACAGATGTTGTGTATGCTATGTATGATGTAAGAAAGTGTTATGGAATGATATGAAATGTTTTGTGGTGTATGCTTTGTAGTAAATGACATGTTTAAAATTCCTACTTAAAATTCCAAAAATTTATTATAGGAAATCTAATGATTGGTTATTTTGCAAGATTAGAAGAAAGAAGATTAGAAGAAAGAAATTGAAATGAGTGCTAGAAAAGGTCGACGCCCTACATTAGCTAAGAGGTTGGAGGAAGTACAAGCTCTCCTCGACAACCAAATGAAAGAAAATGCTGAATTATGACATCGACTTTCCGCTATAGAACAACAAAGACAAGCCCAAGAAGAGGGCAATGCTTCCCAGGCGGCTGAAACAATACCAGTAGAACCGCCAGTTATCCCAGAGGTTTAGCAGCCTCAACCGAGGGTGAATCAGGAACCCTTATATGAACAATTTTGTCAGATGAAGCCGCCAGAGTTTGAGGGTTCGATTGACCCACTCAAGGCTGAGGAGTGGCTTTCTTCACTGCAGCAGATCCTTGATTTCATGAATTTAAATGATCAAGAGAAGATTTTGTGTGCGTCCTTCGTGCTGAAAAAGGATGCTCATTTTTGGTGGGATACTGTTCGCATGAGGAGAGATGTTACCAATATGACTTGGGAAGAATTTCTGGAAGAGCTTAACCAGAAAGAATTTGCTGAATTAAAGTAGGGAAACCAGTCAGTGTGTGAAGTATGCAAGAGATTTGATTAATTATCCAGATTATGCCCATATGTAGTGCCAACAGAAAGAGAGAAGATTCAGAAAATGATTGGCATGTTCAGACCAGAGATAACAGTAGTGGTTGATAATGGGCCAGTACCACCTACTTCAGTGGAAGACTGTGTCAGCAGAGTCCGCAGGGCTGAATATCACTTGCTCAGGTAGAAAGAGGAAAGAGAGAAAGTATGGGAAGCTAAAAAGAAAGAGAAGATCCTTGCTAAATCAGCACAGGCAGGGATGCAGACAGGATAGGGTAGTAAATCTAGCCAAAACAGATGAAACCAGTCTAACCCTCAAGGCTCCCAATCACAGTAGTGTAAAAGAAAGGGAAATTTCTCAGGAAACAGGAGTCAAGACACCCGTAACCAATAACGGAAGACCAGTCAGGGCTCAGGGCGGAGTTTTCTCACATGTGCTACGAGTGGAAGGAGGCATCCAGGCCAACGCAAAATTGGCATTACAGCGTGCTATCAGTGCGGAAGAAAAGGGCATTTTGCAAAGAATTTTCCAATGAACCGCCAGAATATTCCAGGGCCAATGCAGCAGCACCTATAATATCCTCCACGTCAGCAACCGCCTCAAGCTCATGCCTTACAGGGAAGGATAGAAGGACCTTTAGGAGTGCCACCAATATGGTCTGAGCGCCCAGAACTAAATACATGACTAGATGCTCGTGTCACTATTTTTACCAAGGAAGATGCTGAAGCAGGAACATCCAATGTGGTTACAGGTCAAATTTCTATATTTAACCACGTAACATATGTCCTTTTTGATTCAGGAGCCACACACTCTTTTGTATCCCATAAATTTGCTAACAAGCTAGGGTATGCTAAAGACCCTATAGGAATGACTTTTAGGACAGCTCTACCTTCAGGAGAAGTGATGCTGCCAAATTACTGGATACATCATGTGCCAGTAATTGTGGCAAATAGGGAGCTATATATCGATTTGATCATAGTAAAGATCATCGACTATGATGTGATCCTAGGAATGGATTTCTCGAGAAAGTACCAAGCCACCATCGACTGTCGGATGTGAAAATAGTCTTTCGACCAGACAACATGGAAAGTTTCAAATATGTCGATACATCTTGTCAATCAAAGAAGATAATGATCAGTGCAATGAGAGCTAAGAAGCTAATGGCTAGTGCCTGTGTTGGATACTTGGCATATGTCACTGATGTGACTGAAGAAAAGGGATTACAACCAGAAGAGGTTCTAGTTGTCAACGAATTTCTCGATGTGTTTCCAGAGGAGTTGCCAGGGTTACCTCCAGAAAGAGAGATTTCATTTGAAATTGAGATACTGCCAGAGACTGCCCCAATTTCCAAGGCTCCATAACATATGGCCCTAGTCGAATTAAAAGAGCTATAAATACAGTTGAAAGAATTGTTAGATAAGGGGTTTATCCGACCAAGTTATTCCCCTTGGGGTGCTCTAGTGTTATTCGTCAAAAAGAAGGACGGAACTCTCCAAATGTGTATTGATTATAGAGAGTTGAATAACGTTACCATTAAGTATAGGTATCCATTACCTAGGATTGATGACCTATTCGACCAGCTAAAGGGAGCAGCAGTATTTTCAAAGATTGATTTACGTTCAAGCTATTATCAGTTAAGGATCCGAGAGAGCGATATTCCTAAGACAGCGTTCAGGACTCGATACGGTCACTATGAATTTTTTGTGATGCCGTTCGGATTAACCAATGCCTCAGCAGCATTCATGGATTTGATAAATAGAGTCTTCAAGGAGTTTCTTGATAAGTTTGTTATCGTGTTTATCGATGACATACTTATATATTCGAAGACTCACAAAGAGCATGAGGAGCATCTAAGAATTGTTCTTCACATGGTGAGAAGCCATCAGCTGTATGCAAAGTTCTCTAAATGTGAGTTTTGGTTGAATAAAGTGTATTTCCTTGGACATGTGGTGACGAGGAAAGGCCTAGTAGTAGATCCAGTCAAAGTAGAGGTAATTAATGAGTGGCCTACTTCTAAGACCGTAACTGAGATACGGAGTTTCTTAGGACTAGCTGGTTATTACATGAGATTCGTAGAGGGATTTGCAAGATTAGCTGCACCTCTCACTGCTCTCACTTGTAAAGAAAAGAAACACGAGTGGACACTAGAGTGTGAAAGAAGCTTTCAAGAGTTGAAGAAGCGACTGATGAGTGTTCCTATCATTATTTTACCTACAGAGGGTGAAAATTTCACGATTTACAGTGATGCTTCAAAGATAGGCCTAGGAGCTATACTCATGCAGAACAATAAGGTGATAGCTTATGCATCACGCCAATTAAAGAACCATGAGAGGAATTATCCTACGCACGACCTAGAACTTGCTGTTGTAGTGTTCGCACTCAAAATCTGACGACACTATTTATATGGAGCTCAGTGTCAAATCTTCACTGATCATAAGAGTTTGAAATACTTCTTCACACAGAAAGAGTTAAACATGCGTCAGAGAAGATGGTTAGAGTTAGTGAAAGACTATGACTACGAAATTCTCTACCATCCAAGAAAGGCTAACCGAGTAGCAGATGCACTGAGTAGAAAATCAACCACGCTACATAAACTATCCATAGAAGACCCAGAGCCTTACAGCAAGAAATTAACTCCCTTCAATTAGAGTTAATAATCGGAAGCTTGACAGCCTTAAGGTTAGAATTGTCTCTGTATGAAGATATTAAAGAAGCCCAAAAGCAGGATCCAGCAGTGATAAAACTCTGGGAAGAAGCCTCAGCAAATAAAGAATCAGATATAAGCATGTCAACTGACGAAATGCTTCTGCATCGAAGAAGAATCTATATCCTAGCTACTGAAGGGCTGAGAAGGCAAATCATGACAGAAGCTTATGAAACCCCATATTCTATTCATCCTGGAGCCAGCAAAATGTATCAAGACCTTAAGATACAGTTTTGGTGGAAAGGGATGAAGAAAGATATTGCAGAGTTTGTGAGTCGATGTCTGACTTGTTAAAGGGTAAAGGCCGAACATAGACATCCAGGAGGAAAACTAGAACCCTTAGAAATTCCAGAATGGAAATGGGAACATATTACCATGGACTTCGTGGTAGGACTTCCCAAGATCAGAGAAGCGTATGATGCTATTTGGGTAATTATTGACAGATTAACCAAGACGGCACGATTCATAGCCATGAGGACAACTTTCACGTTAGAGAAATTAGCGTAGTTGTAAGTGACTCATATTATTAGGCTACATGGAGTGCCAAAGTCTATAGTTTCAGATAGAGATGCCAGATTTACTTCCGCGTTCTGGGAGTGTGTACAAAAAGCTATGGGGACCGAGTTACATTTTAGTACAGCTTTTCATCCCCAAAAAGATGGACAGTCAAAGCGAACTATCCAGACACTGGAAGATATGCTTAGAGCCTATGTTATAGATTTTCTTGGAAGTTGGAATGAGAAACTGTCGTTGATAGAGTTTTCTTATAACAACAGTTACCAAACTTCTATAGGAATGGCACCTTATGAGGTTCTATATGGAAGCAAGTGTAGGTCTTCTATTCATTGGTATGATCTACAAGAAAAGCAGTTGCATAAGACTGATTTCATTAGGGAAACTACCGAAGTAGTAGCCAAGATCCAGATAAGAATGCAGATTGCTCAAAGCCAACAGAAAAGTTATGCAGACAAATTACGAAGATTCTTAGAGTTTGAAAAGGGGGATCATGTATTCCTCAAGGTATCGCCAATGAAAGGTGTAATGCGATTCGGTAAAAAGGGAAAATTGAGTCTAAGGTATATTGGGCCATTTGAAATAATTGAATGCATTGGGAAAGTAACATACAAGCTAGCATCACCCCCAGACCTGTCGGTAATACACAATGTTTTCCATGTGTCAATGTTAAGGAAATATATACCTGATCCTTCACATGTGCTAGAGTACGAGCTAATACAAGTTCAAGAAGATTTGACATATCCAGAACAACTAGTGCAGATTTTAGCACGAGAAGAGAAGGTATTGAGAAATAAGACAATCCCACTAGTCAAGGTCTTATGGAGAAATCACAATGTAGAAGAGGCTACGTGGGAACGTGAAGATGAGATGAAAGCCTTACACCCTCACTTATTCTAATTTTCGAGGACGAAAATTTTATAAGGAGGAGAGAATGTCATAATCATAAAATTTTACTGCTCCTAGAATTTTAGTATAACCTGTGTACTCTATGATTTTAATGTGAAAAACTGTAAAATATATGTTTTAATATTATTTAGAAGCCACAGAAATGTTCAGACAGTGCAGAGAAGAGTGTGCTTAGAAACGGGATATTTTACTGAACCGAAATCGGACAAATTATGCCTTTTCGGTTTCGAAAATTTTGATAATATACGGTAAACCACTAAAAGACGAAATACTTGCGGTAATGATTTTCAGGCAAACCAGAGTGAAATAAGCAAAACTGATCACGCAGACAGCCTTAGGAACTCACCTACGTGATTTCGGTGCAAAAATCTTCGGTTTGACTTTTGGTCAAAAGTTTGACCCCAAATATATATAAGAAGTCAAAGGTTGGGTGTTTGCCTTTGAATGGATGTAAGAATACATTCTAATCCAAGGGCTAGGGTTTAAAGTCAAGAAAAATCAATGGTTAAGATGCAAAGTTAACTAGGAAAAGTCAAAGGAAGCTTAGGCAAAATTCTTGAATCTTCTAGGGCTGAAATGTGGCGGATTTTGGGGCCAAAAACAGATAAAAATCTGGTCCTTTTTGGTTAATTGCAAAACACCCCCTAAAGAGTAGAAAAATTACACAAAAAGTTTGCTAAAATACCCTTAAATTCTTTGTAATTTGGTCCCTCCTTTTTGGCTGTTATTAAGCACGATTTTCAGCCATTAGAAACCAAAAAAAAAAAACTCTAGTTTTTAGCCACCATTGAAGCCATGCATCACCCCTAGAGAAAGCTCAAAAATTTCTTCAAGATTTGTGCAAGAAAGCGTGGAAAATTTATTATAAGATTCAAGCTATTAAGTAAGCAAGGTAAACCTTCATTTTTTGCACCATTTCTTCTTGTTTTTGATGAAGAAAAACCGTTTGATACGGGCTGATTTGAAGTGAGAAAAATCAGTTTTTGTTTCATGCATTTTGGTTGAAAATGTGTGAATGATTTTTGTTTCAGCGGAAATGCTACCGAAATTTTTAGGACGCCTGAAGGACAATTTGGTAAACGAGAGGTAAAAAGTAGGGTCGAGAATCAAAAACCCAAGCCCCTCGGAACCCTAAGCTAGAGAAGAGAATAAGGGATGATAATATATCTTGTAAAACAGTAATTTGAGGTCCCGAAAGGTTAGAAAAACGAGAAACGACCACGAGGGTCGGAATAGTACCACCCGAGGGTCGGGTGAATAGTTACCCGAGCGTTTTTGCAGAAAATGTTGTAAAAGCTTGGGAAAACCTAAGAAATGTTATTTTCGGATTTTTGGGATTAGAAAATCCAAGTAAAACAACGAAACGAGGATTTCTTAGTCGATAGTCCCGTCAAGGGCAAAATGGTCATTTTGACCAAGATTTACTAAGTTGCAAGAAAAAGGTCGTAAAAACCTCAGAATAATTTTATAAAAGTTTTAAAGGCTAAAATAAAGTGGTAAGTTAGAAAAATGAGGGAAAATCTCGTTAAGGACGAAATGGTCATTTTGCCAAAAGTTAGGGGCAAAACGTCCATTTTGTCAAAAAGTTTAGAAAAGAGATATCAAAGCCCGGAATAGTAGTTTATGCAGCATAAAGATTCCAAAATTTAAACTATCAACCCTAAAATGGATAATTAAGAATTTCAATCAGAAATTTTATATTTTCACTATATTTTAGATATAAAGTGAATAGTAAAAATAACCGCAATTTATTTCAATTATAGGAAAAGCAACCAAAAGGTGAATTAAGCAAGCCAGTCGACTCAGGAAAGGAATTGCTAGTAAAATATCGATAAGTTCAGATATTTATTTGTCTGCAGCATGAATTTACTCGGTATGCTTTAAAGATATAGCAGATAGAAATTTAGTAGTTAGATACTAAATGCACACTAACATAAGATATAAAATCGTAAGAAAATTACAGAATAATTTACAGAGAGTTCCAGACCCCAGAGGTAGCATAATTGCCACCGGTCAGGAATCACCAGAAATTTAGTAATTAAATCAGTATTGGCGTACCAGCCTCTCACACAGGTGGAGGTTCCTCAGATTTCAGTTACAGTTACAGTAGGACTCCAAACTACAAGTGAGGAGTCTCGGGTTTGGATGTCTAATATTTTCAGGCTGTAAAGGATTGGCCTGTGGGTCGCTCCCTAGAGTCCTTCTCAGTATAGCGCACACTGCGGCACGACCAATTCAGGGGCCCAATAGCAGAATTCAGTAACAGATAAAGATTTAAGATTTCAGAGCAGTCATAATTAAGCATAAAACATAATAACCGATTTTGCAGTAGCTTAGATGCCAGTTGACGTGAATAGTACTGGTCAAAGTCAATGTTACTATTTATGATCAAAAGTTAAAGTTACTATTTATATAAATAGTGCTTTTTCAGGATTTTATGATTTCTGTTCTTGCATGTATGTTTGAACTTACTGAGCCTGTCGCTCACCAGTTTATTCATGTTGCAGGTAAGAAACCTGTACACCAGTAGACAGAGGATGGACGAGGGGCAGGATTGCTTCTGCCTTTAGGGCCGGGCAAGGGGAATGGTCCTGCTCCTGTTTTCTGCTGGGCAGATTAAAAGTGTTGTTTTGAGAGTGGATTTTAAGTTGTATTTTGAAAATACATCATGATGTAAATTATGTACAACCAATACCCTAGTAGTATATCCTATGTTATATGTTGTTTATATTTTACAGTTTACAGTCACCATTAGTTTAAAAAAAAATCCCTTAGTTTTCAGATTAAAAAAAATTTTTACCATAAATAGTAATTTAACAAGAACAAGTGACAAGTAAGATGCCGGTGACCCATTGAGGTAACGGTCTACCATAGTGGACTTTAGAGCTCTACTATGCTAGTACTGTAGCCTCAATCCAGGGCGGGGTGCCATAATTAAGGCCCGGAATAGTATTCTAAGTTGTATAATAATTGCAGAATTGAAAATATGAATCCCAAAATGAATAATTAGGGGATCCATATCAGAAATTTTATATTTTTATAATATTTTAAATATGAATTGAGTAGTAAAATAGCCGTGAATTGTTTCGGTTATAGGGAACTAACGAAAAAGTGGTATAAGGAAATTAGATACCAAATTCCTAAAGTAGAGCAGTAAGATACCAATGAGCCTTGGTACCATACAACAATACAAGTTATAGTCACTAACGGTAGTAGTGACCTAAGAATGACGTTAATTAATTTATTGGGTAATATATTAATTAACCACAAATAGAGGATTAAAACTCTCCAAAAAGAGAACAAGTTAGTACAGATGGCAATCGGTAACGTACATAAATAGCTACTTTAGTCACTAACGGTATTAGTGACTCAGTGATAAGTATTGATGGAATACGTTATGATGATAGGTAGTTACCTATAACTTGACAAGGGTGAAAGCACAAGTTTTGCTTACTAATTAAGTAAGTACAGCTCCGCCTACCGCATAAGAAAAAATGATTTTAAAGTGTTATTTTACTCTATATTAAGTATACAAATCATGTATGGTTGTTACATAGCATAATAGAAGAGTTTATATGTTCACAATTGCATAGATTGATGACTAGTATAAGTTAGATGCCATTAGATCCCTATCACGTAAGATTAGGGGACAACCTAGTAGAGCTTATGGCATGAGGATATCAGATAATGAATAATGAGCCCTCAGCAAAGTGACCTCAGTAAATTAAAGAAAAGATAATGAATAATGAGCCCTCAGCAAAGTGACCTCAGCAAATTAAAGAAAAGATAATGACTAATGGGCCCTTAGCAAAGTAAAGAAAAGATAAGAATAATGAAGTATAACATGAGCATAATCAGCTAGTGCATTATTCACGATATGCCTTAGTTATAGTTACAGCATGCTTCCAGCTATAGTAGATATGCATTCAGTTACGTGATATTTTCTGTTATGCATTTAGTTATCTCATGTTTCAGTTATGCTTTCAGTTTTGTATGATGCTTTGGTTTTGCATCTAGTCTGTGGAATGATTCAGTGCGTGGTACATATTGTGTGTACATGACATGCTTATATGTTTTAAGTATATATTATGGTTTAACATGTTTTACGGACAACATGTTATACTTACTGGGCGTAAAGCTCACAGTATGTGTTCATACTATAGGTAAGCGACCTATGGCTTAGACCTCAATGGGCGGTGACAGTGGCAGAGGCGAATGTGAGGGTGAGGTTGTGGATACCACTACAAGTTTTTACTTTTCATAAGTATGTATGTAAGATTAACTTCAGTTATTTTTGAACCTTTGTATTTGTAAAGTATATGTACGTGAGTAGTATAAATGTACGCATTCAAAAAAAAATCCCTAAAATTATAGTATTAAGTAAGTAAGTTTAAGTATCAGTAGTAAGTGACGGTCTGGGCCACTCAGGGCACAGGTTGTCACAAACAGTTCACCTACAAGGGTTTGTTGCTGAAGCAACCAAAGATGATGATCTTAACAATGAAGGCTTGCAAGATGCTATTTAGTGGATGCACGGAAATTCTAGCACATGTAGTAGATAAGACTCGAGAAATAGAGATAGGACCTGAAAACGTGCTGACAGTCAGGGAATTCATGGAGGTATTTCTAGAAGATCTTCCAGGACTTTTGTTGGAGCATGAAATCTCATTTGAGATTGAACTACTACCAGGATCAGCTCCTATCTCTAAGGCCCTATACAGAATGGGCCCTGCAGAGCTAAAGGAGCTCCAAGCCTAGCTAAAGGACTTAATAGATAAGGGATTCATTTGACAGAGCTGTTCACCCTAGGGAGCACACGTACTATTCATGAAAAAGAAAGACGGGACACTGAGGATGTGCATAAACTACAGAGAGCTGAACAAAATCACGATCAAGAACAAGTGTCCATTGCCATGGATTAACGATCCATTTGATCAGCTCTGAGATGCTGTAGTGTTCTCGAAGATCGACCTACATTTAGGGTACCATCAGCTGTGAATCAGGGATGTGGATGTGCATAAAACTGCCTTCCGAACATGATATGGCCACTACAAGTTCCTTGTTATGTCGTTTGGATTAACAAATGCTCCAGCAGCTTTCATGGATTTGATAAATTGTGTATTCAAGGACTTTTTGGATAAGTTTGTCATTGTGTTCATCGATGACATACTTATATACTCTGAGACGAAGGAGGAGCACGAGGAATACTTGAGAATGGTACCGCGTGTATCAAGGGACCATCAACTGCATGCCAAGTTATCCAAGTGTAAGTTTTGGATAGAGAAGGTTCACTTTCTAGGTCAGGTAGTCTCCAAGGAGGGAGTATTTGTCAACCTAGTAGAGGTCGAGGCTGTTAGTGCGTGGCCAGCTCTAAGGAATGTGACAGAGATCCGTAGCTTCCTAGGCCAAGCAGGATATTACTGGTGCTTAGTCGAAGGCTTTCTGAAGCTAGCTGCTCCACTTATAGCACTAACCAAAAAAGGAAAGAGGTATGAGTGGGCCGATAAGTGTGAGGAGAGCTTCCAGGAACTAAAATAAAGACTCACAAGTGCTCCAATATCGACCATTCTAGATGCTAGTTAGGGAAACTTTGTGATTTTTATAGCGACGCATCCAAGATCGGATTAGGAGCCCTGTTAATGCAGAAAGTTAGAGTGGTCACATACGCTTCATGGCAACTCAAGGACCACGAGAAGAACTACCTTACACATGATCTGGAGTTAGCAGCGATAGTTTTTACGCTGAAAATATGGAGGCACTACCTCTACAGAGTCAAGTGCGAAATTTACACTGATTACCAGAGCCTCAAGTATATCTTCACGCAGAAAGAGCTCAACATGAGGCAGCGAAGATAGCTAGAGTTGGTAAAGGATTACGATTGCGAGATCCTATACCATCCAGGTAAAGCCAATAAAGTGGTCGACGCGTTAAGTCGAAAGCATTCTACTTTGCTCATGGCTATTAGTGCCTTGCCAAAAGCTCTGTAGATGGATCTGTGCAGCAGCGAGATCAAGATCTTGATAAGGAGATTGTCTGACATGACCCTCTAGTCGACACTCCTAGATGAGATCAAAGCTGGCCAAGAACTCGATTCGTTCCTAGTCAAGTCCAGAAAGGAAGCTATAGAGGACAAAGTTTCAGAGTTTAGAGTCTTTAGGGATGGCATACTCTACTATAAGGATAGAGTGTGTATCCTGAAAGATGAAGAGCTCAGGAAGTGAATCCTTTTAGAAGCTCATGAGACACCATATTCTGTACATCCAGGAGCGAATAAGATGTATAAGGACTTGAAAGGAAGCTTCTGGTGGCCTGGAATGAAGAATGACATCACCGAGTTTGTCGCTAGATGTCTTACGTGTCAGAGAGTTAAGGCAAAACATCAGCGTCCGACAGTAGAATTACAGAAAATTGAGCTACCCGAGTGGAAATAGGACCAGATCACGATGCATTTTATGGTCAGATTACGAAGGACATTTAACGACAATGATGTAATCTGAGTGATCGTAGATAGATTGATGAAATCAGCAAGATTTCTAGCAATAAAAGTTAGCTACTCGGTGGAATGACTAGCCGAAATCTATGCAGCTCAAATCGTAAGACTGCACGTAGTGCCAAAGTGGATCATCTCAGATCATGATGGACGCTTCACCTCCAGGTTCTGGTAAAGCATTCAAGCCGCATTAGGGTCTAAGTAAAGTTCAGCACAACATTCCACCCTCAGACCGATGGATAGTCTAAAAGGACTACACAAATGTTGGAGGACATGTTGAGAGTTTGCATCCTTGGCCTACAGGGAAACGGGGATCAGGAGCTACCCCTGATCGAGTTCTCATACAATAACAGCTACCATTCCTCTATCGGGATGGCACCATATGAGGTGCTTTATGGAAGAAAATGTAGATCTCTAGCTCATTGGTACAAGACTAGAGAAAAATAACTAGTTAGCACGGACATCATTAAGAATACTACGGTCGATGTGAAGTTGATACGAGAAAATTAGATACAGCGCATAGTCGACAAAAGAGTTTTGATGATAAGCACCATAGACCCCTCGAGTTTCAAGTAGGAGACTCAGTCTTTCTCAATGTAGCACCCATAAAAGGGGTGATGTGCTTTGAAAAGAAGGGAAGCTCAGTCCTAGGTATGTAGGACCCTTCGAGACAATCGAGAGAGTCAGGAAGGTGGCTTATCGACTAGCGCTTCCTCTCGAGTTAGCTTCAATGCACAACGTCTTTCACGTCTCGATGATGAAGAAGTACGTGCCAGACAGCTCCCATGTTCAGAGTCAAGAACCAGTCGAAGTGCATGCCGATTTGACGTACAAGGATAAACTCATGTGGATCCTAGCCAGAGAAGAGAAAGTACTTAGGAATAAAGTAATACCACCAGTAAAAGTGTTGTGGTGGAATCAAAATGTTAAGGAAGCCACATGGGAATGGGAAGAAGACATGAAAAGAGACTTACTGAAATTGTTCTAATTTTTGAGGACGAAAATTTTGTAAGAGGGGTAGGTTGTAATGACCCCCATCTTCCTGGAACCTAATTACTATGTAATAATAATTAAGTTAATGAATATAGTGTAATTTTCCAATTTGAATAAATTAAACGGGTGCAAAAATGTTTAATTACTATTAATGAAGTGAAAGGGGCAACCGAGAATGAGATCGGCTCACCTTAATATATGTGAGTGTGCGTATGAGACATGCAGTATCAAGAAAACGGTCCAGATGACCATTTCTTGATACAGAACTAATGAGCTAGTCATCTTATGCTCAAACTGGTTATCTGAGCACAACAGTGAAATTTGGCCTGATAAGTATACAGAATCATGAAAAGTGGTGAAGATGGCCTCTTCTCACCAAGAAACTGACAAAATCGAAGTCAGAACGCTCAGACTAGTCAATTAAGCATAGAACAGTGAATTGTGAATAGTAGATACGCAGTGTTAAGTTAATGGCAAAGACGGCCTTAATTTGACATAAAACTGATATATTTATAGTCAGCAGGCTCAATTTAGTCAATTGAGCACAAAATGTGAAATTTTGTTTGAGAGATACGTAGTATCAGGAAGGGGGTCAAGATGACCTTTTCTCAGACCGAAATTGATATATTTAGACTTAGTACGCTCAAATTAGTCAATTGAGCGCAAAACACATTTTTTAAGGCGAGAACATATAGTACCGAAAAACTGGTCCAGATGATCTCATATAGACGTAAAACTGATAAATTTGAAATCAGCATGTCCAAATTAGTTTGGAGAGACTATGTTTGAAATTTCGCACAAAAAAGTCTCGTTATGTGTATACAGTGTCAGCACAGTGTATACACAACCACAATACCATAAATGAACACTAAATAGACATAGAATGGGTTTATAGGTATTACAACCCAACCCAGAATAATCAGTATAAGAATCGGATCAAGAAAATCCAATTTTCGATCAAAATCTAGAACATCGTCAAAAAAGGGTCGAACACCATTGGAGGAAATTAGACTATGAAGAGAAGACAACACAGATGAATTTTTCACCTTAAAACTGTGTGCGCAACAGCTAGAAATTCAGAAAAACAGCTGAAAAAGTTCCCTTAAAACAAGGAATAGGCTTATAAGCTTTTAGATTAAAAAATGTAAAAGTATGGGACAAACACATGCAACTTTTAGCTAGCATTTAATGCAAAATTTTGGCCTCAAAATTCAGCTTGCCCCATCAGTTTTGGAAAGCAGCCAATAGTAAGAATTTGTCCCTTAGATTAGCAAAAATTTGGCTTAATTAAATGGGCTTAGGATTGATTAATTTTGCTTAGCTTTTGCCTATAAAAAGGTGTGTATGGCCTTAGGTCTTGTTTCTTCTTTTGCATACTCAAAAGCCACCCAAAAACATAAACCTTTCTCTCCCTTTTTCTCTACAAACCAATGCCCCTTGCAGCCCCAAACTCAGCCAAATTTACCAAAATCCCTACCAAGAAAATCAGCCATACTTAAGCTTATAATGGGATCTTTCTCTCAAGCCATTTCAAGACCTTTTCAAGGCAAGTTGCTAGGACACTCTTTGTGGTTTTAGTTGGTTTTTTTTTAGCTTGATAATAAGAGGAGATTTTTATGTTTTCTTTCAAGCCCAAAGCTGACCCCTCTCACCTTGTGCTACCCAGATTTTTGGTCATCCTGTGATGATCAGGAAATATGCAGTATCAAGAAATTGGTTAAAATGACATTTTCTTGATATGAAACTGATATATTTAGACTCAGGATGCCCAAATTAGTCAATCAGGCACCTGACACGTTTTTCGAGATGGGGTCACACAGATCCCGAAAACTGATCGAGATGACCTCGAATGAAGTTGAAATTGATAAATTTGGATTCAGCACGTCCAAATTAGTCAGTATAGCCTATTTGTATGCTCAAATTAGCTAATTGAGTATAAAGGTAATTTTTAACCGAGAAATTCACAGTACCGGAAACTGGTCAAGATGACCTCAGATGAAAATAAAACTGATATATTTGGATTCAGGACGTCCAAATTAGTCAGGATAGCCCATGTTGAAATTTTGGGCAAAGAAGTATATAAAGGGCAAAAAATCAGAAATTTAAGAAATAAGCCCATAACTTTCTCTTATTTTCTCTTTCCTCCCCCTACCCGAAAATGAACAGTAACCGACCATCGGAAACGGTGTCCGTTTTCGACACCGCCGGTGTCATCGGAAAGCTCTCACCGAGCTGAGTCCAACGGTGGGTCAAATCGACGGAACGGCCGCCGCACGCCGCCGCACGCGCCGCTCGAATGCCGCCGGAGCCGAGAAATTCGACCGGTGATATCTCCGCCGTCCGGCCACCGTTTGCCACGAAACCGGTCCCAAAAGTTTCGTGGTGAAGAGAGGAGCAAAACCCATGCCGCCGATCGTCTCAACACCGGCGGAATCGCGCCGGCCAAGCTTCGAAAAAGTCGGTGAAACGCCGCCGTGGAGCCGCCGTCGAAACGCCCGATTCCGGCCAAGTTGAAGTGCGCCGTTGGTGCAGAAATGACCGCAGGACTGAGGGGAGCAAAAGCCCTCAACCAATTTTGGGAAAAAGGTCCGGCACGGCGGAGTTCCACCGTCGCCGCCGTGACCGTGGTTTTCGAGGGAATTTTCCGGCGATAGGGGTCTCCAAACATGAAATTGAGGCCACCAATGGATTCCTCTCGTCGAGTTCTTCAAGATGGGCTACTCATTTGCCACCGTCGCCGCCGTCAACCGCCGGTCAACGGCGGTCAACGCCGGTCAACGGCGACCGGAGACCAAAAATTTAAGAATGGCCCGTTGGCCTATTTTCGACGTTCCGGACACATCCGCGACGTCAGAATTGCAAGACGGAGTCTCAAAGGCAAAGAACGAAGAATTAAAGTTTATCCGTGCGAAACCGAACAGTTCGTTCGATAGCCAGTGGAACGATTCCGGTAGTGACTTCGGTCCCTCCATTCCTGAAATTAATGTTTTTGGAATGAGTATATATGAATTATGTATTTTGGAATGTGAAATTGTAAGAAAATTGGACTATGTGTATGAAAAATAGTCAAATGAGAAAAGTGAAAAATGTAAAGATTTTTACGTAAAAAGTTGAGTTTTTACGTAAAAATATAAACTCTGGTATAGTACGTGGTAGAATAGAACGAGGTTAGATGGTTTCGAGGCGTTTCCTAAACGCCGGGAATCCAAAAATTAAGCGGAAATACTGTCGAAATTTTGAAAACGGCACAGAAGAGTATTTTAAGAACCGAAGGGTAAAAACGTGGTCAGGATGGAAACCCGAGCCCTTTCGGTAACCTAGACCTGAGAAAGAGCATTAACGCTAGAGAGTCAAAATAGTACCACCCGAGGGTCGGTAAATAGTAAACCAAGAAATTATGGTAAATAAGGGCCAAAGCTAAGTTGCGAATCAAAAAAAAGTAAGGTTATTTTGCGAATCAAAATGGTAATTTTGTCAAAAGTTCAGGGTAAAATAGTAATTTTACTAAAAGTTAGTAGAAAAGTTATAAATGGGATATTAGATCCTTAAATTTATGATCGAGAAATGAAACGTAGAATTTTTACGTTTTATTAAGTTTTATACATGAAAGAAGCATAGAAAATAACCGTTATTATTTCGGTTATAGGGATCCGCGCCAGACAATATGAAGAGACGTCTGCGGACCAAGGAAGCGAGAAAAGAGATGCTAGCAAGTATTTGTAAGTTCAAGCATTTAATTGACTGCAACATAAATGAACTGGTCATGTTATGTGTTATGTGTTCTATGTAGTAAGTTCAAACATTTAATTGACTGCAACATAAATGAACTGGTCATGTTATGTGCTATGTGTTCTATGTAGTAAGTTCGAATACTTAATTGACTGCGATATGAATAGACTATTATGTCTAAGTATGATTATGTGGTAAGTACAGACATTTAATTGTCTACTCACGAATGGACTTACCATAGAGTTGTGTTATATATATATATACATTTAAGCTATTCAGTTTGTGACATGATACTAACATGTTCACGAGAATAGTAAGCAAGATCAGAAATAGAAAAGAGGAATAAGATAAGTCAGATAATAAGACTTAAAAGTTAAGGTTGGCGTACCGGCCTCCCCAGTTGTGAGGTTCCCAGATAGCCTCTACCCCAGAAGTGTGGTGCTGCCTCGTTAATAATGAGGTAGTTTATGGCTTAACTTCCTGCCTCCACCCCAGAAGTGTGGCGCTGCCTCGTTAATAATGAGGTAGTTTATGGCATGACTTACTACCTATAAGGTCAGTAGTCCAGAGATGACCTTAGGGTTGATCGGTGGGTCGCTCCCCTGATCCTCTATTGGTCTGCGCGCACTAGGTACGTCCAACCACGGGCCCACAAGTGAAAGATTAAGCAGATAAAGTAAGGAAAAGAAAAGAAAGTAAAACTTAGCAAAGAAAAGCTAAGAATAGAAAGTAAAGCTTAGCAAAGTAAAGCTAAGAAGAGCTAAGAAAAGCTAAGAAAAGAAAAGAAAAGAAAAGAAAGTGAAGCTTAATAAAGAAAAGCTAAGAAAAGCTAGAAGAAGAAAGAATGAAAGTAAACAAGCATAATGCCACTAATATGTGTGCATATGCTTAGCAAGAAAAGAAAAGAAGAAGAAAAGTATGACATGAAAGAAAGAATGAAAGCAAACAAGCATAATGCGACTAACATGTGTGCATATGCTATGTTATGCATAAATTGATATGCATAAGTCAGTTATACAATTTTAAGTGTATCTGTGATGTTTAAGCATACATTAAGTATGCTGTGTTTAAGTTGATATGTGTATACAATATTTTGTATAATGTTGAGTATGTTATGCTTAAGATGTTAAGCATACATCCTGTATGTTATGTTTAAATTATGTTATGCTAAAAGAACGTTGAGATTGTTCTCTCAATGTTAGAATATGTTATATATGAAGTTGAAAGTAAAGTATAATGTATGTTCATGTTCTGATGCCACAGTTGATATCAGACATGTTCTGTCCAAAAGGTATGAGTTAGTATTTTGTCATGAATGTATGTTTGAACTTATTGAGCCTGTCGCTCACAAGTTGTTTATGTTGCAGGTAAGCATCCTGCACGAAGATAAGACAAGTGATGGATGACGGATGGGTTCTGCATGTGCCAAGGGACTGGGTGAGGGTTATGGTACTACTATGAGTCTTCCGCTGAGCTGTTTAAAAGAGTATTAAAATGATGTTTTATAATGTAAATGAAGTTAAGGCAATGTAAAATATTTATTATAGTAAATGTTTTACGACGGTACAGTTTCCAAGTAAAGTTTAAAAAAAAAAAAAGAAAAAAAAAATTTATTCCATATTTTCATGTTCATATGGGAAGTTAAAGTAAGCATGTTAAAGAAAGTATGTTAAAAGTAAGATACCAGCTATTATAGATGGTATCAGAATAAGTTAGAAGCAAGTTAAAAGTAAGTTGCCGACGACCCAAGTGGTTACAGTCTATTGCAATTGGCAACAGTGGCTGACTGTAATAGTACTGTTTAACCCTACGTAGGGCGGGCCGTCACACATCCAACCTTGGTTCAGTTGTGCTAGTTCAAGCATACTAAGGTAATACTCTAAAAAAACCCCTCCTTTTGTGGTTTAGTTTCGTTTAAGTTTTGATATCAAAGAAATTTATTGTGTATTTCAAGCAATGGGTTGTAATAAGTTTATTTTGAGCCCTTAGCATCTTATTTTCAAGTTTATGTGGTTGTATGGTTATGATTTAAGTTTTTATGGATGGATGTTTTCATAGACATTTTAGGGTTTGGCTGGAAACCAAACCTATCCCAGATTTTAGCCATTGTTTTTCAGATTTTTGAGCAAGTTATAGATAGATTTTTTTATTTTGTGAAACACAAAAGTTATAAGAAATTTCGATACAATCATTTTTACATCAAATAGTCTTTGGCTAGAAATGATAGCAAGATAGGTTTTCAAAGCAGTTTATAACCAATGTTCAAAAACTAGGACTAAAACCTAGGGAAAGGGGATAGTCTCTGGTTTTTATAAAAATGAGCAATTTCTAATCCGAACCGGATCTCAGACTCAACATGAAAGTTTTAGATCTCGTCGAAACCTAAAAGATGGCTAATGTAAGTTTTAAAAATTCGGCCATTTAGTGCCCCAAACAGAGTGGTTTTTCTGAAAGCATAAAACTGGTAATTTTATAAAACTAGGCCCAGTTTAGCCATGGGTTTGCAAGGTTTAGGACCCATTAGAAGCTTCAAGATGAACATAGAATTTGTTCATCTCATCGAGGACTAAAAATATCGTGTTTGCCAAGTTTGCAAATTCCATCGTTTCGGACAAGTTATAAACAGTTTTCAGAAAATGGTTCAAGAACCACCTTTTCACATGAACACCAAGATGTGTTCTTTTTAAACAAGAAAATGTGTTCTTTTTAAATAGCAAGATGTGCTCTTTTTTAACCACAAAAATGTATTCTTTTTAAACAAGAAAATGTGTTCTTTTTAAACAAGAAAATGGATTTAAGAAAAACACCCTCACCTTCTAATGGGATACAAGGGAAACCGTGTTCAAATCCTAAAGAAAGGAACTTCACAAAAACGAAGGATGTTTTTTAGTAATAAGTTTTAAACCGGTAGAGGTAGCCCAGTAAGTTACATAGTCAATATATGAGATAACCGACTAGATAACTAGCACGACTAGTTAGATAGCCCGTACACGAGGTAATCGGTTAGTTGACTAGCTGGTTAACCAACCAAAATCGAGATAGAAGAGAGAGGGAAACATGAATTAATTTGTTGAGGAGATAAATTAATTACCCACGATTAGAGGTTAGACTCTCCAAAAAGAGAGCAGTATAGTACTGATGGTAATCGATAACATATATCGATGGATGCTTTAGTCGCTAACTATATTAGTGGCTCAGTGATATGTTTTAAGTCGGTAAAGGTAACCTAATAGGCTAAGCAATCTATACGCGAGGTAACAGGTTAGTTAACTAGTCGGTTAACCAGTCAAAAACGGTGTATGAGAGAGAGACGTTGATTAATACGTCAAGTAAACAATTTATCATTCACGAATAGAAGTTAGATACTGAACACTCAAGGGAGAGCAGTTTGGTACCGATAAGTATCAATACCATACAACAATAGATTTATTAGTCACTAATGACTACGGTGACCTAAAAGCGGATATTACTGCAGTGCGTTATGATTATGGGAAGATACCTATATTGGGATAAGGGCGAATGTGACGCCCCGTGCCCTTAGCTGCCCGGACCGTCACTTAAAAACTCTTTCTTTAAATAATACTTATACTTTCTTGTAATTGATACTCAAAGTTACTTAACTAGGTGTCATCAATTTAGGGATTTTTTTTATTGTGTACGTATTTACTATACACGTACGTATACCGATTACTATTCAAAAATACTATTTACCAGTTACTTTTTAAAAATACTGTTTGATGATTACTATTCAAAAATCCTATTCAACGGTTACTATTCAGAAATACTGTTTAACAGTTACTATTCAAAAAAAACATTGTTCATGAGTAGTACTCAAATATACTATTTAACTGTTACTCAAAAATACTATTTACTCAAACTGTGCGGAAGTTTAACTTGTGATGTCTCCACAACCTCGCCTCACATCCGCCTCCACCGCTGTCATCACCCATTGCATTTATGCCATAGGACGCTTACCTACAGCATAAACACATTTTGTGAGCTTTACGCCCAGTAAGTACAACATGTTAACCGCAAAACATGTTAAAATTATAAGCCATACTTAAGGCATGTACAACTAGAAAACTAGAAAACTCACACCGAACATAGAAACATATCATGTAGCATCTTAGAATGCATATCATGTGGGCATGTCCTATCATGCAACTAGGAAGCTTACTCTAACCGTATCAAGGGCATAATGTTTACACTACATGAACCGTTTATGCTCAGCTTATACTTCATTACTCTTTCTTATCTTTTTGTTCTTTCTTCTCTTATACTTTCACTTATGGTCCTAGTGTTGGACGTACCTAATGTGTGCAGACCGGTGTGAGGAAGGGGAATAGTCCACCAACCTACCTCACGGTTGACCTTTAACTTTTTGCCATTAACCTCACCTACGGGAGGTAGCATTCCACTTATTAGCAATTAACCTCACCTATGGGAGGTAGCATTTTACGGTAATGGAAACCTTTAACTTTTTTTGCCATTAACCTCACATACGGGAGGTGGCATTTCATTAATTAGCCATTAACCTCACGTACGGGAGATGGCATTATATTGTAGTGAAAATCATAAAATAAAACCTCACCTACGGGAGGCCGGTGCGCCAACGCCTTAATTCTTAGTCTTATTATCCTTTTATTCTCCTGCCACAAGCCCTACTAGGCTAACCCCTAATCTTACGTGATAAGGATCTAATGGCGTCTAACTTGTATCGGTTATCAATCTGCATGATTGTGAAACCATGTGCTCTTATGCATGCTGTGCAACAACGCGTGCATGGTTTAACATACTTGTGAAAAAACATCACTTTAAATTCATTTTATTCATGCTGTAAGCAGAGTTGTACTTACCTAAATTGCAGCAATTGCATACTCATGCCTTTCTTAATTTACAGGTAACCACCTGTCATAAATAATGCGTCTCATTAATACTCCCGTTGAGTCACCATTAACGTTGGTGACTATAACTTGCGTTTCTATGGGGTACTGAGGCCCATCGGTACCCTATTGGCCTACTATGGGGATTTAGCGTCTAACTTGTATAGTGTTTGATTAATTGTCTACTTGACAGATTAATCGTCGTTCCTCACAGTGTTGTTCAAAACACGGTCCTTAACTGGTTTACCGATCAGTCAACTGACCAGTTACCTCGCATGTTGGTAACTAAGTAGCCTACTAGGTTACTATGCATAAACTTGGTATAGTAACCGACCAGGTTACTATTGCTTGTTTGGTGTGGTAGCCTACTGGGCTGCCCACACTATTTTTCTTTGAAAAATTGTATGGGTTGGCTTGTAAAAATTCTTGGAAAAATTATGTGTTTTTAACCCGTCCCCTTATCATCCCATTGGAAGGTGGAGAGCGTTTTTATGAAAACCATATCTATATTTTAAAGTGTTAGAAACACATTTTATTTTGAAGTGTGTAAATCACATTTTAGAAGTTACGTTTTAAAGGTGGTTTTTGAACCACTTACGAAAACTATTTTGAAACTCGATTGAAATGACTTTATTTATGAATTTGTTAAACATGAAAGTTTTTGTCCTCAACGAGATAAACAAATATCTAACGGCTCTTAAACTCACTAAACCTGTGGCCTATGTGCCCAGTTTTTTGCAAAAGTCCCAATTTTACATCTATTTATAAACGGTTTTGTTTGAGGCACGAAACAGCCAAATTTTTAAAACACGCGCCGTTGTCCAAAGCTTTCGACGAGATCTACAACTTTTATGTTGAGCATAAAGTCCGGTTCGGACATTAAGGGGTCCGTTTTTAGCTAAACCTATACCTATATCTGGGCTCAGATTTTGTTTCCAGTTTTGTTCTTAGTTTTGGACATCGAGTGAAAAACACTCAAAAAACCTATCTTAGTGCCATTTTTGGCCAAGGGCTATATTTGATACAAAAAACACCATATCAAAATTTCCTTAAAGCACCCTATTTTACCAAATCCCAAATTCAGATCATAAAGGGGTCAAAATGGCCAAAATCCATGGGCTTTCTTGGGGACAGATTTGTGTCCAGCGACATCCTTATTTGTTCATCGCATCACACATACTAATGACCATTTGTAAAACTTGTAAACACAATCACAATACATAAACTTAAAAATAGAAAGCTAAGGGCTCAAAATAAACTTATGACAAACCATTTGCATAAACAAATACACATAAATGGCCTTGATCAAAATCTTAAAATCACTAAATCACCAAAGGTAGGGTTTTCAGTTATTACCTTTGTACTTTGAACCAAGCACGATTTTGAACCAAGGCTTGATGTCCAAAATGGCCATATGTTTCTTGGAGTAAAAAGGGTCAGTTTATGCTAGCAAGACACCAAAAATTTTCACTTAATATCAAACCCAAAACAAAAAGCTAAAACCATAAAGATTGGATTACAAAACTTACCCTTCATCACTTTGGAAAAGGCTTGGATTTGAATCCTCCTAACACAAGCTTGTGTGGTTTTATTTTTGGTAAGTTTTTGGTATGATTTAAGGCTTGAAAATGGAGGCTTTTGGTGACTTGGAGCGGGTCGGCTATAGCTTGAAAGGGAGAGAATGAGTGTTGTGTTTCTGGGGTGCCAAAGTGAAGAAATGGTATCAATAAGTCATACGTGCCTTTTATAGGAAAAACTAATCAACTTGCTTAAGCTTAATCCTAATTAATTATCCATCTTTTTAGCCTAATCAAGAGACAAATTTTGCTGCCATTTCAGTCCCATAAATGGGCATGGGCTGCTACATGGAAAGGAGGGGATTAAACAACAATTTCTTTGACCACATGCTTGAAAACCTTGAATTTTTAATTCAAAAGGTGTCATAGCCTTTTGCATTTTTAATTACCGCCTTTTGGGCTAAGTAGCAGCCAATTTCAGCTGTTTTTGCAGCTAAGGGGTGTGACAGACCAGAAAATTCCTACAGTGTTACCTAGGATTAAGCTAGGCTTTTCTAAGAATTTTTATGAATAGAATGTAAAAGAACACTATATTTATAAATAAAAGATAAAAGTATTAATGATAATAAATAATTTTCTTAGAGGAATTGAAATCTCCAAAAATAGTTAAAGAATAAAGTTCATAACTGAGAAAATGATTTCAGACCAAAACGCTCAGAATAGAGTGGTTTCGGTATCCGAAAAAGATAGATATAAGAAATAGCAAGTCAAAGTAAAGATAAGATGAGATAAGTGTTTTAGTTTTTTTTAAGAGTTTTGAGATTTAATTAGATCAAATCGATCGCACAGGAGGCGTCAGAAACTTGCCTATGCGATTTCAGTGAAAGTTCCAATTAGTTTGACTTTTGATCAAACTTTGACTTTGGAATAATATAATGAGGACAAAGTAGATGATGTCACCATTGATTTAGTTCTTTTAAAGAAATATGGTAGTTGGATTCAATGATTATGGTTTAAAGTAATTTTTATCAGGAAATATGCAGTATCAATAAATTGGTCAAGATAACCTTTTCTTGAAATAAAACTGATATATTTGGAATCAAAATGCTCAAATTAGCTATTTGAGCACAAAAAGTAATTTTGATCAGGAGACATGCTGTATCGAGAAATTGGTCAAGATGACCTTTTCTTGATATAAAACTGATATATTTGGATTTAGAATGCTCAAATTAGCCATTTGAGCATAATAAGTAAATTTTGACTGGGAAATATGCAGTACCGGAAAACTGGTTGAGATGACCTCGGATGAAAATAAAACTAGTAAATTTAGGTTCAGCACGCCCAAATTAGTCGGTATAGCTTATCAGCATGCTCAAATTAGGTAATTGAGTACAAAGGTAATTTTTGACTGGAAATTCAGAGTACCGGAAACTAGTCAAGATGATCTCGGATGAAAATAAAACTGATATATTTGGGTTCAGCATGCCCAAATTAGTCAGGATAACTTATGCTGAAATTTTTGACAAAAAAAGTATAAATAAGGGCGAAAAATCAGAAATTTCAAAAAGGGGCCCATAATTTTCTCTCACCTTCTTTTTCGTCCCCCTACATGAAAATGAACAGTAACCAACCACCGGAAACGGTGTCCATTTTTGACACTGCCGACACCGTTGGAAAGTTCTCACTGAGCTGAATCCAACAGTGGATCGATGCAACGAAACGACTGCCGGAGCAAGCCGCACGTGCCGCCTGAAGGTCACCGGAGGCCGAGAAATTCATGACGTCGGATCTCCGTCGTACGACGTCCAATCGTGCTGATTCCAGTCCCAAAAGTTTCATGGTGAAGAGTAGAACAACCCATGCTTTGTTTCACCTCAACAGTCGTCGGATCGCGCCGCCCAACACTTCGCCGTTGCTGCCATGTCACTACCATGGAAGTCGCCGTTCCCGACAGAGGTGAGCGACACCGCCCAGCCAGAAATGATAAGAATGGTGTGACCAAGCAAAGTCCTAAGCCAATGTTGGGAATCAACGCCGGCAAGATGGAGATTGGAGCTCGCTATCACCGTCCATCGAGGGGGAGGTGATTCCCGGTGATAGGAGCTTCAATTGGTGAAATTGACACCACCAATGAGTTCCTCACGTCGAGATATATGAGATGGTGGTCGCCTTTCTCCACGTCACCATCGGTTAATGCCAGTCCCCGGCGATCAGTGACCAAAAATTGAAGAATGGCCCGTTGGCCTATTTTCGACGTTCTGGACACATCCGTGGCGTCAGAATTACAAGACGGAATTTCAAAAGCAAAGAACGGAGCATCAATGTTTATGCACGCGAGACTGAACGGTCTGTTTGATCATCGATGGGATGATTTCGGTAGTGATTTCAGTCCTTCATTCCTCAATTTATTATTTTGGAATGATTATGTATTAATTATGTACTTTTAGATGTGAATTGTAAGAAAAATGGGCTATGCATATTGAAAAATAGTCAAATAAGAAAAAGTGTAAAATGTGAAGATTTTTACATAAAAAGTAGAATTTTATGTAAAAATATAGGTCTCTAGTATAGTACGTGCTAGAATAGAATTAGGTTAGATGGTTTCGAGGCGTTTCCTAAATGCTGGGAATATAAAAATTAAGCGGAAATGCTGCCGAAATTTCAAAAACGGCACAGAAGGATATTTTAGGAACCGAAGGGTAAAAATGTGGTTGGGATGGAAACCCGAGACCCCTCGGTGACCTAGGGTCAGAATAGTGCCACTCAAGGGTCAGTGTATAGTGACCCGAGCATTTTGGCAATTAATGCTGAAAAAGCTCGAAAAGGCTTAAGAAAAATGATTTTATGATTTTTGGGCTTAGAAAATCCAATCTAAGTAATAAAACGAAATGACATGGCCCAAACACCTGTCAAGGGAAAAACGGTTGTTTAGACCGAAAATTTTAGGAATGATTGAAAAAGGCCCTAATGGATTTAAAATGGCTTAATCAAGATTCTAAGGGCCATAACTAAGTTGTAAATCAAAGAAAAGTAAGGTTATGATGAAAAATCCTACTAGGGGCAAAATGGTAATTTTATCAAAAGTTAGCAGAAAAGTTATAAATGGGATATTAGACCCCTAAGTTTATGATCGAGAAATGAAATGTAGAATTTTTACATTTTATTAAGGTTTATGTATTGAATAAGTATGGAAAATAACCGTTATTGTTTCGGTTATAGGAACCCGATCCAGACGCAACAAAGGAACATCTGCGGATCCGGAACCGAAGAAGGAAATATGAGTAATGTATTTGTAAGTATAGACATTTAATTGTCTACTCACGAACTGAATTGCCATAGGATTATAGGATGATGTGACATTATGAATAATGTGTTTGTAAAGAAATGTTTTATCAAACGATAAAAAAAGTTTTTGACCATGTAAATATTAAGAAACATGCATGGTGACATGAAAATGTAACATGTTCACAAAGTCTGAAAATAAGCAAGATAATAAGACTGAAAATTTAAGGTTGACGTACCGGCTTCCCCAGCTATGAGGTTTAAGATTTAAGAATAGCCTCCTCCCCAGATATGAGGTGCTACCGCAAGCTTAAGGTAGTTAATGGCTAGCGCACTACCCCAAGTTTTGTAGTGTGAGATCGACCTTGGGGTTGATTAGTGGGTCGCTCCCTCGTTCCCCCATTGGTCCGTGCGCAGTTGGTACGTTCAACCACGGGCCCACAAGTGAAAGATAAAGAAAGAAAAGAAAGAAAAGAAAGAGAAGAAAAGAAAAGAAAAGAAAGAAAAGTAAAGAAAAGCTAAGAAAAGAAAAGAAAGTAAAGTCAAGAAAAGCTAAGAAAAGAAAAGAAAGTAATGTAAAGAAAAGTTAAGAAAAGCTAAGAAAGAAAAGAAAAGAAAAGAACAGAAGAATAAGAAAGAAAGTAAGAACAATGAGAAGTAAGAAGAAAAATTAAGTAAGCATAATCTGACTAACCTTTGTTGTTAGTTGATGTGATTTATGAGATGTTATGTTTGAGATGTGTTATGAAATATAAGTTTATGTGTATGATATGTTTATGTGTATGTTTATACTTATTGAGCTCTAGCTTACTAGTCTGTTCGTGATGTAGGTAACAAGAGTAAGCTGTCTACATTGTGAAAGAAGAAACAGATGGACTGGCAGACAGATTCCCAGAGTGTTATGGGGTGGGTTATGGTTTTCACTATGATTTTCCACTGCAATTTAAAGAAAAGGTATATGTAATATAATAAAATAGAGACAAGGTTTAATGCAAGTTAAGTTTATGAAGTATTTCAATATGCTTTTTGAAAACTCATACATTTAAATTAAGTTTAAATTTTAAAAGAAGAATAAAAAATTATTATCAGTAATTTTTCAAACAACACTTTCGCAAGTAAGTTAAAATGACAAAGTTAAAACTAGTAAGTTTAAAGATATAAGAAGTAAGTAAGTTAAAGTAAGTTTTTCCTAAAGTAAGATAAAGAAGAGCAAAGTTTAAGAAAAGTTAAAGTTTTAAGTGGACAGCTCGAGTGAGTCGGGTCGCCCATAAGATGTCGCAACAGAGCCCAAGTTAAGGTACCTATGTTGGTATCAGAGCAAGTTTAAAAGTAAATTAAGAAAAGCAAGTTTAAGAAGAGTAAAGTTCAGAGAAGTATAATCAAGTATGTTTAAAGTATACAAGTAAGTTTAAAGTTTAAAGTTAAGGCAGTTAGGGTAGTCCTAACAAGAGGGCATGGATTTTGTGGCCAAATTTTATCTGTCTTGGCTTCTCTTCGTAGTCTAATTTTACACTGCCATATTCAATCCTTTCTCAGCAGTGTTCCAATTTTCACCCGAAAATTAGATTTTTGAATCCGATTTTTATACTATCAATTCCTGGTTATTTTATACTGTCTAAGAGCCCATTATCATTTTACTGTTCACGTCCTATATCGTGGTTGTGTCTACACTGTGATGTCCTTTCGCATGCAAACCAAGGCGTTCCCAGGCAAAATTTTAGACACAGTCTCTCTTGACTAATTTGGATGTGCTGATTCCATTTTTATCAGTTTTACGTTTATCGGAGGTCGTCTGGACCAATTTTCAGGATCTTCGATTAACTAATTTGGGCGTTCTGAGTCCAAATATATCAGTTTCGAAGCAAGTAAAGGTCATCTTGACCCTCATCCTGATACTGCGTATCTATAAAACTAAAATTCTCGTTTTGTGGTCAATCAACTAGATTGAGTCAACTAACCGTTCATATATCAGTTTTAGGTCAAATTAAGGTCGTCTTGGCCAATAACTTGACATTGCATTTCTCACTATTCACTATTCACTATCTTTTACTTAACTGACTTGTCTGAGTGCTCTGACTCTGATTTTGTCAATCTCTAGGTGAGAAGAGGTCATCCAAACTATTTTCTCGATACCATACTCTTACTGGGTTTACCTGTGCTATTGTGCTTAGATGTTTTGTCTGAACATTCTGATGATCTGCTCACCAGTCTTGCGTCAAGAAATGGTCATCCGGACCAGTTTTCTGACACTGCGTGTTTCACACACTCACACACACAATAGGGTGGACTGGGTTCGTTGTCGATCTTCCGTTTCACTACATGAATAGTACTTAAATAGTATCGTACCTGTTTAATCTATTCAGTTGGGAATTATACTGTATTTTTCAACTTAATTACTCATTATATGAAAATCAAGTTACAGGAATGGGGCGGTCCTTACAACCTATCCCCTAACAAAATTTTCATCCTTGAAAATTAGAATAGTTTTGGGAAGTTTCTTTTCATATACTCTTCCCATCCCCATATAGCTTCTTCTATGTTGTGGTTCTGCCACAACACTTTTACAAGTGGTATAACCTTATTCCTAGGTACTTTGACTTCTTTGGCTAGGATTCACATGGTTTCTCCTCATATGTCTGATCGGCATGCACTCTGTGTAGTCTCACTAGCTGAACTTTATAAATTTCTGCTAGTTTTCCTACTAAGTAACTCATTTTTATGGATAAAAATCGAGCTGATTTTGTTAATCGGTCCATAATTTCCCAAATTACACCATTGTCACTTAATGTTCTTGGCAATTCGTATAAGAAATCCATCATAGTCTGCTCTCATTTCCACTCAGGTAGTTCGATTTTCTGCAATTCTCCAGCCGGTCCTGGGTGTTCTACTTTAATTTTCTAGCATGTGAGGCATCTTGCAATGAACTCGACGACATCGTTCTTCCCCCAAGGCCACCAAAAACATCCATTTTAAGCCTTGGTACATCTTATTTGCCGCTACATGTATCGAGTATAGTGTGCCATGAGCCTCAGTTAGGATCTGTTTCCTGAGTTCTTCATCCTTTAGAACA
Organism: Antiaris toxicaria; assembly: GCA_035233585.1. Lineage (NCBI taxonomy): Eukaryota > Viridiplantae > Streptophyta > Magnoliopsida > Rosales > Moraceae > Antiaris > Antiaris toxicaria. The sequence goes on from CP141153.1 coordinate 53,305,078, forward strand.
CATACTCTATCTTCGAAATAGAGCATGCCATCCTTAGAGACTTGAAACTCCAAACTCTGTCCTCCATTGCCCCTTCTTTGAGCTTGTTCAGGGGCGAATCGAGATCCTAGCCTACAAGGATCGCCATTTTTATGGCACCTACTTACCATGTAATGAGACGTTAAGGAATAAAATTAGAGTATTTTGAAAGCTTTCGGATACACATTTAAAGAACACGATCAGGTACATGGCCGTGTAAGTGGTCATGTACCGTTCAAACTGTGTACGCGCGAGAGAAGCCGTGTAAGTGTACCTGGCCGTGTGGTGTGACACGGTCAGGTACATAGCCGTGTAAATGGTCGTGTACCACTTGAGTTGACGAACATGTAAGAGGCAATGTTTCAGAACAAGGCCGTGTTGAGGAATTCCAACTAGTACATGCCCGTGTCCGAAATGTACATACCCATGTTGCCCTATACACACCTGTGTAAGAGGCCATGTAGAAGACTGTGTACTAAGCTAAGAGCCATTGAAAAGACTCTCAAAAATGTGTGAAACCTAATTACTATATAATGAGTAATCAAGTTGGAAAATATAGTACATTTTCTAGTTGAATAGATTAAACAGATACAATACTGTTTAATACTCTTTATGCAGTGAAAGGGGTGACCGACAGTGAACCCGGTCCACCCCATTATGTGTATGTATGTATGAGACACACAGTGTCTAGAAACTGGTCTGGATGACCATTTCTTGACACAAGACTGGTGAATAGATCACCATAATACTCGGACCAAACATGTGAGCACAATAGCAGGAAATAACCCTAGTAAGGGTACGATATCGTGAAAATGGTTTGGATGACCTCTTTTCACCTAGAGACTGACAAAATCAGAGTCAAAGCACTCAGACTAGTCAGTTAAGTAGAAAACAATGAATAGCAAACAGTGAGAAACACAGTGTCAAGTTATTAGCCAAGATGGCCTTAAATTGACCTAAAACTGATATATGAACAGTTAGTAGACTCGATCTGGTTAATTGAGCATAAAACAAGAATTTTAGTTTGAAAGATACACAGTATCAGGATGAGGGTCAAGACGACCTTCACTTGCTCCAAAACTGATATATTTGGACTCAGAACATTCAAATTAGTCAATTAGGCACCTGATACGTTTTTCGAGATAAGGTCACGTAGATCTCAAAAATTGGTACAAACAACCTCTGATGGATGTAAAATTGATAAAAATGGACTCAGCATGTCCAAATTAGTCAAGAGAGACTGTGTCTGAAATTTTACCCCAGAACGCCTCGGTTTGAGTGTGAAAGGATAACATAGTGTAGACACAACCATAGTATAGGAAATGAACAGTAAATTAGACTGATAATGGGCTCTTAGACAGTATAAAACAACCAAGAATTTACAGTATAAAAATTGTATTTAGAAATCTAATTTTCAAGTGAAAATTGGAACATTGTTGAAAAGGGGTCTAATACTGAAGAGGAAAATTTAGACTGCAACAAGAGGCCTTCGTAGATGAATTTTGGCCCTAGAAAACCATGCACTTTCAGCCCCAATTTCTACCGAAACACAACCCATAAATCATGCCCACATGCTTATGACACCATGGAATAAAAAAAGCCAAAAGTGCATGAAAATATTCTTGTTTTTTCATGCCATTTAATGCACCACATTAGTGCAAGTTGGCCTTAGTTTTTTTTTCTGAAATTTCAGCCTTGAACACCATGTTTGGATGCTGTAAATGCAAAAGAAATTTGCTCCAAAGTGGTCAATGAAAGCTCGGATTAGAATGAATAAAAAATGCCAAAGTAGGGGACAAGTTCCTATTGCATTTTTCCACCCATTAATGCAACTTTTTCTCTCTTCTTCCCAAGGTAGGCCCCCCATGTTTTTTCAGCTAGAAATGTAGCACATTTTGTCCCCTAGATTAGCTAAAGTTAGCTTAATTAAGTTGGCTTGGATGTGGTTAATCCTGCTTAGCATTTGCCTATAAATAGGCATGTGTGCCTTTGTGTCTCATTTCTTCCTTTTGGCACACCAAAAACCCCAAAACACGAAAGTTTTCTCCCTCTTTTTCTTCAACAAACCCACGCCCATTTGTAGCCCCAAAACACTCCAAAGTGCATAAACATTTTTACCAAAAACTAGCTATACACACTAGCTTGCATTTGAGCCTTTCACTCAAGCCACTTTAAAGTCATTCTTCGGTAAGTTGCTAGGACATCTCTTTTGTTATTTTGTTGTCTTTTTAGTTTGGTAACGAAAGAGGAATTTTGTGTTCTCCTCAGCCCCAAAACTGAACCCTTTCCCCTCTTGGTCCACATGAGGATTTGGTCCCCCCCCCCCCCCCCCTCTCGGTTCATTTCATGCTTGGTTTATAGCACCCTAAGGTATAACCCAAAAAACCCTTCCTTTTTGTGGTTAGTTGATTTTAAAGCTTTGATCAAAGGGATTTATAAGTATTTGTTCAAGCCCTGGGTAATGATCTTTATTTTAGCCCTTAGCATTATGGTTGTGTGCTTAAGTTTTACATTTTTTTTTTTTTGTGGATGAATGTGCATGGATGTTTTCGGAAGGACTGGACACAAATCTGTCCAGTTTTAGGGCCACAATTTTGGCTAATTTCGAACGTGACAAAAGCTGTTTGCGAAGATTTTTAAAACATGGAACTTTAAGGAAATTTCGTTATGAGCATTTTTGCGCAAATAGAGGTTGGCCAAAAGTAAATCTAAGATACGGTTTTAAGGCGCTTTTCAACCGGAGGTCAAAAATTAGGCCAAAATCCTGATTTACAGGGATGGCCTCATGTTTTTGCAAAACTGACCCTTTTAGAATCTCAACCGGACTCCGGTCAAAATAAGAAAGTTTTAGATCATGTCAAAATCTTTAAGATGACACATGTGTGTTTGAAAAATTTGGCCGTTTCGGGTGTCAAATAGAGCCGTTTTTAAAAGTGTACAAAACAGGGAATTTTTGTAAAAACTGGGCACGAAAATTGGCCACGGGTTTAGAAAGATTTGGACCCATTAGAGGCCAAATCGAGCTCTGAGATGTTAACAAGAGTTTTTCATCTCGTTGAGGACAAAAAAATTTTATATTCGCCAATTTCACAAATTAAATTGTTTTGGACAAGTTTTAAATGGTTTTCAGAAGATGATTTAAAAACCAACCTTTTTGACTTGAACACCAACATGTGGTCTCTCTTTTAAAAATGTAGACCGATTTTTATAAAAATGCCCCCACCTTCCAATGAGGTGCTAAGGGGTCGATTTTAAAGGACTACATTGTCTCAAAATTTTACAAGAATTTTAGAACGTTTTTCAAAAAAATGGCAGTGGTAGCCTAGTTGGCTACTACACCAATATACAAGGTAACTGGTTAGATGACTAGCCCAACTAGTCAATAGGCCCAACGTGAGGTAACCGGTTAGTGGATTAACCAGTTAACCAGTCTAATACGCTAGGTAACTTGATAGGTTACACAATCCAATATGCAAGGTAGCCTGGCAGGCTATATAGTTAACGACACACGAGGTAACTGGTCAGTGGACTGGTCGATCAACCAGTCAAAGATCGAGTTTGAATGTGAGGGTGAGATACGATGATTAATTTGTCAAGTAGACAAATTAATCAGTCACGGTAGACACCAGTGCTGCCAAAGTAGAGCAATTGGTACCGAGGGGAATCGGTATCCTATAATGATAAGAATTTATAGTCACTAACGACCTTAGTGACTTAAGAGTGAATATTAATGACAATGCATTATGGTTATAGGCCGGCACCTGTAATCTGCATCGAGGTAAAGTGCGAACTGTTGGTGAACAAGTAAGTACAACTCGGCCCACAGCATGAATGAAATGAATTTAAAGTGATATTTTTACAGTATGTTAAGTATGTATGCCATGCACATATTGTTGCACAGCATGTATAAGAGCATATAGTTTCATAATTACGTGGATTGATGAAAGATCAAGTTAGATGCCATTAGATCCCCATCACATAAGATTAGGAGAGCTTATGGCATGAGAATAATAGATAAAATTCAACAATTGGGAATTTGTTAAGCAATGTTGTACCAGCCCTTTTCCATTTGAAGAGGTTTTCGGTTTACGTTGATGGTTCTCCGCATAGTGACCTCAATAAAATGACCCTCCGCACAGTGGTTCTTCACGAAGTGGCTCTCCGCGCAGTGGCCCTTGGCAAAGTAAAGAAAGATAATTAATAATGAAGTATAATCTGAGAATAAACAGTTCCTATAGTGTACACGTTATGCCCTAGATACAATTAAAGCAAGCTTCCTAGTTGCATGATAGGACATGCCTACTTGATATACATTCTGAGATGCTACATGATATGTTTCCATGTTCTGTGCGAATGTGTGATACGATTGCCAGTTTTGTATATGCCTTAAGTACGGCTTACTGTTTAAACATGTTTTGCGACTAACATGTTGTACTTACTGGGTGTAAAGCTCACAGAGTGTGTTCATGTTGTGGGTAAGCGTCCTATGGTTTAAACTACAATGGGCCATGATAATGGCAGAGGTGGATGTGAGGCGAGGTTATGGATACACCGCGAGTATTCTTCTGCACAATTTGAGATAAACAGTATTTTTGAATAGTAATCGTTAAATAGTATTTTTGAATAGTAACGATAAATAGTATTTTTAAATAGTGATCGTTAAATAATATTTTTAAATAGTAACCGTTAATAGTATTTTTGAATAGTAACAATTGAGTAGTATTTTTGAATAGTAGCCGTTAAATAGTACACATACGTAAAAAATTACAAAATTTTTTCACAATTTTGCCCTTAGTTTTGGTTTCGGTTTTCACCACCAAACCGAACCAAAGTTTCTCAAACTTTTCAACCACTTGTTAGGCTATTCAATGCCATTTTCTAACACTTTTTCAAGCCCATTTCCTTGTACTTTTGAACTAAATTCTTAGGGTTTTTAAACACTTAAAACCCACGGCCTCATTAGTGAAAAACATGCCAAATTTTCTTTTCATTCTTTCAATCAAAATTTCATCATTCACATCATAAAATGCATGATTTCAATTAACCAAACATCACCTAAAAGCATGAAAATTTTTCTTCCAAAACCCTAAGTAACCCCACGGCCACTTTGAGTAAATGAACACCAAAATTTTTCCAAGCTTTTCCATAGTGAAATTCATGCTTTATTCTTAACAAAACATAAGTTAAAAGCATGTTAACACATAAATCACACAAATTTCTCATTGATTACCCATGGTAACCCACGGATTTTCCTTTGGAAAACCAACCAAAAATTGGTTTTTCTTTAAACCAATTTACATGGTTTTCTTCCTTATTTCATCCTTAACAAAACCCAACATCAATTCAATGGAAAACAACCAAAAATTTTCCATCTTTTTCTCACTATTCACCCACGGATTTTATGAAGAAAAACCATGAAAAATTAAGTGCAAAAGGGAGTTACCTTGGTCTAATGCTTCCTTTGTCTTCTAGGAACACTTTGGCACTCTTTTAGTGAAGAAATTAAATTTGAAATTTGAAATTTGAAATTTGAAATTTGAATTTGAAATTTGAATTTGAAATTTGAAATTCAAATTTTGAATCACAGTCCAAGTAGGATTCGAATTTGTTGTGGAAAATCCACAAGGTTTGAAATTCGAATTTGAGTTGGATTTGGAGAGGATAATCTTGTTAGAATCCTACTTGAATTTTGAATCCAAATCCCAACAAAAGTGGGTGAATTTTTGGAGGATAATCCTCAATGGAAAATTCGGTTTTTATGGATAAGATTCAAGGGTAAATTCAAGCTTCAATCCTAGTTGAATTTGGATTCTCTCTACTCCCTAAAAGTGGCCGAAATTTTGGAGCCTAAATCCTAGGAAATTCGGTTATTTTTGGATAAGGTTGAGATGAGATTTAGCTTGAAAAATCCTAGTGGAATTTTGATTCTTCCTTATCCTAAAAGTGGCCGAAAATTTGGAGAAGATTTTCTCCTAAAGATTTCGGATTTTTTGGTTGAAAAAGGGAGATAAAATTCTAGTTAAAATCTTGTTTAGATTTGGATTGGATTTGTCCTAGAAAAACCGAATTTAATTGTGGAGATTCTCCCTTGGAAAATTCGGATTTTTTGGTTTGGATAAGGGAGAAAATCTTTTCCTAGTCCAATTCGAATTCAGAGAATCACCTCATGCAGGTCTATAAATAGAGGTCCTACCACTCCAGTTCTCTAAGACCACAGACTCTCAGGTGAGCAGGCTTATTGTTGCACAGCTCATCGTGACAATAAAGTTCTTTAGAGATCTGGGTGGTCGGAAGAAGACTAGCAGTGCTAGCATACCGATCGAGGTTCAGAGTGCCCACACACTCAGCCATTCGGGAATTGGAGAATAGTAGAGAAGGCTAGTTGGTTGAAGCCTCCGGTCATTCTCCTCCTGCATATTGGCATCCTTGAGGTATGAGTTTTAATTGTTGTTGATTTATTGTATATGGCATCATGAGATATTTAACGATCTTAAATTTTTTATTGTTCCGCTGCGCCACTCTGATACGTTTTTACCGGTTTATTTTCCTACAATTGGTATCAGAGCCATCTCATGACTATGCCATGTACATAAATTAGACAATTACTTAGTCTTTTTATTTATGTATGGATTTGATATTTAGAGAGTGGCATTCTAGGGTTCCTTTATGTTGTTATCATGTATTATGTATAAAGTATGTGGTTATTTTAATTTAAGCATGCTTGTTTATACCGGTTATGGTTCCTTAGAATTTAGAAAAATTGTATCTAGGAATTTTTTATGTAACCATGGGAGCAGTTTATTAACACTGTGTTTTTCCCATGGATTTTAATTTTTGTCTCTTAGAATTTTTATGGATAGAATTTTGTACACCGGAAACGGTATAGGAATTTTTTATGTAATTATTCTTGGAGGAGATTGAAGATTGAAGACCGTAATTTATTTTTCCCAAAAGTTAAATTTAATTTAAAGATTGAAATTTTTGATTGTGTGGAAAATTTCAATTTAATTGGGATTCAAATTAATTTTTGGAGATCCTAATAGGTAAATTGGAATATGGCATGAAAATCGAGACACGACCCCTCGGGATAGGCCGACAAACCTTGGTGGGGCTGCAGCCCCTGCCCTCGGGCAGGATGGGGCTGCGGCAGCCCCTGTGCAGGCCCACACCACCCACGGCCGCAGGCTTGGCCTGCTGCCAGGGGTGGCCGTGGCCTGCCCAAGGCTAGCCGCAGCCTGGGCGTGCAGCCTCTGGCTGCAGGCGCTGCCTGCAGCCTGCCGGCTGCTTCGCCCAGCCTGGGCATGCAGCCTGGCGCTGCAGGCTTGGCCTGCAGCCCGGCAGGGCTGCATAAGGGGCGGCCGTGGGCTGCCAGCCCCTCCGGGGTTGGTGGCTGCCCACGGCGGCTGCCGCCTACGGGGGCGGTGGTACAACGGTCCAAAAATCAGAAAAATTTTGATTTTTAAAATTTGAGATTTAATTTTAAATCATGTTTAAAAATATGTAATTAAAAATTTTGAAATTTTGAAATTACATATTATTACACATGATGTTTAAAATTGTTTAAAAATTTAAATTTGAAGTTTAAATTTGAAATTCGAATTTGGAATTTGAATTTGAAATTTAAATTTTTGGAGATTTAAATTTTAAATAATTCTTGGGATGAGAAATAAATGGAGAGGCTACATAAAGATGGATACAAGAAGACGGAACAAAATTCAAGACCCAAAGAATGCTTTGGATGGAATTTTGTAATCTTTATTTTCTTTGTTCTAGGATGGAACCATAGCTTGGTTATTCTGTCAATTATTTTTTCTGTGATATGTCATGGATGTATAAATATGTATTGATAGATGTTTTGTATGCATATTTGATAACATGTCATATAGGATAGGTGAGTGCCGCTCATACTATATTGATCATACATAATTTGTCAAAACTTGCATGTTTTTCAAAATATTGAGTGGGAGAGGGTTTCAAACAAAACCCACGGCCTCCATTGTTGATCCATATGTGAAAGCATGGTAACGCCTCGCGTCAGTTCTGACCTGACCACACCCCTCGGTAGGTGTTTACCGCCGCCGGTATACTAGATTGGATCTCCTATGTGGAAAACGTGTTCGGGTGCGATCCTATTCATGACCACCCCTCGGTGGCTTGGTAGGACGTGGATCGGGCTACGTAAACAATGGTTATACACTCAAGACTCGTTTAGTTATTAACCTTCCCTAGAAGCTCTGTTAACTAGACTGGTGGCCAAATAAGCGGTTATTAATATATGTCTTAACCTTGGAGGATTTAAGGCAACATATATTAATTGGACGGGGTCCATGTTCCGGCTATTTGTTCTCATGACCACCCCTCGGTGGCTTGGGGCAATAGGTGCTGAGAATTACCGTTGCAATGCTACATTTTTTTTTCAAGTTTCATGTAGGAACATACTTGTATGTTTTATTTGCTAAATTATCTGTATATTTGCTTGGGCTTTGTAATGATGTCTAGTATAATTTTATTTCAGTTCAAAATGTCACTGACACCCCTCATTTCGATACTTACTGAAAATAAGTTGAATGGCGACAATTATAAAGATTGGAAAAGAAATCTATTAATAGTTCTCAGCTGCGAGAGACACAAGTTCGTACTGGACGAACCATGCCCACCTAGGCCCAAACCTGACACACCACTTGAGGAGGTCCCGGTTGCCTATAATCGTTGGAGAGAATCCAATGAAATAGCTCGATGCTACATCCTTGCTAGCATGACGAGTGCTTTAGAAAAGCAGCATGAGACTTATCAAGTTGCTGGGGAGATCATGGATAATCTGGAGGACATGTTCGGAGGCCAAGAAAAATTGGCTCGACAGTCCGCTATCACCAGCATTATGAACTCCAAGCAAAAGGCTGGTGCTCCGGTGAAGGACCATATGATCACTCTAATGGGATTCTTCGCTGAGGCTGCCGAGAATGGTGCTGAGTTAGACTACAACACCCAGATCGAGATGGTGTTCAAGACTCTGTCTAAAGATTTTGTGGGGTTTAAGGCCGCATACAATCTGGCGACAAAGGAGTTAGGACTTACCGAGCTCATGAAGCAACTACAGGCTTATGAGCGGATGATCAGGGATGAAGATGTGGTCCGACCTAAAGGAGAGGCCAATTTGGCAGAATCTTCCAATCCCTCACGGAAGAGGAAGAGGCCAAATAAGAAGCAAGTGGCTTCCAGTTCTTCTAATCCTCCTGTCTCGGACGGGAAGAAGAAGAAGAAGAATAAGAAGCCAAAGGACCCTAAAAAGTCCAAATGCTTCCACTGTGGGAAGGTAGGTCACTTCAAGAAGGCTTGCCGGGAATTCCTAGCCTCCAAGGGCAAGGAAGGTAAGGAACTTCATTACTTAGAAGCGTGTTTGGTGGAAGAATCGAAAGACACATGGGTCATTGATTCGGGCGCCACTAATCATGTTTGTGTTTCTATGCAGGGGTTCGTGGAAACGAGAAGTCTACATGATAGGAGCCTCTCGTTGCGGACTGGAGATGGTAGCTTTGTGGTGGCTGAGGCAGTGGGAGACGTTCATCTTTATTTTGATCAATTTAGGTTTATTTTATTGAAAGACTGTTTTTATGTTCCTAATTTTAGGAGGAACCTTATATCGGTAGCTTGTTTAATAAAGGATTCTTATTCAGTTTCTTTTGGTAAAAGAGTTGATATTCGTAGAAATAAGTCTTTTATCTGTTCTGGATGGATGGATGGAAACCTATATTTGATCAGACCAAAGATGTACTCACTGCTTGACACTGAATTAATTGATAACTCTAAAAGGTTGAAAGTTTCTCACTCTAACAAGGCGTATCTTTGGCATTTAAGACTTGGTCATATTAATCAGGATAGGATTCAAAGATTGGTGAAAGACGGTCCTCTGGAATCTCTGGAGGAGGTACGACTTCCCCAATGTGAGTCTTGTCTAGAGGGTAAGATGACTAAGAGGTCTTTTGGAGCTAAGGGTACAAGGGCACAGGAGCTCTTAGAAATTGTGCACACTGACGTATGTGGCCCCATGAACGTCACAGCACGAGGAGGGTTCAAGTACTATGTCTCTTTCATAGATGATTACTCGAGGTATGGATATGTGTATCTGATGCACCGCAAGAGCGAAACCTTTGACAAGTTCAAAGAGTATCGTGCGGAAGTGGAAAAGCAATTGGATAAATCAATAAAGACACTTCGATCTGATCGAGGTGGCGAATATCTCTCTGATGAATTTCTAGGACATCTTGTAGAGAACGGGATTTTATCCCAATTGACTGCACCTGGTACTCCACAACAGAATGGTGTAGCCGAAAGGAGAAACAGGACCTTATTGGATATGGTACGGTCCATGATGAGTTACTCAACGCTGCCATTGTCATTTTGGGGACATGCTTTACAAACGGCGTGCTATATTCTGAACCAGGTTCCGAGCAAATCAATTCCTAGAACTCCGTATGAATTGTGGCGTGGCAGGAAGCCCTCCCTTGGACATATGAGAATATGGGGCTGCCCGGCACATGTACTGGATGGGGATGCGAAGAAGTTGGAACCAAGATCAGAATTATGCATGTTTGTAGGATATCCAAAGGGAACTAAAGGAGGTCTGTTCTATAACCCGAAGGAACAAAAGGTCATTATCTCAACCCATGCGACATTCTTGGAGGAAAGTCACATGAATGACTTTAAGCCTCAAAGCAAAGTGGTGCTAGAGGAGTTATCGGGTGAAAGAACTGCTCCACAGATTTCGGTCTTGGACGCAAGTCCGAGTTCCAGTGAAAGACCTGCAGACGATCAACAATTTAGGGTGCCTCGTCGTAGTGGGAGGGTTTCTAAGAAACCTAATTTCTTTATGTATGATGCTGAGGTATACCAGGCCGAGGCTCATGAGCATGAGGAAGATCCGGTCACATATGATGAAGCTATAAAGGATGTTGATTCTAGATCTTGGAAACAGGCTATGAATAATGAGATGGATTCTATGAAATCCAACTCTGTTTGGGAACTTGTAGATTTGCCGGATGGGATAAAACCCATTGGATGCAAATGGGTCTACAAAAGAAAGAAGGATGCGGAAGGGAGAGTGGAAACTTTCAAAGCTAGACTGGTTGCAAAGGGATACACGCAAAAGGCTGGAATCGATTACGAGGAAACCTTTTCACCTGTTGCTATGCTGAAGTCTATCCGTATTCTTCTGTCCATTGCTGCGGCTCTCGATTACGAGATCTGGCAAATGGATGTCAAGACGGCATTCTTGAATGGCCATCTTGAAGAGTGTATCTATATGATACAGCCCGAAGGGTTCGTAGCAAAAGGCCAAGATAGGAAAGTTTGCAAGTTGCTTAGATCCATTTATGGATTAAAGCAGGCATCCCGCTCATGGAACCAGAGGTTTGATCAAGCGATTAAGACATTTGGTTTTGAGCAGAACGTTGATGAACCTTGTGTTTATAAACGTATTAAGGATGGAAAAGTGGTCTTTCTGATACTCTATGTCGATGATATACTACTCATTGGGAATGATGTAGGGAACTTATCATCGGTCAAGCTTTGGTTACACCAACAGTTTGACATGAAGGACTTGGGAGAAGCTAATTATGTTCTAGGCATTCGTCTCTTCAGAGATCGAAAGAACAAAATGATAGCGTTATCCCAAGCTTCATACATAGATAAAATAATTGACAAATATGCAATGCTAGAGGCAAAGAAAGGCTCACAACCTTCTATTGCCGGTTTAACTCTTTCATTGGATGACTGTCCCAAGACATCGGAAGAAAGAGAGCGTATGAGTAAGGTCCCTTATGCATCCGCTGTGGGTAGCCTTATGTACGCTATGCTTTACACTCGCCCGGACATATGTTTTGCAGTAGGTATGGTGAGTCGATATCAAGCGAATCCTGGAACCAAGCACTGGCAAGCAGTAAAGCATATACTCAAGTATCTTAAGAGAACGAGGGATTATATGCTAGTGTATTCTGGAGGGGACCTAACACCCGTAGGATACACAGACTCAGACTTCCAGACTTGTAAGGATTCGAGGAAATCGACATCTGGATCAGTGTTTTTACTCGGAGGAGGTGCCATTGTGTGGATGTGATGATCAGGAAATATGCAGTATCAAGAAATTGGTTAAAATGACATTTTCTTGATATGAAACTGATATATTTAGACTCAGGATGCCCAAATTAGTCAATCAGGCACCTTACACGTTTTTCGAGACGGGATCACACAGATCCTGAAAACTGATCGAGATGACCTCGAATGAAGTTGAAACTGATAAATTTGGATTCAGCACGTCCAAATTAGTCAGTATAGCCTATTTGTATACTCAAATTAGCTAATTGAGCAAAAAGGTAATTTTTGATCGAGAATTCACAGTACCGGAAACTGGTCAAGATGACCTCAGATGAAAATGAAACTGATAAATTTGGATTCAGCACGTCCAAATTAGTCAGTATAGCCTATTTGTATGCTCAAATTAGCTAATTGAGCAAAAAGGTAATTTTTGATCGAGAATTCACAGTACCGGAAACTGGTCAAGATGACCTCAGATGAAAATAAAACTGATATAATTGGATTCAGGACGTCCAAATTAGTCAGGATAGCCCATGTTGAAATTTTGGGCGAAAAAGTATATAAAGGGCGAAAAAATCAGAAATTTAAGAAATAAGCCCATAACTTTCTCTTATTTTCTCTTTCCTCCCCTTACCCGAAAATGAACAGTAACCGACCATCGGAAACGGTGTCCGTTTTCGACACCGCCGGTGTCATCGGAAAGCTCTCACCGAGCTGAGTCCAACGGTGGGTCGACTCGACGGAACGGCCGCCGCATGCCGCCGCACGCGCCGCTCGAATGCCGCCGGAGCCGAGAAATTCGACCGGTGATATCTTCGCCGTCCGGCCACCGTTTGCCACGAAACAGGTCCCAAAAGTTTCGTGGCGAAGAGAGGAGCAAAACCCATGCCACCGATTGCCTCAACGCCGGCGGAATCGAGCCGGCCAAGCTTCGAAAAAGTCGGTGAAACGCCGCCGTGGAGCCGCCGTCGAAACGCCCGATTCCGGCCGAGTTGAAGTGCGCCGTTGGTGCAGAAATGACCGCAGGGCTGAGGGGAGCAAAAGCCCTCAACCAATTTTGGGAAAAAGGTCCGGCACGGCGGAGTTCCACCGTCGCCGCCGTGACCGTGGTTTTCGAGGGAATTTTCCGGCAATAGGGGTCTCCAAACATGAAATTAAGGCCACCAATGGATTCCTCTCGTCGAGTTCTTCAAGATGGGCTACTCATTTGCCACCGTCGCCGCCGTCAACCGCCGGTCAACGGCGAGTCAACGCCGGTCAACGGCGGTCAACGCCGGTCAACGGCGACCGGAGACCAAAAATTTAAGAATGGCCCGTTGGCCTATTTTCGATGTTCCGGACACATCCGCGACGTCAGAATTGCAAGATGGAGTCTCAAAGGCAAAGAACGGAGAATTAAAGTTTATCCGCGCGAAATCGAACAGTTCGTTCGATCGCCAGTGGAACGATTCCGGTAGTGACTTCGGTCCCTCCATTCCTGAAATTAATGTTTTTGGAATGAGTATATATGAATTATGTATTCTGGAATGTGAAATTGTAAGAAAATTGGACTATGTGTATTAAAAATAGTCAAATGAGAAAAGTGAAAAATGTAAAGATTTTTACGTAAAAAGTTGAGTTTTTACGTAAAAATATAGGCTCTGGTATAGTATGTGGTAGAATAGAACGAGGTTAGATGGTTTCGAGGCGTTTCCTAAACGCCGGGAATCCAAAAATTAAGCGGAAATGCTGCCAAAATTTTGAAAATGGCACAGAAGAGTATTTTAAGAACCGAAGGGTAAAAACGTGGTCGGGATGGAAACCCGAGCCCTTTCGGTGACCTAGACCCGAGAAAGAGCATTAACGCTCGAGAGTCAGAATAGTACCACCCGAGGGTCGGTAAATAGTAAACCAAGAAATTATGGTAAATAAGGGCCAAAGCTAAGTTGCGAATCAAAGAAAAGTAAGGTTATAATGAGAAAAATCCCATTAAGGGCAAAATGGTAATTTTGCCAAAAGTTCAGGGTAAAATAGTAATTTTACTAAAAGTTAGCAGAAAAGTTATAAATGGGATATTAGATCCTTAAATTTATGATCGAGAAATGAAACGTAGAATTTTTACGTTTTATTAAGTTTTATACATGAAAGAAGCATAGAAAATAACCGTTATTATTTCGGTTATAGGGATCCGTGCCAGACAATATGAAGAGACGTCTGCGGACCAAGGAAGCGAGAAAAGAGATGCTAGCAAGTATTTGTAAGTTCAAACATTTAATTGACTGCAACATAAATGAACTGGTCATGTTATGTGTTATGTGTTCTACGTAGTAAGTTCAAACATTTAATTGACTGCAACATAAATGAACTGGTCATGTTATGTGTTATGTGTTTTATGTAGTAAGTTCAAACATTTAATTGACTGCAACATAAATGAACTGGTCATGTTACGTGTTATGTGTTCTACGTAGTAAGTTCAAACATTTAATTGACTGCAACATAAATGAACTGGTCATGTTATGTGTTATGTGTTCTACGTAGTAAGTTCAAACATTTAATTAACTGCAACATAAATGAACTGGTCATGTTATGTGTTATGTGTTTTATGTAGTAAGTTCAAACATTTAATTGACTGCAACATAAATGAACTGGTCATGTTATGTGCTATGTGTTCTATGTAGTAAGTTCGAATACTTAATTGACTGCAATATGAATAGACTATTATGTCTAAGTATGATTATGTGGTAAGTACAGACATTTAATTGTCTACTCACGAATGGACTTACCACAGAGTGGTGTTATATATATATATATACATTTAAGCTATTCAGTTGTGACATGATACTAACATGTTCACGAGAATAATAAGCAAGATCAGAAACAGAAAAGAGGAATAAAATAAGTCAGATAATAAGACTTAAAAGTTAAGGTTGGCGTATCGGCCTCCCCAGTTGTGAGGTTTAAGCGTTAAGAATAGCCTCCACCCCAGAAGTGTGGCGCTGCCTCGTTAATAATGAGGTAGTTTATGGCTTAATTTCCTGCCTCCACCCCAGAAGTGTGGCGCTGCCTCGTTAATAATGAGGTAGTTTATGGCATGACTTACTACCTATAAGGTCAGTAGTCCAGAGATGACCTTAGGGTTGATCGGTGGGTCGCTCCCCTGATCCTCTATTGGTCTACACGCACCAGGTACGTCCAACCACGGGCCCACAAGTGAAAGATTAAGCAAGATAAAGTAAAGCAAAATAAAGTTTAGTAAAGAAAAGCTAAGAAAAGCTAGAAGAAGAAAGAATGAAAGTAAACAAGCATAATGCCACTAATATGTGTGCATATGCTTAGCAAGAAAAGAAAAGAAGAAGAAAAGTATGACATGAAAGAAAGAATGAGAGTAAACAAGCATAATGCGACTAACATGTGTGCATATGCTATGTTATGCATAAATTGATATGCATAAGTCAGTTATACAATTTTAAGTGTATCTGTGATGTTTAAGCATACATTAAGTATGCTGTGTTTAAGTTGATATGTGTATACAATATTTTGTATAATGTTGAGTATGTTATGCTTAAGATGTTAAGCATACATCCTGTATGTTATGTTTAAATTATGTTATGCTAAAAGAACGTTGAGATTGTTCTCTCAATGTTAGAATATGTTATATATGAAGTTGAAAGTAAAGTATAATGTATGTTCATGTTCTGATACCATAGTTGGCATCAGACATGTTCTGTCCAAAAGGTATGAGTTAGTATTTTGTCATGAATGTATGTTTGAACTTACTGAGCCTGTCGCTCACAAGTTTGTTTATGTTGCAGGTAAGCATCCTGCACGAAGATAAGACAAGCGATGGATGACGGATGGGTTCTGCATGTGCCAAGGGACTGGGTGAGGGTTATGGTACTACTATGAGTCTTCCGCTGAGCTGTTAAAAGAGTATTAAAATGATGTTTTATAATGTAAATGAAGTTAAGGCAATGTAAAATATTTATTATAGTAAATGTTTTACGACGGTACAGTTTCCAAGTAAAGTTTAAAAAAAAAAAAAAATTTATTCCATATTTTCATGTTCAAATGAGAAGTTAGAGTAAGCATGTTAAAGAAAGTATGTTAAAAGTAAGATACCAGCTATTATAGATGGTATCAGAATAAGTTAGAAGCAAGTTAAAAGTAAGTTGCCGACGACCCAAGTGGTTACAGTCTATCGCAGTTGGCAACAGTGGCTGACTGTAATAGTACTGTTTAACCCTACGTAGGGCGGGTTGTCACAGGTGGTATCAGAGCAAGGTTTACGATGGGTCTAGTGTAGAGTACCACCTATTGTCACAGGTGGTATCAGAGCAAGGTTTACGATGAGTATAGTTTAGAGTACCACCTGTTGTCACAGGTGGTATCAGAGCAAGGTTTACGATGGGTCTAGTTTAGAGTACCACCTGTTGTCACAGGTGGTATCAGAGCAGTTTGACCATATCCCTCTTGGCACAATGCAATCCAGTTCACCATCCAAGTAAGTTAGTTTATTTTGAATTTAGTAAATGTTTATTTATTGAAAATAAACTTTTGTAAGGATATGACGATGAGATAATAAGATCATAAGTACAGGCATTAAATTCCTGTATGAGTTTCAAGGATAGATAGTACTTTTACTTTAGCATTCTATGGGAATGCAGGATTGGTTTTATGCTATGCCATTGAGATGATTCTCTGGCTGTGCTCCATTGATTAAGGTAACTGGGTCCTTTTGGCTGTTAGCACTTTCTGGGAAATGCTCTCGTGTGTACTGGGATCCTTGTGACCAGGATTAGCGCTTAACTGGACCAATTTTCGCCATACCACGATTGAGTGATTCTCTTGGAAGAGTCCAGCATTAGCCCCAGTTTCCTCATGGGTAAGCGAGGTGTCATTTTCAACATTGCCTATGTTCCCTAGAATTGTTGATATATAAAAAGAAAGTAGATGTACAAGGCTATGATATATATAGCCTTTATGTTATATTAAAATGTTGAAATAACATGTAAATGTTGTGAAATGATATGTATAAGTGATGAACAAAGATGAAATGAAATCTTCGTACCCCTACTTGACTTAATTTTCGAGGACGAAAATTTTATAAGGAGGGGTGAATGTGATGATCAGGAAATATGCAGTATCAAGAAATTGGTTAAAATGACATTTTCTTGATATGAAACTGATATATTTAGACTCAGGATGCCCAAATTAGTCAATCAGGCACCTTACACGTTTTTCGAGACGGGATCACACAGATCCTGAAAACTGATCGAGATGACCTCGAATGAAGTTGAAACTGATAAATTTGGATTCAGCACGTCCAAATTAGTCAGTATAGCCTATTTGTATACTCAAATTAGCTAATTGAGCAAAAAGGTAATTTTTGATCGAGAATTCACAGTACCGGAAACTGGTCAAGATGACCTCAGATGAAAATGAAACTGATAAATTTGGATTCAGCACGTCCAAATTAGTCAGTATAGCCTATTTGTATGCTCAAATTAGCTAATTGAGCAAAAAGGTAATTTTTGATCGAGAATTCACAGTACCGGAAACTGGTCAAGATGACCTCAGATGAAAATAAAACTGATATAATTGGATTCAGGACGTCCAAATTAGTCAGGATAGCCCATGTTGAAATTTTGGGCGAAAAAGTATATAAAGGGCGAAAAAATCAGAAATTTAAGAAATAAGCCCATAACTTTCTCTTATTTTCTCTTTCCTCCCCTTACCCGAAAATGAACAGTAACCGACCATCGGAAACGGTGTCCGTTTTCGACACCGCCGGTGTCATCGGAAAGCTCTCACCGAGCTGAGTCCAACGGTGGGTCGACTCGACGGAACGGCCGCCGCATGCCGCCGCACGCGCCGCTCGAATGCCGCCGGAGCCGAGAAATTCGACCGGTGATATCTTCGCCGTCCGGCCACCGTTTGCCACGAAACAGGTCCCAAAAGTTTCGTGGCGAAGAGAGGAGCAAAACCCATGCCACCGATTGCCTCAACGCCGGCGGAATCGAGCCGGCCAAGCTTCGAAAAAGTCGGTGAAACGCCGCCGTGGAGCCGCCGTCGAAACGCCCGATTCCGGCCGAGTTGAAGTGCGCCGTTGGTGCAGAAATGACCGCAGGGCTGAGGGGAGCAAAAGCCCTCAACCAATTTTGGGAAAAAGGTCCGGCACGGCGGAGTTCCACCGTCGCCGCCGTGACCGTGGTTTTCGAGGGAATTTTCCGGCGATAGGGGTCTCCAAACATGAAATTAAGGCCACCAATGGATTCCTCTCGTCGAGTTCTTCAAGATGGGCTACTCATTTGCCACCGTCGCCGCCGTCAACCGCCGGTCAACGGCGAGTCAACGCCGGTCAACGGCGGTCAACGCCGGTCAACGGCGACCGGAGACCAAAAATTTAAGAATGGCCCGTTGGCCTATTTTCGATGTTCCGGACACATCCGCGACGTCAGAATTGCAAGATGGAGTCTCAAAGGCAAAGAACGGAGAATTAAAGTTTATCCGCGCGAAATCGAACAGTTCGTTCGATCGCCAGTGGAACGATTCCGGTAGTGACTTCGGTCCCTCCATTCCTGAAATTAATGTTTTTGGAATGAGTATATATGAATTATGTATTCTGGAATGTGAAATTGTAAGAAAATTGGACTATGTGTATTAAAAATAGTCAAATGAGAAAAGTGAAAAATGTAAAGATTTTTACGTAAAAAGTTGAGTTTTTACGTAAAAATATAGGCTCTGGTATAGTACGTGGTAGAATAGAACGAGGTTAGATGGTTTCGAGGCGTTTCCTAAACGCCGGGAATCCAAAAATTAAGCGGAAATGCTGCCAAAATTTTGAAAACGGCACAGAAGAGTATTTTAAGAACCGAAGGGTAAAAACGTGGTCGGGATGGAAACCCGAGCCCTTTCGGTGACCTAGACCCGAGAAAGAGCATTAACGCTCGAGAGTCAGAATAGTACCACCCGAGGGTCGGTAAATAGTAAACCAAGAAATTATGGTAAATAAGGGCCAAAGCTAAGTTGCGAATCAAAGAAAAGTAAGGTTATAATGAGAAAAATCCCATTAAGGGCAAAATGGTAATTTTGCCAAAAGTTCAGGGTAAAATAGTAATTTTACTAAAAGTTAGCAGAAAAGTTATAAATGGGATATTAGATCCTTAAATTTATGATCGAGAAATGAAACGTAGAATTTTTACGTTTTATTAAGTTTTATACATGAAAGAAGCATAGAAAATAACCGTTATTATTTCGGTTATAGGGATCCGCGCCAGACAATATGAAGAGACGTCTGCGGACCAAGGAAGCGAGAAAAGAGATGCTAGCAAGTATTTGTAAGTTCAAACATTTAATTGACTGCAACATAAATGAACTGGTCATGTTATGTGTTATGTGTTCTACGTAGTAAGTTCAAACATTTAATTGACTGCAACATAAATGAACTGGTCATGTTATGTGTTATGTGTTTTATGTAGTAAGTTCAAACATTTAATTGACTGCAACATAAATGAACTGGTCATGTTATGTGTTATGTGTTCTACGTAGTAAGTTCAAACATTTAATTGACTGCAACATAAATGAACTGGTCATGTTATGTGTTATGTGTTCTACGTAGTAAGTTCAAACATTTAATTGACTGCAACATAAATGAACTGGTCATGTTATGTGTTATGTGTTTTATGTAGTAAGTTCAAACATTTAATTGACTGCAACATAAATGAACTGGTCATGTTATGTGCTATGTGTTCTATGTAGTAAGTTCGAATACTTAATTGACTGCAATATGAATAGACTATTATGTCTAAGTATGATTATGTGGTAAGTACAGACATTTAATTGTCTACTCACGAATGGACTTACCACAGAGTGGTGTTATATATATATATATACATTTAAGCTATTCAGTTGTGACATGATACTAACATGTTCACGAGAATAATAAGCAAGATCAGAAACAGAAAAGAGGAATAAAATAAGTCAGATAATAAGACTTAAAAGTTAAGGTTGGCGTACCGGCCTCCCCAGTTGTGAGGTTTAAGCGTTAAGAATAGCCTCCACCCCAGAAGTGTGGCGCTGCCTCGTTAATAATGAGGTAGTTTATGGCTTAATTTCCTGCCTCCACCCCAGAAGTGTGGCGCTGCCTCGTTAATAATGAGGTAGTTTATGGCATGACTTACTACCTATAAGGTCAGTAGTCCAGAGATGACCTTAGGGTTGATCGGTGGGTCGCTCCCCTGATCCTCTATTGGTCTACGCGCACCAGGTACGTCCAACCACGGGCCCACAAGTGAAAGATTAAGCAAGATAAAGTAAAGCAAAATAAAGTTTAGTAAAGAAAAGCTAAGAAAAGCTAGAAGAAGAAAGAATGAAAGTAAACAAGCATAATGCCACTAATATGTGTGCATATGCTTAGCAAGAAAAGAAAAGAAGAAGAAAAGTATGACATGAAAGAAAGAATGAGAGTAAACAAGCATAATGCGACTAACATGTGTGCATATGCTATGTTATGCATAAATTGATATGCATAAGTCAGTTATACAATTTTAAGTGTATCTGTGATGTTTAAGCATACATTAAGTATGCTGTGTTTAAGTTGATATGTGTATACAATATTTTGTATAATGTTGAGTATGTTATGCTTAAGATGTTAAGCATACATCCTGTATGTTATGTTTAAATTATGTTATGCTAAAAGAACGTTGAGATTGTTCTCTCAATGTTAGAATATGTTATATATGAAGTTGAAAGTAAAGTATAATGTATGTTCATGTTCTGATACCATAGTTGGCATCAGACATGTTCTGTCCAAAAGGTATGAGTTAGTATTTTGTCATGAATGTATGTTTGAACTTACTGAGCCTGTCGCTCACAAGTTTGTTTATGTTGCAGGTAAGCATCCTGCACGAAGATAAGACAAGCGATGGATGACGGATGGGTTCTGCATGTGCCAAGGGACTGGGTGAGGGTTATGGTACTACTATGAGTCTTCCGCTGAGCTGTTAAAAGAGTATTAAAATGATGTTTTATAATGTAAATGAAGTTAAGGCAATGTAAAATATTTATTATAGTAAATGTTTTACGACGGTACAGTTTCCAAGTAAAGTTTAAAAAAAAAAAAAAAATTTATTCCATATTTTCATGTTCAAATGAGAAGTTAGAGTAAGCATGTTAAAGAAAGTATGTTAAAAGTAAGATACCAGCTATTATAGATGGTATCAGAATAAGTTAGAAGCAAGTTAAAAGTAAGTTGCCGACGACCCAAGTGGTTACAGTCTATCGCAGTTGGCAACAGTGGCTGACTGTAATAGTACTGTTTAACCCTACGTAGGGCGGGTTGTCACAGTGGAGGAGCGTGAAGCAGGGCTGCACAGCTGACTCTACTATGGAGGCTAAGTATGTGGCTGCGGCTGAGGCATCTAAAGAAGCGGTTTGGCTCCGCAAGTTCTTTAGAGACCTTGAGGTCATTCCGGGTGTTGACAAGCCTATCACACTTTACTGTGATAATACAGGGGCTATTGCCAACACAAGGGAATCTCGGCACCACAAGAGGACCAAGCACATCGATCGGAGGTATCACATTATTAGAGGGCATGTGGAGACAGGACAAGTGGATGTTTGTAAGATCGCGTCCGAGGACAACATCGCTGATCCCTTTACTAAGACTTTGGTAGCTAGAAGCTTTGAGAGGCATGTAGAGGCGATGGGGATGCGTAACATGGCACATCTGCTGGCTTAGGGCAAGTGGGAGATTGTTAGGAAATGCCCTAAGTATTAGAGACATTTTGATGTATTTATTTTGAACTGGATAATAAAATTATACTTAGAGGTTATTCATTACATTGCTATCTGTCCTCGTCTTATTTACATGTTAAAGTAAATGTAAGCAAATATGGCTCACTGACTGCTTGTGTTAAAACTGTTAGAACGTTGCATGCAATGGACTTTTGTATGCGAGAAGACAATGTTCTAAAGTTAGCAGTCTAAACTATGGTCTGTAGTCTATGGGGTTAGACCGAGCATCTAACTCATGTTAAGACTATTATGTTGTCTAAAGCCTTAGAGGGGACGGTTTGTCTTAACTGTCTGGAGCTGGACTCCCAAGTAGAGACATAGATATGTTACTTGGTGGTGACATATTAGACCGGGACTAAAGCGTGATTGATCTGCGTAGTCCGCTATGAGTGGATCAATCTGCTTTTGACGTTCATTATGCAATAACCTTAATCCTGAGTAAATGAACTACTTCATGTATATGACTTGTGTACTTTGATGTTCCAATGGCTAAAGCGTCTCAGAGGTAGTAAGCTTATAGACCGGTTCGTTGGGTGCATGACTTGTATACGATGAAGGGTTTGTTTGCAGATATCGGAATCATAGCTCTGAGGAGTTAAAGGTATCCTCTTAACGGCATTATACTAAATGTGAAAATGGACAAGGCCTTAGGTCGTCTGCTGGGCGGATGACTTCTTATTCACATATGGTGAATAATCATTTTCTAGATTCGGTAGTATAATGGAACTTTAAGATAGCCTGATCAGTAGGATTAAACGGACTTTGACCTAAGGCTGATCATGGATATCATATGAGGGTTTTGTATATATGACAAGGTCATTGGATGGTAGCTCGTCACAGGCTTACGTAATACGGTATATAATTGGGAGTTCAGTTTCAGGTTTATAGTGGTGTGACTCTGAAATTAGTGATCATATGATTGAGTTGTTCGGTACAGAATGATGATCATATGGAATCACGGGAGCCCGATTATATATGTCCAATCAGTCCCTCTACTAGCTCCACATAATTCCTTAACGTTTGGCAAATTGATTTGTGTATGCTATAGGCTAGTTTATTATGCATGGATGGTGATGACACAGGATTAGGATGGTAGACAAGATTCTCTCCGGTTGGATTCAGATTTTGTTTTGGATAATAGAGTACACAATTATTCGAACTCCAAATAAAGTTGTCATGATTTTATTTGAGATTGGATTGGAGTTGTAGAAAATTATCCATGAGAACAAGAATATGAAACACAACCGTTTTGTGGAATTTGAAATTTGAATTTTGAAATTTGAAATTTGAATTTTGAAATTTGAAATTTGAATTTGAATTTGAAATTTAAATTTGAAATTTGAAATTTGAAATTTGAAATTTGAATTTGAAATTTGAATTTGAAATTTGAAATTCAAATTTTGAATCACAGTCCAAGTAGGATTCGAATTTGTTGTGGAAAATCCACAAGGTTTGAAATTCGAATTTGAGTTGGATTTGGAGAGGATAATCTTGTTAGAATCCTACTTGAATTTTGAATCCAAATCCCAACAAAAGTGGGCGAATTTTTGGAGGATAATCCTCAATGGAAAATTCGGTTTTTATGGATAAGATTCTAGGGTAAATTCAAGCTTCAATCCTAGTTGAATTTGGATTCTCTCTACTCCCTAAAAGTGGCCGAAATTTTGGAGCCTAAATCCTAGGAAATTCGGTTATTTTTGGATAAGGTTGAGATGAGATTTAGCTTGAAAAATCCTAGTGGAATTTTGATTCTTCCTTATCCTAAAAGTGGCCGAAAATTTGGAGAAGATTTTCTCCTAAAGATTTCAGATTTTTTGGTTGAAAAAGGGAGATAAAATTCTAGTTAAAATCTTGTTTAGATTTGGATTGGATTTGTCCTAGAAAAACCGAATTTAATTGTGGAGATTCTCCCTTGGAAAATTCGGATTTTTTGGTTTGGATAAGGGAGAAAATCTTTTCCTAGTCCAATTCGAATTCAGAGAATCACCTCATGCAGGTCTATAAATAGAGGTCCTGCCACTCCAGTTCTCTAAGACCACAGACTCTCAAGTGAGCAGGCTTATTATTGCACAGCTCATCGTGACAATAAAGTTCTTTAGAGATCTGGGTGGTCGGAAGAAGACTAGCAGTGCTAGCATACCGATCGAGGTTCAGAGTGCCCACACACTCAGCCATTCGGGAATTGGAGAATAGTAGAGAAGGCTAGTTGGTTGAAGCCTCCGGTCATTCTCCTCCTGCATATTGGCATCCTTGAGGTATGAGTTTTAATTGTTGTTGATTTATTGTATATGGCATCATGAGATATTTAACGATCTTAAATTTTTTATTGTTCCGCTGCGCCACTCTGATATGTTTTTACCGGTTTATTTTCCTACATTCACAACATTAATCACTACAGCTTCACTATTTATTTTTCATCCGACCCTCGGGTGGTACTATTCTGACCCTAAATCATTGTACCTACCACGTACTAAACCGAGGCCTAATTTTTACGTAAAAATACAAACTTCAATGTAAAAATTTCAATACAACCTAATCATTTCTAACGACATTTTGATCCATTTTTTTTCCAATCTCACCCTCGGTTTTTGTCCACATTTCAAATACAACTTTTTCGTTACAAAAAACTCATTTCCTCCACTATGACCCATGGTTTTCTTCCATCGAATCCATGCATAAAATTGAAGTTCAAGCTTTTAAATTTTTTTCTTAATCAAATCACATGCCAATACAAACTTTTGAATAATTAAACCATCAAAAAAATCAAGTTTAACTTTCATTCATCACTTCACATGAAACCCCATGGTTTTTCATTGAAACAAAAGCACCAAAATTTGTTTTTAAACTTCTAATTCATTCTTTAACTCAAACATATGTCAACCTAACTTTTTAGAGCATAAAATAACAAGATTTTAACTTGAAATTCATAACTCCATCCCACAATATATCACACGGATTTTCTTCACTAAAAACTCAAGAAAAAGCATAGAAATGAAGCTTACCTCTCAACAATGATCCACGTGAGCTTAGGAAGGATTTTGGGTGAGTTTGGTGTGAAAAATTTGAAGCAAAACTTGGTTTAAGGGGGAGGATGAGGCACGGCAGCAAGGCAGCAAGGCAGCAAGAAAACTGGTTTTGGCTGAAAATTTTCTCTAGTTTTTCATGCCTAACCATGCCTTTAATGGCAGCAAAAAAAAGGGAGGACCAACTTCCAATAAAATTTGGCAATTTTACAACACTTTAGGGGGTGTTTTGAAATTAAATTTTTTTTTTTGCTGATTTTTCCCTTCATCAACCAACTCCATCCCTTAATTTTCCTAAAGTTTTCCAAAATTTTGCATGCTATTTTGGCAACATCTTAGCCCTTGGATCAAACTTACTTTAAACCCTAACCCTTAGATTTCCTAATTCTTTCCACATAAATTTTCTTTCAATTATGGTATCATCTTGTGACATCATGGAATGACATCATTCATTGCTTTTCGGTCAAAGTATGACCAAAAGTTAAATCGAATGAAATTTTACCGAAATCATGTAGGTAGGTTTCTGAGGCCATCTCTAAGATCGGTTTGCCTTAATACACTTCCGTTTGGCTAAAAATCCATTCCATATGTATTTCATCTTTTTCCTACCCTTGGTTTACCATAGGTCACCTTCTAGGTTTTTTAATATCGAATTAGCACCGTTCCTCCTATTTCGGTTTAGTAAAATTTTCCATTATCGAATTCCTGACCTTTAACATTGTTAGAACATTTTATTACATTCTAAACAACATTATTATACGTTTCACATTTTTGAACATGAAATTTATCATGTACACACACTACACATATTCTTAGAGAATAGTGAAATTTCTTGGTTGTGACATTCACCCCTCCTTATAAAATTTTTGTCCTCGAAACTTGGGACAAGTAGGGGTACAATGATTTCATTTCATCTTTATAGTTATTACGTCTCTCCTCATTCGGATTTGGCATCCTTTGCTAGAGCAAATCTAATATCAGGTGCAGTGAAGAAAGTCATTCTTTTGCTTCAAAGGGGTTGGTTGAACCCTCACATTCTGGTAGTTTCATCTAGCAAAAACATTCGTAGAGTGGCTCTTGGTTGATCATCGATTGCGGTTCATAGACTTCTAGAATAGCTAGTGATACTACTTACTCTACCATGGCTGTCTGTGATGGCTGAACTTACTCTAGAGCCTGCCTTTGCCCGTTTGAGTCAACTGCTATCTTAGCTCCACATTCTCTTTCATTTGGGCCTCTAGAAGAGCCTGTAACTCTTCTACTCTTTCAGATTGTGTTAGGACAATGTCCTCTTGTATCCATTGGCCACGTGCATTTATCATGCTCTTTATGATTCTAAAGTCGTAACTTTCGATAAACGAATTTTGTAAATTTTTTTTTTTTTGAAAATTCACAACTTTCAAAGTAAAGCAATGTCATATCATAATATCAGATCAACATGAATTACAAACAAAAATCATTTCATAACTGTTCATCACATGTACATGTCATTTCAGACATTTTAACATAACATGAAGGCCATATATATATATCATAGCCTTGTGCATCGAATTATCCTGGTCTACAGGAAACTCCTCTGGATTTTCTTTCTACATCATCTAAACTATCATCATGGACATTTCTTGATCTGCATTTGCTTTATCTCGACACCGTAATGAACCTGAAGCTGGTTTTTTCCCCAGTGGTCGTGTCCCAAAAATGTACTAACATGTCATCGTGAAATTCCTGTTCTTGTCTATCATCCTCCAGCAGTTTTCTCTCAGTTTTGATTACTGTGACTATGAACTCTCATAGTTTAAGGGGGGTAAAGCGAACTTATTCTCTGTCATTGCTCTATGATTGGTCCTCTCTAGAAGATGTCGTAAAAGTCCTCATTAGTTCCTCGAAGCATACAACATACTTTAGGACTGTGTCACCGGACGTCATCTGTGACGAACCGTGCCCTGGTGGCACAAACCGTCACTGAAAACACTTGTCTTAACTTATCTTGTTTGAAAAACCATTACTTATAGATACCGAATTTTAGGGAATTTTTTTTTGAATAGCGTGTTTACTAAATTACGTTCTACATACTCATACTTAAAACCATACAAAGATCTCAGTACAATTTGAATTAACATATACATGTACAAAATATCGAACTATTAAATTACTATTCATAAAATAAACTCTCAAAATAATTTGTGGAAGTAGACTCTGGTGGTGGTATCCACAACCTCACCCTCACCTCTGCCCTGCAGTCGTCATCGTCCAACATTGTTTAGCATGCAGATCCTCCAAAAATACCTCTATGAATTTCTTAACTATCGGTACATTCTCGGGGCCTATCTCTGCCTCTTGGGCATTGTCTACCACTTGTGCTAGATATGCAGTGCATCCACTAGATATCAGCTTGTGTGCCTTCATTGCTGATATCATTGTCCATGGTCGCTTCAGCGATAGACCCGTATAAGTGAATTTCTCACATCCCACAGGTTCAACGGTAACTTTCCGCCTCTTGCAGTCGATGATGGCATTGTCTTTTGTAAGAAAATCCATTCCTAAGATCACATCATAGTCGTACATGTCGATGATGATTAGGTTGACGCTCAGTTCTCGACTACAAATAATTGCTGGCACATGTCGTACCCAGTACTTAGACAACAAAACCTCCCCTGAGGGAAGTGCAGTTTTGAAAGTTTGTTTCATCTTATCTAAACCCCTATCTAGCCTCTAGCAAACTCTAATGATATGAAGGAGTGTATGGCTCTAGAATCAAATAACACTAATGCACTTGAGTTGGCAACAGAAAGCTGACCTGTCACCACTACAGATGTTCCAGCTTTAACATCGTTTCTAGTGTAAGCATAAATCCTTCCTTGGGATTCTGGAGCTTCTAGCTTGCCTTGCACGATTGATGGCCCTTCAATCCTAGTCTGGGCGGCGTGGAGTTGGCTATTCATTGAGCGGGGTTGATTCTGTTGATTCTGAGGGTTTGAATTACAGTTTTTAGCATAGTGGCCTTCCTTGCCACAAATGAAACAACCACTCTTTCCCTATCTACATTCGCCAGGATGGTTTTTTCCGCACTTTAAACATTTTAGGTTCTGGTTGTTGTTCCCTCCACGGTTGTTTCTTTTCTGAGGAAAATTCTTCTGGGAACCTTGATTATTGGTGTTCCCCTTTCTCTTGTTATTAGGGTGGGGTTGCCGGCTGTTCTGGCTGGTCCCTCCGATCTACCCTCGATGTTGTGATTCTGGGTTCTGTCTCCCCTGAGTCTGCCTTAGTCGAGACTTCTCCTATTTTCGTGCCTTATAAAATTGAGCCTTCCGCTCCTTGTCCTGTGCCAGCCAGTACTCAGCCCGGATGGCCCTACTGACACAATCCACTACCATAGCTGGCCAATGGCTACCACTGCAAACTTGCATAACAATATTAGTCCTAAACATCTTCAACATCTGACAGACCTTCTCTTTCTCAGTGGAAACTAAATTCGGACAGAGTCGAGCCAGCTGCTCAAATTTCCTGACTACTTCCATGACAGTCATACTTCCCTGTCGTAGATTGTTGAACTCATCTTGTTGTACCACTAAGGCTTCGTCATTAAAATACATTTTCTTGAACTCTTCGACGAATTGATTCCAGGTCATATTCTGGATGTTCCTCCTGATTGACACAGTTTTCCACCGCTGCAGTGCCTCCTTGCATAGGGTGAAAGATGCACATATTACTTTTTCCCTATCTGTCAGGCCCATAAGGTATAAGACCATCTGAATTTCGTTTAACCAATCATTTGCCTCTATCAGGTTGGCGGTCCCCTCAAACTCTGGTGCCTTCATGCACCTGAACCTTTCATACAGATCGCTTCCCCTGTGGGTTGGCAGAAGAACACTTGCTGTTGCTACTGGGGGTACTGGTGACTGTTCGGGGATCTCGCACCCATACAAGATCTCCTGGGCCGGGGAGTCACTTGCTCCTATGGAGTTTCAGATGCTAATGGGGTTTCTCGAGTTGGTACCCTTGTCGTGGGTAGTGCTGGGTTCTGCTGGCCTGGTTGGGTTCTAAGTTGGGCCAACTCTCGTTGTTGGTTCTCTACCATTTCTCACAAGGCTGCGAGCTGTGCTGCTAATTCCTCCTCTCGGGAGGGTTACATCGTCCGACTTCATGTCCTCGCCATTTGTTCCTTGGGATCCTACCATGTAGCAAGGAAAGAAGGTAAAGATTGGATCTTGTAATCAAAAATCAGGTTACATATCAACTTCCTTTCTTATTTAACTATTATAAGCATACTTATATGCAACTTTCATTTTTTTCTCACTATCGTGATGTTCAATATGATTGCCGTATCGCATTGAAACATCACCTGAGTGCCAAGACTCTTCCTGCACTTTTCCTTCACATTGTGCTTACGTGTGTAAGGTCATATCTGGAGCCTTCAAGTAAAACTAAATTACTTTTCATATATTGTAAATAATAGTACATAACGTTAGTCTATTGGGAGTGGTGAACGCACATACTTCCTAGTACATATACTCAAAAGAACGGACTGAGCTAAATCAAGCGAGAATAGGCTACGGCCTTCCCTCATTCATGCATACATATAGTCAAAAGGGGATATACTAAAGTACATCCTAGCAACTCCGAGGTCAAAATGGACTTTGTGTTAGAGACATCCTCGTCATCAATCTCGTAGAAAAAGAACTCCTCTAGGTCCTCTTCCTCGTCCTCTGAACCGGAGCTGTCCTCGTCATCAGTTGGGGGTTTGGTTCCACTGGGCCATCTTCAACATTGGCGGGACCTGCTTCATCATGAGCTGGGGTAGGGTTTCCGGAGCCAATCACTACCTCTTTAGCATCCAATATGTCTCTGATGAGACACCCTAAATGCTCGTGCTGTGGAGGGTAGTGGACAAGGTCCCTCACGTACCAGGGAACTCCCCTCCATAGGAGCTCAACCACCTCCTTGAAAGGCCTATCCAAAGGGATGTAGGGTAGCATCCCATCCATAAACCTCTGCCAGTAGTGGGCCATGGTCTCCCCTTTGTAAACATCCCAAATACCCAAAAGGACGTCGTAATGCCTCTCGTGCATGTTCGTCCAGATCTCCACATCTTAGCCTCTCCTATGAGCTTCATCGAATGGGGCTGGTGCAAATGCAACATGGAGCTCGTGGCAAAATTTCACCTAGTCCTCTATAGGGCTTACTATCCTTTGTCGATCTTCCCACCACATCCTCACTGGGCCATGTAACCTACTGCTCGCTAGGGTCACCTGTAGGCAAGGTGGAATGTGGCAGGTTTGGAACACAACTTCCATATCATGGATCCACCTCATCAACTCATAGGGTCGGCATCGACCATCAAACCGATGTCGTTGTGCAGTGACGAAAGCTTGACTCGCCTGTTAGTCTTCATGTATCTGGTGGGGGTCCACTAGAGCGGCCATCGCTACAATGTAGAACGCGTAATATTAACCTATATACTAATTTTAAAGCAGAATCTAACTTACTTGGATAGATGAGGCTGGCACGCGACGATGTAAGGTAAGGTGGCAGGATACCGCTCTGATACCAACTGTGATGACCTGTGCCCTGGTGGCACAAACCATCACTGAAAACACTTGTCTTAACTTATCTCGTTTGAAAAACCATTACTTATAGATACCGAATTTTAGGGATTTTTTTTGAATAGGGTGTTTACCAAATTACGTACTACATACTCATACTTAGAAACATACAACGATCTTTGTACAATTTGGATTAACATATACATACTCAAAATACCAAACTGTTAAATTACTATTCATAAAATAAACTCTCAAAATAATTTGTGGAAGTAGACTCTAGTGGTGGTATCCACAACCTCACCCTCACATCTGCTCTGCCACCATCAACGTCCAACAGTGCTTAGCATACAGGTCACTTACCTACAACATGAACACACTACATGAGCTTTAACGCTCAGTAAGTACAACGTATCATCCGTAAAACCAGATTTAAAGCATAAGCCATACACAGTGGCATAATGAACCATTAACCATATATCACATGCATCACGCATTACAACATGTACAAAACACGGGAACATATCATGTAGCATCTCATAGAGTGCAAGCTATTCAATCACATCATGTAGCATGAGAAACATATCATATTATGTCATACAACTGGGAAGCATACTGTGTCTAAAACTAATGCATACTGTGAACAATGTATGAACTAGTTATGCTCAAATTATGCTTCATTATTATTTATCTTTTCTTATCCGAAGAGCCCTGGTGTCAGTACTGTGGCGTGCAGATCATCAGATTCACCGTGATCATGGGCTCGGCTTGGCCCGTTATCTTTATTGACTCGATTTGGTCCATTATCTTTATGGACTCGACTTGGTCCGTTATACTGACACCCTAAATCTGAATACCCAATTGTGGATCATGAGTATTTGTAACCATGTGCCTATGCTCAACCAGGCTCATCCCTCATCATGCCCTGATGGAGATGTAATGGCACCTTATCTTATGATATTCATTAATCTACACGATTATGAACTTCCTATATATCATGCAACGAGCACACCATACTACAATACTTAACATAATTTAAACAACCATTTTAAATTCATTTTCATTCATACTATAGGCGGAATTGTACTTATGTGTTTACCAATAGTTTGTACTTCACGTCGATGCACTTACAGGTAACGTCCTGTAATCATAACGCATTATCGTTAATATTTGTTCTTAAGTCACTGTGGTCATTAATGACTATAACTTCTTACTATTATAGGTTACCGATGCCCCTCGGTACCTAGCTGTTCTACTTTGACAGTACTGGTATCTAACGAGACTGATTAATTCGTCTACTTGACAAGTTAATCGACGTATCTCACCTTCACGTTCAAACTCGATCTTTGACCAGTTGACCATCCAGTCTACCGACCGGTTACCTTGCGTTTTGCCAATGGTGTAGCCCACCGGCTTCTTTGGGTATTGGACTGTGTAACCCATTGGGTTACCTAGTGCATGGATCGTGTAACCTATCAGGTTACCTAGCATTTGGGCTTTTTAACCGATTAGTCCACTAACTGGTTTTCCTCACGTTGGGCTTATTGACTAGTTAGGCTAGTCATCTATCCGGTTACTTTACAGTTTTTGCTTGGTAACCAACTAGGCTACTTCAGCAGTTTTACGAAAAACTCTCTAAAAATTTTGTAAAGCTTTGGAGCAACCTAATTCTTTTAAATCGACCCCTTAGGACCCCATTGGAAGGTGGGGGCATTTTACAAAAATCATTTTTCATTTTTAAAATGGAGAACACATTTTGGTGTTTATTTGTTAAGGGCGTTTTTGAACCCTTTTTCGTAAAACCATAAAAAACTTGTCCGAAACGATTTTATTTGTGAAATCGATAAACATAAAAGTTTTTATCCTCGATGAGATGAACAACTCCGAAGAACATCTCGGAGCTTGGTTTGACCTCTAAGGGGTCCGAAATCATAAAAACCCATGGCCAAATTTCATGTCCAATTTTGCAAAAAATTTCCAGTTTGCACACTTTTAAAAATGTGTCTGTTTGGGGCCCGAAACGGCCGAATGTTTGAAACCCACATGATTTTTAAGGTTTCATCAAGATCTAAAACTTTTATGTTTTGACCGAGTCTGATTCGGACTCTAAATGGGTCGTTTTAATGAAAATCTGAGGCCGTTCCTGGAATCAGGATTTTGGCCCTAGTTTTGACCTCTAGTTAAAAAACAGTTTAAAACCCTATATTAGAACCATTTTTGGCTGAGCTCTATTTGATGTAAAAATGCTCGAAACGAAATTTCGTTAAAGTTTCATGTTTCACGTTTTCTCAAATACAGACCACAACGTGTCCTAAAATAGCCAAATCCATGGCCCTAAAACTAGACAGATTTGTTTCCAAGTTTTTTCCTAACACGTCCATGCATCATTCATCCACAAACCATCCATAAAAACATGTAAACATAACCACACAACCACAAACTTGAATATGGAAGGCTAAGGGCTCAAAATAAACTTATTACAACCCATTTGCATAAATAAATACACATAAACTTCTTGATCAAACTTAGAAACAACTAACCATAAAGAGGTAAAGTTTTTAGTTTATACCTTGTGTGCTTCGGTTCGAGCACAAATCAAAGGTAGGCTTGGATGACTAAAAGGCCGTGGGATCAAAGGGTTGAGGGGTCAATATGAGCTAGAAGAGAACACAAAAATTTTGGTCTTAATATCAAACCAAACATAACACTAAACCACAAATGAACTTGGTTCTAAGACCTTATCGAAATAAGGTTCAAGATGTGTACTCCTAAGCACACTTTTAGGCAAGCCTTGTGTAAGAGTTTTTGTGTGAAATTTTGGTGTTTGACTAAGAGGAAAAGGGGTGAATTTTTGCTGCAAGGAAATGTGGGCCACCCAACTAGCTCGAGTAGTCCACTCTCTTTCTTTCTTTCTTTCTTTGCTTTCTAGTTTCTCTGACTTACTTGCTTTTCTTTAAAAGATTAGTATTTGAAAAATCGTGAAATTTTTTTTTTTATAAAATACTTGCGGTCTTGTTTTCTTGAAAATACTTAATAATATTTAAAATACTTAGTAATATAAACACACGTCATTACATAAGTATATCTTTAAACTTACTTCACTTTATACATAACACACTTGTCTTGTTTTTATACATTTATACATACAGTCTTGTACTACACTCTTTTTACAGCGGATAGTTTGCATAGCGGATCCACAACCCGTCCATGACACTGTGGGAATCTGCCTACCAGTCCCTTTTTCTCTCTCTCTTCATAATGCAGGTTGTTTACCTTTGTTACCTACATCACGAATTGACTAGTGAGCTAGAGCTCAATAAGTACAAACATACAAGTAAAACATGAATTATGCCTAACACTTAGGGTTAGTCTATTATGTGTGTCTGTTTTCTATCCTTGTGCTTTCTTTGTTCTTTCGTTCTATCTTTGTCATTTCTTTCTTTCCTTTTCTTTTTCTTTTTCTTTTCTTTTCTTTTCATTTCTTTATCTTTCACTTGAGAGCCCGTGGTTGGACATACCTAATGCGTGCAGACCAACGGGGGAGAGGGGGAGCGACCCACCAATCGACCCCAAGGTCAATCTTAACTCTACCACACTTAAGGTAGCATATTAAGCCATTAACTACCACACTTGGGGTAGCACCACACACTGGGGTCGAGGCTATCTTTAAAACCTCACACTGGGGAGGCCGGTACGCCAACCTTATATTTTCAGTCTTATTATCTTGCTCACATTTATCTTTCTTTACATTAGCTTTTCATACTTTTCTAACTTGGTGAGCACGTTAGATTATTATAACATCATCACCCCTATATATATATGCACATAATTCTACAATAAGTCAGTTGGTGAGTAGACATGTAAATGTCTATACTTATAGCGTTTATGCTAACGTAAGCTTTCTTGAATCCTTTGGAATCCTGTGCCCGTCTCCGGTCGGGTTTCCTATAATCAAAAGGTCGTTGGTTAATTACCCTTTTACTAAAGAACTTTCGTTTTACTGAAAGCTAAACTTAGGCTTTTAAAAACTTAATTAAAGCCTTAGGACAGTATTTAAAACCTGAAC
Organism: Antiaris toxicaria; assembly: GCA_035233585.1. Taxonomy (NCBI): domain Eukaryota; kingdom Viridiplantae; phylum Streptophyta; class Magnoliopsida; order Rosales; family Moraceae; genus Antiaris; species Antiaris toxicaria. The sequence goes on from CP141153.1 coordinate 53,339,589, forward strand.
AATCCAATTCAGACCTTCCTGGAACCTCTTTGCACAATTACCATCTTGCCCTAAACTTTTGGCAAAATTACAGTTTTGCCCCTTGTAGGGTTTTTCTCCACTTATCAAGCTTAAATTTTTGATTCTGACCTTTAAAATCTTATTTAGACTCTTATGGGGCTCTAACAATCTTTTCTGAGCTGTTTAAAAATTTTGATCAAAAAGATGAATAGTAACTTTGACCTAGACTGTAAACATTTTATTTTACTGCTTAAAGTGACTTTTCTAATCCCAAAAGTCATAAAATAACCTTCTAGGAGGTTCAATGTTCCTCTTTTGACCTTCTTAAAAGTTTTGGTTGAAATGACCATTTTGCCCTTAACGGGACCTTAGATCGCAAAATTCGTATTTTAACGTTAACTGGGTTTTCTAGTCTCAAAAATCATAAAATTATATTTTTTAAGTCTTATCGAGCTTTTAAGATATTTCATGCCAAAATCCTCAGGTTACTATTCACCCAACCCTTGGGTGGTACTATTCCGACCCTCGGGGTCGTTTCTCGTTTTTCTAACCGTTCGGGACCTCAAATGGCTATTTCACTAGTTATGTAATCGTTCCTTATTCTCTTCTCGAGCTTAGGTTCTCAAGGGGCTCGGGTTTCCAATTTCTGATCCTAACTTTACCCCTCGTTTTCTAAAATGCCCTTTGTGCCATTATAAAAATTTCGACAGCGTTTCCGCTAAAATTCTAGGTGCCTAACGTTTAGGTAACGCCTTAAAACCATCTATCTTATCTTAACCTGCCACGTACTATACCATAAACCTAATTTTACACAAAAGTTACAAACTTTTTACGTAAAATTTTCCATCAAAACAAAATCATTTCTAATGGGATTTCAACCCGTTCTTTCTCATTTTAAGATCCGGTTTAGGTTGAATTTGTATCTTAACCATTGGATCAAAGTGGCCTTTAACCCTAACCCTTGGATCTTGATATATCCATACATCCATTCAAAGTTTCACATTCGATCTTTGACTCCACATAATTATCTTGGTCAAACTTTTTGACCAAAAGACAAACTGAACGGTTTGCACCGAAATCGCGTAGACGTGTTTCTGAGGCTGTCCGTGCAATTGGTTTGCCTTATTTCACTATAATTTGTCTTAAAATCAAAACCGTAATTTTTCACCCTTTAGTGAACTTACTTTACTTAAGGTAATCTATTGGGGTTTTCAGTTTCTAATTGACATCCTCATTTTTTTGAAAATGCCGAAATTTCAGGGAAAGTGCACCAGAGGACTTCTCTACCCTTCCGTGCTATTAGTTTTATCTAACTCAATCTATAAACTTTTATAAACCCTAAATCACCTATATTATCTTACTTTTTCTTTAACTAGCCTTTTCTTTTTATCTCTGCTTTTCGGATACCAAAACCACTCCATTTGGAGCGTTTAGGTCTGAAATTACTTTCTCAATCATAAACTGTATTCTTTGATCATTTTTTTTTGGAGATTTTAAACCCTCCAAAACATATATTGATTTCTATTAACACTATTATTTGTTTATTTACAAATACAGTGTTCTCATACATTTTTATTCACAAAAGTCTTAGAAAAACCCTAATTCAACATAGGTAACAGTGTTGAGATTCTTTGGGTCATCACAATCACCCCTCCTTAAAAATTTTCATCCCCGAAAATTAGAATAAGTGGGGGTACTTTGCTCTCATTTGTTCTTCTCTTTCTCATGTGGCCACTTCTACACTATAATTTCTCCATAGGACTTTGACCAGTGGAATGCTTCTGTTTCTTAATATTTTCTCTTCTCGAGCAAGTATTTGTATAGGTTACTCCTCATAAAATAGGTCTTCTTGAACTTGAATCGGTTCATAGTCCAGAACATGTGAAGGGTCTGATATGTACTTCCTCAGCATTGATACGTGAAAGACATTACATACTGAGGATAATTCTTGTGGCAGTGCTATCTTATAAGCTACCTTTCCAACTCGGCTAATAATTGGAAAAGGCCCTATATATCTCGGACTCAGCTTCCGTTTCTTTCCAAATCGCATGACACCCTTCATTGGTGTTATCTTTAGGAATACAAAGTCCCCTTCATTGAATTCTAGGAATCTTCTTCTTTTTGTCTGCATAAATTTTCTGATGACTTTGTGCACTTTTCATCCTCTGTTGGATCTTCTTGACTGCATCAATCGTCTCCTAGATGAACTCGGTCTTATGCAGTTCTTTCTCTCTCATATCGTACCAATGGATAGGAGATCTGCATTTCTTACCATACAACGCTTTATAAGGAGCCATTCCAATAGAGGCTTGATAACTATTATTATAGGAGAATTCAATCAATGGTAGTTTCTTGTTGCATGCTCCTTTGAAATCTAGTACACATGCTCGAAGCATGTCTTCTAGCTTTTGGATTGTGCGCTCAGATTGTCCATCCGTCTGGGGGTGAAAAGCAGTGCTGAATCTTAATTCTTAGCCCATTGCTTCTTGTACACTTTTCCAGAAATTAGAGGTGAACCGATTGTCATGATCTCACACTATTGTTGTTGGTATTCCATGTAATCTCACAATGTTGGCAATATACTATTCTACCAATTTCTCCAATGTATATGTCATCTTTACGGGTATAAAGTGAGCAGACTTAGTCAATCGATCCACCACTACCCATATCATGTCAAATCCTTCACTTGTCTTAGGTAAACCTACCACGAAATCCATAGTCACGTGCTCCCATTTCCATTATGGGATCTCCAACGGCTGTAACTCGCTTGCTGGCTATTGGTGCTCAGCTTTGATTCTCTGGCATGTTAAACAACTACTGACATGTTTAACAATGTCATTCTTCATCTTTCTCCACCAAAAGTGCTACTTTAGGTCTTGGTACATTTTTGTACTACCTGGATGTACTGAATAAGGAGTATCATGTGCTTCTCTTAGAATTCTTTTCTTTAAATCTTCCTTGTCTAGTACACAAATTCATCCTTGAAAGAGTAGTATTCCATCATCGGAGAGGTGGAATTCTGACTTTTCCTTCTTGGAAGTTTCTTCTTTAAACCTTCTAAGAACATCATCTTGTTCTTGAGCTTCCTTGATTTCTTCTAGAATTGTTGGCTTTAATTGCATTGCCGCCAACTTTCATGAAATTAGCTCCAACCCTAGTGAGGAAATTTCGCACTGCAGTGGCCTGGGTAGCTTATCGATGGCTACTCGTTCCGGCATTATTGACTTGCGACTTAACGCGTCTGCTACTCTATTCGTCTAGCCAGGGTGATACGGAATTTCACAGTCGTAGTCTTTTACCAATTCTAACCATCTCCTTTGTCTCATATTGAGCTCCTTCTGGGTGAAGAAATACTTTAAGCTGTGATGGTCTGTGAGGATCCTACATCGAGCTCCATATAAATAATGCCGCCATATCTTGAGCGCAAACACGACAGCTACTAAGTCTAGATCGTGAGTTGGGTAATTTTTTTCATGCTCTTTGAGTTGACGAGATGCATAAGTTATCACCTTTCCTTCTTGCATCAAGACAACTCCTAATCCCGTCCTATATGCATCACTATAAATATCAAACTCTCCCTCATCTTTTGGGATCGTAAGAATTGGAGCACTAGTCAGCTGATTCTTCAGTTCTTGAAAACTTTCTTCACATTTCTTTGTCCATTCAAATTTCTTCTCCTTTCAGGTGAGGCCCATGAGAGGGGCAGCTAATCTTGCAAATCCCTCTACAAACCTGCAGTAGTATCCCGCCAATCCTAGGAAACTTCGGATCTCAGTCACATTTTTTGGAGGAGACCATTTGCTAACTACTTCTATCTTTGCTGGGTCTACTGTAATCCCATCTTTGAAGACGACATGTGCCAAGAAATGGACTTTATTTAGCTAGAACTTGCACTTCAAAAACTTGGCATACAATTGGTGCTCCTTCAGAATGCGTAGTGTAGTCCGGAGATGCTCTTCATGTTCCTTTCGATTCTTTGAGTAAATAAGAATGTCATCGATAAACATAATGACAAACTAGTTCAAGTATTCCTTAAATACTTGATTCATCAGATCCATAAAAGCAGCTGGGGCATTTGTCAATCCAAAAGGCATAATGAGGAATTCGTAGTGCTCGTACTGTGTTTGAAATGTGGTCTTTGGTATATCCTCTTCCTTAATCTTTAATTGGTGATAACCTGATTGAAGGTCAATCTTTGAGAAGATCGAGGCTCCTTTAAGCTGATCGAATAAATCGTCGATCCTTAGCAGTGGATACTTGTTCTTAATAGCTCGCGGTAATCTATACACATTCTTAAGGTGCCGTCTTTTTTCTTCACAAAGGGGACTGGAGCTCCCCATGGTGAAAAACTAGGTCGTATAAAACCCTTCTCTAGCAATTCCTTCAGCTGAGCTTGTAGTTCCTTAAGCTCTGCTAGAGCCATTCTATACGGGGCCTTAGAAATTGGAGACGTTCCAGGCAGCAAATCAATCTCGAAGGTGATTTCTCTATCCGGGGAAGCCCTAGCAATTCTTCTGGAAACACTTCTACAAATTCATTGATCACAAGCACATCCTTAGGTTGAATCTTCACATCCTTGGTTGTGTCCGTGACGTAAGCTAAATATCCAATACAACCACTAGATATTAGCTTTCTTGCCCTCATAGAACTAATTAGCATATTCGACAATTTCTGAGAATGTCCTTTATACTCAAATTGATCTTCTCCTTCAGACTGGAACATTACTTTTCATCGTTGACAGTCAATGGTTGCACCATACTTTCTGAGGAAGTCCATTCCAAAGATAACATCATAGTCAACTAATTCTAGTAAGACTAGATCAATGTATAATTCTCTATTAGCAATAATTACTGGTACATAACACAACCAGTAATCGGATAGTAACACCTCACTAGATGGCAAGGTTGTTTTAAATACATGACCAATTTTTTCCTTAGCATGATTAATTCTTTCTACGAAGTTATATGAGGCAAATGAATGTGATGCTCCCGAGTCAAATAAAACATGTGCAGGGCTTTGAGCGGCAAGAAGCTGACCTGTCACTACGTTAGAAGTACCTGCTTCTACATCTTCTTTGGTGTAGGCTAAAAGGTGCGCCTCTGTTTTTGGTGTAATCTCTTGACGCCCTATCGAAGTGGAGGATCCTTGTACAGCATGGACTTGACAGTCTGTGTAGGCTGGAAGATTCCTGGTTGATTCTGTCGATTGACTGTATAGGTCCTGGCATAATGTCCTTCCTTGCTGCATATGTAGCATGCAGCAATTCCAAATTTACACTCACCCCTATGCATTTTTCCACACTTTGAGCATGGTTGTCGATTTTGCACCATTTCAGGGCCTTGTCTCAGTTGGATGCTTCGAGTATTTTGATTCCAATTTTCATTTGGATTGGCCTTTTGCTTGTTGGAGTTCGTCTAATTTTGATTATTCTTCTGACCAGGCTTCATTCCTTGGTTAGGCCTGCTACTCTGGCCTGCTTGGTTATTCTTCTGAGTCTACCTCGTAAGATCTCTTTCCTTCTTTTCTCCTCCCATGCTTTTGTTCTTTCTTCTTTTGCTCGGCCCAGACGATGTTCTGCCCTCATGGCTCTGCTCACACAATCTGCTACTATGTTGGGTGGGGTCTCACTGCTTTCCACGAATGTGGCTATATCTGGTCGAAACATATTAATCATCCTCCATACCCCTTCTCCCTCGGTGGGTACTAGGTATGGAAATAATCGGGCTAGTCGGACAAATTTACAGTAGGCCTCGATCACTGTCATATCTCCCAGCCTTAGATCATCAAACTCCCTCTGTCGAGCTCTAAGAGTGTCCAGGTTGAAAAATTTTCTGTTAAACTCCTTTAGGAAGTCATTCCATGTTATTCCCCTAGTATCTCTCTGCATTATGACTATCTCCTACCAGTATCGTGCATCCTTCTTTAACATGGAGGAAGCACATAGGACTTTTTCCTGGTCTGTAGGGTCCATGAATTCGAAAATGGTCTGTAGTGAAGCTACCCATTCTTCTGCCTCTAGTGGATCTATAGACCCCTCGAACTTTGGGGGTTTCATTTTCCTGAACCTTTCATGCAAAGGTCCTTGATTATTCACTGGTTGGACACCCTCAGCTATTCCTGGTGCAGCTAGTACCGGGGGTACAACCGGCTCTACGACTAGCTGTGGTTCTGGTACTGGTACTTGAGGTAGAGGTGGATTCACTTGTTCTACGTTTCTTTGGTTTTGCAATTCTTGTAATCTCTGATTTTGTCTCTCTTGCACATCTAGTCGAGCTTGTATATTGGCTAGTATAGCGACGAAATCGATTTCTTGAGTTTGCCTAGCTCGTATACAAACCATGTTGCTGTTTAACCTATTACAAACAATAGCGACATGGTTTAATACTCATAACAAAATAATAATTATCTAAAGATTAACTTACTTGGACTAAACAGATGCAGATATAGGAATGTCACGGAAGGTCAGTGGAAGATCCGCTTACTCTGATACCAACTCCTGTGGGCCACCCGACTAGCTCGAGTCGTCCACTCTCTTTCTTTCTTTCTTTCTTTCTTTGCTCTTTAGTTTCTCTGACTTACTTGCTTTTCTTTAAAAGATTAGTATTTGAAAAATTGTGAAATTTTTTTTAATAAAATACTTGCGGTCTTGTTTTCTTGAAAATACTTAATAATATTTAAAATACTTAGTAATATAAACACACGTTATTACATAAGTATATCTTTAAACTTACTTCACTTTATACATAACACACTTGTCTTGTCTTTATACATTTATACATATAGTCTTGTACTACACTCTTTTTACAGTGGATAGTTTGCGTAGCGGATCCACAACCCATCCATGACACTGTGGGAATCTGCCTGCCAGTCCCTTTTTCTCTCTCTCTTCATAATGCAGGTTGTTTACCTTTGTTATCTACATCATGAACAGACTAGTGAGCTAGAGCTCAGTAAGTACAAACATACAAGTAAAACATGAATTATGCTTAACACTTAGGCTTAGTCTATTATGTGTGCTGATTTCTGTCCTTGTGCTTTCTTTGTTCTTTCGTTCTATCTTTGTCATTTCTTTCTTTCCTTTTCTTTTTCTTTTTCTTTTCTTTTCTTTTCTTTTCTTTATCTTTCACTTATGGGCCTGTGGTTGGACATACCTAATGCACGCAGACCAATGGAGGAGAGGGGGAGCGACCTACCAATCGACTCCAAGGTCAATCTTAACTCTACCACACTTGGGGTAGCACATTAAGCCATTAACTACCACACTTGGGGTAGCACCACACACTAGGGTGGAGGCTATCTTTGAAACCTCACACTGGGGAGGCCGGTATGCCAACATTACATTTTCAGTCTTATTATCTTGCTTACATTTATCCTTCTTTATGTTAGCTTTTCATACTTTTCCAACTTGGTGAGCACGTTAGATTATTATAACATCATCACCCATATATATATACACATAATTCTACAATAAGTCAGTTGGTGAGTAGACATGTAAATGTCTGTACTTACAGCATTTGTGCTAACATAAGCTTTCTTGAATCCTTTGGAATCCTATGCCCGTCTCCGGTCGGGTTTCCTATAATCAATAGGTCGTTGATTAATTACCCTTTTACTAAAGAACTTTCATTTTAACTTTAGCTTTTAAAAACTTAATTAAAGCCTTAGGATAGTATTTAAAGCCTGAACAATCTGATTTAGACCTTCTTAGAACCTCTTTGCACAATTACCATCTTGCCCTAAACTTTTGACAAAATTACCATTTTACCCCTAGTAGGATTTTTCTCCGCTTATCAAGCTTAAATTTTTAATTATGACTTTAAAATCCTATTTAGACTCTTTTGGGAGTCTAACAATCTTTTCCAAGCTATTCAGAAATTTTGATCAAAAAGATAAATAGTAACTTTAACCATGTAAGGACTATTCATCATGAATAGTAACTTTCACCTAGACTGTAAACATTTTATTTTACTGCTTAAACTAACTTTTCAAATCCCAAAAGTCATAAAATAACCTTCTAGGAGGTTCAACGTTCTTCTTTTGACCTTCTTAAAAGTTTTGGTCGAAATGACCATTTTGCCCCTGACGGGACCTTAGACCGTAAAATTCATATTTTAACGTTTAACTGGGTTTTCTAGTCCCAAAAATTATAAAATAATATTTTTTAAGTCTTACTAAGCTTTTACAACATTTCGTGCCGAAACGCTCATGTTACTATTCACCCGACCCTCGGGGTCGTTTGTCGTTTTTCTAATCGTTCTTTATTCTCTTCTTGAGCTTAGGTTCTCGAGGGGCTCGGGTTTCCAATTCCTGATCCTAACTTTATCCCTCGTTTCCTAAAATGCCCTTCGTGCCATTATAAAAATTTCGGTAGTATTTCCGCTAAAATTCTAAGTTCCCGGCATTTAGGTAACGTCTCAAAACCATCTATCCTATCCTATCCTGCCACGTACTATACCACAAACCTAATTTTACACAAAAGTTACAAACTTTTTTCTTAAAATTTTCCATCAAAACAAAATTGTTTGTAACGGGATTTCAACCCATTCTTTCTCATTTTAAGATCCGGTTTAAAACACCAATTCCACTTCGTTTCATTCCTTAACATATCATACAATTACAAACTTTTTAGCCCTTAACTCATACATGGCTTTCTTAAGAAAACATAAACAAAATTTTGTTTCAAAACTTCATTTGTTATCATTAAACTTTCCACATCAATACATGTTTATCACACTACAAAAACTAAACTAATCCATCAAAATTTCATGCATTTTCTCTTTGGAATCCCACGGCTCCCACTTAGGTATCAAACACAAAATTTCATTTTTTATGTTCATTTCCTTTTCTCATCAATTTCCCATATTAATCTTTATTGTCAAACCACTAGAAATCAAAGCTTGACATAAATTTTTCATTCACCAATATACACATAAACATACACGGTTTCATCTAACCACCATGAGCAAACTTTTTGTTCTTGTTTCCAAAATTAACCAAACTTCATTTCCATGCTTTTCTTTATCTCAAAAACGTATCAACATGCAAACACAACAAATTTGATGCAATCATTTTCCATTTCTACACATGGTAACCCACGGATTTTGCTTGAAAAATAAGCACTAAAGTTGATGTTTTTCAACTCTGTTTCATCACTTTCCTTTATCACCCTTTTTCACATGATTTACAACACCAAAACCATCAAATAAAATATGAAATTCCAACTTCAAAACAGCCCATATCCCACACGGTTTTGCTTGGAAAAAGAAGAGAAAATCATGCAAAAATGAAAACTTACCTTGCTTTCTTGATTCCTTATTGCTAGGGAGGTAAAACTTGAAGAAATTTTCTTGTTCTATGGGGGAGGGATACACGGCAGCAAAGAGGGCTGAAGAACTAGTATTTTTCTGGTTTTTCCCTAGCCAAAACCATGCACTTTTGAAGCCAAAAAGGAGGGACTAAATTGCAATATTTTTAGGTGTAGGAAAAATAAATCGGTAAAAACGTATCAGAGTGGCGCAGCGGAACAATAAAAAATTTTTAGATCGTTAATTATCTCATGATGCCATATACAATAAACCAACAACAATTAAAACTCATACCTCAAGGATGCCAATCTTGCAGGAGGAGAATGACCGAAGGGCTTCAACCAACTAGCCTTCTCTACTATTCTCCAATTCCTAAATGGCTGAGTGTGTGGGCACTCCGAACCTCGATCGGTATGCTAGCACTGCTAGTCTTCTTCCGACTACCTAGATCTCTAAAGAACTTATTGTCACGGTTGGCTGCGCAACAATAAGCATGCTCACCTGAGAGTCTGTGGTCTCAGAGAACTGGAGTGGCAGGACCTCTATTTATAGACTTGCATGAGGTGATTCTCTGAATTCAAATTGGATTAGAAGAAGATATTCTCCCTTATCCACAAGCACAAAATCCAGATTTTCCAAGGGAAAATCCGAACAATAAAATTCGGCCACTTTAGGATAAATCCAATCCAAATCTAAACAAGATGTTAACTAGAATTTTATCTCCCTTTTTCAACCAAAAAATCAGAAAATTCTAAGGAGAAAATCTCCACAAAAAATTCGGCCACTTTTGGATAAGGGAGAATCAAAATTCCACTAGAATTTTCAAGCTTGAATCTTATCTCATCCTTATCCAAAATAACCGAAAATCACCTAGGAGATTCACTCCAAAATTTCGGCCACTTTCTGGGAGGAGAGAATCCAAATTTAACTGGGTTGAAACTTGAATTTTTTTCTTTGAATCTTATCCACAAAAAATCTGAAAATCATTGAGGATAATCCTCAAAATTTTTGTCCAACTTTAGTTAGGATTTGGATTCAAAATTCAAGTAGGATTCTAATAGGATTATCCTCTCCATATCCAACTCAAATTCGAATTTCATTCCTTGTGGATTTACCACAACAAATTTGAATCCCACTTGGACTGTGATTCAAAATTTGAATTTCAAATTTCAAATTCAAATTTCAAATTCGAATTTCAAATTTCAAATTTCAAATTTAAATTTCAAATTCAAATTTCAAATTCAAATTTCAAATTCAAAATTCAAAATTCAAATTCCATAAAACAGTTGTAATTTCAAATTCAAATTTCAAATTCAAATTTCAAATTCAAAATTCAAAATTCAAATTTCAAAATTCAAATTTCAAAATCCACAAAACAGTTGTATTTCAAATTCTTGTTCTCATGGATAATTTTTTACAACTCCAATCCAATCTCAACTAAAATCATGGCAACTTTATTTGGAGTTCGAATAATTGTGTACTCTATTATCCAAAACAAAATCTGAATCCAACCAGAGAGAATCTTGTCTATCATCCTAATCCTATGTCATCACCATCCATGCATAATAAACTAGCCAATAGCATACACAAATCAATTTGCTAAACGTTAAGGAATTATGTAGAGCTAGAAGAGGGACTGATTAGACATATATAATTGGGCTCCCGCACATCCATATGATCATCATTCTTTACCGAACAACTCAATCATATGATCATTAATTTCAGAGTTACACCACTATAAACCTGAAACTAAACTCCTAATTATATACCGTATTACGTAAGCCTGTGACAAGCTATCGTCCAATGACCTTGTCATGTATACAGAACCCTCATATGATATCCATGATCAGCCTTAGGCCAAAGTCCATTTAATCTTACTGATCAGGCTATCTAAAATTTCCATTATATTACCGAATAAAGAAAATGATTATTCACCATATGTGAATAAGAAGTCATCCGCCCAGTAGACGATCCAAGGCCTTGTCCATTTTCACATTCAATATAATGCCTTTAAGAGGATACCTTTAACTTCTCATTAGAGCTATGATTCCGATATCTGTAAACGAACCATTTATCGCATACAAGTCATGCACCCAATGAACCGGTCTATAAGCTTACTACCTCTGAGACGCTTTAGCCATTGGAACATCAAAGTACACAAGTCATAAACATGAAGATGTCCTTTTACTCAGGATTAAGGTTACTGCATAATGAACGTCAAAAGCATATCGATCCACTCAAAGCGGACTTCGTAGATCAATCACGCTTTAGTCCCGGTCTAATATGTCACCACCAAGTAACATATCTATGTCTCTACTTGGGAGTCCAGCTCTAGACAGTCAAGACAAACGTTCCCCTCCAAGGCTTTAGACAACATAATAGTCTTAACATGAGTTAGATGCTCGGTCTAACCCCATAGACTACAGACCATAGTTTAGACTGCTAACTTTAGAACATTGTCTTCTCGCATACAAAAGTCCATTGCATGCAATGTTCTAAAAGTTTAACATAAGCAGTCAGGGAGCTATATTTGCTTACATTTACTTGAACATGTAAATAAAACGAGGATAGATAGCAATGTAATGAATAACCTCTATATATAATTTTATTATCCAGTTCAAAATAAATACATCAAAATGTCTCTAATGCTTAGGACATTTCCTAACAATCTCCTACTTGCCTTAAGCCAGCAGATGTGCCATGTTACTCATCCCCATCGCCTCTACGTGCCTCTCAAGGCTTCTAGCCACCAAAGTCTTAGTAGAGGGATCAGCAATGTTGTCCTTGGACGCGATCTTACATACATCTACTAATCCTGTCACCACGTGCCCTCTAATGTCAACTTCCTCCAATCCTTGCAAGTCTGGAAGACTCAATCCATGTATCCTACGGGTATTAGGTCCCCTCCAGAATACACCAGCATATAATCCCTCGTTCTCTTAAGATACTTGAGTATATGCTTTACTGCTTGCCAGTGCTTGGTTCCAGGATTTGCTAGATATCGACTCACCATACCTGTTGCAAAACATATATCCAGGTCAGTGCAAAGCATAGCGTACATAAGGCTACCCACAGTAGATGCATAAGGGACCTTACTCATATGCTCTCTTTCTTTTGATGTCTTAGGACAGTCATCCAATGAAAGAATTAGACCGGTAATAGAAGGTTGTGAACCTTTCTTTGCCTCTTGCATTGCATATTTGTCAATTATTTTATCTATGTATGAAGCTTGGGAGAATGCTATCATTTTGTTCTTTCGATCTCTGAAGACACGAATGCCTAGAACATAATTAGCTTCTCCCAAGTCCTTCATGTCAAACTGTTGGTGTAACCAAAGTTTGACTGATGATAAGTTCCCTACATCATTCCCAATGAGTAGTATATCATCAACATAGAGTATCAGAAAGACCACTTTTCCATCCTTGATACGTTTATAAACACAGGGTTCATCAACGTTGTGCTCAAAACCAAATGTCTTAATCGCTTGATCAAACCTCTGGTTCCATGAGCGGGATGCTTGCTTTAATCCATAAATGGATCTAAGTAACTTGCAGACTTTCCTTTCTTGACCTTTCGCTACGAATCCTTCGGGCTATATCATATAGATACACTCTTCAAGATGGCCATTCAAGAATGTCGTCTTGACATCCATTTGCCAGATCTCGCAATCGAGAACCGCAGCAATGGATAGAAGAATATGGATAGACTTCAGCATAGCAACAGGCGAAAAGGTTTCATCGTAATTGATTCCAGCCTTTTGCGTGTACCCCTTTGCAACCAGTCTAGCTTTAAAAGATTCCACTCTCCCTTTCACATCCTTTTTTCTTTTGTAGACCCATTTGCATCCAATGGGTTTTATCCCATCCGGCAAATCTACAAGTTCCTAAACAGAGTTGGATTTCATAGAATCCATCTCATTGTTCATAGCCTGTTTCCAAGATTTAGAATCAACATCATTTATAGCTTCATCATAGGTGACCGGATCATCCTCATGCTCATGAGCCTCGGCCTGGTATACCTCAGCATCATACATGAAGAAATTAGGTTTCTTCAAAACCCTCCCACTACGACGAGGCACCCTAAATTGTTGATCGTCTACAGGTCTTTCACCGGAACTCAGACTTGCGTCCAAGACCGAAATCTGTGGAGCAATTCTTTCACCCGATAACTCCTCTAGCACTATTTTGCTTCGAGGCTTAAAGTCATTCATGTGACTTTCCTCCAAGAATGTCGCATGGGTTGAAACAATGACTTTTTGTTCCTTCAAGTTATAAAATAGACCTCCTTTAGTTCCTTTTGGATACCCTACAAACATGCACAATTCTGATCTTGGTTCCAACTTTTTCGCATCCCCATCCAGTACATGCGCTGGGCAGCCCCATATTCTCATATGTCCAAGGGAGGGCTTCCTGCCACGCCACAATTCAAACGGAGTTTTGGGAATTGATTGGCTTGGAACCTGGTTTAGAATATAGCATGCCGTTTGTAAAGCATATCCCCAAAATGATAATGGTAGCGTTAAATAAGTCATCATGGACCGTACCATATCTAACAAGGTCCTGTTTCTCCTTTCGGCTCACCATTCTGTTATGGAGTACCAGGTGCAGTCAATTGGGATAATATCCCATTCTTTACAAGATGTCTTAGAAATTCATCGGAGAGGTATTCGCCACCTCGATTAGATCCAAGTGTCTTTATGGATTTATCCAATTACTTTTCCACTTCCGCACGATACTCTTTGAACTTGTCAAAGGTTTCGCTCTTGCGGTGCATCAGATACACATATCCATACCTCGAGTAATCATCTATAAAAGAGACAATACTCGAACTCACCTCGTGCTGTGACGTTCATAGGGCCACATACGTCAGTGTGCACAATTTCTAAGAGCTCCTGAGCCCTTGTACCCTTAGCTCCAAAAGACTCCTTAGTCATTTTACCCTCTAGACAAGACTCACATTGGGGAAGACGTACCTCCTCCAGAGATTCCAAAGGACCGTCTTCCACCAATCTTTGAATCCTATCCTGATTAATATGACCAAGTCTTAAATGCCAAAGATACGCCTTGTTAGAGTGAGAAACTTTCAACCTTTTAGAGTTATCTATTAATTCAGTGTCAAGCAGTGAGTACATCTTTGGTTTGATCAAATATAGGCTTCCATCCATCCATCCAGAACAGATAAAAGACTTATTTCTACGAATATCAACTCTTTTACTAAAAGAAACTGAATAAGAATCCTTTACTAAACAAGCTACCGATATAAGGTTCCTCCTAAAATTAGGAACATAAAAACAGTCTTTCAATAAAATAAACCTAAATTGATCAAAGTAAAGGTAAATACCTCCCACTGCTTCAGCCACCACCAAGCTACCGTCTCCAATTCGTAACGAGAGGCTCCTATCATGTAGACTTCTCGTTTCCACGAACCCCTGCATAGAAATACAAACATGATTAGTGGTACCCAAATCAATGACCCAAGTGTCTTTCGATTCTTCCCCCAAACACGCTTCCAAGTAATGAAGTTCCTTACCTTCCTTGCCCTTGGCGGCTAGGAATTCCCGGCAAGACTTCTTGAAGTGAACTACCTTCCCACAGCTGAAGCACTTGGACTTTTTAGGGTCCCTGGGCTTCTTGTTCTTCTTCTTCTTCTTCCCATTCGAGATAGGAGGATTAGAAGAACTGGAAGCCGCTTGCTTCTGATTTGGCCTCTTCCTCTTCTGTGAGGGTTTGGAAGATTCCGTCAAATTGACCTCTCCTTTGGGTTGGACCACATCCCCATCCCTGATCATCCACTCATAAGCTTGGAGTTGCTTCATGAGCTCGGTTAGTCCTAACTCCCTTGTCGCCAGATTGTATGCGACCTTAAACCCCACAAAATCTTTAGACAGAATTTTGAACACCATCTCGATCTGGGTGTTGTAGTCCAACTCAGCACCGTTCTCGGCAGCCTCAGTGAAGAATCCCATTAGAGTGATCATATGGTCCTTCACCGGAGTACCCGCCTTTTGCTTAGAGTTCATAATGCTGGTGATAGCGGACTGTCGAGCCAATTTTTCTTGGCCTCCGAACATGTCCTCCAGATTGTCCATGATCTCCCTGCCAACTTGATAAGTCTCATGCTGCTTTTGTAAAGTACTCATCATGCTGGCAAGCATGTAGCATTGAGCTATATCATTGGATTCCCTCCAACGAGTATAGGCAACCGGGACCTCCTCAAGTGGTGTGTCAGGTTTTGGCCCTGGTGGGCATGGTTCGTCCAGTACGAACTTGTGTCTCTCGTAGCTGAGAACTGTCAACAGATTTCTTTTTCAATCTTTATAATTATCGCCATTCAGTTTATTCTCAGTAAGTATTGAAATGAGGGGTGTTGGTGACATTTTGAACTGAAATAAAATTACACTAGACATCATTACAAAGCCCAAGCAAATATACAGATAATTTAGCAAATAAAACATACAAGTATGTTCCCACATGAAACTTGAAAAACATGTAGCATTGCAATGATAATTCTCAGCACCTATTGCCCCAAGCCACCGAGGGGTGGTCATGAAAACAAATAACCAGAACATGGACCCCGTCCAATTAATATATGTTGCCTTAAATCCTCCAAGGTTAAGACATATATTAATAACCACTTATTTGGCCACCAGTTTAGTTAACAGAGCTTCTATGGAAGGTTAATAACTAAACAAGTCTTGAGTGTATAACCATTGTTTACGTAGCCCGATCCACGTCCTACCAAGCCACCGAGGGGCGGTCATGAATAGGATCATACCCGAACACGTTTTCCACATAGGAGATCCAATCTAGTATACCGGCGGCGGTAAACACCTACCGAGGGTTGTGATCAGGGTAGAACTGACGCGGGCGTTACCATGCTTTCACATATAGATCAACAATGGAGGTCGTGGGTTTTGTTTGAAACCCTCTCCCACTCAATATTTTGAAAAACATGCAAGTTTTGACAAATTATATATGATCAATATAGTATGAGCGGCACTCAGCTATCCTATATGACATGTTATCACATATGCATATAAAACATCCATCAATACATATTTATACATCCATGACATATCACAAAAAAAATAATTGACAGAATAACTGTGGCGGCCCGCCCCTCGTAGAGATCATACAATACTATTACAGTTGAGCTTTATCGCTAACTGCGATAGATTGTACTCTCATGGGTCGTCGGCTTATCTCTCTCTCTTTTTAAATCATGACGTTTTTGGGGAAAAATTTTTTTTTCTCTTTAAACGTCATGTAAACATTTCCCACTATTAACTTTGTTGGCAAGTACAAAGTAATTTACATATTACAGTACTTTCGTAAATATATAATATTACAAAAGACTGTTTCCTTTTTTTCCTTCCCTTTTTATCGCTCAGCGGAAAGACTCTAGCAGGACCATATCCCTCGCCCAGTTATCCCATTTGACACGCGCCATCCCGTCCGCATCCAGTCAAATAAGCTACTGAGCTGGTCGCTTACCTGCAACATTAGCAAAAATGGTGAGCTACAGGCTCAATAAGTTCAAACATGCAAGAAATAAAATTTCTATGAATAGTACTATTCATCATGAATAGTACCTTTGATCACTATTCATACGTGAATAGTAACATTGACCACAACACAGTGTCGCAACAGTACATCTACCGCGATGTTAGTACTCTCACTAAACCGTCTTATGCTCAATTATGGCATAGTTTCAGTTTTACGTAATTATCTTTGCTTATGTTCTGGTTTTGAGCTCAGGTTGGCAGTACCATTTTAGTGCGCATGACTGGGAGCGGTACATTAGTGCTAACCTCCACAGCCTTAATCTCATAGCCCCGAAGGCAAATGTACCTCTTTGTACGGAAGGCTGGTACGCCAGAAAGTAGTTTCATTACCGACTTTTTAAGTTCTAACCCGGTGACTTCACATTGTCTCGTGGTTAGGAATGGTTCACATTTTAATTTTTAGGAGAGTGAGTTTCATTAATCTCGCTCTAGTACCCGAAGCACAATTAACAATGTGTCCATTCTCAATAGTGCCCGTAGCACATTACGTCTCTCTCTCTACTCTATAATAGTGCCCGTAGCACATATGTACTTAACTTATAGTTAGTACATCAAAGTTAGCAACAATAATGCTATATGTTGCAGACAGGTAAATGTCTGAACTTACCTTATCAGTCTCTTCTGTTTTTCCCTCTTGGATCTTTGATCACCTTCCTCGTAGGTCGATTTTTTTGATCCTACAAACAAAACCTTGTCTGTTAATTTCATTTCCGTTTATAGCTTTTATTTTTCATTTAAAAGCTTAAATAAAACCTATTTATAACTTTTTAGGCTTTATTTATCATTTTCCTCATTTTTTCTCAACTTTTGCAAAATTACAATTTTACCCCTGTATTTTGGCAAAATTACGATTTTACCCCTATATTTTGACAAAATTACAATTTTACCCCTGACGGAAATTTTCTCGATCTAGACTGCATTTTTGGCTCTCAGGAACTCTTCTGACTCTTTTCTAATCATTACCGGGTTCATTTTTATTTTACTTCCACTTTTCACTTTCCCGACCCTCGGGAAGCACTATTCCGACCCCTATGTCGGTTTAGCGATTTTCTACCGTTTCGGAGTCTCAAATGGACGTTTCACTAGTATTTAAAACGTTCATCTAGACTTTCCCGACCTAGGTCTCCGAGGCTCGGGTTTTCCGTTCCCGACTCGGACCTTTATTTCATTTCCAAAAACGCCCCCTCCTCGGGGTCCCTTTTTTTTCAATTTCACTCACGTTTTTCATTTTCAAGGGGACGGGTTACTATTCACGAACCACCCCTTAGGTTTTCCTTATTAAATTTTCCGTTAGGGACTCGGGTTTCCGACCCGACCCTAAACTTTTATTTTAAATTCCCATTTTACCCCGAATGCCGTTTTCGAAATTTCGGCAGCATTTCGGTGTAATTTTAAGGCTTCCGGCGTTAGGTACGCCTCGAACCGTATGTACCTACCACGTACTATACCACAAGCCTATTTTATGTAAAAGTTTTTCCAAACTTTTACATAAAAGCTCACAAAATTCCAAATTCACATTTTGACCCACATTACAAAATTTTTTCACAATTTTGTCCATAGTTTGGTTTCGGTTTTCACAACCAAACCGAACCAAAATTTCTCAAATTTTCACCACACTTTAGGCTATTCAATGTCACGTTTTTAACACATTTTTAAGCCCATTTTCAATGCATTTTCAACCAAATTCTTAGGGTTTTTATCCTTATATAACCCACGGCCATCTTTAGAAAACACATGCCAAATATTTTTGTTTCATTCTTTCAATCACAATTCCTTTATTTACATTGTAAAATGCATGACTTCAATCAATCAAACATCACATAAAACCATGCAAATTTTTCCACCAACCCTTGTTAACCCCACGGCCACATTAGGTAATTCACACCAAAAATTTTTTTCAAGCTTTTCACAATGCAATTCAAGCTTTATTCTTCACAAAATTTAACTTGGAAGCAAGTTAACAATTAAACCACAAAATTTTCTCATTGTTTACTTAAGGTAACCCACGGATTTACCCTTGAAAAACCAACAAAATTTCGGTTTTTCTTTAAACCAATTGCATGGTTTTCTTCCTTATTACACCCTTAACAAAACCCAAGCATCAAACCATGGAAAAACAACCAAAAATTTTCCATCTTTTTCCCACTATTCACCCACGGTTTTCTTGAAGAAAAACCATGAAAAAGTTAAGTGCAAAGGGAGTTACCTTAGTCAATTGCTTCCTTTGCCTTCAAGGAATGCTTTGGCACACTTTTTGTGAAGAAAAATTGAAGAGATATCTTGGTTTCTCTTTGGGTTGCTCAAGTACACCATGGAAGAACACTTAACATTTTTTTCTCTTGGTTTTTGGCATGAAAATGTGTCTCGGCCTCTTTGTCACTAAAGTTGCCGACTTAAGCAACCAAAAGCCAATTAATTTGGCCATTAACCAATAAGAATTAAACATCTTTCAACACCATTTCTTTCCATAATTTTCAAAAATTAAAAATGGTGAATTTTGGCCAAATCTTGGCCTTTAGATCAAAAAGTAAATGGATCATGGCCATTAATGCTACCAACCACCATTTTCTTTCCATTTATTAAATGGATTTATGATTTCATAAATGCTAAAGTAAAAGTTGACTTTGACTTTTACTATTCACATTAATTCGACTACTTTTTGATCGACACCGGTTCGAACCGAAATTTTCCTGAAATCGTCCCGGCGTGTTCCTGAGGTCTCCTATGCAGTCGGATCAATTTAAACTGCTTCCGTTTGATCAAAATTAATCCCGGAAATTTTCCGTCTTTTATTACCCCGGTTAGGGTTTTCAATGCCGGTTTTGGCACCGTTTCACCCGTTTCAATTCAGCGAATTTTTCCAACACTGAATTCTTACTCGTCAGTATTGTTAGAACATTTTCATATATTCTAAACAATATAAATACATTTATTTCACTCTTTAAATAGTACAAATTGTTATATGCATACATTTGTACATTTTCATCCGAGAATTGCCTGAATTTCCCGGTTGTCACAATAACCAAGCCATGGTTCCATCCTAGAACAAAGAAAATAAAGATTATAAAATTCCATCCAAAGCATTCTTTAGGTCTTGAATTTTGTTCCGTCTTCTTGTATCCATGTTTATGTAGCCTCTCCATCTATTTCTCATCCCAAGAATCATTTAAAATTTAAATCTCCAAAAATTAAAATTTCAAATTCAAATTCCAAATTCGAATTTCAAATTTAAATTTTAAATAATTTTAAATATCATGTGTAATAATATGTAATTTCAAAAATTTCAAATTTTCAATTACATATTTTTAAACATGATTTAAAATTAAATCTCAAATTTAAAAATCAAAATTTTTTGATTTTTGAATCGTTGCACCACCGCCCCCAGAGGTGGCAGCTCCCAACCCCGGAGGGGCTGGCAGCCCACGACCGCTCCTTGTGCAACCTTACCGGGCTGCAAGCCAAGCCTACAACGCCAGGCTACATGGCCAGGCTGGGCGCAGCAGCCGGCAGGCTGCACGCCCAGGCTGCGGTCAGCCTTGGGGAGGCCACGGCCACCCTCGGCTGCAGGCCAAGCCTGCGGCCGTGGGTGGTTATGGCCTGCACAGGGGCTGCCGCCCCACCAGGGCCCGTCGCCTATCCCAAGGGGTCGTGTCTCGATTTTCATGCCATATTCCAATTTACCTATTAGGATCTCTAAAAATTAATTTGAATCCCAATTAAATCAAAATTTTCCACAAAATCAAAATTTCAACCTTTAAATAAAATTTAACTTTTGGGAAAAATAAATTACGGTCTTCAATCTTCAATCTCCTCCAAGAATAATTACATAAAAATTCCTAAACCGTTTTCGGTGTACAAAAATTCTAACCATAATAATTCTAAGAGACAAAAATTAAAATCCATGGGAAAATTACAGTGTTAATAAACTGCTCCCATGGTTACATAAAAATTCCTAGAAACAATTTTTCTAAATTCTAAGGAATCATAACCGGCATAAACAAGCATGCTTATAATAATTCAAAAAATTAAAATAACCACATACTTTGTACATAATCCATGATAACAACATAAAGGAATCCTAGAATGCCACTCTCTAAATATCAAATCCATACATAAATAAAAAGACTAAGTAATTGTCTAATTTATGTACATGGCATAGTCATGAGATGGCTCTGATACCATTTGTAGGAAAAATAAATCAGTAAAAACGTATCAGAGTGGCACAGCGGAACAATAAAATATTTTTAGATCGTTAATTATCTCATGATGCCATATACAATAAACCAACAACAATTAAAACTCATACCTCAAGGATGCCAATCTTGCAGGAGGAGAATGACCGAAGGGCTTCAACCAACTAGCCTTCTCTACTATTCTCCAATTCCTGAATGGCTGAGTGTGTGGGCACTCTGAACGTCGATCGGTATGCTAGCACTGCTAGTCTTCTTCTGACCACCCAGATCTCTAAAGAAATTATTATCACGGTGGGCTGTGCAACAAGAAGCCTGCTCACCTGAGAGTCTGTGGTCTCAGAGAATTGGAGTGGGATGACCTCTATTTATAGACCTGCATGAGGTGATTCTCTGAATTCGAATTGGATTAGGGGAAGATATTCTCCCTTATCCACAAGCACAAAATCCAGATTTTCCAAGGGAAAATCCGAACAATAAAATTCGGCCACTTTAGGATAAATCCAATCCAAATCTAAACAAGATGTTAACTAGAATTTTATCTCCCTTTTTCGACCAAAAAATCCAAAAATTCTAAGGAGAAAATCTCCACAAAAAATTCGGCCACTTTTGGATAAAGGAGAATCAAAATTTTACTAGGATTTTCAAGCTTGAATCTTATCTCATCCTTATCCAAAATAACCGAAAATCACTTAGGAGATTCACTCCAAAATTTCGGCCACTTTCTAGGAGGAGAGAATCCAAATTCAACTGGGATTGAAACTTGAATTTTTTCCTTGAACCTTATCCGTAAAATATCCGAAAATCATTGAGGATAATCCTCAAAATTTTCGTCCAACTTTAGTTAGGATTTGGATTCAAAATTCAGGTAGGATTCTAATAAGATTATCCTTTCCATATCCAACTCAAATTCGAATTTCATTCCTTGTGGATTTACCACAACAAATTCGAATCCCACTTGGACTGTGATTCAAAATTCGAATTTCAAATTTCAAATTTCAAATTCAAATTTCAAATTTCAAATTTCAAATTTCAAATTTCAAATTTAAAATTTCAAATTCGAATTTGAAATTCGAATTTCAAATTCAAATTTCAAATTTCAAAATTCAAATTTCAAAATCCACAAAACGATTGTATTTCAAATTCATGTTCTCATGGATAATTTTCTACAACTCGAATCCAATTTCAAATAAAATCATGGCAACTTTATTTGGAGTTCGAATAATTGTGTACTCTATTATCCAAAACAAAATCTGAATCCAACCGGAGAAAATCTTGTCTATCATCCTAATCCTATGTCCTCACCATCCATGCATAATAAACTAGCCAATAGCATACATAAATCAATTTGCCAAACGTTAAGGAATTATGTGGAGCTAGAAGAGGGACTGATTGGATATATATAATTGGGCTCCCGCAAATCTATATGATCATCATTCTTTACCGAACAACTCAATCATATGATCATTAATTTTAGAGTCACACCACTATAAACCTGAAACTGAACTCCCAATTATATACCGTATTACGTAAGCCTATGACAAGCTATCGTCTAATGACCTTGTCATGTATGCAGAACCCTCATATGATATCCATGATCAGCCTTAGGCAAAAGTCCATTTAATCCTACTGATCAAGCTATCTTAAAGTTCCATTATACTACCGAATAAAGAAAATGATTATTCACCATATGTGAATAAGAAGTCATCCGCCCAGCAGACGATCCAAGGCCTTGTCCATTTTCACATTCAGTATAATGCCTTTAAGAGGATACCCTTAACTCTCATTAGAGCTATGATTCCGATAACTGTAAATGAACCCTTCATCGTATACAAGTCATGCACCCAACGAACCGGTCTGTAAGCTTACTACCTCTGAGACGCTCTAGCCATTGGAACATCAAAGTACACAAGTCATAAACATGAAGCTATTCTTTTACTCAGGATTAAGGTTATTGCATAATGAACGTCAAAAGCAGATCGATCCACTCAAAGCGGACTTCGTAGATCAATCACGCTTTAGTCCCGGCCTAATATGTCACCCCCAAGCAACATATCTATGCCTCTACTTGGGAGTCCAGCTCTAGACAGTTAAGACAAACCGTCCCCTCTAAGGCTTTTGACAACATAATAGTCTTAACATGAGTTAGATGCTCGGTCTAACCCCATAGACTACATACCACAATTTAGACCGCTAACTTTAGAACATTATCTTCTCACATACAAAAGTCCATTGCATGCAATGTTCTAACAGTTTAACACAAGCAGTCAGGGAGCTATATTTGCTTACATTTACTTTAACATGTAAATAAAACGAGGACAGATAGCAATGTAATGAATAGCCTCTATATATAATTTTATTGTCCAGTTCAAAATAAATACATCAAAATGTCTCTAATGCTTAGGGAATTTCCTAATATTAGGGACCTTTTTGCAAGCTTTTTGTGTAATTTTTCAAACCTTTAGGGGCTATTTTGTAATTAAATGAAATTGGGCAGATTTTTTTCTGGTTTCCCCATGAAAAACCACCACTTAACAAGCCCTAGAAGTCCCTTGAAAATTTACTAAGTTTTCCTTGACTTTTTAGGTTGACTTTGTATCCTAACCATTGGATCAAAGTGGCCTTTAACCCTAACCCTTGGATCTTGACGTATGCATACATCCATTCAAAGTTTCACACTCAATCTTTGACTCCACATAATTATCTTGATCAAACTTTTTGACCAAAATTCAAACCGAACGGTTTTGCACCAAAATCGTGTAAACGAGTTTTTGAGGTTGTCCGTACGATCGGTTTGCCTTATTTCATTGTGGTTTGTCTTAAAATCAAAACCATAATTTTTTGTCCTTTAGTGAACTTAGTTTACTTAAGGTAATCTATTGGGGTTTTTGGTTTCTAATTGACATCCTTATTTTTCTGAAAATGTCGAAATTTCAGGAAAAGTGCACCGGAGGACTTTTCTACCCTTCCGTGCTATCAATTTCATCTAACTCAATCTATAAACTTTTAAAAATCCTAAATCACTTATATTATCTTACTTTTTTCTTTAACTAGCCTTTTCTTTTTATCTCTGCTTTTCAGATACCGAAACCACTCCATTTAGAGCGTTTAGGTCTGAAATTACTTTCTCAATCATAAACTGTATTCTTTGATCATTTTTTTTTTTGGAGATTTTAAATCCTCTAAAACATTTATTGATTTCTATTAGCACTATTATTTGTTTATTTACAAATACAGTGTTCTCATACATTTTTATTCACAAAAATCTTAGAAAAACCCTAATTTAACATAGGTAACACTGTTGAGATTCTTTGGATCGTCATATGAAAAGAGAGAACACTTGGCTTTTGGGAGCTAAAAGAAAGGAAGTGAAAGGCAAGGGAGATGACACCTATTTATAGGCAAACTTAAGCACAATTAGCTTCACAAAATTAAGCCAAATTAACCCAAAATTTTGCCTAACCAAGAGACAAATCCTTATGCATGTAGCCCCCCCATCACGTTGCACACCTTGGGAACAGGGCAAATATTTTATCAAATTGATGTGAAATGGTGATGAAAAATAAATTGTTGTTTAAGTGGTTTTTGGTGTACTTTTTCCTCATTGTTTATTCTTACTTTTTGGGGTTTTCTAACTAATCAAACTAGCTAGTTTCCATTCAATGGGACCCAGTTTTGGAGTGGTTACAATCTAACTGGGTCGGTTTTTTCGCAGTCTAGTTTTCTACTGTGATTTTTCGATCCTTTTTCGATAGTGTTCTAATTTTCACCTAAAATTGCACTTATGGCTTTCGATTTTCATTCTAGTTATTTCTAGCTATTTTTGGTTGGGTTGTAATGCCTATGAGCCCGCTCGATCACTATTTACTATTCATTTTTCACACTGTGGTTGTGTCTTACACTATACCGACACTGTGTGCACATAATATACAGGCTATCTTAACTAATTTGGGCATGCTGAATCCATTTTTAATAGTTTTATGCCCATATGGGGTCGTCCAGATCAGTTTTCGGTATTTGTGTGATTTCCACCCTGAAATCACCTTTCGTGCTAAACCAACCAGTTTCAGCGTTCTAAAACTAAATATATCAGTTTCGGGCTAAGAAAAGGTCATCTTGACTCCTTTCCCGATACTGCACGTCTCTTAGACCAAACCTCGTATTTCATGCCCAATTGACCCGATTGGGCCTACTGACTATAAATACACTAGTTTCACGTCAAGAAAATTGTCACCTTGACTTATTTCCTCAGTACGGTATATTTATCAAGTAAGATTTCACTATTATGCTCAGATGACCAGCCCGAGCATACCGATGACTGGTTCATCTGTTCTATGTCAAGAAATGGCCGTCTGGGCCATTTATTGGATACGACGTGTCTCATGCGTATCTTCACGTATATCGAGGCAGACCGATTGCACTTGTCATTAGCCCCGTTCATTGCACGAATAATAATTAAACAATCCTATACTCGTTTAATGCATTCAATTGGTAATTTACACTGCATTATAAACAAAATTACGTATTACACAGTAATTAGGTTAACACGTATTGGGTGGTCATCACATCATCTGTAGTCTCTTAGTTCGATGAATAAACTCCCATATGCTCGCGACTCTAGGGAACGTAGGCAGTGTCACTTCCCTGCTTGCCCATGAGGAACTAGGGCTGATGCTGGACTCCTCCAAGAGAATCACTCGATCATGGTATGGCAAAACTCGGTCAAGTTAAGCGCTCATCCTGGTCACAAGAATCCTAGTACATAAGAGCATTTCCCTGAAAGGTGCTAACAGCCAACAAGACCCAGTTATCCTAATCAATGGCGCACAGTCAAAGAATCATCTTAATGGTGTGAAACTAGTCTTACATTCCTATGGACTGATAGAGTGCTGTCTACCCTCGAAACTTGCTGGATGACTAGCCTTGAAAGTCTATATAGTTTGAGCAAAAATCCTCATCTCTACGTGCTGTCATTTGCCCTTAGTTGAAAAATTAATCACAACTAATGGAGGGGGTACCAGTTGAAGAGATGGTGCTCGGATTGTTATTGAAACAACGTCCCATGGAGCAAAGATGCCCGTTGGCACTAGAGAACGTGATGTCAGGCATCGGGACAAAGATGGCCTAAGAACTGACCTTGTTTATACTAGAAACTCGCACAGGAGTTGGTATGGATGAGGTCTCGTGTATAGTGATCTTGTCATCTTATCCCTATAAAATGTTTATTTTCAATAAATAAACATTTACTAACAAGCAAAACTAACTTACTTAGATTGATGAACAGGATGCGCATCATGCCAAGAGGGATATGGTCAACCTATTCTGATACCAATTGTGGCAGTAGAAGACTTGCAACAAAACCATAACCCTCACCCAGTCCCTTGGCACATGTAGATCTCATCCATCATCCATCAACTCGTCTATTGGTGTGGAGGTTGCTTACCTGTAACATGAACAAACTCATGAGCTAATTGCTCAGTAAATTCAAACATTCATACATGACTTATAAATACTCATACCATATAGCACAGAGTATTAACATAACATATAACATACATTGCTTAAAATTCATACTCAACACACTTAATATCAAAAACATACTTAAATATACTTAACATAGAACATAGCACGAAGCATCAAATAGAGTGTTAGTGCATATTATGCTCATTTATGGGTTACATTTTTAGTCTTGGTTCTTTATTTTTCATTACGTTTTGGTTTTGGGCCCCATGTTTGTCGTACCATAATGCGCACATGTTTGATGTAAGGGCCACCCATTATTGTAACTTAATTTTCATTTAATGAGAAATTAAGGAATAATTTAATGCATTTTAGTGCAAAATTGAAGACCACGTGCATATACACAGCCGTGTAAGTGGCCGTGTACTGTCCAGTCTATGTGTGTGTAAGAGGCCGTGCATTTGTACATGGCCGTGTAAGTGAACACGGTTAGGTATGTAGCCGTGTACTGTTGATACTGTGCACGTGCATGAGACCGTGCGAGTAAACATGGCGTGTAGGTGAACACGGTCAGGTACACGACCGTGTACTGATCGGGTTATTGAAATGTTAGAGGCCATGTTGGTGTACATGGTCGTGTAATGTGACACAGCCAAGTACACGATTGTGTAGGAGATCGTGTATAATTCGGTAAAGTGAATTTGTTCCAAGACACGGACGTGTTGAGCAAGCTCAACTAGTATAGGCTCGTGTAGCCTTGTACACGCCCATATAGGAGGCCGTGTATGGAGTAGGGAGCCACTAAAATGACTCTCACGATTTATGAACCTTAATTACTTTGTAATAAGTAATTAGGTTGAAAAATACAGTATATTTTCCAATTGAATAGACTAAATAGATACAGTACCGTTTAAGTACTATTCATACAGTGAAAAGGGCGACTGACAGTGAACCCGATCCACCCTAATATGTGTATAAGTATATGAAATATGCATTATCAGGAAACTGGTCCAAATGACCATTTCTTGAAACAAAACTGGTGAACAAATCACCAGAACGCTCAGACCAAACGTCTGAGCATACTAGTGATAGAAACCCTAACAGGGTACAGTACCAAGAAAATGGTCTAGATGACCTCTTCTCGTCTAGAAACTGACAAAATTGGAGTCAGAACGCTCAGACTAGTCAATTAGAATAGAAAGAAGTGAATAGTGAATAGTGAAAAACACAGTGTCAAGTTACTGGCCAAGACAGCCTTAATTTGACTTAAAACTGGTATATTCACAGTCCGCAGGGCAATTTGGTCAATTGGGCACAAACTATGAATTTTTGTTTGAGAGATACACAGTATCAGAAAGAGGGTCAAGATGACCTTATCTTGCCTCGAAACAGATATATTTAGACTCAAGACGCCAAAATTAGTCAATCGGGCACTTGACACGTTTTTTGAGGTGGGGTCACACAGATTCCAAAAACTGGTCCAGACGACCCCAAACAAACATAAGACTAATAAAATTAGAATCAGCACATCCGAATTAATCAAGAGAGACTGTGTTTAAAATTTCACCCGTGGAATGCCTCATTTGCATGCGAAAGGACAACACAGTGTAAACACAACCACAGTGTAGAAAATAAATAGTAAATTGGTGTAGAATGGGCTCATAGACAGTATAAACCATCTAGAAATCATCAGTGTAAAAATCAAATTCGAAAAATTTGATTTCCAGATGAAAATGAGAACACTGTCGAAAACGGACCGAAAATCGCAGTAGAAAACTTGACTACGAAGAGAGCAACACAGATGAAATTTTTCTGGCTCAAAACCATGTTCTCTAGCTAGAAAACTAAATGGTTTTTAGCTGTTAAAAACCCCAAAAAGTGGCAAATAAAATATTGGGTTAGTTTATGACACATTGTATAAACAATGCTAAATTTTACATCACTTTCCATCACCTTACACCATGCCATTTTTTTATTCTTCCCCTCCATTATGGCTGTAGCAAATCCGGTGGGAATAGGTTGAGAAGGGCAGAATTTTGTCCCTAAATTAGCCTAAAGATGGCTTGATTAATCAAGCTTAGGTTTGGTTAAGTGAGCTTAGGTTTGTCTATAAAAAGGGTGGGCATAACTTAGCTTGTGTTTTCTTTCTTTCACACCCCAACACACAACTCATTTCCTCTCCCTTTTCCTCTTGCTGGTGCTGAGTATTCCACACCCCTAAGCCACCATTTTTCAAGCCATAAATCATACCAAAAATTTTCTAAAAGCCAACCTCTTCAAGCTTATGCTAGGTGACTTCAAAATCCAAGTCATTCTAAGTCTCTCAATGGTAATATTTCAAATCAATCTTTGTGGTTTGTAGATGTTGATTTGGTTTGATACTAAGAGATATTATTTTGGTGTTTTGCTAGCACAAAATCAACCGTTATTCCCTTGGTTTTCCATGGCCATTTTTGTCATCAAGCCATAGTTCAAAATCGTGCTTGGTTCCAAGCACAAAGGTAATAACTGAAAACCTTACTCTTGGTGATTTAGTGATTTTAAGATTTTGATCAAGGCCATTTATGTGTATTTGTTTATGCAAATGGTTTGTAATAAGTTTATTTTGATCCCTTAAGTTTCCATTTTTAAGTTTATGTGGTTGTGGTTGTGTTTACATTATTTTTATGAATGGTTGTGTGCAAATGAGAGCATAAACATTTTTAGTGATTGGACACAATCTATTCTCAAGGAAAGGCCACAGATTTTGGCTATTTTGACCCCCTTAGGGTCTGATTTTGGGATTTGGTAAAACATGGTATTTTAAGAAAATTTCGTTACGATCGTTTTTGTATCAAGTAGCCTTTGGCCAAAAATGACACTACGATAAGTTTTTCGAGTGGTTTATTAAAAACGGACCACTTAGAGTCCGAATCAAACTTCGGGCTCAAAATGAAAGCTGTAGATATCGTCATGACCTTGAGAATGACCAGTGCGTGTTTTAAAAATTTGGCCGTTTCGAGCCTTAAATAGAGCCGTTTTCAAAACAATGCAAAACTGGGATTTTTTGTTAAAAGAACTGGGCACATAGGCCACGGGTTTAGTAAGATTAGGGCTGATTAGAGTTAGAATTGAGCTCTGAGGTGAGCACGAGTTGAGGATGAAAAATTTTATGTTCGCCAAAATTACAAACAAAGTCTTTTCAGTCAAGTTTCAAAACAGTTTTCAAAAATGGTTCAAAAACCACCTTTAAAATGCAACCTTAAAAATGTGTGTTAACACTTTAAAATATAAACATGGTTTTCACAAAAACGTCCTCCACCTTCCAATGGGGTGATAAGGGGACGAGTTCCAAATACGTAATTTTTCCAAGAATTTTATAAGTTAACTAAAACAATTTTCTTAAATAAACAAAAATAGTATGTGTAGCCCGGTAGGCTACCACACCAAACAAGCCTTAATAGCCCAGTAGGCTACTACACCAAACAAGGTGTAGTGGCCCAATAGGCCACTACACCAAGGAATAGAAGACTGGTAGGCTACCATACTCAAACAGGCAAAGTAACTCGGTCGGTTACTACACCAAGTTTATGCATAGTAACCCAGTAGGCTGCCTAATTACCAATACGCGAGGTAATCGATCAGTTGATTGGTCGGCAACCGGTCAAGGACTGTGTTTTGAATGACACTGTGAGGAAAGGTGATTAATCTATCAAGAAGACAGTTAATCAAACAATGATAGGAGTTAGATGCCAAATCCCCAAAGTAGGCCAATAGGGTACCGATAAGTCTCGGTACCACATAGAAACACAAGTAATAGTCACTAACAGTATTAGTGACTCAGTGAAGGTGCTAATAAGATACATTATTGATGACAGGTGGTAACCTATAAACTAATAGAGGTGTGAGTATAAGTTGCTTGCAGATTTAAGTAAGTACAACTCTGCCTACAGCATGAATAAAATGCTTTTAAAATGATGTTTTTACAGTATGTTAAGTATGTATGCCATGTACACGTTGATGCACAGCATATTTAAGAGCATAAAGTTTCACAATTAAGTAAATTGGTGAAAGATCATGTTAGATGCCATACGTCCCTACCACGTAGGATTAAGGACAGCTTAGAGAAGCACATAGCTAGAAACGATAAATAAGATGGAAATTTATAGGCGTGTCGTATCGACCTTTTCAGTCAAAAGGGTTTTTAAGATAAGTTAAAGCAGAAAGTTGATCATCCATTGATGACTCTCCAGCTTTTTAACCACGGGAGTTACCGATGGTCTATGTACACATGGTACTGACATATGGGCCCTAAATAGACAAGAAGAAAAAGAAAAGAGAAGTTTGAAGCATAAATGAACATAACCGGATCATGCATTAGTTATAGTTCACCATGCTTTTAGTTATAGTAAGATGCATTTCGATATATGATGTATTCTGTTATGCATAATGTATATAAAGTTTTATATTCAATGATATGTTATGTGATGATATGTGATCTGTTGCATGGTATACAACATGCTTATGTGATTTTAAGTATGTACTATGTATAAACATGTTTTGCGGTAACATGTTGTACTTACTGGACGTAAAGCTCACGAAGTGTGTTTATGTTGTAGGTAAGCGTCCTATGGCGTAATCATCTACGGGCGATGACAGCGGCAGAGGTAGATGTGACGGGAGGTTGTGGACACATCGCGAGTATTCTTTTGTATAATTTTTGAGTAAACAAGTATTTGTGAATAGTAATTATTAAATGGTATTTTTGAATGGTAACCGATAAATAGTATTTTTGAACAGTAACCGTTAAATAGTATTTTTGAATAGTAATCGTTAAATAGTATTTTTGAATAGTAACCATTAAGTGGTATTTTTGAATAATAGCCGTTAATAGTATACATATGTGAATACTAAATATGTACGTAGTAAAAAAAAAATACCCCTAAAATTATGGTATCTAATTAAGTAACTTTAAGTATCAACTGCAAGAAAGTTTAAGTATTATTCAAAGAAGCAAGTTTTTAGTGACAGTCTGGGCCACTAAGGGCACGAGGCATCATAGTTGGTATCAGAGCGGTTTCCTGCCACCCTACCTCACATCATCGTATGCCTGCCTCATCTGTCCAAGTAAGTTAGTTTTGTTTTTCAAAGTTTAGTACATAAGTTAACTTTTAATTTATAATAGGAGATCATGGCTGCACCAATAGACCCCCACCAGGTGCAAGAGGACCGAGAAGTGAGTATAGCTTTCACCGCCATGCGACCACACACATATGATGGTAGCAACCCACATGAACTCCCTTATTGGATTCATTATATGGAGGCAATCTTTGAAGCATGCCATATTCCACCCCTGTAGGAATAAAATCGATAAAAACGCATCAGAGTGGCGCCGCAGAACAATAAAAATTGTTAAAGATCATTAAATATCTCCTGATGTCATATATAATAAACTAAAAACAATTTAAACTCATACCTTAGAGGACGCCAATTTGCAGGAGGAGAATGATAGGAAGGCTTCAAACAACTAGCCTTCTCTACTATCCTCTAATTCCTGAATGGCTGAGTGTGTGGGCACTTTGAACTTCGATCAGTATGCTAGCACTGCTAGTCTTCTTCCGACCACCCAAATCTCTAAAGAACTTATTGCCATGGTGAGTTGTGCAACAATAAGCCTGCTTACCTGAGAGTTTGTGGTCTAAGCAAACTGGAGTGGCAGGACCTCTATTTATAGACTTGTATGAGGTGATCCTTTGAATTTGAATTAGATTAGGAGAAGATTTTCTCCCTTATCCACTAACAAAATCTGAATTTTTCAAGCCAAAAAATCAACTAAAAATTTCAGCCATTTTGTGATTGTGCAATTCAAAGTCAAACAGAATTTTAACTTGAATTTTATCTCCTCATTTATCCATAATAACTGAATTTCCCTAGGCCATAAACAGGGCCAGATTCGACCACTTTAATGTGAAGAGAATCAAAATTCAAATAGGATTTTCTTGCTTGAATTTTATTTCATCCTTATCCATTAAAAAACCGAAAAATCTCCCTTGGTTTATCCAAAAAATTTTGGCCAATTTAGGGAGGAAGAGAATCCAAATTCAACTGGGATTGAAACTTGAATTTTTCCCTGAATCTTATCCACAAAAACTGAAATATCTAGGATGATTTTCCTCAACAAAATTTCGACCAATTTTGTTAAAATTAGGATTCAAAATTCAAGTAGGATTCAAACAAGATTTTTCTTTCCATAATCCAACTCAGATTCGAATTCTAACTCGGTGGAATTATCCACAAAAAATTTGAATTTCACTTGGACTGCGATTCAAAATTTGAATTCAAACTTCAAAGTTCAAATTTCAAAATTCAAACTTTAAATTCAAATTTCAAATTTAAATTTCAAATTCAAATTTCAAATTTCAAATTTCATATTCAAATTTCATATTCAAAATTTAAATTTCAAATTTCAAAATTCAAATTTCAAAATCCACAAAAAGTTGTATTTCAAATGTTGTCCTCATGGATAAGTTTCTACAACTCCAATTCAATCTCAAACAAAATCATGGCAACTTTATTTGGAGTTCGAATAATTGTGTACTCTATTATCCAAAACAAAATCTAAATTCAACCGAAGAGAATCTTGTTCACCATCCTGATCCTATGTAAACACCATTCATATAAAGTCAACTAGCCAACAAGCATACATAGATCAATTTGTCATTCATTAAGGAATTATGTGGAGCTAGTAGAGGGAATAATTGGACATATATAATCGGGCTCCCATGATTCCATATGATCATCATTCTATACCGAATAACTCAATCATATGATCACTAATTTCAGAGTCACACCACTATAAACCTGAAACTGAACTCCCAATTATATACTGTATTATGAAATCCTGGGACGAGCAACTGTCCAATGACCTTGTCATATATCCAAAACCCTTATATGATATCCATGATCAGCCTTAGGTCAAAGTCCATTCAATCCTACTGATCAGGCTATCTTAAAGTTCCATTATACTACCAAATAAGAAAATGATTATTCACCATATGTGAATAAGAAGTCATCCGCCAGCACACGACCCAAGGCCTTGTCCATTTTCACATCCAGTATAATTCCTTTAAGAGGATACCCTTAACTCTTTAGAGCTATGATTCTAATATCTGTAAATAAACCCTCCATCGTATACAAGTCATGCACCCAACGAACCGGTCTATAAGCTTACTACCTCTGAGATGCTTTAGCCATTAGAATATCAAAGTACACAACATATACATGAAGTAGTTCATTCACTCAGGATTAAGGTTATTGCATAATAAACGTCAAAAGCAGATCGATCCACTCATAGTGGACCATGTAGATCAATCATGCTTTAGTCTCTGTCTAATACGTCACCACCAAGTGACATATCTATGTCTCTACTTGGGAGTCTATGCTCCGGGTAGTCAAGACAAACCATCCCCACTATGGCTTAAGACAACATAATAGTCTTAACATGAGTTAGATGCTCGGTTTAACCCCATAAACTATAGACCTTAGTTTAGATCGCTTACTTTAGAACATTGTCTTTTGGCATATAAAAGTCCATTATATGCAACGTTCTGATAATTTTAACACAAGCAGTCAGTGAGTCATATTTGGTTACATTTACTTTAACATGTAAATAGAATAAAAACAAATAGCAATATAATAAATAACCTCTATATTATAATTTTATTATCCAGTTCAAAATAAATACATCAAAATGTCTCTAATGCTTAGGGCATTTCCTAACAATCTCCCACTTGGGCTAAGCCAGCAGATGTGCCATGTTACGCATACCCATCACCTCAACATGCCTTTCAAAGTTTCTAGCCACCAAACTCTTAGTAAAGGGATCGACAATGTTGTCCTCAGACGCACTCTTACATACACCTACTTGTCCTGTCTACACGTGCCCTCTAATAACATGATATCTCTAATCTATGCGCTTGGTCTTCTTGTGATGCCGAGATTCCCTTGTGTTGGCAATAGCCCTAGTGTTATCACAGTAAAGTGTGATAGGCTTGTCAATGCCCGAATGACCTCAAGGTCTCTAAAGAACTTGCGGAGCAAAACCGCTTCTTTAGATGCCTCAGTCGCAGCCACATACTCAGCCTCCATAGTAGAGTCAACTGTGCAGCCCTGCTTCACGCTTCTCCACACAATGGCGCCTTCTCCGAGTAAAAACACTGATCCAGATGTCGATTCCTTGAATCCTTGCAAGTCTAGAAGTCTGAGTCCGTGTATCCTAAGGGTGTTAGGTCCCCTCCAAAATACACCAGCATATAATCCCTCGTTCTCTTAAGATACTTGCGTATATGCTTTACTGCTTGCCAGTGCTTGGTTCTAGGATTCGCTTAATATCGACTCATCATACCTACTGCAAAACATATGATCGGGCGAGTGCAAAGCATAGCGTGCATAAGGCTACCCACAGCAGATGCATAAAGGACCTTACTCATACACTCTCTTTCTTCCGATGTCTTTGGACAGTCATCTAATGAAAGAGTTTGACCGGCAATAAAAGGTTGTGTACCTTTCTTTGCCTCTTGCATTGCATATTTGTCAATTATTTTATCTATGTATGAAGCTTGGGATAATGCTATCATTTTGTTCTTTCGATCTCTGAAGAGACGAATGCCTAGAACATAATTAGCTTCTCCCAAGTCCTTCATGTCAAATTGTTGGTGTAACCAAAACTTGACCGATGATAAGTTCCCTACATCATTCCCAATGAGTAGTATATCATCGATATAGAGTATCAGAAATGCCACTTTTCCATCCTTAATACGTTTATAAACATAAGGCTCATCAACGTTCTTCTGAAAACTGAAAGTCTTGATCGCTTGATCAAATCTCTGGTTCTATGAGCGGGATGCTTACTTTAATCCATAAATGGATCTAAGCAACTTACAGACTTTCCTTTCTTGGCCTTATGTTATGAACCCTTCGGGCTGTATCATGTAGATACATTCCTCAAAATGGCCATTCAAGAATGCCGTCTTGACATCCATTTGCTAGATCTCGTAATCGAGGGCCGTAGCAATGGACAGAAGAATACAGATAGACTTCAGCAGAGCAACAGGCGAAAAGGTTTCATTATAATCGATTTCAGCCTTTTGCGTGTACCCCTTTGCAACCAGTCTAGCTTTGAAAGTTTCCACTCTCCCTTTCGCATCCTTCTTTCTTTTGTAGACCTATTTGCATCCGATGGGTTTTATCCCATCCGATAGT
The DNA here is from genome assembly GCA_035233585.1 of Antiaris toxicaria. Taxonomy (NCBI): domain Eukaryota; kingdom Viridiplantae; phylum Streptophyta; class Magnoliopsida; order Rosales; family Moraceae; genus Antiaris; species Antiaris toxicaria. Next base: position 53,375,348 of record CP141153.1, read on the forward strand.
TCTACAACTTCCCAAATAGAGTTGGATTTCATAGAATCCATTTCATTGTTATAGCCTGTTTCCAAGATTTAGAATCAATATCATTTATAACTTCATCATAAGTGACCGGATCATCCTCATGCTCATGAGCCTCGGCTTGGTATACCTCAGCTTCATATATGAAGAAATTAGGCTTCCTAGTGTAGGAAATAAATTGGTAAAAACGTATCAGAGTGGCGTAGCAGAACAATAAAAAATTTTTAAGATCGTTAAATATCTCATGATGCCATATACAATAAACCAACAACAATTTAATCTCACACCTCAAGGACGCCAATCTACAGTAGGAGAATGACCAGAGGGCTTCAACCAACTAGCCTTCTCTACTATTCTCCAATTCCCGAATGGCTGAGTGTGTGGGCACTCTGAACCTCAATCGGTATGCTAGCACTGCTAGTCTTCTTCCGACCACTCAGATCTCTAAAGAACTTATTGTCACGGTGAGTTGTGCAACAATAAGCCTGCTCACCTGAGAGTCTGTGGTCTGAGAGAACTGGAATGGCAGGACCTCTATTTATAGACTTGCATGAGGTGATTCTTTGAATTCGAATTGGATTAGGAGAAGATATTCTCCCTTATCCAGAACTAAAAAATTTGAATTTTCCAAGGGGAAAATCCCAACAAAATTTCAGCCATCTTTAGGATTATCCAATTCAAATCTAAACAAGATTTTAACTAGAATTTTATCTCCCTTTTTCAACCAAAAAATCCGAAAATCCTTAAGGATTTCCACCAAATATTTTCGGCCACAAAAGATAAGGGAAGAATCAAAATTCCACTAGGATTTTCACGCTTGAATCTTATCTCATCCTTATCCAAAAGAACCCAAAATCTCTTAGGAGATCTTCCTCAAAAATTTCGGCCATTCTCTAGGGAGGAGAGAATCTAAATTCAACTGGGATTGAAATTTTAATTTTTCCCCGAAGCTTATCCACAAAAAATCTGAAAATTCCACGAGGATAATCCTTAAAATTTTCGTGCATTATTGTTAGGATTTGGATTCAAAATTCAAGTAGGATTCTAACAAAATTTTCCTCTCCATATCCAACTCAAATTCGAATTTCATTCCTTGTGGATTTACGACAAGAAATTAGAATCCTACTTGGACTGTGATTCAAAATTCAAATTTCAAATTTCAAATTCAAATTTCAAATTCGAAATTCAAAATTCAAAATTCAAAATTCAAATTTAAATTTTAAATTCAAATTTCAAATTTCAAATTTCAAATTTCAAAATCCACAAAACAGTTGTATTTCAAATTCATGTTCTCATGGATAATTTTCTACAACTCCAATCCAATCTCAAATAAAATCATGGCAACTTTATTTGGAGTTCGAATAATTGTGTACTCTATTATCTAAAACAAAATCCGAATCCAACTGGAGAGAATCTTGTTCACCATCCTAATCCTATGTCAACACCATCCATGCATAATCACCTACCCAATAACATTCACAAATCAATTTGCCAAATGTTAAGGAATTATGTGGAGCTAGTAGAGGGACCAATTAGACATATATAATCGGGTTCCTGCAAATCCATATAATCATCATTCTTTACCGAACAACTCAATCATATGATCACTAATTTCAAAGTCACACCACTATAAACCTGAAACTAAACTCCCAATTATATATCGTATTACGTAAGCCTGTGATAAGCTATCGTCTAATGACCTTGTCCTGTATGCAGAAACCTCATATGATATCCATGATCAGCCTTAGGTCGAAGTCCATTTAATCCTACTGATCAGGCTATCTTAAAGTTCCATTATACTACCGAATAAAGAAAATGATTATTCACCATATGTGAATAAGAAATCATCCGCCCAACAGACGACCCAAGGCCTTGTCCATTTTCACATCCAGTATAATGCCTTTAAGAGGAAACCCTTAACACCTTATTAGAGTTATGATTCCAATATCTGTAAACGAACCCTTCATCGTATACAAGTCATGGACCCAATGAACTGGTCTATAAGCTTATTACCTTTTAGACACTTTAGCGATTGGAATATCAAAGTACACAAGTCATATACATGAAGCTGTCCATCTGCTCAGGATTAAGGTTACTGCACAATGAACGTCAAAAGCAGATCGATTCACTCAAAGTGAACTTCATAGATCAATCACGCTTTAGTCCCGGTCTAATATGTCACCACCAAGCAGCATATCTATGTCTGTACTTGGGAGTCTATGCTCCAGACAGTCAAGACAAACCGTCCCCTCCAAGGCTTTAGACAACATAATAGTCTTAACATGAGTTAGATGCTCGGTCTAACCCCATAGACTACAGACTATAGTTTAGACCACTTACTTTAGAACATTGTCTTCTCGCATACAAAAGTCCATTGCATGCAACGTTCTAACAGTTTTAACACAAGCAGTCAGGGAGCCATATTTGCTTACATTTACTTTAACATGTAAATAAAATTGAAGACAGATAGCAATGTAATGAATAACCACTCTATATAATTTTATTATCTAGTTCAAAATAAATACCTCAAAATGTCTCTAATGCTTAGGGCATTTCCTAACAATCTCCCACTTGCCCTAAGCCAGTAGATGTGCCATGTTATGCATCCCCATCACCTCTACATGCCTATCAAAGCTTCTAGACACCAAAGTCTTAGTAAAGGGATCGGCAATATTGTCCTCGGATGCGATCTTACATACATCTACTTGTCTTGTCTCCACGTGCCCTCTAATAATATGATATCTCCAATCTATGCGCTTGGTCTTCTTGTGATGCCGAGATTCCCTTGTGTTGGTAATAGCCCCAGTGTTTTCATAATAAAGTGTGATAGGCTTGTCAATACATCTACTTGTCCTGTCTACACGTGCCCTCTAATAATATGATATCTCCAATCTATGCGCTTGGTCTTCTTGTGATGCCGAGATTCCCTTGTGTTGGCAATAGCCCTAGTGTTATCACAGTAAAGTGTGATAGGCTTGTCAATACCCGGAATGACCTCAAGATCTCTAAAGAACTTGCGGAGCAAAACCGTTTCTTTAGATGCCTCAGTCGCAGCCACATACTCAGCCTCCATAGTAGAGTAAGCTGTGCAGCCCTGCTTCACGCTTCTCCACACAATGGCGCCTTCTCCGAGTAAAAACACTGATCCAGATGTCGATTTCCTTGAATCCTTGCAAGTCTAGAAGTCTGAGTCCGTGTATCCTAAGGGTGTTAGGTCCCCTCCAGAATACACTAGCATATAATCCCTCGTTCTCTTAAGATACTTGCGTATATATGCTTTACTGCTTGCCAGTGCTTGGTTCTAGGATTCGCTTAATATCGACTCATCATACCTGCTGCAAAACATATGTTCGGGCGACTGCAAAGCATAGCGTACATAAGCCTACCCATAGTAGATGCATAAAGGACCTTACTCATACACTCTCTTTCTTCCGATGTCTTTGGACAGTCATCTAATGAAAGAGTTTGACTGGCAATAAAAGGTTGTGTACCTTTCTTTGCCTCTTGCATTGCATATTTGTCAATTATTTTATCTATGTATGAAGCCTGGGATAATGCTATCATTTTGTTCCTTCGATCTCTGAAGAGACGAATGCCTAGAACATAATTAGCTTCTCCCAAGTCCTTCATGTCAAACTGTTAGTGTAACCAAAGCTTGACCGATGATAAGTTCCCTACATCATTCCCAATGAGTAGTATATCATCGACATAATGTATCAGAAATGCCACTTTTCCATCCTTAATACGTTTATAAACACAAGGCTCATCAACGTTCTTCTGAAAACTGAAAGTCTTGATCGCTTGATCAAATCTCTGGTTCTATGAACGAGATGCTTACTTTAATCCATAAATGGATCTAAGCAACTTACAGACTTTCCTTTCTTGGCCTTTTACTATGAACCCTTCGGGCTGTATCATGTAGATACATTCCTCAAAATGGCCATTCAAGAATGCCTTCTTGACATCCATTTGCTAGATCTCGTAATCAAGGGCCGCAGCAACGGACAGAAGAATACGGATAGACTTCAGCAGAGCAACAGGCGAAAAGGTTTCATTATAATCGATTTCAGCCTTTTGTGTGTACCCCTTTGCAACCAGTCTAGCTTTGAAAGTTTCCACTCTCCCTTCTGCATCCTTCTTTCTTTTGTAGACCCATTTGCATCTAATGGGTTTTATCCCATTTGACAAATCTACAAGTTCCCAAACAGAGTTGGATTTCATAGAATCCATCTCATTGTTCATAGCCTGTTTCCAAGATGTAGAATCCACATCATTTATAGCTTCATCATAGGTGACCGGATCATCCTCATACTCATCAGCCTCAGCCTAGTATACTCCAGCATCATACATGAAGAAATTAGGTTTCTTAAAAACTCTCACACTACAACGAGGCACCCTAAATTGTTGATCGTCTGCAGGTCTTTCACTAGAACTCGAACTTGCGTCCAAGATCGAAACCTGTGGAGCAGTTCTTTCACCCGATAACTCCTCTAGCACCACTTTGTTTCGAGACTTAAAGTCATTCATGTGACTTTCCTCCAAGAATGTCGCATGGGTTGAAACAATGACTTTTTGTTCCTTCGGGTTATAGAACAGACCTCCTTTAGTTCCCTTTGGATACCCTACAAACATGCACAATTCTGATGTTGGTTCCAACTTCTTGGCATCCCCATCCAGTACATGTGCTGGGTAGCCCCATATTCTCATATGTTCAAGGGAGCGCTTCCTGCCACACCACAATTCTTAAGAAGTTCTGGGAATTGACTTGCTTAGAACCTGGTTCAGAATATAGCACGCCGTTTGTAAAGCATATCCCCAAAATGATAATGACAGCGTTGAATAATTCATCATGGACCTTGCCATATCCAACAAGATCTTGTTTCTCCTTTCAGCTACACCATTCTGTCATGGAGTACCAGGTGCAATCAAGTGGGATAATCTCCCATTTACTACAAGATGTCCTAGAAATTCGTCGGAGAGGTATTCGCTACCTTGATCAAATCGAAGTGTCTTTATGGATTTATCCATTTGCTTTTCCACTTTCACACGATACTCTTTGAAATTGTCAAAGGTTTCGCTCTTGCGGTGCATCAGATACACATATCCATACCTCGAGTAATCGTCTATAAAGGAGATATAATACTCGAACCCTCCTCGTGCTGTGATGTTCATGGGCCACATATGTCAGTGTGCATAATTTCTAAGAGCTCCTGAGCCCTTGTATCCTTAGCTCCAAAAGACCTCTTAGTCATCTTTCCCTCTAGACAAGACTCACATTGAGGAAGGCGTACCTCCTCTAGAGATTCTAGAGGACCGTCTTCCACCAATCTTTGAATCCTATCCTGATTAATATGAACAAGTCTTAAATGCTAAAGATATACCTTGTTAGAGTGAGAAACTTTCAACTTTTTAGAATTATCTATTAATTCGGTGTCAAGCAGTGAGAACATCTTTGGTTTGATCAAATATAGGTTTCCATCCATCCATCTAGAATAGATAAAGGACTTATTTCTATGAATATCAACTCTTTTACTAAAAGAAACTGAATAAGAATTCTTTATTAAACAAACTACCGATATAAGGTTCCTCCTAAAATTAGGAACATAAAAACAGTATTTCAATAAAATAAACCTAAATTCATTAAAGTAAAGATAAATATCTCCCACTGCCTCAGTCACCACCAAGCTGTCGTCTCCAGTCTGCAACGAGAGGCTCCTATCATGTAAACATCTCGTCTTTATGAACCCCTGCATAGAAACACAGACATGATTAGTGGTGCCCGAATTAATGACCTAAATGTCTTTCGATTCTTCTACCAAACACACTTCCAAGTAGTGAAGTTCCTTACCTTCCTTGCCTATAGCAGCTAGGATTTCCCGACAAGCCTTCTTGAAGTGACCTACCTTCCCACAGTAGAAGCACTTGGACTTTTTAGGGTCCTTGGGCTTCTTGTTCTTCTTCTTCTTCTTCCCATCTGAGACAGGAGGATTAGAAGAACTGGAAGCTGCTTACTTTTGATTTGGCCTCTTCCTCTTCCGTAAGGGTTTGGAAGATTCTGCCAAGTTGGCCTCTCCTTTGGGTTGGACAGCATTCCCATCCCTAATCATCTGCTCATAAGCTTGGAGTTGCTTCATGAGCTCGGTTAGTCCTAACTCCCTTGTAACCAGATTGTATGCGGCCTTAAACCCCACAAAATCTTTAGACAGATTTTTGAACACCATCTCGATCTGGGTGTTATAGTCCAACTCAACACCGTTCTCGGCAGCCTCAGTGAAGAATCCCATTAGAGTGATCATATGGTCCTTCACCAGAGTACCTACCTTCGGCTTGGAGTTCATAATACTGGTTATAGCAGACTGTCGAGCCAACTTTTCTTGGCCTCCGAACATGTCTTCTAGATTGTCCATGATAGCAACCCGATAAGTCTCATGCTGCTTTTGTAAAGTACTCGTCATGCTAACAAGTATGTAACACCGAGCTATCTCATTGGATTCTCTCCAACGAGTATAGGCAATAGGGACCTCCTCAAGCGATGTGTCAATTTTAGGCCCTGGTGGGCATGGTTCGTCCAGTACGAACTTGTGTCTCTCGCAGCTGAGAACTATCAACAGATTTCTTTTCCAATCTTTATAATTAGCGCCATTAAGTTTATTCTCAGTAAGTATTGAAATGAGGGGTGTTGGTGACATTTTGAACTGAAATAAAATTATACTAGACATCATTACAAAGCCCAAGCAAATATACATATAATTTAGCAAATAAAACATACAAATATATTCTTACATGAAACTTGAAAAAACATGTGGCATTGCAAAGGTAATTCTCAGCACCTATTGCCCTAAGCCACTGAGGGGTGGTCATGAGAAAAATAGCCAGAACATGGACCTCGTCCAATTAATATATGTTGCCTTAAATCCTCCAAGGTTGAGGCATATATTAATAACCGCTTTTTTGGCCACCAGTTTAGTTAACAGAGCTTCTAGGGAAGGTTAATAACTAAACGAGTCTTGAGTGTATAACCATTGTTTACGTAGCCCGATCCACTTCCTACCAAGCCACCGAAGGGTGGTCATGAATAGGATCGTACCCGAACATGTTTTCCACATAGGAGATCCAATCTAGTATACCGGCGGCGGTAAACACCTACCGAGAGGTGTGGTCAGGGCAGAACTAACGCGAGGCGTTACCATGCTTTCACATATGGATCAACAATGGAGGCCGTGGGTTTTGTTTGAAACCCTCTCCCACTCAATATTTTGAAAAACATGCAGGTTTTGAAAAATATGTATGATCATTATAGTACGAGCGGCACTCACCTATCCTATATGACATGTTATCAAATATGCATAGAAAACATCCATTAATACATATTTATACATCCATGACATATCACAGAAAAAAGAATTGACAGAATAACTAAGCCATGGTTCCATCCTAGAACAAAGAAAATAAAGATTACAAAATTCCATCCAAAGCATTCTTTGGGTCTTGAATTTTGTTCTGTCTTCTTGTATCCATCTTTATGTAGCCTCTCCATTTATTTCTCATCCCAAGAATTATTTAAAATTTAAATTCCAAAAATTTAAATTTCAAATTCAAATTTCAAATTCGAATTTCAAATTTAAATTTCAAATTCAAATTTTAAACAATTTTAAACATCATGTGTAATAATATGTAATTTCAAAAAAATTTAAATTTTCAATTACATATTTTTAAACATGATTTAAAATTAAATCTCAAATTTAAAAATCAAAATTTTCGATTTTTGAATCGTCGCCCCCACTGCCCCCAGAAGCCGGCAGCCACCGTGGGTAGCCCCCAGCCCCGGGTGGGCTGGCAGTCCACGGCAAAGCCTGCAGCCGTGGGCAGGGGCTACTGCAGCCCCATCCTGCCTGATGGCAGGGGCTGTAGCCCCATCACGGCTGGTGGCCTGTCCCGAGTGGATCGATCCTCGATTTTCATGTCATATTTCAATTTACCTATTAGGATCTCCAAAAATTAATTTGAATCCCAATTAAATTGAAATTTTCCACACAATCAAAATTTCAACCTTTAAATTAAAATTAACTTTTGGAAAAAATAAATTACGGTCTTCAAACTTCAATCTCCTCCAAGAATAATTACATAAAAAATCTTAAGCCGTTTCAGGTGTACAAAAATTCTAATCATAATAATTCTAAGAGACAAAAATTAAAATCCATGGAAAATTATAGTGTTAATAAACTGCTCCTATGGTTATATAAAAATTCCTAGATACAATTTTTCTAATTCTAAGGAACCATAACCGGCAAAACAAGCATGCTTATAATAATTCAGAAAATTAAAATAACCACATACTACATACATAATCCATGATAACAACATAAAGGAATCCTAGAATGCGACTCTCTAAATATCAAATCCATGCATAAATAAAAAGACTAATTAATTGTCTGATTTATGTACATGGCATAGTCATGAGATGGCTCTGATACCAATTGTAGGAAATAAATCGGTAAAAATGTATCAGAGTGGCGCAACGGAACAATAAAATTTTTTTAAGATCATTAAATATCTCATGATACCATATAAAATAAACCAACAACAATTTAATCTCATACCTCAAGGACGCCAATCTGCAGCAGGAGAATGACCGGAGGGATTCAACCAACTAGCCTTCTCTACTATCCTCCAATTCCCAAATGGCTGAGTGTGTGGGCACTCAGAACCTCGGTCGGTATGCTAGCACTGCTAGTCTTCTTCCGACCACCCAAATCTTTAAAGAACTTATTGTGACGGTGAGTTGTGTAACAAGAAGCCTGCTTACTTGAGAGTCTGTAGTCTGAGAGAACTGGAATGATAGGACCTCTATTTATAGACTTGCATGAGGTGATTCTTTGAATTTGAATTCAATTAGGAGAAGATATTCTCCCTTATCCACAACCAAAAAATCCAAATTTTCCAAGGGGAAAATGTGACGACCAGAGAATTCTAACAGTGTAACTTAGTTTAATCTAGGGTTTTCTATGAGTTCTGTAAGCAAGAATGCAAAGAAACACTATGTTTGTAATTAGACAAATTATAGTGTTGATAGTAATAAATAGATGTTTTGGAGGAATTAAAATCTCCAAAAATAAGTAGAGAATAAAGTATATGAGTAAGAAAGTGATTTCAGGCCAAAACGCTCAAAAAGGAGTAGTTTCAGTATCCTAACTGTGTAAAGATAAGAATATGGCAAGTCAAAGTAAGAGCACAGTAAGAAAAGTAATTTAGGGTTTTTAAGAGTTTTAAGACAGTATTAGAATAATTTGACAGTATGGATGGCTAGATAAGTCCTCTGGTATATCACCCTAGAAATTTCGTCATTTTCGATAAAATGATGAAGCATTTTAGGGCCAAAGAAACCAAGAGATTACCCTAGGTAAAACCTAAGGTTACTAAAGGACAAAAAACTTCGTCATTGATTTTTAGCCAAATGACAGTAGAATAAGGTAAACCGATAGCACAGGAGGCGTCAGAAACCCGCCTACGCGATTTCGGTAAAGTTTGGTTCGGTTTGACTTTTGGTCAAACTTTGACCTATGGATTAATTGGATGACATCATGGGTGATCTCATAATTAAGAATAAGAAAATTAGAAGAAAAAGGGTGGTAGGTAGGATGAATGGTTAAGATTATAGGTAGGTAAGATCAAGGGCTAAGATTAAGCCAAAAATGCAAAGTGATTGTTTTTAAAATTTTATGGATAAGGGCTGAAGTAGGTCGGTTTTCCAGCTGGAAAAGTAGCCAAAATAATTCTATTTTGACCCCAAACAATTTTGCAAAAAAACCCTTAAAAAGTTACTAAAAGGTCCCTAAAGAAATTGCTAAAAGCCCTCCTTTTTGGCCTCCCTTTTAAAAACGTTTTTGGCTTCATGAAATCAGAAAATTTTTCTGAAATTACAGCCCCTTTGCTGCCCTTTGAAGCCGTGACTCTCCCCCTCCATTGAGCTTGAGTTTCTTCAAAGTTTGGTGTCAAAATCTTAAGCAAAGTTCTTCCTAAGTAAGTGTTGAGTAACATAGCAAGGTAAGCTTAAAATTTCAAGCTTTTCTTTGGTATTTTGAAGCAAAAAATCCGTGGCTGTAATGAGTAGAAAAGAATGAGAAAAGTTTAGTTCAAACCTTGTTGTTTAAGGTTAATTAGTTTGCATGATAGTTAAAGAGTAATTTAGAAGTTTGAAACAAGAATTTTTCATGTAAGTTTTATGAGGAACCCATGACTAAGTGTATGGGTTCAAGGAATTTCAAGTTTGGTTTAATTAAATTATTGTTTTAAAGTGTGTTTTGATATGTAAAACAACTAGAAAGAAAGTTTGAAAGCTTAAAACCAAAGTGGGATTCGGTTTGTTTCAAGAAAAACCGTGTATGTTACTAGGGTTTGGAAAGAATTTTGAGTTGGTTTTGGTTGATTTAAACATGTGTTTTGATGTGTAAAATGTTCAGAAAGAAAAGTTAAAAAGTTTGAAACAAAATTTTGTAAAAGTTTTCTAAAGAGGAACCATGTATACCTAGTGTGAAGAACATGTAAAAATCATGTGATTTTAGTGTTGTGGTAAGTTAGAATGATGTAGAAGATAAGCTTGTGTAAGTGGTTGAATTGAAAACCAAAGTTAGATTAGGATTTAGCATAAAACCCGTGGCTTTATAAAGAGATTTCAATAAGAATTTTAGTTGGTTTTGGTGTTGAATATGCCTTAAAAACCAAGAAGAAAAGTAAGAGAAAGAATGTTTGAAAGAAAGAAAGTTTTGTTGTTGGAAACCTAAACTAAAACCGTGGCCTAAGTGATCGAAAAATGCGTAAAATAGGCCTCTGGTATAGTACGTGGCAGGTTTAGATGAGGATAGATGGTTTTGAGGCGTTTCCTAAATGCTGGAAGCCTAAAATTTAAGCGGAAATGCTGCCGAAATTTTTGAAGCGGCATTAAGGCCATTTCAGGAAACGAGCGATAAAAATATGCTCAGAAATGAAAATCGAGATCCCTCGGTACCTTAGAGTTTGAAGTAAGAAAGCAAGTCTAGTAGAATAGTAAACCGACCCCTAAAATCTAAAATGCCGAGAGGACGGGAAAAAAAATAATGTCAAGGGCGTTTTGGGTAACAAGGGTAAAGTTTAGGGTCGGGATGGAAAAACCCAAGCCCCTCAGAGACTTAAGTCGGGAAGAGAATAAAGAACGTTTTCAAAATTAGTTAAAAGCTCGTTTGAAGCTCCGAAACGCTAGAAAAACGAGCCACGACCTCAAGGGTCGGAATAGTACCACCCGAGGGACAGGTGACAAGTAAATGGTGTAATTACAACAATTAAGTTGTAAAAATTTACCGAGACCTAGAAAAGATTGTTTTAAGATTTCAGGGACTCAGAAAATCCCGCTTAAGACTAAAATGAGAATGTTACAACCCCAAGACACGTTAGAGGCAAAATGGTCATTTTGACCAAAAAGTCTAGAAAAGTTAAGAAAGGGGTGTTAAACCCTCAATTTAGCTATTTTATGGTTCTCGGATTTAGGGAACCCAGTCTAAGCAGAAAAATAGAAACGTCCCCTGGCCCAGTTACTATTCACATGCATGGCACTATTTACGTAAATAGTACTATTCACGTCAGAAGTTACTATTTGTCAAGTTTACCAAAATTTCTGAAATGCTCGAAAATGGTTGCTAGAGCACTAGAAAAGTCTAAACAGAGTCGTTAGGACTTTAATTGTCGTCATAAGACTTTAATTAAGATTTTAAAAGCTAAAGTTCAGATTTTATTATAATAAAGTCAGTTAATGAAAATGTATTAACTGATGACATTGTGTCTTTAGGAAACTCAACTAGAGACCGGCAAAGGAGCTAGACGAACCACAGAAGTTTACACTAGCACAAGTGCTGTAATTACAGACATTTAATTGTCTACTCACGAATTGACTTGCCATAGAATTGTATTATATATATATACACATTTAAGTTATTCAGTTTGTGACATGATACTAACATGTTCATGAGAATAGTTAAGCAAGATCAGATAAAGAAAAGAAGAATAAGATAAGTCAGATAATAAGACTTAAAAGTTAAGGTTGGCGTACCGGCCTCTCCAGTTTTGGGGTTCAAATATAGCCTCCACCCCAGTTATGTGGTGCTGCCTCGTTAATAATGAGGTAGTTTATGCCTTGACTTGCTACCTATAGGTAGTAGTCCAGAGATGACCCTAGGTGGGTCGCTCCCCTGATCCTCTATTGGTCTATGCACATTAGGTACGTCCAACCACGGGCCCACAAGTGAAAGACTAAGCAAGATAAAGTAAAGCAAAGAAAAGAAAGAGATAGAATAGAAAGAATAAGTAAAGCATAGAAATAAGCAAGTAATTGGTCATAAGTTGACTAACCCCAAGTGTAGTGTATTCAGCTTATTTACTTGTATGTTTGTACTTACTGAGCTTTAGCTCATTAGTCTATTCGTGATGTAGGTAATAAAGGTAAGCAACTAGTAATATGAAACAAGAGTAGCGGACTGGCAGATAGATCCCAGCGATGTCATGGATGGGTTATGGTTCCATTTCATAGAGTTCCGCTGTAATTAAAGTATAAAAGAAAGAAAGTGTAATAGTGATGTATATGTATAAAGATAAGACAAGAGTGTAGTACGTAAAGTAGTGAAACAAGCTTAAAAGTATGTTTTTATTTTTACATACTTTAAAGTAACAAGACCGTAAAATATATTTTGGGGAAAAAATATTAAGTAGTACGTATATATTTTATGTATACACAATTTCAAAGAACTAATAGTTTCATTCAGCCAAGTTTAAAAAATATATATATATTCCTAGTTTTTCAAGTACAAATCTTTTAAACTCCTAAAGAAGAAGAAAGTTACAGAGACAAACAAGCTAAGAAAGAATAAGCAAAGAATAACGAAAGCAAGCAAGATAAGATGGACGACCCAAGCTAGAGGGGTCGCGCCCACAGAAAATCCCAACAAAATTTCAGCCATCTTTAGGATTATCCAATTCAAATCTAAACAAGATTTTAACTAGAATTTTATCTCCCTTTTTCAACAAAAAAGTCTGAAAATCCTTAAGGATTTCCACCAAATATTTTCGGCCACAAAAGATAAGGGAAGAATCAAAATTCCACTAGGATTTTCAAGCTTGAATCTTATCTCATCCTTATCCAAAATAACCCAAAATCTCCTAGGAGATCTTCCTCAAAAATTTCGGCCATTCTCTAGGGAGTAGAGAATCCAAATTTAACTGGGATTGAAACTTGAATTTTTCTCTGAACTTTATCCACAAAAAATCTGAAAATTCCATAACGATAATCCTTAAAATGTTCGTGCATTAGTTTTAGGATTTGAATTCAAAATTCAAGTAGGATTCTAACAAGATTTTCCTCTCCATATCTAACTCAAATTTGAATTTCATTCGTTGTGGATTTACCACAAGAAATTCGAATCCTACTTAGACTGTGATTCAAAATTTGAATTTCAAATTTCAAATTTCAATTTTAAATTTTAAATTCAAATTTCAAATTTCAAAATGCACAAAACAATTGTATTTCAAATTCTTGTTCTCATGGATAATTTTCTACAACTCCAATCCAATCCTAAATAAAATCATGACAACTTTATTTGGAGTTTGAATAATTGTGTACTCTATTATCCAAAATAAAATCTGAATCCAACTAGAGAGAATCTTGTTCACCATCCTAATCCTATGTCAACACCATCCATGCATAATCAACGAGCCAATAGCATACACAAATCAATTTGCCAAACGTTAAGGAATTATGTGGAGCTAGTAGAGGGATCGATTGGACATATATAATCGGGCTCCCACAAATCCATATGATCATCATTCTTTACCGAACAACTCAATCATATGATCACTAATTTCAGAGTCACACCACTATAAACCTGAAACTGAACTCCCAATTATATATCGTATTATGTAAGCCTGTGATAAGCTATCATCCAATGACCTTGTCATGTATGCAGAACCCTCATATGATATCCACGATCAGCCTTAGGTTGAAGTCCATTTAATCTTACTGATCAAGCTATCTTAAAGTTCCATTATACTACCGAATAAAGAAAATGATTATTCACCATATGTGAATAAGAAGTCATCCGCCCAGCAGATGACCCAAGGCCTTATCCATTTTCAAATTCAGTATAATGCCTTTAAGAGGATGCCATTAACTCCTTATTAGAGCTATGATTCCAATATCTGTAAACGAACCCTTCATCGTATACAAGTCATGCACCCAATGAACCGGTCTATAAGCTGACTACCTCTGAGATGCTTTAGCCATTGGAACATCAAAGTACACAAGTCATATACATGAAGCTGTCTATCTACTCAGGATTAAGGTTGCTGCACAATGAACGTCAAAAGCAGATCGATCCACTCAAAGCGGACTTTGTAGATTAATCACGCTTTAGTCCCGGTCTAATATGTCACCACCAAGCAATATATCTATGTATCTACTTGGGAGTCTATGCTCCGGGCAGTCAAGACAAACCGTCCCCTCCAAGGCTTTAGATAACATAATAGTCTTAACATGAGTTAGATGCTCGGTCTAACCCCATAGACTACAGACCATAGTTTAGACCTCTTACTTTAGAATATTGTCTTTTCGCATACAAAAGTCCATTGCATGCAACGTTCTAATAGTTTTAACACAAGCAGTCAAGGAGCCATATTTGCTTACATTTACTTTAACATGTAAATAAAATTGAGGACATATAGCAATGTAATGAATAACCTCTATATATAATTTTATTATCCAGTTCAAAATAAATACATCAAAATGTCTCTAATGCTTAGGGCATTTCCTAACACCTAGAAACCCTCCCACTACGACGAGGCATCCTAAATTATTAATCGTCTACAGGTCTTTCACCGGAACTCAGACTTGCATGCAAGACCAGAACCTGTGGAGCAGTTCTTCCACCCGATAACTCCTTTAGCGCTACTTTGCTTTGAGGCTTAAAGTCATTCATATGACTTTCCTCCAAGAATGTCACATGAGTTGAAACAATGAATTTTTGTTCTTTCGGGTTATAGAACAGACCTCCCTTAGTTTCCTTAGGATACCCTACAAACATGCACAACTCCAATCTTGATTCTAACTTCTTCGCATCCCCATCCAGTACATATGCTGGGTAGCCTCATATTCTCATATGTCCAAGGGAGGGCTTCCTGCCACACCATAATTCATACGGAGTCCTAGGAATTGACTTGCTTCGAACCTGGTTCAAAATATAGCACGCCGTTTATAATGTATATCCTCAAAATGATAATGGCAGTGTTGAATAACTCATCATGGATCGTACCATATCTAATAAGGTCCTATTTCTCCTTTTGGCTATACCATTCTATTGTGGAGTACCAGGTGCAATCAATTTGGATAATATCCCATTCTCTACAAGATGTCCTAGAAATTCATCGGAGACGTACTTGCCACCTCGATCAGATCAAAGTGTCTTTATGGATTTACCCAATTACTTTTGCACTTCTGCACGATACTGTTTGAACTTGTCAAAGGTTTCGCTCTTGTAGTGCATCAGGTACACATATCCATATCTCGAGTAATCGTCTATAAAGGAGACATAATACTCGAACTCTCCTTGTGCTGCGATGTTCATGGGGCCACATATGTCGGTGCGCACAATTTCAAAGAGTTCCTGAGCCCTAGTTACCTTAGCTCCAAAAGACCTCTTAGTCATCTTACCCTTAAGACAAGACTCACGTTAAGGAAGACATACCTCCTCTAGAGATTCTAGAGGACCATCCTTCACCAATCTTTGAAACTTATCTTGATTAATATGATCAAGTCTTAAATGCCAAATGCGACACCCTGTGCCCTTAGTGGCCTGAACCGTCACTTAAATACTTGCTTACTTAAACAATACTTATGCTTTCTTGCAATTCATTAGTACTTACTTAAAATCTATTTACTTAGACACCCTAATTTTAGGGGATTTTTTTTCTTCCATACGTATTTACTATTTACGTACGTATACCGTCGGAATTCGAAAAGGCCATTTAACGAGTACTACTCAAAAATACTACTTAACAGTTACTATATAAAAATACTATTTGACGGTTACTATT
This sequence comes from Antiaris toxicaria, assembly GCA_035233585.1. Lineage (NCBI taxonomy): Eukaryota > Viridiplantae > Streptophyta > Magnoliopsida > Rosales > Moraceae > Antiaris > Antiaris toxicaria. Next base: position 53,391,470 of record CP141153.1, read on the forward strand.
CAAGAATACTATTTAATGATTACTTTTCAAAATTACTATTCAACGGTTACTATTTAAAAATACTATTCAACAATTACTATTTAAAAATACTGTTTAACGATTACTATTTAAAAATACTATTTACTCAACTGTGTGGAAGATTAACTTGCGGTGTCTCTATAAGCTCGTCTTACATCCACCTCTGCCGTCATCATTGCCTATTGTGGTTTAAGCAATAGGTCGCTTACCTACAACATGAACACACTCCGCGAGCTTTACGCCCAGTAAGTACAACATATTCACAGCAAAACGTGTTCAAACATAGTGCATACTTAAAACCATGTAAGCATGTCATAACCGACACATCTCACTAAGATATTCCACATATCAGAACAACACACATCCCAGAATGCAGAACATCATATACTGAATCATAGCATACAGAATGCATAACAAATACCTCGTGTATTGAATGCATATTACTGTAAAATGGAAGCATAGCGAACTATATCTAATGCATATCATATACAATGCATGGTCCGGTTATGCTCATTTATGCTTCGTTATTCTCTTTTCTTTTTTATGTCTACATAGGGCCCGTTATGGATATATTTTATAGCCTTGGCCTGTTATACATTATGAGCCTCGGCTTGTTAGATTTTATGGGCCTTGGCCCGTTATGGACATATTTTATGGCCTTGGACTGTTATACAATATGAGCCTCGACTCGTTAGATTTTGTGGGCCTTGGCCCATTATACTGATACCCTTATTCTTATCTGATTTATCTGATTTGACCATATGCTTTTCTAAGCTATCCCTAATCTTACGTAGTAGGGATGTATGGTACCTAACTTTGTTCTTTCATCAATCTACACGATTGTGAAACTAAAAGCTCTTATACATGCTGTGCATCAACGTGTGCATGCTATGTATACTTAACATACTGTAAAAATTATCATTTCAAATTCATTTTATTCACGTCATAGGCAGAATTATACTTACCTAATTGTAAGCAAATTGCATACTCGTGCCTTTAACAAATTACAAGTGACCACTTGTCATCAATAACATTCCTCATTAATACTCTCATTGAGTCACCATTAATGTTAGTGACTATATCTTGCGTTTCTATGGGGTACCAAGGCCCGTCAGTACCCTATTGGCCTACTATGGGGATTTGGTGTCTAACTTATACTGTGTTTGATTAATTGTCTACTTGACAGATTAATCTTCATTCCTCACAGAGTTATTCGAAACACGGTCCTTGACTGGGTGTCGTCCAGTCAACTGACCGGTTACCTCATGCGTTGATAACTAAATAACCTACTGGGTTACTACGCGTAAACTTAGTGTAGTAACTGACTGGGTTACTTCCCTTGTTGGGGTGTGGTAGCCTACCAGGCTACTATTCCTTGTTTAGTGTAATGGCTCATTAGGCCACTATGGCTTGTTTGAGGTAGTAGCCTACTGGGCTACTAAGACTTGTTTGGTGTGGTAGCCTACCAGGCTACTCACACTATTTTACTTTGAAAAATTGTTTGGGTTGGCTTGTAAAAATTCTTGGGAAAATTACTTGTTTTGAAACCGTCCCATTATCACCTCGTTGGAAGGTGGGGGACATTTTTATGAAATGCTTGTTCATATTTTAAAGTGTTAAAAACACATTTTTACTTTGAAGAGTATAAATTACATTTTTTGATGCTTGCATTTTAAAGGTGGTTTTGAACCACTTTTGAAAACCATTTTGAAAGTTGATCAAAACGACTTTGTTTGTGATTTTGGCAAATGAAAATTTTTGTGCTCAACAAGATGAACAAATCTCATGTTCACCTTGGAGCCTAAATCCAACTCTAACGGCTCCTAATTCCATTAAACCCATGGGCTTATACCCAGTTTTTTGAAAAATTCCCGGTTTTGTGTCTCTATAAATATGGCTCTGTTTGAGGCCTGAAACGGCAAATTTTTAAAACATGCATATGTCATCTCAAAGGTTTCGACGAGATCTACAACTTTTGTGTTGAGCCCAAAGTCCAGTTCGGACTCTAAGTGGTCCGTTTTCACTAAAACCCATACCTATTTCTGGGCTCCGATTTTGTTCCTAGTTTTTTCCCAGTTTTGGACACCAAGTGAAAAGCACTCTAAAAACCTATATTAGGTTCATTTTTGGCTGAGGGCTATTTGACGTAAAAATGACCGTATCGAAATTTTCTTAAAAATTTTGTTTACAAATCCCAAATTATGAACTTAAATGGGTCAAAATGGCCAAAATCCATGGCCTTTCCTATGGACGGATTTATGTCTAGCCACGTTCCTAAATGTTCGTAGCATCACCATACAATAACCATTTCTAAAAATTGTAAACACAACCACAAGCACGTAAACTTAAAAAATGGAAACTAAAGGGCTCAAAATAAATTATTACAAACCATGTGCATAAACAAATACACATAAATGACTTTGATCAAAAACTTAAAATCACCAAATCACCAAAAGGGAGGGTTTCGATCTTTACCTTTGTGCTTTGAACCAAGCACATTTTTGAACCAAGGCTTGATGAACCAAGGTGGCCGTGGGAAACTAAGGGAAATGAGGTCAATTTTTGCTAAACACAATGCCAAAAATTTTCTGTTCAAAATCAAACCAAAACGAAAACTAAAAACTACAAAGATTGGATTTTGAAAACTTAACCTTAGTGCCTTAGAACAACTTGGATTCGAATCCTCCTAACACAAGCTTGTGAGGTTTGGTTTTTGGTAAGCTTTTGGTGTGATTTATAGCTTAAAAATATAAGGGTTTGGGGGCTTAAAGAGGGGGCCGATTGCAGCCAGAAAGGGAGAGAAAAATGTTATGTTTTGGGGTGCCAAAAGAAGGAAATGAACTCTTGTTGTCATGTGTGCCTTTTATAGGCAAAATTAATCAAGCTTGCTTAGACCTAATCCTAATTAATTGTCCACCATTCTAGCCTAATCAAGGGACAAAAATCTGCTATTTTTCTGTCCAAAAATTCATGGGGTGGCTACAGCCAAAAAGGGTCAAATGGCCTTAAATGCAATATTGGACCATGTGATGAATGTTGAGTATTCTATTCAACAAATGGTCCAACACATCCCTAACTTTAGGGAAAACTTTTCCCACTTGTTAGTGTAGGAATAAAATCGGTAAAAATGCATCAAAGTGGCACAGCGGAACAATAAAAATTTTTCAAGATCATTAAATATCTCGTGATGCCATATATAATAAATTATTAACAATAAAACTCATACCTCAAAAGGACACCAACTGTAGGAGGAGAATGACTGGAGCGCTTCAACCAACTACCCTTCTTTACTATTCTCCAATTCCCGGATGGAAGAGTGTGTGGGTACTCGGTTCCTCGACTAGTGTGCTAGCACTGCTAGTCTTCTTCCGACCACCCAGATCTCTAAAGAACTTATTGTCACGGTGAGTTGTGCAATAATAAGCTTGCTCACCTGAGAGCCTGTGGTTTAAGAGAACTGGAGTTATAAGACCTTTATTTATAGACTTGCATGAGGTGATCCCTTGAATTTGAATTAGACTAGGAGAAGATTTTCTCTCTTATCCATTAATAAAATTTGAAAATTCGATAGGCTATAATCATAGGAAGATTCGGCCAACCTTGTGATTTTTGCAATCCAAATTCAAACAGGATTTCAACTTAAACTTAATCTCCTCATTTATCCATAATAACCAAATTTCCCTAAGCCATTAACAAGGCTAGATTCAGCCACTTTAATATGAGGAGAATCAAAATTCAAATAGGATTTTCTAGCTTAAATTTTATCTCACCCTTATCTACTAAAAAACCAAAAATCTCCCTTAGGATTATCCTTGAATTTTTGGCCACTTTTGTGAGGAGAAGAATCAAAATTCAAACAGGATTTTCTAGCTTGAATTTAATCTCACCCTTATCCACAAAAACCAAAAAATCTCCTTAGATTTATCCACAAAATTTTGTGCACTTTAGGGAGGGAGAGAATTCAAATTCAACTGGGATTGAAACTTGAATTTTCCCTGTATCCTTATCCATTAAGAATATGAATTCTCCTAGGAGTCATCCTCCCTAACAAACTCAATTTTTCTAGATAGATTAGGACTCAAAATTCAAGTAGGATTCAACAAGATTTTCCTCTCCATAATCCAACTCAATTCTAACCCTGTGGAATTATCCATAAAGAATTCGAATTCCACTTTGACTGTGATTCAAAATTTGAATTTCAAATTTCAAAAATTCAAAATTCAAAATTCAAATTTAAATTTCAAATTCAAATTTCAAATTCGAATTTCAAATTTAAATTTCAAATTCAAAATTCAAATTCAAAATTTAAATTTCAAAATTCAAAATTCAAATTTCAAAATCCATAAAAAAGTTGTATTCCAAATTTTGTTCTCATGGATAATTTTCTACAACTCCAATCCAATCTCAAATAAAATCATGACAACTTTATTTGGAGTTTGAATAATTGTGTACTCTATTATCCAAAACAAAAAATGAATTCAACCGAAGAGAATCTTATCCACCATCCTAATCCTATGTCAACACCATCCATGCATAATCAACTAGCCAATGAGCATACACAAATCAATTTGCCAACCGTTAAGGAATTATATAAAGCTAGTAGAGAGACCAATTGGACATATATAATCGGGCTCCCGTGAATCCATATGATCATCATTCTGTACCGAACAACTCAATCATATGATCACTAATTTTAGTGTGACGCCCCCGATTCTGACCACCCGTAATTGTCATGAACCGACTCTATCACCGAACAAGACAGCTCATGTGCCGAATTTGGGTTGTCAATTTAAAACTCTTTTTCTAATACTTTCGTCTCTTAGGGCCCAAAAATTTTACCCATAAATTTTTTTTTAATACATACTTTCTCCAAAAGAAAGCTAAATATAAAAACCAGGTAAAATACAACATTAACTTCTAGTTGTCCTTTCTGAGTACGACATAATGCATAATATACAAAATATTTATACTGCATATTTTTTTTTCACAATCTCTTCAATTCACTAACTTTGAAAGCTCAGCAAAAAACTTATGGCAGGACCAAGTCCACGGTGAATTCCCTATCTCTTGACACGCGTACATCCTGCCGCCATCCATATATCTACTGGACAGGTTTCTTACCTGCAATATGAACAAACTGGTGAGCTAACAGGCTCAGTAAGTTCAAACATACTTAGCAAGAATAATACGGATTCAAAAACATTAAAAACTCAATCTCCTAAATGAATAGTGACTTTGACCTTTGACTGATGAATAGTAACTATTACCATAACTGGTTACTATTCACATTACTTTAACAAGATACTATTCGCACATCCTAACCGAAATCACTATACTTAGTATACTCTTCGGTTATGCTCAATTATGGTTTTCATCATATTATTGATGGTTCATTCTCTATTTACTTTCTAGTATATAGCTCTTTTTATGGTAGTACTGATATTTATTATGCGCTGACTGGGAGGGCCTAGGGAGCGACCCTAGAGCTTCGACCTCCACAGCCCTTATATCCTCGTAGGATCTGAAAAACCTCCACCACTATGTTGGAGGGGCGGTACGCCTTAATGGTTTCATTACCATCTTTCAATTATAGTTTTGACCAAGTGACATTAATCGTCATCTCAAGGTCACTATCCTCCATCGCCCGTAGGCCTTAGTTATTCTCTTTTCTTATTATATGGGATATGTTATACAAACTAATTCCCAAATTTCCATAGGACTTTATATCTAGCGTACATCTAGTATACAATAAAATAACACAGTATTTCATGTTGTAGACATGAAAATGCTTGAACTTACCAATACTGCGAATGTCCACTTCCGGAACTCTTTCACAGTTCTATCTCTAATTTAGGTTCCTACAGACATAATATTGTCTGTTAATACCCTATATTAATTATCACTTTAAACATATTTATTTTGTGATAAATTTTTCAACACAATTCAACTTGTAACATGGTACACGGCCTTAAACACGCTCGTGTTCATGACCGTGTTCCTCCTGGTTTCTTACTACATGCCCGTGTTGTTTACTATCTAGCCGTGTAACTATACACGACTTGATACACGCCTGTGTTCAAGCCCGTGTACCTCTCGGATTGTAAATTTTTTCCTATACACGACCGTGCTGTTTACTATCTAGCTATTTAACCATACACGGCTTGATACACGCCCGCGTTCAAGCCCGTGTACCTTTCGGGTTGTAAATTTTTTTCATAAACACGCCCGTGTTCTTCAAAAATTTTTAGATTTTTAACTCTAAAATCTTTATTTTAAGTCCTAGAATTTTATTTAAGTCATTCTAGGTCCTTTCAGAAATTTTTGGTCAAAATGACCATTTTACCCCTAACGGGTCTCAGAACCGTAACTGTTTCGTTCTATCGCTTTTCTCAAATTTTCTAAGCCCAAATATCTTAAAATAATATTCTCTAAACTTCTGTATTATTTTTACAACTCAATTTGCTATAAATTCTCAATTATCTATTTTCCCAGCACTCGATTACTATTCATCCATCACCTAGGGTCGTTTCTCGTTTTTTGAGCGTTTCGGAGCCTCAAATGGCCTGTTTACTACTCTTGAAACACTTTTTATCCCGTCCCCGACCCTTGGTCCTCAAGAGACTTGGGTTTCCTATCCTGACCTAATATTTTTACCCCTCGTTTCCTGAAATTCCCTTATGTCATTTTAGAAATTTCGGCAGCATTTCCGCTTGTATTTTTAGGTTTCTCGGCGTTAAATACGCCTCAGAACCTTTGTACCTGTCACGTACTATACCAGAGGCCTATTTTATACAAAGTTTCCAAACTTTGTATAAAAATTTTCCACATAATCAATATTCAACAATGCATACATAATTAACAATATTTTCCAAACTAACCTTAGTTTAACATGTTAATCATCACCAAATTAGTTTTCATCTCAACATTTCAAATATCACATGTTACTCTTAGGTTTTCTAATGTGTAGAACAACATCAAAACCTAACCACATTTTCATTTCAACCCTAGCATTGTCCACGGATTTTAGCATGAAAATTCATCAAAATCTTATTATTTCTTGATTCTAATTCATGGTTGATTCAACATATAATCAAATGGATCTAAACACCAAATCAAATCAATAATTTCCACTTTACTTTTCACACCAACTATGCCATGGTTTTTCAATGGAAACATGCAAAATTTTTGCTTGTTTTATAACCCTAAATCATGCTTCAAAATCTAAACATCAGACCAATCACAACATCAATCAAAACATCAACTTTTTCAATGTTTTTCTACTCTACAAACCCACGAATTTTCACTAAGAAAATCAAAGGAAATTGCTTTAATTTTGAAGATTACCTTATCTAATTGATGGCTTGATGTTAGAATTGCAATGAAAGCTAAGTTTGGTGTGAAATTTTCAACAAAATTTTTGACTTAATGGGGGAGAAAGGCCACGGATTTTTGGCTGAAAACAAGGCAAGAGTTTGGCTTAGTTTTTCTATTTTTTTGAATGATTTATGATGCCTATTTATAGGCAAAAGCCAAGAGTTTTTTAGCAAATTTTTCCAACAATTTGCTAATTGTTCATGGGTCAAAATGTAATAATTTTAGACCAAAAACCTAATTTTTTTCTTCCTACCTTTTCACATGCCCGAATGGCCTTTTAGATAAATCTAATAAATTTTTTTTTATCATTTGGCAAGATCTTAGCCATTGATCAAAAAGTGGGATAATCCTAGTCATACACCTTTAAAATTACTTTCCAATCCAAAAGAATAAAAATGGATTCATGACATCAACATGATGATGTCATCTGACTATTCATATTAATTTACTAATTAATTTATGGTTAAATTTTGACCGAAAAACGAACTGAATGGAACTTTACCGAAATCGCATAGGCGGGTTCTGGGCGCCTCCGGTGCGATCGGTTTGTTTTATTTTGCTTCCGTTTGGTCAGAATTCTCTACCGTAAATTTATATCGTTTTAGTGCACTTCGATGCATTCTCTAGGGTTTTAGGCACTGATTTCGAACCGTCACACCCAAAAATGTTCGGTAAGATTTTCCATCCCTGAACTCACTCAGTCTAATACTGCTGAAACATTTTCACAGTATTCTCAATAGTATTAAAATATAACTTTTACATATTTTATTCATTAAAATTGCTACATACATACAATTTTAACCAATTCCGAGAATTTAAAATTCCCAGTTATTACATTCAGAGTCACACCACTATAAACCTGAAACTGAACTCCCAATTATATACTATATTACGTAAGCCTATGACGAGCTACTGTCTAATGACCTTGTCATATATGCAAAACCTTCATATGATATCCATGATTAGCTTTAGGTCAAAGTCTGTTTAATCCTACTGATCAGGCTATCTTAAAGTTCCATTATACTACCGAATAAGAAAATGATTATTCACCATATGTGAATAAGAAGTCATCCGCCCAGCAGACGACCCAAGGCCTTGTTTATTTTCACATTCAGTATAATGCCTTTAAGAGGATACCTTTAACTCCTTAGAGCTATGATTCCGATATCTGCAAATAAACCCTTCATCGTATACAAGTCATGCACCCAACGAACCAGTCTATAAGCTTACTACCTGTGAGACGCTTTAGCCATTGGAACATCAAAGTACACAAGTCATATACATGAAGTAGTTCATTTACTCAGGATTAAGGTTATTGCACAATGAACGTCAAAAGCAGATTGATCCACTCATAGCGGACTACGTAGATCAATCATGCTTTAGTCCCGGTCTAATATGTCACCACCAAGAAACATATCTATGTCTCTACTTGGGAGTCTATACTCCGGACAGTCAAGACAAATAATCCCCATCATGGCTTTAGACAACATAATAGTTTTAACATAAGTTAGATGCTCAGTCTAACCCCATAGACTACAGACCTTAGTTTAGACCGCTTACATTAGAACATTGTTTTCTCGCATACAAAAGTCCATTGCATGCAAGGTTCTAACAGTTTTAACACAAGTAGTCAGTGAGCTATATTTGTTTACATTTACTTTAACATGTAAATAGAATAAGGACAAATAGCAATGTAATGAATAACCTCTATATTATAATTTTATGATCCAATTCAAAATAAATACATAAAATGCCTCTAATGCTTAGGGCATTTCCTAACAATTAGGGGTGTGTTTGGGGCTTGAAAATATAAAGGTTTGGGGGCTTAAAGAGGGGGTCCGTTGCTGCTAGAAAGGGAGAGAAAAATGTTGTGTTTTGGGGTACCAAAAAAAGGAAATGAACTCTTGTTGTCATGTGTGCCTTTTATAGGCAAAATTAATCAAGCTTGCTTAAACTTAATCCTAATTAATTGTCCACCATTTTAGCCTAATCAACGGACAAAAATTTGCTGTTTTTCTGCCTAAAAATTCATGGGGTGGCTACAGCCAAAAAGGGTCAAATGGCCTTAAATGCAATGTTGGACCATGTGATCAATGTTGAGTATTTTATTCAATAAATGGTCCAACACATCCCTAACTTTAGGGAAAACTTTTCCCACTTGTTAGAGGTGTGTTTTGGGGCCTTATGGCTAATAGCATATGATTTTCTGGGGGGAGAATTCATCTGCGAAGTCTTCTCTTCGCAGTCTAATTTCTACCGTTCAGTTTCTGATCCTTTTTCGGCAGTGTTCCAATTTTCACCTGAAAATTAGATTTTTAAATTTGATTTTTGTACTGTAAGTTCCTGGTTGTTTTATACTGTCTAAGAGTCCATTATCAGTCTAATTTACTATTTACATCCTATACTGTGATTGTGTCTACACTGTGCTGTCCTTTCGCATGCAAACCGAGGTGTTCTCGAATGAAATTTCAGACATGGTCTCTCTTGACTAATTTAGACATGCTGATTCCATTTTTATCAGTTTTACATCCATCGGAGGTCATCTAGACCATTTTTCAGGATCTGTGTGATCCCACCATGAATAATGTGTCAGGTGCCGATTTGACTAATTTGGGCGTTCTGAGCCCAAATATATCGGTTTCGGGACAAGTAACGGTCGCCTTGACCCTCATCTTGATACTGCATATCTCTCAAGCTAAAATTCTTATTTTGTGCTCAATTAACTAGATTGAGCCTACTGACCATTCATATCTCAGTTTTATGCCAGATTAGGGCCGTCTTGGCCATTAACCTGACACTGCGTTTTCCACTATTTACTATTCACTACTTTCAACTTAACTAACTAGTATGAGTGTCCTGACTCCGATTTTGTCAGTCTCTAGATGAGAAGAGGTCATCCAGACCATTTTCTCAATCTCGTATCCTTACTAGGGTTTATCTCTCGCTATCATGCTCAAATGTTTGGTCCGATCGTTCTGGTGTTCTATTCACCAATCTTGTGTCAGGAAATGGTCATTCGGACCAGTTTCATGATATTGCATGTCTCATACATTCATACACATAACAGGGTAGATCGAGTTCACTATCGATCACCCCTTACACTGCATAAATAGTACTTAAACAATACTGTACCTATTTTAGCTATTTAATTGGAAATTATACTATATTTTTGAACTTAATTACTCTCCACATAGTAATTAGGTTTCACGTATTACGAGAGCCTTTAAAAATGGCTCTTAGTCCCATACACGGCCTTCTACACAGGTCCATACACGGGCGTGTACCAGGCAACATGGGTGTGTACTGGTTGAGACAACTCAACACGGCCGTGTCCTGGAAACACATTCCTCTACCGGAGCAGTACACCACTGAACGTGTCACATTACACGGTCATGTACCAGACTGTATCACATTACATGGTTATGTATACTTACACGGCCTCTAACATTTCAACAACCCGATGAGTACATAGTCACTTACACAACCGTGTACCTGACCGTGTTCTTCAAATTTGCATTAAAAAGCATCAAATTAGCTCAAATTTCATTCCTCAATTTATCATTATATAGAACTTAAGTTACAGGAATGGGGCGATCCTTAAAACCTACCCCTTTACAAAATTTTCATCCTAAAAAATTAGAGTAGTTCCGAGAAGTTTCTTTTCATATGGTCTTCCATTCCTATATGGCCTTTTATATGTTGTGGTTCCACCACAACACTTTTACAAGTGGAATAAGTTTATTCCTAAATTCTTTGTCTTCTCTCGCTAAGATTCATGCGGTTTCTCCTCGTATGTCAGATCGGCATGCACTTCGTGCAGTCTCCCTAGCTGGGCTTCATAAGTTTTTGCTAGTCTTCCTACTGAGTAGCTCCCTTTCATAGCTAGAAATTGAGCTAATTTTGTCAATTTGTCAATTTGTCCATAATTTCCCAAATAGTGTCACTGTCGCTTGACGTTCTTGGCTATTTGTCTATGAAATTCATCGTAATCTGGTCCCATTTCCACTTGGGTAGCCAAATTTTCTATGATTCTCCTACTGGGGTGTTCTGCCTTAACCTTTTGGCATGTAAGGTATCCGGTGACGAACTTGGCAACATTATTCTTCGTTTCAGGTCACTAAAAACTTTCATTTACGTCTTTATACACCTTATTTACTCCTGGACATCTAGAGTATGGCGTTTCATGGGCTTCCGAAAGGATTCACTTCCTGAGTTCCTCATCCTTCATTCAGTCTTTTCCTGACTTGATCCTCCTTTGACTCAGCCTTGGTCTTGTCATAAGCCTTCTTCCACATGTGTTGTAGAAGTCTACATCGATTTCTCATAGCGCACAGCATACGTTAAAGCTTCGTATATCCGCAACTCTAAGGAACTTAGATGGTTTCACTCCCCCCGTTTACCCATAAGAAAAACTGGGGCTGATGCTAGACTCCTCTCACAGATTTGCTCGATCATGTTATGGTGAAACTTGACCCAGTTAAGAGCTTATCCTGGTCACAAGAACCCAATACACATGAGAGTATCTTCCTGAAAGATATCAACAGCCAACAGGACTCAGTCATCCTGATTAACGCAGTACAATCAGGGAGTCACTTTGATAGCGTGAAACCACTCCTGACATTCACATGGAGTGCAGGAGTGCTACTAGCCACTCGATACTTAATGGACAACTAGCCCTAAAGATCGGTACAACTCGGCAGTAACCCAATTTCCTACTCTGAGTAGTTCTTCAACACGGCACGGTCATGATTTTATGTGTAGTGATCTCAACATCTCTTCTGACTCTTTCTTTTTCAGTTGCACTCTAGTCACATGTGAAAATATTATATCTAAGCCTTTGGGCAAAACTACACTGCTTTTCATACTGTTTTAGAAGTACATAATTTTAGTTTATTGGGAGTGGTAAACACTTTCAGGTACATAGTCTCAAAAGGATATACTAGGTTAGATCTAGTGAGGGTAAGTTACTGCTTCCCATTATACATATATATACGCGCTTAAGAAAAGATTCTGCCTTAGTTGTCTGGGGCTTCTAACCTACCTTGTGTGATTGAAGGGCCTTCAATTCTGGTATGGATAGCATGGAGTTGATTATTTGTGGGACGAGCTGGGTGCTGTTGATTTTGCGGGTTGCCTGCCACAGATGAAACAGCCACTTGTTCCTTGGTGGCATTCACCTGGGTGCCTCCTTCTGCATTTCGGGCACATCGGGTGTTTATTGTCATCTCCTCCCTGGTCATTTCTCTTATGGGGGAAGTCCTTTTGTGAACCTTGGTTGCCCTGATTCCCTTTCCTCTTATTATTGTTGTGGGACTGCCTGCTGTTTTGGTCTGTCCCCACGTTCTACCTTCTCTCTTGAGATTTCAGGTTCTGCTTTCCTTGTACCGGCTTGTTTAGAGTCCTTTCCTCCCTTTGGGCTTTGTAGATCTAAGCCCTTCTCTCTTTTTCTTGAGCCAACCAATACTCAATTCGGATGGCTCAGCTGACACATTCTGCCATTGTTGCTGGCCCATGGCTACCATTGTAAACTTGGACAGCGATGTCCGTCCTAAACATTCTCAGCATCCTCCTGATCTTCTCCTTCTTAGTTAGTACTAAGTCTGGGTAAAGTCGAGCCAGCTGCTCAAACTTCTTCACTGCCTTTATGACAGTCATGCTTCCCTAGTGTAGATTATTAAACTCGTCTTGTTACGCTGCCAGGGCCTAGTCATTAAAATACATCTCTTTAAATTCATCGACGAAGTCTGCCCAGTTCATTTTATTGATGTTCCTTTTGATGGCCATGGTCTTCCACCATTGTCGTGCCCCCATGCGTAGGGCTAGGGATGCACATAGTACATTCTCCCTCTCCGTCAGTCCCACGAGGTCTAAGATGACCTGGATGTCGATCAACCAGTCATCAGCCTCTATAGGGTTTGTGGTTCCTTTAAACTCTGGCGCTTTCAGGCGTCGAAATCGCTTATAGAGGTCGCCTTCTCTAAGAATTGACACAAGAACATTGGTTGCTATAGAAGCAGCCACAGTTAATGGTGCTGGCATTGTCTGGACTGGTAGGGACGCTTGCTCTCTGGGGTGTTGGGGGCTATTGGAGCCTCTTGGACTGGCACTTCCACTGGTTGTGGTGCCTGAGGCTGTTGGTTTAATTGCTCCCTGAGCTGAACAAGTTCTTGTTGGTGATTCTCCATCATCTCTCGCGTAGCTGTGAGCTGCGTCATTAATTCATCCTCCCAGGATGCTTGGTTTATCCGTGTATGTGTTCGAACCATTTTGTCCTTTGGTAGGGCTCTACTAGAGTAGCCTATACTGATACGTTATGACTTATGTTAACTTATATATTAATAGTGTAAACTAAAAACTAACTTACTTGGACAGATGAGGCAGGCGTACGGCGATGTGAGGTAGGGTGGCAGGAAACCGCTCTGATACCAACTGTGACGCCCCGTGCCCTCAGTGGCCCAGACCGTCACCTAAAGACTTACTTACTTAAATGATACTTATGCTTTCTTGTAACTCATTAATACGTACTTAAAATCTATTTACTTAGACACCCTAATTTTAGTGGATTTTTTTTTCTTCCGTACGTATTTACTGTTTACGTACGTATACCGTCAGAATTCAAAAGGCCATTTAACGAGTACTATTCAAAAATACTATTTAACAGTTACTATTCAAAAATACTATTTGATGGTTATTATTCAAGAATACTATTTAATGATTACTATTCAAAAATACTATTCAACGGTTATTATTTAAAAATACTATTTGATAGTTACTATTCAACAATACTATTCAACAGTTACTATTCAAAAATACTGTTTAACTATTACTATTCAAAAATATTATTTACTCAATTGTGCAGAAGATTAACTTGTGGTGTCTCCAAAACCTCGCCTCAAATCCGCCTCTGCCACTGTCATCACCCATTGTGGTTTAAGCCAAAGGTCGCTTACCTATAGTATGAACACACTCTGTGAGCTTTACACCCAGTAAGTACAACATGTTCATCACAAAACATGTTCAAAACATAATATATACTTAAAACCATGTAAGCATGTCATAACCGACACATCTCACTAAGTCATTCCACATATCAGAATAATACACATCCTAGAATGCAGAACATCATATACTAAATCATAACATATAGAATGCATAACAGATACCTTGTGTATTGAATGCATCTTACTACAAAATGGAAGCAGAGCGAACTATATCTAATGCATACCGTGTACAATGCATGGTCCGGTTTTGCTCATTTATGCTTCATTATTCTCTTTTCTTTCTTATGTCTACATAGGGCCCGTTATGGATATATATTATAGCCTTAGCCTGTTATACATTATGAGCCTCGACTCGTTAGATTTTGTGGGCCTTAGCCCGTTATACTGGCACCTTTATTCTTATCTGGTTTATCTGATTTGACCATATGCTTTTCTAAGTTATCCCTAATCTTACGTAGTAGGAAATATGGTACCTAACTTTGTTCTTTCATCAATCTATGCGATTGTGAAACTAAATGCTCTTATACATGCTGTGCATCAACATGTGCATGCTATGTATACTCAACATACTGTAAAAACTATCATTTCAAATTCATTTTATTCACGCTGTAGGTAGAGTTGTACTTACCTAATTGAAAGCAAATTGCATACTCACACCTTTAACAAATTACAAGTGACCACCTGTCATCAATAACATTCCTCATTAATACTCTCGTTGAGTCATCATAAACGTTAGTGACTATATCTTGCGTTTCTATGGGGTACCAAGGCCCGTTGGTACCCTATTGGCCTACTATGGGGATTTGGTGTCTAACTTGTATCGTGTTTAATTAATTGTCTACTTGACAGATTAATCATCATTCCGCACAGTGTTGTTTGAAACACGGTCTTTGACTGGGTGCTGGCCAGTCAACTGACTGGTTACCTCGTGCGTTGGTAACTAAATAGCCTACCGAGTTACTACGCGTAAACTTAGTGTAGTAATCGACCAAGTTACTTCGCTTGTTGTGCTGTGGTAGCCTACAAGGCTACTATACCTTGTTTAGTGTAATGGCCTGCTGGGCCACTATGTTTTGTTTGGGGTAGTAGCCTACCTGGCTACTAAAGCTTGTTTGGTGTGATAGCCTATTGGGCTACTCACACTATTTTACTTTGAAAAATTGTTTGGGTTGGCTTGTAAAAATTCTTGTGAAAATTCCTTGTTTTGAAACCGTCCCCTTATCACCTCATTGGAAGGTGGGGATGTTTTTATGAAAAGCTTGTTCATATTTTAAAGTGTTAAAAACACATTTTTATTTTGAGGAGTATAAATTACATTTTTTGAGACTTGCATTTTAAAGGTGGTTTTGAACCACTTTTGAAAACCATTTTGAAACTTGATCGAAACGACCTTGTTTGTTATTTTGGTAAACATGAAAATTTTCATCCTCGACAAGACGAACAAATCTCATGTTCACCTTAGAGCCTAATTCTAAATTTAACAGCTCTTAATTTCGTTAAACCCGTGGGCTTGTACCCAGTTTTTCAAAAAATTCTCAGATTTACATCTCTGTAAAAATGGCTCTATTTGAGGCTCAAAACGGCCAAATTTTTAAAACACACGCAGGTCATCAGGTTTTGATGAGCTCTATAACTTTTATGTTAAGCCCAAAGTCCAGTTCAGACTCTAAGGGGTCCGTTTTCACTAAAACCCGTACCTATTTCTAGGCTTGGATTTTATTCCCAGTTTTTTCCCAATTTCAGACACTGAGTGAAAAACACTCTCAAAACCTATCTTAGGTTTGTTTTTGGCTGAGGGCTATTTGACCCAAAAACGACTGTATCAAAATTTCCTTAAAACACTATGTTTTACAAATCCCAAATTATTAAACTAAATAGGTCAAAATGGCCAAAATCTGTGGCCTTTCCTAGGGATAGATTTATGTCCAACCACGTTCCTAAACGTTCGTAGCATCACACATACAATAGTCATTCGTAAAAATTGTAAACACAACCACAACTATATAAACTTAAAAACCAGAAACATAAGGGCTCAAAATAAATTATTACAAACCATGTGCATAAAAAAATACACATAAATGGCTTTGATCAAAAACTTAAAATCACCAAATCACCAAAAGGGAAGGTTTCGGTCTTTACCTTTGTGCTTTGAACCAAGCACATTTTTAAACTAAGGCTTGATGAACCAAGGTGGCTGTGGGAAACCAAGGGAAATGAGGTCGGTTTTTGCTAGACACAATACCAAAAATTTTCTGTTAAAAATCAAACCAAAACAAAAACTAAAAACTACAAAGACTGGATTTTGAAAACTTACCCTTGGTGCCTTAGAATGTCTTGGATTCAAATCCTCCTCACACAAGCTTGTGAGGTTTGATTTTTGGCAAGCTTTGGGTGTGATTTATGGCTTGAAAATATAAGGGTTTGGGGGCTTAAAGAGGGGGTCAGCTTGTGATAACTGGAATTTTGGATTATCAGAGTAGGTTAAAATTGTATGTATATAACAATTTTAATGAATAAAATGTGAAAAAGTTGTGTTTTAATACTGTTGTGAATAGTATAAAAATGTTCTGGCAGTGTTAAAGTGTGTGAGTTCAGGGTTGAAAAATCTTACCGGACATAATTGGGTGAGACGGTTCGAAATCAGAGCCGAAAACCCTGGAGAGTGCATTGAAATGTACTAAAATAATAGAAATTTACGATAGAGAATTCTGATCAAACGGAAGCAAAATAAGACAAATCGATCACACTAAAGGCACCGAGAACCCGCCTACACGATTTCGGTGAAGTTCCATTTGGATCAGATTACAGTCAAAAATTGATCATGAATTAATTAATGAATTAATATGAATAGTTGGATAACATCACCTTGATTATGTCATAATACAAAATTATTTTCCTTAATTCGGAAAGTAATTTTCAAAGGTGTATGGTGTAGATTAGCCTACTTTACGATCAAAGGCCAAGATCATGCCAAAAAGCCTTAAAAAAAATTTTTATAAAAATTTTAAAAGGCCATTCGGCCACTTAGAAAGGAAGAAGAAAAAAATTTGATTTTTGTCCTAAAATCCTTACTTTTTAGTCTTTGAACAATTAGGAAATTGTTGGGAAAAAATTGCAAGCAAGCCCTTGGTTTTTGCCTATAAATAGGCATCAAAATTTAATAAAAAAAAATGAAAAAAACCAACCAAACTCTTGCCCTTTTTATTCAGCCAAAACCATGGCCTTCTCCCCCTTTGAAAGCCAAAATTTTGTTTTTAATTTCACACCAAACCTAGCTTGCATTGCATTTCCAATCTCAAGTCATCAACTAATCAAGGTAAGCTTAAAATTGAAGCTTTGCCCTTTGATTTTCCTTAGAAAATCCATGGGTATGAGAGGGTGAAAATAACGAAAAACAAATTGTTATTTAATTGATGATGAGATGATGTTTTGATTTGTTTGGTGTTGTAGAAATTAAAGCATGAATTAGGGTATAGAAACAAGCAAAAATTTTGCATGTTTCCCTTGAAAAACCGTGGCTTCAATGATGTGAAAAATGTATGAGTTTTGATGTTTTGGTTTAGTAATTATGTTCATTCAATTATGTGTTGAATTAAGTATGAATTGGAATAAGGAAACAAGAAAATTTTGATGTAATTTTCTTGCAAAACCCATGGGCATGAACATTAAGAAAAGAAAAATTTTTAATGTGGAAGAATGTTGATAAAAAACCCTAGGAAAGAAAATGAAATTTTCTATGTATTTATGCAAAAAAATCCGTGGCTATGCTAGGGTTAGAATGCATTTTTTTTTAGGTTTTTGATATTGTTTTATACATTAGAAAACCTAAGAATGATGTGATGTGATTAACTAGTAAACCAAGGCTAAGTTAAAAGAAAATGTCGTGGTTGTGTTGGTTTCTGAATATTGAATCATGTAGAAAATTTTTATACAAAGTTTGGAAACTTTGTATAAAATAGGCCTGTGGTATAGTACATGATAGGTACAAAGGTTCTGAGGCGTACCTAACGCCGGAAAACCTTAAAATATAAGCGAAAATGCTGCCGAAATTGCTAAAATCAGCTTAAGGGCATTTCGGGAAACGAGGGGTAAAAATATTGGACTTGGGAAGGGAACCGACACCCCTCGGTGAATTAGGGTTAGAAATGGAAAACCAACCCAAAAGGAATAGTAAACCAACCCTAAAAGACTAAAATGCCTAAAACAGGAAAAAAAATTCATGTTAGGGGTATTTTGGGAAACGAGGGAAAAATGTAGGTCGGAATAGGAAACCCGAGCCTCTCGAGGACCGAGGGTCGGAGACGGGATAAATAGCGTTTAATGAGTAGTGAAAGGGCCATTTGAGGCTCCGAAACGTTCGAAAAATGAAAAAACGACCCTAAGTGATGAATGAATAGTAACTGAGGGCCGGGAAAAATGAGATTGAGATTTTACAACAATTTAAGCTGTAAAATGATACAGAAACCTAGGGAATATTATTTATAAATAATTACACTTAGAAAATTTGAAAAAAACGATAGAACGGAACAGTTACGATCCAGAGACCCGTTAGGGGCAAAATGGTCATTTTGACCAAAAAGTTCTGAAAGGCTCAGAAAGGACTCTAAAAGACATAGAGTAACTTAGATAAAATTCGAGGACTCAAAATGAAGGCTTTAGAGTTAAAAATCTAAAAAATTTTGAAGAACGCAGGCGTGTAGGAAAAAATACACGGTCGTGTACATAAAGAATTTTTCAACCCGAGAGGTACACGGGCTTGAACACGGGCGTGTATCAAATCGTGTACAGTTACACGACTCAGATAAAAAATAACATGGCCATGTAGAGTAAACCCGAGAGGTACAGGGCTGGAACACGGGCGTGTTGCAGACCGTGTACCACAAACAAAATTTAAATGTGTTGAATTGTTAAGTGAGATAAATGTATAATTAAAGTGATAATTAAAACAGGGTATTAGCAGACAATAGTATATCTATAGGAAACCAAAATAGAGATAGAACTGCGGAGGAGTTCCGGAAGTGGACACTAGCACAGTATTGGTAAGTTCAAGCATTTTCGTGTCTGCAACATGAAATACTGTGTTGATCTATTCTGTACTAGATGTACACTAGATATAAAATCCTATAAGCATTTGGGGGTTAGTTAGAATAACATATCCCAAATAATGAGAATAAGTAAGACCTACGGGTAATAAAGGATAGTGATCTTGAGGTGACATATAAGATCACTTGGTCAAGACTATAAATTGAAAGATGGTAATGAAACCATTAAGGCGTACCGCCCCTCCAACATAGTGGTGGAGGTTTGTTTAAATCCTCCGGGGTTATCAGGGTTGTGGAGGTCGATATTCTAAGGTCGCTCCTTAGACCCTCCCAGTCAATGCACTAATAATCATTGATACTGCCATAAACAGAGCTCTAAACTAGAAATCAAATAGACAATAAACAATCAATAAAATGATAAAAAAAATCATAATTGAGCATAATCAAAGTTTACGTTAGATTAATGTAAATTCAGTTAGGATATGAGTACCCAGTTAGGGTAAAGTAAATAGTAACCAGTTAGGGTAACTGTTATTATTCATCAATCAAAGATCAAAGTACTATTCATGATGAATAGTACTATTCATAGGAGATTGAGTTTTTAGTGTTTTTGAATCGATATGATTCTTACTATGTATGTTTGAACTTACTAAACCTGTTAGCACATCAGTTTGTTCATGTTGCAGGTAAGAAACCTATCGAGTAGATTCCTGGATGGCGGTAGGATGCGAGCGTGTCAAAGGGATAGGGAACTCACCGTGGACTTGGTCTTGCCATAAGTTTTCCACTGAGCTTTTTGAGTTGAAGAAAATGAGTTTGGAAACAAAATATACAATACTTATATATGTACTATATGTTGTATATTATGTTGTACTTCATTAAGACATATAAAAGTTAGTATATGGCATAGCTTTCTTACTTGGTTTTCTTAAAGAGAAAGTATGTATTAAAGAAAAAAAATTATGGGCGAAATTTTAGGCCCTAATATTTAAGAAATATGAGCAAAAGAGTTTAAAACCGACGACCCGGATTCGGCACACAAGCGGTCTTGGTGGGCCGTAGAGTCGATTCATGATGGTTGCGGGTGGTCGGAATTAGGGGGCATCACAGGTTGGTATCAGAGCGGTTGACAATATCTCTATTGACACGAAGCGCGATCTGCTCGTCAATCCAAGTAAGTTAGTTTCTTTAAGTTAGTTAACTTTATATTTATTCGAAATTATATATATTTTTGTAGGACTTAAGATGACTAGACCACCGTATGTAAGACCTCATCCATACCGACCTAGAGGACCGATCCGGGTATGGACTAGACCCGTGATCAGACCGTCCATGATGCGATGAGCGATGTAGCAACTGCCTGTGCCTGAGCTACTCGCGCCGAGGATAGCAGCGCCGGCACCAGTACAAGCACCACCTCCATGACTGATAGTGAACCCCCCTCCCCCCGTGGCAGTAGACATTCCAGTGGTGCGAGATCGGGCTCGTATAGGAGCTAGAGTGTCAATACGAGTTGTACATGCATTTAAAGGCAGTCATCCACTGGCATTCGAGGGAGGTCAGTAGGGGATCTCTACGAGAGATTGGCTACATGACATTGAGGTCATCATGCACCAGTGTGACATAGATCAGGATTGCTAGGTTTTGATGGCCATTGGTACATTTCACGAGGATGTATGGTTGTACTGGGAGTATTGTGATCAGGAGATGCTACTAGCAATGGATTGGGCTGAGTTTCGCCAAGTCATGCTAGAGCAGTTCCCACAAAAGAGTGCTGCACCAGTGGTAGGGCCTCTTGAGAGTAGGACAGTATCACCACCACCAACTATGCCCAGCTATGCAAATGTCAGAGACTTTGTTCTGAAAGCAGAGAGGCAGCAGATAATGTTGAGCGATACTGTATTTTCATATGCAGTCAGATTCTAAGATAGCATCGTAAGGGCATGTCCTCTAACCAATATCACAAATGATAACTTTTGTGACATATTTTGGAAGGGACTCACCCTAGACCTACGACAGAGGGTAACCCCTTTATACCCTGCTACCTTACGCGAGTTTATTATCGATGTAGCCAAGGTAGAGGAGGAGATGATGATGGAGCGCATGGTACATAAAAGGTGTGAACAGTTGCTACAAAAAGCAATGTTAGACCACCTATACGGATTTAGGCCGATGGCAAACGATCATAAGGCAGGTCCGTCGAGACAACCAGAGGGAACAGATCCAGCTAAAGGCTCAACGCCGTCTGAGGCTGGAAACGGAACGGACAATGAGGAAATGGATCCAATCGAGTTTTGGGTAATTCCAGAGCAACCTCAGCTAGGAGATTAGTGTAGAAATACATGTGTGGTATAGATATGTATATATAACTGTATATGTGTATATATGACAGTGTTGAAAGGCTATTTGAGGCAAGCCTTTGAACTAATATATTTTTGAAATGAAAGGAAATGATAATCATATTTTGATATATTCAATGTGTGAAATGTTGAAATTATGTGATGAACAAAACTATTTGTACTTATATTGTAAAAATATGATTGTGAAAAACCTGATGATCGATTCTTATGCGATTTTAGGAAATAGGATAAGATGGTGAATCCAAGAAATCTGTGAAATATGCGAGGACGTCCAGTCTTGTCAGAAAGAGTGGACGAGCTGGAAGCATTAATAGAAGCTCAAATGAGAGAAAATGCTGAGTTAAGACAAAAACTCGAGCAAATGGAGCAGAGACAGGGATAAGAAGAAGACCAAGCACCACAAATGGCTGCACCAGAACCAGAAGTGCCGCCAGTGGTACAAGAAGAAGTGGTACCACCCCAACCATAACCCAGGGCCAATATCGAGCCATTATATGAAAGATTCTGACGTATGAGGCCACCAGAGTTTGAGGGCTCCACAAACCCTCTAGATGTTGAGGAGTAGTTGTCTTCACTCCACACGATATTGGAGTTTATGGAGCTGAATGACCAGAAGAAGATTCTGTGTGCATCCTTTGTTCTTAAAAGGGATGCAAGGTTCTGGTGGGAGTCGGTTTAGTTGAGAAGAAACATGTACACCATGTCTTGGTTGGATTTTTTGGAGGAATTCAATCAAAAGTATTATAATCTGGTACTGTTGTGACCACAACAAAGAGAGTTCGCAGAGCTAAAGCAAGGGGACATGACAGTGATAGAAATCTGCAATAAGTTTGATCAGTTATCTAGACTATGCCCATACACTGTCACCACTGAGAGGGAGAAAATCTAGAAGATGCTAGGGATGTTTCACCCTAAGATCTCAGCATTGGTGGACAGTGGGTTGATGCCGCCTGACACTATATCTGATTGTGTTAGTCGTGCGCTAAGGGTAGAGTATTATCTGATCTGACAAAAGGAAGAGAGAGAGAAGGCCTGGGATGCGAAGAAGAAGGAAAAGATCTTGACCAAAGCTATACAAGCTGGACCTCAAACTGGACAAAGCAACAAGCAAAGTTCGATTGTCAAGGCTGGACAGCCAAGCATTTCTGGTTAGTAGTCCCAGGGGAAGAGAAAAGGAAATAATTCCAAGAATAGGAACCAACAGAGAAGAATAAACAATAATGCTGGCCCTATGGTTCGAGACTGCGTGAACTGTGGGAAAAGACATTCGAGTCGATGTAGATTGGCCCCAAATGCCTGTTTTCAATGTGGGAAGGACGGTCACTTTGGTAAAAACTGTCTAGAGAATAGGCAGAACATGCAAGGTTCATCTCAATCACAACAACGTCTCGAGGCATATGCATTACAGGTTAAAGCTGAAGGGTCATCCCATTTTGAGAGGCTAGAAAGACAAGAACGCTTGCCTCGAGCAGATGCGAGAGTTATGGTGTACACAAAGGAAGCGGCAGAAGTGAGAACTTCAAATGTAGTGACAGGTCAGCTTTCTGTTGCTAATAATTTGGCGTCTGTTTTATTTGACTCTGGAGCTACACATTCTTTCATTTCATACCAATTTGCTAATAGGATAGGATATCCTAAGGACAACATGGGTATGACATTTAGAACTGCATTACCCTCGGGGGAAGTCCTGATGTCCAATTACTAGTTACAGCATGTGCCAATAATTGTGGCAAATAGGGAGTTATTTGCAGAATTGATCGTGATGGAGCTTGCTGACTACGATGTAATACTAGGAATGGATTTCTTAGGGAAGTATCAAGCCACGATCGATAACCGAAAGTGGATGATAAGGTTTCAACCTGACCAAGAAAAAGGATTTGAGTATGTCGATACATCACGCAGATTGAAAAAGATAATGATCAATTCAATGGAAGCAAAGAGGCTGATGTCTAGCGGTTGTGCTGGTTACCTAGCATGCATATTAGACGTGATGAAGGAACCAAAGCTCCAATACGAAGACATTCGTGTTGTAAAGGAGTTCATTGATGTTTTTCCAGAGGAATTACCAGGACTATCGCCTGAACGAGAAATTTCCTTCGAAATCGAGCTGATGCCAGGAACTACACCAATCTCAAAGGCACCATACCGGATGGCATCGGCAGAGTTAAAAGAATTGCAGGAGCAGCTAAAGGAACTTCTTGACAAAGGATTCATATGCCCGAGCTATTCCCTATGGGGTGCTCCAATGTTATTTGTTAAAAAGAAAGACGGCTCATTCCGGATATGCATCGATTATCAGGAACTGAACAAGGTTACTATCAAGAATAGGTATCTGTTACCTAGGATTGATAACCTGTTCGATCAACTCACAGGTGCAGCAGTATTCTCTAAGATTGATCTGCGATCAGGATATCATCAACTAAAGATCAAGGAGAGTGACATCCACAAGACCGCATTTCAGAGCCGTTACAGTTATTACGAATTTCTAGTAATGCTGTTTGGGTTAACAAATGTGCCAGTAGCCTTTATAGACCTGATGAATCGAGTCTTTAAAGAATATCTGGATAAGTTTGTTATTGTGTTCATCGATGACATTCTTATATATTTAAAGACTCGAGAGGAGCATGAGGAGCATTTGAGGATTATTCTGCAAACGATAAGGGAGCATCAACTCTATGCCAAGTTCTCTAAATGTGAATTCTAGCTAAATAGAGTACATTTTCTTGGACATGTGGTTTCCAAGGAAGGAATCGCTGTGGACCCTGTAAAAGTGGAGGCGATCAACGAATGGCCCGTACCTAAGAGCGTGATAGAAATATGAAGTTTCTTAGGTCTGGCTGGCTTTTATAGAAGATTCGTTGAAGGATTTGTGTGACTAGCCGCTCCTATCACAACACTTGCACGTAAGGAAAAGAAGTACGAATGGACTGAACAGTGCGAGAAAAGCTTATAAGAGCTGAAGAAACGGCTAACGAGCACGCCAATACTTACATTTCCGACGGAAGGGGAGATGTTCGTGATATACAGCGATGCTTCAAAAATGGGATTAGGAGCTGTCCTGATGCAAGGTGATAAGGTGATTGCCTATGCCTCGCGTCAATTAAAGGACCATGAAAAGAATTATCCCACGCACAATTGGAGCTTGCTGTAGTAGTGTTCGCGTTAAAGATCTGGCGACACTATTTATATGGAGCTCAATGTCAGATTTATACGGACTACCAGAGTCTGAAATACTTCTTCACACAGAAAGAGCTAAATATACGGCAAAGGAGATGGCTGGAGCTGGTAAAGGATTATGATTGCGAAATCCTCTATCACTCAGGAAAGGCAAATCGCGTTGCAGATGCGTTAAGTAGGAAATCTACTGTTCCACGGCAACTACCGACTGGAAAACTTCCGAAGCCATTACAGTAAGAAATCAACATGTTAGAGATGGGGCTAATAACTGAAAAGCTAGCTATGCTACAACTGGAGTCAACATTGTATACAGACATCAGAGAAGCTCTGAAGCGAGATCCGACGCTAGCAAGCCCGCAGGAGGAAGCGTCTATAGATGGATTAATCCTACATCAGGGAAGAATTCAAGTTCCAGATGATGAAGGATTAAGAAGGTGAATTATGGCCGAAGCTCATAAAATGCCTTACTCAATACATCCCGAAGTCAGCAAGATGTACCAGGATCTGAAGTTGCAATTCTGGTGGAAAGGGATGAAGAAGGATATAGTGGAGTTTGTAAGTAAGTGTATGACGTGCCAAAAAGTTAATGCTGAACATCGTCATCTAGGTGGGAAGCTAGAGCCATTAGAGATTCCCGAGTAGAAGTGGGAGCATATCACGATGGACTTTGTGATGGGACTACCAAAGACCCAAGAGGGCTATGATGCCATTTGGGTTATTGTAGATAGGCTGACGAAGATGGCAAGGTTCATTGCAGTAAATATGATCTTCTCATTGGAAAGGTTAGTAAGCTTGTATGTTAACCACATAGTCAGGCTACATGGAGTTCCTAAATCCATTGTGTCAGATCGTGATCCACGATTCACTTCGAACTTCTGGACATGTGTGCAAGAAGCTATGGGAACAGAAGTATAACTGAGCACAGTATTTCATCCGCAGACAGACGGGCAATCTGAGCGAACCATTCAGACTCTAGAAGACATGCTGCGTGCGTGTACAATAGATTTCCCAGGAAGCTGGAATGAGAAACTTCCATTGGTAGAATTTTCGTATAACAACAGCTACTAAGTTTTGATAGGTATGGCACCTTATGAAGCTCTATATGGAAGGAAGTGTAGATCACCGGTTCACTGGTACGACCTACAAGATAAACGATTGCATAAGATGGATTTCATCCAGGAAACAGTGGATACAGTTACAAAAATGTTGCAGCGGATGAAGATAGCCCAGAGCCGATAGAAGAGCTACGCGGACAAAAGACGAAGATCCCTGGAGTTCAATGAAGGGGATTTCGTATTCCTAAGAGTTTCACCGATGAAAGGAATAATGCGGTTCGGAAAGAAGGGGAAGTTGAGTCCAAGATATATTGGACCATACGAGATCATCGAACGCATTGGTAAAGTCACTTATAGATTGGCATTACCTCCAGAAATGTCGACGGTACATAATGTGTTTCATGTATCGATGCTATGGAAGTACATATCGGATCCATCCCATGTACTGAAACATGAACCGATCCAGATTTAGGAAGACCTGACCTACGAGGAGAGACCTGTTCAAATATTGGCATGCGAGGATAAAGTTTTGAGGAATAAAACAATCCCATTAGTCAAAGTGCTGTGGAGAAATCACAACATTGAAGAGGCTACATGGGAGCGTGAGGACGAAATGAAAAATTTATACCCCTACTTGTTTTAAATTTTCGGGGACAAAAATTCTATAAGGAGGGGTGAATGTGATAACTGGGAATTTTGGATTCTCAGAGTAGGTTAAAATTATATGTATATAATAATTTTAATGAATAAAATGTGAAAAAGTTGTGTTTTAATAGTGTTGTGAATAGAGTAAAAATGTTCTGGCAGTGTTAAAGTGTGTGAGTTCGGGGGTGGAAAATCTTACCGGACATAATTGGGTGAGACGGTTTGAAATCAGAGCCGAAAACCCTAGAGAGTGCATTGAAATGTACTAAAATAATAGAAATTTATGGTAGAGAATTCTGATCAAACAGAAGCAAAATAAGACAAACCGATTGCACTAAAGGCACCGAGAACCCACCTACATGATTTCGGTGAAGTTCCGTTCGGATCGGATTATAGTCAAAAATTGACCATGAATTAATTAATGAATTAATATGAATAGTTGGATGACATCACCTTGATTATGTGATAATACAAAATTATTTTCCTCAATTTAGAATGTAATTTTGAAAGGTGTATGGTGTAGATTAGCCTACTTTATGATCAATGGCCAAGATCATGCCAAAAAGCCTTAAAAAAATTTTAATAAAAATTTTAAAAGGCCATTCGGCCACTTGGAAAGGAAGAAGAAAAAAATTTGATTTTTACCCAAAAATCTTTACTTTTTAGTCCTTGAACAATTAGGAAATTGTTGTGAAAAAAATTGCAAGCAAGCCCTTGGTTTTTGCCTATAAATAGGCATCAAAATTTAATTAAAAAAATGAAAAAAACCAACCAAACTCTTGTTAGGAAGTGCCCTAAGTATTAGAGACATTTTGATGTATTCATTTTGAACTGGATAATAAAATTATACTAAGAGGTTATTCATTACATTGCTATCTGTCCTCGTCTTATTTACATGTTAAAGTAAATGTAAGCAAATATGGCTCACTGACTGCTTGTGTTAAAACTGTTAGAACGTTGCATGCAATGGACTTTTGTATGCGAGAAGACAATGTTCTAAAGTTAGCAGTCTAAACTATGGTCTGTAGTCTATGGGGTTAGACCGAGCATCTAACTCATGTTAAGACTATTATGTTGTCTAAAGCCTTAGAGGGGACGGTCTGTCTTGACTGTCTGGAGCTGGACTCCCAAGTAGAGACATGGATATGTTGCTTGGTGGTGACATATTAGACCGGGACTAAAGCGTGATTGATCTACGTAGTCCGCTATGAGTGGATCAATCTGCTTTTGACGTTCATTGTGCAATAACCTTAATCCTGAGTAAATGAACTACTTCATGTATATGACTTGTGTACTTTGATGTTCCAATGGCTAAAGCGTCTCAGAGGTAGTAAGCTTATAGACCGGTTCGTTGGGTGCATGACTTGTATACGATAAAGGGTTTGTTTGCAGATATCGGAATCATAGCTCTGAGGAGTTAAAGGTATCCTCTTAAAGGCATTATACTGAATGTGAGAATGGACAAGGCCTTGGGTCGTCTGCTGGGCGGATGACTTCTTATTCACATATGGTGAATAATCATTTTCTTGATTCGGTAGTATAATGGAACTTTAAGATAGCTTGATCAGTAGGATTAAACGGACTTTGACCTAAGGCTGATCATGGATATCATATGAGGGTTTTGCATATATGACAAGGTCATTGGATGGTAGCTCGTCACAGGCTTACGTAATACGGTATATAATTGGGAGTTCAGTTTCAGGTTTATAGTGGTGTGACTCTGAAATTAGTGATCATATGATTGAGTTGTTCGGTACAGAATGATGATCATATGGAATCACGGGAGCCCGATTATATATGTCCAATCAGTCCCTCTACTAGCTCCACATAATTCCTTAACGTTTGGCAAATTGATTTGTGTATGCTATTGGCTAGTTTATTATGCATGGATGGTGATAACACAGGATTAGGATGGTAGACAAGATTCTCTCCGGTTGGATTCAGATTTTGTTTTGGATAATAGAGTACACAATTATTCGAACTCCAAATAAAGTTGCCATGATTTTATTTGAGATCGGATTGGAGTTGTAGAAAATTATCTATGAGAACAAGAATATGAAACACAACCGTTTTTGTGGAATTTGAAATTTGAATTTTGAAATTTGAAATTTGAATTTTGAAATTTGAAATTTGAATTTTGAATTTTGAATTTGAAATTTGAATTTGAAATTTGAATTTGAAATTCGAATTTGAAATTTGAATTTGAAATTTAAATTTGAAATTTGAAATTTGAAATTTGAATTTGAAATTTGAATTTGAAATTTGAAATTCAAATTTTGAATCACAGTCCAAGTAGGATTCGAATTTGTTGTGGAAAATCCACAAGGTTTTAAATTCGAATTTGAGTTGGATTTGGAGAGGATAATCTTGTTAGAATCCTACTTGAATTTTGAATCCAAATCCCAACAAATAAGGGACGAAATTTTTGAGGATAATCCTCATGAAAGATTTCGGATTTTGTGGATAAGATTCAAGAGTAAATTCAAGCTTCAATCCTAGTTAGATTTGGATTCTCTCCTCCCTAAAAGTGGCCGAAATTTTGAAGCCTAAATCCTAGGAAATTCGGTTATTTTTGGATAAGGTTGAGATGAGATTTAGCTTGAAAAATCCTAGTGGAATTTTGATTCTTCCTTATCCTAAAAGTGGCCGAAAATTTGGAGAAGATTTTCTCCTAAAGATTTCGGATTTTTTGGTTGAAAAAGGGAGATAAAATTCTAGTTAAAATCTTGTTGAGATTTGGATTGGATTTGTCCTAGGAAAACCGAATTTAATTGTGGAGATTCTCCCTTGGAAAATTCGGATTTTTTGGTTTGGATAAGGGAGAAAATCTTTTCCTAGTCCAATTCGAATTCAGAGAATCACCTCATGCAGGTCTATAAATAGAGGTCCTGCCACTCCAGTTCTCTCAGACCACAGACTCTCAGGTGAGCAGGTTTATTGTTGCACAGCTCATCGTGACAATAAAGTTCTTTAGAGATCTGGGTGGTCGGAAGAAGACTAGCAGTGCTAGCATACCGATCGAGGTTCAGAGTGCCCACACACTCAGCCATTCGGGAATTGAAGAATAGTAGAGAAGGCTAGTTGGTTGAAGCCTCCGGTCATTCTCCTCCTGCATATTGGCGTCCTTGAGGTATGAGTTTTAATTGTTGTTGATTTATTGTATATGGCATCATGAGATATTTAACGATCTAAAATTTTTATTGTTCCGCTGCGCCACTCTGATACGTTTTTACCGGTTTATTTTCCTACAATTGGTATCAGAGCCATCTCATGAC
The DNA here is from genome assembly GCA_035233585.1 of Antiaris toxicaria. Taxonomy (NCBI): domain Eukaryota; kingdom Viridiplantae; phylum Streptophyta; class Magnoliopsida; order Rosales; family Moraceae; genus Antiaris; species Antiaris toxicaria. Next base: position 53,421,417 of record CP141153.1, read on the forward strand.
TATGCCATGTACATAAATTAGACAATTACTTAGTCTTTTTATTTATGTATGGATTTGATATTTAGAGAGTAGCATTCTAGGGTTCCTTTATGTTGTTATCATGTATTATGTACAAAGTATGTGGTTATTTTAATTTTTTGAATTATTATAAGCATGCTTGTTTATACCGGTTATGGTTCCTTAGAATTTAGAAAAATTGTATCTAGGAATTTTTTATGTAACCATGGGAGCAGTTTATTAACACTGTAATTTTCCCATGGATTTTAATTTTTGTCTCTTAGAATTTTTATGGATAGAATTTTGTACACCGGAAACGGTATAGGAATTTTTATGTAATTATTCTTGGAGGAGATTGAAGATTGAAGACCGTAATTTATTTTTCCCAAAAGTTAAATTTAATTTAAAGGTTGAAATTTTGATTGTGTGGAAAATTTCAATTTAATTGGGATTCAAATTAATTTTTGGAGATCCTAAAAGATAAATTGGAATATGACACAAAAATCGAGACACGACCCCTGGGGATAGGCCGACAAACCTTGGTGGGGCTACAGCCCCTGCCCTCGGGCAGGATGGGGCTGCGGCAGCCCCTGTGCAGGCCCACACCACCCACGGCCGCAGGCTCTGCCTGCAGCCAGGGGTGGCCGTGGCCTGCCCAAGGCTGGTCGCAGCCTGGGCATGCAGCCTCTGGCTGCAGGCGCTGCCTGCAGCCTGCCGGCTGCTGTGCCCAGTCTGGGCGTGCAGCCTGGCACTGCAGGCTTGGCCTGCAGCCCGGCAGGGCTGCACAAGGGGCGGCCGTGGGCTGCCAGCCCCTCCGGGGTTGGTGGCTGCCCACGGCGGCTGCCGCCTTCACGGGCGGCGGTGCGGCGGTCCAAAATTTGAAAATTTTGATTTTTAAATTTGAGATTTAATTTTAAATCATGTTTAAAAATATGTAATTAAAAATTTCAAATTTTTGAAATTACATATTATTACACATGATGATTAAAATTGTTTAAAATTTGAATTAGAAATTTAAATTTGAAATTCGAATTTGGAGTTTGAATTTGAAATTTAAATTTTTGGAAATTTAAATTTTAAATAATTCTTGGGATGAGAAATAAATGGAGAGGCTACATAAAGATGGATACAAGAAGACGGAACAAAATTCAAGACCCAAAGAATTTTTTGGATGGAATTTTGTAATCTTTATTTTCTTTGTTCTAGGATGGAACCATAGCTTGGTTATTCTGTCAATTATTTTTTCTGTGATATGTCATGGATGTATAAATATGTATTGATGGATGTTTTGTATGCATATTTGATAACATGTCATATAGGATAGGTGAGTGCCGCTCATACTATATTGATCATACATAATTTGTCAAAACTTGCATGTTTTTCAAAATATTGAGTGGGAGAGGGTTTCAAACAAAACCCACGGCCTCCATTGTTGATCCATATGTGAAAGCATGGTAACGCCTCGCGTCAGTTCTGACCTGACCACACCCCTCGGTAGGTGTTTACCGCCGCCGGTATACTAGATTGGATCTCCTATGTGGAAAACGTGTTCGGGTGCGATCCTATTCATGACCACCCCTCGGTGGCTTGGTAGGACGTGGATCGGGCTACATAAACAATGGTTATACACTCAAGACTCGTTTAGTTATTAACCTTCCCTAGAAGCTCTGTTAACTAAACTGGTGGCCAAATAAGCGGTTATTAATATATGTCTTAACCTTGGAGGATTTAAGGTAACACATATTAATTGGACGGGGTCCATGTTCTGGCTATTTGTTTTCATGACCACCCCTCGGTGGCTTGGGGCAATAGGTGCTGAGAATTACTGTTGCAATGCTACATGTTTTTCAAGTTTCATGTAGGAACATACTTGTATGTTTTATTTGCTAAATTATCTGCATATTTGCTTGGGCTTTGTAATGATGTCTAGTATAATTTTATTTCAGTTCAAAATGTCACCGACACCCCTCATTTCGATACTTACTGAAAATAAGTTGAATGGCGACAATTATAAAGATTGGAAAAGAAATCTATTAATAGTTCTCAGCTGCGAGAGACACAAGTTCGTACTGGACGAACCATGCCCACCTGGGCCCAAACCTGACACACCACTTGAGGAGGTCCCGGTTGCCTATAATCGTTGGAGAGAATCCAATGAGATAGCTCGATGCTACATCCTTGCTAGCATGACGAGTGCTTTACAAAAGCAGCATGAGACTTATCAAGTTGCTGGGGAGATCATGGAAAATCTGGAGGACATGTTCGGAGGCCAAGAAAAATTGGCTCGACAGTCCGCTATCACCAGCATTATGAACTCCAAGCAAAAGGCTGGTGCTCCGGTGAAGGACCATATGATCACTCTAATGGGATTCTTCGCTGAGGCTGCCGAGAATGGTGCTGAGTTAGACTACAACACCCAGATCGAGATGGTGTTCAAGACTCTGTCTAAAGATTTTGTGGGGTTTAAGGCCGCATACAATCTGGCGACAAAGGAGTTAGGACTTACCGAGCTCATGAAGCAACTACAGGCTTATGAGCGGATGATCAGGGATGAAGATGTGGTCCGACCTAAAGGAGAGGCCAATTTGGCGGAATCTTCCAATCCCTCACGGAAGAGGAAGAGGCCAAATAAGAAGCAAGTGGCTTCCAGTTCTTCTAATCCTCCTGTCTCGGACGGGAAGAAGAAGAAGAAGAACAAGAAGCCAAAGGACCCTAAAAAGTCCAAATGCTTCCACTGTGGGAAGGTAGGTCACTTCAAGAAGGCTTGCCGGGAATTCCTAGCCTCCAAGGGCAAGGAAGGTAAGGAACTTCATTACTTAGAAGCATGTTTGGTGGAAGAATCGAAAGACACATGGGTCATTGATTCGGGCGCCACTAATCATGTTTGTGTTTCTATGCAGCGGTTCGTGGAAACGAGAAGTCTACATGATAGGAGCCTCTCGTTGCGGACTGGAGATGGTAGCTTTGTGGTGGCTGAGGCAGTGGGAGACGTTCATCTTTATTTTGATCAATTTAGGTTTATTTTATTGAAAGACTGTTTTTATGTTCCTAATTTTAGGAGGAACCTTATATCGGTAGCTTGTTTAATAAAGGATTCTTATTCAGTTTCTTTTAGTAAAAGAGTTGATATTCGTAGAAATAAGTCTTTTATCTGTTCTGGATGGATGGATGGAAACCTATATTTGATCAGACCAAAGATGTACTCACTGCTTGACACTGAATTAATTGATAACTCTAAAAGGTTGAAAGTTTCTCACTCTAACAAGGCGTATCTTTGGCATTTAAGACTTGGTCATATTAATCAGGATAGGATTCAAAGATTGGTGAAAGACGGTCCTCTGGAATCTCTGGAGGAGGTAGGACTTCCCCAATGTGAGTCTTGTCTAGAGGGTAAGATGACTAAGAGGTCTTTTGGAGCTAAGGGTACAAGGGCACATGAGCTCTAGAAATTGTGCACACTGACGTATGTGGCCCCATGAACGTCACAGCACGAGGAGGGTTCGAGTACTATGTCTCTTTCATAGATGATTACTCGAGGTATGGATATGTGTATCTGATGCACCGCAAGAGCGAAACCTTTGACAAGTTCAAAGAGTATCGTGCGGAAGTGGAAAAGCAATTGGATAAATCCATAAAGACACTTCGATCTGATCGAGGTGGCGAATACCTCTCTGATGAATTTCTAGGACATCTTGTAGAGAACGGGATTTTATCCCAATTGACTGCACCTGGTACTCCACAACAGAATGGTGTAGCCGAAAGGAGAAACAGGACCTTATTGGATATGGTACGGTCCATGATGAGTTACTCAACGCTGCCATTATCATTTTGGGGACATGCTTTATAAACGGCGTGCTATATTCTGAACCAGGTTCTGAGCAAATCAATTCCTAGAACTCCGTATGAATTGTGGCGTGGCAAGAAGCCCTCCCTTGGACATATGAGAATATGGGGCTGCCCGGCACATGTACTGGATGGGGATGCAAAGAAGTTGGAACCAAGATCAGAATTGTGCATGTTTGTAGGGTATCCAAAAGGAACTAAAGGAGGTCTGTTCTATAACCCGAAGGAACAAAAGGTCATTGTCTCAACCCATGCGACATTCTTGGAGGAAAGTCACATGAATGACTTTAAGCCTCGAAGCAAAGTGGTGCTAGAGGAGTTATCGGGTGAAAGAACTGCTCCACAGATTTCGGTCTTGGACGCAAGTCTGAGTTCCAGTGAAAGACCTGCAGACGATCAACAATTTAGGGTGCCTCGTCGTAGTGGGAGGGTTTCTAAGAAACCTAATTTCTTTATGTATGATGCTGAGGTATACCAGGCCGAGGCTCATGAGCATGAGGAAGATCCGGTCACATATGATGAAGCTATAAAGGATGTTGATTCTAGATCTTGGAAACAGGCTATGAACAATGAGATGGATTCTATGAAATCCAACTCTGTTTGGGAACTTGTAGATTTGCCGGATGGGATAAAACCCATTGGATGCAAATGGGTCTACAAAAGAAAGAAGGATGCGGAAGGGAGAGTGGAAACTTTCAAAGCTAGACTGGTTGCAAAGGGATACACGCAAAAGGCTGGAATCGATTACGAGGAAACCTTTTCGCCTGTTGCTATGCTGAAGTCTATCCGTATTCTTCTGTCCATTGCTGCGGCTCTCGATTACGAGATCTGGCAAATGGATGTCAAGACGGCATTCTTGAATGGCCATCTTGAAGAGTGTATCTATATGATACAGCCCGAAGGGTTCGTAGCAAAAGGCCAAGATAGGAAAGTCTGCAAGTTGCTTAGATCCATTTATGGATTAAAGCAGGCATCCCGCTCATGGAACCAGAGGTTTGATCAAGCGATTAAGACATTTGGTTTTGAGCAGAACGTTGATGAACCTTGTGTTTATAAACGTATTAAGGATGGAAAAGTGGTCTTTCTGATACTCTATGTCGATGATATACTACTCATTGGGAATGATGTAGGGAACTTATCATTGGTCAAGCTTTGGTTACACCAATAGTTTGACATGAAGGACTTGGGAGAAGCTAATTATGTTCTAGGCATTCGTCTCTTCAGAGATCGAAAGAACAAAATGATAGCGTTATCCCAAGCTTCATACATAGATAAAATAATTGACAAATATGCAATGCTAGAGGCAAAGAAAGGCTCACAACCTTCTATTGCCGGTTTAACTCTTTCATTGGATGACTGTCCCAAGACATCGGAAGAAAGAGAGCATATGAGTAAGGTCCCTTATGCATCCGCTGTGGGTAGCCTTATGTACGCTATGCTTTGCACTCGCCCGGACATATGTTTTGCAGTAGGTATGGTGAGTCGATATCAAGCGAATCCTGGAACCAAGCACTGGCAAGCAGTAAAGCATATACTCAAGTATCTTAAGAGAACGAGGGATTATATGCTAGTGTATTCTGGAGGGGACCTAACACCCGTAGGATACACGGACTCAGACTTCCAGACTTGTAAGGATTCGAGGAAATCGACATCTGGATCAGTGTTTTTGCTCGGAGGAGGCGCCATTGTGTGGAGGAGCGTGAAGCAGGGCTGCACAGCTGACTCTACTATGGAGGCTGAGTATGTGGCTGCGGCTGAGGCATCTAAAGAAGCGGTTTGGCTCCGCAAGTTCTTTAGAGACCTTGAGGTCATTCCAGGTGTTGACAAGCCTATCACACTTTACTGTGATAATACAGGGGCTATTGCCAACACAAGGGAATCTCGGCACCACAAGAGGACCAAGCACATCGATCGGAGGTATCACATAATTAGAGGGCATGTGGAGACAGGACAAGTGGATGTATGTAAGATCGCGTCCGAGGACAACATCGCTGATCCCTTTACTAAGACTTTGGTAGCTAGAAGCTTTGAGAGGCATGTAGAGGCGATGGGGATGCGTAACATGGCACCTCTGCTAGCTTAGGGCAAGTGGGAGATTGTTAGGAAATGCCCTAAGTATTAGAGACATTTTGATGTATTCATTTTGAACTGGATAATAAAATTATACTAAGAGGTTATTCATTACATTGCTATCTGTCCTCGTCTTATTTACATGTTAAAGTAAATGTAAGCAAATATGGCTCGCTGACTGCTTGTGTTAAAACTGTTAGAACGTTGCATGCAATGGACTTTTGTATGCGAGAAGACAATGTTCTAAAGTTAGCAGTCTAAACTATGGTCTGTAGTCTATGGGGTTAGACCGAGCATCTAACTCATGTTAAGACTATTATGTTGTCTAAAGCCTTAGAGGGGACGGTCTGTCTTGACTGTCTGGAGCTGGACTCCCAAGTAGAGACATGGATATGTTGCTTGGTAGTGACATATTAGACCGGGACTAAAGCGTGATTGATCTACGTAGTCCGCTATGAGTGGATCAATCTGCTTTTGACGTTCATTGTGCAATAACCTTAATCCTGAGTAAATGAACTACTTCATGTATATGACTTGTGTACTTTGATGTTCCAATGGCTAAAGCGTCTCAGAGGTAGTAAGCTTATAGACCGGTTCGTTGGGTGCATGACTTGTATACGATAAAGGGTTTGTTTGCAGATATCGGAATCATAGCTCTGAGGAGTTAAAGGTATCCTCTTAAAGGCATTATACAGAATGTGAGAATGGACAAGGCCTTGGGTCGTCTGCTGGGCGGATGACTTCTTATTCACATATGGTGAATAATCATTTTCTTGATTCGGTAGTATAATGGAACTTTAAGATAGCCTGATCAGTAGGATTAAACGGACTTTGACCTAAGGCTGATCATGGATATCATATTGTTGTGCATATATGACAAGGTCATTGGATGGAAGCTCGTCACAGGCTTACGTAATACGGTATATAATTGGGAGTTCAGTTTCAGGTTTATAGTGGTGTGACTCTGAAATTAGTGATCATATGATTGAGTTGTTCGGTACAGAATGATGATCATATGGAATCACGGGAGCCCGATTATATATGTCCAATCAGTCCCTCTACTAGCTCCACATAATTCCTTAACGTTTGGCAAATTGATTTGTGTATGCTATTGGCTAGTTTATTATGCATGGATGGTGATAACATAGGATTAGGATGGTAGACAAGATTCTCTCCGGTTGGATTCAGATTTTGTTTTGGATAATAGAGTACACAATTATTCGAACTCCAAATAAAGTTGCCATGATTTTATTTGAGATCGGATTGGTGTTGTAGAAAATTATCCATGAGAACAAGAATATGAAACACAACCGTTTTTGTGGAATTTGAAATTTGAATTTTGAAATTTGAAATTTGAATTTTGAAATTTGAAATTTGAATTTTGAATTTGAAATTTGAATTTGAAATTTGAATTTGAAATTCGAATTTGAAATTTGAATTTGAAATTTAAATTTGAAATTTGAAATTTGAAATTTGAAATTTGAATTTGAAATTTGAATTTGAAATTTGAAATTCAAATTTTGAATCACAGTCCAAGTAGGATTCGAATTTGTTGTGGAAAATCCACAAGGTTTGAAATTCGAATTTGAGTTGGATTTGGAGAGGATAATCTTGTTAGAATCCTACTTGAATTTTGAATCCAAATCCCAACAAATAAGGGATGAAATTTTTGAGGATAATCCTCATGAAAGATTTCGGATTTTGTGGATAAGATTCAAGAGTAAATTCAAGCTTCAATCCTAGTTAGATTTGGATTCTCTCCTCCCTAAAAGTGGCCGAAATTTTGAAGCCTAAATCCTAGGAAATTCGGTTATTTTTGGATAAGGTTGAGATGAGATTTAGCTTGAAAAATCCTAGTGGAATTTTGATTCTTCCTTATCCTAAAAGTGGCCGAAAATTTGGAGAAGATTTTCTCCTAAAGATTTCGGATTTTTTGGTTGAAAAAGGGAGATAAAATTCTAGTTAAAATCTTGTTGAGATTTGGATTGGATTTGTCCTAGGAAAACCGAATTTAATTGTGGAGATTCTCCCTTGGAAAATTCAGATTTTTTGGTTTGGATAAGGGAGAAAATCTTTTCCTAGTCCAATTCGAATTCAGAGAATCACCTCATGCAGGTTTATAAATAGAGGTCCTGCCACTCCAGTTCTCTCAGACCACAGACTCTCAGGTGAGCAGGCTTATTGTTGCACAGCTCATCGTGACAATAAAGTTCTTTAGAGATCTGGGTGGTCGGAAGAAGACTAGCAGTGCCAGCATACCGATCGAGGTTCAGAGTGCCCACACACTCAGCCATTCGGGAATTGAAGAATAGTAGAGAAGGCTAGTTGGTTGAAGCCTCCGGTCATTCTCCTCCTGCATATTGGCGTCCTTGAGGTATGAGTTTTAATTGTTGTTGATTTATTGTATATGGCATCATGAGATATTTAACGATCTAAAATTTTTATTATTCCGCTGCGCCACTCTGATACGTTTTTACCGGTTTATTTTCCTACAACTCTTGCCTTTTTTATTCAGCCAAAACCGTGGCCTTCTCCCCATTCGAAAGCCAAAATTTTGTTTTCAATTTCATACCAAACCTAGCTTGCATTGCATTTCCAATCTCAAGTCATCAACTAATCAAGGTAAGCTTCAAAATTGAAGCTTTTCCCTTTGATTTTCCTTAGAAATCCATGGGTATGAGAGTGTGAAAACAATGAAAAAAAATTGTTATTTAGTTGACGATGAGATGATGTTTTGATTTGTTTGGTGTTGTAGAAATTAAAGCATGAATTAGGGTATAGAAACAAGTAAAAATTTTGCATGTTTCCCTTGAAAAACCGTGGCTTCAATGATGTGAAAAATGTATGAGTTTTGGTGTTTTGGTTTAGTAATTATGTTCATTCAATTATGTGTTGAATTAAGTATGAATTGGAATAAGGAAACAAGAAAATTTTGATGTAATTTTCTTGCAAAAACCGCGAGCATGGAAATTAAGAAATGAAAAATTTTTAATGTGGAAGAATGTTGATAAAAAACCCTAGGAAAGAAAATGAAATTTTCTATGTGTTTATGCATAAAAATCCATGGCTATGCTAGGGTTAGAATGCATGTTTTGTTAGGTTTTGATGTTGTTTTATACATTAGAAAACCTACGAATGATGTGATGTGATTAACTAGCAAACTAAGGCTAAGTTAAAAGAAAATGTTGTGGTTGTGTTGGTTTCTAAATATTGAATCATGTGGAAAATTTTTATACAAAGTTTGGAAACTTTGTATAAAATAGGCCTCTGGTATAGTACATGGCAGGTACAAAGGTTCTGAGGCACACCTAACATCAGGAAACCTTAAAATATAAGCGGAAATACTGCTGAAATTTCTAAAATCGGCTTACGGGCATTTCGGGAAACGAGGGGTAAAAATATTGGACTCGGGAAGGAAACCAAGACCCCTCAGTGAATTAGGATTAGAAATGGAAAACCAACCCAAAAGGAATAGTAAACCAACCCTAAAAGACTAAAATGCCTAAAACAGGAAAAAAATTCATGTTAGGGGTATTTTAGGAAACGAGGAAAAAATGTAGGTCGGGATAAGAAACTCGAGCCTCTCGAGGACCGAGGGTCGGGGACGGGATAAATAACATTTAATGAGTAGTGAAAGGGCCATTTGAGGCTCCAAAACATTCGAAAAATGAAAAAACGACCCTAGGTGATAGATGAATAGTAACTGAAGGCCAAGAAAAATGAGATTGAGATTTTATAGCAATTTAAGCTGTAAAATGATACAGAAACATAGAGAATATTATTTTAAAATAATTAGACTTAGAAAATTTGAAAAAAAACAATAGAACGGAACAGTTACAATCCCAAGACCTGTTAGGGCCAAAATGGTTATTTTGACCAAAAAGTTGTGAAAGGCTCGGAAAGGACTCTAAAAGACCTAGAATAACTTAGATAAAATTCTATGACTCAAAATGAAGGTTTTAGAGTTAAAAATCTCAAAAATGTTGAAGAACACGGGCGCGTAGGAAAAAATACACGGTCGTGTACATAAAGAATTTTTCAACCCAAGAGGTACACGGGCTTGAATACGGGCGTGTATCAAACCGTGTACAGTTACACGGCTAAGATAGAAAATAACATGGCCGTGTAGAGTACCCGAGAGGTACACGGGCTGGAACACGGGCGTGTTGCAGACCTTGTACCACAAACAAAATTTAAATGTATTAAATTGTTAAGTGAGATAAATGTATAATTAAAGTGATAATTAAAACAGGGTATTAACAGACAATATTATATCTGTAGGAACCCAAAATAGAGATAGAACTGCGTAGGAGTTTTGAAAGTGGACACTAGCGCAGTATTGGTAAGTTCAAGCATTTTCATGTCTGCAACGTGAAATACTGTGTTGATCTATTCTGTATTAGATGTACACTAGATATAAAATCCTGTAAGCATTTGGGGGTTAGTTAGAATAACATATCCCAAATAACGAGAATAAGTAAGACCTACGGGCAATGGAGGATAGTCACCTTGAGGTGACATATAAGATCACTTGGTCAAGACTATAAATTGAAAGATGGTAATGAAACCATTAAGGCATACCGCCCCCCTAACATAGTGGTGGAGGTTTGTTTAAATCCTACGGGGTTATCAGGGCTGTGGAGGTCGATATTCTAAGGTTGCTCCTTAGACCCTCCCAGTCAGCGTGTTAATAATCATCGATACTGTCATAAACAGAGCTCTAAACTAGAAATCAAATAGAGAATAAACAATCAATAAAATGATAAAAAAAAATCATAATTGAGCATAACCGAAGTTTATGTTCGAGTAATGTAAATTCGGTTAGGATATGAGTACCCAGTTAGGTAAAGTGAATAGTAACCAGTTAGGGTAACTGTTACTATTCATCGGTCAAAGGTCAAATGTCAAAATTACTATTCATGATGTGAATAGTACTATTCATGGTAAATAGTACTATTCATAGGAGATTGAGTTTTTAGTGTTTTTGAATCGATATGATTCTTACTATGTATGTTTGAACTTACTGAGCCTGTTAGCTCATCAGTTTATTCATGTTGCAGGTAAGAAACCTATCGAGTAGATTCCTGGATGGCGGCAGGATGCGAGTATGTCAAACGAATAGGGAACTCACCTGGACTTGGTCCTGCCATCAGTTTTTCACTGAGCTTTTTGAGTTGATGAAAATGAGTTTGGAAACAAAATATACAATACTTATATATGTACTATATATTGTATATTATGTTGTACTTCATTAAGACATATAAAAGTTAGTATATGGCATAGCTTTCTTACTTGGTTTTCTTAAAGAGAAAGTATGTATTAAAGAAAAAAAAAATTATGGGCGAAATTTTAGGCACTGATATTTAAGAATTATGAGCAAAAGAGTTTAAAACTGACGACCCAGATTCGGCACACAAGCGGTCTTGGTTGGCCGTAGAGTCGATTCATGACGGTTGCGGGTGGTCAGAATCAGGGGGCGTCACACGGCTATAGCTAGAAAGGGAGAGAAAAATGTTGTGTTTTGGGGTGCCAAAAGAAGAAAATGAACTCTTGTTGTCATGTATGCCTTTTATAGGCAAAATTAATCAAGTTTGCTTAGACTTAATCCTAATTAATTGTCCACCATTTTAGCCTAATCAAGGGACAAAAATCTGCTGTTTTTTTGCCCAAAAATTCATAGGGTGGTTGCAGCCAAAAGGGTCAAATGGCCTTAAATGCAATGTTGGACCATGTGATGAATGTTGAGTATTTTATTCAACAAATGGTCCAACACATCCCTAACTTTAATGAAAACTTTTCCTACTTGTTAGGGGTGTGTTTGGGGGCCTTCTGGCTGATGGCACATGGTTTTCTAGGGGGAGAATTGATCTGCAAAGTCTTCTCTTCGCAGTCTAATTTCTACCGTTTGGTTTCCGATCCTTTTTCGGCAGTATTCCAATTTTCACCCAAAAATTGGATTTCTGAATCCGATTTTTGTACTGTAAGTTCCTGGTTGTTTTATACTATCTATGTCATAATTGCAAAATTTTACTGCTACTAGAAATTTTATATAGCTTGTGTACTCTATGAGTTTTATGTGAAAAACTATAAAATATATGTTTTAATATTATTTAGAAGGTATAGAAATGTTTGAATAGTGCAGACAAGAGTGTGCTCAGAAACGGGAAATTTTATCGAATCAAAATCAGACGAATTATGCCTTTTCAGTTTCGAAAATTTTGAAAATATACTGTAAACCACTAAAAGATGAAATACTTATGGTATTGATTTTTAGGCAAACCGGAGCAAAATAAGGAAAACTGATCGCACGGACAGCCTCAGGAATTTGTCTATGCAATTTCGGTGCAAAAATCTTCGGTTTGACTTTTGGTCAAAAGTTTGACTTCAAATATATATAAGAAGTCAAAGATTGAGTGTTTGCCTTTAAAAGGATGTAAGGATACATTCCAATCCAAGAGCTAAGGTTTAAAGCTAAGAAAAATCAATGGTTAAGATGCAAAGTCAACTAGAAAAAGTCAAAGAAAGTTTAGCAAAATTTTCAAGAAGCTTCTAGGGTTATAGGTGGCGGATTGTGGTTAGAAAAACAGAAAAAAAAAAAAATCTGCCCAATTTTGTTTAATTATAAAGTAGCCCTTAAAGGTTTCAAAAATCACACAAAAAGCTTGCAAAAATGCCCTTAGAACATTGCAAGAAAGTCCCTCAAATTTGCAGCCATAAAAGCCCATGGTTTTGGCCATGAAAAAATAGAAAATTTTCAGCCAAACTTTGCTTCTTTTCTGCCCAAACAGCCACGAGTTCCGCCCCCCCCCCCCCCTCCTGCCCCCTGAAATAGAAAAAAAATTCTTCAAGTTTGCTTCAAGAAAGAGTTTAAAATTCATCTCAAATTGCAAGTTAGCAAGCAAGCAAGGTAATCCTCTAATTTGGCATCATTTCTCCTTGTTTTTCATGAGGAAAAACCATGTGGAATGGGCTGTTTTAATGGGAAGAAAATCAGTTTTTGTTTCATGAATTTTTGGTTGAAAATGTGTGAATGATGTGTGATTAAGTGATACAAGAAACAAGAGCATAAAAAAATCAAGTTTTACATGCATTTTTCCCACTAAATCTATGGGTTGTATGTGGAATGGAATGATGAAATTCTCATGTTGTTTTGTTTGATTTTGATGTTGAAAATCATGTGGAAATGGAAAGAAAGAAATGTAGGAATAAAATCGGTAAAAACATATCAGAGTGGCGCAGCGGAACAATAAAAAAATTTTCAAGATCGTTAAATATCTCATGATGCCATATACAATAAACCAACAACAATTTAAACTCATACCTCAAGGATGCCAATCTGCAGGAGAAGAATGATCGAAGGGCTTCAACCTACTAGCCTTCTCTACTATTCTCCAATTCCTGAATGGTTGAGTGTGGGCACTCTGAACCTCGATCGGTATGCTAGTACCACTAGTCTTCTTCCGACCACCCAGATCTCTAAAGAACTTATTGTCACGACGAGTTGTGCATCAATAAGCCTACTCACCTGAGAGTCTGTGGTCTAAGAGAACTGGAGTGATAGGACCCCTATTTATAGACTTGCATGAGGTGATCCTCTGAATTCAAATTGGATTAGGAGAAGATTTTCTCCCTTATCCACAACACAAAATCTAAAATTATCTAAGCCAAATCCTAACTAAAAAATTCGGCCATTATGTGGATTTTCTATTCAAAATTCAAACAGGATTTTAACATGAATTTATCTCACCATTAGCTAACCAAAAAATCCGAAAATCTATAAGGATTTTCAATGAATATTTTCGGCCACAAAAAGTAAGGGGAGAATCAAAATTCAACTAGGATTTTCAAGCTTGAATTTTATCTCATCCTTATCCAAAATAACCGAAAATCTCTTTGAGATATACCCTCAAAATTTCGGCCACTTTCAGGGAAGAGAGGATCCAAATTCAACAGGGATTGAAACTAGAATTTTTCCTTGAAACTTAGCCACAAAAAATTTGAAAATTCCATGAGGATTTTCCTCAAAATTTTTGACCAAATTAGTTAGGATTTGGATTCAAAATTCAAGTAGGATTCAAACAAGATTTTCCTCTTCATAATCCAACTCAAATTCGAATTCCACTTGGACTGTGATTCAAAATTTGAATTTCAAATTTAAAAATTCTAAATTCAAATTCAAATTTCAAATTTCAAAATCCACAAACAGTTGTATTTTAAACTCTTGTTCTCATGGATAATTTTCTACAACTCCAATCCAATCTCAAATAAAATCATGGCAACTTTATTTTGAGTTCGAATAATTATGTACTCTATTATCCAAAACAAAATCCAAATTCAACCGGAGAGAATCTTGTCCACCATCTTAATCCTATGTCAACACCATCCATGCATAATAAACTAGCCGATAGCATACACAGATGAATTTTGCCAAACATTAAGGAATTATGTGGGGCTAGTAGAGGGACTGATTGGACATATATAATTGGGCTCCCGCAAATCCATATGATCATCATTCTTTACCGAACATCAATCATATGATCACTAATTTCAGAGTCACACCACTATAAACCTGAAACTGAACTCCCAATTATATACCGTATTACGTAAGCCTATGACAAGCTATCGTCCAATGACCTTGTCATGTATGCAAAACCCTCATATGATATCCATGATCAGGCTTAGGCCAAAGTCCATTCAATCTTACTAATCAGGCTATCTTAATGTTCCATTATACTACTGAATAAGAAAATGATTATTCACCATATGTGAATAAGAAGCCATCCGCCCAGCAGACGACCCAAGGCCTTGTCTATTTTCACATTCTGTATAATGCCTTTAAGGGGATACCGTTAACTCCTCATTAGAGCTATGATTCCGATATCTGTAAATGAACACTTCATCGTATACAAGTCATGCACCCAATAAACCGGCCTATAAGCTTACTACTGTAGGAAAACAAATCAGTAAAGACGTATCAGAGTGGCGCAGCTGAACAATAAGAATTTTTTAAATCGTTAAATATCTCATGATGCCATATACAATAAACCAACAACAATTAAAACTCATACCTCAAGGACGCCAATCTACAGGAGGAGAATGACCGAAGGGCTTCAACCAACTAGCCTTCTCTACTATTCTCCAATTCCTGAATGGCTGAGTGTGTGGGCACTCTGAACCTCGATCGGTATGCTAGCACTGCTAGTCTTCTTCCGACCACCCAGATCTCTAAAGAACTTATTGTCACGGTGAGTTATGCAATAATAAGCCTGCTCACCTGAGAGTCTGTGGTCTAAGAGAACTGGAGTGGCAGGACCTCTATTTATAGACCTGCATGAGGTGATTCTCTGAATTCGAATTGGATTAGGAGAAGATATTCTCCCTTATCCACAAGCACAAAATCAAAATTTTCGAAGGGGAAAATCCCAACAATAAATTCGGCCACTTTAGGATAAATCCAATCCAAATCTAAACAAGATTTTAACTAGAATTTTATCTCCCTTTTTCAACCAAAAAATCTGAAAATCCAAGGGGAAAACCCCCACAAAATTCGGCCACTTTTGGATAAGGGAGAATCAAAATTCCACTAGGATTTTCAAGCTTGAATCTTATCCAAAATAACCGAAAATCTCCTAGGAGATTTACTTCAAAAATTCGGCCAGTATCTGGGAGGAGAGAATCCAAATTCAACTAGGATTCAAACTTGAATTTTTCCTTGGATGTTATCCATAAAAATCTGAAAAATCATTGAGGATAATTCTCAAAATTTTCATCCATATTTGGTTATGGTTTGGATTCAAAATTTAAGTAGGATTCTAACAAGATTTTCCTCTCCATATCCAACTCAAATTTGAATTTCATTCCTTGTGGATTTACCACAACAAATTTGAATCCCACTTGGACCGTGATTCAAAATTTGAATTTCAAATTTGAAATTCAAATTTGAAATTCAAATTTCAAATTTCAAATTTCAAATTCAAATTCCAAATTCGAATTTCAAATTCGAATTTCAAATTCAAAATTCAAATTCAAATTTCAAATTTCAAATTTCAAATTTCAAATTTCAAATTTCAAAATCCATAAAACAGTTGTCTTTCAAACTCTTGTTCTCATGGATAATTTTCTACAACTCCAATCCATTCTCAAATAAAATCATGGCAACTTTATTTGGAGTTCGAATAATTGTATACTCTATTATCCAATATAGAATCTGAACCCAACCGGAGAGAATCTTGTCTACCATCCTAATCCTATGTCAACACCATCCATGCATAATAAACTAGCCGATAGCATACACAGATGAATTTTGCCAAACGTTAAGGAATTATGTGGAGCTAGTAGAGGGACTGATTGGACATATATAATTGGGCTTCTGCTAATCCATATGATCATCATTCTTTACCGAACAACTCAATCATATGATCACTAATTTTAGAGTCACACCACTATAAACCTGAAACAGAACTCCCAATTATATACCGTATTACGTAAGCCTGTGACAAGCTATCGTCCAATGACCTTGTCATGTATGCAGAACCCTCATATGATATCCATGATCAGCCTTAGGCTAAAGTCTGTTTAATCCTACTGATCAGGCTATCTTAAAGTTCTATTATACTACCGAATTAAGAAAATGATTATTCACCATATGTGAATAAGAAGTCATCCGCCCAGCAGACGACCCAAGGCCTTGTCCATTTTCACATTCAGTATAATACCTTTAAGGGGATACCCTTAACTCCTGATTAGAGCTATGATTCCGATATCTGTAAACGAACCCTTCATCATATACAAGTCATGCACCCAACGAACCGGTCTATAAGCTTACTACCTCTGAGACGCTTTAGCCATTGGAACATCAAAGTACACAAGTCATATACATGAAGCTCTCCTTTTACTCAGGATTAAGGTTGCTGCACAATGAACGTCAAAAGTAGATCGATCCACTCAAAGCGGACTTCGTAGACCAATCACGCTTTAGTCTCGGTCTAATATGTCACCACCAAGCAACATATCTATGTCTCTACTTAGGAATCCAGCTCCAGACAGTCAAGACAAACCATCCCCTCCAAGGATTTAGACAACATAATAGTCTTAACATGAGTTAGATGCTCGGTCTAACCCCATAGATTACAGACCACAGTTTAGACCGCTAACTTTAGAACATCGTTTTCTCGCATGCAAAAGTCCATTGCATGCAATGTTCTAATAGTTTAACATAAGCAGTCAGGGATCCATATTTGCTTACATTTACTTTAACACGTAAATAAAACGAGGACAGATAGCAATGTAATGAATAACCTCTATATATAATTTTATTATCCAGTTCAAAATAAATACATCAAAATGTCTCTAATGCTTAGGACATTTCCTAACAATCTCCCACTTGCCCTAAGCCAGCAGATGTGCCTTGTTACGCATCCCCATCGCCTCTACGTGCCTCTCAAAGTTTCTAGCCACGAAAGTCTTAGTAGAGGGATCGGCAATGTTGTCCTCGGACGCGATCTTACATACATCTACTTATCCTGTCCTCATATGCCCTCTAATGTTGACTTCCTCGAATCCTTGCAAGTCTAGAAGACTCAGTCCGTGTATCCTACAGGTGTTAGGTCCCCTCCAGAATACACCAGCATATAATCCCTTGTTCTCTTAAAATACTTGCGTATATGCTTTACTGCTTGCCAGTACTTGGTTTTAGGATTCGCTTGATATCGACTCACCATACCTACTGTAAAACATATGTCCAGGGGAGTGCAAAGCATAGCATACATAAGGCTACCCATAGCAGATGCATAAGGGACCTTGCTCATACGCTCTCTTTCTTCTGATGTCCTGGGATAGTCATCCAATAAAAGAGTTAGACCGGCAATAGAAGGTTGTGTACCATTCTTTGCCTCTTGCATTGCATATTTGTCAATTATTTTATCTATGTATGAAGCTTGGGATAACGCTATCATTTTGTTCTTTCGTTTTCTAAAGAGACGAATGCCTAGAACATAATTAGTTTCTCCCAAGTCCTTCATGTCAAACTGTTGGTGTAACCAAAGCTTGAGCGATGATAAGTTCCCTACATCATTTCCAATGAGTAGTATATCATCGACATAGAGTATCAGAAAGACCACTTTTCCATCCTGAATACGTTTATAAACACAGGGTTCATCAACGTTCTGCTCAAAACCAAATGCCTTAATCGCTTGATCAAACCTCTGGTTCCACGAGCGGGATGCTTGCTTTAATCCATAAATGGATCTAAACAACTTGCAGACTTTCCTTTCTTGGCCTTTCACTACGAACCCTTTAGGCTGTATCATATAGATACACTCTTCAAGATGGCCATTCAAGAATGCCGTCTTGACATCCATTTGCCAG
Organism: Antiaris toxicaria; assembly: GCA_035233585.1. Taxonomy (NCBI): domain Eukaryota; kingdom Viridiplantae; phylum Streptophyta; class Magnoliopsida; order Rosales; family Moraceae; genus Antiaris; species Antiaris toxicaria. Next base: position 53,439,693 of record CP141153.1, read on the forward strand.
ATCTCGTAATCGAGGGCCGCAGCAACGGACAGAAGAATACGGATGGACTTCAGCATAGCAACAGGCAAAAAGGTTTCATCGTAATCGATTCTAGCCTTTTGCATGTACCCCTTTGCAACCAATCTAGCTTTGAAAGTTTCCGCCCTCCCTTCCGCATCCTTATTTCTTTTGTAGACCCATTTGCATCCAATGGATTTTATCCCATCCGGCAAATCTACCAGTTCCCAAACAGAGTTGGATTTCATAGAATCCATCTCATTTTTCATAGCCTGTTTCCAAGATTTAGAATCAACATCATTTATAGCTTCATCATAGGTGACCGGATCATCCTCATGCTCATGAGCCTCAGCCTGGTATACCTCAGCATCATACATGAAGAAATTAGGTTTCTTTGAAACCCTCCCACTACGACGAGGCACCCTAAATTGTTGATCGTCTGCAGGTCTTTCACCGGAACACAGACTTGTGTCCAAGACCGAAATCTATGGAGCAGTTCTTTCACCCAATAACTCCTCTAACACTACCTTGGTTCGAGACTTAAAGTCATTCATGTGACTTTCCTCCAAGATGTAGGAAAATAAATCGGTAAAAACGTATCAGAGTGGCACAGCGGAACAATAAAAATTTTTAGATCGTTAAATATCTCATAATGCCATATACAATAAACCAACAACAATTAAAACTCATACCTTAAGGACGCCAATCTGCAGGAGGAGAATGACCAGAGGCTTCAACCAACTAGCATTCTCTACTATTCTCCAATTCCCGAATGGCTGAGTGTGTGGGAACTCTGAACCTCAATCGGTATGCTAGCACTGCTAGTCTTCTTCCGACCACCCAGATCTCTAAAGAACTTATTATCATGATGAGCTGTGCAACAATAAGCTTGCTCACCTGAGAGTCTGTGGTCTAAGAGAACTGGAGTGGCAGGACCTCTATTTATAGACCTGCATGAGGTGATTCTCTAAATTCGAATTGGATTAGGAAAAGATATTCTCCCTTATCCAAAACCATAAAATCTGAATTTTTCCATGGGAAAATCCCAACAATAAAATTTGGTTTATTTAGGATAAATCCAATCCAAATCTAAACAAGATTTTAACTAGAATTTTATCTCCCTTTTTTAACCAAAAAATCTGAAATTCCTAGGCGAAAATCTCCTCAAAAAATTTGGCCACTTATAGGATAAGGGAGAATCAAAATTCCACTAGGATTTTCAAGCTTGAATCTTATCTCAACCTTATCCAAAATAAACGAATTTTCCTAAGAGATTTCCTCCATAATTTTGGCCACTTTTCAGGGAAGGAGAGAATCCAAATTCAGCTGGGATTGAAACTTGAATTTTTCCCTTGAACCTTATCCACAAAAACCAAAATTCCATTGAGGATTATCCTCAAAATTTCGTCCACAATTTGTTAGGATTTGGATTCAAAATTCAAGTGGGAATCTAACAAGATTATCCTCTCCAAATCCAACTCAAATTCGAATTTCAAAACTTGTGGATTTTCCACAAAAATTCGAATCCCACTTGGACTGTGATTCAAAATTCGAATTTCAAATTCAAATTTCAAAATCCACAAAACGCTTGTGTTTCAAATTCTTGTTCTCATGGATAATTTTCTACAACTACAATCCAATCTCAAATAAAATCATGGCAACTTTATTTGGAGTTCGAATAATTGTGTACTCTATTATCTAAAATAAAATCTGAATCCAATCGGAGAGAATCTTGTCTACCATCCTAATCCTGTGTCATCACCATCCATGCATAATAAACCAGCCAATAGCATACACAAATCAATTTGCCAAACATTAAGGAATTATGTGGAGCTAGTAGAGGGACTGATTAGACATATATAATCGGGCTCCCGTAAATCCATATGATCATCATTCTTTACCGAACAACTCAATCATATGATCACTAGTTTCAGAGTCACACCACTATAAACCTGAAACTGAACTCCCAATCATATACCGTATTACGAAGCCTATGACAAGCTACTATCCAATGACCTTGTCATATATGCAAAACCTTCATATGACATCCATGATCAGCCTTAGGTCAAAGTCTATTTAATCCTACTGATCAGGCTATCTTAAAGTTCCATTATACTACCCGATTAAGAAAATGATTATTCACCATATGTGAATAAGAAGTCATCCACCCAGCAGACGACCCAAGGCCTTGTCCATTTTCACATTCAGTATAATGCCTTTAAGAGGATACCTTTAACTCCTTAGAGCTATGATTCCGATATCTGCAACCAAACCCTTCATTGTATACTGGTCATGCACCCAACGAACTGGTCTATAAGCTTACTACCTCTGAGACGCTTTAGCCATTGGAACATCAAAGTACACAAGTCATATACATGAAGTAGTTCATTTACTCAAGATTAAGGTTATTGCACAATGAACGTCAAAAGCAGATTGATCCACTCATAGCGGACTACGTAGATCAATCACGCTTTAGTCCCGGTCTAATATGTCACACCAAGTAACATATCTATGTCTCTACTTGGGAGTCCAGCTCCAGACAGTCAAGACAAACCGTCGCCTTTAAGGCTTTAGACAACATAATAGTCTTAACATGAGTTAGATGCTCGGTCTAACCCTATAGACTACAAACCATAGTTTAGACCGCTAACTTTAGAACATTGTCTTCTCGCATACAAAAGTCCATTGCATGCAACATTCTAACAGTTTAACACAAGCAGTCAGGGAGCCATATTTGCTTACATTTACTTTAACATGTAAATAAGATGAGGACAGATAGCAATGTAATGAATAACCTCTATATATAATTTTATTATCCAGTTCAAATAAATACATCAAAATTTCTCTAATGCTTAGGGTATTTCCTAACACAAGAATGTCGCATGGGTTGAGACAATGACTTTTTGTTCCTTCGGGTTATAGAACAGACCTTTTAGTTTCCTTTGGATACCCTACAAACATGCACAATTCTGATCTTGGTTCCAATTTCTTCGCATACCCATCCAGTACATGTGCCGGGCAGCCCCATATTCTCATATGTCCAAGGGAGGGCTTCCTACCACGCCACAATTCATATGGAGTTCTGGGAATTGATTTGCTTGGAACCTGGTTCAGAATATAGAACGTCATTTATAAAGCATATCCCCAAAATGATAATGGCAGCGTTGAATAACTCATCATGGACCGTACCATATCTAACAAGGTCCTGTTTCTCCTTTCGGCTACACCATTTTGTTGTGGAGTACCAGGTGCAGTCAATTGGGACAATATCCCGTTCTCTACCAGATGTCCTAGAAATTCGTCGGAGAGGTATTCACCACCTCGATCAGATTGAAGTGTCTTTATAGATTTATCCAATTGCTTTTCCACTTCCGCACGATACCCTTTGAACTTGTCAAAGGTTTCGCTCTTGCGGTGCATCAGATACACATATCCATACCTCGAGTAATCATCTATAAAGGAGACATAATACTCAAACCCTCCTCGTGCTGTGACGTTCATGGGGCCACATACGTCAGTGTGCACAATTTCTAAGAGCTCCTGAGCCCTTGTACCCTTAGTTCCCAAGACCTTTTAGTCATTTTACCCTCTAGACAAGACTCATATTGAGGAAGACGTACCTCCTCCAGAGATTTCAGAGGACTGCCTTTCACCAATCTTTGAATCCTATCCTGATTAATATGACCAAGTCTTAAATGCCAAAGATACGCCTTGTTAGAGTGAGAAACTTTCAACCTTTTAGAGTTATCTATTAATTCGGTGTCAAGCAGTGAGTACATCTTTGGTTTGATTAAATATAGGTTTCCATCCATCCATCCAGAACAGATAAAAGACTTATTTCTACGAATATTAACTCTTTTACTAAAAGAAACTGAATAAGAATCCTTTATTAAACAAACTACTGATATAAGGTTCCTCCTAAAATTAGGACCATAAAAACAGTCTTTTAATAAAATAAACCTAAATTGATCAAAGTAAAGGTAAATATCTCCCACTGCCTCAGCCACCACCAGGCTACCGTCTCCAGTCCGCAACAAGAGGCTCCTATCATGTAGACTTCTCGTTTCCACGAACCCCTGCATAGAAACACACACATGATTAGTGGTGCCCGAATCAATGATCTAAGTATCTTTCGATTCTTCCACCAAACACGCTTCTAAGTAGTGAAGTTCCTTACCTTCCTTGCCCTTGGTGGCTAGGAATTCCCGGCAAGCCTTCTTAAAGTGACCTGCCTTCCCACAATGAAAGCATTTGGACTTTTTAGGTTCCCGGCCTTCTTGTTCTACTTCTTATTCTTCCCATCTGAGACAGGAGGATTAGAAGAACTGGAAGCCGTTTGCTTTTGGTTTGGCCTCTTCCTCTTCCGTGAGGGTTTGGAAGATTCTGCCAAATTGGCCTCTCTTTTCGGTTGGACTGCATCCCCATCCCCGATCATCTGCTCATAAGCTTGGAGTTGCTTCATGAGCTTGGTTAGTCCTAACTCCCTTGTCATCAGATTATATATGACCTTAAACCCCACAAAATCTTTAGATAGAGTTTTAAACACCATCTTGATCTGGGTGTTGTAGTCCAACTCAGCATCGTTCTCGGCGGCCTCAGCGAAGAATCCCATTAGAATGATCATATGGTCCTTCACCGAAGTACCTGCATTTTGCTTAGAGTTCATAATGTTGGTTATAGCGGACTGTCGAGCCAACTTTTCTTGGCCTCCGAACATGTCCTCCAGATTGTCCATGATCTCCCTGGCAACCTGGTAAGTCTCATACTGCTTTTGTAAAGCACTCGTCATGCTAGCAAGCATGTACCATCGAGCTATATCATTGGTTCTCTCCAACAAGTATAGGCAATCGGGACCTCCTCAAGCGGTGTGTCAGGTTTTGGCCTTCGTGGGCATGGTTCATCCAGTACGAACTTGTGTCTCTCGCAGCTGAGAACTATTAACAGATTTCTTTTCCAATCTTTATAATTATCGCCATTCAGTTTATTCTCAGTAAGTATTGAAATGCGGGGTGTTGGTGACATTTTGAACTGAAATAAAATTATACTAGACATCATTACAAAGCCCAAGCAAATATACAGATAATTTAGCAAATAAAACATACAGGTATGTTCCTACATGAAACTTGAAAAACATGTAGCATTGTAATGGTAATTCTCAGCACCTATTGCCCCAAGCCACCGAGGGGTGGTCATGAAACAAATAGCCAGAACATGGACCCCGTCCAAATTAATATATGTTGCCTTAAATCCTCCAAGGTTAAGACATATATTAATAACCACTTATTTGGCCACCAGTTTAGTTAACAAAGCTTCTAGGGAAGGTTAATAACTAAACGAGTCTTGAGTGTATAACCATTGTTTACGTAGCCCGATCCATGTCCTGCCAGGCCACCGAGGGGTAGTCATGAATAGGATCGTACGCGAACACGTTTTCTACATAGGAGATCCAATCTAGCATACCGGCAGCGATAAACACCTACCGAAGGGTGTGGCCAGGGCAGAACTGACTCGAGGCGTTAACATGCTTTCACATAAATATCAACAATAGAGGCCGTGGGTTTTGTTTGAAACCGTCTCCCACTCAATATTTTGAAAAACATGCAAGTTTTGACAGATATGTATGATCAATATAGTACGAGCGGCACTCACCTATCCTATATGACATGTTATCAAATATGCATATAAAACATCCATCAATACATATTTATACATCCCTGACATATCACAGAAAAAATAATTGATGGAAAAATAACCAAGCCACGGTTCCATCCTAGAACAAAGAAAATAAAGATTACAAAATTTCATCCAAAGCATTCTTTGGGTCTTGAATTTTGTTCCGTCTTCTTGTATCCATCTTTATGTAGCCTCTCCATTTATTTCTCATCCTAAGAATCATTTAAAATTTAAATCTCCAAAAATTTTGGCGTTTGTTTTTGTTCTTGAGAATGATTTTTCATTTTCAAAAACGGAGAAAATGAAAACGGTTTCAAAATAGCGTTTGTTTATTTAATGTTTTCAAAACCGTTTCGAAAACACCGTTTTCAACTATGTTGTTTTTTTGAGTTTTTTGAAAACGAAAAAAAGTTGTTTTCACTTTTTGTTTTCATTTCCATAAAATATTATGTTTTTTGGGTTTTTTGAAAATGAAATGGGTTTTAAAAAAATATAACCAAATAAAGTTTTATTTTTATGTTTTTTAAAATATACACTCAGAAAACATAACCAAACACAGTTTCAGAAATGATCTTAACACAGTTTTCAAAACATTCTCATTTTCAATTTTTTTTGAAAACAGAACACATTTTAAAAACAATACAAATTTAAATTCTAAATTCGAATTTCAAATTTAAATTTCAAATTCAAATTTCAAACAATTTTAAACATCATGTATAATAATATGTAATTTCAAAATTTCAAATTTTCAAATTTTCAATTACATATTTTTAAACATGATTTAAAATTAAATCTCAAATTTAAAAATCAAAATTTTTTGATTTTTGAACCGTCACACCACCGCCCTTAGAGGCGGCAGCCACCGTGGTCAGCCCCCAGCCCCGGGGGGGCTGGCAGCCCACGGTCACCCCATGTGCAGCCTTGTCGGGCTGCAAGTAGTGCCTGCAACCACAGGCTGCATGCCCAGGCTGCGGCCCGCCTTGGGGAGGCCATGACCACCCTCGGCTGTAGGCCAAGCCTGCGACCGTGGGTGGTTATGGCTTGCACAGGGGCTGTCGCAATCCCATCCTGCCTGAGGGCAGGGCCTGCAGCCCCACCAAGGCCTGACAGCCTATCCCGAGGGGTCATGTCTCGATTTTCATGCCATATTTCAATTTAACTATTAGGATCTCTAAAAATTAATTTGAATCCTAATTAAATTGAAATTTTCCACACAATCAAATTTTCAACCTTTAAATCAAATTTAACTTTTGGGAAAAATAAATTACGGTCTTCAATCTTCAATCTCCTCCAAGAATAATTACATAAAATTTCCTAAACCATTTCCAGTGTAGAAAAATTCCAACCATAATAATTCTATGAGACAAAATTAAAATTCATGGGAAAATTACAGTATTAAAAAAAACTGCTCCCATGGTTACATAAAAAAATCCTAGATACAATTTTTCTAAATTATAAGAAACCATAACCGGCATAAACAAGCATGCTCATAATAATTCAAAAAATTAAAATAACCACATACTTTATACATAATACATGATAACAACATAAAGGAAACCTAGAATGCCACTCTCTAAATATCAAATCCATACATAAATAAAAAGACTAAGTAATTGTCTAATTTATGTACATGGCATAGTCATGAGATGGCTTTGATACCAATTGAAGGAAAATAAATCGGTAAAGACGTATCAGAGTGGTGCTGTAGAACAATAAAAAAATTTTAGATCGTTAAATATCTCATGATGCCATATACAATAAACCAACAATAATTAAAACTCATACCTCAAGGACGCCAATCTACAGGAGGAGAATGACCGGAGGGCTTCAACCAACTAGCCTTCTCTACTATTCTCCAATTCCTGAATTGCTGAGTGTGTGGGCACTCTGAACCTCGATCGGTGTGCTAGCACTGCTAGTCTTCTTCCGACCACCCAGATCTCTAAAGAACTTATTGTCACGGTGAGTTATGTAACAATAAGCCTGCTCACCTAAGAGTCTATGGTCTAAGAGAACTGGAGTGGCAGGACCTCTACTTATAGACCTGCATGAGGTGATTCTCTCGAATTCAAACTGGATTAGGAGAAGATATTCTCCCTTATCCACAAGCACAAAATCTGAATTTTCGAAGGGGAAAATCCCAACAATAAATTTGGCCACTTTAGGATAAATCCAATCCAAATCTAAACAAGATTTTAACTAGAATTTTATCTCCCATTTTCAACCAAAAAATCCGAAAATCCAAGGGGAAAATCCCCACAAAAATTTGGCCACTTTTGGATATGGGAGAATAAAAATTCCACTAGGATTTTCAAGCTTGAATCTTATCTCATCCTTATCCAAAATAACTGAAAATCTCCTAGGAGATTTACTCCAAAAATTCAGCCATTATCTGGGAGGAGAGAATCCAAATTCAACTGGGATTGAAACTTGAATTTTTCTTTGAATCTTATCCACAAAAATCTGAAAAATCATTAAGGATAATCCTCAAAATTTTCGTCCATATTTGGTTAGGATTTGGATTTAAAATTCAAGTAGGATTCTAACAAGATTTTCCTTTCCATATCCAACTCAAATTCGAATTTCATTCCTTGTGAACTTACCACAATAAATTCGAATCCCACTTGGACTGTGATTCAAAATTTGAATTTCAAATTTCAAATTTCAAATTTCAAATTTCAAATTTAAAATTTAAATTTCAAATTCAAATTCCAATTTTGAATTTCAAATTTAAATTTCAAATTCAAATTTCAAATTTCAAATTTCAAATTTCAAATTTCAAAATTCAAATTTCAGAATTCAAATTTCAAAATCCACAAAATAGTTGTATTTTAAACTCTTGTTCTCATGGATAATTTTCTACAACTCCAATCCAATCTCAAATAAAATCATGGCAACTTTATTTAGAGTTCGAATAATTGTATATTCTATTATCCAAAACAAAATCTGAATCCAACCGGAGAGAATCTTGTCTACCATCCTAATCCTATGTCAACACCATCAATTTTGCCAAACGTTAAGGAATTATGTGGAGCTAGTAGAGGGACTGATTAGACATATATAATTGGGCTCCCGCAAATCCATATGATCATCATTCTTTACCGAACAACTCAATCATATGATCACTAATTTCAGAGTCACACCACTATAAACCTGAAACTGAACTCTCAATTATATACCGTATTACTTAAGCCTGTGACAAGCTATCGTCTAATGACCTTGTCATATATGCAGAACCCTTATATGATATCCATGATCAGCCTTAGGCCAAAGTCCGTTTAATCCTACTGATCAAGCTATCTTAAAGTTCCATTATACTACCGAATTAAGAAAATGATTATTCACCATATGTGAATAAGAAGTCATCTGCCCAGCAGACGACCCAAGGCCTTGTCCATTTTCACATTCAGTATAATGCCTTTAAGGGGATACCCTTAACTCCTCATTAGAGCTATGATTCCAATATTTGTAAACGAACCCCTCATCGTATACGAGTCATGCACCCAACGAACCGGTCTATAAGCTTACTACCTCTGAGACGCTTTAGCTATTGGAACATTAAAGTACACAAGTCATACACATGAAGCTATCATTTTACTCAGGATTAAGGTTACTACACAATGAACGTCAAAAGCAGATCGATCCACTCAAAGTGGACTTCGTAGATCAATCACGCATTAGTCCCGGTCTAATATGTCACCACCAAGCAACATATCTATGTCTCTACTTGGGAGTCTAGCTTCAGACAGTCAAGACAAACCATCCCCTCCAAAGCTTTAGACAGCATAATAGTCTTAACATGAGTTAGATGCTCAGTCTAACCCCATAGACTACAAACCATAGTTTAGACCGCTAACTTTAGAACATTGTCTTCTCGCATACAATAGTCCATTGCATGCAACGTTCTAACAGTTTAACACAAGCAGTCAGAGAGCCATATTTGCTTACATTTACTTTAACATGTAAATAAAACGAGGACAAATAGCAATGTAATGAATAACCTCTATATATAATTTTATTATCTAGTTCAAAATAAATACATCAAAATGTCTCTAATGCTTAGGGCATTTCCTAGCAACTACCTCTGAGACGCTTTAGCCATTTGAACATCAAAGTACACAAGTCATATACATGAAGTAGTTCATTTACTCAGGATTAAGGTTACTGCATAATGAACATCAAAAGCAAATTGATCCACTCATAGTGGACTACGCAGATCAATCACGCTTTAGTCCCGGTCTAATTTGTCACCACCAAGCAACATATCTATGTCTCTACTTGGAAGATTCTGTCAAATTGGCCTCTCCTTTAGGTTGAACAGCATCCCCGTCCTTGATCATCCGCTCATGAGCTTAGAGTTACTTCATGAGCTTGGTGAGTCGTAACTTCCTTGTTGCTAGATTGTATGCGGCCTTAAACCCCACAAAATCTTTTGACAAAGTTTTAAACACCATCTCGATCTGGGTGTTGTAGTCTAACTCAGCACCATTTTCGGTAGCCTTAGCAAAGAATCTGATTAGAGTGATCATATGGTCCTTCACCGGAGTACCTGCTTTTTGCTTAGAGTTCATAATGCTGGTAATAGCAGACTGTTGAGCCAATTTTTCTTGGCCTCCGAACATGTCTTCTAGATTTTCCATGATCTCTCTAGCAACTTGATAGGTCTCATGCTGCTTTTGTAAAGCATTCATCATGCTAGCAAGTATGTAGTATCGAGCTATCTCATTGGATTCTCTGCAACAAGTATAGGCAACCGGGACCTCCTCAAGTGGTGTGTCAGGCTTGGGCCCAGGTAGGCATGGTTTGTCCAGCACGAACTTGTGTCTCTTGCAGCTAAGAACTATTAGTAGATTTCTCTTCCAGTTTTTATAATGACTACCATTCAGCTTATTTTCAGTAAGTATCGAAATGAGGGGTGTCGATGACATTTTGAACTGAAATAAAATTATACTAGATATCATTACAAAGCCCAAGCAAATATACAGATAATTTAGCAAATAAAACATACAAGTATGTTCGTACACGAAACTTGAAAACACATGTAGCATTGCAATGGTAATTCTCAGCCCCAATTACCCCAAGCCACTAAGGGGTAGTCATGAGACAAATAGCTAGAACATGAACCCTGTCCAATTAATATATGTTGCCTTAAATCCTCCAAGGTTAAGACATATATTAATAACCACTTGTCTTGGCCACCAGTTTAGTTAACAGAGCTTCTAGGGAAGGTTAATAACTAAACGAGTCTTGACTGTATAACCATTCTTTACGTAGCCCGATCCACGTCCTACCAAGCCACCGAGAGGTGGTCATGAGACAAATAGCCGGAACATAGACCCCTTCCAATTTATATATGTTGCCTTAAATCCTCCAAGGTTATGACATATATTAATAACCACTTGTTTTGGCCACCAGTTTAGTTAACAAAGCTTCTAGGGAAGGTTAATAACTAAACGAGTCTTGAGTGTATAAACATTCTTTACATAGCCCAATCCATGTCCTACCAAGCCACCGAGGTGTGGTCATGAATTGTGGCGGCCCATCCTACTGTAGAGGCTCTACAGTGCTATTACAGTCAACTCTGTAGTTAACCACAATAGTTTACAGGCCTCTAGGGTCGCCGGCAATCATGCTGAATTGTAAACTACTTGCTAATTTTGCGGAACAAATTTTTTTTTTTCCTTTAAATTCATAAACTGTTTGAGAATGTGATAAGGAAATCATGTTAACAAAATAACATGCATCTGATCATGATTCCCCTATCACATACTCTTGACTTGAAAACTTGTCTCTTTGAAATTACATTCAAAATCTATACAGCGGAAGACTATCGGTGACCAATATCCCTCGCCTAATCCTGCCCGGCATGCAACTTCCCTGTTCGTCGTCCACCATATACTACTGGTGAACAGGTCTCTTACCTGCAACATGTGAACAAACTGATGAGCTATGGGCTCAGTAAGTTCAAACATAAAAACATGAAACTGACATGCTGTACTGCTGTGCTTATGCATGATACTGGACTCTGTGAACATGCTTCTGGCTGAAGTTTAGTCTTAGGACATTATCTGATATTTTAGTTCTGGTTTTGGGCCCTTGATTGGACGTACTGACATATTAGCGCAACCGGGAGCGGTACTTTAGTGCTGACCTCCTCAGTCTTAACTGATGCTAAACATGCAAACCTCCCCGTGGGTCGAGTGGCCAATACGCCAATATCTGGTTTATTTACCATCTTGCTGGTGTTCCAACTGGGTAGCATACTGATTGACCCCACAGTCGAAACCTGTTAATCAAATTACTGGGGTGTGAATTAATTAACACACTAGGGTGCTTTGTGCACCTAACTGTTTTCTTATTCTGGTACTGTCTGGTCTGTGTACTGAAACATGCAACTCTATATGCATGACATGAACTGACCTGTGCTGACATGAGACTGACATGCACTGACATAAACATCGTGATGTAGACAATCAATGTCTGACGTACACGTCATACAACATACATAACATCATAACTAACAAGCTTGTCCACGTTGCAGTCAGGACAATACTTGAACTTACAGAAAATCCTCTAGTGTAAGTTTCTGCTGCTCTGAGACTGCTGATTTGGGGTCTCTGGCTTGATCTCCTATAAAAGGAAAAATCATTGATTATTTGCCATATTTATCTTATACTGAAAATATGACAAAACATGAAAATTTTCCTTTTCCAGACTTTTTTTTTTTTTTTTACTCTCTGGCTTCGAACACGCCCTCCTACACGGGCGTGTCTCTGCCCATGTACCTTTCTGGATTTTTAAGCCTGACCGTGTAATTCGTGGAACATGGCCGTGTATGTTTACACGGGTTGGTACACGGCCGTGTACTCCTCTGTACTCTTATACGTGTACGGCCGTGTACTCCTCTGTACTCTTATACGGTTACTTACACGGCCTTGTTACTGGCCGTGTACTCCTCTGTACTCTTACAGGGTTACTTACACGGCCGTGTTACTGACCGTGTTTTCTTACTGCCTAACATGGCCTGCTACACGCCTTCCTCTTAACCGTGTGCCCCTCGACACGGCCCGATACACGGCCGTGTTCTTGGCCGTGTACCTCTCGGGTCTGATTTTTTTCTTGCAACACGGTCGTGCATATGGGCATGTTCGGGGCCGTGTACTGAACACGCCCGTGTACACGCCCGTGTTCATACTAGAATCAAGATTCTGGGTCCGAACTGCTCTGCTCTGATTTTCTAAGGCTTTTTTGGCCTTTGTTCTACTTCTTACACTTGAAATCGATCTCTATAAGATCGTTTCAAGGTGTCTATTACATTTCTACTATCACAAATCCATGATTTCATAAGCAAAAATCCCACATTTTGCTCATTTACAACTCTTGACTCAACTTTTGAAAAATCTGCATTTTTGTGAAGAACATTCACTAAACTTGGTTTTCTAACCCATCTGTTCATGGATTCGTGTTTGAAAATATCTAGACTCGAACCACATTTCGATTTTAACCGGAAATCTAAACGGGATTCACTCACATTCCCTTTGTCCTCTCAAAACCCTAGATTTTTCCCCAAAGAAAAACGTGAGAACTAGGGTTTACCTTGCTTTGAATCTTGTGAGCTTCTTGCTGCGGATTCGTGGCTGAATCTCGAACAATCTGCTGCTGGAACAAGAAATCCGAATTTGAATGGATTTCTCTTTCTTTCTTCCCTCTCTTTCTCTCGGTTTCTCTTTCTCTTTTTCTTTCTTTCTTTCTTTCTTTCTCTTCTTTCTTTCTTTTCTCTTTCTGCTGGCTGATGTACAGCCAAGGGGATAAATTAAACCCCCTATCTCACGTGCCTCACTCCCTCACTCCCTTACTTTCTTTTTTTTTTTTTTGAAAAAGCAAGGGCTTGTTTGGCTTATCTTTTATCCATTGATCAATGTGGCTCACTTGTGTGCCATTGATCTCTTAGTATGTGTTTTCCACATACTTTTCTATTAATTTAAAAACATCATAAATTGAATTAATGCTTAGCTTTTAACTATTTTCATAAATTCATTGTCAAATTTTGATTAAAACTCAATTAATCAAAATTTTCCTCTACTCTATATTCTGTAATCTGTATCACTGTAAATGTACATTTATTTACATAATTTGTACAAATCTTTCCGAGAGTATAGATTTCTCGGTTATCACATGAATAGAATCAAGCCCGAACACGTTTTTCACATAGGAGATCCAACCTAATATACCAGTGGCAGTAAACACCTACCGAGGGGTGTGGTCAGGACAGAACTGACGCGAGTCATTACCATGCTTTCACACTCAATATTTTGAAAACATGCAAGTTTTGACAAATATGTATGATCAATATAATTTGAGCAGCATTCACCTATCCTATATGAAATGTTATCAAATGTGCATACAATACATCCATCAATCAATATTTATATATCCATGACATACCATAGAAAAAATAATTCACTAAAAAATAAACAAGCCATGGTTCCATCCTAGAACAAAGAAAATAAAGATTACAAAATTTCATCCAAAGCATTCTTTGGGTCTTGAATTTTGTTCCGTCTTCCTGTATCCATCTTTATATAGCCTATCCTTTTATTTCTCATCCCAAGAATCATTTAAAATTAAATCTCAAATTTAAAACTCAAAATTTTTGTATTTCGGCCCATCGGCCCGCAGCCATCGTGGGCAGCCCCAACCCCTGGGAGCCTGGCAGCCCACGGCCACCAGCCGTGCATAGCCATTTGCCTGCAGCCCCAGGCTACATGCCCGAGTGGGCATAGCAGCTGCCAGGCTGCATGCCCTGGTGGGCGCAGTAGCCTGCCAGGCTGCAGGCGATGCCTACAGCCATGGGCTGCTGCCCAGGGGCTCGGCCAGCCCCTAGGGGGGCCACAGCCACACTTGGCTGCAGGCAAAGCCTACGACCGTGGGTGGTCAGGCCTAGACAAGGGCTGCTGCAGCCCATCCTACCCAAGGGTAGGGGTTATAGCCTCACCAAGGCCGGTGGCCTATCCCAAGTGGTTTCGTCCTCGATTTTCGTGTCATATTCCAATTTACCCATTAGGATCTCTAAAAATTAATTTGAATCCAAATTAAATTGGAATTTTCCACACAAACATAATTTCAATCTTTAAATTAAATTTAACTTTTAGGAAAAAATAAATTACGGTCTTCAAACTTCAATTTCCTTCAAGAATAATTACATAAAATTTCCTAAACCATTTCTGGTGTATAAAATTCTAATCATAATAATTCTAAGAGGCAAAAAATAAAATCCATGAGAAAATTACGGTGATGATAAACCGCTCTCATGGTTATATAAAAAATTCCTAGATACAATATTTTTAAATTCTAAGGAACCATAACCGATATAAAACAAGCATGCTTATAATAATTCAACAAATTAAAATAACCACATACTACATACATAATATATGATAACAACATAAAGGAATCATAAAACGCCACTCGCTAAATATCAAATCCATACATAAATAAAAAAGACTAACTAATTGTCTAATTTATGTACATGGCATAGTCACGAGATAGCTCCGATACCAATTGTAGGAATAAAATCGATAAAAATGCATCAGAGTGGCGCAACGGAACAATAAAATTTTTTTAAAGAGCCTTAAATATCCCATGATGCCATATACAATAAACTAACAACAATTTAAACTCATACCACAGAGGATGCCAATCTACAGGAGGAGAATGATGGGAGGGCTTCAACCATTCTACAGGAGGAGAATGATGGGAAGGCTTCAACCAACTAGCATTCTCTACTACCCTCCAATTCCCAAATGGCTAAGTGTGTGGGCACCCTGAACCTCGATCAGTATGCTAGCACTGCTAGTCTTCTTCCGACCATCTAGATCTCTAAAGAACTTATTGTCATGGTGAGTTGTGCAACAATAAGCCTGCTCACCTGAGAGTCTATGGTCTAAGAGAACTAGAGTGGCAGGACCTCTATTTATAGACTTGCATGAGGTGATCCTTTGAATTCAAATTAGATCAAGAGAAGATTTTCTCCCTTATCCACTAACAAAATCAGAATTTTTCAAGTCAAAAAATCAACTAAAAATTTCGGCCATTTTGGGATTGTGCAATTCAAATTCAAATAGGATTTTAACTTGAATTTTATCTCCTCATTTATCCATAATAATCGAATTTCCCTAGGCCATAAACAAGGCTAGATTTGGCCACTTTAATGTGAGAAGAATCAAAATTCAAATAGGATTTTCTTGCTTGAATTTTATCTCATTTTTATCCATTAAAAAACCGAAAAATCTCTCTTGGTTTATCCAAAAAATTTCGGCCAATTTAGGGAGGAAGAGAATCCAAATTCAACTGGGATTGAAACTTGAATTTTTCCTTGAATCTTATCGACAAAAACTGAAATATCTAAGAGGATTTTCCTCAACAAAATTTTGGTCACTTTTGTTAGAATTATGATTCAAAATTCAAGTAGGATTCAAACAAGATTTTTCTCTCCATAATCTAACTCAAATTCGAATTCTAACCCTGTGGAATTATCCACAAAGAATTCAAATTCCACTTGGCCTGTGATTCAAAATTTGAATTCAAATTTCAAAGTTCAAATTTCAAAGTTCAAATTTCAAAATTCAAACTTCAAATTCAAATTTCAAATTCAAATTTCAAATTTCAAATCTCAAATCTCAAATTTCAAATCTCAAATCTCAAATTTCAAATTTCAAATACAAATTTCAAATTCAAATTTCAAATTCAAAATTTAAATTTCAAATTTCAAATTTTAAATTTCAAAATCCACAAAAAGTTATATTTCAGATTTTGTCCTCATGGATAATTTTCTCCAACTCCAATTCAATCTCAAATGAAATCATGACAACTTTATTTAGAGTTTGAATAATTATGTACTCTATTATCCAAAACAAAATCCGAATTCAACCAGAGAGAATCTTGTTCACCATCCTGATCCTATGTTGATACCATCCATGTAAAGTCGACTAGCCAACAAGCATACACAGATCAATTTGCCATTCGTTAAGGAATTATGTGGAGCTAGTAGAAGGACCAATTAGACATATATAATGGAGCTCTCATGATTCCATATGATCATCATTCTGTACTGAACAACTCAATCATATGATCACTAATTTCAGAGTCACACCACTATAAATATGAAACTGAACTCCCAATTATATACCGTATTAAGAAAGCCTGTGATGAGCTATTATCTAATGACCTTGTCGTATATGCAAAACCCTCAAATGATATCTATGATCAGCCTTAGGTCGAAGTTCGTTCGATCCTACTGATCAGGCTATCTTAAAGTTCCATTATACTACTAAATAAGAAAATGATTATTTACCACACGTGAATAAGAAGTCATCCGCCTAGCAGACGACCCAAGGCCTTATCCATTTTCACATCCAATATAATGCCTTTAAGAGGATACACTTAACTCTTTAGAGCTATGATTCCAATATCTATAAATAAACCCTCCATCATATACAAGTCATGCACCCAACGAACCGGTCTACAAGCTTACTACCTCTGAGACGCTTTAGCCATTAGAACATCAAGGTACACAAGTCATATACATGAAGTAGTTCATTTACTCAGGATTAAGGTTATTGCACATTGAACATCAAAAGCAGATTGATCCACTCATAGCAGACTGCGTAGATCAATCATGTTTTAGTCCCAGTCTAATATATCACCACCAAGCAATATATCTATAGCTCTACTTGTGAGTCTATGCTCCGAACAGTCAAGACAAACCATCCCCACCATGGCTTTAGACAGCATAATAGTCTTAACATGAGTTTGATGCTCGGTCTAACCCCATAGACTACAGACCTTAGTTTAGACCACTTACTTTAGAACATTGTCTTCTCGCGTACAAAAGTCCATTGCATGCAATGTTGTAACAGTTTTAATACAAGCAGTCAGTGAGCCATATTTGCTTACATTTAGTTTAACATGTAAATAGAATAAGGATAAACAGCAATGTAATGAATAACCTATATATTATAATTTTATTATCCAGTTCAAAATAAATACATCAAAATGTCTCTAATGCTTAGGGCATTTCCTAACAACCCGCCTATAGGTGGTAATAGCTAGTAGCTGACTGTGAGGACCAGCAATGATATGGTGGAATGAACGATGCATGATTAGGGGTCCAGCAATACAGTGGGCTTACTTCTGCCAAGATCTCCACGACTTCGACGATCCAGCTAAGGACGCAGCTATTTAGGATGACATGGAAGAGAGGCGATATCATGTCCTCTCTAACATTTGGGATGTTTATGAGGGAGAAACCATAGTACACTATTGTCAGCACTTTTTGGATGCTATGTTACCTTTCATTCCCTTAGACAAGCCATTTGCAGAGGTAATTGACCTACTTTTGAGAAGGATCCCATGGTATATGAGGGACCTCGTCCATTACCCTCTACCAAATAAGAATCTGAGGCACCTTGTCCGAGACATAGTGGATGCCGAGTGAGTGGTACTCAACCCTGCACCTAGTAAAGGCCTTGCAGCGATAGCCAACGTGGAGGACGACCCGGTGAATGTAGCACCCCAATAGGCTGATGAAGGGTTCATGGCCGAACCATAACCAGCAGTACCCAAAGACCTGATGGAGGATCCCGAGCCAGTCCCCCAGTCTCCCAAGCACCCTAAAGAGGAAAATGATGACGAGGCTCTCCACGATGCCTAACCTAATGGTGAGGAAGAGGAGCTCCCCTATCACATTAACAATGACGAGTGGATAGAGATGTATGAGCCCCGGGTTATCATCGCTAGTGACGATAAAGGTAGTATTATCTGGGGAGATGAGGAGCAGGACCCAGAGGAGTTCCCACTTAGCGACAATGAGGATAAAGAAATATCCAACGCGGAGTCAGGATTGTCCTCTAAGCAGTGGTAACCCTTTTCACGAGAATTTTTGTTATGTAATTATGTAGAGGAAAATAGTAGCTTTCCCCATCTGACTTAACTTAATGTACTTAATGGGATCGTATTTTGGGAAGTGTATGTCACTCCCACCAAATTTAAAATCTATATATATGTTTTATGAGATTTTTTATGAAAAGTAGTATAATTTTTCCCTGAGGGCCTAAATATGATTTTTCTACGAGTATGATCAAGTATAATAAAGAGTGTAGGACGGTTCTTGGCACTCGAAGGGTGTTCCAATACAATGTGGCAATTGTATTGAACATCATAGAATGAGAGAAAGAAAGAAGGATATAATGTGTATATTTATATCTATAATGTCTGAGTAAGATTGTTAAGTAAGAAAGAAAATGATATGTAATACGAGTCCCAAGTATAAAGTTTGGAAGACTTATGTTTTCTTTCCCACAATGTGATAGGGTTACATAGGAAGTGATGGCAAGGACTGTAGGAAAAATTAATCGGAAAAAACGTATCAGAGTGGCGCAGCGGAACAATAAAAATTTTTAAGATCGTTAAATATCTCATGATGCCATATACAATAAACCAACAACAATTAAAACTCATACCACAAGGATGCCAATCTTACAGGAGGAGAATGACCGAAGGCTTCAACCAACTAGCCTTCTCTACTATTCTCCAATTCCCGAATGGCTGAGTGTGTGGGCACTCTGAACCTCGATTGATATGCTAGCACTGCTAGTCTTCTTCCGACCACCCAGATCTCTAAAGAACTTTATTGTCACGGTGGGCTGTGCAACAATAAGCCTACTCACCTGAAAGTCTGTGGTCCGGGAGAACTGGAGTGGCAGGACCTCTATTTATAGACCTGCATGAGGTGATTCTCTGAATTCGAATTGGATTAGGAAAAGATATTCTCCCTTATCCATAACCATAAAATCTGAATTTTCCATGGGAAAATCCCAACAATAAAATTCGGCCATTTAGGATAAATCCAATCCAAATCTAAACAAGATTTTAACTAGAATTTTATCTCCCTTTTTCAACCAAAAAAATCCGAAAATTACAAGGAGAAAATCTCCTAAAAATTTTGGCCACTTTTAGGATAAGGGAGAATCAAAATTCCACTAGGATTTTCAAGCTTGAATCTTATCTCAACCTTATCCAAAATAACCGAATTTTCCTAGGAGATTTTCTCCATAATTTCGGCCACTTTTCAGGGAGGAGAGAATCCAAATTCAACTGGGATTGGAACTTGAATTTTTCCCTTGTACCTTATCCACAAAAACCGAAATTCCATTGAGGATAATCCTCAAAATTTCATCCACTATTTGTTAGGATTTGGATTGAAAATTCAAGTAGGATTCTAACAAGATTATCCTCTCCAAATCCAACTCAAATTCGAATTTCAAACCTTGTGGATTTTCCACAACAAATTCGAATCCCACTTGGACTGTGATTCAAAATTTGAATTTCAAATTTCAAATTCGAATTTCAAATTCAAATTTCAAATTTCAAATTTCAAAGTTCAAATTTAAATTTCAAATTCAAATTTCAAGTTCGAATTTCAAATTCAAATTTCAAATTCAAATTTCAAATTTCAAAATTCAAATTTCAAATTTCAAAATTCAAATTTCAAAATCCACAAAACAATTGTGTTTCAAATTCTTGTTCTCGTGGATAATTTTCTACAACTCCAATCCAATCTCAAATAAAATCACGGCAACTTTATTTGGAGTTCGAATAATTGTATACTCTATTATTCAAAACAAAATCTGAATCCAACGGGAGAGAATCTTGTCTACCATCTTAATCCTGTGTCATCACCATCCATGCATAATAAACTAGCCAATAGCATACATAAATCAATTTGCCAAACGTTAAGGAATTATATGGAGCTAGTAGAGGAACTAATTGGACATATATAATCGGGCTCCCGTGATTCCATATGATCATCATTCTATACCAAACAACTTAATCATATGATCACTAATTTCAGAGTCACACCACTATAAACCTGAAACTGAACTCCCAATTATATACCGTATTACGCAAGCCTGTGACGAGCTACTATCCAATGACCTTGTCATATATGTAAAACCCTCATATGATATCCATGATCAGCCTTAGGTAAAAGTTCGTTTAATCCTACTGATCAGGCTGTCTTAAAGTTCCATTATACTATCGAATTAAGAAAATGATTATTCATCATATGTGAATAAGAAGTCATCCGCCCAGCAGACGACCCAAGGCCTTGTCTATTTTCACATTTAGTATAATGCCTTTAAGAGGATACCTTTAACTCCTTAGAGCTATGATTCCGATATCTGCAAACAAACCCTTCATCGCATACAAGTCATGCACCCAATGAACCGGTCTATAAGCTTACTACCTCTGAGACGCTTTAGCCATTGGAACATCAAAGTACACAAGTCATATACATGAAGTAGTTCATTTACTCAGAATTAAGGTTATTACACAATGAACGTCAAAAGCAGATTGATCCACTCATTGCGGACTATATAGATCAATCATGCTTTAGTCCCGGTCTAATATGTCACCACCAAGTAACATATCTATGTCTCTACTTGAGAGTCCAGTTCTAGACAGTCAAGACAAACAGTCCCCTCCAAGGCTTTAGACAACATAATAGTCTTAACATGAGTTAGATGCTCGGTCTAACCCCATAGACTACAGACCATAGTTTAGACTGCTAACTTTAGAACATTGTCTTCTCGTATACAAAAGTCCATTGCATGCAACGTTCTAACAGTTTTAACACAAGCAGTCAGTGAGCCATATTTGCTTACATTTACTTTAACATGTAAATTAGATGAGGACAGATAGCAATGTAATGAATAACCTCTATATATATATAATTTTATTATGCAGTTCAAAATAAATACATCAAATATCTCTAATGCTTAGGGCATTTCCTAACAATCTCCCACTTGCCCTAAGCCAGTAGATGTACCATGTTATGCATCTCCATCGCCTCTACGTGCCCTCAAAGATTCTAGCCACCAAAGTCTTAGTAGAGGGATCGGCAATGTTGTCCTCGGACGCGATCTTACATACATCTACTTATCCTATCTCCATATGCCCTCTAATGTCGACTTCCTCAAATCTTTGCAAGTCTGGAAGACTGAGTCTGTGTATCCTACAGGTGTTAGGTCCCCTTCAGAATACACCAGCATATAATCCCTCGTTCTCTTAAGATACTTGAGTATATGCTTTACAGCTTGCCAGTGCTTGGTTCCAGGATTTGCTTGATATCGACTCACTATACCTACTGCAAAACACATATCTGGGCGAGTGCAAAGCATAGCGTACATAAGGCTACCCACAGCGGATGCATAAGGGACCTTACTCATACGTTCTATTTCTTTCGATGTCTTGGGACAGTCATCCAATGAAAGAGTTAGACCGGTAATAGAAGGTTGTGCGCCTTTCTTTGCCTCTTGCATTGCATATTTGTCAATTATTTTATCTATGTATGAAGCTTGGGATAACGCTATCATTTTGTTCTTTCGATCTCTAAAGAGACGAATGCCT
Organism: Antiaris toxicaria; assembly: GCA_035233585.1. Taxonomy (NCBI): domain Eukaryota; kingdom Viridiplantae; phylum Streptophyta; class Magnoliopsida; order Rosales; family Moraceae; genus Antiaris; species Antiaris toxicaria. The sequence continues at coordinate 53,461,830 of CP141153.1, forward strand.
AGAACATAATTAGCTTCTCCCAAGTCCTTCATGTCAAACCGTTGGTGTAACCAAAGCTTGACCGATGATAAGTTCCCTACATCATTCCCAATGAATAGTATATCATCGACATAGAGTATTAGAAAGACCACTTTTCATCCTTAATACATTTATAAACACAAGGTTCATCAACGTTCTGCTCAAAACCAAATGTCTTAATCGCTTGATCAAACCTCTGGTTCTATGAGCGGGATGCTTGCTTTAATCCATAAGAGGATCTAAGCAACTTGCAGACTTTCCTTTCTTGGCCTTTCCCTACGAACCCTTCGGGCTGTATCATATAGATACACTCTTCAAGATGGCCATTCAAGAATGCCGTCTTGACATCCATTTGCCAGATCTCGTAATCGAGAGCCGCAGCAACGGACAGAAGAATACGGATAGACTTCAGCATAGCAACAGGCAAAAAGGTTTCATCGTAATCGATTCCAGCCTTTTGCATGTACCCCTTTGCAACTAGTCTAGCTTTGAAAGTTTCCACTCTCCCTTCCGCATCCTTCTTTCTTTTGTAGACCTATTTGCATCCAATGGGTTTTATCCCATCTGGCAAATCTACAAGTTCCCAAACAGAGTTTGATTTCATAGAATCCATCTCATTGTTCTTAGCCTGTTTCCAAGATTTAGAATCAACATCATTTATAGCTTCATCATAGGTGACCGGATCATCCTCATGCTCATAAGCCTCAGCCTCGTATACCTCAGCATCATACATGGAGAAATTAGGTTTCTTCGAAACCCTCCCACTACGACGAGGCACCCTAAATTGTTGATCGTCTGTAGGTCTTTCACCGGAACTCGGACTTGCGTCCAAGACCGAAATCTGTGGAGCAGTTCTTTCACCCGATAACTCCTCTAGCACCACTTTGATTCAAGGCTTAAAGTCATTCATGTGACTTTCCTCTAAGAATGTCGCATGGGTTGAGACAATGACTTTTTGTTCCTTTGGGTTATAGAACAGACCTCCTTTAGTTCCCTTTGGATACCCCACAAACATGCACAATTCTGATATTGGTTCCAACTTCTTCGCATCCCCATCCAGTACATGCGCCGGGCAGCCCCATATTCTCATATGTCCAAGGGAGGGCTTCCTGCCACGCCACAATTCATACGGAGTTCTGGGAATTGATTTGCTTGGAACCTGGTTCAGAATATAGCACGCCGTTTGTAAAGCATATCCCCAAAATCATAATGGCAGCGTTGAATAACTCATCATGGACCGTACCATATCCAACAAGGTCCTGTTTCTCCTTTCAGTTACACCATTCTGTTGTGGAGTACCTGGTGCAGTCAATTGATATAATATCCTGTTCTCTACAAGATATCCTAGAAATTTATCAGAGAGGTATTCGCCACCTCGATCAGATCGAAGTGTCTTCATGGATTTATCCAATTGCTTTTCCACTTCTGCACGATACTCTTTGAACTTATCAAAGGTTTCGCTCTTGCGGTGCATCAGATACACATATCCATACCTCGAGTAATCATCTATAAACGAGACATAATACTCAAACCCTCCTCGTGCTGTGACGTTCATGGGGTCACATACGTCAATGTGCACAATTTCTAAGAGCTCCTGAGCCTTTGTACCCTTAGCTCCAAAAGACCTCTTAGTCATCTTACCCTCTAGACAAGACTCACATTGGGGAAGACGTACCTCCTCCAGAGATTCCAAAGGACCGTCTTTCACCAATTTTTGAATCTTATCCTGATTAATATGGCCAAGTCTTAAATGCCAAAGATATGCCTTGTTAGAGTGAGAAACTTTTAACCTTTTAGATAACTGAATATCAACTCTTTTACTAAAAGAAACTGAATAAGAATCCTTTATTAAAGAAGCTACCGATATAAGGTTCCTCCTAAAATTTGGAACATAAAAACAGTCTTTCAATAAAATAAACCTAAGTTGATCAAAGTAAAGGTAAACATCTTGTAGGAAAATAAACCGGTAAAAACGTATCAGAGTGGCGCAGCGGAACAATAAAAATTTTTAGATCGTTAAATATCTCATGATGCCATATACAATAAATCAACAACAATTAAAACTCATACCTCAAGGACGCCAATATGCAGGAGGAGAATGACCGGAGGCTTCAACCAACTAGCCTTCTCTACTATTCTCCAATTCCCGAATGGCTGAGTGTGTGGGCACTCTGAACCTCGATCGGTATGCTAGCACTGCTAGTCTTCTTCCGACCACCCAGATCTCTAAAGAACTTTATTGTCACGATGAGCTGTGCAACAATAAGCCTGCTCACCTGAGAGTCTGTGGTCTGAGAGAACTGGAGTGGCAGGACCTCTATTTATAGACCTGCATGAGGTGATTCTCTGAATTCGTATTGGACTAGGAAAAGATATTTTCCCTTATCCAAACCCAAAAAATCCGAATTTTCCAAAGGGAAAATCTCCCAAATAAATTCGGTTTTTGCTAGATAAATCCAATCCAAATCTTAACAAGATTTTAGCTAGAATCTTATCTCCCTTTTCCAACCAAAAAAATCCGAAATTCACAAGGAGAAAATCTCTCCAAAATTTCGGCCACTTTTAGGATAAGGGAGAATCAAAATTCCACTAGGATTTCTCAAGCAAAATCTCATCTTAACCTTATCCAAAAATAACCGAATTTCTTAGGATTAGGGATCCAAAATTTCGGCCACTTTTGGGAGGAGAGAGAAACCAAATTCAACTAGGATTGAAGCTTGAATATTCCCTTGAATCTTATCCACAAAATCCGAAATCTTTCATGAGGATTATCCTCAAAATTTCGTCCCTTATTTGTTGGGATTTGGATTCAAAATTCAAGTAGGATTCTAACAAGATTATCCTCTCCAAATCCAACTCAAATTCGAATTTCAAACCTTGTGGATTTTCCACAACAAATTCGAATCCTACTTGGACTGTGATTCAAAATTTGAATTTCAAATTTCAAATTCAAATTTCAAATTCAAATTTCAAATTTCAAATTTCAAATTTCAAATTTAAATTTCAAATTCAAATTTCAAATTCGAATTTCAAATTCAAATTTCAAATTCAAATTTCAAATTCAAAATTCAAATTTCAAATTTCAAAATTCAAATTTCAAATTTCAAAATTCAAATTTCAAATTCCACAAAACGGTTATATTTCATATTCTTGTTCTCATGGATAATTTTCTACAACTCCAATCCAATCTCAAATAAAATCATGGCAACTTTATTTGGAGTTCGAATAATTGTGTACTCTATTATCCAAAACAAAATCTGAATCCAACCGGAGAGAATCTTGTCTACCATCCTAATCCTGTGTCATCACCATCCATGCATAATAAACTAGCCAATAGCATACACAAATCAATTTGCCAAACGTTAAGGAATTATGTGGAGCTAGTAGAGGGACTGATTGGACATATATAATCGGGCTCCCGTGATTCCATATGATCATCATTCTGTACCGAACAACTCAATCATATGATCACTAATTTCAGAGTCACACCACTATAAACCTGAAACTGAACTCCCAATTATATACCGTATTACGTAAGCCTGTGACGAGCTACCATCCAATGACCTTGTCATATATGCAAAACCCTCATATGATATCCATGATCAGCCTTAGGTCAAAGTCCGTTTAATCCTACTGATCAGGCTATCTTAAAGTTCCATTATACTACCGAATCAAGAAAATGATTATTCACCATATGTGAATAAGAAGTCATCCGCCCAGCAGACGACCCAAGGCCTTGTCCATTTTCACATTCAGTATAATGCCTTTAAGAGGATACCTTTAACTCCTCAGAGCTATGATTCCGATATCTGCAAACAAACCCTTCATCGTATACAAGTCATGCACCCAACGAGCCGGTCTATAAGCTTACTACCCTCTGAGACGCTTTAGCCATTGGAACATCAAAGTACACAAGTCATATACATGAAGTAGTTCGTTTACTCAGGATTAAGGTTATTGCATAATGAACGTCAAAAGCAGATTGATCCACTCATAGCGGACTACGTAGATCAATCACGCTTTAGTCCCGGTCTAATATGTCACCACCAAGCAACATATCCATGTCTCTACTTGGGAGTCCAGCTCCAGACAGTCAAGACAGACCGTCCCCTCTAAGGCTTTAGACAACATAATAGTCTTAACATGAGTTAGATGCTCGGTCTAACCCCATAGACTACAGACCATAGTTTAGACTGCTAACTTTAGAACATTGTCTTCTCGCATACAAAAGTCCATTGCATGCAACGTTCCAACAGTTTTAACACAAGCAGTCAGTGAGCCATATTTGCTTACATTTACTTTAACGTGTAAATAAGACGAGGACAGATAGCAATGTAATGAATAACCTCTAAGTATAATTTTATTATCCAGTTCAAAATGAATACATCAAAATGTCTCTAATACTTAGGGCATTTCCTAACAATCTCCCACTTGCCCTAAGCCAGCAGATGTGCCATGTTACGCATCCCCATCGCCTCTACATGCCTCTCAAAGCTTCTAGCTACCAAAGTCTTAGTAAAGAGATCAGCGATGTTGTCCTCGGACGCGATCTTACATACATCCACTTGTCCTGTCTCCACATGCCCTCTAATAATGTGATACCTCCGATCGATGTGCTTGGTCCTCTTGTGGTGCCGAGATTCCCTTGTGTTGGCAATAGCCCCTGTATTATCACAGTAAAGTGTGATAGGCTTGTCAACACCCGGAATGACCTCAAGGTCTCTAAAGAACTTGCGGAGCCAAACCGCTTCTTTAGATGCCTCAGCCGCAGCCACATACTCAGCCTCCATAGTAGAGTCAGCTGTGCAGCCCTGCTTCACGCTCCTCCACACAATGGCGCCTCCTCCGAGCAAAAACACTGATCCAGATGTCGATTTCCTCGAATCCTTACAAGTCTGGAAGTCTGAGTCCGTGTATCCTACGGGTGTTAGGTCCCCTCCAGAATACACTAGCATATAATCCCTCGTTCTCTTAAGATACTTGAGTATATGCTTTACTGCTTGCCAGTGCTTGGTTCCAGGATTCGCTTGATATCGACTCACCATACCTACTGCAAAACATATGTCCGGGCGAGTGCAAAGCATAGCGTACATAAGGCTACCCACAGCGGATGCATAAGGGACCTTACTCATACGCTCTCTTTCTTCCGATGTCTTGGGACAGTCATCCAATGAAAGAGTTAAACCGGCAATAGAAGGTTGTGAGCCTTTCTTTGCCTCTAGCATTGCATATTTGTCAATTATTTTATCTATGTATGAAGCTTGGGATAACGCTATCATTTTGTTCTTTCGATCTCTGAAGAGACGAATGCCTAGAACATAATTAGCTTCTCCCAAGTCCTTCATGTCAAACTGTTGGTGTAACCAAAGCTTGACCGATGATAAGTTCCCTACATCATTCCCAATGAGTAGTATATCATCGACATAGAGTATCAGAAAGACCACTTTTCCATCCTTAATACGTTTATAAACACAAGGTTCATCAACGTTCTGCTCAAAACCAAATGTCTTAATCGCTTGATCAAACCTCTGGTTCCATGAGCGGGATGCCTGCTTTAATCCATAAATGGATCTAAGCAACTTGCAGACTTTCCTATCTTGGCCTTTTGCTACGAACCCTTCGGGCTGTATCATATAGATACACTCTTCAAGATGGCCATTCAAGAATGCCGTCTTGACATCCATTTGCCAGATCTCGTAATCGAGAGCCGCAGCAATGGACAGAAGAATACGGATAGACTTCAGCATAGCAACAGGCGAAAAGGTTTCCTCGTAATCGATTCCAGCCTTTTGCGTGTATCCCTTTGCAACCAGTCTAGCTTTGAAAGTTTCCACTCTCCCTTCCGCATCCTTCTTTCTTTTGTAGACCCATTTGCATCCAATGGGTTTTATCCCATCCGGCAAATCTACAAGTTCCCAAACAAAGTTGGATTTCATAGAATCCATCTCATTGTTCATAGCCTGTTTCCAAGATCTAGAATCAACATCCTTTATAGCTTCATCATATGTGACCGGATCTTCCTCATGCTCATGAGCCTCGGCCTGGTATACCTCAGCATCATACATAAAGAAATTAGGTTTCTTCGAAACCCTCCCACTACGACGAGGCAGCCTAAATTGTTGATCGTCTGCAGGTCTTTCACTGGAACTCGGACTTGCGTCCAAGACCGAAATCTGTGGAGCAGTTCTTTCACCCGATAACTCCTCTAGCACCACTTTGCTTCGAGGCTTAAAGTCATTCATATGACTTTCCTCCAAGAATGTCGCATGGGTTGAGACAATGACCTTTTGTTCCTTCGAGTTATAGAACAGACCTCCTTTAGTTCCCTTTGGATACCCTACAAACATGCACAATTCTGATCTTGGTTCCAACTTCTTCGCATCCCCATCCAGTACATGTGCCGGGCAGCCCCATATTCTCATATGTCCAAGGGAGGGCTTCCTGCCACGCCACAATTCATACGGAGTTCTAGGAATTGATTTGCTCGGAACCTGGTTCAGAATATAGCACGCCGTTTGTAAAGCATGTCCCCAAAATGATAATGGCAGCGTTGAGTAACTCATCATGGACCGTACCATATCCAATAAGGTCCTGTTTCTCCTTTCGGCTACACCATTCTGTTGTGGAGTACCAGGTGCAGTCAATTGGGATAATATCCCATTCTCTACAAGATGTCCTAGAAATTCATCGGAGAGGTATTCGCCACCTCGATCAGATCGAAGTGTCTTTATGGATTTATCCAATTGCTTTTCCACTTCCGCACGATACTCTTTGAACTTGTCAAAGGTTTCGCTCTTGCGGTGCATCAGATACACATATCCATACCTCGAGTAATCATCTATGAAAGAGACATAGTACTCGAACCCTCCTCGTGCTGTGACGTTCATGGGGCCACATACGTCAGTGTGCACAATTTCTAAGAGCTCCTGTGCCCTTGTACCCTTAGCTCCAAAAGACCTCTTAGTCATTTTACCCTCTAGACAAGACTCACATTGGGGAAGTCGTACCTCCTCCAGAGATTCCAGAGGACCGTCTTTCACCAATCTTTGAATCCTATCCTGATTAATATGACCAAGTCTTAAATGCCAAAGATACGCCTTGTTAGAGTGAGAAACTTTCAACCTTTTAGAGTTATCAATTAATTCAGTGTCAAGCAGTGAGTACATCTTTGGTCTGATCAAATATAGGTTTCCATCCATCCAACCAGAACAGATAAAAGACTTATTTCTACGAATATCAACTCTTTTACTAAAAGAAACTGAATAAGAATCCTTTATTAAACAAGCTACCGATATAAGGTTCCTCCTAAAATTAGGAACATAAAAACAGTCTTTCAATAAAATAAACCTAAATTGATCAAAATAAAGATGAACGTCTCCCACTGCCTCAGCCACCACAAAGCTACCATCTCCAGTCCGCAACGAGAGGCTCTTATCATGTAGACTTCTCGTTTCCACGAACCCCTGCATAGAAACACAAACATGATTAGTGGCGCCCGAATCAATGACCCATGTGTCTTTCGATTCTTCCACCAAACACGCTTCTAAGTAATGAAGTTCCTTACCTTCCTTGCCCTTGGAGGCTAGGAATTCCCGGCAAGCCTTCTTGAAGTGACCTACCTTCCCACAGTGGAAGCATTTGGACTTTTTAGGGTCCTTTGGCTTCTTGTTCTTCTTCTTTTTCTTCCCGTCCGAGACAGGAGGATTAGAAGAACTGGAAGCCACTTGCTTCTTATTTGGCCTCTTCCTCTTCCGTGAGGGATTGGAAGATTCCGCCAAATTGGCCTCTCCTTTAGGTCGGACCACATCTTCATCCCTGATCATCCGCTCATAAGCCTGTAGTTGCTTCATGAGCTCGGTAAGTCCTAACTCCTTTGTCGCCAGATTGTATGCGGCCTTAAACCCCACAAAATCTTTAGACAGAGTCTTGAACACCATCTCGATCTGGGTGTTGTAGTCTAACTCAGCACCATTTTCGGCAGCCTCAGCGAAGAATCCCATTAGAGTGATCATATGGTCCTTCACCGGAGCACCAGCCTTTTGCTTGGAGTTCATAATGCTGGTGATAGCGGACTGTCGAGCCAATTTTTCTTGGCCTCCGAACATGTCCTCCAGATTATCCATGATCTCCCCAGCAACTTGATAAGTCTCATGCTGCTTTTGTAAAGCACTCGTCATGCTAGCAAGGATGTAGCATCGAGCTATTTCATTGGATTCTCTCCAACGATTATAGGCAACCGGGACCTCCTCAAGTGGTGTGTCAGGTTTGGGCCCAGGTGGGCATGGTTCGTCCAGTACGAACTTGTGTCTCTCGCAGCTGAGAACTATTAATAGATTTCTTTTCCAATCTTTATAATTGTCGCCATTCAACTTATTTTCAGTAAGTATCGAAATGAGGGGTGTCGGTGACATTTTGAACTGAAATAAAATTATACTAGACATCATTACAAAGCCCAAGCAAATATGCAGATAATTTAGCAAATAAAACATACAAGTATGTTCCTACATGAAACTTGAAAAAAAATGTAGCATTGCAATGATAATTCTCAGCACCTATTGCCCCAAGCCACCGAGGGGTGGTCATGAGAACAAATAGCCGGAACATGGACCCCGTCCAATTAATATATGTTACCTTAAATCCTCCAAGGTTAAGACATATATTAATAACCGCTTATTTGGCCACCAGTTTAGTTAACAGAGCTTCTAGGGAAGGTTAATAACTAAACGAGTCTTGAGTGTATAACCATTGTTTACGTAGCCCGATCCACGTCCTACCAAGCCACCGAGGGGTGGTCATGAATAGAATCGCACCCGAACACGTTTTCCACATAGGAGATCCAATCTAGTATACCGGCGGCGGTAAACACCTACCGAAGGGTGTGGTCAGGTCGGAACTGACGCGAGGCGTTACCATGCTTTCACATGTGGATCAACAATGGAGGCCGTGGGTTTTGTTTGAAACCCTCTCCCACTCAATATTTTGAAAAACATGCAAGTTTTGACAAATTATGTATGATCAATATAGTATGAGCGGCACTCACCTATCCTATATGACATGTTATCAAATATGCATACAAAACATCCATCAATACATATTTATACATCCATGACATATCACAGAAAAAATAATTGACAGAATAACCAAGCTATGGTTCCATCCTAGAACAAAGAAAATAAAGATTACAAAATTCCATCCAAAGCATTCTTTGGGTCTTGAATTTTGTTCCGTCTTCTTGTATCCATCTTTATGTAGCCTCTCCATTTATTTCTCATCCCATGAATTATTTAAAATTTAAATCTCCAAAATTTAAATTTCAAATTTAAATTTCTAATTCAAATTTTAAACAATTTTAATCATCATGTATAATAATATGTAATTTCAAAAATTTCAAATTTTTAATTACATATTTTTAAACATGATTTAAAATTAAATCTCAAATTTAAAAATCAAAATTTTCTGATTTTTGACCGCCGCTCCGCCGCCCGTGAAGGCGGCAGCCGCCGTGGGCAGCCTCCAACCCCGGAGGGGCTGGCAGCCCACGGCTGCCCCTTGTGCAGCCCTGCCGGGCTGCAGGCCAAGCCTGCAGCGCCAGGCTGCACGCCCAGACTGGGCGCAGCAGCCGGCAGGCTGCAGGCAGCGCCTGCAGCCAGTGGCTGCACGCCCAGGCTGCGGCCAGCCTTGGGCAGGCCACGGCCACCCCTGGCTGCAGGCAGAGCCTGCGGCCGTGGGTGGTGTGGGCCTGCACAGGGGCTGCCGCAGCCCCATCCTGCCCGAGGGCAGGGGCTGCAGCCCCACCAAGGTTTGTCGGCCTATCTTGAGGGGTCGTGTCTCGATTTTCGTGCCATATTCCAATTTATCTTTTAGGATCTCCAAAAATTAATTTGAATCCCAATTAAATTGAAATTTTCCACACAATCAAAATTTCAACCTTTAAATTAAATTTAACTTTTGGGAAAAATAAATTACGGTCTTCAATCTTCAATCTCCTCCAAGAATATTTACATAAAAAATTCCTATACCGTTTCCGGTGTACAAAATTCTATCCATAAAAAATTCTAAGAGACAAAAATTAAAATCCATGGGAAAATTACAGTGTAAATAAACTGCTCCCATGGTTACATAAAAAATTCCTAGATACAATTTTTCTAAATTCTAAGGAACCATAACCGGTATAAACAAGCATGTTTATAATAATTCAAAAAATTAAAATAACCACATACTTTATACATAATACATGATAACAACATAAAGGAACCCTAGAATGCCACTCTCTAAATATCAAATCCATACATAAATAAAAAGACTAAGTAATTGTCTAATTTATGTACATGGCATAGTCATGAGATGGCTCTGATACCAATTATAGGAAAATAAACCGGTAAAAACGTATCAGAGTGGCGCAGCGGAACAATAAAAATTTTTAGATCGTTAAATATCTCATGATGCCATATACAATAAATCAACAACAATTAAAACTCATACCTCAAGGACGCCAATATGCAGGAGGAGAATGACCGGAGGCTTCAACCAACTAGCCTTCTCTACTATTCTCCAATTCCCGAATGGCTGAGTGTGTGGGCACTCTGAACCTCGATCGGTATGCTAGCACTGCTAGTCTTCTTCCGACCACCCAGATCTCTAAAGAACTTTATTGTCACGATGAGCTGTGCAACAATAAGCCTGCTCACCTGAGAGTCTGTGGTCTGAGAGAACTGGAGTGGCAGGACCTCTATTTATAGACCTGCATGAGGTGATTCTCTGAATTCGTATTGGACTAGGAAAAGATATTTTCCCTTATCCAAACCCAAAAAATCCGAATTTTCCAAAGGGAAAATCTCCCAAATAAATTCGGTTTTTGCTAGATAAATCCAATCCAAATCTTAACAAGATTTTAGCTAGAATCTTATCTCCCTTTTCCAACCAAAAAAATCCGAAATTCACAAGGAGAAAATCTCTCCAAAATTTCGGCCACTTTTAGGATAAGGGAGAATCAAAATTCCACTAGGATTTCTCAAGCAAAATCTCATCTTAACCTTATCCAAAAATAACCGAATTTCCTAGGATTAGGGATCCAAAATTTCGGCCACTTTTGGGAGGAGAGAGAAACCAAATTCAACTAGGATTGAAGCTTGAATATTCCCTTGAATCTTATCCACAAAATCCGAAATCTTTCATGAGGATTATCCTCAAAATTTCGTCCCTTATTTGTTGGGATTTGGATTCAAAATTCAAGTAGGATTCTAACAAGATTATCCTCTCCAAATCCAACTCAAATTCGAATTTCAAACCTTGTGGATTTTCCACAACAAATTCGAATCCTACTTGGACTGTGATTCAAAATTTGAATTTCAAATTTCAAATTCAAATTTCAAATTCAAATTTCAAATTTCAAATTTCAAATTTCAAATTTAAATTTCAAATTCAAATTTCAAATTCGAATTTCAAATTCAAATTTCAAATTCAAATTTCAAATTCAAAATTCAAATTTCAAATTTCAAAATTCAAATTTCAAATTTCAAAATTCAAATTTCAAATTCCACAAAACGGTTATATTTCATATTCTTGTTCTCATGGATAATTTTCTACAACTCCAATCCAATCTCAAATAAAATCATGGCAACTTTATTTGGAGTTCGAATAATTGTGTACTCTATTATCCAAAACAAAATCTGAATCCAACCGGAGAGAATCTTGTCTACCATCCTAATCCTGTGTCATCACCATCCATGCATAATAAACTAGCCAATAGCATACACAAATCAATTTGCCAAACGTTAAGGAATTATGTGGAGCTAGTAGAGGGACTGATTGGACATATATAATCGGGCTCCCGTGATTCCATATGATCATCATTCTGTACCGAACAACTCAATCATATGATCACTAATTTCAGAGTCACACCACTATAAACCTGAAACTGAACTCCCAATTATATACCGTATTACGTAAGCCTGTGACGAGCTACCATCCAATGACCTTGTCATATATGCAAAACCCTCATATGATATCCATGATCAGCCTTAGGTCAAAGTCCGTTTAATCCTACTGATCAGGCTATCTTAAAGTTCCATTATACTACCGAATCAAGAAAATGATTATTCACCATATGTGAATAAGAAGTCATCCGCCCAGCAGACGACCCAAGGCCTTGTCCATTTTCACATTCAGTATAATGCCTTTAAGAGGATACCTTTAACTCCTCAGAGCTATGATTCCGATATCTGCAAACAAACCCTTCATCGTATACAAGTCATGCACCCAACGAGCCGGTCTATAAGCTTACTACCCTCTGAGACGCTTTAGCCATTGGAACATCAAAGTACACAAGTCATATACATGAAGTAGTTCGTTTACTCAGGATTAAGGTTATTGCATAATGAACGTCAAAAGCAGATTGATCCACTCATAGCGGACTACGTAGATCAATCACGCTTTAGTCCCGGTCTAATATGTCACCACCAAGCAACATATCCATGTCTCTACTTGGGAGTCCAGCTCCAGACAGTCAAGACAGACCGTCCCCTCTAAGGCTTTAGACAACATAATAGTCTTAACATGAGTTAGATGCTCGGTCTAACCCCATAGACTACAGACCATAGTTTAGACTGCTAACTTTAGAACATTGTCTTCTCGCATACAAAAGTCCATTGCATGCAACGTTCCAACAGTTTTAACACAAGCAGTCAGTGAGCCATATTTGCTTACATTTACTTTAACGTGTAAATAAGACGAGGACAGATAGCAATGTAATGAATAACCTCTAAGTATAATTTTATTATCCAGTTCAAAATGAATACATCAAAATGTCTCTAATACTTAGGGCATTTCCTAACAATCTCCCACTTGCCCTAAGCCAGCAGATGTGCCATGTTACGCATCCCCATCGCCTCTACATGCCTCTCAAAGCTTCTAGCTACCAAAGTCTTAGTAAAGGGATCAGCGATGTTGTCCTCGGACGCGATCTTACATACATCCACTTGTCCTGTCTCCACATGCCCTCTAATAATGTGATACCTCCGATCGATGTGCTTGGTCCTCTTGTGGTGCCGAGATTCCCTTGTGTTGGCAATAGCCCCTGTATTATCACAGTAAAGTGTGATAGGCTTGTCAACACCCGGAATGACCTCAAGGTCTCTAAAGAACTTGCGGAGCCAAACCGCTTCTTTAGATGCCTCAGCCGCAGCCACATACTCAGCCTCCATAGTAGAGTCAGCTGTGCAGCCCTGCTTCACGCTCCTCCACACAATGGCGCCTCCTCCGAGCAAAAACACTGATCCAGATGTCGATTTCCTCGAATCCTTACAAGTCTGGAAGTCTGAGTCCGTGTATCCTACGGGTGTTAGGTCCCCTCCAGAATACACTAGCATATAATCCCTCGTTCTCTTAAGATACTTGAGTATATGCTTTACTGCTTGCCAGTGCTTGGTTCCAGGATTCGCTTGATATCGACTCACCATACCTACTGCAAAACATATGTCCGGGCGAGTGCAAAGCATAGCGTACATAAGGCTACCCACAGCGGATGCATAAGGGACCTTACTCATACGCTCTCTTTCTTCCGATGTCTTGGGACAGTCATCCAATGAAAGAGTTAAACCGGCAATAGAAGGTTGTGAGCCTTTCTTTGCCTCTAGCATTGCATATTTGTCAATTATTTTATCTATGTATGAAGCTTGGGATAACGCTATCATTTTGTTCTTTCGATCTCTGAAGAGACGAATGCCTAGAACATAATTAGCTTCTCCCAAGTCCTTCATGTCAAACTGTTGGTGTAACCAAAGCTTGACCGATGATAAGTTCCCTACATCATTCCCAATGAGTAGTATATCATCGACATAGAGTATCAGAAAGACCACTTTTCCATCCTTAATACGTTTATAAACACAAGGTTCATCAACGTTCTGCTCAAAACCAAATGTCTTAATCGCTTGATCAAACCTCTGGTTCCATGAGCGGGATGCCTGCTTTAATCCATAAATGGATCTAAGCAACTTGCAGACTTTCCTATCTTGGCCTTTTGCTACGAACCCTTCGGGCTGTATCATATAGATACACTCTTCAAGATGGCCATTCAAGAATGCCGTCTTGACATCCATTTGCCAGATCTCGTAATCGAGAGCCGCAGCAATGGACAGAAGAATACGGATAGACTTCAGCATAGCAACAGGCGAAAAGGTTTCCTCGTAATCGATTCCAGCCTTTTGCGTGTATCCCTTTGCAACCAGTCTAGCTTTGAAAGTTTCCACTCTCCCTTCCGCATCCTTCTTTCTTTTGTAGACCCATTTGCATCCAATGGGTTTTATCCCATCCGGCAAATCTACAAGTTCCCAAACAAAGTTGGATTTCATAGAATCCATCTCATTGTTCATAGCCTGTTTCCAAGATCTAGAATCAACATCCTTTATAGCTTCATCATATGTGACCGGATCTTCCTCATGCTCATGAGCCTCGGCCTGGTATACCTCAGCATCATACATAAAGAAATTAGGTTTCTTCGAAACCCTCCCACTACGACGAGGCAGCCTAAATTGTTGATCGTCTGCAGGTCTTTCACTGGAACTCGGACTTGCGTCCAAGACCGAAATCTGTGGAGCAGTTCTTTCACCCGATAACTCCTCTAGCACCACTTTGCTTCGAGGCTTAAAGTCATTCATATGACTTTCCTCCAAGAATGTCGCATGGGTTGAGACAATGACCTTTTGTTCCTTCGAGTTATAGAACAGACCTCCTTTAGTTCCCTTTGGATACCCTACAAACATGCACAATTCTGATCTTGGTTCCAACTTCTTCGCATCCCCATCCAGTACATGTGCCGGGCAGCCCCATATTCTCATATGTCCAAGGGAGGGCTTCCTGCCACGCCACAATTCATACGGAGTTCTAGGAATTGATTTGCTCGGAACCTGGTTCAGAATATAGCACGCCGTTTGTAAAGCATGTCCCCAAAATGATAATGGCAGCGTTGAGTAACTCATCATGGACCGTACCATATCCAATAAGGTCCTGTTTCTCCTTTCGGCTACACCATTCTGTTGTGGAGTACCAGGTGCAGTCAATTGGGATAATATCCCATTCTCTACAAGATGTCCTAGAAATTCATCGGAGAGGTATTCGCCACCTCGATCAGATCGAAGTGTCTTTATGGATTTATCCAATTGCTTTTCCACTTCCGCACGATACTCTTTGAACTTGTCAAAGGTTTCGCTCTTGCGGTGCATCAGATACACATATCCATACCTCGAGTAATCATCTATGAAAGAGACATAGTACTCGAACCCTCCTCGTGCTGTGACGTTCATGGGGCCACATACGTCAGTGTGCACAATTTCTAAGAGCTCCTGTGCCCTTGTACCCTTAGCTCCAAAAGACCTCTTAGTCATTTTACCCTCTAGACAAGACTCACATTGGGGAAGTCGTACCTCCTCCAGAGATTCCAGAGGACCGTCTTTCACCAATCTTTGAATCCTATCCTGATTAATATGACCAAGTCTTAAATGCCAAAGATACGCCTTGTTAGAGTGAGAAACTTTCAACCTTTTAGAGTTATCAATTAATTCAGTGTCAAGCAGTGAGTACATCTTTGGTCTGATCAAATATAGGTTTCCATCCATCCAACCAGAACAGATAAAAGACTTATTTCTACGAATATCAACTCTTTTACTAAAAGAAACTGAATAAGAATCCTTTATTAAACAAGCTACCGATATAAGGTTCCTCCTAAAATTAGGAACATAAAAACAGTCTTTCAATAAAATAAACCTAAATTGATCAAAATAAAGATGAACGTCTCCCACTGCCTCAGCCACCACAAAGCTACCATCTCCAGTCCGCAACGAGAGGCTCTTATCATGTAGACTTCTCGTTTCCACGAACCCCTGCATAGAAACACAAACATGATTAGTGGCGCCCGAATCAATGACCCATGTGTCTTTCGATTCTTCCACCAAACACGCTTCTAAGTAATGAAGTTCCTTACCTTCCTTGCCCTTGGAGGCTAGGAATTCCCGGCAAGCCTTCTTGAAGTGACCTACCTTCCCACAGTGGAAGCATTTGGACTTTTTAGGGTCCTTTGGCTTCTTGTTCTTCTTCTTTTTCTTCCCGTCCGAGACAGGAGGATTAGAAGAACTGGAAGCCACTTGCTTCTTATTTGGCCTCTTCCTCTTCCGTGAGGGATTGGAAGATTCCGCCAAATTGGCCTCTCCTTTAGGTCGGACCACATCTTCATCCCTGATCATCCGCTCATAAGCCTGTAGTTGCTTCATGAGCTCGGTAAGTCCTAACTCCTTTGTCGCCAGATTGTATGCGGCCTTAAACCCCACAAAATCTTTAGACAGAGTCTTGAACACCATCTCGATCTGGGTGTTGTAGTCTAACTCAGCACCATTTTCGGCAGCCTCAGCGAAGAATCCCATTAGAGTGATCATATGGTCCTTCACCGGAGCACCAGCCTTTTGCTTGGAGTTCATAATGCTGGTGATAGCGGACTGTCGAGCCAATTTTTCTTGGCCTCCGAACATGTCCTCCAGATTATCCATGATCTCCCCAGCAACTTGATAAGTCTCATGCTGCTTTTGTAAAGCACTCGTCATGCTAGCAAGGATGTAGCATCGAGCTATTTCATTGGATTCTCTCCAACGATTATAGGCAACCGGGACCTCCTCAAGTGGTGTGTCAGGTTTGGGCCCAGGTGGGCATGGTTCGTCCAGTACGAACTTGTGTCTCTCGCAGCTGAGAACTATTAATAGATTTCTTTTCCAATCTTTATAATTGTCGCCATTCAACTTATTTTCAGTAAGTATCGAAATGAGGGGTGTCGGTGACATTTTGAACTGAAATAAAATTATACTAGACATCATTACAAAGCCCAAGCAAATATGCAGATAATTTAGCAAATAAAACATACAAGTATGTTCCTACATGAAACTTGAAAAAAAATGTAGCATTGCAATGATAATTCTCAGCACCTATTGCCCCAAGCCACCGAGGGGTGGTCATGAGAACAAATAGCCGGAACATGGACCCCGTCCAATTAATATATGTTACCTTAAATCCTCCAAGGTTAAGACATATATTAATAACCGCTTATTTGGCCACCAGTTTAGTTAACAGAGCTTCTAGGGAAGGTTAATAACTAAACGAGTCTTGAGTGTATAACCATTGTTTACGTAGCCCGATCCACGTCCTACCAAGCCACCGAGGGGTGGTCATGAATAGAATCGCACCCGAACACGTTTTCCACATAGGAGATCCAATCTAGTATACCGGCGGCGGTAAACACCTACCGAAGGGTGTGGTCAGGTCGGAACTGACGCGAGGCGTTACCATGCTTTCACATGTGGATCAACAATGGAGGCCGTGGGTTTTGTTTGAAACCCTCTCCCACTCAATATTTTGAAAAACATGCAAGTTTTGACAAATTATGTATGATCAATATAGTATGAGCGGCACTCACCTATCCTATATGACATGTTATCAAATATGCATACAAAACATCCATCAATACATATTTATACATCCATGACATATCACAGAAAAAATAATTGACAGAATAACCAAGCTATGGTTCCATCCTAGAACAAAGAAAATAAAGATTACAAAATTCCATCCAAAGCATTCTTTGGGTCTTGAATTTTGTTCCGTCTTCTTGTATCCATCTTTATGTAGCCTCTCCATTTATTTCTCATCCCATGAATTATTTAAAATTTAAATCTCCAAAATTTAAATTTCAAATTTAAATTTCTAATTCAAATTTTAAACAATTTTAATCATCATGTATAATAATATGTAATTTCAAAAATTTCAAATTTTTAATTACATATTTTTAAACATGATTTAAAATTAAATCTCAAATTTAAAAATCAAAATTTTCTGATTTTTGACCGCCGCTCCGCCGCCCGTGAAGGCGGCAGCCGCCGTGGGCAGCCTCCAACCCCGGAGGGGCTGGCAGCCCACGGCTGCCCCTTGTGCAGCCCTGCCGGGCTGCAGGCCAAGCCTGCAGCGCCAGGCTGCACGCCCAGACTGGGCGCAGCAGCCGGCAGGCTGCAGGCAGCGCCTGCAGCCAGTGGCTGCACGCCCAGGCTGCGGCCAGCCTTGGGCAGGCCACGGCCACCCCTGGCTGCAGGCAGAGCCTGCGGCCGTGGGTGGTGTGGGCCTGCACAGGGGCTGCCGCAGCCCCATCCTGCCCGAGGGCAGGGGCTGCAGCCCCACCAAGGTTTGTCGGCCTATCTTGAGGGGTCGTGTCTCGATTTTCGTGCCATATTCCAATTTATCTTTTAGGATCTCCAAAAATTAATTTGAATCCCAATTAAATTGAAATTTTCCACACAATCAAAATTTCAACCTTTAAATTAAATTTAACTTTTGGGAAAAATAAATTACGGTCTTCAATCTTCAATCTCCTCCAAGAATATTTACATAAAAAATTCCTATACCGTTTCCGGTGTACAAAATTCTATCCATAAAAAATTCTAAGAGACAAAAATTAAAATCCATGGGAAAATTACAGTGTAAATAAACTGCTCCCATGGTTACATAAAAAATTCCTAGATACAATTTTTCTAAATTCTAAGGAACCATAACCGGTATAAACAAGCATGTTTATAATAATTCAAAAAATTAAAATAACCACATACTTTATACATAATACATGATAACAACATAAAGGAACCCTAGAATGCCACTCTCTAAATATCAAATCCATACATAAATAAAAAGACTAAGTAATTGTCTAATTTATGTACATGGCATAGTCATGAGATGGCTCTGATACCAATTATAGGAAAATAAACCGGTAAAAACGTATCAGAGTGGCGCAGCGGAACAATAAAAATTTTTAGATCGTTAAATATCTCATGATGCCATATACAATAAATCAACAACAATTAAAACTCATACCTCAAGGACGCCAATATGCAGGAGGAGAATGACCGGAGGCTTCAACCAACTAGCCTTCTCTACTATTCTCCAATTCCCGAATGGCTGAGTGTGTGGGCACTCTGAACCTCGATCGGTATGCTAGCACTGCTAGTCTTCTTCCGACCACCCAGATCTCTAAAGAACTTTATTGTCACGATGAGCTGTGCAACAATAAGCCTGCTCACCTGAGAGTCTGTGGTCTGAGAGAACTGGAGTGGCAGGACCTCTATTTATAGACCTGCATGAGGTGATTCTCTGAATTCGTATTGGACTAGGAAAAGATATTTTCCCTTATCCAAACCCAAAAAATCCGAATTTTCCAAAGGGAAAATCTCCCAAATAAATTCGGTTTTTGCTAGATAAATCCAATCCAAATCTTAACAAGATTTTAGCTAGAATCTTATCTCCCTTTTCCAACCAAAAAAATCCGAAATTCACAAGGAGAAAATCTCTCCAAAATTTCGGCCACTTTTAGGATAAGGGAGAATCAAAATTCCACTAGGATTTCTCAAGCAAAATCTCATCTTAACCTTATCCAAAAATAACCGAATTTCTTAGGATTAGGGATCCAAAATTTCGGCCACTTTTGGGAGGAGAGAGAAACCAAATTCAACTAGGATTGAAGCTTGAATATTCCCTTGAATCTTATCCACAAAATCCGAAATCTTTCATGAGGATTATCCTCAAAATTTCGTCCCTTATTTGTTGGGATTTGGATTCAAAATTCAAGTAGGATTCTAACAAGATTATCCTCTCCAAATCCAACTCAAATTCGAATTTCAAACCTTGTGGATTTTCCACAACAAATTCGAATCCTACTTGGACTGTGATTCAAAATTTGAATTTCAAATTTCAAATTCAAATTTCAAATTCAAATTTCAAATTTCAAATTTCAAATTTCAAATTTAAATTTCAAATTCAAATTTCAAATTCGAATTTCAAATTCAAATTTCAAATTCAAATTTCAAATTCAAAATTCAAATTTCAAATTTCAAAATTCAAATTTCAAATTTCAAAATTCAAATTTCAAATTCCACAAAACGGTTATATTTCATATTCTTGTTCTCATGGATAATTTTCTACAACTCCAATCCAATCTCAAATAAAATCATGGCAACTTTATTTGGAGTTCGAATAATTGTGTACTCTATTATCCAAAACAAAATCTGAATCCAACCGGAGAGAATCTTGTCTACCATCCTAATCCTGTGTCATCACCATCCATGCATAATAAACTAGCCAATAGCATACACAAATCAATTTGCCAAACGTTAAGGAATTATGTGGAGCTAGTAGAGGGACTGATTGGACATATATAATCGGGCTCCCGTGATTCCATATGATCATCATTCTGTACCGAACAACTCAATCATATGATCACTAATTTCAGAGTCACACCACTATAAACCTGAAACTGAACTCCCAATTATATACCGTATTACGTAAGCCTGTGACGAGCTACCATCCAATGACCTTGTCATATATGCAAAACCCTCATATGATATCCATGATCAGCCTTAGGTCAAAGTCCGTTTAATCCTACTGATCAGGCTATCTTAAAGTTCCATTATACTACCGAATCAAGAAAATGATTATTCACCATATGTGAATAAGAAGTCATCCGCCCAGCAGACGACCCAAGGCCTTGTCCATTTTCACATTCAGTATAATGCCTTTAAGAGGATACCTTTAACTCCTCAGAGCTATGATTCCGATATCTGCAAACAAACCCTTCATCGTATACAAGTCATGCACCCAACGAGCCGGTCTATAAGCTTACTACCCTCTGAGACGCTTTAGCCATTGGAACATCAAAGTACACAAGTCATATACATGAAGTAGTTCGTTTACTCAGGATTAAGGTTATTGCATAATGAACGTCAAAAGCAGATTGATCCACTCATAGCGGACTACGTAGATCAATCACGCTTTAGTCCCGGTCTAATATGTCACCACCAAGCAACATATCCATGTCTCTACTTGGGAGTCCAGCTCCAGACAGTCAAGACAGACCGTCCCCTCTAAGGCTTTAGACAACATAATAGTCTTAACATGAGTTAGATGCTCGGTCTAACCCCATAGACTACAGACCATAGTTTAGACTGCTAACTTTAGAACATTGTCTTCTCGCATACAAAAGTCCATTGCATGCAACGTTCCAACAGTTTTAACACAAGCAGTCAGTGAGCCATATTTGCTTACATTTACTTTAACGTGTAAATAAGACGAGGACAGATAGCAATGTAATGAATAACCTCTAAGTATAATTTTATTATCCAGTTCAAAATGAATACATCAAAATGTCTCTAATACTTAGGGCATTTCCTAACACATCTCCCACTGCCTCAGCCACCACCAAGCTGCCGTCCCCAGTTCCCAACGAGAGGCTCCTATCATGTCGACTTCTTGTTTCCATGAACCCCTGCATAGAAACACAAACATGATTAGTGGCACCCGAATCAATGACCCAAGTGTCTTTTGATTCTTCTACCAAACACGCTTCCAAGTAAAGAAGTTCCTTACCTTCCTTGCCCTTGGTGGCTAGGAATTCCCGGCAAGCCTTCTTAAAGTGACCTACCTTCCCACAATGGAAGCATTTGGACTTTTTAGGGTCCTTTGGCTTCTTGTTCTTGTTCTTCTTCTTCCCGTTCGAGACAGGAGGATTAGAAGAACTAGAACCCACTTGCTTCTTATTTGGCCTCTTCCGCTTCCATGAGGGATTGGAAGATTCCGCCGAATTGGCCTCACCTTTGGGTTGGACAGCATCCCCATCCCTGATCATCCGCTCATAAGCTTGGAGTTACTTCATGAGCTCGGTTAGTCCTAACCCCCTTATCACTAGATTATATGCGGCTTTAAACCCCACAAAATCTTTAGACAGAGTTTTGAACACCATCTCGATCTGGGTGTTGTAGTCTAACTCAGCACCGGTTTCGCCAACCTCAGCGAAGAATCCCATTAGAGTGATCATATGGTCCTTCACCGGAATACCCGCCTTCTGCTTAGAGTTCATAATACTGGTGATAGTGGACTGTCGAGCTAATTTTTCTTGGCCTCCGAACATATCCTCCAGATTATCCATGATCTCTTAAGCAACTTGATAAGTCTCATGCTGCTTTTGTAAAGCACTCATCATGTTAGCAAGCATGTAGCATCGAGCTATATCATTGGATTCTCTCCAACGAGTATAGGCAACCGGGACCTCCTCAAGCGGTGTGTCAGGTTTTGGCCCTGGTGGGCATGGTTCGTCCAGTACGAATTTATGTCCCTCGCAGCTGAGAACTATTAACAGATTTCTTTTCCAATCCTTATAATTATCACCATTCAGTTTATTCTCAGTGAGTATTGAAATGAGGGGTGTCGGTGACATTTTAGACTGAAATAAAATTATACCAGACATCATTACAAAGCCCAAGCAAATATACAGATAATTTAGCAAATAAAACATACAAGTATATTCCTACATGAAACTTGAAAAACATGTAGCATTGTAACGGTAATTCTCAGCACCTATTGCCCCAAGCCACCGAGGGTGGTCATGAAAACAAATAGCCGGAACATGGACCCCGTCCAATTAATATATGTTGCCTTAAATCCTCCAAGGTTAAGACATATATTAATAACCGCTTATTTGGCCACCAGTTTAGTTAACAGAGCTTCTAGGGAAGGTTAATAACTAAATGAGTCTTGAGTGTATAAACATTGTTTATGTAACCCGATCCACGTCTTACCAAGCCATCGAGGGGTGGTCATGAATAGGATCATACCCGAACACGTTTTCCACATAGGAGATCCAATCTAGTATACCGACGGCGATAAACACCTACCGAGGGGTGTGGTCAGAGCAGAACTGACGCGGGGCGTTACCATGCTTTCACATATGGATCAACAATGGAGGCCGTGGGTTCTGTTTAAAACCCTCACCCCCTCAATATTTTGAAAAACATCCAAGTTTTGACAAATTATGTATGATCAATATAGCATGAGCGGCACTCGCCTATCCTATATGACATGTTATCAAATATGCATACAAAACATCCATCAATACATATTTATACATCCATGACATATCACAGGAAAAATAATTGACAGAATAACCAAGCTATGGTTCCATCCTAGAACAAAGAAATTAAAGTTTACAAAATTCCATCCAAAGCATTCTTTGGGTCTTGAATTTCGTTCCGTCTTCTTGTATCCATCTTTATATAGCCTCTCCATTTATTTCTCATCCCAAGAATTATTTAAAATTAAAATCTCCAAAAATTTAAATTTCAAATTCAAACTCCAAATTCGAATTTCAAATTTAAATTTTAAACAATTTTAAACATCATATATAATAATATGTAATTTCAAAATTTCAAATTTTCAATTACATATTTTTAAACATGATTTAAAATTAAATCTCAAATTTAAAAATCAAAATTTTCTGATTTTTAGACCGTCGCACCGTCGCCCCCGAAGGCGGTAGCCTCCGTGGGCAACCACCGCCCCGGAGGGGCTGGCAGCCCATGGCCGCCCCCTATGTGCTGCCTTGCCGGGCTGCAGGACAAGCCTGCAGCGCCAGGCTGCACGCCCAGGCTGGGCGCAGCAGCCGGCCGGCTATAGGCAGCGCCTGCAGCCAGAGGCTGCATGCCCAGGCTGCGGCCAGCCTTGGGTAGGCCACGGCCACCCTCGGCTGCAGGCCAAGCCTGCGGCCATGGGTGGTTATGGCCTATACAGGTGCTGCCGCAGCCCCATCCTGCTCGACGACAGGGGCTGCAGCCCCACCAAGGCCCGTCAGCCTATCCCGAGGGGTCGTGTCTCGATTTTTCTGCCATATTTCAATTTACCTATTAGGATCTTCAAAAATTAATTTGAATCCCAATTAAATTGAATTTTTCCACCCAATCAAAATTTCAATCTTTAAATCAAATTTAACTTTTGGGAAAAATAAATTACGGTCTTCAATCTTCAATCTCCTCCAAGAATAATTACATAAAATTTCCTAAACCGTTTCCGGTGTACAAAAAATTCTAACCATAAAAATTCTAAGAGACAAAAATTAAAATCCATTGGAAAATTACAGTGTTAATAAACTGCTCTCATGGTTACATAAAAAATCCTAGATACAATTTTTCTAAATTCTAAGGAACCATAACTGGCATAAACAAGCATGCTTATAATAATTCAGAAAATTAAAATAACCACATACTTTATACATAATCCATGATAACAACATAAAGGAACCCTAGAATGCCACTCTCTAAATATCAAATCCATACATAAATAAAAAGACTAAGTAACGGTCTAATTTATGTACATGGCATAGTCATGAGATGGCTCTGATACCAACTGTAGGAAAAATTAATCGGAAAAAACGTATCAGAGTGGCGCAGCGGAATAATAAAAATTTTTAAGATCGTTAAATATCTCATGATGCCATATACAATAAACCAACAACAATTAAAACTCATACCTCAAGGACGCCAATCTTGCAGGAGGAGAATGACCGGAGGCTTCAACTAACTAGCCTTCTCTACTATTCTCCAATTCCCGAATGGCTGAGTGTGTGGGCACTTTGAACCTCGATCGGTATGCTAGCACTGCTAGTCTTCTTCTGACCACCCAGATCTCTAAAGAACTTTATTGTCACGGTGGGCTGTGCAACAATAAGCCTGCTCACCTGAGAGTCTGTGGTCTAAGAGAACCGGAGTGACAGGACCTCTATTTATAGACCTGCATGAGGTGATTCTCTGAATTCGAATTGGATTAGGAAAAGATATTCTCCCTTATCCATAACCATAAAATCTGAATTTTCCATGGGAAAATCCCAACAATAAAATTCGGCCATTTAGGATAAATCCAATCCTAATCTAAACAAGATTTTAACTAGAATTTTATCTCCCAAAATTATACCAAAAAATATGAAAATTACAAGGAGAAAATCTCCTAAAAATTTCGGCCACTTTTAGGATAAGGGAGAATCAAAATTCCACTAGGATTTTCAAGCTTGAATCTTATCTCAACCTTATCCAAAATAACCGAATTTTCCTAGGAGATTTTCTCCATAATTTCAGCCACTTTTCAGGGAGGAGAGAATCTAAATTCAACTGGGATTGAAACTTGAATTTTTCCCTTGAACCTTATCCACAAAAACCGAAATTCCATTGAGGATAATCCTCAAAATTTCGTCCACTATTTGTTAGGATTTGGATTCAAAATTCAAGTAGGATTCTAACAAGATTATCCTCCCCAAATCCAACTCAAATTCGAATTTCAAACCTTGTGGATTTTCCACAACAAATTCGAATCCCACTTGGACAGTGATTCAAAATTTGAATTTCAATTTCAAATTCGAATTTCAAATTTCAAATTTCAAATTTCAAATTTAAATTTCAAATTCAAATTTCAAGTTCGAATTTCAAATTCAAATTTCAAATTCAAATTTCAAAATCCACAAAACAGTTGTGTTTCAAATTCTTGTTCTCATGGATAATTTTCTACAACTCCAATCCAATCTCAAATAAAATCATGGCAACTTTATTTGGAGTTCGAATAATTGTGTACTCTATTATCCAAAACAAAATCTGAATCCAACCGGAGAGAATCTTGTCTACCATCCTAATCCTGTGTCATCACCATCCATGCATAATAAACTAGCCAATAGCATACACAAATCAATTTGCCAAACGTTAAGGAATTATATGGAGCTAGTACAGGGACTGATTGGACATATATAATCGGGCTCCCGTGATTCCGTATGATCATCATTCTGTACCGAACAACTCAATCATATGATCACTAATTTCAGAGTCACACCATTATAAACGTGAAACTGAACTCCCAATTATATACCGTATTACGCAAGCCTGTGACGAGCTACTATCCAATGACCTTGTCATATATGCAAAGCCCTCATATGATATCCATGATCAACCTTAGGTCAAAGTCTGTTTAATCCTACTGATCAAGATATCTTAAAGTTCCATTATACTACCGAATTAAGAAAATGATTATTCACCATATGTGAATAAGAAGTCATCTGCCCAGCAGACGACCCAAGCCCTTGTCCATTTTCACATTCAGTATAATGCCTTTAAGAGGATATCTTTAACTCTTTAGAGCTATGATTCCGATATCTGCAAACAAACCCTTCATCGTATACAAGTCATGAACCCAACGAACCGGTCTATAAGCTTACTACCTCTGAGATGCTTTAGCCATTAGAACATCAAAGTACACAAGTCATATACATGAAGTAGTTCATTTTCTCAGGATTAAGGTTATTACACAATGAACGTCAAAAGCAGATTGATCCACTCATAGCGGATTACGTAGATCAATCACACTTTAGTCCCGGTCTAATATGTCACCACCAAGTAACATATCTATGTCTCCACTTGGGAGTCCAGCTCCAGACAGTCAAGACAAACCGTCGCCATGTTAGACAATGACCGTCGCCACAAGTAACAGTCCAGCTCCACTCATAGCAGATGTGCCATGTTACGTATCCCCATCGCCTCTACGCGCATCTCAAAGCTTCTAGCCACCAAAGTCTTAGTAAAGGGATCGGCAATGTTGTCCTCGGACGTGATCTTACATACATCTACTTATCTTGTCTCCATATGCCCTCTAATGTCGACTTCCTTAAATCCTCGCAAGTCTGGAAGATTGAGTCTGTGTATCCTACGGGTGTTAGGTCCCCTCCAGAATACACCAACATATAATCCCTCGTTCTCTTAAGATACTTGAGTATATGCTTTACAGCTTACCAGTGCTTGGTTCTAGGATTTGTTTGATATTGACTCACCATACCTACTGCAAAACATATATCCGGGTGAGTGCAAAACATAGCGTACATAAGGCTACCCACAGCAGATGCATAAAGGACCTTACTCATATGCTCTCTTTCCTCCGATGTCTTGGGACAGTCATCCAATGAAAGAGTTAGACCGGCAATAGAAGGTTGTAAGCCTTTCTTTGCCTCTTGCATTGCATATTTGTCAATTATTTTATCTATGTATGAAGCTTAGGATAACGTTATCATTTTGTTCTTTCGATCTCTAAAGAGACGAATGCCTAGAACATAATTAGCTTCTCCCAAGTCCTTCATGTCAAACCGTTGGTGTAACCAAAGCTTGACCGATGATAAGTTCCCTACATCATTCCCAATGAGTAGTATATCATCGACATAGAGTATCAGAAAGACCACTTTTCATCCTTAATACGTTTATAAACACAAGGTTCATCAACGTTCTGCCCAAAACCAAATGTCTTAATCACTTGATCAAACCTCTGGTTCCATGAGCGGGATGCTTGCTTTAATCCATAAATGGATCTAAGCAATTTGCAGACTTTCCTTTCTTGGCCTTTCGCTACGAACCCTTCGGGCTGTATCATATAGATACACTCTTCAAGATGGCCATTCAAGAATGCCGTCTTGACATCCATTTGCCAGATCTCGTAATCAAGAGCCGCAGCAACGGACAGAAGAATACGGATAGACTTCAGCATAGCAACAGGCGAAAAGGTTTTATCGTAATCGATTCCAACCTTTTGCGTGTACCCCTTTGCAACTAGTCTAGCTTTGAAAGTTTCCACTCTCCCTTCCGCATCCTTCTTTCTTTTGTAGACCCATTTGCATCCAATGGGTTTTATCCCATCCGGCAAATCTACAAGTTTCCAAACAGAGTTGGATTTAATAGAATCCATCTCATTGTTCATAGCCTGTTTCCAAGATTTAGAATTAACATCATTTATAGCTTCATCATAGGTGACCGGATCATCCTTATGCTCATGAGCCTCAGCCTGGTATACCTCAGCATCATACATAAAGAAATTAGGTTTCTTCGAAACCCTCCCACTACGACGAGGCACCCTAAATTGTTGATCGTCTGCAGGTCTTTCACTGGAACTCGGACTTGCATCCAAGGCCGAAATCTGTGGAGTAGTTCTTACACCCGATAACACCTCTAACACCACTTTGCTTCAAGACTTAAAGTCATTCATGTGACTTTCCTCCAAGAATGTCGCATGGGTTGAGACAATGACTTTTTGTTCCTTCGGGTTATAGAACAGACCTCCTTTAGTTCCCTTTGGATACCCTACAAACATGCACAATTTTGATCTTGGTTCCAACTTCTTCGCATCCCTATCCAGTACATGAGCCGGGCAGCCCCATATTCTCATATGTCCAAGGGAGGGCTTTCTGCCACGCCACAATTCATACGGAGTTCTGGGAATTGATTTGCTTGGAACCTGGTTCAGAATATAGCACGCCGTTTGTAAAGCATATCCACAAAATCATAATAGCAGCGTTGAATAACTCATCATGGGCCGTACCATATCTAACAAGGTCCTGTTTCTCCTTTCAGCTACACCATTCTGTTGTGGAGTACCAGGTGCAGTCAATTGAGATAATATCCCGTTCTCTACAAGATGTCCTAGAAATTCATCAGAGAGGTATTCGCCACCTCGATCAGATCGAAGTGTCTTTATGAACTTATCCAATTGCTTTTCCACTTCCGCACGATACTCTTTGAACTTATCAAAGGTTTCGCTCTTGCGGTGAATCAGATACACATATCCATACCTCGAGTAATCATCTATAAAAGAGACATAATACTCGAACCTTCTTCGTGCTATGACGTTCATGGGGCAACATACGTCAATGTGCACAATTTCTAAGAGCTCCTGAGCCCTTATACCCTTAGCTCCAAAAGATCTCTTAGTCATCTTACCCTCTAGACAAGACTCACATTGGGGAAGACGTACCTCCTCCAAAGATTCCAGAGGACCGACTTTCACCAATCTTTGAATCCTATCCTGATTAATATGACCAAGTCTTAAATGCCAAATATATGCCTTGTTAGAGTGAGAAACTTTCAACCTTTTAGAGTTATCTATTAATTCAGTATCAAGCAGTGAGTACATCTTTGGTTTGATCAAATATAGGTTTCCATTCATCCATCCAGAACAGATAAAAGACTTATTTCTACGAATATCAACTATTTTAATAAAAGAAACTGAATAAGAATCCTTCATAAAACAAGCTACCGATATAAGGTTCCTCCTAAAATTAGGAACATAAAAACAGTCTTTCAATAAAATAAACCTAAATTGATCAAAATAAAGGTAAACATCTCCCACTGCCTCAGCCACCACCAAGCTGCCGTCCCCAGTTCGCAACGAGAGGCTCCTATCATGTAGACTTTTCATTTCCATGAACCCTTGCATAGAAACACAAACATGATTAGTGGCGCCCGAATCAATGACCCAAGTGTCTTTCGATTCTTCCACCAAACACGCTTCCAAGTAAAGTAGTTCCTTACCTTCCTTGACCTTGGCGGCTAGGAATTCCCAGCAAGCCTTTTTAAAGTGACCTACCTTCCCACAATGGAAGCATTTGGACTTTTTAGGGTCCTTTGGCTTCTTATTCTTCTTCTTCTTCTTCCCATCCGAGACAGGAGGATTAGAAGAACTAGAACCCACTTGCTTCTTATTTGGCCTCTTCCTCTTCTGTGAGGGATTGGAAGATTCCGTCAAATTGACCTCACCTTTGGGTTAGACAGCATCCCCATCCCTGATCATCCGCTTATAAGCCTGGAGTTGCTTCATGAGCTCGGTTAGTCCTAACTCCCTTGTTGCCAGATTGTATGCGGCTTTAAACCCAACAAAATCTTTAGACAGAGTTTTGAACACCATCTCGATCTGGGTGTTGTAGTCCAACTTAGCACCGTTTTCAGCAGCCTCAGCGAAGAATCCCATTAGAGTGATCATATGGTCCTTCACCGGAGTACCCGCCTTCTGCTTAGAGTTCATAATACTAGTGATAGCGGACTGTCGAGCCAATTTTTCTTAGCCTCTGACCATGTCCTCCAGATTATCCATTATCTCTCTAGCAACTTGATAAGTCTCATGCTGCTTTTGTAAAGCACTCGTCATGCTAGCAAGCATGTAGCATCGAGCTATATCATTGAATTCTCTCCAACGAGTATAGGCAACCGCGACCTCCTCAAGCGGTGTGTCAGGTTTTGGCCCTGGTGGGCATGGTTCATCCAGTACGAACTTGTGTCTCTCGCAGCTGAGAACTATTAACAGATTTCTTTTCCAATCCTTATAATTATCGCCATTTAGTTTATTCTCAGTGAGTATTGAAATGAGGGGTGTCGGTGACATTTTGAACTGAAATAAAATTATACTAGACATCATTACAAAGCCCAAGCAAATATACAGATAATTTAGCAAATAAACTATACAAGTATGTTCCTACATGAAACTTGAAAAACATGTAGCATTGCAACGGTAATTCTCAGCACCTATTGCCCCAAGCCACCGTGGGTCATGAAAACAAATAGTCGGAACATGGACCCCGTCCAATCAATATATGTTGCCTTAAATCCTCCAAGGTTAAGACATATATTAATAACCGCTTATTTTGCCACCAGTTTAGTTAACAGAGCTTCTAGGGAAGGTTAATAACTAAACGAGTCTTGAGTGTATAACCATTGTTTACGTAGCCCGATCCACGTCCTACCAAGCCATCGAGGGGTGGTCATGAATTGGATCGTACCCGAACACGTTTTCCACATAGGAGATCCAATCTAGTATACCGGCGGTGGTAAACACCTACCGAGGGGTGTGGTCAGGGCAGAACTGACGTGAGGCATTACCATGCTTTCACATATGGATCAACAATGGAGGCCGTGGGTTTTGTTTGAAACCCTCTCCCCCTCAATATTTTGAAAAACATCCAAGTTTTGACAAATTATGTATGATCAATATAGTATGAGCAGCACTCACCTATCCTATATGACATGTTATCAAATATGCATACAAAACATCCATCAATACATATTTATACAACCATGACATATCACAGGAAAAGTAATTGACAGAATAACCAAGCTATGGTTCCATCCTAGAACAAAGAAAATAAAGTTTACAAAATTCCATCCAAAGCATTCTTTGGGTCTTGAATTTCTTTCCGCCTTCTTGTATCCATCTTTATGTAGCCTCTCCATTTATTTCTCATCCCAAGAATTATTTAAAATTTAAATCTCTAAAAATTTAAGTTTCAAATTCAAACTCCAAATTCGAATTTCAAATTTAAATTTTAAACAATTTTAAACATCATGTGTAATAATATGTAATTTCAAATTTTCAAATTTTCAATTACATATTTTTAAACATGATTTAAAATTAAATCTCGAATTTAAAAATCAAAATTTTCTGATTTTTAGACCGTCGCACCGCCGCCCCCGAAGGTGGCAGCCGCCGTGGGCAACCACCAGCCTCGGAGGGACTGGCAGCCCACGGCCGCCCCCTATGTGTAGCCTTGCCGGGCTGCAGGCCAAGCCTGCAGCGCCAGGTTGCACGCCCAGGCTGGGCGCAGCAGCCAGCAGGCTGCAAGCCCAAGCTGCGGCCAGCCATGTGTAGGCCATGGCCACCCTCGGCTGCAGGCCAAGCCTGCGGCCATTGGTGGTTATGGCCTGCACAGGGGCTGCCACAACCCCATCTTGCCCGAGGGCTGGGGCTGCAGCCCCACCAAGGCCCGTCAGCCTATCCCGAGGGGTCGTGTCTCAATTTTCATGCCATATTTCAATTTACCTATTAGGATCTTCAAAAATTAATTTAAATCCCAATTAAATTGAATTTTTCCACACAATCAAAATTTCAATCTTTAAATCAAATTTAACTTTTGGGAAAAATAAATTATGGTCTTCATTCTTCAATCTCCTCCAAGAATAATTACATAAAATTTCCTAAACCGTTTTCGGTGTACAAAAAATTCTAACCATAAAAATTCTTAGAGATAAAAATTAAAATCCATGGGAAAATCACAGTGTTAATAAACTGCTCCCATGGTTACATAAAAAATCCTAGATACAATTTTTCTAAATTCTAAGGAACCATAACTGGCATAAACAAGCATGCTTATAATAATTCAGAAAATTAAAATAACCACATACTTTATACATAATCCATGATAACAACATAAAGGAATTCTAGAATGCCACTCTCTAAATATCAAATCCATACATAAATAAAAAGACTAAGTAATTGTCTAATTTATGTACATGGCATAGTCATGAGATGGCTCTGATACCAACTGTAGGAAAAATTAATCGGAAAAAACGTATCAGAGTGGCGCTGCGGAACAATAAAAATTTTTAAGATCATTAAATATCTCATGATGCCATATACAATAAACCAACAACAATTAAAACTCATACCTCAAGGACGCCAATCTTGCAGGGGGAGAATGACTGGAGGCTTCAACCAACTAGCCATCTCTACTATTCTCTAATTCCCGAATGACTGAGTGTGTGGGCACTCTGAACCTCGATCGGTATGCTAGCATTGCTAGTCTTCTTCCGACCACTCAGATCTCTAAAGAACTTTATTGTCACGGTGGGTTATGCAACAATAAGCCTGCTCACCTGAGAGTCTGTGTTCTGAAAGAACTGGAGTGGCAGGACCTCTATTTATAGACCTGCATGAGGTGATTCTCTGAATTCGAATTGGATTAGGAAAAGATATTCTCCCTTATCCATAATCATAAAATCTGAATTAGGAGCCATACTAATGCAAGCTCATAGAGTGGTCGCATATGCTGAAGTCTATCCGTATTCTTCTGTCCATTGCTGCGGCTCTCGATTACGAGATCTGGCAAATGGATGTCAAGACGGCATTCTTGAATGGCCATCTTGAAGAGTGTATCTATATGATACAACCCGAAGGGTTCGTAGCAAAAGGCCAAGATAAGAAAGTCTGCAAGTTGCTTAGATCCATTTATGGATTAAAGCAGGCATCCCGCTCATGGAACCAGAGGTTTGATCAAGCGATTAAGACATTTGGTTTTGAGCAGAACGTTGATGAACCTTGTGTTTATAAACGTATTAAGGATGGAAAAGTGGTCTTTCTGATACTCTATGTCGATGATATACTACTCATTGGGAATGATGTAGGGAACTTATCATCGGTCAAGCTTTGGTTACACCAGCAGTTTGACATGAAGGACTTGGGAGAAGCTAATTATGTTCTAGGCATTCGTCTCTTCAGAGATCGAAAGAACAAAATGATAGCGTTATCCCAAGCTTCATACATAGATAAAATAATTGACAAATATGTAATGCTGGAGGCAAAGAAAGGCTTGCAACCTTCTATTGCCGGTCTAACTCTTTCATTGGATGACTGTCCCAAGACATCGGAAGAAAGAGAGCATATGAGTAAGGTCCCTCATGCATTCGCTGTGGGTAGCCTTATGTATGCTATGCTTTGCACTCGCCCGGACATATGTTTTGCAGTAGGTATGGTGAGTCGATATTAAGCGAATCCTGGAACTAAGCACTGGCAAGCAGTAAAGCATATACTCAAGTATCTTAAGAGAACGAGGGATTATATGCTGGTGTATTCTGGAAGGGACCTAACACCCATAGGATACACGGACTCAGAGTTCCTGACTTGTAAGGATTCGAGGAAATCAACATCTGGATCAGTGTTTTTACTCGGAGGAGGCACCATTGTGTGGAGGAGCGTGAAGCAGGGCTGCACAGCTGACTCTACTATGGAGGCTGAGTATGTGGCTACGGCTGAGGCATCTAAAGAAGCGGTTTGGCTCCGTAAGTTCTTTAGAGACCTTGAGGTCATTCCGGGTGTTGACAAGCCTATCACACTTTACTGTGATAATACAGGGGCTATTGCCAACACAAGGGAATCTCGGCACCACAAGAGGACCAAGCACATCGATCGGAGATATCATATTATTAGAGGGCATGTAGAGACAGGACAAGTGGATGTATGTAAGATCGCGTCCGAGGACAACATCGCTGATCCCTTTACTAAGACTTTGGTGGCTAGAAGCTTTGAGAGGCATGTAGAAGCGATGGGGATGCGTAACATGGCACATCTGCTGGCTTAGGGCAAGTGGGAGATTGTTAGGAAATGCCCTAAGTATTAGAGACATTTTGATGTATTCATTTTGAACTGGATAATAAAATTATACATAGAGGTTATTCATTACATCGTTATCTGTCCTCGTCTTATTTACATGTTAAAGTAAATGTAAGCAAATATGGCTCACTGACGGCTTGTGTTAAAACTGTTGGAACGTTGCATGCAATGGACTTTTGTATACGAGAAGACAATGTTCTAAAGTTAGCAGTCTAAACTATAGTCTGTAGTCTATGGGGTTAGACCGAGCATCTAACTCATGTTAAGACTATTATGTTATCTAAAGCCTTGGAGGGGACGGTTTGTCTTGACTGTCTGGAGCTGGACTCCCAAGCAGAGACATAGATATGTTGCTTGGTGGTGACATATTAGACCGGGACTAAAGTGTGATTGATCTACGTAGTCCGCTATGAGTGGATCAATCTGCTTTTGACGTTCATTGTGCAATAACCTTAGTCCTGAGTAAATGAACTTCTTCATGTATATGACTTGTGTACTTTGATGTTCCAATGGCTAAAGCATCTCAGAGGTAGTAAGCTTATAGACCGGTTCGTTGGGTGCATGACTTGTATACGATGAAGGGTTTGTTTGCAGATATCGGAATCATAGCTCTGAGGAGTTAAAGGTATCCTCTTAAAGGCATTATACTGAATGTGAAAATGGACAAGGCCTTGGGTTGTCTGCTGGGCGGATGACTTCTTATTCACATATGGTGAATAATCGTTTTCTTAATTCGGCAGTATAATGGAACTTTAAGATAGCCTGATCAGTAGGATTAAACGGACTTTGACCTAAGGCTGATCATGGATATCATATGAGGGTTTTGCATATATGACAAGGTCAATGGATGGTAGCTCGTCACAGGCTTACGTAATACGGTATATAATTGGGAGTTCAATTTCAGGTTTATAGTGGTGTGACTCTGAAATTAGTGATCATATGATTGAGTTGTTCGGTACAGAATGATGATCATATGGAAGCACAAGAGCCCGATTATATATGTCCAATCAGTCCCTCTACTAGCTCCACATAATTCCTTAACGTTTGGCAAATTGATTTGTGTATGCTATTGGCCAGTTTATTATGCATGGATGGTGATGACACAGGATTAGGATGGTAGACAAGATTCTCTCCGGTTGGATTCAGATTTTGTTTTGGATAATAGAGTACACAATTATTCGAACTCCAAATAAAGTTGCCATGATTTTATTTGAGATTGGATTGAAGTTGTAAAAAATTATCCACGAGAACAAGAATATGAAACACAACCGTTTTGTGGAATTTGAAATTTGAAATTTGAAATTTGAAATTTGAATTTGAAATTTGAAATTCAAATTTTGAATCACAGTCCAAATAGGATTCGAATTTGTTGTGGAAAATCCATAAGGTTTGAAATTCGAATTTGAGTTGGATTTTGAGAGGATAATCTTGTTAGAATCCTACTTGAATTTTGAATCTAAATCCCAACAAAAGTGGACGAAATTTTTAAGGATAATCCTTAATGGAATTTCGGTTTTTGTGGATAAGGTTCAAAGGAAAATTCAAGCTTCAATCCTAGTTGAATTTAGATTCTCTCCTTCCCTGAAAAGTGGCTGAAATTAGGGAGAATCTCTCCTAGGAAATTCGATTATTTTTGGATAAGGTTGAGATAAGATTCAAGCTTGAAAATCCTAGTGGAATTTTGATTCTTCCTTATCCTAAAAGTGGCCGAAAATTTGGAGAAGATTTTCTCCTAGAAATTTCAGATTTTTTGGTTGAAAAAGGGAGATAAAATTCTAGTTAAAATCTTGTTTAGATTTGGATTGGATTTATCCTAAGAAAACCGAATTTTATTGTGGAGATTCTCCCTTGGAAAAATTTAGATTTTATGGATATGGATAAGGGAAAATATCTTTTCCTAATCCAA
The DNA here is from genome assembly GCA_035233585.1 of Antiaris toxicaria. Taxonomy (NCBI): domain Eukaryota; kingdom Viridiplantae; phylum Streptophyta; class Magnoliopsida; order Rosales; family Moraceae; genus Antiaris; species Antiaris toxicaria. Next base: position 53,497,603 of record CP141153.1, read on the forward strand.
TTCAAATTCAGAGAATCACCTCATGCAGGTCTATAAATAGAGGTCCTGCCACTCCAGTTCTCTCAGACCACAGACTCTCAGGTGAGCAGGCTTATTGTTGCACAGCTCATCGTGACAATAAAGTTCTTTAGAGATCTGGGTGGTCGGAAGAAGACTAGCAGTGCTAGCATACCGATCGAGGTTCAGAGTGCCCACACACTCAGCCATTCGGGAATTGGAGAATAGTAGAGAAGGCTAGTTGGTTGAAGCCTCCGGTCATTCTTCTCCTGCAAGATTGGCGTCCTTAAGGTATGAGTTTTAATTGTTGTTGGTTTATTGTATATGGCATCATGAGATATTTAACGATCTAAAAATTTTTATTGTTCCGCTACGCCACTCTGATACGTTTTTACCGATTTATTTTCCTACAAGCGCTCCCTCTCGAATTGGCTTCTATTCATAATGTTTTCCATGTCTCATTGTTGAAGAAGTACGTGCCAGATAGTTCTCACATACTAAGCCAAGAGCCGGTAGAAGTCCATCCAGATTTGACATACAAAGAGAAACCCGTGCAAATTTTAGCCAGAGAGGATAAGGTCCTTAGGAATAAAGTGATTTCGCTGGTAAAAGTATTGTGGTGGAACCGTAACCTCGAAGAAGCTACATAGGAATGGGAAGAAGATATGAGGAGAGACTTCCCAGATTTATTCTAATTTTCGAGGACGAAAATTTTGTAAGGGAGTAGGTTGTAAGGACCATCCCATTCCTGTAACTTAATTTTCATTTAATGAGAAATTAAGGAATAATTTGATGCATTTTAGTACAAAATTGAAGAACACGGGCATATACACGACCGTGTAAGTGGCCGTGTACTATCCAATCTATGCATGTGTGAGAGGCCATGCAATTGTACATGGCTGTGTAAGTGAACACGGTCAGGTACACGGTCGTGTAAGTGGCCGTGTACCATTGATACTGTGCACATGCATGAGGCCGTGTGAGTAAACATGGCCGTGTAGGTGAACACAGTCAGGTACATGGCCGTGTAAGTGATCGTGTACTAATCGGGTTGTTGAAATGTTAAAGGCCGTGTAGGTGTACATGGCCGTGTAGTGTGACATGGCCAGGTACACGACCGTGTAGGAGACCATGTACCATTCGATAAAATGAATTTGTTCCAAGGCACAGTCGTGTTGAGGAAGCTCAACTGGTACACACCTGTGTAGCCTTGTACACGCCCATGTACGGGCCATGTACAGAGTAGGGAGCCACTGAAATGACTCTCGCGATTCATGAAGCTTAATTACTATGTAATAAGTAATTAGGTTAAAAAATACAGTATATTTTCCAATTGAATAGACTAAACAAATACGGTATCATTTAAGTGCTATTCATACAGTGAAAAGGACGACCAACAGTGAACTCAGTCCACCCTAATATGTGTATGTGGGCCACCCGACTAGCTCGAGTCGTCCACTTTCTTTCTTTCTTTGCTCTTTAGTTCCTCTTACATAACTTGCTTTTCTCTTTGTGGTTTTAAAAGATTGGTGTTGGAAAAACCATGAAATTTTTTTTTCTTATTGAAAATATGAGTTCTTGAAATCGCATATATACATATATTATTCTATTTCATTTTTCATAAAATACTAGCGATATTGTTTTCTTTAAAATACTTAGTAATATAAACATACTTTATTACATAAGTATACTTTTACATTCGCTTCACTTCTATACATATTACACTGGTCTTGTGTTTATACATACATTCTTGTACTATTCTCTTTTCACAGTGGATAACTTGTGAAGCGAATCCACAACCCGCCCGTGACACTGTAGGAATCTGCCTGCTAGTCCTTTAGCTCTCTTTTCATAGTGTAGGTTGCTTACCCTTGTTACCTACATCACGAACAGACTCATGAGCTAAAGCTCAGAAAGTACAAACATGCAGATAAAACATGATTTATGTATAACACTTAAAGTTAGTCTCTTATGTATGTCTATTTCCTATTCTTATGATTTTTTTGTTCTTTCTATTCTATCTTTTCTTTTCTTATCTTTTCTTTTCCTTTCTATTCTTTCTTTATCTTTCACTTGTGGGCCCGTGGTTGGATGTACCTAATGTGCGCAGACCAATGGAGCAAAGGGGGAGCGACCCACCAATCAACCCCAAGGTCAATCTTTGCACTACCACACTTGGGGTAGCACATTAAGCCATTAACTACCTTATTCTTGCGGTAGCACCATACTTCTGGGGTGGAGGCTATTCTTAAACCTCACATCTAGGGAGGCCGGTATGCCAACCTTACATTTTCAGTCTTATTATCTTGATTATATTTTTATCTTTCTATACTTTAGTTTTTTCATACTTTTCTAACTTTATGAACATGTTAGATTATCATCCCACCACATATATAACTTATATATAAACATAATTCTATGGTAAGTCAGTTCATGCTTAGCCATTTAAATATCTGTACTTACAGTGTTTGTGCTAAAGTAAGCTTTATCGGGTCCTTTGACTTCCTATGCTTGTCTCCGGTCGAGTTTCCTATAGACAACAATGTCGTCGGTTAATTATTTTTTTTTATTAAATTGCTTTTGTTCTACTAAAATCTAAATGTTGACATTTAAAAACTTAATTAAAGCCTTATTACAGCATTTAAAGCCTGAACAATCCTATTTAGACCTTTCTGGAACCTTTTTGCAAAATGACCATTTTGCCTCTAACTTTTGACAAAATGACCGTTTTGCCCCTAGTGGGATTTTTTTCCTTTTCTTAGACTTAAATTTTGATTTTGACCTTTAAAATCCTATTTAGACTCTTCTGAGGCTCTAACGATCTTTTCCAAGCATTTTAAAAATTTTAGTCAAAATGATGAATAGTAACTTTGATTCTGAATAGTATTATTCATCATGAGTAGTAAATTTGATCTAGACGTGAACATTTTATTTTACTGTTTAGACTGGCCTTTTTAAGCCCAAAAGTCATAACATGACCATCTGGGAGTTCAATGCTTCTCTTTTGACCTTTCTAAAATTTTCAATCGAAATGACTATTTTACCCTTGACAGAATCTTAGATCGTAAAATTTTTATTTTAGCATTTTAATTGGGTTTTCTAGTCCCAAAAATCATAAAATAACTTTTCTTAGGTCTTATCGAGGTTTTACGACATTTCTTGCTGAAATGCTTAGGTTACTATTCATCCAACCCTTTGGTGGTACTATTCCGACCCTCGGGGTCGTTTCTCATTTTTTTAACCTTTCGGGACCTCAAATGGACATTTCACTATTTTTAAAATCATCCATCGCCCTTCCCTGAGCCTAGGTCCCTGAAGGGCTTGAGTTTTCCAATTCCTGACCCTAATTTTCCCCTCGTTTCCTAAACTGCCCTTTGTGCCGTTATAAAATTTTCGGCAGCATTTCCACTAAAATTCTAGGTTCCTAGCATTTAAGAAATGTCTCAAAACCATCTATCCTACTCTAACCTGCCATGTACTATACCACAAACCTAATTTTATGTAAAAGTTACAAACTTTTTACGTAAAATTTTCCATTAGAACCTGCTCATTTCTAGCGGGATTTCAACCCGTTCTTTCTCATTTTTAGACTTGGATTAATTCACAATTTACATGTTGTTTCATTTCATAACATATCACACCAATAAAATCTTTTTACCTCTTAACCTATACATGGTTTTCTTAAGTAAATCCTAAACAAAATTTTTGTTTCAATGCTTCATTTTTTATTATTCAATTTCCACATCAATACATGTTCATTACAACACAAAATCTAACCTAATCCATCAAAATTTCATGCATTTTATCCTTGGAATGCCATGGCTTTCTCTTAGGAAATCAAGCACAAAATTTTATTTTCATGTTCTCTTCCTTTTCTCATCAATTTCCCACATCAAACTTCATTGTTAAACCACTAAGAATCAAGGCTTAACATAAAATTTTCATTCACCAACCCTTAAACGCACACGGATTTCACATAACAACCATGATCAAACTTTTTATTCTTGTTTCCAAAACTAACCTAACTTCATTTCCAAGCTTTTATTTGTCTCAAAAACATATTAACACACAAACACAACAAATTTGATGCAAGCATTTTCACCCTCCATGCATTATGTACCACAGATTTTCTTAAGAAAACAAGCCTAAGAGTTGATGTTTTTCAACTCTATTTCATCTCTTTCCTTTATCACCTTTTTTCACATGATTTACAACACCAAAAACAAACCAACCAACCAAATCTGAAATTTCACTTCAAAACAGCCCGATGTCCCATGGTTTTTCACCCAAGAAAATGAGAAGAAAACTTAGAAAAATGGAAGCTCACCTTGCTATGTTGATCTCTTAAGCTTAGGAATGAATTTTGCACACATTCTTGAAGAAAACTTAAAGAATTTTTTTCTGTTTTTGGGGGAGGGACTCACGGCTGCTATGGAGGCTGAAGAAACAAAATTTTTCTGGTTTCTTTCTTGTCAAAATCGTGTATAAATGGATCCAAAAAGGAGGGACCAATTTGCAATACTTTTGGAGACCTTTTTGTAAGCTTATTATGCAATTTTCCAAACCTTTAAGGGCTATTTTGTAAATAAATAAAATTGGACAGATTTTTTTTCTGATTTTCCTCTAAAAATCCACCACATAATAGCCCTAGAAGTCTCTTGAAATTGTTCAAAGCTTTCTTTGACTTTTTCATGTTGACTTTGAATCATGGCCATTGGATCAAATTGACTTTAAACCCTAGCCCTTGGATCTTGATGTATCCTTACATCCGTTCAAAGTTTCACACCTAATCTTTGACTCTACATAATTATTTGGGTCAAACTTTTTGACCAAAAGTCAAACCGAACGGTTTTGCACCGAAATCGTGTAGGTGAGTTTCTGAGACTGTCCGTGCGATCAGTTTGCCTTATTTCACTGTGGTTTGTCTAAAAATCAAAACTGGAATTTTTTCGTCTTTTAGTGAACTTAGTTTACCTAAGGTAATCTCTTGAGGTTTTTGGTTTCTAAATGACATCCTCATTTTTCTGAAAATGACAAAATTTCTGGGAGAGTACACTGAAGGACTTTTCTAATCATCCGTGCTATCAGTTCAATCTAACTCAATCTAGAAACTCTTAAAAAATCCTAAAACACTTATATTATCTTACTTTTTCTTTGAATTGCCATTTCTTTATATCTATACTTTTTGGATACCGAAACCACTTTATTTTGAGCATTTTGGTCTGAAATCACTTTCTCAATCATAAACTTTATTCTTTAATTATTTTTGGAGATTTTAAATCCTCCAAAACATTTTATTTATTTCTATTAACACTACCATTTGTTTATTTACAAATACAGTATTCTTATACATTCTTATTCACAAAAATCTTAGAAAAACCCTAGTTTAACCTAGGTCACTCTATTGAGATTCTTTAGTCCGTCACAGTGCATAAGTGTATGATATATGCAGTATCAGGAAATTGGTCTAGATGACCATTTCCTGACACAAGATTGGTGAACAGATTACCAGAACGCTTAGACCGAACGTTTGAGCCTAACAGTGATAGAAACCCTAGCGAGGTACAGTATCGAGAAAATAGTCCAGATAACCTCTTCTCATCTAGAAACTAATAAAATCGGCAGAACACTCAAACTAGTTAGTTAGAACAGAAAGTAATGAATAGTGAATAGTGAAAATGCAGTGTCAAGTTACTGGCCAAGACAGTCTTAATTTGACTTAAAACTGATATATTCACAATCAGCAGGCCCAATTTGGTCAATTGGGCACAAACTATGAATTTTTATCTGAGAAATATGAAGTATCGGGAAGAGGGTCAAGACGACCTTATCTCGCCCCAAAACTAATATATTTAGACTCAGGACGCCCAAATTAGTCAATCAGGCACCTGACACGTTTTTGAGGTGGGGTCACATAGATCCTGAAAACTAGTCCAGATGACCCCGGACGGACATAAGACTGATAAAATTGGAATCAACATGTCCGAATTAGTCAAGAGAGACTATGTTGAAAATTTCACGTCGGAACGCCTTGTTTTGCATGCGAAAGGACAACACAGTGTAGACATAACCACAGTATAGGAAATAAATAGTAAATTAGTGTAGAATAGGCTCATACATAGTATAAACCATCTAGAAATCATCAGTGTAAAAATTAGATTAAGAAAATCTGATTTCTAGATGAAAATTAGAACATTGCTGAAAACAGATCGAAAATCATAGTAGAAAACTGGATTGCGAAGAAAGAAACACAGATGAAAGTTTTCTGGTCCAAAACCGTGTTTTCTACTAGAAAAGTAGCTGGTTTTCAGCTGTTAAAAACCCCAAAAAGTGGCAAATAAAATATTGGGTTAGTTTATGACACATTGTATAAACAATGTTAAATTTTACATCACTTTCCATCACCTTACACCATGCCATTTTTTTATTCTTCCCCTCCATTATGGCTGCAGCAAATCCGGTGGGAATCAGCTGAGAAGGGCAGAATTTTATCCCCAAATTAGCCTAAATATGGCTTGATTATTCAAGCTTAGGTTTGGTTAAGTGAGCTTAGGTTTGTCTATAAAAAGGGTGGGCATAACTTAGCTTGTGTTTTCTTTCTTTCACACCCTAACACACAACTCATTTCCTCTCTCTTTTCCTCTTGCTGCTGCTGAGTATTCCATAACCCCAAGCCACCATTTTTCAAGCCATAAATCATACCAAAAATTTACCAAAAGCCAACCTCTTCAAGCTTGTGCTAGGTGACTTCATAATCCAAGTCATTCTAAGTCTCTCAAGGGTAAGATTTCTAATCAATCTTTGTGGTTTGCAGATGTTGATTTGGTTTAATACTAAGAGATATTATTTTGGTGTTTTGCTAGCACAAAACTGACCCTTATTCCTTTGGTTTTCCATGGCCATTTTGATCATCAAGCCATAGTTCAAAATCGTGTTTGGTTTCAAGCACAAAGGTAATAACTAAAAACCCTACTCTTGGTGATTTATTGATTTTAAGATTTTGATCAAGGTCATTTATGTGTATTTGTTAATGTAAATGGTTTGTAATAAGTTTATTTTGAGCACTTAAGTTTCCATTTTTAAATTTATGTGGTTGTGGTTGTGTTTACATTATTTTTACGAATAGTTGTATGCAAATGAGAGCATAAACATTTTTAGTGATTGGACATAATCTGTCCTCAGGGAAAGGCCACAAATTTTGACTATTTTGACCCCCTTAGGGTCTGATTTTGGGATTTGGTAAAACATAGTGTTTTAAGAAAATTTCATTATGGTCATTTTTGCACCAAATAGCCTTTGGCCAAAAACGACATTACGATAGGTTTTTCAGGTGGTTTTCACTTGATGCCCAAAACTAGGAACAAAACTGGGAACAAAATCTAAACCCAGAAATTAGTCTTGGGTTTTATTAAAAATGGACCACTTAGAGTCCAAACCGGACTTCTGGATCAACATGAAAGTTATAGATCTCATCGAGACTTGAGAACGACCTGTGCGAAAAATTTGGCCGTTTCCAGCATTAAACAGAGCTGTTTTCAAAACAACGCAAAACTGGGATTTTTTGTTTTAAAAAAAAAGGGGGGAGGGGGGGGGGGGCACATAAGCCACGAGTTTAGTAAGATTAGGGCTGTTTAGAGTTAGAATTGAGCTCCAAGGTGAACATAAGATTTGTTCATCTTGTTGAGGATGAAAACTTTCATGTTCGTCGAATTTACAAACAAAGTCATTTCAGTCAAGTTTCAAAATAGTTTTCAAAAATGGTTCAAAAAGCACCTGTAAAATGCAACCTTAAAAATGTGTTTTAACACTTAATAATATAAACATGGTTTCCAGAAAAACGTCCCCCACCTTCCAACGGGGTGATAAGGGAACAGGTTCCAAACACGTAATTTTTCCAAGAATTTTATAAGTTAACCAAAATGATTTTCTTAAATAAACAAAAACAGTGTGTGTAGCCCGATAGGCTACCATACCAAACAAGCCTTAGTAGCCCGGTAGGCTACTACACCAAACAAGTAATAGTGACCCAGTAGGCCACTACACCAAGAAATAATAGCCTGGTAGGCTACCACACCCAAATAGACAAAGTAACCCGGCCGGTTATGTCAGGTACCCAACTCGCTCAGGCCGTCGACTACTTTCTTTTCTTCTTACTCTTACGTAACATAGTTTTACTTTTTATTTTGTGAAAATGTGTTTGAAAAACTTACTTTTGGGTTTAGAATTTGTGTGTGTGAAACTGTAGATTTTTTTTTTTTAAACGTAATATAATCTACGGAAAATATATATATATATATACATGACTTGTAACATACATATAAACTTTCTTGTTCTTGTTATACATACTTCATAATTATAAACACACATAACTTCTTGTTTTCTTTCTTTACATATCCATTAAACTTTTCTTTCTCCTTTTCTTTCGCAGCAGAAAACCTAACGGGTCCACTTCCCTATCCATGATATCTCGGGAATCTGTCCGCCAGTCCATCAGTTATTTTCTTCATTATGCTGGCTGCTTACCCTTGTCACCTATGCCACAAACAGACTAGTGAACTAACGCTCAGTAAGTACAAACATACATACAAAATTGGTATAAGTGTAACAACTAGAGTTAGCTTTGCTATACTTTCTTTTCTACGTTAGGGTTTCTTATTAGGCCTTCTATACCTTGATTTCTGACCCCTTTATATTTCTTCTTATGAACTATATTGTTCTGCTCTTTGTCTATCTTTTCTTCCATATATTCTATCTCTACTTTCTTTCTTTTCTTTCTCTTTTTACTTTCTTTACTTTCACTTGGGGGGCCTGATGTTGAACGTACCGAATACACGCAGACCAATGGGAGGAGGGGGAGCGACCCACCATCCTACCTCACGGTCATCTTAATCCATCGTATTTTATGGATGGATTATAGCTACCACGCCTTTTGAGGTAGGTTCAGCCAACTACCGCCCTTTTGGGTAGCACTACATTCTGTGGGGAGGCTATAGACCTGAAAACCTCATCTTAAGGAGGCCGGTACGTCAACATTTAACTTTTAAATCTTTTATCTTGCTTATTCACATTCTTGATCATTCTTTTTCCTAAACTTTTCATCTAAACCCAAATCATCTTTTTATATGATTTAGTCAGTAAAGTTGGTACAACCAGTCAGTTTGTGGATAGATAAGTAAATGCCTGTACTCACAAAACTTGCGCTAACGTGGTCGTCCTTGGGTCCTTCGCAGTTTCGTCCCTGTCTCTCGTCGGGTGTCCTATTCATAAGATACCCTCAGTTAGTACTATTTTCATTCACTGACATTTCTTTTGATAAAACTTGATTTTAGTGTTTAAAATCCTAATTAAGGCTCTATGATGGCTTTAAAAGCCCTAACGGCTCTTTTTGGACCTTTCTGTAACTTTTTGAAAATTTATGATTTTACCCCTAATTTTTTGTAAAATTACAATTTTACTCCGAGCAAGATTTTTCTCTATGTATTTACCGTTCATTTAACCTTAAACTCAATTTGGGTCATGAATAGCGATTTTTGATTTTGATAATGAATAGTACTATTCATAGTAAATAGTAACTTTAACTTTGATCGTGAATAGTAACTTCTGTTGTTACTGTCTGACGGTCTTTAAAACCTGAATCGAGTCATACCAAGCCTCTCATAGTCTCTCTTTTTTTTTCTTGGGTCTTTTTGAAATGTTTTGGGCAAAATGATAATTTTGCCCCTGATGGGTCGTTAGACCGTAAGAGTTACAATTTAATGCCTAAATGGGATTTTCTAAGTCCAAAAATCATAAAATGATAAACTTACAGGTTTAATGTCCTTTTTCTATTTTTCTGAGATTTTATGGTCGAAATGACCATTTTGCCCTTAACGGGTCATTGGACCAAAAAATTGTATTTTAAATTTTTAAACTAAATTTTCTAAGCCTAAAAACCATAAAATTGGATTTCAAGGCCTATCGGGTATTTTCCATATTATTTTCTACCATTTCCCCAATTTTCACTTTCCTGGCCCTCGAGAAGTACTATTCCGACCCTTACGTTGATTTCTTATTTTTCTATTGTTTCGAAGCCTCAAATAAATGTTTTACTGATCATTAAAACGTTCACCTAGGCTTTCCTGACCTAAATCATCGAGGACTCGGGTTTTCCTAACCTGATGCTAACTTACAAGTCGTTTTCCAAAAACGTCCCCCCCTCGGGGGTCAATTTCTCACTTCATTCTTGTTTTTAGGTTTCGAGGGGACAGGTGACTATTCATAAACCGCCCCTTGTGTTTTTCGGGCTCTAATTTCTTGAGGCGGGTTCAGGTTTCTGACCCGACCCTAAACTTTTATCCTTCGTTTCCTAAAATACCCTTTATGCTGCTAAAGAAATTTTGGCAGTGTTTCCGCTAAATTTTGAGGCTTCTGATGTTTAGAAAACGTCTCGAAACCATTTAACCTAACTAATTCTACCAAGTACTATATCAGAGGCCTATTTTACACAAAAGTTTCTAAACTTTTTGTGTAAAAATTTTTACATACATATCAACTCTTTTAATCACATTTCAAGCCACATTATATGCACATTATGCTTGATTCTTTTTCACATTTACCATATGAACCTTCCTAAATAATTTCTTATTCCAACTCATTTTTCTCGAACCATTAACCAACAACAATCCAACTTAAAAATGTCACAATCCATCACATACTTGTCCTAAAACACTAATTTCTTTATCAATGCTAAAGTCCATTTTCTATTCATATTTAGCCAAAGTAGTCTTCATGAAACTTTTAGATAACATCTAGACAAGCAACTTTCATGTTTTGACTTTTGTCAAATTCGGCTTCGAAGGCCTTGGTTTTGTCAAAAATCCGAGACTAGTTACACCTATGCACTAGGTGACCTGATTTCAATACACATCCTAAAACTATGTCTTTCACTTATTTCCTGCCAAAATGATCTTCATGAAAGTTGCTCATGACAAAATTTCCTACAATTTCGTGTTTTACTTTTGTCAAATTAGGTCATCTTAATAGCCGAATCTGAGGTACAAAAATTCAGATTTTCTTCATCAAAATTTCATACAAAAATAACTTTACTAACCATCGTCACAATAGCCACGGATTTCTTGATAAAAATCTAACCAAACTTTGTTTTCAAACCACCAATCTTGTTGTTTTTCATGCAACCAAAGCACACTAATATTTTCTTAAAAAATACCAACCATACTAAAACTTGATTCATTCAAAACAACAAGCTTTCATCACCAAGAATTTCAACACTTCCCACACAGTTTTTATGCACCAAATAAAGAGGAAAGTTTGAGTTGCTTAACTCACCTTGTTAGAATGATGGAAGGTAACTTGTGCTCCAAATTTTTAGCTCCAAAAACTTGAGAAATTTCTTGGTGATGGGGGGAGAAGGTTATGGCTTCAACAAGGCAAGGAAGCAAGGAAAGCTACGGTTCTTTGGCTTAAAAAAAATGGCCGAATCTTATGCAAGGAATGAGTTAATTAGCTTTGTTTTGGTCTTATTAATCACTTTTGGCCAATGAGAAAGTGACACCTTGCAATCATTTCTTTCCATAATTTTCTAAAATCAAATTCCTTAATTTTTTTGTCACTTTTTGGACCATTAGATCAAAGGTACACTTAATCTTGGCCCTTAATCTTACCTACCACCTTTTTTATTTTTTTATTTTTTTATAATTAAATTATGACATCATAAAGGCAAAGTCATATTTTGACTTTTACTATTCACATTAATTCGACAACTTTTTGATCGAAAATCGACCTGGGTGAAACTTTCCTGGAATCGTCCTGGCGAGTTTCTAGGGTCTCCGGTGCAATCAGTTTGCCTTATTCTGCTTCCATTTGTCTAAAATTAATTCTGGAAGTTTTTCATCTTTTAGTGTAACTGGTGCACCATTTAGGGTTTTCGATGCCAATTTGGCACCGTTCTTCTCATTTTTTGTTCGGTAATAATCTCTATCTCTGAATTCCTAACCTTCAACACTGTTAGAATATTTTGTTTCATTCTAAACAGTATCAAATCATTCATTTTGCATTTTTAAATATAAAAATCATTGCATTATATACAATGTACATATTTCCGAGAATGGTGAATTTTCTTGGTCATTACAGGTTACTACATCAAGTTTATGTATAGTAACCTGGTAGGCTGCCTAGTTACCAATACGCGAGGTAACCAGTCAGTTGACTGGTCAGCAACTAGTCAAGGACCATGTTCTAAATGACACTGTGAGGAACGGTGATTAATCTGTCAAGAAGACAATTAATCAAACAACGATAGGAGTTAGATGCCAAATCCCCAAAGTAGGCCAATAAGGTACTGATGGGTCTCGATGCCACATAGAAACACAAGTAATAGTCACTAACAGTATTAGTGACTCAACGAAGGTGTTGATAAGATACGTTATTGATGACAGGTGGTGATTTATAAGCTGATAAAGGCGTGAGTATGAGTTGCTTGTAGATTTAGTTAAGTACAACTCCGCCTACGACATGAATAAAATGCTTTTAAAATGATGTTTTTATAGTATATTAATTATGTATGCCATGCACACGTTAATGCACAGCATATTTAAGAGCATAAGGTTTCATAATCAAGTAGATTAGTGAAAGATCATGTTAGATGCCATATGTCCCTACTGCATAGGATTAGGGACAGCTTAGAGAAGCACGTGGCTAGAAACGATAAACAAGATGGAAATTTATAGGTGTGTCATACCGGCCTTTTTAGTCAAAAGGGTTTTTAAGATAAGTTAAAGTAGAAAGCTGAGCATCCGTTTATGGTTCTCTGGCTTTTTAACCACGAGAGTTACTGATGGTCTGTGCACACACGATACTGACACATAGGCCCTGAATAGACAAGACGAAAAAGAAAAGAGAAGTTTGAAGCATAAATGAACATAACTGAATCATGCATTAGTTATAGTTCACCATACTTCTAGTTACAGTAAGATGCATTTCAATACACGATGTATTCTGTTATGCATAATGTATGTAAAGTTTTATATTTAATGATATGTTATGTGTTGATATGTGATCTGTGGCATGGTATATGACATGCTTATATAATTTTAAGTATGTATTATGTTTAAGCATGTTTCGAAGTAACATGTTGTACTTACTGGGCGTAAAGCTCAAGGAGTGTGTTCATGCTGTAGGTAAGCGTCCTATAGCGTAATCTTCTATGGGTGATATGGACACACCGCGACTATTCTTCCGCATAATTTTTGAGTAAACAAGTATTTGTGAATAGTAATTGTTAAATAGTATTTTTGAATAGTGATGGTTAAACAGTATTTTTAAATAATAACCATTAACTGGTATTTTTGAATGATAACCAATAAATAGTATTTTTGAATAATAATCGATAAATAGTATTTTTGAACAGTAACCGTTAAATAGTATATATGAATAGTAATCATTAAACAGTGTTTTTAAATAGTAACTGTTAAGTGGTATTTTTTAATAGTAGCTATTAATAGTACACATACGTGAATAGTAAATATGTACGTAGTCAAAAAAAAATACCCCCCAAAAATAATGGTATCTAATTAAGTAACTTTAAGTATCAATTGCAAGAAAGTTTAAGTATTATTCAAAGTAGCAAGTTTTTAGTGACGGTCCGGGTCACTGAGGGCATAGGGCGTCACAACTAAGAGGGACACTAGGAAGCTACCCACTGGCCAATCCTCAACAGTCGAACATAACATTAACATAAGCATAACATGAGGAACCTCCATCTTGCGGGAGGCCGGTATGCCAATAGTGAGAAGTCCCGTGCCCTGACTGACCCGAACCGTTACTTAAAGCTACTACTGATTAAACTTACTTGAATTCTATTCATTGAACTTACTTAATATTATAATTTTAGGGATTTTTTTTTTGAATGTGTACGTTTTTACTATTTACATACATATACTTTGCAAGTACATAGGTCTAAATCGTCTAATTACATACATACTTATGAAATTATTTTAACTAATTACTACTCAAAAATAATGTTTACTTAATACTGTGTGGAAGTTAAAACTTGTGGTGGTATCCACAATCTTGCCCTCACATCTGTCTCTGCCGCCATCACCGTCCATAGTGGTCAAGCCGTAGGTTGCTTACCTATAGCATGAACACATACTATGAGCTTTATGCCCAATAAGTACAACATGTCATCCACAAAACATGTTTAAATCATAATATATACTTAAAACATACAAGCATGTCATGTACACACAACATGTACCATGCATTGAATCATTCCACAGACTAGATGCAAAACCAAAGCATCACACTTAGCTGAATACATATCTGAAACATGACATAACTAAAACATCTCATAACTGAATGCATAATAGAAAATATCATGTACTGAATACATATCTACTATAGCTGGATGCATACTGAACTATAGCTAAAGCATATCGTGAACAATGCATGAACCAATTATGCTCATATTATGCTTCAATATTCGTTATCGTTTCTTATCTTTGCTGAGGGCCCATGTGTTAGTATCGAATTATGCGCAGATCATTAGAAATGTCCATGATTTTATTGAGCCTTACGCTCGTGGGCCATATGCCCCTTATGTATTAAGAGCCGTCGGCTGAGGCTCATCTTACTTAATTGAAAAACCACTTTAAGTGGAAGGGGCCGGTACGACACGAAATATGTTAATTACCCAGTTGTTTATCTGATCTGGCCATATGCCCTACTAGGCTATCCTTAATCTTACTTGATAGGGATGTATGGCATCTAACTCATGTTTTCATCAATCTGCTTGATTGTGAAACTATATGCTCTTATAACATGATGTGCAACGACGATGCATGGTTTGCATACTCAATATAGTGTAAAAAAATCACTAAAAATTCATTTTTGCTCATGTTGTAGGTAAAGTTGTACTTACCTAATCTGTAAGCAAACTTGTACTCACGCCCTTATCAAGTTACAGGTATCTACCTGTCATCATAACGTATTCCATCAATATTTATCGCTGAGTCACTAACACCATTAGTGACTAAAGCAGCTATTTACGTACGTTACCGATTGTGGTCGGTACTAACTTGCTCTCTTTTTGGTGAGTTTTGATTCTCTATAATCGTGGTTAATTAATTTATTATCTAATAAATTAATTAACATCGTTCTTAGGTCACTGCTACTATTAGTGACTATAACTTGTACTATTGTATGGTACCCTTCTGCTCTACTTTGGGAATTTAGTATCTAATGTCTATTCGTGCTTGATCAATTTGTCTACTTAACAGATTAATCATCGCTCCTCACTGTCTCGTTCAAACATGGTTCTTGACTGGTTTACCGACTAGTCAACTAACCAATTACCTCGCGCATCTTTGACTATATAGTTTACCGGGATACTCGCGTACTTAGTGTGGTAACCAATCGGGCTAACTTTACTGTTTCATTTGTATTTAAGAAAGTTGTTTTAGAAGTTTTATAAAAATTTTGGGGAAAACATATGTTCTTTGAAACCGTCCCTATATCACCCCATTGGAAGGTGGGGGCATTTTATTAAAACCATTTTTCCATTTAAAAGGAGAAGAACACATTATGGTGTTCAATTTTTTAAAAAGGGTTCTTGAACCATTTTACAGAAACTGTTTTAAAACTTATTTGAAACGGTTTAATTTGTAAATTTGGCGAACATAAAACTTTTAGTTCTTGACGAGATGAACAACTCTCGTGTTTATCTCGGAGCTCAAATCAAAATTTAACGGAGCTAAATTTGTGTCCAGTTTTAGGAAAATTTCCAGTTTTATGTCTATTAAAAATGGCTCTGTTTGAGGCTCGAAACGGCCAAATTTTTAAAACTCGTATGGTCATCTTCCGTGTTGAGCCTGAGATCCGGTTCGAACTCTAAGTTGGTCATTTTTATGAAAATCCGAGACTATTTCTGTTGCTTAGGATTTTAGTCCCAGTTTTGAACTCTGGTTAAAAACTGCTCGAAAATCTATCTTAAAGTCATTTTTGGCCAAAAACTATTCACAAAAATGACTGTAACAAAATCTCCTTAAAACTTCATGTTTTGCCAAATCCCAAAATCGGACCCTAACATGGTCAAAAATGGCCAAAACCTTGGCCTAAAAACTGAGGATAGGTTGGTTCCCAACCAACCCTAAAAACGTCCATTCTTATATCCATCATAAAAACTTAAACCAAAATCATACAACCACATAAACTTAAAAATAAAATGCTAAGGGTTCAAAATAAACTTATTACAACCCATTGCTCAAATAAATACATATAAATTTCCTTGATAAAAACTGAAAAATAACTAAACCATAAAAAGGGTTTCTGTGATGGCCCGCCCTACGTAGGGATTAAACAGTATTATTATAGTTAGCTACCGTCGCTAACTGCGATAGACTGTAACCACTTGGGTCATCAACAACTTACTTTTAACTTGCTTTGAACTTATTCTAATACCACCTATGACGGCTGGTATCTTACTTTTAACCTACTTCCTTTAACATGCCTTTTTTAACTTCCCATTTGAACGTAAAAATAGGGAATAATTTTTTTTTCTTTAATTTAAACTTGAAAACTGTATCTGTTAGGAAATGCCCTAAGCATTAGAGACATTTTGATGTATTTATTTTGAACTAGATAATAAAATTATATATAAAGGTTATTCATTACATTGCTATCTGTCCTCATCTTATTTACATGTTAAAGTAAATGTAAGCAAATATGGCTCCCTGACTGCTTGTGTTAAACTGTTAGAACTTTGCATGCAATGGACTTTTGTATGCGAGAAGACAATATTCTAAAGTTAGCGGTCTAAACTATGGTCTGTAGTCTATGGGGTTAGACCGAGCATCTAACTCATGTGAAGACTATTATGTTGTCTAAAGCCTTGGAGGGGACGGTTTGTCTTGACTGTCTGGAGCTGGATTCCCAAGTAGAGACATAGATATGTTACTTGGTGGTGACATATTAGACCGGGACTAAAGCGTGATTGATCTACGAAGTCCGCTTTGAGTGGATCGATCTGCTTTTGACATTCATTATGCAGTAACCTTAATCCTGAGTAAAATGAACTACTTCATGTATATGACTTGTGTACTTTGATGTTCCAATGGCTAAAGCGTCTCAGAGGTAGTAAGCTTATAGACCGGTTCGTTGGGTGTATGACTTGTATATGATGAAAGGTTTGTTTGCAGATATCGGAATCATAGCTCTAAGGAGTTAAAGGTACCCTCTTAAAGGCATTATACTGAATGTGAAAATGGACAAGGCCTTGGGTCGTCTGCTGGGCGGATGACTTCTTATTCACATATGGTGAATAATCACTTTTTTAATTCGGTAGTATAATGGAACTTTAAGATAGCCTGATCAGTAGGATTAAACGGACTTTGACCTAAGGCTGATCATGGATATCATATGAGGGTTTTGCATATATGACAAGGTCATTGGATAGTAGCTCGTCACAGGCTTACGTAATACGGTATATAATTGGGAGTTCAGTTTCAGGTTTATAGTAGTGTGACTCTGAAATTAGTGATCATATGATTGAGTTGTTCAGTAAAAGAATGATGATCATATGGATTTGCGGGAGCCCGATTATATATGTCCAATCAGTCCCTCTACTAGCTCCACATAATTCCTTAACGTTTGGCAAATTGATTTGTGTATGCTATTTGCTGGTTTATTATGCATGGATGGTGATGACACAGGATTAGGATGGTAGACAAGATTCTCTTCGGTTGGATTTAGATTTTGTTTTGGATAATAGAGTACACAATTATTCGAACTCCAAATAAAGTTGCCATGATTTTATTTGAGATTGGATTGGAGTTGTAGAAAATTATCCATGAGAACAAGAATTTGAAACACAACCGTTTTATGGATTTTGAATTTTGAATTTTGAAATTTGAATTTGAAATTCGAATTTGAAATTTGAATTTGAAATTTAAATTTGAAATTTGAAATTTGAAATTTGAAATTTAAATTTGAAATTCGAATTTGAAATTTGAAATTCAAATTTTGAATCACAGTCCAAGTGGGATTTGAATTTGTTGTGGAAAATCCACAAGGTTTGAAATTCAAATTTGAGTTAGATTTGGAGAGGATAATCTTGTTAGAATCCTACTTGAATTTTGAATCCAAATCCTAACAAATTATGGATGAAATTTTGAGGATAATCCTTAATAAAATTTCAGTTTTTGTGGATAAGGTTCAAGGGAAAAATTCAAGTTTCAATCCCAGTTGAATTTGGATTCTCTCCTTCCCTGAAAAGTGGCCGTAATTATGGAGGAAATCTCTTAGGAAAATTCGGTTATTTTGGATAAGGTTGAGATAAGATTCAAGCTTGAAAATCCTAGTGGAATTTTGATTCTCCCTTATCCTAAAAGTGGCCGAATTTTTTGAGGAGATTTTCTCCTAGGAATTTCGGATTTTTTTGGTTGAAAAAGGGAGATAAAATTCTAGTTAAAATCTTGTTTAGATTTGGATTGGATTTATCCTAAATAAACCGAATTTTATTGTTGGGATTTTCCCATGGAAAAATTCAGATTTTATGGTTATGGATAAGGGAGAATATCTTTTCCTAATCCAATTCGAATTCAGAGAATCACCTCATGCAGGTCTATAAATAGAGGTCCTGTCACTCCAGTTCTCTCAGACCACAGACTCTCAGGTGAGCAGGCTTATTATTGCACAGCTCATCGTGACAATAAGTTCTTTAGAGATCTGAGTGGTCGGAAGAAGACTAGCAGTGCTAGCATACCGATTGAGGTTCAGAGTGCCCACACACTCAGCCATTCGGGAATTGGAGAATAGTAGAGAAGGCTAGTTGGTTGAAGCCTCCGGTCATTCTCCTCTTGCAAGATTGGCGTCCTTGAGGTATGAGTTTTAATTGTTGTTGGTTTATTGTATATGGCATCATGAGATATTTAACGATCTTAAAAATTTTTATTATTCCGCTGCGCCACTCTGATAGGTTTTTATCGATTTATTTTCCTACAGTATCATCGTAAAACATTTACTAAAGTAAATCTTTTACATCGTCATAACTTGATATACATTATAAAACATCATTTCAACATTCTTTTCATTATTCTTTTAAACAGCTTAGCGGAAGACTCATAGCAGTACCATAACCCTCGCCTGTCCCTTGGCACATGCAGATCCCGTTCGCCATCTATCACTTGTCCTATTGTCGTGCAGGATGCTTACCTTACCTGCAACATAAATAACTTGTGAGCGACAAGCTCAGTAAGTTCAAACATACATTCATGACATATAATAATTCACATCATATAGGACAGGGTAATTCTGATACCTACTGTAGCCTCGAAACATTGCATATCATATACCGTATATTGCTTAACATTCATACTTATCACACATAACCTTATAAGCATACTTGTACATATCTGAACACACTTTACGTCATAATCCTACTTTCACACTTAGCATCGTAAACATACTTAATGTACTTTATATGTACTTAACATCATAAACATACTTTTGTACTTATCATGCTTTAATTTTATGAACATGCTTTCATACTTGAATCTCGTGAACTTATTGTAACATCGTGAACATACTTAAAATACTTGGCATCATGAACATGCTTTTATACTTAACATACTTGAAACATCGTAGTCATACTTATGTATACTTGAACATCGTAAACATAGCATACTTAACGTATGCTAACCGTCGTAAACATAACATACTTAACATATGTTTACACATCATAAACATAACATATTTATCACACCTATTATCATGAAATTACTTTCACCTTTAACATAAAGAATATATTTAGTATACCTAAATACATAAAATTTCGTACATATACTCAAGTATCGTAAACATACTTACGTATACTAAAATATCTTTAACGTCACAAGCATACTTTCATACATACAAAACGTTGCATACACATGTCGTTCATTACTTAGACATTCATATTCAAACATAACATACATATTTAACATCATATAGAGCATACTTAACATAGTATAATTAACTTAGGCATATCAACTTATGCGTAATAATTGATATGTGTAATATTTATGACATATTTTACGCATAACATGAACGTTAGTCATGTTATACTTGCTTATTACCATAAATAGTACTATTCATTATGAATAGTAACTTTATAACATTATGCTTGCTTAACACTCATACTTAAGCGTATTTATCATCATTCATATCATACTGGACGGAACATATCTGATACTAATTATGACATCAGAACATTAACATAACATATATCATACATTACTTTAGATTTCATACTTAACGTATATAATATTTAAAACATATTTATACATACTTTTCATCATAATCATACTTGACATATTGCACACCATGAGTACACTTCCATACTTAACATGTTTTAAACATACTTAATATCCTGAACGTACTTGCGTTCTTGACATGCTTTAAACATACTTAATATATTGAACATACTTGCATTCTTGACATGCTCAAGAATGCTTTAAACATACTTAATATCTTGAACATACTTGCACTCTTGACATGCTTTGAACGTACTTAATATCTTAAACATACTTTCGTGCTATCCTCTATAATTTACATAACATTAGACTGCCAAATCCAGGATGTACCACCATCGGTTTGGGAGCCCTATAATAACTGAATAGAATTTCATGCTTATCATTGTAAACATATCATGATTTAAACATAGCATATTGAACATAAGCTTAACATCATAAATAAAACATACTTGGCACACTTGTTATTGTGAAAATACTTTCACATTTAACATCATGAATATACTTATCATACTTAAATACGTAAAATTTTGTAAATATACTTAAGCATCGTAAATACACTTACGTATGCTTAAATATCCTTAACATCAAACATAACATGGATCATTAACATAATAAATAACATGCATTGCTTTTGTATTACTATTCACTATGAATAGTAAGTCTGACATAAATAGTACTGTCGACTATGAACAATACCGTTGACCGTGAACAGTGACTTTGATTGCATCGGTATTTGTAGTGTTAGTATATCTTATGCTCATTTATGGACTGCATTTTTTTTTCTTGAAACTTTATCTTTCATTACGTTCTGGTTTTTGGGCCTCATGATTGGTCATACCGTAATGCGTGCATGACTGAGAGGGACTCTGGGGAGCGACCTACTGGCCAATCCTCTACAATCTAACTACATCAGACTTCCAAACCCGGGATGATCACCGGTGGTTTGGAGTCCTAACAATATTGAATCTGGAAAAACCTCCACCTGTGCGGGAGGCCGATATGCCAATACTGATTTAGTTACTGATTTTCTTGTAGTTTCTGCCTAGTGGCATTTATGCCGCGTCCTGGGTTTGGAACTCTTTAAATTATTCTGTAGTTTATTCTGTAGTTTTCTTAAGATTTTATCTCTTATGCAAGTGTGCATACGACACCTGACTACTAAATTTCTATCATCTATATCACATAAGCATACTGAGTAAATTCATGCTTTAGATAGATAAATGTCTGAACTTACAAAATAAAACACATAAACATAAACGTGTCAAGTCAATTTACATTTGACTTGGACATAATGCATGGTTCATAACATGACTTTTGTAACATTCAAATCAAAGTATCTTGACACTAAAACTGGATATAAAACACATAAACATGACCAGTCCATTTATGTTGCAGACATGAAAATATTTAAGCTTACATGCCGCATATAGAACACATAACACATAAACATGTCAAGTAAGTTTATGTTGCAGACAATTAAATGCCTGAACTTACTGTATATAACACTTAAACATAAAAGTCAATTCATGTTTGACTTAGACCTAACACATAAATATCCAATGTTTAAAGTTTCAGTCTTACTATTTTGCTGATTCTTGTCTTTCCTTACTGTCTTTCATATGGTTCCAACCAGGGGGCGCTATCATTGTCTCCATGGTCTGGAATACTTCTCATATATTTCTTTTATTGTGTGTATTTTATTAAATACACCTTTGTGCATATAACACCTTACATATATACTTTACATTTCATACATAACAAATAAACATATTACGTAATTTCATGTAATAGACAATAAAATGTCTGAACTTACTACATACAACACATAGATATAAACATGTCAATTTATGTTACAGTCAACTAAATGCTTGAACTTGCAACATATAATACATAAAAGTCCATACATGTTGCAGACATAGAAATATTTAAAGCTTATCACATACGACACTTAGACATAATAGTCTGTTCATGTTGCAATCAAGTAAATGCTCGAACTTATTGATGCTTCTGCTCGTATCTCCTTTCGTACTTCCTTGGTCTGTAGACATCCATTTATCGCGTCTGTATCCGATTACTATAACTGAAATATTTACGGTTATTTTCGTTACTTAAATCATACATAAAACTTAATAAAATGTAAAAAGTCTATGTTTTATTTCATAATCATGAATTTAGGGTTCTATTATACCATTTATAACTTTTCTGTCTCCTCTAGGAAAAATTACCATTTTGTTCCAAACTTTTGGCAAAATTATCATTTTGCCCCTAATGGGATTTTTTTATCATAACCTTACTTTTCTTTAATTTACGACTTAGTTTTGGCCCTTAGAATCTTAATGAAACCATTCTAAGTCCATTAGGGCCCTTTTCTATCATCCCTAAAATTTTCAGTCAAAATGACCGTTTTGCCCCTGACGAATCTTTGGGCCATATCAATTTCATTTTATTGCTTAGGCTAGATTTTCTAAACCTAAAAATCATAAAATCGTTTTTCTTAAGCCTTTTCAAGTTTTTTTCAGCATTAAACGTTGAAATGCCCAGATCACTATTCACCGACCCCCGGGTGGCACTATTCCAACCCTAGGTCGTTAATCCTCATTTTCAGGTCTAAATCACCAAGGGGGCTCAAGTTTCCATCCCGACCATATTTTTACCCTTTGGTTCCTAAATTACCCCTTTGTGCCATTTTTGAAATTTCGGTAGCATTTTCGCTTAATTTTTAGGTTCCCGGCATTTAGGGAACGCCTCGGAACCATCTAACCTAATTCTATTCTACCACATACTATACCAGAGGCCTATATTTTTTTACGTAAAATTCAACTTTTACGTAAAAATCTTTACATTTTTTACATTTTCTTATTTAACTATTTTTCATACACATAGTCCATTTTTCTTACAATTTCACATGTAAAAGTACATAATTAATACATAATCATTCCAAAACATAAATTTCAGGAATGAAGGGAATGAAGTCACTGCAGAAATCATCCCACTGGCGATCGAACGAACCGTTCGGTCTCATGTGGACAAACTTGATTTCATAGTTCTTCACTTTTGAAATTCCATCTTGAAATTCTGATGTTGTGGATGTGTCCAGAACATCGAAAATAGGCCAATGGGCCATTCTTCAATTTTTGGTCACCGGTCACCATTGATCGGATTGACCGCCGTTGACCGGCATTGACCGACCGTTGACTGGTGTTGATCGACTGTTGACTGGTGTTGACCGGTGGTAGCGTGGAGAAAGGAGGCCACCATCTCGTAGATCTCGACGTGAGGAACCATTGGTGGTGTCAATTTCACTAATCGAGGCTTCTATGGTTGGAAATCAGGCCTCGAAAGGGCGACGGCGGTGGCAACGTCCAATCTCCACCGTGCTGGGGTTATTGCCCAAAATTAGGTTGGGGCTTTTATTCCCCATGCTTCTCTAAGCATTTTAGTACCAGTGGTGTGGCTCAACTCTGTCGGAAATGGTGAGTTTCACGGCAGCATCACGGTGGCGACAACAAAGCTTCGGACGGCGCGATCCGGTGGCTGTTAAGGTGAAATGAGCTATGGGTTTTGTTCTACTCTTCACCCCTAGTCTTTTGGGACCAGAATCGTGTCGATCGGACGTTGGACGTCAGATGGTAGAGATCCGACCGATCAAAAATTTCAGCCACCAGTGGTGCGTGCGGGCTCCTCAGCGTCGGTTCCGTCAACTCGGCACACCGTTGGACTCAACTCGACGAGAGCTTTCCAACGAGACCGGTGGTGTCGAAAACAGGCACCGTTTCTGGTGGTCGGTTACTGTTCATTTTTGTGTAAGGGGGAAGAAAGAGAAGGTGAAAGGAAATTATGGGCTTGTTTTTGAAATTTCTGATTTTTCGCCCTTATTTATACTTTTTTGTCCAAAATTTCAACATAGGCTATCCTGACTAATTTGGGTATGCTGAACCCAAATATATCAGTTTCGTTTTCATCCGAGGTCATCTTAACCAGTTTCCGGTATTGCGAATTCCTAGTCAAAAATTACCTTTTATGCTCAATTAACTAATTTGAGCATACTGATAGGCTATACTGACTAATTTGGGCGTGCTGAACCCAAATCTATCAGTTTCAGCTTCATTCGAGGTCATCTCGACCAATTTTCCAGTGCTGCAAATTCCAAGTCAAAAATTACCTTTTGTGCTCAATTAACTAATTTGAGCATACTGACAGGCTATACTGACTAATTTGGGCGTGCTAATTCTAAACATATCAGTTTTATATCAAGAAAAGGTCATCTTAACCAATTTCTTGATACTGTGTATGCGTACACATAAAAAATCACTACATTTCCTATTTTAAACATAAAATTCATCATGTACATTCAATTTAACTATTTTCCGAGAATGATAAAATTTCTCGGTTGTAACATTCACCCCTCCTTATAAAATTTTCGTCCTCAAAAATTGAGACAAGTAGGGGTACAAAGATTTCATTTCATCTTTGTTCATCACATATACATATCATTTCATAACATTTACATGTCATTTCAAACATATATACATAACATAAAGGCTATATATATTATAGTTTTGTACATCTAATTTTCCTGTACACCTGCAACTCTAGGGAATATAGGCGGTGTTAGAAATGACACCCCGCTTGCCCATGAGGAAACTGGGGCTAATGCTGGACTCCTCCAAGAGAATCACTCAATCATGGTATGGCGAAACTTGGTCCAGTTAGGTGCTAATCCTGGTCATAAAAATCCCAGTACACATGAGAGTATTTCCCTGGATATGCTAACAGCCAAAAGAACCCAGTTATCCTTATCAATGGCACACAGCCAGAGAATCATCTCGATGGCATGAAACTAGTACTGCATTCCCATGGAGTGCTAAAGTAAAAGTACTGTCTATTCTTGAAACTCATACAGGGAACTAGTGCCTGTACTATGCTATTGTTATCTCATCATCTTATCTTTACAAAATGTTTATTTTTAATCAACAAACATTTACTAATTTAGAATAAAACTAACTTATTTAGATGGCGAACTGGATGTGTATCGTGCTAGCAGGGATATGGTCAAACTGCTCCGATACCACCTGTGATGGCCCACCCTAGGTAGATATTAAACAGTACTATTACAGTTAGCGACTGTCGCCAACTGCGATAAACTGTAACCACTTGGGTCATCGACAACTTACTTTTAACTTACTTTAAACTTATTCTGATACCCCATATGATGGCTAGTATCTTACTTTTAACCTACTTTCTTTAAAATGCTTATTTTAACTTCCCATTTAAATATAAAAATAGGGAATAATTCTTTTTTCTTTAACTTAAACTTGAAAACTGTATCATCATAAAACATTTACTAAAGTAAATCTTTTACATCGTCATAACTTGATATACATTATAAAACATCATTTCGACATTCTTTTCATTATTCTTTTAAACAGCTCAGCGAAAGACTCATACAGTACCATAACTCTCGCCCTGTCCCTTGGCACATGTAGATCTCGTTCGTCATCTATCACTTGTCTTATCGTCGTGCAGGATGCATACCTTACCTGCAACATAAATAACTTGTGAGCGACAGGCTTACTAAGTTCAAACATACATTCATGACATATAATAATTCACACCATATAGGACAGGGTAATTATGATACCTACTGTAGCCTCGAAACATTGCATATCATATACCGTATATTGCTTAACATTCATACTTATCACACATAACCTTATAAACATACTTGTACATATCTGAACACACTTTACATCATAATCCTACTTTCACACTTAGGATCGTAAACATACTTAATGTACTTTATATGTACTTAACATCATAAACATACTTTTGTACTTATCATGCTTTAATCTTATGAACATGCTTTCATACTTGAACCTCGTGAACTTACTGTAATATCGTGAACATACTTAAAATACTTGGCATCATGAACATGCTTTTATACTTAACATACTTGAAACATCATAGTCATACTTATGTATACTTGAACATCATAAACATAGCATACTTAACGTATGCTAACCGTCGTAAACATAACATACTTAACATATGTTTACACATCATAAACATAACATATTTATCACACCTATTATCATGAAATTACTTTCACCTTTAACATAAAGAATATATTTATTATACCTAAATACGTAAAATTTCGTACATATACTCAAGTATCATAAACATACTTACGTATACTTAAATATCTTTAACGTCATAAGCATACTTTCATACATACAAAACGTTGTATACTCATGTCGTTCATTACTTAGACATTCATATTTAAACATAACATACATATTTAACATCATATAGAGCATACTTAACATAGTATGATTAACTTAGGCATATCAACTTATGCGTAATAATTGATATGCGTAATAGTTATGATATATCTTATGCATAACACGAACGTTAATCACGTTATGCTTGCTTATTACCATAAATAGTACTATTCACTATGAATGGTAACTTTATAACATTATGCTTGCTTAACACCCATACTTAAGCGTATTTATCATCATTCATATCATACTAGACAGAACATATCTGATACTAATTATGACATCAGAATATTAACACAACATATATCATACATTACTTTAGATTTCATACTTAACGTGTATAATATTTAAAACATATTTATACATACTTTTCATCATAACCATACTTGACATATTGCACACCGTGAGTACACTTTCGTACTTAACATGCTTTAAACATACTTAATATCCTGAACGTACTTGCATTCTTGACATGTTTTAAACATACTTAATATCTTGAACATACTCGCATTCTTGACATACTTTAAACGTATTTAATATCTTGAACATACTTTCGTGCTATCCTCTACAATTTACATAACATTAGACTTCCAAATCCGGGACGTACAACCATCGGTTTGGGAGCCCTATAATAACTGAATAGAATTTCATGCTTATCATTGTAAACATATCATGATTTAAACATAGCATATTGAACATAAGCTTAACATCAAAAATATAACATACTTGACACATTTGTTATTGTGAAAATACTTTCACATTTAATATTATGAATATACTTATCAGACTTAAATATGTAAAACTTTGTAAATATACTTAAGCATCGTAAATACACTTACGTATGCTTAAAATACCTTAACATTAAACATAACATGGATCATTAATATAATAAATAACATGCATTGCTTTTGTATTACCATTCATTATGAATAGTAACTCTAACCATGAACAGTACTATCGACTATGAACAGTACCGTTGACCATGAACAATGACTTTGATTGCATTGGTATTCGTAGTATTAGTATATCTTATGCTCATTTATGGACTGCATTTTTTTTTTCCTTAAGTCTTTATCTTTCATTACATTCTAGTTTTTGGGCCCTATGATTGTTCGTACCGTAATGCGCACATGACTGAGAGGGACTCTGTGTGACAGCCCGCCATACGTAGAGTTAAACAGTACTATTCAGTCAGCTACTGTTGCCAATTGCAATAGACTGTAACCACTTGGATCGTCGGTAACTTACTTTTAACTTGCTTCTAACTTATTCTGATACCAGCTATTTTTTTTCTTTTTAAACTTGACTCGTAAATTTTATTTTTCATAGAACATTTACTATCATAAACATTTTACTTTATCATAACTTGATATTCATCATAAAACATCATTTCAATACTCTTTTAAACAACTCAGCGGAAGACTCATAGCAGTACCGTAACCCTCACCCAGTCCCTTGGCACATGCAGATCTCATCCGTCATCCATCACTTGTCTTATGTTCGTGCAGGATGCTTACCTGCAACATAAACAAACTTGTGAGCGACAAGCTCAGTAAGTTCAAACATACATTCATGATGTATAATAATTCACACTATATAGGATAGGGAAATTCTGATACCTACTATAGCCTTGGAACATTGCATAACATATATCGTATATTGCTTAACATTCATACTAATCACGCATAACCTTGTAAACATACTTATACATATCTTAACATACTTTACATCATAATCTTACTTTCCTACTTAGCATCGTAATCATACTTAATGTATTTTATATATGCTTAACATCATGAACATACTTTTGTACTTATCATGCTCTAATCTCTTGAACATGCTTTTATACTTGAACCTCGTGAACATACTTTGATGTCGTGAACATGCTTAACATACTTGGCATCATGAATATGGTTTTCATACTTAACATACTTGAAACATAGTAGTTATACTTGTGTATTCTTGAACATTGTAACATAATATACTTGAAACATAGCATACTTAATGTAGATTTATACATCGTAAACATAACATATATCATCATACTTATTATAGTGAAAATACTTTCACATTTAATATCATGAATATACTTGTCATACTAAAATACATAAAACATCGTAAATGTACTTAAGCATCGTAACATATACTTACGTATGCTTAAACATCCTTAATATCCAACATAACATGGATCATTAACATAATAAACAACATGCATTACTTTTGCATTACTATTCATATAGTAATTCTGATCATGAACAGTATTTACATCGTGAACATATCACATTTTAAACTTCCGCACCCGAGACGTACCACCGTTGGATTGGAGGCCATAAACATGAATAATATTGTTCACTATGAAGAGTACCATTGATGGTAATAGTATCTTTAACCGCGACAGTACACGTAGTGTTAGTATATCTTATGCTCGTTATAGGCTGCATTTTCAATCTTGGTTCTTTATCTTTCATTACGTTCTGGTCTTGGGCCCCATGAATAATCGTACCGTAATACGTGTATAACTAAGAGGGACTCTGGGGAGCGACCCACTGGCCAATCCTCTACAGTCTGAATATATCAGACTTCCAAACCTGGGATGTGCCACCATCGGTTTGGAGTCCTATCGTTACTGAATCTGAGAAACCTCCACCTAGGTGGGAGGCCGGTACGCCAATACTGATCTAATTACTGAGTTTCTGGTGGTTCCTGACCAGTGGCAATTATGCTGCCTCCAGGGTCTGGAACTCTTTAAATTTATTTTGTAATTTATTCTATAGTTTTCTTAAGATTTTACATCTTATGTTAGTGTGCATACAGCACCTGACTACTAAATTTTTGTCATCTATATCACATAAACATACTGAGTAAATTTATGCTACAGATAAATAAATGTCTGAACTTACAAATTATAACACATAAACATAAACATGTCAAGTCAATTTACATTGACTTAGACATGACGCATAGTTCATAACATGATTTCGTAACATTCAAATCATAATATCTTGGCACTAGAACTGCACATAAAACACATAAACATGACCAATCCATTTATGTTACAAACATGAAAATATTTAAACTTACATGCTGCATATAGAACACATAATACATAAACATATCAAGTAGGTTCATGTTACAGACAATTAAATATCCGAACTTACTGCATATAACACTTAAACATAGAAGTCAATTCATGTTTGACTCAGGCTTAACATATAAACATCGAACGTTAAAAGTTTCAGTGTTATTATTTTGCTAATTCTTGTCCTTCCTTACTGTCCTTCGTATGGTTCCGACTTAGGGCATTATCATTACCTCCATAGTCTAGAACTCTTCTCATGTCTTTATTTCATCGTGTGTATTTTATTAAATACACCTTTGTGCATATAACACCTCACATATATACTTTATACATTTCATACATAACTTATAAACATACTACGTATTTCATGTAACAGACAATAGAATGTCTGAACTTGCTACATATAACACGTAGACATATAAATGTCAAGTCAATTTACATTTAACTTAGACATGACACATAGTTCATAACATAGCAGTTGTCAGCCATACTTTGGTGCATATAGCACTCACACATATAACTTTCATATAACATGTAAACATAGACATAATATGTCAATTTATGTTGTAGTCAACTAAATGCTTGAACTTGCAACTACAGCACATAAAAGTTCATACATGTTGCAGACATAGAAATATTTAAAACTTACCACATATGACACTTAGACATAATAGTCTATTCATGTTACAGTCAATTAAATGTTTGAACTTACAGATACTTCTGTTCATATCTTCTTTCTTGCTTTCTTGGTCCGCAGACCTCCCTTTATCGCATCTGTATTAGAATCCTATAACTGAAATAATCACGGTTATTTTCATTACTTTAATCATACATAAAGCTTAATAAAACGTAAAAATTCTACGTTTTATTTCTCGATCATAACTTAAGGGTCTAATATCCCATTTATAACTTTTCTGCTAACTTTTGACAAAATTAACATTTTACCTTGAACTTTTGGCAAAATTACCATTTTACCTTGAACTTTTGGTAAAATTACCATTTTACCTCTAACGGGTCTTTGGGCCATATCATTCTCACTTTATTGTTTAGATTGGATTTTCTAAGCCCAAAATCATAAAATACTTTTTTCTTAGGCCTTACTAAATTTTTACAGCATTATTTGCCATAATTTCTTGGTTTACTATTCATGACCCTCGGGTGATACTATCCCTCGGTCGTTAATCCTTTAATTTTTCGAGCCTAGGTCACCGAGAGGGCTCAGGTTTCCATTCCGATCATATTTTTATCCTTCGGTTCCTAAAATACCCCTTTGTGCTGTTTTAGAAATTTCGGCAGTATTTCCGCTTAATTTTTGGGTTCTCAGCGTTTAAGAAACGCCTCGAAACCATCTAACTAAATTCTATTCTATCACGTACTATACCAGAGGCCTATATTTTTATGTAAAACTCAACTTTTACGTAAAAATATTTATATTTTACACATTTTATTTTTCATCATTTTCATTCATTTTTCTTATGCTTTCACATTCCAAAAATACATAATTAATACATAATCATTCCAAAACATAAATTAAGGAATGAAGGGACATAAATCACTACCGAAATCATCCCATCGGCTATCGAGCGCATCATTCGATCTCACGTGCACAAACTTTATTTCACCATTCTTCACTTTTGAAATTCCGTCTTGCAATTCTGATGCCGCGAATGTGTCCGGAACGTCAAAAATAGGGTAATGGGCTGTTCTTCAATTTTTGGTCACCGGTCACCGTTGACCAATGTT
Source organism: Antiaris toxicaria (assembly GCA_035233585.1). Classification (NCBI taxonomy): domain Eukaryota; kingdom Viridiplantae; phylum Streptophyta; class Magnoliopsida; order Rosales; family Moraceae; genus Antiaris; species Antiaris toxicaria. Next base: position 53,528,988 of record CP141153.1, read on the forward strand.
GACCGGTCGTTGACCGGTGGCGGCTTGGAGAAAGGAGGCCCATCTCATAGATCTCAATGTGAAGAACTCATTGGTGGTGTCAATTTCACCAATTGAAGCTCCTATCACTGGAATTGAGCCCCAAAAAATCGACGACGACGGCGTTGTCAAATCTCTGTCTTTCTGGCTTTTTCTCTTGAAATTGTTTTGGGGCTTTTGTTCCCCATGAAATTCTGAGTATTTTTACTGGTGGTGTGGCTCAACTCTGTCGGAAATGGTGAGTTTCACGGCGGCGACACGACGGCGAGGCATTGGGCGGTACGATCTGATGACTATTGAGTGAAAATAAAGCTTAGGTTTTGTTCTACTCTTCACCCCAAGTCTTTTAGGACTGGAATCGTGGCATTTAGACGTCGGACGGCGAAGATCCGGTAGTTCAAATTTTTCAGCCACTGGCGGCTTCGGGCGACGCGTGCGGCTTGCTCGGTCGCGTCGGCACACCGTTAGACTCAACTCGACGAGAGCTTTCAAACGGGACCGGTGGTATCGAAAACGGACACCGTTTCCGATGGTCGGTTACTGTTCATTTTCGTGCAGGGGAAGGAAAGAGAAAGTGAGAGAAACTTATGGGCCTTTTTTGAAATTTTCTGATTTTCCGCCCTTATATATATTTTTTCGCCCAAAATTTCAACATGAGCTATCCTGACTAATTTAGGTGTGCTGAACCCAAATATATCAGTTTTATTTTCATCTAAGGTCATCTTGATCAGTTTCTGGTATTGCGAATTCTCGGTCAAAAATGACCTTTATGCTCAATTAACTAATTTGAGCATACTGATAGGCTATACTAACTAATTTGAGCATACTGATAGGCTATACTGACTAATTTGAGCATGCTGATTCTAAATATATCAGTTTTATATCAAGAAAAGGTCATCTTGACCAATTTCTTGATACTGTATGTTTGACACACAAGCGTACGCACTTAAAATCACTACATTTCACATTTTACATGAAATTCGTTGTGTATCTTCCCTGTATCGATTTTCTGAGAATGATGAAAATTTCTGGTTATCACACTCTGGGGAGCGACCCACTAGCCAATCCTCTACAGTCTAACTACATCAGACTTCCAAACCCGGGACGTATCACCAGCGGTTTGGAGTCCTAACAATACTGAATCTGAAAAACCTCCACCTATGTGGGAGGCCGGTACGCCAATACTGATTTAGTTACTGATTTTCTTGTGGTTCCTGATCGGTGGCATTTATGCTGCCTCTTGGGTCTGGAACTCTTTAAATTATTCTATAATTTATTCTGCAGTTTTCTTAAGATTTTACCTCTTATGTTAGTGTGCATACGGCACCTGACTACTAAATTTCTATCATCTATATCACATAAGCATACTGAGTAAATTCATGCTACAGATAGATAAATGTCTGAACTTACAAAATATAAAACATAAACATAAACATGTCAAGTTAATTTACATTTGACTTAGACATAACGCATGGTTCATAACATGACTTTCGTAACATTCAAATCATAGTATCTTGGCACTAAAACTGCACATAAAACACATAAACATGACCAGTCCATTTATGTTACACACATGGAAATATTTAAACATACATGCCGCATATAGAACACATAACACATAAACATGTCAAGTAAGTTTATGTTGCAGACAATTAAATGCCCAAACTTACTGTATATAACACTTAAACATAAAAGTCAATTCATGTTTGACTTAGACCTAACACATAAACATCTAACGTTTAAAGTTTCAATCTTACTATTTTGCTGATTCTTGTCTTTCCTTACTGTCTTTCATATGGTTCTGACCAGGGGGCATTATCATTGTCTCCATGATCTGGAACACTTCTCATGTCTTTCTTTTATTGTGTGTATTTTATTAAATACACCTTTGTGCATATAACACCTTACATATATACTTTACATTTCATACATAACAAATAAATATATTACGTAATTTCATGTAACAGACAATAAAATGTCTGAACTTACTACATATAACACGTAGATATAAACATGTCAATTTATGTTGTAGTCAACTAAATGCATGAACTTGCAACATATAACACATAAAAGTCCATACATGTAGCAGACATAAAAATATTTAAAGCTTACCACATACAACACTTAGACATAATAGTCTGTTCATGTTCCAGTCAATTAAATGTTCGAACTTACTGATATTTTTGCTCGTATCTCCTTTCATACTTCCTTGGTCTGCATCACGTCTGTATCGGATTCCTATAACCGAAATATTTACGATTATTTTCGTTACTTAAATCATACATAAAACTTAATAAAACGTAAAAATTCTACGTTTCATTTCATAATCATGAATTTAGGGGTTTATTATCCCATTTATAACTTTTCTGTCTACTCTTAGAAAAATTACCATTTTGTTCCAAACTTTTGGCAAAATTATCATTTTGCCCGTAAGGGGATTTTTTTTATCATAACTTTACTTTTCTTTCGTTTACGACTTAGTTTTAGTTCTTAGAATCTTAATTAAACCATTCTAAGTCCATTAGGGCCCTTTTCTATCATCCCTGAAATTTTCAGTCAAAATGACCGTTTTGCCCCTAACAAGTCTTTGGGTCATATCATTTTCATTTTATTGCTTAGACTGGATTTTCTAAACCTAAAAATCATAAAATCATTTTTCTTAAGCCTTTTCGAGTTTTTTTTCAACATTAAACGCTGAATTGCTCAGATCACTATTCACCAACCCTTGGGTGGCACAATTCCGACTCTAGGTCGTTAATCCTCTTTTTGAGGCCTAAATCACCGAGGGGGCTCAGGTTTCCATCCCGACCATATTTTTACCCTTCAGTTCCTAAAATACCCCTTTGTGCCGTTTTTGAAATTTCGGCAGCATTTTCACTTAATTTTTGGGTTCTCGGCATTTAGGGAACGCCTCGAAACCATTTAACCTTATTCTATTCCACCACATACTATACCAGAGGCCTATATTTTTACGTAAAAGTTGACCAGAGGCCTATATTTTTACGTAAAATTCAACTTTTATGTAAAAATCTTTACATTTTTCCCATTTTCTTATTTGGCTGTTTTTCATACGTATAGTCTATTTTTCTTACAATTTCACATGTAAAAGTACATAATTAATACATAATCATTCCAAAACAAAAATTTCAGGAATGGAGGGACCGAAGTCACTACCAAAATCGCCCCACTGGCAATTAAACGAACCGTTCGGTCTCGCACAGACAAACTTGATTTCACCGTTCTTCACTTTTGAAATTATGTCTTGAAATTCTGACGCTGCAGATGTGTCCAGAACGTCAAAAATAGGCCAACAGGTCATTCTTTAATTTTTTATCACCAGTCGCCGTTGACCGGTGTTGATTGCCATTTACCGGTGTTGATCGGTCATTGAACGGCATTGACCGGTGGCAGCGTGTAGAAAGGAGGCCCCCATCTCATATATCTTGATGTGAGGAACCCATTGGTGGTGTCAATTTCACCAATCGAGGGTTCTATGGTCGGAGATCGAGCCTCGAAAGGGTGACGGTGGCGACAACGTCCAATCTTTGTCGTGTCGGGGTTATTCCCCAAAATTAGGTTGGGGTTTTTGTTTCCCGTGCTTCTCTAAGCATTTTAGTACCAGTGGTGTGGCTTAACTCTGCCGGAAACGGTGAGTTTCGCGGTGGCGTCATAGCGGCGACGACGAAGCTTCTGGCAGTGCGATCCAACGGTTGTTGAGGTGAAATGAGTTATGGGTTTTGTTCTACTCTTCACCCCGAGTCTTTTAGGACTGGAATCATGTCGATTGGACGTCAGACGTTGGATGTCGAACGTTGGATGGTAGAGATCTGGCCGATCAAAAATTTTGGCCACCGGCAGCGCGTGCGGGCTCCTCCGGCATCGGTTCCATTGACTCAGCACACCGTTGGACTTGGCTCGGCAAGAGCTTTCCAATGAGACCGGCGGTGTCGAAAATAGACACCGTTTCCGATGGTTGGTTACTGTTCATTTTCGTGTAAGGGGGAGGAAAGAGAAGGTGAGAGGAAATTATGGGCTTGTTTTTGAAATTTCTGATTTTTCGCCCTTATTTATACTTTTTTGTCCAAAATTTCAACATAGGCTATCCTAACTGATTTGGGCGTGCTGAACCCAAATATATCAGTTTCGTTTTTATACGATGTCATCTTAACCAGTTTCCGGTGCTACGAATTACTAGTCAAAAATTACCTTTTGTGCTCAATTAACTAATTTGAGCATACTGATAGGCTATACTGACTAATTTGGGCATGACGAACCCAAATCTATCAATTTCAACTTCATTCGAGGTCATTTCAACTAGTTTTCCGGTACTGTGAATTTCCGGTCAAAAATTACCTTTTGTGCTCAATTAACTAATTTGAGTATACTGACAGGTTATACTGACTAATTTGGGTGTGCTGATTCTAAATATATCAGTTTTATATCAAGAAAATATCATCTTGACCAATTACTTAATACTATGTATGCATATACACATAAAATCACTACATTTCCTATTTGTAAACATAAAATTCATCATGTACATTCAATGTACCTATTTTCCAAGAATGATAAAATTTCCTGGTTGTCACAGTTTAAGTTTATACCTTATGTGCTATGAACCAAGCACAATCCGAATCAAGGCTTGGGTGACCAAAAATTACCATGTGGACCAAGGGGAAATAGGGTCAGCCTTTGATAAAATGGACACACAAAATTTCTTTTTATCATTAAGTCAAAAGAAACTAACAAAACCACAAAAACAAGTCCTAGCAACTTACCCCAGAATGACCTTGAAATAACTTGAAGAGGTAGTTCCAACACAAGCTATGCGGTGGCTGATTTTTGGTAAGTTTTTGGTTGAGTTTTGGTTGGGTTTCTTGGCTGGAAATGGTCGGTTTTGGGGCTGGGAAAGAGTCGGCTTTGGCTGGTAGAAAAGGGAGAGAAATTGTGTTCTATTGGGTGAGCAAAAGAAAGAAAGTGATACCCTAAGCCAAGCTCACCCTTTTGTAGACAAAACTTGAGCAAAATTAACTAACCTTAAGCTCACTTAATTAGCCATATTTTCTTGCTAATCTAGAGACAACTCTCGCTGCCATCTGCCCCTTAAAAACTGAGGAAGGCTGCACATAAAGAAGGGGGCCAAATTGTTTAATGCTTGGTTTGCCATGTGATGGATACTATTGCATATTTTAATCAAAAGGTGGCCAACATATCCCTTGCTTTAGAGAAAACTTTTCCCTATTTTTAGGGTTGTGTTTGGGGCTATTTGTGATGCATGTACATGGTTTCCTAGGGGAAAAATTCATCTGCAAGATCTCCTCTTCGCAGTCTAATTTTCTTCTTTCGGTATTCGACCCTTTCTCGACGGTGTTCTAGATTTCCACCAAAATTGGATTTTCTGAATCTGATTTTTATACTGATAATTCCTAGTTGGATTGTAACGTCAATGAGCCCATTTTGTGTCCATTTTATTGTTTATTCCCTATACTATGGTTGTATCTACATTATGTTGTCCTTGCGCATACATAACGAGGTGTTTTCACATTAAATTCCAAACATAGTCTCTCCTGACTAATTTGGACGTGCTGATTTCAAATTTATCAGTTTTACATCCATTTGGGGTCATCTGGACCAGTTTTCGGGATCTGTGTGACCCTACCTCAAAAAACGTATTTTGCACTTAATTGACTAATTTGAGCGTTCTGAGTCTAAATATATCAGTTTCAGGATGAGAAAAGGTCATCTTAACCCCTTTCCCAATACTGTGTATCTCTCAAACAAAAATTCACGTTTTGTGCTCAATTGACTAAATTGAGTCTGTTGACTGTAAATATATCAGTTTTAAGTCAAATTAAGGTCGTCTTGGCCATTAACCTGACACTACGTATCTACTATTCACTATTCGTTGTTTTCTGCTTAACTAACTAGTCTAAGCATTCTGATTCCAATTTTGTCAGTTTCTAGGTGAGAAGAGGTCATCTAGATCATTTTTTTCGATACTATACCTCTGTTAGGGTAATTATCGCGACCGATCCGAGCATATTGATGACTTTCTCACCAGTTCTGTTTCAAGAAATGGTCGTCTGGACCGTTTTCTTGATACTGCATGTCTTATATGCATATACACATAATAGGGTAGACCGATTTCACTGTCGATTACCTCCTTCACTACATAAATAGTAATTAAATGTTACTGTACTCGTTTAGTTCATTCAATGGGGAAAAATATACTGTATTTATCAATTTAATTAGTGATTAAATAGTAATTAGGTTTCAGGAACATGGGGTTCATTACAAATAGGTCGTTTTATTACCATCTTTCATATGGTTTCGACCAGGCGACTTTCTCATTACCCCATGGTTTGGAACACTCTACATGTCTTTCTTTCATTGTGTGTATTTTATTAAACACTTTGTTGTGCATATAACACCTACATATATAATTTACATTTTATACATAGCACATAGACATATCAAGTCAATTCATGTTGCAGACAAGAAGATGTCTGAACTTATAAATACTTCGTTAGTATTTCCTTTTTCACCTTCTGGGTTTGCAAACGTTCCTTCCTCGTGTCTGAATTGGGTTCCTATAATCGAAATAGCCACGGTTATTTCCAATATTTATTTCATACTTAAAACGTAGTGAAAACATAAGTATTCTAAGTCTGAGTCCCTAATGATGAATTTAGGGATCCAGCATTTCATTTTTACCATTTTTTTCAACTTTTGCCAAAATGACCATTTGGTCCCGATCTTTTGACAAATGACCATTTTGTCCCTAGTGAAACTTTCTTACATTTAAATCTTGATTTTAGCCATTAAAATCTTAATTAACCTCATTTTTCACTTTTCCGCTAACTTTTGAAAAAATGACTATTGTGTCTTGAATTTTTGGCAAAATTACCATTTTGCCCTTGGCAGGAATTTCCACTTAAACCTTGCTTTTGTCCTTTAAAATCCTAATTAGAGCCTCTAAATCACGTTTAAAGCCCTAACGGTTTGTTTTGACCAGTTCTTAAATTTTTGGCCAAAATGACCAATTTGTCCCTAGCGGGATTTTTCTTCGTTTCTTCTACTTAAATCTTGATTTTGACCTTTAAAACCTTAATTAAGGCCTTAGGTTGCTATTCTAAGCCTTAATGCCCCTTTTTCTAACTTTTAAAAAAATGATCATTTTGTCCCTAACTTTTGACAAAATTACCATTTCGTCCCCAACATGATTTCTTTTCGTAATTCTACTTTTCTTTGACTTAAAACTTAATTTTGGACTTTTGAATTTTAAATAAGCTATTATAAGGCCCTAACAGTCCTTTTCTAACATTTTTGAAATTTTTGATCAAAATGATTATTTTGCCTCTAACGGGTCTTTGGACCATAACATTTTCACTTTAATGTTTTAACAGAATTTTCTAAACCCAAAAATCATAAAATCAACTTTCCGAGGCCTTCTTACATTTTTGCAGTATTAATCGCTGTAACTTCACTGTTTATTTTTCACCCGAACCTCGAGTGATACTATTTCGACCCTAGGTCGTTTATTCTCTTTTTCTTACAATTCGGGGCTCCGAATTGTGACGTCCCGTGCCCTGAGTGGCCCGGACCATCACTTAAAACTACTATTGCTACTTACTTGCTTAAAAACTATTACTTAACTTACTTAATTTGATAGCATAATTTTAAGGATATTTTTTTTTGAATGCGTACGTGTGCTCTATTCAAGTAGGTATACTTTAAAGATACAAAGTCTACATCATAAGTGAGTTCAATTACACATACATACTTATAAAACTGTTTAACTAATTACTATTCAAAATATGTTGTTTACTCAAAAATTGTCTGGAAGTTTTAAACATGCGGTGATATCCATAACTTCACCCTCACATCCGCCTCCGCCGCCGTCATCGCCCATTGAGCTCTAAGCTATAGGTCGCTTACTTATAGTATGAACACACACTGTGAGCTTTATTGCTCAGTAAGTACAACATGTTGTCCGCAAAATATGTTTAAATCATAATACATACTTAAAATCATATAAGCATGTCATGTACCAACATATATCACTGAATCATTCTACATACCAGGACATCACATATTACTGAATGCAGAACATCACATGCTATATGCATAACAACAAACATCATGAACTGAATGCATACCTACTATAGCTGAAAGCATAATGAACTATGATTAATGCATACCGTGAACAATGCATGATCTGATTATGCTTCTTTATGCTTCAATATTATTTTTCTTTCTTATGTCTAGCTGAGGGCCCGTGTGTCAGTACTGACTGCGCGCTGATAATCAAAAACTTCTATGATTACTAACTTAAGAGTCATCAATGGAGGCTCATCTTACTTAAACTTGAAAAACCTCTTCAACGGAAAAGGCTGGTACGACACGCTTATTAATTTTCCAATTTTTTATCTGATCTGGCCATATGCTATGCTAAGCTATCCCTAATCTTATGCGATAGGGATGTATGGCATCTAACTCATGCTTTCATCAATCTACGCAATTGTGAAACTATATGTTTTCTTAACATGCTATGCAACAACAGTGCATGGTTTGTAAATACTTAACATACTTGCAAAAATCAACACTTTAAATTCATTTAGCTCATGTTGTAGGCAGAGTTGTACTTACCTAGTTTGCGAGCAAACTTGTACTCTGACCCTTGTCAAAATACAGGTCATCAATAAGTATTCCGTCAATAATGGTCGCTGAGTCACTAATACCATTAGTGACTAAAGCAGACACTAATGTATGGTACTGATTACTATCGATACTTAACTTGCTCTCTCTTCAGAGTTTGATTCTCTAGGCGTGGTTAATTAATTTATTACCCAATAAATTAATTGACATCGTTCTTAGGTCACTATTACCATTAGCAACTATAATTTGTATCATGGTATGGAACCGAGGTCCATCGGTACCCTACTGCTCTATTTTGGGAATTTGGTATCTAACTTCTATCGTATTTGATTAACTTGTCTACTTGACAAACTAATCATCGTTCTTTACTGTATTATTCAAACTCAGTCCTTGACTGGATGACTGACCAGTCAACCGACCGGTTATCTCGTGCATCGTTGACTAGGTAGCCTACCGGGTTACTTTGCTTGTTTGGTGTGGTAGCCTACCAGGCTACCTCTACTGTTTTCCCTTGAAAATTATTTTGGTTGCCTTATAAAATTTTTAGGAAAATTTACATTCTTTGAAAACGTCCCCTTATCACCCCGTTGGGAGGTGGGGGTGTTTTATTAAAACCATATTTTTATTTTAAAAATGTTAGAATACATTTTGGAATTGTGACGCCCCGTGCCCTCAGTGGCCCAGACCGTCACTTAAAAACTGACTTGCTTGCTTTTCTTATACTTTCTAGCAATTTACACTTAACTAGATATCATAAAATTAGGGATTTTTTTTTATTTTACATGTATGTATTTACTGTATACATACGTATACCGATTACTATTCAAAAATACTATTTAATGATTACTATTTAAAAATACCATTTAACGGTTACTATTCAAAAATACGGTTTACTGTAAGGACTGTCTTGATCATGTACTTAAATTTTCAATTTAATGAGAAATTGAAGAATAATTTGATGCATTCTAGTGCAATTTTTAAGGTACACAGTCAGGTACATGGCCGTGTAAGTGGCCGTGCACCACTTAGACTGTGTACGTGTATGTAGCCGTGTAAGTATACATGGCGTGTAGTAGAACACGGTCAGGTACACAGTCGTGTACTGCTCAGGTTGTGAACATGTGAGAAGCCGTGTAACTGAACATGGCCGTGTACAGAGACACGGTCAAGAACACGGCCGTGTAAGAGGCCGTGTACCCCTCGGGTTAATGAACGTGTAAAAGCCTATGTTTTGAAACATGGCCGTGTTGAAAAACTTCAGCTAGTACACGCCCGTGTTCTGTGTATACACGCTCATGTTACCTTATACACGCCCGTGTTAAAGGCCATGTTGAAGGCCGTGTAATAAGCAAAAAGCCGTTACATAGACCCTCAAATTGCATAAAACCTAATTACTATGCAATGAGTAATTAAGTTGGAAAATATAGTATATTTCCCCATTGAATAGACTAAACAAATACGGTGCTATTTAAGTACTATTCATGCAGTGAAAGGGGCGACCAACAGTGAACCTGGTCCACCCTATTATGTGTATAAATGAATGAGACATGCAGTGTCGGAAAACTAGTCCGGACGATCATTTCTTGACACAAAACTAGTAAATAGATCACCAGAACGCTCGGACCGGACATCTGAGTGCAATAGCAAGAGATAGCCCTAGCAAGGGTACGATATAGTCACTAACGTTAATAGTGACTCAACGAGAGTATTAATGAGAAACGTTATTGATGACAGGTGATAACTTGTGAATTGATAAAGGTATGATTTCAAGTTGCTTGTAATTAGGTAAGTACAACTCCGCCTATGGCATGAACGAAAATGCTTTTAAATGATATTTTACAGTATGTTAAAAAACGTATGCCATGCACACGATGTTGCACCGCATGTTTAAGAGCATGTACTTTTATAATCAAGTAGATTGATAAAAAAGCAAGATAGATGCCATATGTCCCTACCATGTAGGATTTGGGATAGCTTAGAAAAGCATATGGCTAGAAAAGATAAACAAGACAGAAAGTAGTAAGCATGTCGTATCAGCCCTTTCAAATGGAGGGGTTTAAAGTTAAAGTAGAAAGTTGAGCATCCATTGATGGCTCTCCGGCTATTTTACCACAGGCATTACCGATGGTCTGTGCACGCACGGTACTGACACATGGGCCCTAAATAGACAAGAAAGGAAAAGAGAAGTTTGAATCATAAATGAACATAACCGGATCATGCATTAGTTATAGTTCATCATGCTTCTAGATGCATTCAGTACACGATGTTTCTGTGATGCACATGTTATGTGAAGTTTTATAATCATTGATATGATATGTGATATGTGATATGTTACAGTGGTGTATGTGATATATGATTGCTTATATGTTTTTAAGTATGTACTATGTTTAAACATATTTTGCGGTAAACATGTTATACTTACTAGGTGTAAAGCTCACGTAGTGTGTTCATGCTGTAGGTAAGCGTCCTACGGCTTAAACCCCAATGGGCGATGGTGGCGTCGGAGGCAGATGTGAGGGCAAGGTTATGGAGACACCGCGAGTTTATCTTCCGCAAATTTGAGTATACGTATTTTGAATAGTAATGGTTAAGTACTACTTTGAATAGTATTTATCAGACAGTATTTTTGAATAGTAATCGTTAAATAGTATGTTTAAATAGTAACTGTTAAATAGTATTTTTGAATAGTAATCGTAAACCGTATTTTTGAATAGTAATCGCTAAATAGTATTTTTGAATAGTAACTGTTAAATAGTAGTTTGAATAGTAATCGGTATACATACGTATACAGTAAATACGTACATGTAAAATAAAAAAAATCCCTAATTTTATGACATCTAGTCAAGTATAAATTGCTAGAAAATATAAGAAAAGCAAGTAAGTCAGTGTTTTTAGTGACGGTCCAGGCCATTGAGGGCACGGGGCATCACATTTACGATCACTATTCAAAAATATCATTTAACGATTACTATTTAAACATACTATTTAACGATTACTATTCCAAAATACTGTCTGACAATTACTATTTAAAGTACTATTTTAACCATACTATTCAAAATACTGATACTCAAATTTTGTGGAAGATAAACTCGTGATGTCTCCATAACCTTGCCCTCACATCCGCCTCCGCCTCCACCATCCCCCATTGGGGTTTAAGCCATAGGACGCTTACCTACAGCATAAACACACTACGTGAACTTTACGCCCAGTAAGTACAATATGTTTACCGCAAAACATGTTTAAACATAGTACATACTTAAAAACATATAAACAGTCATATATCACATATACCAGTTTAACATATCACATATCACATACCATATCAATAATTATAAACTTCACATAACATGTGCCTCACAGAAACATCGTGTACTGGATGCATCTAGAAGCATGGTGAACTATAAATAATGCGTGATCCGGTTTTGTTCATTTATGCTTCAACTTCTCTTTTCTTTTCTTGTCTATTTAGGGCCCATGTGTCAATACCGTGCGTGCACAGACCATCAGTAATGCCCGTGGTAAAATAGCCGGAGAGCCATCAACGGATGCTCAACTTTCTACTTTAACTTAAAACCCCTTCATTTGAAAGGGTCGATACGACACGCTTACTACTTTCTGTCTTGTTTATCTTTTCTAGCCATATGCTTCTCTAGGCTGTCCCAAATCCTACATGGTAGGGACGTATGGCATCTAACTTGCTTGATTGTGAAACAACATGCTCTTAACATAAGGTGCAACATCGTGTGCATGGCATACATATTTTAACATACTGTAAAATATCATTTAAAAGCATTTTCGTTCATGCCATAGGCGGAGTTATACTTACCTAATTGCAAGCAACTTGAAATCATGCCTTTATCAATTCACAGGTTACCACCTGTCATCAATAATGTTTCTCATTAATACCCTCGTTAAATCACTATTAACGTTAGTGACTATAACTTGTGTTTCTATGGGGTACCGAGACCCGTCGGTACCCTATTGGCCTATTATGGGGATTTGGTATCTAACTCGTATCATTTTCAATCAATCTTCTACTTGACAGATTAATCATTGTTCCTCACTGTGTTGTTCGAAACGCAGCCCTTGACTGGTTTACCACTCAATCAACTGACCGGTTAACTCACGTGTTGGTAACTAGGTAGTCTATCGAGTTACTATACGTGAACTTAGTGTAGTAACCGACTGGGTTACTTCGCTTGTTGGGGTGTGGTAGCCTACCGGGCTACTAAGACTTGTTTGGTGTAATGGCCCACCAGGCCACTATGGCTTGTTTGGGGTAGTAGCCTACCGGGCTACTAAGACTTGTTTGGTGTGATAGCCTACCAGGCTACACACACTATTTTACTTTGAAAAATTGTTTGGATTGTCTTGTAAAAATCTTGGAAAAATGCCTTATTTTGAAACCGCCCCCTTATCATCCTGTTGGAAGGTGGGGGACATTTTTATGAAAACCTTGTTCATATTTTAAAGTGTTAAAAACGCATTTTTATTTTGAAGTGTATAAATTATATTTTTAAAGCTTGCATTTTAAAGGTGGTTTTTAAACTACTTTTGAAAACTGTTTTGAAACTTGGTCTAAATGACTTTGTTTGCGATTTTGTTGAACATGAAAGTTTTCATCGATGAACAAATCTTGTGTTTATCTCGGAGCCTAAATCTAACTCTAACGGCTCCTAATTTCATTAAACTCGTGGGCTTGGTGTCCAGTTCTTTGTAAAAATCCCAGTTTTACATCTCTGTAAAAGCGGCTTGGTTTGAGGCCCGAAACGGACAAATTTTTGACACACACGAGTGGTTTTTAAGGTCTCGATGAGATCTACAACTTTTGTGTTGAGTCTGAGAATCAGTTCGGACTCTAAGTGGTCAATTTCTAGCAAAACCCGAGACTAAACACTGGGTTCAGATTTTGTTCCCAGTTTTGGACACCGAATGAAAAACACTCTAAAAACCTATCTTAGGTTCGTTTTTAGCCGAGGCCTATTTGATGCAAAAATGACCGTATCAAAATTTACTTAAAACATTATGTTTTACCAATCCCAAATTCGGACCCTAAGAGGGTCAAAATAGCTAAAATCTGTGGCCTCTCCCTAAGGACAGATTTGTGTCCAGCCACTAAAACGTTCATGCTCTCATTCGCACATAACCATTCATAAAAATAATGTAAACACAACCACAACCACATGAACTTAAAAATGATAATCTAAGGGCTCAACATAAACTTATTACAAACCATTTGCATAAATAAATACACATAAATGACCTTGATCAAAACTTTAAAACTAACCAACGCAAGATAAGATTTTCGGTTTACCTTCGTGCCTTGAACCAAGCACAGTTTCAACTAGGCTTGAGGAACCAAAATGGTCATGGGAATCCAAGAGAATGGGGTCTGTTTTTGTTAGAACAAATACCAAAAATTTCTCCTAAAAATCAAATCAAAACAGAAACTAAAAACTACAAGAATCGGTTTTTTAAAGACTTACCCTTGGTGCCTTAGAATGACTTGGATTCGAATCCTCCTAGCACAAGCTTGTGAGGTTTGATTTTTGGTAAGTTGTGGTATGATTTAAAGCTTGAAAAAGTGAGGGTTTGGAGCCTTAAGGGGTTCAGCTACAGTTAGGAGAAGAAGGGGAAATGAAAAGTGTTTTGGAAGCCAAGAAAAGAAAGGAAACAAATCACTTGTGTAAAAGGTGCCTTTTATAGGCAAAATTAATCAACTCACTTAGGCTTAATCCAACTTAATTGTCTACCAAATTAGCCAAATCTTAGGACAAATTTGCTGCCCAATTTTAGACCAAAGTGGGCATGACTGCTCATTGGAAGGAGGAAGGAATAAACAAATATTACTGACTAACTTTTTAAACCCTTGAATAAAATATTCAAGTGTGTCATGGCTAGGAAAATATTTTAATGGCCACCTTTTGGGCTATGTGTGTAGCAGATTACAGCTGCTTTTGTAGCTAAGGGGCATGGAAATTTAAGGCCAAAATTTATCTGTATTGGCTTCTCATCGCAGTCTAATATTATACTGTGATGTTCGGTCCTTTCTCGGCAGTGTTCCAATTTTCATCCAAAAATTAGTTTTCTGAATCTGATTTTTGTATAGTAAATTCCTAATTGTTTTCTACTGTCTAAGAGCCCATTATCAGTCTAAATTACTATTTACATCCTATGACAACCGAGAAATTCAGGCATTCTCGGAAGAAAATATACAAATGTATGTATATAACAATTTATCCTATTTAAATAGTGAAATGAATGTATTTATATTGTTTAGAATGTATTAAAATGTTCTAACAATACTGACAAGTAAGAATTCAGTGTTGATAAAATTCACTGAATTGAAACGGGTGGAACGGTGCCAAAAACGGCATTGAAAACCCTAACCGGTGCATTATGGTGCACTAAAAGATGAAAAACTTCCGGGATTGATTTTGATCAAACGGAAGCAGTATAAATTGATCCGACTGCACAGGAGACCTTAGGAACCTGCCGGGACGATTTCAGAAAAATTTCGGCTCGAACCGATACCGGTCAAAAAGTAGTCGAATTAATGTGAATAGTAAAGTCAAAGTCAAAATTTTACTTTGCATTTATGACATCATAAAGCCAATTTATTAAATGTATTAAAAATGATGGTTGGTAGCATTAATGGCCAAGATTAAAGATGATTTTGATCTAAAGGCTAAGATTTGGCCAAAATTAGCCAAATTAATTTTGTGAAAATTTTGGAAAGAAATGGCTTGAAAGGTGTTGAAATCTCATTGGTTGGAAGCTAAATTAATTAGCTTCTTTGTTGCTTAAGTCGGCCAACTTGAAACAAAAGGCACCCGTAGCCTTTTCAAAGCCAAAACAAGAAGAAAATTTTTTTTCTAAGTATCCTAAAGAGAAAACGTGAGCCATCTTGGAGAATCAAAGGATTTCTTCAAAATTTTAAAGCAAGAACTCAAGTTTGGCAAGCTAGTATCCAACTAATCAAGGTGAGCTTCAAAACTTGTAAAATTTCCCAATTTCTGGCCATGAAATCCGTGGGAGTAATGGGAAGAAAAGGATGAAATTTTGTTGTGGAATTGATGAAATTATGTGTTGGTTTTGTGATATGTTGAATTAGGTTATTCATGCATTGGATTTGCATGAAAAAAAATGTGATTTTTGGCTTGTTTGCTCCATAAAATCCGTGGGTTGAATAGTGTGAAAGATGAGAAAATTTGTGGTTTGTTTTAGTTGATTTGGTGCTTGGGTTTTGTTAATGGTTTAATTAGAAGAAAAACCATGCATTTTGTTTAAAGAAAAACAAAGTTTTGGTTGGTTTTCCAATGGTAAAATCGTGGGTTACCTAGTGTGTTTGATGATGAATTGTTGTTGGTTAAATGTTGTAATGCTTTAAATCATGTTTTGGTTAAATGAAAAGCATGATTTGCAAGGTTATAAAGCTTAGAAAAATTTTGGTGTCAAATTTCCCTAATATGGCCGTGGGGTGTAATTAGGGTTTGGTGAATATTTTTGCATGATTAACTTGATGTTTAGATAGTTTAAATCATGCATTTAATTATGAAAATGATGGTTATGTGGTTGAAAGCATGAAACAAAAATTTGGTGCATGTTTTACCTAAAATGGCCGTGGGTTATATGTGTTGAAAAACCCTAAGAATTATGTTGTAAAATGCATGGGAATTGGCTGAAAATGTGCTAGGTAATAGCATTCGAATAGCCTAAAATTTGGTTGAAAAATTGAAAAGTTTTGGTTAGGTTTTGAGTATGAAAACCGTGGCTAAAACTAAGGGTAAAATTGAAAGAATTTTATGGAATGTAGTTCAAAATGTGAATTAGAAATTGTATGAGCTTTTATGTAAAAGTTTGGGAAACTTTTACATAAAATAGGACTCTGGTATAGTACGTGGTAGGTACATATGGTTCGAGGCGTACCTAACGCCGGTAGCCTTAAATTTATGCCGAAATGCTGCCGAAATTTCGAAAACGGCATCTGGGGTAAAAAGGGAATTAAAAATAAAAGTTTAGGGTTGGGTCGGAAACCCGAGTCTCTAAAAGAAAATTGAATAAGGGAAACCTAAGGGGTGGTTCATGAATAGTGACCCGTCCCCTTAAAAGTGTAAAACGTGAGTGAAACTAAAAAACCGACCCCGAGGGGGGGCGTTTTTGGGAAACGAAGTAAAGGTCCGAGTCGGGTACGGAAAGTCCGAACCTCGGAGACCTAGATCGAAAAAGTCTAGATGAACGTTTTAAATACTAGTAAAACGTCCATTTGAGACTCCGAAACGATAGAAAACCACTAAACCGACGTAAGGGTTGGAATAGTGCTTCTCGAGGGTCGGGAAAGTGAAAAATGGAAATAAAATAGAAACGAACCCGGTAATGAATAAAAAAGAGTCAGAAAAGTTCCTGAGAGCCAAAAGTGCGGTCTGGATCGAGAAAATTCCGTCAGGGGCATAATTGTAATTTTGCCAAAATACAGGGGTAAAATCATAATTTTGTAATAGTTGAGAAAAATGGGAAAAATGATAAATAAAGCCTAAAAAGTTATAAATAGGTTTTATTTAAGCTTTTCATAAAAAAAAGATAAAAGTTATAAATGGAAATGAAATTAACAGACAAGGTTTTGTTTGTAGGATCCCAAAATCGACCCGCAAGGAGAGCGATTAAAGATCCAAGAAGGAAAAGGGGAAGAAACAGATAAGGTAAGTTCAGACATTTACCTGTCTGCAACATGTAGTATTATTATTGCTAACTGTGATGTACTAACTATAAGTTAGGTACATATGTGCTACGGGCACTATTATAGAGTAGAGAGAGAGACGAAATATACTACGGGCACTATTGGAATGGGACACATAATAAATTGTGATTCGGGCACTAGAGCGAGGTTAATGAAACTCACTCACCTAAAATTAAAATGTGAACCATTCCTAACCACGGAGCAATATGAAGTCACTGGGTTAAAACTTTAAAAAGTCGGTAATGAAACCACTTTTGGCATACCAGCCTTCCGTACAGGGAGGTAAACTTTGCCTTTGGGGCTATGATGATGAGATAAAGGCTGTGGAGGTCAGCACTAATGTACCGCTCCCAGTCATGTACAATTTTACCTTCGGAGTTATGATGATGAGATTAAGGCTATGGAAGTCAGCACTAATATACCGCTCCCAGTCATGTGCACTAAAATGGTACTGCCAATATGAGTTCAAAACCAGAACATAATCAAAGATAATTACCTAAAACTGAAACTATGCCATAATTGAGCATAAGACAGTTCGTGAGGGTACTAACATCGCAGATGATGTATTGTTGATGTATCGCAGTTCGTGGTAGTCAAAGTTTCTATTCATGATGAATAGTATTCAATGTTACTATACATGATGAATAGTACTATTCATAGAAATTCTATTTCTTGCATGTTTGAACTTACTGAGCCTGTAGCTCACCATTTTTGCTTATGTTGTAGGTAAGCGACCAGCTCAGTAGCTTTGTATGGTTGGATGGCGGACGGGATAGCGAATGTCAAATGGGATAGGAGGCCAACGGATATGGTCCTGCCAGAGTCTTTCCGCTGAGCGATAACAGAGACAGGGAAAAAGAAACAGTTCTTTTGTAAATATATATTTTGCGAAAGTACTGTATTATGTAAATTACTTTGTACTTGCAAACAAAGTAAATAGTGGATGATGTTTTACATGATGTTAAAAAAAAAATTTCCCCAAAAATGTCATGATTTAAAGAGAGATAGATTAGCCGGCGACTCATGAGAGTACAATCTATCACAGTTAGCCATGAAACTTAACTGTAATAGTATTGTATGATCTCTACGAAGGGCGGGCCGCCACACGTCCTATACTGTGGTTGTGTCTACACTATGTTGTCCTTTCACACGCAAACCGAGGCGTTCTCGGGTGAAATTTCAGACACTGTCTCTCTTGACTAATTTGGACATGCTGATTCTATTTTTATCAGTTTGACGTCTATCGGAGGTCATCTAGACCAATTTTCAGGATCTGTATGACCCTACCTCGAAAAACATATTAGGTGCCCGATTGACTAATTTGAGCGTTCTGAGCCCAAATATATCAGTTTCGGGGTGAGTAAAGGTTGTCTTGACCCTCATCCTGATACTGCGTATCTCTCAAACTAAAAATCTCGTCTTGTACTCAATCAACAAGATCGAGTCTACTAATCATTCATGTATCAGCTTTAGGTCAAATTAAGGTCGTCTTGGCCAATAACTTGACATTGCATTTCTCCCCATTCATTATCCACTATTTTCTACTTAATTGACTGGTCTGAGTGCTCTGACTCTGATTTTGTCAGTCTTTAGGTGAGAAGAGGTCATCTGGACCATGTTCTCAATATCATACCCTTGCTAGGTGTGACGCCTTAAATTCTATTTAAGGGTCAATATGTATAATTTAAATAAAATTAGTGTGCCAAAAATTAATTTAAAAATCTTTTGGAAACCCTAGGTTGGTTTCCTAGTCAAATTCCGCTCAAAAAGTCAACAATTTGAACTTCAAATAAAAAAAAGAAACCCTAAAACATTCGGCCATCACTTGGGATTTTAAATTAAAATTTAAATTCCACAAATCCAAGAAGGATTCAAATTCAAATTTCATTCCTTAGATATAAAGAAGAAATTCGGCCATAAAGTGTAGGAAATAAAGGAGATTTTATTTGAATTAAAAGCTAGGTTAAAACTCAATTAAAATTCAAATTATTTTTCCTTAAAAACTAAGGGATAATTTTCGGCCATTTAAGGGGAAATAAGAGAGAAAACCCTAGCCTCAAAACAGCACAAAAACTTTCCCTTTTGCCCCTTAAAATTTTCAGCCAAACAAGGAAGAGAAAGGGAAAGAAAAACCTAGTATAAAAACCCCCTTTTAACTCTCATTCACCCCTCCTTTCACCCTCAAAATTTCGGCCAGCTTTCCCCTCTCCCCTCTCTGAATTTTCTCTCCCAAAACACACCCAAAACAGCAAACAAAACCTACCAAAAGGCAGCTCAAAGATTCAACAACTTTTGAGATAAAAACAAGGTGAGAAATCAAACTTTTTCCTTCCTTCTCCTTTTGATTTTAAATCTGAAATTTATATGGTTTTCTCCACTATTTCCATACTGTTTTGAAGACTCCAATACTCACACAAATTCATCCAAAAGGGAAACCAAGCATCAAAAATAGGGCAGCACAAACAAGGTGTGATTTTTCTCTCAAACCCTAAAATTTTGCCTCATTGATCCCCTTTTCAAAAACCCTATTATCATATGTGTAAGATTTTATGATTTTGTCAATTTGATTCTTGGGTTGTGTTAATGACATATAAATAAGGTTTTCCACAAAATTTCGTGATCATTGGATGAAAATTGAATTGGTTTGAGGCTAATCGAAATTCGGACACAGAAAAACGGAAATCTGGAAAATTACCATATGAACAGTAAAATTGTGTCAGCCATAACTTGAGTTTTAAAAAAGATTTTTGAGTGATTCTTGAGCTTAAAATTAAATTCAAGATGTCCCCTAAATTCCTGCAAAATTTCAGAACCAAAATCCTCCATTTGCCCAGTCAAATATTTTTCTAAAATAGGCGGACAGACTGCCAGGTTTTGAACCGAAACTGAAACCCAGATTTTTATGCCTGAAAACAACCCTCGGTTTTTGGCCTAGTTGAATGACCAAACGATGTCCAAAAATTATAAAAATTATATGGAATTAAAGCTACGGATGTCTAGTTTAACATATTAAAAATTTAGAATTTTTGGTATTAAAAATGAGTTGATATTGATTTTACAATCAGACTAGGTCAGTCTGCCCATGACCAGAAATATCTTAATTTAGAGTTTTTCAAAAATTTTAAAATCCCAAATGTTTATTACACGTTTTGAAATCTTTTGTGGCACACTAAAATGATTGGATGATTATGTCTAGACCTAGACTGATCATATGTTTGATTATAGGAATTATTTGACGTTCTTGCTTGATTGGTGGATCACATTATCGCAACGCTTGTGCGAAAATTGAGGTAGGACGTTCTAGCCTTTTCTGGGAGTAGTCAAGTGTTTTAAATTTCCCCGTTTTATCGATGGTATGCTGTTTTCAGTTTATGAAATTATTATATTGTGTTTGATGAAATAAACGCATGCAACGTATTTGGTAATAAATGTGTATTTTAAAACGTGTTTTGATTTATGGCATAATATAACTTGGTAAATACCATCTTTTGAATAATCCGGTGAACATAATTGAGCTCTAGTTCACGATCATTGTAAATGATGCGTGCGTCCCAGAGTTGACGCCATGGGGGAAGGTCCCTAAACCTGCGCAGGGCCGTTCGGCCTGTTTAGACCGTAACGAGATGATCTAGGATAATTCAAATTCGAGGCACGTATATTATAGCTACGACAAGTCCTCACTCATAATATGATGGTTTGTTTTAATGATTTATTATTTTAATATTGGGGCATGTATATTGCAGCTACGCTAAGTCCTCAGCAGAATAAAACTTGCATTAAAAATGTTTTTTTTTAATTGTTGATTATTTTTAGAAACGGATATTATGCCATATTTTTAAATGTTATCTGTTAACCCACCTTTGTTTCTGTCCTACTGAGCCAGCGCTCACGTCCTTTTTTCTTTGTGATTTCGAAATGACTACTTCCAGGTGTGGGAGGTAGCAGTTCCAAAAATCATTGAGATATCCGTTACTACCGAAGATGATGCTATCCGTTTTCTCCATCTTCTTCTTTATGTTTCTCGTTCTGATGTAATGAGACATTAAGTTTAGACTTTATTTCACGTTATTTAAATTTTATGCTTGGGAATATTTTTATGGTTTGTAATTTCTTTTGAAAACCGATATTGTGTTTGATTTCCGCATTAAAAAGCATTTATTTTATCCTTTATTTTATTCTGTGGTTATGATACTGCTTTATAAATAATTAGGCTTAGCTAAATTATAATGTCGACCCGTTTTTCGAAATAAATGTTCTTCCTTAAATCTCGGGTTGATATTATGATTTGGTTGCCGTGTCACGTGTCTAAATTTTGGGCCGTGACACTAGGGCTATCTCTTGCTATTGTGCTCAGATGTTCGGTCCGAACATTCTAGTGATCTATTTACCAGTCTTGTGTCAAGAAATGATCGTTCGGACCAGTTTCCCGACACTGCATGTTTCATTCATTTATACACATAATAGGGTGGACCGGGTTCACTGTCGGTCGCCTATTTCACTGCATGAATAGTACTTAAACAGTATCGTATCTGTTTAGTCTATTCAATGGGAAATATACTATATTTTTCCAACTTAATTACTCATTGCATAATAATTAGGTTTCATGTAATTTGAGAGTTTGTGTAACGGCTTTCTGCCCATCACACGGCCTTCAACACGGCCTCTAACACAGGCGTGTATAAGGTAACACGGGCATGTATACACCGGACATGGGCGTGTACTAGTTGAAGTTTTTCAACACGGCCCTATTTCAAAATACGGCCTTTTATACGTTCATAACTCGAGCGGTACACGGCCTCTTACACGGCCGTGTACCTGACTGTGTTCTACTACACGACCATGTACACTTACACGGCCTCTCCCATGTTCACAATCCGAGCGGTACACGGTCTCTTACACAGCCATGTACCTGACCGTGTTCTGCTATACAGCCATGTACACTTACACGGTTACACACATGTACACAGTCTGAGTGGTACACGACCACTTACACGGCCGTGTACCTGACCGTGTACTTTAAAAATTGCACTAAAATACATCAAATTATTCTTCAATTGCCCATTAAATTGAAAATTAAAGTACATGATCGAGACTGTCCTTACAGGTGTTTGTATTTTAAAGGTGGTTTTTGAACCATTTACCGAAACTGTTTTAAAAACGTGTTTGAAATGACTTAGTTTGTAAATTTGGCGAACATAAAACTTTTCGTCCTCGATGAGATGAACAACTCTTATGTACATCTTGGAGCTCAAATCATACTCTAACGGCTCCTAAACTCACTAAACTCGTGGCTAACTTGTGTCTAGTTTTAGTAAAAATCCCAGTTTTATGCTATTTTGAAAATGGCTTTGTTTGAGGCCCGAAACGGCCAAATTTTTAAAATATGTGTAGGTTGCCTTAAAGGTTTCGACGAGATCTACAACTTTCATGTTGAGCCCGAGATCCGGTTCGGATTCTAAGTTGGTCATTTTTAACAAAACCTGGACTATTCCTGTGCTCGGATCTTTCTATCCCAGTTTTGAACACCAGTTAAAAACGGCTTGAAAAACCTATCTTAGTGTCGTTTTTAGCCAAAAGCCCAAAAACGACCGTAATGAAATTTTCTTAAAACTTCGTGTTTTACCAAATCCCAAAATCGGACTCTAGGGTGGTAAAAAATGACCAAACCCGTGGCCTAAAATTGGGGACAGATCTGTGTCCAGCCACCTTAAACGTCCACACACACACATATCCATCCATAAAATTTAAACTACAACCATACAATCACATAACTAAAAATAAAATGCTAAGGGTTCAAAATAAACTTATTACAACCCATTGCATAAATAAATACACATAAATTCCTTTATCAAAATTTAAAAAATGACTAACCACAAAAGGAGGGTTTTCGGTTTTACCTTGCGTGCTATGAACCAAGCACACCGAATCAAAGCTTGGGTGACCGAAATTGCAGTGTGAACTAAGGGGGTTTGGGGTTGGCTTATGCTAGAAAAGACACTAAAAATTTTCTCTTATCATTAACCAAAATAACAACTAAAAAAACCACATAAGGATTGGTTCTAGAATCTTACCCTTGAGTGAACTTGGAATGGCTTGGATGGAAACCTCCTAACACAAGCTTGGTGGTGGCTAGCTTTTGGTGAGTATTTGGTTGGATTTTTGGCTTACAAATGGTTGGTTTGGGGGCTGGGAAGTGGTCGACTATAGCTAAGAAAAGGAGGAGAAGAATGGTTGTGTTTCAGGGTGCCAAAGAAGAAAAGTGACCCCTTTAGGTCAAGCATGCCTTTTATAGACAAATCTAACCTAACTTACTTAAACTTAAGCTCACTTAATTAAGCCAGAATTTTGCCTAATTGGGGAACAAAATCTAACAATTGCAGCCCCCAAAGGCCGAGGGCTGTGCGAATGGGGAAAGGGCCAAATAAAAAATTTTCTTATTGGCCATGTGATGGAAACCTTGCATTTTTTTAATAAAAAAGGTGGCCAATACATCTCTTATTTCAAGGAAAACTTTTTCCTCTTTTTAGGGCTATGTTTGGGGCTGTTTTTGCTACTTGCACAGGGTTTTCTAGGGGAAAATTTCATCTGTAAAGTCTTTTCTTTGCAGTCTAATTTCTATCTTTTGGTATCCGACCCTTTTTCAGCAGTGTTCTAGTTTTCAACTGGAATTAGATTTTCTGAATCTGATTTTTATACTGATAATTCTTGGTTAAGTTGTAATGCTTAAGAGCCCATTCTGAATCTATTTTACTATTTATTTCCCATACTGTGGTTATGTCTACACTGTGTTGTCCTTGCACACGCATAATTAGGTGTTCTCGTGTGAAATTTCAAACACAGTCTCTCCTGACTAATTTGGACGTGCTGATTTCAAATTTATTAGTTTTACGTCCATTTGAGGTCGTCTGGACCAGTTTTCGGGATCTGTGTGACCCCACCTCGAAAAACATGTCTTGTGCTCAATTGACTAATTTGAGCGTTCTGAGTTTAAATATATCAGTTTCGAGGCGAGAAAATGTCGTCTTGACCCTCATCCCGATATTGTGTATCTCTCAAACAAAATTTCTCGTTTTATGCTCAATTGACTAAATCAAGCCTCCTGACTGTTATTATATCAGTTTTAGGTCAAATTAAAGCCGTCTTGCCCATTAACCTATCACTACGTTTTACTATTCACTATGCATTGTTTTCTATTCAACTGACTAGTCTGAGCGTTCTGACTCTGATTTTGTCAGTCTCAGGGCAAGAAGAGGTCATCTGGACCATTTTCTCAATACTGTACCTCTGCTAGGGTTACTATCACTGTGTGCTCAGATAACCGGTCCGAGCGTACTAACGATCTGCTCACCAGTCCGATGTTAAGAAATGGTCGTCTGAACCAGTTTCCTGATGCTGCGTACCTTATACACTCATACACATAATAGAGTAGACCGATTTCGCTATCGGTTACCCCCTTTCACTACATAAATAGTAATTAAATATTACTATACCTGTTTAATCCATTCAACTGGAAAATTTACTATATTTATCAACTTCATTACTCATTATATAGTGATTAAGTTTCATGAATCATGGGAGTCATTACAGCGGCTCTCTATTCAATACACAGCCTTCTACACAGTTTCTTACCCGGGTGGTACACGGCCACTTACACGGTTGTGTACCTGACCGTGTTATACTATACGGCCATGTTCACTCACACGGCCTCTCACATGTACACAGTTTGAACGGTACACTCACACTGTGCTCCTCAAATGTACATCTGAAAGCTTTCAAAATACTCTAATTTCATCCCTTAATCGTAATTAAATTACATGAACGGGGTCCTTACACAAATGGATGTTTCACTAATATTGAAAATGTCCATCATCCTTTCCCCAGCCTAGGTCACTAAGGGGGCTTGGGTTTTTAAACTCCAATCATATTTTAACCTATGTTTCCCAAAATACCCTTCGGGTCATTCTAAAAATTTCAGCAGCGTTTCAACTTAAATTTTAGGTTCCCGGTGTTTAGGTAACGTCTCAAAACTATTGTACCTACCACATACTAAATCAAGACCTAATTTTTCCGTAAAAATACAAACTTTTTACATAAAAATTTTCATAAAACCTAATTGTTTCTAACGACATTTTGATCCATTTTTTTCCCAATCTCACCCTTGGTTTTTGTCCACATTTCAAATACACATTTTTCCTCACAAAAATCTCATTTCCTCCACTATGACCCATGTTTTCTTCCATTGAATCCATGCATAAAATTGAAGTTCAAGCTTTTAATTTTTTTTCCTAATCAAATCACATGCCAATACAAACTTTTGAATCATTAAACCATCAAAAAAATCAAGCTTAACTTTCATTCATCACTTCACATGAAACCCCACGGTTTTTCATTGAAACAAAAGCACCAAAATTTATTTTTAAACTTCCAATTCATTCTCTAACTCAAACATATGTCAACCTAACTTTTTAGAGCATAAACTAACAAGATTTTAACTTGAAATTCACAACTCCATTCCATAAGCTATCACACGGATTTTCTTCACTAAAAACTCAAGAAAAAGCTTAGAAATGAAGCTTACCTCTCAACAATGATCCACTTGAGCTTACGAAGGATTTTGGGTTAGTTTGGTGTGAAAATTTTGAAGCAAAACTTGGCTTAAGGGGGAGGATGAAGCATGGCAACAAGGCAGCAAGAAAACTGGTTTTGGCTGAAAATTTTCTCTAGTTTTTCATGCCTAACTGTGCCTTTAATGGCACCCAAAAAAGGGAGGACCAACTTGCAATAAAATTTGGTAATTTTGCAATACTTTGGAGGGTGTTTTGATATTAACAAATTTTTTTGCTAATTTTCCCTTCATCAACCGACTCCATCCTCTGATTTTCTTAAATTTTTCCAAAATTTTGCATGTTATTTTAGCAACATCTTAATCCTTAGATCAAACTTACTATAAACCCTAACTCTTGGATTTCCTAATTCTTTCCACACAAATTTTCTTTCATTTATGGCATCATCTTGTGACAGCATGGAATGACATCATTCATTGCTTTTCGGTCAAAGTTTGACCAAAAGTCAACCGAACAAAATTTCACTGAAATCGTATAAGCGGGGTTTTGAGGCCGTCCGTGCGATCGGTTTGTTTTAATTCACTTCCATTTGGCTAAAAATCCATTCCGTAAGTGTTTCATCTTTTTCCTACCCTTGGTTTACTATAGGTCACCTTCTAGGTTTTTCGATACTGAATTGGCACTGTTCCTCCTATTTCGGTTCGGTAAAATTTTCCATCAACGAATTCCTGACCTTTAATATTGTTAGAACATTTTAATACGTTCTAAACAACATTAAATCATACATTTCATATTTTTGAACATTGAATTTATCATGTACACACACTGCACATATTCTTCGAGAACAGTGAAATTTCTTGGTTGTGATAGAATCCATTATCTCTAAATTTAAATGAATAGCATATTTATTAGATAAATGAAAATTTTACTAGGTAAATGAACTATTTACAAGACATAAATTAATCATTTATATAATAAATCTGATATAAATAAATCATTTACTTGAAAAATATATTATTTGCTCTAAACATTTTAAAAAGCTGTTATGTTCTTCAATTATTTTTGTAAAAAATACTATTTATTTTTTTCCCCCGTTAATTGTTTACTTCCAAAACTATTTGCTAGTTGCTTCTTTCTCTTTTTTTTTTAATTTATTTATTAAAAATAAGAATAAGCTATACCCTAACATAAAAAAAAAAAAAACTCTAATTTGTGATTTGGTACTCTAAAACGAAATGAGTCACGCACGATTTGTGACAATATATAAAATAAAATTAAATATATAGTGGCTCCAACTACAAAAATAAATAAAATGTACAGTATTCTTTTTTTAAAAAATCTGAAATCAAGTCGTTTACTAGTATCTAAAAAAAAAATGTTGGTAACTTAAAAATAAATAAATAAAAGAGCTGGCAAAAGCAAACGTGCCAACTTGGTGGAGGTGCAAGTAATTTCCGCAGCCACTCTCTTCATAGCTCCAACTGTTTTTCGTTTTAACAAACCATTTTTCTCTCTCTCTCTCTCGACCTTTAGAATTAGAAGTTTTTAGTTCGTTTGTTTGTTTTATTTTTTATTTTTTGCTAAAGAGAATTAGGAGTTAGACCCACCACAAAGTTTATTCATTTATTTATTTATTTTTCCAAACCAACTGGAAAAGAAAAAGGAAAGTGAAAATTATGGAAATTTACTCTTTCTGTTCATCTACTACTATAACGACAACTACAACAACTACCTCTTTGATCACTGAATTTCATCAACCCAAATGGACCTTCTGATCCGCAAGTTCCGGCTTCCTCTCCTCTCATGGCTTCACCGATCTCGTCGCGGTAACTCTCTTATCTGTTTTTTTTTTTTTTTTTTTTTTTTTTTTTTTTTTTTTTTTTTTTTTATCTTTTGCTTTACTCAATTTGATCACTTTTCATTTTGATTCTTCATTTGAATGAAATTCGGTTGGTTTTCGATCCAAATCGTGTTGTTTTTGGTCCTGGTTATGGTGATAGCCGTTGAATTGTCTCGTTGCTTTGTTTTGGTGTCCTTTTTTTTTTTGCTTCAATTCTGCAGAATTCCACCAGATTTGAATATTGTGCTATGAGATTTTAGTTAATTTAGTCCTTTTCTTGTGCAATTTATACTAATTTTCGGGAAAGTTTTGTCGGAATGGTAATTCAGTTGAAGACAACTTCTACTAAGAAGCAACTTGGGGCGACTAATATTATTGTCATTAGAATTGTGATTATTATTAAGTTAATTCTATTTTACTTTGATTAGTGATTATAACTGAACAAAATGTTCCTTGTAAACATATGTATACATACATACACACGTGTGTTTGTGCGTGTGTTGCCCAAACCCCCCCTCCACTCCCACCTGTTGGATTTGCCACAGACAGGTTTCCTGTTTAATATGACGATACGGTTATAATTCATCATCGTGAGAATTAGACGGGGAAAACAGCATTTTCGATATTTCTGAATAAGTAATGATGCAAAGCAGAGCTTCAGGACTATAAGATCACTGAGTTGTAACATAAGGATAAAGTTCCATGGATTCAAATATTGTTCATTGGAAAGAAAAGTGCACTGAACAGTCAACAGAAATACATTTATATGAACAGCATTCAGAAATCTATCATCACTTGTAACTATAGCTAAGTTTATTCTTATCATAATTTTTTTTTTCCTGTGTTTACATTGACATTTTTGTTTTTTTTTTTTTTTGAATGTCATGCAATTATCCTCTGAAATTGATATAACAATGTCGGCAGTTGGGTTAAATTAAATTGTTCTTGCAGACATCAACATAAAGAAATTGCCTATTGGTAAATCTGATTAGTTCCAATTTCAGGTCGAGTATCATTTATCAAGCGCTTCTCGTACAAGGACATAAAGAGGGCAACAGATGGTTTTCACAGGATTGTTTATAGCAATTCTCATGGAGCTGCTTACAAGGCCAAATTTCAAGATGGTGAGGTTGTCTTGGTGAAAGAAATTAGGGATTTGAATCAAGGAAAGGAAGTGTTCTACAGGGAAGTGCAGTTGTTGGGGCGTTTGCATCATCGCCACCTCCTGGCTCTCCAGGGTTTCTCTAATGGACGTAAGAGGTTTGATGCCTACCTTCTTCATGCTTGCTATTGTTTTATGTATATGTTGCAATAAACTGCTATGGCTCGGAAGGCCTGCCACTTACCAAAAGGGGATGTAAACAGACATCACCCTTGTGGAATAGCACATCAGCTTGAATTAGGTAAAATGATACCTCATGTTGCATGGTATAAAGATACTTTACCTCTTTGGATGGTATAACCTGTTTCTGAGAAATAAATATTCGCCCTTTAAATTGGAACATTTTCCATCTTTATACTGTATTTTCGTTTACATAATCTATTCTTGTCTTTACATTTTTGAATTGGATACTTTGTTTTTTCTCATTGGAAATGAAATTGGGTGCTTCTTGTGCGGACATGTGCATTATTCACCATAAAAAGTCGCACTATCTTGGTGCTTTCTGTAGTTAAGATTCCGTACTTTTTATCAAGGCATAAACTACATTATCTTTGGGCAGGGAAGTTGCACTCTGCGTCCCTTTTTTTTTTTTTCTCCTCACTTCGGGTTCTCTACTTCATCTTTTTGTTTACTGGATGAAGTCCTGAACTTTAAATATACATTTTAAGAAAGATGTAATGTGAGGAATCTTTCTCCTTGAAGCTTCACTTTCGATATTCCCTCAAACTGAGATCTATTTTCCACTGTTGATAACATCGTAGATCTTTTCATGTCTGTTAAAGTATCAGTAATAAAATTCTGTGGTGCCAGACAAATCACTTAAATAATTCTGTTGCTCTGTGCAGATTGCTGGTTTTCGATAGTATAGAAAATGGGAGCTTGAAGGAGCATCTTAATGGTAAACTTTGAGGCAAAATTTCTATGCATGTTGCTCCATGTATGTAGACAAACAAATCTGATTCTTTTTGCTTGCCTGGTTCTTGTAGACCCCCTCCGGACTCCGTTGAATTGGAGGACCAGGCTACAAATTGCTGTGGGAGTTGTCGCTGCACTGGTATGTTGTTTAATCATTTTTTCGTTTCAATCATAAATACTAATACTTTTACTCTCTATGCTTATAAAATCTGGTAAAATCTAAAAGGGACCAATACTGATAATCACATTCTATAGTTGATTATGAAGGACCTTTTTTTTTTTTTTTTAATCACTCTTGATCAAATGAGGAAGTTTTTTCTTATGCATAGTTAGGACTTCAATATATTTGTCTGCCATTTTTGGTTATTTTCAATGCAGGAATATTTGCTTCTCTTCAATGATCCCCCAATCTATCACGTCTCCATCAGCTCAAGTAACATTATGCTAGATGAAAACTTCAACGCGAAGGTGAAACGTGGTTGCAAAATTTCAACAGTTTTGACTTCTGAAAATCCACCTTATTTTAGTGTGTTATGGTGCTGCTTTTGTCAAGTAATTCCCAACTCCAAAGAATACTAAACCTTCCGTTTTTCTTATCACAGCTCTCTGATATTGGCCTCTTAACTTCTGGTGGAGATTATGTCACAGTGCCTCATACCTCACGTTCGAAAGGTTGACTCATTTTACTTGTGCCCTTTCAAACATTGAACGCCTTCCTCTGTTAATCGTAACTTTTGTCTTTTCTTTCATTGTCCCGTAGATTGTATGGGCCAGGAATGTGGTAACATTATATACCAGCTTGGTGTGCTAATCTTGGAGCTCATCACCGGTCAGTCATCGGAGAAAGGGGGTGCTGATCTAATCCAGTGGATCCAGGAGTCTCGGTTCCGAAGTTCCATGCACAACATGATAGATCCTGATCTGGGTAACACGTACAATTCTAGAGAGCTTAGAAGTCTCCTTGCTATAGCCAAATTATGTATAGGATCTGGTGATAAGCCAACTTTTTCAGTTCTACAAATATTTCGGTATTTCCAGAAGAAGGTAAACCTTCCACAGTGATTAGTTGTTTTGGCTTTCAAAGCAGAAATTTTAAATTTTTATAGTGGTTTTTATGTTTCATTCAATTTTATTGATTGATTCAATCAGTGTTAGCAGTTTTTACTTGAAGATAAATGGAATTTTTTGTTTCTATGTTCCTTCCCTCGTTCTTCCATTTATGGTAAAACAGTTGAAAGGAAATAAAACCTTGCTGCCAAATGGGAGGAAAAAACAATATTGAAGAGACTAACCAGGATGACAGTGTTACCTGTGTTGTATAGGAATCTTACTCGTGTTTAGGTGTACTAGTTGAACACATGCCTGAATGATATAACAATTAGAAAAAAAATAATAATAATAATACAAAACGACGAAAAAATAGCAAAGCAAAAAAAAAGCAAAAAAAAAACCTCTTTTTAATCATAAAAAAACCAAACTCCTAAAAACTTAGAGGATAAATTGCTCCTTTTAATGCTGAAATTTTATATAAGTGATCAATTGATTTTCAAATTATTTTTATTAATTGGTCCTTAAATTTCTAAAATAGTTGTAAAATGAGAGTTAACTCTTACAATCGTTTAAAAACAAATAGATACACCGTGTGATTTACACATAAATATTATTAAGGGAGAAATTTAATAAATTAATAATTGAAATTAAAATTAAACATAAAACAAAACAAAAACAAAAAAAACAAAACAAAACACAAAACACAAAAATATCGTCTCACTCCTCTCTCTCCCCGCCCTCTTTTTTGCAGTTGGTGTGTAAGGTATAAATATATATACACTCTCCGTCTATGGATTTCCCGGGATAACGGCAGAAGAACCCAAATCCTTTATTGGGTCGGTGTCGTCGAGGTGGGGGAGAGCTCATTGTGGTCAGCAGGTCGGTGGTGGTTTTGGGCGGCAGGCTTCAAGTTCGCGTCGGCTGTGTGAGACGGGTGGCGGCCTCTGAGTTCGCGATGGCTGCGCGAGGGCGGCAGCGGGCTGGGGATTTGTTGCCTTTTTGCGAACCCCAATCCCACAACGAGTCTCCGCCACCTCCAACCAAGCGAACCCGGATCCGCGTCGAGAGCCTCCGCGGACCCTAGCCACGCATTATTGATTTTCTAGGTCGGTTGGAGAAGACAAAAGAGAAAAGGTCAACGGGGGGAATTTTTTGTTTGCTATGTTTGCTATGTTTTTGCAGGCGGACAAAAATTAGGATCTTTCTTCAAAATTTTAGTCCAAAATCGGGTTCCCCCTTTTTTGTGAAATTTCCTTCATTTAATTTAAAACTGGGATTTTGGAAGCTCTGGTCTTATTCTTCAACGGATATCAAGAAAGCGGGGTGAAGAAATCATTAGTTTGGAGTTTTATTTCTATATTTTTTTAATAATTATTTTAAGGATAATGTAATAAATTTAACTAAAATTTAAGGTCAATTTTATAGGGTGCTCCGGGACGTTGAGAGACAAAATTTTTGAGTTGAAAAAAAAAATTTGGAAAATGTGTTTGAGAGTAAAATTTATTTGAAATGAAAAAATATAAAATTTTTAAAAATTAAAAAAATATATCAATATGAATATTATTTTGTTTCTTTTGAAATTTTATATAATTTTAAAAAAAATCATCTTATTTAGATTTATATATACAAAGTTATAAATTTTTAAAGTTTTAAGTGTATGTAACGTTTTGAAAATATAAATAGTAAAAAATGAAAAAATATTAAAAAAAAAGTTGATTTTAAGAAGTTAAAACTAAACGAAGTCGGATCTTAATTTTCGAAATTTATAGAATTTATTTAATTTATTTAAAATAAAATAAATATTTTAAATTTAAATTAATTAATTTAATTATAATTTTTATTAATTTAAAAAAAATTAAATTAAACTCAAAAACTTACGCTCGTGATTGTTCAAATAAACCCTTAATCTTTATTAATAGAAAGAGTTGACTTTTTATTTTAGGAGTTTGGGAACCTTTAATTTAAAAAAATTAAGAATAAATTGACTTGCTCAAAAAATTCAAGAATTAGAGTAGTTTATTTAATAGACAAACATATACCAAGCATAAATTTAGTATACAGAGTTAAATTAAATTTTTTCAAGTTGAATTTAAGTAAGTGGAATTGTTAAATGAACGAAGATCTATTTTACGGTTCAAACGGAACACACGAGAACAATATGCTTCCATGTTATATCGCGTAAAATAGAAAATGTGCATGAATAGCAACCTCATATTTCCGTCAAGCACGATAACTCAAATTAAAAAACATAAAAACTCAAAATGTATTTTTATAAATATTAATAAAAAAACATGTTTTATTTATCTTAAAATTTTATATAAGTTTTTTAATCTGAAAATACATATATAAAATTATGAACTCTAAAATTTAGATTACCAAATTATAATAATAAATTTTCACTAATTAAAATTTGAAAAAAAATTTGTATTTGAATGTAATTATAAAACAAAACACATCTTTCATAAATAACTAAAGTTAAGCATGCTTTTACTATTACAAGTTCAATGAATTGACATCTTTGTCCCTGATAGGAATGCCTAGGCGAAAAAGATATTATATATGTATTTCATTTATTTTGAATTAGATAATAAAATTATATTAGAAATTATTCATTATATTGTTATATGTCGTTATTATATTTACATGTTAAAGTAAATATAAGCAAATATGGATCACTGACTATTTCTGTTAAATTGTTAGAATGTTGCATATAATGGACTTTTATATATGAGAAGACAATATTTTAAAATAAGTAGTCTAAACTATGATTCGTAGTCTATGAGGTTAGATCGAGCATCTAACTCGTGTTTATACTATTATGTTATCTAAAATCAATTAGGGGCGGTTTATCTTGACAGTTTGGAGATTCAACTCTTGAGTAAAGACATAAATATGTTGTTTGATAGCAACGTATTAGATTGGGACCAAAGTGTAATTGATCTGTGAAATCCGCTTGAGTCGATCATGTCACTTTTGACGTTCATTATGCAATAACCTTATTCCTGATCAGATGAATCGCTTCATATATATAACTTGTGTACTTTGATGTTCCAACAGTTAAAACATCTCAGAAATAGTAAGCTTATAGACCGGTTCATTTGGTACATAACTTATATACGATGGAGGGTTTGTTTACAGATATTAGAATCATAGTTCTAATAAGTAGTAAAGGTTATCGTTTTAAAGACGTTATACTGGATGTGAAAATAGACAATGCGTTGGGTCGTCTGCTGGGCATGTGACTTCTTATTCACATATGGTGAATAATCATTTTCTTATTCAAGAGTGTAATGGATATTTAAGTTAGCTAATCAATAGGTCGAACAGACCTTGACCTAGGGCTAATCATGGATATCATATGAGGGTTTTGTATACGTGATAAGGTCATTAGACGATAGCTTATCATTGGCTTACGTAATACGGTATATAATTAGGAGTGCAGTATCAGGTTTGTAGTGGTGTAACTCTGAAACTAATAATTATAATAGATTTATTCGGTATAGAATAATAATTACATGGATTATTGGAGTCTACATTTTATATATCCAATTGGTCGATCTACTAGCTCCATATAATTCTTTGCATTTAGTAAAGAGGAAAATCCGATCATCCTCACATAGAGTGTAAGTGTTTTTCTTTAGGTGCTGAAGGGGTAACATTATAATGTTGTATTATTTAATAAATATGATAAATATTTAATTAATATTTATTTTGAAATACAAGAATTTAAATTAATTATATTTGATTTTTGAAAATCAAATATGAGACTAATTAGAATTTTGAAAATCTTGTTTTAAAATAAATATTTGAAATTTAAAAGATTATTCTCTTTGAATTTCAATAAAAAAAAAAAAAAAATTTTGTCTTGGCACTGGATAAGGTGGCATCCTTTGTAGATAATGGTGGAAAACAAGATCTTCTCCTAATTTGAATTTGAATTTTGTTTTGGATAAGAGATTACACAATTATTTGAATTTCAAATAAAGTTGTCATGATTTTTTTTAAATTTGAATTGGAGTTGTGGAAAATTATCCATGGAGACAAAATTCAAAGATTTGTAGAGTTTGAAATTTGAATCACATTTATCCAAGAGAGTCGAATTTATTCAAGGCATGTACCCTGTGGATAAAATCGGTTTTTGATGGACAAAAAGAGAGATAAAATTCTTATTTGAATCGTGTTTGAATTTTGAATCCCTTTGACTCTAGAAGTCTAAATTCTTTAAGGGATATTGCCTTGGGAAACTCGGTTTTTGGTGTTTATGGGAGAGAGAAAAATATTTTCTTGGTTCAATTCAAAATTCAAAAGTCACCTCATACAATTTTATAAATAAAGTTTTGGCATTCCTATTTTCTTTAGATCACAGACTTTTAAATGAACAAATTTATTATTGCACATCTTACTAACAATAATAAATTCTTAGAGATCTGGATGGTTGGAAGGAGACAAGTCACGCTAGAATACCGATCAAGAAACTAAGTATCCACACAGTCCACCATCCAAGAATTGGAGAATAGTAGAGAAGACTAGTTAGTTGAAACTCCTTGGTCACTTCCTTCAGTATATGATTTCCTCCAAAGGTATATGATTGTTGGTAATTTATTATATACGGCTACACAAGTCATTAACCGATCTTTGAAAATTTTTTTAAAATTCTGCTCCACGCTCTTACTTTTTTTCCTACAAGTGGTATCAAAGACAACTCGTGATTATATCATATATATAAATTAAACAATCGTTATAGAACCCTTACTGTATGGATTTGATATTTGGAGAGTGGCATTCTAGGATTCCTTTATGTTGTTATCATAGATTATGTTTGATGTATGTTAGGGTTGGCAATTTGTGTTGTATTGTCGTGTCGTGTTCGTGTCGTGTTATGCTCCTTAATTGATATTATTATACTAAATCCAAACCCGACCCATGTAATAATCGTGTCAAAATCTCAAACCTAAACCCAACCTATTTATTAATTTGCTAATCGTGTCGATCTGAATTAACCTGTTTAAATTAAATTGAAATAAAATAATAACTTATTTAATATGATTGCTATACTTTAATATTTATATTAAGCAACATATC
The DNA here is from genome assembly GCA_035233585.1 of Antiaris toxicaria. Classification (NCBI taxonomy): domain Eukaryota; kingdom Viridiplantae; phylum Streptophyta; class Magnoliopsida; order Rosales; family Moraceae; genus Antiaris; species Antiaris toxicaria. The sequence continues at coordinate 53,565,014 of CP141153.1, forward strand.
TTTTCTTTTATGAAACACAAGTGAAATTTATTTATAAAGTTTTAAAATTCATATTATTTGTACTTTATTAGCTATAAAAATTCTTGTTTTATATTATATATAATTAAGTAAAAAAATAATATATAGTGTTGTGGTGAGGGGGAAGAGAGGTAAGGGGGGATAAAGGGTGATTACCCGAGTTGTCGCGGAGGTCAATAGGGTGAGGGGAGGGTGACAAGGTGAGGAGACGGGAGGGGAGGTTGATGACGACAGGATTAGGGACGATTGGTTATGTTGTCGCACAGGTCAATTAAGTGAGGGAAGGGGAGAGCGATGGGGTGAGGTGAGCAAAGCTGTAAAGGCAATGAAAAACTAAAAAAAAAAGAGTAAAATCTAAATTTTCTTTTCTATGTTAAAAAATTTTAAAAAATATATATAAAAAATAAAAGATATATTTTATATTTGAATTTTGAATTTTGAATTTTGAAAACTCGAAATTAAGAATAGTAAAATATTATAATATATATAATAATATAAATATATTAAAGATTATAAATGAGTAATTTATAATTATGTTTATGTCAACCTATATATGATTCATTTATTAAACGAGTTATTTCGTGTCAATTGCGGGTTGGCGGGTTCGATCTTTTATTTAATCGTATTTAACGGGTTTGACTCTTTTTGACTCAAACCCATTTAAGGAAAACCCAAACCCTCTAATTTCATTTGGGTTTCATGTCATGTTATCGTGTTATGACCCAAATAGCCAGCTCTAATGCATGTGGTTATTTTATTTTTTAAAAATTATTATAAGCATGCTTAATTTTACAGGTCATAGTTCCTTAGATTTTAGACAAATTGTATCTAGAATTTTTCATGTAACTACAGAAGTGGTTTCTCGTCATCATAATTTTCCGATAGATTTTAATTTTTTATCTCTTAAAACTTTTTATTTTGAATTTTTACACACCAGAAAGGATATAAGAGATTTTATGTAATTATTCTTGAAGAAGATTAAAGATTGAAGACCGTAATTTATTTTTTCGAAGATTAAATTTAATTTAATGATTAAAATCTTTTTTGTTTTGAAAATCCCAATTTAATTAGGATTCAAATTTATTTTGGAGATCCTAATGGATAAATTAGGAATATGGCACGAAACACGATAACTGACCCTAGGGCTAGCAATTTGGGTCACGACACGAAATCTGCACGAAGTTAAAGGGTTTGCGTTTCCTTAAATGGGTTTGGGTCAAAAATGGTTGAACCCATCAAATACGATTAAATAAAAAGTTGAACCTGCATGAACCCACCAACCTGCAATTGATACAAAATAACCCGTTATATGGGTTAACATAAACATGACATATAAATTACCCATTTATAATTTTTAATATATTATATAAAGTTTTAAGGTTTAAAAATTTAAAATTTAAAATTTAAATTTAATTTATATATTTTAGTTTTTATATGTATATTTTTAAAACTTTTTACGAAACCCTAATGTCATTTTCTTGCCTTGCACTTGTAGATTGCCAATTCTCTACCTCCCTCCCTTAAGCTCTATCTGGCTATCCCTCGTCTCAGTCCATCACTGCCACATCGCCCTTCCTCTCCCCTCCCCTCATGTTCACAGACTCACCCCATCGTCATTGCATTGCCATTCCCCCTCCCTTTCGTTCATCACGTCAACCTCCCCTCCCCTCACCCTAATGCTGCTTCTATCACCTTGCCCTTCCCCTCCCCTCACCATTGCCATCGGCCTCCCTCCATCTCGCAGCTCCCTTTTGTTCACCACATCGACCTCCCCTCCCCTCACTCTAACGTCATTGCCATCACCTTGCCCCTCCCCTCTTTTCACTGTTGACATCGACCTCCCCTCGTCTTGCGACTCGAAGAAATTAGGTATTCTCTCTATTTTTCATTTTTATGAAACCCTAGTGTTAGTCTTTTTTTGCTTACCTTGCATTTCATTTTAAAACTTTGCATTTCATTTTCTTGCCTTGTAGATTACTGATTCTCTACCTCCCTCCCTTGAGTCCTGTCCGGCAGTCCCTTTGTCTTAGCCCATCACCGCCACGTCGCCCTCCTTCTCCCCTCCCCTCACACTCACAGACTCATCCCCTCGTCGTTGAATTCACCCTCCTTTTTGTTCACGCATTTACCTCCCCTCCCCTCACCTTAACACCATCACCATCACCCTACCCTTCCCCTCCCCCCACTGTTGCCATCACCCTCCTCTTATCTCACGGCTTGAAGAAATTAGGTATTCTCTCTATTTTTTGGTGTTTTTCCATTTTTTGGTACTTTCCCTTTTGTGATATGGTTTCATGATTGTCCATGTATTCTATTTTTTGTTTAACTTATGTGATTAAAATCGTTATATTAGATTCACAAACTTATTTTCTGCCAAAATTGCATATCGCATGAATTTTTGGGAAAAAACAAAAATGGATTTAGGTGAAATTCTTTTGGAAAATGTCTCAAAATATCAACAATTGTCTTCACATGTAATGACCAATTTTATTTGTTATGTATTGACTGAAAACTGGAAAAAAAAAAAAAAAGACTACAAGTCCCTGATTCATGATGTTTAAAGTTTTCCTCTTCATAATATCAGCACATGTTTGCTTCTAGAAATGTTTGAATTTCCCTTGATTATACATTTATATCATATACATATGGCAAGATTTACACGTACATGTACATTTTTGAATTGCTTGCTATGTGTTATATTGATTGTATTTGAATTTGTGTAGATGAAGTTTAATGCCATGGATATTGATCTTGAGTCCATCAATTCCCAAAGTGTCGATGTCAAAGTTGAGGAAGTCGATGGCTTTAGTTTCACTAACCAAGGCACCGATAAAGCCTTGAAATGGAAAAGAAAGCTGACTTCGTTGGTTTGGAGGCACTTTAAATTGCTTCCCATGGGCGACGACAATAAACAGAGGGCCAAATGCATAAAATGTGGATCACCATATCTTGCAGAGAGCAAATATGGAACAGGAAATTTGAAGCACCACCTTGACACTTGTTTGAAAACCTCATACCAAGATATGGGGCAAATGTTTATTGCTCAAGAAAGAGGTGGTGGTGCATTGGCACTTTAAGGAGGTAAATTTAGTGAAGAAAGGTTTTGTGAGCTAATTATTTCTGCTATGATCATACATGATTTGCCTTTTAACTTTATTGAATATGCCATAATCAGATCTCTATTTCAACATTTACATCCATAGTTACAGTTAGTTTCTAGAAATACGGCAAACGCTGATGCTTTGAAATTGTACAAAAAAGAAAAGTCAAAGATTAAAAGCATGTTAGAGGATGCACCCGGTAGAAATAGTTTTACTTCTGATACATTGACTTCTCTGACTAGTGATGGATATATTTGTCTCACAGCCCATTTCATAGATAAGAATTGGAGTTTGCAAAAGAAAGTGTTGAACTTTAGTTTTATGCCACCTCGACATATTGGTGTTGCTTTGTCTGAAAAACTTTATAGTTTATTTTGTGAGTGGGGAGTGGAGAATAAAGTTTGTAGTGTGACTTTGGATAATGCTACTGCTAATGCTGTTTCTACTGACATGTTAAGAGAATAATTGAACTTGAAATGAGTTCTTCTTTGCAATGGTGATCTTTTTCACATGTGTTGTTGTGCATATGTTCTTAACTTGATTATGCAAGATGGTCTAAAGCATATTGATGATTCTATTACCAAGATTTGTGATAGTGTCAAATATGTTAAGGGATCCTAATTTAGAAAGCAAAAATTTTTGGAATGTGTGAAGTTGGTTTTAATGGACGACAAGAAGGGATTGTGTCAAGATGTGCCAATAAGATTGAATTCCACTTGCCTTATGCTTGAGAGTGTTGTTCACTACCGTCATGCATTTTAGCATTTGGAATTAAGTGATTCAAATTATAAGCATTGTCCTTCTAGTGCAGAGCAGGAAAAAATTGAAAAAATCAAAGCTTTTTTGAAGTTGTTCTATGATGCGACTCTCTCATTCTCAGCAACTAATGCTCCGTTTGGTGAACGCATTGCATGTAATGACCACCATTTTCATGGAACATACTACCACGTAATAAGACATTAAGGAATGAAATGGAGGAATAATTTGATATCTTTTAGTGCAAATTTGAAGAACACGGTCAGGTACACGGCGGTGTAAATAGCCGTGTACCGTTCAGACTGTTGAAATGTTAGAAGCCGTGTAAGTGAACATGGCCGTGCAGTGTAACACAGTTAGGTACACAGCCGTGTAAGTGACCGTGTATCGCTCGGGTTAATGAGTGTGTAAATGAATGTGTTCCAGACATGGCCGTGCTAAGTAAGCTCAACTGATACACACCCGTGTCCAAACAATACACGCCCGTGTTGCCTCATACACGCCCTTGTAAGAGGCCATGTTAAAAGCCGTGTAACAAGCAGAGGGCTGTTACACAGACTCTAAAAAATGCATGGAACCTAATTACTACGTTTCGAGTAATTAAGTTGAAAAATACAATATGATTTCCAATTGAATAGACTAAATAGGTACAGTACTATTTATTACTATTCATACAGTGAAAGGGGATAACCGACAATGAACCCGGTCCATCTTAATATGTGTAAGAGTGTATGAGATGCGCAGTGTCAGGAAACTGGTCCAGACGACCATTTTCTGACACAAGATCAGTGAACAGATCACCAGAACATTCGGACCGATCGTCTGAGCACAACGATGATGAGAAACCCTAGCAAGGGTATGATATCGAGAAAATGGTCTGGATGACCTCTTCTCATCTAAAGACTGACAAAATCGGAGTCAGAACACTAAAACTAGTCAGTTAGATGGAAGATTGTGAATAGTGAATAGTTAAAAATGCAGTGTCAAGTTACTGGCCAAGACGACCTTAATTTAACTTAAAACTGATATATTAATGGTCAGTAAGCTCAATCTGGTCAATTGAGCATAAAACGTGAATTTTAGTTTGGGAAATACGTAATATCGGGATGAGGGTCAAGACGACCTTTACTTGTCCTGAAACTGATATATTTAGACTCAGGGCACCCAAATTAGTCAACCGGGCACCTGACATGGTTTTCAAAATGGGGTCACACAGATCCCGAAAAATAGTCCAGACGACCCCGAACGGACATAAGACTGATAAAATTGGAATCAGCACTTCCGAATTAATCAAGAGAGACTGTGTCTAAAATTTTACCCGAGAACGTCTCGATTTACGTGTAAAAGGACAACACAGTGTAGACACAACTACAGTATAGGAAATAAATAGTAAATTAGTGTAGAATGGGCTCTTAGACAGTATAAACCAATTAGAAATCATCAGTACAAAAATCAGATTCAAAAAACCCGATTTCTGGATGAAAATTAGAACGCTGCCGAGAAAGGACCGAAAACTGTAGTAGAAAACTGGACTGTGAAGAGAGCAACACAGGTGAAATTTTTTTGGCTCAAAGTAGAATTGGGTCGGTTTTGTGCTAGCAAAGACACCAAAATAATTTCTCCTAATATCAAACCAAAACAATAACTACAAACCATAAAGATTGATTTGAAATCTTTCCCGTGAAAGAACTTAGAATAGCTTGGATTTGAAGTCACCTACACGAGCTTGGAGGGAGCTAGATTTTTGGTAAGTTTTTGGTATGATTTTGGCTTGAAAAATGGGGGGTTTGCCTGATGGGAGTGGTCGGCTACAGCAAGAAAGAAAGGGAGAAAGAGTGTTGTGTTTTGGGGTGCCAAATGAAAGAAATGGTATCACTAAGTCATGTGTGCCTTTTATAGGCAATTCTAACCAAACTTGCTTAAGCCTAAACCAAATTAATTGTCTACAACTTTAGCCTAATCAAGGAACAAATTTGCTGCCTATTTCAGCCCCATAATGGCTGTGGGTTGGGCGCATGGGAGGGGGGGAGAATAAACAAATGTTGTTGACCATGTGCTTTAAAAACCCTTGGTTATTTTATTCAAAAGTTGTCATAACTTTTGCATTTTTTAATTACCACCTTTTGGGCTATGTAGCAGGCATTTTTAGTTGCTTTTACAGCTAAGGGGCATGGATTTTTTAGGCCAAAATTTATTTGTGTTGGCTTCTCTTCGTAGTCAATTCCTAGTCATTTTATATTGTCTAAGAGCCCATTATCAGTCTATTTTACTATTTATTTCCTATACTGTAGTTGTGTCTACACTGTGCTGTCCTTTCGCACGTAAACCGAGGCTTTCCTGGATGAAATTTTAGACATAGTCTCTCTTGACTAATTTGGACGTGTTGATTTCAATTTTATCAGTTTTATGTCCGTCCGGGGTTGTCTAGACCAGTTTTTGGGATCTGTGTGACCCTGTCTCAAAAAACATATCAGGCGTCCGTTTGACTAATTTGGGCGTTCTGAGTTTAAATATATCAGTTTCAGGGCGAGTAAAGGTCGTCTTGACCCTCTTCCTGATACTGCGTATCTCCCAAACTAAAATTCTCGTTTTGTGCTCAATTGATCAGATTGAGCCCACTGACCTTTAATATATCAGTTTTAGGTCAGATTAAGGCCGTCTTGACCATTAACCTGATACTGCATTTTTTACTATTCATTATTCACTGTTTTTTACTTAACTCATTAGTCTGAGTGCTCTGACTCCAATTTTGTCAGCGTCTAGGTGAGAAGAGGTCATCCGGACAATTTTCTCGATATCGTACCCTTCTAGGGTTATTCATCGTTGTTGTGCTCAAACGATCGGTCCAAGCGTTTTGGTAATCTGTTCACCAGTCTTGTGTCATGAAATGGTCGTCTGGACCAGTTTCTGATACTGCGTATCTTATAAACTCATACACACAATAAGGTGGACCAGGTTCACTTGTCGATCGCCCCTTTCACTATATGAATAGTACTTAAACAGTACCGTACCTATTTAATCTATTTAACTGGAAAATATACTGTATTCAATTTATTCATGCTATAGGCAGCGTTGTACTTACCTAGTTGCAAGCAACTTGTATTTTCTCTTTTACTAGCTTACAGGTTACCACCTGTCATCAATAACATTTCTCGTTAATACTCTTGCTAAGTCACTGTTACCGTTAGTGACTAAAGCAGATAAATCACTTGGTACCAATTGCCATCGGTACTAACTCGCTTTCTATATCGAGAGTTTGCTTCTCTAAATGTGGTTAATTAAGTTATTACCTAATAAATTAATTAATATCATTCTTAGGTCACTATTTTCGTTAGTGACTATAACTTGTATTTCTATGTGGTACCGAGGCCCATCGATACCCTATTGGCCTACTTTGGGAATTTGGCATCTAACTTCCATCGTGTTTGATTAATTGTTTTCTTGACCAATTAATCATCGTTCCTCACAGTGTTGTTCAAAACACGGTCCTTGACTGGTTTACTGGCCAGTCAACTGACCGATTACCTCGTGTGTCGCTAACTCTATAGCCTATCGGGTTACTATATGTAAACTGTAGGAAAATAAATCGGTAAAAATGTATCAGAGTGATGCAGTGGAACAATAAAAATTTTTAGATCGTTAAATATCTCATGATGCCATATACAATAAACCAACAACAATTAAAACTCATACCTAAAGGACGCCAATCTTGCAGGAGGAGAATGACCGGAGGCTTCAACCAACTAGCCTTCTCTACTATTCTCCAATTCTTGAATGGCTAAGTGTGTGGGCACTCTGAACCTTGATCGGTATGCTAGCACTGCTAGTCTTCTTCCGACCACCCAGATCTCTAAAGAACTTTATTGTCACGGTGGGCTGTGCAACAATAAGTCTGCTCACCTGAGAGTCTGTGGTTTGAGAGAACTGGAGTGGCAGGACCTCTATTTATAGACCTGCATGAGGTGATTCTCTGAATTCGAATTGGATTAGGAAAAGATATTCTCCCTTATCCATATCCATAAAATCCGAATTTTCCATGGGAAAATCCCAACAATAAAATTCGGTTTATTTAGGATAAATCCAATCCAAATCTAAACAAGATTTTAACTAGAATTTTATCTCTCTTTTTCAACCAAAAAATCTGAAATTTCCTAGGAGATTTTCCCTCCAAAAATTCGGCCACATTTAGGATAAGGGAGAATCAAAATTCCACTAGGATTTTCAAGCTTGAATCTTATCTCAACCTTATCCAAAATAACCGAATTTTCCTAGGAGATTTCCTCCATAATTTCGGCCACTTTTTAGGGAAGGAGAGAATCCAAATTCAACTAGGATTGAAACTTGAATTTTTTCCTTGAATCTTATCCACAAAAACCGAAATTCCATTGAGGATTATCCTCAAAATTTCGTCCATAATTTGTTAGGATTTGGATTCAAAATTCAAGTAGGATTCTAACAAGATTATCCTCTCCAAATCCAACTCAAATTCAAATTTCAAACCGTGTGGATTTTGCACAACAAATTCGAATCCCACTTGGACTGTGATTCAAAATTTGAATTTCAAACTTCAAATTCGAATTTCAAATTCAAATTTCAAATTTCAAATTTCAAATTTAAATTTCAAATTCAAATTTCAAATTCGAATTTCGAATTCAAATTTCAAATTCAAATTTCAAATTCAAAATTCAAATTTCAAATTTCAAAATTCAAATTTCAAAATCCACAAAACGGTTGTGTTTCAAATTCTTGTTCTCATGGATAATTTTCTACAACTCCAATCCAATCTCAAATAAAATCATGGCAACTTTATTTGGAGTTCGAATAATTGTGTACTCTATTATCCAAAACAAAATCTGAATCCAACCGAAGAGAATCTTGTCTACCATCCTAATCCTGTGTCATCACCATCCATGCATAATAAACTAGCCAATAGCATACACAAATCAATTTGCCAAACGTTAAGGAATTATGTGGAGCTAGTCGAGGGACTGATTGGACATATATAATCGGGCTCCCGCAAATCCATATGATCATCATTCTTTACCGAACAACTCAATCATATGATCACTAGATTCAGAGTCACACCACTATAAACCTGAAACTGAACTCCCAATTATATACCGTATTACATAAGCCTATGACGAGCTACTATCCAATGACCTTGTCATATATGCAAAACCCTCATATGATATCCATGATCAGCCTTAGGTCAAAGTCCGTTTAATCCTACTGATCAGGCTATCTTAAAGTTCCATTATACTACCGAATTAAGAAAATGATTTGTCACGGCCCAACATTTAGACACGTGACATGGCAGCCAAATCATAATATCAACCCGAGATTTAAGGAAAACATTTATTACAAAAACAACGGGTCAACATTATAATTTAGCTAAGCCTAATTATAAAGTAGCATCATAACCACAAAATAAAATAAAGGATAAAATAAATGTTTTTTAATGCGGAAGTCAAACACAAAATCGGTTTTCAAAAGAAATTATCAACCATAAAATATTTCCAAGCATGAAATTTGAATAACGTGAAATAAAGTACAAACTTAAAGTCTCATTACATCAGAACGAGAAACAGAAAGAAGAAGATGGAGAAAACGGATAGCATCATCTTCGGTAGTAACGGATATCTCAACGAATTTCGGAACTGCTACCTCCCGTACCTGGAAGTAGTCATTTCGAAATCACAAAGAAAAAGGGAAGTGAGCGCTGGCTCAGTAGGACAGAAACAAAAGTGGGTTAACAGATAACATTTAAAAGTATGGCATAATATTCGTTTCCAAAAATAATCAACAATTTAAAAAAAAAATACATGACATAATAATCATAAAAAAAAAATAATCAACAATTTCGTGAAAAACATTTTTAATACAAGTCTTATTCTGCTGAGAACTTAGCGTAGCTGCAATATACGTGCCCCAATATTAAAATAATAAATCATTAAAACAAACCATCATATTATGAGTGAGGACTTGTCGTAGCTATAATATACGTGCCTCGAATTTGAATTATCCTAGATCATCTCGTTACGGTCTAAATAGGCCGAACGGCCCTGCGCAGGTTTAGGGACCTTCCCCCATGGCGTCAACTTTGGGACGCACGCATCATTTACAATGATCGTGAACTAGAGCTCAATTATGTTCACCGGATTATTCAAAAGATGGTATTTACCAAGTTATATTATGTCATTAATCAAAACACGCTTTAAAATACACATTTATTACAAAACACGTTGCATGCGTTTATTTCATCAAAAATAGTATAATAATTTCATAAACTGAAAAATAGCATGCCATCGATAAAACAGGGAAATTTAAAACACTTGACTACTCCCAGAAAAGGCTAGAACGTCCTACCTCGATTATCGCACAAGCGTTACGATAACGTGATCCACAAATCCAGCAAGAACGTCAAATAAGTCCTATAATCACAACATATGATTAGTCTAGGTCTAGACATAATCATCCAATCATTTTAGTGTGCCACAAAAGATTTTAAAACATTTAATAAACATTTGGGATTTAAAATTTGTGAAAAACTCTAAGTTAGGATATTTCTGGTCATAGGCAGACTGACCTAGGCTGATTGTAAAATCAATATCAATTCATTTTTAATCCCAAAAATTCTAAAATTTTAATATGTTAAACTAGACATCCGTAGCTTTAATTCCATATAATTTTTATAATTTTTAGACATCATTTGTTCATTCAACTAGGCCAAAAACCGAGGGTTGTTTTCAGGCATAAAAATCTGGGTTTCAGTTTCGGTTCAAAACCTGGCAGTTCTGTCCGCCTATCTTAGAAAAATATTTTGACTAGGCAAACGGATGAGTTTGGTTCTGAAATTTTGCAGACTTTTAGGGGACATCTTGAATTTAATTTTAGGCTCAAGAATCACTCAAAAATCGTTTTTAAAGCTCAAGTTATGGCTGACACAAATTTACTGTTTATATGGTAATTTTCCAGATTTCTGTTTTTCTGTGTCTGAATTTCGATTAGCCTCAAATCAACTCAATTTTCATCCAATGATCACGAAATTTTGTGGAGGACCTTATTTATATGTGGTTAACACAACCCAAGAATCAAATTGACAAAAACATAAAATTTTACACATGTGATAATAGGGTTTTTGAAAAGGGGATCAATGAGGCAAAATTTTAGGGTTTGAGAGAGAAATCACACCTTGTTTGTGCTGCACTATTTTTGATGTTTGGTCTCCCTTTTGGCTGAATTTGTGTGAGTGTTGGAGTCTTCAAAACAGTAGGGAAACAGTGGAGAAAATCATATAAAATTTCGGATTTGAAATCAAAAGGAAAAGGAAGGAAAAAAATTTTGATTTCTCACCTTGTTTTTGTCTCAAAGGTTGTTGAATTTTTGAGCTGCCTTTTGGTAAGTTTTGTTTGCTCTTTTGGGTGTGTTTTGGGAGAGAAAATTCAGAGAGGAGAGAGGGGAAAGCTGGCCGAATTTTTGAGGGTGAAAGGAAGGGTGAATGAGAGTTAAAAGGGGGTTTTTATACTAGGTTTTTTTCCCTTTCTCTTCCTTGTTTGGCCGAAAATTGTAAGGGGCAAAAGGAAAAGTTTTTGTGCTGTTTTGAGGCTAGGGTTTTCTCTCTTATTTCCCCTTAAGTGGCCAAAATTATCCCTTAGTTTTTAAGGAAAAATAATTTGAATTTTGATTGAGTTTTGACCTAGCTTTTAATTCAATAAAAATCTCCTTTATTTCCTATACTTTATGGCCGAAATTTCTTCTTTATATCTAAGGGATGAAATTTGAATTTAAATCCTCCTTAGATTTATGGAATTTAAATTTTAATTAAAATCCCAAGTGATGGCCGAATATTTTAGGGTTTCTTTTTGAACTTCAAATTGTTGACTTTTTGAGCGGAATTTGACTAGGAAACCAACCTAGAGTTTCCAAAAGATTTGTAATTAATTTTTGGCACACTAATTTTATTTAAATTATATATTGACCCTTCAATAGAATTTAAGGCGTCACATGATTATTCACCATATGTGAATAAGAAGTCATCCGCCCAGCAGACGACCCAAGGCCTTGTCCATTTTCACATTCAGTATAATGCCTTTAAGAGGATACCTTTAACTCCTTAGAGCTATGATTCCGATATCTGTAAACAAACCTTTCATCGTATACAAGTCATGCACCCAACGAACCGGTCTATAAGCTTACTACCTCTGAGACGCTATAGCCATTGGAACATCAAAGTAAACAAGTCATATACATGAAGTAGTTCATTTACTCAGGATTAAGGTTATTGCACAATGAACGTCAAAAGCAGATTGACCCACTCATAGCGGACTACGTAGATCAATCACGTTTTAGTCTCGGTCTAATATGTCACCACCAAGTAACATATCTATGTCTCTACTTGGGAGTTCAGCTCCAGACAGTCCAGACAAACCGTCCCCTCCAAGGCTTTAAACAACATAATAGTCTTAACATGAGTTAGATGCTCGGTCTAACCCCATAGACTACAGACCATAGTTTAGACCGCTAACTTTAGAACATTGTCTTCTCGCATACAAAAGTCCATTGCATGCAACGTTCTAACAGTTTTAACATAAGCAGTCAGTGAGCCATATTTGCTTACATTTACTTTAACATGTAAATAAAACGAGGACAGATAGCAATGTAATGAATAACCTCTATATATATATAATTTTATTATCCAGTTCAAAATAAATACATCAAAATGTCTCTAATGCTTAGGGCATTTCCTAACAATCTCCCACTTGCCCTAAGCCAACAGATGTGCCATGTTACGCATCCCCATCACCTCTACGTGCCTCTCCAAGCTTCTAGCCACCAAAGTCTTAGTAGAGGGATCGGCGATGTTGTCCTCGGACGTGATCTTACATACATCTACTTATCCTGTCTCCATATGCCCTCTAATGTCGACTTCCTCAAATTCTTACAATTCTGGAAGTCTGAGTCCATGTATCCTACGGGTGTTAGGTCCCCTCCAGAATACACCAGCATATAATACCTTGTTCTCTTAAGATACTTGAGTATATGCTTTACAGTTTGCCAGTGCTTGGTTCCAGGATTTGCTTGATATCGACTCACCATACCTACTGCAAAACATATATCCGGGCGAGTGCAAAGCATAGCGTACATAAGGCTACCCATAGCAGATGCATAAGGGACCTTACTCATACGCTCTCTTTCTTCCGATGTCTTGGGACAGTCGTCCAATGAAAGAGTTAGACCGGCAATAGAAGGTTGTGAGCCTTTCCTTGCCTCTTGCATTGCATATTTGTCAATTATTTTATCTATGTATGAAGCTTGGGATAACGCTATCATTTTGTTCTTTTGATCTCTAAAGAGACGAATGCCTAGAACATAATTAGCTTCTCCCAAGTCCTTCATGTCAAACTGTTGGTGTAACCAAAGCTTGACCGATGATAAGTTCCCTACATCATTCCCAATGAGTAGTATATCATCGACATAAAGTATCAGAAAGACCACTTTTCCATCCTTAATACGTTTATAAACACAGGGTTCATCAACGTTCTGCTTAAAACCAAATGTCTTAATCGCTTGATCAAACCTCTGGTTCCATGAGCGGGATGCTTGCTTTAATCCATAAATGGATCTAAGCAACTTGCAGACTTTCCTTTCTTGGCCTTTCACTACGAACCCTTCGGGCTGTATCATATAGATACACTCTTCAAGATGGCCATTCAAGAATGCCGTCTTGACATCCATATGCCAGATCTCGTAATCGAGAGCCGCAGCAATGGACAGAAGAATACGGATAGACTTCAGCATAGCAACAGGCAAAAATGTTTCATCGTAATTGATTCCAGCCTTTTGCGTGTACCCCTTTGTAACCAGTCTAGCTTTGAAAGTTTCCACTCTCCCTTCCGTATCCTTCTTTCTTTTGTAGGCCCATTTGCATCCAATGGGTTTTATCCCATCTGACAAATCTACAAGTTCCCAAACAGAGTTGGATTTCATAGAATCCATCTCATTGTTCATAGCCTGTTTCCAAGATTTAGAATCAACATCATTTATAGCTTCATCATAGGTAACCGGATCAGCCTCATGCTCATGGGCCTCGGCCTGGTATACCTCAGCATCATACATGAAGAAATTAGGTTTCTTAGAAACCCTCCCACTACGATGAGGCTCCCTAAATTGTTGATCGTCTGCAGGTCTTTCACTGGAACTCAGACTTGCGTCCAAGACTGAAATCTGTGGAGCAGTTCTTTCACCCGATAACTCCTCTAGCACCACTTTGCTTCGAGACTTAAAGTCATTCATGTGACTTTCCTCCAAGAATGTCGCATGGGTTGAGACAATGACTTTTTGTTCCTTCGGGTTATAGAACAGACCTCCTTTAGTTCCTTTTGGATACCCTACAAACATGCACAATTCTGATCTTGGTTCCAACTTTTTCGCATCCCCATCCAGTACATGTGCGGGCAGCCCCATATTCTCATATGTCCAGGGGAGGGCTTCCTGCCACGCCACAATTCATACGGAGTTCTGGGAATTGATTTGCTCGGAACCTGGTTCAGAATATAGCATGCCGTTTATAAAGCATATCCCCAAAATAATAATGGCAGCGTTGAATAACTCATCATGGACCGTACCATATCCAATGAGGTCCTGTTTCTTCTTTCGGCTACACGATTCTGTTGTGGAGTACCAGGTGCAGTCAATTGGGATAATATCCCATTCTCTACAAGATGTCCTAGAAATTCATCGGAGAGGTATTCACCATCTCGATCAGATCGAAGTGTCTTTATGGATTTATCTAATTGCTTTTCCACTTCCGCACGATACTCTTTGAACTTGTCAAAGGTTTCGCTCTTGCGGTGCATCAGATACACATATCCATACCTCGAGTAATCATCTATAAAAGAGACATAATACTCGAACCCTTCTCGTGCTGTGACGTTCATGGGGCCACATACGTCAGTGTGCACAATTTCTAAGAGCTCTTGAGCCCTTATACCCTTAGCTCCAAAAGACCTCTTAGTCATTTTACCCTCTAAACAAGACTCATATTGGGGAAGTCGTACCTCTTCCAGAGATTCCAGAGGACCGTCTTTCACCAATCTTTGAATCCTATCCTGATTAATATGACCAAGTCTTAAATGCCAAAGATACACCTTGTTAGAGTGAGAAACTTTCAACCTTTTAGAGTTATCAATTAATTCAGTGTCAAGCAGTGAGTACATCTTTGGTTTGATAAAATATAGGTTTCCATCCATCCATCCAGAACAGATAAAAGACTTATTTCTACGAATATCAACTCTTTTACTAAAAGAAACTGAATAAGAATCCTTTATTAAATAAGCTACCGATATAAGGTTCCTCCTAAAATTAGGAACATAAAAACAGTCTTTCAATAAAATAAACCTAAATTGATCAAAATAAAGATAAACATCTCCCACTGCTTCAGCCACCACAAAGCTACCATCTCCAGTCCGCAACGAGAGGCTCCTATCATGTAGACTTCTCGTTTCCACGAACCCCTGCATAGAAACACAAACATGATTAGTGGCGCCCGAATCAATGACCCAAGTGTCTTTCGATTCTTCCACCAAACACGCTTCCAAGTAATGAAGTTCCTTACCTTCCTTGCCCTTGGCAGCTAGGAATTCCCGGCAAGCCTTCTTGAAGTGACCTACCTTCCCACAATGGAAGCATTTGGACTTTTAAGGGCCCTTTGGCTTCTTGTTCTTCTTCTTCTTCTTCCCGTCCAAGACAGGAAGATTAGAAGAACTAGAAGCCACTTGCTTCTTATTTGGCCTCTTCCTCTTCCGTGAGGGATTGTAAGATTCCACCAAATTGGCCTCTCCTTTCGGTCAGACCACATCCTCATCCCTGATCATCCGCTCATAAGCCTGTAGTTGCTTCATATGCTCGGTTAGTCCTAACTCCTTTGTCGCCAGATTGTATGCGGCCTTAAACCCCACAAAATCTTTAGATAGAGTCTTGAACACCATCTCGATCTGGGTGTTATAGTCCAACTCAGCACCATTCTCGTCAGCTTCAGCGAAGAATCCCATTAGGGTGATCATATGGTCCTTCACCGGAGTACCCGCCTTTTGCTTAGAGTTCATAATGCTGGTGATAGCGGACTGTCGAGCTAATTTTTCTTGGCCTCCGAACATGTCCTCCAAATTTTCCATGATCTCCCCAGCAACTTGATAAGTCTCATGCTGCTTTTGTAAAGCACTCGTCATGCTAGCAAGGATGTAGCATCGAGCTATCTCATTGGATTCTCTCCAACGAGTATAGGCAACCGGGACCTCCTCAAGTGGTGTGTCAGGTTTGGGCACAGGTGGGCATGGTTCGTCCAGTACGAACTTGTGTCTCTCGCAGCTGAGAACTATTAATAGATTTCTTTTCCAATTTTTATAATTGTCGTCATTCAGTTTATTCTCAGTAAGTATTGAAATGAGGGGTGTCGGTGACATTTTAAACTGAAATAAAATAATACTAGACATCATTACAAAGCCCAAGCAAATATACAGATAATTTAGCAAATAAAACATACAAGTATGTCCTACATGAAACTTGAAAAACATGTAGCATTGCAACGGTAATTCTCAGCACCTATTGCCCCAAGCCACCGAGGGGTGGTCATGAAAACAAATAACCGGAACATGGACCCCGTCCAATTAATATATGTTGCCTTAAATCCTCCAAGGTTAAGACATATATTAATAACCGCTTATTTGGCCACCAGTTTAGTTAACAGAGCTTCTAGGGAAGGTTAATAACTAAACGAGTCTTGAGTGTATAACCATTGTTTACGTAGCCCGATCCACGTCCTACCAAGCCACCGAGGGGTGGTCATGAATAGGATCGTACCCGAATACGTTTTCCACATAGGAGATCCAATCTAGTATACCGGCGGCGGTAAACACCTACCGAGGGGTGTGATCAGGGCAGAACTGACGCGAGACGTTACCATGCTTTCACATATGGATCAACAATGGAGGCCGTGGGTTTTGTTTGAAACCCTCTCCCACTCAATATTTTGAAAAACATGTAACTTTTGATAAATTATGTATGATCAATATAGTATGAGCGGCACTCACCTATCCTATATGACATATTATCAAATATGCATATAAAACATCCACCAATACATATTCATACATCTATGACATATCACAGAAAAAATAATTGACAGAATAACTAAGCTATGGTTCCATCCTAGAACAAAGAAAATAAAGATTACAAAATTCCATCCAAAGCATTCTTTGGGTCTTGAATTCTGTTCCGTCTTCTTGTATCCATCTTTATGTAGCCTCTCCATTTATTTCTCATCCCAAGAATTATTTAAAATTTAAATCTCCAAAAATTTAAATTTCAAATTCAAATTCCAAATTCGAATTTCAAATTTAAATTTCCAATTCAAATTTTAAACAATTTTAAACATCATGTGTAACAATATGTAATTTCAAAAATTTCAAATTTTCAATTACATATTTTTAAACATGATTTAAAATTAAATCTCAAATTTAAAAATCAAAATTTTTTGATTTTTTAGACCGTCGCACCGCCGTCCCCGAAGGCGGCAGCCGCCGTGGGCAGCCACCAGCCCCAAAGGGG
This sequence comes from Antiaris toxicaria, assembly GCA_035233585.1. Taxonomy (NCBI): domain Eukaryota; kingdom Viridiplantae; phylum Streptophyta; class Magnoliopsida; order Rosales; family Moraceae; genus Antiaris; species Antiaris toxicaria. Next base: position 53,582,494 of record CP141153.1, read on the forward strand.
CTGGCAGCCCACGGCCGCCCCCTATGTGTAGCCTTGCCGGGCTGCAGGCCAAGCCTGCAGCGCCAGGCTGCACGCCCAGGCTGCGGCCAGCCTTGGGCAGGCCACGGCCACCCTTGGCTGCAGGCCAAGCCTGCGGCCGTGGGTGGTGTTGGCCTGCACAAGGGCTGCCGCAGCCCCATCCTGCCCGAGGGTAGGGGCTGCAGCCCCACCAAGGCCCGTCAGCCTATCCCGAGGGGTTGTGTCTCGATTTTCGTGTCATATTCCAATTTATCTATTAGGATCTCCAAAAATTAATTTGAATCCTAATTAAATTGAAATTTTCCACATAATCAAAATTTCAACCTTTAAATCAAATTTAACTTTTGGGAAAAAATAAATTACGGTCTTCAATCTTCAATCTCCTCCAAGAATAATTACATAAAATTTCCTAAATCGATTCCGGTGTACAAAAATTCTAACCATAAAAATTCTAAGAGACAAAAATTAAAATCCATGGGAAAATTGCAGTGTTAATAAACTACTCTCATGGTTACATAAAAATTCCTAGATACAATTTTTCTAAATTCTAAGGAACCATAACCGATATAAACAAGCATGCTTATAATAATTCCAAAAATTAAAATAACCACATACTTTATACATAATCCATGATAACAACATAAAGGAACCCTAAAATGCCACTATCTAAATATCAAATCCATACATAAATAAAAAGACCATGTAATTGTGTAATTTATGTACATGGCATAGTCATGAGATGGCTCTGATACCAATTGTAGGAAAATAAATCGGTAAAAACGTATCAGAGTGGCGCAGCGGAACAATAAAAATTTTTAGATCGTTAAATATCTCATGATGCCATATACAATAAACCAACAACAATTAAAACTCATACCTCAAGGATGCCAATCTTGCAGGAGGAGAATGACCGGAGGCTTCAACCAACTAACCTTCTCTACTATTCTCCAATTCCCGAATGGCTGAGTGTGTGGGCACTCTGAACCTTGATCGGTATGCTAGCACTGCTAGTCTTCTTCTGACCACCCAGATCTCTAAAGAACTTTATTGTCACCGTGGGCTGTGCAACAATAAGCCTGCTCACCTGAGAGTCTGTGGTCTGAGAGAACTGGAGTGGCAGGACCTCTATTTATAGACCTGCATGAGGTGATTCTCTGAATTCGAATTGGATTAGGAAAAGATATTCTCCCTTATCCATATCCATATAATCTGAATTTTCCATGGGAAAATCCCAATAATAAAATTCGGTTTATTTAGGATAAATCCAATCCAAATCTAAACAAGATTTTAACTAGAATTTTATCTCCCTTTTTCAACCAAAAAATCCAAAATTTCCTAGGAGATTTTCCCTCCAAAAATTTGGCCACATTTAGGATAAGGGAGAATCAAAATTCCACTAGGATTTTCAAGCTTGAATCTTATCTCAACCTTATCCAAAATAACCGAATTTTCCTAGGAGATTTCCTCCATAATTTCGGCCAATTTTCAGGGAAGGAGAGAATCCAAATTCAACTAGGATTGAAACTTGAATTTTTCCCTTGAACCTTATCCACAAAAACCGAAATTCCATTGAGGATTATCCTCAAAATTTCATCCATAATTTGTTAGGATTTAGATTCAAAATTCAAGTAGGATTCTAACAAGATTATCCTCTCCAAATCCAACTCAAATTCAAATTTCAAACCTTGTGGATTTTCCACAACAAATTCGAATCCCCCTTGGACTGTGATTCAAAATTTGAATTTCAAACTTCAAATTCAAATTTCAAACTCAAATTTCAAATTTCAAATTTCAAATTTCAAATTTCAAATTTCAAATTTCAATTTCAAATTCAAATTTCAAATTAGAATTTCAAATTCAAATTTCAAATTCAAATTTCAAATTCAAAATTCAAATTTCAAATTTCAAAATTCAAATTTCAAAATCCACAAAACGATTGTGTTTCAAATTCTTGTTCTCATGGATAATTTTCTACAACTCCAATCCAATCTCAAATAAAATCATGGCAACTTTATTTGGAGTTCGAATAATTGTGTACTCTATTATCCAAAACAAAATCTGAATCCAACCGGAGAGAATCTTGTCTACCATCCTAATCCTGTGTCATCACCATCCATACATAATAAACTAGCCAATAGCATACACAAATCAATTTGCCAAACGTTAAGGAATTATATGGAGGCAGTAGAGGGACTGATTGGACATATATAATCGGGCTCCCGCAAATCCATATGATCATCATTCTTTACCGAACAACTCAATCATATGATCACTAGTTTCAGAGTCACACCACTATAAACCTGAAACTGAACTCCCAATTATATACCGTATTATGTAAGCCTGTGACGAGCTACTATCCAATGACCTTGTCATATATGCAAAACCCTCATATGATATCCATGATCAGCCTTAGGTCAAAGTCCGTTTAATCCTACTGATCAGGCTATCTTAAAGTTCCATTATACTACCGAATTAGAAAATGATTATTCACCATATGTGAATAAGAAGTCATTCGCCCAGCAGACGACCTAAGGCCTTGTCCATTTTCACATTCAGTATAATGCCTTTAAGAAGATACCTTTAACTCCTTAGAGTTATGATTCCGATATCTGCAAACAAACCCTTCATCGTATACAAGTCATGCACCCAACGAACCGGTCTATAAGCTTACTATCTCTGAGACGCTTTAGCCATTAGAACATCAAAGTACACAAGTCATATACATGAAGTAGTTTATTTACTCAGGATTAAGGTTATTGCACAATGAACGTCAAAAGCAGATTGACCCACTCATAGCGGACTACGTAGATCAATCACGCTTTAGTCCTGGTCTAATATGTCACCACCAAGTAACATATCTATGTCTCTACTTGGGAGTCCAGCTCCAGACAGTCAAGACAAACCGTCCCCTCCAAGGCTTTAGATAACATAATAGTCTTAACATGAGTTAGATGCTCGGTCTAACCCCATAGACTACAGACCATAGTTTAGACCGCTAACTTTAGAATATTGTCTTCTTGCATACAAAAGTCCATTGCATGCAACGTTCTAACAGTTTTAACATAAGCAGTCAGTGAGCCATATTTGCTTACATTTACTTTAACATGTAAATAAAACGAGGACAGATAGCAATGTAATGAATAACCTCTATATATATATAATTTTATTATCCAGTTCAAAATAAATACATCAAAATGTCTCTAATACTTAGGGCATTTCCTAACATAAACTTGGTATAATAACCGACCGGGTTACTTCACTTATTTGGGTGTGGTGGCCTACTGGGTTACTATTGCTTATCTGGTAGCCTACCAGGCTACTATGAGTTGTTTGGTGTGGTAGCCTACCGGGTTACTATTGCTTGTTTGGTATGGTGGCCTATTGGGCTATCCTCACTGTTTTATTTTGAAAAATTGTTTCGGTTGCCTTATAAAATTTTTGCGGAAAATTATGTGCTTTGAAACCATCCCCTTATCACCCCGTTGGAAGGTGGGGGGGCATTTTTTTGAAAACCATTTTTATTTTTAAAAAGTTAAAATACATTTTGGGTGTTGCATTTGAAGGATGGTTTTTGAACCACTTTTGAAAACTATTTTGAAACTTGATCGAAACGACTTTGTTTGTAAATTTGGCAAACATGAAATTTTTTATCCTTAACGAGATGAACAATTTTTGTGTTCATCTCGGAGCTCAAATCTAACTCTAACAGCTCCTAATCTTACCTAACCCGTGGCTATTATGCCCAGTTTTTTGTAAAAATTCCAGTTTTACGTCTTTTTAAAAACGACTCTGTTTGAGGCCTGAAATGGCCAAAATTTTAAAATAGACATAGGTCATCTTAAAGGTTTCGACGTGTTGTACAACTTTTGTGTTGAGCCTGAAGTCCGGTTCGGACTCTAAGTGGTCCATTTTTAGCAAAATCTGAGACTAATTATGGGTTCGGATTTTTAGTCCCAGTTTTGGACACTGAATGAAAATCACTCAAAAAACCTATTGTAGTGTCGTTTTTGGCTGAAGGCTATTTGATGCAAAAGCGACCGTATCAAAATTTTCTTCAAACTCTGTGTTTCACCAAACCCAAATTCATACCTAATGGGGTCAAAATGGACAAAATCCATGGCCTTTTTCTGGGGATAGATTGTGTCCAGCCATTCTAAAACAAACGTTCATGCTCACACATGCATACATCTATTCGTAAAAATGAAAACACAACCACACAACCAGAAACTTAAAAATGGAAAGTTAAGGGTTCAAAATAAACTTATTACAACCTATGTGCATAAACAAATACACATAAATTTCTTGATCAAAAACTTAAAAACAACTAACCACAAAAGGGAGGGTTTCGGTTTTACCTCTTATGTTATGGTCCAAGCACAAATCCGAACTATGGCTTGAGTGACCAAATGGTCATGGGGAAACCAAGGAGATTGGGGTCAGTTTTGCTAGTAAAGACACCAAAATAATTTTTCTTAATATCAACTCAAAACAATAACTAAAACCACAAGGATTTGATTCTAAAAACTTACCCGTGATCACCTTGAAATGGCTTGGAAATGAAATCACCTAAGACAAGCTTGAAGGGGTTGATTTTTGGTGAGTATTTGGTAGCATTTTGGCTTGAAAATATAGTGGTTTAGGGCCTTAAAGGCAGTCGGTTGCAGCAAGAAGAAAGAGAGAATGAGTGTTGTGTTTTGGGGTGCCAAATGAAGAAAGTAAAACCCTTATGTCATGTGTGTCTTTTATAGGCAAACTTAACCCAACTTGCTTAAGCCTAGAATAACTTAATTGTCTACAATTTTAGCCTAATCAAGGGAAAATTTGTTGCCATTTCAGCCCTATAATGGCCGTGGGCTGTGCATGGAAGGAAGGGAAGAATAAAAAAAATTTATTGACCATATGCTTGAAAACCCTTGAGTTTTTTATTCAAAAGTTGTCATAGCTAGTGTATTATTTTAATCTCACTTTTGGGCTAGTTGTATAGCTAATTCAGCTGCTTTGTGTTGGCTAAAATTTATTTGTGTTGGTTTCTCTTTGCAGTCTAATTTTCTACTGCGGTGTTCAATCCTTTCTCGGCAGTGTTCTAATTTTCACCCAGAAATCGGGTTTTCTGAATCCAATTTTGACACTGTCAATTCTTGGTTGTTTTGTACTATCTAAGAGCCCATTCTGTATTAGTTTACTATTTATTTCCTATACTGTGGTTGTGTCTACACTGTGTTGTCCTTTCGCACGTAAAACGAGGTGTTTTGGGGTGAAATTCCAAACACAGTCTTTCTTGACTAATTTGGACGTGCTGATTCTAATTTTATCAGTTTTACATTCGTCCGGGGTCATCTGGACTAGTTTTCGGGATCTGTGTGACCCCACCTTGAAAAACATGTCAGGTGCCTGATTGACTAATTTGGGCGTTCTGAGTCTAAATATATCAGTTTCGGGACGAAAAAAGGTCGTCTTGACCCTCATCTTGATACTGCGTATCTCCCAGACAAAAATTCTCGTTTTATGCCCAACTGACCACATTGAGCCTGCTAATTACTAATATATTAGTTTTATGTCAAATTAAGGCCGTCTTGGCCAGTAACTTGACACTGTGTTTTTTACTATTCACTACTTTCTGCTTTAACTGACTAGTCTGAGCGTTCTGACTCTGATTTTGTCAGTTTTCAGATGACTCATTTGGACCATTTTCTCCATACTATACCCCCTGCTAGGGTTTTTATCGTTGTTATGCTCAGATGACCAGTCCGAGCATATTGGCGATCTATTCACCAGTCTTGTGTCAAGAAATGGTCATTTGGACTAGTTTCCTAATACTGCGTATCTCATACATTGATACACGTAATAGGGTGGACTGGGTTCTCTGTCGGTCGCCCCTTTCATTGCATGAATAGTACTTAAATAGTATTGTACCTATTTAGTCTATTCAACTGGAGATTATACTATATTTTTCAACTTAATTACTCATCACGTAGTAATTAGGTTTCATGCATTTTCGAGAGTCATTGTAGCGGCTCTCTGCTTATTACACGATCTTCTACACGGGCTCTTACACGACGTGTACATGGCAACATAGGCGTATATTGCCTAGACATGGGCGTGTATCAGTTGAGCTTGCTTAACATGGTCATATCCTGAAAACATGTTCATTTACCCGAGCAGTACACGGCCACTTACACAGCCGTATACCTAACTATGTTACACTAATTTGCATAAAAGGCATCAAATTATTCCTCAATTTCTCATTATATGAAAATCAAGTTACAGGAATGGAGCGGTCCTTACATCTGTGGTAAAGAAGGCGACTATGCTAAGCACTGCCACTCCAATCCATAAAATCAACAAGGCTAAGCCCGCCCCGCTAGCATATAACTGCATGCTGCCCAGACCAGGATTGAGGGTCCATCAATCTCTCAGGGTAAACTGGAGGCACTAGAAACTCAGGGAAGAATTTACACCTTCACTAGAGAGGACGTGGAAGTTGGAACCTTGACCGTGGTGACAGGTTAGCTTTTTGTCGCCAACTCCACTGCTTTGATTCTATTCGATTCTAGAGCTACGCATTCATTTGTATCCTCAAAGTTTGCTAGGGAGATAGACCAGAATGTAGATGGAATGAATCAAACTTTTTGAACTGCCTTTCCCTCTGGGGAAATTTTGTTGTCTAGTTATCGGATATGTCACGTGCCAGTAGTTATCAGTGGGCACAAGCTGAGCATGGACCTAATCGTCATCGATATGTGTGACTATGATGTAATCATGGGAATGGACTTCCTCACCAAATATAACACCATCATAGACTTTCGAAGATGGGAAGTTACCTTCGACCTGATTGGACATGAGAAGTTCATCCACAAGGGCTTATCGTTGAAGTAGCTGAAGATGATGATTTCCGTAATGAAGGCTCATAAGCTATTATCCAGTGGATGCATCGGCTTCTTCGAGCACATAGTGGACAAAACCCAGGAAGTAAAGATAGGATCGGAAGGCATACCTGTGGTTTGAGATTTTGTGGAAGTATTACCAGAGGATCTTCTAGGACTTCCACCTGAGTAAGAAATATCATTTGAGATTGAGCTGTTACCAGGATCAGCCCCCATCTCTAAGGCCCTCTACAGAATGGCCCCAGCAGAGTTAAAGGAATTGCAGGCCCAATTGAAGGATTTGATGGACAAAGGCTTCATCTGATAGAGCTGTTCACCGTGGGGAGCACCTGTTTTATTCATGAAGAAGAAGGACAGAACGTTAAGGATGTGTATAGACTACCGGGAGCTGAACAAGATCATGATTAAGAACAAGTATCCATTACCACAGATCGACGATCTGTTCAACTAACTCTGAGGTGCTACCATATTCTCTAAGATTGACCTATGTTTCGGGTACCATCAGTTGCGAATAAGGGATGCAGACATACCCAAGATAGCCTTTCGAACACGATATGGACATTACCAATTCCTCGTTATGTTGTTCGGATTAATGAACGCCCCTGCAGCCTTCATAGACTTAATGAACCATGTCTTTAAGGAATTCTTAGACAAGTTTGTCATTATGTTCATCAATGACATACTTGTATATTCCAAGACAAAAAAAGAGCACGAGGAGCATCTGAGGGCCATCTTACTCAAGCCAAAGGAGCATAAGTTGTATGCCAAATTTTCCAAATGTGAAGTTTGGCTAGAGAAGGTCTACTTTCTTGGCCACGTGGTCTCCAAAAAGGGAGTGTCAGTAGACCTAGCAAAGGTGGAAGTAGTGAGTGGATGGCCAACTCCAAAGAACGTAACGAAAATCCATAGTTTCCTTGGACTAGCAAGATATTACCGACGCTTTGTCAAAGGCTTCTCAAATTTAGCCACACCACTTATAGCGCTCACCAAGAAAGAGAAGAAGTATGAGTGGACTGACAAGTACGAAAGGAGCTTCTAGGAGCTAAAACGCAGACTTACAAGTGCTCTAATCCTGACCATGCTGGATGCTGGGCAGGGAAATTTTGTGATCTACAATGACGCCTCTAAGATGGGATTAGGAGTTGTACTGATGCAAAATGGTAGAGTAGTCATATACGCTTCGTGACAATTCAAGAACCATGAGAAGAATTACTCGACACACGACCTGGAGCTTGTAGCGATCGTTTTTACGCTCAAAATTTGGAGGCATTACCTATATGGCGTCAAGTGCGAGATCTACACGAACCACCAGAGCCTCAAATATATCTTCACGCAAAAGGAGCTCAACATGAGACAACCAAGGTGGCTGGAATTGGTAAAGGATTACGACTGTAAGATCCTATACCATCTAGGCAAAGCCAACAAGTTGGCCGACGCGCCAAGTAGAAAGCATACCTCATCGCTTATGGCTATGCATGCCTTGCCAGAAGCACTACAAAGGGAGCTACACAGCAGCAAGGTCGAGATTTTAACAAGGAGGTTATCCAAAATGACCCTCCTATTACCACTCCTAGAGGAAATCGAGGCTAGCCAAGACCTCGATTTTTCCTTGAACAAGCTCAAAAAGGAGGCAACGAAGGACCAAAGTCCAGAATTTTGAGTTTCAAGAAGGAGACTCCATTTTTCTCAAGGTGGCACCCATGAAAGGGGTAATGTGCTTCAGGAAGAAAGGAAAGCTGAGTCCTAGGTACATAGGACCCTTCGAGATCATCGAGAAAGTCGGGAAGGTGGCTTACCGATTAGTGCTCCCTCCTGAATTGGCTTCGGTATATAACGTTTTCCACGTCTCAATGCTGAAAGAGTACGTGCTGGACAACTCCTACTAAGAACCAGTTGAAGTCCATGCTGATCTAACATATGAAAAGAAACCTGTGTGGATTTTAACCAAGGAGGATAAAGTCCTCAGGAATAAAGTTATTCCGCTTGTAAAAGTGTTGTGGCGGAACCACAACATAGAAGAAGCCATATGGGAACAGGAAGAGGATATGAAAAAAGACTTCTCGGATTTGTTCTAATTTTCGAGGACAAAAATTTTGTAAGGGGGGTAGATTGTAAGGACCACCCCATTCTGGTAAGCTACTTTCTATGTAATGAGAAATTGAGGAATAATTTGATGCCTTTTGTCACATTTGAAGAATACAGTTAGGTACGCGGCCGTGTAAGTAACTGTGCACCGTTTGGACTATATATGTAATAGAGGCCATGTAAAAGGCCGTGAATGAGCAGAGAGCCACTATATAGACTCTCAAAATGCATGAAACCTAATTACTAGGTAATGAGTAATTAAGTTGAAAATTATAGTATATGTTCCAGTTGAATAGGTTAAGCAGGTATGGTATTGTTTAACTACTATTCATACAGTGAAAGGGGCGACCGACAGTGAACCCGGTCCACCCTACTCTGTGTATGAGCATATGAGACACGCAGTGTCAAGAAACTGGTTCGGATGACCATTTCTTAACACAAGATTGGTGAACAGATCACCAAAACGCTCGGACCGAACATCTGAGCACAATAGTGATAAATAACCCTAGCAAGGGTACGGTATTAAGAAAATGGTCTGAATGACCTCTTCTCACCCAGAGACTGATAAAATCGGAGTCATAACACTCAAACTAGTCGGTTAAGCTGGAAACTATGAATAGTAAATAGTAAAAAATACATTGTCAAGTTAATGGCCAAGACGACCTTAATTTGACCAAAAATTGATATAGTAACCGTTAGTAGGCTCAATCTGGTCAATTGAGCACAAAATGTAAAATTTTGTTTAAGAGATACGCAGTATCAGGATGAGGGTCAAGACGACATTTTCTCGCCTCGAAACTGATATATTTAAACTCAGGACATCCAAATTAGTCAATCGGGCACCTAACACGTTTTTAAAGGTGGGGTCACACAGATGTCGAAAACTAGTCCGGACAACCTCAGATGGGCGTAAAACTAATAAATTTGAAATCAGCATATCCAAATTAATTAAGAGAGACTATGTCTGAAATTTTACCCGAGAACGCCTCGATACGCGTACGAAAGAACAACACAATATAGACACAACCATAGTATAGGAAATGAATAGTAAACTAGTACAGAATGGGCTTTTAGATAGTATAAACCAATTAGAAATCATCAGTATAAAAATCAGATTCAGAAAATCCAATTCCGGGTGAAAACTAAAATACTACCGAAAAAGGGTCAGATACTGAACGGCAGAAATTGGACTGCAAAGAAAGGCAAATACAGATGAATTTTGCCCCACAAAAATCATGTGCCTTAGCTAAAAAACCAGCTATTTTTAGCTCCACAAAAACCCCAAGAAGTAGCATTAAAATAAGGGGTAAGTTATGACACATTGATTAAAAAATGTCACACTTCCATCACATGCCATCAACTAAATTTTTTAATCTTCTCCCCCTTAAATGGCCGCAGCCCCCTTGGTTTTGAGGATTGAAATGGGTAGCAAATTTGTCCCCAAATTAGTTTAAGATTGGCTTGATTAAATTAGCTTAAGGTTGGTTAAGTTTACTTAGGTTTGTCTGGTGAGACTAGCTTTAGTTGGTGTTTCTTTCTTTTTCACACCCCAAAAACCATTGTGACCACCGGGAATTTTCATCATTCTCGAAAAATAGGTACATTGAATGTACACAATGAATTTCATGTATAAAATGCAAATTGTTGTGATTTTATGTGTGTACGAGTGTGTGTGTCATACACAGTATTAAGAAATTGGTCATGATGACCTTTTCTTGATATAAAATGGATATATATTTAGATTCAGTATGCTCAAATTAGTCAACTAAGCATAAAATGTAATTTTTGACCAGGAAACATGTAGTACCAGAAAACTGGTCGAGATGATCTTGGATGAAGTTGAAAATTGATAAATTTGGGTACTGCACACCCAAATTAGTCAGTATAGCCTATCAACATTTTCAAATTAGTTAATTGAGTACAAAGGTAATTTTTGACTGGGAATTTGTAGTATTGGAAATTGGATGAGATGACCTCAGATGAAAATAAAACTGATATATTTGGATTCAGGACACTCAAATTAGTCAGGATAGCTCATGTTGAATTTTGGACAAAAAAAGTATATAAAAGGGCGAAAAAGTCAGAAATTTCAAAATTAACCCACATTTTTTTCCTCTTCTTCTCTTTCCTCCCACATACTGTCGGACCATCGGAAACGGTGTCCATTTTCGACACCACCGGTCCCATTGGAAAGCTCTCGCCGAGCTGAGCCCAACGTGTGCCGAGTTGACGGAGCTGCCACCGGAGGAAGCCACACGTGCTGCCTGAAACGGCCGGTGGCTGAAAATTTCAATCGACCATTTCTCCGCCGTCCGACGTCTGATAGACATGATTTCGGTCCCAAAAGTTTCATGGTGAAGAGAAGAACAAAACCCAGGTCTTGTTTCACCTCAACAGCCGCTGGATCGCGCCGTCCAACACCTCGCCATCGCCGCTATGGAGCCAGCGTGGAATCCATCGATTCCGGTGGAGTTGAGCCACACCACTGGCACCAAAAGACTTAGAGTGGCACAGGGAACAAAAACCCCAAGCCAATTTTGGGCAACAACCACGGCACGGCGGAGAACGGATCACCGCTGCTGTCGCCAACTTTCGGGGGTTCGATTCTGGCTATAGGGGCCTCAATTGGTGAAATTGACACCACCAATGGGTTCCTCATGTCGAGATCTACGAAATGGTGGCTGACTTTTTCATCACCGCTGCAGTCAACGTCGGTCAAAGGTAGTCAATGCCAGTCAATGGTGACCGGACCCCAAAATTTGAAGAATGGCTCGTTGGCCTATTTTCGACGTTCCGGACACATCCGCGGCGTCGAAATTTCAAGACAAAGTTTCAAAAGTGAAGAAAGGTGAAATCAAGTTTATCCGCGTGAGACCGAACGGTTTGTTCGATCGCCAGTGGGACGATTTCGGTAGTGACTTCAATCCGTTGATTCCTGAAATTTATGTTTTGTAATGATTATGTATTAATTATGTATTTTGGCATGTGAAATTGTAAGAAAAATGGACTATGTATATGAAAAAAAGTCAAATAAGAAAATGTGTAAAATGTAAAGATTTTTACGTAAAAGTTTAATTTTACGTAAAAATATAGGCCTCTGGTATAATACGTGGTAGAATAGAATTAAGTTAGATGGTTTCGAGGCGTTTCCTTAACGCCGGGAATCCAAAATTTAAGCAGAAATGCTACTGAAATTTCAAAAATGGCACACAGGGGTATTGTAGGAAATGAGGGGTAAAAATGTGGTCGGGATGGAAACTTGAGCCCCTTCGGTGACCTAGACCCGAAAAAGAGGATTAACGACTAAGAGTCAGAATAGTACCACCCGAGGGTCGGGTGTGAAATAATTGTAGAAATTACAGTGATTAATACTGTAAAAATTTATTAAGGCCTAAGAAAGATGAATTTATGACTTTTGGGTTTAGAAAATCCCATTCAAACATTAAAATAAAGATTTTACAACCTAAAGGCTCGTCAGGGGCAAAATGGTTATTCTGACCAAAAAATTTAGAAAGGTCTAAAAGGGGTCGTTAAACCTTTAAGTGTAGAAAATAAATCAGTAAAAACACATCAGAACGGCACAGCGGAACAATAAAAATTTTTAAGATCGTTAAATATCTCATGATGCCATATACAACAAACCAACAACAATTTAAACTCATACCTCAAAGGATGCCAATCTGCAGGAGGAGAATGATCAGAGGGCTTCAACCAACTAGCCTTCTCTACTATTCTCCAATTCTCGAATGGCTGAGTGTGTGGGCACTTTGAACCTTGATCGATATGCTAGCACTGCTAGTCTTCTTCCGACCACTCAGATCTCTAAAGAACTTATTGTCACGGTGAGTTATGCAACAATAAGCCTGCTCACCTGAGAGTCTGTGGTCTGAGAGAACTAGAGTGGCAAGACCTCTATTTATAGACTTGCTTGAGTTGATCCTCTGAATTCGAATTGGATTAGGAGAAGATTTTCTCCCTTATCCACACATAAAATCTGAATTTTCTAGGGCCAATAACTACCAAAAGATTTCGGCCACTTTAAGGATTTTTCTTTCAAAATTCAAACAGGATGTTAACTTGAATTTTATCTCCCCATTTATTCACAAAAAATTTGAATTTCCCTAAGGCCATAAACCTGCCCAGATTCATTTATTAAAGTGTGAGGAGAATCAAAATTCAAATAGGATTTTCTAGCTTGAATTTTATCTCATCCTTATCCATAAATAACCGAAAATCTCCCTCGAGATTCACTCAAAATTTTCGACCACTTCCAGGGAGGAGAGAATCCAAATTCAACTGGGATTGAAACTTGAATTTTTCCCTGCATTCTTATCCATAAAATCAGAAATTACCTTGGGAGATTTTTCCCTAACAAATTCAGTTTTCCTTGGTAGATTTGGGATTCAAAATTCAAGTAGGATTCAAACAAGATTTTTCTCATCATAATCCAACTCAAATTCAAATTCTAACCTTGTGGAATTATCCACAAATAATTCAAATTCCACTTGGACTGTGATTCAAAATTTGAATTTCAAATTTCAAATTCAAATTTCAAATTTCAAGTTTCAAATTCAAATTTCAAATTCAAAATTTAAATTTCAAATTTCAAAATTCAAATTTCAAAAACCACAAACAGTTGTATTTCAAATTTTTGTTCTCATGGATAATTTTCTACAACTCCAATTCAATCTCAAATAAAATCATAGCAACTTTATTTGAAGTTTGAATAATTGTGTACTCTATTATCCAAAACAAATTATGAATTCAACCGGAGAGAATCTTGTCCACCATCCTAATCCTATGTCAACACCATCCATGCATAATCGACTAGCCAATAAGCATACATAAATCAATTTGCCAATTGTTAAGGAATTATGTGGAGCTAGTAGAGGGACCAATTGGATATATATAATCGGACTCCCAGTGAATTCATATGATCATCATTCTTTACCGAACAACTCAATCATATGATCACTAATTTCAGAGTCACACCACTATAAACCTGAAACTGAACTCCCAATTATAGACCGTATTACGTAAGCTCATGACGAGCTACTATCCAATGACCTTGTCATATATGTAGAACTCTCATATGATATCCATGAGTAGCCTTAGGTCAAAGTCCGTTTAATCCTACTGATCAGGCTATCTTAAAGTTCCATTATACTATCGAATAATAAAATGATTATTCACCATATGTGAATAAGAAATCATCTGCCCAGCAGACGACCTAAGGCCTTGTCCATTTTCACATCCAGTATAATGCCTTTAAGAGAATACTTTTAACTCCTTAAAGCTATAATTCCGATATCTGTAAACAAACCCCTCATCATATACAAGTCATGCACCCAACGAACTGGTCTATAAGCTTACTACCACTGAGACGCTTTAGCCATTGGAACATCAAAGTACACAATTCATATACATGAAGTAGTTCATTTACTCCGGATTAAGGTTATTGCACAATGAACGTCAAAAGCAGATTGATCTACTCATAGTGGATTACGTAGATCAATCACATTTTAGTCTCGGTCTAATATGTCACCACCAAGCAACATATCTATGTCTCTACTTAGGAGTCTATGCTCCGAACAGTCAAGACAAACCATCTCCACCATGGTTTTAGACAACATAATAGTCTTAACATGAGTTAGATGCTCGGTCTAACCCCATAGACTATAGACTTTAGTTTAGACTGCTTACTTTAGAACATTGTCTTCTCGCATATAAAAGTCCATCGCATGCAACGTTCTAACAGTTTTAACACAAGCAGTCAGTGACCCGTATTTACTTACATTTATTTTAACATGTAAATAGAATAAGGACAAACAGTAATGTAATGAATAACCTCTATATTATAATTTTATTATCCAGTTCAAAATACATAAAATGTCTCTAATGCTTAGGACATTTCCTAATATTAAGTTCATCATTTTATGACTTTTTGACTTAGAAAATCTAGTCTAAGTATTAAAATGACAAGATTCACGATCAGGATAAAGGTACTATTTACGTAAATAGTACTATTCACGGTGAATGATACTATTCACGGTCAAAGTTACTATTCATGATCATTTTGACCAACATTTCTAAAATGTTCAGAGAGGACTGTTAGAGTCTTAGAATAGCTTAAAGCCAAAATCAAGTTTTAAGTCGAACAAAAGTAAGAAAACCCTATTAAGGGCAAAATGGTAATTTTGGCCGAAGAATTGGGAAATAGTCAAAATGAACCATTAGAACTTCAAACATGATTCAAAGACTTTAATGAGGATTTTAAAGGTCAAAAGTAAAGTTTAAGTGAGAAAAATCACATTAGAGGTAAAATGGTAATTTTACCAAAAGCTCAGGCCACAATGGTCATTTTTGTTAAAAGTTGTAGAAAAATTATAAATGGGATATTAGATCCCTATTCATAATTGGGAAATGAAACGTAGAATTTTTATGTTTTATTAAGCTTTATGTATGATTTAAGTAACGAAAATAACTGTGATTATTTCGGTTATAGGAATCCGATACAAACGCGATGAAGAGACGTCTGCGGACCCAGAAAACAAGAAAGGAAATACGAGCAGAAGTATCAGTAAGTTCAAACATTTAACTGACTGCAACATGAACTAACGTATATGTCTATGTGACCTATGGGCAGCATGTAAGTTCAAATATTTCCATGTCTACAACATGAATAGAATATCATGTCTAGAGATTTTATGTGGTAAGTTTCAAATATCTCCATGTCTACAATATGTGTGGATTATTATGTGCTATATATTGTAAGTTCAAGCATTTAGTTGACAGTAAAATGAAAGGACTAATAATGTTATGTGCTATACGTTCTATGTAGTAAGCCCAAACATTGCACTATCTGCAATATGAATTTACTTAGTGTGTTTATGCCTATAGGTTATGCAATATAAGTTCAAATATCTTCCTGACTGCAATATGAATTGACTTCTATGTTTAAGTGTTATATGCACTAAGTTCGGACATTTAATTGTCTACAACATGTATAGACTGTTATGTCCAAGTGTGATATATTGTAAGTTTCAAACATTTTCATGTTTGCAACATGAATAGACTATTATGTCTAAGTATTATATGTGGTAAGTTCAAACATGTAAACTGTCTGCAACATGAACTAACATGTTACATTATGTCTATATGTTATGTACGGTAAGATTAAACATTTTAATGTCTACAATATGAATGGATTGTTACGTGTAAGTATTAGATACTGCGAGTTCAACCATGTGATTTGTCTACAACATGAACTGACATGTTATGTTATGTATATATGTTATGAGTGGTAAGTTAAAGTTGACTACAACATGAATTAAATTGTCATGTTTATGTGTTATATGTGCAGTTTTAGTGTCGAGATACTATAGCATGAATGTTACGAAAGTCATGTTATGAACTATGTGTTATGTCTAAGTCAAATGTAAATTGACTAGATATGTCTATGTTCATGTGTTATATGTAGTAAGTTCAGACATTTAATTGTCTACAGCATGAATTTACTTAGCAAATCTATATGTTATGTATAACATGTAAATAAGTATCCAGGTGCCATATGCACACTAACGTGGGAAATAAAATATCCACAACTAAAGAACATGATGTAAAGAGTTCCAGACCCAGGAGGCAGCAAAAATGCCATCAGTTAGGAACCACATGAAAGATAGTAATGAAACCACATTGGCGTACCAGCCTCCCACACAGGTGGAGATTCCTCATGTTCAGTTATGATATGGCTTCCAAACTGATGGTGGTACGTCCTGTGTTTGGAAGTCTGATGTTCAAGTAGACTGTAGAGGATTGGCCAGTGGGTCGCTCCCCAGAGTCCCTCTCAGTTATGCACGCATTATGGTACGACCAATCATGGGGCCCAAAACCAGAACGTAATGGAAGATAAAAACTCAAGACTAAAAATGTAGCCCATAAACGAGCATGAGATATACTAACACTATGAATACCGATGCAGTCAAAGTCACTGTTCATGGTTAACAGTACTGTTCACAGTCAACAGTACTGTTCATGGTCAGAGTTACTATTTATAATGAATAGTAATATAAAAGCAATGCATATTATTTTATTATGTTAATGATCCATGTTATGTTTGATGTTAAGAATGTTTAAGCATACGTAAGTGTATTTACGATGCTTAAGTATATTTACAAAGTTTTATGTATTTAAGTATGATAAGTATATTCATGATGTTAAATATGAAAGTATTTTCACAATAACAAGTGTGTCAAGTATGTTCTGTTTACGATATTAAGCATATGTTAAAAATATGATATGTTCACAATGATAAGCATGAAATTCTGTTCAAGATGTTAAAATATGTTAAAAGTATGTTAAGCACAAAAGTATATTCAGGATATTAAGTATGTTTAAAGCATGTCAAGAATGCAAGTATGTTCATGATGTGAAATATGTCAAGTATGGTTATGATATAAAGTATGTACAAGTACGTTTTAATGTTATGTACATAAAGTATGAAATTTAAAGTAATTTATGATATATGTTGCATTAATGTTCTGATGCAAAAGTTGGAATCATTTATGTTCTGTTAGATATAGTATGAAGGATATTAAATACGTTTAAGTATGTATGCTAAACAAGCATAACGTTATAAAATTACTATTCATAATGAATACTACTATTCATGGTAATAAGCAAGTATAACATGACTAACGTTCGTGTTATGAATATGATATGTTATAACTATTACGCATAAGTTAATAAACGTAAGTCAATCATACTATGTTAAGTATGCTCTATATGATGTTAAATATGTATGTCATATTTAAACATGAATGTCTAAGTAATAAATGATACGTGTATGCAATGTTTGTATGTATGAAAGTATGTTTATGATGTCAAGGATATTTAAGTATACATAAGTATAATTTACGATACTTAAGTACATTTACGATGTTTTACATATTTCAGCATGACAAGTGTGACGCCCCCTGATTCCGACCACTCACAACCGTCATGAATCGACTATAAGGCCGACCAAGACGGCTCGTGTGCCGAATCTGAGTTGTCAGTTTTAAATTCTTTTGCTCACAACATTTAAATATCAGGGCCTAAAATTTCACCCATAATTTTTTTTCCTTTAATACATACTTTCTCTTAAGAAAACTAAGTAAGAAAATCATATCATATGTTAACTTTTATATGTCTTAAATAAGTACAACATAATATACAACATATATAATATATATATGTACTGTATATTTTTTTTCAAACATATTTTCTTCAACTCAAAAAGCTTAGCGGAAAACTTATGGCAGGACCAAGTCCACGGTGAGTTCCCTATCCCCTTGACACGTTTACATCCTACTACCATCCAGAAATCTAGTGGACAGGTTTCTTACCTGCAACATGAACAAACTGGTGAGCTAATAGACTCAGTAAGTTCAAACATACTTAGTAAGAATCATACTGATTCAAAAATACTGAAAACTCAATTTCCTATAAATAGTACTATTCACCATAAATAGTAATATTCATCATGAATAGTACTATTCATCTTAAATAGTAACTTTGACCTTTGATCGATGAATGGTAACAGTTCCCTAACTTACTACTATTCACTTTACCCTAATGGGGTACTATTCACATATCCTAACCGAAATTACAATACTTTAGCGTAAACTTCAGTTATGCTCAATTATGATTTTTATCATTTTATTAATTATTCATTTTCGATTTGATTTATAGTTTAGAGCTCTATTTATGATAGTACCGATGATTATTAGCACGCTGACAGGGAGGGTCTAAGGAGTGACCTTAGAACATCGACCTCCACAGCCCTGATATCCCCGTAGGATCCGAAACAAACCTCCACCACTATATTAGAGGGGCGGTATGTAGAAAATAAATCGGTAAAAACGTATCAGAGTGGCGCAGCGGAACAATAAAAAATTTTTAGATCGTTAAATATCTCATGATGCCATATACAATAAACTAACAACAATTAAAACTCATACCTCAAGGACGCCAATCTTGCAGGAGGAGAATGACCGGAGGCTTCAACCAACTAGCCTTCTCTACTATTCTCCAATTCCCGAATGGCTGAGTGTGTGGACACTCTGAACCTCGATCGGTATGCTAGCACTGCTAGTCTTCTTCTGACCACCCAGATCTCTAAAGAATTTATTGTCACGATGAGCTGTGCAACAATAAGCCTGCTCACCTGAGAGTCTGTGGTCTAAGAGAACTGGAGTGGCAGGACCTCTATTTATAGACCTGCATGAGGTGATTCTCTGAATTTGAATTGGACTAAGAAAAGATATTCTCCCTTATCTATAACCATAAAAATTTGAATTTTCTATGGGAGATTCTCAACAATAAAATTCGGCCATTATGGATAAATCCAATCCAAAGATTTTAACTAGAATTTTATCTCCCCTTTTTCAACCAAAAATTCCGAAATTCCTAGGAGAAAATCTCCTCATAAAATTCGGCCACTTTTAGGATAAGGGAGAATCAAAATTCCACTAGGATTTTCAAGCTTGAATCTTATCTCAACCTTATCCAAAATAACCGAATTTTCCTAGGAGATACACTCCAAAATTTCGGCCACTTTTCAGGGAGGAGAGAATCCAAATTCAACCGGGATTGAAACTTGAATTTTTCCCTTTGAACCTTATCCACAAAACCGAAATTCCATTGAGGATTATCCTCAAAATTTCGTCCACCTTTTGTTAGGATTTAGATTCAAAATTCAAGTAGGATTCTAACAAGATTATCCTCTCCAAATCCAACTCAAATTTAAATTTCAAACCTTGTGGATTTTCCACAACAAATTCGAATCCCACTTGGACTGTGATTCAAAATTTGAATTTCGAATTTCAAATTTGATTTTCAAATTCAAATTTCAAATTTTAAATTTCAAATTTCAAATTTAAATTTCAAATTCAAATTTCAAATTCGAATTTCAAATTCAAATTTCAAATTCAAATTTCAAATTCAAAATTCAAAATTCAAATTTCAAAATTCAAATTTCAAAATCCACAAAACGGTTGTGTTTCAAATTCTTGTTCTCATGGATAATTTTCTACAACTCCAATCCAATCTCAAATAAAATCATGGCAACTTTATTTGGAGTTCGAATAATTGTGTACTCTATTATCCAAAACAAAATCTGAATCCAACCGGAGAGAATCTTGTCTACCATCCTAATCCTTTGTCATCACCATCCATGCATAATAAACCAACCAATAGTATACACAAATCAATTTGCCAAACGTTAAGGAATTATGTGGAGCTAGTAGAGGGACTGATTTGACATATATAATCGGGCTCCTGCAAATCCATATGATCATCATTCTTTTACCGAACAACTCAATCATATGATCACTAGTTTCAGAGTCACACCACTATAAACCTGAAACTGAACTCCCAATTATGTACCGTATTACGTAAGCCTGTGACAAGCTATCGTCCAATGACCTTGTCATGTATGCAGAACCCTCATATGATATCCATGATCAGCCTTAGGCCAAAGTCCGTTTAATCCTACTGATCAGGCTATCTTAAAGTTCCATTATACTACCGAATAAAGAAAATGATTATTCACCATATGTGAATAAGAAGTCATCCGCCCAGCAGACGACTAAGGCCTTGTCCATGTCTCTACTTGGGAGTCCAGCTCCAAACAATCAAGACAAACCGTCCCCTCCAAGGCTTTAGACAACATAATAGTCTTAATATGAGTTAGATGCTCGGTCTAACCCCATAGACTACAGACCATAGTTTAGACTGCTAACTTTAAAACATTGTCTTCTCGCATACAAAAATCCATTGCATGCAACATTCTAACAGTTTAACACAAGCAATAAGGGAGCCATATTTGCTTACATTTACTTTAACATGTAAATAAGACGAGGACAGATAGCAATGTAATGAATAACCTCTATATATAATTTTATTATCCAGTTCAAAATATATACATCAAAATGTCTCTAACACTTAGGGCATTTTCTAACAATCTTCCACTTGCCCTAAGCCAGCAGATGTGCCATGTTACGCATCCCCATCGCCTCTATATGCCTCAAAAAGCTTCTAGCCACCAAAGTCTTAGTAAAGGGATCGGCGATGTTGTCATCGGACGCGATCTTACATACATCCACTTGTCCTGACTCCACGTGCCCTCTAATAATATGATATCTCTGATCAATGTGCTTGGTCCTCTTGTGGTGCCAAGATTCCCTTGTGTTGGAAATAGCCCCTGTATTATCACAGTAAAGTGTGACAGGCTTGTCAACACCCGGAATGACCTCAAGGTCTCTAAAGAACTTGCGGAGCCAAACCGCTTCTTTAGATGCCTCAGCCGCAGCCACATACTCAGCTTCCATAGTAGAGTCAACTGTGCAACCCTGCTTCACGCTCCTCCACACAATGGCGCCTCCTCCGAGTAAAAACACTGATCCAGATGTCGATTTCCTCGAATCCTTACAAGTCTGGAAGTCTGAGTCCGTGTATCTTACGGGTGTTAGTCCCCTCAAGAATACACCAGCATATAATCCCTCGTTCTCTTAAGATACTTGAGTATATGCTTTACAGCTTGCCAGTGCTTGGTTCCAGGATTTGCTTAATATCGACTCACCATACCTACTGCAAAACATATATCCGGGCGAGTGCAAAGCATAGCGTACATAAGGCTACCCACAGCGGATGCATAAGGGACTTTACTTATACGCTCTCTTTCTTTCGATGTCTTGGGACAGTCATCCAATGAAAGAGTTAGACTGGCAATAGAAGGTTGTGAGCCTTTCTTTGCCTCTTACATTGCATATTTGTCAATTATTTTATCTATGTATGAAGCTTGGGATAACGCTATCATTTTGTTCTTTCGATCTCTGAAGAGACGAATGCCTAAAACATAATTAGCTTCTCCCAAGTCCTTCATGTCAAACTGTTGGTGTAACCAAAGCTTGACTGATGATAAGTTCCCTACATCATTCCTAATGAGTAGTATATCATCGACATAGAGTATCAGAAAGACCACTTTTCCATCCTTAATATGTTTATAAACACAAGGCTCATCAACGTTCTGCTCAAAACCAAATGTTTGAATCGCTTGATCAAACCTCTGGTTACATGAGCGGGATGCTTGCTTTAATCCATAAATGGATCTAAGCAACTTGCAGACTTTCCTTTCTTGGCCTTTCGCTACGAACCCTTCGGGCTGTATCATATAGATACACTCTTCAAGATGGCCATTCAAGAATGCCGTCTTGACATCCATTTGCCACATCTCGTAATCGAGAGCCGCAGCAATGGACAAAAGAATACGGATAGACTTCAGCATAGCAACAGGCGGAAAGGTTTCATCGTAATCGATTCCAGCCTTTTACGTGTACCCCTTTGCAACTAGTCTAGCTTTGAAAGTTTCAACTCTCCTTTCCGCATCCTTCTTTCTTTTGTAGACCCATTTGCATCCAATAGGTTTTATCCCATTCGGCAAATCTACAAGTTCCCAAATAGAGTTGGATTTCATAGAATCCATCTCATTGTTCATAGCCTGTTTCCAAGATTTAGAATCAACATCATTTACAACTTCATCATAAGTGACCGGATCATCCTCATGCTCATGAGCCTCGGCCTGGTATACCTCAGCATCATACATTAAGAAATTAGGTTTCTTAGAATCCCTCCCACTACGATGAGGCACCCTAAATTGTTGATTGTCTGCAGGTCTTTCACTGGAACTCGGACTTACGTCCAAGATCGAAATCTGTGGAGCAGTTCTTTCACCTGATAACTCCTCTAGCACCACTTTGCTTCGAGGCTTAAAGTCATTCATGAGACTTTCCTCCAAGAATGCCGCATGGGTTGAGACAATGACCTTTTGTTCCTTTGTGTTATAGAACATACCTCCTTTAGTTCCTTTTGGATACCCTACAAATATGGACAATTCTGATCTTGGTTCCAACTTTTTCGCATCCCCATCCAGTACATGCGCCGGACAGCCCCATATTCTGATATGTCCAAGAGAGGGCTTCCTGCCACGCCATAATTCATACGGAGTTCTGGGAATTGATTTGCTCGGAACCTGGTTCAGAATATAGCACGCCGTTTGTAAAGCATATCCCCAAAATGATAATGGCAGCATTGAATAACTCATCATGAACCGTACTATATCCAATAAGGTTCTGTTTCTCCTTTCGGCTACACCATTCTGTTGTGGAGTACTAGGTGCAGTCAATTGGGATAATATCCCGTTCTTTACAAGATGTCCTAGAAATTCATCGGGGAGGTATTCGCCACCTCGATCAGATGAAGTGTCTTTATGGATTTATCCAATTGCTTTTCCACTTCCGCACGATATTCTTTGAACTTGTCAAAGGTTTTGCTCTTGCGGTGCATCAGATACACATATCCATACCTTGAGTAATCATCTATAAAAGAGACATAATACTCGAACCCTCCTCGTGCTGTGACGTTCATGGGGCCACATACGTCAGTGTGCACAATTTCTAAGAGCTCCTGAGCCCTTGTACCCTTAGCTCCAAAAGACCTCTTAGTCATTTTACCCTCTAGACAAGACTCATATTGGGGAAGTCGTACCTCCTCCAGAGATTCCAGAGGACCGTCTTTCACTAATCTTTGAATCTTATCCTGATTAATATGACCAAGTCTTAAATGCCAAAGATACGCCTTATTAGAGTGAGAAACTTTCAACCTTTTAGAGTTATCAATTAATTCAGTGTCAAGCAGTGAGTACATCTTTGGTTTGATCAAATATAGGTTTCCATCCATCCATCCAGAATAGATAAAAGACTTATTTCTACGAATATCAACTCTTTTACTAAAAGAAACTGAATAAGAATCATTTATTAAACAAGCTACCGATATAAGGTTCCTCCTAAAATTAGGAACATAAAAACAATCTTTTAATAAAATAAACCTAAATTGATCAAAATAAAGGTAAACATCTCCCACTGCCTCAGCCACCACAAAGCTGCCATCCCCAGTTCGCAACGAGAGGTTCCTATCATGTAGACTTCTCGTTTCCACGAACCCCTGCATAGAAAAACAAACATGATTAGTGGCGCCCCAATCAATGCGCTAAGTGTCTTTCGATTCTTCCACCAAACACGCTTCTAAGTAAAGAAGTTCCTTACCTTCCTTGCCCTTGGCGTCTAGGATTTCCCGACAAGCCTTCTTGAAGTGACTTAGCTTCCCACAGCGGAAGCACTTGGACTTTTTAGGGTCTTTGGGCTTCTTGTTCTTCTTCTTCTTCTTCCCATCCGAGACAGGAGGATTAGAAGAACTGGAAGCCGCTTGCTTTTGATTTGGCCTCTTCCTCTTCCGTGAGGGTTTGGAAGATTCCGTCAAATTGGCCTCACCTTTGGGTTGGACAGCATCCCCATCCCTGATCATAAGCTTGGAGTTGCTTCATGAGCTCTGTTAGTCCTAACTCCCTTGTCGCCAGATTGTATGCGACCTTAAACCCCACAAAATCTTTAGACAGAGTTTTGAACACCATCTCGATCTGGGTGTTATAGTCCAACTCAGCACCGTTTTCAGCAGCCTAAGCGAAGAATCCCATTAGAGTGATCATATGGTCCTTCACCGGAGTACCCGCCTTCTGCTTAGAGTTCATAATATTGGTGATAGCAGCCTGTCGAGCCAATTTTTCTTGGCCTCCGAACATGTCCTCTAGATTTTCCATGATCTCCCCAGCAATTTGATAAGTCTCCGCAGCTTTTGTAAAGCACTCGTCATGCTAACAAGTATGTAGCATCGAGCTATATCATTGGATTCTCTCCAACGAGTATAGGCAACCAGGACCTCCTCAATGGTGTGTTAGGTTTTGGCCTTGGTGGGCATGGTTCGTCCAGTACGAACTTGTGTCTCTCGCAGCTGAGAACTATTAACAGATTTCTTTTCCAATCCTTATAATTGTCGCCATTCAGTTGATTCTCAGTAAGTATTGAAATGAGGGGTGTCGGTGACATTTTGAACTGAAATAAAATTATACTAGACATCATTACAAAGCCCAAGCAAATATACAGATAATTTAGCAAATAAAACATACAAGTATGTTCCTACATAAAACTTGAAAAACATGTAGCATTACAATGGTAATTCTCAGCACCTATTGCCCCAAGCCACCGAGGGGTGGTCATGAAAACAAATAGCTGGAACATGGACCCCGTCCAATTAATATATGTTGCCTTAAATCCTCCAAGGTTAAGACATATATTAATAACCGCTTATTTGGCCACCAGTTTAGTTAATAGAGCTTCTAGGGAAGGTTAATAACTAAACGAGTCTTGAGTGTATAACCATTGTTTATGTAGCCCGATCCATGTCCTACCAAGCCACCGAGGGGTGGTCATGAATAGGATCGTACCCGAACACGTTTTCCACATAGGAGATCCAATCTAGTATACCGGTGGCGGTAAACACTTACCGAGGAGTGTGGTCAGGGCAGAACTGACGCGAGGCGTTATCATGCTTTCACATATGGATCAACAATGGAGGCCGTGGGTTTTGTTTGAAACCCTCTCCCACTCAATATTTTGAAAAACATGCAAGTTTTGACAAATTATGTATGATTAATATAATATGAGCGGCACTCACCTATCCTATATGACATGTTATCAAATATGCATACAAAACATCCATCAATACATATTTATACATCCATGACATATCACAGAAAAAATAATTGATAGAATAACCAAGTTATGGTTCCATCCTAGAACAAAGAAAATAAAGATTACAAAATTCCATCCAAAGCATTCTTTGGGTCTTGAATTCTGTTCCGTCTTCTTGTATCCATCTTTATGTAGCCTCTCCATTTATTTCTCATCCCAAGAATTATTTAAAATTTAAATCTCCAAAAATTTAAATTTCAAATTCAAATTCCAAATTCGAATTTCAAATTTAAATTTCCAATTCAAATTTTAAACAATTTTAAACATCATATGTAATAATATGTAATTTCAAAAATTTTAAATTTTCAATTACATATTTTTAAACATGATTTTAAATTAAATTTCTAATTTAAAAATCAAAATTTTTCGATTTTTAGACCGTCGTACCGCCGCCTCCGAAGGCGGCAGCCGCCATGGGCAGCCACCAGCCCCAAAGGGGCTGGCAGCCCACGGCTGCCCCCTTTGTGCAGCCTTGCCGGGCTGTAGACCAAGCCTGCAGCGCCGGGCTGTAGACCAAGCCTGGCTGGGCGCAGCAGCCAGTAGGCTGCAGGCAGCGCCTGCAGCCAGAGGCTGCACGCCGAGGCTGCGGCCAGCCTTGGGTAGGCCACGGCCACCCTTGGTTGTAGGCCAAGCTTGCAGCCGTGGGTGGTGTTGGCCTGCACAGGGGCTGCCGCAGCCCCATCCTGCCCGAGGGCAGGGACTACAGCCCCACCAAGGCCCATCGGCCTATCCCGAGGGGTCTGTCTCGATTTTCGTGTCATATTCTAATTTACCTATTAGGATCTCCAAAAATTAATTTGAATCCCAATTAAATTGAAATTTTCCACACAATCAAAATTTCAACCTTTAAATCAAATTTAACTTTTGGGAAAAAATAAATTACGGTCTTTAATCTTCAATCTCCTCCAAGAATAATTACATAAAATTTCCTAAACCGTTTCCAGTGTACAAAAATTCTAACCATAAAAATTCTAAGAGACAAAAATTAAAATCCATGGCAAAATTACAGTGTTAATAAACTGCTCCCGTGGTTACATAAAAATTCCTAGATACAATTTTTCTGAATTCTAAGGAACCATAACCGGTATAAACAAGCATGCTTATAACAATTCAAAAAAAATTAAAATAACCACATACTTTATACATAATCCATGATAACAACATAAAGGAACCCTAGAATGCCACTCTCTAAATATCAAATCCATACATAAATAAAAAGACTAAGTAATTGTCTAATTTATGTACATGGCATAGTCATGAGATGGCTCTGATACCAATTGTAGGAAAATAAATCGGTAAAAACGTATCAGAGTGGCGTAGTGGAACAATAAAAAATTTTTAGATCGTTAAATATCTCATACCTCAAGGACGCCAATCTTGTAGGAGGAGAATGACCGGAGGCTTCAACCAACTAGCCTTCTCTACTATTCTCCAATTCCCGAATGGCTGAGTGTGTGGGCACTCCGAACCTCGATCGGTATGCTAGCACTGCTAGTCTTCTTCCGACCACCCAGATCTCTAAATAACTTATTGTCACGATGAGCTGTGCAACAATAAGCCTGCTCACCTGAGAGTCTGTGGTCTAAGAGAACTGGAGTGGCAGGACCTCTATTTATAGACCTGCATGAGGTGATACTCTGAATTTGAATTGGACTAGGAAAAGATATTCTCCCTTATCCATAACCATAAAAATCTGAATTTTCTATGGGAGATTCTCAACAATAAAATTCGGCCATTATGGATAAATCCAATCCAAAGATTTTAACTAGAATTTTATCTCCCCTTTTTCAACCAAAAATTCTGAAATTCCTAGGAGAAAATCTCCTCATAAAATTCAGCCACTTTTAGGATAAGGGAGAATCAAAATTCCACTAGGATTTTCAAGCTTGAATCTTATCTCAACCTTATCCAAAATAACCGAATTTTCCTAGGAGATACACTCCAAAATTTCGGCCACTTTTCAGGGAGGAAAGAATCCAAATTCAACTGGGATTGAAACTTGAATTTTTCCCTTTAAACCTTATCCACAAAAACTGAAATTCCATCGAGGATTATCCTCAAAATTTCGTCCACCTTTTGTTAGGATTTAGATTCAAAATTCAAGTAAGATTCTAACAAGATTATCCTCTCTAAATCCAACTCAAATTCGAATTTTAAACCTTATGAATTTTTCACAACAAATTCGAATCCCACTTGGACTGTGATTCAAAATTTGAATTTCAAATTTCAAATTCGAATTTCAAATTCAAATTTCAAATTCAAATTTCAAATTTCAAATTTCAAAATTCAAATTTCAAAATCCACAAAACGGTTGTGTTTCAAATTCTTGTTCTCATGGATAATTTTCTACAACTCCAATCCAATCTCAAATAAAATCATGGCAATTTTATTTGGAGTTCGAATAATTGTGTACTCTATTATCCAAAACAAAATCTGAATCCAACCGGAGAGAATCTTGTCTACCATCCTAATCCTGTGTCATCACCATCCATGCATAATAAACCAGCCAATAGCATACACAAATCAATTTGCCAAATGTTAAGGAATTATGTAGAGTTAATAGAGGGACTGATTGGATATATATAATCGGGCTCCCGTAAATCCATATGATCATCATTCTTTTACCGAACAACTCAATCATATGATCACTAGTTTCAGAGTCACACCACTATAAACCTGAAACTGAACTCTCAATTATATACCGTATTACGTAAGCCTATGACAAGCTATCGTCCAATGACCTTGTCATGTATGCAGAACCCTCATATGATATCCATGATCAGCCTTAGGCCAAAGTCCATTTAATCCTACTGATCAGGCTATCTTAAAGTTCCATTATACTACCGAATAAAGAAAATGATTATTCACCATATGTGAATAAGAAGTCATCCGCCCAGCAGACGACCCAAGGCCTTGTCCATTTTCACATTCAGTATAATGCCTTTAAGAGGATACCCTTAACTCCTCATTAGAGCTCTGATTCCAATATCTGTAAACGAACCCTTCATCGTATACAAGTCATGCACCCAACAAACCGGTCTATAAGCTTACTACCTTTGAGACGCTTTAGCCATTGGAACATCAAAGTACACAAGTCATATACATGAAGCTGTCCTTTTACTCAGGATTAAGGTTACTGCATAATGAATGTCAAAAGCAAATTGATCCACTCAAAGCGGACTTCGTAGATCAATCACGCTTTAGTCCCGGTCTAATATGTCATCACCAAGCAACATATCCATGTCTCTACTTGGGAGTCTAGCTCCAGACAGTCAAGACAAACCGTCCCCTCCAAGGCTTTAGACAACATAATAGTCTTAACATGAGTTAGATGCTCGGTCTAACCCCATAGACTACAGACCATAGTTTAGACTGCTAACTTTAGAACATTGTCTTCTCGCATACAAAAATCCATTGCATGCAACGTTCTAACAGTTTAACACAAGCAATAAGGGAGCCATATTTGCTTACATTTACTTTAACATGTAAATAAGACGAGGACAGATAGCAATGTAATGAATAACCTCTATATATAATTTTATTATCCAGTTCAAAATAAATACATCAAAATGTCTCTAACGCTTAGGACATTTCCTAACACGGTACACCTTAATGGTTTTATTACCATCTTTCAATTTATAATCTTGACCAAGTGATATTAATCATCACCTTAAGGTCACTATCCTCCGTTGCCCGTAGGTCTTACTTATTCTCATTATTTGGGATATGTTATTCTAACTAGTTTCCAAATGTCTATAAGACTTTATGTCTAGTATACATCTAGTATAGAATAAATCAACACAGTGTTTCATGTTACAGACACGAAAATGCTTTAACTTACCGATACTGCGCTAGTGTCCACTTCCAGAACTCTCCTGCAGTTCTATCTCTATTTTGGGTTCCTACAGACATAATATTGTCTGTTAATACCTTGTTTTAATTATCACTTTAAATATACATTTATTTCACTTAACAATTCAACCCTTTAAATTTTGTTTGTGGTACACGGTCTGAAACACACCCGTGTTCCAGCCCGTGTACCTCTAGGGTTTACTCTACACGGCTATGTTGTTTACTATCTAGCCGTGTTACTGTACATGGCTTGATACATGCTCGTGTTCAAGCTCGTGTACCTCTCGGGTTGAAAAATTCTTTATGTACACGGCCGTGTATTTTTTCTACACGCCCGTGTTTTTTGAAATTTTTAGATTTTTAACTCGAAAACCGTTATTTTGAGTCTTAGAATTTTATCTAAGTTATTCTAGGTCTTTTAGGGTCCTTTCCAAGCCTTTCGGAAATTTTTGGTTAAAATGACCATTTTCCCCCTAACGGGTCTCGGGACTGTAACTATTCTGTTCTATCATTTTTTCAAAATTTCTAAACCCAAATATTTTAAAATAAAATTCCCTAGGCTTCTATATCATTTTACAGCTTAATTTGCTGCAAAATCTCTATTTCATTTTTTCCTGACCCTCGATTACTATTCATCCATCACCTAGGATCGTTTTTTCATTTTTTGAGCGTTTCGAAGTCTCAAATGGCCCTTTCACTACTCATTAAACATTATTTATCTCATCCCTGGCCCTCAATCTTCGAGAGGCTCGGGTTTCCTATCCCGACGTAAATTTTCCCTCGTTTCCCAAAATACCCCTAACATGAATTTTTTTTCCTGTTTTAGACATTTTAGTCTTTTTAGGGTGGGTTTACTATTCCTTTTGGATTGATTTTCCATTTCTAACCCTAATCCACCGAAGGGTCTCGGTTTCCTTCTCGAGTCCAATATTTTTACCCCTCGTTTCCCGAAATGCCTTTAAGCCAATTTTAGAAATTTCGACAGCATTTCCGCTTATATTTTAAGGTTTCCCGGCATTAGGTATGCCTTAGAACTTTTGTACCTACCACGTACTATACCAGAGGCCTATCTTATACAAAGTTTCCAAACTTTGTATAAAAATTTTCCACATGATTCAATATTTAGAGACCAACACAGAAAACCATATTTTTCTTTCAAACTAGCCTCGGTTTACTAGTTAATCATACCAAAATAATTTTCATCACAACATACCATTCTTAGGTTTTCTAATGTATAAAACAACATCAAAAACCTAACAAAACATGCATTCTAACCCTAGCATAGCCACGGATTCTTATGCATAAACACATAGAAAATCTTATTTTCTTTCCTAGGGTTTTTATCAACACTTTTCCACACTAAAAATTTTACATTTCTTAATGTTCATACCCATGGTTTTAGCAAGAAAATTACATCTAAATTTTCTTGTTTCCTTATTCCAATTCATGCTTAATTCAACTCATAATTGAATGAACATAAACACTAAACCAAAACATCAAAACTCATGCATTTTTCATACCATTGAAGCCACGGTTTTTCAAGGGAAACATGCAAAATTTTTGCTTGTTTCTAAACCCTAATTCATCTTTAATTTCTACAACACCAAACTAATCACATCATCAACTAAATAACAATTTTTTTCATTGTTTTCACACTCTCATACCCACGGATTTTCTAAGGAAAATCAAAGAGAAAAGCTTCAATTTTGAAGTTTACCTTAACTAGTTGATGACTTGATATTGAAAATGCAATGCAAGCTATGTTTAGTGTGAAATTGAAAACAAAATTTTGGCTTTCAAAGGGGGAGAAGGCCACGGTTTTGGCTGAAGAAAAAGGGCAAGAGTTAGGCTGATTTTTTTTATTTTTTTGATTGAATTGCAAAAATCAAG
The DNA here is from genome assembly GCA_035233585.1 of Antiaris toxicaria. Classification (NCBI taxonomy): domain Eukaryota; kingdom Viridiplantae; phylum Streptophyta; class Magnoliopsida; order Rosales; family Moraceae; genus Antiaris; species Antiaris toxicaria. Next base: position 53,613,908 of record CP141153.1, read on the forward strand.
GGCTTTTTTGTAATTTTTTTCCAACAATTTTCTAATTGTTCAAGGACTAAAAAGTAAGGATTTTGGGGCAAAAATCAAATTTCTTTTTCTTCCTTTCCAAGTGGCCGAATGGCCTTTTCCAATTTTTTTAAAAATTTTTCAATGGCTTTTTGGCATAATCTTGGCCATTGATCATAAAGTAACCAAATCTAAACCATACACCTTTCAAAATTACTTTCTTAATTAAGGAAAAAAATTTTGGTTTCTGACATAATCATGATGATGTCATCCTACTATTCATATTAATTCGCTAATTAATTCGTGGTCAATTTTTAACTGTAATCTGATCTGAACGGAACTTCACCTAAATTGTGTAGGCAGGTTCTAGGTGCCTTTGGTGCTATCGGTTTGTCTTATTTTGCTTCTGTTTGATCAGAATTCTCTACCGTAAATTTCTATCATTTTCGTGCATTTCAATGCATTCTTTAGGGTTTTCGACTCTGATTTCGAACTGTCTTACCCAATTATGTCCAGTAAGATTTTCCATCCTTGAACTCACACATTTTAACACTACTAGAACAATTTTACACTATTCATAACAGTATTAAAATACAACTTTTACATATTTTATTCATTAAAATTGTTATATACATAAAATTTTAACCTACTCCGAGAATCTAAAATTCTCGATTATCACAACAAGTATATTTATTATGTTAAATTTGAAAGTATTTTCACGATAATAAATATGATTAATATGTTATGTTTACGATGTGTAAACAAACATTAAGTATGTTATGTTTTAACTATGTTATGTTTACGATGTGTAGCATACGTTAAGTATGCTATGTTTACGATGTTTAAGTATACACAAGTATGACTATGATGTTTCAAGTATGTTAAGTATGAAAGCATGTTTATGATGCTATGCATGTCAAGTATGTTCATAACGTTAAAGTATGTTCATGATGTTCTAGTACAAAAGCATGTTCATGATGCTAAGTGTGTTCACGATGTTAAAGGGTGTTCATGATGTTCAAGTATGAAAGCATATTCAAGAGATTTAAACATATTAAGTATGAAAGTATGTTCATGATGTTAAGTATGAAAATATAGTTTCAAGTATGTACAAGTATGTTTACAAGGTTATGTACGATAAGTATGAATGTTAAGTAATGTACGATATATGTTATGCGATGTTACAAGACTACAGTAGGTATCAGAATTACTCTGTCCTATATGGTGGGAATTATTATATGTCATGAATGTATGTTTGAACTTACTGAGCCTATCACTCACAAGTTTGTTTATGTTGCAGGTAAGCATCCTGCATGATGATAAGACAAGTGATAGATGACGAACGAGATCTGCATGTGCCAAGAGGACTGGGTGAGGGTTATGGTATTGCTATGAGTCTTCTGCTGAGCTGTTTAAAAAAGTATTGAAATGATATTTTATGATGTATATCCAATTATGATAAAGTAAAATGTTTACTATAGTAAATGTTTTACGATGATACAATTTGTAAGTTTAAAGAAAAAAAATTTTATTCCCTTTTTTCACGTTCGAATGGGAAGTTAAAATAAGCATGTTAAAGGAAGTAGGTTAAAAGTAAGATACCAGCCGTCACAGGTGGTATCAGAATAAGTTAAAAACAAGTTAAAAGTAAGTTGCCGACAACCCAAGTGGTTACAATCTATTATAGTTGGTAACAGTAGCTGATTGTAATAGTGCTGTTTAACCCTACGTAGGGTGGGATGTCATAACCACAACTCTTCCTCTCTCATTTTCCTTGCTGTAGCTGACCATCCCAAAGTCCCCAAACCACCATTTTTCAAGCCAAAAACACAGCTAAGAATTTACCAAAAATCAGCCCCCTCAAGCTTATGTTAGGAGGTTTCATTCAAAGCCACTTCAAGGGTTTGCAAGGATAAGTTTTTAGAACCTATCTCTGTGTTTTTCTAGTTATGGTTTTGGTTTGATATTAAAGAGAAAATTTTTAGTGTCTTACTAGCATAAATCGACCCTCAACCTCTCTTGGGTCACATGGCCATATTGGTCACCAAGCCTTTGATTCAGATTTGTGCTTGGATCATAGCACAAGTGGTAAAACTGAAACCCTTTTGGTGATAGTTATGTTTAAGTTGTGATCAAGGCCATTTATGTGTATTTGTTTATGCAAATTGGTTGTAATAAGTTTATTTTGAGCCCTTAGCTTTTCATTTTTAAGTTTGTGGCTGTGTGGTTGTGTTTACATTTTTTAGAATGGATGTGTGCATGTGTGAGCATGAATGTTTTGTTTTAAGGTTGGCTGGACACAATCTATCCCCAGAAAAAGGCCACGAATTTTGACTATTTTGACCCCCTTAGGGTCCGAATTTAGGATTTGGTGAAAATAGAGTTTGAAGGAAATTTCATTACGATCATTTTTACGTCAAATATTCTTTGGTTAAAAACGACATTAAGATAGGTTTTTCGAGTGGTTTTCATTCGGTGCCCAAAACTAGGTCTAAAAATCTAAACCCAAAATTAGTCTCAAGTTTTGTTAAAAATGGACCACTTAGAGTCTGAACCGAATCTCGAGCTCAACACGAAAGTTGTAGAACACGTCAAAACTTAAACACGACCTATGCGCATTTTAAAAATTTGGCCGTTTCAAGCCTCAAACAGAGCCATTTTCAAAATGACGTAAAACTGGAATTTTTACAAAAAACCTGGGCACAATAGCCACGGTTTAGTAAGATTAGGACCCATTCGAGTTAGAGTTGAGCACATCTCATCGAGGACAAAAAATTTTTATGTTCGCCATATTTACAAACTAAGTCGTTTCAATCAAGTTTCAAAATAGTTTTTGAAAATGTTTCAAAAATCACCTTTTAATACAAACACCAAAATGTGTTCTAATATTTTAAAAATAAAAACATGGTTTTAATAAAACGTCCCCACCTTCCAACAGGGTGATAAAGGATGGTTTCAAAGAACAAAATTTCCCTAAAAATTTTATAAGACAACCAAGTCAAATTTTCAAAAATAACTAAAGTAGTGTGGGTAGCCCGGTAGGCTACCACACCCAAACAAGCAAAGTAACCTGATTGGTTACTACACCAAGTTTAGACATAGTAAACTGATAGACTACTAAGTTAACAACGCATGAGGTAACCAGTCAGTTGACTGATCGATCAACTAGTCAAGAACTGTGTTTGAACGATACTATGAGGAACGATGATTAATCTGTCAAGAAGACAATTAATCAAGCATGACGGAAGTTAGACATCAAATTCCCAAAGTAGACCAATAGGGTACTGATGGACCTCGGTAACATACTGAAACACAAGATATAGTCACTAATGGCAAAAGAGACCTAAGAATACTATAATTAATTTATGGGGCAATAAATTAATTAAACATGCCTAGAGAGTCAAATGCTGAAAAGAGAGCAAGTTAGTACCGATGGCAATCGATACCCGAAGATTTTATATGCTTTAATCACTAACAGAATTAGTGACTCAGTAAAGGTGTTAATGAGATACGTTATTGATGATAGGTAGTAACCTGTAAGTTGATAAAGGGGAGAGTACGTGTTGGCTTGCAAACTAGGTAAGTACGACTCCGCCTACGGTATGAATAAAATGAATTTAAAATGATGGTTTTCATAGTATGTTAAGTATGCCTACCATGCACACATTGTTGCACAGCATACATAAGAGCACATAGTTTCATGTTAGGAAATGCCTTAAGCATTAGAGACATTTTGATGTATTTATTTTGAACTGGATAACGAAATTATACATAGAGGTTATTCATTACATTGCTATCTGTCCTCGGTTTATTTACATGTTAAAGTAAATGTAAGCAAATATAGCTCACTGATTGCTTGTGTTAAAACTGTTAGAACGTTGCATGCAATAGACTTTTGTATGTGAGAAGATAATGTTCTAAAGTAAGCGGTTTAAACTATGGTCTGTAGTCTATGGGGTTAGACCGAGCATCTAACTCATGTTAAGACTATTATGTTGTCTAAAGCCTTGGAGGGGACGGTTTGTCTTGACTGTCTGAAGCTGGACTCCCAAGTAGAGACATAGATATGTTGCTTGGTGGTGACATATTAGACCGGGACTAAAGCGTGATTGATCTACATAGTCCGCTATGAGTGGATCAATCTGCTTTTGACGTTCATTGTGCAATAACCTTAATCCTGAGTAAATGAACTACTTCATGTATATGACTTGTGTACTTTGATGTTCCAATGGCTAAAGCGTATCAGAGGTAGTAAGCTTATAGACCGGTTCGTTGGGTGCATGACTTGTATACGATGAAGGGTTTGTTTGCAGATATCAGAATCATAGCTCTAAGGAGTTAAAGGTATCCTCTTAAAGGCATTATACTGAATGTGAAAATGGACAAGGCCTTGGGTTGTCTGCTGGGCGGATGACTTCTTATTCACATATGGTGAATAATCATTATCTTCATTCGGTAGTATAATGGAACTTTAAGATAGCCTGATCAGTAGGATTAAACGGACTTTGACCTAAGGCTGATCATGGATATCATATGAGGGTTTTGCATATATGACAAGGTCATTGGATAGTAGCTCGTCACAGGCTTACATAATACGGTATATAATTGGGAGTTCAATTTCAAGTTTATAGTGGTGTGACTCTGAAATTAGTGATCATATGATTGAGTTGTTCGGTACAGAATGATGATCATATGGAATCACGGGAGCCCGATTATATATGTCCAATCAGTCCCTCTACTAGCTAAACATAATTCCTTAACGTTTGGCAAATTGATTTGTGTATGCTCTTGGCTGGTTTATTATGCATGAATGGTGATGACACAGGATTAGGATGGTAGTCAAGATTCTCTCCGGTTGGATTCACATTTTGTTTTGGATAATAGAGTACACAATTATTCGAACTCCAAATAAAGTTGCCATGATTTTATTTGAGATTGGATTGGAGTTGTAGAAAATTATCCATGAAAACAAGAATTTGAAACACAACTGTTTTATGGATTTTGAAATTTTGAATTTTGAAATTTGAAATTTGAAATTTGAAATTTGAAATTTGAAATTTGAATTTGAAATTTGAATTTGAAATTTGAATTTGAAATTTAAATTTGAAATTTGAAATTTGAAATTTGAATTTGAAATTCGAATTCGAATTTGAAATTTGAAATTCAAATTTTGAATCACAGTCCAAGTAGGATTCGAATTTGTTGTGGAAAAACCACAAGGTTTGAAATTCGAATTTGAGTTGGATTTGGAGAGGATAATCTTGTTAGAATCCTACTTGAATTTTGAATCCAAATCCTAACAACTAGTGGACAAAATTTTGATGATTATCCTCAATGGAATTTCGGTTTTTGTGGATAAGGTTCAAGGGAAAAATTCAAGTTTTAATCCCAGTTGAATTTGGATTCTCTCCTCCCCAGAAAGTGGCCGAAATCTTGGAGAATATATCCTAGGAAAATTTGGTTATTTTGGATAAGGTTGAGATAAGATTCAAGCTTGAAAATCCTAGTGGAATTTTGATTTTCCCTTATCCTAAAAGTGGCCGAAATTTTCAGGAGATTTTCTCCTTGTAATTTTCGAATTTTTGGTTGAAAAAGGGAGATAAAATTCTAGTTGAGATCTTGTTTAGATTTGGATTGGATTTATCCTAAATGGCCGAATTTTATTGTTGGGATTTTCCCATGGAAAATTCAGATTTTATGGTTATGGATAAGGGAGAATATATTTTCCTAATCCAATTCGAATTCAGAGAATCACCTCATGCAGGTCTACAAATAGAGGTCCTGCCACTCCAGTTCTCTCAGACCACAGACTCTCAGGTGAGCAGGCTTATTGTTGCACAGCTCATCGTGACAATAAGTTCTTTAGAGATCTGGGTGGTCGGAAGAAGACTAGTAGTGCTAGCATACCGATCGAGGTTCAGCGTGTCCACATACTCAGCCATTCCGGAATTGGAGAATAGTAGAGAAGGCTAGTTGGTTGAAGCCTCCGGTCATTCTCCTCCTGCACATTGGCGTCCTTGAGGTATGAGTTTTAATTGTTGTTGGTTTATTGTATATGGCATCATGAGATATTTAACGATCTGAAAAATTTTTATTATTCCGCTGCGCTACTTTGATACATTTTTACCGATTTATTTTCCTACAATTGGTATCCGAGCCATCTCATGACTATGCCATGTACATAAATTAGACAATTACTTAGTCTTTTTATTTACGTATGGATTTGATATTTAGAGAGTGGCAGTCTAGGGTTCTTTTATGTTGTTATCAAGGATTATGTATAAAGTATGTGGTTATTTTAATTTTCTGAATTATTATAAACATGCTTGTTTATGCCGGTTATGGTTCCTTAGAATTTAGAAAAATTGTATCTAGGAATTTTTATATAACCATGGGAGCAGTTTATTAACACTGTAATTTTTCCATGGATTTTAATTTTTTGTCTCTTAGAATTTTTATGGTTAGAATTTTATACACCAGAAACGGTTTAGGAAATTTTATGTAATTATTCTTGGAGGAGATTGAAGATTGAAGACCGTGATTTATTTTTCCCAAAAGTTAAATTTGATTTAAAGATTGAAATTTTGATTGTGTGGAAAATTTCAATTTAATTGGGATTCAAATTAATTTTTGGAGATCCTAATAGGTAAATTGGAATATGACATGAAAATCGAGACACGACCCCTCGGGATAGGCCGACAGCCCTTGGTAGGGCTGCAACCCCTGCCCTCGGTAGGATGGGGCTGCGGCAGCCCCTGTGCAGGCCATAACCACCCACGGCTGTAGGCTTGGCCTGCAGCCGAGGGTGGCTGTGGCCTGCCCAAGGCCGGCCGCAGCCTGGGCGTGCAACCTGCCGGCTGCTGCGCCTAGCCTGGGCGTGCAGCCTGGCACTGTAGGCTTGGCCTGCAGCCGGGCAAGGCTGCACATAGGGGGCAGCCGTGGGCTGCAAGCCCCTCCGGGGCTGGTGGCTGCCCACGGCAGCTGCCGCCTTCGGGGGTGGCGGTGTGACGATTTAAAAAAAAATCGAAAAATTTTGATTTTTTAATTTGAGACTTAATTTTAAATCATGTTTAAAAATTTGTAATTGAAAATTTGAAATTTTTGAAATTACATAAAATTACACATGATGTTTAAAATTGTTTAAAGTTTTAATTTGAAATTTGAATTTGAAATTTAAATTTTTGGAGATTTAAATTTTAAATGATTCTTGGGATGAGAAATAAATGGAGAGTCTACATAAAGATAGATACAAGAAGACGGAACAAAATTCAAGACCCAAAGAATGCTTTGGATGAAATTTTGTAATCTTTATTTTCTTTGTTCTAGGATGGAACCATGGCTTGTTTTTTCTGTCAATCATTTTTTCTGTGATATGTCATGGATGTATAAATATGTATTGATGGATGTTTTATATGCATATTTGATAACATGTCATATAGGATAGGTGAGTGCCGCTCATACTATATTGATCATACATAATTTGTCAAAACTTGCATGTTTTTCAAAATATTGAGTGGGAGAGGGCTTCAAACAAAACCCACGGCCTCCATTGTTGATCCATATGTGAAAGCATGGTAACGCCTCGCATCAGTTCTGCCCTGACCACACCCCTCGGTCAGTGTTTACCGCCGCCGGTATACTAGATTAGATCTCCTATGTGGAAAATGTGTTCGGGTACGATCCTATTCATGACCACCCCTCGGTGGCTTGGTAGGACGTGGATCGAGCTACGTAAACAATGGTTATACACTCAAGACTTGTTTAGTTATTAACCTTCCCTAGAAGCTCTGTTAACTAAACTGGTGGCCAAATAAGCGGTTATTAATATATGTCTTAACCTTGGAGGATTTAAGGCAATATATATTAATTGGACGGGGTCCATGTTCCGACTATTTGTTTTCATGACCACCCCTCGGTGGCTTGGGGCAATAGGTGCTGAGAATTATCGTTGCAATGCTACATGTTTTTCAAGTTTCATGTAGGAACATACTTGTATGTTTTATTTGCTAAATTATCTGTATATTTGCTTGGGCTTTGTAATGATGTCTAGTATAATTTTATTTCAGTTCAAAATGTCATCGACACCCCTCATTTCAATACTTACTGAAAATAAGTTGAATGGCGATAATTATAAAGATTGGAAAAGAAATCTATTAATAGTTCTCAGCTGCGAGAGACACAAGTTCGTACTGGACGAACCATGCCCACCTGGGCCCAAACCTGACACACCACTTGAGGAGGTCCCGGTTGCCTATAATCGTTGGAGAGAATCCAATGAGATAGCTCGATGCTACATCCTTGCTAGCATGACGAGTGCTTTACAAAAGCAGTATGAGTCTTATCAAGTTGCTAGGGAGATCATGGACAATCTGGAGGACATGTTCGGAGGCCAAGAAAAACTGGCTCGACAGTCCGCTATCACCAGCGTTATGAACTCTAAGCAAAAGATGGGTACTCCGATGAAGGACCATATGATCACTCTAATGGGATTCTTCGCTGAGGCTGCCAAGAATGGTGCTGAGTTGGACTACAACACCCAGATCGAGATGGTGTTCCAGACTCTGTCTAAAGATTTTGTGGGGTTTAAGGCCGCATACAATCTGGCGACAAAGGAGCTAGGACTAACCGAGCTCATGAAGCAACTACAGGCTTATGAGCGGATGATCAGGGATGAGGATGCGGTCTGACTTAAAGGAGAGGCCAATTTGATGGAATCTTCTAATCCCTCACAGAAGAGGAAGAGGCCAAATAAGAAGCAAGTGGCTTCTAGTTGTTCTAATCCTCCTGTCTCGGACGGGAAGAAGAAGAAGAAGAACAAGAAGCCAAAGGACCCTAAAAAGTCAAAATGCTTCCATTGTGGGAAGGTAGGTCACTTTAAGAAGGCTTGCCGGGAATTCCTAGCCACCAAGGGCAAGGAAGGTAAGGAACTTCATTACTTGGAAGCGTGTTTGGTGGAAGAATCGAAAGACACTTGGGTCATTGATTCGGGTGCCACTAATCATGTTTGTATTTCTATGCAGGGGTTCGTGGAAACGTGAAGTCTACAGGATAGGAGCCTTTCGTTGCGGACTGGAGATGGTAGCTTTGTGGTGGCTAAAGCAGTGGGAGATGTTTACCTTTACTTTGATCAATTTAGGTTTATTTTATTAAAAGACTGTTTTTATGTTCCTAATTTTAGGAGGAACCTTATATCGGTAGCTTGTTTAATAAAGGATTCTTATTCAGTTTCTTTTAGTAAAAAAGTTGATATTCGTAAAAATAAGTCTTTTATCTGTTCTGGATGGATGGATGGAAACCTATATTTGATCAAACCAAAGATGTACTCACTGCTTGACACTGAATCAATAGATAACTCTAAAAGGTTGAAAGTTTCTCACTCTAACAAGGCGTATCTTTAGCATTTAAGACTTGGTCATATTAATCAGGATAGGATTCAAAGATTGGTAAAAGATGGTCCTCTGGAATCTCTGAAGGAGGTACATCTTCCCCAATGTGAGTCTTGTCTAGAGGGTAAGATGACTAAGAGGTCTTTTGGAGCTAAGGGTACAAGGGCTCAGGAGCTCTTAGAAATTATGCACACTGACGTATGTGGCCCCATGAACATCACAGCACGAGGAGGGTTCGAGTATTATGCCTCTTTCATAGATGATTACTCGAGGTATGGATATGTGTATCTGATGTACCGCAAGAGCGAAACCTTTGACAAGTTCAAAGAGTATCGTGCGCAAGTGGAAAAGCAATTGGATAGATCCATAAAGACACTTCGATCTGATCGAGGTGGCGAATACCTCTCCGATGAATTTCTAGGACATCTTGTAGAGAACGGGATATTATCCCAATTGACTGCACCTGGTACTCCACAACAGAATGGTGTAGCTGAAAGGAGAAATAGGACCTTATTGGATATGGTACGATTCATGATGAGTTATTCAACGCTGCCATTATCATTTTGGGGATATGTTTTACAAACGTCGTGCTATATTTTGAATCAGGTTCCAAGCAAATCAATTCCTAGAACTCCGTACGAATTGTGGCGTGGCAAGAAGCCCTCCCTTGGACATATGAGAATATGGGGCTGCCCGGCGCATGTACTAGATAGGGATACGAAAAAGTTGGAACCAAGATCAGAATTGTGCATGTTTATAGGGTATCCAAAAGGAACTAAAAGAGGTCTGTTCTATAACCCGAAGGAACAAAAAGTCATTGTCTCAACCCATGCGACATTCTTGGAGGAAAGTCACATGAATGACTTTAAGCCTCGAAGCAAAGTGGTGCTAGAGGAGTTATCGAGTGAAAGAACTGCTCGACAGATTTCGGTCTTGGACGCAAGTCTGAGTTCCAGTGAAAGACCTGCAGACGATCAACAATTTAGGGTGCCTCGTCGTAGTAGGAGGGTTTCGAAGAAACCTAATTTCTTCATGTATGATGCTGAAGTATACCAGGCCGAGGCTCATAAGCATGAGGATGATCCGGTCACCTATGATGAAGCTGTAAATGGTGTTGATTCTTAATCTTGGAAACAGGCTATGAACAATGAGATGGATTCTATGAAATCCAACTCTGTTTGGGAACTTGTAGATTTGCCGGATGGGATAAAACCCATTGGATGCAAATGGGTCTACAAAAGAAAGAAGGATGTGGAAGGGAAAGTGGAAACTTTTAAAGCTAGACTGGTTGCAAAGGGATACACGCAAAAGGCTGGAATCGATTACGATGAAACCTTTTCACCTGTTGCTATGCTAAAGTCTATCCGTATTCTTCTGTCCACTGCTGTGGCTCTCGATTACGAGATCTAGCAAATGGATGTCAAGACGGCACTCTTGAATGGCTATCTTGAAGAGTGTATCTATATGATACAGCCCGAAGGGTTCGTAGCGAAAGGCCAAGAAAGGAAAGTCTGCAAGTTGCTTAGATCCATTTATGGATTAAAGCAAGCATCCCGCTCATGGAACCAGAGGTTTGATCAAGCGATTAAGACATTTGGTTTTGAGTAGAACATTGATGAACCTTGTGTTTATAAACGTATTAAGGATAGAAAATTGGTCTTTCTGATACTCTATGTCGATGATATACTACTCATTGGGAATGATGTAGGAAACTTATCATTGGTCAAGCTTTGGTTACACTAATAGTTTGACATGAAGGACTTGGGAGAAGCTAATTATGTTCTAGGCATTCGTCTCTTCAGAGATCGAAAGAACAAAATGATAGCGTTATCTCAAGCTTCATACATAGATAAAATAATTGACAAATATGCAATGCGAGAGGCAAAGAAAGGCTCACAACCTTCTATTGCCGGTCTAACTCTTTCATTGGATGACTGTCTAAAGACATCGGAAGAAAGAGAGTGTATGAGTAAGGTCCCTTATGCATCCGCTGTTGAAGGATAATAAACAGGTAAAAACGTATCAGAGTGGCGCAGCGGAACAATAAAAATTTTTTAGATCGTTAAATATCTCATGATGCCATATACAATAAATCAACAACAATTAAAACTCATACCTCAAGGACGCCAATCTTGCAGGAGGAGAATGACCGGAGGCTTCAACCAATTAGCCTTCTCTACTATTCTCCAATTCCCGAATGGCTGAGTGTGTGGGCACTCTGAACCTCGATCGGTATGCTAGCACTGCTAGTCTTCTTCCGACCACCCAGATCTCTAAAGAACTTTATTGTCACGATGAGCTGTGCAACAATAAGCCTGCTCACCTGAGAGTCTGTGGTCTGAGAGAACTGGAGTGGTAGGTCCTCTATTTATAGACCTGCATGAGGTGAATCTCTGAATTTGAATTGGATTAGGAAAAGATATTTTCCCTTATCTTTAACCAAAAAATCTGAATTTTTCCATAGGATAATCCTAACAATAAATTCGGTTTTTCCTAAGATAAATCCAATCCAAATCTTAACAAGACTTTAACTAGAATTTTATCTCCCTTTTTCAACCAAAAAATCCGAAATTCACAAGGAGAAAATCCTCCAAAAAATTTCGGCCATTATGGATAAGGGAGAATCAAAAATTCCACTAGGATTTTCAAGCTAAATCTCAGCTCAACCTTATCCAAAAATAACCGAATTTCCTAGGATAAAGGCTCCAAAATTTCGGCCACTTTTAGGGAGGAGAGAATCCAAATTCAACTAGGATTGAAGCTTGAATTTACTCTTGAATCTTATCCACAAAATCCGAAATCTTTCATGAGGATTATCCTCAAAAATTTCGTCCCTTATTTATTGGGATTTGGATTCAAAATTCAAGTAGGATTCTAACAAGATTATCCTCTCCAAATCCAACTCAAATTCGAATTTCAAACCTTGTGGATTTTCCACAACAAATTCTAATCCTACTTGGACTGTGATTCAAAATTTGAATTTCAAATTTCAAATTCAAATTTCAAATTCAAATTTCAAATTTCAAATTTCAAATTTCAAATTTCAAATTTAAATTTCAAATTCAAATTTCAAATTCGAATTTCAAATTCAAATTTCAAATTCAAATTTCAAATTCAAAATTCAAATTTCAAATTTCAAAATTCAAATTTCAAATTTCAAAATTCAAATTTCAAATTCCACAAAACGGTTGTGTTTCATATTCTTGTTCTCATGGATAATTTTCTACAACTCCAATCTAATCTCAAATAAAATCATGGCAACTTTATTTGGAGTTTGAATAATTGTGTACTCTATTATCCAAAACAAAATCTGAATCCAACCGGAGAGAATCTTGTCTACCATCCTAATCCTGTGTCATCACCATCCATGCATAATAAACTAGCCAATAGCATACACAAATCAATTTGCCAAACGTTAAGGAATTATGTGGAGCTAGTAGAGGGACTGATTGGACATATATAATCGGGCTCCCGTGATTCCATATGATCATCATTCTGTACCGAACAACTCAATCATATGATCACTAATTTCAGAGTCACACCACTATAAACCTGAAACTGAACTCCCAATTATATACCGTATTACGTAAGCCTGTGACGAGCTACTATCCAATGACCTTGTCATATATGCAAAACCCTCATATGATATCCATGATCAGCCTTAGGTCAAAGTCCGTTTAATCCTACTGATCAGGTTATCTTAAAGTTCCATTATACTACCGAATCAAGAAAATGATTATTCACCATATGTGAATAAAAAGTCATCCGCCCAGCAGACGACCCAAGGCCTTGTCCATTTTCACATTCAGTATAATGCCTTTAAGAGGATACCTTTAACTCCTCAGAGTTATGATTCCGATTTCTGCAAACAAACCCTTCATCGTATACAAGTCATGCACCCAACGAACCAGTCTATAAGCTTACTACCTCTGAGACGCTTTAGCCATTGGAACATTAAAGTACACAAGTCATATACATGAAGTAGTTCATTTACTCAGGATTAAGGTTATTGCACAATGAACGTCAAAAGCAGATTGATCCACTCATAGCGGACTACGTAGATCAATCACGCTTTAGTCCCGGTCTAATATGTCACCACCGAGCAACATATCCATGTCTCTACTTGGGAGTCCAGCTCCAGACAGTCAAGACAGACCGTCCCCTCTAAGGCTTTAGACAACAAAATTAGTCTTAACATGAGTTAGATGCTCGGTCTAACCCCATAGACTACAGACCATAGTTTAGACTGCTAACTTTAGAACATTGTCTTCTCGCATACAAAAGTCCATTGCATGCAACGTTCTAACAGTTTTAACACAAGCAGTCAGTGTGCCATATTTGCTTACATTTACTTTAACATGTAAATAAGACGAGGACAGATAGCAATGTAATGAATAACCCCTAAGTATAATTTTATTATCCAGTTCAAAATGAATGCATCAAAATGTCTCTAATACTTAGGGCATTTCCTAACAGCTGTGGGTAGTCTTATGTACGCTATGCTTTGCACTCGCCCAGACATATGTTTTACAGTTGGTATGGTGAGTCGATATCAAGCGAATCCTGGAACCAAGCACTGGCAAGCAGTAAAGCATATACTCAAGTATCTTAAGAGAACGAGGGATTATATACTGGTGTATTCTGGAGGGGACCTAACACCCGTAGGATACACAGACTCAGACTTCCAGACTTGTAAGGGTTCGAGGAAATCGACATCTGGATCAGTGTTCTTGCTCGGAGGAGGCGCCATTGTGTGGAGGAGCGTGAAGCAAGGCTGCACAGCTGACTCTACTATGGAGGCTGAGTATGTAGCTGTGGCTGAGGCATCTAAAGAAGCGGTTTGGCTCCGCAAGTTCTTTAGAGACCTTGAGGTCATTCCGAGTGTTGACAAGCCTATCACACTTTACTATGATAACACAGCGGCTATTGCCAACACAAGGGAATCTAGGCACCACAAGAGGACCAAACACATAGATCGGAGGTATCACATTGTTAGAGGGCATGTGGAAACAGGACAAGTGGATGTATGTAAGATCACGTCCAAGGACAACATTGCTGATCCCTTTACTAAGACTTTCGTAGCTAGAAGCTTTGAGAGGCATGTAGAGGTGATGGGGATGCGTAACATGGCACATTTACTGGCTTAGGGCAAGTGGGAGATTGTTAGGAAATGCCCTAAGTATTAGAGACATTTTGATGTATTTATTTTGAACTGGATAACAAAATTATACATAGAGGTTATTCATTACATTGCTATCTGTCCTCGGTTTATTTACATGTTAAAGTAAATGTAAGCAAATATGGCTCACTGATTGCTTGTGTTAAAACTGTTAGAACGTTGCATGTAATGGACTTTTGTATGCGAGAAGATAATGTTCTAAAGTAAGCGGTTTAAAATATGGTCTGTAGTCTACGGGGTTAGACCGAGCATCTAACTCATGTTAAGACTATTATGTTGTCTAAAGCCTTGGAGGGGACGGTTTGTCTTGACTGTCTGAAGCTGGACTCCCAAGTAGAGACATAGATATGTTGCTTAGTGGTGACATATTAGACCGGGACTAAAGCGTGATTGATCTACGTAGTCCGCTATGAGTGGATCAATCTGCTTTTGATGTTCATTGTGTAATAACCTTAATCCTGAGTAAATGAACTACTTCATGTATATGACTTGTGTACTTTGATGTTCTAATGGCTAAAGCATCTCAGAGGTAGTAAGCTTATAGACCGGTTCGTTAGGTGCATGACTTGTATACGATGAAGGGTTTGTTTGCAGATATCAGAATCATAGCTCTAAGGAGTTAAAGGTATCCTCTTAAAGGCATTATACTGAATGTGAAAATGGACAAGGCCTTGGGTCGTCTGCTGGGCGGATGACTTCTTATTCACATATGGTGCATTATCATTTTCTTCATTCGGTAGTATAATGGAACTTTAAGATAGCCTGATCAGTAGGATTAAACGGACTTTGACCTAAGGCTGATCATGGATATCATATGAGGGTTTTGCATATATGACAAGGTCATTGGATAGTAGCTCGTCACAGGCTTACATAATACGGTATATAATTGGGAGTTCAATTTCAGGTTTATAGTGGTGTGACTCTGAAATTAGTGATCATATGATTGAGTTGTTCGATACAGAATGATGATCATATGGAATCACGGGAGCCCGATTATATATGTCCAATCAGTCCCTCTACTAGCTCCACATAATTCCTTAACGTTTGGCAAATTGATTTGTGTATGCTCTTGGCTGGTTTATTATGCATGGATGGTGATGACACAGGATTAGGATGGTAGACAAGATTCTCTCCGGTTGGATTCAGATTTTGTTTTGGATAATAGAGTACACAATTATTCGAACTCCAAATAAAGTTGCCATGATTTTATTTGAGATTGGATTGGAGTTGTAGAAAATTATCCATGAGAACAAGAATTTGAAACACAACTGTTTTATGGATTTTGAAATTTGAATTTTGAAATTTGAATTTAGAAATTTGAAATTTGAAATTTGAAATTTGAATTTGAAATTTGAATTTGAAATTTAAATTTGAAATTCGAATTTGAAATTTGAATTTGAAATTTAAATTTGAAATTTGAAATTTGAAATTTGAATTTGAAATTCGAATTTGAAATTTGAAATTCAAATTTTGAATCACAGTCCAAGTAGGATTCGAATTTGTTGTGGAAAAACCACAAGGTTTGAAATTCGAATTTGAGTTAGATTTGGAGAGGATAATCTTGTTAGAATCCTACTTGAATTTTGAATCCAAATCCTAACAACTAGTGGACGAAATTTTGATGATTATCCTCAATGGAATTTCAGTTTTTGTGGATAAGGTTCAAGGGAAAAATTCAAATTTCAATCCCAGTTGAATTTGGATTCTCTCCTCCCCAGAAAGTGGCCGAAATCTTGGAGAATATCTCCTAGGAAAATTCGGTTATTTTGGATAAGGTTGAGATAAAATTCAAGCTTGAAAATCCTAATGGAATTTTGATTCTCCCTTATCCTAAAAGTGGCCGAAATTTTCAGGAGATTTTCTCCTTGTAATTTTCGAATTTTTGGTTGAAAAAGGGAGATAAAATTCTAGTTAAAATCTTGTTTAGATTTGGATTGGATTTATCCTAAATGGCCGAATTTTATTGTTGGGATTTTCCTATGGAAAATTCAGATTTTATGGTTATGGATAAGGGAGAATATCTTTTCCTAATCCAATTCGAATTCAGAGAATCACGTCGTGCAGGTCTATAAATAGAGGTCCTGCCACTCCAATTCTCTCAGACCATAAACTCTCAGGTGAGCAGGCTTATTGTTGCACAGCTCATCGTGACAATAAGTTCTTTAGAGATCTGGGGTGGTTGGAAGAAGACTAGCAGTGCTAGCATATCGATCGAGGTTCAGAGTGCCCACACACTCAGCCATTCGGGAATTGGAGAATAGTAGAGAAGGCTAGTTGGTTGAAGCCTCCAGTCATTCTCCTCCTGCACATTGGCGTCCTTGAGGTATGAGTTTTAATTATTGTTGGTTTATTGTATATGGCATCATGAGATATTTAACGATCTGAAAAAGTTTTATTGTTCCGCTGTGCCACTCTAATACGTTTTTACCGATTTATTTTCCTACATTTCACAATCAAGTATATTGACGAAAGAACAAGTTAGATGCTATATATCCCTACTACATAGGATTTGGGACAGCTTAGAGAAGCATATGGCTAGAACAGATAAACAAGGCAGAATTTAATAAGCGTGTCGTACCGACCTTTTCAGTTAAAGAGGTTTGTTTTAAGTTTAAGTTAAAGTAAGGTTGAGCATCTATTGATGGCTCTTTGGCTTTTGGCCAGGGGCGTTACTGATAGTCTGCACGTATACGGTATTGACACATGGGCCCTAAGTAGACAAGAGAAAGAAAAAGAGCATTGAAGCATAAATGAACATAATCGGATCATGCATGGTTCATAGTACGCATTAGTTATAGTTCACTATGCTTCTAGCTACAGTATGATATATTCAGTACACGATGCTCCTGCTATGCATATAGTATGTGAAGTTTTGTATTCAATAACATGATATGTGATGATATGGTATATGTGGATATATTGCATGCTTATATGGTATTAAGTATATATTATGTTTTAAACAAGTTTTGTGGTTAACATGTTGTACTTACTGGGCAATAAAGCTCATGGCGTATGTTCATGCTATAGGTAAGCATCCTACAGCATAAACCCTAATGGGCGATGACAGCAGCGGAGGCAGATGTGAGGGCGAGGTTACGGATACCACCACAAGTTAAATCTTCTGCATACTTTCTTTTTGAGTAACAATATATTATGGAATAGTATATTTGAATAGTATTTATTTAAATAGTCAGTATAAGTATGTATGTGTTAGGAAATGCCCTAAGCATTAGAGACATTTTTGATGTATTTATATTGAACTGGATAATAAAATTGTATATAGATGTTATTCATTACATTACTGTGTGTCCTCATTTTATTTACATGTTAAAGTAAATGTAAGCAAATATGGTTCCCTGACTGCTTGTGTTAAAACTGTTAGAACGTTACATGCAATGGACTTTTTGTATGCGAGAAGACAATGTTCTAATGTAAGTGGTCTAAACTATGGTCTGTAGTCTATGGGGTTAGACCGAGCATCTAACTTATGTTAAGACTATTATGTTGTCTAAAGCCATGGTGGGGATGGTTTGTCTTGACTTTCTGGAGCATAGACTCCTAAGTAGAGACATAGATATGTTGCTTGGTGGTGACATATTAGATCGGGATTAAAGTGTGATTGATCTACATTGCTATGAGTGAATCAATCTGCTTTTGATGTTCATTGTGCAATAACCTTAATCTTGAGTGAATGAACTACTTCATATATATAACTTGTGTACTTTGATGTTCCAATGGCTAAAGCGTCTCAGAGGTTCGTTGGGTGCATGACTTGTATACGATGAAAGGTTTGTTTACAGATATCAGAATCATAGCTCTATTAAGGAGTTAAAGGTATCCTCTTAAAGGCACTATACTGGATGTGAAAATGGACAAGGCCTTGGGTCATCTGCTGAGCAGATGACTTCTTATTCATATATGGTGAATAATCATTTTCTTATTCGGAAGTATAGTGGAACTTTAAGATAGCCTGATCAGTAGGATTAAACAGACTTTGACCTAAGGTTGATCATGGATATCATATGAGGGTTCTACATACATGACAAGGTCATTGGCCAATAGCTTGTCACAGGCTTACGTAATACGGTATATAATTGAGAGTTCAGTTTTAGGTTTATAGTGGTGTGACTTTGAAAATAATGATCATATGATTGAGTTGTTCGATAAAAAATGATGATCATGTGAATTTACGGGAGCCCAATTATATATGTCCATTTGGTCCATCTACTAGCTCTACATAATTCCTTAACGATTGGCAAATTGATTTGAGTATGCTATTGGCTAGTTGATTATGCATGAATGGTGTTGACATAGGATTAGGATGGTGGACAAGATTCTCTCCGGTTGAATTCAGATTTTGTTTTGGATAATAGAGTACACAATTATTTGAACTCCAAATAAAGTTGCCATGATTTATTTGAGACTGGATTGGAGTTGTAGAAAATTATCCATGAGAACAAGAATTTGAAATACAACTATTTATGGATTTTGAAATTTGAAATTTGAAATTTGAAATTTGAATTTGAATTTTACATTTGAAATTCGAATTTGAAATTTGAAATTTAAAATTTGAAATTTGAAATTTAAAATTTGAAATTTGAAATTTGAAATTTAAAATTTGAAATTTGAAATTTGAAATTTGAAATTTGAAGTTTGAAATTCAAATTTTGAATCACAGTCCAAGTGGAATTCGAATTCTTTGTGGATAATTCCACAAGGCTAGAATTCGAATTTGAGTTGGATTATGAAGAGGAAAATCTTGTTTGAATCCTACTTGAATTTTGAATCACAATCCTAACTAATTTTGGTCGAAAATTTTGAGGATTATCCTCATGGAATTTTCAAAAATTTTGTGGGTAAGATTCAGGGAAAAATTCAAGTTTCAATCCCAGTTTAATTTGGATTCTCTCCTCCCTAATTGTGGCCAAAATTTTTGAAGGAATATCCTAGGAGATTTTCGATTTTAATTTGATAAGGATGAGATAAAATTCAAGCTAGAAAATCCTATTTGGATTTTGATTCTCCTCACACTTTAATGACTGAATCTAGTCATGTTTTTGGCACAAAGGGGAATTGGTTTTTATGATGGAATGAGGAGATAAAATTCTAGTTAAAATCCTATTTGAATTTTGGATGAAAAATCACAAAAAGTGGCCGATTCTTTTAGTGGATAAAGGCTTGAAAATTTTGGATTTTTTGGTTAAGGATAAGGGAGAAAATCTTCTCCTAATCCAATTTCAATTTAGAGAATCACCTCATGCAAGTCTACAAATAGATGTCCTACCATTCCTGTTCTCTTAGACGATAGACTCTCAGGTGAGTAGGCTTATTGTTGCACAACTCACTGTGACAATAAGTTTTTTAGAGATCTAGGTGGTTGGAAGAAGACTAACAGTGCTAGCATACCGATTGAGGTTCAGAGTGCCAACACACTCAGCCATTCGAAAATTGGAGAATAGTAGAGAAGGCTAGTTGGCTGAAGCCCTCTGGTCATTCTCCTGCTGCAGATTAGCATCCTTGAGGTATGAGTTTAAATTGTTGTTGGTTTATTATATATGACATCATGAGATATTTAACGATCTTGAAAAATTTTTATTGTTCCGCTACGCCACTCTGCTACGTTTTTACTGATTTATTTCCTACAATTGGTATTAGAGACATCTCATGACTATGCCATGTATATAAATTAGACAATTAGTTAGTCTTTTTATTTATGTATGGATTTGATATTTAGAGAGTGGCATTCTAGGATTCCTTTATGTTGTTATCATGTATTATGTATGTAGTATGTGGTTATTTTAATTTTTTGAATTATTGTAAGCATGCTTGTTTATTGCCGGTTATGGTTCCTTAGAATTTAGAAAATTATATTTAGGAATTTTTTTATGTAATCATGGGAACAGTTTATTAACACTATAATTTTCCCATGGATTTTAATTTCTTGTCTCTTAGAATTATTATGGTTAGAATTTTTACACACCGGAAACGGTTTAGAAAATTTTATGTAATTATTCTTGGAGGAGATTGAAGTTTGAAGACCGTAATTTATTTTTCCCAAAAGTTAATTTAATTTAAAGGTTGAAATTTTGATTTTGTGGTAAATTTCAATTTAATTAGGATTCAAATTAATTTTTGGAGATCTTAATGGGTAAATTGAAATATGACATGAAAATCGAGGACCGACCCTCGGGATGGACCACCAGCAGTGATGGGGCTGCAGCCCCTACCTTCAGGCAGGATAGGGCTCCGGCAGTGCCTGCCCATGGCTACACCACCCACGGCCGCAGGCTCTGCCTGCAACCGAGGGTGGTCGTGGCCCCCCAAGAGCTGGCCGCAACCCTGGGCTGTAGCCCATGGCTACAGGCGATGCCTGCAGCCTGGCGGGCTGCTGCGCCCACCCGAGCGTGCAGCCGGCTGGACTGCACCCAGTTATGGCTGTAGGCTGCCACCCCCCTGCCCACGGCGGCTACCGGCCTCCTGGGGCCGAGGGGCCGATGGATCGAAAATCAGAAAATTTTGATTTTTAAAATTGAGATTTAATTTTTAAATCATGTTTAAATATATGTAATTGAAAATTTTAAAATATTTGAAATTACATAATGTTACACATGATATTTAAAATTATTTAAATTTTGAATTTGAAATTTAAATTTGAAATTCGAATTTAGAATTTGAATTTGAAATTTAAATTTTTGGGATTTAAATTTTAAATGATTCATGGGATGGGAAATAAATGAAGAGGCTACATAAATATGGATACAAGAAGACGGAACAAAATTCAAGATCCAAAGAATGGTTTGGATGGAATTTTGTAATTTTTATTTTCTTTGTGCTAGGATGGAACCATGGCTTGGTTATTTATTTGTTAATTATTTTTTCTGTGATATGTCATGGATGTATAAATATGTATTGATGGATGTTTTATATGCATATTTGATAACATGTCATATAGGATAGGTGAGTGCTGCTCATACAATATTAATCATACATATTTGCCAAAACTTGCATGTTTTTCAAAATATTGAGTGGGAGAGGGTTTCAAACAAAACTCACAGTCTCCATTGTTGATCCATATGTGAAAACATGGTAATGCCTCGCATCAGTTCTGCCCTGACCACGCCCTTCGGTAGGTGCTTACCACCGCTGGTATACTAGGTTGGATCACTCATGTGGAAAACGTGTTCGGGTACGATCCTATTCATGACCACCTCTCAGTGGCTTGGTAGGACGTGGATCGGGTTACGTAAACAATGGTTATACACTCAAGACTCGTTTAGTTACTAACCTTCCCTAGAAGTTCTGTTAACTAAACTGGTGGTCAAAATAAGTGGTTATTAATATATGTCTTAACCTTGGAGGATTTAAGGCAACATATATTAATTGGATGGGGTCCATGTTTCGGCTATTTGTTTCATAACTACCCCTCAGTGGCTTGGGGCAATAGGTGCTGAGAATTACCGTTGCAATGCTACATCTTTTTCAAGTTTCATGTAGGAACATACTTGTATATTTATTTGCTAAATTATCTATATGTTTGCTTGGGCTTTGTAATGATGTCTAGTATAATTTTATTTCAGTTCAAAATGTCATCGACACCCCTCATTTCAATACTTACTAAAAATAAGCTGAATGGCGATAATTATAAAGATTGGAAAAGAAATCTACTTATAGTTCTCAGCTGCAAGAGACACAAGTTTGTGCTAGGCGAACCATGCCCACATGGGCCCAAACCTAACACACCGCTTGAGGAGGTCCCGGTTGCCTATACTCGTTGGAGAGAATCCAATGAGATAGCTCGGTGCTACATACTTGCTAGCATGACGAGTGCTTTACAAAAGTAGTATGAGACTTATCAAGTTGCTAAAGAGATCATGGAAAATCTGGAAGACATGTTCGGAGGCCAAGAAAAATTGGCTCGACAGTCTACTATCACTAGTATTATGAACTCTAGGCAAAAGGCGGGTACTCCACTAAAGGACCATATGATCACTCTAATGGGATTCTTCACTGAGGCTGCCGAAAATGGTGCTGAGTTAGACTACAACACCCAGATCAAAATGGTATTCAGAACTCTGTCAAAGGATTTTATGGGGTTTAAGGCCGCATATAATCTGGGGATAAGGGAGTTGGGACTCACTGAGCTCATGAAGCAACTCCAACCTTATGAGCGGATGATCAAGGATGGGATGCGGTTCAACCCAAGGGAAAGGCTAATTTAGCAGAATCTTCCAAACCCTCACAGAAGTGGAAGAGGCCAAATAAGCAGCAGGCGGATTCTAGTTCTTCTAATCCTCTTGTCTCGGATGGGAAGAAGAAGAAGAAGAAGAAGAAGAAGCCTAAGGACCCTAAAAAGTCTAAGTGCTTCCATTGTGAAAATGTAGGTCACTTCAAGAAGGCTTGCTTGGAATTCCTAGCCGCCAAGGGCAAGGAAGGTAACGAACTTCACTATTTAGAAGTGTGTTTGGTGGAAGAATCGAAAGACACTTAGGTCATTAATTCGGGCGCCACTAATCATGTTTGTGTTTCTATGCAGGGGTTCATGGAAACGAGAAGTCTACATGATGGGAGCCTCTCGTTGCGGACTAGAGACGGTAGCTTGGGGGTGGCTGAGGCAGTGGGAGACATTTATCTTTATTTTGATGAATTTAGGTTTATTTTATTAAAAGGCTGTTTTTATGTTCCT
The DNA here is from genome assembly GCA_035233585.1 of Antiaris toxicaria. Lineage (NCBI taxonomy): Eukaryota > Viridiplantae > Streptophyta > Magnoliopsida > Rosales > Moraceae > Antiaris > Antiaris toxicaria. The sequence goes on from CP141153.1 coordinate 53,637,153, forward strand.
AATTTTAGGAGGAACCTTATATCGGTAGCTTGTTTAATAAAGGATTCTTATTCAGTTTCTTTTAGTAAAAGAGTTAATATTCGTAAAAATAAGTCTTTTATCTATTTTGGATGGATGAATGGAAACCTATATTTGATCAACCCAAAGATATACTCACTGTTTGGCACTGAATTAATAGATAACTCTAAAAGGTTGAAAGTTTCTCACACTAACAAGGCGTATCTTTGGCATTTAAGACTTGGTCATATTAATCAGGATATGATTCAAAGATTGGTGAAGGACGGTCTTCTAGAATCTCTAGAGGAGGTACGTCTTCCTCAATGTGAGTCTTGTCTTGAGGGTAAGATGACTAAGAGGTCTTTTAGAGCTAAGGGTATTAGGGCTCAGGAACTCTTAGAAATTGTACACACCGATGTATGTGGCCTCATGAACGTCACAGCACGAGGAGGGTTTGAGTATTATGTCTCCTTTATAGACGATTACTCGAGATATATATATGTGTATCTGATGCACCGCAAGAGTGAAACCTTTGACAAGTTCAAAGAGTATCGTGCGGAAGTGGAAAAGCAATTGAATAAATCCATAAAGACACTTCGATCTGATCGAGGTGGTGAATACCTCTCCGGCGTATTTCTAGGACATCTTGTAGAGAATGGGATATTATCCCAATTGACTGCAACTGGTACTCCACAATAGAATGGTGTAGCCAAAAGGAGAAACAGGACCTTGTTGGATATGATACGGTCCATGATGAGTTATTCAACATCGCCGTTATCATTTTGGGGATATGCTTTACAAACGGCGTGCTATATTCTAAACTAGATTCCAAGCAAATCAATTCCCAGGTCTTCGTATGAATTGTGATGTGGTAGGAAGCCCTCCCTTAGACATATGAGAATATGGGACTGCCGGCGCATGTACTGGATGGGGATGTGAAGAAGTTGGAACCAAGATTGGAATTGTGCATGTTTGTAGGGTATCCAAAGGGAACTAACGGAGGTCAGTTCTATATCCCGAAGGAACAAAAAGTCATTGTTTCAACCTATGCGCCATTCTTGGAGGAAAGTCACGTAAATGACTTTAAGCCTCGAAGCAAAGTGGTGTTAGAGGAGTTATCGGGTGAAAAAACTGCTCACAGGTTTCGGTCTTGGACGCAAGTCTGAGTTCCAGCGAAAGACCTGTAGACGATCAACAATTTAGGGTGCCTTGTCGTAGTGGGAGGGTTTTGAAGAAGCCTAATTTCTTCATGTATGATGCTGAGGTATACCAAGCCGAGGCTCATGAGCATGAGGATGATCCGGTTGCTTATAATGAAGTTATAAAGGATGTTGATTCTAAATCTTGGAAATAGGCTATGAACAATGAGATGAATTCTGTGAAATCCAACTTTGCTTGGGAACTTATAGATCTGCCGGATGGGATAAAACCCATTAGATGCAAGTGGGTCTACGAAAGAAAGAAGGATATAGAAGGAAGAGTGGAAACTTTCAAAGCTAGACTGGTTGCAAAGGGGTACACACAAAAGGCTGGAATCAATTACGATGAAACCTTTTTGCCTGTTGCTATGCTGAAGTCTATCCATATTCTTCTGTCTGTTGTTGCGGCTCTCGATTATGAGATCTAGCAAATGGATGTCAAGATGGCATTCTTTAATGGCCATCTTGAGGAGTGTATCTACATGATACAGCCTGAAGGGTTCGTAGCAAAAGGCCAAGAAAGAAAAGTCTGCAAATTGCTTAGATCCATTTATGGATTAAAGCAAGCATCCCGCTCATGGAACTAGAGATTTGATCAAACGATCAAGACATTTGGTTTTGAGCAGAACGTTGATGAACCCTATGTTTATAAACGTATTAAGGATAGAAAAGTGGTCTTTCTGGTACTCTATGTCGATAATATATTGCTCATTGGGAATGATGTAGCAAACTTATCATAGGTCAAGCTTTGGCTACACCAACAGTTTGACATGAAGGACTTGGGAGAAGCTAATTATGTTCTAGGCATTCGTCTCTTCAAAGATCAAAAGAACAAAATAGTAGCGTTATCCCAAGCTTCATATATAGATAAAATAATTGATAAATATATAATGCAAGAGGCAAAGAAAGGTTCACAACCTTTTATTGCCGGTCTAACTCTTTCATTAGATGACTGTCCCAAGTCATTGGAAGACCGAGCATCTAACTCATATTAAGACTATTATGTTGCCTAAAGCCATGGTGAGGATGGTTTGTCTTGATTGTCTGGAGCATAGACTCTTAAGTAGAGACATAGATATGTTGCTTGGTGGTGATATATTAGACCGGGACTAAAGCGTGATTGATCTACGTAGTCCGCTATAAGTGGATCGAACTGCTTTTGATGTTCATTGTGTAGTAACCTTAATCCTGAGTGAATGAACTACTTCATGTATAAGACTTGTGTACTTTGATGTTCCAATGGCTAAAGCATCTCGGAGATAGTAAGCTTATAGACCGGTTCGTTGGGTTTATGACTTGTATACGATGAAGGGTTTGTTTATAGATATCAGAATCATAGCACTATTAAGGAGTTAAGGGAATCCTCTTAAAGGCATTATACTGGATGTGAAAATGGACAAGGCCTTAGGTCGTTTGCTGGGCAGATGACTTCTTATTCACATATGGTGAATAATCATTTTCTTGTTTAGAAGTATAATGGAACTTTAAGATAGCCTGATCAGTAGGATTAAACAGACTTTGACCTAAGGCTGATCATGGATATCATATGAGGGTTCTGCATACATGACAAGGTCATTGGATAATAGCTTGTTATAGGCTTACGGATAATAGCTTGTTATAGGCTTACGTGATACGGTATATAATTGGGAGTTCAGTTTCAGGTTTATAGTGGTGTGACTCTAAAATTAGTGATCATATGATTGAGTTGTTTGGTAAAGAATGATGATCATATGGATTTACGGGAGCCCGATTATATATGTCCAATTGGTCCCTCTACTAGCTCCACATAATTCCTTAACGATTGGCTAATTGATTTGAGTATGCTATTGGCTAGTTGATTATGCATGGATGGTGTTGGCATAGGATTAGGATGATGGACAAGATTCTCTCCGGTTGAATTCAGATTTTGTTTTGGATAATAGAGTACATAATTATTTGAACTCCAAATAAAGTTGCCATGATTTTATTTGAAATTGGATTGGAGTTGTAGAAAATTATCCATGAGAACAAGAATTTGAAATACAACTGTTTGTGGATTTTGAAATTTGAATTTTGAAATTTGAATTTGAATTTTAAATTTGAAATTCGAATTTGAAATTTAAATTTGAAATTTGAAATTTGAATTTTGAAATTTGAAATTCAAATTTTGAATCATAGTCTAAGTGGAATTCGAATTCTTTGTGGATAATTCCACAAGGCTAGAATTCAAATTTGAGTTGGATTATGAAGAGGAAAATCTTGTTTGAATCCTACTTGAATTTGGAATCACAATCCTAATTAATTTTGGTCAAAAATATTAAGGATTATCCTCATGGAATTTTCAAAAAACTTTTGGATAAGATTCAGGGAAAAATTCAAGTTTCAATCCCAGTTTAATTTGGATTCTCTTCTCCCTAATTGTGGCCGAAATTTTTAAAGGAATATCCTAGGAGATTTTTGGTTTTAATTGGATAAGGATGAGATAAAATTCAAGCTAGAAAATCCTATTTGGATTTTGATTCTCCTCACACTTTAATGACCAAATCTAGTCATGTTTTGGCATAAAGGGGAATCGGTTTTTATAAGGGAATGAGGAGATAAAATTCTAGTTAAAATCCTATTTGAATTTTGAAAGAAAAATCCCAAAAAGTGGCTGATTCTTTTAGAGGATAAAGGCTTGAAAATTTCAGATATTTGGTTCAGGATAAGGGAGAAAATCTTCTCCTAATCCAATTCGAATTCAGAGGATCACCTCATGCAAGTCTATAAATAGAGGTCCTGCCACTCCAGTTCTCTTAGACCACAGACTCTGAGGTGAGCAGGCTTATTGTTGCACAACTCACCGTGATAATAAGTTCTTTAGAGATCTGGTTGGTTGGAAGAAGACTAGCAGTGCTAGCATACCGTTTGAGTTTCAGAATACCCACACACTCAGCAATTCGAGAATTGGAGAATACTAAAGAAGGCTAGTTGGTTGAAGCCCTCTGGTCATTCTCCTCCTGCAGATTGGCGTCCTTAAGGTATGAGTTTAAATTGTTGTTGGTTTATTGTATATGGCATCATGAGATATTTAATGATCTTGAAAAATTTTATTGCTCCGCTGCGCTATTCTAATACATTTTTATCAATTTATTTCTTACAATTGGTATCAGAGACATCTCATGACTATGTCATGTACATAAATTAGACAATTAGTTAGTCTTTTTATTTATGTATGGATTTGATATTTAGAGAGTGGCATTCTAGGGTTTCTTTATGTTGTTATTATGTATGAAGTATGTGGTTATTTTAATTTTTTGAATTATTATAAACATGCTTGTTTTTGTTGGTTATGGTTTCTTAGAATTTAGAAAATTGTATCTAGGAATTTTTATGTAACCATGGAAGTAGTTTATTAATACAGTAATTTTTCCATGGATTTTAATTTTTGTCTCTTAGAATTATTATGATTAGAATTTTTGTACACCGGAAATGGTTTAGGAATTTTTATGTAATTATTCTTGGAGGAGATTGAAGTTTGAAGACTGCAATTTATTTTTTCCAAAAAGTTAAATTTAATTTAAAGATTGAAATTTTGATTGTTTGGAAAATTTCAATTTAATTAGGATTCAAATTAATTTTTGGAGATCCTAATGGGTAAATTGGAATATGGCATGAAAATCGACGACCACCCCCTCGGGATGGACCACCAGCCGGGATGGGGCTGCAGCCCCTGCCCTCGGGTAGGATGGGGCTGCGGCAGCCCGTGCCCATGGCTGCACCGCTGCAGGCCGCAGGCTCTGCCTGTAGCCCATGGTGGCCATGGCCCCCCAAGGGCTGGCCGCAGCCTGGCGGGCTGCTGCGCCCACTCGGGCATGCAGCTGGCTGGACTGTACCCGGTTGTGGTCGTGGGCTGCCAGCCCCCCCGGGAGCTGGGGGTTGCCCACGGCGGCTACCGGCCTCCGGGGTCTTGGGGCCGATGGTTCGAAAATCGAAAAATTTTGATTTTTAAATTTGAGATTTAATTTTAAATCATGTTTAAAAATATGTAATTAAAAATTTAACATTTTTGAAATTGCATATTATTACACATGATATTTAAAATCGCTTCAAATTTGAATTTGAAATTTAAATTTGAAATTCAAATTTGGAATTTGAATTTGAAATTTAAATTTTTGGGATTTAAATTTTAAATAATTCTTGGGATGAGAAATAAATGGAGAGGCTACATAAAGATGGATACAAGAAGACGGAACAAAATTCAAGAGCCAAAGAATGCTTTGGATGGAATTTTGTAATTTTTATTTTCTTTGTTCTAAGATGGAACCATGGCTTGGTTATTTTGTCAATTATTTTTTCTATGATATGTCATGGATGTATAAATATGTATTGATGGATGTTTTATATGCATATTTAATAACATGTCATATAGGATAGGTGAATGCCGTTCATACTATTGATCATACATATTTGTCAAAACTTGCATGTTTTTCAAAATATTGAGTGGGAGAGGTTTTCAAACAAAACCCACGGCCTCCATTGTTGATCCATATGTGAAAACATGGTAACGCTTCGCGTCAGTTCTGCCCTGACCACACCCCTCGGTAGGTGTTTACTGCCACCGGTATACTAGGTTGGATCGCCTATGTGGAAAACATGTTCGGGTACGATCCCATTCATGACCACCCCTCGATGGCTTGGTAGGACGTGGATCGACTACGTAAACAATGGTTGTATACTCAAGACTCGTTTAGTTATTAACCTTCCCTAGAAGCTATGTTAACTAAACTTGTGGCCAAAATAAGCAGTTGTTAATATATGTCTTAACCTTGGAGGATTTAAGGCAACATATATTAATTGGATAGGGTCCATGTTCCGGCTATTTATCTCATGACAACCCCTCCATGGCTTAGGGCAATAGGTGCTGAGAATTACCGTTGCAATGCTACATGTTTTTCAAGTTTCATATAGGAACATACTTGTACGTTATATTTGCTAAATTATCTGTATATTTGCTTGGGCTTTGTAATGATGTCTAGTATAATTTTATTTCAGTTCAAAATGTCACTGACACCCTTCATTTCGATACTTACTGAAAATAAGCTAAATGACGATAATTATAAAGACTGGAAAAGAAATCTACTTATAGTTCTTAGCTGCGAGAGACACAAGTTCATGCTGGACGAACCATGCCCACCTGGGCCCAAACCTAACACACCACTTAAGGAGACCCCAGTTGCCTATACTCGTTGGAGAGAATCTAATTAGATAGCTCGATACTACATACTTGCTAGCATGACAAGTGCTTTACAAAAGTAGCATGAGACTTGTCAAGTTGCTAGAGAGATCATGGAAAATCTGGAGGGCATGTTCAGAGGCCAAGAAAAATTAACTCGACAGTCTGCTATCACCAGTATTATAAACTCTAGGCAAAAGGCGGGTACTCCGCTGAAGGACCATATGATCACTTTAATGGGATTCTTCGCTGAAGCTGCCGAAAATGATGCTGAGTTGGACTATAACACCCAGATCGAAATGGTGTTTAAAACTCTATCTAAGGATTTTGTAGGGTTTAAGGCCGCATATAATTTGGCGACAAGGGAGTTAGGACTCACTGAGCTCATGAAGCAACTCCGAGCTTATGAGCAGATGATCAAGGATGGGGATGCGGTTCAACCCAAAGGAGAGGCTGATTTGGCAGAATCTTCCAAACCCTCACAGAAGAGGAAGAGGCCAAATAAGAAGCAGGCAACTTCTAGTTCTTCTAATCCTCCTGTCTCGGATGGGAAGAAGAAGAAGAAGAAGAACAAGAAGCCTAAAGACCCTAAAAAGTCTAAGTGCTTCCATTGTGGAAATGTAGGTCACTTCAAGAAGGCTTGCTGGGAATTCCTAGCCGCCAAGGGCAAGGAAGGTAAGGAACTTTACTATTTAGAAGTGTGTTTGGTGGAAGAATCGAAACACACTTGGGTCATTGATTCGAGCGCCACTAATCATGTTTGTGTTTCTATGCAGGGGTTCATGGAAACGGGAAGTCTACAAGATAGGAGCCTCTCGTTGCGAACTAGAGACGGTAGCTTGGTAGTGGCTAAGGCAGTGGGTGACATTTATCTTTATTTTGATGAATTTAGGTTTATTTTATTAAATGACTGTTTTAATGTTCCTAATTTTAGTAGGAACCTTATATCGATAGCTTGTTTCATAAAGGATTCTTATTCAGTTTCTTTTAGTAAAAGAGTTGATATTCATAGAAATAAGTCTTTTATCTCTTCTGGATGGATGGATGGAAACCTATATTTGATCAATCCAAAGATGTACTCACTGCTTGACACCGAATTAATAGATAATTCTAAAATGTTGAAAGTTTCTCACTCTAACAAGGCGTATCTTTGGCATTTAAGACTTCGTCATATTAATCAGGATAGGATTCAAAGGTTGGTGAAAGACGGTCCTCTAGAATCTCTGGAGGAGGTACATCTTCCTCAATGTGAGTCTTATCTTGAGGGTAAGATGGCTAAGAGGTCTTTTAGAGCTAAGGGTACTAGGGCACAGGAGTTCTTAGAAATTGTGCACACTGACGTATGTGGCCCCATGAACATCACAGCACGAGGAGGGTTCGAGTATTATATCTCCTTTATAGACAATTACTCGAGGTATGGATATGTGTATCTGATGCACCGTAAGAGCGAAACCTTTGACAAGTTCAAAGAGTATCGTTCGGAAGTGAAAAAGCAATTGGGTAAATACATGAAGATACTTTGATCTGATTGAGGTGGTGAATACCTTTCCAATGAATTTCTAGGACATATTGTAGAGAATGGGATATTATCCCAATTGACTACACCTGGTACTCCACAATAGAATGGTGTAGTCGAAAGTAGAAACAGGACCTTGTTGGATGTGGTACGGTCCATGATTAGTTATTCAATGCTGCCTTTATCATTCTGGAGATATGCTTTACAAACAGCATACTATATTCTAAACCAGGTTCCAAGCAAGTCAATTCCCAAGACTCCGTATGAATTATGGCATGGCAGGAAGCCCTCCCTTGGACATATGAGAATATGGGGCTGCCCGGCACATGTTCTAGATGGGGATGTGAAGAAGTTGGAACCAAGATCAGAATTGTACATGTTTGTAGGGTATCTTAAGGGAACTAAGGGAGGTCTATTCTATAACCTGAAGGTACAAAAAGTTATTGTTTCAACCAATGCGACATTCTTGGAGGAAAGCCACATGAATGACTTTAAGCCTCGAAGCAAAGTGGTGCTAGAGGAGTTATCAGGTGAAAGAACTACTCCACAGGTTTCGGTCTTGGACACAAGTTTGAGTTCCGGTGAAAGACCTGCAGTGTTAGGAAATGCCCTAAGTATTAGAGACATTTTGATGTATTCATTTTGAACTGGATAATAAAATTATACTTAGAGGTTATTCATTACATTACTATCTGTCCTCGTCTTATTTACATGTTAAAGTAAATGTAAGCAAATATGGCTCACTGACTACTTGTGTTAAAACTGTTAGAACGTTGCATGCAATGGAATTTTGTATGCGAGAAGACAATGTTCTAAAGTTAGCAGTCTAAACTATCGTCTGTAGTCTATGGGGTTAGACCGAGCATCTAACTCATGTTAAGACTATTATGTTGTCTAAAGCCTTGGAGGGGACGGTCTGTCTTGACTGTCTGGAGCTGGACTTCCAAGTAGAGACATGGATATGTTGCTTGGTGGTGACATATTAGACCGGGACTAAAGCGTGATTGATCTACGTAGTCCGCTATGAGTGGATCAATCTGCTTTTGACGTTCATTGTGCAATAACCTTAATCCTGAGTAAATGAACTACTTCATGTATATGACTTGTGTACTTTGATGTTCCAATGGCTAAAGCGTCTCAGAGGTAGTAAGCTTATAGACCGGTTCGTTGGGTGCATGACTTGTATACGATGAAGGGTTTGTTTGCAGATATCGGAATCATAGCTCTGAGGAGTTAAAGGTATCCTCTTAAAGGCATTATACTGAATGTGAAAATGGACAAGGCCTTGGGTCGTCTGCTGGGCGGATGACTTCTTATTCACATATGGTGAATAATCATTTTCTTGATTCGGTAGTATAATGGAACTTTAAGATAGCCTGATCAGTAGGATTAAACGGACTTTGACCTAAGGCTGATCATGGATATCATATGAGGGTTTTGCATATATGACAAGGTCATTGGATGGTAGCTCGTCACAGGCTTACGTAATACGGTATATAATTGGGAGTTCAGTTTCAGGTTTATAGTGGTGTGACTCTGAAATTAGTGATCATATGATTGAGTTGTTCGGTACAGAATGATGATCATATGGAATCACGGGAGCCCGATTATATATGTCCAATCAGTCCCTCTACTAGCTCCACATAATTCCTTAACGTTTGGCAAATTGATTTGTGTATGCTATTGGCTAGTTTATTATGCATAGATGGTGATGACACAGGATTAGGATGGTAGACAAGATTCTCTCTGGTTGGATTCAGATTTTGTTTTGGATAATAGAGTACACAATTATTCGAACTCCAAATAAAGTTGCCATGATTTTATTTGAGATTGGATTGGAGTTGTAGAAAATTATCCATGAGAACAAGAATATGAAACACAACTGTTTTGTGGAATTTGAAATTTGAATTTTGAAATTTAAATTTTGAATTTTGAATTTGAAATTCGAATTTGAAATTTGAATTTGAAATTCGAATTTGAAATTTGAATTTGAAATTTAAATTTGAAATTTGAAATTTGAAATTTGAAATTTGAATTTGAAATTTGAATTTGAAATTTGAATTTGAAATTTGAAATTCAAATTTTGAATCACAGTCCAAGTAGGATTCGAATTTGTTGTGGAAAATCCACAAGGTTTGAAATTCGAATTTGAGTTGGATTTGGAGAGGATAATCTTGTTAGAATCCTATTTGAATTTTGCATCCAAATCCCAACAAATAAGGGACGAAATTTTTGAGGATAATCCTCATGAAAATTTCGGATTTTGTGGATGAGATTCAAGGGTAAATTCAAGCTTCAATCCTAGTTGAATTTGGATTCTCTCTCCTCCCTAAAAGTGGCCGAAATTTTGGAGACTTAATCCTAGGAAATTCGGTTATTTTTTGGATAAGGTTGAGACGAGATTTAGCTTGAAAATCCTAGTGGAATTTTGATTCTTCCTTATCCTAAAAGTGGCCGAAAATTTGGAGGAGATTTTCTCCTAAAGATTTCGGATTTTTTGGTTGAAAAAGGGAGATAAAATTCTAGTTAAAATCTTGTTTAGATTTGGATTGGATCTATCCTAAGAAAACCGAATTTTTAGTGGAGATTCTCCCTTGGAAAAATTCGGATTTTATGGGTTTGGATAAGGGAAAATATCTTTTCCTAATCCAATTCAAATTCAGAGATTCACCTCATGCAGGTCTATAAATAGAGGTCCTGCCACTCCAGTTCTCTCAGACCACAGACTCGCAGGTGAGCAGGCTTATTGTTGCACAGCTCATCGTGACAATAAAGTTCTTTAGAGATCTGGGTAGTCGGAAGAAGATTAGCAGTGCTAGCATACCGATCGAGGTTCAGAGTGCCCACACACTCAGCCATTCGGGAATTGGAGAATAGTAGAGAAGGCTAGTTGGTTGAAGCCTCCGGTCACTCTCCTCCTGTTCATTGGCGTCCTTGAGGTATGAGTTTTAATTGTTGTTGATTTATTGTATATGGCATCATGAGATATTTAACGATCTAAAATTTTTATTGTTCCGCTGCGCCACTCTGATACGTTTTTACCAATCAATTTTCCTACATGCAGATGATCAACAATTTAGGGTGCCTCATCATAGTGGGAGGGTTTCGAAGAAGCCTAATTTCTTTATGTATGATCCTGAGGTATTCCAGGCCGAGACTCATGAGTATGAGGATGATCCGATCACCTATGATGAAGCTATAAATGATGTTGATTCTTAATTTTAGAAACAGGTTATGAACAATGAGATGGATTCTATTAAATCCAACTCTATTTGGGAACTTGTAGATTTACCGGATGGGATAAAACCCATTGGATACAAATGGATCTACAAAAGAAAGAAGGATGTGGAAGGGAAAGTGGAAACTTTCAAAGCTAGACTAGTTGCAAAGGGGTACATGTAAAAGGCTAGAATCGATTACGATGAAACCTTTTCGCCTGTTGCTATGCTGAAGTCTATCCGTGTTCTTCTGTCTGTTGCTACGGCTCTCGATTATGAGATCTAGCAAATGGATGTCAAGACGGTTTTATTTAATGGCCATCTTGAGGAGTGTATCTACATGATACAGCCTGAAGGGTTTGTAGCAAAAGGCCAAGAAAGAAAAGTCTACAAATTGCTTAGATCTATTTATGGATTAAAGCAAGCATCCTGCTCATGGAACCAGAGATTTGATCAAGCAATTAAGACATTTGGTTTTGAGTAGAACGTTGATGAACCCTGTGTTTATAAACGTATTAAGGATGGAAAAGTGATCTTTCTAGTACTCTATACCGATGATATACTGCTTATTGGGAATGATGTAGGGAACTTATCATCGGTTAAGTTTTGGCTACACCAACAGTTTGACATGAAGGACTTAGGAGAAGCTAATTATGTTCTAGGCATTCATCTCTTCAGAGATTGAAAGAACAAAATGATAGCGTTATCCCAAGCTTCATACATAGATAAAATAATTGACAAATATGCAATGCAAGAGGCAAAGAAAGGTTTACAACCTTCTATTGTTGGTCTAACTCTTTCATTGGATGATTATCCTAAGACATCGGAAGAAAGAGAGCATATAAGTAAGGTCCCTTATGCATCCGCTGTGGGTAGCCTTATGTACGCTATGCTTTGCACTCACCCGGACATATGTTTTGCAGTAGGTATAGTGAGTCGATATCAAGCGAATCCTGGAACCAAGCACTGGCAAGTAGTAAAGCATATACTCAAGTATTTTAAGAGAACAAGGGATTATATGCTAGTGTATTCTGGAGGGGACCTAACACCCATAGGATACACAGACTCAAACTTCCAGACTTGTAAGGATTCGAGGAAATCAGCATCTGGATCAGTGTTCTTACTCGAAGGAGGCGCCATTGTGCGGAGGAGCTTGAAGCAGGGTTGCACAGTTGACTCTACTATGAAGGCTGAGTATGTGGCTGTGGCTGAGGCATTTAAAGAAGGGGTTTGGCTCCGTAAGTTCTTTAGAGACCTTGAGGTCATTCCGAGTGTTGACAAGCCTATCATACTTTACTATGATAACACTGGGGCTATTGCCAACACAAGAGAATCTCGGCACTACAAGAGGACCAAGCACATAGATCGGAGATATCACATTATTATAAGGCACGTGGAGACAGGACAAGTAGATGTATGTAAGATCGCGTCCGAGGACAATATTGTCGATCCTTTTACTAAGACTATGGTGGCTAGAAGTTTTGAGAGGTATGTAGAGACAATAGGGATGCATAACATGGAATATCTACTGGCTTAGGGCAAGTGGGAGATTGTTAGGAAATACCCTAAGCATTAGAGATATTTTTTATGTATTTATTTTGAATTGGATAATAAAATTATATATAGAGGTTATTCATTACATTGCTGTGTGTCCTCATTTTATTTACATGTTAAAGTAAATGTAAGTAAATATGACTCCCTGACTGCTTGTGTTAAAACTGTTAGAACGTTCCATGCAATGGACTTTTTGTATGCGAGAAGACCATATTCTAAAGTAAGCGGTCTAAACTAGGGTCTGTAGTCTATGGGATTAGACCGAGCATCTAACTCATGTTAAGACTATTATGTTGTCTAAAGCCATGGTGGGGATGGTTTGTCTTGATTGTCTGGAGCATAGACTCTCAAGTAGAGACATAGATATGTTGCTTGGTGGTGATATATTAGACCGGGACTAAAGCGTGATTGATCTACGTAGTCCGCTATGAGTGGATCGAACTGCTTTTGATGTTCATTGTGCAGTAACCTTAATCCTGAGTGAATGAACTACTTCATGTATAAGACTTGTGTACTTTGATGTTCCAATGGCTAAAGCATCTCAGAGGTAGTAAGCTTATAGACCGGTTCGTTAGGTGTATGACTTGTATACGATGAAGGGTTTGTTTACGGATATCGGAATCATAGCTCTAATAAGGAGTTAAGGGTATCTTCTTAAAGGCATTATACTGGATGTGAAAATGGACAAGGTCTTGGGTCGTCTACTGGGCGGATGACTTCTTATTCACATATGGTGAATAATCATTTTCTTATTTGGTAGTATAATGGAACTTTAAGATAGCCCGATCAGTAGGATTAAACGGACTTTGACCTAAGGCTGATCATGGATATCATATGAGGATTATGCATATATGACAAGGTCATTGGACGATAGCTTGTCACAGGCTTACGTAATACGGTATATAATTGGGAGTTCAGTTTCAGGTTTATAGTAGTGTGACTCTGAAATTAGTGATCATATGATTGAGTTGTTCGGTAAAAAATGATGATCATATGGATTCACAAAAGCCCGATTATATATGTCCAATTGGTCCCTCTACTAGCTCCACATAATTCCTTAACATTTGGCAAATTGATTTGTGTATGCTATTGGCTAGTTTATTATGCATGAATGGTGTTGACTTAAGATTAGGATGGTGGATAAGACTCTCTCCGGTTGAATTTAGATTTTGTTTTGGATAATAGAATATGCAATTATTCGAACTCCAAATAAAGTTGCCATGATTTTATTTGAGATTGGCTTGGAGTTGTAAAAAATTCTCCATGAGAACAAGAATTTGAAATACAACTATTTGTGGATTTTGAAATTTGAATTTTGAAATTTGAAATTGGAAATTTGAAATTTGAATTTGAAATTAGAATTTGTAATTTAAATTTGAAATTCGAATTTGAAATTGAATTTGAAATTTAAATTTGAAATTTGAAATTTGAAATTTGAAATTTGAATTTGAAATTTGAATTTTGAAATTTGAAATTCAAATTTTGAATCACAGTCCAAGTGGAATTTGAATTCTTTGTGGATAATTCCACAAGGCTAGAATTCGAATTTGAGTTGGATTATGAAGAGGAAAATCTTATTTGAATCCTACTTGAATTTTGAATCCAAATCCTAACTAACTTGTTCAAAAATTTTGAGGAAAATCCTCATGGAATTTTTGGATTTTTTATGGATAAGGTTCAGGGAAAAATTCAAGTTTCAATCCCAGTTAAATTTGGATTCTCTCCTCCCTATTTGTGGCCGAAAATATTGAGTGTATCTCCTAGGAGATTTTCAGTTATTTTGGATAAGGATGAGATAAAATTCAACCTTGAAAATCCTAGATGAATTTTGATTCTTCTCTGACTTTTGTGGCCGAAAATATTTAAGAAAATCCTAAAGAGATTTTCAGATTTTTTGGTTGAGTAATGGTGAGATAAAACTCAAGTTAAAATCTTGTTTAAATTTGAATTGGATGATCTCCAAGATGGCTGAATTTTTGGTTGGGATTTTTTGCTAGAAAATTCTATTTTTTTGTGAGTGGATAAGGGAGAAAATCTTCTCCTAATCCAATTCGAACTTAGAGGATCACCTCATGCAAGTCTATAAATAGAGATCCTGCCACTCCAGTTCTCTTAGACCACGACTCTCAGGTGAGCAGGCTTATTGTTGCACAACTCACCGTGACAATAAGTTCTTTAGAGATCTGGGTGGTTGGAAGAAGACTAGCAGTGCTAGCATATCGATCGAGGTTTAGAGTGCCCATACACTCAGCCATTCGAGAATTGGAGAATAGTAGAGAAGGCTAGTTGGTTAAAGCCCTCCGATCATTCTCCTCCTGCAGATTGACGTCCTTGAGGTATGAGTTTAAATTGTTGGTTTATTGTATATGGCATCATGAGATATTTAACAATCTTGAAAAATTTTATTGTTCTGCTGCGCCACTCTGATATGTTTTTATCAATTTATTTCCTACAACAGCATGAACGCACACTATGAGCTTTATGCCTAGTAAGTACGACATGTCATTTGTAAAACATGATTAAATCATAATACATACTTAAAACCATATAAGCATGTCATAAACCAACACATCTCACTGAAACATTCCACGTACCAGAACAATACATATCAGTGAATGCAGAACATCAGATGCTGTATGCATAATAGCAGATGCTGTATGCATAACAGAAAACCTCGAGTACTGAATGCATATCTACTATAGCTGAAAGCAAAATGAGCTATAACTAATGCATAGTGTGAACAATACATGATCCGGTTATACTCATTTATGCTTCAATATTCTTTTTCCTTCCTATGTCTAGCTTAGGACCCGTGTGTTAGTGCTGAGTGCGCATAGATCATTAGAAATGCCCGTGATCACTTAACTTAAGAGCCATCAACGAAGGCTCATCTCATCTTACTTTAACTTGAAAAACCTTTTCAACAGAAAAGGGCAGTACGATATGCTTATTAATTTCCGTCTTGTTTATCTGATCTGGCCATATGCTCTACTAAGCTGTCCCTAATCTTACGCGATGGGGATGTATGGCATCTACTTTTCTTTCATCAATCTATATGATTGTGAAACTACATGCTCTTATACATGCTGTGCAACAACTGTGCATAAATTGCTTACTTAACATACTGTAAAAAAATCAATACTTTAAAATCATTTTGCTCATGCTGTAGGCGGAGTTGTACTTACCTAGTTTGCAACAAACTTGTACTCTTGCCTTAGTCAACTTATAGGTAACTACCTGTCATTAATAACGTATCTCATCAATAATCTTGCTGAGTCACTAATACTGTTAGTGACTAAAGCAGATATTGCGTATGGTACCGATAGCCGTCGGTGCTAACTTGCTCTCTTTTGGTGAGTTTAATTCCTTATACTTGGATAATTAATTTATTACCCAATAAATTAATTATCGTCGTTCTTAGGTCATTACTACTGTTAGTGACCGTAACTTGTATTGTTGTAGGATATTGAGGTCCCTCAGTACCCAACTATTCTACTTTGGGAATTTGGTATCTAACTTATATCATGTTTGATTAAGTTGTCTACTTGACAATCAATCATCGTTCCTTACTATATCGTTCAAACTTGGTCCTTAACTAGTTGATCAACCAGTCAACTGACTGGTTACCTCGTGTGTCGTTAACTAGGTAGCCTACCAGGTTACTAAGTTTGTTTGGGTGTGGTAGCCTGCCGGGCTACCTCTATTGTTTAATTTATTTTGCAAAATTGTCTTGGTTGCCTTATAAAAATTTGGGAAAATTATGTGCTTGAAAACCGTCTCCTTATCACCCCATTGGAAGGTGGAGGTGTTTTATTAAAACCATATTCTTATTTTAAAAAGGTTAGAATACATTTTGGTGTTTGCATTTTAAAGGTGGTCTTTGGACCACTTACCGAATCCATTTTAAAAACTTATTTGAAACAACTTAGTTTGTAAATTTGGCGAACATAAAACTTTTCATCTAGATGAGATGAACAATTCTCATGTTCATCTCGGAGCTCAAATCAAACTCTATTGGCTCCTAAACTCACTAAACCCATGGCTACTTATGCCCAGTTTTTGAAAAGTTTCTAGTTTTACGTTAGTTTGAAAACGACTCTGTTTGAGGCCCGAAACGGCCAAATTTATAAAACACATATAGGTTGTCTTAAAGGTTTCGATGAGATTTACAACTTTCATGTTAAGCCCGAGATCCGGTTTGAACTTGAAGTGGGTCATTTTTAACAAAACCAAGACTGTTCCTAGATTCAGATTTTTAGTCGCAGTTTTGGACACCGGTACAAAACCACTCAAAAAGTCTATCTTAGAGCTATTTTTTGCCAAAAACTACGTAAAAACGACCGTAACGAAATTTCCTTAAAACTTTGTGTTTTAACAAATCCCAAATTTGGAATCTAACATGGTCAAAATGGCCAAAACCCATGGCCTAAACCTGGGGACAGATTTATGTCTAGCCACTAAAACGTCCACGCATACATATATCCATCCATAAAAATTAAACCACAACCACACAACCGCATAAACTTAAAAATGAAAAGCTAAGGGCTCAAAATAAACTTATTACAACCCATTGCATAAATAAATACACATAAATTCCTTGATCAAAAACTTAAAAATAACTAACCGCAAAAAGGGAGGGTTTTCGGTTTTACCTCTCGTGCTATGAACCAGGCACACCAAATCAAAGCTTGAGTGACAAAATGGCCATGTAAACCAATGAGGTTTGGGGTCGGTTTATGCTAGCAAAGACACAAAAAATTTTCTCTTAACATCAACCCAAAATAATAATTAAAACCACAAGGATTGGTCTAGAATCTTACCCTTGGGTGCACTTGAAATGGCTTCAGATGAAAACCTCCTGACACAAGGGCTAAATTTGGGTGAACTTTTGGCTATATTTTTGGCTTGAAAATGGTGGGTTTGGGAGTTGTGGAATGGTTGACTGTAGCTAGAAAAGAAAGAGGAAGAAGAATTGTGTTTTGGGTGCAAAAGTAAGAAAGTGGCACCCTTAGGTCATGCGTGCCTTTTATAGGCAAATCCCATCTTACTTAGACTTAAGCTCACTTAATTATCCACATTTTTTGCCTAATTAGGGAACAAAAACCTGCCCATTTTAGCCTCCATAAAACTGAGGGCTGTGCATGGAAGGAGGGGCCAAATAAACAAAAAATTTTGTTGGCCATGTGTTGTAAATCATGTAATTTTTTAATTAAAAGGTGTCATACCTTTTGCAATATTTTATTGCCACCTTTTGGGCTATTTTTGCAGCTGAAAATAGCTGCTTTTTCAGCTAGGCCACACGAATTTTGAGGGGTAAAATTCATCTACATTTGCTTCTCTTTGCAGCCTAGTTTTCTACCATGGTGTTCGGTCCTTTCTCGGTAGTGTTCTAGTTTTCACCCGGAATTGGATTTTTTGAATCTGATTTTTATTCTGATCATTCCTAGTTGGATTATACTGCCTATGAGCCCATTTTGTCTCCATTTCACTATTTATTTCCTATACTGTGGTTGTATCTATACTATGTTGTCCTTGCGTATGCAAAACGAGGCGTTCCCATGTGAAATTTCAAACATAGTCTCTCTTGACTAATTTGGACGTGCTTGTGATGTCCCGAGCCCTGAGTGACCCGGACCGTCACTTAAAAGCTATTACTACTAATACTGTTGCTTAATCTTACCTACATAGATACCGTAAATTTAGGGATTTTTTTTGAAGGCATACATATTTACTATTCATGTACGTATACTTTTAAAAATACATCGTCTAAATCATTGGGAGTTCATTTATATATACATACTTGTAAACTTGTTTAACTGATTACTTTCAAAAGATACTATTCAAATATACTGTTAGCTATTCCAAAATATATTGTTATTTAAAAAAAGCTATGCGGAAGATTTAACTTGTGGTGGTATCTATAACCTTGCCCTCACATTTGCCTCTGCCGCCGTCATCGCCCATTATTGTTTATGCCATAGGACGCTTACCTACAGCATGAACACACTTCATAAGCTTTATGCCCAGTAAGTACAACATGTCATTCGCAAAACAAGTTTGAAATATAGTACATACTTAAAACCATATAAGCATGCCAGTTATCAATATATACCACTTTAACATATCACATACCAGATCATCACATATCATATCATTGAATACAAAACTTCACAAACTATATGCATAGTAGAAAACATCGTGTACTAAATGCATCTTACTGTAGTTGGAAGTATAGTGAACTATATCGTGAACAATGCATGGTCTGATTATGTTCATTTTATGCTTCAATGTTCTCTTTCTTTTATATGTCTACTTAGGGCCCGTGTGTCAGTATCGGGAATGCGCAGACCATCGGAAATGCTTGTGGCCACTAAAACAAAGAGCCATCAATGGATGCATAA
This sequence comes from Antiaris toxicaria, assembly GCA_035233585.1. Lineage (NCBI taxonomy): Eukaryota > Viridiplantae > Streptophyta > Magnoliopsida > Rosales > Moraceae > Antiaris > Antiaris toxicaria. Next base: position 53,656,232 of record CP141153.1, read on the forward strand.
CTTACTTTAACTTAAAGAAAACCTCTTCAACTAAAAAGGCCGGTATGACACGCTTATTAATTTCTAACTTATTTAACTATTCTGGCCGTATGCTTTGCTAAGCTGTTCCTATTCTTACGCGATAGGGATGTATGGCATCTAACTTGTTCTTTTATCAATCTACGCGATTGTGAAACTATATGCTCTTATACATGCTGTGCAACAACTTGTGCATGGAATGCATACTTAACATACTGTAAAAACATCATTTAAAAGTCATTTTGCTTATGCTGTAGGCAGAGTTGTACTTACTTAGTTCGCACACAAACTTGTACCCTCACCCTTATCACATTACAGGTATCTACCTGTCAACATACGTACTCCATTAGTAATTGTCACTGACTCACTAGTACCATCAGTGACTAACGTATGGTACTGATTGCTGTCAATACTAACTCACTCCCTCTCTCTCTCTTGAAAGTTTGCTTTTCTATACGTGGTTAATTAATTTATTACCCCATAAATTAATTAAAGCATTCTTAGGTCATTTTTGCCGTTAGTGACTATTTCTTACATCGTGGTATGGTATCGAGGCCTATCGGTACCCTACTGCTTTACTTTGGGAATTTAGTGTCTAACTTCTATCGTATTTGATTAACTTGTTTACTTGACAGATTAATCACCTTTCGTCACCATTTCATTCAAGACACGGTCCTTGACTGGTTACTGACTAGTCAACTGAACGGTTACCTCGTGCATTGTTACTAGGTAGTCTACTGGTTACTATCGCTTGTTTGGTGTGGTAGCCTATCGAGCTACCGTTACTATTTATGTTCATTTTGAAAATTATTTTGGTTAACTTATAAAATTCTTAGGAAAATTATGTGTTTTGAAACCATCCCCTTGTCACCCCGTTGCAAGTTGGGGGACATTTTATTAAAACCACATTTTCATTTTAAAGTGTGTAAAACACATTTTGGTGTTGTATTTTAAAGAAGGTTTTTGAACCATTACCGAAATCGTTTTAAAAACGTGTTTGAAATGACTTAGTTTGTAAATTTAGCGAACATAAAATTTTTTGTTCTCGACGAGATGAACAATTCTCGTGTTCATCTCATAGCTCAAATCAAACTTGAGCAGGTCCTAATCTTACTAAATCCATGGCTACTTGTGCCTAGTTTTTGCAAAAATCACAGTTTTACATTATTTTAAAAACAGCTCTATTTGAGGCCTAAAATGGTCAAATTTTTAAAACACACATAGGTCATTTTGAAACTTTCGACGAGATCTACAAATTTCATTTTGAGCCCATGATCCGATTTGGACTCTAATTGGTCCAATTTTACAAAAACCCGAGACTGTGCCTGGGCTCAGATTTTTAGTCCCAGTTTTGGACACTGAAGGAAAACCACTCGAAAAACCTATATTACTGTCGTTTTTAACCAAAACCTATTTGAATCAAAAATGACCGTAACGAAATTTCCTTAAAACTTTATGTTTTATCAAATCCCAAATTCAGAATCTAACTTTATGAAAATAGCCAAAACCTATGGCCTATTCTTGGGGACAGATTGTGTGTCCATCCATTCTAAAACGTTCATGCTCTCACATACACACATCCACTCGTAAAATGTAAATCACAACCACACAACCACATAACTCAAAAATGAAATACTACGGGCTCAAAATAAACTTACGAAAACCCATGGCTTAAAGAAATACACATAAATTCTTTGATCCAAAACTTAAAAATAACTAACCACAAAAAGGGAGGGTTTTTTGGTTTTACCTTAGGTGCTAGGAATTAAGCACACCAAATCAAAGCTCGAGTGACTGAAATGGCAGTGTGAACCAAGAGAGGTTGGGGTTGGTTTATACTAGCAAAGACACCAAAAATTTCCTCTTAACATCAACCCAAAATAATAACTAAAAATCACAAAGATAGGTTCTAAGAACTTACCCTTGAATGCACTTGAAATAGCTTGAACGAAATCCTCCTAACACAAGCTTGAAGGGGCTAGATTTTGGTGAACTGTTGGTTAGATTTTTGGCTTGAAAATGGTGGTTTTGGGGGCTGTCGGATGGTCAGCTACAGCAAGGAAAGAAAGAGAAGAAAGGGTTGCGTTTTGGGGTGTGAAAAAGAAAGAACAAAACCTAAAGCCATGCCCACCCTTTTATAGACAAAACCTAAGCAAACTTAACCAACCTTAAGCTCAATTAATCAACCCAATCTTATGCTAATTTGGGGACAAATTTGCTGCCATTTCAGCCATAAAAAATTGAGGGAGCTACGCGCATTGAAGGAGGGCCAAATAAAAAATTTGGTTGATGACATGTGATGGAAATCGAACATTATTTAATCAAAAGGTGTCATAACTTTTTAATATTTTATTTCTACTTTTTAGGGCTATTTTTACAGCTAAAAACAGCTATTTTTCAGCTAGGGGGACACAGATTTTGAGGGGTAAAATTCATCTGCATTTACCTCTCTTCGCAGTTTAGTTTCTGCCGTTCGGTATCCGAGCTTTTTTTGGCAGTGTTCTAGTTTTCACCCGGAATTGGATTTTCTGAATCTGATTTTTTATACTAATGATTTCTAGTTGGGTTGTACTATTTAAAAGCCCATTCTATACCAGTTTACTATTCATTTCCTATACTGTGGTTGTGTCTACAGTGTGTTGTCCTTATGCATGCATTATGAGGCGTTCTGGTGCCAAATTTTCAATACAGTCTTTCTTGACTAATTTGGATATGCTGATTTCAATTTTATTAGTTTTTCATTTATCTGAGGTCGTCTGGACTAGTTTTCGGGATCTGTGTGATCCCACCTTGAAAAACATGTCTAGTGCCCAATTGACTAATTTGGGCGTTCTGAGTCTAAATATATCAGTTTCGGGACGAGAAAAGGTCGTCTTGACCCACTTCCCGATACTACGTATCTCTCAAGAAAAAATTCTCGTTTTATGCTCAATTGACTAGATTGAGCCTACTGACAATTAATATATCAGTTTTAGGTCAAATTAAGGCCGTCTTGGCCATTAATCTCACACTGCATTTTCCACTATTTACTATTCACTGTCTTCTGCTTAATTGATTAATCTGAGTGTTTTGACTCTGATTTTGTCAGTCTTTGTGCGAGAAGAGGTCATCTGGACCATTGTTCTCGATACTATACCTCGGCTAGGGTATTTCTTGTTGTTGTGCTCAGATGACCGGTCCAAGCATTCTGATGATCTGTTCACCAGTCTTACGTCAAGAAATGGTTGTCGATACCAGTTTCCTGATACTGCACATCTTATACACTTATACACATAATAAGGTAGACTGATTTCACTGTCGGTCGCCCCTTGCACTGCATGAATAGTAATTAAACATTACTGTTCTTGTTTAATCTATTCAACTGGAAAATATACTGTATTTTTCAACTTAATTACTTGTTGCATGGTAATTAAGTTTCACACATTATGAGAGTCTTTACCGTGACTCTCTGCTCAATACACGGCCTCCTACATGGGCTCTTACACTGGTGTGTACCGGACTGTGCTACACTTCATGACCGTGTTCGCTCACATGGCCTATTACACTTCAATAGTCCAAACGGTACATAGCTATTTACACGACTATGTACCTAAACGTGTTACTTAAGTTTGCACTAAAAGACATCAAATTATTCCAATTTTATTCCTTAATGTCTTATTACATGGTAAGTAGGTGCCACAAAAATGGTGGTCATTACAACTTATCCCCTTACAAAATTTTCATCCTCGAAAATTGTAGGAAAAAATTGGTAAAAATGCATCAGAGCGGCGCAGTGGAACAATAAAAATTTTTTCAAGATCATTAAATATCTCGTGATGCCATATACAATAAACTAACAATAATAAAACTCATACCTTAAGAGGATGCCAAACTGTAGGAGGAGAATGACTGGAGGGCTTCAACCAACTAGCCTTCTCTACTATTCTCCAATTCCTGGATGGCAGAGTGTGTGGGCACTCAGTTCCTCAAGCAGTATGCTAGCACTACTAGTCTCCTTCCGACCACCCAGATCTCTAAAGAACTTATTGTCATAGTGAGTTATGCAACAATAAGCTTGCTCACCTGAGAGTTTATAGTCTGAGAGAACTGGAGTGCCAGGACCTCTATTTATAGACTTGCATGAGATGATCCCTTGAGTTCGAATCAGATTAGGAGAAGATTTTCTCCCTTATCCACACACAAAATCCAAAATTTTCAAGGCATTATCCAACCAAAAAATTTCGGCATTTTAAGGATTATCCAATCCAAATTCAAACAAGATTTTTACTTGAATTTTATCTCCTCATTTATCCATAAATAATCGAATTTCCCTAGGCTAAAAACAAGTCCAGATTCAGCCACTTTAGTGTGAGTGTAAGAAATAAATCGGTAAAAACGTATCAGAGTAGCGCAGCGGAACAATAAAAATTTTTCAAGATCGTTAAATATCTCATGATGCCATATACAATAAAGCAACAGCAATTTAAACTCATACCTCAAGGACGTAAATCTTGTAGAAGGAGAATGACTGGAGGGCTTCAACCAGCTAGCCTTCTCTACTATTTTCCAATTCCTGAATGGCTGAGTGTGTGGGCACTCTGAACCTCGATCGGTATGCTAGCACTGCTAGTCTTCTTCCGACCACCCAGATCTCTAAAGAACTTATTGTCACGGTGAGTTTTGCAATAATAAGCCTGCTCACCTAAGAGTTTGTGGTCTAAGAGAACTAGAGTGATAGGACCTCTATTTATAAAATTGCATAAGGTGATCCTCTGAATTTGAATTGGATTAGGAGCAGATTTTCTCCCTTATCCACTCACAAAATCCAAAATTAACTAAGGGAAAATCCCAACTAGAATTCGGCCATTTGGAGATAATCCAATTCAAAATTCAAACAGGATTTTAACTAGAATTTTATCTCCTCATTCCCGTAAAAAATCGATTCCCCTTTGTGCCAAAAACAAGACTAGATTCAGTCATTAAAGTGTGAGGAGAATCAAAAACCAAATAAGATTTTCTAGCTTGAATTTTATCTCATCCTTATCCAATTAAAAACCGAAAATCCCTTTAAGATATACTCAATAATTTTCGACCACAAATAGGGAGAAGAGAATCCAAATTCAACTGAGATTGAAACTTTAAATTTTCCCTGAACCTTATCCACAAAAAATCAGAAAATTCCATGAGGATAATCCTCAAAATTTTTGACCATGTTTGTTAGGATTGGATTCAAAATTCAAGTAGGATTCGAACAAGATTTTTCTCTCTATATCTAACTCAAATTTGAATTTCATTCCTTGTGGATTTACCACAAGAAATTCGAATCCTAATTGGACTGTGATTCAAAATTTGAATTTCAAATTTCATATTCAAATTTCAAATTCGAATTTCAAATTCAAATTTCAAATTTCGAAATTCAAATTTCAAAATCTATAAAATAGTTGTATTTCAAATTCTTGTTCTCATGGATAATTTTCTACAATTCCAATCCAATCTCAAATAAAATCATGGCAACTTTATTTGGAATTCGAATAATTGTGTACTCTATTATCCAAAACAAAATCTGAATTCAACCGGAGAGAATCTTGTCTACCATCCTAATCCTATGTCAACACCATCCATGCATAATCAACTAGCCAATAGCATACACAAATCAATTTGCCAAATGTTAAGGAATTATGTGGAGCTAGTAGAGGGACCAATTGGACATATATAATCGGGCTCTTGTGAATCCATATTGTGACGCCTCGTCACCTCAGTGGCCCGGACCGTCACTTAAAAACTTACTTGCTTGCTTTTCTTATACTTTCTAGCTATTTATACTTAACTAGATATCATGAAAATTAGGAAATTTTTTTACATGTACGTATTTACTGTATACATACGTATATCGATTACTGTATACTGTATTTTTTTTACTGTATACGTACGTATATCGATTACTATTCAAAAATAATATTCAGTGATTACTATTCAAGAATACTATTTAGTAATTACTATTTAAAAATACTATTTAGCGATTACTATTCAAAATACTGATACTTAAATTTGCAGAAGATAAACTCGCGGCGTCTCCATAACCTTGCCCTCACATTCGCCTCCGCCGCCCCCATCACCCATTGGGATTTAAGCTGTAGGACGCTTACCTACGGTATGAATACACTACGTGACCTTTACGCCCAGTAAGTATAACATGTTTACTGCAAAACATGTTAAAACATAATACATAGTTAAAAACATATAAGCAGTCACGTATCACATATACCACTTTAACATATCACATTTCACATATCATATATCACATATCACATCAAAGATATAAAATTTCTCATAACATGTGCATCACAGAAACATTATGTACTGAATGCATCTAGAAGCATGGTGAACTATAACTAATGCATGATCTGGTTATGTTCATTTATGCTTCAAACTTCTTTTTTCTTTTCTTATCTATTTAGGGCCCATGTGTCAGTACCGTGTGTGCATAGACCATCGGTAATGCCCGTTGTAGAATAGCCGGAGAGCCATCAACGGATGCTCAACTTTCTGCTTTAACTTAAAACCCCTTCATTTGAAAGGGCCGGTATGACACGCTTACTACTTTCTGTCTTGTTTATCTTTTCTAACCATATGCTTCTCTAAGCTGTCCCAAATCCTACCTGGTAGGGACGTATGGCATCTAACTTGCTTTTTCATCAATTTACTTGATTGTGAAACTACATGCTCTTAAACATGAGGTGCAACATCATGTGCATGGTATACATATTTTAACATATTGTAAAACATCATTTAAAAGCATTTTTGTTCATGCCATAGGCGGAGTTGTACTTACCTAATTGCAAGCAATTTGAAATCACGCCTTTATCAATTCACATGTTACCACCTGTCATCAATAACGTTTCTCATTAATACTCTCGTTCAGTCATTATTAACGTTATTGACTATAACTTGCGTTTCTATGGGGTACCGAGACCCGTTGGTACCCTATTGGCCTATCATGGGGATTTGGTGTCTAACTTGTATCGTATTCAATCAATCTTCTACTTGACAAATTAATCATCGTTCCTCACTGTGTTGTTCAAAACGCAGCCCTTGACTGGTTTACCGCTCAGTCAACTGACCGGTTAACTCACGCGTTGGTAACTAGGCAGTCTATCGAGTTACTATACGTGAACATAGTGTAGTGACCGACCGGGTTACTTCGCTTGTTGGGGTGTGGTAGCCTACCGGACTACTAAGGCTTGTTTGATGTAATGACCCACCGAGCCACTATGGCTTGTTTGGGGTAGTAGCCTACCGGGCTACTAAGACTTGTTTGGTGTGGTAGCCTACCGGGCTACACACACTACATTTTACTTTGAAAAAGTTTAGGTTTGCTTGTAGAAAATCTTGGAAAAATTCTTTATTTTGAAACCGTCCCCTTATCACCCCGTTGGAAGATGGGGGATGTTTTTTATGGAAACCTTGTTCATATTTTAAAGTGTTAAAAACACATTTTTATTTTGAAGTGTATAAATTATATTTTTAAAGCTTGCATTTTAAAGGTGGTTTTTGAACCACTTTTGAAAACAATTTTGAAACTTAGTCTAAATGATTTTGTGTGAAATTTTGTCGAACATGAAAGTTTTCGTCCTCGATAAGATGAACAAATCTTGTGTTTATCTCGGAGTCTAAATCTAACTCTAATGGCTCCTAATTTCATTAAACCTATGGGCTTGGTGCCTAGTTTTTTTTATTTTTTGTAAAAAACCCAATTTTACGTATCTGTAAAAATGGTTCGGTTTGAGGCCCGAAACGGCCAAATTTTTGTCTCTTGTGGGTCTTTTTCAAGGTCTCGACAAGATCTACAACTTTTATGTTGAGTCTGAGAACCGATTCGAACTCTAAGTGGGTCATTTCTAGCAAAACCCGAGACTGTTTCAACACTCGGATTTTTGCTCCTAGTTTTGTCCCAGTTTTGGACACCGAGTGAAAAACACCCTAAAAACCTATCTTAAGTTCATTTTTGGCCGAGGCTTATTTGATGCAAAAACGACCATATCAAAATTTTCTTAAAACATGTATTTTACCAAATCCCAGATTCGGACCCTAATTGGGTCAAAATGGCCAAAATCCGTGGCTGTTTTCTAAGGACAGATTTGTGTCCAGCCACCATAATACACATCCATGCATTCACATCTATAAACCATATGCAACTTAAAGTAAACACAACCACAACCACAATGACTTTAAGAAATGAAAGCTAAGGGCTCAAATAACTTAATACAACCTTGTGCATAAACAAATACACATAAAACCCTTAGATTGAAAACTAAATTTTTCAACCAATCACCATGAGAAGGGTTTCGGTTTTTACCTTTGGTGCTTTGGACTCAAGCACACTTTTGGCTAGGCTTGGGGGGTCAAAATGCCATGGAAACTCAAGGGCTTGAGGTTGGTTTTATGCTAGCCAAGTTACCAAAAAAATCATTCAAACAACAACTCAAAACTAAGAATCAAAACACGAGGAAAAATTGGTTTTGCACTTTGTAATGACCGCCATTTTCATGACACCTACTTACCATGTAATAAGTCATTAAGGAATAAAATGGACATACTTTAATGTCTTTTAGTGCAAATTTAAGAAACACGGTCAAGTACACGATCGTGTAAGAGGCTGTGTACCGCTCAGATAGATGAATGTGTTTCAAAGACATGGTCGTGTTGAGTAGTCTCAACTAGTACACGCCCGTGTCCAAAATGTACATGCCCGTGTTGCGTTGCACACGCACATGTAAGAGTCCGTGTAGAAGGCTGTGTAATGAGCAGAGAGCCACTGTAATGACTCTCATGATTTATGAAACTTAATTACTATGTAATGATGTAATTAAGTTAATAAACACAGTGTGCTTTTCAGTTGAATGAATTAAACGGGTATGGTGACGTTTAATTACTATTTATGCAGTGAAAGGGGCAACCGACAGTGAAATCGGTCCACCTTATTATGTGAGTATGCGTTGAGACACGCAATATCAAGAAACCGGTCTAAACGACCATTTCATGATACAGAACTGATGAGCTAGTCATCAGTACGCTCAGACTGGTCATCTGAGCGCAGCAGTGATAATTGCCCTAATAGATGTACAGTATCGAGAAAAGCGGTCTAGATGACCTCTTCTCGTCCAGAGACTGATAAAATCGGAGTCAGAACGCTCAGATTAGTCAGTCAGATAGTGAATAGTGACTAGTGAATAGTGAGAAACGCAGTGTCAAGTTAGTGGCCAAGACGGCCTTAATCTGGCATAAAACTGATATATTAATAGTCAGCAGGCTCAATCTGGTCAATTGAGCACAAAATATAGATTTTGTTTAAGGGATACGCAGTATCGGGATGAGGGTCAACACGACCTTTTCTCACCCCGAAACTGATATATTTAGACTCAGGACGCCCAAATTAGTCAATCGGGCACTTGACACGTTTTTCGAGACGGGGTCATGCAGATCCAGAAAACTGGTCCAGAAGACCTCAGATGGACGTAAAACTGATAAATTTGAAATCAGCACGTCCAAATTAGTCAAGAGAGACTGTGTTTGAAATTTCACGCGAAAACGCCTCGTTATGCGTGCACAGTGTCAACACAGTGTAGGCCTAACCACAGTATCAAGAAATTGGTCAAGATGACCTTTTTTTGATATAAAACTGATATATTTGGAATCAGAATGCTCAAATTAGTCATTCGAACACAAAAAGTAATTTTTGACCGGGAACCATGCAGTATCGGGAAACTGGTCGAGACGACCTCGGATGAAGATAAAACTGATATATTTGGGTTCAGCACACCCAAATTAGTCAGTATAGCCTATCTTAAAATTTTTCAAAAAATTAGTATAAAAGGACGAAATTTTTGGGACTATTGAAAAACAGCCCCCATAATTTTTCCAAATCCCATTTCCTCCCCCAACACCACCGAGGATGAATAGTGACCGACCATCGAATCCGACCTCTGTTTTCGACACCGCCGGCACCATTGGAAAGCTCTCGACGAGCTGATTCCAACGGTGGGCCGAGTCGACAGAACCGACGCCGGAGCACGCCGCACGCGCCGCCCAAAGCCGCCGGTGGCCGAATTTTTCAAACCGCCGTATCTCCGCCGTCCGACGTCCAAATGCCACGATTCCGATCCCAATGGATTCGTGGTGAAGAGTAGAACAAAACCCAGGCTTCATTTCACGTCAACAGCCGCCGGATCGCGCCGCCCAAGGTTCGCCGTCGCCGTCGCCATCGCCGCCGTCGAATCTCACTATTCCGACGGAGTTGAGTTGCAAGGTCGGTGTCAAAATGCTCAGAACAACACGTAGATCAAAAGCCCCAAATCAATTTTGGGCAACAATGCCGGAAAATGAAGATCTAACACCGCCGCCGTCGCTGACTTTTCGAGGGCCGATTTCCGGTGATAGGAGCCTCGATTGGTGAAATTGACACCACCAATGGGTTCCTCTCGTCGAGCTCTTCAAGATGGTGGTCGCCACTCCCATCGCCGCCGTGTTCAACACCGGTCAACGACTGGTCAACGCCGGTCAACGCCGGTCAATGGCGACCTGGAGACCGAAAATTGAAGAATGGCCCGTTGGCCTATTTTCGACGTTCCGGACACATCCGCGGCATCGGATTTACAAACCGGAGTTTCAAAAGTGAAGAACGACGATTCAAAGATTGTGCGGTCGAGACCAAACGGTTCGTCCGACCGCCGACGGAAACGATTTTGGTAGTGGTTTTGATCCCTTGATTCCTCAATTTATTATTAGAAATAATTATGTATTAATTATGATTTACTGACTTGAGGATTTGTAAGAAAAAGGGATGAAATGTCGAAAAAGAGAATGTGAAGAAATGTGAATATTTTTACGTAAAAAGCGGAGCTTTTACGTAAAAATTAGGCCTCTGGTTTAGTACGTGGCAGGTTAGAATAGGTTAGATGGTTTTGAGGCGTTTCCTAAACGCCGGAAACCCAAAAATTAAGCGGAAATGCTGCCGAAATTTCTAAAACGGCACAAAGGGGTATTTTAGGAAACGAGGGCTAAAAATGTGATCGGGATGGAAACCCGAGCCCCCTCGATGACCTAGGTCCGGGAAAGAAGGATGGACGTTGTGAGAATTAGTGAATCGCCCCATTAGAAATTTCGTAATGTAAGAAAACGACCCCTATGTCAGAACAGTACCACCCGAGGGACGGGTGCGATCGAAGTATAAAATTTGGGGTGATTACATCGGTAACGGTAACCCGACAGGCTAAATGGTCATACAGGAGGTATTCAGTCAGTTGACTGGTCGGTTAGCCAGTCAAGGACCAAGTTGGAATGGGATAGTGAGAGACAGTGATTAATTTGTCAAGTAGACAAATTAATCAAGCACGATTAAAAATTAGATATCAAATTTCCCAAAGTAGAGCAGTTGGGTACCGATAGGCATCGGTACCACACAACGATAAGTTTATTAGTTCCTAACGATAGAGTGACCTAAGAGCGATGTTAATTAATTTATTGGGTAAATAAATTAATTAACCACGATTAGAAAATCAAATTCTTGAGAAGAGGGCAATTAGTACCGATAAGGATCGGTACCACATAACGAGAATTTTTATTAGTCACTAATGACCATGGTGACCTAAGAGTGAATGTTAATGTAATGCATTATGATTACAGGGAGGTACCTGTATTGTGACGAAGGCGAGAGTATAAACTGTCTGCTGACAGGTAAGTACAACTCCGCCTACAGCATGGATAAAATGAATTTAAAATGATGCTTTTCCAGTATTTTAAGTATGTATCTTGCACACGATGCTGCACAGCATACATAAGAGCATATAGTTTCACAATCGAGTAGATTGATGAAAGAACAAGATAGAAGCCATAGATCCCTACCGTGTAGGATTGGGGACAGCTTAGAGAAGCGTATGGCTAGAACAGTTAAACAAGATGGAAATAAATAGGTGTGTCGTACTGGCTCCTTCAGTCGAAGGGGTTTCCAGTTAAAGAAAGTTCAGGCCACAAGTTGAGCATCAGTTGATGGCTCTTCGGCATTAGTTGACCTCGGGCGTTACCGTTGGTCTGCGCGCACACGGTACTGACACATGGGCCCTAAATAGACAAGAAAAGAAAAGAGAAGTTTGAAGCATAAATGAACATAACCGGACCATGCATTAGTTATAGTTCGCTATGCTTTCTTTTTCAGTAGAGTGCATACAGTACACGATGCTTCTGTCATGCATAAAGTATGTGAAGTTTTATATTCAGTGTTATGACATGTTATGTGATGACATGATATGTGAGCTGATATGTGATATGCTTATATGGTATGTGATTTATTAAGTGATATATGTCATGCTTATGATTTTAAGTATGTACTATGTTCTAAACATGTTTTGCGGTTAACATGTTGTACTTACTGGGCGTAAAGCTCATGGAGTGTGTTCATGCTATAGGTAAGCATCCTATAGCGTAAACATCAAGGGACGATGATGGTGGCGGAGGTGGATGTGAGGATGAGGTTATAGATACACCGCGAGTATTCTTCCGCACAGTATGAGTAAATAGTATTTTGAACGGTGACAGTTAAACACTATTTTGAATAGTAAAGATTAATTGGTATTTTGGAACAGTAAACAGTATATGTATGAATAGTTTATTTAAATAGTGTCTGGTGAATATTAATCAGATAAACAAGTATATAAGTGTGTATGTATATTTGAAATCCTTATGTTTTTCAAATTCCGCATTTTAATAGTATACGTATGTGAATAGTAAATACGTACGCGTATATAAAAAAAAAAAAAATCCCTCTAAATTTATGGTATTAAATTCAGCAAGTTTAAGTAAGTATAAGTAAAAGCTAAAGAAGCAAGTTAAGTAATATAGTTTTTAGTGATGGTCCGGGCCGCTGAGGGCACGGGGCGTCACACACTTACCGTTGGTGCACCCAAAAAGCTTGGTTTGGTCTCTCCTTGCTTAAGCTTAGAAGAGGTCGGTTTTTTATGAGTTTTGGTCAAGGTTTTGGCTTGCAAAATGTTAGCTTTTGGGGCTAGGAAGATTCGGCAGCAGCAAGGAAAGAAGAAGGAAAAAGGTTTGTGGTTTCAGGTGTGTGGAAACAAAAGTCCATGCCTTATGTCAAGGGTGCCTTTTATAGGCAAAACTGATCCAACTCACTTAAGCTTAATCCCACTTAATTGTCTACCAAATTACCCAAATCTTGGGACAAATATGCTACTAGTTTTTTGAAGATATGGGCGTGGGCTGCTCATTGGAAGGAGGGATGAATAAACAAATGTCGTTGACTAGCTTTTTGAAAACCCTTGAATTAAATATTCCAATATGTCATGGCTAGGAAGGTTATTTTAATGCCACCTTTTGGGCTATGTGTGCTGCAGATTGTAGCTGCTTTTGCAGCTAAGGGGCATGGAAATTTAAGGCTAATTTTATCTATGTTGGCTTCTCATCGCAGTCTAATTTTATACTGTGGTGTTCAGTCCTTTCTCGGCAGTATTCCAATTGGTTTTCTGAATCTGATTTTTGTACTGTAAATTCCTGGTTGTTTTCTACTGTCTAAGAGCCCATTATCAGTATAATTTACTGTTCACATCCTATACTGTAATTGTGTCTACACTATGTTGTCTTTTTACACGCAAACCAAGGTGTTCCCGGGTAAAATTTCAGACACAGTCTCTCTTGACTAATTTGGACGTGCTGATTTCATTTTTAGCAGTTTTACATCCATCAGAGGTCATCTAGACCAGTTTTCAGGATCTGTGTGATCCCACCTCGAAAAACGTGTCAATATGCCCGATTGACTAATTTGGGTGTTCTGAGCCCAAATATATCAGTTTCGGGGCGGGTAAAGGTCGTCTTGACCCTCATCCTGACACTGCGTACCTCTTACTATTCATTATCCATTGTTTTCTACTTAACTGACTGGTCTGAGTGCTCCGACTCTGATTTTGTCAGTCTCTAGGTGAGAAGAGGTCATCCGGACCATTTTCTCAATATCGTGCCCTTACTAGGGCTATCTCTTGCTATTGTGCTCAGATGTTCGGTCCGAGCGTTTTGGTGATCTATTTACCAGTCTTGTGTCAAGAATTGGTCATCCGAACCAGTTTTCTGACACTGCCTGTCTCATTCATATATGCACATAATAGGGTGGACCGGGTTCACTATCGGTCGCCCCTTTCACTACATGAATAGTATTTAAACAGTACTGTATCTGTTTAGTCTATTTAATGGGAAATATACTATATTTTTTCAACTTAATTACTCATTGCATAGTAATTAGGTTTCATGCAATTTGAGGGTCTGTGTTGTAGGAAAATAAATCGGTAAACACATATCAGAGTGGCGCAACGGAACAATAAAAATTTTTAGATCGTTAAATATCTCATGATGCCATATACAATAAACTAACAACAATTAAAACTCATACCTCAAGGATGCCAATCTTGCAGGAGGAGAATGACAGGAGGCTTCAACCAACTAGCCTTATCTACTATTCTCCAATTCCCAAATGGCTGAGTGTGTGGGCACTCTGAACCTCGATCGGTATGCTAGCACTGCTAGTCTTCTTCCGACCACCCACATCTCTAAAGAACTTATTGTCACGATGAGCTGTGCAACAATAAGCCTGCTCACCTGAGAGTCTGTGGTCTGAGAGAACTGGAGTGGCAGGACCTCTATTTATAGACCTGCATGAGGTGATTCTCTGAATTCGAATTAGACCAGGAAAAGATATTCTCCCTTATCCACAACCATAAAATCTGAATTTTCCATGAGAAAATCCCAACAATAAAATTCGACCATTTAGGATGAATCCAATCCAAATCTAAACAAGATTTTAACTAGAATTTTATCTCCTTTTTTCAACAAAAAAAAATCCGAAATTTCCTAGGAGAAAATCTCCTCAAAAAATTCGGCCACATTTAGGATAAGGGAGAATCAAAATTCCACTAGGATTTTCAAGCTTGAATCTTATCTCATCCTTATCCAAAATAACCGAATTTTCCTAGGAGATATTCTCCAAAATTTTGGCCACTTTCTGGGGAGGAGAGAATCCAAATTCAACTGGGATTGAAACTTGAATTTTTCCCTTGAACCTTATCCACAAAAAACCAAAATTCCATTGAGGATAATCCTCAAAATTTCATCCACTATTTGTTAGGATTTGGATTCAAAATTCAAGTAGGATTCTAACAAGATTATCCTCTCCAAATCCAACTTAAATTCGAATTTCAAACCTTGTGGATTTTCCACAACAAATTCGAATCCCACTTGGATTGTGATTCAAAATTTGAATTTCAAATTTCAAATTCGAATTTCAATTTCAAATTTCAAATTTCAAATTTCAAATTCAAATTTCAAATTCAAATTTCAAATTCAAATTTCAAATTCAAATTTCAAATTTCAAATTTCAAATTCAAATTTCAAAATCCACAAAAACAGTTGTGTTTCAAATTCTTGTTGTCATGGATAATTTTCTACAACTCCAATCCAATCTCAAATAAAATCATGGCAACTTTATTTGGAGTTCGAATAATTGTGTACTCTATTATCCAAAACAAAATCTGAATCTAACCGAAGAGAATCTTGTCTACCATCCTAATCCTGTGTCATCACCATCCATGCATAATAAACCAGCCAATAGCATACACAAATCAATTTGCCAAACGTTAAGGAATTATGTGGAGCTAGTAGAGGGACTGATTGGACATATATAATCGGGCTCCCGCGAACCCATATGATCATCATTCTTTATCTAATAACTCAATCATATGATCACTAGTTTCAGAGTCACACCACTATAAACCTGAAACTAACTCCCAATTATATACCGTATTACGTAAGCTTGTGACGAGCTACTATCCAATGACCTTGTCATATATGCAAAACCCTCATATGATATCCATGATCAGCCTTAGGTCAAAGTCTATTAAATCCTACTGATCAGGCTATCTTAAAGTTCCATTATACTACCGAATTAAGAAAATGATTATTCACCATATGTGAATAAGAAGTCATCCGCCCAACAGACGACCCAAGGCCTTGTCCATTTTCACATTCAGTATAATGCCTTTAAGAGGATACCTTTAACTCCTTAAAGCTATGATTCTGATATCTGCAAACAAACCCTTCATCGTATACAAGTCATGCACCCAACGAACCGGTCTATAAGCTTACTACCTCTGAGACGCTTTAGCCATTGGAACATCAAAGTACACAAGTCATATACATGAAGTAGTTCATTCACTCAAGATTAAGGTTATTGCACAATGAACGTCAAAAGCAGATTGATCCACTTATAGTAGACTACGTAGATCAATCACGCTTTAGTCCCGGTCTAATATGTCACCACCAAGCAACATATCTATGTCTCTACTTGGGAGTCTATGCTCCAGACAGTCAAGACAAACTGTCCCCTCCAAGGCTTTAGACAATATAATAGTCTTAACATGAGTTAGATGCTCGGTCTAACCCCATAGACTACAGACCTTAGTTTAGACCGCTTACTTTAGAACATTATCTTCTCGCATATAAAAGTCCATTGCATGCGATGTTCTAGCAGTTTTAACACAAGTAGTCAGTGAGTCATATTTGCTTACATTTACTTTAACATGTAAATAAAACGAGGACGGATAGCAATGTAATGAATAACCTCTATATATAATTTTATTATCCAGTTTAAAATGAATACATCAAAATGTCTCTAATACTTAGGGCACTTCTTAACATGTGTAACGGCTTTCTGCCCATTACACGGCCTTCAACATGGTCTCTAACACGGGCGTGTATCAGGTAATACGGGTGTGTATACATCGGACACGAGCGTGTACTAGCTGAAGTTTTTCAACACGGCCATGTTTCAAAATACAGCCTTCTACATGTTCATTAACCCGAAAGGTGCATGGCCTCTAACACGGTCGTGTTCTTGACTGTGTTCTACTACACGGCCATGTATACTTACATGGCTACACACACGTACACAGTCTTAGTAGTACACAGCCACTTACATGGCCATGTACTTGACTGTGTACTTTAAAAATTACACTAAAATGCATCAAATTATTCTTCAATTTCTCATTAAATTGAAAATTAAAGTACATGATTGAGGCGGTCCTTACAATCTACCACTCTTACAAAAATTTTCGTCCTCGAAAATTAGAATAAATCTGGGAAGTTTCTTTTCATATACTCTTCCCGTTCCCATGTAGCTTCTTCGAGGTTATGATTCCGCTATAATACTTTAACAAGCGGAATTACTTTATTCCTAAGAATCTTATTTTCCTTGGCTAAAATCTGTACAGGTCTCTCTTCGTAGGTTAGATCTTCATGTACTTCGACTGGCTCTTAGCTCAGTATGTGGGAACTATCCGACACGTACTTCTTCAACATCAAGACATGGAAAACATTGTGTACGGAAGCCAGTTCGGGAGGAAGCGCCAATCAATAGGCTACCTTCCTGACCTTTTCGAGGATCTCGAAAGGTCCTATATATCTAGGACTGAGCTTCCCTTTCTTCCCAAAGCACATCACCCCTTTCATGGGTGCCACCTTGAGGAAAACTGAGTCTCCTTCCTAAAATTCGAGAGGTCTTCGTCGCCTATCCGCATAACTCTTCCAGTGGCTAGGTGCTGTATCTAGTCTCTCTCGTATAAGCTTTACTGCTTTTGTTGTATCCTTGACGAAGTCAGTGCTGGTGAGCTATTTTTCTCCGGTCTCATGCCAGTGAATCAGAGATTGACATCTCCTTCCATAAAGTGCCTCGTATGGAGCCATCCCAATCGAGGAATGATAGCTATTATTGTACGAGAACTCTATTAATGGCAGCTTCTGATCCCAATTCCCCTTGAAGTCTAAGACACACACTCTCAACATATCTTCTAACATTTGAATAGTCCTCTCAGACTGACCGTCAGTCTGAGGATGAAAAGCGGTGCTGAACTTCAATTTGGTTCCCATTGTAGCTTGAATGCTCTGCCAAAACCTTGAAGTGAAGCATCCATCGTGATCTGAGATGATCGATTTGGGTACTCTGTGCAGTCTTACTACTTGAGCAACGTACATTTCTACTAACCTCTCTACCGAGTAGCTCAACTTCATTGCTAAGAATCGAGCTGACTTCATTAGTCGATCCATAATTATGCAGATGGCATCGTTCCTGCTTAAGGTCTTGGGCAATCTGACCATGAAATCCATGGTAATTTGCTCCCATTTCCACTCTGGTAGCTCGATCTTCTGCAGCTCTCCTCCTGGTCACTGGTGTTCTGCTTTAATTTTCTGGCAGGTGAGGCACCTTGCTACGAACTCAGCAACGTCATTCTTCATGTTTGGCCATCAAAAACTTCCTTTCAAGCCCTGGTACATCTTATTTGCCCCTGGATGTATCGAGTATGGCGTGTCATGAGCTTCCAACAGGATCCGCTTCTTAAGTTCTTCATCCTTTGGAACACACACTCTATCACCAAAATAGAGTACGCCATCCCTAGAGACTTGAAATTCTAAATTTTGGTCCTCCATTGCCTCCCTTTTGAACATGTGCAGGGATGAATCGAGGTCCTAGCCAGCCTTGATTTCCTCTATAAGCCTTGATTTTAGGGTCATTTCGGACAACCTTCCTGTCAACATCTCAATCTCGCAGCTCTATAGCTCCTTTTGTAGTGCTTCCGGCAGAGCCTGGATGGTCATAAGTGTCAAAGAATGCATCCTGCTCAATGCGTCAGCCACCTTATTGGCTTTCCCTGGATGATATAGGATTTCACAATCGTAATCCTTTACCAGCTCCAGCCATCTTCATTGCCTCATATTAAGCTCCTACGTGAAAATGTATTTGAGGCTCTGGTGGTCCGTGTAGATCTCGCATTTGACACCATATAGGTAATGCCTCCATATTTTGAGTGCAAAAACCACCGCTGCAAGCTCCAAGTCGTGCGTCGGGTAGTTCCTTTCTTGGTTCTTGAGTTGTCGTGAGGCGTATGCAACTACCTTACCACCTTGCATTAATATGACTCCTAGTTCAGTCTTGGACGCGTCGCTATAAATTACAAAATTCCCTTGTTCAGCATCTGGTATGGTCAAGATTGGAGTACTCGTGAGTCAGCTTTTTAGCTCATGAAAGCTCTTTTCACACTTATTAGACCACTCGTACTTCTTTTCCTTCTTGGTTAGTGTAGTGAATGGTGCAGCTAGCTTCGAGAATCCTTCCACAAAGCGTTGGTAGTATCCTGCTAAACCTAAGAAGCTACGGATTTCTGTTACGTTCTTCAGAGTCAGCCAATTGCTAACTGCTTCTACCTTGGCTGGGTCCACGGATACTCCCTTATCTTAGACCACGTGACCGAGAAAATGAACCTTCTTTAGCCAAAATTCACACTTAGAGAATTTGGCATACAGCTGATGCTCCTTATGCTTAAGTAGGACAGCTTTCAAATGTTCCACATGCTTGTCCTTTGTCTTAGAATATACAAGTATGTCATCGATAAACACAATGACAAACTTGTCCAGGAACTTCTTGAATACTCAGTTCATCAGATCCATGAAAGTGGCAAGTGCATTTATCAGTCTGAATGACATAACGAGGAACTCGTAATGTCCATATCGTGTTCGGAATGCTGTCTTGGGGATGTCTGCATCTCGGATCTATAATTGGTGGTACCCAGAACGTAGGTCGATCTTGGAAAATACAGCAGCGCCTCGTAGCTGGTCGAACAAATCGTCGATCCACGGCAACGGATACTTGTTCTTGATCGTGATCTTGTTCAGCTCTCGGTAGTCTATGCACATTCGTAACGTTCCGTCTTTCTTTTTTACAAATAGGACCGGTGCTCCCCACGGCGAGTAGCTTTGTCGAATGAAACCTTTGTCCATCAGCTCCTTTAACTGAGTTTGAAGCTCCTTCAATTTTGCCAAGGCCATTCTGTAGGGGGCCTTAGATACGGGTGTTGATCCTGGTAGTAGTTCGATTTCGAACGATATCTCCCGCTCCGACAGAAGTCCTGAAAGATCATTGGGGAATACTTTTGTGAACTCCTTTACTACTGGTACGTCATCTGGTCTAGTGTCCGCTTCCTAGGTCGTATCTATTATGTGTGCGAGAATGCCAGTGCATCCACTAGATAGTAGCTGGTGAGCCTTCATTGCTGATATCATCGTCTTTGGTTACTTCGATGATAAGCCCTTGTAGATAAATTTTTCGTGTCCGCTCGGGTGGAAGGTCACCTCCCGTCTCTGGCAGTCTATAATGGCGTGGTACTTGGTGAGGAAATCCATTCCCATAATCACGTCATAGTTGTACATCTCGATGACGATTAGGTCCGCGCTCGACTCATGCTTGCTGATAACTATTAGTATGTGATGTACCCAATAGCTAAACAACAAAACTTCCCCAGAGGGAAGGGCAATTCGAAAAGTCTGGTTCATCTTATCTAAGTTTTTACCTAACCTCCTAGCAAAGTCTGATGATGCAAAAGAATGCGTAGCACCGGAATCAAACAAAACTAGTGCAGTAGAGTTGGCGATAGAAAGCTGACCTGTCATCATGGTCAAGGTTCCGACCTCTGCATCCTCGCGAGTAAAGGCATAAATCCTCCCCTGCGGTTCTGGTGCTTCTAATCTGCCTTGGCTGATCAGTGGACCTTCAATCCTTCCTTGGGCGACATGCAGTTGTCCGCTAGTAGGGCGGGCTTGGCCTTGCTGATTTTATGGGTTCAAGCGGCAGTGTTTGGTGAAGTGGCCTTCCTTGCCACATATGTAACAACCGCTGGTGCCCTGACGGCATTTTCCCGGATGGTTCTTTCCACATTTTGGACAAGCCAGGTGTTGATTTCCATTTCCTCCTTGGTTATTTTTCTTCTAAGGAAAGTTCCTTTGATGGCCTTGATTGCCTGGATTCCTTTTCCTCTTATTGTTATTGTTGGATGGCCGGTTGTGTTGGTTGTTTCCCATGCTCTGCCCTCTGTGCTGAAATTCAGAGTGCTGTCTGCCCTTGGTCTGCTTCGGTTGGTTCTTCTCTTTTTTCTTTGCCTTGAAAATCTGTGCTCTCCTCTCTTTATCTTGGGCTAGCCAATACTTAGCCCGGATGGCTCTACTGACACATTCAGCCATGGTTGTTGGTCCATGGCTACCGCTGCAGACTTAGACGGCTATATCCGTCCGAAACATTTTCAGCATCCTCCTGACCTTTTCCTTCTCAATCGGCACTAGGTCGGGCCAAAGTTGGGCTAGCTGTTCAAATTTTCTTACGGCCTCCATGACCGTAATGCTTCCTTGGTGTAAGATGTTAAATTCATCTTGCTGGATTACTAAAGCTTCATCGTTGAAGTACATTTCCCTGAACTCGGCAATGAAGTCTAACTAGTTTATTTCGTTGATGTTCCTTCTGATAGCCACGGTCTTCCACCACTGGCGTGCTCCTTTCCGTAGAGTTAGGGATGCGTATATGACTTTCTCTCTTTTGGTCAGTCCTACGAGGTCTAGGATGACCTGGATATCAGTCAGCCAATCATCGGCTTCAATGGGGTTCGTAGTCCCTTCAAATTCAGGCACCTTCATGTGCCTGAACCGCTCGTATAAGTCGCCTTCCCTTGGCCAGTACAATAACATTGGCTACTACAAGAGCAGCCACAGCTGGTGGTACTGGCATCGCTTAGGCTGGTGGGGCCGCTTGCTCTCTGAGAGCATCGAGGCCTGCTGGTGCAGCTTGAACTGGTACCTCCACAGGTTGTGGTGCTTGTTGCTGTCAGTTCATCTGTTCTCTGAGCTGGTTAAGCTCCTGTTGTTGATTTACCATCATTTCCTGCATCGTTGCAAGACGTGCCAGTAGCTCGTTGTCTCACGTAGCTTGGTTTGTTTGGGCTCTTGTTCTTGCCATTGTCACTTATGTAACCCTATCATACATGGAAAAAGAGAACATAAGCTTCTCACATTTTGTATTTGGGATTCATATTTACATAACATTTTCCTTTTTACTAAATAACTTTATTTAAGCATCATAGATATATATACATACTATACCTTTCCTTTCTTTTCTACTCTTATGATGTTCAATACAACTATCGCGTCGTATTGGGACATCGTCCGAGTGCCAGGAACCATCCTATACTCTTTACCATACTTGATCATACTCGCAGAAAAATCATATTTAGGCCCTCAGGGCAAAATGATACTACTTTTCACAAAACATCTCATAAAACATATATATATTTTAAATTTGGTGGGAGTGACACAGTGGCGGCTCACCCTTCGTAGAGATCGTACAATACTATTATAGTTAAACTTTATAGCTAACTACGATAGATTATACTCTCATGGGTCACCGGCTAATCTATCTCTCTTTAAAACATGGTATTTTTGGGGGATTTTTTTTTTTAAAAACATAACACAAAACATTATCCACTAATCACTTTGTTTACAAGTATAAAGTAATTTACATAATACAGTACTTTCGTAAAATACAAATTATTACAAAAGGACTGTTTGCTTTCCCTCTCTTGGTTAACACTCAGCGGAAAACTCTAGTAGAACCATATCCTTTGGCTTCCCATCCCATTTGACACTCGCTATCCCATCTGCCATCCAGCCATACAAAGCTAGTGAGCTGGTTGCTTACCTGTAACATAAGCAAAATGGTGAGCTACAGTCTCAGTAAGTTCAAACATACAAGAAATATAATTTCTATGAATAGTATTATTCATCATGAATAGTACTTTGATCACTATTCATCATGAATAGTACTTTGACCACAATACAGTATATCAATAGTACATCAACCACAGTGTTAGTTCTCTCATAAAACTGTCTTATGCTCAATTATGGCATAGTTTCAGTATTAGGTAATTATCTTTATTTATATTCTGGTTTTGAGCTCATGTTAGCCGTACCATTTTAGTGCGCATGACTGGGAGTGGTACATTAGTGCTAACCTCCACAACCTTAATCTCATTATTATAGCCCCGAAGGTAAAGTATACCTTCCCCGTACGGAAGGCTGGTACGCCAAAAGTTGTTTCATTACCGAATGTTGCAAATAAGTAAATGTCTGAACTTACATT
This sequence comes from Antiaris toxicaria, assembly GCA_035233585.1. Lineage (NCBI taxonomy): Eukaryota > Viridiplantae > Streptophyta > Magnoliopsida > Rosales > Moraceae > Antiaris > Antiaris toxicaria. The sequence goes on from CP141153.1 coordinate 53,679,291, forward strand.
ATCCGTTTCTTCTCCTTTTCCTTCCTGGATCTTTAATCGCTCTCCTTATGGGTCGATTTTAGGATCCTACAGACAAAACCTTATCTATTAATTTCATTTCCATTTATAGCTTTTATTTTTTTTTATTAAAAAGCTTAAATAAAACCTATTTATAACTTTTTAGGCTTTATTTATCATTTTCCCCATTTTTCTCAACTTCGGAAAAATTATGATTTTGCCCCTGTATTTTGGTAAAATTACAATTATGCCCTTGACAGGATTTTCTCGATCGAGACTGCATTTTTAGTTCTTAGGAACTTTTCTGACTCTTTTCTTATTCATTACCAGGTTCATTTCCATTTTATTTTCATTTTTCACCTTCCCGACCCTCGGAAAGCACTATTCTGACCCTTACGTCGGTTTAGTGATTTTCTCTTGTTTCGGAGTTTCAAATGGACGTTTTACTAATATTTAAAACATTTATCTAGACTTTCCCGATTTAGGTCTCCGAGGCTCGGATTTTCCGTACCCGACTCGGACGTTTACTTTGTTTCCCAAAAATGCCCCCCCTCGAGGTCGGTTTTTTTTTTTTTTTTTTTTCAGTTTTAGTCGCGTTTTACATTTTTAAAGAGACGGGTTACTATTCACAAACCACCCCTTAGGTTTCCCTTATTCAATTTTCCTCAAGGGACTCGGGTTTCTAACCCGACCCTAAACTTTTACTCTCGATTCCCTTTTTGCCCTAAATGTTGTTTTTTCGAAATTTCGACAGCATTTCGGCATAAATTTAATGCTACCGGCGTTAGGTACGCCTCGAACCATATGTACCTACCACGTACTATACCAAAGTCCTATTTTATGCAAAAGTTTTCCAAAATTTTACATAAAAACTCACACATTAACAATTCACATTTCCATACACCATTAACAAAATTCTTTCAATTTTACCCTTAGTTTTAGCCACGGTTTTCCTATCCAAAACCTTGCCAAAACTTTTCAATTCTTTAACCAAATTTTAGGCTATTCAAAGGCTATTACCTAGCACATTTTCAAGCCATTTTTCATGCATTTTACAACACAATTCTTAGGGTTTTTAACCATTCATACCCACGGTCACTTTAGGTAAAAACATGCTTAACATTTTGTTTCATGCTTTCAACCTCATAACCAACATTTCCATAATTCAATGCATGATTTAAACTATCTAAACATCAAGTTAATCATGCAAAAATGTTCACCAAACCCTAACCATATCACACCGCCATTTTAGGATTATTAGATACCAAAATTTTTCCAAGCTTTCTAACCATGCAAATCATGCTTTCCTTTAATCCAAAACATGATTTAAAACATCACAACACTTAATTAACAACAATCCATGAACAACTCATCAGGTAAGCCACGGATTTACCATTGAAAAACCAACCAAAACTTTGTTTTTCTTTAAACAAAATACATGCTTTTTCTACTAATCACACGCTTAACAAAACCCAAGCACCAAATCAACCAAAACCAACCAAAAAATTTTCGTCCTTCACACCATTTAACCTACGGATTTTTCAATGAAAAAGCAAGAGAAAATGCAAACCAAAGATAGCTACCTTGATTTCTTGCTTCCCTTGTCTTCAATGAAGATTTTGTTACCACTTTGGTGAAGGAAGTTTGAATTTTTTGCTTGGTTTCTCTTGGGTGCTCACGGTTGCTCTAGGGAACACTTAGAAAATTTTTTTTTCTTTTGGTTTTGTTTGCTACGGGTTTTTGCTTCAAAATGGTCGAAGCTTTATGGTTAAGGAAGCCATATTAATTTGGCAATTTTGGCATGATTCATCCATGAAAACCAATGAGAAATGGACACCTTTCATGGCATTTCTTTCCACATTTTTGCCAAAATTAATTTGGCTAATTTTGGCCAAATCTAGGCCTTTAGATCATAAAGCAAATTGATCTTAGCCATTAATGCCCCCAACCACCACTTTTTACACATTTAATAAATGGCTTAAATGATGTCATAAATGCAAAATCAAAAGTTTGACTTTGACTTCACTATTCATGTTAATTTGACTATTTTTTGACCAATGTTGGATTGAGCCGAAATTTTCCTGGAATCGTCCCCACGGGTTCCTAAGGTCTTCGGTGTAGTCGGATTAATTTATACTGCTTTTGTTTGATCAAAATCAATCCCGGAAGTTTTTCATCTTTTAGTTCACCATAGGCACCGGTTAGGGTTTTTAATGTCATTTTGACACTGTTTCATCCGTTTTGCTTCTGTAAAATTTCTCAACACCGAATTTTTTTATCCATCAGCATTGTCAGAACATTTTAAACATTCTAAACAATATAAATTTATTTATTTCACTCTTTAAATAGTACAAGTTGTCACACATATACAATTGTACTTTTTCTTCCGAGAATGCCATAATTTCCCTATTGTCACTAACACACACTTCCTAAAAGATGATCCCATTAAGTACATTAAGTTGGGTCAGCTGGGGAAAGCTAATGTTTGCCTCTACATAAATACATAACAAAATTTTCCGTGAAAAGGGTTACTACTACTCGAAGGACAATCCTGACTCTACGTCGGACATTTCCTCATTCTCGCTGTCACTCAGGGGAAACTCCTCGGGGTCTTCATCTCGTCTTCCCAAGCAAAATCAACTTCATCATCACTGGTGATGATAACTTAGGACTCATACATTTCTACTTCCTCATCGTCACTGATGTGATCAGGGATCTCCTCCTCCTCATTGTTAGGTTGGGCATCGGGGATAGCCTCGTCACCGTCTTCATCCATCTTTTGTCCGAGAGACAGAGGGGCTGGTTCGGGGTTCACCATCGGGTCTCCATTACCTGCAGGTACTGCTGGTTGTGGTGCAACGTTTGCCAGGTTGGGGTTGAGTGCTACCCTCTTGGCATCCAGTATGTCTCGGATCAGGCGCCTCAAGTCTTTATGTGGCGGAGGGTAAGGAACGAGGTCCCTCATATACCCTAGTACCTCTCCCCATAGGAGGTCAGCTATATCTGAAAAGTGTCTATCCTGAGGGATATGAGGCAACATGGCATATAGAAATCTCTGACAATAATGTGCCATGGTCTCTCCCTCGTAGAGATCCCAAGTGTCGGAGAGGATCTGGTATCGTCACTCACGCATATCTGCCCAGATGTCGGCCTCCTTAGCTGGACCATCGGAATTACGAAGATCTTGGCAGAACTCATCCCACTGCATTGTTGGACCCCTGATCCTATGTCGATCGTTCCACCATGTCATTACTGGTCCTCGCAATCGGCTACTAGCCATTATCACCTGTAGATGGGGTGGAATATGCCACCCTTCGAAGATCGTCTCCATATGATGAATCCAATAAGGGAGTTCGTATGGGTTGCTGCCATCGTATGTGTGTGGTCGCATGGCAGCAAAAGCAACACTTGCTTCTCAGTCCTCTCACACTTGCTGAGGGTCAACCGGTGCAACCATTCTCCTATTATAACTTAATCGTCAACTCATACACTAAAATTTGAAAACAAAAGCTAACTTACTTGGACAGATGACGTAGGCATACGGTGATGTGAGATAGGATGGCAGGAAACCGCTCTGATACCAACTACGATGCCTCGTGTCCTCAGTGGCCCGGACCGTCACTTAAAAACTTACTTGCTTGCTTTTATTATACTTTCTAGCTATTTATACTTAACTAGATATCATGAAAATTAGGAAATTCTTTTTTACATGTACGTATTTACTTGCTTGCTTTTCTTATACTTTCTAGCTGTTTATACGTAAGCCTGTGACAAGCTATTGTCTAATGACCTTGTCATGTATGCAGAACCCTCATATGATATCCATGATCAGCCTTAGGTCAAAGTCTATTTAATCCTACTGATCAGGCTATCTTAAAGTTCCATTATACTACCGAATAAAGAAAATGATTATTCACCATACGTGAATAAGAAGTCATCTGCCCAGCAGACGATCGAAGGCCTTGTCCATTTTCACATCCAGTATAATGCCTTTAAGAGGATACCCTTAACTCTTCATTAGAGCTATGATTCTGATATCTGTAAACAAACCCTTCATCGTATACAAATCATGTACCCAACGAACCGATCTATAAGCTTAATATCTTTGAGACGCTTTAGCCATTAGAACATCAAAGTACACAAGTCATATACATGAAGCTGTTCATCTACTCAGGATAAATGTTACTGCATAATGAACGTCAAAAGCAGATCGATCCACTCTTAGCGGACTACATAGATCAATTACGCTTTAGTCTCGGTCTAATACGTCACCACCAAGTAACATATCTATGTCTCTACTTAGGAGTCTATGCTCCAGACAGTCAAGACAAACGTTCCCCACCATGGCTTTAGACAGCATAATAGTCTTAACATGAGTTAGATGCTCCATCTAACCTCATAGATTACAGACATTAGTTTAGACTGCTTACTTTAGAACATTGTCTTCTCGCATACAAAAATCCATTGCATGCAACATTCTAACAGTTTCAACATAAGCAGTCGGGGAGTTATATTTGCTTACATTTACTTTAACATGTAAATAGAATGAGGACACACAGCAATGTAATGAATAACCTCTATATGTAATTTTATTATCTAGTTCAAAATAAATACATCAAAATGTCTCTAATGCTTAGGGCGTTTCCTGACAGTGAAGAGAATCAAAATTCAAATAGGATTTTCTAGCTTGAATTTTATCTCACCCTTATCCATTAAAAACTGAAAATCCCCTTTGGATTTATCCTCCAAATTTTTGGCCACTTTAGGGAGGGAGATAATCCAAATTTAATTGGGGTAGAAACTTGAATTTTTACTTGCAACCTTATCCATAAAATCTGAAATTCACTTGGAAGATTCTTCCCTAACAAATTCAGTTTTCCTTGGTAGATTTGGGATTCAAAATTCAAGTTGGATTCAAACAAGATTTTCTTCTCCTTTATCCAAATCAAAACCGAATTTTCTCTTGTGGCTAATCCACAAAAAATTCGAATCCTACATGGATTGTGATTCAAAATTCAAATTTCAAAGTTTAAATTTCAAAATCAAACTTCAAATTCAAATTTCAAATTTAAATTTCAAATTCAAATTTCAAATTTCAAATTTCAAATTAAAATTTCAAATTTCGAATTAAATTTCAAATTTTAAATTTAAATTTAAATTTCAAATTCAAAGTTCAAATTTCATATTTAAATTTCAAATTCAAAATTTAAATTTCAAAATTCAAAATTCAAAATTCAAATTTCAAACTCCATAAAAAGTTGTATTTCGAATTTTGTTCTCATGGATAATTTTCTACGACTCCAATCCAATCTAAATAAAATCATGGCAACTTTATTTGGAGTTCGAATAATTGTGTACTCTATTATCCAAAACAAAATTCAAATTCAACCAGAGAGAATCTTGTTCACCATACTAATCCTATGTCAACACCATCCATGCAAAGTCAACTAGTTAATAAGCATACACTGATCAATTTGCCAACCGTTAAGGAATTATGTGGAGCTAGTAGAGGGACCAATTAGACATATATAATCGGGTTCCTATGAATCCATATGATCATTATTCTATACCAAACAACTCAATCACATGATCACTAATTTCAGAGTCACACCACTATAAACTTGGAACTGAACTCCCAATTATGCACCGTATTATGAAAGCCTATGACAAGCCAATGCCCAATGGCGTTGTCGTGTATGCAAAACCCTCATATGTTATCCATGATCAGCCTTAGGTCAAAGTCCGTTCAATCCTACTGATTAGGCTATCTTAAAGTTTCATTATACTATCGAATAAGAAAATGATTATTCACCATATGTGAATAAGAAGTCATTTGCCTAGCAGATGACACAAGGCCTTGTTCATTTTGACATCCAGTATAATGCCTTTAAGAGGATACCTTTAACTCCTTAGAGCTATGATTCCGATATTTGTAAACAAACCCTTCATCATATACAAGTCATGCACCCAACGAACCGGTCTTTAAGCTTACTAGCTCTGAGATGCTTTAGCCATTGGAATATCAAGGTACACAAGTCATATACATGAAATAGTTCATTTACTCAGGATTAAGGTTATTGCATAATGAACGTCAAAAGCAGATTGATCCACTTATAGCAGAATACGTAGATCAATCATGCTTTAGTCTCGGTCTAATATGTCACCACCAAGCAACATATCTATGGCTCTACTTGGGAGTCTATGCTCTGGACAGTCAAGACAAACCATCCCTACCATGGCTTTAGATAGCATAATAGTCTTAATATTAGTTAGATGCTCGGTCTAACCCCATAGGTTATAAAACTTAGTTTAGACTGCTTCCTTTAGAATATTGTCTTCTCGCATGCAAAAGTCCATTGCATGCAACGTTCTAACAGTTTTAACACAAGCAGTCAGTGAGCCATATTTGCTTACATTTACTTTAACATGTAAATAGAACAAGGACAAACAATAATGTAATGAATAACCTCTATATTATAATTTTATTATCCAGTTCAAAATAAATACATCAAAATGTCTCTCATGCTTAGGGCATTTCCTAACAATCTCCCACTTGCCCTAAGCCAGTAAATGTGCCATGTTATGCATCCCCATCACCTCTACATGCCTTTTAAAGCTTCTAACCACCAAAGTTTTAGTAAAGGGATCAGCAATGTTGTACTTAGATGCGATCTTACATATATCCACTTGTCCTATTTTCACGTGCCCTCTTACAATGTGATACCTCCGATTTATCTGCTTGGTCCTCTTGTGGTGCTGGGATTCCCTTGTGTTAGCAATAGACCTAGTGTTATCATAGTTAAGTGTGATAGGCTTGTCAACACCCGGAATGACCTTAAGGTCTCTAAAGAACTTGTGAAACCAAACCACTTCTTTAGAAGCCTCATCCGCAGCCACATACTCAGCCTCCATCGTAAAGTCAGCTGTGCAACCCTACTTCGTGCTCTTCCACACAATGGCACCTCCTCCGAGCAAGAACACTGATCCTGATGTCGATTTCTTCAAATCCTTGCAAGTCTGGAAGTCTAAGTCTGTGTATCCTATGGTTGTTAGGTCCCCTCCAGAATACACCAGCATATAATCCCTCGTTCTCTTAAGATACTTGAGTATATGCTTTACTGCTTGCTAGTGCTTGGTTCCAGGATTCGCCTGATATCGACTCACCATACTTAGTGTAAAACATATGTCCAGGTGAGTACAAAGCATAGCATACATAAAGCTACCCACAGCAGATGCATAAGGGACATTACTCATACGCTCTCTTTCTTCAGATGTCTTGGGATAGTCATCAATGAAAGAGTTAGACCGGCAATGGAATGTTGTGAGCCTTTCTTTCCCTCTTGCATTGCATATTTATCGATTATTTTGTCTATGTATGAAGCCTGGGATAATACTATCATCTTGTTCTTTCAATCTTTAAAGAGACGAATACCTAGAACATAATTAGCTTCTCCCAAGTCCTTCATGTCAAATTGTTAGTGCATCCAAAGTTTGACCGATGATAAGTTCCCTACATCATTCCTAATTAGCAGTATATCATCGACATAGAGTACCAGAAAGATCATTTTTTCCATCCTTAATACGTTTATAGACACAGGGTTCGTCAATGTTTTACTCAAAACTGAAAGTTTTGATCGCTTGATCAAATCTCTAATTTCATGAGCAGGATGCTTGCTTTAATCCATAAATAGATCTAAGTAACTTGCAAACTTTTCTCTTGGCATTTTGCAACTAACCCTTCTAGCTGTATTATATAGATACTTTCCTTAAGATGGTCATTCAAGAATGCTATCTTAACATCTATTTGCCAGATCTCGTAATCGAGAGCCGCAGCAATAGACAGAAGAATACAGATAGACCTTAGCATAGCAACAGGCGAAAAGGTTTCATCATAATCCATTTCAACATTTTGCATGTACGCCTTTGCAACCAGTCTAGCTTTGAAAGTTTCCACTCTCCCTTCCGCATCTTTCTTTCTTTTGTACACCCACTTGCATCCAATAGATTTTATCCCATTCGGTAGATCTACAAGTTCCTAAACAGAGTTGGATTTCATTGAATCCATCTCATTATTCATGGCCTGTTTCCAAGATTTAGAATCAACATCATTTATAACTTCATCATAAGTGACTGGATCATCCTTATGCTCATGAGCCTCGGCCTGTTATACCTCAGCATCATACATGAAGAAGTTAAGCTTCTTTGAAACCCTCCCGCTACGATGAGGCACCCAAAATTGTTGATTGTCTGCAGGTCTTTCACCGGAACTTGGACTTATGTCCAAGACTAAAACCTATGGAATAGGTCTTTCATCCAATAACTCCTCTAGCACTTCTTTGCTTTGAGGCTTAAAGTCATTCATGTGACTTTCCTCCAAGAATGTCGCATGGGTTGATACAATGACTTTTTATTCCTTCGGGTTATAGAACAGACCTACCTTAGTTCCCTTAGGATACCCTACAAACATGCATAATTCCGATCCTGGCTCCAACTTATTCGCATCCCCATCCAGTATATGAGCTGGGCAGCCTCATATTCTCATATGTCTAAAGGAGAGCTTCCTGTCATGCCACAATTCATACAGAGTCTTGGGAATTGACTTGCTTGGAACCTGATTCAGAATATAGCATGCTGTTTGTAATGTATATCCCCAAAATGATAACGGTAGTGTTCAATAACTCATCATAGACCGTACCATATCCAATAAGATCCTGTTTCTCCTTTCGGCTACACCATTCTATTGTGGAGTGCCAGGTGTAGTCAATTGGGATAATATCCCATTCTCTACAAGATATCATAGAAATTCATCAGAGAGGTATTCATCACCTCAATCAAATCGAAGTGTCTTCATGGATTTAACCAATTGCCTTTCCACTTTTGCATGATACTCTTTGAACTTATCAAAGGTTTTGCTCTTGTGGTGCATCAAGTACATATATCCATATCTCAAGTAATCGTCTATAAAGGAGACATAATACTCAAACCCTCCTCGTGCTATGACGTTCATGGGGCCATATACATCAGTATGCACAATTTCAAAGAGTTTCTAAGCCCTAGTACCCTTAGCTCCAAAAGACCTCTTAGTCATCTTACCCTAAAGACAAAACTCACATTGAGGAAGACGTACCTCCTCTAGAGATTCTAGAGGATCGTCTTTTACCAACCTTTGAATCCTATCCTGATTAATATGATCAAGTCTTAAATGCTAAAGATATGCCTTGTTAGAGTGAGAAACTTTCAACCTTTTAGAGTTATCTGTTAATTCGGTGTCAAGCAGTGAGTACATCTTTGGTTTGATCAAATATAGGTTTCCCTCCATCCAGCCAGAACAGATAAAGACTTATTTTTTTACGAATATCAACTCTTTTACTAAAAGAAACTGAATAAGAATCCTTTGTTAAACAAGCTATCGATATAAGGTTCACCCTAAAATTAGGAATATAAAAACAATCTTTCAATAATATAAACCTAAATTCATCAAAGTAAAGGTAAACATCTCCCACTGCCTCAACCACCACCTAGCTACCATTTTCAGTCTGCAACGAGAGGCTCCTATCATGTAGACTTCTCGTTTCCACGAAACCCTGCATAGAAACACAAACATGATTAGTAGCGACCGAATTAAGAACCCAGGTGTCTTTCAATTCTTCCACCAAACACGCTTCTAAATACTGAAGTTCCTTACCTTCCTTGCCCTTGGTGGCTAGGAATTCCCGGCAAGCCTTCTTAAAGTGACCTACCTTCCCACAGTGGAAGCACTTGGACATTTTAGGGTCCTTGGGCTTCTTGTTCTTCTTCTTATTCTTCCCATTCGAGACAGGAGGATTAGAAGAACTGGAAGCCACTTGCTTTTTATTTGGCCTCTTCCTCTTTCGTGGGAGTTTCGAAGATTCTATCAAATTGGCCTCTTCTTTTGGTTGGACTATATCCCTATCCCTGATCATCCACTCATAAGCTTGAAGTTGCTTCATGAGCTCGGTAAGTCCTAACTCCTTTGTCGTCAGATTATATGCAGCCTTAAACCCCACAAAATCCTTAGACAAAGTTTTAAACACCATCTCGATTTAGGTGTTGTAGTCCAGCTCAGCACTATTCTCGACAGCCTCAACAAAGAATCCCATTAGAGTGATCATATGGTCCTTCACTGAAGCACTTGCCTTCTGCTTAGAGTTCATAATGCTGGCGATTGTAGACTGTCAAGCCAATTTTTCTTGGCCTCCGAACATGTCTCCCAGATTTTCCATGATCTCCCTAGCAACTTGATAAGTCTCATGCTCCTTTTATAAAGCACTCATCATGCTAGTAAGAATTTAGCACCGAGCTATCTCATTGGATTCTCTCCAATGAGTATAGGCAACCGGGACCTCCTCAAGCAGTGTGTCAGGTTTGGGCCCAGGTGGGCATGGTTCGTCCAGCACAAACTTATGTCTCTCGCAGGTGAGAACTATTAGTAGATTTCTCTTTCAGTCTTTATAATTATCGCCATTCAGCTTATTTTTATTAAGTATTGAAATGAGGGGTGTCGGTGACATTTTGAACTGAAATAAAATTATACTAGACATGATTACAAAGCCTAAGCAAATATATAGATAATTTAGCAAATAAAACATACAAGTATGTTCCTACATGAAACTTGAAAAAACATATAGCATTGCAATGGTAATTCTCAGCACCTATTGCCACTAGCCACCGAGGGGTGGTCATGAGACAAATAGCCAGAATATGGACCCCGTCCAATTATTATATGTTACCTTAAATCGTCTAAGGTTAAAACATATATTAATAACTACTTGTTTTGGCCACCAATTTAGTTAATAGAGTTTCTAGGAAAGGTTAATAACTAAACAAGTCTTGAGTGTATAACCATTGTTTACGTAGCCTGATCCACGTCCTATCAAGCCACTGAGGGGTGGTCATGAATAGAATCGTGCCCGAACACATTTTCCATATAGGAGATCCAACCTAGTATACCAGTGGTAGTAAACACCTAACAAGGGGTGTGGTCAGGGTAGAACTGACGCGAGGCGTTACCATGCTTTCATATATGGATTAACAATGGAGGCCGTGGGTTTTGTTTGAAACCCTCTCCCACTCAATATTTTGAAAAATATGCAAGTTTTGACAAATATGTATATCAATATAGTTTAAGCGGCATTCACCTATCCTATATGACATGTAAAACAAATATGCATACAATTCATCCATCAGTACATATTCATCCATCCATGACTTATCATAGAAAAAAAAAAACGGAAAATAACCAAGCCATGGTTCTATCCTAAAACAAAGAAAATAAAGATTACAAAATTCCATCCAAAGCATTCTTCGGGTCTTGAATTTTATTTCGTCTTCTTGTATCCATCTTCATGTAGCCTCTTGATTTATTTCTCATCCCAAGAATCATTTAAAATTTAAATTCTAAAATTTAAATTTCAAATTCAAATTTCAAATTCGAATTTCAAATTTAAATTTCAAATTGAAATTTTAAACAATTTAAATTTCATGTGTAATAATATGTAATTTCAAAAAAATTTCAAAATTTAAATTACATATTTTTAAACATGATTTAAAATTAAATCTTAAATTTAAAAATCAAAATTTTTGATTTTCGATCCGTCGGCCCACAGGGCCTGGAGGCTCGTAGCTACCGTGGGCAGCCCCTAGCCCCTAGGGGACTAGTATCCCACGCGGCCACAGGCCGGGTGCAACCCTACTGGGCTGCGTGCCTGGGTGGCCACAACAGCTGCCAGGCTGCACACTTAGGTGGGCACAGCTGCTTACCTGCAGCCATGGGCTGCACATCCAAGGCCTCGGCCAACCCCTAGGGGGGCCACGGCCCCCCCTGGTGGCAGGCAAAGCCTGCGACCGTGGGTGGTCAAGCCTGGACAAGGGCTTCCGCAGCCCTATCCTACCCAAGGGCAGGGGCTGCAGCCCTACCAAAGCTAGTGGCCTATCCCGAGGGGGTCCGTCCTCGATTTCCATGCTATATTCCAATTTACCCATTAGGATTTCTAAAAATTAATTTGAATCTTAATTAAATTGGAATTATCCACATAAACAAAATTTCAATCTTTAAATTAAATTTACCTTTTGGGAAAAAATAAATTACAGTCTTCAAACTTCAATCTCCTCCAAGAACAATTATATAAAATTTTCTAAACCATTTTCAGTGTATAAAAATTCTAATCATAATAATTCTAAGAGATAAAAAATTAAAAATTCATGGGAAAATTACGGTGATTATAAACCACTTCCATGGTTACATAAAAATTCCTAGATATAATTTTCTAAATTCTAAGGAACCATAACCGACATAAAACAAGCATGCTTATAATAATTCAGAAAATTAAAATAATCTCATACTACATACATAATACAAGATAATAACATAAAGGAATCCTAGAATGCCACTCTTTAAATGTCAAATCCATACATAAATAAAAAGACTAACTAATTGTCTAATTTATGTACATGGTATAGTCACGAGATGGCTCTGATACCAATTATAGGAAAAAAATCGGTAAAAAATGCATCAAAGTGGTGCAGCGGAACAATAAAATTTTTTTTAAGATCGTTAATTATCTCGTGATGCCATATACAATAAACTAACAACAATGAAACTTACACATCAAGAGGACGCCAAACTGCAGAAGGAGAATGACTAGTGGGCTTCAACCAATTAGCCTTCTCTACTATTCTCTAATTCCTAGATGGTAGAGTGTGTGGGCACTCGATTCCTCAACCGGTATGCTAGCACTGCTAGTCTCCTTCCGACCACCTAGATCTCTAAAGAACTTATTGTCATGGTAAGTTATGCGACAATAAGCTTGCTCACTCAAGAGTTTGTGGTTTGAGAGAACTAGAGTGGCAGGACCTCTATTTATAGACTTACATGAGATGATCCCCTGAATTTGAGTCAGATTAAGAGAAGATTTTCTCCCTTGTCCACACATAAAATCCAAAATTTTCAAGACATTATCCAACCAAAAAATTTCGGCCATTTTAGGGATTATCCAATCCAAATTCAAATAGGATTTTTACTTGAATTTTATCTCCTCATTTATCCATAAATAACCAAATTTCCCTAGGCCATAAACAAGTCCAGATTCAACAACTTTAGTGTCAAAAGAATTAAAATTCAAATAAGATTTTCTAGCTTGAATTTTATCTCACCCTTATCCATTAAAAACTAAAAATCCCCTTTGGATTTATCTTCAAAATTTTCGGCCATTTTAGGGAGGGGGAGAATCCAAAATCAACTGGGATTGAAACTTGAATTTTTCCCTGTAATCTTATCCATAAAATCCGAAATTCACTTGGGAGATTCTTCCCTAACAAATTCGGTTTTCCGTGGTAGATTTGGGATTCAAAATTCAAGTAGGACTCAAACAAGATTTTCATTTCAAATTTAAATTTCAAATTCAAATTTCAAATTCAAAATTTAAATTTCAAATTTCAAATTTCAAATTTCAAATTACAAAATTCAAATTTCAAACTCCACAAAAAGTTGTATTTCAAATTTTGTTCTCATAGATAATTTTCTACAACTCAAATCCATCTCAAATAAAATCATGGTAACTTTATTTGGAGTTTGAATAATTGTGTACTCTATTATCCAAAACAAAATCTGAATTCAACCAGGGAGAATCTTGTTCACCATCCTAATCATATGTCAACACCATCCACACAAAGTCAACTAGCCAATAAGCATACACTGATCAATTTGCCAACGGTTAAGGAATTATATGGAGCTAGTAGAGGAACCAATTAGACATATATAATCTAGCTCCTGTGAATCTATATGATCATTATTCTGTACCGAACAACTTAATCATATGATCACTAATTTCAGAGTTACACCACTATAAACCTGAAACTGAACTCCCAATTGTATACCGTATTATGAAAGCTTGTGACAAGCTAATGTCCAATGACCTTGTCATGTATGCAAAACCCTCATATGATATCCATGATCAACCTTAGGTCAAAGTTCATTCAATCCTACTGATCAGGCTATCTTAAAGTTCCATTATACTATCGAATAAGAAAATGATTATTCACCATATGTGAAGAAGAAGTCATCTACCCAGCAGACGATCCAAGGCCTTATCCATTTTCACATCCAGTATAATGCCTTTAAGAGGATACCTTTAACTACTTAAAGCTATGATTCTGATATCTGTAAACAAATCTTTCATCGTATACAGGTCATGTACCCAACAAACCGGTCTATAAGCTTACTACCTCCGAGACGCTTTAGCCATTGGAACATCAAAGTACACAAGTCATATACATGAAGTAGTTCATTTACTCAGGATCAAGGTTATTGCATAATGAATGTCAAAAGAAGATTGATCCACTCATAGTGAACTACGTAGATCAATCACGCTTTAGTCTCGGTCTAATATATCACCACCAAGTAACATATCTATATCTCTGCTTGGGAGTCTATGCTCCGGACAGTCAAGACAAATTATCCCCACCATGGCTTTAAACAACATAATAGTCTTAACATGAGTTAGATGCTTGGTCTAACCCCATAGACTACAGACCTTAGTTTAGACTGCTTACTTTAGAACATTGTCTTCTCGCATACAAAAGTCCATTGCATGCAACGTTCTAACAGTTTTAACACATGCAGTCAGTGTGCCATATTTGCTTACATTTACTTTAACATGTAAATAGAATAAGAACAAACAACAATGTAATGAATAACCTCTATATTATAATTTTATTATCCAGTTCAAAATAAATACATCAAAATATCTCTCATGCTTAGGGCATTTCCTAACAAAAATTAGAATAGTTCCGGGAAGTCTCTTTTCATATCCTCTTCCCATTCCCATATGGCTTCTTTTATATTGTGGTTCTACCACAACACTTTTACAAGCGGAATCACTTTATTCCTAAGGACTTTATTTTCCCTGGCTAAAATCCACATGGGTTTTTCTTCAAATGTTAGATCGGCATGGACTTCTACTAGTCCTTGGCTTAAGATGCGGGAGTTGTCTAGCACGTACTTCTTTAGCATTGAGACATGGAAGGCTTACGCACTGAAGCTAATTCGGGAGGAAGTGCTAATCTGTAAGCCACCTTCCCGACTCTTTCGATGATCTCGAAGGGTCCTATGTACCTAGGACTCGGCTTCCCTTTCTTTCCAAAGCACATCACCCCTTTCATGGGCGCTATTTTGAGAAAGACAGAGTCTCCTTCTTGAAACTCAAGGGGTTTGCGGCGTTCATCTGCATGGCTTTTCTGGCAACTGTGCGTTGTATCCAGCCTCTCTCGTATAAGCTTCACATCTGCCATTATGCTCTTGACGAAGTCCATGCTGGTAAGCTGTTTCTCTCTAGTTTCATGCCAGTGAACCACAGATTGGAATTTTGTTCCATAGAATGCCTTGTACAATGCCATCCCGATCGAGGAATGGTAGCTGTTATTGTATGAAAACTCGATCAACTGTAGTTTTTGGTCCCAATTTCCCTTGAAGTCTAAGACACAAGCTCTTGACATGTCCTCTAAAGTCTGTATGGTCCTCTCAGACTGACTGTCAGTCTAAGGATGAAAAGCTGTACTGAACTTTAACTTGGTTCCCAATAAAGCTTGAATGCTTTGCCAAAATCTGAAAGTATAGTTTTTGTCGTGATCTAAAATGATTAATTTTAGTACTCCGTGCAATCTTACTATTTGAGCTACATACATTTCTGCCAGTCTCTTTATTGAGTAGCTCAGCTTCATAGCTAGAAATCGAGCTGATTTTGTCAATCAGTCCATAATTACCCAAATTGCATCATTGCCGCTTAACATTCTAGGCAATCCGACTACGAAATCCATTGTAATCTACTACCATTTCCACTCGAGCAGCTCGATTTTCTGTAGTTCTCTAGCCAGTCGTTGATGTTCTACTTTAATTTTTTGGCACGTGAGGCATCTTGCAACGAACTCGGCGACATCGTTCTTTATCTTAGGCCACCAAAAACTCTCTTTTAAGTCCTTGTACATCTTATTTGCCCCTAGATGTATGGAGCATGGCATTTCGTGAGCCTCGAAAAGGATCTTTTCCTGAGTTCTTCATCCTTCAAAACACACACTCTATCTTTGAAATAGAGTATGCCATCCTTAGAGACTCAAAATTCTAAACTCTGGTCCTCTATGGCTTCCTTTTTGAGCTCGTTTAGGGTTAAATCAAAGTCCTGGATAACCTAAATCTCTTCTAGGAGCGTTGATTGGAGGGTCATTTCAGACAACCTCCCCACTAAAATCTCGATTTCGCTGCTGCGTAGCTCTTTTTGTAGTCTTTCTGGTAGGGCATGGATAGCCATAAGCGATGAAAAGTACTTTCTACTTACCGCATCGGCCACCTTTGTAAGGATTGCCCCATTCTTGTAACTTGATTTTCATTAATGAGAAATTGAGAGATAATTTGATGCATTTTAGTGTAAATTTGAGGAACACGGGCAAATACACGGTTGTGTAAGTGGCCACATACTGTCTGGACTATACGTGTGAGAAAGGCCGTGCAACTGTACATGGTCATGTAGGTGAACACGGTCAAGTACATGGCGTGTAAGTGGACATGTACCGTTAATACTATGCACGTGCATGAGGTCGTGTGAGTAAACATGGCCATGTAGGTGAACACGGTCAGGTACATGACTGTATAAATGACCGTGTACTGATCAGGTTATTGAAATATTAGAGGCCGTGTAGGTGTACATGGTCGTGTAGTATGACACGGCCAGGTGCACGGCCGTGTATCATTTGGTAAAATGAATTTGTTCCAAGACACGGCTGTGTTGAGTAAGCTCAACTGGTACACGCTCATGTAGCCTTGTACACGCCCGTGTAGGAGGCTGTCCAGGAGGCCATGTATGGAGTAGGGAGCCATTGAAATGAGCTCATGATTTATGAAGCTTAATTACTATGTAATAAGTAATTAGGTTGAAAAATGTAGTATATTTTCCAATTAAATAGACTAAACAGATACGGTACTGTTTAAGTACTATTCACATAGTGAAAAGGGTGACCGACAGTGAACTCGGTCCACCCTATTATGTGTTAAATGTATGAGATACACAGTATCAAGAAACTGGTTCAGATGACCATTTCCTGACATAAGACTGGTGAACATATACCAGAACACTCGGACTGAACCTCTGAGCACCATCATGATAGAAACCCTAGCAGGGTACAATACCGAAAAAATGGTCCAAATAACCTCTTATCGTCTAGAAACTAACAAAATTGGAGTCAAAACACTCAGACTAGTCAGTTAGAATAGAAAGCAGTGAATAGTAAAAAACGCAGTGTTAAGTTACTGGCCAACACGGCCTTAATTTGACTTAAAACTGATATATTCACAGTTAGTAGGCCCAATTTGGTCAATTGGGCACAAATTATGAATTTTTGTCTGAGAGATACGCAGTATTAGGAAGAGGGTCAAAACGACCTTATCTCGACTCGAAACTGATATATTTAGACTCAAGACACCTAAATCAGTCAATCGGGCACCTAACATGTTTTTTGAGGTAGGGTTACACAGATCCCGAAAACTAGTCCAGATGACCCCAGATGGATATAAGACTTATAATGTTGAGATCAGCACGTCCGAATTAGACAAGAGAGACTGTGTTTAAAATTTCACCCGGGAACCCCTCGGTTTGCATGCGAAAGGACAACATAGTGTAAACACGACCACGGTATAGGAAATAAATAGTAAATTAGTGTAGAATGGGCTCTTAGACAATATAAACCAACTAGAAATTATCAGTGTAAAAATCATATTCAAAAATTCTGATTTTTAGATGCAAATTCGGACACTGCCGAGAAAGGACCGAAAACCGCAGTAGAAAACTGGACTGTGAAGAGAGCAACACAGATGAAATTTTTATGGCCCAAAACTGTGTTCTATAGCTAGAAAACCAGCTAGTTTTCAGCTGCTAAAAACCCCAAAAAGTGGAAAATAAAATATTGATTAGGTTATGATACAAAATATTAAACAAGTCACATTTCTCCATCACCATTCCATCACTTCCAATCAACACATTTTTTATCTTTTCACCCTTAAATGGCTGCAGCACCATTCGGTGGAAATGGGCAGAAAGGGGGCAGGAATTTGTCCCCAAATTAGCCTTAAGTTGGCTTGATTAATTAAGCTTAAGTTGGTTAAGCTTGCTTAGATTTTGCCTATAAAAAGGGTACCATACCTAAGCTTGTATTTTCTTTCTTTCACACCCTAAAACACAATTCATTATCTCTCTCTTTTTCCCTTGCAGCTGCTGAGTATTCCACACCCCCAAAGCCTCCATTTTTTAAGCCATAAATCATACCAAAAATTTACCAAAAGCCAACCTCTTCAAGCTTGTGCTAGGTAACTTCAAATCCAAGTCATTCTAAGTCTTTCAAGGGTAAGACTTGAATCAATCTTTGTGGTTTGTAGATGTCGATTTGGTTTGATACTAAGAGAAATTATTTTGGTGTTTTGCTAACACAAAACTAACCTTTATTCCCTTGGTTTTCCACAGCCATTTTGGTCACCAAGCCATAGTTCAAAAATCGTGCTTGGTTCCAAGTACAAAGGTAATAACTAAAAACCCTACTCTTGGTGATTTAGTGATTTTAAGATTTTGATCAAGGCCATTTATGTGTATTTGTTTACACAAATGGTTTGTAATAAGTTTATTTTGAGCCCTTATGTTTCCATTTTTAAGTTTATGTGGTTGTGGTTGTGGTTGTGTTTACATTATTTTTTATGAATGGTTGTGTGTGAATGAGAGCATGAACGTTTTTAGTGATTGGACACAATTTGTCCTCAAGGAAAGGCCAAGGATTTTGGCTATTTTGACCCCCTTAGATTCTAATTTTGGGATTTGGTAAAACACAATGTTTTAAGGAAATTTTGTTACGATCGTTTTTGCATCAAATAGTCTTTGGCCAAAACGATACTACAATAGGTTTTTCAAGTGGTTTTCACTTGGTGTCCAAAACTGGGAACAAAATCCAAACCCAAAAATTAGTCTCGGGTTTTATTAAAAATGGACCACTTAGAGTCCGAACCGGACTTCAGGCTCAACACGAAAGTTGTAGATCTCGTCGAGACTTGAGAACAACCTTTATGTGTTTTAAAAATTTGGCCGTTTAAGGCCCTAAACGTAGCCGTTTTCAAAACAATGCAAAACTGGGAATTTTGTAAAAACTGGGCACATAGGCCACGGGTTTAGTAAGATTAGGGCCAGTTTGAGTTAGAATTGAGCTCCAAGGTGAACACAAGATTTGTTCATCTTATCGAGTATAAAAACTTTTATGTTCACCAAATTTACAAACAAAGTCATTTCGGTCAAGTTTCAAAACAGTTTTCAAAAGTGGTTCAAAAACCACCTTTAAAATGCAACCTCAAAAATGTGTTTTAACACTTTAAAATATAAGCATGGTTTTCACAAAAACGTCCCCCACCTTCCAACGGGGTGATAAGGGGATAGGTTCCAAACATATAATTTTTCCAAAAATTTTATTAGTCAACCAAAATTATTTTCCTAAATAAACAAAACAGTGTGTGTAGCCCGGTAGGCTACCACGCCGAACAAGCCTTAGTAGCCCGGTAGGCTACTACACCAAACAAGCCATAGTGGCCTGGTAGGCGACTATACTAAGGAATAGTAGCCCGATAGGCGACCATACCTAAACAAGCAAAGTAACCTGGCCGGTTACTACACCAAGTTTACATATAATAACCCAGTAGGTTACCTAGTTACCAATACGCGAGGTAACCGATCAGTTGACTGCTCGGCAACTAGTCAAGGACCATGTTCTGAATGACACTGTGAGGAACGGTGATTAATCTATCAAGAAGATAATTAATCAAATAACAATAGAAGTTAGCTGTCAAATCCCCAAAGTAAGCCAATAGGGTACCAATGGGCCTCGGTACCATATAGAAACATAAGTAATAGTCACTAACAGTATTAGTGACTCAGCGAAGGTGCTGATAAGATACGTTATTGATGACAGGTGGTAACCTGTAAGCTAATAGAGACGTGAGTACGAGTACGCACTTGCTTACAATTTAGGTAAGTACAACTCCGCCTATGGCATGAACAAAATGTACTTAAAATGATATTTTTACAGTATGTTAAATATGTATGCCATGCACACATTGATGCACAGCATATTTAAGATCATATAGCTTCACAATCAAGTAGATTGGTGAAAGATCATGTTAGATACCATACGTCCCTACAGCGCAGGATTAGGGCCAGCTTAGAGAAGCACATGGCTAGAAAAGATAAACAAGATGGAAATTCATAGGCATGTCATATCGGCCTTTTTAGTCAAAAGGGTTTCTAAGATAAGTTAAAGTAGAAAGTTGAGCATCCGTTGATGGCTCTCCGGCTTTTTTTAACCACGGGAGTTACCGATGGTCTGTGCACACACGGTACTGACACATGGGCCCTAAATAGACAAGAAGAAAAAGAGAAGAGAAGTTTGAAGCATAAATGAACATAACCGGATCATGCAATAGCTATAGTTCACCATGCTTCTAATTACAGTAAGATGCATTTCTGTACATGATGTATTCTGTTATGCATAACATATGTAAAGTTTTATATTCAATGATGTATTATGTGATGGTATGTGATTTGTTGCATGGT
This sequence comes from Antiaris toxicaria, assembly GCA_035233585.1. NCBI lineage: Eukaryota > Viridiplantae > Streptophyta > Magnoliopsida > Rosales > Moraceae > Antiaris > Antiaris toxicaria. The sequence goes on from CP141153.1 coordinate 53,699,936, forward strand.
ATATGACATGCTTATGTGATTTTAAGTATGTACTATGTTTAAACATGTTTTGCGGTAACATGTTGTACTTATTAGGCGTAAAGCTCACGGAGTGTGTTCATATTGTAGGTAAGCGACCTATGGCTTAATCATCTATGGGCGATGACGGTGGCAGAGGCGGATGTGAGGGGAGGTTGTGGACACACTACGAGTATTCTTTAGCATAATTTTTGAGTAAATAGTACTTATGAATAGTAATTGATAAATAGTATTTTTGAATAGTAACCGTTAAATAGTATTTATGAATAGTAATCGTTAAGCAATATCTTTGAATAGTAACCGTTAAGTGGTATTTTTGAATAGTAATCATTAATAGTACACGTACATGAATAGTAAATACGTATGCAGTCAAAAAGAAAAAAGAAAAACATCTCTAAAATTATGGTATCTAATTGAATAACTTTGAGTATCAATTGCAAGAAAGTATAAGTATTATTTAAAGTAGTAAGTTTTAGTGACGGTCTAGGTCACTGAGGGCACGAGGCGTCACAACTTTGTTGGCTTTCCTGGATGGTATAGGATTTCATAGTCGTAATCCTTTACTAGTTCCAATCATTTTTGTTGCCTCATGTTGAGCTCCTTCTATGTGAAAATGTACTTGAGACTCTGGTGGTTTGTATAGATCTCGCACCTGACGCCATATAAGTAATGCCTTCAAATCTTGAGCGTAAAAACGACCGCTACTAGCTCTAGGTTGTGTGTCGGGTAGTTCTTTTCGTGGTTCTTGAGTTGTCATGAAGCGTATGTGACCACTCTACCATTCTGCATTAGTATAGCTCCTAGTCCAGTCTTGGATGCGTCACTGTAGATCACAAAATTTTCCTGTCCAGCATCCAGTATGGTCAGGATCGGAGCACTTGTGAGTCTGTGTTTTAACTCCTGGAAACTCATTTCATGCTTATCCATCTACTCATACTTCTTCTCCTTCTTGGTTAGCGCTGTGAGTGGAGCAGCTAGCTTCGAAAAACCTTTGACAAAGCACTGGTAATAACCCGCTAGCCCTAGGAAGCTGTGGATTTCTATTATGTTCCTCAGGATCGGCCATTTGCTGACTGCTTCAACCTTTACCGGGTCTACTGATACTCCCTCCTTAGAGACTACATGGCCAAGGAAGTGGACCTTCTCCAGCCAGAGAATTCATAGAGATATTTCCAGAAAATCTTCTAGGACTCCCGCCCGAGTGTGAGATCTCGTTCGAGACTGAACATCTACTCGGATCAGCCCCCATCTTTAAGGCCCTATACTGAATGGGTCCTATAGAGCTAAAGGAGTTCCAAGCCAACTAAAGGAATTGATGAACAAGATCACGATTAAGAACAAGTATCCGTTGCCATAGATCAGCGATCTATTTGATCAGCTCTGAGATGCTGCAGTGTTCTCAAAGATAGATCTGCGTTCAGGGTACCATCAAGTACGAATCAGGGATGAAGACGTACCTAAAACAGCCTTTCAAATGCAGTACAGACACTATGAGTTCCTCGTTATGTCATTCAGACAGATGAACACTCCAGTAGCCTTTATGGATTGGATGAACCACATGTTTAAGGACCACAAGAAGAAATACCCTATGCACGATTTGGAGCTAACAGCGGTAGTTTTCGTGCCAAAAATGTGAAGGCACTACCTATACAGAATCAAGTGCGAGATTTATACTGACCACCAAAGCCTTAAGTATATCTTCACGCAGAAGGAGCTAAACATGAAGCAACGAAGACGGCTAGAATTGTAAAAGATTATGATTGTGAGGTCCTATACCATCCAAGAAAAGCCAACAAGGTGGTCGATGTTCTGAGTCGGGATGGTTGCTCACAGGTTAGCGCTTCCTCCCGAATTAGCTTCAGTGCACAATGTCTCCCATGTCTCGATTCTGAAGAAGTATATGCCAGACATCTCCCATGTTCTGAGCCGACAACCAGTCAGAGTGTATGTCGATCTGATGTATGAGAAGAAACCCATACGAATCCTAGCCACTGAAGGAAAAATACTTAGGAATAAAATAATACCATTGGTAAAAGTATTGTGGCAGAATCATAACGTTGAGGAAACCATATAGGAACGGGAATAAGACATGATAGGGACTTCCCAGAATTATTCTAATTTTCGAGGATAAAAATTTTGTAAGGGGGGTAGGTTGTAATGACCCCCATATTCATGGATCTTACTTACCATGTAATAAGTCATTAAGAAATGAAATTGGAATAATTTGATGACTTTTAGTGCAAATTTGAAGAACACAGTCAGGTACACAGCCGTGTAAGTAATCGTGTACCGTTTAGACTATTGAAGTGTGAGAAGCTATGTGAGTGTACATGGTCGTGTAGTGTGACACGGTCAGGTTCATGGCCGTGTAAGTGGCCATGTACCACTCGGGTTGAAGAACATGTTTCAAGACATGGGCGTGTTGAGCAAACTCGACTGGAACACACCCGTATCCGGAATGTACACGCCCATGTCCAGAATGTACATGCTCGTATAAGAGCTGGTGTAGAAGGCCATGTACTGAGCAGAGAACCACTGTAATGACTCTCATGATTTATGAAACCTAATTACTATGTAATAGATAATGAAGTTAATAAATATAGTATATTTTCCAATTGAATGAATTAAATAGGTACAGCAACGTTTAATTACTATTCATGCAGTGAAGGGGGTAATCGACAGTAAAATTGGTCACCCTATCAGGTGTATGTGCATATAAGACACGCAGTATCGAGAAAACGGTCCAAACGACCATTTCTTGACACAGAATTGGTAAGCAGGCCACCAGTACGCTCGGACCGGTCATCTGAGCACAACAGCGATAATTTCCCTAGCCAAGGTACAATATTGAGAAAAATGGTCCAGATGACCTCTTCTCACCCAGAAACTGACGAAATCAGAGTCAGAACGCTCAGACTAGTTAGTTAAGCTGAAAACAGTGAATAGTTAATAGTGGAAACGCAGTGTCAGGTTAATGGCCAAGACGGCCTTAATTTGACCTAAAATTGATATATTTACAGTCAGCAGGCTCAATTTAGTCAATTGAGCACAAAACCTAAATTTTTGTTTGAGAGATACGCAGTATCAAGAAGAGGGTCAAGACAACATTTTCTCAGCCTGAAACTGATATATTTAGACTCAAAACGCCTAAATTAGTCAATCGAGTACAAGACACGTTTTTTGAGATGGGCTCATACAGATCCCAAAAACTAGTCTAGACAATCTCAGATGTACGTAAAACTGATAAAATTGGAATCAACATGTCCAAATTAGTTAAGAGAGATTGTGTTCAAAATTTCACGTGAAAATGCCTCGTTCTACGTGCGCAAAGACAATACAGTGTAGACACAACCACAGTATAGGAAATTAACAATAAAATAGACGCAGAATGGGCTCTTAGGCATTACAACCCAACCAGGAATTATCAATATAAAAATCGGATCAAGAAAATTCGATTTTGGTGGAAATCTAGAACACTGTTGAGAAAGGACCGAACATCACTGTGAAAAATTAGACTGCAAAGAGAAGCCAACACAGATGAATTTCTCCTTTCAAAATCTGTGTATCCTAGCTGAAAGGGCAGCTGAAAATAACTGCAAAAATAGCCCAAAAGTGGCCATTAAAATATATCTTAGGTTACGACACATTGAATAAAAAATGCAAAAGGTGGGAGACAAGTCACTAGTAACTTTATAAGGTATTCAATGCAACTTTTGCCACTTTTTGTGCTGCAACCACCCACGTTTTTTCTGTAGCTAAGAGGTAAAAAAAATTATCCCCCTTTTAGCTTAGTTTCAGCTTAGTTAAGGTTGCTTAATGTTAATTGATGTTGCTTAGTTTTTCCTATAAATAGCTGTGCTCACCCTTAGGGTTCATTTCCCCTTTTTGCTCCCAAAAAGCCAAGCCTCTTCTGTCTCTCTTGCTTCAGAAAAATTTGCCCATTTCTAGCCCCAAAAAAGAATATTTTCAATCCAAGAAACCAAGCTAAAAACTTGCCAAAAACTTGCCAAAAACCAGCCACCACCTAGCTTGTGTTGGAGCCATTTTCTCAAGCCATCTCAAGGTCACTCAAGGGTAAGATTCTAGAACCAATCTTTGTGGTTTTTAGTTGTTATTTTAGTTTGATGATAAAAGAAAAATTTTGGTGTCCTTTCTAGCATAAGCTGACCCCAATCCCTCTTGGTTCAAATGGAAATTTTTGGGTCACCCAAGCCTCAGTTCGATTGTGCTTGGTTCATAGCACGTAAGATAAAAATCGAAAACCCCCTTTTGTGGTTAGTCATTTTTAAGCTTTGATCAAAGGAAATTTATGTGTATTTATTTGTGCAATGGGTTGTAATAAGTTTATTTTGAGCCCTTAGCTTTTTATTTTTAAGTTTATATAGTTGTGTGATTGTGGTTTAAATTTTTATGGATGGATGTGTGTGTGTGTGTGGATGTTTAGGATGGTTGGACATACAAATCTATCCCCAGTTTTAGGCCACGGGTTTGGCCATTTTTGACCCACTTAGGTTCCAAATTTGGGATTTGGTAAAACATAAAGTTTTAAGGAAATTTTGTTACAGTCATTTTTGTAGCTTTTGGCCAAAAATTACTCTAAGATAGACTTTTTGAATAGTTTTTAATCAGAGCCCAAAACTAGGACTAAAATCCTGAGCACAGGAACAGTCTCTAGTTTTGTTAAAAATGACCAAATTAGAGTCTAAATCGGATCTCGGGTGCAACACAAAAGTTGTAGATCTCATCAAAACCTTTAAGATGACCTATAAAAGGTTTAAAATTTTGGCCATTTCGGGCCTCAAATAGAGCCGTTTTTAAATAAGCGTAAAACTAGGATTTTTCTAAAACTAGACACAAGGCTAGGCACAAGTTTGGTGAGTTTAGAACCGGTTAGAGTTTGATTTGAGCTCTGAGATGAACACGAGAGTTGTTCATCTCACTGAGAATGAAAACTTTTATGTTCACAAAATTTGCAAATTAATTCATTTCAAACAAGTTTTAAAACAGTCTCCGTAAAACAGTTTAAGAACCCCTTTTTAAAATAAACACCAAAATGTGTTCTATCCTTTTTAAGATGGAAAAATGATTTTGATAAAACGCCCCTGCCTTCCAATGGGGTGATATGGGGACGGTTTCGAAGAACATAAATTTTCTCAAAAAAATTTAATAAGTCATCCAAAACAATTTTCAAAATAAATAAAATAGTAGAGGTAGCCCGATGGGCTACCACACCCAAACAAGCAAAGTAACCTGGTAGACTACATAGTCAATGACGCTTGTGATGTCCTATGCTCTTAATGGCCTGAACCGTCACTTAAAAACTACTACTTGAACTGATATTTATACTTTCTTGCAAACCATCAATACTTAAAATTTATTTACTTAGATACCTTAATTGTAGGGATTTTTTATTTGAAGGCGTACATTTTTACTATTCAGGTATGTATTCTTTAAATATACATTATCTAAACATTTGGGAATTCAATTACCCATACACACTTATAACACTGTTTAACTATCTACTATTCAAAATTTACTGTTTAACTGTTACTATTCAAAAATACTATTTAACGGTTACTATTCAAAAATACTGTTTAACTGTTACTATTCAAAATACTATTTAACGGTTACTATTCAAAAATATTGTTTAACTGTTACTATTCAAAAATACTATTTAATGGTTACTATTCAAAAATACTGTTTAACTGTTACTATTCAAAAATACTAATTACTCGAGCTGTGCGGAAGATTAACTCGCGGTGTATCCATAACCTTGCCCTTATATCCACCTCCACTGCCATCATTGCCCATTGTGGTTTAAGCCATAGGATGCTTACCTACAGCATGAACACACTCTGTGAGCTTTACGCCCAGTAAGTATAACATGTTAACCACAAAACATGTTTAAAATATAGTACATACTTAAAACCATATAAGCATGTTATAACCAACACATCTCACTGAGACATTCCACATATCAGAACAACACATATCAGCGAATGTAGAACATCATATACAGAATCATAACATACTGAATGCATAACAGAAACATCATGTACTAGATGCATCTTACTATAAATGGAAGCATAGTGAACTATATCATGAACAACGCATGGTCTGATTATACTTATCTTATGCTTCAATGTTCTTTTCTTTCCTATGTCTACTTAGGGTACGTGTGTCAATATCGAGTGCGCATGGATCATTGGGAATGCCCCTGATCCTAGGCCTTGGCCTGTTATGGATATATTTTATGGTCTTGGACTATTATACATTATGAGTTTCAACTCGTTAGATTTTGCAGGCCTTGGCCCGTTATACTGATACCCTTATTCTCATATTGTTTATTTGTTCTAGCCATATGCTCTTCTAAGCTGTCCCTAATCTTACGTGATTGGGATGTATAGCATCTAAATTGTTCTTTCACCAATCTACCTGATTGTGAAACTATATGCTTCTATGTATGCTGTGCAACAACATGTGCATGGTATGCATACTTAACATACTATAAAATCCATCATTTAAAATCATTTTGCTCATGTTGTAGGCAGAGTTGTACTTACCTAGTTTGCACGCAAACTTGTATTCTCGCCTTAGTCAACTTACAGGTAACTACTGCCATCAATAATGTTTCTCATTAATACTCCTGATAAGTCACTAATATCGTTAGTGACTAAAACGGGTACTAATGTATGGTACCGATTGCCGTTAGTACTAACTCGCTCTCTATCTCGAGAGTTTGCTTCTCTATATATGGTTAATAATTTTATTACCCAATAAATTAATTACTGTCTTTCTTAGGTTACTATTTCTGTTAGTGACTATAACTTATTTTTCTATGTGGTATCGAGGCCCATCGGTACCCCTTTGGCTTACTTTGGGTATTTGGTGTCTAACTTCTATCGTGTTTGATTAATTATCTACTCGACAGATTAATCATCATTCCTTACCAATACGTTCAAAATATGGTCCTTGACTGGTTATCGACTAGTCAACTGACTGGTTACCACATGCGCTGTTAACTAAATAGCCTACTGGGTTACTATGTGTAAACTTGATATAGTAATCGACTAGGTTACTTTGCTTGTTTGGGTGTGGTAGCCTACCGGGCTACCCACACTGTTTTACTTTGAAAATTGTTTTGGTTGACTTATAAAATTCTTGAAAAAATTATGTGTTTTGAAACCATCCCTTATCACCCCATTGGAAGGTGGGGACGTTTTATTAAAACCATGTTTTTATTTTAAAGTGCGTAAAAATAAATTTTTGATATTGCATTTTAAAAGTGGTTTTTGAACCACTTTCAAAAACTGTTTTGAAACTTAATCAAAACGACTTAGTTTGCAAATTTGGTGAATATGAAATTTTTCATCCTCGACGAGATGAACAAATCTCGTCCACCTTAGAGCTTAAATCTAACTATAATAGCTCCTAAACTCATTGAACTCATGGCCAAAGTACCTAGTTTTTGTAAAAATTCCAGTTTTACGTTACTTTAAATACAGCTCTGTTTGAGGCTTGAAACGGCCAAATTTTTAAAACCTACATAGGTCGTCTTAAAGGACTAGATGAGATCTACAACTTTCATGTTGAGCCAGAGATCCGATTTAGATTTTAAGTGGTCCATTTTTAACAAAACCCGAGACTGTGTTTGGGCTCAGATTTTTTATCCCAGTTTTGGGCATTGAATGAAAACTACTCGAAAAACCTATTGTTATGTCGTTTTTAGCTAAAGCCTATTTGATGCAAAAATGACCGTAACTAAATTTTCTTAAAACTTTATGTTTCACCAATCCCAAATTCAGGCCCTAATGGGGTCAAAATGGCCAAAACCCCTGGCTTTTTTTTGGGGATAGATTTGTGTCTAGCCACTTTTCTAAACGTTCATGCATCACGCATGCTCATATCCATTCGTAAAAATGTAAACACAACCACACAATCACAAACTTAAAAATGGAAAGCTAAGGGCTTAAAATAAGCATATTACAACCCATTTCCATCAACGAATACACATAAATTTTTTTTATCAAAAACTTAAAAACAACTACCACCAAAAAGGGTTTCGGTTTTACCTCTTGTGCTATGAACCAAGCACAAATCCGATCAAAGGCTTGAATGAAAAAGTAGCCATGTGGACCGAGGAGGTGTGGGGGTCAGCTTTATGCTAGCAAAACACCAAAAATTATTTCTCTTAATATCAACCCAATACAATACTAAAAATCACAAGTGATTGGTCTAGAACTTTACCCTTGGTACACTTGAAATGGCTTGGAAATAAATCCTCCTAGCATAAGCTTGAAAAGGTTGGTTTTTGGTAAACATTTGGTAGAATTTTAGACTTGAAAAATGGTGGTTTGGGGGCTTAAGGGCAGTCGGCTATAGCAAGAAAGAAAGGGAGAATTAGTGGTCGTTTTTGCGGTGTGAAAAAGAAGGAACAAAACCCTTAGGTCTTGTATGCATTTTATAGGCAAACTTAACCCAACTTAGCTTAACTTAAACCTACTTAATTGTCCACATTTTTAGCCTAATCAAGGGACAATAATGTCACGGCCCAAAATTTAGACACGTGACACGGCAGCCAAATCATAATATCAACCCGAGATTTAAGGAAAACATTTATTACAAAAACAATTGGTCAACATTATAATTTAGCTAAGCCTAATTATAAAGTAGCATCATAACCACAAAATAAAATAAAGGAGAAAATAAATGCTTTTTAATACGGAAGTCAAACACAAAATCGGTTTTCAAAAGAAATTACCAACCATAAAATATTCCCAAGCATGAAATTTGAATAACGTGAAATAAAGTACAAACTTAAAGTCTCATTACATCAGAACGAGAAACAGAAAGAAGAAGATGGAGGAAACGGATAGCATCATCTTCGGTAGTAACGGATATCTCAACGAATTTCAGAACTGCTACCTCCCGTACCTGGAAGTAGTCATTTCGAAATCACAAAGAAAAAGGGACGTGAGCGCTGGCTCAGTGGGACAGAAACAAAGGTGGGTTAACAGATAACATTTAAAAATATGGCATAATATTCGTTTCCAAAAATAATCAACAACTTAAAAATACATGGCATAAAAAATAATCAACAATTTCGTGAATACAAGTTTTATTCTGCTGAGGACTTAGCGTAGCTGCAATATACGTGCCCCAATATTAAAATAATAAATCATTAAAACAAACCATCATATTATGAGTGAGGACTTGTCATAGCTATAATATACGTGCCTCGAATTTGAATTATCCTAGATCATCTCGTTACGGTCTAAATAGGCCGAACGGCCCTGCGTAGGTTTAGGGACCTTCCCCCATGGCGTCAACTCTGGGACGCACGCATCATTTACAATGATCGTGAACTAGAGCTCAATTATGTTCACCGGATTATTCAAAAGATGGTATTTACCAAGTTATATTATGCCATTAATCAAAACACGCTTTAAAATACGCATTAAATACAAAACACTTTGCATGCGTTTATTTCAGCCAAAAACAGTATAATAATTTCATAAACTGAACTTGCCATCGATAAAACAGGGAAATTTAAAACACTTGACTACTCCCAAAAAAGGCTAGAACGTCCTACCTCGATTATCGCACAAGCGTTACGATAACGTGATCCATAAATCCAGCAAGAACGTCAAATAAGTCCTATAATCACAACATATGATTAGTCTAGGTCTAGACATAATCATCCAATCATTTTAGTGTGTCACATAAGATTTTAAAACATTTAATAAACATTTGGGATTTAAAATTTGTGAAAAACTCTAAGTTAGGATATTTCTGGTCATAGGCAGACTGATCTAGGCTGATTGTAAAATCAATATCAATTCATTTTTAATCCTAAAAATTCTAAATTTTTAATATGTTAAACTAGACATCCGTAGCTTTAATTCCATATAATTTTTATAATTTTTAGACATCATTTGTTCATTCAACTAGGCCAAAAACCGAGGGTTGTTTTCAGGCATAAAAATCTGGGTTTCAGTTTCGGTTCAAAACCTGGCTGTTCTGTCAGTCTATATTAGAAAAATATTTTGACTAGGCAAACGGATGAGTTTGGTTATGAAATTTTGCAGAAATTTAGGGGACATCTTGAATTTAATTTTAGGCTCAAGAATCACTCAAAAATCGTTTTAAAACTCCAGTTATGGCTGACACAAATTTACTGTTCATACGGTAATTTTCCAGATTTCCGTTTTTCTGTGTCCGAATTTCGATTAGCCTCAAACCAATTCAATTTTCATCCAATGATCACGAAATTTTGTGGAAAACCGTATTTATATGTCATTAACACAACCCAAGAATCAAATTGACAAAATCATAAAATCTTACACATATGATAATAGGGTTTTTGAAAAGGGGATCAATGAGGCAAAATTTTAGGGTTTGAGAGAGAAATCACACTTTGTTTGTGCTGCACTATTTTTGATATTTGGTCTCCCTTTTGGCTGGATTTGTGTGAGTGTTGGAGTCTTCAAAACAGTAGGGAAACAGTGGAGAAAACCATAAAAAATTTCGGATTTGAAATCAAAAGGAAAAGGAAGGAAAAAAAATTTTGATTTATCACCTTGTTTTTGTCTCAAAGGTTGTTGAATTTTTGAGCTGCCTTTTGGTAAGTTTTGTTTGCTGTTTTGGGTGTGTTTTGGGGGAGAAAATTCAGAGAGGAGAGAGGGGAAAGCTAGCCGAATTTTTGAGGGTGAAAGGAAGGGTGAATGAGAGTTAAAAGAGGGTTTTTATACTAGGTTTTTCTTTCCCTTTCTCTTCCTTGAATGAGTTTTGACCTAGCTTTTAATTCAAATAAAATCTCCTTTATTTCCTACACTTTATGGCCAAGATTCTTCTTTATATTTAAGGGATGAAATTTAAATTTGAATCCTCCTTTGATTTGTGGGATTTAAATTTTAATTAAAAATCCCAAGTGATGTCAGAATATTTTAGGGTTTTTTTTTTGAAGTTAAAATTGTTGACTTTTTGAGTGGAATTTGACTAGGAAACCAAGCTAGGGTTTCCAAAAGATTTTTAATTACTTTTTGGCACACTAATTTTATTTAAATTATGTGTTGACCCTTAAATAAAATTTAAGGCGTCACAAATATCTACCACTAAAAATAGTTTTGTCCTCGAAACTTTAAGAATTACTTCACACTAAAGAAGAGAATAAGAATATAAATAACTTCTCAATTCATTAAGCGATCTAAATGCACCTTTCAAAACATATAGTGGTATATCTACCACTATGAATAGAGTAGGGTTACAAAACAAACTTAGGTCGACTACATTATATGTACTTTACTACTTAGCGAACCATTCGGCATGGTTCTCGCGCATATCTTTCTCGGTTTCCCATGTGGCTTCCTTTTCACCATGGTTACTCCAAAGAACCTTCACCATGGGTATTATTTTCGTTCTCAGCTACTTGACCTTACGATCCAAAATCTTCACTGGAACCTCGACGTAAGAGACATCTGGTTGGATTTCTACATCATCTGTTGAAATAACTTCGGACTCTGTTCGTGCACTCTTCCTCAGCATCGATACATGGAAAACGTTGTGCACTCGCAAGGTGTCGGGTAACTTTAGCTCATATGCAACCTTACCAACTCTGCGTACGATCTCGAAAGGTCCAATGTAACGCGGTGCTAGCTTCCCTTTAACTCCGAAACGAGAGATGCCTTTCTTCAGTGACACCTTTAGCAATACAAACTCTCCGACCTCGAACTCTAACGGCTTTCTGCGTTGATCTGCATAGCTCTTCTGTTGACTCTGTGCTGTTAGAAGTCGTTGTTTGATGATGGCAATTTTCGCGTACTGGTCTAGGATTATATCGGGTCCACCCACTGGTGCTTCCTGGTTGTCAACCCAATAGATGGGTGATCGACAAGACTTTCCGTACAATGCTTCAAAGGGTGCCATTCTGATACTCACTTGATAACTGTTATTGTATTCGAACTCTACCATGTAGAGGTGTTTGCTCCATCCATCTCCAAGACCAAGAACGCAGGCACGTAGCATATCCTCGAGAATCTGTATGAGACGCTCCGACTGACCATCTATCTGCGGATGAAAAGCGGTGCTGAAGTTCAGTTCTGTGCCTAGAGCTTCCTGTAGACTTTGCCAAAAGTGAGGGTTGAAGCACGTATCGCGATTAGAAACGATCACTGAAGGGACTCCATGCAATCTGACTATGTTCCTCATGTAAAGCTTGGCTAGCTGGTTCCTGCTACAAGTCGTCTTGAACGGGATGAAGTACGCGGTCTTCGTGAGACGATCTACAACTACCCAGACTCCATCAGATCCATCCTGTGCTCTCGGTAAGCCGGTTAGGAAGTCCATTCCTATACTATCCCACTTCCACTGAGGTATTGGAAGTGGTTGGAGCAGACCTGCGGGTCTCTCCCGTACTGCCTTTACTTTCTGACACGTCAAACAATTGGCCACGAAGTTCTTCACATTTAACTTCATACCTCTCCACCAAAGCTGCCGTCTTAAGTTTTGATACATCTTGTTTCCACCTGGGTGCATGGCGAACCTCGACTGATGAAACTCTGACAAGATCTCCTGTATAAGCTCTGGGATGTGTGGCACTGCTAAGCGACCCTCATTGTAAAGAATTCCACTGGCGTCTGTCGACCACTCTGTAACATGCTTGCCCTTTAACAATTTATCTCAGATGTCAACGAGACGTGTATCTACCAACTGATTCTCCTTGATCCTTTGCACGTAGTCTGGTTCCATCATTAAGTTGTACAACATTGGGTGACCCTGAACTTCCCCAAAACGAACCTGATAAGCTGTAAGAACTCTGTCCTTTTCCCACTCATCTATCTGCATAGCCATTATAGAAGCATCATGACCAAGATTGGGAACTGCCTCTCTTTTCTTACTTAGTGCATCTGCGACAACGTTTGCTTTACCCGGATGGTACTCGACTTGGAAGTCGTAGTCTTGCATGTATTCTACCCACCTTCTCTGACGCAGGTTGAGATCTTTCTGTGTATCTAGGTATTTCAAACTCTTGTGATCTGAAAACAGTCTAAAACTGGCACCGTACAGATAACAACGCTAAATCTTAAGCGCAAACACTACTGCAGTTAACTCTAGATCGTGTGTAGGGTAGTTTCGTTCGTGTTGTTTCAGCTGTCGTGAGGCATAAGCGATAACTCGGTTCTGTTGCATCAAGACTGCTCCAAGACGTTGATAAGAAGCATCGGTGTAGACATCATATACTTGATCCTGATCCGGAATGATAAGGATAGGTGTAGACGTCAAACGACTCTTTAACTCTTGGAAGACTGACTCACAGCTGTTATCCCAAACGAAAGGTACATCCTTCTTTGTCAAATTGGTGAGGGGAGCGGCGAGCTTGCTGAAGTCTTGTACAAAACGTCGATAATATCCCGCCAAGCCCAAGAAGCTTCGGATCTCTGGAACATTCTTCGGTCGTTCCCACTTAAGAATCGCTTCAACCTTGGATGGATCAACTGATATACCATCTCCTGAGATGATATGTCCGAGAAACTTAACCTCTATCATCCAAAACTCACATTTTTCTTTCTTGGCGTACAACTGATGTTCACGAAGAGTCTGTAAAACTATACTGAGATGCTGTGCATGATCTTCACGAGTTCAGGGATAGATGAGGATGTCGTCGATGAATACGATGACGAACTTATCAAGAAAAGGTTGGAAGACTCTATTTATCATATCCATGAAGGCTGCTGGCACGTTTGTCAAACCGAAAGGCATTACTAAGAACTCATAACTGCCATACCTTATTCGGAACGCCGTCTTCGGGATATCCTCCTCTCTAACATGAAGTTGATGATAACCGGATCTCAAATCAACCTTGGAGAAGAAACAAGCTCCACCCAACTGATCGAACAAGTCATCTATACGTGGTAACGGATACTTATTTTTTTGGTCACACTATTGAGCTTTCTGTAGTCCACACAGAGACGTAGCAAACCGTCGGCTTTCTTAACGAAAAGGACTGACGAACCCTAAGGTGAGTTACTGTCTCGGATAAAGCCCAGCGATTTCAACTCATCCAGCTACTTGCTCAACTCTTTCATCTCTAGAGGTGCCATACGATGCAGAACAGAAGTAAAAGGAGCTGTTCCGGGAACTATGTCGATACGAAACTCTATTTCTCGATGAGGCAGTAAACCTGGAAGAGCTTTTGGAAAAACATCTGGAAAACTATCGACAACAGGTATAGGTTGGGTACTCTTTTCAGAACTGGATCCTTCCACCGCACACAAGGATAAGAAACAAAGAATACCCTGTCTACTCTTCGACACTAACCTCAGAGCAGATCTATCAACATCTGAAACTAAGCTTAACTGATAGGACACTACATGTCCGAAATCAGTTGTAAAGATAAACGCGACGATTACGACAATCAAGCATAATCCCATATCGGGAAAGCCAGTCATATCCCAGGATAACATCATAAGCAAACATAGGCATTACTACAAGTGATGCCTCCAAACAAACATCCCCAACATAAACATAGGCTTGACACCCATCACTAACAGTAGTCGTGCCCAACGGGGATTTCACACATAAGGGAGAGTCAAGATTTTGCAGTTTTAAACCAAGTGAACGAGCATAATGTTGGGCTATAAAAGAGTGTGTAGCCCCGGTGTCAAACAGAACATATGCATATGTACCAAAGATAGGAATTATACCATCTAATGGAGTCAGTGCATGATCTATCTCCATGCTGTCAGCTCCAAGAGCGTGTACCTGTGGTGCCTTACCACGATTTTGAGCTGTATTCCCTAGCTGATAGCTCGTACTCTGACCCTGTGGTGGTGGTCTTTGATAACTCGGCACTGAGAACTGCTGTAGCGGTGTAGCATGTGGAGCATAAGGCGCAGTGTACTGGCTCGTGCGCTGAGGCTGATAGGGAACCAGAAGCTGAGGGCGCTGTGACTGCGAAGACTGGGAAGTGAACTGTTATCTCTGTGGAAAACCATTCTGATTCCACTGATGATGATGTCTATGAGCATTGTCTCTCGACTGTCTCTTCGGGCAGACATTTCTTTTATGACCTTCATCACCACACTCGAAGCAGGTAATCATATTCACCTGACCTTGTCGCTGTCTAGAAGACTGATGAGAACCTGACCCTTGAGACTGCTGGTTCTTCTGGAAAGGAGTCTGCGGCTTGTGTTGAGGCTTGTTGCGGATTGGTCCAGACTTGTTTTTGTTACGAGCTTCAAGGAACTCCTTGTCGCCCTCTTCCACTGTCAACGCCTTAGCAACTATCTGCTGGTAGCTATCCCTGATCTGGAACGGTTGTACACCCCTCTTCACATAGAGGCTAAGCCCGTCCTCAAAGCGGAGACACTTAGTAGCTTCATCCAAAACCTGATTCTTCGCATACCGGGCCAACTCAGTGAACTTGGCTTCATATTCCCGCACTGACATAGACCCTTGCTTCAAACGGACGAACTCCCTAGCTTTTCTATCGTGGAACTGAGCTGAAAAGAAACGCTCGTGAAAACGCTCCTTGAAAACTGTCCAAGAAGACCTCTGCTCCTCTGTCAAACCATCCTCGATACTAGCCCACCAGGTAGAGGCTAGACCCACCAGCTTGTTGGAAGCAAACTCAACCCAGAACTCTGCGGGTGTAGCGGTCAACTTTAGCTGCTTACGAATGGCATCAAACCAGTAGTCGGCATCCATCTCTGTGCCTGTGCCATCGAAAGTGGGTACGTGAGGCTTAAAGAAAAGAGTTAGGGCTGCCTGTTTAGGATGTATCATAGGCTGGGTAGGTACTGCTCCAGAGGCAGGGTTTTCGGTGGTAGGCATTTGCTGAGGAGTCTGAGAAGAACTCCCCGCTCTCTGGGTCTCGTTAGGAACAACATTGGCTACAGGAGTTGGGTTAGGTGTTCCAAAAGGTAAGACAGTGAGGAGAGCCTATATCGCCGCCGTGAGATTCTGCATCGCCGTTAACTGATCGTTCGGTGTAGGGACCGCTGTATTCTGACTCCCTTGAGGCTGCGTATTCCCGGGATTCTCTTCATCGTTGCCTCTCTGCTGCCTCTGACTACGCGTGCCGGGACGAGCCATTTTGCTATATGAGATTGATGGAAGAGGAAATCCTATAAGCTTCTAAGAGTAAGAAAACTATGCTTGGGTATTTTGAAAACGTTTTGATGAAAACCCTTTTGAAAACGTTTTGATGAAAAACCCTTTTTGAAAACGTTTTGATGGAAAACCCTTTTAAAAACCTGGTCTCTGATACCATTATTTGTCACGGCCCAAAATTTAGATACGTGACACAGCAGCCAAATCATAATATCAACCCGAGATTTAAGGAAAACATTTATTACAAAAACAACGGGTCAACATTATAATTTAGCTAAGCCTAATTATAAAGTAGCATCATAAAGACAAAATAAAATAAAGGAGAAAATAAATGCTTTTTAATGCGGAAGTCAAACACAAAATCGGTTTTCAAAAGAAATTACCAATCATAAAATATTCCCAAGCATGAAATTTGAATAACGTGAAATAAAGTACAAACTTAAAGTCTCAGTACATCAGAACGAGAAACAGAAAGAAGAAGATGGAGGAAACGGATAGCATCATCTTCGGTAGTAACAGATATCTCAACGAATTTCGGAACTACTACCTTCTGTACCTGGAAGTAGTCATTTCGAAATCACAAAGAAAAAGGGACGTGAGTGCTGGCTCAGTGGGACAGAAACAAAGGTGGGTTAACAGATAACATTTAAAAATATGGCATAATATTCGTTTCCAAAAATAATCAACAATTTAAAAATACATGGCATAATAATCATTCCCAAAAATAATCAACAATTTCGTGAAAACATTTTTAATACAAGTTTTATTCTGCTGAGGACTTAGCGTTGCTGCAATATATGTGCCCCAATATTAAAATAATAAATCATTAAAACAAACCATCATATTATGAGTGAGGACTTGTCGTAGCTATAATATACGTGCCTCGAATTTGAATTATCCTACATCATCTCGTTATGGTCTAAATAGGCCGAACGGTCCTGTGTAGGTTTAGGGACCTTCTCCTATGGTGTCAACTCTGGGACGCATGCATCATTTACAATGATCGTGAACTAGAGCTCAATTATGTTCACCGGATTATTCAAAAGATGGTATTTACCAAATTATATTATGCCATTAATCAAAACACGCTTTAAAATACACATTTAATACAAAACACTTTGCATGCGTTTATTTCATCCAAAAACAGTATAATAATTTCATAAACTGAAAACAGCATGCCATCGATAAAACAGGAAAATTTAAAACACTTGACTACTCCCAAAAAAGGCTAGAACGTCCTACCTCGATTATCGCACAAGCGTTACGATAACGTGATCCACAAATCCAGCAAGAACGTCAAATAAGTCCTATAATCACAACATATGATTAGTCTAGGTCTAGACATAATCATCCAATCATTTTAGTGTGCCACAAAAGATTTCAATACATTTAATAAACATTTGGGATTTAAAATTTGTGAAAAACTCTAAGTTAGGATATTTCTGGTCATAGGCAGACTGACCTAGGCTGATTGTAAAATCAATATCAATTCATTTTTAATCCCAAAAATTCTAAATTTTTAATACGTTAAACTAGACATCCGTAGCTTTAATTCCATATAATTTTTATAATTTTTAGACATCATTTGTTCATTCAACTAGGCCAAAAACTGAGGGTTGTTTTCAGGCATAAAAATCTGGGTTTCAGTTTCGGTTCAAAACCTGGCAGTTCTGTCCGCCTATCTTAGAAAAATATTTAGACTAGGCAAACGAATGAGTTTGGTTCTGAAAGACATTTAGGGGACATCTTGAATTTAATTTTAGGCTCAAGAATCACTCAAAAATCGTTTTTAAAACTCCAGTTATGGCTGACACAAATTTACTGTTCATATGGTAATTTTCCAGATTTCTGTTTTTCTGTGTCCGAATTTCGATTAGCCTCAAACCAATTCAATTTTCATCCAATGATCACGAAATTTTGTGGAAAACAGTATTTATATGTCATTAACACAACCCAAGAATCAAATTGACAAAATCATAAAATCTTACACATATGATAATAGGGTTTTTGAAAAGGGGATCAATGAGGCAAAATTTTAGGGTTTGAGAGAGAAATCACACCTTGTTTGTGCTGTACTATTTTTGATGTTTGGTCTCCCTTTTAGCTGAATTTGTGTGAGTGTTGGAGTCTTCAAAACAGTAGGGAAGCAGTGGAGAAAACCATATAAAATTTCGGATTTGAAATCAAAAGGAAAAGGAAGGAAAAAAAATTTTGATTTCTCACCTTGTTTTTGTCTCAAAGGTTGTTGAATTTTTGAGCTGCCTTTTGGTAAGTTTTGTTTGCTGTTTTGGGTGTGTTTTGGGAGAGAAAATTCAGAGAGGAGAGAGGGGAAAGCTGGCCGAATTTTTGAGGGTGAAAGGAAGGGTGAATGAGAGTTAAAAGAGGGTTTTTATACTATGTTTTTCTTTCCCTTTCTCTTCCTTGTTTGGCCGAAAATTTTAAGGGGCAAAAGGGAAAGTTTTTGTGCTGTTTTGAGGCTAGGGTTTTCTCTCTTATTTCCCCTTAAGTGGCTGAAAATTATCCATTAGTTTTTAGGAAAAAAAATAATTTGAATTTTGAATGAGTTTTGACCTAGCTTTTAATTCAAATAAAATCTCATTTATTTCCTACACTTTATGGCCGAGATTCTTCTTTATATTTAAGGGATGAAATTTAAATTTGAATCCTCCTTAGATTTGTGGGATTTAAATTTTTATTAAAATCCCCAAGTGATGGCCGAATATTTTAGGGTTTTTTTTTTGAAGTTAAAATTGTTGACTTTTTGAGCGGAATTTAACTAGGAAACCAACCTAGGGTTTCCAAAAGATTTTTAATTACTTTTTGACACACTAATTTTATTTAAATTATGTATTGACCCTTAAATAAAATTTAAGGCGTCACAAATATCTACCACTAAAAATAGTTTCGTCCTTGAAACTTTAAGAATTACTCCACACTAAAGAAGAGAATAAGAATATAAATAACTTCTCATTTCATTAGCGATCTAAATGCACATTTCAAAACATATAGTGGTATATCTACCACTATGAATAGAATAGGGTTACAAAACAAACTTAGGTCGACTACATTATATGTACTCTACTGCTTAGCGAACCATTCGACATGGTTCTCGCGCATATCTTTCTCGGTTTCCCATGTGGCTTCCTCTTCACCATGGTTACTCCAAAGAACCTTCACCATGGGTATTATTTTCGTTCTCAGCTACTTGACCTTACGATCCAAAATCTTCACTGGAACCTCGACGTAAGAGACATCTGGTTGGATTTCTACATCATCTGTTGAAATAACTTCGGACTCTGTTCGTGCACTCTTCCTCAGCATCGATACATGGAAAACGTTGTACACTCCCAAGGTGTCGGGTAACTTCAGCTCATATGCAACCTTTCCAACTCTACGTACGATCTCGAAAGGTCCAATGTAACGCGGTGCTAGCTTCCCTTTAACTCCGAAACGAGAGATACCTTTCTTCAGTGACACCTTTAGCAATACAAACTCTCCGACCTCGAACTCTAACGGCTTTCTGCGTTGATCTACATAGCTCTTCTGTCGACTCTGTGCTGTTAAAAGTCGTTGTTTGATGATGGCAATCTTCTCGTACTGGTCTAGGATTATATCGGGTCCACCCACTGGTGCTTCCTAGTTGTCAACCCAACAGATGGGTGATCGACAAGGCTTTCCGTACAATGCTTCAAAGGGTGCCATTCCGATACTCGCTTGATAACTGTTATTGTATGCGAACTCTGCCATGTAGAGGTGTTTGCTCCATCCATCTCCAAGATCAAGAACGCAGGCACGTAGCATATCCTCGAGAATCTGTATGAGACGCTCCGACTGACCATCTGTCTGCGGATGAAAAGCGGTGCTGAAGTTCAGTTCTGTGCCTAGAGCTTCCTGTAGACCTTGCCAAAAGCGAGCGTTGAAGCGCGTATCGCGATCAGAAACGATCACTGAAGGGACTCCATGCAATCTGACTATGTTCCTCATGTAAAGCTCGGCTAGCTGGTTCCTGCTGCAAGTCGTCTTGAACGGGATGAAGTGCGCGGTCTTTGTGAGACGATCTACAACTACACAGACTCCATCAGATCCATCCTGTTCTCTCGGTAAGCCGGTTAGGAAGTCCATTCCTATACTATCCTACTTCCACCGAGGTATTGGAAGTGGTTGGAGCAGACCTGCGGGTCTCTCCCGTACTGCCTTTACTTTCTGACACGTCAAACAATTGGCCACGAAGTTCTTCACATCTAACTTCATACCTCTCCACCAAAGCTGCCGTCTTAAGTTTTGATACATCTTGTTTCCACCTGGGTGCATGGCGAACCTCGACTGATGAAACTCTGACAAGATCTCCTGTATAAGCTCTGGGATGTGTGGCACTACTAAGCGACCCTCATTGTAAAGAATTCCACTAGCGTCCATCGACCACTCTGCAACATGCTTGCCCTTTAACAATTTATCTCGGATGTCAACGAGACGTGTATCTACCAACTGATTCTCCTTTATCCTCTGCATGTAGTCTGGTTCCATCACTAAGTTGTACAACATTGGGTAACCCTGAACTTCGCCAAAACGAACCTGATAAGCTGTAAGAACTCTGTCCTTTTCCCACTCATCTATCTGCATAGCCATTATAGAAGCATCATGACCAAGATTGGGAACTGCCTCTCTTTTCTTAATTAGTGCATCTGCGACCACGTTTGCTTTACCCGGATGGTACTCGACTTGGAAGTCGTAGTCTTGCATGTATTCTACCCACCTTCTCTGACGTAGGTTGAGATCTTTCTGTGTAGCTAGGTATTTCAAACTCTTGTGATCTAAAAACAGTCTAAAACTGGCACCGTACAGATAACAACACCAAATCTTAAGCGCAAACACTACTGTAGCTAACTCTAGATCGTGTGTAGGGTAGTTTCGTTCATGTTGTTTCAGCTGTCGTGAGGCATAAGCGACAACTCGGTTCTGTTGCATCAAGACTGCTCCAAGACCTTGATAAGAAGCATCAGTGTAGACATCATATACTTGATCCTGATCCGGAATGATAAGGATAGGTGCAGACATCAAACGACTCTTTAACTCTTGGAAGACTGACTCACAGCTGTTGTCCCAAACGAAAGGTACATCCTTCTTTGTCAAATTGGTGAGGGAAGCGGCGAGCTTGCTGAAGTCCTGTACAAAACGTCGATAATATCCCGCCAAGCCCAAGAAGCTTCGGATCTCTGGAACATTCTTCGGTCGTTCCCACTTAAGAATCGCTTCAACCTTGGATGGATCAACTGATATACCATCTCCTGAGATGATATGTCCGAGAAACTTAACCTCTGTCATCCAAAACTCACATTTTTCTTTCTTGGTGTACAACTGATGTTCACGAAGAGTCTGTAAAACTATACTGAGATGCTGTGCATGATCTTCACGAGTTCGGGGATAGATGAGGATGTCGTCGATGAATACGATGACGAACTTATCAAGAAAAGGTTGGAAGACTCTATTCATCATATCCATGAAGGCTGCTGGTGCGTTTGTCAAACCGAAAGGCATTACTAAGAACTCATAACTGCCATACCTTATTCGGAACACCGTCTTCGGGATATCCTCCTCTCTAACACGAAGTTGATGATAACCGGATCTCAAATCAACCTTGGAGAAGAAACAAGCTCCACCCAACTGATCGAACAAGTCATCTATACGTGGTAACGGATACTTATTTTTTATGGTCACACTATTGAGCTTTCTGTAGTCCACACAGAGACGTAGTGAACCGTCGGCTTTCTTAACGAAAAGGACTGACGAACCCTAAGGTGAGTTACTGTCTCAGATAAAGCCCAGTGATTTCAACTCATCCAGCCGCTTGCTCAACTCTTTCATCTCTAGAGGTGCCATACGATACAGAACAGAAGCTAAAGGAGCTGTTTCGGGAACTAAGTCTATACGAAACTCTATTTCTCGATGAGGCGGTAAACCTGGAAGAGCTTTTGGAAAAACATCTGGAAAACTATCGACAACAGGTATAGGTTGGGTACTCTTTTCAGAACTGGATCCTTCCACCGCACACAAGGATAAGAAACAAAGAATACCTTGTCTACTCTTCGACACTAACCTCAGAGCAGATCTATCAACATCTAAAACTAAGCTTAACTGATAGGACACTACATGTCTGAAATCAGTTGTAAAGATAACGCGACGATTACGACAATCAGGCATAATCCCATATCGGGAAAGCCAGTCATATCCCGAGATAACATCATAAGCAAACATAGGCATTACTACAAGTGATGCCTCCAAACAAACATCCCCAACATAAACATAGGCTTGACACCCATCACTAACGGTAGTCGTGCCCAACGGGGATTTCACACATAAGGGAGAGTCAAGATTTTACAGTTTTAAACCAAGTGAACGAGCATAATGTTGGGCTATAAAAGAGTGTGTAGCCCCGGTGTCAAACAGAACATATGCATATGTACCAAAGATAGGAATTATACCATCTAATGGAGTCAGTGCATGATCTATCTCCATGCTGTCAGCTCCAAGAGCGTGTACCTGTGGTGCCTTACCACGATTTTGAGCTGTATTCCCTAGCTGATAGCTCGTACTCTGACCCTGTGGTGGTGGTCTCTGATAACTCGGCACTGAGAACTGCTGTAGCGGTGTAGCATGTGGAGCATAAGGCGCAGTGTACTGGCTCGTGCACTGAGGCTGATAGGGAACCAGAAGCTGAGGGCGCTGTGACTGCGAAGACTAGGAAGTAAACTGTTGTCTCTGTGGAAAACCATTCTGATTCCGCTGATGATGATGTCTATGAGCACTGTCTCTTGACTGTCTCTTCGGGCAGACATTTCTTTTATGACCTTCGTCACCACACTCGAAGTAGGTAATCATATTCACTCGACCCTGTCGCTGTCCAGAAGACTGATGAGAACCTGACCCCTGAGACTGCTAGTTCTTCTGGTAAGGAGTCTGCGGCTTGTGTTGAGGCTTATTGAGAATTGGTCCAGACTTGTTTTTGTTACGAGCTTCAAGGAACTCCTTGTTGCCCTCTTCCACTGTCAACGCCTTAGCAACTATCTGCTGGTAGCTATCCCTGATCTGGAACGGTTGTACACCCCTCTTCACATAGAGGCTAAGCCCTTCCTCAAAGCGGAGACACTTAGTAGCTTCATCCAAAACCTGATTCTTTGCATACCTGGCCAACTCAGTGAACTTGGCTTCATATTCCTGCACTGACATAGACCCTTGCTTCAAACGGATGAACTCCCTAGCTTTTCTGTCGCGGAACTGAGCTGAAAAGAAACGCTCGTGAAAATGCTCCTCGAAAACTGTCCAAGAAGACCTCTGCTCCTCTGTCAAACCATCCTCGATACTAGCCCACCAGGTAGAGGCTAGACCCACCAGCTTGTTGGAAGCAAACTCAACCCAGAACTCTGCGGGTGTAGCGGTCAACTTTAGCTGCTTACGAATGGCATCAAACCAGTAGTCGGCATCCATCTCTGTGCCCGTGCCATCGAAAGTGGGTACGTGAGGCTTAAAGAAAAGAGTTAGGGCTGCCTGTTTAGGATGTATCATAGGCTAGGTAGGTACTGCTCTAGAGGCAGGGTTTTTCGGTGGTAGGCGTTTGCTGAGGAGTCTGAGAAGAACTCCCCACTCTCTGGGTCTCATTAGGAACAACATTCGCTACAGGGGTTGGGTTAGGTGTTCCAAAAGGTAAGACGGTGAGGAGAGCCTGTATCGCCACCGTGAGATTCTGCATCGTCGTTAGCTGATCGTTCGGTGTAGGGACCGCTGTATTCTGACTCCCTTGAGGCTGCGTGTTCCCGGGGTTTTCTTCGTCGTTGCCTCTCTGCTGCCTCTGACTACGCGTGCCGGGACGAGCCATTTTGCTATATGAGATTGAAGGAAGAGGAAATCCTATAAGCTTCTAAGAGTAAGAAAACTATGCTTGGGTATTTTGAAAACGTTTTGATGAAAACCCTTTTGAAAACGTTTTGATGAAAAACCCTTTTTGAAAACGTTTTGATGGAAAACCCTTTTGAAAACCTGGTCTCTGATACCATTATTTGTCACGGCCCAAAATTTAGACACGTGACACGACAGCCAAATCATAATATCAACCCGAGATTTAAGGAAAACATTTATTATAAAAACAACGGGCCAACATTATAATTTAGCTAAGCCTAATTATAAAGTAGCATCATAACCAAAAAATAAAATAAAGGAGAAAATAAATGCTTTTTAATGCGGAAGTCAAACACAAAATCGGTTTTCAAAAGAAATTACCAACCATAAAATATTCCCAAGCATGAAATTTGAATAACATGAAATAAAGTACAAACTTAAAGTCTCATTACATCCGAACGAGAAACAAAAATAAGAAGATGGAGGAAACGGATAGCATCATCTTCGGTAGTAACGGATATCTCAACGAATTTTGGAACTGCTACCTCCCGTACCTGGAAGTAGTCATTTCGAAATCGCAAAGAAAAAGGGACGTGAGCACTGGCTCAGTGGGACAGAAACAAAGGTGGGTTAACAGATAACATTTAAAAATATGGCATAATATTCATTTCCAAAAATAATCAACAATTTAAAAATACATGGCATAATAATCATTCCCAAAAATAATCAACAATTTCGTGAAAACATTTTTAATACAAGTTTTATTCTGCTGAGAACTTAGCGTAGCTGCAATATACGTGCCCCAATATTAAAATAATAAATCATTAAAACAAACCATCATATTATGAGTGAGGACTTGTCGTAGCTATAATATACGTGCCTCGAATTTGAATTATCCTACATCATCTCGTTACGGTCTAAATAGGCCGAACGGCCCTGCGCAGGTTTAGGGACCTTCCCCCATGGCGTCAACTCTGGGACGCATGCATCATTTACAATGATCGTGAACTAGAGCTCAATTATGTTCACCGGATTATTCAAAAGATGGTATTTACCAAGTTATATTATGCCATTAATCAAAACACGCTTTAAAATACGCATTTAATACAAAACACTTTGCATGCGTTTATTTCATCCAAAAACAGTATAATAATTTCATAAACTGAAAACAGCATGCTATCGATAAAACAGGGAAATTTAAAACACTTGACTACTCCCAGAAAAAGCTAGAACGTCCTACCTCGATTATCGCACAAGCGTTACGATAACGTGATCCATAAATCCAACAAGAACGTCAAATAAGTCCTATAATCACAACATATGATTAGTCTAGGTCTAGACATAATCATCCAATCATTTTAGTGTGCCATAAAAGATTTTAAAACATTTAATAAACATTTGGGATTTAAAATTTGTGAAAAACTCTAAGTTAGGATATTTCTGGTCATAGGCAGACTGACCTAGGCTGATTGTAAAATCAATATCAATTCATTTTTAATCCCAAAAATTCTAAATTTTTAATATGTTAAACTGGACATCCGTAGCTTTAATTCCATATAATTTTTATAATTTTTAGACATCATTTGTTCATTCAACTAGGCCAAAAACTGAGGGTTGTTTTCAGGCATAAAAATCTGGGTTTCAGTTTCGGTTCAAAACCTGGCAGTTCTGTCCGCCTATCTTAGAAAAATATTTTGACTTGGCAAACGGATGAGTTTGGTTCTGAAATTTTTCAGACATTTAGGGGACATCTTGAATTTAATTTTAGGCTCAATAATCACTCAAAAATCGTTTTCAAAACTCCAGTTATAGCTGACACAAATTTACTGTTCATATGGTAATTTTCCAGATTTTTGTTTTTCTGTATCCGAATTTCGATTAGCCTCAAACCAATTCAATTTTCATCCAATGATCACGAAATTTTGTGGAAAACCGTATTTATATGTCATTAACACAACCCAAGAATCAAATTGACAAAATCATAAAATCTTACACATATGATAATAGGGTTTTTGAAAAGGGGATCAATGAGGCAAAATTTTAGGGTTTGAGAGAGAAATCACACCTTGTTTGTGCTGCACTATTTTTGATGTTTGGTCTCCCTTTTGGCTGAATTTGTGTGAGTGTTGGAGTCTTCAAAACAGTAGGGAAACAGTGTAGAAAATCATATAAAATTTCGGATTTGAAATCAAAAGGAAAAGGAAGGAAAAAAAATTTTGATTTCTCACCTTGTTTTTGTCTCAAAGGTTGTTGAATTTTTGAGCTGCCTTTTGATAAGTTTTGTTTACTATTTTTGGTCTGTTTTGGGAGAGAAAATTCAGAGAGGAGAGAGGGGAAAGCTGGCCGAATTTTTGAGGGTGAAAGGAAGGGTGAATGAGAGTTCAAAAAGGGTTTTTATACTAGGTTTTTCTTTCCCTTTCTCTTCCTTGTTTGGCCGAAAATTTTAAGGGGCAAAAGGGAAAGTTTTTGTGCTGTTTTGAGGCTAGGGTTTTCTCTCTTATTTCCCCTTAAGTGGCCGAAAATTATCCATTAGTTTTTAGGAAAAAAAATAATTTGAATTTTGAATAAGTTTTGACCTAGCTTTTAATTCAAATAAAATCTCCTTTATTTCCTACACTTTATGGCCGAGATTCTTCTTTATATTTAAGGGATGAAATTTAAATTTGAATCCTCCTTGGATTTGTGGGATTTAAATTTTAATTAAAAATCCCAAGTGATGGCCGAATATTTTATGGTTTTTTTTTTAAGATAAAATTGTTGACTTTTTGAGTGGAATTTGACTAGGAAACCAACCTAGGGTTTCCAAAAGATTTTTAATTACTTTTTGGCACACTAATTTTATTTAAATTATGTATTGACCCTTAAATAAAATTTAAGGCGTCACAAATAAACTGCCCATTTCAGCTCCATAATGGCCATGGGATGCGCATGGAAGGAAGGGAAGGATTAAAAAATTTGGTATTGACCATGTGCTTAAAAACATTGAGTTTTTTATTCAAAAGTTGTCATAACTTTTGCAATTTTGATTGCCACTTTTTGGGCTATTTTGCAGCCATTTTCACCTGCTTTTGTAGCTAGGGGACATGGATTTAAAGGGTGGGTTTTATCTGTGTTGGCTTCTCTTTGCAATCTAATTTTTTATCGCGATGTTCGGTCTTTTCTTGCCAGTGTTCTAATTTTCACTCGGAAATCAGATTTTCTGAATCCAATTTTTATACTGTCAATTCCAAGTTAGTTTATACTATCTAAAAGCCCATTCTATACTAGTTTACTGTTCATTTCCTATACTATGGTTGTGGCTACACTGTGTTGTACTTGCACACGCATACCGAGGCATTTTCATGTAAAATTTTCAACACAGTCTCTCTTGACTAATTCAAACGTGATGATTTCAATTTTATCAGTTTTACATCTGTCTGGGGTCATCTGGATTAGTTTTCGGGATCTGTGTAATCCCACCTCAAAAAACGTGTCAAGTGCCCGATTGACTAATTTGGGCGTTCTGAGTCTAAATATGTCAGTTTTAGGGTGAGATAAGGTCGTCTTGACTCTCTTCCCGATTCTGCGTGTCTCTCAGACAAAAATTCACGATTTGTGCCTAATTGACCAAATTGGGCCTGCTGACTATGAATATATCAGTTTTAAGTCAAATTAAGGCCGTCTTGGCCATTAACTTGACACTGCGTTTTTACTATTTACTATTCACTGCTTTCTATTCCATCTGACTAGTATGAGCGTTCTGACTCTGATTTTGTCAGTCTCTAGACGAGAAAAGGTCATCTCGACCATTTTCTCAGTACTGTACCCCTGCTAAGGTTTCTATCACTGTTACACTCAGATGTTCAGTCCGAGTGTTCTGGTGATCTGTTCACTAGTCTTGTGTCAAGAAATGGTCATCTAGAACAGTTTCCTGATACTACATATCTTAAACACTTATACACATAATAGGGTGGACCAGATCCACTGTTGGTTACCCCCTTTCACTGTATAAATAGTAAGAAATAGTACCGTACCTGTTTAGTTTATTCAACTGAAAATCATACTGTATTTGATCAACCTAATTACTTATTACATAGTATTTAGGTTTTACGCATTACGAGAGTCTTTACGATGGCTCTAAGCTTCATACATGACCTTCTTCATGGGTTTTAACACGAGCGTGTATAAGGCAACTCAGGTGTGTATTGTCCAAACACGGGCGTGTAGTAGTTGAGTTTGCTTAATACAGCCATGTCCTAAAACATGTTCACAATTCTAAGTGATACACGGCCACTTACATGGTCGTGTACCTGACTGTGTCACACTACACGGCCATGTACTCTCACACAGCTTCTCACACTTATATAGTCCGATGGGTACATGGCTTCTTACACGGCCGTGTACCTGACCGTATTCCTTGAATTTGCACTAAAAGGCATCAAACTAACCCAAATTCATTCCTTAATTTCTCATTATATAGAATTTAGGTTACATGAGTCCTTACAACCTACCCCCTTTACACAATTTTCATCTTCGAAAATTAGAATGAATCTGGGAAGTCTCTTCTCATATCTTTTTCCTGTTTCCATGTGGCTTCCTCTATACTATGGTTCTGCCGCAACACTTTTACCAGGGGTATGGCTTTATTTCTAAATACCTTCTCTTTTCTGGCTAAAATTTGCATGGGTTTCTCGTCATATGTCATATCGGCATACACTCCATGCAGTCTTATTGTCTGAGTTACGTAAATTTCTGCATATCTTCTATCAAGTAGCTCACTTTCACAGCTAAAAATCGAGCTGATGTCATCAATCTATCCACAATCACCCAGATTGCATCATTACCGCTTGACGTTTTTGGTAATATGACTACGAAATCCATCAAAATTTGGTCCCATTTCTATTTAGGTAGCTCACTCTTTGGTAGTTCTCTTGCCAGTCGTTGATGTTCCACTTTAATCTTCTGACACGTAAGGCATCTGGCGATGAACTCAGCTACGTCGTTCTTCATCCTAAGCCACCAAAAACTCTCTTTCAAGTCCTTGTGCATCTTATTTTCCCTTGGATATACAGAATATGGCGTCTCCTGAGCCTTTGAGAGGATCCACTTTATGAGTTCCTTATTCATCGGAACGCATACCCTATCTTTATAATAGAGCATGCCATCCTTAGAGACTCAAAATTCTAAATCCTAGTCCGCTATAGCCTCCTTTCTGAGCTTGATTAGGGATGAATCAAGGTCTTGATCGGTGTTAATTCCTCCTAGAAGTGTCGATTAGATGGTCATGTCTGATAACCTCCCCATTAAAATCTTAATTTCGCTGCTACATGGCTTCTTCTGTAATGCTCCTAACAGGGTGTTAATGGCCATAAGTGACGGCGAACGATTTCCACTTAGCGTATTGTGTTAGGAAATGCCCTAAGCATTAGAGATATTTTGATGTATTTATTTTGAACTGGATAATAAAATTATATATAGAGGTTATTCATTACATTGCTATCTATCCTCATTTTATTTACATGTTAAAGTAAATGTAAGCAAATATGGCTCCCTGACTGCTTGTGTTAAACTCTTAGAATGTTGCATGCAATGGACTTTTGTATGCGAGAAGACAATGTTCTAAAGTTAGCGGTCTAAACTATGGTCTGTATCTATGGGGTTAGACCGAGCATCTAACTCATGTTAAGACTATTATTTTGTCTAAAGCCTTGGAGGGGACGGTTTGTCTTGACTGTCTGGAGCTAGACTCCCAAGTAGAGACATAGATATGTTGCTTGGTGGTGACATATTAGACTGGGACTAAAGCGTGATCGATCTACGAAGTCCGCTTTGAGTGGATCGATCTGCTTTTAACGTTCATTGTGCAGTAACCTTAATCCTGAGTAAAAGGATAGCTTCATGTATATGACTTGTGTACTTTGATGTTCCAATGGCTAAAGCGTCTCAGAGGTAGTAAGCTTATAGACCGGTTCGTTGGGTGCATGACTTGTATACGATGAAGGGTTTGTTTACAAATATTAGAATCATAACTCTAATGAGGAGTTAAGGGTATCCCCTTAAAGGCATTATACTAAATGTGAAAATGGACAAGGCCTTGGGTCGTCTGCTGGGCGGATGACTTCTTATTCACATATGGTGAATAATCATTTTCTTAATTCGGCAGTATAATGGGACTTTAAGATAGCCTGATTAGTAGGATTAAACGGACTTTGGCCTAAGGCTGATCATGGATATCATATGAGGGTTCTGCATACATGACAAGGTCATTGGACGATAGCTTGTCACAGGCTTACATAATACGGTATATAATTGGGAGTTCGGTTTCAGGTTTATAATGGTGT
Organism: Antiaris toxicaria; assembly: GCA_035233585.1. Taxonomy (NCBI): domain Eukaryota; kingdom Viridiplantae; phylum Streptophyta; class Magnoliopsida; order Rosales; family Moraceae; genus Antiaris; species Antiaris toxicaria. Next base: position 53,730,274 of record CP141153.1, read on the forward strand.
GACTCTGAAATTAGTGATCATATGATTGAGTTGTTTGGTAAAGAATGACGATCATATGGATTTGTGAGAGCCCGATTATATATGTCCAATCAGTCCCTCTACTTGCTCCACATAATTCCTTAACGTTTGGCAAATTGATTTGTGTATGCTCTTGGCTAGTTTATTATGCATGGATGGTGTTGACATAGGATTAGGATGGTAGATAAGATTCTCTCTGGTTGGATTCAGATTTTGTTTTGGATAATAGAGTACACAATTATTCGAACTCCAAATAAAGTTGCCATAATTTTATTTAAGATTGGATTGGAGTTGTAGAAAATTATCCACGAGAAAAAGAATTTGAAACACAATTGTTTTATGGATTTTGAAATTTGAAATTTGAAATTTGAAATTTGAATTTGAAATTTGAATTTGAATTTGAATTTGAAATTCGAATTTGAAATTTGAAATTCAAATTTTGAATCACAGTCCAATTGGGATTCGAATTTGTTGTGGTAAATCCACAAGGAATGAAATTCAAATTTGAGTTGTATATGGAGAGGATGATCTTGTTAAAATCCTACTTGAATTTTGAATCCAAATCCTAACTAGTGATGGATGAAAATTTTGAGGATTATCCTCAATCGATTTTTGGATTTTTGTGGATAAGGTTCAAGGAAAAATTCAAGTTTCAATCCCAGTTGAATTTCGATTCTCTTTTCCCTGATAATTGCCGAATTTTTGGAGTGAATCTCCTAGTAGATTTTTGGTTATTTTGGATAAGGATGAGATAAGATTCAAGCTTGAAAGTCTTAGTGGAATTTTGATTCTCCCTTATCCAAAAGTGGCCGAATTTTTATGGAGATTTTCTCCTTTGAATTTTCAGATTTTTTGGTTGAAAAAAGGAGATAAAATTCTAGTTAAAATCTTGTTTAGATTTGGATTGAATTTATCCTAAAGTGGTCGAATTTATTGTTGGGATTTTCCCCTTAGAAAATTCAGATTTTGTGCTTGCGGATAAGGGAGAATATCTTTTCCTAATTCAATTCGAATTCAGAGAATCACCTCATGCAGGTCTATAAATAGAGATCCTGCCACTCCAGTTCTCTTAGACCACAGACTCTCAGGTGAGCAGGCTTATTGTTACACAACCCACCGTGACAATAAGTTCTTTAGAGATCTGGGTGGTCGAAAGAAGACTAGCAGTGCTAGCATACCGATCGAGGTTCAGAATGCCCACACACTCAGCCATTCGAGAATTGGAGAATAGTAGAGAAGGCTAGTTGGTTGAAGCCCTCCGATCATTCTCCTCCTACAAGATTGGCATCCTTGAGGTATGAGTTTTAATTGTTGTTGATTTATTGTATATGGCATCACGAGATATTTAACGATCCTAAAATTTTTATTGTTCCGCTACGCCACTCTGATACATTTTTACCGATTTATTTTCCCTACAATTGGTATCAGAGCCATCTCATGACTATGCCATGTACATAAATTAGACAATTACTTAGTCTTTTTATTTATGTATGGATTTGATATTTAGAGAGTGGCATTCTAGGATTCCTTTATGTTGTTATCATGGATTATGTATAAAGTATGCGGTTATTTTAATTTTCTAAATTATTATAAGCATGCTTGTTTTTGCCGGTTATGGTTCCTTAGAATTTAGAAAAATTGTATCTAGGAATTTTTATGTAACCATGGGAGCAGTTTATTAGCACTATAATTTTCCCATGGATTTTAATTTTTGTCTCTTAGAATTATTATGTTTATAATTTTGTACACCGGAAACGGTTTAGGAAATTTTTATGTAATTATTCTTAGAGGAGATTGAAGATTGAAGACCGTAATTTATTTTTCCCAAAAGTCAAATTTGACTTAAAGGTTGAAACTTTGATTGTGTGGAAAATTTCAATTTAACTGGATTCAAATTAATTTTTTGGAGATCCTAATAGGTAAATTGGAATATGGCATGAAAATCGAGAAACGACCCCTCGGGATAGGCCGACGGGACTTGGTGGGGCAGCAGCCCCTGCCCTCGGGCAGGATGGGTCTGCGGCAGCCCCTGTGCAGGCCATAACCACCCACGGCCACAGGCTTGGCCTGCAGCCGAGGGTGGCCGTGGCCTCCCCAAGGCTGGCTGCAGCCTGGGCGTGTAGCCTGTGGCTGCAGGCACTGCCTGTAGCCTGCCGGCTGTTACGCCCAGCCTGGGCGTGCAGCCTGGCGCTGCAGGCTTGGCCTACAGCCCGGCAGGGCTGTACATGGGTGGCCATGGGCTGCCAGCCCCCCTGTGGGGCTGGGGGCTGCCCACGGGGGCTGTCGCCTCTGGGGGCAGTGGTGCGACGATTCAAAAATCGAAAATTTTTTATTTTTAAATTTGAGATTTAATTTTAAATCATGTTTAAAAATATGTAATTGAAAATTTGAAATTTTTGAAATTACATATTATTATACATGATGTTTAAAATTGTTTAAAATTTAAATTTGAAATTTAAATTTTGGAGATTTAAATTTTAAATAATTTTTGGGATGAGAAATAAATGGAGAGGCTACATAAAGATGGATACAAGAAGATGGAACAAAATTCAAGACCTAAAGAATGCTTTGGATGAATTTTTGTAATGTTAATTTTCTTTGTTCTAGGATGGAACCATGGCTTGGTTATTTATTTGTCAATTATTTTTTCGTCAATTATTTTTTCTATGATATGTCATGGATGTATAAATATGAATTGATGGATGTTTTGTATGCATATTTGATAACATGTCATATAGGATAGGTGAGTGCCGCTCATACTATATTGATCATACATAATTTGTCAAAACTTTCATGTTTTTCAAAATATTGAGTGGGAGAGGGTTTCAAACAAAACCCATGGTCTCCATTGTTGATCCATATGTGAAAGCATGGTAATGCCTCGCGTCAGTTCTGCCCTGAGCACACCCCTCGATAGGTGTTTACAGCCGCTGGTATACTAGATTGGATCTCCTATGTGGAAAACATGTTCGGGTACGATCCTATTCATGACCACCCCTTGGTGGCTTGGTAGGACGTGGATCGGGCTACGTTAACAATGGTTATACACTCAAGACTCGTTTAGTTATTAACCTTCCCTAGAAGCTCTGTTAACTAAACTAGTGGCCAAATAAGCAGTTATTAATATATGTCTTAACCTTAGAGGATTTAAGGCAACATATATTAATTGGATGGGGTCCATGTTCCGGCTATTTGTTTTCATGACCACCCCTCGGTGGCTTGGTGCAATAGGTGCTGAGAATTACCGTTGCAATGCTACATGTTTTTTCAAGTTTCATGTAGGAACATACTTGTATGTTTTATTTGCTAAATTATCTGTATATTTGCTTGGGCTTTGTAATGATGTCTAGTATAATTTTATTTCAGTTCAAAATGTCACCGACACCCCTCATTTCAATACTTCCTGAGAATAAACTGAATGACGATAATTATAAGGATTGGAAAATAAATCTGTTGATAGTTCTCAGCTGCGAGAGACACAAGTTCGTACTGGATGAACTATGCCCACCAGGGCCAAAACCTGACACACCGCTTGAGGAGGTCCCGGTTGCCTATACTATGGAGAGAATCCAACGATATAGCTCGATGCTACATGCTTGCTAGCATGACGAGTGCTTTACAAAAGCAGTATAAGACTTATCAGGTTGCTAGGGAGATCATGGATAATCTGGAGGACATGTTCGGAGGCCAGGAAAAATTGGCTCGACAGTCTACTATAACCAGCATTATGAACTCTAAGCAAAAGGTGGGTACTCCGGTGAAGGACCATATAATCACTCTAATGGGATTCTTCGCTAAGGCTACCAAGAACGGTGCTGAGTTGGACTACAACACCCAGATTGAGATGGTATTCAAAACTCTGTCTAAAGATTTTGTAGGGTTTAAGGCTGCATACAATCTGGCGACAAGGGAGTTAGGTCTAACCGAGCTCATGAAGCAACTCCAAGCTTATGAGTGGATGATCAGGGATGGGGATACGGTCTAACCCAAAGGAGAGGCCAATTTGACGGAATCTTCCAAACCCTCACGGAAAAGGAAGAGGCCAAATCAGAAGCAAGCGGCTTCCAGTTCTTCTAATCCTCCTGTCTCGGATGGGAAGAAGAAGAAGATGAACAAGAAGTTCAGGGACTCTAAAAAGTCCAAATGCTTTCGTTGTGGGAAGGTAGGTCACTTTAAGAAGGCTTGCCGGGAAATCCTAGCCGCCAAAGGCAAGGAAGGTAAGGAACTTCACTACATAGAAGCATGTTTGGTGGAAGAATCAAAAGACACTTGGGCATTGATTCGGGCGCCACTAATCATGTTTGTGTTTCTATCCAGGGGTTCGTGGAAACGAGAAGTGTACATGATAGGAGCTTCTCATTGCGAACTGGAGACGGCAGCTTGGTAGTGGCTGAGGCAGTGGGAGATATTTACCTTTACTTTGATCAATTTAGGTTTATTTTATTGAAAGACTATTTTTATGTTCCTAATTTTAGGAGGAACCTTATATCGGTAGCTTGTTTAATAAAGGATTCTTATTCAGTTTCTTTTAGTAAAAGAGTTGATATTCATAGAAATAAGTCTTTTATCTGTTCTGGATGGATGGATGGAAACCTATATTTGATCAAACCAAAGATGTACTCACTGCTTGACACTGAATTAATAGATACCTCTAAAAGGTTGAAAGTTTCTCACTCTAACAAGGCGTATCTTTGGTATTTAAGACTTGGTCATATTAATCAGGATAGGATTCAAAGATTGGTGAAAGACGGTCCTCTGGAATCTCTGGAGGAGGTACGTCTTCCTCAATGTGAGTCTTGTCTAGAGGGTAAAATGACTAAGATGTCTTTTGGAGCTAAGGGTACAAGGGCTCAGGAGCTCTTAGAAATTATGCACACTGACGTATGTAACCCCATGATCACCACAGCATGAGGAGGGTTCAAGTATTATGTCTGCTTTATAGATGATTACTCGAGGTATGGATATGTGTATCTGATGCACTGCAAGAGCGAAACCTTTGACAAGTTCAAAGAGTATCATGCAGAAGTGGAAAAGCAATTGGATAAATCTATAAAGACACTTCGATCTGATCGAGGTGGCGAATTCCTCTCCGATGAATTTCTAGGATATCTTGTAGAGAACAGGATATTATCCCAATTGACTGCACCTGGTACTCTACAAAAGAATGGTGTAGCCGAAAGGAGAAATAGGACCTTGTTGGATATGGTACGGTCCATGATGAGTTATTCAACGCTGCCATTATCATTTTGGGGATATGCTTTACAAACGGCATGCTATATTCTAAACCAAGTTCCAAGCAAATCAATTCCCAAAACTCCGTATGAATTGTGGTGTGGCAGAAAGCCCTCCCTTGGACATATGAGAATATGGGGCTGCCTGGCGCATGTACTGGATGGGGATGTGAAAAAGTTGGAACCAAGATCAGAATTATGCATGTTTGTAGGGTATCCAAAGGGAGCTAAAGGAGGTCTGTTCTATAATCTGAAGGAACAAAAAGTCATTGTCTCAACCCATGCGATATTCTTGGAGGAAAGTCACATGAATGACTTTAAGCGTCGAAGTAAAGTGGTGCTAGAGGATTTATCAGGTGAAAGAAATGCTCCACAGATTTCGGTCTTGGACGCAAGTCCGAGTTCCGATGAAAGACCTGCAGACGATCAACAATTTAGTGTGCCTCATCGTAGTGGGAGGGTTTCGAAGAATCCTAATTTCTTCATGTATGATGCTGAGGTATACTAGGCCGATGTTCATGAGCATAAGGATGATCCGGTCACCTATGATGAAGCTATAAATGATATTGAATCTAAATCTTGGAAACAGGCCATGAACAATGACATGGATTCTATGAAATCCAACTCTGTTTGGGAACTTGTAGATTTGCCAGATAGGATAAAACCCATTGGATGCAAATGGGTCTACAAAAGAAAGAAGGATACGGAAGGGAGAGTGGAAACTTTCAAAGCTAGACTGGTTGCAAAGGGGTACACGCAAAAGGTTGGAATTGATTATGATGAAACCTTTTCGCCTGTTGCTATGCTGAAGTCTATCTGTATTCTTCTGTTCGTTGCTACGGCTCTCGATTATGAGATCTGGCAAATGGATGTCAAGGCAGCATTCTTGAATAGCCATCTTGAAGAGTGTATCTATATGATACGGCCCGAAGCGTTCATAGCGAAAGGCCAAGAAAGGAAAGTCTGCAAGTTGCTTAGATCCATTTATGGATTAAAGCAAGCATCCCGCTCATGGAACCAGAGGTTTGATCAAGCGATTAAAACATTTGGTTTTGAGCAGAGCGTTGATTAACCCTATGTTTATAAACGTATTAAGGATGGAAAAGCGGTCTATCTGATACTCTATGTTGATGATATACTACTCATTGGGAATGATGTAGGGAACTTATCATCGGTCAAGTTTTGGTTACACCAACAGTTTGACATGAAGGACTTGGGAGAAGCTAATTATGTTCTAGGCATTCATCTCTTCAGAGATCGAAAGAACAAAATGATAGTGTTATCCCAAGCTTCATACATAGATAAAATAATTGACAAATATGCAATGCAAGAGGCAAAGAAAGGTTCACAACCTTCTATTGTCGGTCTAACTCTTTCATTGGATGACTGTCCCAAGACATCGGAAGAAAGAGAACGTATGAGTAAGGTCCCTTATGCATCCGCTGTGGGTAGCCTTATGTACGCTATGCTTTGCACTCGCCCAAATATATGTTTTGCAGTGGGTATGGTGAGTCGATATCAAGCAAATCCTAGAACCAAGCACTGGCAAGCAGTAAAGCATATACTCAAGTATCTTAAGAGAACGAGGGATTATATGCTGGTGTATTCTGGAGGGGACCTAACACCCATAGGATACATGGACTGAGTCTTCCAGACTTACGAGGATTTGAGAAAGTCGACATTAGAGGCATATAGAGACAAGACAAGTAGATGTACGTAAGATCGCGTCCGAGGACAACATTGCCGATCTTTTTACTAAGACTTTGGTGGCTAGAAGCTTTGAGAGGCATATAGAGGTGATGGGGATGCGTAACGTGGCACATCTGCTGGCTTAGGGCAAGTGGGAGATTGTTAGAAAATGCCCTAAGCATTAGAGACATTTTGATGTATTTATTTTGAACTGGATAATAAAATTATATATAGAGGTTATTCATTACATTGCTATCTATCCTTGTTTTATTTACATGTTAAAGTAAATGTAAGCAAATATGGCTCCCTGACTGCTTGTGTTAAACTGTTAGAACGTTGCATGCAATGGACTTTTGTATGTGAGAAGACAATGTTCTAAAGTTAGCGGTCTAAACTATGGTCTGTAGTCTATGGGGTTAGACCGAGCATCTAACTCATGTTAAGACTATTATGTTGTCTGAAGCCTTGGAAGGGATGGTTTGTCTTGATTGTCTGGAGCTGGACTCCCAAGTAGAGACATAGATATGTTGCTTGGTGGTGATATATTAGACCGGGACTAAAGCGTGATCGATCTGCTTTTGACGTTCATTGTGCAGTAACCTTAATCCTAAGTAAAAGGACAGCTTCATGCATATGACTTGTGTACTTTGATGTTCCAATGGCTAAAGCGTCTCAGAGGTAGTAAGCTTCTAGATTGGTTCGTTGGGTGCATGACTTGTATACGATGAAGGGTTCGTTTACAGATATCAGAATCATAGCTCTAATGAGGAGTTAAGGGTATCCTCTTAAAGGCATTATACTGAATGTGAAAATGGACAAGGCCTTGGGTCGTCTGCTGGGTGGATGACTTCTTATTCACATATGGTGAATAATCATTTTCTTAATTCAGAAGTATAATGGAACTTTAGATAGCCTAATCAGTAGGATTAAACAGACTTTGGCCTAAGGCTGATCATGGATATCATATGAGGGTTCTGCATACATGACAAGGTCATTGGACGATAGCCTGTCACAGGCTTACGTAATACAGTATATAATTGGGAGTTCAGTTTCAGCTTTATAGTGGTGTGACTCTAAAATTAGTGATCATATGATTGAGTTGTTCGGTAAAGAATGATGATCATATGGATTTGTGAGAGCCCGATTATATATGTCCAATCAGTCCCTCTACTAGCTCCACATAATTCCTTAACATTTGGCAAATTGATTTGTGTATGCTCTTGGCTAGTTTATTACGCATGGATGGTGTTGACATAGATTAGGATGGTAGACAAGATTCTCTTCGGTTGGATTCAGATTTTGTTTTGGATAATAGAGTACACAACTATTCGAACTCCAAATAAAGTTGCCATGATTTTATTTAAGATTGGATTAGAGTTGTAGAAAATTATCCATGAGAACAAGAATTTGGAACACAACTGTTTTGTGGATTTTGAAATATGAAATTTGAAATATGAAATTTGAAATTTGAATTTTGAAATTTGAAATTTGAATTTGAAATTTGAATTTGAAATTCGAATTTGAAATTCGAATTTGAAATTTAAATTTGAAATTTGTAATTTGAATTTGAAATTCGAATTTGAAATTTGAAACTCAAATTTTGAATCACAGTCCAAGTGGGATTCGAATTTGTTGTGGTAAATCCACAAGGAATGAAATTCGAATTTGAGTTAGATATGGAAAGGATAATCTTATTAGAATCCTACTTGAATTTTGAATCCAAATCCTAACTAATGATGGGCGAAAATTTTGAGGATTATCCTCAATGGATTTTCGGATTTTTGTGGATAAGGTTCAAGGAAAAATTCAAGTTTCAATCCCAGTTGAATTTGGATTCTCTCCTCCCAGATAATGGCCGAATTTTTGGAGTGAATCTCCTAGGAGATTTTCGGTTATTTTGGATAAGGATGAGATAAGATTCAAGCTTGAAAATCCTAGTGGAATTTTGATTCTCCCTTATCCAAAAGTGGCCGAATTTTTGTGGAGATTTTCTCCTTTGAATTTTCTGATTTTTTGGTTGAAAAAGGGAGATAAAATTCTAGTTAAAATCTTGTTTAGACTTGGATTGAATTTATCCTAAAGTGGCCGAATTTATTGTTAGGATTTTCCCCTTGGAAAATTCAGATTTTGTGCTTGTGGATAAGGGAGAATATCTTCTCCTAATCCAATTCGAATTCAGAGAATCACCTCATGTAAGTCTATAAATAGAGGTCCTGCCACTCCAGTTCTCTTAGACCACAGACTCTCAAGTGAGCAGGCTTATTGTTGCACAGCCCACTGTGATAATAAGCTATTTAGAGATCTGGGTGGTCGAAAGAAGACTAGCAGTGCTAGCATACCGATCGAGGTTCAGAGTGCCCACACACTCAGCCATTCAGAAATTAGAGAATAGTAGAGAAGGCTAGTTGGTTGAAGCCCTCCGGTCATTCTCCTCCTGCAAGATTGGCGTCCTTGAGGTATGAGTTTTAATTGTTGTTGATTTATTGTATATAGCATCATGAGATATTTAACAATCCTAAAATTTTTATTGTTCTGCTGCGCCACTCTGATACGTTTTTACCGATTTATTTTCCCTACATATCGACCACCTTATTGGATTTCCTTGATTGGTATAGGATCTCACAGTCGTAATCCTTTACAAGTTCCAGCTATCTTCATTGCCTTTTATTAAACTCCTTCTGCATGAAGATGTATTTTAGGCACTGGTGGTTCGTGTAAATCTGGTACTTAACGCCGTACAGGTAGTGCCTCCATATCTTGAGCGCAAAAACGACCGCTGCTACTACTATATCATGAGTAGGGTAGTTCTTCTCGTGGTCCTTATCATTGTCGTCATTACCTTCCACCTTTAATAGGTGTTCGAGAGACGAAGGGGCTGGTTCAGGCTCTTCCATGGGTTCCCCTGGCGTCTTCAAGTGCTTCGAGCTGATGCTCAGCCTTGGTTTTTATCATGAGCCTTCTTCAACATGTGTTGTAGAAGTCCATATCAGTTTCCTCGTAGTGCACAACATATGTTAGAATTGTGTCACCAGACATCGGCTATAGTGTCTCAGTCTGATGAATAGATTCCTGTATATCTGTAACTCTAGGGAACTTAGGCGGTTTCACCTCCTCACTTGCCCATAGAGGAAAATTGGGGCTGATGCTGGACTCTTCTCGATGATTTGCTCGATCATGGTATGGCGAAACTTGACCCAGTTAAAAGCTCATCCTGATCATAAGAATCTCAATACCCACGAGAGTATCTTCTTAAAAGATATCGACAGCCATCAAGACTTAGTTATCCTAATCAATGGTGTACGATCAGAGAATCATTTTGATAATGTGAAACCAGTACTGACATTCTCATGGAGTGCAAAGCAATGTTTGCCACTCAAAACTTAGTGGGTAACTAGCCCTGAAGGTCGATACAACTCAGACGGCAATCCATGTTCCTACTCTGGGTAGTTATTTAGTGCTACATGGTCATGATTTTATGTACAATAACCTTAGTATCTTTTTTAACTCTTTTCTTTTTCAGTCGGCACCAAATCTGGACAAGGTCGAGCCAGCTGCTCAATCTTCCTAAATATCCTATGACAGTCACACTATCTTGGTATAGGTTGTTGAATTTGTCTCACTGCACTGCTAATGCTTCTTTATTGAAGTACGTCTCTTTGAATTTCACAATAAAGTCATTCCTACTCATCTTGCCAATGTACCCCCTAATGGTTAATATCTCCCTCCATTAATGTGCCTTTCTGCGCAGGGTGAAGGGTGCGCACATCACTTCTTTCTATTCATTAGCCCCATAAAATTTAAGATTGCTTGAGTATTCATTAGCCTAGGTTGGTTCAGTTCATGCTGTTAGTTTCCTATCATTTCATTGCCTAGCCATGAGTTGTGCCATCAACTTATCCTCTCGGGATGCCTGGATTGTTTGCGTATGTGTTCCAATCATGGTGTCCTTCGAACTCTATGACATAACGAAAAAGGATTTATAGGTCCTTAGTTTACATGCTAGGAAATCACGTCACCTATCATTCACCTTCTTATTCACATGTGAAAAATATTGTATCTAAATCCTTGGACAAAACTGTATTGCCTTTCATATTATATATAGGTACACAACTTTAGTCTATTGGGAGTGGTAACCACTTCCCGGTACATAATCTCAAAAGGACATATTAGGATAGGTCTAGTGGGGGTAAGTTACTACTTCCCATTATACATATTTACGCGACTAAGAAAAGATTCTGCCTTAGTTGTCTGGGGTTTTCAGTCTGCCTTGTGTGATTAAAGGGCCTTCAATTCTGGTCTGAATAGCATGGAGTTGATTATTTATGGGACAAGCTGTTAGGAAATGCCCTAAGCATTAGAGACATTTTTTATGTATTTATATTGAACTGGATAATAAAATTATATATAGAAGTTATTCATTACATTACTGTTTGTCCTTATTCTATTTATATGTTAAAGTAAATGTAAGCAAATATGGCTCACTGACTGCTTGTGTTAAAACTGTTAGAATGTTGCATGCAACGGACTTTTGTATGCGAGAAGACAATGTTCTAAAGTAAGCGGTCTAAATTAAGGTCTGTAATCTATGGGACCTAGCATCTAACTTATGTTAAGACTATTATGTTGTCTAAAGCCATGGTGGGGACGGTTTGTCTTGACTATCCAAAGCATAAACTCCCAAGTGGAGACATAGATATGTTGCTTGGTGGTGACATATTAGACCGGGACTAAAGCGTGATTGGTCTACATAGTCTGCTATGAGTGGATCAATCTGCTTTTGATGTTCATTATGTAATAACCTTAATCCTAAGTAAATGAACTACTTCATGTATATGACTTATGTACTTTGATGTTCCAATGGGTAAAGCATCTCAGAGGTAGTAAGGTTATAGACCGGTTTGTTGGGTGCATGACTTGTATACGATGAAGGGTTTATTTATAGATATTGGAATCATAGCTCCAAGGAGTTAAAGGTATTCTCTTAAAGGCATTATACTGGATGTGAAAATGGACAAGGCCTTGGGTCGTCTACTGGGCAGATGACTTCTTATTCACATATGGTGAGTAATCATTTTCTTATTCAGTAGTATAATGGATCTTTAAGATAGCCTGATTAGTAGGATTAAACGGACTTTGACCTAAGGCTGATCATGGATATCATATGAAAGTTTTGCATATATGACAAAGTCATTGGATAGTAGCTCGTCACCAGCTTACGTAATACGGTATATAATTGGGAGTTCAGTTTCAGGTTTATAGTGATGTGACTTTGAAATTAGTGATCATATTATTGAGTTGTTTGGTACAGAATGATGATCATATGGATTCACAGGAGCCCGATTATATATGTCCGATTTGTCCCTCGACTAGCTCCATATAATTCCTTAACAGTTGGCAAATTGATCAGTGTATGCTTATTGGCTAGTTGATTATGCATGGATGGTGTTGACATAAGATTAGGATGGTGGGCAAGATTTTCTCCTGTTGAATTCATATTTTGTTTTGGATAATAGAGTACACAATTATTCGAACTCCAAATAAAGTTGTCATGATTTTATTTGAGATTGGATTGGAGTTGTAGAAAATTATCCATGAGGGCAAAATTTAAAATACAACTTTTTATGGATTTTGAAATTTGAATTATGAAATTTGTGTAGGAAAATAATCAGTAAAAACGTATCAGAGTGGCGCAGCGGAACAATAAAAATTTGTAGATCGTTAAATATCTCATGATGCCATATACAATAAACCAACAATAATTAAAACTCATACCTCAAGGACTTTAATCTACAGGAGGAGAATGACCGGAGGGCTTCAACCAACTAGCCTTCTCTACTATTCTCCAATTCCCGAATGGCTGAATGTGTGGGCACTCTGAACCTCGATCCGTATGCTAGCACTGCTAGTCTTTTTCCGACCACCCAAATCTCTTAAGAACTTATTGTCACGGTGGGCTGTGCAATAATAAGCCTACTCACCTGAGAGTCTGTGGTCTAAGAGAACTGGAGTGGCAGGACCTCTATTTATAGACCTGCATGAGGTGATTCTCTGAATTCGAATTGGATTAGGAGAAGATATTCTCCCTTATCCACAACCATAAAATCCAAAATTATCCAAGGGAAAATCCCAACAAATTTCGGCCATTATGGGATCAATCCAATCCAAATATAAACAAGATTTTACCTAGAATTTTATCTCTCTTTTTCAACCAAAAAATCTGAAAATTCTAAGGAGAAAATCACCACAAAAAATTCGACCACTTTTGGATAAGGGAGAATTAAAATTCCACTAGGATTTTCAAGCTTGAATCTTACCTCATCCTTATCCAAAATAACCGAAAATCTCCTAGGAGATTCACTCCAAAATTTGGCCATTATCTGGGAGGAGAGAATCCAAATTCAACTGGGATTGAAACTTGAATTTTTCTTTGAACCTTATCCATAAAAAATCCGAAAATCCATTAAGGATAATCCTCAAAATTTTCGTCCAACTTTAGCTAGGATTTAGATTCAAAATTCAAGTAGGATTCTAACAAGATTTTACTCTCCATATCCAACTCAAATTCGAATTTCATTCCTTGTGGATTTACCACAACAAATTTGAATCCCACTTTGGCTGTGATTCAAAATTTGAATTTCAAATTTCAAATTCGGATTTCAAATTCAAATTTCAAATTTCAAATTTCAAATTCAAATTTCAAATTCGAATTTCAAATTCAAATTTCAAATTCAAATTTCAAATTCAAAATTCAAATTTCAAATTTCAAAATTCAAATTTCAAAATCCACAAAACAGTTGTATTTCAAATTCTTGTTCTCATGGATAATTTTCTACAACTCCAATCTAATCTCATATAAAATCATGGCAACTTTATTTGGAGTTCAAATAATTGTGTACTCTATTATCCAAAACAAAATCTGAATCCAACCGGAGAGAATCTTATCTACCATCCTAATCCTATGTCATCACCGTCCATGCATAACAAACTAGCCAATAGCATACACAAATCAATTTGCCAAACATTGAGGAATTATGTGGAGCTAGTAGAGGGACTGATTGGACATATATAATCGGGCTCCCGCAAATCCATATGACCATCATTCTTTACCGAACAACTCAATCATACGATCACTAATTTCAGAGTCACACCACTATAAACCTGAAACTGAACTCCCAATTATATACCGTATTACGTAAGCCTGTGACAAGCTATCGTCCAATGACCTTATCATGTATGCAGAACCCTCATGCCTTAGGCCAAAGTCCGTGTAATCCTACTGATCAGGCTATCTTAAAGTTCCATTATACTACCAAATTAAGAAAATGATTATTCACCATATGTGAATAAGAAGTCATCCGCCCAGCAAACGACCCAAGGCCTTGTCCATTTTCACATTCAGTATAATGCCTTTAAGAGGATACCATTAACTCCTCATTAGAGCTATGATTCCGATATCTGTAAACGAACCCTTCATCATATACAAGTCATGCACCCAACGAACCGGTCTATAAGCTTACTACCTCTGAGACACTTTAGCCATTGGAACATCAAAGTACACAAGTCATATACATGAAGCTGTCCTTTTACTCAGGATTAAGGTTACTACACAATGAACATCAAAAGCAGATCAATCCACTCAAAGCGGACTTCGTAGATCAATCACACTTTAGTCCCGGTCTAATACGTCACCACCAAGCAACATATCTATGTCTCTACTTGGTAGTCCAGCTCCAGACAGTCAAGACAAACCGTCCCCTCCAAGGCTTTAGACAACATAATAGTCTTAACATGAGTTAGATGCTCGGTCTAACCGCATAGACTACAGACTATAGTTTAGACCGCTAACTTTAGAACATTGTCTTCTCGCATACAAAAGTTCATTGCATGCAACGTTCTAACAGTTTGACATAAGCAGTCAGGGAGCCATATTTGCTTACATTTACTTTAACATGTAAATAAAACGAGGACAGATAGCAACGTAATGAATAACCTCTATATATAATTTTATTATCCAGTTCAAAATAAATACATCAAAATGTCTCTAATGCTTAGGGCATTTCCTAACAATTTGAAATTTAAATTTTGAATTTGAAATTTGAATTTAAAATTTGAATTTGAAATTTAAATTGAAATTTGAAATTTGAAATTTGAAATTTGAATTTGAATTTTGAATTTTGAAATTTGAAATTCAAATTTTGAATCACAGTCCAAGTGGAATTGAAATTCTTTGTGGATAATTCCACAAGGCCAGAATTCGAATTTGAGTTGGATTATGAAGAGGAAAATCCTGTTTGAATCTTACTTGAATTTTGAATCCAAATCCTAACGAACTTGGTCAAAAATCTTGAGGAAAATCCTCATGGAATTTTCAGATTTTTTGTGGATAAGGTTCAGGGAAAAATTTAAGTTTCAATCCCAGTTGAATTTGGATTCTCTCCACCCAATTTGTGGCTGAAAATATTGAGTGTATCTCCTAGGAGATTTTCGGTTATTTTGGATAAGGATGAGATAAAATTCAACCTTGAAAATCCTAGTTGAATTTTGACTCTTCCCTTACTTTTGTGGCCGAAAATATTTGAGAAAATCCTAAAGAGATTTTCGAATTTTTTGGTTGAGTAATAGTGAGATAAAATTCAAGTTAAAATCTTGTTTAAATTTGAATTGGATAGTCTCTAAGATAGCCGAATTTTTGGTTGGGATTTTCCCTTTGAGAATTTAGATTTTTTGTGAGTGGATAAGGGAGAAAATCTTCTCCTAATCCAATTCGAATTTAGAGGATCACCTCATGTAAGTCTATAAATAGAGGTCCTGCCACTCTAGTTCTCTTAGACCACAGACTCTCAAGTGAGCAGGCTTATTATTGCACAATTCACCGTGATAATAAGTTCTTTAGAGATCTGGCTGGTCAGAAGAAGACTAGCAATGCTAGCATACCGATCGAGGTTCAGAGTGCCCAAACACTCAGCCATTCGGGAATTGGAGAATAGTAGAGAAGGCTAGTTGGTCGAAGCCCTCAGATCATTCTCCTCCTATAGATTAGCGTCCTTGAGGTACGAGTTTAAATTGTTGCTGGTTTATTGTACATGGCATTATGAGATACTTAATGATCTTGAAAAAATTTATTGTTCCACTGTGCCACTCTGATACATTTTTATCGATTTATTTCCTACAATTGGTATCAGAGACATCTCGTGACTATGCCATGTACATAAATTAGACAATTTGTTAGTCTTTTTATTTATGTATGGATTTGATATTTAGACAGTAGCATTCTAGGGTTCCTTTATGTTGTTATTCTGTATGAAGTATGTGGTTATTTTAATTTTTTGAATTATTATAATCATGCTTGTTTTTGTTGGTTATGGTTCCTTAGAATTTAGAAAACTGTATCTAGGAATTTTTATGTAACCATGGGAGCAGTTTATTAATACTATAATTTTCCCATGGATTTTAATTTTTGTCTCTTAGAATTATTATGATTAGAATTTTTGTACACTGGAAACGGTTTAGGAATTTTTATGTAATTATTCTTGGAGGAGATTGAAGTTTGAAGACCATAATTTATTTTTTTCCCAAAAGTTAAATTAAATTTAAAAGTTGAAATTTTGATTGTGTGGAAATTTTCAATTTAATTAGGATTCAAATTAATTTTTGGAGATCCTAATGGGTAAATTGGAATATGACACGGAAATCGAGGACCGCCTCCTCGGGATGGAATGCCAGCCGTGATGGGGCTGCAGCCCCTGCCCTCGGGCAGGATGGGGCTGCAGCAGCCCCTGCCCATGGCTGCACCACCCATGGCCGCAGGCTCTGCCTGCAGCCGAGGGTGGATGTGGCCCCCAAAGGGCTAGCTGCAGCCCATGGCTGCAGGTGACGCCTGCAACCTGGTGGGCTGCTATGCCCACCCTGGTGTGCAGCTGGTTGGACTGCACCCGACTGTGGCCGTTGGCTGCCAACCCTCCTGGGGGCTGGGCGCTACCCACGGTGGCTGCCGGCCTCCGGGGCCATGGGGCCACTGGTTCGAAAATCAAAAAATTTTTATTTTTAAATTTGAGATTTAATTTTAAATCATGTTTAAAAATATGTAATTAAAAATTTAAAATTTTGGAAATTGCATATTATTACACATGATATTTAAAATTGCTTAAAATTTCAATTTGAAATTTAAATTTGAAATTCAAATTTGGAATTTGAATTTGAAATTTAAATATTTGGGATTTAAATTTTAAATAATTCTTTTGATGAGAAATAAATGGAGAGGCTATATAAAGATGGATACAAGAAGACGGAACAAAATTCAAGACCCAAAGAATGCTTTGGATGGAATTTTGTAATCTTTATTTTCTTTGTTCTAGGATGGAACCATGGCTTGGTTATTCTGCCAATTATTTTTTCTGTGATATGTCATGGATGTATAAATATGTATTGATGGATGTTTTATATGCATATTTGATAATATGTCATATAGGATGGGTGAATGCCGCTCATACTATATTGATCATACATATTTGTCAAAACTTGCATGTTTTTCAAAATATTGAGTGGGAAAGGGTTTGAAACAAAACCTACGTGTGGTGGCCCGCCCTTCGTAGAGATCATACAATACTATTACAGTTAAGCCACATAGCTAACTGCGATAGATTGTACTCTCATGGGTCACCGGCTAATCTATCTCTCTTTAAAACATGACGTTTTTGGGGAATTTTTTTTTTTTTGTAAAACATCATGTAAAACATTATCCACTAATCACTTTGTTTACAAGTATAAAGTAATTTACATAATACAATACTTTCACAAAATATATAATATTACAAAAGAACTGTTTCTTTTTCCTTTCTCTGTTATCGCTCAACGGAAAGACTCTGGCAGGACTATAGCCCTTGGCTTCCCATCTCATTTGACATTCGCTATCCCATCCGCCATCCAGCCATACAAAGCTAGTGAGTTGGTTGCTTACCTGCAACATAAGCAAAAATGGTGAGCTACAGGCTCTGTAAGTTCAAATATGCAAGAAATAGAATTTCTATGAATAGTACTATTCATCATAAATAGTAACATTGACAACTATTCATCATGAATAGTGACTTTGACTACAATACAGTATATCAACAGTACATCAACCACGATGTTAGTACTGTCACGAAACTGTCTTTTGCTCAATTATGGCATAGTTTCAGTTTTAGGTAATTATCTTTAATTATGTTCTGGTTTTGAGCTCAGGTTGGCAGTACCATTTTAGTGCGCATGACTGAGAGCGGTACATTAGTGCTGACCTCTATAGCCTTAATCTCATCATCATAAACCTGAAGGCAAAGTTGTACATGACTGGGAGCGGTACATTAGTGCTGACCTCCACAGCCTTACTCTCATCATCATAGCCCCGAAGGCAAAGTTTACCTCCCTGTACGGAAGGTTGGTACGCCAAAAGTGGTTTCATTACCAACTTTTTAAAGTTCTAACTCGGTGACTTCATATCGCCCCGTGGTTAGGAATGGTTCACATTTTAATTTCACGTGAGTGAGTTTCATTAACCTCGCTCTAGTGTCCGAAGCATAATTTATTATGTGTCCCATTTCAATAGTGTCCGTAGCACATTGCGTCTCTCTCACTATTCTATAATAGTGCCCGTAGCACATATGTACCTAACTTATAGTTAGTACATTAAAGTTAGCAATAATAATGCTACATGTTGTAGACAAGTAAATGTCTGAACTTACATTATTCGTTTCTTCTCCTTTTCCTTTCTGGATCTTTAATCGCTCTCCTTGTGGGTCGATTTTGGGATCCTACAGACAAAACCTTGTCTGTTAATTTCATTTCCATTTATAGCTTTTATTTTTTTTATTAAAAAGCTCAAATAAAGCCTATTTATAACTTTTTACGCTTTGTTTATCATTTTCCCCATTTTTCTCAACTTTTGTAAAATTATGATTTTACCCCTGTATTTTGGTAAAATTACAATTATGCCCCTGACGGGATTTTCTCGATCTAGATTGCACTTTTGGCTCTCAGGAACTTTTTTGACTCATTTCTTATTCATTGTCGGGTTCGTTTCTATTTTATTTCCATTTTTCACCTTCCCGACCCTCGGGAAGCACTATTCCGACCCTTACGTCGGTTTAGTGATTTTCTATCGTTTCGAAGTCTCAAATGGACGTTTTACTAGTATTTAAAACGTTCGTCTAGACTTTCCCGATTTAGGTCTCCGAGGCTTGAATTTTCCATACCCTACTCGGACCTTTACTTCGTTTCCCAAAAACGCCCCCCCTCGGGGTCGGTTTTTCAGTTTCACACGCGTTTTACATTTTTAAGGGGACGGGTTATTATTCATGAACCACCCCTGAGGTTTCCTTTATTCAATTTTCCTTTAGGGACTCGGGTTTTCGACCCGACCCTAAACTTTTACTCTCGATTCCCTTTTTACCCTAAATGCCATTTTTTGAAATTTCGACAGCATTTCGGCGTAAATTTAAGGTTACCGGCGTTAGGTACGCCTCTAACCATATGTACCTGCCACGTATTATACCAAAGCCCTATTTTATGTAAAAGTTTCCCAAACTTTTACATAAAAGCTCACACAATTTCAAATTCACATTTTGAACCACAATTAACAAAATTCTTTCAATTTTACCCTTAGGTTTAGCACGGTTTTCATACTCAAAACCTAACCAAAACTTTTCAATCTTTCAACCAAATTTTAGGCTATTCAAAGGCTCTTACCTAGCACATTTTCAAGCCATTTCCCATGCATTTTACAACATAATTCTTAGGGTTTTTCAACACATATAACCCACGGCCATTTTAGGTAAAAACATGCATAACATTTTATTTCATGCTTTCAACCTCATAACCAACATTTCCATAATTCCATGCATGATTTAAACTATCCAACCATCAAGTTAATCATGTAAAAATGTTCACCAGACCCTAATTATACAACACGGCCATATTAGGGAATTTAGATACCAAAATTTTTCCAAGCTTTCTAACCATGCAAATCATGCTTTCCATTTAACCCAAACATGTTTTAAAGCATTACAACATTTAAACAACAATGAATCCATTATCAAACACTAAGGTAACCCACGGTTTTACCATTGAAAAACCAACCAAAACTTTGTTTTTCTTGAAACGAAATACATGGTTTTTCTTCTAATCAAACCATTAACAAAACCCAAGCACCAAATCAACCAAATAAACCACAAATTTTCTTATCCTTCAAGCCATCAAATGTAATAACCGGGAAATTTTACTGTTATCGGAATATAGTAAATTGCATGTACGTGATGAATTTCATGTTTAAAATGTGAAATGAATGATTAATATTGTGTAGAATGAGATAAAATATTCTAATGATATTACAGATTAAAAATTCGGTGATGTAAAAGAATGCCTAATTGAGCTAGGAAAAAACAGTGAACTGTAAACCCTAGTACGTGACTTAGGGTAAGCTGAGTGCACAAAAAGATAAAATACTGATAGTAGTGATTTTAAACGTGAGTGCGTGTATGTGTGTGTTGCACATAGTATTGAGAAGTTGGTCTAGATGACCTCTTCTTGACCTAAAATTGATATATTTAGATTCAGCATGCTCAAATTAGTCAATTGAGCATGAAAAGTAATATTTGATCCGGAGATACGCAGTATCAAGAAATTGGTCAAGATGACATTTTCTTGATATAAAAGTGATATATTTGGAATCAGAATGCTCTAATTAGTCAATTAAGCACAAAATGAAAATTTTGACCGAGAAATGTACAGTATCAAAAACTGGCCGAGATGACCTCGGATGACGACGAAACTGATATATTTGGAATCAGGACGTCCAAATTAGTCAGCACAGCCTATCAGAATGCTCAAATTAGTTAATTGAACACAAAGGTAATTTTTGACGGGGGCGCCACAGGTGGTATCAGAGCGAGCTTGACCATATCCCTCTTGGCACGAGACGCAACCTGCTCGTCTATCCAAGTAAGTTAGCCTAGTTTTGAATTAGTAGTTGTTTGTTTATTGGAAAATAAACGACTTAGATGAAATGAGATGATGAGATCAATGAATGTGGACTCACGATTGTATAGTGCTAGTGGACTACCACAATACGGCTATTCAGAGTTCGAGATAGAGAATTACCATGATTATGATCGTACAGTGCTAGAGAATGAACAAGGAAGGCTGCCCATGGAAGAAATGAAGATTGCCATCAAGTTATATAGAACTCCAATGTCAGCTGCCCACAAAGTTTGGAGTGGCGACCGTCTTTCAGAATTTCATAGGAAGGCAAGATTAGTGTCACGTTATTGAAATGATTTTCTGGCTGTGTACCATTAATCGGGATGATGGGTCTTGCTGGCTGTTGACAATGCTTTTCGGGGAGATACTCTCGTGTGTATTGGGATTCTTGTGACCAGGAGTAGCGCTTAACTGGACCAAGTTTCACCATGCCACGATTGAGTAAATCTTCTCTCGGAAAAGTCTAATATCAGCCCCAACTCCTCAAGGGCAAACAGGGTGTCACTTTTGACTTCACTTGAGTTCTTTAGAGTTGCGAACATACGAGAATAAGTTCATCGGACTGAGAAACTGCAGTCGATGTCTGGTGACATAGTTCTAACGTATGCTGTGTGTTTTGAGGAACTGATGAATCCCCTCCAATTTGCGTGGAATTCACAACGAAACTTAAGTCGAGACGAGCGTAGATCCAAGAATGTCTATAGGTGAACGATCTAGTCAAGGAAGAAGAGGACCCGTAAAAATTTCCTGTAGACCAGGAAAATTAGATGTATTAGGCTATATATATATCCTTTATGTTATATTGAAATGTTATGTAATGACATGTGCATGTAGTGACATGTGTGTGATGAATTGTTAGGAACTGTCAAAATGTGTTGATATAATATAATAAGTTTTGTTGTTTTGTCCTATATGAAAAGGCATAATATACGATAAATGGGCCATGTGCATTTATTGTGCTAGAAATGGTCCGGATGAAGAGAAAGAAGATCCGAAGGAGTTTTCCTTTGAAACCGGATCGATAGAATGACTAAAATGTAGAGTGGTACATAACTAAAATATAGAGTGGTACATATGTGTATATATGTATACTCAATGTAAAAGAGGCTGTTGTATATACAAGGCCTTAATATTGATATATATGTGAACATCATGAAACTAGTTATAATAATGTCGTACGATGATATGGCATTAGGATTTCTTTGAATTTCGGGAAATCTTAAAAATTTTGTGAAATATATATATACATTGAAAATCTAATGATTGATTCTCAAACGATTATAGGGAAATAGAAAATATGGTGAATACATGTGGTTAAGAAAATATGAGTGAATGTCTCATCCTTTCAAAAAGGGTGGAGAAATTATAAGGCCTTTTAGAGGTTTAGATGCAAGAAAACGCTGAATTAAGACGGCGTTTAGATGAGATAGAACCTAGGCAGGGTGCTAAGGAGGTTCAGCCACACTGACCCCTGCAGTTGAATAGGTAGTACATTATCACTATTCCTGAAAGGATACAGAACTACGGTTAATAGTAAATTAAGAGTTATTATATAAGCGATTCCATGGAATGAAACCTCTAGAATTTGAGGGCTCTACAGATCTTTTGAAAGTAGAAGAATGATTTTCCTCTATATAGATGATTTGAGACTCATAAAGTTGATAGAACAAGGAGAAAGTTCTACGTACGTCCATTGTTATAGATGAAGGATGCTAAGTTCTGATAGAACATTGTCAGAATGAGAAGAGATGAGACTACGGTGAACTAAAATGAATTTCTGGTTGAATTTCATTAAATATATTATGATCCTGCATCACAGAAACCATAAAAAAAAAAAAAAAAGGTTTGCCGCATTAAAGCAAGGAAACGTATCAGTGAGTGAAGAACATCGGAAATTGATTAATTGTCCAAATAATGCCCTTACGTGGTAATTATTTAGAGGGAAAAGATACAGAGAATGATTGGAATGTTCTGACCAGAGATCCTTGTTTTGGTGGATAGTGGTCTAATACCACCACCTTCAATGACAGACTGCGTCAGTCGCGCTCGACAGGTTGAATACCAGTGGGCTAGACAGAAAGAAGAAAGAGAAAAAGTCTGAGAAACCTGAAAGAGGGAAAGGAGTTTGACTAAATTATTCCTAAGTTGGAAACTAAATTGGCTAAAGCAGTAAATTAATCAGAATGTTAGGCCAGGATAGTTTAATACTCCAGGCCTATAGTCGTAGAATAAAGGAAAAGGCAAATGTTCCAAGAAAATGAAAACCTAACCTGGAATAATAGAAGGCAGCAAAGGAAGCTGACTAATAATATAGGATCAGATGTATCCAGTTGCACTACAAGGGAGAAGGGGCACTGGCCACAGTGCTGATTTGGCCCTAGTGCATGTTAGCAATATGGGAAAAGAAGGCTATTATGCTAGAAACTGTCCTACAAATTGGTAGATTACACAGGAAACGTTTTAACCACAGCAACAACGTCCCAAGCCCGTGTGTTATAGGCTAGATTTGAAAGATCATTGGTAGTACTGGAAAGACAAGAACACGTAACACGTGCCAATGCTCGCGTCTTGGCGTACACTAAGGAGGATGTGAAAGTAGGAACGTCAAACATAGCGACAGAATCGATTGTTATAAGGTTAGTTGATTATGACGTAATCTTAGGAACGGATTTCCTAGGGAAATATCAAATCATAGTTGATTGTTGGAACAAAAAGATAGTATTTTGACTAGACGACGAAGAAAGCTTTGAATACGTGGATTCGTCATGTAAATCAAGGAAGATGATAATTAGCTCGTGAAGTGTGAGTAAGCTAATGTCCAATGATTGAATTGGATATTTGGCCTATGTGGTAGATGTAATAGAGGAACAGAAGCATCGACCAGAAAATGTTCTTATGGTCCAAGAAATTCTCGACATATTTCTTTGAGGAATTACTTGAATTGTCGTCTGAACAAGAAATTTCCTTTGAAATAGAACTCATGTAAAGAACTACACCCATTTTCAAAGGTGTGGCAGTATTCTCTAAGACTAATTTACGATTAAGAATACCATCAACTGAGTGTTCAAGGAATTCCTAGATAAGTTGTCATTGTGTTTATCGATGACATACTTATATATTCATAGACTCATAAGGAGTATGAAGAGCATTTGAGAACTGCTCTGCACATTATGAGATAGCACCGACCCTATGCAAAATTCTCCAAGTGTGAATTTTGGCTAGATAAAGTGTATTTTCTCAGACATGTAGTCCCCAAACAAGGAATCATCGTAAATCCTATCAAGCAGAGACGACTAATGAATTGCCTGCTCCTAAGACTGTAATGGGAATACGGAATTTCTTAAGTTTGACTAGAAACTATAGAAGACTTATGGAAATGTTCGCATGACTAGCGGCACCTCTTATGGCTATTACGCACAAGGAGAGGTAATATGAGTAGACTGAAGAATGTGAAAAGAGTTTTCAAGAGTTGAAAAATTGACTAACAAGCGCGCCAATTCACACGCTTCTCACTAAAAGGGAGAAATTCGTGATATATTGCGATGCATCGAAAGAGAATCTAAATATGTGGCAAAGAGAATGTTGGAGTTGGTGAAGGATTACAACTGTGAGATCCTCTACCACCCAGAAAAAAATCAATCAACCGTGTGATGGATGCCTTAAGCAGAAAGTCTACTGTTCCGTACCAGTAGCGAAAAGGAAAACTAGCGAACAATTACGACAAGAGATACACTCATTAGAGTTGGAGCTGATATCCGAAAGGTTAGTTGTACTCCAATCAGAGTCATCGCTATTCGAAGACACTAAAAGGGCTCTGAAGCAAGATCAAATATAATAAGTTATCAAGAAAGGGATTTCCAAGGGTGGAATGATCCTACATTAAGGAGGAATTCATATTCTAACTAATGAAGGATTAATGAGGTGAAGTATGATAAAAGCCCATAAAATGCCATATTCAGCGCATTTCGGAATGAGTAAAGTATACTAGAAATTAAAATTGCAATTCTGGTGGAAAAAGACGACAAATGAAAGCACAAAATTTATGAATTGATGCATGACCGTTAGAAAGTCAAGACTGAACATAAACATCCAGGTGGAAAACTGGAATCATTAGAAGTTCCCGAACATAAGTGGGAACATATTACGATGAATTTTGTAGTGGAATTATCAAGGACCCAAGAGCGGTATAACGCCATCTGAATTAGGGTGGATAGATCGATGAAAACAGCAAGAGTCATAGTAGTGAAAATGACTTTTCACTGGAAAAGTTAGCGAATTTCTATGAAAACCATGTTGTCAGATAACACGGTGTTTCAAATTTGTCATATTTGATTTAGATACGCAATTCACTTCGAATTTTTGGAAGTGTGTACAAGGAGTCATGGGAACGAAATTGTGTCTTAGTACGACTTTTCATCCCTAAACGAAGATCAATCTGAGCGAATTACTCGAACACTAGAAGACATGTTTCGTGTCTAAGTCATGGATTTTCTAAGAATTGGAACGAGAAGTTACTGTTAGAAGAAATTCTCGTACAACAACAGCTACCAAGCTTCTATAGGAATGATACCCTATGAAACTTTAGATGGACGAAAGTGCAAATCGCTTACCTATTGGTATGACCTGTGAGAGAAACAATGGCACAAGACCGATTTCGTATAAGAAACATCGAATGTAATTGTGAAAATACAGCGATGAAGAAAGATCGCACAAAGTCGGCGGAAGAATTATGCAGATAAACGCTGAAGATCCCTAGAGTTTAATGAAAGGGATTTCATATTCTTTAAAAGTATTCCCATTGAAGGGAATAATGTGTTCGGTAAGAAAAGAAAATTTAGTCTAAGATGTATTGGACCCTATGAAATTTTTAAACCTGTTGAAAAGGTTACCTATAAATAGGTACTACCTTCAGAACTGTCAGCAGTACATAGTGTTTTTCACGAATGTAGACTAAGGAAACAGATATCGAATTTATCTTCTGTATTGAAGTACGAATCGATTCAGATTTAGGAGAATCTAACATATGAAGAGCAACTTG
Source organism: Antiaris toxicaria (assembly GCA_035233585.1). NCBI lineage: Eukaryota > Viridiplantae > Streptophyta > Magnoliopsida > Rosales > Moraceae > Antiaris > Antiaris toxicaria. The sequence goes on from CP141153.1 coordinate 53,756,260, forward strand.
TTCAAATTTTGCTCGAAAAGATGAAACGAGAATGTTGTACTCTCATTTGTGCTAAATTTTTGAGGACGAAAATTTTATAAGGAGGGGTGAATGTAATAACCCGGAAATTTTACTGTTCTCGGAATATAGTAAATTACATGTACATGATGAATTTCATGTTTAAAATGTGAAATGAATGATTAATATTGTGTAGAATGAGATAAAATATTCTAACGATATTACAGATTAAAAATTCGGTGATGTAAAAGCATGCCGAATTGAGCTAGGGAAAAACAGTGAACTGTAAACCCTAGTACGTGACTCAGGGTAAGCTGAGTGCACAAAAAGATAAAATACTGATAGTAGTGATTTTAGACGTGAGTGCGTGTGTGTGTGTTGCACATAGTATTGAGAAGTTGGTCTAGATGACCTCTTCTTGACCTAAAATTGATATATTTAGATTCAGCATGCTCAAATTAGTCAATTGAGCATCAAAAGTAATATTTGATCCGGAGATACGCAGTATCAAGAAATTGGTCAAGATGACATTTTCTTGATATAAAAGTGATATATTTGGAATCAGAATGCTCTAATTAGTCAATTAAGCAAAAAATGAAAATTTTGACCGGGAAATGTACAGTATCGAAAACTGGCCAAGATGACCTCGGATGATGACGAAACTAATATATTTGGAATCAGGACATCCAAATTAGTCAGCACAGCGTATCAGAATGCTCAAATTAGTTAATTGAGCACAAAGGTAATTTTTGACGGGGGCGCCACATCAAACCCATGGATTTTTCAATGAAAAAGCAGGAGAAAATGCAAACCAAAGATTGCTATCTTGATTTCTTGCTTTCCTTGACTTCAATGAAGAGTTTACTACCACTTTTGTGCAGAAAATTTGAAATTTTGGCTTGGTTCGTCTTGGTTGCTCACGGTTTCACTCTAGAACACTTAGAAAAAAAAATTTTCTCTTTGTTTTGGCTTTGAAAGGCTACGGGTGCTTTTGTATCAAAGTGGCCAACTTAAGTAACAAAGAAACCAATTAATTTGGCTTCCAACCAATGAAAATTCAACACATTTCATGCCATTTCTTTCCATATTTTCACAAAATTTAATTTGGCTAATTTTGGCCAAATCTAAGCCTTTAGATCAAAAGCAAATTTAATCTTGGCCATTAATGCCACCAACCACCAAATTTTAAATCATTTAATAAATGGCTTTATGATGTCATAAATGCAAAGTAAAAACTTTGACTTTGACTTTACTATTCATATTAATTCGATTACTTTTTGACCGATGTCGGTTCTAGCCGAAATTTTCCTGAAATCGTCCCAGCGGGTTCCTGAGGTCTCCTGTGTAGTCAGATCAATTTATACTGCTTCCGTTTGATCAAAATCAATCCCAGAAGTTTTTCATCTTTTTAGTGCACCATAATGCACTGATTAGGTTTTCAATGTCATTTTTGGCACTGTTTCACCCGTTTCAATTCAGTGAACTTTATCAACACTGAATTCATACCCGTCAATATTGTTAGAACATTTTAATACATTCTAAACAATATAAATTTATTTATTTCACTCTTTAAATAGTACAAATTGTTATATACATACATTTGTACATTTTCTTCCGAGAATGCCAGAATTTCCCAGTTGTCACATTCACCCCTCCTTATAAAATTTTCGTCCTCGAAAATTAGAACAAGTGGGGGTATAAACTCCTCATCTCATGTTCTCATTCCCACGTAGCTTCTTCAATGTTGTGATTTTTCTACAAAATCTTCACTAGTGCGATTGTCTTATTCCTCAGTACTTTCTCTTCACGAGCCAGTACTCGAATAGGTTGTTCTTCATATGTCAAATTCTCATGGATTTGAATAGGTTCATGCTTCAACATATGGGACGGATCTGGTATATACTTTCTCAGCATCGACACATGAAATACATTATGCACTGCCGACAATTCAGGAGGTAATGCTAATCTGTAAGCAACCCTTCCGATGCGTTCGATAATTTCATAAGATCTAATATATCTTGGACTTAGTTTTCCCTTCTTACCGAAACGCGTAATCCCCTACATAGGCGATACCTTAAGAAACACGAAGTCTCCTTCATTAAATTCCAAGGATCTTCGCCTCTTATCTGCATAACTCTTTTGTCGGCTTTGCGCAATTTTCATTTGATGTTGAATTCTTACAACGGCATCGGAAGTTTCTCGTATAAAATTCGTATTATGCAGTTGTTTCTCTCACAGGTCATACCAGTGTATTGGCGATCTACATTTCCGTCCATAAAGATGTGGGAAAATAAACCGGTAAAAACGTATCAGAGTGGCGCAGCGGAACAATAAAAATTTTTAGATCGTTAAATATCTCATGATGCCATATACAATAAATCAACAACAATTAAAACTCATACCTCAAGGATGCCAATGAACAGGAGGAGAGTGACCGGAGGCTTCAACCAACTAGCCTTCTCTACTATTCTCCAATTCCCGAATGGCTGAGTGTGTGGGCACTCTGAACCTCGATCGGTATGCTAGCACTGCTAGTCTTCTTCCGACCACCCAGATCTCTAAAGAACTTTATTGTCACGATGAGCTGTGCAACAATAAGCCTGCTCACCTGAGAGTCTGTGGTCTAAGAGAACTGGAGTGGCAGGACCTCTATTTATAGACCTGCATGAGGTGATTCTCTGAATCTGAATTGGATTAGGAAAAGATATTTTCCCTTATCCACACCCAAAAAATCCGAATTTTCCAAAGGGAAAATCTCCCAAATAAATTCGGTTTTTGCTAGATAAATCCAATCCAAATCTTAACAAGATTTTAGCTAGAATTTTATCTCCCTTTTTCAACCAAAAAATCCGAAATTCACAAGGAGAAAATCTCTCCAAATTTTCGGCCACTTTTAGGATAAAGGAGAATCAAAATTCCACTAGGATTTCTCAAGCAAAATCTCATCTCAACCTTATCCAAAAAATAACCGAATTTCCTAGGATTAAGGCTCCAAAATTTCGGCCACTTTTGGGAGGAGAGAGAATCCAAATTCAACTAGGATTAAAGCTTGAATATTCCCTTGAATCCTATCCACAAAATCCGAAATCTTTCATGAGGATTATCCTCAAAATTTCGTCCCTTATTTGTTGGGATTTGGATTCAAAATTCAAGTAGGATTCTAACAAGATTATCCTCTCCAAATCCAACTCAAATTCGAATTTCAAACCTTGTGGATTTTCCACAACAAATTCGAATCCTACTTGGACTGTGATTCAAAATTTGAATTTCAAATTTCAAATTCAAATTTCAAATTCAAATTTCAAATTTCAAATTTCAAATTTCAAATTTAAATTTCAAATTCAAATTTCAAATTCGAATTTCAAATTCAAATTTCAAATTCAAATTTCAAATTCAAAATTCAAATTTCAAATTTCAAAATTCAAATTTCAAATTCCACAAAACGGTTGTATTTCATATTCTTGTTCTCATGGATAATTTTCTACAACTCCAATCCAATCTCAAATAAAATCATGGCAACTTTATTTGGAGTTCGAATAATTGTGTACTCTATTATCCAAAACAAAATCTGAATCCAACCGGAGAGAATCTTGTCTACCATCCTAATCCTGTGTCATCACCATCCATGCATAATAAACTAGCCAATAGCATACACAAATCAATTTGCCAAACGTTAAGGAATTATGTGGAGCTAGTAGAGGGACTGATTGGACATATACAATCGGGCTCCCGTGATTCCATATGATCATCATTCTGTACCGAACAACTCAATCATATGATCACTAATTTCAGAGTCACACCACTATAAACCTGAAACTGAACTCCCAATTATATACCGTATTACGTAAGCCTGTGACGAGCTACCATCCAATGACCTTGTCATATATGCAAAACCCTCATATGATATCCATGATCAGCCTTAGGTCAAAGTCCGTTTAATCCTACTGATCAGGCTATCTTAAAGTTCCATTATACTACCGAATCAAGAAAATGATTATTCACCATATGTGAATAAGAAGTCATCCGCCCAGCAGACGACCCAAGGCCTTGTCCATTTTCACATTCAGTATAATGCCTTTAAGAGGATACCTTTAACTCCTCAGAGCTATGATTCCGATATCTGCAAACAAACCCTTCATCGTATACAAGTCATGCACCCAACGAACCGGTCTATAAGCTTACTACCCTCTGAGACGCTTTAGCCATTGGAACATCAAAGTACACAAGTCATATACATGAAGAAGTTCATTTACTCAGGATTAAGGTTATTGCATAATGAACGTCAAAAGCAGATTGATCCACTCATAGCGGACTACGTAGATCAATCACGCTTTAGTCCCGGTCTAATATGTCACCACCAAGCAACATATCCATGTCTCTACTTGGGAGTCCAGCTCCAGACAGTCAAGACAGACCGTCCCCTCTAAGGCTTTAGACAACATAATAGTCTTAACATGAGTTAGATGCTCGGTCTAACCCCATAGACTACAGACCATAGTTTAGACTGCTAACTTTAGAACATTGTCTTCTCGCATACAAAAGTCCATTGCATGCAACGTTCTAACAGTTTTAACATAAGCAGTCAGTGAGCCATATTTGCTTACATTTACTTTAACATGTAAATAAGACGAGGACAGATAGCAATGTAATGAATAACCTCTATGTATAATTTTATTATCCAGTTCAAAATGAATACATCAAAATATCTCTTATACTTAGGGCATTTCCTAACAATCTCCCACTTGCCCTAAGCCAGCAGATGTGCCATGTTACGCATCCCCATCGCCTCTACATGCCTCTCAAAGCTTCTAGCTACCAAAGTCTTAGTAAAGGGATCAGCGATGTTGTCCTCGGACGCGATCTTACATACATCCACTTGTCCTGTCTCCACATGCCCTCTAATAATGTGATACCTCCGATCGATGTGCTTGGTCCTCTTGTGGTGCCGAGATTCCCTTGTGTTGGCAATAGCCCCTGTATTATCACAGTAAAGTGTGATAGGCTTGTCAACACCCGGAATGACCTCAAGGTCTCTAAAGAACTTGCGGAGCCAAACCGCTTCTTTAGATGCCTCAGCCGCAGCCACATACTCAGCCTCCATAGTAGAGTCAGCTGTGCAGCCCTGCTTCACGCTCCTCCACACAATGGCGCCTCCTCCGAGCAAAAACACTGATCCAGATGTCGATTTCCTCGAATCCTTACAAGTCTGGAAGTCTGAGTCCGTGTATCCTACGGGTGTTAGGTCCCCTCCAGAATACACTAGCATATAATCCCTCGTTCTCTTAAGATACTTGAGTATATGCTTTACTGCTTGCCAGTGCTTGGTTCCAGGATTCGCTTGATATCGACTCACCATACCTACTGCAAAACATATGTCCGGGCGAGTGCAAAGCATAGCATACATAAGGCTACCCACAGCGGATGCATAAGGGACCTTACTCATACGCTCTCTTTCTTCCGATGTCTTGGGACAGTCATCCAATGAAAGAGTTAAACCGGCAATAGAAGGTTGTGAGCCTTTCTTTGCCTCTAGCATTGCATATTTGTCAATTATTTTATCTATGTATGAAGCTTGGGATAACGCTATCATTTTGTTCTTTCGATCTCTGATGAGACGAATGCCTAGAACATAATTAGCTTCTCCCAAGTCCTTCATGTCAAACTGTTGGTATAACCAAAGCTTGACCGATGATAAGTTCCCTACATCATTCCCAATGAGTAGTATATCATCGACATAGAGTATTAGAAAGATCACTTTTCCATCCTTAATACGTTTATAAACACAAGGTTCATCAACGTTCTGCTCAAAACCAAATGTCTTAATCGCTTGATCAAACCTCTGGTTCCATGAGCGGGATGCCTGCTTTAATCCATAAATGGATCTAAGCAACTTGCAGACTTTCCTATCTTGGCCTTTTGCTACGAACCCTTCGGGCTGTATCATATAGATACACTCTTCAAGATGGCCATTCAAGAATGCCGTCTTGACATCCATTTGCCAGATCTCGTAATCGAGAGCCGCAGCAATGGATAGAAGAATACGGATAGACTTCAGCATAGCAACAGGCGAAAAGGTTTCCTCGTAATCGATTCCAGCCTTTTGCGTGTATCCCTTTGCAACCAGTCTAGCTTTGAAAGTTTCCACTCTCCCTTCCGCATCCTTCTTTCTTTTGTAGACCCATTTGCATCCAATGGGTTTTATCCCATCCGGCAAATCTACAAGTTCCCAAACTGAGTTGGATTTCATAGAATCCATCTCATTGTTCATAGCCTGTTTCCAAGATCTAGAATCAACATCCTTTATAGCTTCATCATATGTGACCGGATCTTCCTCATGCTCATAAGCCTCGGCCTGGTATACCTCAGCATCATACATAAAGAAATTAGGTTTCTTAGAAACCCTCCCACTACGACGAGGCACCCTAAATTGTTGATCGTCTGCAGGTCTTTCACTGGAACTCGGACTTGCGTCCAAGACCGAAATCTGTGGAGCAGTTCTTTCACCCGATAACTCCTCTAGCACCACTTTGCTTCGAGGCTTAAAGTCATTCATGTGACTTTCCTCCAAGAATGTCGCATGGGTTGAGACAATGACCTTTTGTTCCTTCGGGGTATAGAACAGACCTCCTTTAGTTCCCTTTGGATACCCTACAAACATGCATAATTCTGATCTTGGTTCCAACTTCTTCGCATCCCCATCCAGTACATGTGCCGGGCAGCCCCATATTCTCATATGTCCAAGGGAGGGCTTCCTGCCACGCCACAATTCATACGGAGTTCTAGGAATTGATTTGCTCGGAACCTGGTTCAGAATATAGCACGCCGTTTGTAAAGCATGTCCCCAAAATGATAATGGCAGCGTTGAGTAACTCATCATGGACCGTACCATATCCAATAAGGTCCTGTTTCTCCTTTCGGCTACACCATTCTGTTGTGGAGTACCAGGTGCAGTCAATTGGGATAATATCCCATTCTCTACAAGATGTCCTAGAAATTCATCGGAGAGGTATTCGCCACCTCGATCAGATCGAAGTGTCTTTATGGATTTATCCAATTGCTTTTCCACTTCCGCACGATACTCTTTGAACTTGTCAAAGGTTTCGCTCTTGCGGTGCATCAGATACACATATCCATACCTCGAGTAATCATCTATGAAAGAGACATAGTACTCGAACCCTCCTCGTGCTGTGACGTTCATGGGGCCACATACGTCAGTGTGCACAATTTCTAAGAGCTCCTGTGCCCTTGTACCCTTAGCTCCAAAAGACCTCTTAGTCATTTTACCCTCTAGACAAGACTCACATTGGGGAAGTCGTACCTCCTCCAGAGATTCCAGAGGACCGTCTTTCACCAATCTTTGAATCCTATCCTGATTAATATGACCAAGTCTTAAATGCCAAAGATATGCCTTGTTAGAGTGAGAAACTTTCAACCTTTTAGAGTTATCAATTAATTCAGTGTCAAGCAGTGAGTACATCTTTGGTCTGATCAAATATAGGTTTCCATCCATCCATCCAGAACAGATAAAAGACTTATTTCTACGAATATCAACTCTTTTACTAAAAGAAACTGAATAAGAATCCTTTATTAAACAAGCTACCGATATAAGGTTCCTCCTAAAATTAGGAACATAAAAACAGTCTTTCAATAAAATAAACCTAAATTGATCAAAATAAAGATGAACGTTTCCCACTGCCTCAGCCACCACAAAGCTACCATCTCCAGTCCGCAACGAGAGGCTCCTATCATGTAGACTTCTCGTTTCCACGAACCCCTGCATCGAAACACAAACATGATTAGTGGCGCCCGAATCAATGACCCATGTGTCTTTCGATTCTTCCACCAAACACGCTTCCAAATAATGAAGTTCCTTACCTTCCTTGCCCTTGGAGGCTAGGAATTCCCGGCAAGCCTTCTTGAAGTGACCTACCTTCCCACAGTGGAAGCATTTGGACTTTTTAGGGTCCTTTGGCTTCTTGTTCTTCTTCTTCTTCTTCCCGTCCGAGACAGGAGGATTAGAAGAACTGGAAGCCACTTGCTTCTTATTTGGCCTCTTCCTCTTCCGTGAGGGATTGGAAGATTCCGCCAAATTGGCCTCTCCTTTAGGTCGGACCACATCCTCATCCCTGATCATCCGCTCATAAGCCTGTAGTTGCTTCATGAGCTCGGTAAGTCCTAACTCCTTTGTCGCCAGATTGTATGCGGCCTTAAACCCCACAAAATCTTTAGACAGAGTCTTGAACACCATCTCGATCTGGGTGTTGTAGTCTAACTCAGCACCATTCTCGGCAGCCTCAGCGAAGAATCCCATTAGAGTAATCATATGGTCCTTCACCGGAGCACCAGCCTTTTGCTTGGAGTTCATAATGCTGGTGATAGCGGACTGTCGAGCCAATTTTTCTTGGCCTCCGAACATGTCCTCCAGATTATCCATGATCTCCCCAGCAACTTGATAAGTCTCATGCTGCTTTTGTAAAGCACTCGTCATGCTAGCAAGGATGTAGCATCGAGCTATTTCATTGGATTCTCTCCAACGATTATAGGCAACCGGGACCTCCTCAAGTGGTGTGTCAGGTTTGGGCCTAGGTGGGCATGGTTCGTCCAGTACGAACTTGTGTCTCTCGCAGCTGAGAACTATTAATAGATTTCTTTTCCAATCTTTATAATTGTCGCCATTCAACTTATTTTCAGTAAGTATCGAAATGAGGGGTGTCGGTGACATTTTGAACTGAAATAAAATTATACTAGACATCATTACAAAGCCCAAGCAAATATGCAGATAATTTAGCAAATAAAACATACAAGTATGTTCCTACATGAAACTTGAAAAAAAATGTAGCATTGCAACGATAATTCTCAGCACCTATTGCCCCAAGCCACCGAGGGGTGGTCATGAGAACAAATAGCCGGAACATGGACCCCGTCCAATTAATATATGTTACCTTAAATCCTCCAAGGTTAAGACATATATTAATAACCGCTTATTTGGCCACCAGTTTAGTTAACAGAGCTTCTAGGGAAGGTTAATAACTAAACGAGTCTTGAGTGTATAACCATTGTTTACGTAGCCCGATCCACGTCCTACCAAGCCACCGAGGGGTGGTCATGAATAGAATCGCACCCGAACACGTTTTCCACATAGGAGATCCAATCTAGTATACCGGCGGCGGTAAACACCTACCGAAGGGTGTGGTCAGGTCGGAACTGACGCGAGGCGTTACCATGCTTTCACATATGGATCAACAATGGAGGCCGTGGGTTTTGTTTGAAACCCTCTCCCACTCAATATTTTGAAAAACATGCAAGTTTTGACAAATTATGTATGATCAATATAGTATGAGCGGCACTCACCTATCCTATATGACATGTTATCAAATATGCATACAAAACATCCATCAATACATATTTATACATCCATGACATATCACAGAAAAAATAATTGACAGAATAACCAAGCTATGGTTCCATCCTAGAACAAAGAAAATAAAGATTACAAAATTCCATCCAAAACATTCTTTGGGTCTTGAATTTTGTTCCGTCTTCTTGTATCCATCTTTATGTAGCCTCTCCATTTATTTCTCATCCCTTGAATTATTTAAAATTTAAATCTCCAAAATTTAAATTTCAAATTCAAATTCCAAATTCGAATTTCAAATTTAAATTTCTAATTCAAATTTTAAACAATTTTAATCATCATGTATAATAATATGTAATTTCAAAAATTTCAAATTTTTTAATTACATATTTTTAAACATGATTTAAAATTAAATCTCAAATTTAAAAATCAAAATTTTCTGATTTTGGACCGCCGCTCCGCCGCCCGTGAAGGCGGCAGCCGCCTTGGGCAGCCACCAACCCCGGAGGGGCTGGCAGCCCACGGCTGCCCCTTGTGCAGCCCTGCCGGGCTGCAGGCCAAGCCTGCAGCGCCAGGCTGCACGCCCAGACTGGGCGCAGCAGCCGGCAGGCTGCAGGCAGCGCCTGCAGCCAGTGGCTGCACGCCCAGGCTGCGGCCAGCCTTGGGCAGGCCACGGCCACCCCTGGCTGCAGGCAGAGCCTGCGGCCGTGGGTGGTGTGGGCCTGCACAGGGGCTGCCGCAGCCCCATCCTGCCCGAGGGCAGGGGCTGCAGCCCCACCAAGGTTTGTCGGCCTATCCCGAGGGGTCGTGTCTCGATTTTCGTGCCATATTCCAATTTATCTTTTAGGATCTCCAAAAATTAATTTGAATCCCAATTAAATTGAAATTTTCCACACAATCAAAATTTCAACCTTTAAATTAAATTTAACTTTTGGGAAAAATAAATTACGGTCTTCAATCTTCAATCTCCTCCAAGAATAATTACATAAAAAATTCCTATACCGTTTCCGGTGTACAAAATTCTATCCATAAAAAATTCTAAGAGACAAAATTAAAATCCATGGGAAAATTACAGTGTAAATAAACTGCTCCCATGGTTACATAAAAAATTCCTAGATACAATTTTTCTAAATTCTAAGGAACCATAACCGGCATAAACAAGCATGCTTATAATAATTCAAAAAATTAAAATAACCACATACTTTATACATAATACATGATAACAACATAAAGGAACCCTAGAATGCCACTCTCTAAATATCAAATCCATACATAAATAAAAAGACTAAGTAATTGTCTAATTTATGTACATGGCATAGTCATGAGAAAGCTCTGATACCAATTGTGGGAAAATAAACCGGTAAAAACGTATCAGAGTGGCGCAGCGGAACAATAAAAATTTTTAGATCGTTAAATATCTCATGATGCCATATACAATAAATCAACAACAATTAAAACTCATACCTCAAGGATGCCAATGAACAGGAGGAGAGTGACCGGAGGCTTCAACCAACTAGCCTTCTCTACTATTCTCCAATTCCCGAATGGCTGAGTGTGTGGGCACTCTGAACCTCGATCGGTATGCTAGCACTGCTAGTCTTCTTCCGACCACCCAGATCTCTAAAGAACTTTATTGTCACGATGAGCTGTGCAACAATAAGCCTGCTCACCTGAGAGTCTGTGGTCTAAGAGAACTGGAGTGGCAGGACCTCTATTTATAGACCTGCATGAGGTGATTCTCTGAATCTGAATTGGATTAGGAAAAGATATTTTCCCTTATCCACACCCAAAAAATCCGAATTTTCCAAAGGGAAAATCTCCCAAATAAATTCGGTTTTTGCTAGATAAATCCAATCCAAATCTTAACAAGATTTTAGCTAGAATTTTATCTCCCTTTTTCAACCAAAAAATCCGAAATTCACAAGGAGAAAATCTCTCCAAATTTTCGGCCACTTTTTGGATAAAGGAGAATCAAAATTCCACTAGGATTTCTCAAGCAAAATCTCATCTCAACCTTATCCAAAAAATAACCGAATTTCCTAGGATTAAGGCTCCAAAATTTCGGCCACTTTTGGGAGGAGAGAGAATCCAAATTCAACTAGGATTAAAGCTTGAATATTCCCTTGAATCCTATCCACAAAATCCGAAATCTTTCATGAGGATTATCCTCAAAATTTCGTCCCTTATTTGTTGGGATTTGGATTCAAAATTCAAGTAGGATTCTAACAAGATTATCCTCTCCAAATCCAACTCAAATTCGAATTTCAAACCTTGTGGATTTTCCACAACAAATTCGAATCCTACTTGGACTGTGATTCAAAATTTGAATTTCAAATTTCAAATTCAAATTTCAAATTCAAATTTCAAATTTCAAATTTCAAATTTCAAATTTAAATTTCAAATTCAAATTTCAAATTCGAATTTCAAATTCAAATTTCAAATTCAAATTTCAAATTCAAAATTCAAATTTCAAATTTCAAAATTCAAATTTCAAATTCCACAAAACGGTTGTATTTCATATTCTTGTTCTCATGGATAATTTTCTACAACTCCAATCCAATCTCAAATAAAATCATGGCAACTTTATTTGGAGTTCGAATAATTGTGTACTCTATTATCCAAAACAAAATCTGAATCCAACCGGAGAGAATCTTGTCTACCATCCTAATCCTGTGTCATCACCATCCATGCATAATAAACTAGCCAATAGCATACACAAATCAATTTGCCAAACGTTAAGGAATTATGTGGAGCTAGTAGAGGGACTGATTGGACATATACAATCGGGCTCCCGTGATTCCATATGATCATCATTCTGTACCGAACAACTCAATCATATGATCACTAATTTCAGAGTCACACCACTATAAACCTGAAACTGAACTCCCAATTATATACCGTATTACGTAAGCCTGTGACGAGCTACCATCCAATGACCTTGTCATATATGCAAAACCCTCATATGATATCCATGATCAGCCTTAGGTCAAAGTCCGTTTAATCCTACTGATCAGGCTATCTTAAAGTTCCATTATACTACCGAATCAAGAAAATGATTATTCACCATATGTGAATAAGAAGTCATCCGCCCAGCAGACGACCCAAGGCCTTGTCCATTTTCACATTCAGTATAATGCCTTTAAGAGGATACCTTTAACTCCTCAGAGCTATGATTCCGATATCTGCAAACAAACCCTTCATCGTATACAAGTCATGCACCCAACGAACCGGTCTATAAGCTTACTACCCTCTGAGACGCTTTAGCCATTGGAACATCAAAGTACACAAGTCATATACATGAAGAAGTTCATTTACTCAGGATTAAGGTTATTGCATAATGAACGTCAAAAGCAGATTGATCCACTCATAGCGGACTACGTAGATCAATCACGCTTTAGTCCCGGTCTAATATGTCACCACCAAGCAACATATCCATGTCTCTACTTGGGAGTCCAGCTCCAGACAGTCAAGACAGACCGTCCCCTCTAAGGCTTTAGACAACATAATAGTCTTAACATGAGTTAGATGCTCGGTCTAACCCCATAGACTACAGACCATAGTTTAGACTGCTAACTTTAGAACATTGTCTTCTCGCATACAAAAGTCCATTGCATGCAACGTTCTAACAGTTTTAACATAAGCAGTCAGTGAGCCATATTTGCTTACATTTACTTTAACATGTAAATAAGACGAGGACAGATAGCAATGTAATGAATAACCTCTATGTATAATTTTATTATCCAGTTCAAAATGAATACATCAAAATATCTCTTATACTTAGGGCATTTCCTAACAAAAGAGCCTCATAAGGTGCCATTCTTATGGAAGCTTGGTAACTATTATTGTATGAGAATTCAATTAATGGTAACTTCTCGTTTCAATTTCCTGAAAAATCCATTACACAAGCTCGAAGCATGTCCTCTAATGTCTAAATGGTCCGCTCTGACTGTCCGTCTGTTTGCAGATGAAATGCCGTACTAAGTCTCAATTCAGTACCCATGGCTTCTTGCACACACTTCCAGAAATTTGAAGTGAATCGTGCATCTCGATCTGATACAATGGATTTTGGTACTCCATGCAATCTGACGACATGAGCTATATACAATTGAGCAAACTTTTCCAACGAAAAACTCATCTTGACAGCTACAAACTGTGCCGTCTTGGTCAGTCTGTCCACAATAGCCTAGATGGCATCATAACCTTCTCGGGTTTTTGGGAGTCCCACTACAAAATCCATCGTAATGTGTTCCCATTTCCATTCAGGAATCTCTAAAGGTTCCAATCTTCCTGCTGGATGTTTATGTTCAGCTTTGATTCTCTGACAGGTCATGCATCTGCTCACGAATTTTGCTATATCGTTCTTCATCCCTTTCCACCAGAACTATAACTTCAAGTCCTGATACATCTTACTAGCTCCAGGATGAAGCGAATATGGTGTCTCATGGGCTTCTGACATGATCTGTCTTCTAAGTTCCTCTTCAGCTGGAACATTAATTCTTCCTTGATAGAGGATCATTCCATCCTTGGAAATTCCTTCTTAAGAACTTGTCATTCTTGGATCTTGTCTTTGAGCTTCCTTGATATCCTCAAACAACGATGATTCCACTTGGAGTGCAGCCAATCTTCCGGATATCAGCTCCAAGTTCAAAGAATTTATCTCTTGCTATAATGGTTTCGGAAGCCTTTTTATCGGTAGCTAGTGCGATATGGTAGACTTTCTACTTAAAGCATCTGCTACACAGTTGGCCTTCCTTAGATGATATAGAATTTCATAATCATAATCCTTTACCAGTTCTAACCATCGTCTTTGTCACATATTGAGCTCCTTTTGCATGAAGAAATACTTCAAGCTTTGGTGATCAGTAAAAATCTGACACTGGGCTCCATAGAGATAGTGTCGTCAAATTTTAAGTGCAAACACTACTGCAATAAGTTCAAGGTCATGTGTAGGGTAACTCTTTTCATGATCCTTTAATTGACGTAAAGTGTAGGCAATCATCTTGCCGCCTAGCATCAGGACTGCTCCCAATCCTATTTTAGATGCATCACTATAGATCACAAACTTCTCCCCTTCAGTGGGAAGCATAAGGATTGGTGTGCTTGTCAGCTGTCTCTTTAACTCCTGGAAGCTTCTTTCGCATTCCATAGTCCACTCATACTTTCTTTCCTTGCATATAAGAGCAGTAAGAAGTGTAGCTAAACGCGCGAATCCCTCTACAAACCTCCGATAATAATCAGCTAACCCCAAGAAACTGCGTATTTTCGTCACACTCTTGGGTGCAAGCCATTGGTTAATTGCATCTACCTTCGTCGGATCTACAGCAATACCTTCCTGGGATACAACATGTTCGAGGAAATGTACTATGTCCAACCAAAACTCGTATTTTGAGAATTTGGCATACAATTGATGCTTCCTTATCGTATGCAACACGATCCTCAGATGCTGCTTGTGCTCTTCATGAGTCTTTGAGTATATAAGAATGTCATCAATGAATACAATGACAAACTTATCCAAATACTCTTTAAAAATTCTATTCATCAAGTCCATGAATGCTGCTGGTGCATTTGTTAATCTGAATGGCATAACAAGGAACTCATAATGACCACAACTAGTCCTAAACGCCGTCTTAGGAATATCACTTTCTTTAATTCTCAGCTGGTGATATCCTGATCGTAAGTCGATCTTGGAAAATACTGCTGCGCCTTTTAACTGGTCGAATAAGTCATCAATTCTAGGTAACAGATACCTATTTTTGATTGTAACCTTATTCAACTCCCAGTAATCAATGCATAAATGGAACATTCCATCCTTTTTCTTGACGAACAACACAGGTGCACCCCATGGAGAATAACTCGGTTTAATGAATCCTTTATCCAAAAGCTCCTTTAATTGTTCCTGCAGCTCCTTTAACTCCACTGAAGCCATGTAATATAGTGCTTTGGAAATAAGTGCCGTTCTAAGTATCAACTCAATTTCGAACGAGATTTCTCTCTCTGGAGGTATCCCTGGTAACTCTTCTGGAAATACGTCAAGAAATTCATTAACAATAGGAACATCTTCAGGTTGAAGCTTTTGTTCCTCTGTAGTATCCATCACATATGCCAGATATCCCATACAACCACTGGCCATCAGCTTACTTGCTTTCAGTAAACTGATCATCATCTTCCCGGGTTTTCAAGAAGTATTGACATACTCGAAACTTTCTTTTTTCTCGGGTTGGAATACTATTTTTTGATTTAGGCAGTTGATCATAGCTTGATATTTCCCTAGGAAATCCATGCCTAGAATCACATCGTAATCCATGATTTTCATTACGATCAACTCAGTATATAACTCCCTATTTGCCACATATACTGGTACATGAGGTAGCCAGTAACAATAATACTTCCCCAGAGGGTAAAGCTGTCTTAAATATTTTTCCCATATAGTCCTTAGGAAGTCCTATCTTGTCAGCAAATTCATAGGAAACAAAAGAATGCGTAGCACCGGAATCGAATAGTATAGACGCTACATGACTAGCGATAGGAAGCTGACCTGTCACCACATTTGATGTTCCTGCCTCTGCATCCTCCTTGGTGTAGGCCATTATACGAGCATCAGCACGTAGCATACGCTCCTGGCATTGTGGGCTTACTAGAGACTCTTTAACCCTGGCTTGAACAGAATGAGCTTGTGGGCATGTCTGGTGCGGTTGGGAAGTGCCTTGTACACCCTGCCTATTGCTTGGACAGTTCTTGGCATAATGACCTTCCTTTCCACATTTATAACAAACAAGTGGCCTAAATCTGCATTGCCCAGAATGTCTCTTCCCGTATGTAGGACAATTTGGTACATTGGATTCCGCATTACCAGCTATTCTTCGCTACTGGTTTCAATTGTTTGCCTGGTGATTTCTAGTAAAATTGCCTTTCCTCTTATTTTGCTGGGATCCTTGATTGTTTCCCTGGCCTGGTTTAGCATTCTGATTAGGCTTGCTAGACTGACCAGCTTATGTAGACTTAGCCAAAGCCTTTTCCTTTTTCTTGGCCTCCCAGTTCTTCTTTCTTTCCTCCTTCTGTTGGGCTACATGAAACTCAGCTCTCATGGCACGACTAACATAGTCTGCTATAGAAATAGGTGATATCTATCCACTATCTACCAATGCCGCAATTTCTAGCCTGAACATTCCGATCATTTTCTATATTTTCTCCCTCTCAGTAGGGACTACATAGGGAAGTAAGCAGGATAATTGATCGAACTTTTGGCAAACTTCACTCACCAACATATTTCCTTGCTTCAATTCTGAGAACTCTTTCTACTGTAGTCTCAGAGATGCAGGATCATAGTATTTCTGGTTAAATTCTTCCAGAAATTTTGCCCAACTCATGGTAGACACATTTCTTCTCAGTCGCACAGTGTCCCACCAAAAACGAGCATCTATCCTTAACACAAAAGACGCACATGCGACCTTCTCCTGGTCAGTTAAATTCATGAATTCTAGGATCACTTGCAATGACGACAACCAATCTTCAGCCTCTAGAGGATTAGTAGAACCTTCAAATTCTGGCGGCCTCATACGCCTGAATCTTTCATAGAGGGGTTCCAGATTTACTACCGGTTGCGGTTCAGGAACTTTCTCATGTACAGCAGCTGGAGGAATAACCAGATCTACCTTAGCTTCCTGTTCTACTTAAGTGCCTTCAGAACCTTGCCTCTGTTCTAAATCCTTTACTCACTGTCTTAGATTAGCATTTTCTTGCATCTGAGCTTCTAGTAAAGCTTGTATCTCTTCTATTCTCTCCATGAGATTAGGACATCGTTCTCATCTCTCTGGTCGATTTCGTAAATCCACCATCTTGCCTATTATCCTATTATGGCACAACAACTTACCGTTAGCTTTTCCATGACCACATTTATAAAATCATATAACAGTGTATCAACAGTACATCAACCACGATGTTAGTAGTCTCACGAAACTCTCTTATGCTCAATTGGGAGCGGTACATTAGTGCTGACCTCCACAGCCTTAATCTCATCATCATAGCCTCGAAGGCAATGTTTACCTCCCTGTACAGAAGGCTGGCATGCCAAAAGTAGTTTCATTACTGACTTTTTAAAGTTCTAACCCGGTGACTTCATGTTGCTCCGTGGTTAGGAATGGTTCACATTTTAATTTCACGTGAGTGAGTTTCATTAACCTCGCTCTAGTGCCTGAAGCACAATTTATTATGTGTCCCATTTCAATAGTGCCCGTAGCACATTGCGTCTCTCTCTATATTCTGTAATAGTGCCCGTAGCACATATGTACCTAACTTATAGTTAGTACATCAAAGTTAGCAATAATAATGCTACATGTTGCAGACAAGTAAATGTCTGAACTTACCTTATCTGTTTCTTCTCTTTTTCCTTTCTGGATCTTTAATCGCTCTTCTTGTGGGTCGATTTTGGGATCCTACAGACAAAACCTTGTCTGTTAATTTCATTTCCATTTATAGCTTTTATTTTTTTATTAAAAAGCTTAAATAAAGCCTATTTATAACTTTTTAGGCTTTATTTATCATTTTCCCCATTTTTCTCAACTTTTACAAAATTACGATTTTACCCATGTATTTTGGTAAAATTACAATTATGTCCCTGATGGGATTTTCTCGATCTAGGCTGCACTTTTGGCTCTCAGGAACTTTTTTGACTCTTTTCTCATTCATTACCGGGTTCGTTTCTATTTTATTTCCATTTTTCACCTTCCCGACCCTCGGGAAGCACTATTCCGACCTTTACGTCGGTTTAGTGATTTTCTATCATTTCGGAGCCTCAAATGGACGTTTTACTAGTATTGAAAACGTTCATCTAGACTTTCCCGATTTAGGTCTCCGAGGCTCGAATTTTCCGTACCCGAATCGGACCTTTACTTTGTAGGAAAATAAATCGGTAAAAACGTATCAGAGTGGCGCAGCGGAACAATAAAAATTTTTAGATCGTTAAATATCTCATGATGCCATATACAATAAACCAACAACAATTAAAACTCATACCTCAAGGACACCAATGTGCAGGAGGAGAATGACTGGAGGCTTCAACCAACTAGCCTTCTCTACTATTCTCCAATTCCCGAATGGCTGAGTGTGTGGGCACTCTGAACCTCGATCGGTATGCTAGCACTGCTAGTCTTCTTCTGACCACCCAGATCTCTAAAGAACTTTATTGTCACGATGAGCTGTGCAACAATGAGCCTGCTCACCTGAGAGTCTGTGGTCTAAGAGAACTGGAGTGGTAGGTCCTCTATTTATAGACCTGCATGAGGTGAATCTCTAAATTTGAACTGGATTAAGAAAATATATTTTCCCTTATCCAAACCCATAAAATCCGAATTTTTCCAAGGGAGAATCTCCACAAAAAATTCGGTTTTTCTTAGGATAAATTCAATTCAAATCAAAACAAGATTTTAACTAGAATTTTATCTCCCTTTTTCAACCCAAAAAATCTGAAAATTTCAAGGTGAATCTTCCCTAAAGATTTCGGCCATTATGGATAAGGGAGAATCAAAAATTCCACTAGGTTTTTCAAGCTTGAATCTCATCTCAACCTTATCCAAAATAACCAAATTTCCTAGGAGATTTTCTCCCTAATTTCGGCCACTTTTCAAGGAAGGAGAGAATCCAAATTCAACTAGGATTGAAACTTGAATTTTTCCCTTGAATCCTATCCACAAAAACCGAAATTTGCTTGAGGATTATCCTCAAAATTTCATCCCTAATTTGTTGGGAATTGGATTCAAAATTCAAGTAGGATTCTAACAAGATTATCCTCTCCAAATCCAACTCAAATTCGAATTTCAAACCTTGTGGATTTTCCACAAAAAATTCGAATCCTACTTGGACTGTGATTCAAAATTTGAATTTCAAATTTCAAATTCAAATTTCAAATTTCAAATTTCAAATTTCAAATTTAAATTTCAAATTCAAATTTCAAATTCGAATTTCAAATTCAAATTTCAAATTCAAATTTCAAATTCAAAATTCAAATTTCAAATTTCAAAATTCAAATTTCAAATTCCACAAAATGGTTGTGTTTCATATTCTTGTTCTCATGGATAATTTTCTACAACTCCAATCCAATCTCAAATAAAATCATGGCAACTTTATTTGGAGTTCGAATAATTATGTACTCTATTATCCAAAACAAAATCTGAATCCAACCGGAGAGAATCTTGTCTACCATCCTAATCCTGTGTCATCACCATCGATGCATAATAAACTAGCCAATGGCATACACAAATCAATTTGCCAAACGTTAAGGAATTATGTGGAGCTAGTAGAGGGACTGATTGGACATATATAATCGGGCTCCCGTGATTCCATATGATCATCATTCTTTACCGAATAACTCAATCATATGATCACTAGTTTCAGAGTCACACCACTATAAACTTGAAACTGAACTCCCAATTATATACCGTATTACGTAAGCCTGTGACGAGCTACCATCCAATGACCTTGTCATATATGCAAAACCCTCATATGATATCCATGATCAGCCTTAGGTCAAAGTCCGTTTAATCCTACTGATCAGGCTATCTTAAAGTTCCATTATACTACCGAATTTAAGAAAATGATTATTCACCATATGTGAATAAGAAGTCATCTGTCCAGCAGACGACCCGAGGCCTTGTCCATTTTCACATTCAGTATAATGCCTTTAAAAGGATACCTTTAACTCCTTAGAGCTATGATTCCGATATTCGCAAACAAACCCTTCATCGTATACAAGTCATGCACCCAACGAACCGGTCTATAAGCTTACTACCTCTGAGACGCTTTAGCCATTGGAACATCAAAGTACACAAGTCATATACATGAAGTAGTTCATTTACTCAGGATTAAGGTTATTGCACAATGAACGTCAAAAGCAGATTGATCCACTCATAGCGGACTACGTAGATCAATCATGCTTTAGGCCCGGTCTAATATGTCACCACCGAGCAACATATCCATGTCTCTACTTGGGAGTCCAGCTCCAGACAGTCAAGACAGACCGTCCCCTCCAAGGCTTTAGACAACATAATAGTCTTAACATGAGTTAGATGTTCGGTCTAACCCCATAGACTACAGACCATAGTTTAGACTGCTAACTTTAGAACATTGTCTTCTCGCATACAAAAGTCCATTGCATGCAACGTTCTAACAGTTTTAACACAAGCAGTCAGTGAGCCATATTTGCTTACATTTACTTTAACATGTAAATAAGACGAGGATAGATAGCAATATAATGAATAACCTCTAAGTATAATTTTATTATCCAGTTCAAAATGAATACATCAAAATGTCTCTAATACTTAGGGCATTTCCTAACATACTTCGTTTCCCAAAAACGCCCCCCCTTGGGGTCGGTTTTTCAGTTTCACTCACGTTTTACATTTTTAAAGGGACGGGTTACTATTCACAAACCACCCCTTAGGTTTCCCTTATTCAATTTTCCTTTAGGGACTCGGGTTTCCGACCCGACCCTAAACTTTTACTCTCGATTCCCTTTTTACCCTAAATGCCGTTTTTCAAAATTTTGGTAGCATTTCAGCGTAAATTTAAGGTTACCGGCGTTAGGTACTCCTCGAACCATATGTACCTGTCACGTACTATAACAAAGTCCTATTTTATGTAAAAGTTTCCCAAACTTTTACATAAAAGCTCACACAATTTCCAATTCACATTTTGAACCACAATTAACAACATTCTTTCAATTTTACCCTTAGGTTTAGCCACGGTTTTCATACTCAAAACCTAACCAAAACTTTTCAATCTTTCAACCAAATTTTAGGCTATTCAAAGGCTATTACCTAGCATATTTTCAAGCCACTTTCCATGCATTTTACAACACAATTCTTAGGGTTTTTCAACACATATAACCCACAGTCATTTTAGGTAAAAACATGCATAACATTTTATTTCATGCTTTCATTCTCATAACCAACATTTCCATAATTCAATGCATGATTTAAACTATCCAAACATCAAGCTAATCATGTAAAAATGTTCACCAAACCCTAATTACACCACACGGCCATATTAGGGAATTTAGGTACCAAAATTTTTCCAAGCTTTCTAACCATGCAAATCATGCTTTCCATTTAACCCAAACATAATTTAAAGCATTACAACATTTAAACAACAATGAATCCATCATCAAACACTAAGGTAACCCACGGTTTTACCATTGAAAAACCAACCAAAATTTTGTTTTTCTTGAAACAAAATACATGGTTTTTCTTCTAATCAATCCATTTACAAAACCCAAGTACCAAATAAACCACAAATTTTCTCATCCTTCAGGCCATCAAACCAACGGATTTTTCAATGAAAAAGCAAGAGAAAATGCAAACCAAAGATAGCTACCTTGATTTCTTGCTTCCCTTGACTTTAATGAAGAGTTTACTACCACTTTTTTGAAGAAAATTTGAAATTTTGGCTTGGTTCCTCTTTGTTGCTCACGGTTTCACTGTAGAACACTTAGAAAAAAATTTTTTCTCTTTGTTTTGCCTTTGAAAGGATACGAGTGCCTTTGTATCAAAGTGGCCGACTTAAGTAACAAAGAAACCAATTAATTTGGCTTCCAACCAATGAATATTCAACACATTTCATGCCATTTCTTTCCATATTTTCACAAAATTTAATTTGGCTAATTTTGGCCAAATCTAAGCCTTTAGATCAAAAGCAAATTTAATCTTGGCCATTAATGCCACCAACCACCAAATTTTAAATCATTTAATAAATGGCTTTATGATGTCATAAATGCAAAGTAAAAACCTTGATTTGACTTTACTATTCATATTAATTCGACTACTTTTTGATCGATGTCGGTTCGAGCCGAAATTTTCCTGAAATCGTCCCGGCGAGTTCCTGAGGTCTCCTGTGCAGTCGGATCAATTTATACTGCTTCCGTTTGATCAAAATCAATCCCAGAAGTTTTTCACCTTTTTAGTGCACCATAATGCACTGATTAGGTTTTCAATGCCGTTCTTGGCACCGTTTCACCTGTTTCGATTCAATGAACTTTATCAACACTGAATTCATACCCGTCAATATTTTTAGAACAGTTTAATACATTCTAAACAATATAAATTTATTTATTTTACTCTTTAAATAGTACAAATTGTTATATACATATATTTGTACATTTTCTTCCGAGAATGCCAGAATTTCCCGGTTGTCAAACCACGGCCTCCATTGTTGATCCATATGTGAAAGCATGGTAACACCTCGCATCAGTTCTATGCTGACCATACCCCTCGGTAGGTGTTTACCGCCGTCGGTATACTAGATTAGATCTCTTATATGGAAAACGTGTTCGGGTATGATCCTATTCATGACTACCCCTCAGTGGCTTGGTAGGACGTCGATCGGGCTACGTAAACAATGGTTATACACTCAAGACCCGTTTAGTTATTAACCTTCCTTAGAAGCTCTGTTAACTAAACTGGTGGCCAAAATAAGCGATTATTAATATATGTCTTAACCTTGAAGGATTTAAGGTAACATATATTAATTGAACGAGGTCCGTGTTCAGGCTATTTGTCTCATGACCACCCCTCAGTGGCTTAGGGTAATAGGTGCTGAGAATTACCATTGCAATGTTACATGTTTTTCAAGTTTCATGTAGGAACATACTTGTATGTTTTATTTGCTAAATTATCTGTATATTTACTTGGGCTTTGTAATGATGTCTAGTATAATTTTATTTCAGTTCAAAATGTCACCGACATACCTCATTTCAATACTTACTGAAAATAAGCTGAATGTCAATAATTATAAAGACAGGAAAAGAAATCTACTTATAGTTCTCAGCTGCGAGAGACACAAGTTCGTGCTGGACGAACCATGCCCACCTGGGCCCAAACCTAACACATTGCTTGAGGAGGTCCCGGTTGCCTATACTCATTGGAGAGAATCCAATGAGATAGGTTGATGCTACATACTTGCTAGCATGACGAGTGCTTTACAAAAGCAGCATGAGACTTATCAAGTTACTAGAGGAATCATGGAAAATCGGGAGAACATGTTGTTAGGAAATGCCCTAAGTATTAGAGACATTTTGATGTATTCATTTTGAACTGGATAATAAAATTATACATAGAGGTTATTCATTACATTGCTATCTGTCCTCGTCTTATTTACATGTTAAAGTAAATGTAAGCAAATATGGCTCACTGACTGCTTGTGTTAAAACTGTTAGAACGTTGCATGCAATGGACTTTTGTATGCGAGAAGACAATGTTCTAAAGTTAGCAGTCTAAACTATGGTCTGTAGTCTATGGGGTTAGACCGAGCATCTAACTCATGTTAAGACTATTATGTTGTCTAAAGCCTTAGAGGGGACGGTTTGTCTTGACTGTCTGGAGCTGGACTCCCAAGTAGAGACATGGATATGTTGCTCGGTGGTGACATATTAGACCGGGACTAAAGCATGATTGATCTACGTAGTCCGCTATAAGTGGATCAATCTGCTTTTGACGTTCATTGTGCAATAACCTTAATCCTGAGTAAATGAACTACTTCATGTATATGACTTGTGTACTTTGATGTTCCAATGGCTAAAGCGTCTCAGAGGTAGTAAGCTTATAGACCGGTTCGTTGGGTGCATGACTTGTATACGATGAAGGGTTTGTTTGCAGATATCGGAATCATAGCTCTGAGGAGTTAAAGGTATCCTCTTAAAGGCATTATACTGAATGTGAAAATGGACAAGGCCTTGGGTCGTCTGCTGGGCAGATGACTTCTTATTCACATATGGTGAATAATCATTTTCTTAATTCGGTAGTATAATGGAACTTTAAGATAGCCTGATCAGTAGGATTAAACGGACTTTGACCTAAGGCTGATCATGGATATCATATGAGGGTTTTGTATATATGACAAGGTCATTGGATAGTAGCTCGTCACAGGCTTACGTAATACGGTATATAATTGGGAGTTCAGTTTCAGGTTTATAGTGGTGTGACTCTGAAACTAGTGATCATATGATTGAGTTGTTCGGTAAAGAATGATGATCATATGGAATCACGGGAGCCCGATTATATATGTCCAATCAGTCCCTCTACTAGCTCCACATAATTCCTTAACGTTTGGCAAATTGTTTTGTGTATGCTATTGGCTAGTTTATTATGCATGGATGGTGATGACACAGGATTAGGATGGTAGACAAGATTATCTCCGGTTGGATTCAAATTTTGTTTTGGATAATAGAGTACACAATTATTCAAACTCCAAATAAAGTTGCCATGATTTTATTTGAGATTGGATTAGAGTTGTAGAAAATTATCCATGAGAACAAGAATATGAAACACAACCATTTTGTGGAATTTGAAATTTGAATTTTGAAATTTGAATTTGAAATTTGAATTTGAAATTTGAATTTGAAATTCGAATTTGAAATTTGAATTTGAAATTTAAATTTGAAATTTGAAATTTAAAATTTGAAATTTGAATTTGAAATTTGAATTTGAAATTTGAAATTCAAATTTTGAATCACAGTCCAAGTAGGATTCGAATTTGTTGTGGAAAATCCATAAGGTTTGAAATTCGAATTTGAGTTAGATTTGGAGAGGATAATCTTGTTAGAATCCTACTTGAATTTTGAATCCAAATCCCAACAAAAGTGGACGAAATTTTTGAGGATAATCCTCATGAAAAAATTTGGATTTTGTGGATAAGGTTCAAGGGAAAATTCAAGCTTCAATCCTAGTTGAATTTGGATTCTCTCCTTCCCTGAAAAGTGGCCGAAATTAGGGAGAATATCTCCTAGGAAATTCGGTTATTTTGGATAAGGTTGAGATCAGATTCAAGCTTGAAAATCCTAGTGGAATTTTTGATTCTCCCTTATCCATAATGGCCGAAATTTATGAGGCGATTTTCTCCAAGAAAAATTCAGATTTTTTGGTTGAAAAAGGGAGATAAAATTCTAGTTAAAATCTTGTTTAGATTTGGATTGGATTTATCCTAGGAAAACCGAATTTAATTGTGGAGATTCTCCCTTGGAAAATTCGGATTTTTTGGTTATGGATAAGGGAGAAAATCTTTTCCTAGTCCAATTCGAATTCAGAGAATCACCTCATGCAGGTCTATAAATAGAGGTCCTGCCACTCCAGTTCTCTCAGACCACAGACTCTCAGGTGAGCAGGCTTATTGTTGCACAGCTCATCGTGACAATAAAGTTCTTTAGAGATCTGGGTGGTCGGAAGAAGACTAGCAGTGCTAACATACCGATTGAGGTTCAGAGTGCCCACACACTCAGCCATTAGGGAATTGGAGAATAGTAGAGAAGGCTAGTTGGTTGAAGCCTCCGGTCATTCTCCTCCTGCAAGATTGGCGTCCTTGAGGTATGAGTTTTAATTGTTGTTGGTTTATTGTATATGGCATCATGAGATATTTAACGACCTAAAATTTTTATTGTTCTGCTGCGCCACTCTGATACGTTTTTATCGAATTATTTTCCTACACATGTTCGGAGGCCAAGAAAATTAGCTCAACAGTCTGCTATTACCAGTATTATGAACTCCAGGCAAAAGGCAAGTACTCCGGTGAAGGACCATATGATCACTCTAATGGGATTCTTCACTGAGGCTGCCGAAAATGGTGCTGAGTTAGACTACAACACTCAGATTGAAATGGTGTTTAAAACTCTATCTAAGGATTTTATGGGGTTTAAGGCCGTATATAATCTGGCGATAAGGGAGTTAGGACTCATCGAGCTAGTGAAGCAACTCCAAGCTTATGAGTGGATGATCAAGGATGGGGATGCGGTTCAACCCAAAAGAGAGGCTAATTTGGTAGAATCTTCCAAACCCTCACAGAAGAGGAAGAGGCCAAATAAGAAGCAGGCAGCTTCTAGTTCTTCTAAACCTCCTGTCTCGGATGGGAAGAAGAAGAAGAAGAACAAGAAGCCTAAGGACCCTAAAAAGTCCAAGTGCTTCCATTGTGGGAAGGTAGGTCACTTCAAGAAGGCTTGCCGGGAATTCCTAGCCTCCAAGGGCAAGGAAGGTAAGGAACTTCATTACTTAGAAGCGTGTTTGGTGGAAGAATCGAAAGACACATGGGTCATTGATTCGGGCGCCACTAATCATGTTTGTGTTTCTATGCAGGGGTTCATGGAAATGAGAAGTCTACATGATAGGAGCCTCTCGTTGCGGACTAGAGACGGTAGCTTGGTGGTGGCTGAGGCAGTGAGAGACATTTATCTTTATTTTGATGAATTTAGGTTTATTTTATTAAAAGACTGTTTTCATGTTCCTAATTTTAGGAGGAACCTTATATCGGTAGCTTGTTTAATAAAGGATTCTTATTCAGTTTCTTTTAGTAAAAGAGTTGATATTCATAGAAATAAGTCTTTTATCTGTTCTAGATGGATGGATGGAAACCTATATTTGATCAAACTAAAGATGTACTCACTACTTGACACCGAATTAATAGATAACTCTAAAATGTTGAAAGTTTCTCACTCTAACAAGGCGTATCTTTGCTATTTAAGACTTGGTCATATTAATCAGGATAGGATTCAAAGGTTGGTGAAAGATGGTCCTCTAGAATCTCTGGAGGAGGTACGTCTTCCTCAATATGAGTCTTGTCTTGAGGGTAAGATGACTAAGAGGTCTTTTGGAGCTAAGGGTACTAGGGCATAGGAGCTCTTAGAAATTGTGTACACTGACATATGTGGCCCCATGAACGTCACAGCACAAGGAGGGTTCAAGTATTATGTCTCCTTTATAGATGATTACTCGAGGTATGGATATGTGTATCTGATGCACCGCAAGAGCGAAACCTTTGATAAGTTCAAAGAGTATCGTGTGGAAGTGGAAAAACAATTGGGTAAATCCATAAAGACACTTCGATCTGATCGAGGTGGCGAATACGTTTCCAACGAATTTCTAGGACATCTTGTAGAGAATGGGATATTATCCCAATTGACTGCACCTGTTACTCCACAACAGAATGGTGTAGCCAAAAAGAGAAACAGGACCTTGTTGGATATGGTACGGTCCATGATGAGTTATTCAACGTTGTCGTTATCATTCTGGGGATATGCTTTACAAACGGTATGCTCTATTCTGAACCAGGTTCCAAGTAAGTCAATTCCCAGGACTCCCTATGAATTGTGGCATG
The DNA here is from genome assembly GCA_035233585.1 of Antiaris toxicaria. Lineage (NCBI taxonomy): Eukaryota > Viridiplantae > Streptophyta > Magnoliopsida > Rosales > Moraceae > Antiaris > Antiaris toxicaria. The sequence goes on from CP141153.1 coordinate 53,783,738, forward strand.
GCAGGAAGCCCTCCCTTGGACATATGAGAATATGGGACTGCCCGGCACATGTACTGGATGGGGATGCGAAGAAGTTGAAACCAAGATCAGAATTGTGCACGTTTGTAGGGAATCCTAAGGGAACTAAGGGAGGTTTGTTCTATAACTTGAAGCAACAAAAAGTCATTGTTTCAACCCATGCGACATTCTTGGAGGAAAGTCACATGAATGACTTTAAGCCTCGAAGCAAAGTGGTGCTAGAGGAGTTATTAGGTGAAAGAACTGCTCCACAGGTTTCGGTCTTGGATGCAAGTCTGAGTTCCGGTGAAAGACCTGTAGACAATTAACAATTTAGGGTGCCTCGTCATAGTGGGAAGATTTTGAAGAAGCCTAATTTCTTCATGAGGTATACCCACCTATGATGAACCTATAAATGATGTTGATTCTAAATCTTGGAAACAGGCTATGAACAATGAGATGGATTCTATGAAATCCAACTCTGTTTGGGAACTTGTAGATTTGCCAGATGGGATAAAACCCATTGGATGCAAATAGGTCTACAAAAGAAAGAAGGATACGGAAGGGAGAGTGGAAACTTTTAAAGCTAGACTGGTTGCAAAGGGGTATACGCAAAATGCTGGAATCGATTATGATGAAACCATTTTGCCTATTGCTATGCTGAAGTCTATCCGTATTCTTTCGTCCGTTGCTGTAGCTTTCGATTATGAAATCTGGCAAATGGATGTCAAGACGGCATTCTTGAATGGCCGTCTTAAGGAGTGTATCTACATGATATAGCCCAAAGGGTTCGTAGCAAAAGGCCAAGAAAGAAAAGTCTGTAAGTTGCTTAGATCTATTTATGGATTAAAGCAAGCATCCCGCTCATGGAACCAGAGATTTGATCAAGCGATCAAGACATTTGGTTTTGAGCAGAACATTGATGAACCCTATGTTTATAAACATAGAAAAGTGGTCTTTCTAGTACTCTATGTCGATGATATACTGCTTATTGGGAATGATGTAGGGAACTTATCATCGGTCAAGCTTTGGCTACACCAACAGTTTGACATGAAGGACTTGGGAGAAGCTAATTATGTTCTAGGCATTCGTCTCTTCAGAGATCGAAAGAACAAAATGATAGCGTTATCCCAAGCTTCATACATAGATAAAATAATTAACAAATATGCAATGTAAGAGGCAAAGAAAGGTTCACAACCTTCTATTGTCGATCTAACTCTTTCATTGGATGACTGTCCTAAGATGTCGAAAGAAAGAGAGCGTATGAGTAAGGTCCCTTATGCATCCACTGTGGGTAGCCTTATGTATGCTATGTTTTGCACTCGCCCGGACATATGTTTTGCAGTAGGTATGGTGAGTCGATATCAAGTGAATCCTAGAACCAAGCACTGGCAAGCAGTAAAGCATATACTCAAGCATCTTAAGAGAATGAGGGATTATATGCTGGTGTATTCTGGAAGGGACGTAACACCCGTAAGATACATAGACTCAGACTTCCAGACTTGCAAAGATTCGAGGAAATCAACATCTAGATCAATGTTCTTACTCGGAGGAGGTGCCATTGTGTGGAGGAGCATGAAGCAGGGTTGTACAACTGACTCTACGATAGAGGCTGAGTATGTGGCTGTGGTTGAAGCATCTAAAGAAGCGATTTGGCTCCGCAAGTTCTTTAGAGACCTGGAGGTCATTTCGGGTGTTGACAAGCCTATCATACTTTACTATGAAAATACTAGGGCTATTGCCAACACAAGGGAATCTCAGCACAACAAGAGGACCAAGCACATAGATCAGAGATATCACATTATTAGAAGGCACGTGGAGACAGGACAAGTAGATGTATGTAAGATCGCGTCTGAGGATAACATTGCCGATCCCTTTACTAAGACTTTGGTGGCTAGAAGCTTTGAGAGGCATGTAGAGGCGATGGGGATGCGTAACATGGCACATCTACTAGCTTAAGGCAAGTAGGAGATTGTTAGGAAATGCCCTAAGCATTAGAGACATTTTGATGTATTTATTTTGAACTGGATAATAAAATTATGTATATAGAGGTTATTCATTACATGACTGTTTGTCCTCATTCTATTTACATGTTAAAGTAAATGTAAGCAAATATGGCTCCCTGACTGCTTGTGTTAAAACTATTAGAACGTTGCATGCAATGGACTTTTGTATGCGAGAAGACAATGTACTAAAGTAAGCGATCTAAACTAAGGTCTATAGTCTATGGGATTAGACCGAGCATCTAACTCATGTTAAGACTATTATGTTGTCTAAAGCCATGGTGGGGATAGTTTGTCTTGACTGTCTGGAGCATAAACTACCAAGTAGAGACATAGATATATTGCTTGGTGGTTGCATATTAGACAGGGACTAAAGCATGATTGATATACATAGTCTGCTATCAGTGGATCAATCTGCTTTTGACATTAATTGTGCAGTAACCTTAATCCTAAATGGATGAACAAGTTCATATATATGACTTGTGTACTTTGATGTTCCAATGGCTAAAACATCTCAGAGGTAGTAAGCTTATAGACCGATTCGTTGGGTGCATGACTTGTATGCGATGAAGGGTTTGTTTACAGATATCAGAATCATAGCTCTAATAAGGAGTTAAGAGTATCCTCTTAAAGGCATTATATGTTAGGAAATGCCCTAAGTATTAGAGACATTTTGATGTATTCATTTTGAACTGGATAATAAAATTATACTTAGAGGTTATTCATTACATTGCTATCTGTCCTCGTCTTATTTACATGTTAAAGTAAATGTAAGCAAATATGGCTCACTGACTGCTTGTGTTAAAACTGTTAGAATGTTGCATGCAATGGACTTTTGTATGCGAGAAGACAATGTTCTAAAGTTAGCAGTCTAAATTATGGTCTGTAGTCTATGGGGTTAGACCGAGCATCTAACTCATGTTAAGACTATTATGTTGTCTAAAGCCTTAGAGGGGACGGTTTGTCTTGATTGTCTGGAGCTGGACTCCCAAGTAGAGACATGGATATGTTGCTTGGTGGTGACATATTAGACCGAGACTAAAGCGTGATTGATCTACGTAGTCCGCTATGAGTGGATCAATCTGCTTTTGACGTTCATTGTGCAATAACCTTAATCCTGAGTAAATGAACTACTTCATGTATATGACTTGTGTACTTTGATGTTCCAATGGCTAAAGCGTCTCAGAGGTAGTAAGCTTATAGACCGGTTCGTTGGGTGCATGACTTGTATACGACGAAGGGTTTGTTTGCAGATATCGGAATCATAGCTTTGAGGAGTTAAAGGTATCCTCTTAAAGGCATTATACTGAATGTGAAAATGGACAAGGCCTTGGGTCGTCTGCTGGGCGGATGACTTCTTATTCACATATGGTGAATAATCATTTTCTTGATTCGGTAGTATAATGGAACTTTAAGATAGCCTGATCAGTAGGATTAAACGGACTTTGACCTAAGGCTGATCATGGATATCATATGAGGGTTTTGCATATATGACAAGGTCATTGGATGGTAGCTCGTCACAGGCTTACGTAATACGGTATATAATTGGGAGTTCAGCTTCAGGTTTATAGTGGTGTGACTCTGAAATTAGTGATCATATGATTGAGTTGTTCGGTACAGAATGATGATCATATGGAATCACGGGAGCCCGATTATATATGTTCAATCAGTCCCTCTACTAGCTCCACATAATTCCTTAACGATTGGCAAATTGATTTGTGTATGCTATTGGCTAGTTTATTATGCATGGATGGTGATGACACAGGATTAGGATGGTAGACAAGATTTTCTCCGGTTGGATTCAGATTTTGTTTTGGATAATAGAGTACACAATTATTCAAACTCCAAATAAAGTTGCCATGATTTTATTTGAGATTGGATTGGAGTTGTAGAAAATTATCCATGAGAACAAGAATATGAAACACAACCGTTTTGTGGAATTTGAAATTTGAATTTTGAAATTTGAATTTTGAATTTTGAATTTGAAATTTGAATTTGAAATTTGAATTTGAAATTCGAATTTGAAATTTGAATTTGAAATTTAAATTTGAAATTTGAAATTTGAAATTTGAAATTTGAATTTGAAATTTGAATTTGAAATTTGAAATTCAAATTTTGAATCACAGTCCAAGTAGGATTCGAAATTGTTGTGGAAAATCCACAAGGTTTGAAATTCGAATTTGAGTTGGATTTGGAGAGGATAATCTTGTTAGAATCCTACTTGAATTTTGAATCCAAATCCCAACAAAAGTGGACGAAATTTTTGAGGATAATCCTCATGAAAAAATTTGGATTTTGTGGATAAGGTTCAAGGGAAAATTCAAGCTTCAATCCTAATTGAATTTGGATTCTCTCCTTCCCTGAAAAGTTGCCGAAATTAGGGAGAATATCTCCTAGGAAATTTGGTTATTTTGGATAAGGTTGAGATAAGATTCAAGCTTGAAAATCCTAGTGGAATTTTTGATTCTCCCTTATCCATAATGGCCGAAATTTATGAGGCGATTTTCTCCAAGAAAAATTCAGATTTTTTGGTTGAAAAAGGGAGATAAAATTCTAGTTAAAATCTTGTTTAGATTTGGATTGGATTTATCCTAGGAAAACCGAATTTAATTGTGGAGATTCTCCCTTGGAAAATTCGGATTTTTTGGTTATGGATAAGGGAGAAAATCTTTTCCTAGTCCAATTCGAATTCAGAGAATCACCTCATGCAGGTCTATAAATAGAGGTCCTGCCACTCCAGTTCTCTCAGACCACAGACTCTCAGGTGAGCAGGCTTATTGTTGCACAGCTCATCGTGACAATAAAGTTCTTTAGAGATCTGGGTGGTCGGAAGAAGACTAGCAGTGCTAGCATACCGATCGAGGTTCAGAGTGCCCACACACTCAGCCATTCGGGAATTGGAGAATAGTAGAGAAGGCTAGTTGGTTGAAGCCTCCGGTCATTCTCCTCCTGCAAGATTGGCGTCCTTGAGGTATGAGTTTTAATTATTGTTGGTTTATTGTATATGGCATCATGAGATATTTAACGATCGAAAAATTTTTATTGTTCCGCTGCGGCACTCTGATACGTTTTTACCGATTTATTTTCCTACAATTGGTATCAGAGACATCTCATGACTATGCCATGTACATAAATTAGACAATTACTTAGTCTTTTTATTTATGTATGGATTTGATATTTAGAGAGTGGCATTCTAGGGTTCCTTTATGTTGTTATCATGTATAAAGTATGTGGTTATTTTAATTTTTTGAATTATTATAAGCATGCTTGTTTATACCGGTTATGATTCCTTAGAATTTAGAAAAATTGTATCTAGGATTTTTTATGTAACCATGGGAGCAGTTTATTAACACTGTAATTTTCCCATGGATTTTAATTCTTGTCTCTTAGAATTTTTATGGTTAGAATTTTTGAACATCGGAAACGGTTTAGGAATTTTTTATGTAATTATTCTTGGAGGAGATTGAGATTGAAGACCGTAATTTCCCAAAAGTTAAATTTAATTTAAAGATTGAAATTTTGATTGTGTGGAAAATTTCAATTTAATTGGGATTCAAATTAATTTTTTGGAGATCCTAATAGGTAAATTGGAATATGGCACAAAAATCGAGACACGACCCCTCGGGAAAGGCCGACAAACCTTGGTGGGGCTGCAGCCCCTGCCCTCGGGCAGGATGGGGCTGCGGTAGCCCCTGTGCAGGCCCACACCACCCACGGCCGCAGGCTCTGCCTGCAGTCAGGGGTGGCCGTGGCCTGCCCAAGGCTGGCCGCAGCCTGGGCGTGCAGCCTGCCGGCTGCTGCGCCCAGTCTGGGCTTGCAGCCTGGCGCTGCAGGCTTGGCCTGCAGCCCGGCAGGCTGAACAAGGGGCGGCCGTGGGCTGCCAGCCCCTCCGGGGTTGGTGGCTGCCCACGGCGGCTGCCGCCTACGAGGGCGGCGGTCCGACGGTCTAAAAATTTGAAAATTTTGATTTTTAAATTTGAGATTTAATTTTAAATCATGTTTAAAAATATGTAATTGAAAATTTGAAATTTTTGAAATTACATATTATTACACATGATGATTAAAATTGTTTAAAATTTGAATTAGAAATTTAAATTTGAAATTCGAATTTGGAGTTTGAATTTGAAATTTAAATTTTTGGGAGATTTAAATTTTAAATAATTAAATGGGATGAGAAATAAATAGAGAGGCTACATAAAGATGGATACAAGAAGACGAAACAAAATTCAAGACCCAAAGAATGCTTTGGATGGAATTTTGTAATCTTTATTTTCTTTGTTCTAGGATGGAACCATGGCTTGGTTATTCTGTCAATTATTTTTCTGTGATATGTCATGGATGTATAAATATGTATTGATGGATGTTTTGTATGCATATTTGATAACATGTCATATAGGATAGGTGAGTGCCGCTCATACTATATTGATCATACATAATTTGTCAAAACTTGCATGTTTTTCAAAATATTGAGTGGGAGAGGGTTTCAAACAAAACCCATGGCCTCCATTGTTGATCCATATGTGAAAGCATGGTAACGCCTCGCGTCAGTTCTGACCTGACCACACCCATCGGTAGGTGTTTACCGCCGCCGGTATACTAGATTGGATCTCCTATGTGGAAAACGTGTTCGGGTGCGATCCTATTCATGACCACCCCTCGGTGGCTTGGTAGGACGTGGATCAGGCTACGTAAACAATGGTTATACACTCAAGACTCGTTTAGTTATTAACCTTCCCTAGAAGCTCTGTTAACTAAACTGGTGGCCAAATAAGCGGTTATTAATATATGTCTTAACCTTGGAGGATTTAAGGTAACATATATTAATTGGACGGGGTCCATGTTCCGGCTATTTGTTCTCATGACCACCCCTCGGTGGGTTGGGCAATAGGTGCTGAGAATTACCGTTGCAATGCTACATGTTTTTTTTCAAGTTTCATGTAGGAACATACTTGTATGTTTTTATTTGCTAAATTATCTGTATATTTGCTTGGGCTTTGTAATGATGTCTAGTATAATTTTATTTCAGTTCAAAATGTCACCGACACCCCTCATTTCGATACTTACTGAAAATAAGTTGAATGGCGATAATTATAAAGACTGGAAAAGAAATCTATTAATAGTTCTCAGCTGCGAGAGATACAAGTTCGTACTAGACGAACCATGCCCACCTGGGCCCAAACCTGACACACCACTTGAGGAGGTCCCGGTTGCCTATAATCGTTGGAGAGAATCCAATGAGATAGCTCGATGCTACATCCTTGCTAGCATGACGAGTGCTTTACAAAAGCAGCATGAGACTTATCAAGTTGCTGGGGAGATCATGGAAAATCTGGAGGACATGTTTGGAGGCCAAGAAAAATTGGCTCGACAGTCCGCTATCACCAGCATTATGAACTCTAAGCAAAAGGCGGGTGCTCCGGTGAAGGACCATATGATCACTCTAATGGGATTCTTCGCTGAGGCTGCCGAGAATGGTGCTGAGTTGGACTATAACACCCAGATCGAAATGGTGTTCAAGACTCTGTCTAAAAATTTTGTGGGGTTTAAGGCCGCATACAATCTGGCGACAAAGGAGTTAGGACTAACCGAGCTCATGAAGCAACTACAGGCTTATGAGCGGATGATCAGGGATGAGGATACGGTCCGACCTAAAGGAGAGGCCAATTTGGCGGAATCTTCCAATCCCTCACGGAAGAGGAAGAGGCCAAATAAGAAGCAAGTGGCTTCCAGTTCTTCTAATCCTCCTGTCTCGGACGGGAAGAAGAAGAAGAAGAACAAGAAGCCAAAGGACCCTAAAAAGTCCAAATGCTTCCACTGTGGGAAGGTAGGTCACTTCAAGAAGGCTTGCCGGGAATTCCTAGCCTCCAAGGGCAAGGAAGGTAAGGAACTTCATTACTTAGAAGCGTGTTTGGTGGAAGAATCGAAAGACACATGGGTCATTGATTCGGGCGCCACTAATCATGTTTGTGTTTCTATGCAGGGGTTCGTGGAAACGAGAAGTCTACATGATAGGAGCCTCTTGTTGCAGACTGGAGATGGTAGCTTTGTGGTGGCTGAGGCAGTGGGAGACGTTTATCTTTATTTTGATCAATTTAGGTTTATTTTATTGAAAGACTGTTTTTATGTTCCTAATTTTAGGAGGAACCTTATATCGGTAGCTTGTTTAATAAAGGATTCTTATTCAGTTTCTTTTAGTAAAAGAGTTGATATTCGTAGAAATGAGTCTTTTATCTATTCTGGATGGATGGATGGAAACCTATATTTGATCAGACCAAAGATGTACTCACTGCTTGACACTGAATTAATTGATAACTCTAAAAGGTTGAAAGTTTCTCACTCTAACAAGGCGTATCTTTGGCATTTAAGACTTGATCATATTAATCAGGATAGGATTCAAAGATTGGTGAAAGACGGTCCTCTGGAATCTCTGGAGGAGGTACGACTTCCCCAATGTGAGTCTTGTCTAGAGGGTAAGATGATTAAGAGGTCTTTTGGAGCTAAGGGTACAAGGGCACAGGAGCTCTTAGAAATTGTGCACACTGACGTATGTGGCCCCATGAACGTCACAGCACGAGGAGGGTTCGAGTACTATGTCTCTTTCATAGATGATTACTCGAGGTATGGATATGTGTATCTGATGCACCGCAAGAGCGAAACCTTTGATAAATTCAAAGAGTATCGTGCGGAAGTGGAAAAGCAATTGGATAAATCCATAAAGACACTTCGATCTAATCGAGGTGGCGAATACCTCTCCGATGAATTTCTAGGACATCTTGTAGAGAATGGGATATTATCCCAATTGACTGCACCTGGTACTCCACAACAGAATGGTGTAGCCGAAAGGAGAAACAGGACCTTATTGGATATGGTACGGTCCATGATGAGTTACTCAACGCTGCCATTATCATTTTGGGGACATGCTTTACAAACGGCGTGCTATATTCTGAACCAGGTTCTGAGCAAATCAATTCCTAGAACTCCGTATGAATTGTGGCGTGGCAGGAAGCCCTCCCTTGGACATATGAGAATATGGGGCTGCCCGGCACATGTACTGGATGGGGATGCGAAGAAGTTGGAACCAAGATTAGAAATGTGCATGTTTGTAGGGTATCCAAAGGGAACTAAAGGAGGTCTGTTCTATAACCCGAAGGAACAAAAGGTCATTGTCTCAACCCATGCGACATTCTTGGAGGAAAGTCACATGAATGACTTTAAGCCTCGAAGTAAAGTGGTGCTAGAGGAGTTATCAGGTGAAAGAACTGCTCCACAGATTTTGGTCTTGGACGCAAGTCCGAGTTCCAGTGAAAGACCTGCAGACGATCAACAATTTAGGGTGCCTCGTCGTAGTGGGAGGGTTTCGAAGAAACCTAATTTCTTCATGTATGATGCTGAGGTATACCAGGCCGAGGCTCATGAGCATGAGGAAGATCCGGTCACATATGATGAAGCTATAAAGGATGTTGATTCTAGATCTCAGAAACAGGCTATGAATAATGAGATGGATTCTATGAAATCCAACTCTGTTTGGGAACTTTTAGATTTGCCGGATGGGATAAAACCCATTGGATGCAAATGGGTCTACAAAAGAAAGAAGGGTTCTTGAATGGCCATCTTGAAGAGTGTATCTTGAAGAGTGTATCTATATGATTACGAGATCTGGCAAATAGATGTCAAGACGGCATTCTTGAATGGCCATCTTGAAGAGTGTATCTATATGATACAGCCCGAAGGGTTCGTAGCAAAAGGCCAAGATAAGAAAGTCTGCAAGTTGCTTAGATCCATTTATGGATTAAAGCAGGCATCCCGCTCATGGAATCAGAGGTTTGATCAAGCGATTAAGACATTTGGTTTTGAGCAGAACGTTGATGAACCTTGTGTTTATAAACGTATTAAGGATGGAAAAGTGGTCTTTCTGATACTCTATGTCGATGATATACTACTCATTGGGAATGATGTAGGGAACTTATCATCGGTCAAGCTTTGGTTACACCAACAATTTGACATGAAGGACTTGGGAGAAGCTAATTATGTTCTAGGCATTCGTCTCTTCAGAGATCGAAAGAACAAAATGATAGCGTTATCCTAAGCTTCATACATAGATAAAATAATTGACAAATATGCAATGCTAGAGGTAAAGAAAGGCTCACAACCTTCTATTGCCGGTCTAACTCTTTCATTGGATGACTGTCCCAAGACATCGGAAGAAAGAGAGCGTATGAGTAAGGTCCCTTATGCATCCGCTGTGGGTAGCCTTATGTACGCTATGCTTTGCACTCGCCCGGACATATGTTTTGCAGTAGGCATGGTGAGTCGATATCAAGCAAATCCTGGAACCAAGCACTGGTAAGCAGTAAAGCATATACTCAAGTATCTTAAGAGAACGAGGGATTATATGCTAGTATATTCTGGAGGGGACCTAACACCCGTAGGATACACGGACTCAGACTTCCAGACTTGTAAGGATTCGAGGAAATCGACATCTAGATCAGTGTTTTTACTCGGAGGAGGCGCCATTGTGTGGAGGAGCGTGAAGCAGGGCTGCACAGCTGACTCTACTATGGAGGCTGAGTATGTGGCTGCGGCTGAGGCATCTAAAGAAGCGGTTTGGCTCCGCAAGTTCTTTAGAGACCTTGAGGTCATTCCGGGTATTGACAAGCCTATCACACTTTACTGTGATAATACAGGGGCTATTGCCAACACAAGGGAATCTCGGCACCACAAGAGGACCAAGCACATAGATCGGAGGTATCACATTATTAGAGGGCATGTGGAGACAGGACAAGTGGATGTATGTAAGATCGCGTCCGAGGGCAACATCGCTGATCCCTTTACTAAGACTTTGGTAGCTAGAAGCTTTGAGAGGCATGTAGAGGTGATGGGGATGCGTAACATGGCACATCTGCTGGCTTAGGGCAAGTGGGAGATTGTTAGGAAATGCCCTAAGTATTAGAGACATTTTGATGTATTCATTTTGAACTGGATAATAAAATTATACTTAGAGGTTATTCATTACATTGCTATCTGTCCTCGTCTTATTTACATGTTAAAGTAAATGTAAGCAAATATGGCTCACTGACTGCTTGTGTTAAAATTGTTAGAACGTTGCATGCAATGGACTTTTGTATGCGAGAAGACAATGTTCTAAAGTTAGCAGTCTAAATTATGGTCTGTAGTCTATGGGGTTAGACCGAGCATCTAACTCATGTTAAGACTATTATGTTGTCTAAAGCCTTAGAGGGGACGATTTGTCTTGACTGTCTGGAGCTGGACTCCCAAGTAGAGACATGGATATGTTGCTTGGTGGTGACATATTAGACCGGGACTAAAGCGTGATTGATCTACGTAGTCCGCTATGAGTGGATCAATCTGCTTTTGACGTTCATTGTGCAATAACCTTAATCCTGAGTAAATGAACTACTTCATGTATATGACTTGTGTACTTTGATGTCCCAATGGCTAAAGCGTCTCAGAGGTAGTAAGCTTATAGACCGGTTCGTTGGGTGCATGACTTGTATACGATGAAGGGTTTGTTTGCAGATATCGGAATCATAGCTCTGAGGAGTTAAAGGTATCCTCTTAAAGGCATTATACTGAATGTGAAAATGGACAAGGCCTTGGGTCGTCTGCTGGGCGGATGACTTCTTATTCACATATAGTGAATAATCATTTTCTTGATTCGGTAGTATAATGGAACTTTAAGATAGCCTGATCAGTAGGATTAAACGGACTTTGACCTAAGGCTAATCATGGATATCATATGAGGGTTTTGCATATATGACAAGGTCATTGGATGGTAGCTCGTCACAGCCTTACGTAATACGGTATATAATTGGGAGTTCAGTTTCAGGTTTATAGTGGTGTGACTCTGAAATTAGTGATCATATGATTGAGTTGTTCGGTACAGAATGATGATCATATGGAATCACGGGAGCCCGATTATATATGTCCAATCAGTCCCTCTACTAGCTCCACATAATTCCTTAACGATTGGCAAATTGATTTGTGTATGCTATTGGCTAGTTTATTATGCATGGATGATGATGACACAGGATTAGGATGGTAGACAAGATTCTCTCCGGTTGGATTCAGATTTTGTTTTGGATAATAGAGTACACAATTATTCGAACTCCAAATAAAGTTGCCATGATTTTATTTGAGATTGGATTGGAGTTGTAGAAAATTATCCATGAGAACAAGAATATGAAACACAACCGTTTTGTGGAATTTGAAATTTGAATTTTGAAATTTGAAATTTGAATTTTGAATTTGAAATTTGAATTTGAAATTTGAATTTGAAATTTAAATTTGAAATTTGAAATTTGAAATTTGAAATTTGAATTTGAAATTTGAATTTGAAATTTGAAATTCAAATTTTGAATCACAGTCCAAGTAGGATTCGAATTTGTTGTGGAAAATCCACAAGGTTTGAAATTCGAATTTGAGTTGGATTTGGAGAGGATAATCTTGTTAGAATCCTACTGAATTTTGAATCCAAATCCCAACAAAAGTGGGCGAATTTTTTGAGGATAATCCTCAATGGAAAATTCGGTTTTTGTGGATAAGATTCAAGGGAAAATTCAAGTTTCAATCCTAGTTGAATTTGGATTCTCTCCTTCCCTAAAAGTGGCCGAAATTTTGGAGCCTTAATCCTAGGAAATTCGGTTATTTTTGGATAAGGTTGAGATGAGATTTAACTTGAAAAATCCTAGTGGAATTTTGATTCTTCCTTATCCTAAAAGTGGCCGAAAAATTGGAGAAGATTTTCTCCTAAAGATTTCGGATTTTTTGGTTGAAAAAGGGAGATAAAATTCTAGTTAAAATCTTGTTTAGATTTGGATTGGATTTATCCTAGAAAAACCGAATTTAATTGTTAGGATTATCCTATGAAAAATTCGGATTTTTGGTTAAAGATAAGGGAGAAAATCTTTTCCTAGTCCAATTCGAATTCAGAGAATCACCTCATGCAGGTCTATAAATAGAGGTCCTGCCACTCCAGTTCTCTCAGACCACAGACTCTCAGGTGAGCAGGCTTATTGTTGCACAGCTCATCGTGACAATAAAGTTCTTTAGAGATCTGGGTGGTCAGAAGAAGACTAGCAGTGCTAGCATACCGATCGAGGTTCAGAGTGCCCACACACTCAGCCATTCGGGAATTGGAGAATAGTAGAGAAGGCTAGTTGGTTGAAGCCTCCGGTCATTCTCCTCCTGCAAGATTGGCGTCCTTGAGGTATGAGTTTTAATTGTTGTTGGTTTATTGTATATGGCATCATGAGATATTTAACGATCTAAAAATTTTTATTGTTCCGCTGCGCCACTCTGATACGTTTTTACCGATTTATTTTCCTACATTATATTGGATGTGAAAATGGACAAGGCCTTGGGTCGTCTACTCGGTGGATGACTTCTTATTCACATATGGTGAATAATCATTTTCTTATTCAGTAGTATAATGGAACTTTAAGATAGCCTGATCAATAGGATTAAATAGACTTTGACCTAAAGCTGATCATGGATATCATATGAGGGTTCTGCATACATGACAAGGTCATTGGACGATAGCTTGTCACAGGCTTACGTAATATGGTATATAATTGGGAGTTCAGTTTCAGGTTTATAGTGGTGTGACTCTGAAATTAGTGATCATATGATTGATTTGTTCAGTAAAGAATGATGATCATATGGATTCTCGGGAGCCTGATTATATATATCCAATTGGTCCCTCTACTAGCTCCACATGATTCCTTAACATTTGACAAATTGATTAGTGTATGCTGTTGGCTAGTTGATTATCCATGGATGGTGTTGACTTAGGATTAGGATGGTAGATAAGATTCTCTTCGATTGAATTCAGATTTTGTTTTGGATAATAGAGTACACAATTATTTGAACCCCAAATAAAGTTGCCATGATTTTATTTGAGACTGGATTGGAGTTGGAGAAAATTATCCATGAGAACAAGAATTTGAAATACAACTGTTTGTGGATTATTAAATTTGAAATTTGAAATTTGAAATTTGAATTTGAAATTTAAATTTGAAATTCGAATTTGAAATTTGAATTTGAAATTTAAATTTGAAATTCGAATTTGAAATTTGAATTTGAAATTTCAATTTGAAATTCGAATTTGAAATTTAAATTTGAAATTTGAAATTTGAAATTTGGAATTTGTATTTGAATTTTGAATTTTGAAATTTGAAATTCAAATTTTGAATCACAGTCCAAGTGGAATTCGAATTCTTTATGGATAATTCCACAAGGCCAGAATTTGAATTTGAGTTGGATTATGAAGAGGAATCCTTGTTTGAATCCTACTTGAATTTTGAATCCAAATCCTAACAAACATGGTCGAAAATTTTGAGGAAAATCCTCATGGAATTTTTGGATTTTTTGTGGATAAGGTTCAGGGAAAAATTCAAGTTTCAATCCCAGTTGAATTTGGATTCTCTCCTCCCTATTTGTGGCCGAAAATATTGAGTGTATCTCCTAGGAGAGTTTCAGTTATTTTGGATAAGGATGAGATAAAATTCAACCTTGAAAATCCTAGTTGACTTTTGATTCTTCCCTTACTTTTGTAGCCCAAAATATTTGAGGAAATCCTAAAGAGATTTTCGGATTTTTTGGTTAAGTAATGGTGAGATAAAATTCAAGTTAAAATCTTGTTTAAATTTGAATTGGATAGTTTCCAAGATGGCCGAATTTTTGATTGAGATTTTCCCTTCAAAAATTCAGATTTTTTATGAGTGGATAAAGGAGAAAATCTTCTCCTAATCCAATTCAAATTCACAGGATCACCTCATGCAAGTCTATAAATAGAGGTCCAGCCACTCCAGTTCTCTTAGACCATAGACTTTTAGGTGAGCAGGCTTATTGTTGCACAACTCACTGTGACAATAAGTTCTTTAAAGATCTGGGTAGTTAGAAGAAGACTAGCAGTGCTAACATACCGATCGAGGTTTAGAGTGCCCACACACTCAGCCATTCGGGAATTGGAGAATAGTAGAGAAGGCTAGTTGGTTGAAGCCCTCTGATCATTCTCCTCTTGCAGATTGGCGTCCTTGAGGTATGAGTTTAAATTGTTGGTTTATTGTATGTGGCATCATGAGATATTTAACGATCTTGAAAAATTTTATTGTTCCACTGCGCCACTCTGATATGTTTTTATCGATTTATTTCCTACAATAGCATAAATGCACACTGTGAGCTTTATGCCCAGTAAGTACAACATGTCATTTGCAAAACATGTTTAAATCATAATACATACTTTAAACCATATAAGCATGTCATAAACCAACATATCTCACTAAAACATTCCACGAACCAGAATAATACATATCAGTGAATGTAGAACATCACATGCTGTATGCATGACAGAAAACCTCAAGTACTAAATGCATATCTACTATAGCTAAAAGCAAACTGAACTATAACTAATGCATACTATGAACAATGCATGATCCGGTTATGCTCATTTATGCTTCAATATTCTTTTTCTTTCCTATGTCGAGCTTAGGACCTGTGTGTTAGTATTGAGTGCGCGTAGATCATCAGAAATGCCCGTGATCACTTAACTTAAGAGCCATCAATGGAGGCTCATCTCATCTTACTTTAACTTGAAAAACCTTTTCAACAGAAAAGGCCAGTACGATATGCTTATTAATTTCTATCTTGTTTATTTGATCTGGCCATATGCTCTACTAAGCTGTCCCTAATCTTACGCGATCGGGATGTATGGCATCTACTTGTTCTTTCATCAATCTATGTGATTGTGAAACTACATACTCTTATACATGCTGTACAACAACTGTGCATAAATTGCTTACTTAACATACTATAAAAAAAATCAATACTTTAAAATCATTTTGCTCCTGCTATAGGCGGAGTTGTACTTACCTAGTTTGCAATAAAGTTGTACTCTTGCCTTAGTCAACTTATAGGTAACTACCTGTCATTAATAATGTATCTCATCAATAATCTTGTCGAGTCACTAATACTGTCAGTGACTAAAGCAGATATTGCGTATGGTACCGATAGCCATCGATGTTAACTTGCTCTCTTTTGGTGAGTTTAATTCCTTATACTTGGATAATTAATTTATTACCCAATAAATTAATTATCGTCGTTCTTAGGTCACTACTACTGTTAGTGACCGTAACTTGTATCGTTGTAGGATATCGAGGTCCATCGGTATCCAATTGTTCTACTTTGGGAATTTAGTATCTAACTTATATCGTGTTTGATTAAGTTGTCTACTTGACAATTAATCATCGTTCCTTGCTATATCATTCAAACTTGGTCCTTAACTAGTTGATCAACCAGTCAACTGACTGGTTACCTCGTGTGTCATTAACTAGGTAGCCTACTGGGTTACTAAGCTTGTTTGGGTGTGGTAGCCTGCCGGACTACCTCTATTGTTTAGTTTATTTTGTGAAATTGTCTTGGTTGCCTTAAAAAAATTTGAGAAAATTATGTGCTTGAAAACCATCCCCTTATCACCCTGTTGGAAGGTGGGGGTGTTTTATTAAAACCGTATTCTTATTTTAAAAAGGTTAGAATAAATTTTGGTGTTTGCATTTTAAAGGTGGTCTTTGGACCACTTACCGAAACCATTTTAAAAGCTTGTTTGAAACGACTTAGTTTGTAAATTTGGTGAACATAAAACTTTTCGTCTCGATGAGATGAACAATTTTCATGTTCATCTCGGAGCTCAAATCAAACTCTAATGGCTCCTAAACTCACTAAACCCGTGGCTACTTATGCCCAATTTTTGAAAAGTTTCCAGTTTTACGTTAGTTTGAAAATGACTCTGTTGAGGCTCGAAACGGCCAAATTTTTAAAACACATATAGGTTATCTTAAAGGTTTCAACGAGATCTACAATTTTCATGTTGAGCCCGAGATCTGGTTCGAACTTGAAGTGGGTCATTTTTAATAAAACCCAAGACTGTTCCTAGATTCGGATTTTTAGTCCTAGTTTTGGACATCGGTTCAAAACCACTCAAAAAGTCTATCTTAGAGCCATTTTTTGCCAAAAACTATATACAAAAATGACCGTAACAAAATTTCCTTAAAACTTTGTGTTTTAACAAATCCCAAATTCGGAATCTAACATGGTCGAAATGGCCAAAACTCATGACCTAAACCTGGGGACAAATTTATGTCCAGCCACTAAAACGTCCACACATACATATATCCATCCATAAAAATTAAATCCCAACCATACAACCACATAAACTTAAAAATGAAAAGCTAAGGGCTCAAAATAAACTTATTACGACCCATTGCACAAATAAATACACATAAATTCCTTGATCAAAAACTTAAAAATAACTAACCGTAAAACTTAGTGTTTTACCTCTCGTGCTATGAACCAAGCGCAACAAATCAAAGCTTCAGTGACAAAAATGGCCATGTAAACCAAGGAGGTTTGGGGTCTGTTTATGCTAGCAAAGACATGAAAATTTTCTCTTAACATCAACCCAAAATAATAATTCAAACCACAAGGATTGGTCTAGAATCTTACCCTTGGGTGCGCTTGAAATGGCTTCAAATGAAAACCTCCTAACACAAAGGCTAAATTTTGGTAAACTTTTGGCTATAGTTTTTGCTTGAAAATGGTAGGTTTGGGGGTTGTGGACTGGTCGACTACAACAAGGAAAAAAAAAAGGAAGAAGAATTGTGTTTTGGGTGCAAAAGTAAGAAAGTGGCACCCTTAGGTCATGCATGCCTTTTATAGGCAAATCCCATCTTACTTAGACATAAGCTCACTTAATTATCCACATTTTTTGCCTAATTAGGGAACAAAAACCTGCCCATTTTAGCCTCCCTAAAACTGAGGGCTGCGCCTGGAAGGAGGAGCCAAATAAACAAAAAATTTTGTTGGCCATGTGTTGTAAATCATGTAATTTTTTAATCAAAAGGTGTCATACCTTTTGCAATATTTTATTGCCACCTTTTGGGCTATTTTTGCATATGAAAATAGCTACTTTTTCAGCTAGGCCACACGAATTTTGAGGGGCAAAATTCATCTACATTTGCTTCTCTTTGCAGTCTAGTTTTCTACCACAGTGTTCGGTCCTTTCTCGATAGTGTTCTAGTTTTCACCCGGAATTGGATTTTTTGAATCCGATTTTTATACTGATCATTCCTAGTTGGGTTGTACCACCTACGAGCCCATTTTGTCTCCATTTCAGTATTTATTTCCTATACTGTGGTTATATCTACACTATGTTGTCCTTGCGCATGCAAAACGAAACGTTCCTATGTGAAATTTCAAACACAATCTCTCTTGACTAATTTGGACGTGCTTGTGATGTCCCGAGCCCTGAGTGACCCAGACCATCACTTAAAAGCTATTACTACTTATACTGTTGCTTAATCTTACCTACGTAGATATCGTAAATTTAGAGTTTTTTTTTAAGGCGTACATATTTACTATTCACGTACATATACTTTTAAAAATACATCGTCTAAATCATTGGGAGTTCATTTATATATACATACTTGTAAACTTGTTTAACTAATTACTTTCAAAAGATACTATTCGAATATACTGTTAGCTATTCCAAAATATACTGTTATTCAAAAAAAGCTATGCGGAAGATTTAACTTGTGATGGTATCTATAACCTTGCCCTCACATCTGCCTCTGCCGTCGTCATCGCCCATTGTTGTTTATGCCATAGGATGCTTACCTACAGTATGAACACACTTCATAAGCTTTACACCCAGTAAGCTCAATATGTCATCCGCAAAACAAGTTTGAAATATAGTACATACTTAAAACCATATAAGTATGCCAAGTATCAACATATACCACTTCAACATATCACATACCAGATCATCACATATCATATCACTGAATACAAAACTTTACAAACTATATGCATAGTAGAAAACACCATGTACTAAATGCATCTTGCTGTAGTTGGAAGCGTAGTGAACTATATCGTGAATAATGCATGGTCCGATTATGCTCATTTTATGCTTCAATGTTCTCTTTCTTTTCTATGTCTACTTAGGGCCCGTATGTTAGTATTGAGTGTGCACAAACCATCAGAAATGCTCGTGGCCACTAAAATGAAGAGCCATCAATAGATGCTCAGCTTACTTTAACTTGGAAAAAAAACCTCTTCAACTGAAAAGGCCAGTACGACACACTTATTAATTTCTGACTTATTTAACTATTCTGTGTAGGAAAATAAATCGGTAAAAAACGTATCAGAGTGGCACAGCGGAATAATAAAAATTTTTAGGATCGTTAAATATCTCATGATGTCATATACAATAAACCAACAACAATTAAAACTCATACATCAAGGACGCCAATCTGCAGGAGGAGAATGACCGGAAGGCTTCAACCAACTAGCCTTCTCTACTATTCTCTAATTCCCAAATGGCTGAGTGTGTGGGCACTCTAAACCTCTATCGGTATGCTAGCACTGCTAGTCTTCTTCCGACCACCCAGATCTCTAAAGAACTTATTGTCACGGTGGGCTATGCAATAATAAGCCTGCTCACCTGAGAGTCTGTGGTCTGAGAGAACTGGAGTGGCAGGACCTCTATTTATAGACCTGCATGAGGTGATTCTCTGAATTCGAATTGGATTAGGAGAAGATATTCTCCCTTATCCACAAGCACAAAATCTGAATTTTCCAAGGGAAAATCCCAACAATAAAATTCAGTTTATTTAGGACAAATCCAATCCAAATCTAAACAAGATTTTAACTAGAATTTTATCTCCCTTTTCTTTAACCAAAAAATCTGAAAATTCAAAGGAGAAAATCTCCTCAAAAATTCGGCCACTTTTGGATAAGGGAGAATCAAAATTCCACTAGGATTTTCAAGCTTAAATCTTATCTCATCCTTATCCAAAATAACCAAAAATCTCCTAGTAGATTCACTCCAAAATTCGGCCATTATCTGGGGAGGAGAGAATCCAAATTCAATTGGGATTGAAACTTGATCCATTGAGGATAATCCTCAAAATTTTTGTCCATCATTAGTTAGGATTTGGATTCAAAATTCAAGTAGGATTCTAACAAGATTATCCTCTCCATATCCAACTCAAATTTGAATTTCATTCCTTGTGGATTTACCACAACAAATTTGAATCCCACTTGGACTGTGATTCAAAATTTAAATTTCAAATTTCAAATTCGAATTTCAAATTCAAATTTCAAAATTCAAATTTCAAATTTTAATTTCAGATTCAAATTTCAAATTCAAATTTCAAATTCAAATTTCAAATTCGAATTTCAAATTCAAATTTCAAATTCAAATTTCAAATTCAAAATTCAAATTTCAAAATCCACAAAACAGTTGTATTTCAAATTCTTGTTCTCATGGATAATTTTCTACAACTCCAATCCAATCTCAAATTAAATCATGGCAACTTTATTTGGAGTTCGAATAATTGTGTACTCTATTATCTAAAACAGAATCTAAATCCAACCGGAGAGAATCTTGTCTACCATCCTAATCCTATGTCAACACCATCCATGCATAATAAACTAGCCAATAGCATACACTAATCAATTTGCTAGACGTTAAGGAATTGTGTGGAGCTGGTAGAGGGACTGATTAGACATATATAATCGGGCTTCCGCAAATCCATATGATCATCATTCTTTACCGAACAACTCAATCATATGATCACTAATTTTAGAGTCACACCACAATAAACCTAAAACTGAACTCCCAATTATATACCGTATTACGTAAGCCTGTGACAAGCTATCGTCCAATGACCTTGTCATGTATGCAGAACCCTCATATGATATCCATGATTAGCCTTAGGCCAAAGTCCATTTAATCCTACTGATCAGGCTATCTTAAAATTCCATTATACTACCGAATAAAGAAAATTATTATTCACCATATGTGAATAAGAAGTCATCGGCCCAGCAGACGACCCAAGGCCTTGTCCATTTTCACATTCAGTATAATGCCTTTAAGAGGATACCCTTAACTCCTCATTAGAGCTATGATTCCGATATCTGTAAATGAACCCTTCATCGTATATAAGTCATGCACCCAACGAACCGGTCTATAAGCTTACTAACTCTGAGATGCTTTAGCCATTCGAACATCAAAGTACACAAGTCATATACATGAAGCTGTACTTTTACTCAGGATTAAGGTTACTGCACAATGAACATCAAAAGCAGATCGATCCACTCAAAGCGAACTTCGTAGATTAATCATGCTTTAGTCCTGGTCTAATATGTCACCACCAAGCAACATATCTATGTCTCTACTTGGGAGTCCAGCTCCAGACAGTCAAGACAAACTGTCCCCTCCAAGGCTTTAGACAACATAATAGTCTTAACATGAGTTAGATGCTCGGTCTAATCCCATAGACTACAGACCGTAGTTTAGACCGCTAACTTTAGAGCATTGTCTTCTCGCTTACAAAAGTCCATTGCATGCAACGTTCTAACAGTTTAACACAAGCAGTCAGGGAGCCATATTTGCTTATATTTAGTTTAACATGTAAATAAAACGAGGACAGATAGCAATGTAATGAATAACCTCTATATATAATTTTATTATCCAGTTCAAAAATAAATACATCAAAATGTCTCTAATGCTTAGGGCATTTCCTAACAATCTCCCACTTGCCCTAAGCCAGCAGATGTGCCATGTTACGCATCCCCATCACCTCTACGTGCCTCTCAAAGCTTCTAGCCACCAAAGTCTTAGTAAAGGGATCAGCAATGTTGTCCTCGGACGTGATCTTACATACATCTACTTATCCTGTCCCCACGTGCCCTCTAATAATATGATATCTCCGATCTATGTCCTTGGTCCTCTTGTGGTGCCGAGATTCCCTTGTGTTGGCAATAGCCCCAGTGTTATCATTGTAAAGTGTGATAGGCTTGTCAACACCTGAAATGACCTCAAGGTCTTTAAAGAACTTGCGGAGCCAAACCGCTTCTTTAGATACCTCAGCTGCAGCCACATACTCAGCCTCCATAGTAGAGTCAGTTATGCAGGCTTGCTTCACGCTTCTCCATACAATGACGCCTCCTCCGAGCAAAAACACTGATACAGATGTCGATTTCCTCGAATCCTTACAAGTCTGGAAGTCTGAGTCCGTGTATCCTACAGGTGTTAGGTCCCCTCCAGAATACACCAGCATATAATCCCTCGTTCTCTTAGGATACTTGAGTATATGCTTTAGTGCTTGCCAGTGCTTGGTTCCAGGATTTGCTTGATATCGACTCACCATATCTACTACAAAACATATATTCGAGTGGGTGCAAAGCATAGCGTACATAAGGCTACCCACAGCGGATGCATAAGGGACCTTACTCATACGCTCTCTTTCTTCCGATGTCTTGGGACAGTCATCTAATGAAAGAGTTAGACCGGCAATAGAAGATTGTGAACCTTTCTTTACCTCTTGTATTGCATATTTATCAATTATTTTATCTATGTATGAAGCTTGGGATAATACTATCATTTTGTTCTTTCGATCTCTGAAGAGACGAATGCCTAGAACATAATTAGCTTCTCCCAAGTCCTTCATGTCAAACTGTTGGTGTAACCAAAGCTCGACCGATGATAAGTTCCCTACATCATTCCCAATGAGTAGTATATCATCGACATAGAGTTTTAGAAAGACCACTTTTTCATCCTTAATACATTTATAAACACAGGATTCATCAACATTCTGCTTAAAACTAAATGTCTTAATCGCTTGATCAAACCTCTGGTTCCATGAGTGGGATGCTTGCTTTAATCCATAAATGGATCTAAGCAACTTGCAGACTTTACTTTTTTGGCCTGTCGCTACGAACCCTTCGAGCTACATCATCTAGATACACTCTTCATGATGGCCATTCAAGAATGCCGTCTTGACATCCATTACCAGACTTCGTAATCGAGAGCCACAACAATGGACAGAAGAATACGGATAGACTTCAGCATAACAACAGGCAAAAAGGTTTCATCGTAATCGATTCCAGCCTTTTGCGTGTACCCTTTTGCAACCAGTCTAGCTTTGAAAGTTTCCACTATCCCTTCCGCATCCTTCTTTCTTTTGTAGACCCATTTGCATCCAATGGGTTTTATCCCATCAGGCAAATCTACAAGTTCCCAAATAGAGTTGGATTTCACAGAATCCATCTTATTGTTCATAGCCTATTTCCAAGATTTAGAATCAACATCATTTATAGCTTCATCATAGGTGACCAGATCATACTCATGCTCATGAGCCTCAGCTTGGTATACCTCAGCATCATACATGAAGAAATTAGGTTTCTTCGAAACCCTCCCACTACGATGAGGCACTCTAAATTGTTGATCATCTGCAGGTCCTTCACCGGTACTCGGACTTGCATCCGAGACCGAAATCTGTGGAGCAGTTCTTTCACCCGATAACTCCTCTAGCACCACTTTGCTTCGAGGCTTAAAGTCATTCATGTGACTTTCCTCCAAGAATGTCACATGGGTTGAAATAATGACTTTTTATTCCTTTGGGTTATAGAACAGACCTCCTTTAGTTCCCTTTGGATACCCTACAAACATGCACAATTCTGATCTTGGTTCCAACTTTTTCGTATCCCCATCCAGTACATGCGCCGGGTAGTCCCATATTCTCATATGTCCAAGGGAGGGCTTCCTGCCACGCCATAATTCATACGGAGTTCGAAGAATTGATTTGCTTGGAACCTGGTTCAGAATATAGCACGTCGTTTGTAAAGCATATCCCCAAAATGATAATGGTAGCGTTGGGATATTATCCCGTTCTCTACAAGATGTCCTAGAAATTCATCGGAGAGGTATTCGCCACCTCGATCAGATCGAAGTGTCTTTATGGATTTATCCAATTGCTTTTCCACTTCCGCACGATACTCTTTGAACTTGTCAAAGGTTTCGCTCTTGCGGTGCATCAGATACACATATCCATACCTCGAGTAATCATCTATAAAAGAGACATAATACTCGAACCTTCCTTGTGCTGTGACATTCATGGGACCACATACGTCAGTGTGCACAATTTCTAAGAGCTCCTGTGCCCTTGTACCCTTAGCTCCAAAAGACCTCTTACTCATTTTACCCTCTAGACAAGACTCACATTGGGGAAGACGTACCTCCTCCAGAGATTCCAGAGGACCGCCTTTCACCAATCTTTCAATCCTATCCTGATTAATATGACCAAGTCTTAAATGCCAAAGATACGCCTTGTTAGAGTGAGAAACTTTCAACCTTTTAGAGTTATCAATTAATTCAGTGTCAAGCAGTGAGTACATCTTTGGTTTGATCAAATATAGGTTTCCATCCATCCATCCAAAACAGATAAAAGACTTATTTCTACGAATATCAACTCTTTTACTAAAAGAAACTGAATAAGAATCCTTTATTAAACAAGCTATCGATATAAGGTTCCTCCTAAAATTAGGAACATAAAAATAGTCTTTTAATAAAATAAACCTAAATTGATCAAAAAGTAAAGGTAAATATCTCCCACTGCCTCAGCCACCACCGAGCTACCATCTCCAGTTCGCAACGAGAGGCTCTTATCACATAGACTTCTCGTTTCCACGAACCCCTACATAGAAACACAAACATGATTAGTGGCTCTCGAATCAATGACCAAGTGTCTTTCGATTCTTCCACCGAACACGCTTCCAGGTAATGAAGTTCTATACCTTCCTTGCCCTTGGTGGCTAGGAATTCCCGGCAAGCCTTCTTAAAGTAACCTACCTTCCCACAACGAAAGCATTTAGACTTTTTAGGGTCCCCGGGCTTCTTGTTCTTCTTCTTCTTCTTCCTATCCGAGACAGGAGGATTAGAAGAACTGGAAGCCACTTGCTTCTGATTTGGCCCCTTCCTCTTCCGTGAGGGTTTGGAAGATTCTACCAAATTGGCCTCTCCTTTGGGTTGGACCGCATCCCCATCCCTAATCATCCGCTCATTTGGAGTTGCTTCATGAGCTCGGTTAGTCCTAACTCCCTTGTCGCCAGATTGTATGCCGCCTTAAACCCCACAAAATCATTAGACAGAGTTTTGAACACCATCTTGATCTAGGTGTTGTAGTCCAACTCAGCACCGTTTTCGGCAGCCTCAGCGAAGAATCCCATTAGAGTGATCATATGGTCCTTCACCGAAGTACCCGCCTTTTGCTTAAAGTTCATAATGCTGGTTATAGCGGACTGTCGAGCCAACTTTTCTTGGCCTCCGAACATGTCTTCCAGATTGTCCATGATCTCCCTAGCAACCTGATAAGTCTCATGCTGCTTTTGTAAAGCACTTGTCGTGCTAGCAAGCATGTAGCATTGAGCTATATCATTGGATTCTCTCCAACGAGTATAGGCAACCGAGACCTCCTCAAGCGGTGTGTCAGGTTTTGGCCCTGGGGGGCATGGTTCGTCCAGTACGAACTTGTGTCTCTCGCAACCGAGAACTATCAACAGATTTCTTTTCCAATCTTTATAATTATCGCCATTCAGTTTATTCTCAGTAAGTATTGAAATGAGGGGTGTCGGTGACATTTTGAACTGAAATAAAATTATATTAGACATCATTACAAAGCCCAAGCAAATATACAGATAATTTAGCAAATAAAACATACAAGTATGTTCTTACATGAAACTTCAAAAACATGTAGCATTGCAACGGTAATTCTCAGCACTTATTGGCCCAAGCCACCGAGTGGTGGTCATGAAAACAAATAGCCGGAACATGGACCCCGTTCAATTAATATATGTTGCCTTAAATCCTCCAAGGTTAAGACATATATTAATAACTGCTTATTTGGCCACCAGTTTAGTTAACAGAGCTTCTAGAGAAGGTTAATAACTAAACGAGTCTTGAGTGTATAACCATTGTTTACGTAGCCCGATCCATGTCCTACCAAGCCACTGAGGGGTGGTCATGAATAGGATCGTACCCGAATATGTTTTCCACATAGGAGATCCAATCTAGTATATCGGCAGCGGTAAACACCTACCGAGGGGTGTGGTCAGGGCAGAACTGACGCGAGGCGTTACCATGCTTTCACATATGGATCAACAATGGAGGCCGTGGGTGGGTTTTGTTTGAAACCCTCTCCCACTCAATATTTTGAAAAACATGCAAGTTTTGACAAATTATGTATGATCAATATAGTATGAGCGGCACTCAGCTATCCTATATGACATGTTATCAAATATGCATATAAAACATCCATCAATACATATTTATACATCCATGACATATCACAGAAAAAAATAATTGACAGAATAACCAAGCCATGGTTCCATCCTAGAACAAAGAAAATAAAGATTACAAAATTTCATCTAAAGCATTCTTTGGGTCTTGAATTTTGTTCCGTCTTCTTGTATCCATCTTTATGTAGCCTCTCTATTTATTTCTCATCCCAAAAATCATTTAAAATTTAAATCTCCAAAAATTTAAATTTCAAATTTAAATTCCGAATTCGAATTTCAAATTTAAATTTCAAATTCAAATTTTAAATAATTTTAAACATCATGTGTAATAATATGTAATTTCAAAAATTTCAAAATTTCAATCACATATTTTTAAACATGATTTAAAATAAAATCTCAAATTTAAAAATCAAAATTTGTCGATTTTTAAATCGTCGCACCACCGCCCCCGGAGGTGGCAGTCGCCGTGGGCAACCCCCAACCCCGGAGGGGCTGGCAGTCCACGGCTGCCCCCATGTGTAGCCTTGCTGGGCTGCAGGCCAAGCCTGCAGTGCCAGGCTGCATGCCCAGTCTGGGCACAGCAGCCAGCAGGCTGCACGCCCAGGCTACGGCTAGCCTTGGGGAGGCCATAGCCACCCTCGGCTACGGCCATGTGCAACCTTGCCGGGCCGCAGGCCAAGCCTGCAGCGCCATGCTGCATGCCCAGGCTGGGCGCAGCAGCCGGCAGGTTGCACGCCCAAGCTACGGCTAGCCTTGGGGAGGCCATAGCCACTCTCGGCTATAGGCCAAGCCTGCGGCTGTGGGTGGTTATGGCCTGCACAGGGACTGTCGCAGCCCCATCCTACCCGAGGGCAGGGGCTGCAGCCCCACCAAGCCCCGTCGGCCTATCCCGAGGGGTCATGTCTCGATTTTCATGCCATATTCCAGTTTACCTATTAGGATCTCCAAAAATTAATTTGAATCCCAATTAAATTGAAATTTTCCACACAATCAAAATTTCAACCTTTAAATCAAATTTAACTTTTGGGAAAAATAAATTACGGCCTTCAATTTTCAATCTTCTCCAAGAATAATTACATAAAATATTCGAAACCGTTTCCGGTGTACGAAAATTCTAACCATAATAATTCTAAGAGACAAAAATTAAAATCCATGGGAAAATTACAGTGCTAATAAACTGCTCTCATGGTTACATAAAAATTCCTAGATACAATTTTTCTAAATTCTAAGGAACCATAACCGGCATAAACAAGCATGCTTATAATAATTCAAAAAATTAAAATAACCGCATACTTTATACATAATACATGATAACAACATAAAGGAACCCTAGAATGCCACTCTCTAAATATCAACTCCATACATAAATAAAAAGACTAAGTAATTGTCTAATTTATGTACATAGCATAGTCATGAGATGGCTCTGATACCAATTATTAGAAAATAAATAGGTAAAAACATATCAGAGTGGCGCAGCGGAACAATAAAAATTTTTAGGATCATTAAATATCTCATGATGCCATGTACAATAAACCAACAATAATTAAAACTCATACCTCAAGGATGCCAATCTACAGGAGGAGAATGACCGGAGGCTTCAACCAACAAGCCTTATCTACTATTCTCCAATTCCCGAATGGCTGAGTGTGTGGGCACTCTGAACCTCGATCAGTATGCTAGCACTGTTAGTCTTCTTCCAACCACCTAGATCTTTAAAGAACTTATTGTCACGGTGGGCTGTGCAACAATAAGCCTGCTCACCTAAGAGTCTGTGGTCTGAGAGAACTGGAGTCGCAGGACCTCTATTTATAGACCTGCATGAGGTGATTCTCTGAATTCAAATTGGATTAGGAGAAGATATTCTCCCTTATCCATAAGCACAAAATCTGAATTTTCCAAGGGAAAATTCCAACAATAAAATTCGGCCACTTTAGTATAAATTCAATCCAAATCTAAACAAGATTTTGACTAGAATTTTACCTCCCTTTTTTTTAACCAAAAAATCAGAAAATTCAAAGGAGAAAATCTCCTCAAAAATTCGGCCACTTTTGGATAAGGGAGAATCAAAATTCCACTAGAATTTTCAAGCTTGAATCTTATCTCATCCTTATCCAAAATAACCGAAAATCTCCTAGGAGATTTACTCCAAAATTCAGCCATTATCTGGGGAGGAGAGAATCCAAATTCAACTGGGATTGAAACTTGAATTTTTCCTTGAACCTTATCCACAAAAATCTGAAAATCTATTGAGGATAATCCTCAAAATTTTCATCCATCATTAGTTAGGATTTGGATTCAAAATTCAAGTAGGATTCTAATAAGATTATCCTCTCCATATCCAACTCAAATTCGAATTTCATTCCTTGTGAATTTACCACAACAAATTCAAATCCCACTTGGACTGTAATTCAAAATTTGAATTTCAAATTTCAAATTCAAATTTCAAATTTCAAATTTCAAATTTTAGATTTAAATTTCAAATTCAAATTTCAAATTCAAATTTCAAATTCAAATTTCAAATTCAAAATTCAAAATTCAAATTTCAAAATTCAAATTTCAAAATCCACAAAACAGTTGTATTTCAAATTCTTGTCCTCATGGATAATTTTCTACAACTCCAATCCAATCTCAAATAAAATCATGGCAACTTTATTTGGAGTTCGAATAATTGTGTACTCTATTATCCAAAATAGAATCTGAATCCAACCGAAGAGAATCTTATCTACCATCCTAATCCTATGTCAACACCATCCATGCATAATAAACTAGCCAATAGCATACACTAATCAATTTGCCAGACGTTAAGGAATTATGTGGAGCTAGTAGAGGGACTGATTGGACATATATAATCGGGCTCCTGCAAATCCATATGATCATCATTCTTTACCGAACGACTCAATCATATGATCACTAATTTCAAAGTCACACCACTATAAACCTGAAACTGAACTCCCAATTATATACCGTATTACGTAAGCCTGTGACAAGCTATTGTCCAATGACCTTGTCATGTATGCATAACCCTAATATGATATCCATGATCAGCCTTAGGCTAAAGTCCGTTTAATCCTACTGATCAGGCTATCTTAAAATTCTATTATACTACCAAATAAAGAAAATGATTATTCACCATATGTGAATATGAAGTCATCCAACCAGCAGACGACCCAAGGCCTTGTCTATTTTCACATTCAGTATAATGCCTTTAAGAGGATACCCTTAACTCCTCATTAGAGCTATGATTTCGATATCTGTAAACGAACCCTTCATCATATACAAGTCATACACCTAACGAATCAGTCTATAAGCTTACTACCTCTGAGATGCTTTAGCCATTGGAACATCAAAGTACACAAGTCATATATATGAAGCTGTCCTTTTACTCAGGATTAAGGTTACTGCACAATGAACGTCAAAAGCAGATCGATCCACTTAAAGCAGACTTCGTAGATCAATCACGCTTTAGTCCCGGTCTAATATGTCACCACCAAGCAACATATCTATGTCTCTACTTGGGAGTCCAGCTCCAGACAGTCAAGACAAACTGTCCCCTCCAAGGCTTTAGACAACATAATAGTCTTAACATGAGTTAGATGCTCGGTCTAACCCCATAGACTACAGACCATAGTTTAGACCGCTAACTTTAGAACATTGTCTTCTCGCATACAAAAGTCCATTGTATGCAACGTTCTAACAGTTTAACACAAGCAGTCAGGGAGCCATATTTGCTTACATTTACTTTAACATGTAAATAAAATGAGGACAGATAGCAATGTAATGAATAACCTCTATATATAATTTTATTATCCAGTTCAAAAATAAATACATCAAAATGTCTCTAATGCTTAGGGCATTTCCTAACATTCTGGCCGTATGCTTTGCTAAGCTGTCCCTATTCTTACGCGATAGGGATGTATGGCATCTAACTTGTTCTTTTATTAATCTACGTGATTGTGAAATTATATGCTCTTATACATACTGTGCAACAACTTGTGCGTGGTATGCGTACTTAACATACTACAAAAACATCACTTAAAAGTCATTTTGCTCGTACTGTAGGCAGAGTTGTACTTACCTAGTTTGCACACAAACTTGTTCTCTCGCCCTTATCACATTACAGGTATCTACCTGTCAAAATAACGTACTCCATTAGTAATTGTTGCTAAGTCACTAGTACCGTTAGTGACTAACGTATGGTACCGATTGCCGTCGGTACTAACTCGCTCTCTCTCTCTCTTGAAAGTTTGCTTCTCTATAAGTGGTTAATTAATTTATTGCCCCATAATTAATTACAGTGTTCTTAGGTCATTTTTGCCGTTAGTGACTATTTCTTGCATCGTGGTATGGTACCGAGGCCTATCGGTACCTTACTGCTTTACTTTGGGAATTTGGTGTCTAACTTCTATCATGTTTGATTAACTTGTCTACTTGACAGATTAATCACCGTTCGTCACCATTTCATTCAAGACACGGTCCTTGATTGGTTTACTAACTAGTCAACTAAACGATTACCTCACGCATTGTTACTAGGTAGTCTACCGGGTTATTATCGCTTGTTTGGTGTGGTAGCCTACCAAGCTACCGTTACTATTTATGTTCATTTTGAAAATTGTTTTGGTTAACTTATAAAATTCTTGGGAAAATTATGTGCTTTGAAATCGTCCCCTTATCACCCCATCGGAAGCTGGGGGACATTTTATTAAAACCACATTTTCATTTTAAAGTGTGTAAAACACATTTTGGTGTTGTATTTTAAATATGGTTTTTGAACTATTACCGAAACCATTTTAAAAACATGTTTGAAATGAATTAGTTTGTAAATTTGGCGTACACGAAATTTTTTGTTCTCGACGAGATGAACAATTCTCGTGTTCATCTCAGAGCTCAAATCAAACTTGAGTGGGTCCTAATCTTACTAAATCTATGGCTACTTGTGCCCAGTTTTTGCAAAAATCCCAGTTTTACACTATTTTAAAAACGGCTCTGTTTGAGGCTTGAAACAGTCAAATTTTTAAAACACATATAGGTCATTTTAAAGCTTTCGACAAGATCTACAACTTTTATGTTGAGCCCAAGATCTGATTCGGATTCTAAGTGGTCCATTTTTAACAAAACCTAAGATTGTGCCTGGGCTCAAATTTTTAGTCCCAATTTTGGACACTGAAGGAAAACCACTCAAAAAACCTATATTAATATCGTTTTTAGCCAAAACCTATTTGATGCAAAAACGACCATAACGAAATTTCCTTAAAATTTTATGTTTTATCAAATCCCAAATTTGGACTCTAACTTTATGAAAATGGCCAAAACCTATGGCCTATTCCTGGGGACAGATTGTGTGTCCAGCCATTTTAAAACGTTCATGCCCTCACATACACACATCCATTCATAAAAATGTAAATCATAACCACATAACTTAAAAATGAAATGCTAAGGGCTCAAAATAAACTTACGACAACCCATGGCATAAAGAAATACACATAAATTCCTTGATCCAAAACTTAAAAATAACTAACCACAAAAAGGGAGGGTTTTTTGGTTTTACCTTAGGTGCTAGGAATTAAGCACACCAAATCAAAGTCGAGTGACTGAAATGGCCGTGTGAACGAAGAGAGGTTGGGGTTGGTTTATGCTAGCAAAGACACCAAAAATTTCCTCTTAACATCAACCCAAAATGTTAACTAAAAATCACAAAGATAGGTTCTAAGAACTTACCCTTGAATGCACTTGAAATAGCTCGAATGAAATCCTCCTAACACAAGCTTGAAGGGGCTAGACTTTGGTAAAATTTTGGTTAGATTTTTGGCTTGAAAATGGTGGTTTTGGGGGCTGTGGGATGATCAGCTGCAGCAAGGAAAGAAAGAGAAGAAAGGGTTGTGTTTTGGGGTGTGAAAAAGAAAGAACAAAACCTGAAGCCATGCCCACCCTTTTATAGACAAAACCTAGGCAAACTTAACCAACCTTAAGCCCAATTAATCAAGCCAATCTTATGCTAATTTGAGGACAAATTTGTTGCCATTTCAGCCCTCAAAAACCGAGGGATCTGCTCGCATTGAAGGAAGGCCAAATAAAAAATTTGGTTGATGGCATGTGATGGAAATCTAACATTGTTTAATCAAAAGGTGTCATACCTTTTCAATATTTTATTTCTACTTTTTAGGGCAATTTTTGCAGCTAAAAATAGCTGTTTTTCAGTTAGGGGGACACAAATTTTGAGGGGCAAAATTCATCTGCATTTGCCTCTCTTCGCGGTCTAGTTTCTGTCGTTCGGTATCCGACCCTTTTTTGGCAGTGTTCTAGTTTTCACCCGGAATTGGATTTTCTGAATCTGATTTTTTATACTAATGATTTCTAGTTGGGTTGTACTATCAAAGAGCCCATTCTATACTAGTTTACTATTTATTTCTTATACTGTGGTTGTGTCTACACTGTGTTGTCCTTACGCATGCATTTTGAGGCGTTCTAGTGCAAAATTTTCAACACAGTCTTTCTTGACAAATTTGGACATGCTGATTTCAATTTTATCAGTTTTACGTCCATCTGAGGTCATCTGGACCAGTTTTCAGGATTTGTGTGATCCCACCTCGAAAAACATGTCTGGTGCCCAATTGACTAATTTGGGTGTTCTGAGTCTAAATATATCAATTTCGGGACGAGAAAAGGTCATCTTGACCTGCTTCCCGATACTACATATCTCTTCAACGAAAATTCTCATTTTATGCTCAATTGACTAGATTGAGCCTACTGACTATTAATATATCAGTTTTAGGTCAAATTAAGGCCGTCTTGGCCATTAATCTGACACTGCGTTTTTCACTATTTACTATTCACTGTGTTCTGCTTAACTGATTAATCTGAGTCTTCTGACTCCGATTTTATCAGTCTTTGTGCGAGAAGAGGTCATCTGGACCATTGTTCTCGATACTACACCTCGGTTAGGGTATTTCTTGTTGTTGTGCTTAGATGACCGGTTCGAGCGTTCTGATGATCTGTTTACCAGTCTTACGTCAAGAAATGGTCGTCCATACCAGTTTCCTAATACTGCGCATCTTATACACTTATACACATAATAGGTTGGACCGATTTTACTGTCAGTCTACCCCTTTCACTGCATGAATAGTAATTAAACATTACTGCTCTTGTTTAATCTATTCAACTAGAAAATATACTATATTTTTCAATTTAATTACTCATTGCATGGTAATTAGGTTTCACACATTACGAGAGTCGTTACCGTGACTCTCTGTTTAATACACGGCCTCCTATATGGGCTCTTATATTGGTGTGTACCGGGCTCTTACCACAAGAAATTCGATTCCTACTTGGACTGTGATTCAAAATTTGAATTTCGAATTTCAAATTTCAAATTTCAAATTTCAATTTCGAATTTCAAATTCAAATTTCAAATTCAAAATTCGAATTTCAAATTTCAAATTTCAAATATCAACATCCATAAAATAGTTGTATTTCAAATTCTTGTTTTCATGGATAATTTTTGACAACTCTAATCCAATCTCAAATAAAATCATGGCAACTTTGTTTGGAGTTTGAATAATTGTGTACTCTATTATTCAAAACAATATCTGAATTCAACAGGAGAGAATCTTGTGCATCATCCTAATCCTATGTCAACTCCATCCATACATAATCAACTAGCCAATAGCATACACAAATCAATTTGCCAAACATTAAGGAATTATGTGGATCTAGCAGAGGGACCAATTAGACATATATAATCGGGCTCCCGTAAATCCATAAGATCATCATTCTTTACTAAACAACTCAATCATATGAACACTAATTTCAGAGTCACACCACTACAAACCTGAAACTGAACTCCCAATTATATAATGTATTACGTAAGCCTGTGGCAAGCTATCGTCCAATTACCTTGTCATGTATGCAGAACCGTCATATGATATCCATGATCAACCTTAGGTCAAAGTCCGTTTAATCCTACTGATCAGGCTATCTTGAAGTTCCATTATACTACCGAATAAAGAAAATGATTATTCACCATATGTGAATAAGAAGTCATCCGCCCAGTAGATGACCTAAGGCCTTGTCTATTTTCACATTCAGTATAATGCCTTTAAGAGGATACCCTTAACTCCTCATTAGAGCTATGATTCTGATATCTATAAAAAAACCCTTCATTGTATACAAGTCATGCACCCAACGAACCGGTCTATAAGCTTACTACCTCTGAGACGCTTTAGCCATTGGAACATAAAAGTACACAAGTCATGTACATGAAGCTGTTCATCTACTCAGGATTAAGGTTACTGCATAATAAACATCAAAAGCAAATCGATCCACTCATAGCGGACTACGTAGATCAATTACGATTTAGTCCGAGTCTAATACGTCACCACCAAGTAACATATCTATGTCTCTACTTGGGAGTCTATGCTCCAGACAATCAGGACAAACCGTCCCCACCATGGCTTTAGACAACATAATAGTCTTAACATGAGTTAGATGCTCGGTGTAACCCCATAGACTACAGACCTTAGTTTAGACCACTTACTTTAGAACATTGTCTTCTCGCATACAAAAGTCCATTGCATGCAACGTTCTAACAGTTTTAACACAAGCAGTCAGGGAGCCATATTTACTTACATTTACTTTAACATATAAATAGAATGAGGACATACAGCAATGTAATGAATAACCTCTATATATAATTTTATTATCCAGTTCAAAATAAATACATCAAAATGTCGCTAGTGCTTAGGGCATTTCCTAACAATCTCCTACTTGTCCTAAGCCAGCAGATGTGCCATGTTACGCATCCCCATCACCTCTACATGCCTCTCAAAGCTTCTAGCCACCAAAGTCTTAGTAAAGGGATCGGCAATGTTGTCCTTGGACACAATCTTACATGCATCTACTTGTCCTGTCTCCACATGCCCTCTAATTATGTGATATCTCTGATCTATATGCTTGGTCCTCTTGTGGTGTCAAGATTCCCTTGTGTTGGCAATAGCCCCAGTGTTATCACAGTAAAGTGTGATAGACTTGTCAACACCCGGAATGACCTCAAGGTCTCTAAAGAACTTGCAGAGCCAAACCGCTTCTTTAGATGCCTCAGCCGCAGCCACATACTCAGCCTCCATAGTAGAGTCAGCTGCACAGCCCTGCTTCATGCTCCTCCATACAATGGTGCCTCCTTCGAGTAAGAACACTGATCCTGATGCTGATTTCCTCGAATCCTTGCAAGTCTGGAAGTCTGAGTCCGTGTATATCATTCCCAATGAGTAGTATATCATCGATATAGAGTATCAGAAAGACCACTTTTCCATCCTTAATACGTTGATAAACACAAGGTTCATCAACATTCTGCTCACAACCGAATGTCTTGATCACTTGATCAAATCTCTGGTTCCATGAGCGGGATGCTTGCTTTAATCCATAAATGGATCTAAGCAACTTGTAGACTTTCCTTTCTTGGCCTTTTGCTACGAACCCTTCGGGCTATATCATGTAGATACACTCCTCAAGATGGCCATTCAAGAATGCCATCTTGACATCCATTTGCCAGATCTTGTAATCGAGAGCTGCAGTAACGGACAGAAGAATATGAATAGACTTCCGCATAGCAACAGGTGAAAAGGTTTCATCGTAATCGATTCCAGCCTTTTGCATGCACCCCTTTGCAACCAGTCTAACTTTGAAAGTTTCCACTCTCCCTTCCACATCCTTCTTTCTTTTATAGACCCATTTGCATCCGATGGGTTTTATCCCATTCGAAAAATCTACAAGTTCCCAAATAGAGTTAGATTTCATAGAATCGATCTCATTGTTCATAGCCTGTTTCCAAGATTTACAATCAACATCATTTATAGCTTCATCATAGGTGACCGGATCATCCTCATGCTCATGAGCCTCGGCCTAGTATACCTCAGCATCATACATGAAGAAATTAGGCTTCTTCGAAACACTCCTACTACGACGAGGCACCCTAAATTGTTGATCGTCTGTAGGTCTTTTACTGGAATTCGGACTTGCGTCTAAGACCAAAACCTGTGGAGCAGTTCTTTCAGCTGATAACTCCTCTAGCACCACTTTGCTTCGAGGCTTAAAGTCATTCATGTGACTTTCCCCCAAGAATGTCGCATGGGTTGAAACAATGACTTTTTGTTCTTTCGGCTTATAGAATAGACCTCCCTTAGTTCCCTTAGGATACCCTACAAACATGCACAATTCTGATCTTGGTTCCAACTTCTTCACATCCCCATCCAGTACATGTGCCGGGCAGCCCCATATTCTCATATATCTAAGGGAGGGTTTCCTGCCATGCCATAATTCATATGGAGTTCTGAGAATTGATTTGCTTGGAACTTGGTTCAGAATATAGCACGTCGTTTGTAAAGCATATCCCCAAAATGATAACGGCAGCATTGAATAACTCATCATGGACCGTACCATGTCAAACAAGGTCCTGTTTCTCTTTTTGGCTACACCATTCTGTTGTGGAGTACCAGGTGCAATCAATTGGGATAATATCCCATTCTCTACAAGATGTCCTAGAAATTCATCGGAGAGGTATTCACCATCTCGATCAGATCGAAGTGTCTTTAGGGATTTATCCAATTGCTTTTCCACTGCTGCACGATACTCTTTGAACTTGTCAAAGGTTTGGCTCTTGCGGTGCATCAAATACACATATCCATACCTCGAGTAATCGTCTATAAAGGAGATATAATACTCGAACCCTCCTCGTGCTGTGATGTTCATGGGACCACATACGTCAGTGTTCACCATTTCTAAGAGCTCCTAAGCCCTATACCCTTAGCACCAGAAGACCTCTTAGTCATGTTTCCCTCTAGATAAGACTCACATTGAGGAAGACGTACCTCCTCCAGAGATTGTAGAGAACCATCTTTCACCGACCTTTGAATCCTATCCTGATTAATATGACCAAGTCTTAAATGCCAAAGATACGCCTTGTTAGAGTGAGAAACTTTCAACTTTTTAGAGTTATCTGTTAATTCGGTGTCAAGCAATAAGTAAATCTTTGGTTTGATCAAATATAGGTTTTCATCCATCTATCCAAAACAGATAAAAGACTTATTTCTATGAATATCAATTCTTTTACTAAAAGAAATTGAATAAGAATTCTTTATTAAACAAGCTACCGATATAAGGTTCCTCCTAAAATTAGGAACATAAAAACAGTCTTTCAATAAAATAAACCTAAATTCATCAAAGTAAAGATAAATATCTCCCACTGCTTCAGCAACCACCAAGCTACCATCTCTTGTCCACAACGAGAGGCTCCTATCATGTAGACTTCTCCTTTCCATGATCCCCTGCATAGAAACACAAACATGATTAGTGGTGCTCGAATCAATGACCTATGTGTCTTTCGATTCTTCCACCAAACACGCCTCTAAGCAGCGAAGTTCCTTACCTTCCTTGCCCTTGGCGGCTAGGAATTCCTAGCAAGCCTTCTCGAAGTGACCTACCTTCCCATAGCAGAAGCACTTAGACTTTTTAGGATCCCTAGGCTTCTTGTTCTTATTCTTCTTCTTCCCATCCGAGACAGGAGGATTAGAAGAACTAGAAGCCACTTGCTTCTGATTTGGTCTCTTCCTCTTCCGTGAGGGTTTGGAAGATTCTGCCAAATTGGTCTCTCCTTTGGGTTGGACCGCATCCCCATCCCTGATCATCCACTTATAAGCTTGGAGTTGCTTCATGAGCTTGGTTAGTCTTAACTCCCTCGTCGCCAAATTGTATGCGGCCTTAAACCCCACAAAATCATTAGACAGAGTTTTGAACACCATCTCGATCTGGGTGTTGTAGTCTAATTCAGCACCGTTCTCGACAGCCTTAGCAAAGAATCCCACTAGAGTGATCATATGGTCCTTCACCGGAGCACCCGTCTTTTGCTTAGAGTTCATAATACTGGTTATAGCGGATTGTTGAGGTAATTTTTCTTGGCCTCCGAACATATCCTCTAGATTTTCCATGATCTCCCCAGCAACTTGATAAGTCTCATGCTACTTTTGTAAAGCACTCATCATGCTAGCAAGAATGTAGCATCGAGCTATCTCATTGGATTCTCTCCGACGAGTATAGGCAACCAAGACCTCCTCAAGCGGTGTGTCAGGTTTGGACCCAGGTGGGCATGATTCGTCCAGTATAAACTTGTGTCTCTCGCAGTTGAGAACTATCAACAGATTTTTTTTACCAATCTTTAAAATTATCGTCATTCAGTTTATTCTCAGTAAGTACTGAAATGAGGGGTGTCGATGACATTTTGAACTGAAATAAAATTATATTAGACATCATTACAAAGCCCAAGCAAATATACAGATAATTTAGCAAATAAAACATACAAGTATGTTCCTGCATGAAACTTGAAAAACATGTAGCATTGCAACGGTAATTTAGCAAATAAAATATACAAGTATGTTCCTACATTGAAACTTGAACTGACGTGAGGCGTTACCATGGTTTCACATATGGATCAACAATGGAGGCCGCGGGTTTTGTTTGAAACCCTCTCCCACTCAATATTTTGAAAAACATGCAAGTTTTGACAAATATGTATGATCAATATAGTATGAGCGGCACTCACCTATCCTATATGACATGTTATCAAATATACAGATAAAACATCCATCAATACATATTTATACATCCATGACACATCATAGAAAAAATAATTGACAGATAAATAACCAAGCCATGGTTCCATCCTAGAACAAAGAAAATTAAAGATTACAAAATTCCATCCAAAGCATTCTTTGTGTCTTAAATTTTGTTCTGTTTTCTTGTATCCATTTTTATGTAGCCTCTCCATTTATTTCTGATCCCAAGAATCATTTAAAATTTAAATTCGAAAAATTTAAATTTCAAATTCAAATTCCAAATTCGAATTTCAAATTTAAATTTGAAATTCAAATTTTAAACAATTTTAAACATCATGTATAATAATATGTAATTTCAAAAATTTCAAACTTTCAAGTACATATTTTTAAACATGATTTAAAAATTAAATCTCAAATTTAAAAATCAAAATTTTCAATTTTTGAACCGTCGCGCCACCGCCTCAGAGGCCGGCAGCCGCCATGTGTAGGAAAATAAACCGGTAAAAACGTATCAGAGTGGCGCAGCGGAACAATAAAAATTTTTGGATCGTTAAATATCTCATGATGCCATATACAATAAATCAACAACAATTAAAACTCATACCTCAAGG
The DNA here is from genome assembly GCA_035233585.1 of Antiaris toxicaria. Classification (NCBI taxonomy): domain Eukaryota; kingdom Viridiplantae; phylum Streptophyta; class Magnoliopsida; order Rosales; family Moraceae; genus Antiaris; species Antiaris toxicaria. Next base: position 53,823,101 of record CP141153.1, read on the forward strand.
ACGCCAATGAATAGGAGGAGAATGACCGGAGGCTTCAACCAACTAGCCTTCTCTACTATTCTCCAATTCCCGAATGGCTGAGTGTGTGGGCACTCTGAACCTCGATCAGTATGCTAGCACTGCTAGTCTTCTTCCGACCACCCAGATCTCTAAAGAACTTTATTGTCACGATGAGCTGTGCAACAATAAGCCTGCTCACCTGAGAGTCTGTGGTCTGAGAGAACTGGAGTGGCAGGACCTCTATTTATAGACCTGCATGAGGTGATTCTCTGAATTCGAATTGGACTAGGAAAAGATTTTCTCCCTTATCCAAACCAAAAAAATCCGAATTTTCCAAGGGAGAATCTCGACAATTAAATTCGGTTTTCCTAGGACAAATCCAATCCAAATCTCAACAAGATTTTAACTAGAATTTTATCTCCCTTTTTCAACAAAAAAATCCGAAATCTTTAGGAGAAAATCTTCCCCAAATTTTCGGCCACTTTTAGGATAAGGAAGAATCAAAATTCCACTAGGATTTTTCAAGCTAAATCTCATCTCAACCTTATCCAAAAATAACCAAATTTCCTAGGGTAAAGCCTCCAAAATTTCGGCCACTTTTAGGGAGGGAGAGAATCCAAATTCAACTAGGATTGAAACTTGAATTTTCCCTTGAATCTTATCCACAAAAAACCTAATTTTCATTAAGGATTATCCTCAAAAAATTCGCCCACTTTTGTTGGGATTTGGATTCAAAATTCAAGTAGGATTCTAACAAGATTATCCTCTCCAAATCCAACTCAAATTCGAATTTCAAACCATGTGGATTTTCCACAACAAATTCGAATCCTACTTGGACTGTGATTCAAAATTTGAATTTCAAATTTCAAATTCAAATTTCAAATTCAAATTTCAAATTTCAAATTTCAAATTTCAAATTCGAATTTCAAATTCAAATTTCAAATTCGAATTTCAAATTCAAATTTCAAATTCGAATTTCAAATTCAAATTTCAAATTCAAATTTCAAATTCAAAATTAAATTTCAAATTTCAAAATTCAAATTTCAAATTCCACAAAACGGTTGTGTTTCACATTCTTGTTCTCATGGATAATTTTCTACAACTCCAATCCAATCTCAAATAAAATCATGGCAACTTTATTTGGAGTTCGAATAATTGTGTACTCTATTATCCAAAACAAAATCTGAATCCAACCGGAGAGAATCTTGTCTACCATCCTAATCCTGTGTCATCACCATCCATACATAATAAACTAGCCAATAGCATACACAAATCAATTTGCCAAACGTTAAGGAATTATGTGGAGCTAGTAGAGGGACTGATTGGACATATATAATCGGGCTCCCGTGATTCCATATGATCATCATTCTGTACCGAACAACTCAATCATATGATCACTAATTTCAGAGTCACACCACTATAAACCTGAAACTGAACTCCCAATTATATACCGTATTACGTAAGCCTGTGACGAGCTACCATCCAATGACCTTGTCATATATGCAAAACCCTCATATGATATCCATGATCAGCCTTAGGTCAAAGTCCGTTTAATCCTACTGATCAGGCTATCTTAAAGTTCCATTATACTACCGAATCAAGAAAATGATTATTCACCATATGTGAATAAGAAGTCATCCGCCCAGCAGACGACCCAAGGCCTTGTCCATTTTCACATTCAGTATAATGCCTTTAAGAGGATACCTTTAACTCCTCAGAGCTATGATTCCGATATCTGCAAACAAACCCTTCATCGTATACAAGTCATGCACCCAACGAACCGGTCTATAAGCTTACTACCTCTGAGACGCTTTAGCCATTGGAACATCAAAGTACACAAGTCATATACATGAAGTAGTTCATTTACTCAGGATTAAGGTTATTGCACAATGAACGTCAAAAGCAGATTGATCCACTCATAGCGGACTACGTAGATCAATCACATTTTAGGCTTGATCTAATATATCACCACCAAGCAATATATCTATATCTCTACTTGGGAGTCTATGCTCCGGACAGTCAAAAAAAAGGGTCCCCACCATGGCTTTAGACAACATAATAGTCTTAGCATGAGTTGGATGCTCGATCTAACCCTATAGACTACAGACCTAAGTTTAGACTACTTACTTTAGAACATTGTCTTCTCACATACAAAAGTCCATTGCATGAAATGTTCTAGCAGTTTTAACACAAGCAGTCAGCGTGCCATATTTGCTTACATTTACTTTAACATGTAAATAGAATAAGGACAAACAACAGTGTAATGAATAACTTCTATATTATAATTTTATTATCCAGTACAAAATAAATACATCAAATTATCTCTCATGCTTAGGCCATTTCCTAACAAAAATTAGAATTGTTCCGGGAAGTCTCTTTTCATATCCTCTTCCCGTTCCCATGTGGCTTCTTCTATATTATGGTTCCACCACAACACTTTTACAAGCGGAATCACTTTATTCCTAAGGACTTTATTTTCCCTGGCTAAAATCCGCATGGGTTTTTCTTCAAATATTAGATCGGCAAGGACTTCTACTAGTTCTTGGCTTAAGATGTGGGAGTTGTCTGGCACGTACTTCTTCAACATTGAGACGTGGAAGACATTATGCACTGAAGCTAATTCGGGAGGAAGCGCTAATCTGTAAGCCACCTTCTCCACTCTTTCGATGATCTCGAAGGGTCCTATGTACCTAGGACCCAGCTTCCTTTTCTTCCCAAAGCACATCTGTGGCACCCCCGACCTCGGTCCACCGAAACTATTACAATTAAGCTCCTTAGCCGACTGAAATAGCTCGTTAACTTCGTCGGATCACCTAAATTCTTTTCTTTCCTTTAAACCCTTTGTGAAATTTGGAATCATATATATTTTTTTAAATACATTTTCTTATTTGTAAACATAACGTAATTAAACTGAACTATATTTGTCACTTTCAAAAGTACAAACATAGTTTATACATAATACGTAATTCAAATCTTTTTGCAATACATGTCTCTGTTTTCAACACTCAGCGAAAAACTTGTAGCAGGACTATATCCATAGTGGATTCCCTATCCCTTTGACACGCTCGCATCCTGCCGCCATTCAGAAATCTACTGGACAGGTTTCTTACCTGTAACATGAATAAACTAATGAGCTAACAGGCTCAGTAAGTTCAAACATACATAGTAAGAATCATATTGATTCAAAAACACCAAAACTCAATTTTCTATGAATAGTACTATTTACCATGAATAGTAACTTTGACATTTGACCGATGAATAGTAACAGTTACCCTAACTGGTTACTATTCACTTTACTCTATTGGGGTACTATTCACATACCCTAACCAAATTTACATTACTCTAGCGTAAGCTTCGGTTATGCTCAATCATGATTTTTATCATTTTATTAATTGTTTATTCTCTATTTGATTTCTAGTTTAGAGCTCTGTTTATGGCAGTACCGATGATTATTAGCGAGCTGACTGGGAGGGTCTAAGGAGCGACCTTAGAACATCGGCCTCCACAGCCCTGATATCCTCGTAGGATCTGAGAAAAATCTCTACCACTATGTTGGAGGGGCGATACACCTTAGTGGTTTCATTACCATCTTACTTATAGTTCCCCACCGGCGACATTCATATGAATCGTCCTACGGTGGAACCCTTATTGCTCGTAGGTCTTTACATTTATTTCTTTATGTATATTTTTAATTAACCACACTATAGTGCCCTAGCACTTCTCCATAGTGTATTATTTATACACTTTTTAATTTCTCATTTCATTAGGTGAGTTAGTTTATCTACACCCCTATTGCCCGTTGGACTTTACAAGTTTGTACGAAAAGTACTTAAATCAATCAAATAGTAATTCATACTGCAGACATGTAAATATCTGAGCTTACCAAACATTTATCATAGCATCACGCTATGAGACATTCATATAGCACATAAACCTAGAGATAACAGATCAATTCATTCATATAATGAACAACATCAGAATGTTCATGAGCAGACAAATGAATGCTAGAACTTACACATATCACACTTAGACATAACAGTCTATTCATATTGCAGTCAATTAAATGTTCGAACTTACAGATACTTTTGCTAGCATTTCCTTCCCCGGCTCCGCAAACGTTCATTTGCCGCGTCTGGATCGGGTTCCTATAACCGGAATAACCACGGTTATTCTAAATCTTTATTTCATATTCAAAATTTAGTAAAACTTAAAAATTCTACGTTTTATTTCCCATAAATGGTCTTATGAATCTAAAATCCCATTTTCCATTTTTACACTAACTCTTGGCAAAATTACCATTTTTCCCTTGATTTGATTTCTCATCATAAACCTACTTTTTGTTGGTTTAAGACCCAATTTAACTTTTATAATTTTATTTTAACTATCCTTAGGCATTCACGGTCCTTTCCGGGCCTTTTAGAAATTTTTGATCAAAATGACCATTTTGCCCTTGACGGTCTCGGGACCATTATATGCTTATTGTGACTTTTAATTGGATTTTCTAAGCCCAAATATCATAAAATAATATTTCTTAAGCTTTTACATACTTTTACAGCATTTATTGCTGTTCCACAGATGACTATTGGTCATCCAACCCTCGGTTGGTACTATTCTGACACCTAGGGTCGCTTCTCGTTTTTCTCACGTTTCGGAGCCTATATTTCACTACTCCTGAAACGTTTGTTATGGTAATCCCGAGCCTTAGACACCGAGTGGGCTCGAGTTTTCATCTCGACCTCAAATTTACCTTTCGTTTCCTAAAATACCGCTGACATTGGTTTTCCTGTTCTCTTACATTTTCACAACCTCGGAGGGATGGTTTACTATTCCTCAAAGGTTCATTTTCCCATTTTCCAAGCCTAACTCATCGAAGGGTCTCGGTTTCCATTACCGAACACAATTTGCCTCTCGTTTTTCACTGAAGTGCCTTTAGTGCCGTTTTTAAAATTTCAGCAGCATTTCAGCTAAATTTCTAGGTCTCCGGCGTTTAGGAAATGCCTCAAAACCATCTAACCTATTTTATTCTACCACGTACTATACCAGAGGCCTAATTTTTACGTAAAACTCAACTTTTTACGTAAAAATTTTCACATTTCCCATACATTTTCTTTTTCTGACATTTCACTCATTTTACTCTTTTTTTTTCTTTTTACAATTTGAATACAAATTACATATAAATAATTCCAATACATAAATAAGGGATGAAGGGAAATGAAATCGCTACCGAAATCATCCCGTCGGTGATCAGACGAACAGTTGGGTCTAGACCGTGTAAACTTTTTGTCTCCGTTCTTCACGTTTAGAATCTCTGTTGGCAATTCTGATGCAGCGGATGTGTCCAAAACGTCGAAAATAGGCCAACAGGCCATTCTTCATTTGTCCGCCCTTGGGTCACCGTTGACCTCGTTGACCAGTGTTGACTCCAGCGTTGACCAGCGGTGAACGGTGGCAATGCGAACAATGGAGGTGCCCACCTTGAAGATCTCGACGAGAGGAGTCCATTGGTGGTGTTAATTTCACCATTGGAGGGTCCGATCATCAACAATCGGCCTCGAAAACTCGACCCATGGTGATGGCATTGAATCTCCGCCGTGCTAGGGTTGTTGCCCAAAATTGTTTGAGGGTATTTGCTCCCCATTGAACTCTGAGTATTTTGACACCCACAGTGTCCCTCGACTCGGCCGGAAACGGTGAGTTTCACGGTAACTTCACGGTGGCGACGTCGTGGCTTTGGGCTGCACGATCTGGTGGCTGTTGAGGTAAAATGAGCTATAGGTTTTGTTCTCCTCTTCACCACGAAACTTTTGGGACTGGAATCGTGTCGATCGGAGGTCGAACGGTGAAGATACAGCCGTTTGAAATTTTCGGCCACCGGCAGCTTTAGGCAGTGTGTGCGGCGTTCTCCGGCGTCGGTTCCGTCGATTCAACACACCGTTGGACTCAGCTCGTCGAGAGCTATCCAATGAGACCGGCGGTGTCAAAAACGGACACTGTTTTTGGTGATCGGTTACTGTTCACCGACGGTGTAGGTGTGGGGGAGAAAAATCAGGATAATGAAAATATGGGGCCTTTTTTTGTAATTTCGACCTTTTATACACTTTTTGTCCAAAATTTTAACATGAGCTATCCTGACTAATTTGGGCGTGCTGAACCCAAATATATCAGTTTTGTTTTCATCCGAAATCATTTCGACCAGTTTCCGGTACTGCGAATTCCTGATCAAAAATTACCTTTGTGCTCAATTAACTAATTTGAGCATTCTGATAGGCTATACTGACTAATTTGGACGTCTTGAATCCAAATATATCAGTTTCGTCGTCATCTGAGTTCATCTCGATCAGCTTCCGGTACTATACATTTCTCGATCAAAATTTACTTTTTGTGCTCAAATGACTAATTTGAGCATTCTGATCCCAAATATATCAGTTTTATATCAAGAAAATGTCATCTTAACCAATTTCTTGATACTGCATATCTCCGGGTCAAATATTATTTTTCATGCTCAATTGACTAATTTGAGCATACTGAATCTAAATATATCAATTTTAGGTCAAGAAGAGGTCATCTAGACCAACTTCTCAATACTGTATGTAACACACACGCGCACTCACGTCTAAAATCACTACTATCAATATTTTATCTTTTTGTGCACTCAGCTTACCCTGAGTCAACTACTAGGGTTTACAGTTCACTGTTTTTCCCTAGCTCAATTCGGCATGCTTTTACATCACCGAATTCTTAATTTGTAATATCGTTAGAACATTTTATCTCGTTCTACACAATATTAATCATACATTTTACATTTTAAACATGAAATTCATCATGTACATGCAATTTATCATATTCCAAGAACAGTAAAATTTCCCGGTTATTACAGCATCACCCCCTTCATGGGTGCTACTTTGAGAAAGATAGAGTCTCCTTCTTGAAACTCAAGGGGTCTACGGCGTTCGTCTGAGTGGCTTTTCTAGCAACTGTGTGTCGTATCCAACCTCTCTCATATAAGCTTCACATCTACCATTATGCTCTTGATAAAGTCCATGCTGGTAAGCTGTTTCTCTCTAGTTTCATGCCAGTGAACCAGAGATCAGCATTTTCTTCCATAGAATGCCTTGTACGATGCCATCCCGATCGAGGAATGGTAGCTGTTATTGTATGAGAACTCGATCAACAGTAGTTTTTGGTCCTAATTTCCCTTGAATTCTAAGGCACAAGCTCTTGACATGTCCTCTAAAGTCTGTATGGTCCTCTCGGACTAACTGTTAGTCTGAGGATGAAAAGCTGTGCTGAACTTTAACTTGGTTCCCAATAAAGCTTGAACGCTTTGCCAAAACCTGGAAGTGAAGTGTTCGTCACGATCTAAAATGATTGATTTTGGTACTCTGTGCAATCTTACTATTTGAGCTACATACATTTCTGCCAGTCTCTCTACTGAGTAGCACAGCTTCATAGCCAGAAATCGAGCTGATTTCGTCAATCGATCCATAATTACCCAGATTGCGTCATTGCCGCTTAATGTTCTGGGCAATCTGACCACGAAATCCATTGTAATCTACTCCTATTTCCACTCAGGCAGCTCGATTTTCTACAGTTCTCCAGCCAGTCGTTGATGTTCTACTTTAATTTACTGGCACGTGAGGCATCTTGCAATGAACTCGGTGACATCATTCTTCATCTTAGGCCATCAAAAACTCTCTTTTAAGTCCTTATACATCTTATTGGCCCCTGAATGTACAGAGTTTCGTGAGCCTCTGAAAGGATCTTTTCTTGAGTTCTTCATCCTTCAAAACACACACTCTATCTTTGAAATAGAGTATACCATCCTTAGAGACTCAAAATTCTAAACTCTGGTCCTCTATGGCTTCCTTTTTGAGCTTGTTTAGGGTCAAATCAAAGTCCTAGACAGCCTTAATATCTTCTAGGAGCGTTGATTAGAGGGTCATTTCAGACAACCTCCCTGCTAAAATCTCGATCTCGCTGCTGCGTAGCTCCTTTTATAGTCTTTCGGGCAGGGCATGGATAGCCATGAGCGATGAAAAGTGCTTTCTACTTACCGCGTCGGTCACCTTTGTAAGGATTACCCCATTCCTGTAACTTGATTTTCATTAATGAGAAATTGAGGGATAATTTGATGCATTTTAGTGTAAATTTGAGGAACACGGACATATACACGACCGTGTAAGTGGCCGTGTAGTGTCTAGACTATACGTGTGAGAAAGGCCGTGCAACTTTACATGGCCATGTAAGTGAACACGGTCAGGTACATAGCCGCGTAAGTGGACGTGTACCATTAATACTATGCACGTGCATGAGGCTGTGTGAGTAAACATAGCCGTGTAGGTGAACACGGTCAGGTACACGGCCGTATAAATGACCGTGTACTGATCAAGTTATTGAAATATTAGAGGTCGTGTATGTGTACATGGTCGTGTAGTATGACATGGCCAAGTACATGGCCGTGTACCATTTGGTAAAATGAATTTGTTCCAAGACACGGCTGTGTTGAGCAAGCTCAACTGGTACACGCTCGTGTAGCCTTGTACACGCCCGTGTAGGAGTCTGTGTAGGAGGTCGTGTATGGAGTAGGGAGCCACTGAAATGACGCTCACGATTTATGTAATGACCGCCATTTTCATGACACCTACTTACCATGTAATAAGTCATTAAGGAATAAAATGGACATAATTTAATGTCTTTTAGTACAATTTGAGAAACACGGTCAAGTACATGATCGTGTAAGAGGCTGTGTACTGCTCAGATAGATGAATGTATTTCAAAGACATGGCCGTGTTGAGTAGTCTCAACTAGTACATGCTCGTGTCTGAAATGTACACGCCCGTGTTGCGTTGCACACACACGTGTAAGAGTCTGTGTAGAAGGCTGTGTAATGAGCCGAGAGCCACTGTAATGACTCTCATGAATTATGAAACTTAATTACTATGTAATGATGTAATTAAGTTAATAAGTACAGTGTGCTTTTCAGTTGAATGAATTAAACAGGAATAATAACGTTTAATTACTATTCATGCAGTGAAAGGGGTAATCGACAGCGAAATCGGTCCACCCTATTATGTGAGTATGCGTTGAGACACGCAATATCAAGAAACCGGTCTAGACGACCATTTCATGATACAGAACTGATGAGCTAGTCATCAGTACGCTCAGACTGGTCATCTGAGCGCAGCAGTGATAATTGCCCTAATAGATGTACAGTATCGAGAAAAGTGGTCTAGATGACCTCTTCTCGCCCATAGACTGACAAAATCAAAGTCAGAACGCTCAGATTAGTCAGTCAGATAGTGAACAGTGAATAGTGAATAGTGAATAGTGAGAAACGCAGTGTCAGGTTAGTGGCCAAGACGGCCTTAATCTGGCACAAAACTGATATATTAATAGTCAGCAGGCTCAATCTGGTCAATTGAGCATAGAATGTAGATTTTGTTTAAGGGATACGCAGTATCGGGATGAGGGTCAAGACGACCTTTTCTCACCCCGAAACTGATATATTTAGACTCAGGACGCCCAAATTAGTCAATCGGGCACCTGACACGTTTTTCGAGACGGGGTCATGCAGATCCCGAAAACTGGTCCAGAAGACCTCAGATGGACGTAAAACTGATAAATTTGAAATCAGCACGTCCAAATTAGTCAAGAGAGACTGTGTTTGAAATTTCACGCGAAAATGCCTCGTTATGCGTGCACAGTGTCAACACAGTGTAGGCCTAACCACAGTATCAAGAAATTGATCAAGATGACCTCTTCTTGATATAAAACTGATATATTTGGAATCAGAATGCTCAAATTAGTCATTTGAGCACAAAAAGTAATTTTTGACCGGGAACCATACAGTATCGGGAAACTGGTCGAGACGACCTCGGATGAAGATAAAACTGATATATTTGGGTTCAGCACGCCCAAATTAGTCAGTATAGCCTATCTTAAAATTTTTCAAAAAAATTAGTATAAAGGAGGAAATTTTGGAGATTATAGAAAAATAGCCCCCATATTTTTCCAAATCACATTTTCTCCCTCCCATACCACACGAAGATGAACAGTGACCAACTATCGAATCCGGCCTCCGTTTTTGACACCGCCGGCACCATTGGAAAGCTCTCGACGAGCTGATTCCAACGGTGGGCCGAGTCGACCGAACCGATGCCGGAGCACGCCGCACGCGCCGCCCAAAGCCGCCGGTGGCCGAATTTTTCAAACCGCCGTATCTCCACCGTCCGACGTCCAAATGCCACGATTCCGGTCCCAATGGATTCGTGGTGAAGAGTAGAACAAAACCCAGGCTTCATTTCACGTCAACAGCCGCCGAATCGCGCCGCCCCAGGTTCGCCGTCGCCGTCGCCATCGCCACCGTCGGATCTCGCTATTCCGGCGGAGTTGAGTTGCAAGGTCGGTGTCAAAATGCTCAGAACAACACGTAGATCAAAAGCCCCAAATCAATTTTGGGCAACAACGCTGGAAAAATGAAGATCCAACGCTGCCGCCGTCGCCGACTTTTCGAGAGCCGATTTCCGGTGATAGGAGCCTCGATTCGTGAAATTGACACCACCAATGGGTTCCTCTCGTCGAGCTCTTCAAGATGGTGGTCGCCACTTCCATCGTCGCCGTGGTCAACGCCGGTCAACGGCTGGTCAACGCCGGTCAACGGCGGTCAACGCCGGTCAACGGCGACCCGGAGACCGAAAATTGAAGAATGGCCCGTTGGCCTATTTTCGACGTTCCGGACACATCCGCGGCATCGGATTTGCAAACTGGAGTTTCAAAAGTGAAGAACGACGATTCAAAGATTACACGGTCGAGACCGAACGGTTCGTCCGACCGCCGACGGGAACGATTTTGGTAGTGGTGTTGATCTATTTATTCCTCAATTTAATATTGGAAATAATTATGTATTAATTATGGTTTAATGACTTGAGGAATTGTAAGAAAAAAAGGGTGAAATATCGAAAAAGAGAATGTGAGAAAATGTGAATATTTTTACGTAAAAAGCGGAGCTTTTACGTAAAAATTAGGCCTCTGGTTTAGTACGTGGCAGGTTAGAATAGGTTAGATGGTTTTGAGGCGTTTCCTAAACGCCGGAAACCCAAAAATTAAGCGGAAATGCTGCCGAATTTTCTAAAACGGCACAAAGGGGTATTTTAGGAAACGAGGGCTGAAAATGTGATCGGGATGGAAACCCGAGCTCCCTCGATGACCTAGGTCCGGGAAAGAAGGACGGACATTATGAGGATTAGTGAACCGCCCCATTAGAAATTTCGTAATGTAAGAAAACGACCCCTATGTCAGAATAGTACCACCCGAGGGACGGGTGCGATCGAAGTATAAAATTTGGGGCGATTACATCGGTAACGGTAACCCGATAGGCTAAATGGTCATACGAGAGGTATTCAGTATGTTGACTGGTTGGTTAGCCAGTCAAGGACCAAGTCGGAATGGGATAGTGAGAGACAGTGATTAATTTGTCAAGTAGACAAATTAATCAAGCACGATTAAAAAAATTAGATATCAAATTTCCCAAAGTAGAGCAGTCGGGTACCGATAGGCATCAGTACCACACAACGATAAGTTTATTAGTTCCTAACGATAGAGTGACCTAAGAGCGATGTTAATTAATTTATTGGGTAAATAAATTAATTAACAATGATTAGAAAATTAAATTCTTAAGAAGAGGGCAATTAGTACCGACAAGGATCGGTATCACATAACGAGAATTTTTATTAGTCACTAATGACCACGGTGACCTAAGAGTGAATGTTAATGTAAATGCATTATGATTACAGGGAGGTACCTGTATTGTGACGAAGGCGAGAGTATAAACTGTCTGCTGACAGGTAAGTACAACTCCGCCTACAGCATGGATAAAATGAATTTAAAATGATGCTTTTCCAGTATTTTAAGTATGTATCTTGCACACGATGCTGCACAGCATACATAAGAGCATATAGTTTCACAATCGAGTAGATTGATGAAAGAACAAGATAGAAGCCATAGATCCCTACCGCGTAGGATTGGGGACAGCTTAGAGAAGCGTATGGCTAGAACAGTTAAACAAGATGGAAATAAATAGGTGTGTCGTAACGGCTCCTTCAGTCGAAGGGGTTTCCAGTTAAAGAAAGTTCAGGCCACAAGTTGAGCATCAGTTGATGGCTCTTCGGCATTAGTTGACCTCGGGCGTTACCGTTGGTCTGCGCGCACACGGTACTGACACATGGGCCCTAAATAGACAAGAAAAGAAAAGAAAAGTTTGAAGCATAAATGAACATAACCGGATCATGCATTAGTTATAGTTCGCTATGCTTTCTTTTTCAGTAGAGTGCATACAGTACACGATGCTTCTGTCATGCATAAAGTATGTGAAGTTTTATATTCAGTGTTATGACATGTTATGTGATGACATGATATGTGAGCTGATATGTGATATGCTTATATGATATATGATTTATTAAGTGATATATGTCATGCCTATGATTTTACGTATGTGCTATGTTTTAAACATGTTTTGCAGTTAACATGTTGTACTTACTGGGCGTAAAGCTCACGGAGTGTGTTCATGCTGTAGGTAAGCATCCTATAGCGTAAACATCAAGGGACGATGATGATGGCGGAGGTGGATGTGAGGATGAGGTTATGGATACACCGCGAGTATTCTTCCGCACAGTATGAGTAAATAATATTTTGAATGGTGACAGTTAAATAGTATTTTGAATAGTAAAGGTTAAATGGTATTTTGGAACAGTAAACAGTATATGTACGAGTAGTATATTTAAATAGTATCTGGTGAATAGTAATCAGATAAACATGTATATAATTATGTATGTATAATTGAAATCCTTATGTTTTTCAAATTCCGCATTTTAATAGTATGCGTACGTGAATAGTAAATACGTACGTGTATAAAAAAAAAAAAAAAAAAATCCCTCTAAATTTATAGTCTTAAATTCAGCAAGTTTAAGTATCGTTTTTAAAGAAGCAAGTAATAGAGTTTACAGTGACGGTCCGGGCCGCTGAGGGCACGGGGCGTCACAATTTATGAAGCTTAATTACTATGTAATAAGTAATTAGGTTGAAAAATACAGTATATTTTCCAGTTAAATAGACTAAACAGATACTGTATTATTTAAATACTATTCATGTAGTGAAAAGGGTGACTGACAATGAACTCGGTCCACCCTATTATGTGTTAAATGTATGAGATACACAGTATCAGGAAACTAGTTTAGATGACCATTTCCTGACATAAGACTGGTGAACAGATCACCAGAACACTCAGACTGAACCTCTGAACACCATAGCGATAGAAACCGTAGCAGGGTAAAATACCGAGAAAATGGTCCAAATAACCTCTTCTCGTCTAGAAACTGACCAAATTCGAGTTAGAACACTCAGACTAGTTAGTTAGAACAGAAAGCAATGAATAGTGAAAAACGCAAAGTTACTAGCCAAGACGGCCTTAATTTGACTTAAAACTGATATATTCACAATCAATAGGCCTAATTTGGTCAATTAGGCACAAACTGTGAATTTTTGTCTGAGAGATACACAGTATCAGGAACAGGGTCAAGACGACCTTATCTCGACCCGAAACTAATATATTTATATTCAGGATGCCCAAATTAGTCAATCGGGCACCTGACATGTTTTTTGAGGTAGGGTCACACAGGTCCCAAAAACTAGTCTAGATGACCCCAGACGGACATAAGACTGATAATATTGAAATCAACACGTCTGAATTAGTCAAGAGAGACTGTGTCTGAAATTTCACTTGGGAACGCCTCGGTTTGCATGCGAAATGACAACACAGTGTAGACACAACCACAGTATAGAAAATGAATAGTAAATTAGTGTAGAATGGGCTCTTAGACAGTATAAACCAACTAGAAATTATTAGTGTAAAAACCAGATTCAAAAATTCTGATTTTCGAATGCAAATTCGGACACTGCCGAGAAAGGACCGAAAACCGCAGTAGAAAACTATACTGCGAAACACAGTGTAGACACAACCACAGTATAGGAAATGAGTAGTAAATTAGTATAGAATGGGCTCTTAGACAGTATAAACCAACTAGAAATTATTAGTGTAAAAATTATATTCAAAAATTCTGATTTTCGAATGCAAATTCGGACACTGCCGAGGAAGGACCGAAAATCGCAGTAGAAAACTGGATTGCGAAACATAGTGTAGACACAACCACAGTATAGAAAATGAATAGTAAATTAGTGTAGAATGGGCTCTTAGACAGTATAAACCAACTAGAAATTATTAGTGTAAAAATCAGATTCAAAAATTCTGATTTTCGAATACAAATTCGGACACTGCCGAGAAAGGACCGAAAATCGCAGTAGAAAACTAGACTACGAAGAGAGCAACAGAAATGAAATTTTTTTGGCCCAAAACTATGTTCTCTAGCTGGAAAATCAGCTAGTTTTCAGCTGCTAAAAACCCCAAAAAATGGTAAATAAAATATTGATTAGGTTATGATACAAAATATTAAATAAGTCACATTTCTCCATCACCATTCCATCACTTCCAATCAACACATCTTTTATCATTTCACCCTTAAATGGTTGTAGCACCATTCGGTGGAAATGGGTAGAAAGGGGGCAGGAATTTGTCCCCAAATTAGCCTTAAGTTGGCTTGATTAATTAAGCTTAAGTTGGTTAAGCTTGCTTAGATTTTACCTATAAAAAGGGTACCATACCTAAGCTTGTATTTTCTTTCTTTCATACCCCAAAACACAACTCATTATCTCTCTCTTTTTCCCTTGTTGCTACTGAGTATTCCATACCTCCAAAGCCTCCTTTTTTTAAGCCATAAATCATACCAAAAATTTACCAAAAGCCAACCTCTTCAAGCTTATGCTAGGTAACTTCAAATCCAAGTCATTCTAAGTCTTGCAAGGGTAAGACTTCGAATCAATCTTTGTGGTTTGTAGATGTTGATTTGGTTTGATACTAAGACAAATTATTTTGGTGTTTTGCTAGCACAAAACCAACCCTTATTCCCTTGGTTTTCCATGGCCATTTTGGTCACCAAGCCATAGTTCAAAAATAGTGATTGGTTCCAAGTACAAAGGTAATAACTAAAAACCCTACTCTTGGTGATTTAGTGATTTTAAGATTTTGATCAAGGCCATTTATGTGTATTTGTTTATGCAAATGGTTTGTAATAAGTTTATTTTGAGCCCTTAAGTTTCCATTTTTAAGTTTATATGGTTGTGGTTGTGGTTGTGTTTACATTATTTTTTATGAATGGTTGTGTGCGAATGAGAGCATGAACATTTTTAGTGATTGGACCCAATCTATCCTCAAGGAAAGGCGAAGGATTTTGGCTATTTTAACCCCCTTAGGTTCTGATTTTGGGATTTGATAAAACACAATGTTTTAAGAAAATTTTGTTACGGTCATTTTTACGTCAAATAGTCTTTAGCCAAAAACGATATTACGATAGGTTTTTCAAGTGGTTTTCACTCGGTGCCCAAAACTAGGAATAAAATCCAAACCCAAAAATTAGTCTCGGGTTTTATTAAAAATGGACCATTTAGAGCCTGAACTGGACTTCAGGCTCAACATGAAAGTTGTAGATCTCGTCGAGATCTTGAGAATAACTTTTACATGTTTTAAAAATTTGGCCGTTTCAGACCCTAAACATAGTTGTTTTCAAAACAATGCAAAACTAGGATTTTTGTAAAAACTGGGCATATAGGCCACGGGTTTAGTAAGATTAGGGCTGGTTAGAGTTAAAATTGAGCTCCAAGGTGAACACAAGATTTTTTCATCTTGTTGAGAATAAAAACTTTTAGGTTCGCCGAATTTACAAACAAAGTCGTTTCGGTCAAGTTTCACAACAGTTTTCAAAAGTGGTTTAAAAACCATCTTTAAAATGCAACCTCAAAAATGTGTTTTAACACTTTAAAATATAAGTATGGTTTTCGCAAAAACGTCCCCCACCTTCCAATAGAGTGATAAGGGGATGGGTTCCAAACATGTAATTTTTCCAAAAATTTTTTAAGTTAACCAAAATGATTTTCCTAAATAAACAAAATAATATGTGTAGCCCGGCAGGCTACCACGCCAAACAAGCCTTAGTAGCCCAGTAGGCTACTACACCAAACAAGTTATAGTGGCCCGGTAGGCCACTATACCAAGGAATAGTAGACCAATAGGCTACCACACCTAAATAGGCAAAGTAACCCGGTCAGTTACTACACCA
This sequence comes from Antiaris toxicaria, assembly GCA_035233585.1. Classification (NCBI taxonomy): domain Eukaryota; kingdom Viridiplantae; phylum Streptophyta; class Magnoliopsida; order Rosales; family Moraceae; genus Antiaris; species Antiaris toxicaria. Next base: position 53,839,324 of record CP141153.1, read on the forward strand.
AGTTTACGCATAGTAACCCGGTAGGCTACCTAGTTACCAATACGCGACGTAACCGGTCAGTTGACTGGTCGGCACCTAGTCAAGGACCATGTTCTGAATGACATTGTGAGGAGCGGTGATTAATTTGTCAAGAAGATAGTTAATCAAATAACGATAGAAGTTAGCTGTCAAATCTCCAAAGTAGGCCAATAGGGTACCAATGGGCCTCAGTGCCACATAGAAACATAAGTAATAGTCACTAATAGTGTTAGTGACTCAGCGAAGGTGCTGATAAGATACATTATTGATGACAGGTGGTAACCTGTAAGCTGATAGAGACGCGAGTACGAGTATGCATTTGCATACAATTTAGGTAAGTACAACTCTGCCTATGGCATGAGCAAAATGTACTTAAAATGATGTTTTTACAGTATGTTAAGTATGTATGCCATGCACACATTGATGCACAGCATATTTAAGATCATATAGCTTCACAATCAAGTATATTAGTGAAAGATCAAGTTGGATGCCATATGTCCCTACCGCATAGGATTAGGGACAGCTTAGAGAAGCACATGGCTAGAAAAGATAAACAAGATGGAAATTCATAGGCATGTCATATCGGCCTTTTTAGTCAAAAGAGTTTTTAAGATAAGTTAAAGTAGAAAGTTGAGCATCCGTTGATGGCACTTAGGCTTTTTTTAACCATGGGAGTTACCGATGGTCTGTGCATACACGGTATTGATACATGGGCCCAAAATAGACAAGAAGAAAATGAGAAGAGAAGTTTGAAGTATAAATGAATATAACCGGATCATGCAATAGTTATAGTTCACCATGCTTCTGGTTACAGTAAGATGCATTTCTGTACATGATGTATTCTGTTATGCATAATATATGTAAAGTTTTATATTCAATGATGTATTATGTGATGGTATGTGATTTGTTGCATGGTATATGACATGCTTATGTGATTTTAAGTATGTACTATGTTTAAACATGTTTTACGTTAACATGTTGTACTTACTGGGCGTAAAGCCCACGGAGTGTGTTCATGTTATAGATAAGTGACCCATGGCTTAATCATCTATAGGTGATGACGGCGGCAGAGGCAGATGTGAGGGGAGGTTATGGACACACTGCGAGTATTCTTCCGCATAATTTTTGAGTAAACAGTACTTATGAATAGTAATTGATAAATAGTATTTTTGAACGGTACCCGTTAAATAGTATTTATGAATAGTAATCGTTAAACAGTATTTTTAAATAGTAACCGTTAATAGGACACATACATGAATAGTAAATATGTACGTAGTCAAAAAGAAAAAAGAAAAATATACCTAAAATTATGGTATCTAATTGAGTAACTTTAAGTATCAATTACAAGAAAGTATAAGTATTATTTAAAGTAATAAGGTTTTAGTGACGGTCTGGGTCACTGAGGGCACGGGGCATCACAACCTTGTTGACTTTTCCTGGATGGTATAGGATTTCACAGTCGTAATCCTTCGCCAATTCCAATCATCTTCGTTGCCTCATGTTGAGCTCCTTCTACGTGAAAATGTACTTGAGGCTCTGGTGGTTTGTATAGATCTCACACTTGACGCCATATAAGTAATGCCTTCAAATCTTGAGCGCAAAAATGACTGCTGCTAGCTCTAGGTCGTGTGTCGGGTAGTTCTTTTCATGGTTCTTGAGTTGTCACAAAGTTTATGTGACCACTATACCATTCTACAGCTCCTAGTCCAGTCTTGGACGCATCACTATAGATCACAAAATTTTCCTGTCCAGCATTCGATATGGTCAGGATTGGAGCGCTTGTAAGTCTGCGTTTTAACTCCTAGAAACTCTTTTTGCACTTATCTGTCTACTCATACTTCTTCTCCTTCTTGGTTAGTGCTGTGAGTGGAGCAGCCAGCTTCGAAAAACCTTCAACGAAGCATTGGTAATAACCCACTAGCCTAAGGAAGCTGTGGATTTCTATTATGTTCCTCAGGATTGGCCATTTGCTGACAGCTTCAACCTTTGTCGAGTCTACTAATACTCCCTCCTTGGAGACTACGTGGCCAAGGAAGTGGACCTTCTCCAGCCAAAACTCACACTTGGAGAATTTGGCATACAGCTGATGATCCTTTAGCTTGCATAAAACGACCCTAAAATGCTCATCGTGCTCCTCTTTTGTCTTTGAGTATACAAGTATGTCATTGATAAACATAATGACAAACTTGTTTAAGAAGTCCTTGAGCACACGGTTCATCAGATCCATGAAGGCTACAGGGGTGTTCGTTAGTCTAAATGACATAACGAGGAACTCGTAATGCCCATATCGCGTTCAAAAAGCCGTCTTGGGTACATCTTCATCCCAGATTTGCAACTGGTGGTACCCGAAACGCAAGTTTAATCTTTGAGAACATTGCAGCACCTCGAAGCTGGTCAAACAGATCGTCGATCCGTGGTAACGGATACTTGTTCTTTATCGTGATCTTATTCGGCTCCTTGTAGTTTATACACATCCTTAACGTTCCATCCTTTTTCTTTATGAATAAGACAGGTGCTCCCTATAGTGAACAGCTCTGTTGGATAAAGCCTTTGTCCATCAAATCATTCAACTGAGTCTGAAGTTCCTTTAACTCTATCGGGGCCATTCTGTAGGGGGCTTTAGAGATGGGGGCTGATCCTGGTAGGAGCTTGTAGGAAAATAAATCGGTAAAAATGTATCAGAGTGGCGTAGCGGAACAATAAAAATTTTTAGATCATTAAATATCTCATGATGCCATATACAATAAACCAACAACAATTAAAACTCATACCTCAAGGACGCTAATCTGCAGGAGGAGAATGACCGGAGGCTTCAACCAACTGGCCTTCTCTACTATTCTCCAATTCCCGAATGGCAAAGTGTGTGGGCACTCTGAACCTCGATCGGTATGCTAGCACTGCTAGTCTTCTTCCGACCACCCAGATCTCTAAAGAACTTTATTGTCATTGTGGGCTGTGAAACAATAAGCCTGTTCACCTGAGAATCTGTAGTCTGAGAGAACTGGAGTGGCAGGACCTCTATTTATAGACCTGCATGAGGTGATTCTCTGAATTCGAATTGGATTAGGAAAAGATATTCTCCCTTATCCATAACCATAAAATCCGAATTTTCAAGGGAAAATCCCAACAATAAAATTCAGCTATTTAGGATAAATCCAATTTAAATCTAAACAAGCTTTTAACTAGAATTTTATCTCCCTTTTTCAACCAAAAAATTTGAAATTTCCTAGGAGAAAATCTCCTCAAAAAATTCGGCCACGTTTAGGATAAGGGAGAATCAAAATTGCACTATGATTTTCAAGCCTGAATCTTATCTCATCCTTATCCAAAATAACCGAATTTTCCGAGGAGATATTCTCCAAAATTTTGGCCACTTTCTGGGGAGGAGAGAATCCAAATTCAACTGGGATTGAAACTTGAATTTTTCTCTTGAACCTTATCCATAAAAACCGAAAATCCATTGAGGATAATCCTCAAAATTTCGTCCATCACTAGTTAGGATTTGGATTCAAAATTCAAGTAGGATTCTAACAAGATTATCCTCTTCATATCCAACTCAAATTCAAATTTCAAACCTTGTGGATTTTCCACAACAAATTCGAATCCTACTTGGACTGTGATTCAAAATTTGAATTTCAAATTTCAAATTCGAATTTCAAATTCAAATTTCAAATTTCAAATTTCAAATTTCAAATTTAAATTTCAAATTCGAATTTCAAATTCGAATTTCAAATTCAAATTTCAAATTCAAAATTCAAATTTCAAATTTCAAAATTCAAAATTCAAATTTCAAAATCCACAAACAGTTGTGTTTCAAATTCTTGTTCTCATGGATAATTTTCTACAACTCCAATCCAATCTCAAATAAAATCATGGCAACTTTATTTGGAGTTCGAATAATTGTGTACTCTATTATCCAAAATAAAATCTGAATCCAACCGGAGAGAATCTTGTCTACCATCCTAATCCTATGTCATCACCATCCATGCATAATAAACCAGCCAAGAGCATACACAAATCAATTTGCTAAACATTAAGGAATTATGTGGAGTTAGTAGAGGGACTGATTGGACATATATAATCGGGCTCCCACAAATCCATATGATCATCATTCTTTTACCGAACAACTCAATCATATGATCACTAGTTTCAGAGTCACACCACTATAAACCTGAAACTAAACTCCCAATTATAAACCATATTACGTAAGCCTGTGACAAGCTATCGTCCAATGACCTTGTCATGTATGCAGAACCCTCATATGATATCCATGATCAGCCTTAGGCCAAAGTCCGTTTAACCCTACTGATCAGGCTATCTTAAAGTTCCATTATACTACCGAATAAAGAAAATGATTATTCACCATATGTGAATAAGAAGTCATCTGCCAAGTTGACGACCCAAGGTCTTGTCCATTTTCACATTCAGTATAATGCCTTTAAGACGATACCCTTAACTCCTCATTAGAGCTATGATTCTGATATCTGTAAACGAACCCTTCATTGTATACAAGTCATACACCCAACAAACCGGTCTATAAGCTTACTACCTTTGAGATGCTTTAGCCATTGGAACATCAAAGTACACAAGTCATATACATGAAGCTGTCCTTTTACTCAGGATTAAGGTTACTGCATAATGAACGTAAAAAGCAGATCGATCCACTCAAAGCGGATTTCGTAGATCAATCACGCTTTAGTCCCGGTCTAATATGTCACCACCAAGCAACATATCTATGTCTCTACTTGGGAGTCCAGCTCCAGACAGTCAAGACAAACCGTCCCCTCCAATTCTTTGGACAACATAATAGTCTTAACATGAGTTAGATGCTCGGTCTAACCCCATAGACTACAGACCATAGTTTAGACCGCTAACTTTAGAACATTGTCTTCTCGCATACAAAAGTCCATTGCATGCAACGTTCTAACAGTTTAACACAAGCAGTCAAGGAGCCATATTTGCTTACATTTACTTTAACATGTAAATAAAACGAGGATAGATAGCAATGTAATGAATAACCTCTATATATAATTTTATTATCCAGTTCAAAATAAATACATCAAAATGTCTCTAACGCTTAGGGCATTTCCTAACAATCTCCCACTTGCCCTAAGCCAGCAGATGTGCCATGTTATGCATCCCCATCCCCTCTACGTGCCTCTCAAAGCTTCTAGCCACCAAAGTCTTAGTAGAGGGATCAGCAATGTTGTCCTCGGACGCGATCTTACATACATCCAATAATCCTGTCTCCACGTGCCCTCTAAAGTCGACTTCCTAGAATCCTTGCAAGTCTGGAAGACAGAGTCCGTGTATCCTACGGGTGTTAGGTCCCCTCCAGAATACACCGGCATATAATCCCTTGTTCTCTTAAGATACTTGAGTATATGCTTTACTGCTTGCCAGTGCTTGGTTCCAGGATTTGCTTGATATCGACTTACCATACCTACTGCAAAACATATGTCTGGGCCAGTGCAAAGCATAGCATACATAAGACCTCCTACAGCGGATGCATAAGGGACCCTACTCATATGCTCTCTTTCTTCCGATGTCGTGGGACAGTCATCCAATAAAAGAGTTAGACAGGCAATGGAAGGTTGTGAGCCTTTCTTTGCCTCTTGCATTGCATATTTGTCAATTATTTTATCTATGTATGAAGCTTGGGATAACGCTATCATTTTGTTCTTTCGATCTCTGAAGAGACGAATGCCTAGAACATAATTAGCTTCTCCCAAGTCCTTCATGTCAAACTGTTGGTGTAACCAAAACTTGACCGATGATAAGTTCCCTACATCATTCTCAATGAGTAGTATATCATCAACATAGAGTATCAGAAAGACCACTTTTCCATCCTTAATACGTTTATAAACACAGGGTTCATCAACGTTCTGCTCAAAACCAAATGTCTTAATCGCTTGATCAAACCTCTGGTTCCATGAGCGGGATGCTTGCTTTAGTCCATAAATGGATCTAAGCAACTTGCAGACTTTCCTTTCTTGGCCTTTCACTACGAACCCTTTGGGCTGTATCATATAGATACATTCTTCAAGATGGCCATTCAAGAATGCCGTCTTGACATCCATTCGCCAGATCTCGTAATCGAAAGCCGTAGCAATGGATAGAAGAATACGGATAGACTTCAGCATAGCAACAGGCGAAAAGGTTTCATCGTAATCGATTCCAGCCTTTTACGTGTACCCCTTTGCAACCAGTCTAGCTTTAAAAGTTTCTACTCTCCCTTCCGCATCCTTCTTTCTTTTGTAGACCCATTTGCATCCAATGGGTTTTATCCCATCCGGTAAATCTACAAGTTCCCAAACAGAGTTGGATTTCATAGAATCCATCTCATTGTTCATAGCCTATTTCCAAGATTTAGAATCAACATCATTTATAGCATCATCATAGGTGAACGGATCATCCTCATGCTCATGAGCCTCGGCCTGGTATACCTCAGCATCATACATGAAGAAACTAGGTTTCTTCGAAACCCTCCCACTACGACGAGGCACCCTAAATTATTGATCGTCTGCAGGTCTTTCACCGGAACTTAGACTTGTGTCCAAGATCGAAATCTGTGGAGCAGTTCTTTCACCCGATAACTCTTCTTGCACCACTTTGCTTCGAGGCTTAAAGTCAGTCATGTGACTTTCCTCCAAGAATGTCGCATGGGTTGAAATAATGACTTTTTGTTCCTTCGGGTTATAGAATAGACCTCCTTTAGTTCCTTTTGGATACCCTACAAACATGTACAATTCTGATCTTGGTTCTAACTTTTTCGCATCCCATCTAGTACGTGCGTCGGGCAGCCCCATATTCTCATATGTCCAAGGGAGGGCTTCCTGCCACGCCACAATTCATACGGAATTCTAGGAATTGATTTGCTTGGAACCTGGTTCAGAATATAGCATGTCGTTTATAAAGCATATCCCCAAAATGATAATGGCAGCGTTGAATAACTCATCATTGACCGAACCATATCCAACAAGGTCCTATTTCTCCTTTCGGCTACACTATTCTGTTGTGGAGTACCCGGTGCAGTCAATTGGGATAATATCCCGTTCTCTACAAGATGTCCTAGAAATTCATCGGAGAGGTATTTGCCACCTCGATCAGATCGAAATGTCTTTGGATTTATCCAATTGCTTTTCCACTTCCGCACGATACTTTTTGAACTTGTCAAAGGTTTCACTCTTGCGGTGCATCAGATACACATATCCATACCTCGAGTAATCATCTATAAAAGAGACATAATACTCGAACCCTCCTCATGCTGTGACGTTCATGGGGCCACATACGTCAGCATGCACAATTTCTAAGAGCTCCTGAGCCCTTGTACCCATAGCTCCAAAAGACCTCTTAGTCATTTTACCCTCTAGACAAGACTCACATTGGGGAAGACGTACCTCCTCCAGAGACTCCAGCGGACCGTCTTTCACCAATCTTTGAATCCTATCCTGATTAATATGACCAAGTCTTAAATGCCAAAGATACGCCTTGTTAGAGTGAGAAACTTTCAACCTTTTAGAGTTATCTATTAATTCAGTATCAAGCAGTGAGTACATCTTTGGTTTGATCAAATATAGGTTTCCATCCATCCATCCAGAACAGATAAAATACTTATTTCTATGAATATCAACTCTTTTACTAAAAGAAACTGAATAAGAATCCTTTATTAAACAAGCTACCGATATAAGGTTCCTCCTAAAATTAGGAACACAAAAACAGTCTTTTAATAAAATAAACCTAAATTGATCAAAATAAAGGTAAATATCTCCCACTACCTCAGCCACCACCAAGCTGCCTTCTCCATTTCGTAACGAGAGGCTCCTATCATGTAGACTTCTGGTTTTCACGAACCCCTGCATAGAAACACAAACATGATTAGTGGTGCCCGAATCAATGACCCAAGTGTCTTTCAATTCTTCCACCAAACACGCTTCCAAGTAATGAAGTTCCTTACCTTCCTTGCCCTTGGCGACTAGGAATTCCTGGCAAGCCTTCTTAAAGTAACCTACCTTCCCACAACGAAAGCATTTGGACTTTTTAGGGTCCCTGGGCTTCTTCTTCTTCTTCCCATCTGAGACAGGAGGATTAGAAGAACTGTAAGCCGCTTGCTTCTGATTTGGCCTCTTCCTCTTCCGTGAGGGTTTGGAAGATTCCACCAAATTGGCCTCACCTTTGGGTTGGACAGCATCCCCATCCTTGATCATCCGCTCATAAGCCTAGAGTTGCTTCATGAGCTTGGTCAGTCCAAACTCCCTTGTCGCCAGATTGTATGCGGCCTTGAACCCCACAAAATCTTTAGACAGAGTTTTGAATATCATCTCGATCTGGGTGTTATAGTCTAACTCAGCACCATTTTCGACAGCTTCAGCGAAGAATCCCATTAGAGTGATCATATGGTCCTTCACCGGAGTACCCGCCTTTTGCTTAGAGTTCATAATGCTGGTGATAGCGGACTGTCGAGCCAATTTTTCTTGACCTTCGAACATGTCCTCCAGATTATCCATGATCTCCCTAGCAACCTGATAAGTCTCATGCTGCTTTTGTAAAGCACTCGTCATGCTAGCAAGCATGTAGCATCGAGCTACATCATTGGATTCTCTCCAACGAGTATAGGCAACCGGGACCTCCTCAAGCGGTGTGTTAGGTTTTGGCCCTGGTGGGCATGGTTCGTCCAGTACGAACTTGTGTCTCTCGCAGCTGAGAACTATTAACAGATTTCCTTTCCAATCCTTATAATTATCGCCATTCAGTTTATTCTCAGTGAGTATTGAAATGAGGGATGTCGATGACATTTTGAACTGAAATAAAATTATACTAGACATCATTACAAAGCCCAAGCAAATACACAGATAATTTAGCAAATAAAACATACAAGTATGTTCCTACATGAAACTTGAAAAACATGTAGCATTGTAACGGTAATTCTCAGCACCTATTGCCCCAAGCCACCGAGGGGTGGTCATGAAAACAAATAGCCAGAACATGGACCCCGTCCAATCAATGTATGTTGCCTTAAATCCTCCAAGGTTAAGACATATATTAATAACCGCTTATTTGGCCACCAGTTTAGTTAACAGAGCTTCTAGGGAAGGTTAATAACTAAACGAGTCTTGAGTGTATAACCATTATTTACGTAGCCCGATCCACGTCCTACCAAGCCACCGAGGGGTGGTCATGAATAGGATCGTACCCGAACATGTTTTCCACATAGGAGATCCAATCTAGGATACCAGTGGCGGTAAACACCTACAGAGGGGTGTGGTCAGGGCAGAACTAACGCGAGGTGTTACCATGCTTTCACATATGGATCAACAATGGAGGCCATGGGTTTTGTTTGAAACCCTCTCCCACTCAATATTTTGAAAAACATGCAAGTTTTGACAAATTGTGTATGATCAATATAGTATGAGCGGCACTCACCTATCCTATATGACATGTTATCAAATATGCATATAAAACATCCATCAATACATATTTATACATCCATGACATATCACAGAAAAATAATTGACAGAATAACCAAGCCATGGTTCCATCCTAGAACGAAGAAAATAAAGATTACAAAATTTCATCCAAAGCATTCTTTGGGTCTTGAATTTTGTTCTGTCTTCTTATATCCATCTTTATGTAGCCCCTCCATTTATTTCTCATCTCAAAAATTATTTAAAATTTAAATCTTCAAAAATTTAAATTTAAAATTCAAATTCCAAATTCGAATTTCAAATTTAAATTTCAAATTTAAATTTTAAACAATTTTAAACATCATGTGTAATAATATGTAATTTCAAAAATATCAAATTTTCAATTACATATTTTTAAACATGATTTAAAATTAAATCTCAAATTCAAAAAACAAAATTTTTCGATTTTTCAACCGTCGCACCACTGCCCCCGAAGGCGGCAGCCGCCGTGGGTAGCCCACAGGCCCGGAGGGGCTGGCAGCCCACGGCCGCCCATGTACAGCCCTACCGGGCTGTAGGCCAAGCATGTAATGCCAGGCTGCAGGCAGTGCCTGCAGCCACAGGCTGCACGCCCAGGCTACGGCCAGCCTTGGGTAGGCCGCGGCCACCCTCGGCTACAGGCCAAGCTTGCGGCCGTGGGTGGTTATGGCTTAGACAGGGGCTGTCGCAGCCCAATCCTGCCCGAGGGCAGGGGCTGCAGCCCCACCAAGGCCCGTCGGCCTATCCCGAGGGGTCGTGTCTCGATTTTTGTGCCATATTCCAATTTACCTATTAGGATCTCTAAAAATTAATTTGAATCCCAATTAAATTGAAATTTTCTACACAATCAAAATTTCAATCTTTAAATTAAATTTAACTTTTGGGCAAAATAAATTGCGGTCTTCAATCTTCAATCTCCTCCAAGAATAATTACGTAAAATTTCCTAAACCGTTTCTGGTGTACAAAATTCTAACCATAATAATTCTAAGAGACAAAAATTAAAATCCATGGGAAAATTACAGTGTTACATAAAAAATTCCTAGATACAATTTTTCTAAATTCTAAGGAACCATAACCGGCATAAACAAGCATGCTTATAATAATTTAAAAATTTAAAATAACTACATATTTTATACATAATCCATGATAACAACATAAAGGAACCCTAGAATGCCACTCTCTAAATATTAAATCCATACATAAATAAAAAGACTAAGTAATTGTCTAATTTATGTACGTGGCATAGTCATGAGATAGCTCTGATACCAATTGTAGGAAAATAAATCGGTAAAAACGTATCAGAGTGGCATAGCGGAACAATAAAAATTTTTAGATCGTTAAATATCTCATGATGCCATATACAATAAACCAACAATAATTAAAACTCATACCTCAAGGACGCCAATCTCCAGGAGGAGAATGACCGGAGGCTTCAACCAACCAGCCTTCTCTACTATTCTCCAATTCCCGAATGGCTGAGTGTGTGGGCATTCTGAACCTCGATCGGTATGCTAGCACTGCTAGTCTTCTTCCGACCACCCAGATCTCTAAAGAACTTTATTGTCACGGTGGGCTGTGCAACAATAAGCCTGCTCACCTGAGAGTCTGTGGTCTGAGAGAACTGGAGTGGCAGGACCTCTATTTATAGATCTGCATGAGGTGATTCTCTGAATTCGAATTGGATTAGGAAAAGATATTCTCCCTTATCCATAACCATAAAATCTGAATTTTCCAAGGGAAAATCCCAACAATAAAATTCGGCCATTTAGGATAAATCCAATCCAAATCTAAACAAGATTTTAACTACAATTTTATCTCCCTTTTTCAACCAAAAAATCTGAAATTTCCTAGGAGAAAATCTCCTCAAAAAATTCAGCAGCATTTAGGATAAGGGAGAATCAAAATTCCACTAGGATTTTCAAGCTTGAATCTTATCTCATTCTTATCCAAAATAACCGAATTTTCCTAGGAGATATTCTCCAGAATTTCAGCCACTTTCTGGGGAGGAGAGAATCCAAATTCAACTGGGATTGAAACTTGAATTTTTCCCTTGAACCTTATCCACAAAAACCGAAAATCCATTGAGTATAATCCTCAAAATTTCGTCCATCATTAGTTAGGATTTGGATTCAAAATTCAAGTAGGATTCTAACAAGATTATCCTCTCCATATCCAACTCAAATTCGAATTTCAAACCTTGTGGATTTTCCACGACAAATTCGAATCCTACTTGGACTGTGATTCAAAATTTGAATTTCAAATTTCAAATTCGAATTTCAAATTCAAATTTCAAATTTCAAATTTCAAATTTCAAATTTAAATTTCAAATTCAAATTTCAAATTCGAATTTCAAATTCAAATTTCAAATTCAAATTTCAAATTCAAAATTCAAATTTCAAATTTCAAAATTCAAAATTCAAAATTCAAAATTCAAATTTCAAAATCCACAAAACAGTTGTGTTTCAAATTCTTGTTCTCATGGATAATTTTCTACAACTCCAATCCAATCTCAAATAAAATGATGACAACTTTATTTGGAGTTCGAATAATTGTGTACTCTATTATCCAAAACAAAATCTGAATCCAACCGGAGAGAATCTTGTCTACCATCCTAATCCTATGTCATCACCATCCATGCATAATAAACCAGCCAAGAGCTTACACAAATCAATTTGCTAAACGTTAAGGAATTATGTGGAGCTAGTAGAGGGACTGATTGGACATATATAATCGGGCTCCCGCAAATCCATATGATCATCATTCTTTTACCGAACAACTCAATCATATGATCACTAGTTTCAGAGTCACACCACTATAAACCTGAAACTGAACTCCCAATTGTATACCGTATTATGTAAGCCTGTGACAAGCTATCATCCAATGACCTTGTCATGTATGCAGAACCCTCATATGATATCCATGATCAGACTTAGGCCAAAGTCCGTTTAATCCTACTGATCAGGCTATCTTAAAGTTCCATTATACTACCGAATAAAGAAAATGATTATTCACCATATGTGAATAAGAAGTCATCCGCCCAGTTGACGACCCAAGGCCTTGTCCATTTTCACATTCAGTATAATGCCTTTAAGAGGATACCCTTAACTCCTCATTAGAGCTATGATTCCGATATCTGTAAATGAACCCTTCATCGTATACAAGTCATGCACCCAACGAACCGGTCTATAAGCTTGCTGCCTCTGAGACGCTTTAGCCATTGGAACATCAAGGTACACAAGTCATATACACGAAGCTATCCTTTTACTCAGGATTAAGGTTACTGCATAATGAACGTCAAAAGCAGATCGATCCACTCAAACCGGACTTCGTAGATCAATCACGCTTTAGTCCTGGTCTAATATGTCACCACCAAACAACATATCTATGTCTCTACTTGGGAGTCCAACTCCAGACAGTCAAGACAAACTGTCCCCTCCAAGGCTTTAGACAACATAATAGTCTTAACATGAGTTAGATGCTGGTCTAACCCCATAGACTACAGACCATAGTTTAGACCGCTAAATTTAGAACATTGTCTTCTCGCATACAAAAATCCATTGCATGCAACGTTCTAACAGTTTAACACAAGCAGTCAAGGAGCCATATTTGCTTACATTTACTTTAACATGTAAATAAAATGAGGACAGATCGCAATGTAATGGATAACTTCTATATATAATTTTATTATCCAGTTCAAAATAAATACATCAAAATGTCTCTAATGCTTAGGGAATTTCCTAACAGAGATCGATCTCAAATGATGTCTTCTGCTTTAGCAGAATCCCCAAAAGATTCTCTGGGAATACTTCTATGAACTCTCTAACCACTGGGATGCTGTCAGGTCCTATCTCCATTTCCTAGGCTTGTCCACCATGTGTGCGAGGAAGCCGGTGCATCCACTAGATAATAGCTTGTGAGCCTTCATCGTCGATATCATCGTCTTGGTTGCTTCAACGATAGCCCCTTGTAGACAAACTTCTTGTGCCCAATTGGTTCGAAGGTAACCTCTCGTCTTCGACAGTCTATGATGGTATTGTACTTGGTGAGGAAATCTATCCCCATAATTACATCATAATCGTACATGTTGAGGACAATTAGATCCATGCTCAACTCTCACCCACTGATAACTACTGGCATGTGGTGTATCCAGTAATTAGACATCAAAACTTCCCCTAAGGGAAGGGCAGTTCAAAAAGTTTGTTTCATTCTATCTATGTTCTAGTCTGTCTCCCTAGCAAACTTTGAGGATTCAAATGAATGCATGGCTCTAGAATCAAACAATACTAGTGTAGTGGAGTTGGTGATAAAATGCTGACCTATTACCACCGTTGAGGTTCCAGCTTCGACATTCTCTCTGGTAAAGGCGTAAATTCTTCCCTGAGCATCTGGTGCCTCCAATCTTCCCTGAGTGATCAAAGGACACATGATCCTAGTCTGAATAGCATGCAACTGACTGTTAGTGGCACAGGCTTGGCCTTGTTGATTCTGTGGGTTTGAGTGGCAGTCCTTGGCGTGGTGGCCTTCTTTGCCATAGATGTGGCAGCTACTGGTTCCTTGGTGACATTCTCTTGGATGGTTCCTTCCATACTTTGGACAAGGCGGGTATTGATTTCCATTTCCTCCCCAGTTATTCCTCTTTTGGGGGAAGTTCCTCTGTTGCCCTTAGTTACTTTGGCTCCCCTTTCTCTTATTATTGTGATGGGATTACTTGTTGTTCTAGCTGGCTCCCACATTTTGCCCTTTATGCTGAGTCTCGGGGTTCAGTCTTCCCTTGGTCTGCTTGGTCGATGTCTTTTCCTCTCTTTTGGCCTTGAAAATATGTACCCTTCTCTCCTTGTCTTGGACCAACCAGTTTTCTGCTTGGATGGCCCTATTGACACACTCATCCACAGTTGCGGGTCTGTGACTTCCACTATAGACTTGGACGGTGATGTCCGTCCAAAACATTTTCAACATCCTTCTAACCTTCTCCTTCTCGGTCGGCACTAACTCTAGGCAAAGTCAAGCCAACTGCTCAAACTTCCTTATTGCCCCTATCACAGTCATGTTTTCCTGGCGTAGATTGTTGAACTCATCCTGCTGGGTTGTTAGGGCCTCATCATTAAAATACATCTCCTTGAACTCGTCGATGAAGTCTGTCCAGTTCATCTCATCAATATTTCTTCTAATGGCCACTGTTTTCCACCATTGCCGTGCCCCCTTGCATAGGGAAAAGGATGCACGTAGCACCTTCTCCCTGTCTATCAATCCCACGAAGTCTAAGATGACGTGGATATCGGTCAACCAGTCGTCGGCCTCAATGGGATTTGTGGTTCCTTCAAATTCTGGCACTTTCAGGCACCAGAATTTCTCGTATAAATTGTTAGGAAATGCCCTAAGTATTAGAGACATTTTGATGTATTTATTTTGAACAAGATAATAAAATTATATATAGAGGTTATTCATTACATTGTTATCTGTCCTTGATTTATTTACATGTTAAAGTAAATGTAAGCAAATATGGCTCCCTGACTACTTGTGTTAAACTGTTAAAACGTCGCATGCAATAGAATTTTGTATGCGAGAAGACAATGTTCTAAAGTAAGTGGTCTAAACTATGGTCTGTAGTCTATGGAGTTAGACCGAGCATCTAACTCATGTTAAGACTATTATATTGTCTAAAACCTTGGAGGGGACGGTTTGTCTTGACTGTCTGGAGTATAGACTCCCAAGTAGAGACATAGATATGTTGCTTGGTAGTAACATATTAGACCGGACTAAAGCGTGATTGATCTACGAAGTCCGCTTTGAGTGGATCGATCTGCTTTTGACGTTCATTATGCAGTAACCTTAATCTTGAGTAGATGGACAGCTCCATGTATATGACTTTTGTACTTTGATGTTCCAATAGCTAAAGCGTCTCAGAGGTAGTAAGCTTATAGACCGGTTCGTTGGGTGCAAGACTTGTATACGATGAAGGGTTCGTTTACAAATATCGGAATCATAGCTCTAATGAGGAGTTAAGGATATCCTCTTAAAGGTATTATACTGAATGTGAAAATGGACAAGGCCTTGGGTCATCTGCTGGGCGGATGACTTCTTATTCACATATGGTGAATAATCATTTTCTTTATTCGGTAGTATAATGGAACTTTAAAATAGCCTGATCAGTAAAGTGTGATAGGCTTGTCAACACCCGGAATGACCTCAAGGTCTCTAAAGAACTTACGTAGCCAAACCGCTTCATTAGATGCCTCAGCCGCAGCCACATATTCAGCCTCCATAGTAGAGTCAGCTGTGCAGCCCTGCTTCACGCTCCTCCATACAATGGCACCTCCTCCGAGCAAAAACACTGATCTAGATGTCTATTTCCTTGAATCCTTACAAGTCTGGAAGTCTGAGTCCCTGTATCCTACGGGTGTTAAGTCCCCTCCAGAATACACCAGCATATAATCCCTCGTTCTCTTAAGATTCTTGAGTATATGCTTTACGGCTTGCCAGTGCTTGGTTCCAGGATTTGCTTGATATCGACTCACCATACCTACTGCAAAACGTATATCTGGGTGAGTGCAAAGCATAGCGTACATAAGGCTACCCACAGCGGATGCATAAGGGACCTTACTCATACGCTCTCTTTCTTCCGATGTCTTGGGACAGTCATCAAATGAAAGAGTTAGACCGACAATAGAAGGTTGTGAACCTTTCTTTGCCTCTTGCATTGCATATTTGTCAATTATTTTATCTATGTATGAAGCTTGGGATAACGCTATCATTTTGTTCTTTCGATCTCTGAAGAGACGAATGCCTAGAACATAATTAGCTTCTCCCAAGTCTTTCATGTCAAACTATTGGTGTAACCAAAGCTTGACCGATGATAAGTTCCCTACATCATTCTCAATGAGTAGTATATCATCGACATAGAGTATCAGAAAGACTACTTTTTCATCCTTAATATGTTTATAAACACAAGGTTCATCAACATTCTGCTCAAAACCAAATGTCTTAATCGCTTGATCAAACCTCTGGTTCCATGAGCAGGATGCTTGCTTTAATCCATAAATAGATCTAAGCAACTTGTAGACATTCCTTTCTTGGCCTTTCGCTACGAACCCTTCGGGCTGTATCATATAGATACACTCTTTAAGATGGCCATTCAAGAATGCCGTCTTGACATCCATTTGCCAGATCTCGTAATCGAGAGCCGCAGCAACGGACAGAAGAATACGGATAGACTTCAGCATAGCAACAGGCAAAAAGGTTTTATCGTAATCGATTCCAGCCTTTTGCATGTATCCCTTTGCAACCAGTCTAGCTTTGAAAGTTTCCACTCTCCCTTCTACATCCTTCTTTCTTTTGTACACCCATTTGCATCCAATGGGTTTTATCCCATCCGGCAAATCTACAAGTTCCCAAACAGAGTTGGATTTCATAGAATCCATCTCATTGTTCATAGCCTGTTTCCAAGATTTAGAATCAACATCATTTATAGCTTCATCATAGGTGACCGGATCATCCTCATGCTCATGAGCCTCAGCCTGGTATACCTATGCATCATACATGAAGAAGTTAGGTTTCTTCAAAACCCTCCCACTACGACGAGGCACCCTAAATTGTTGATTGTCTGCAGGTCTTTCACCGGAACTCAGACTTGCGTCCAAGACTGAAATCTGTGGAGCAGTTCTTTCACCCGATAACTCCTCTAGTACCACTTTGCTTCGAGGCTTAAAGTCATTCGTGTGACTTTCCTCCAAGAATGTCGCATGGGTTGAAACAATGACTTTTTGTTCCTTCGAGTTATAGAACAGACCTCCTTTCGTTCCTTTTGGATATCCTACAAACATGCATAATTCTGATCTTGGTTCCAACTTTTTCGCATCCCCATCCAGTACATGCGCCGGGTAGCCCTATATTCTCATATGTCCAAGGGAGGGCTTCCTGCCACGCCACAATTCATACGGAGTTCTAGGAATTCATTTGCTTGGCACCTGGTTCAGAATATAGCATGCTGTTTGTAAAGCATATCCCCAAAATGATAATGGCAGCATTGAATAACTCATCATGGACCGTACCATATCCAACAAGGTCTTGTTTCTCCTTTCGGCTACACCATTCTTTTGTGGAGTACCAAGTGCAGTCAATTGGGATAATATCCTGTTCTCTACAAGATGTCCTAAAAATTCATCGGAGAGGTATTCGCCACCTCAACCAGATCGAGGTGTCTTTATGGATTTATCCAATTGCTTTTCCACTTCTGCACGATACTCTTTGAACTTGTCAAAGGTTTCACTTTTACGGTGCATCAGATACACATATCCATACCTCGAGTAATCATCTATAAAAGAGACATAATACTTGAACCCTCCTCGTGTTGTGACGTTCATGGGGCCACATACGTCAGTATGCACAATTTCTAAGAGCTCCTGAGCCCTTGTACCCTTAGCTCCAAAAGACCGCTTAGTCATTTTACCCTCTAGACAAGACTCACATTAGGGAAGACATACCTCCTCCAGAGATTCCAGAGGACCGTCTTTCACCAATCTTTGAATCCTATCCTGATTAATATGACCAAGTCTTAAATGCCAAAGATACGCCTTGTTAGAGTGAGAAACTTTCAACCTTTTAGAGTTATCTATTAATTCAGTGTCAAGCAGTGAATACAACTTTGGTTTGATCAAATATAGGTTTCCATCCATCCATCCAGAACAGATAAAAGACTTATTTCTACGAATATCAACTCTTTTACTAAAAGAAACTGAATAAGAATCCTTTATTAAACAAGCTACTGATATAAGGTTCCTCCTAAAATTAGGAACATAAAAACAGTCTTTCAACAAAATAAACCTAAATTGATCAAAATAAAGGTAAATATCTCCCACTACCTCAACCACCACCAAGCTGCCGTCTCCAGTCCACAATGAGAGGCTCCTATCATGTAGACTTCTCGTTTCCACGAACCCCTGCATGGAAACACAAACATGATTAGTGGCGCCTGAATCAATGACCCAAGTGTATTTCGATTCTTCCACCAAACACGCTTCTTAATAGTGAAGTTCCTTACCTTCATTGCCCTTGGTGGCTAGGAATTGTCGGCAATCCTTCTTAAAGTGACCTACCTTCCCACAGTGGAAGCACTTGGACTTTTTAGGGTCCCTGGGCTTCTTGTTGTTCTTCTTCTTCTTCCCATCCGAGACAGGAGGATTAGAAGAACTGGAAGTCGCTTGCTTCTAATTTGGCCTCTTCCTCTTCCGTGAGGGTTTGGAAGATTCCACCAAATTGGCCTCACCTTTAGGTTGGACCGCATCCCCATCCCTGATGATCCGCTCATAAGCTTGGAGTTGCTTCATGAGCTCGGTTAGTCCTAACTCCCTTTTCGCCAGATTGTATGCGGCCTTTAACCCCATAAAATCTTTAGACAGAGTTTTGAACACCATTTCGATCTGGGTGTTGTAGTCCAGCTCAGCACCATTTTCAGCAGCCTCAGCGAAGAATCCCATTAGAGTGATCATATGGTCCTTCACCGGAGTATCCGCCTTTTGCTTAGAGTTCATAACACTGGTGATAGCGGACTGTCGAGCCAATTTTTCTTGGCCTCCGAACATGTCCTCTAGATTGTCCATGATCTCCCTAGCAATCTGATAAGTCTCATGCTGCTTTTGTAAAGCACTCGTCATGCTAGCAAGCATGTAGCATTGAGCTATATCATTGGATTCTCTCCAACGAGTATAGGCAACCGGGACCTCCTCAAGCGGTGTGTCAGGTTTTGGCCCTGGTGGGCATGGTTCGTCCACTACGAACTTGTGTCTCTTGCAGCTGAGAACTATTAACAGATTTCTTTTTCCAATCCTTATAATTATCACCATTCAGTTTATTCTCAGTGAGTATTGAAATGAGGGGTGTCGGTGACATTTTGATCTGAAATAAAATTATACTAGACATCATTACAAAGCCAAAGCAAATATACAGATAATTTAGCAAATAAAACATACAAGTTCCTACATGAAACTTGAAAAACATGTAGCATTGCAACGGTAATTCTCAGCACCTATTGCTCCAAGCTACCGAGGGGTGGTCATGAAAACAAATAGCCAGAGCATGGACCCCGTCCAATTAATATATGTTGCCTTAAATCCTTCAAGGTTAAGACATATATTAATAACCGCTTATTTGGCCACCAGTTTAGTTAACAGAGCTTCTAGGGAAGGTTAATAACTAAACGAGTATTGAGTGTATAACCATTGTTTACGTAACCCGATCCACGTCCTACTAAGCCACCGAGGGGTGGTCATGAAGGATCATACCCGAACACGTTTTCTACATAGGAGATCCAATCTAGTATATCGGCGGTGGTAAACACCTACCGAGGCATGTGGTCAGGGCAAAACTGACACGAGGCGTTACCATGCTTTCACATATGGATTAACAGTGGAGGCCGTGGGTTTTGTTTGAAACCCTCTCCCACTCAATATTTTGAAAAACATGCAAGTTTTGACAAAATATGTATGATCAATATAGTATGAGCGACACTCACCTATCCTATATGACATGTTATCAAATATGCATATAAAACATCCATCAAAACATATTTATACATCCATGACATAGCACAAAAAAAATAATTGACAGAATAACCAAGCCATGGTTCCATCCTAGAACAAAGAAAATAAAGATTACAAAATTCCATCCAAAGCATTCTTTGGGTCTTGAATTTTGTTCTGTCTTCTTGTATCCATCTTTATGTAGCCTCTCCATTTATTTCTCATCCCAAGAATCATTTAAAATTTAAATCTCCAAAAATTTAAATTTCAAATTCAAATTCCAAATTCGAATTCCAAATTCGAATTTCAAATTTAAATTTCAAATTCAAATTTTAAACAATTTTAAATATCATGTGTAATAATATGTAATTTCAAAAATTTCAAATTTTCAATTACATATTTTTAAACATGATTTAAAATTAAATCTCAAATTTAAAAATCAAAATTTTCGATTTTTGAACCATCGCACCACCGCCCCTGTAGGCGGTAGCCGCCGTGGGCAGCCACCGGCCCCGGGGGGGCTGGCAGACCACGGCTGCCCATGTGCAGCCTTGCCGGGCTGCAGGCCAAGCCTGCAGCGCCAGGCTGGGCGCAGCAGCCGGCAGGCTGCAGGCAGCGCCTGCAGCCACAGGCTACACAACCAGGCTTCGGCCAGCCTTGGGTAGGCCACGGCCACCCTCGGCTGCAGGCCAAGCCTGCAGTCGTGGGTGGTTATGGCCTGCACAGGGGCTGCCGCAGGCCCATCTTGCCCGAGGGCAATGGCTGTAGCCTCACCAAGGCCCGTCGGCCTATCCTGAGGGGTCGTATCTCGATTTTCATGCCATATTCCAATTTACCTATTAGGCTCTCCAAAAATTAATTTGAATCCCAATTAAATTGAAATTTTCCACACAATCAAAATTTCAGTCTTTAAATCTAATTTAACTTTTGGGAAAAATAAATTATGGTCTTCAATCTTCAATCTCCTCCAAGAATAATTACATAAAATTTCCTAAACCGTTTCCGGTGTACAAAATTCTAACCATAATAATTCTAAGAGACAAAAATTAAAATCCATGGAAAAATTACAGTGTTAATAAACTGCTCCCATGGTTACATAAAAATTCCTAGATACAATTTTTCTAAATTCTAAGGAACCATAACCGGCATAAACGAGCATGCTTATAATGATTCAGAAAATTAAAATAACCACATACTTTATACATAATCCATGATAACAGCATAAAGGAACCCTAGATTGCACTCTCTAAATATCAAATCCATACATAAATAAAACGACTAAGTAATTGTCTAATTTATGTACATGGCATAGTCATGAGATGGCTCTGATACCAATTGAAGGAAAAATAAATCGGTAAAAATGTATCAGAGTGGTGCAGTGGAACAATAAAAATTTTTAGATCGTTAAATATCCCATGATGCCATGTACAATAAACCAACAACAATTAAAACTCATACCTTAAGGACGCCAATCTGTAGGAGGAGAATGACCGGAAGCTTCAACCAACTAGCCTTTTCTACTATTCTCCAATTCCCGAATGACTGAGTGTGTGGGCACTCTAAACCTCGATCGGTATGCTAGCACTGCTAGTCTTCTTCTGACCGCCCAGACCTCTAAAGAACTTACTGTCACGATGAGCTGTGCAACAATAAGCCTACTCACCTGAGAGTCTGTGGTCTAAGAGAACTGGAGTGGCAGGACCTCTATTTATAGACCTGCATGAGGTGATTCTTTGAATTCGAATTGGATTAGGAGAAGATATTCTCCCTTATCCACAACCATAAAATCTGAAATTATCCAAGGGAAAATCCCAACAAATTTCGGCCATTATGGGATAAATCCAATCCAAATCTAAACAAGATTTTAACTAGAATTTTATATCCCTTTTTCAACCAAAAAATCTGAAAATTCCAAGTAGAAAATCTCCTCAAAATTTTGACCACTTTTAGGATAAGGGAGAATCAAAATTCTAGTAGGATTTTCAAGCTTGAATCTTATCTCATCCTTATCCAAAATAACCAAATTTTCCTAAGGAGATATACTCCAAATTTCGGCCACTTTTCTGGGAGGAGAGAATCCAAATTCAACTGGGATTGAAACTTGAATTTTTTCCTTGAACCTTATCCACAAAAACCGAAATTCCATTGAGAATAATCCTCAAAATTTCGTCCATCATTAGTTAGGATTTGGATTCAAAATTCAAGTATGATTCTAACAAGATTATCATCTCCATATCTAACTCAAATTCAAATTTCAAACCTTGTGGATTTACCACAACAAATTCAAATCCCACTTGGACTGTGATTTAAAATTTGAATTTCAAATTTCAAATTCGAATTTCAAATTCAAATTTCAAATTTCAAATTTAAATTTCAAATTCAAATTCCAAATTCAAATTTCAAATTCAAATTTCAAATTCAAATTTCAAATTCAAATTTCAAATTTCAATTTTCAAATTTCAAAATTCAAAATTCAAATTTCAAAATTCAAATTTCAAAATCCACAAAACAGTTCTGTTTCAAATTCTTGTTCTCATGGATAATTTTCTACAACTAAAATCCAATCTCAAATAAAATCATGGCAACTTTATTTGGAGTTCGAATAATAGTGTGCTCTATTATCCAAAACAAATTCTGAATCCAACCGAGAGAATCTTGTCTACCATCCTAATCCTATGTCATCACCATCCATGCATAATAAACTAGCCAATAGCATACACAAATTAATTTGCCAAACGTTAAGGAATTATGTGGAGCTAGTAGAGGGACTGATTGGACATATATAATCAGCCTCCCGCAAATCCGTATGATCATCATTCTTTTACCGAAAAACTCAATCATATGATCACTAATTTCAGAGTCACACCACTATAAATGTGGCGCCCCAAGCCTCGGTCCACCGAAACTATTACAATTAAGCTTCTTAGCCGACTGAAATAGCTCGTGAACTTCGTCGGGTCGCCTAAATTCTTTTCTTTCCTTTAAACCATTTGTGAAATTTGGAATCATTTTCTTTTAAATACATTTTCTTGTTTGTAAACATAACGTAATTAAACTGAACTATGTTTATCACTTTTTAAAAGCACAAACATACTTTATATACAATACATAATTCAAATCTTTTTGCAATACATGTCTTTTCTTTATTCAAATCTCCTCTTTCAACACTCAGCGGAAAACTTATAGCAGGACCATATCCACAGTGGATTCCCTATCCCTTTGACACGCTCGCATCCTGCCGCCATCCAGAAATCTACCGGACAGGTTTCTCACCTGCAACATGAACAAACTGATGAGCTAACAAGCTCAGTAAGTTCAAACATACATAGTAAGAATCATATTGATTCAAAAACACTAAAACACAATTTTTTATGAATAGTACTATTTATCATAAATAGTAATTTTGACCTTTGACCGATGAATAGTAACAGTTACCCTAACTGGTTACTATATATTTTACCCTAATGGGTAACTACCCTAACCGAATTTACATTATTCTAGCGTAAGCTTCGGTTATGCTCAATTATGATTTTTATCATTTTATTGATTGTTTATTTTCTATTGGATTTCTAGTTTAGAGCTCTGTTTATGGCAGTACCGATGATTATTAGCGCACTGACTGGGAGGGTCTAAGGAGCGACCTTAGAACATCGGCCTCCACAGCCCTGATATCCTTGTAGGATCTGAGAAAAACCTCCACCACTATGTTGGAGGGGTGGTACGCCTTAATGGTTTCATTACCATCTTTCTTATAGTTCCCCATCGGTGACATTCATATGAATCATCCCACTGTGGAACCCTTATTGCCCGTAGGTCTTTACATTTATTTCTTTATGTGTGTTTTTAATTAACCACACTATAGTGCCCTAACACTTCTCCATAGTGTATTATTTATACACTTTTTAATTTCTCATTTCATTAGGTGAGTTAGTTTAACTACACCCCTATTACCCGCAGGACTTTACAAGTTTGTACGAAAAGTACTTAAATCAATCAAATAGTAATTCATGCTGCAGACATATAAATGTCTGAGCTTACCAAACATTTATCATAGCATCGCACTATGAAACATTCATATATCACATAAACCTAGACATAACCGATCAATTCATTCATATAATGAACAACATCATAATGTTCATGAGTAGACAAATGAATGCTGGAACTTACACATATCACACTTAGACATAATAGTCTCTTCATGTTGCAGTCAATTAAATGTTCGAACTTACAGATACTTTCGCTAGCATTTCCTTCCCCGACTCCGCAGACGTTCCTTTGCCGCTTCTGGATCGGGTTCCTATAACCGGAATAACCACGGTTATTCTAAATCTTCATTTCATACTCAAAATTTAGTAAAACGTAAAAATTCTACGTTTTATTTCCCGTAAATGGTCTTAGGAATCTAAAATCCTATTTTTCATTTTTACACTAACTCTTGGCAAAATTACCATTTTGCCCCTGATTTGATCTCTCATCATAAACCTATTTTTTGTTGGTTTAAGACCCAATTTAACTTTTATAATTTCATTTTAACTATCCTTAGGCATTCACGGTCCTTTTTGAGCCTTTCAGAAATTTTTGATCAAAATGACCATTTTGTCCCTGACGAGTCTTGAGACCGTTATATGCTTACTGTGACTTTTAACAGGATTTTCTAAGCCCAAATATCATAAAATAATATTTCTTAAGCTTTTACACACTTTTACAGCATCCATTGCTGTTTTATAGATGACTATTGGTCGTCTGACTCTCGGGTGATACTATTCCGATACCTAAGGTCGTTTCTCGTTTTTCTCACGTTTCGGAGCCTTAAATGGGTATTTCACTACTCCTGAAACGTTTGTTATGCTAATCCCGAGCCTTAGACATCGCGTGGGCTCGGGTTTTCATCCCGACCTCAAATTTACCTTTCGTTTCCTAAAATACCCTTGCCATTGGTTTTCCCGTTCTCTTACATTTTCACAATCTTGGAGGGATGGTTTACTATTCATCAAAGGTTCATTTTCCCATTTTCTAAGCCTAACTCATCGAAGGGTCTCGGTTTCCATTACCAAACACAATTTGCCTCTCGTTTTTCACCAAAATTCCCATAGTGCCGTTTTCAAAATTTCGGCAGCATTTCCGCTAAATTTCTAGGTTTCCAGCGTTTAGGAAACGCCTCAAAACCATCTAACCTATTTTATTCTACCACATACTATACCAGAGGCATAATTTTTACGTAAAACTCAACTTTTTACGTAAAAATATTCACATTTCCCATACATTTTCTTTTTCTGACATTTCATTCATTTTACTCTTTTTTTTTCTTTTCTTTTTACAATTTGAATACAAATTACGTACAAATCATTCCAATATATACATAAGGAATGAAGGGAAATGAAATCGCTACCGAAATCGTCTCGCCGGTGATCGGGTGAACCGTTCGGTCTTGACCGCGTAAACTTTTTGTCTCCGTTCTTCATGTTTGGAATCCCAGTTGGCAATTCTGATGCCGCGGATGTGTCCAGAACGTCGAAAATAGGCCAACGGACCATTCTTCATTTTTCCACCCCCGGGTTGCTGTTGACCGTGTTGACCGGCGTTGACCGGCGGCGAACGATGGCGGCGCGAACAACGGAGGTGTCCACCTTGAAGATCTCGACGAGAGGAGTCCATTGGCGGTGTCAATTTCACCATTGGAGGCTCCGATCGTCAACAATCGGCCTCGAAAACACGACCCATGGTAACGGCATTGAATCTCTGCCATGCCGGGGTTATTGCCCGAAATTGTTTGAGGGCTTTTGCTCCCCGTTCTTCTCCGAGCATTTTGAGACCAACCACGTCACTCAACTCCGCCGGAATCGACGATTCCATAGCGGCTTCACGGCGGCGACGGCGCGGCTTCGGGCGGAGTGATCCGGCGACTGTTGAGTCGAAATGAAGCTTGGGTTTTGTTCTACTCTTCACCACGAGTCTTTTGGGATCGGAATCGTGTCGATCGGAGGTCGGACGGCGGAGATACGGCCGTTTGAAATTTTCGACCACTGGCGGCTTCGGGCGACGCGTGCGTCGTTCTCTGAAGTCGGTTTCGTTGATTCAGCACACCGTTGGACTCAGCTCATCGAGAGCTTTCCAACGAGACCGGTGGTGTCGAAAACGGACACTGTTTCCGGTGGTCGTTTACTGTTCACCGACGGTGTAGGTGTGTGGGAGAAAATCTAGAAAATGAAAATTATGGGGCCTTTTCTGCAATTTCGCCCTTTTATACCCTTTTTGTCCAAATTTTCAACATGAGCTATCCTGACTAATTTGGGCATGCTGAACCCAAATATATCAGTTTCGTTTTCATCCGAGATCGTTTCGACCAGTTTCCGGTACTGTAAATTCCCCGTCAAAAATTGCCTTTGTCCTCAATTAACTAATTTGAGCATTTTGATAGGCTGTACTGACTAATTTGGACGTCCTGAATCCAAATATATCAGTTTCGTCGTCATCCGAGGTCATCTCGGCCAGTTTTCGATACTGTACATTTCCCGGTCAAAATTTTCATTTTGTGCTTAATTGACTAATTAGAGCATTCTGATTCCAAATATATCAGTTTTATATCAAGAAAATGTCATTTTGACCAATTTCTTGATACTACGTATCTCCGGATCAAATATTACTTTTCATGCTCAATTGACTAATTTGAGCATGCTGAATCTAAATATATCAATTTTAGGTCAAGAAGAGGTCATCTAGACCAACTTCTCAATACTATGTGCAACACACACACACACACTCACGTCTAAAATCACTACTATCAGTATTTTATCTTTTTGTGCACTCAGCTTACCCAGAGTCACATACTAGGGTTTACAGTTCACTGTTTTTCCCTAGCTCAATTTGGCATGCTTTTACATCAACGAATTCTTAATCTGTAATATCGTTAGAGCATTTTATCTCGTTCTACACAATATTAATCATACATTTTACATTTTAAACATGAAATTCATCATGTACATGCAATTTACAATATTCCGAGAACAGTAAAATTTCCCGGTTATTACATTCACCCCTCCTTATAAAATTTTCGTCCTCGAAAATTTAGCACAAATGAGGGTACAACATTCTCGTTTCATCTTTCCGAGCAAAATTTGAACAAGTTGCTCTTCATATGTCAGATTCTCCTAAATCTGAATCGATTCGTACTTCAATACATAAGATAAATTCAATATCTGTTTCCTTAGCCTACATTCGCGAAAAACACTATGTACTGCTAACAGTTCTGAAGGTAGTACCTATTTATAGGTAACCTTTTCAACACGTTTAAAAATTTCATAGGGTCCAATACATCTTAGACTAAATTTTCTTTTCTTACCGAACACATTATTCCCTTCAATGGGAATACTTTTAAAGAATATGAAATCCCTTTCATTAAACTCTAGGGATCTTCAGCGTTTATCTGCATAATTCTTCCGCCAACTTTGTGCGATCTTTCTTCATCACTGTATTTTCACAATTACATCCGATGTTTCTTATACGAAATCGGTCTTGTGCCACTGTTTCTCTCGCAGGTCATACCAATAGGTAAGCGATTTGCACTTTCGTCCATCTAAAGCTTCATAGGGTACCATTCCTATAGAAGCTTGGTAGCTGTTGTTGTACGAGAATTTCTTCTAACAGTAACTTCTCGTTCCAATTCTTAGAAAATCCATGACTTAGACACGAAACATGTCTTCACGTGTCCGAGTAATTCGCTCAGATTGATCTACGTTTAGGGATGAAAAGTCATACTAAGACGCAAT
This sequence comes from Antiaris toxicaria, assembly GCA_035233585.1. Lineage (NCBI taxonomy): Eukaryota > Viridiplantae > Streptophyta > Magnoliopsida > Rosales > Moraceae > Antiaris > Antiaris toxicaria. The sequence goes on from CP141153.1 coordinate 53,867,069, forward strand.
TTCGTTCCCATGACTCCTTGTGCACACTTCCAAAAATTCCAAGTGAATTGCATATCTAAATCAAATATGACAAATTTGTAACACCATGTTATCTGACAACATGGTTTTCATAGAAATTCGCTAACTTTTCCAGTGAAAAGTCATTTTCACTACTATGACTCTTGCGGTTTTCATCAATTTATCCACCATAATTCAGATGGCGTTATATCGCTCTTGGGTCCTTGATAATTCCACTACAAAATTCATCGTAATATGTTCCCACTTACGTTCGGGAACTTCCAATGATTCCAGTTTTCTACCTAGATGTTTCGTTCAGTCATGATCTTTTGATGGTCACGCATCGATTCACAAATTTTGCGCTTTCATTCGTCGTCTCTTTCCACCAGAATTGCAATTTTAATTTATGGTATACTTTACTCTTTCCGAAATGCATTGAATATGGCATTTTATGGGCTTTTGTCATACTTCACCTCATTAATCCTTCATTAGTTAGAATATGAATTCCTCCTTAATGTAGGATCATTCCACCCTTGGAAATCCCTTCTTGATAACTTATTATATTTGATCTTGCTTCAAAGCCCTTTTAGTGTCTTCGAATAGCGATGACTCTGATTGGAGTACAACTAACCTTTCGGATATCAGCTCCAACTCTAATGAGTGTATCTCTTATCGTAATTGTTCGCTAGTTTTCCTTTTCGCTACTGGTACGGAACAGTAGACTTTCTGCTTAAGGCATCCATCACACGGTTGATTGATTTTTTTCTGGGTGGTAGAGGATCTCACAGTTGTAATCCTTCACCAACTCCAACATTCTCTTTGCCACATATTCAGATTCTCTTTCGATGCATCGCAATATATCATGAATTTCTCCCTTTTAGTGAGAAGCGTGTGAATTGGGGCGCTTGTTAGTCAATTTTTCAACTCTTGAAAACTCTTTTCACATTCTTCAGTCTACTCATATTACCTCTCCTTACGCGTAATAGCCGTAAGAGGTGCCGCTAGTCATGCGAACATTTCCATAAGTTTTCTATAGTTTCCAGTCAAACTTAAGAAATTCCGTACTCCCATTACAGTCTTAGGGGTAGGCAATTCATTAGTCATCTCCGCTTGATAGGATTTACGATGATTCCTTGTTTGGGGACTACGTGTCTGAGAAAATACACTTTATCTAGCCAAAATTCGCACTTGGAGAATTTTGCATAGGGTCGGTGCTGTCTCATAATGTGCAGAGCAGTTCTCAAATGCTCTTCATACTCCTTATGAGTCTATGAATATATAAGTATGTCATCGATAAACACAATGACAACTTATCTAGGAATTCCTTGAACACTCAGTTGATGGTATTCTTAATCGTAAATTAGTCTTAGAGAATACTGCCACATCTTTGAAAATGGGTGTAGTTCTTTGCATGATTTCGATTTCAAAGGAAATTTGTTGTTTAGACGACAATTCAAGTAATTTCTCGAAGAAATATGTCGAGAATTTCTTGGACCATAAGAATATTTTCTGGTCGACGCTTCTGTTCCTCTATTACATCTACCACATAGGCCAAATATCCAATTCAATCATTGCACATTAGCTTACTCGCACTTCACGAGCTAATTATCATCTTCCTTGATTTACATGACGAATCCACGTATTCAAAGCTTTATTCGTCGTCTAGTCGAAATACTATCTTTCTGTTCTGACAATTAACTATGATTTGATATTTCCTTAGGAAATCCGTTCCTAAGATTACGTCATAATCAGCTAACCTTATAACAATCGATTCTGTCGCTATGTTTGACGTTCCTACTTTCACATCCTCCTTAGTGTACGCCAAGACGCGAGCATTGGCACGTGTTACGTGTTCTTGTCTTTCCAGTACTACCAATGATCTTTCAAATCTAGCCTATAACACATGGGCTTGGGACGTTGTTGCTGTGGTTAAAACGTTTCCTGTGTATTCTACCGATTTGTAGGACAGTTTCTAGCATAATAGCCTTCTTTTCCCATATTGCTAACATGCACTAGGGCCAAATCAGCACTGTGGCCAGTGCCCCTTCTCCCTTGTAGCGCAACTGGATACATCTGATCCTATATTATTAGTTAGCTTCCTTTGCTACCTTTTATTATTCCAGGTTAGGTTTTCATTTTCTTGTTCCAGGTTAGGTTTTCATTTTCTTGGAACATTTGCCTTTTCCTTTATTCTACGACTATAGGCCTGGAGCATTAAACTATCCTGGCCTAACATTCTGATTAGATTTACTGCTTTAGCCAATTTAGGTTCCAACTTAGGAAAAATTTAGTCAAAGTCCTTTCCCTCTTTCAGGTTTCTCAGACTTTTTCTCTTTCTTCTTTTTGTCTAGCCCGCTGGTATTCAACCTGTCGAGCGCGAGTGACGCAGTCTGTCATTGAAGGTGGTGGTATTAGACCACTATCCACCAAAACAAGGATCTCTGGTTAGAACATTCCAATCATTCTCTGTATCTTTTCCCTCTAAATAATTACCACGTAAGGGCATTATTTGGACAATTGATCAATTTCCGATGCTCTTCACTCACTGATACGTTTCCTTGCTTTAATGCGCAAACCTTTTTTTTTTTTTTTTTACGGTTTCCGTGATGCAGGATCATAATATATTTAATGAAATTCAACCAGAAATTCATTTTAGTTCATCGTAGTCTCATCTCTTCTCATTTTGACAATGTTCTATCAGAACTTAGCATCCTTCATCAGAACAAAGGACGTACGCAAAACCTTCTCCTTGCTTTATCAAGTTTATGGAGTCTCAAATCATCTATATAGATGAAAATCATTCTTCTACTTCCACTGAATCTGTAGAGGCCTTAAATTCTAGTGGTTTTATTCCACGGAATTGCTTATATAATAACTCTTGATTTACTATTGACCGTAGTTCCTGTATCCTTTCAAGAACAACGGCAATGTACTACCTATTCAACCGCAGGGGTCAGTGGTGGCTGAACCTTCTCAGCACCCTACCTAGGTTCTATCTCATCTAAACACGGTCTTAATTCAACGTTTTCTTGCATCTAGACCTCTAAAAGGCCTTATAATTTCTCCACCCTTTTTAACAGGATGAGACATTCACTCATATTTTCTTGACCATATGTATTCACCATATTTTCTATTTCCCTATAATCGTTTGAGAATCAATCATTAGATTTTCAATGTATATATATATTTCACAAAATTTTTAAGATTTCCCGAAATTCAAAGAAATCCTAATGCCATATCATCGTACGGCATTATTATAACTAGTTTCATGACGTTCACATATATATCATTATTAAGGCCTTGTATATACAACAGCCTCTTTTACATTGAGTATACATATATACACATATGTACCACTCTACATTTTAGTCATTCTATCGATCCGGTTTCAAAGGAAAACTCCTTCGGATCTTCTTTCTCTTCATCCGGACCATTTCTAGCACAATAAATGCACATGGCCCATTTATCGTATATTATGCCTTTTCATATAGGACAAAACAACAAAACTTATTATATTATATCACACACATGTCACTACATACACATGTGATTACATAACATTTCAATATAACATAAAGGATATATATATAGCCTAATACATCTAATTTTCCTGGTCTACAGGAAATTTTTACGGGTCCTCTTCTTCCTTGACTACTATAGATATTCTTGGATCTACGCTCGTCTACGCTTAAGTTCCGTTGTGAATTCCATGCAAATTGGAGGGGATTCATCAGTTCCTCGAAGCGCACAGCATACGTTAGAACTATGTCACTGGACATCGACTGCAGTTTCTCAGTCCGATGAACTTATTCTCGTATGTTCGCAACTCTAAGGAACTCAAGTGACGTTAAAAGTGACACCCTGTTTGCCGTTGAGGAGTTGGGGCTGATATTAGACTTTTTCCGAGAGAAGATTTACTCAATCGTGGCATGGTGAAACTTGGTCCAATTAAGCGCTACTCCTGGTCACAAGAATCCCAATACACACGAGAGTATCTCCCCGAAAAGCATTGTCAACAGCCAACAAGACCCATCATCCTGATTAATGGTACACAGCCGGAAAATCATTTCAATAACGTGACACTAATCTTGCCTTCCTATGAAATTCTGAAAGACTGTTCGCCACTCCAAACTTTATGGGCAGCTAACATTGGAGTTCTATATAACTTGATGGCAATCTTCATTTCTTCTCTGAGTAGCCTTCCTTGTTCATTCTCTAGCACTGTACGATCATAATCATGGTAATTCTCTATCTCAAACTCTGAATAGCCGTATTGTGGTAGTCCACTAGCACTATACAATCGTGAGTCCACATTCATTGATCTCATCATCTCATTTCATCTAAGTCGTTTATTTTCCAATAAACAAACAACTACTAATTCAAAACTAGGCTAACTTACTTGGATAGACGAGCAGGTTGTGTCTCGTGCCAAGAGGGATATGGTCAAGCTCGCTCTGATACCATCTGTGGTGCCCCCGACCTCGGTCCACCGAAACTATTACAATCAAGCTCCTTAGCCGACTGAAATAGCTCGTGAACTTCGTCGGGTCGCCTAAATTCTTTTCTTTCCTTTAAACCCTTTGTGAAATTTGGAATCATTTTTTTTAAAATACATTTTTCTTGTTTGTAAACATAACGTAATTAAACTGAACTATGTTTGTCACTTTTTAAAAGTACAAACATACTTTATACACAATACATAATTCAAATCTTTTTGCAATACATGTCTTTTCTTTATTCAAATCTCCTCTTTCAACGCTTAGTAGAAAACTTGTAGCAGGACCATATCCACAGTGGATTCCCTATCCCTCTGACACGCTCGCATCCTGCCGCCATCCAGAAATCTACCGGACAGGTTTCCCACCTGCAACATGAACAAACTGATGAGCTAACAGGCTCAGTAAGTTCAAACATACATAGTAAGAACCATATTGATTCAAAAACACTAAAACTCAATTTTTTATGAATAGTACTATTTATCATGAATAGTAATTTTGACCTTTGATAGATGAATAGTAACAGTTACCCTAACTGATTACTATTCATTTTACCCAACGGGTAACTATTCACATACCCTAACCGAATTTACATTATTCTAGCGTAAGCTACGGTTATGCTCAATTATGATTTTTATCATTTTATTGATTGTTTATTCTCTATTGGATATCTAGTTTAGAGCTCTGTTTATGGCAGTACCGATGATTATTAGCGCGTTGACTGGGAGGGTCTAAGAAGCGACCTTAGGCCTCCATAGCCCTGATATACTTGTAGGATCTGAGAAAAACCTCCACCACTATGTTGGAGGGGCGGTATACCTTAGTGGTTTCATTACCATCTTTCTTATAGTTCCCCACCGGTGACATTCATATGAATCATCCCACGGTGGAACCCTTATTACCCGTAGGTCTTTACACTTATTTCTTTATGTGTGTTTTCAATTAACCACACTATAGTGCCCTAACACTTCTCCATAATATATTATTTATACACTTTTTAATTTCTCATTTCATTAGGTGAGTTAGTTTAACTACACCCCTATTGCCCATAGGACTTTACAAGTTTGTGCGAAAAGTACTTAAATCAATCAAATAGTAATTCATGCTGCAGACATGTAAATATCTGAGCTTATCAAACATTTATCATAGCATCACGCTATGAACCATTCATATAGCACATAAACCTAGACATAACAGATCAATTCATTCATATAATGAACAACATCAGAATGTTCATGAGCAGACAAATGAATGCTGGAACTTGCACATATCACACTTAGACATAATAGTCTATTCATGTTGCAGTCAATTAAATGTTCAAACTTACAGATACTTTCGCTAGCATTTCCTTCCCCGACTCCGCAGACGTTCCTTTACCGTTTCTGGATCGGGTTCCTATAACCGGAATAACCACGGTTATTCTAAATCTTCATTTCATATTCAAAATTTAGTAAAACTAAAAATTCTACGTTTTATTTCCCGTAAATGGTCTTAGGAATCTAAAATCCTATTTTCCATTTTTACACTAACTCTTGGCAAAATTACCATTTTGCCCCTGATTTGATCTCTCATCATAAACCTATTTTTTGTTGGTTTAAGACCCAATTTAACTTTTATAATTTCATTTTAACTATCCTTAGGCATTCACGGTCCTTTCTGAGCCTTTCAGAAATTTTTGGTCAAAATGACCATTTTGCCCCTGACGGGTATTGGGACCGTTATATGCTTACTGTGACTTTTAACAGGATTTTCTAAGCCCAAATATCATAAAATAATATTTCTTAAGCTTTTACATACTTTTACAGCATCCATTGCTGTTCCATAGACGACTATTGGTCATCCTACTCTCGGGTGATACTATTCCGACACCTAGGGTCGTTTCTCGTTTTTCTCAAGTTTCGGAGTCTTAAATGGGTATTTCACTACTCCTGAAACGTTTTTTATGCTAATCCCGAGCCTTAGACATCGCGTGGGCTCGGGTTTTCATCCCGACCTTAAATTTACCTTTCGTTTCCTAAAATACCCTTGCCATTGGTTTTCCCGTTCTCTTACATTTTCACAATCTCGGAGGGATGGTTTACTATTCCTCAAAGGTTCATTTTCCCATTTTCTGAGCCTAACTCATCGAAGGGTCTCGGTTTCCATTACCAAACACAATTTGCCTCTCGTTTTTCACCAAAATTCCCATAGTGCCGTTTTCAAAATTTCGGCAGCATTTCCGCTAAATTTCTAGGTTTCCAGCGTTTAGGAAATGCCTCAAAACCTTCTAACCTATTTTATTCTACCACGTACTATACCAGAGGCCTAATTTTTACGTAAAACTCAACTTTTTACGTAAAAATATTCACATTTCCCATACATTTTCTTTTTCTGACATTTCATTCATTTTACTCTTTTTTTTTCTTTTCTTTTTACAATTTGAATACAAATTACATACAAATCATTCCAATATATACATAAGGAATGAAGGGAAATGAAATCGCTACCGAAATCATCCCGTCGGTGATCAGACGAACCATTCGGTCTTGACCGCGCAAACTTTTTGTCTCCGTTCTTCACGTTCGGAATCTCGGTTGGCAATTCTGATGCCGCGGATGTGTCCAGAACGTCGAAAATAGGCCAACGGACCATTCTTCATTTTTCCGCCCCCGGGTCGCCGTTGGCCACGTTGACTGGCGTTGATCGGCGGCGAACGGCGGTGGTGCGAACAACGGAGGTGTCCACCTTGAAGATCTCGACGAGAGGAGTCCATTCGCGGTGTCAATTTCACCATTGGAGGCTCCGATCGTCGACAATCGGCCAAGAAAACACGACCCACGGTGGCGGCGTTGAATCTCCGCCGTGCCGGGGTTGTTGCCTGAAATTGTTTGAGGCCTTTTGCTCCCCGTTCTTCTCTGAGCATTTTGAGACCAACCACGCCACTCAACTCCGCTGGAATCGACGGATTCCACGACGGCTTCACAGCGGCGATGGCATGGCTTTGGACGGCACGATCCGGTGACTGTTGAGTAGAAATGAAGCTTGGGTTTTGTTCTACTCTTCACCACGAGTCTTTTGGGACTGGAATCGTGTCGATCGGAGGTCAGACGGCAGAGATACGGCCATTTGAAATTTTCGGACACCGGCGGCTTCGGGCGGCGCGTGCGGCGTTCTCCGGCGTCAGTTCCGTCGATTCAGCACACCGTTGGACTCAGCTCATCGAGAGCTTTCCAACGAGACTGGTGGTGTCGAAAACGGACACCGTTTCCGGTGCTCGGTTACTGTTCACCGACGGTGTAGGTGTGGGGGAGAAAATCTAGAAAATGAAAATTATGGGGCCTTTTCTGCAATTTCGCCCTTTTATATCCTTTTTGACCAAATTTTCAACATGAGCTATCCTGACTAGTTTGGGCATGCTGAACCCAAATATATCAGTTTCGTTTTCATCCGAGATCGTTTCGACCAGTTTCTGGTACTGCAAATTCCCCGTCAAAAATTACCTTTGTGCTCAATTAACTAATTTGAGCATTTTGATAGGCTGTACTGACTAATTTGGACGTCGTGAATTCCAATATATCAGTTTCGTTGTCATCTGAGGTCATCTCGGCTAGTTTTCGATACTTTACATTTCCCAGTCAAAATTTTGATTTTGTGCTTAATTGACTAATTAGAGCATTCTGATTCCAAATATATCAATTTTATATCAAGAAAATGTCATCTTGACCAATTTCTTGATACTGCGTATCTCCGGATCAAATATTACTTTTCATGCTCGATTGACTAATTTGAGCATGCTGAATCTAAATATATCAATTTTAGGTCAAGAAGAGGTCATCTAGACCAACTTCTCAATACTATGTGTAACACACACACACATACTCACGTCTAAAATCACTACTATCAGTATTTTATCTTTTTGTGCACTCAGCTTACCCTGAGTCACGTACTAGGGTTTACAGTTCACTGTTTTTCCCTAGCTCAATTCGGCATGCTTTTACATCACCGAATTCTTAATCTGTAATATCGTTAGAACATTTTATCTCGTTCTACATAATATTAATCATACATTTTACATTTTAAACATGAAATTCATCATGTACATGCAATTTACAATATTCCGAGAACAGTAAAATTTCCCGGTTATTACAATAAACCTGAAATTGAACTCCCAATTATATACCGTATTACGTAAGCCTGTGACAAGCTATCGTCCAATGACCTTGTCATGTATGCAGAACCCTCGTATGATATCCATGATCAGCCTTAGGCCAAAGTCCGTTTAATCCTACTGATCAGGCTATCTTAAAGTTCCATTATACTACCGAATAAAGAAAATTATTATTCATCATATGTGAATAAGAAGTCATCCGCCCAGCAGACGACCCAAGGCCTTGTCCATTTTCACATTCAGTATAATGCCTTTAAGAGGATACCCTTAACTCCTCATTAGAGCTATGATTCCGATATCTGTAAACGAACCATTCATCGTATACAAGTCATGCACCCAACGAACCGGTCTATAAGCTTACTACCTTTGAGACGCTTTAGCCATTGGAACATCAAAGTACACAAGTCCTATACATGAAGCTGTCCTTTTACTCAAGATTAAGGTTACTGCATAATGAACGTCAAAAGCAGATCGATCCACTCAAAGTGGACTTCGTAGATCAATTACGCTTTAGTCCTGGTCTAATATGTCACCACCAAGCAACATATCTATGTCTCTACTTGGGAGTCCAGCTCCAGACAGTCAAGACAAACCGTTCCCTCCAAGGCTTTAGACAACATAATAGTCTTAACATGAGTTAGATGTTCGGTCTAACCCATAGACTACAGACCATCGTTTAGACCGCTAACTTTAGAACATTGTCTTCTCGCATACAAAAGTCCATTGCATGCAACGTTCTAACAATTTAACATAAGCAGTCAAGGAGCCATATTTGCTTACATTTACTTTAACATGTAAATAAAAACGAGGACAGATAGCAATGTAATGAATAACCTCTATATATAATTTTATTATCCAGTTCAAAATAAATACATCAAAATGTCTCTAATGCTTCGGGCATTTCCTAACAAGGACATTCCTGACTTAGCATCGAACATCTCCTTGTCATCATTGTTATTTAGCGGGAACTCCTGGGGGTCCTCATCTTCATCTCCCCAAACAAAGCTAGCTTCATCATCGCTGGCGATGATGACTTGGGGCTCGTACCTCCCCATCCACTCACCATCACTGAAGTGATTGGGGATCTCCTCCCCCTCATTGTCGGGTTAGGCATCAGGGAGAGCCTCATCATCGTCTTCCTCTAATAGGTGCTTGGGAGACAAAAGGGCCAGCCCGGGGTTCTCCATCGAGTCCCCATTACCTTCGAGTACTGCTGGCTGGTGTTTGGCTATGAACTCGTTATTGGCCAGTTGGGGTACAGGGTCTGCCGAGTTGCCTTCCATATGGCCAGCTGCTGGAACACCTTGGGCTGATGCAGGGTTCCCAAGGTTAAGTGCTTCTCCCTCAGCATTCACTATATCCTAGACAAGGCACCTTAGGTATTCGTGTTGCGGAGGGTAGGGGATAAGATCCCTCACATACCATGGGACTTTTCTTGTGATGACCGCCCTGTATGTGTAAACTCCATTACCATATAATTACTAATTAAGTTAATAAATGCAGTGTGAATTGCAAGTTGAATGAATTAGACGAGTAAGGAATCGTTTAATCACTATTCATGTAGTGGAAAGGGGCCGACAAGTATAATCAGTCTGCCTTGAAATAAATGAAAATACGCGTGTGAGACACGCAGTATTAAGAGAACGGCCCAGACGGTCATCGTCAGCATACCCAGACCGGTCATCGAAGCAAAATGGTAATTTCCACATGATAAATATACCGTATCGAGGAAATAGTCGAGATGACGTTTCCTTGACCTAAAACGAGTATATTTATAGTCAGTAGGCCCACACTAGTTAATTGGGCATGAGATATGAGGTTTCATCAGAGAGATACGTAGCATCGGGAAAGGGGTTAAGATGACCTATTTTTAGCCCGAAACTGATATATTTAGATTCAGGACGCCAAAACTGGTCAGTCTTGCATAAAAGGTGATTTCCGAATCGGAATCACATAGATACCAAAAATTGGTCCAGACGACCTCAGATGGACATAAAACTACTAAAAATGAATTCAGCACATCCAAATTAGCGAGGATAGCCTGTGTGTGACATTTCGGGCAAAAAAGTTATACTATGCGCTCGTAGTGTCGGTATAGTGTAAGACACAACCACAGTGTAGAAAATGAATAGTAAATAGTGATCGAGGGGGCTCACAGGCATTTCAACCCAACCAAAAATGTTTAGAAATGTCTAGAATGAAAATCGGAACCTGTAGACACAATTTCAATTGAAATCTAAAAAACTACCGAAAAACGACCAATATCGAAAAGGAGAGATTTAGATTGCAACAAGAGGCTTTCACAGATGAATATTTGGCCCTAGAAAACTGTGCACATGTAAGCAATTTTCAGCCAAACATAGCCCTTGAATCAAGCCACATGCTTATGACAAATGGAATTAAAATAAGCAAAAGTTATGACACAGCAGTATCCATTTCTCATGCTATTTAATGCACTTCATTATTGCAATCTTCGCCAATCTTTTTTTCTGATTTTCCTAGCTGAAACCCACGGATTTTCCAGCCCCTAAATGCAGATAAAAATTTGTCCCAAGTTGGTCAATGAAGGCTAGGGAAGGGTAAATAAAAAATTGCCAAGGACTAAAGGACTAGTGCTTTATCAACTCTTTTAATGTAACTTTTGGCTCCCTCTTCCCCATGGTGTTCGAACACTTAATGGGTTGAATTCACACAAATTTTTGTCCCCAATTTAGCCAAGTTTTTGCTTAATTAATTTGGTTTAAAGCTAGTTAACCTTGCTTAGATTTTTCCTATAAATACTGCACACACCCTTGCCTTCCACTTCTTCTTTTTTTTAGCACCAAAAAGCTCCCAACCAAAGCATTTCTTTTCCTCTTTCTTCAGCCAAAAATCCACCACTTCTGAACCCCCCAGACACAAAAATTTCTTCATAAAAATAAATCCACTCCAAGGCTTGCTCACAAAGGTACTTAGGGTTACACATCTCAAGGCTCGTTTTGGTAAGGCCCTAGAACCAAAGTTTTTGGTAATTTTAGTTTTGTTGTGACTTGATACTAAGAAAAGCCTTAAGTTTTCCTTCCTAGCACAAGTCATCCCCTCCTCATCTTGGTCCCCATGGGTTGGTCGTGATCATCAATCCCTCACTCGGCTCGGTTTGTGCTAGTTCCAAGCACACTAAGGTATAAACCAAAAAACCTTACCTTTTTATGGTTAGTTGTTTCTAAGTTTTCGACCAAGAGATTTATGTGTATTTGTTTATGCAAATGGATTGTAATAAGTTTTCTTGAGCCCTTAGTTTCCATTTTTGAGTTTGTGGTTGTGTTTACATATTTTTATGAATGGTTTTTGAATGCAAATGAGCTTGGACGTTTTTAGGGGACTGGACACCAGATCTGTCCAGTTTTAAGGCCATGGTTTTGGCCAATTTTTTATAGGATACATTCTATTTTTGAGGATTTGTAAAACACAAAACTTTAAGGAAATTTCATTACGAGCATTTTTGCGTCAAATAGAGATTGGCCAAAAATGAATCTAAGATAGGATTTGGGAATGTTTTTCAGCCGGAGGTCAAAACTGGGGCCAAAATCCTGACTTATAGGGACGGCCTCGAGTTTTTGTAAAATTGACTCTTTTAGAGGCCGAACCGGACTTTGGTCAAAACATGAAAGTTTTAGATCATGTAGAAATCTTGAGAATAACACATGCAGGCTTCAAAAATTTGATCATTTCAGGCCCCGAAGAGACACGCATTTAAAATCGCACAAACTGGAAATTTTTGGTAAAAACTAGACATGAATTTTGGCCACGGGTTTTAGGGATTTCGGACCCCTTCGAGGGCAAACCAAGCTCCAAGACATTCACGGAAGTTGTTCACCTTGTCGAGGAAAAAAATTTTCATGTTTACCAATTTCACAAATTAAATCGTTTCGGACAAGTTTTAAATGGTTTTCCAAAAGAGGGTTCAAAAACCCTCTTAACAAATGAACACCAAAATGTGTTCTCCATTTTAAAAATGAAAAATGATTTTTGTAAAAACATCCCCACCTTCCAACGGGGTGGTATGGGGATGATTTTAAAGGACATTTATTGCCCTAAAATTTTACGAAGCTTTTAGAACATTTTCTTAAAAAAAATGGCAGTGGTAGCCCAATTGGCTACTACACCAATGTACCAAGTAAACGAATAGATGACTAGCCCAACTAGTCCTGAGGCCCAACGTGAGGTAACCAGCTAGCGGATTAACTGGTTAACCAATTTCTTATGCTAGGTAACTCGATAGGTTACACAAACCATACACAAGGTAACCTGATAGGTTACATAGCCCAATACGCAATGTAACTTGGTAGGTTAAATAATAAATGGCACGTGAGGTAACCGGTCGGTAGGCTAGTCGGTGAACCAGTCAAAGATCGAGTTTGAACGAGATGGTGAGGAATGGTGATTTATTTGTCAAATAGGCAAATTAATTAGACAGGATTAGAATTGTGTCCCCAAATACCCAAGTAGAATAATTTGGTACTGATGGGGCATCCGTACCATATAACGAATTATAGTCACTAATGACCACAATAACTTAAGAGCAAATATTAACGGTAATGTATTATGGTTATAGGTCGTCACCTGTAATTTGTAATGAGGCAAAGTGCGAACTGTTGGCAAACAAGTAAGTATAACTTTGCCTATAGTATGAGCAAAAATGAGTTTAAATAGTTGTTTAACCTATGTTAAAGTATGATGTATTTTATGTTGGTTGCATGACATATAGGGGTTCATAATCACGTAGATTAATGAATTATAAGGTGCCGATACATCCCCTTCAGGGCATGATGGGGGATAAGCCCAGTTGAGCATAGGGCACATGGTTACTTATACTCATAATCCACAATTGGGCAATCAGATAAAGGGTGTTAGACTAACAGGGCCCGTTGGGTCCGCAAGGAAGATAAGTATAAAGATAACAAGCCAAGCCGAGCTCATGACCATGGTGAATCTGATGATCTGCATGTAATAGTACTAACACTAGGGCCCTTCAGATAAGACAAGATTGAGAATAAATGAAGCATAATTTGAACATAATCGGTTTATGCATTGATCACGTTGTGCCTTAATCTCAATTTGGTATGTTCTTAGTTACATGATATGATACATGATGTGATTGAATGGGATGCTTTTTGTTATATGCTATATAACAAGTTTCCCTGTGATGTTGTGATATAACTGTTAGTTTTAATTATGTCCTGAGTATGGTGCGTACGTTTAAAGTATGTTTTATGGATGAATATGTTGTACTTGCTGAGTGTAAAGCTCACCGCGTGTGTTCATGCTGTAGGTAAGAGACCTGCAAGCTAAACACTACTGCGCGATGACGGCAGCAGGGCAGGTGAGATTGTGGATACCACCGCCAGAGTATACTTCCGCAAGTTATTTTGAGAGTCTATTTTATGAATAGTAATTTAACAGTTTGGCATTTTGTGTATGTATATATTAACCCAAATTGCACCAAGACCTTTGTATAGTTTTAAGTATAAATATGCAGTACGTAATTGGTAAACACTCCTTTCAAAAAAAAAAAATTTTCCCTAAATTTGGGTATCTACAAGTAATAGCTTCAAACAAGATAAGTTAAGATAAGTAGTATTTTTGGTAGAGGTCTATGCCACCAGGGCACAGGTCCTCACAGTTAGTATCAGAGCAGTATCTTGCCACCCTACCTCACATCGCCGCATGCCAGCCTCATCTGTCCAAGTAAGTAGATTCTGTTTTATAATCCCAGTACCTGAGTTAATACGATATTTTATACATTATAGCAATGGCCGCTCCAATAGACCCTAACCAGATACGTGAAGACCGACAGGCTAGCCTAGCTTTTGTCACCGCACGATCCGATCGGTTTGATGGTCGATGCCGACCCTATGAGTTGACGAGATGGATCCATGATATGAAAGTTGTGTTCCAAACCTGCCACATTCTACCTCGCCTACAAGTGGCTCTGGCGAGCAATAGGCTACATGGCCCAGCAAGGATGTGGTGTGAAAATCGACAAAGGATAGTAGGCCCTATAGAGGACTCAGTGCACCTTTGCCATGAGCTCTACGTTGCATTTGCACCAGCCCTATTTGACAAAGCTCGCAGGAGAGGTCGAGATGTAGAGATCTGGACGGGCATGCACGAGAGGTATTATGACATCCTTTCTGGTATTTGGGATGTTTATGAAGGAGAAACCATGGCACACTACTGCCAGAGGTTTATGGAATGGGATGCTACCCTACATCCCTTTGGACAGGCCTTTCAGAGAGGTGGTTGAACTCCTACAGTGGGGAGTTCCTGGTACGTGAGGGACCTTGTCCACTACCTTCCGCAGCACGAGCATTTAGGGTGCTTCATCTGAGACATATTAGACGCTGAAGTGGCAGTGATCGGCCCCGGGAACCCTGCCCTAGCTCTTGATGAAGTAGGTCCTGCCAATGCTGAAGATGACCCAGCAAAACTAAACCCTCAACTGGCTTGCAAGGACCTCGTGGCTAAGCTTCCGCCAGAGGCACCAGAGAACACAGAAGAACCTATGGAAAAGGATCCTATCCCTGTAATACCCCTAGCTATATATTATCCTGAGGAGGATGAGGATGACTATCTTGCCGAAGATAAATGGGAAGAACCCGAACCTGAGCCTCAAATCATCATAGCCAGTGATGACGAGAACAACTCCGGTTTAGAGGTCGAGGAAGAGGACCCAGAGGAGTTCTTTTTGGACGAGATTGACAACGAGGATGTCTTTGACGCAGAGTCCATTTTGACCTCGAAGTAGCTAGGATTTACTTTAGTATATCCCCTTTTGACTCTATGTATGGATGTATGAGGGAAGGCTGTAGCCTACTCTCGCTTGATTTAGCCCAGTCCGTTCTTTCGAGCATATGTGTGACGTCCCGCCCTACGTAGGGTTAAACAGTACTATTACAGTCAGCTACTATCGCCGACTGTGATAGACTGTAACCACTTTGGTCGTCGACAACTTACTTTTACTTGCTTATTCTGATACCACCTATGATGGCTGGTATCTTACTTTTAACCTACTTCCTTTAACATACTTATTTTAACTTCCCATTTGAACGTGAAAATAGGGGATAATTTTTTTTTTCTTAAACTTTACTTGGTAAATTATATCATCGTAAAATATTTACTATAGTAAACATTTTACATTGCCATAACCTCATTTCAATACACTTTTAAACAGCTCAGCGAAAGACTCCTAGCAGTACCATAACCCTCGCAGTCCCTTGGCACATGCAGATCTCGTTCGTCATCCATCACTTGTCTTATCATCATGCAAGATGCTTACCTGTAACATAAACAAACTTGTGAGCGATAGGCTCAGTAAGTTCAAACATACATTAATAACATATAGTAATTCACACCATATAGGACAGGATAATTCTGATGTCTACTGTAGCCTCAGAACATTACATAACATATATCATACATTGCTTAACATTCATACTTATCACACATAACCTTGTAAACATACTTGTACATATCTGAACATACTTTACATCATAATCCTACTTTCACACATAGCATCGTAAACATACTCAATGTACTTTATATGTACTTAACATCATGAACATACTTTTGTACTTATCATGCTTTAATCTCATGAACATACTTTCATTCTTGAACCTTGTGAACTTACTGTAACATCGTGAACATACTTAACATACTTGGTATTATGAACATGCTGTTACACTTAACATACTTGAAACATCATAGTCATACTTCTGTATACTTGAACATCGTAACATAGCATACTTAACGTATGCTAAATATCGTAAACATAATATACTTGAAACATAACATACTTAATGTATGTTTATACGTCGTAAACATAACATATTTATCATACTTATTATCGTGAAAATAGTTTCACATCTAACATAATGAATGTACTTGTCATGCTGAAATACATAAAACATTGTAAATGTACTTAAATATCGTAAATTATACTTATGGATGCTTAAATATCCTTGACGTCATAAACATACTTTCATATATACAAACATTGTATACACATATCATTCATTACTTAGACAATCATATTTAAATATAACATACTTATTTAACATCATATAGAGCATACTTAACATAGTATGATTGACTTATATATATCAACTTATGCGTAATAATTGATATGCGTAATAGTTATGACATATCAAATGCATAACACAAACGTTAGTCATGCTATGCTTGCTTATTATCATGAATAGTACTATTTATTATGAATAGTAACTTTATAACATTATGCTTGCTTAATGCTCATACTTAAGCGTATTTATCATCATTCATATCATACTGGACAAAACATATCTGATACCAATTGTAACATCAGAACATTAACACAACATATATCATACATTACTTTAGATTTCATACTAAACGTATATGATATTTAAAACATACTTATACACACTTTTCATCATAACTATACTTGACATATTACACATCGTGAGTACACTTTTATACTTAAAATGCTTTAAACATACTTAATATCCTGAGTGTGCTTGCATTCTTGACATGCTTTAAACATGCTTAATATCTTGAACATACTTGCATTCCTGACATGCTTTAAACATTCTTAATATCTTGAACATACTTACATTATTGATATGCTTTAAACATACTTAATATCTTGAACATATATTTGTGCGATCCTCTACAATTTACATAACATTAGACTTCCAAACCCAGGACGTACCACCATCGGTCTGGGAGTCCTATAATAACTGAACAGAATTTCATGCTTATCGTTGTAAACATATCATGATTTAAACATAGCATATTGAACATAAGCTTAATATCGTAAATATAACATACTTGACACACTTGTTATTGTGAAAATACTTTCACATTTAACATCATGAATATACTTATCATACTTAAATACGTAAAATTTTGTAAATATACTTAAGCATCGTAAATACACTTACGTATGCTTAAATATCCTTAACATCAAACATAACATGGATCACTGACATAATAAATAACAAGCATTGTTTTTGCATTACTATTCACTATGAATATTAACTCTGACCATGAACAATACTATCGACTGTGAACAGTACCATTGACCGTGAACAGTGACTTTGACTACATCGGTATTCGTAGTGTTAGTATGTCTTATGCTCGTTTATGGACTACATATATTTTTTTTCTTGAGTCTTTATCTTTCATTATGTCCTAGTTTTGGGCCCCATGATTGATTGTACCGAAATATGTGCATAACTGAGAGGGACTCTGGGGAGCGACCCGCTGGCCAATCTTCTATGGTCTGAATACATCAGACTTCCAAACCGGGGATGTATCACCGGCAGTTTGGAGTCCTATTATAACTGTAACTGAAATCTGAGAAACCTCCATTTGTGTGGGATGCCGGTATGCCAATACTAATTTAACTTCTGAGTTTCTGGTGGTTCCTGACCGGTGGCAATTATGCTGCCTCCAGGGTTTGGAACGCTTTAAATTATTCTGTAGTTTATTTTGTAGTTTTCTTAAGTTTTTATCTTTTGTGTTAGTATGCATATAGCACCTGACTACTAAATTTCTGTCATCTATATCACATAAACATACTAAGTAAATTCATGCTACAGACAAATACATGTCTGAACTTACAAATTATAACACATAAACATAAACATGTCAAGTCAAATGTAAATTGACTTAGACATGATGCATAGTTCATAACATGATTTTCGTAACATTCAAATCATAATATCTTGGCACTAGAATTGCACATAAAATACAAAAACATGACCCGTCCATTTATGTTACAGACATGGAAATATTTAAACTTACATGCTGCATATAGAACACATAACACATAAACATATCAAGTAGGTTCATGTTACAGACAATTAAATATCCGAACTTACTGCATATAACACTTAAACATAGGAGTCAATTCATGTTTGACTTAGGCATAACACATAAACATCCAATGTTTAAAGCTTCAATCTTATTATTTTGCTAATTCTTGTCTTTCCTTACTGTCCTTCTTATGGTTCCGACCAGGGGCATTATCAGTTCCTCCATAGTCTGAAACTCTTCTCATGTCTTTCTTTATTTCATTGTGTGTATTTTATTAAATACACCATTGTGCATATAACACCTCACATATATGCTTAATACATTTCATGCATAACATATAAGCATATTATGTAATTTCATGTAACAGACAATAGAATGTCTGAACTTGCTACATATAACACGTAGGCATATACATGTCAAGTCAATTTACATTTGACTTAGACATGACACATAGTTCATAACATAGCAGTTGTTAGCCACACTTTGGTACATATAGCACTCACACATATAACTTTCATATAACATGTAAACATAGACATAACATGTCAATTTATGTTGTAGTCAACTAAATGCTTGAACTTGCAACATATAACACATAAAAGTCCATATATGTTGCAGACATAGAAATATTTAAAACTTACCACATATTACACTTAGACGTAATAGTCTATTCATGTTGCAGTTAATTAAATGTTCAAAATTACCACATATCATACTTAGACTTAATAGTCTATTCATGTTGCAGTCAATTAAATGTTTGAACTTACAGATACTTTTGCTCATATCTCCTTTCTTGCTTTCTTGGTCCGCAGACGTCCCTTTATCACGTCTATATCGGAATCCTATAACCAAAATAATCACAGTTATTTTTGTTACTTTAATCATACATAAAGCTTAGTAAAATGTAAAAATTATACATTTCATTTCCCAATCATGAATTAGGGGTCTAATATCCCATTTATAATTTTTCCGTCAACTTCTGTCAAAAATTATGATAAATAGTAATTTAACTAATTGTCATACTTTCATTTAAGTACTTTTCTTCTTTTAAAATCTTGAACTTGACCTTAAAATCTTAATTAAATTCATTTGCCACTTTTCCACTAACTTTTGGAAAAAATGACCTTTGTATCCTGAATTTTTTGGTAACATTACCATTTTACCCCTAGCGGGATTTTTCTCAGTTTTCTTCGACTTAAAACTTGATTTTGGCTTTAAGAATTCTATTTAAGCTATTTTAAGACTCTAACGGTTCTTTCTGAGCATTTTGGAAATTTTGGTCAAAATGATTGTGAATATTAACTTTGACCGTGAATAGTACTATTTACCATGAATAGTATGTTTACCTTATCGTGAACCTTGTCATTTTAATACCTAAACTGGATTTTCTAAGCCCAAAAATCATAAAATGATGGACTTAGTGGTTTAATGACCCTTTTTGGACATTTCTGAAATTTTTGGTCAAAACGATTATTTTGCCCCTGACGGGCCTTTGGCCAAAACGATTACGTTAAAGTCTTTACTTTAACATTTTAATGGGATTTTCTAAACCCAAAAGTTATAAATTCATCTTTCTTAGGCCTTAATAAATTTTTTACAACATTAATCGCTTTAATTTCTACAATTATTTCACACCCGACCTTCGGGTGGTATTATTTTAACTCTTGGTCGTTAATCCTCTTTTTTAGGCCTAGGACACTGAAGAAACTCAGGTTTCTATCCCAACCACATTTTTACCCCTCGTTTCCTAAAATACCCCTTTGTGCCATTTTTTTGAAATTTCGACAGCATTTCAGCTTAATTTTTGGGTTCCCGGTGTTTAGGAAACGTCTCGAAACCATCTAATCTATTTCTATTCTACCACGTACTATACCAGAAGCCTATATTTTTACGTAAAAATCAACTTTTATGTAAAAATCTTCACATTTTACATATTTTCTTATTAGACTATTTTTTATACACATAGTCCATTTTTCTTACAATTTCACATGCCAAAATACATAATTAATATATAATCATTCCAAAACATAAATTTCAGGAATGGAAGGACCGAATTCACTACCAAAATCATCCTACTGGCAATTGAACGAACCGTTCGGTCTCACGTGAACAACCTTTATTTCACCGTTTTGTACTTTTGAATTTTTGTCTTGAAATTTCGATGCCACAGATGTGTCCAGAACGTCGAAAATAGGCCAGCAGGCCATTCTTTAATTTTTGGTCACTGGTTGCCGTTAACCGGTGTTGACCGCCACTGACCGGCCATTGACCAGTGTTGACAGGTGGCGGCGTGGAGAAAGGAGGCCACCATCTCGTAGATCTCGATGTGAGGAACTCATTGGTGGTGTCAATTTCACCAATTGAAGCTCCTATCACTGGAATCGAGCCCCCAAAAAACTGACGACAGTGGCATTGTCAAATCTCTGTCTTGCTGGCTTTTTCTCTTGAAATTGTTTTGGGGCTTTTCTTTCCCATGAAATTCTGAGCATTTTGGTACCGGTGGTGTGGCTCAACTATGCCGGAAATGGCGAGTTTCATGGCGGCGACACGACGGCAACAACGAGGCGTTGAGCAGCTCGATCCGGTGACTGTTGAGTCGAAATGAAGCTTGGGTTTTGTTCTATTCTTCACCCTGAGTCTTTTAGGACCAGAATTGTGGCATTTGGATGTCGGACGGTGGGGATCCGGCCGTTTGAATTTTTCAGCCACCAGCGGCGCGTGCGGCTTGCTCGGGTGGTTGCTCCGTCGCGTCGGCACACCGTTGGACTCGACTCGACGAAAGCTTTCCAACGGGACCGGCGATGTCAAAAATGGACATTGTTTCTGATGGTCGGTTACTGTTCGTCGACGGTATGTGGGAGAAAGTGAGGAAATGAGAAAATTGTGAGGGCCTTTTTATGAATTTCTGATTTTTCCCCCTTATATGTACTTTTTCGCCCAAAATTTCAACATGAGCTATCCTAACTAATTTGGGCGTGCTGAATCCAAATATATCAGTTTTATTCTCGTCCGAGATCATCTTGTCCAGTTTTCGGTACTGCGAATACCTGGTCAAAAATTACGTTTATGCTCAATTATCTAATTTGAGTATGCTGATAGGCTATACTGACTAATTTGGGTGTGCAAACTCCAAATTTATCAGTTTCAACTTCATTCAAGGCCATCTAGACCAGTTTTCTGGTATTGCATATTTCTTGGTCAAAATTTACATTTTGTGCTCAATTGACTAAATTGAGCATACAGATTCTAAATATATCAGTTTTATATCAAGAAAAGGTCATCTTGACCAATTTCTTGATACTATGTATTACACACACATATGTACACATAAAAATCACCACAATTCACATTTTAAACATGAAATTCGTTGTGTACCTTCCCTATATCGATTTTCTGAGAATGATGAAAATTTCTGGTTATCACAATATGTACTGGGAAGTGTGTGCGTTTACCACTCCCAACGGACTAATGTTATGTATTATTAATTATGATATATGAAAAGTAATCTAGATTTGCTCGAAGGCTCAAGATATGACCTTACACACATAAACACAATGTGATAGACAAGTACGGGATGAGTCCTAGCACTCAGACGATGTTTCGATGCGATATGGGTTGCATATAAGTACGCTTATAATAGTTAAATAAGAAAAGAAATTGATATGTAATCTGATTCCCGAATACGAAACCAAATCTTTACCTTCTCTTCTTACTGCATGGTAGGATCCTAAGGAACAAATGGCGAGGGCACGAAGTCAGACGACGCAACCCTTCCTAGAGGAGGAATTGGCAGCATAGCTCACAGCCATGTGGGAAATGGTGGAGAACCAACAATAAGAGTTGGCCTAACTTAGAGCCCAATTGGACCAACAAAACCAAGCACTGCCCACGACAGGATTACCAACTCGAGAAACCCCATCGGCATTTGAAACTCCATGGGAGCAAGTGGCTCCCCCAGCTAAGGAAATCTTGCATTAGTGCGAGATCCCTAAACTGCCACTAGCACCCCTAGTGGCGATAGTCGTCCATGCAACGGCAAGTGTTCTTCCACCAGTTCACATGGGAGGTGACTTATGTGAAAGATTCCAACGCATGAAGGCACCAAAGTTTGAGGGAACCGCCAACCTGATAGAGGCGGATGATTGGGTGACCAAATTCAGGTGATCCTAGACCTTATGGGCCTGATAGATAGGGAAAAAGTATTATGTGCATCTATCACCTTGCACAAGGAGGCGCTGTAGTGGTGGAAAACAGTATCAATCAGGTGGAACATCCAGGAGATGACCTGGAATCAATTCACCTAGGAGTTTAGGAAAATATATTTCAATGAGGAAGCCTTAGCGGTACAGCAGAGTGAGTTCAACAATCTATGATAGGGAAGTATGACTATCATGGAAGCAGTTAGGAAGTTCGAATAGTTGGCTCGACTCTGTCTGGATTTAGTCCCCACTGAAAAAGAGAAGGTCTGGCAGATGTTGAAGATTTTCAGGACTGATATTACTATACAAGTTTACAGTGGTAGCCATGGGCTAGCTACGACAGCGAAATATGTCAGTAGGGCCATCCGGGCTGAGTACTGGTTGGCACAGGACAAAGAGCGGAAAGCTCAGATTTTCAAGGCACGAAAAGAGGAGAAGGCTCAAGTAAAGTAGACTCAGAGGAGACAGCACCCGGAGTCCCATTAAAAGGGGCAGAACATGGGGAACGGTCCGAACAACTGGCAACCCTACCACAATAACAAGAGAAAGGGGAATATGGGCAATCAAGGGCCCTAGAGAAATTTTCCCCAGAAAAGAAACAACAGGGGAGGGAACAACAACCAGAACCCTAAATGCCCAAAATGTGAGAAGAATCATCTGGGTAAATGCAGGCAAGGGATGAGTGGTTGTTTTATTTGTGGCAAGGAAGGCCACTATGCCAAGAATTGCTACTCTAACCCCCAGAATTAGCAAAATCTACCCCGCTCAGTGAATAGCCAACTCCACGCTACTCAGACTAAGATTGAAGGGCCATCAATCGCACAAGGTAGGCTTGAAACTCCAGACACTCAGGGGAGGATCTATGCTTACACAAGAAATGATGCAGAGGCTAGAACATCCATAGTGGTGACAGGTCAGCTTTTTGTTGCTAACTCAAATGCATTAGTGTTATTTGATTCTGGAGCCACACACTCTTTCATATCATCAGAGTTTGCTAGGACGCTAGATAGGGGCTTAGATAAGATGAACCAAACTTTCAGAATTTCACTTCCCTCAAGGGAGGTTTTACTATCTAATTACTAGATACGGCATGTGCCGGTAATTATCTATGGTCGAAAACTGAGTGTTAACCTAATCATCATCAACATGTATGACTACGATGTGATCTTAGGAATGGACTTTCTCAAGAAATACAATGCCATCATCGACTGTAGGAGGCGAAAATTTGCCTTTGAACCAGTGGGATGCGAAAAGTTCACTTATACAGGTATATAACTGAAGCGACCACAAACGATAATCTTAGCGATGAAAGCTCACAAGCTGATATCCAGTGCATGTGTAGCTTACTTAGCATACATGGTGGACAAGACTCAAGAGACAGGAATAGGGCCTGAGAATGTACCAGTAGTCAAGGAATTCATGGAGGTATTTCTGGAGGATCTTCCAGGACTTCCATCAGAGCTATTGCCAGGATCAGCTCCCGTATCCAAGGCTCCGTATAGAATGGCCCTAGCGAAACTTCGAGAACTCCAGATCCAACTAAAGGACCTGTTGGATAAGAGTTTCATTCAACAAAGGTTTTCACCTTGGGGAGCACCTGTATTATTCATAAAGAAGAAAGATGGAACGCTGAGGATGTACATCGACTACCGAGAGCTAAACAAGATTACGATCAAGAACAAGTATCCATTGCCATGCATTGACAATTTGTTTGATCAGCTCTGAGATGCGGCAGTATTCTTCAAGATTAACCTACGTTAAGGGTACCACCAACTGCGAATTAGGAGTGAGGATATACCTAAGACAGCCTTCTGAACGCGATACAAACATTATGAGTTCCTTGTTATGTTATTTGGGCTCACTAACGAGCCAGCACCCTTCATGGACTTGATGAACCAAGTATTCAATGAGTATTTGGGTAAGTTTGTCATTGTATTTATCGACGACATACTGATATACTCCAAGACAAAGGAGGAGCATGCAGAACATCTGGGGATAGTACTGTGAGTGTTAAAAGAGCATCAACTGTACACCAAGTTTTCCAAGTGCGGGTTTTGGCTGGAAAAGGTGCATTTTCTAGGACATGTAGTCTCCAAGGAAGGAGTATCCATTGACCCAGCAAAAATCAAGGCGGTAAGTGCATGGTCAGCTCCGAAGAATGTAACTGAGATACGCAGCTTTTTAGGATTAGTAGGGTATTACCGGTGCTTTGTCGAAGGTTTTTCAATGTTAGCCACCCCACTCACAACGGTTACTAAGAAAGAAAAGAAGTTTGAAAGGACTGACAAATGTGAGTAGAGCTTTCAAGAGCTAAAACGGAGACTCATGAGTGCTCCAGTGCTAACTATCCCAGATGCAGGTTAGGAAAACTTTGTAATTTTCAGTGATGCATCTAAGACTGGATTAGTAGCTATGTTGATGCAAAACGGCAAGGTAGTTGCATATGCCTTGCGACAGCTGAAGGAGCATGAAAGGAACTACCCTACACATGACTTAGAGCTAGCCGCAGCAGTTTTTGCGCTAAAGATATGGAGACACTATCTCTATGGAGTCAAGTGTGAAATCTACATAGACCACAAGAGCCTTAAATACATTTTCACGGAGAAAGAGTTAAATATGAGGCAACATAGATGGCTCGAACTGGTGAAAGACTACGACTATGATATCCTATATCACCCGAAAAAGGCCAATAAAGTGGCTGATGCATTGAGTCGAAGGTACTCCATGTCACTTATGGCCATCAGCGCCTTGTCGAGAGCTTTACAGAAGGATCTGTGCAACAGTGAGATCGAGATTCTGTTAGGGAAATTATCCAAAATGACTCTCCAGTCGACACTCTTAGACGAGATTAAGGCTAGCCAAGAGCTCGATTCATCCCTAGTCAAGCCAAGGAATGAGGCTAAGGAGGGTAAAAACTTAGATTTTAAGGTCTTAGAGGACGACATACTCTATTATAAGGGCAGAGTGTATGTGCCGAAGGGGGAAGAGCTCAGAAAATTAATCCTCTCAGAGGCTCATGAGACGTCATATTCCCTACATCCAGGAGCTAATAAGTTGTATAAGGACCTGAAGGGAAGCTTTTGGTGGCCTATAATGAAGAATGACGTAGCAAAATTTGTCGCCAGACGTCTTACGTGTCAGAAAGTTAAGGCCGAACATCAGAGTGTGATAGGAAAATTATAGAAAATCGAGCTACATAAGTGGAAATGGGATCAGTGTAGGAAAATAAATCGGTAAAAACGTATCAGAGTGACGCAGCGGAACAATAAAAATTTTTAGATCGTTAAATATCTCATGATGCCATATACAATAAACCAACAACAATTAAAACTCATACCTCAAGGACGCCAATCTTGCAGGAGGAGAATAACCGGAGGCTTCAACCAACTAGCCTTCTCTACTATTCTCCAATTCCCGAATGGTTGAGTGTGTGGGCACTCTGAACCTCGATCGGTATGCTAGCACTGCTAGTCTTTTTCCGACCACCCAGATCTCTAAAGAACTTTATTGTCACGATGAGCTGTACAACAATAAGCCTGCTCACTTGAGAGTCTATGGTCTGAGAGAACTGGAGTGGCAGGACCTCTATTTATAGACCTGCATGAGGTGATTCTCTGAATTTGAATTGGACTAGGAAAAGATATTCTCCCTTATCCATAACCATAAAAATCTGAATTTTTCCATGGGAAAATCCCAATAATAAAATTCGGTTTTTTAAGGATAAAACCAATCCAAATCTAAACAAGATTTTAACTAGAATTTTATCTCCCTTTTTTAACCAAAAAATCTGAAATTTCCTAGGAGATTTTTCTCCAAATATTCGGCCACATTTAGGATAAGGGAGAATCAAAATTCCACTAGGATTTTCAAGCTTGAATCTTATCTCAACCTTATCCAAAATAACCGAATTTTCCTAGGAGATTTCCTCCATAATTTCGGCCACTTTTCAGGGAAGGAGAGAATCCAAATTCAACTAGGATTGAAACTTGAATCTTCCCTTGAACCTTATCCACAAAAACCGAAATTCCATTGAGGATTATCCTCAAAAATTTCGTCCACTTTTGTTAGGATTTAGATTCAAAATTCAAGTAGGATTCTAACAAGATTATCCTCTCCAAATCCAACTCAAATTTGAATTTCCAACCTTGTGGAATTTTGATATCCATGATTAGCCTTAGGTCAAAGTCTGTTTAATCCATGATCAGCCTTAGGTTAAAGTCTGTTTAATCCTACTGATCAGGCTATCTTAAAGTTCCATTATACTATCGAATTAAGAAAATGATTATTCACCATATGTGAATAAGAAGTCATCCGCCCAGCAGACGACACAAGGCCTTGTCCATTTTACATTCAGTATAATGCCTTTAAGAGGATACCTTTAACTCCTTAGAGCTATGATTCCGATATCTGCAAACAAACCCTTCATCGTATACAAGTCTTGCACCCAACGAACCGGTCTATAAGCTTACTACCTCTGAGACGCTTTAGCCATTGGAACATCAAAGTACACAAGTCATATACATGAAGTAGTTCATTTACTCAGGATTAAGGTTACTGCATAACGAACGTCAAAAGTAGATTGATCCACTCAAAGCGGACTTCGTAGATCAATCACGCTTTAGTCCTGGTCTAATATATCACCATCAAGCAACATATCCATGTCTCTACTTGGGAGTCCAGCTCCAGACAGTCAAGACAAACTGTCCCCTCCAAGGCTTTAGACAACATAATAGTCTTAACATGAGTTAGATGCTCGGTCTAACCCCATAGACTACAGACCATAGTTTAGACTGCTAACTTTAGAACATTGTCTTCTCGCATACAAAAGTCCATTGCATGCAATGTTCTAACAGTTTTAACACAAGCAGTCAGTGAGCCATATTTGCTTACATTTACTTTAACATGTAAATAAGATGAGGACAGATAGCAATGTAATGAATAACCTCTATGTATAATTTTATTATCCTGTTCAAAATGAATACATCAAAATGTCTCTAATACTTAGGGCATTTCCTAACAATCTCCCACTTGCCCTAAGCCAGTAGATGTGCCATGTTACGCATCCCCATCGCCTCTACTTGCCTCTCAAAGGTTCTAGCCACCAAAGTCTTAGTAAAGGGATCAGCGATGTTGTCCTCGGATGCGATCTTACATACATCCACTTGTCCTATCTCCACATACCCTCTAATAATGTGATATCTCCGATCGATGTGCTTGGTCCTCTTATGGTGCCGAGATTCCCTTGTGTTGGCAATAGCCCCTGT
Source organism: Antiaris toxicaria (assembly GCA_035233585.1). Lineage (NCBI taxonomy): Eukaryota > Viridiplantae > Streptophyta > Magnoliopsida > Rosales > Moraceae > Antiaris > Antiaris toxicaria. Next base: position 53,895,009 of record CP141153.1, read on the forward strand.
ATTATCATAGTAAAGTGTGATAGGCTTGTCAACACCCGGAATGACCTCAAGGTCTCTAAAGAACTTGCGGAGCCAAACCGCTTCTTTAGATGCCTCAGCCGCAGCCACTTACTCAGTCTCCATAGTAGAGTCAGCTGTGCAGCTCTGCTTCACGCTCCTCCACACAATGGCGCCTCCTCCAAGTAAAAACACTGATCCAGATGTCGATTTCCTCGAATCGTGACAAGTCTGGAAGTCTGAGTCCGTGTATCCTACGGGTGTTAGGTCCCCTCCAGAATACACTAGCATATAATCCCTTGTTCTCTTAAGATACTTGAGTATATGCCTTACAGCTTGCCAGTGCTTGGTTCTAGGATTTGCTTGATATCGACTCACCATACCTACTACAAAACATATGTCTGGGTGAGTGCAAAGCATAGCATACATAAGGCTACCCACAGCGGATGCATAAGGGACCTTACTCATACGCTCTCTTTCTTCTGATGTCTTGGGACAGTCATCCAATGAAAGAGTTAGACCAGCAATAGAAGGTTGTGAGCCTTTCTTTGCCTCTTGCATTGCATATTTGTCAATTATTTTATCTATGTATGAAGCTTGGGATAACGCTATCATTTTGTTCTTTCGATCTCTGAAGAGACGAATGCCTAGAACATAATTAGCTTATCCCAAGTCCTTCATGTCAAACTGTTGGTGTAACCAAAGCTTGACCGATGATAAGTTCCCTACATCATTCCCAATGAGTAGTATATCGTCGACATAGAGTATCAGAAAGACCACTTTTCCATCCTTAATACGTTTATAAACACAAGGTTCATCAATGTTCTACTCAAAACCAAATGTCTTAACCGCTTGATCAAACCTCTGGTTCCATGAGCGGGATGCTTGCTTTAATCCATAAATGGATCTAAGCAACTTGCAGACTTTCCTTTCTTGGCCTTTCGCTACGAACCCTTCGGGCTGTATCATATAGATACACTCTTCAAGATGGCCATTCAAGAATGCCGTCTTGACATCCATTTGCCAGATCTCGTAATCGAGAGCCACAGCAATGGACAAAAGAATACGGATAGACTTCAGCATAGCAACAGGCGAAAAGGTTTCATCGTAATCGATTCCAGCCTTTTGCGTGTATCCCTTTGCAACCAGTCTAGCTTTGAAAGTTTCCACTCTCCCTTCCGCATCCTTCTTTCTTTTGTAGACCTATTTGCATCCAATGGGTTTTATCCCATCCGGTAAATCTACAAGTTCCCAAACAAAGTTGGATTTCATAGAATCCATCTCATTGTTCATAGCCTGTTTCCAAGATTTAGAATCAACATCATTTACAGCTTCATCATAAGTGATCGGATCATCCTCATGCTCATGAGCCTCGGCCTGGTATACCTCAGCATCATACATGAAGAAATTAGGTTTCTTAGAAACCCTCCCACTACGACGAGACACCCTAAATTGTTGATCGTCTGCAAGTCTTTCACTGGAACTCGGACTTGCGTTCAAGACCGAAATCTATGGAGCAGTTCTTTCACCCGATAACTCCTCTAGCACCACTTTGCTTCGAGGCTTAAAGTCATTCATGTGACTTTCCTCCAAGAATGTCGCATGGGTTGAGACAATGACTTTTTGTTCCTTCGGGTTATAGAACAGACCTCCTTTAGTTCCTTTTGGATACCCTACAAACATGCACAATTCTGATCTTGGTTCCAATTTTTTCGCATCCCCATCCAGTACATGTGCCGGGCAGCCCCATATTCTTATATGTCTAAGGGAGGGCTTCATGCCATGCCACAATTCATACGGAGTTCTGGGAATTGATTTGCTTGGAACCTGGTTCAGAATATAGCATGTCATTTGTAAAGCATATCCCCAAAATGATAATGGCAGCGTTAAATAACTCATCATGGACCGTACCATATCCAATAAGGTCCTGTTTCTCCTTTTGGCTACACCATTCTGTTATGGAGTACCAGGTGCAGTCAATTGGGATAATATCCCGTTCTCTACAAGATGTCCTAGAAATTCATCGGAGAGGTATTCGCCACCTCGATCAGATCGAAGTGTCTTTATGGATTTATCTAATTGCTTTTCCACTTCTGCACGATACTCTTTGAACTTGTCAAAGGTTTCGCTCTTGCGGTGCATCAGATACACATATCCATACCTCGAGTAATCATCTATAAAAGAGACATAATACTCAAACCCTCCTCGTGCTGTGACGTTCATGGGGCCACATACGTCAGTGTGCACAATTTCTAAGAGCTCCTGAGCCCTTGTACCCTTAGCTCCAAAAGACCTCTTAGTCATTTTACCCTCTAGACAAGACTCACATTGGGGAAGTCGTACCTCCTCCAGAGATTCCAGAGGACCGTCTTTCACCAATCTTTGAATCTTATCCTGATTAATATGACCAAGTCTTAAATGCCAAAGATACACCTTGTTAGAGTGAGAAACTTTCAACCTTTTAGATTTATCAATTAATTCAGTGTCAAGCAGTGAGTACATCTTTGGTTTGATCAAATATAGGTTTTCATCCATCCATCCAGAACAGATAAAAGACATATTTCTACGAATATCAACTCTTTTACTAAAAGAAACTGAATAAGAATTCTTTATTAAACAAGCTACCGATATAAGGTTCCTCCTAAAATTAGGAACATAAAAACAGTCTTTCAATAAAATTGTTAGGAAATGCCCTAAGTATTAGAGACATTTTGATGTATTCATTTTGAACTGGATAATAAAATTATACATAGAGGTTATTCATTACATTGCTATCTGTCCTCGTCTTATTTACATGTTAAAGTAAATGTAAGCAAATATGGCTCACTGACTGCTTGTGTTAAAACTGTTAGAACGTTGCATGCAATGGACTTTTGTATGCGAGAAGACAATGTTCTAAAGTTAGCAGTCTAAACTATTGTCTGTAGTCTATGGGGTTAGACCGAGCATCTAACTCATGTTAAGACTATTATGTTGTCTAAAGCCTTGGAGGGGACGGTCTGTCTTGACTTTCTGGAGCTGGACTCCCAAGTAGAGACATGGATATATTGCTTGGTGGTGACATATTAGACCGGGACTAAAGCGTGATTGATCTACGTAGTCCGCTATGAGTGGATCAATCTGCTTTTGACGTTCATTGGGCAATAACCTTAATCCTGAGTAAATGAACTACTTCATGTATATGACTTGTGTACTTTGATGTTCCAATGGCTAAAGCGTCTCAGAGGTAGTAAGCTTATAGACCGGTTCGTTGTGTGCATGACTTGTATACGATGAAGGGTTTGTTTGCAGATATCGGAATCATAGCTCTGAGGAGTTAAAGGTATCCTCTTAAAGGCATTATACTGAATATGAAAATGGACAAGGCCTTGGGTCGTCTGCTGGGCGGATGACTTCTTATTCATATATGGTGAATAATCATTTTCTTGATTCGGTAGTATAATGGAACTTTAAGATAGCCTGATCAGTAGGATTAAACGGACTTTGACCTAAGGCTGATCATGGATATCATATGAGGGTTTTGCATATATGACAAGGTCATTGGATGGTAGCTCGTCACAGGCTTACGTAATACGGTATATAATTGGGAGTTCAGTTTCAGGTTTATAGTAGTGTGACTCTGAAATTAGTGATCATATGATTGAGTTGTTCGGTACAGAATGATGATCATATGGAATCACGGGAGCCCGATTATATATGTCCAATCAGTCCCTCTACTAGCTCCACATAATTCCTTAACGTTTGGCAAATTGATTTGTGTATGCTATTGGCTAGTTTATTATGCATGGATGGTGATGACACAGGATTAGGATGGTAGACAAGATTCTCTCCGGTTGGATTCAGATTTTGTTTTGGATAATAGAGTACACAATTATTTGAACTCCAAATAAAGTTGCCATGATTTTATTTGAGATTGGATTGGAGTTGTAGAAAATTATCCATGAGAACAAGAATATGAAACACAACCGTTTTGTGGAATTTGAAATTTGAATTTTGAAATTTGAAATTTAAATTTTGAATTTGAAATTTGAATTTGAAATTTGAATTTGAAATTTGAATTTGAAATTTAAATTTGAAATTTGAAATTTGAAATTTGAATTTGAAATTTGAATTTGAAATTTGAAATTCAAATTTTGAATCACAGTCCAAGTAGGATTCGAATTTGTTGTGGAAAATCCACAAGGTTTGAAATTCGAATTTGAGTTGGATTTGGAGAGGATAATCTTGTTAGAATCCTACTTGAATTTTGAATCAAAATCCCAACAAAAGTGGGCGAATTTTTTGAGGATAATCCTCAATGGAAAATTCGGTTTTTGTAGATAAGATTCAAGGGAAAATTCAAGTTTCAATCCTAGTTGAATTTGGATTCTCCCCCTCCCTAAAAGTGGCCGAAATTTTGGAGGCTTTATCCTAGGAAATTCGGTTATTTTTGGATAAGGTTGAGATGAGATTTAGCTTGAAAAATCCTAGTGGAATTTTGATTCTTCCTTATCCTAAAAGTGGCCGAAAATTTGGAGAAGATTTTCTCCTAAAGATTTCGGATTTTTTGGTTGAAAAAGGGAGATAAAATTCTAGTTAAAATCTTGTTGAGATTTGGATTGGATCTATCCTAAGAAAACTGAATTTTTTAGTGGAGATTCTCCCTTGGAAAAATTCGGATTTTATGGGTTTGGATAAGGGAAAATATCTTTTCCTAATCCAATTCAAATTCAGAGATTCACCTCATGCAGGTCTATAAATAGAGGTCCTGCCACTCCAGTTCTCTTAGACCACAGACTCTCAGGTGAGCAGGCTTATTGTTGCACAGCTCATCGTGACAATAAAGTTCTTTAGAGATCTGGGTGGTCGGAAGAAGAGTAGCAGTGCTAGCATACCGATCGAGGTTCAGAGTGCCCACACACTCAGCCATTCGGGAATTGGAGAATAGTAGAGAAGGCTAGTTGGTTGAAGCCTCCGTTCATTCTCCTCCTACATATTGGCGTCCTTGAGGTATGAGTTTTAATTGTTGTTGATTTATTGTATATGGCATCATGAGATATTTAACGATCTAAAAATTTTTATTGTTCCGCTGCGCCACTCTGATACGTTTTTACCGATTAATTTTCCTACAAAAATAAACCTAAATTGATCAAAATAAAGGTAAACATCTCCCACTGCCTCAGCCACCACCAAGCTGCCGTCCCTAGTTTACAACGAGAGGCTCCTATCATGTAGACTTCTCGTTTCCACGAACCCCTGCATAGAAACACAAACATGATTAGTGGTGCCTGAATCAATGACCTAAGTGTCTTTCGATTCTTCCTCCAAACACACTTCTAAGTAAAGAAGTTCCTTACCTTCCTTGCCCTTGGCGGCTAGGATTTCCCGGCAAGCCTTCTTGAAGTGACCTACCTTCCCACAGCAGAAGCACTTGGACTTTTTAGGGTCCCTGGGCTTCTTGTTCTTCTTCTTTTTCTTCCCATCCGAGACAGGAGGATTAAAAGAACTGGAAGCCGCTTGCTTTTGATTTGGCCTCTTCCTCTTTCGTGAGGGTTTGGAAGATTCCACCAAATTGGCCTCACCTTTAGGTTGGACAGCATCCCCATCCCTGATCATCCGCTCATAAGCTTGGAGTTGCTTCATGAGCTCGGTTAGTCCTAACTCCCTTGTCGCCAGATTGTATGCGGCTTTAAACCCAATAAAATCTTTAGACAGAGTTTTGAACACCATCTCGATCTGGGTGTTGTAGTCCAACTCAACACCGTTTTCGGCAGCCTCAGCGAAGAATCCCATTAGAGTGATCATATGGTCCTTCATCGGAGTACCTGCCTTTTGCTTAGAGTTCATAATACTGGTGATAGCAGACTGTCGAGCCAACTTTTCTTGGCCTCCGAACATGTCCTCCTGATTTTCCATGATCTCCCTAGCAACTTGATAAGTCTCATGCTGCTTTTGTAAAGCACTCGTCATGCTAGCAAGTATGTAGCATCGAGCTATATCATTGGATTCTCTCCAACGAGTATAGGCAACCCGGACCTCCTCAATCGGTGTGTCAGGTTTTGGCCCTGGTGGGCATGGTTCGTCTAGTACGAACTTGTGTCTCTCGCAGCTGAGAACTATTAATAGATTTCTTTTCCAATCTTTATAATTGTCGCCATTCAGTTTATTCTCAGTAAGTATTGAAATGAGGGGTGTCGGTGACATTTTGAACTGAAATAAAATTATACTAGACATCATTACAAAGCCCAAGCAAATATACAGATAATTTAGCAAATAAAACATACAAGTATGTTCCTACATGAAACTTGAAAAACATGTAGCATTGCAACGGTAATTCTTAGCACCTATTGGCCCAAGCCACCGAGGGGTGGTCATGGAAACAAATAGCCGGAACATGGACCCCGTCTAATTAATATATGTTGCCTTAAATCCTCCAAGGTTAAGACATATATTAATAACCGTTTATTTGGCCACCAGTTTAGTTAACAGAGCTTCTAGGGAAGGTTAATAACTAAACCAGTCTTGAGTGTATAACCATTGTTTACGTAGTCCGATCCACGTCCTACCAAGCCACCGAGGGGTGGTCATGAATAGGATCGTACCCAAACACGTTTTCCACATAGGAGATCCAATCTAGTATACCGGCGGCGGTAAACACCTACCGAGGGGTGTGGTCAGGGCAGAACTGATGCGAGGGGTTACCATGCTTTCACATATGGATCAACAATGGAGGCCGTGGGTTTTGTTTGAAACCCTCTCCCGCTCAATATTTTGAAAAACATGCAAGTTTTTGACAAATTATGTATGATCAATATAGTATGAGCGGCACTCACCTATCCTATGTGATATGTTATCAAATATGCATACAAAACATCCATCATATTTATGCATCCATAACATATCACAGAAAAAATAATTGACAGAATAACCAAGCTATGGTTCCATCCTAGAACAAAGAAAATAAAGATTACAAAATTCCATCCAAAGCATTCTTTGGGTCTTGAATTTTGTTCTGTCTTCTTGTATCCATCTTTATGTAGCCTCTCCATTTATTTCTCATCCCAAGAATCATTTAAAATTTACATCTTCAAAAATTAAAATTTCAAATTCAAATTCCAAATTCAAATTTCAAATTTAAATTTCAAATTTAAATTTTAAACAATTTTAAACAATTTTAAACATCATGTGTAATAATATGTAATTTCAAAAAATTTCAAATTTTCAATTACATATTTTTAAACATGATTTAAAATTAAATCTCAAACTTAAAAATCAAAATTTTTCGATTTTTGACCATCGCACCACCGCCTCCGAAGGCGGCAGCCGCCGTGGGCAGCCTTGGGCAGGCCACGGCCACCCTCGGCTGTAGGCCAAGCCTGCGGCTGTGGGTGGTGTTGGTCTGCACAGGGGCTGCCGCAGCCCCATCCTACCCGAGGGCAGGGGCTGTAGCCCCACCAAGGCCCGTCGGCCTATCCCGAGGGGTCGTGTCTCGATTTTCATGCCATATTCCAATTTACCTATTAGGATCTCCAAAAATTAATTTGAATCCCAATTAAATTGAAATTTTCCACACAATCAAAATTTCAACCTCTAAATCAAATTTAACTTTTGGGAAAAAATAAATTACGGTCTTCAATCTTCAATCTCCTCCAAGAATAATTACATAAAATTTCCTAAACCGTTTCCGGTGTACAAAATTCTAACCATAATAATTCTAAGAGACAAAAATTAAAATCCATGGGAAAATTATAGTGTTAATAAACTGCTCCCATGGTTACATAAAAATTCCTAGATACAATTTTTCTAAATTCTAAGGAACCATAACCGGTATAAACAAGCATGCTTCTAATAATTCAGAAAATTAAAATAACCACATACATTATACATAATCCATGATAACAACATAAAGGAACCCTAGAATGCCACTCTCTAAATATCAAATCCATACATAAATAAAAAGACTAAGTAATTGTCTAATTTATGTACATGGCATAGTCATGAGATGGCTCTGATACCAATTGTAGGAAAATAAATCGGTAAAAACGTATTAGTGTGGCGCAGCGGAACAATAAAAATTTTTAGATCGTTAAATATCTCATGATGCCATATACAATAAACCAACAGCAATTAAAACTCATACCTCAAGGACGCCAATCTTGCAGGAGGAGAATGACCGGAGGCTTCAACTAACTAGCCATCTCTACTATTCTCCAATTCCCGAATGTCTGAGTGTGTGGGCACTCTGAACCTCGATTGGTATGCTAGCACTGCTAGTCTTCTTCCGACCACCCAGATCTCTAAAGAACTTCATTGTCATGATGAGCTGTGCAACAATAAGCCTGCTCACCTGAGAGTCTGTGGTCTGAGAGAACTGGAGTGGCAGGACCTCTATTTATAGACCTGCATGAGGTGATTCTCTGAATTTGAATTGGACTAGGAAAAGATATTCTCCCTTATCCATAACCATAAAAATCTAAATTTTTCCATGGGAAAATCCCAACAATAAAATTCGATTTTTTAAGGATAAAACCAATCCAAATCTAAACAAGATTCTAACTAGAATTTTATCTCCCTTTTTTAACCAAAAAATCCAAAATTTCATAGGAGATTTTTCTCCAAATATTCGGCCACATTTAGGATAAGGGAGAATCAAAATTCCACTAGGATTTTCAAGCTTGAATCTTATCTCAACCTTATCCAAAATAACCGAATTTTCCTAGGAGATTTCCTCCATAATTTCGGCCACTTTTCAGGGAAGGAGAGAATCCAAATTCAACTAGGATTGAAACTTGAATCTTCCCTTGAACCTTAACCAAAATTCCATTGAGGATTATCCTCAAAAATTTCGTCCACTTTTGTTGGGATTTAGATTCAAAATTCAAGTAGGATTCTAACAAGATTATCCTCTCCAAATCCAACTCAAATTCAAATTTCAAACCTTGTGGATTTTCCACAACAAATTCGAATCCCACTTGGACTGTGATTCAAAATTTGAATTTCAAATTCAAATTTCAAATTTCAAATTTCAAATTTCAAATTTAAATTTCAAATTCAAATTTCAAATTCAAATTTCAAATTCAAATTTCAAATTCAAATTTCAAATTCAAAATTCAAATTTCAAATTTCAAAATTCAAATTTCAAAATCCACAAAACGGTTGTGTTTCAAATTCTTGTTCTCATGGATAATTTTCTACAACTCCAATCCAATCTCAAATAAAATCATGACAACTTTATTTGGAGTTCGAATAATTGTGTACTCTATTATCCAAAACAAAATCTGAATCCAACCGGAGAGAATCTTGTCTACCATCCTAATCCTATGTCATCACCATCCATGCAAAATAAACTAGCCAATAGCATACACAAATCAATTTGCCAAACGTTAAGGAATTATGTGGAGCTAGTAGAAGGACTGATTGGACATATATAATCGGGCTCCCGTGATTCCATATGATCATCATTCTGTACCGAACAACTCAATCATATGATCACTAATTTCAGAGTCACACCACTATAAACCTAAAACTAAACTCCCAATTATATACTGTATTACGTAAGCCTGTGACGAGCTACTATCCAATGACCTTGTCATATATGCAAAACCCTCATATGATATCCATGATTAGCCTTAGGTCAAAGTCCGTTTAATCCTACTGATCAGGCTATCTTAAAGTTCCATTATACTACCAAATTAAGAAAATGATTATTCACCATATGTGAATAAGAAGTCATCCGCCCAGCAGACGACCCAAGGCCTTGTCCATTTTCACATTCAGTATAATGCCTTTAAGAGGATACCTTTAACTCCTTAGAGTTATGATTCCGATATCTGCAAATAAACCCTTCATCGTATACAAGTCATGCACCCAACGAACCGGTCTATAAGCTTACTACCTCTGAGACGCTTTGGCCATTGGAACATCAAAGTACACAAGTCATATACATGAAGTAGTTCATTTACTCAGGATTAAGGTTACTACATAATGAACGTCAAAAGTAGATTGATCCACTCAAAGCGGACTTCGTAGATCAATCACGCTTTAGTCCCGGTCTAATATGTCACCACCAAGCAACATATCCATGTCTCTACTTGGGAGTCCAGCTCTAGACAGTCAAGACAAACCGTCCCCTCCAAGGCTTTAGACAACATAATAGTCTTAACATGAGTTAGATGCTCGGTCTAACCCCATAGACTACAGACCATAGTTTAGACCGCTAACTTTAGAACATTGTCTTCTCGCATACAAAAGTCCATTGCATGCAACGTTCTAACAGTTTTAACACAAGCAGTCAGTGAGTCATATTTGCTTACATTTACTTTAACACGTAAATAAGACGAGGACAGATAGCAATGTAATGAATAACCTCTATGTATAATTTTATTATCCAGTTCAAAATGAATACATCAAAATGTCTCTAATACTTAGGGCATTTCCTAACAATCAGATCACGATGGATTTTGTTGTCAGACTACCAAGGACATCCAGCGGCAATGACGCAATCTGGGTGATTGTAGATCGATTGACGAAATCAGCCAGATTCCTAGCCATAAAACTCAACTACTCGATGGAATGACTAGTAGAAATTTACATGGCTCAGATCGTAAGGTTGCATGGGGTGCCAAAATCGATTATCTTAGATCGTGACGGATGCTTTAACTCCAGATTTTGGTAGAGCGTACAGGCCGCGTTAGGATCCAAGTTAAAGTTTAGCATAACCTTCCACCCTCAGACCGACGGTCAGTCTAAGAGGACCATAGAGACACTGGAGGACATGCTAAGAGCATGTGTCTTAGACTTCAAGGGAAACTGGGATCAGAAACTACCACTGATCAATTTCTCGTACAACAACAGCTACCATTCCTCGATAGGGATGGCACCATATGAGGCACTCTATAGAAGAAAGTGTAGATTCTCGGTTCACTGGCACGAGACCGGAGAGAAACATCTAGCTAGCACAGACTTCATCAAAAGGATACAATGACTGACATGAAGCTGATCAGAGAAAGATTGGACATAGCACATAGTCACCCGAAGAACTATGTAGACAAACACCGTAGACCTCTCGAGTTTCAAGTGGGAGACTCGGTCTTTCTCAAGGTGGTGCCCATGAAGGGAGTGATGCACTTTGGAAAGAAAGGGAAGCTCAGTCCTAGGTATATAAGACCCCTTGAAATAATCGAGAAAGTCAGGAACATAGCATATAGATTAATGCTTCCTCTCTAATCAGCTTTAGTGCATAACGTCTTCCACATATCGATGCTGAAAAAGTACGTGCTAGATAGCTCACATATCCTAAGGCAGGAACCCGTTGAAGTTCACACCAATCTGACCTACGAGGAGAAGCTCGTACAAATCCTAGCCAGAGAAGAGAAGGTGCTCAGAAATAAGGTTATTCCGTTAGTAAAATTTTTGTGGCAGAACCACAACATAGAAGAGGCTACGTGGGAACCAAAAAAGGACATCAAGAGAGACTTCCCAGACTTGTTCTAATTTTTTAGGATGAAAATTTTGTAAGAGGGGTAGGTTGCGATGACAGCCCTGTACGTGTAAACTCAATTACCATATAATGAGTAATTAAGTTAATAAATGCAGTGTTAATCACTAGTTGAATGATTTTGATGAGTACGGAATTGTTTAATCACTATTCATGCAGTGGAAAAGGGCTATCGACAAGTATAATCAGTTTACCTCGTAATACGTGAAAATACGTGTGTGAGACATGTAGTATCTAGAGAACGGCCCAGATAGCCATATCTTGACACAAAACTAATGAAATAGTTGTCAGCACGCCCAGACCGGTCATTTGAGCAAAATGATGAATTTCCACATGATAAATATACCGTATCAAGGAAATAGTTGAGATGACGTTTCCTTGACCTAAAACGAGTATATTTATAGTCAACAGGCCCACACTAGTTAATTGGGCACAAGATATGAGGTTTCATCAGAGAGATACGCAGTGTCGAGAAAGGGGTCAAGATGACCTATTCTTAGCCCGAAATTGATATATTTAGTTTCAGGACGCCAAAACTAATCGGTCTAGCATAAAAGGTGATTTCCTGATCGAAATCGCACAAATACCAAAAATTGGTCTAGATGACCTCAGATGGACATAAAACTACAAAAAAAGAATTCAACACATCCAAATTAGCAAGGATAGTCTTTGTTTGACATTTTGGGTGAAAAAGTTATATTATGCGCTCGCAGTGTCAGTACAGTGTAAGACACAACCACAGTGTAGGAAATAAATAATAAATAGTGATCGAGTGGGCTCACAGGCATTTCAACCCAACCAAAAATGTTTAGAAATGTCTAGAATGAAAATCAAAACCTGTAGACATAATTTCGGTTGAAATCTAGAAAACTGCCAAAAAAGGGCCAATACCGAAAAGGAGAGATTTAGACTGCAACAAGAGGCTTTCACAGATGAATTTTTGGCCCTAGAAAACCTTGCACATGCAGCCAATTTCCAGCCAATCACAGCCTTTGAATCGAGCCACATGCTTATGACAAATGGAATTAAAATAAGTAAAAGTTATGACACAACACTATTCCTTTCTCATGCTATTTAATGCACTTCATTATTGCAACCTTGGCCAATCTTTTTCCTGATTTTCCTAGCTAAAACACACAGATTTTCCAGCCCCTAAATGCAGATAAAAATTTTTCCCAAGTTGGTCAATGAATGCTAGGGTAGGGTGAATAAAAAATTGCCGAGAAAGGACCAAAGGACTAGTGCTTTATTAACTCATTTAATGCAACTTTTGGCTCCCTCTTCCTCATGGTGTTCAAACACTTGATGGGCTGAATTCACACAGATTTTTGTCCCCAATTTAGCCAAGTTTTGGCTTAATTAAGTTGGTTTAAAGCTAGTTAACCTTGCTTAGATTTTTCCTATAAATATGTGCACACACCCTTGCCTTCCCCTTCTTCTTTTTTTTAGCACCAAAAAGCTCCCAACCAAAGCATTTCTTTTCCTCTTTCTTCAGCCAAAAATCCGCCACTTCTAGCCCCCCAAACACAAAAATTTCTTCATAAAAAAAATCCACTCCAAGGCTTACTCACAAAGGTGCTTAGGATTACACATCTCAAGGCTCATTTCGGTAAGGCCCTAGAACCAAAGTTTTTGGTGATTTTAGTTTTGTTGTGACTTGATACTAAAAAAAACCTTATGTTTTCCTTCCTAGCACAAGTCATCCCCTCCTCCTCTTGGTCCCCATGGTTTGGTCGTGATCATCAACCCCTCACTCGGCTCGGTTTGTGCTAGTTCCAAGCACACTAAGGTATAAACCGAAAAACCTTATCTTTTTATGGTCAGTTGTTTCTAAGTTTTCGACCAAGAGATTTATGTGTATTTGTTTATGCAAATAGATTGTAATAAGTTTATTTGAGCCCTTAGTTTCCATTTTTGAGTTTGTGGTTGTGTTTACATATTTTTACGAATGGTTTGTGAATGTAAATGAGCTTGGACGTTTTTATGGGATTGGACACCAAATCTATCCGGTTTTAGGGCCATGATTTTGGCCAGTTTTTGATAGGATACGATCTATTTTTGAGGATTTGTAAAACACAGAAGTTTAAGGAAATTTTGTTACGAGGTTGGCCAAAAATGACTCTAAGATAAGGTTTCAGAATGTTTTTCAGCCGGAGGTCAAAACTGGGGCCAAAATCCTAACTTACAAGGACGGCCTCGGGTTTTTGTAAACTGACTTTTTTAGAGGCCGAACCGAACTTCGGTCAAAACATGAAAGTTTTAGATCATGCAGAAACATTGAGAATGACTATGCAAGTTTCAAAAATTTTATTGTTTCAGGCCCCGAACAGACACGTTTTTAAAAGCGCCCAAACTGGAAATTTTTGGTAAAACCTGGACATGAATTTTTGCCATAGGTTTTAGGGATTTCAGACCCCTTAGAGGGCAAACCAAGCTCTGAGACATTATAGAATTTGTTCATCTCATCGAGGACAAAAATTTTCATGTTTACCAATTTCACAAATTAAATCGTTTCGGACAAGTTTTTTATGGTTTTCAGAGAAAGTCTTCAAAAACCCCCTTAACAAATGAACACCAAAATGTGTTCTCCATTTTAAAAATGAAAAACAATTTTCAGAAAAACACCCCCACCTTCCAACGGGGTGGTATGGGGATGATTTTTAAGGACATTTATTGCCCTAAAATTTTACAAAGGTTTTAGAACGTTTTCTTAAAAAAAATGGTAGTGGCAGCCCAATTGGCTACTACACCAATGTACCAAGTAACCAGACAGATGACTAGCCTAACTAGTCCTGAGGCCCAATGCAAGGTAACCAGTTAGCGGATTAACCGGTTAACCAATTTGATATGCTAGGTAACCTGATAGGTTACACAATCCATACATAAGGTAACCCGATAGGTTACATAGCCCAATACGCAATGCAGCTTGGTAGGTTACATAGTAAATGGCACGCGAGGTAACCAATCAGAAGGCTAGTCGGTCAACCAGTCAAACACCGAGTTTGAACGAGATGGTGAGGAACGGTGATTTATTTGTCAAAGAGGCAAATTAATCAGACACGATTAGAATTGGGTCCCCAAATACCCAAGTAGAATAATTTGGTACTGATGGGGCATCGGTACCATATAACGAATTATAGTCACTAATGATCACAGTGACTTAAGAGCAAATATTAACGATAATGTATTATGGTTACAGGTCGTCACCTGTAACTTGTAATGAAGCAAAGTGCAAACTGTTGGCAAACAAGTAAGTATAACTCTACCTACAATATGAACAAAAATGAGTTTACATGGTTGTTTAACCTATGTTAAAGTATGCCATATTTTATGTTGGTTGCATGACATATAGGGGTTCATAATCACATAGATTAATGAACATTATAATGTGCCGATATATCCCCATCAAGGCATGATAGGGGATACGCCCAGTTAAGCATAGGGCACATGGTTACTGATACTCATAATACACAATTGGGTAATCAGATAAAGGGTGTCAGACTAACGGGCCCCGTTGGGTCCACAAGGAAGACAAGTATAAAGATAACGAGCCAAGCCAAGCCCATGATCATGGTGAATCTGATGATCCTCGCATAATAGTACTAACACCAAGGCCTTTCAGATAAGACAAGATTAAGAATAAATAAAGCATAATTTGAGCATAATCGGTTCATGCATTTATCACGTTATGCCTTAATCTCAGTTTGGTATGTTCTTAGTTACATGATATGACACATGATGTGATTGAATGGGATACTTTTTGTTATATGTTATATAATAAGTTTCCCTGTGATGTTGTGATATAACTGTCAGTTTTAATTATGTCCTGAGTATGGCATGTATGTTTAAAGCATGTTTTGCGGATGAATATGTTGTACTTGCTAAGCGTAAAGCTCACCGTGTGTGTTCATGCTGTAGATACGAGACCTGTAAGCTAAACACTGTTGGGCGATGACGGCGACAGGGCGGATGTGGGGGTGAGGTTGTGGATACCACTGCCAGAGTATACTTCCACAAGTTATTTTGAGAGTCTATTTTATGAATAGTAATTTAACAGTTTGGTATTTTGAGTATGTATGTATTAACCCAAATTGCACCAAGACCTTTGTATGGTTTTAAGTATAAGTATGCAGTACGTAATTGGTAAACACTCTTTTCAAAAAAAAAGTTTTTCTAAATTTTGGGTATCTACAAGTAATAGCTTTCAAATAAGACAAGTTAAGATAAAATAGTATTTTGGTGGAGATTTGTACCACCAGGGCATGGGTCCGCACACCTCTCCATAGTAGATCAGCTATCTCCGCAAAAGGTAGTCTAAGGGGATGTGGGGAAGCATCGCATCCATGAACCTCTGACAGTAGTGCGCCATGGTCTCTCCCTCATAGATATCCCAGATATCAGAGAGGACATGATATCAACTCTCACGCATGTCATCCCAAATATCTCTGTCTCAGGCTGGTTCAACGCTATTACGGAGGTCGCAGTAGAACTCAACCCATTGCATCATCAGATCCCTGATCCTACGTCGTTCGTTTCACCAAGCCAATATTGGTCCCTCCAGTCTACTACTAACCAATACCACCTGTAGGCGAGGTGGGATATGGCATGCTTCGAAAATAACCTCCAAGTGGTGGATCCAATATGGAAGTTTGTGTGAGTGACGACCATCGTATATGTCGAGTCGCATAGCGGCAAAAGCCAGGCTCGCTTGTCAATCTTCTTGTACTTGACGGGGATCACTTGGTGTGACCATTATCTCCTGTTATAATTTAGACGTCAACTTATGTACTAACACTGAAGGAAAATTTGAAACTAACTTACTTGGACAGATGAGGTAGGCATGCAGCGATGTGAGGTAGGGTGGTAGGATATCGCTCTGATACCAACTGTGACATCCCAGGCCCTGAGTGGCCCGAACCATCACTTAAAAACTACTACTACTAATACTATTGCTTAATCTTACCTACATAGATACCGTAAATTTAGGGACTTTTTTTTGAAGGCATACGTATTTACTATTCATGTACGTATACTTTTAAAAATACATAGTCTAAATCATTAGGAGTTCATTTATACATACATACTTGTAAACTTGTTGATTACTATTCAAAAGATACTATTTAAATATAATGTTAATTGTTCCAAATATACTATTACTCAAAAAAAGCTATGCGAAAGATTTAACTTGTGGTGGTATCCATAACCTTGACCTCACATCTGCCTCTGCCGCCGTCATCACCCATTGTTGTTTATGGCATAAGATGCTTACCTATAGCATGAACACACTTCTTGAGCTTTACGCCCAGTAAGTACAACATGTCATTTGCAAAACATGTTTGAAACACAGTACATAAAACCATATAAGCATTCCAGGTATCAACATATACCACTTCAACATATCACATATCATATCACTGAATACAAAACTTTACATACTATATGTATAGCAAAAAACATCATGTACTAAATGCATCTTACTATAGTTGGAAGCATAGTGAACTATATCGTGAACAATGCATGATCCAATTATTCTCATTTTATGCTTCAATGTTCTCTTTCTTTTCTATGTCTACTTAGGACCCATGCATCAGTATCGAGTGTGGGCAGACCATTGGAAACACCTGTGGCCACTAAAACAAAGAGCCATCAATGGATGCTCAACTTACTTTAACTTGAAAAGAAACCTCTTCAACTGAAAAGGCCGGTACGACACTCTTATTAATTTCTGACTTATTTAACTGTTCTGGCCATATGCTTTGCTAAGTTGTCCCTAATCTTACGTGATAGGGATGTATGGCATCTAACTTGTTCTTTCATCAATCTACGCAATTGAACTATATGCTCTTATACATGCTACGCAACAACTTGTGCATGGTATGCATACTTAACATATTGTAAAAACATCACTTAAAAGTCATTTTGCTCATGCTGTAGGTGGAGTTATACTTACCTAGTTTGTACGCAAACTTGTACTCTCGCCCTTATCACATTATAGGTATCTACCTATCAATATAACAAACTCCATTAATAATTGTCACTGAGTCACTAGTACCGTTAGTGACTAACATATGGTACCGATTGCCATCGATACTAACTCGCTCTCTCTCTCTCTAGAGTGATTGCTTCTCTATACATGGTTAATTAATTTATTGCCTTATAAATTATTTACAATGTTCTTAGGTCACTTTTGCCGTTAGTGACTATTACTTGCATCATGGTATGGTACCGAGGCCTATCAGTACCCTACTGCTCTACTTTGGGAATTTGGTGTTTAACTTCTATCGTGTTTGATTAACTTGTTTACTTGATAGATTAATCACCGTTCCTCACCATTTCATTCAAGACACGGTCATTGATTGGTTTACCAACCAGTCAACTGATCAGTTACCTCGTGCATTGTTACTAGGTAGTCTACCGGGTTACTATCGCTTGTTTGCTGTGGTAGCCTGCCGGGCTACCGTTACTGTTTATGTTCATTTTGAAAATTGTTTTGGTTGACTTATAAAATTCTTGGGAAAATTATATGCTTTGAAACCGTGCCCTTGCCACCCTGTTGGAAGGTGGGGGATGTTTTATTAAAGCCACATTTTCATTTTAAAGTGTATAAAACATATTTTGGTGTTGTATTTTAAAGATGGTTTTTAAACCATTATTGAAACCGTTTTAAAAATGAATTTGAAATGACTTAGTTTGTAAATTTGATGAACATGAAAATTTTCATCCTTAACAAGGTGAACAATTCTCATGTTCATCTTGAAGCTCAAATCAAACTCAAACAGGTCCTAATCTTACTAAACCCGTGGCTACTTGTGCCTAGTTTTTGCAAAAATCCCAGTTTTACGCTATTTTAAAAACGGCTCTTGTTGAGGTTTGAAACGGTCAAATTTTTAAAACATGCATAGGTTGTCTTAAAGATTTCAATGAGATCTACAACTTTTATGCTGAGCGCAAGATCTAGTTCGGAATCTAAGTGGTCCATTTTTAACAAAACCTGAGACTATATCTGGGCTTAGATTTTTAGTCCCAGTTCTGGACACCAAAGGAAAACCACTCAAAAAACCTATCTAAGTGTCATTTTTAGCAAAAACCTACAAAAACAACTGTAACTAAATTTTCTTAAAACTCTGTGTTTTATCAAATCCCAAATTCAGATTCTAACTTGGTCAAAATGGCCAAAACCCGTGGCTTATTCCTGGGGACAGATTATGTGTCCAGCCATTCTAAAATGTTCATGCATTCACATACACACATTCATTTGTAAAAATGTAAATCACAACCACACAGCCACATAACTTAAAAATGAAATGCTAAGAGCTCAAAATAAACTTATTATAACCCATGGCATAAACAAAAACATATAAATTCCTTGATCCAAATCTTAAAAATAACTAACCACAAAAAGGGAGGGTTTTGATTTTACCTTAGGTGATAGGAATTAAGCACACCGAATCAAAGCTCGAGTGACCAAAATGGCCGTGTGAACCAAGAGAGCTTGGGGTTAGTTTATGCTAGCAAAGACACCAAAAATTTCCTCTTAACATCAACCCAAAATAATAACTAAAAATCACAAAGATAGGTTCTAAGAACTTACCCTTGAATGCACCTGAAATGGCTTGAATGAAATCCTCTTAACACAAGCTTAAAGGGGCTGGATTTTGGTAAACTTTTGGCTATATTTTTGGCTTTAAATGGTGGTTTTAAGGGCTGTGGGATGGTTGGGTATAGCAAGGAAAGAAAGAGAAGAATGTAGGAAATAAATCGATAAAAACGTATCAGAGTGGCGCAGCAGAACAATGAAATTTTTAAAGATCGTTAAATATCTCATGATGCCATATACAATAAACCAACAATAATTTAAACTCATACCTCAAGGATGCCAATCTGCAGGAGGAGAATGATCGGAGGGCTTCAACTAACTAGCCTTCTCTACTATTCTCCAATTCCTGAATGGCTGAGTGTGTGGGCACTCTAAACCTTGATCGGTATGCTAGCATTACTAGTCTTCTTCTGACCACCTAGATCTCTAAAGAACTTATTGTCACGGTGAGTTGTGTAACAATAAGCCTACTCAGCTGAGAGTCTGTGGTCTAAAAGAACTGGAGTGGCAGGACCTCTATTTATAAACTTGAATGAGGTGATCCTCTGAATTTGAATTGGATTAGGAGAAGATTTTCTCCCTTATCCATCCATAAAATCTGAATTTTCTAGGCCTTCTCCCAACTAAAAAATTCAGCAAACTTTAGGATTTTGGATTCAAAATTCAACTAGGATTTTAACTGGAATTTTATCTCACCATTAACCAACCAAAAAATCTGAAAAATCTATTAGGATTATTCCATAAAATCTTTGGTCATGTTGTAATGAAAAGAATCAAAATTCAACTAGGCTTTTCAAGCTTGAATTTTATTTCATCCTTATCCAAAATAAATGAAAGTCTCCTTGGAAATTCAGTCAAAATTTTCAGCCAATACAGGGAGGAGAGAATCCTAATTCAACTGGGATTGAAACTTGAATTTTTTCCTAAATCTTATACACAAAAATTTCAAAAATTCCATGAGGATATTCCTCAAAATTTTCGATCAAGTTAGTTAGGATTAGTATTCAAAATTCAAGTAGGATTCAACAAGATTTTCCTCTTCATAATCCAACTCAAATTTGAATTCTAGGCTTGTGGAATTATCCAAAAAGAATTCGAATTCCACTTGGACTGTGATTCAAAATTTGAATTTCAAATTTTAAATTTCAAAATTCAAATTCAAAATTCAAATTTCAAATTTCAAATTCAAATTATTCAAATTCAAATTTCAAATTTCAAATTTAAATTTCAAATTCAAATTTCAAAATTCAAATTTCAAACTCCACAAACAGTTGTATTTCAAAATTTTGTTCTCATGGATAATTTTCTACAACTCCAATCCAATCTCAAATTAAATCATGGTAACTATATTTAGAGTTTGAATACTGTGTACTTTATTATCCAAAACAAAATATGAATTCAACCGGAGAGAATCTTGTTCACCATCCTAATCCTATGTCAACACCATCCATGCATAAACAACTAGCCAAAAAGCATACACAAATCAATTTGCCAACCGTTAAGGAATTATGTAGAGTTAGTAGAGAGACCAATTGGACATATATAATTGGGCTCCTGTGAATCCATATGATCATCATTCTTTACTGAACAACTCAATCATATGATCACTAATTTCAGAGTCACACCACTATAAACCTGAAACTGAACTCCCAATTATATACCGTATTACGTAAGCCTATGACAAGCTATTGTCCAATGACCTTGTCATGTATGCAAAACCCTCATATGATATCCATGATTAGGCTTAGGTCAAAGTCCGTTTAATCCTACTGATCAGGCTAACTTAAAATTCCATTATACTATCGAATAAGAAAATGATTATTCACCATATGTGAATAAGAAGTCATCCGCCTAGCGGACGACCCAAGGCCTTGTCCATTTTCACATCCAGTATAATGTCTTAAAGAGGATACCCTTAACTCCTTATTAGAGCTATGATTCCGATATCTATAAACAAACCCTTCATCGTATACAAGTCATTCACCCAACGAACCAGTCTATAAACTTACTACCTCTAAGACTCTTTAGCCATTGGAACATCAAAGTACACAAGTCATATACATGAAGTAGTTCATTCACTCAGGATTAAGGTTACTACACAATGAACGTCAAAAGCAGATTGATCCACTCATAGCAGACTACGTAGACAAGCAACATATCTATGTCTCTACTTGGAAGTCTATGCCCCAGACAGTCAAGACAAACCATCCCCACCATGACTTTAGACAAAATAATAGTCTTAACATGAGTTAGATGCTCAGTCTAACCCCATAGACTACAGACCTTAGTTTAGACCACTTATTTTAGAACATTGTCTTCTTACATACAAAATTCCATTGCATGCAACGTTCTAACAGTTTTAACACAGGCACTCAGTGAGCCATATTTGTTTACATTTACTTTAACATGTAAATTAAATAAGGACAAACAGCAATGTAATGAATAACCTCTATATTATAATTTTATTATCCAGTTCAAAATAAATACATTAAAATGTAACTAATACTTAGGGCATTTCCTAACAAAGAAAGGGTTGTGTTTTGGGGTGTGAAAAATAAAGAACAAAACCTAAAGCCGTGCCCACCCTTTTATAGACAAAACCTAAGCAAACTTAACCAACCTTAGGCTCAATTAATCAAGCCAATGTTATGCTAATTTGGGGACAAATTTGCTACCATTTCAGCCTTCAAAAACTGAGGGAGCTGCCTGCATTGAAGGAGGGCCAAATAAAAATTTTCGTTGATGGCATGTGATGGAAATCTAACATTATATAATCAAAAGGTGTCATACCTTTTCAATATTTTATTTTTACTTTTTAGTGCTATTTTTGCAGCTAAAAATAGCTGTTTTCTAGCGGGGGGACACGGATTTTGAGGGGTAAAATTCATCTGCATTTGCCTCTCTTCACAGTTTAGTTTCTGTCGTTCGGTATCCGACCCTTTTTCGGTAATGTTCTAGTTTTCATCCGGCATTGGATTTTTTGAATCCGATTTTTTATACTGATGATTTCTAGTTGGGTTATACTGTCTAAGAGCCCATTCTGTATCAGTTTACTATTTATTTTCTATACTGTAGTTGTGTTTACACTGTGTTATCCTTACACACGCATTACGAGGTGTTCTAGTGTGAAATTTTTAACACAGTCTCTCTTGACTAATTTGGACGTGTTGACTTTAATTTTATCAGTTTTGCGTCCATCTGAGATCGTCTGGACCAGTTTTCGGGATCTGCGTGATCCGTCTCGAAAAACATGTCAGATGCCTGATTGACTAATTTAGGCGTTCTGAGTCTAAATATATCAGTTTCGGGGGGAAGAAAAGGTCGTCTTGACCCTCTTCTCGATACTGCATATCTCTCAAACAAAAATTCTTGTTTTATACTTAATTGACTAGGTTGAGCCTACTCACTGTTAATATATCAGTTTTAGGTCAAATTAAGGCCGTCTTGGACACTAATCTGACACTGCATTTTCCACTATTCACTATTCAGTATTCACTGTCTTCTGCTTAACTGACTAGTCTTAGTGTTTTGACTCAGATTTTGCCAGTCTCTGGGTGAGAAGAGGTCATTTAGACCATTCTTGATACTATACCTCAGCTAGGGTATTTCTTGCTTTGTGTTCACATGATCGGTTCGAGCGTTCTGATGATCTATTCACCAGTCTTATGTTAGGAAATGGTCGTCTAGACCAGTTTCTTGATACTGCGCATCTTATACACTTATACACATAATAAGGTGGACCGATTTTGTAAGGACCCCCATACTCATGTAACCTAAATTCTATATAATGACAAATTGAGAAATGAATATGGGTTACTTTGATGCCTTTTAGAGCAAATTCGAGGAACACGGTCAGGTACACAGCCGTATAAGAAACCGTGTATCGATCAGACTGTATAAGTGTGAGAAGCCGTGTGAGAGTACATGGTCATGTAATGTGACATGGTTAGGTACATGGCCAAGTAAATGGCCGTGTATTGCTCAGAATTGTGGACGTGTTTCAAGATATGGCCATGTTGAGCAAGCTTAACTAGTACACGCCCGTGTCTGGACAATACACGCCCGTGTTGCCTTGTATACGTCCGTGTTAGAACTCGTGTAGAAGGCTGTGTAATAAGCAGAGGGCCGTTATACAGACTCTCAAAATTTATGAAATCAAATTACTATGCAATAAGTAATTAAGTTGGAAAATACAGTATATTTTCCAGTTGAATAGATTAAATAGGTACGATATTGTTTAAGTACTATTCATATAGTGAAAGGGGCGACCGACAGCGAACTCGGTCCATCCAATTATGTGTATGAGTATAGGAGACACGCAGTGTTAGGAAACTAGTCCGGACGACCATTTCTTGACACAAGACTGGTGAACGGATCACCGGAACACTCGGACCAAACATCTGAGCACAACAGCGATAGAAACCCTAGCAGGGGTACAGTATCAAGAAAATGGTCTAGATGATCTCCTCTCGTCTAGAAGCTGACAAAATCAGAGTCAGAACACTCAGACTAGTCAATTAGAATAGAAAACAGTGAATAGTGAATAGTGAAAACGCAGTGTCGAGTTAATGGCCAAGACGGCCTTAATTTGACTTAAAACTGATATATTTACAATCAGCAGGCCCAATTTGGTCAATTGGGCACAAAATATAAAATTTTGTCTGAGAGATACGCAGTATCGAGATGAGGGTCAAGACGACCTTTTCTCGGCCCGAAACTGATATATTTAAACTCAGGATGCCCAAATTAGTCAATCGAGCACCTGACACATTTTTTGAGGTGGGGTCACATAGATCCCGAAAACTAGTCTAGACGACCCTGAACGAACCTAAAACTGATAAAATTAAAATCAGCACATTTGAATTAGTCAAGGGACTGTGTTGAAAATTTCGTGTGAAAATGCCTTGTTTTATGTGTGAAAGGACAACACAGTATAGACATAACTACAGTATAGAAAATAAATAGTAATCCAGTACAGACTGGGCTCTTATACAGTATAACATGACTAGGAATTGACGGTGTCAAAATCGGATTCAGAAAACCTGATTTCCAGGTGAAAATGAGAACACTGCTGAGAAAGGACCGAACACCACAATAGAAAATTAGACTGCAAAAAGAAGCCAACACATATGAATTTTTGGCCTCAAAATCTGTGTATTTCTAGCTAAAAAGTAGCTACATTTTTGCTGCAAAATAGCCCTAAAAATTCAGATTAAAATAATCAAAAGTTATGACACACTTTTGATTTAAAAATCCAAACATTCAAGCACATGATCAACACAACATTTTTTTATTCCTCCCTCCTTAAATGGCCGCAGCCCTTGGCTGTTGTGAGTTGAAAATGGGCAGGTTTTTATGCCTTGATTGGGCTAAAAATGTAGATAATTAATTAAGTTTAAGCTTAAGCAAGTTTGATTAGTTTTGCCTATAAAAGGCATACAAGACCTAAGAGGTTGTTTCCTTACGTTGGCTGCCAAAACCACAACACTTTTTCTCCCCTTCTTTCTTGCTACAACCGACCACCCCCATCAGCCAAAACTCACCATTTTCAAGCCAAAAACCAAACCAAATACTCGCCAAAAATCAGCCCATACAAGCTTGTGTTAGGAGGATTCAAATCCAAGCCATTCTAAGTTCCTTCAAGGGTAATATTTTGAATCAATCTTTCTAGTTTTATTTATTGTTGTGAGTTGATATTAAGAGAAATTATTTTGGTGTCTTTGCTAGCAGAAAATCGACCCCAATCTCTTTGGTTTCCCCATGGCCATTTGGTCACTCAAGTCATAGTTCCGATTTGTGCTTAGACCATAACACAAGAGGTAAAATTGAAACCTTCCCTTTTATGGTTAGTTGTTTTTAAGTTTTCGATCAAGAACTTTATGTGTATTTGTTTATGTACATGGGTTGTAATAAGTTTATTTTGAGCCCTTAGTTTTCAACTTTTAAGTTTATGGTTGTGTGGCTGTGTTTACGTTATTACGAATGGATGTATGCACTGTGAGCATAAATGTTTGTTTTAGAATGGCTATACACAATCTATCCCTAGAAAAAGGTCATGGATTTTAGCCATTTTGACCCCCTTAAGATCTGAATTTGGGATTTGGTGAAACATAAAGCTTTAAGGAAATTTCGATACGGTCGTTTTTGTATCAAATAGCCTTTGGCCAAAAATGATATTGCAATAGGTTTTTCTAGTGGTTTTCATTCGGTGCCCAAAACTGGGACTAAAAATCCAAACCTAGAATTAGTCTTGGGTTTTGCTAAAAATGGACTGCTTAGAGTCCGAACCGGACGTCGGGCTCAACATGAAAGTTGTAGAACATGTCGAAACCTTTAAGACAACCTATGCATGTTTAAAAAATTTGGCCATTTTGGGCCTCAAATAGAGCCGTTTTTAAAATGATGTAAAACTAGAATTTTTACAAAAAAAACTAGGCACAATAGCCACGGGTTTAGTAAGATTAGGAGCTGTTAGAGTTAGATTTGAGCTCCGAGGTGAACATGAAAATTGTTCATATCATCGCAAACAAAATATTTCATGTTTTCCAAATTTACAAATAAAGTCATTTCGATCAAGTTACAAAATAGTTTCTGAAAATGGTTCAAAAACCACCTTTTAAATACAAACACCAAAATGTGTTTTACACACTTTAAAATAAAAACATGGTTTTAATAAAACATCCCCCACCTTCCAACAAGGTGGCAAGGGGACAGTTTCAAAGAAAAGAATTTTCTAAAAAATTTTATAAGGCAACGAAAATGATTTTCAAATAACCAAAACAGTATGGGTAGCCCAGTAGGCTACCACACCAAACAAGCAATAGTAGCCTGGCCGGCTACCACACCCAAACAAGCAACGTAACCCAGTTGGTTACTACACCGAGTTTATGCATAGTAACCTGGTAGGATACCTAGTTAACGACGCGCGAGGTAATCGGTCAATTGACTGACCGGTAAACCAGTCAAGGACCGAGTTTGATCAATATTGTGAGGAACGATGATTAAATTGTCAAGTAGACAAACTTAATCAAACACGGTATCAGTTAGACACCAAACGCCCAAAGTAGATGATATGTTACCGATAGGCCTCGGTACCATATAGAAATGCAAGTTATAGTCACTAACAGCAAAAGTGACCTAAGAACACTATAATTAATTTATGGGGCAACAAATTAATTAACCGCATATAGAGAAGCAAACTCTCGAGATAGAGAGCGAGTTAGTACCAACGGTAATCAGTATCAAGCGATTTATCTACTTTAGTCACTAATGGTATTAGTGACTTAGTAAGATTATTGATGATATGTAGTAACCTGTAAGTTAATAGAGGTGAGAGTATAAGTTTACGTGCAAACTAGGTAAGTACAACTCCACCTACAGCATGAATAAAATGAATTTAAAGTAATGGTTTTTACAATATGTTAAAGTATGCCTACCATGCACACGCTATCGCACAGCATACATAGGAGTATATAGTTTCACAATAATGTAAATTGGTGAAAGAACAAGTTAGATGCCATACATCCCAATCGCGTAAGATTAGGGATAGCATAGAAGAGCATATGGCTAAAACAGATAAACAAGATGAGAATAAAGGTGTCAGTATAACGGGCCAAGGCCCACAAATTCTAACGAGCTAAGGCTCATAATGCATAACAGGACAAGGCCATTAAATATATCCATAACGGGCCAAGGCCTAAGATCAGGGGCGTTCCCGATGATCCACGTGCACTCGGTACTGACACACGGGCCCTAAGCAGACATAAGAAAGAAAGATAATAATGAAACATAAAATGAGCATAATCGGACCATGCATTGTTCACGATATAGTTCACTATACTTCCAGTTATAGTAGACATGCATTTAGTTCATGATGATATATGTTATGCATATGATGTCTCAGTGTTGCATCCATTGTTATGTGATGTTCTGGTAATGTGAGATATTTCAGTGTTGTATGATAGTACTATAACATGCTTATATGGTTTTAAGTATATACTATATTTTAAACATGTTTCGCAGTTAACATGTTATATTTACTAGACGTAAAGCTCACGGAGTGTGTTCATGCTGTAGGTAAGCGTCCTATGGCTTAAACCATAATGGGCGATGACAGCGATGAAGGTGGATGTAAGGGCAAGGTTCGGGACACACCGCGAGTTAATCTTCCACATAGCTCAAGTGAACAGTATTTTTGAATAGTAATCATTAATAGTATTTTTGAATAGTAACTGTTAACAGTATTTTTGAATAGTAACAGTAAACTATATTTTTGAATAGTAATAGTTAAATAGTATTTTTTAAATAGTAATAGTTAAACAATATTATAAGTTGGTATGGGTAATTAAACTTCCAAATGTGTAGACGATGTATATTTAAAGTATACGTATGTGAATAGTAAATCGTACGCATAAAAAAAATCCCTAAAGTTAGGGTATCTAAGTAAATAGATTTTAAGTAAGTATTACTAATTTGCAAGAAAGTATAAATATCACTTTAAAGATAAAGTACAAATAATAGTTTTCGGTGACGGTCCAGGCCGCAAAGGGCACGGGACGTCACTGTTGGTATCAGAGCAGTTTACTGCCACCCAACTTCACATCATCGTACGCCTGCCTCATCTGTCCAAGTAAGTAGTTTTTATTTTACAGTATTAATATGTAAGCTAATGTAAGTTATAATGAGTAACTATGGCTGCATCAGTATAGGCTACGCCAGTAGAGCCCCACTAGAGGACGAGGGTTCCAAAGGACAAAATGGTTTGAATACTTACACGGACAAACCAAGCATCCTAGGAGGATGAATTAATAGCACAGCTCGCAGCTATGCGAGAGATGATGGAGAATTAGCAATAAGAACTTGCTCAGCTCAAGGAGCAATTAAACTAACAGCCTTAGGCACCTCAAACGACAAGAGTACCAGTCCAAAAGTCTCTAATAGCCCTTGATACTCCTAAGGGGCAAGCGACTCTGGCGCCATCAACAGTGGCTGCTCCCACAACAGCCAACGTTCTTGTGCTAGCTCCTAGAGAAGTTGACCTCTATGAGTGATTCCAGTGCTTGAAAATACCAGAATTCGAAGGAACCAGGAATATTGTTAGAAAATGCCCTAAGCAGTAGAGACATTTTGATGTATTTGTTTTGAATTAGATAATAAAATTATATATAAAGGTTATTCATTACATTGCTATCTGTCCTCGTTTTATTTACATGTTAAAGTAAATGTAAGCAAATATGGCTCCCTGACTGCTTGTGTTAAACTGTTAGAACGTTGCATGTAATGGACTTTTGTATGCGAGAAGACAATATTCTAAAGTAAGCGGTCTAAACTATGGTCTGTATGTTAGAAAATGCCCTAAGCAGTAGAGACATTTTGATGTATTTGTTTTGAATTAGATAATAAAATTATATATAAAGGTTATTCATTACATTGCTATCTGTCCTCGTCTAATTTACATGTTAAAGTAAATGTAAGCAAATATGGCTCGCTGACTGCTTGTGTTAAAACTGTTAAAACGTTGCATGCAATGGACTTTTGTATGTGAGAAGACAATATTCTAAAGTTAGCGGTCTAAACTATGGTCTGTAGTCTATGGGGTTAGACCGAGCATCTAACTCATGTTAAGACTATTATGTTGTCTAAAACCTTGGAGGGGACGGTTTGTCTTGACTGTCTGGAGCTGGACTCCCAAGTAGAGACATAGATATGTTGCTTGGAGGTGACATATTAGACCGGGACTAAAGTGTGATTGATCTACGTAGTCCGCTATGAGTGGATCAATCTGCTTTTGACATTCATTGTGCAATAACCTTAATCCTGAGTAAATGAACTTCTTCATGTATATGACTTGTGTACTTTGATGTTCCAATGGCTAAAGCGTCTCAGAGGTAGTAAGCTTATAGACCAGTTCGTTGGGTGCGTGACTTGTATACGATGAAGGGTTTGTTTGCAGATATCGGAATCATAGCTCTGAAGAGTTAAAGGTATCCTCTTAAAGGCATTATACTGAATGTGAAAATGGACAAGGCCTTGGGTCGTCTGCTGGGCGGATGACTTCTTATTCACATATGGTGAATAATCATTTTCTTAATTCGGTGGTATAATGGAACTTTAAGATAGCCTGATCAGTAGGATTAAACGGACTTTGACCTAAGGCTGATCATGGATATCATATGAGGGTTTTGCATATATGACAAGGTCATTGGATAGTAGCTCGTCACAGGCTTACGTAATACGGTATATAATTGGGAGTTCAGTTTCAGGTTTATAGTGGTGTGACTCTGAAATTAGTGATCATATGATTGAGTTGTTCGGTACAGAATGATGATCATATGGAAGCACGAGAGCCCGATTATATATGTCCAATCAGTCCCTCTACTAGCTCCACATAATTCCTTAACGTTTGGCAAATTGATTTGTGTATGCTATTGGCTGGTTTATTATGCATGGATGGTGATGACACAGGGTTAGGATGGTAGACAAGATTCTCTCCGGTTGGATTCAGATTTTGTTTTGGATAATAGAGTACACAATTATTCGAACTCCAAATAAAGTTGCCATGATTTTATTTGAGATTGGATTGGAGTTGTAGAAAATTATCCATGAGAACAAGAATATGAAACACAACCGTTTTGTGGAATTTGAAATTTGAATTTTGAAATTTGAATTTTGAATTTGAAATTTGAATTTGAAATTTGAATTTGAAATTTGAATTTGAAATTTGAATTTGAAATTTAAATTTGAAATTTGAAATTTGAAATTTGAAATTTGAAATTTGAATTTGAAATTTGAATTTGAAATTTGAAATTCAAATTTTGAATCACAGTCCAAGTAGGATTCGAATTTGTTGTGGAAAATCCACAAGGTTTGAAATTCGAATTTGAGTTGGATTTGGAGAGGATAATCTTATTAGAATCCTACTTGAATTTTGAATCTAAATCCCAACAAAAGTGGACGAAATTTTTGAGGATAATCCTCATGAAAAAATTCAGTTTTTTGTGGATAAGGTTCAAGGGAAAAATTCAAGTTTCAATCTCAGTTGAATTTGGAATCTCTCCTCCCTGAAAAGTGGCCGAAAATTTGGAGAATCTCTCCTAGGAAATTCAGTTATTTTTGGATAAGGTTGAGATAAGATTCAAGCTTGAAAATCCTAGTGGAATTTTGATTCTTCCTTATCCTAAAAGTGGCCGAAAATTTGGAGAAGATTTTCTCCTAGAAATTTCAGATTTTTTGGTTGGAAAAGGAAGATAAAATTCTAGTTAAAATCTTGTTTGGATTTAGATTGGATTTATCCTAAGAAAAACTGAATTTTTTGTTGAGATTCTCCCTTGGAAAAGTTCGGATTTTTTGGTTATGGATAAGGGAAAATATCTTTTCCTAATCCAATTCAAATTCAGAAAATCACCTCATGCAGGTCTATAAATAGAGGTCCTGCCACTCCAGTTCTCTCAGACCACAGACTCTTAGGTGAGCAGGCTTATTGTTACACAGCTCATCGTGACAATAAAGTTCTTTAGAGATCTGGGTGGTCGGAAGAAGACTAGCAGTGCTAGCATGATTGGTTTGGAGGGTTGAAAAACAATGAAAAAAATTATTGATTTGTTGATTCTATGATTGGTTTGATGTTGTAGTAATTAAAGCATGAATTAGGATTGAAAAACAAGCAAAAATTTTGCATGTTTCACTTGAAAATCCATGGCTTCAATAGTGTGAAAAATGCATGAGTTTTGATGTTTTGATTTAGTATTTATGTTCATTCAATTATGTGTTGAATTACACATGAATTGGAATAAAGAAACAATAAAACTTTGATGTAATTTTCTTGCTAAAACCGTGGGCATGAACATTAAGAAATGAAAATTTTTTAATGTTGAAGAATGTTGATAAAAACCCTAGGAAAGAAAATGAAACTTTCTATGTGTTTATGCATAAAATCTGTGGCTATAACTAGGGTTAGAATGCATGTTTTGTTAGGTTTTTGAATGTTGTCTTGTACATTGGAAAGCCCAAGAATGATGTGATGTGATGAAAATTATTTAGATGTGATTAACTAGTTAACCGAGGCTAGTTTGAAAGGAAAATGTTGTGGTTTGTGTTGGTTTCTAAATGTTGAATCATGTGGAAAATTTTTATACAAAGTTTGGAAACTTTGTATAAAATAGGCCTCTGGTATAGTACGTGGTAGGTACAAAGGTTCTGAGGCGTACCTAATGCCGGGAAACCTTAAATTATAAGCGAAAATGCTGCCGAAATTTCTAAAAGCGGCTTAAGGGCATTTCGGGAAACGAGGGGTAAAAATATTGAATTCGGAAAGGAAACCGAGACCCCTCGGTGAATTAGGATTAGAAATGGAAAACCAATCCAAAAAGAATAGTAAACAGACCCAAAACACTAAAATGCCTAAAACAGGAAAAAAAATTCATGTTAGGGGTATTTTGGGAAACGAGGGAAAAATTTAGGACGGGATAAGAAACCCGAGCCTCTCGAGGACCGAGGGTCGGGAACGGGATAAATAACGTTTAATAAGTAGTAAAAGAGCCATTTGAGGCTCCAAAACGCTCGAAAAATGAAAAAAACGGCCCTAGGTGATGGATGAATAGTAACCGAGGGTCGGGAAAAATGAAGTTGAGATTTTGCAACAATTTAAGCTGTAAAATGGTACAAAAGCCTAGGAAGTCCTCATGTTGCACCCTTCTTTTTTGGTTGCGCTGCCCATCCTGTTCGCTTTTGGATTTTGCACCGATCCTCGGGGGCCTTGGGGGGCCAGTATCAATGCTAATTTTCACACCATAGCCAAAAGTCTCATGCAAGACTCTACGCATGTGGCCGAGACAGGGCCAGTGCTAGGTCTACCTGGTGGCGTGAACGGCGAAGCCAGATTCGGACTGAAAGGTACTGCTTTCCACACGAAAATAGGCGAACAAGCAAGACTCGTCGCTACGCCACGTTCGGGGTGTTTTACGACAAAATTCCCATGTTTGGGCCTCCAACCGAGCATTTTCACGTGCCTTTGGTGATTTCTGGTTCTAGTTATGAATCAATCTATGAAACCTCAATTCTTATTCCTTTTGCAGCTCCGCGTTCCTACTCTGAGGCTACCCCTTCCTTCCTAGGCTTCGCCTTCTCCTTCGGAGACTCGCTATTTGCTTATTATCTTGTTGTTTTGGCCCAGTCACCGTTCCCACTCAGGGCCCTACCGTGGTACGTGCCCTTCCGCAGTAGGCATCTCTTTTCAAGCCCCTGCGTAGTGGGGTGTTTGCCGGTGGCATCGTAGTTTTTTGTGTTCCGGATTCTCGACACGTACGCACGAACTGCGATGGCCGCACGTTCCCACTGCATCCAAGTCACCCGTCTAAGTTCATCCCGCAACCCCTTCAAAAGAATATTTCGTGCCTTGGGTTTCGGGTGCGATCATACCAGCACTAATGCACCGGATCCCATTAGAACTCCATAGTTCAGCGTGCTTGGGCGAGAGTAGTACTAGGATGCGTGGCCTCTTGGGAAGTACTCGAGTTGTACCCCTCTTTATTGGTTGCGCCACACATCTTTTTAGCTTTCAGATTTTACACCTGTCCCAAGAGGCCTTGGGGGGCTAGTTTCGACGCTAATTTTCACGACACAACTAAACGCCTCATGTAAAACTTTACATGCGCGGCCGGGACGGGGGCAATGCTGGGTCTACCCGGTGGCTCGAACGGGGAAGCAAGATTCAGACGCAAAGGCGCTACTTTTCACACGGAAACGGCCCAACGAGCAAGACTAGTCGTCACGCCACGATCGGGGGTGTTTTCCGACAAAATTCCCACATTTGGGCCTCTAAACGGGCGTTTTCCCATGCCTCTGGTGATTTCTGGTTCCCGTTACAACTCGATCTACGAAATCTCGATTCTTACTCCTTTTGTGTCTCCGCGTTCCTTCTCTGAGGCTGCTCCTTCCTTCCCAAGCTTCGCCTTCTCCTCCGGAGACTAGCTATTCGCCTATTATCTTGTCGTTTCAGCCTAGCCACCGCCCCACTCAGGGCCCTGCAGTGCTGCGTGCCCATCGGCAGCAGGCATCTCTTTTCAAGCCCCAGCGTAGTGGGGTTTTTGCCTGCAGTGTCGCAGTTTTTTGTGTTCCGGATTCTCGATGCATACGCATAAACCGCGATGGCCCCACGTTCCCGCTGCATCTGATTCGCCCGTCTAAGTGCGTCCCGCGACCCCTTCAAATGAATAATTCGCGCCATGGGTTTCAGGTGCGATCATACCCACACAAACGCACCGAATCCCATTAGAACTCTATAATTAAGCGTGCTTGGGCTAGAGTAGTACTAGGATGGGTGACCTCCTGGGAAGTTCTCGGGTCGCACCCCTCTTTTTTGGTTGCGCCGCCCATCCTTTTCACTTTCAGATTTTGCACCGGTCCCCGGTGGCCTTGGGGGGCCAGTATCGATGCTAATTTTCACACCACAACCAAAAGCCTCGTGCGAGACTCTACGCAAGCGACCGAGACAGGCCCAGTGTTGGGTTTAACTGGTTGCACGACCGGTGAAGCCAGAATCAGACGGAAAGCCACTGCTTTCCACACAGAAATGGGCCAACAGGCAAGACTCATCGTTATGCCATGATCGGGGGTGTTTTCTGGCAAAATTCCCACGTTTGGGCCTCCATTCGGGTGTTTTCACGTGCCTCTGGTGATTTCTGGTTCCAATTACGACTCCATCTATGAAATCTCGATTCTTACTCCTTTTGCGGCTCCGTGTTCCTTCTCTACAGCTGGCCCTTCCTTCCTAGGCTTTGCCTTCAACTTCGAAGACTCGCTATTCACCTATTATCTTATTGTTTCGGCCCGGCCACCATCCTACTCAGGACCGTACAGTGGTACGTGCCTGCAGCGTCACAGTTTTTCATGTTCTGGATTCTCAACGCGTACGCTCGAACTGCGATGGCCTCACGTTCCTGCTGCATCTGAGTTGCCCGTCTAAGTGCGTCCCACGACTCCTTTAAATGAATATTTCGTGCCCTATCTTTCGGGTGCGATCATACCAATACTAACGCACCGGATCTCATCAGAACTCCGCAGTTAAGCGTGCTTGGGTGAGAGTAGTATTAGGATGGGTGATCGCTTGGGTAGACCTCGTGTTGTACCGCTCTTTTTTGGTTGCGCTGCCCATGCTTTTTGCTTTCGAATTTTTCATCGGTCCCCGGGGGCCTTTGGTTGTTTTACGCTACAACCAAAGGCCTCGTGCAAGACTCTACGCGCACAGTGGGACGGGGCCAGTGCTAGGTCTACCCGGTGCCACGACCGCCGAAGCCAAATTTGGATGGAAAGGCACTGTTTTCCACACGAAAATGGGCCAACAGGCAGGACTCGTTGCTACGCTGTGATCAGGGGTATTTCAGGTAAAATTCCCACGTTTGGGCCTCCAAACGACCATTTCCCATGCCTCTGGTGATTTCTGGTTCCAATTACGACTCGATCTATGAAATCTCAATTTTTACTCCTTTTATGGCTCCGCGTTCCTTCTCTAAGGCTGCCCCTTCCTTCCAAGGCTTTGCCTTCTCCTCCAAAGTCTCGTTATTCGCCTATTATCTTGTCGTTTAGGCCCAGCCACTCTCACTCGGGGCCCTACAGTGGTGAGTGACCTTCGGCTGTGGGCATCTCTTTTCAAGCCCTAGCGTAGTGGGGTTTTCGCCAACAGCATCATAGTTTTTCGTGTTCCAGATTGTCGATGCATGCGTATGAACCGCGATGGCCCCATGTTCCTGCTGCATCCGAGTCGCCCGTCTAAGTGCGTCCCGCGACCCCTTCAAATGAATATTTCGCCCCTTGGGTTTCGGGTGCGATCATACCAGCACTAATGCACTGGATCCCATTAGAACTCTACAGTTAAGCGTGATTCAGCTAGAGTAGTACTAGGATGGGTGACCTCTTGGGAAGTCCTCGTGTTGTACCCTACATTTTTGGCTGCGCTGCCCATCCTTTTCACTTTCAGATTTTGCACCGATCCACGAGGGCATTGGGGGGCCAGTATTGATGCTAATTTTCACACCACAACCAAAAGCCTCGTGTAAGACTCTATGCACGCAGCCGAGATAGACGTAGTGTTGGGTCTACCTGGTGGTGCGACCGGCGAAGCCAGATTTGGACAGAAAGGCACTGCTTTCCACGCGAAAATGGGCCAACAGGCAAGACTCATTGCTACGCCACGACCGGGGGTGTTTTCTAACAAAATTCCCACGTTTGGGCCTCTAACCGAGCGTTTACACATGCCTCTGGTGATTTCTGGTTCCAGTTACGACTGCAACTGGTGATTACTGGTGATTTCTGGTGATTTCTGATTTCTGAGGCTGACCCTTCCTTCCCAGGCTTCGCCTTCTCCTCCGGAGACTCGCTATTCGCCTATTATCTTGTTGTTTCGGCCCAGCCATCGTCCCACTCAGGGCCCTACAGTGGTAGGTGCCTTTCGGCAGCAGGCATCTCTTTTCAATCCCTAGCGTAGCGGGATTTTTACCTACAGCGTTGCAGTTTTTCACGCTCTGGATTCTCAACGCGTACGCTCGAACTGCAATGGCCACAGGTCACTACTGCATCCGAGTTGCCGGTCTAAGTTCGTCCCACAACCCCTTCAAATGAATATTTCGCACTATAGGTTTTGGGTGCGATCATACCAGCACTAATGCACTAGATTCCATCAGAACTTCGTAGTTAAGCGTGCTTGGGTGAGAGTAGTACTAGGATGGGTGACCTCTTGGGAAGTACTCATGTTGCACCCCTCTTTTTTGGTTGCACCGCCCATCTTTTTTGCTTTCGAATTTTGCACCGGTCCCCGGGGGCCTTGGGGGGCCATTATCGACGCTAATTTTCATGCCACAACCGAAGGCCTCATGCAAGACTCTACGTGCGCAGTCAGAACGGGGGCAGTGCTGTGTCTACCCGGTGGCTCGACCGGGGAAGCAAGATTAGGACACAAAGGCGCTGCTTTCTGCATGGAAACGTGCCAATAGGCAAGACTCCTTGCTACGCCACAACCGGGGGTGTTTTCCGACAAAATTCCCACGTTTGGGCCCCCAACCGGGCTTTTGCAAGTGCCTCTGGTGATTTCAGGTTCCGGCTACGACTCGATCTACGAAACCTCAATTCTTACTCCATTTGCGGCTCCGCGTTCCTTCTCTGAGGCTGCCCCTTCCTTCCCAGGCTTCACCTTCTCCTCCGGAGACTTTTTATTCACCTATTATCTTGTTGTTTCGGCCCAGCCACCGTCCCACTCAGGGCCTTACAGTGGTGCGTGCCCTTTGGTAGCGGGCATCTCTTTTCAAGCCCCAACACAGTGGGGTTTTTGCCTGTAGCGTCGCAGTTTTTCATGCTCCATATTCTAGATGCATACGCACGAACTGCGATGTACCCACGTTCCCACTGCATCTGTGTCACCTGTCTAAGTGCGTCCCGCGACCTCTTCAAATGAATATTTCGGACCATGGGTTTCGGGTGCGATCATACCAGCACTAATGCACCAGATCCCATTTGAACTCCGTAGTTAAGCGTGCTTGGGCGAGACTAGTACTAGGATGGGTGACCTCTTGAGAAGTACTCATGTTGCACCCCTCATTTTTTGTTGCACCGCCCATCCTTTTTGCTTTCGGATTTTGCACCAGTCCCCGGGGGCCTTGGGGGGCCATTATCGATTCTAATTTTCACACCAAAACCAAAGGCCTCGTGCAAGACTCTATGCACGCAGTCGGAACGGGGGCAGTGCTGTGTCTACCCGGTGGCTCGACCAAGGAAGCAAGATTAGGACGCAAAGGCACTACTTTCCACGTGAAAACTGGCCAATAGGCAAGACTCCTCACTATGCCACGATCGGGGGTGTTTTCCGGTAAAATTCCCGCGTTTGGGCCACCAACCGGCCTTTTTCAAGTGCCTATGGTGATTTCTGGTTCTAGTTGTGACTCGATCTACGAAACCTAAATTCTTACTCCTTTTACGGTTCTGCGTTCCTTCTCTAAGGCTGCCCCTTCCTTCCCAGGCTTCATCTTCTCCTCTGGAGACTCTCTATTCGCCTATTATCTTGTTGTTTTGGC
The DNA here is from genome assembly GCA_035233585.1 of Antiaris toxicaria. Classification (NCBI taxonomy): domain Eukaryota; kingdom Viridiplantae; phylum Streptophyta; class Magnoliopsida; order Rosales; family Moraceae; genus Antiaris; species Antiaris toxicaria. The sequence goes on from CP141153.1 coordinate 53,932,138, forward strand.
CCAGCAACCATCCCATTTAGGGCCCTACAGTGGTACGAGCCCTTCGGCAGCTGGCATCTCTTTTCAAGCCCAAGCGTAGTGGGGTTTTTGCCTGCAGCGTCGCAATTTTTCATGTTACGGATTCTCGACGTATACGCACGAACTGTGATGGCCCCACGATCCCGCTGCATATGAGTCACTCGTCTAAGTGCGTCCCCTGACCCCTTCAAACGAATATTTCACACCATGGGTTTCAGGTGCGATCATACCTACACTAATGCACCGGATCCCGTCAGAACTCCGCAGTTGAGCATGCTTGGGCGAGAGTAGTACTAGGATGGGTGACCTTTTGGTTGCACCGCTTTCAAATTTTGCACCGGTCCCCAGGGGCCTTGGTGGGCCATTATCAATGCTAATTTTCATGCCACAACAAAAGGACTCGTGCAAGACTCTATACGCGCAGTCGGAACGAGGGCAGTGCTGTGCCTACCCGGTGGCTCGACCAAGGAAGCAAGATTAGGATGCAAAGGCACTGCTTTCCACATGGAAACTAGCCAACAGGCAAGACTCCTTGCTACGCCACGACCGGTGGTGTTTTCTAGCAAAATTCCCACGTTTGGGCCCCCAACCGACCTTTTTCAAGTGCCTCTGTTGATTTCTGGTTCTGGTTTCGACTCGATCTATGAAACCTCAATTCTTACTCCTTTTGTGGCTCCGCGTTCCTTCTCTGAGACTGCCCCTTCCTTCCAAGGCTTCGCCTTCTCCTCCGGAGACTCTCTATTCGCCTATTATCTTGTTGTTTCGACCTAGCCACCGTCCAACTCAGGGCCCTATAGTGGTGCGAGCCCTTCGACATCGGGCATATCTTTTCAAGCCCTAGCATAGTGGGGTTTTTGCCTGCAGCGTCGTAGTTTTTCATGTTTCGGATTCTCGACGTGTACGCACGAACTGCGATGGCCCCACGTTCCTGCTTGTGACAACCGGGAAATTCTGGCATTCTCAGAAGAAAATGTACAAATGTATGTATATAACAATTTGTACTATTTAAAGAGTGAAATAAATAAATTTATATTGTTTAGAATGTATTAAAATGTTCTAACAATACTGACAAGTAAGAATTCAACCTTGATAAAGTTCACTGAATTGAAACGGGTGGAACGGTGCCAAAAATGGCATTGAAAACCTAATCGGTGCATTATGGTGCACTAAAAAGATGAAAAACTTTCGGGATTGATTTTGATCAAATGGAAGCAGTAAAAATTGATCCGACTGCACCGGAGACCTTAAGAACTCGCCGGGACAATTTCAGGAAAATTTCGGCTCAATCCGACATCGGTCAAAAAGTGTCAAATTAATATGAATAGTAAAGTCAAAGTCAAAGTTTTTATTTTGCATTTATGACATCATACAGCCATTTGTTTAATGGATTAAATACGGTGGTTGGTGGCATTAATGGCCAAGATTGAATTTACCTTTGATCTAAAGGCCTAAATTTTGCCAAAAATTAGCCAAATTAATTTTGTGAAAATATGGAAAGAAATGGCATGAAATGTGTTGAAATTTCATTGGTTGGAAGCTAAATTAATTGGTTTCCTCAGCTAAATGAGTCGGCAAAACTTGAAACATAAGCACCCGTAGCCTTTTAAAGCCAAAACAAAGAAGAAAAAAATTTTCTAAGTGTTTCAAGAGAGCAACCCGTGAGCAACCAAGGAGAACCAAGCCAAACCTTCAAATTTTCTTCACAAAAGTGGTAGCAAACTCTTCATTGAAGTCAAGGGAAGTAAGAAATCAAGGTAGCTATCTTTGATTTGCATTTTCTCTTGCTTTTTCATTGAAAAATCCGTGGGTTTGATGGCTTGAAGGATGAGAAATTTTGTGGTTTATTTGGTTGATTTGGTGCTTGGGTTTTGTTAATGGTTTGATTAGAAGAAAAATCATGTATTTTTTTTCAAGAAAAACAAAGTTTTGGTTGGTTTTTCAATGGTAAAACCGTGGGTTACCTTGTGTGGTTGTTCATGGATTGTTGTTAATTAAGTGTTGTTATGCTTTAAATCATGTTTTGGTTAAATGGAAAGCATGATTTTCATGGTTAGAAAGCTTGGAAAAATTTTGGTATCTAAATTATCTAATATGGCCGTGTGGTGTAATTAGGGTTTGGTGAACATTTTTGCATGAATAACTTGATATTTGGATACTTTAAATCATGCATTAAATTATGGAAATGTTGGTTATGAGGTTGAAAGCATGAAACAAAATGTTATGCATGTTTTACCTAAAATGGCCGTGGGTTATGTGTGTTGAAAAACCCTAAGAATTGTGTTGTAAAATGCATGGAAATTGGCTTGAAAATGTGCTAGGTAATAGCCTTTGAATAGCCTAAAATTTGGTTGAAAAATTGAAAAGTTTTGGTTAGGTTTTGAGTATGAAAACCGTGGCTAAACCTAAGGGTAAAATTGATAGAATTTTATTAATTGTGGTTCAAAATGTGAATCGTTAAATGTGTGAGCTTTTATGCAAAAGTTTGGGAAACTTTTACATAAAATAGGACTTTGGTATAGTACATGGTAGGTACATATGGTTCGAGGCGTACCTAATGCCGGTAGCCTTAAATTTACGTCAAAATACTGCCGAAATTTCGAAAAACAGCATTTGGGTTAAAAAAGGGAATCGAGAGTAAAAGTTTAGGGTCGGTTAGAAACCCGAGTCCCTTGAGGAAAATTGAATAAGGGAAACCTAAGGGGTGGTTTATGAATAGTAACCCGTCCCTTTAAAAATGTAAAACACGAGTGAAACTGAAAAACCGACCCGAGGGGGGTGTTTTTGGGAAACGTAGTAATGATCCAGGTCGGGTACGGAAAATCCGAGTCTTGGAGACCTAAATTGGAAAAATCTAGATGAACGTTTTAAATACTAATAAAATGTCCATTTGAGACTCCGAAACGATAGAAAATCACTAAACCGACATAAGGGTCATAATAGTGCTTCCCGAGGGTCGAGAAGGTGAAAAATGGAAATAAAATAGAAACGAACCCGATAATGGATAAGAAAAGAGTCAGAAAAGTTCCTGAGAGCCAAAAGTGCACTCTAGATCGAGAAAATCCAGTTAGGGGCATAATTGTAATTTTACTAAAATACAGGGGTAAAATCGTAATTTTTCAAAAGTTGAGAAAAATGGGGAAAATGATAAATAAAGCCTAAAAAGTTATAAATAGGTTTTATTTAAGCTTTTTAATAAAAAAATATAAAGTTATAAATGGAAATGAAATTAACAGACAAATTTTTGTCTGTAGGATCCCAAAATCGACCCACAAGGAGAGCAATAAAAGATCCAAGAAGGAAAAAAAGAGAAGAAACAAATAAGGTAAGTTCAGACATTTACTTGTCTGCAACATGTAGCATTATTATTGCTAACTTTGATGTACTAACTATAAGTTAGGTACATATGTGCTACGGGCACTATTATAGAATAGAGAGAGAGACGCAATGTGCTACGGGCACTATTAAAATGGGACACATAATAAATTGTGCTTCGGGTACTAGAGCGAGGTTAATGAAACTCACTCACATGAAATTAAAACGTGAACCATTCCTAACCACGGGGCAATATGAAGTCACCAGGTTAGAACTTTAAAAAGTCGGTAATGAAACCACTTTTGGCGTACCAGCCTTCAATACAGGGAGGTAAACTTTACCTTCGGGGCTATGATGATGAGATTAAGGCTGTGGAGGTCAGCACTAATGTACCGCTCCCAATCACGTACAACTTTGCCTTTGGGGCTATGATGATGAGATTAAGGCTGTGGAGGTCGGCACTAATGTACCGCTCCCAGTCATGTGCACTAAAATGGTACTGCCAACCTGATGTCAAAACCAGAACATAATTAAAGATAATTACCTAAAACTGAAACTATGCCATAATAGAGCATAAGACAGTTTCGTGAGAGTACTAACACCGTGGTTGATGTACTGTTGATATACTGTGTTGTAGTCAATGTTACTATTCATGATGAATAGTGATCAACATTACTATTTATGATGAATAGTACTGTTCATAGAAATTCTATTTCTTGCATGTTTGATCTTATTGAGCCAGTAGCTCACCATTTTTGCTTATGTTGTAGGTAAGCAACCAGCTCACTAGCTTTGTATGGCTGGATGGCGTACGGGATAGTGAGTGTCAAATGGGATGGGAAGCCAAGGGATATGGTCCTGCCAGAGTTTTTCGCTGAGCGTTAATAAGGAGAGGAAAAAGAAACAGTTCTTTTGTAATAATATATATTTTGTGAAAGTACTGTACTGTGTAAATTACTTTGTACTTGTAAACAAAGTGATTAGCGGATAATGTTTTACATGATGTTAAAAAAAAAAATTCCCTAAAAACGTCATGTTTTAAGAGAGATAGATTAGCCGGCGACCCATGAGAGTAGAATCTATCGCAGTTAGCTATGAAGCTTAACTATAATAGTATTGTATGATCTCTACGAAGGGTGGGCCACCACAGTTGGTATCAGAGAAGTGTTGACCATATCCTGATTCGACACTTCGTACATCCTGCACCACAATCCAAGTAAGTAGTTTATTTAAGTTTAGTTAATTATTTTCTTATATGAAAATAATTATGTTATAGGTAGCAAGATGACTAGACCTCCTTATGCGAGACCGCTGCTACCACGACCAAGAGGGGTGTTACGGGTATGGACGAGACCTATTGTGAGGCCGTCTATTTACCAACGTCCGGTACTTAGACCCCCGGTGCCAGAGAGACCTACAGTACCAACACCAACACCAGCTCCTGTAGATATAGTACAGCCTCGACCGGTACTTCATCCACATGTAGTAGTAGACATTCCAGTTGTTAGTGGATGCCAACATATTGGAGTGAGAGTTTTGGCTCGAGCAGTACAGGCATTTAGAGCTAGCAGTCCCCCTATGTTTGATGGTGGACTATAGTCAATGGAGACAAAGAATTGGCTCCATGCAATAGAGAGGATTATGGTGATGTGTGATATTGATCGAGAGATATGGATCCAGTTGGCAATAAGTATGTTTCAGGGAGATGCTCGAGTATTCTGGGATTATTGTGATCAGGAGATTCTGTGGGGATTTAGTTGGGCTGAGTTTTGTCAGCGATTAGCTGATCAGTTTCCGCCTAAGGATCCAACACTTGTTCCAGCACCTCCAGAGAGATGAGAGGTAGTTACACCCACGTATCCTGGATTTGGTGAGGTTAGGGACTATATTCTCCAGACAGAGAGGATGGTCATGTTGTCTGGTGAGACAATTATGTCTTATGTAGCACGATTTGAGGAGACTATTAGGAGGAGATGTCCGTTGCCCAACCTCACTGAAGCGAACCATTGTGAACTTCTCTGGAAAGATTTACCTATGGAATTGAGACAAAGGGTGATTAAGCTATATCCCCCTACGCTCCAAGAGTTTATAGTGACGATCAGGATGATCGAGAGGGAGATTTTGATTGAGCATCTATCCCAAAGTCGATGTGAGACACTGTGTCAAGATGAGATGATGGCACGCATCTTTGGGCCGAGAAGGATGATGAAGGATCATGAGGCCGGACCGTCTAGACCACGAGGAGGTGATGACTCAGGACAAGGAGCATTGCCTAGGGGTGGTGATGACTCAGATGATCCAGATGACGATGAGAATCCAGAAGAATATCCTCTAGTCCCAGGCACAGGAGATGTGTGACCAATAGATGTATTCATGTACATAAGTAGCTTATAGAGAAAAGCTCTTTTGTATAGACTTGTGGTCAGGATGTATATGATGGTCGATGTATATATGACTGGTGATGGTTATGTATGATATATAAATGTTTTGCTATGAATGAAATATCAAAATGATTATATGTTGTACGATGATGTGTTATGATGATGTGGCTTTACATTACCCTGAATTTCGTAAATTTATATGATTTTACGAATGTGGTCATGGAAAAGCTAACGGTAAATTGTTGTGCCATAATAGGACAATAGACAAGATGGTGGATTTGCGAAATCGACCAGAGAGACAAGAACAACGTCCTAATCTCATGGAAAGAATAGAGCAGATACAAGCTTTACTAGAAGATCAGATGCAAGAAAACGCTAATTTGAGACAACGAGTAGAGGATTTATAATAGAGGCAAGGTTCTGAAGGCACTCAAGTAGAACAGGAAGCTGAGGTAGATCCGGTTATTCCTCTAGCTGCTGTACATGAGAGAGTTCCTAAACCGCCACCGGTAGTAAATCTGGAACCTCTCTATGAAAGATTCAGGCATATGAGGCCGCTAGAATTTGAAGGTTCTACTAATCCTCTAGAGGCTGAAGACTGGTTGTCATCATTGCAAGTGATCATGGAATTCATGAATTTAACTGACCAGGAAAAGGTTGCATGTGCGTCTTTTGTGTTAAGGAAAGATGCTCGTTTTTGGTAGGACACTGTGTGACTGAGAAGAAATGTGTCTACCATGAGTTGGGCAGAATTTCTGGAAGAATTTAACCAGAAATATTATGATCCTGCATCTCTGAGACTACAACAGAAAGAGTTCTCAGAATTAAAGTAAGGAAATATGTTGGTGAGCGAAGTTGCCGAAAGTTCGATCAGTTATCCCACTTATGTCCCTATGTAGTCCCTACTAAGAGGGAGAAAATACAAAAAAATGATCGGGATGTTCAAGCTAGAAATTGCAGCATTGGTAGATACTAGACTGATACTGCCTACTTCTATAGCAGATTGTGTTAGTCGTGCCATGAGAGCTGAGTTTCATATAGCCCGATAGAAGGAGGAAAGAGAGAAGAACTGGGAGGTCAGGAAGAAGGAGAGGGCTTTGGCTAAGTCTACACAAGCTGGTCAATCTAGCAAGCCTAATCAGAATGCTAAACTAGGCCAGGGCAATAATCAAGGATCCCAGCAAAACAAGGGGAAAGGCAATTTTACTGGAAATCGCCAGGCCAATAATCGAAACCAACAGTGAAGAACAGTTGGTAATGCGGAATCCAATGTACTAAATTGTCCTACATGTGGGAAGAGACATTCTGGGCAATGCAGATTTAGGCCACTTGTTTGTTATGAATGTGGAAAGGAATGTCATTACGCCAAGAACTATCCAAGCAATAGGCAGGGTGTACAAGGCACTTCCCAACCACACCAGACACGCCCACAAGCTCATTCCCTCCAGGCTAGGGTTGAAGAGTCTCCAGTAAGGCCGCAATGCCAGGAGCGTGTGCCACGTGTTGATGCTCGTGTAATGGCCTACACCAAGGAGGATGCAGAGGCAAGAACATTAAATGTGGTGATAGGTCAGCTTTCTATCGCTAGTCATGTAGCCTCTGTACTATTTAATTCCGGTGCTATGCATTCTTTTATTTCCTATGAATTTGCTGACAAGATAGGACATCCTAAGGACTATATGGGAAAAATATTTAAGACAACTTTACCCTCTGGGGAAGTATTGTTGTCCAAATACTGGCTACCTCACGTACTAGTATATGTGGCAAATAGGGAGCTATATGCTGAGTTGATCGTAATAAAGATCGTGGATTATGATGTGATTCTAGGCATGGATTTCTTAGGGAAATATCAAGCTATCATCGACTACCGAAATCGAAAAATAGTATTCCAACCCGAGGAAGAAGAGAGTTTCGAATACATCGATACTTCTCAAAAACCTGGGAAGATGATGATCAGTTCGCTGAAAGCAAGTAAGCTGATGGCCAGTGGTTGTACGGGATATCTAGCATATGTGATGGATAATACAGAGGAACAGAAGCTTCAACCTGAAGATTTTCCTGTTGTTAATGAATTTCTTGACGTATTTCCAGAAGAGTTACCAGGGACACCTCCAGAAAGAGAAATCTCGTTCGAAATTGAGTTGATGCCTGGAACGGCACCTATTTCCAAAGCACCATACTACATGGCTCTAGTGGAGTTAAAGGAGCTGTAGGAACAATTAAAGGAGCTTTTGGACAAGGGATTCATCAGACTGAGTTATTCTCCATGGGGTGCACCTGTGTTGTTTGTCAAGAAAAAGGATGGAACGTTCCATTTTTGCATTGATTACCGAGAGTTGAATAAAGTTACGATCAAAAATAGGTATCCGTTACCTAGAATTGATGACTTATTCGACCAGTTAAAAGGCGCAACGGTATTTGCCAAGATCGACTTACGATCAGGATATCACCAGCTGAGAATTAAAGAAAGTGATATTCCTAAGACGGCATTTAGGACTCGTTATGGTCATTATGAGTTCCTTGTGATGCTATTCGGATTAACAAATGCGCCAGCAGTGTTCATGGACTTGATGAATAAAATCTTTAAAGAGTATTTGGATAAGTTTGTCATTGTATTCATTGATGACATTCTTATATACTCAAAGACTCATGAGGAGCACAAGGAGCATCTGAAGATCATGTTGCATACGATAAGGAAGCATCAACTATATGCCAAATTCTCAAAATGTGAGTTTTAGCAGGATAGAGTACATTTCCTCGGACATGTTGTATCCTAGGAAGGTATTGCTGTAGATCTGACGAAGGTAGATGCAATTAACCAATGGCTTACACCCAAGAATGTGACAGAAATACACAGTTTCTTGGGGTTAGCTAGTTATTATCGGAGGTTTGTAGAGGGATTCATGCATTTAGCTGCACCTCTTACTGCTCTTACACGCAGGGAAAGAAAGTATGAGTGGACTATGGAATGCGAAAGAAGGTTCCAGGAGTTAAAGAGACAGCTGACAAGCGCACCAATCCTTACACTTCCCACTGAGGGGGAGAAGTTTGTGATCTACAGTGATGCATCTAAAATAGGATTGGGAGTAGTCTTAATGTAAGGTGGCAAGGTGATTGCCTACGTTTCATGTCAATTAAAGGATCATGAAGAGAATTACCCTACACATGACCTTAAACTTACTGCAATAGTGTTCGCACTTAAAATTTGGCGACACTATCTCTATAGAGCCTAGTGTCAGATTTTTACTGATCACCAAAGCCTGAAGTATTTCTTCACGCAAAAGGAGCTCAATATGCGAAAAAAAAGATGGTTGGAACTGGTAAAGGATTATGATTGTGAAATCCTATATCATCCAGGGAAGGCCAATCGTGTAGCAGATGCCTTAAGTAGAAAGTCTACCATATCGCACCAGCTACCGATAAAAAGGCTTCCGAAACCATTGTAGTAAGAGATAAATTCTTTGAACTTGGAGTTGATATCCGGAAGATTGGCTGCACTCCAAGTGGAATCATCATTTTTGAGGATATCTAGAAAGCTCAAAGAGGAGATCCAAGAATTACAAATTCTCAAGAAGGAATTTCTAAGGATGGAATGATCCTCTATCAAGGAAGAATTAATGTTCCGACTGATGAGGAACTTAGAAGACGGATCATGTCAGAAGCCCATGAGACACCATATTTGGTTCATCCCAGAGCTAGTAAGATGTATCAGGACTTGAAGTTACAGTTCTAGTGGAAAGGGATGAAGAATGATATAGCGAAATTTGTGAGCAGATGCATGACCTGTCAGAGAATCAAAGCTAAACATAAACATCCAGCAGGAAGATTGGAACCTTCAGAGATTCCCAAATGGAAATAGGAACACATTATGATGGATTTTATAATGCGACTACCAAAAACCCGAGAAGGTTATGATGCCATCTGGGTTATTGTGGACAGACTGACCAAGACGGCACAGTTTATAGCTGTCAAGATGACTTTTTCGTTGGAAAAGTTTGCTCAATTGTATATAGCTCATGTCGTCAGATTGCATGAAGTACCAAAATCCATTGTATCAGATCGAAATGCACGATTCACTTCAAATTTCTGGAAGTGTATGCAAGAAGCCATGGATACTGAATTGAGACTCAGTACGGCATTTCATCCGCAAATAGATGGACAGTCAGAGCAGACCATTCAGACATTAGAGGACATGCTTCGAGCTTGTGTAATGGATTTTGTAGGAAATTGGAACGAGAAGTTACCATTAATTGAATTCTCGTACAATAATAGTTACCAAGCTTCCATAAGAATGGCACCTTATGAGGCCCTTTATGGACGGAAATGCAGATCGCCGATACACTGGTATGACCTGCGAGAGAAACAACTGCATAAGACGGATTTTATACAAGAAACTTCTGATGCCGTTATAAGAATTCAGCGTCAAATGAAAATTGTGCAAAGCCGACAAAAGAGCTATGCAGGTAAGAGGCGGAGATCCTTGGAGTTTAATGAAGGAGACTCCGTGTTTCTTAAGGTATCGCCTATGAAGGGGATTATGCATTTCGGTAAGAAGGGGAAACTGAGTCCAAGATATATCGGACCTTATGAAATTATTGAACACATTGAAAAGGTCGCTTACAGATTAGCATTACCTCCCGAATTGTCGACAATGCATAATGTATTTCATGTGTCGATGCTAAGAAAGTATGTACTAAATCTGTCCCATGTGTTGAAGCATGAACCTATTCAAATTCATGAGGATTTGACATATGAAGAACAACCTATTTGAGTACTAGCTCGTGAAGAGAAAGTACTGAGGAATAAGACAATCCCACTAGTGAAGATTTTGTGGAAAAATCACAACATTGAAGAAGCTACGTGGGAACGAGAAGATGAGATGAGGAGTTTATACCCCCACTTGTTCTAATTTTCGAGGACGAAAATTTTATAAGGAGGGGTGAATGTGACAACTGGGAAATTCTGGCATTCTGGAAATTAGCCAAATTAATTTTGTGAAAATATGGAAAGAAATGGCACGAAATGTGTTGAAATTTCATTGGTTAGAAGCTAAATTAATTAGTTTCCTAAGCTAAATGAGTCGGCAAAACTTGAAACATAAGCACCCATAGCCTTTTAAAGCCAAAACAAAGAAGAAAAAAATTTTCTAAGTGTTTCAAGAGAGCAACCGTGAGCAACCAAGGAGAACCAAGCCAAACCTTCAAATTTTCTTCGCAAAAGTGGTAGCAAACTCTTCATTGAAGTCAAGGGAAGCAAGAAATCAAGGTAGCTATCTTTGGTTTGCATTTTCTCTTGCTTTTTCATTGAAAAATCTATGGGTTTGATGGCTTGAAGGATGAGAAATTTTGTGGTTTATTTGGTTGATTTGGTGCTTGGGTTTTGTTAATGGTTTGATTAGAAGAAAAATCATGTATTTTGTTTCAAGAAAAACAAAGTTTTGGTTGGTTTTTCAATTGTAAAACCATGGGTTACCTTGTGTTGTTGTTCATGGATTGTTGTTAATTAAGTGTTGTAATGCTTTAAATCATGTTTTGGTTAAATGGAAAGCATGATTTGCATGGTTAGAAAGCTTGGAAAAATTTTGGTATCTAAATTCCCTAATATGGCAGTGTGGTGTAATTAGGGTTTGGTGAACATTTTTGCATGATTAACTTGATGTTTGGATAGTTTAAATCATGCATTAAATTATAGAAATGTTGGTTATGAGGTTGAAAGCATGAAACAAAATGTTATGCATGTTTTACCTAAAATGGCCGTGGGTTATATGTGTTGAAAAACCCTAAGAATTGTGTTGTAAAATGCATGGAAAATGGCTTGAAAATGTGCTAGGTAATAGCCTTTGAATAGCCTAAAATTTGGTTAAAAAATTGAAAATTTTTGGTTAGGTTTTGAGTATGAAAAACCATGGCTAAACCTAAGGGTAAAATTGATAGAATTTTGTTAATTGTCGTTCAAAATGTGAATTGTTAAATGTGTGAGCTTTTCTGTAAAAGTTTGGGAAACTTTTATATAAAATAGGACTTTGGTATAGTATGTGGCAGGTACATATTGTTCGAGGCGTACCTAACGCCGATAGCCTTAAATTTACGGCGAAATGCTGTCGAAATTTCGAAAAACGGCATTTGGGGTAAAAAAGGGAATCGAGAGTAAAAGTTTAGGGTCGAGTTCGAAACCCAAGTCCCTTGAGGAGAATTGAATAAGGGAAACCTAAGGGGTAGTTCGTGAATAGTAACCCATCCCCTTAAAAATGTAAAACGCAAGTGAAACTCAAAAACCGACCATGGGGGGCCGTGTTTTTGGGAAACGTAGTAATGGTCCGAGTTGGGTACGGAAAATTCGAGCCTCGGAGACCTAAATTTGGAAAGTCTAGATGAACGTTTTAAATACTAGTAAAACATCCATTTGAGGCACTGAAACGATAGAAAATCACTAAATCGACGTAAGGGTCAGAATGGTACTTCCCGAGGGTCGGGAAGGTTAAAAATGGAAATAAAATAGAAACGAACCCGGTAATGAATAAGAAAAGAGTCAGAAAAGTTCCTGAGAGCCAAAAGTGTACTCTAGATCGAGAAAATCCCGCCAGGGGCATAATTGTAATTTTGCCAAAATGTAAGGGCAAAATCATAATTTTTCAAAATTTGAGAAAAATGGGGAAAATGATAAATAAAGCCTAAAAAGTTATAAATAGGTTTTATTTAAGCTTTTTAATAAAAAAAAGCTATAAATGGAAATGAAATTAACAGACAAGGTTTTGTCTGTAGGATCCCAAAATTGACCCACAAGGAGAGCGGTTAAAGTTCAAAGAAGGAAAACAAGAGAAGAAACGGATAAGGTAAGTTCAGACATTTACTTGTCTGCAACATGTAGCATTATTATTGCTAACTTTGATGTACTAACTATAAGTTAGGTACTATGTGCTACAAGCACTATTATAGAATAGAGAGAGAGACGCAATGTGCTACGGGCACTATTAAAATGGGACACATAATAAATTGTGCTTCGGGCACTAGAGAGAGGTTAATGAAACTCACTCACATGAAATTAAAATGTGAACTATTCCTAACCACGGGGCAATATGAAGTCACCGGGTTAGAACTTTAAAAAGTCAGTAATGAAACCACTTTTGATGTACCAGCCTTCCGCATAGGGAGGTAAACTTTGCCTTCGGGGCTACGATGATGAGATTAAGGCTGTGGAGGTCAGCACTAATGTACCACTCCCAGTCATGTACAACTTTGCCTTCGAGGCTATGATGATGAGATTAAGGCTGTGAAGGTCAGCACTAATGTACCGCTCCCAGTCATGTGCACTAAAATGGTACTGCTAACCTGAGCTCAAAACCAGAACATAATTAAAGATAATTACCTAAAACTGAAACTATGCCATAATAGAGCATAAGACAGTTTCGTGAGAGTACTAACACTGTGGTTGATGTACTGTTGATATACTGTGTTGTAGTCAATGTTACTATTTATGGTGAATAGTGGTCAATGTTACTATTTATGATAAATAGTACTATTTATAGAAATTCTATTTCTTACACGTTTGAACTTACTGAGTCTGTAGCTCACCATTTTTGCTTATGTTGCAGGTAAACAACCAGCTCACTAGCTTTGTATGGCTGTATGGCGGACGGGATAGCGAGTTTCAAATGGGATGGGAAGCCAAGGGATATGGTCCTGCCAGAGTTTTCCGCTGAGCGTTAACAAGGAGAGGAAAAAGAAACAGTTCTTTTATAATAATATATATTTTGTGAAAGTACTATACTGTGTAAATTACTGTGTACTTGTAAATAAACTGATTAGCAGATAATGTTTTACATGATGTTTAAAAAAAAAATACCCCAAAAAACGTCATGTTTTAAGAGAGATAGATTAGCCAGCGACCCACGAGAGTACAATCTATCGTAGCTAGCTATGAAGCTTAACTGTAATAGTATTGTATGATCTCTACGAAGGGCGGGCCGCCTGTCTAAGTGTGTCCCGCGACCCCTTCAAATGAATATTTCACACCATGGGTTTTGGGTGCGATCATTCCAGCACTAATGCACTGGATCCTATCAGAACTCCGCAGTTAAGCGTGCTTGGGTGAGAGTAGTACTAGGATGGGTGACCTCTTGGGAAGCACACGTGTTGCACCCTTCTTTTTTGGTTGCGCCGCCTATTCTTTTCGCTTTCATATTTTGCACCGGTCCCCAGGGGCCTTGGTGGGCCATTATCGATGCTAATTTTTACGCCACAACAAACGGCCTCATGCAAGACTCTTTGCGCGCAGCCGGAATGAGGGCAGTGCTGTGTCTACCCGGTGGCTCGACTGGGGAAGTAAGATTAGGACGCAAAGGCACTGCTTTCCACACGGAAACTGGCCAATAGGTAAGACTCCTCGCTACGCCACGACCGAAGGTATTTTCTAGCAAAATTAACACGTTTGGGCCCCAACCGGCCTTTTTCAAGTGCCTTTGGTGATTTCTGGTTCTAGTTGGGACTCGATCTACGAAACCTCGATTCTTACTCTATTTACGGTTCCGCGTTCCTTCTCTGAGGCTGCCCCTTCCTTCCCAAGCTTTGCCTTCTCCTCTAGAGACTCACTATTCACCTACTATCTTGTTGTTTCAGCCCAGCCACCGTCCCACTCAGGGCCCTACAGTGGTGAGTGACCTTCGATGGTGGCATCTCTTTTCAAGCCCTTGTGTAGTGGGGTTTTTGCCTGCAATGTTGCAGTTTTTTGTGATCTGGATTCTCAACGTGTACGCACGAACTGCGATGGCCCCACGTTCCTATTGCATCCGAGTCGCCCGTCTAAGTGCGTCTCGCAACTCCTTCAAATGAATATTTCATACCGTGAGTTTCGGGTGTGATCATACCAGCACTAACGCATCGGATCTCATCAGATCTTCGCAGTTAAGCATGCTTGGGCAAGAGTAGTATTAGGATGGGTGATCCCCTGGGAAGTCCTCGTGTTGCACCCCTCTTTTTTGGTTGCGCCGCCTATACTTTTTGCTTTCAGATTTTTCACCGGTCCATAGGGGCCTTAGGGGGCCAGTATCGATGCTAATTTTCATGCCACAACCAAAGGCCTCGTGCAAGACTCTACGCGCGTGGCCGGGACGGGGCCAGTGTTGGGTCTACTCGGTGCCATGACCAGGGAAGCCAAATTCGGATGGAAAGGCATTGCTTTTCACACGAAAATGGGCCAATAAGCAATACTCGTCGCTACGCCATGACCAGGGGTTGCTGGTAAAATTCCCATGTTTGGGCCTCAAACCAGGCGTTTTCTCGTGCCTCTATTGATTTCTGGTTCCAGTTGCGACTCGATCTACAAAACCTCGATTCTTACTCCTTTTACAGCTCTGCGTTCCTTTTCTAAGGCTGCCCATTCCTTCCCAGGCTTTGCCTCCTCCTCTGAAGACTCATTATTCACCTATTATCTTGTCGTTTTGGACCAGTCATGGTCCTACTCAGGACCCTATAATGGTGAGTAACCTTCGGCAATGGGCATCTCCTTTCAAGCCCCTGTGTAGTGGGGTTTTTGCCTGCAGCGTTGTAGTTTTTCGTGTTCCGGATTCTCGACGCGTACGCACGAACTGTGATGGCCCCACGTTCCCATTGCATCCGAGTCACTAGTCTAAATGCATTCCGCGACTCCTTCAAATGAATATTTTGCGCCCTGAGTTTCAACTGCGATCATACCAGTACTAACGCACCGGATCTCATCAGAAGTCTGTAGTTAAGCGTGCATGGACGAGAGTAGCACTAGGATGGGTGGCCTCCTGGGAAGTCCTCGTGTTGCGCCCCTCTTTTTTGGTTGCGTCATCCATGCTTTTCGCTTTTGGATTTTTCACCGGTCCCTAGGGGCCTTGAGGGGCTAGTACCGATGCTAATTTTCACGCCACAACCAAAGGTCTCATGCAAGACTCTACGCGTGTGGCTTGTACGGGGGCAGTGTTAGGTCTACCCGGTGGCTCGACCGGGGAAGCAAGATTTGGTTGCAAAGGCATTGCTTTCCACACAGAAACGGGCCAACGGGCAAGACTCGTCTTTGCGCCATGACTGGAGGGGTATTTCGGCCAAATTCCCACATTTGTCCCTCTAAACGGGCATTTTCTCGTGCATCTGGTGATTTCTGGTTCCAGTTACGACTCGATCTATGAAACCTCGATTCTTACTCCTTTTGTGGCTCCACGTTCCTTCTCTGAGGCTGCCCCTTCCATGCCGGGCTTCGCCTTCTCCTCTGGAGACTCGTTATTCGCCTATTATGTTGTCATTTCGTCCTAGCCACCGTCCCACTCAGGGCGCTACACTGGTACGTGCCCTTCGGCAGCGGGTATCTCTTTTCAAACCCCAGCGTGGTGGGGTTTTTGCCAGCAGCATCGCACTTTTGCATGTTTCGGATTCTTGATGAGTGCGCACGAATCGTGATGGCCCCACGTTCCTGCTGCATCCGAGTCGCCCGTCTAAGTGCGTCTCGCGACCCCTTCAAATGAATAATTCACGCCATGGGTTTCGGGTGCAATCGTACCAGCACTAATGCGCCGGATCCCATTAGAACTCTGCAGTTAAGTGTACTTGGGCCAGAGTAGTACTAGGATGGGTGACCTCTTGGGAAGTCCTCGTGTTACACCCCTCTTTTTTGGTTGCACCGCCCATCTTTTTAGCTTTCAGATTTTGAGCTGGTCTTCGAGGGCCTTGGGGGCCTAGTATCGATGCTTATTTTCACGCCACAACCAAAGGCCTCGTGCAAGACTCTACGCGTGCGGCCGGGACGGGGGCAGTGCTGGGTCTATCCGGTGGCTCGACCGGGGAAGCAAGATTCGGATGCAAAGGCATTGCTTTCCACACGAAAACGGGCCAACGGGCAAGACTCATATTTGTGCCAAGACCGGAGGGGTACTTCGGCAAAATTCGCGCGTTTGTCCCTCTAAACGGGCATTTTCCCGTGCATCTGGTGATTTCTGGTTTCCGTTCCGACTCGATCTATGAAATCTCGATTCATACTCCTTTTGCAGCTCCGCGTTCCTTCTCTAAGGCAACCCCTTCCATCCTAGGCTTTGCCTTCTCCTCCATAGACTCATTATTCACCTATTATGTTGTCGTTTCGGCCCCACCATCGTCCCACTCAAGGCCTTACATTGGTGCGTGCCCTTCGATAACGAGCATCTCTTTTCAAGCCCCAGCGTAGTGGGGTTTTTGCCGTAGCATCACAGTTTTTCGTGTTCCAGATTCTCGACCCGTGCGCACGAACCCTGATGGCCCCACGTTCCCGCTACATCCGAGTTGCCCGTCTAAGTGCGTCCCGTTACTCTTTCAAATGAATATTTCACGCTCTGAGTTTTGGGTGCTATCATACCAGCACTAACACACTCGATCTCATCAGAAGTCTGCAGTTAAGCGTGCTCGGGCGAGAGTAGTACTAGGATAGGTGACCTCCTGGGAAGTCCTCGTGTTGCCCCCCCTTTATTGGTTGCGCAGCCAATGCTTTTTGGTTTCGGATTTTTCACCGATCCCCGGGGGCCTTGGGGGGCCAGTATCGATGCTAATTTTCACGCCACAACCAAAGGCCTCGTGCAAGACTCTATACGCGCGGCCGGGGGCCGGTGCTGGGTCTACCTGGTGCCGCGACCAGGGAAGCCAAATTCAGATGGAAAGGCACTGCTTTCCACACAGAAATGGGCCAACAGGCAATACTCGTTGCTACGCCATGACCGGGGTTGTTTCCGGTAAAATTCCCACGTTTGGGCTCCAACCGAGCATTTTCCCGTGCCTTTGGTGATTTCTGGTTCCAGTTACGACTCGATCTACGAAACCTCGATTCTTACACCTTCTGCAAGTCTGCGTTCCTTCTCTGAGGCTGCCCCTTCCTTCCCAGGCTTCGCCTTCACCTCCTGAGAATCATTATTCGCCTATTGTCTTGTCATGTCAGCCCAGCCACCGTCCCACTCAGGGCCCTAAAGTGGTGCGTGCCCTTCAGCAATGGGCAACTCTTTTCAAACCCCAGCGTGGGTTTTTTGCCTGTAACATCGCAGTTTTCGTGTTCCGGATTCTCGAGCGTGCGCACGAACCGCGATGGCCTCCCGTTCCCGTTGCATCCGAGTGGCCCGTCTAAGTGCATCCCGTAACTCCTTCAAATGAATAATTCGTGCCACGGGTTTTGGGTGCGATCATACCAGCACTAACGCACCGGATCCCATTAGAAGTCTGCAGTTAAGCGCACTTTGGCGAGAGTAGTACTAGGATGGGTGACCTCTTGGGAAGTCCTCGTGTTGCACCCCTCTTTTTTGGTTGCGCCGCCCATCTTTTTAGCTTTCTAATTTTGCACCGGTCCTCGGGGGCCTTGGGGCCTGTTATCGATGCTAATTTTCACGCCACAACCAAAGGCCTCGTGCAAGACTCTACACGCGCGGCCGGAACGGAGGCAGTGCTGTGTCTACCCGGTGGCTCGACCGGGGAAGCCAGATTAGGACGCAAATGCACTGCTTTCCACATGGAAACAGGCCAACAGGCAAGACTACTCGCTACGCCACGACCGGGGGTGTTTTCCTGTAAAATTTCGATGTTTGGGCCCACAACCGGGCTTTTTCAACTGCCTCTGGTGATTTCTTGTTCCAGTTGCAACTCCATCTAGGAAACCTCGATTCTTACTCCTTTTGCGGTTCCGCGTTCCTTCTCTGAGGCTGCCCCTTCCTTCCCAGGCTTCGCCTTCTCCTCTAGAGACTCGCAATTCACCTATTATCTTGTGGTTTCGGCCCAGCCACCGTCCCATTCAAGGCCCTACAGTGGTGCGTGTCCTTCGGCAGTGGACATCTCTTTTCAAGCCCCAGCGTAGTGGGGTTTTTGCCTGCAGTGTCGTAGTTTTTCGTATTCCGGATTCTCAGCGCGTACGCATGAACCGCGATTGCCCCACGTTCTTGCTACATCCGAGTCGCCCGTCTAAGTGCGTCCCGCAACCCCTTCAAATGAATATTTCCTGCACTGAGTTTCGGGCGTGATCATACCAGACCTAACACATCGGATCTCATCAAATCTCCACAGTTAAGCGTGCTTGGGCAAGAGTAGTATTAGGATGGGTGATCCCCTGGGAAGTCCTCGTGTTACACCCCTCTTTATTGGTTGCGCCGCCCATACTTTTCGCTTTCAGATTTTTCACTGGTCCACAGGGGCCTTAGGGGGCCAGTATCGATGCTAATTTTCATGCCACAACCAAAGGCCTCGTGCAAGACTCAACGCGTGCGGCCGGGACAGGGCTAGTGCTGGGTCTACTCGGTGCCATGACCAGGGAAGCCAAATTCGGATGGAAAGGCACTGCTTTTCGCACGGAAATAGGCCAACAAGCAATACTCATTGCTATGCCACGACCGGGGGTTGCCGGTAAAATTCCCATGTTTGGGCCTCAAACCAGGTGTTTTCCCACGCCTCTGTTGATTTCTGGTTCCAGTTGCGACTTGATCTACGAAACCATGATTCTTACTACTTTTGCAGCTCTGCGTTCCTTTTCTGAGGCTGCCCATTCCTTCCCAGGCTTCGCCTTCTCCTCCGAAAGACTTGTTATTCGCCTATTATCTTGTCGTTTCGGACCAGTCACCGTCCCACTCAGGGCCCTATAGTGGTGAGTGACCTTCGGCAATGGCGTCTCTTTTCAAGAACCTGCGTAGTGGGGTTTTTGCCTGCAGCGTTGTAGTTTTTTGTGTTCCGGATTCTCTACGTGTACGCACAAACTGCGATGGCCCCACACTCCCGCTGCATCCGAGCCGCTAGTCTAAGTGCATCCCGCTACTCCTTCAAATGAATATTTCGTGCCTTGAGTTTTGGGTGCGATCATACCAGCACTAACGCACCGGATCTCATCAGAAGTCTGCAGTTAAGTGTGCTTGGACTAGAGTAGTACTAGGATGGGTGACCTCCTGGGAAGTCCTCGCGTTGCATCCCTCTTTTTTGGTTGCGCCACCCATGCTTTTCGCTTTTGGATTTTTCACCGGTCCCTGGGGGCCTTGGGGAGCTAGTATCGATGCTAATTTTCACACCACAACCAAAGGCCTCGTGCAAGACTCTACACGTGCGGCTTGTACGTGGGCAGTGTTGGGTCTACCCGGTGGCTCGACCGGGGATGCAAGATTCGGATGCAAAGGCATTGCTTTCCACACGGAAACGGGCCAACGGGCAAGACTCGTATTTGCGCCACGACTAGAGGGGTATTTCGGCCAAATTCCCACGTTTGTCCCTCTAAACGGGCATTTTCCCGCGCATCTGGTGATTTATGGTTCCAGTTGCGACTCGATCTATGAAACCTCGATCCTTACTCCTTTTGCAGCTCCACCTTCCTTCTCTGAGGCTGCCCCTTCCATCCCCGGCTTCGCCTTCTCCTCTGGAGACTCGTTATTTTCCTATTATGTTGTCATTTCTTCCTAGCCACTGTCCCACTTAGGGCGCTACACTAGTGTGTGCCCTTCGGCAGCGGGTATTTCTTTTCAAACCCCAGCGTGGTGGGGTTTTTGCCAGCACCATCGCAGTTTTTTGTGTTTTGGATTCTCGATGCATGCGCACGAATCACGATGGCCCCACGTTCCCGCTGCATCCAAGTCGCCCTTATAAGTGCGTCTCGCGGCCCCTTCAAATGAATAATTCACTCCACGGGTTTCGGGTGCAATCATACTAGCACTAATGCGTCGGATCCCATTAGAACTCTACAGCTAAGTGTACTTGGGCTAGAGTAGTACTAGGATGGGTGACCTCTTGGGAAGTCCTCGTGTTGCACCCCTCTTTTTTGGTTGCACCGCCCATCTTTTTAGCTTTCAAATTTTGCGTCGGTCCTCGGGGGCCTTGGGGGGCTAGTATCGATGCTAATTTTCACACCACAACCAAAGGCCTCGTGTAAGACTCTACGCGTGCTACCGGGACGGGGGCAGTGCTGGGTCTATCCGGTGGCTCGACCGGGGAAGCAAGATTCGGATGCAAAGGCATTGATTTCCACACGAAAATGGGCCAATGGGCAAGACTCGTCTTTGTGCCACGACCGGAGGGGTATTTCGACAAAATTCCCATGTTTGTCCCTCTGAACGGGCATTTTCCCGTGCATTTGGTGATTTCTGGCTCCCGTTCCGACTCGATCTATGAAATCTCGATTCATACTCCTTTTGCGGCTCCGCGTTCCTTCTCTGAGGCTACCCTTTCCATCCCAGACTTTGCCTTCTCCTCCGTAGACTCGCTATTCACCTATTATGTTGTCATTTCGGCCCTACCACCGTCCACTCAAGGCCCTAAAGTGGTGTGTGCCCTTTGCAGCAAGCATCTCTTTTCAAGCCCCAGCGTAGTGGGGTTTTTGCCTACAGCATCGTAGTTTTTCGTGTTCCGGATTCTCGACCCGTGCGCACGAACCGCGATGGCCCCACGTTCCCGCTGCATCCAAGTTGCCTGTCTAAGTGCGTCCCGTGACTCTTTCAAATGAATATTTCATGCCCTGAGTTTCGGGTGCGATCATACCAGCACTAACGCACTCGATCTCATCAGAAGTCTGCAGTTAAGCCTGCACGGGCGAGAATAGTACTAGGATGGGTGACCTCCTGGGAAGTCCTCGTGTTGCACCTCTCTTTATTGGCTGCGTAGCCCATGCTTTTTGCTTTCAGATTTTTCACCGGTCCCTGGGGGACTTGGGGGGCCAGTATCGATGTTAATTTTCACGGCACAACCAAAAGCCTCGTGCAAGACTCTATACGCACAGCCGGGATAGGGCTGGTGCTGGGTCTACCTGGTGCCGCGACTGGGGAAGCGAAATTTGGATGGAAAGGCGCTAATTTCCACATGGAAATGGGCCAACAGGCAAGACTCGTTGCTATGCTACGACCGGGGGTGTTTCCGGTAAAATTCCCACGTTTGGGCCTTCGACTGGGCATTTTCCCATGCCCTTGGTGATTTCTAGTTCCAGTTATGACTCGATCTACGAAACCTCGATTCATACTCCTTTTGCGGCTCCACGTTTCTTCTCTGAGGCTGCCCCTTCCATCCCAGGCTTCGCCTTCTCCACTGGAGACTCGCTATTCGCCTATTATGTTGTCATTTCGACCCAGCCACAGTGCCACCCAGGGCCATAAAGTGGTGTGTGCCCTTCGGCAGTGGGCAACTCTTTTCAAACCCCAGCGTGGTTGGGTTTTTGCCAGCAGCATTGCAGTTTTCGTGTTTTGGATTCTCGACGTGTGCGCACGAACCGCAATGGCCTCACGTTCTCGCTGCATCTGAGTTACCCGTCTAAGTGCGTCCAGTAACCCCTGCAAATGAATAATTCACGCCACAGGTTTCGGGTGCGATCGTACCAGCACTAATGCACTGGATCCCATTAGAACTCTGCAGTTAAGCATGCTTGGGCTAGAGTAGTACTAGGATGGGTGACCTCTTAGGAAGTCCTCGTGTTGCACCCCTCTTTTTTGGTTGCGCCGCCCATCTTTTTAACTTCCGGATTTTGCGCCGGTCCCCGGGGGCCTTGGGGGCCTAGTATCAATGCTAATTTTCACGCCACAACCAAAGGCCTCGTACAAGACTCTACGCGTGCGGCCAGGACGGGGGCAGTGTTTGGTCTACCCGGTGGCTCGACCGGGGAAGCAAGATTAGGATGCAAAGGCACTGCTTTCCACACAGAAACGGGCCAATGGGCTAGACTCGTCTTTGCGCCTCGATCGGGGGGTATTTCGGTAAAATTCCCACGTTTGGTCCTCTAAACGGGCGTTTTCCTGTGCCTGTGGTGATTTCAGGTTCCAGTTACGAATTGATATTTGAAACCTTGATTCTTACACCTTTTACGGGTCTGCGTTCCTTATCTAAGGCTGCACCTTCCTTCCCAGGCTTCGCCTTCTCCTCCGGAGGCTCATTATTCGCCTATTATCTTGTCGTTTCGGCCCAGCCACCGTCCCACTCAGGGTCCTAAAGTGGTGAGTGACCTTCAACGATGGGCATCTCTTTTTAAGCCCTAGCGTAGTTGAGTTTTTACTTGCAGTGTCGCAGTTTTTCGTGTTCCGGATTCTCGACGCGTACGCACGAACTGTGATGGCCCCACGTTCCCGCTGTATCTGAGTCGCCCATCTAAGTGCTTCCCGCGACCCCTTTGAATGAAAATTTCACGCCTTGAGTTTCGGGTGGGATCATCCCAGCACTAATGCACTGGATCCCATCAGAACTCCGTAGTTAAGCGTGCTTTTGGCGAGAGTAGTACTAGGATGGGTGACCCCCTAGGAAGTCCTTGTGTTGTGCCCCTTTTTTTTGGTTGCGCCGCCCATCTTTTTAGCTTTCAGATTTTGCACCGGTCCTCGAGGGCCTTGGGGGGCTATTATCGATGCTAACTTTCACGTCACAACCAAAGGCCTCGTGCAAGACTCTACGCACGTGGCCGGAACGAGGGCAGTGCTGGGTCTACCCGTTGGCTGGACCGGGGACGCCAGATTAGGATGCAAAGGCACTGCTTTCTACACGAAAATAGGCCAACAGGCACGACTCCTCGATACACCACGACCGAGGGTGTTTTTCGGCAAAATTCCCACGTTTCAGCCCCCAACTGGGCTTTTTCAAGTGACTCTGGTGATTTCTGGATCCAGTTGTGACTCGATCTACGAAACCTCAATTCTTACTCCTTTTGCGGTTCCGCGTTCCTTCTCTAAGGCTGCCCCTTCCTTCCCAGGCTTCGCCTTCTCCTCCGGAGACTGGTTATTCACCTATTATCTTGTCGTTTCCACTCAGCCACCGTCCCACTTAGGGCCCTACAGTGGTGAGTGACCTTCGGCGGTGAGCATCTCTTTTCAATCCCCAGCATAGTGGGGTTTTTGCCTCCAACGTTGCAGTTTTTCATGTTCCGGATTCTCGACACATACGCACGAACTGCGATGGCCCCACGTTCCTGCTGCATCCGAGACACCCGTCTAAGTGCGTCCCGCGACCCTTTCAAATGAATATTTCGCGTCCTGAGTTTTGGGTGCGATCATACTAGCACTAACGCACCCGATCTCATCAGAAGTCTATAGTTAAGCGAGCTTGGGCAAAAGTAGTACTAGGATGGGTGACCTCTAAGGAAGTCCTCGTGTTGCACCCCTCTTTTTTGGTTGTGGCGCCCATGCTTTTCACTTTCAGATTTTTCACCGGTCCTTATGGGCCTTTGGGGGCCAGTATTGATGCTAATTTTCACGCCACAACTGAAGGCCTCGTGCAAGACTCTATGCGCGCGGCCGGAACGGGGCTAGTGTTGGGTATACTCGGTGCTGCGACTGGGGAAGCCAAATTTGGATGGAAAGGCACCGCTTTCCACACAAAAATGGGCCAACAGGCAAGACTCGTTGCTACGCCACGACCGGGGGTGTTTCCGTTAAAATTCCCAGGTTTGGGTCTCCAACCGGGCATTTTTCCGTGTCTCTGGTGATTTCTGTTTCCAATTATGACTCGATCTACGAAACCTCGATTCATACTCCTTTTGCGGCTCTGCGTTCCTTCTCTGAGGCTGCCCCTTCCATCCCAGGCTTCACCTTCTCCTCTGAAGACTCGCTATTCGCCTATTATATTGTCGTTTCGGCCCAGCCACCGTGCCACCCAAGGCCATAATGTGGTGTGTGCCCTTCAGCAGTGGGCAACTCTTTTCAAACCCCAGCGTGGTTGGGTTTTTGCCAGCAGCATCGCAGTTTTCATGTTTTGGATTCTCCATATGCGTGCATGGACCGCGATGACCTCACGTTCCTGCTGCATCCGTGTCGCCCGTCTAAGTGCGTCCCGCAATCCTTGCAAATGAATAATTCACGCCACGGGTTTCGGGTGCGATCGTACCAGTACTAATGCATCGGATCCCATTAAAACTCTGTAGTTAAGCGTGCTTTGGCTAGAGTAGTACTAGGATGGGTGACCTCTTGGGAAGTCCTCGCGTTGCACCCCTCTTTTTTGGTTGCGCGGCCCATCTTTTTAGCTTTCAGATTTTGCGCTGGTTCCCGGGGGCCTTGGGGGGCTAGTATCGATGCTAATTTTCACGTCACAACCAAAGGCCTCGTGCAAGACTCTACGCGCACGGCCAGGACAGGGCCAGTGCTGGGTCTACCCGAAGGCTCGACCGAGGAAGCAAGATTCAGACGCAAAGGTACTACTTTTTCGCACAGAAACGGGCCAATGGCCTAGACTCGTCTTTAAGCCTCGACTGGGGGGGTATTTTGGCAAAATTCCCACGTTTGGACCTCTAAACGGGCGTTTTCCCATGCCTCTGGTGATTTCTGGTTCCAGTTACGAATTGATCTATGAAACCTCGATTCTTACACCTTTTACGGGTCTACGTTCCTTCTCTGAGGCTGCCCCTTCCTTCCTAGGCTTCGCCTTCTCCTACGGAGACTCATTATTTGCCTATTATCTTGTTGTTTCGGCCCAGCCACCGTCCCACTCAGGGCCCTACAGTGGTGAGTGACCTTCAGCGGTGGGCATCTCTTTTCAAGCCCTAGCGTGGTCGAGTTTTACCTGCAGTGTCGTAGTTTTTTGTGTTCCGGATTCTCGATGCGTACGCACGAACTGTGATGGCCCCACGTTCCTGCTGCATCCGAGTCGCCTGTCTAAGTGCGTCCCGTGACCCCTTTGAATGAAAATTTCACGCCCTGAGTTTCGGATGGAATCATCCCAGCACTAATGCACTGGATCCAATCAGAACTCCGCAGTTAAGCATGCTTTTGGGGAGAGTAGTACTAGGATGGGTGACCCCCCTGGGAAGTCCACGTGTTGCACCCCTCTTTTTTGGTTGCGCCACCCATCTTTTTAGCTTTCAGATTTTGCACCGGCCCCCGGGGGCCTTAGGGGGCTATTATCGATGCTAATTTTCATGCCACAACCAAAGGCCTCGTGCAAGACTCTACGCGCGCGGCCGGAACGGGGGCAGCGCGGTGTCTACCCGGTGGCTCGACCGAGGAAGCCAGATTAGGATGCAAAGGCACTGCTTTCCACACGGAAACAGGCCAACAGCCAAGACTCCTCACTACGCCACGACCGGGGGTGTTTTTCGACAAAAGTCTGACGTTTGGGCTCCCAACCAGGCTTTTTCAAGTGCCTTTGGTGATTTTTGGTTCCAGTTGCGGCTCGATCTACTAAACCTTGATTCTTACTCATTTTGCGGTTCCGCGTTCCTTCTCTGAGGCTGCCCCTTCCTTCCCAGGCTTCGCCTTCTCCTTTGGAGACTCGCTATTTGCCTATTATCTTGTTGTTTCGGCCCAGCCACCGTCCCGTTCGGGGTCCTACAGTGGTGCATGTCCTTCAGTAGCGGACATCGCTTTTCAAGCCCCAGCTTAGTGGGGTTTTTGCTTACAGTGTCGCAGTTTTTTGTATTCTGGATTCTCGAAGCGTACGCATAAACCGCGATTGCTCTACATTCCCGCTGCCTCGGAGTCACCCGTCTAAGTACATCCCACAACCCCTTCAAATGAATATTTCACGCCCTTAGTTTTGGGTGCGATCATAGCAGCATTAACGCACGGATTCTATCACAACTCCGTAGTTAAGCGTGCTTTGGTGAGAGTAGTCTAAGGATTGGTGACCCCCTGGGAAGTCCTCGTGTTGCACCCCTCTTTTTTGGTTACGCCACCCATCTTTTTAGCTTTTGGGTTTTACACCGGTCCCTGGGCGCCTTGGTGGGCTATTATTGATGCTAATTTTCACACCACAAACAAAGGCCTCGTGCAAGACTGTACGTACGTGGCCAGAACAGGGGCTGTGCTGGGTCTACCCATAGGCTCGATCAGGGAAGCAAGAGTAGGATGCAAAGACACTGCTCTCAACACGGAAATGGGCCAACAGGCAAGACTCCTCGCTACGCTACGACCAGGGGTGTTTTCCGGCAAAATTCCCACGTTTGGGCCCCCAACTGGTGTTAGGAAATGCCCTAAGTATTAGAGACATTTTGACGTATTCATTTTGAACTGGATAATAAAATTATACATAGAGGTTATTCATTACATTGCTATTTGTCCTCGTCTTATTTACATGTTAAAGTAAATGTAAGCAAATATGGCTCACTGACTGCTTGTGTTAAAACTGTTGGAACGTTGCATGCAATGGACTTTTGTATGCGAGAAGACAATGTTCTAAAGTTAGCAGTCTAAACTATGGTCTGTAGTCTATGGGGTTAGACCGAGCATCTAACTCATGTTAAGACTATTATGTTGTCTAAAGCCTTGGAGGGGACGGTCTGTCTTGACTGTCTGGAGCTAGACTCCCAAGTAGAGACATGGATATGTTGCTTGGTGGTGACATATTAGACCGGGACTAAAGCGTGATTGATCTACGTAGTCCGCTATGAGTGGATCAATCTGCTTTTGACGTTCATTGTGCAATAACCTTAATCCTGAGTAAATGAACTACTTCATGTATATGACTTGTGTACTTTGATGTTCCAATGGCTAAAGCGTCTCAGAGGTAGTAAGCTTATAGACCGGTTCGTTGGGTGCATGACTTGTATACGATGAAGGGTTTGTTTGCAGATATCGGAATCATAGCTCTGAGGAGTTAAAGGTATCCTCTTAAAGGCATTATACTGAATGTGAAAATGGACAAGGCCTTGGGTCGTCTGCTGGGCGGATGACTTCTTATTCACATATGGTGAATAATCATTTTCTTGATTCGGTAGTATAATGGAACTTTAAGATAGCCTGATCAGTAGGATTAAACGGACTTTGACCTAAGGCTGATCATGGATATCATATGAGGGTTTTGCATATATGACAAGGTCATTGGATGGTAGCTCGCCACAGGCTTACGTAATACGGTATATAATTGGGAGTTCAGTTTCAGGTTTATAGTGGTGTGACTCTGAAATTAGTGATCATATGATTGAGTTGTTCGGTACAGAATGATGATCATATGGAATCACGGGAGCCCGATTATATATGTTCATTCAGTCCCTCTACTAGCTCCACATAATTCCTTAACGTTTGGCAAATTGATTTGTGTATGCTATTGGCTAGTTTATTATGCATGGATGGTGATGACACAGGATTAGGATGGTAGACAAGATTCTCTCCGGTTAGATTCAGATTTTGTTTTGGATAATAGAGTACACAATTATTCGAACTCCAAATAAAGTTGCCATGATTTTATTTGAGATTGGATTGGAGTTGTAGAAAATTATCCATGAGAACAAGAATATGAAACACAACCGTTTTGTGGAATTTGAAATTTGAATTTTGAAATTTGAATTTTGAATTTTGAAATTTGAAATTTGAATTTTGAATTTGAAATTTGAATTTGAAATTTGAATTTGAAATTCGAATTTGAAATTTAAATTTGAAATTTGAAATTTGAAATTTGAATTTGAAATTTGAATTTGAAATTTGAAATTCAAATTTTGAATCACAGTCCAAGTAGGATTCGAATTTGTTGTGGAAAATCCACAAGGTTTGAAATTCGAATTTGAGTTGGATTTGGAGAGGATAATCTTGTTAGAATCCTACTTGAATTTTGAATTCAAATCCCAACAAAAGTGGGCGAATTTTTTGAGGATAATCCTCAATGGAAAATTCGGTTTTTGTGGATAAGATTCAAGGGAAAATTCAAGTTTCAATCCTAGTTGAATTTGGATTCTCTCCTTCCCTAAAAGTGGCCGAAATTTTGGTGCCTTAATCCTAGGAAATTCGGTTATTTTTGGATAAGGTTGAGATGAGATTGGGCTTGAAAAATCCTAGTGGAATTTTGATTCTTCCTCATCCTAAAAGTGGCCGAAAATTTGGAGAAGATTTTCTCCTAAAGATTTCAGATTTTTTGGTTGAAAAAGGGAGATAAAATTCTAGTTAAAATCTTGTTTAGATTTGGATTGGATTTATCCTAGAAAACCGAATTTAATTGTGGAGATTCTCCCTTAGAAAATTCGGATTTTTTGGTTTTGGATAAGGGAAAATATCTTTTCCTAATCCAATTCAAATTCAGAGATTCACCTCATGCAGGTCTATAAATAGAGGTCCTGCCACTCCAGTTCTCTCAGACCACAGACTCTCAGGTGAGCAGGCTTATTGTTGCACAGCTCATCGTGACAATAAAGTTCTTTAGAGATCTGGGTGGTCGGAAGAAGACTAGCAGTGCTAGCATACCGATCGAGGTTCAGAGTGCCCACACACTCAGCCATTCGGGAATTGGAGAATAGTAGAGAAGGCTAGTTGGTTGAAGCCTCCGGTCATTCTCCTCCTACATATTGGCGCCCTTGAGGTATGAGTTTTAATTGTTGCTGATTTATTGTATATGACATCATGAGATTTTAACGATCTAAAATTTTTATTGTTCCGCTGCGCCACTCTGATACGTTTTTACCGATTTATTTTCCTACAACTGGGCTTTTTCAAGTGCCTCTGGTGATTTCTGGTTCAAGTTGCTACTCGATCTATGAAACCTCGATTCTTACTCCATTTGCAGTTTCGCGTTCCTTCTTTGAGGCTGCCCCTTCCTTCCTAGGCTTCGCCTTCTCCTCCGAAGACTTACTATTCACCTATTATCTTGTTGTTTCGGCCCAGCCACCGTCCCACTCAGGGCCCTATAGTGGTGCGTGTCCTTCGGCAGCGGACATCTCTTTTCAAGCCCCAGCGTAGTGGGGTTTTTGCCTGCAGTGTCAAAGTTTTTCGTATTCTGGATTCTCGACGCATACGCATGAACTGCGATGGCCCCACGTTCCCGCTACATCCGAGTCGCCCGTTTATGTGCGTCTTGTAACCCGTTCAAAAGATTATTTCACGTCCTGAGTTTCGGGTGCGATCGTACCAGCACAAACGCACCCGATCTCATCAGAAGTCTGTAGTTAAGCGTGCTTGGGCGAGAGTAATACTAGGATGGTTGACCTCCTGGGAAGTCCTCGTGTTGCACCCCTCTTTTTTGGTTGCGCCGCCCATGCTTTCCACTTTCGAATTTTTCACCGGTCCCCAAGGGCCTTAGGGGGCCAGCATCGATGCTCATTTTCACACCATAACCTAAGGCCTCGTGCAAGACTCTATGCGCACGGCCAGGACGGGGCCAGTGCTGGGTCTACCCGATGCCGCGGCCCTGGAAGCCAAACTCGGGTAAAATTCCCGCGTGTGGGCATTAAACCAGGTGTTTTGCCGTGCCTCTTGTGATTTCTGGTTCCAGTTGCGACTCGATCTATGAAACCTCGATTCTTACTCCTTTTGTGGCTCTGCGTTCCTTCTTTGAGGCTACCCCTTCCTTCCCACGCTTTGCCTTCTCCTCCGAAGACTCGTTATTCGCCTATTTTCTTGTCGTTTTCGCTCAGTCACCGTCCCACTCAGGGCCCTACAGTGGTGAGTGACCTTCGGCGGTGGGCATCTCTTTTCAATCCCCAGTGTAGTAGGGTTTTTGCTTCTAGCGTTGTAGTTTTTTGTGTTCTGAATTCTCGATGCATACGCACGAACTGCGATGGCCCCACGTTCCCGCTGCATCCGAGTCGCCCGTCTAAGTGCGTCCCGCGACCCCTTCAAATGAATATTTCGCACCCTAAGTTTTGGGTACGATCATTCCAACACTAACGCACCCGATCTCATCAGAAGTCTACAGTTAAGCGTGCTTGGCCGAAAGTAGTACTAGGATGGGTGACCTCCAAGGAAGTCCTTGTGTTGCACCCTTCTTTTTTGGTTACGCCACCCATGCTTTTCGCTTTCGGATTTTTCACCGGTCCCCATAGGCCTTGGGGGGCCAGTATCAATGCTAATTTTCACACCACAACCAAAGGCCTCGTGCAAGGCTCTATGCGCGCGACCGGGACGGGGCCAGTGCTGGGTCTACACGGTGCCGCGACTGGGGAAGCCAAGTTTGGATGGAAAGGCACTGCTTTCCACACAGAAATGGGCCAACAGGCAAGACTCGTTGCTACGCCACGACCGGGGATGTTTCCGGTAAAATTCCCACGTTTGGTGTGATAAAAGGGAAATTCTGGCATTCTCGAAAGAAAATGTACAAATGTATGTGTATAACAATTTGTACTATTTAAAGAGTGAAATAAATGTATTTATATTGTTCAGAATGTATTAAAATGTTCTAACAATACTGACGAGTAAGAATTCAGTGTTGATAAAATTCACTGAGTTGAAATAGGTGGAACAGTGTCAAAAACGGCATTAAAAACCCTAATCGGTGCACTAAAAGATGAAAAACTTCCGGGATTGATTTTGATCAAACGGAAGCAGTATAAATTGATCCGATTGCACAGGAGACCTCAGGAACCCGCCGGGACGATTTCAGGAAAATTTCAGCTCGAACCGATACCGGTCAAAAAGTAGTCGAATTAATGTGAATAGTAAAGAGAAAGTCAACACTTTACTTTGCATTTATGACATCATAAAGCCAAAATATTAAATGTGAAAATTATGGTGGTTGGTGGCATTAATGGCCAAGATTAAATTACTTTTTGATCTAAAGGCCAAGATTTGGCCAAAATTAACCAAATTTAATTTTTGAAAAATTTGGAAAGAAAAGGCTTGAAAAGTGTTGCATTTTGATTGGTTAAAAGCCAAATTAATTGGCTTTCTTTGTGCTTAAGTCGGCAAAGTTGGGACACAAAGTGGCCGTAAGCCATTTCAAAGCCAAAACATAAGAAAAATTTTTTCTAAGTGTTCTCCCTAGTGGAATATGTGAGCAACCAAGAGAACCAAGCAAATATTCCAAGTTTCCTTCACCAAAGTGGTGTCAAACCCTTCCTTGAAGACAAAGGAAGCAAGAAAGCAAGGTAGCCTTCTTTGGTTTGCATTTTTTCTTGATTTTTCTCCCTAAAATCTGTGGGATGAATAGTATGAAGATGAGAAAATTTGTGGCTTGTTTTGGTTGATTTGGTGCTTGGGTTTTGTTAAGGGTGTGATTAGAAGAAAAACCATGCATTTTATTTAAAGAAAAACAAAATTTTGGTTGGTTTTCCAAGGGTAAAACCATGGGTTACCATGTGTAATTGATGATGAATTGTTGTAGTTTAAGTGTGGAAATGCTTTAAATCATGTTTTGGTTGAATGTAAAGCATGATTTGTATGGTTGTAAGCTTGGAAAAATTTTGGAAATTAAAAACCCTAAAATGGCCGTGGGTTTTACTTTGGGTTTGGTGAATAATTTTTGCATGATTTTACTTGATGTTTGGATGGTTTAAATCATGCATTTAATTATGAAAATGATGGTTATGTGATTGAAAGCATGAAACAAAAAATTTGGTGCATGTTTCTCTTAAATGGCTGTGGGTTATAAAGGGTGAAAACTAAGAATTTGTATTGAAAAATGCATGGAAATTGGCTTGAAAATGTGCTAGATAATGACATTGGAATAGCCTAAAATTTGGTTGAAAATTTGAAAAGTTTTGGCTAGGTTTTGGATAGGAAAACCGTGGCTAAAACTAAGGGTAGAATTGAAAGAATTTTGTGGAATGTGGTTCAAAATGTGAATTAAAATGTTGTGAGCTTTTATGTAAAAGTTTGGGAAACTTTTACATAAAATAGGCTTGTGGTATAGTACGTGGCAGGTACATATGGTTCGAGGCATACCTAACGCCGGTAGCCTTAAATTTACGCCGAAATACTGTCGAAATTTCGAAAACGGCATTTAGGGTAAAAAGGGAATTAAAAATAAAAGTTTAGGGTCTGGTCGGGAACCCGAGTCCTTAAAGGGAAATTGAATAAGGAAAACCTAAGGGGTGGTTCGTGAATAGAAACCCGTCCCCTTAAAAATGTAAAACGCGAGTGAAATTGAAAAAAATCGACCCCAAGGGGGGGTGTTTTTGGGAAATGAAATAAAGGTCCGAGTCGGGTACGGAAAATCCGAGTCTCGGAGACCTAGATCAGGAACGTCTAAATGAACGTTTTAAATACTAGTAAAACGTCCATTTGAGACTCCGAAACGATAGAAAATCACTAAACCGACGTAAGGGTCGGAATAGTGCTTCCCGAGGGTCGGGAAAGTGAAAAATGGAAATAAAATGGAAACGAACCCGGTAATGATTAGAAAAGAGTCAGAAAAGTTCCTGAGAGCCAAAAATGCAGTCTGGATCAAGAAAATTCCATCAGGGGCAAAATTGTAATTTTACCAAAATATAGGGGCAAAATCATAATTTTGTAAAAGTTGAGAAAAATGGGAAAAATGATAAATAAAGCCTAAAAAGTTATAAATAGGTTTTATTTAAGCTTTTTAATGAAAAATAAAAGCTATAAATGGAAATGAAATCTATAGACAAGGTTTTGTCTGTAGGATCCCAAAATCGATCTACAAGGAGGGTGATCAAAAATCCAAGAAAGAAAAGGGGAAGAAACTGATAAGGTAAGTTCAGACATTTACCTGTCTGCAATATATAGCATTATTATTGCTAACTTTGATGTACTAACTATAAGTTAGGTACATATGTGCTACGGGCACTATTATAGAGAAGAAATAGAGACGAAATGTGCTACGGGCACTATTAAGAATGGGACACATAATAAGTTGTGCTTCGGGCACTAGAGCGAGGTTAATGAAACTCACTCACACGAAATTAAAATGTGAACCATTCCTAACCATGGGGCAATATGAAGTCACCGGGTTAGAACTTTAAAAAGTCGGTAATGAAACCACTTTTGGCGTACCAGCCTTCCGTACGGGGAGGTAAACTTTGCCTTCGGGGCTATGATGATAAGATTAAGGCTGTGGATGTCAGCACTAATGTACCGCTCCCAGTCATGTACAATTTTGCCTTCAGGGCTATGAGATTAAGGCTGTGAAGGTCAGCACTAATGTACCGCTCCCAGTCATGCGCACTTAAATGGTACTGCCAACCTGAGCTCAAAACCAGAATATAATTAAAGATAATTACCTAAAACTGAAACTATGCCATAATTGAGCATAAGACAGTTTCGTGAGGGTACTAACATCGCGGTAGATGTACTGTTGATATACTGTGTTGTGGTCAAACTTACTATTCATAATGAATAGTGGTCAAAGTACTATTCATATATGAATAGTGATCAACATTACTATTCATCATAAATAGTACTATTCATAGAAATTTTATTTCTTGCATGTTTGAACTTACTGAGCCTGTAGCTCACCATTTTTGCTTATGTTACAGGTAAGCGACCAGCTCAGTAGCTTTGTATGACTGGATGGCGGACGGGATAGTGCGTGTCAAATGGGATAGGAGGCAAGGGATATGGTCCTGCTAGAGTCTTTCCGCTTAGCGATAATAGAGAAGGGAAAAAGAAAACAGTTCTTTTGTAATTATATATATTTTGTGAAAGTACTGTATTATGTAAATTACTTTGTACTTGCAAACAAAGTAAATAGTGAATGGTGTTTCACATGATGTTTAAAAAATCATAAAAAAAAATAAATATACTTTCCCCAAAAATGTCATGATTTAAAGAGAGATAGATTAGCCGGCGACCCATGAGAGTACAATCTATCGGAGTTAGCGATAAAGCTTAACTGTAATAGTATTGTATGATCTCTACGAAGGGCGGGCCCCTAACCGGGCGTTTTCCCGTGCCTCTAGTGATTTCTGGTTCCAGTTACGACTTGATCTATGAAACCTCGATTCATTCTCCTTTTGCAGCTCCACGTTCCTGTTAGGAAATGCCCTAAGCATTAGAGACATTTTGATGTATTTATTTTAAACTGGATAATAAAATTATATAAAAAGGTTATTCATTACATTGCTCTCTGTCTTCGTTTTATTTACATGTTAAAGTTAATGTAAGCAAATATGGCTCCCTGACTGCTTGTGTTAAACTGCTAGAACGTTACATGCAATGGACTTTTGTATGCAAGAAGACAATGTTCTAAAGTAAGCGGTCTAAACTTGTGGTGGCCCGCCTTTCGTAGAGATCATACAATACTATTACAGTTAAGCTTTATCGCTAACTGCGATAGATTGTACTCTCATGGGTCGCCGGCTAATCTTTCTTTCTTTAAATCATGGCGTTTTTGGGGAAAATTTTTTTTTTAAACATCATGTGAAACATCATCCACTATTTACTTTATTTGCAAGTACAAAGTAATTTGCATAATACAGTACTTTCGTAAAATACATATTATTACAAAACAAACTGTTTCTTTTTCCCTTCTCTTTTATCGCTCAGCGGAAAGACTCTGGCAGGACCATATCCCTGGCCTCCTATCCCATTTGACATGCGCTATCCCGTCCGCCATCCAGTCACATAAAGCTACTGAGCTGGTCGCCTACCTGCAACATAAGCAAAAATGGTGAGTTACAGGCTCAGTAAGTTCAAACATGTAAGAAATAAAATCTCTATGAATAGTACTATTCATCATAAATAGTAACGTGGACCACTATTCACACATGAATAGTAACTTTGACCGCTATTTATTATGAATAGTAAGTTTAACCACAATACAGTATATCAACAGTACATCTACTGCGATGTTAGTACCCTCACGAAACTGTCTTATGCTCAATTATGGCATAGTTTCAGTTTTAGGTAATTATCTTTAATTATGTTCTGGTTTTGAGCTCAGGTTGGCAGTACCATTTAAGTGCGCATGACTGGGAGCGGTACATTAGTGCTAACCTCCACAGCCTTAATCTCATAGCTCTGAAGGTAAAATTATACATGACTGAGAGCGGTACATCAGTGTTGACCTGCACAGCCTTAATCTCATAGCCCCGAAGACAAAATTTGCCTCCCTATACGGAAGGCTGGTATGCCAAAAGTAGTTTCATTACCGACTTTTTAAAGTTCTAACTCGGTGACTTCATATTGCCCCGTGGTTAGGAATGGTTCACATTTCAATTTTAGGTGAGTGAGTTTCATTAACCTCGCTCTAGTGCCCGAAGCACAATTTATTATGTGTCCCATTCTCAATAGTGCCCGTAGCACATCACATCTCTCTTTCTACTCTATAATAGTGCCCATAGCACATATGTACCTAACTTATAGTTAGTACATCAAAGTTAGCAACAGTAATGTCATATGTTACAGACAGGTAAATGTCTGAACTTACCTTATCAGTTTCTTCCCCTTTTCTTTCTTGGATCTTTGCTCGCCCTCCTTGTAGGTCGATTTTGGGATCCTACAGACAAAACCTTGTCTGTTAATTTCATTTCCATTTATAGCTTTTATTTTTTCATTAAAAAGCTTAAATAAAACCTGTTTATAACTTTTTAGGCTTTATTTAACATTTTCCCCATTTTTCTCAACTTTTGTAAAATTATGATTTTACCCCTATATTTTGATAAAATTACAACTATGCCCCTGACGGAATTTTCTTGATCCAGACTGCATTTTTGGCTCTCAGGAACTTTTCTGACTCTTTTCTAATCATTTCTGGGTTCGTTTCTATTTTATTTCTATTTTTCACTTTCCCGACCCTCGGGAAGCACTATTCCGACCCTTACGTCGGTTTAGTGATTTTCTATCGTTTCGGAGCCTCAAATGGACGTTTTACTAATATTTAAAACGTTCATCTAGACGTTCCCGATCTAGGTCTCCGAGGCTCGGATTTTTCGTATCTGACTCGGACCTTTATTTCGTTTCCCAAAAACGCCCCCCCTCGGGGTCGGTTTTTCAGTTTCACTCGCGTTTTACACTTTTAAGGGGACGGGTTACTATTCTCGAACCACCCCTTAGGTTTTCCTTATATAATTTTCCTTTAAGGACTTGGGTTACCGACCCGACCCTAAACTTTTATTTTTAATTTCCTTTTCACCCCAAATGCCATTTTCGAAATTTCGGCAGCATTTTGGCGTAAATTTAAGGATACCGGCGTTAGGTACGCCTCGAACCATATGTACCTGCCACGTGCTATACCACAAGCCTATTTTATGTAAAAGTTTTCCAAACTTTTACATAAAAGCTCACAAAATTTCAATTCACGTTTTGAACCATATTCCACGAAATTTCTTTCAATTTTGCCCTTAGTTTTAGCCACGGTTTTCACACTCAAAACCTAACCAAAACTTTTCAATTTTTCAACCAAATTTTAGGCTATTCTAATGTCATTTTCTAGCACATTTTCAAGCCAATTTACATGCATTTTTCAACACAAATTCTAGGATTTTTTCACCGTTATAACCCACGGCCATTTAAGAGAAACATGCACCAAATTTCTTATTTCATGTTTTCAACCACATAACCATCATTTTCATAATTAAATACATGATTTAAATCATCTAAACATCAAGTAAATCATGCAAAAATGTTCACTAAACCCTAATTACAAGCCACGGCCACTTTAAGGAAATTTGACACCAACATTTTTCCAAGCTTTATAACCACACAAATCATGCTTTACATTTAACCAAAACATGATTTAAAGCATTTCCACACTTAAACAAGAACAATTCCTCATCAACTACCCATGGTAACCCACGGTTTTACCCTTGGAAAACCAACCAAAATTTGGTTTTTCTTTAAACAAAATGCATGGTTTTTCTTCTAATCACACCCTTAACAAAACCCAAGCACCAAATCAACCAAAACAAACCAAAAATTTTCTCATTTTCACACTATTCATCCCACAGATTTTAGGGAGAAAAATCAAGAAAAAATGCAAACCAAAGAAAGTTACCTTGCTTTCTTGCTTCCTTTGTCTTCAAGGAAGGGTTTGACACCACTTTTGTGAAGGAAACTTGGAATATTTGCTTGGTTTCTCTTGGTTGCTCACGGTTCCACTAGGGAGAACACTTAGAAATTTTTTTCTCTTATGTTTGGCTTTGAAATGGCTACGGCCACTTTTGTTCCAATTATTGCCGACTTAAGCACAAAGAAAGCCAATTAATTTGGCTTCCAACCAATCAAAATGCAACACTTTTCAAGCCTATTTCTTTCCAAATTTTTCAAAAATTAGATTTGGCTTATTTTGGCCAAATCTTGGCCTTTAGATCAAAAAGCAAACCAATCTTGGCCATTAATGCCACCAACCACCTTAATTTTCACATTTGTTAAATTTGCTTTATGATGTCATAAATGCAAAGTAATATGTTGACTTTGACTGTACTATTCATATTAATTCGATTACTTTTTGACCGGTATCGATTCGAGCCGAAATTTTCTTGAAATCGTCCCGGCGGGTTCCTGAGGTCTCCTGTGCAGTCGGATCAATTTATACTGCTTCCATTTGATCAAAATCAGTCCCGGAAGTTTTTCATCTTTTAGTGCTCCGGTTAGGGTTTTCAATGCCCTTTTTTGGCACCGTTCCACCCGTTTCAACTCAGTGAATTTTATCAACACTGAATTCTTACTCGTCAGTATTGGTAGAACATTTTAATACATTCTAAACAATATAAATACATTTATTTCACTCTTTAAATAGTACAAATTGTTATATACATACATTTGTACATTTTCTTCCGAGAATGCCAGGATTTCCCGGTTGTCACATTCACCCCTCCTTATAAAATTTTCGTCCTCGAAAATTAGAATAAGTGGGGGTATAAATTCCTCATCTTGTGTTCTCGTTCCCACGTAGCTTCTTCAATGTTGTGACTTTTCCACAAAATCTTCACTAGTGGGATTGTCTTATTCCTCGGTACTTTCTCTTCACAAGCCAATACTCGAATAGGTTGTTCTTCGTATGTCAAATCCTTGTGGATCTGAACAGGTTCATGTTTCAACAAGTGGGACAGATCTGGTATATACTTTCTCAGCATCGACACATGAAATACATTATGCACTGCCGACAATTCAGGAGGTAACGCTAAACTGTAAGCGACCCTTCCAATGCGTTTAATAATTTCATAAGGTCCAATATATATTGGACTCAGTTTCCCCTTCTTACCGAAACGCATAATCCCCTTCATGGGCGATACCTTAAGAAACACGAAGTCTTCTTCATCAAACTCCAAGGATCTTCTTCTCTTATCAGCATAACTCTTTTGTCGACTTTGCACAATTTTCATTTGACGCTGAATTCTTACAACATCATCGGAAGTTTCTCGTATAAAATCCGTCTTATGCAGTTGTTTCTCTCGCAGGTCATACCAGTGTAATGGTGATCTGCATTTTCGTCCATACAAAGCCTCATAAGGTGCCATGCCTATGGAAGCTTGGTAACTATTGTTGTACGAGAATTCAATTAATGGTAACTTCTCGTTCTACTTTCCCGCAAAATCCATTACACAAGCTCGAAGCATGTCCTCTAATGTTTGAATAGTCCGCTCCGACTGTCCGTCTGTTTGCAGATGAAATGCCGTACTGAGTCTCAATTCAGTACCCATGGCTTCTTGCACACACTTCCAGAAATTCGAAGTGAATCGTGCATCTCGATCTGATACAATGGATTTTGGTACTTCATGTAATCTGACGACATGAGTTACGTACAACTGAACAAACTTTTCCAATGAAAAAAGTCATCTTGACAGCTATAAACCGTGCCATCTTGGTCAGTCTGTCCACAATAACCCAGATGGCATCATGACCTTCTCGGGTTTTTGGTAATCCCACTACAAAATCCATCGTAATATGTTCCCATTTCCATTCAGGAATCTCCAAAGGTTCCAATCTTTCTGCTGGATGTTTATGTTCCGCTTTGACTCTCTGACAGGTCATGCATCTGCTCACGAATTTCGCTATATCGTTCTTCATCCCTTTCCACCAGAACTGTAACTTCAAGTCTTGATACATCTTACTAGCTCCAGGATGAACCGAATATGGTGTCTCATGGGCTTCTGACATGATCCGTCTTCTAAGTTCCTCATCAGCTGGAACATTTATCCTTCCTTGATAAAGGATCATTCCATCCTTGGAAATTCCTTCTTGAGAACTTGTCATTCTTGGATCTCGTCTTTGAGCTTTCTTTATATCCTCAAACAACGATGATTCCACTTGGAGTGCAGCCAATCTTCCAGATATCAGCTCCAAGTTCAAGGAATTTATCTCTTACTGTAATGGTTTCGAAAGCCTTTTTATTGGTAGCTGGCGCGATATGGTAGACTTTCTACTTAAAGCATCCACTACACGGTTGGCCTTTCCTAGATGGTATAGGATTTCACAATCATAATCCTTCACCAATTCCAACCATCGTCTTTGTCGCATATTGAGCTCCTTTTGCGTGAAGAAATACTTCAGGCTTTGGTGATCAGTAAAAATCTAACACTGAGCTCCATAGAGATAGTGTCGCCAAATTTTAAGTGCGAACACTACTGTAGTAAGTTCAAGGTCATGCGTAGGGTAATTCCTTTCATGATCTTTTAATTAACGGGAAGCGTAGGTAATCACCTTGCCGCCTTGCATTAGGACTGCTCCCAACCTTATTTTGGATGCATCACTATAGATCACAAACTTCTCCCCTTCAGTAGGAAGCGTAAGGATTAGTGCGCTTGTCAGCCGTCTCTTTAATTCCTGGAAGCTTCTTTTGCATTCCATAGTCCACTCATATTTCCTTTCCTTACGTGTAAGAGCAGTAAGAGGTGCAGCTAATCGCATGAATCCCTCTACAAATCTTCGATAATAACCAGCTAACCCCAAGAAACTGCGTATTTCCATCACACTCTTGGGTGCAGGCCGCTGGTTAATTGCATCTACCTTCGTCGGATCTATAGCAATACCTTCCTGGGATACAACATGTCCGAGAAAATGTACTCTGTCCAGCCAAAACTCGCATTTTGAGAATTTGGCATACAGTTGATGCTTCCTTATCGTATTCATCACGATCCTCAGATGTTCTTTGTGTTCCTCATGAGTCTTCGAGTATATAAGAATGTCATCAATGAATACAATGACAAACTTATCCAAATACTCTTTAAAAATTCTGTTCATTAAATCCATGAACACTGCCGGTGCATTTGTTA
The DNA here is from genome assembly GCA_035233585.1 of Antiaris toxicaria. Classification (NCBI taxonomy): domain Eukaryota; kingdom Viridiplantae; phylum Streptophyta; class Magnoliopsida; order Rosales; family Moraceae; genus Antiaris; species Antiaris toxicaria. The sequence goes on from CP141153.1 coordinate 53,972,556, forward strand.
ATTCAAATGGCATCACAAGGAACTCATAATGACCATAACGAGTCCTAAACGCCGTATTAGGAATATCACTTTCTTTAATTCACAGCTGGTGATATCCTGATCGTAGGTCAATCTTGGAAAATACCGCTGCACCTTTTAACTGGTCGAATAGGTCATCAATTCTAGGTAATGGATACCTATTTTTGATCATAACCTTATTCAACTCTCGGTAATCAATGCACAAATGGAATGTTCCATCCTTTTTCTTGACGAACAACACAGGTGCACCCCACGGAGAATAACTCGGTCTGATAAATCCTTTATCCAAAAGCTCTTTTAATTGTTCCTGCAACTCCTTTAACTCCACTGGAGCCATGCGGTATGGTGCTTTGGAAATAGGTGCCGTTCCAGGCATCAATTCAATTTCGAACGAGATTTCTCTCTCTGGAGGTATCCCTGGTAACTCTTCCGAAACTACGTCAAGAAATTCTCTAATAACAGGAACGTCTTCAGGTTAAAGCTTCCGTTCTTCTGTCGTATCCATCACATATGCCAGATATCCCATGCAACCACTGGCCATCAGCTTGCTTGCTTTCAGTGAATTGATCATCATCTTCCCGGGTTTTCGAGAAGCATCGACATATTCGAAACTCTCTTCTTCCTCAGGTTGGAATACCATTTTTCGATTTCGGCAGTCGATCGTAGCTTGATGTTTCCCTAGGAAATCCATGCCTAGAATCACATCGTAATCCATGATCTTCATTACGATCAACTCCGCATAAAGCTCCCTATTTGCCACATATACTGGTATATGAGGTAGCCAATAATTGGACAACAATACTTCCCCAGAGGGTAAAGCTGTCTTAAATACTCTTCCCATATAGTCCATAGGAAGTCTTATCCTGTCAGTAAATTCATAGGAAACAAAAGAATGCGTAGCACCGGAATCGAATAGTACAGAGGCTACATGACTAGCGATGGGAAGCTGACCTGTCACCACATTCGATGTTCCTGCCTCTGCATCCTCTTTGCTGTAGGCCATCACACGAGCATCAGCACGTGGCACATGCTCCTGGCGTTGCGGCCTTATTGGAGACTCTTCAACTCTGGCCTAAAGGGAATGAGCTTGTGGGCGTGTCTGGTGCGGTTGGGAAGTGCCTTGTCCACCCTACCTATTACTTGGATAGTTCCTGGCGTAATGACCTTCCTTTCCACATTCATAGCAAACAAGTGGCCCATATCTGCATTGCCCAGAATGTCTCTTCCCGCATGTAGGACAATTTTACACATTGGATTCCGCATTACCAGCTGTTCTTCGCTGTTAGTTTCGATTATTTCCCTAGTGATTTCCAGAAAAATTGCCTTTCCTCTTATTTTACTAGGATCCTTGATTATTGCCCTGCCTTGGTTTAGCATTTTGATTTGGCTTGCTCGATTGACTAGCTTGTGTAGACTTAGCCAAAGCCCTCTCCTTCTTCTTAGCCTCCCAATGCTTCTCTCTTTCCTCTTTCTGTCGGGGTACGTGAAACTCAGCTCTGATGGCCCGACTAACACAATCTGCTACAGAAGTAGGCGGTACCTGTCCAGTATCTACCAATGCAGCAATTTCTGGTCTGAACATCCCGATCATTTTCTGTATTTTCTCCCTCTCAGTAGGGACTACATAGGGACATAAGCGGGATAACTGGTCGAACTTTCGGCAAACTTCACTCATCGACATATTTCCTTGCGTCACTTCTGAGAACTCTTTCTGCTGTTGTCTTAGAGATGCAGGATCATAATATTTCTGGTTAAATTCTTCCAGAAATTCCGCCCAACTCATGGTAGACACATTTCTTCTCATTCTCACAGTGTCCCACCAAAAACGAGCATCTTTCCTCAACATAAAAGACACACATGCGACCTTCTCCTGGTCAGTTAGGTTCATGAATTCCATGATCACTTGCAAGGATGACAACCAGTCTTCAGCCTCTAGAAGATTTGTAGAACCTTCAAACTCTGGCGGCCACATACGCCTGAATCTTTCATAGAGGGGTTCCAGATTTAATACCGGTTGCGGTTCAGGAACTCTCTCATGTACAACAGCTGAAGGAATAACTGGATCTACCTCAGCTTCCTGTTCTACTTGGGTACCTTCAGAACCTTGCCTCTATTCTAACTCCTCGTTGTCTTAGATTAGCATTTTCTTGCATCTAAGCTTCTAGTAAGGCTTGTATCTGATCTAATCTCTCCATGCTATTAGGACGTCGTTCTCGTCCCTCTAGTCGATATCGCAAATCCACCATCTTGTCTATTATCCTATTATGGCACAACAATTCACCGTTAGCTTTTCCATGACCACATTCGTAAAATCATATAAATTTACGAAATTTAGGGTAATGTAAAGCCACATCATCGTAACACATCATCGTACAACATATAATCATTTTGATATTTCATTCATAGCAAAACGTTTATATATCATACATAACCATCACCAGTCATATATACATCGGCCATCATATACATCTTGGCCACAAGTCTATACAAAAGAGCTTTTTTCTATAAGCTACTTTTGTACATGCATACATCTACGGGTTACACATCCCCTGTGTCTGGGACTAGAGGATATTCTTCTGAATCCTCATCGTCATCTGGATCATTTGAGTCATCACCACCCCTAGGCAATGCTCCCTATCCTGAGTCATCACCTTCTCATGGTCTAGACGGTCTGGCCTCATGATTGTTCATCATTCTTCTTGGCCCAAAGATGTGCGCCAACATCTCATCTTGACCCAGTGTCTCTCGTCGACTCTGCGTCAGATGCTCAATCAAAATCTCCCTCTCGATCGTCCTGATCATCACTACAAACTCTTGGAGCGTAGGAGGATATAGCTTAATCACCCTCTGTCTCAACTCCATGGGTAAACCTCTCCAGAAAAGCTCACAGTAGTTCGCTTTAGTGAGGTTGGGCAACGAACAATCTCCTCCTAATGGTCTCCTCAAATCGTGCTGCGTAAAACATAACTGTCTTACCAGACAACATGACCATCCTCTCAGTCTGGAGAATATAGTCCCTAACCTCATCAAATCCAGGGTACACGGGTGTATCTGCCTCTCGTGTCTCTGGAGGTGCTGGAGCAGGTGTCGGATCCTTAGGCGGAAACTGATCAGCCAATCGTTGACAGAACTCAACCCAACTGAATCCCAATAGAATCTCTTGGTCACAATACTCCCAAAATACTCGAGCATCTCCCTGAAACATACTGATGGCCAACTGGATCCACATCTCTCGATCGATATCACACATCACCATAATCCTCTCTATGGCATGCAGCCAGTTCTTCGTCTCCATCGACTGTCGTCCACCATCAAACATAGGGGGACTGCTAGCTCTGAATGCCTGTACTGCCCATGTCGAAACTCTCACCCCAATATGTTGGCGTCCACCAACAACTAGAATGTCCACTACTACAGGTGGATGAAGTACCGATCGAGGCTGTACTACATCTACTGGAGCAGGTGCTGGTGCTGGTGCTGGTGCTGGAGGTCTCTTAGGCACCGGGGGTCTAACTACTGGTCGTTGGGAAATAGACGACCTCACAATAGGTCTTGTCCATTCCTGTAACACCCCTCTCGGTCGTGGTAGCGGCGGTCTCACATAAGGAGGTCTGGTCATCTTACTACCTATAAGATAATTATTTTCATATAAGAAAATAATTAACTAAACTTAAGTAAACTACTTACTTGGATAGCGGTGCAGGATGCGCGAAGTGTCAAATCAGGGTATGGTTAACACTGCTCTGATATACCAACTGTGATGGCAGTTGGTAATCTAAACTAGACCAATCATAAATCCGCTCTGATACCAACTGTGGCAGCCCGCCCTTCGTAGAGAGCATACAATACTATTATAGTTAAGCTTTATCGCTAACTGCGATAGATTGTACTCTCATGGGTCACCGGCTAATCTATCTTTCTTTAAATCATGACGTTTTTGGGGAAAAATTTTCTTTTAAACATCATCCACTATTTACTTTGTTTGCAAGTACAAAGTAATTTGCATAATACAGCACTTTCGTAAAATACATATTATTACAAAAGAACTGTTTCTTTTTCCCTTCTCTTTTATCGCTTAGCGGAAAGACTCTGCCAGGACCATATCCCTAGCCTCCTATCCCATTTGACACGCGCTATCCTGTCCGCCATCCAGTCATACAAAGCTACTGAGCTGGTCGCTTACTTGCAACATAAGCAAAAATGGTGAGCTACAGGCTCAGTAAGTTCAAACATGCAAGAAATAAAGTTTCTATGAATAGTACTATTCATCATAAATAGTAACGTTGACCACTATTCACACATAAATAGTAACTTTGACAACTATTCATTATGAATAGTAAGTTTGACCACAACACAGTATATCAACAGTACATCTACCGCGATGTTAGTACCCTCACGAAATTGTCTTATGCTCAATTATGGCATAATTTCAGTTTTAGGTAATTATCTTTGATTATGTTCTGGTTTTGAGTTCAGGTTAGCAGTACTATTTAAGTACGCATGACTGGGAGCGGTACATTAGTGCTGACCTCCACAGCCTTAATCTCATAGCCCCGAAGGCAAAATTGTACATGACTGGGAGTGGTACATCAGTGCTGACCTCCACAGCCTTAATCTCATAGCCCCGAAGGCAAAATTTACCTCCCTGTACAGAAGGCTAGTACGCCAAAAGTGGTCTCATTACCGACTTTTTAAAGTTCTAACCCAGTGACTTCATATTGCCCCGTGGTTAGGAATGGTTCACATTTCAATTTTAGGTGAGTGAGTTTCATTAACCTCGCTCTAGTGCCCGAAGCATAATTTATTGTGTGTCCCATTCTCAATAGTGCCCGTAGCACATCACATATCTCTCTCTACTCTATAATAGTGCCCGTAGCACATATGAACCAAACTTATAGTTAGTACATCAAAGTTAGCAACAGTAATGCCATATGTTGTAGACAGGTAAATGTCTGAACTTACCTTATCTGTTTCTTCCCCTTTTCTTTCTTGGATCTTTGATCGCCCTCCTTGTAGGTCGATTTTGGGATCCTAAAGACAAAACCTTGTCTGTTAATTTCATTTCCATTTATAGCTTTTATTTTTTCATTAAAAAGCTTAAATAAAACCTGTGTATAACTTTTTAGGCTTTATTTAATATTTTCCCCATTTTTCTCAACTTTTGTAAAATTACTATTTTACCCTTATATTTTGGTAAAATTACAATTATGCCCCTGACGGAATTTTCTCGATCCAGACTGCATTTTTGGCTCTCAGGAACTTTTCTGAATCTTTTCTAATCATTTTCGGGTTTGTTTCTATTTTATTTCCATTTTTCACTTTCCCGACCCTCGGGAAGCACTATTCTGACCCTTATGTCGGTTTAGTGATTTTTTATCGTTTCGGAGTCTCAAATGGACGTTTTACTAACATTTAAAACATTCATCTAGACGTTCCAGATCTAGGTCTCCGAGGCTCAGATTTTCTGTATCCTACTCGGACCTTTATTTCGTTTCCCAAAAACGCCCCCCTCGGGGTCGTTTTTTCAGTTTCACTCGCGTTTTACACTTTTAATGGGACAGGTTACTATTCCTGAACCACCCCTTAGGTTTTCCTTATACAATTTTCCTTTAGGGACTCAGGTTACCGACCCGACCCTAAACTTTTATTTTTAATTTCCTTTTTACCCCAAATGCCGTTTTCGAAATTTCGGCAGCATTTCAACATAAATTTAAGTCTACCGTCGTTAGGTACGCCTCGAACCATATGTACCTGTCACATACTATACCACAAGCCTATTTTATGTAAAAGTTTTCCAAACTTTTACATAAAAGCTCACAAAATTTCAATTCACGTTTTGAACCACATTCCACAAAATTTCTTTCAATTTTGCCCTTAGTTTTAGCCACAGTTTTCACACTCAAAACCTAACCAAAACTTTTCAATTTTTCAACCAAATTTTAGGTTATTCCAATGTCATTTTCTAGCACATTTTCAAGCCAATTTACATGCATTTTTCAACACAAATTCTAGGGTTTTTTCACCATTATAACCCATAGCCATTTAAGAGAAACATGCACCAAATTTCTTGTTTCATGTTTTCAACCACATAACCATCATTTTCATAATTAAATGCATGATTTAAATCATCCAAACATCAAGTAAATCATGCAAAAATGTTCACTAAACCCTAATTGCAAGCCACGGCCACTTTAGGGAAATTTGACACCAAAATTTTTCCGAGCTTTATAACCACACAAATCATGCTTTACATTTAACCAAAACATGATTTAAAGCATTTCCACACTTAAACAAGAACAATTCCTCATCAACTACCCATGGTAACCCACGGTTTTACCCTTGGAAAACCAACCAAAATTTGGTTTTTCTTTAAACAAAATACATGGTTTTTCTTCTAATCACACCCTTAACAAAACCCAAGCACCAAATCAACCAAAACAAACCAAAAATTTTCTCATTTTTACACTATTCATCCAACGGATTTTAGGGAGAAAAATCAAGAAAAAATACAAACCAAAGAAAGTTACCTTGCTTTCTTGCTTCCTTTGTCTTCAAGGAAGGGTTTGACACCACTTTTGTGAAGGAAACTTGGAATATTTGCTTGGTTTCTCTTGGTTGCTCACGGTTCCACTTGGGAGAACACTCAGAAATTTTTTCCTCTTATGTTTGGCTTTAAAATGGCTACGGCCACTTTTGTTCCAATTGTTGCCAACTTAAGCACAAAGAAACCAATTAATTTGGCTTCCAACCAATCAAAATGCAACACTTTTCAAGCCTATTTCTTTCCAAATTTTTCAAAAATTAAATTTGGCTTATTTTGGCCAAATCTTGGCCTTTAGATCAAAAAGCAAACCAATCTTGGCCATTAATGCCACCAACCACCTTAATTTTCACATTTATTAAATTTGCTTTATGATGTCATAAATGCAAAATAATATGTTGACTTTGACTTTACTATTCACATTAATTCGACTACTTTTTGACCGGTATCGGTTCGATCTGAAATTTTCCTGAAATTATTCCGGCGGGTTCCTGAGGTCTCCTGTGCAGTCGGATCAATTTATACTGCTTCCGTTTGATCAAAATCAATCCCAAAAGTTTTTCATCTTTTAGTGCTCCGGTTAGGGTTTTCAATGCCCTTTTTTGGCACCATTCCACACGTTTCAACTCAGTGAATTTTATCAACACTGAATTCTTACTCGCCAGTATTGTTAGAACGTTTTAATACATTCTAAACAATATAAATATATTTATTTCACTCTTTAAATAGTACAAATTGTTATATACATACATTTGTACATTTTCTTCCGAGAATGCCAGGATTTCCCGGTTGTCACAAAACTATGGTCTGTAGTCTACGGGGTTAGACCGAGCATCTAACTCATGTTAAGACTATTATGTTGTCTAAAGCTTTGGAGGAGACGATTTGTCTTGACTGTCTGGAGCTAGACTCCGAAGTAGAGACATAGATATGTTGCTTGGTGGTGACATATTAGACCGGGATTAATGCGTGATTGATCTACGAAGTCTGCTTTGAGTGGATCGATCTGCTTTTGACGTTCATTGTGCAGTAACCTTAATCCTGAGTAGATGGACAGCTTCTTGTATATGACTTGTGTACTTTGATGTTCCAATGGCTAAAGCATCTCAGAGGTAGTAAGCATATAGACCGGTTCATTGGGTGCATGACTTATATACGATGAAGGGTTCGTTTACAGATAACAGAATCATAGCTCTAATGAGGAGTTAAGGGTATCCTCTTAAAGGCATTATACTGAATGTGAAAATGGACAAGGCCTTGGGTTGTCTGCTAGGCAGATGACTTCTTATTCATATATGGTGAATAATCATTTTCTTTATTCGGTAGTATAATGGAACTTTAAGATAGCCTGATCAGTAGGATTAAATGGACTTTGGCCTAAGGCTGATCATGGATATCATATGAGGGTTCTGCATACATGACAAGGTCATTGGACGATAGCTTGTCACAGGCTTACGTAATACGGTATATAATTGGGAATTCAGTTTTAGGTTTATAGTGGTGTGGCTCTGAAATTAGTGATCATATTATTGAGTTGTTCGGTAAAGAATGATGATTATATGGATTTGCGGGAGCCCGATTATATATGTCCGATTAGTCCCTCTACTAGCTCTACATAATTCCTTAACGTTTGGCAAAAATTGATCAGTGTATGCTATTGGCTAGTTTATTATGCATGGATGGTGTTGACATAGGATTAGGATGGTCGACAAGATTCTCTCCGGTTGGATTCAGATTTTATTTTGGATAATAGAGTACACAATTATTCGAACTCCAAATAAAGTTGTCATGATTTTATTTGAGATTGGATTAGAGTTTTAGAAAATTATCCATGAAAACAAGAATTTGAAATACAACTGTTTTGTGGATTTTGAAATTTGAATTTTGAAATTTGAAATTTGAAATTTGAAATTTGAAATTTGAAATTCAAATTTTAAATCACAGTCCAAGCAGGATTCAAATTTGTTGTGGTAAATCCACAAGGAATGAAATTCGAATTTGATTTGGATATGGAGAGGAAAATCTTGTTAGAATCCTACTTGAATTTTGAATCCAAATCCTAACAATAATGGGCGAAAATTTTGAGGATTATCCTCATGGAATTTTCAGATTTTTTATGGATAAGGTTGAAGGAAAAATTCAAGTTTCAATCCCAGTTGAATTTGGATTCTCTCCTCCCTGATTATGGCCAAAAATTTTAGGAAGATCTCCTAGGAGATTTTCGGTTATTTTGGATAAAGATGAGATAAGATTCAAGTTTGAAAATCCTAGTGGAATTTTGATTCTCCCTTATCCTAAAGTGGTTGAAAATATTTGGTGAAGATCCTCTAGGATTTTCGGATTTTTTGGTTGAAAAGGGAGATAAAATTCTAGTTAAAATCTTGTTTGAATTTTGAATGAAAAATTCAAAAGTGGCCGAATTTTCTTATTGGGATTTGGCCTTGATAATTTTGGAATTTTTGGTTGTGGATAAGGGAGAATATCTTCTCCTAATCCAATTCAAATTTAGAGAATCACCTCATGCAAGTCTATAAATAGAGGTCCTGCCACTCCAGTTCTCTCAGACCATAGACTCTCAGGCGGGCAGGCTTATTGTTGCATAACTTACCGTGACAATAAGTTCTCTAGAGATCTGGGTAGTTGGATGAAGACTAGCAGTGCTAGCATACCGATCGAGGTTCAGAGTGCCAACACACTCAGCCATTCAGGAATTGGAGAATAGTAGAGAAGACTAGTTGGTTGAAGCCCTCTGGTCATTCTCCTCCTGAAAGATTGGCATCCTTGAGGTATAAGTTTAAATTGTTGTTGGTTTATTATATACAGCATCATGAGATATTTAACGATCTTGAAAAATTTTTATTGTTCCGCTGCGCTACTCTGATACATTTTTCTCGATATAATTTCCTACAATTGGTATCGGAGCCATCTCATGACTATGCCATGTACATAAATTAGACAATTAATTAGTCTTTTTATTTATATATGGATATGATATTTAGAGAGTGGCATTCTAAGTTTCCTTTATGTTGTTATCATGGATTATGTATGTAGTATGTGGTTATTTTAATTTTCTGAATTATTATAAGCATGCTTGTTTTTGCCGGTTATGGTTCCTTAGAATTTAGAAAAATTGTAATCATGGGAGCAGTTTATTAACACTGTAATTTTCCCATGGATTTTAATTTTTGTCTCTTAGAATTATTATGGTTAGAATTTTTGTACACCGGAAACGGTTTAGGAATTTTTATGTAATTATTTTTTGAGGAGATTGAAGATTGAAGACCGTAATTTATTTTTTCCAAAAGTTAAATTTAATTTAAAGGTTGAAATTTTGATTGTGTGAAAATTTTCAATTTAATTGGGATTCAAATTAATTTTTGGAGATCTTAATGGGTAAATTGGAATATAGCATGAAAATTAAGACATGACCCCTCGGGATAGGCCGTCGGGCCTTGGTGGGGCTACAGCCCTTGCCCTCAGGCAGGATGGGGCTACGGCAGCCCCTTGACAGGCCATGACCACCCACAGTCGCAAGCTTGGCCTTCAGCCGAGGGTGGCCGTGGCCCTCCCAAGGCTGGCCGCAGCCTAGACGTGCAGCCTGCCAGCTACTGCGCCCAGCATAGGCATGCATCTTGGCACTGTAGGCTTGGCCTGCAGCCTGGCAAGGCTACACATGGGGCGGCCGTGTGCTGTCAGCCCCCCGGGGGCTGGGGGCTGGCCACGGCAGCTGCCGGCCTCCATGGCCGGTGGGGCAACGGTTTGAAAATCGAAAAAATTTTGATTTTTAAATTTGAGATTTAATTTTAAATCATGTTTAAAATATGTAATTTAAAATTTAAAATTTTTGAAATTACATATTATTGCACATGATATTTAAAATTGTTTAAAGTTTGAATTTGAAATTCGAATTTGGAATTTGAATTTGAAATTTAAATTTTTGGAAATTTAAATTTTAAATGGTTATTAGAATGAGAAATAAATGGAGAAGCTACATAAAGATGGATACAAGAAGACGAAACAAAATTCAAGACCTAAAGAATGCTTTGGATGGAATTTTGTAATCTTTATTTTCTTTGTTCTAGGATGGAACCATGGCTTGGTTATTCTGTCAATTATTTTTTCTGTAATATGTCATAGATGCATAAATATGTATTGATGAATGTTTTATATGCATATTTGATAACATGTCATATAGGATAGGTGAGTGCTGCTCATACTATATTGATCATACATATTTGTCAAAACTTGCATGTTTTTCAAAATATTGAGTGGGAGAGGGTTTTAAACAAAACCCATGGCCTCCATTGTTGATTCATATGTGAAAGCATGATAACGCCTTGCGTCAGTTCTGCCCTGACCACACCCCTCAGCAGGTGTTTATTGCCGCCGGTATACTAGATTGGATCTCCTATGTGGAAAACATGTTCGGGTACGATCCTATTCATGACCACCCTTCAGTGGCTTGGTAGGACGTGGATTGGGCTACGTAAACAATGGTTGTACACTCAAGACTCATTTAGTTATTAACCTTCCCTAGAAGCTCTGTTAACTAAACTGGTGGCCAAATAAGTGGCTATTAATATATGTCTTAACCTTGGAGGATTTAAGGCAACATATATTAATTGGACAGGGTCCATGTTCTGGCTATTAATTTTCATGATCACCCCTCGGTGGCTTGGGGCAATAGGTGCTGAGAATTACTGTTACAATGCTACATGTTTTTTCAAGTTTCATGTAGGAACATACTTGTATGTTTTATTTGCTAAATTATCTGTATATTTGCTTGGGCTTTCTAATGATGTCTAGTATAATTTTATTTCAGTTCAAAATGTCACCGACACCCCTCATTTCAATACTTACTGAGAATAAACTGAATGACGATAATTATGAAGATTGGAAAACAAATCTGTTGATAGTTCTCAGTTGCGAGAGACACAAGTTCGTACTAGACGAACCATGCCTACCAGGGCCCAAACCTGACACACTGCTTGAGGAGTTCTCGATTGCCTATACTCGTTGAAGAGAATCCAATGATATAACTTGATGCTACATTCTGGCTAGCATGACGAGTGCTTTACAGAAGCAGCATGAGACTTATCAAGTTGCTGGAGAGATCATTGAAAATCTGGAGGTCATGTTCGGAGGCCATGAAAAATTAGCTCGACAGTCCGCTATAACCAGCATTATGAACTTTAAGCAAAATACAGGTACTCCGATGAAGGACCATATGATCACTCTAATGGGATTCTTCGCTGAGGCTACCGAAAACGGTGCTGAGTTGGACTACAACACCCAGATCGATATGGTGTTCAAAACTCTATCTAAAGATTTTGTGGGGTTTAAGGCCGCATACAATCTGGCGACAAGGGAGTTAGGACTAACCAAGCTCATGAAGCAACTCCAAGCTTATGAGCGGATGATCAAGCATGGGGATGCGGTCCAACCAAAAGGAGAGGCCAATTTGGCAGAATCTTCTAAACCCTCATGGAAAAATCAGAAGCAAGCAGCTTTCAGTTCTTCTAATCCTCCTGTCTTGGATGGGAAGAAGAAGAAGAAGAACAAAAAGCCCAAAGACCCTAAAAAGTCCAAGTGCTTCCACTGTGGGAAGGCAGGTCACTTTAAGAAGACTTGCCAGGAATTCCTAACCACCAATGGCAAGGAAGGTAAGGAACTTCACTACTTGGAAGCATGTTTGGTGGAAGAATCAAAAGACACTTGGGTCATTGATTCGGGCACCACTAATCATGTTTGTGTTTCTATGCAGGGGTTCATTGAAACGAGAAGTCTACATGATAGGAGCCTCTCGTTGCGGACTGGAGACAGCAGCTTGGTGGTGGTTGAGGCAGTGGGAGATATTTATCTTTATTTTGATGAATTTAGGTTTATTTTATTGAAAGACTATTTTTATGTTCCTAATTTTAGGAGAAACCTTATATCGATAGCTTGTTTAATAAAGGATTCTTATTTAGTTTCTTTTAGTAAAAGAGTTGATATTTGTAGAAATAAGTCTTTTATCTGTTCTGGATGGATGGATGGAAACCTATATTTGATCAAACCAAAGATGTACTCACTGCTTGACACCGAATTAATAGATAACTCTAAAAGGTTGAAAGTTTCTCACTCTAACAAGGTGTATCTTTGGCATTTAAGACTTGGTCATATTAATCATTCAAAGATTGGTGAAAGACGGTCCTCTGGAATCTCTGGAGGAGGTACATCTTCCTCAATGTGAGTCTTGTCTAGAGGGAAAGATGACTAAGAGGTCTTTTGGAGCTAAGGGTACTAGGGCTTAGGAGCTCTTAGAAATTATGCACACAGACGTATTTGGCCCCATGAATGTCACAGCACGAGGAGGGTTCGAGTATTATATCTCCTTTATAGATGATTACTCGAGGTATGGATATGTGTATCTGATGCACCGCAAGAGCAAAACCTTTGACAAGTTCAAAGAGTATCATGTGGAAGTGGAAAAGCAATTAGATAAATCCATAAAGACACTTCGATTTGATCGAGGTGGTGAATACCTCTCCGACGAATTTCTAGGACATCTTGTAGAGAACGGGATATTATCCCAATTGACTGCACCTAGTACTCCACAATAGAATGGTGTATCTGAAAGCAGAAACAGGACCTTGTTGGATATGGTACGGTCCATGATGAGTTATTCAACGCTGCCATTATCATTTTGGGGATATGCTTTACAAACGGCATGCTATATTCTGAACCAGGTTCCAAGCAAATCAATTCCCAGAACTCCATATGAATAATGACGTGGCAGGAAGCCCTCCCTTGGACATATGAGAATATGGGGCTGCCCAGCACATGTACTGGATGGGGATGCGAATAAGTTGGAACCAAGATCAAAACTGTGCATGTTTGTAGGGTATCCAAAGGGAACTAAAGGAGGTCCTTTCTATAACCCGAAGGAACAAAAGGTCATTGTTTCGACCCATGCAACATTCTTGGAGGAAAGTCACATGAATGACTTTAAGCCTCAAAGCAAAGTGGTGCTAGAGGAGTTATTGGGTGAAAGAATACCTCCACAAGTTTCGATCTTGGACGCAAGTCCAAGGTCTGATGAAAGACCTGCAGACGATCAACAATTTTGGGTGCCTCATCATAGTGGGAGGGTTTCGAAGAAACCTAATTTCTTTATGTATGATGCTGAGGTATACCAAGACGAGGCACATGAGCATGAGGATGATTTGCTCACCTATGATGAAGCTATAAATGATGTTAATTCTAAATCTTGGAAATAGGCTATGAACAATGAGATAGATTCTATGAAATCCAACTTTGTTTGGGAACTTGTAGATTTGCTGGATGGGATAAAACCCATTGGATGCAAATGGGTCTACAAAAGAAAGAAGGATGCGAAAGGGAGAGTGGAAACTTTCAAAGCTAGACTGGTTGCAAAGGGGTACACGCAAAAGGCTGAAATCAATTACGATGAAACCTTTTCGCCTGTTGCTATGCTGAAGTCAATCCGTATTCTTCTGTCCGTTGCTGCTGCTCTTGATTACGAGATCTAGCAAATGGATGTCAAGATGGCATTCTTGAATGGCCATCTTAAGGAGTGTATCTACATGATACAGCCTGAACGGTTCGTAGCAAAAGACCAAGACAGGAAAGTCTGCAAGTTGCTTAGATCCATTTATAGATTAAAGTAAGCATCCCGCTCGTGGAACCAGATATTTGATCAAGCGATCAATACTACCGGTTTTGAGCAGAATGTTGATGAACCTTGTGTTTATAAACGTATTAAGGATGGAAAAGTGATCTTTCGGATACTCTATGTCGATGATATACTACTCATTGAGAATGATGTAGGGAACTTATCATTGGTCAAGCTTTGGTTACACCAACAGTTTGACATGAAGGACTTGGGAGAAGCTAATTATGTTCTAGGCATTCGTCTCTTCAGAGATTGAAAGAACAAAATGATAGCGTTATACCAGGCTTCATACATAGATAAAATAATTGACAAATATGCAATGCAAGAGGCAAAGAAAGGTACACAACCTTCTATTGCCGGTCTAACTCTTTCATTGGATGACCGTCCAAAGACATCGGAAGAAAGAGAGCGTATGAGTAAGGCCCCTTATGCATCCGCTGTGAGTAGCCTTATGTACGCTATGCTTTACATTCGCCTGGACATATGTTTTGCAGTAGGTATGGTGAGTCGATATCAAGCGAATCCTGAAACTAAGCACTGGCAAGCAGTAAAGCATATACTCAAGTACCATAAGAGAACGAGGGATTATATGCTGGTGTATTCTGGAAGGGACCTAACACTCGTAGGATACACGGACTCAGACTTCCAGACTTGTAAGGATTCGAGGAAATCGACATCTGGATTAGTGTTTTTGCTCGGAGGAGGTGCCATTGTATAGAGGAGTATGAAGCAGGGCTACACAGCTGACTCTACTATGGAGGCTGAGTATGTGGCTGCGGCTGAGGCATCTAAAAAAGCGGTTTGGCTCCGCAAGTTCTTTAAAGACCTTGAGGTCATTCTGGGTGTTGACAAACCTATCACACTTTACTATGATAACACTGGGGCTATTGGCTATTGTCAACACAAGAGAATCTCCACACCATAAGAGGACCAAGCACATAGATCGGAGATATCATATTATTAGAGGGCACGTGGAGACAAGCCAAGTAGATGTATGTAAGATCACGTCTGAGGACAACATTGCCGATCCCTTTACTAAGACTTTGGTGGCTAGAAGCTTTGAGAGGCATGTAGAGATGATAGAGATGTGTAACATGGCACATCTACTGGCTTAGGGCAAGTGGGAGATTGTTAGGAAATGCCCTAAGCATTAGAGACATTTTGATGTATTTATTTTGAACTGGATAATAAAATTATATATAGAAGTTATTCATTACATTGCTCTCTGTCCACATTTTATTTACTTGTTAAAGTAAATGTAAGCAAATATGGCTCCCTGACTGCTTATGTTAAACTGTTAGAACGTTACATGCAATGGACTTTTGTATGCGTGAAGGCAATGTTCTAAAGTAAGCGGTCTAAACTATAGTCTGTAGTCTATAGGGTTAGACCGAGCATTTAACTCATGTTAAGACTATTATGTTGTCTAAAGCCTTGGAGGAGACGGTTTGTCTTGACTGTCTGGAGCTAGACTCCCAAGTAGAGACATAGATATGTTACTTGGTGGAGACATAGATATGTTGCTTGATGGTGACATATTAGACTGGGACTAAAGCGTGATCAATCTACGAAGTCCACTTTGAGTGGATCGATCTGCTTTTGATGTTCATTGTGTAGTAACCTTAATCTTAAGTAGATGGACAGCTTCATGTATATGACTTGTGTACTTTGATGTTCCAATGGCTAAAGCGTCTCAGAGGTAGTAAGCTTATAAACCGGTTCGTTGGGTGTATGACTTGTATACGATGAAGGGTCGTTTACAGATAACAGAATCATAGCTCTAATGAGGAGTTAACGGTATCCTCTTAAAGGCATTATACTGAATGTGAAAATGGATAAGGCCTTGGGTCGTCTGCTGGGTGGATGACTTCTTATTCACATACGGTGAATAATCATTTTCTTTATTCGGTAGTATAATGGAACTTTAAGATAGCCTGATCAGTAGGATTAAATAGACTTTGGCCTAAGGCTGATCATGGATATCATATGAGGGTTGTGCATACATGATAAGGTCATTAGACGATAGCTTGTCACAGGCTTACGTAATATGGTATATAATTGGGAGTTCATTTTCAGGTTTATAGTGGTGTGACTCTAAAATTAGTGATCATATGATTGAGTTGTTTGGTAAAGAATGATGATCATATGGATTTGCGGGAGCCGGATTATATATGTCCAATTAGTCCCTCTACTAGCTCCACATAATTCCTTAACGTCTGGCAAAAATTGATCAGCGTATGCTATTGGCTAGTTTATTATGCATGGATGGTGTTGACATAGGATTAGGATGGTCGACAAGATTCTCTCCGGTTGGATTCAGATTTTGTTTTGGATAATAGAGTACACAATTATTCGAACTCTAAATAAAGTTGTCATGATTTTATTTGAGATTGGATTGGAGTTGTAGAAAATTATCCTTGAGAACAAGAATTGAAATAAAACTGTTTTGTGGATTTTGAAATTTGAATTTTGAATTTTGAAATTTGAAATTTGAAATTTGAAATTCAAATTTTGAATCACAATCCAAGTAGGATTCGAATTTGTTATGGTAAATCCACAAGGAATGAAATTCGAATTTCAGTTGGACATGGAAAGGAAAATCTTATTAGAATCCTACTTGAATTTTGAATCCAAATCCTAACAATAATGGATGAAAATTTTGAGGATTATCCTCATGGAATTTTCAGATTTTTTGTAGATAAGGTTCAAGGAAAAATTCAAATTCGAATTTGGATTCTCTCCTCCTGATTATGGTCAAAAATTTGAGGAAGATCTCCTAGGAGATTTTTGGTTATTTTGGATAAGGATGAGATAAAATTCAAGATTGAAAATCCTAGTGGAATTTTGATTCTCCCTTATCCTAAAGTGGCCGAAAATATTTGGTAAAGATCCTTTAGGATTTTTGGATTTTTTGGTTGAAAAGAGAGATAAAATTATAGTTAAAATCTTATTTGAATTTTGAATGAAAAATCCTAAAGTGGCTGAATTTTCTTGTTGGGATTTGGCCTTGATAATTTCAGATTTTTTGGTTGTGGATAAGGGAGAATATCTTCTCCTAATCTAATTCAAATTCAGAGAATCATCTCATGCAAGTCTATAAATAGAGGTCCTGCCACTCCAGTTCTCTCAGACCACAGACTCTCAGGTGAGCAGGCTTATTATTGCATAACTCACCGTGACAATAAGTTCTTTAGAGATCTGGGTGGTTGGAAGAAGACTAGCAGTGCTAGTATACCGATCGAGGTTTAGAGTGCCCACACACTCTGCCATTTGGGAATTGGAGAATAGTAGAGAAGGCTAGTTGGTTGAAGCCCTTCGGTCATTCTCCTCCTGCAAGATTGGCATCCTTGAGGTATGAGTTTAAATTGTTGTTGGTTTATTGTATATGGCATCATGAGATATTTAACGATCTTGAAAAATTTTTATTATTCCACTGCGCCACTCTGATACTTTTTTCTCGATTTAATTTCCTACAGTTCCTTATCTGAGGCTGACTTTCCATCCCAGGCTTCGCCTTCTCCTCTGGAGACTCGCTATTCGCCTATTATGTTGTCGTTTCGTCCCAGCCACCATCCCACTCGGGGCCCTACAGTGGTGCATGCCCTTCGGCAATGGGCATCTCTTTTCAAACCCAAGCGTGGTAGGGTTTTTGCCAGTAGCATAATAGTTTTTCGTGTTCCAGATTCTTGACACGTGCACACGAATCGCGATGGCCCCATGTTCCCGTTGCATTCGAGTCGCCCGTCTAAGTACGTCCTGCGACCCCTTCAAACGTATTGTTCATGCCACGGGTTTCAGGTGTGATCGGACCAGCACTAACGCATCAAATCCCATTAGAACTCTGTAGTTAAGTGTGCTTGGGCTAGAGTAGTACTAAGATGGGAGACCTTTTGGGAAGTCCTCGTGTTGCACCCCTCTTTTTTGGTTGCACCGCCCATCTTTTTAGCTTACAGCTTTTGCGCCAGTCCCCGGGGGCCTTGGGGGGCTAGTATCGATGCTAATTTTTGTGCCACAATCAAAGGCCTCGTGCAAGACTCTACGCGCCCAGCCGGAACAGGGCAGTGCTAGGTCTACCTAGCAGCTTGACGAGGGAAGCAAGATTAGGACGAAAAGGCACTGCTTTCCACACAGAAACAGGCCAACAGGCAAGACACATCCTTGCGCCACGATCGGGGTGTTTTCCGACAAAATTCCCATGTTTGGGCCCCCAATCGGGCTTTTTCAAGTGCCTCTGGTGATTTCTGGTTCCAGTTGCGACTCGGTCTACGAAATGTCGATTCTTACTCCTTTTGTGGTTCCATGTTCCTTCTCTAAGGCTGCCCTTTCCTTCCCAGGCTTCGCCTTCTCCTGCGAAGACTCGTTATTCGCCTATTATCTTGTTGTTTTGGCCCAGCCACCGTCCCACTCCGGGCCCTACATCGGTGAGTGACCTTCGGCGTTGGGCATCTCTTTTCAAGCCCCAGCGTAGTGGGGTTTTTGCCTGCAACGTTGCAGTTTTCCATTTTTCGGATTCTCGATGCATACGCACGAACTACGATGGCACCATGTTCCCACTGCATCCGAGTCGCCCGTCTAAGTGCGTCCCGCGACCCCTTTAAATTAATATTTCGCACCCTTAGTTTCGGGAGCGATCATACTAGCACGAACGCACCGGATGTAGGAAAAATAATTCGGTAAAAACGTATCAGAGTGGCGCAGCGGAACAATAAAAAATTTAAGATCGTTAAATATCTTATGATGCCATATACAATAAATCAATAATAATTAAAACTCATACCTCAAGGACGCCAATCTTGCTGGAGGAGAATGACCAGAGGCTTCAACCAACTAGCCTTCTCTACTATTCTCCAATTCCCGAATGGCTGAGTGTGTGGGCACTTTGAACCTCGATCGATATGCTAGCACGGCTAGTCTTTTTCCGACCACCCAGATCTCTAAAGAACTTATTGTCACGGTGGGCTTTGTAACAATAAGCCTGCTCACCTGAGAGTCTGTGGTCTAAGAGAACTGGAGTGGCAGGACCTCTATTTATAGACCTACATGAGGTGATTCTCTAAATTCATATTGGATTAGGAAAAGATATTCTCCCCTATCCATAACCATAAATTCTGAATTTTCCAAGGGAAAATTCCAACAATAAAATTCATCCATTTAGGATAAATCCAATCCAAATCTAAACAAGATTTTAACTAGAATTTTATCTCCCTTTTTCAACCAAAAAATCTGAAAATTCCAAGGAGAAAATCTCCTCCAAAAATTCGGCCACATTTAGGATAAGGGAGAATCAAAATTCCACTAGGATTTTCAAGCTTGAATCTTATCTCAACCTTATCCAAAATAACCGAATTTTCCTAGGAGATATGTTCCAAAATTTCGGCCACTTTCTGGGGAGGAGAGAATCCAAATTCAACTGGGATTGAAACTTGAATTTTTCCTTTGAATCTTATCCACAAAAACCGAAAATCCATTGAGGATAATCCTCAAAATTTCGTCCATCATTAGTTAGAATTTGGATTCAAAATTCAAGTAAGATTCTAACAAGATTATCCTCTCCATATCCAACTTAAATTCGAATTTCAAACCTTTTGGATTTTTCACAACAAATTCGAATCCCACTTGGACTGTGATTCAAAATTTGAATTTCAAATTTCAAATTCAAATTTCAAATTCAAATTTCAAATTTCAAATTTCAAATTTCAAATTTCAAATTTCAAATTTAAATTTCAAATTCAAATTTCAAATTCGAATTCAAATTTCAAATTCAAAATTCAAATTTCAAATTTCAAAATTCAAATTTCAAAATCTACAAAACAGTTGTGTTTCAAATTCTTGTTCTCATGGATAATTTTCTACAACTCCAATCCAATCTCAAATAAAATCATGGTAACTTTATTTGGAGTTCGAATAATTGTGTACTCTATTATCCAAAACAAAATCTGAATCCAACCGTAGAGAATCTTGTCTACCATCCTAATCCTATGTCATCACCATCCATGCATAATAAACTAGCCAATAGCATACACAAATCAATTTGCCAAACGTTAAGGAATTATGTGGAGCTAGTAGAGGGACTGATTGGACATATATAATCGGGCTCCCGTAAATCCATATGATCATCATTCTTTTACTGAACAACTTAATCATATGATCACTAATTTCAGAGTCACACCACTATAAACCTGAAACTGAACTCCCAATTATATACCGTATTACGTAAGCTTGTGACAAGCTATCGTCCAATGACCTTGTCATGTATGCAGAACCCTCATATGATATCCATGATCAGCCTTAGGCCAAAGTCTGTTTAATCCTACTGATCAGGCTATCTTAAAGTTCCATTATACTATCGAATATAGAAAATGATTATTCACCATATGTGAATAAGAAGTCATCCACCCAGTAGACGACCCAAGGCCTTGTCCATTTTCACATTCAGTATAATGCCTTTAAGAGGATACCCTTAACTCCTCATTAGAGCTATGATTCCAATATCTGTAAACAAACCTTTCATCGTATACAAGTCATGCACCCAACGAACCGGTCTATAAGCTTACTGCCTCTGAGACGCTTTAGCCATTGGAAAATCAAAGTACACAAGTCATATACATGAAGCTGTCCTTTTACTCAGGATTAAGGTTACTGCATAATGAACATCAAAAGCAGATTGATCCACTAAAAGCGGACTTCGTAGATCAATCACGCTTTAGTCCCGGTCTAATATGTCACCATCAAGCAACATATCTCTGTCTCTACTTAGGAGTCTAGCTCCAGACAGTCAAGACAAACCGTCCCCTCCAAGGCTTTAGACAACATAATAGTCTTAACATGAGTTAGATGCTCGGTCTAACCCCACAGACTACAGACCATAGTTTAGACCGCTAACTTTAGAACATTGTCTTCTCGCATACAAAAGTCCATTGCATGCAACGTTCTAACAGTTTAACACAAGCAGTCAGGAAGCCATATTTGCTTACATTTACTTTAACATGTAAATAAGACGAGGACAGATAGCAATGTAATGAATAACCTCTATATATATAATTTTATTATCTAGTTCAAAATAAATACATCAAAAAGTCTCTAATGCTTAGGGCATTTCCTAACACCGGATCTCATCAAAATTCTATAGTTAAGCGTGCTTAGGCGAGAGTAGTACTAGGATGGGTGACCTCTTAGGAAGTCCTCGTGTTGCACCCCTCTTTTTAGGTTGGGCCACCCATGCTTTTCGCTTTCAGATATTTCACTGGTCCTCAGGGGCTTTAGGGGGCCAATATCGATGTTAATTTTCACGCCACAACCAAAGGCCTCGTGCAAGACTCTACGCGTGCGGCCAAGACAGGGCCGGTGCTGGTTCTACCCGGTGCTACGACTGGAGAGGCCAAATTCGGATGGAAAGGAGCTGTTTTTCACACGGTAATGGGCTAACAGGCAAGACTCGTCGCTACGCCAAGACCGGGGGTGTTTCCGATAAAATTCCCATGTTTGGGCCTCAAACCGGGTGTTTTCCCGCGCCTCTGGTGATTTCTGGTTCCAGTTGCCACTCGATCTATGAAACCTCGATTCTTACTCCTTTTGCGACTCTACATTCCTTCTCTGAGGCTGCCCCTTCCTTCCCAGGCTTCGCCTTCTCCTCCGGAGACTCATTATTCACCTATTATCTTGTCGTTTCGGCCTAGCCACCGTCCCACTCTGGGACCTACAGTGGTGAGTGTCCTTCGGCGTTGGGCATCACTTTTCAAGCCCCAGTGTAGTGGGGTTTTTGCCTGTAGCGTTGCAGTTTTCCGTGTTCTAGATTCTCAATGTGTACGCACGAACTACGATGGCACCACGTTCCCATTGCATCCAAGTCGCCCGTCTAAGTGCGTCCCACGACCCCTTTAAATGAATATTTCGCGCCCTAAGTTTCGAGTGCGATCATACCAGTACGAACGCACCGGATCTCGTTAGAAGTCTATAGTTAAGCGTGCTTAGGCAAGAGTAGTACCAGGATGGGTGACCTCCTGGGAAGTCCTCATGTTGCACCCCTCTTTTTTGGTTGCGCCGCCCATGCATTTTGCCTTTGGATTTTTCACCGGTCCCCGGGGGCCTTGGGGGCCTAATATCGATGCTAATTTTCACGCCACAACCAAAGGCCTCGTGCAAGACTCTATGCGCGTGGCCGGCACGGGGCCAGTGTTGGGTCTACCCAGTGCCGCGACCAGGGAAGCCAAATTTGAATGGAAAGGCACTGCTTTCCACACGGAAAGGGGCCAACAGGCAAGACTCGTTGCTACGCCATGACCGGGGGTGTTTCCGATAAAATTCCCACATTTAGGCCTCCAACCGGGCGTTTTCCCATGCCTCTGGTGATTTCTGTTTCCAGTATCTCCGAAACCTCGATTCATACTCCTTTTGCGGCTCTGTGTTCCTTCTCTGAGGCTACCCCTTCCATCCCAGGCTTTGCCTTCTCCTCTGGAGACTCGCTATTCGCCTATTATGTTGTCGTTTCGACCCTGCCACCATCACACTCAGGGCCCTACAGTGGTGCTTGCCCTTCGGCAGCGGACATCTCTTTTCAAGCCCCAGCGTAGTGGGGTTTTTGCCTGCAGTGTCGCAGTACTTCGTGTTCCAGATTCTCGATGTGTGCGCACGAACCGTGATGGCCCCACATTCCTGCTGCATCTGAGTTGCCCATCTAAGTGCATCCCGTAACTCTTTCAAATGAATATTTCGCACCCTAGGTTTCAGGTGCAATCATAGCAGCACTAATGCACCGGATCCCATCAGAACTCTACAGTTAAATGTGCTTGGGCAAGAGTAATACTAGGATTGGTGACCCCCCAGGAAGTCCTTGTGTTGCTCCCCTCTTTTTTGGTTGTGCCGCCCATCTTTTTAGCTTTCAGATTTTACACCGGTCCCCGGGGGCCTTGGGGGGCTAGTATCGATGCTAATTTTCACGCCATAACCGAAGGCCTCGTGTAAGACTCTACGAGCATGGCCGAGACGGGGGCAATGCTGGGTCTACCCAGTGGGTAGACCGGGGAAGCAAGATTCGGACGCAAAGGCACTGCTTTCCACACAGAAACGGGTCAACGGGCAAGACTCGTCGTTGTGCCACGATCGGGGGTGTTTTTCGTCAAAATTCCCACGTTTGGCCCTCTATATGGACATTTTCCCATGCCTCTGGTGATTTTTGGTTCCCGTTACGACTCGATCTACGACACCTCGATTCATACTCCTTTTACAGCTCCGCGTTCCTTCTCTTAGACTGCCCCTTCCATCTCAGGCTTCGCCTTCTCCTCTGGAGACTCGCTATTCACCGATTATGTTGTCGTTTCGACCTAGCCACGTCCCACTCAGGGCCCTACAGTGGTGCGTTCCCTTCGGCAGCAGGCATCTCTTTTCAAGCCCTAATGTAGTGGGGTTTTTTCCTACAGCGTCGCTGTTTTTTGTGTTCCGGATTCTTGACGTGTATACACGTTGGCAACCTCGTGGGTCGTCATCCTCTTACTTAACATACTTAACTTTCCCTTCTTAACGTTCTCATTTAAAGCGGAAGCAATTTCTATAGCAAATTTTTTTTTTAAATTTTAACTTACATATTATACCTATCTCTATCATACTCTTATAACACATATTTCATAACTTTCCTTCTTTCATCTTCCTTTTTGAACGCTCAGCGAAAGACTCATGATAGTACCATACCCTCGCCCAGTCCCTTGGCACGTGCAGATCCGTTCGTTGTCCATCATATTACTTTAAACTAACAGGTTGCTTACCTGCAACATATAAACAACTAATGAGCTAGATGCCCAGTAAGTTCAAACATACATTCATTAACTTATAAATACTAGTAATATATATTATTACTAGAATATATGACATCACATATATACACATCATACACATCGTCTATACATATCCTCGAAACATAACATATTATGTGAGCTTCCTCATGCTCATTTATCTCTTCGCTAATCATTCCCATCATTCTATTGAAAATCTCTTATCATTCTATTCTAATTTCTTCATTTCTTTACTTCTCATTCCTATCATTCCTTAACTTTCTGTTCTAAACCTTTATAACTTCTCTATCGCTTTGTTATCATCTCTTAACATTTCATATCTTAAAAGCTAGTAACATACACACTAGCATAACATCACGTAAAAACGTGTTATTCACATCACATCACATATATAATTCTATTATGTTCTTATAAACTTCGTTTTGTTATTTATTTATTTTTCATCGATTTCATTATATCATTATTTTGTATCATTCGTCTCTTTTCTTATCGTTCTTTACTTTTCTTTTCTTTTCGTAACATTTCTTTTCTTTTCTCTTCTTTTCACTCTCTTTTCCTTTCTTTTTTTTTTCACGCTCTTTTCTTTTCTTTTCTTTTCTTTTCTTTCACTTTCTTTTCTTTTCTTATCTTTCACTGGTGGGCCCCGTCGTTGAACGTACCTAGTTGCGCGCTGACAGTGGGAGGAGGGGGAGCTTCCCACCAACCTACCTCACAGTCACATAAAACCTCACCTTCGGGGTTGGTCCATCCTATAATCAACCACACCTTCGGGGTAGCACCACATCTGCACAGAGGATATAGACCGGAAGTCTCAACCATATAGGGAGACCGGTACGCCAACCATTAACTTTTCAGTTTTATTATCTTGTATTCTTTTAGCTTTTCTTATATTGATTTTTCGTTGTACATCTTTTTCATGACATTCATAATCTTTTCTTTCTCATTTTTCATAAAACATTTCATGGAACATTTGTTCTTTCGTTGTTTTTCTTTTCTCAATTCTTTACTTTACTTGTGTGAATTATGTTAATCACACTTCAGCATATATATCACATATTACTTATATAACATCACATCACATCATAACAAACAAAAGTATGTTTAGTTATGTGCAGACAATTATTCTCTTCTCTGTTTATCATTTGCATCATCCTATCTATCGCATCTTAGCATCATACTCCTATCGATCATAGCCTATCGTTCTATTCTATCAATCACATCTTATCGTTATATTCTAATACTTTCATCGTATCTTTCAATCATAACCTATCATTGCTTCTCTTTCTTATCTAACTCTTTGCTTTCATATCATTTTTCATAAAACCCCTATCATTTCGTTCTCATAAAACATATCCTTTTCTTAATTTCTTTCATCACCGATCATCGTTGCTCTATCAATCATAACCTAACTTTCATAAAACTTTTCATAAAACATCTATTCTTTCCTTTCATATCTCATCTCTTTCTTATGCATCCTATCATAACATTCTCGTTCTTACTCTTTCCATTCTTCTATCCCTCTTTATCACATCGTTACTCTCATAAAACTTTTATAATACCTTTCCTTCATAATTCAATATATACATATATTTATATATATATTTTTATAATTATTTATTAAAACATAACTTTTAACATCATCATAGTATTGCTATAGTAATACTATAGCATCATCATAAATCACATCACGACATTTGCATACAAAATATATAATCACGATAAGCTTGTTCATAGTTGCAGACGGGTAAATGTCTGAACTTCCTCATAGCGTGCTTATCCCCTTCTTGGAATCCATCGACGTCCTTTGTCGCGTTTGGATCGGGTTCCTACAGACAAACTTTGTCCGTTAATCACATTTTCATTTATAGCTCTTATTTTATTAAAAAGCTTGATTCTAATCTTATAACCCTTAATTATAGCCTTAGGACAGCTTTTTAAACCTTAATGGCCCTTTTAAAATTTTCCTCCAACTTTTGAAAAATTACGATTTTACCCCTAACTTTTGACAAAATTACAAATTTTGCCCTTGACGTGATTTTTCATAGCTTAAACCTCAATTTTGGCTTTTACAAACTTCATTACCATATTCCGGGGTCATTGGGGCTCTTTTCCCATAATTTGAGAATCTTTGGGCAAAATGACCATTTTGCCCCTGATGGGTCGTTTAATCATAACATTTTCATTTTCATACTTAGGCTGGATTTTCTAAACCCAAAATCATTTAATTAACTTTCTAAATCTTATCGGACCTTTTCCGGATCAATTCTTATTATTTTACCAATTTTCACATTCCCGGCCCTCGAGAAGTACTATTCGAACCTAAGAATCGGTTTCATGTTTTTCTTGCGTTCTAGGGTTTCGAAGGGTCGGTTTACTAATCGTACCTTACCCATTCCTTTTTCCTTGCCCCAATTCCTCGAGGGGGTTCGGGTTCCCTTCTCGATCATATTTTTACCCCTCGTTTCCCATATTACCCCTAGTGCCATTTTTAGAAATTTTAACAGCATTTCCGCTAAATTTTTGAGGTTCCAGCGTTTAGGAAACGCCTGAAAACCATCTATCCTGATCTAATTCTATCACGTACTATACCAGAGGCCTAGATTTTGCGTAAAACTCATACTGTTTACGTAAAATCATTACATTATCACATATTTTTCTTTTTCTCCATTACAGTCATTTTCTTCTTTTTACATACATTCTTTTCCACATTTTTCATACCAATAATCATAAAATCATATAATAGTCCCAAACAATTAAATTGTGGAATGTAAAGGGGTCGGGATTTATATCGAATTGCAGTCCGATCTCGACGGCATAAACCCTAATTCTTCGTTCTTCATATTTGAGGTCTCGTCTTGAAATTCCGACTCCGCGGATGCGTACGGAACGTCGAAAATAGGCCAACGGGTCAAACTTCCATTTTCGGTCACCAGTCGCCGTTGACCGGCGTTGACCGGCCGTTGACCAGCGGTGACGGTGGCAAATGAGCAGCCCATCTTGAAGATCTCGACGAGAGGAATCCATTGGTGGCTTCAATTTCACCATTCGACACCTCTATCGTCGGAAATCGCCCTTCGAAAGCTCGGTCACGACGGCGGCTTTGTAACTCCGCCGTGCCGGACTTTTTCCCCGAAATTGATTGAGGGCTTTTGCTCCCCTCTTCACGGCGAACATTTCTGTACCGGTGGTGTAGCTCAACATCGCCGGAAACGGCGAGTTCCATGGCGGCTTCACGGCGGCGACGTCGCGGCTTCGGGCGGTGCGATCCGGCGGCTGTTGGGCTGAAACACCACCTGGGTTTTGTTCTACTCTTCACCACGAGTCTTTTGGGACCGGAATCACCTTGATCGGACGTCGGACGGCGGAGATACGACGTCGCGAAATTTCCGGTGGCCGGCGGCTTCAGGCGGCGCGTGCGGGCTCCTCCGGCGTCGGTTCCGTCGACTCGGCCCACCGTTGAACTCAGCTCGGCGAGAGCTTTCCAACGGTGCCGGCGGTGTCGAAAACGGACACCGTTTCCGATGGTCGGTTACTGTACACTTTCGGGTAGAGAGAGAGAGAGAATTTGTGGACAAATGAGGAAATTCCATTTTTTTCCGCTCTTTATATACTTTTTCGTCCAAAATTTCAACATGGGCTATCCTGACTAATTTGGGCGTCCTGAATCCAAATATATCAGTTTTATTTTCATCTGAGGTCATTTTGACCAATTTCCGATACTGTGAATTTTCGGTCAAAAATTACCCTTGTGCTCAATTATCAAATTTGAGCGTGCTGATAGGCTATCCTTACTAATTTGGGAGTGCTGAACCCAAATTTATCAGTTTTATATCAAAATAATATCATCTTAACCTACTTCTTGATACTGTGAGTGGCACACACGTGCACACACATAATATCACTATTACTCATTTTTCATCCTTTAAAATTGTTAGAACATTTTATTTAGTTCTAAACAATATTAAATCACTTAATTTCATATTTTAACACTTAAATTCATTGTGTATTTATTCTCCGAAAAATGTGAATTTTCCCGGTTGTTACAAAAAGTGTACCGATCAAGATTTTATTGTAGTAGCCAGTGAGCAAAACCCATTACTTCTTGAAAGCGCCCGACATTAACCAGCGTCTACAACATTGAAGAATTTTCAAGGAGACCAACCAACTTTTCTAGACTTCGTAGCTTGCTCTTTTTTAATGCTTTCTAGCTTTTCCATGTCAGAAATTTTCAATGAATATATAGTGGATTAAGGCTACTCAAGGCATTGGATTGCAAGGGATTATATTTGGACACTTTTCCCGACTATATCACAAAACTATACAATTTAAAATATCTAAGCATTTTTCCTCCAAAAAAAAAAAAGTATCTAAGCATGTTTTGTACCAAGGTGGCATCACTACCACGCTTTATTGGGAGGCAAAAAGCCTTGAAATGTTAGATCTTAGAGTCAGTTTAACGGAAGAGCTGCCATTTGAAACATTACAACTCTTTCTTCTTCATCATATCAAAGTCTATCATACAATAAGTGAGGGTTATCTGCTAGAAAAATTTATTGGTATTAGTCTGCCTACAGAGACAGATAAATTTACATCTTTGCAGTCTCTTTATATGATTCAGGCAGGTCATGGTTGTGTTAATTTAGTGAGATCCCCTGGGAAATCTTAAAAAGTTGAGTTTTTAGCCATTCAACAATTAGGAGCAGAACACGCGCCCGCTTTATTCTCATCAATTGAGAAGCTAAGTCGAATTTGTGAGCTATACATGGAAACAAGAGAAGAAGTTGAAATCCTTGACGCACAGAATATATCATCACCTCCTTAACGCCTTCAACGGTTGTTCAAGTTTGGACGTCCAGAGAATGGTACCATTGATCCGCTTGAATCTCTTCAAGCTTTGCCTAATCTACTAGAACTTTGCACTTGACAAAAGCCTATGATGGAGAAGAATTATGTGCTAGAGCCGGAGGTTTCCAAGTTCTCATCGCTTTGACATTTTGCAGTTTGGACAGGTTGAGGAGCGTGACTGTGGAACAAGCAGCAATGCCGCGTCTTTAAGGAACCATTGGTCGAAGACTACAAAATATTGAAGGAAATGCCATCTGGGGTTGAATTTGGAACTCATCTCGAAGAATTTCTGTTTGTCAATATGGGTGATATGTTGCTCACAAAGTTAAGCTACCTTCAAGTAGTTGAAATTAAGACATTTTAAGAGTACTGACGCATATGCTAAAGGTTTTTACTGGTTCGCGAGATGCTGATGGAGCAATTGGAAATTATTTTGATTTTCTAGAATTTGTACACAAAGAAGGTAAGACTAATTAGCTCTCTCTCTTTTTATTTTCTATATAACATTTAGATTAAGCCAGTCATTGTTACTGCAGTACTATGTACTCTTTCCATCTTAACTGATTAGTTGAATTCTTGATTTCCCGGTTACGAGAGACCTTTCCATGTTTGAAGTTCCAAGTGCAATGCAACTATGCTACTGAAGATCAGGAGAATTAACTACTCTTTCTTTTTTTTTTTTTTTTTTCCTTTTTCTTCCATATGCTTGTTCTTTAAAATAAATAAATAAATAAATCCGGTTTATAAGCAATCTATGAGTAAACTACTCAAGATTATTTGTGTGTCTGTTGTACTACTTTTTCTTTGAACCTGTTTTGTTTAGACAAGCCCAACTGCCAGAGTCTCTATATATGTTTCTTTAATTACGTACATTATCAAATAAAAATATATATTTACCAAGAAAAGGCTTAATGTCGGAATGGTTTTGAAGAGGGCTTTGATTTCTCTCATCAGTTCATTAAATAAATAAATAAATAAATAAACCAAAAAGAAATCCTGAGTAATTTTGTAATAGGAAATACAAAATTCCGAGAAGTATTTCTACTAGAGTAATACCACAACATTTAATTGCAAAAGATAATCAAGTATACTTTAATTAATTTAAGAGTGTCTGATTAAAATTTGCATCAATTATGATCTTTCCCTTCTAAATCTCATAATTCTCTTCTTCTTTCCTTCTCGTTTACTCTCTATCTCTAAGATTGAGTTGATTATAATAACACAAATCTGTAAGAAAAAGAAAGGAATATTAAAACCATTGTCGCAAAATAACTTGTAACAACCGGACATTTTTCGGAGAATAAATACACAATGAATTTAAGTGTTAAAATATGAAATTAAGTGATTTAATATTGTTTAGAACTAAATAAAATGTTCTAACAATGTTAAAGGATTAAAAAATGAGTAATAGTGATATTATGTGTGTGCACGTGTGTGCCACTCACAGTATCAAGAAGTAGGTTAAGATGATATTATCTTGACATAAAACTGATAAATTTGGGTTCAGCACTCCCAAATTAGTAAGGATAGCCTATCAGCACGCTCAAATTTGATAATTGAGCACAAGGGTAATTTTTGACCGAAAATTCACAGTATCGGAAATCGGTCAAAATGACCTCAGATGAAAATAAAACTGATATATTTGGATTCAGGACGCCCAAATTAGTCAGGATAGCCCATGTTGAAATTTTGGGCGAAAAAGTATATAAAGAGCGGAAAAAAGTGGAATTTCCTCATTTGTCCACAAATTCTCTCTCTCTCTCTACCCGAAAGTGTACAGTAACCGACCATCGGAAACGGTGTCCGTTTTCGACACCGCCGGCACCGTTGGAAAGCTCTCGCCGAGCTGAGTTCAACGGTAGGCCGAGTCGACGGAACCGACGCCGGAGGAGCCCGCACGCGCCGCGACACCGTATCTCCGCCGTCTGACGTCCGATCAAGGTGATTCCGGTCCCAAAAGACTCGTGGTGAAGAGTAGAACAAAACCCAGGTGGTGTTTCAGCCCAACAACCGCCGGATCGCGCCGCCCGAAGCCGCGACGTCGCCGCCGTGAAGCCGCCATGGAACTCGCCGTTTCCGGCGATGTTGAGCTACACCACTGGTACAGAAATGTTCGCCGTGAAGAGGGGAGCAAAAGCCCTCAATCAATTTTGGGGAAAAAGTCCGGCACGGCGGAGTTCCAAAGCCGCCGCCGTGACCGAGCTTTCGAAGGGCGATTTCCGGCGATAGAGGTGTCGAATGGTGAAATAGAAGCCACCAATGGATTCCTCTCGTCGAGATCTTCAAGATGGGCTACTCATTTGCCACCGTCGCCGCCGTCGCCGCCGGTCAACGGCCGGCCAACGCCGGTCAACGGCGACCGGTGACCGAAAATGGAAGTTTGGCCTGTTGGCCTATTTTCGACGTTCCGAACGCATCCGCGGAGTCGGAATTTCAAGACGAGACCTCAAATATGAAGAACGAAGAATTAGGGTTTATGTCGTCGAGATCGGACTGCAATTCGGTATAAATCCCGACCCCTTTACATTCCGTAATTTAATTGTTTGGGACTATTGTATGATTTTATGATTATTGGTATGAAAAATGTGGAAAAGAATGTATGTAAAAAGAAGAAAATGACTGTAATGGAGAAAAAGAAAAATATGTGATAATGTAATGATTTTACGTAAACAGTATGAGCTTTACGTAAAATCTAGGCCTCTGGTATAGTACGTGATAGAATTAGATCAGGATAGATGGTTTTCAGGCGTTTCCTAAACGCTGGAACCTCAAAAATTAAGCGGAAATGCTGTCGAAATTCTAAAAATGGCACCAGGGGTAATATGGGAAACGAGGGGTAAAAATATGATCGGGAAGGGAACCCGAACCCCCTCGAGGAATTGGGCCAAGGAAAAAGGAATGGGTAAGGTACGATTAGTAAACCGACCCTTCGAAACCCTAGAACGCAAGAAAAACATGAAACCGATTCTTAGGTTCGAATAGTACTTCTCGAGGGCCGGGAATGTGAAAATTGGTAAAATAATAAGAATTGATCCGGAAAAGGTCCGATAAGATTTAGAAAGTTAATTAAATGATTTTGGGTTTAGAAAATCCAGCCTAAGTATGAAAATGAAAATGTTATGATTAAACGACCCATCAGGGGCAAAATGGTCATTTTGCCCAAAGATTCTCAAATTATGGGAAAAGAGCCCCAATGACCCCGGAATATGGTAATGAAGTTTGTAAAAGCCAAAATTGAGGTTTAAGCTATGAAAAATCACGTCAAGGGCAAAATTTGTAATTTTGTCAAAAGTTAGGGGTAAAATCGTAATTTTTCAAAAGTTGGAGGAAAATTTTAAAAGGGCCATTAAGGTTTAAAAAGCTGTCCTAAGGCTATAATTAAGGGTTATAAGATTAGAATCAAGCTTTTTAATAAAATAAGAGCTATAAATGAAAATGTGATTAACGGACAAAGTTTGTCTGTAGGAACCCGATCCAAATGCGACAAAGGACGTCGATGGATTCCAAGAAGGGGATAAGCACGCTATGAGGAAGTTCAGACATTTACCCGTCTGCAACTATGAACAAGCTTATCGTGATTATATATTTTGTATGCAAATGTCGTGATGTGATTTATGATGATGCTATAGTATTACTATAGCAATACTATGATGATGTTAAAAGTTATGTTTTAATAAATAATTATAAAAATATATATATAAATATATGTATATATTGAATTATGAAGGAAAGGTATTATAAAAGTTTTATGAGAGTAACGATGTGATAAAGAGGGATAGAAGAATGGAAAGAGTAAGAACGAGAATGTTATGATAGGATGCATAAGAAAGAGATGAGATATGAAAGGAAAGAATAGATGTTTTATGAAAAGTTTTATGAAAGTTAGGTTATGATTGATAGAGCAACGATGATCGGTGATGAAAGAAATTAAGAAAAGGATATGTTTTATGAGAACGAAATGATAGGGGTTTTATGAAAAATGATATGAAAGCAAAGAGTTAGACAAGAAAGAGAAGCAATGATAGGTTATGATTGAAAGATACGATGAAAGGATTAGAATATAACGATAAGATGTGATTGATAGAATAGAACGATAGGCTATGATCGATAGGAGTATGATGCTAAGATGCGATAGATAGGATGATGCAAATGATAAACAGAGAAGAGAATAATTGTCTGCACATAACTAAACATACTTTTGTTTGTTATGATGTGATGTGATGTTATATAAGTAATATGTGATATATATGCTGAAGTGTGATTAACATAATTCACACAAGTAAAGTAAAGAATTGAGAAAAGAAAAACAACGAAAGAACAAATGTTCCATGAAATGTTTTATGAAAAATGAGAAAGAAAAGATTATGAATGTCATGAAAAAGATGTACAATGAAAAATCAATATAAGAAAAGCTAAAAGAATGCAAGATAATAAAACTGAAAAGTTAATGGTTGGCGTACCGGTCTTCCTATATGGTTGAGACTTCCGGTCTATATCCTCCGCGCAGATGTGGTGCTACCCCGAAGGTGTGGTAGATTATAGGATGGACCAACCCCGAAGGTGAGGTTTTATGTGACTGTGAGGTAGGTTGGTGGGTAGCTCCCCCTCCTCCTACTGTCAGCGCGCAATTAGGTACGTTCAACGACGGGGCCCAGCAGTGAAAGATAAGAAAAGAAAAGAAAGTGAAAGAAAAGAAAAGAAAAGAAAAGAGCGTGATAAAAAAAGAAAGGAAAAGAGAGTGAAAAGAAGAGAAAAGAAAAGAAATGTTACGAAAAGAAAAGAAAAGTAAAGAACGATAAGAAAAGAGACGAACGATACAAAATAATGATATAATGAAATCGATGAAAAATAAATAAATAACAAAACGAAGTTTATAAGAACATAATAGAATTATATATGTGATGTGATGTGAATGACACGTTTTTACGTGATGTTATGCTAGTGTGTATGTTACTAGCTTTTAAGATATGAAATGTTAAGAGATGATAACAAAGCGATAGAGAAGTTATAAAGGTTTAGAACAGAAAGTTAAGGAATGATAGGAATGAGAAGTAAAGAAATGAAGAAATTAGAATAGAATGATAAGAGATTTTCAATAGAATGATGGGAATGATTAGCGAAGAGATAAATGAGCATGAGGAAGCTCACATAATATGTTATGTTTCGAGGATATGTATAGACGATGTGTATGATGTGTATATATGTGATGTCATATATTCTAGTAATAATATATATTACTAGTATTTATAAGTTAATGAATGTATGTTTGAACTTACTGAGCATCTAGCTCATTAGTTGTTTATATGTTGCAGGTAAGCAACCTGTTAGTTTAAAGTAATATGATGGACAACGAACGGATTTGCACGTGCCAAGGGACTGGGCGAGGGTATGGTACTACCATGAGTCTTTCGCTGAGCGTTCAAAAAGGAAGATGAAAGAAAGAAAGTTATGAAATATGTGTTATAAGAGTATGATAGAGATAGGTATAATATGTAAGTTAAAATTTTAAAAAAAAATTTGCTATACAAATTGCTTCCGCTTTAAATGAGAACGTTAAGAAGGGAAAGTTAAGTATGTTAAATAAGAGGATGACGACCCACGAGGTTACCAGCCATCGCGGTTGGCGTCAGAGCTCGACTGGTTGGTATGGTAACGTACGTGGGGGGCGTCACATAACTAATGCATAGTTAAACAATTTAAGCGTTCTGTCAAGACCAATTAAATCGACAACATCCATGTCCTATTAAAAATAAATAAATAAGTACATAAACAATAGAAAAGGTATACAAACACACTAGGTCCTATTTAGTGTGGATAACCGCTCTAAATTATCATAAACCAAAACGTTATTCTAAAAACAATCATTTTACGTTTTCTAGTGCGTTTTGGTTACTTTCCCATTTGTAATTAGCTGACTTTTTAGTAAATCAATATGTTTTTTTTTCCACTTTTAAGATTATGACCAAAGAGTATTTAACAAGGTATCTTCAAGGCTCGTATTAAAAATGAGTGTTTCAGCTCAATTTTTTGTGCCTGGCCTCCGGCTACTTACTTCTTTGATATTTTATTTTGCCTTTTTATTGGTTGTTTATGGTGCTACAGGATGCTGACTCAGTTGTTATGGCGCATCTAGAGAGAAAGAGAGAGAGTGGGATTAGCGTTTGCCATTAATAGACACTTGAAGAGAGAGAGAGAGAGAGAGAGAGAGAGAGATTATCTCCAATAGTTCTAAAGGCACTCCATTACATAAGATTATCAACACTATCCCACTTTAATTTAAAAAAAATGTTAAAGCATTTCACTTAAATAGAATGCAAAGTTTTTTTCTTTTTTTTTTTTTACGCGAAAGAATATAGTCACCAATGCTGCATTTGGTGTAGATAGACGTGTTTGGGGCTTGTTCTTAAACAAGATTCAGATTAATAAGAAATCAATGAGCATACTAGTTCTTTCTGTGGCGGCCTGCCCTACTGTGGAGGCACTACAGTGCTAGTACAGTCAACTCTGTAGTTAACCGTAATAGTGTGTAGGCTTCTAGGGTCGCCGACATCATGCTTAACTTGAAAACTGCTTGTAAACTTTGCGGAATAATTTTTTTTTCTCAACATAATAACTTGTTCGAGAATGTGATAAGGAAATCATATTAACAAATAACATGTACATGGATCATGATTCCCCTATCACATGATCTTGACTTGAAATTGTGTTCTTGAAATTACATGTTCTAAATTTCAAAACTGCGCAACAGAAGACTTATGGTAGGACCATAATCCCTCGCCCAGTTCCCCCTGGCATGTACATACCCTGCCCGTCGTCCACCGTATACTACTGGTGAACAGGTCTCGTACCTGCAACATGTGAACAAACTAGTAAGCTATGAGCTCAGTAAGTTTAAACATAAAAACAAGAAATCATATCATGAAATCCAGTGCTGATACATGAAACTTGACTCTGAAAAACATGCTCATGGCCGAAAGTTAAGTCATAGCACATTATCTGATATTAAGTTCTGGTTTTGGGTCCCTGATTGGTCGTATCGACATGTTAGCATAACTGAGAGCGGTACTTTAATGCTGACCTCCTCAGCCTTAACTGAAATTGAACATGAGAACCTCCCCGTGGGTCAAAAGGCCGGTACGCCTATAACTGGTTTAATTACCATCTTGTCTGAATGTTCCCCTGGGTAGCATACTGGTTGCCCCACAGTAGGAACCTATTATATGTTTTACTTGGGATGTGAGTTTTATTAAACACACTAAGATGCCTTGTGCACCTACATGTTTTCATGTACCTGATACCTGTCTGACATGTGCACTTGAAACATGAAATTCTACATACATGACATGAACCTGACATGAGTATCGTGATGTAGACAATCAATGTCTAACATACACGTCATACAACAAAACACAACATTATAAACATAACATGATTGTCCACGTTGCAGTCAGGACAATGCTTGAACTTACAGAAAATCTACTAGCGTGAGCCTCTGCTGGTCTAGAACTGCTGTCTCAGGGTGTCTAACTTGAACTCCTATAAAAGAAATAATCGTTGATTATTTCTAACATTCATCTTATACTTGAAACATGGCAAAACATGTAAATCACATTTCCAGGCTCTTTTTTTTTTCGAACACGCCGTCCTACACGAGCGTGTTTTTGACCGTGTACTCCTTTGGACTTAACGTGCATGGCCGTGTAATTCATGCAACATGGCCATGTAATTCATGCATGCTTACACGGGTGGTTACATGGCATTGTTTCTGGCCGTGTTCTCTTGCTGTTAAATATGGTCTGTTACACGCCCTTCCCATGAACGTGTGCCTTTTGACATGGCCCGATACACGGCTGTGTTCTTGGCCGTATACCTCTCGGGTCTCAATTTTCTTGAAACACGGTCGTGCATGTGAGCATGTTCAAGGCCGTGTTCTGAACACGCCCTTGTACACGCCTGTGTACACGTCTGTGTTCATACCAGAATCCTGTATCTAGGTCCGAAATTCTTTGCTCTGATTTTCTAAGACTTTTATGGCCTTTGTTCTACTTCTTACACTCAAAATCGATCTCAATAAAATCGTTTCAAGGTATCAAATACATTTTTACTATCATAAATCCATGGTTTCACACATTTTGCTTATACACATCTATTGACTCAACATTTTAAAAAAAATCAGAACTTTCTTGAAGAACTCAACTGAACTTAGTTTTCTAAACCATCAGCTCACGAATTCGTGTTTAAAAACAACTAGACTTGAGCTATGTTTTGATTTAACCGAAAATCTCAACATGCTAAACTCACATTCTCTTTTTCTACTCAAAACCCTAGATTTTTCACCCAAAAAAATGTGAGAAAACGAGGGTTTATCTTGCTTGAAGCTTGAGAACTTCTTGCTATGAAATCTTGGGCTGAAACTTGAACAATCTGCTGCTTGAAGAGAGAAATCCGAGCTGTTTAAGAATTTTTCTCTTCTTCTCTCTCTCTTTCTCTTTCTTTCTCTCTCTTTTTTTCTCTTTCTTTCTGCCACTTCTTTGTAGCTAAAACAAGTGGATTAATCCACTTGGCTGCTTGGATTTGAGGCCCCTCACGTGACCTCCCTCTCATTTCACTCATTTTCTTTATTTTCTTTAAAGAAATTTTAATGGCTTGTCTAATATTGGCCATTAATCAATGTGGCTTACATTTGAGCCATTGATCTCTTAATATGTATTTTCCACATACTTTTTTATTAAATTTAAAATATCATAATTTGAATTAATGTTTAGCTTTTACACTATGTTCATTAATTCATTATCAAATTTTGACTTAAATCCAATAGTTCAAAATTTTTATCTGTTCTATATTCTGTAATGTGTCTTATCATGAAAATACATTTATTTACATATCTTATACAAAATTTTCTGAGAACGATAGGTTTCTCGGTTATCACACTTTCTATATAGTCGTTCTTATTTACTTGAAGATGTTTTGTTTAGAAAAGCTCCACGTTCCAAGATTCGCTCTTTTTGTTTCGTTAATTAGTTTATCAAATCAGCAAAAAATATGCGTATATGTCTGTTTATATATACACAAACATTTATTGGGGCGGTGCTGGGATTAAGATTTTTCCTTTATCTTTCTCATGTCAGCGTGCATGTTGTTTTGTATGCCTGCGTGCGCTCTATTTTGTTTCCCCTTTGCATTCATGTTTTAATTTTGTAAGACTCTTTTATTTTTTTTAATAATATAGAGTTGAGAACTTAGTAAAGTCACTTCAGTTTATTTAAAAGTTATAGGTAATTGTGATCAATTAAGAAAGTCATAGAAGATATCAAATCACCAATACTATAGCCTTATAACTTGAGTAGCATAATGAGAGAGGATTAGTATATATGATTTTTATTGTATGTCAAATGCAGTATTAGAACTTAGACATCAAGACTCTATATATTGTATGATTTATACTGTCTATTTATTAGTAGATAAATCTAAAAAAACTACTTTTTAGTAGTATTGGAATTAAGAGAATAAGCTTGAATAATAAATAAAAATTTTACTAATATACTTTGTCAATAGAGATACTTGGAGATTAAGTTTTTAATTTCAACGGAAACTTATATTGTTAAACCTTCTATTAGTATGGGCTTTGGGAAGTGTGCTAGAGGTAAACAAAGGAAAATACTGATAGACCTCATAAACAGATCAAATTATATCTATTGTGGAAGAAGATTCCTATTTAGAAAAAATAAGATATTCCAATCCAATGGTTGAGAAGAAGATTAGTCAAAAAAGATCAGTGGCTAGGATTTGGTCCATCTTTTTCCCAATTTGTGCCTAATCAAGAACTTGCCCATTAAGTTTTGCCATTTAAAATTTATGGTAATTTGACAAAGGTCAGAAAGGTGTCTTAAACTTAATTAAGCATACCCAATCTGTTGGTGGCACTTAATGAGAGTCAACCATGATTAATCTTGTTAATCCAATCTCACTAGCTAAAGGCCTATAAATAGAGTCTTCCACCACCCATTTTCACCACACCAAAATCTTCTAGCTCTTGTAAATTCTCTCTAGTAAAGTCTCATTAGTAAACCTCTCTTAGTAGAATTTTCTCTCTCTGTCTCTTTAGGATTTTCTCACACTTTCTTTCTCATTTTCTCTCTAGCCAAATGCATCCCCTTAGTTGCCATACCCAAAGAATTCCTCCAAACTTTCTTCTCGATGATTAATCTTCGAGGTGTTCTAGGCATGGATCCAATGGAGGAACGAACTTATGGTAGTTCTTCTAACCTAATCTCTTATGTTCTTTTCTCTAGAAACCCGTGAATTTTATGCGTTTAGTAACTAAGAAAAATTAGTGCTTTATGTTTTAGATTCCAGGAGGTTTTTAGAGCTTGATCCATTATTTGCGATTAAGGTGATATTCTAGACTTGGTGATGTTGGATATCAATGTGTTATTTTGATGTTTAGTTGGTAATTTGAAAATGATTATAGTATGTTGGTATGTGGGTACTATGATCATGCTTATATTTATGTTAGATGTTGTAATTATGGATATGGTTATGATGGTAGTTATGAAAGTAGTAAGATTATGATTATATTAGAGTTTATGATGAGCATGGTTATTAAGTTGAAGTTAAAATCATGACTATGGTTATGAATTATGGAATCTTGATGACTTGAATATATTATGATTGGCAACAATGTTTTGAAAGATTGAACAAAATCAACTTTTATTTTGTTCATTAAAAAGTTTGTGGTTGAAATGAGTTTATGAGATTTGACCACCAAAAAGGGGATTTATGAAAGTTCAATGGAGAATATATCAAAGTGTTTTTGAGGTTTTCATGAATGGAAGATATGAACTTTTAGAATAAAGGTTTCATCAAAAATTAGTTTTAAAAATTGAAAATTGTCAATTTTTGATCTTTATGAAAAAGAAATTTTTGCAAGAAAAATTAAACAATTTAATAAACATGAATGTTTTAGACGACATCAAGATGAACAAGTCTGATGAAGAAATTTTTAAGCAAAATTTGAAAAATGGGAAAATAAGGGAATCAGTACTGCACCAGCCCAGATTTAAGCGTTGTAATGCCACCAACTAGAGTTGTAGAACTAGCACTTGGCCTCACCTAGCACTGCAGCGCTGGTGAGCGATGCTGCAACGCCGACTATTAAAAAATGTTTGTTTAATAAACATGTTTTTTTTTTTTCTAAGAGGAATTAAAACATGTTTCAAGAAGTTCTATATGATTGAAAAAAAATAGAAATTTTAAAATTAAGGTATCAAATTATTGTTTAATAACAAATTAAAAAAATGGGTTTAAGTTTTCTAATCCAATCTTTATTGAAATAATTTAAGAAAAATTATTTC
Organism: Antiaris toxicaria; assembly: GCA_035233585.1. NCBI lineage: Eukaryota > Viridiplantae > Streptophyta > Magnoliopsida > Rosales > Moraceae > Antiaris > Antiaris toxicaria. The sequence continues at coordinate 54,012,774 of CP141153.1, forward strand.
TAAGTTTAAAGAAAAAAAAAACATAATCATAAAACAATGGTTAGTAAGGAATTAGATTAGAATAAGTACCAATTTCCTTTTTTTTTTTTACAAAGGAATTTAGATAAGATAATATCCAAGAGTATTGAAAACAATACTTGTCCTAGATTCAATTTTCAGGAGGGAAAAATTAGATTGCAAGATTATGTTAATTGAGGAAACATTGTGCTCAAGGTAAGTACAAACTTCACCTACAATATGAAATTAGTATTATTTTCAAACTATATTATAGGGACATGATAAGTATGATTTTGAATATGTTATTATGTCATATTTCAATACCTCTTATTATGACCTTGTGCTTGGTTATGGATGTGTACACGTTGCGATATTTTTTTGTATGCAAAACCACAAGTGTACGGTGTCAAGTTTTAATAGTATAATGATAAGAAGGGTTGTCGAATCCACAGGGAAAAATATTTAATTCCTGTTAATTACTGTAATATGAGAAATATCAATTTTATTTAGAAACCGATTAAATGGAATTGTAAAATTAAATAAACAAATAAAAAGAAACAATTAACGAGCTAAAGTAATGAATGACAATTAGTAAGAGAACCAATATGATTAAACACTAGAGATTTGATTTCACTTAACCTTCAACTATGCTTTCATGCCAAACACCAATTTATTTTCCTAGTTTATAAACCAAGAATCCTAATGTATTTAATTTCCTCTTCCGAGCGCTAAATCAAACGTATTCCTAATTCCTAATTTCCACATTCCTGAGCCAAAACTAAGAAATAGAAATTCCTTAAGAACTTGATTCTCTTGAATGGTTTCCAAGGCGATTAATCGTTTCCCAATCAATTAATTAGCCTAGGTTGTTCTATTCATGTTCCAATTCAATATTCCCCCTCTCGGGCACTAAACATCAAATTCAAAAATTATCTAAAATTTGATCAATATTTAGAAGCATTAAGAACGGAATAGAATAAATAAACTGAATCGAAAAATTACATAAATGAAATTGGCACTCAAAACAGAGAAATTAGCCAAGTATATTCAATATAGAATTAGCCATGATGTACATCATATCAACAATAAAGAGAAAGAAAGGAATTAAGAGATGAAAACTCTTGAGAATGCCGTCTTCAATCTCCAAATTCACCTCCTCTAGGCTAGAATGGCTTCCAAGCTCTCTAGGATTCGTTCATCTACCAAAAGTCCTTTCTTAGGTCGATACTTGACTATTTATATTAGAAGCACCGACCTAAAAAGTATTAAAAATCACAACATAAAAAATCACAACTCGCCGCTGCGGAAAAGGAACTCGCCACAGCGAGTTTCGGGCTTCAAAATTTGTCGAAATTTTACGCGAAACTAGCTGCTACCCCGACCAATCTCGTTGCAGCCAAATTGATTCTGGCTGCAGCCAAAATGATTCCGGCTGTAGCCAAAATAATTCCAGTTGCAGCCAAATTGATTCCACATAAAACACTCCTCGGTGCTTTTCTCGCTGTAACTAAAATGGAAGTCGTCGCAACTTGATCTTTTAGCTTTAGAAACACTTCCAAATACTTGTATCACCTACCTATTTAATTGTGAACAAAACACACCAATATACCAAACATAAACTTGGAAAAACCAACAAATTACTGATGAGAAATATATGGTAAATGTGCCTTATCAGTACATCTTAAGACGTTCAGTCTAAGGAGATTGGGTGTTAAGTGAGACTTTTATAATTCTCTCTGACTTTTCTTAGGAACTTTTTATATGCTCTATAATTGCTTTGTCTAAAAAGATTAGAATTAAGAAGAAATGATTTGACCCCTCCAGTCTTTCCTAGCAACTTCTTCATAGGAACCATTCATAATTACCTCATGAGTTTCATCAAGCTTAGATTTATTCAAAATATGTAATGAAATGTTATAGTATGTTATTAATCATGTGACTTTTATATCATGATATGTTATAGTTATGTTTATGCCAAGATTATGAATATACCACACCTTCATAGCATGTCACAGTTACACTTATGCCATGAATCAGAAGTATGATATGTTTATGTGAATGCCATTATTTACAATTATGCGATATAATAAGTTAATTGATTTTCATGTCATATCATTTCATATGCATCATGACTAATAAAGATTAGAACAAAAGTGCCTTAACTTAGTCTTTAAATAAGACTATAAGTAAGGAGTATGATGATAGATATACTCGAATATGATTAAGTAAAGGCTAAAACTAAATTTAAGATAAGTAAAAATATCATACCAACCTTTGACCTAATGAAGGATTACGTTAAGTTTAGATCTTAATGTCACTAAAGACCTCGCAAACCCTAATCTCTTGTTGAGCGTGCATACCCTATGTAGCCCATAAGTAAATAAGCAACAAATAAGTATAAAAATAAATAATTGGATCCAAATAGGAGTATAATTGGATCATCTCATGCATCTGACATGTTTTTCTTGCATGATTATATTTATATTTGTTGAGTGAAAGCTTATTAGATATATTCATATTATAGGTAAAAAGCCTGCAACATTGATAATGGAGGGGTACTATGGACAGAGAATGATAGTGAAGACAGTATTGGATACCACTACTAATTATTTTCCACTACTATGGTTTAATATATATATATATCTGGGAATTGATATATATATATATATTAAGTACGAGCTATGAAAGAAACAATTAGGTATGGTATTTTCAAAATGATGACACACATATATGTATATCAATGGGACTTTATCAAGTTATAAGACATGATTGATATATTGTTTTATAGAAACGCTAAAATGAGAATATTTACGTTGTACGCTAAAAAGTACATATATTGAGTGTTATTATATTTTGATATAGAAGTATGTACTAAGATAAATATATAATTAAGTTATGATTCTAATTTAGATGTAAGTTAATAACGTATAAAGTTTTATTAAATAAGTTTGGTTTTAGTTTTTCTTTCAAAAAAAATTATACTCAAATTTTCGGTACCAAGTTTAAAATTATACTCAAATTGTACTCAAATTGTCAACTTAAGTGGCTAGGACATGTGAATTCTTTCTTATTTTCAGATTCTAAAGCATAATTAGGGAATTTTCTTTGTAACATTTGCCTATAAATAGGCATATCTATGGCAATGAAAGACAAATCAGTTTTACTCATAAAGTTGAGAGAGTTATATTTTTCTTTAGTTTTTTGAACTTATCGGAATTTTTCGTAGCATTCACTCCCGACTTATCAATCAACCCTTCCATAGTTGATTGTGGCATCTTCCTTATACCGAGGTTTTTGTTTCGTATTAAGCAACAGGTTGAGGTCAAATTACCAAGGTTCTTGTTCTTGTTCTTGCTGAAGCAACAGGTCGAGGTCTCCCATCCATTCCAACCAAACGTTAGAATGTTCTTGGGTTCATAATATCGACGGGTCTCGTTACTCTTGGCGAGGTTTGCATCATTTGGTATCAGAGCCTAGGTTCTAAACTCAAGTTTGCCTATCCCATTTATTTTCATTTCTTTAATTTACTTAAGTCCAAATTCAGTTTTATAAAAAAAAAAAAATAAGAGTCGTGTTTCTTTCGATTTCACTTTGTTCGAATTTGTTTATAGTCAAAGTTGTGGGTCTGATTTCGTTTAGGGCTTGTTCAATTCAATTTTGTTCCGTGGGTTTGTAATTTTCGTTCGTATTCAAATCAAGAAGATCCGAGCAAGAAAGAAAAGAAAGTAAAAAAAATACAAAAAAAAAAAAACAAATTTTCTGTTTGATTCCACATATTTAGGCTTCCAATATTCCAAAAATCAAAACACCCCAAAAGACCAAAATTTTTGGGTAAAGTTTTTGTGTTTCCAAAACATAAACAACCGTTGTTTTTTTCGTTGTAATTCTTGCTGTCTATAGCCCGAATTACCTTGGTGTAGTCAATCGTGAATTGCTGTGGAAATTTTGGTACTGATTTGTGTAGTTCGATAAGAATCGAGTGAGAAATTACTACGAGTAAAAAAAAAGAAAAGTCAAGAGTGGTGAGAGGGTAAAAGCCAGATTCGTTGTGTGAAACATAAGTGAAATTGAGTGAAAACCATTCTTTGAGTGAAACACGTAAGGGAGTGTATGAGGTCCTTTCTATTTTGTTCTCTAACTCTGTTTTGTAGCAAACATGTCTCATAATAGTGATAAGAGTATTAGCAGAGGTAGTACGGAGATGGCTGATTCGAAAGTATTTATGGAGGTTATGATGGGTGAGATGAGGCAAATAATGAGGTTAGAGTTAGAACAGATACATGAATGTTTAGACCGAGTTGAGAGTGCATAGTCGCAGCAAATTGTTCCAAATGTGCATAGAAGAGAAAGGGTTCCATATAGGGGGGTGAGAGATGAAGAAGAAGAATATTATGGGGATGGTTTCGAAGAAGAGGATGATCAAGATTCGATCATTGGTAATAGAAGGCATGGAGGACGGTTTAGAGAAGCTAGGATTCAAGAAGATAATAGCTTGGGTATTATTAAGATGAAGCTTCAATCATTTTAGGGTAGAAGTGATCCTGAAGCTTATCTCGAGTGGGAAAAGAAGGTGGAGTTGGTGTTCGATTGCCATAACTACTCCGAGATAAAGAAGGTAAAACTCGCTGCTATTGAGTTTTCTGACTATGCAATTGTTTAGCGGGATCAGTTGGTGTTAAACAGGTGACGAACGGGAGAACGTCCAATTGAGATGTGGGAAGAGATGAAGAGAGTAATGAGGAAGCGGTTGTAGGAAAATAAATCGGTAAAAACGTATCAGAGTGGCGTAGCGGAACAATAAAAATTTTTAGATCGTTAAATATCTCATGATGCCATATACAATAAACCAACAACAATTAAAACTCATACCTCAAGGACGCCAATTTGCAGGAGGAGAATGACCGAAGGCTTCAACCAACTAGCTTTCTCTACTATTCTCCAATTCCTGAATGGCTGAGTGTGTGGGCACTCTGAACCTCGATCGGTATGCTAGTACTGCTAGTCTTCTTTCGACCACCCAGATCTCTAAAGAACTTATTGTCACGGTGGGCTGTGCAACAATAAGCCTGCTCACCTGAGAGTCTATGGTCTGAGAGAACTGGAGTGGCAGGACCTCTATTTATAGACCTGCATGAGGTGATTCTCTGAATTTGAATTGGATTAAGAGAAGATATTCTCCCTTATCCATAACCATAAAATCAGAATTTTCCAAGGGAAAATCCCAACAATAAAATTCAGCCATTTAAGATAAATTCAATCTAAATCTAAACTAGATTTTAACTAGAATTTTATCTCCCTTTTTCAACCAAAAAATCGAAAAATTCCAAGGAGAAAATCTCCTCAAAATTTCGGCCACTTTTAGGATAAGGGAGAATCAAAATTCCACTAGGATTTTCAAGCTTGAATCTTATCTCATCCTTATCCAAAATAACTGAATTTTCCCTAGGAGATATGCTCCAAATTTCGGCCACTTTCTGCGGAGGAGAGAATCCAAATTCAACTGGGATTGATACTTGAATTTTTTCTTTGAACCTTATCCACAAAAACCGAAAATCCATTGAGGATAATCCTCAAAATTTCGTCCATCATTAGTTAGGATTTGGATTCAAAATTCAAGTAGGATTCTAACAAGATTATCCTCTCCATATCCAACTCAAATTCGAATTTCATTCCTTGTGGATTTTCCACAACAAATTCGAATCCTACTTGGACTGTGATTCAAATTTTGAATTTCAAATTTCACATTTCAAATTTCAAATTTCAAATTTCAAATTTCAAATTCGAATTTCAAATTCAAATTTCAAATTCGAATTTCAAATTCAAATTTTAAATTCAAAAAAACAGTTGTGTTTCAAATTCTTGTTCTCATGGATAATTTTCTACAACTCCAATCCAATCTCAAATAAAATCATGGCAACTTTATTTGGAGTTCGAATAATTGTGTACTCTATTATCCAAAACAAAATCTGAATCCAACCGGAGAGAATCTTGTCTACCATCCTAATCCTATATCATCACCATCCATGCATAATAAACCAACCAAGAGCATACACAAATCAATTTGCCAAACGTTAAGGAATTATGTGGAGCTAGTAGAGGGACTGATTGGACATATATAATCGGGCTCCCGCAAATTCATATGATCATCATTCTTTTACCGAACAACTCAATCATATGATCACTAATTTCAGAGTCACACCACTATAAACCTGAAACTGAACTCCCAATTATATACCGTATTACGTAAGCCTGTGACAAGCTATCGTCCAATGACCTTGTCATGTATGCAGAACCCTCATATGATATCCATGATTAGCCTTAGGCCAAAGTCCGTTTAATCCTACTGATCAGGCTATCTTAAAGTTCCATTATACGACCGAATAAAGAAAATGATTATTCACCATATGTGAATAAGAAGTCATCCGCCCAGCAGACGACCCAAGGCCTTGTCCATTTTCACATTCAGTATAATGCCTTTAAGAGGATACCCTTAACTCCTCATTAGAGCTATGATTCCGATATCTGTAAATGAACCCTTCATCGTATACAAGTCATGCACCCAACGAACCGGTCTATAAGCTTACTACCTCTGAGACGCTTTAGCCATTGGAACATCAAAGTACACAAGTCATATACATGAAGCTGTCCTTTTACTCAGGATTAAGGTTACTATATAATGAACGTCAAAAGCAGATCGATCCACTCAAAGCGGACCTCGTAGATCAATCACGCTTTAGTCCCGGTCTAATATGTCACCACTAAGCAACATATCTATGTCTCTACTTGGGAGTCCAGCTCCAGACAGTCAAGACAAACCGTCCCCTCTAAGACTTTAGACAACATAATAGTCTTAACATGAGTTAGATGCTCGGTCTAACCCTATAGACTACAGACTATAGTTTAGACCGCTAACTTTAGAACATTGTCTTCTCGCATACAAAAGTCCATTGCATGCAACATTCTAATAGTTTAATATAAGCAGTCAGGGAGCCATATTTGCTTACATTTACTTTAACATGTAAATAAGACGAGGACAAATAGCAATGTAATGAATAACCTCTATATATAATTTTATTATCCAGTTCAAAATAAATACATCAAAATGTCTCTAATGCTTAGGGCATTTCCTAACAGCGGTTCGTACTCGGCCATTACTACCGAGAGCTATACAACAAGCTGCAAAGGCTTCGGCAGGGTAACCGGAGTGTGGAGGAGTATTATCAAGAGATGGAGATTGCCATGATCTGAGCTAATGTTGAAGAAAATCGAGAGGCTACCATGGCAAGGTTCCTGAATGGCTTGAATCAAGATATTTATGATAGGGTAGAGTGCAGCATTACATAGAATTGGAAGACATGGTACACATGGCTATCAAAGTGAAGCGACAGCTCAAGAGGAGGAGAAGTACATGTGCAACCCATAATCCAGGTTCTTCCCCATGGAAACCGAAGAAAGAGGAGAAACCGGCTGCAAAACCCAAATTTGAGCCAAGACAATAGACAACCAGCTATGGATCTTAAGGTAAATATGACCCTTCCAGTTCTCGAACTCGTAACACTAAGTGTTTTAAATGTCAAAGTAGGGGTCACATTGTAAGCCAGTGTCCAAACAAGCGCATCATGATCTTACACAACGATGGTGAGTATGAAATAGAGGAGGATAGTGAGGAAGATGAAATGCCACCATTGGAAGATGCTTACAATGTTGAAGATGAAGAAGCTGAAATGGGAAGGTTAGTGGCTGTTGTAAAGTGAGCCTTAAGTGTACAGGTGAAAGAGGAAGCAGAGGTGCAACGAGAGAATATCTTTCATACTAGGTGCTGCAATGATGACAAGGTCTGTAGTATGATTATCGATGGAGGAAGTTATACTAATGTTGTTAGCACATTTCTCGTTGGGAAGTTAGGGCTCAAGACCACTAAACATCCCAGACCATATAAACTGCAGTGGTTGAATGACAGTGGTGAGACCAAAGTAAACAAACAAGCTATGATCTCATTTCGTATCAGGAGATATGAGGATAAGGTGTTGTGTAATGTAGTACCGATGCAGGCTTGTCACGTGTTGCTGGGAAGGCCATAGCAATTTGATAGGAGGGTGATTAATAATGGCTTTTCAAATAAGTATTCATTCGTTCATAATGGTAAAAACATTAACCTTGTGCCTTTAACCCCTAAACAGGTGTATGAGGATCAGATGCAGCTTCAGCAGTCATTCAAAAAACAAAGGGAGAGTGTAAAATTAAGAGAAAATGAGAGAGAAAAAGAAAGAGAGAAAGAAAAAGAAAATCGAAAGGAAAAAGAGAAGAAGGCCGGAAAAAGCGAGATGTCCAAGTCGAAAGGGGTTCGACTTTAGTGGTGAGAGAAAAGAAGAGTGTGACCTTGTAAAAAGAGAGCTGTGTGGCAAGAGTGAGTATGGTGAGAAGAGCGTTAGTGTCGAGGCAGCCTATGCTGATGTTGGTGTATACAGAGGGGTTTTTGAATACTAATGAATTTCATGACTCTTTGCCTAGTTTTGTTGACTCTCTTTTACAGGAATACAATGATGTGTTTCCTAATGAGATTCCAGTAGGTTTACTACCTATTCGGGGAGTCGAGCATCAAATTGATTTCGTACCTGGTTCCACAATACCTAATAGACCTGCCTATAGAAGTAATCTAGAGGAAACCAAGGAACTTCTAAGGCAAGTTCAAGAATTGATGGACAAGGGGTACATTCGAGAAAGCATGAGCCCATGTGCAGTGTCGGTGATTCTAGTGCCAAATAAGGATGGAACGTAGAGGATGTGCGTTGATTGTCGAGCGATCAACCAAATCACGGTAAAGTATCGACATCCTATTCCTTGCCTAGATGACATGTTAGATGAATTACATGGAGCTTCTGTGTTTTCAAAAATTGATTTAAAAAGCGGATATCATCAAATTAGAATGAAAGAGGGTGATGAATGGAAAACTACATTCAAGACTAAATATGGTTTATACCAATGGCTAGTTATGCTTTTTAGTCTAACTAATGCACCGAGTACTTTCATGAGATTGATGAACCATGTTTTATGTTCTTCTATTGGCAGGTTTGTGGTTGTTTATTTTGATGATATACTTGTCTATAGCAAATCCATTGATGAGCATGTTGATCATTTAAAATCTGTTTTGGATAAGCTTAGGCAAGAACGCTTATTTGCTAACCTCAAGAAATGTACCTTTTAGATGGATAAGCTTGTATTTCTTGGTTTTGTTGTTAGTGCTCAAGGTATACAAGTCAATGAGGAGAAAGTGAAGGCGATTCAAGAATGGCCTAGCCCAATGAACGTTTCCCAGGTGAGAAGTTTCCATGGGCTCGCAAGCTTTTATCATCACTTTGTGAAAGACTTTAGCACGATAGCAGCCCAATTGATAGAGGCAATAAAGAAAAATGTTGGGTTCAAGTGGTAGGAAGAGCAGGAGAAGGCATTCATGTTGCTAAAGGAAAAATTGACTAATGCTCCTTTGCTTGCTTTACCTGATTTTGATAAAACATTTGAGGTTGTATGTGATGCCTTTGGAATAGGTATTGGTGCTGTTTTGATGCAGGGAGGAAGATCAATTGCGTTTTTTAGTTAAAAGTTAAGTAGAGTAGCCTTAAATTACCCTACTTATGACAAGAAATTGTATGCATTGATTCGAGCTTTGCAGACATAGCAACACTACTTTTGGCCCAAAGAATTCATGATTCACACTGATCATGAATTGCTAAAGCAGCTAAAGGGCCAACACAAGTTAAATCGAAGACATACGCGATGGAGTGAGTTCATTGAGACGTTTCCCTACGTCATCCGGTATAAATAAGGTAAGGAGAATGTGGTTGCCGATGCACTTTCATACAGCTATACATTACTCTCTACACTTGATGCAAAATTGTTGGGTCTTGAGCACATTAAAAATTTATATATTGATGACCCTGAATTTTGTGAGGAATACCAGGATTGTGAAAAGCATGCCAATAATAAGTTCTTTAGGTATCATGGGTTCATATTTCGAGAAAATAAGTTGTGTGTACCTATTTGTTCTTTGAGGGACTTACTAGTGCATGAATCCCACGGGGGAAGATTGATGGGGCATTTTGGGATTGTAAAGACCTTAGTTGTTTTGCAGGAACACTTCTATTAACCACACATAAAGCGAGATGTTGAGAAGATTTGTGGTAGATGTGTCACTTGTAAGCAAGCTAAATCCTGAGTGTAGCCAAACAGTTTGTATACTCCATTGCCCATTCCTAGTGCACCGTGGATTTATATTTCTATGGATTTCGTGTTAGGTCTTTCTAGGACTAAACGGGGGAAAGACTCAATTTTTGTGGTTGTAGATAGGTTCTCTAATATGGCACACTTTATTCCATGTCACAAAACTGATGATGGTTCACATATTGCAGATTTGTTCTTCAAGAAAATTTTGAGATTACATGATATTCCTAGGACAATCGTTTCAGATAGAGATGTCAAGTTTTTGAGCTACTTTTGGAAAACTTTGTGGTGTAAGTTAGGAACTAAGTTATTATTTTCTACTACTTGTCACCTACAAACTGATGGCCAAACTGAAGTAGTGAATAGGACTTTGACTACACTGTTGAGAACAATAATTAAGAAGAACACCAAGACATGGGAAGAGTGTTTACTACATGTTGAGTTTGCTTACAGTAGATCTGTTCATTCTGCCACTAAATCTTCACCGTTTGAAATTGTTTATGGTTTTAATTCTTTAACTCCATTGGATTTATCTCTACTACCTGTTTCTGAGCGTGTTAATTTGGATGGAAAGAAGAAAGCTGAATTTGTTAAGCAGATACATGAGAAGGCAAAGCTCAACATAGAACGAAGAACGGAGTAATATGCAAAACAAGCCAACAAAGGGCGACACAAGATGGTCTTTGAACCAGGCGATTAGGTGTGGTTACACATGAGGAAAGAACGATTTCCAGCACAAAGAAATTCCAAATTGCTTCGCCGAGGAGATGGTCCATTCCAAGTTTTAGGGCACATCAATGACAATGCATACAAGCTAGACCTGCCTAGTGAGTATAATGTAAGTGCAACTTTTAATGTTATTGATCTAAGTCCTTTTGATGTAGGTGATGATTTAAGGACAAATCCTTTTCAAGAGGAGGGGAATGATGTAACAAATGACACGACATCAAGGGAACCAGTTCAAGTACCAATTAGGCCGGTTACGAGGGCACGAGCTAAGAAGTTCAAAGATGCATTTAATGGGTTGATTCAAGAGGTTTGATCTCAATCAAATTCGTGGCGGCCTATTGAGCATGATTCACACGGTCAACAAGGATGCATTAACTTAATTCAAACCCATGAGGGACTCAGTTAATTATTGGATTATCTTTCTAAGCAAAAGTAACGTTTTTGGAGCTGATTGAGCTGAATGCAAGAAATTGTTTACTTTCTTTTTTTTATTTTGTTTCCTTTTCTTTTCTTTGATTTTAACGTGGGGCATGTGAATGGCTGATTAAATTGTCAACTTAAGTGGTTAGGGCATGTGAATGGCTGATCAAATTGTCAACTTAAGTGGCTGGGACATGTGAATGGCTGATCAAATTGTTAACTTAAGTGGCTAGGACATATTAATTCTTTCTTATTTTCATATTCTAAAGCATAATTAGGGAGTATTCTTTGTAACATTTTCCTATAAATAGGCATATCTATGGCAATGAAAGGACACATCAGTTTTACTCACAAAGTTGAGAGAGTTCTATTTCTCTTTAGTTCTTTGAACTTATCAGAATTTTCTGTGGCGTTCACTCCCAACTTATCAGTCAACCCTTCCACAGTTGATTGTGACGTCTTCCTTATACCGAGGTTCTTGTTTTGCATTAAGCAACGGGTTGAGGTCAAATTACCAAGGTTCTTGTTCTTGCTGAAGCAACGAGTCGAGGTCTCCCATCCATTCCAACCTAACATTAGAATGTTCTTGGGTTCATAATCTTGACAGGTCTCGTTACTCTTGGTGAGGTTCACATCAGTAATTATAAGTAAAGATATACTTAAATAAGTAATGTAACAACCCACATAAATGAGGTGTTACAAAAATTGATGTTGGAACATGGTGCAATGCCATGCCTTCAACATCTATTGTTTGAAGATTGCTGTTAGAAGGCATGTTTAGGATTGTTGATGCGGACTCATAAATGTTGTTTAGTAGAATGTCTTCTAAGTTATTCCTTTTTTTTTTTTTTTTTTTGTGTTAGTTATTTTGTTAAGTATGTTTGTGACCATGGCATAATCTTAGGACCATGATTTTAGTGGGTAGTTATTAATTAAAGCTGTATATTGTAATGTTACTGATGTTAAATGGTAATTCAGTTTTCTCTTTTCACATTAACAAACACAACTACAAATGGTATCAGAGCTCTCTTCTTAAGGGGTCTATGCAAGTTTGATGCGTCATGGAAGCTGAAGCCAGTTTCTTTGCAATTACTCCACCAGTGTTTGATGGAGACAACTACCAGATTTGGGTAGTATGCATGGAGGCATACCTGGAAGCTTTGGATCTTTGGGAAGTAGTGGAAGAAGTCTATGAAATCCTTGCACTTCCGAATAACCCCACCATGGCATAGATCAAAGCATAGAAAAAGAAAAAGACAAAGAAATCAAAGGCAAAGGCCTGCTTGTTTGTTGTAGTCTTATCCATCGTGTTCACTCGTATCATATCTTTGAAGTAAGCAAAGGAGATATGGGATTATCTCAAGACTGAGTATGAAGGAGATGAAAGGATATGAGGGATGCAAGTGTTGAACGTGGTATGTGACTTTGAGTTGCAAAAGATGAAGAAGACTGAATCCATCAAGGAGTATATTGATAGGTTGCTCAACATTGCAAGCCGAGTCAGACTACTCAACTCGTCTCTGCCAGTATTAAGGATTGTTGAAAAAATCCTTGTAATGCCTGAAATATTTGAGGCCACCATTACATCCTTAGAAAACACTAAGGATATGTCAAAGATTACTCTGGCAGAGTTATTAAATGCATTACTAGCATAGGAACAAAGAAGAGCTATGAGGCAAGAAGATGATGTTGAGGGAGACTTATTTTTCAAGCATCAAGAAAATGCAAGAAACCACAAGAAAAAGGAGGGCAAAAGGATTAAGACTCAAATGTAGAATTCATGGCCAACAATAATAAGAGCAAAGCTAGAAACAAAAAGGGATCTTATCCTCCATGCCAGCATTGTGGTGGGAAATCTCATCCACATTTTAATTGCTAGAGAAGACCAGACGCCAAGTGCACTAAATGCAACCAGATGGGGCATGAAGCTATTATCTACAAAAACAAAGATCAATAACACCGTCAAGAGGCCCAGATTATTGATCAGGAGGAGGAGGACCAACAGTTCATGGCTATATGTTTTTCTAGCATCGAATCAAGTAAGAGTTGGCTTATTGACAGTGGTTGTACTAACTGTAGGAAATAAATCGGTAAAAACGTATCATAGTAGTGCAGCGGAACAATAAAAATTTTTTAAGATCATTAAATATCTTATGATGGCATAAACAATAAACCAACAACAATTTAAACTCATACCTCAAGAACATCAATCTGCAGAAAGAGAATGACCGGAGGGCTTCAACCAACTAGCCATCTCTACTATTCTCCAATTCCCAAATGGCTGAGTGTGTGGGCACTCTGAACCTCCATCGGTATGCTAGCTGTGATAACCGGGAAAATTCGTATTTCTCGGATAATAAATACACAATGAATTTAAGTGTTAAAATGTGAAATTAAGTGATTTAATATTGTTTAGAACTAAATAAAATGTTCTAACAATGTTAAAGGAAGAAAAATGATTGATAGTGATATTATGTGTGTACACGTGTGTGCCACTCACAGCATCAAAAAGTAGGTCAAGATGATATTATCTTGACATAAAACTGATAAATTTGGGTTCAGCACTCCCAAATTAGTTAGGATAGCCTATCAGCACGCTCAAATTTGATAATTGAGCACAAGGGTAATTTTTGACCAAGAATTCATAGTGTCGGAAACTGGTCAAGATGACCTCAGATTAAAACGAAACTGATATATTTGGATTCAGGACGCCCAAATTAGTCAGGATAGCCCATGTTGAAGTTTTTGGCGAAAAAGTATATAAAGGGCAAAAAAAAGTGAAATTTCCTCATTTTTCTATGTACACTCTCTCTCCTCCCTTCTCTTTCTTTCTCTACCCGCACGTGTACAGTGACCATTTGCTGGAAACGGCCTCCGTCCACGACATTGCCGGCACCGTTGGAAAGCTCTCGCCGAGCTGAGTTCAACGGTAGGTCGACGCGACAGAACGACCGCCGCACGTCGCCGCACGCGCTGCCTGAAGGTCGCCGGAGCTGAAATCTTCCCTGTGAGATTTCTCCGCCGTCCAGCCACCGTTTGCCATGAAACCGGTCCCAAAAGATTCATGGTGAAGATTACTACAAAACCCAAGCCTTTTTTCAGCCCAACGACAACCGGATTGCGCCGCTGTAGCTCGCGCCATCACCGTCGTATCGCCGCCGCGAGACTTGCTGTTTTCAGTGATGTTGAGCCATGCCACCGATACAGAAATGCTCACCGTGAAGAAGAGAGCAAAAGCCCCAAGTCAATTGTACGCCACAACCCCGGCACAGCGGAGTTCCAAAGCCGCCGCCGTGACCGATTTTTCGAGGGATGATTTCCGGCGATAGAGGCGTCGAATGGTGAAATTGAAGCCACCAATGGATTCTTCTCGTCGAGATCTTCAAGATGGACTACTCACATTCCACCGTTACCGCCGTCGCCACCAGTCAACGTCGGTCAACGGCCGGTCAATGCCGTTTAATGATGACCGGTGACCAAAAATTGAAGAATGGCCCGTAGGCCTATTTTCGACGTTCCGGATGCATCCGCGGAGTCGGAATTACAAGACGGGACCTTAGATATGAAGAACAAAGAATTAGGGTTTATGCCGTCGAGACCCGACTGCAATTCAGTATAAATCCCGACCTCTTTACGTTCCGCAATTTAATTGTTTGGGACTATTATATGATTTTATGATTATTGGTATGAAAATTATGGAAAAGAATGTATGTAAAAAGAAGAAAATGGCTGCAATGGAGGAAAAGAATAATATGTGATAATGTAACGATTTTACGTAAACAGTATGAGTTTTACATAAAATCTAGGCCTCTGGTATAGTATGTGATAGAATTAGATCAGGATAGATGGTTTTCAGGCGTTTCCTAAACGCTAGAACCTCAAAAATTAAGCGGAAATGCTGCCGAAATTCCTAAAAACGGCACTAGGGGTAATATGGGAAACAAGAGGTAAAAATATGATCAGGAAGGTAACCCGAGTCCCCTCGAGGAATTAGGGTATGGAAAAAGGAATGGGCAAGTTACGATTAGCAAACCGACTCTTAGGTCATAATAGTACTTCCCGAGGGCCGGGAATGTGAAAAATTGGCAAAATGATAAGAATTGATCCGGAAAAGGTCCGATAAGATTTAAAAAGCTAATTAGATGATTTTGGGTTTAGAAAATCCAGCTTAAGTATGAAAATGAAAATGTTATGGTTAAACAACCCATTAGGGACAAAATGGTCATTTTGCCCAAAAATTCTCAAATTATGGGCAAAGAGCCCCAATGACCCTGGAATAGGGTAATGAAGTTTGTAAAAGCCAAAATTGAGGTTTAAGTTATGAAAAATCATGTCAAGGGTAAAATTGTAATTTTGTCAAAAGTTAGGGGTAAAATCGTAATTTTTCAAAAAGTTGGAGAAAAATTAAAAAAGGGCCATTAAGGTTTAAAAAGCTATCCTAAGGCTATAATTAAGGATTATAAGATCAAAATCAAGCTTTTTAATAAAATAAAAGCTATAAATGAAAATGTGATTAACAGACAAAATTTGTCTGTAAGAACCCGATCCAGACGCGACAAAGGACGTCGATGGATTCCAAGAAGAGGATAAGCACGTTACAAATAAGTTCAGACATTTACCCATCTGCAACTATGAACAAGCTTATCGTATTTATATGTTTTATATGTAAATGTCATGATGTGATTTATAATGATGCTATAGTAACGCTATAGCAATACTATGATAATGTTAAAATATAGGTTTTAATAAATAATTTATAAAAAATATATATATATATGTATATATATTGAATTATGAAGGAAATGTATTATAAGAGCCTTATAAGAGTAAAGATGTGAGAGAGAGAGATAGAAGAATGGAAAGAGTAAGAACGAGAATATTATGATAGAATACAAACAAAAAAAAAAAAAAAAGAGAGATGAGGTATGAAAGGAAAGAATAGATGTTTTATGAAAAGTTTTATGGAAATTAAGTTATGATTGATAGAGCAATGATGATCGGTAATGAAAGGAATTAAGAAAGGGTATGTTTTATGAGAATGAAATGATAGGCGTTTTATGATAAATGATATGAAAGCAAGGAGTTAGACAAGAAAGAGAAGTAATGATAGGTTATGATGAAAGGATTAGAACATAACAATAAGATGTGATTGATAGAATAGAACGATAGGCTATGATCGATAGGAGTATGATGATAAGATACGATAGATAGAATGATGCAAATGATAAACAGAGAATAATTATCCGCACATAACTAAACGTATTTTTGTTTATTATGATGTGATGTGATGATATATAAGTAATATGTGCTATATATGCTAAAGTGTGACTAACATAATTCACACAAGTAAAGTAAAGAATTAAGAAAAGAAAAACAATAACATGAAACAACGATATATGTCTTACGAAATGAGAATGAAAGAATGAGATGTCAATGAGAAAGAATTACGAAAGAAAGATAGAACAACGAAAGAACAAATGTTCCATGAAATGTTCTATGAAAAATGAGAAAGGAAAGATAATGAATGTCATGAAAAAAATGTACAACGAAAAAAAATCAATATAAGAAAAATAAAAGCATACAAGATAATAAGACTAAAAACTTAAGTTGTTGGTGTACCGGTCTCCCTACACAGTCGAGACTTCAGGTTTATATCCTCCACGCAGATGTTGCGCTACCTCGAAGGTTCGATAGTTTATAGGTTAGACCAACCCCGAAGGTGTGGTAATTAATATGACTATGAGGTAGATTGGTGGGTCGCTCCCCCTCCTCCTACTGTCCGCGCGCAAATAGGTACGTTCAACAACAGGCCCACCAAAGGAAAGTGAAAAGAAAAGAAATCAGAAAAGTGAAAAGAAAAGAAATGAAAGGAGAGTGAAAAGAAAAGAAAGGAAAGGAGAGTGCGTGAAAAGAAAAGAAAGGAAAGAAGAGTGCGTGAAAAGAAAAGAAAGGAGAGGAACGTGAAAAGAAAAGAAAGGAAAGGAGAGTGCGTGAAAAGAAAAGAAAGGAAAGGAGAGTGAACAGAAAAGAAAGGAAAAGAGAGTGAAAAGAAAAGAAAAGAAATGATACGAAAAGAAAAGAAAAGTAAAGAACGATAAGAAAAGAAACGAACGATATGAAAGAATGACATAATAAAATCGATGACAAATAAATAAATAATAAAACGAAGTTTATAAGAACAGAATGGAATTAATATATGTGATGTGATGTATTTGATGTTATGTGTATGATATGACACGTTTTCACGTGATGTTATGCTAGTGTATATGTTACTGGCTTTTAAGATACGAAAGGTTGAGAAATGATAATAAAACGATAGAAAAGATAAGAAAGTTTAGAACGGAAAGTTAAGAAGTGATTTGAATGAAAAGAAAAGAAATGAAGAGATTAGACTAGAATGATAAGAGATGATCGATAGAATGATGAGAACAATGAGCAAAGAGATAAATGAGCATGAAGAGGCTAACATATTAAGTTATGTTTCGATGATATGTATAGACGATGTGTATGATGTGTCTATACATGATGTCATAGATTCTAGTAATAATATATATTACTAGTATTTATAAGTTAATGAATGCATGTTTGAACTTACTGAGCATCTAGCTCATTAGTTGTTCATATGTTACAGGTAAGTAACCTGTTAGTTTGAAGTAATATGATTGACAACGGACGGATCTGCACGTGCCAAGGGACTAGGCAAGGGTATGGTATTATCATGAGTCTTTCGCTGAGTGTTCAAAAAGGAAGTTGAAAGAAAGAAATTTATGAATTATATGTTATAAGAGTATGATAGAGATATAGGTATAATATGTAAGTTAAAAAAAAATTTTACTATAGAAATTGCTTCTGCTTTAAATGAGAATGTTAAAAATGGAAAGTTAAGTTTGTTAAGTAAGAGGACGATGACCCACGAGATTGCCAGCCATCACGGCCGGCCTCAGACTCGACTGGTTGGTATGGTAACGTACGGGGGACGCCTTACTAGCACTACTAGTCTTCTTCCGACCACCCAGATCTCTAAAGAACTTATTGTCACAGTGAGTTGTGCAACAATAAGCCTGCTCACCTGAGAGTCTGTGGTCTAAGCGAACTGGAGTGGCATGACTTCTATTTATAGACTTGCATGAGGTGATCTTTTGAATTCGAATTGGATTAGGAGAAGATTTTCTCCCTTATCCACTCATAAAACCCGAAATTAACCAAGCCAAATCCTAACTAAAAAATTCGGCCATTATGTGGATTTTGTATTCAAAATTCAAATAGGATTTTAATTTAAATTTTATCTCACCATTAACCAACCAAAAATTCGAAAACCTATAAGGATTTTCAATGAATATTTTTGGCCACAAAAAGTAGGGGGAGAATCAAAGTTCAACTAGGATTTTCAAGCTTGAATTTTATCTCATCCTTATCCAAAATAACCGCAAATCTCCTTCGAGATACACTCAATATTTTCGACCACAAATAGGGAGGAGAGAATCCAAATTCAACTAGGATTGAAACTTGAATTTTTCCCTGAATCTTATCCACAAAAAATCTAAAAATTCCATGAGGATTTTTCCTCAAAATTTTCAACCAAGTTAGTTAGGATTTGGATTCAAAATTCAAGTAGGATTCAAACAAGATTTTCCTCTTCATAATCCAACTCAAATTCAAATTCTTGCCTTGTGGAATTATCCATAATGAATTCGAATTCCACTTGGACTGTTGTTCAAAATTTGAATTTCAAATTTTAAAATTCAAATTTCAAATTTCAAATTTCAAATTTAAAATTTCAAATTTCAAATTTCAAATTCAAATTTCAAATTCGAATTTCAAATTTCAAATTTCAAATTTCAAAAATTCAAATTTCAAAATCCACAAACAGTTGTATTTCAAATTCTTGTTCTCATGGATAATTTTCTACAACTCCAATCCAATCTCAAATAAAATCATGACAACTTTATTTGGAGTTCGAATAATTGTGTACTCTATTATCCAAAACAAAATCTGAATTCAACCAGAGAGAATCTTGTCCACCATCCTAATCCTAAATCAACACCATCCATGCATAATTAACTAGCCAATAGCATACACAAATTAATTTGCCAATCGTTAAGGAATTATGTGGAGCTAGTAGAGGGACCAATTCGACATATATAATCGGACTCCCGTGAATCCATATGATCATCATTCTTTATTGAACAACTCAATCATATGATCACTAATTTCAGAGTCACACCACTATAAACCTGAAACTGAACTCCCAATTATATACAGTATTACGTAAGCCTGTGACAAGCTATTGTCTAATGACCTTGTCATGTATGCAGAACCCTCATATGATATCCATGATCAGCCTTAGGTCAAAATCCGTTTAATCCTACTGATCAGACTATCTTAAAGTTCCATTATACTACCGAATAAAAAAATGATTATTCACTATATGTGAATAAGAAGTCATCTGCCTAGCAAACGACCAAAGGCCTTATCCATTTTCATATCCAGTATAATGCCTTTAAGAGGATACCATTAACTTCTTATTAGAGCTATGATTCTGATATCTGTAAACAAACCCTTCATCGTATACAAGTCATGCACCCAATGAACCGGTCTAAAAGCTTACTATCTCCGAGACGCTTTAGCCATTAGAACATCAAAGTACACAAGTCATATATATAAAGTAGTTCATTCACTTAGGATTAAGGTTACTGTACAATGAACGTCAAAAGTAGATCGATCTACTCATAGCGGACTACGTAGATCAATCACACTTTAGTCCCGGTCTAATATGTCACCACCAAGTAACATATCTATGTCTCTACTTGGGAGTCTATGCTCCAGACAGTCAAGACAAACCGTCATCACTGTGGCTTTAGACAACATAATAGTCTTAACATGAGTTAGATGCTCGGTCTAACCCCATAGACTACAGATCTTAGTTTAGACTGCTTACTTTAGAACATTGTCTTCTCACATACAAAAGTCCATTGCATACAACATTCTAACAGTTTTAACATAAGCAATCAGGGAGCCATATTTGCTTACATTTACTTTAACATGTAAATAGAATGAAGACAAATAGCAATGTAATAAATAACCTCTATATATAATTTTATTATCCAGTTCAAATTAAATACATCAAATATCTCTAATGCTTAGGGCATTTCCTAATACTAACCACATGACACATGACAAGAATCTATTTAGGGAACTAAGGAGGACAAATAGGTCAAAGGTTCGAATTAGAAATGGCGAGTACATAATTGTGGAAGGAAAGGGAATAATTGCAATTTCAAGCTGTTTAAGTACAAAGTTCATTTATGATACGTTGTATGTCCCTAAAATTGATCAAAACTTGTTGAGTGCTGGACAATTAATTAAAAAAGGTTATAAAGTTGTGTTCGAAAACAAAAGTTGCTTAATTAAAGATGCAATTGGCGAAGATATTTTCAAAGTCAAAATGAAAGGGAAAAGCTTTGTTCTAAATCCATTGGACAAGGAGCAAATTGCTTTTCCAATCAAAGAAAATATCATAGAAGTATGGTACAAAAGGTCCAGACACTATCACCATTAGGGGCTATTGCAAATGAAATCCAAGATGATGGCAAATGATCTGCTAGAACTTGATGATCACATCTATGCCTAATTATGTCTTGAACCATCTTTTATGTCCTAAGCCATCTCTCAATCCCTTGCTTGCCAATGGGTCTTTGGATTTTTGTCCTTGCCTCTTCTTTTTGGTTGATGTATTTTCATATTAACACTTCCCTTGCCCCTCTTCTATAGCTTGATTTTTGTTTGTTAATAGATTTGTGTGTGCTTGATTTTTGGCATCTGTGAAGACAAAACGTAGAATGCTATGTAAGTGAATTTGGCTGTTTTTAGATTATGTATTTTGTTCTCATTGTATTGTAAACGTTGATATTTCTAAAATTGTGTACTGAATGTAGATTTTTAGGTTTCGTATTTATGATATAAATGGTGAGATGTGCATCCTACAGTGTCAATATGCTTTGCTTAATTGGTGATTAATACTTGATTTGTACAAATATATTTAATGATTTGTTTGTAATCATTTTTCTCTGCCTTTTTTTATTTACAAATTTTCCCCTTGATTTGTTATTAATGAATTGCTTTATTGCATATAGCAACACCTGTCTTCTTGCTTTTGTTCCATAACTTCCCTTGTTTTGGTTTTTGTTCTCCCTTGACAAACGATTAGAAGAATATACTTATATTTGTCTTTCCTCTTTTTTGTTTTATTGTCTAATCTTCATTTATTTGAACCCAAAAAAAAAAAAAGAGTGGGGGTGTAGGGGGACAGAGAAATAAAAGACAGAGACAGAGAGAGTGAATAGAAAGTGGAGGGAGGGGGACTAATAATTTTTGCTTCTAGAATCATCTATGCCTAATTACGTGTCTATATGTGGTTGTTGCTGTATTAATTTGATCTACTATTCTGCTTTATGATTATAGCTATTAATTATATACATAGTATTCTTAGTATGTTTGGCATTGTCTTTCCTTTTATGTTCGAGCTTATTTACTACTTCCTCCATCTGTGTGAGTTCAATTACTACTCTAGTGTTTCTGTCCCTATTGTTCTCACGATTGTATCTGTCAAAGCTTCAAAAGACTGTTTTTTAATGAACTTCAGGTACTTTTAAATGCTTTTCATGTTCATTATTCTATGCATGCTTCTTCATAGTAAAATATTGTATTTGTGTGCTTTTGATTGGTTTTGCTCTATTATGATGTTATCAACTATGCATGCACTGTTTTCGCGTTTTTTTTTAATAAAACATTTATATTACTTTTATGTTTCTTAAAGACAATGGATTTTTAATGTTAGGAGTTGTTTCGTTATAAACAAATGTTATCAGTTTATCAATGCTTTCATCTTGCTTGGGATTGTATCTTTCCATGGATGACATTTTTAGTGTTCTTGTTTCTTTGATTTGTCTATCTTTTCACTTTTTAACTTTGTCTATCTTGACAATAGAAGAAGGTTATATAACTTTAATAATATTACCGTCAACAATCAAACAACTAAGAGGTCAAATAAAGATAATTTAGATCTATTTCAAACCTAGAAGAGCATTGATTGACACAATCGTATCAAGGATATTTAATGACGATGAATATACACCACTACTCCTTCCCTTGTTAACAGCGACTCCATTGGAACCGAACCCCTATCCAAAAAAAATTACTATAAGATAACAAATTATTATTAAAGTGAATCTTATAACATAAAAAGAAAAAAGAAAAAAAAAAAGCCTAAACCTGAACAACAATATATTTTATTGTTTCAGTGTAGAAGCAAGAACAAGAGAATCTTCAACAAAATAAAAACTAACCAAGTAATTAACATTTATAAAATCGGCATAGATATTTTCATAATACCAATTTAAATTGTAGTGCTTTGTTTAAATTATGCTTATCCTTTTTTCTAAACTAATTATAACTTTTACTACAGTACGAGGACCAGTAAAGGAAAGGCAGGAAAAAAAAAAGTAGCAAAAAAGCCTAACTATTGTAATTATATAGATGTTTTATATATAATATTTTAAATACATGATATCATATTATAATATAGTAGAATTTAATGCATGCAACATATTTTATATTTCATATGCCATCAACTACACACCGCAGCAATATCACAGGTATCATTGCTTGTTAAAACACTATAACAGGGACAAATTCCAAGACAAAGTCAGAAAAATTGCAAGAGGAAGTCACTATTATACACTACAAGAAAAAAAAATGTTATAGGAAAGTTACAAAATGCTACTGAAAAAAACAATAATAAAGAAAAAGGGGTTTTTTATATTTATTTTAATTTTTTTAGTAAAATATCCCATAAAGAACATATCTCTGAAATAGTCACATTTATAATAATTTTATGATTTTCATCATCTTACATTGTCAAATAAATAGTGATATCAAGATAAAAATCTAAAACATGAAACAAAAATCCATAACATGTACACTAAAATGGCTACTTCTATAATTTCTTCTAAAGAAAATCAGTGATATTCAATATTATATACTAATAAAGAATGAGTCCACAGACGTTTGAAGAAAATACGTGAACATAATCAAAATTTAAAAAATGATTAAAAATAAAAAAACTTGAAAATAGGCAAATAGGTGGAGAAGCTTATTACGATGAAGTTTCTTATAATTATTCGCTTGACAAACTCATTTGGTTGAACAAGTATTCAAATAAAATCTATAATCTAAATGATATAGTAACAAGTGGAACCCAAGAGGTTCCATAGTAGAAAAGAACGTCCCTCGAAATGACAATTCCTTAAACTTTATTGACTCCTCCATTATTGTTATTTTGTTTTCACACTTGAAATGAATTTTAGTGCTGGAAAATGACTAAAATATTACGTTATTGCGCTGAAGTTTTAATTATTTGTTATTTATCCTTTAAAAATTTTAAAAAGAAAAGAAAAAGACTTCGAGAGTGCTTTAAAACAGGGGAAGAGACATTTGAGCATCCTTGAAATGCAATTTTGAACAATTTTTTTTTATGGGATTTTGATAATCCTAACTAACCACCTAAAAAAAAGATGGCATATACAACTTTTTTTTTTTTAACTTAAAGATGAGAAATTCAAATTACGTTATCACTAAGTTAATGTATAGAAAGAAAAAGACTAAAGTTGGTTGGGAAATTAGCCCCTGTTTGGAAGGAGAGTTCATTTTTGAAAATGAAAAATTTTTTTATTTCAGATAAGAAAGTATTTTTGTTTTTGTGAATGAAATAATATTTGAATGTGTAAAAAATTTTTCTTTCTTGAAATAAAAAGTTATTTGGAATGAGAAGAAATAATATTGAGAAATATGTATTGTGAAAGAATTAGAAAAATGAATAGTTTTCTTTTTTTAAAAGTGTACCGCAAAAGATATATTTGAAAAAATAACTCCCTTTTCTTTTCTAAAATGAGAAAGATAGAAAAACTTGAAACAAGTGTTTTTTTGCAAAACCTTTTCTTATCTAAAAAGGAACTTTGCATCCAAGAAACCCCTTAATGTCGTCTACTATGGTGTATCATATGTCACATCTAGTCAATTTTATTAATATCTCAATGACCTTGGACTGACTTTGGAATATCTAACAGGAGTGGTCTAATGTACGTTCTGCAGATTGGTGTGTTGGAGAGTTACAACCATTGGATTGGCGATGAACGGCTGAGAAATGATTTAGAGGGGTAAGGGTATGCTAATGAAAACCTAACATGGATAGGACGTACTCATTATATGTGGGCATCAACCTTTTCTTTCTCCCTCTCACGTCTCCTGTCCATTTCCTCTTTCTTCTCATTTCACATCGATTTCTTCGAAGCTCAAAATCATTTCTGTGTGCCGGCTTGCTAATAAGAGTCCGCATGCTTTTCCTTAAAAATAAAAATAAAAAATAAAAAACGCCCATTACAGCACAATTCAACATCTTACAAGTTACATATAGACTTGTTACCCAAAAAAAAAAGTAACAATATATATACTGTTCCTTTCCTTTTTTACATGATGAATTTCATGTTTAAAATGTAAAATGTATGATTAATATTGTGTAGAACGAGATAAAATGTTCTAACGATATTACAGATTAAGAATTCGGTGATGTAAAAGCATGCCGAATTGAGTTAGGGAAAAACAGTGAACTGTAAACCCTAGTACGTGACTCAGGGTAAGCTGAGTGCACAAAAAGATAAAATACTGATAGTAGTGATTTTAGACGTGAGTGCGTGTGTGTGTGTTGCACATAGTATTGAGAAGTTGGTCTAGATAACCTCTTCTTGACCTAAAATTGATATATTTAGATTCAGCATGCTCAAATTAGTCAATTGAGCATGAAAAGTAATATTTGATCCGGAGATACGCAGTATCAAGAAATTGGTCAAGATGACATTTTCTTGATATAAAACTGATATATTTGGAATCAGAATGCTCTAATTAGTCAATTAAGCACAAAATGAAAATTTTGACCGGGAAATGTACAGTATCAAAAACTGGCTGAGATGACATCGGATGACGACGAAATTGATATATTTGGATTCAGGACGTCCAAATTAGTCAGTACAGCCTATCAGAATGCTCAAATTAGTTAATTGAGCACAAAGGTAATTTTCGACGGGGAATTTACAGTACCGGAAACTGGTCGAAACGATCTCGGATGAAAACGAAACTGATATATTTGGGTTCAGCACGCCCAAATTAGTCAGGATAGCTCATGTTGAAAATTTGGACAAAAAGGGTATAAAAGGGCGAAATTGCAGAAAAGGCCCCATAATTTTCATTTTCTAGATTTTCTCCCCCACACCTACCTCGTCGGTGAACAGTAACCAACCACCGGAAACGGCGTCCATTTTCGACACCACCGGTCTCGTCGGAAAGCTCTAGTTGAGCTGAGTCCAACGGTGTGCTGAATCGACGGAACCGACGCCGGAGAATGCCGCCGGAAGTCGTTGGTGGCCGAAAATTTCAAACGGCCATATCTCCGCCTTCCGACCTCCGATCGACACGATTCTGGTCCCAAAAGACACGTGGTGAAGAGTAGAACAAAACCCAAGCTTCAGTTCGGCTCAACAGTCACCGAATCGCGCCGCCTGAAGCCGCGCCGTCGCCGCTGTGAAGCCGCCGTGGAATCCGTCGATTCCGGCGGAGTTGAGTGACGTGGTTGGTCTCAAAATGCTCAGAGAAGAACGGGGAGCAAAAGCCCTCAAACAATTTCGGACAACAACCCCGGCACGGTAGAGATTCAACGCCGCCGCCGTGGGTCGTGTTTTCGAGGCTGATTGTCGACGATCGGAGCCTCCAATGGTGAAATTGACACCGCCAATGGACTCCTCTCGTTGAGATCTTCAAGGTGGACACCTCCGTTGTTTGCGCCGCCGCCGTTCGCCGCCGGTCAACGCCAGAGTCAACGCCGGTCAACGTGATCAATGCCGGTCAACGGCGACCCGGGGGCGGAAAAATGAAAAATGGTCTGTTGGCCTATTTTCGATGTTCTGGACACATCCGCAGCATCAGAATTGCCAACGGGATTCCGAACGTGAAGAACGGAGACAAAAAGTTTACGTGGTCAAGACCGAACGGTTCGTCTGATCACCGACGGGACGATTTCGATAGCGATTTCGTTTCCCTTCATTCCTTATGTATATATTGGAATGATTTGTATGTAATTTGTATTCAAATTGTAAAAAGAAAAGAAAAAAAAAGAGTAAAATGAATGAAATGTTAGAAAAAGAAAATGTATGGGAAATGTGAATATTTTTACGTAAAAAGTTGAGTTTTACGTAAAAATTAGGCCTCTGGTATAGTACGTGGTAAAATAAAATAAGTTAGATGGTTTTGAGGCATTTCCTAAACGCCGGAAACCTAGAAATTTAGCGGAAATGCTGCCGAAATTTTGAAAACGGCACTATGAGAATTTTGGTGAAAAACGAGAGGCAAATTGTGTTTGGTAATGGAAACCGAGACCCTTCGATGAGTTAGGCTCAGAAAATGGGAAAATGAACCTTTGAGGAATAGTAAACCATCCTTCCGAGATTGTGAAAATGTAAGAGAACGGGAAAACCAATGGCAAGGGTATTTTAGGAAACGAAAGGTAAATTTAAGGTCAGGATGAAAACCCGAGCCAACGCGATGTCTAAGGCTCGGGATTAGCATAACAAACGTTTCAGGAGTAGTGAAATACCCATTTAAGGCTCCAAAACGTGAGAAAAACGAGAAACGACCCTAGGTGTCGGAATAGTACCACCCGAGGGTCGGATGACCAATAGTCGTCTATGGAACAGCAATGGATGCTGTAAAAGTGTGTGAAAGCTTAAGAAATATTATTTTATGATATTTGGGCTTAGAAAATCCTGTTAAAAGTCACAATAAGCATATAACGGTCCCGAGACCCGTCAGGGGCCAAATGGTCATTTTGACCAAAAATTTCTGAAAGGCTCGGAAAGGACCGTGAATGCCTAAAGATAGTTAAAATGAAATTATAAAAGTTAAATTGGGTCTTAAACCAACAAAAAATAGGTTTATGATGAGAGATCAAATCAGGGGCAAAATGGTAATTTTGCCAAGAGTTAGTGTAAAAATGGAAAATAGGATTTTAGATTCCTAAGACAATTTACGAGAAATAAAACATAGAATTTTTATGTTTTACTAAATTTTGAATATGAAACGAAGATTTAGAATAACCGTGGTTATTCCGGTTATAGGAACCCGATCCAGAAGTGGCAAAGGAACGTCTGCGGAGTCGGGGAAGGAAATGCTAGCAAAAGTATCTGTAAGTTCGAACATTTAATTGACTGCAACATGAATAGACTATTATGTCTAAGTGTGATATGTGTAAGTTCCAGCATTCATTTGTCTGCTCATGAACATTCTGATGTTGTTCATTATATGAATGAATTGATCTGTTATGTCTCGGTTTATGTGCTATATGAATGTTTCACAGCGCGATGCTATGATAAATGTTTGGTAAGCTCAGATATTTACATGTCTGCAGCATGAATTACTATTTGATTGATTTAAGTACTTTTCGTACAAACTTGTAAAGTCCTACGGGCAATAGGGGTGTAGTTAAACTAACTCACCTAATGAAATGAGAAATTAAAAAGTGTATAAATAATATACTATGGAGAAGTGTTAGGGCACTATAGTGTGGTTAATTAAAAACACACATAAAGAAATAAATGTAAAGACCTACGGGCAATAAGGGTTCCACCGTGGGATGATTCATATGAATGTCGCCGGTGGGGAACTATAAGAAAGATGGTAATGAAACCAGGCGTACCGCCCTTCCAACATAGTGGTGGAGGCTTTTCTCAGATCCTACAAGGATATCAGGGCTGTAGAGGCCGATGTTCTAAGGTCGCTCCTTAGACCCTCCCAGTCAGCGCGCTAATAATCATCGGTACTGCCATAAACAGAGCTCTAAACTAGAAATCAAATAGGGAATAAACAATCAATAAAATGATAAAAATCATAATTGAGCATAACCGAAGCTTACGCTAGAGTAATGTAAATTCGGTTAGGGTATGTGAATAGTACCCCGATAGAGTAAAGTGAATAGTAACCAGTTAGGGTAACTGTTACTATTCATAATGAATAGTATTATTTATAGAAAATTGAGTTTTAGTGTTTTTGAATCAATATGATTCTTACTATGTATGTTTTAACTTACTGAGCCTGTTAGCTCATCAGTTTGTTCATGTTGCAGGTAAGAAACCTGTTCAGTAGATTTCTGAATGGCGACAGGATGCGAGCGTATCAAAGGGATAGGGAATCCACTGTGGATATGGTCCTACTACAAGTTTTTCGCTGAGCGTTGAAAGAGGAGATTTGAATAAAGAAAAGACATGTATTGCAAAAAGATTTGAATTATGTATTGTGTATAAAATATGTTTGTACTTTTAAAAGTGACGAACATAGTTCAGTTTAATTACGTTATGTTTACAAACAAGAAAAAGTATTAAAAAAAATGATTCCAAATTTCACAAAGGGTTTAAAGGAAAGAAAAGAATTTAGGTGACCCGACAAAATTCACGAGCTATTTCAGTCGGCTAAGGAGCTTGATTGTAATAGTTTCAGTGGACCGAGGTCGGGGGCGTCACACAACATATATCTGATATTACTTAAAATTCATACTTGATGTACATAACAATAAAACGTACTTGTACATACTTTATATCAAAGCCTTCACATCATGAACATATTTCACATCGTGAACATACTTGCATTCTTGACATGCTTTAAACATACTTAATATCCTGAACATACTTGCATTCTTGACATGCTTTAAACGTACTTAATATCCTAAACATACTTTCATGCTTAACATACTTTTAACATATTTTAACATCTTGAACAGAATTTCATGCTTATCATCGTGAACATATCATATTTTTAACATATCATGAATATACTTATCATGCTTAAATACATAAAACTTTGTAAATATACTTAAGCATCGTAAATACACTTACATATGCTTAAACATCCTTAACATCAATCATAACATGGATCATTAATATAATAAAATAACATGCATTGCTTTTGCATTACTATTCACTATGAATAGCAACTCTGACCATGAACTGTATTGTTGATTGTGAACAGTACCGTTAACCGTGAACAGTGCCTTTGACTGCATCAGTATTCACAGTGTTAGTATATCTTATGCTCGTTTATGGACTGCATTTTTAGTATTGAGTCTTTATCTTTTATTATGTTCTGGTTTTAGGCCCCATGATTGGTCACACTGTAATGCGCACATAACTGAGAGGGACTTTGGGGAGCAACCCACTGGCCAATCCTCTACAGTCTACTAGAACATCAGACTTCCAAACCTGGGACGTACCACCATCCATTTGGGAGCCATATCATAATTGAACACGAGGAAACTCTGCCTGTGTGGGAGACTAGCATGCCAATATGGTTTCATTACCGTCTTTCATGTGGTTCCTAATCGGTGGCATTTTTACTGCCTCTTGGGTCTCGAACTCTTTACATCATGTTCTTTAGTTGTGGATATTTTATTTCCCGCGTTAGTGTGCATATAGCACCTGGATACTTATTTACATGTTATACATAACTTACAGATTTGCTAAGGAAATTCATGGTGCAGGCAATTAAATGTCTGAACTTACTACATATAATACATGAACATAGACATGTCAAGTCAATTTACATTTGACTTGGACATAACACATAGTTCATAATATGACTTTCGTAACATTCATACTATAGTATCTCGAGACTAAAACTGCACATATAACACATAAATATGACAATTCAATTCATGTTGTGTTAGTAAATGCCCTAAGCATGAGAGACATATTGATGTATTTAATTTGAACTGGATAATAAAATTATATATAGAGGTTATTCATTACACTGATGTTTGTCCTTATTCTATTTACATGTTAAAGTAAATGTAAGCAAATATGGCTCACTGACTGCTTGTGTTAAAACTGTTAGAACGTTGCATGCAATTGTATGCGAGAAAACAATGTTCTAAAGTAAGCGGTCTAAACTAAGGTTTGTAGTTTATGGGGTTAGACCGAGCATCTAACTCATGTTAAGACTATTATATTGTCTAAAGCCATGGTGAGGACGGTTTGTTTTGACTATCCAGAGCATAAACTCCCAAGTATAGACATAGATATGTTACTTGGTGGTGACATATTAGACCGGGACTAAAACGTGATTGATCTACGCAGTTTGCTATGAATAGATCAATATGCTTTTGACGTTCATTGTGTAGTAACTTTAATCCTGAGTGAATGAACTACTTCATGTATATGACTTGTGTACTTTGATGTTCCAATGGCTAAAGCGTCTCAGAGGTAGTAAGCTTATACACCAGTTTGTTGGGTGCATGACTTGTATACGATGAACGGTTTGTTTATAGATATCGGAATTATAGCTCTAAGGAGTTAAAGGTATCCTCTTAAAGGCATTATACTGGATGTGAAAATGGACAAGGCCTTGGGTCGTCTGTTGGGCGGATGACCTCTTATTCACACATGGTGAATAATCATTTTCTTATTTGGTAGTATAATGGAACTTTAAGATGGCTTGATCAGAAGGATTAAATGAACTTTGACCTAAGACTGATCATGGATATCATGTGAGGGTTTTGCCTACTTGACAAGGTCATTGGACATTAGCTTGTCACAGGCTTTCATAGTACAGTATATAATTCGGAGTTCAGTTTTAGGTTTATAGTGGTGTGACTCTGAAATTAGTGATCATATGATTGAGTTATTCGGTGCAGAATGATGGTCATATAGATTCACAGGAGCCCGATTATATATGTCCAATTGGTCCCTCTACTAGCTCTACATAATTCCTTAACGGTTGGCAAATTGATTTGTGTATGCTTATTGGCTAGTTGATTATGCATGGATGGTGTTGACATAGGATTAGGATGGTGGACTAGATTCTCTTCGGTTGAATTCATATTTTGTTATGGATAGTAGATTACACAATTATTCGAACTCTAAATAAAGTTACCATGATTTTATTAAAGATTGGATTGGAGTAGTAGAAAATTATCCATGAGAACAAAATTTGAAATACAACTTTTTTGTGGACTTTGAAATTTGATTTTGAAATTTAAAATTTAAATTTTGAATTTGAAATTTGAATTTGAAATTTGAATTTGAAATTTAAATTTGAAATTTAAATTTGAAATTTGAAATTTGAATTTGAATTTTGAAATTTGAAATTCAAATTTTAAATCACAGTCCAAGTGGAATTCGAATTCTTTGTGGATAATTCCATAGGGTTAGAATTCGAATTTGAGTTGGATTATGGAGAGGAAAATCTTGTTTGAATCCTACTTGAATTTAGAGTCCTAATCTATCTAGAAAAAACGAGTTTGTTAGGGAGGATGACTCTTAGGAGAATTCGGATTCTTAATGGATAAGGATGCAAGGAAAATTTAAGTTCCAATCCCAGTTGAATTTGGATTCTTTCCCTCCCTAAAGTGCACAAAATTTTGTGGATAAATCCAAGGAGATTTTTTGGTTTTTGTGGATAAAGGTGAGATCAAATTCAAGCTAGAAAATCCTGTTTGAATTTTGATTCTTCCCTCACCAAAGTGGCCGAAAATTCAAGGATAATCCTTAGGGAGATTTTTGGTTTTTTAGTGGATAAGGGTGAGATAAAAATCAAGCTAGAAAATCCTATTTGAATTTTGATTCTCCTCACATTAAAGTGGCCACATCTAGCCTTGTTTGTGGCCTAGGGAAATTCGGTTATTATGGATAAATGAGGAGATTAAATTCAAGTTAAAATCCTATTTAAATTTGGATTGCAAAAATCCCAAGGTTGGCCGAATCTTCCCATGATTGTGGCCTATGGGATTTTTAGATTTTGTTAGTAGATAAGGAAGAAAATCTTCTCCTAATCCAATTCAAATTTAAAGGATCACCTCATGCAAGTCTATAAATAGAGGTCCTGCCACTCTGTTTCTCTTAGACCACAGACTCTCAGGTGAGCAGGCTTATTATTGCACAACTCACCGTGACAATAAGTTCTTTAGAGATCTGGGTGGTCGGAAGAAGACTAGCAGTGCTAGCATACCGATCAAGGTTCAGAGTGCCCACACACTCAGCCATTCAGGAATTGGAGAATAGTAGAGAAGGCTAGTTAGTTGAAGCCCTTCGATCATTCTCCTCTTGCAGATTGGCGTCCTTTGAGGTATGAGTTTAAATTGCTATTGGTTTATTATATATGGCATCATGAGATATTTAACGTTCCTAAAAATTTTAATTGTTTCGTTACGCCACTCTGATACGTTTTTACTGATTTTTTTTTCCTACAATTGGTATCGAGCCATCTCGTGACTATGCCATGTATATAAATTAGGCAATTAGTTAGTCTTTTTATTTATGTACGGATTTGATATTTAGAGAGTGGCATTTTAGGATTCCTTTATGTTGTTATCATGTATTATGTATGTAGTATATGGTTATTTTAATTGTTTAAATTATTATAAGCATGCTTGTTTTATACCGGTTATGGTTTCTTAGAATTTAGAAAATTGCATCTAAGAACTTTTATGTAACCATGGGAGCGGTTTATCATCACCGTAATTTTCCCATGGATTTTAATTTTTTGTCTTTTAGAATTATTATGATTAGAATTTTTGTGTACCGGAAATGGTTTAGAAAATTTTATGTAATCATTCTTGGAGGAGATTGAAGTTTGAAGACTGTAATTTATTTTTTCTAGAAGTTAAATTTAATTTAAAGATTGAAATTTTATTTAAGCAGAAAATTCCAATTTAATTAGGATTCAAATTAATTTTTGGAGATTCTAATGGAAAAATTGGAATATGACACGAAAATCAAGACACGACCCCTCAGGATAGGCCATCGGCCTTGGTGGGGCTGCAGCCCCTGCCCTCAGGTAGGATGGGGCTACGATAGCCCCTGTCCAGGCAAGGACAACCCCTGGCCACATGCTTTCCCTATAGCCAAGGGTGGCTGTGGCCCACCCAAGGGTTGGCCAGGCCTTGGGCGTGTAGCCCAGTGGATTGCTATGCTGGCCAGGGCATGCAGCCCATTGCTACACCTCGCCTGTGGTCGTGGGCTGCCAGCCCCCCCCGAGGGCTGGGGGCTGCCCATGGTGGCTGTGGCCCTTCGGGGCCCATAGGCTGACGCGCCAAAAAACAAAAATTTTAATTTTCAAATTAGAGATTTAATTTTAAAATCATGTTTAAAAATATGTAATTAAACATTTAAAGTTTTTTTTGAAATTACATAATATTACACATGATATTTAAATTGTTTAAAAATTGAATTTGAAATTTAAATTTAAAATTCGAATTTGAAATTTGAATTTGAAATTTAAATTTTTGGAATTTAAATTTTAAAAGATTCATGGGATGAGAAATAAATGGAGGCTACATAAAGATGGATACAAGAAGACAGAACAAAATTCAAGATCCAAAGAATGTTTTGGATCGAATTTTTGTAATCTTTATTTTCTTTGTTCTAGGATGGAACCATGGCTTGGTTATTTTTCTATGATATGTCATGGATATATAAATATGTATTGATGGATGTTATGCATGTGTATTTGATAACATGTCATATAGGATAGGTGAATACCGCTCATACTAAATTGATCATACATATTTGTCAAAACTTGCATGTTTTTCAAAATATTGAGTGGGAGAGGATTTCAAACAAAACCCACGGCCTGTATTGTTGATGCATATGTGAAAGCATGGTAACATCTCACGTCAGTTCTGCCCTGACCACACCCCTCGGTAGGTGTTTACCGTCGCCGGTATATTATGTTAGATCTCCTATGTCGAAAATGTGTTCGGGCACGATCCTATTCATGACCACCCATCGGTGGCTTGGTAGGACGTGGATTGGGCTACGTAAACAATGGTTATACACTCAAGACTTGTTTAGTTATTAACCTTCCCTAAAAGCTCTATTAACTAAACTGGTGGCCAAAATAAGCAGTTATTAATATATGTCTTAAGCTTGGAGGATTTAAGGCAATATATAATAATTGGATGGGGTCTATGTTCCGGCTATTTGTCTCATGACCACCCCTCGGTGGCTTGGGGTAATAGGTGCTGAGAATTACCGTCGCAATGCTACATGTTTTTCCAAGTTTCATGTGGGAACATGCTTGTATGTTTTATTTGCTAAATTATCTGTATATTTGCTTGGGCTTTGTAATGATGTCTAGTATAATTTTATTTCAGTTCAAAATGTTACCGACACCCTTCATTTCAATACTTACTGAAAATAAGTTGAATGGCGATAATTATAAAGACTAGAAAAGAAATCTACTGATAGTTCTCAGCTGCGAGAGACACAAGTTCGTGCTGGACGAACCATGCCCACCTGGGCCTAAACCTGACACACTGCTTGTGGAGGTCTCGGTTGCCTATACTCATTGGAGAAAATCCAATGAGATAGCTCGATGCTACATTCTTGCTAGCATGACGAGTGCTTTACAAAAGTAGCATGAGACTTATCAAGTTGCTAGGGAGATCATAGAAAATCTGGAGGACATGTTCAGAGGCTAAGAAAAATTGGCTCGAACCAGCATTATGAACTCTAAGCAAAAGGCAGGTACTCCGGTAAAGGACTATATGATCACTCTAATGAGATTCTTTACTGAGGCTGCTGAGAAAGGTGCTGAATTGGACTACAACACCCAGATCGAGATGGTGTTCAAAACTCTGTCAAAAGATTTTGTGGGGTTAAAGGCTTCATATAATCTGGCGACTAGGGAGTTAGGACTAACTGAGCTCATGAAGCAACTCCAAGCTTATGAGCGGATGATCCAGGATGGGGATGCGGTCCAACCAAAAGGAGAGCCCAATTTGGTGAAATCTTCCAAACCATCACGGAAGAGGAAGAGGCCAAATCAGAAGCAAGCGACCTCCAGTTCTTCTAATCCTCCTGTCTCAGATGGGAAGAAGAACAACAAGAACAAGAAGCCCAGGAACCCTATAAAGTCCAAATGCTTCCACTGTGGGAAGGTAGGTCACTTCAAGAAGGCTTGTCGGGAATTCCTAGCCACCAAAGGCAAGGAAGGTAAGGAACTTCACTATTTAAAAGCGTGTTTGGTGGAAGAATCAAAAGACACTTGGGTTATTGATTCAGGTGCCACTAATCATGTTTGTGTTTCTATGCAGTGGTTCGTGGAAACGAGAAGTCTACATGATAGGAGTCTCTCGTTGCGGACCGGAGACGGTAGCTTGGTGGTGACTGATACAGTGGGAGACGTTTACCTTTACTTTAATGAATTTAGGTTTATTTTATTAAAAGACTATTTTTATATTCCTAATTTTAGGAGGAATCTTATATAGGTAGCTTGTTTAATAAAGGATTTTTATTCAGTTTCTTTTAGTAAAAGAGTTGATATTTGTAAAAATAAGCCTTTTATCTATTTTGGATAGATGGATGGAAACCTATAATTGATCAAACCAAAGATGTACTCACTGCTTGACACCGAATTAATAAATAACTCTAAAAGGTTGAAAGTTTCTCATTCTAACAAGGCATATCTTTGGCATTTAAGACTTGGTCATATTAATTAGGAAAGGATTCAAAGGTTGGTGCAAGACAGTCCTCTAGAATCTCTGGAGGGGGTACGTCTTCCTCAATGTGAGTCTTGTCTTGAGGGTAAGATGACTAAGAGGTCTTTTAGAGCTAAGGGTACTAAGGCTCAGGAACTCTTAGAAATTGTATACACTGACGTATATGGTCCCATGAACGTCACAGCACGAGGAGGGTTCGAGTATTATGTCTCCTTTATTGATGATTCTTTGAGGTATGGATATGTGTACCTAATGCACCGTAAGAGTGAAACCTTTGACAAGTTCAAAGAGTATCATACAGAAGTGGAAAAGCAATTGGGTAAATCCTTAAAGACACTTTGATCTAATCGAGGTGGTGAATACCTCTCCGATGCATTTCTAGGACATCTTGTAGAGAGTGGGATATTACCCTAGTTGACTGCACCTGGTACTCCACAATAGAATGGTGTAGCCGAAAGGAGAAACAGGACCTTATTGGATATGGTACGGTCCATGATGAGTTATTCAATGCTGCCGTTATCATTTTGGGGATATGCATTACAAACGGCATGCTATATTCTGAACTAGATTCCAAGCAAGTCAATTCCGAGGACTGCGTATGAATTGTGGCGTGGCAGGAAGCCTTCCCTTGGACATATGAGAATATGGGGCTGCCCGGCACATGTACTAGATAGGGATGTGAAGAAGTTGGAACCAAGAACAGAATTATGCATGCTTGTAGGGTATCCAAAGGGAACTAAGGGAGGTCTATTCTATAACTTAAAGGAACAAAAAGTCGTTGTTTCAACCCATCCGATATTCTTGGAGGAAAGTCACATGAATGACTTTAAACCTCGAAGCAAAGTGGTGCTAGAGGAGTTATTGGGTGAAAGAACTACTCTATAGGTTTCGATCTTGGATGCAAGTAAGAGTTCTGGTGAAAAACCTGCAGACGATCAACAATTAAAGGTGCCTCGTTGTAGTGGGAGGGTTTCAAAGAAACCTAATTTCTTCATGTATGATGCTGAGGTATACCAGGCTGAAGCTCATGAGCATGAGGATGATCTGGTCACTTATGATGAAGCTATAAATGATGTTGATTC
Source organism: Antiaris toxicaria (assembly GCA_035233585.1). Classification (NCBI taxonomy): domain Eukaryota; kingdom Viridiplantae; phylum Streptophyta; class Magnoliopsida; order Rosales; family Moraceae; genus Antiaris; species Antiaris toxicaria. Next base: position 54,049,809 of record CP141153.1, read on the forward strand.
TAAATCTTGGAAACAAGCCATGAACAATGAGATGGATTATATGAAATCAAACTCTGTTTGGGAACTTGTAGATCTGCCGGATGGGATAAAACCCATTAGATGCAAGAAGGTCTACAAAAGAAAGAAGGATACGGAAAGGAGAGTGGAAACTTGTAAAGCTAGACTGGTTGCAAAGGGTACAAGCAAAAGGCTGGAATCGATTATGATGAAACCTTTGCACCTGTTGCTATGCTAAAGTCTATCTGTATTCTTCTATCCATTGCTATGGCTCTCGATTACGAGATCTGGGAAATGCACGTCAGGATGGCATTCTTGAATGGCCATCTTAAGGAATGTATCTACATGATATAGCCTAAAGGGTTCTTGGTAAAAGGCCAAGAAAGAAAAGTCTGTAGGTTGCTTAGATCCATTTATGGATTAAAGCAAGCATTCCACTCATGGAACCAGAGGTTTGATCAAGTGATCAAGACATTCGGTTTTGAGCAGAACGATGATGAACCCTGTGTTTATAAATGTATTAAGGATGGTAGAGTGGTCTTTCTAGTACTCTATATCGATGATATACTGCTGATAACTATACGAAATTAGAGTTATTCATTGATTTTCTTGTTTAAAATTAGGCTTGTCCAAGAGTGTTTACTATTTTATGTCATGTTTTTATATTTCATCTTTTAATTTTGCATTTACCTTAGCTAAAAGTGTCTCTGTGCCCTTTTTGATTAAGTAAAGGAATTTTGACTGAAAACTGTGCAAAAAGTTGGTGCTTAGCTTGGTTGTGTTTCCAGTCAGTTTTACAGGGGATGAAAATGAGAGAAGAATGCTGCAGCATATTGAGCTGAGCTGAGTTGGAAATTTGAAGTGACGTCAGTACATAACTTGGAGAAAAAGACAAAATATCACATGGGCTTTGTGCAGCTATCATGTTGGACCACTCAGGTGTAAGGACCACCCCGTCCCTGTAACTTAACAAATTATTCAATGAGAAGCTAAGGAATAATTTGATGCGTTTTTAGTCTAAATACATTGAACACGGTCAGGTACACGGTCATGTAAGAAACCGTGTACTGATTGGATTGTTTTATGAGAGAAGCCGTGTGAGTTAACATGGCCGTGTAGTTTTATATGGTCAGGTACACGACTGTGTAAGTGACCGTGTATCACTCGGGTAAAGTGAGCATGGTCCAAGACACGGTCATGTTGAGAAAGCCGGGCTAGTACACTCCCGTGCTCGAGCCATACATGCCCGTGTTAGAACCCTTGTAGAAGGCCGTATACTGAGTAGAGAGCCAATTTGAAGACTCTCATAATGCGTGAAACCTAATTACTACGAAATAAGTAATTAGGTTGATAAATGTAGCATAAATTCCAATTGAATAGACTAAACAGGTGTAGTACTGTTTATTACTATTCATATAGTAAAAAGGGGTAACCGACAGAGAACCTAGTCTACCATGTTATGTGTAAAAGTGTATGAGATACGCAGTGTCATGAAACTGGTCCGGATGACCATTTCCTGACACAAGACTGGTGAGCAGATCACTAAAATGCTTAGACCAAACGTCTGAGCACAACAACAAGAATCTCCCTAGTAGGGGTACAGTATCGAGAAAATGGTCCGGATGACCTCTTTTCACCCAGAGACTGACAAAATCAGAGTCAGAATACTCGGACTAGTCAGTTAGAACAGAGAACAGTGAACCATGAATAGTGAATAGTGAATAGTGCAAGACGCAGTGTCAAGTTACCGGCCAAGACGGCCTTAGTTTGACTTAAAACTGATGTATCTAGACTCAGGATGCCCAAATTAGTCAAACGGGCACCTAACATGTTTTTCGAGGTGGGACCACACAGATTTCGAAAACTGGTCCAGACAACCCCAGACAGACATATGACTGATAAAATTAAAATCAGAACGTCCGAATTAGTCAAGAGAGACTGTGTCTAAAATTTCACCTAGGAACGCCCTGGTTTGCATGCAAAAGGACAACATAGTGTAGACACAACTGCAGTATAGGAAATGAATAGTGATTTGACATAGAATGGGCTCTTAGGCAGTATAAAACAATTAGAAATCATCAGTACAAAAATCAGATTCAGAAAATCCAATTTTTAGATAAAAATTAGAACACTGCCGAGAAAGGGCCGAAAAACGTAGTAAAAAACTAGACTGCACAGAACCGATTCGGTTGGACCTTTACCCCAACCAAACCATGCCCCCTTTGGTTAGGAAAACAGCTGCAAAACCAGCTGCAAAACCAGCTGAAAATGATCCCTTAAATCAAGGGATGTGTTGGAGTTTTTAGATTAAAAAAATGGGATTTTAAGGACAAGAGGATTATGACCATTTAATGCAAACTTGCTCCCTTTCACCCTCCATCATGGCTCCGAAATTTCAAGGGCTGCAGCACAGATTTTTGTCTCCTAATTGAGCTAAATTATGGCTTAATTAAGAGGGCTTAGAGTTAAGTAAAGTTGCTTAGAGTTGCCTATAAAAAGGTGCAACCACCCTTAGGTCTCACTTTTCCCATTTGCTCACAAAAACTCTCAAGAAAAATATAGCTTTCTCTCCCTTTTCTCTTCAGAAAATCCGGCCCTCTTTAGCCCCTAAACCACCCATATTTTCACATAACTTTCACACAAAAGCTTGGCCACACAAGTTGCTAGAGGTGCACTCTTCCAAGGTAGTTTCGGTAAGACCCTAGAACCGAAATTTTTCTATGGTTTAGTTTTTCATCTTGGCTTGATATTAAGAGAAACGTTTTGTTTTCCTTATGCTTTCATTCTAGCACAAGTGACCCTTCAACCCCCTTTGTTTTCCATGGAGTCTTGATAGCCACCCTTGACCCGGTTGTGCTTGGATCAAAGCATTCTAAGGTATAAACCGAAAAACCCCCATCTTTTGTGGTTAGTTGTTTTTAAGTTTTTGATCAAAGGAGATTTATGTGTATTTGGTTATGCACATGGGTTGTAATAAGTTATTTGAGCCCTTAGCTTTTAGTTTTTAAAGTTTTTATGGTTGTGGTTGTGTTTACTTTAGTTTACAAGTGGTTTGAGATATGTGTGTGCACGAGTATGTAGAGGGTGGCTGGACACAAAATCTGTCCCCAGGATAAGCCACAGATTTTGACCATTTTGACCGACTTAGGTTCCAAATGTGGGATTTGGTAAAACATAAAGTTTTAAGGAAATTTCAATACGGTCGTTTTTACGTCAAATAGCCATTGGCCAAAAATAAACCTATGATAGGCTTTTCGACTAGTTTTGGTTCGGTGTCCAAAACTGGGAGTAACAAATCCGGACCAAATGAACAGTCTCAGATTTTTATTAAAACGACTCTTTTAGAAGCCAAACCAGACTTTGGTCAAAACATGAAAGTTTTAGATCTCGACGAAACCTTGAAAGTGACTTACAAGGTTTCAAAAATTCGGCCTTTTTGAGCCTCAAACAGACCTGTTTTCAAAAGTGCGTAAAACTATAACTTTTATAAAAACTGGGCACAAAGGCCACGGGTTTGATGAATTTAGGAGCCGTTAGAGTCAGAATTAGGCTCCGAAATGAACATGAGAATTGTTCATTTCATCAAGGATGAAAAGTTTCATGAACGTCGATTTCTCAAACAAAGTCATTTCGAACAAGTTTCAAATTATTTTCAAAAGTGGTCCAACATCACATTTTTTAGCACATTTACAATGTGTTCCCTTTAAATGACTTAGAAATGATTTCAACAAAAACACTCTCATCCTCCAACAGGGTGAGGTAAGACTCGTTTTCAAAAATGTGGGGACACCATACCCCTTTCAAAATGAAAAATCCTTTTGTAAGAAATTCTAGATTTGAACAAAGTTTTCAAAGGAATTTCACAAAAAACAAGGGATGTTTTTAGTAAGATATGGTAGAGGTAGCCTAGTCGGCTACTACACCATAATGCAAGGTAGCCTGGTAGGCTATCACACCCAAACAAGCAAAGTAACCTGAACGGTTACTATACCAAGCCTACACATAGTAGCCCGATAGGCTACCTAGTTGCCAAAACGCGAGGTAACAGGTCAGTTGACTGATCGGTAAATCAGTTAAGGGCCATGTTCAGAGCAACATTGTGAGAAACGTTGATTTAACTGTCAGGAAGATAGTTAATCAAACGCGACGGAAATTAGACACCAAATTCCCAGATAGGCCAATAGGGTACTGAGGGGCCCCAGTACCACATGAAAGACGAGTATAGGCAAAAGTAGCCTAAGGATGTGGTAGTTAATTTATGGGGCCATAAATTAATTAACCACATATGAATAAGTTAACTCTTGAGATAGAGAGTAAGCAGTGCCGACGACAATCTGTATCGAGTAGTTATCTACTTTAGTCACTAACAGTATTGGTGACTTAGAGAAGATATTAACGAGAGGCGTTATTGATGACAGGTAGTAACCTACAAATTTCTAAAGGCGCGAATACAAGTACTTGCAATTAGGTAAGTACAACTCCTCCTGCAACATGAATGAAATGATTTAAAATGATGGTTTTACAGTATGTTAAGTATGCCTTACATGCACACGATGTTGCACAGCATACATAAGAGCATATAGTTTCACAATCACGTAGATTAATGAAAGAACAAATTAGAAGCCATAGATCCCTATCGCATAGGATTGGGCACAGCTTAGAAAAGCGTATGGCTAGAATAGTTAAACAAGATGGAAATAAATAGGTGTGTCATACCGGCTCCTTCAGTCGAAGGGGTTTCCAGTTAAAGAAAGCTAAGGCCAAAAGTTGAGCATCAGTTGATGGCTCTTCGGCATTAGTTGACCTCGGGTGTTACCGTTGGTCTGCGGACACACGGTACTGACACATAGGCCCTAAGTAGACAAGAGAAAGAAAAGAGTACTAAAGCATAAATGAACATAACCGGATCGTACTTAGTACACTATCCGCATTAGTTCGCTATGCTTTCAGCTACAGTAAGATACATGCATATACATGAAGTAATCTATATGCATATGGTATGTAAAGTTTGTATGCTATGACATGATATGTGATGATATAGTATATGCTAAGTGGTATATGTGACTATCTTGCATGCTTATGCTTTTTTAAGTATGTGTTATGTTTAAACATGTTTTGTGGTTAACATGTTGTACTTACTGGGCTTAAAGCTCACAGAGTATGTTCATGCTGTAGGTAAGCGTCCTATGGCATAAGCCACAATGGACAATGACGGTAGCGGAGGTGGATGTGAGGCGAGGTTATGGACACCATACGAGTTTAACTTCTGCACAGTTTAAGTAAATAATATTTTGAATAGTAACAGTACAGTACCAGTAAATGGTATTTTTAAATAGTAACCGTTAAATAGTATTTTTGAATAGTAATGGTTGCACAACATTTTTAAATAGTAATAATTGAATAGTATTTTTGAATAGCAGCCGATTGATACTATTCAAAAATACTATTCCACAAATTCAACAGTATAAGTATGTTTGCAAGATTAAATTTATTATGTTTCAAATTCTGCTTTTAATAGTATATGTACATGAACAGTAAATACGTACGCATTTAAAAAAAAAATTCTTCTAAAATTAGGGTAACCTATTAAAGATATTTTAAGTAAGCAATATTCAATTGCAAGAAAGTATAAGTAAAAGTAAAGAAACAGTAGTTTTACAGTGATGGTCCGGGCCGCCTAGGGCACGGGGCGTTACATCAGGAGCTCTCAAAGCTAGACAAGTCAGCAAGATTGTTGCCCAAGCAAATGGTTTTCCCCGATCAGTAAAGGGACGCTGTCAAGTACAAGAAGGGAGAGAACAATACCTTCTAGACAGAACCCATCAGTGACGAATTTTCTCACACAAAAAGCAGAGTGTACCAGTGAAAGAGAAAAAAGAGGAAAGTACCAGAGAAGAAGAAGGAGCAAAGACGTTAAAGAAGAGGAGTCAAGCTTCAGCAGACTTTCTTTCTCTCTATTTGTTGCTTACCCTTTTGTAGTATTGAGCTGAATTAGACATGATTTATTTGTGGATAATGGATTTTGTTAATTATATTATGAAATAATTTTCTTTAGCTGGGTTTGCTAATGGAACCAAGGATATGAACTGTTAACTGATTGATGAATTTGTTATGAAAATCAATTGTTCCTTGTTCATTCATGTGTGTTAATGCATATTTCTATTCTTGACTGGCCATCAATTTATAGGATATCAGATTTGGATTAATTCTGGAAAGGTTGATTTAAATTGGATCTCATGAACGACGCATGTATGGTCTTGAAGGAATTTGTAGATCTAAAGATGGTATAGGAATATATTATTCATCATGTACAACCCAAAAGAACCTATGCTTTTGTTTGCATTCTTTAGCTGATCTCACATAGGAATATGCTGAAGTAAGTTAGGAGGATAATTTTGCAAAGACATTTGGAAAAATCCTTGTACTCACGTGTTCTTGGTTGACAGGGTATATTGATTGCGTAGCATTTTAGTAGCATTTTGTTAGCAGATTTGCATCCTGGGGAAATTAGTAAACCTAGCTTATCTAAATTATTGTTTTACAACCAAAATCTCTATTCCATTGTTTTTCTTTATTCTGATCATTACTGTATTTCTTTGTTAAGTGTTCTTTTTATTTTTCAGTAGTTTTACAATCCATTTTTTTACCAGCAATCTTGTCAAAATCTCTTTGATTACAGTTCACTTAAATTGAACTTTACAACTTCTACATTACATTTTTATGATATAGTCCTCGTGGGAACGATATCCGTACTCTTGTACACTGTATTACTTGAATGATCTGTGCACTTGCAAATTCTAACCAACAAGTTTTTGGCGCCATTGCCAGGGACTTAATATCCTAAAAAATTTTTGTAGAAGTATTTTGTTTCATTTCTTTTTATTCTTTTGAGTTGTGGTTTTTGGCAGGATACTTGGTCTTCTGTATAAACAATCCTCAGGCCCTTAAGTTGTTGCCTTTGAAAGGATATTTCGAGCTAGGAGAAGGGAACAATAAGGACTAGCAACTGTTGAAGTTATGGCAGAGGAAGCAGTAGCTAATAATGGACAGCCTGCTTATGGTAACAACCTTATTCAACAACAAGCTGTGATGGATTACAGAAATAGGGCAATTTGGGAGTATGCTGTGCCCATTCTACAAGGGCTCAATTCAGGGATTGTCAAGCCAGGAATTGAAGCCACTCAATTTGAACTTAAACCGGTGATGTTTCAGATTTTGCAATCTGTGGGTCAATTCAGTGGCATGGCAATTGAAGACCCTCATTTGCATCTCAGGCTTTTCATGGAAGTGAGTGATTCTTTCAAGATTCCTGGGGTGACAGAAGATGTGTTAAGGTTGAAGCTATTTCCCTATTCTCTGAGGGATAATGCTAGAGCTTGGCTTAATTCTTTAGCACCGGGCTCTGTTGCTACTTAGAATGATTTGGTAGAGAAGTTCTTGATGAAATACTTCCCACCAGCCAAGAATGCTAAGCTCAAAAATGACATCACTTCATTCCAACAAGCTGATGGTGAATCTTTGCATGAAGCTTAGGAAAGGTTTAAGGAGTTACTAAGGAAATGTCCTCACCATGCGATCCTTCATTGGATTCAAATAGAGACTTTCTACAATGGGCTGAATGCATAAACTCGAATCATAGCAGATGCTTTTGCTAATGGTGCTCTTTTGGCTAAATCCTACAATGAAGCGTATGAGATTTTAGAGAGAATGGCCAATAATAATTATCAGTGGCCCACCGAGAGACTCAACGCAAGGAGATCTGCAGGAATATTGGAGGTTGATCCTATCACTACATTTTTAGCCCAAGCCTCATCTCTGACCAACATGATTAAGACAATGAACATGCAGGCAAGTGTGAATGCAGTCCAAACTCTGGGAGTTTCATGTGTATACTGTGGAGAGGGACACTTGTATGATGGCTGTCCTTCAAATCCAGCCTCTATTAATTATGTGGGAAATTTCAACAGGAGTAATAACTGTTACTCCAACACTTATAATTACGGTGGAAGGCAGCATCCAAACTTGTCATAGAGTAATCAAGGCATAAGTTCTAACAGTGTCAATGCTTTTTACCGGCCTGCTCATCCACCAGGATTTCCTCATCAACAATAGAGAAGCCAAGTTGCTAACCAATCAAGTTCTTTGGAGAATCTTTTGAAGGAGTACATGGCTAAAAATGATGCTATCATTCAAAATCAAGCAGCTTCATTGAGAAATCTAGAAAATCAAGTAGGACAGCTGGCCAATGCCTTAAACAACCGTCCTCAAGGTACATTACCAAGTGATACAGAGAATCCTAAGCATGAAGGAAAGGAACAATGCAAGGCGATTACGTTGAGAAATAGAAAAAAGCTAGAACCAACTGGAGTAAAACCCAAAGCTATGCAGATAGAGCCCACTTCAATCCAAGAAGAGGGGGATCAATTTCAGCCTAAAGCAAAATAGAAAAATCAGCAACCAAATTCTAAACAGCAGAATGTTGCAGCATCCCCGCAGCATGCTGGGACGACAAAAATCAGTAACAGTAGACCCCCCACCCCACCATTTCCTCAAAGATTTCAGAAGCAGCCAAAGGATGGTCAGTTTCATAAATTTCCAGATGTTCTAAAGCAGTTGCATATCAATATACCACTGGTTGAAGCTTTGGAGCAAATGCCGAGTTATGTAAAGTTTATGAAAGATTTGGTGACGAAAAAGTGTAGATTTGGAGAATTTGAGATTGTGGCTTTGACGAAGGAGTGTAGTGCCATCTTACAGAACAAACTTCCACCTAAGTTGAAAGATCCTAGAAGCTTCACTATTCCTTGCTCAATAGGTCAACAGTACTTTGGTAAAGCTTTATGTGACTTGGGAGCAAGTATTAATCTGATGCCAATGTCTATCTTTAAGAAGCTTGAAATTGGGGAGGTTAGGCCTACTACAATCTCGCTACAGCTTGCCGATAGATCTATAGCTCACCCAGAAGGAAAGATTGAAGACATACTTGTGAAGGTGGACAAGTTCATTTTTCCTATGGATTTCATGGTAGTAGACTTTGAGGCAGACAGAGAAGTACCGATTATACTAGGAAGACCATTCCTAGCCACGAGAAGAACTCTAATCGATGTGCAGAAAGGCGAGTTAATAATGAGGGTCAACGATGAGCAAGTTACTTTCAATATGTTAAAGGCGACGAAGTTTCCAGAAGAAACAGAGGAGTGCTCATTGGTTAATGTTATTGACTCGGTGGTGTCAGAAAATTTGGAGCAGAGCCGCCATGAAACCCACTCTAAGCCGACTTTGAAAACATAAGTGGATTTGGTGACTGATGAAGATGATGCTCAAGCCGCACGGGTTGCTACACAGTTAGCTAGCTCACGTAAGGAGAGGAATTTTGAGCCGCTGGGACTGTCAAATAGTGAGATAAAAAAGTTTAAGCCATCTACTAAAGGGCCTCCAGTTTTGAAGTTGAAGCATCTCCTCGCACACCTTAGGTATGCTTATCTTGGTGAATCAAAAACACTTCCAGTAATTATTTCAGCCTTTTTAACTGAAGACTAGGAGTAGAAATTGCTTACAGTGCTAAGAAAGTTCATAAAAGCTTTAGGCTGGACTATTGCAGATATTAAAGGAATCAGTCCTTCAATATGTATGCATAAAATTTTGTTGGACGAATGTCACAGCAATATTCAGTAGAGGAGCAGAGAAGACTGAATCCTATTAGGAAAGAAGTGGTGAAGAAAGAAGTAATTAAGTGGCTTGATGCAAGCATCATTTACCCCATCTCAGACAGTTCGTGGGTTAGTCTGGTTCAATGTGTGCCAAAAAGAGGAGGAATAATAATTGTGGCTAACAGCAACAATGAGTTGATTCCCAGTCAGACGGTCATAGGATGGAGAGTCCGTATGGATTATTGAAGGGTGAACAAGGCTACCAGAAAGGATCATTTTCCGCTGCCATTCATTGACCAAATGTTGGATCGATTTGATGGGAAAGAATATTATTGTTTCTTGGATGGCTATTCAGGCTCTCAAACAGAAACACATGTGGTAGGGTCTCTCTTTGTGTGCATACCAACTATTCCTTTTTGGAATGGAAAGAAGAAAGGATGGTCGTAGATCACTGATGTCAAAAAGTCAAAAACTGTCTTTTTCCTTCTTACCCATCGGGATGTCAATCAAATTCCTTATATCTGCTCTTACAGAATCCGCTACACAATTAGGCTAACTTGAATCTGGGTAAGAAGACTAGTTTTCTGTACCGACAAAAGCATACTATGAAAAATATTACCGCGTGATACCTCCATGCTGATAAAGTAATGCAGTGGATGAAAGAGACAAATTGGTTGCCAAGCTCCTTGATGAAATCAAATAAAAGAGAAGAATCATTCCCGGTGAGAATGTTGTCATCAACGTATAAAAGAAGGATGAAGCAATGACCATGACGTCAACGAACAAACATGGAAGAATAACCAAATAGCTATTGCACCTGAAGATCAAGAAAAGACTACCTTTACCTGCCCATATGGTACGTTCGCCTTCAGAAGAATGCCATTTGGGTTGTGCAATGCACCAGCAACATTTCAACACTGCATGATGGCGATTTTCTCAGATATGGTGGAAAAATTTTTAGAGGTCTTCATGGATGACTTCTCAGTTCTGGGAGAGTCTTTTGATAGCTGCTTGGCGAATTTGGAGAAAGTCTTAAGGAGATGCGAAGAAACTAGTTTAGTTTTGAACTGGGAAAAATACCATTTTATGGTAAATAAGGGTATTGTGTTAGGACACAAGGTTTCATGAAGAGGAATTAAAGTAGACAAAGTAAAGATAGATATCATTGACAAGTTGTTGCCGCCTATATTTGTGAAAGGGATTAGAAGTTTCTTGGGGCATGCTGGTTTTTAGAGACATTTTATTAGGGATTTTTCAAAAATTTCTAAGCCTCTTTGTTTGTTGTTGGAGCAGAATGTACCATTCAAGTTTGATGAGGATTGTCAATGTGATAACCGGGAATTTTAGATCCTCGAATTATGTTAAAATTTGTATGTAAATAACAATATTAATGAATAAAATGTGAAAAAGTTGTATTTCAATACTGTTGTAAATAGTGTAAAATATTCTGGCAGTGTTAAAGTATGTAAGTTCGGGGATGGAAAATCCTATCGGACATAATTGGGTAAGACGGTTCGAAATCAGAACCGAAAACCCTAGAGAGTGCATTGAAATGTACTAAAACAATAGAAATTTACGGTAGAGAATTTTGATCAAATGAAAGCAAAATAAGACAAACCGACCGCACGAGAGGCGCTGAGAACTCACCTACGCGATTTCGGTAAAGTTCCGTTCGGATCGGATAACAGTCAAAAATTGACTACGAATTAATTAGAGATTAATATGAATAGTTGATGACATCACTATGATGATGTCATAAAGCAAATTAATTTTTCATCAAATTAGAAAACTTTTGAAAGGTGTATGGCTAGGATTGGTTTGCTTTTTGATCAAAGGCCAAGATCATGCCAAAATTCACTTAGAAAAAAATTACAAAAATTTTGGAAATTTTGTTGATAGGCCATTTGGCCATGTGGAAAGGAAAGGAAAATTTTATTTTGACCCCAAAACCTTTACTTTTTGGTCCTTGAACAATTATAAAATTATTGGAAAAAAATTACAAAAAGGCCCTTGATTTTTGCCTATAAATAGGCATAAAAAATTCAAGAAAAAAATGGAAAAACATAACTAAACTCTTGCCAAAATTTCCAGCCAAAAACCGCGGAAGAAAACCCCTTGAACCAAAAATTTTGTTTTGAATTTCACACCAAATCTAGTTTGAATTTCATCTCCAACATCAAGACAATAACCAAGCAAGGTAAACCTCCAATTTGAAGCATTATCCTTGATTTTTTTTTTCCATAAAAACCGTGGGTTTGGAATTAAAAAACAATGGGAAAAATTTGTTGAATTGTTGATTCTAGGATTTGTTTGATGTTGTGATATTCAAAGCATGAATTTGGATAGAAAAACAAGCAAAATTTTGCATGATTTCCTTGAAAAATCCGTGGCTCCTATGGTGTGAAAATTTCATGTATGTTGTTGTTTTAATTTAGTGATTAATGATCATTCAATTATATGACAAGTTAAGCATGAAATGAACTTAAGAAACAAGAAAATTTTGAGGTAGAATTTTTGCTAAAACCGTGGGCATGAATGTGATGAAATAGGAAGATTTTTAATGTTGATAAAGGTTGATAAAAACCATAGGAAAGAAAGTAAAATTTTCTTTCTATTTTGGCATAAAATCCGTGGCTATATCTAGGGATAGAATGCATGTTTTGTTAAGTTTTGAATGTTGTTTTATACATTAGGAAGCATAAGACAATAATGTGTGGTGATGAAAATTTATTAGATGTAAAAACCTAGTAAACTAGGGTTAGTTTGGAAAAAAAAAAAAATAGATATGTGATGTGACTTGTAAATGTTGAATCATATGGAAAGTTTTTATACAAAGTTTGCAAACTTTGTATAAAATAGGCCTCTGGTATAGTACGTGGCAGGTACAAAGGTTCTGAGGCGTACCTAATGCTGGGAAACCTTAAAATATAAACGGAAATGCTGTCGAAATTTCTAAAATCGGCTAAAGGGCATTTCGGGAAACGAGGGGTAAAAATATTGAACTCGGAAGGGAAACCGAGACCCCTCGGTGAATAATGATCAAAAATGAAAAACCAACCCAAAAGGAATAGTAAACCGACCCTAAATCACGAAAATGCCTAAAACAGGAAAAAAATCGATGTTAGGGGTATTTTGGGAAACGAGGGAAAATTTTAGGTCGGGATAGAAAACCCGAGCCTCTCGAGGTCCGAGGGTCGGGGATGAGATTAATAACGTTTAGTAAGTAGTGAAAGGGCCATTTGAGGCTCCGAAACGCTCGAAAAATGAAAAAACGACCCTAGGTGACGGATGAATAGTAATCGAGGGTCGGGAAAAATGAAGTGGAGATTTTACAGCAATTTAAGCTGTAAAATGATACGAAAGCTTAGGAAATATTATTTTAAAATTATTAGACTTAGAAAAATTGGAAAAAAACAATAGAATGAAGCCAATTATGGTTCTGAAACCCGTTAGGGGCAAAATGGCCATTTTGACCAAAAATTTCCGAAATGGCTCGAAAAGAAACCTAAAAGACCTAGAATAACTTAGATAAAATTCTAAAACTCAAATTGAAGATTTTAGAGTTAAAATTCTAAAAAAAAAAATTTAAGAAACACGGGCGTGTAGAGGGATACACGGCCGTGTATAGGAAAATTGTATAACCCGAGAGGTACACGGGCTTGAACACGGGTGTGTATTGAGCCGTGTACAGTTACACGGCTGAGGAAGAAAATAATATGGCTGTGTAAAATAGACCCGAGAGGTACACGGCCTGGAACACGGGCGTGTTACAGACCATGTACCACAAATAAATTTAAATGTGTAGAATTGTTAAGTAAAATAAATATATATTTTAGATGATAAATAAAACGGGGTATTAATAGACACTATTATGTCTGTAGGAACCCAAAATAAGGATAGAACTGTGGAGGAGTTCCAGAAGTAGACACTAGCGCAATATTGGTAAGTTCAAGCATTTTCATGTCTGCAACATGAAATACTGTGTTAATCTATTCTATACTAGCTGCACACTAGATATAAAATCCTATAAACATTTGGAAATTAGTTAGTATAACATATCCCAAATAAAGAAAATAAGTAAGACCTATGGGCAATAGAGGATTGCGACCTTGAGGTGACTTATGCAACCACTTGGTCAAAACTGTAAATTGAAAGATGGTAAATGAAACCATTAAGGCGTACCGCCCCTCCAACATAGTGGTCGAGGTTTGTTAAATCCTACGGGGTTATCAGGGCTGTGGAGGACGATGTTCTAAGGTCGATCCTTAGTCCCTCCCAGTCAGCGCGCTAATAATCATCGGTACTGCCATAAACAGAGCTCTACATTAGAAATCAAATAGAGAAAAAACAATCAATAAAATGATGGAAATCATAATTGAGCATAACCGAAACTTACACTAGAGTAAGGTAAATTCGGTTAGGGTATATGAATAGTATCCTAATAGAGTAAAGTGAATAGTAACCAGTTAGGGTAACTGGTACTATTCACCGGTCAAAGGTCAACTGTACTATTCATTGTAAATAGTACTATTCATGGTGAATAGTACTATTCATAGGAGATTGAGTTTTTCTTGTCTTTGAATCAGTATGATTCTTATTATAGATGTTTGAACTTACTGAGCCTGTTAGCTCATCAGTTTATTCATGTTGCAGGTAAGAAACCTGTCCTATAGATACATGGATGGCGGCAGGATGCGAGCGTGTTAAAGGGATAGGGAACTCACCGTGGACATGGTCCTGCCATAAGTTTTCCGCTGAGCTTTTTGAGTAAAGAAAATTTGTTTGCAGACAAAGCCTACAATACATATAAATATTATATTTGTATCAAATATGTTGTATTTATTTCAGATAAGGAAAAACTAGTATTATATTTTACAACGCTTTCTTACTTAATATTCATAAGAAAAAGTATGTATTAAAGAAAAAAAAATTTTGGGGTGAAATTTTAGGCCCTTGTGTTAAAGAAGTTTTAGTAAAAGAGTTTAAAACTGACAACTCGGATTCAACACCCGAACGGTCTTGGTCGGCCATAGAGTGGATTCATGACGGTTGCGAGTGGTTGGAATCTGGGGACGTCACAGGTTGGTATCAGAGCAGTTGCCAATATCCCTATTGACACGAAGCGCGATCTGCTCGTCAATCCAAGTAAGTTAGCTTCTTTAAGATTAGTTAACTTTCATTTATTCGAAGTTATATATTTTGTAGGAGTTAAGATGACTAGACCACCATATGTGAGACCTCATCCATACCGACCTAGAGGACCGATCCGGGTATGGACTAGGCCCGTGATCAGACCGTCTATGATGAGATGAGAGATGCAGCGACCACCTGTACCTGAACCACTAGCGCTGAGGATAGTAGTGCCAGCACCAGGACAGGCACCACCCCCGCGACCAATAGTAAACCCTCCTGTGGCAGTAGATATTCCAGTGGTGGGAGACCGGGGCCGTATAGGGGCCAGAGTATCTGTACGAGCCGTACATGCATTCAGAGGTAGTCATCCACCATCATTCGAGGGAGGTCAACAGGGGATCTCTACGAGAGACTGGCTACACGATATTGAGGTCATCATGCGCCAGTGTGATATCGATCAGGATTGCTAGGTTCTGATGGGCATTGGCACCTTCCGTGAGGATGGACGGCTGTACTGGGAATATTGCAATCAGGTGATGCTGCTAGCAATGGATTGGGTTGAGTTTCGCCAAGTCATGCTGGAGCAGTTCCCACAAAAGAGCTCGGCACCAGTTGCAGGCCCTCCGGAGAGTAGGACAGTGCCACCACCACCGGCCATGCCTAGTTACGTGAATATCAGAGATTTTGTTCTGAAGGCAGAGAGGCAGCAGATGATGTTGAGTGACACTGTATTCTCATATGCAGTCCGACTCCAAGATAGCATCGTGAGGGCATGTCCTCTAACCAATATCACAAATGATAACTTTTGTGATATATTTTGGAAGGGACTCACCCTAGACTTACGACAGAGAGTAACCCCTCTATACCCTGCTACTTTACGTGAGTTTATTATTGATGTAGCTAAGGTAGAGGAGGAAATGATGATGGAGCGCATGGTGTGCAAGAGGCGAGAGCAGTTACTACAATAAGCCATGTTAGATCGCCTATATGGATCCGGGCCGATGGCAAATGATCATGAGGCAGGTCTGTCAAGACAACCAGAGGGAGTAGACCCAGCTGAAGGTTCAACACCAATTGAGGCCGGAAACGGAACAGACAATGAAGAAATGGATCCAATCGAGTTTTTGGCAATCCCAGAGGAACCTCAGCCAGAAGATTAGTTGTAGAAATGCATGTGTTGTATAAGTATGTATATATATAACTGTATATGTGTATATATGACAATGTTGAAAGGCTATTTTGGGGAAAGCCTTCAAACTAATGTACTTTTGAAATGAAAAGAAATGATAACCATATTTTGACATATGCAATGTGTGAAATGTTAAAATTATGTGATAATTAAAATTATTTGAATTTATATTATAAAAATATGATTGTGAAAAACCTAATGATTGACTCTTATGTAATTTTAGGAAGTAGGATAAGATGGTGAACCCAAGAAATCTATTGAATATGTGAGGACGTCCAGTACTATCAGAAAGAGTGGACGAGCTAGAAGCCTTGATAGAAGCTCAAATGAGGGAAAATGATGAGTTAAGACAAAGACTAGAGCAAATGGAGTGGAGACAAGAACCGGAAGAAGACCAAGCCCCTCAAATGGCTGTACCAGAACCGGAAGTACCTCCAGCGGCACAAGAAGAAGTGGTACAACCCCAACCATAACCCAGGAACAATATCAAGCCATCGTATGAAAGATTCCGATGCATGAGGCCACCAGAGTTTGAGG
This sequence comes from Antiaris toxicaria, assembly GCA_035233585.1. Classification (NCBI taxonomy): domain Eukaryota; kingdom Viridiplantae; phylum Streptophyta; class Magnoliopsida; order Rosales; family Moraceae; genus Antiaris; species Antiaris toxicaria. The sequence continues at coordinate 54,066,315 of CP141153.1, forward strand.
GCTCCACAAACCCTCTGGATGCTGAGGAATGGTTGTCTTCACTCCATACGATATTAGAGTTTATAGAGTTGAATGACCAAGAAAGGATTCTGTGTGCATCCTTTGTCCTAAAAAGGGATGCAAGGTTCTGGTGGGAGTCAGTTAAGCTAAGAAGAAACATGTATACCATGTCCTGGTTGGATTTTCTAGAAGAATTTAATCGGAAGTATTACAATCCGGCACTATTGTGACCGCAACAAAGAGAGTTTGCAGAACTAAAGCAAGGGGATATGATTGTGATAGAAGTCTGCAATAAGTTTGATCAGTTATCCAGACTTTGCCTATACACTATCACCACTGAGAGGGAGAAAATCCAGAAGATGCTAGGGATGTTTCATCCTGAGATTTCAGCATTGGTGGACAGTGGGTTGACGCCGCCTGACACCGTTTCTGATTGTGTTAGCCGTGCGTTAAGGGCAGAGTATTATCTGATTAGACAAAAGGAAGAAAGAGAGAAGGTCTGGGATGCAAAGAAAATGGAAAAGATCTTAACCAAAGCCATACAAGCTGGACCTCAAACTGGACAAAGCAGCAAACAAAGTTTGATTGTCAAGGCTGGACAGCCTGGCACTTCAGGCCAGCAGTCTCAGGGAAAGAGAAAAGCAAATAATCCCAGGAACCGGAACAAGCAAAGGAGAACAAACAATAATGCTAGTCCTATGGTTCGAAACTATGTAAGCTGTGGGAAACGACATTCAGGACGGTGCAGACTGGCCCCAAATGCCTGTTTTCAGTGTGGGAAGGACAATCACTTTGCCAAAAACTACCCAGAAAATAGGCAGAATGTGCAAAGTTCATCACAGACACAACAACGTCCCCAGGCACATGTACTACAGGTCAAAGCTGAAGGATCATCCCATTCTGAGAGGTTGGAAAGACCAGAACGCTTGCCTTGGACAGATGCAAGAATTATGGTCTACACGAAGGAGGAAGCAGAAGCGGGAACGTCAAATGTAGTGACAGGTCAGCTTTCTGTCGCTAATAATTTGGCGTCTGTTTTATTTGACTGTGGAGCTACGCACTCTTTGATTTCACACCAATTTGCTAATAGGATAGGATACCCTCAAGACCACATGGGTATGACATTTAAAACTGCATTACCCTCGGGGGAAGTCCTGATGTCCAAGTACTGGTTACCACATGTGCCAATAATTGTGGCAAATAGGGAGTTATTTGTAGAATTGATCGTGATGGAACTTGCCGACTATGATGTGATACTAGGAATGGATTTCCTAGGGAAGTATCGAGCTACGATCGATTGCCGGAAAAGGATGATAAGTTTTCAACCTGATGAAGAAGAAGGATTCGAGTATCTCGACACGTCATGAAGATCACAGAAGATAATGATTAACTCGATGGAAGCTAAAAGGATGATGTCTAGCGGCTGTGCTGCATACCTAGCAGGTATTCTAGATGTGACAAAGGAACCGAAGCTCCAACCTCAAGACATCCCTATTGTAAAGGAATTCATTGATGTTTTTCCAGAAGAATTACCAGGACTGCCACCTGAACGAGAAATTTCTTTCGAGATCGAGTTGATGCCAGGAACTGCACCAATCTCGAAGGCACCATATCGGATGGCACCGGCAGAGTTAAAAGAATTACAGGAGCAACTGAAGGAACTTCTTGACAAAGGATTCATACGCCCAAGCTATTCCCCATGGGGTGCTCCAGTGCTATTTGTTAAGAAGAAAGATGGCTCATTTCGGATGTGTATTGATTATCGGGAACTGAACAAGGTTACCATCAAGAATAGGTACCTGCTACCTAGGATTGATGACCTGTTCAATCAACTCACAGGTGCAGCCGTCTTCTCCAAGATTGATCTGCGATCAGGATATCATTAATTGAGGATCAAGGAGAGTGACATCCATAAGACTGCATTTCGAACCCGTTACGGTCATTACGAATTTCTGGTAATGCCGTTTGGGTTAACAAATACGCCAGCAGCTTTTATGGATCTGATGAATCGAGTCTTTAAGGAATATTTAGATAAGTTTGTTATTGTGTTCATCGATGACATTCTTATATATTCAAAGACTCGAGAGGAGCACGAAGAGCATTTGAAGATTGTTCTGCAAACAATAAGAGAACATCAACTCTATGCCAAGTTCTCTAAATGTGAATTTTGGCTGAATAGAGTACATTTCCTTGGACATGTGGTTTCCAAAGAAGGAATCACTGTGGATCTTGCTAAAGTGGAGGCGATCAACGAGTGGCCTATACCTAAGAGCGTGACCGAAATAGGAAGTTTCTTAGGTTTGGCCGGCTATTATAGAAGATTCATTGAAGGATTTGCATGACTTGCTGCTCCTATTACAGCTCTTACGTGCAGGGAAAGGAAATATGAATGGACTGAGTAGTGCGAGAAAAGTTTCCAAGAACTAAAGAAACGACTCACGAGTGCGCCAATACTTACACTTCCGACGGAAAGAGAAATATTCGTGATATACAGCGACGCTTTAAAAATGGGATTAGGGGCTGTCCTGATGCAAGACGATAAGGTGATTGCCTATGCCTCGCGTCAATTAAAGGACCATGAGAAAAATTATCCCACACACGATCTGGAGCTTGCCGCAGTAGTGTTCGCATTAAAGATTTGGTGTCACTATTTATATGGAGCTCAGTGTCAGATTTATACAGACCATCAGAGTCTGAAATATTTCTTCACACAAAAGGAGCTAAATATGCGGCAAAGGCAATGGATGGAGCTGGTAAAGGACTATGATTGTGAAATCCTCTATCACCCAGGAAAGGCCAATCGAGTTGCAGATGCGTTAAGTGGGAAATCTACTGTTCCACAGCAACTACCGATCAAAAAGCTCCCAAGGCCATTACAGCAGGAAATCAACATGTTGAAGATGGAGCTGATAATTGGAAAGCTAGCTGCAATACAACTAGAATCAACATTGTATAAGGACATCAGAGAAGCTCAAAAGAAAGATCCGACACTAGCAAGCCCGCAAGGAGAAGCATCCGAAGATGGATTAATCCTACATCAAGGGAGAATTCAAGTTCCAGATGATGAAGGATTAAGCAGATTATGGCTGAAGCCCATAAAACACCCTACTCAATACATCTCGGAGTCAGCAAGATGTACCAGGATCTGAAGCTGCAATTATGGTGGAGAGGGATAAAGAAGGATATAGCGGAATTTGTAAGCAAGTGTATGACGTGTCAGAAGGTTAAGGCTGAATATCGTTATCCAGGTGGGAAACTTGAGCCGTTAGAAATTCCGGAGTGGAAGTAGGAGCGTATCACGATGGACTTTGTGATGGGACTACCAAGGACCCGAGAAGGCTATGATGCCATCTGGGTTATTGTAGATAGACTGACAAAAAAGGCAAGATTTATCGCAGTAAAAATGACCTTCTCGTTGGAAAGGTTGGTAGACTTGTATGTTAACCACATAGTCAGACTATATGGAGTTCCTAAATCCATTGTGTCAGATTGTGATCCAAGATTTACTTCGAACTTCTGGACATGCGTACAAGAGGCAATGGGAATAGAAGTACGATTGAGCACAGCATTTCATCCGCAGACAGACGGGCAATCTGAGCGAACCATTCATACCCTTGAAGATATGCTGCGTGCATGTACAATAGATTTCCCAGGGAGCTGGAACGAGAAACTTTCGTTGGTAGAATTTTCGTATAACAACAGCTACCAAGCTTCAATAGGTATGGTACCTTATGAAGCCTTGTATGGAAGGAAGTGTAGACCACCAGTTCACTGGTATGACCTACAAGAGAAACGACTGCGTAAGACTGATTTCGTCCAAGAAACGGTGGATGCAGTTACAAAAATACAGCAGCGGATGAAAACAGCCCAAAGCTGACAGAAAAGCTACGCGGACAAAAGACGAAGATTTTTGGATTTCAATGAAGGGGATTTCGTATTCTTAAGAGTCTCCCCAATGAAAGGGATAATGCGTTTTGGAAAGAAGGGGAAGTTAAGTCCAAGATATATTGGACCATACGAGATCATTGAACGCATTGGCAAGGTCGCCTACAGATTGGCATTACCTCCAGAAATGTCGACAGTACATAATGTGTTTCATGTGTCGATGTTACGAAAGTACATATCGGATCCATCCCACGTGCTGAAATATGAGCCGATCCAGATTCAGGAAGATCTGACTTATGAGGAGAGACCTGTTCAAATACTGGCACGTGAAAATAAAGTCTTGAGGAATAAAATGATCCCATTAGTCAAAATGCTGTGGAAAAATCACAACATTGAAGAGGCTACATGGGAACGTGAGGACGAAATGAAGAACTTGTACCCCTACTTGTTCTAAATTTTAGAGGACGAAAATTTTATAAGGAGGGGTGAATGTGATAACCGGGAATTTTAGATTCTCGAATTATGTTAAAAATTGTATGTAAATAACAATATTAATGAATAAAATGTGAAAAAGTTGTATTTCAATACTGTTGTAAATAGTGTAAAATATTCTGGCAGTGTTAAAGTGTGTAAGTTCGAGGATGGAAAATCCTACCGGACATAATTGGGTAAGACGGTTTGAAATCAGAACCGAAAACCCTAGAGAGTGCATTGAAATGTACTAAAACAATAGAAATTTATGGTAGAGAATTTTGATCAAACGGAAGCAAAATAAGACAAACCGACCGCACGAGAGGCGCTGAGAACTCGCCGACGCGATTTCGGTAAAGTTCCGTTCGGATCGGATAACAGTCAAAAATTGACTACGAATTAATTAGATATTAATATGAATAGTTGATGACATCACTATGATGATGTCATAAAGCAAATTAATTTTTCATCAAATTAGAAAACTTTTGAAAGGTGTATGGCTAGGATTGGTTTGCTTTTTGATCAAAGGCCAAGATCATGCCAAAATTCACTTAGAAAAAAATTAAAAAAATTTAGGGCATTTTGTTGATAGGCCATTTGGCCATGTGGAAAGGGAGAAAGGAAAATTTTATTTTGACCCCAAAACCTTTACTTTTAGGTCCTTGAATAATTATGAAATTGTTGGAAAAAAATTGCAAAAAGGCCCTTGATTTTTGCCTATAAATAGGCATCAAAAATTCAAGAAAAAAATGGAAAAACATAACTAAACTCTTGCCAAAATTTCCAGCCAAAAACCGTGGAAGAAAACCCCCTTGAACCAAAAATTTTGTTTTGAATTTCACACCAAATCTAGTTTGAATTTCATCTCCAACATCAAGACAACAACCAAGCAAGGTAAACCTCCAATTTGAAGCATTTTTCTTGATTTTTTTTTCCATAAAAACCGTGGGTTTGGAATCGAAAAACAATGGGAAAAATTTGTTGAATTGTTGATTCTAGGATTTGTTTGACATTGTGATATTCAAAGCATGAATTTGGATAGAAAAACAAGCAAAATTTTGCATGATTTCCCTGAAAAATCCGTGGTTCCTATGGTGTGAAAATTTCATGTATGTTGTTGTTTTAATTTAGTGATTAATGATCATTCAATTATATGATAAGTTAAGCATGAAATGAACTTAAGAAACAAGAAAAATTTGAGATAGAATTCTTGCTAAAACCGTGGGCATGAATGTGATGAAATAGGAAGATTTTTAACGTTGATAAAGGTTGATAAAAACCCTAGGAAAGAAAGTAAAATTTTCTTTCTATTTTGGCATAAAATATGTGGCTATATCTAGGGATAGAATGCATGTTTTGTTAAGTTTTGAATGTTTTTTTATACATTGGGAAGCATAAGACAATGATGTGTGGTGATGAAAATTGATTAGATGTAAAATCCTAGTAAACTAGGGTTAGTTTCGCAAAAAAAATAGATATGTGATGTGACTTGTAAATGTTGAATCATATGGAAAGTTTTTATACAAAGTTTGGAAACTTTGTATAAAATAGGCCTCTGGTATAGTACGTGGCAGGTACAAAGGTTCTGAGGCGTACCTAATGCCGGGAAACCTTAAAATATAAACGGAAATGCTGTCGAAATTTCTAAAATCGGCTAAAGGTCATTTCGGGAAACGAGGGGTAAAAATATTGAACTCGGAAAGGAAACCAAGACCCCTCGGTGAATAATGATCAGAAATGGAAACCCAACCCAAAAGGAATAGTAAACCGACCCTAAATCACTAAAATGCCTAAAACAGGAAAAAAATCGATATTAGGGGTATTTTGGGAAACGAGGGAAAATTTTAGATCAGAATAGGAAACCCGAGCCTCTCGAGGTCCGAGGGTTGGCGACGGGATGAATAATGTTTAGTAAGTAGTGAAAGGGCCATTTGAGGCTCCGAAACGCTCAAAAAATGAAAAAACGACCCTAGTTGATGGATGAATAGTAATCGAGGGTCGGGAAAAATGAAGTGGAGATTTTACAGCAATTTAAGCAGTAAAATGATACGAAAGCTTAGAAAATATTATTTTAAAATTATTAGACTTAGAAAAATTGGAAAAAAACAATAGAATGAAGCCAATTACGGTTCCGAAACCCGTTGGGGCAAAATGGTCATTTTGACCAAAACTTTCTGAAAAGGCTCGGAAACAAACCTAAAAGACCTAGAATAACTTAGATAAAATTCTAAAACTCAAATTGAAGATTTTAGAGTTAAAATTCTAAAAAAAATTTTAAGAAACACGAGCGTGTAGAGGGATACACGGCCGTGTATAGGAAAATTTTATTACCCGAGAGGTACACGGGCTTGAACACGGGTGTGTATCGAGCCGTGTACAGTTACACGGCTGAGGAAGAAAATAACATGGCCGTGTCGAGATACACGGCCTGGAACACGGGCGTGTTGCAGACCGTGTACCACAAATAAAATTTAAATGTGCAGAATTGTTAAGTAAAATAAATATATATTTTAGATGATAAATAAAACGGGGTATTAACAAACACTATTATGTCTGTAGGAACCCAAAATAAGGATAGAACTGTGGAGGAGTTCCGGGAGTGGACACTAGAGCAGTATTGGTAAGTTCAAGCATTTTCATGTCTGCAATATGAAATACTGTGTTAATCTATTCTATACTAGCTGCACACTAGATATAAAATCCTATAAACATGTGGGAATTAGTTAGTATAACATATCCCAAATAAAGAAAATAAGTAAGACCTATGGGCAATAGAGGATTGCAACCTTGAGGTGACTTATGCAACCACTTGGTCAAAACTGTAAATTGAAAGATGGTAAATGAAGCCATTAAGGCGTACCACCCCTCCAACATAGTGGTGGAGGTTTGTTAAATCCTACGGGGTTATCAGGGCTGTGGAGGACGATATTCGAAGGTCGCTTCTTGGACCCTCCCAGTCAGCGCGCTAATAATGATCTATACTGCCATAAACAGAGCTCTATATTAGAAATCAAATAGAGAATAAACAATCAATAAAATGATGGAAATCATAATTGAGCATAACCGAAGCTTACAATAGAGTAAGGTAAATTCGGTTAGGGTATATGAATAGTATCCTGATAGAGTAAAGTGAATAGTAACCAGTTAGGATAGCTGTTACTATTCACCGATCAAAGGTCAACTATACTATTCATGGTGAATAGTACTATTCATGTGAGATTGAGTTTTTCTTGTCTTTGAATCAGTATGATTCTTATTATGGATGTTTGAACTTACTGAGCCTGTTAGCTCATCAGTTTGTTCATGTTGCAGGTAAGAAACCTGTCCTATAGATACATGGATGGCGGCAGGATGCGAGCGTGTTAAAGGGATAGGGAAGTCACCGTGGACATGGTCCTACCATAAGTTTTCCGCTGAGCTTTTTGGGTAAAGAAAATATGTTTGCTGACAAAGCCTACAATACATATAAATATTATATTTGTATCAAATATGTTGTATTTATTTCAGATAAGGAAAAACTAGTATTATATTTTACATCGCTTTCTTACTTAATATTCATAAGAAAAAGTATGTATTAAAGAAAAAAAAATTTTGGGGCGAAATTTTAGGTCCTTGTGTTAAAGAAGTTTTAGTAAAAGAGTTTAAAACTGACGACTCGGATTCAACACCCGAACGGTCTTGGTCGGCCATAGAGTCGATTCATGACGGTTGTGAGTGGTTGGAATCTGGGGACGTCACAGTCAATGTGCTTTTACAGAATTGAAGAAGAAGTTGGTGTCAGCGCCGATCATAGTGGCTCCAGATTGCTCTTGTTCATTTGAGTTGATGTATGATGCCAGTGATTACGCCATAGGAGCAGTCTTGGGACAGCGAATGGAGAGGATATTTCATCCGATTTACTATGCTATTAGAACCTTGATAGACGCTCTACTTAACTACACCACGATAGAAAAGGAGCTGTTGGCCGTAGTATTTACATTCGACAAATTTAGAGCATATCTGGTAGGCACCAAGGTTGTGGTCTCCACTGACCATTCAGCAATTAAATACCTCATTGCTAAGAAAGACGCCAAGCCAAGATTGATTAGATGGGTTTTATTGCTTCAGGAGTTTGACTTGGAAATCAGAGACCGAATAAGGACTGAAAATCAAGTGGCTGATCACTTATCCAGATTGGAAACGGGTGTGACAGAGAAGATTGAAGGGCCAATTAAGGAGACTTTCCCAGATGAACAGCTTTTTGTGATCAAACAGTTGAATCACCATGGTATGCTGATATTGTGAACTACTTGGTTAGTGGTCTACTCCCACCAGAGCTGACAAGCCAACAAAGCAAGAAGTTCCTTCATGATACCAAATTCTATCACTGGGATGAGCCGTATTTGTTCAAGCAGTGTACAGATCAGATTTTAAGAAGGTGTGTACCTGAGGAAGAGATAGTTAGGATACTCCATAATTGCCATTCTTTTCCTTATGGGGGACACTATAGTGGGCTTAGAACAGTAGCCAAAGTTTTACAATCAGGATTCTATTGGCCATCACTTTTTAAGGATGCTCATGAGTTTGCTAAGACTTGCGATCGGTGTCAGCGTGTGGGAAACATTTCACAAAGGCATGAAATCCCCTGAATATTATCTTGGAAGTTGAAATATTTGATGTGTAGGGAGGAGATTTCATGGGGCCATTTCCTCCATCCTATAGCAATCAGTACATATTGGTGGCAGTGGATTATGTGAGCAAATGGGTGGAAGCATTAGCGTCTCCTACCAATGATTCCAAGGTGGTTGTGAGGTTTCTACATAGGAATATTTTCACACGCTTTGGGACACTAAGGGCCATCATAAGTGATGAGGGAATGCATTTTAGTGGCAAGCAGTTTAAAAGTCTTCTGGCTAAGTATGGAGTACGCCACAAAATTGCCACAACTTATTATCCTCAAACTAGTAGGTAGGTTGAAGTTTCCAACAGGGAGATAAAAAAAATTATGGAAAAAGTTGTTAACCCCTCAAGGAAGGATTGGTCAGCATGATTGGATGACACCTTGTGCGCGTACAGAACAGCTTACAAAACCCCTTTAGGAGCGGCCCCCTACCAGTTGGTATTCGGAAAGGCTTGCCACTTGCCAGTTGAAATGGAACATAAAGCTTACTGGGCAATTTCAATGTTAAATCTGGATGCTCATGCAGCTGGTGAAAAGAGAATGATGCAATTAAATGAGATGGAGGAATTTAGAATGATGGCTTATGAAAATGCCAAGCTATATAAAGAAAAAGTTAAGAAATGGCATGACAGTAAAATTCTTCCAAGGGAATTTCAAGCAGGGCAGCTAGTGCTTCTTTTCAACTCAAGGCTGAAACTCTTTCCAGTGAAATTGAAATCACGTTGGTTAGGTCCATTCAAGATTTGTGAAGTTTTTCCTCATGGAGCTATGGAATTAATAGAGGAAAAATCAGGAAGAAAATTCAAAGTGAATGGTCAGAGCCTAAAACATTACTGAGGAGGCACTTTCGACAAGGGGAAGACTACAATATCCTTGAAAGACCCAGATTAGAAAAAGGAGAAGTAGTTAGACTGTTGACTTTAAAAACAAGCGCTTATGGGAGGTAACCCATTGTTTTATTTTTTCCAGTTTGTGTTTTTGTTTGCTCTTTTCTTTTGTGGATTTTCTTTGGGGTGATTAAGGTGAGTATGTCGTTTTAATAATTAATATAGGTTGTCTGATATGTGTTTGCAAGGAAAAAGGAAGTGAAAGCCTCTAGAGCAGTAGAATGGAAACTTAAACAAAAATGCTACAGAAATGCTGCAGCATAGTTGCTACAACTAGAATCCAGAAAAGCCCTGCACAAAGCTAGAGTCGAGCGCTACAGCGCGCAAAAAAAAAAAAAAAAAAAAGGGTGCGGGGGAGGGGGGGTGCCTCGAAAACCCTACATAAGGGCCCCATTATTGTCTTTTTCCCCATTCTTCTTCTTCGCCGCCACCCCTACCATAGCCATGCTCTTTCCAAACTTCCACATTCCACTTTACCAACCTTCTTAAACGCCCGAAATCATTACTGCCATGCTGTCAAAGCCGTTGATCCTTCATCTTCCACCTAAAACTACTGAACAAAGCCGTCAAAACAAAGAAAGTCCTCTCAACTTGTCGATCTTTTTTCCATTTTAGCTCTCCTTTCCATCCATTTTCATGCTCAAATCCGTTGGTCCTCCCCCTAAAAATCACTATCTCCATTCTCATCTTTGCACTCAACCCAACATTCCCTCTCACCATTTGGTGGCATTTTCTTCAACAAAGACGACGTGAGGTTGAATTTTTGAAGGAACCCAAAGAGAAAAAAAAAGAGTAAGTTTGGAAGTGTAAGCATTCTCACTCTTCTTTCTTGTCTCAAGTGGTGCATTGTGATTTATAGAAGTGTGTTGTGGTGTGTGGTGGTGCGTTGTGATCTGTGGAGGTGTAGTGTGGCGTGTGCATTTCATGTGACAGAAAAAAGGGGGGCCTAAGTTCGGTGTTGGATAAGAGGCCATGGCTATAATTTGTGGGTTGAGCATAGGAATTTTTGAGGATAGAGTAAGGTGACATCTGTGTTTTAAAGGAAAAATTCAAGAAGAATTTCTTTGGGTTATTCACCATGCCTTTTAAGAGTAAAGCAAGGAAAGGCAAGAATTTAATAGAGGTTTAGGAGGCAGCATCAGCGCAACAACAAGCTCATTCTGAAGAGGAGTTGGAGGAGACAAATGAGATTGAAAAATTTGCCTCTGCTAAAGCACGAACCAGATTCTATTCTGGTTTCAATACCAGTGCTCTCCTTATGGAGAAAGGCTTCCAATTCAAGCTCAGCAAAATGTTGGGATACCCAGATTTTGTCCATACAGTGGTACACACACATAAATGGGCCATATTTAGCCGACATCAACCTGCAGCAAAAATACAGTTAGTCTGCGAGTTCTATGCCAATTACAACGAGGAAACATCGGATTTCGTCCATGTTCGTGGGCAACAAGTTTGTATTTCATCTGCTGCAATCAACCACCTATATAATTTGGATGACAATGAGGATGACTTCTAAGACTTTGTAGACAACTTGGATGATGCACAGTTGGAGGAAATTCTTTATTCTTTGCGTGTAGAAGGACATCTTGGAAGAAAAGTTGTGATTTATTGACATTTCCCAGGCGATGTCTCAAGAATGGGCCGCAAGTTTGATTCCACTTTTTAAAGAATCAGCTAATGCCCTTGACTCACGACCATATGGTGCACAAGGTTAGAGAAATTTTGCTATACTGTGTTGTGGAGGAGCATCCATTCAATTTAGGGAAGCTACTGCAGCACCAAATTGGGATCTGTGCTGGTAGAAATAGTGGAGGCTAATGGTTTCCCTCACTGATTACAAAGTTATGCACCTCTCAGGGAGTTGTCATAGAAGAGGGAGAGCCCATTGAGCAACCTTCTACACCAATCACCACAAGCATTATCACAAGACTTATACAGGAGGAACCTCAGCCAGGGCCATCAAATGCACCTCGGCCCGCCACATCTACTGCCCCGCAGCCTGCTGACCCCATTGCTCTACAACCAACACCGACCTATGCTCCTCTTGCTGAAGGATTCCAGAGACTAGAGCAGCGTGTAAGCCAATGGAAGTTGTACAGTACGAAATGATACATATGCTACAGGATTATTAGAAGTATGAGCAAAAAAGAGATATGGCAATGCAACAGCATTTTCGTGCAAACTCCAAGCGCTTTCACACATTTCTAGCATTTCCAAAGCACTTTTGTCATCCTTTCTCTGAGGATATGGAACCTTCAGATGCCGAGCCAACTTCACCGACCCCTGTGATCCCTGAACCCCACTCAACCCAACATCATCCACATTACACTAAGGAGTAGCCACCAATCCCTGAGCCCTCTCCTCGTCGATCCACTCGTCGGAGCATTGCAAAATCAGTTGGGCGTGGATGATAGTTTTCCTACTCAGTCAGGGAAGTCCCTTATTCTTCTAATCACATTTTGATCACCTGGCTTTCTTTTTATTTCTTTTTCTTAGGGTCTGTTTTTTATGTTATTTTTTTTTTTGTTTATTCCTTTAATTATTTAGTGTCTTTGGTTTGATTTTTCTTTGCTTTGTTTGTTATGTGAATGAGTTTCTTTTTACGATCACATTGTTTAACTTTGAAGTGAATTTAATTTGAAATAAGCATAGGTTTCACCATTTGTTGATTTGTAGCTTCACATCTTTGCTTCTTATCTGATTATGCATTCTCTTCACAATGAACACAATCCCTCTATTGTAGATTTCCTTACTTTTCTAGAGGCAGAGTATGTGCACTAGTTTAATATCATTTTATTGCCCTCTAGAACCTGTTTGATCAGCTCTCAAGGTGAAATCCTAGGTTGCATTGTGTTAAGGATATAATTTAGGCATTTCTTTGGCCCGATTGAACCTTTCTAGCTGACCTGGTAATATCTTTATCCCTAGTTCTTCCATTGAGCCAAGAAAGTTATGTCTTTGTCACCCAAATTCTGTATTTAATTTTTTTGATTTTTGTTTATCCATATATATATATTTTTTCTTTTCACCCACACCCCGTGATCATAGTGCCCTTTTAAGTCTTTTTAAGCTTTGCATTGTCCTTCCTCAACATTGAGGGCAATGTTAGTTTTAAGTTTGGGGGGGGGGGGGGGGGGGGGGGGGGGTGGGGTGTTTAAGAGTCAATTGTTTCTTGTTCAAAATAAATAAATAAAATATAAAATATAAAAATATAAAAATAAAATAAAAATAAAATTTTACTCTACTGTTTTGAGCTACTTAGTAACCAGGAGTTGTGGCGGCCCGCCCCTCGTAGAGATCATACAATACTATTACAGCTAAGCTTTATCTCTAACTGTGATAGATTGTACTCTCATGGGTCGCCGGCTAATCTATCTCTCTTTAAAACATGACGTTTTTGGGGGAATTTTTTTTTTTTAACATCATGTGAAACATTATCCACTATTTACTTTGTTTACAAGTACAAAGTAATTTACATAATACAGTACTTTCATAAAATATATATTATTACAAAAGACTGTTTTTTTTTTCCTTCTCTTTTATCGCTCAGCGGAAAGACTCTGGCAGGACCATATCCCTCGCCTCCTATCCCATTTGACACGCGCCATCCCGTCCGCCATCCAGTCAAACAAAGCTACTGAGCTGGTCGCTTACCTGCAACATAAGCAAAAATGGTGAGCTACAAGCTCAATAAGTTCAAACATGTAAGAAATAAAATTTCTATGAATAGTACTATTTATTATAAATAGTAACGTTTACCATTATTCATACATAAATAGTAACTTTGACCACTATTCATTATGAATACTAAGTTTGACCACAACACAGTATATCAACAATACGTCTACCGCGATGTTAGTACCCTCACGAAACTGTCTTATGCTCAATTATGGCATAGTTTCAGTTTTAGGTAATTATCTTTAATTATGTTCTGGTTTTGAGCTCAGGTTGGCAGTACCATTTAAGTGTGCATGACTGGGAGCGGTACATTAGTGCTGACCTCCACAGCCTTAATCTCATAGTGCCGAAGGCAAAATTATACATGACTAGGAGCGGTATATCAGTGCTGACCTCCACAGCCTTAATCTCATAGCCCCGAAGGCAAAGTTTACCTTCCTGTACGGAAGGCTGGTACGCCAAAAGTGGTTTCATTACCGACTTTTTAAAGTTCTAACCCGGTGACTTCATATTGCCCCATGGTTAGGAATGGTTCACATTTTAATTTTAGGTGAGTGAGTTTTATTAACCTCGCTCTAGTGCCCGAAGCACAATTTACTATGTGTCCTATTCTCAATAGTGCCCGTAGCACATTTCGTCTCTCTCTCTAATCTATAATAGTGCCCGTAGCACATATGTATCTAACTTATAGTTAGTACATCAAAGTTAGCAACAATAATGCTATATGTTGCAGACAGGTAAATGTCTGAACTTACCTTATCAGTTTCTTCCCCTTTTCTTTTTTGGATCTTTGATCGCCCTCCTTGTAGGTCGATTTTGGGATCCTGCAGACAAAACCTTATCTGTTAATTTCATTTCCATTTATAGCTTTTATTTTTCATTAGAAAGCTTAAATAAAACATATTTATAACTTTTTAAGCTTTATTTATCATTTTCCCCATTTTTCTCAAGTTTTGCAAAATTACGATTTTGCCCCTATATTTTGGCAAAATTACAATTTTTCCCCTGATGGAATTTTCTCGATCCAGACTGCATTTTTGGCTCTCAGGAACTTTTCTGACTCTTTTCTATTCATTACCGGGTTCGTTTCCATTTAATTTCCATTTTTCACTATTCTGATCCTTACGTCGGTTTAGTGATTTTCTATCGTTTCGGAGCCTCAAATGGACGTTTTACTAGTATTTAAAACGTTCATCTAGACATTCCCGATCTAGGTCTCTGAGGCTCGGATTTTTCGTATCCAACTCGGACCTTTATTTCGTTTCCCAAAAACGCCCCCCCTCGGGGTCGGTTTTTCAGTTTCACTCGCATTTTACATTTTTAAGGGGACGGGTTAATGTTCACGAACCACCCCTTAGGTTTCCCTTATTCAATTTTCCTTTAGGGACTCGGGTTTCCGACCCGACCCTAAACTTTTATTTTTAATTCTCTTTTTACCCCAAATGCTGTTTTCGAAATTTCGGCAGCATTTCAACGTAAATTTAAGGCTACCAGCGTTAGGTACGCCTCGAACCATATGTACCTGCCACGTACTATACCACAAGCCTATTTTTTGTAGAAGTTTCCCAAACTTTTACATAAAAACTCACAAAATCTCAATTCACATTTCGAACCACATTCCATAAAATTTCTTTCAATTTTACCCTTAGTTTTAGCCACGGTTTTCACACTCAAAACCTAACCAAAACTTCTCAATTTTTCAACCAAATTTTATGCTATTCCAATGTCATTACCTAGCACATTTTCAAGCCAATTTACATGCATTTTTCAACACAAATTCTAGGGTTTTTTCACCATTTTAACCCACGGCCATTTAAGAGAAACATGCACCAAATTTTTTTGTTTCATGCTTTCAATCACAAATCCATCATTTCCTTAATTCAATGCATGAATTTAACTATCCAAACATCAAGTAAATCATGCAAAAAATTTTTCCCAAACCCTAATTAAACCCACGGCCATATTAGGGTTATTTGACACCAAATTTTTTTTCCAAGCTTTCAATCATACAAATCATGCTTTACATTTGACCAAAATATGATTTAAAGCATTTTAACACTTAAACAACAACAATGCAACCTCAATTACTCATGGTAACCCACGGTTTTACCCTTGGAAAACCAACCAAAATTTGGTTTTTTCTTTAAACAAAACGCATGGTTTTTCTTCTAATCACATCCTTAACAAAACCCAAGCACCAAATCAACCAAAACAATCCAAAAATTTTTCATCCTTCACACTATTCATCCCACGGATTTTAGGGAGAAAACAAGCCAAAATTTGCAAACCACAGAAGGTTACCTTGCTTTCTTGCTTCCTTGGACTTCAATGAAGTGTTTGACACCACTTTTGAGAAGAAAACTTGGGTATTTGGCTTAGTTTTCGTTGGTGGCTCACGGTACACAATGGACAACACCTAGAGAAAATTTTTGTTCTTTGTTTTGGGTTGGAAATGGTTCGGCCACTTTTGTTTAAAATGTTGCCGACTTAAGTGCTAAAGGAACCAATTAATTTGGTTTCCAACCAATCAAAATGCAACACTTTTCCATCCATTTCTTTCCAAATTTTTCAAAAAATCAAAGGATGGAATTTTGGCCAAATCTTGGCCTTTAGATCAAAAAGCAAACCAATCTTGGCCATTAATGCCACCAACCACCCTAATTTTCACATTTTATAAATTTGCTTTATGATGTCATAAATGCAAAGTAATATGTTGACTTTGACTTTACTATTCATATTAATTCGACTACTTTCTGACCGATACTGGTTTGAGTCAAAATTTTCCTAAAATCGTCCCGGTGGGTTCCTGAGGTCTCTTGTGCAGTCGGATCAATTTATACTGCTTCCGTTTGATCAAAATCAATCCCGGAAGTTTTTCATCTTTTAGTGCACCGGTTAGGGTTTTCAATGCCATTTTTGGCACCGTTCCACCCGTTTCAACTCAGTGAATTTTTCCAACACTGAATTCTTACTCGTCAGTATTGTTAGAACATTTTAATACATTCTAAACAATATAAATACATTTATTTCACTCTTTAAATAGTATAAATTGTTAAATGCCTGAATTTCCCGGTTGTCACAGGAGTAACATGAGCCACATGTGTACTTTTGCATCAAACGGCAGTTCAAGATATGAGTACATGTCAGTTCATCTCAAATGTGACCTTATTGAGTAACCGGGTGTCTTCATCACAAATGTTGGCATTCGCGTCAAAAGGCATTGGTGACATAACTGATTAAAAAAAGAAAAAAAAAGTGACAATTGAGAATTGCAAAATATTAAGTTTTGTGGGGGGGGGGGGGGGGGGGGGGGGGGGGGGGGGACACTAAAGTAAAAGAAATAAAAGATCAAGTCTTAGAAGGGTGGTGTGATTCGGGGGTGAGCCTAATTAAAATGACATCCTATACCCTACCCCTTAACCCAGCCTTATATTACAACCTTTAAAAGTCCTAATGATCCTTGGCAAGATGCTAGTCTACATTAGTGGAGAGAGCTGTGAAAAGTAGGCTTATGGAATAAGCATTTGTATTCAAATTAAAAAGGTTGAACTTGTGTGCACTATATTGTCAAGATTAACAGGAATGACATAGCATTTGGGAGCGCACACACACACTAACCGAGGAGAAGCAATTAGAGAGCAAGCAATCTTTTGAATCTAGGAATCAACTTTTGGTGGAACTTGCGTTTTTTTTAATTTAAACTCATGTTCAAGCTGTTAAAGTAAAGATCTTGAGAATTCATCCACAGGAGTCTTTATTTTGCTATTTTTGTTTGTTAAGTGTTTGTTTTTGTTTTTGTTTTTTTTTATGAGTTTCTTTGTTGCATTACTCAAGGACGAGCAATGGTTTAAGTTTGAAGGTGTGATAACTCTAAGAAATTAGAATTATTCATTGATTTTATGTGGTGTTTTTATTTTTCATCTTTTAATTTTGCATTTGTCTTAGCCAAAAGTGTCTCTATGCCCTTTTTGATTAAGTAAAGGAATTTTGACTAAAAACTGTGCAAAAAGTTGGTGCCTAGCTTGGTTGTGCTTCCAGTTAGTTTTACAAGGGATGAAAATGAGAGAAGAATGCTGTAGCATTTTGAGCTGAGCTGAGTTGGAAATTTGAAGTGACGTTAGTACACAACCTAGAGAAAAAGACAAAATATCACATGGGCTTTGTGCAGCTATCATTTTGGACCACTCAAGAGCTCTCAAAACTAGACAAGTTAGCAAGATTATTGCCCTGGCAAATAGTTTTCCCCAATCAGTAAAGGGATGCTGTCAAGTACAAGAGGGGAGAGAATAGTACCTTCTAGACAGAACCCATCAGAGACGAATTTTCTTACACAAAAAGCAGAGAGTAACAGTGAGAGAAAAAAAAAAGAGGAAAGTACCAGAGAAGAAGAAGGAGCAAGGATGTTGAAGAAGAGGAGTAAAGCTTCAACAGACTTTCTTTCTCTCTATTTGTTGCTTACCCTTTTATAGTATTGAGCTGAATTAGACATGATTTATTTGTGGATAATGGATTTTGTTAATTATATTATGAACTAATTTTCTTTAGCTGGGTTTGCTAATTGAACCAAGGATATGAACTGTTAACTGATTGACGAATTTGTTATGGAAATCAATTATTTCTTGTTCATTCATGTGTGTTAATGCGTATTTCTATTCTTGACTGGCCATCAATTTATAAGATATCAGATTTGGATTAATTCTGGAAAGGTTGATTTAAATTGGATCTCATGAATGATGCATGTATGGTCTTGAAGGAATTTGTAGATCTATGGATGGTATAGGAATATATTATTCATCATGTACAACCCAAAAGAACCTATGCTTCGTTTGCATTCTTTTAGCTGATCTCACATAGGAATATGCTGAAATAAGTTAGGAGGATAATTTTGCAAAGAGATTTAGAAAAATCCTTGTTCTCACGTGTTCTTGGTTGACAGGGTATATTGATTACTATAGCCTTCTGTAGCATTTTGTTAGCAGATTTGCATCCTGGGGAAATTAGTAAACCTAGCTTATCCAAATTATTGTTTTACAACCAAAATCTCTGTTCCATTGTTTTTCTTCATTCTGATCATTTCTGTTTTCTTTGTTAAGTGTACTTTTTATTTTTCAGTAGTTTTACAATCCATTTTTTTACTAGCAATCTTGTCAAAACCTCTTTGATTACAGTTCACTTAAATTGAACTTTACAACTTCTACATTACATTTTTATGATATAGTCCTCGTGGGAACGATATCCATACTGTTGTACACTGTATTACTTGAACGATCTGTGCACTTGCAGATTCTAACCAACAAGTGCTCATTGGGAATGATGTAGGGAATTTATCATCGGTCAAGCTCAGGCTACACCAACAGTTTGACATGAAGGACTTCAGAGAAGCTAATTATGTTCTGGGCATTTATCTCTTAAGAGGTCAAAAGAACAAAATGATAGCATTATCCCAGGCTTCATACATAGATAAAATAATTAACAAATATGCAATGCAAGAGGCAAAGAAAGGTTCATTACCTTCCATTACCGGTCTAACTCTTTCATTAGATGGCTGTCCCAAGACATCGGAAGAAAGAGAGCATATGAGTAAGGTCTCTTATGCATCCACTATGGGTAGCCATATGTGCGTTATGCTTTGCACTTACCTGGACATATATTTTGCAGTAGGTATGGGAAGTCGATATCAAGCGAATCTTGGAACCAAGCATTGGCAAGTATAAAGCATATACTCAAGTATCTTAAGAGAACGAGGGATTATATGTGGCGGCCCGCCCTTCGTAGAGATCATACAATATGTGATAACCGGGAATTTTAGATTCTCGAAATAGGTCAAAATTGTATGTATATAAGAATTTTAATGAATAAAATGTGAAAAAATTATATTTTGATACTATTATGAATAGTGTAAAAATGTTCTGGCAGTGTTAAAATGTATGAGTTCGGAGATGAAAAATCTTACCAGACATAATTCGGTGAGACGGTTCGAAATCAGAGCCGAAAACCGTAGAGAGTGCATTAAAATGTACTAAAACAATAGAAATTTACGGTAGAGAATTCTGATCAAACGGAAGCAAAATAAGACAAACCGATTGCACTAGAGGCGCCGAGAACCCGCCTACGCGATTTCGGCAAAGTTCCGCTCAGATTGGATTACAGTCAAAAATTGACCACGAATTAATTAATAAATTAATATGAATAGTTGGATGACATCACCTTGATTATGTCATAATACAAAATTATTTTCCTTAATTCAGAAATTAATTTTGAAAGGTGTATAGTGTAGATTAGCCTACTTTATGATCAATGGCTAAGATCATGCCAAAAAGCCATTGAAAAAAATTTTGTAAAATTTTAAAAGGCCATTCGGCCACTTGGAAAGGGAGAAGAAAAAAATTTGATTTTTGCCCAAAAATCTTTACTGTTTAGTCCTTGAACAATTAGGAAATTGTTGGGAAAAAATTGCAAACAAGCCCTTGGTTTTTGCCTATATATAGACATCAAAATTTAATCAAAAAAATGAAAAAAAACAACCAAACTCTTGCCTTTTCTTCAGCCTAAAAACCATGAGCTTCTCCTCCCTTAAGCCAAAACTTTTGTTTTCAATTTCACACCAAACCTAGCTTGCATTGCATTTCCAATCACAAGTCATCAACTAATCAAGGTAAGCTTAAAAATTGAAGCTTTTCCCTTTGATTTTCCTTAGAAAATCCATGGGTATGAAAGTGTGAAAACAATGAAAAAAAATTGTTATTTAGTTGATGATGTGATGATGTTTTGATTTATTTGATGTTGTAGTATTTAAAGCATGAATTAGGGTTTAGAAACAAGCAAAAATTTTGCATGTTTCCCTTGAAAAAAAAAACCGTGGCTTCAATGGTGTGAAAAATGCATGAGTTTTGATGTTTTGATTTAGTGTTTATGTTCATTCAATTATGTGTTGAATTAAGCATGAATTAGAATAAGGAAACAAGAAAATTTTGATGTAATTTTCTTGCTAAAACCGTGGGCATGAACATTAAGAAATGAAAAAATTTTTAATGTTGAAGAATGTTGATAAAAACCCCAGGAAAGAAAATAAAATTTTCTATGTGTTTATGCATAAAAATCTGTGGCTATACTAGGGTTAGAATGCATGTTTTGTTAGGTTTTGATGTTGTTTTATACATTGGAAAACCTAAGAATGATGTGATGTGATGAAAAATTATTTAGATGTGATTAATTAGTAAATCGAGGCTAAGTTGAAAGAAAAATGTTATGGTTTGTGTTGGTTTCTAAATGTTGAATCATGTGGAAAATTTTTATACAAAGTTAAATCTAGGCTAAGTTGAAAGAAAAATGTTATGGTTTGTGTTGGTTTCTAAATGTTGAATCATGTGGAAAATTTTTATACAAAGTTTGGAAACTTTGTATAAAATAGGCCTTTGGTATAGTATGTGGCAGGTACAAAGGTTCTGAGGCATACCTAACGCCGAGAAACCTTAAAATATAAGCGAAAATACTGCCGAAATTTCTAAAATCGGCTTAAGGGCATTTCAGGAAACGAGGGGTAAAAATATTGAACTCGGGAAGGAAACCGAGACCCCTCGGTAAGTTAGGATTAGAAATGGAAAACCAACCCAAAAGGAATAGTAAACCGACCCTAAAACACTAAAATGCCTAAAACAGGAGAAAAATTCATGTTAAGGGTATTTTGGGAAACGACGAAAAAAATGTAGGTCGGGATAGGAAACCCGAGCCTTTCAAGGACTGAGGGCCGAGGACGGGATAAATAACATTTAATGAGTAGTGAAAGGCCCATTTGAGGCTCCGTAACGCTCGAAAAATTAAAAAACGACCCTAGGTGATGGATGAATAGTAACCGAGGGTCAGGAAAAATAAGATTGAGATTTTACGGCAATTTAAGCTGTAAAATGATACAAAAAACTAGGAAATATTATTTTAAAATAATTAGACTTAGAAAATTTGAAAAAATGATAGAACGAAATAATTACGATCACGAGACCCGTTAGGGGCAAAATGGTCATTTTGACCAAAAATTTCCGAAAAGACTCGGACCCTAAAAGACCTAGAATAACTTAGATAAAATTCTAAAACTCAAAATAAAGATTTTAGAGTTAAAATTCTAAAAATTTTGAGGAACACGGGTGTGTAGAGGGATACACTGCCGTGTATAGGAAAAATTTTATAACCTGAGAGGTACACGGGCTTGAACACGGCCGTGTATCGAGCCGTGTACAGTTACACGGCTAAAATAGAAAATAACATGGCCGTGTAGAATAGACCCGAGAGGTACATGGGCCGGAACACGGGCGTGTTGCAGACCGTGTACCACAAACAAAATTTAAATATGTTGAATTGTTAAGTGAAATAAATATACATTTAAAGTGATAATTAAAATAGGGTATTAACAGACGATATTATGTCTGTAGGAACCCAAAATAGAGATAGAACTGCAGAGGAGTTTCGAAAGTGGACACGAGCACAGTATTGGTAAGTTCAAGTATTTTCGTGTCTGCAACATGAAATACTGTGTTAATCTATTATGTACTAGATGTACACTAGATATAAAATCCTATAAGCATTTGGGGATTAGTTAGAATAACATATCCCAAATAACGAAAATAAGTAAATCTACGGGCAATGGAGGATAGTGACCTTGAGGTGACATATAAGATCACTTGGTCAAGACTATAAATTGAAAGATGGTAATGAAACCATTAAGGCGTACCGCCCCTTCAACATAGTGGTAGAGGTTTGTTTAAATCCTACGGGGTTATCAGGGCTGTGGAGGTCGATGTCCTAAGGTCGCTTCTTAGACCTTCCCAGTCAGAGCACTAATAATTATCGGTACTGCCATAAACAGAGCTCTAAACTAATAATCAAATAGAGAATAAACAATCAACAAAATGATAAAAATCATAATTGAGCATAACCAAAGTTTACGTTAGAGTAATGTAAATTCGGTTAGGATATGTGAACAGTACCTAGTTAAGGTAAAGTAAATAGTAACTAGTTAGGGTAACTGGTACTATTAATCGGTCAAATATCAAAATTACTATTCATGATAAATAGTAGTATTCATAGGAGATTGAGTTTTTAGTGTTTTTGAATCAATATGATTCTTACTATGTATGTTTGAACTTACTGAGCCTGTTAGCTCATCAGTTTGTTTATGTTGCAGGTAAGAAACCTGTCCAATAGATTCCTAGATGGCGGCAGGATGCGAGCGTGTCAAGAAGATAGAGAACTCACTGTGGACTTGGTCCTGCCATAAGTTTTCCGCTGAGTTTTTTGAGTTGAAGAAAATGTGTTTGGAAACAAAATATACAGTACATATATCTATATTATTTGTTGTACTCATTTAAGACATAGAAAAGCCGGTATTATATTTTACATCGCTTTCTTACTTGGTATTCGTAAGAAAAAGTATGTATTAAAGAAAAAAAATTTTATGGGTGAAATTTTAGGCCCTTGTATTTAACAATTATGAGCAAAAGAGTTTAAAACTGACGACTCGGATTCGACACACGAACGGTCTTGGTCGGCCGTCGAGTTAATTCATGACGGTTGTGGGTGGTTGGAATCAGGGGACGTCACAGGTTGGTATCAGAGCGGTTGACAATATCCCTATTGACACGAAGCGTGATCTGCTCGTCAATCCAAGTATGTTAGCTTCTTTAAGTTAGTTAACTTTACATTTATTCAAAATTATATATTTTTGTAGGACTTAAGATGACTAGACCACCATATGTGAGACCTCATCCATACCGACCTAGAGGACCGATCCGGGTATGGACTAGACCCGTGATCAGGCCATCCATGATGCGACGAGCGATGCAGTGACCACCTATGCTTGAGCCACTAGTGTTGAGGATAGTAGTACCGGCACCAGTACAAGTACCACCTCCACGACTGATAGTGAACCACCCTGTGGCAGTAGACATACCAGTGGTGGGAGATCGAGCTCGTATAGGAGCCAGAGTGTTAGTACGAGCTGTACATGCATTTAGAGGCAATCATCCACCAGCGTTCAAGGGAGGTCAACAGGGGATCTCTACGAGAGACTGGCTACATGACATTGAGGTCATCATGCACCAGTGCGATATAGATCAGGATTGCTGGGTTCTGATGGCCATTGGCACATTCCGTGAGGATGCACAGTTATATTGGGAGTATTGTGATTAGGAGATGCTGCTAGCAATGGATTAGGCCGAGTTTCGCCAAGTCATGCTAGAGCGGTTCCCACAAAAGAGCGC
This sequence comes from Antiaris toxicaria, assembly GCA_035233585.1. NCBI lineage: Eukaryota > Viridiplantae > Streptophyta > Magnoliopsida > Rosales > Moraceae > Antiaris > Antiaris toxicaria. The sequence continues at coordinate 54,090,146 of CP141153.1, forward strand.
TGCACCAGTGGTAGGCCCTCCTAAGAGTAGGACAGTATCACCACCACCGGCTATGCCCAGTTATGCGGATGTCAAAGATTTTGTTCTGAAGGCAGAGAGGCAGTAGATGATGTTGAGTGACACTATATTTTCATATACGGTCAAATTCCAAGATAGCAACGTAAGGGCGTGTCCTCTAACCAACATCACAAATGATAACTTTTGTGATATATTTTGGAAGGGACTCACCCTAGACATACGACAGAGAGTAACCTCTTTATACCCTGCTACCTTACGCGAGTTTATTATCGATGTAGCCAAGGTAGAAGAGGAGATGATGATGGAGCGCATGGTGCACAAGAGGCATAAACAGTTTCTACAAGAAGCAATGTTAGACCGCCTATACGGATCTGGGCCGCTGGCAAACGATCACGAGGCAGGTCCGTCGAGACAACCAGAGGGAGCAGATCCAATTGAAGGCTCAACACCGTCTGAGGTTGGAAACGGAACAGACAATGAGGAAATGGATCCAATCGAGTTTTTGGCGATTCCAGAGCAACCTCAGCTTGGAGATTAGTGTAGAAATACATGTATGGAATAGATATGTGTATATATGGCAGTGTTGAAAGGCTATTATGAGGAAAGCCTTCGAACTAATGTACTTTTGAAATGAAAGGAAATAACAACCATATTTTGACATATTCAATGTGTGAAATGCTGAAATTATGTGATGATCAGAATTATTTATACTTATATTGTAAATATATGGTTGTGAAAAACCTAATGATCGATTCTTATGCGATTTTAGGAAATAAGATAAGATGGTGAATCCAAGAAATCTGCAGAATATGCGAGGATGTCCAGTGTTGTCAGAAAGACTGGACGAGCTATAAGCCTTAATAGAAGCTCAAATGAGAGAAAATGATGAGTTAAGACAAAGACTCGAGAAAATGGAGCAGAGACAGGAATAGGAAGAAGACCAAGCACCACAAATGGCCGCTCCAGAACCAAAAGTACAGCCAGCAGCATAAGAAGAAGTGGTACAATCCCAACCATAACCCAGGACCAATATTGAGCCATTATATGAAAGATTCTGACGCATGAGGCCACCAGAGTTTGAGGGCTCCACAAACCCTCTGGATGCTGAGGAGTGGTTGTCTTCACTCCATACGATATTGGAGTTTATAGAGTCGAATGACCAAGAGAGGATTCTATGTGCGTCCTTTGTTCTAAAAAGGGATGTAAGGTTCTGGTGGGAGTCAGTTATGTTGAGGAAAAATATGTATACCATGTCTTGGTTGGATTTTCTGGAGGAATTCAATCAGAAGTATTATAATCCAGCACTGTTGTGACCACAACAAAGAGAGTTCACAGAGCTAAAGCAAGGGGACATGTGTAGGAAAATAATCCGGTAAAAACGTATCAGAGTGGCGCAGCGGAACAATAAAAATTTTTAGATCGTTAAATATCTCATGATGCCATATACAATAAATCAACAACAATTAAAACTCATACCTCAAGGACGCCAATATGCAGGGGGAGAATGACCGGAGGCTTCAACCAACTAGCCTTCTCTACTATTCTCCAATTCCCGAATGGCTGAGTGTGTGGGCACTCTGAACCTCGATCGGTATGCTAGCACTACTAGTCTTCTTCCGACCACCCAGATCTCTAAAGAACTTTATTGTCACGATGAGCTGTGCAACAATAAGCCTGCTCACCTGAGAGTCTGTGGTCTTAGAGAACTGGAGTGGCAGGACCTCTATTTATAGACCTGCATGAGGTGATTCTCTGAATTCGAATTGGACTAGGAAAAGATTTTCTCCCTTATCCAAACCAAAAAATCCGAATTTTTCCAAGGGATAATCTCCACTAAAAATTCAGTTTTCTTAGGATGGATCCAATCCAAATCTCAACAAGATTTTAACTAGAATCTTATCTCCCTTTTTCAACCAAAAAATCCGAAATTCACAAGGAGAAAATCCTCCAAAAGATTTCGGCCATTATGGATAAGGGAGAATCAAAATTCCACTAGGATTTTCAAGCTAAATTTCATCTCAACCTTATCCAAAAAATAACCGAATTCTCCTTGGATTTAGGCTCCAAAATTTCGGCCACTTTTAGGGAAGAAGAGAATCTAAATTCAACTAGGATTCAAGCTTGAATTTACCCTTGAATCTCATCCACAAAATCCGAAATTTTCATGAGCATTATCCTCAAAAATTTCGTCCCTTATTTGTTGGGATTTGGATTCAAAATTCAAGTAGGATTCTAACAAGATTATCCTCTCCAAATCCAACTCAAATTCGAATTTCAAACCTTGTGGATTTTCCACAACAAATTCGAATCCTACTTGGACTGTGATTCAAAATTTGAATTTCAAATTTCAAATTCAAATTTCAAATTCAAATTTCAAATTTCAAATTTCAAATTTCAAATTTAAATTTCAAATTCAAATTTCAAATTCGAATTTCAAATTCAAATTTCAAATTCAAATTTCAAATTCAAAATTCAAATTTCAAATTTCAAAATTCAAATTTCAAATTTCAAAATTCAAATTTCAAATTCCACAAGACGGTTGTTTTTCATATTCTTGTTCTCATGGATAATTTTCTACAACTCTAATCCAATCTCAAATAAAATCATGGCAACTTTATTTGGAGTTCGAATAATTGTGTACTCTATTATCCAAAACAAAATCTAAATCCAACCGGAGAGAATCTTGTCTACCATCCTAATCCTGTGTCATCACCATCCATGCATAATAAACTAGCCAATAGCATACACAAATCAATTTGCCAAACGTTAAGGAATTATGTGGAGCTAGTAGAGGGACTGATTGGACATATATAATCGGGCTCCTGTGATTCCATATGATCATCATTCTGTACCGAACAACTCAATCATATGATCACTAATTTCAGAGTCACACCACTATAAACCTGAAACTGAACTCCCAATTATATACCGTATTACGTAAGCCTGTGACGAGCTACCATCCAATGACCTTGTCATATATGCAAAACCCTCATATGATATCCATGATCAGCCTTAGGTCAAAGTCCGTTTAATCCTACTGATCAGGCTATCTTAAAGTTCCATTATACTACCGAATCTAGAAAATGATTATTCACCATATGTGAATAAGAAGTCATCTGCCCAGCAGACGAACCAAGGCCTTGTCCATTTTCACATTCAGTATAATGCCTTTAAGAGGATACCTTTAACTCCTCAGAGCTATGATTCCGATATCTGCAAACAAACCCTTCATCGTATACAAGTCATGCACCCAACGAACCGGTCTATAAGCTTACTACCTCTGAGACGCTTTAGCCATTGGAACATCAAAGTACACAAGTCATATACATGAAGTAGTTCATTTACTCAGGATTAAGGTTATTGCACAATGAACGTCAAAAGCAGATTGATCCACTCATAGCGGACTACGTAGATCAATCACGCTTTAGTCCCGGTCTAATATGTCACCACCAAGCAACATATCCATGTCTCTACTTGGGAGTCCAGCTCCAGACAGCCAAGACAGACTGTCCCCTCTAAGGCTTTAGACAACATAATAGTCTTAACATGAGTTAGATGCTCGGTCTAACCCCATAGACTACAGACCATAGTTTAGACTGCTAACTTTAGAACATTGTCTTCTCGCATACAAAAGTCCATTGCATGCAACGTTCTAACAGTTTTAACACAAGCAGTCAGTGAGCCATATTTGCTTACATTTACTTTAACATGTAAATAAGATGAGGACAGATAGCAATGTAATGAATAACCTCTATGTATAATTTTATTATCCAGTTCAAAAATGAGTACATCAAAAATGTCTCTAATACTTAGGGCATTTCCTAACAATCTCCCACTTGCCCTAAGCTAGCAGATGTGCCATGTTACGCATCCCCATCGCCTCTACATGCCTCTCAAAGCTTCTAGCTACCAAAGTCTTAGTAAAGGGATCAGCGATGTTGTCCTCGGACGCGATCTTACATACATCCACTTGTCCTGTCTCCACATGCCCTCTAATAATGTGATACCTCCGATCGATGTGCTTGGTCCTCTTGTGGTGTCGAGATTCCCTTGTGTTGGCAATAGCCCCTGTATTATCACAGTAAAGTGTGATAGGCTTGTCAACACCCGGAATGACCTCAAGGTCTCTAAAGAACTTGCGGAGCCAAACCGCTTCTTTAGATGCCTCAGCCGCAGCCACATACTCAGCCTCCATAGTAGAGTCAGCTGTGCAGCCCTGCTTCACGCTCCTCCACACAATGGCGCCTCCTCCGAGCAAAAACACTGATCCAGATGTCGATTTCCTCGAATCCTTACAAGTCTGGAAGTCTGAGTCCGTGTATCCTACGGGTGGTAGGTCCCCTCCAGAATACACTAGCATATAATCCCTCGTTCTCTTAAGATACTTGAGTATATGCTTTACTGCTTGCCAGTGCTTGGTTCCAGGATTCGCTTGATATCGACTCACCATACCTACTGCAAAACATATGTCCGGGCGAGTGCAAAGCATAGCGTACATAAGGCTACCCACAGCGGATGCATAAGGGACCTTACTTATACGCTCTCTTTCTTCCAATGTCTTGGGACAGTCATCCAATGAAAGAGTTAAACCGGTAATAGAAGGTTGTGAGCCTTTCTTTGCCTCTAGCATTGCATATTTGTCAATTATTTTATCTATGTATGAAGCTTGGGATAACGCTATCATTTTGTTCTTTCGATCTCTGAAGAGACGAATGCCTAGAACATAATTAGCTTCTCCCAAGTCCTTCATGTCAAACTGTTGGTGTAACCAAAGCTTGACCGATGATAAGTTCCCTACATCATTCCCAATGAGTAGTATATCATCGACATAGAGTATCAGAAAGACCACTTTTCCATCCTTAATACGTTTATAAACACAAGGTTCATCAACGTTCTGCTCAAAACCAAATGTCTTAATCGCTTGATCAAACCTCTGGTTCCATGAGCGGGATGCCTGCTTTAATCCATAAATGGATCTAAGCAACTTGCAGACTTTCCTATCTTGGCCTTTTGCTACGAACCCTTCGGGCTGTATCATATAGATACACTCTTCAAGATGGCCATTCAAGAATGCCCTCTTGACATCCATTTGCCAGATCTCGTAATCGAGAGCCGCAGCAATGGACAGAAGAATACGGATAGACTTCAGCATAGCAACAGGCGAAAAGGTTTCCTCGTAATCGATTCCAGCCTTTTGCGTGTATCCCTTTGCAACCAGTCTAGCTTTGAAAGTTTCCACTCTCCCTTCCGCATCCTTCTTTCTTTTGTAGACCCATTTGCATCCAATGGGTTTTATCCCATCCGGCAAATCTACAAGTTCCCAAACAGAGTTGGATTTCATTGAATCCATCTCATTGTTCATAGCCTGTTTCCAAGATCTAGAATCAACATCCTTTATAGCTTCATCATATGTGACCGGATCTTCCTCATGCTCATGAGCCTCGGCCTGGTATACCTCAGCATCATACATAAAGAAATTAGGTTTCTTAGAAACCCTCCCACTACGACGAGGCACCCAAAATTGTTGATCGTCTGCAGGTCTTTCACTGGAACTCGGACTTGCGTCCAAGACCGAAATCTGTGGAGCAGTTCTTTCACCCGATAACTCCTCTAGCACCACTTTGCTTCGAGGCTTAAAGTCATTCATGTGACTTTCCTCCAAGAATGTCGCATGGGTTGAGACAATGACCTTTTGTTCCTTCGGGTTATAGAACAGACCTCCTTTAGTTCCCTTTGGATACCCTACAAACATGCATAATTCTGATCTTGGTTCCAACTTCTTCGCATCCCCATCCAGTACATGTGCCGGGCAGCCCCATATTCTCATATGTCCAAGGGAGGGCTTCCTGCCACGCCACAATTCATACGGAGTTCTAGGAATTGATTTGCTCGGAACCTGGTTCAGAATATAGCACGCCGTTTGTAAAGCATGTCCCCAAAATGATGATGGCAGCGTTGAGTAACTCATCATGGATCGTACCATATCCAATAAGGTCCTATTTCTCCTTTCGGCTACACCATTCTGTTGTGGAGTACCAGGTGCAGTCAATTGGGATAAAATCCCGTTCTCTACAAGATGTCCTAGAAATTCATCAGAGAGGTATTCCCCACCTCGATCAGATCGAAGTGTCTTTATGGATTTATCCAATTGCTTTTCCACTTCCGCATGATACTCTTTGAACTTGTCAAAGGTTTCGCTCTTGCGGTGCATCAGATACACATATCCATACCTCGAGTAATCATCTATAAAAGAGACATAGTACTCGAACCCTCCTCGTGCTGTGACGTTCATGGGGCCACATACGTCAGTGTGCACAATTTCTAAGAGCTCCTGTGCCCTTGTACCCTTAGCTCCAAAAGACCTCTTAGTCATCTTACCCTCTAGACAAGACTCACATTGGGGAAGTCGTACCTCCTCCAGAGATTCCAGAGGACCGTCTTTCACCAATCTTTGAATCCTATCCTGATTAATATGACCAAGTCTTAAATGCCAAAGATACGCCTTGTTAGAGTGAGAAACTTTCAACCTTTTAGAGTTATCAATTAATTCATTGTCAAGCAGTGAGTACATCTTTGGTCTGATCAAATATAGGTTTCCATCCATCCATCCAGAACAGATAAAAGACTTATTTCTACGAATATCAACTCTTTTACTAAAAAAAACTGAATAAGAATCCTTTATTAAACAAGCTACCGATATAAGGTTCCTCCTAAAATTAGGAATATAAAAACAGTCTTTCAATAAAATAAACCTAAATTGATCAAAATAAAGATGAACGTCTCCCACTGCCTCAGCCACCACAAAGCTACCATCTCCAGTCCGCAACGAGAGGCTCCTATCATGTAGACTTCTCGTTTCCACGAACCCCTGCATAGAAACACAAACATGATTAGTGGCGCCCGAATCAATGACCCATGTGTCTTTCGATTCTTCCACCAAACACGCTTCTAAGTAATGAAGTTCCTTACCTTCCTTGCCCTTGGAGGCTAGGAATTCCCGGCAAGCCTTCTTGAAGTGACCTACCTTCCCACAGTGGAAGCATTTGGACTTTTTAGGGTCCTTTGGCTTCTTGTTCTTCTTCTTCTTCTTCCCGTCCGAGACAGGAGGATTAGAAGAACTGGAAGCCACTTGCTTCTTATTTGGCCTCTTCCTCTTCCGTGAGGGATTGGAAGATTCCGCCAAATTGGCCTCTGCTTTAGGTCGGACTACATCTTCATCCTTGATCATCCGCTCATAAGCCTGTAGTTGCTTCATGAGCTCGGTAAGTCCTAACTCCTTTGTCGCTAGATTGTATGCGGCCTTAAACCCCACAAAATCTTTAGACAGAGTCTTGAACACCATCTCGATCTGGGTGTTGTAGTCTAACTCAGCACCATTCTCGGCAGCCTCAGCGAAGAATCCCATTAGAGTAATCATATGGTCCTTCACCGGAGCACCCGCCTTTTGCTTGGAGTTCATAATGCTGGTGATAGCGGACTGTCGAGCCAATTTTTCTTGGCCTCCGATCATGTCCTCCAGATTATCCATGATCTCCCCAGCAACTTGATAAGTCTCATGCTACTTTTGTAAAGCACTCGTCATGCTAGCAAGGATAAAGCATCGAGCTATTTCATTGGATTCTCTCCAACGATTATAGGCAACCGGGACCTCCTCAAGTGGTGTGTCAGGTTTAGGCCCAGGTGGGCATGGTTCGTCCAGCACAAACTTGTGTCTCTCGCAGCTGAGAACTATTAATAGATTTCTTTTCCAATCTTTATAATTGTCGCCATTCAACTTATTTTCAGTAAGTATCGAAATGAGGGGTGTCGGTGACATTTTGAACTGAAATAAAATTATACTAGACATCATTACAAAGCCCAAGCAAATATGCAGATAATTTAGCAAATAAAACATACAAGTATGTTCCTACATGAAACTTGAAAAAAATGTAGCATTGCAACGGTAATTCTCAGCACCTATTGCCCCAAGCCACCGAGGGGTGGTCATGAGAACAAATAGCCGGAACATGGACCCCGTCCAATTAATATATGTTGCCTTAAATCCTCCAAGGTTAAGACATATATTAATAACCGCTTATTTGGCCACCAGTCTGGTTAACAGAGCTTCTAGGGAAGGTTAATAACTAAATGAGTCTTGAGTGTATAACCATTGTTTACGTAGCCCGATCCACGTCCTACCAAGCCACCGAGGGGTGGTCATGAATAGGATCGCACCCGAACACGTTTTCCACATAGGAGATCTAATCTAGTATACCGGCGGCGGTAAACACCTACCGAGGGGTGTGGTCAGGTCAGAACTGACGCGAGGCGTTACCATGCTTTCACATATGGATCAACAATGGAGGCCGTGGGTTTTGTTTGAAACCCTCTCCCACTCAATATTTTGTAAAACATGCAAGTTTTGACAAATTATGTATGATCAATATAGTATGAGCGGCACTCACCTATCCTATATGACATGTTATCAAATATGCATACAAAACATCCATCAATACATATTTATACATCCATAACATATCACAGAAAAAATAATTGACAGAATAACCAAGCCATGGTTCCATCCTAGAACAAAGAAAATAAAGATTACAAAATTCCATCCAAAGCATTCTTTGGGTCTTGAATTTTGTTCCGTCTTCTTGTATCCATCTTTATGTAGCCTCTCCATTTATTTCTCATCCCAAGAATTATTTAAAATTTAAATCTCCAAAAATTTAAATTTAAAATTCAAATACCAAATTCTAATTTCAAATTTAAATTTCTAATTCAAATTTTAAACAATTTTAATCATCATGTGTAATAATATGTAATTTCAAAAATTTCAAATTTTCAATTACATATTTTTAAACATGATTTAAAATTAAATCTCAAATTTAAAAATCAAAATTTTCTGATTTTTGGACCGTTGGACCGCCACCCCCGTAGGCGGCAGCCGCCGTAGGCAGCCACCAACCCCGGAGGGGCTGGCAGCCCACGGCCGCCCCTTGTGCAGCCTGCCGGGCTGCAGGCCAGGCCTGCAGCACCAGGCTGCACGCCCAGACTGGGCGCAGCAGCCGGCAGGCTGCAGGCAGCGCCTGCAGCCAGAGGCTGTACGCCCAGGCTGCGGCCAGCCTTGGGCAGGCTGCGCCACCCTAGGCTGCAGGCCAAGCCTGCGGCCGTGGGTGATGTTTGCCTGCAGAGGGGCTGCCGCAGCCCCATCCTGCCCGAGGGCAGGGGCTGCAGCCCCACCAAGGCCCGTCGGCCTATCCCGAGGGGTCGTGTCTCGATTTTCGTGCCATATTCCAATTTACCTATTAGGATCTCCAAAAAATTAATTTGAATCCTAATTAAATTGAAATTTTCCACACAATCAAAATTTCAATCTTTAAATTAAATTTAACTTTTGGGAAAAATAAATTACGGTCTTCAATCTTCAATCTCCTCCAAGAATAATTACATAAAAAATTCCTATACCGTTTTCGATGTACAAAATTCTATCCATAAAAATTCTAAGAGACAAAAATTAAAATCCATGGGAAAATTACAGTGTTAATAAACTGCTCCCATGGTTACATAAAAATTCCTAGATACAATTTTTCTAAATTCTAAGGAACCATAACCGGTATAAACAAGCATGCTTATAATAATTCAAAAAATTAAAATAACCACATACTTTATACATAATACATGATAACAACATAAGGGAACCCTAGAATGCCACTCTCTAAATATCAAATCCATACATAAATAAAAAGACTAAGTAATTGTCTAATTTATATACATGGCATAGTCATGAGATGGCTCTGATACCAATTGTAGGAAAATAATCCGGTAAAAACGTATCAGAGTGGCGCAGCGGAACAATAAAAATTTTTAGATCGTTAAATATCTCATGATGCCATATACAATAAATCAACAACAATTAAAACTCATACCTCAAGGACGCCAATATGCAGGAGGAGAATGACCGGAGGCTTCAACCAACTAGCCTTCTCTACTATTCTCCAATTCCCGAATGGCTGAGTGTGTGGGCACTCTGAACCTCGATCGGTATGCTAGCACTACTAGTCTTCTTCCGACCACCCAGATCTCTAAAGAACTTTATTGTCACGATGAGCTGTGCAACAATAAGCCTGCTCACCTGAGAGTCTGTGGTCTTAGAGAACTGGAGTGGCAGGACCTCTATTTATAGACCTGCATGAGGTGATTCTCTGAATTCGAATTGGACTAGGAAAAGATTTTCTCCCTTATCCAAACCAAAAAATCCGAATTTTTCCAAGGGATAATCTCCACTAAAAATTCAGTTTTCTTAGGATGGATCCAATCCAAATCTCAACAAGATTTTAACTAGAATCTTATCTCCCTTTTTCAACCAAAAAATCCGAAATTCACAAGGAGAAAATCCTCCAAAAGATTTCGGCCATTATGGATAAGGGAGAATCAAAATTCCACTAGGATTTTCAAGCTAAATTTCATCTCAACCTTATCCAAAAAATAACCGAATTCTCCTTGGATTTAGGCTCCAAAATTTCGGCCACTTTTAGGGAAGAAGAGAATCTAAATTCAACTAGGATTCAAGCTTGAATTTACCCTTGAATCTCATCCACAAAATCTGAAATTTTCATGAGCATTATCCTCAAAAATTTCGTCCCTTATTTGTTGGGATTTGGATTCAAAATTCAAGTAGGATTCTAACAAGATTATCCTCTCCAAATCCAACTCAAATTCGAATTTTAAACCTTGTGGATTTTCCACAACAAATTCGAATCCTACTTGGACTGTGATTCAAAATTTGAATTTCAAATTTCAAATTCAAATTTCAAATTCAAATTTCAAATTTCAAATTTCAAATTTCAAATTTAAATTTCAAATTCGAATTTTCAAATTCAAATTTCAAATTCGAATTTCAAATTCAAATTTCAAATTCAAATTTCAAATTCAAATTTCAAATTTCAAATTTCAAAATTCAAATTTCAAATTTCAAAATTCAAATTTCAAATTCCACAAGACGGTTGTTTTTCATATTCTTGTTCTCATGGATAATTTTCTACAACTCCAATCCAATCTCAAATAAAATCATGGCAACTTTATTTGGAGTTCGAATAATTGTGTACTCTATTATCCAAAACAAAATCTGAATCCAACCGGAGAGAATCTTGTCTACCATCCTAATCCTGTGTCATCACCATCCATGCATAATAAACTAGCCAATAGCATACACAAATCAATTTGCCAAACGTTAAGGAATTATGTGGAGCTAGTAGAGGGACTGATTGGACATATATAATCGGGCTCCCGTGATTCCATATGATCATCATTCTGTACCGAACAACTCAATCATATGATCACTAATTTCAGAGTCACACCACTATAAACCTGAAACTGAACTCCCAATTATATACCGTATTACGTAAGCCTGTGACGAGCTACCATCCAATGACCTTGTCATATATGCAAAACCCTCATATGATATCCATGATCAGCCTTAGGTCAAAGTCCGTTTAATCCTACTGATCAGGCTATCTTAAAGTTCCATTATACTACCGAATCTAGAAAATGATTATTCACCATATGTGAATAAGAAGTCATCCGCCCAGCAGACGACCCAAGGCCTTGTCCATTTTCACATTCAGTATAATGCCTTTAAGAGGATACCTTTAACTCCTCAGAGCTATGATTCCGATATCTGCAAACAAACCCTTCATCGTATACAAGTCATGCACCCAACGAACCGGTCTATAAGCTTACTACCTCTGAGACGCTTTAGCCATTGGAACATCAAAGTACACAAGTCATATACATGAAGTAGTTCATTTACTCAGGATTAAGGTTATTGCACAATGAACGTCAAAAGCAGATTGATCCACTCATAGCGGACTACGTAGATCAATCACGCTTTAGTCCCGGTCTAATATGTCACCACCAAGCAACATATCCATGTCTCTACTTGGGAGTCCAGCTCCAGACAGTCAAGACAGACTGTCCCCTCTAAGGCTTTAGACAACATAATAGTCTTAACATGAGTTAGATGCTCGGTCTAACCCCATAGACTACAGACCATAGTTTAGACTGCTAACTTTAGAACATTGTCTTCTCGCATACAAAAGTCCATTGCATGCAACGTTCTAACAGTTTTAACACAAGCAGTCAGTGAGCCATATTTGCTTACATTTACTTTAACATGTAAATAAGACGAGGACAGATAGCAATGTAATGAATAACCTCTATGTATAATTTTATTATCCAGTTCAAAAATGAGTACATCAAAAATGTCTCTAATACTTAGGGCATATCCTAACAACATGACAGTGATAGAAGTCTACAACAAGTTTAATTGGTTATCTAGACTATGCCCATACAATGTCACCACTGAGAGGGAGAAAATCCAGAAGATGTTAGGGATGTTTCACCCTGAGATCTCAGCATTGGTGGATAGTGGGTTGACACTGCCTGACACTGTATTTGATTGTGTTAGTCGTGCACTAAAGGCAGAGTATTATTTGATCTGACAAAAGGAAGAGAGAGAGAAGGTTTGGGATACGAAGAAGAAGGAAAAGATCTTGACCAAAGCTATACAAGCTGGACCTCAAACTGGACAAAGCAGCAAGTAGAGTTCAATTTTTGAGGCTGGACAGCCAAGCACTTCTAGCCAACAGTCCCAGGGAAAGAGAAAAGCAAACAATTCTGGGAACAGGAACCAATAGAGGTGAACAAACAATAATGCAAGCCTTATGGTTCGAGATTGCGTGAACTGTGGGAAAAGACATTCGGGTCGATGTAGACTGGCCCCAAATGCCTATTTTCAGTGTGGGAAGGACGATCACTTTGCCAAAAACTATCCAGAAAATAGGCAGAATGTGCAAGGTTCATCTCAGTCACAACCACGTCCCCAGGCACATGCATTACAGGTCAAAGCTGAAGGGTCATCTTATTCTGAGAGGCAGGAAAGACAAGAACGCTTGCCTTGAGCAGATGCGAGAGTTATGGTCTACACAAAGGAAGAGGCAGAAGCGGGAACATCAAATGTAGTGACAAGTCAGCTTTCTGTCGCTAATAATTTGGCGTCTGTTTTATTTGACTCTGGAGCTACGCATTCTTTCATTTCACACCATTTTGCTAATAGGATAGGATATCCTAAGGACAACATGGGTATGACATTTAGAACTACATTACCCTCGGGGAAAGTCTTGATGTCCCATTACTAGTTACCGCATGTGCCAATAATTGTGGCAAATAGGGAATTATTTGCAAAATTGATCGTGATGGAGCTTGCTGACTATGATGTAATACTAGGAATGGATTTCCTAGGGAAGTATCGAGCTACGATCGATTGCCGGAAACGGATGATAAGGTTTCAACCTGACGAAGAAGAAGGATTTGAGTACGTCGATACGTCACGAAGATCAAAGAAGATAATGATCAACTCAATGGAAGCAAAAAGGATGATGTCTAGCGGTTGTGTTGCAAATTTAGCATGTGTTTTAGACGTGACAAAGAAACCAAAGCTCTAACCCGAAGACGTTCCTATTGTAAAGGAGTTCATTGAGGTCTTTCCAGATGAATTACCAGGACTGCCACCTGAACGAGAAATTTCCTTCGAGATCGAGTTGATCCCAGGAACTACACCAATCTCAAAGGCACCATACCGGATGGCACCGGTAGAGTTAAAAGAATTACTAGAGCAGCTGAAGGAACTTCTTGACAAAGGATTCATACGCCCGAGCTATTCCTCATGGGGTGCTCCAGTGCTATTTGTTAAGAAGAAAGATGGCTTATTTCGGATGTGCATCGATTATCGAGAACTAAACAAGGTTACTATCAAGAATAGGTATCTGCTACCTAGGATTGATGACCTATTCGATCAACTCACAGGTGCAGTAGTATTCTCCAAGATTGATCTGAGATCAGGATATCATCAACTGAAGATCAATGAGAGTGACATCCACAAGACCGCATTTCAGACCCGTTACAGTCATTATGAATTTCTGGTAAGGCCGTTTGGGTTAACAAATGCGCCAATAGCCTTTATGGGCCTGATGAATCTAGTTTTTAAGGAATATCTGGATGAGTTTGTTATTGTATTCATCGATGACATTCTTATATATTCAAAAACTCGAGAGGAGCATGAGGAGCATTTGAGAATTGTTCTGCAAACAATAAGGAAGCATCAACTCTACGCCAAGTTCTCTAAATGTGAATTCTGGTTGAATAGAGTACATTTTCTCGGACATGTGGTTTCCAAGGAAGGAATCACTGTGGACCCTGTGAAAGTGGAGGCGATCAACGAATGGCCTGTACCTAAGATCGTGACGGAAATATGAAGTTTCTTAGGTCTGGCTGGCTATTATAGAAGATTTGTTGAAGAATTTGCGCGACTTGCTGCTCTTATCACAGCACTTACATGCAAGGAAAAGAAGTACGAATGGACTGAACAGTGTGAGAAATCCTTCCAAGAGCTGAAGAAACGACTAACGAGCGCGCCAATACTTACACTTCTGATGGAAGGGGAGATGTTCGTGATATACAGTGATACTTCAAAAATAGGATTAGGAGCCGTCCTGATGTAAGGCGATAAGGTGATTGCCTATGCCTCGCGTCAATTAAAGAACCATGAGAAGAATTATCCCACGCACGATCTGGAGCTTGCCTTAGTAGTGTTCGCGTTAAAGATTTGGCGACACTATTTATATGGAGCTTAGTGTCAAATTTATATGGACCATCAGAGTCTGAAATACTTCTTCACACAAAAAGAGCTAAATATACAGCAAAGTAGATGGCTGGAGCTGGTAAAGGACTACGATTATGAAATCCTCTATCACCCAGGAAAGGCCAATCATGTTACAGATGCGTTAAGTAGGAAATCTACTGTTCCGCAGCAACTGTCGATTAGAAAACTTCCAAAGCCATTACAGCAAGAAATCAACATGTTAGAGATGGAGCTAATAACTGGAGAGCTAGCTGCGATACAACTGGAGTCAACATTGTATAAGGACATCAGAGAAGCTCAGAAGTGAGATCCGACACTAGTAAGCCTGCAGGAGGAAGCATCTAAAGATGGATTAATCCTACATCAGGGGAGAATTCAAGTTCTAGATGATAAAGGATTAAGAAGGCAAATTATGGCCGAAGCTCATAAAACGCCTTACTCAATACATCCTGGAGTCAGTAAGATGTACCAGGATCTGAAGTTACAATTATGGTGGAAAGGGATGAAGAAGGATATAGCAGAGTTTGTAAGTAAGTGTATGACGTGCCAAAAAGTTAAGGCTGAACATCGTCATCCAGGTGGGAAGCTGGAGTCGTTAGAGATTCCTGAGTGGAAGTGGGAGCATATCATGATGGACTTTGTGATAGGACAACCAAAGACTCGAGAAGGCTATGATGCCATCTAGGTTATTGTAGATAGATTGACAAAGACGGCAAGGTTCATCGCAGTAAAGATGAGCTTCTTGTTGGAAAGGTTGGTAGGCTTGTATGTTAACCACATAGTCAGGCTACATGGAGTTTCTAAATCCATTGTGTCAGATCATGATCCACGATTCACTTCAAACTTCTAGACATGTGTGCAAGAAGCTATGGAAACAAAAGTACGACTAAGCATAGCATTTCATCCACAGACAGACGGGCAATCTGAGCGAACCATTCAGACTCTAGAAGACATGTTGCGTGCGTGTACAATAGACTTCCCGGGGAGCTGGAATGAGAAACTTCCATTGTAGAATTTTCATATAACAGCAGTTACCAAGCTTCGATAGGTATGGCACCTTATGAAACTTTGTACGGAAGGAAGTGTAGATCACCAGTTCACTGGTACGACCTACAAGAGAAACGACTACATAAGACTGATTTCGTCCAAGAAATAATGGATGCAGTTACAAAAATACAACAGCGGATGAAGATAGCCCAGAGCTAACAGAAAAGCTACGCGGACAAAAGACGAAGATCCCTGGAGTTCAATGAAGGGGATTTTGTATTCCTAAGAGTTTCATCGATGAAAGGAATAATGCAGTTTGGAAAGAAGGGGAAGTTAAGTCTAAGATATATTGGACCATACGAGATCATCGAACGCATTGGTAAAGTTGCCTATAGATTGGCATTACCTCCAGAAATGTCGGTGGTACATAATGTGTTACACGTGTCGATGCTACGGAAGTACATATCGGATCCATCTCATGTACTGAAACATGAACCGATCCAGATTCAGGAAGATCTGACCTACGAGGAGAGACCTGTTCAAATACTGGCACGTGAAGATAAAGTTTTGAGGAATAAAACAATCCCATAAGTCAAAGTGCTATGGAGAAATCACAACATTGAAGAGGCTACATGGGAGCGTGAGGACGAAATGAAGAATTTGTTGTAGGAAAATAAATCGGTAAAAATGTATCAGAGTAGCGCAGTGGAACAATAAAAATTTTTCAGATCGTTAAATATCTCATGATGCCATATACAATAAACCAACAACAATTAAAACTCATACCTCAAGGACGCCAATGTGCAGGAGGAGAATGACCGGAGGCTTCAACCAACTAGCCTTCTCTACTATTCTCCAATTCCCGAATGGCTGAATGTGTGGGCACTCTGAACCTCGATCGGTATGCTAGCACTGCTAGTCTTCTTCCGACCACCCAGATCTCTAAAGAACTTATTGTCACGATGAGCTGTGCAACAATAAGCCTGCTCACCTGAGAGTCTGTGGTCTGAGAGAACTGGAGTGGCAGGACCTCTATTTATAGACCTGCATGAGGTGATTCTCTGAATTCGAATTGGATTAGGAAAAGATATTCTCCCTTATCCATAACCATAAAATCCGAATTTTCCATGGGAAAATCCCAACAATAAAATTCGGCCATTTAGGATAAATCCAATCTAAATCTAAACAAGATTTTAACTAGAATTTTATCTCCCTTTTTCAACCAAAAATTCGAAAATTACAAGGAGAAAATCTCTAAATATTTTGGCCACTTTTAGGACAAGGGAGAATCAAAATTCCACTAGGATTTTCAAGCTTGAATCTTATCTTAACCTTATCCAAAATAACCAAATTTTCCTAGGAGATATTCTCCAAAATTTCGACCACTTTCTGGGGAGGAGAGAATCCAAATTCAACTGGGATTGAAACTTGAATTTTTCCCTTGAACCTTATCCACAAAAACCGAAATTCCATTGAGGATAATCCTCAAAATTTCGTCCACTATTTGCTAGGATTTGGATTCAAAATTCAAGTAGGATTCTAACAAGATTATCCTCTCCAAATCCAACTCAAATTCGAATTTCAAACCTTGTGGTTTTTCCACAACAAATTCGAATCCTACTTGGACTGTGATTCAAAATTTGAATTTCAAATTTCAAATTCGAATTTCAAATTCAAATTTCAAATTTAAATTTCAAATTCAAATTTCAAATTCAAATTTCAAATTCAAATTTCAAATTAAAAATTCAAATTTCAAATTTCAAAATTCAAATTTCAAAATCCATAAAACAGTTGTATTTCAAATTCTTGTTCTCACGGATAATTTTCTACAACTCCAATCCAATCTCAAATAAAATCATGGCAACTTTATTTGGAGTTCGAATAATTATGTACTCTATTATCTAAAACAAAATCGGAATCCAACTGGAGAGAATCTTGTCTACCATCCTAATCCTGTGTCATCACCATCCATGCATAATAAACCAGCCAAGAGCATACACAAATCAATTTGCCAAACGTTAAGGAATTATGTGGAGCTAGTAGAGGGACTGATTGGACATATATAATCGGGCTCCCGTGATTCCATATGATCATCATTCTGTACCGAACAACTCAATCATATGATCACTAATTTTAGAGTCACACCACTATAAACCTGAAACTGAACTCCCAATTATATACCGTATTACGTAAGCCTGTGACGAGTTACTATCCAATGACCTTGTCATATATGCAAAACCCTCATATGATATCCATGATCAGGCTTAGGTCAAAGTCTGTTTAATCCTACTAATCAGGCTATCTTAAAGTTCCATTATACTACCGAATTAAGAAAATGATTATTCACCATATGTGAATAAGAAGTCATCCGTCCAGCAGACGACCCAAGGCCTTGTCCATTTTCACATTCAGTATAATGCCTTTAAGAGGATACCTTTAACTCCTTAGAGCTATGATTCCGATATCTGCAAACAAACCCTTCATCGTATACAAGTCATGCACCCAACGAACCGGTCTATAAGCTTAATACCTCTGAGACACTTTAGCCATTGGAACATCAAAGTACAAAGTCATATACATGAAGTAGTTCATTTACTCAGGATTAAGGTTATTGCACAATGAACGTCAAAAGCAGATTGATCCACTCATAGCAGACTACGTAGATCAATCACGCTTTAGTCCCGGTCTAATATGTCACAACCAAGCAACATATCTATGTCTCTACTTGGGAGTCCAGCTCCAGACAGTCAAGACAAACTGTCCCCTCCAAGGCTTTAGACAACATAATAGTCTTAACATGAGTTAGATGCTCAGTCTAACCTATAGACTACAGACCATAGTTTAGACCGCTTACTTTAGAACATTATCTTCTCGCATACAAAAGTCCATTGCATGCAACGTTCTAGCAATTTTAACACAAGCAATCAGTGAGCCATATTTGCTTACATTTACTTTAACATATTAATAAACCGAGGACAGATAGCAATGTAATGAATAACCTCTATGTATAATTTTATTATCCAGTTCAAAATAAATACATCAAAATGTCTCTAATGCTTAGGGCATTTCCTAACAATCTCCCACTTGCCCTAAACCAGTAGATGTGCCATGCTACGCATCCCCATCGCCTCTACATGCCTCTCAAAGCTTCTAGCTACCAAAGTCTTAGTAAAGGGATCGACAATGTTGTCCTCGGACGCGATCTTACATACATCCACTTGTCTTGTCTCCACATGCCCTCTAATAATGTGATACCTCTGATCTATGTGTTTGGTCCTCTTGTGGTGCCTAGATTCCCTTGTGTTGGCAATAGCCCCTGTGTTATCACAGTAAAGTGTGACAGGCTTGTCAACACCCGGAATAACCTCCAGGTCTCTAAAGAACTTGTGGAGCCAAACCGCTTCTTTAGATGCCTCAGCCGCAGCCACATACTCAGCCTCCATAGTAGAGTCAGCTGTGCAGCCCTGCTTCACGCTCCTCCACACAATGGCACCTCCTCTGAGCAAGAACACTGATCCAGATGTCAATTTCCTCGAATCCTTGCAAGTCTGGAAGTCTGAGTCCGTGTATCCTATGGGTGTTAGGTCCCCTCCAGAATACACCAGTATATAATCCCTCGTTCTCTTAAGATACTTGAGTATATGCTTTACTGCTTGCCAGTGCTTGGTTCCAGGATTCGCTTGATATCAACTCACCATACCAACTGCAAAACATATGTCCGGGCGAGTGCAAAGCATAGCTTACATAAGGCTACCCACATCGGATGCATAAGGGACCTTACTCATACGCTCTCTTTCTTCCGATGTCTTCAGACAATCATCCAATGAAAGAGTTAGACCGGCAATAGAAGGTTGTGAGCCTTTTTTTGCCTCTTGCATTGCATATTTGTCAATTATTTTATCTATGTATGAAGCTTGGGATAACGCTGTCATTTTGTTCTTTCGATCTCTAAAGAGACGAATGCCTAGAACATAATTAGCTTCTCCTAAGTCCTTCATGTCAAACTGTTGGTGTAACCAAAGCTTGACGGATGATAAGTTCCCTACATCATTCCCAATGAGTAGTATATCATCGACATAGAGTATCAGAAAGACCACTTTTTCATCCTTAATACGTTTATAAACACAAGGTTCATCAACGTTCTGCTCAAAACCAAATGTCTTAATCGGTTGATCAAACCTTTGGTTCCATGAGCGGGATGCTTGCTTTAATCCATAAATGGATCCAAGCAACTTGCAGACTTTCCTCTCTTGGCCTTTTGCTACGAACCCTTCGGGCTATATCATATAGATACACTCTTCAAGATGGCCGCCGTCTTGACATCCATTTGCCAGATCTCGTAATCGAGAGCCGTAGCAATGGACAAAAGAATACGGATAGACTTCGGCATAGCAACAGGCGAAAAGGTTTCATCGTAATCGATTCCAGCCTTTTGTGTGTATCCTTTTGCAACCAGTCTAGCTTTGAAAGTTTCCACTCTCCCTTCCACATCCTTCTTTCTTTTGTAGACCCATTTGCATCCAATGGGTTTTATCCCATCCGGCAAATCTACAAGTTCCCAAACAGAGTTAGATTTCATAGAATCCATCTCATTGTTCATAGCCTGTTTCCAAGATTTAGAATCAACATCATTTACAGCTTCATCATAGGTGACCAGATCATCCTCATGCTCGTGAGCCTCGGCCTGGTATACCTCAGCATCACACATGAAGAAATTAGGTTACTTCGAAACCCTCCTACTACGACGAGGCACCCTAAATTGTTGATCGTCTGCAGGTCTTTCACTGGAACTCAGACTTGCGTCCAAGACCGAAATCTGTGGAGCAGTTCTTTCACCCGATAACTCCTCTAGCACCACTTTGCTTCGAGGCTTAAAGTCATTCATGTGACTTTCCTCCAAGAATGTCACATGGGTTGAGGCAATGAATTTTTGTTCCTTCGGGTTATAGAACAGACCTCTTTTAGTTCCTTTTGGATACCCTACAAACATGCACAATTCTGATCTTGGTTCCAACTTTTTCGCATCCTCATCCAATACATATGTCGGGCAGCCCCATATTCTCATATGTCCAAGGGAGGGCTTCTTGCCACGCCACAATTCATACGGAGTTCTATGAATTGATTTGCTTGGAACCTGGTTCAGAATATAGCACGCCGTTTGTAAAGCATATCCCCAAAATGATAATGGCAGCGTTGAATAACTCATCATGGACCATACCATATCCAATAAGGTCCTGTTTCTCCTTTCGGCTACACCATTCAGTTGTGGAGTACCAGGTGCAGTCAATTGGGATAATATCCCGTTCTCTACAAGATGTCTTAGAAATTCATCGGAGAGGTATTTGCCACCTCGATCAGATCGAAGTGTCTTTATGGATCTATCCAATTGCTTTTCCACTTCCGCACGATACTCTTTGAACTTGTCAAAGGTTTCGCTCTTGCGGTGCATCAGATACACATATCCATACCTCGAGTAATCATCTATGAAAGAGACATAATACTCGAACCCTCCTCGTGCTGTGACGTTCATGGGGCCACATACGTCAGTGTGTACAATTTCTAAGAGCTCCTGAGCCCTTATACCCTTAGCTCCAAAAGACCTCTTAGTCATCTTACCCTCTAGACAAGACTCACATTGGGGAAGACGTACCTCCTCCAGAGATTCCAGAGGACCATCTTTCACTAATCTTTGAATCCTATCCTGATTAATATGACCAAGCCTTAAATGCCAAAGATACGCCTTGTTAGAGTGAGAAACTTTCAACCTTTTAGAGTTATCTATTAATTCAGTATCAAGCAGTGAGTACATCTTTGGTTTGATCAAATATAGGTTTCCATCCATCCATCCAGAACAGATAAAAGACTTATTTCTACGAATATCAACTCTTTTACTAAATGAAACTGAATAAAAATCCTTTATTAAACAAGCTACCGATATAAGGTTCACCCTAAAATTAGGAACATAAAAACAGTCTTTTAATAAAATAAACCTAAATTGATCAAAGTAAAGGTAAACATCTCCCACTACTTCAGCCACCACAAAGCTACCATCTCCAGTCCGCAACGAGAGGCTCCTATCATGTAGACTTCTCGTTTCCACGAACCCCTGCATAGAAACACGAACATGATTAGTGACACCCGAATCAATGACCTAAGTGTCTTTCGATTCTTCCACCAAACACGCTTCCAAGTAATGAAGTTCCTTACCTTCCTTGCCCTTGGCGTCTAGGAATTCCCGACAAGCCTTCTTAAAGTGACCTACCTTCCCACAATGGAAGCATTTAGACTTTTTAGGGTCCTTTGGCTTCTTGTTCTTCTTCTTCTTCTTCCCGTCTGAGACAGGAAGATTAGAAGAACTAGAAGCCACTTACTTCTTATTTGGCCTCTTCCTCTTCCGTGAGGGATTGGAAGATTCCGTCAAATTGGCCTCTCCTTTAGGTCAGACCGCATCCTTATCCCTGATTATCCGCTCATAAGCCTGTAGTTGCTTCATGAGCTCGGTTAGTCCTAACTCCTTTGTCGCTAGATTGTATGCGGCCTTAAACCCCACAAAATCTTTAGACTGAGTCTTGAACACCATCTCGATCTGAATGTTGTAGTCCAACTCAGCACCATTCTCGACAGCCTGAGCGAAGAATCCCATTAGAGTGATCATATGGTCCTTCATCAGAGTACCCGCCTTTTGCTTAGAGTTCATAATGCTAGTGATAGCGGACTGTCGAGCCAGTTTTTCTTGGCCTCCAAACATGTCCTCCAGATTGTCCATGATCTCCCTAGCAACTTGATAAGTCTCATGCTGCTTTTGTAAAGCACTCGTCATGCTAGCAAGGATGTAGCATCGAGCTATATCATTGGATTCTCTCCAACGATTATAGGCAATCGGGACCTCTTGTCACGGCCCAAAATTTAGACACGTGACACGGTAGCCAAATCATGATATCTACCCGAGATTTAAGGAAAAACATTTATTACGAAAAGCGGGTCAACATCATAATTTAGCTAAGCCTAATTATTTATAAAGTAGCATCATAACCACATAATAAAATAAAGTAGAAAATAAATACTTTTTAATGCGGAAACCAAACACAAAATCGGTCTTCAAAAGAAATTACCAATCATTAAATATTCCCAAGCATGAAATTTAAATAACGTAAAATAAAGTCCAAACTTAAAGTCTCATTACATCAGAACGAGAAACAGAAAGAAGAAGATGGAGAAAACGGATAGCATCATCTTCGGCAGTAACGAATAGCTCAACGATTTTCGGAACTGCTACCTCCCGCACCTGGAAGTAGTCATTTCGAAATCACAAAGAAAAGGGACGTGAGCGCTGGCTCAGTAGGACAGAAACAAAGGTGGATTAAATAGGTAACATTTAAAAGTATGACATAATATTCGTTTCCAAAAATAATTAACAATTTAAGAATACATGGCATAATAATCATTTCCAAAAATAATCAACAATTTTGTGAAAACATTTTTAATACAAGTTTTATTCTGCTGAGGACTTAGCGTAGCTGCAATATACATACCCCAATATTAAAATAATAAATCATTAAAATAAACCATCATATTTTGAGTGAGGACTTGTCCTAGCTATAATATACGTGTCTTGAATTGAATTATCCTAGATCATCTCGTTACAGTCTAAATAGGCCGAACAGCCCTGCGCAGGTTTAGGGACCTTCCCCCATGGCGTCAACTTTGGGACGCACGCATCATTTATAATGATCGTGAACTAGAACTCAATTATGTTCACCGGATTATTCAAAAGATGGTATTTACCAAGTTATATTATGCTATTAATCAAAACACGCTTTAAAATACACATTTACTACAAAACACTTTGCATGCGTTTATTTCATCAAAAACAGTATAATAATTTCATAAACTGAAAACAACATGCCATCGATAAAACAGGGAAATTTAAAATACTTGACTACTCCCAGAAAAGGCTAGAAAGTCCTACCTCGATTATTCCCACAAGCGTTGCGATAACGTGATCCACAAATCAAGCAAGAACGTCAAATAAATCCTATAATCACAACATATGATCAGTCTAGGTCTAGACATAATCATCCAATCATTTTAGTGTGCCACAAAAGGATTTTAAAATGTTTAATAAACATTTGGGATTTAAAATTTGTGAAAAACCCTAAGTTAGGATATTACTGGACATGGACAGACTGACCTAGGCTGACTATAAAATCAATATTAATTCATTTTTAATCCCAAAAATTCTAAATTTTTAATATGTTAAACTAGACATCCGTAGCTTTAATTTCATATAATTTTTATAATTTTTAGACATCGTTTGGTTATTCAATTAGGCCAAAACCCGAGGGGTTGTTTTCAGGCATAAAATTAGGGTTTTAGTTTCAGTTCAAAAACTGGCAGTTCTGTCCACCTATCTTAGAAAAATATTTTGACTGGGTTAACGGATGAGTTTGGTTCTGAAATTTTGTAGGCACTTAGGGGACATCTTGAATTTAATTTTAGGCTCAAGATTCACTCAAAAATCAATTTTAAAACTCAAGTTATGGCTGACACAAATTTACTGTTTATATGATAATTTTCCAGATTTCCGTTTTTCTGTCCGAATTTCAATTAGCCTCAAACCAATTCAATTTTCATCCAATGATCATGAAATTTTGTGGAGAACCTTATTTATATGTCATTAACACAACCCAAGAATCCAATTGGCAAAAATCATAAAATTTTACACATGTGATAATAGGGTTTCTGAAAGGGGATCAATGAGGCAAAATTTTTAAGGCTTTAGAGAGAGAAATTCACACCTTGTTTGTGCTGCAGTATTTTTGATGCTTGGTCTCCTTTTTGGCTGAATTTGTGTGAGTGTTGGAGTCTTCAAAACAGTAGGGAAAACAGTGGAGAAAACCATATAAATTTTGGGGTTTAAATCAAAAGGAGAAGGAAGGAAAAAGTCGATTTCTTACCTTGTTTTTGTCTCAAAATTTGTTGAATCTTTGAGCTGCCTTTAGGTAGGTTTTGCTTGCTGTTTGGTGTGTTTTAGGAGAGAAGAATTCAGAGAGGAAATAAGGTGAGGCTGGCCGAATTTTGAGAGTGAAAGGAAAGGTGAATGAGAGTTGAAAGAGGGTTCTTATACTAGGTTTTTTTTTAAATTTTCTTTCCCTTTTTTTTTTTTTTTGCTTGGCCGAATATTTTGAGGGGCAAAAAGGGGAAATTTTGTGCTGTTTTGAGGCTAGGGTTTTTCTCTCCTTATTTTTTCTTAAGTGGCCGAAATTATCCATTAGTTTTTAAGGAAAAATAATTTGAATTTTGATTGAGTTTTGACCTAGCTTTTAATTCAAATCAAATCTCCTTTATTTCCTACACTTTATGGCCGAATTTCTTCTTTATATTGAAGGGATGAAATTTGAGTTTGAATCCTCCTTGGATTTGTGGGATTTAATTTTTAATTAAAAATCCCAAGTAATGGTCGAATATTTTAGGGTTTTTGAAGCCAAAATTTGTTGACTTTTTGAGTGGAATTTGACTAGGAAACCAACCTAGGGTTTCCAAAAGATTTTTAATTAATTTTTGGCACACTAATTTTATTTAAATTATATATTGACCCTTAAATAAAATTTAAGGCGTCACACCTCCTCAAGTGGTGGGTCAGGTTTGGGCCCAGGTGGGCATGGTTCGTCCAGTATGAACTTGTGTCTCTCGCAGCTGAGAACTATTAATAGATTTCTTTTTCAATCTTTATAATTATCGCCATTCATCTTATTTTCAGTAAGTATCGAAATGAGGGGTGTCGGTGACATTTTGAACTGAAATAAAATTATACTAGACATCATTACAAAGCCCAAGCAAATATACAGATAATTTAGCAAATAAAACATACAAGTATGTTCCTACATGAAACTTGAAAAACATGTAGCATTGCAACGGTGATTCTCAACACCTATTGCCCCAAGCCACCGAGGGGTGGTCATGAAAACAAATAGCCGGAACATGGACCCCGTCAAATTAATATATGTTGCCTTAAATCCTCCAAAGTTAAGACATATATTAATAACCGCTTATTTGGCCACCAGTTTAGTTAACAGAGCTTCTGGGGAAGGTTAATAACTAAACGAGTCTTGAGTGTATAACCATTGTTTACGTAGCTCGATCCACGTCCTACCAAGCCACCGAGGGGTGGTCATGAATAGGATCGTACCCGAACACATTTTCCACATAGAAGATCCAATCTAGTATACCGGCGGCAGTAAACACCTACCGAGGTGTGTGGTCAGGGCAGAACTGACGCGAGGCGTTACCATGCTTTCACATATGGATCAACAATGGAGGCCGTGGGTTTTGTTTGAAACCCTCTCCCACTCAATATTTTGAAAAACATGCAAGTTTTGGCAAAT
Organism: Antiaris toxicaria; assembly: GCA_035233585.1. Lineage (NCBI taxonomy): Eukaryota > Viridiplantae > Streptophyta > Magnoliopsida > Rosales > Moraceae > Antiaris > Antiaris toxicaria. The sequence goes on from CP141153.1 coordinate 54,116,219, forward strand.
TATGTATGATCAATATAGTATGAGCGGCACTCACCTATCCTATATGACATGTTATCAAATATACGTATAAAACATCCATCAATACATATTTATACATCCATGACATATCACAGAAAAAATGATTGACAGAAAAAACAAGTCATGGTTCCATCCTAGAACAAAGAAAATAAAGATTACAAAATTTCATCCAAAGCATTCTTTGGGTCTTGAATTTTGTTCTGTCTTCTTGTATCCATCTTTATGTAGCCTCTCCATTTATTTCTCATCCCAATAATCATTTAAAATTTAAATCTCCAAAAATTTAAATTTCAAATTCAAATTCCAAATTCGAATTTCAAATTTAAATTTCAAATTAAAACTTTAAACAATTTTAAACATCATGTGTAATAATATGTAATTTCAAAAATTTCAAATTTTCAATTACATATTTTTTAAACATGATTTAAAATTAAGTCTCAAATTTAAAAATCAAATTTTTTGATTTTTTTTAAACCGTCGCACCGCCGCCCCCGAAGGCGGCAACTGCCATGGGCAGCCACCAGCCCCGGAGGGGCTGGCAGCCCACGGTCACCCCCTATGTGCAGCCTTGCCGGGCTGCAGGCCAAGCCTACAGCATCAGGCTGCACGCCCAGGCTGCGGCCGGCCTTGGGCAAGCCATGGCCACCCTCGGCTGCAGGCCAAGCCTGCGGCCGTGGGTGGTTATGGCCTGCACAGGGGCTGTCGCAGCCCCATCCTGCCTGAGGGCAGGGGCTGTAGCCCCACCAAGGGTCGTCGGCCTATCCCAAGGGGTCGTGTCTTGATTTTTGTGCCATATTCCAATTTACCTATTAGGATCTCCAAAAATTAATTTGAATCCCAATTAAATTGAAATTTTGCACACAATCAAAATTTCAATCTTTAAATCAAATTTAACTTTTGGGAAAAATAAATCACGGTCTTCAATCTTCAATCTCCTCTAAGAATAATTACATAAAATTTCCTAAACCGTTTCCGATGTACAAAATTCTAACCATAAAAATTCTAAGAGACAAAAAATTAAAATCCATGGGAAAATTACAGTGTTAATAAACTACTCCCATGGTTACATAAAAATTCCTAGATATAATTTTTCTAAATTCTAAAGAACCATAACCGGCATAAACAAGCATGCTTATAATAATTCAGAAAATTAAAATAACCACATACTTTATACATAATCCATGATAACAACATAAAGGAACCCTAGAATACCACTCTCTAAATATCAAATCCATACATAAATAAAAAGACTAAGTAACTGTCTAATTTATGTACATGGCATAGTCATGAGATGGCTCTGACACCAATTGTAGGAAAATAAATCGGTAAAAACGTATCAGAGTGGCGCAGCGGAACAATAAAAATTTTTCAGATCGTTAAATATCTCATGATGCCATATACAATAAACCAACAACAATTAAAACTCATACCTCAAGGACGCCAATGTGCAGGAGGAGAATGACCGGAGGCTTCAACCAACTAGCTTTCTCTACTATTCTCCAATTCCCGAATGGCTGAGTGTGTGGGCACTCTGAACCTCGATCGGTATGCTAGCACTGCTAGTCTTCTTCCGACCACCCAGATCTCTAAAGAACTTATTGTCACGATGAGCTGTGCAACAATAAGCCTGCTCACCTGAGAGTCTGTGGTCTGAGAGAACTAGAGTGGCAGGACCTCTATTTGTAGACCTGCATGAGGTGATTCTCTGAAATCGAATTGGATTAGGAAAAGATATTCTGCCTTATCCATAACCATAAAATCCAAATTGTCCATGGGAAAATCCCAACAATAAAATTCGGCCATTTAGGATAAATCCAATCCAAATCTAAACAAGATTTTAACTAGAATTTTATCTCCCACTTTCAACCAAAAATTCAAAAATTACAAGGAGAAAATCTCCTAAAAATTTCGACCTCTTTTAGGATAAGGGAGAATCAAAATTCCACTAGGATTTTCAAGCTTGAATCTTATCTCAAACTTATCCAAAATAACCGAATTTTCCTAGGGGATATTCTCCAAAATTTCGGCCACTTTCTGGGGAGGAGAGAATCCAAATTCAACTGGGATTGAAACTTGAATTTTTCCCTTGAACCTTATCCGCAAAAACCAAAATTCCATTGAGGATAATCCTCAAAATTTCATCTACTATTTGTTAGGATTTGGATTCAAAATTCAAGTAGGATTCTAACAAGATTATCCTCTCCAAATCCAACTCAAATTCGAATTTCAAACCTTGTGGTTTTTCCACAACAAATTCGAATCCTACTTGGACTGTGATTCAAAATTTGAATTTCAAATTTCAAATTCGAATTTCAAATTCAAAATTCAAAATTCAAATTTCAAATTTAAATTTCAAATTCAAATTTCAAATTCGAATTTCAAATTCAAATTTCAAATTCAAATTTCAAACTTCAAAATTCAAATTTCAAAATCCACAGAACAGTTGTGTTTCAAATTCTTGTTCTCATGGATAATTTTCTATAACTCCAATCCAACCTCAAATAAAATCATGGCAACTTTATTTGGAGTTCGAATAATTGTGTACTCTATTATCCAAAACAAAATCTGAATCCAACCGGAGAGAATCTTGCCTACCATCCTAATCCTGTGTCATCACCATCCATGCATAATAATCCAGCCAAGAGCATACACAAATCAATTTGCCAAACGTTAAGGAATTATGTGGAGCTAGTAGAGGGACTGATTGGACATATGTAATCGGGCTCCCATTATTCCATATGATCATCATTTTGTACCGAACAACTCAATCATATGATCATTAATTTCAGAGTCACACCATTATAAACCTGAAACTGAACTCCCAATTATATACCATATTGCGTAAGCCTGTGACGAGCTACTATCCAATGACCTTGTCATATATGCAAAACCCTCATATGATATCTATGATCAGCCTTTGGTCAAAGTCCGTTTTATCCTACTGATCAGGCTATCTTAAAGTTCCATTATACTACCAAATTAAGAAAATGATTATTCACCATATGTGAATAAGAAGTCATCCGCCCAACAGACGACCCAAGGCCTTGTCCATTTTCACATTCTGTATAATGCCTTTAAGAGGATACCTTTAACTCCTTAGAGCTATGATTCCGATATCTGCAAACAAACCCTTCATTGTATACAAGTCATGCACCCAACGAACCGGTCTATAAGCTTACTACCTCTGAGACGCTTTAACCATTGGAACATCAAAGTACACAAGTCATATACATGAAGTAGTTCATTTACTCAGGATTAAGGTTATTGCACAATGAACGTCAAAAGCAGATTGATCCACTCATAGCGGACTACGTAGATCAATCACGCTTTAGTCCCGGTCTAATATGTCACCACCAAGCAACATATCTATGTCTCTACTTGGGAGTCCAGCTCCAGACAGTCAAGACAAAGCGTCCCCTCCAAGGCTTTGGACAACATAATAGTCTTAACATGAGTTAGATGCTCGGTCTAACCCCATAGACTACAGACCATAGTTTAGATCGCTTACTTTAGAACATTATCTTCTCGCATACAAAAGTCCATTGCATGCAACGTTCTAACTGTTTAACACAAGCAGTCAGGAGCCATATTTGCTTACATTTACTTTAACATGTAAATAAACCGAGGACAGATAGCAATGTAATGAATAAGCTCTATGTATAATTTTATTATCCAGTTCAAAATAAATACATCACAATGCCTCTAATGCTTAGGTCATTTCCCAGCATTTGTACCCCCACTTGTTCTAAATTTTCAAGGATGAAAATTCTATAAGGAGGGGTGAATATGATAACCGAGAATTTTAGATTCTCGAAATAGGTTAAAATTGTATGCATATAACAATTTTAATGAATAAAATGTGAAAAAGTTGTATTTTGACACTGTTGTGAATAGTGTAAAAATGTTCTGTCAGTGTTAAAATGTGTGAGTTCGGGGATGGAAAATCTTACCGGACATAATTGAGTGAGACGGTTCGAAATTAGAGCCGAAAACCCTAGAGAGTGCATTAAAATGTACTAAAATAATAGAAATTTACAGTAGAGAATTCTGATCAAATGGAAGCAAAATAAGACCAACCGATTGCACTAGAGGCGCCGAGAACCCGCCTACGCGATTTTGGTAAAGTTCCACTCGGATTGGATTACAGTCAAAAATTGATCACGAATTAATTAATGAATTAATATGAATAGTTGGATGACATCACCTTGATTATGTCATAATACAAAATTATTTTCCTTAATTTGGAAATTAATTTTGAAAGGTGTATGGTGTAGATTAGCCTACTTTATGATCAATGACTAAGATCATGCCAAAAAGCCATAGAAAAAAATTTTGTAAAAATTTTAAAAGGCCATTCAGCCACTTGGCAAGGGAGAAGAAAAAAATTTGATTTTTGCCCCAAAATCTTTACTGTTTAGTCCTTGAACAATTAGGAAATTGTTGGGAAAAAATTGCAAACAAGCCCTTAGTTTTTGCCTATATATAGGCATCAAAATTTAATCAAAAAAATGAAAAAAAAAAAAAACCAAACTCTTGCCTTTTCTTCAGCCCAAAAGCCATGAGCTTCTCCTCCCTTAAACCAAAAATTTTGTTTTCAATTTCGCACCAAACCTAGCTTGCATTGTATTTCCAATCACAAGTCATCAACTAATCAAGGTAAGCTTAAAAATTGAAGCTTTTCCCTTTGATTTTCCTTAGAAAATCCGTGGGTATGAAAGTGTGAAAACAATGAAAAAAAATTGTTATTTAGTTGATGATGTGATGATGTTTTGATTTGTTTGATGTTGTAGTATTTAAAGCATGAATTAGGGTTTAGAAACAAGCAAAAATTTTGCATGTTTCCCTTGAAAAAAAAAAACCGTGGCTTCAATGGTGTGAAAAATGCATGAATTTTGATGTTTTGATTTAGTGTTTATGTTCACTCAATTATGTGTTGAATTAAGCATGAATTGGAATAAGGAAACAAGAAAATTTTGATGTAATTTTCTTGCTAAAACCGTGGGCATGAACATTAAGAAATGAAAAAATTTTTAATGTTGAAGAATGTTGATAAAAACCCCAAGAAAGAAAATGAAATTTTCTATGTGTTTATGCATAAAAATCCATGGCTATACTAGGGTTAAAATGCATGTTTTGTTAGGTTTTGATGTTGTTTTATACATTGGAAAACCTAAGAATGATGTGATGTGATGAAAAATTATTTAGATGTGATTAATTTGTAAATCGAGGCTAAGTTGAAAGAAAAATGTTATGGTTTGTGTTGGTTTCTAAATGTTGAATCATGTGGAAAATTTTTATACAAAGTTTGGAAAGTTTGTATAAAATAGGCCTCTGGTATAGTACGTGGCAGGTACAAAGGTTCTGAGGCATACCTAACGCCGGGAAACCTTCAAATATAAGCGGAAATGCTGCCGAAATTTCTAAAATCGGCTTAAGGGCATTTCGGGAAATGAGGGGTAAAAGTATTGGACTCGGGAAGGAAACCGAGACCCCTCGGTAAGTTAGGATTAGAAATGGAAAACCAACCCAAAAGGAATAGTAAACCGACCCTAAAACAGTAAAATGCCTAAAACAGGAGAAAAATTCATGTTAAGGGTATTTTCGGAAATGAGGATAAAAATGTCGGTTGGGATAGGAAACCCGACCCTCCCGAGGACCAAGGGCCGGGGACGGGATAAATAACGTTTAATGAGTAGTGAAAGGGCCATTTGAGACTCCGAAACGCTTGAAAAATGAAAAAACGACCCTAGGTGACGGATGAATAGTAACCGACGGCCGGGAAAAATAAGATTGAGATTTTATAGCAATTTAAGCTGTAAAATGATATAGAAACCTAGGAAATATTATTTTAAAATAATTAGACTTAGAAAATTTGAAAAAAATGATAAAACGAAACAATTACGATCCCGAGACCCGTTAGAGGCAAAATGGTCATTTTGACCAAAAATTTCCGAAAAGACTCGGAACTAAAAGACCTAGAATAACTTAGATAAAATTCTAAAACTCAAAATAAAGATTTTAGAGTTAAAATTCTAAAAATTTTGAGGAACATGGGCATGTAGAGGGATACACGGCCGTGTATTGGATAAATTTTATAACCCGAGAGGTACACGGGCTTGAACACGGGCATGTATCGAGCCGTGTACAGTTACACGGCTAAAATAGAAAATAACATGGCCGTGTAGAATAGACTCGAGAGGTACATGGGCTAGAACACGGGCGTGTTGCAGACCGTGTACCACAAACAAAATTTAAATATGTTGAATTGTTAAGTGAAATAAATATACATTTAAAGTGATAATTAAAATAGGGTATTAACAGACGATATTATGTCTGTAGGAACCCAAAATAGAGATAGAACTGCAGAGGAGTTTTGAAAGTGGACACTAGCACAGTATTGGTAAGTTCAAGCATTTTCGTGTCTGCAACATGAAATACTGTGTTAATCTATTCTGTACTAGATGTGCACTAGATATAAAATCCTAGAAGCATTTGGGGATTAGTTAGAATAACATATCCCAAATAACGAAAATAAGTAAAACCTACGGGCAATGGAGGATAGTGACCTTGAGGTGACATATAAGATCACTTGGTCAAAACTATAAATTGAAAAATGGTAATGAAACCATTAAGGCGTACCGCCCCTCCAACATAGTGGTGGAGGTTTGTTTAAATCCTACAGGGTTATCAGGGCTGTGGAGGTCGATGTCCTAAGGTCACTCCTTAGACCCTCTCACTCAGCGCGCTAATAATCATCGGTACTGCCATAAACAGAGCTCTAAACTAGAAATCAAATAGAGAATAAACAATCAACAAAATGATAAAAATCATAATTGAGCATAACTAAAGTTTACGTTAGAGTAATGTAAATTCGGTTAGGATATGTGAATAGTACCTAGTTGGGGTAAAGTGAATAGTAACCAGTTAGGGTAACTGTACTATTCATCATCAAAGGTCAAAGTTATTATTGACCTTACTATGTTTTTAGTGTTTTTGAGTTTTTAGTGTTTTTAAATCAATATGATTCTTACTATGTATGTTTGAACTTACTGAGCTTGTTAGCTCATTAGTTTGTTTATGTTGTAGGTAAGAAACCTGCCCAGTAGATTCCTGGATAGTGGCAGGATGCGAGCGTGTCAAGGGGATAGGGAACTCATCGTAGACTTGGTCCTGCCATAAGTTTTCTGCTGAGCATTTTGAGTTAAAGAAAATATGTTTGGAGACAAAATATACAATACATATATATATTATATATGTTGTATAATATGTTGTACTTATTTAAGACATAGAAAAGCCAGTATTATATTTTACATCGCTTTCTTACTTGGTATTCGTAAGAAAAAGTATGTATTAAAGAAAAAAAATTTTATGGGTGAAATTTTAGGCCCTGGTATTTAAGAATTATGAGCAAAAGAGTTTAAAACTGACGACTCGGATTTGGCACACGAACGGTCTTGGTCGGCCGTTGAGTCGATTCATGACGGTTGTGGGTGGTTGGAATCAGGGGACGTCACACAATACTATTACAGTTAAGCTTCATAGCTAACTGCGATAGATTGTACTCTCATGGGTCGCTGGCTAATCTATCTCTCTTGTAAAACATGACATTTTTGGGGAAATTTTTTTTTTAAAACATCATGTAAAACATTATCCACTAATCACTTTGTTTACAAGTTCAAAGTAATTTACATAATACAGTACTTTCATAAAATATATGTTATTACAAAAGAACTGTTTCTCTTTCCTTTCTCTGTTATCGCTCAGCGGAAAAACTCTAGCTGGACCATATCCCTTGGCTTCCCATCCCATTTGACACTCGCTATCCCGTCCGTCATCTAGCCATAAAAAGCTAGTGAGCTGATTGCTTACCTGCAACATAAGCAAAAATGGTGAGCTACAGGCTCAGTAAGTTCAAACATGCAAGAAATAGAATTTCTATGAATAATACTATTCATCATGAATAGTAACATTGACCACTATTCACCATAAATAGTAACTTTGACTACAATACAGTATATCAACAGTACATCAACCACGGTGTTAGTACTCTCATGAAACTGTCCTATGCTCTATTATGGCATAGTTTCAGTTTTAGGTAATTATCTTTAATTATATTTTGGTTTTGAGCTCAGGTTGGCAGTACCATTTTAGTGCGCATGACTAGGAGCGGTATATTAGTGCTGACCTCCACAGCCTTAATCTCATCATCATTGCCCCGAAGGCAAAGTTGTATATGACTGGGAGCGGTACATTAGTGCTGACCTCTACAGCCTTAATCTCATCATCATAGCCCTGAAGGCAATGTTTACCTCCCTGTACGGAAGGCTGGTACACCAAAAATGGTTTCATTACTGACTTTTTAAATTTCTAACCCGGTGACTTCATATTGCCCCGTGGTTAGGAATGGTTCACATTTTAATTTCATGTGAGTGAGTTTCATTAACCTCGCTCTAGTACCTGAATCACAATTTATTATGTGTCCCATTTCAATAGTGCCCGCAGTACATTGCGTCTCTCTCTCTATTCTATAATAGTGCCCGTAGCACATATGTACCTAACTTATAGTTAGTACATCAAAGTTAGCAATAATACTGCTACATGTTGCAGACAAGTAAATGTCTGAACTTACCTGTGACGTCCCCAAATTCTGACCACCCACAACCGTCATGAATCGACTCTACGGCTGACCAAGACAGTTCATGTGCCGAATCCGGGGCGTCAGTTTTAAACTCTTTTGCTCATAATTCTTAAATATCAGGGCCTAAAATTTCGCCCATAAATTTTTTTTCTTTAATACATACATTTTCTTATGAAAACTAAGTAAGAAAGCGATGTAAAATACAATACTAGCTTTTCTATGTCTTAAATAAGTACAACATATTATACAACATATATAGTATATATTTGTACTGTATATTTTGTTTCCAAACATATTTTCTTCAACTCAAAAAGCTCAGCAGAAAACTTATGGTAGGACCAAGTCTACGGTGAGTTCCCTATCCCCTTGACACGCTCGCATCCTGCCGCCATCCAGGAATCTACTAGACAGGTTTCTTACCTGCAACATGAACAAACTGATGACCTAATAGGCTCACTAAGTTCAAACATACATAGTAAGAATCATATCGATTCAAAAACACTAAAAACTCAATCTCCTATGAATAGTACTATTCACTATGAATGGACTATTCATCATGAATAGTAACTTTAACCTTTGACCAATGAATAGTATCGGTTACCCTAACTAGTTACTATTCACTTTACCCTAATTGGATACTATTCACATATCCTAACCGAATTTACATTACTCTAACGTAAACTTCAGTTATGCTCAATTATGATTTTTATCATTTTGTTGATTGATTATTCTCTATTTGATTTCTAGTTTAGAGCTCTGTTTATGGCAGTACTGATGATTATTAGCGCGCTGACTGGGAGGGCTAAGGAGCGACCTTAGAACATCAGCCTCCACAGTCCTGATAACCCCGTAGGATTTAAACAAACCTCCACCACTATGCTGGAGGGGTGGTACGCCTTAATGGTTTCATTACCATCTATCAATTTATAGTTTTGACCATGTGATCTTATATGTCACCTCAAGGTCACTATCCTCCATTGCCTGTAGCTCTTACTTATTTTCGTTATTTGGGATATGTTATTCTAACTAATCCACAAATGCTTATAGGACTTTATATCTAGTGCACACCTAGTACAGAATAGATCAACACAGTATTTCATGTTGCAGACACGAAAATGCTTAAACTTACCAATACTGCGCTAGTGTCTACTTCCGAAACTCCTCCGCAGTTCTATCTCTATTTTGGGTTCCTACAGACATAATATTGTCTGTTAATACCCTATTTTAATTATCACTTTAAATGTATATTTATTTCATTTAACAATTCAATACTTTTTAAATTTTGTTTGGGGTACACGGCTTGAAACACGCCCGTGTCCCAGCCCGTGTACTTCTCGGGTTTACTCTACATGGCCATGTTATTTTTTATCTTAGCCGTGTAACTGTACACGGCTTGATACACGCCCATGTTCAAGCCCGGGTACCTCTCGGGTTGAAAAATTCTTTATGTACACGACCGTGTATTTTTCTTCTACACGCCCGTGTTCATCGAAATTTTTAGATTTTTAACTCTAAAACCTTCATTTTGAGTCTTAGAATTTTATCTAAGTTATTCTAGGTCTTTAAGGTTCTTTCCGAGCCTTTTCGTAAATTTTTGGTCAAAATGACCATTTTGCCCCTAACGGTTATCGGGATCGTAATTGTTTCGTTCTATCATTTTTTTCAAATTTTCTAAGTCTAACTATTTTAAAATAATATTCCCTAGGTTTTTGTATCATTTTACAGCTTAAATTGCTGCATAATCTCAACCTCATTTTTCCCGGCTCTTGGTTACTATTCATCCGTCACCTAGGGTCGTTTTTTCATTTTTCGAGCGTTTCAGAGCCTCAAATGGCCCTTTCACGACTTATTAAATGTTATTTATCCCGTCCCCGGCCCACGGTCCTCTAGAGGCTCGGGTTTCCTATCCCGACCTAAATTTTTCCCTAGTTTCCCAAAATACCCCTAACATGAATTTTTTTCCTATTTTAGGCATTTTAGTGTTTTAGGACGGTTTACTATTCCTTTTGGGTTGGTTTTTCATTTCTAATCCTAACTTACCGAGGGGTCTCAGTTTCCTTCCCTAGTTCAATATTTTTACCCCTCGTTTCCGAAAATGCCCTTAAGCCGATTTTAGAAATTTTAGCAACATTTTCTCTTATATTTTAAGGTTTCCTGGCGCTAGGGATGCCTCAGAACCTTTGTACCTGCCACGTACTATACCAGAGGCCTATTTTATACAAAGTTTCCAAACTTTGTATGAAAATTTTCCACATGATTCAATATTCAGAAACCAACACAAATCACAACATTTTTCTTTCAAACTAGCCTCGGTTTATTAGTTAATCACATCTAAATAATTTTTCATCATATCACATCATTCTTAGGTTTTCTAATGTATAAAACAACATCAAAAACCTAACAAAATATGCATTCTAACCCTAGTATAGCCACGGATTTTTATGCATAAACACATAGAAAATTTCATTTTCTTTCCTAGGGTTTTTATCAACATTCTTCAACATTAAAAATTTTTCATTTCTTAATGTTCATGCCCACGGTTTTAGCAAGAAAATTACATCAAAATTTTCTTGTTTCCTTATTCCAATTCATGCTTAATTAAACATATAATTGAACGAACATAAACACTAAATCAAAACATCAAAACTCATGCATTTTTCACACCATTGAAGCCATGGTTTTTCAAGGGAAACATACAAAATGTTTTCTTGCTTCTAATCCCTAATTTATGCTTTAAATACTTCTACATCAAACCCATCATAGAATCAACAAATCAACAAATTTTTTTCATTGTTTTTCAACACTCCAGATCCACGGATTTTGTATTGAAAATCAAGGAAAAATGCTTCAATTTTGAAGCTTACCTTGATTAGTTGATGACTTAATATTGGAAATGCAATGCAAGCTAGGTTTGATGTGAAATTGAAAACAAAATTTTTGGTTTAAGGGAGGAGAGGCTCACTGTTTTTGGGCTGAAGAAAAGGCAAGAGTTTGGTTGGTTTTTTTCATTTTTTTGATTAAATTTTGATGCCTCTTTATAGGCAAAAACCAAGGGCTTGTTTGCAATTTTTTCCCAATAATTTCCTAATTGTTCAAGGAATAAAAAGTAAAAATTTTGGGGCAAAAATCAAATTTTTTTCTTCTCCCTTTCCAAGTGCCCGAACGGCCTTTTAATATTTTTTAAAAAAAATTTTCAATGGCTTTTTGGCATGATCTTAGCCATTGATCATAAAGTAGGCTAATCTACACCATACACCTTTCAAAATTACTTTCTAATTTAAGGAAAATAATTTGTATTATGACATAATCAAGGTGATGTCAGCCAACTATTCATATTAATTCATTAATTAATTCATGGTTAATTTTTTGACTGAAATCCGATCCGAACGGAACTTCACCAAAATCACGTAGGCGGGTTCTTGGCGCCTCTAGTGCGATCGGTTTGTCTTATTTTGCTTCTGTTTGATCAGAATTCTCTACCGTAAATTTCTATTGTTTTAGTACATTTCAATGCACTCTCTAAGGTTTTCGGCTCTGATTTCAAACCATCTCACCCAATTATGTCTGGTAAGATTTTTCATCCCCAAACTCACACACTTTAACACTGCCAGAACATTTTTACACTATTCACAACAGTATTAAAACATAAATTTTTTCCACATTTTATTCATCAAAATTGTTATATACATATAATTTTAACATATTTCGAGAATCTAAAATTCCGAGTTATCACATTACCTTATCCGTTTCTTCTCCTTTTCCTTTCTAGATCTTTAATCGCTCTCTTTGTAGGTCGATTTTGGGATCCTACAGACAAAACCTTGTCTGTTAATTTTATTTCCATTTATAGCTTTTATCTTTTATTAAAAAGCTTAAATAAAACCTATTTATAACTTTTTAGGCATTATTTATCATTTTTCCTATTTTTCTCAACTTTTAAAAAATTACGATTTTACCCCTGTATTTAGGAAAAATTACAATTATGCCCCTGATGGGATTTTCTCGATCTAGACTGCACTTTTGGCTCTCAGGAACTTTTCTGACTCTTTTATATTCATTACCGGGTTCGTTTCTATTTTATTTCCATTTTTCACCTTCCCGACCCTTACGTCGGTTTAGTGATTTTCTATCATTTCAGAGCCTCAAATGGACGTTTTACTAGTATTTAAAACGTTCATCTAGACTTTTCCGATTTAGGTCTCCGAGACTTGGATTTTCCGTATCTGGCTCGGACCTTTATTACGTTTCCCAAAAACACCCCCCCTCGGGGTCGGTTTTTCAGTTTCAATCGTGTTTTACATTTTTAAGGGGATGAGTTACTATTCATGAACCACCCCTTAGGTTTCCCTTATTCAATTTTGCTTTAGGGACTCGAGTTTCCGATCCGACCCTAAACTTTTACTCTCGATTCCCTTTTTATCCCAAATGCCGTTTTTCAAAATTTCGGCAGCATTTCGGCGTAAATTTAAGGCTACCGGCGTTAGGTACGCCTCGAACCATATGTACCTGCCACGTACTATACCAAAGTCCTATTTTATGTAAAAGTTTCCCAAACTTTTACATAAAAGCTCACACATTTAACAATTCACATTTTGAACCACAATCCACAAAATTCTTTGAATTTTACCCTTCGGTTTAGCCACGGTTTTCATACTCAAAACCAAACCAAAACTTTTCAATCTTTCAACCAAATTTTAGGCTATTCAAAGGCTATTACCTAGCACATTTTCAAGCCATTTTCCATGCATTTTATAACACAATTCTTAGGGTTTTTTTCAACACACATAACCCACGGCCATTTTAGGTAAAACATGCATAACATTTTGTTTCATGCTTTCAACCTCAAAACCAACATTTCCATAATTCAATGCATGATTTAAACTATCCAAACATCAAGTTAATCATGCAAAAATGTTCACCAAACCCTAATTACACCACACGGCCATATTAGGGAATTTAGATACCAAAATTTTTCCAAGCTTTCTAAACATGCAAATCATGTTTTCCGTTTAACCAAAACATGATTTAAAGCATTACAACACTTAACCAACAATGAATCCATGATAAAACACTAAGGTAACCCACGGTTTTACCATTGAAAAACCAACCAAAACTTTGTTTTTCTTGAAACAAAATGCATGGTCTTTCTACTAATCAAACCATTAACAAAACCTAAGCACCAAATCAACCAAATAAATCACAAATTTTCTCATTCTTCAAGCCATCAAACCCACGGATTTTTCAATGAAAAAAACAAGAGAAAATGCAAACCAAGGATAGCTACCTTGATTTCTTGCTTCCCCTAACTTCAATGAAGAGTTTGCTACCACTTTTGTGAAGAAAATTTGAAGGTTTGGCTTGGTTCTCCTTGGTTGCTCACGGGCTGCTCTAGAAATCACATAGAAAAAATTTTTTTCTCTTAGTTTTGGCTTGAAAGGCTACGGGTGCCTTTGTATCAAAGTGGCCGACTTGAGTAACAAAGGAAACCAATTAATTTAGCTTCCAACCAATGAAAATTCAACACATTTCATGCCATTTCTTTCCATATTTTCACTAAATTAATTTGGCTAATTTTGGCCAAATCTAAGCCTTTAGATCAAAAGAAAATTTAATCTTGGCCATTAATGCCACCAACCACCAAATTTTAAATCATTTAATAAATGGCTTTATGATGTCATAAATGCATAGTAAAAATTTGGACGTTGACTTTACTATTCATATTAATTCGACTACTTTTTGACCGATGTCGGATTGAGCTGAAATTTTCCTGAAATCACCTCGGCGGGTTCCTGAGGTCTCTGGTGCAGTCGGAACAATTTATACTGGTTCCGTTTGATCAAAATCAATCCCGGAAGCTTTTCATCTTTTAGTCCACCATAATGCACCGGTTAGGGTTTTCAATGCTGTTTTTGGCACCGTTCCACCCGTTTCAATTCAGTGAACTTTATCAACACTGAATTCTTACCCGTCAATATTGTTAGAACATTTTAATACATTCTAAACAATATAAATTTATTTATTTCACTCTTTAAACAGTGAAAATTGTTATATACATACATTTGTACATTTTCTTCTGAGAATGTCAAAATTTCCCGGTTGTCACATTCACCCCTCCTTATAAAATTTTCGTCCTCAAAAATTAGAGTAAGTGGGGGTATAAAATCCTCATCTCATCTTCTCGTTCCCACATAGCTTCTTCAATGTTGTGATTTTTCCACAAAATCTTCACCAGTGGGATTGTCTTATTCCCCAGTACTTTCTCTTCACGAGCCAGTACTCGAATAGGTTGTTCTTCATATGTCAAATCCTCGTGGATCTGAGTAGGTTCATGCTTCAACACATGGGACGGATCTGGTACATACTTTCTCAGCATCGACATATGAAATACATTATGCACTGCCGACAATTTGGGAGGTAACGTTAATCTGTAAGCGACCCTTCCAATGCGTTCGATAATTTCATAAGGTCCGATATATCTTGGACTCAGTTTTCCCTTCTTATCGAAACGCATAATCCCCTTCATAGGCGATACCTTAAGAAAAATGAAGTCTCCTTCATCAAATTCCAAGGATCTTCGCCTCTTATCCGCATAACTCTTTTTTCGACTTTGCACAATTTTCATTTGGCGCTGAATTCTTACAACGGCATCAGAAGTTTCTCGTATAAAATCCATCTTATGCAGTTGTTTCTCTCGCAGGTCATACCAGTGTATCGGCAATCTGCATTTCCGTCCATAAAGGGCCTCATAAGGTGCCATTCTTATGGAAGCTTGGTAACTATTATTGTACGAGAATTCAATTCATGGTAACTTCTTGTTCCAATTTCCCGTAAAATCCATTACACAAGCTCGAAGCATGTCCTCTAATGTCTGAATGGTCCACTCTGACTATTCGTCTGTTTGCAGATGAAATGCCGTACTGAGTCTCAATTTAGTACCCATGGCTTCTTGCACATACTTCCAGAAATTCGAAGTGAATCGTGCCTCTCGATCTGATACAATGGATTTTGGTACTCCATGTAATCTGACGACATGAGTTATATACAACTGAGCAAACTTTTCCAACGAAAAAGTCATCTTGACAGCTATAAACCGTGCTGTCTTGGTCAGTCTGTCCACAATAACCCAGATGGCATCATAACCTTCTCGAGTTTTTGGGAGTCCCATTACAAAATCCATCGTAATGTGTTCCCATTTCCATTCAGGAATCTCCAAAGGTTCCAATCTTCTTGCTGGATGTTTATGTTCAGCTTTGATTCTCTGACAGGTCATGCATCTGCTCACGAATTTTGTTATGTCATTCTTCATCCCTTTCCACCAGAACTGTAACTTCAAGTCCTGATACATCTTACTAGCTCCGGGATGAACTGAATATGGTGTCTCATGGGCTTCTGACATGATCCGTCTTCTAAGTTCCTCATCAGCTAGAACATTAATTCTTCCTTGATAGAGGATCATTCCATCTTTGGAAATTCCTTCTTGAGAATTTGTCATTCTTGGATCTCGTCTTTGAGCTTCCTTGATATCCTAAAACAATGATGATTCCACTTAGAGTGCAGCCAATCTTCCAGATATCATCTCTAAGTTCAAAGAATTTATCTCTTACTGTAATCGTTTCAGAAGCCTTTTTATCGGTAGCTGGTGCGATATGGTAGACTTTCTACTTAAAGCATCTGCTACACGATTGGCTTTCCCGGGATGATATAGGATTTCGCAATCATAATCCTTTACCAGTTCCAACCATCTTCTTTGTCGCATATTGAGTTCCTTTTGTGTGAAGAAATACTTCAGACTTTGGTGATCAGTAAAAATCTGACACTGGGCTCCATAGAGATAGTGTCGCCAAATTTTAAGTGCAAACACTACTGCAGCAAGTTCAAGGTCATGTGTAGGCTAATTCTTTTCATGATCCTTTAATTGACGTGAAGCGTAGGCAATCACCTTGCCGCCTTGCATCAGGACTGCTCCCAATCCTATTTTAGATGCATCACTATAGATCACAAACTTCTTCCCTTCAATGGGAAGCGTAAGGATTGGTGCGCTTGTCAGTCGTCTCTTTAACTCCTAGAAGCTTCTTTCGCATTCCATAGTCCACTCATACTTACTTTCCTTGCGTGTAAGAGTAGTAAATGGTGCAGCTAAACGTGCGAATCCCTCTACAGACCTCCGATAATAACCAGCTAACCCCTAGAAACTGCATATTTCCGTCACACTCTTGGGTGTAGGCCATTGGTTAATTGCATCTACCTTCGTCGGATTTACAGTAATACCTTCCTGAGATACAACATGTCCTAGGAAATGTACTCTATCCAACCAAAACTCGCATTTTAAGAATTTGACATACAGTCAATGCTTCGTTATCGTATGCAACATGATCCTCAGATGCTCCTTGTGCTCTTCATGAGTCTTTGAGTATATAAGAATGTCATCATTGAATACAATGACAAACTTATCCAAATACTCTTTAAAAATTTTGTTCATCAAGTCCATGAACACTTCTGGCACATTTATTAATCCAAATGGCATCACAAGGAACTCATAATGACCATAACGACTCCTAAATGCCGTCTTAGGAATATCACTTTCTTTAATTCTCAGTTGGTGATATCCTGATCGTAAGTTGATCTTGGAAAATACCGCTGCGCCTTTTAACTAGTCGAATAAGTCATCAATTCTAGGTAATGGATACCTATTTTTGATCGTAACCTTATTCAACTCCCCGTAATCAATCCACAAACGGAATGTTCCATCCTTTTTCTTGACGAACAACACAGGTGCACCCTACGGAGAATAACTCGTTCTGATGAATCCTTTATCCAAAAGCTCTTTAATTGTTCCTACAGCTCCTTTAATTCCACTGGAGCCATGCGGTATGGTGCTTTGGAAATAGGTGCCGTTCCAGGCATCAACTCAATTTCGCACGAGATTTCTCTCTCTGGAGGTATCCCTGGTAACTCTTCCGGAAATACGTCAAGAAATTCATTAACAACAGGAACATCTTCAGGTTGAAGCTTCTATTCCTCTGTAATATCCACCACATATGCCAGATATCCCATGCAACCACTGGCCATCAGCTTACTTGCTTTCAGCGAACTGATCATCATTTTCCCGGGTTTTCGAGAAGTATCGACGTATTCGAAACTCTCTTCTTCCTCGGGTTGGAATACTGTTTTTCGATTTCGGCAGTCGATCGTAACTTGATATTTCCCTAGGAAATCCATGCCTAGAATCACATCGTAATCCACGATCTTCATTATGATCAACTCAGCATACAGCTCCCTATTTGCCACATATACTGGTACATAAGGTAGCCAGCAATTGGATAACAACACTTCCTCAGAGGGTAAAGCTATCTTATATACTCTTCTCATATAGTCCTTCAGATGTCCTATCTTGTTAGCAAATTCATAGGAAACAAAAGAATGCATTGTACCGGAATCAAATAGTACAGAGGCTACATGACTACCGACAGGAAGCTGACCTGTCACCACATTTGATGTTCCTGCCTCTGCATGCTCCTTGGTGTAGGCCATTACATGAGCATCAGCATGTGGCACACGCTCCTGGCGTTGCGGCCTTATTGGAGACTCTTCAACCCTGGCCTAAAGGGAATGAGCTAGTGGGCGTGTCTGGTGCGGTTGGGAAGTGCCTTGTACACCCTGCCTATTCCTTGGACAGTTCCTGGCGTAATGACCTTCCTTTCTACATTCATAATAAACAAGTGGCCCAAATCTGCATTACCCAGAATGTCTCTTCCTGCATGTAGGATAATTTGGTACATTGGATTCTACATTACTAGCTGTTCTTCGCTGCTGGTTTTGATTATTTGCCTGACGATTTCCAGTAAAATTGCCTTTCCTCTTGTTTTGCTGGGATCCTTGATTATTGCCCTGGCCTGGTTTAGCATTCTGACTAGGCTTGCTAGATTGACTAGCTTGTGTAGACTTACCCAAAGCCCTCTCCTTCTTCTTGGCCTCCCAATTCTTCTCTCTTTCCTCGTTCTGTTGGGCTACATGAAACTCAACTCTCATGGCACGACTAACACAGTCTGCTACAAAAGTAGGTGGTATCTGTCCACTATCTACCAATGCCGCAATTTCTGGCCTGAACATCCCGATCATTTTTTGTATTTTCTCCCTCTAAGTAGGGACTACATAGGGACATAAGCGGGATAATCGATCGAACTTTCGGTAAACTTCACTCACCGACATATTTCCTTGCTTCAATTCTGAGAACTCTTTCTGCTGGAGTCTCAGAGATGCAGGATCATAATATTTCTGGTTAAATTCTTCCAGAAATTCTGCCCAACTTATGGTAGACACATTTCTTCTCAGTCGCACAGTGTCCCACCAAAAACAAGCATCTTTCCTCAACACAAAAGACGCACATGCGACTTTCTCTTGGTCAGTTAAATTCATGAATTCTAGGATCACTTACAATGATGACAACCAGTCTTCAGCCTCTAGAGGATTTGTAGAACCTTCAAATTCTGGTGGCCTCATATGCCTGAATCTTTCATAGAGGGGTTCCAGATTTACTACCGATGGTGATTCAGGAACTCTCTTATGGACAGCAGCTGGAGGAATAACTGGATCTACCTCAGCTTCCTATTCTACTTGAGTACCTTCAGAACCTTGCCTCTGTTCTAACTCCTCTACTCGTTGTCTCAGATTAGCATTTTCTTGCATCTGAGCTTCTAGTAAAGCTTGTATCTGCTCTATTCTTTCCATAAGATTAAGACGTCATTCTCGTCCCTCTGGTCGATTTCGCAAATCCACCATCTTGCCTATTATCCTATTATGGCACAACAATTTACCGTTAGCTTTTCCATGACCATATTCGTAAAATCATATAAATTTATGAAATTCAGGGTAATGTAAAGCCACATCATCATAACACATCATCGTACAACATATAATCATTTTGATATTTCATTCATAGCAAAACGTTTATATATCATACATAACCATCACTAGTCATATATACATCGGCCATCATATACATCTTGGCCACAAGTCTATACAAAAGAGCTTTTCTCTATAAGCTACTTATATACATGAATACATCTACTGGTCACACATCTCCTGCACCTGGGACTAGAGGATATTCTTCTGGATCCTCATCGTCATCTGGATCATCTGAGTCATCACCACCCCTAGGCAATGCTCCCTGTCCTGAGTCATCACCTCTTCATGATCTAGACGGTCCAACCTCATGATCGTTCATCATCCTTCTCGGCCCAAAGATGCGTGCCATCATCTCATCTTGACACAGTGTCTCTCGTAGACTCTGCGACAGATGCTCAATCAAAATCTCCCTCTCGATCGTCCTGATCGTCACTACAAACTCTTGGAGCATAGGAGGATATAGCTTAATCACCCTCTATCTCAACTCCATAGGCAAACCTTTCCAGAAAAGCTCACAACAGTTTGCTTCAGTGAGATTGGGTAACGAACATCTCCTCCTAATAGTCTCCTCAAATCGTGCTGCGTAAGACATAACTGTCTCACCAGACAACATGACCATCCTATCTGTCTGGAGAATATAGTCCCTAACCTCATCAAATCTAGGATATGTGGGTGTAACTACCTCTCGTCTCTCTGGAGTTGCTGGAACAGGTGTCGGATCCTTAGGTGGAAACTAATCAGCCAATCGCTGTCGAAACTCAGCCCAACAGAATCCCAACAGAATCTCCTGATCACAATAATCCCAGAATAATCAAGCATCTCCCTGAAACATACTTATTGCCAACTGGATCCACATCT
Source organism: Antiaris toxicaria (assembly GCA_035233585.1). NCBI lineage: Eukaryota > Viridiplantae > Streptophyta > Magnoliopsida > Rosales > Moraceae > Antiaris > Antiaris toxicaria. The sequence goes on from CP141153.1 coordinate 54,136,638, forward strand.
CTCGATCAATATCACACATCACCATAATCCTCTTTATTGCATGGAGCCAATTCTTTGTCTCCATTGACTGTCGTCCACCATCAAACATAGGGGGACGACTGGCTCTAAATGCCTGTACTACTCGAGCTGAAACTCTCACTCCAATATGTTGGCGTCCACCAACAACTGGAATGTCTACTACTACAGGTGGATGAAGTACTGGTCGAGGATGTACCACATCTATAGGAGCTGGTGCTGCAGGTCTCTCAGGCACCGGGGGTCTAAGTGCCGAATGTTGGGAAATAGATGGCCTCACAATAGGTCTCGTCTATACCCATAACAATCCTCTTGGTCATGGTAGCGGTGGTCTCGCATAAGGAGGTCTAGTCATCCTGCTACCTATAAGATAATTATTTTCATATAAGAAAATAATTGACTAAGCTTAAATAAACTACTTACTTGGATTGCGGTGCAGGATGCACGAAGTGTCAAATCAGGATATGGTTAACACTGCTCTGATATACCAACTGTGGCGACAGTTGGTAATCTAAACTAGACCAATCGTAAACTCGCTTTGATACTAACTGGTGGCCCGCCCTTCGTAGAGATCATACAATACTATTACAGTTAAACTTTATAACTAATTGCGATAGATTGTACTCTCATGGGTCGCCGGCTACTCTATCTCTCTTGTAAAACATGACATTTTTGGGGAAGTTTTTTTTTTTAAAACATCATGTAAAACATTATCCACTAATCACTTTGTTTACAAGTACAAAGTAATTTACATAATACAGTGCTTTCACAAAATATATATTATTACAAAAGAACTGTTTCTCTTTCCATTCTCTGTTATCGCTCAGCGGAAAGACTCTGACAGGACCATATCCCTTGGCTTCCCATCCCATTTGACACTCGCTATCCCCTCCACCGTCCACCATCCAGCCATACAAAGCTAGTGAGATGATTGTTTACCTGCAACATAAGCAAAAATGGTGAGCTACAGGCTCAGTAAGTTCAAACATGCAAGAAATAGAATTTCTATGAATAGTACTATTCATATGAATAGTAACATTAACCACTATTCATCATGAATAGTAATTTTGACTATAACACAGTATATCAACAGTACATTAACCATGGTATTAGTACTCTCACGAAACTGTCTTATGCTCTATTATGGCATAGTCTCAGTTTTAGGTAATTATCTTTAATTATGTTCTGGTTTTGAGCTCAGGTTGGCAGTACCATTTTAGTACGCATGACTGGGAGTGGTACATTAGTGCTGACCTCTACAGCCTTAATCTCATCATCATAGCCCCGAAGGCAAAGTTTACCTCCCTGTACGGAAGGCTAGTACGCCAAAAGTGGTTTCATTACCGACTTTTTAAAGTTCTAACCCGGTGACTTCATATTGCCCCGTGATTAGGAAATGGTTCACATTTTAATTTCATGTGAGTGAGTTTCATTAATCTCGCTCTAGTGCCTGAAGCACAATTTATTATGTGTCCCATTTCAATAGTGCCCGAAGCACATTGCGTCTCTCTCTCTATTTTATAATGTGCCCGTAGCACATATGTACCTAACTTATAGTTTGTACATCAAAGTTAGCAATAATAATACTACATGTTGCAGACAAGTAAATGTCTGAACTGACCTTATCCATCTCTTCTCCTTTTCCTTTCTGGATCTTTAATCGCTCTCCTTGAGGGTCGATTTGGGGATCCTACAGACAAAACCTTGTCTGTTAATTTCATTTCCATTTATATCTTTTATCTTTTATTAAAAAGCTTAAATAAAACCTATATATAACTTTTTAGGCTTTATTTATCATTTTTCCCATTTTTCTAAACTTTTAAAAAATTATGATTTTGCCCCTGTATTTTGGCAAAATTGCAATTATGCCCCTGATGGGATTTTATCGATCTAGACTACACTTTTGGCTCTCAGGAACTTTTTTGACTCTTTTTTATTCATTACCCAGTTCGTTTCTATTTATTTCCATTTTTCACCTTCCCGACCCTCGGGAAGCACTATTCCACCCTTAAGTCGGTTTAGTGATTTTCTATCATTTCGGAGCCTCAAATGGACGTTTTACTAGTATTTAAAACGTTCATCTAGACTTTCCTGATTTAGGTCTCCGAGGCTTGGATTTTCCGTACCCGATTCGGACCTTTATTACGTTTCCCAAAAACGTCCCCCCTCAGGGTCGGTTTTTCAGTTTCACTCTCGTTTTACCTTTTTAAGGGGACGGGTTACTATTCACAAACCACCCCTTAGGTTTCCCTTATTCAATTTTCCTTTAGGGACTCGAGTTTCCGACCTGACCCTAAACTTTTACTCTCAATTCCCTTTTTACCCCAAATGCCGTTTTTCAAAATTTCGACAGCATTTTGGCGTAAATTTAAGGCTACCGGCGTTAGGTACGCCTCAAACCATATGTACCTGCCACGTAATATACCAAAGTCCTATTTTCTGTAACAGTTTCCCAAACTTTTACATAAAAGCTCACACATTTAACAATTCACATTTTGAACCACAATCCATAAAATTCTTTCAATTTTACCCTTCGGTTTAGCCACGATTTTCATACTCAAAACCTAACCAAAAATTTTCAATCTTTCAACCAAATTTTAGGCTATTCAAAGGCTATTACCTAGCACATTTTCAAGCCATTTTCCATGCATTTTACAACACAATTCTTATACGGCCATTTTACGTAAAACATGCATAACATTTTGTTCCATGCTTTCAACCTCAAAACCAACATTTCCATAATTCAATGCATGATTTAAACTATCCAAACATCAAGTTAATCATGGAAAAATGTTCACCAAACCCTAATTACACCACAAGGCCATATTAGGGAATTTAGATACCAAAATTTTTCCGAGCTTTTTAACCATGCAAATCATGCTTTCCATTTAACCAAAACATGATTTAAAGCATTACAACACTTAACCAACAATGAATCCATGATAAAAGACTAAGGTAACCCACGGTTTTACTATTGAAAAACCAACCAAAACTTTGTTTTTCTTGAAACAAAATGCATGGTTTTTCTTCTAATCAAACCATTAACAAAGCCCAAGCACCAAATCAACCAAATAAATCACAAATTTTCTCGTTCTTCAAGCCATCAAACCCACGGATTTTTCAATAAAAAAACAAGAGAAAATGCAAACCAAAAATAGCTACCTTGATTTCTTGCTTCCCTTGACTTCAATGAAGAGTTTGCTACCACTTTTGTGAAGAAAATTTTAAGTTTTGGCTTGGTTCTCCTTGGTTGCTCATAGGTTGCTCTAGAAATCACTTAGAAAAATTTTTTTTCTCTTTCTTTTGGCTTGAAAGGCTATAGGTGCCTTTGTATCAAAGTGGCCTACTTAAGTAACAAAGGAAACCAATTAATTTAGCTTCCAACCAATGAAAATTCAACACATTTCATGCCATTTCTTTCCATATTTTCACAAAATTAATTTGGCTAATTTTGGCCAAATCTAAGCCTTTAGATCAAAAGCAAATATAATCATGGCCATTAATGCCACCAACCACCAAATTTTAAATCATTTAATAAATGGCTTTATGATGTCATAAATTCATAGTAAAAATTTTGACTTTGACTTTACTATTCATATTAATTCGACTACTTTTTGACCGATGTCGGATTGAGCCAAAATTTTCCCGAAATCGTCTCGGCGGGTTCCTGAGGTCTCTGGTGTAGTCAGATCAATTTATACTGCTTCCATTTGATCAAAATCAATCCTGAAAGTTTTTCATCTTTTAGTGCACCATAATGCACCGGTTAGGGTTTTCAATGCCGTTTTTGGAACCGTTCCACCCGTTTCAATTCAGTGAACTTTATCAACACTGAATTCTTACCCGTCAGTATTATTAGAACATTTTAATACATTCTAAACAATATAAATTTATTTATTTCACTCTTTAAATAGTACAAATTGTTATATACATACATTTGTACATTTTCTTCCGACAATGTCAGAATTTCTCGGCTGTCACATTATATGCTGGTGTATTCTGGAGGTGACCTAGCACCTGTATGATACATGTACTCAGACTTCCAGACTTATAAGGATTCAGGGAAATCGACATCAAGATCAGTGTTCTTACTCGGAGGAGGCGCCATTGTGTGGAGGAGCGTGAAGCAGGGTTGCACAGCTGACTCTACGATGGAGGCTAAGTATGTAACTGTGGTTGCGGCTGAGGCATCTAAAGAAGTGGTTTGGCTCCACAAGTTCTTTAGAGACCTTGAGGTCATTCCAGGTGTTGACAAGCCTATCACACTTTACTATGATAACACTAAGGCTATTGCCAACACAAGGGAATCTTAGTACGACAAGAGGACCAAGCACATAGATCGGAGGTATCACATTATTAGAGGGCACGTGGAGACAAGACAAGTGGATGTATGTAAGATCACGTCCAAGGACAACATTGTCGATCCCTTTATTAAGACTTTGGTGGCTAGAAGCTTTGAGAGGCATGTAGAGGTGATGGGAATGCGTAACATGGCACATCTACTGGCTTAGGGTAAGTGGGAGATTGTTAGGAAATGCCCTCAGCATGAGAGACACATTGATGCATTTATTTTGAACTGGATAATAAAATTATATATAGAGGTTATTCATTATATTACTGTTTGTCCTTATTCTATTTACATGTTAAAGTAAATGTAAGCAAATATGGCTCACTGACTGCTTGTATTAAAACGGTTAGAATGTTGCATACAATGGACTTTTGTATGCAAAAAGACAATGTTCAAAAGTAAGCGGTCTAAACTAAGGTCTGTAGTCTATGGGATTAGACCGAGCATCTAACTCATGTTAAGACTATTATGCTTTCTAAAGCCATGTTGGGGATGGTTTTTCTTGACTGTCCTGAGCATAGACTCCCAGTAAAGACATAGATATGTTGCTTGATGGTGACATATTAAACCGGGACTAAAGCATGATTGATCTACGTAGTCCGCTATGAGTGGATCAATCTGCTTTTGATGTTCATTGTGCAGTAACCTTACTCATGAGTGAATGAACTACTTCATGTATATGAATTGTGTACTTTGGTGTTCCAATGGCTAAAGCATCTCAGAGGTAGTAAGCTTATAGACCGGTTCGTTGGGTGCATGACTTGTATACGATGAAGGGTTTGTTTACAGATATCGGAATCATAGCTCTAAGGAGTTAAAAGTATCCTCTTAAAGGCATTATCCTGGATGTGAAAATGGACAAAGCCTTGGGTCGTCTACTGGGCAGATGAGTTCTTATTCACATATGGTGAATAATCATTTTCTTATTTGGTAGTATAATGGAACTTTAAGATAGCCTGATCAGTAGGATTAAACAAACTTTTACCTAAGGCTGATCATGGATATCATACGAGGGTTTTGCATACATGACAAGGTCATTGGACGTTAGCTTGTCACAAGCTTTCGTAATACAGTATATAATTGGGAGTTCAGTTTTAGCTTTACAGTGGTGTGACTCTGAAATTAGTGATCATATGATTGAGTTGTTTTGTACAGAAATGATGATCATACGGATTCATGAGAGCGCGATTATATATGTCCAGTTGGTCCCTCTACTAGCTCCACATAATAACTTAACGGTTGGCTGTGGCGGCCCGCCCCTCGTAGAGATCATACAATACTATTACAGTTGAGCTTTATCGCTAACTGCGATAGATTGTACTCTCATGGGTCGCCGGCTTATCTCTCTCTCTCTTTTAAAATCATGTCGTTTTAGGGGAAATTTTTTTTTTTTTTTTTTTTTTTAAACATCATATAAAGACCTTTTTTCCACTATTTACTTTGTTGACAAGTACAAAGTAATATAAATAATACAGTACTTTCGTAAAATTATATATAATTACAAAAGACTGTTTCCCCCTTTTTCCCTTCACTTTACGCTCAGCGGCAAGACTCTGGCAGTACCATATCCCTCGCCCAGTTATCCCATTTGACACGCGCCATCCCGTCCGCATCCAGTCAAACAAGCTACTGAGCTGGTCGCTTACCTGCAACATTAGCAAAAATGGTGAGCTACAGGCTCAGTAAGTTCAAACATGCAAGAAATAAAATTTCTATGAATAGTACTATTCATCCGTGAATAGTACCGTTGACTACTATTCATCTATGAATAGTAACTTTGACCACTATTCATACGTGAATAGTAATGTTGACCACAACACTGTATCACACTAGTACATCTACCGCGATGTTAGTGCTCTCACTAAACTGTCTTATGCTCAATTATGGCATAGTTTCAGTTTTAGGTCATTATCTTTATTTACGTTCTGGTTTTGAGCTCAGTTGGCAGTACCATTTAAGTGCGCATGACTGGGAGCGGTACATTAGTGCTGACCTCCACAGCCTTATCTCATAGCCCCGAAGGCAAAATTTTACATTGACTGGGAGCGGTACATCAGTGCTGACCTCCACAGCCTTATCTCATAGCCCCGAAGGCAAAAATAGTACCTCCCTGTACGGAAGGCTGGTACGCCAGAAAGTGGTTTCATTACCGACTTTTTAACATTCTAACCCGGTGACTTCACATTGTCCCGTGGTTAGGAATGGTTCACATTTTAATTTTAGGTGAGTGAGTTTCATTAACCTCGCTCTAGTGCCCGAAGCACAATTAACCATGTGTCCCATTCTTATAGTGCCCGTAGCACATTTCGTCTCTCTCTCTATTCTATCGTAGTGCCCGTAGCACATATGTACCTAACTTATAGTTAGTACATTAAGGTTAGCACAATATTGCTAGATGTTGCAGACAGGTAAATGTCTGAACTTACCTTATCAGCCTGTTCCCTTTCTCTCTCTTGGATCTTGAATCGCCTTCCTTGTAGGCAAATTTTGGGATCCTACAGACAAAACCTTGTCTGTTAATTTCATTTTCATTTATAGCTTTTATTTTTCATTTAAAAGCTTAAATAAAACCTATTTATAACTTTTTAGGCTTTATTTATCATTTTCACCATTTTCCCTCAACTTTTGCAAAATTACAGTTTTGCCCCAATATTTTGGCAAAATTGCAGTTTTGCCCCTGACGGAATTTTATTGATCCAGACTGCATTTTTGGCTCTCAGGAACTTTTCTGATTCTTTTCTAATCATTACCGGGTTCGTTTTTACTTTATTTCCATTTTTCGTTTTCCCGGCCCTCGGGAAGCACTATTCCGACCCTCACGTCGGTTTAGCGATTTTCTATCGTTTCGGAGCCTCAAATGGACGTTTCACTAGTATTTAAAACGTTCATCTAGACTTTCCCGACCTAGGTCTCCGAGGCTCGGGTTTTCCGTTCCCGACTCGGACCTTTATTTTATTTCCAAAAACGCCCCCCCTCGGGGTCGGTTTTTTTTCAATTTCACTTACGTTTTTCATTTTCAAGGGGACGGGTTACTATTCACGACCCACCCCTTAAATAAAATTTCTTCCTTATCCAATTTTTCCGTTAGGGACTCGGGTTTCCGTTCCGGCCCTAACTTTTATTTTAAATTCCTATTTTACCCCGAATGCCGTTTTTTGAAATTTCGGCAGCATTTCGGCGTAAATTTAAGGCTTCCGGCGTTAGGTACGCCTCGAACCGAATGTACCTGCCACGTACTATACCACAAGCCTATTTTATGTAAAAGTTTTCCAAACTTTTACATAAAAGCTCACAAATTTCCAATTTCACATTATCACCCACATAACAAAATTTTTTTCACACTTTTGTCCATAGTTTGGTTTCGGTTTTCACAACCAAACCGAACCAAACTTCTCAAATTTTTCAACCACTCTTTAGGCTATTAAATGCCATTTTTTTAACACATTTTCAAGCCCTTTTTCAATGCATTTTCAACCACATTTCTTAGGGTTTTTATGCACTTATAACCCACGGCCATTGAATTGAAAACATGCACACATTTTTGTTTTCATTCTTTCAATCACAATTCCATCATTTGCATATTAAAATGCATAATTCCAATCACCAAATACCACATAAAACCAAGCAAAATTTTCTTCCAAACCCATTAACAACCCCACGGCCATTTAATGGAATTCACACCAAGAAATTTTTTTTCAACTTTTCACAATGAATTCATGCTTTATTCTTCACAAAATTAAACTTAGAAAGCATATTACCAATTAACCAAAACTTTTTCTCATTGGTTACCCAAGGTAACCCACGGATTTTCCCTTGAAAAACCAACCAAAATTTGGTTTTTCTTTACACAATTTGCATGGTTTTCTTACTTATTTCATTCTTAACAAAACCCAACATCAAATCCATGAAAAACAACCAAAAATTTTGCATCTTTCTATCACTATTCATCCACGGATTTAGTGAAGAAAACCCATGAAAAATTGAGTGAAAAAGGGATTTACCTTGGTCTAATGCTTCCTTTGCCTTCAATGAACACTTTGCCACTCTTTTTTGTGAAGAAAATTGAAGATATTGCTTGGTTCTCCTTTGGTCCCTCACGTAGACTCCATGGAAGAACTTAGAAAATTTTTTGTTCTTTGATTTTGCATGAAAAATGGTTTCGGCCTTTCACTCCAAAACTTGCCGACTTAAGCCATCAAAAAGACCAATTAATTTAGCCTTCCACCAATGAGAATTAGACATCTTTCAAGCCATTTCTTTCCCCATTTTTCAAAAATTAAAAATGGTATATTTTGGCCAAATCTTGGCCTTTAGATCAAAAGTTAAATGAATCTTAGCCATCCATCCTACCAACCACCATAATTCTTTCCATTTATAATCTTGAATTATGATGTCATAAATGTAAAAGTGAATGTTGACTTTGACTTTCACTATTCACATTAATTCGACTACTTTTTGACCGATACCGGTTCGAGCCGAAATTTTCCTGAAATCGTCCCGGCGTGTTCCTGAGGTCTCCTGTGCAGTCGGATCAATTTAATTTGCTTCCGTTTGATCAAAATTAATCCCGGAAGTTTACCGTCTTTTATTGCTTCGGTTAGGGTTTTCAATGCCGATTTTGGCACCGTTTCACCCGTTTCAACTCAGTGAATTTTTCCAACACTGAATTCTTACTCGTCAGTATTGTTAGAACATTTTCACATATTCTAAACAATATAAATACATTTATTTCACTCTTTAAATAGTACAAATTGTTATATACATACAATTGTACATTTTTCATCCGAGAACTGCCTGAATTTCCCGGTTGTCACATTCACCCCTCCTTATAAAATTTTCGTCCTCGAAAATTAGAACAAATGGGGGTATAATTTCTTCATCTCGTCTTCTCGTTCCCACGTAGCTTCTTCAATATTGTGATTTTTCCACAAAATCTTCACTAGTGGGATTACCTTATTCCTCAGTACTTTCTCTTCACGAGCTAGTACTTGAATAGGCTGTTCCTCATATGTCAAATCCTCGTGGATTTGAATAGGCTCATGCTTCAATACATGGGACGGATCTGGTATATACTTTCTCAGCATCGACACATGAAATACGTTATGCACTGCCGACAATTCTGGAGGTAGCGCTAATCTGTAAGCGACCTTTCCAATGCGTTCGATAATTTCATAAGGTCCAATGTATCTTGGACTCAGTTTCCCCTTCTTACCGAAACGCATAATCCCCTTCATAGGCGATACCTTGAGAAACACGAAGTCTCCTTCGTCAAATTCCAAGGATCTCCGCCTTTTATCCGCGTAGCTCTTTTGTCGGCTTTGCGAAATTTTCATTTGACGCTGAATTCTAGCAACTGCATCGGAAGTCTCTTGCATGAAATCCGTCTTATGCAACTGCTTCTCTCGCAAATCATACCAGTGTAATGGTGATCTGCACTTCCGTCCATACAAAGCCTCGTAAGGTGCCATGCCTATCGAAGCTTGATAACTATTATTGTACGAGAATTCAATCAATGGTAACTTCTCGTTCCAATTTCCCGCAAAATCCATAACGCAAGCTCGAAGCATGTCCTCTAACGTCTGAATTGTCCGCTCTGACTGCCCGTCTGTTTGCGGATGAAAAGCCGTACTGAGTCTCAATTCAGTACCCATGGCCTCTTGCACACACTTCCAGAAATTTGAAGTGAACCGTGCATCTCGATCTGATACAATGGATGTCGGTACTCCATGTAGTCTGACGACATGAGTTATGTACAGCTGAGCAAACTTTTCCAACGAAAAATTCATCTTGACAGCTATAAACCGTGCCGTCTTGGTCAGTCTGTCCACAATAACCCAAATGGCATCATAACCTTCTCGGGTTTTTGGGAGTCCCACTACAAAATCCATCGTAATGTGTTCCCATTTCCATTCAGGAATCTCCAACGGTTCCAATCTTCCTGCTGGATGTTTATGCTCCGCTTTGATTTTCTGACAGGTCATGCATCTGCTCACGAATTTCGCTATATCGTTCTTCATCCCTTTCCACCAGAACTGTAGCTTCAAGTCCTGATACATCTTGCTCGCTCCAGGATGAACCGAATAGGGTGTCTTGTGGGCTTCTGACATGATCCGTCTTCTAAGTTCCTCATCAGCTGGAACATTTATCCTTCCTTGATAAAGGATTATTCCATCCTTGGAAATTCCTTCTTGAGAACTTGCCATCACAGGATCTCGCCTTTGAGCTTCCTTTATTTCCTCAAATAGCGATGATTCCACTTGGAGTGCAGCTAATCTTCCAGATATCAGCTCCAAGTTCAAAGAATTTATCTCTTGCTGCAATGGCTTCGGAAGCCTGTTTATTGGTAGTTGGTGCGATATAGTAGACTTCCTGCTTAAGGCATCCGCTACACGATTGGCTTTCCCTGGATGGTATAGGATTTCACAATCATAATCCTTCACCAGTTCCAACCATCGTCTATGTCGCATATTGAGCTCTTTTTGCGTGAAGAAATACTTCAAGCTTTGGTGATCAGTGAAAATCTGACATTGAGCTCCATAGAGATAGTGTCGCCAAATTTTAAGTGCGAACACTACTGCAGCAAGTTCAAGATCATGCGTAGGATAATTCCTTTCATGCTCCTTTAACTGACGGGAAGCATAGGCAATCACCTTGCCGTCTTGCATCAGGACTGCTCCCAATCCTATTTTCGATGCATCACTGTAGATCACGAACTTCTCCCCTTCAGTGGGAAGCGTAAGGATTGGTGCGCTTGTCAGTCGCCTCTTTAACTCCTGGAAGCTTCTTTCGCATTCCATAGTCCACTCGTACTTCCTTTCTTTGCGTGTAAGAGCAGTAAGAGGTGCAGCTAGTCGCGCGAATCCCTCTACAAATCGCCGATAATAACCAGCCAATCCCAAGAAACTGCGTATTTCAGTTACACTCTTGGGTGCAGGCCACTGGTTAATTGCCTCTACCTTTGTCGGATCTACAGCAATACCTTCCTGAGATACAACATGTCCGAGGAAATGTACTCTGTCCAGCCAAAACTCGCATTTTGAGTATTTGGCATACAGTTGATGCTTCCGTATCATATTCAACACGATCCTCAGATGCTCCTTGTGTTCCTCATGAGTCTTCGAGTATATAAGAATGTCATCAATGAATACAATGACAAACTTATCCAAATACTCTTTAAAAATTCTGTTCATCAAATCCATGAACGCTGCTGGCGCATTTGTCAATCCGAATGGCATCACAAGGAACTCATAATGCCCATAACGAGTCCTAAACGCCGTTTTAGGAATATCACTTTCTTTGATTCTCAGCTGGTGATATCCTGACCGTAAGTCGATTTTGGAAAATACCGCTGCGCCCTTTAACTGGTCGAATAGGTCATCAATTCTAGGTAACGGATACCTATTTTTGATCGTAACCTTATTCAACTCCCGGTAATCAATGCACAGTCGGAATGTTCCATCCTTTTTCTTGACGAATAACACAGGTGCACCCCATGGAGAAAAACTCGGCCTGATGAATCCTTTATCCAAAAGCTCCTTTAATTGTACCTGCAGCTCCTTTAACTCCACTGGAGCCATGCGGTATGGTGCTTTGGAAATAGGTGCTGTTCCAGGCATCAACTCAATCTCGAATGAGATTTCTCTCTCTGGCGGTATCCCTGGTAACTCTTCCGGAAATACGTCAAGAAACTCATTAACCACCAGAACATCTTCAGCTTGAAGCTTCTGTTCCTCGGTAGTATCCACCACATATGCCAGATATCCCATGCAACCACTGGCTATCAGCTTGCTTGCTCTCAGCGAACTGATCATCATCTTCCTGGGTCTTCGAGAAGTATCAACATACTCGAAACTCTCTTCTTCCTCGGGTTGGAAGACTATCTTTCGATTTCGGCAGTCGATCGTAGCTTGGTATTTCCCTAGGAAATCCATGCCTAAAATCACATCGTAATCCATGATCTCCATTACGATCAACTCAGCATATAGTTCCCTATTTGCCACATATACTGGTACATAGGGTAACCAGTAACTGGACAACAATACTTCCCCAGAAGGTAAGACTGTCCTAAATACCCTTCCCATATTATCCTTAGGAAGTCCTATCTTGTCAGCAAATGCATAGGAAACAAATGAATGCGTAGCACCGGAATCGAATAGTACAGAGGCTACATGACTAGCAACAGGAAGCTGACCTGTCACCACGTTTGATGTTCCTGCCTCTGTATCTTCCTTGCTGTAGGCCATCACACGAGCATCAGCACGTTGCATACGCTCCTGGCGTTGTGTCCTCACTGGTGACTCTTCCACTCTGGCTTGAAGGGAATGAGCTTGTGGGCGTGTCTGGTGCGGTTGGGAAGTGCCTTGTCCACCCTGCCTATTTGGACAGTTCCTGGCGTAATGGCCTTCCTTTCCACATTCGTAACACACAAGTGGCCCAAATCTGCATTGCCCAGAATGTCTCTTCCCGCATGTAGGGCAATTTTGCACGTTAGACTCTGTATTACCAGCTGTTCTCCGCTGCTGGTTTCGATTATTTCCCTGGCGATTCCCAGAAAAATTCCCTTTTCTCTTATTTTGCTGGGATCCTTGATTGTTGCCCTGGCTTGGTTTCGCATTTTGACTAGGCTTGCTTGATTGACCAACTTGTGTAGACTTCGCCAAAGCCCTCTCCTTCTTCTTAGCCTCCCAGTGTTTTTCTCTTTCCTCTTTCTGTCGAGCTACATGGAACTCAGCTCTAATGGCCCGACTCACACAGTCTGCTACAGAAGTAGGTGGTACTAGTCCAGTGTCTACTAACGCAGCAATTTCCGGCCTGAACATCCCGATCATTTTCTGTATCTTTTCCCTCTCAGTAGGGACCACATAAGGACACAAACGGGATAACTGGTCGAACTTTCGGCAGACTTCGCTTACCGACATGTTCCCTTGTGTTAACTCTGAGAATTCTTTCTGTTGCTGTCTCAGAGATGCAGGGTCGTAATATTTCTGGTTAAATTCTTCCAGAAATTCCGCCCAACCCATGGTAGACACGTCTCTTCTCATTCGTACAGTGTCCCACCAAAACCGAGCATCTTTTCTCAGCACAAAAGACGCACATGCAACCTTTTCCCGGTCGGTTAGGTTCATGAACTCCATGATCACTTGCAATGACGACAACCAGTCTTCAGCCTCTAAGGGATTTGTAGACCCTTCAAATTCTGGCGGCCTCATACGCCTGAATCTTTCATAGAGGGGTTCTAGATTTAATACTGGTTGTGGTTCAGGAGCTCTCTCATGTACTGCAGCTGGAGGAATAACTGGATCTACCTCAGCTTGTTGTTCTACTTGGGTACCCTCAGAGCCTTGTCTCTGTTCTAGCTCCTCTACCCGTCGCCTCAGATTCGCATTTTCTTGCATCTGAGCTTCCAACAGAGCTTGTATCTGATCCAATCTCTCCATAATATCAGGACGTCGCTCTCGTCCCTCTGGTCGATTTCTCAAATCCACCATCTTGGCTATTGTCCTATTATGGCACAATAATTCACCGTTAGCTTTTTCCATAACCGCATTCGTAAAATCATATCAATTTACGAAATTTAGGGTAATGTAAAGCCACATCATCGTAACACTTCATCGTACAACATATAATCATTTTGGTATTTCATTCATAGCAAAACATTTATATGTCATACATAGGCATCACCAGTCATATATACATCGGCCGTTTATACAAAATGGCCACAAGTCTATACAAAAGAGCTTTTCTTTCTAAGCTACTTATGTACATGTACACATCTACTGGTCACTCGTTGCCTACATCTGGGACTAGAGGATATTCTTCTGGATCCTCATCGTCATTGGTATCATCTGAGTCGTCACCACCTCTAGGTAATGTTCCCTGTCCCGAGTCATCACCTCGTGGTCTAGACGGTCCGGCCTCATGATCATTCATCATTCTTCTCGGCCCAAATATGCGTGCAAACATCTCATCTTGACCCAGCGTCTCTCGTCGGCTCTGCGTCAGATGCTCGATCAGAATCTCTCTCTCGATCGCCCTGATCGTTACCACGAACTCTTGGAGCGTCGGAGGAAACGGCTTGATCACCCTCGGTCTCAGCTCCAAGGATAAACCTTTCCAAAACAGCTCACAGCAGTTTGCTTCCGTGAGGTTAGGCAACGGACATCTCCTCCGAATGGTCTCCTCAAACCGCGCTGCGTAAGACATCACTGTCTCACCAGACAGCATGACCATCCTCTCGGTCTGGAGAATATAATCCCTGACCTCATCGAATCCAGGGTACGCAGGTGTATCAGCCTCTCGTCTCTCTGGAGATGCTGGTGCAGGTGCTGGATCTCTGGGTTGAAACTGATCAGCCAACCGCTGACAGAATTCGGCCCAACTGAATCCCAATAAAATCTCCTGGTCGCAATACTGCCAGAACACTCGAGCGTCTCCCTGAAACATACTGACAGCCAACTGGATCCACATATCTCGATCAATGTCGCAAATCACCATGATCCTCTCAATGGCATGGAGCCAGTCCTTAGTCTCCATCGACTGTCGTCCACCATCAAACATCGGAGGACTGCTGGCCCTAAATGCCTGTACTGCCCGTGCCGACACTCTCACCCCAATATGTTGGCGTCCACCAACAACTGGAATGTCCACTACTACCGGTGGATGTACTATCGGTCGTGGCTGTACAACCTCTACTGGCGCTGGCACCGGTGCTGGCACTGGTACGGGAGGTCTCTCGGGTACCGGGGATCGAACTACCGGCCTTTGGGGAATGGGCGGCCTCACAATGGGTCTCGTCCATACCCTTAATACCCCTCTTGGTCGTGGTAGCGGTGGTCTCACATATGGAGGTCTGGTCATCGTGCTACCTATAAGATAATTATTTTCACATAAGAAAATAATTAACTGAACTTAAGTAAACTACTTACTTGGATAGCGGTGCAGGATGCGCGAAGTGTCAAATCGGGATATGGTCACACTGCTCTGATATACCAACTGTAACAGCAATTGGTATTATAAACTAGACCAATCTCAGACCTTGCTCTGATACCAACTGTGGCGGCCCGCCCCTCGTAGAGATCATACAATACTATTACAGTTGAGCTTTATCGCTAACTGCGATAGATTGTACTCTCATGGGTCGCCGGCTTATCTCTCTCTCTCTTTTAAAATCATGTCGTTTTAGGGGAAATTTTTTTTTTTTTTTTTTTTTTTAAACATCATATAAAGACCTTTTTTCCACTATTTACTTTGTTGACAAGTACAAAGTAATATAAATAATACAGTACTTTCGTAAAATTATATATAATTACAAAAGACTGTTTCCCCCTTTTTCCCTTCACTTTACGCTCAGCGGCAAGACTCTGGCAGTACCATATCCCTCGCCCAGTTATCCCATTTGACACGCGCCATCCCGTCCGCATCCAGTCAAACAAGCTACTGAGCTGGTCGCTTACCTGCAACATTAGCAAAAATGGTGAGCTACAGGCTCAGTAAGTTCAAACATGCAAGAAATAAAATTTCTATGAATAGTACTATTCATCCGTGAATAGTACCGTTGACTACTATTCATCTATGAATAGTAACTTTGACCACTATTCATACGTGAATAGTAATGTTGACCACAACACTGTATCACACTAGTACATCTACCGCGATGTTAGTGCTCTCACTAAACTGTCTTATGCTCAATTATGGCATAGTTTCAGTTTTAGGTCATTATCTTTATTTACGTTCTGGTTTTGAGCTCAGTTGGCAGTACCATTTAAGTGCGCATGACTGGGAGCGGTACATTAGTGCTGACCTCCACAGCCTTATCTCATAGCCCCGAAGGCAAAATTTTACATTGACTGGGAGCGGTACATCAGTGCTGACCTCCACAGCCTTATCTCATAGCCCCGAAGGCAAAAATAGTACCTCCCTGTACGGAAGGCTGGTACGCCAGAAAGTGGTTTCATTACCGACTTTTTAACATTCTAACCCGGTGACTTCACATTGTCCCGTGGTTAGGAATGGTTCACATTTTAATTTTAGGTGAGTGAGTTTCATTAACCTCGCTCTAGTGCCCGAAGCACAATTAACCATGTGTCCCATTCTTATAGTGCCCGTAGCACATTTCGTCTCTCTCTCTATTCTATCGTAGTGCCCGTAGCACATATGTACCTAACTTATAGTTAGTACATTAAGGTTAGCACAATATTGCTAGATGTTGCAGACAGGTAAATGTCTGAACTTACCTTATCAGCCTGTTCCCTTTCTCTCTCTTGGATCTTGAATCGCCTTCCTTGTAGGCAAATTTTGGGATCCTACAGACAAAACCTTGTCTGTTAATTTCATTTTCATTTATAGCTTTTATTTTTCATTTAAAAGCTTAAATAAAACCTATTTATAACTTTTTAGGCTTTATTTATCATTTTCACCATTTTCCCTCAACTTTTGCAAAATTACAGTTTTGCCCCAATATTTTGGCAAAATTGCAGTTTTGCCCCTGACGGAATTTTATTGATCCAGACTGCATTTTTGGCTCTCAGGAACTTTTCTGATTCTTTTCTAATCATTACCGGGTTCGTTTTTACTTTATTTCCATTTTTCGTTTTCCCGGCCCTCGGGAAGCACTATTCCGACCCTCACGTCGGTTTAGCGATTTTCTATCGTTTCGGAGCCTCAAATGGACGTTTCACTAGTATTTAAAACGTTCATCTAGACTTTCCCGACCTAGGTCTCCGAGGCTCGGGTTTTCCGTTCCCGACTCGGACCTTTATTTTATTTCCAAAAACGCCCCCCCTCGGGGTCGGTTTTTTTTCAATTTCACTTACGTTTTTCATTTTCAAGGGGACGGGTTACTATTCACGACCCACCCCTTAAATAAAATTTCTTCCTTATCAAATTTTTCCGTTAGGGACTCGGGTTTCCGTTCCGGCCCTAACTTTTATTTTAAATTCCTATTTTACCCCGAATGCCGTTTTTTGAAATTTCGGCAGCATTTCGGCGTAAATTTAAGGCTTCCGGCGTTAGGTACGCCTCGAACCGAATGTACCTGCCACGTACTATACCACAAGCCTATTTTATGTAAAAGTTTTCCAAACTTTTACATAAAAGCTCACAAATTTCCAATTTCACATTATCACCCACATAACAAAATTTTTTTCACACTTTTGTCCATAGTTTGGTTTCGGTTTTCACAACCAAACCGAACCAAACTTCTCAAATTTTTCAACCACTCTTTAGGCTATTAAATGCCATTTTTTTAACACATTTTCAAGCCCTTTTTCAATGCATTTTCAACCACATTTCTTAGGGTTTTTATGCACTTATAACCCACGGCCATTGAATTGAAAACATGCACACATTTTTGTTTTCATTCTTTCAATCACAATTCCATCATTTGCATATTAAAATGCATAATTCCAATCACCAAATACCACATAAAACCAAGCAAAATTTTCTTCCAAACCCATTAACAACCCCACAGCCATTTAATGGAATTCACACCAAGAAATTTTTTTTCAACTTTTCACAATGAATTCATGCTTTATTCTTCACAAAATTAAACTTAGAAAGCATATTACCAATTAACCAAAACTTTTTCTCATTGGTTACCCAAGGTAACCCACGGATTTTCCCTTGAAAAACCAACCAAAATTTGGTTTTTCTTTACACAATTTGCATGGTTTTCTTACTTATTTCATTCTTAACAAAACCCAACATCAAATCCATGAAAAACAACCAAAAATTTTGCATCTTTCTATCACTATTCATCCACGGATTTAGTGAAGAAAACCCATGAAAAATTGAGTGAAAAAGGGATTTACCTTGGTCTAATGCTTCCTTTGCCTTCAATGAACACTTTGCCACTCTTTTTTGTGAAGAAAATTGAAGATATTGCTTGGTTCTCCTTTGGTCCCTCACGTAGACTCCATGGAAGAACTTAGAAAATTTTTTGTTCTTTGATTTTGCATGAAAAATGGTTTCGGCCTTTCACTCCAAAACTTGCCGACTTAAGCCATCAAAAAGACCAATTAATTTAGCCTTCCACCAATGAGAATTAGACATCTTTCAAGCCATTTCTTTCCCCATTTTTCAAAAATTAAAAATGGTATATTTTGGCCAAATCTTGGCCTTTAGATCAAAAGTTAAATGAATCTTAGCCATCCATCCTACCAACCACCATAATTCTTTCCATTTATAATCTTGAATTATGATGTCATAAATGTAAAAGTGAATGTTGACTTTGACTTTCACTATTCACATTAATTCGACTACTTTTTGACCGATACCGGTTCGAGCCGAAATTTTCCTGAAATCGTCCCGGCGTGTTCCTGAGGTCTCCTGTGCAGTCGGATCAATTTAATTTGCTTCCGTTTGATCAAAATTAATCCCGGAAGTTTACCGTCTTTTATTGCTTCGGTTAGGGTTTTCAATGCCGATTTTGGCACCGTTTCACCCGTTTCAACTCAGTGAATTTTTCCAACACTGAATTCTTACTCGTCAGTATTGTTAGAACATTTTCACATATTCTAAACAATATAAATACATTTATTTCACTCTTTAAATAGTACAAATTGTTATATACATACAATTGTACATTTTTCATCCGAGAACTGCCTGAATTTCCCGGTTGTCACATTGGCAAATTGATTTGTGTATTCTTATTGGCTAGTTGATTATGCATGGATGGTGTTGACATATGATTAGGATGGTGGACAAGATTCTCTCCGGTTGAATTCATATTTTGTTTTGAATAATAGAGTACACAAATATTCGAACTCCAAATAAAGTTGTCATGATTTTATTTGAGATTGGATTGGAGTTGTAGAAAATTATCCATGAGAATAAATTTTGAAATACAACTTTTTTACGGATTTTGATATTTGAATTTTGAAATTTAAAATTTAAATTTTAAATTTGAAATTTGAATTTGAATTTTGAATTTTGAATTTTGAATTTTGAAATTCAAATTTTGAATCACAGTCGAAGCGGAATTTGAATTCTTTGTGGATAATTCCACAGGGTTAGAATTTGAATTTGTGTTGGATTATGGAGAGGAAAATCTTGTTTGAATCCTACTTGAATTTAGAGTCCTAATCTAACTAGAAAAATCAAGTTTGTTAGGAATGATGACTCCTAGGAGAATTCGGATTCTTAATGGATAAGGATACAGGGAAAATTTAAGTTTCAATTCCAGTTGAATTTGGATTCTCTCCCTCCTTAAAGTGCATGAAATTTTATGGATAAATCTAAGGAGTTTTTTTGGTTTTTATGGATAAGGGTGAGATCAAATTCAAGCTAGAAAATCCTGTTTGAATTTTGATTCTTCCCCTCAAAAAAGTGGCCGAAAATTCAAGGATAATCGTAAGGGAGATTTTTGGTTTTTTAGTGGATAAGGGTGAGATAAAATTCAAGCTAGAGAATCCTATTTGAATTTTGATTCTCTTCACATTAAAGTGGCCGAATCTGGCCTTGTTTATGGCCTAGGGAAATTCGATTATTATGGATAAATAAGGAGATTAAATTCAAGTTAAATCCTGTTTAAATTTGGATTGCAAAAAATCCCAAGGTTGGCTGAATTTTCCCATGATTGTAGCCTATGGGATTTTCAGATTTTGTTATTGGATAAGGGAGAAAATCTCTCCTAATCCAATTCCAATTCAGAGGATCACCTCATGCAAGTCTATAAATAGAGGTCCTGCCACTCCAGTTCTCTTAGACCGTAGACTCTCAAGTGAGCAGGCTTATTGTTGCACAACTCACCATGATAATAAGTTATTTAGAGATCTGGGTGGTCGGAAGAAGACTAGCAGTGCTAGCATACCAATCGAGGTTTAGAGTGCCCACACACTCAGCCATTCGGGAATTGGAGAATAGTAGGGAAGGCTAGTTGGTTGAAGCCCTCCGATCATTCTCCTCTTGCAAATTGGCATCCTTTGAGGTATGAGTTTAAATTGTTGTTGATTTATTGTATATGGCATCATGAGATATTTAACGATCTTAAAAATTTTAATTGTTCCGCTGCGCCACTCTGATACGTTTTTAACGATTTTTTTTCTTACAATTGGTATCAGAGCCATCTCGTGACTATGCCATGTGCATAAATTAGGCAATTAGTTAGTCTTTTTATTTATGTATGAATTTGATATTTAGAGAGTGGCATTCTAGGATTCCTTTATATTGTTATCATGTATTATGTATGTGGTATGTGGTTATTTTAATTTTTTAAATTATTATAAACATGCTTGTTTTATGCCGGTTATGGTTCCTTAGAATTTAGAAAATTGTATCTAGGAATTTTTATGTAACCATGGGAGTGGTTTATCATCACCGTAATTTTTCCATGGATTTTAATTTTTTGTCTCTTAGAATTATTATGATTAGAATTTTTGCACACCGGAAATGGTTTAGGAAATTTTATGTAATCATTCTTAGAGGAGATTGAAGTTTGAAGACCGTAATATATTTTTTCCAAAAGTTAAATTTAATTTAAAGATTGAAATTTTATTTGTATGGAAAATTCCAATTTAATTAGGATTCAAATTAATTTTTGGAGATCCTAATGGGAAAATGGGAATATGACACGAAAATTGAGGCACAACCCCTCGAGACAGGCTATCGGCCTTGGTGGGACTGCAGCCCTTGCCCTTGGGTAGGATGGGCCCGCGACAGCCCACAGCCACAGGCTTTGCCTGTAGCCAAGGGTGGTCGTGGCCCACCTAAGGGCTGGCAAGGCCTTAGGCGTTCAGCCCATGGCTGCAGGCACTGCCTACAGCCTGCCAGGCTGCTGTGCCGGCCAGGCCATGCAGCCCATTGCTGCACCCAGCCTATGGCCATGGGCTGCCAGCCCCTCCCGGGGGCTGAGGGCTACCCACGGTGGCTGTGGCCCTTCAGGGGCCCATGGGTCGACGGGCCAGAAAACAAAAATTTTGATTTTTAAATTAGAGATTTAATTTTAAAATCATGTTTAAAAATATGTAATTGACAATTTAAAGTTTTTTTTTTTGAAATTACATATTATTACACATGATATTTAAATTGTTTAAAATTTGAATTTAAAATTTAAATTTAAAATTTGAATTTAAAATTTGAATTTAAAATTTAAATTTTTGGAATTTAAATTTTAGATGATTCTTAGGATGAGAAATAAATGGAGGCTACATAAAGATGGATACAAGAAAACGGAACAAAATTCAAGATCCAAAGAACGCTTTGGATGGAATTTTGTAATCTTTATTTTCTTTGTTCTAGGATGGAACCATGACTTAGTTATTCTTTCGTCAATTATTTTTTCTATGATATGTCATAGATGTATAAATATGTATTGATGGATGTTATGCATGCGTATTTGATAACATGTCATATAGGATAGGTGAATGCCACTCATACTATATTGATCATACATATTTGTTAAAACTTGCATGTTTTTCAAAATATTGAGTGGGAGAGGATTTCAAACAAAACCCACGGCCTCCATTGTTGATCCATATGTGAAAGCATGGTAACGCCTCGCATCAGTTCTACCCTGACCACACCCCTCAGTAGGTGTTTACCGCTGCCGGTATACTATGTTGGATCTCCTATGTGAAAAACGTGCTCCGGTACGATCCTATTCATGACCACCCCACGGTGGCTTGGTAGGACGTGGATCGGGCTACGTAAATAATGGTTATACACTCAAGACTCGTTTAGTTACTAACCTTCCCTAGAAGCTCTGTTAACTAAACTGGTGGCCAAAATAGGCTGTTATTAATATGTGTCTTAACCTTGGAGGATTTAAGGCAACATATATTAATTGGATGGGGCCCATGTTCCGGCTATTTGTCTCATGACCACCCCTCGGTGGCTTGGGGAAATAGGTGCTGAGAATTACCATTACAATGCTACATGTTTTTCCATGTTTCATGTAGGAACATGCTTGTATGTTTTATTTGCTAAATTATCTGTATATTTGCTTGGGCTTTGTAATGATGTCTAGCATAATTTTATTTCAGTTCAAAATGTCACCGACACCGTTCATTTCAATAATTACTGAAAATAAGCTAAATGGCGATAATTATAAAGACTGGAAAAGAAATCTACTAATAGTTCTCAGCTGCGAGAGACACAAGTTTGTACTGGATGAACCATGCCCACCTAGGCCCAAACCTGACACACTGCTTGAGGAGGCCCCGCTTGCCTATACTCATTGGAGAGAATCCAATGAGATAGCTCGATGCTACATTCTTGCTAGTATGACGAGTGCTTTACAAAAGCAGTATAAGACTTATCAAGTTGCTGGGGAGATCATGGAAAATCTAAAGGACATGTTCATAGGCCAAGAAATATTGGCTCGACAATCTGCTATTACCAGCATTATGAACTCTAAGCAAAAGGCAGGTACTCCGGTGAAGGACCATATGATCACTCTAATGGGATTCTTTGCCGAGGCCGCCGAGAACAGTGCTAAACTGGACTACAACACCCAGATCGAGATGGTGTTCGAAACTCTGTCAAAAGATTTTGTGGGGTTTAAGGCCGCATATAATTTGGCGACAAGGGAGTTAGGACTAACCGAGCTCATGAAGCAACTCCAAGCTTATGAGCGGATGATCAAGGATGGGGATGCGATCCAACCAAAAGGAGAGGCCAATTTGGCATAATCTTCCAAACCATCACGGAAGAGGAAGAGGCCAAATCAGAAGCAAGTGGCTTCCAGTTCTTCTAATCCTCTTGTCTTGGATGGGAAGAAGAAGAATAAGAACAACAAGCCTAGGGACGTTAAAAAGTCCATATACTTCCACTGTGGGAAGGTAGGTCACTTCAAGAAGGTTTGCCGAGAATTCCTAGCCACCAAAGGCAAGGAAGGTAAGGAACTTCACTATTTAGAAGCGTGTTTGGTGGAAGAATCGAAAGACACTTGGGTCATTGATTCAAGCACCACTAATCATGTTTGTGTTTCTATGCAGGGGTTCGAGGAAATGAGAAGTCTACATGATAGGAGCCTCTCGTTGCGGACCAAAGATGGTAGCTTGGTCGTGGCTGAGGCAATGGGAGACGTTTACCTTTACTTTGATGAATTTAGGTTTATTTTATTAAAAGACTGTTTTTATGTTCCTAATTTTAGGAGGAACCTTATATTGGTAGCTTGTTTAATAAAAGATTCTTATTCAGTTTCTTTTAGTAAAAGAGTTGATATTCATAAAAATAAGTCTTTTATCTGTTCTAGATGGATGGATGGAAACCTATATTTGATCAAACCAAAGATGTACTCACTGCTTGACATCGAATTAATAAATAACTCTAAAAGGTTGAAAGTTTCTTACTCTAACAAGGCGTATATTTGACATTTAAGTCATGGTCATATTAATCAGGAAAGGATTCAAAGGTTGGTGAAAGACGGTCCTCTAGAATCTCTGGAGGGGGTATGTCTTCCTCAATGTGAGTCTTGTCTTGAGGGTTAGATGACTAGGAGGTCTTTTGGAGCTAAGGGTACTGGGGCTTAGGAACTCTTAGAATGTGGCGGCCTGCCCTTCGTAGAGATCATACAATACTATTATAGTTAAGCTATATCGCTAACTGCGATAGATTGTACTCTCATGAGTCACCGGCTAATCTATCTCTCTTGTAAAACATAACGTTTTTGGGAAAATTTTTTTCTAAACATCATGTAAAATATTATCCACTAATCACTTTGTTTGCTAGTACAAAGTAATTTACATAATACAGTACTTTCGCAAAATATATATTTACAAAAGATTGTTTCTTTTTCCCTTCTCTTTTATCGCTCAGCGGAAAGACTCTGGCAGGACCATATCCCTGGCCTCCTATCCCATTTGACACGCGCCATCCCGTACGCCATCCAGTCATACAAAGCTACTGAGCTAGTCGCTTACCTGCAACATAAGCAAAAATGGTGAGCTACAGGCTCAGTAAGTTCAAACATGCAAGAAATAAAATTTCTATGAATTATACTATTCATCATGAATAGTAACATTGACCACTATTCACACATAAATAGTAACTTTAACCACTATTCATTATGAATAGTGGTTTGCCCACAATACAGTATATCAACAGTACATCTACCGCGATATTAGTACCCTCACGAAACTGTCTTATGCTCAATTATGGTATAGTTTCAGTTTTAGGTAATTATCTTATATTATGTTATGGTCTTGAGCTCAGGCTGGCAGTATCATTTAAGTGCGCATGACTGGGAGCGGTACATTAGTGCTGACCTCCACAGCCTTAATCTCATAGCCCCAAAGGCAAGATTGTACATGACTGGAAGCGGTACATTAGTGCTGACCTCCACAGCCTTAATCTCATAGCCCCGAAGGCAAAATTTACCTTCCTGTATGGAAGGCTGGTATGCCAAAAGTGGCTTCATTACAGACTTTTTAAAGTTCTAACCCGGTGACTTCATATTGCCCCATGGTTAGGAATGATTCATATTTTAATTTTAAATGAGTGAGTTTCATTAACCTCGCTCTAGTGCCCAAAGCACAATTTACCGTGTGTCCCATTCCAATAGTGCCCGTAGCACATTTTGTCTCTCTCTATTCTATAATAGTGCCCGTAGCACATATGTACCTAACTTATAGTTAGTACATCAAAGTTAGCAACAATAATGCTATATGTTGCAGACAGGTAAATGTCTGAACTTACCTTATCAGTTTCTTCCCCTTTTCTTTCTTGGATCTTTTATTTATCATTTTTCCCATTTTTCTCAACTTTTATAAAATTACGATTTTACCCCTATATTTTGCCAAAATTACAATTTCACCCCTAAACTTTTACTCTCGATTCCCTTTTTATCCCAAATGCCGTTTTTCAAAATTTCAGCAGCATTTCGGCGTAAATTTAAGGCTACCGGCGTTAGGTACGCCTCGAACAATATATACCTGCCATGTACTATTCCAGAGTCCTATTTTATGTAAAAGTTTCCCAAACTTTTACATAAAAGCTCACAAAATTTCAATTCACATTTTGAACCACATTCCACAAGATTTCTTTCAATTTTGCCCTTGGTTTTAGCCACAATTTTCATACTCAAAACCTAACCAAAGCTTCTCAATTTTTCAACCACATTTTAGGCTATTCCAATGTCATTACCTAGCACATTTTCAAGCCAATTTTACATGAATTTTTCAACACAAATTCTAGGGTTTTTCACCATTATAACCCACGGCCATTTAAGAGAAACATGCACCAAATTTTTGTTTCATGCTTTCAATCACATAACCATCATTTCCATAATTCAATGCATGACTTTAACTATCCAAACATCAAGTTAATCATACAAAAATTATTCACCAAATCCTAGTTAAAACCCACGGCCATTTTAGGGTTTTTAAATTCCAAAATTTTTCCAAGCTTTATAACCATACAAATCATGCTTTACATTTAACCAAAACATGATTTAAAGCATTACCACACTTAAACAACAACAATTCATCATCAAACTACACATGGTAACCCACGGTTCTACCCTTGGAAAACCAACCAAAATTTTGTTTTTCTTTAAACTAAATGCATGGTTTTTCTTCTAATCACACTCTTAACAAAACCCAAGCACCAAATCAACCAGAACAAACCATAAATTTTCTCATCTTCACACTATTCATCCCATGGATTTTAGGGAGAAAAATCAAGAAAAAATGCAAACCAAAGAAGGTTACCTTGCTTTCTTACTTCCTCTAACTTCAATGAAGTGTTTGACACCACTTTTGTGAAGGAAATTTGAATCTTTGGCTTGGTTCTCCTTGGTTGCTCACGGTTCCACTATGGAGAACATAAGAAAATTTTTTCCTTATGTTTTTGGCATTGAAATGTGTCGGCCACTTTTGTTCGAAATGTTGCCGACTTAAGCACAAAGGAAGCCAATTAATTTAGCTTCCAACCAATCAAAATGCAACACTTTTTAAGCCATTTCTTTCCAAATTTTTCAAAATTTTAATTTGGTTAATTTTGGCCAAATCTTGGCCTTTAGATCAAAAAGCAATTTAATCTTGGCCATTAATGCCACCAACCACCATATTTCTTACATTTATTAATTTGGCTTTATGATGTCATAAATGTAAAGTAAAGTGTTGACTTTGACTTTACTGTTCACATTAATTCGACTACTTTTTGACCGATATCGGTTCGAGCCGAAATTTTCCTGAAATCATCCCGGCGGGTTCCTGAGGCCTCATGTGCAGTCGGATCAATTTATACTACTTCCGTTTGATCAAAATCAATCCCAGAAGTTTTTCATCTTTTAGTGCACCGGTTAGGGTTTTCAATGCCGTTTTTGGCACCGTTCCACCCGTTTTAACTCAGTGAATTTTATCAACACTGAATTCTTACTCGTCAGTATCGTTAGAACATTTTAGTACATTCTGAACAATATAAATACATTTATTTCACTCTTTAAATAGTACAAATTGTTATATACATACGTTTGTATATTTTCTTCTGAGAATGCCTGAATTTCCTAGTTGTCACGTTCACCCTTCCTTATAAAATTTTCATCCTCGAAAATTAGAATAAGTGGGGGTATAAACTCCTCATCTCGTCTTCTCATTCCCACATAGCTTCTACAATGTCATGATTTTTCCACAAAATCTTCACTTGTGGGATTGTCTTATTCCTCAGTACTTTCTCTTTACGAGCCAGTACTCGAATAGGTTGTTCTTCGTATGTCAAATCCTCGTGGATCTGAATAGTTTTATGCTCGAATACATGGGACGGATCTAGTATATACTCTCTCAGCATCGACATATGAAATACATTATGCACTGCTGACAATTCAGGAGGTAATGCTAATCTATAAGTGACCTTTCCGATGCGTTCGATAATTTCATAAGGTCCAATATATCTTGGACTCAGTTTCCCCTTCTTACTGAAATGCATAATCCCCTTCATGGGTGATACCTTAATAAACACGAAGTCTCCTTTATCAAACTCCAAAGATCTCCGCCTCTTGTCCGCATAATTCTTTTATCGGCTTTGTGCAATTTTCATTTGACGCTGAATTCTTACAACGGCATCAAAAGTTTCTCGTATGAAATCTGTCTTATGCAGTCGTTTCTCTCACAGGTCATACCAGTGTATCGGTGATCTGCAATTCCGTCCATAAAGAGCCTCATAAAGTGCCATGCCTATGGAAGCTTGATAACTATTATTGTACGAGAATTCAATTAATGGTAACTTCTCGTTCTAATTTCTCATAAAATCCATTACATAAGCTCGAAGCATGTCCTCTAACGTCTAAATGGTCCGCTCTGACTGCCCGTCTGTTTACGGATGAAATGCCGTACTGAGTCTCAATTCAGTACCCATAGCTTCTTACACACACTTCCAGAAATTCGAAGTAAATCGTGCATCTCGATCTGATACAATGGATTTTGGTACTCCATGTAATCTGATGACATGAGTTACGTACAACTGAGTAAACTTTTCCAACGAAAAAGTCATCATGACAGCTATTAACCGTGCCGTCTTGATTAGTCTTTCCACATAACCCAGATGGCATCATAACCTTCTCGGGTTTTTGGGAGTCCCACTACAAAATCCATCGTAATGTGTTCCTATTTCCATTCAGGAATCTCCAAAGGTTCCAATCTTCCTACCGGATGTTTATGTTCCGCTTTGATTCTTTGACAGGTCATGCATCTACTCACGAATTTCGCCATATCATTCTTCATCCCTTTCCACCAAAACTATAATTTCAAGTCCTGATACATCTTACTCGCTCCGGGATAAACTGAATATGGTGTCTCATGGGCTTCTGACATGATCTGTCTTCTAAGTTCCTCATCAGCTGGAACATTAATTCTTCCTTGATAGAGGATTATTCCATCCTTGGAAATTCCTTCTTGAGAACTCGTCATTCTTGGATCTCATCTTTGAGCTTCCTTTATATCCTCAAATAATGATGATTCCACTTGGAGTGCAGCCAATCTTCCGGATATCAGCTCCAAATTCAAGGAATTTATCTCTTGCTGCAATGGCTTCGGAAGCCTTTTTATCGGTAGCTAGTGCGATACGGTAGACTTTCTACTTAAAGCATCTGCTACACGGTTGGCCTTCCCTGAATGATATAGGATTTCACAATCATAATCCTTTACCAGTTCCAACCATCGTCTTTGTCGCATATTGAGCTCCTTTTGCGTGAAGAAATACTTCAGGTTTTGGTGATCAGGAAAAATCTGACACTGAGCCCCATAGAGATAGTATCGCCAAATTTTAAGTACGAATACTACTGCAACAAGTTCAAGGTCATGCATAGGGTAATTCCTTTCATGCTCCTTTAATTGACGCAAAGCGTAGGCAATCACCTTGCTGCCTTGCATGAGGACTGCTCCCAATCCTATTTTCGATGCATCACTGTAGATCACAAACTTTTCCCCTTCAGTGGGAAGCGTAAGGATTGATGCGCTTGTCAGCCGTCTATTTAACTCTTAGAAGCTTCTTTTGCATTCCATAGTCCACTCATACTTCCTTTCCTTGCGTGTAAGAGCAGTAAGAGGTGCAGCTAATCACGCGAATCCCTCTACGAACCTTTGATAATAACCAGCTAACCCCAAGAAACTGCATATTTCCGTCACACTCTTGGGTGCAGGCCATTGGTTAATTGCATCTACCTTCGTCTGATCTACAACAATACCTTCCTGGGATACAACATGTCTGAGGAAATGTACTCTGTCCAGCCAAAACTCACATTTTCAGAATTTGGCATACGGTTGATACTTCCTTATCATATGCAACACAATCCTCAGATGCTCCTTGTGCTCCTCATGAGTCTTTGAGTATATAAGAATGTCATCAATGAATACAATGACAAACTTATCCAAATACTCTTTAAAAATTCTGTTCATCAAATCCATGAATGTTATTGGTGCATTTGTTAATCCGAATGGCATTACAAGGAACTCATAATGACCATAACGAGTCCTAAACGCCGTCTTAGGAATATCACTTTCTTTAATTCTCAGCTGGTGATATCCTGATCGTAAGTTAATCTTGGAAAATACCGCTGCGCCTTTTAACTGGTCGAATAGGTCATCAATTCTAGGTAACGGATACCTATTTTTGATCGTAACCTTATTCAACTCCTGGTAATCAATGCACAAACGGAACGTTCCATCCTTTTTCTTGACGAACAACACAGGTGCACCCCACGGAGAACAACTCGGTCTGATAAATCCCTTGTCCAAAAGCTCCTTTAATTGTTCCTGCAGCTCTTTTAACTCTAATGGAGCCATGCAGTATGGTGCTTTGGAAATAGGTGTCGTTCTAGGCATCAACTCAATTTCGAACGAGATTTCTCTCTCTGGAGATATCCTTGGTAACTCTTCCAGAAATATGTCAAGAAATTCCTTCACAATAGGAATATCTTCAGGTTGAAGCTTCTGTTCCTCTGTAGTATCCACCACATATGCCAGATATCCCATACAACCACTGGTCATCAGTGTACTTGCTTTCAGTGAACTGATCATCATCTTCCCGGGTTTTCGAGAAGCATCGACATATTCGAAACTCTCTTCTTCCTCGGGTTGGAATACTATTTTTTGATTTCGGCAGTTGATCGTAGCTTGATATTTCCCTATGAAATCCATACCTAGAATCATATCGTAATCCATGATTTTCATTACGATCAGCTCTGCATATAGCTCCCTATTTGCCACATATACTGGTATATGAGGTAGCCAGTAATTGGACAACAATACTTCCCTGGACGGTAAAGCTGTTTTAAATACTCTTCCCATATATTCCTTAGGATGTCCTATCTTGTCAGCAATTTTATAGGAAACAAAGGAATGCGTAGCACCGGAATCGAATAGTACAGAGGCTATATGACTAGCGACAGGAAGCTAACCTATCACCACATTCGATGTTCCTACCTCTACATCCTCTTTGCTGTAGGCCATCACATGAACATCAGCACGTGGCACACGCTCCTGGCGTTGCGGCCTTACTGGAGACTCTTCAACTCTGGCCTGAAGGGAATGAGCTTGTGGGCGTGTCTGGTGCGGTTGGGAAGTGCCTTGTACACCCTGCCTATTGCTTGAACAGTTGCTGGCATAATGACCTTCCTTTCCACATTCATAACAAACAAGTGGCCCATATCTGCATTGCCCAGAATGTCACTTCCCGCATGTAGGACAATTTTGTTCATTGGACTCTGCATTACCAACTGTTCTTTGCTGTTGGTTTCGATTATTGCCCTGGTGATTTCCGGTAAAATTGCCTTTCCTCTTGTTTTGCTGGGATCCTTGATTATTGCCCTGGCTTGGTTTAGCATTCTGATTTGGCTTGCTCGATTGACCAGCTTGTGTAGACTTAGCCAAAGCCCTCTCCTTCTTTTTGGCCTCCCAGTGCTTCTCTCTTTCCTCTTTCTGTCGGGCTACGTGAAACTCAGCTCTTATGGCCCGACTAACACAATATACTATAGAAGTAGGCGGTACCTGTCCAGTATCTACCAATGCAGCAATTTCTGGCCTGAACATCCCGATCATTTTCTGTATTTTCTCCCTTTCAGTAGGGAGTACATAGGGGCATAAACGGGATAATTGGTCGAACTTTCTGCAATTCTGAGAACTCTTTCTGCTGTTGTCTCAGAGATGCAGGGTCATAATATTTCTGGTTGAATTCTTCCAGAAATTCCGCCCAACTCATGGTAGACACATTTCTTCTCATTCACACAATGTCCCACCAAACACGAGCATCTTTCCTCAACACAAAAGACGCACATGCGACCTTCTCCTGGTCAGTTAGGTTCATGAATTCCATGATCACTTGCAAAGATGACAACCAATCTTCAGCCTCTAGAGGATTAGTAGAACCTTCAAATTCTGGTGGCCTCATACGCCTGAATCTTTCATAGAGGGGTTCCAGATTTAATACCGGTTACGGTTCAGGAGCTCTCTCATGTACAGCAGCTGGAGGGATAACCGGATCTACCTCAGCTTCCTATTCTACTTAGGTACCTTCAGAACCTTACCTCTATTCTAACTCCTCTACTCGTTGTGTCAGATTAGCATTTTCCTGCATCTGGGCTTCCAGTAAAGCTTGTATCTGATCTAATCTCTCCATGATATTAGGACATCGTTCTCATCCCTCTGGTCGATTTCGAAAATCCACCATCTTGCCTATTATCCTATTATGGCACAACAATTCACCGTTAGCTTTTCCATGACCACATTTGTAAAATCATATAAATTTATGAAATTCAGGGTGATATAAAGCCATATCATCATAACACATCATTGTACAACATATAATCATTTTGATATTTCATTCATAGCAAAACGTTTATATATCATACATAACCATCACCAGTCATATATACATCGGTCATCATATACATCTTGGCCACAAGTCTATACAAAAGAGCTTTTCTTTATAAGTTACTTATGTACATGCATACATCTACTGGTCACACATCCCCTATGTCTGGGACTA
Organism: Antiaris toxicaria; assembly: GCA_035233585.1. Classification (NCBI taxonomy): domain Eukaryota; kingdom Viridiplantae; phylum Streptophyta; class Magnoliopsida; order Rosales; family Moraceae; genus Antiaris; species Antiaris toxicaria. The sequence goes on from CP141153.1 coordinate 54,168,418, forward strand.
GAGGATATTCTTCTGGATCCTCATCGTCATCTGGATCATCTGAGTCATCACCACCCCTAGGCAATGCTCCCTGTCCTGAGTCATCACCTCCTCGTGGTCTAGACGGTCCTGCCTCATGATCGTTCATCATTCTTCTCGGCCCAAAGATGCGTGCCAACATCTCATCTTGACCCAGTGTCTCTCGTCGACTCTACGTCAGATGCTCAATCAAAATCTCTCTCTCGATTGTCCTGGTCATCACTACAAACTCTTGGAGCATAGGAGGATATAACTTAATCACCCTCTGTCTCAACTCCATGGGTAAACCTCTCCAGAAGAGCTCACAACAGTTTGCTTTAGTGAGGTTGGGCAACAGACATCTCCTCTTAATGGTCTTCTCACATCATGCTGCGTAAGACATAACTGTCTCACCAGACAACATGACCATCCTCTCAGTCTGGAGAATATAGTCCATAACCTCATCAAATCCAGGGTATGCGGGTGTATCTGCCTCTCGTCTCTCTGGAGGTGCTGGAGCAGGTGTCGGGTCCTTAGGTGGAAACTGATCAGCCAATTGCTAACAAAACTCAGCCCAACTGAATCCCAACAGAATCTCCTAGTCACAATAATCCCAGAATACTCGAGCGTCTCCCTGAAACATACTTATGGCCAACTGGATCCACATCTCTCGATCAGTATCGCACATCACCATAATCTGTTCTATGGCATGAAGCCAGTTCTTCGTCTCCATCGATTGTCATCCACCATCAAACATAGGGGGATTGCTAGCTCTGAATGCCTGTACTGCCCGAGCTGAAACTCTCACCCAATATGTTGGCGTCCACCAACAACTGGAATGTCCACTACTACAAGTGGATGAAGTACCGATCGAGACTGTACTACATCTACTGGAGCTGGTGCTGGTGCTGGAGGTCTCTCTGGCATCGGGGGTCTAACTACTGGTCGTTGGGAAATAGATGGCCTCACAATAGGTCTCGTCCATGCGCGTAACAACCTTCTCGGTGGTGGTAGCGGCGGTCTCACATAAGGAGGTCTGGTCATCTTGCTACCTATAAGATAATTATTTTCATATAAGAAAATAATTCACTAAACTTAAATAAACTACTTACTTGGATAGCGGTGCAGGATGCGTGAAGTGTCAAATCAGGATATGGTCAACACTACTCTGATATACCAACTGTGGCAACAGTCGGTAATCTAAACTAGACCAATCATAAATCCGCTCTGATACCAACTGTGGTAGCAGTTGGTAATCTAAACTAAACCAATCGTAAACCCACTCTGATACCAACTGTGGCGGCCCGCCCTTCGTAGAGATCATACAATACTATTATAGTTAAGCTATATCGCTAACTGTGATAGATTGTACTCTCATAGGTCGTCGGCTAATCAATCTCTCTTGTAAAACATGACGTTTTTGGGGAAATTTTTTTTTAAACATCATGTAAAATATTATCCACTAATCACTTTGTTTGCTAGCACAAAATTTACATAATACAGTACTTTCACAAAATATATATTTACAAAAGACTGTTTCTTTTTCCCTTCTCTTTTATCGCTCAGCGAAAAGACTCTAGCAAGACCATATCCCTTGCCTCCTATCCCGTTTGACACACGCTATCCCGTCCGCCATGCAGTCATGCAAAGCTACTGAGCTGGTCGCTTACCTGCAACATAAGCAAAAATGGTGAGCTACAGGCTCAGTAAGTTCAAACATACAAGAAATAAAATTTCTATGAATAGTACTATTCATGATGAATAGACTATTCATGATGAATAGTACTATTCATCATGAATAGTCTATACATCATAAATAGTAATGTTGACCACTATTCCCACATGAATATTAACTTTGACCACTATTCATTATGAATAGTAAGTTTGACCACAACACAGTATATCAATAGTACATCTACCGCGATGTTAGTACCCTCACGAAACTGTCTTATGCTCAATTATGGCATAGTTTCAGTTTTAGGTAATTATCTTATATTATGTTCTGGTTTTGAGCACAGGTTGGTAGTACCATTTAAGTGCGCATGATTGGGAGCGGTATATTAGTGCTGACCTCCACAGCCTTAATCTCATAGCCCCAAAGGCAAAATTGTACATGACTGGGAGCGTACATTAGTGCTGACGTCCACAGCCTTAATCTCATAGCCCCAAAGGCAAAATTTACCTTCCCGTACGGAAGGCTGGTACGCCAAAAATGGTTTCATTACCGACTTTTTAAAGTTCTAACCCGGTGACTTCATATTGCCCCGTGGTTAGGAATGGTTCATATTTTAATTTTAGGTGAGTGAGTTTCATTAACCTCGCTCTAGTGCCTGAAGCACAATTTACCATGTGTCCCATTCCAATATTGCCCGTAGCATATTTCGTCTCTCTCTATTCTATAATAGTGCCCGTAGCACATATGTACCTAACTTATAGTTTGTACATCAAAGTTAGCAACAATAATGTTATATGTTGCAGACAGGTAAGTGTCTGAACTTACCTTATCAGTTTATTCCCCTTTTCTTTCTTAGATCTTTGATTGCTTTCCTTGTAGGTCGATTTTGGGATCCTACAGACAAAACCTTGTCTGTTAATTTCATTTCCATTTATGACTTTATTTTTTATTAAAAAGCTTAAATAAAACCTATTTATAACTTTTTAGGCTTTAATTATCATTTTCCCCATTTTTCTCAACTCTTGCAAAATTACGATTTTACCCCTATATTTTGGTGAAATTACAATTTTGCACCTGACGGAATTTTCTCGATCCAGACTATATTTTTGGCTCTCAGGAACTTTTCTGACTCTTTTCTATAGATTATCGAATTCAATTTCTAAGGGGACGGGTTACTATTCATGAACCACCCCTTAGGTTTTCCTTATTCAATTTCCCTTCAGGGACTCGGGTTCCCGACTCGACCCTAAACTTTTAATTTTAATTCCCTTTTTACCCCAAATGCCATTTTCGAAATTTCGGCAACATTTCGGCGTAAATTTAAGGCTACCGGCGTTAGGTATGCCTCAAACCATATGTACCTGCCACGTACTATACCAAAGTCCTATTTTATGTAAAAGTTTCCCAAACTTTTACATAAAAGCTCACAAAATTTCAATTCACATTTTGAACCACATTCCATAAGATTTCTTTCAATTTTGCCCTTGGTTTTAGCCACGGTTTTCATGCTCCAAACCTTACCAAAGCTTCTCAATTTTTCAACCACATTTTAGGCTATTTCAATGTCATTACCTAGCACATTTTCAAGCCAATTTTACATGCATTTTTCAACACAAATTCTAGGGTTTTTCACCATTATAACCCACGGCTATTTAAGAGAAACATGTACCAAATTTTTGTTTCATGCTTTCAATCACATAACCATCATTTCCATAATTCAATGCATGAATTTAACTATCCAAACATCAAGTTAATCATGCAAAATTTATTCACCAAACCCTAGTTAAAACCCACGGCCATTTTAGGGTTTTTAAATTCCTAAATTTTTCCAAACTTTATAACCATACAAATCATGCTTTACATTTAACCAAAACATGATTTAAAGCATTACCACACTTAAACAACAACAATTCATCATCAAACTACACATGGTAACCCACGATTTTACCCTTGGAAAACCAACCAAAATTTTGTTTTTCTTTAAACTAAATGCATGGTTTTTCTTCTAATCACACTCTTAACAAAACCCAAGCACCAAATCAACCAGAACAAATCATAAATTTTCTCATCTTCACACTATTCATCCCATGGATTTTAGGGAGAAAAATCAAGAAAAAATGCAAACCAAAGAAGGTTACCCTGCTTTCTTGCTTCCTTTAACTTCAATGAAGTGTTTGACACCACTTTTGTGAAGGAAATTTGAATCTTTGGCTTGGTTCTCCTTGGTTGCTCACGGTTCCACTATGGAGAACACTTAGAAAATTTTTTCATTATGTTTTTGGCTTTGAAATGTTTCGGCCACTTTTGTTCCAAATGTTGTCGACTTAAGCACAAAGGAAGCCAATTAATTTAGCTTCCAACCAATCAAAATGCAACACTTTTCAAGCCATTTCTTTCCAAATTTTTCAAAAATTTAATTTGGTTAATTTTGGCCAAATCTTGGCCTTTAGATCAAAAAGCAATTTGATCTTGGCCATTAATGCCACCAACCACCATATTTCTTACATTTATTAATTTGGCTTTATGATGTCATAAATGTAAAGTAAAGTGTTGACTTTGACTTTACTATTCACATTAATTCGACTACTTTTTGACCGATATCAGTTCGAGCCGAAATTTTCCTGAAATCGTCTCGGCGGGTTCCTGAGGCCTCATGTGCAGTCGGATCAATTTATACTTCTTCCGTTTGATCAAAATCAATCCCAAAAGTTTTTCATCTTTTAGTGCACCGGTTAGGGTTTTCAATGCCGTTTTTGGCACTGTTCCACCCGTTTCAACACAGTGAATTTTATCAACACTGAATTCTTACTCGTCAGTATCGTTAGAACATTTTAGTACATTCTGAACAATATAAATACATTTATTTCACTCTTTAAATAGTACAAATTGTTATATACATACGTTTGTATATTTTCTTCCGAGAATGCCTGAATTTCCTAGTTGTCACATAGAAATTATGCACACTAACGTATGTGGCCCCATGAACATCACAGCATGAGAAGTGTTTGAGTATTATGTCTCCTTTATAGATGATTACTCGAGGTATGGATATGTGTACCTGATGCATCATAAGAGTGAAACCTTTGACAAGTTCAAAGAGTATTGTGCGGAAGTGGGAAAACAATTGGGTAAATCCATAAAGACACTTCGATCTGATCGAGGTGGCAAATACCTCTCCGATGAATTTCTAGGACATCTTGTAGAGAATGGGATATTATCCCAATTGACTGCACCTGGTACTCCACAACAGAATAGTGTAGCCGAAAGGAGAAACAGGACTTTATTGGATATGGTACAGTCCATGATGATTTATTCAATGCTACCGTTATTATTTTGGGGATATGCATTACAAACGGTGTGCTATATTTTGAACCACGTTCCAAGCAAGTCAATTCCTAGGACTCTGTATGAATTGTGGCATGGCAAGAATCCTTCCCTTAGACATATGAGAATGTGGGGCTGCCTGGCATATGTACTGGATGGGGATGCGAAGAAGTTGGAACCAAGAACAGAATTATGCATGCTTATAGGGTATCCTAAGGGAACTAAGGGAGGTCTGTTCTATAACACAAAGGAACAAAAAGTCATTGTTTCAACCCCTGTGACATTCTTGGAAGAAAGTCACATGAATGACTTTAAGCCTCGAAGCAAAGTGGTGCTAGAGGAGTTATCACGTGAAAGAACTGCTCCACAGTTTTCAGTATAGGATGCAAGTATGAGTTTCAATGAAAGACCTACAGACGATCAACAATTTAGGGTGCCTCATTGTAGTAGGAGGGTTTCAAAGAAGCCTAATTTCTTCGTGTATGATGCTGAGGTATACCAGGCTGAAGTTCATGAGCATGAGGATGATTCGGTTACTTATGATGAAGCTATAAATGATGTTGATTCTAAATCTTGGAAACTGGCCATGAATAATGAGATGGATTCTATGAAATCAAACTCTGTTTGGAAACTTGTAAATCTGCCGTATGGGATAAAATCCATTGGATGCAAGTAGGTCTACAAAAGAAAGAAGGATGCGAAAGGGAGAGTGGAAACTTTCAAAGCTAGACTGGTTACAAAGGGGTACACGCAAACAGCTGGAATCGATTACGATGAAACCTTTTCACCTGTTGCTATGCTAAAGTTTATCCATATTCTTCTGTCCATTGCTGCGGCTCTCGATTACGAGATCTGGGAAATGGACGTCAGGACGTCATTCTTTGAATGGCCATCTTGAGGAATGTATCTACATGATACAGCCCGAAGGGTTCGTGGCAAAAGGCTAAGAAACAAAAGTCTGCAAGTTGCTTAGATCCATTTATGGATTAAAGCAAGTATCCCGCTCATTACTTAGATCCCGCTCATTTATGGATTAAAGCATAGCCTTATATATGCTATGCTTTGCACTCGCTTGGATATATGTTTTGCAGTAGGTATGGTGAGTCGATATCAAGCGAATCCTGGAACCAAACATTGGCAAGCAGTAAAGCATATACTCAAGTATCTTGAGAGAACGAGGGATTATATGCTAGTGTATTCTGGAGGGAACCTAACAGCTATAGGATACATGGACTTAGACTTCCAGACTTACAAGAATTCGAGGAAATCGACATCAGGATCAGTGTTCTTGCTTGGAGGAGGCCCTATTGTATGGAAGAGTGTGAAGTAGGGTTGCACAGCTGACTCTATGATGGAGGCTGAGTATGTGGTTATGGCTGCCGCTGAGGCATCTAAAGAAGCGGTTTGCCTCCGCAAGTTCTTTAGAGACCTTCAGGTCATTCCGGGTGTTGACAAGCCTATCATACTTTACTATGATAACACTGGGGCTATTACCAACACAAGGAAATCTCGGCACCATAAGAGGACCAAGCACATAGATCGGAGGTATCACATTATTAGATGGCACGTGGAGACAGAACAAGTATATGTATGTAAGATCACGTCCGAGGACAACATTGCCGATCCCTTTACTAAGACTTTGGTGGCTAGAAGCTTTGAGAGGCATGTAGAGGTGATTAGGATGCATAACATGGCATATCTACTGGCTTAGGGTTAGTGGGAGATTGTTAGGAAATGCCCTAAGCATGAGAGACATATTGATGTATTTATTTTGAACTGGATAATAAAATTATACATAGAGGTTATTCATTACATTGCTGTTTGTCCTTATTCTATTTATATATTAAAGTAAATCTAAGCAAATATGGCTCACTGACTGCTTGTGTTAAAACTGTTTGAACGTTGCATGCAATGGACTTTTGTATGCGAGAAGACAATGTTCTAAAGTAAGCGGTCTAAACTAAGGTCTGTAGTCTATCGGGTTAGACCGAGCATCTAACTCATATTAAGACTATTATGTTGTCTAAAGCCATGGTGGGGACGGTTTGTCTTGACTATCCAGAGCATAGACTTCTAAGTAGAGACATAGATATGTTGCTTGGTGGTGACATGTTAGACCAGGACTAAAGCATGATTGATCTACGTAGTCCTTTATGAGTGGATCAATCTGCTTTTGACGTTTATTGTGCAGTAACCTTAATACTGAGTGAATGAACTATTTCATGTATATGACTTATGTACTTTGATGTTCTAATGGCTAAAGCGTCTCAGAGGTAGTAAGCTTATAGACCGGTTCGTTGGGTGCATGATTTGTATACGATGAAGAGTTTGTTTATAGATATCAGAATCATAGCTCTAAAGAGTTAAAGGTATCCTCTTAAAGGCATTATACTGGATGTGAAAATGGACAAGGCCTTAGGTCGTCTGCTAGGCGGATGAGTTCTTATTCACATATGGTGAATAATCATTTTCTTATTTGGTAGTATAATGGAACTTTAAGATAGCCTGATCAATAGAATTCAACGGACTTTGACCTAAGGCTGATCATGGATATCATATGAGGGTTTTGCATACATGACAAGGTCATTGGACATTAGTTTGTCACAGGCTTTCGTAATATGGTATATATTTGGGAGTTCAGTTTCAGGTTTATAGTGGTGTGACTCTGAAATTAGTGATCATATGGTTGAGTTGTTCAATGTAGAATATGATGATCATTTGGATTCATGGGAGCCCGATTATATATGTCCAATTGGTCCCTCTACTAGCTCCACATAATCCCTTAACGGTTGGCAAATTGATTTGTGTATGCTTGTTGGCTAGTTGATTATGCATGGATGGTGATGACATAGGATTAGGATGGTGGACAAGATTCTCTCTGGTTGAATTCATATTTTGTTTTGGATAATAGAGTACGTAATTATTCGAACTCCAAATAAAGGTGCCATGATTAGTTTGAGATTGGATTGGAGTTGTAGAAAATTATCCATGAGAACAAAATTTGAAATACAACTTTTTTGTGGATTTTGAAATTTGAAATTTGAAATTTAAAATTTAAATTTTGAATTTGAAATTTAAATTTGAAATTTGAATTTGAAATTTAAATTTGAAATTTGAAATTTGAAATTTGAAATTTGAAATTTGAATTTTGAATTTGAATTTTGAATTTTGAAATTTGAAATTCAAATTTTGAATCACAGTCCAAGTGGAATTTGAATTCTTTGCGGATAATTCCACAAGGTTAGAATTCGAATTTGAGTCGGATTATGGAGAGGAAAATCTTATTTGAATCCTACTTGAATTTGGAGTCCTAATCTATCTAGAAAATTCGAGTTTGTTAGAGAGGATGACTCCTAGGAGAATTCGGATTCTTAATGGATAAGGATGCAGGGAAAATTTAAGTTTCAATCCCAGTTGAATTTGGATTCTCTCCCTCCCTAAGGTGCATGAAATTTTATGGATAAATCCAAGGGGATTTTTTGGTTTTTATGGATAAGGGTGTGTAGGAAAATAAATCGGTAAAAACGTATCAGAGTGACGCAGCGGGACAATAAAAATTTTAGATCGTTAAATATCTCATGATGCCATATACAATAAACCAACAACAATTAAAACTCATACCTCAAGGACGCCAATCTGCAGGAGGAGAATGACTGGAGGGCTTCAACCAACTAGCCTTCTCTACTATTCTCCAATTCCTGAATGGCTGAGTGTGTGGGCACTCTGAACCTCGATCGGTATGCTAGCACTGCTAGTCTTCTTTAGACCACCCAGATCTCTAAAGAACTTATTGTCACGGTGGGCTGTGCAACAATAAGCCTACTCACCTGAGAGTCTGTGGTCTGAGAGAACTGGAGTGGCAGGATCTCTATTTATAGACCTGCATGAGGTGATTCTCCAAATTCGAATTGGATTAGGAAAAGATATTCTCCCTTATCCACAAGCACAAAATCTGAATTTTCCAAGGGGAAAATCCCAACAATAAAATTCGGCCACTTTAGGATAAATCCAATCCAAATCTAAATAATATTTTAACTAGAATTTTATCTCCCTTTTTCAACCAAAAAATCCGAAAATTCAAAGGAGAAAATCTCCACAAAAATTCAGCCACTTTTGGATAAGGGAGAATCAAAATTTCACTAGGATTTTCAAGTCCGAATCTTATCTTATCCTTATCCAAAATAACCGAAAATCTCCTAGGAGATTCACTACAAAAATTCGGCCATTATCTGGGAGGAGAGAATCCAAATTCATCTGGGATTGAAACTTGAATTTTTCATTGCACCTTATCCACAAAAATCAGAAAATCCATTGAGGATAATCCTCAAAATTTTCGTCCATCATTAGTTAGGATTTGGATTCATAATTCAAGTAGGATTCTAATAAGATTATCCTCTCCATATCCAACTCAAATTCGAATTTCATTCCTTGTGGATTTACCACAACAAATTCGAATCCCACTTGGACTGTGATTCAAAATTTGAATTTCAAATTTCAAATTTGAATTTCAAATTTCAAATTTGAATTTCAAATTCAAATTTCAAATTTAAATTTCAAATTAAAATTTCAAATTCGAATTTCAAATTCAAATTTCAAATTTCAAAATTCAAATTTCAAATTTCAAAATCCACAAAACAGTTGTGTTTCAAATTCTTGTTCTCACGGATAATTTTCTACAACTTCAATCCAATCTCAAATAAAATCATGACAACTTTATTTGGAGTTCGAATAATTGTGTACTCTATTATCCAAAACAAAATCTGAATCGAACCGGAGAGAATCTTATCTACCATCCTAATCCTATGTCAACACCATCCATGCATAACAAACTAGCCAAGAGCATACACAAATCAATTTGCCAAACATTAAGGAATTATGTGGAGCTAGTAGAGGGACTGATTAAACATATATAATTGGGCTCCCATAAATCCGTATGATCATCATTCTTTACCGAACAACTCAATCATATGATCACTAATTTCAGAGTCACACCACTATAAACCTGAAACTGAACTCCCAATTATATACCGTATTATGTAAGCCTGTGACAAGCTATCGTCCAATGACCTTGTCATGTATGCAGAACCCTCATATGATATCCATGATTAGCCTTAAGCCAAAGTCCGTTTAAGCCTACTAATTAGGCTATCTTAAAGTTCCATTATACTATCAAATTAAGAAAATGATTATTCACCATATGTGAATAAGAAGACATTCGCCCAGCAGACGACCCAAGGCCTTGTCTATTTTCACATTCAGTATAATGCCTTTAAGAGGATACCCTTAACTCCTCATTAGAGCTATGATTCCGATATCTGTAAACAAACCCTTCATCGTATACAAGTCATGCACCCAATGAACCGGTCTATAAGCTTACTACCTCTGAGACGCTTTAGCCATTGGAACATCCAAATACATAAGTCATATACATGAAGCTGTCCTTTTACTCAGGATTAAGGTTACTGCACAATGAACGTCGAAAGCAGATCGATCCACTCAAAGTGGACTTCGTAGATCAATCACGCTTTAGTCCCGGTCTAATATGTCACCACCAAGCAACATATCTATGTCTCTACTTGGGAGTGCAGCTCCAGACAGTCAAGACAAACCGTCCCCTCCAAAGCTTTAGACAACATAATAGTCTTAACATGAGTTAGATGCTCGGTTTAACCCCATAGACTACAGACCATAGTTTAGACCGTTAACTTTAGAACATTGTCTTCTTGCATACAAAATTCCATTGCATGCAACATTCTAACAGTTTAACACAAGCAGTCAGGGAGCCATATTTGCTTACATTTACTTTAACATGTAAATAAAACAAGGACAGATAGCAATGTAATGAATAACCTCTATATATAATTTTATTATCCAGTTCAAAATAAATACATCAAAATGTGTCTAATGCTTAGGGCATTTCCTAACAGGGTAAGATCAAATTCAAGCTAGAAAATCCTGTTTGAATTTTGATTCTTCCCCTTAAAAAAGTGGTCAAAAATTCAAGGATAATCCTTACGGAGATTTTCGGTTTTTTAGTGGATAAGAGTGAGATAAAATTCAAGTTAGAAAATCCTATTTGAATTTTGATTCTCCTCACATTAAAGTGGCTGAATCTAGCTGAAGGTGTGGCTGGTGCACATATTGTGTTTTCTGGCTTGTGCTTTTTGGCAGCTATCTGGCATTGGGTGTATTGGGATCTAGAAATATTTTGTTATGAACGTACAGGAAAACCCTCTTTAGATTTGCCCAAGATCTTTGGAATTCATTTATTTCTCTTAGGAGTGGTGTGCTTTGGGTTTGGCGCATTTCATGTAACAGGATTGTATGGTCCTGGAATATGGTTGTTTATGGCCTAGGGAAATTCAGTTATTATGGATCAATGAGGAAATTAAATTCAAGTTAAAATCCTATTTAAATTTGGATTGCAAAAATCCTAAGGTTGGCCAAATCTTCCCGTGATTGTGGCCTATGAGATTTTCAAATTTTGTTAGTGGATAAGGGAGAAAATCTTTTCCTATTCCAATTCAAATTTAGAGGATCACCTCATGTAAATCTATAAATAGAGGTCCTGCCACTCCAGTTCTCTTAGACCACAGACTCTCAGGTGAGTAGGCTTATTGTTGCACAACTCACTATGACAATAAGTTCTTTAGAGATCTAGGTGGTTGGAAGAAGACTAACAGTGCTAGCATATCGATCGAGGTTCAGAGTGTCCACACACTCAACCATTCAGGAATTGGAGAATAGTAGAGAAGGCTAGTTGGTTGAAGCCCTCTGATCATTCTCCTCTTGTAGATTGGCATCCTTTGAGGTATAGGTTTAAATTGTTATTGGTTTATTGTATATGATATCATGAGATATTTAACGATCTTAAAAATTTTTATTATTTTACTGCACCACTCTGATACATTTTTACCAATTTTTTTTCCTACATGTTGTAGTCAACTTTAACTTACCACTCATAACATATATACATAACATAACATGTCAGTTCATGTTGCAGACAAATCACATGTTTGAACTCATAGTATCTAACACTTACACATAACAATCCATTCATATTACAGACATGGAAATGTTTAATCTTACCGTATATAACATATAGATGTAACGTAATATATTAGTTCATGTTGTAGATAGTTTACATGTTTGAACTTACCACATATGATACTTAGACATAATAGTCTATTCATGTTGCAAACATGAAAATGTTTGAAACTTACAACATATCACACTTGCACATAACAGTCTATTCATGTTGCAGACATTTAAATGTCCGAACTTATTGCATATAACACTTAAACATAGAAGCCAATTCATATTGCAGACAGGAAGATATTTGAACTTATATCGCATAACCTGTAGGCATAAAAATGCTAAGTAAATTCATATTGCAGACAGTGCAATGTTTGAGCTTACTACATAGAACGCATAGTACATAACATTATCAGTCCTTTCATGTTACAGTCAACTAAATGCTTGAACTTATAATATATAGCACATAAAAGTCTATACATATTATAGACATAGAGATATTTGAAACTTACCACATATAATCTCTAGACATGATATTCTATTCGTGTTGCAGACATGCAAATATTTGAACGTACATACTACACATAGGTCACATAGACATATAAGTTAGTTCATGTTGCAGTCAGTTAAATGTTCAAACTTACTGATACTTCTACTCGTATCTCCTTTTTTGCTTTCTGGGTCCGCAGACGTCCCTTCATCGCGTCTGTATCGGATTCCTATAACCGAAATAATCACGATTATTTTCGTTACTTAAATCATACATAAAGCTTAATAAAACGTAAAAATTCTACGTTTCATTTCCCAATCTGAATTAGGGGTCTAATATCCCATTTATAATTTTTCTACTAATTTTTAACAAAAAAGACCATTGTGGCCTAAGCTTTTGGCAAAATTACTATTTTACCCCTAACGTGATTTTTCTTACTTAAACTTTACTTTTGACCTTTAAAATCCTCATTAGAGTCTTTGAATCATGTTTGAAGCTCTAATGGTTCATTTTGACTATTTTCCAATTCTTTGACAAAAATTACCGTTTTGCCCTTAACGGGGTTTTTTTACTTTTCTTCGACTTAAAACTTAATTTTGGCTTTAAGCATTCTATTTAAGCTATTCTAAGACTCTAACGGTCCTCTCTGAGCATTTCGGAAGTGTTGGTCAAAATGACCGTGAATAGTAACTTTGATCGTGAGTAGTACCATTCACCCTGAATAGTACTATTTATGTGAATAGTACTTTTACCCTGATAGTGAATCTTTTCATTTTAATACTTAGACTAGATTTTCTAAGTCCAAAAATCATAAAACGATGAACTTAAAGGCTTAACGACCCCTTTTAGACCTTTCTAAAATTTTTGGTCAAAATTACCATTTTGCCCCTGACGACCTTTGGGCCGTAAAATCTTTATTTAACGTTTTCATGGGATTTTCTAAGTCCGAAAGTCATAAATTCATCTTTCTTAGGCCTTAATAAATTTTTACAGTATTAATCGCTGTAATTTCTACATTTATTTCACACCCGACCCTCGGGTGGTACGATTTCGACTCTTGGTCGTTAATCCTCTTTTTCGGGCCTAGGTCACCGAAGGGGCTTGGGTTTCCATCCCGACCATATTTTTACCCCTCGTTTCCTACAATACCCCTGTGTGTCGTTTTTGAAATTTTGATAGTATTTCCGCTTAATTTTTCGATTCCCGGCGTTTAGGAAACGCCTCAAAACCATCTAATTTAATTCTATTCTACCACATATTGTACTAGAGGCCTATATTTTTATGCAAAACTTAATTTTTATGTAAAAATATTTACATTTTACCCATTTTCTTATTTGACTATTTTTCATACACATAGTCCATTTTTCTTACAATTTCACATGGCAAAATACATAATTAATACATAATCATTCCAAAACATAAATTTCAGGAATCAAGGGACAAAAGTCACTACCAAAATCGTCCCACTGGCGATCGAACAAACTGTTCGGTCTCACGCGGACAAACCGTTCGGTCTCATGCGGACAAACTTGATTTCACCATTCTTCACTTTTGAAATTTCGTTTTCCAATTTTGACACTACGGATGTGTCCAAAACGTCGAAAATAAGCCAACGAGCCATTCTTCAAATTTTAGGGTCCTGGTCGTCATTGACCGGCGTTGACTGTTGTTGACCAGTGTTGACTGTGGTGGTGATGAAAAAGGCAGCCACTATCTCATAGATCTCGACGTGAGAAACCCATTGGTGGTGTCAATTTCACCAATCGAGCCTCCTGTCACCAGAATCAGGCCTTGAAAAACAGACAGTGGCAGCGAGCTTTGATTCTCCATCTTCCCGACATTATTACCCGAAATTGGCTTTGGGCTTTCGATCTACATGAAATTCTGGGCATTTTGGTACCGGTAGTGTGGTTCAACTCTACTAGAAACGACGAGTTTCACAGCGATGGCGAAGCTTCGGGCGGCACTATATGGTGGCTGTTGAGGTGAAATGAGCTATGGGTTTTGTTCTTCTCTTCACCGTAAAACTTTTGGGATCAGAATCAGCTCAATTGTGCGTCAAATGACAAAGACACGGTTGATCGAAATTTTCGACCACGTCGGTTAGCGCGTGTGGCTTGTTCCGGCGGCTGCTCCGTCACGTCGACCCACTATTGGACTCAGCTCGATGAGAGCTTTCCAACGAGACCGGCGGTGTCAAAAACAGACACCGTTTCCAGTGGTCGGTTACTATTCATCGACAGTGTTTGGGAGAAAAGAGAAGAAGAGGAAAAATGTGGGTTGATTTTGAAATTTCTAACTTTTTTGCCCTTATATACACTTTTTTTGTCCAAAATTTCAACATGAGCTATCCTGACTAATTTGGGCGTGCTGAACCTAAATATATTAGTTTTATTTTCATCCGAGATTATCTCGTCTAATTTCTGGTATTGCAAATTCCCAGTCAAAAATTACCTTTGTGCTCAATTAACTAATTTGAGCATACTGATAGGCTATACGAACTAATTTAGGCGTGCTCAATCCAAATTTATTAGTTTCAACTTCATTTAAGATCATTTAGACCAGTTTTCCAGTACGGCATGTTTCTCGGTCAAAGTTTACATTTTATGCTCAATTGACTAAATTGAGTATATTGATTCTAAATATATCAGTTTTATATCAAGAAAATGTCATCTTGACTAATTTCTTGATACTGCATATGACACATACACATACACACATATGATCACTACAATTTACATTTTAAACATGAAATTCATTGTGTACATTCAATGTACCTATTTTCTAAGAATGATGAAAATTCCCAGTGGTCACAATAGTCAAGCACATCTAGCCAATAGTCGTAAGGCAAAAGGAAAGGAAATAATTTCAGAAACAAGAATCATCAGTGAAAGTTGAACAATAATGCCTTATCTGTTGTTCATGACTGTGTTACGTGTGGAAGGAGGCACCCAGGACGATGCAAATATGCTCCAAATGCTTGTTTCCAATGTGGAAAAGAAGGCCATTTTACCAAGAACTGCCCCGAAAATAGGCAAAATGTGCAGGGTACGTTTCAGTCACAGCAATAACGTCCGTAAGCCCATGCACTATAGACTAAGATTGAAGGGCCTTCGGAGACACAAGAAAGATTGGAACACCTACCTCGTGTAGATGCTCGAGTCATGGTCTACACTAAAGAGAATGTAAAAGCTAGGATGTCTAATATAGTGATAGGTCAGCTTTCTATCGTTAATCATTTAACGTCTATTTTATTTGATTATGGAGCTATGCATTCATTTATTTCGTACAAATTTACGAATAGAATAGGATATCCTAAGGATAATATAGGTATGACGTTTAGAACGGCTCTACCCTCAGGCGAAGCGTTGATGTCCAATAACTGGTTACCTCATGTACTAATAATTGTGGCCAGTAAGGAGTTATATGCAGAACTGATCGTGATGGAGTTAGCTGATTACAACGTAATACTAGGAATGGATTTCCTAGGAAAATATCAAGCCACGATCGATTGTTAGAAGTAGAAAATAGTGTTTCAACCTGACAAGGAAGACGGCTTCGAATATGTTGGCTCATCACGTAAAATGAGGAAGACGATGATTAATTCGACGAAAGCAAGAAGGCTAATATCTAGTGGCTATGCTGGATATTTAGTGTACATAGTGGATGTGACAGAGGAATAGAAGCTTCAACTTGAAGACGTTCCTATTATGAATGAGTTTCTTGATGTTTTCCCAGAAGAATTACCTGGGTTACTGGCAGAACAAGAGATCTCTTTTAAGATCGAATTGCTACGAGGAACCGTACCTATCTCAAAGGCATTGTATCAAATGGCACTGGTGGAGCTAAAGAAGTTGCAAGTAAAATTAAAAGTGCTTCTTGACAAGAGATTCATACGTCCGAGCTATTCCCCATGGAGTGCTCTAGTACTGTTTGTCAAGAAGAAGGATGGAACGTTTCGCATGTACATCGATTATCGAGAATTGAACAAGGTCACTGTCAAGAATAGGTATTCATTACCTAGAATTAATGACTTCTTCGATCAACTCAAAGGCGTAGCGATTTTCTCCAAGATCGATCTACGATCAGGATATCATCAGCTACAGATCAAGGCAAGCAATATTCCAAAGATAGCGTTTAGGACCCATTATGGTCATTATGAATTTCTTGTGATGCCGTTTGGGTTAACAAATGCACCAGCTGTGTTCATGGGCCTAATAAATTGAGTCTTCAATAAATTTTTAGATAAGTTGGTTATTGTGTTTATCGATTACATACTTATATATTCAAAGACTCGTGAAAAGCATGAGGAACACCTGAGGATCGTTCTTCAAACAATAAGGAAGCACCAACTCTATGCAAAATTCTCTAAGTGTGAATTTTGGCTACACAGAGTACATTTATTTAGACATGTAGTTTCCAAGGAAGGAATCACCGTGGATCCTGCTAATGTTAGGAAATACCCTAAGCATTAGAGATATTTTGATGTATTTATTTTGAACTGGATAATAAAATTATATATAGAGGTTATTCATTACATTGTAATCTGTCCTCATCTTATTTACATGTTAAAGTAAATGTAAGCAAATATGGCTCCCTAACTCCTTATGTTAAACTGTTAGAACGTTGCATGCAATGGACTTTTGTAAGCGAGAAGACAATGTTCTAAAGTTAGCGGTCTAAACTATGGTCTGTAGTCTATGGGGTTAGACCGGGCATGTAACTCATGTCAAGACTATTATGTTGTCTAAAGCCTTGGAGGAGATGGTTTGTCTTGACTGTCTGGAGCTGGAATCCCAAGTAGAGACAAAGATATGTTGCTTGGCAGTGACATATTAGACCGGGACTAAAGCGTGATTGATCTATGAAGTCTACTTTGAGTGGATCGATCTGCTTTTGATGTTCATTATGCAGTAACCTTAATCCTGAGTAAAAGGACAGCTTCATGTATATGACTTGTGTACTTTGATGTTCCAATGGCTAAAGCGTCTCAGAGGTAGTAAGCTTATAAACCGGTTCGTTAGGTGCATAACTTGTATACGATGAAGGGTTCGTTTACAGATATCGGAATCATAGCTCTAATGAGGAGTTAAGGGTATCCTCTTAAAGGCATTATACTGAATGTGAAAATGGACAAGGCCTTGGGTCGTCTGCTAGGCGGATGACTTCTTCTTCACATATGGTGAATAATCATTTTCTTTATTCGGTAGTATAATGGAACTTTAAGATAGCCTGATCAGTAGGATTAAACAGACTTTAACCTAAGGCTGATCATGGATATCATATGAGGGTTTTGTATATATGACAAGGTCATTGGATAGTAGCTCGTCACAGGCTTACGTAATACGGTATATAATTGGGAGTTCAGTTTCAGGTTTATAGTAGTGTGACTCTAAAATTAGTGATCATATGATTGAGTTGTTCGGTAAAAGAATGATGATCATATGGATTTGCGAGAGCCCGATTATATATGTCCAATCAATCCCTCTACTAGCCCCACATAATTCCTTAACGTTTGGCAAATTGATTTGTGTATGCTATTGGCTGGTTTATTATGCATGGATGGTGATGACACAGGATTAGGATGGCAGACAAGATTCTCTCCGGTTGGATTCAGATTTTGTTTTGGATAACAGAGTACACAATTATTCGAACTCCAAATAAAATTGCCATGATTTTATTTGAGATTGGATTGGAGTTGTAGAAAATTATCTATGAGAACAAGAATCTGAAGCACAATTGTTTTGTGGATTTTGAAATTTGAATTTTGAAATTTGAAATTTGAATTTTGAATTTGAAATTTGAATTTGAAATTCAAATTTGAAATTTGAATTTGAAATTTGAAATTTGAATTTGAAATTCGAATTTGAAATTTGAAATTCAAATTTTGAATCACAGTCCAAGTGGGATTCGAATTTGTTGTGGAAAATCCACAAGGTTTGAAATTCGAATTTGAGTTGGATTTGGAGAGGATAATCTTGTTAGAATCCTACTTGAATTTTGAATCCAAATCCTAACAAATAGTGGACGAAATTTTGAGGATTATCCTCAATGGAATTTCAGTTTTTATGGATAAGGTTCAAGGGAAAAATTCAAGTTTCAATCCTAGTTGAATTTGGATTCTCTCCTCCCTGAAAAGTGGCCGAAATTATGGAGAAAATCTCCTAGGAAAATTCGGTTATTTTGGATAAGGATGAGATAAGATTCAAGCTTGAAAATCCTAGTGGAATTTTGATTCTCCCTTATCCTAAAAGTGGCCGAAAATTTTAGGAGATTTTCTTCTACGAAATTTCAGATTTTTTTGTTGAAAAAGGGAGATAAAATTCTACTTAAAATCTTGTTTAGATTTTGATTGGATTTATCTCATAATGGCCGAATTTTATTGTTGGGATTCTCCCTTGGAAAATTCAGATTTTATGGTTATGGATAAGGGAGAATATCTTTTCCTAATCCAATTCGAATTCAGAGAATCACCTCATGCAGGTCTATAAATAGAGGTCTTGCCACTCCAGTTCTCTCAGACCATAGACTCTCAGGTGAGCAGGCTTAGAGATCTGGGTGGTCGGAAGAAGACTAGCAGTGCTAGCATACTGATCGAGGTTCAGAGTGCCCACACACTCAGCCATTCGGGAATTGGAGAATAGTAGAGAAGGCTAGTTGGTTGAAGCCTCCGGTCATTCTCTTCCTGCAAGATTGGCATCCTTGAGGTATGAGTTTTAATTGTTGTTGGTTTATTATATATGGCATCATGAGATATGTAACGATCTTAAAAATTTTTATTGTTCCGCTGCGCCACTCTGATATGTTTTTACCGATTTATTATCCTACAATTGGTATCAGAGCCATCTCATGACTATGCCATGTACATAAATTAGACAATTACTTAGTCTTTTTATTTGTGTATGGATTTGATATTTGGAGAGTGGCATTCTAGGGTTCCTTTATGTTGTTATCATGGATTATGTATAAAGTATGTGGTTATTTTAACTTTATGAATTATTATAAGCATGCTTGTTTATGCCGATTATGGTTCCTTAGAATTTAGAAAAATTGTATCTAGGAATTTTTATGTAACCATGGAAGCAGTTTATTAACACTATAATTTTCCCATAGATTTTAATTTTTGTCTCTTAGAATTATTATGGTTAGAATTTTGTACACCGGAAACGGTTTAGGAAATTTTATGTAATTATTCTTGGAGGAGATTGAAGATTGAAGATCGTAATTTATTTTTCCCAAAAGTTAAATTTGATTTAAAGGTTGAAATTTTGATTGTGTGGAAAATTTCAATTTAATTAGGATTCAAATTAATTTTTGGAGATCCTAATAGGTAAATTGGAATATGGTACGAAAATCGAGACACGACCACTCGGGATAGGCCGACAGGCCTTGATGGGGCTGCAGCCCCTGCCCTCGGGCAGGATGGGGCTGCGACAGCCCCTATGCAGGCCATAACCACCCACGGCCGCAGGCTTGGCCTGCAGCCGTGGGTGGCCATGGCCTACCCAAGGCTGGCCGCAGCCTGGGCGTGCAGCTTGCCGCTGCAGGCTTGGCCTGTAGCCCGGCAAGGCTGCATAAAGGGGGCGGTCGTGGGCTGCCAGCCCCTCCGGGGCTGGTGGCTGCCCATGGCTGCTGCCGCCTTCGGGGGCAGCGGTGCGACGGTCCAAAAAATCAGAAAATTTTGATTTTTGAATTTGAGATTTAATTTGAAATCATGTTTAAAAATATGTAATTGAAATTTTGAAATTTTTAAAATTACATATTATTACACATGATGTTTAAAATTGTTTAAAATTTGAATTTGAAATTTAAATTTGAAATTCGAATTTGGAATTTGAATTTGAAATTTAAATTTTTTGGAGATTTAAATTTTAAATGATTCTTGGGATGAGAAATAAATGGAGAGGCTACATAAAGATGGATACAAGAAGACGGAACAAAATTCAAGACCCAAAGAATGCTTTGAATGGAATTTTGTAATCTTTATTTTCTTTGTTCTAGGATGGAACCATGGCTTGGTTATTCTGTCAATTATTTTTTCTGTGCTATGTCATGGATGTATAAATATGTATTGATGGATGTTTTATATGTATATTTGATAACATGTCATATAGGATAGGTGAGTGCTGCTCATACTATATTGATCATACATAATTTGTCAAAACTTGCATGTTTTTCAAAATATTGAGTGGGAGAGGGTTTCAAATAAAACCCACGGCCTCCATTGTTGATCCATATGTGAAAGCATGGTAACGCCTTGCATCAGTTCTGCCCTAACCACACCCCTCGGTAGGTGTTTACCGCCGCCAGTATACTAGCTTAGATATCCTATGTGGAAAACGTATTCAGGTACGATCCTATTCATGACCACCCCTCGGTGGCTTGGTAGGACGTGGATCGGGCTACGTAAATAATGGTTCTACACTTAAGACTCGTTTAGTTATTAACCTTCCCTAGAAGCTCTGTTAACTAAACTAGTGGCCAAATAAGCGGTTATTAATATATGTCTTAACCTTGGAGGATTTAAGGCAACATATATTAATTGGACGGGGTCCATGTTCCGGCTATTTGTTTTCATGACCACCCCTCGGTGGCTTGGGGCAATAGGTGCTGAGAATTACCGTTGCAATGCTACATGTTTTTTCAAGTTTCATGTAGGAACATACTTGTATGTTTTATTTGCTAAATTATCTGTATATTTGCTTGGGCTTTGTAATGATGTCTAGTATAATTTTATTTCAGTTCAAAATGTCACCGACACCCCTCATTTCAATACTTACTGAGAATAAACTGAATGGCGATAATTATAAAGATTGAAAAAGAAATCTATTAATAGTTCTCAGCTGCGAGTGACACAAGTTTGTGCTGGACGAACCATGCCCACCTGGGCCCAAACCTGACACACCACTTGAGGAGGTCCCGGTTGCCTATAATTGTTGAAGAGAATCCAATGAGATAGCTCGATGCTACATCCTTGCTAGCATGACAAGTGCTTTACAAAAGCAGCATGAGACTTATCAAGTTACTGGGGAGATCATGAAAAATCTGGAGGACATGTTCGGAGGCCAAGAAAAATTGGCTCGATAGTCCACTATCACCAGCAGTATAAACTCTAAGCAAAAGGCGGGTACTCCGGTGAAGGACCATATGATCACTCTAATGGGATTCTTCGCTGAGGCTGCCGAGAATGGTGCTGAATTGGACTACAACACCCAGATCGAGATGGTGTTTAGGACTCTGTCTAAAGACTTTGTGGGGTTTAAGGCCGCATACAATCTGGCGACAAAGGAGTTAGGACTAACCGAGCTCATGAAGCAACTACAGGCTTATGAGCGGATGATCAGGGATGAGGATGTGGTCCGACCTAAAGGAGAGGCCAATTTGGTGGAATCTTCCAATCCCTCACGAAAGAGGAAGAGGCCAAACAAGAAGCAAGTGGCTTCTAGTTCTTCTAATCCTCTTGTCTCGGATGGGAAGAAGAAGAAGAAGAACAAGAAGCCAAAGGACCCTAAAAAGTCCAAATGCTTCCATTGTGGGAAGGTAGGTCACTTTAAGAAGGCTTGCCGGGAATTCCTAGCCACCAAGGGCAAGAAAGGTAAGGAACTTCATTACTTGGAAGTGTGTTTGGTGGAAGAATCGAAAGACACTTGGGTCATTGATTCGGACGCCACTAAT
The DNA here is from genome assembly GCA_035233585.1 of Antiaris toxicaria. Lineage (NCBI taxonomy): Eukaryota > Viridiplantae > Streptophyta > Magnoliopsida > Rosales > Moraceae > Antiaris > Antiaris toxicaria. The sequence goes on from CP141153.1 coordinate 54,190,614, forward strand.
CATGTTTATGTTTCTATGCAGGGGTTCGTGGAAACGAGAAGTCTACATGATAGGAGCCTCTCGTTGCAGACTGGAGATGGTAGCTTTGTGGTGGCTGAAGCAGTGGGAGATGTTTACCTTTATTTTGATCAATTTAGGTTTATTTTATTGAAAGACTGTTTTTATGTTCCTAATTTTAGGAGGAACCTTATATCTCGGTAGCTTGTTTATTAAAGGATTCTTATTCAGTTTCTTTTAGTAAAAGAGTTGATATTCGTAGAAATAAGTCTTTTATCTGTTCTGGATGGATGGATGGAAACCTATATTTGATCAAACCAAAGATGTACTCACTGTTTGACACTGAATTAATTGATAACTCTAAAAGGTTGAAAGTTTCTCACTCTAACAAGGCGTATCTTTGGCATTTAAGACTTGGTCATATTAATCAAGATAGGATTCAAAGATTGGTGAAAGACGGTCCTCTGGAATCTCTGGAGGAGGTACGACTTCCCCAATGTGAGTCTTGTCTAGAGGGTAAAATGACTAAGAGGTCTTTTGGAGCTAAGGGTACAAGGGCTCAGGAGCTCTTAGAAATTGTGCACACTGACGTATGTGGCCCCATGAACGTCACAGCACGAGGAGGGTTCGAGTATTATGTCTCTTTTATAGATGATTACTCGAGGTATGGATATGTGTATCTGATGCACCGCAAGAGCGAAACCTTTAACAAGTTCAAAGCGTATCGTGCTGAAGTGGAAAAGCAATTGGATAAATCCATAAAGACACTTCGATCTGATCGAGGTGGCGAATACCTCTCCGATGAATTTCTAGGACATCTTATAGAGAACGGGATATTATCCCAATTGACTGCACCTGGTACTCCATAACAGAATGGTGTAGCCGAAAGGAGAAACAGGACCTTATTGGATATGGTACGGTCCATGATGAGTTATTCAACGCTACCGTTATCATTTTGGGGATATGCTTTACAAACGGCGTGCTATATTCTGAACCAGGTTCAAAGCAAATCAATTCCTAGAACTCCTATGAATTGTGGCGTGGCAAGAAACCCTCCCTTGGACATATGAGAATATGGGGCTGCCCGGCGCATGTATTGGATGGGGATGCGAAGAAGTTGGAACCAAGATCAGAATTATGCATGTTTATAGGGTATCCAAAGAGAACTAAAGGAGGTCTGTTCTATAACCCGAAGGAACAAAAAGTCATTGTCTCAACCCATGCGACATTCTTGGAGGAAAGTCACATGAATGACTTTAAGCCTCGAAGCAAAGTGGTGCTAGAGAAGTTATCGGGTGAAAGAACTGCTCCACAGATTTCGGTCTTGGACGCAAGTCTGAGTTCCAGTGAAAGGCCTACAGACGATCAACAACTTAGGGTGCCTCGTTGTAGCGGGAGGGTTTCGAAGAAACCTAATTTCTTCATGTACGATGCTGAGGTCTACCAGGCCGAGGCTCATGAGCATGAGGATGATCCAGTCACCTATGATGAAGCTATAAATGATGTTGATTCTAAATCTTGGAAACAGGCTATGAACAATGAGATGGATTCTATGAAATCCAACTCTGTTTGGGAACTTGTAGATTTGTCGGATGGGATAAAACCCATTCGATGCAAATGGGTCTACAAAAGAAAGAAGGATGCGGAAGGGAGAGTGGAAACTTCAAAGCTAGACTGGTTGCAAAGGGGTACACGCAAAAGGCTGGAATCGATTACGATGAAACCTTTTCGCCTGTTGCTATGCTGAAGTCTATCCATATTCTTCTGTCCATTGCTGCGGCTCTCGATTACAAGATCTAGCAAATGGATGTCAAGACGGCATTCTTGAATGGCCATCTTGAAGAGTGTATCTATATGATACAGCCCGAAGGGTTCGTAGCAAAAGGCCAAGAAAGGAAAGTCTGCAAGTTGCTTAGATCCATTTATGGATTAAAGCAAGCATCCCACTCATGGAACCAAAGGTTTGATCAAGCGATTAAGACATTTGGTTTTGAGCAGAACGTTGATGAACCTTATGTTTATAAACGTATTAAGGATGAAAAAGTGGTCTTTCTGATACTCTATGTCGATGATATACTACTCATTAGGAATGATGTAGGGAACTTATCATCGGTCAAGTTTTGGTTACACTAACAGTTTGACATGAAGGAGTTAGGAGAAGCTAATTATGTTCTAGGCATTCGTCTCTTCAGAGATCGAAAGAACAAAATGATAGCGTTATCCCAAGCTTCATATATATATAAAATAATTGACAAATATGCAATGCAAGAGGCAAAGAAAGGTTCACAGCCTTCTATTGCCGGTCTAACTCTTTCATTGGATGACTGTCCCAAGACATCGGAAGAAAGATAGCGTATGAGTAAGGTCCCTTATGCATCCGCTGTGGGTAGCCTTATGTACGCTATGCTTTACACTCGCCCGGATATATGTTTTGCAGTAGGTATGGTGAGTCGATATCAAGCAAATCCTGAAACTAAGCACTGGCAAGCTGTAAAGCATATACTCAAGTATCTTAAGAGAATGAGGGATTATATGCTGGTGTATTCTGGATGGGACCTAACACCCGTAGGATACACGGACTCAGATTTCCAGACTTGTAAGGATTCAAGGAAATCGACATCTGGATCAGTGTTTTTACTCGGAGGAGGCGCCATTGTGTGGAGGAGCGTGAAGCAGGGCTGCACAGCTGACTCTACTATGGAGGCTGAGTATGTGGCTGCAGCTGAGGCATCTAAAGAAGCGATTTAGCTCTGCAAGTTCTTTAAAGACCTTGAGGTCATTCTGGGTGTTAACAAGCCTATCACACTTTACTGTGATAACACAGGGGTTATTGCCATCACAAGGGAATCTCGGCACCACAAGAGGACCAAGCACATCGATCAGAGATATCACATTATTAGAGGGCACGTGGAGACAGGACAAGTGGATGTATGTAAGATCACGTCCGAGGACAACATCGCCGATCCCTTTACTAAGACTTTAGTGGCAAGAAGCTTTGAGAGCCACGTAGAGGCGATGGGGATGCGTAACATGGCACATCTGTCGGCTTAGGGCAAGTAGGAGATTGTTAGTAAATGCCCTAAGCATTAGAGACATTTTGATGTATTTATTTTGAACTGGATAATAAAATTATATATAGAGGTTATTCATTACATTGCAATCTATCCTCATCTTATTTACATGTTAAAGTAAATGTAAGCAAATATGGCTCCCTGACTGCTTGTGTTAAACTGTTAGAACATTGCATGCAATGGACTTTTGTATGTGAGAAGACAATGTTCTAAAGTTAGCGGTCTAAACTATGGTCTGTAGTCTATGGGGTTAGACCGAGCATCTAACTCATGTTAAGACTATTATATTATCTAAAGCCTTGGAGGGGACGGTTTGTCTTGACTGTCTGGAGCTGGACTCCTAAGTAGAGACAAAGATATGTTGCTTGGTGGTGACATATTAGACCGGGACTAAAGCGTGATTAATCTACGAAGTCCGCTTTGAGTGGATCGATCTACTTTTGACGTTCATCATGCAGTAAAGTTAATCCTGAGTAAAAGGATAGCTTCATGTATATGATTTGTGTACTTTGATGTTCCAATGGCTAAAGCGTCCCAAAGGCAGTAAGCTTATAGACCGGTTCGTTGGGTGCATGACTTGTATACGATGACGGGTTCATTTACAGATATCAGAATCATAGCTCTAATGAGGAGTTAAGGGTATCCTCTTAAAGGCATTATACTGAATGTGAAAATGGACAAGGTCTTGAGTCGTCTGCTGGGCGGATGACTTCTTATTCATATATGGTGAATAATCATTTTCTTTATTCGGTAGTATAATGGAACTTTAAGATAGCCTGATTAGTAGGATTAAACGGACTTTGACCTAAGGCTGATCATGGATATTATATGAGGGTTTTGCATATATGACAAGGTCATTGGATAGTAGCTTGTCACAGGCTTACGTAATACGGGGTATAATTGGGAGTTCAGTTTCAGGTTTATAGTGGTGTGACTCTGAAATTAGTGATCATATGATTGAGTTGTTCGGTACAGAATGATGATCATATGGAATCACGGGAGCCCGATTATATATGTCCAATCAGTCCCTCTACTAGCTCCACATAATTCCTTAACGTTTGGCAAATTGATTTGTGTATGCTATTGGCTAGTTTATTATGCATGGATGGTGATGACACAGGATTAGGATGGTAGACAAGATTCTCTCCGGTTGGATTCAGATTTTGTTTTGGATAATAGAGTACACAATTATTCGAACTCCAAATAAAGTTGCCATGATTTTATTTGAGATTGGACTGGAGTTGTAGAAAATTATCCATGAGAACAAGAATTTGAAACACAACCATTTTGTGGATTTTGAAATTTGAATTTTGAATTTTGAATTTGAAATTTGAAATTCAAATTTTGAAACACAATCCAAGTGGGATTTGAATTTGTTGTGGAAAATCCACAAGGTTTGAAATTTGAATTTGAGTTGGATTTGGAGAGGATAATCTTGTTAGAATCCTCCTTGAATTTTGAATCCAAATCCTAACAAATAGTGGATGAAATTTTGAGGATTATCCTCAATGGAATTTCGATTTTTGTGGATAAGGTTCAAGGGAAAAATTTAAGTTTCAATCCTAGTTGAATTTAGATTCTCTCCTCCCTGAAAAGTGGCCAAAATTATGGAGAAAATCTCCTAGGAGAATTCTGTTATTTTGGATAAGGATGAGATAGGATTCAAGCTTGAAAATCCTAGTGGAATTTTGATTCTCCCTTATCCTAAAAGTGGCCAAAAATTTTAGGAGATTTTCTCCTAGGAAATTTCAGATTTTTTGGTTGAAAAAGGGAGATAAAATTCTAGTTAAAATCTTGTTTAGATTTGGATTGGATTTATCCCATAATGGCCGAATTTTATTGTTGGGATTCTCCCTTGGAAAATTCGGATTTTATGGTTATGGATAAGGGAGAATATCTTTTCTTAATCCAATTCGAATTCAAAGAATCACCTCATGCAGGTCTATAAATAGAGGTCCTGCCACTCCAGTTCTCTCAGACCACAGACTTTTAGGTGAGCAGGCTTATTGTTGCACAGCCCACTGTGACAATAAAGTTCTTTAGAGATCTGGGTGGTCGGAAGAAGATTAGCAGTGCTAGCATAACGATCGAGGTTCAGAGTGCCCACACACTCAGTCATTCGGGAATTGGAGAATAGTAGAGAAGGCTAGTTGGTTGAAGCCCTCCGGTCATTCTCCTCCTGCAAGATTGGCATCCTTGAGGTATGAGTTTTAATTGTTGTTGGTTTATTGTATATGGCATCATGAGATATTTAACGATCTAAAAAATTTTTATTGTTCCGCTGCGCCACTCTGATACATTTTTACCGATTTATTATCCTACAGCTAAAGTGGAGGCGATTAATGAATGGCCTGCACCTAGAAACGTGACAAAAGTATGAAGTTTCTTAGGTTTAGCTGGCTATTATAGGAGATTTATAGAGGGATTCGCACGACTCGCTCACCTCTCATAGCCCTTACACGCAAAGAGAGGAAGTATGAGTGGGCTGATGAGTGCGAAAAGAGCTTCCAAGAGTTAAAGAAGTGACTAATGAGCGCACCAATCCTTACACTTCCTACTAAAGGGGAGACGTTTGTGATATGTAGTGACACTTCAAAAATGGGATTAGGAGCTGTCCTAATGCAAGGCGACAAGGTGATAGCATATGCTTCGTGTCAATTAAAGGATCACGAGAAAAATTACCCCGTGCATGATCTAGAACTTGCCGCCATAGTGTTCGTACTTAAGATTTGGTGACACTATTTATATAGAGCTCAGTGTCAAATCTATACTGACCATCAGAGCTTAAAGTACTTCTTTACACAGAAGGTGTTAAATATGCCACAGAGGAGATGGTTGGAGTTAGTAAAGGATTATGATTGCTTGATCCTCGACCATCCCGAAAAAGCCAATTGCATTACAGATGCATTAAGTAGAAAATCTACTATTTCGCAACAACTGCCAATAGAAAAATTGCCAAGGGCATTGCAGCAGGAGATTAATTCATTGAAGATGGAGCTGATATCTGAAAAATTGGCTGTACTTCAATTAGAATCATAGTTATTTGAGAACATTAGTGGGGATCAAAAATGAGATCCAAATCTAGCAAGTCCTCAGGAATGAGTGTTTAGAGATGGATTAATCTTGCATCAGGGAAGAATTCATGCTCCTGATGATGAAGGATTAAGAAGGTAGAATAAGGCAGAAGCTCACGAGATGCCATATTCAGTGCATCCCAGAGCTAGTAAGATGTACCAGGATTTAAAGTTACAATTCTGGTCGAAAGGGATAAAGAATGATATCGCTAAATTCGTGAGCAGATGCATAACATGTCAAATAGTTTAGGTTGAACACCGACATCCAAGCAAAAAATTAGAGCCATTAGGAATTCCTAAATGGAAATGAAAACATATTATGATGGACTTTGTAGTAGGATTATCGAAAATCTGAGAAGGCTATGATGCTATTTGGGTTATCGCCGATAGATTAACAAAAACAGTAAGGTTTATAGTAGTGAAAATGACTTTTCACTGAAAAAGTTGGCAAACCTTTATGTAACCCATATTGTTAGGTTGCATGGTGTTCCTAAGTTCATTATATTGGATCGCGATACACGATTCACTTTGAATTTTTGGAAGTATGTGCAAAAAGCTATAGGAACAGAATTACGTTTGAGTATGGCTTTTCATTTGTAGACAGATAGGAAATCTGAACAGACTATCCAAACGTTAAAAGACAGGCTTCGCACATGTATAATATGCAGGAAAATAAATCAGTAAAAACATATCAGAGAGGCGCAGCGGAACAACAAAAATTTTTAGGATCGTTAAATATCTCATGATGGCATATACAATAAACTAACAATAATTAAAACTCATACCTCAAGGATGCCAATCTGCAGGAGGAGAATGACCGGAGGGCTTCAACCAACTAGCCTTCTCTACTATTCTCCAATTCCTGAATGGCTGAGTGTGTGGGCACTCTGAACCTCGATCTGTATGCTAGCACTGCTAATCTTCTTCTGACCACCCAGATCTCTAAAGAACTTATTGTCACAGTAGGCTGTGCAACAATAAGCCTGCTCACCTGAGAGTCTGTGGTCCGAGAGAACTGGAGTGGTAGGACCTCTATTTATAGACCTACATGAGGTGATTCTCTGAATTTGAATTGGATTAGGAGAAGATATTCTCCCTTATCCACAAGCACAAAATCTGAATTTTCCAAGGGGAAAATCCCAACAATAAATTCAGCCACTTTAGGATAAATCCAATCCAAATCTAAACAAGATTTTAACTAGAATTTTATCTTCCTTTTTCAACCAAAAAATCCAAAAAATCCAAGGGGAAAATCCCCACAAAAATTCGGCCACTTTTGGATAAGGGAGAATCAAAATTCCACTAGGATTTTCAAGCTTGAATCTTATCTTATCTCATCCTTATTCAAAATAACCGAAAATCTCCTAGGAGATTCACTCCAAAAATTTGGCCATTATCTGGGAGGAGAGAATCCAAATTCAACTGGGATTGAAACTTGAATTTTTCCTTGAATCTTATCCACAAAAATCTGAAAATCCATAGAAGATAATCCTCAAAATTTTCGTCCATCGTTATTTAGGATTTGGATTCAAAATTCAAGTATGATTCTAACAAGATTATCCTCTCCATATCCAACTCAAATTCGAATTTCACTCCTTGTGGATTTACCATAACAAATTCGAATTTCACTTGGACTGCGATTCAAAATTTGAATTTCAAATTTCAAATTCGAATTTCAAATTCAAATTTTAAATTTCAAATTTGAAATTTCAAATTCAAATTTCAAATTCGAATTTCAAATTCTAATTTCAAATTTGAATTTCAAATTTCAAATTTCAAATTTCAAATTTCAAAATCCACAAAACAGTTGTGTTTCAAATTCTTGTTCTCATGTATAATTTTCTACAACTCCAATCCAATCTCAAATAAAATCAGGGCAACTTTATTTGGAGTTCGATAATTGTGTACTCTATTATCCAAAACAAAATCTAAATCCAACCAGAGAGAATCTTGTCTACCATCCTAATCCTATGTCAACACCATCCGTGCATAATAAACTAGCCAAGAGCATACACAAATCAATTTGCCAAACGTTAAGGAATTTTGTGGAGCTAGTAGAGGGACTGATTGGACATTTATAATCGGTCTCCCACAAATCCATATGGTCATCATTCTTTACTGAACAACTCAATCATATGATCACTAATTTCAGAGTCACACCACTATAAACCTGAAACTGAACTCCCAATTATATACCGTATTACGTAAGCCTGTGACAAGCTATCATCCAATGACCTTGTCATGTATGCAGAACCCTCATATGATATCCATGATTAGCCTTAGGCCAAAGTCCGTTTAATCCTACTGATCAGGCTATCTTAAAGTTCCATTATACTACCGAATTAAGAAAATGATTACTCACCATATGTGAATAAGAAGTCATTCACCCAGCAGACGACCCAAGGCCTTGTCCATTTTCACATTCAGTGTAATGCCTTTAAGAGGATACCCTTAACTCCTCATTAGAGCTATGATTCCGATATCTGTAAACGAACCCTTCATCGTATACAAGTCATGCACCCAACGAACCGGTCTATAAGCTTACTGCCTCTGAGACACTTTAGCCATTGGAACATCAAAGTACACAAGTCATATACATGAAGCTGTCCTTTTACTCAGGATTAAGGTTACTGCACAATGAGCGTCAAAAGCATATCGATCCACTCAAAGCGGACTTCATAGATCAATTTAGTCCCGGTCTAATATGTTACCACTAAGCAACATATCTGTGTCTCTACTTGGGAGTCCAGCTCCAGACAGTCAAGACAAACCATCCCCTCCAAGGCTTTAGACAACATAATAGTCTTAACATGAGTTAGATGCTCGGTTTAACCCCATAGACTATATACCATAGTTTAGACTACTAACTTTAGAACAGTGTCTTCTCGCATACAAAAGTCCATTGCATGCAACGTTCTAACAGTTTAACACAAGCAGTCAGGGAGTCATATTTGCTTACATTTACTTTAACATGTAAATAAAACAAGGACAGATAGCAATGTAATAAATAACCTATATATATAATTTTATTATCCAGTTCAAAATAAATACATCAAAATGTCTCTAATGCTTAGGGCATTTCCTAACATAATAGATTTCCCGGGAAACTAGAATGAAAACCTTTCATTGGTAGAATTTTCATACAATAATAGCTACCAAGCTTCTATATGAATGGCACCCTATGAAGCTTTATATGGAAGGAAGTGTAGATCACCTATCCACTAGTACAATCTACAAGAAAAGCAACTGCACAAAATCCATTTTGTGCAAGAAACAACTGATGTAGTTGTAAAAATACAGTGACGAATGAAGATTACGCAGAGCCGGCAAAAGAGCTATACGGATAAACGAAGAAGATCCCTAGAATTTAATGAAGGGGATTTCGTATTCTTAAGAGTTTCACCAATGAAAGGAATAATGGGTTTCGTTAAGAGAAGGAAATTGAGTCCAGGATATATTGGACCATTTAAAATCATCGAACGCATTGGGAAGGTTGTCTATAAATTGGCATTACCTCCAGAAATGTCAGTAGTGCATAACATGTTCTATGTGTCCATGTTGTGGAAATACATACTGGATCCGTCCCATGTACTAAAACATGAACCAATTCAGATCCAAAAAGATCTGACATATAAAGAGCGGCCTATTCAAATTTTGGCACGAGAAGAAAAAGTATTAAGGAATAAGACGATCCCATTAGTCAAAGTTTTGTGGAAGAATCACAACGTCGAAGAGGCTACATGGAAGCACGAGGATGAAATTAGGAAATTGTACCCCCACTTGTTCTAAATTTTTAAGGACGAAAATTTTATAAGGAGGGGTGAATGTGATAACCGGGAATTTTAAGATTCTTGGAAGAATTTAAAATTGTATGTATATGACAATTTTTATGTTTAAAATATGAAAAAGTTATGTTTTAATACTGTCGAGAATGCAGTAAAATGTTCTAACAGTGTTAAAGAGTGTAAGTTCGGAGATGAAAAAATCTTCCCGAACAGAAACTGGTAAAATGGCCCTAAATCGAAGCCAAAAGCCCTAGAGAGTGCACCGAGTGCACTAAAACATGAAAATTTATGGTAATGAATTTTGGTCAAACAGAAGCAAAATAAGGCAAACCAATCGCACTGGAGGCGTCAGAAACTTGCCTACACGATTTCGGTAGATTTTCGTTTGGTTTGACTTTTGGTCAAACTTTGACCATAAATTAACAGATGAATTAATTGGATGATGTCATGTATGAAATCAAATTATGATGTAATAAATGGTGGAAATAAAGGCTAAAAAGGGTGGTTGGTAGCATTAATGGTGGAGATTAGTTGTAATCCTAAATCAAGGGCTAAGATTAGGCCAAAATTACATGACATTTTTTGGAAAAAATTTCATGAAATGGGCTATAAAGGGAGTCGGCTAAGGCAGAAAAAAAAAACCAGCCAAAATTTGCCATTTAGTCCCTAGAAAGTTTGCTAAAAAGTCCCTAAACAATTTATAATTTGTTAGGAAAAATTGTAACTTGGTCCTCCACCCATTTGCATTTAAATAGAAGGGAGAAAATTCATTTGGAAATCAATAAAAACAACCCAAATTCTATCTAAGTGAAGCTGTGTATCATTCCTCCTTCCTAAGCCAAATTTTAGCAAAATTTCTTCACCAAATTAACTTCCAAACCTACTCCCAGTATCAAGGGATCAAGTTGATAAGGCGAGCCACCATTTTGAAGCTTTTCTTGTTGTTTTTCCCTTCAAAATCTATGGCATGTATGGGTGTAAGAATAGTGAAAATTTTGATTATTCATTTTGGTGTTAATGATGATTGAATAATGTGGTGATTGAAGCATGTTTTAGAAACTTAAAACAAGCAAATTTTATGCATGGTTGTTTGAAAAATCTGTGGGCTATGTGTTGTAGAATATGGAAATTTTTGTGATGAAAATTTGTGAAGAAATGTTTGGTAAAGGATTATAAGATTAAGAAAAATTTTCCTATGGTTTTGGACATGAAAATTGTGGCTTAAAGGCAAGGGTGGGAATGAAATTTTCTTAGGTTTTTGATGTAAAAATGTGCATTAGAAATCCTAAGATTGTGGAGTGATAAATGAGCCTTGTGATAAAAATTTTTGATGTAGAATTCCATAAGAAAACCATGGCCATGATTGAGGAAAATGGTGAAATTTGTGATTAAATTGAATGGTTGTTAATGTGAAAAAAATTTTACATAAAGTTTGGTAACTTTGGGTAATATAGGCCTTTGATATAGTACGTGGCAGGTACTAAGATTCTGAGGCATACATAACACAAGGAAAACCTAAAATTTAAGCGGAAATGCTGTCGAAATTTTTAAAATGGCATAAAGGGCATTTCAGGAAATGAGGGGTTAAAATGTAGACTCGAAAATAAAAACCAAGAGCCCTCAGTAGGTTAGAGTTGGTAATGGAAGACTAAACCCAAAAGGATTAGTAAAACGACCCTCTAATATCTAAAATGCCAAGAACAGGGAAAAATTATGTTAGGGGTATTTTAGGAAACGAGGGGGGAAAATTTATGGACGGGATGGAAAACCCAAGCCTCTCAGGAACCAAGGCTCGGGAATGGGATTATAAACATTTTAGGATAGTGAAATACCCATTTGAGGCTTCGAAACGCTAGAAAAACAAGGAAGGACCCTAGGTGTCGGAATAGTACCCCCGATGGTCGGGTGGGAATATCTATCGATTTTACAGCAAATAATGCTGTAAAAATATATTGAAGCCTAAGAAATACTATTTTATGATATTTGAGCTTAGGAAATCCTAGAGAAATGGTAGATTGGAAATGTTATGATCCCGAGACCTGCCAGGGGTAAAATGGTCATTTTGATCAAAAATTTTGGAAAGGCTCATAAAGAACCGTTAAGGACCTAGAATGCTTTAAATAAGATTCTAGAGGCCATAACTAAGATTTTAAAGTTAAAAATCTAAAGTTTATAAGTACACGGGTATGTACTTTGGAATACGGGCATGTAGTAGAAACCCAAGAGGTACACGAGCTTGGACACGGGCATGTATCAAGCTGTGTATCGCATATAGAAATGAAATGTATTGTAATGCTAACAAAAAAATGAATATATGTAAAGTGATAAATGATATTGGGTATTAAAAGACAATATTTTGTCTGTAGGGACCCAAACTAGAGACAATAACAAAACTGCAGAGGACTTTTGAAAGTGGATGTTATCGCAGTTGTGATAAGTTCAAGTATTTTCATGTCTGCAACATTAAATACTATGATATTTAATTATGTACTAATTGTACATTAGATGCAAAGACCTACATGCACTAGGATGTAGTTAGACTAACACATCCAACGAATTGATAAAGTGAGATGTGTACTGTGGGTACACTATGAAAAGAGTGTGACTAAATTTAAGACTCACCCATAAAAGAAAGAATGTGTAAAGACCTACGGGCATTAAGGGTTCCTGACTTTGAGGTGATGATTAATGCCAACCAGTCGGAACTATAATTGAAAGATGGTAATAAAACCACTTTTGGCGTACCGGCCTCCAGTAAGGTGGGGATTACAATTCCTTCTAGAACACAAGAACCGCTTCGAGTGATGATGGACTGGGGAGGATCTGCCTCAGGGTCACTCCTAAGGCCCCTCACAGTCAGCGCACATATGATATTAGTACGACCAATATGAGCTCAAAACCAGAACTAATGAAGATAATGACTAAAGATTTAATGAAAGCCATAAATGAGCATAATTGGGCATAACCGACACTAATGTGATGTGTAGTATACTCGGTTAAGGTGTTGAGAATAGTACCCGATCATGGTTAAAGTTACTATTCATCGATCAAAAGTCAAAGTACTGTTCACGATGAATAGTCCTATTCATAGATGAATAGTATTATTCATAAGAAATTTTATTATTGATATTTTTGAATCTATATGATTCATAGTATGTATGTTTGAACATACTAAGCCTGTTAGCTCATCGGTTTGTTCATATTGCAGGTAAAAAACCTATCCAATAGATACTCTGGATGGCAATAGGATATGCGGTGCCGTTGGGATAGGGAATTCCACTGTGGATTATGGTCCTGCTACCAGTTTTCCGCTGAGTATTGAAAGAGAGAATTTGAAGAAAATGTATTTGAGATACAAAGTTGTGAAAATTGTATTTATGTAAATTATGTTGTATTACAAAAAGACAACTAAAGTATAGTTTTAAATTTTATGTGGCTTTCATACAAGGCTTTCATGCAAGAAAAGTATTTTGAAAAAAAAAAGGCGCGAAAATTTGTGCCCTTTAAGAAGAGAATTAAAAGTAAAAGTGAATTTTTGACGACCTAATGAGGTGCACGGGCTGTCGTAATCAGCTACAGAGTTGGATTATAACAGTTTCGTGTGGCCAAAATTGGGGGCGTCACACGTCGCCTAGATGGGCCAACCTCATGGTCATTAGCCATAGGTCGTGCTCCATAAAGACGATCTAATATTTCCTTTTGCAATCCTTACTCATGCCTCTTACGCACCATGCATTCTAACATTAACTCCCCTTTAACTACGGCCACATAAACTATAAACTCTCTTAAAGTAAGGGAATATGGTGGAGTTAACCTTTACTGAAGCTCCACTATAAGTCATTTCCAAAACATGTTACAGAAATCCTCGTCAGTGAGATTAGGGTGGGGATATCTTTTCACGATGTTTTCCTTGAATCGTACTACATACGTGAAAATCGTGTCACTAAGTAGCATCTGAAGCCTCTCTGCACGGAGAATGAACTCTCTAACATCGGTAAATTTAGGCCATGTGGACGATGGTGTCATTACTTGGCTCTCTGGAAGATCTGGAACTAGTGGTAGACTCTTGGGCGGGAATTGTTATATCATAATATGCCTAAACTCAGCCCAGTCAAGTCCTAACAGCATGTCCTGGTCGCAATATTCCCAAAACATCTATTCGTCTCCTTGGAGCATTTTGACTACCAACATAATCCAGCAGTCCTCATCAATGTTGCATTGGCGCATGATGTGATGCCCCAAACTTTGGTTAGATAAAACTATTATAATCAAGCTCTCTAGCTGACTGAAATAGCTCGTGAACCTCATTAGGTTGCCAAAATTCCTTTTCTTGTTGGTTTAGAGCCATATTTTTTTTATATACTTTTCTTTGTGTAATTAAAACTATAATGTGTGTTATCACTTTACGAGTACAAAATATAATTTACATAAATACATTGTTTCAACTTTGTATCACAAACTATGTATTTTCTTTTTTTCAATCTCTTCTTTGAAAGCTCAACGGAAGACTAGTAGCAGGACCATATCCACAGTGGAATTCCCTATCCTATTGGCACTGTATACCCTGGTGTCATCCATAGCATCCTACTACTGGATAGGTTTCTTACCTGCAATATGAACATACTAGTGAGCTAACATACTCAGTAAGTTCAAACATACATACTAGGAATGATGTAGATTCAAAAACATAAATAATAAAATTTTCCATGAAGAGTACTATTCATTCATGAATAGTAAATTTGACTTTAATTAGTGAATAGTAACTTTGACTTTGACCAGATACTATTCATATCAACTTCGACCGAGATTACTAAATGTACTATTAGTACCTACTGTGTCTGATTATGCTCACTTATGGCATTTATTTCAGTTTTAAGTCATTATCTTTTCTTTTTCTCTAGGTCCTTATTGATTGTACCATTATGCACGCTGACTGGAAGGGACTCTGGGGAGCTACCTACTGACCATTCCTCATAGTCTATCATTACCTGAAGCGGTTATCATATTGTCGAAGGACCTGTAAATCCCCACCTTACTAGAGGCTAGTACGCCAATAGTGGTTTTATTACCGTCTTTCTTATAGTTCCTACCAGATGACTTATCCTCATCTTATGTCTAGGAACCCTTTTAGCACTTGTAACACAATTATATTCTTTCATAATGTACAAACAGCACATAATATAACTATGACAGTGTAATAAGCGAGAAAATTCACCATTCTCGGAGATATGTACATTGTATGCAATACGATAATTTTTATGTTTAAAAATGTAAAATGAATGAATTGATACTGTTTGAAATGCAATAAAATGTTCTAACAGTATTAAAGCTTAGGAATTCAGAGATAGAAAATTTTTTTACAGAACCAAAATAGGAGGAACTGTGCCAAATCGGTATCGAAAACCCTAGGAGGTGCAAATAGTGCACTAAAAGACGAAAACATTTGACCTAGATTTTTCTCCAAACAGAAGAAGAATAAGGCAAATCGACTGCACCAGAGGTCTCAGGAACCTGCTGGGGTGATTCTGGTTTCGGTTTGACTTTTTGATCAAAAAGTGACCCGAATTAATGTAAATAATAATCAATAAACAAACATGTAGTTCAAATAAGTGATGTCATATATATGACATCATAATTCTATTATTCAGAAAGCAAGAGAAAGTATTAGGTGAATCCTAAGGCTAAGATTTGATCTTATCTTGATCCAATGGTTAAAATTAAACCAAAATTACCTTAATTTTATTTTAGAAAAACTTGAAAAGAATTAAAGGTGTTAGGTGTCAAAATCCCATTGGATGGAAGGTGAATTAATTGGTTTTTCCTTAGTTGATAAGGATGGATTGGATTTGGCAAGAAAGAAGATCCAAACACTTAGCCATTTTTGCAACTTTTGTCCCTGTGTAGCTAAGGAGAAAACTGTGAGTGTTCCTCCCCCTAACCAAGCTTTTTCTTCAAAAGTTTCACACCAAATGCAACCACCACCTTCTTAGAGCAAGAGGACATCTTTGGTAACAAGGTAATAAAAAATTCCTCAAATTTTTTGTGAATTTTTGAGTTAAAATTCGTGGCCCTAAGTGTAAGATGAATGATGAAATTTTGATTTGAAACTTAGTGGATTTGGTTGATAAATTAGTTAGAAAGGTTGGTTATGAAAATTAGTGTGTTTGGTGCTCTAAAACAAAAACTATGAAGCATGTTTTTAAGAAAAATCAAGGGCTACATGTGTAGTATGATGAGTTGAATTGTGTTGGTAAATAGTTCAAGAAAAAGGATTTGGCATGAGAAATTGTTAGAAAGATTCATGTAAGAAGAGATGTGAGAACAACCATGAGAATAAAATGTGATAACATGAATTTTGTGATGGAAAATGTTGATTTTTATAATGTTGATTAGATGAGTATTTTCGTAAAATGTTTAAAACGTTTTATGTAAAATTAAGCCTCTAGTATAGTACGTGGTAGATGAACTAGGATAGATAGTTTTGAGGCATTTCCTAAACACTAAAAGCCTAGAAATTCAGCGGAAATGCTGTCAAAATTTTTAAAAACAACACAAATGTATTTTGGAAAATGAGGAGTAAACCAGGGTTGAGGTTAAAAAACTCGAGCCCTTAGTAACTTAGGTTGGAAAACAAGAACACGGACAATTTAAGGATTATTGAAACATCCATTTGGGATTTCAAAATGTGAGAAAAAGGGGATTAACAACTGAGTGACTGTTAAAATAGTGCCACTCGAGTAACAGGATAGAGTAAATTAAGAAAATTTCTAAAAATGCACAAAAAGGGCTAAGAGTGTCATAGAGAAGTTTAATTAAGCGTTTAAAGGCCATAACTAAGGTTTATAAGGAAAAAAATTTAAATTTTGTACAGTATATGGGTGTGTACTGGAGTACACGGGCGTGTAGTAAGGAGAAATTTTGAACACGCCCAGGTTACACAGCCATGTAGTGAAAATGTGTCAGTCATAGGAGAGTCACATGGCCAAG
Source organism: Antiaris toxicaria (assembly GCA_035233585.1). NCBI lineage: Eukaryota > Viridiplantae > Streptophyta > Magnoliopsida > Rosales > Moraceae > Antiaris > Antiaris toxicaria. Next base: position 54,207,528 of record CP141153.1, read on the forward strand.
AACATAGCCGTGTACATATACAGAATTGTACAGGCTACACGGGTAAGTTACATAGCTAAGGACACGAGCACGTAGTGAAAATACTAACCACCCGAGTGTTACACGGCCAGGGACATGGTCGTGTACATGCACGGGCATGTATAAGTTACATAGGCAGGCTACATGTAGAAAGCCAATTAATCACCCGAGAGTTACACAGCCATGGACACGACCATGTATTAGACCATGTACAGGTTACATGCCCACGTATAGAAGGACTTTAGTGGTTAGAGAGGTACACGGTCATGGATATGGCCGTGTACCAGACCGTGTACCATTTGTAAGTAAAAGAAATGTTTCATAATAATGTAGAAAAAGTGAATGGATGAAAAATAAATAAAATAATAATAATAAAATGTTCATAAATTAATTAAAGGACAATATTTGGTTTGTAGGAAGCCAATTAGGAAGTAATAAAGGAACGTCAAAGTAACCAAAGAAGTTGAGTTTAGCACAATTATTGTAAGTACAGATATTTAATTATCTACCCACAAACTAACTTGTTTGATTGACTGACTTTTTGAAGTATTGTGTGTTAAGTATTTAGATGATCACAAAAGAAAGAAGGAAATGTTCATAAAATGAGTTTAAGAAATAAGAAATAAAAGAAAGAAAGATAATAAGATTGAAAACTTAAGGGTTGACATACCGGCCTCCCATAGGTGAGGTTTTATATTATGACTTCCACTATAGAGGAATGCTACCTCCCGTAGGTGAGGTTAAAGGCTAAAAGTAAAAGATTGACTATGAGGTAGGTTGGTAGGTCACTCCCCCTTCCTCCCATCGGTCTGCACACATTAGGTACGTCCAACAATGGGCCCACAAGTGAAAGTAAAAAGAAAAGAAAAGAAAAGAAAAGAAGAGAATAAGGAAAGGAAAGAAATGAAGGAAATAGCACAGTAGGATAAGATATGATCTATAGAACAACAAAAACGATTCAACGAAGAATAAAAAGCAGTATGAGACTAACTCTAGTTACCTTACACCTAAGCTGGTTTGCATGTATTTTTGTACTTACTGAGCTCTAGCTCACTAGTTTGTTTGTGGCGTAGGTGATAAGGGTAAGCAACCAGCGAGATGAGAAGAAAATATTTGATGGACTGGCAGGCAGATTCCCAAGATGTCATGGATAGGAAAGTGGACCCGTTATGTTTCCAACTACTAGAAGATTGTATGATTGTAAAGAAATAGAACAGTATGAATGCAAAGAGTATGTACAAAGTATTACACGGATCAAGAGTAGATGTATTATTTTTAAATTATATATATAAGTATAAAAAAATTTGAGGTTTTCTAACATAAATTATTAAATTAAAAAGTGAGTTTTAAACACATTTTCTGCAATTTTATAAAATGAGATTACGATACATAAGAGTAAGAAGAAAAGAAAACAGTCGACGGCCTGGGCGAGCCCGGTCGCCCGTAAGAGTTTATATTAGAGCGCAAGGCAGTTCTTCCATCGACCTTCCATGACATTTCAAGTATTTGCTCTTGCACAATCCAAGTAAGATAGTATTTAGTTTAATTATCATCTCTTTTCATGAGCACTAAACCATGTCGCTATTGTTTTAATAGGTAGAACATAGCAACATGGTTCGTACACGCACTTTAAATGTTAGAGCAGACCGAGAGGCCGAGTTTACCACTTTACTTGCTAACATTCAAGCCTGACTAGATGCCCAAGAGCAAGAAAATTAGAGGCTACAGGAATTGTTAGAACAAAGAAATGCAAGACAGACTTCTAGAGGCAGAACTCCTCTACTTCACACGCCTCTACCCTAAACACCAACACTTGAACCCCAAGTGTCCGTAGAACCAATTACACCATTTGTGGTAATCGAGAATTTTAAGATTCTCGGAAGAATTTAAAGTTGTATATATATGACAGTTTTAGTGTATAAAATATGAAAATGTTGTGTTTTAATACTGTTGAGCATGCAACAAAATGTTCTAATAGTGTTAAAGAGTGTAAGTTCAGAGATGGAAAATCTTTTTGAATAGAAACGGGTGAGACGGCCCAAAATCGGAGCCAAAAGCTGTAAGGACTACCCCATTCCTATAACTTAAATTCTATATAATGATAAATTGAGGAATGAATTTGGGTTAATTTGATGTCTTTTAATGTAATATTGATTAACACAGTCAGGTGCATAGCCGTGTAAGAAGCCGTGTACCGCTCAGGTAGAGGAACATGTTTCCAAGACACGACCGTGTTGAGCAGTCTCAACTGGTACACGCCCGTGTTGCCTGGTATACGCCCGTGTAAGAACCTGTGTAGAAGGTCATGTATGGAACTGAGAGCCATTCTAAAGACTCTCGTAATGCGTGAAACCTAAATAATATGTAATAAGTAATTAGGTTGATCAAATACAGTATATTTTCTAGTGGAATAGTTTAAACAAGCACAGTAGTGTTTAGTTACTATTCATGTAGTGAAAGGGGTCACCGATAGTGAAACCGGTCCACCCTATTATGTGTTTGAGTGTGTAAGATGCGCAATATCAGGAAATTGGTCCAGACGACCATTTCTTGACATAAGACTGGTGAACAGATCACCAGAATGCTCGGACTGAACATCCGAGCCCAATAGTGAGAAATGTAGGAAAATAAATCGGTAAAAACGTATCAGAGTGGTGCAGCGGAACAATAAAAATTTTTAGATCGTTAAATATCTCATGATGCCATATACAATAAATCAACAACAATTAAAACTCATACCTCAAGGACGCCAATATGCAGGAGGAGAATGACCGGAGGCTTCAACCAACTAGCCTTCTCTACTATTCTCCAATTCCCGAATGGCTGAGTGTGTGGGCACTCTGAACCTCGATCGGTATGCTAGCACTGCTAGTCTTTTTCCGACCACCCAGATCTCTAAAGAACTTTATTGTCACGATGAGCTATGCAACAATAAGCCTGCTCACCTGAGAGTCTGTGGTCTGAGAGAACTGGAGTGGCAGGACCTCTATTTATAGACCTGCATGAGGTGAATCTCTGAATTTGAATTGGATTAGGAAAAGATATTTTCCCTTATCCAAAACCAAAAAATCCGAATTTTCCAAGGGAGAATCTCCACAATTAAATTCGGTTTTCTAGGATAAATCTAATCCAAATCTAAACAAGATTTTAACTAGAATTTTATCTCCCTTTTTCAACCAAAAAATCCGAAATCTTTAGGAGAAAATCTTCTCCAAATTTTTGGCCACTTTTAGGATAAGGAAGAATCAAAATTCCACTAGGATTTTTCAAGCTAAATCTCATCTCAACCTTATCCAAAAATAACCGAATTTCCTAGGATTTAGGCTCCAAAATTTCGGCCACTTTTAGGGAAGGAGAGAATCCAAATTCAACTAGGATTGAAACTTGAATTTTCCCTTGAATCTTATCCACAAAAACCGAATTTTCCATTGAGGATTATCCTTAAAAAATTCACCCACTTTTGTTGGGATTTGGATTCAAAATTCAAGTAGGATTCTAACAAGATTATCCTCTCCAAATCCAACTCAAATTCGAATTTCAAACCTTGTGGATTTTCCACAAAAAATTCGAATCCTACTTGGACTGTGATTCAAAATTTGAATTTCAAATTTCAAATTCAAATTTCAAATTCAAATTTCAAATTTCAAATTTCAAATTTAAATTTCAAATTCAAATTTCAAATTCGAATTTCAAATTCAAATTTCAAATTCAAATTTCAAATTCAAATTTCAAATTCAAAATTCAAATTTCAAATTTCAAAATTCAAATTTCAAATTTCAAAATTCAAATTTCAAATTCCACAAAACGGTTGTGTTTCATATTCTTGTTCTCATGGATAATTTTCTACAACTCCAATCCAATCTCAAATAAAATCATGGCAACTTTATTTGGAGTTTGAATAATTGTGTACTCTATTATCCAAAACAAAATCTGAATCCAACCGGAGAGAATCTTGTCTACCATCCTAATCCTGTGTCATCACCATCCATGCATAATAAACTAGCCAATAGCATACACAAATCAATTTGCCAAACGTTAAGGAATTATGTGGAGCTAGTAGAGGGACTGATTGGACATATATAATCGGGCTCCCGTGATTCCATATGATCATCATTCTGTACCGAACAACTCAATCATATGATCACTAATTTCAGAGTCACACCACTATAAACCTGAAACTGAACTCCCAATTATATACCGTATTACGTAAGCCTGTGATGAGCTACCATCCAATGACCTTGTCATATATGCAAAACCCTCATATGATATCCATGATCAGCCTTAGGTCAAAGTCCGTTTAATCCTACTGATCAGGCTATCTTAAAGTTCCATTATACTACCGAATCAAGAAAATGATTATTCACCATATGTGAATAAGAAGTCATCCGCCCAGCAGACGACCCAAGGCCTTGTCCATTTTCACATTCAGTATAATGCCTTTAAGAGGATACCTTTAACTCCTCAGAGCTATGATTCCGATATCTGCAAACAAACCCTTCATCGTATACAAGTCATGCACCCAACGAACCGGTCTATAAGCTTACTACCTCTGAGACGCTTTAGCCATTGGAACATCAAAGTACACAAGTCATATACATGAAGTAGTTCATTTACTCAGGATTAAGGTTATTGCACAATGAACGTCAAAAGCAGATTGATCCACTCATAGCGGACTACGTAGATCAATCACGCTTTAGTCCCGGTCTAATATGTCACCACCAAGCAACATATCCATGTCTCTACTTGGGAGTCCAGCTCCAGACAGTCAAGACAGACCGTCCCCTCTAAGGCTTTAGACAACATAATAGTCTTAACATGAGTTAGATGCTCGGTCTAACCCCATAGACTACAGACCATAGTTTAGACTGCTAACTTTAGAACATTGTCTTCTCGCATACAAAAGTCCATTGCATGCAACGTTCCAACAGTTTTAACACAAGCAGTCAGTGAGCCATATTTGCTTACATTTACTTTAACATGTAAATAAGACGAGGACAAATAGTAATGTAATGAATAACCTCTATGTATAATTTTATTATCCAGTTCAAAATGAATACATCAAAATGTCTCTAATACTTAGGGCATTTCCTATCAATCTCCCACTTGCCCTAAGCCAGCAGATGTGCCATGTTACGCATCCCCATCGCCTCTACATGCCTCTCAAAGCTTCTAGCTACCAAAGTCTTAGTAAAGGGATCAGCGATGTTGTCCTCGGACGCGATCTTACATACATCCACTTGTCCTGTCTCCACATGCCCTCTAATAATGTGATACCTCCGATCGATGTGCTTGGTCCTCTTGTGGTGCCGAGATTCCCTTGTGTTGGCAATAGCCCCTATATTATCACAGTAAAGTGTGATAGGCTTGTCAACACCCGGAATGACCTCAAGGTCTCTAAAGAACTTGCGGAGCCAAACCGCTTCTTTAGATGCCTCAGCTGCAGCCACATACTCAGCCTCCATAGTAGAGTCAGCTGTGCAGCCCTGCTTCACGCTCCTCCACACAATGGCGCCTCCTCCGAGTAAAAACACTGATCCAGATGTCGATTTCCTCGAATCCTTACAAGTCTGGAAGTCTGAGTCCGTGTATCCTACGGGTGTTAGGTCCCCTCCAGAATACACTAGCATATAATCCCTCGTTCTCTTAAGATACTTGAGTATATACTTTACTGCTTGCCAATGCTTGGTTCCAGGATTCGCTTGATATCGACTCACTATACCTACTGCAAAACATATGTCCAGGCGAGTGCAAAGCATAGCGTACATAAGGCTACCCACAGCGGATGCATAAGGGACCTTACTCATACGCTCTCTTTCTTCCGATGTCTTGGGACAGTTATCCAATGAAAGAGTTAGACCGGCAATAGAAGGTTGTGAGCCTTTCTTTGCCTCTAGCATTGCATATTTGTCAATTATTTTATCTATGTATGAAGCTTGGGATAATGCTATCATTTTGTTCTTTCGATCTCTGAAGAGACGAATGCCTATAACATAATTAGCTTCTCCCAAGTCCTTCATGTCAAACTGTTGGTGTAACCAAAGCTTGACCGATGATAAATTCCCTACATCATTCCCAATGAGTAGTATATCATCGACATAGAGTATCAGAAAGACCACTTTTCTGTCCTTAATACGTTTATAAACACAAGGTTCATCAACGTTCTGCTCAAAACCAAATGTCTTAATCGCTTGATCAAACCTCTGGTTCCATAAGCGGGATGCCTGCTTTAATCCATAAATGGATCTAAGCAACTTGCAGACTTTCCTATCTTGGCCTTTTGCTACGAACCCTTCGGGCTGTATCATATAGATACACTCTTCAAGATGGCCATTCAAGAATGCCGTCTTGACATCCATTTGCCAGATCTCGTAATCGAGAGCCGCAGCAATGGACAGAAGAATACGGATAGACTTCAGCATAGCAACAGGCGAAAAGGTTTTCTCGTAATCGATTCCAACCTTTTGCGTGTATCCCTTTGCAACCAGTCTAGCTTTGAAAGTTTCCACTCTCCCTTCCGCATCCTTCTTTCTTTTGTAAACCCATTTGCATCCAATGGGTTTTATCCCATCCGGCAAATCTACAATTTCCCAAACAGAGTTGGATTTCATAGAATCCATCTCATTGTTCATAGCCTGTTTCCAAGATCTAGAATCAACATCCTTTATAGCTTCATCATATGTGACCGGATCTTCCTCATGCTCATGAGCCTCGGCCTGGTATACCTCAGCATCATACATAAAGAAATTAGGTTTCTTAGAAACCCTCCCACTACGACGAGGCACCCTAAATTGTTGATCGTCTTCAGGTCTTTCACTGGAACTTGGACTTGCGTCCAAGACCGAAATCTGTGGAGCAGTTCTTTCACCCGATAACTCCTCTAGCACCACTTTGCTTCGAGGTTTAAAGTCATTCATGTGACTTTCCTCCAAGAATGTCGCATGGGTTGAGACAATGACCTTTTGTTTCTTCGGGTTATAGAACAGACCTCCTTTAGTTCCCTTTAGATACCCTACAAACATGCACAATTCTAATCTTGGTTCCAACTTCTTCGCATCCCCATCCAGTACATGTGCCGGGCAGCCCCATATTCTCATATGTCCAAGGGAGGGCTTCCTGCCACGCCACAATTCATACGGAGTTCTAGGAATTGATTTGCTCGGAACCTGGTTCAGAATATAGCACGCCGTTTGTAAAGCATGTCCCCAAAATGATAATGGCAGCGTTGAGTAACTCATCATGGACCGTACCATATCTAATAAGGTCCTGTTTCTCCTTTCGGCTACACCATTCTGTTGTGGAGTACCAGGTGCAGTCAATTGGGATAAAATCCCGTTCTCTACAAGATGTCCTAGAAATTCATCAGAGAGGTATTCGCCACCTCGATCAGATCGAAGTGTCTTTATGGATTTATCCAATTGCTTTTCCACTTCCGCACGATACTCTTTGAACTTGTCAAAGGTTTCGCTCTTGCGGTGCATCAGATACACATATCCATACCTCGAGTAATCATCTATGAAAGAGACATAGTACTCGAAACCTCCTCGTGCTGTGACGTTCATGGGGCCACATACATCAGTGTGCACAATTTCTAAGAGCTCCTGTGCCCTTGTACCCTTAGCTCTAAAAGACCTCTTAGTCATCTTACCCTCTAGACAAGACTCACATTGGGGAAGTCGTACCTCCTCCAGAGATTCCAGAGGACCGTCTTTCACCAATCTTTGAATCCTATCCTGATTAATATGACCAAGTCTTAAATGCCAAAGATACGCCTTGTTAGAGTGAGAAACTTTCAACCTTTTAGAGTTATCAATTAATTCAGTGTCAAGCAGTGAGTACATCTTTGGTCTGATTAAATATAGGTTTCCATCCATCCATCCAGAACAGATAAAAGACTTATTTCTACGAATATCAACTCTTTTACTAAAAGAAACTGAATAAGAATCCTTTATTAAACAAGCTACCGATATAAGGTTCCTCCTAAAATTAGGAACATAAAAACAGTCTTTCAATAAAATAAACCTAAATTGATCAAAATAAAGATGAACGTCTCCCACTGCATCAGCTACCACAAAGCTACCATCTCCAGTCCGCAACGAGAGGCTCCTATCATGTAGACTTCTCGTTTCCACGAACCCCTGCATAGAAACACAAACATGATTAGTGGCGCCCGAATCAATGACCCATGTGTCTTTCGATTCTTCCACCAAACACGCTTCTAAGTAATGAAGTTCCTTACCTTCCTTGCCCTTGGAGGCTAGGAATTCCCGGCAAGCCTTCTTGAAGTGACCTACCTTCCCACAGTGGCAGCATTTGGACTTTTTAGGGTCCTTTGGCTTCTTGTTCTTCTTCTTCTTCTTCCCGTCCGAGACAGGAGGATTAGAAGAACTGGAAGCCACTTGCTTCTTATTTGGCCTCTTCCTCTTCCGTGAGGGATTGGAAGATTCCGCCAAATTGGCCTCTCCTTTAGGTCGGACCACATCCTCATCCCTGATCATCCGCTCATAAGCCTGTAGTTGCTTCATGAGCTCGGTAAGTCCTAACTCCTTTGTCGGCAGATTGTATGCGGCCTTAAACCCCACAAAATCTTTAGACAGAGTCTTGAACACCATCTCGATCTGGGTGTTGTAGTCTAACTCAGCACCATTCTCGGCAGCCTCAGCGAAGAATCCCATTAGAGTGATCATATGGTCCTTCACCGGAGCACCCACCTTTTGCTTGGAGTTCATAATGCTGGTGATAGCGGACTGTCGAGCCAATTTCTCTTGGCCTCCGAACATGTCCTCCAGATTATCCATGATCTCCCCAGCAACTTGATAAGTCTCATGCTGCTTTTGTAAAGCACTCGTCATGCTAGCAAGGATGTAGCATCGAGCTATTTCATTGGATTTTCTCCAACGATTATAGGCAACCGGGACCTCCTCAAGTGGTGTGTCAGGTTTGGGCCCAGGTGGGCATGGTTCGTCCAGTACGAACTTGTGTCTCTCGCAGCTGAGAACTATTAATAGATTTCTTTTCCAATCTTTATAATTGTCGCCATTCAACTTATTTTCAGTAAGTATCGAAATGAGGGGTGTCGGTGACATTTTGAACTGAAATAAAATTATACTAGACATCATTACAAAGGCCAAGCAAATATGCAGATAATTTAGCAAATAAAACATACAAGTATGTTCCTACATGAAACTTGAAAAAAAAATGTAGCATTGCAACGGTAATTCTCAGCACCTATTGCCCCAAGCCACCGAGGGGTGGTCATGAGAACAAATAGCCGGAACATGGACCCCGTCCAATTAATATATGTTACCTTAAATCCTCCAAGGTTAAGACATATATTAATAACCGCTTATTTGGCCACCAGTTTAGTTAACAGAGCTTCTAGGGAAGGTTAATAACTAAACGAGTCTTGAGTGTATAACCATTGTTTAAGTAGCCCGATCCACGTCCTACCAAGCCACCGAGGGGTGGTCATGAATAGGATCGCACCCGAACACATTTTCCACATAGGAGATCCAATCTAGTATACCGGCGGCGGTAAACACCTACCGAGGGGTGTGGTCAGGTCAGAACTGACGCGAGGCGTTACCATGCTTTCACATATGGATCAACAATGGAGGCCGTGGGTTTTGTTTGAAAACCTCTCCCACTCAATATTTTGAAAAACATGCAAGTTTTGACAAATTATGTATGATCAATATAGTATGAGCGGCACTCACCTATCCTATATGACATGTTATCAAATATGCATACAAAACATCCATCAATACATATTTATACATCCATGACATATCACAGAAAAATAATTGACAGAATAACCAAGCCATGGTTCCATCCTAGAACAAAGAAAATAAAGATTACAAAATTCTATCCAAAGCATTCTTTGGGTCTTGAATTCTGTTCCGTCTTCTTGTATCCATCTTTATGTAGCCTCTCCATTTATTTCTCATCCCAAGAATTATTTAAAATTTAAATCTCCAAAAAATTTAAATTTCAAATTCAAATTCCAAATTCCAATTTCAAATTTAAACTTCAAATTTAAATTTTAAACAATTTTAAACATCATGTGTAATAATATGTAATTTCAAAAATTTTAAATTTTTTAATTACATAATTTTAAACATGATTTAAAAATTAAATCTCAAATTTAAAAATCAAAATTTTCTGATTGTTTTTTACCGTCGGACCGCCGTCCCCATAGGCGGCAGCTGCCGTGGGCAGCCACCAACCCTGGAGGGGTTGGCAGCCCACGGCTGCCCCTTGTGCAGCCTGCTGGGCTGCAGGCCAAGCCTGCAGCACCAGGCTGCACGCCCAGACTGGGCGCAGCAGCCGGCAGGCTGCAGGCAGCGCCTGCAGCCAGAGGCTGCACGCCCAGGTTGCGGCCAGCCTTGGGCAGGCCACGGCCACCCCTGGCTGCAGGCAGAGCCTGCGGCCGTGGGTGGTGTGGGCCTGCACAGGGGCTGTCGCAGCCCCATCCTGCCCGAGGGCAGGGGCTGCAGCCCCACCAAGGTTTGTCGGCCTATCTCGAGGGGTCGTGTCTCGATTTTCGTGTCATATTCCAATTTACCTATTAGGATCTCCAAAAAATTAATCTGAATCCCAATTAAATTGAAATTTTCCACACAATCAAAAGTTCAATCTTTAATTTAAATTTAACTTTTGGGAAAAATAAATTACGGTCTTCAATCTTCAATCTCCTCCAAGAATAATTATAAAAAATTCCTAAACCGTTTCCGATGTTCAAAAAATTCTAACCATAAAATTCTAAGAGACAAGAATTAAAATCCATGGGAAAATTACAGTGTAAATAAACTGCTCCCATGGTTACATAAAAAATTCCTAGATACAATTTTTCTAAATTCTAAGGAACCATAACCGGCATAAACAAGCATGCTTATAATAATTCAAAAAATTAAAATAACCACATACTTTATACATAATACATGATAACAACATAAAGGAACCCTAGAATGCCACTCTCTAAATATCAAATCCATACATAAATAAAAAGACTAAGTAATTGTCTAATTTATGTACATGGCATAGTCATGAGATGGCTCTGATACCAATTGTAGGAAAATAAATCGGTAAAAACGTATCAGAGTGGCGCAGCAGAACAATAAAAATTTTTAGATCGTTAAATATCTCATGATGCCATATACAATAAATCAACAACAATTAAAACTCATACCTCAAGGACGCCAATATGCAGGAGGAGAATGACCGGAGGCTTCAACCAACTAGCCTTCTCTACTATTCTCCAATTCCCGAATGGCTGAGTGTGTGGGCACTCTGAACCTCGATCGGTATGCTAGCACTGCTAGTCTTTTTCCGACCACCCAGATCTCTAAAGAACTTTATTGTCACGATGAGCTGTGCAACAATAAGCCTGCTCACCTGAGAGTCTGTGGTCTGAGAGAACTGGAGTGGCAGGACCTCTATTTATAGACCTGCATGAGGTGAATCTCTGAATTTGAATTGGATTAGGAAAAGATATTTTCCCTTATCCAAAACCAAAAAATCCAAATTTTCCAAGGGAGAATCTCCACAATTAAATTTGGTTTTCTAGGATAAATCCAATCTAAATCTAAACAAGATTTTAACTAGAATTTTATCTCCCTTTTTCAACCAAAAAATCTGAAATCTTTAGGAGAAAATCTTCTCCAAATTTTCGGCCACTTTTAGGATAAGGAAGAATCAAAATTCCACTAGGATTTTTCAAGCTAAATCTCATCTCAACCTTATCCAAAACTAACCGAATTTCCTAGGATTTAGGCTCCAAAATTTCGGCCACTTTTAGGGAAGGAGAGAATCCAAATTCAACAAGGATTGAAACTTGAATTTTCCCTTGAATCTTATCCACAAAAACCGAATTTTCCATTGAGGATTATCCTCAAAAAATTCGCCCACTTTTGTTGGGATTTGGATTCAAAATTCAAGTAGGATTCTAACAAGATTATCCTCTCCAAATCCAACTCAAATTCGAATTTCAAACCTTGTGGATTTTCCACAAAAAATTCGAATCCTACTTGGACTGTGATTCAAAATTTGAATTTCAAATTTCAAATTCAAATTTCAAATTTCAAATTTCAAATTTCAAATTTAAATTTCAAATTCAAATTTCAAATTCGAATTTCAAATTCAAATTTCAAATTCAAATTTCAAATTCAAAATTCAAATTTCAAATTTCAAAATTCAAATTTCAAATTTCAAAATTCAAATTTCAAATTCCACAAAACGGTTGTGTTTCATATTCTTGTTCTCATGGATAATTTTCTACAACTCCAATCCAATCTCAAATAAAATCATGGCAACTTTATTTGGAGTTCGAATAATTGTGTACTCTATTATCCAAAACAAAATCTGAATCCAACCGGAGAGAATCTTGTCTACCATCCTAATCCTGTGTCATCACCATCCATGCATAATAAACTAGCCAATAGCATACACAAATCAATTTGCCAAACGTTAAGGAATTATGTGGAGCTAGTAGAGGGACTGATTGGACATATATAATCGGGCTCCCGTGATTCCATATGATCATCATTCTGTACCGAACAACTCAATCATATGATCACTAATTTCAGAGTCACACCACTATAAACCTGAAACTGAACTCCCAATTATATACCGTATTACGTAAGCCTGTGACGAGCTACCATCCAATGACCTTGTCATATATGCAAAACCCTCATATGATATCCATGATCAGCCTTAGGTCAAAGTCCGTTTAATCCTACTGATCAGGCTATCTTAAAGTTCCATTATACTACCGAATCAAGAAAATGATTATTCACCATATGTGAATAAGAAGTCATCCGCCCAGCAGACGACCCAAGGCCTTGTCCATTTTCACATTCAGTATAATGCCTTTAAGAGGATACCTTTAACTCCTCAGAGCTATGATTCCGATATCTGCAAACAAACCCTTCATCGTATACAAGTCATGCACCCAACGAACCGGTCTATAAGCTTACTACCTCTGAGACGCTTTAGCCATTGGAACATCAAAGTACACAAGTCATATACATGAAGTAGTTCATTTACTCAGGATTAAGGTTATTGCACAATGAACGTCAAAAGCAGATTGATCCACTCATAGCGGACTACGTAGATCAATCACGCTTTAGTCCCGGTCTAATATGTCACCACCAAGCAACATATCCATGTCTCTACTTGGGAGTCCAGCTCCAGACAGTCAAGACAGACCGTCCCCTCTAAGGCTTTAGACAACATAATAGTCTTAACATGAGTTAGATGCTCGGTCTAACCCCATAGACTACAGACCATAGTTTAGACTGCTAACTTTAGAACATTGTCTTCTCGCATACAAAAGTCCATTGCATGCAACGTTCCAACAGTTTTAACACAAGCAGTCAGTGAGCCATATTTGCTTACATTTACTTTAACATGTAAATAAGACGAGGACAAATAGCAATGTAATGAATAACCTCTATGTATAATTTTATTATCCAGTTCAAAATGAATACATCAAAATGTCTCTAATACTTAGGGCATTTCCTAACAAGAAATACCCTAGTAGAGGTACATTCCTCGAGAATAAGAGTCTAGATGACCTCTTCTCGCCCAGAGATTGACAAAATCAGAGTCAAAACGCTCAAACTAGTCAGTCAGATAGAAAACAATGAATAGTGAATAGTAGAAAATGCAATGTTAGATTAATGGCTAAGACGGCCTTAATATGACCTAAAACTTAAATATTAACGGTCAATAGGTTCAATCTGGTCAATTGAGCCCAAAACAAGAATTTTAGTTTGGAAGATATGCAGTATAAGGATGAGGGTCAAGACGACCTTTTCTCACCCAAAAACTGATATATTTGAACTTAGAACGGCCAAATTAGTCAATCAGGCATTTGTCACGTTTTTCGAGGTGGGATCACACAGATCCCGAAAACTAGTCCAGATAACCTCAGATGGATGTAAAACTGATAAAATTGAAATCAACGCATCCAAATTAGTCAAGCGAGACTGTGTCTGAAATTTCACACAGGAATGCCTCGTTTTGCGTACGAAAGGACAACACAGTATAGATACAACCACAATATAGGAAATAAATAGTAAACTAATACAGAATGGGCTCTTAGATAGTACAAACTGACTAGGAATGATCAGTACAAAAATCAGAATCAGAAATTCTAATTTCGGGTGAAAATTAGAACACTGCCGAGAAAGGATTGAACACAGCGGTAGAAAATTAGACTGCAACAAGAGGCAAATGCAGTTGAATTTTTGGCCTTAAAAACTGTGTTCCCTTACCTAAAAACCAGCTGTTTTAAGCTGCAAAAATAACCCTAAAAATTGGCATTAAAATAAGGGGTAAGTTATGACTCATTTGAATTAAAAATTCAAGCTTTCCATCACTTGTCACCAAGAAAATCTTGTTTATTTTCCCCTCCTTAAATGGCAGCTGCTCCCTCGGTTTTAAAGACTGAAATGGGCAACAAGTTTGGCCCCAAAATAGCTTAAGATTGGCTTGATTAATTGAGCTTAGGGTTGGTTAAGTTTGCTTAGGATTTGTCTATAAAAGGGGTGACCATGCCTTAGGTATTGTTTTTCTTTTTCACACCCCAAAAACATAACTCTTCTTCTTCTCTTTCTTCCTTGCTATAGCTGATCACTACCTTTAGCCAAAACCCCCATTTTTCAAACCAAAATCCAAGCCAAAAGTTTACCAAAATTTAACCCTCTTCAAGCTTGTGATAGGGGGATTTTATTCAAGCCATTTCAAGGTGATCAAGGGTGCCAATCACTTGTAGTTTTTAGTTATTGTTTTGAGTTAATATTAAGAGAAAAATTTTTGGTGTTGTTTCTAGCAAAAATCGACCCCCACTCTCCTTGGTTCGCATGGCCACTTAGTCACTAAGCCTTTATTTCGGTGTGCTTGATTCTTAGCACGAAAGGTAAATCCAAAAAACCCTCCCTTTTATGATTAGTTGTTTTTAAGTTTTTGATCAAGAGATTTATGTGTATTTGTTTATGCAAATGGGTTGTAATAAGTTTATTTTGAGCCCTTAGCTTTCCATTTTTAAGTTTGTGGTTGTGTGGTTGTGTTTACAATTTTACGAATGGACATGTGTATGTGTTAGCATGAACATTTAGAAAAGTGGTTGGACACAAAATTGTCCCCAGAAAAAGGCCACGGGTTTTGGCCATTTTGACCCCCTTAAGATCCGAATTTGGATTTGGTAAAACACGGAATTTTAAGGAAATTTCGTTACGGTCATTTTTGCATGATAGGTTTCGGCCAAAAACCACACTAAGATAGGTTTTTTCGAGTGGTTTTGTTTCGGTGTCCAAAACTGGGACCAAGAATCCAAGCACTGGAAACAGTCTCGGGTTTTGTTAAAAATGAACCACTTAGAATTGGATCTCAGGCTCGACAGGAAAGTTGTAGATCTTGTCAAAATCTTTAAGACGACACCTTGTATTTTAAAAATTTGGCCGTTTTAGGCCTCAAACAGAGTCGTTTTTAAAGTAACATGAAACTAGGGCTTTTACAAAAACTGGGAAGAAATAGGCCACAGGTTTAGTAAGATTAGGACCTGTTTGAGTTAGATTTGGGCTCTGAGGTGAACATGAGAATTGTACGTCTCATTAAGGACGAAAAATTTATGTTCTCTAAGAATTTATATTCTCTAAGTTTACAAACTAAGTCATTTCGAATAAGTTTTTGAAACGGTTTCGATAAATGGTTTAAAAACCCCTTTAAAATACAACACCAAAATGTGTTTTAACTTTGTTTAAAATAAAAACATGATTTTAATAAAATGTCCCCACCTTCCAACGAGGTAATAAGGGGATAGTTTCAAAGCACATAATTTTCCTAAGAATTTTATGAGGCAACCAAAACGATTTTCAAAAATAACCAAAACAGTGTGGGTAGCCCGATAGGCTACCACTCCAAACAAGCAATAGTAACCAGTTAGTTAACGATGCATAAGGTAACTGACCAGTTGACTGGTCGGTAAACCAGTCAAGAACCGTGTTTTGAATGATAAAAGTGAGGAACAATGATTAATTTGTCAAGTAGACAATTAATCAAACACGATAGACAGTAAATACCAAATTCCCAAAGTAGACCAGTTAGGTACTGATGGGCCTTGGTACCATACCAAAATACAAGTAATAGTTACTAACGGTAATAGTAACCAAAGAATGATGTTGATTAATTTATGGGGTAATAAATTAATTAACCACACCAAGAGAATCAAACTCTGAATAGAGAGTGAGTTAGTACCGATGGCAATCGGTACCAAGCGATTTTATCTACTTTAGTCACTAACAGTATTAGTGACTCACCAAAGGTGTTAACGGAGTATGTTATGTTGACAAGTGGTTACTTGTAATCTGATAAAGGTGAGAGTACAAGTTGGTTGCAACTAGGTAAGTACAACTCCACCTACAACATGAATAAAATGAATTTAAATGATGGTTTTTACAGTATTTTAAGTATGCATCTATGCACAGTTGTGTACAGCATATGAAAGAGCATATTGTTCACAATCGCATAAATTGATGAAAGAACAAGTTAGATGCCATATATCCCTATCACGTTGGAATAGGGATAGCTTAGCACAGCATATGGCCAGAGCAATTAAACAAGTCAGAATTTAATAAACGTGTCGTACCGACCTTTTTAATTGAAGAAGTTTTTCAAGTTAAAGTAAGCTGAGCATTCGTTGATGGTTCTTCGTTTTTTTAGTGACCACAGGCGTTATTAATGGGCGTTATCAATGGTCTGCACGCCCTTGGTACTAACACACGGGGCTTAAGTAGACAAGAGAAGGAAAAAGAAATATTGAAGCATAAATGAACGTAACTAGATCATGCCTGGCTCACCAGACTCATTAATTATAGTTCACTATACTTCTGGCTATAGTAAGATGCATTCGGTACATGATGTTTCTACTATGCATATAGTATGTGAAGTTTTGTATTCAATGACATGATATGTGATGATATGGTATGTGATATGTGGCATATGTTGATACCTAACATGCTTATATGATTTTAAGTATGTAGTATGTTTTAAACATGTTTTGCGGTTAACATGTTGTACTTACTGGGCATAAAGCTCACAGTGTATGTTCATGCTATACGTAAGCATCCTATGGCATAATCATCAATGGGCAATGATGGCGGCGAAGGCAGATGTAAGGGTGAGGTTATGGATACACCGCGAGTTAATCTTCCGCATAGCTAAAGTAATCAGTATTTCGAATAGTATAAGTTAAACTGTATTTTTAAATAGTAACAGATAAACAGTATTTTTGAATAGTACATAGTTAAACAGTATTATAAGTGTATATGTATAATTGAACTTCCTATGATGTAGTCTCTGTATTTTAATAGTATACGTATATGAATACTAAAAACATACGCATATAAAAAAATCCCCTAAAATTAAGGTATCTAAGTTAATAAGTTTTAAGTAAGTAATAATGGCTTACAAGAAAGTATAAGTATCAGTTCAAGTAGTTGTTTTTAAGTGACGGTTCGGGCCACTCAGGACATGGGACATCACAGTTGGTATCAGAGTAGTATCCTACCACCCTACCTCACATTGCCACACGCCTGCGTCATTTGTCTAAGTAAGTTAGCTTTGTTTTTCAATATTTAGTATACAAGTTGACAATTAATTATAATAGGAGATAATGGCTGCACCGCGAGACCCTTCAAGTACAGGAGGATAGATAGGCAAGCCTGGCTTTCACCACCATGTGACCGGACATATACGATGGTCATCACTCAAGCGAGCTTCCATACTAGATTCACCACTTGGAGGTTATTTTTGAAGCTTGCCATATCCCACCTCATCTACAGGTGGTTTTGGCAAGCAGTAGACTGGAAGGACCAGTGTTGACCTGGTGGAATGAATGGCGTTGGATCGGGCATTCGATGCAATGGGCCGAGTTCTACCGCGACCTCCGTGATAGCATTAAACTAGCCCGAAACAAAGATACATGGGATGATATACGCGAGAGGCGATACCAGGTCCTCTCTTACATCTGGGATATCTATGAGGGAGAGACCATGGCACACTACTATTAGAGGTTCATGATGCAATGCTTCCTCACATCCCGTTAGACAGGCCCTCTGCAGAGATAGCTGACCTGCTATGGAAAGGGACTCCATGGTACATGAGGGACCTTGTTCCCTATGCTCCGCCACATGAGGATCTGAGGCACCTTGCCTGAGACATAGTAGAAGCCAAGAGAGTGGCACTCAACCCTGTACCTGGCAAAAGCTTTGCAGCAGCAGCTAACATGGGGGTTGACCTGATAGACGCAACACCCCAACCAGCAGTACCCGAAGATAATGGAGACCTAATGGAGGACCCCGATCTAGCTCCTTTGTCTACCGAGCACCTATTGGAGGAAGATGACGACGAAGCTCTCCCCGATGCCCAACCCGATGATGAGGGTAAGGAAATCCCCGATCACTTCAGTGATGATGAATGGATAGGGATGTATGAGTCAAAAGTCATCGTAGCTAGTGACGACGAAGGCAGTGTTTTCTGGGAGGATAAAGAGGAAGACCCCAAGGAGTTCCCGCTCAGTGGCAGTGATGACGAGGGATCTCTGACGTCGAGTCAGGAGTGTCCTCCGAGTAGTAGTAACCTTTTTCACAGGATTTTTGATTTTGTAAATATATAGAGGGGAACAGTAGCTTTCCCTGTCAGATGTACTTGTTGGGATCGTATATTGGGAAGTGTGCATCACTCCCGCCAAACTAAAAGCTTGCACATATTTTTGAGTAATATTATGAAATGCAGTATCCTTTCGCCCTGAGGGCCTAAATTTGATGAATTTTACACATGTTAGTGGTGAAATAAAAAGTATAGGACGGTTCCTGGCACTCAGACGATATTCCAATACGATGCAGCAATTGTATTGAACATCATAGTATAAGAGAAAAATAGATATAATATGTATACTTATATATATGATGTTAAGTGAGATTGTT
The DNA here is from genome assembly GCA_035233585.1 of Antiaris toxicaria. Taxonomy (NCBI): domain Eukaryota; kingdom Viridiplantae; phylum Streptophyta; class Magnoliopsida; order Rosales; family Moraceae; genus Antiaris; species Antiaris toxicaria. The sequence continues at coordinate 54,226,529 of CP141153.1, forward strand.
AAGTAAAAAGATAATATGCGATACGAGTCCTAAGTACAGAATTTAAAAGACTCATAGTTTTCTTTCCCATTATGTGATAAGGTTGCATAGGAAGTCATGGCAAGAATAAGAGCTCAGACTAATCAACCTTCCCGAGAAGACTAGCTAATGGCACGGCTCGCAGCCATGCAAGAAATGATGTTAAATCAACAACAGGAACTTGCCCAGCTCAGGGAGTAACTGAACCAGCAACCTCAGGCACCCCAACCAGTAGAGGTGCCAACCCAAGCAGCTCCAGTAGCCCCTGAAATTCCTAGAGGGCAAGCGGCCCTTCTAGTCCAGACAACACCAACACCATCGGTCATGGCTGCTCCCACAGCAGCCAACATTCTTATGCCAGCCCATAAAGAAGGTGACTTATACGAGTGATTTAGGCCCATGAAGGTGCTAGAATTTGAAGGGACTACGAACCCCATTGAAGCCGATGACGGGCTAACAGATATCCAGGTCATCTTAGACCTCGTTAGACTGACAGAAAGGGAAAAAGTACTACATGCATCCCTTGCCCTACGCAGAGGAGCATGCTAATGGTGGAAGACCGTAGCGATCAGGAGGGATGTTAATGAGATAAACTGGGTAGACTTCATCGCCAAGTTCAGGGAAATGTACTTTAATGATGAAGCCCTAGCAGCCCAGTAGGATGAGTTTCATAATCTACGCCAGGGCAGCATGACTGTCATGGAGGCAATAAGGAAGTTTGAGTAGCTGGCTCAACTTTGCCTAGACCTAGTATGATGGAGAAGGAAAAGGTTAAGAGGATGCTGAAAATGTTCAGGATGGACATCACCGTCCAAGTCTGTAGTGGAAGTAATGGACCCGCAATTGTGGCTGAGCAAGTCAGAAGGGCCATCTGAGTAGAGTATTGTTTAGCCCAGGACGAAGAAAGAAGGGCCTAGATCTTCAAGGCCAAAAGAGAAGAGAAGACACAGCTGAAGCAGTTCAAGGGAAGGCAACACCCCGAATCACAACACAAGGGGCATAACATGGGAACCAGCCAACATACTAGGCATTCCCATAGCAACAACAATAAGAAGAAGGGGAACCAAAGCAACTAAGGGCAGCAGAGGAACTTCCTTCAGAAGAAGAATAACCATGGGGGAAATGGCAACCCACACCCGCCTTGTCTGAAGTGCGGAAAGAACCATCCAGGAGAATACTGCCTAGGAACCAGTGGCTACTACATTTGTGGCAAAGAAGGCCACTATGCCAAGAATTGCCACTCAAACCCACAGAATCAATAAGGCCAGACCCACGCTATTAACAATCAGCTGCATGCCGTCCAGACTAGGATTGAGGGTCCATCAATCGCTTAGGGTAGACTAAAGGCTCCAGAGACACAGGGGAAGATCTATGCCTTCACAAGAGAGGATGCTAAAGCTGGAACCTCGACGGTGGTGACAGGTCAGCTTTCTGTCACCAACTCCACTGCACTAGTTCTATTTGATTCTAGAACTACACATTCATTTACATCATCAAAGTTTGCTAGGGAGAGACAGTCCAGAACGTAGATAGAATGAAATAGACATTTCAAACTACCCTTCCCTTCGGGGAGATTTTGTTGTCTAGCTATTGGATACGTCACGTACCAGTAGTTATCAGTGGGCACGAACTGAGCATGGATCTAATCATCCTCGAGATGTATGACTATGATGTAATTGTGGGGATGGATTTCCTCACCAAGTACAATACCGTCATAGACTGTCTAAGATGGGAGGTTACCTTCGAACCAAGTGGGCATGAGAAGTTTGTCTACAAGGGGCTATCGTTGAAGCAACCAAAAATGATAATATCAAAAATGAAGGCTCACCAGCGACAATCTAGTGGATGCACCGACTTCCTTACACACATAGTGGACAAGACCTAGGAAGCAGAGATAGGACCTGATAGTGTCTCGATGGTTCGAGATTTCATGGAAGTATTCCCAAAGGATCTTCTAGGACTTCCACCTAAGCGAGAAATGTCATTTGAGATCAAGCTATTACCAGGATCAGCCCCCATCTCCAAGGCCCCTTACAGAATGGCCTCAGCAGAGTTGAAGGAGCTTCAAATTCAGTTGAAGGATCTGATGGACAAGGGCTTCATCCGACAGAGCTACTCACCGTGGGGAGCACCCGTCTTGTTTGTGAAGAAAAAGAATGGAATGTTGAGGATGTGTATTGACTATAGGGTTCTGAACAAGATCACGATAAAGAACAAGTATCTATTGCCATGGATCAATGATCTGTTCAACTAGTTCCGAGGTGCTGTAGTCTTTTCCAAGATTGACTTGCGTTTCAGGTACCACCAATTACAAATCAGGGATGAAGATATACCTAAGACAGCCTTCCGAACATGAAATGGACATGACGAGTTCCTCATTATGTCGTTTGGACTGACAAATGTCCCCGCAGCCTTCATGGATCTAATGAACCGAGTGCTCAAGGAATTCTTAGACAAGTTTGTCATTGTGTTTATTGATGACATACTTGTATATTACAAGACAAAGGAGGAGCACAAGGAACATCTGAGGGCCATCCTACTCAAGTTAAGGAGCATCAACTATATGCCGAACTTTCCATGTATGAATTTTGACTAGAGAAGGTCCACTTTCTTAGCCATATAGTCTCCAAGGAAGGAGTATCTGTGGCAGCCCGCCCTTCATAGAGATCATACCATACTATTACAATTAAGCTTTGTCGCTAACTGTGATAGATTGTACTCTCATAGGTCACCGACTAATCTATCTCTCTTTAAATCATGATGTTTTTGGGGAAATTTTTTTTTTAAAATATCATGTAAAACATTATCCAATAATCACTTTGTTTATAAGTACAAAGTAATTTACATAATACAGTACTTTCGCAAAATATATATTATTACAAAAGAACTGTTTCTTTTTCCCTTCTTTTTTATCGCTTAGCAGAAAAACTCTGACAGGACCATATCCCTCGCCTCCTATCCCATTTGATATGTGCTATCCCGTCCGCCATCCAGTCATACAAAGCTACTGAGCTGGTCGCTTACCTGCAACATAAGCAAAAATGGTGAGCTACAGGCTCAGTAAGTTCAAACATGCAAGAAATAAAATTTATATGCATAGTACTATTCATTATGAATAGTAATATTGACCACTATTCATATATAAATAGTAACTTTGACTACTATTCATTATGAATAGTAAGTTTGACCACAACACAGTATATCAACAGTACATCTACCGTGATGTTAGTACCCTCACGAAATTGTCTTATGCTCAATTATGGCATAGTTTCAGTTTTAGGTAATTATCTTATATTATGTTCTGGTTTTAAGCTCAGGTTGGCAGTACCATTTAAGTGCGTATAATTGGGAGCGGTACATTAGTGCTGACCTCCACAGCCTTAATCTCATAGCCCCGAAGGTAAAATTGTACATGATTGGGAGCAGTACATTAGTGCTGACCTCCACAGCCGTAATCTCATAGCCCCGAAGGCAAAGTTTACCTCCCTGTACGGAAGGCTAGTGCGCCAAAAGTGGTTTCATTACCGACTTTTTAAAATTCTAACCCGGTGACTTCATATTGCCCCGTGGTTAGGAATGGTTCACATTTTAATTTTAGGTGAGTTAGTTTCATTAACCTCGCTCTAGTGCCCAAAGCACAATTTACTATGTGTCCCATTCCAATAGTGCCCGTAGCACATTTCGTCTCTTTCTCTACTCTATAATAGTACCCGTGGCATATATGTACCTAACTTATAGTTAGTATATCAAAGTTAGCAATAATAATGCTATATATTACAGACAGATAAATGTTTGAACTTGCCTTATCAGTTTCTTCCCCTTTTCTTTCTTGGATCTTTGATCGCCCTCCTTGTAGGTCGATTTTGGGATCCTACAGACAAAACCTTGTCTGTTAATTTTATTTCCATTTATAGCTTTTATTTTTCATTAAAAAGCTTAAATAAAACCTATTTATAACTTTTTAGGTTTTATTTATCATTTTCCCCATTTTTCTCAACTTTTACAAAATTACGATTTTGCCCTTATATTTTGGCAAAATTACAATTATGCCCCTGACGGAAATTTTCTCGATCCAGACTGGATTTTTGGCTCTTAGGAACTTTTCTGACTCTTTTCTAGTCATTACTGGGTTCGTTTCTATTTTATTTCCATTTTTCACCTTCCCGACCCTCGGGAAGCACTATTCTGACCCTTACGTCGGTTTAGTGATTTTCTATCGTTTCGGAGCCTCAAATAAACGTTTTACTAGCATTTAAAATGTTCATCAAGACGTTCACGACCTAGGACTCCGAGACTCGGATTTTTCGTACCCGACTCGGACCTTTTCTTTGTTTCTCAAAAACGCCCCCCCCCTCGGGGTCAGTTTTTCAGTTTCACTCGCGTTTTACATTTTTAAGGGGACGTGTTACTATTCACAAACCACCCCTTAGGTTTCCCTTATTCAATTTTCCTTTAGGGACTCGGGTTTCCGACCCGACCCTAAACTTTTATTTTTTTTATTTCCTTTTTACCCCAAATGCCATTTTCGAAATTTCGGCAGCATTTCGGCGTAAATTTAAGGTTACCGGCGTTAGGTATGCCTCGAACGATATGTACCCACCACGTACTATACCATAAGCCTATTTTATGTAAAATTTTCCCAAACTTTTACATAAAAGCTCACAAAATTTCCAATTCACATTTTGAGCCACATTCCATAAAATTTCTTTCAATTTTGCCCTTAGTTTTAGCCACGGTTTTCATACTCCAAACCTAACCAAAACTTTTCAATTTTTCAACCAAATTTTAGGCTATTCCAATGTCATTACCTAGCACATTTTCAAGCCAATTTCCATGCATTTTACAACACAATTATTAGGGTTTTTCAACACACATAACCCACGGCCATTTTAGGGAAAAACATGCACAACATTTTGTTTCATGCTTTCAATCACATAACCATCATTTTCATAATTAAATGCATGATTTTAACTATCCAAACATCAAGTTAATCATGCAAAAATTATTCACCAAACCCTAGTTAAAACCCACAGCCATTTTAGGGTTTTTAAATTCCAAAATTTTTCCAAGCTTATAACCATACAAATCATGCTTTACATTTGACCAAAATATGATTTAAAGCATTTCCACACTTAAACCACAATAATTCATCATCAACTACACATGGTAACCCACGGTTTTACCCTTGGAAAACCAACCAAAACTTTGTTTTTCTTTAAACAAAATGCATGGTTTTTCTTCTAATTAAACCATTAACAAAACCCAAGCTCCAAATCAACCAAAACAAACCATTAATTTTCTCATCTTCATACTATTCATCCCACGGATTTTAGGGAGAAGACAAGCCAAGAATTGCAAACCAAAGAAGGTTACCTTGCTTTCTTGCTTCCTTTAACTTCAATGAAGTGTTTGACACCACTTTTGTGAAGAAAACTTGGAAGATTATCTTGGTTCTCCTTGGTGGCTCACGGGTTCTCCTTCTTGAACACTTAGAAACTTTTTTTCTTATGTTTTGGCTTTGAAAATGTTTCGGCCCTTTTTGTTCCAACTTTGCCGACTTAAGCACAAAGGAAGCCAATTAATTTGGCTTTCAACCAATAAGAATTCAACACTTATCAAGCCATTTCTTTTCAAATTTTTCAAAATTTTAATTTGGTTAATTTTGGCCAAATCTTGGCCTTTAGATCAAAAAGTGATTTAATCTTGGCCATTAATGCCACCAACCACCATAATTTTCACATTTATTAATTTGCTTTATGATGTTATAAATGTAAAGTAAAGTGTTGACTTTGACTTTACTATTCATATTAATTCGACTACTTTTTGACCGTTGTCAGTTCGAGCCGAAATTTTCCTGAAATCGTCCCGGCGGGTTCTTGAGGTCTCCTGTGCAGTCAGATCAATTTATACTGCTTCCGTTTGATCAAAATCAATCCCGGAAATTTTTCACCTTTTAGTGCACCATAATGCACCAGTTAGGGTTTTTACTGCCGTTTTTGGCACCGTTCCACCCGTTTCAATTCAGCGAATTTTATCAACACTGAATTCTTATCATCAGTATTGTTAGAACATTTTAATACATTCTAAACAATATAAATACATTCATTTCACTAATTAAATAGTACAAATTGTTATATACATACATTTGTACATTTTCTTCCGAGAATACCAGAATTTCCCGGTTGTCATAGTATCAGCAGACCTAGCAAAGGTTAAAGCAATTAGTTATTGACCGACTCTGAAGAACACAATAGAGATCTGTAGTATCTTAGGACTAACCGGTTATTATAGGCACTTCGTGGAAGGTTTTTTAAAGCTAGCCGTATCACTCACAACACTAACCAAGAAGGAATGGAAGTATGAGTGGACAGACAAGAGTGAACGGAGCTTCCAGGAGCTGAAACGCAGACTCACGAGTGCTCCAATCCTGAGCATACCAGATGCTGGACAAGGAAACTTCGTGATCTATAGTGACATGTCTAAGACTAGACAAGGAGCCTTATTAATGCAGGGTGGTAGAGTGGTCACATACGCTTCGCGGCAGCTCAAAGACAACGAGAGGAATTATCTAACACACGACTTGGAGCTAGTAGCAGTCGTTTTTGCGCTTAAAATTTAGAGGCATTACCTATATGCCGTAAAGTGTGAGATCTACACAGATCACTAGAGCCTCAAATATATCTTCACGCAAAAAGAGCTCAACATGAGACAATAAAGATGGCTAGAATTGGTAAAGGATTACGATTATGAGATCCTATACCATCCAAGCAAAGCTAACAAGGTGGCTGACGTGCTAAGTAGAAAGCATACCTCATCATTTATGACTGTCCGCGCCTTGCCAGTGACACTATAAAAGGTGTTACGTAGCAGCGAAATTGATGTTTTGATAGTGAGGTTGTCTAAAATGACTCTCCAGTCGATGCTCCTAGAAGAAATTAAGGCTGGCCAAGACCTCGATTCATCCTTGGACAAGTTCAAAAAGGAGGTAATAAAGGACTAGAGTTCAGAATTTTGAGTTTCTAAGGATGGCATACTCTATTTCAGAGATAGAGTGTGTGTTCTAAAGGATGAAGAACTCAGGAAAAAGATCCTTTTGGAAGCCCATGACAAGCCATAGTCGGTACATCAAGGGGCAAACAAGATGTACAAAGACTTGAAAGACAATTTTTGGTGGCCTAAGATAAAAAATGATGTTGCCGAATTTATTGCAAAGTGCCTCACGTGCCAAAAGATTAACGTAGAGCATCAACGACCAGCATGAGAATTGTAGAAAATCGAGTTGCCCTAGTGGAAATGGGAACAAATCACAATAGATTTCATGGTCAAATTGCCCCAAACATCAAGCAAAAATGACACAATCTGGGTAATTGTGGACCGATTTATGAAATCATCTTAATTTCTAGTGACAAAATTGAGCTACTCAGTAAAGAGACTGGCAAAAATGTACATGGTTCAGATAGTAAGACTACACGGTGTACCAAAATCGATCATCTCAGATTGAGATGGATGCTTCACTTCAAGGTTTTGGTAGAGCATTCAAGCCTCACTAGGCACCAAGTTGAAGTTCAACACAGCTTTTCATCCTCAGACTAACGGTCAGTCCGAGAGGACTATACAAACGTTGAAGGATATGCTGAGAGCTTGTGTCCTAGACTTCAAGGGGAACTGGGACCAGAAGCTGCCTTTAATAGAGTTCTCATACAATAACATCTGCCATTCCTCGATCGAAATGGCACTATTTGAGGCACTCTACGGAAGGAAATGCAGATCTTCAGTGCATTGGCACGAAACTAGAGAGAAACAGCTTACTAGCTTGGATTGCATCAAGAATACAACAGAAGATGTGAAGCTTATATGAGAGATATTGGATATAGCTCATAGCCGCTAGAAGAGTTACGCGGATAAACGACGTAGACCTCTCAAGTTCCAAGAAGGAGATGTAGGAAAATAAATCGGTAAAAACGTATCAGAGTGGCGCAGCGGAATAATAAAAATTTTATAGATCGTTAAATATCTCATGATGCCATATACAATAAACCAACAACAATTAAAACTCATACCTCAAGGACACCAATCTTGCAGGAGGAGAATGACTGGAGGCTTCAACCAACTAGCCTTCTCTACTATTCTCCAATTCCCGAATGGCTGAGTGTGTGGGCACTCTGAACCTCGATCGGTATGCTAGCACTACTAGTCTTCTTCCGACCACTCAGATCTCTAAAGAACTTATTGTCACGATGGGCAGGACTTCTATTTATAGACCTACATGAGGTGACTCTCTGAATTCGAATTGGATTAGGAAAAGATATTCTCCCTTATCCATACCCATAAAATCTAAATTTTTCCATGGGAAAATCCTAACAATAAAATTCGATTTATTTAGGATAAATCCAATCTAAATCTAAACAAGATTTTAACTAGAATTTTATCTCCCTTTTTCAACCAAAAAATCTGAAATTCCTAGGAGAAAATCTCCTCAAAAAATTCAGCCACTTTTAGGATAAGGGAGAATCAAAATTCCACTAGGATTTTCAACCTTGAATCTTATCTCAACCTTATCCAAAATAACCAAATTTTCCTAGGAGATTTCCTCCATAATTTCGGCCACTTTTCAGGGAAGGAGAGAATCTAAATTCAACTGGGATTGAAACTTGAATTTTTCCCTTGAACCTTATCCACAAAAACCGAAATTCCATTGAAGATAATCCTCAAAATTTCACCCACTATTTGTTAGGATTTGGATTCAAAATTCAAGTAGGATTCTAACAAGATTATCCTCTCCAAATCCAACTCAAATTCGAATTTCAAACCTTGTGGATTTTCCACAACAAATTCGAATCCTACTTGGACTGTGATTCAAAATTTAAATTTCAAATTTCAAATTCGAATTTCAAATTTAAATTTCAAATTTCAAATTTAAATTTCAAATTCAAATTTAAATTTCAAATTCAAATTTTAAATTCGAATTTCAAATTCAAAATTCAAAATTCAAATTTCAAAATTCAAATTTCAAAATCCACAAAACGGTTGTGTTTCAAATTCTTGTTCTCATGGATAATTTTCTACAACTCCAATCCAATCTCAAATAAAATCATGGCAACTTTATTTGGAGTTTGAATAATTGTGTACTCTATTATCCAAAACAAAATCTGAATCCAATCGGAGAGAATCTTGTCTACCATCCGAATCCTGTGTCATCACCATCCGTGCATAATAAACCAGCCAAGAGCATACACAAATCAATTTGCCAAATGTTAAGGAATTATGTGGAGCTAGTAGAGGGACTGATTGGACATATATAATCGGGCTCCCGTGATTCCATATGATCATCATTCTGTACCGAACAACTCAATCATATGATCACTAATTTCAGAGTCACACCACTATAAACCTGAAACTGAACTCCCAATTATATACCGTATTACGTAAGCCTGTGATGAGCTACTATCCAATGACCTTGCCATATATGCAAAACCCTCATATGATATCCATGATCAGCCTTAGGTCAAAGTCCGTTTAATCCTACTGATCAGGCTATCTTAAAGTTCCATTATACTACCGAATTAAGAAAATGATTATTCACCATAAGTGAATAAGAAGTCATCCGCCCAGCAGACGACCTAAGGCCTTGTCCATTTTCACATTCAGTATAATGCCTTTAAGAGGATACCTTTAACTCCTCAGAGCTATGATTCTGATATCTGCAAACAAACCCTTCATCGTATACAAGTCATGCACCCAACGAACCGATCTATAAGCTTACTACCTCTGAGACGCTTTAGCCATTGGAACATCAAAGTACACAAGTCATATACATGAAGTAGTTCATTTACTCAGAATTAAGGTTATTGCACAATGAACATCAAAAGTAGATTGATCCACTCATAGCGGACTACGTAGATCAATCACGCTTTAGTCCCGGTCTAATATGTCACCACCAAGCAACATATCTATGTCTCTACTTGGGAGTCCAGCTCTAGACAGTCAAGACAAACCGTCCCCTCCAAGGCTTTAGACAACATAATAGTCTTAACATGAGTTAGATGCTCGGTCTAACCCCATAGACTATAGACCATGGTTTAGACCGCTAACTTTAGAACATTGTCTTCTCGCATACAAAAGTCCATTGCATGCAACGTTCTAACGGTTTTAACACAAGCAGTCAGTGAGCCATATTTGCTTACATTTACTTTAACATGTAAATAAGACGAGGACAAATAGCAATGTAATGAATAACCTTTATATATAATTTTATTATTCAGTTCAAAATGAATACATCAAAATGTCTCTAATGCTTAGGGCATTTCCTAACAGGAGACTCAGTCTTCCTCAAGGTGGCACCCATGAAAGGGGTGATGTGCTTTGGGAAGAAAGAAAAGCTTAGTGCTAGGTACATAGGACCCTTCGAGATTATCGAGAGAGTTAGCAAAGTGGCCTATAGATTAGCGCTCCGTCTCGCATTAGCTTCGGGACATAACGTTTTCCACGCTTTGATGTTGAAGAAATACATGCCGGACAGTTCCCACATCCTAAGCCAAGAACCAGTGGAAGAACACACCGATCTAACATTTGAAGAGAAACCCGTGCAGAATTAAGCCAGGGAAAATAAAGTCCTTAGGAATAAAGTAATTTCGCTTGTAAAAGTGTTGTGGTAGAACGACAATATAAAAGAAGCCACCTGGGAATAGGAAGAGGATATGAAAAGAGACTTCCCAAACATATTCTAATTTTTGAGGATGAAAATTTTAAGGGGGGTAGGTTGTAAGGATCGCCCCATTCCTGTAACTTAAATTCTATATAATGATAAATTGAGGAATGAGTTTGGGTTAATTTGATGTCTTTTAATGCAATATTGATTAGCACGTTTAGGTGCACGGCCATGTAAGAGGCCGTGTACTGCTTGGGTAGAGGAACGTGTTTCCAAGATACGGTCGTATTGAGCAATCTCAACTGGTACATGCCCGTGTAAGAACCTGTGTAGAAGGCTGTGTATGGAACTGAGAGCCATTGTAAAGACTCTCGTAATGCATGAAACCTAAATACTATGTAATAAGTAATTAGGTCAATCAAATATAGTATATTTTCCAGTGGAATAGTTTAAACAAGCACAGTAGTGTTTAGTTACTATTTATGCATTGAATGGGGTGACCGACAGTGAAACCGGTCCACCTTATTATATGTTTGAGTGTGTAAGATGTGCAGTATCAGGAAATTGGTCCAGATGACCATTTCCTAGCACAAGACTAGTGAACAGATCACCGGAACGCTCGGACCAAACATCTGAGCACAACAGCGAGAAATACCCTAGCAGAGGTACATTCGTTGAGAATGAGGGTCTAGATGACCTCTTTTCACCCAAAAACTGACAAACTCATAGTCAGTATACTCAGACTAGTCAGTTAAATAGAAAACAATGAATAGTGAATAGTGAAAAATGCAGTGTTAGATTAATGGTCAAGATGGCCTTAATCTGACTTCAAACTAATATATTCACGGTCAGTAGGCTCAATCTAGTCAATTGAGCATAAAACAAGAATTTAAGTTTGGGAGATATACAGTATTAGGATGAGGGTCATGATGACCTTTTCTCGCTCTGAAATTGATATATTTGGACTTAGAATGCCCAAATTAGTCAATCAAGCACCTGACTTGTTTTTCGAGGTGGGATCACACGGATCTTGAAACTAGTCTAGACGACCTCAGATGGACATAAAATTGATAAAATTGAAATCAGCACGTCCAAATTAGTCAAGAGAGACTGTGTCTGAAATTTCGCACAAGAACACATCATTTTGCGTACAAAAGGACAACACAGTGTAGACACAACCACAATATACGAAATAAACAGTAAACTAGTAGAGAATGGGCTCTTAGATAGTACAAACTGACTAGGAATGATCAGTACAAAAATCGAACTCAGAAAATCCAATTCCGGGTGAAAATTAGAATACTACTGAGAAAGGACCGAACACCGCGGTAGAAAATTAGACTGCAATAAGAGGCAAATGCAGATGAAATTTTGGCCTCAAAATCATGTTCCCTTAGCTAAAAACCAGCAGTTTTTAGCTACAAAAATAGCCCCAAAAAGTTGCATTAAAATAAAGGGTAAGTTATGACACATTTGAATTAAAAATTCAAGCTTTCCATCACATGTCCCTAAGAAAATCTTGTTTATTTTCCCCTCCTTAAATGGCCGCAGCTCCCTCAGTTTTGAGGACTAAAATGGGCAGCAAATTTATCTCCAAATTAGCTTAAGATTGGCTTGATTAATTGAGCTTAGGGTTGATTAAGTTTGCTTAGGATTTGTCTATAAAAGGGGTGACCATGCTTTAGGTATTGTCTTTCTTTTTCACACCCAAAAACACAACTCCTCTTCTTTTGTTTCTTCCTTGCTATAGCGGACCACTCCCTTCAGCCAAAACCCCCATTTTTCAAGCCAAAATCCTAGCCAAAAATTTACCAAAATTTAACCCTCTTCAAGCTTGTGATAGGAGAATTTTATTCAAGCCATTTCAAGGTGATCAAGGGTAAGGTTCTAGACCAATCACTTGTGGTTTTTATTTATTATTTTGAGTTGATATTAAGGGAAAAATTTTTTGTGCTGTTTCTAGCAAAAACCGACCCCCACTCTCCTTAGTTCACACGGCCACTTAGTCACTAAAGCCTTTATTTCGGTGTGCTTGTTTCTTAGCACGAAAGGTAAACCCGAAAAACCCTCCCTTTTGTGGTTAGTTGTTTTTATGTCTTTGGTCAAGAGAATTATGTGTATTTGTTTATGCAAATGGGTTGTAATAATTTTATTTTGAGCCCTTAGCTTTCCATTTTTAAGTTTGTTGTTGTGGGGTTGTGTTTAAAATTTTACAGATGGATGTGTGTATGTGTGAGCATGAACGTTTTGGAAAGTGGTTGGACATAAAGCTGTCTGTAGAAAAAGGCCATGGGTTTTGGCCATTTTGACCCCCTTAGGTTTCGAATTTGGGATTTAGTAAAACATAGAGTTTTAAGGAAATTCATTACGGTCGTTTTTGCGTCAAATAAGTTTTAGCCAAAAACGACAGTAATATAGGATTTTTTGAGTGGTTTTGTTTCGGTGTCCAAAACTGGGACCAAGAATCCGAGCACTAGAAATAGTCTTGGCTTTTATTAAAAACGAACCACTTAGAGTCTAAATCGGATCTCGGGCTCAACACGAAAGTTGTAGATCTTGTCGAACCTTTAAGGCAACTTATGCTTTTTTTTTTTAAATTTGGCCGTTTCGGGTCTCAAATAGAGCTATTTTTAAAGTAACATAAAACTAGGACATTTACAAAAACTGGGCACAAACAGGCCATGGGTTTAGTAATATTAGGACTCATTCGGGTTAGATTTAAGCTCTAAGGTGAACACAAGAATTGTTCATCTCGTTGAGGACAAAAAATTTTATGTTCGCCAAATTTACAAACTAAGTCATTTCAAACAAGTTTTTAAAATGGTTTCGATAAATGGTTTAAAAACCCCTTTAAAATACAACACCAAAATGTGTTTTAACCTTGTTTAAAATAAAAACATGATTTTAATAAAATGCCCCCACCTTCCAATGGGGTGATAAGGGGACGGTTTCAAAGCACATAATTTTCCCAAGAATTTTATGAAGCAATTAAAATGATTTTCAAAAATAACCAAAACAGTGTGGGTAGCCCGATAGGCTACCACACCAAACAAGCAAAACTGACCTAGTAGACTATCTAGTTAACGACGCGTGAGGTAATCGGTTAGTTGACTAGTTGGTAAACTAGTCAAGGATTGTGTTTTGAATGATAAAAGTGAGGAACGATGATTAATTTGTCAAGTAGACAATTAATCAAACACGATAGACAGTAAACACCAAATTCCCAAAGTAGACCAGTTGGGTACCGATGGGCCTCGGTACCATACCAAAATACAACTAATAGTCACTAACGATAATAGTGACCAAAGAATGATGTTGATTAATTTATGGGGTAATAAATTAATGAAACAAGCCTAGAGAATCAAACTCTAAATAGAGAGTGAGTTAGTACCGATGGCAATCGGTACCAAGTGATTTTATCTGCTTTAGTCACTAACAGTATTAGTGACTCAGCAAAGGTGTTAATGAAGTATGTTATGTTGACAGGTGGTTACTTGTATTCTGATAAAGGTGAAAGTACGAGTTCGTTGCAACTAGGTAAGTACAACTTCGCCTACAGCATGAATAAAATGAATTTAAATGATGGTTTTTATAGTATTTTAAATATGCATCTATGCACAGTTGTGCACAGCATATTGAATAGCATATAGTTCACAATCGCGTAGATTAATGAAAGAACAAGTTAGATGCCATATATCCCTATCGCGTAGGAATAGGGAAAGCTTAGCAAAGCTTATGGTCAGAACAGTTAAACAAGTTGGAATTTAATAAGCATGTCGTACAGGCCTTTTCAGTTAAAACGGTTTTTCAACTTAAAGTAAGTTGAGCATTCGTTGATAGCTCTTCATTTTTTTAGTGACCACGGGCATTACCTATGGTCTGCACGTACTCGGTACTGACACACGGGCTCTAAGTAGACAAGAGAAAGTAAAAGAAACATTGAACAATAAATGAACATAACCAGATCATGCATGGTTCACCAGACACATTAATTATAGTTCACTTTGCTTTAGCTACAGTAAGATGCATTCAGTACACGATGTTTCTGCTATGCATATAGTATGTGAAGTTTTGTATTTAATAATATGATATGTGATGATATGGTATGTGATATGTGGTATATGTTGATACCTGACATGCTTATACGATTTTAAGTATGTACTATATTTTAAGCATGCTTTCCGGTTAACATATTGTACTTATTGGGCATAAAGCTCACAGTGTATGTTCATGCTGTAGGTAAGCGTCCTATGGCATAATCATCAATGGGCAGTGATGGCAGTGGAGGCGGATGTGAGGGCGAGGTTATGTATACACGGCAAGTTAATCTTTTACACAGCTTAAGTAATCAGTATTTTGAATAGTATCAGTTAAACAGTATTTTTGAATAGTAACAAATAAACAATATTTTTGAATAGTACATAGTTAAATAGTGCTATATGTGTGTATGTATAATTGAACTTCCTATGATGTAGTCTCTGTATTTTAATAGTATACATACGTGAATAGTAAAAATGTACACATATAAAAAAAATCCCCTAAAATTAAGGTATCTAAGTTAATAAATTTTAAGTAAGTGATAATGGTTTGCAAGGAAGTATAAGTATCAGTTCAAGTAATAGTTTTTAAGTGACAGTTCGTGCCACTCAGGGCACAGGATGTCACAAAAGCCGTAGAGAGTGCACCGAATGCACTAAAAGACAAAAATTTATGGTAATGAATTTTAATTAAACGGAAGCAAAATACAGCAAACCGGTCACACTAGAGGCGTCAGATACCCACCTATGCGATTTCGATAGATTTCCGTTCGGTTTGACTTTTGGTCAAACTTTGACCACAAATTAATATATGAATTAAGTGGATGATGTCATGTGTGACATCAAATTGTAATAAATGGTGGAAATAAAGGCTAAAAAGTGTGGTTGGTAGCATTAATGGTGGAGATTAATTTAAGCTTGAATCAAGGGCTAAGATTAGGCCAAAATTACATGAGTTGTTTTGGAAAAAATTTGATAAAATTGGCTGTAAAGGCAGTTAGCTAAGGCAAAAAAAAAAAATCAGCCAAAAATTGCCAAATAATCCCTAGATAGTTTGCTAAAAATTCCCTAAACAATTTCCAAATTGTTGGGAAAATTTGCAACTTGGTCCTCCACCCATTTGCCCATAAATAGAGGTGACAAAATTCATTTAGAAATCAGCAAAAACTAGCCCACATGCTACCATTTCGAAGCCGTGCACTTTTTCCCCCCTTAAGCCAAAATTTAGCAAAAATTGCTTCACCAAATTAGCTTCCAATCCTACTTCAAGTATCAAGGAATCAAGTTGATAAGGTGAGCCACCATTTTGAAGCTTTTCTTGTTGTTTTTCCCTTCAAAATCCGTGGCATGTATGTGTGTAAGAATGGTGAAAATTTGATGATTTAATTTGGTGTTGATGATGGTTGAACGATGTGGTGATTGAAGCATGTTTTAGAAACTTGAAACAAGTAATTTTATGCATGTTTCCTATGCAAACCCGTGGCTTATGTACAAGAGAATATGGAAGTTTTTGTGATGAAAATTAGTGAAGAAATGTTTGATAAAGGATCATAAGAATAAGAAAAATTTTTCTTATGGTTTTGGACATAAAAACCGTGGCATAAAGGCTAGGTTAGAATAAAATTTTCTTAGGTTTATGCTGATGAAATGTGCAATAGAAACCCTAAGAATGAAATTTGATAAATGAGCCTTGTGATAAAAAAAAATTTGGTGTTGAATCCCATAAGAAATGGTGGCCATGATTGAGGAAAAATGGTAAATTTATATGTTGATTGGAATGGTTGATAATTAGAAAAAGATTTACAAAAAGTTTGGTAACTTTTTGTAAAATAGGCCTTTGGTATAGTACATGGTAGATACTAAGGTTCTGAGGCATACCTAACATTGGGAAAACCTAAAATTTAAGCGAAAATGCTACTGAAATTTTTAAAACGGCATATAGGGCATTTCAGGAAACGAGGGTTAAAAATGTAGGCTCGGAAATAAAAAAATAAAGACCCCTCAGTAGGTCAGAGTCGGTAATGGAAGATTAAACCCAACAAGATAGTAAAACAACCCTCTAATGTCTAAAATGCCGAGAACGGGGAAAATTTACGTTAGGGGTATTTTAGGAAACGAGGGGGATAATTTATGGACGGGATAGAAAACCCGACCCCCTCGGGAACTAAGGCTCATGAACGGGATGATAAATGTTTCAAGAGTAGTGAAATACCCATTTGAGGCTCCAAAACACTAGAAAAATGAGAAACGGCCTTAAGTGTTGGAATTGTACCTCCGAGGGTCGGGTGAGGAATAGATATCGATTTTACAGCAAATAATGCTATAAAAATATATCAAAGCCTAAGAAATATTATTTTATGATATTTGGGATTAGAAAATCCCAGAAAAATGATAGATTGGAAATGTTATGGTCACGAGACCCGCTAGGAGCAAAATGGTCATTTTAACCAAAAATTTCTGAAAGGCTCGGCAAGGACCGTTAAGGACCTAGAATGCCTTAAATAAGATTCTAGAGGTCATAACTAAGATTTTAAAGTTAAAAATCTAAAGTTTATGAAGTACACAGGCGTGTACTTTAGGACACGGGCATGTAGTAAAGACCCGAGAGATACACGGGCGTGTATCAGGCCGTGTATCACATAAAGAAATGAAATGTGTTGAAATGCTAACAACAAAATGAATATATGCAAAGGGATAAATGATGTTTGGTATTAACAGATAATATTTTGTCTGTAGGGACCCAAACTAGAGAGGATAACAAAACTGCAGAGGACTTCTGAAAGTGGACGTTATCACAGTTGTGGTAAGTTCAAGCATTTCATGTCTGCAATATGAAATACTGTGATATTTAATTATGTACTAATTGTACATTAGATGTCCTACCAGCACTAGGGTGTAGTTAGACTAACACACCCAACGAACTGATAAAGTGAGATGTCTACTATGGGTATACTATGGAAAGAGTGTGACTAAATTTAGGACACACCCTTAAAAGAAAGAATGTGTAAAAACCTACGAGCATTAAGGGTTCCTGACTTTGAGGTGATGACTAATGCCACCCGGTCAGAACTATTATTGAAAGATGGTAATGAAACCACTTTTGGTGTACCGGCCTCCAATAAGGTGGGGGTTTACAAGTCCTTCGGGGATATAAGAACCACTTCAGGTGATGATGAACTGAGGAGGATTAGCCTCAGGGTTGCTCCCAAGGCCCCTCACAGTCAGTGCACATATTATATCGGTACGGTCAATATGAACTCAAAACCAGAACTTAATGAAGATAATGATCGAAAATTTAATGAAAGCCACAAATGAACATAATTGAGCATAACCGACACTAACATGATGTGTAGTGTACTCGGTCAAGGTGATGTGAATAGTACCCAATCAAAGTCAAAGTTACAATTTACTAGTCAAAAGTCAAAGTTATTGTTCATGAATGAATAGTATTATTTATAAGAAATTTTATTATTGATATTTTTGAATCTATGTGATTCATAGTATGTATGTTTGAACTTACTGAGCCTGTTAGCTCGCCGATTTGTTCATGTTATAGGTAAGAAACCAGTCCAGTAGATACCCTGGATGGTGACAGGATATGCGATGCCATTGGGATAGGGAATTCCACTGTGGATTATGATCCTGCTACCAGTCTTCTACTGAGCGTTAAAAGAGAGAATTTGAAGAAGATGTATTTGAGATACAAAGTTATGAAAATTGTATTTATGTAAATTATGTTGTATTACAAAAAGACAACTAAAGTATAGTTTTAAATTTTATATGGTTTTCATACACGGCTTTTATGCAAGAAAAGTATTTTAGAAAAAAAAAATGTATGCTCCAAAATACAAAGATTTAAAAATGAGAGAAAGTTTTTGACAACTCAATGAGGTTCATGAGCTGTCGCAATCGGCTACAGAGTTGGATTGTAACAGCTTTGCATGGCCAAAATTGGGGTCGTCACAGGTTGGTATCAGAGCAGTTGACCATATCCCGACTGGCATAAAATGCAGCCTACTCATCAATCCAAGTAAGTTAGCTTTCGTTAAGTTAGTTAGCTATTTATTTATACAAGGTTATGTATTTTGTAGGATATATGATGACTAGGCCACCATATGTGCAACCTTAGTAATATAGACTGAGAGGACCGATCAAGGTATGGACCAGGCTTGTGATTAGGCCATCCATGTCCCAACAAGTAGTACCTTGACCGCCTACGCCTGAGCTGCCAACGCCACAGGCTAGAGCACTATCACCGATTCAAGCACCACCTCCTCGACTGGTACTTAATTCACCAGTTGACATAGACATTCTTATAGTTGGAGGATGACCACACATAGGAGCTAGAGTATCAGTTCGTGCTATGCATGCTTTTTGAGGTAGTCATCCACCCACCTTTGAGGGAGGTCAACAAGGGATTGCTACTAGAGATTGGCTACATGATGTGTAGATGATCATGCACCAATGTGACATTGACGAGGACTGTTGGGTTATGATGGCAGTCGGTAATTTCCATGGAGATGCATAGATGTACTGGGAGTATTGTGACTATGACATGCTATTAGGGCTTGACTAGGCTGAGTTTAGGCACATTATGATATAGTAGTTTCCACCTAAGAGCCCAGCACCAGTTTTAGACCCTCCAGAGAGTGGGGTAGCAATGCCACCTCTTGCCTTGCCCAGATACACAGATATTAGGGAGTTTGTTCTCCGGGTAGAGAGACTCTAGATGCTGCTTAGTGATACAGTTTTCACTTATGCAGTACAATTCGAGGAGAACATTGTGAGGAGATGTCACCTATCCAACCTCACTGATGAGGATTTTTACAATATATTCTGGAAGGGACTTACGATAGATTTACGACAAAGGGTAACCCCACTATGTCCTCTTACTTTACGAGTGTTTATAGTTACAATAGCTAAAGTAGAAGAAGAGCTACTACTTGAGCGCATGGGGTGCAATAGGCGCGAACAATTATTGCAAGAGACAATGCTAGATCATCTTTATGGAGCGCGACCTATGGCTAATGACCATGAGGCTAGCCCATCTAGGAGACGAAAAGGGACGAGTCCTAATAGAGGAATGACACCATCAGGGGCCGAGAACGGTTCAAATAAGGAAGAAGAGGATCTGGAAGAATTTCTGATAGTTTCGGACCAACCAGGGGACTAGATGTAAGCACGGCTCTCTACCTTAACCTTAAACTGAAACTTATTCTTAAACATGCTCTTCTTAACTATACTGTTCTTAACTTTACTCTTCTTAACTTAGCTATTCTTGCCTTTACTCTTCTTAACTTGGCGTACTTACTTTACTTCTTATACTTTTCTTACCTTCTTTAAACACTTCATTTAACTTCATCCTTTTAAAGTACTTAAAGAAAATACTTTCTTTAAAATACTAATTTCTTATACTTTTGAACTTTACCATATTATACTTAGTGTTCAAACTTACTTGCGGAAGCAGTGTTTGAAAAATTACTGATAAACTTTTTTTTCTTTTAAAACTTGATTTAAACATATGAGTTTTCAAAAATCATATTGAAATACTTCATAAACTTAACTTACATTAAACCTTGTCTCTTTTATTTACATTACATATACATTTTCTTTTTATGGCAGCGGAAAATCATAGTGAAACCATAACCCACCCCATGACACTCCGGGAATCTGTCTGCCAGCCTATCAGTTTTTCTCTTTTTCAATGTAGGCAGTTTACTCTTGTTACCTACATCACAAACAGACTAGTGAGCTAGAGCTCAGTAAGTACAAACATACATACAAAACATTACATGCTCATATATATATATATGCTAAAACTTTATGTAGACATAACATACATTTAAAACTTTGTTTAAACACATCAACTAACAACGAAGGTTAGTCAGATTATGCTTGCTTATTTTTCTTTTTCATTCTCGTTGTTCTTTCTGTTCTTTCATATTCTTCTGTTCTTTTCTTATCTTTACTTATCTTTTTCTTTGCTTTTCTTTTCTTTACTTGTCTTTTCTTTCACTTGTGGGCCCGTGGTTGGACGTACCTACTATACACGGACCAATGGGGAAAGGGGGAGCGACCCACTAGTCAAACCCATGGTTAAACTTTAGGCCTATAAACTGCCGCATCTTAGGGGTAGCACCACACAACTGTTGTGGAGGCCATTCTTAAACCTCACTTTTAGGGAGGTTGGTACGTCAATCTTAAATTTTCAGTCTTATTATCTTGCTTATCTTCATCTTTCTTATCTTTCTTTTCTTTAACTTTTCGTTCTGTTCTAACCTCGTGAATCACAAAGCACAAATTTTATATAAAGATTAATCAGAAACTTTTTGTCATTTATAAACATTTCTTTCACTAAAAAATATGTCGTAACTTCATTTCACAACAACACATCATAACACAGTCTTATGGCAAGTCGGTTTGTGAGTAGACAATTAAATGTCTGTACTTACCTATACTTTTGCTTGTATCTCTTTCTTCGCTTCTGGGTCCACAGACTTTCCTTTGTAGCGTTCGGATCAGGTTCCTATAACCAAAATAGTAATAACGGTTATTTAAACCTTTATTCTTATGCAAAACTTAGTAAGACGTAAAAATTCTACGTTAATTTCTTAATCATAATCCTAGGGGTCTAAAATCCCATTTCTAACCTTTCCGTCAACTTTTGCTAAAATGATGATGAATAGTACTTTGATGTGAATAGTGACTTCAACTAATGGTCATACTTTCATTTAAGTACTTTCCTTCTTTTAAAATCTTGAACTTGAACTTAAAAATCTAAATTAAACTCATTTGTCACTTTTTCGCAAACTTTTGAAAAAATGACCGTTATATCCCGAACTTTTGGCAAAATTACCATTTTGCTCCAAACTGGATTTTTCTCACTTAAACTTTCCTTTTGACCTTTAAAATCCTCATTAGAGTCTTTGAATCATGTTTGAAGCTCTAACGGTCCATTTTGACTATTTCCCAAATCTTCAGCAAAAATCACTGTTTTGCCCTTAACGGGGTTTTCTTACTTTTCTTAATTTTAAGACTTGATTCTGGCCTTAAGAATTCTATTTAAGCTATTCTAAAGCTCTAACGGTCCTTTCTAAGCATTTCAGAAATTTTGATCAAAATGGTCATGAATAGTAACTTTGATCGTAAATAGTACCATTCATCATGAATAGTACTATTCACATGAATAGTCTTACCTTGACTATGAATCTTGTCATTTTAATGCTTAGACTGGGTTTTCTAAACCCAAAAATCATAAAATGATGAACGTAAAGGCTTAACGACCTTTCTTGGATCTTTTGGAAATTTTTGGTCAAAATGACCATTTTGCCCCTAACGGGCCCTTGGGCCGTAAAATCTTTACTTTAACATTTTAATGAGATTTTCTAAACCCAAAAATCATAAATTCATCTTTCTTAGGCCTTAATAAATTTTAATAGCATTAATCACTGTAATTTCTACAATTATTTCACATCCGACCCTCGGGTGGTACTATTTTGACCCCTTCGGTTGTTTCTCGTTTTTCTTGCGTTTCGGGCTCCAAATGGATGTTTCACTAGTCTTGAAAACGTCTGTTGTCTTTTCTTAAACCTAAGTCACCGAAAGAGCCTGGGTTTTTATCCCGGCTATAATTTTACCCCTCGTTTCCCAAAATGCCCCTAAGGTCGGTTTTCTTCCTTTTTCATTGCTTAAAAGTTTTGAAGAGATGGTTTGCTAATCCTTAACACATCCTTCCTTCTTTTCAAGCTGAACTCATCTAGGAATGTGGGTTTTCACCACGACCCTCAATTTCACCTCTCGTTTCTTAAAATGCCCTTAATGCTGCTTTAAAATTTTCGGAAGCATTTCGGCTTAAATTCTAGGTTTCCAGCATTTACAAAACACCTCAAAACCATCTATCCTATTCTAACCTGCCACGTACTACACCAGTGGCCTAATTTTTACGCAAAAGTCTAAACTTTTTACGTAAAAATTTTCATAAAACTTATTCATTTTCTATCGACAATTCATCTTTTCTTTTCATTATTACCCCTCGGTTCTTATGTAGACATTCACTTACAAACTTTCCTTTACAAAAACTTATTCAATCTCATTGATTTCTCCACATCAAGCGATAGTTTTTTATTGAAAACCTAAGGTAAATTTTTCGATTCTCATCTTCCAATCACTCATGATTTTTGTGCTTGAATTCATGCACCAAATTACACATTGAAATCTCAAAATTTGTCAAGTTTTAGTTCATTCCATCTCACGATTTTTCACTTGGAAACCCTAGGCTAAATTTCAATTTCAAGCTTTTAATTCATTTCTTGAGTATCTCACATGCCAATTTAACTTTTTAGAGCTCAATCTTAACAAAACTCATGCTTAAAAATTTTCAACTAAGCCACCATGATAGCCACAGTTTTCTTATAAAAAATACCAAGAAAAAGCTTGAGTTCTAAGACTTTCCTCACAACAAAGACCAAGCCTTGCTTGGTAGATGCTTTCAGTGTGAAAAACTTGAAGAAAACTAAACTTGGAGGGGGATAAAGGTCACGACAGCCATGGGCGGCCATGGGACCTGATTTTGGCTGGTTTTGCTTCTAATTTTCAGCCCCCAAAATGTGCTTAAAACAGTCCATAAGGAAGCGACTGATTTGCTCCAAGTTTGGTGCCAAAAACTTGAAAAATTCCTAGCTTGGTGGTGGGGAAAGCCACAGTTTTTGGCTGAATCAGTGGCTTTTATGCCTCTTTTTCACCATTTTTTCCTTTAATTTTTCTGAACTAAATTCTTGCAATTTTGGACCAATCACAAGCCAACAACTTAGTCTTCATTTTGACTCTAATATCATCTAATTAGACCATGCCATATCTGGTTCCTTTGTAGGAGATGATTCCCAAATTAAAAAAAAAAAAAACAAATTCTTATCTTTTTGGCACTTTCTTGGCCTTTGATCAAAAATATCTTTAAATCTTAGCCTTTGGATCATCCTAATACTTTCCACCTTAATTCTTTCCTGTAATTATAACATCATCTAGGGACATCATTGGTGATATGATTTCTTTACTTTTCGTTCAAAGTTTGACCAAAAGTCAAATCGAACGGAAATCTCCTGAAATCACGTAGGCGGGTTTCTAGAGCCTTCCGCGTAATCGGTTTACCTTATTCTACTGTCGTCTGGCTAAAAATCAAAACCGAAATTTTTCATCTTTTTCCCCATTCTTGGCTTACCTTAGGTAATCTCTTAGGATTTTTGGTTCCAGAAAGCATCATCATTTTTTTGAAAATGATGAAATTTCTCGAAAAATGTACCGGAGGACTTATCTAGTCATCTATGCTTTCAGTTTGATCTAATTAAATTTCAAAGCTCTTAAAAACCCTAAAATGCTTATCTTGTTTCATTATTTTTGCATGGTTTACTTGATGTTTGGATGGTTTAAATCATGCATTGAATTATGGAAATGATGGATTTGTGATTGAAAGCAAGAAACAAAAAAATTGGTGTATGTTTCTCTTAACTTGGCCGTGGGTTGTAATGATGAAAAACCCTAGGAATTGTGTTGAAAAATGCATTGAAATTGGCTTGAAAATGTGCTAGAAAATGACATTGGAATAGCCAAAAATTTGGTTGAAAATTTGAGAAATTTTGGTTAGGTTTTGAGTGTGGAAACCGTGGCCAAAACCAAGGGTAAAATTGAAAGAAATTTTGTGTAATGTGGTTCAAAATATGAATTGGAATTTTGTGAGCTTTTATGTAAAAGTATGGAAAACTTTTACATAAAATAGGTTTGTGGTATAGTACGTGGCAGGTACGTATGGTTCGAGGCGTATCTAACGCCGGTAGCCTTAAATTTACGCCGAAATGCTGCTGAAATTTTGAAAACGGCATTTGGGGTAAAAAGAGAATTAAAAATAAAAGTTTAGGGTCAGGTCAGAAACCCGAGACCCTAACGGAAAATTGAATAAGGAAAACCTAAGGGGTGGTTCATGAATAGTAACCCGTCCCCTTAAAAATGTAAAACGAGAGTGAAACTGAAAAAAAAATCGACCCCGAGGGGGGGGCGTTTTTTGGAAAACTAAATAAAGGTCCGAGTCGGGTACGGAAAATCCAAGCCTCAAAGACCTAGATCGGGAACGTCTATATGAACGTTTTAAATACTAATAAAACGTCCATTTGAGGCTCCGAAACGATAGAAAATCACTAAACCGACGTAAGGGTCGGAATAGTGCTTCTCGAAGGTCGAGAAAGTGAAAAATGGAAATAAAATAGAAACGAACCCGGTAATGAATAGAAAAGAGTCAGAAAAGTTCCTAAGAGCCAAAAATGCAGTCCGGATCAAGAAAATTCTATCAGGGGCATAATTGCAATTTTGCCAAAATATAGGGACAAAATCGTAATTTTGTAAAAGTTGAGAAAAATGGGGAAAATGATAAATAAAGCCTAAAAAGTTATAAATATGTTTTATTTAAGCTTTTTAATGAAAAATAAAAGCTACAAATGGAAATAAAATTAACAGACAAGGTTTTGTCTGTAGGATCCAAAAATCGACCTACAAGGAGGGCGATCAAAGATCCAAAGAGAAAAGAGGAAGAGACTGATAAGGTAAGTTCAGACATTTACCTGTCTACAACATAAAGCATTATTGTTGCTAACTTTGATGTACTAACTATAAGTTAGGAACATATGTGCTACGGGCGCTATTATAGAGTAGAGAGAGAGACGAAATGTGCTACAGGCACTATTAAGAATGGGACACATAATAAGTTATGCTTCGGGCACTAGAGCGAGGATAATGAAACTCACTCACCTAAAATTAAAATGTGAACCATTCCTAACCACGGGGCAATATGAAGTCACCGGGTTAGAATTTTAAAAAGTCGGTAATGAAACCACTTTTGGCGTACCAGCCTTCCGTACATGGAGGTAAATTTTGCCTTCGAGGCTATGATGAGATTAAGGCTGTGGAGGTCAGCACTGATGTACCGCTCCCAGTCGTGTACAATTTTGCCTTCGGGGCTATGAGATTAAGGCTGTGGAGGTCAGCACTAGTGTACCGCTCCCAGTCATGCGCACTTAAATGGTACTGCCAACCTGAGCTCAAAACCAGAACGTAATCAAAGATAATTACGTAAAACTGAAACTATGCCATAATTGAGCATAAGACAGTTTCATGAGGGTACTAACGTCGCGGTAGATGTACTGTTGATATACGGTGTTTTGGTCAAACTTACTATTTATAATAAATAGTGGTCAAAGTTACTATTTATGTATGAATAGTTGTCAACAGTACTATTTATGATGAATAGTACTATTCATAGAAATTCTATTTCTTGCATGTTTGAACTTACTGAGCCTGTAGCTCACCATTTTTGCTTATGTTGCAGGTAAGCGACCAGCTCAGTAGCTTTGTTTGATTGGATGGTGGACGGGATGGTGCATGTCAAATGGGATAAGAGGCGAGGGATATAGTCCTGCCAGAGTCTTTCCGCTGAGCGATAAAAGAGAAGGGAAAAAGAAACAGTCTTTTGTAATAATATATATATTTTACGAAAGTACTGTATTATGTAAATTACTTTGTACTTACCAACAAAGTAAATAATGGAAAATCTTTTATTTGGTGTTTAAAGAAAAAAAAATTTCCCCGAAAACGCCATGTTTTACAAGAGAGATAGATTAGCCGGTGACCCATGAGAGTACAATCTATCGCAGTTAGTGATAAAGCTTAACTATAATAGTATTGTATGATCTCTACGAAGGGCGGGCCGCCATAGTTGGTATCAGAGCGGGTTTACGGTTGGTTTAGTCTAGAATACCAACTGTTGTCACAGTTGGTATCAGAGCGGATTTACGATTGGTCGAGTTTAGATTACCAACTGCTGTCACAGTTGGTATATCAGAGCAGTGTTGACCATATCCTGATTTGACACTTCGCGCATCCTGCACCGCTATCCAAGTAAGTAGTTTGCTTAAGTTTAGTTAATTATTTTCTTATGTGAAAATAATTATCTTATAGGTAGCAAGATGACCAGACCTCCTTATGTGAGACCACCGCTACCACGACCGAGAGGGGTATTACGGGTATGGACGAGACCTATTGTGAGGCTGTCTATTTCCCAACGACCAGTAGTTAGACCCCCGGTGCCCGAGAGACCTCCAGTACTAGCACCAGCACCAGCGCCAGTAGATGGAGTACAGCCACGACCAATACTTCATCCACCTGTAATAGTGGACATTCCAGTTGTTGATGGATGCCAACATATTGGGGTGAGAGTTTCGGCTCGACTAGTATAGGCATTCAGAGCTAGCAGTCCCCCTATGTTTGATGGTGGACGACAGTCGTTGGAGACGAAGAACTGGCTCCATGCCATAGAGAGGATTATGGTAATATGCGACATTGATCAAGAGATGTGGATCCAATTGGCCATCAGTATGTTTCAGGGAGATGCTCGAGTATTCTGGGAGTATTGTGACCAGGAGATTCTATTAGGATTTAGTTGGGCTGAGTTCTGTCAGCGATTGGCTAATCAGTTTCCGCCTAGGGATCCGGCACCTCCAGAGAGACGAGAGGCAGATACACCAGCGTACCCTGGATTTGATGAGGTTAGGGACTATATTATCCAGACTGAGAGGATGGTCATGTTGTCTGGTGAGACAGTTATGTCTTACGCAGCACGATTTGAGGAGACCATTAGGAGGAGATGTCTGTTGCCCAACCTCACTGAAGCGAACTGCTGTGAGCTATTCTGGAGAGGTTTACCCATGGAGTTGAGACATAGGGTGATTAAGCTATTTCCTCCTACATTCCAAGAGTTTGTAGTGACGATCAAGACGACCGAGAGGGAGATTTTTATTGAACATTTGACGAAGAGTCGACGAGAGACACTGGGTCAAGATGAGATGATAGCACGCATCTTTGGGCCTAGATGAATGATGAATGATCATGAGGCTGGACCGTCTAGACCACGAGGAGGTGATGACTCAGGACAGGGAGCATTGCCTAGGGGTGGTGACGATTCAGATGATCCAGATGATGAGGAGGATCCAGAAGAATATCCTCTAGTCCCAGACACAGCAGATGTGTGACCAGTAGATGTATACATGTACATAAGTAACTTATAGAGAAAAGCTCTTTTGTATAGACTTGTGGCCGAGATGTATATGATGGCCGATGTGTATATGACTGGTGATGGTTATGTATGATATATAAACGTTTTGCTATGAATGAAATATCAAAATGATTATATGTTGTACGATGATGTGTTACGATGATGTGGCTTTACATTACCCTGAATTTCGTAAATTTTTATGATCTTATGAATGTGGTCATGGAAAAGCTAATGGTGAATTATTGTGCCATAATAGGATAATAGGCAAGATGGTGGATTTGCGAAATCGACCAGAAGGACGAGAACGATGTCCTAATGTCATGGAGAGATTAGATCAGATACAAGCCCTACTAGAAGCTCAGATGTAGGAAAATGCTAAACTGAGACAACGGGTAGAGTAGTTAGAACAGAGACAAGGCTCTGAGGGTACCCAAGTAGAACAAGAAGCTGAGGTAGATCCGGTTATCCCTCCAGCCGCTGTACATGAGAGAGTTCCTGAACCTCAACCGGTATTAAATCTGGAACCCCTCTATGAAAGATTCAGGCGTATGAGGCCGCCAGAATTTGAAGGTTCTACAAATCCTCTAGAGGCTGAAGACTGGTTGTCGTCATTGCAAGTGATCATGGAATTCATGAACCTAACTGACCAGGAGAAGGTCGCATGTACATCTTTTGTGTTGAGAAAGGATACTCGGTTTTGGTGGGACACTGTGCGAATGAGAAGAAACGTGTCTACCATGAGTTGGGCAGAATTTCTAGAAGAATTTAACCAGAAATATTATGACCCTGCATCTCTGAGACAACAACAGAAAGAGTTCTCAGAATTGACGCAAGGAAATATGTCGGTGAGTGAAGTTTGTCGAAAGTTCGACAAGTTATCCCGTTTATGCCCCTATGTTGTCCCTACTGGGAGGGAGAAAATACAGAAAATGATCAGGATGTTCAGGCCAGAAATTACTGCATTGGTAGATACGGGACAGGTACCGCCTACTTCTGTAGCAGATTGTGTTAGTCGGGCTATCAGAGCTGAGTTTCATGTAGCCCGACAGAAAGAGGAAAGAGAGAAGCATTGGGAGGCCAAGAAGAAGGAGAGGGCTTTGGCTAAGTCTACACAAGCTGGTCAATCGAGCAAGCCAAACCAGAATGCTAAACCAAGCCAGGGCAATAATCAAGGATCCCAGCAAAACAAGAGGAAAGGCAATTTTTCTGGAAATCACCAGGGAAATAATCAAAACCAGCAGCGAAGAACAGCTGGTAATGCGGAATCCAATGTGCAAAATTGTCCTACATGCGGGAAGAGACATTCTGGGCAGTGCAGATTTGGGCCACTTGTTTGCTATGAATGTGGAAAGGAAGGTCATTACGCCAGGAACTGTCCAAACAATAGGCAGGGTGGGCAAGGCACTTCCCAACAGCACCAGACACGCCTGTAAGCTCATTCCCTTCAGGCCAGAGTTGAAGAGTCTCCAGTAAGGCCACAACGCCAGGTGCGTGTGCCACGTGCTAATGCTCGTGTGATGGCCTACAGCAAGGAGGATGCAGAGGCAGGAACATCAAACGTGGTGACAGGTCAGCTTCCTGTCGCTAGTCATGTAGCCTCTGTACTATTCGATTCCGGTGCTACGCATTCTTTTGTTTCCTATGAATTTGCTGACAAGATAGGACTTCCTAAGGTCTATATGGGAAGAGTATTTAAGACAGCTTTACCCTCTGGGGAAGTATTGTTGTCCAATTACTGGCTACCTCATGTACCAGTATATGTGGTAAATAGGGAACTATTGTGACAACCGGGAAATTCAGGCAATTCTCGGATGAAAATGTACAAATGTATGTATATAACAATTTGTACTATTTAAAGAGTGAAATAAATGTATTTATATTGTTTAGAATATATGAAAATATTCTAACAATACTGACGAGTAAGAATTCAGTGTTGGAAAAATTCACTGAGTTGAAACGGGTGAAACGGTGTAAAATCGGCATTGAAAACCCTAACCGGAGCAATAAAAGACGGAAAACTTCCGGGATTGATTTTGATCAAACGGAAGCAGTTTAAATTGATCCGACTGCACAGGAGACCTCAGGAACACGCCGGGACTATTTCAGGAAAATTTCGGCTCGAACCGGTATCGGTCAAAAAGTAGTCGAATTAATGTGAATAGTGAAAGTCAAAGTCAACTTTTGCTTTAGCATTTATGACATCATAAATTCATTTAATAAATAAAAAGAAGATGATGATTGGTAGAATTAATGGCCATGATTCATTTGCCTTTTTGATCTAAAGGCCAAGATTTGGCCAAAAATACACCTTTTTAATTTTTGAAAATTATGGAAAGAATTAGGTTGAAAGATGTCTAATTCTCATTGGTGGAAGGCTAAATTAATTGGCCTTTGGTTTCATTAAGTCGGCAACATTGTGATAAAGTGGCCGAAACTTGTTTCAAAGCCAAAACCAAAAGAAAGAAAATTTCTTCTAAGTGTTCATGGAGAATACGTGAGCCACCAAGGAGAACCAAGCAAATCTTCCAAAATTTCTTCACAAAAGTGGTATCAAACACTTCATTGAAGGCAAAGGAAGCAAGAAAGCAAGGTAACCTTATTTGGTTTGCATTTTTTTCTTGGTTTTTCTTCAAGAAAACTATGGGATGAATAGTAAAAAAGATGGAAAAATTTTTGGTGGTTTTCAATGATTTGATGCTTGGGTTTTGTTAAGGGTGTAATTAGTAGGAAAACCATGTAATTTGTTTAAAGAAAAACCAAATTTTGGTTGGTTTTTCAAGGGTAAATCCGTGGGTTACCTTAGGTAACCAATGAGAAAACTTTGTGGTTAA
Organism: Antiaris toxicaria; assembly: GCA_035233585.1. Lineage (NCBI taxonomy): Eukaryota > Viridiplantae > Streptophyta > Magnoliopsida > Rosales > Moraceae > Antiaris > Antiaris toxicaria. The sequence goes on from CP141153.1 coordinate 54,257,153, forward strand.
TTGCTAACATGCTTTCAAAGTTGAAATTGGTGAAGAATAAAGCTTGTATGTCATGGTGAAAAGCTTAAAAAAATTCTTGGTGTGAATTACATTAAATGGCCGTGGGGTTTAATAATGATTTGGAAGAAAATTTTTGCATGGTTTATGTGGTATTTGGTTGATTGGAATTATGCAATTTAATATGCAAATGATGAATTTATAATGGAAAGAATGAAACAAAATTGTTTGGCATGTTTTCATTCTTTGGCCGTGGGGTACAAGTGTGTAAAAACCCTAGGAAAATTGGTTAAAAATGCCAAGAAAATGGGCTTGAAAATGTGGTAAAAACATGACATTAAATGGCCTAAAGTGTGGTGAAAGTTTGACAAATTTTTGGTTCGGTTTGGTTGTGAAAACCGAAACCAAATTAAGGGCAAAATTGTGGAAAAATTTTGTGATGTGGGTTAAAATGTGAAATTGGAATTTGTGGGTTTTTATGTAAAAGTTTGGAAAACTTTTACATAAAATAGGCTTGTGGTATAGTACGTGGCAGGTACATACGGTTCGAGGCGTACCTAACGCCGGAAGCCTTAAAATTACGCCGAAATGCTGCCAAAATTTCGAAAATGGCATTCGGGGTAAAATGGAAATTAAAAATAAAAGTTAGGGCCGGGGCGGAAACCCGAGTCCCTAACGAAAAATTTTGAATAAAAAAAATTTTTAAGGGGTGGGTCATGAATAGTAACCCGTCCCCTTGAAAATGAAAAACGTGAGTGAAATTGAAAAAAAAACCGACCACGAGGGGGGCATTTTTGGAAACGAAATAAAGGTCCGAGTCGGGAACGGAAAACCCGAGCCTCGGAGACCTAGGTCGGGAAAGTCTAGATGAATGTTTTAAATACTAGTGAAACGTCCATTTGAGGCTCCGAAACGATAGAAAATCGCTAAACCGACGTAAGGGTCAGAATAGTGCTTCCCGAGGGCCGGGAAAGCAAAAAGTGGAAATAAAATAAAAACGAACCCGGTAATGATTAGAAAAGAGTCAGAAATATTCCTGAGAGCCAAAAATGCAGTCTGGATCGAGAAAAAATTCTGTCAAGGGTAAAATCGTAATTTTGCAAAAGTTGGGGGAAAATGGTGAAAATAATAAATAAAGCCTAAAAAGTTATAAATAGGTTTTATTTAAGCTTTTTAATGAAAAATAAAAGCTATAAATGGAAATGAAATTAACAGACAAGGTTTTGTCTGTAGGATCCCAAAATCGACCTACGAGGAAGGCGATTCAAGATCCAAGAGAGAGAAAGGGAACAGTCTGATAAGGTAAGTTCAGACATTTACCTGTCTGCAACATATAGCAATATTGTGCTAACTTTAATGTACTAACTATAAGTTAGGTACATATGTGCTACGGGCACTATTATAGAGTAAAGAGAGAGACGTAATGTGCTACGGGCACTATTAAGAATGGACATATTGTTAATTGTGCTTCGGGCACTAGAGCAAGGTTAATAAAACTCACTCAAGTAAAATTAAAATGTGAACCATTCCTAACCACGGGACAATGTGAAGTCACCGGGTTAGAATGTTAAAAAGTCGGTAATGAAACCACTTTCTGGCGTACCAGCCTTCCGTATAGGGAGGTATTTTTGCCTTTGGGGCTATGAAAATAAGGCTGTGGAGGTCAGCACTAATGTACCGCTCCCAGTCATGTACTATTTTGCCTTCGGGGCTATGAGATTAAGGCTGTGGAGGTCAGCACTAATGTACCGCTCCCAGTCATGCGCACTTAAATGGTACTGCCAACCTGAGCTCAAAATCATAATATAATTAAAGATAATTATCTAAAACTGAAACTATGCCATAATTGAGCATAATACAGTTTAGTGAGAGCACTAACATCGCGGTAGATGTACTAGTGTGATACAGTGTTGTGGTCAACCTTACTATTCACGTAAGAATAGTGGTCAAAGTTACTATTCACGTATGAATAGTAGTCGACGGTACTATTCAGGATGAATAGTACTATTTATAGAAATTTCATTTCTTGCATGTTTGAACTTACTGAGCCTGTAGCTCACCATTTTTGCTAATGTTGCAGGTAAGCGACCAGCTCAGTAGCTTGTTTGACTGGATGCGGACGGGATGACGCGTGTCAAATAGGATAACTGGGCGAGGGATATGGTACTGCCAGAGTCTTTCTGCTGAGCAATAAAAAGGAAAAAAAAAAAAAGAAGAAAGAAACAGTCGTTTGTAATATTATATATTTTACGAAAGTACTGTAATATGTAAATTACTTTGCACTTGCCAACAAAGTAAATAGTGGGAAATGTTTTACATGATGTTTAAAAAAAAAAAAAAAAAAAAAAAACAAAAACAAAAAATTTTTTTCCCAAAAACGACATGATTTTAAGAGAGAGAGAGATAAGCCGGCGACCCATGAGAGTACAATCTATCGCAGTTAGCGATAAGCTCAACTGTAATAGTATTGTATGATCTCTACGAGGGGCGGGCCGTCACAGTTGGTATCAGAGCGGAATTACGATGGATCTAGTTTGGATTACCAACTGCCGTCACAGTTGGTATATCAGAGCAGTGTGACCATATCCTGATTTGACACTTCACGCATCCTGCACCGCTATCCAAGTAAGTAGTTTACTTAAGTTTAGTTAATTATTTTCTTATGTGAAAATAATTATTTTATAGGTAGCAAGATGGTGGATTTGCGTGATCGACCAGAGGGACGAGAACGACGTCCTAATGTTATGGAAAGACTGGATCAGATACAAGCCCTGCTAGAAGCTCAGATGCAAGAGAATGCTATTCTGAGGCGACGGGTAGAGGAGCTAGAACAGAGACAAGGCCCTGAGGATACCCAAGTAGAACAGGAAGCTGAAGATGTTCCTGTGGTTCATGAGTTTCTTGACGTATTTCCGGAAGAGTTACCAGGGATACCGCCAGAAAGAGAAATCTCGTTTGAAATTGAATTGATGCCTGGAACAGCACCTATTTCCAAAGCACCATACCGCATGGCTCCAGTGGAGTTAAAGGAGCTGCAGGAGCAATTAAAGGAGCTTTTGGATAAAGAATTCATCAGGCCGAGTTTTTCTCCATGGGGTGCACCTGTGTTATTTGTCAAGAAAAAGGATGGAACATTCCGACTGTGCATTGATTATCGGGAATTGAATAAGGTTACGGTCAAAAATAGGTATCCGTTACCTAGAATTGATGACCTATTCGACCAGTTAAAAGGCGCAGCAGTATTTTCCAAGATCGATTTACGATCAGGATATCACCAGCTGAGAATCAAAGAGAGTGATATTCCTAAGACGGCGTTTAGGACTCGTTATGGGCACTACGAGTTTCTTGTGATGCCATTTGGATTAACAAATGCACCAGCAGCGTTCATGGACTTAATGAACAGAATTTTTAAAGAGTATTTGGATAAGTTTGTCATTGTGTTCATTGATGACATTCTTATATACTCGAAGAGTCATGAGGAACACAAGAAGCATCTGAGGATCGTGCTGAATACGATAAGGAAGCATCAACTGTATGCCAAATTCTCAAAATGTGAGTTTTGGCTAGACAGAGTACATTTCCTCGGACATGTTGTATCCCAGGAAGGTATTGCTGTAGATCCGACGAAGGTAGAGGCAATTAACCAGTGGCCTGCACCCAAGAGTGTGACGGAAATACGCAGTTTCTTGGGGTTAGCTGGATATTATCGGCGATTTGTAGAGGGATTCGCGCGATTAGCTGCACCTCTTACTGCTCTTACACGCAAGGAAAGGAAGTACGAGTGGACTATGGAATGCGAAAGAAGCTTTCAGGAGTTAAAGAGGCGACTGACAAGCGCACCAATCCTTGCGCTTCCCACTGAAGGGGAGAAGTTTGTGATCTACAGTGATGCATCGAAAATAGGATTGGGAGCAGTCCTAATGCAAGACGGCAAGGTAATTGCCTATGCTTCGCGTCAATTAAAGGATCATGAAAGGAATTACCCTACGCATGACCTTGAACTTGCTGCAGTAGTGTTCGCACTCAAAATTTGGCGACACTATCTTTATGGAGCTCAATGTCAGATTTTCACTGATCACCAAAGTCTGAAGTATTTCTTCACGCAAAAGGAACTCAATATGCGGCAAAGGCGATGGTTGGAACTGGTGAAGGATTATGATTGTGAAATCCTATACCATCCAGGAAAGGCCAACCGTGTAGCAGATGCTCTAAGTAGAAAGTCTACCATATCGCACCAGCTACCAATAAACAAGCTTCCGAAGCCATTGCAGCAAGAGATAAATTCTTTGAACTTGGAGCTGATATCTGGAAGACTAGCTGCACTCCAAGTGGAATCATCGCTATTTGAGGATATAAAGGAAGCTCAGAGGCGAGATCCAAACATGACAAGTTCTCAAGAAGAAATTTCCAAGGATGGAATGATCCTTTATCAAGGAAGGATAAATGTTCCAACTGATGAGGAACTTAGAAGACGGATCATGTCAGAGGCCCATGAGACGCCCTATTCGGTTCATCCCGGAGCGAGCAAGATGTATCAGGACTTGAAGTTACAGTTCTGGTGGAAAGGGATGAAGAACGATATAGCGAAATTCGTGAGCAGATGCATGACCTGTCAGAGAATCAAAGCGGAACATAAACATCCAGCAGGAAGATTGGAACCGTTGGAGATTCCTGAATGGAAATGGGAACACATTACGATGGATTTTGTAGTGGGACTCCCAAAAACCCGAGAAGGTTATGATGCCATCTGGGTTATTGTGGATAGACTGACCAAGACGGCACGGTTTATAGCTGTCAAGATGACTTTTTCGTTGGAAAAGTTTGCTCAGTTATACGTAACTCATGTCGTAAGATTACATGGAGTACCAAAATCCATTGTATCAGATCGAGACGCACGGTTCACTTCGAATTTCTGGAAGTGTGTGCAAAAGGCCATGGGTACTGAATTGAGACTCAGTACGGCTTTTCATCCGCAAACAGACGGACAGTCAGAGCGGACAATTCAGACGTTAGAAGACATGCTTCGAGCTTGTGTTATGGATTTTGCGGGAAATTGGAACGAGAAGTTACCATTGATTGAATTCTCATACAATAATAGTTACCAAGCTTCTATAGGCATGGCACCTTACGAGGCTTTGTATGGACAGAAGTGCAGATCACCATTACACTGGTATGATTTGCGAGAGAAGCAGTTGCATAAGACGGATTTCATGCAAGAGACTTCCGATGCAGTTGCTAGAATTCAGCGTCAAATGAAAATTTCGCAAAGCCGGCAAAAGAGTTATGCGGACAAAAGGCGGAGATCCTTAGAGTTTGATGAAGGAGACTTCGTATTCCTCAAGGTATCGCCTATGAAGGGGATTATGCGCTTCGGTAAGAAGGGGAAACTGAGTCCAAGATATATTGGACCTTATGAAATTATCGAACGCATTGGAAAGGTCGCTTACAAATTAGCGCTACCTCCGGAATTGTCGGCAGTGCATAATGTATTTCATGTGTCGATGCTGAGAAAGTATATACCAGATCCGTCCCATGTGCTGAAGCATGAGCCTATTCAAATCCACGAGGATTTGACATATGAGGAACAACCTATTCAAGTACTGGCTCGTGAAGAGAAAGTACTGAGAAATAAGACAATCCCACTAGTGAAGATTTTATGGAAAAATCACAACATTGAAGAAGCTACGTGGGAACGAGAAGATGAGATGAGGAGTTTATACCCCCATTTGTTCTAATTTTCGAGGACAAAAATTTTATAAGGAGGGGTGAATGTGACAACCGGGAAATTCAGGCAATTCTCGGATGAAAATGTACAAATGTATGTATATAACAATTTGTACTATTTAAAGAGTGAAATAAATGTATTTATATTGTTTAGAATATATGAAAATATTCTAACAATACTGACGAGTAAGAATTCAGTGTTGGAAAAATTCACTGAGTTGAAACGGGTGAAACGGTGTAAAATCGGCATTGAAAACCCTAACCGGAGCAATAAAAGACGGAAAACTTCCGGGATTGATTTTGATCAAACGGAAGCAGTTTAAATTGATCCGACTGCACAGGAGACCTCAGGAACACGCCGGGACTATTTCAGGAAAATTTCGGCTCGAACCGGTATCGGTCAAAAAGTAGTCGAATTAATGTGAATAGTGAAAGTCAAAGTCAACTTTTGCTTTAGCATTTATGACATCATAAATTCATTTAATAAATAAAAAGAAGATGATGATTGGTAGAATTAATGGCCATGATTCATTTGCCTTTTTGATCTAAAGGCCAAGATTTGGCCAAAAATACACCTTTTTAATTTTTGAAAATTATGGAAAGAATTAGGTTGAAAGATGTCTAATTCTCATTGGTGGAAGGCTAAATTAATTGGCCTTTGGTTTCATTAAGTCGGCAACATTGTGATAAAGTGGCCGAAACTTGTTTCAAAGCCAAAACCAAAAGAAAGAAAATTTCTTCTAAGTGTTCATGGAGAATACGTGAGCCACCAAGGAGAACCAAGCAAATCTTCCAAAATTTCTTCACAAAAGTGGTATCAAACACTTCATTGAAGGCAAAGGAAGCAAGAAAGCAAGGTAACCTTATTTGGTTTGCATTTTTTTCTTGGTTTTTCTTCAAGAAAACTATGGGATGAATAGTGAAAAAGATGGAAAAATTTTTGGTGGTTTTCAATGATTTGATGCTTGGGTTTTGTTAAGGGTGTAATTAGTAGGAAAACCATGTAATTTGTTTAAAGAAAAACCAAATTTTGGTTGGTTTTTCAAGGGTAAATCCGTGGGTTACCTTAGGTAACCAATGAGAAAACTTTGTGGTTAATTGCTAACATGCTTTCAAAGTTGAAATTGGTGAAGAATAAAGCTTGTATGTCATGGTGAAAAGCTTAAAAAAATTCTTGGTGTGAATTACATTAAATGGCCGTGGGGTTTAATAATGATTTGGAAGAAAATTTTTGCATGGTTTATGTGGTATTTGGTTGATTGGAATTATGCAATTTAATATGCAAATGATGAATTTATAATGGAAAGAATGAAACAAAATTGTTTGGCATGTTTTCATTCTTTGGCCGTGGGGTACAAGTGTGTAAAAACCCTAGGAAAATTGGTTAAAAATGCCAAGAAAATGGGCTTGAAAATGTGGTAAAAACATGACATTAAATGGCCTAAAGTGTGGTGAAAGTTTGACAAATTTTTGGTTCGGTTTGGTTGTGAAAACCGAAACCAAATTAAGGGCAAAATTGTGGAAAAATTTTGTGATGTGGGTTAAAATGTGAAATTGGAATTTGTGGGTTTTTATGTAAAAGTTTGGAAAACTTTTACATAAAATAGGCTTGTGGTATAGTACGTGGCAGGTACATACGGTTCGAGGCGTACCTAACGCCGGAAGCCTTAAAATTACGCCGAAATGCTGCCAAAATTTCGAAAATGGCATTCGGGGTAAAATGGAAATTAAAAATAAAAGTTAGGGCCGGGGCGGAAACCCGAGTCCCTAACGAAAAATTTTGAATAAAAAAAATTTTTAAGGGGTGGGTCATGAATAGTAACCCGTCCCCTTGAAAATGAAAAACGTGAGTGAAATTGAAAAAAAAACCGACCACGAGGGGGGCATTTTTGGAAACGAAATAAAGGTCCGAGTCGGGAACGGAAAACCCGAGCCTCGGAGACCTAGGTCGGGAAAGTCTAGATGAATGTTTTAAATACTAGTGAAACGTCCATTTGAGGCTCCGAAACGATAGAAAATCGCTAAACCGACGTAAGGGTCAGAATAGTGCTTCCCGAGGGCCGGGAAAGCAAAAAGTGGAAATAAAATAAAAACGAACCCGGTAATGATTAGAAAAGAGTCAGAAATATTCCTGAGAGCCAAAAATGCAGTCTGGATCGAGAAAAAATTCTGTCAAGGGTAAAATCGTAATTTTGCAAAAGTTGGGGGAAAATGGTGAAAATAATAAATAAAGCCTAAAAAGTTATAAATAGGTTTTATTTAAGCTTTTTAATGAAAAATAAAAGCTATAAATGGAAATGAAATTAACAGACAAGGTTTTGTCTGTAGGATCCCAAAATCGACCTACGAGGAAGGCGATTCAAGATCCAAGAGAGAGAAAGGGAACAGTCTGATAAGGTAAGTTCAGACATTTACCTGTCTGCAACATATAGCAATATTGTGCTAACTTTAATGTACTAACTATAAGTTAGGTACATATGTGCTACGGGCACTATTATAGAGTAAAGAGAGAGACGTAATGTGCTACGGGCACTATTAAGAATGGACACATTGTTAATTGTGCTTCGGGCACTAGAGCAAGGTTAATAAAACTCACTCAAGTAAAATTAAAATGTGAACCATTCCTAACCACGGGACAATGTGAAGTCACCGGGTTAGAATGTTAAAAAGTCGGTAATGAAACCACTTTCTGGCGTACCAGCCTTCCGTATAGGGAGGTATTTTTGCCTTTGGGGCTATGAAAATAAGGCTGTGGAGGTCAGCACTAATGTACCGCTCCCAGTCATGTACTATTTTGCCTTCGGGGCTATGAGATTAAGGCTGTGGAGGTCAGCACTAATGTACCGCTCCCAGTCATGCGCACTTAAATGGTACTGCCAACCTGAGCTCAAAATCATAATATAATTAAAGATAATTATCTAAAACTGAAACTATGCCATAATTGAGCATAATACAGTTTAGTGAGAGCACTAACATCGCGGTAGATGTACTAGTGTGATACAGTGTTGTGGTCAACCTTACTATTCACGTAAGAATAGTGGTCAAAGTTACTATTCACGTATGAATAGTAGTCGACGGTACTATTCAGGATGAATAGTACTATTTATAGAAATTTCATTTCTTGCATGTTTGAACTTACTGAGCCTGTAGCTCACCATTTTTGCTAATGTTGCAGGTAAGCGACCAGCTCAGTAGCTTGTTTGACTGGATGCGGACGGGATGACGCGTGTCAAATAGGATAACTGGGCGAGGGATATGGTACTGCCAGAGTCTTTCCGCTGAGCAATAAAAAGGAAAAAAAAAAAAAAGAAGAAAGAAACAGTCGTTTGTAATATTATATATTTTACGAAAGTACTGTAATATGTAAATTACTTTGCACTTGCCAACAAAGTAAATAGTGGGAAATGTTTTACATGATGTTTAAAAAAAAAAAAAAAAAAAAAAAAAAAACAAAAAATTTTTTCCCCAAAAACGACATGATTTTAAGAGAGAGAGAGATAAGCCGGCGACCCATGAGAGTACAATCTATCGCAGTTAGCGATAAGCTCAACTGTAATAGTATTGTATGATCTCTACGAGGGGCGGGCCGTCACAATTATATGCGAAGTTAATCGTAATGAAGATCATGGATTACGATGTGATTCTAAGCATGGATTTCCTAGGGAAATATCAAGCTACGATCGACTGCCGAAATCGAAAGATAGTATTTCAACCCGAGGAAGAAGAGAGTTTCGAATATGTCGATGCTTCTCGAAAACCCCGGAAGATGATGATCAGTTCACTGAGAGCAAGCAAGCTGATAGCCAGTGGTTGCATAGGATATTTGGCATATGTGGTGGACACTACAGAGGAATAGAAGCTTCAACCTGAAGATGTTTCTGTTGTTAGTGAATTTCTTGACGTATTTCCAGAAGAGTTACCAGGGATACCTCCAGAGAGAGAAATCTCGTTCGAAATTGAGTTGATGCCTGGAACGGCACCTATTTCCAAAGCACCATACTGCATGGCTCCAGTGGAGTTAAAGGAGCTGCAAAAATAATTAAAGGAGCTTTTGGACAAGGGATTCATCAGACCAAGTTATTCTCCATGGGGTGTACCTGTGTTATTCGTCAAGAAAAAGGATAGAATGTTCTGGTTGTGCATTGATTACCAGGAGTTGAATAAGGTTACGATCAAGAATAGGTATCCGTTACCTAGAATCGATGACCTATTCAACCAGTTAAAAGGCGCAGCGGTATTTTCCAAGATCGACTTACGATCAGGATATCACCAGCTGAGAATTAAAGAAAGTGATATTCCTAAGACGGCGTTTAGGACTCGTTATGGTCACTATGAGTTTCTTGTGATGCCATTTGGATTAACAAATGCACCGGCAGCATTCATGGATTTAATGAACAGAATTTTTAAAGAGTATTTGGCTAAGTTTGTCATTGTATTCATTGATGACATTCTTATATACTCAAGGACTCATGAGGAGCATAAGAAGCATCTGAGGATCGTATTGCATACGATAAGGAAGCATCAACTGTATGCCAAATTCTCAAAATGCGAGTTTTGGCTGGATAGAGTACATTTCCTTGGACATGTTGTATCCCAGGAAGGTATTGCTGTAGATCCGATGAAAGTAGATGCAATTAACCAGTGGCCTACACCCAAGAGTGTGACAGAAATACGCAGTTTCTTGGGGCTAGCTGGTTATTATCGACGATTTGTAGAGGGATTTACACAATTAGTTGCACCTTTTACCACTCTTACACGTAAGGAAAGGAAGTATGAGTGGACTATGGAATGCGAAAGAAGCTTCCAAGAGTTAAAGAGATGGCTGACAAGCGTACCAATCCTTACGCTTCCCACTGAAGGGGAGAAGTTTGTGATCTACAGTAATGCATCCAAAATAGGATTGGGAGCAGTCCTGATGCAAGGTAGCAAGGTGATTGCCTATGCTTCCCGTCAATTAAAGGAGCATGAAAGGAATTATCCTACGCATGACCTTGAACTTGCTGCAGCAGTGTTCGCACTTAAAATTTGGCGACACTATCTCTATGGAGCTCAATGTCAGATTTTCACTGATCACCAAAGCTTGAAGTATTGCTTCACGCAAAAAGAGCTCAATATGCGACAAAGACGATGGTTGGAACTGGTGAAGGATTATGATTGTGAAATTCTATACCATCTAGGAAAGGCCAACCGTGTAGCGGATGCTTTAAGCAGAAAGTCTACCATATCGCACCAGCTACCGATAAAAAGGCTTCCGAAGCCATTACAGCAAGAGATAAATTCCTTGAACTTGGAGCTGATATCCGGAAGATTGGCTACACTCCAAGTGGAATCATCATTGTTTGAGGACATAAAGGAAGCTCAAAGGCGAGATCCAAGATTGACAAGTTCTCAAGAAGGAATTTCCAAGGATGGAATGATCCTTTATCAAGGAAGAATAAATGTTCCAGCTGATGAGGAACTTAGAAGATGGATCATGTCAGAAGCCCATGAGACACCGTATTCGGTTCATCCCGGAGTAAGCAAGATGTATCAGGACTTAAAGTTATAGTTCTGGTGGAAAGGGATGAAGAATGATATAGCGAAATTTGTGAGCAGATGCATGACCTGTCAAAGAATCAAAGCGGAACATAAACATCCAGCAGGAAGATTGGAACCTTTGAAGATTCCTGAATGGAAATGGGAACACATTACGATGGATTTTGTAGTGGAACTCCCAAAAACTCGAGAAGGTTATGATGCCATCTGGGTTATTGTGGATAGACTGACCAAGACGGCACGGTTTATAGCTGTCAAGATGTCTTTTTCGTTGGAAAATTTTGCTCAATTGTACGTAACTCATGTCGTCAGTTTACATTGAGTACCAAAATCCATTGTGTCAGATCGAGATGCACGATTCACTTTGAATTTTTGGAAGTGCGTGCAAGAGGCCATGGGTACTGAATTGAGACTCAGTACGGCATTTCATCCGCAAACAGACGGACAGTCCGAGTGGACAATTCAGACGTTAGAGGACATGCTTCGAGCTTGTGTAATGGATTTTGCGAGAAATTGGAACGAGAAGTTACCATTAATTGAATTCTTGTACAATAATAGTTACCAAGCTTCCATAGGTATGGCACCTTACGAGGCTTTGTACGGACGGAAGTGCAGATCACCACTATACTGGTATGATTTGCGAGAAAAGCAATTGCATAAGATGGATTTCATACAAGAGACTTCCGATGCAGTCGCTAGAATTCATCGTCAAATGAAAATTGCGCAAAGCCGACAAAAGAGTTATGCAGACAAGAGGCGGAGATCCTTGGAGTTTGATGAAGGAGACTTCGTGTTTCTCAAGGTATCGCCCATGAAGGGGATTATGCATTTCGGTAAGAAGGGGAAACTGAGTCCAAGATATATTGGACCTTATGAAATTATCGAACGCATTGGAAAGGTCGCTTACAGATTAGCGTTACCTCCTGAATTGTCGGCAGTGCATAATGTATTTCATGTGTCGATGCTAAGAAAGTATATACTAGATCCGTCCCATGTGTTGAAGCATGAGCCTATTCAAATCCACGAGGATTTGACATACGAGGAACAACCTATTCGGGTACTGGCTCGTGAAGAGAAAGTGCTGAGGAATAAGGCAATCCCACTAGTAAAGATTTTGTGGAAAAATCATAACATTGAAGAAGCTACGTGGGAACGAGAAGACGAGATGAGGAGTTTGTACCCCCACTTGTTCTAATTTTCGAGGACGAAAATTTTATAAGGAGGGGTGAATGTGATAACTGGGAAATTCAGGCATTCTCAGAAGAAAATATACAAATGTATGTATATAACAATTTATACTATTTAAAGAGTGAAATAAATGTATTTATATTGTTTAGAATGTATTAAAATGTTCTAATAATACTGACGAGTAAAAATTTAGTGTTGGAAAAATTCACTGAGTTGAAACGGGTGGAACGGTGCCAAAACTGGAATTGAAAACCCTAACCGGTGCAATAAAAAATGAAAAACTTCCGGGATCGATTTTGACCAAACGGAAGCAGTATAAATTGATCCGACTGCACAGGAGACCTCAGGAACCTACCGGGACGATTTCAGGAAAATTTCGGCTCGAACCGGTATCGGTCAAAAATTAGTTGAATTAATGTGAATAGTAAAAGTCAAAGTCAAAGTTTTACTTTGCATTTATGACATCATAAATCCATTTAATAAATGAATGAAAAATGGTGGTTGGTGGCATTAATGGCCAAGATTAGTTTGCTTTTTGATCTAAAGGCCAAGATTTGGCCAAAATTCCATCATTTTAATTTTTGAAAAATTTGGAAAGAAATAAGGTTGATAAGTGTTGATTTCTCGTTGGTGGAAAGCCAAATTAATTGGTTTCCTTGCTAGTTTAAGTCGGCAACTTTTGGGAACAAATGGCCGAGACTATTTCCAAGCCAAAACATAACAAAAAAATTGTCTAAGTGTTCTCCCAAGAAGAACCGTAGGCAACCCAAGAAAAACCAAGTGAATACTTCAAGTTTTCTTCACAAAGTTTGTGTCAAACCCTTCATTGAAGTCCAAGGAAGCAAGTGAGCAAGGTAACTTTCCTTGGTTTGAAAATTTTCTTGATTTTTCTTCCAAAAATCTGTGTAATAAATAGTGTAAAGGATGGAAAATTTTTGGGTTGTTTTGATTGATTTGGTGCTTGGGTTATGTTAAGGGTGTATTTAGGAGAAAAACCATGCATTTTGTTTAAAGAAAAACAAAATTTTGGTTGGTTTTCCAAGGGTAAAACCGTGGGTTACCAAGTGTAGTCAATGATGAATTGTTGTGGTTTAAGTATTAAAATGCATTAAATCATGTTTTGATTAAATGTAAAACATGATTTGTATGATGGAAAGCATGAAAAAAAAATTTAGTGTGAAATTACCCTAATATGGCCGTGGGTTAATTAGGGTTTGGGGAAAAATTTTTGCATGGTTTACTTGATGTTTGGATGGTTTAAATCATGCATTGAATTATGGAAATGATGGATTTGTGATTGAAAGCAAGAAACAAAAAAATTGGTGTATGTTTCTCTTAACTTGGCCGTGGGTTGTAATATGAAAAACCCTAGGAATTGTGTTGAAAAATACATTGAAATTGGCTTGAAAATGTGCTAGAAAATGACATTGGAATAGCCAAAAATTTGGTTGAAAATTTGAGAAATTTTGGTTAGGTTTTAAGTGTGAAAACCGTGGCCAAAACCAAGGGCAAAATTGAAAGAAATTTTGTGTAATGTGGTTCAAAATATGAATTGGAATTTTGTGAGCTTTTATGTAAAAGTATGGAAAACTTTTACATAAAATAGGTTTGTGGTATAGTACGTGGCAGATACATATGGTTCGAGGTGTATCTAACGCCGGTAGCCTTAAATTTACGCCGAAATGCTGCTGAAATTTCGAAAACAGCATTTGGGGTAAAAAGAGAATTAAAAATAAAAGTTTAGGGTCGGGTCAGAAACTCGAGTCCCTAACAGAAAATTGAATAAGAAAAACCTAAGGGGTGGTTCGTGAATAGTAACCCGTCCCCTTAAAAATGTAAAACGAGAGTGAAACTGAAAAAAAAAAATCGACCCCAAGGGGGGGGGGTGTTTTTTAGGAAACTAAATAAAGGTCCGAGTCGGGTACGGAAAATCCGAGCCTCGGAGTCCTAGATCTGAAACGTCTATATGAACGTTTTAAATACTAGTAAAACGTCCATTTGAGGCTCCGAAACGATAGAAAATCACTAAACCGACGTAAGGGTCGGAATAGTGCTTCCCGAGGGTCGGGAAAGTGAAAAATGGAAATAAAATAGAAACGAACCCGGTAATGAATAGAAAAGAGTCAGAAAAGTTCCTGAGAGCCAAAAAGGCAGTCTGGATCAAGAAATTCCGTCAGGGGCATAATTGTAATTTTACCAAAATATAGGGGTAAAATCGTAATTTTGTAAAAGTTGAGAAAAATGGGAAAAATGATAAATAAAGCCTAAAAAGTTATAAATAGGTTTTATTTAAGCTTTTTAATGAAAAATAAAAGCTATAAATGGAAATAAAATTAACAGACAAGGTTTTGTCTGTAGGATCCAAAAATCGACCTACAAAGAGGGCGATCAAAGATCCAAGAGAGAAAAAGGGAAGAGACGGATAAGGTAAGTTCAGACATTTACTTGTCTGCAACATAAAGCATTATTGTTCCTAACTTTGATGTACTAACTATAAGTTAGGTACATATGTGCTACGGACACTATTATAGAGTAGAGAGAGAGACGAAATGTGCTACGGGCACTATTAAGAGTGGGACACATAATAAGTTGTGCTTCGGGCACTAGAGCGAGGTTAATGAAACTCACTCACCTAAAATTAAAATGAGAACCATTCCTAACCACGGGGCAATATGAAGTCACCTGGTTAGAATTTTAAAAAGTCGGCAATGAAACTACTTTTGGCGTACCAGCCTTCCGTACAGGGAGGTAAATTTTGCCTTCGGGGCTATGATGAGATTAAGGCTGTGGATGTCAGCACTGATGTACCTGTTAGGAAATGCCCTAAGTATTAGAGACATTTTTGATGTATTCATTTTGAACTGGATAATAAAATTATATATAGAGGTTATTCATTACATTGCTATCTGTCCTCGTCTTATTTACATGTTAAAGTAAATGTAAGCAAATATGGCTCACTGACTGCTTGTGTTAAAACTGTTAGAACGTTGCATGCAATGGACTTTTGTATGCGAGAAGACAATGTTCTAAAGTTAGCAGTCTTAACTATGGTCTGTAGTCTATGGGGTTAGACCGATCATCTAACTCATGTTAAGACTATTATGTTGTCTAAAGCCTTGGAGGGGACGGTCTGTCTTGACTGTCTAGAGCTGGACTCCCAAGTAGAGACATGGATATGTTGCTCGGTGGTGACATATTAGACCGGGACTAAAGCGTGATTGATCTATGTAGTCTGCTACGAGTGGATCAATCTGCTTTTGACGTTCATTGTGCAATAACCTTAATCCTGAGTAAATGAACTACTTCATGTATATGACTTGTGTACTTTGATGTTCCAATGGCTAAAGCGTCTCAGAAGTAGTAAGCTTATAGACCGGTTCGTTGGGTGCATGACTTGTATACGATGAAGGGTTTGTTTGCAGATATCAGAATCATAGCTCTGAGGAGTTAAAGGTATCCTCTTAAAGGCATTATACTGAATGTGAAAATGGACAAGGCCTTGGGTCGTCTGCTGGGCGGATGACTTCTTATTCACATATGGTGAATAATCATTTTCTTGATTCGGTAGTATAATGGAACTTTAAGATAGCCTGATCAGTAGGATTAAACGGACTTTGACCTAAGGCTGATCATGGATATCATATGAGGGTTTTGCATATATGACAAGGTCATTGGATGGTAGCTCGTCACAGGCTTACGTAATACGGTATATAATTGGGAGTTCAGTTTCAGGTTTATAGTGGTGTGACTCTGAAATTAGTGATCATATGATTGAGTTGTTCGGTACAGAATGATGATCATATGGAATCACGGGAGCCCGATTATATATGTCCAATCAGTCCCTCTACTAGCTCCACATAATTCCTTAACGTTTGGCAAATTGATTTGTGTATGCTATTGGCTAGTTTATTATGCATGGATGGTGATGACACAGGATTAGGATGGAAGACAAGATTCTCTCCGGTTGGATTCAGATTTTGTTTTGGATAATAGAGTACACAATTATTCAAACTCCAAATAAAGTTGCCATGATTTTATTTGAGATTGGATTGGAGTTGTAGAAAATTATCCATGAGAACAAGAATATGAAACACAACCGTTTTGTGGAATTTGAATTTTGAATTTTGAAATTTGAAATTTGAATTTTGAAATTTGAAATTTGAATTTTGAATTTGAAATTTGAATTTGAAATTTGAATTTGAAATTCGAATTTGAAATTCGAATTTGAAATTTAAATTTGAAATTTGAAATTTGAAATTTGAATTTGAAATTTGAATTTGAAATTTGAAATTCAAATTTTGAATCACAGTCCAAGTAGGATTCGAATTTGTTGTGGAAAATCCACAAGGTTTGAAATTCGAATTTGAGTTGGATTTGGAGAGGATAATCTTGTTAGAATCCTACTTGAATTTTGAATCCAAATCCCAACAAAAGTGGGCGAATTTTTTGAGGATAATCCTCAATGGAAAATTCGGTTTTTGTGGATAAGATTCAAGGGAAAATTCAAGTTTCAATCCTAGTTGAATTTGGATTCTCTCCTTCCCTAAAAGTGGCCGAAATTTTGGAGCCTTTATCCAAGGAAAATTCGGTTATTTTTGGATAAGGTTGAGATAAGATTCAAGCTTGAAAATCCTAGTGGAATTTTTGATTCTCCCTTATCCATAATGGCCGAAATCTTTTGGAAGATTTTCACCTTGTGAATTTCGGATTTTTTGGTTGAAAAAAGGGAGATAAAATTCTAGTTAAAATCTTGTTAAGATTTGGATTGGATTTATCTTAGGAAAAACCGAATTTATTGTTAGGATTATCCTATGGAAAAATTCGGATTTTTTGGTTAAAGATAAGGGAGAAAATCTT
Organism: Antiaris toxicaria; assembly: GCA_035233585.1. Lineage (NCBI taxonomy): Eukaryota > Viridiplantae > Streptophyta > Magnoliopsida > Rosales > Moraceae > Antiaris > Antiaris toxicaria. The sequence goes on from CP141153.1 coordinate 54,274,454, forward strand.
TTCCTAGTCCAATTCGAATTCAGAGAATCACCTCATGCAGGTCTATAAATAGAGGTCCTGCCACTCCAGTTCTCTCAGACCACAGACTCTCAGGTGAGCAGGCTTATTGTTGCATAGCTCATCGTGACAATAAAGTTCTTTAGAGATCTGGGTGGTCGGAAGAAGACTAGCAGTGCTAGCATACCGATCGAGGTTCAGAGTGCCCACACACTCAGCCATTCGGGAATTGGAGAATAGTAGAGAAGGCTAGTTGGTTGAAGCCTCCGGTCATTCTCCTCCTGCAGATTGGCGTCCTTGAGGTATGAGTTTTAATTGTTGTTGATTTATTGTATATGGCATCATGAGATATTTAACGATCTAAAAATTTTTATTGTTCCGCTGCGCCACTCTGATACGTTTTTACCGATTTATTTTCCTACAATTGGTATCAGAGACATCTCATGACTATGCCATGTACATAAATTAGACAATTACTTAGTCTTTTTATTTATGTATGGATTTGATATTTAGAGAGTGGCATTCTAGGGTTCCTTTATGTTGTTATCATGTATTATGTATAAAGTATGTGGTTATTTTAATTTTTTGAATTATTATAAGCATGCTTGTTTATGCCGGTTATGGTTCCTTAGAATTTAGAAAAATTGTATCTAGGAATTTTTATGTAACCATGGGAGCAGTTTATTAACACTGTAATTTTCCCATGGATTTTAATTCTTATCTCTTAGATTTTTTATGGTTAGAATTTTTGTACACCGGAAACGGTTTAGGAATTTTTTATGTAATTATTCTTGGAGGAGATTGAAGATTGAAGACCGTAATTTATTTTGCCCAAAAGTTAAATTTAATTTAAAGATTGAAATTTTGATTGTGTGGAAAATTTCAATTTAATTGGGATTCAAATAAATTTTTGGAGATCCTAATAGGTAAATTGGAATATGGCACGAAAATCGAGACACGACCCCTCGGAATAGGCCGACGGGCCTTGGTGGGGCTGCAGCCCCTGCCCTCGGGCAGGATGGGGCTGCGGCAGCCCCTATGCAGGCAAACATCACCCACGGCCGCAGGCTTGGCCTGCTGCCGAGGGTGGCGCAGCCTGTCCAAGGCCGGCCGCAGCCTGGTCATGCAGCCACTGGCTACAGGCGCTGCCTGCAGCCTGCCGGCTGCTGCGCCCAGCCTGGGCGTGCAGCCTGGCGCTGCAGGCTTGGCCTGCAGCCCGGCAGGCTGCACAAGGGGCAACCGTGGGCTGCCAGCCCCTCCGGGGTTGGTGGCTGCCCACGGCGGCTGCCGCCTTCACGGGCGGCAGTGCGGCGGTCCAAAAATTTGAAAAATTTTGATTTTTAAATTTGAGATTTAATTTTAAATCATGTTTAAAAAAATATGTAATTGAAAATTTGAAATTTTTGAAATTACATATTATTACACATGATGATTAAAATTGTTTAAAATTTGAATTAGAAATTTAAATTTGAAATTCGAATTTTTAAATTTTTGGAAATTTAAATTTTAAATAATTCTTGGGATGAGAAATAAATGGAGAGGCTACATAAAGATGGATACAAGAAGACGGAACAAAATTCAAGACCCAAAGAATGCTTTGGATGGAATTTTGTAATCTTTATTTTCTTTGTTCTAGGATGGAACCATGGCTTGGTTATTCTGTCAATTATTTTTCTGTGATATGTCATGGATGTATAAATATGTATTGATGGATGTTTTGTATGCATATTTGATAACATGTCATATAGGATAGGTGAGTGCCGCTCATACTATATTGATCATACATAATTTGTCAAAACTTGCATGTTTTTCAAAATATTGAGTGGGAGAGGGTTTCAAACAAAACCCACGGCCTCCATTGTTGATCCATATGTGAAAGCATGGTAACGCCTCGCGTCAGTTCTGACCTGACCACATCCCTCGGTAGGTGTTTACCGCCGCCGGTATACTAGATTGGATCTCCTATGTGGAAAACGTGTTCGGGTGCGATCCTATTCATGACCACCCCTCGGTGGCTTGGTAGGACGTGGATCGGGCTACGTAAACAATGGTTATACATTCAAGACTCGTTTAGTTATTAACCTTCCCTAGAAGCTCTGTTAACTAAACTGGTGGCCAAATAAGCGGTTATTAATATATGTCTTAACCTTGGAGGATTTAAGGTAACATATATTAATTGGACGGGGTCCATGTTCCGGCTATTTGTTCTCATGACCACCCCTCGGTGGCTTGGGGCAATAGGTGCTGAGAATTACCGTTGCAATGCTACATGTTTTTTTTTCAAGTTTCATGTAGGAACATACTTGTATGTTTTTATTTGCTAAATTATCTGTATATTTGCTTGGGCTTTGTAATGATGTCTAGTATAATTTTATTTCAGTTCAAAATGTCACCGACACCCCTCATTTCAATACTTACTGAAAATAAGTTGAATGGCGACAATTATAAAGATTAGAAAAGAAATCTATTAATAGTTCTCAGCTGCTAGAGACACAAGTTCGTACTGGACGAACCATGCCCACCTGGGCCCAAACCTGACACACCACTTGAGGAGGTCCCGGTTGCCTATAATCGTTGGAGAGAATCCAATGAAATAGCTCAATGCTACATCCTTGCTAGCATGACGAGTGCTTTACAGAAGCAGCATGAGACTTATCAAGTTGCTGGGGAGATCATGGATAATCTGGAGGACATGTTCGGAGGCCAAGAAAAATTAGCTCGACAGTCCGCTATCACCAGCATTATGAACTCCAAGCAAAAGGCGGGTACTCTGGTGAAGGACCATATGATCACTCTAATGGGATTCTTCGCTGAGGCTGCCGAGAATGGTGCTGAGTTGGACTATAACAACCAGATCGGGATGGTGTTCAAGACTCTGTCTAAAGATTTTGTGGGGTTTAAGGCCGCATACAATCTGGCGACAAAGGAGTTAGGACTTACCGAGCTCATGAACCAACTACAGGCTTATGAGCGGATGATCAGGGATGAGGATACGGTCCGACCTAAAGGAGAGGCCAATTTGGCGGAATCTTCCAATCCCTCACGGAAGAGGAAGAGGCCAAATAAGAAGCAAGTGGCTTCCAGTTCTTCTAATCCTCCTGTCTCGGACGGGAAGAAGAAGAAGAAGAACAAGAAGCCAAAGGACCCTAAAAAGTCCAAATGCTTCCACTGTGGGAAGGTAGGTCACTTCAAGAAGGCTTGCCGGGAATTCCTAGCCTCCAAGGGCAAGGAAGGTAAGGAACTTCATTACTTAGAAGCGTGTTTGGTGGAAGAATCGAAAGACACATGGGTCAATGATTCGGGCGCCACTAATCATGTTTGTGTTTCTATGCAGGGGTTCATGGAAACGAGAAGTCTACATGATAGGAGCCTCTCGTTGCGGACTGGAGATGGTAGCTTTGTGGTGGCTGAGGCAGTGGGAGACGTTCATCTTTATTTTGATCAATTTAGGTTTATTTTATTGAAAGACTGTTTTTATGTTCCTAATTTTAGGAGGAACCTTATATCGGTAGCTTGTTTAATAAAGAATTCTTATTCAGTTTCTTTTAGTAAAAGAGTTGATATTCGTAGAAATAAGTCTTTTATCTGTTCTGGATGGATGGATGGAAAACTATATTTGATCAGACCAAAGATGTACTCACTGCTTGACACTGAATTAATTGATAACTCTAAAAGGTTGAAAGTTTCTCACTCTAACAAGGCGTATCTTTGGCATTTAAGACTTGGTCATATTAATCAGGATAAGATTCAAAGATTGGTGAAAGACGGTCCTCTGGAATCTCTGGAGGAGGTACGACTTCCCCGATGTGAGTCTTGTCTAGAGGGTAAGATGACTAAGAGGTCTTTTGGAGCTAAGGGTACAAGGGCACAGGAGCTCTTAGAAATTGTGCACACTGACGTATGTGGCCCCATGAACGTCACAGCACGAGGAGGGTTCGAGTACTATGTCTCTTTTATAGATGATTACTCGAGGTATGGATATGTGTATCTGATGCACCGCAAGAGCGAAACCTTTGATAAGTTCAAAGAGTATCGTGCGGAAATGGAAAAGCAATTGGATAAATCAATAAAGACACTTCGATCTGATCGAGGTGGCGAATACCTCTCCGATGAATTTCTAGGACATCTTGTAGAGAATGGGATATTATCCCAATTGACTGCACCTGGTACTCCACAATGGAATGGTGTAGCCGAAAGGAGAAACAGGACCTTATTGGATATGGTACGGTCCATGATGAGTTACTCAATGCTGCCATTATCATTTTGGGGACATGCTTTACAAACGGCGTGCTATATTCTGAACCAGGTACCGAGCAAATCAATTCCTAGAACTCCGTATGAATTGTGGCGTGACAGGAAGCCCACCCTTGGACATATGAGAATATGGGGCTGCCCGGCACATATACTGGATGGTGATGCGAAGAAGTTGGAACCAAGATCAGAATTGTGCATGTTTGTAGGGTATCCAAAGGGAACTAAAGGAGGTCTGTTCTATAACCCGAAGGAACAATAGGTCATTGTCTCAACCCATGCGACATTCTTGGAGGAAAGTCACATGAATGACTTTAAACCTCGAAGCAAAGTGGTGTTAGAGGAGTTATCGGGTGAAAGAACTGCTCCACAGATTTCGGTCTTGGACGCAAGTCCGAGTTCCAGTGAAAGACCTGCAGACGATCAACAATTTAGGGTGCCTCGTCGTAGTGGGAGGGTTTCTAAGAAACCTAATTTCTTTATGTATGATGCTGAGGTATACCAGGCCGAGGCTCATAAGCATGAGGAAGATCCGGTCACATATGATGAAGCTATAAAGGATGTTGATTCTAGATCTTGGAAACAGGCTATGAACAATGAGATGGATTCTATGAAATCCAACTCTGTTTGGGAACTTGTAGATTTGCCGGATGGGATAAAACCCATTTGATGCAAATGGGTCTACAAAAGAAAGAAGGATGCGGAAGGGAGAGTGGAAACTTTCAAAGCTAGACTGGTTGCAAAGGGATACACGCAAAAGGCTGGAATCGATTACGAGGAAACCTTTTCGCCTGTTGCTATGCTGAAGTCTATCCGTATTCTTCTGTCCATTGCTGCGGCTCTCGATTACGAGATCTGGCAAATGGATGTCAAGACGGCATTCTTGAATGGCGATCTTGAAGAGTGTATCTATATGATACAGCCCGAAGGGTTCGTAGCAAAAGGCCAAGAAAGGAAAGTCTGCAAGTTGCTTAGATCCATTTATGGATTAAAGCAGGCATCCCGTTCATGGAACCAGAGGTTTGATCAAGCGATTAAGACATTTGGTTTTGAGCAGAACGTTGATGAACCTTGTGTTTATAAACGTATTAAGGATGGAAAAGTGGTCTTTCTGATACTCTATGTCGATGATATACTACTCATTGGGAATGATGTAGGGAATTTATCATCGGTCAAGCTTTGGTTACACCAACAGTTTGACATGAAGGACCTGGGAGAAGCTAATTATGTTCTAGGCATTCGTCTCTTCAGAGATCGAAAGAACAAAATGATAGCATTATCCCAAGCTTCATACATAGATAAAATAATTGACAAATATGCAATGCTAGAGGCAAAGAAAGGCTCACAACCTTCTATTGCCGGTTTAACTCTTTCATTGGATGACTGTCCCAAGACATCGGAAGAAAGAGAGCATATGAGTAAGGTCCCTTATGCATCCGCTGTGGGTAGCCTTATGTACGCTATGCTTTGCACTCGCCCGGACATATGTTTTGCAGTAGGTATGGTGAGTCGATATCAAGCGAATCCTGGAACCAAGCACTGGCAAGCAGTAAAGCATATACTCAAGTATCTTAAGAGAACGAGGGATTATATGCTAGTGTATTTTGGAGGGGACATAACACCCGTAGGATACACGGACTCAGACTTCCAGACTTGTAAGGATTCGAGGAAATCGACATCTGGATCAGTGTTTTTACTCGGAGGAGGCGCCATTGTGTGGAGGAGCGTGAAGCAGGGCTGCACAGCTGACTCCACTATGGAGGCTGAGTATGTGGCTGCGGCTGAGGCATCTAAAGAAGCGGTTTGGCTCCGCAAGTTCTTTAGAGACCTTGAGGTCATTCCAGGTGTTGACAAGCCTATCACACTTTACTGTGATAATACAGGGGCTATTGCCAACACAAGGGAATCTCGGCACCATAAGAGGACCAAGCACATAGATCGGAGGTATCACATTATTAGAGGGCATGTGGAGACAGGACAAGTGGATGTATGTAAGATCGCGTCCGAGGACAACATCGCTGATCCCTTTACTAAGACTTTGGTAGCTAGAAGCTTTGAAAGGCATGTAGAGGCGATGGGGATGCGTAACATGGCACATCTACTGGCTTAGGGCAAGTGGGAGATTGTTAGGAAATGCCCTAAGTATTAGAGACATTTTTGATGTATTCATTTTGAACTGGATAATAAAATTATATATAGAGGTTATTCATTACATTGCTATCTGTCCTCGTCTTATTTACATGTTAAAGTAAATGTAAGCAAATATGGCTCACTGACTGCTTGTGTTAAAACTGTTAGAACGTTGCATGCAATGGACTTTTGTATGCGAGAAGACAATGTTCTAAAGTTAGCAGTCTAAACTATGGTCTGTAGTCTATGGGGTTAGACCGAGCATTTAACTCATGTTAAGACTATTATGTTATCTAAAGCCTTGGAGGGGACGGTCTGTCTTGACTGTCTAGAGCTGGACTCCCAAGTAGAGACATGGATATGTTGCTCGGTGGTGACATATTAGACCGGGACTAAAGCATGATTGATCTACGTAGTCTGCTACGAGTAGATCAATCTGCTTTTGACGTTCATTGTGCAATAACCTTAATCCTGAGTAAATGAACTACTTCATGTATATGACTTGTGTACTTTGATGTTCCAATGGCTAAAGCGTCTCAGAAGTAGTAAGCTTATAGACCGGTTCGTTGGGTGCATGACTTGTATACGATGAAGGGTTTGTTTGCAGATATCGGAATCATAGCTCTGAGGAGTTAAAGGTATCCTCTTAAAGGCATTATACTGAATGTGAAAATGGACAAGGCCTTGGGTCGTCTGCTGGGCGGATGACTTCTTATTCACATATGGTGAATAATCATTTTCTTGATTCGGTAGTATAATGGAACTTTTAGATAGCCTGATCAGTAGGATTAAACGGACTTTGACCTAAGGCTGATCATGGATATCATATGAGGGTTTTGCATATATGACAAGGTCATTGGATGGTAGCTCGTCACAGGCTTACGTAATACGGTATATAATTGGGAGTTCAGTTTCAGGTTTATAGTGGTGTGACTCTGAAATTAGTGATCATATGATTGAGTTGTTCGGTACAGAATGATGATCATATGGAATCACGGGAGCCCGATTATATATGTCCAATCAGTCCCTCTACTCGCTCAACATAATTCCTTAACGTTTGGCAAATTGATTTGTGTATGCTATTGGATAGTTTATTATGCATGGATGGTGATGACACAGGATTAGGATGGTAGACAAGATTCTCTCCGGTTGGATTCAGATTTTGTTTTGGATAATAGAGTACACAATTATTCGAACTCCAAATAAAGTTGCCATGATTTTATTTGAGATTGGATTGGAGTTGTAGAAAATTATCCATGAGAACAAGAATATGAAACACAATCGTTTTGTGGAATTTGAATTTTGAATTTTGAAATTTGAAATTTGAATTTTGAAATTTGAAATTTGAATTTTGAATTTGAAATTCGAATTTGAAATTCGAATTTGAAATTCGAATTTGAAATTTGAATTTGAAATTTGAAATTTGAAATTTGAAATTTGAATTTGAAATTTGAAATTCAAATTTTGAATCACAGTCCAAGTAGGATTCGAATTTGTTGTGGAAAATCCACAAGGTTTGAAATTCGAATTTGAGTTGGATTTGGAGAGGATAATCTTGTTAGAATCCTACTTGAATTTTGAATCCAAATCCCAACAAAAGTGGGTGAATTTTTTGAGGATAATCCTCAATGGAAAATTCGGTTTTTGTGGATAAGATTCAAGGGAAAATTCAAGTTTCAATCCTAGTTGAATTTGGATTCTCTCCTTCCCTAAAAGTGGCCGAAATTTTGGAGCCTTTATCCAAGGAAAATTCGGTTATTTTTGGATAAGGTTGAGATAAGATTCAAGCTTGAAAATCCTAGTGGAATTTTTGATTCTCCCTTATCCATAATGGCCGAAATCTTTTGGAAGATTTTCACCTTGTGAATTTCGGATTTTTTGGTTGAAAAAAGGGAGATAAAATTCTAGTTGAAATCTTGTTAAGATTTGGATTGGATTTATCTTAGGAAAAACCGAATTTATTGTTAGGATTATCCTATGGAAAAATTCGGATTTTTTGGTTAAAGATAAGGGAGAAAATCTTTTCCTAGTCCAATTCGAATTCAGAGAATCACCTCATGCAGGTCTATAAATAGAGGTCCTGCCACTCCAGTTCTCTCAGACCACAGACTCTCAGGTGAGCAGGCTTATTGTTGCATAGCTCATCGTGACAATAAAGTTCTTTAGAGATCTGGGTGGTCGGAAGAAGACTAGCAGTGCTAGCATACCGATCGAGGTTCAGAGTGCCCACACACTCAGCCATTCGGGAATTGGAGAATAGTAGAGAAGGCTAGTTGGTTGAAGCCTCCGGTCATTCTCCTCCTGCAGATTGGCGTCCTTGAGGTATGAGTTTTAATTGTTGTTGATTTATTGTATATGGCATCATGAGATATTTAACGATCTAAAAATTTTTATTGTTCCGCTGCGCCACTCTGATACGTTTTTACCGATTTATTTTCCTACAGTACCGCTCCCAGTCATGTACAATTTTGTCTTCGGGGCTATGAGATTAAGGCTGTGGAGGTCAGCACTAATGTACCGCTCCCAGTCATGCGCACTTAAATGGTACTGCCAACCTGAGCTCAAAACCAGAACATAATCAAAGATAATTACCTAAAACTGAAACTATGCTATAATTGAGCATAAGACAGTTTCGTGAGGGTACTAACGTCGCGGTAAATGTACTGTTCATATACGGTGTTATGGTCAAACTTACTATTCATAATGAATAGTAGTCAAAGTTACTATTTATGTATGAATAGTGGTCAACAGTACTATTTATGATGAATAGTACTATTCATAGAAATTTTATTTCTTGCATGTTTAAACTTACTGAGCCTGTAGCTCACCATTTTTGCTTATGTTGTAGGTAAGCGACCAGCTCAGTAGCTTTGTTTGATTGGATGGCGGACGGGATGCCACGTGTCAAATGGGATAAGAGGCGAGGGATATGGTCCTGCCAGAGTCTTTCCGCTGAGCGATAAAAGAGAAGGGAAAAAGAAACAGTCTTTTGTAATAATATATATTTTACGAAAGTACTGTATTATGTAAATTACTTTGTACTTGCCAACAAAGTAAATAGTGGAAAATGTTTTATATGATGTTTAAAGAAAAAAAAAATTCCCCGAAAACGCCATGTTTTACAAGAGAGATAGATTAGCCGGCATCCCATGAGAGTACAATCTATCGCAATTGGCGATAAAGCTTAACTGTAATAGTATTGTATGATCTCTACGAAGGGCGGGCCACCATAAAACCACTCCATTTTGAGCATTTTGGTCTGAAATCATTTTCTCAATCATGAACTTTATTCTTTGATTATTTTTGGAGATTTCAAGTCCTCCAAAACATTTATTTATTATTATTAATTCTATTATCTGTTTATTTATAAACATAGTGTTCTTTCAATTTCTATTCACAAAAATTCTTAGAATAACCTAGCTTAATCCTAGGTAGCACTATAGGAATTTTCTGGTCTGTTACAATCACCCCTCCTTAAAAATTTTCGTTCTCGAAAATTAGAACTAGTGGGGGTACTTGTCTTTCTTTTCTTCTTCTTCTTTCCACATGGCCTCTTTAACACTAGGGGAAAACTTTATGTGTGGTAGAGTACAGCTATCTATGCTGAGCATTCTTAACATTCTGATTCCCATTTCTATTAGGCTTGCTACTCTTTGTGCTTGATTGCTCTTTTAATTCTGTTTGGCAACGTCTCTTTCTCTCTTCTTTTGCCTTCATCTTCTTTTGCCTCGCCTTGATTTCATCATAAGCCTTCTTTAACATATGTTATAAAAGTCCATATCAGTTCCTTGTAGCATACAGTATACGTTAGAACTGTGTCACTAGACATCGGCTGTAGTTTTTCAGTTCGATGAACAAATTCTCGTATATCCGCAACTCTACGGAACTTAGGCGGTTTCACTTCCCCGCTTGCCCATAAAGAAAAACTGGGGCAGATTCTTGACTCCTCTCGGAGATTTGCTTGATCGTGGTATGGCAAAACTCGACCTAGTTAAGAGCTCATTCTAGTCACAAGAATCTAAATACACATAAGAGTATCTTCCTGAGAGATATCGATAGCCAACAGGACTTAGTTATCCTGATCAATGGCTTACAATTGAGGAATAATTTTGATAGCGTGAAACTAATCCTGACATTCTCATGGAGTGTAGGAGTACTGTTTACCACTTAAAACTTAGTGGACAACTAGCCATGAAGATCGGTACAACTCGGGTAGCAATCCATGTTCCTACTCTGAGCAGTTCTTTAGCATCGCATGGTCCTAATTTTACGTAAAGTGATCTCATCATCTCTTCATCTTATCCTCGTCATCATAGATTTCGTCATTTCATTACTACAAAATGTTATCTTTAATAAATAAACATTTACAACTGAAAATAAAACTAACTTACTTGGATTGTACAGAAGCAGATACTTGAAATGTCATTGGGGTTCATTGAAAGAACTTTGCTCTGATACCACCTCTGTAAGCATTACTCTCTACCTTAACCTTAAACTTAAACTTATTCTTAAACTTGCCCTTCTTAACTATACTCTTCTTAACTTTACTCTTCTTAACTTGGCATACTTACTTTACTTCTTATACTTTTCTTACCTTCTTTAAACTCTTCACTTAACTTCATCCTTTTAAAGTACTTAAAAAAAATACTTTCTTTAAAATACTAATTTCTTATACTTTTGAACTTTGCCATATTATACTTGGTATTTAAACTTACTTATGGAAGCAGTGTTTGAAAAATTACTGATAAACTTTTTTTTTCTTTTAAAACTTGATTTAAACATATGAGTTTTCAAAAAGCATATTGAAATACTTCATAAACTTAACTTACATTAAACCTTGTCTCTTTTCTTTACATTACATATACATTTTCTTTTTATGGCAGCGAAAAATCATAGTGAAACCATAACCCACCCCATGACACTCCAGGAATCTATCTGCCAGCCCATTAGTTTTTCTCTTTCACAACGTAGGCAGTTTACTTTTGTTACCTACATCACGAATAGACTAGTGAGCTAGAGCTCAGTAAGTACAAACATACATATAAAACATTACATGTTCATATATATACATCCTAAAACTTTATGTAGACATATTATACATTTAAAACTTTATTTAAACACATCAACTAACAACGAAGGTTAGTCAGATTATGCTTGCTTATTTTTCTTCTTCGTTCTTGTTGTTCTTTCTGTTCTTTCATATTCTTCTGTTCTTTTCTTATCTTTACTTATTTTTTTCTTTGTTTTTCTTTTCTTTACTTGTCTTTTCTTTCACTTGTGGGCCCGTGGTTGGACGTACCTACTATGCGCGGACCAATGGGGAAAGGTGGAGTGACCCACTAGTCAAACCCATGGTCAAACTTTAGGCCGATAAACTACCGCATCTTAGGGATAGTACCACATAACTGGGGTGGAGGCCATTCTTAAACCTCACTTTTAGGGAGGCCAGTACGTCAACCTTAAATTTTCAGTCTTATTATCTTGCTTATCTTCATCTTTCTTTTATTTCTTTTCTTTAACTTTTCGTTCTGTTCTAAACTTGTGAACATGTTAGACAATTATGTCACATGTCACAAAGCACAAATTTTATATAAAGCTTAATCAGAAACTTTTTGTCATTTATAAACATTTCTTTTACTAAAAAACATGTCGTAACTTCATTTCACAACAACACATCATAACGCAGTCCTATGGCAAGTCGATTCGTGAGTAGACAATTAAATATCTGTACTTACCTATATTTTTGCTCGTATTTCTTTCTTTGCTTCTGGGTCCACAAACGTTCATTTGTTACGTCTGGATCGGGTTCCTATAACTAAAATAATAATAACGATTATTTAAGTCGTTATTCTTACGCAAAACTTAGTAAGATGTAAAAATTCTACGTTTAATTTCTTAATCATATCCCTAGGGTTCTAAAATCTTATTTCTAGCCTTTCCGTCAACTTTGCCAAAATGATGATGAATAGTACTTTTACGTGAATAGTAACTTTAACTTGTGGTCATACTTTCATTTAAGTATTTTCATTCTTTTAAACTCTTGAACTCGGCCTTAAAAATCTTAATTAAACTTATTTGTCACTTTTCCACTAACTTTTGGAAAAATGACCGTTGTATCCCAAACTTTTGACAAAATTACCATTTTACCCCAACTGGATTTTTCTCACTTAAACTTTATTTCCGGCCTGTAAAATCCTCATTAGAGTATTTGAATCATGTATAAAGCTCTAACAGTCCATTTTGACTATTTTCTAAATCTTCGGCAAAAATTACCGTTTTACCCTTAACGGGGTTTTATTACTTTTCTTCGTCTTAAAACTTGATTCTGGCCTTAAGAATTCTATTTAAGCTATTCTGAGGCTCTAACAGTCCTTTCTGAACAATTCAAAAATTTTTGTCAAAATGACTATGAATAGTAACTTTGACCGTGAATATTATTATTCATTATAAATAGTACTATTCACATGAATAGTACTAACCTTGACCATGAATCTTGTCACTTTAATGCTTAGACTGGGTTTTTGGAGCCCAAAAATCATAAAACGATGAACTTAAAGGCTTAATAACCCTTCTTGGACCTTTTCGAAATTTTTGGTCAAAATGATCATTTTGCCCCTAACAGGCTTTTAGGCCGTAAAATCTTTACTTTAACGTTTTAATGAGATTTTCTAATCCCAAAAATCATAAATTCATCTTTCTTAGGCCTTAATAAATTTTTATAGCATTAATCGCTGTAATTTCTACAATTATTTCACATCTGACCCTCGGGTATTTGACCCCTTAGGTTGTTTCTCGTTTTTCTTGCGTTTCGGGATCTAAATGGATGTTTCACTAGTCTTGAAAACGTCTGTTGTCTTTTCTTAAACCTAAGTCATCGAAAGTGCTCGGGTTTTTACCCTGACTATAATTTTACCCCTCGTTTTCCAAAATGCCCCTAAGGTCGGTTTTCTCCCTTTTTCATTGTTTAAAAGTTTTGAAGGGACGGTTTGCTAATCCTTAACATATCCTTCCTTCTTTTCGAGCATAACTCATCGAGGAATGTCGGTTTTCACCCCGACCCTCAATTTCACCTCTTGTTTCCTAAAATGCCCTTAATGCTGCTTTAAAATTTTCGGCAACATTTCTGCTTAAATTCTAGGTTTTCAGTGTTTAGGAAATGCCTCAAAACCATCTATCCTATTCTAACATGCTACGTACTATACTAAAGGCCTAATTTTTACGCAAAAGTCTAAACTTTTTACGTAAAAATTCTCATAAAACTTATTCATTTTCTATCGACAATTCATCTTTTCTTTTCGTTCTTACCCCTCAGTTCTTATATACACGTTCACTTACAAACTTTCCTTTATAAAAACTTATTCAATCTCATTGATTTCTTCACATCAAGCCATAGTTTTTCATTGAAAGCCTAAGGTAAATTTTTCGGATCTCATCTTCCAATCACTCATGATTTTTGTGCTTGAATTCATGCACCAAATTACACATTGAAATGTCAAAATTTCTCAAGTTTTAGTTCATTCCATCTCACGATTTTTCACTTGGAAACCCTGGGCTAAATTTTAGTTTCAAGCTTTTAATTCATTTCATGACTATCTCAGATGCCAACTTAACTTTTTAGAGCTTAATCTTAACAAAACTCATGCTTAAAAATTTTCTACTAAGCCACAATGATAGCCATAGTTTTCTTATAAAAAATACCTAGAAAAAGCTTGAGTTTCAAGACATACCTCATAACCAAGGCCAAGCTTTGCTTGGTAGGTGCTCTCGGTGTGAAAAACTTAAAGAAAACTAAACTTGGAGGGGGATAAAGGTCGCGGTAGCCATGGGACCTGATTTTAGCTAGTTTTGCTTCTAATTTTCAACCCCTAAAATGTACTTAAAATGTGGCAGCTCGCCCTTCATGGAGGCTAGCAATACTAGCATAGTAGAATTTTGAAGCCAGCTATGATAGACTATCACCTCAATGGGTCGCCGACAACTTACTTGTAACTTGTTCTTCTTAATTACCATTCAAAATTTAAACTTAAATTTTATTTTGAAAACTGGGGATTTTTTTTTAAACTGATCCTGAAACTGTATATTCGTAAAACATTACAAAAAGCATACTGTAATACATATCATATTCGATTGTACTTAATTTACATCATGTTACAAACATCCAAATAACTTTCAAAATCTGCTCAGCAGAAAACATAAGCAGGACCATTCCCCTCGCCCAACCTGACGGTAGATGTAAATCCTACTCGTCATCCATCCACTAGCTACTGGTGTACAGGCTTCTTACCTGTAACATGAATAAACTCATGAGCGACAGGCTTAGTAAGTTCAAACATACGTACTGGAACATAAAACATAAAACCATAAAAAGTACTATTCATATGAATAGTAATTTTGACTTTTGACCATGAATAGTAAGGTTGACTTTGATCGATACTATTCATGCTAACTTTGACCTAAGCTACTACACATACAGTTAGTACATTTTATGCTCAATTATGGCAAATCTTAAGTCTTAAGTCTTTATCTTGCATTAAGTTCTGGTGTTGGGCTCCTGGATTGGTCGTACCATAGTGCGTGCATGACTGAGAGAGACTCTGGGGAGTGACCCACTGGTCAATCCTCTACAGTCTACATAATATTAGACCTCCATATTCAGGACGTACCACCATCGGTTTGGAAGCCATATCATAACTGAACATGAAGAACCTTCACCTGTGTAGGGGGCTGGTACGCCAATACTGGTTTCGTTATCGACTTTCATATGGTTCCTGACTGGTGGCATTATGGCTGCCTCTTGTGTTTGGAACTCTTTACATCAGGTTCTTTATTTATGGTTATTTATTCTTCCACGTTAGTATGCATATAGCACCTTAACACTTTTTTACATGTCATACATAACATATAAACATAGCAAGTAAATTCATGTTGCGGACAAATAAATGTCTGAAATTACAAATATTTTGCTAGCGTTTCCTTTCCTGGGTCAATCGGCGTCCTTATATTGCTTTTTTGTTGATTGCCTATAACCGAAATAAATCACAGTTTTTTTTACTATTCACTTCATATTTAAAATATTGTAAAAATATAAAATTTCTGATTTTGGATCCCTAATTATTCATTTTGGGCTTCATATTTTCACTTCCGTAATTATTATACTGTAAGTATTGCCCTTCCTAGTAACATAAATTTCATTTAATAATAAATTTTGGGATGATTTGATGCATTTAGTGCAAAATTTGAGGAACACAGGCACAGACACGCCCGTGTGTGTGGCCGTGTACTGCCCAGACTGTGCACGTGAAAATGGCCGAGCAACTGTACATGATCGTATTGTTAGGAAATGCCCTAAGCATTAGAGACATTTTGATGTATTTATTTTGAACTGGATAATAAAATTATATATATAGAGAGGTTATTCATTACATTGCTATCTGTCCTCGTTTTATTTACATGTTAAAGTAAATATAAGCAAATATGGCTCATTGACTGCTTATGTTAAAACAGTTAGAACGTTGCATGTAATGGACTTTTGTATGCGAGAAGACAATGTTCTAAAGTTAGCGGTCTAAACTATGGTCTGTAGTCTATGGAGTTAGACCGAGCATCTAACTCATGTTAAGACTATTATGTTGTCTAAAGCCTTGGAGGGGACGGTATGTCTTGACTGTCTGGAGCTGGACTCCCAAGTAGAGACATAGATATGTTACTTGGTGGTGACATATTAGACCGGGACTAAAGCATGATTGATCTACGTAGTCCGCTATGAGTGGGTCAATCTGCTTTTGACGTTCATTGTGCAATAACCTTAATCCTGAGTAAATGAACTACTTCATGTATATGACTTGTGTACTTTGATGTTCCAATGGCTAAAGCGTCTCAGACGTAATAAGCTTATAGACCGGTTCGTTGAGTGCATGACTTGTATACGATGAAGGGTTTGTTTGCAGATATCGGAATTATAGCTCTAAGGAGTTAAAGGTATCTTCTTAAAGGCATTATACTGAATGTGAAAATGGACAAGGCCTTGGATCGTCTGCTGGGCGGATGACTTCTTATTCACATATGGTGAATAATCATTTTCTTAATTCGGTAGTATAATGGAACTTTAAGATAGCCTGATCAGTAGGATTAAACGGACTTTGACCTAAGGCTGATCATGGATATCATATGAGGGTTTTGCATATATGACAAGGTCATTGGATAGTAGCTCGTCACAGGCTTACGTAATAAGGTATATAATTGGGAGTTCAGTTTCAGATTTATAGTGGTGTGACTCTGAAACTAGTGATCATATGATTGGGTTGGTCGGTAAAGAATGATGATCATATGGATTTGTGGGAGCCCGATTATATATGTCCAATCAGTTCTTCTACTAGCTCCACATAATTCCTTAACGTTTGGCAAATTGATTTGTGTATGCTATTGGCTAGTTTATTATGCATGGATGGTGATGACACAGGATTAGGATGGTGGATAAGATTCTCTCCGGTTCGATTCAGATTTTGTTTTGGATAATTGAGTACACAATTATATAGACTCCAAATAAAGTTACTATGATTTTATTTGAGATTGGATTGGAGTTGTAGAAAATTATCCATGAGAACAAGAATTTGAAACACAACCGTTTTGTGGATTTTGAAATTTGAATTTTGAAATTTGAATTTGAAATTTGAATTTGAAATTCGAATTTGAAATTCGAATTTCAAATTCAAAATTCAAATTTTGAATAACAGTCCAAGTGGGAATCGAATTTGTTGTGGAAAATCCATAAGGTTTGAAATTCAAATTTGAGTTGGATTTGGGGAGGATAATCTTGTTAGAATCCTACTTGAATTTTGAATCCAAATCCTAACAAATTATGGAAGAAATTTTGAGGATAATCCTCAATGGAATTTCGGTTTTTGTGGATAAGGTTCAAGGGAAAAATTCAAGTTTCAATCCTAGTTGAATTTGGATTCTCTCCTTCCTTGAAAAGTGGCCGAAATTATGGAGGAAATCTCCTAGGAAAATTCGGTTATTTTGGATAAGGTTGAGATAAGATTCAAACTTGAAAATCCTAGTGGAATTTTGATTCTCCCTTATCCTAAATGTGGCCGAATTTTTGGAGGGAAAATCTCCTAGGAAATTTTAGATTTTTTGGTCGAAAAAGGGAGATAAAATTCTAGTTAAAATCTTATTTAGATTTGGATTGGATTTATCCTAAATAAACCGAATTTTATTGTTGGGATTTTCCCATGGAAAATTCGGATTTTATGGATATGGATAAGGGAGAATATCTTTTCCTAATCCAATTCGAATTCAGAGAATCACCTCATGCAGGTCTATAAATAGAGGTCCTGCCACTCTAGTTCTCTCAGACCACAAACTCTCAGGTGAGCAGGCTTATTCAGCCCACCGTGAAAATAAAGTTCTTTAGAGATCTGGGTGGTCGGAAGAAGACTAGCAGTGCTAGCATATCGATCAAGGTTCAGAGTGGCCACATACTCAGCCATTCGGGAATTGGAGAATAGTAGAGAAGGCTAGTTGGTTGAAGCCTCCGGTCATTCTCCTCCTGCAAGATTGGCGTCCTTGAGGTATGAGTTTTAATTGTTGTTGGTTTATTGTATATGGCATCATGAGATATTTAACGATCTAAAAATTTTTATTGTTCTGCTGCGCCACTCTGATACGTTTTTACCGATTTATTTTCCTAAAATTGGTATCAGAGCCATCTCATGACTATGCCATGTACATAAATTAGACAATTACTTAGTCTTTTTATTTATGTATGGATTTGATATTTAGAGAGTGGCATTCTAGGGTTCCTTTATGTTGTTATCATGGATTATGTATAAAGTATGTGGTTATTTTAATTTTTTGAATTATTATAAGCATGCTTGTTTATACCGGTTATGGTTCCTTAGAATTTAGAAAAATTGTATCTAGGAATTTTTATGTAACCATGGGAGCAGTTTATTAACACTATAATTTTCCCATGGATTTTATTTTTTGTCTCTTAGAATTTTTATGGTTAGAATTTTTGTACACCGGAAATGATTTAGGAAATTTTATGTAATTACTCTTGGAGGAGATTGAAGATTCAAGACCGTAATTTATTTTTTCCCAAAAAATTAAATTTGATTTAAAGGTTGAAATTTTGATTGTGTGGAAAATTTCAATTTAATTGGGATTCAAATTAATTTTTGGAGATCCTAATAGGTAAATTAGAATTTAGCATGAAAATTGAGACACGACCCCTCGGGATAGGCCGACGGGACTTGGTGGGGCTGCAGCCCCTGCCCTCGGGCAAGATGGGGCTGTGGCAGTCCTTGTGCAGGCCAACACCACCCACGACCGCAGGCTTGGCCTGCAGCCAAGGGTGGCCGTGGCCTGCCCAAGGCTGGCTGCAGCTTGGGCGTGCAGCCTGCTCGCTGCTGCGCCCAGCCTGGGCATGCAACCTGGCACTGCAGGCTTGGCCTGCAGCCCTGGAAGGCTGCACATAAGGGGCAGCCGTGGGCTGCCAGCCCCTTTTGGGCTGGTGGCTGCCCACGGCGGCTGCCGCCTTCGGGGGCGGCGGTACGACGGTCTAAAAAATCAAAAAATTTCGATTTTTAAATTAGAAATTTAATTTTAAATCATGTTTAAAAATATGTAATTGAAAATTTGAAATTTTTGAAATTACATATTATTACACATGATGTTTAAAATTGTTTAAAATTTGAATTGGAAATTTAAATTTGAAATTCGAATTTGGAATTTGAATTTGAAATTTAAATTTTTGGAGATTTAAATTTTAAATAATTCTTGGGATGAGAAATAAATGGAGAGACTACATAAAGATGGATACAAGAAGACGGAACAGAATTCAACACCCAAATAATGCTTTGGATGGAATTTTGTAATCTTTATTTTCTTTGTTCTAGGATGGAACCATAGCTTGGTTATTCTGTCAATTATTTTTTCTTTGATATGTCATGGATGTATAAATATGTATTGATGGATGTTTTGTATGCATATTTGATAACATGTCATATAGGATAGGTGAGTGCCGCTCATACTATATTGATCATACGTAATTTGTCAAAACTTGCATGTTTTTCAAAATATTGAGTGGGAGAGGCTTTGAAACAAAACCCACGGCCTCTATTGTTGATCCATATGTGAAAGCATGGTAATGCCTCGCGTCAGTTCTGGCCTGACCACACCCCTCGGTAGGTGTTTACCGCCGCCGGTATACTAGATTAGATCTCTTATGTGGAAAACGTGTTCGAGTACGATCCTATTCATGACCACCCCTCGGTGGCTTGGTAGGACATGGATCGGGCTACGTAAACAATGGTTATACACTCAAGACTCGTTTAGTTATTGACCTTCCCTAGAAGCTCTATTAACTAAACTGGTGGCCAAATAAGCGGTTATTAATATATGTCTTAACCTTGGAGGATTTAAGGCAACATATATTAATTGGACGGGGTCCATGTTCCGGCTATTTGTTTTCATGACCACCCCTCAGTGGCTTGGGGCAATAGGTGCTGAGAATTACCGTTGCAATGCTACATGTTTTTCAAGTTTCATGTAGGAACATACTTGTATGGTTTATTTGCTAAATTATCTGTATATTTGCTTGGGCTTTGTAATGATGTCTAGTATAATTTTATTTCAGTTCAAAATGTCACCGACACCCCTCATTTCAATACTTACTAAGAATAAACTGAATGGCGACAATTATAAGGATTGGAAAAGAAATCTGTTAGTAGTTCTCAGCTGCGAGAGATACAAGTTCGTACTGGACGAACCATGCCCACCAGGGCCAAAACCTGACACACCGATTAAGGAGGTCCCGGTTGCCTATAATCGTTGGAGAGAATCCAATGAGATAGCTCGATGCTACATCCTTGCTAGCATGAGGAGTGCTTTACAAAAGCAGCATGAGACTTATCAAGTTGCTGGGGAGATCATGGAAAATCTGGAGGACATGTTCGGAGGCCAAGAAAAATTGGCTCGACCGTCCGCTATCACCAGCATTATGAACTCCAAGCAAAAGGCGAGTACTCCGGTGAAGGACCATATGATCACTCTAATGGGATTCTTCACTGAGGCTGCCGAGAATGGTGCTGAGCTGGACTACAACACCCAGATCGAGATGGTGTTCAAGACTCTGTCTAAAGATTTTGTGGGGTTTAAGGCCGCATACAATCTGGCGACAAAGGAGTTAGGACTAACCGAGCTCATGAAGCAACTACAGGCTTATGAGCGGATGATCAAGGATGAGGATGTGGTCCGACCTAAAGGAGAGGCCAATTTGGCAGAATCTTCCAATCCCTCACGGAAGAGGAAGAGGCCAAATAAAAAGCAAGTGGCTTCTAGTTCTTCTAATCCTCCTGTCTCGGACGGGAAGAAGAAGAAGAAGAACAAGAAGCCGAAGGACCCTAAAAAGTCCAAATGCTTCCATTGTGGGAAGGTAGGTCACTTCAAGAAGTCTTGCCGGGAATTCCTAGCCACCAAGGGCAAGGAAGGTAAGGAACTTCATTACTTGGAAGCGTGTTTGGTGGAAGAATCGAAAGACACTTGGGTCATTGATTTGGGTGCCACTAATCATGTTTGTGTTTCTATGTAGGGGTTCGTGGAAACGAGAAGTCTACATGATAGGAACCTCTCGTTGCAAACTGGGGACAGTAGCTTTGTGGTGGCTGAAGCAGTGGGAGATGTTTACCTTTATTTTGATCAATTTAGGTTTATTTTATTGAATGACTGTTTTTATGTTCCTAATTTTAGGAGGAACCTTATATCGGTAGCTTGTTTAATAAAGGATTCTTAATCAGTTTCTTTTAGTAAAAGAGTTGATATTCGTCGAAATAAGTCTTTTATCTATTCTGGATGGATGGATGGAAACCTATATTTGATCAAACCAAAGATGTACTCACTGCTTGACACTGAATTAATTGATAACTTTAAAAGGTTGAAAGTTTCTCACTCTAACAAGGCGTATCTTTGGCATTTAAGACTTGGTCATATTAATCAGGATAGGATTCAAAGATTGGTGAAAGACGGTCCTTTGGAATCTCTGGAGGAGGTACGACTTTCCCAATGTGAGTTTTGTCTAGAGGGTAAAATGACTAAGAGGTCTTTTGGAGCTAAGGGTACAAGGGCTCATGAGCTCTTAGAAATTGTGCACACTGACGTATGTGGCCCCATGAACGTCACAGCATGAAGAGGGTTCGAGTATTATGTCTCTTATATAGATGATTACTCGAGGTATGGATATGTGTATCTGATGCACCGCAAGAGCGAAACCTTTGACAAGTTCAAAGAGTATCGTGCGGAAGTGGAAAAGCAATTAGATAAATCCATAAAGACACTTCGATCTGATCGAGGTGGCGAATACCTCTCCGATGAATTTCTAGGACATCTTGTAGAGAATGGGATATTATCCCAATTGACTGCACCTGGTACTCCACAACAGAATGGTGTAGCCGAAAGAAGAAACAGGACCTTATTGGATATGGCACGGTCCATGATGAGTTATTCAACGCTGCCATTATCATTTTGGGGATATGCTTTACAAACGGCGTGCTATATTCTGAACCAGGTTCCGAGCAAATCAATTCCCAGAACTCCGTATGAATTGTGGCATGGCAGGAAGCCCTCCCTTGGACATATGAGAATATGGGGCTACCTGGCACATGTACTGGATGGGGATGTGAAAAAGTTGGAACCAAAATCAGAATTGTGCATGTTTGTAGGGTATCTAAAAGGAACTATAGGAGGTCTGTTCTATAACCCGAAGGAACAAAAAGTCATTGTCTCAACCCATACGACATTCTTGGAGGAAAATCACATGAATGACTTTAAGCCTCGAAGCAAAGTGGTGCTAGAGGAGTTATCGGGTGAAAGAACTGCCCCACAGATTTCGGTCTTGGACGCAAGTCCGAGTTCCAGTGAAAGACCTGCAGACGATCAACAATTTAGGGTGCCTCATCGTAGTGGGAGGGTTTCTAAGAAACCTAATTTCTTCATGTATGATATTGAGGTATACCAGGCCGAGGTTCATGAGCATGAGGATGATCCGGTCACTTATGATGAAGCTATAAATGATGTTGATTCTAAATCTTGGAAACAGGCTATGAACAATGAGATGGATTCTATGAAATCCAACTCTGTTTGGGAACTTGTAGATTTGCCGGATGGGATAAAACCCATTGGATGCAAATGGGTCTACAAAAGAAAGAAGGATGCGGAAGGGAGAGTGGAAACTTTCAAAGCTAGACTGGCTGCAAAGGGGTACACGCAAAAGGCTGGAATCGATTACGATGAAACCTTTTTGCCTGTTGCTATGCTGAAGTCTATTTGTATTCTTCTGTCCATTGCTGCGGCTCTCGATTACGAGATCAGGCATATGGATGTCAAGACGGCATTCTTGAATGGCCATCTTGAAGAGTGTATCTATATGATACAGCCCGAAGGGTTCGTAGCGAAAGGCCAAGAAAGGAAAGTCTGCAAGTTGCTTAGATCCATTTATGGATTAGAGCAAGCATCCCGCTCATGGAACCAGAGGTTTGATCAAGCGATTAAGACATTTGGTTTTGAGCAGAACGTTGATGAACCCTGTGTTTATAAACGTATTAAGGATGGAAAAGTGGTCTTTCTGATACTCTATGTCGATGATATACTACTCATTGGGAATGATGTAGGGAACTTATCATCGGTCAAGCTTTGGTTACACCAACAATTTGACATGAAGGACTTGGGAGAAGCTAATTATGTTCTAGGCATTCGTCTCTTTAGAGATCGAAAGAACAAAATGATAGCGTTATCCCAAGCTTCATACATAGATAAAATAATTGACAAATATGCAATGTAAGAGGCAAAGAAAGGCTCACAACCTTCTATTGTCGGTCTAACTCTTTCATTGGATGACTGTCCCAAGACATCGGAAGAAAGAGAGCGTATAAGTAAGGTCCCTTATGCATCTGCTATGGGTAGCCTTATGTACGCTATGCTTTGCACTCACCCGGATATATGTTTTGTAGTAGGTATGGTGAGTCGATATCAAGCAAATCCTGGAACCAAGCACTGGCAAGTTGTAAAGCATATACTCAAGTATCTTAAGAGAACGAGGTATTATATGCTGGTGTATTCTGGAGGGGACCTAACACCCGTAGGATACATGGACTCAGACTTCCAAACTTGTAAGGATTTGAGGAAGTCGACATTAGAGGGCATATGGAGACAGGATAAGTAGATGTATGTAAGATCGCGTCCGAGGACAACATCCCCAATCCCTCTACTAAGACTTTGGTGGCTAGAAGCTTTGAGAGGCACGTAGAGGCGATGGGGATGCGTAACATGGCACATCTGCTAGCTTAGGGCAAGTAGGAGATTGTTAGGAAATACCCTAAGCATTAGAGACATTTTGATGTATTTATTTTAAACTAGATAATAAAATTATATATATATAGAGGTTATTCATTACATCGCTATCTGTCCTCGTTTTATTTACATGTTAAAGTAAATGTAAGCAAATATGGCTCACTGACTGCTTATGTTAAAACTGTTAGAACGTTGCATGCAATGGACTTTTGTATGCGAGAAGACAATGTTCTAAAGTTAGCGGTCTAAACTATGGTCTGTAGTCTATGGGGTTAGACCGAGCATCTAACTCATGTTAAGACTATTATGTTGTCTAAAGCCTTGGAGGGGATGGTTTGTCTTGACTGTCTAGAGCTGGACTCTCAAGTAGAGACATAGATATGTTACTTGGTGGTGACATATTAGACCGGGACTAAAGCGTGATTGATCTACGTAGTCCGCTATGAGTGGGTCAATCTGCTTTTGACGTTCATTGTGCAATAACCTTAATCCTGAGTAAATGAACCACTTCATGTATATGACTTGTGTACTTTGATGTTCCAATGGCTAAAGCATCTCAGAGGTAGTAAGCTTATAGACCGGTTCGTTGGGTGTATGACTTGTATACGATGAAGGGTTTGTTTGCAGATATCGGAATCATAGCTCTAAGGAGTTAAAGGTATCCTCTTAAAGGCATTATACTGAATGTGAAAATGGATAAGGCCTTGGGTCGTCTGCTGGGCGGATGACTTCTTATTCACATATGGTGAATAATCATTTTCTTAATTTGGTAGTATAATGGAACTTTAAGATAGCCTGATCAGTAGGATTAAACAGACTTTGACCTAAGGCTGATCATGGATATCATATGAGGGTTTTACATATACGACAAGGTCATTGGATAGTAGCTCGTCATAGGCTTATGTAATACGGTATATAATTGGGAGTTCAGTTTTAGGTTTATAGTGGTGTGACTTTGAAACTAGTGATCATATGATTGAGTTGTTCGGTAAAGAATGATGATCATATGGATTTGTGGGAGCCCGATTATATATGTCCAATCAGTCCCTCTACTAGCTCCACATAATTCCTTAACGTTTGGCAAATTGATTTGTGTATGCTATTGGCTAGTTTATTATGCATGGATGGTGATGACACAGGATTAGGATGGTAGACAAGATTCTCTCCGGTTGGATTCAGATTTTGTTTTGGATAATGGAGTACACAATTATTCGAACTCCAAATAAAGTTGCCATGATTTTATTTGAGATTGGATTGGAGTTGTAGAAAATTATCCATAAGAACAAGAATTTGAAACACAACCGTTTTGTGGATTTTGAAATTTGAATTTTGAAATTTGAAATTTGAATTTTGAATTTGAAATTTGAATTTGAAATTTGAATTTGAAATTCGAATTTGAAGTTTGAAATTCAAATTTTGAATCATAGTCTAAGTGGGATTCAAATTTGTTGTGGAAAATCCACAAGATTTGAAATTCGAATTTGAGTTGGATTTGGAGAGGATAATCTTGTTAGAATCCTACTTGAATTTTGAATCCAAATCCTAACAAATTATGGACGAAATTTTGAGGATAATCCTTAATGGAATTTCGGTTTTTGGGGATAAGGTTTAAGGGAAAAATTCAAGTTTCAATCCTAGTTGAATTTGGATTCTCTCCTTCCTTGAAAAGTGGCCGAAATTATGGAGGAAATCTCCTAGGAAAATTCGGTTATTTTGGATAAGGTTAAGATAAGATTCAAGCTTGAAAATCCTAGTGAAATTTTGATTCTCCCTTATCCTATATGTGGCCGAATTTTTGGAGGGAAAATCTCCTAGGAAATTTCGGATTTTTTGGTTGAAAAAGGGAGATAAAATTCTAGTTAAAATCTTGTTTAGATTTGGATTGGATTTATCCTAAATAAACCGAATTTTATTGTTGGGATTTTCCCATGGAAAATTCAGATTTTGTGGATATGGATAAGGGAGAATATCTTTTCCTAATCCAATTCGAATTCAGAGAATCACCTCATGCAGGTCTATAAATAGAGGTCCTGTCACTCCAGTTCTCTCAGACCACAGACTCTCAAGTGAGCAGGCTTATTGTTGCACAGCCCACCATGACAATAAAGTTCTTTAGAGGTCTGGGTGGTCGGAAGAAGACTTGCAGTGCTAGCATGCCGATCAAGGTTCAGAGTGCCCACACACTCAGCCATTCGGGAATTGGAGAATAGTAGAGAAGGCTAGTTGGTTGAAGCCTCCGGTCATTCTCCTCCTGCAAGATTGGCATCCTTGAGGTATGAGTTTTAATTGTTGTTGGTTTATTGTATATGGCATCATGAGATATTTAACGATCTAAAAATTTTTATTGTTTCGCTGCGCCACTCTGATACGTTTTTACCGATTTATTTTACTACACGTATAGGTGAACACGTTTAGGTAGACGACCATATAGGTAGCCATGTACCGTTTGTACTGTGCAGGCACATAAGACCGTGTGAGTAAACATGGCCATGTAAGTGAACATGGTCAAGTACACAGCTGTGTAAGTGACCGTGTACTGATTGGGTTGTTAAAATGTCAGCGGACGTGTTGATGAACATGGCCGTGTAGTGTGACACGCCTAGGTGCAGGGCCATGTACCAATCAGGAAAATAAAGTTTTCCAAGACATGGTCGCGTTGAGCAACGACATGCTCGTGTAACTTGTATACGCCTGTGTATAGGACCATGTCAGATGCCGTGTACCAATTAGGAAAATGAAATTTTTCCACAACACGGCCATGTTGAGAAAAAGATACGCCTATGTATCCTTGTACACACCTATGTAGATGGCCGTGTGAGAGGTCGTGTAAGGAGTAGAAAACCACTAAAATGACCCTCACGAACTATGAAGCTTAATCCTAACATAATAAGGGATTTAGTCAAAAAATGTAGTATAAGATTCGATGGAATAGGTTAAACAGGTACGGTACTGTTTACTTCTATCCATAAAGTGAAAGGGGGGTATCCGACATTGAACCCGGTCCACCCTATTATGTGTATAAATGTGTGAGATATGTAGTATCAGAGAACTAGTCCGGACGACCATTCCTGACACAAGACTGGTGAACAGATTACCAGATAAGCTCAAACTGAATGTCTGAGCAAAGCGAACGATAGAAACCCTAGCAAGGATGCGATATTGAGGAAATGGTCTGGTTAACCTCTTTTCACTTAGAGATTTATAAAAATGGACTCAGCACGTCCAACTTAGTCAAGAGAGACTGTGTTGAAAATGTCACACAAAAACGCTTCAGTATGCGGGCGCAAGTATAACGCAATATAGACACAACCACAGTATAGGATATAAATAGCAACTTCGAGTAGAATGGGCTCTTAGACGATAAAAACCAACTAGAAATCACCCGTATAAGAATCAGATTCTGAAAATCTGATTTCCAGGTGAAAATTAAAACACTACTAAGAAAGGACTGAAAAACGCAGCAGAAAACTAGATTGCAAAGAGAGCAACACAAATGTAAATTTTGGCTCTCAAAACCATGTGTTAATGGCTTAGAAACCAGCTATTTTCAGCCACTCAAAAACCCTAAAAAGTAAGAAATAAAATATTGCGTTAGGTTATGACACATTGTATAAACAATGTTAAATTTGCCATCACCATTCCATCACCATCCTTTCTCTCACCCTCCCTTTAAATGTGTTCAACCACCACGCCAAAAAAGACTGAGAAAGGCAGGGATTTGTCTACCAAATTAGCTTAAGGATGGCTCGATTAATCAAGCATAGGTTGGTTAAGTAAGCTTAGAGTTTGCCTATAAAAGGATGGCTATACCTTAGACTTTAGTTTCTTCATTTTCACATTCCCAAAATTTCATCTCATTCCCCTTGCTGCAGCCAACCATTTCCAACCCCAAAACCCCTCATTCTTCAAGTTCAAAACATAGGCAAAATTTACCAAAGCCAACCTCTTCAAGCTTGTGTTAGAGGTCTTCAATTCCAAGCCATTTCAAGTCCAACCAAGGGTAAGGTTCTAGACCAATCTTTGTGATTTAAGTTCCTTTGTTTTAAGTTGATGCTAAGAGAAATATTTTTGGTGTGGATAGTATAAAACCAACCCTCATTCTTCCTGATTTCTAGCGGCCACTTTGCCATTCAAGCCTTAGTTTCAAGTTGTGCTCTGTTCAAAGCACAAGAGGTAAAAACCGAAACCCTTCCTTTTGGTGATTTAGTGTTAAGTTTTGATCAAGGCCATTTATGTGTATTTATTAATGCAAATGATTTGTAATAATTTTATTTTGGGCCCTTAGCTTTTTATTTTTAAGTTTATGTGGTTGCGATTATGTTTACAAATTTTTACATAAGGTTATAAGTGTAATGTTTAATGATGTGGCTGGACACAAAACTGTCCTCAAGAAAGGCCACGGATTTTGGCCATTTTGACTCAATTAGGTTTCAAATTTGGGATTTGATAAAACATGATGTCTTAAGAAAATTTCGTTACAGTCATTTTTTCCTCAAGTAGTCTTTGGCCAAAAACAACACTAAGATAGGTTTTTCGAGTATTTTTCACTCGATGCCCAAACTGGGAACAAAATTGGGAACAGGACTCGATCCCAGACAACAGTTTTGGATTTTATTAAAAAATGGAACCCCTTAGAGTCTGAACTAGACTTCGGGCTCAACATGAAAGTTGTAGATCTCGTCGAGACCTTGAGAACAACTTATGTGTGTTTTAAAAATTTGGCCGTTTCGGGCCTTAAACTGAGCAGTTTTTAAAGTAGTGTAAAACTGGAAGTTTTTGTAAAGCTGGGCAGGCAGCCCACAAGTTTAATGAGTTTAGGAGCCATTAGAGTTTGATATAGGCTCCGAGGTGAACACAAGATTTGTTCATCTTGTCGAGGATGAAAACTTTCATGTTCGCTAAATTTTCAAAAAAAAAGTCATTTCGACTTAGTTCCAAAACCATTTTTCAAAAATGGTTCAAAACCACCTTTGAAATGCAAGCATTAAAAATATATTTTACATACCTCAAATAATTATGTATTTTTAACATTCTAAATATATGAACATGATTTTTCATAGACAAGTCCCCCACCTTCCAATAGGGTGATAAGGGGACGAGTTTCAAACACATAATTTTTTCGGGAATTTTTATAAGTAAACCAAAATAATTTTTTTTCTTAAACAAACAAGATAGTGTGGGTAGCTCGGTAGGCTACTACACCAAACGAGTCTTAGTAGTCCTGTAGGCTACTACACCAAACGAGTCTTAGTAGTCCTGTAGGCCACTACACTAAAAGAATAGTAGCCCAGAAGGCTACCACACCCAAATAGGCAAAGTAACCCAGCCAGTTACTATACCAAGTTTACGCATTGTAACCCAGTAGATTACCTAGCTACCAGTGTGTGAGATAACCGATCAATTGATTGGTCAGCAACCAGTCAAGGACCGTGTTCTGAGCAACACTGTGAGGGACGATGAGTAATCTGTCTAGAAGACAGTTAACCAAAAGACAATAGGAGTTGAGCACCAAATCCCTAAGGTAGCCCATTAGGGTACTGATGGACCTCGGTACCACGTAGAGACATAAGTGATAGTCACTAACAGTATTAGTGACTCAGCAAAAGCGCTGATGAGATATGTTATTGACGATAGATGGTAACCTATAAGTTGATAGAGGCGTGAGAACTAGTATGATATTGCTTGCAATTAGGTAAGTACAACTTTGCCTACGGCATGAATGAAAATGTATTTAAAATGATGTTTTTACAGTATGTTAAGTATGTATGCCATGCACACATTAATGCACAGCATATTTAAGAGCATATAGTTTCACAATCAAGTAGATTGATGAAAAAATAAGTTAGAAGCCATACGTCCCTACCGCGTAGGTTTTGGGATAGCTTAGAGAAGTATGTGGCTAGAACAAGATAAACAAGATGAAAATTCATAAGCGTGTCATACCGGCCTTTTCAGTTGAAAGGGTTTATAAGATAAGTTAAGAAGAAAGTTAAGCATCCGTTAATGGCTCTCCGGCTTTTAGTGACTTCGGGTGTTATCGTAGGCCTGCGCATACATGGTACTGACACATGGGCCCTAAATGGACAAAAGAAAGAAAAGAGAATATTGAAGTATAAATGAACATAACCGGATCATGCATTAGTTATAGTTTGTTATGCTTCCAGTTACAGAATGATGCATTACTATACACGATGTATTCTGTGGTGGCCCGCCCTGTTGAGGAGGCAATACAGTGCTATTACGGCCAACTCTGTAGTTAATCACAATAGTATGCAAGCCTCTAGGGTCACCGGCAATCATGCTGAACTTGAAAACTACTTGCTAATTTGTGGAGTAAATTTTTTTTCTTAAAATCATAAACTGTTCGAAAATGTGATAAGAAAATCATGTTAACAAAATAACATGCACCTGAATCATGATTCCCCTATCACATAATCTTAACTTGAAAACTTGTTCTTTTTTTGAAATTACATGTTTTAAATTTCAAAACTATACAGCGGAAGGTTAAAGGTGACCATAATCCCTCACCCAATCCTCCCTGGCATGCATGTACCCTGTTCATCGTCCTCCATATACTACTAGTGAACGGGTCTCTTACCTGCAACATGTGAACAAATTGATGAGCTATGAGCTCAGTAATTTTAAACATAAAAACATAAAATATGACATGCTATACTGCTGTGCTCATGCATGAAACTGGACTCTGTAAACATGCTCATGACTGAAAGATTAGTCTTAGGACATTATCTGATATTTTAGTTCTGGTTTTGGGCCCCTGATTGGTCGTATCGACATGTTAGCACAACTGGGAGCAGTACTTTAGTGCTGACCTCCGCAGTCTTAACTAGAGCTAAACATGAAAACCTCCCCGTGGGTCGAGAGGCCGATACACCAATAACTGGTTTAATTACCATTTTGCTGGTGTTCCAACTGGGTAGCATACTGATTGCCCCCACAGTAAGAACCTATTACATGATTTACTGGGATGTGGGTTTTATTAACACACTAAGGTGCCTTGTGCACCTACTTGTTTTCATGTTCTGGTACCTGTCTGACATGTGTATTGAAACATGAAACTCTACATGCATGACATGGACTGACCTGAGATTGACATGAATATCGTGATGTAGACAATCAATGTCTAACATACACGTCATACAACATACATAACATCATAATATAACAAGATTGTCCACGTCACAGTCAGGACAATGCTTGAACTTACAGAAAATCAGCGAGCGTAAGCCTCTGCTGCTCTGGGACTGCTGTATCGGGGTCTCTGGCTTGAACTCCTATAAAAGAAATAATCACTGATTATTTCCAATATTCATCTTATACTGGAAACATGGCAAAACATGAAATTTCTATTTCCAAACTTTTTTTTTTTTTTTACTCTTTGGCTTCGGACACGCCCTCCTACACGGGCGTGTCTCTGGCCGTGTACTTCTCTGGACTTACGTTCATGGCTGTGTAATCTATACAACATGGCTGTGTAATTGTCTTACACGGGTATCTACACGGCCATGTTTCTGGCCATGTACTCCTCTAGATTTACGTGTATGGCCGTGTACTTCGTGGAACATGGCCATGTATACTTACACGGGTGGATACACGACTGTGTTACTGGCCGTGTACTCCTCTAGATTATACGTGCATGTTTACACGGTTACTTACACGACCATGTTTTTGGCCGTGTTTTCCCGTTGTCAAACATGGTTTGCTACACACATTTCCCTTGACCGTGTGCCCCTTGACAACATCCGATACACGGCCGTGTTCTTGGCTGTGTACCTCTCGGGTCTGAATTTTCTTGCAACATGGTCGTGCATGTGGGCATGTTCGAGGCCCTGTTTTGAACACGCCCTTGTACACACCCGTGTACATGTCCGTGTTCATACCAGAATCAAGATTCTGGGTCTGAACTGCTCTGCTTTGATTTTCTAAGGCTTTTATGGTCCTTGTTCTACTTCTTACACTCAAAATAGATCTCAATAGGATTGTTTTGAGGTATAGACTACATTTCTACTGTCACAAATCCATGGTTTCATAACCAAAATTCCACATTTTGCTCATTTAAACCTCTTGACTCAACTTTTGAAAAATCTGAGTTTTCTTGAAGAAAACTCACTAAGCTTGGTTTTCTAAACCATCAACTCATGGATTCGTGTTTGAAAACATCTAGACTCGAACCATGTTTCGATTTTAACCGAAAATCTCAACATGCTTCACTCACATTCTCTTTCTCCACTCGAAACCCCAGATTTTCCCCCAAGAAAAACATGAGAAAACGAGGGCTTACGTTGCTTTGAATCTTGAGATTTTCTTACTGCTGATCCTTGGCTGAATACATGATTGATCTGCTGCTTGAAGAGAAAAATCTGAACTTTCTTTGGATTTCCCTTTCTTCTCTCTTTCTTTCTTGGTTTCTCTCTTTCTCTTTCTCTTTGTCTTTCTTTCTTTCTCTTTCTTTCTTTCTCTTTCTTTGTCTCTCTACCGACTGCTTATTTTTACAGCTCAAACCAAGTGAAATAATATCACTTGGGCTACTTGCTTATGGCCCCTCACGTGTTCCCTCTTCTCACATTTCCTTAATTTTTCTTAAGGAAATTTATAAGGGCTTGTTTGGCTACTCTTAGCCATTGATCAATGTGGCTCACTTATGTGCCATTGATATCTTAATATGCATTTTTCACATACTTCTCTATTAATTTTAAAACATTATAATTTAAATTAATGCTTAGCTTTTAACTATTTTCATTAATTCATTGTCAAATTTTGATTAAAACTCAATTAATCAAAATTTTCCTCTGCTCTGTATTCTGTAACATGTCTCACTATAAATGTACATTTATTTACATATCTTGTACAAAATTTTCCGAGAGTATAGATTTCTCGGTTATCACATTCACCCTTCCTTATAAGATTTTTGTCCTCAAAAATTTAGAACAAGTGAGGGTATGAAAGTCTCATCTCATCTTCTCTTTCCCACGTAGCTTCTTCAATGTTGTGATTTCTCCATAATACCTTGACTAGTGGGATGGTCTTGTTTCTCAGCACCTTTTCTTCTCTCCAGTATCTGAATTGGCTGCTCTTCATAGGTCAAATCCTCTTGGACTTGGACTGGTTCATGTTGCAGCACATGAGATGGATCTGACATGTATTTTCTGAGCATGGAGACATGGAATACGTTGTGTACTGCTGACAGCTTAGGAGGTAATACCAACTTGTAGGCAACCTTCCCAATGCGTTTGATAATCTCATAGGGTCCAATATACCTTGGACTCAGTTTTCCCTTCTTACCAAATCGCATAATCCCCTTCATGGGTGACACTTTTGGAAATACGAAGTCCCCTTCCTTTAATTCTAGGGATCTCTGTCTTCTGTCTGCATAACTCTTCTGTCTGCTCTGAGCACTCTTCATTCTTTACTGGATTTTGGCAACTGCATCGCAAGTTTCCTGTATGAAATCTATCTTATGTAGTTGTTTTTCCTTCAGATCATACCAGTGGATGGGTGATCTGCACTTTCGTCCATACAGGGCCTCATATGGTGCCATCTTGATGAAAGCTTGGTAACTGTTATATGAGAACTCCACTAGTGGTAGCTTCTCATTCCAAGCTCCTGGAAAATCCATTACACATGCTCGGAGCTTATCCTCCAAAGTCTGGATAGTCCGTTCTGATTGTCCGTCTGTCTGAGGATGGAAGGCTGTACTGAACCTCAGTTCTGTGCCCATGGCTCTTTGCACACACTCCCAAAAGTTTGAAGTGAACCGTGCATCTCTATTAGATACTATGGACTTTGGCACTCCATGTAACCTGACAACATGATCTGCATAAAGGTGTGCCAGCTTCTCCAATGAGTAAGTGATCTTCATTGGTATGAATCTGCCTGTCTTCGTCAACCTGTCCATGATTACCCAAATAGCATTGTGTCTTCCTCTTGTTTTGGGTAGTCCTACCACAAAATCCATGGTAACATCCTCCCATTTCCATTCTGGAATCCCTAGAGGTTCTAATTTTCCTCCAGGATGCTGATGCTCAGCCTTAACTTTCTGACAAGTAAGGCACTTACTCATGAATCTTGCAATGTCTCCTTTTATCCCTTTCCACCAAAACTGTAGCTTCAAGTCATGGTACATCTTGGTGGCTCTAGGATGGACTGAATATGGCATCTCATGAGCTTCTGACATGATTCGCCATCGCAGTTCTTCATGCAGGAAAATAAACCGGTAAAAACGTATCAGAGTGGCGCAGCGGAACAATAAAAATTTTAGATCGTTAAATATCTCATGATGCCATATACAATAAATCAACAACAATTAAAACTCATACCTCAAGGATGCCAATCTGCAGGAGGAGAATGACCGGAGGCTTCAACCAACTAGCCTTCTCTACTATTCTCCAATTCCCGAATGGCTGAGTGTGTGGGCACTCTGAACCTCGATCGGTATGCTAGCACTGCTAGTCTTCTTCCGACCACCCAGATCTCTAAAGAACTTTATTGTCACGATGAGCTGTGCAACAATAAGCCTGCTCACCTGAGAGTCTGTGGTCTGAGAGAACTGGAGTGGCAGGACCTCTATTTATAGACCTGCATGAGGTGAATCTCTGAATTTGAATTGGATTAGGAAAAGATTTTCTCCCTTATCCAAACCAAAAAATCCGAATTTTCCAAGGGAGAATCTCCACAATTAAATTCGGTTTTCCTAGGACAAATCCAATCCAAATCTAAACAAGATTTTAACTAGAATTTTATCTCCCTTTTTCAACCAAAAAATCCGAAAATCTTTAGGAGAAAATCTTCTCCAAATTTTCGGCCACTTTTAGGATAAGGAAGAATAAAAATTCCACTAGGATTTTTCAAGCTAAATCTCATCTCAACCTTATCCAAAAATAACCGAATTTCCTAGGATTTAGGCTCCAAAATTTCGGCCACTTTTAGGAAGTAGAGAGAATCCAAATTCAACTAGGATTGAAGCTTGAATTTACCCTTGAATCTTATCCACAAAAACCGAATTTTCCATTGGGGATTATCCTCAAAAAATTCGCCCACTTTTGTTGGGATTTGGATTCAAAATTCAAGTAGGATTCTAACAAGATTATCCTCTCCAAATCCAACTCAAATTCGAATTTCAAACCTTGTGGATTTTCCACAACAAATTCGAATCCTACTTGGACTGTGATTCAAAATTTGAATTTCAAATTTCAAATTCAAATTTCAAATTCAAATTTCAAATTTCAAATTTCAAATTTCAAATTTAAATTTCAAATTCAAATTTCAAATTCGAATTTCAAATTCAAATTTCAAATTCAAAATTCAAATTTCAAATTTCAAAATTCAAATTTCAAATTCCACAAAACGGTTGTGTTTCATATTCTTGTTCTCATGGATAATTTTCTACAACTCCAATCCAATCTCAAATAAAATCATGGCAACTTTATTTGGAGTTCGAATAATTGTGTACTCTATTATCCAAAACAAAATCTGAATCCAACCGGAGAGAATCTTGTCTACCATCATAATCCTGTGTCGTCACCATCCATGCATAATAAACTAGCCTATAGCATACACAAATCAATTTGCCAAACGTTAAGGAATTATGTGGAGCTAGTAGAGAGACTGATTGGACATATATAATCAGGCTCCCGTGATTCCATATGATCATCATTCTATACCGAACAACTCAATCATATGATCACTAATTTCAGAGTCACACCACTATAAACCTGAAACTGAACTCCCAATTATATACCGTATTACGTAAGCCTGTGACGGGCTACCATCCAATGACCTTGTCATATATGCAAAACCCTCATATGATATCCATGATCAGCCTTAGGTCAAAGTCCGTTTAATCCTACTGATCAGGCTATCTTAAAGTTCCATTATACTACCGAATCTAGAAAATGATTATTCACCATATGTGAATAAGAAGTCATCCGCCCAGCAGACGACCCAAGGCCTTGTCCATTCTCACATTCAGTATAATGCCTTTAAGAGGATACCTTTAACTCCTTAGAGCTATGATTCCGATATCTGCAAACAAACCCTTCATCGTATACAAGTCATGCACCCAACGAACCGGTCTATAAGCTTACTACCTCTGAGACGCTTTAGCCATTGGAACATCAAAGTACACAAGTCATATACATGAAGTAGTTCATTTACTCAGGATTAAGGTTATTGCATAATGAACGTCAAAAGCAGATTGATCCACTCATAGCGGACTACGTAGATCAATCACACTTTAGTCCCGGTCTAATATGTCACCACCAAGCAACATATCCATGTCTCTACTTGGGAGTCCAGCTCCAGACAGTCAAGACAGACCGTCCCCTCTAAGGCTTTAGATAACATAATAGTCTTAACATGAGTTAGATGCTCGGTCTAACCCCATAGACTACAGACCATAGTTTAGACTGCTAACTTTAGAACATTGTCTTCTCGCATACAAAAGTCCATTGCATGCAACGTTCTAACAGTTTTAACACAAGCAGTCAGTGAGCCATATTTGCTTACATTTACTTTAACATGTAAATAAGACGAGGACAGATAGCAATGTAATGAATAACCTCTATGTATAATTTTATTATCCAGTTCAAAATGAATACATCAAAATGTCTCTAATACTTAGGGCATTTCCTAACAATCTCCCACTTGCCTTAAGCCAGCAGATGTGCCATGTTCCGCATCCCCATCGCCTCTACATGCCTCTCAAAGCTTCTATCTACCAAAGTCTTAGTAAAGGGATCAGCGATGTTGTCCTCGGACGCGATCTTACATACATCCGCTTGTCCTGTCTCCACATGCCCTCTAATTATGTGATACCTCCGATCGATGTGCTTGGTCCTCTTGTGGTGCCGAGATTCCCTTGTGTTGGCAATAGCCCCTGTATTATCACAGGAAAGTGTGATAGGCTTGTCAACACCCGGAATGACCTCAAGGTCTCTAAAGAACTTGCGGAGCCAAACCGCTTCTTTAGATGCCTCAGCCGCAGCCACATACTCAGCCTCCATAGTAGAGTCAGCTGTGCAGCCCGGCTTCACGCTCCTCCACACAATGGCGCCTCCTCCGAGCAAAAACACTGATCCAGATGTCGATTTCCTCGAATCCTTACAAGTCTGGAAGTCTGAGTCCGTGTATCCTACGGGTGTTAGGTCCCCTCCAGAATACACTAGCATATAATCCCTCGTTCTCTTAAGATACTTGAGTATATGCTTTACTGCTTGCCAGTGCTTGGTTCCAGGATTCGCTTGATATCGACTCACCATACCTACTGCAAAACATATGTCCGGGCGAGTGCAAAGCATAGTGTACATAAGGCTACCCACAGCGGATGCATAAGGGACCTTACTCATACGCTCTCTTTCTTCCGATGTCTTGGGACAGTCATCCAATGAAAGAGTTAAACCGGCAATAGAAGGTTGTGAGCCTTTCTTTGCCTCTAGCATTGCATATTTGTCAATTATTTTATCTATGTATGAAGCTTGGGATAACGCTATCATTTTGTTCTTTCGATCTCTGAAGAGACGAATGCCTAGAACATAATTAGCTTCTCCCAAGTCCTTCATGTCAAACTGTTGGTGTAACCAAAGCTTGACTGATGATAAGTTCCCTACATCATTCCCAATGAGTAGTATATCATCGACATAGAGTATCAGAAAGACCACTTTTCCATCCTTAATACGTTTATAAACACAAGGTTCATCAACGTTCTGCTCAAAACCAAATGTCTTAATCGCTTGATCAAACCTCTGGTTCCATGAGTGGGATGCCTGCTTTAATCCATAAATGGATCTAAGCAACTTGCAGACTTTCCTATCTTGGCCTTTTGCTACGAACCCTTCGGGCTGTATCATATAGATACACTCTTCAAGATGGCCATTCAAGAATGCCGTCTTGACATCCATTTGCCAGATCTCGTAATCGAGAGCCGCAGCAATGGACAGAAGAATACGGATAGACTTCAGCATAGCAACAGGCGAAAAGGTTTCCTCGTAATCGATTCCAGCCTTTTGCGTGTATCCCTTTGCAACCAGTCT
The DNA here is from genome assembly GCA_035233585.1 of Antiaris toxicaria. Lineage (NCBI taxonomy): Eukaryota > Viridiplantae > Streptophyta > Magnoliopsida > Rosales > Moraceae > Antiaris > Antiaris toxicaria. Next base: position 54,312,226 of record CP141153.1, read on the forward strand.
AGCTTTGAAAGTTTCCACTCTCCCTTCCGCATCCTTCTTTCTTTTGTAGACCCATTTGCATCCAATGGGTTTTATCCCATCCGGCAAATCTACAAGTTCCCAAACAGAGTTGGATTTCATAGAATCCATCTCATTATTCATAGCCTGTTTCCAAGATCTAGAATCAACATCCTTTATAGCTTCATCATATGTGACCGGATCTTGCTCATGCTCATGAGCCTCGGCCTGGTATACCTCAGCATCATACATAAAGAAATTAGGATTCTTAGAAACCCTCCCACTACGACGAGGCACCCTAAATTGTTGATCGTCTGCAGGTCTTTCACTGGAACTCGGACTTGCGTCCAAGACCGAAATCTGTGGAGCAGTTCTTTCACCCGATAACTCCTCTAGCACCACTTTGCTTCGAGGCTTAAAGTCATTCATGTGACTTTCCTCCAAGAATGTCGCATGGGTTGAGACAATGACCTTTTGTTCCTTCGGGTTATAGAACAGACCTCCTTTAGTTCCCTTTGGATACCCTACAAACATGCATAATTCTGATCTTGGTTCCAACTTCTTCGCATCCCCATCCAGTACATGTGCCGGGCAGTCCCATATTCTCATATGTCCAAGGGAGGGCTTCCTGCCACGCCACAATTCATACGGAGTTCTAGGAATTGATTTGCTCGGAACCTGGTTCAGAATATAGCACGCCGTTTGTAAAGCATGTCCCCAAAATGATAATGGCAGCGTTGAGTAACTCATCATGGACCGTACCATATCCAATAAGGTCTTGTTTCTCCTTTCGGCTACACCATTCTGTTGTGGAGTACCAGGTGCAGTCAATTGGGATAAAATCCCGTTCTCTACAAGATGTCCTAGAAATTCAGCAGAGAGGTATTCGCCACCTCGATCAGATCGAAGTGTCTTTATGGATTTATCCAATTGCTTTTCCACTTCCGCACGATACTCTTTGAACTTGTCAAAGGTTTCGCTCTTGCGGTGCATCAGATACACATATCCATACCTCGAGTAATCATCTATGAAAGAGACATAGTACTCGAACCCTCCTCGTGCTGTGACGTTCATGGGGCCCCATACGTCAGTGTGCACAATTTCTAAGAGCTCCTGTGCCCTTGTACCCTTAGCTCCAAAAGACCTCTTAGTCATCTTACCCTCTAGACAAGACTCACATTGGGGAAGTCGTACCTCCTCCAGAGATTCCAGAGGATCGTCTTTCACCAATCTTTGAATCCTATCCTGATTAATATGACCAAGTCTTAAATGCCAAAGATACGCCTTGTTAGAGTGAGAAACTTTCAACCTTTTAGAGTTATCAATTAATTCAGTGTCAAGCAGTGAGTACATCTTTGGTCTGATCAAATATAGGTTTCCATCCATCCATCCAGAACAGATAAAAGACTTATTTCTACGAATATCAACTCTTTTACTAAAAGAAACTGAATAAGAATCCTTTATTAAACAAGCTACCGATATAAGGTTCCGCCTAAAATTAGGAACATAAAAACAGTCTTTCAATAAAATAAACCTAAATTGATCAAAATAAAGATGAACGTCTCCCACTGCCTCAGCCACCACAAAGCTACCATCTCCAGTCCGCAACGAGAGGCTCCTATTATGTAGACTTCTCGTTTCCACGAACCCCTGCATAGAAACACAAACATGATTAGTGGCGCCCGAATCAATGACCCATGTGTCTTTCGATTCTTCCACCAAACACGCTTCTAAGTAATGAAGTTCCTTACCTTCCTTGCCCTTGGAGGCTAGGAATTCCTGGCAAGCCTTCTTGAAGTGACCTACCTTCCCACAGTGGAAGCATTTGGACTTTTTAGGGTCCTTTGGCTTCTTGTTCTTCTTCTTCTTCTTCCCGTCCGAGACAGGAGGATTAGAAGAACTGGAAGCCACTTGCTTCTTATTTGGCCTCTTCCTCTTCTGTGAGGGATTGGAAGATTCCGCCAAATTGGCCTCTCCTTTAGGTCGGACCACATCTTCATCCCTGATCATCCGCTCATAAGCCTGTAGTTGCTTCATGAGCTCGGTAAGTCCTAACTCCTTTGTCGCCAGATTGTATGCGGCCTTAAACCCCACAAAATCTTTAGACGGAGTCTTGAACACCATCTCGATCTGGGTGTTGTAGTCTAACTCAGCACCATTCTCGGCAGCCTCAGCAAAGAATCCCATTAGAGTGATCATATGGTCCTTCACCGGAGCACCAGCCTTTTGCTTGGAGTTCATAATGCTGGTGATAGCGGACTGTCGAGCCAATTTTTCTTGGCCTCCGAACATGTCCTCCAGATTTTCCATGATCTCCCCAGCAACTTGATAAGTCTCATGCTGCTTTTGTAAAGCACTCGTCATGCTAGCAAGGATGTAGCATCGAGCTATCTCATTGGATTCTCTCCAACGATTATAGGCAACCGGGAGCTCCTCAAGTGGTGTGTCAGGTTTGGGCCCAGGTGGGCATGGTTCGTCCAGTACGAACTTGTGTCTCTCGCAGCTGAGAACTATTAATAGATTTCTTTTCCAATCTTTATAATTGTCGCCATTCAACTTATTTTCAGTAAGTATCGAAATGAGGGGTGTCGGTGACATTTTGAACTGAAATAAAATTATACTAGATATCATTACAAAGCCCAAGCAAATATGCAGATAATTTAGCAAATAAAACATACAAGTATGTTCCCACATGAAACTTGAAAAAAATGTAGCATTGCAACGGTAATTCTCAGCACCTATTGCCCCAAGCCACCGAGGGGTGGTCATGAGAACAAATAGCCGGAATATGGACCCCGTCCAATTAATATATGTTGCCTTAAATCCTCCAAGGTTAAGACATATATTAATAACCGCTTATTTGGCCACAAGTTTAGTTAACAGAGCTTCTAGGGAAGGTTAATAACTAAACGAGTCTTGAGTGTATAACCATTGTTTACGTAGCCCGATCCACGTCCTACCAAGCCACCGAGGGGTGGTCATGAATAGGATCACACCCGAACACGTTTTCCACATAGGAGATCCAATCTAGTATACCGGCGGCGGTAAACACCTACCGAGGGGTGTGGTCAGGTCAGAACTGACGCGAGGCGTTACCATGCTTTCACATATGGATCAACAATGGAGGCCGTGGGTTTTGTTTGAAACCCTCTCCCACTCAATATTTTGAAAAACATGCAAGTTTTGACAAATTATATATGATCAATATAGTATGAGCGGCACTCACCTATCCTATATGACATGTTATCAAATATGCATACAAAACATCCATCAATACATATTTATACATCCATGACATATCACAGAAAAAATAATTGACAGAATAACCAAGCTATGGTTCCATCCTAGAACAAAGAAAATAAAGATTACAAAATTCCATCCAAAGCATTCTTTGGGTCTTGAATTCTGTTCCGTCTTCTTGTATCCTTCTTTATGTAGCCTCTCCATTTATTTCTCATCCCAAGAATTATTTAAAATTTAAATCTCCCAAAAATTTAAATTTCAAATTCAAATTCCAAATTCGAATTTCAAATTTAAATTTCAAATTTAAATTTCAAACAATTTTAAACATCATGTGTAATAATATGTAATTACAAAATTTCAAATTTTTAATTACATATTTTTAAACATGATTTAAAATTAAATCTTAAATTTAAAAATCAAAATTTTCTGATTTTGGACCGTCGGACCGCCACCCCCGTAGGCGGCAGTCGCCGTGGGCAGCCACCAACCCCGGAGGGGCTGGCAGCCCACGGCTGCCCCATGTGCAGCCTACCGGGCTGCAGGCCAAGCCTGCAGCACCAGGCTGCACGCCCAGGCTGCGGCCAGCCTTGGGCAGGCTGCGCCACCCTCGGCTGCAGGCCAAGCCTGCGGCCGTGGGTGATGCTTGCCTGCATAGGGGCTGCCGCAGCCCCATCCTGCCCGAGGGCAGGGGCTGCAGCCCCACCAAGGCCCGTCGGCCTATCCCCAGGGGTCGTGTCTCGATTTTCGTGCCATATTCCAATTTATCTTTTAGGATCTCCAAAAATTAATTTGAATCCCAATTAAATTGAAATTTTCCACACAATCAAAATTTCAACCTTTAAATTAAATTTAACTTTTGGGAAAAATAAATTATGGTCTTCAATCTTCAATCTCCTCCAAGAATAATTACATAAAAAATTCCTATACCGTTTCCGGTGTACAAAATTCTATCCATAAAAATTCTAAGAGACAAAAATTAAAATCCATGGGAAAATTACAGTGTTAATAAACTGCTCCCATGGTTACATAAAAATTCCTAGATACAATTTTTCTAAATTCTAAAGAACCATAACGGGTATAAACAAGCATGCTTATAAAAATTCAAAAAATTAAAATAACCACATACTTTATACATAATACATGATAACAACATAAAGGAACCCTAGAATGCCACTCTCTAAATATCAAATCCATACATAAATAAAAAGACTAAGTAATTGTCTAATTTCTGTACATGGCATAGTCATGAGATGGCTCTGATACCAATTGCAGGAAAATAAACCGGTAAAAACGTATCAGAGTGGCGCAGCGGAACAATAAAAATTTTAGATCGTTAAATATCTCATGATGCCATATACAATAAATCAACAACAATTAAAACTCATACCTCAAGGATGCCAATCTGCAGGAGGAGAATGACCGGAGGCTTCAACCAACTAGCCTTCTCTACTATTCTCCAATTCCCGAATGGCTGAGTGTGTGGGCACTCTGAACCTCGATCGGTATGCTAGCACTGCTAGTCTTCTTCCGACCACCCAGATCTCTAAAGAACTTTATTGTCACGATGAGCTGTGCAACAATAAGCCTGCTCACCTGAGAGTCTGTGGTCTGAGAGAACTGGAGTGGCAGGACCTCTATTTATAGACCTGCATGAGGTGAATCTCTGAATTTGAATTGGATTAGGAAAAGATTTTCTCCCTTATCCAAACCAAAAAATCCGAATTTTCCAAGGGAGAATCTCCACAATTAAATTCGGTTTTCCTAGGACAAATCCAATCCAAATCTAAACAAGATTTTAACTAGAATTTTATCTCCCTTTTTCAACCAAAAAATCCGAAAATCTTTAGGAGAAAATCTTCTCCAAATTTTCGGCCACTTTTAGGATAAGGAAGAATAAAAATTCCACTAGGATTTTTCAAGCTAAATCTCATCTCAACCTTATCCAAAAATAACCGAATTTCCTAGGATTTAGGCTCCAAAATTTCGGCCACTTTTAGGAAGTAGAGAGAATCCAAATTCAACTAGGATTGAAGCTTGAATTTACCCTTGAATCTTATCCACAAAAACCGAATTTTCCATTGAGGATTATCCTCAAAAAATTCGCCCACTTTTGTTGGGATTTGGATTCAAAATTCAAGTAGGATTCTAACAAGATTATCCTCTCCAAATCCAACTCAAATTCGAATTTCAAACCTTGTGGATTTTCCACAACAAATTCGAATCCTACTTGGACTGTGATTCAAAATTTGAATTTCAAATTTCAAATTCAAATTTCAAATTCAAATTTCAAATTTCAAATTTCAAATTTCAAATTTAAATTTCAAATTCAAATTTCAAATTCGAATTTCAAATTCAAATTTCAAATTCAAAATTCAAATTTCAAATTTCAAAATTCAAATTTCAAATTCCACAAAACGGTTGTGTTTCATATTCTTGTTCTCATGGATAATTTTCTACAACTCCAATCCAATCTCAAATAAAATCATGGCAACTTTATTTGGAGTTCGAATAATTGTGTACTCTATTATCCAAAACAAAATCTGAATCCAACCGGAGAGAATCTTGTCTACCATCATAATCCTGTGTCGTCACCATCCATGCATAATAAACTAGCCTATAGCATACACAAATCAATTTGCCAAACGTTAAGGAATTATGTGGAGCTAGTAGAGAGACTGATTGGACATATATAATCGGGCTCCCGTGATTCCATATGATCATCATTCTGTACCGAACAACTCAATCATATGATCACTAATTTCAGAGTCACACCACTATAAACCTGAAACTGAACTCCCAATTATATACCGTATTACGTAAGCCTGTGACGGGCTACCATCCAATGACCTTGTCATATATGCAAAACCCTCATATGATATCCATGATCAGCCTTAGGTCAAAGTCCGTTTAATCCTACTGATCAGGCTATCTTAAAGTTCCATTATACTACCGAATCTAGAAAATGATTATTCACCATATGTGAATAAGAAGTCATCCGCCCAGCAGACGACCCAAGGCCTTGTCCATTCTCACATTCAGTATAATGCCTTTAAGAGGATACCTTTAACTCCTTAGAGCTATGATTCCGATATCTGCAAACAAACCCTTCATCGTATACAAGTCATGCACCCAACGAACCGGTCTATAAGCTTACTACCTCTGAGACGCTTTAGCCATTGGAACATCAAAGTACACAAGTCATATACATGAAGTAGTTCATTTACTCAGGATTAAGGTTATTGCATAATGAACGTCAAAAGCAGATTGATCCACTCATAGCGGACTACGTAGATCAATCACACTTTAGTCCCGGTCTAATATGTCACCACCAAGCAACATATCCATGTCTCTACTTGGGAGTCCAGCTCCAGACAGTCAAGACAGACCGTCCCCTCTAAGGCTTTAGATAACATAATAGTCTTAACATGAGTTAGATGCTCGGTCTAACCCCATAGACTACAGACCATAGTTTAGACTGCTAACTTTAGAACATTGTCTTCTCGCATACAAAAGTCCATTGCATGCAACGTTCTAACAGTTTTAACACAAGCAGTCAGTGAGCCATATTTGCTTACATTTACTTTAACATGTAAATAAGACGAGGACAGATAGCAATGTAATGAATAACCTCTATGTATAATTTTATTATCCAGTTCAAAATGAATACATCAAAATGTCTCTAATACTTAGGGCATTTCCTAACACTTCATCTACTGGAACATGAATTCTCCCCTGATACATGATTAATCCATCTGTGGACATCTCTTCCTGGGAGTCTGTTAGACTTGAATCTTACTTCTGAGCTTCCTTGATATCATCAAACAACGATGACTTCAACTGCAGTGCTGACAATTTTCTTGATATCAGCTCTAGCTCGAGCGAATGAATCTCTTGCTGCAATGGTCTTGACAACCTATCAATAGGCACCTGCTGTAGAACTGTCACTTTTCTACTTAAAGCGTCTGCTACTCGGTTGGCTTTTCTTGGATGATAAAGGATCTCATAGTCATAATCCTTCACCAACTCCAACCATCTTCTTTGCTTTATGTTTAACTCCTTCTGTGTGAAGAAGTATTTTAAACTCTGATGATCCGTGTAAATTTGGCATTGTGCTCCATACAGATAGTGTCACCATATTTTGAGTATGAACACTACTGTAGCAAGTTCTAGATCGTGGGTGGGGTAATTCTTCTCGTGCTCTTTTAATTGACGTGAAGCATAGGCAATCATCCTGCCACCTTGCATCAATATTGCTCCCAAACCCACTCTTGAGGCATCACTGTAGATTTCATACTTCTCCCCTTCAGTGGGGAGTGTAAGGATCGGCATGCTTGTCAGCCGTCTCTTCAGCACTTGGAAGCTTCTGTCATACTCATCTGTCCATATATACTTTTTTTCCTTGTGTGTGAGGGTGGTGAGAGGTGCTACCAATCTTGTAAACCCTTCCATAAATCTCCTGTAATAGCCAGCTAACCCTAAGAAATTGCGTATCTCTGTCACGTTCTTAGGTGCAGGCCATTTGTTGATTGCATCCACTTTGATTAGATCCACTGCAATTCCCTCCTTGGATACTACATGACCGAGGAAATGTACTCTGTCTAGCCAGAACTAACATTTTGAAAATTTGGCATTGAGTTGATGCTCTCTCAGCTTCTGAAAAACAACTCTTAACTGTGCTTCATGCTCTGCGTGAGTCTTTGAATATATAAGAATGTCATCGATGAACACAATGACAAACTTGTCAAGATACTCCTTGAAGACTCTGTTCATTAGGTCCATAAAAGCAGCTGGCACGTTCATTAACCCAAACGGCATTACTAGGAATTCATAATGCCCACAATGGGTTCTGAAAACTGTCTTGGAAACATCATCTTCCTTGATTCTCAGCTGATGGTATCCTGATCTCAAATCAATCTTTGAGAACACTGCTGCACCCTTGAGTTGATCGAACAGGTCATCAATCCTAGGTAATGGGTACGTATTCTTGACTGTAACCTTGTTCAATTCTCGATAATCTATGCACATGTGGAACGTCCCGTCTTTCTTCTTAACAAATAGTACGGGAGCATCCCATGGGGCATAGCTCGGTTTGATGAATCCCTTGTCAAGCAGATCCTTCAACTACACTTGTAACTCTTTCAACTCCACTAGTGCCATGCGGTACGGCACCTTGGAGATAGGTGCTGTTCCAAGTAGGAGCTCTATCTCAACCGAGATTTCCCGCTCTGGAGGTATTCCTGGTAGTTCCTTGGGAAAGACTTTGAGAAATTCTCTGACAACAGGAACATCTTCTGGTTGCAACGTCTTCTCTTCTGCTGTATCTGTGACATAGGCTAAATATCCAGTACAACTACTGGCTATTAGCTTCTTGGCTTTCATTGAACTGATCATCATCTTGCTGCATCTTCTCGAAGAATCAACATATTCGAAGCATTCTTCATCTTCTGGCTCGAACACTATTCCTCTGCTTCTACAGTCAATCATAGCTTGATATTTTCCTACGAAATCCATTCCCAAGATTACATCATAGTCTATGATCTTCATCATGATCAACTGTGCATACAGCTCTTTATTTGCCACGATTACTGGTACATGAGGTAACCAGTACTCTGACAACATGATTTCTCCTGATGGGATAGCAGTTCTAAAAGTTATTCCCATGTGATCTCTAGGGTATTCTAACTTATCAGCAAATACATATGATATGAAAGAATGGGTGGCCTCAGAGTCAAATAGAACAGATGCCAAGTGGTTAGCAACAGAAATCTGACCTGTCACCACGTTGGACCCCCCTGCGTCTGCTTCCTCTCTGGTGTAGGCCATCACCCTAGCATCTGCCTGAGGAGGTCTTTCTTGTATTTCCTGCATTGCTAGAGGCACTTCTGTTGGGCTTTCATAACTCAATCTGAGTGCATGAACTTGTGACTGCTGTGGACGTGAAGAGTTTGCTCCTGATACTGACTGGCGGTTCATAGGACAATTCTTGATGAAATGGCCTTCTTTTCCGCACTAAAAACATGCAGTCATGCCAGCTCTGCATTGACCCATATGTTTCCTCCCACAATTCTGACAGGTGGGGTGACTTGGAACTGCGGTAGTGTTAGTCCTTCGTGACTGGCTTCTGTTGTCTTGACCTTGGTTTCCCTGGAAATTGCCCTTTCTCTTCGGTTGGAACTGAGGGCCTGGATGACTAGACTGCTCTGGTCTTGTACTCTGACTACCTTTACTGTGTTGTCTAAGTTGAGAGGCCTTAGCCAATATCTTTTCTTTCTTCCTGGCTTCCCAGACCTTTTCCCTCTCTTCTTTCTGTCGGGCTAGGTGATACTCTGCCCTCAAAGCACGACTAACACAGTCGGTTACTGAAATTGGCAGGATTGGACTAATGTCAATCAAGGTAGAAATCTTAGGCCTGAACATGCCTATCATCTTTTGTATCTTTTCCCTTTCCGTTGGCACTACATACGGACATAGTGGGAGAGCTGATCAAATCTCCTGCAAACCTCGCTGACTGACATGTCACCCTGCTGTAACTCTGAAAATTCTTTCTGCTGGGGTCGGAGTGATGCAGGATCATAATATTTCTGGTTAAACTCCTCCAAGAACTCCGCCCATGACATTATGGTCATGTCCCTCCTCATGCAGACTGTGTCCCACCAAAATCTTACGTCCTTCCTTAGAACAAAGGATGCGCACAAGGCTTTCTCTTCGTCTGTGAGTCTCATAAACTCCATAATCATCTGGATTGAAGAAAGCCAATCTTCTGCTTCCAGAGGATTTGTTGAACCCTCGAATTTCGAAGGCCTCATCTTCCGAAATCTCTCGTATAATGGCTCTGGGTTCACCCTAACCGGTGGTTACTGAACCGCTTCTGGTGCCGCTGGTGGCACTACCTGTTCTACTTCAGCTGTTGGTTGTGTAGGAGTCCCTACTGATCCCTGCCCCTGTTCTAGCTGTTCTTACCTCTGTCTCAACTCTACATTTTCTCTCATCTGGTTTTCTAGAAGAGCTTGCATCTCTTCTAATTGCTGAGTCAGAGATGGGCGTCCCTTTCTCCTTCTTTGGCCTTGGCCCTGATTTTCCATCGCTCTACTTTATATCCTATAATCACATGATGAACTTATATTAGATCATGTATAAAAAGGATCCACATCATTTCTTACATTATCATAACATCTCATACTTACTACAAAGTATAGGTCTCTACAGACCTTTACTTTCATGCATGACTAGCTACTGATCTTAACATAAATTGAACTTACTTAGATCAGCGAACAGGACATGCATGGAGTCAGGCGGGATATGGTCTACTAACTTTTCTGATAATACCAACTGTGACAACTGTAAGTATTCTAAACTAGACCCATTTTAAAACTTGGGCTCTGATACCAAATGTGTCTACGTGTGGTATCCTAAACTGAACCCATCGTAACTGCTCTGATACCAAATGTGGCGGCCCGCCTTGCTGAGGAGGCCCTACAGTGCTATTACGGCTAACTCTTTAGTTAACCGTAATAGTATGCAGGCCTCTAGGGTCGCCGACAATCATGCTCAACTTGAAAACTGCTTGCTAATTTGTGGAATAATTTTTTTTTTCTTAAAATCATAAACTATTTGAAAATGTGATAAGGAAATCATGTTAACAAAATAACATGCACATGAATCATGATTCCCTTATCACATAATCTTAACTTGAAAACTTGTTCTTTTTTTGGAAATTACATGTTCTAAATTTCAAAACTATACAGCTGAAGGTTAAAGGTGACCACAATCCCTCGCCCAATCCTCCCTGGCATGCATGTACCCTATTTGTCGTCCACCATATACTACTGGTGAACAGGGATCTTACCTGTAACATGTGAACAAATTGATGAGCTATGGGCTCAGTAAGTTCAAACATAAAAACATGAAACATGACATGCTATACTGCTGTGCTCATGCATGAAACTGGACTCTGTAAACATGCTCGTGGCTGAAAGATTAGTCTTAGGACATTATCTGATATTTTAGTTCTGTTAGGAAATGCCCTAAGTATTAGAGACATTTTGATGTATTCATTTTGAACTGGATAATAAAATTATACATAGAGGTTATTCATAACATTGCTATCTGTCCTCGTCTTATTTACATGTTAAAGTAAATGTAAGCAAATATGGCTCACTGATTGCTTGTGTTAAAACTGTTGGAACATTGCATGCAATGGACTTTTGTATGCGAGAAGACAATGTTCTAAAGTTAGCAGTCTAAACTATGGTCTGTAGTCTATGGGGTTAGACCGAGCATCTAACCCATGTTAAGACTATTATGTTGTCTAAAGCCTTGGAGGGGACGGTCTGTCTTGACTGTCTGGAGCTGGACTCCTAAGTAGAGACATAGATATGTTGCTTGGTGGTGACATATTAGACCGGGACTAAAGCGTGATTGATCTATGTAGTCCGCTATGAGTGGATCAATCTGCTTTTGACGTTCATTGTGCAACAACCTTAATCCTGAGTAAATGAACTTCTTCATGTATATGACTTGTGTACTTTGATGTTCCAATGGCTAAAGCTTCTCAGAGGTAGTAAGCTTATAGATCGGTTCGTTGGGTGCATGACTTGTATACGATGAAGGGTTTGTTTGCAAATATCGAAATCATAGCTCTGAGGAGTTAAAGGTATCCTCTTAAAGGCATTATACTGAATGTGAAAATGGACAAGGCCTTGGGTCGTCTGCTGGGCGGATGACTTCTTATTCACATATGGTGAATAATCATTTTCTTAATTCGGTAGTATAATGGAACTTTAAGATAGCTTGATCAGTAGGATTAAACGGACTTTGACCTAAGGCTGATCATGGATATCATATGAGGGTTTTGCATATATGACAAGGTCATTGGATAGTAGCTCGTCACAGGCTTACGTAATACGGTATATAATTGGGAGTTCAGTTTCAGGTTTATAGTGGTGTGACTCTGAAATTAGTGATCATATGATTGAGTTGTTCGGTACAGAATGATGATCATATGGAAGCACGAGAGCCCGATTATATATGTCCAATCAGTCCCTCTACTAGCTCCATATAATTCCTTAACGTTTGGCAAATTGATTTGTGTATGCTATTGGCTAGTTTATTATGCATGGATGGTGATGACACAGGATTAGGATGGTAGACAAGATTCTCTTCGGTTGGATTCAGATTTTGTTTTGGATAATAGAGTACACAATTATTCGAACTCCAAATAAAGTTGCCATGATTTTATTTGAGATTGGATTGGAGTTGTAGAAAATTATCCATGAGAACAAGAATATGAAACATAACCGTTTTGTGGAATTTGAAATTTGAAATTTGAAATTTGAAATTTGAATTTGAAATTTGAATTTGAAATTTGAAATTCAAATTTTGAATCACAGTCCAAATAGGATTCGAATTTGTTGTGGAAAATCCACAAGGTTTGAAATTCGAATTTGAGTTGGATTTGGAGAGGATAATCTTGTTAGAATCCTACTTGAATTTTGAATCTAAATCCCAACAAAAGTGGACGAAATTTTTGAGGATAATCCTCATGGAAAAATTCAGTTTTTTGTGGATAAGGTTCAAGGGAAAAATTCAAGTTTCAATCCCAGTTGAATTTGGATTCTCTCCTCCCTGAAAAGTGGCCGAAAATTTGGAGAATCTCTCCTAGGAAATTCGGTTATTTTTGGATAAGGTTGAGATAAGATTCAAGCTTGAAAATCCTAGTGGAATTTTGATTCTTCCTTATCCTAAAAGTGGTCGAAAATTTGGAGAAGATTTTCTCCTAGAAATTTCAGATTTTTTGGTTGGAAAAGGGAGATAAAATTCTAGTTAAAATCTTGTTTAGTTTTGGATTGGATTTTTCCTAAGAAAACCGAATTTTATTGTGGAGATTCTCCCTTGGAAAAATTCAGATTTTATGGATATGGATAAGGGAAAATATATTTTCCTAATCCAATTCAAATTCATAGAATCACCTCATGCAGGTCTATAAATAGAGGTCCTGCCACTCCAGTTCTAGAAGACCAGAGACTCTCAAGTGAGCAGGCTTATTGTTGCACAGCTCATCGTGACAATAAAGTTCTTTAGAGATCTGGGTGGTCGGAAGAAGACTAGCTGTGCTAGCATACCGATCGAGGTTCAGAGTGCCCACACACTCAGCCATTCGGGAATTGGAGAATAGTAGAGAAGGCTAGTTGGTTGAAGCCTCCGGTCATTCTCCTCCTGCAAGGTTGGCGTCCTTGAGGTATGAGTTTTAATTGTTGTTGATTTATTGTGTGACGTCCCCAGATTCCAACCACTCGCAACCGTCATGAATCGACTCTATGGCCGACCAAGATTGTTCGGGTGCTGAATCTGAGTCATCAGTTTTAAACGCTTAAACTAAATTTCTTAAATACAAGGGCCTAAAATTTCGCCCCAAAATTTTTTTTTCTTTAATACATATTTTTCTTACGAATATTAATTAAGAAAGCGATATAAAATATAACACTATTTTTTTTCCATGTCTGAAATAAGTATAACATCTTTAATACAAATATAATATTTATATATATTGTAGTCTTTGTCTGCAACATATTTTCTTTACTCAAAAAGTTCAGCGGAAAACTTATGGCAGGACCATGTCCACGGTGAGTTCCCTATCCCTTTAACACGCCCGCATCCTGCCGCCATCCATATTTTTACAGGGCAGGTTTCTTACTTGCAACATGAACAAACTGATGAGCTAACGGGCTCAGTAAGTTCAAACATATATAGTAAGAATCATATTGATTCAAAGACAAGAATAACCTAATTTCTTATGAATAGTACTATTCACCATGAATAGTACAGTTGACCTTTGACCGGTGAATAGTACCAGTTACCCTAACTGGTTACTATTCACTTTACTCCATCAGGATACTATTCATTTACCCTAACCGAAATTACCTTTCTCTAGTGTAAGCTTTGGTTATGCTCAGTTATGATTTCCATCATTTTATTGATTTTTTATTCTCTAATTGATGTCTAATGTAGAGCTCTGTTTCTGGCAGTACCGATGATTATTTGCGCGCTGACTAGGAGGGTCCAAGGAGCGACCTTAGAACATCGTCCTCCACAGCCCTGATAATCCCGTAGGATTTAACAAACCTCCACCACTATGTTGGAGGGGCGGTATGCCTTAGTGGTTTCATTTACCATCTTTCAATTTACTGTTTTGACCAAGTGGTTACATAAGTCACCTCAAGGTCACAATCCTCTATTGCCCGTAGGTCTTACTTATTTTCTCAATTTGGGATCGGTTATACTAACTAATTCCAAATTTCCATAGGATTTTATATCTAGTGTGCAGCTAGTGTAGAATAGATTAACACAGTATTTCATGTTGCAGACATGAAAATGCTTGAACTTACCAATACTGCGCTAGTGTCCACTTCCGGAACTCCTCCGCAGTCCTATCTTTATTTTGGGTTCCTACAGATATCATAGTGTCGGTTAATACCCCTTTTTATTTATTATCTAAAATATATATTTATTTTATTTATCATTCTACACATTTAAATTTTATTGGTGGTACACGGTCTGCGACATGCCCGTGTTCCAGGCCGTGTACCTCTCGGGTCTATTTTATACGGCCATGTTATTTTCTTCCTTAGCCGTGTAACTGTACACGGCTCGATACACGCCCATGTTCAATCCCGTGTACTTCTCGGGTTATAACATTTTTCCTCTACACGGCCGTGTATCCCAATACACGCCCGTGTTTCTTAAAATTCTTAGAATTTTAACTCTAAAATTCTTATTTTGAGTTTTATAATTTTGTCTAAGTTATTCTAAGTCTTTTAGGGCTATTTCCGAGCCCTTTCGGAAATTTTTGATCAAAATGACCATTTTGCCCCTAACGGGTTTTGGAACTATAATTAGCTTCATTCTATTGTTTCTTCCAAATTTTCTAAATTTAAAAATTCTAAAATAATATTTCCTAAGCTTTCATATTATTTTACAGCTTAAATTGCTGCAAAATCCCAACTTTATTTTTCCGACCCTCGGTTACTATTCATCCATCACCTAGGGTCGTTTTTCCATTTTTCGAGTGTTTCAGAGCCTCAAATGGCCTTTTCACTATTTACTAAACGTTATTCATCCCGTCCCCGCCCCTCGGACCCTGAGAGGCTCGGGTTTCCTACCCCGACCTAAATTTTTCCCTCGTTTCCCAAAATACCCCTAACATCGAATTTTTTTCTGTTTTAGGCATTTTAGTGTTTTAGGGTCGGTTTTCCATTTCTAATCATAATTCACCGAGGGGTCTTGGTTTCCTTTCCGAGTTCGATATTTTACCCCTCATTTCCCGAAATGCCCTTAAGCCGATTTTAGAAATTTCGGCAGCATTTCTGCTTGTATTTTTAAGGTTTCCCAGCGTTAGGTACGCCTTAGAACCTTTGTACCTGCCACGTACTATACCAGAGGCCTATTTTATACAAAGTTTTCAAACTTTGTATAAAAATTTTCCATATGTTTCATCATTTACAAATCTCATCACATAACCATTTTTTTTTTCAAACTAACCCTAGTTTTCTAGATTTTTACATCAAATAAATTTTCATCACAACATCACATTAGTCTTATACTTTTTAATGTATAAGATAACATTTAAAAACTAACAAAACATGCATTATAACCCTAACATAGCCACGGTTTTCATGCCAAAAATAGAAAGAAAATTTTTTCTTGTTTCTAGCTTTCATTTCATGCTCAATTTTTCATATGATTAAATGAACATCAATACTATAACAAAACAACAAAAATTCATGAAATTATAACACCCTAAGAGCCACGGATTTTACAAGAAAAATATGTAAAATTTTGCTTGTTTTTCTTTCCAATTTCATGCTTTGAATATCACAACATTAAATTATCCTAAAATCAACACTTCAACAATTTTTTTCTCATTGTTTTTCACTTCCAAAACCCACGGTTTTTAGTAGAAAAACCCAAAGAAAAAGTTTCAAATTCAGGGTTTACCTTGCTTGATTGTTGGCTTGATATTGGAAGTGAACTCTAAACTAGATTTGGTGTGAAATTTCAAACAAAATTTTTGGTTTGATGGGTTTCTTCTCCACGGTTTTTGGCTGGGAATTTTTGGCAAGAGTTTAGTTGCATTTCTCTAATTTTTTCTTAAATTTTTGATGCCTATTTATAGGCAAAAATCAAGGGCCTTTTTGCAATTTTTTCTAACAATTTCTTAATTGTTCAAGGACCAAAAAGTAAGAGTTTTGGGGTCAAAAATAAAATTTCTCCTTCTTGCTTTCCACATGGCCGAATGGCCTTTCAACAAATTACCCAAAATTTTTTTAATTTTTTCCTAAGTGAATTTTGGCATGATCTTGACCTTTGATCAAAAAGTGAATCAATCCTAGCCATACACCTATCAAAGCTTTCTAATTTTGACACAAATTTAATTTGTTTTATGACATCATCATAGTGATGTCATCAACTATTCATATTAATCTTGAATTAATTCGTAGTCAATTTTTGACTGTTATCCGATCCGAACGGAACTTTACTGAAATCGCATAGGCGAGTTTTTAGCGCCTCTCGTGCGGTCGGTTTGTCTTATTTTGCTTCCATTTGATCAGAATTTTCTACCGTAAATTTCTATTGTTTTAGTACATTTCAATGCACTTTCTAGGGTTTTCGGTTCTGATCTCGAACCGTCTTACCCGATTATGTTCGGTAGGCTCTTCCATCCCCGAACTTACAAATTTTAACACTGCCAGAATATTTTACACTATTCACAACAGTATTGAAATACAACGTTTTCACACTTTATTCATTAATATTGTTATTTACATACAAAATTTAACATAATTCGAGAATCGAAAATTCCCGGTTATCACATATTGTATATGGCATCATGAGATATTTAACGATCTAAAAATTTTTATTGGTCCGCTGCACCACTCTGATACGTTTTTACCGATTTATTATCCTACAATTGGTATCAGAGACATCTCATGACTATGCCATGTACATAAATTAGACAATTACTTAGTCTTTTTATTTATGTATGGAGTTGATATTTAGAGAGTGGCATTCTAGGGTTCCTTTATGTTGTTATCATGGATTATGTATAAAGTATGTGGTTATTTTAATTTTTTGAATTATTATAAGCATGCTTGTTTATACCGGTTATGGTTCCTTAGAATTTAGAAAAATTGTATCTAGGAATTTTTATGTAACCATGGGAGCAGTTTATTAACACTGTAATTTTCCCATGGATTTTATTTTTTGTCTCTTAGAATTTTTATGGTTAGAATTTTTTGTACACCGGAAACGGTTTAGGAAATTTTATGTAATTATTCTTGGAGGAGATTGAAGATTGAAGACCGTAATTTATTTTTTCCCAAAAGTTAAATTTGATTTAAAGGTTGAAATTTTGATTGTGTGGAAAATTTCAATTTAATTGGGATTCAAATTAATTTTTGGAGATCCTAATAGGTAAATTGGAATATGGCACAAAAATCGAGACACGACCCCTCGGGATAGGCCGACGGACCTTGGTGGGGCTGCAGCCCCTGCCCTCGGGCAGGATGGGGCTGCGGCAGCCCCTGTGCAGGCCCACACCATCCACGGCCGCAGGCTTGGCCTGCAGCGAGGGGTGACCGTGGCCTGCCCAAGACTGGCCGAAGCCTGGGCGTGCAGCCTCTGGCTGCAAGCGCTACCTGCAGCCTGCCGGCTGCTGCACCCAGCCTGGGCGTGCAGCCCGGCACTGCAGGCTTGGCCTGCAGCCCGGCAGGGCTGCACATGGGGGCGGCCGTGGGCTGCCAGCCCCTCCGGGGTTGGTGGCTGCCCACGGCGGCTACCGCCTAGGGGGCGGCGGTCCGACGGTCCAAAAATCAGAAAATTTTGATTTTTAAATTGAGATTTAATTTTAAATCATGTTTAAAAATATGTAATTAAAAATTTCAAATTTTTTGAAATTACATATTATTACACATGATGTTTAAAATTGTTTAAAATTTAAATTTGAAATTTGAATTTGAAATTCGAATTTGGAATTTGAATTTGAAATTTAAATTTTTGGATATTTAAATTTTAAATAATTCTTGGGATGAGAAATAAATGGAGAGGCTGCATAAAGATGGATACAATAAGACGGAACAGAATTCAAGACCCAAAGAATGCTTTGGATGGAATTTTGTAATCTTTATTTTCTTTGTTCTAGGATGGAACCATAGTTTGGTTATTCTGTCAATTATTTTTTCTATGATATGTCATGGATGTATAAATATGTATTGATGGATGTTTTGTATGCATATTTGATAACATGTCATATAGGATAGGTGAGTGCCGCTCATACTATATTGATCATACATTATTTGTCAAAACTTGCACGTTTTTCAAAATATTGAGTGGGAGAGGGTTTCAAACAAAACCCACGGCCTCTATTGTTGATCCATATGTGAAAGCATGGTAATGCCTCGCGTCAGTTCTGCCCTAACCACACCCCTCGGTAGGTGTTTACCGCCGCCAGTATACTAGATTGGATCTCCTATGTGGAAAACGTGTTCGGGTACGATCCTATTCATGACCACCCCTCGGTGGCTTGGTAGGACGTGGATCGGGCTACGTAAACAATGGTTATACACTCAAGACTCGTTTAGTTATTAACCTTCCCTAGAAGCTCTGTTAACTAAACTGGTGGCCAAATAAGCGGTTATTAATATATGTCTTAACCTTGGAGGATTTAAGGCAACAAATATTAATTGGACGGGGTCCATGTTCCGGCTATTTGTTCTCATGACCACCCCTCGGTGACTTGGGGCAATAGGTGCTGAGAATTACCGTTGCAATGCTACATGTTTTTCAAGTTTCATGTAGGAACATACTTGTATGTTTTATTTGCTAAATTATCTGTATATTTGCTTGGGCTTTGTAATGATGTCTAGTATAATTTTATTTCAGTTCAAAATGTCACCGACACCCCTCATTTCGATACTTACTGAAAATAAGTTGAATGGCGATAATTATAAAGATTGGAAAAGAAATCTATTAATAGTTCTCAGCTGCGAGAGACACAAGTTCGTGCTGGACGAACCATGCCTACCTGGGCCCAAACCTGACACACCACTTGAGGAGGTCCCGGTTGCCTATAATCGTTGGAGAGAATCCAATGAGATAGCTCGATGCTACATCCTTGCTAGCATGATGAGTGCTTTACAAAAGCAGTATGAGACTTATCAAGTTGCTGGGGAGATCATGGACAATCTGGGGGACATGTTCGGAGGCCAAGAAAAATTGGCTCGACAGTCCGCTATCACCAGCATTATGAACTCCAAGCAAGAGGCGGGTACTCCGGTGAAGGACCATATGATCACTCTAATGGGATTCTTCGCTGAGGCTGCCGAGAATGGTGCTGAGTTAGAATACAACACCCAGATCGAGATGGTGTTCAAGACTCTGTCTAAAGATTTTGTGGGGTTTAAGGCCGCATACAATCTGCCGATAAAGGAGTTAGGACTAACCGAGCTCATGAAGCAACTACAGGCTTATGAGCGGATGATCAGGATGAGGATGTGGTCCGACCTAAAGGTGAGGCCAATTTGGTGGAATCTTCCAATCCCTCACGGAAGAGGAAGAAGCCAAATAAGAAGCAAGTGGCTTCTAGTTCTTCTAATCCTCCTGTCTCGGACGGGAAGAAGAAGAAGAAGAACAAGAAGCCAAAGGACCCCCAAAAGTCCAAATGCTTCCATTGTGGGAAGGTAGGTCACTTTAAGAAGGCTTGCCGGGAATTCCTAGCCGCCAAGGGCAAGGAAGGTAAGGAACTTCATTACTTAGAAGCGTGATTAGTGGAAGAATCGAAAGACACTTGGGTCATTGATTCGGGCGCCACTAATTATGTTTGTGTTTCTATGCAGGGGTTCGTGGAAACGAGAAGTCTACATAATAGGAGCCTCTCATTGCGGACCGGAGATGGTAGCTTTATGGTGGCTGAAGCAGTGGGAGTTGTTTATCTTTATTTTGATCACTTTAGGTTTATTTTATTGAAAGACTGTTTTTATGTTCCTAATTTTAGGAGGAACCTTATATCGGTAGCTTGTTTAATAAAGGATTCTTATTCAGTTTCTTTTAGTAAAAGAGTTGATATTCGTAGAAATAAGTCTTTTATCTGTTCTGGATGGATGGATGGAAACCTATATTTGATCAGACCAAAGATGTACTCACTGCTTGACAATGAATTAATTGATAACTCTAAAAGGTTGAAAGTTTCTCACTCTAACAAGGCGTATCTTTGGCATTTAAGACTTGGTCATATTAATCAGGATAGGATTCAAAGATTGGTGAAAGACGGTCCTCTGGAATCTCTGGAGGAGGTACGACTTCCCCAATGTGAGTCTTGTCTAGAGGGTAAAATGACTAAGAGGTCTTTTGGAGCTAAGGGTACAAGGGCTCAGGAGCTCTTAGAAATTGTGCACACTGACGTATGTGGCCTCATGAACGTCACAGCACGAGGAGGGTTCGAGTATTATGTCTCTTTTATAGATGATTACTCGAGGTATGGATATGTGTATCTGAT
The DNA here is from genome assembly GCA_035233585.1 of Antiaris toxicaria. Lineage (NCBI taxonomy): Eukaryota > Viridiplantae > Streptophyta > Magnoliopsida > Rosales > Moraceae > Antiaris > Antiaris toxicaria. The sequence continues at coordinate 54,333,014 of CP141153.1, forward strand.
GCACCGCAAGAACGAAACCTTTGATAAGTTCAAAGAGTATCGTGCGGAACTGGAAAAGCAATTGGATAAATCCATAAAGACACTTCGATCTGATCGAGGTGGAGAATATCTCTCCGATGAATTTTTATGACATCTTGTAGAGAACGGGATTTTATCCCAATTGACTACACCTGGTACTTCACAACAGAATGGTGTAGCCGAAAGGAGAAACAGGACCTTATTGGATGTGGTACGGTCCATGATAAGTTATTCAACGCTGCCATTATCATTTTGGGGATATGCTTTACAAACGGCATGCTATATTCTGAATCAGGTTCCGAGCAAATCAATTCCTAGAACTCCGTATGAATTGTGGCGTGGCAGGAAGCCCTCCCTTGGACATATGAGAATATGGGGCTGCCCGGCACATGTACTGGATGGGGATGCGAAAAAGTTGGAACCAAGATCAGAATTGTGCATGTTTGTAGGGTATCCAAAAGGAACTAAAGGAGGTCTGTTCTATAACCTGAAGGAACAAAAAGTCATTGTCTCAACCCATGCGACATTCTTGGAGGAAAGTCACATGAATGACTTTAAACCTCGAAGCAAAGTGGTGCTAGAGGAGTTATCGGGTGAAAGAACTGCTCCACAGATTTCGGTCCTGGACGCAAGTCCGAGTTCCAGTGAAAGACCTGCAGACGATCAACAATTTAGGGTGCCTCGTCGTAGTGGAAGGGTTTCGAAGAAACCTAATTTCTTCATGTATGATGCTGAGGTATACCAGGCCGAGGCTCATGAGCATGAGGAAGATCCGGTCACATATGATGAAGCTATAAATGATGTTGATTCTAAATCTTGGAAACAGGCTATGAACAATGAGATGGATTCTATGAAATCCAACTCTGTTTGGGAACTTATAGATTTGCCAGATGGGATAAAACCCATTGGATGCAAATGGGTCTACAAAAGAAAGAAGGATGCGGAAGGGAGAGTGAAAACTTTTAAAGCTAGACTGGTTGCAAAGGGATACACGCAAAAGGCTGGAATCGATTACGAGGAAACCTTTTCGCCTGTTGCTATGTTGAAGTCTATCCATATTCTTCTGTCCATTGCTGCGGCTCTCGATTACGAGATCTGGCAAATGGATGTCAAGACGGCATTCTTGAATGGCCATCTTGAAGAGTGTATCTATATGATATAGCCCGAAGGGTTCATAGCAAAAGGCCAAGAAAGGAAAGTCTGCAAGTTGCTTAGATCCATTTATGGATTAAAGCAAGCATCCCGCTCATGTAACAGTCGAGATTTTTAATCGTTCTCGGGATCATTGTATAGTGAAAATTTATATATATTAATGTGACGAAAATATATAAATTTCACTCTAATAAATCATCATTAGAGTTGGTAAATATATTTATTAGAGTTGATAAATATTTTATTGGCTATAGATGTGATGATTTTCGAATCGAAACGCCTCAAATAGTGCATTTTCGGTATCGAAAAATAGAATTCTACTGAGACTCAAAATGTGGCAAACATAGATCTCAGATGGAAAATAATGAAAAATCTAGGGTTTATGTAGGGTTTTAAATGATATAAACGCATCGAAAGGCTCTAACAGCATTTCGAGAGGTAAACTGTGAAATTTGGCCAGTATAGCTTTTCGGTCAAAATTTCGACAGATGAAAATTATACTGTTATTAAAGAAAAACCTATACTGTATAAACAAATAATATTTTCTTATTAATATAAGAATCAATGGATGAGATCAAATCATCATTTTTTATCCAAAGGCTATTAAAATTAAGGAAATTTTGGAAATTCCTTTAAAATCAAAATTTAGAAAGAAAATTTGCATTAAATGCATGATGATCTACTCATGCACGTGGAAGAGAGGGGGAGAAACAGCTGTATTTCAGCTGAAAAAGTTCCCAAAATTTTGCAAAAATGCCCCCAAGAAATTTTCATTTTGACCCCAAAATTTTCAAAAATTACAAAAATACCCCTAAGGATTTGTATAAAATTTTTCCCCTGATTTTTCACGTCCCCCACAGCAGAAAAAATCCATTTTCTCTGTTCTTCTTCTTCTCCCACGTTCCCTTGCTCACAAAAATTTTCAAAGTTTCAAAAGTTGCAAAAATTTGAAGAAAAAGGGTGAGAAAAGTTCAAGTTGAGGAGTATTCACCTCAAAGCTCAAGTAAGTTCTTCAAAATTCTGTTTTAATGCTTGTTTTTAAGTGTTTTTGTGTTTATGTGAATAGTGGAACAAAATGGAGTTAGAGTGTTTTGATGAAAATCATGTGGAAAAGCATGTTTTGAACTTGTTTTTGAAGTTTTTGTGGGGTTAGTTTTTGAAAACAAAAATGTTGCATGGGGGGGGGGGGGGGGGAGGGGGGAATTTACGTGAAAGGAAGGGTGAAACCTTATGGAATAGTGATAATTATGTATTATGAAGTGGAAAAGGAAATTTATGTGGTGTATGAGTGTTGAAAGGAAGAAAGACAAGGAGGAAAATGTAGGGTTGTGAATGAAACCCTAAATTTTTGGAAATAATGCTATACCTGATTTTGAGAATGAATTATTGTTATGTACTGGGATTTTGAGCAGGTTGATAATGAAAACTGTGTTCAATAACGCGATTTAAGCGGTTTTGGCACAGTGGGAAAATGAAAAATTAAGCCGTTATAATGCCGAAATTTTTGGACTTATAACCAAGGCTAAGGGTTTAATGATAACAATGTATAGGAGAAGTGTTTAAATGTTCTCGAGTTGACCTATAAACATTTCACTGAATGTTGAACTGTTTCGTTATAGGGCAACGAAGGAAAACAAAGGAACGAAAGCATAAATCAATTTCTGGTAAGTTCTGACATTTAATTGTCTGAACATGAACAACTGGAAGTATATGTCATTTTAGAAATTTCAAAATATGTATAGCCTAAATTCTTTGGTTAGAAATATTATATGTTGTTGTGAACTCGTTAAAACGCCTAAATTGGCAATTATGCGAGTGTACAGTGATGTGTTACGTGTATATGATTATATTTTATGGATTTTGACCCTAGAATGCTTTAAACATGTTTTAGGGTTGAATGTATGCATGAGAATTGGTTTTTATATCAAAATGTGTTCAAAAACCTATTTTTACCGGAGCCAAGCGCTAAGCGCTAGCTAAGGAGCGCCCCGGCGCTGAGCTCTCGGCCAAAATTTGGTGTTAAAAATTTAGTAGGAGCGCCAGGCGCTAGGGTATGAGAGCCAGGTGCTAGTGTAAAAATTGGCTAAAGCGTCAGGCGCTAGGATATGAGCGCCAGGCGCTAGTGTAAAATTTAGTGGAAGCGCCAGGCCCTAGGGTATGAGCGCCAGGCGCTATGGTAAATATCCAGTAGGAGTGCCAGGCCCTAGGGTATGAGCGCCAGGCACTAGTACAAAAATCAGCATTAGCGCCTGGCGCTAGGGTACGAGCGCCAGGCGCTTGCACCAGATTTTCGAAAGCGGCAGGCGCTGTAAAGAGAGCGCCGAAGCGCTGGAGTCTCTGTCCTAAGTTTTTACTGAAAAATAAAATGAAGGGCCAGGCGCTCGGGGATGAGTGCCAGGCGCTCGGGGATGAGTGCCAGGCGCTCTAACTGTTCCAAAAATGTATAATTAAAGTTTTGTGCCTTATTTTCAGTTCCAATCACGCCCCAATGATTAAGTGCGTGAATGATGAATTTAAATTGTATTTTTGGACTGAATAGGCACAACATTGAGTATATTATTTATGAATATGTACACTGGAACAGTTAAGACATCATAGTAAGTAACATAGCATAGTAAACAACAAGGTAATGAAAAAGACCTAATGTTTGGCGTACCGGCCTCTCGCGAGGGGAGGTTATTTTATGTCAAAGCAAAAGACATACCAGAGTTGAGGGAGAGTCCGGGTCGCTCCCAGACCCCTCTTACAACGCGCACACGGTACGATCAAAACGGGCCCATAGACATAGTAAATGAACAATGCAAAGTGTAAATTGAGCATAATGAACTCATGCATTGTGTAGAGTTGCATTGTAGTGGTTTATTGTTTTATTATTTTGAATGTTGTGTCTGAACTTACTGGGCATGTAGCTCACCAGTTTGTTCTTGTTCAGGTAATCGAGGTAAACAACCTGTAACCTGAGCCACAGTGTATGGATTGGATTGCAGGAATGAAGTGCCAGTGTCATGACAAAGGTTATGGACCTGCCAGGCTAATTCTGCAGAGAAGAAAGAAAAGGATAATGATAAATACAATTGTATGATATTGTATTAAGTACACTGTTATGTTTAACTTAACTATTTCTAATATAGTATGACAGTATTATATGCAAGTAATATAAAATAGTTTTCCTACTATGATAACTTAGTTTTGGAAAGTTGTAGTACTACGTATATCGATGGTTTTAAAAAAAAATAAAAAAAAAATTTCCGCAAACTATTTTGTTATGATTTGATAGAAAAGAATTAAAGTAAAGCAGAGTTTTGAGGTGACGTCTCCCGCACGAGGCGGGGGGTGTTACAGCTCATGGAACCAGAGGTTTGATTAAGCGATTAAGACATTTGGTTTTGAGCAGAATGTTGATGAACCTTGTGTTTATAAACGTATTAAGGATGGAAAAGTGGTCTTTCTGATACTCTATGTCGATGATATACTACTCATTGGGAATGATGTAGTGAACTTATCATCGGTCAAGCTTTGGTTACACCAGCAGTTTGACATAAAGGACTTAGGAGAAGCTAATTATGTTCTAAGCATTCGTCTCTTTAGAGATCGAAAGAACAAAATGATAGCGTTATCCCAAGCTTCATACATAGATAAAATAATTGACAAATATGCAATGCAAGAGGCAAAGAAAAGTTCGCAACCTTCTATTGCCGGTCTAACTCTTTCATTGGATGACTGTCCCAAGACATCGGAAGAAAGAGAGCGTATGAGTAAGGTCCCTTATGCATCCACTGTGGGCAGCCTTATGTACGCTATGCTTTGCACTCGCCCGAACATATGTTTTGCAGTAGGTATGGTGAGTCGATATCAAGCGAATCCTGGAACCAAGAACTGGCAAGCAGTAAAGCATATACTCAAGTATCTTAAGAGAACGAGGGATTATATGTTGGTGTATTCTGGAGGGGACCTAACACCCGTAGGATACACGGACTCAGACTTCCAGACTTGTAAGGATTCGAGGAAATCGACATCTGGATCAGTGTTTTTACTCGGAGGAGGCGCCATTGTGTGGAGGAGCGTGAAGCAAGGTTGCACAGCTAACTCTACTATGGAGGCTGAGTATGTGGTTGCGGCTGAGGCATCTAAAGAAGCGGTTTGGCTCCGCAAGTTCTTTAGAGACCTTGAGGTCATTCCGGGTGTTGACAAGCCTATCACACTTTACTATGATAATACAGGGGCATTGCCAACACAAGGGAATCTCGGCACCATAAGAGGACCAAGCATATCGATCGGAGATATCATATTATTAGAGGGCATGTAGAGACAGGACAAGTGGATGTATGTAAGATCGCGTCCGAGGACAACATCGCTGATCCCTTTACTAAGACTTTGGTAGCTAGAAGCTTTGAGAGGCATGTAGAGGCGATGGGGATGCGTAACATGGCACATCTGCTGGCTTAGGGCAAGTGGGAGATTGTTAGGAAATGCCCTAAGTATTAGAGATATTTTGATGTATTCATTTTGAACTGGATAATAAAATTATACATAGAGGTTATTCATTACATTGCTATCTGTCCTCATCTTATTTACATGTTAAAGTAAATGTAAGCAAATATGGCTCACTGACTGCTTGTGTTAAAACTATTGGAACGTTGCATGCAATGGACTTTTGTATGCGAGAAGACAATGTTCTAAAGTTAGCAGTCTAAACTATGGTCTGTAGTCTATGGGGTTAGACTGAGCATCTAACTCGTGTTAAGACTATTATGTTGTCTAAAGCCTTGGAGGGGACGGTCTGTCTTGACTGTCTGGAGCTGTACTCCCAAGTAGAGACATAGATATGTTGCTTGGTGGTGACATATTAGACCGGGACTAAAGCGTGATTGATCTACGTAGTCCGCTATGAGTGGATCAATCTGCTTTTGACGTTCATTGTGCAATAACCTTAAACCTGAGTAAATGAACTTCTTCATGTATATGACTTGTGTACTTTGATGTTCCAATGGCTAAAGCGTCTCAGAGGTAGTAAGCTTATAGACCGGTTCGTTGGGTGCATGACTTGTATACGATGAAGGGTTTTTTTGCAGATATCGGAATCATAGTTTTGAGGAGTTAAAGGTATCCTCTTAAAGGCATTATACTAAATGTGAAAACACTGAGTTAAAGGTATCGGAATCATTATGCTGGGCGGATGACTTCTTATTCACATATGGTGAATAATCATTTTCTTAATTCGGTAGTATAATGGAACTTTAAGATAGCCTGATCAGTAGGATTAAACGGACTTTGACCTAAGGCTGATCATGGATATCATATGAGGGTTTTGCATATATGACAAGGTCATTAGATAGTAGCTCGTCACAGGCTTACGTAATACGGTATATAATTGGGAGTTCAGTTTCAGGTTTATAGTGGTGTGACTCTGAAATTAGTGATCATATGATTGAGTTGTTCGGTACAGAATGATGATCATATGGAAGCACGAGAGCCCGATTATATATGTCCAATCAGTCCCTCTACTAGCTCCACATAATTCCTTAACGTTTGGCAAATTGATTTTTGTATGCTATTGGCTAGTTTATTATGCATGGATGGTGATGACACAGGATTAGGATGGTAGACAAGATTCTCTCCGGTTGGATTCAGATTTTGTTTTGGATAATAGAGTACACAATTATTCGAACTCCAAATAAAGTTGCCATGATTTTATTTGAGATTGGATTAGAGTTGTAGAAAATTATCTATGAGAACAAGAATATGAAACACAACCGTTTTGTGGAATTTGAAATTTGAAATTTGAAATTTGAAATTTGAATTTGAAATTTGAATTTGAAATTTGAAATTCAAATTTTGAATCACAGTCCAAATAGGATTTGAATTTGTTGTGGAAAATCCACAAGGTTTGAAATTCGAATTTGAGTTGGATTTGGAGAGGATAATCTTGTTAGAATCCTACTTGAATTTTGAATCTAAATCCCAACAAAAGTGGATGAAATTTTTGAGGATAATCCTCATGGAAAATTCGGTTTTTTATGGATAAGGTTCAAGGGAAAAATTCAGGTTTCAATCCCAGTTGAATTTAGATTCTCTCCTCCCTGAAAAGTGGCCGAAAATTTGGTGAATCTCTCCTACGAAATTCGGTTATTTTTGGATAAGGTTGAGATAAGATTCAAGCTTGAAAATCCTAGTGGAATTTTGATTCTTCCTTATCCTAAAAGTGGCCGAAAATTTGGAGAAGATTTTCTCCTAGAAATTTCGGATTTTTTGGTTGGAAAAGGGAGATAAAATTCTAGTTAAAATCTTATTTAGTTTTGGATTGGATTTATCCTAAGAAAACCGAATTTTATTGTGGAGATTCTCCCTTGGAAAAATTTGGATTTTATGGATATGGATAAGGGAAAATATCTTTTCCTATTCCAATTCAAATTCAGAGAATTACCTCATGTAGGTCTATAAATAGAGGTCCTGCCACTCCAGTTCTAGAAGACCACAGACTCTCAGGTGAGCAGGCTTATTGTTGCACAGCTCATCGTGACAATAAAGTTCTTTAGAGATCTGGGTGGTCGGAAGAAGACTAGCAGTGCTAGCATACCGATCGAGGTTCAGAGTGCCCACACACTCAGTCATTCGGGAATTGGAGAATAGTAGAGAAGGCTAGTTGGTTGAAGCCTCCGGTCATTCTCCTCCTGCAAGATTGGCGTCCTTGAGGTATGAGTTTTAATTGTTATTGATTTATTGTATATGGCATCATGAAATATTTAACGATCTAAAAATTTTTATTGTTCCGCTGCGCCACTCTGATACGTTTTTACCGATTTATTATCCTACAAGTTCTGGTTTTGGGCCCCTGATTGGTCGTACCGATATGTTAGCACAACTGGGAACGGTACTTTAGTGCTGACCTCCTCAGTCTTAACTAGAGCTAAACATGAAAACCTCCCCGTGGGTCGAGAGGCCGATACACCAATAAGTGGTTTAATTACCATCTTGCTGGTGTTCCAACTAGGTTGCATACTGATTGCCCCCACAGTAGGAACCTGTTACATGATTTACTGGGGTGTGGGTTTTATTAACACACTAAGGTGCCTTATGCACCTACTTGTTTTCATGTTCTGGTACCTGTCTAACATGTATATTGAAACATGAAACTCTACATACATGACATGGGCTGACCTGAGACTAACTTGAATATCATGATGTAGACAATCAACGTCTAACATACACGTCATACAATATACATAACATCATAATATTACAAGATTGTCCATGCTGCAGTCAGGACAATGTTTGAACTTACAGAAAATCTGCAAGCGTAAGCCTCTGCTACTCTGGGACTGCTGTATCGGGGTCTCTGGCTTGAACTCCTATAAAAGAAATAATCACTGATTATTTTCAATATTCATCTTATACCGGAAACATGGCAAAACATGAAATTTCGATTTCCAAACTTTTTTTTTTTTTTTTTACTCTTTGGCTTCGGACACGCCCTCCTACACGGGCGTGTCTCTGGCCGTGTACTTCTCTAGACTTACGTTCATGGCCGTGTAATCTATACAACATGGCTGTGTAATTGTCTTACACGGGTATCTACACGGCCATGTTTCTGGCCATGTACTCCTCTAGATTTACGTGTATGGCCGTGTACTTCGTGGAACATGACCGTGTATACTTACACGGGTGGATACACGACCGTGTTACTGGCCATGTACTCCTCTGGATTATACGTGCATGTTTACATGGTTACTTACACGACCGTGTTTTTGGCCGTGTTTTCCTGCTGTCTAACATGGTTTGCTACACGCCTTTCCCTTGACCGTATGCCCCTTGACACGGTCCGATACACGGCCTTGTTCTTGACTGTGTACCTCTCGGGTCTGAATTTTCTTGCAACATGGTCGTGCATGTGGGCATGTTCGAGGCCGTGTTTTGAACACGCCTTTGTATACGCCCGTGTACATGTCCGTGTTCATACCAGAATCAAGATTCTGGGTCTGAACTGCTTTGCTCTGATTTTCTAAGGCTTTTATGGTCCTTGTTCTACTTCTTACACTCAAAATCGATCTCAATAGAATTTTTTTGAGGTATAGACTACATTTCTACTGTCACAAATCCATGGTTTCATAAGCAAAATTCCATATTTTGCTCATTTACACCTCTTGACTCAACTTTTGAAAAATCTGAGCTTTCTTGAAGAAAACTCACTAAGCTTGGTTTTCTAAACCATCAACTCATGGATTCGTGTTTGAAAACATCTAGACTCGAACCATGTTTCGATTTTAACTGAAAATCTCAACATGATTCACTCACATTCTCTTTTTCCACTCGAAACCCCAGATTTTCCCCCAAGAAAAACATGAGAAAATGAGGGTTTACCTTGCTTTGAATCTTGAGATTTTCTTGCTGTTGATCCTTGGCTGAATGCATGATCGATCTGCTGCTTGAAGAGAAAAATCCAAACTTTCTTTGGATTTCCCTTTCTTCTCTCTTTCTTTCATGGTTTCTCTCTTTCTCTTTCTCTTTCTCTTTCTCTTTCTTTCTTTCTCTTTCTGTCTCTCTCTGTCGGCTGCTTATTTTTACAGGTCAAACCAAGTGAAATAATATCACTTGGGCTGCTTGCTTATGGCCCCTCACGTGCTCCCTCCTCTCACATTTCCTTAATTTTCCTTAAGGAAATTTATAAGGGCTTGTTTGGCTACTCTTAGCCATTAATCAATGTGGCTCGTTTGTGTGCCATTGATCTCTTAATATGCATTTTCCACATACTTTTTTATTAATTTTAAAATATCATAATTTGAATTAATGCTTAGCTTTTAACTATTTTCATTAATTCATTGTCAAATTTTGATTAAAACTCAATTAATCAAAATGTTCCTCTGCTCTGTATTCTGTAACATGTCTCACTATAAATGTACATTTATTTACATATCTTGTACAAAATTTTTCAAGAGTATAGATTTCTCGGTTATCACATATTCTGTTATGCATATATTATGTAATGTGTGATATTCAATGACATGTTATGTGATGTTATGATATGTAGTATGATAAGTGATATATGAACTGCTATGTGATTTTTAAGTATGTATTATGTTTAAACATGTTTTGCGGTAAACATGTTGTACTTACTGGACGTAAAGCTCACGGAGTGTGTTCGTGCTGTAGGTAAGCATCCTATGGCATAATCATCTATGGGTGATGTCGGTGGCACAGGCAGATGTGAGGGCAGGTTGTGGACACACCGCGAGTATTCTTCCGCATGAGTTTTGAGTAAACAGTATTGCTAAATAGTATATTTTGAATAGTGATGGTTAAACAGTATTTTCGAACAGTAATTGTTAAGTGGTATTTTTGAATAGTAACTAATAGTGGTATTATATGTAAATAGTAATGATGTATGCAACAAAAAAAAATCTCTAAAATTTATGGTATCAGATTAAGTTTAAACTACAAGAAATTATCAGTATCAGTTAAGGAAGAAAGTTTTTAATGATGGTCCAGGCCGCTAAGGGCACAGGTTGCCACAGTTGGAGTCAGAGCGGTTTCCTGCCACCTTACCTCACATTGCCATATGCCTACCTCATCTGTCCAAATAAGTTAGCTTTTGTTTTTCAAAGTTTAGTACATAAGTTGACGTTTAATTTATAATAGGAGATTATGGCTGTACCATGAGACCCTCAGCAAGTACAAGAGGACGGACAGGCGAGTCTAGCTTTCGCCACCGTGCTAGATCTGTCATATGGAGGTTATCTTTGAGGCATGCCATATTCCACCACACCTATAGGTGATTTTGGCCAGTAGTAGACTAGAAGGACCAACGTTGACCTATTGGAACAAACAGCGTAGGATCAGACACCTGGTACAATGGGCCAAATTTTACCGTGACCTCCGCAAGAGTACTCCACCAGCCCATGACATAGACATATGGGAGGACATGCATGAGTACCGATACCTGATCCTCTCTGACACTTGGGATCTCTACAAGGAAGAGACCATGGCGTACTATTATTAGAGATTCCTAGATGCCATGTTGCCTCATATCCCTCAGATAGAGTTTTTTTGGAAATAGCTGACCTGTTAGAGATACCTGGGTATGTGAGGAACCTTGTTCATTACCCTCCATCGAATGAAGACTTGAGGTGCCTTATCCACGACATAGTGGACGCTGAGCAAGTAGCCCTCAACCCTGACCCAACAGATGCAATACCCTAACCAGTCGACGAGGAGTTTGCAGCCTAACCTCAGCTGGCAGTACCTGAAGCACTTGAGGACCACGGAATCCGATGGAGTAACTCGAGATAGTCCCTCAGTTTCCTGAACATCATGAGGAGGAAGATGATGACGAGGCTTTCCCAGATGCCTAACCAGATGATGAGAGGGATGAAATCCCTGATTACCTTAGCGACGACGAATGGATAGAGATGTATGAGGCCGGAGTTATCATCGCTAGTGACGACGAGAATAGCATTGTTTAGGGTGATGAAGATGAAGATCCTGAGGAATTCCCACTCAGAGACAATGAAGACGAGATGATGTCGAATGCCATGTCTGTGATATCTTCTGAGTAGTAATAACCCTTCTCACGGGAATTTTGCTTTGTACATATAGAGGGGAACAGTAGCTCCCCGTTTAACTTCGTTAGTTATACCTTATGGGAACATATTTAGGGAAATGTGTGTCACTCCCGCTAAGCTAAAAGCATGTACCTATATTTTGAGTATTTTATCAAAATAAGCATCGTTTTGCCCTGAGGGCCTAAATATGAATTTTCCACAAATGTGATCAAAGTACAATGAAGAGCGCAGGACGATTCCTGGCACTCAGATGATGTTTCAATGCAAAGCAACAGTTGTATTGAACATGTGACGCCCCCGGATTTCGGCTGCCTGCAACCGTCATGAATCAACTCTACGGCCGACTAAGACTGCTCGTGTGTCGAATCTGAGTCATCAGTTTTAAACTCTTTTTCTCACAATACTTAATTATCAGGGCCTAAAATTTCACCCAAAATTTTTTTAATACATACTTTCCCTTAAGAAAACTAAGTAAGAAAGTCATATAATTTGCTAACTTTTATATGTCTTAAATAAGTACAACATAATATACAAGATATAATATATATATGTACTATATATTTTGTTTCCAAACACATTTTCTTCAACTCAAAAAGCTCAGCGGAAAACTTATGGCAGGACCAAGTCCACGGTGAGTTCCCTATCCCCTTAACATACTCGTATCCTACCGCCATCCAGAAATCTACTGGATAGGTTTCTTACCTGTAACATGAATAAATTGGTGAGCTAATAGGCTCAGTAACTTCAAATATACTTAGTAAGAAACATACAGATTTAGATAAAATTAAAACTCAATTTCCTATGAATAAAACTATTCACCATGAATAGTACTATTCACCATAAATAGTGAATTTGACCTTTGACCAATGAATAGTAACAGTTACCCTAACTGGTTGCTATTCACTTTACCTTAACAGGATACTATTCATATATCCTAACCGAAATTACCACACTTTAGCATAAACTTCGGTTATGCTCAATTATGATTTTTATCATTTTATTGATTGTACACTCTCTATTTGATTTCTAGTTTAGAGTTCTGTTTGTGGCAGTATCGATAATTATTAGCGCGCTGACTGGGAGGGTCTAAGGAGTGACCTTAGAACATCAACTTCCACAACCTTGATATCCTCGTAGGGTCTGAAACAAACCTCCACCACTATGTTAGAGGGGCGGTACGGCTTAATGGTTTCATTACCATCTTTCAATTTTATAGTCTTGACCAAGTGATATTAATCATCACCTTAAGGTCACTATCCTCCATTGCTCGTAGGTCTTACTTATTCTTATTATTTGGAATATGTTATTCTAACTAGACCCTAAATGTCTATAAGACTTTATGTCTAGTGTACATCTAGTACATAATAAATCAACACAGTGTTTTATGTTGCAGACACGGAAATGCTTGAACTTACCAATACTGCACTAGTGTCCACTTCCGAAATTCCTCAGCAGTTCTATCTCTATTTTGGGTTCCTACAGACATAATATTGTCTGTTAATACCTTATTTTAATTATCAGTTTAAGTATACATTTATTTCACTTAACAATTCAACACATTTAAATTTTGTTTATGGTACACGACCTGCCACACGCCCATGTTTCAGCCCGTGTACCTCTAAGGTTTACTCTACATGGCCATGTTGTTTACTATCTAGCTATGTTACTGTACACGGCTTGACACACGCCCGTGTTCAAGCCCGTGTACCCCTCAGGTTGAAAATTTTTTTATGTACATGACCGTGTATTTTTTTTTCTACACGCCCGTGTTCTTCGAATTTTTTAAAATTTTTAACTCTAAAACCTTTATTTTGAGTCTTAGAATTTTATTTAAGTTATTCTATGTCTTTTAGAGTCCTTTTGGAGCCTTTCAGAAATTTTTGGTCAAAATGGCCATTTTGTCCTTGATGGGTCTTGGGACCGTAACTATTCCATTCTATCATTTTTTTCAAATTTTCTAAGCCTAAATATTTTAAAATAATATTCCCTAAGCTTCTGTATCATTTTACAGTTTAAATTGCTACAAAATCTCTGTTTCATTTTTTGGTTACTATTCATCCGTCACCTAAGGTCATTTTTTCATTTTTCGTGCATTTTGGAGCCTCAAATGGCCCTTTCACTACTTATTAAACATTATTTATCCCATTCCTGACCCTCGGTCCTCGAGAGGTTTGGGTTTCCTATCCCGACCTAAATTTTTCCCTGGTTTCCTAGAATACCCCTAGCATGAATTTTTTTTCCTGTTTTAGGCATTTTAGTCTTTTAGGGTAGGTTTACTATTCCTTTTGGGTTGGTTTTCCATTTCTAACCCTAATTCACCAAGGGGTCTCGGTTTCCTTCCCGAGTCCAATATTTTCACCCCTCGTTTCCCGAAATGCCCTTAAGCCGATTTTAGAAATTTCGACAGCATTTCTGCTTATATTTTAAGGTTTCCCGGCGTTAGGTATGCCTCGGAACCTTTGTACCTACCACGTACTATACCAGAGGCCTATTTTATACAAAGTTTCCGAACTTTGTATAAAAAGTTTTCACATGATTCAATATTCAGAGACCAACACAGACAACCATATTTTTCTTTCAAACTAGCCTCGGTTTACTAGTTAATCATACCAAATTAATTTTTCATCACAACATATCATTCTTAGGTTTTCTAATGTATAAAACAACATCAAAAACCTAACAAAACATGCATTCTAACCCTAGCATAGCCACGGATTTTTATGCATAAACACATAGAAAATCTTATTTTCTTTCCTAGGGTTTTTATCAACACTTTTCAACATTAAAAATTTTTCATTTCTTAATGTTCATGCCCATGGTTTTAGCAAGAAAATTACATCAAAATTTTCTTATCTCCTTATTCCAATTCATGCTTAATTCCATGCAAAATAAATTGAACATAATTACTAAACCAAAACATCAAAATTCATGCATTTTTCACACCCCTAATGCCACGGATTTTCAAGAGAACATGCAAAATTTTTGCTTGTTTTTAAACTCTAATTCATGCTTTAATTTCTACAACACCAAACAAATCAAAACATCATTACATCATCAACTAAATAACAATTTTTTTTCATCGTTTTCACACTCTCATACCCATGGATTTTCTAAGGAAAATCAAAGGGAAAAGCTTTAATTTTTAAGCTTACCTTGATTAGTTGATGACTTGAGATTGGAAATGCAATGCAAGCTAGGTTTGGTGTGAAATTGAAAACAACATTTTGGCTTTCAAAGGGCAGAAGGCCACCGTTTTGGCTGAATAAAAAGGGCAAGAGTTTGGATGATTTTTTTCATTTTTTTGATTGAATTTTGATGCCTATTTATAGGCAAAAACTAAGGGCTCTTTAGTAAATTTTTTTTAGCATTTTTTTATTGTTCAAGGACTAAAAAGTAAGGATTTTGGGGTAAAAATCAAAATTTTTTCTTCTTCCTTTCCAAGTGGCCGAATGGCCTTTTAAAATATTTTTTAAAAAATTTTCAATGGCTTTTTGGCATAATCTTGGCCATTGATCATAAAGTAACCTAATCTAAACCATACACCTTTCAAATTTACTTCCCTAATTAAGGAAAATAATTTTTGTTTATGACATAATCATAGTGATGTCATCTTACTATTCATATTAATTCACTAATTAATTCATGATCAATTTTTGACCAAAATCCGATCCGAACGGAACTTCACCGAAATCATGTAGGCGGGTTCTAGGCGCCTCCAGTGCGATCGGTTTGTCTTATTTTGCTTCCATTTGATCAGAATTCTCTACCGTAAATTTTTATTGTTTTAGTGCATTTCAATGCATTCTCTAGGGTTTTTGGCTCTGATTTCGAATCGTCTCACTCAATTATGTCCTGTAAGATTTTCCGTCCCCGAACTCACACACTTTAACATTGCCAGAACATTTTTACACTATTCATAACAGTATTAAAACACAACATTTTCATATTTTATTCATTAAAATTATTACATACATACAATTTTAATCTACTCTGAGAATCCAAAATTCCCAGTTATCACATTCACCCCTCCTTATAGAATTTTCGTCCTCGAAAATTTAGGACAAGTGGGGGTATAAATTCTTCATTTCGTCGTCACGTTCCCATGTAGCTTCTTCACCATTGTGATTTCTCTGTAGCACTTTGACTAATGGGATTGTTTTATTCTCCAAAACTTTATCCTCATGTGCCAGAATTTGAACAAGTCTCTCCTCATAGGTCAGGTCTTCCTGAATCTAGATCGGTTCATGTTTCAGCACATGGGACGGATCCGATATGTACTTCCGTAGCATCGACACATGAAACACATTATGTACTGCCGACATTTCTGGAGGTAATGCCAATCTATAGGTGACTTTACCAATGCGTTCGATGATCTCGTACGGTCCAATATATCTTGGACTCAACTTCCCCTTCTTCCGGAACCACATTATTCCTTTCATCGGTGAAACTCTTAGGAATATGAAATCCCCTTCATTGAACTCCAGGGATCTTCGTCTCTTGTCTGCGTAGCTCTTCTGTCGGCTCTGGGCTATCTTCATCCGCTGTTGTATTTTTGTAACTGCATCCACTATCTCTTGGATGAAATCTATCTTATGCAATCGTTTTTCTTGTAGGTTGTACTAGTGAACCGGTGATCTACACTTTCTTCCATACAAAGCTTCATAAGGTGCCATACTTATCGAATCTTGGTAGCTGTTGTTATACGAAAACTCTACTAGTGGAAGTTTCTCATTCTAGCTCCCCGGAAAATCTATTGTACACACACGCAGCATGTCTTCTAGAGTCTGAATGGTTCGCTCAGATTGCCCATCTGTCTGCGAATGAAATGCTGTGTTCAGTCGTACTTCTGTTCCCATAGCTTCTTATACACATGTCTAGAAGTTTGAAGTGAATCGTGGATCACGATCTGATACAATGGATTTAGGAACTCTATGTAGCCTGACTATGTGGTTAACATACAAGCTTGCTAATTTTTCCAAAGAGAAGGTCATTTTTACTGCAATGAACCTTGCCGTCTTTGTCAGCCTATCTACAATAGCCCAGATGGCCTCAGAGCCTTCTCGGGTCTTTGGTAGTCTCATCACAAAGTCCATCGTGACATGTTCCCATTTCCACTTAGGAATCTCTAACGACTCTAGCTTCCCAACTAGATGACGATGTTCAGCCTTAACTTTTTGGCACGTCATACACCTACTTACAAACTCTGCTATATCCTTCTTCATTCCTTTCCACCAGAATTATAGCTTCAAATCCTGGTACATCTTGCTGACTCCGGGATATACTGAGTAAGGCATTTCATGAGCTTCGGCCATAATTCACATTCTTAATCCTTCATCATCTGGAACTTTAATTCTCCCCCGATGTAGGATTAATCCATCTTCAGACGCTTTTTCTTGCGAACCTCCTAGCTTCAAATCTCGTCTCTAAGCTTCTCTGATGTCTTTGTATAATGTTGACTCCAGTTGTAGTGCAGCTAGCTTTCCGGTTATTAATTCCATCTCCAGCATGTTGATTTCTTGCTGTAATGGCTTTGGAAGTTTCCCAATCGACAATTGCTATGGAACAGTAGATTTCTTACTTAACGCATCTGCAACACGATTGGGTTTTCCTGGGTGATAGAGGATTTCACAATCATAATCCTTTACCAGCTCCAGCCATCTCCTTTGCCGCATATTTAACTCCTTCTGTATGAAGAAATATTTTAAACTCTGGTGGTTCGTATAAATCTGACACTGAGCTCCATATAAATAGTGTCGCCAGATCTTTAACGTGAACAATACTACGGCAAGCTCCAAATCATGCGTGGGATAATTCTTCTCATGGTCCTTTAATTGACACGAGGCATAGGCAATCACCTTATCGCCTTGCATTAGGACGGCTCCTAATCCCATTTTCAAAGCATCACTGTATATTACGAACATCTCTCCTTCCGTCGGAAGTGTAAGTATTGGTGTGCTCATTAGTCGTTTCTTCAACTCTTGGAAGCTTTTCTCGCACTGTTCGGTCCATTCATACTTCTTTTCCTTGCATGTAAGTGCCGTGATAGGAGCGGCAAGTCACACAAATCCTTCAACAAATCTTCTATAGTAGCCTGCTAGACCTAAGAAACTTAGTATTTCCGTCACGCTCTTAGGTGCGGGCCATTCATTGATCGCCTCTGTTTTTGCAAGATCCACAATGATTCCTTCCTTGGAAACCACATGTTTGAGAAAATGTACTCTATCCAGCCAAAATTCACATTTGGAAAACTTGGCATAAAGTTGATGTGTGGCGCCCCCGACCTCAGTCCACCGAAACTATTACAATCAAGCTCCTTAGCCGACTGAAATAGCTCGTGAACTTCGTCGGGTCGCCTAAATTCTTTTATTTCCTTTAAACCCTTTGTGAAATTTGGAATCATTTTTTTTAAATACTTTTTCTTGTTTGTAAACATAACGTAATTAAACTGAATTATGTTTGTCACTTTTTAAAAGTACAAACATAGTTTATACACAATACATAATTCAAATCTTTTTGCAATATATGTCTCTTTTTTTTCAACGCTCAGCAGAAAACTTGTAGCAGGACCATATCCAAAGTGGATTCCCTATCCCTTTGACACGCTCGCATCCTGTCGCCATTCAGAAATCTACTAGACAGGTTTCTTACCTGCAACATGAACAAATTGATGAGCTAACAGACTCAGTAAGTTCAAACGTACATAATAAGAATCATATTGATTCAAAAACACTAAAACTCAATTTCCTATGAATAGTAATTTTGACATTTGATCGATGAATAGTAACAGTTACCCTAACTGGTTACTATTCACTTTACTCTATCAGGATACTATTCACATACCCTAACCGAATTTACATTACTCTAACGTAAGCTTCGGTTATGCTCGATTATGATTTTTATCATTTTATTGATTGTTTATTCTCTATTGGATTTCTAGTTTAGAGCTCTGTTTATGACAGTACCGATGATTATTAGCGCGCTGACTGGGAGGGTCTAAGGAGCGACCTTAGAACATCAGCCTCCACAGTCCTGATATTCTTGTAGGATCTGAGAAAAACCTCCACCACTATGTTGGAGGGGCGGTACGCCTTAGTAGTTTCATTACCATCTTTCTTATAGTTCCCTACCGGTGACATTCATATGAATCGTCCCACGGTGGAACCTTTATTGCCCGTAGGTCTTTACCTTTATTTCTTTATGTGTGTTTTTAATTAACCACACTATAGTGCCCTAGCATTTCTCCATAATGTATTATTTATACACTTTTTAATTTCTCATTTCATTAGGTGAGTTAGTTTAACTACACCCCTATTGCCCTTAGGACTTTACAAGTTTGTACGAAAAGTACTTAAATCAATCAAATAGTAATTCATACTGCAAACATGTAAATATCTGAGCTTACCAAACATTTATCATAGCATCGCGCTATGAAACATTCATATAGCACATAATGAATGCTTGAACTTACACATATCACACTTAGACATAATAGTCTATTCATGTTGTAGTCAATTAAATGTTCAAACTTGCTGATACTTTCGCTAGCATTTCCTTCCCCGGCTCCGCAGACGTTCCTTTGCCGCGTCTGGATCGGGTTCCTATAATCGGAATAACCACGATTATTCTAAATCTTCATTTCATATTCAAAATTTAGCAAAACGTAAAAGTTCTACGTTTTATTTCCAGTAAATGGTCTTAGGAATCTAAAATCCCATTTTCCATTTTTATACTAACTCTTGGCAAAATTACCATTTTGTCCCTGATTTAATTTCTTATCATAAACCTACTTTTTGTTGGTTTAAGACCCAATTTAACTTTTATAATTTCATTTTAACTATCCTTAGGCATTCACGGTCCTTTCCGAGCCTTTAGAAAATTTTTGGTCAAAATGACCATTTTGCCCCTGACGGGTCTCGGGACTGTTATATGCTTATTGTGACTTTTAACAGGATTTTCTAAGCCCAAATATCATAAAATAATATTTCTTAAGGTTTTACACACTTTTTACAGCATCCATTGTTGTTCCATAGACGACTATTGGTCATCCGACCATCAGGTGGTACTATTCCGACACCTAGGGTCGTTTCTTGTTTTTCTCACGTTTCGGAGCCTTAAATGGGTATTTCACTACTCCTGAAATGTTTGTTATGCTAATCCCGAGCCGTAGACACCAAGTGGGCTCAGGTTTTCATCCTAATCTCAAATTTACCTTTCATTTCCTAAAATACCCTTGACATTGGTTTTCCCATTCTCTTACATTTTCACAACCTCAGAGGGATGGTTTACTATTCCTCAAAGGTTCATTTTCCCATTTTCTGAGCTTAACTCATCGAAGGGTCTCGATTTCCATTACCGAACACAATTTACCTCTCATTTTTCATCAAAATGCCCATAGTGCCGTTTTCAAAATTTCGGCAGCATTTCCACTAAATTTCTAGGTCTCCGGCGTTTAAGAAACGCCTCAAAACTATCTAACTTAGTCTAATCTATCACGTACTATACCAGAGGCCTAATTTTTACGTAAAACTCAACTTTTTACGTAAAAATTTTCACATTTCCCATACATTTTCTTTTTCTGACATTTCATTCATTTTACTCTTTTTTTTTTCTTTTCTTTTTTACAATTTGAATACAAATTACATACAAATCATTCCAATACATAAATAAGGAATGAAGGGAAACAAAATCGCTACCGAAATCGTCCCGTCGGTGATCGGACGAACCGTTCGGTCTCGATCGCGTAAACTTTTTGTCTCTGTTCTTCATGTTCGGAACCTCGGTTGGCAATTCTGATACCGCGGATATGCCCAGAATTTCGAAAATAGGCCAACGGGCCATTCTTCATTTTTTCGCCCCGGGGGTCACCGTTGATCGGCGTTGACCATGTTGACCAGTGTTGACTCTAGCATTGACCGGCGGCGGCCCGAACAACGGAGGTGTCCACCTTGAAGATCTCTACGAGAGGAGTCCATTGGTGGTGTCAATTTCACCATTGGAGGCTCCGATCATCGACAATTGGCCTCGAAAACTCGACCCACGGCGGCGATGTTGAATCTCTGCCATGCCGGGGTTGTTGCCCGAAATTGTTTGAGGCCATTTGCTCTACGCATCACTCTGAGTCTTTTGGTACCAACCACGTCACTCAAATCCGCCGGAATCGGTGAATTCCATGGTGGCTTCACGGTGGCGACGGCGCGGCTTCGGGCGGCGCAATCCGGTGACTGTTGAAGTGAAATGAGCTATGGGTTTTGTTCTCCTCTTCACCACGTAACTTTTGGGACCGGAATCACCTTGATCGGAGGTCGGACGGTGGAGATATGGCCGTTTAAACGTTTCGGCCACCGGCGGCTTCGGGCGGCGCGTGCGGCGTTCTCCGGCGTCGGTTCCGTCATTTCAGCACACCGTTGGACTCAGCTCGTTGAGAGCTTTCCAACGAGACCGGCGGTGTCGAAAACGGACATCGTTTCTGGTGGTCTGTTACTGTTCATCGACGGTGTACGTGTGGGGGAGAAAATCTAGAAAATGAAAATTATGGGGCCTTTTCTGCAATTTCGCCCTTTTATACCCTTTTTGTCCAAATTTTCAACATGAGCTATCCTGACTAATTTGGGCGTGCTGAACCCAAATATATCAGTTTTATTTCCATCCGAGATCATTTCGATCAGTTTCTGATACTGCGAATTCCCGGTCAAAATTTACCTTTGTGTTCAATTAACTAATTTGGACGTCCTGAATCCAAATATATCAGTTTCGTCGTCATCCGAGGTCATGTCGGTCAGTTTCCGGTACTGTACATTTTCCCGGTCAAAATTCTCGTTTTGTGCTCAATTGATTAATTTGAGCATTCTGATTCCAAATATATCAGTTTTATATCAAGAAAATGTCATATTGACCAATTTCTTGATACTGCATATGTCTAGGTCAAATGTTACTTTTTATGCTCAATTGACTAATTTGAGGATGCTAAATCTAAATATATCAATTTTAGGTCAAGAACAGGTCATCTAGAACAACTTCTCGATACTATGTGTAACACACACACGCACTCACGTCTAAAATCACTACTATCAGTATTTTATCTTTTTGTGCACTCAGCTTACCCTGAGTCGCTTACTAGGGTTTACAGTTCACTGTTTTTCCCCAGCTCAATTCGGCATGCTTTTACATCACCGAATTCTTAATCTGTAATATCGTTAGAATATTTTATCTCATTCAACACAATATTTATCATACATTTTACATTTTAAACATGAAATTCATCATGTACATGCAATTTACCCTATTCCGAGAACAGTAAAATTCCCAGTTATTACATTCACCCCTCCTTATAAAATTTTCGTCCTCGAAAATTTAGCACAAGTGAGGGTACAACATTCTCGTTTCATCTTTCCCAGTAAAATCTGAACAAGTTGCTCTTCATATGTCAGATCCTCCTAAATCTAAATCGATTTGTACCTCAATATATAAGATGAATTCGATACCTATTTCCTTAGCCTACATTCGAGAAAAACACTATGTACTGCTGATAGTTCTGAAGGCAGTACCAATTTATAGATAACCTTTTTAACACGTTTAAAAATTTCATAGGGTCCATTACATCTTGGAATAAATTTTCTTTTCTTACCGAATACATTATTCCCTTCAATGGGAATACTTTTAAAGAATATGAAATCCCTTTCATTAAACTCTAGGGATCTTCAGCGTTTATCTGCATAATTGTTCTGCCGACTTTGTGCGATCTTTCTTCATCGTTGTATTTTCACAATTACATCCGATGTTTCTTTTACGAAATCAGTCTTGTGCCATTGTTTCTCTCGTAGGTCATACCAATAGGTAAGCGATCTGCACTTTGGGCCATCTAAAGCTTCACAGGGTACCATTCCTATAGAAGTTTGGTAGCTGTTGTTGTACGAAAATTTCCTCTAACAGTAACTTCTCGTTCCAATTCTTAGGAAATCCATGACTTAGACACGAAACATGTCTTCTAGTGTCCGAGTAATTCGCTCAGATTGATCTTTGTTTAGGGATGAAAAGTCGTACTAACACGCAATTTCGTTCCCATGACTCCTTGTACACACTTCCAAAAATTTGAAGTGAATTGCGTATCTAAATCAAATATGACAAATTTGAAACACCATGTTATCTGACAACATGGTTTACATAGAAATTCACCAACTTTTCCAATGAAAAGTCATTTTCACTACTATGACTATTGCTGTTTTCATCAATCTATCCACCATAATTCAAATGGCGTTATATCGCTCTTAGGTCCTTGATAATTCCACTACAAAATTCATCGTAATATGTTCCCACTTACGTTTGGGAATTTCCAATGGTTCCAGTTTTCTACCTAGATGTTTTGTTCAGTCTTGATCTTCTGACGGTCATTCATCGATTCACAAAATTTTTTTTTCACTCTCATTTGCTGTCTCTCTCCTCCAGAATTGAAATTTTAATTTCTGGTATACTTTACTCATTCCGAAATGCACTGAATATGGCATTTTATGGGCTTTTTCCATACTTCGCCTCATTAATCCTTCATTAGTTGGAATATGAATTCCTCCTTAATGTAAGATCATTCCACCCTTGGAAATCCCTTCTTGATAACTTATTAGATTTGATCTTGCTTCAGAGCCCTTTTAGTCTCTTCGAATAGCGATGACCCTAATTGGAGTACAGCTAACCTTTCAGATATCAGCTCCAACTCCAATGAGTGTATCTCTTGTCATAATTGTTCTGCTAGTTTTTCTATTGGCTACTGATACAGAACGGTAGATTTTCTGCTTAAGGCATCCATCACGCGGTTGATTGATTTTTTTCTGAGTGGTAGAGGATCTCACAGTTGTAATCCTTCACCAACTCCAAACATCTTCTTTGCCACATATTCAGATTCTCTTTCGATGCATCGCAATATATCATAAATTTGTCCCTTTTTGTGAGAAGTGTGCGAATTGGCGCGCTTGTTAGTCAATTTTTCAACTTTCGACAACTCTTTGCACATTCTTCAGTCTACTCATATTACCTCTCCTTACGCGTAAAAGCCATAAGAAGTGCCGCTAGTCATGCGAACCTTTCCATAAGTCTTCTATAGTTTCCAGTCAAACTTAAGAAATTCCGTATTCCCATTACAGTCTTAGGAGCAGGCAATTCCTTAGTCGTCTCCGCTTGATAGGATTTACGACAATTCCTTGTTTGGGGACTACGTGTCTGAGAAAATACACTTTATCTAGCCAAAATTCGCACTTGGAGAATTTTGCATAAGGTCGGTGCTGTCTCATAATGTGCAGAGCAATTCTCAAATGCTCTTCATACTCCTTATGAGTCTATGAATATATAAATATATCATCGATAAACACTATGACAACTTATCTAGGAATTCCTTGAACACTCAGTTGATGGTATTCTGATCGTAAATCAGTCTTAGAGAATACTGCTACACCTTTGAAAATGGGTGTAGTTCTTTGCATGAGTTCGATTTCAAAGGAAATTTCTTGTTCAGACGACCATTCAAGTAATTCCTCGAAGAAATATGTCGAGAATTTCTTGGACCATAAGAACATTTTCTGGTTGAAGCTTCTGTTCCTCTATTACATCTACCACATAGGCCAAATATCCAATTCAATCATTGGACATTAGCTTACTCCCACTTCACAAGCTAATTATCATCTTCCTCGATTTACATGACGAATCCACATGTTCAAAGCTTTCTTCGTCGTCTAGTCGAAATACTATCTTTCTGTTCTGAAATCAACTATGGTTTGATATTTCCCTAGGAAATCCGTTCCTAAGATTACGTCACAATCAACTAACCTTATAACAATCGATTCTGTCACTATGTTTGACGTTCCTACTTTCGCATCCTCCTTAGTGTACGCCAAGACACGAGCATTGGCACGTGTTACGTGTTCTTGTCTTTCCAGTACTACCAATGATCTTTCAAATCTAGCCTGTAACACACGGGCTTGGGATATTGTTGCTGTGGTTAAAACGTTTCCTGTGTATTCTACCAATTTATAGGACAGTTTCTAGCATAATAGCCTTTTTTCCCACATTGCTAACATGCACTGGGGCCAAATCAGCACTGTGGCCAGTGCCCCTTCTCACTTGAAGTGCAACTGGATACATCTGATCTTATATTATTAGTCAGCTTCCTTTGCTGCCTTCTATTATTCTAGGTTAGGTTTTCATTTTCTTGGAAAATTTGCCTTTTCCTTTATTCTATGACTATAGGCCTGGAGCATTACACTATCCTGGCCTAACATTCTGATTAGATTTACTGCTTTAGCCAATTTAAGTTTCAACTTAGGAAAAATTTAGTCAAAGTCCTTTCCCTCTTTCAGGTTTCTCAGACTTTTCTCTTTCTTCTTTCTGTCTAGCCCGCTGGTATTCAACCCGCAGAACGCAACTGACGCAATCTGTCATTGAAGGTGATGGCATTAGACCACTATTGTGGCTGCCCGCCCCTTGTGGAGATCATACAATACTATTACAGTTGAGCTTTATCGCTAACTGCGATAGATTGTACTCTCATGGGTCGCCGGCTTATCTCTCTACTCTTTTTAAATCATGACGTTTTTGGGAAATTTTTTTTTTTTCCTTAAACATCATATAAAATCTTTTTCCACTAATTACTTTGTTGACAAGTACAAAGTAATATAAATAATACAGTACTTTTGTAAAATATATATATAATTACAAAAGAACTGTTTCCCCTTCACTTTTATCGCTCAGCGGGAAGACTCTGGCAGTACCATATCCCTCGCCCAGTTATCCGATTTGACACGCGTCATCCCGTCTGCATCCAGTCAAATAAGCTACTGAGCTGGTCGCTTACCTGCAACATTAGCAACAATGGTGAGCTACAGGCTCAGTAAGTTCAAACATGCAAGAAATAAAATTTCTATGAATAGTACTATTCATCATGAATAGTCCGTTGACCACTATTCATACGTGAATAGTGTAGGAAAATAAACCGGTAAAAACATATCAGAGTGGCGCAGCGGAACAATAAAAATTTTTAGATCGTTAAATATCTCATGATGCCATATACTATAAATCAACAACAATTAAAACTCATACCTCAAGGACGCCAATGAACATGAGGAGAGTGACCGGAGGCTTCAACCAACTAGCCTTCTCTACTATTCTCCAATTCCCGAATGGCTGAGTGTGTGGGCACTCTGAACCTCGATCGGTATGCTAGCACTGCTAGTCTTCTTCCGACCACCCAGATCTCTAAAGAACTTTATTGTCACGATGAGCTGTGCAACAATAAGCCTGCTCACCTGAGAGTCTGTGGTCTGAGAGAACTGGAGTGGCAGGACCTCTATTTATAGACCTGCATGAGGTGAATCTCTGAATTTGAATTGGATTAGGAAAAGATATTTTCCCTTATCCAAACCCATAAAATCTGAATTTTTCCAAGGGAGAATCTCCACTAAGAATTCGGTTTTCTTAGGATAGATCCAATCCAAATCTCAACAAGATTTTAACTAGAATTTTATCTCCCTTTTTCAACCAAAAAATCCGAAATCTTTAGGAGAAAATCTTCTCCAAATTTTCGACCACTTTTAGGATAAGGAAGAATCAAAATTCCACTAGGATTTTTCAAGCTAAATCTCATCTCAACCTTATCCAAAAATAACCGAATTTCCTAGGATTAAGGCTCCAAAATTTCGGCCACTTTTAGGGAGGGAGAGAATCCAAATTCAATTAGGATTGAAACTTGAATTTTCCCTTGAATCTTATCCACAAAAACCGAATTTTCCATTGAGGATTATCCTCAAAAAATTCACCCACTTTTGTTGGGATTTGATTCAAAATTCAAGTAGGATTCTAACAAGATTATCCTCTCCAAATCCAACTCAAATTCGAATTTCAAACCTTGTCGATTTTGCACAACAAATTCGAATCCTACTTGGACTGTGATTCAAAATTTGAATTTCAAATTTCAAATTCAAATTTCAAATTTCAAATTTCAAATTTCAAATTTAAATTTCAAATTCAAATTTCAAATTCGAATTTCAAATTCAAATTTCAAATTCAAATTTCAAATTCAAAATTCAAATTTCAAATTTCAAAATTCAAATTTCAAATTTCAAAATTCAAATTTCAAATTCCACAAAACGGTTGTATTTCATATTCTTGTTCTCATGGATAATTTTCTACAACTCCAATCCAATCTCAAATAAAATCATGGCAACTTTATTTGGAGTTCGAATAATTGTGTACTCTATTATCCAAAACAAAATCTGAATCCAACCGGAGAGAATCTTGTCTACCATCCTAATCCTGTGTCATCACCATCCATGCATAATAAACTAGCCAATAGCATACACAAATCAATTTGCCAAACGTTAAGGAATTATGTGGAACTAGTAGAGGGACTGATTGGACATATATAATCGGGCTCCCGTGATTCCATATGATCATCATTCTATACCGAACAACTCAATCATATGATCACTAATTTCAGAGTCACACCACTATAAACCTGAAACTGAACTCCCAATTATATATCGTATTACGTAAGCCTGTGACGAGCTACTATCCAATGACCTTGTCATATATGCAAAACCCTCATATGATATCCATGATCAGCCTTAGGTCAAAGTCCGTTTAATCCTACTGATCAGGCTATCTTAAAGTTCCATTATACTACCGAATCAAGAAAATGATTATTCACCATATGTGAATAAGAAGTCATCCGCCCAGGAGACGACCCAAGGCCTTGTCCATTTTCACATTCAGTATAATGCCTTTAAGATGATACCTTTAACTCCTCAGAGCTATGATTCTGATGTCTTCAAACAAACCCTTCATCGTATACAAGTCATGCACCCAACGAACCAGTCTATAAGCTTACTACCTCTGAGACGTTTTAGCCATTGGAACATCAAAGTACACAAGTCATATACATGAAGTAGTTCATTTACTCAGGATTAAGGTTATTGCACAATGAACGTCAAAAGCAGATTGATCCACTCATAGCGGACTACGTAGATCAATCACGCTTTAGTCCCGGTCTAATATGTCACCACCGAGCAACATATCCATGTCTCTACTTGGGAGACCAGCTCCAGACAGTCAAGACAGACCGTCCCCTCCAAGGCTTTAGACAACATAATAGTCTTAACATGAGTTAGATGCTCGGTCTAACCCCATAGACTACAGACCATAGTTTAGACTGCTAACTTTAGAACATTGTCTTCTCGCATACAAAAGTCCATTGCATGCAACGTTCTAACAGTTTTAACACAAGCAGTCAGTGAGCCATATTTGCTTACATTTACTTTAACATGTAAATAAGACGAGGACAGATAGCAATGTAATTAATAACCTCTAAGTATAATTTTATTATCCAGTTCAAAATGAATACATCAAAATGTCTCTAATACTTAGGGCATTTCCTAACAATCTCCCACTTGCCCTAAGCCAGCAGATGTGCCATGTTACGCATCCCCATCGCCTCTACATGCCTCTCAAAGCTTCTAGCCACCAAAGTCTTAGTAAAGGGATCAGCGATGTTGTCCTCGGAAGCGATCTTACATACATCCACTTGTCCTGTCTCCACATGCCCTCTAATAATATGATATCTCCGATCAATGTGCTTGGTCCTCTTGTGGTGTCGAGATTCCCTTGTGTTGGCAATAGCCCCTGTATTATCACAGTAAAGTGTGATAGGCTTGTCAACACCCGGAATGACCTCAAGGTCTCTAAAGAACTTGCGGAGCCAAACCGCTTCTTTAGATGCCTCAGCCGCAGCCACATACTCAGCCTCCATAGTAGAGTCAGCTGTGCAGCCCTGCTTCACACTCCTCCACACAATGGCGCCTCCTCCGAGCAAAAACACTGATCCAGATGTCGATTTCCTCGAATCCTTACAAGTCTGGAAGTCTGAGTCCGTGTATCCTACGGGTGTTAGGTCCCCTCCAGAATACACCAGCATATAATCCCTCGTTCTCTTAAGATACTTGAGTATATGCTTTACTGCTTGCCAGTGCTTGGTTCCAGGATTCGCTTGATATCGACTCACCATACCTACTGCAAAACATATGTCCGGGCGAGTGCAAAGCATAGCGTACGTAAGGCTAACCCACAGCGGATGCATAAGGGACCTTACTCATACGCTCTCTTTCTTCCGATGTCTTGGGACAGTCATCCAATGAAAGAGTTAAACCGGCAATAGAAGGTTGTGAGCCTTTCTTTGCCTCTAGCATTGCATATTTGTCAATTATTTTATCTATGTATGAAGCTTGGGATAACGCTATCATTTTGTTCTTTCGATCTCTGAAGAGACGAATGCCTAGAACATAATTAGCTTCTCCCAAGTCCTTCATGTCAAACTGTTGGTGTAACCAAAGCTTGACCGATGATAAGTTCCCTACATCATTCCCAATGAGTAGTATATCATCGACATAGAGTATCAGAAAGACCACTTTTCCATCCTTAATACGTTTATAAACACAAGGTTCATCAACGTTCTGCTCAAAATCAAATGTCTTAATCGCTTGATCAAACCTCTGGTTCCATAAGCGGGATGCCTGCTTTAATCCATAAATGGATCTAAGCAACTTGCAGACTTTCCTATCTTGGCCTTTTGCTACGAACCCTTCGGGCTGTATCATATAGATACACTCTTCAAGATGGCCATTCAAGAATGCCGTCTTGACATCCATTTGCCAGATCTCGTAATCGAGAGCCGCAGCAATGGACAGAAGAATACGGATAGACTTCAGCATAGCAACAGGCGAAAAGGTTTCCTCGTAATCGATTCCAGCCTTTTGCGTGTATCCCTTTGCAACCAGTCTAGCTTTGAAAGTTTCCACTCTCCCTTCTGCATCCTTCTTTCTTTTGTAGACCTATTTGCATCCAATGGGTTTTATCCCATCCGGCAAATCTACAAGTTCCCAAACAGAGTTGGATTTCATAGAATCCATCTCATTGTTCATAGCCTGTTTCCAAGATCTAGAATCAACATCCTTTATAGCTTCATCATATGTGACCGGATCTTCCTCATGCTCATGAGCCTCGGCCTGGTATACCTCAGCATCATACATAAAGAAATTAGGTTTCTTAGAAACCCTCCCACTACGACGAGGCACCCTAAATTGTTGATCATCTGCAGGTCTTTCACTGGAACTCGGACTTGTGTCCAAGACCGAAATCTGTGGAGCAGTTCTTTCACCCGATAACTCCTCTAGCACCACTTTGCTTCGAGGCTTAAAGTCATTCATGTGACTTTCCTCCAAGAATGTCGCATGGGTTGAGACAATGACCTTTTGTTCCTTCGGGTTATAGAACAGACCTCCTTTAGTTCCCTTTGGATACCCTACAAACATGCATAATTCTGATCTTGGTTCCAACTTCTTCGCATCCCCATCCAGTACATGTGCCGGGCAGCCCCATATTCTCATATGTCCAAGGGAGGGCTTCCTGCCACGCCACAATTCATACGGAGTTCTAGGAATTGATTTGCTCGGAACCTGATTCTGAATATAGCACGCCGTTTGTAAAGCATGTCCCCAAAATGATAATGGCAGCGTTGAGTAACTCATCATGGACCGTACCATATCCAATAAGGTCCTGTTTCTCCTTTCGGCTACACCATTCTGTTGTGGAGTACCAGGTGCAGTCAATTGGGATAATATCCCGTTCTCTACAAGATGTCCTAGAAATTCATCGGAGAGGTATTCGCCACCTCGATCAGATCGAAGTGTCTTTATGGATTTATCCAATTGCTTTTCCACTTCCGCACGATACTCTTTGAACTTATCAAAGGTTTCGCTCTTGCGGTGCATCAGATACACATATCCATACCTCGAGTAATCATCTATGAAAGAGACATAATACTCGAACCCTCCTCGTGCTGTGACGTTCATGGGGCCACATACATCAGTATGCACAATTTCTAAGAGCTCCTTAGCCCTTGTACCCTTAGCTCCAAAAGACCTCTTAGTCATCTTACCCTCTAGATAAGACTCACATTGGGGAAGTCGTACCTCCTCCAGAGATTCCAGAGGACCGTCTTTCACCAATCTTTGAATCCTATCCTAATTAATATGACCAAGTCTTAAATGCCAAAGATACGCCTTATTAGAGTGAGAAACTTTCAACCTGTTAGAGTTATCAATTAATTCAGTGTCAAGCAGTGAGTACATCTTTGGTCTGATCAAATATAGGTTTCCATCCATCCATCCAGAACAGATAAAAGACTTATTTCTACGAATATCAACTCTTTTACTAAAAGAAACTGAATAAGAATCCTTTATTAAACAATCTACCGATATAAGGTTCCTCCTAAAATTAGGAACATAAAAACAGTCTTTCAATAAAATAAACTTAAATTGATCAAAATAAAGATGAACGTCTCCCACTACCTCAGCCACCACAAAGCTACCATCTCCAGTCCGCAACGAGAGGCTCCTATCATGTAGACTTCTCGTTTCCACGAACCCCTGCATAGAAACACAAACATGATTAGTGGCGCCCGAATCAATGACCCATGTGTCTTTCGATTCTTCCACCAAACACGCTTCTAAGTAATGAAGTTCCTTACCTTCCTTGCCCTTGGAGGCTAGGAATTCCCGGCAAGCCTTCTTGAAGTGACCTACCTTCCCACAGTGGAAGCATTTGGACTTTTTAGGGTCCTTTGGCTTCTTGTTCTTCTTCTTCTTCTTCCCGTCCGAGACAGGAGGATTAGAAGAACTGGAAGCCACTTGCTTCTTATTTGGCCTCTTCCTCTTCCGCGAGGGATTGGAAGATTCCGCCAAATTGGCCTCTCCTTTAGGTCGGACCACATGATGATCATCGGCTCATAAGCCTGTAGTTGCTTCATGAGCTCGGTAAGTCCTAACTCCTTTGTCGCCAGATTGTATGCGGCCTTAAACCCCACAAAATCTTTAGACAGAGTCTTGAACACCATCTCGATCTGGGTGTTGTAGTCTAACTCAGCACCATTCTCTGCAGCCTCAGCGAAGAATCCCATTAGAGTGATCATATGGTCCTTCACCGGAGCACCCGCCTTTTGCTTAGAGTTCATAATGCTGGTGATAGCGGACTGTCGAGCCAATTTTTCTTGGCCTCCGAACATGTCCTCTAGATTTTCCATGATCTCCCCAGCAACTTGATAAGTCTCATGCTGCTTTTGTAAAGCACTCGTCATGCTAGCAAGGATGTAGCATCGAGCTATTTCATTGGATTCTCTCCAACGATTATAGGCAACCGGGACCTCCTCAAGTGGTGTATCAGGTTTGGTCCTAGGTGGGCATGGTTCGTCCAGTACGAACTTGTGTCTCTCGCAGCTGAGAACTATTAATAGATTTCTTTTCCAATCTTTATAATTGTCGCCATTCAACTTATTTTCAGTAAGTATTGAAATGAGGGGTGTCGGTGACATTTTGAACTGAAATAAAATTATACAAGACATCATTACAAAGCCCAAGCAAATATACAGATAATTTAGCAAATAAAACATACAAGTATGTTCCTGCATGAAACTTGAAAAACATGTAGCATTGCAACAGTAATTCTCAGCACCCATTGCCCCAAGCCACCGAGGGGTGGTCATGAGAACAAATAGCTGGAACATGGACCCCGTCCAATTAATATATGTTACCTTAAATCCTCCAAGGTTAAGACATATATTAATAACCGCTTATTTGGCCACCAGTCTAGTTAACAGAGCTTCTAGGGAAGGTTAATAACTAAACGAGTCTTGAGTGTTTAACCATTGTTTACGTAGCCCGATCCACGTCCTACCAAGCCACCGAGGGGTGGTCATGAATAGGATCGCACCCGAACACGTTTTCCACATAGGAGATCCAATCTAGTATACCGGCGGCGGTAAACACCTACCGAGGGGTGTGGTCAGGTCAGAACTGACGCGAGGCGTTACCATGCTTTCACATATGGATCAACAATGGAGGCCGTGGGTTTTGTTTGAAACCCTCTCCCACTCAATATTTTGAAAAACATGCAAGTTTTGACAAATTATGTATGATCAATATAGTATGAGCGGCACTCACCTATCCTATATGACATGTTATCAAATATGCATACAAAACATCCATCAATACATATTTATACATCCATGACATATCATAGAAAAAATAATTGACAGAATAACCAAGCTATGGTTCCATCCTAGAACAAAGAAAATAAAGATTACAAAATTCCCTCCAAAGCATTCTTTGGGTCTTGAATTTTGTTTCGTCTTCTTGTATCCTTCTTTATGTAGTCTCTCTATTTATTTCTCATCCCAAGAATTATTTAAAATTTAAATCTCCCAAAAATTTAAATTTCAAATTCAAATTCCAAATTCGAATTTCAAATTTAAATTTCAAATTTAAATTTCAAACAATTTTAAACATCATGTGTAATAATATGTAATTTCAAAAATTTCAAATTTTCAATTACATATTTTTAAACATGATTTAAAATTAAATCTCAAATTTAAAAATCAAAATTTTCAAATTTTGGATCGCCGCACCGCCGCCCGTGAAGGCGGCAGCTGCCGTGGGCAGCCACCAACCCCGGAGGGGCTGGCAGCCCACGGCTGCCCCTTGTGCAGCCCTGCCGGGCTGCAGGCCAAGCCTGCAGCGCCAGGCTGCACGCCTAGGCTGGGCGCAGTAGCCGGTAGGCTGCAGGCAGCGTCTGCAGCCAGTGGCTGCACGCCCAGGCTGCGGCCAGCCTTGGGCAGGCTGCGCCACCCTCGGCTGCAGGCTTGGCCTGCAGCCGTGGGTGATGTTTGCCTGCAGAGGGGCTGCCGCAGCCCCATCCTACCCGAGGGCAGGGGCTGCAGCCCCACCAAGGCCCGTCGGCCTATCCCGAGGGGTCGTGTCTCGATTTTCGTGCCATATTCCAATTTACCTATTAGGATCTCCAAAAATTAATTTGAATCCCAATTAAATTGAAATTTTCCACACAATCAAAATTTCAACCTTTAAATCAAATTTAACTTTTGGGAAAAATAAATTACGGTCTTCGATCTTCAATCTCCTCCAAGAATAATTACATAAAAAATTCCTATACCGTTTCCGGTGTACAAAATTCTATCCATAAAAATTCTAAGAGACAAAAATTAATATCCATGGGAAAATTACAGTGTTAATAAACTGCTCCCATGGTTACATAAAAAATTCCTAGATACAATTTTTCTAAATTCTAAGGAACCATAACCGGCATAAACAAGCATGCTTATAATAATTCAAAAAATTAAAATAACCACATACTTTATACATAATACATGATAACAACATAATGGAACCCTAGAATGCCACTCTCTAAATATCAAATCCATACATAAATAAAAAGACTAAGTGTTTGTCTAATTTATGTACATGGCATAGTCATGAGATGGCTCTGATACCAATTGTAGGAAAATAAACCGGTAAAAACGTATCAGAATGGCGCAGCGGAACAATAAAAATTTTTAGATCGTTAAATATCTCATGATGCCATATACTATAAATCAACAACAATTAAAACTCATACCTCAAGGACACCAATGAACAGGAGGAGAGTAACCGGAGGCTTCAACCAACTAGCCTTCTCTACTATTCTCCAATTCCCGAATGGCTGAGTGTGTGGGCACTCTGAACCTCGATCGGTATGCTAGCACTGCTAGTCTTCTTCCGACCACCCAGATCTCTAAAGAACTTTATTGTCACGATGAGCTGTGCAACAATAAGCCTGCTCACCTGAGAGTCTGTGGTCTGAGAGAACTGGAGTGGCAGGACCTCTATTTATAGACCTGCATGAGGTGAATCTCTGAATTTGAATTGGATTAGGAAAAGATATTTTCCCTTATCCAAACCCATAAAATCCGAATTTTTCCAAGGGAGAATCTCCACTAAGAATTCGGTTTTCTTAGGATAGATCCAATCCAAATCTCAACAAGATTTTAACTAGAATTTTATCTCCCTTTTTCAACCAAAAAATCCGAAATCTTTAGGAGAAAATCTTCTCCAAATTTTCGGCCACTTTTAGGATAAGGAAGAATCAAAATTCCACTAGGATTTTTCAAGCTAAATCTCATCTCAACCTTATCCAAAAATAACCGAATTTGCTAAGATTAAGGCTCCAAAATTTCGGCCACTTTTAGGGAGGGAGAGAATCCAAATTCAATTAGGATTGAAACTTGAATTTTCCCTTGAATCTTATCCACAAAAACCGAATTTTCCATTGAGGATTATCCTCAAAAAATTCACCCACTTTTGTTGGGATTTTGATTCAAAATTCAAGTAGGATTCTAACAAGATTATCCTCTCCAAATCCAACTCAAATTCGAATTTCAAACCTTGTGGATTTTCCACAACAAATTCGAATCCTACTTGGACTGTGATTCAAAATTTGAATTTCAAATTTCAAATTCAAATTTCAAATTCAAATTTCAAATTTCAAATTCGAATTTCAAATTCAAATTTCAAATTCGAATTTCAAATTCAAATTTCAAATTCAAAATTCAAATTTCAAATTTCAAAATTCAAATTTCAAATTTCAAAATTCAAATTTCAAATTCCACAAAACGGTTGTATTTCATATTCTTGTTCTCATGGATAATTTTCTACAACTCCAATCCAATCTCAAATAAAATCATGGCAACTTTATTTGGAGTTCGAATAATTGTGTACTCTATTATCTAAAACAAAATCTGAATACAACCGGAGAGAATCTTGTCTACCATCCTAATCCTGTGACATCACCATCCATGCATAATAAACTGGCCAATAGCATACACAAATCAATTTGCCAAACGTTAAGGAATTATGTGGAGCTAGTAGAGGGACTGATTGGACATATATAATCGGGCTCCCGTGATTCCATATGATCATCATTTTGTACCGAACAACTCAATCATATGATCACTAATTTCAGAGTCACACCACTATAAACCTGAAACTGAACTCCCAATTATATACCGTATTACGTAAGCCTGTGACGAGCTACCATCCAATGACCTTGTCATATATGCAAAACCCTCATATGATATCCATGATCAGCCTTAGGTCAAAGTCCGTGTAATCCTACTGATCAGGCTATCTTAAAGTTCCATTATACTACCGAATCAAGAAAATGATTATTCACCATA
The DNA here is from genome assembly GCA_035233585.1 of Antiaris toxicaria. Classification (NCBI taxonomy): domain Eukaryota; kingdom Viridiplantae; phylum Streptophyta; class Magnoliopsida; order Rosales; family Moraceae; genus Antiaris; species Antiaris toxicaria. The sequence goes on from CP141153.1 coordinate 54,368,831, forward strand.
TGTGAATAAGAAGTCATCCGCCCAGCAGACGACCCAAGGCCTTGTCCATTTTCACATTCAGTATAATGCCTTTAAGATGATACCTTTAACTCCTCAGAGCTATGATTCCGATGTCTGCAAACAAACCCTTCATCGTATACAAGTCATGCACCCAACAAACCGGTCTATAAGCTTACTACCTCTGAGACGTTTTAGCCATTGGAACATCAAAGTACACAAGTCATATACATGAAGTAGTTCATTTACTCAGGATTAAGGTTATTGCACAATGAACGTCAAAAGCAGATTGATCCACTCATAGCGGACTACGTAGATCAATCACGCTTTAGTCCCGGTCTAATATGTCACCACCGAGCAACATATCCATGTCTCTACTTGGGAGACCAGCTCCAGACAGTCAAGACAGACCGTCCCCTCCAAGGCTTTAGACAACATAATAGTCTTAACATGAGTTAGATGCTCGGTCTAACCCCATAGACTACAGACCATAGTTTAGACTGCTAACTTTAGAACATTGTCTTCTTGCATACAAAAGTCCATTGCATGCAACGTTCTAACAGTTTTAACACAAGCAGTCAGTGAGCCATATTTGCTTACATTTACTTTAACATGTAAATAAGACGAGGACAGATAGCAATGTAATGAATAACCTCTAAGTATAATTTTATTATCCAGTTCAAAATGAATACATCAAAATGTCTCTAATACTTAGGGCATTTCCTAATAAATAGTAACTTTGACCACAACCCTGTATCACACTAGTACATCTACCGCGATTTTAGTGCTCTCACTAAACTGTCTTATGCTCAATTATGGCACAGTTTCAGTTTTGGGTAATTATCTTTAATTATGTTCTGGTTTTGAGCTCAGGTTGGCAGTACCATTTAAGTGCGCATGACTGGGAGCGGTACACTAGTGCTGACCTCCACAGCCTTAATCTCATAGCTGCGAAGGTAAAATAGTACATGACTGGGAGCGGTACATCAGTGCTGACCTCCACAGCCTTATCTCATAGCCCCGAAGGCAAAAGTACCTCCCTATACGGAAGGCTGGTACGCCAGAAAGTGGTTTCATTACCGACTTTTTAACATTCTAACCCGGTGACTTCATATTGCCCCGTGGTTAGGAATGGTTCACATTTTAATTTTAGGTGAGCGAGTTTCATTAACCTCGCTCTAGTGCCCGAAGCACAATTAACCATGTGTCTCATTCTTATAGTGCCCGTAGCACATTTCGTCTCTCTCTCTATTCTATCATAGTGCCCGTAGCACATATGTACCTAACTTATAGTTAGTACATTAAAGTTAGCACAATATTGCTATATGTTGCAGACAGGTAAATGTCTGAACTTACCTTATCAGACTATTCCCTTTCTCTCTCTTGGATCTTGAATCGCCTTCCTTGTAGGCCGATTTTGGGATCCTACAGACAAAACCTTGTCTGTTAATTTCATTTCCATTTATAGCTTTTATTTTTCATTAAAAAGCTTAAATAAAACCTATTTATAAATTTTTAGGTTTTATTTATTATTTTCACCATTTTCCCCCAACTTTTGTAAAATTACGATTTTACCCCAATATTTTGGCAAAATTGCAGTTTTACCCCTGACGGAATTTTATTGATCCAGACTGCATTTTTGGCTCTCAGGAACTTTTCTGACTCTTTTCTAATCATTACCGGGTTCGTTTCTATTTTATTTCCACTTTTTGCTTTCCCGGCCCTCGGGAAGCACTATTCCGACCCTTACGTCGGTTTAGCGATTTTCTATCGTTTCGGAGTCTCAAATGGACGTTTCACTAGTATTTAAAACGTTCATCTAGACTTTCCCGACCTAGGTCTCCGAGGCTCGGGTATTCCGTTCCCGACTCGGACCTTTATTTCATTTCCAAACCCCCCCCCCTCGGGGTCGGTTTTTCAATTTCACTCACATTTTTCATTTTCAAGGGGACGGGTTACTATTCATGACCCACCCCTTAAATTTTTTTCCTTATTCAATTTTTTCCGTTAGGGACTCGGGTTTCCGTCCCGGCCCTAACTTTTATTTTAAATTCCTATTTTACCCCGAATGCCGTTTTTGAAATTTCGGCAGCATTTCGACGTGATTTTAAGGCTTCCGGCGTTAGGTACGCCTCGAACCATATGTACCTGCCACGTACTATACCACAAGCCTATTTTATGTAAAAGTTTTCCAAACTTTGACATAAAAACCCACAAAATTCCAATTCCACATTATCACCCACATAACAAAATTTTTTCACAATTTTACCCTTAATTTGGTTTCGGTTTTCACAACCAAACCAAACCAAATTTTGTCAAACTTTCACCACACCTTAGGCCATTCAAATGTCACGTTTTTAACACATTTTCAAGCCCATTTTCTTTGCATTTTCAACCAATTTTCCTAGGGTATTTACCCTTGTATAACCCACGGCCAAAGAATGAAAACATGCCAAACAATTTTGTTTCATTCTTTCCATTATAAATTCATCATTTGCATATTGAAATGCATAATTCCAATCAACCAAATACCACATCAAACTATGAAAATTTTTCTTCCAAACCATTATTAAACCCCACGGCCATTTAATGTAATTCACACCAAGAATTTTTTTAAGCTTTTCACCATAACATACAAGCTTTATTCTTCACTAATTTCAACTTTGAAAGCATGTTAGCAATTAACCACAAAGTTTTCTCATTGGTTACCTAAGGTAACCCACGGATTTTCCTTTGAAAAACCAACCAAAATTTGGTTTTTCTTTAAACAATTTACATGGTTTTCTTACTTATTACAACCTTAACAAAACCCAACATCAATTTCCATAAAAAACAACCAAAATTTTTCCATCTTCCTATCACTATTCACCCACGGATTTTATGGAGAAAAACCATGAAAAATTAAGTGAAAAAGGGAGTTACCTTGGTCTAATGCTTCCTTTGTCTTCTAGGAACACTTTGGCACTCTTTTCGTGAAGAAATTTTGAAGAAAACTCTTGGTTCTCCTTGGGTGGCTCACGTAGACTCCATGAAAAATAACTTAGCAAATTTTTCTTTGGTTTTGGCTTAAAAACATGTCTCGGCCTTTTGTTCCAAAATGTTGCCGACTTAATGCAACAAACAAGCCAATTAATTTGGCTTTAAACCAATGAAAATTTGACATCTTTCAACACCATTTCTTTCCCCATTTTTCAAAAATTAAAAAGGGTAAATTTTGGCCAAATCTTGGCCTTTAGATCAAAAGGTGATTAAATCCTAGCCATTAATGCCACCAACCACCTTATTTCTTTCATTTATTAATCTAGATTTATGATGTCATAAATGCTAAAGTGAAAGTTGACTTTGACTTTCACTATTCACATTAATTCGACTACTTTTTGACTGATGCCGGTTCGAGCCGAAATTTTCCTGAAATCGTCCCGGCGCGTTCCTGAGGTCTCCTGTGTAGTCGGATCAATTTAATCTGCTTCCGTTTGATCAAAATCAATCCCGGAAGTTTACCGTCTTTTACTGGCTCGGTTAGGGTTTTCAATGTCGATTTTGGCACCGTTTCACCCGTTTCAACTCAGTGAATTTTTCCAACACTGAATTCTTACTCGTCAGTATTGTTAGAACATTTTCACATATTCTAAACAATATAAATACATTTATTTCACTCTTTAAATAGTACAAATTTTTATATACATACAATTGTACATTTTTCATCTGAGAACTGCTTGAATTTCCTGGTTGTCACATTCACCCCTCCTTATAAAATTTTCGTCCTCGAAAATTAGAACAAATGGGCGTATAAACTCCTCATCTCGTCTTCTCTTTCCCACGTAGCTTCTTCAATGTTGTGATTTTTCCATAAAATCTTCACTAGTGGGATTACCTTATTCCTTAGTACTTTCTCTTCACGAGCTAGTACTCGAATAGGTAGTTCCTCGTATGTCAAATCCTAGTGGATTTGAATAGGCTCATGCTTCAACACATGGGACGGATCTGGTATATACTTTCTCAGCATTGACACATGAAATACGTTATGCACTGCCGACAATTCTAGAGGTAGCGCTAATCTGTAAGCGACCTTTCCAATGCGTTCGATAATTTCATAGGGTCCAATATATCTTGGACTCAGTTTCCCCTTTTTACCGAACCGCATAATCCCCTTCATAGGCGATACCTTGAGAAACACGAAGTCTCCTTCGTCAAACTCCAAGGATCTCTGCCTCTTGTCCGCATAACTCTTTTGTCGGCTTTGCGCAATTTTCATTTGACGCTGAATTCTAGCAACTGCATCGGAAGTCTCTTGCATGAAATCCGTCTTATGCAACTGCTTTTCTCGCAAATCGTACCAATGTAATGGTGATCTGCACTTCCGTCCATACAAAGCCTCGTAAGGTGCCATGCCTATCGAAACTTGGTAACTATTATTGTACGAGAATTCAATCAATGGTAGCTTCTCGTTCCAATTTCCTGCAAAATCCATAACACAAGCTCGAAGCATGTCCTCTAAGGTCTGAATTGTCCGCTCCGACTGTCCGTCTGTTTGCGGATGAAAAGCCGTACTGAGTCTCAGTTCAGTACCCATGGCCTCTTGCACACACTTCCAGAAATTCGAAGTGAATCGTGCATCTCGATCTGATACAATGGATTTTAGTACTCCATGTAGTTTGACGACATGAATTACGTACAGCTAAGCAAACTTTTCCAACGAAAAGGTCATCTTGACAGCTATAAACCGTGCCGTCTTGGTCAGCCTATCCATAATAACCCAAATGGCATCATAACCTTCTCGGGTTTTTGGGAGTCCCACTACAAAATCCATCGTAATGTGTTCCCATTTCCATTGAGGAATCTCCAGTGGTTCCAATCTTCCTGCTTGATGTTTATGTTCCGCTTTGATTCTCTGACAGGTCATGCATCTGCTCACGAATTTCGCTATATCATTCTTCATCCCTTTCCACCAGAACTGTAACTTCAATCCTGATACATCTTGCTCGCTCCGGGGTAAACCGAATATGGTGTCTCGTGGGCTTCTGACATGATCCGTCTTCTAAGTTCTTCATCAGCTGGAACATTTATCTTTCCTTGATAAAGGATTATTCCATCCTTGGAAATTCCTTCTTGAGAACTTGCCATTGTTGGATCTCGCCTCTGAGCTTCCTTTATTTCCTCAAATAGCGATGATTCCACTTGGAGTGCAGCTAATCTTCCAGATATCAACTCCAAGTTCAAAGAATTTATCTCTTGCTGCAATGGCTTTGGAAGCCTTTTTATTGGTAGCTGGTGCGATATAGTAGACTTTCTACTTAAAGCATCCGCTACACGGTTGGCCTTTCCTGGATGGTATAGGATTTCACAATCATAATCCTTCACCAATTCCAACCATCGCCTTTGCCGCATATTGAGCTCTTTTTGCGTGAAGAAATACTTCAGGCTTTGGTGATCAGTGAAAATCTGACATTGAGCTCCATAGAGATAGTGTCGCCAAATTTTGAGTGCGAACACTACTGCAGCAAGTTCAAGGTCATGTGTAGGGTAATTCCTTTCATGATCCTTTAATTGACGGGAAGCATAGGCAATCACCTTGTCGCCTTGCATCAGGACTGCTCCCAATCCTATTTTCGATGCATCACTGTAGATCATGAACTTCTCCCCTTCAGTGGGAAGCGTAAGGATTGGTGCGCTTGTCAGTCGCCTCTTTAACTTCTGGAAGCTTCTTTCGCATTCCATGGTCCACTCGTACTTCATTTCCTTACGTGTAAGAGCGGTAAGAGGTGCAGCTAGTCGCGCGAATCCCTCTACAAATCGCCGATAATAACCAGCCAATCCCAAGAAACTGCGTATTTCAGTCACACTCTTGGGTGCAGGCCACTGGTTAATTGCTTGTACTTTTGTCGGATCTACAGCAATACCTTCCTGGGATACAACATGTCCAAGGAAATGTACTCTGTCCAGCCAAAATTCACATTTTGAAAATTTGGCATACAGTTGATGCTTCCTTATCGTGTTCAGCATGATCCTCAGATGTTCCTTGTGCTCTTCATGACTCTTCGAGTATATAAGAATGTCATCAATGAATACAATGACAAACTTATCCAAATACTCTTTAAAAATTCTGTTCATTAAGTCCATGAACGCTGCCGGCGCATTTGTTAATCCGAATGGCATCACAAGGAACTCGTAGTGCCTATAACGAGTCCTAAACGCCGTCTTAGGAATATCACTCTCTTTGATTCTCAGCTGGTGATATCCTGATCGTAAGTCGATCTTGGAAAATACCGCTGTGCCTTTTAACTGGTCGAATAGGTCATCAATTCTAGGTAACGGATACCTATTTTTGATCGTAACCTTATTCAACTCCCGGTAATCAATGCACAGTCGGAATGTTCCATCCTTTTTCTTGACGAATAACACAGGTGCACCCCATGGAGAAAAACTCGGCCTAATAAATCCCTTATCCAAAAGCTCCTTTAATTGTACCTGTAGCTCCTTTAACTTCACTGGAGCCATGCGGTATGGTGCTTTGGAAATAGGTGCTGTTCCAGGCATCAACTCAATTTTGAACGAGATTTCTCTCTCTGGTGGTATCCCTGGTAACTCTTCCGGAAATACATCAAGAAATTCATTAACCACAGGAACATCTTTAGCTTGAAGCTTCTGTTCCTCTGCAGTATCCACCACATATGCCAGATATCCTATGCAACCACTGGCTATCAGCTTGCTGGCTCTCAGCGAACTGATGATCATTTTCCCGGGTCTTCGAGAAGTATCAACATACTCGAAACTCACTTCTTCCTCGGGTTGGAATACTATCTTTCGATTTCGGCAGTCGATCGTAGCTCGGTATTTCCCTAGGAAATCCATGCCTAGAATCACATCATAATCTGCGATCTTCATCACGATCAACTCAGCATATAGTTCCCTATTGGCCACATATACTGGTACATAGGGTAACCAGTAACTGGACAACAATACTTCCCCAGAAGGTAAAGCTGTCTTAAATACCCTTCCCATATTGTCCTTAGGAAGTCCTATCTTGTCAACAAATGCATAGGAAACAAATGAATGCGTAGCACCGGAATCGAATAGTACAGAGGCTACATGGCTAGCGACAGGAAGCTGACCTGTCACCACGTTTGATGTTCCTGCCTCTGCGTCTTCCTTGCTATAGGCCATCACACGAGCATCAGCACGTGACATTCGCTCCTGGCGTTGGGGCCTCACTGGTGACTCTTCCACTCTGGCTTGAAGAGAATGAGCTTGTGGGCGTGTCTGGTGTGGTTGGGAAGTGCCTTGTCCACCCAGCCTATTTGGACAGTTCCTGGCGTAATGGCCTTCCTTTCCACATTCGTAGCAAACAAGTGGCCCAAATCTGCATTGCCCAGAATGTCTTTTCCTGCATGTAGGGTAGTTTTGCACATTAGACTCTGCATTACCAGCTGTTCTCCGTTGCTGGTTTCGATTATTGCCCTGGCGATTCCCAGAAAAATTCCCTTTTCTCTTATTTTACTGGGATCCTTGGTTGTTGCCCTGGCTTGGTTTCGCATTCTGACTAGGCTTGCTCGATTGACCAACTTGCATAGACTTCGCCAAAGCCCTCTCCTTCTTCTTTGCCTCCTAGTGTTTCTCTCTTTCCTCTTTCTGTCGGGCTACATGAAACTCAGCTCTAATGGCCCGACTCACACAGTCTGCTACAGAAGTAGGTGGTACTTGTCCAGTGTCTACTAACGCAGCAATTTCTGGCCTGAACATCCCGATCATTTTCTGTATCTTTTCCCTCTCAGTAGGGACCACATAAGGACATAGACGGGATAACTGGTCGAACTTTCGGCAGACTTCACTTACCGACACGTTCCCTTGCGTCAACTCTGAGAATTCTTTCTGTTGCTGTCTCAGAGATGCAGGGTCATAATATTTCTGGTTAAATTCTTCCAGAAATTCCACCCAACTCATGGTAGACACGTCTCTCCTCATTCGCACAGTGTCCCACCAAAACCGAGCATCTTTTCTCAGCACAAAATACGCACATGCAACCTTCTCTCGGTCGGTTAGGTTCATGAACTCCATGATCACTTGTAATGACGGCAACCAGTCTTCAACCTCTAAGGGATTTGTAGACCCTTCAAATTTTGGCAGCCTCATACGCCTGAATCTTTCATAGAGGGGTTCCAAATTCAATACTGGTTGAGGTTCAGGAGCTCTCTCATGTACTGCAGCTGGAGGAATAACCGGATCTACCTCAGCTTGTTGTTCTACTTGGGTACCCTCAGAGCCTTGTCTCTGTTCTAGCTCCTCTACCCGTCACCTCAGATTCACATTTTCTTGTATCTGAGCTTCCAACAGAGCTTGTATCTGATCCAGTCTCTCCATAATATCAGGACGTCGCTCTCGTCCTTCTGGTCGATTATGCAAATCCACCATCTTGCCTATTGTCCTATTATGGCACAATAATTCACCATTAGCTTTTCCATAACCACATTCGTAAAATCATATCAATTCACGAAATTTAGGGTAATGTAAAGCCACATCATCGTAACACATCATCGTACAACATATAATCATTTTGATATTTCATTCATAGCAAAACATTTATATGTCATACATAATCACCACCAGTCATATATATACATCAGCCTGAGGTACAAAATGGCCACAAGTCTATACAAAAGAGCTTTTCTCTAAGCTACTTATGTACATATATACATATCTACTGGTCACTCATTCCCCGCATCTGGGACTAGAGGATATTCTTCCGGATCCTCATCGTCATCGGTATCATCTGAATCGTCACCGTCCCTAGGCAATGCTCCCTGTCCTGAGTCATCACCTCTTCGCGGTCTAGACGGTCCAGCTTCATGATCATTCATCATTCTTCTTGGTCTGAAGATGCGTACGAACATCTCATCTTGACCCAGTGTCTCTCGTCGACTCTGCGTTAGATGCTCGATCAGAATCTCTCTCTCAATCGTCCTGATCGTCACCACAAACTCTTAGAGCGTCGGAGGAAACGGCTTGATTATCCTCTGTCTCAACTCCAAGGGTAAACCTTTCCAGAACAGCTCACAACAGTTTGCTTCAGTGAGGTTGGGCAACGGACATCTTCTCCTGATGGTCTCCTCAAATCGTGCCGCATAAGACATCACTGTCTCACCAGACAGCATGACCATCCTCTCTGTCTGGAGAATGTAGTCCCTGACCTCATCAAATCCGGGATACGAAGGTGTATCAGCCTCTCGTCTCTCTGGAGGTGCTGGAGTAGGTGTTGGATCTCTTGGTGGAAACTGATCAGCCAATCGCTGACAGAACTCAGCCCAACTGAATCCTAATAAAATCTCCTGATCGCAATATTGCCAGAACACTCGAGCGTCTCCCTGAAACATACTGACTGCCAGCTAGATCCACATATCTCGATCGATGTCACATATCGCCATAATCCTCTCAATGGCATGGAGCCAGTCCTTAGTCTCCATCGACTGTTGTCCACCGTCGAACATCGGAGGACTGCTAGCTCGACATGCCTGTACTGCCGGTGCCGAAACTCTCACCCCAATATGTTGGCGTCCACCAACAACTGGAATGTCCACTACCACCGGTGGATGAACTATCGATCGTGGCTGTACAATATCTACTGGCGCTGGCACTGATGCTGGTATTGGTAACGGAGGTCTCTCGGGCACCGGGGGTCTGCTTACCGGTCGTTGGGACATAGACGGCCTCACAATAGACCTCGTCCATACCCGTAATACTCCTCTCGGTCGTGGTAGTGGTGGTCTCACATATGGAGGTCTGGTCATCTTGCTACCTATAACATAATTATTTTCATATAAGAAAATAATTAACTAAACTTAAGTAAACTACTTACTTGGATAGCGGTACAGGATGCGCAAAGTGTCAAATCAGGATATGGTCACACTGCTCTGATATACCAACTGTAACAGCCGTTGGTATTCAAAACTTAACCAATCTCAAACCAGGCTCCGATATACCAACTGTGACGGCAGTTGGTATTCAAAACCAAATCAGTCGCAAACCTTGCTCTGATACCAACTGTGGCGGCCCGCCCCTTGTGGAGATCATACAATACTATTACAGTTGAGCTTTATCACTAACTGCGATAGATTGTACTCTCATGAGTCGCCGGCTTATCTCTCTACTCTTTTTAAATCATGACGTTTTTGGGAAAAATTTTTTTTTTTTCCTTAAACATCATATAAAATCTTTTTCCACTAATTACTTTGTTGACAAGTACAAAGTAATATAAATAATACAGTACTTTTGTAAAATATATATATAATTATAAAAGAACTGTTTCCCCTTCACTTTTATCGCTCAGCGGGAAGACTCTGGCAGTACCATATCCCTCGCCCAGTTATCCGATTTGACACGTGCCATCCCGTCCGCATCCAGTCAAATAAGCTACTGAGCTAGTCGCTTACCTGCAACATTAGCAACAATGGTGAGCTACAGGCTCAGTAAGTTCAAACATGCAAGAAATAAAATTTCTATGAATAGTACTATTCATCGTGAATAGTACTATTGACCGCTATTCATACGTGAATAGTAACTTTGACCACAACCCTGTATCACACTAGTACATCTACCGCGATGTTAGTGCTCTCACTAAACTGTCTTATGCTCACAGTTTCAGTTTTGGGTAATTATCTTTAATTATGATCTGGTTTTGAGCTCAGGTTGGCAGTACCATTTAAGTGCGCATGACTGGGAGCGGTACATTAGTGCTGACCTCCACAGCCTTAATCTCATAGCCCCGAAGGCAAAATAGTACATGACTGGGAGCGGTACATCAGTGCTGACCTCCACAGCCTTATCTCATAGCCCCGAAGGCAAAAGTACCTCCTTATACGGAAGGCTGGTACGCCAGAAAGTGGTTTCATTACCGACTTTTTAACATTCTAACCCGGTGACTTCATATTGCCCCGTGGTTAGGAATGGTTCACATTTTAATTTTACGTGAGTGAGTTTCATTAACCTCGCTCTAGTGCCCGAAGCACAATTAACCATGTGTCCCATTCTTATAGTGCCCGTAGCACATTTCGTCTCTCTCTCTATTCTATCATAGTGCCCGTAGCACATATGTACCTAACTTATAGTTAGTACATTAAAGTTAGCACAATATTGCTATATGTTGCAGACAGGTAAATGTCTGAACTTACCTTATCAGACTGTTCCCTTTCTCTCTCTTGGATCTTGAATCGCCTTCCTTGTAGGCCGATTTTGGGATCCTACAGATAAAACCTTGTCTGTTAATTTCATTTCCATTTATAGCTTTTATTTTTCATTAAAAAGCTTAAATAAAACCTATTTATAACTTTTTAGGTTTTATTTATTACTTTCACCATTTTCCCCCAACTTTTGCAAAATTACGATTTTGCCCCAATATTTTGGCAAAATTGCAGTTTTACCCCTGACGGAATTTTATTGATCCAGACTGCATTTTTGGCTCTCAAGAACTTTTCTGACTCTTTTCTAATCATTACCGGGTTCGTTTCTATTTTATTTCCACTTTTTGCTTTCCCGGCCCTCGGGAAGCACTATTCCGACCCTTACGTCGGTTTAGCGATTTTCTATCGTTTCGGAGCCTCAAATGGACGTTTCACTAGTATTTAAAACGTTCATCTAGATTTTCCCGACCTAGGTCTCCGAGGCTCGGGTATTCCGTTCCCGACTCAGACCTTTATTTCATTTCCAAAAACGCCCCCCCCTCGGGGTCGGTTTTTCAATTTCACTCACGTTTTTCATTTTCAAGGGGACGGGTTACTATTCACGACCCACCCCTTAAATTTTTTTCCTTATTCAATTTTTTCCGTTAGGGACTCGGGTTTCCGTCCCGGCCCTAACTTTTATTTTAAATTCCTATTTTACCCCGAATGCCGTTTTTGAAATTTCGGCAGCATTTCGGCGTGATTTTAAGGCTTCCGGCGTTAGGTACGCCTCGAACCATATGTACCTGCCACGTACTATACCACAAGCCTATTTTATGTAAAAGTTTTCCAAACTTTGATATAAAAACCCACAAAATTCCAATTCCACATTATCACCCACATAACAAAATTTTTTCACAATTTTACCTTTAATTTGGTTTCGGTTTTCACAACCAAACCAAACCAAATTTTGTCAAACTTTCACCACACCTTAGGCCATTCAAATGTCACGTTTTTAACACATTTTCAAGCCCATTTTCTTTGCATTTTCAACCAATTTTCCTAGGGTTTTTACCCTTGTATAACCCACGGCCAAAGAATGAAAACATGCCAAACAATTTTGTTTCATTCTTTCCATTATAAATTCATCATTTGCATATTGAAATGCATAATTCCAATCAACCAAATACCACATAAAACCATGAAAATTTTTCTTCCAAACCATTATTAAACCCCACGGCCATTTAATGTAATTCACACCAAGAATTTTTTGAAGCTTTTCACCATGACATACAAGCTTTATTCTTCACCAATTTCAACTTTGAAAGCATGTTAGCAATTAACCACAAAGTTTTCTCATTGGTTACCTAAGGTAACCCACGGATTTTCCTTTGAAAAACCAACCAAAATTTGGTTTTTCTTTAAACAATTTACATGGTTTTCTTACTTATTACAACCTTAACAAAACCCAACATCAATTTCCATGAAAAACAACCAAAATTTTTCCATCTTCCTATCACTATTCACCCACGGATTTTATGGAGAAAAACCATGAAAAATTAAGTGAAAAAGGGAGTTACCTTGGTCTAATGCTTCCTTTGTCTTCTAGGAACACTTTGGCACTCTTTTCGTGAAGAAATTTTGAAGAAAACTCTTGGTTCTCCTTGGGTGGCTCACGTAGACTCCATGAAAAATAACTTAGCAAATTTTTCTTTGGTTTTGGCTTAAAAATATGTCTCGGCCTTTTGTTCCAAAATGTTGCCGACTTAATGCAACAAACAAGCCAATTAATTTGGCTTTAAATCAATGAAAATTTGACATCTTTCAACACCATTTCTTTCCCCATTTTTCAAAAATTAAAAAGGGTAAATTTTGGTCAAATCTTGGCCTTTAGATCAAAAGGTGATTAAATCCTAGCCATTAATGCCACCAACCACCTTATTTCTTTCATTTATTAATCTAGATTTATGATGTCATAAATGCTAAAGTGAAAGTTGACTTTGACTTTCACTATTCACATTAATTCGACTACTTTTTGACTGATGCCGGTTCGAGCCGAAATTTTCCTGAAATCGTCCCGGCGCGTTCCTGAGGTCTCCTGTGCAGTCGGATCAATTTAATCTGCTTCCGTTTGATCAAAATCAATCCCGGAAGTTTACCGTCTTTTATTGGCTCGGTTAGGGTTTTCAATGCCGATTTTGGCACCGTTTCACCCGTTTCAACTCAGTGAATTTTTCCAACACTGAATTCTTACTCGTCAGTATTGTTAGAACATTTTCACATATTCTTAACAATATAAATATATTTATTTCACTCTTTAAATAGTACAAATTTTTATATACATACAATTGTACATTTTTCATCCGAGAACTGCTTGAATTTCCCGGTTGTCACAACTATCCACCAAAGCAAAGATCTCTGGTCAGAACATTCCAATCATTCTCTGTATCTTTTCCCTCTAAATAATTACCACGTAAGGGCATCATTTGGACAATTGATCAATTTCCGATGCTCTTTACTTACTGATACGTTTCTTTGCTTTAATGCTGTAAACCCATTTTTGTTACGATTTCCGTAAGGCAGGATCATAATATATCTAGTGAAATTCAACCAGAATTTCATTCTAATTCACAGTAGTCTCAAATCATCTATATAGAGGAAAATCATTCCTTTGCTTCCACTGAATCTGTAGAGCCCTCAAATTCTAGAGGTTTTATTCCATGGAATCGCTTATATAATAACTCTTGATTTACTATTGACCGTAGTTCCTGTATCCTTTCAGGAATAGCAGTAATGTACTACTTATTCAACTGCAGAGGTCAGTGGTGGCTGAACCTCCTCAGCACCCTGCCTAGGTTCTATCTCGTCTAAACGCCGTCTTAATTCAACGTTTTCTTGCATTTAGACCTCTAAAAGGCCTTATAATTTCTCCACCCTTTTTGACAGGATGAGACATTCACTCATATTTTCTTGACCACATGTATTCACCATATTTTCTATTTTCCTATAATCGTTTGAAAATCAATCATTAGATTTTTAATATATATATATATTTCATAAAATTTTTAAGATTTCCTGAAATTCAAAGAAATTCTAATGCCATATCATCGTACGGCAATATTATAACTAGTTTCATGACGTTCACATACATATCAATATTAAGGCCTTGTATATACAACAGCCTCTTTTACATTGAGTATACATATATACACATATGTACCACTCTACATTTTAGTCATTCTATTGATCCGGTTTTAAAGGAAAATTCTTTCGGATCTTTTTTTCTCTTTGCACATGGCCCATTTATCGTATATTATGCCTTTTCATATAGGACAAAACAACAAAACTCATTATATTATATCAACACATTTTGACAGTTCCTAACAATTCATCACACACATGTCACTACATACACATGTCATTACATAACATTTCAACATAACATAGAGGATATATATATATAGCCTAATACATCTAATTTTCCTGGTCTACAGGAAATTTTTATGGGTCCTCTTCTTCCTTGACTAGATCGTTTACCTATATACATTCTTGGATCTACGCTCGTCTCGGCTTAAGTTCCGTTGTGAATTTCACGTAAATTGGAGGGGATTCATCAGTTCCTCGAAGTGCATAGCATATGTTAGAACTATGTCACCGGACATCGACTGCAGTTTCTCAGTCCGATGAACTAATTCTCGTATGTTCGTAACTCTAAGGAACTCGGGTGACGTTAAAAGTGACACCCTGTTTGCCCTTGAGGAATTGGGGTTGATGTTAGACTCTTTCTGAGAGAAGATTTAGTCAATCATGGCATGGTGAAACTTGGTCCAGTTAAGCGCTACTCCTAATCACAAGAATCCCAATACGCACGAGAGTATCTCCCTAAAAAGCATTGTCAACAGCAAACAAGACCCATCATCCCGATTAATGGTACACAGCCAGAAAATCATTTCAATAACGTGACACCAATCTTGCCTTCCTCTGAAATTCTGAAGGACTGTTTGCCACTCAAAACTCTGTGGGCAGCTGACATTGGAGTTTTATATAACTTAACGGTAATCTTCATTTCTTCTCTGAGCAGCCTTCCTTGTTCATTCTCTAGCACTGTACGATCATAATCATGGTAATTCTTTATCTCGAACTCTGAATAGCCGTATTGTAGTAGTCCACTAGCACTATACAATCATGAGTCCACATTCATTGATCTCATCATCTCATTTCATCTAAGTCGTTTATTTTCCTATAAACAAACAACTACTAATTCAAAACTAGGCTAACTTACTTGGATAGACGAGTAGGTTGCGTCTCGCGCCAAGAGGAGTATGGTCAAGCTCGCTCTGATACCACCTGTGGCGCCCCCGACCTCGGTCCACCGAAACTATTACAATCAAGCTCCTTAGCTGATTGAAATAGTTCGTGAACTTCGTCGGGTCGCCTAAATTCTTTTATTTCCTTTAAACCCTTTGTGAAATTTCGAATCATTTTTTTTAAATACTTTTTCTTGTTTGTAAACATAACGTAATTAAACTGAATTATGTTTGTCACTTTTTAAAAGTACAAACATAGTTTATACACAATACATAATTCAAATCATTTTGCAATATATGTCTCTTTTTTTTCAACGCTCAGTGGAAAACTTGTAGCAGGACCATATCCACAGTGGATTCCTTATCCCTTTGACACGCTCGCATCCTGTCACCATTCAGAAATCTACTGGACAGGTTTCTTACCTACAACATGAATAAACTGATGAGCTAACAGGCTTAGTAAGTTCAAACATATATAGTAAGAATCGTATTGATTTAAAAACACTAAAACTCAAATTTCTATGAATAGTAATTTTGACCGATGAATAGTAACAGTTACCCTAACTGGTTACTATTCACTTTACTCTATCGGGATACTATTCACATACCCTAACCGAATTTACATTACTCTAGCGTAAGCTTTGGTTATACTCGATTATGATTTTTATCATTTTATTGATTGTTTATTCTCTATTGGATTTCTAGTTTAGAGCTCTGTTTATGGCAGTACCGATGATTATTAGCGCGCTGACTGGGAGAGTCTAAGGAGCGACCTTAGAACATCGGCCTCCACAGCCCTGATATCCTTGTAGGATCTAAGAAAAACCTCCACCACCATGTTGGAGGGGCGGTACGCCTTAGTAGTTTCATTACCATCTTTCTTATAGTTCCCCACCTGTGACATTCATATGAATCGTCCCACGGTGGAACCCTTATTGCCCGTAGGTCTTTACCTTTATTTCTTTATGTGTGTTTTTAATTAACCACACTATAGTGCCCTAGCACTTCTCCATAGTGTATTATTTATACACTTTTTAATTTCTCATTTCATTAGGTGAGTTAGTTTAACTACACCCCTATTGCCCTTAGGACTTTACAAGTTTGTACGAAAAGTACTTAAATCAATCAAATAGTAATTCATGCTGCAAACATGTAAATATCTGAGCTTACCAAAAATTTATCATAGCATCGCACTATAAAACATTCATATAGCACATAAACCTAGACATAACAGATCAATTCATTCATATAATGAACAACATCAGAATATTCATGAGCAGACCAATGAATGCTTGAACTTACACATATTACACTTAGACCTAATAGTCTATTCATCTTGCAGTCAATTAAATGTTCAAACTTACTGATACTTTCGCTAGCATTTCCTTCCCTGGCTCCGCAGACGTTCCTTTGCCACGTCTGGATCGGGTTCCTATAACCGGAATAACCATGGTTATTCTAAATCTTCATTTCATATTCAAAATTTAGTAAAACGTAAAAATTCTACGTTTTATTTCTAGTAAATGGTCTTAGGAATCTAAAATCCCATTTTCCATTTTTACACTAACTCTTGGCAAAATTACCATTTTGCCCCTGATTTGATTTCTTATCATAAACCTACTTTTTGTTGGTTTAAGACCCAATTTAACTTTTATAATTTCGTTTTAACTATCCTTAGGCATTCACGGTCCTTTCCGAGCCTTTCGGAAGTTTTTGGTCAAAATGACCATTTTGCCTCTTGCAGGTCTTGGGACCGTTATATGGTTATTGTGACTTTTAATAGGATTTTCTAAGCCCAAATATCATAAAATAATATTTCTTAAGGTTTTACACACTTTTTACAACATCCATTGCTGTTCCATAGACGGCTATTGGTCATCTGACCATCGACTATTCTGACATCTAGGGTCGTTTCTCATTTTTCTCACGTTTCGGAGCCTTAAATGGGTATTTCACTACTCTTGAAACGTTTTTTATGCTAATCCCGAGCCTTAGACACCGAGTGGGCTCAGGTTTTCATCCTAACCTCAAATTTACCTTTCGTTTCCTAAAATACCCTTGACATTGGTTTTCTCGTTCTCTTACATTTTCACAACCTCAGAGGGATGGTTTACTATTCCTCAAAGGTTCATTTTCCCATTTTTCGAGCTTAACTCATCGAAGGGTCTCGGTTTCCATTACCGAACACAATTTACCTCTCGTTTTTCATCAAAATGCCCATAGTGCCGTTTTCAAAATTTCGGCAGCATTTCCACTAAATTTCTAGGTCTCCGGCGTTTAAGAAACGCCTCAAAACCATCTAACTTAGTCTAATCTACCACGTACTATACCAGAGGCCTAATTTTTACGTAAAACTCAACTTTTTACGTAAAAATTTTCACATTTCCCATACATTTTCTTTTTCTGACATTTCATTCATTTTACTCTTTTTTTTTCTTTTCTTTTGTACAATTTGAATACAAATTACATACAAATCATTCCAATACATAAATAAGGAATGAAGGGAAACAAAATCGCTACCGAAATCGTCCCATCGGTGATCGGACGAACCGTTCGGTCTCGATCGTGCAAACTTTTTGTCTTCGTTCTTCATGTTCGGAACCTCAATTGGCAATTCTGATACCACGGATATGTCCAGAACGTCGAAAATAGGCCAACGGGCCATTCTTCGTTTTTACGCCCCCGAGGTCACCGTTGATCGGCGTTAACCGTGTTGACCGGTGTTGACTCCGGTGTTGACTGGCGGTAGATGGCGGCGGCGCGAACAATGGAGGTGTCCAACTTGAAGATCTCGACGAGAGGAGTCCATTGGTGGTGTCAATTTCACCATTGGAGGCTCCGATCGTCGACAATCGGCCTCAAAAACTCGACCCACGGCGGCGACGTTGAATCTCCACCGTGTCGGGGTTGTTGCCCGAAATTGTTTGAGGGCTTTTGCTCTACGTATCACTCTGAGTATTTTGGTACCAACCACGTCACTCAAATCCGCCGGAATCGACGGATTCCACGGCGGCTTCACGGCGGCGACGGCACGGCTTTGGGCAGCGTGATCCGGTGACTATTGAAGTGAAATGAGCTATGGGTTTTGTTCTCCTCTTCACCACGAAACTTTTGGGACCGGAATCACCTCGATCGGAGGTCGGACGGTGGAGATACGACTGTTTGAAATTTTCGGCCACCGGCGGATTCGGGCAGCGCGTGCGGCATTCTCCGGCGTCGGTTTCGTCGATTCAGCACACCGTTGGACTCAGCTCGTCGAGAGCTTTCCAACGAGACCGGCGGTGTTGAAAATGGACACCGTTTTCGGTGGTCGGTTACTGTTCATCGACGGTGTAGGTGTGGGGGAGAAAATCTAGAAAATGAAAATTATGGGGCCTTTTCTGCAATTTCGCCCTTTTACACCCTTTTTGTCCAAATTTTCAACATGAGCTATCCTGACTAATTTGGGCGTGCTGAACCCTAGTATATCAGTTTTATTTCTATCCGAGATCATTTCGACCAGTTTCCGATACTGCGAATTCCCGGTCAAAATTTACCTTTGTGCTCAATTAACTAATTTGAGCATTCTGATAGGCTATATTGACTAATTTGGACGTCCTAAATCCAAATATATCAGTTTCGTCGTCATCTGAGGTCAGTTTACGGTACTGTACATTTCCAGGTCAAAATTCTCGTTTTGTGCTCAATTGATTAATTTGAGCATTCTGATTCCAAATATATCAGTTTTATATCAAGAAAATGTCATCTTGACCAATTTCTTGATACTGTGTATGTCCAGGTCAAATGTTACTTTTTATGCTCAATTGACTAATTTGAGCATGCTGAATCTAAATATATCAATTTTAGGTCAAGAAGAGGTCATCTAGAACAACTTCTCGATACTATGTGTAACACACACATGCACTCACGTCTAAAATCACTACTATCAGTATTTTATCTTTTTGTGCACTCAGCTTACCCTGAGTCACCTACTAGGGTTTATAGTTCACTGTTTTTCCCCAGCTCAATTCGGCATGCTTTTACATCACCGAATTCTTAATCTGTAATATCGTTAGAACATTTTATCTCATTCTACACAATATTAATCATACATTTCACATTTTAAACATGAAATTCATCATGTACATGCAATTTACCCTATTCCGAGAATAGTAAAATTTCCCGGTTATTACATGATGCTCCCTTATCGTTTGCTGGACAATCCTCAAATGTTCTTCATACTCCTCTCGAGCCTTTGAATATATAAGAATGCCATCGATGAACATGATAACAAACTTATCCAGATATTCCTTAAAGACTCGATTCATCAGGTCCATAAAGGCTGCTGGCGTATTTGTTAACCCAAACGGCATTACCAGAAATTCATAATGACTGTAACAGGTCTGAAATGCGGTCTTGTGGATGTCACTCTCCTTGATCTTCGGTTGATGATATCCTGATCGTAGATCAATCTTGGAGAATACTGCTACACCTTTGAGTTGATCGAATAGGTCATCAATCCTAGGCAGCGGATACCTATTCCTGATAGTAACCTTGTTCAATTCCCGATAATCAATGCACATCCGAAATGAGCCATCTTTCTTCTTAACAAACAGCACTGGAGCACCCCATGGGGAATAGCTCAGGCGTATGAATCCTTTGTCAAGAAGTTCCTTCAGCTGCTCCTGTAATTCTTTTAACTCTGCCTGTGCCATCCGGTATGGTGCCTTTGAGATTGCTGCAATTCCTGGCATCAGCTCGATCCCAAAGGAAATTTCTCGTACAGGCGGCAGTCTTGGTAATTCCTCTGGAAAGACATCAATGAATTCCTTTACAATAGGAACGTCTTCGGATTGGAGCTTTTGTTCCTTCGTCTCGTCCAATACACATGCTAGGTATGCAGTAAAACCGCTAGACATCAGCCTCTTTGCTTCCATTGAGTTAATCATTATCTTCTTCGATCTGCGTGACGTATCGACATACTCAAATCCCTCTTCTTGGTCGGGTTGAAACCTTATAATCCACTTTCGATAATTGATCGTGGCTTGATATTTCCCTAGGAAATCCATTCCTAGTATTACATTGTAGTGGGCAAACTCCATCACGATCAATTCTGCAAATAACTCCCTATTTGCCATAATTATTGGCAGATGCAGTACCAGTAATTGGACATCGGGACTTCCCTTGAGGGTAATGCAGTTCTAAATGTCTTACCCATATTGTCCTTAGGATATCCTATCCTATTATCAATTGGTATGAAATGAAAGAATACGTAGCTCCAGAGTCAAATAAAACAGATGCCAAATTATTAGCAACAGAAAGCTGACCTGTCACTACATTTGACGTTCCCGCTTCTGCCTCTTCCTTTGTATAGACCATGACCCTAGCATCTGCACGGGGCAAGCGTTCATGTCTTTCCTGCCTCTCAAAATGGGATGACCCTTCAGCCTTGGCTTGTAGTGAATGGGCCTGGGGACGTTGTTATAACTGAGACGAACCTTGCACGTTCTGCTTATTTTCAGGACAGTTTTTGGTAAAGTGACCATCCTTCCCACATTGAAAACAGGCATTTGGGGCCAGTCTACATCGACCCGAATGTCTTTTCCCATAGTTTACACAGTCTCGAACCATAGGGCCAGCATTGTTTTTTGTTCTCCTCTGCTGGTTCCTATCTCTGGAATTGTTTCCCTTTCTCTTCCCCTGGGACTACTGACCAGAAGTGCTTGGTTGCCCAGCCTTAACATTTGAACTCGGCTTGTTGCTTTGTCCAACTTGAGACCCAGCTTGTATGGCATTGGTCAACACCTTTTCCTTCTTCCTCGCATCCCAGAGTTTCTCTCTCTCTTCCTTCTGTCGGATCAGATAATACTCTACCTTTAGCGCATGACTAACACAGTCATATACAGTGTCAAGCGGCGTCATCCCACTATCCACCAATGCTGAGATCTCAGGGCGAAACATTCCTAGCATCTTCTGGATTTTCTCCGTCTCAGTGGTGACAGTGTATGGGCATAGTCTGGATAACTGATCAAACTTGCTGCAGACTTCTATTACTGTCATATCCCCTTGCTTTAACTCTGCGAACTCTCTTTGTTGTGGTCACAACAATGCCAGATTATAATACTTTTGATTGAATTGCTCCAGAAAATCCAACCAAGACATCGTATACATATTTCTCCTCAGCTTAACTGACTCCCACCAGAACCTTGCATCCCTCTTCAATACAAAGGACGCACACAGAATCTTCTCCTGGTCATTCAACTCCATAAACTCCAATATCATATGGAGTGTAGACAACCACTCCTCGGCATCTAGAGGGTTTGTGGAGCCCTCAAACTTTGGTGGCCTCATCCATCGGAACCTTTCATATAATGGCTCCTGATTAGCCCTGGGTGGTGGTTGGGGTTGTACTACTTCTTCTTGTACCACTAGCGGCACTTCTGGTTCTGGTACGACCATTTGTGGTTCTTGGTTTTCTTCCTGTTTTTGTCTTTACTCCATTTGCTCGAGTCTTTGTCTTAACTCGGCATTTTCTCTCATTTGGGCTTCTAGCTCGTCCACTCTTTCTGACAACACTGGACGTCCTCGCATGTTCCGCAGATTTCTTGGATTCACCATCTTATCCTATTTCCTAAAATCACAGAAAAATCGATCATTAGTTTTTCACAAACATATTTTTACAATATAAGTACAAATAGTTTTGATCATCATATAATTTCAACATTTCACACATTAAACATGTCAAAATATGATTGTTATTTCTTTTCATTTCAAAAGTACATTAGCTCGAAGGATTTTCTCAAAATAGCCTTTCAACACTGTCATATATACACATATACAGTTACATATACATATTTACACAACACATGTATTTCTACAACTAATCTCCTTGCTGAGGTTGCTCTGGAATCGCCAAAAACTCTAGGAAAATAAATCGGTAAAAACGTATCAGAGTGGCACAGCGGAACAATAAAATTATCCAAGGGAAAATCCCAACAATAAAATTCGGCCACTTTAGGATAAATCTAATCCAAATCTAAACAAGATTTTAACTAGAATTTTATCTCCCTTTTTCAACCAAAAAATCTGAAAATTCTAAGGAGAAAATCTCCTCAAAAATTCAGCCACTTTTGGATAAGGGAGAATCAAAATTCCACTAGGATTTTCAAGCTTGAATCTTATCTCATCCTTATCCAAAATAACCGAAAATCTCCTAGGAGATTCACTCCAAAATTTCGGCCACTTTCTGGGAGGAGAGAATCCAAATTCAACTGATTGAAACTTGAATTTTTCCTTGAACCTTATCCACAAAAAATCTGAAAATCATTGAGGATGAACCTTAAAATTTTCGTCCAACTTTAGTTAGGATTTGGATTCAAAATTCAAGTAGGATTCTAACAAGATTATCCTCTCCA
The DNA here is from genome assembly GCA_035233585.1 of Antiaris toxicaria. Classification (NCBI taxonomy): domain Eukaryota; kingdom Viridiplantae; phylum Streptophyta; class Magnoliopsida; order Rosales; family Moraceae; genus Antiaris; species Antiaris toxicaria. The sequence goes on from CP141153.1 coordinate 54,391,679, forward strand.
TATCCAACTCAAATTCGAATTTCATTCCTTGTGGATTTTCCACAACAAATTCGAATCTCACTTGGACTGTGATTCAAAATTTGAATTTCAAATTTCAAATTCGAATTTCAAATTCAAATTTCAAATTCCAAATTTGAAATTTCAAATTCGAATTTCAAATTTGAATTTCAAATTCAAATTTCAAATTTCAAATTTCAAAATTCAAAATTCAAATTTCAAAATTCAAATTTCAAAATCCACAAAACAATTGTGTTTCAAATTCTTGTTCTCATGGATAATTTTCTACAACTCCAATCCAATCTCAAATAAAATCATGGCAACTTTATTTGGAGTTCGAATAATTGTGTACTCTATTATCCAAAACAAAATCTAAATTCAACCGGAAAGAATCTTGTCTACCATACTAATCCTATGTCATCACCATCCATGCATAATAAACTAGCCAATAGCATACACAAATTAATTTGCTAAACGTTAAGGAATTATGTGGAGTTAGTAGAGGGACTGATTGGACATATATAATCGAGCTCCCATAAATCCATATGATCATCATTCTTTATCGAACAACTCAATCATATGATCACTAATTTCAGAGTCATACCACTATACACCTGAAACTGAACTCCCAATTATATACCGTATTACGTAAGCCTATGTCAAGCTATCGTCCAATGACTATGTCATGTATGAAGAACCCTCATATGATATCCATGATCAGCCTTAGGCCAAAGTCCATTTAATCCTGCTGATCAGGTTATCTTAAAGTTCCATTATACTACCGAATAAAGAAAATGATTATTCACCGTATGTGAATAAGAAGTCATCCGCCCAACAGACGACCTAAGGCCTTGTCCATTTTCACATTCAGTATAATGCCTTTAAGAGGATACCGTTAACTCCTCATTAGAGCTATGATTCCGATATCTGTAAACGAACCCTTCATCGTATACAAGTCATGCACCCAACGAACCGGTCTATAAGCTTACTACCTCTGAGACGCTTTAGCCATTGGAACATCAAAGTACACAAGTCATATACATGAAGTTGTCCTTTTACTCAGGATTAAGGTTACTGCACAATGAACGTCAAAAGCAGATCAATCCACTCAAAGTGGACTTCGTAGATCAATCTTGCTTTAGTCCTAGTCTAATATGCCACCACCAAGCAACATATCTATGTCTCTACTTGGGAGTCCAGCTCCAGACAGTCAAGACAAACCGTCTCTTCCAAGGCTTTAGACAACATAATAGTCTTAACATGAGTTAGATGCTTGGTCTAACCCTATAGACTACAGACCATAGTTTAAACCGCTAACTTTAGAACATTGTCTTCTCGCATACAAAAGTCCATTGCATGCAACGTTCTAACAGTTTAACACAAGCAGTCAGGGAGCCATATTTGCTTACATTTACTTTGACATGTAAATAAAATGAGGATAGATAGCAATGTAATGAATAACCTCTATATATAATTTTATTATCCAGTTCAAAATAAATACATCAAAATGTCTCTAATGCTTAGGGCATTTCCTAACAATCTCCCACTTGCCCTAAGCCAGCAGATGTGCCATGTTACGCATCCCCATCGCCTCTACGTGCCTATCAAAACTTCTAGCCACCAAAGTCTTAGTAAAGGGATCGGCAATGTTGTCCTCGGATGCGATCTTACATACATCTGCTTGTCCTGTCTCCACGTTCCCTCTAATAATATGATATCTCCGATCTATGTGCTTGGTCCTCTTGTGGTGCCGAGATTCCCTTGTGTTGGCAATAGCCCCTATGTTATCACAGTAAAGTGTGATAGGCTTGTCAACACCCGGAATGACCTCAAGGTCTCTAAAGAACTTGCGGAGCCAAACCGCTTCTTTAGATGCCTCAGCCGCAGCCACATATACAGCCTCCATAGTAGAGTCAGCTATGCAGCCCTGCTTCATGCTCCTCCACGCAATGGCACCTCCTCCGAGCAAAAACACTAATCTAGATGTCAATTTCCTCGAATCCTTACAAGTCTAAAAGTCTGAGTCCATGTATCCTGCGGGTGTTAGGTCCCCTCCAGAATACACCAGCATATAATCCCTCGTTCTCTTAAGATACTTGAGTATGTGCTTTACTGCTTGCCAGTGCTTGGTTCCAGGATTTGCTTGATATCGACTCACCATACCTACTGCAAAACATATATCCGGGTGAGTGTGAAGCATAGCGTACATAAGGCTACGCACAGCGGATGCATAAGGGACCTTACTCATACGCTCTCTTTCTTCCGATGTCTTGGGACAGTCATCCAATGAAAGAGTTAGACCAGCAATAGAAGGTTGTGAACCTTTCTTTGCCTCTTGCATTGCATATTTGTCAATTATTTTATCTATGTACGAAGCTTAGGATAACGCTATCATTTTGTTCTTTCGATCTCTGAAGAGACGAATGCCTAGAACATAATTAGCTTCTCCCAAGTCCTTCATGTCATATAGATACACTCTTCAAGATGGCCGTTCAAGAATGCTGTCTTGACATCCATTTGCCAGATCTCGTAATCGAGACCCACAGCAACGGACAGAAGAATATGGATAAACTTCAGCATAGCAACAGGCAAAAAGGTTTCATCATAATCGATTCCAGACTTTTGCATGTACCCCTTTGCAACCAGTCTAGCTTTGAAAGTTTCCACTCTCCCTTCCGCATCCTTCTTTCTTTTGTAGACCCATTTGCATCCAATGGGTTTTATCCCATCCGGCAAATCTACAAGTTCCCAAACAGAGTTGGATTTCATAGAATCCATCTCATTGTTCATAGCCTGTTTCCAAGATTTAGAATCAACATCATTTATAGCTTCATCGTAGGTGACCGGATCATCCTCATGCTCATGAGCCTCGGCCTGGTATACCTCAGCAATATACATGAAGAAATTAGGTTTCTTCGAAATCCTCCCACTACGACGATGCACCCTAAATTGTTGATCGTCTGTAGGTCCTTCACCAGAACTCAGACTTGCGTCCAAGACTGGAATCTGTAGAGCAGTTCTTTCGACCGATAACTCCTCTAGCACTACTTTGCTTCGAGGCTTAAAGTCATTCATGTGACTTTCCTCCAAGAATGTCACATGGGTTGAGACAATGACTTTTTGTTCCTTCAGGTTATAGAACAGACCTCCTTTAGTTCCTTTTGGATACCCTACAAACATGCACAATTCTGATCTTGGTTCCAACTTTTTCGCATCCCCATCCAGTACATGCGTCGAGCAGCCCCATATTCTCATATGTCTAAGGGAGGGCTTCCTGCCACGCCACAATTCATACAGAGTTCTGGGAATTGATTTACTTGGAACCTGGTTCAGAATATAGCATGTCGTTTGTAAAGCATATCCCCAACATGATAATGGCAACATTGAATAACTCATCATGGACCGTACCATATCCAACAAGGTCCTGTTTCTCCTTTCGGCTACACCATTCTGTTGTGGAGTACCAGGTGCAATCAATTGGGATAATATCCCGTTCTCTACAAGATGTCCTAGAAATTCATCGGAGAGGTATTCGCCACCTCGATCAGATCGAAGTGTCTTTATGGATTTATCCAATTGCTTTTCCACTTCTGCATGATACTCTTTGAACTTGTCAAAGGTTTCGCTCTTGCGGTGCATCAGATACATATATCCATACCTCGAGTAATCATCTATAAAAGAGACATAATACTCGAACCCTCCTCGTGCTGTGACGTTCATGGGGCCACATACGTTAGTGTGCACAATTTCTAAGAGCTCCTGAGCCCTTGCACCCTTAGCTCCAAAAGACCTCTTAGTCATTTTACCCTCTAGGCAAGACTCACATTGGGGAAGACTTACCTCCTTCAGAGATTCCAGAGGACCGTCTTTCACCAATCTTTGAATCCTATCCTGATTAATATGACCAAGTCTTAAATGTCAAAGATACACCTTGTTAGAGTGAGAAACTTTCAACCTTTTTGAGTTATCTATTAATTCAGTATCACGCAGTGAGTACATCTTTGGTTTGATCAAATATAGGTTTCCATCCATCCAGCCAGAACAGATAAAAGACTTATTTCTACGAATACCAAGTCTTTTACTAAAAGAAACTGAATAAGAATCTTTTATTAAACAAGCTACCGATATAAGGTTCCTCCTAAAATTAGGAACATAAAAACAGTCTTTCAATAAAATAAACCTAAATTGATCAAAGTAAAGGTAAATATCTCCCACTGCCTCAGCCACCACCAAGCTGCTGTCTCCAGTTCACAACGAGAGGCTCCTATCATGTAGACTTCTCGTTTCCACGAACCACTGGATAGAAACACAAACATGATTAGTGGCGCCCGAATCAATGACCCAAGTGTCTTTTGATTCTTCCACCAAACACGCTTCTATGTAGTGAAGTTCCTTACCTTCCTTGCCCTTGGCGGCTAGGAATTCCCGGCAAGCCTTTTTAAAGTGACCTACCTTCCCACAACGAAAGCATTTGGACTTTTTAGGGTCCCTAGGCTTCTTGTTCTTCTTCTTCTTCTTCCCATCCAAGACAGGAGGATTAGAAGAACTGGAAGCCGCTTGCTTCTGATTTGGCCTCTTCCTCTTCTGTGAAGGTTTGGAAGATTCCACCAAATTGGCCTCTCCTTTAGGTTGAAACGCATCCCCATCCCTGATCATCTGCTCATAAGCTTAGAGTTGCTTCATGAGCTCGGTTAATCCTAACTCCCTTGTTGCCATATTGTATGCGGCCTTAAACCCCACAAAATCTTTAGACAGAGTTTTGAACACCATCTCGATCTGGGTGTTGTAGTCCAACTCAGCACCGTTCTCGGCAGCCTCAGTGAAGAATCCCATTAGAGTGATCATATGGTCCTTCACCGGAGTACCCACCTTTTGCTTGGAGTTCATAATGCTGGTGATAGCAGACTGTCGAGCCAACTTTTCTTGGCCTCCGAACATGTCCTCCAGATTTTCCATGATCTCCCCAGCAACCTGATAAGTCTCATGCTGATTTTGTAAAGCGCTAGTCATGCTAGCAAGCATGTAGCATCGAGCTATATCATTGGATTCTCTCCAACGAGTATAGGCAACCGGGACCTCCTTAAATGGTGTGTCAGGTTTTGGCCCTAGTGGGCATGGTTCGTCCAGTACGAATTTGTGTCTCTCGCAGCTGAGAACTATCAACAGATTTCTTTTCCAATCTTTATAATTATCACCATTCAGTTTATTCTCAGTAAGTATTGAAATGAGGTGTGTCGGTGACATTTTGAACTGAAATAAAATTATACTGGACATCATTTCAAAGCTCAAGCAAATATACAGATAATTTAGCAAATAAAACATACAAGTATGTTCCTACATGAAACTTGAAAAACATGTAGCATTGCAACGGTAATTCTTAGTACCTATTGCCCCAAGCCACCGAGGGGTGGTCATGAAAACAAATAGCCGGAACATGGACCCCGTCCAATTAATATATGTTGCCTTAAATCCTCCAAGGTTAAGACATATATTAATAACCGCTTATTTGGCCACCAGTTTAGTTAACAGAGCTTCTAAGGAAGGTTAATAACTAAACGAGTCTTGAGTGTATAACCATTGTTTACGTAGCCCGATCCACGTCCTACCAAGCCACTAAGGGGTGGTCATGAATAGGATCGTACCCGAACACTTTTTCCACATAGGAGATCCAATCTAGTATACCGACGGCGGTAAACACCTACCGAGGGGTGTGGTCAGGGCAGAACTAACGCGAGGCGTTACCATGCTTTCACATATGGATCAACAATGGAGGCCGTGGGTTTTGTTTGAAACCCTCTCCCACTCAATATTTTGAAAAACATGCAAGTTTTGACAAATTATGTATGATCAATATAGTATGAGCGGCACTCAGCTATCCTATATGACATGTTATCAAATATGCATATAAAACATCCATCAATACATATTTATACATCCATGACATAGCACAGAAAAAATAATTGACAGAATAACTAAGCCATGGTTCCATCCTAGAACAAAGAAAATAAAGATTACAAAATTTCATCTAAAGCATTCTTTGGGTCTTGAATTTTGTTCCGTCTTCTTGTATCCATCTTTATGTAGCCTCTCCATTTATTTCTCATCCCAAGAATCATTTAAAATTTAATCTCTAAAAATTTAAATTTCAAACTCAAATTCCAAATTCAAATTTCAAATTTAAATTTCAAATTCAAATTTTAAACATCATGCGTAATAATATGTAATTTCAAAAAAATTTAAAATTTTCAATTACATATTTTTAAACATGATTTAAAATTAAATGTCAAATTTAAAAATCAAAATTTTTCGATTTTTGAATCGTTGCACCACCACCCCTAGAGGCGGCAGCCGCCGTGGGCAGCCACCAGCTCCAGGGGGGCTGGCAGCCCACGGTCGCCCCCATGTGCAGCCTTGTCGGGCTGCAGGCCAAGCCTGCGGCGCCAGGCTGCATGCCCGGGCTGGGCGCAGCAGCCGGCAGGCTACATGCCCGGGCTGCGGCCAGCCTTGGGTAGGCCACGGCCACCCTCGGCTGCAGGCCAAGCCTGCGGCTGTGGGTGATTATGACCTACACAGGGGCTGCCGCAGCCCATCCTGCCCGAGCGCAGAGGCTGCAGCCCCACTAAGGCTCGACGGCCTATCCCGAGGGGTTGTGTCTCGATTTTCGTGTCATATTCCAATTTACCTACTAGGATCTCCAAAAATTAATTTAAATCCCAATTAAATTGAAATTTTCCACACAATCAAAATTTCAACTTTTAAATTAAATTTAACTTTTGGGAAAAATAAATTACGGTCTTCAATCTTCAATCTCCTCCAAGAATAATTACATAAAATTTCCTAAACCATTTCCGGTGTACAAAAATTCTAACCATAAAAATTCTAAGAGACAAAAATTAAAATTCATGGGAAAATTACAGTGCTAATAAACTACTCCAATGGTTACATAAAAATTCCTAGATACAATTTTTCTAAATTCTAAGGAACCATAACCGGCATAAACAAGCATGCTTATAATAATTCAAAAAATTAAAATAACCACATACTTTATACATAATACATGATAACAACATAAAGGAACCCTAGAATGCCACTCTCTAAATATCAAGTCCATACGTAAATAAAAAGACTAAGTAATTGTCTAATTTATGTACACGGCATAGTCATGAGATGGCTCTGATACCAATTGTAGGAAAATAAATCGGTAAAAACGTATCAGAGTGGCACAGCGGAACAATAAAAAATTTTTAGATCGTTAAATATCTCATGATGCCATATACAATAAACCAACAACAATTAAAACTCATACCTCAAGGACGCCAATCTTGTAGGACGAGAATGACCGGAGGGCTTCAACCAACTAGCCTTCTCTACTATTCTCCAATTCCCGAATGGCTAAGTGCGTGGGCACTCTGAACCTTGATCGGTATGCTAGCACTGCTAGTCTTCTTCCAACCACCCAGATCTCCAAAGAACTTATTGTCATGGTAGGCTGTGCAACAATAAGCCTGCTCACCTGAGAGTCTGTGGTCTGAGAGAACTGGAGTGGCAGGACCTCTATTTATAGACCTGCATGAGGTGATTCTCTGAATTCGAATTGGATTAGGAGAAGATATTCTCCCTTATCCACAAGCATAAAATCTGAAATTATCCAAGAGAAAATCCCAACTATAAAATTCGGCCACTTTAGGATAAATCCAATCCAAATCTAAACAAGATTTTAACTAGAATTTTATCTCCCTTTTTCAACAAAAAAATCTGAAAATTCTAAGGAGAAAATCTCCTCAAAAATTCAGCCACTTTTGGATAAGGGAGAATCAAAATTCCACTAGGATTTTTAAGCTTGAATCTTATCTCATCCTTATCCAAAATAACCGAAAATCTCCTAGGAGATTCACTCCAAAATTTCGGCCACTTTCTGGGAGGAGAGAATCCAAATTCAACTGGGATTGAAACTTGAATTTTTCCTTGAACCTTATCCACAAAAAATCTGAAAATCATTGAGGATGATCCTCAAAATTTTCGTCCAACTTTAGTTAGGATTTGGATTCAAAATTCAAGTAGGATTCTAACAAGATTATCCTCTCCATATCCAACTCAAATTCGAATTTCATTCCTTGTGGATTTTCCACAATAAATTCGAATCCCACTTGGACTGTGATTCAAAATTTGAATTTCAAATTTCAAATTCGAATTTCAAATTCAAATTTCAAATTTCAAATTTCAAATTTCAAATTTAAATTTCAAATTCGAATTTCAAATTCAAAATTCAAAATTCAAATTTCCAAATTCAAAATTCAAATTTCAAAATTCAGATTTCAAAATCCACAAAATAGCTGTGTTTCAAATTCTTGTTCTCATGGATAATTTTCTACAACTCCAATCCAATCTCAAATAAAATCATGGCAACTTTATTTGGAGTTCGAATAATTGTGTACTCTATTATCCAAAACAAAATCTAAATTCAACCGGAGAGAATCTTGTCTACCATCCATGCATAATAAACTAGCCAATAGCATACACAAATCAATTTGCCAAACGTTAAGGAATTATGTGGAGTTAGTAGAGGGACTGATTGGACATATATAATCGGGCTCCCGCAAATCCATATGATCATCATTCTTTACCGAACAACTCAATCATATGATCACTAATTTCAGAGTCACACCACTATAAACCTGAAACTGAACTCCCAATTATATACCGTATTACGTAAGCTTGTGTCAAGCTATCGTCCAATGACCTTGTCATGTATGCAGAACCCTCATATGATATCCATGATCAGCCTTAGGCCAAAGTCTATTTAATCCTACTGATCAGGCTATCTTAAAGTTCTATTATACTACCGAATAAAGAAAATGATTATTCACCGTATGTAAATAAGAAGTCATCCACCCAGCAGACGACCCAAGGCCTTGTCCATTTTCACATTCAGTATAATGCCTTTAAGAGGATACCCTTAACTCCTCATTAGAGCTATGATTCCGATATCTGTAAACGAACCCTTCATCGTATACAAGTCATGCACCCAACGAACCGGTCTATAAGCTTGCTACCTCTGAGATGCTTTAGCCATTGGAACATCAAAGTACACAAGTCATATATATGAAGCTGTCCTTTTACTCAAGATTAAGGTTACTGCACAATGAACGTTAAAAGTAGATCGATCCACTCAAAGCGGACTTCGTAGATCAATCACGCTTTAGTCTCGGTCTAATATGTCACCACCAAGCAACATATCTATGTCTCTACTTGGGAGTCCAGCTCCAGACAGTCAAGACAAACCGTCCTCTCCAAGGCTTTAGACAACATAATAGTCTTAACATGAGTTAGATGCTCAGTCTAACCCCATAGACTACAGACCATAGTTTAGACCGCTAACTTTAGAACATTGTCTTCTCGCATACAAAAGTCCATTGCATGCAACGTTCTAACAGTTTAACACAAGTAGTCAGGGAGCCATATTTGCTTACATTTACTTTAACATGTGAATAAAATGAGGACAGATAGCAATGTAATGAATAACCTCTATATATAATTTTATTATCCAGTTCAAAATAAATACATCAAAATGTCTCTAATGCTTAGGGCGTTTCCTAACAAAAACTCGATTGGATCCATTTCATCATTGTCCATTCCGTTTCTGGTCTCAGATGGCGTTGAGCCTTCAGCTGGGTCTACTCCCTCTGGTCGTCTCAACGGACCCCCCTCATGATCGTTTGCCATCGGCCCAGATCTATATAGGCGATCTAACATTGCTTCTTACAGTAACTGTTCACGCCTCTTGCGCACCATGCACTCCATCATCATCTCCTCCTCTACCTTGGCTACATCGATAATAAAATCGCATAAAGTAGCAGGGTATAAAGGGGTTACTCTCTATCGTGGGTCCAGGGTGAGTCCCTTCCAAAATATATAACAAAAGTTATCATTTGTGATGTTAGATAAAGGACACACCCTTACGATGCTATCCTGGAATCTGACTACATAAGAAAATACAATATCGCTCAACATCATCTGCTGTTCTCTGCCTTCAGAACAGAGTCTCTGAGATCCGCATAACTAGGCATAGCCGATGGTGGCGATACTGTCCTATTCTCAAGAGGGCCTACTACTGGTGCTGCACTCTTTTGTGCAAACTGCTCTAGCATGACTTGGCGAAATTCAGCCTAATCCATTGCTAGCAGCATCTCGTGATCACAATACTCCCAATATAACCATGCATCCTCACAGAATGTGCCAATGGCAGAACCCAGCAATCCTGATCTATATCGCACTGACGCATGATGACCTCAATGTCATGTAGCCAGTCTCTCATAGAGATCCCCTGCTGACCTCCCTTGAACGCTAGTGGATGACTGCCTCTAAACGCATGTACAGTTCGTACTGACACTTTGGCTCCTATACAAGCCTGATCTCCCACCACCGGAATGTCTACTGTTACTGGTGGGTTCACTATCGGTGGTGGTGGTGGTGCTTGTGCTGGTGCCGGTGCTACTATCCTCAATGCTTATGGCTCAAGCACTGGTGGTCGCTCCATCACTCGGTGCATCATGGACGGTCTGATTATGGGTCTAGTCCATACCCGGATTAGTCCTCTAGGTCGGTATGGATGAGGTCTCACATACGGTGGTCTAGTCATCTTAAGTCCTACAAAAATATATAATTTCAAATAAATGTAAAGTTAACTAACTTAAGGAAAGCTAACTTACTTGGATTGACAAGCAGATCACGCTTCATGTCAATAGGGATATTGTCTACCACTCTGATACCAACCTGTGACGCCCCCTGATTCCGACCACCTGCAACCGTCATGAATTGACTCTACGGCCGACCAAGACTACTTGTGTGTTGAATTCGAGTTGTCAATTTTAAACTCTTTTTCTCACAATACTTAATTATCAGGGCCTAAAATTTCGCATAATTTTTTTTAATACATACTTTCCCTTAGGAAAACTAAGTAAGAAATTCATATAATATGCTAACTTTTATATGTCTTAAATAAGTACAACATAATATACAACATATAATATATATATATGCACTATATATTTTGTTTCCAAACACATTTTCTTCAACTAAAAAAGCTCAGCGGAAAACTTATGGCAGGACAAAGTCCACGGTGAGTTCCCTATCCCCTTGACATGCTCGCATCCTGCCGCCATCCAGAAATCTACTGGACAGTTTTCTTACCTGCAACATGAACAAACTGGTGAGCTAATAGGCTTAATAATTTTCAAACATACTTAGTAAGAATCATACAGATTCAGAAACATTGAAAACTCAATTTCCTATGAATAGTACTATTCACCATAAATAGTGATTTTGACCTTTGACCAATGAATAGTAACAGTTACCCTAACTGGTTGCTATTCACTTTACCCTAACGGGATACTATTCACATATCCTAACCAAAATTACAACACTTTAGCGTAAACTTCGGTTATGCTCAATTATGATTTTTATCATTTTATTGATTGTTCACTCTCTTTATTTGATTTCTAGTTTAGAGCTCTGTTTATGGCAGTACCGATAATTATTAGCATGCTGACTGAAAGGGTCTAAGGAGCGACCTTAGAACATCGGCCTCCACAGCCTTGATATCCTCGTAGGGTCTGAAACAAACCTACACCACTACGTTAGAGGGGCGGTACGCCTTAATGGTTTCATTACCATCTTTCAATTTTATAGTCTTGACCAAGTGATATTAATCATCACCTTAAGGTCACTATCCTCCATTGCTCGTAGGTCTTACTTATTCTTATTATTTGGGATATGTTATTCTAACTAGACCCCAAATGCCTATAAGACTTTATGTCTAGTGTATATCTAGTACAGAATAAATCAACACAGTGTTTCATATTGCAGACACAGAAATGCTTGAATTTACCAATACTGCGCTAGTGTCCACTTCTGGAACTCCTACGCAGTTCTATCTCTATTTTGGGTTCCTACAGACATAATATTGTCTGTTAATACCCTGTTTTAATTATCAGTTTAAGTATACATTTATTTCACTTAACAATTCAACACGTTTAAATTTTGTTTGTGGTACACGACCTGTCACAAGCCCGTGTTTCAGCCGGTGTACCTCTAAGGTTTACTCTACATGGCCATGTTGTTTACTATCTAGCCGTGTTACTGTACACGGCTAGACACATGCCCGTGTTCAAGCCCGTGTACCCCTCGGGTTGAAAAATTCTTTATGTACACGACCGTGTATTTTTTTTTCCTACACGCCCGTGTTCTTCGAATTTTTTTAAATTTTTAACTCTAAAACCTTTATTTTGAGTCTTAGAATTTTATTTAAGTTATTCTGTCTTTTAGAGTCTATTCCGAGCCTTTCAGAAATTTTTGGTCAAAATGACCATTTTGCCCCTAACGGGTCTCGGGACCGTAACTATTCCGTTCTATCATTTTATTCAAATTTTCTAAGCCCAAATATTTTAAAATAATATTCCTTAGGCTTCTATATCATTTTATAGCTTAAACTGCTGCAAAATCTCTATTTCATTTTTCCCGACCCTTGATTACTATTCATCCATCACCTAGGGTCGTTTTTTCATTTTTCGAGCGTTTCAGAGCCTCAAATGGCCCTTTCACTACTCATTAAATATTATTTATCCCGTTCCTGGCCCTCGGTCCTCGAGGGGCTTGGGTTCCCTACCCCGACCTAAATTTTTCCCTCATTTCCCAGAATACCCCTAACATGAATTTTTTTTTCCTATTTTAGTATTTTAGTCTTTTAGGGTCGGTTTACTATTCCTTTTAGGTTGGTTTTCCATTTATAACCCTAATTTACCGAGGGGTCTCGGTTTCCCTCCCGAGTCCAATATTTTCACCCCTCGTTTCCAGAAATGCCCTTAAGCCGATTTTAGAAATTTTGGCTGCATTTCTGCTTATATTTTAAGGTTTCCTGGCGTTAGGTACGCCTCAGAATCTTTGTACCTGCCACGTACTATACCAGAGGCCTATTTTATATAAAGTTTCCAAACTTTGTATAAAAATTTTCCACATGATTCAATATTCAGAGACCAACACAGACAACCATAATTTTTCTTTCAAACTAGCCTCGGTTTAGTAGTTAATCATACCAAATTAATTTTTCATCACAACATATCATTCTTAGGTTTTCTAATGTATAAAACAACGTCAAAAACCTAACAAAACATGCATGCTAACCCTAGCATAGCCACGGATTTTTATGCATAAACACATAGAAAATCTTATTTTCTTTCCTAGGGTTTTTATCAACACTTTTCAACATTAAAAATTTTTCATTTCTTAATGTTCATGCCCACGGTTTTAGCAAGAAAATTACATCAAAATTTTCTTGTTTCCTTATTCTAATTCATGCTTAATTCCATGCAAAATAAATTGAACATAATTACTAAACCAAAACATCAAAATTCATGCATTTTTCACACCCCTAATGCCACGGATTTTCTAGAGAAACATGCAAAATTTTTGCTTGTTTTTAAACTCTAATTCATGCTTTAATTTATACAACACCAAACAAATCAAAACATCATCGCATGATCAACTTAATAACAATTTTTTTCCATTGTTTTCACACTCTCATACCCACGGATTTTCTAAGGAAAATCAAACGGAAAAGCTTCAATTTTGAAGCTTACCTTGATTAGTTGATGACTTGAGATTGGAAATGCAATGCAAGCTATGTTTAGTGTGAAATTGAAAACAAAATTTTGGCTTTCAAAGGAGGAGAAGGCCACGATTTTGGCTGAATAAAAAGGGCAGGAGTTTGGTTGATTTTTTTCATTTTTTTTATTGAATTTTGATGCCTATTTATAGGCAAAAACCAAGGGCTCTTTAGCAAATTTTTTTCAACAATTTGCTAATTGTTCAAGGAATAAAACGTAAAGATTTTGGGGCAAAAATCAAAATTTTTTCTTCTTCCTTTCCAAGTGGTTGAATGGCCTTTTAAAATTTTTTTTTAAAAAAATTTCAATGGCTTTTTGGCATAATCTTGGCCATTGATCATAAAGTAACCTAATCTAAACCATACACCTTTCAAATTTACTTTCCTAATTAAGGAAAATAATTTTTGTTTATGACATAATCATGGTGATGTCATCCTACTATTCATATTAATTCACTAATTAATACATGATTAATTTTTGACCAAAATCTAATCCGAACGGAACTTCACCGAAATCGCGTAGACCCATACTAGGTGCCTCCGGTGCGATCGGTTTGTCTTATTTTGCTTTCGTTTGATCAAAATTCTCTACCGTAAATTTCTATTGTTTTAGTGCATTTCAATGCACTCTCTAGGGTTTTCAACTCTGATTTCGAACCGTCTCACCTAATTATGTCCGGTAAGATTTTCCGTCCCCGAACTCACATACTTTAACATTGTCAGAACATTTTTACACTATTCATAACAGTATTAAAACACAACATTTTCATATTTTATTCATTAAAATTGTTACATACGTACAATTTTAATCTACTCCGAGAATCTAAAATTCCCGGTTATCACAAAACATCTCAGTATAAGAGAAGAAAAAGAAAGATATAATATGTATAATTATACCTATGATGTTTAAAATGAAGTTGTTTAATAAGAAAGAAAATGATATGTAATACGAGTCTCAAGTACAAGGTTTAAGGAACTTATGTTCTCTTTTCCTGTTATATGATAGGGTTACATAGGAATAATGGCACAAACAAGAGCTCAGACCAACCAAGCTACACGAGACGATGAGCTCCTGGCATGTCTCGTAGCAATGCAAGAAATGGTAGTAAATCAACAAAGAGAGCTTAACCAGCTCAAAGAGCAAATGAACCAAGAATAATAGGCACTACAACCGGTGGAGGTGCCTGCCCAAGCAGCTCCAACAGGCCCCAACACACCTGGAGAGCAGGTAGTCCCACCAGTCCAGACCCCACCAGCCCCATTAGCTGTGGCTGCTCCCGCAGCAGCCAATGTGCTAGTGCCAGCACATAGAGAGAGCGACCTTTACGAATGATTCAAGTGCATGAAGGTGCAAGAATTTTAAGGGATGACAAACCATATTGAAGCAGATGACTGGTTGACTGACGTCCAGGTCATCCTAGACCTTATAGGGCTGACTGAAAGGGAAAAAGTACTATGTGTATCCCTGGCCCTTCTCAAAGGAGCACACCAGTGGTGGAAGACCGTGGCTATCGGGAAGGATGTTAGTATAATGAACTGGGTAGATTTTATCACCGAGTTCAGGGAGATGTACTTCAATAATGAAGCCCTAGCCGTCCAGCAAGACGAATTCAACAATTTACGCAAGGGCAGCATGATTTTTCTAGAAACAGTCTGAAAATTTGAGCATTTAGCTCGACTATGCCCCGACTTAGTGCCGAATGAGAAAGAAAAGGTCCAGAGGATACTGAAGATGTTCCAAACTGACATTGCAGTCTAAGTCTGTAATGGTAGCCATGGGCCTGCAACCGTAGCTGAATGTGTCAGTAGGGCCATCCAAGTAAAATACCGGTTGGCCTAAGACAAGGAGAGAAGGGCTCAAATATTCAAGGCAAGGCAAGAAGAGAAGACGTAGATCAGACTAAGTAAAGGAAGACAGCACCCAGTTCTCACAACAAGGGTCAGAACTTGGGAAATAACCAGAACAACAAGCAACCCCACCATAACAACAAAAGGAAAGGGAATCTGAGTAACCAAGGGCAACGGAGGAATTTCCCCCAGAAAAAGAGCAACCATGGGGGAAATGGCAATCAACACCCACCTTGCCTAAACTGTAGAAAGAATCATTCCGGGGAATGTCGCCTAGGGACTAGCGGTTGCTGCATCTATGGCAAGGAGGACCACTTCGCTAAGCACTGTCGATCTAATCCACAAAACCAACAGGGCCAAGCCCGTGCCACAGGAGGCCAACTATAAGCTGCTCGAGGAAGAATTGAAGGCCCCTCAATCAACTAGGGTAGATTGGAAGCTCTAGAGGCGCGGGGGAGGATCTATGCATTTACTAGAGAGGACGTAGAAGCTGGAACCTCAACTATGGTGACAGGTCAGCTTTCTATCGCCAACTCTACTGCACTGGTTTTATTTGATTTTGAAGCTACGCATTCATTCATATCGTCAGAGTTTGCTAGGAAGATAGGCTAGAACGTAGATAAAATGAATCAAACTTTTCAAACTACTCTTCCCTCTGGGGAAGTTTTGTTGACTAATTACTGGCTACGCCACGTGCCAGTAATTATTTACAAATAGGAGTTAAGTATCAACTTGATCATCCTCGACATGCATGATTATGACGTGATAGTTGGGATGGATTTCCTTGCAAAATACCACGCCGTCATAAACTATAGGGGACGAGAGGTTACCTTCGAGCCAGTCGGACATAAGAAGTTTGTCTACCAGGGTTTATCGCTAAAACAACCCAAGATGATGATATCGACTATGAAGGCTCACAAGCTTCTATCCAGTGGATGCACCGGTTTCCTAGTGCACATAGTAGACAAGACCTAGGGAGGAGAAATCAGACCAGATGATGTACCAATAGTTCAAGAATTCACAGAGGTATTCCTAGAGGATCTTCCAGGACATCCACCTGAGCAAGAAATATCCTTTGAGACCGAGCTGTTACCAAGATCAGCCCCTATATCCAAGGCCCTATACAGAATGGCCCTGGCAGAGCTAAAGGAACTCCAGACCCAGTTGAAGGACCTAATAGACAAAGTATTCATCTGGCAGAGCTGTTCACCTTGGGGAGCACCTGTGTTATTCGTGAAGAAGAAGGGCAGAACGCATTAGATGTGTATAGACAATTGGGAGCTAAACAAGATCACAATAAAGAACAAGTATCCGTTACCACGAATTGATGATCTGGTTGACTAACTCCGAGATGTCACCGTGTTTTCCAAGATTGATCTACGTTTTGGGTACCATCAGCTTTGAATTCGAGATGCAGACATACCTAAGATGGCTTTCCGAACTCGATACGGACACTACGAGTTCCTAGTCATGTCATTTGGATTGACGAACGCCCCTACAGCTTTCATGGACTTAACGAATCGTGTCTTCAAGGAATTCTTAGACAAGTTTGTCATTGTGTTTATCGATGACATACTTGTATATTCCAGGACAAATGAGGAGTACGAGGAGCATCTGAGAGTTGTTCTACTCAAGTTAAAGGAGCATCAGCTATATGCCAAATTCTCCAAGTGTGAATTTTGGCTGGAGAAGGTTCATTTTCTTGGTCATGTGGTCTCCAAGGAGGGAGTATCCGTGGACCCAACAAAGGTAGAAGCAGTTAGTGACTGGCCGACTCCAAAGAACATAACAGAAATTCACAGTTTCTTAGACCTAGCAGGTTGTTATTGATGTTTCATTGAAGGATTCTCAAAGCTAGCCGCACCACTCACAGCACTGACCAAGAAGGGAAAGAAGTATGAATGGACGGACAAGTGTGCGAAATGCTTCCAGGAGTTAAAAAGTAGGCTCACGAGCACTCTGATCTTGACCATACCGGTTGCTGAACAAAGGAACTTTGTGATCTACAGCGATGTGTTTAAGACTGGACTGGGAGCCATACTCATGTAGAATGATAGAGTGATCACGTATGCCTCACAACAACTCAAGAATCATGAAAGGAATTACCTAACACATGACCTAGAGCTTACAGTAGTCATCTTTACACTCAAAATATGGAGGCACTATCTATATGGCATCAAATGTGAGATATATACAGATCACCAGAGCCTCAAGTATATCTTTACGTAGAAGGAACTCAACATGAGGCAAAGGAGATGGCTGGAATTGGTAAAGAATGATAACTGTGAAATCCTTTATCATCCAGGGAAGGCAAATAAGGTAGGTGATGCACTAAGCAGAAAGCATACCTTGTCACTCATGGCAATCCAAGTCTTGCCGGGAACATTACAAAATGAGCTACGTAGCAGTGAAATCGAGATTTTAATAGGGAGATTATCGAAAATGACCCTCCAATCAACGCTACTAGAGGAAATTAAAGTTGGCCAAGACCTCGATTCAACTCTACACAAGCTTAAAAAGGAGGCAATAGAGGGACAGAATTCAGAATTTCAAGTCCTTAGGGATGGCATACTCTATTTCAAGGATAGGGTGTGTGTTCCAAAGAATGAGGAACTCAGAAAATAGATCCTATCCGAAGCTCATGACACACCTTACTCGATACATCTAGGGGCGAATAAGATGTACTAGGACTTAAGATCAAGCTTTTGGTGGCCGGGAATGAAAAATGATGTTGCTAAATTTGTGGCAAAATGTCTCACCTGCCAAAGGATCAAAATAGAGCATCAGTGACCAGGAGGAGAACTGTAAAAGATTGAACTATCAGAATGGAAATAGGAGCAAATTACAATGGATTTCGTGGTTGGATTGCCCAGAACTTCAAGCAAAAATGATGCCATCTGGGTAATTGTGGACCGATTAATGAAATCAGCTTGATTTTTAGTAATAAAGTTAAGCTATTAGGTGGAAAGGTTAGCCGAAATGTACGTAGCTCAAATAGTAAGACTGCACAGTGTGCCAAAATTGATCATCTCAGATCATGATGGACATTTCACTTTAAGGTTTTGGCAGAGCATTCAAGATTCAATAGGAACCAAGTTGAAATTCAGCACAGCTTTCCATCCTCAGACTGATGGTCAGTCTAAGAGAACCATTCAGACATTAGAATTTACGTTGAGAGCTTGTGTCCTAGACTTCAAGGGGAATTGGGACCAGAAGCTACCATTGATAGAATTCTCATATAATAACAGCTACCATTCCTCGATTAGAATGGCACCGTATGAGGCACTTTATAGAAGGAAATGAAGATCTCCGTTGCATTGGCATGAAACTAGAAAGAAACAGCTCACTAGCACGGACTTCGTCTAGGGCACGACAGAAGACGTGAAGCTCATACGAGAGAGACTGGATATAACTCATTGCTGCTAGAAGAGTTACACGGATAAATGACGGAGGCCTCTCGAATTTCAAGAAGGAGATTCAATTTTTCTCAAGGTGGCACCCGTGAAGGGGGTAATGTGCTTTGGGAAGAAAGGAAAACTCAGTCCCAGATACAAAAGACCTTATGAGATCCTCGAGAGAGAGTTGGGAAGGTGGCTTACAGGTTAGCCCTTCCTCCCAAATTGGCATGAGTACATAACATCTTTCATGTTTCAATGTTAAAGAAGTACGTGCCAGACAGCTCCCACATCCTAAGCCAGGAACTAGTAGAAGTACATGTTAATCTGACATACGAGGAGAAGCCTGTGCAGATTTTAGCTAGAGAGAATAAAGTCCATAGGAACAAAGTCATTCCACTTGTAAAAGTGTTGTCACAGAACCACAACTTAGAAGAAGCTACATGGGAACGGGAAGAGGATATGAGAAGAGACTTTCTGAATTTATTCTAATTTTTTAGGACGAAAATTTTTGTAAGAGGGGTAGGTTGTAAGGACCACCCTTCCCTGTAACATAAATTTCATTTAATAAGAAATTTCGGGATGATTTGATGCATTTAGTGCAAAATTTGAGGAACACAAGCACATACACAGCCATGTGTGTGGCTGTGTACTGCCCAGACTGTGCACGTGAAAATGGCTGAGCAATTGTACATGACCGTATAGGCGAACACGGTTAGGTACACGACCGTGTAAGTAGCCGTGTACCGTTTGTTTCGTGCATGCGCATAAGGCCGTGTGAGTAAACATGGCCATTTAAGTGAACACGGTCAAGTACAAGGCTGTGTAAGTGACCGTGTACTGATTGGGTTATTGAAATGTTAGCGGACGTGTTAATGAACATGGCTGTGTAGTGTGACATGCTTGGGAACACGACTGTGTACGACGCCGTGTACCAATTAGGAAAAATAAAGTTTTCTAATACATGGCTATGTTGAGCAACAACACACCCATGTAACTTGTACGCGCCCGTGTATGGGACCGTGTATGATGCCGTGTACCAATCGGGAAAATGAAATTTTTCTACGATACGACCGTGTTGAGAAAAAGACACGTTCGTGTAGCCTTGTACATGCTCGCGTAGATGGCCATGTGAGAGGCCGTGTAAGGAGTAGAAAACCACTAAAATGACCCTCATGAACTATGAAGCTTAATCCCGACATATAAGGGATTTAGTCAAAAATTGTAGTATAAGATTGAATGGAATAGGTTAAACAGGTACGATACTATTTACTTCTATCCATAAAGTGAAAGGGGGTATCTGACAGTGAACCCGGTCCACCCTATTGTGTGTATAAATGTGTGAAATATGTAGTATCAGAGAACTGGTCGGGACGACCATTCCTGACACAAGACTGGTGAATAGATCACTAGATAAGCTCAAACCAAATGTCTGAGCAAAGCAAACAATAGAAACCCTAGCAAGGATACGATATTAAGGAAATGGTCTGGTAGACCTCTTTTCACTGAGATATTTATAGAAATGGACTCAGCACATCCAACTTAGTCAAGAGAGACTGTGTTGAAAATGTCGCACAAAAATGCTTCGGTATGCATGCACAAGTATAACACAGTATAATCACAACTACAGTATAGGATATGAATAGCAACTTAGAGTAGAATGGGCTCTTAGACGATATAAACCAACTATAAATCACCCGTATAAAAATCAAATTCTGAAAATCTGATTTTCGAGCGAAAATTAGAACACTGTAGAGAAAGGACCGAAAAATGTAGTAGAAAACTAGATTACAAAGAGAGTAACACAGATGTAAATTTTGGCTCTCAAAACCATGTGTCAATGGCTGCGAAACCAGATATTTTTAGCTACTCAAAAACCCTATAAAGCATGAAATAAAATATTGTGTTATGTTATGACACATTGTATAAACAACATTAAATTTGCCATCACCATTCCATCACCATCCTTTCCCTTACCTTCCCTTTAAATATGCTCAACCTCCACGCCAAAGAGGACTAAGAAAGGCAAGGATTGGTCTCCCAAATTAGCTCAAGGATGGCTTGATTAATCAAGCATAGGTTGGTTAAGTAAGCTTAGAGTTTGCCTATAAAAGGATGGCCATACCTTAGACTTTACTTTCTTCATTTTCACACTCCAAAAATTTCAGCTCATTCCCTCTCATTCCCCTTGCTATAGTCGACCATTTCCAACCCCAAAACCCCTCATTTTTCTAGTTCAAAACACAGCCAAAATTCACCAAAAGCCAACCTCTTCAAGCTTGCGTTAGAGGTATTCGATTCCAAGCCATTTCAAGTCCAACCAAGGGTAAGGTTCTAGACCAATCTTTATGATTTCAGTTCCTTTGTTTTAAGTTGATGCTAAGAGAAATATTTTTGGTGTTGATAGCATAAAACCAACCCTCATTCTTCTTGATTTCCAATGGCCACTTTGCCATTCAAGCCTTAGTTCAAGTTGTGCTCAGTTCAAAGCACAAGAGGTAAAAACCAAAACCCTCCCTTTTGGTGATTTAGTGATTTTAAGTTTTGATCAAGGCCATATTCATGCAAATGGTTTGTAATAATTTTATTTTGAGCACTTAGCATTTTATTTTTAAGTTTATATGGTTATGATTATGTTTACAAATTTTTACATAAGGTTATAAGTGTAACGTTTAATGATGTGACTGGACACAAAACTGTCCTCAGGAAAGGCCACAGATTTTGGCCATTTTGACCCACTTAGGGTCCAAATTTGGGATATAGTAAATCATGATGTTTTAAAGAAATTTTGTTACAGTCGTTTTTTCATCAAATAGCCTTTGGCAAAAAACGACAAGATAGGTTTTCTGAGTGTTTTTCACTTGATGCCCAAACTGGGAACAAAACTGGGAATAGGACCCGACCTCAGACAGTAGTTTTAGATTTTATTAAAAAAAGGGGACCCCTTAAAGTCTGAATCGGACTTCAAGCTCAACACAAAAGTTATAGATCTCGTTAAGACCTTGAGAAAGGCTTGTGCGTGTTTTAAAAATTTTGCCGTTTCGGGCCTTAAACTAAGCAGTTTTCAAAGTGGTGTAAAACTGGAAGTTTTTGTAAAGTTGGGCACATAGCCCACGAGTTTAATGAGTTTAAGAGCTGTTGGAATTTGATATAGGCTCCGAGTGAACACAAGATTTGTTCATCTCATCGAGAATGGAAACTTTCATGTTCGCTAAATTTGCAAATGAAGTCATTTCGACTTAGTTCCAAAATAGTTTTAAAAAAATGGTTCAAAACCACCTTTAAAATGCAAGCATTAAAAATGTATTTTACATTCCTCAAATAATTATGTATTTTTAACATTCTAAATATATGAACATGATTTTTCATAAAAACGTCCCCCCACCTTCCAATGGGGTGATAAGGGGTTGAGTTCCAAACACATAATTTTTTCAGGAATTTTTATAAATAAACCAAAATAATTTTTTTTCTTAAACAAACATGATAGTGTGGGTAGCTCGGTAAGCTACTACACCAAACGAGTCTTAGTAGCCCCATAGGCTACAATGGCAAACAAGCCATAGTGGGCCGGTAGGCCACTACACTAAAAGAATAGTAGCCCAGAAGTCTACCATACCCAAATAGGCAAAGTAACCCGACTGGTTACTACACCAAGTTTACGCATAGTAACCCAGTAGATTGCCTAGCTACCAATGCACAAGATAACAGTCAGTTGATTGGTCCGTAACTAGTCAAGGACCGTGTTCTGAGCAACACTGTGAGGGGCGATGAGTAATTTGTCAAGAAGATAGTTAACCAAACGACAATAGGAGTTGAACACCAAATCCCCAGGGTAGGCCATTAGGGTACCGATGGACCTCGGTACCACCTAGAGACGTAAGTGTTAATCACTAATAGTATTAGTGACTCAGCAAAAGCGCTGATGAGATACGTTATTGATGACAGATGGTAACCTGTAAGTTGATAGAGGCATGAGAATGAGTATGATATTGCTTGCAATTAGGTAAGTACAACTCCACCTATGGCACGAATGAAAATGTATTTAAAATGATGTTTTTACAGTATGTTAAGTATGTATGCCATGCACACATTGATGCACAGCATATTTAAGAGCATATAGTTTCACAATCAAGTAGATTGATGAAAGAATAAGTTAGAAGCCATACGTCTCTACCGCGTAGGTTTTGGGACAACTTAGAGAAGCATGTGGCTAGAATAAGATAAACAAGATGGAAATTCATAGGCATGTCATATTGGCCTTTTTAGTCGAAAGGGATAAGATAAGTTAAGTAGAAAGTTGAGCATCCACTGATGGCTCTCCAACTTTTAGTGACCTCGAGTGTTACCGTTGGTCTGCGCGCACATGATACTAACACATGGGCCCTAAATAGACAAGAGAAAGAAAAGAGAATATTAAAGTATAAATGAACATAACCGGATCATACATTAGTTATAGTTCGCTATGCTTCCAGTTACAGAACGATGTATTACTATACATGATGTATTCTATTATGCATATATTATATAAAGTGTGATATTCGATGACATGTTATGTGATGTTATGATATGTGGTATTATAAGTGATATACGAACTGCCATGTGATTTTTAAGAATGTATTATGTTTAAACATGTTTTGTGGTAAACATGTTGTACTTACTGGGCGTAAAGCTCATGGAGTGTGTTCATGCTTTAGGTAAGCATCCTATGGCATAATCATCTATGGGCAACGACGGTGGCAGAGGAGGATGTGAGGGGAGGTTATGGACGCACCGCGAGTATTCTTTTGCATGAGTTTTGAGTAAACAGTATTTGTAAACAGTAATGCTAAATAGTATATTTTGAATAGTGATGGTTAAACAGTATTTTTGAACAGTAACCGTAAAGTGGTATTTTTGAGTAGTAACTAATATTGGTATTGTACGTAAATAGCACAGATGTATGCAATAAAAAAAATCCCTAAAATTTATGGTATCAGATTAAGTTTAAACTACAAGAAAGTATCAGTATCAGTTAAAGAAGAAAGATTTTAGTGATGGTCTGGGCCTCTAAGGGCACAAGTCGCTACATATACGTCTTCGGATACTATTTCATGTTAGGAAATGCCCTAAGCGTTAGAGACATTTTGATGTATTTATTTTGAACTGGATAATAAAATTATATATAGAGGTTATTCATTACATTGCTATCTGTGCTTGTTTTATTTACATGTTAAAGTAAATGTAAGCAAATATGGCTCCCTGACCGCTTGTGTTAAACTGTTAGAACGTTACATGCAATGGACTTTTGTATGTGAGAAGACAATGTTCTAAAGTTAGCGATCTAAACTATGGTCTGTAGTCTATGGGGTTAGACCGAGCATCTAACTCATGTTAAGACTATTATGTTGTCTAAAGCCTTGGAGGGGACGGTTTGTCTTGACTGTCTGGAGCTGAACTCCCAAGTAGAGACATAGATATGTTGCTTGGTGGTGACATATTAGGCCGGGACTAAAGCGTGATTGATCTACGAAGTCCGCTTTGAGTGGATCGATCTGCTTTTGACGTTCATTGTGCAGTAACCTTAATCCTGCGTAAAAGGACAGCTTCATGTATATGACTTATGTACATTGATGTTCCAATGGCTAAAGCATCTCAGAGGTAGTAAGCTTATAGACCGGTTCGTTGGGTGCATGACTTGTATACGATGAAGGGTTCGTTTACAGATATCGGAATCATAGCTCTAATGAGGAGTTAAGGGTATCTTCTTGAAGGCATTATACTGAATGTAAAAATGGACAAGGCCTTGGGTCGCCTGCTGGGCGGATGACTTCTTATTCACATATGGTGAATAATCATTTTCTTAATTCGGTAGTATAATGGAACTTTAAGATAACCTGATCAGTAGGATTAAACGGACTTTGGCCTAAGGCTGATCATGGATATCATATGAGGGTTCTGCATACATGACAAGGTCATTGGACGATAGCTTGTCACAGGCTTACGTAATACGGTATATAATTGGGAGTTCAGTTTCAGGTTTATAGTGGTGTGACTCTGAAATTAGTGATCATATGATTGAGTTGTTCGGTAAAGAATGATGATCGTATGGATTTGCGGGAGCCTGATTATATATATCCAATCTGTCCCTCTACTAGCTTCACATAATTCCTTAACGTTTGGCAAAATTGATCTGTGTATGCTATTGGTTAGTTTATTATGCATGGATGGTGTTGACATAGGATTAGGATGGTAGACAAGATTCTCTCCGGCTGGATTTAGATTTTGTTTTGGATAATAGAGTACGCAATTATTCGAACTCCAAATAAAGTTGCCATGATTTTATTTGAGATTGGATTGGAGTTGCAGAAAATTGTCCATGAGAACAAGAATTTGAAACACAACTGTTTTGTGGATTTTGAAATTTGATTTTTGAAATTTGAAATTTTAAATTTGAATTTGAAATTTGAATTTGAAATTCGAATTTGAAATTTGATTTTGAAATTTAAATTTAAATTTTGAAATTTGAAATTTGAAATTTGAAATTCAAATTCGATTTTGAAATTTGAAATTCAAACTTTGAATCACAGTCCAAGTAGGATTCGAATTTGTGGTGGTAAATCCACAAGGAATGAAATTCAAATTTGAGTTTGATATGGAGAGGATAATCTTGTTAGAATCCTACTTGAATTTTGAATCCAAATCCTAACTAAAGTTGGACAAAAATTTTGAGGATTATCCTCAATGATTTTCGGATTTTTAGTAGATAAGGTGCAAGGAAAATTCAAGTTTCAATCCCAGTTGAATTTGGATTCTCTCTTCCCAAATAATGGCCGAATTTTGGAGTGAATCTCCTAAGAGATTTTTGGTTATTTTGGATAAGGATGAGATAAGATTCAAGCTTGAAAATCCTAGTGGAATTTTGATTCTCCCTTATCCAAAAGTGGCCGAATTTTTTGTGGAGATTTTCTCCTTAGAATTTTCGGATTTTTTGGTTGAAAAAGGGAGATAAAATTCTAGTTGAAATCTTGTTTAGATTTAGATTGGATTTATCCCATAATGGCCGAAATTTGTTGGGATTTTCCCTTGGATAATTTCAGATTTTATGGTTGTGGATAAGGGAGAATATCTTCTCCTAATCCAATTCGAATTCAGAGAATCACCTCATGCAGGTCTATAAATAGAGGTCCTGCCACTCCAGTTCTCTGAGACCACAGACTCTCAAGTGAGCAGGCGTATTGTTGCATAGCCCACCGTGACAATAAGTTCTCTAGAGATCTGGGTGGTCGAACGAAGACTAGCAGTGCTAGCATACTGATCGAGGTTCAGAGTGGCCACACACTCAGCCATTCGGGAGTTGGAGAATAGTAGAGAAGACTAGTTGGTTGAAGCCCTCCGGTCATTCTCTTCCTGCAGTTTGGCATCCTTGAGGTATGAGTTTTAATTGTTGTTGGTTTATTGTATATGGCATCATGAGATATCTAATGATCTAAAAATTTTTATTATTCCGCTGCGCCACTCTGATACGTTTTTACCGATTTTTTTTCCCACAATTGGTATCAGAGACATCTCATGACTATGCCATGTACATAAATTAGACAATTACTTAGTCTTTTTATTTATGTATGGATTTGATATTTAGAGAGTGGCATTCGAGGGTTTCTTTATGTTGTTATCATGTATTATGTATAAAGTATGTTGTTATTTTAATTTTTTGAATTATTATAAGCATGCTTGTTTATGCCGGTTATGGTTGTTAGGAAATGCCCTAAGTATTAGAGACATTTTGATGTATTTATTTTGAACTGGATAATAAAATTATATATACATAGAGGTTATTCATTACATTGCTATCTGTCCTCGTCTTATTTACATGTTAAAGTAAATGTAAGCAAATATAGCTCACTGACTGCTTGTGTTAAAACTGTTAGAACGTTGCATGCAATGGACTTTTGTATGCGAGAAGACAATGTTCTAAAGTTAGCAGTCTAAACTATGGTCTATAGTCTATGGGGTTAGACCGAGCATCTAACTCATGTTAAGACTATTATGTTGTCTAAAGCCTTAGAGGGGACGGTTTGTCTTGACTGTCTGGAGCTGGACTCCCAAGTAGAGACATGGATATGTTGCTCGGTGGTGACATATTAGACCGGGACTAAAGCGTGATTGATCTATGTAGTCCGCTATGAGTGGATCAATCTGCTTTTGACGTGCATTGTGCAATAACCTTAATCCTGAGTAAATGAACTTCTTCATGTATATGACTTGTGTACTTTGATGTTCCAATGGCTAAAGCGTCTCAGAGGTAGTAAGCTTATAGACCGGTTCGTTGGGTGCATGACTTGTATAGATGAAGGGTTTGTTTGCAGATATCGGAATCATAGCTCTGAGGAGTTAAAGGTATCCTCTTAAAGGCATTATACTGAATGTGAAAATGGACAAGGCCTTGGGTCGTCTGCTGGGTGGATGACTTCTTATTCACATATGGTGAATAATCATTTTCTTAATTCGGTAGTATAATGGAACTTTAAGATAGCCTGATCAGTAGGATTAAACGGACTTTGACCTAAGGCTGATCATGGATATCATATGAGGGTTTTGCATATATGACAAGGTCATTGGATGGTAGCTCGTCACAGGCTTACGTAATACTGTATATAATTGGGAGTTCAGTTTCAGGTTTATAGTGGTGTGACTATGAAACTAGTGATCATATGATTGAGTTGTTCGGTAAAGAATGATGATCATATGGAATCACGGGAGCCCGATTATATATGTCCAATCAGTCCCTCTACTAGCTCCACATAATTCCTTAACGTTTGGCAAATTGATTTGTGTATGCTATTGGCTAGTTTATTATGTATGGAT
This sequence comes from Antiaris toxicaria, assembly GCA_035233585.1. Classification (NCBI taxonomy): domain Eukaryota; kingdom Viridiplantae; phylum Streptophyta; class Magnoliopsida; order Rosales; family Moraceae; genus Antiaris; species Antiaris toxicaria. Next base: position 54,419,423 of record CP141153.1, read on the forward strand.
GGTGATGACACAGGATTAGGATGGTAGACAAGATTCTCTCCGGTTGGATTCAGATTTTGTTTTGGATAATAGAGTACACAATTATTCGAACTCCAAATAAAGTTGCCATGATTTTATTTGAGATTGGATTGGAGTTGTAGAAAATTATCCATGAGAACAAGAATATGAAACACAACCATTTTGTGGAATTTGAATTTTGAATTTTGAAATTTGAAATTTGAATTTTGAAATTTGAAATTTGAATTTTGAATTTGAAATTTGAATTTGAAATTTGAATTTGAAATTCGAATTTGAAATTTGAATTTGAAATTTAAATTTGAAATTTGAAATTTGAAATTTGAAATTTGAATTTGAAATTTGAATTTGAAATTTGAAATTCAAATTTTGAATCACAGTCCAAGTAGGATTCGAATTTGTTGTGGAAAATCCACAAGGTTTGAAATTCGAATTTGAGTTGGATTTGGAGAGGATAATCTTGTTAGAATCCTACTTGAATTTTGAATCTAAATCCCTACAAAAGTGGACGAATTTTTTGAGGATAATCCTCATGAAAAAATTCGGATTTTGTGGATAAGGTTCAAGGGAAAATTCAAGCTTCAATCCTAGTTGAATTTGGATTCACTCCTTCCCTGAAAAGTGGCCGAAATTAGGGAGAATATCTCCTAGGAAATTCGGTTATTTTGGATAAGGTTGAGATAAGATTCAAGCTTGAAAATCCTAGTGGAATTTTTGATTCTCCCTTATCCATAATGGCCGAAATTTATGAGGAGATTTTCTCCAAGAAAAATTCGGATTTTTTGGTTGGAAAAGGGAGATAAAATTCTAGTTAAAATCTTGTTTAGATTTGGATTGGATTTATCCTAGGAAAACCGAATTTAATTGTGGAGATTCTCCCTTGGAAAATTCGGATTTTTTGGTTATGGATAAGGGAGAAAATCTTTTCCTAGTCCAATTCGATTTCAGAGAATCACCTCATGCAGGTCTATAAATAGAGGTCTTACCACTCCAGTTCTCTCAGACCACAGACTCTCAGGTGAGCAGGCTTATTGTTGCACAGCTCATCGTGACAATAAAGTTCTTTAGAGATCTGGGTGGTCGGAAGAAGACTAGTAGTGCTAGCATACCGATCGAGGTTCAGAGTGCCCACACACTCAGCCATTCGGGAATTGGAGAATAGTAGAGAAGGCTAGTTGGTTGAAGCCTCCGGTCATTCTCCTCCTGCAGATTGGCGTCCTTGAGGTATGAGTTTTAATTGTTGTTGATTTATTGTATATGGCATCATGAGATATTTAACGATCTAAAAATTTTTTATTATTCCGATGTGCCACTCTGATACGTTTTACCGATTTATTTTCCTACAATTGGTATCAGAGCCATCTCATGACTATGCCATGTACATAAATTAGACAATTACTTAGTCTTTTTATTTATGTATGGATTTGATATTTAGAGAGTGGCATTCTAGGGTTCCTTTATGTTGTTATCATGGATTATGTATAAAGTATGTGGTTATTTTAATTTTTTGAATTATTATAAGCATGCTTGTTTATGCCGGTTATGGTTCCTTAGAATTTAGAAAAATTGTATCTAAGAATTTTTATGTAACCATGAGAGCAGTTTATTAACACTGTAATTTTCCCATGGATTTTAATTTTTGTCTCTTAGAATTTTTATGGTTAGAATTTTTGTACACCGGAAACGGTTTAGGAAATTTTATGTAATTATTCTTGGACGAGATTGAAGATTGAAGACCGTAATTTATTTTTTCCCAAAAGTTAAATTTGATTTAAAGGTTGAAATTTTGATTGTGTTGAAAATTTCAATTTAATTAGGATTCAAATTAATTTTTGGAGATCCTAATAGGTAAATTGGAATATGGCACGAAAATCGTGACACGACCCCTCGGGATAGGCCGACGGACCTTGGTGGGGCTGCAGCCCCTGTCCTCGGGTAGGATGGGGCTGCGGCAGCCCCTAAGCAGGCCCACATCACCCCGGCCGCAGGCTTGGCCTGCAGCCAAGGGTGGCCGTGGCCTGCCCAAGGCTGGCCGCAGCCTGGGCGTGCAGCCTCTGGCTACAGGCGCTGCCTGCAGCCTGCCGGCCGCTGCGCCCAGCCTGGGCGTGCAGCCTAGCGCTGCAGGCTTGGCCTGCAGCCCAGCAGGGCTGCACATGGGGGCGGCCATGGGCTGCCAGCCCCTCCGAGGTTGGTGGCTGCCCACGGCGGCTGCCGCCTACGGGGGCGGCGGTCCGACGGTCCAAAAAATCAGGAAATTTTGATTTTTAAATGTGAGATTTAATTTTAAATCATGTTTAAAAATATGTAATTAAAAATTTCAAATTTTTTGAAATTACATATTATTACACATGATGTTTAAAATTGTTTAAAATTTAAATTTGGAATTTAAATTTGAAATTCGAATTTGGAATTTGAATTTGAAATTTAAATTTTTGGATATTTAAATTTTAAATAAATAGGATGAGAAATAAATGGAGAGGCTACATAAAGATGGATACAAGAAGATGGAACAGAATTCAAGACCCAAAGAATGCTTTGGATGGAATTTTGTAATCTTTATTTTCTTTGTTCTAGGATGGAACCATAGCTTGGTTATTCTGTCAATTATTTTTTCTATGATATGTCATGGATGTATAAATATGTATTGATGGATGTTTTGTATGCATATTTGATAACATGTCATATAGGATAGGTGAGTGCCGCTCATACTATATTGATCATACATAATTTATCAAAACTTGCATGTTTTTCAAAATATTGAGTGGGAGAGGGTTTCAAACAAAACCCACGGCCTCCATTGTTGATCCGTATGTGAAAGCATGGTAACGCCTCGCGTCAGTTCTGCCCTGACCACACCCCTCGGTAGGTGTTTACCGCCGCCGGTATACTAGATTGGATCTCCTATGTGGAAAACGTGTTCGGATACGATTCTATTCATGACCACCCCTCGGTGGCTTGGTAGGACGTGGATCGGGCTACGTAAACAATGGTTATACACTCAAGACTCGTTTAGTTATTAACCTTCCCTAGAAGCTCTGTTAACTAAACTGGTGGCCAAATAAGCGGTTATTAATATATGTCTTAACCTTGGAGGATTTAAGGTAACATATATTAATTGGATGGGGTCCATGTTCCGGCTATTTGTTTTCATGACCACCCCTCGGTGGCTTGGGGCAATAGGTGCTGAGAATTACCGTTGCAATGCTACATGTTTTTCAAGTTTCATGTAGGAACATACTTGTATGTTTTATTTGCTAAATTATCTGTATATTTGCTTGGGCTTTGTAATGATGTCTAGTATAATTTTATTTCAGTTCAAAATGTCACCGACACCCCTCATTTCGATACTTACTGAAAATAAGTTGAATGGCGATAATTATAAAGACTGGAAAAGGAATCTATTAATAGTTCTCAGCTACGAGAGACACAAGTTCGTACTGGACGAACTATGCCCACCTGGGCCCAAACCTGACACACCACTTGAGGAGGTCCCGGTTGCCTATAATCGTTGGAGAGAATCCAATGAGATAGCTCGATGCTACATCCTTGCTAGCATGACGAGTGCTTTACAAAAGCAGCATGAGACTTATCAAGTTGCTGGGGAGATCATGGACAATCTGGAGGACATGTTCGGAGGCCAAGAAAAATTGGCTCGACAGTCCGCTATTACCAGCATTATGAACTCCAAGCAAAAGGCGAGTACTCCGGTGAAGGACCATATGATCACTCTAATGGGATTCTTCGCTGAGGCTGCCGAGAATGGTGCTGAGTTGGACTACAACACCCAGATCGAGATGGTGTTCAAGACTCTGTCTAAAGATTTTGTGGGGTTTAAGGCCGCATACAATCTGGCGACAAAGGAGTTAGGACTAACCGAGCTCATGAAGCAACTACAGGCTTATGAGCGGATGATCAGGGATGAGGATGCGGTCCGACCTAAAGGAGAGGCCAATTTGGCGGAATCTTCCAATCCCTCACGGAAGAGGAAGAGGCCAAATAAGAAGTAAGTGGCTTCTAGTTCTTCTAATCCTCCTGTCTCGGACGGGAAGAAGAAGAAGAAGAACAAGAAGCTAAAGGATCCTAAAAAGTCCAAATGCTTCCATTGTGGGAAGGTAGGTCACTTCAAGAAGGCTTGCCGGGAATTCCTAGCCACCAAGGGCAAGGAAGATAAGGAACTTCATTACTTAGAGGCGTGTTTGGTGGAAGAATCGAAAGACACTTGGGTCATTGATTCGAGCGCCACTAATCATGTTTGTGTTTCTATGCAGGGGTTCGTGGAAACGAGAAGTCTACATGATAGGAGCCTCTCGTTGCGGACTGGAGATGGTAGCTTTGTGGTGGCTGAAGCAGTGGGAGATGTTCACCTTTATTTTGATCAATTTAGGTTTATTTTATTAAAAGACTGTTTTTATGTTCCTAATTTTAGGAGGAACCTTATATCGGTAGCTTGTTTAATAAAGGATTCTTATTCAGTTTCTTTTAGTAAAAGAGTTGATATTCGTAGAAATAAGTCTTTTATCTGTTCTGGATGGATGGATGGAAACCTATATTTGATCAGACCAAAGATGTACTCACTGCTTGACACTGAATTAATTGATAACTCTAAAAGGTTGAAAGTTTCTCACTCTAACAAGGCGTATCTTTGGCATTTAAGACTTGGTCATATTAATCAGGATAGGATTCAAAGATTGGTGAAAGACGGTCCTCTAGAATCTCTGGAGGAGGTACGACTTCCCCAATGTGAGTCTTGTCTAGAGGGTAAAATGACTAAGAGGTCTTTTGGAGCTAAGGGTACAAGGGCTCTGGAGCTCTTTGAAATTGTGCATACTGACGTATGTGGCCCCATGAACGTCACAGCACGAGGAGGGTTCGAATATTATGTCTCTTTTATAGATGATTACTCGAGGTATGGATATGTGTATCTGATGCATCGCAAGAGCGAAACCTTTGACAAGTTCAAAGAGTATCGTGCGGAAGTGGAAAAGTATTTGGATAAATCCATAAAGACACTTCGATCTGATCGAGGTGGCGAATACCTCTCCGACGAATTTCTAGGACATCTTGTAGAGAACGGGATATTATTGTTAGGAAATGCCCTAAGTATTAGAGACATTTTGATGTATTCATTTTGAACTGGATAATAAAATTATACATAGAGGTTATTCATTACATTGCTATCTGTCCTCGTCTTATTTACATGTTAAAGTAAATGTAAGCAAATATGGCTCACTGACTGCTTGTGTTAAAACTGTTAGAACGTTGCATGCAATGGACTTTTGTATGCGAGAAGACAATGTTCTAAAGTTAGCAGTCTAAACTATGGTCTGTAGTCTATGGGGTTAGACCGAGCATCTAACTCATGTTAAGACTATTATGTTGTCTAAAGCCTTAGAGGGGACGGTCTGTCTTGACTGTCTGGAGCTGGACTCCCAAGTAGAGACATGGATATGTTGCTTGGTGGTGACATATTAGACCGGGACTAAAGCGTGATTGATCTACGTAGTCCGCTATGAGTGGATCAATCTGCTTTTGACGTTCATTATGCAACAACCTTAATCCTGAGTAAATGAACTACTTCATGTATATGACTTGTGTACTTTGATGTTCCAATGGCTAAAGCGTCTCAGAGGGTAGTAAGCTTATAGACCGGCTCATTGGGTGCATGACTTGTATACGATGAAGGGTTTGTTTGCAGATATCGGAATCATAGCTCTGAGGAGTTAAAGGTATCCTCTTAAAGGCATTATACTGAATGTGAAAATGGACAAGGCCTTGGGTCGTCTGCTGGGCGGATGACTTCTTATTCACATATGGTGAATAATCATTTTCTAGATTCGGTAGTATAATGGAACTTTAAGGTAGCCTGATCAGTAGGATTAAACGGACTTTGACCTAAGGCTGATCATGGATATCATATGAGGGTTTTGCATATATGACAAGGTCATTGGATGGTAGCTCGTCACAGGCTTACGTAATACGGTATATAATTGGGAGTTCAGTTCCAGGTTTATAGTGGTGTGACTCTGAAATTAGTGATCATATGATTGAGTTGTTCGGTACAGAATGATGATCATATGGAATCACGGGAGCCCGATTATATATGTCCAATCAGTCCCTCTACTAGCTCCACATAATTCCTTAACGTTTGGCAAATTGATTTGTGTATGCTATTGGCTAGTTTATTATGCATGGATGGTGATGACACAGGATTAGGATGGTAGACAAGATTCTCTCCGGTTGGATTCAGATTTTGTTTTGGATAATAGAGTACACAATTATTCGAACTCCAAATAAAGTTGCCATGATTTTATTTGAGATTGGATTGGAGTTGTAGAAAATTATCCATGAGAACAAGAATATGAAATACAACCGTTTTGTGGAATTTGAAATTTGAATTTTGAAATTTGAAATTTGAATTTTGAAATTTGAAATTTGAATTTTGAATTTGAAATTTGAATTTGAAATTTGAATTTGAAATTCGAATTTGAAATTTGAATTTGAAATTTAAATTTGAAATTTGAAATTTGAAATTTGAAATTTGAATTTGAAATTTGAATTTGAAATTTGAAATTCAAATTTTGAATCACAGTCCAAGTAGGATTCGAATTTGTTGTGGAAAATCCACAAGGTTTGAAATTCGAATTTGAGTTGGATTTGGAGAGGATAATCTTGTTAGAATCCTACTTGAATTTTGAATCCAAATCCCAACAAATAAGGGACGAAATTTTGAGGATAATCCTCATGAAAGATTTCGGATTTTGTGGATAAGATTCAAGGGAATATTCAAGCTTCAATCCTAGTTGAATTTGGTTTCTCTCTCCTCCCAAAAGTGGCCGAAATTTTGGATCCCTAATCCTAGGAAATTCGGTTATTTTTGGATAAGGTTAAGATGAGATTTTGCTTGAGAAATCCTAGTGGAATTTTGATTCTCCCTTATCCTAAAAGTGGCCGAAAATTTGGAGGATTTTCTCCTTGTGAATTTCGGATTTTTTGGTTGGAAAAGGGAGATAAAATTCTAGCTAAAATCTTGTTAAGATTTGGATTGGATTTATCTAGAAAAACCGAATTTAATTGTGGAGATTCTCCCTTGGAAAATTCGGATTTTTTGGTTTGGATAAGGGAGAAAATCTTTTCCTAGTCCAATTCGAATTCAGAGAATCACCTCATGCAGGTCTATAAATAGAGGTCCTGCCACTCCAGTTCTCTTAGACCACAGACTCTCAGGTGAGCAGGCTTATTGTTGCACAGCTCATCGTGACAATAAAGTTCTTTAGAGATCTGGGTGGTCGGAAGAAGACTAGCAGTGCTAGCATACCGATCGAGGTTCAGAGTGCCCACACACTCAGCCATTCGGGAATTGGAGAATAGTAGAGAAGGCTAGTTGGTTGAAGCCTCCGGTCACTCTCCTCCTGTTCATTGGCATCCTTGAGGTATGAGTTTTAATTGTTGTTGATTTATTGTATATGGCATCATGAGATATTTAACGATCTAAAAAATTTTTTATTGTTCCGCTGCGCCACTCTGATACGTTTTTTCCGGTTTATTTTCCTACAATTATCCCATTTGACTGCACCTGGTACTCTACAACAGAATGGTGTAGCCGAAAGGAGAAACAGGACCTTATTGGATATGGTACGGTCCATGATGAGTTATTCAATGCTGCCATTATCATTTTGGGGATATGCTTTACAAACGGCATGCTATATTCTGAACCAGGTTCCGAGCAAATCAATTCCTAGAACTCCGTATGAATTGTGGCGTGGCAGGAAGCCCTCCCTTGGACATATGAGAATATGGGGCTGCCCGGCACATGTACTGGATGGGGATGCGAAGAAGTTGGAACTTAGATCAGAATTGTGCATGTTTGTAGGGTATCCAAAAGGAACTAAAGGAGGTCTGTTCTATAACCCGAAGGAACAAAAAGTCATTGTCTCGACCCATGCGACATTCTTGGAGGAAAGTCACATGAATGACTTTAAACCTCGAAGCAAAGTAGTGCTAGAGGAGTTGTCGGGTGAAAGAACTGCTCCATAGATTTCGGTCTTGGATGCAAGTCTGAGTTCCAGTGAAAGACCTGTAGACGATCAACAATTTAGGGTGCCTCGTCGTAGTAGGAGGGTTTCTAAGAAACCTAATTTCTTCATGTATGATGCTGAGGTATACCAGGCCGAGGCTCATGAGCATGAGGAAGATCCGGTCACATATAATGAAGCTATAAAGGATGTTGATTCTAAATCTTGGAAATAGGCTATGAACAATGAGATGGATTCTATGAAATCCAACTCTGTTTGGGAACTTGTAGATTTGCCGGATGGGATAAAACCCATTGGATGCAAATGGGTCTACAAAAGAAAGAAGGATGCGGAAGGGAGAGTGGAAACTTTCAAAGCTAGACTGGTTGCAAAGGGATACACGCAAAAGGCTGGAATCGATTACGAGGAAACCTTTTCGCCTGTTGCTATGCTGAAATCTATCCGTATTCTTCTGTCCATTGCCGCGGCTCTCGATTACGAGATCTGGCAAATGGATGTCAAGACGGCATTCTTGAATGGCCATCTTGAAGAGTGTATCTATATGATACATCCCGAAGGGTTCGTAGCGAAAGGCCAAGAAAGGAAAGTCTGCAAGTTGCTTAGATCCATTTATGGATTAAAGCAGGCATCCCGCTCATGGAACCAGAGGTTTGATCAAGCGATTAAGACATTTGGTTTTGAGCAGAACGTTGATGAACCTTGTGTTTATAAACGTATTAAGGATGGAAAAGTGGTCTTTCTGATACTCTATGTCGATGATATACTACTCATTGGGAATGATGTAGGGAACTTATCATCGGTCAAGCTTTGGTTACACCAACAGTTTGACATGAAGGACTTGGGAGAAGCTAATTACGTTCTAGGCATTCGTCTCTTCAGAGATCGAAAGAACAAAATGATAGCGTTATCCCAAGCTTCATACATAGATAAAATAATTGACAAATATGCAATGCTAGAGGCAAAGAAAGGCTCACAACCTTCTAATGCCGGTCTAACTCTTTCATTGGATGACTGTCCCAAGACATCGGAAGAAAGAGAGCGTATGAGTAAGGTCCCTTATGCATCCGCTGTGGGTAGCCTTATGTACGCTATGCTTTACACTCGCCCGGACATATGTTTTGCAGTAAGTATGGTGAGTCGATATCAGGCAAATCCTGGAACCAAGCACTGGCAAGCAGTAAAGCATATACTTAAGTATCTTAAAGAGAACGAGGGATTATATGCTGGTGTATTCTGGAGGGGACCTAACACCCGTAGGATACACGGACTCAGACTTCTAGACTTGTAAGGATTTGAGGAAGTCGACATTAGAGGGCATATGGAGACAGGATAAGTAGATGTATGTAAGATCGCGTCCGAGGACAACATTGCCAATCCCTCTACTAAGACTTTGGTGGCTAGAAGCTTTGAGAGGAATGTAGAGGCGATGGGGATGCGTAACATGGCACATCTGCCGGCTTAGGGCAAGTGGGAGATTGTTAGGAAATGCCCTAAGTATTAGAGACATTTTGATGTATTTATTTTGAACTGGATAATAAAATTATATATACATAGAGGTTATTCATTACATTGCTATCTGTCCTCGTCTTATTTACATGTTAAAGTAAATGTAAGCAAATATAGCTCACTGACTGCTTGTGTTAAAACTGTTAGAACGTTGCATGCAATGGACTTTTGTATGCGAGAAGACAATGTTCTAAAGTTAGCAGTCTAAACTTTGGTCTGTAGTCTATGGGGTTAGACCGAGCATCTAACTCATGTTAAGACTATTATGTTGTCTAAAGCCTTAGAGGGGACGGTTTGTCTTGACTGTCTGGAGCTGGACTCCCAAGTAGAGACATGGATATGTTGCTCGGTGGTGACATATTAGACCGGGACTAAAGCGTGATTGATCTATGTAGTCCGCTATGAGTGGATCAATCTGCTTTTGACGTGCATTGTGCAATAACCTTAATCCTGAGTAAATGAACTTCTTCATGTATATGACTTGTGTACTTTGATGTTCCAATGGCTAAAGCGTCTAAGAGGTAGTAAGCTTATAGACCGGTTCGTTGGGTGCATGACTTGTATAGATGAAGGGTTTGTTTGCAGATATCGGAATCATAGCTCTGAGGAGTTAAAGGTATCCTCTTAAAGGCATTATACTGAATGTGAAAATGGACAAGGCCTTGGGTCATCTGCTGGGTGGATGACTTCTTATTCACATATGGTGAATAATCATTTTCTTAATTCGGTAGTATAATGGAACTTTAAGATAGCCTGATCAGTAGGATTAAACGGACTTTGACCTAAGGCTGATCATGGATATCATATGAGGGTTTTGCATATATGACAAGGTCATTGGATGGTAGCTCGTCACAGGCTTACGTAATACTGTATATAATTGGGAGTTCAGTTTCAGGTTTATAGTGGTGTGACTATGAAACTAGTGATCATATGATTGAGTTGTTCGGTAAAGAATGATGATCATATGGAATCACGGGAGCCCGATTATATATGTCCAATCAGTCCCTCTACTAGCTCCACATAATTCCTTAACGTTTGGCAAATTGATTTGTGTATGCTATTGGCTAGTTTATTATGTATGGATGGTGATGACACAGGATTAGGATGGTAGACAAGATTCTCTCCGGTTGGATTCAGATTTTGTTTTGGATAATAGAGTACACAATTATTCGAACTCCAAATAAAGTTGCCATGATTTTATTTGAGATTGAATTGGAGTTGTAGAAAATTATCCATGAGAACAAGAATATGAAACACAACCATTTTGTGGAATTTGAAATTTGAATTTTGAAATCTGAAATTTGAATTTTGAAATTTGAAATTTGAATTTTGAATTTGAAATTTGAATTTGAAATTTGAATTTGAAATTCGAATTTGAAATTTGAATTTGAAATTTAAATTTGAAATTTGAAATTTGAAATTTGAAATTTGAATTTGAAATTTGAATTTGAAATTTGAAATTCAAATTTTGAATCACAGTCCAAGTAGGATTCGAATTTGTTGTGGAAAATCCACAAGGTTTGAAATTCGAATTTGAGTTGGATTTGGAGAGGATAATCTTGTTAGAATCCTACTTGAATTTTGAATCTAAATCCCTACAAAAGTGGACGAATTTTTTGAGGATAATCCTCATGAAAAAATTTGGATTTTGTGGATAAGGTTCAAGGGAAAATTCAAGCTTCAATCCTAGTTGAATTTGGGTTCTCTCCTTCCCTGAAAAATGGCCGAAATTAGGGAGAATATCTCCTAGGAAATTCGGTTATTTTGGATAAGGTTGAGATAAGATTCAAGCTTGAAAGTCCTAGTGGAATTTTTGATTCTCCCTTATCCATAATGGCCGAAATTTATGAGGAGATTTTCTCCAAGAAAAATTCGGATTTTTTGGTTGGAAAAGGGAGATAAAATTCTAGTTAAAATCTTGTTTAGATTTGGATTGGATTTATCCTAGGAAAACCGAATTTAATTGTGGAGATTCTCCCTTGGAAAATTCAGATTTTTTGGTTATGGATAAGGGAGAAAATCTTTTCCTAGTCCAATTCGATTTCAGAGAATCACCTCATGCAGGTCTATAAATAGAGGTCTTGCCACTCCAGTTCTCTCAGACCACAGACTCTCAGGTGAGCAGGCTTATTGTTACACAGCTCATCGTGATAATAAAGTTCTTTAGAGATCTGGGTGGTCGGAAGAAGACTAGCAGTGCTAGCATACCGATCGAGGTTCAGAGTGCCCACACACTCAGCCATTCGGGAATTGGAGAATAGTAGAGGAGGCTAGTTGGTTGAAGCCTCCGGTCATTCTCCTCCTGCAGATTGGCGTCCTTAAGGTATGAGTTTTAATTGTTGTTGATTTATTGTATATGGCATCATGAGATATTTAACGATCTAAAAATTTTTTATTGTTCCGCTGCGCCACTATGATACGTTTTACCGATTTATTTTCCTACAATGGTTCCTTAGAATTTAGAAAAATTGTATCTAGGATTTTTTATGTAACCATGGGAGCAGTTTGTTAGCACTATAGTTTTCCCATGGATTTTAATTTTTGTCTCTTAGAATTATTATGGTTAGAATTTTTGTACACCGGAAACGGTTTAGGAAATTTTATGTAATTATTTTTGGAGGAGATTGAAGATTGAAGACTGTAATTTATTTTTCCAAAAAGTTAAATTTGATTTAAAGGTTGAAATTTTGATTGTGTGGAAAATTTCAATTTAATTGGGATTCAAATTAATTTTTTGGAGATCCTAATAGGTAAATTGGAATATAACATGAAAATCGAGACACGACCCCTCTGGATAGGCCGACGGGCCTTGGTGGGGCTGCAGCCCTTGCCCTCGGGCAGGATGGGGCTACGACAACCCCTGTGCAGGCCATAACCACCCTCGGCTGCAGGCTTGGCCTGCAGCCGAGGGTGGCCGTAGCCTGGGCGTGCAGCCTGCTGGCTGCTGCGCCCAGCCTGGGCGTGTAGCCTGGCGCTGTAGGCTTTGCCTGCAGTCCGGTAGGGCTGCACATGGGAGGTCGTGGGTTACCAGCCCCCCGTGGGGCTGGGGGCTGCCCACGGCGGTTGCCGCCTCCGGGGGCGATGGTGCGATGATTCAAAAATCGAAAAATTTTGATTTTTAAATTTGAGATTTAATTTTAAATCTGTTTAAAAATATGTAATTAAAAATTTAAAATTTTGAAATTACATATTATTATACATGATGTTTAAAATTGTTTAAAATTTGAATTTGAAATTTAAATTTGAAATTTGAATCTAGAATTTGAATTTGAAATTTAAATTTTGGAGATTTAAATTTTAAATAATTTTTGGGTTGAGAAATAAATGGAGAGGCTACATAAAGATGGATACAAGAAGAAGGAACAAAATTCAAGACCCAAAGAATGCTTTGGATGAAATTTTGTAATCTTTATTTTCTTTGTTCTAGGATGGAACCATGGCTTGGTTATTTATCTGTCATTTATTTTTTCTATGATATGTCATGGATGTATATATATGAATTGATGGATGTTTTGTATGCATATTTGATAACATGTCATGTAGGATAGGTGAGTGCCGCTCATACTATATTGATCATACATAATTTGTCAAAACTTGCATGTTTTTCAAAATATTGAGTGGGAGAGGGTTTCAAACAAAACCCATGGCCTCCATTGTTGATCCATATGTGAAAGCATGGTAACGCTTCGCGTCAGTTCTACCCTGACCACACCCCTCGGTAGGTGTTTACCGCCGCTGGTATACTAGATTGGATCTCCTATGTGGAAAACGTGTTTGGGTACGATCCTATTCATGACCACCCCTCGGTGGCTTGGTAGGACGTGGATCGGGCTACGTAAACAATGGTTATACACTCAAGACTCGTTTAGTTATTAACCTTCCTTAGAAGCTCTGTTAACTAAACTGGTGGCCAAATAAGCGGTTATTAATATATGTCTTAACCTTGGAGGATTTAAGGCAACATATATTAATTGGGCGGGGTCTATGTTCCGGCTATTTGTTTTCATGACCACCCCTCGGTGGCTTGGGGCAATAGGTGCTGAGAATTACCGTTGCAATGCTACATGTTTTTCAAGTTTCATGTAGGAACATACTTGTATGTTTTATTTGCTAAATTATCTGTATATTTGCTTGGGCTTTGTACTGATGTCTAGTATAATTTTATTTCAGTTTAAAATGTCACCGACACCCCTCATTTCAAAACTTACTGAGAATAAACTGAATGGCGATAATTATGAGGATTAGAATAGAAATCTGTTGATAGTTCTCAGCTGCGAGAGACACAAGTTCGTACTGGACGAACCATGCCTACCAGTGCCAAAACCTGACACACCGCTTAAGGAGGTCCCAGTTGCCTATACTCGTTGGAAAGAATCCAATGATATAGCTCGATGCTACATGCTTGCTAGCATGACGAGTACTTTACAAAAGCAACATGAGACTTATCAAGTTGCTGGGGAGATCATGGAAAATCTGGAGGATATGTTCAGAGGCCAAGAAAAATTGGCTGGACAGTCCACTATCACCAGTATTATGAACTCAAAGCAAAAGGCGGGTACTCCGGTGAAGGACCATATGATCACTCTAATGGGATTCTTCGCTGAGGCTATCGAAAACGGTGCTGAGTTGGACTACAACACCCAGATCAAGATGGTGTTCAAAACTCTATCTAAAGATTTTGTGGGGTTTAAGGCCGCACACAATCTGGCAACAAGGGAGTTAGGACTAACCGAGCTCATGAAGCAACTCCAAGCTTATGAGCGGATGATCAGGGATGGGGATACGGTCCAACCCAAAGGAGAGGCCAATTTGGCAGAATCTTCCAAACCTTCACGGAAGAGGAAGAGGCCAAATCAGAAGCAAGCGGCTTCCAGTTTTTCTAATCCTCCTGTCTCGGATGGGAAGAAGAAGAAGAAGAAGAAGAACAAGACGCCCAGGGACCCTAAAAAGTCCAAGTGCTTCCGCTGTGGGAAGGTAGGTCACTTTAAGAAGGCTTGCCGGGAATTCCTAGCCACCAACGGCAAGGAAGGTAAGGAACTTCATTACTTGGAAGCAAGTTTGGTGGAAGAATTGAAAGACACTTGGGTCATTGATTCGGGCGCCACTAATCATGTTTGTGTTTCTATACAGGGGCTCGTGGAAATAAGAAGTCTACATGATAGGAGCCTCTCGTTGCGAACTAGAGATGGTAGCTTAGTGGTGGCTGAGGCAGTGGAAGATATTTACCTTTACTTTGATCAATTTAGGTTTATTTTATTGAAAGACTGTTTTTATGTTCCTAATTTTAGGAGGAACCTTATATCGGTAGCTTGTTTAATAAAGGATTCTTATTCAGTTTCTTTTAGTAAAAGAGTTGATATTCGTAGAAATAAGTCTTTTATCTGTTCTAGCTGGATGGATAGAAACCTATATTTGATCAAACCAAAGATGTGCTCACTGCTTGACACCGAATTAATAGATAACTCTAAACGGTTGAAAGTTTCTCACTCTAACAAGGCGTATCTTTGGCATTTAAGATTTGATCATATTAATCAGGATAGGATTCAAAGATTGGTGAAAGACGGTCGTCTAGAATCTCTGGAGGAGGTACGTCTTCCTCAATGTGAGTCTTGTCTAGAGGGTAAAATGACTAAGAGGTGGAGCTAAGGGTACAAGGGCTCAGGAGCTCTTAGAAATTGTGCACACTGACGTATGTGGCCCCATGAATGTCACAGCACGAGGAGGGTTCGAGTATTATGTCTCCTTTATAGACGATTACTCGAGGTATGGATATGTGTATCTGATGCATCGCAAAAGCGAAACCTTTGACAAGTTCAAAGAGTATCGTGCGGAAGTGGAAAAGCAATTGGATAAATCCATAAAGACACTTCGATCTGATCGAGGTGGCGAATACCTCTCCGACAAATTTCTAGGATATCTTGTAAAGAACGGGATATTATCCTAATTGACTGCACCTGGTACTCCACAACAGAATGGTGTAGCCGAAAGGAGAAACAGGACCTTGTTGGATATGGTACGGTCCATGATGAGTTATTCAACACTGCCATTATCATTTTGGGGATATGCTTTACAAATGGCGTGCTATATTCTGAACCAGGTTGCAAGCAAATCAATTCCCAGAACTCCGTATGAATTGTGGCGTGGCAGGAAGCCCTCCCTTGGACATAGGAGAATATGGGGCTGCCCGGCGCATGTACTGGATGGGGATGCAAAAAAGTTGGAACCAAGATCAGAATTGTGCATGTTTGAAGGGTATCTAAAAGGAACTAAAGGAGGTCTGTTCTATATCCCGAAGGAACGAAAAGTCATTGTTTCAACCCATGCAACATTCTTGGAAGAAAGTCACATGGATGACTTTAAGCCTCGAAGCAAAGTGGTGCTATAGGAGTTATCAGGTGAAAGAACTGCTCCACATATTTCGGTCTTGGACGCAATTCCAAGTTCCGGTGAAGGACCTGTAAACGATCAATAATTTAGGGTGTCTAGTCGTAGTAGGAGTGTTTCGAAGAAACCTAATTTCTTCATGGATGATGCTGAGGTATACCATACCAAGGCTCATGAGCATAAGGATGATCCGGTCACCTATGATGAAGCTATAAATGATGTTGATTCTAAATCTTGGAAACAGGCTATGAACAATGAGATGGATTCTATGATATCCAACTCTGTTTGGGAACTTGTAGATTTGCTGGATGGGATAAAACCGATTGGATGCAAATGAGTCTACAAAAGAAAGAAGGATGCGGAAGGGAGAGTGGAAACTTTCAAAGCTAAACTGGTTGCAAAGGGGTACACGCAAAAGGCTGGAATCGATTACGATGAAACCTTTTCGCCTGTTGCTATGCTAAAGTCTATCCGTATTCTTCTATCCATTGCTGCGGCTCTTGATTACGAGATCTGGCAAATGGATGTCAAGACGACATTCTTGAATGGCCATCTTGAAGAGTGTATCTATATGATACAGCCCGAAGGGTTCGTAGTGAAAGGCCAAGAAAGGAAAGTCTACAAGTTGCTTAGATCCATTTATGGATTAAAGCAAGCATCTTGCTCATGGAACCAGAGGGTTGATCAGGCGATTAAGACATTTGGTTTTGAGCAGAACATTGATGAACCTTATGTTTATAAACATATTAAGGATGGAAAAGTGGTCTTTCTGATACTCTATGTCGATGGTACACTACTCATTGGGAATGATGTAGGGAACTTATCATCGGTCAAGCTTTGGTTACACCAACAGTTTGACATGAAGGACTTGGGAGAAGCTAATTATGTTCTAGGCATTCGTCTCTTCAAAGATCGAAAGAACAAAATGATAGCGTTATCCCAAGCTTCATACATAGATAAAATAATTGACAAATATGCAATGCAAGAGGTAAAGAAAAGTTCACAACCTTCTATTGTCGGTCTAACTCTTTCATTGGATGACTATCCCAAGACATCGGAAGAAAGAGAGTGTATGAGTAACGTCCCTTATGCATCCGCTATGGGTAGTCTTATGTACGCTATGCTTTGTACTCATCCGAATATATGTTTTGCAGTAGGTATGGTGAGTCGATATCCAGCAAATCTTGGAACCAAGCACTGGCAAGCAGTAAAGCATATACTCAAGTATCTTAAGAGAATGAGGGATTATATGCTGGTGTATTCTGGAGGGGACCTAACACCCGTAGGATACACGGACTCAGACTTCCAGACTTGTAAGGATTCGAGGAAATCGACATTAGAGGGCACGTGGAGACAGGATAAGTAGATGTATGTAAGATCGCATCCGAGGACAACATTGCCGATCCCTCTACTAAGACTTTGGTGGCTAGAAGCTTTGAAAGGCACGTAGAGGCGATGGGGATGCATAACATGGCACGTCTGCTGGCCTAGGGCAAGTGGGAGAATGTTAGGAAATGCCCTAAGCGTTAGAGACATTTTGATGTATTTATTTTGAACTGGATAATAAAATTATATATAGAGGTTATTCATTACATTGCTATCTGTGCTCGTTTTATTTACATGTTAAAGTAAATGTAAGCAAATATGGCTCCCTGACTGCTTGTGTTAAACTGTTAGAACGTTGCATGCAATGGACTTTTGTATGCGAGAAGACAATGTTCTAAAGTTAGCGGTCTAAACTATGGTCTGTAGTCTATGGGTTTAGACCGAGCATCTAACTCATGTTAAGACTATTATGTTGTCTAAAGCCTTAGAGGGGACGGTTTTTCTTGACTGTCTGGAACTGGACTCCTAAGTAGAGACATAGATATGTTGCTTGGTGGTGACATATTAGACCGGGACTAAAACGTGATTGATCTACGAAGTCCGCTTTGAGTGGATCGATCTGCTTTTGACATTCATTGTGTAGTAACCTTAATCCTGAGTAAAAGGACAGCTTCATGTATATGACTTGTGTACTTTGATGTTCCAATGGCTAAAGCATCTCAGAGGTAGTAAGCTTATAGACCGGTTCGTTGGGTGCATGACTTGTATACGATGAAGGGTTCGTTTACAGATATCAGAATCATAGCTCTAATAAGAAGTTAAGGGTATCTTCTTGAAGGCATTATACTGAATGTGAAAATGGACAAGGCCTTGGGTCGTCTGCTGGGCGGATGACTCCTTATTCACATATGGTGAATAATCATTTTCTTAATTCGGTAGTATAATAGAACTTTAAGATAGCCTGATCAGTAAGATTAAACGGACTTTGGCCTAAGGCTGATCATGGATATCATATGAGGGTTCTGTATACATGACAAGATCATTGGACGATAGCTTGTCACAGGCTTACATAATACGGTATATAATTGGGAGTTCAGTTTCAGGTTTATAGTGGTGTGACTCTGAAATTAGTAATCATATGATTGAGTTGTTCGGTAAAGAATGATGATCATATGGATTTTTGGGAGCCCGATTATATATGTCCAATCAGTCCCTCTACTACCTCCACATAATTCTTTAACATTTGGCAAAATTGATCCGTGTATGCTATTGGTTAGTTTATTATGCATGGATGGTGTTGACATAGGATTAGGATGGTAGACAAGATTCTCTTCAGTTGGATTCAGATTTTGTTTTGGATAATAGAGTACACAATTATTCGAACTCCAAATAAAGTTACCATGATTTTATTTGAGATTAGATTGGAGTTGTAGAAAATTATCCATGAGAACAAGAATTTGAAACACAACTGTTTTGTGGATTTTGAAATTTGAATTTTGAAATTTGAAATTTGATATTTGAATTTGAAATTCGAATTTGAAATTCGAATTTGAAATTTGAATTTGAAATTTAAATTTGGAATTTGAAATTTGAATTTCAAATTCGGATTTGAAATTTGAAATTCAAATTTTGAATCATAGTCCAAGTGGGATTCGAATTTGTTGTGGTAAATCCACAAGGAATAAAATTCGAATTTGAGTTGGATATGGAGAGGATAATCTTGTTAGAATCCTACTTGAATTTTGAATCCAAATCCTAACTAAAGTTGGACAAAAATTTTGAGGATTATCCTCAATGATTTTCGGATTTTTAGTAGATAAGGTGCAAGGAAAAATTCAAGTTTCAATCCCAGTTGAATTTGGATTCTCTCTTCCCAAATAATGGCCGAATTTTGGAGTGAATCTCCTAAGAGATTTTTGGTTATTTTGGATAAGGATGAGATAAGATTCAAGCTTGAAAATCCTAGTGGAATTTTGATTCTCCCTTATCCAAAAGTGGCCGAATTTTTTGTGGAGATTTTCTCCTTAGAATTTTCAGATTTTTTGGTTGAAAAAGGGAGATAAAATTCTAGTTGAAATCTTGTTTAGATTTGGATTGGATTTATCCCATAATGGCCAAAATTTGTTGGGATTTTCCCTTGGATAATTTCAGATTTTATGGTTGTGGATAAGGGAGAATATCTTCTCCTAATCCAATTCGAATTTAGAGAATCACCTCATGCAGGTCTATAAATAGAGGTCCTGCCACTCCAGTTCTCTGAGACCACAGACTCTCAGGTGAGCAGGCCTATTGTTGCACAGCCCACCGTGACCATAAGTTCTTTAGAGATCTGGGTGGTCGAAAGAAGACTAGCAGTGCTACCATACTGATCGAGGTTCAGAGTACCCACACACTCAGCCATTCAGGAATTGGAGAATAGTAGAGAAGGCTAGTTGGTTGAAGTCCTCCGGTCATTCTCCTCCTGCAGTTTGGCATCCTTGAGGTATGAGTTTTAATTGTTGTTGGTTTATTGTATATGGCATCATGAGATATTTAACGATCTAAAAATTTTTATTGTTCTACTGCGCCACTCTGATACGTTTTTACCGATTTATTTTCCCACATTTCGGACCTTAATATCACTTTTCTTAACTTTTTGGCAAAATGACCATTTCGTCTTTAGCGAGATTTTCCTCCGTTTTCCTAACTTACGGTTCTATTTTAACCTTAAGAAACTTAATAAAATCATTCTGGGACTTTTACGGCCTTTTTCTAGTAATTTGGAAAATTTTGGTCAAAATAACCATTTTGCCCCTAACAGGGCCTTGGACCGTAAAATTTCCGTTTTAGCATTTTAATAGGGTTTTCTAGTCTCAAAAATCATACAATATTCTTTCGTAGGTCTTATAGAGCTTTACGACATTTTTTACCAAAACGTTCAGTTTACTATTCACTCAACTCTCGGGTGGTACTATTCCGATCCTCGGGATTGTTTCTCGTTTTTCTAAACGTTCAAGACCTCAAATGAACATTTCACTACTTTCAAAAATCGTCCATTGCCCTTCCTCTAGCCTAGGTCCCTGAGAGGGCTTTGGTTTCCGATTCCCAACCCTATTTTTACCCCTCGTTTACCAAATTACCCTTTGGGCGTCCTGAAAATTTCGGCAGTATTTCTGCTGAAATTCTAGGTTCCCGGTATTTAGGAAACACCTCAAAACCATCTACCCTATACTATCCTACCACATAGTATACCAGAAACCTAATTTTACGAAAAGGTTACAAACTTTTTATGTAAAATTTTCCAATTAAACTTACTCGTTTTTAACAGGATTTAAATCCCTTTTTCCACATTTTTTAGCCTGGTTTAAGCCATAACTTACACATTCACATAACTCTAACAAAACTTCTCATTTTCACTAAACCTGGCCACGGATTTCAGTTATCGACAAGTACCAAAATTTAATTTTTCTTGTTCCTAACTTTATCTACAATCTCATTACACATTCACATAACTTATAAAATTAAAACATTACCCTAATCAAG
The DNA here is from genome assembly GCA_035233585.1 of Antiaris toxicaria. Classification (NCBI taxonomy): domain Eukaryota; kingdom Viridiplantae; phylum Streptophyta; class Magnoliopsida; order Rosales; family Moraceae; genus Antiaris; species Antiaris toxicaria. Next base: position 54,440,209 of record CP141153.1, read on the forward strand.
AAGATTTTCTTTCCATTCCAACACTTATTGCTCACGGATTTTTTCCATGCAAAACAACCTCAAAATTTTGTTTTTATTTCCATTTCCATTTCTTGATTTCCACACAAAATCAAAACCATATTTACCATACACATTCATCAACACAAAGTTTCACATCTCACTTAGGGTTTCACACGGTTTTCTTAAGAAATGAGACATAAAAATTTGTGTTTTTAAAATCCATTTCATTCCTTTCTTTCATTGCATTTCCACATGATTTTCAACACTGAAAACTAAGCAAAATAACACCAAAACTTCACCTTTTTACACCATGCCTAGCCCACGGATTTTGTGGGTGAAAATGCACTAAACTTAATTTTTCATGCTCATGATTCCATACTTGTTTTAATCTTATGCGATTAACACACTTTCAAGCAAGATTCAACCACATAAAAACTGAAAATTTTCCCTTCAAAACAGCCCATAACCACACGGATTTTTCATGGAAAAACAAAGAAAAACCATGCAAGAATGGAAGCTCACCTTGTTTCCTTGATTTCTTGAACTTGGGGACTAATTTCACACACTTTCTTGAAGAGGTTTTGAAGAAAATTTTCCTGTTTTTGGGAAAGAGACTTATGGCTACAAAGGGGCTGAAGAACACCAATTTTTTCTGGTTTCTTCCATGCCAAAACCGTGCATATTTGAAGCCAAAAAGGAGGGACCTAATGGCAAAACTTTTAGGGACCTTTTTGCAAGCTTTTTATGAAAATTTTGTACTCTTTAGGGGCTGCTTTATAATTAAACAAGTTAGGGTAAATTTTTTTTTTCTGGTTTTGCCCCTAAATTTCTGCCACCTAGTGCCCTAGAACCATCTTGAAATTTTGTTGTTAAGCTTCCTTTGACTTTTCATGTTGACTTTGAATCATGGTCATTGGATTAAATTGACTTTAAATGCTAGCCTTTGGATCTTGATGTATCCTTACATCCATTCAATGATTCACATCTAATCTTTGACTCTTCATATATATTTGGGTCAAACTTTTGACCAAAAGTCAAACCGAACAGTTTTACACGGAAATCGTATAGACGAGTTCTTGAGGCTGTTCATGCGATCAGTTTTCCTTATTTCACTCTGGTTTGACTAAAAATCATTACTGTAAATATTTCATCTTTTAGTGGTTTACAATATATTTCTAAAAATTTTGGAACTAAAAAGGCATCATTTATCCGATTTCAGTTTAGTAAAATTTTCCATTCCTGAACACGCTCTCATTGGCACCGTCTGAATATTTTATCGCATTCTAAATAGTATTAAAACATATGTTTTACAATTATACATAAAAAAATCATTGTATACGCATGTTATACAAAATTTCTAAGAACAGTAAAATTTCACGGTTGTGACATCACCCCTCCTTATAAAATTTTTGCCCATGAAAATTAGAATAAATAGGGGTATAAAGCTTTCATCTCATCTTCACATTCTCACGTAGCCTCTTCAATACTGTGGTTTCTCCATAGAACCTTGACTAGTAGGATTGTCTTATTTCCCATTACCTTTTCTTCACGCGCCAAAATCTGCACTGGTTATTCTTGGTAGGTCAAATCTTCTTGAACCTGTATCGGTTCATACTTTAGCATATGCGATGGATCAAGTATATACTTCCTTAACATTGACACATGAAAGACATTGTGTACTGTCAACAGATCTGGGGGTAATGCCAACTTGTAGGCTACCTTCTTAATGCGTTAGATTATTTCAAATGGTCCAATATATATTGGACTCAATTTCTCCTTTTTACCGAATCACATTACACCTTTCATTGGCGATACCTTAAGGAATATGTAATCCCCTTTTTTGAACTCTAAGAATCTTCGTCGCTTGTCTGCATAACTTTTCTGTCGGCTTTAAGCGATCTTTATTCTTCTCTGAATCTTTGCAATTGCCTCTGAAGTTTCCTGTATGAAATCAATCTTGTGTAGCTGCTTTTCTCATAGATCGTACCAATGAATAGGTGACCTACACTTTCGTCCATATGGAGCCTCATACGGTGCCATTCCTATGGAAGCTTGGTAACTATTGTTGTATAAAAATTCTATCAATGGTAGTTTCTTGTTCTATCTTTCGGGGAAATATATAACGTAGGCTCTGAGCATGTCTTCTAGTGTCTAGATAGTTCGCTCTGACTGTCCATCTGTCTAAGGATGAAAAGCTGTACTAAGGCATAATTCTGTCCCCATAGCTTTTTGTATGCACTCCCAAAATGATGAAGTAAACCATGCATCTCGATCTGATACAATAGACTTAGGAGTCCACGTAGCCGAATAATATTGGTCACATACAAATGTGCCAATTTCTCCAATGTGAAAGTTGTCTTCATGGCTATGAATTGTGCCGTCTTGGTCAGCCTATCAACGATTACCGAGATATCGTCATATCCTTCTCGGGTCTTGGGAAGCCCTACCACGAAGTCCATGGTAATATGCTCCCATTTCCACTACAGAATTTCTAGAGGTTCTAATTTTCCTCCAGGATGTCTATGCTCGGCTTTGACTCTTTGACAAGTCAGGCATCTACTCACAAATTCTGCAATATCCTTCTTCATCCCTTTCCACCAAAACTGTATCTTGAGATCTTGATACGTTTTACTGGCTCTAGGATAAACAGAATATGGTGATTTATGAGCTTTTGCCATGATTCGTCTTTTTAGTCCTTCATTAGTCGAGACATAGATTCTCCCTCGATACAAAAGCATTCCGTCATTGGAGATGCTTACATCTGATTCCTTGTCTTTGAAAGCCTCTTCTCGAAGTTTTATTGCACTTGGATCCAGCTTCTGGGCTTCTTTAATATCTTCAACTAGAGAGGATTCTAATCTTAAGGCTGATAAGCTTCCGGTTATTAACTCCAATCTAAGAGAGTTAATTTCTTGCTGTAAGACTCTTGGTAGCTTATCTATTGGTAATCATTATGGAGTAGTTGATTTTCTGCTCAAAGCATCAGCTACTAGGTTTTCCTTTCACGGATGATAAAGGATTTCTCAATCATAGTCTTTCACCAACTCTAACCATCTTCTCTGTCGCATGTTTAACTCCTTTTGCATGAAAAAGTATTTCAGACTCTAGTGATCAGTGAAGATTTGGCACTGAGCTCCATATAAATAGTGTCGCCATATTTTAAGTGCATACACTATTGCAGTAAGTTACAGGTCATGTGTAGGATAGTTCCTCTCATGGTCCTTTAACTGGCATGATGCATACACAATAACCTTGTCATTCTGCATTAATACAGCTCCCAAGCCTATTCTTAAGGCATCACTATAGATGGTGAATTTTTCTCCTTCGGTGGGTAGTGTAAGGTTGGGGTACTTGTCAGTCATCTCTTCAATTCTCGAAAACTTCTTTCATAATCTTGCGTCCACTCATATTTCTTTTCCTTACGAGTGAGAGTCGTGAGGGGTGCGGCTAGTTGTGCAAATCCTTCCACGAACCTTCTATAGTAGCCGGCTGGACCTAAGAAGTTGCGTATTTCCATCACACTCTTAGGAGTAGGCCACTCATTAATTGCTTCCACCTTGACTGGATTTATATCAATTATTCCTTTGTCACCATGTGCCCAAGAAAGTGCACTTTATCCAACCAGAATTCACACTTAGAGAATTTTGCATACAACTGATGGCTTCTTAAGGTGTGAAGAACAATTCTTAGATGCTCTTCATGCTCTTTATGAGTCTTTGAATATATAAGTATGTCATTGATAAATACGATAACAAACTTATCAAGAAATTCTTTAAAAACTCTGTTCATTAAATCCATAAATGTGGCTAGAGCATTAGTCAATCCGAACGGCATTATTAAAAATTCATAGTGACCGTATCGGGTTTTGAATGCCATCTTAGGAATGTCACTCTCCTGGATTCTCAGTTGATGATATCCTGAGTGTAAATCATTCTTCGAGAATACTGTTACTCCTTTTAACTGGTCGAACAGGTCATCAATTCTAGGTTATGGACACCTATTCTTGATGGTAACCTTATTCAACTCTCTATAATCAATACACATCTAGAGAGTTCCATCTTTCTTTTTAACGAATAATACTAGAGTACCCCATGGGGAATAGCTTGGTTGGATAAATCCTTGTCAAGTAACTCTTTTAACTGTACCTACAGTTCTTTCAATTCCACTGGGGCCATACGATATTGTGCCTTTGATTTGGAGCAGTCCTTAGCATAATCTCAATCTCAAACAAAATTTCCCTTTCCAGAGGTAACCTTGGCAATTCCTTTAGGAATACATCGAGGAATTCGTTGACAATTGGAACATCTTCTGGTTGTAATTTCTTTTCCTCAGTTATGTCTGTCACATATGCTAGATATCTCGTACAACCACTGGCCATTAACTTCTTCGCTTTCATTGCACTAATTTTTAACATCTTCTTCGGTTGACAAGATGTGTCTACATACTCAAAACTTTCTTGCTCGTTCGGTTGAAAGGCTATTTTCAGCTTTCGACAGTTGATTGTGACTTGGTATTTTCCTAGGAAATCCATTCCCAGGATCACATCATAGTCGACGATCTTTATTATGATCAAATCGACATATAACTCCCTATTTGCCACAATTACTAGCACATGGCATAACCAGTAATTTGACAACATCACTTCTCCTGAAGGTAAGGCTATTGTAAAAGTCATCCCTATAGGATCCTTAGCATATCCTAACTTGTCAGCGAATTCATGGGGCACAAAGGAATGTATGGCTCCTGAGTCAAAAAGGACACATGCCACGTGGTTAAATATAGAAAACTGACCTATAACCACATTTGATGTTCTCGTTCAGCATCTTCCTTGGTAAAAACTGTGACACAAGCGTCTGGTCTAAGAGTCTGTTCTAAGCGTTTAGACCATGCTGGTGGCACTCCTGAAGGCTGTTCAATCCTCCCCTGTAAAGCATGAGCTTGAGGCAGTTATTGATGTGGAGGATATTGCTAATGCTGCTGCATCGGCCCTGAAGTATTTTGGCGGTTCATTGGATAATTCTTTGCAAAATGCCCTTCTCGTCCGCGCTGGTAACATATGCTCATGCCAAATTTGCACTGGCCTACATACCTCGTTCCACATGTAACACACATGGGAAAACTCAATCCTGAGGCTTGACTAGTCTTCCGCTGTTGATTGGGGCTGTCTTGGCTTCTGTTCCTAGAAAAATTTCCTTTTCTCTTGCCCTGCTGTTGTTGGGAGCCTTGAGTGTTGGACTAATTGGATCGATTCTGACCAGACTTACTGCCTTGTCCAGTTTGCATCCCTGCTTGTGCTGATTTGGCTAGGATCTTTTCCTTTTTCTTTACTTCACAAAATTTTTCTATTTCCTCTTTTTGTATGAGCAAGTGATATTCAGCTCTGAGGGCCCTGCTTACATAGTCTGCCACTGAGGTAGGTGGTATTGGCCCACTATCAACTAAAGCAGCTATTTCTGGCCTGAACATGCTAATCATCTTCTGAATCTTTTCTCTTTTAGTCAAAACCACATAAGGACATAACCAAGACAACTGATCAAATCTTCGGCATATTTCACTCACAGACTGGTTCCCCTGTTTCAGTTTAGCAAACTCTTTTTGTTGAGGACGTAGAGTAGTTGGATCATAATATTTCTGGTTGAATTCCTCCAGAAACTCATCGTAGGTCATTGTGGTCACGTCTTTCTGCATACGGACTGTGTCCCACCATAAATGGGCATCCTTCCTAAGTACAAAGGACGCGCACAGAATCTGCTCTTGATCAGTTAAATTCAAGAAGTCAAGGATCATCTATAGAGAAGAAAGCCACTCTTCTGCTTAATTAGGTCAATCGAACCCTCAAACTCGGACAACTTCTGTGATAATCGGGAATTTTAGATTCTCGAATAATGTTAAAAATTGTATGTAAATAACAATATTAATGAATAAAATGTGAAAAAGTTGTATTTCAATACTGTTGTAAATAGTGCAAAATATTTTGGCGGTGTTAAAGTGTGTAAGTTCGGGGATGGAAAATCCTACCGGACATAATTGGGTAAGACGGTTCGAAATCAGAACCGAAAACCCTAGAGAGTGCATTGAAATGTACTATAACAATAGAAATTTATGGTAGAGAATTCTGATCAAACGGAAGCAAAATAAGATAAACCGACTGCATGAGAGGTGCTGAGAACTCGCCTACGCGATTTCGGTAAAGTTCCGTTCGGATCGGATAACAGTCAAAAATTGACTACGAATTAATTAGAGATTAATATGAATAGTTGATGACATCACTATGATGATGTCATAAAGCAAATTAATTTTTCATCAAATTAGAAAACTTTTGAAAGGTGTATGGCTAGGATTGGTTTGCTTTTTGATCAAAGGCCAAGATCATGCCAAAATTCACTTCGAAAAAAATTAAAAAAATTTAGGGCATTTTGTTGATAGACCATTCAGCCATGTGGAAAGGGAGAAAGGAAAATTTTATTTTGACCCCAAAACCTTTACTTTTTAGTCCTTGAACAATTATGAAATTGTTGGAAAAAAAATTACAAAAATGCCCTTGATTTTTGCCTATAAATAGGCATCAAAAATTCAAGAAAAAAATGGAAAAAACATAACTAAACTCTTGCCAAAATTTCCAGCCAAAAACCATGGAAGAAAACCCCCTTGAACCAAAAATTTTGTTTTGAATTTCACACCAAATCTAGTTTGAATTTCATCTCCAACATCAAGACAACAACCAATCAAGGTAAACCTCCAATTTGAAGCATTTTCCTTGATTTTTTTCCATAAAAACCGTGGGTTTGGAATTGAAAAACAATGGGAAAAAATTGTTGAATTGTTGATTCTAGGATTTGTTTGATGTTGTGATATTCAAAGCATGAATTTGGATAGAAAAACAAGCAAAATTTTGCATGATTTCCTTGAAAAATCCGTGGCTCCTATGGTGTGAAAATTTCATGTATGTTGTTGTTTTAATTTAGTGATTAATGATCATTCAATTATATGATAAGTTAAGCATGAAATGAACTTAAGAAACAAGAAAAATTTGAGGTAGAATTCTTGCTAAAACCGTGGGCGTGAATGTGATGAAATAGGAAGATTTTTAATGTTGATAAAGGTTGATAAAAACCCTAGGAAAGAAAGTAAAATTTTCTTTCTATTTTGGCATAAAATCCGTGGCTATATCTAGGGATAGAATGCATGATTTGTTAAGTTTTGACTGTTGTTTTATACATTGGGAAGCATAAGATAATAATGTGTGGTGATGAAAATTTATTAGATGTAAAAACCTAGTAAACTAGGGTTAGTTTGGAAAAAAAATAGATATGTGATGTGACTTGTAAGTGTTGAATCATATAGAAAGTTTTTATACAAAGTTTGGAAACTTTGTATAAAATAGACCTCTGGTATAGTACGTGGCAGATACAATGGTTCTGAGGCGTACCTAACGCCGGGAAACCTTAAAATATAAGCAGAAATGCTGCCGAAATTTCTAAAATCGGCTAAAGGGCATTTCGGGAAACGAGGGGTAAAAATATTGAACTCGGAAAGGAAACCAAGACCCCTCAGTGAATAATGATCAGAAATGGAAAACCAACCCAAAAGGAATAGTAAATCGACCCTAAATCACTAAAATGCCTAAAACAGGAAAAAAATCGATGTTAGGGGTATTTTGGGAAACGAGGGAAAATTTTAGATCGGGATAGGAAACCCGAGCCTCTCGCGGTCCGAGGGTCGGGGATGGGATGAATAACGTTTAGTAAGTAGTGAAAGGGCCATTTGAGCCTCCGAAACGCTCGAAAAATGAAAAAACGACCCTAGGTGATGGATGAATAGTAATCGAGGGTCGGGAAAAATGAAGAGGAGATTTTGCAGCAATTTAAGCTGTAAAATGATACGAAAGCTTAGGAAATATTATTTTAAAATTATTAGACTTAGAAAAATTGGAAAAAAACAATAGAATGAAGCCAATTATGGTTCCGAAACCCGTTAGGGGCAAAATGGTCATTTTGATCAAAAATTTCTGAAAAGGCTCGGAAAGAAACCTAAAAGACCTAGAATAACTTAGACAAAATTCTAAAACTCAAATTGAAGATTTTAGAGTTAAAATTCTAAAAAAAATTTTAAGAAACACGGGCGTTTAGAGGGATACACGGCCGTGTAAAGGAAAAATTTTATAACCCAAAAGGTACACGGGCTTGAACACGGGTGTGTATCGAGCCGTGTGCAGTTACACGGCTGAGGAAGAAAATAACATGGCCGTGTAAAATAGACCCGAGAGGTACACAGCCTGGAACACGGGTGTGCTGCAGATCGTGTACCACAAATAAAAATTAAATGTGTAGAATTGTTAAGTAAAATAAATATATATTTTAGATGATAAATAAAAAGGGGTATTAACAGACACTATTATGTCTGTAGGAACCCAAAATAAGGATAGAACTGCGGAGGAGTTCCGGGAGTGGACACTAGCGCTGTATTGGTAAGTTCAAGCATTTTCATGTCTGCAACATGAAATACTGTGTTAATCTATTCTATACTAGCTACACACTAGATATAAAATCCTATAAACATTTGGGAATTAGTTAGTATAACATATCCCAAATAAAGAAAATAAGTAAGACCTACGAGCAATAGAGGATTGCGACCTTGAGATGACTTATGCAACCACTGGGTCAAAACTGTAAATTGACAGATGGTAAATGAAACCATTAAGGCGTACCGCCCCTCCAACATAGTGGTGGAGGTTTGTTAAATCCTACGGGGTTATCAGGGCTGTGGAGGACGATGTTCTAAGGTCGCTCCTTAGACCCTCCCAGTCAGCGCACTAATAATCATCGGTACTGTCATAAACAGAGCTCTACATTAGAAATCAAATAGAGAATAAACAATCAATAAAATGATAGAAATCATAATTGAGCATAACCGAAGCTTACACTAGAGTAAGGTAAATTCAGTTAGGGTATATGAATAGTATCCTGATTGAGTAAAGTGAATAGTAACCAGTTAGGGTAACTGGTACTATTCACCGGTCGAAGGTCAACTATACTATTCATGGTAAATAGTACTATTCATAGGAGATTGAGTTTTTCTTGTCTTTGAACCAGTATGATTCTTATTATGGATGTTTGAACTTACTAAGCCTGTTAGCTCATCAGTTTGTTCATGTTGCAGGTAAGAAACCTATCCTATAGATACGTGGATGGCGGCATAATGCGAGCGTATTAAAGGGATAGGGAACTCACCGTAGACATGGTCCTGCCATAAGTTTTCCGCTGAGCTTTTTGAGTAAAGAAAATATGTTTGCAGACAAAGCCTACAATACATATAAATATTATATTTGTATCAAATATGTTGTATTTATTTCAGACAAGGAAAAACCAGTATTATATTTTACATCGCTTTCTTACTTAATATTCATAAGAAAAAGTATGTATTAAAGAAAAAAAAATTTTGGGGAGAAATTTTAGGCCCTTGTGTTAAAGAAGTTTTAGTAAAAGAGTTTAAAACTGACGACTCGTATTCAACACCCGAACGGTCTTGGTCGGTCATAGAGTCGATTCAGGACGGTTGCGAGTGGTTGGAATCTGGGGATGTCACAGGTTGGTATCAGAGCGGTTGCTAATATCCCTATTGACACGACGCGCGATCTGCTCGTCAATCCAAGTAAGTTAGCTTCTTTAAGATTAGTTAACTTTCATTTATTTGAAGATATATATTTTGTAGGAGTTAAGATGACTAGACCACCATATGTGAGACCTCATCCATACCGACCTAGAGGACCGATTCGGGTATGGACTGGGCCCATGATCAGACCGTCTATGATGAGACGAGAGATGCAGCGACCACCTATACCTGAATCACTAGCGCCGAGGATAGTAGCGCCAGCACCAGTACAGGCACCACCCCCGCGACCAATAGTAAAACCTCCTGTGGCAGTAGATATTCCAGTGGTGGGAGACCGGGGCCGTATAGGGGCCAGAGTATCTGTACGAGCCGTACACGCATTCAGAGGCAGTCATCCACCATCATTCGAGGGAGGTCAACAGGGGATTTCTATGAGAGACTGGCTACACGATATTGAGGTCATCATGCGCCAGTGTGATATCGATCAGGATTGCTGGGTTCTGCTGGCCATTGGCACCTTCCGTGAGGATGCACAGCTGTACTGGGAATATTGCGATCAGGAGATGCTGCTAGCGATGGATTGGGTTGAGTTTCGCCAAGTCATGCTGGAGTAGTTCCCACAAAAGAGCTCTGTACCAGTAGCAGGCCCTCCGGAGAGTAGGACAGTGCCACCACCACTGACCATGCCTAGTTACGCGGATATCAGAGATTTTGTTCTGAAGGTAGAGAGGCAGCAGATGATGTTGAGTGACACCGTATTCTCATATGTAGTCCGATTCCAAGATAGCATCTTGAGGGCATGTCCTCTAACCAATATCACAAATGATAACTTTTGTGATATATTTTGGAAGGGACTCACCCTAGACTTACGACAGAGAGTAACCCCTCTATACCCTGCTACTTTACGTGAGTTTATTATTGATGTAGCTAAGGTAGAGGAGGAAATGATGATGGAGCACATGGTGCACAAGAGGCGAGAACAGTTACTACAAGAAGCCATGTTAGATCGCCTATACAGATCCGGGCCGATGGTAAATGATCATGAGGCAGGTCCGTCAAGACAACCAGAGGGAGTAGGCCCAGCTGAAGGTTCAATACCGACTGAGGCCGAAAACGAAACAGACAATGAAGAAATGGATCCAATCGAGTTTTTGGCAATCCCAGAGGAACCTCAGACAGAAGATTAGTTGTAGAAATGCATGTGTTGTATAAGTATGTATATATATAACTGTATATGTGTATATATGACAATGTTGAAAGGCTATTTTGGGGAAAGCCTTCAAACTAGTGTACTTTTGAAATGAAAAGATATGATAACCATATTTTGACATATGCAATGTGTGAAATGTTAAAATTATGTGATAATTAAAATTATTTGAATTTATATTATAAAAATATGATTGTGAAAAACCTAATGATTGACTCTTATGTAATTTTAGGAAGTAGGATAAGATGGTGAACCCAAGAAATCTACGGAATATGCGAGGACGTCCAGTACTATCAAAAAGAGTGGACGAGCTAAAAGCCTTGATAGAAGCTCAAATGAGGGAAAATGCTAAGTTAAGACAAAGACTAGAGCAAATGGAGCGGAGACAGGAATCGGAAGAAGACCAAACCCCTCAAATGGCTGTACCAGAACCAGAAGTACCTCCAGCGGCACAAGAAGAAGTGGTACAACCCCAACCACAACCCAGGAACAATATCGAGCCATTGTATGAAAGATTCCGATGCATGAGGCCACCAGAGTTTGAGGGCTCCGCAAACCCTCTGGATGCTGAGGAATGGTTGTCTTCACTCCATATGATATTGGAGTTTATGGAGTTGAATGACCAAGAAAGGATTCTGTGTGTGTCCTTTGTCCTAAAAAGGGATGCAAGGTTCTGGTGGGAGTCGGTTAAGCTAAGAAGAAACATGTATACCATGTCCTGGTTGGATTTTCTAGAAGAATTCAATCAGAAGTATTTCAATCCGACACTATTGTGACCACAACAAAGAGAGTTCACAGAACTAAAGCAAGGAGATATGACCGTGATAGAAGTCCACAATAAGTTTGATCAGTTATCCAGACTTTGCCCATACACTGTCATCACTAAGAGGGAGAAAATCCAGAAGATGCTAGGGATGTTTCATCCCGAGATTTCAGCATTGGTGGACAGTGGGTTAACGCCACCTGACACCGTTTCTGATTGTGTTAGCTGTGCGTTAAGGGCAGAGTATTATCTGATTAGACAAAAGGAAGAAAGAGAGAAGGTCTGGGATGCAAAGAAAAAGGAAAAGATCTTGACCAAAGCCATACAAGCTGGACCTCAAACTGGACAAAGCAGCAAACAAAGTTTGATTGTCAAGGCTGGACAGCCCGGCACTTCAGGCTAGCAGTCTCAGGGAAAGAGAAAAGCAAATAATCCCGGGAACCAGAACTAGCAAAGGAGAATAAACAATAATGCTAGTCCTATGGTTTGAAACTATGTAAGTTGTGGGAAAAGACATTCAGGACGGTGCAGACTGGCTCCAAATGCCAGTTTTCAGTGTGGGAAGGATGGTCACTTCGCCAAAAACTGCCCAGAAAATAGGCAGAATGTGCAAAGTTCATCACAGACACAACAACGTCCTCAGGCACATGCACTACAGGTCAAAGCTGAATGGTTATCCCATTCTGAGAGGCCGGAAAGACCAGAACGCTTGCCTCGAACAGATGCAAGAATTATGGTCTACACAAACGAGGAAGCAGAAGCAGGAACGTCAAATGTAGTGACAGGTCAGCTTTCTGTCGCTAATAATCTGGCGTCTGTTTTATTTGACTGTAGAGCTACGTACTCTTTCATTTCACACCAATTTGCTAATAGGATAGGATACCCTCAAGACCACATGGGTATGAAATTTAAAACTGCATTACCCTCAGGGGAAGTCCTGATGTCTAATTACTAGTTACCACATGTGTCAATAATTGTGGCAAATAGGGAGTTATTTGCAGAATTGATCGTGATGGAACTTACCGACTATGATGTGATGCTAGGAATGGATTTCCTAGAGAAGTATCGAGCTACGATCGATTGCCAGAAAAGGATGATAAGGTTTCAACCCGATGAAGAAGAAGGATTCGAGTATCTCGACACGTCACGAAGATCACAAAAGATAATGATTAACTCGATGGAATCTAAAAGGATGATGTCTAGCGGCTGTGCTACATACCTAGCATGTATTCTAGACGTGACAAAGGAACCGAAGCTCCAACCTCAAGACGTCCCTATTGTAAAGGAATTCATTGATGTTTTTCCAGAAGAATTACCAGGACTGCCACCTGAATGAGAAATTTCTTTCGAGATTGAGTTGATGCCAGGAACTGCACCAATCTCAAAGGCACCATATCGGATGGCACCGGCAGAGTTAAAAGAATTACAGGAGCAACTGAAGAAACTTCTTGACAAAGGATTCATACGCCCAAGCTATTCCCCATGGGGTGCTCCAGTGCTGTTTGTTAAGAAGAAAGATGGCTCATTTCGGATGTGTATTGATTATCGGGAAATGAACAAGGTTACCATTAAGAATAGGTACCCGCTGTTAGGAAATGCCCTAAGTATTAGAGACATTTTGATGTATTCATTTTGAACTGGATAATAAAATTATATACATAGAGGTTATTCATTACATTGCTATTTGTCCTTGTCTTATTTACACGTTAAAGTAAATGTAAGCAAATATGGCTCACTGACTGCTTGTGTTAAAACTGTTAGAACGTTGCATGCAATGGACTTTTGTATGCAAGAAGACAATGTTCTAAAGTTAGCATTCTAAACTATGGTCTGTAGTCTATGGGGTTAGACCGAGCATCTAACTCATGATAAAGACTATTATGTTGTCTAAAGCCTTAGAGGGGACGGTTTGTCTTAACTGTCTGGAGCTGGACTCCCAAGTAGAGACATAGATATGTTACTTGGTGGTGACATATTAGACCGGGACTAAAGCGTGGTTGATCTACTTAGTCCGCTATGAGTGGATCAATCTGCTTTTGACGTTCATTGTGCAATAACCTTAATCCTGAGTAAATGAACTACTTCATGTATATGACTTGTGTACTTTGATGTTCCAATGGCTAAAGCGTCTCAGAGGTAGTAAGCTTATAGACCGGTTCGTTGGGTGCATGACTTGTATACGATGAAGGGTTTGTTTGCAGATATCAGAATCATAGCTCTGAGGAGTTAAAGGTATCCTCTTAAAGGCATTATACTGAATGTAAAAATGGACAAGGCCTTGGGTCGTCTGCTGGGCGGATGACTTCTTATTCACATATGGTGAATAATCATTTTCTTGATTCGGTAGTATAATGGAACTTTAAGATAGCCTGATCAGTAGGATTAAATGGACTTTGACCTAAGGCTGATCATGGATATCATATGAGGGTTTTGCATATATGACAAGGTCATTGGATGGTAGCTCGTCACAGGCTTACGTAATACGGTATATAATTGGGAGTTCAGTTTCAGGTTTATAGTGGTGTGACTCTGAAATTAGTGATCATATGATTGAGTTGTTCGGTACAGAATGATGATCATATGGAATCACGGGAGCCCGATTATATATGTCCAATCAGTCCCTCTACTAGCTCCACATAATTCCTTAACGTTTGGCAAATTGACTTGTGTATGCTATTGGCTAGTTTATTATGCATGGATGGTGATGACACAGGATTAGGATGGTAGACAAGATTCTCTCCGGTTGGATTCAGATTTTGTTTTGGATAATAGAGTACACAATTATTCGAACTCCAAATAAAGTTGCCATGATTTTATTTGAGATTGGATTGGAGTTGTAGAAAATTATCCATGAGACCAAGAATATGAAACACAACCGTTTTGTGGAATTTGAAATTTGAAATTTGAAATTTGAATTTTGAAATTTGAATTTTGAAATTTGAAATTTGAATTTTGAATTTGAAATTTGAATTTGAAATTTGAATTTGAAATTCGAATTTGAAATTTGAATTTGAAATTTAAATTTGAAATTTGAAATTTGAAATTTGAAATTTGAATTTGAAATTTGAATTTGAAATTTGAAATTCAAATTTTGAATCACAGTCCAAGTAGGATTCGAATTTGTTGTGGAAAATCCACAAGGTTTGAAATTCGAATTTGAGTTGGATTTGGAGAGGATAATCTTGTTAGAATCCTACTTGAATTTTGAATCCAAATCCCAACAAAAGTGGGCGAATTTTTTGAGGATAATCCTCAATGGAAAATTCGGTTTTTGTGGATAAGATTCAAGGGAAAATTCAAGTTTCAATCTCAGTTGAATTAGGATTCTCTCCCTCCCTAAAAGTGGCTGAAATTGTTGGATTTATCCAAGGGAAAATTCGGTTATTTTTGGATAAGGTTGAGATAAGATTCAAGCTTGAAAATCCTAGTGGAATTTTTTGATTCTCCCTTATCCATAATGGCCGAAATCTTTAGGGAAGATACACCTTGAAATTTTCGGATTTTTTGGGTTGAAAAAGAGAGATAAAATTCTAGTTAAAATCTTGTTGAGATTTGGATTGGATCTATCCTAAGAAAACTAAATTTTTAGTGGAGATTCTCCCTTGGAAAAATTCGGATTTTATGGGTTTGGATAAGGGAAAATATCTTTTTCTAATCCAATTCAAATTCAGAGATTCACCTCATGCAGGTCTATAAATAGAGGTCCTGCCACTCCAGTTCTCTCAGACCACAGACTCTCAGGTGAGCAGGCTTATTGTTGCACAGCTCATCGTGACAATAAAGTTCTTTAGAGATCTGGGTGGTCGGAAGAAGACTAGCAGTGCTAGCGTACTGATCGAGGTCCAGAGTGCCCACACACTCAGCCATTCGGGAATTGGAGAATAGTAGAGAAGGCTCGTTGGTTGAAGCCTCCGGTCATTCTCCTCCTGCATATTGGCGTCCTTGAGGTATGAGTTTTAATTGTTGTTGATTTATTGTATATGGCATCATGAGATATTTAACGATCTAAAAATTTTTATTGTTCCGCTGCGCCACTCTGATACGTTTTTACCGGTTTATTTTCCTACAATTGGTATCAGAGCCATCTCATGACTATGCCATGTACATAAATTAGACAATTACTTAGTCTTTTCATTTATGTATGGATTTGATATTTAGAGAGTGGCATTCTAGAGTTCCTTTATGTTGTTATCATGTATTATGTATAAAGTATGTGGTTATTTTAATTTTTTGAATTACTATAAGCATGCTTGTTTATGCCGGTTATGGTTCCTTAGAATTTAGAAAAATTGTATCTAGGAATTTTTTATGTAACCATGGGAGCAGTTTATTAACACTGTAATTTTCCCATGGATGTTAATTTTTGTCTCTTAGAATTTTTATGGATAGAATTTTGTACACCAGAAACAGTATAGGAATTTTTTATGTAATTATTCTTGGAGGAGATTGAAGATTGAAGACCGTAATTTATTTTTCCCAAAAGTTAAATTTGATTTAAAGGTTGAAATTTTGATTGTGTGGAAAATTTCAATTTAATTGGGATTCAAATTAATTTTTGGAGATCCTAATGGGTAAATTGGAATATGGCATGAAAATCGAGTCACGACCCCTCGGGATAGGCCGATGGGCTTTGGTGGGGCTGCAGCCCCTGCCCTCGGGTAGGATGGGGCTGCGGCAGCCCCTCTGCAGGCAAACATCACCCACGGCCGCAGGCTTGGCCTACAGCCGAGGGTGGCGCAGCCTGCCCAAGGCTGGCCGCAGCCTGGGCGTGCAGCCACTGGCTGCAGGCGCTGCCTGCAGCCTGCCGACTGCTGCGCCCAGCCTGGGCGTGCAGCCTGGTGCTGCAGGCTTGGCCTGCTGCCCGGCAGGGCTGCACAAGGGGCAGCCGTGGGCTGCCAGCCCCTCCGGGGTTGGTGGCTGCCCACGGCGGCTGCCGCCTACGGGGGCGGCGGTCCGACGGTCCAAAAATCAGAAAATTTTGATTTTTAAATTTGAGATTTAATTTTAAATCATGTTTAAAAAATATGTAATTAAAAATTTGAAATTTTTGAAATTACATATTATTACACATGATGTTTTAAAATTGTTTAAAATTTAAATTTGAAATTTGAAATTTAAATTTGAAATTCGAATTTGGAATTTGAATTTGAAATTTAAATTTTTGGGAGATTTAAATTTTAAATAATTCTTGGGATGAGAAATAGATAGAGAGGCTACATAAAGAAGGATACAAGAAGACGGAACAGAATTCAAGACCCAAAGAATGATTTGGAGGGAATTTTGTAATCTTTATTTTCTTTGTTCTAGGATGGAACCATAGCTTGGTTATTCTGTCAATTATTTTTTCTGTGATATGTCATGGATGTATAAATATGTATTGATGGATGTTTTGTATGCATATTTGATAACATGTCATATAGGATAGGTGAGTGCCACTCATACTATATTGATCATACATAATTTGTCAAAAGTTGCATGTTTTTCAAAATATTGAGTGGGAGAGGGTTTCAAACAAAACCCACGGCCTCCATTGTTGATCCATATGTGAAAGCATGGTAACGCCTCGCGTCAGTTCTGACCTGACCACACCCCTCAGTAGGTGTTTACCGCCGCCGGTACACTAGATTGGATCTCCTATGTGGAAAACGTGTTCGGGTGCGATCCTATTCATGACCACCCCTCGGTGGCTTGGTAGGACGTGGATCGGGCTACGTAAACAATGGTTAAACACTCAAGACTCGTTTAGTTATTAACCTTCCCTAGAAGCTCTGTTAACTAGACTGGTGGCCAAATAAGCGGTTATTAATATATGTCTTAACCTTGGAGGATTTAAGGTAACATATATTAATTGGACGGGGTCCATGTTCCGGCTATTTGTTCTCATGACCACCCCTCGGTGGCTTGGGGCAATGGGTGCTGAGAATTACCATTGCAATGCTACATGTTTTTCAAGTTTCATGTAGGAACATACTTGTATGTTTTATTTGCTAAATTATCTGCATATTTGCTTGGGCTTTGTAATGATGTCTAGTATAATTTTATTTCAGTTCAAAATGTCACCGACACCCCTCATTTCAATACTTACTGAAAATAAGTTGAATGGCGACAATTATAAAGACTGGAAAAGAAATCGATTAATAGTTCTCAGCTGCGAGAGACACAAGTTCGTACTGGACGAACCATGCCCACTTGGGCCCAAACCTGACACACCACTTGAGGAGGTCCCGGTTGCCTATAATCGTTGGAGAGAATCCAATGAGATAGCTCGATGCTACATCCTTGCTAGTATGACGAGTGCTTTATAAAAGCAGCATGAGACTTATCAAGTTGCTGGGGAGATCATGGAAAATCTGGCGGACATGTTCGGAGGCCAAGGAAAATTGGCTCGACAGTCTGCAATCACCAGCATTATGAACTCCAAGCAAAAGGCGGGTGCTCCGGTGAAGGACCATATGATCACTCTAATGGGATTCTTCGCTGAGGCTGCCGAGAATGGTGCTGAGTTAGACTACAACACCCAGATCGAGATGGTGTTCAAGACTCTGTCTAAAGATTTTGTGGGGTTTAAGGCCGCATACAATCTGGCGACAAAGGAGTTATGACTTACCGAGCTCATGAAGCAACTACAGGCTTATGAGCGGATGATCAGGGATGAGGATGTGGTCCGACCTAAAGGAGAGGCCAATTTGGCGGAATCTTCCAATCCCTCACGGAAGAGGAAGAGGCCAAATAAAAAGCAAGTGGCTTCCAGTTCTTCTAATCCTCCTGTCTCGGACGGGAAGAAGAAGAAGAAGAACAAGAAGCCAAAGGACCCTAAAAAGTCCAAATGCTTCCACTGTGGGAAGGTAGGTCACTTCAAGAAGGCTTGCCGGGAATTCCTAGCCTCCAAGGGCAAGGAAGGTAAGGAACTTCATTACTTAGAAGCGTGTTTGGTGGAAGAATTGAAAGACACTTGGGTCATTGATTCGGGCGCCACTAATCATGTTTGTGTTTCTATGCAGGGGTTCGTGGAAACGAGAAGTCTACATGATAGGAGCCTCTCGTTGCGGACTGGAGATGGTAGCTTTGTGGTGGCTGAGGCAGTGGGAGACGTTCATCTTTATTTTGATCAATTTAGGTTTATTTTATTGAAAGACTGTTTTTATGTTCCTAATTTTAGAAGGAACCTTATATCGGTAGCTTGTTTAATAAAGGATTCTTATTCAGTTTCTTTTAGTAAAAGAGTTGATATTCGTAGAAATAAGTCTTTTAACTGTTCTGGATGGATGGATGGAAACCTATATTTGATCAGACCAAAGATGTACTCACTGCTTGACACTGAATTAATTGATAACTCTAAAAGGTTGAAAGTTTCTCACTCTAACAAGGCGTATCTTTGGCATTTAAGACTTGGTCATATTAATCAGGATAGGATTCAAAGATTGGTGAAAGACGGTCCTCTGGAATCTCTGGAGGAGGTACGACTTCCCCAATGTGAGTCTTGTCTAGAGGGTAAGATGACTAAGAGGTCTTTTGGAGCTAAGGGTACAAGGGCACAGGAGCTCTTAGAAATTGTGCACACTGACGTATGTGGCCCCATGAACGTCACAGCACGAGGAGGGTTCTAGTACTATGTCTCTTTCATAGATGATTACTTGAGGTATGGATATGTGTATCTGATGCACCGCAAGAGCGAAACTTTTGATAAGTTCAAAGAGTATCGTGCGGAAGTGGAAAAGCAATTGGATTAATCCAAAAGACACTTCGATCTGATCGAGGTGGCGAATACCTCTCCGATGAATTTCTAGGACATCTTGTAGAGAATGGGATATTATCCCAATTGACTGCACCTGGTACTCCACAACAGAATGGTGTAGCCGAAAGGAGAAACAGGACCTTATTGGATATGGTACGGTCCATGATGAGTTACTCAACGCTGCCATTATCATTTTGGGGACATGCTTTACAAACGGCGTGCTATATCCTGAACCAGGTTCCGAGTAAATCAATTCCTAGAACTCCGTACGAATTGTGGCATGGCAGGAAGCCCTCCCTTGGACATATGAGAATATGGGGCTGCCCGGCACATGTACTAGATGGGGATGCGAAGAAGTTGGAACCAAGATCAGAATTGTGCATGTTTGTAGGGTATCCAAAGGGAACTAAAGGAGGTCTGTTCTATAACCCGAAGGAACAAAAGGTCATTGTCTCAACCCATGCGACATTCTTGGAGGAAAGTCACATGAATGACTTTAAGCCTCGAAGCAAAGTGTTGCTAGAGGAGTTATCGGGTGAAAGAACTGCTCCACAGATTTCGGTCTTGGACGCAAGTCCGAGTTCCAGTGAAAGACCTGCAGACGATCAACAATTTAGGGTGCCTCGTCGTAGTGGGAGGGTTTCTAAGAAATCTAATTTCTTTATGTATGATGCTGAGATATACCAGGCCGAGGCTTATGAGCATGAGGAAGATCCGGTCACATATGATGAAGCTATAAAGGATGTTGATTCTAGATCTTGGAAACAGGCTATGAACAATGAGATGGATTCTATGAAATCCAACTCTGTTTGGGAACTTGTAGATTTGCCGGATGGGATAAAACCCATTGGATGCAAATGGTTCTACAAAAGAAAGAAGGATGCGGAAGGGAGAGTGGAAACTTTCAAAGCTAGACTGGTTGCGAAGGCATACACGCAAAAGGCTGTAATCGATTACGAGGAAACCTTTTCGCCTGTTGCTATGCTGAAGTCTATCCGTATTCTTCTGTCCATTGCTGCGGCTCTCGATTACGAGATCTGGCAAATGGATGTCAAGACGGCATTCTTGAATGGCCATCTTGAAGAGTGTATCTATATGATACAGCCCGAAGGGTTCGTAGCAAAAGGCCAAGATAGGAAAGTCTGCAAGTTGCTTAGATCCATTTATGGATTAAAGCAGGCATCCTGCTCATGGAACCAGAGGTTTGATCAAGCGATTAAGACATTTGGTTTTGAGCAGAACGTTGATGAACCTTGTGTTTACAAATGTATTAAGGATGGAAAAGTGGTCTTTCTGATACTCTATGTCGATGATATACTACTCATTGGGAATGATGTAGGGAATTTATCATCGGTCAAGCTTTGGTTATACCAACAGTTTGACATGAAGGACTTGGGAGAAACTAATTATGTTCTAGGCATTCGTCTCTTCAGAGATCGAAAGAACAAAATGATAGCATTATCCCAAGCTTCATACATAGATAAAATAATTGACAAATATGCAATGCTAGAGGAAAAGAAAGGCTCACAACCTTCTATTACCGGTCTAACTCTTTCATTGGATGACTGTCCCAAGACATCGGAAGAAAGAGAGCGTATGAGTAAGGTCCCTTATGCATCCGCTGTGGGTAGCCTTATGTACGCTATGCTTTGCACTCGCCCGGACATATGTTTTGCAGTAGGTATGGTGAGTCGATATCAAGCGAATCCTGGAACCAAGCACTGGCAAGCAGTAAAGCATATACTCAAGTATCTTAAGAGAACGAGGGATTATATGCTGGTGTATTCTGGAGGGAACCTAACACCCGTAGGATACATGGACTGAGTCTTCCAGACTTGCAAGGATTTGAGGAAGTCAACATTAGAGGGCACGTGGAGACAGGATTAGTGGATGTATGTAAGATCGTGTCTGAGGACAACATTGTCGATCCCTCTACTAAGACTTTGGTGGCTAGAAGCTTTGAGAGGCATGTAGAGGCGATGGGGATGCGTAACATGGCACATCTACTGGCTTAGAGCAAGTGGGAGATTGTTAGGAAATGCCCTAAGTATTAGAGACATTTTGATGTATTCATTTTGAACTGGATAATAAAATTATATACATAGAGGTTATTCATTACATTGCTATTTGTCCTCGTCTTATTTACACGTTAAAGTAAATGTAAGCAAATATGGCTCACTGACTGCTTGTGTTAAAACTGTTAGAACATTGCATGCAATGGACTTTTGTATGCAAGAAGACAATGTTCTAAAGTTAGCAGTCTAAACTATGGTCTGTAGTCTATGGGGTTAGACCGAGC
Organism: Antiaris toxicaria; assembly: GCA_035233585.1. Classification (NCBI taxonomy): domain Eukaryota; kingdom Viridiplantae; phylum Streptophyta; class Magnoliopsida; order Rosales; family Moraceae; genus Antiaris; species Antiaris toxicaria. Next base: position 54,461,825 of record CP141153.1, read on the forward strand.
ATCTAACTCATGATAAAGACTATTATGTTGTCTAAAGCCTTGGAGGGGACGGTTTGTCTTAACTGTCTGGAGCTGGACTCCCAAGTAGAGACATAGATATGTTACTTGGTGGTGACATATTAGACCGGGACTAAAGCGTGGTTGATCTACTTAGTCCGCTATGAGTGGATCAATCTGCTTTTGACGTTCATTGTGCAATAACCTTAATCCTGAGTAAATGAACTACTTCATGTATATGACTTGTGTACTTTGATGTTCCAATGGCTAAAGCGTCTCAGAGGTAGTAAGCTTATAGACCGTTTGTTGGGTGCATGACTTGTATACGATGAAGGGTTTGTTTGCAGATATCGGAATCATAGCTCTGAGGAGTTAAAGGTATCCTCTTAAAGGCATTATACTGAATGTGAAAATGGACAAGGCCTTGGGTCGTCTGCTGGGCGGATGACTTCTTATTCACATATGGTGAATAATCATTTTCTTGATTCGGTAGTATAATGGAACTTTAAGATAGCCTGATCAGTAAGATTAAACGGACTTTGACCTAAGGCTGATCATGGATATCATATGAGGGTTTTGCATATATGACAAGGTCATTGGATGGTAGCTCGTCACAGGCTTACGTAATACGGTATATAATTGGGAGTTCAGTTTCAGGTTTATGGTGGTGTGACTCTGAAATTAGTGATCATATGATTGAGTTGTTCGGTACAGAATGATGATCATATGGAATCACGGGAGCCCGATTATATATGTCCAATCAGTCCCTCTACTAGCTCCACATAATTCCTTAACGTTTGGCAAATTGATTTGTGTATGCTATTGGCTAGTTTATTATGCATGGATGGTGATGACACAGGATTAGGATGGTAAACAAGATTCTCTCCGGTTGGATTCAGATTTTGTTTTGGATAATAGAGTACACAATTATCCGAACTCCAAATAAAGTTGCCATGATTTTATTTGAGATTGGATTGGAGTTGTAGAAAATTATCCATGAGAACAAGAATATGAAACACAACCGTTTTGTGGAATTTGAAATTTGAAATTTGAAATTTGAAATTTGAAATTTGAATTTTAAAATTTGAAATTTGAATTTTGAATTTGAAATTTGAATTTGAAATTCGAATTTGAAATTTGAATTTGAAATTTAAATTTGAAATTTGGAATTTGAAATTTGAAATTTGAATTTGAAATTTGAAATTCAAATTTTGAATCACAGTCCATGTAGGATTCGAATTTGTTGTGGAAAATCCACAAGGTTTGAAATTCGAATTTGAGTTGGATTTGGAGAGGATAATCTTGTTAGAATCCTACTTGAATTTTGAATCCAAATCCCAACAAAAGTGGGCGAATTTTTTGAGGATAATCCTAAATGGAAAATTCGGTTTTTGTGGATAAGATTCAAGGGAAAATTCAAGTTTCAATCCCAGTTGAATTAGGATTCTCTCCCTCCCTAAAAGTGGCCGAAATTGTTGGATTTATCCAAGGAAAAATTCGGTTATTTTTGGATAAGGTTGAGATAAGGTTCAAGCTTGAAAATCCTAGTGGAATTTTTTGATTCTCCCTTATCCATAATGGCCGAAATCTTTAGGGAAGATACACCTTGAAATTTTCAGATTTTTTGGGTTGAAAAAGAGAGATAAAATTCTAGTTAAAATCTTGTTGAGATTTGGATTGGATCTATCCTAAGAAAACCGAATTTTTAGTGGAGATTCTCACTTGGAAAAATTCGGATTTTGTGGGTTTGGATAAGGGAAAATATCTTTTCCTAATCCAATTCAAATTCAGAGATTCACCTCATGCAGGTCTATAAATAGAGGTCCTGCCACTCCAGTTCTCTCAGACCACAGACTCTCAGGTGAGCAGGCTTATTATTGCACAGCTCATCGTGACAATAAAGTTCTTTAGAGATCTAGGTGGTCGGAAGAAGACTAGCAGTGCTAGCATACCGATCGAGGTTCAGAGTGCCCACACACTCAGCCATTCGGGAATTGGAGAATAGTAGAGAAGGCTAGTTGGTTGAAGCCTCCGGTCATTCTCCTCCTGCATATTGGCGTCCTTGAGGTATGAGTTTTAATTGTTGTTGATTTATTGTATATGGCATCATGAGATATTTAACGATCTAAAAATTTTTATTGTTCTGCTGCGCCACTCTGATACGTTTTTACCGGTTTATTTTCCTACACCCGCTACCTAGGATTGATGACCTGTTCAATCAACTCACAGTTGCAGCCGTCTTCTCCAAGATTGATCTGTGATCAGGATATCATCAATTGAGGATCAAGGAGAGTGACATCCACAAGACCGCATTTCGAACCCGTTACGGTCATTACGAATTTCTGGTAATGCCGTTTGGGTTAACAAATACGCCAGTAGCTTTTATGGATCTGATGAATCGAGTCTTTAAGGAATATTTAGATAAGTTTGTTATTATGTTCATCGATGACATTCTTATATATTCAAAGACTCGAGAGGAGCACGAAGAGCATTTGAAGATTGTTCTACAAACAATAAGAGAACATCAACTCTATGCCAAGTTCTCTAAATGCGAATTTTGGCTGAATAGAGTACATTTCCTTGGACATGTGGTTTCCAAAGAAGGAATAGCTGTGGATCCTACTAAAGTGGAGGCAATCAACGAGTGGCCTGTACCTAAGAGCGTGACAGAAATACAAAGTTTCTTAGGTTTGGCCGGCTATTATAGAAGATTCATTGAAGGATTTGCACAACTTGCCGCTCCTATTACAGCTCTTACGCGCAAGGAAAGGAAATATGAATGGACTGAGCAGTGCGAGAAAAGTTTCCAAGAACTGAAGAAACGACTCACGAGTGCGCCAATACTTACACTTCTGACGGAAGGAGAAACGTTCGTGATATACAGCGACGCTTCAAAAATAGGATTAGGGGCTGTCTTGATGCAAGGCGATAAGGTGATTGCCTATGCCTCGCATTAATTAAAGGACCATGAGAAAAATTATCCCATACACGATCTGGAGCTTGCCGCAGTAGTGTTCGCATTAAAGATTTGGCGTCACTATTTATACGGAGCTCAGTGTCAAATTTATACAGACCATCAGAGTCTTAAATATTTCTTCACACAAAAGGAGCTAAATATGCGGCAAAGGCGATGGCTGGAGCTGGTAAAGGACTATGATTGTGAAATCCTCTATCACCCAGGAAAGGCCAATCGAGTTGCAGATGCGTTAAGTAGGAAATCTACTATTCCACAGTAACTATCGATCAAAAAGCTCCCAAGGCCATTACAGCAGGAAATCAATATGTTGAAGATGGAGCCGATAACTGGAAAGCTAGCTGCAATACAACTGGAATCAACATTGTATAAGGACATCAGAGAAGCTCAAAAGAAAGATACGACACTAGCAAGCCCGCAAGGAGAAGCATCCGAAGATGGATTAATCCTACATCAAGGGAGAATTCAAGTTCCAGATGATGAAGGATTAAGGAAGCAGATTATGGCTAAAGCCCATAAAACACCCTACTCAATACATCCTGGAGTCAGCAAGATGTACCAGGATCTGAAGCTATAATTCTGACGGAGAGGGATGAAGAAGGATATAGCGGAATTTGTAAGCAAGTGTATGACATGTCAGAAGGTTAAGGCTGAACATCGTTATCCAGGTGGGAAACTTGAGCCGTTAGAAATTCTGGAGTGGAAGTGGGAGCATATCACGATGGACTTTGTGATGGGACTACCAAAGACCCGAGAAGGCTATGATGCCATCTGGGTTATTGTAGATAGACTGACAAAAATGGCAAGGTTTATCGCAGTAAAGATGACCTTCTCGTTGGAAAGGTTGGCAGACTTGTATGTTAACCACATAGTCAGACTACATGGAGTTCCTAAATCCATTGTGTCAGATCGTGATCCAAGATTTACTTCGAACTTCTGGACATGCATACAAGAGGCGATGGGAACAGAAGTACAACTGAGCACAGCATTTCATCCGCAGACAGACGGGCAATCTGAGCGAACCATTCAGACCCTTGAAGATATGCTGCGTGCATGTACAATAGATTTCCCAGGGAGCTGGAACAAGAAACTTCCGTTGGTAGAATTTTCATATAACAACAGCTACCAAGCTTCGATAGGTATGGCACCTTATGAAGCCTTGTTGGAAGGAAGTATAGATCACTAGTTCACTGGTATGACCTACAAGAAAAACGACTGCATAAGACTGATTTCGTCCAAGAAACGGTGGATGCAATTACAAAAATACAGCAGCGGATGAAAACAGCCCAAAGCCGACAGAAAAGCTACGCGGACAAAAGACGAAGATTTCTGGAGTTCAATGAAGGGGATTTCATATTCTTAAGAGTCTTCCCGATGAAAAGGATAATGCGATTCGGAAAGAAGGGAAAGTTAAGTCCAAGATATATTGGACCATACGAGATCATTGAACGCATTGACAAAGTCGCCTATATATTGGCATTACCTCCAGAAATGTCGGCAGTACATAATGTGTTTCATGTGTCGATGTTATGAAAGTACATATCGGATCCATCTCACGTGTTGAAACATGAGCTGATCCAGATTCAGGAAGATCTGACTTATGAGGAGAGACCTGTTCAAATACTGGCACATGAAAGTAAAGTCTTGAGGAATAAAACGATCCCATTAGTCAAGGTGCTGTGGAAAAATCACAACATTGAAGAGGTTACATGGGAACATGAGGACGAAATGAAGAACTTGTACCCCTACTTGTTCTAAATTTTTGAGGACGAAAATTTTATAAGGAGGGGTGAATGTGATAATCGGGAATTTTAGATTCTCGAGTTATGTTAAAAATTATATGTAAATAACAATATTAATGAATAAAATGTGAAAAAGTTGTATTTCAATACTGTTGTAAATAGTGTAAAATATTCTGGCGGTGTTAAAGTGTGTAAGTTCGGGGATGGAAAATCCTACCAGACATAATTGGGTAAGATGGTTCGAATTAGAACCGAAAACCCTAGAGAGTGCATTGAAATGTACTAAAACAATAGAAATTTACGGTAGAGAATTCTGATCGAACGGAAGCAAAATAAGACAAACCGACTGCATGAGAGGCGCTGAGAACTCGCCTACGCAATTTCGGTAAAGTTCCGTTTGGATCGGATAACAGTAAAAAATTGACTACGAATTAATTAGAAATTAATATGAATAGTTGATGACATCACTATGATGATGTCATAAAGCAAATTAATTTTTCATCAAATTAGAAAACTTTTGAAAGGTGTATGGCTAGGATTGGTTTGCTTTTTGATCAAAGGCCAAGATCATGCCAAAATTCACTTAGAAAAAAATTAAAAAAATTTAGGGCATTTTGTTGATAGGCCATTCGGCCATGTGGAAAGGGAGAAAGGAAAATTTTATTTTGACCCCAAAACCTTTACTTTTTGGTCCTTGAAAAATTATGAAATTGTTGGAAAAAAATTGCAAAAAGGCCCTTGATTTTTGCCTATAAATAGGCATCAAAAATTCAAGAAAAAAATGGAAAAAACATAACTAAACTCTTGCCAAAATTTCCAGCCAAAAACCGTGGAAGAAAACCCCCTTGAACCAAAAATTTTGTTTTGAATTTCACACCAAATCTAGTTTGAATTTCATCTCCAACATCAAGACAACAACCAAGTAAGGTAAACCTCCAATTTGAAGCATTTTCCTTGATTTTTTTTCCATAAAAACCGTGGGTTTGGAATTGAAAAACAATGGGAAAAATTTGTTGAATTGTTGATTCTAGGATTTGTTTGATGTTGTGATATTCAAAGCAAGAATTTGGATAGAAAAACAAGCAAAATTTTGCATGATTTCCTTGAAAAATCCGTGGCTCCTATGGTGTGAAAATTTCATGTATGTTGTTGTTTTAATTTAGTGATTAATGATCATTCAATTATATGATAAGTTAAGCATGAAATGAACTTAAGAAACAAGAAAAATTTGAGGTAGAATTCTTGCTAAAACCGTGGGCATGAATGTGGTGAAATAGGAAGATTTTTAATGTTGATAAAGGTTGATAAAAACCCTAGGAAAGAAAGTAAAATTTTCTTCCTATTTTGGCATAAAATCCGTGGCTATATCTAGGGATAGAATGCATGATTTGTTAAGTTTTGAGTGTTGTTTTATACATTGGGAAGCATAAGATAATAATGTGTGGTCATGAAAATTTATTAGATGTAAAAACCTAGTAAACTAGGGTTAGTTTGGAAAAAAAAAATAGATATGTGATGTGACTTGTAAATGTTGAATCATATGGAAAGTTTTTATACAAAGTTTGGAAACTTTGTATAAAATAGGCCTCTGGTATAGTACGTGGCAGGTACAAAGGTTTTGAGACGTACCTAACACCGGGAAATCTTAAAATATAAGCAGAAATGCGGCCGAAATTTCTAAAATCGGCTAAAGGGCATTTCGGGAAACGAGGGGTAAAAATATTGAACTCGGAAAGGAAACCGAGACCCCTCGATGAATAATGATCAGAAATGGAAAACCAACCTAAAAGGAATAGTAACCGACCCTAAATCACTAAAATGCCTAAAACAGGAAAAAAATCGATGTTAGGGGTATTTTGGGAAACGAGGGAAAATTTTAGATCGGAATAGGAAACTCGAGCCTCTCGAGGTCCGAGGGTCGGGGACGGGATGAATAACATTTAGTAAGTAGTGAAAGGGCCATTTGAGGCTCCGAAACGCTCGAAAAACGAAAAAACGACCCTAGGTGACGGATGAATAGTAACCGAGGGTCGGGAAAAATGAAGTGGAGATTTTGCAGCAATTTATGCTGTAAAATGATACGAAAGCTTAGGAAATATTATTTTAAAATTATTAGACTTAGAAAAATTGGAAAAAAACAATAGAATGAAGCCAATTATGGTTCCGAAACCCGTTAGGGGCAAAATGGTCATTTTGACTAAAAATTTCCGAAAAGGCTCTGAAAGAAACCTAAAAGACCTATAATAACTTAGATAAAATTCTAAAACTCAAATTGAAGATTTTAGAGTTAAAATTCTAAAAAAATTTTTAAGAAACACGGGCGTGTAGAGGGATACACGGCCGTGTAAAGGAAAAATTTTATAACCCGAAAGGTACACGGGCTTGAACACGGGTGTGTATCGAGCCGTGTACAATTACATGACTGAGGAAGAAAATAACTTGGCCGTGTTAAATAGACCCGAGAGGTACACGGCCTGGAACACGGGCGTGTTGCAGACCGTGTACCACAAATAAAATTTAAATGTGTAGAATTGTTAAGTAAAATAAATATATATTTTAGATGATAAATAAAAAGGGGTATTAACAGACACTATTATGTCTGTAGGAACCCAAAATAAGGATAGAACTGCGGAGGAGTTCCGGGAGTGGACACTAGCGCAGTATTGGTAAGTTCAAGCATTTTCATGTCAACAACATGAAATACTGTGTTAATCTATTCTATACTAGCTGCACACTAGATATAAAATCCTATAAACACTTGGGAATTAGTTAGTATAACATATCTCAAATCAAGAAAATAAGTAAGACCTACGGGCAATAGAGGATTGCGACCTTGAGGTGACTTATGCAACCACTAGGTCAAAACTGTAAATTGACAGATGGTAAATAAAACCATTAAGGCGTACCGCCCCTCCAACATAGTGATGGAGGTTTGTTAAATCCTACGGGGTTATCAGGGTAGTGGAGGACGATGTTCTAAGGTCGCTCCTTAGACCCTCCCAGTCAGCGCGCTAATAATCATCGGTACTGCCATAAACAGAGCTCTACATTAGAGATCAAATAAAGAATAAACAATCAATAAAATGATGGAAATCATAATTGAGCATAACCGAAGTTTACACTAGAGTAAGGTAAATTCGGTTAGGGTATATGAATAGTATCCTGATAGATTAAAGTGAATAGTAACCAGTTAGGGTAACTGATACTATTCATCGGTCAAAGGTCAACTATACTATTCATTATGAATAGTACTATTCATGAATAGTACTATTCATAGGAGATTGAGTTTTTCTTGTCTTTGAATCAGTATGATTCTTATTATGGATGTTTGAACTTACTGATCCTGTAAGCTCATCAGTTTGTTCATGTTGCAGGTAAGAAACCTGTCCTATAGATACATGGATGGCGGCAGGATGCGAGCGTGTTATAGGAATAGGGAACTCACCGTGGACATGGTCCTGCCATAAGTTTTCCGCTGAGCTTTTTGAGTAAAGAAAATATGTTTGCAGACAAAGCCTACAATACATATAAATATTATATTTGTATCAAATATGTTGTATTTATTTCAGACAAGGAGAAACCAGTATTATATTTTACATCGCTTTCTTACTTAATATTCATAAGAAAAAGTATGTATTAAAGAAACAAAAATTTTGGGGTGAAATTTTAGGCCCTTGTGTTAAAGAAGTTTTAGTAAAAGTGTTTAAAACTGACGACTCAGATTCAACACCTGAATAGTCTTGGTCGGCCATAGAGTCGATTTAGGACGGGTGCGAGTGGTTGGAATCTGGGGACGTCACAACTTCATTTGACGGAATCATTCATATAAGGGTTCCTGGTTCACCGTAGGTTGAGGCTGCTGAACCTCTAAAACAATCGGCGGCGCTACTGGTACTGTTTCTGCTGCCTACAAAGCATGGCCTTCTTCTTGGCCCTGTCGTTGTTCCATAACAGACAACCGTTGTCGTAATTCTGCATTTTCTTACATCATACATAGCATACATAGGCATTTACATATACTATATCATCTAGACGATATTTGTCTTAACTTTTTACATATACACATATTTACATATGGGGTGTATTTACATAAATTTCATGCTCGATTATCTTATTCATTTTGACCCTAGGGAATTTCCTCTGGGTCCTCATCATCTTCATCAGAGTCATCACCCATAGACGTCCCTTGATCACGAGTCACATTTGTCCTCTATCGCAACGAGCCGGCCTCGTGGTCATGAGCCATCGGTAATGGTCCATATAAACATGTCAACACCCCATCCTCATGACCCTTTTCCCACTGATGCTTTTCCATGCATTCCCTTAGCTGAGCCCTTTCAGCTCTAATGGCATCGACGACAAACTCACGCCTAGGAATAGAATGAAGTAAACTCACTCTTCATTTTAACTCGGCTGTGAGTCCTTCCCAGAACATCTCCCGAAAGTCTTCATCAAAAAAGTTTGGGAGTGGGGACCTTTTAACAACATTCTTGTCAAATTGCACTGCATATGTCAACATTGTATCCCCAGGCGTCATCTGAAATCTCTCAACTCTCTAAAGATAATCCCTAACATCCATTATTCGGGGTAATATCGGAAATGGTGTGCTTTCTGCATTTACCTGAGGGACTAGATTCATCTCTGGGCTCTTTTGGGTAAATTGCTGTCTCATGGTCATGCAAAAATCAACCCAATTAAGCCTTAGTAATGCATATTGGTCGTAGTATTCCCAATAAACTTGGGCATCTCCTTGGAATGTGCCGACAGCAAGAATAACCCAGTAATCTTGATCTATATCACAGGATTGGAAAATCAGCTCCACCACATGTAGCCAGTCCTATACGTGCACTGACTGACATCCTCCGTCAAAGATAGGTGGCTGACAAGCCCGAAAAGCCTGGGTAGCCCTAGTGGAAACCCTCGAACAGATATGGTCTCGTCCGCCAACTATCGGCATATCAACTACTACTGGTGGGGGATGAAGTACCGGTGGAGGGGTTGGTGCCCTAGTGGTTGCCGGTGCCTCTGCTCGTGGAGTAGTAGGGTTGGCCAGCGTCAGAGAACATATCATCGGTTATCGGGGTGGGGACGGTCTAATTATGGGTCTAGTCCACACCCTTGGAGGACCCCTAGCTCAGTATGGATGTGGTCAGAAGTAGGGTGGTTTCGTCATCTAGCTCCCACATAAGGTTCACTTAATGTAAATAAACATTTTACTAATTATAAAAATAAACTTAACTTACTTGGATGGATGAACTGGATGCGCAACAAGCCTTGAGGGACATGGTCAACTGCTCTGATACCAACTGTAGCGGCGTGCCCTTCATGGAGGCTAACAATACTAGTATAGTAGAATTTTGAAGTTTGCTATGATAGACTATCACCTCAATGAGTCACCGGCAACTTACTTGTAACTTGTTCTTGTTAATTACCATTAGAAATTTAAACTTAAATTTTATTTTGAAAACTAGGGATTTTTTTTTAAAACTAATCTTGAAGCTGTAAATTCGTAAAACATTATAAAAAGCATACTATAATACATATCATATTCTGTTGTATCAAATTTACATCATGTTACAAACATCCAAAATAACTTTCAAAATCTACTCGGCGGAAAACATAAGCAGGACCATTCCTCTCACCCAGCCCTGATGGCAGATGCAGATCCTGCTCCTTATCCACCCACTGGCTACTGGTGTACAGGCTTCTTACTTGTAACATGATTAAACTCATGAGTGACAGGCTCAGTAAGTACAAACATACGTACTAGAACATAAAACATAAAATCATGAAAAGTACTATTTATATGAATAGTAACTTTGACTTTTGATCATGAATAGTAAGGTTGACTTTGTTAGGAAATGCCCTGAGTATTAGAGACATTTTTGATGTATTCATTTTGAACTGGATAATAAAATTATACATAGAGGTTATTCATTACATTGCTCTCTGTCCTCGTCTTATTTACATGTTAAAGTAAATGTAAGCAAATATGGCTCACTGACTGCTTGTGTTAAAACTGTTAGAACGTTGCATGCAATGGACTTTTGTATGCGAGAAGACAATGTTCTAAAGTTAGCAGTCTAAACTATGGTCTGTAGTCTATGGGGTTAGACCGAGCATCTAACTCATGTTAAGACTATTATGTTGTCTAAAGCCTTAGAGGGGACGGTCTGTCTTGACTGTCTGGAGCTGGACTCCCAAGTAGAGACATGGATATGTTGCTTAGTGGTGACATATTAGACCGGGACTAAAGCGTGATTGATCTACGTAGTCCGCTATGAGTGGATCAATCTGCTTTTGACGTTCATTATGCAATAACCTTAATCCTGAGTAAATGAACTACTTCATGTATATGACTTGTGTACTTTGATGTTCCAATGGCTAAAGCGTCTCAGAGGTAGTAAGCTTATAGACCGGTTCGTTGGGTGCATGACTTGTATACGATGAAGGGTTTATTTGCAGATATCGAAATCATAGCTCTGAGGAGTTAAAGGTATCCTCTTAAAGGCATTATACTGAATGTGAAAATGGACAAGGCCTTGGGTCGTCTGCTGGGCGGATGACTTCTTATTCACATATGGTGAATAATCATTTTCTAGATTCGGTAGTATAATGGAACTTTAAGATAGCCTGATCAGTAGGATTAAACGGACTTTGACCTAAGGCTGATCATGGATATCATATGAGGGTTTTGCATATATGACAAGGTCATTGGATGGTAGCTCGTCACAGGCTTACGTAATACGGTATATAATTGGGAGTTCAGTTTCAGGTTTATAGTGGTGTGACTCTGAAATTAGTGATCATATGATTGAGTTGTTCGGTACAGAATGATGATCATATGGAATCACGGGAGCCCGATTATATATGTCCAATCAGTCCCTCTACTAGCTCCACATAATTCCTTAACGTTTGGCAAATTGATTTGTGTATGCTAAAGGCTAGTTTATTATGCATGGATGGTGATGACACAGGATTAGGATGGTAGACAAGATTCTCTCCGGTTGGATTCAGATTTTGTTTTGGATAATAGAGTACACAATTATTCGAACTCCAAATAAAGTTGCCATGATTTTATTTGAGATTGGATTGGAGTTGTAGAAAATTATCCATGAGAACAAGAACATGAAATACAACCGTTTTGTGGAATTTGAAATTTGAATTTTGAAATTTGAAATTGGAATTTTGAAATTTGAAATTTGAATTTTGAATTTGAAATTTGAATTTGAAATTTGAATTTGAAATTCGAATTTGAAATTTGAATTTGAAATTTAAATTTGAAATTTGAAATTTGAAATTTGATTTTGAAATTTGAATTTGAAATTTGAAATTCAAATTTTGAATCACAGTCCAAGTAGGATTCGAATTTGTTGTGGAAAATCCACAAGGTTTGAAATTCGAATTTGAGTTGGATTTGGAGAGGATAATCTTGTTAGAATCCTACTTGAATTTTGAATCCAAATCCCAACAAAATAAGGGACGAAATTTTGAGGATAATCCTCATGAAAGATTTCGGATTTTGTGGATAAGATTCAAGGGAATATTCAAGCTTCAATCCTAGTTGAATTTGGTTTCTCTCTCCTCCCAAAAGTGGCCGAAATTTTGGATCCCTAATCCTAGGAAATTCGGTTATTTTTGGATAAGGTTAAGATGAGATTTTGCTTGAGAAATCCTAGTGGAATTTTGATTCTCCCTTATCCTAAAAGTGGCCGAAAATTTGGAGGATTTTCTCCTTGTGAATTTCGGATTTTTTGGTTGGAAAAGGGAGATAAAATTCTAGCTAAAATCTTGTTAAGATTTGGATTGGATTTATCTAGAAAAACCGAATTTAATTGTGGAGATTCTCCCTTGGAAAATTCGGATTTTTTGGGTTTGGATAATGGAAAATATCTTTTCCTAGTCCAATTCAAATTCAGAGATTCACCTCATGCAGGTCTATAAATAGAGGTCCTGCCACTCCAGTTCTCTCAGACCATAGACTCTCAGGTGAGCAGGCTTATTGTTGCACAGCTCATCGTGACAATAAAGTTCTTTAGAGATCTGGGTGGTCGGAAGAAGACTAGCAGTGCTAGCATACCGATCGAGGTTCAGAGTGCCCACACACTCAGCCATTCGGGAATTGGAGAATAGTAGAGAAGGCTAGTTGGTTGAAGCCTCCGGTCACTCTCCTCCTGTTCATTGGCGTCCTTGAGGTATGAGTTTTAATTGTTGTTGATTTATTGTATATGGCATCATGAGATATTTAACGATCTAAAAATTTTTATTGTTCCGCTGCGCCACTCTGATACGTTTTTACCGGTTTATTTTCCTACAATTGGTATCAGAGCCATCTCATGACTATGCCATGTACATAAATTAGACAATTACTTAATCTTTTTATTTATGTATGGATTTGATATTTAGAGAGTGGCATTCTAGGGTTCCTTTATGTTGTTATCATGTATTATGTATAAAGTATGTGGTTATTTTAATTTTTTGAATTATTATAAGCATGCTTATTTATACCGGTTATGGTTCCTTAGAATTTAGAAAAATTGTATCTAGGAATTTTTATGTAACCATGGGAGCAGTTTATTAACACTGTAATTTTCCCATGGATTTTAATTTTTGTCTCTTAGAATTTTTATGGATAGAATTTTGTACACCGGAAACGGTATAGGAATTTTTTATGTAATTATTCTTGGAGGAGATTGAAGATTGAAGACCGTAATTTATTTTTCCCAAAAGTTAAATTTAATTTAAAGGTTGAAATTTTGATTGTGTGGAAAATTTCAATTTAATTGGGATTCAAATTAATTTTTGGAGATCCTAAAAGATAAATTGGAATATGGCACGAAAATCGAGACACGACCCCTCGGGATAGGCCGACAAACCTTCGTGGGGCTGCAGCCCCTGCCCTCGGGCAGGATGGGGCTGCGGCAGCCCCTGTGCAGGCCCACACCACCCACGGCCGCAGGCTCTGCCTGCAGCCAGGGGTGGCCGTGGCCTGCCCAAGGCTGGCCGCAGCCTGGGCGTGCAGCCTCTGGCTGTAGGCGCTGCCTGCAGCCTGCCGGCTGCTGCGCCCAGTCTGGGCGTGCAGCCTGGTGCTGCAGGCTTGGCCTGCAGCCCGGCAGGCTGCACAAGGGGCGGCCGTGGGCTGCCAGCCCCTCCGGGGTTGGTGGCTGCCCACGGCGGCTGCCGCCTACGGCGGCGGCGGTCCGACGGTCCAAAAATCAGAAAATTTTGATTTTTAAATTTGAGATTTAATTTTAAATCATGTTTAAAAATATGTAATTGAAAATTTGAAATTCTTGAAATTACATATTATTACACATGATGATTAAAATTGTTTAAAATTTGAATTAGAAATTTAAATTTGAAATTCGAATTTGGAGTTTGAATTTGAAATTTAAATTTTTGGAAATTTAAATTTTAAATAATTCTTGGGATGAGAAATAAATGGAGAGGCTACATAAAGATGGATACAAGAAGACGGAACAAAATTCAAGACCCAAAGAATGCTTTGGATGGAATTTTGTAATCTTTATTTTCTTTGTTCTAGGATGGAACCATAGCTTGGTTAGTCTGTCAATTATTTTTTTTCTGTGATATGTCATGGATGTATAAATATGTATTGATGGATGTTTTGTATGCATATTTGATAACATGTCATATAGGATAGGTGAGTGCCGCTCATACTATATTGATCATACATAATTTGTCAAAACTTGCATGTTTTTCAAAATATTGAGTGGGAGAGGGTTTCAAACAAAACCCACGGCCTCCATTGTTGATCCATATGTGAAAGCATGGTAACGCCTCGCGTCAGTTCTGACCTGACCACACCCCTCGGTAGGTGTTTACCGCCGCCGGTATACTAGATTGGATCTCCTATGTAGAAAACGTGTTCGGGTGCGATCCTATTCATGACCACCCCTCGGTGGCTTGGTAGGACGTGGATCGGGCTACGTAAACAATGGTTATACACTCAAGACTCGTTTAGTTATTAACCTTCCCTAGAAGCTCTGTTAACTAAACTGGTGGCCAAATAAGCGGTTATTAATATATGTCTTAACCTTGGAGGATTTAAGGTAACATATATTAATTGGACGGGGTCCATGTTCCGGCTATTTGTTCTCATGACCACCCCTCGGTGGCTTGGGGCAATAGGTGCTGAGAATTACCGTTGCAATGCTACATTTTTTTCAAGTTTCATGTAGGAACATACTTGTATGTTTTATTTGCTAAATTATCTGCATATTTGCTTGGGCTTTGTAATGATGTCTAGTATAATTTTATTTCAGTTCAAAATGTCACCGACACCCCTCATTTCGATACTTACTGAAAATAAGTTGAATGGCGACAATTATAAAGATTGGAAAAGAAATCTATTAATAGTTCTCAGCTGCGAGAGACACAAGTTTGTACTGGACGAACCATGCCCACCTGGGCCCAAACCTGACACACCACTTGAGGAGGTCCCGGTTGCCTATAATCGTTGGAGAGAATCCAATGAGATAGCTCGATGCTACATCCTTGCTAGCATGACGAGTGCTTTACAAAAGCAGCATGAGACTTATCAAGTTGCTGGGGAGATCATGGAAAATCTGGAGGACATGTTCGGCGGCCAAGAAAAATTGGCTCGACAGTCCGCTATCACCAGCATTATGAACTCCAAGCAAAAGGCTGGTGCTCCGGTGAAGGACCATATGATCACTCTAATGGGATTCTTCGCTGAGGCTGCTGAAAATGGTGCTGAGTTAGACTACAACACCCAGATCGAGATGGTGTTCAAGACTCTGTCTAAAGATTTTGTGGGGTTTAAGGCCGCATACAATCTGGCGACAAAGGAGTTAGGACTTACCGAGCTCATGAAGCAACTACAGGCTTATGAGCGGATGATCAGGGATGAAGATGTGGTCCGACCTAAAGGAGAGGCCAATTTGGCGGAATCTTCCAATCCCTCACGGAAGAGGAAGAGGCCAAATAAGAAGCAAGTGGCTTCCAGTTCTTCTAATCCTCCTGTCTCGGACGGGAAGAAGAAGAAGAAGAACAAGAAGCCAAAGGACCCTAAAAAGTCCAAATGCTTCCACTGTGGGAAGGTAGGTCACTTCAAGAAGGCTTGCCGGGAATTCCTAGCCTCCAAGGGCAAGGAAGGTAAGGAACTTCATTACTTAGAAGCGTGTTTGGTGGAAGAATCGAAAGACACATGGGTCATTGATTCGGGCGCCACTAATCATGTTTGTGTTTCTATGCAGGGGTTCGTGGAAACGAGAAGTCTACATGATAGGAGCCTCTCGTTGCGGACTGGAGATGGTAGCTTTGTGATGGCTGAGGCAGTGGGAGACGTTCATCTTTATTTTGATCAATTTAGGTTTATTTTATTGAAAGACTGTTTTTATGTTCCTAATTTTAGGAGGAACCTTATATCGGTAGCTTGTTTAATAAAGGATTCTTATTCAGTTTCTTTTAGTAAAAGAGTTGATATTCGTAGAAATAAGTCTTTTATCTGTTCTGGATGGATGGATGGAAACCTATATTTGATCAGACCAAAGATGTACTCACTGCTTGACACTGAATTAATTGATAACTCTAAAAGGTTGAAAGTTTCTCACTCTAACAAGGCGTATCTTTGGCATTTAAGACTTGGTCATATTAATCAGGATAGGATTCAAAGATTGGTGAAAGACGGTCCTCTGGAATCTCTGGAGGAGGTACGACTTCCCCAATGTGAGTCTTGTCTGGAGGGTAAGATGACTAAGAGGTCTTTTGGAGCTAAGGGTACAAGGGCACAGGAGCTCTTAGAAATTGTGCACACTGACGTATGTGGCCCCATGAACGTCACAGCACGAGGAGGGTTCGAGTACTATGTCTCTTTCATAGATGATTACTCGAGGTATGGATATGTGTATCTGATGCACCGCAAGAGCGAAACCTTTGATAAATTCAAAGAGTATCGTGCGGAAGTGGAAAAGCAATTGGATAAATCCATAAAGACACTTCGATCTGATCGAGGTGGCGAATACCTCTCCGATGAATTTCTAGGACATCTTGTAGAGAATGGGATATTATCCTAATTGACTGCACCTGGTACTCCACAACAGAATGGTGTAGCCGAAAGGAGAAACAGGACCTTATTGGGTATGGTACGGTCCATGATGAGTTACTCAACGCTGCCATTATCATTTTGGGGACATGCTTTACAAACGGCGTGCTATATTCTGAACCAGGTTCCGAGCAAATCAATTCTTAGAACTCCGTATGAATTGTGGCGTGGCAGGAAGCCCTCCCTTGGACATATGAGAATATGGGGCTGCCCGGCACATGTACTGGATGGGGATGCGAAGAAGTTGGAACCAAGATCAGAATTGTGCATGTTTGTAGGGTATCCAAAGGGAACTAAAGGAGGTCTGTTCTATAACCCGAAGGAACAAAAGGTCATTGTCTCAACCCATGCGACATTCTTGGAGGAAAGTCACATGAATGACTTTAAGCCTCGAAGCAAAGTGGTGCTAGAGGAGTTATCGGGTGAAAGAACTGCTCCACAGATTTCTATCTTGGACGCATGTCCGAGTTCCAGTGAAAGACCTGCAGACGATCAACAATTTAGGGTGCCTCGTCGTAGTGGGAGGGTTTCTAAGAAACCTAATTTCTTTATGTATGATGCTGAGGTATACCAGGCCGAGGCTCATGAGCATGAGGAAGATCCGGTCACATATGATAAAGCTATAAAGGATGTTGATTCTAGATCTTGGAAACAGGCTATGAATAATGAGATGGATTCTATGAAATCCAACTCTGTTTGGGAACTTGTAGATTTGCCGGATGGGATAAAACCCATTGGATGCAAATGGGTCTACAAAAGAAAGAAGGATGCGGAAGGGAGAGTGGAAACTTTCAAAGCTAGACTGGTTGCAAAGGGATACACGCAAAAGGCTGGAATCGATTACGAGGAAACCTTTTCGCCTGTTGCTATGCTGAAGTCTATCCGTATTCTTCTGTCCATTGCTGCGGCTCTCGATTATGAGATCTGGCAAATGGATGTCAAGACGGCATTCTTGAATGGCCATCTTGAAGAGTGTATCTATATGATACAGCCCGAAGGGTTCGTAGCAAAAGGCCAAGATAGGAAAGTCTGCAAGTTGCTTAGATCCATTTATGGATTAAAGCAGGCATCCCACTCATGGAACCAGAGGTTTGATCAAGCGATTAAGACATTTGGTTTTGAGCAGAACGTTGATGAACCTTGTGTTTATAAACGTATTAAGGATGGAAAAGTGGTCTTTCTGATACTCTATGTCGATGATATACTACTCATTGGGAATGATGTAGGGAACTTATCATCGGTCAAGCTTTGGTTACACCAACAGTTTGACATGAAGGACTTGGGAGAAGCTAATTATGTTCTAGGCATTCGTCTCTTCAGAGATCGAAAGAACAAAATGATAGCGTTATCCCAAGCTTCATACATAGATAAAATAATTGACAAATATGCAATGCTAGAGGCAAAGAAAGGCTCACAACCTTCTATTGCCGGTTTAACTCTTTCATTGGATGACTGTCCCAAGACATCGGAAGAAAGAGAGCGTATGAGTAAGGTCCCTTATGCATCCGCTGTGGGTAGCCTTATGTACGCTATGCTTTGCACTCGCCCGGACATATGTTTTGCAGTAGGTATGGTGAGTCGATATCAAGCGAATCCTGGAATCAAGCACTGGCAAGCAGTAAAGCATATACTCAAGTATCTTAAGAGAACGAGGGATTATATGCTAGTGTATTCTGGAGGGGACCTAACACCCGTAGGATACACGGACTAAGACTTCCAGATTTGTAAGGATTTGAGGAAGTCGACATTAGAGGGCATGTGGAGACAGGACAAGTGGATGTTTGTAAGATCGCGTCCGAGGACAACATCGCTGATCCCTTTACTAAGTCTTTGGTAGTTAGAAGCTTTGAGAGGCATGTAGAGGCGATGGGGATGCGTAACATGGCACATCTGCTGGCTTAGGGCAAGTGGGAGATTGTTAGGAAATGCCCTGAGTATTAGAGACATTTTTGATGTATTCATTTTGAACTGGATAATAAAATTATACATAGAGGTTATTCATTACATTGCTATCTGTCCTCGTCTTATTTACATGTTAAAGTAAATGTAAGCAAATATGGCTCACTGACTGCTTGTGTTAAAACTGTTAGAACGTTGCATGCAATGGACTTTTGTATGCTAGAAGACAATGTTCTAAAGTTAGCAGTCTAAACTATGGTCTGTAGTCTATGGGGTTAGACCGAGCATCTAACTCATGTTAAGACTATTATGTTGTCTAAAGCCTTAGAGGGGACGGTCTGTCTTGACTGTCTGGAGCTGGACTCCCAAGTAGAGACATGGATATGTTGCTTGGTGGTGACATATTAGACCGGGACTAAAGCGTGATTGATCTACGTAGTCCGCTATGAGTGGATCAATCTGCTTTTGACGTTCATTATGCAATAACCTTAATCCTGAGTAAATGAACTACTTCATGTATATGACTTGTGTACTTTGATGTTCCAATGGCTAAAGCGTCTCAGAGGTAGTAAACTTATAGACCGGTTCGTTGGGTGCATGACTTGTATACGATGAAGGGTTTATTTGCAGATATCGGAATCATAGCTCTGAGGAGTTAAAGGTATCCTCTTAAAGGCATTATACTGAATGTGAAAATGGACAAGGCCTTGGGTCGTCTGCTGGGCGGATGACTTCTTATTCACATATGGTGAATAATCATTTTCTAGATTCGGTAGTATAATGGAACTTTAAGATAGCCTGATCAGTAGGATTAAACGGACTTTGACCTAAGGCTGATCATGGATATCATATGAGGGTTTTGCATATATGACAAGGTCATTGGATGGTAGCTCGTCACAGGCTTACGTAATACGGTATATAATTGGGAGTTCAGTTTCAGGTTTATAGTGGTGTGACTCTGAAATTAGTGATCATATGATTGAGTTGTTCGGTACAGAATGATGATCATATGGAATCACGGGAGCCCGATTATATATGTCCAATCAGTCCCTCTACTAGCTCCACATAATTCCTTAACGTTTGGCAAATTGATTTGTGTATGCTAAAGGCTAGTTTATTATGCATGGATGGTGATGACACAGGATTAGGATGGTAGACAAGATTCTCTCCGGTTGGATTCAGATTTTGTTTTGGATAATAGAGTACACAATTATTCGAACTCCAAATAAAGTTGCCATGATTTTATTTGAGATTGGATTGGAGTTGTAGAAAATTATCCATGAGAACAAGAACAGGGAATACAACCGTTTTGTGGAATTTGAAATTTGAATTTTGAAATTTGAAATTGGAATTTTGAAATTTGAAATTTGAATTTTGAATTTGAAATTTGAATTTGAAATTTGAATTTGAAATTCGAATTTGAAATTTGAATTTGAAATTTAAATTTGAAATTTGAAATTTGAAATTTGAAATTTGATTTTGAAATTTGAATTTGAAATTTGAAATTCAAATTTTGAATCACAGTCCAAGTAGGATTCGAATTTATTGTGGAAAATCCACAAGGTTTGAAATTCGAATTTGAGTTGGATTTGGAGAGGATAATCTTGTTAGAATCCTACTTGAATTTTGAATCCAAATCCCAACAAAATAAGGGACGAAATTTTGAGGATAATCCTCATGAAAGATTTCGGATTTTGTGGATAAGATTCAAGGGAATATTCAAGCTTCAATCCTAGTTGAATTTGGTTTCTCTCTCCTCCCAAAAGTGGCCGAAATTTTGGATCCCTAATCCTAGGAAATTCGGTTATTTTTGGATAAGGTTAAGATGAGATTTTGCTTGAGAAATCCTAGTGGAATTTTGATTCTCCCTTATCCTAAAAGTGGCCGAAAATTTGGAGGATTTTCTCCTTGTGAATTTCGGATTTTTTGGTTGGAAAAGGGAGATAAAATTCTAGCTAAAATCTTGTTAAGATTTGGATTGGATTTATCTAGAAAAACCGAATTTAATTGTGGAGATTCTCCCTTGGAAAATTCGGATTTTTTGGGTTTGGATAATGGAAAATATCTTTTCCTAGTCCAATTCAAATTCAGAGATTCACCTCATGCAGGTCTATAAATAGAGGTCCTGCCACTCCAGTTCTCTCAGACCATAGACTCTCAGGTGAGCAGGCTTATTGTTGCACAGCTCATCGTGACAATAAAGTTCTTTAGAGATCTGGGTGGTCGGAAGAAGACTAGCAGTGCTAGCATACCGATCGAGGTTCAGAGTGCCCACACACTCAGCCATTCGGGAATTGGAGAATAGTAGAGAAGGCTAGTTGGTTGAAGCCTCCGGTCACTCTCCTCCTGTTCATTGGCGTCCTTGAGGTATGAGTTTTAATTGTTGTTGATTTATTGTATATGGCATCATGAGATATTTAACGATCTAAAAATTTTTATTGTTCCGCTGCGCCACTCTGATACGTTTTTACCGGTTTATTTTCCTACAGACTTGGACTGGTACTATTCATGCTAACTTTGACCTAAGCTGCTACACATACAGTTAGTATATTTTATACACAATTATGGCAAATCTTAAGTCTTAGGTCTTTATCTTGCATTAAGTTCTAGTGTTGGGCCTTGGATTGGTCGTACCGTAGTGCACGCATGACTAAGAGGGACTCTAGGAAGCGACTCACTGGCCAATCCTCTACAGTCTACATAATATTAGACCTCTATACCCGGGATGTACCACCATCAGTTTGGAAGCCATATCATAACTGAACATGAAGAACCTTCACCTATGTGAGAGGCCGGTACGCCAATACTGGTTTCAGTACCGACTTTCATATGGTTCCTGACCAGTGGCATTATGACTGCCTCCTGGGTCTGCAGCTCTTAAAATCATGTTCTTTATTTGTGGCTATTTATTCTTCCACGTTAGTGTGCATATAGCACCTTAATACTTTTTTACATGTCATACATAACATATAAACATAGCAAGTAAATTCATGTTGCAGACAAATAAATGTCTGAACTTACAGATATTTTGCTAGCGTTTCCTTTCTTGGGTCAATCGGTGTCCTTATATCACCTTTTTGTTGATTTCCTATAACCGAAATAAATCACGGTTATTTTTACTATTCACTTCATATTTAAAATATTATAAAAATATAAAATTTCTAATTTTAGATCCCTAATTATTCATTTTGGGCTCCATATTTTCATTTTTGTAATTATTATACTGCTTAGGATACTATTTCAGGCCTTAATATCACTTTTCTTAACTTTTTGACAAAATGACCCTTTTGCTCCTAACTTTTGACAAAATGACCATTTTGTCCCTGACGAGATTTTCCTCTATTTTCCTGACTTACGGTTCTACTTTAACCTTAACAAACTTAATAAAATCATTATGGGACTTTTACTGCCTTTTTCTAGCAATTTGGAAAATTTTGATAAAAATGACTATTTTGCCGCTGACGGGACCTTAGACCATAAATTTTCCGTTTTAGCATTTTAATAGGGTTTTCTAGTTCCAAAAATCATAAAATAATCTTTCCAAGGTCTTACAGATCTTTTACGACATTTCTTGCCAAAATATTTGGGTTACTATTCACCCAGCCATCGGGTGTTACTATTCCAATCCCCAGGGTCGTTTCTCGTTTTTCTAACGTTCGGGACCTAATATGGACATTTCACTGCTTTCAAAATTATCCATTGCCCTTCCTCAAGCCTAGGTCCCCGAGGGGGCTCGAGTTTCCAGTTCCCGACCTTATTTTTACCCCTCGTTTACCAAATTGCCCTTTGGGCATCCTGCAAAATTTCAGCAGTATTTCCATTGAAATTCTAGGTTCTCGGCGTTTAGGAAACGCCTCGAAACCATCTACCCTATACTATCTTGTCACGTACTATATCACACACCCAATTTTACGTAAAAGTTACAAACTTTTTATGTAAAATTTTCCAACTAAACTTACTCGTTTTTAACGGGATTTAAATCCGTTTTTCCACATTTTTGGGCTTGGTTTAAAACATAACTTACACATTCACATAACCCTAACAAAAGCTTTCATTTTCACTTAACCTGGCCATGGATTTTGGCTACCAACAAGTACCCAAATTTAATTTTTCTTGTTCCTAACTTTATCTACAATCTCATTACACATCCACATAACTTATAAAATTAAAACATTACCCTAATCAAGAAGATTTTCTTTCCATTCCAACACTTATTGCTCATTGATTTTTTCCTTGAAAAACAATCTCAAAGTTTTGTTTTCATTTCCATTTTCATTTCTTGATTTCCACACAAAATCAAAACCATATTTACCATACACATTCATCAACACAAAGTTTCACATTTCACTTAGGGTTTCACACGGTTTTCTTAAGAAATGAGACACAAAAATTTGTGTTTTTCAAATTCATTTCATTCCTTTCTTTCATTTCATTTGCACATGATTTTCAACACCAAAAACTAAGCAAAATAACAAAAAAACTTGACCTTTCTACACCATGCCTAGCCCACAGATTTTGTGAGTGAAAATGCCTAAAACTTAAATTTTCATGCTCATGATTCCATACTTGTTTTAATCTCATGCCATTAACACACTTTCAAGCAAGATTCAACCACATGAAAACTGAAAATTTTCCATTCAAAACAGCCCATAACTACACGGATTTTTCATGGAAAAACAAAGAAAAACCCTACAAGAACGGAAGCTCACCTTGTTTCCTTGATTTCTTGAACTTGGGGACTAATTTCACACACTTTCTTGAAGAGGTTTTGAAGAAAATTTTTCTGTTTTTGGGGAAGAGACTCACGGCTGCAAAGGGGCTAAAGAACCCCAATTTTTTCTGGTTTCTTCCATGCCAAAACCATGCATATTTGAAGCCAAAAAGGAGGGACCTAATGGCAAAACTTTTAGGGACCTTTTTGCAAGCTTTTTGTGAAATTTTTGTACTCTTTAGGGGCTACTTTATAATTAAACAAGTTAGGGCAATTTTTTATTTTCTGTTTTTGCCCCTAAATTTTCGCCACCTAGAGCCGTAGAACCATCTTGAAATTTTGTTGTTAAGCTTCCTTTGACTTTTCATGTTGACTTTGAATCATTGCCATTGGATTAAATTGACTTTAAATCCTAGCCTTTGAATCTTGATATATCCTTACATCCATTCAATGGTTCACATCCAATCTTTGACTCTTCATATATATTTGGGTCAAACTTTTGACCAAAAGTCAAACCGAACGGTTTTGCACCAAAATCGCGTAGATGAGTTTCTAAGCCTGTCCGTGCGGCCGATTTTCCTTATTTCACTCCGGTTTGACTAAAAATCATTACCATGAATATTTCATCTTTTAGTAGTTTACAATATATTTCTAAAAATTTTGGAACTGAAAAGGCATCATTTGTTCAATTTCTGTTCAGTAAAATTTTCCATTCCTGAACACACTCTTATTGGTGAGGTCAGAACATTCCATCGCATTCTAAATAGTACTAAAACATATATTTTAAAATTATACATATAAAAATCATTGTATACGCATGTTATACAAAATTTATAAGAATAGTAAAATTTCTCGGTTGTGACATGAAACAATCCAAAAGGAAGGGGCTGATTTGCTCCAAGCTTGGTGCCAAAAACTTGAAAAATTCCTAGCTTGGTGGGGGAGGAAAGCCACTATTTTTGGCTGCTTGGAAGGGCTGTTTTGCTGCCATTTTTGGGAGCTAAGGAAACATGAATAAGGGCTGCTATTTAGCCAAAAAAAAAACCAGTGGCTTTTATGCCACTTTTTTGCCACTCTTTCCTTTAATTTTTCTGAACTAAATTCTTGCAATTTTGGACCAATCATAAGCCAACAACTTAGTCTTCATTTTGACTCCAATATCATCTAATTAGACCATGCCATATCCGGTTCCTATGTGGAGATAATTCCCATAATTTTTTTTTAAAACAAATTCTTATCTTTTTGGCAGTTTCTTGGCCTTTGATCAAAAACATCTTTAAATCTTAGCCTTTGGATCATCCTAATACTTTCCACCTTAATTCTTTTCTTTAATTATAACATCATCTAGTGACATCATTTCTTTACTTTTCAGTGAAAGTTTGACCAAAAGTCAAATCGAACGGAACTTTCCCAAAATTACGTAGGCGGGTTTCTTGGACCTTTCGCGCGATCGGTTTGCCTTATTCGACTGTCGTTTGGCTAAAAATCAAAACTGAAATTTTTCATCTTTTTCCCCATTCTTGGTTTACCTTAGGTAATCTCTTGGGGTTTTTGGTTCCAGAACGCATAATCATTTTTATGAAAATGATGAAATTTCTCAAAAAATGTACCAGAGGACTTATCCAGCCATCCGTGCTATTGGTTTGATCAAATTAAATTTCAAAACTCTTAAAAACCCTAAAATACTTATCTTGTCTTATCTTTGCTTTGACTTGCCATTTCTTTTATCTTATCTTTTTCGGATATTGAAACCACTCCATTTTGAGCGTTTTGGTTCAAAATCATTTTCTCAATCATGAACTTTATTCTTTGATCATTTTTGGAGATATCAAGTCCTCCAAAACATTTATTTATTATTATTAATTCTATTATCTGTTTATTTATAAACATAGTGTTCTTTCACTTTCTATTCACAAAAATTCTTAGAAAAACTTAGCTCAATCCTAGGTAGCACTGTAGGAATTTTCTGGTTTGTCACAATCACCCCTTCTTAAAAATTTTCATCGTCGAAAATTAGAACTAGTGGGGGAGCTTGTCTTTCTTTTCTTCTTCTTCTTCTTTCCACATGGCCTTTTTAACACTAGGGGAAAACTTTACATGCGGTAGAGCACAGCTATCTATGCTGAGCATTCTTAACATTCTGATTCCCATTTCCGTTGGGCTTGCTACTATTTGTGCTTGATTGCTCTTCTAATTCTGTTTGGCAATGTCTCTTTCTCTCTTTCGGTCTTCTCCTACCTCAATCTTCTTCTGCCTTGGCCTGGATTTCATCATAAGCCTTCTTCAACGTATGTTGTAGAAGTCCATATTAGTTCCTTATAGCATATAGCATACGTTAGAACTGTGTCACCAGACATCAGCTACAGTTTTTTAGTCCGATGAACAAATTCTCGTATATCTCTAACTCTAGGGAACTTAGGCGGTTTCACTTCCTCACTTGCCCATAAACAAAAACTAGGGCTGATGCTGGACTCCTTTCGGAGATTTGCTCAATCGTGGTATGGCGAAACTCGACCCAGTTAAGAGCTCATCCTAGTCACAAGAATCTCGATACACACAAGAGTATCTTCCTGAGAGATATCAACAGTCAATAGGACTCAGTTATCCTGATCAATGGCTTATAATTGTGGAATCATTTTGATAGCGTGAAACCAATCTTGACATTCTCATGGAGTGTAGGAGTACAGTTTTCCACTCAAAACTTAGTGGACAACTAGCCCTGAAGATTGGTACAACTCGTATAGCAATCCACGTTCCTACTCTGAGCAGTTCTTCAGCATTGCATGGTCCTGATTTTACATATAGTGATCTCATCTTCTCTTCATCTTATCCTCATCATCATAGCTTTCATCATCTCATTACTATAAAATGTTATCTTCAATAAATAAACATTTACAATTAAAAATAAAACTAATTTACTTGGACTGTGCTGTGGCAGCCCGCTCTTTATGGAGGCTAACAGTACTAGCATAATAGAGCTTTGAAGTTCACTATGAGAGACTGTCACCTCAATGGGTCACCAGCGACTTACTTATAAATTTTCTTTGTTATTTACTGATCATAATTTTAAACTTAAATTTATCGTGAAAAACTGGAATATTATTTTTTTTTTAACTAAACTTTAAATGGTAAAGTCGTAAAACCTCATAAAATGCATACTGTAATACATATCATATTCTGTCATACTTAATTTACATCATGTTACAAACATCCAAAATAACTTTCAAAAGTGCTCAGTGGAAAACATCAGCAGGACCATTCCCCTCGCCAAGCCCTGGTGGCAGATGCAGATCCTGCCCCTCTTCCATCCATTAGCTACTGGTGTACAGGCTTCTTACCTGCAACATGAATAAACTTGTAAGCGACAGGCTCAGTAAGTTCAAACATACAAACTGGAACATAAAACATAAAATCATAAAAAGTACAAATAGTAACTTTTACTTTTGACCATAAATAGTAAGGTTGACTTTGAATGATACTATTCATGTCAATTTTGACCTAAGCTGCTACACATACAGTTAGTACATATTATGCTCAATTATGACAGATCTTAAGTCTTAGGTCTTTATCTTGCTTAAGTTCTGGTGTTCGGCGCTTGGATTAGTCGTACCGTAGCGCGCATAACTGAGAGGGACTCTGTGGAGCGACTCATTGGCCAATCCTCTACAGTCTACATAATATTAGACTTCCACACCCGAGACGTACCACCATCGGTTGGGAACCATATCATATCTGAACATGAAGAACCTCTACCTATTTGGGAGGCCGATACGCCAATACTGGTTTCATTATCGACTTTCTTATGGTTACTGACCAGTGGCATTATGATTACCTCCTAGGTCTAGAGCTCTTTACATCATGTTCTTTATTTGTGGTTATTTATTTTTCCACGTTAGTGTGCATACAGCACCTTAATACTTATTTACATATCATACATAGCATATAGACATATCAAGTAAATTCATGCTGCAGGCAAGTAAATGTCTGAACTTACAGATATTTTGCTAGTGTTTCCTTTCCTGGATCAACCAACGTCCTTATAAATGCTCTTTGTTGATTTCCTATAATCGAAATAAATCATGGTTATTTTTACTATTCATTTCATATCTAAAATATTATAATATTATAAAAATATAAAATTTCTAGTTAGGATCCTTAATTATTCGTTTTGGAAATTATATGTTCATTTCCGTAATTATTATACAGCTAGGATACTATTCCAGGCATTAATTTCACTTTTCTAAACTTTTGGACAAAATTATCAATTTGCCCCTAACTTTTGACAAAATGACTATTTCGTCCTTAGTAGGATTTTTCCTCGTTTTTCTGACTTACGGCCTTGTTTTAGCCTTTAGAGGTTTTTCTGACTTACGACCTTATTTTGGCATTTAGAAATTTAATAAAATCATTCTGAGACTTTTACGGCCTTTTTCTAGCAATTTGGAAATTTTTTGTCAAAATGACCATTTTGCCCCTGATGGGACCGCAGGCCGTGAAATTCTCGTTTTAGTGTTTTAGCTGGGTTTTCTAACCCCAAAAATCACAAAATAATCTTTCTTAGGTCTTATCGAGCTTTTAAGATGTTTCTCACCGAAATGCTTGGATTACTATTCACCCGACCCTTAGGCGGTACTATTCCGACCCTCGAGGTCGTTTCTCGTTTTTCTAACTGTTCGAGACCGCAAATGGACATTTCCCTACTAATGAAATCGTCCGTCATCCTTTTCTCGAGCCTAGGTTCCCAAGGGGTCTCGGGTTTCCGGTTCCCGGCCTTATTTTTACCCCTCGTTTACCAAATTACCCTTCAGGCGTCCTGAAAATTTTGGCAATGTTTCTGCTGAAATTCTAAGTTCCCGGCATTTAGGAAATGCCTCGAAACCATCTATCATATTTTACCCTGTCACGTACTATACCACAAACCTAATTTTACACAAAAGTTATAAACTTTTTACATAAAATTTTTCATTAACATCTCATCGTTTTTAACGGGATTTCATCCCGTTCTTTCACATTTTTAGGCCCGGTTTTATACCCAATTTGCACATTCATATATCCCTAACTAAATTCTGCATTTCCACTAAGCCTAGCCACGGATTTGGTTATCACCAAAATTTCAATTTTTTTTCTTGTCCCTAACTTTATCAAAAATTTCTTCACACACAAACATATTTGATGAATCCCAAATATTACCCTAACAAGTAAAAAGTTTATTTCAATTCCTTACTTGTCTCACATATTTTCCTTGGAAAATCAAACCCAAAATTTTGTTTTCATTTCCATGTCTTACTCTTGTTTTCTTCACATAATTAAAACCATATTCCTTACACACTTTCATCAACATAAGGTATCACATTGCACATTAGGGTTTCACACGGCTTTTGGTAAAAATATGAAACACAAAAATTTGTGTTTTTCAAATTCATTCCATTCTTTTTATTTATTTCATTTCCACATGATTTTCAACACCAAAAACTAAGCAAAACAACATCAAAATTTCATCTTCCTACACCATGCTTAACCCACGGATTTAGTGAATGAAAATGCTCTAAACTTGACTTTTCATGCTCTAAATCTCATACTTGTTTTAATCATATACCATTAACACACTTTCAAGCACGAATCAACCAAACAAAAACTGAATTTTCTCACTTCAAAATAGCCCCTTCACACATGGATTTTTCCATCAAAAGCAATAAGAAACCATGCAAAAATGGAAGTTTACCTTGCTTTCTTGATTCCTTGCACTTGGAGATCAATTTCTCACACTTTCTTAAAGAAATTTTGAAGAAAATTTTCTGGTTTTAATGGGGGAGGTGCATGGCTACAATGGAGGCTGAAAACCAAATTTTTTTTTTCTGGTTTTTAGATGCCAAAACCATGTATATATGCAGCCAAAATGGAGGGACTACGCTACAATTAGTTTAAGGGCATTTTTGCAAGCTTTTTACACAATTTTTACAAACTTTAAGGGTTGTTTTGCAATGAGGAAGAATTTGACAGATTTTTTTTTATTTTCCCATGAAAATTTGCCACCTATAGTGTCCTAGAAGTCTCTTGAATTTGTTCAACACTTTCTTTGACTTTTTACTTTGACTTTGCATCCTACCCATTGGATTTTCTTGTCTTTAAACCCTAGCCCTCGGATTTGAATGTATCCTTACATCCATTCAATGTCCCACATTAAATCTTTGACTCCTCATATATATTTGGGGTCAAACTTTTGACCAAAAGTCAAACCAAAAAGTTTTACACCGAAATCACGTAGACGAGTTTCTGAGGCTGCTTGTGGGATCGTTTTTCTTTATTTCACTCCGGTTTGCTTAAAAATTAATCCCATAAGTATTACGTCTTTTAGTGCCATACAGTATATTTTTAAAATTTTGGAAACCGAAAAGGCATATTTTGTTCGATTTCAGTTTGGTAAAATTTTTTGCTCCTGAACACACTTTTATCGGCACCGTTAGAACATTTCATCACGTTCTAAATAGTATTAAAACATATATTTTACAATTATACATATAAAAATCCTGGTATACACATGTTATACAAAATTTCTAAAAACAGTAAAATTTCTTGATTGTGACATTCACCCCTCCTCATAAAATTTTCATCCTCGAAAATTAGAATAAGCGGGGACATAAAGCTTTCATCTCATCCTCACGTTCCTACGTAGCCTCTTCAACACTGTGGTTTCTCTATAGAACCTAGACTAGTGGGATCGTCTTATTTCTTAACACCTTTTCTTCACGTGCCAAAATCTGTACTAGTTGTTTCTGGTAGGTCAGATCTTCCTGAACTTGTATAGGTTCATACTCCAACACATGTGATGGATCAGGTATATACTTCCATAACATTGACACATGAAAGACATTGTGCACCACCGACAGATCTGGTGGTAATGTTAACTTGTAAGCTTCCTTCCCAATGCGTTCGATTATTTCAAACGGCCCAATATATCTTGGACTCAATTTTCCCTTTTTACCGAATCGCATTACGCCTTTCATTGGCGATACCTTGAGGATTACATAATCCCCTATTTCAAACTCTAAAAATCTTTGTCGTTTGTCTGCATAACTTTTCTGTCGACTTTGCGTGATTTTCATTCTTCTCTAAATTTTTGTAACTGCCTCTGAAGTTTCCTATATAAAATCAGTCTTATGCAACTGCTTTTCCTGTAGATCATACCAATAAATAGGTGACCTATACTTTCGTCCATATAGAGCCTCATACGGTGCCATTCCTATAGAAGCTTAGTAACTATTATTGTATGAAAATTCTATCAATGGTAGTTTTTCATTCCAGCTTCCGGGGAAATCTATAACGTAGGCTCTGAGCATGTTTTCTAGTGTCTGGATAGTTCGCTCTGACTGTCCATCTGTCTGGGGATTAAAAGCTATACTAAGACATAATTCTATCCCCATAGCTTTTTGTATGCACTCCTAAAATGATGAAGTAAACCATGCATCTCGATCTGATACATTAGACTTCGGGACTCCATGTAGTCGAACAATATTGGTCACATACAATTGTGCCAATTTCTCTAATGTGAAAGTTGTCTTCATGGCTATGAATTGTGCTATCTTGGTCAGCCTATTAACGATTACCCAGATAGCATCATATCCTTCTCGGGTCTTAGGAAGCCCTACCATGAAGTCCACGGTAATATGCTCCCATTTCCACTCCTAAATTTCTAGAGGTTCCAATTTTCCTCCTGAATGTCTATATTCGGCCTTGAATCTTTGACAAGTCAAGCATCTACTCATGAATTCTGCAATATCCTTCTTCATCCCTTTCCACCAAAACTGTATTTTGAGATCTTGATACATTTTGTTGGCTCGAGGATGAACAGAATACGGTGTTCCATGAGCTTCTACCATGATTCGTCTTCTCAGTCCTTTATTAGCCGGGACATAGATTCTCTCTTGATATAGAAGCATTTCATCATTGGAGATGCTTACATCTGATTCCTTGTCCTCGAAAGCCTCTTCTCGGAGTTTTGTTACACTTGGATCCGGCTTCTGAGCTTCTTTAACATCTTCAACCAGAGAGGATTCTTATCATAAGGCTGATAATTTTCCAATTATTAACTCCAATCTAAGGGAGTTAATTTCTTACTGCAAGGCTCTTAGTAGCTCCTCTATTGGCAACTTCCGTGGAGTAGTTGACTTTCTACTTAATGCATCCACTACTGGGTTTACCTTTCCTAGATGATAAAGAATTTCACAATCATAGTCCTTCATCAACTCTAACCATCTTCTCTGTCACATGTTTAACTCCTTCTGTATGAAGAAGTATTTCAGGCTTTTGTGATTAGTGAAAATTTGACACTGAGCTCCATATAAATAATGTCACCAGATCTTAAGTACGTGTAATAACCGGGAATTTTAGATTCTCGGAGTAGGTTAAAATTATATGTATGTGACAATTTTAATGAATAAAATATGAAAAAGTTGTGTTTTAATACTGTTGAGAATACTGTAAAAATGTTCCAGCAGTGTTAGAGTGAGTTAGTTCAGGGATGGAAAATCTTACCGAATATTTTTGGGTGTGACGGTTCGAAATCAGAGCCGAAAACCCTAGAGAAGCATCGAAATGCACTAAAATGATAGAAATTTACGATAGAGAATTCTGACCAAATGAAAGCAAAATAAAACAAACCGATCGCACTAAAGGCGCCCGGAACCACGAATTAATTAGTGAATTAATATGAATAGTAAGATGACCTCATCATGTTGATGTCATAAATCCATTTTATTTTTCTTGCTTTGGAAAGTAATTTGAAAGGTATATGGTTAGGATTATCCCACTTTTTGATCAAGGGTTAGGATCTTGACAAAATGATAAAAAAAAAATTTTAATTAGATTTATCTAAAAGGCCATTCGGCGATGCGGAAAGGGAAAAAGAAAAAAATTAAGTTTTTGGCCCAAAATTATTGCATTTTGACCCTTGAACAATTACCAAATTGTTGGAAAAATTTGCTAAAAAACCCTTGGCTTTTGCCTATAAATAGGGATCGTAATTCATTCAAAAAAATGGAAAAACTTAGCTAAACTCTTGCTCTTTTTTTCAGCCAAAAATCCATGGCCTTTCTCCCCCCATTAAGCCAAAATTTTGTTTTAAATTTCACACCAAACTTAGCTTTTATTGCAGTTCGAGCATCAAGCCATCAACTAGTTAAGGTAAGCTTCAAAATTGAAGCAATTTCCTTTGATTTTCTTCATGAAAATCCATGGGTTCGTAGAGTAGAAAAACATTGAAAAAGTTGATGTTTTGATTGATGTTGTGATTGGTTTGATGTTTAGATTTTAAAGCATGATTTAGGGTTTAGAAACAAGAAAAAATTTTGCATGTTTCCATTAAAAAACTGTGGCATAGTTGGTGTGAAAAGTAAAGTCGAAATTGTTGATTTGATTTGGTGTTTAGATCCATTTGATTATATGTTGAATCAAGCATGAATTAGAATCAAGAAATAATAAATTTTGGACGAATTTTTATGCTAAAATCCGTGGCCAATGCTAGGGTTGAAATAAAAATGTGGTCAGGTTTTGATGTTGTTATACACATTAGAAAACCTAAGAGTAACATGTGATATTTGAAATGTTGAGATGAAAACTAATTTGGTGATGATTAACATGTTAAACCAAGGTTAGTGTGAAAATTTTTATACAAAGTTTTGAAACTTTGTATAAAATAGGCCTCTGGTATAGTGTGTGGCAGGTACAAAGGTTCTGAGGTATACCTAACGCCAGGAAACCTAAAAATACAAGCGGAAATGCTATCCAAATTTCTAAAATGGCATAAGGGCATTTCAGGAAACGAGGGGAAAAGTTAGGTCGGGATAGGAAACTCGAGCTTCTCGAGGACCGAGGGCCGGGGGACGAAATGAAACAAAACATTTTAGGAGTAGTGAAACGGCCATTTGAGGCTCCGAAATGCTCAAAAAACGAGAAACGACACTAGGCGATGGATGAATAGTAATCGAGGGTCGGGAAAATAGATAATTGAGAAATTATAGCAAATTAAGCAGTAAAAATAATATCGAAGCCTAGAGAATATTATTTTAAGATATTTGGGATTAGAAAATTTCA
The DNA here is from genome assembly GCA_035233585.1 of Antiaris toxicaria. Lineage (NCBI taxonomy): Eukaryota > Viridiplantae > Streptophyta > Magnoliopsida > Rosales > Moraceae > Antiaris > Antiaris toxicaria. The sequence goes on from CP141153.1 coordinate 54,495,325, forward strand.
GAAAAAGTGATAAAACGGAATAGTTATGATCCCAAGACCCGTTAAGGGCAAAATGGTCATTTTAACTAAAAATTTTTGAAAAGCTCAGAGAAGACCGAAAAGGATCTAGAATGACTTAAATAATATTCTAGGACTTAAAATAAAGATTTTAGAGTTAAAAATCTAAAAATTTTGAAGAGCACGGGCGTGTAGAAGAATACACGGCCGTGTATATGAAAAAAATTTTACAACCCGAGAGGTACATGGGCTTGAACACAGGCGTGTATCAAGTCATGTACAGTTATATGGCTACATAGTAAACAACAAGGCCGTGTACAGGAAAAAAAATTTACAACCCGAGAGGTACACGGGCTTAAACACGAGCATGTATCAAGCGATGTACAGTTACACGGCTAGATAATAAACAACACGGCCATGTAATGAGAAACTAGGGAGTGCACAGTCATGAACACAGACGTGTTGAAGACCGTGTACCATGTTACAAGTTGAATTGTGTTGAAAAATTTATCACAAAATAAATATATTTAAAGTGATAATTAATATAGGGTATTAACAGACAGTATTATGTCTGTAGGAACTCAAACTAGAGATAGAACTACGGAGGAGTTCTGAAAGTGGACATTATCATAGTATTGGTAAGTTCAAGCATTTTCATATCTACAACATGAAATACTGTGTTATTTTATTATGTACAAGATGTACACTAGATATAAAGTCCTATGGACATTTGGGGATTAGTTAGTATAACATATCCCATATAATGAGAAAAGAGAATAAGTAAGGCCTACGGGTGATGGAGGATAGTGACCTTGAGGTGACGATTAATGTCACTTGGTCAAAATTATAATTGAAAGATGATAATGAAACCATTAAGGCATACCGCCCCTCTAACATAGTGGTGGAGGTTTTTCAGATCCTACGAGGATATAAGGGCTGTGGAGGTCGAAGCTCTAGGGTCGCTCCCTAGGCCCTCCCAGTCAGTGCGTAATAAATATCGGTACTACCATAAAAAGAGCTCTATACTATAAAGTAAATAGAGAATGAACCATCAATAATATGTTAAAAACCATAATTGAGCATAACCAAAGAGTATACTAAGTATAGTGTTTTCGGTTAGGATATGTGAATAGTATCCGGTTAAAGTAATGAGAATAGTAACCAGTTATGGTAATAGTTACTATTCATCAATCAAAGGTCAAAGTTACTATTCATGATGAATAGTAATATTCATAGGAGATTGAGTTTTCAATGTTTTGAAATCCGTGTGATTCTTACTAAGTATGTTTGAACTTACTGAGCCTGTTAGCTCACCAGTTTGTTCATGTTGCAGGTAAGAAACCAATCCGGTAGATATATGGATGGCGGCAGAATGTGTCAAAGGTTAGGAAATTCATCGTGGACTTGGTCCTGTCATAAGTTTTCCACTGAGCTTTTAAAGTTAGTGAATTGAAGAGATTGTGCAAAATATTTACAGTATAAATATTTTGTATACTATACATTATATTGTACTCAAAAAGAACAACTAAAATTAGTGTTGTATTTTACCTAGTTTTTTATAATTAGCTTTCTTTTCGAGAAAGTGTGTATTAAAAAGAAAAAAAAATTTATGGGCAAAATTTTCTGGCCCTGAGAAATGAAATTATTAGAAAAAGAGTTTTAAATTGACAATCCAGATTCAACACACGAGCTGTCTTGATCAGTAATAGAGTCGGTTCATGATAGTGGCGGGTGATCAGAATCGGGGGCGTCACAGTATGAACACTACAGCAGCAAGTTCTAGGTCACGAGTGGGATAGTTCCTCTCATGGTCCTTTAACTAGCACAATGCATAAGCTATCACTTTGTCATTTTGCATGAGTACAGCTCCCAAGCCTATCCTTAAAGCATCACTGTAAATAGTGAATTTTTCTCCTTTGGTAGGTAATGTAAAAATAAGTGCACTTATCAATCACCTCTTTAATTCCTGAAAACTTCTTTCACACTCTTGTATCCACTCGTATTTCTTTTCTTTACGAGTGAGAGCAGTGAGGGGTGCGGCTAGTCATGCGAACCCTTCTATGAACCGTCTATAGTAGCCGACTAGACCTAAGAAGCTGCATATTTATGTCACACTCTTAGGAGTAGGCCACTCATTAATTACTTTCACCTTGACTGAATCTACAGCAATTCCTTCCTTAGTCACCACGTGCCCAAGAAAATGTACTTTATCCAACCAAAATTCGCACTTAGAAAATTTCACATATAACTACTGGCTTCTCACAGTGTCAAGAACAATTCTCAAATGCTCCTTATGATCTTCATGAGTCTTTGAATATATAAGATTATCATCGATAAATATGATAACAAACTTATCAAGGAATTCTTTAAAGAACTCTGTTCATCTGATCCATGAATGTGGCTAGAGCATTGGTCAATCCGAACGACATCACTAAATATTCATAGTAACTGTATCGTGTTCTGAATGCCGTCTTGGGAATGTCACTCTCCCGGATCCTTAATTGATGGTATCCTAAACGTAAATCAATCTTCGAGAATGCTGTTGCCCCTTTTAACTGGTCGAACAGGTCATCAATTCTAGGTAGTAGATACTTATTCTTGATGGTAACCTTGTTCAACTCTTTGTAATCTATACACATCTGACGAGTTCCATCCTTCTTTTTAACAAAGAAAACTAGAGCGCCCTATGGGGAGTAGCTTGGTCAGATAAATCCCTTGTCAAGTAACTCTTTTAACTACACCTGCAGTTCTTTCAATTCTGCTGGGGCCATACGATATGGTGCCTTGGAAATTAGAGCAGTCCCTGGCATAACCTCAATCTCAAACGAAATTTCCCTTTCTAGAGGTAACCCTGGCAATTCCACCAGGAATACATCGAGGAATTTGTTGACAATTGGAACATCTTCTGGTTGCAATTTCTTTTCCTTGGCCACAACTGTCACATATGCCAGGTATCCCATGCAGCCACTAGCTATCAACTTTCTCGCTTTCATTGTACTGATCAGCATCTTTCTCGGTTGATGGGATATGTCGACATACTCAAAACTTTCTTGCTCATCCAGTTGAAAGACTATTTCTCGCTTCCGACAGTCGATTGTAGCCTAATAATTTCCTAAGAAATCCATTCCTAGAATCACATCGTAGTCGAGGATCTTCATTATGATCAAAACGACATACGACTCTCTATTTGCCACGATTACTGGCACATGACGTAGCCAGTAATTCAACAACATCGCTTCTCCTGAAGGTAAGGCTGTCCTAAAAGTCATCCCTATAGGATCCTTAGCATATGCTAACTTGTCAGCAAATTCATGAGACATAAAAGAATGTGTGGCTCCTAAGTCAAAAAGGACACATGCCACGTGGTTGAACATAGAAAGCTGACCTATAACCACGTTTGATGTTCCCACTTCAGCATCTTCCTTGGTAAAAACTATGACATGAGTGTCTGGTTTGGGAGTCTGTTTTGGGTGTTTGGACCATGCTGGTGGCACTCCTGATGGCCCTTCAATCCTCCCTTGTATAGCATGAGCTTGAGGTGGTTGCTGATGTAGAGGATATTGCTGGTGCTATTGCATTGGCCCCGAAGTATTTTGGCTGTTCATTGGACAATTCTTTGTAAAATGCCCTTCTCATCTACACTGGTAACATGTGTTCATGCCAAACTTGCACTGGCCCAGATGCCTCCTTCCACACGTAGCACATGTGGGAAAGCTTGGTCCTGTACCCTAGCTGGTCTTTCACTATTGTTTGTGGCTGTCTTGACTTCTATTCCAAGAAAATTTTCCTTTTCTTTGACCCTACTGTTGTTGGGAGCCTAGAGTGTTAGACTGATTTGGTCTATTCGGGCCAGATTTACTACCTTGTCCAGTCTGCATCTCTGCTTGTGCTGATTTGGAAAGGATCGTCTCCTTTTTCTTTGCTTCCCAGACTTTTTCTCTTTCCTCCTTTTGTCTGAGCAAGTGATATGCAGCTCTAAGGGCCCTGCTTACATAGTCTGCCACTGAGGTAGCTGGTATTGGCCCACTATCAACTAAAGTGGCTATTTCTGGCCTGAACATGCCAATCATCTTCTGAATCTTTTCTCTTTCAGTCGAGACCACATAAGGATATAATCATGACAGCTGATCAAATCTTCTGGTCACTTCACTCACTGACTAGTTCCCCTATTTCAGTTCAGCAAATTCCTTTTATTGAGGACATAGGGCGGCTGGATCATAATATTTCTAGTAGAATTCCTCCAGAAACACATCCTAGGTCATCGTGGTCATGTCTCTCCTCATACGGACTGTGTCCCTCCAGAAACGGGCATCCTTCTTAAGTACAAAGGACGCGTACAAAATCTTCTCTTGATTAGTTAAATTCACGAAGTCGAGGATCATCTGTAGAGAAGAAAGCCATTCCTCTACCTCAAAGGGATCAATCGATCCCTCGAACTTCGACGGTTTCATTTGACAGAATCATTCATATAAAGGTTCCTGATTCACCTTGGGTTGAGGTTGCTGGACCTCCGGAGCAACCGGTGGCACTGTTGGACCTATTTCCGTCGCTTGAGAAGCATGGCCTTTTTCTTGGCCCTGTCGTTGTTCCATAGCTGACAACCGTTGTCGTAATTCAGCATTCTCTTTCATCTGATTCTCTAGGAGGGCTTGTACTTCCTCTAATCTGTCAACTATTGTAGGGCGTCGTCCCTGTCTGGCATTCATTATGTTCTTTCTCTTCTAGCCTTGCACAATAACCAAGAGTCAGATTTTCCATAAATAATTTTGGAATTTGACGGGAATTTAAACATATCATTTACTGTGAAGCATAAACACCTCAAAACATCTCATATCATTTCATAGCATTTTCTTACATCATACATAGCATACACAAACATTTACATATATTGTAACATCTAACTGCATCTGTCTTAACATACATACATATTTACACATGGGACGTATTTACACACGTTTTCAAGATTCAACTATCCTATTTATTTTGACCTGACAGAAATTCCTCTGGGTCTTCATCATCTTCCTCGAAGTCATTGCCCGTACGCGTCCCTCGATCACGGGTCACATTTGTCCTCTATCGCGACGGACCGGCCTCGTGGTCATTAGCCCTCAATGGTGGTCCATATAAACATGTCAACACTCCATCCTCGTGATCCTTTTCCCATTGATACATTTCCATACTTTCCGTTAACTGTGCCCTTTCAGCTCAAATGGTGCTGGCGACAAATTCACTTCGAGGAATGGAATGAAGTAGACTCACCCTTCATTTTAGTTCGGCAGTAATTCCTCTCCAGAACATTTCACGAAAATCTTCATCTAAAAAGTTTGGGAGTGGGCACCTTTTTACAACATTCTCATCAAATCACACCATATATGTTAGCACCGTATCCCCCGACGTCATCTGAAATCTCTCTACTCTCTAAAGATAATCCCTAACATCCGTTATTCGAGGTAATACTAGTGATGGCATACTTTCCTCTGTAGCCAGGGGAACTGGTGTGACGCCCCGTGCCCTCAGCGGCCCGGACCGTCACTGAAAACTCTTATTACTTACTTCTTTAACTTTTACTTATACTTCTTCTTTAAAATCGATACTTAAACTTGCTGAATTTAATACCATAAATTTAGAGGGAATTTTTTTTTTTATATACACGTACGTATTTACTATTCACGTATGCATACTATTAAAATGCGGAATTTGAAAAACATAAGGATTTCAATTATACATACATAATTATATACTTGTTTATCTGATTACTATTCACCAGATACTATTTAAATATACTACTCGTACATATACTGTTTAACATTTACTATTCAAAATACTATTTAACTGTCACCATTCAAAATATTATTTACTCATACTGTGCGGAAGAATACTCGCGGTGTATCCATAACCTCATCCTCACATCCACCTCCGCCATCATCATCGTCCCTTGATGTTTACGCTATAGGATGCTTACCTACAGCATGAACACACTCCGTGAGCTTTACGCCCAGTAAGTACAACATGTTAACCGCAAAACATGTTTAAAACATAGCACATACGTAAAATCATAGGCATGACATATATCACTTAATAAATCATATATCATATAAGCATATCACATATCAGCTCACATATCATGTCATCACATAACATGTCATAACACTGAATATAAAACTTCACATACTTTATGCATGACAGAAGCATCGTGTACTGTATGCACTCTACTGAAAAAGAAAGTATAGCGAACTATAACTAATGCATGATCCGGTTATGTTCATTTATGCTTCAAACTTTTCTTTTCTTTTCTTGTCTATTTAGGGCCCATGTGTCAGTACCGTGTGCGCGCAGACCAACGGTAACGCCCGAGGTCAACTAATGCCGAAGAGCCATCAACTGATGCTCAACTTGTGGCCTGAACTTTCTTTAACTGGAAACCCCTTCGACTGAAGGAGCCGGTACGACACACCTATTTATTTCCATCTTGTTTAACTGTTCTAGCCATACGCTTCTCTAAGCTGTCCCCAATCCTACGCGGTAGGGATCTATGGCTTCTATCTTGTTCTTTCATCAATCTACTCGATTGTGAAGCTATATGCTCTTATGTATGCTGTGCAGCATCGTGTGCAAGATACATACTTAAAATACTGGAAAAGCATCATTTTAAATTCATTTTATCCATGCTGTAGGCGGAGTTGTACTTACCTGTCAGCAGACAGTTTATACTCTCGCCTTCGTCACAATACAGGTACCTCCCTGTAATCATAATGCATTTACATTAACATTCACTCTTAGGTCACCGTGGTCATTAGTGACTAATAAAAATTCTCGTTATGTGGTACCGATCCTTGTCGGTACTAATTGCCCTCTTCTTAAGAATTTGATTTTCTAATCATTGTTAATTAATTTATTTACCCAATAAATTAATTAACATCGCTCTTAGGTCACTCTATCGTTAGGAACTAATAAACTTATCGTTGTGTGGTACCGATGCCTATCGGTACCCAGCTGCTCTACTTTGGGAAATTTGATATCTAATTTTTAATCGTGCTTGATTAATTTGTCTACTTGACAAATTAATCACTGTCTCTCACTATCCCATTTCGACTTGGTCCTTGACTGGCTAACCGACCAGTCAACTGACTGAATACCTCCCGTATGACCATTTAGCCTGTCGGATTACCGTTACCGATGTAATCGCCCCAAATTTTATACTTAGATCACACCCGTTCCTCGGGTGGCACCATTCTGATCTAGGGGTCGTTTTCTTACATTTCGAGATTTCTAATTGGGCGGTTCACTAATCCTGTAAACGTCCGTCCTTCTTTCCTGGACCTAGGTCATCGAGGGGGCTCGGGTTTCCATCCCGATCACATTTTCACCCCTCGTTTCCTAAAATACCCCTTTGTGCCGTTTTAGAAATTTTGGCAGCATTTCCGCTTAATTTTTGGGTTTCCGGCGTTTAGGAAACGCCTCAAAACCATCTAACCTATTCTAACCTGCCACGTACTAAACCAGAGGCCTAATTTTTACGTAAAAGCTCCGCTTTTTACGTAAAAATATTCACATTTTCTTTTTCGATATTTCACCCTTTTTTTCTTACAATTCCTCAAGTCATTAAACCATAATTAATACATAATTATTTCCAATATTAAATTGAGAATAAATAGATCAACACTACTACCAAAATCGTTCCCGTCGGCGGTCGGACGAACCGTTCGGTCTCGACCGTGCAATCTTTGAATCGTCGTTCTTCACTTTTGAAACTCCAGTTTGCAAATCCGATGCCGCGGATGTGTCCGGAACGTCGAAAATAGGCCAACGGGCCATTCTTCAATTTTTGGTCTCCGGGTCGCCGTTGACCGGCGTTGACCACCGTTGACCGGCGTTGACCGGCCGTTGACCGGCGTTGACCACGGCGGCGATGGAAGTGGCGACCACCATCTTGAAGAGCTCGACGAGAGGAACCCATTGGTGGTGTCAATTTCACGAATCGAGGCTCTTATCACCAGAAATCGGCTCTCGAAAAGTCGGCGACGGCGGCGGCGTTGGATCTTCATTTTTCCGGCGTTGTTGCCCAAAATTGATTTGGGGCTTTTGATCTACGTGTTGTTCTGAGCATTTTGACACCGACCTTGCAACTCAACTCCGCCGGAATAGCGAGATCCGACGGCGGCGATGGCGACGGCGAACCTGGGGCGGCGCGATTCGGCGGCTGTTGACGTGAAATGAAGCCTGGGTTTTGTTCTACTCTTCACCACGAATCCATTGGGACCGGAATCGTGGCATTTGGACGTCGGACGGTGGAGATACGGCGGTTTGAAAAATTCAGCCACCGGCGGCTTTGGGCGGCGCGTGCGGCGTGCTCCGGCGTCGGTTCGGTCGACTCGGCCCACCGTTGGAATCAGCTCGTCGAGAGCTTTCCAATGGTGCCGGCGGTGTCGAAAACGGAGGCCGGATTCGATGGTCGGTCACTGTTCATCTTCATGTGGTGTGGGGAGGGAGAAAATGAGATTTGGAAAAATATGCGGGCTATTTCTCTATAATCCCCAAAATTTCGTCCTTTATACAAATTTTTTGAAAAATTTTAAGATAGGCTATACTGACTAATTTGGGCGTGCTGAACCCAAATATATCAGTTTTATCTTCATCCGAGGTCGTCTCGACCAGTTTCCCGATACTGTATGGTTCCCGGTCAAAAATTACTTTTTGTGCTCAAATGACTAATTTGAGCATTCTGATTCCAAATATATCAGTTTTATATCAAGAAAAGGTCATCTTGACCAATTTCTTGATACTGTGGTTAGGCCTACACTGTGTTGACACTGTGCACGCATAACGAGGCGTTTTCGCGTGAAATTTCAAACACAGTCTCTCTTGACTAATTTGGACGTGCTGATTTCAAATTTATCAGTTTTACGTCCATCTGAGGTCTTCTGGACCAGTTTTCAGGATCTGCATGACCCCGTCTCGAAAAACGTGTCAGGTGCCCGATTGACTAATTTGGGCGTCCTGAGTCTAAATATATCAGTTTCGGGGCGAGAAAAGGTCGTCTTGACCCTCATCCCGATACTGCGTATCCCTTAAACAAAATCTACATTTTATGCTCAATTGACCAGATTGAGCCTGCTGACTATTAATATATCAGTTTTATGCCAGATTAAGGCCGTCTTGGCCACTAACCTGACACTGCGTTTCTCACTATTCATAAATCACTGTTCACTATCTGAGTGACTAATCTGAGCGTTCTGACTTTGATTTTGTCAGTCCATTGGCGAGAAGAGGTCATCTAGACCACTTTTCTCGATACTGTACATCTATTAGGGCAATTATCATTGCTGCGCTCAGATGACCAGTCTGAGCGTACTGATGATTAGCTCATCAGTTCTGTATCATGAAATGGTCGTCTAGACCGATTTCTTGATATTGCGTGTCTCAACGCATACTCACATAATAGGGTGGACCGATTTCACTGTCGATTACCCCTTTCACTGCATGAATAGTAATTAAACGTTACTATTCCTGTTTAATTTATTCAACTGAAAAGCACACTGTGCTTATTAACTTAATTACATCATTACATAGTAATTAAGTTTCATAATTCATGAGAGTCATTACAGTGGCTCTCGGCTCATTACACAGCCTTCTACACAGACTCTTACACGTGCGTGTGCAACGCAACACGGGCGTGTACATTTCAGACACGAGCATGTACTAGTTGAGACTACTCAACACGGCCATGTCTTTGAAACACATTCATCTATCTGAGCGGTACACAGCCTCTTACACGGTCGTGTACTTGACCATGTTTCTTAAATTTGCTAAAGGACATTAAATTATGTCCATTTTATTCCTTAATGACTTATTACATGGTAAGTAGGTGCCATGAAAATGGCGGTCATTACAACCTACCCCCCTTACAAAATTTTCGTCCTCGAAAATTAGAATAATTCCGGGAAGTCTCTTCTCATGTCTTCTTCCCATTCTCATGTGGCTTCCTCAACACTATGATTCTGCCACAACACTTTTACTAGCGGTATACTTCATTCCTAAGTACTTTCTCCTTTCTAACTAAGATCTGCACGAGTCTCTCCTCGTACGTCGGATCAGCGTATACTACAACGGATTCTTGGCTAAGAACATGGGAACTGTTTGGCACGTACTTCTTTAACATCAAAACGTGAAAGACATTGTGCACTGTAACTAACTCGGGAGGAAGTGCTAGTCTATAAGCCACCTTCCCGACTTTCTCTATTATCTCAAGGGTCCTATGTACCTAGGACTGAGCTTTCTTTTATTTTCAATGCGCATCACCCCTTTCATGGGTGCCGCCTTGAAAAAGACCGAATCTCCTACTTGAAACTTGAGGGGTCTACGGCGCTTATCGTCAAAATTCTTCTGTCGACTGTGCGCTGTATCTAACGTTTCTCGTATCAGCTTCACGTCTGACATGGTATTCTTGATGATGTCCGAGCTAACTACTCGTTTCTCTCCAAACTCGTACTAATGAGCCAGAGATCTGCATTTCTTTCCACAGAGTGTCTCGTACGGTGCCATTCCTATCGAGGAATGATAGTTGCTGTTGTACGAGAACTCGCTCAATGGTAGCTTCTGATATCAATTTCCTTTGAAGTCTAGGACGCAGGTCTCAACATGTCCTCTAACATCTGTATGGTCCTCTCAGACTAACTGTCGGTCTGAGGATGAAATGCTATGCTGAACTCTCACTTGGACCGTAATGCGGCTTGAACACCTCGCCAAAATCTGGAGGTAAAGTGTCCACTACGATCTGAGACGATCGACTCTGGTATTCCGTGCCATTTCACGAACTGTGCCGCATAGATTTCTACTGGTCGTTCCACCGAGTAGCTAACTTTCATTGCTAAAAATCTAACTGATTTCATCAGTTTTTCTACAATCACCCAGATTGCATCATTATCGTTTGACGTCTTCGGCAATCCGATTACGAAATTCATCGTAATCTGGTCCCATTTCCACTCGGGTAACTTAATTTCCTACGATTATCCTGCTGAGCGCTGGTGATCTACCTTAACCTTCTGGCACGTAAGGCAGCTGGCGACGAACTCGACAATGTCATTCTTCATTCCAAGGCACCAAAAACTTTCCTTTAGGTACTTGTACATCTTATTCGCTACCGGATGTACGGAATATGACGTCTCGTAAGGTTCCAAAAGGATTCGCTTCTTGAGTTCTTCATCTTTTAGAACACATACTCTATCTCTGTAGTAAAGTATGTCGTCCTTAAGGATCTTAAACTCTGAACCCTTGTCCTCTATAGCTTCCTTTTTGGACTTGAGCAGGGACAAATCAAAATCTTGACCGATCTTGATCTCTTCTTGGAGCGTCGATTGGAGGGTCATGTTAGACAATCCCCCTATCAAAATCTTGATCTTGCTGTCGCATAACTCCTTTGTAGCGCTCTTGACAAGGCACTAATAGCCATAGGCATAGTAATATGCTTCTGACTCTATGCATTGACCACTTTATTGGCTTTCCCTGGATGGTATAGGATCTCACGGTCGTAATCCTTACCAACTCTAGCCATCTACGCTGCCTCATGTTGAGCTCTTTCTGCGTGAAGATACATTTGAGACTCTAGTGGTCGATGTAAATCTCGCACGTGACTCCGTACAGGTAGTGCCTCCATGTTTTTATCGTAAAAACTATCGCTACTAGCTCCAGATCACGCGTTGGGTAGCTCTTCTCAAGGTTTTTTGAGTTGTCGTGAAGCATACGCGACTACTCTACCACTCTACATCAACACAGTTTCCAACTTGGTTTTAGATGTGGCGCTTAAATCACAAAGCTTCCCTGACCAACATTTGAAATGGTCAGCATTGGAGCGCTTATGAGTCTTCATCTTAGCTCTTGAAAGCTTTCCTCACACTTATCGATTCACTTATACCTCTTTCCCTTCTTGGTGAGCGCTGTGAGCGGAGCAGCTAACTTTGAGTAGCCTTCGACTAAGTGTAGGTAACATCCTGTTAGTTTAAAGAAACTGTGAATTCCCGTTTCGTTTCTCTGAGCTGGCCACGCGCTAACTGCATCAATTTTCATCGGGTCCACAGATACTCCTTCCTTGGGGTCTACGTGACCTAGAAAATGGACCTTCTCCAGTCAAAACTCGTACTTGGAGAACTTGGTGTATAACTGATGGTCCTGTTGCATGCGCAAAATGATAATTAAGTGCTCTTCGTACTCTTCCTTCGTCTTAGAGTGTATAAGTATGTCATCGATGAACACAATGACAAACTTATCCAAATAGTCCTTGAACATGCGGTTCATCCAGTTCATGAAAGTTGCTGGTGCGTCCGTTAATCTGTGTGACATGAACAGAAACTCGTAATGTCCGTACCATGTTTGAAATGCTGTTTTGGGTACATCTTCATTCCTGATTTGTAGTTGATGGTACTCGGGATGTAGATCGATCTTCGAGAACACTACAGCGTCTTGGAGCTGATCAAATAGATCGTTAACTCGCGGCAACAGATGCTTATTCTTAATCGTAATCCTGTTCAACTCTCTGTAGTCGATGCACATTCTCAGTGGTCCATCTTTCTTCTTCACGAATGGTATGGGTGCTCTCCGGGGTGAATAGCTCTATCGCATGAATCCCTTATCTATTTAGTACTTTAGCTGGGCTTGGAGCTCCTTTAGCTCTATAGGGCCTATTCTGTAGGGGGCCTCAAAGATGGGGCTGATTCTAGTAGACGTTCAGTCTCGAACGAGATCCTGCGCTCTGGTTGGAGTCCTGCAAGATCTTCTAGAAATATCTCCATGAATTCCCTGACTATCGGTACGTTGTCGGGTCCTATCTCTATTCCTTGAGTCTTATCTGCTACGTATACTAGGAAGTCCGTGCATCCACTGGATTGTATCTCGCGAGCCTTCACTGCTGATATCATCATCTTTGGTTGCTCTGGCGACAAACCCTTGTAGATGAACTTTTCACATCCGATTGGTTCGAAAATGATTTTTCGCCTTCAACAGTTTATGACAACGTTGTGTCCTAAGCTTTTTTTTTTTTTTTTTTTGGCATAGTGGCCTTTCTTGCCACAGATGAAACAACCACTTACTCCTTGCTTACATTCTCCTGAGTGCCTCTTTCCGCATTTCATGCACGTCGAGTTGGCTATCATTTCCTTCCTGGTCGTTTCTCTTCTGGGGGAAATTCTCCTGTGAATCTTGATTGCCTTAATTCCCCTTTTCTCTTGTTGTTATTATGGGAATGCCTACTATTCTGGCCGGTTCCCACATTCTGTCCTCTGTGTTGTAACTCGGGGTTTTACTTCCCCTGAGCCTGCTCAGCTTGCGTTTTCTCCTCCTTTCGTGCCTTAAAATTCTGCGCCTTTCGCTCCTTATCCTGAGCCGACTAGTACTCAGCTCAGATAGTCTTGCTGACACATTCTGCTAGTGTCGCTGGTCCGTGCCCTCCGCTACAGACCTAAACTGTGATTTCCGTTCTAAACATCTTCAGCATTCGTTTGACTCTCTCCTTTTGGTCGGTACCAAATCTGGACAAAGTTGAGCCAACTGTTCAAACTTCTTGACTGCCTCCATAACGGTCATACTACATTGGTGCAGGTTGTCGAACTCGTCTTACTGCGCTACTAGTGCTTCCTCGTTGAAGTACATCTCCTTGAATTCCTCAATGAAATCACTCCAGCTCATCTCTCTGATGTTCCTCCTAATGGTTACCATCTTCCACCACTAACGCGCCTCATTGCGCAGGGTGAAGGATGTGTACATCACTTTCTTTCTCTATCTGTTAACCCTATAAAATCCAAGATTACTTGGATATCCGTTAGCCAATCATCGGCCTCTATAGGGTTGGTGATTCTTAAGAATTCTAACGCTTTCATGCGTCGGAATCTTTCATACAAGTCGCCTTCCCTAGGGATTGGCAAAAAAAAAACAATTGCTGCTATGAGAGTAGCCATTACTATAGGCGCTAGTGCCTCCTGGGCTGGAGGAGCTGCTTATTCCCTTAGAGTTTCTGGGGCTGCTAGAGCCTCCCGTGCTAGCATCTTTACTAACTGTGGTGCCTGGGGTTGCTGGCCCAGCTGTTCCCTAAGCTGGTTTAGCTCCGGTTGCTAGTTCTCCATCATCTCTCGCATGGCTGCAATCTGTGCTATCAACTCATCCTCTAGGGATGCTGGGTTTAACTAAGCTCTCGTTCTTGCCATGTTTTCCTATGTAACCCTATCGTACAACGGGAAAGGAAAAAATATAAGTCTCTTAAATTCTATACTTGGGACTCGTATCACATATCATTTTCTTTCTTACTTAACAATCTTACTTAAACATTATGGATATAAATATACACACTATATCCATCTTTCTTTCTCTCATACTGTGATGTTCAATACAATTACCGCATTGTATTGGGACATCGTCTGAGTGCTAGGATTCGTCCTGCACTTTCTGTCATATCATACTCACACTGTGGAAAAAAAATTATATCTGGCCCCTAGGGCAAAGCTTTACTACTTATCTCATAATATATTTCACATAATATATATACATATATTCAAGATTCTAGTTCAGTGGGAGTGACACACACTTCCCCTATACGATCCCAACAAGTACATTGTGCTACAACTGACGGGGGAGAGCTGTTGCTTCCCTCTATATATTTTCATAACTAACATTCCCGCAGAAGGGTTACTACTATTGGAAGGACAATCCTGATTCAGTATCAGGCATCTCCTCATTGTCACTATCGCTAAGTGAGAATTCCTCTGGGTTCTCCTCTTCTTCTCAGTCGAAACTGACCTCGTCATCGCTGGCTATGATGACTTGGGGTTCGTACATCCCCATCTATTCGTCATTACTAAAGCGGTTGGGGATCTCCTCTCCCTCATCGTCGGGATGGGCGTCGGAAAGAGTCTCGTTATCTTCCTCTTTCATGGGGTGTTCAGGAGACATACGGGCTGGTTCAGGGTTCTCTATCGGCTCCCTATTGGCCTCGTGTACTTCTGACTGGTGCTCGGCCGTGAACTCTTCATCGGCCAGTTGGGGTGCTGGTTCTACAGGGTCACCCTCTATAATGGCGGCTGCTATAATGCCTTGGGCTTGTGTAGGGTTCCCGGGGTTGAGCACTTTTCTCTCGGCGTTCACTATCTCCTTGATAAGGCTTGCTAGTCCTGCTTGATTGCTCTTCTAATTCTGTTTGGCAAGGTCTCTTTCTCTCTTTGGGTCTTCTCCTGTCTTGATCCACTTTTGTCTCGGCATGTATTGTAGAAGTCCATTTCGGTTCCTTGTAGTAAACAGCATACGTTAGAACTGTATCGTCGGACATCAGCTGCAGTCTTTCAGTCCGATGAACAAATTCTCGTATATCCATAACTCTAGAGAACTTAGGCGGTTTCACTCCCTGCTTGCCCATAGAGAAAAACTGGAGCTGATGCTGGACTGCTCTCAGAGATTGGCTCGATCGTGGTATGGCGAAACTCGACACAGTTAAGAGCTCATCCTGGTCATAAGGATCCCGATACACACGAGAGTATCTTCCTGAGAGATATCAACAGCCAACAGGACTCAGTTATCCTGATCAATGGCGTACAATCGGGGAATCACTTTGATAACGCGAAACCAGTCCTGACATTCTCATGGAGTGCAGGAGTACTGTTTGCCATTCAAAACTTAGTGGACAACTAGCCCTGAAGATCGGTACAACTCGAGCAGCAATCCATGTTCTTTCTCTGAACAGTTCTCTAGCACTGCACGGTCGTGATTTTTCGTATAATGATCTCAGCATCTTTTCAGCTTGTCCTCGCCATCATAGATTTCGTCGTCTCATTACTATAAAATGTTATCTTCAATAGATAAACATTTACCGACTAAAAATATAAAACTAACTTACTTGGACAGATGAGGCAGGCATGTGGCGATGTGAGGTAGGATGGCAGGAAACCGCTCTGATACCAACTGTGACGCCCCGTGCCCTCAGCGGCCCGGACCGTCACTGAAAACTCTTATTACTTACTTCTTTAACTTTTACTTATACTTCTTCTTTAAAATCGATACTTAAACTTGCTGAATTTAATACCATAAATTTAGAGGGAATTTTTTTTTTATATACACATACGTATTTACTATTCACGTATGCATACTATTAAAATGCGGAATTTGAAAAACATAAGGATTTCAATTATACATACATAATTATATACTTGTTTATCTGATTACTATTCACCAGATACTATTTAAATATACTACTCGTACATATACTGTTTGACATTTACTATTCAAAATACTATTTAACTGTCACCATTCAAAATATTATTTACTCATACTGTGCGGAAGAATACTCGCGGTGTATCCATAACCTCATCCTCACATCCACCTCCGCCATCATCATCGTCCCTTGATGTTTACGCTATAGGATGCTTACCTACAGCATGAACACACTCCGTGAGCTTTACGCCCAGTAAGTACAACATGTTAACCGCAAAACATGTTTAAAACATAGCACATACGTAAAATCATAGGCATGACATATATCACTTAATAAATCATATATCATATAAGCATATCACATATCAGCTCACATATCATGTCATCACATAACATGTCATAACACTGAATCTTTACTAACTGTGGTGCCTGGGGTTGCTGGCCCAGCTGTTCCCTAAGCTGGTTTAGCTCCGGTTGCTAGTTCTCCATCATCTCTCGCATGGCTGCAATCTGTGCTATCAACTCATCCTCTCGGGATGCTGGGTTTAACTAAGCTCTCGTTCTTGCCATGTTTTCCTATGTAACCCTATCGTACAACGGGAAAGGAAAAAATATAAGTCTCTTAAATTCTATACTTGGGACTCGTATCACATATCATTTTCTTTCTTACTTAACAATCTTACTTAAACATTATGGATATAAATATACACACTATATCCATCTTTCTTTCTCTCATACTGTGATGTTCAATACAATTACCGCATTGTATTGGGACATCGTCTGAGTGCTAGGATTCGTCCTGCACTTTCTGTCATATCATACTCACACTGTGGAAAAAAAATTATATCTGGCCCCTAGGGCAAAGCTTTACTACTTATCTCATAATATATTTCACATAATATATATACATATATTCAAGATTCTAGTTCAGTGGGAGTGACACACACTTCCCCTATACGATCCCAACAAGTACATTGTGCTACAACTGACGGGGGAGAGCTGCTGCTTCCCTCTATATATTTTCATAACTAACATTCCCGCAGAAGGGTTACTACTATTGGAAGGACAATCCTGATTCAGTATCAGGCATCTCCTCATTGTCACTATCGCTAAGTGAGAATTCCTCTGGGTTCTCCTCTTCTTCTCAGTCGAAACTGACCTCGTCATCGCTGGCTATGATGACTTGGGGTTCGTACATCCCCATCTATTCGTCATTACTAAAGCGGTTGGGGATCTCCTCTCCCTCATCGTCGGGATGGGCGTCGGAAAGAGTCTCGTTATCTTCCTCTTTCATGGGGTGTTCAGGAGACATACGGGCTGGTTCAGGGTTCTCTATCGGCTCCCTATTGCCCTTGTGTACTTCTGACTGGTGCTCGGCCGTGAACTCTTCATCGGCCAGTTGGGGTGCTGGTTCTACCGGGTCACCCTCCATAATGGCGACTGCTATAATGCCTTGGGCTTGTGTAGGGTTCCCGGGGTTGAGCACTTTTCTCTCGGCGTTCACTATCTCCTTGATAAGGCTTGCTAGTCCTGCTTGATTGCTCTTCTAATTCTGTTTGGCAAGGTCTCTTTCTCTCTTTGGGTCTTCTCCTGTCTTGATCCACTTTTGTCTCGGCATGTATTGTAGAAGTCCATTTCGGTTCCTTGTAGTAAACAGCATACGTTAGAACTGTATCGTCGGACATCAGCTGCAGTCTTTCAGTCCGATGAACAAATTCTCGTATATCCATAACTCTAGAGAACTTAGGCGGTTTCACTCCCTGCTTGCCCATAGAGAAAAACTGGAGCTGATGCTGGACTGCTCTCAGAGATTGGCTCGATCGTGGTATGGCGAAACTCGACACAGTTAAGAGCTCATCCTGGTCATAAGGATCCCGATACACACGAGAGTATCTTCCTGAGAGATATCAACAGCCAACAGGACTCAGTTATCCTGATCAATGGCGTACAATCGGGGAATCACTTTGATAACGCGAAACCAGTCCTGACATTCTCATGGAGTGCAGGAGTACTGTTTGCCATTCAAAACTTAGTGGACAACTAGCCCTGAAGATCGGTACAACTCGAGCAGCAATCCATGTTCTTTCTCTGAACAGTTCTCTAGCACTGCACGGTCGTGATTTTTCGTATAATGATCTCAGCATCTTTTCAGCTTGTCCTCGCCATCATAGATTTCGTCGTCTCATTACTATAAAATGTTATCTTCAATAGATAAACATTTACCGACTAAAAATATAAAACTAACTTACTTGGACAGATGAGGCAGGCATGTGGCGATGTGAGGTAGGATGGCAGGAAACCTCTCTGATACCAACTGTGACGCCCCGTGCCCTCAGCGGCCCGGACCGTCACTGTAAAC
This sequence comes from Antiaris toxicaria, assembly GCA_035233585.1. Classification (NCBI taxonomy): domain Eukaryota; kingdom Viridiplantae; phylum Streptophyta; class Magnoliopsida; order Rosales; family Moraceae; genus Antiaris; species Antiaris toxicaria. The sequence continues at coordinate 54,513,866 of CP141153.1, forward strand.
TCTATTACTTGCTTCTTTAAAAACGATACTTAAACTTGTTGAATTTAATACCATAAATTTAGAGGGAATTTTTTTTTTTATATACACGTACGTATTTACTATTCACGTATGCATACTATTAAAATGCGGAATTTGAAAAACATAAGGATTTCAATTATACATACATAATTATATACTTGTTTATCTGATTACTATTCACCAGATACTATTTAAATATACTACTCGTACATATACTGTTTAACATTTACTATTCAAAATACTATTTAACTGTCACCATTCAAAATATTATTTACTCATACTGTGCGGAAGAATACTCGCGGTGTATCCATAACCTCATCCTCACATCCACCTCCGCCATCATCATCGTCCCTTGATGTTTACGCTATAGGATGCTTACCTACAGCATGAACACACTCCGTGAGCTTTACGCCCAGTAAGTACAACATGTTAACCGCAAAACATGTTTAAAACATAGCACATACGTAAAATCATAGGCATGACATATATCACTTAATAAATCATATATCATATAAGCATATCACATATCAGCTCACATATCATGTCATCACATAACATGTCATAACACTGAATATAAAACTTCACATACTTTATGCATGACAGAAGCATCATGTACTGTGTGCACTCTACTGAAAAAGAAAGCATAGCGAACTATAACTAATGCATGATCCGGTTATGTTCATTTATGCTTCAAACTTTTCTTTTCTTTTCTTGTCTATTTAGGGCCCATGTGTCAGTACCGTGTGCGCGCAGACCAACGGTAACGCCCGAGGTCAACTAATGCCGAAGAGCCATCAACTGATGCTCAACTTGTGGCCTGAACTTTCTTTAACTGGAAACCCCTTCGACTGAAGGAGCCGGTACGACACACCTATTTATTTCCATCTTGTTTAACTGTTCTAGCCATACGCTTCTCTAAGCTGTCCCCAATCCTACGCGGTAGGGATCTATGGCTTCTATCTTGTTCTTTCATCAATCTACTCGATTGTGAAGCTATATGCTCTTATGTATGCTGTGCAGCATCGTGTGCAAGATACATACTTAAAATACTGGAAAAGCATCATTTTAAATTCATTTTATCCATGCTGTAGGCGGAGTTGTACTTACCTGTCAGCAGACAGTTTATACTCTCGCCTTCGTCACAATACAGGTACCTCCCTGTAATCATAATGCATTTACATTAACATTCACTCTTAGGTCACCGTGGTCATTAGTGACTAATAAAAATTCTCGTTATGTGGTACCGATCCTTGTCGGTACTAATTGCCCTCTTCTTAAGAATTTGATTTTCTAATCATTGTTAATTAATTTATTTACCCAATAAATTAATTAACATCGCTCTTAGGTCACTCTATCGTTAGGAACTAATAAACTTATCGTTGTGTGGTACCGATGCCTATCGGTACCCAGCTGCTCTACTTTGGGAAATTTGATATCTAATTTTTAATCGTGCTTGATTAATTTGTCTACTTGACAAATTAATCACTGTCTCTCACTATCCCATTTCGACTTGGTCCTTGACTGGCTAACCGACCAGTCAACTGACTGAATACCTCCCGTATGACCATTTAGCCTGTCGGATTACCGTTACCGATGTAATCGCCCCAAATTTTATACTTAGATCACACCCGTTCCTCGGGTGGCACCATTCTGATCTAGGGGTCGTTTTCTTACATTTCGAGATTTCTAATTGGGCGGTTCACTAATCCTGTAAACGTCCGTCCTTCTTTCCTGGACCTAGGTCATCGAGGGGGCTCGGGTTTCCATCCCGATCACATTTTCACCCCTCGTTTCCTAAAATACCCCTTTGTGCCGTTTTAGAAATTTTGGCAGCATTTCCGCTTAATTTTTGGGTTTCCGGCGTTTAGGAAACGCCTCAAAACCATCTAACCTATTCTAACCTGCCACGTACTAAACCAGAGGCCTAATTTTTACGTAAAAGCTCCGCTTTTTACGTAAAAATATTCACATTTTCTTTTTCGATATTTCACCCTTTTTTTCTTACAATTCCTCAAGTCATTAAACCATAATTAATACATAATTATTTCCAATATTAAATTGAGAATAAATAGATCAACACTACTACCAAAATCGTTCCCGTCGGCGGTCGGACGAACCGTTCGGTCTCGACCGTGCAATCTTTGAATCCTCGTTCTTCACTTTTGAAACTCCAGTTTGCAAATCCGATGCCGCGGATGTGTCCGGAACGTCGAAAATAGGCCAACGGGCCATTCTTCAATTTTTGGTCTCCGGGTCGCCGTTGACCGGCGTTGACCGTCGTTGACCGGCGTTGACCGGCCGTTGACCGGTGTTGACCACGGCGGCGATGGAAGTGGCGACCACCATCTTGAAGAGCTCGACGAGAGGAACCCATTGGTGGTGTCAATTTCACGAATCGAGGCTCTTATCACCGGAAATCGGCTCTCGAAAAGTCGGCGACGGCGGCGGCGTTGGATCTTCATTTTTCCGGCGTTGTTGCCCAAAATTGATTTGGGGCTTTTGATCTACGTGTTGTTCTGAGCATTTTGACACCGACCTTGCAACTCAACTCCGCCGGAATAGCGAGATCCGACGGCGGCGATGGCGACGGCAACGGCGAACCTGGGGCGGCGCGATTCGGCGGCTGTTGACGTGAAATGAAGCCTGGGTTTTGTTCTACTCTTCACCACGAATCCATTGGGACCGGAATCGTGGCATTTGGACGTCGGACGGTGGAGATACGGCGGTTTGAAAAATTCAGCCACCGGCGGCTTTGGGCGGCGCGTGCGGCGTGCTCCGGCGTCGGTTCGGTCGACTCGGCCCACCGTTGGAATCAGCTCGTCGAGAGCTTTCCAATGGTGCCAGCGGTGTCGAAAACGGAGGCCGGATTCGATGGTCGGTCACTGTTCATCTTCGTGTGGTGTGGGGAGGGAGAAAATGAGATTTGGAAAAATATGCGGGCTATTTCTCTATAATCCCCAAAATTTCGTCCTTTATACAAATTTTTTGAAAAATTTTAAGATAGGCTATACTGACTAATTTGGGCGTGCTGAACCCAAATATATCAGTTTTATCTTCATCCGAGGTCGTCTCGACCAGTTTCCCGATACTGTATGGTTCCCGGTCAAAAATTACTTTTTGTGCTCAAATGACTAATTTGAGCATTCTGATTCCAAATATATCAGTTTTATATCAAGAAAAGGTCATCTTGACCAATTTCTTGATACTGTGGTTAGGCCTACACTGTGTTGACACTGTGCACGCATAACGAGGTGTTTTCGCGTGAAATTTCAAACACAGTCTCTCTTGACTAATTTGGACGTGCTGATTTCAAATTTATCAGTTTTACGTCCATCTGAGGTCTTCTGGACCAGTTTTCAAGATCTGCATGACCCCGTCTCGAAAAACGTGTCAGGTGCCCGATTGACTAATTTGGGCGTCCTGAGTCTAAATATATCAGTTTCGGGGCGAGAAAAGGTCATCTTGACCCTCATCCCGATACTGCGTATCCCTTAAACAAAATCTACATTTTATGCTCAATTGACCAGATTGAGCCTGCTGACTATTAATATATCAGTTTTATGCCAGATTAAGGCCGTCTTGGCCACTAACCTGACACTGCGTTTCTCACTATTCACAAATCACTGTTCACTATCTGAGTGACTAATCTGAGCGTTCTGACTTTGATTTTGTCAGTCCATTGGCGAGAAGAGGTCATCTAGACCACTTTTCTCGATACTGTACATCTATTAGGGCAATTATCATTGCTGCGCTCAGATGACCAGTCTGAGCGTACTGATGATTAGCTCATCAGTTCTGTATCATGAAATGGTCGTCTAGACCGATTTCTTGATATTGCGTGTCTCAACGCATACTCACATAATAGGGTGGACCGATTTCACTGTCGATTACCCCTTTCACTGCATGAATAGTAATTAAACGTTACTATTCCTGTTTAATTCATTCAACTGAAAAGCACACTGTGCTTATTAACTTAATTACATCATTACATAGTAATTAAGTTTCATAATTCATGAGAGTCATTACAGTGGCTCTCGGCTCATTACACAGCCTTCTACACAGACTCTTACACGTGTGTGTGCAACGCAACACGGGCGTGTACATTTCAGACACGAGCATGTACTAGTTGAGACTACTCAACACGGCCATGTCTTTGAAACACATTCATCTATCTGAGCGGTACACAGCCTCTTACACGGTCGTGTACTTGACCATGTTTCTTAAATTTGCTAAAGGACATTAAATTATGTCCATTTTATTCCTTAATGACTTATTACATGGTAAGTAGGTGCCATGAAAATGGCGGTCATTACAACTGGAGACGTCTCTAGGCTCCTTTGAGAAAATTACTGTCTAATGACCATGTAGAAGTTGGCCCAGTTAAGCCTTAACAATGCCTCTTGATCATAGAACTCCCAATATATTTGGGCATCTCCTTGAAAAGTGCTCACTATGAGTATGACCCAGTAATCTAGATCTATATCACAGGATTGGCAGATGATCTCTACAGTGTGCAGCCAGTCCTGTACTGCTACTGACTGACATCCTCTATCAAATATAGGTGGCTAACAGGCCCTAAAAGCCTGGGTAGCTCTAGCAGAGACTCTTGAGCCAATGTGATCTCGTCCACCAACTACTGGGATATCAACTACTACTGGTGGTGGATTGACTACTGGCGGAGGGATTGGTGCCCTAGTGGTGACCGGTGCCTCTACTCATGGAGTAGCAGGGTTGGCCGGTGTCGGAGGATGTACCGTCTGTTGTCGGGGTAGGGATGACCTAATTATGGGTTTAGTCCACACCCTTGGGGAACCCTAGGTCGGTATGGATATGGTCGGAAGTAGGGTGGTCTCGTCATCTAGCTCCTACATAAAGTTCACTTAATGTAAATAAACATGTTACTAATTATGAAAATAAACTTAACTTATTTGGATTGATGAACGGGATGCGCATCAGGCCTTGAGGGACATGGTCAACTACTCTGATACCAACTGTGGCGGCCCGCCCTTCATGCAGGCTAACAGTACTAGCATAGTAGAGTTTTGAAGTCCACTATGATAGACTATCACCTCAATGGGTCACCGGTAACTTACTTATAACCTTTCTTTATTATTTATTGATCGTAATTTTAAACTTAACTTTATCTAAAAAACTGGAATTTTTTTTTAAACTGAACTTTAAACTGTAAAGTCGTAAAACCTCATAAAATGCATATTGTAATACATATCATATTCTGTCATACTTAATTTACATCATGTTACAAACATCCAAAATAACTTGCAAAAGTGCTTGGTAGAAAACATCAGCAAGACCATTCCTCTTGCCCAGCCCTGGTGGCAGATGTAGATCCCGCCCCCCGTCCATCCACTGGCTACTAGTGCACATGTTTCTTACTTGCAATATGAATAAACTTGTGAGCAACATGCTCAGTAAGTTCAAACATACAAACTGGAACATAAAACATAAAATCATAAAAAGTACTATTTACATGAATAGTAATATTGACTTTTGATCATAAATAGTAAAGTTAACTTTGATCGATACTATTCATACCAATTTTGACCTAAGCTGCTACACATATAGTTAGTACATATTATGCTCAATTATGGTAGATCTTAAGTCTTAGGTCTTTATCTTACATTAAATTCTGGTGTTGGGCCCCTAGATTAGTCGTATCGTAGCACGCGCATGACTAATAGGGACCCTGGAGAGCGACCCATTGGCGAATCCTCTACTGTCTACATAATATTAGACTTCCATACCCGAGACGTACCACCATCGGTTGGGAGCCATATCATATCTGAACATGAAGAACCTCCACTTGTGTGGGAGGCCGGTACGCCAATACTGGTTTCATTACCGACTTTCTTATGGTTCCTGATCGGTGGCATTATGATGGCCTCCTGGGTCTGGAGCTCTTTACATCATGTTCTTTATTTGTGGTTATTTATTTTTCTACGTTAGTGTGCATATAGCACCTTAATACTTATTTACATATCATACATACATATAAACATATCAAGTAAATTCATGCTATAGACAAGTAAATGTTTGAACCTACAGATATTTCGCTAGCATTTCCTTTCCTAGATCAACCGGCGTCCTTATATCGCCTCTTTGTTGATTTCCTATAACCAAAATAAATCACAGTTATTTTTACTATTCATCTCATATCTAATATATTATAATACTATAAAAATATAAAATTTCTGGTTAGGATCCTTAATTATTCGTTTTGGAATTTAAATGTTCATTTTTGCAATTATTATATAACTAGGATACTATTCCGAGCCTTAATTTCACTTTTCTAAACTTTTTGACAAAATGACCATTTGACCCCTAACTTTTGACAAAATGACTATTTCATTCTTAGCAAGATTTTTCCTCGTTTTTCTGACTTACGGCCTTATTTTAGCCTTTAGAAATTTAATAAAATCATTCTGAGACTTTTACGGCCTTTTTCTAGCAATTTGGAAATTTTTGGTCAAAATGACCATTTTGCCCCAGACGGGCCGTAGACCGTCAAATTCCCGTTTTAGTGTTTTAGCTGGGTTTTCTAACCATAAAAATCATAAAATAATGTTTCTTAGGTCTTACCGAGCTTTTACGATGTTTCTCGCCGAAATTCTTGGGTTACTATTCACCCGACCCTTGGGGTCATTTCTCATTTTTCTAACCATTCGGGACCTCAAATAGACATTTCACTATTATGAAATCATCTGTCATCCTTTTCTCGAGCCTAGGTTCCCGAGGGGGCTCGCGTTTCTACTTCCCAACTCTATTTTTATCCCTCATTTACCAATTTGCCCTACGGGCGTCCTGAAAATTTCGACAGCATTTCCGCTGAAATTCTGGGTTCTCGACGTTTAGGAAACACCTCAAAACCATCTATCCTATTCTGCCCTATCACGTATTATATCACAAACCTAATTTTACGCAAAAGTTACAAACTTTTTACGTAAAATTTTTCATTAACATCTCATCGTTTCTAATGGGATTTCAACCTGTTCTTCCACATTTTTAGGCCCGGTTTTATACCCAATCTGCACATTCATATATCCCTAACTAAACTCCTCATTTCCACTAAGCCTAGCCACTGATTTGGTTATCAACAAGCACCAAAATTTCAATTTTTTTTCTTGTCCCTAACTTTATCAAAAATTTCATTACACACAAACATATTTGATGAATCCCAAATATTACCCTAACAAGGAAAAAGTTTCATTCAATCCCTTACTTGTCTCACGGATTTTCCTTGAAAAATCGAACCCAAAATTTTGTTTTCATTTCCATGTCTTACTCTTGTTTTCTTCACATAATTAAAACCATATTCCTTATACACTTTCATCAACGCAAGGTTTCACATTGCACATTAGGGTTTCACACGGTTTTTGGTAAAAATATTAAACATAAAAGTTTGTGTTTTTCAAATTCATTCCATTCTTTCTATTCATTTCATTTCCTCATGATTTTCAATACCAAAAACCAAGCAAAACAACATCAAAATTTCATCTTCCTACGCCATGCTTAACCCATGGATTTAGTGAATGAAAAAGCTCTAAACTTAACTTTTCATGCTCTTAATTCCATACTTGTTTTAATCATATACCATTAACATACTTTTAAGCATGAATTAACCAAACAAAAACTGAATTTTCTCAATTCAAAACAGTTCCTTCACACATGGATTTTTCCATGAAAAATAAGATGAAACCATGCAAAAATGGAAGTTTACCTTGCTTTCTTGATTCCTTGCACTTGGAGACCAATTTCTCACACTTTCTTGAATAAATTTTGAAGAAAGTTTTCTAGTTTTAATGGGGAAGGTGCACAGCTACTATGGAGGCTGAAAACCAAATTTTTTTTTTCTGGTTTTTAGATGCCAAAACCGTGTATATATGCAGCCAAAAGGAGGGACAAACTTTTAATTAGTTTAAGGGCATTTTTGCAAGCTTTTTACGCAATTTTTACAAACTTAAAGGGCTATTTTGCATTGAGGAATAATTTGGCAGATTTTTTTTGTGATTTTCCTATGAAAATAGTGCCCTAAAAGTCTCTTGAATTTGTTCAACACTTTCTTTGACATTTTACTTTGACTTTACATCCTAACCATTGGATTTTCTTGACTTTAAACCCTAGCCCTTGGATTTGAATGTATCCTTACATCCATTCAATGTCCCACATTAAATCTTTGACTCCTCATATATATTTGGGGTCAAACTTTTGACCAAAAGTCAAACCGAAAAGTTTTACACTGAAATCGCGTAGACGAGTTTCTAAGGCTGTCCATGCAATCGGTTTTCTTTATTTCACTCCAGTTTGCTTAAAAATTAATCCCGTAAGTATTTCATCTTTTTAGTGCCATACAGTATATGTTTAAAATTTTTGAAATCGAAAAGGCATATTTTGTCTGATTTCCGTTCGGTAAAATTTTTCGCTCCTGAACACACTCTTATCGGCACCGTCAGAACATTTCATCATGTTCTAAATAGTATTAAAACATATTTTTTACAATTATACATATAAAAATCCTTGTATACACATGTTATACAAAATTTCTAAAAACAGTAAAATTTCCTGATTGTGATATGTGTAGAAGTAGATATTTGAAATGTCATGGGGGGTCTGTGGCACCCCCGAATCTAGCCAAGCAAAACCACCAAGGTTCGACTCCATAGTCGACCAGGACAGCCTGTGCATTGAATCGAGATCGCCATTTTAAACACTTTTTCATTAATCTCTCATATTTCAGGGCCTTAAAATTTTACCCATATTTTTTTTTTCAAGATATTTTTCTCTCACGGAAGCCAAGTATGAAAGCCATATAAAAAATAATACTAACTTTTACTTGTCTTTTTGAAATACAACATAATTTACAAATGTACAAAATATGTACTTTGTTTTTCAAAAATACATTCTCTTCAATTCACTTTCTCACGATGCTCAGTAGAAAACTTATGGCAGGACCAAGTCCACAATGGGTTCCCTATCCCATCAGCATACGCGCAACCTGTCGCCATCCAGGTAGTCTATTGGATAGGTTTTTTACCTGCAACATGAACAAACTGATGAGTTAACAGGCTCAATAAGTTCAAACACACATAGTAAGAATCATTTAGATTCAAAAACATCAAAAGTCTAATTTTCTATGAATAATACTATTCATCCATGAATAATACTATTCACTATATAGTAACTTTAACCTTTGATCGATGAATAGTAATTATTACCTTAACCTGTTAATATTCATATTACCCTAACGAATCCACTACACTTAGTGCTAGTGTCGGTTATGTTCAATTACGCTCTGTTGTGGCTTTCATAACATTATTGACTATTTTCTCTACTTGTATTTTGGGTTTGAGCTCATTGTGGCAGTACCGATAGTTTATTTACGCAGTGACTGGGAGGGCCTAGGGAGCGACCCGAGAGTTTCTTCCTCTCCAGCCCTCATCGCTCGTAGCGATCATTATATCCCATCGGCACACGCGTAACCTACCGCTATCCAGGTAGCCTATTGGATAGGTTTCTTACCTGCAACATAAACAAACTGGTGAGCTAATAGGCTCAGTAAGTTCAAACATACTTGTTAGAATCATTTAGATTCAAAAACATCAAAAGTATAATTTTCTATGAATAGTACTATTTATCTATGATTCATCTATAAATACTATTCATCTATGAATAATACTATTTATCATAAATAGTAACTTTGACATTTGATCGATGAATAGTAACTGTTACCTTAACCTGTTAATATTCATATTACCCTAACCGAATCCACTACACTTAGTGCTAGTGCCGGTTATGCTCAATTACGATCTGTTATGGCTTTCATAACATTATTTATTATTTTCTCTACTTGTATTTTGGGTTTGAGCTCATTGTGGTAGTACCGATAATTTATTTGCACAGTGACTGGGAGGGCTCAGGGAACGACCCTAGAGCTTCTTCCTCTCCAGCCCTCATCGCTCGTAGTGATCATTATATCCCATCGGCACATGCGTAACCTACCGCTATACAAGTTGTCTCTTAGACAGGTTTCTTACCTGCAACATGAACAAACTGATGAGCTAATAGGCTCAGTAAGTTCAAACATGCTTAGTTAGATTCATTTAGATTCAGAAACATCAAAAGTCTAATTTCCTATGAATAGTACTATTCATCTATAAATAATACTATTTACCATGAATAGTAACTGTTACCTTAACCAGTTACTATTCATGTTACCTTAACCGAATCCACTACACTTAGTGCTAGTGTCGGTTATGTTCAATTATGCTCTGTTATGGCTTTCGTCACATGATTGACTATTCTCTCTATTTGTATTTTGGGTTTGAGCTCATTGTGACAGTACGAATAGTTTATTTGTGTGCTGACTAGGAGGGCCTAGGGAGTGACCCTAGAGCTTCTTCCTCTCTAGCCCTCATCGCTCATAGTGATCATTATATCCCCGAAAGGACCTGTAAAACCTCCACCACAACGTTGGAGGGGTGGTACGCTTTAAATGGTTTTATTACCATCTTTCAATTATAGTTCAGACCAAGTTACATTTATCATCACCTCAAGGTCATTAATCTCCATCGCCCGTAGGCCTTACATATTCTCTTTCTTTTATTATGTGGGATGTGTTATACTAACTAATCCTGTAATGTCCATAGGACTTAATATCTAACGTACAACTAGTACATAATGAAATAATACAGTATTTCATGTTGCAGACATGAAAATGCTTAAACTTACTACCACTGCGATAATGTCCACTTCTGGAACTCCTTCAGAGTTTTATCTCTAGTTTAGGTTCCTACAGACAGAGTATTGTCTGTTAATACCCATCATTAATTTTCACTTTGGATATATTCATTTTACTTAACAATTCAACATATTTCAACTTTGTTTGTAGTACATGGCCTGCAATACGCCCTTGTCCCAGCCCGTGTACCTCTCGGATTCATTCTACACGACCGTGTTACAAGGTATACGCCCGTGTACTATTTAAACTCTAGATTTTGACTCTAAAATCTTTATTTTGGGTTTTAAAATTTTATTTAAGATATTCTAGATCCTTTACTATCCTTTCCGAGTGTTTCGAAAATTTTCAGCCAAAATGGCCATTTTGCCCCTACCAGGTCTCGGGACTGTAACTATTCCGTTCTATCATTTTTCCCAAATTTTCGAAACCCAAATATCATAAAATAATATTCTATAGGCTTCTATATTGTTTTATAGCTTCATTTGCTATAAAATCAGAATTGTTCATTTTCTGACCCTCGATACTATGCATTCAACACCTAGGGTCATTTCTCATTTTTCTAGTGGTTCAGAGCCTTAAATGAGTATTTCGCTACTCCTGAAACGTTTTTCATCCCGTCCCCAAACCTCAGCTCTCGAGGGGCTCGGGTTCCCTTTCCCAATCTAATTTTTCCCCCTCGTTTCCTAAAATATCCCTAACGTTAAATTTTTCCCGTTCTCGGCATTTTAGTCATTAAAAGGGTCGATTTACTATTCCTTTTAGGTTGGTTTTCCATTACTACCCCTAACCTACCAAGGGGTCTCTGTTTCCTCTCCGAGCCTGATATTTTCACCCCTCATTTCCTGAAATGCCCTTATGCCGTTTTAGAAATTTCGATAGCATTTCTGCTTGTATTTTTAGGTTTCCCTGAAATTAGGTACACCTCAGAACCTTTGTACGTGCCACGTACTATACCAGAGACCTATTTTATACAAAGTTATCAAACTTTGTATAAAATTTTTCCACTTTATCATCATTCTGAATTCAACACAAAATCACTAACTTTTTCCAATTATAGCCTCAGTTTCTCATGGTAAACAACACCAATTATTTTTCATCACTATATTCAATTATCATATATCAATCTTAGGTTCTCAAATGCACATATCAACATCAAAACCTAAGAAAATTTTCATTCCTTCCCTAGTCTCAAGCCACAAATTTTTATGCTAAAATACATAGGAAAATTTTGTTTTCTTTACTAGGGTTTTGTCAACATTTCTCATCATTTTTCATCACTAAAATTTTTTCGTTTTCTAGTGTTTATTGCCACGAGTTTTAGTATAAAACATGCACTAACTTGCATGTTTCATAACTCCAATTCATGCTTTGATCAATATATCATTGAACCAACACAATCCACTAAACAAATCACCAAAATTTTCAACACTTTTTAATACCAACCAAGACATGGTTTTTATAGGAAATCATGCAAAATTTTTGCTTGTTTCCTAGTTCTAAATCATGCTTCATTCATTCTAATATCAAACCAATCATAACACCAACAAAACACCAATTTGTTTTCAACAAATTTTGCACCAAAGACCCACAAATTTTCTTAGGAAAAATCAAGGAAAATTGCTTCAAATTAGAAGCTCACCTTATCAAGTTAATCCTTCCAACTTAGTGAAGCCTTGGAAGCAAATTTTGATGCAAAATTTTGACAAATTTTGGCTTGAATTTCACTAGGAGTGCACAGATTTTTGGCAGAAAAATTGGCAAGAGTTTGGCTTGGTTTTCTCATTTTTGTCAAGTAAATTTTTGATGCCTATTTATAGGCAAATGGATGGGGACCTTTTAGCAATTTTTCCCAACAATTTCCTAATTATTTAGGGACCTAAATGCAAAATTTTTGCGGTCAAAAATAAAATTTTAGGGCTGCCTCTTTCCATGTGGCCGATCCTCCCATTTTCCAATTTTTCCATATTTTTTTTCAAAGTCATTTTGGCTTGATCATGGCCCTTGATTCTAAAGGCATTAAATCTTAGCCTTTAATACTACCTGCCATCATAATTAACCTTAATTAACCTAATTAACTAAATCAAATGATGATGTCATCTTGACATCATCTAATTAATATGTGAATTCTAGCCAAACAGAAGCAAAGCCCGGAACCCGCCTACGCGATTTCGGTAAAGTTCTGTTCAGTTTGACTTTCGGTCAAAATTTGGTCACTAAACAACAACTGAAAGCGGTACGCTCGGGCCTTTATCAAGTGAGGCCACTCACTACCCTTAGGCAGGAAATTACTTAAAGTAGGGCTCTCTCGCTCAAGGAATGCCCTAGCCACACTTGGGAGAGGCGGGACTTGACTTACGAGAGATAGACCCACAAAAGAAGACGGGGAAAGACTCCACAGATACCGTAAATTTTTATCTTTTAGTGCACTTCAGTGCACTTTTCAGGGTTTATGGCTTTATTTTTGACCCGTTTCCCCCATTTCTGTTTAGTAAGATTTTCCATCTCTGAGCTCACTCACTTTAACACTACTGGAACATTTTCACAGTATTCACAATAGTATTAAAACATAACTTTTTCATATTTTATTTATTAAAATTGATACATACATACAATTTTAATTTACTTCGAGAATCTAAAAATTCCCAGTTATCACATTCACTCCTCCTTATAAAATTTTTGTCCTCAAAAATTTAGAACAAGTGGGGGTGCAAATTTCTAATTTCATCTTCTCGTTCCCATGTAGCCTCTTCAATGTTACGATTTTTCCATAGTACTTTGACTAATAGGATTGTTTTATTCCTCAAGACCTTATCTTCTCGTGCCAAGATTCGAATAGGCTTCTCTTCGTACGTTAGATCTTCCTAAATTTGGATCAGTTCATGTTTCAGCACATGGGAAGAATCTGATATGTACTTTTGCAACATCGACACATGGAATACACTATGTACTGACGACATTTTTGGCGGTAATGCCAATGTATAGCCAACCTTCCCAATACGTTCGATGATCTCATATGGTCCAATATATCTTGGACTCCATTTCCCTTTCTTTCCGAACTACATTATTCCTTTCATCGGCGAGACTCTTAAGAATATGAAATCCCCTTTGTTAAACTCTAAGGATCTTCGACTTTTGTCCGCATAGCTCTTCTATCAGCTTTGTGCTATTTTCATCCGTTGTTGTATTTTCACAACTGCATCTGCTATTTCTTGTACAAAATCTGTCATGTGTAGTCGTTTTTCTTGTAAATCATACCAATGAATAGGTAATCTACATTTCCTTCCATATAGAGCTTTATAGGGTTCCATACCTATCGAAGCTTAGTAGCTATTATTGTACGAAAATTCTACCAATGGAAGTTTCTCATTCCAACTCCCTAGGAAATCTATTGTACATTCGTGAAGCATGTCCTCTAGCATTTGAATTGTCCACTCAGATTACCCGTCTGTCTGCAGATGAAATGCTATACTTAGACACACTTCCGTTCCCATAGCTTCTTGCATACATGTCTAGAAATTTGAAGTGAATCGTGCATCACAATCCGATACAATGGACTTAGGAACTCCATGTAACCTGACGATGTGGTTAACATATAAATTTGCTAACTTTTCTAATGAAAAAGTCATTTTCACTACTATTAATCTTGTTGTCTTTGTCAATCTATCGACAATAACCTAGATAGCATCGTAACCTTCTCAGGTTTTTGGCAGTCTTACCACAAAGTCCATTGTAATATGTTCCTATTTCTATTCGGGAATTTCCAATGGCTCTAGTTTTCCACTTGGATGATGATGTTCAGCCTTAACTTTTTGGCATGTCATGCATTTACTCACAAATTTAGCAATGTCCTTCTTCATCCCTTTCCACCAGAATTACAGTTTCAAATCCTGGTACATCTTACTAGCTCTAGGATGCACTGAATATGGTGTTTCATGGGCTTTTACCATGATTCACCTTCTTAATCCTTCATCATCTAGAACATAAATTCTTCCCTAGTGTAGGATTAATCCTTCTTTGGACACTCCCCCCTGAGGACTTGGTAGATTGGGATCTTGCTTTTGAGCTTCTCTAATGTCCTCATATAATGATGATTCCAATTGTAGTGTAGCCAATCTTCCTATTATCAGCTCCATCTTCAATGCATTAATTTCTTGCTACAATGGCTTTGGAAATTTTCCAATCGGTAGTTGCTGCGGAACAGTAGATTTTCTACTTAATGCATCAGCAACACGATTGGCTTTACCAAGATGGTAGAGAATTTCACAATCATAGTTCTTTACTAGCTTTAACCTTCTCCTTTGCTGCATATTTAGCTCCTTTTGTGTGAAGAAATACTTTAAACTCTGGTGGTTAGTATAAATCTAATACTGAGCTCCATACAGATAGTGTCACCAGATCTTCAATGCGAACACTACTACAGTAAGTTCCAGATCATGCGTGGGATAATTTCTCTCATGATCCTGTAATTGATGCGAGGCATAGGAAATCACCTTCTCGCCTTACATCAGGATAGCTCCTAATCCCATCTTTGACACATCACTATAAATCATGAACATCTCCCCTTCAGTAGGAAGTGTATGTTAGGAAATGCCCTAAGCATGAGAGACATATTGATGTATTTATTTTGAACTGGATAATAAAATTATATATAGAGGTTATTCATTACATTGCTGTTTGTCCTTATTCTATTTACATGTTAAAGTAAATGTAAGCAAATATGGCTCACTGACTGCTTATGTTAAAACTGTTAGAACGTTGTATGCAATGGACTTTTGTATGCAAGAAGACAATGTTCTAAAGTAAGCGGTCTAAACTAAGGTCTGTAGTCTATGGGGTTAGACCGAGCATCTAACTCATGTTAAGACTGTTATGTTATCTAAAGCCATGGTGGGGATGGTTTGTCTTAACTGTCTAGAGCATAGACACCTAAGTAGAGACATAGATATGTTGCTTGGTAGTGACATATTAGACCGGGACTAAAGCGTGATTGATCTACGTAGTCCACTATGAGTGGATCAATTTGCTTTTGACGTTCATTATGCAATAACCTTAATCCTGAGTAAATGAACTACTTCATGT
Organism: Antiaris toxicaria; assembly: GCA_035233585.1. Classification (NCBI taxonomy): domain Eukaryota; kingdom Viridiplantae; phylum Streptophyta; class Magnoliopsida; order Rosales; family Moraceae; genus Antiaris; species Antiaris toxicaria. Next base: position 54,529,716 of record CP141153.1, read on the forward strand.
ATATTACTTGTGTACTTTGATGTTCCAATGGCTAAAGCGTCTCAGAGATAGTAAGCTTATAGATCGGTTCGTTGGGTGCATGACTTATATACAATGAAGGGTTAGTTTACAGATATCGGAATCATAACTCTAAAGAGTTAAAGGTATCCTCTTAAAGGCATTATACTGGATGTGAAAATAGACAAGGCCTTGGGTCGTCTGTTGGGCAGATGACTTCTTATTCACATATAGTGAATAATCATTTTCTTATTCGGTAGTATAATGGAACTTTAAGATAGCCTGATCAGTAGGATTAAACGGACATTGACCTAAGGCACATCATGGATATCATATGAGGGTTTTGCATATATGACAAGGTCATTGAACAGTAGTTCGTCACAGGCTTACATAATACGATCTACAATTGAGAGTTCAGTTTCAGGTTTATAGTGGTGTGACTCTGAAATTAGTGATCATATAATTGAGTTGTTCGGTACAGAATGATGATCATATGGATTCACAGGAGCCAGATTATATATGTCCAATTGGTCCCACTACTAGCTCCACATAATTCCTTAACGGTTGGCAAATTGATTTGTGTATGCTTATTGGTTAGTTAATTATGCATAGATGGTGTTGATAGAAGATTAGAATGGTAGACAAGATTCTCTCCAGTTGAATTCAGATTTTATTTTGGATAATAGAGAGCACAATTATTCAAACTCCAAATAAAGTTGCTATGATTTTATTTGAGATTGGATTGGAGTTGTAGAAAATTATCCATGAGGGCAAAATTTAAAATACAACTTTTTGTGGATTTTGAAATTTGAATTTTGAAATTTGAAATTTAAATTTTGAATTTGAAATTTGAATTTGAAATTTAAATTTGAAATTCGAATTTGAAATTTGAATTTGAAATTTAAATTTGAATTTTGAAATTTGAAATTCAAATTTTGAATCACAGTCCAAGTGGAATTTGAATTCTTCGTGGATAATTTCACAAGATTAGAATTCGAATTTGAGTTGAATTATGGTGAGGAAAATCTTATTTGAATCCTACTTGAATTTTGAATCCCAATCCTAACTAACTTGGTTGAAAATTATTGAGGAAAATCCTCCTAGATATTTTCAGTTTTTATGGATAAGGATGCAAGGAAAAATTCAAGTTTCAATCCTAGTTGAATTTGGATTCTCTCCTCCCTGGAATTGGCCGAAATTTTTGAGGAAAATCTCAAGGGGATTTTCGGATTTTTATGGATAAGGATGAGGTAAAATTCAAGCTAGAAAATCCTATTTGAATTTTGATTCTCGTCACACTTTAATAGACGAATCTGGACAGGTTTATGGCCTTAGGGAAATTCAGTTTTATTGGATGAGTAAGGAGATAAAATTCAAGTAAAAATTCTGTTTGAATTTTGAAAGCAAAGATCCCTAAAATGGTCGAAATCTTTTGGTGGTTATTGGCCCTAGAAAAGTTAGATTTGGTTGTGGACAAGGGAGAAAATCTTCTCCTAATCCAATTCGAATTCAGAGGATCACCTCATGCAAGTCTATAAATAGAGGTCCTGCCACTCCATGTGACACACCGTGCCCTCAGTGGCCCAGACCGTCACTGAAAACTGAAACCTGAAACTTGCTTGCTTTTCTTATACTTTCTAGCAATTTATACTTAACTAGATATCATAAAATTAGGGATTTTTTTAAACATGTATGTATTTACTGTATACGTACGTATACCGATTACTATTCAAAACTACTGTTTAACAGTTACTATTTAAAAATACTATTTAACGGTTACTATTTAAATATACTATTTAACGGTTACTATTTAAATATACTATTTAACGATTACTATTCAAAAATACGCTTTATGGTTACTATTCAAAAATACCATTTAACGGTTACTATTCAAATATACTGTCTGGCAATTACTATTCAAAATACTGTCTGGCAATTACTATTCAAAATACTATTTAACCATTACAATTCAAAATACTGATACTCAAATTTGTGGAAGATAAACTCGTAGTGTCTCCATAACCTCGCCCTCACATCCGCCTCCGTCGCCACCATCGCCCATTAGGATTTAAGCTGTAGGATGCTTACCTACAGCATGAATACACTACGTGAGCTTTATGCCCAGTAAGTACAACATGTTTACCGCAAAACATGATTAAACATAGTACATACTTAAAAACATATAAGCAGTCATGTATCACATATACCACTTTAACATATCACGTATCACATGTGGCAGCCCGCCCCTCGTACAGATCATACAATACTATTACAGTTAAGCTTTATCGCTAACTGTGATAGATTGTACTCTCATGGGTCGTCGGCTAATCTATCGCTCTTTAAATCATGACATTTTTGGGGAAATTTTTTTTTTTAAACATCATGTAAAATATTATCCACTAATCACTTTGTTTATAAGTATAAAGTAATTTACATAATACAGTACTTTTGTAAAATATATATTATTACAAAAGAACTGTTTCTTTTTTTCCTTCTCTATTATCGCTCAGGGAAAAGACTCTGACAGGACCATATCCCTTGCCTCCTATCCCATTTGACACGTGATATCCCGTCTGCCATCCAGTCATACAAAGCTACTGAGCTGGTCGCTTACCGGTAACATAAGCAAAAATGGTGAGCTATAGGCTCAGTAAGTTCAAACATGCAAGAAATAAAATTTCTATGAATAATACTATTCGTCATGAATAGTAACATTGACACTATTCATGAGGAATAGTAACTTTGATTACTATTCATTATGAATAGTAAGTTTGACCACAACACAGTATATCACAGTACATCAACCACGATGTTAGTACTCTCACGAAACTGTCTTCTACTCAATTATGGCATAGCTTCAGTTTTGGGTAATTATCTTGTATTATGTTCTGGTTTTGAGCTCAGATTGGCAGTACCATTTTAGTGCGCATGACTGGGAGCGGTACATTAGTACTGACCTCCACAGTCTTAATCTCATCATCATAGCCCCGAAGGCAAAATTGTACATGACTGGGAGCAGTACATTGGTGCTGACCTCCACACCCTTAATCTCATCATCATAGCCCCGAAGGCAAAATTTACCTCCCTATACGGAAGGCTGGTACGCCAGAAGTGGTTTCATTACTGACTTTTTAAAGTTCTAACTCGGTGACTTCATATTGCCCCGTGGTTACGAATGGTTCACATTTTAATTTCATGTGAGTGAGTTTCATTAACCTCGCTTTAGTGTCCGAAGCACAATTTATTATGTGTCCCATTCTCAATAGTGCCCATAGCACATTCCGTCTCTCTCTCTACTCTATAATAGTGCCCGTAGCACATATGTACCAACTTATAGTTAGTACATCAAAGTTAGCAATAATAATGCTACATGTTGTAGACAGGTAAATATCAGAACTTACTTTATCCGTTTCTTCCCTTTTTCCTTTTTGGATCTTTAATCGCTCTCCTTGTAGATCGATTTTGGGATCCTACACATAAAACCTTGTCTGTTAATTTCATTTCCATTTATAGCTTTTATTTTTCATTAAAAACCTTAAATAAAACCTATTTATAACTTTTTAGGCTTTATTTGTCATTTTCCCAGTTTTTCTCAACTTTTGCAAAATTACGATTTTGCCCATATATTTTGACAAAATTACAATTATGCCCCTGACGGAATTTTCTCGATCCAGACTGCATTTTTGGCTCTCAGGAACTTTTTTGACTCTTTTCTATTCATTACCGGGTTCGTTTCTATTTTATTTCCATTTTTCACTTTCCCGACCCTCGAGAAGCACTATTCCGACCCTTACGTCAGTTTAGTGATTTTCTATCGTTTCGGAGCCTAAAATGGACGTTTTACTAGTATTTAAAACGTTCATCTAGACGTTCCCGATCTAGGTTTCTGAGGCTCGGATTTTCCGTATCCGACTCAGACCTTTATTTCGTTTCCCAAAAACGCCCCCCCTCGGGTCGGTTTTTCAGTTTCACTCACGTTTTACATTTTCCAGGGGACGGATTACTATTCATGAACCACCCCTTAGGTTTTCCTTATTCAATTTTCTTTTAGGGACTGGGGTTTCCGACCCGACCCTAAACTTTTATTTTTAATTCCCTTATTACCCCAAATTCCGTTTTTGAAATTTCGGCAGCATTTCGGTGTAAATTTAAGGCTACCGGCGTTAGGTACGCCTCGAACCATATGTACCTGCCATGTACTATAACACAAGCCTATTTTATGTAAAAGTTTCCCGAACTTTTACATAAAAGCTCACAAAATTTCAATTCACATTTTGAACCATATTCCACAAAATTTCTTTCAATTTTGCCGTTGGTTTTAGCCATGGTTTTCATACTTAAAGCCTAACCAAAACTTTTCAATTTTTCAACCAAATTTTAGACTATTCCAATGTCATTACCTAGCACATTTTCAAGCCAATTTCCATGCCTTTTATAATAAAATTCTTAGGGTTTTTCACCATTATAACCCACGGCCATTTTAGGGAAAAACATGCACGACATTTGGTTTCATGCTTTTAATCACATAACCATCATTTCTATAATTTAATGCATGAATTTAACTATCCAAACATCAAGTTAATCATGCAAAAATGTTCACCAAACCCTAATTACAGCCCATGGCCATTTTACGGTTTTTACATTCCAAAATTTTTCCAAGCTTTATAACCATACAAATCATGCTTTACATTTAACCAAAACATGATTTAAAGCATTTCCATACTTAAACCAACGACAATTCATCATCCACCACACATGGTAACCCACGGTTTTACCCTTGGAAAACCAACCAAAACTTTATTTTTCTTCTAATCACACCCTTAACAAAACCCAAGCACCAAATCAACCAAAACAAGCCACAAATTTTCTCATCTTCATATTATTCATCCCACGGATTTCATGGAGAAAAATCAAGAAAAAATGCAAACCAAAGAAGTTTACCTTGCTTTCTTGCTTCACTTGACTTCAATGAAGTGTTTGATACCACTTTTGTTAAGAAAACTTGGAAAATTAACTTGGTTCCTCTTGGTTGCTCATGGTGTTCTCTTGGACAACACTTAGAAAAAATTTTTGTTCTTTGTTTTGGCTTGGAAATGTTTCGGCCATTTTGTTCCAACTTTTGCCGACTTAAGTGGCAAAGGAAACCAATTAATTTGGCTTCCAACCAATGAGAATTTAACACTTTTCAAGCCATTTCTTTCCAAATTTTTCAAAAATTTAATTGGGCTAATTTTGGCCAAATCTTGGCCTTTAGATCAAAAAGTGAATCAATCTTGGCCATTAATGCCACCAACCACCAAATTTCTCACATTTATTAATTTGGCTTTATGATGTCATAAATGCAAAGTAAAATGTTAACTTTGACTTTACTATTCACATTAATTCGACTACTTTTTGACCGGTATCGATTCGAGCCGAAATTTTCCTGAAATCGTCTCGGCGGGTTCTTGAGGTCTCCTATGCAGTCGGATCAATTTATACCGCTTTCGTTTGATCAAAATCAATCCCGGAAGTTTTTCATCTTTTAGTGCACCATAATGCACTGGTTAGGTTTTCAATGCCGTTTTTAGCACCGTTCCACCCGTTTCAATTCAGTAAATTTTATCAATACTGAATTCTTACTCGTCAGTATTGTTAGAACATTTTAATACATTCTAAACAATATAAATACATTTATTTCACTCTTTAAATAGTACAAATTGCTATATACATGCATTTGTACATTTTCTTCCAAGAATACCTGAATTTCCCGATTGTCACATTCACCCCTCCTTATAAAATTTTCGTCCTCGAAAATTAGAGCAAATGGGGGTATAAACTCTTCATCTCGTTTTTTCATTCCCACGTAGCTTCTTCAATGTTGTGATTTTTCCACAAAATCTTCACTAGTGGGATTGTCTTATTCCTCAGTACTTTCTCTTCATGAGCCAGTACTCGAATAGGTTGTTCTTCATATGTCAAATCCTCGTGGATCTGAATAGGTTCATGCTTCAACACATGGGACAGATCTGGTATATACTTTCTCAGCATCGACACATGAAATACATTATGCACTGCCGACAATTCAGGATGTAACGCTAATTTGTAAGCGACCCTTCCAATGCGTTCGATAATTTCATAAGGTTCAATATATCTTGGACTCAGTTTCCCCTTCTTACCGAAACGCATAATCCCCTTCATAGGCGATACCTTAAGAAACACGAAGTCTCCTTCATCAAATTCCAAGGATCTTCGCCTCTTATCTGCATAACTCTTTTCTCGACTTTGCGCAATTTTCATTTGATGCTAAATTCTAGCAACTACATCAGAAGTCTCTTGTATGAAATCCATCTCATGCAACTGCTTCTCTTACAAATCATACCAATGTATCAGCGATCTGCATTTCCGTCCATAAAGAGCCTCGTAAGGGGCCATACCTATAGAAGCTTGGTAACTATTATTGTACGAGAATTTAATTAATGATAATTTCTCGTTCCAATTTCCCACAAAATCCATTACACAAGCTCGAAGCATGTCCTTTAATGTCTGAATAGTCCGCTCTGACTGTCCGTCTGTTTGCGGATGAAATGCCATACTGAGTCTCAATTCAGTACCCATGGCTTCTTGTACACTTCCAAAAATTCGAAGTGAATCGTGCATCTCGATCTGATACAACGGATTTTGGTACTCCATGTAATCTGACAACATGAGTTACGTACAACTGAGCAAACTTTTCCAACGAAAAAGTCATCTTGACAGCTATAAACCATGCTGTCTTGGTCAGTCTGTCCACAATAACCCAGATGGCATCGTAACCTTCTCCGATTTTTGGTAGTCCCACTACAAAATCCATTGTAATGTGTTCCCATTTCCATTCAGGAATCTCCAAAGGTTCCAATCTTCCTACTGGATGCTTATGTTCCGCTTTGATTCTCTGACAGGTCATGCATCTACTCACGAATTTCGCTATATCATTCTTCATCCCTTTCCACCAGAACTGTAATTTCAAGTCCTGATACATCTTACTAGCTCCGGGAGAATATGGTGTCTCATGGGCTTTTGACATGATCCGTCTTCTAAATTCCTCATCAACTGAAACATTTATTCTTCCTTGATAGAGGATCATTCCATCCTTGGAAATTCCTTCTTGAGAACTTGTCATTCTTGGATCTCGTCTTTGAGCTTCCTTAATATCCTCAAACAACGATGATTCCACCTGGAGTGCAGCCAATCTTCCGGATATCAGCTCCAAGTTCAAAGAATTTATCTCTTGCTGCAATGGCTTCGGAAGCCTTTTTATTAGTAGCTGGTGTGATATGGTAGACTTTCTACTTAAAGCATTCGCTACACGGTTGGCCTTCCTTGGATGATATAGGATTTCACAATCATAATCCTTTACCAATTCCAACCATCATCTTTGTCGCATATTGAGCCCCCTTTGCGTGAAGAAATACTTCAAGCTTTGGTGATCAGTAAAAATCTGACACTGAGCTCCATAGAGATAGTGTCACCAAATTTTAAGTGCGAACACTACTGCAGCAAGTTTAAGGTCATGTGTAGGGTAATTCTTTTCATGATCCTTTAATTAACGTGAAGCATAGGTAATCACCTTGCTGCCTTGCATCAGGACTGCTCCCAATCCTATTTTAGATGCATCACTGTACATCACAAACTTCTCCCCTTCAGTGGGAAGCGTAAGGATTGGTCCCCTTCAGCCGTCTCTTTAACTCCTGGAAGCTTTTTTTGCATTCCATAGTCTACTCATACTTCCTTTCCTTGCTTGTAAGAGCGGTAAGAGGTGCAGCTAATCGCGCGAATCCCTCTACAAACCTCCGATAATAACCAGCTAACCCTAAGAAACTGCGTATTTTCGTCACACTCTTGGGTGCTGGCCATTGGTTAATTGCATCTACCTTTGTCGGATCTACAGCAATACCTTCTTGGGATACAACATGTCCGAGGAAATGTACTCTATCCAGCCAAAACTCGCATTTTGAGAATTTGGCATACAGTTGATGCTTCCTTATCGTATTCAACATGATCCTCAAATGCTTCTTGTGCTCCTCATGAGTCTTTGAGTATATAAGAATGTCATCAATAAATACAATGACAAACTTATCCAAATACTCTTTAAAAATTCTGTTCATTAAATCCATGAATGCTGCTGGTGCATTTGTTAATCCGAATGGCATCACAAGGAACTCATAATGACCATAACGAATCCTAAACATCGTCTTAGGAATATCACATTCTTTGATTCTCAGCTGGTGATATCCTGATTGTAAGTCGATCTTGAAAAATACCATTGTGCCTTTTAACTGGTCGAATAAGTCATCAATTCTAGGTAACGGATACCTATTTTTGATTGTAACCTTATTCAACTCCCGGTAATCAATGCACAAATGGAACGTTCCATCCTTTTTCTTGACGAACAACACAGGTGCACCCCACGGAGAATAACTCGGTCTGATGAATCCCTTGTCCAAAAGCTCTTTTAATTGTTCCTGCAGCTCCTTTAACTCTACTGGAGCCATGCGGTATGGTGCTTTGGAAATAAGTGCCGTTCCAGGCATCAGCTCAATTTCAAACAAGATTTCTCTCTCTGGAGGTATCCCTGGTAACTCTTCTGGAAATACGTCAAGAAATTCCTTAACAACAGGAACATCTTCAGGTTGAAGCTTCTGTTCCTCTGTCGTATCCATCACATATGCCAGATATCCCATACAACCACTGACCATCAGCTTACTTGCTTTCAGTGAGCTGATCATCATCTTCCCGAGTTTTCGAGAAGTATCGACATATTCGAAACTCTCTTCTTCCTCGGGTTGGAATATTATTTTTCGATTTCGACAATCGATCGTAGCTTGATATTTCCCTACGAAGTCCATGCCTAGAATCACATCGTAATCCATGATCTTCATTACGATCAACTCAGCATTTAGCTCCCTATTTGCCACATATACTGGTACATGAGGTAGCCAGTAATTAGACAACAATACTTCCCCAAAGGGTAAAGCTGTCTTAAATATTCTTCCCATATAGTCCTTAGGAAGTCCTATCTTGTCAGCAAATTCATAGGAAACAAAAGAATGCGTAGCACCAGAATCGAATAGTACAGAGGCTACATGACTAGTGACAGGAAGCTGACCTGTCACCACATTTGATGTTCCTGCCTCTGCATCTTCCTTGGTGTAGGCCATCACACGAGCATCAGCACATGGCACACGCTCGTGGCGTTGCGGCCTTACTGGGGACTCTTCAACTTTGGCCTGAAGGGATTGAGCTTGTGGGCGTGTCTGGTGCGGTTGGGAAGTGCCTTGTCCACCCTGCCTATTACTTGGACAGTTTCTGGCATAATGACCTTCCTTTCCCCATTCATAGCAAATAAGTGGCCCATATCTGCATTGCCCAGAATGTCTCTTCCTGCATGTGGGACAATTTTGTACATTAGATTCCGCATTACTAGCTATTCTTCGCTGCTAATTTCGATTATTGGCCTGGCGATTTCTAATAAAATTGCCTTTCCTCTTGTTTTGCTGGAATCCTTGATTATTGCCCTGGCCTGGTTTAGCATTCTGATTTGGCTTGCTAGATTGACCAGCCTGTGTAGACTTAGCCAAAGCCCTCTCCTTCTTTTTGGCCTCCCAGTGCTTCTCTCTTTCCTCTTTTTGTCGGGCTACGTGAAACTCAGCTCTGATGGCCCGACTAACACAATCTGCTACAGAAGTAGGCGGTACCTGTCCAGTATCTACCAATGCAGCAATTTCTGGCCTGAACATCGCAATCATTTTCTATATTTTCTCCCTCTCAATAGAGACTACATAGGGATATAAGCGGGATAACTAATCAAACTTTTGGCAAACTTCATTTACCAACATATTTCCTTGCGTCAATTCTGAGAACTCTTTCTGCTGTTGTCTCAGAGATGCAGGGTCATAATATTTCTGTTTAAATTCCTTCAGAAATTCCGCCCAACTCATGGTAGACACGTTTCTTCTCATTCGCACAGTGTCCCACCAAAAATGGGCATCTTTCCTCAACACAAAAGATGCACATGCAACCTTCTCCTGGTCAGTTAGGTTCATGAATTCCATGGTCACTTGCAAAGATGACAACCAGTCTTCAGCCTCTAGTGGATTTGTAGAACCTTCAAATTCTGGAGGCCTCATACGCCTGAATCTTTCATAGAGGGGTTCCAGATTTACTACCGATTGCGGTTCAGGAACTCTCTCATGTACAGTAGTTGGAGGAATAACCAGGTCTGCCTCAGCTTCCTGTTCTACTTGGGTACCTTCAGAACTTTACCTCTATTCTAACTCCTTTATTTGTTGTCTCAGATTAGCATTTTCTTGCATCTGAGCTTCTAGTAAGGCTTGTATCTGATCTAATCTCTCCATGATATTAGGACGTGGTTCTCGTCCCTTTGGTCGATTTCACAAATCCACCATCTTGCCTATTACCCTATTATGGCACAACAATTCACCAGTAACTTTTCCATGACCACATTCGTAAAATCATATAAATTTACGAAATTCAGGGTAATGTAAAGCCACATCATCGTACAACATATAATCATTTTGATATTTCATTCATAGCAAAACGTTTATATATCATACATAACCTTCACCAGTCATACATACATCGGCCATCATATACATCTTGGCCACAAGTCTATGCAAAAGAGCTTTTCTCTATAAGCTACTTATGTACATGCATACATCTACTGGTCACACATCCCCTGTGTCTGGGACTAGAGGATATTCTTCTGGATCCTCATCGTCATCGGATCATCTGAGTCATCACCACCCCTAGGCAATGCTCCCTGTCCTGAGTCATCACCTCCTCGTGGTCTAGATGGTCCAGCCTCACGATCGTTCATCATCCTTCTCGGCCCAAAGATGCGTGCCAACTTCTCATCTTGACCCAGTGTCTCTCGTCGACTCTGCGTCAGATGCTTAATTAAAATCTCCCTCTCGATCGTCCTGATCGTCACTACAAACTCTTGGAGTGTAAGAGGATATAACTTAATCACCTTCTGTCTCAACTCCATGGGTAAACCTCTCCAGAAAAGCTCACAACAGTTTGCTTCAGTGAGGTTGGGCAACGGACATCTCCTCCTAATGGTCTCCTCAAATCGTGCTGCGTAAGACATAACTGTCTTACCAGACAACATGACCATCCTCTCTGTCTAGAGAATATAGTCCCTAAACTCATCAAATGCAGGATACGCGAGTGTATCTACCTCTCGTCTCTCCGGAGGTGTAGGAGTCGGTGTCAGATCCTTAGGTGGAAACTGATCAGCTAATCGCTGACAGAACTCAGCCCAACTGAATCCCAACAGAATCTCCTGATCGCAATAATCCCAGAATACTCGAGCATCTCCCTGAAACATACTTATGGCCAACTGGATCCACATCTATCGATCAATATCACACATCACCATAACCCTCTCTATGGCATGGAGCCAGTTCTTCGTCTCCATCGATTGTCGTCCACCATCAAACATAGGGGGACTACTAGCTCTGAATGCCTGTACTGCCCGAGCTGAAACTCTCACCCCAATATGTTAGTGTCCACCAACAACTAGAATGTCCACTACTACTGGTGGATGAAGTACCAGTCGAGGCTGTACTACATCTACTGGAACTGGTGCTGGTGCTGGTGCTGGTGGTCTCTTTGGTACCGGGGGTCTAACTACTGGTCATTGGGAAATAGACGGCCTCACAATAGGTCTCGTCCATACCCGTAACACCCCTCTCGGTCGTGGTAGCGACGATCTCACATAAGGAGGTCTGGTCATCTTGCTACCTATAAGATAATTATTTTCATATAAGAAAATAATTCACTAAACTTAAATAAACTACTTACTTGGATTGCGGTGCAGGATGGACGAAGTGTCAAATCAGGATATGGTCAACACTGCTCTGATATACCAACTGTGACGACAGTCAATAATCTAAACTAGACCAATCGTAAATCTGCTCTGATACCAACTGTGGTAGCAGTTGGTAATCTAAACTAAACCAATCGCAAACCCGCTCTGATACCAACTGTGGTAGCCCACCCCTCGTAGAGATCATACGATACTATTACAGTTAAGCTTTATCGCTAACTGCGATAGATTGTACTCTCATGGGTCGCCAGCTAATCTATTGCTCTTTAAATCATGATGTTTTTGGGAAAAAATTTTTTTTTTTAAAACATCATGTAAAATATTATCCACTAATCACTTTGTTTATAAGTACAAAGTAATTTACATAATACGGTACTTTTGTAAAATATATATTATTACTAAAGAACTGTTTCTTTTTTTCCTTCTCTATTATCACTCAGCAAAAAGACTCTGGCAGGACCATATCCCTTGCCTCCTATCCCATTTGACACGCGCTATCCCGTCTGCCATCCAGTTATACAAAGCTACTGAGCTGGTCGCTTACCGACAACATAAGCAAAAATGGTGAGCTATAGGCTCAGTAAGTTCAAACACGTAAGAAATAAAATTTCTATGAATAGTACTATTCATCATGAATAGTAACATTGACCACTATTCATCATAAATAGTAACTTTGACCACTATTCATTATGAATAGTAAGTTTAACCACAACACAGTATATCACAGTACATCAACCACGATGTTAGTACTCTCACGAAACTATCTTATGCTCAATTATGGCATAGTTTTAGTTTTAGGTAATTATCTTATATTATGTTCTGGTTTTGAGCTCAGGTTGGCAGTGCTATTTTAGTACGCATGACTGGGAGCGGTACATTAGTACTAACCTCCATAGTCTTAATCTCATCATCATAGCCTCGAAGGCAAAACTGTACATGACTAGGAGCGGTACATCGATGCTTACCTCCACACCCTTAATCTCATCATCATAGCCCCGAAGGCAAAATTTACCTCCCTATACGGAAGGCTGGTACGCCAGAAGTGGTTTCATTACTGACTTTTTAAAGTTCTAACCCGATGACGTCATATTGCCCCGTGGTTATGAATGGTTCACATTTTAATTTCATGTGAGTGAGTTTCATTAACCTCGCCCTAGTACCCGAAGCACAATTTATTATGTGTCCCATTCTCAATAGTGCCCGTAGCACATTGCGTTTCTCTCTCTACTCTATAATAGTGCTCGTAGCACATATGTACCTAACTTATAGTTAGTACATCAAAGTTAGCAATAATAATGCTACATGTTCCAGACAGGTAAATGTCTGAACTTACCTTATCCGTTTCTTCCCTTTTTCCTTTCTGGATCTTTAATCGCTCTCCTTGTAGATCGATTTTGGGATCCTACAGACAAAACCTTGTCTGTTAATTTCATTTCCATTTATAGATTTTATTTTTCATTAAAAACCTTAAATAAAACCTATTTATAACTTTTTAGGCTTTATTTATTATTTTCCCCGTTTTTCTCAACTTTTACAAAATTACGATTTTGCCCTTATATTTTGGCAAAATTACAATTATGCCCCTGACGGAATTTTCCCGATCCAGGCTGCATTTTTGGCTCTCAGGAACTTTTTTGACTCCTTTCTATTCATTACCGGGTTCGTTTCTGTTTTATTTCCATTTTTCACTTTTCCCGACCCTCGGGAAGCACTATTCTGACTCTTACGTCGGTTTAGTGATTTTCTATCGTTTCAGAGCCTCAAATGGACGTTTTACTAGTATTTAAAACATTCATCTTGACGTTCCCGATCTGGGTTTCCGAGGCTCGGATTTTCCGTATCCGACTCGGACCTTTATTTCGTTTCCCAAAAACGCCCCCCTTGGGGTCGGTTTTTCAGTTTCACTCACGTTTTACATTTTTAAGGGGATGGAGTACTATTCATGAACCACCCCTCAGGTTTTCCTTATTCAATTTTCTTTTAGGGACTTGGGTTTCTGACCCGACCCTACACTTTTATTTTTAATTCCCTTATTACCCCAAATGCCGTTTTCGAAATTTCGTCAGCATTTCGGCGTAAATTTAAGACTACTGGCGTTAGGTACGCCTCGAACCATATGTACCTGTCACGTACTATACCACAAGCCTATTTTATGTAAAAGTTTCCCAAACTTTTACATAAAAGCTCACAAAATTTCAATTCACATTTTGAACCACATTCCACAAAATTTCTTTCAATTTTACCCTTGGTTTTAGCCACGGTTTTCATACTCAAAACCTAACCAAAACTTTTCAATTTTTCAACCAAATTTTCGGCTATTCCAATGTCATTACCTAGCACATTTTCAAGCCAATTTCCATGCCTTTTACAACAAAATTCTTAGGGTTTTTCACCGTTATAACCCACGGCCATTTTAGGGAAAAACATGCAAAACATTTGGTTTCATGCTTTCAATCACATAACCATCATTTCCATAATTTAATGCATGAATTTAACTATCCAAACATCAAGTTAATCATGCAAAAATGTTCACCAAACCCTAATTACAGCCCACGGCCATTTTAGGCTTTTTAAATTCCAAAATTTTTCCAAGCTTTATAACCATACAAATCATGCTTTACATTTAACCAAAACATGATTTAAAGCATTTTCACACTTAAACCAACAATAATTCATCATCCACCACACATGGTAACCCACGGTTTTACCCTTGGAAAACCAACCAAAACTTTGTTTTTCTTTAAACAAAATGCATGGTTTTTCTTTTAATCACACCCTTAACAAAACCCAAGCACCAAATCAACCAAAACCAGCCACAAATTTTCTCATCTTCATACTATTCATCCCACGGATTTCATGGAGAAAAATCAAGAAAAAATGCAAACCAAAGAAGGTTACCTTGCTTTCTTGCTTCACTTGACTTCAATTAAGTGTTTGATATCACTTTTGTGAAGAAAACTTGGAAAATTAACTTGGTTCCTCTTTGTTGCTCACGGTGTTCTCTTGGACAATACTTAGAAAAAATTTTTGTTCTTCGTTTTGGCTTGGAAATGTTTTGGCCATTTTGTTCTAACTTTTGCCGACTTAAGTGGCAAAGGAAACCAATTAATTTAGCTTCCAACCAATGAGAATTCAACACTTTTCAAGCCATTTCTTTCCAAATTTTTCAAAAATTTAATTTGGCTAATTTTGGCCAAATCTTGGCCTTTAGATCAAAAAGTGAATCAATCTTGGCCATTAATGCCACCAACCACCAAATTTCTCACATTTATTAATTTGGCTTTATGATGTCATAAATGCAAAGTAAAATGTTGACTTTGACTTTACTATTCACATTAATACGACTACTTTTTGACCGGTATCGGTTCGAGTCGAAATTTTCCTGAAATCGTCCCGCGGGTTCCTGAGGTCTCCTGTGCAGTTGGATCAATTTATACTACTTCCGTTTGATCAAAATCAATCCCGGAAGTTTTTCATCCTTTAGTGCACCATAATGCACCAATTAGGGTTTTCAATGCCATTTTTGGTACCGTTCCACTCGTTTCAATTCAGCCAATTTTATCAATATTGAATTCTTACTCGTCAGCATTGTTAGAATATTTTAATACATTCTAAACAATATAAATACATTTATTTCACCCTTTAAATAGTACAAATTGCTATATACATACATTTGTACATTTTCTTCTGAGAATACCTGAATTTCCCGGTTGTCACATCACATACATTTTCTTATCTATTTAGGGCCCATGCGTCAGTACCGTGCGTGCACAGACCATCAGTAACGCCCATGGTAGAATAGCCGGAGAGCCATCAACATATGCTTAACTTTCTGCTTTAACTTAAAACCCCTTCATTTGAAAGGGCCGGTACGACGTGCTTACTACTTTCTGTCTTGTTTATCTTTTCTAGCCATATGCTTCTCTAAGCTGTCCCAAATCCTACCTGGTAGGGATGTATGGCATTTAACTTGCTTTTTCATCAATCTACTTGATTGTGAAACTATATGGTCTTAAACACGAGGTGCAACATCGTGTGCATGGTATACATATTTTAACATACTGTAAAATATCATTTAAAATCATTTTCGTTCATGCCATAGGCGGAGTTGTACTTACCTAATTGCAAGTAACTTGAATCGCGCCTTTATCAATTCACAGGTTACCACCTGTCATCAATAACATCTCTCATTAACTCTCTCATTGAGTCACTATTCATGTTAGTGACTATAACTTGCGTTTCTATAGGGTACCGAGACCCGTCAGTACCCTATTAGCCTATTATGGGGATTTGGTGTCTAACTCATATCGTGTTCGATTAATCGTCTATTTGACAGATTAATCATCGTTCCTCACTGTGTTGTTCGAAACACGGCCCTTGACTGGTTTACTGCTCAGTCAATTGACCAGTTAACTCACGTGTTGGTAACTAAGTAGTCTATCGAGCTACTATACGTGAACTTAATGTAGTAACCGACTGGGTTACTTCGCTTGTTGGGGTGTGGTAGCCTACCGGGCTACTAAGGCTTGTTTGGTGTAATGGCCCACCGGGCCACTATGGCTTGTTTGGGGTAGTAGCCTACAAGGCTACTAAGGCTTGTTTGGTATGGTAGTCTACCGGGCCACACACACTATTTTACTTTGAAAAATGTTTGGGTTGGCTTGTGAAAATCTTGGAAAAATTATTTATTTTGAAACCGTCCCCTTATCACCCCGTTGGAAGGTGGGGGACGTCTTTATGGAAACCTTGTTCATATTTTAAAGTGTTAAAAATATATTTTTATTTTGAAGTGTATAAATCACAGTTTTAAAGCTTGCATTTAAAGGTGGTTTTTGAACCATTTTTGAAAACTATTTTGAAACTTGGTATAAACGACTTTGTTTGAAATTTTGTCAAACATGAAAGTTTTTGTCCTCGACAAGATGAACAAATCTCATGTTCATCTCGGAGCCTAAATCTAAATCTAACAGCTCCTAATTTTATTAAAACCATGGGCTTGGTGCCTAGTTTTTTTTGTAGAAATCCCAGTTTTATGTCTCTGTAAAAACGGTTTGGTTTGAGGCTTGAAACGGCCTAATTTTTTACTATCATGGGTCGTTCTCAAGGTCTCGATGAGATCTACAACTTTCATGTTGAGTCTGAGAACTTGTTCGGGCTCTAAATGGGCCATTTCTAGCAAAACCCGAGACTGTTTCAACACTCAGATTTTTGCTCCCAGTTTTGTCCCAGTTTTGGACACCGAGTGAGAAATACCCTAAAAACCTATCTTAGGCTCATTTTTGGCTGAGGCCTATTTGATGCAAAAACGACCGTATCGAAATTTCCTTAAACATTGTGTTTCATAAATCGTAGATTTAGATCCTAAGTTGGTCAAAATGGCCAAAATCTGTGGCTGTTTTCTAAGGATAGATTTGTGTCCAGCCACCATAATACACATCCGTGCATTCACATCCACAAACCATATGCAACTTAAAGTAAACACAACCACAACCATAATGACTTTAAGAAATGAAAGCTAAGGGCTCAAATAAATTAATACAACCTTGTATATAAACAAATACACATAAAACCCTTAGATTGAAAACTAAAATTTTCAACTAATCACCATGAGAAGGGTTTTGATTTTTACCTTTGGTGGTTTGGACTCAAGTACACTTTTGGCTAGGCTTGGGGAGTCAAAATGTTGTGGAAAATCAAGGACTTGAGGTTGGTTTTATGCTAGCCAAGCTACCAAAAAATATCATTCAAACAACAGCTCAAAACTAAGAATCAAAACATAAGGAAAAATCAGTTTTGCACTTACCCTTGGTGCACCCAAAAAGCTTGGTTCGGTCTCCCCTTGCTTAAGCTTGGAAGAGGTCGGTTTTTTGTGAGTTTTGGTCAAGGTTTTGGCTTGCAAAATGTTGGCTTTTGGGGCTAAGAAGATTCGGCAGCAAGCAAGGGAAAGGAGGAAGAAAAGACTTGTGGTTTTGGGTGTGTGGAAGCAAAAGTCCATGTCTTATGTCAAGGGTGCCTTTTATAGGCAAAATTGATCCAACTCACTTAGGCTTAATCCTACTTAATTGTCTACCAAATTAGCCAAATCTTGGGACAAATTTTCTACTAATTTTCTGAAGAAATGGGCGTGGGCTGCTCATTGGAAGGAGGAAAAAATAAACAATGGTTGTTGACTACTTTTTAGAAACCCTTGAATATTATATTCGAATGTGTCATGGCTAGGAAGATTATTTTAATGCCACCTTTTGGGCTATGTGTGTTGCAGATTGCAGCTGCTTTTGCAGCTAAGGGGCATGGAAATTTAAGGCCAATTTTATCTGTGTTGGCTTCTCATCGCTATCTAATTTTATACTGCGGTGTTCGGTCCTTTCTCAGCAGTGTTCCAATTTTCATCGAAAAATTGGTTTTCTGAATCTGATTTTTGTACTGTAAATTCTTGGTTGTTTTCTACTGCCTAAGAGCCCATTATCAGTCTAAATTACTGTTCAAGTCCTATAATGTGGTTGTGTCTATACTGTGTTGTCCTTTCACACACAAACCGAGGCGTTCCTGGGTGAAATTTCAGACACAGTCTCTCTTGACTAATTTGGACATACTAATTCCATTTTTATCAGTTTTACATCCATCAGAGGACATCTAAACTAGTTTTCAGGATCTGTGTAACCCTACCTTAAAAAACGTGTTAGGTGCTCGATTAACTAATTTAGGCGTTCTGAGCCCAAATATATCAGTTTCAGGGCAAGCAAAGGTCGTCTTGACTCTCATCCTGATACAGCGTATCTCTTACTATTCATTATCCATCGTTTTCTACTTAACTGACTGGTCTGAGTGCTCCGACTCTAATTTTGTCAATCTCTAGGTGAGAAGAGGTCATCTGGACCATTTCTCAATGTGGTACCCTTGCTAGGGCTATCTCTCGTTGTTGTGCTCAGATGTTCAGTCTGAGCGTTCTGGTGATCTATTTACCAGTTTTGTGTCAAGAAATGATCGTCCGAACTAGTTTCCCGTCACTGCATGTCTCATTCACATATACACGTAATAGGGGGGACCAGGTTCACTGTCGGTCACCCCTTTCATTACATGAATACTACTTAAACAGTACCGTATCTATTTAGTCTATTCAATGGGGGAATGTACTATATTTTCTAACTTGATTACTCCTTGCATAGTAATTAGATTTCATGCAATTTGAGGGTCTGTGTAACGGCTTTCTGCCCATTACACGGCCTCTAACATGGGCGTGTATAAGGTTACACGGGTGTGTATACATCGGACATGGGTGTGTACTAGCTGAATTTCTTTAATACAGCCATGTTTGAAAACACGGCCTTTTACACGTTCATTAACCTGAGAGGTACACGACTGTGTTCTTGACCGTGTCTCGGTACACGGCCATGTTCAGTTACACGGCTTCTCACACGTTCACGACCCGAGCAGAACACGGCCTCTTACACGGTCATGTACTTGACCGTGTTCTGCTACACGGCCATGTACACTTACATAGCTACACACACGTACACAGTCTGAGTGGTATACAGCCGTGTACCTGACCATGTACTTTAAAAAGTGCACTAAAATGCATTAAATTATTCTTCAATTTCTCATTAAATTGAAAATTAAAGTACGTGATCGAGGCAGTCCTTACACTCCAGTTCTCTAAGACCATAGACTCTCAGGTGAGCAGGCTTATTGTTGCACAACTCACCGTGACTATAAGTTCTTTAGAGATCTGGGTGGTCGGAAGAAGACTAGTAGTGCTAGCATACCAGTCAAGGAACCGAGTGCCCACATACTCTGCCATCTGGGAATTGAAGAATAGTAGATAAGGCTAATTGGTTGAAGCCCTCCAGTTATTCTCCTCCTACAGTTGGCGTTCTCTTGAGGTATGCATTTTATTATTGTTAATTTAATATATATGGCATCACGAGATATTTAACGATCTTAAGAAAATTTTTTTTGTTCCGCTGCACCGCTCTGATACGTTTTTGCCAATTTTATTCCTACAATTGGTATCAGAGCCATCTTGTGACTATGCCATGTATATAAATTATACAATTAGATAGTCTTTTATTTATGTATGGATTTGATATTTAGAGAGTGGGATTCCTTTATGTTGTTATCATGTATTATGTGTGTAGTATGTGGTTATTTTAATTTTTTAAATTATTATAAGCATGCTTGTTTTATGCCGGTTATGGTTCCTTACAATTTAGAAAAATTGTACCTAGGAATTTTTTATGTAACCATGGGAGCAGTTTATTAACACTGTAATTTTCCCATGGATATTAATTTTTTTGTCTCTTAGAATTATTATGATTAGAATTTTTGTACACTAGAAACGGTTTAGGAAATTTTATGTCATTATTCTTTGAGGAGATTAAAGCTCGAAGACCATAATTTATTTTTTCCAAAAGTTAAATTTAATTTAAAGGTTGAACTTTTGATTCTGTGGAAAATTCTAATTTAATTAGGATTAAAATTAATTTTTGGAGATCCTAATAGGAAAATTGGAATATGGCATGAAAATCGAGGGATGACCCCTCGGGATAGGCCATCGGCCTTGGTAGGTCTACAGCCCTTGGCCTCGGGTAGGATAGGGCTGCGTTTGCCCCTGTCCAGGCCAAGACCACCCACGGCCGCAGGCTTTGCCTACAGCCAGGGGTGGCCGTGGCCCACCTAAAGGCCAGCTAGTCCTTGGGCATGTAGCCTGGTGGGCTGCTAAGCCCACACGGGTGTACAGCCCACGGCTGCAGGCGCTACCTGCAGCCGGCCTGTGGCCATGAGCTGTCAGCCCCCTCGGGGGCTGGGGGCTACCCACGGTAGCTGCGGGCCTTCGGGGGCCCGTGGGCTGACGGGCCGAAATTTGAAAATTTTTATTTTTAAATTTGAGATTCAATTTTAAAATCATGTTTAAAAATATGTAATTCAAAATTTAATGTTTTTTTTTTTGAAATTGCATATTATTACACATAATATTTAAATTGTTTAAAATTTGAATTTGAAATTTAAATTTAAAATTCAAATTTGAAATTTGAAATTGAAATTTAAATTTTTGGAATTTAAATTTTAAATGATTCTTGGGATGAGAAATAAATGGAGAGGCTACATAAAGATGGATACAAGAAGGTGGAACAAAATTCAAGACCCAAAGAATGCTTTGGATGGAATTTTGTAATCTTTATTTTCTTTGTGCTAGGATGGAACCATGGCTTAGTTATTTTTCCCTCAATTATTTTTTCTATGATATCTCATGGATGTATAAATATGTATTGATGGATGTATGTATGCATATTTGATAACATGTCATATAAGATAGGTGAATGCTGCTCATACTATATTGATCATACATATTTGTCAAAACTTGCATGTTTTTCAAAATATTGAGTGGGAGAGGGTTTCAAACAAAACCCACGGCCTCCATTATTGATCCATATGTGAAAGCATGGTAACGCCTCGCGTCAGTTTTTCCTTGACCACACCCCTTGGTCGGTGTTTACCGCCACCGGTATACTAGGTTGGATCTCCTATGTGGAAAATGTGTTCAGGCACGATCCTATGCATGACCACCCCTCGGTGGCTTGGTAGGATATGGATTGAGCTACGTAAACAATGGTTATACACTCAAGACTCGTTTAGTTATTAACCTTCTTTAGAAGCTCTGTTAACTAAACTAGTGGCCAAAATAAGCGGTTATTGATATATGTCTTAACCTTGGAGGATTTAAGGCAACATATATTAATTGGATGGGGTCCATGTTCTAGCTATTTGTTTCATGACCACCCCTCGGTGGCTTGGGGCAATAGGTGCTGAGAATTACCATTGTAATGCTACATGTTTTTCAAGTTTCATGTAGGAACATACTTGTATGTTTTATTTGCTAAATTATCTATATGTTTGCTTGGGCTTTGTAATGATGTCTAGTATAATTTTATTTCAGTTCAAAATGTCACTGACACCCTTCGTTTCAATACTTACTGAAATAAGCTGAATGGCGATAATTATAAAGACTGGAAAAGAAATCTACTGATAGTTCTTAGCTGCGAGAGACACAAGTTTATGCTAGACGAACCATGCCCATATGGGCCCAAACCTGACACACCCCTTGAGGAGATCCCGGTTGCCTATACTCGTTGGAGAGAATCCAATGAGATAGCTCGGTGCTACATTCCAGCTAGCTTGAGGAGTGCTTTATAAAAGCAGCATGAGACTTATCAAGTTGCTAGAGAGATCATAGAAAATCTGGAAGACATGTTCGAAGGCTAAGAAAAATTGGCTCAACAATCTGCAATCACCAGCATTATGACCTCTAAGCAAAAGGCAGGTACTTCGGTGAAGGACCATATGATCACTCTAATGGAATTCTTTGCTGAGGCTACCAAGAATGGTGCTGAGCTGGACTACAACACCTAGATCGAGATGGTGTTTAAAACTCTATCTAAGGACTTTGTGGGGTTTAAGGCTGCATATAACCCGACGACAAGGGAGTTAGGACTCACCGAGCTCATAAAGCAACTCCAAGCTTATGAGCGGATGATCAAGTATGGGGATGCGGTCCAACCCAAAGGAGAGGTCAATTTGGCAGAATCTTCCGAACCCTCATGGAAGAGGAAGAGGCCAAATAAGAAGCAAGTGGCTTCTAGTTCTTCTAATCCTCCTGTCTCAGATGGGAAGACGAAGAAGAAGAAGAACAAGAAGCCTAAGGACACTAAAAAGTCTAAGTTCTTCCACTGTGGGAAGGTAGGTCATTTCAAGAAGGCTTGCCAAGAATTCCTAGCCACCAATGACAAGGAAGGTAAGGAACTTTACTATTTAGAAGCGTGTTTGGTGGAAGAATCAAAAGACACTTAGGTCATTGATTCGGGCGCCACTAATAATGTTTGTGTCTCTATGTAGGGGTTCGTGGAAACAAGAAGTCTGCATGATAGGAGCCTCTCGTTGCAGACAGAAGACTACAGCTTTATGGTGGCTGAGGCAGTGGGAGATGTTTATCTTTACTTTGATGAATTTAGGTTTATATTATTGAAAGACTGTTTTTACGTTCCTAATTTTAGGAGGAACCTTATATCTGTAGCTTGTTTAATAAAGGATTCTTATTCAGTTTCTTTTAGTAAAAGAGTTGATATTCATACAAATAAGTCTTTTATCTGTTCTAGTTGGATGGATGGAAACCTATATTTAATCAAACTAAAGATATACTTACTGCTTGACACCGAATTAATAAATAACTCTAAAAGGCTGAAAGTTTCTCACTCTAACAAGGCGTATCTTTGGCATTTAAGACTTGGTCATATTAATCAGGATAGGATTCAAAGGTTGGTGAAAGACGGTCCTTTAGAATCTCTGGAGGAGGTATGTCTTCCTCAATATGAGTCTTGTCCTGAGGATAAGATGATTAAGAGGTCCTTTATAGCTAAGGGTACTAGGGCTTAGGAACCCTTAGAAATTATGCACACTGACGTATGTGGCCCCATGAACATCACAGCACGAGGAGGGTTCAAGTATTATGTCTCCTTTATAGACGATTACTCGAGGTATGGATATGTGTACCTGATGCACTGCAAGAGTGAAACCTTTGATAAGTTCAAAGAGTATCATGCAGAGGTGGAAAAGCAATTAGGTAGATCCATAAATACACTTCGATCTGATCGAGGTGGCGAATACCTCTCTGATGAATTTCTAGGACATCTTGTAGAGAAAGGGATATTATCCTAATTGACTGCACCTGGTACTTCACAACAGAATGGTGGTCGAAAGGAGAAACAGGACCTTATTGGATATGGTACGGTCCATGATGAGTTATTCAACACTGCCATTATCTGATTAGGGATATGCATTATAAACAGCATGCTATATTCTAAACCAGGTTCCAAGCAAGTTAATTCCCAGGACTTCGTATGAATTGTGGCATGGTAGGAAGCCCTCCCTTGGACATATGAGAATATGGGGCTGGTCGACACATGTACTGGATGGGAATGTAAAGAAGTTAGAACCAAGAACAGAATTATGCATGTTTGTACGGTATCCTAAGGGAATTAAGGGAGGTCTGTTCTATAACCTGAAGGAACAAAAAGTCATTGTTTCAACCCATGCGACATTCTTGG
The DNA here is from genome assembly GCA_035233585.1 of Antiaris toxicaria. Classification (NCBI taxonomy): domain Eukaryota; kingdom Viridiplantae; phylum Streptophyta; class Magnoliopsida; order Rosales; family Moraceae; genus Antiaris; species Antiaris toxicaria. The sequence continues at coordinate 54,553,683 of CP141153.1, forward strand.
ATGAAAGTCACATGAATGACTTTAAGTCTCGAAGCAAAGTGGTGCTAGAGGAGTTATCGGGTGAAAGAACTACTCCACAGGTTTCGATCTTGGATGCAAGTCCGAGTTCCAGTGAAAGACCTGTAGAAAATCAACAATTTAGGGTAACTCGTCGTAGTAGGAGGGTTTTGAAGAAGCCTAATTTCTTCATGTATGATACTGAGGTATACCTGGCCGAGGCTCATGGGTGTGAGGATGATCCGGTCACTTATGATGTAGCTATAAATGATGTTGATTCTAAATCTTGAAAACAGACCATGAACAATAAGATGGATTCTATGAAATCCAACTCTGTTTAGGAACTTGTAGATCTGCTGGATGGGATAAAACCCATTGGATGCAAGTGGGTCTACAAAAGAAATAAGGATGCTGAAGGGAGAGTGGAAACTTTCAAAGCTAAACTGGTTGCAAAGGGGTATACACAAAAGGCTGGAATCGATTACGATGAAACCTTTTTGCCTGCTGCTATGCTGAAGTCTATCTATATTCTTTTGTTCGTTGCGCTCGATTATGAGATTTGTCAAATGGACGTCAAGACGGCATTCTTGTATGGCCATCTTGAGGAATGTATCTACATGATACAGCCTGAAGGGTTCGTGGCAAAAGGCCAAGAAAGGAAAGTCTACAAATTACTTAGATCCATTTATGGATTAAACCAAGCATCCTACTCATGGAATCAGAGATTTGATCAAGCGATCAAGACATTCAGTTTTGAGTAGAACGTTGATGAACCCTGTATTTATAAACGTATTAAGATGGTAAAGTGGTCTTTCTAATACTCTATGTCATTGATATATTACTCATTGGGAATGATGTAGAGAACTTATCATCTGTCAAGCTAGTTTGACATGAAGGACTTGGGAGAAGCTAATTATGCTCTGGGCATTCGTCTCTTCAGATATCAAAAGAATAAAATGATAGCATTATCCCGGGTTTCGTACATAGATAAAATAATTGACAAACATGCAATGCAAGAGGCAAAGAAAGGTTCACAACCTTCCATTGCCAGTCTAACTCTTGTAGGAAAATAAATCGGTAAAAAACGTATCAGAGTGGCACGGCAGAACAATAAAAAATTTTTTAGATCGTTAAATATCTCATGATGCCATATACAATAAACAAACAACAATTAAAACTCATACCTCAAGGACGCCAATCTGCAGGAGGAGAATGACTGGAGGCTTCAACCAAGTAGCCTTCTCTACTATTCTCCAATTCCCGAATGGCTGAGTGTGTGGGCACTCTGAACCTCGATCGATATGCTAGCACTGCTAGTCTTCTTCCGACCACCCAGATCTCTAAAGAACTTTATTATCACGATGAGCTGTGCAACAATAAGCCTGCTCACCTGAGAGTCTGTGGTCTGAGAGAACTGGAGTGGCAGGACCTCTATTTATAGACCTGCATTAGGTGATTCTCTGAATTTGAATTGGATTAGGAAAAGATATTCTCCCTTATCCATAACCATAAAATCTGAATTTTCCAAGGGAAAATCCCAACAATAAAATTCGGCCATTTAGGATAAATTCAATCCAAATCTAAATAAGATTTTAACTAGAATTTTATCTCCCTTTTTCAACCAAAAAATCTGAAATTTCCTAGGAGAAAATCTTCTCAAAAAATTCGGCCACATTTAGGATAAGGGAGAATCAAAATTCCACTAGGATTTTCAAGCTTGAATCTTATCTCATCCTTATCCAAAATAACCGAATTTTCCTAGGAGATATTCTCCAAAATTTCGACCACTTTCTGGGGAGGAGAGAATCCAAATTCAACTGGGATTGAAACTTGAATTTTTCCCTTGAACCTTATCCACAAAAACCGAAAATCCATTAAGGATAATCCTCAAAATTTCGTCCATCATTAGTTAGGATTTGGATTCAAAATTCAAGTAGGATTCTAACAAGAATATCCTCTCCATATACAACTCAAATTTGAATTTCAAACCTTGTGGATTTTCCACAACAAATTCGAATCTTACTTGGACTGTGATTCAAAATTTGAATTTCAAATTTCAAATTCAAGTTTCAAATTCAAATTTCAAATTTCAAATTTCAAATTTAAATTTCAAATTCGAATTTCAAATTCGAATTTCAAATTCAAATTTCAAATTCAAATTTCAAATTCAAAATTCAAAATTCAAATTTCAAAATTCAAATTTCAAAATTCAAAATTCAAATTTCAAAATCCACAAAACAGTTGTGTTTCAAATTCTTGTTCTCATGGATAATTTTCTACAACTCCAATCCAATCTCAAATAAAATCATGGCAACTTTATTTGGAGTTCGAATAATTGTGTGCTCTATTATCCAAAACAAAATTTAAATCCAACCAGAGAGAATCTTGTCTACCATCCTAATCCTATGTCATCACCATCTATGCATAATAAACCAGCCAAGGACATACACAAATCAATTTACCAAACGTTAAGGATTTATGTGGAGCTAGTAGAGGGACTGATTGGACTTATATAATCGGGCTCCCACAAATCCATATGATCATCATTCTTTTACCGAACAACTCAATCATATGATCACTAGTTTCAGAGTCACACCACTATAAACCTGAAACTGAACTCCCAATTATATAATGTATTACATAAGCCTGTGACAAGCTATCGTCCAATGACCTTGTCATGTATGCAGAACCCTCATATGATATCCATGATCAGCCTTAGGCCAAAGTCTGTTTAATCCTACTGATCAGGCTATCTTAAAGTTCCATTGTACTACCGAATAAAGAAAATGATTATTCACCATATGTGAATAAGAAGTCATCCGCCTAGCAGACAACCCAAGGCCTTGTCCATTTTCACATTCAGTATAATGCCTTTAAGAGGATACCCTTAACTCCTCATTAGAGCTATGATTCCGATATCTATAAACGAACCCTTCATCGTATACAAGTCATGCACCCAACGAACCGGTCTATAAGCTTACTACCTCTGAGACGCTTTAACCATTGGAACATCAAAGTACACAAGTCGTATACATGAAGCTGTCCTTTTACTCAGGATTAAGGTTACTGCATAATGAACGTTAAAAGCAGATCGATCCACTCAAAGCGGACTACGTAGATTAATCACGCTTTAGTCCCAGTCTAATATGTCACCACCAAGCAACATATCTATGTCTCTACTTGGGAGTCCAGCTCCAGACAGTCAAGACAAACCGTCCCCTCCAAGGGTTTAGACAACATAATAGTCTTAACATGAGTTAGATGCACGGTCTAACCCCATAGACTACAGACCATAGTTTAGACCACTAACTTTAGAACATTGTCTTCTCGCATACAAAAGTCCATTGCATGCAACGTTCTAACAGTTTAACACAAGCAGTCAGGGAGCCATATTTGCTTACATTTACTTTAACATGTAAATAAAACAAGGACAGATAGCAATGTAATGAATAACCTCTATATATAATTTTATTATTCAGTTCAAAATAAATACATCAAAATGTCTCTAATGCTTAGGGTATTTTCTAACAATCTCCCACTTGCCCTAAGCCAGTAGATGTGCCATGTTACGCATCCCCATTGCCTCTACGTGCCTCTCAAAGATTCTAGCCACCAAAGTCTTAGTAAAGGGATCGACAATGTTGTCCTCGGATGCGATCTTACATACATCCACTTGTCCTGTCTCCACGTGCCCTCTAATAATATGATATCTCCGATCTATGTGCTTGGTCCTCTTGTGGTACCGAGATTCCCTTGTGTTGGCAATAGCCCCAGTGTTATCACAGTAAAGTGTGATAGGCTAGTCAACACACAGAATGACCTCAAGGTCTCTAAAGAACTTGCGGAGCCAAACCGCTTCTTTAGATGCCTCAGCCGCAGCCACATACTCAGCCTCCATAGTAGAGTCAGCTGTGCAGCCTTGCTTTACACTCCTCCACACAATGGCGCCTCCTCCGAGTAAAAACACTGATCCAGATGTCGATTTCCTTGAATCCTTACAAGTCTGGAAGTCTGAGTCCGTGTATCCTACGGGTGTTAGGTCCCCTCCAGAATACACCAGCATATAATCCCTCGTTCTCTTAAGATACTTGAGTATATGCTTTACTGCTTGCCAGTGCTTGGTTCCAGGATTTGCTTGATATCGACTTACCATACCTACTGCAAAACATATATCTGGGCGAATGCAAAGCATAGCGTACATAAGGCTACCCACAGCGGATGCATAAAGGACCTTACTCATATGCTCTCTTTCTTCCGATGTCTTGGGACAGTCATCAAATGAAAGAGTCAGACTAGCAATAGAAGGTTGTGAACCTTTCTTTGCCTCTTGTATTGCATATTTGTCAATTATTTTATCTATGTATGAAGCTTGGGATAATGCTATCATTTTGTTCTTTCGATCTCTGAAGAGACGAATGCCTAGAACATAATTAGCTTCTCCCAAGTCCTTCATGTCAAACTGTTGGTGTAACCAAAGCTTGACCGATGATAAGTTCCCTACATCATTCCCAATGAGTAGTATATCATCGACATAGAGTATCAGAAAGACCACTTTTCCATCCTTAAGACGTTTATAAACATAGGGTTCATCAACGTTCTGCTCAAAACCAAATGTCTTAATCACTTGATCAAACCTCAGGTTCCATGAGCGGGATGCTTGCGTTACTCCATAAATGGATCTAAGCAACTTGCAGACTTTCCTTTCTTGGCCTTTCGCTACGAACCCTTCGGGCTGTATCATATAGATACATTCTTCAAGATGGCCATTCAAGAATGCCATCTTGACATCCATTTGCCAGATCTCGTAATCGAGAGCCGCAGCAATGGACAGAAGAGTACGGATAGACTTCAGCATAGCAGCAGGCGAAAAGGTTTCATCGTAATCGATTCCAGCCTTTTGTGTGTACCCCTTTGCAACCAATCTAGCTTTGAAAGTTTCCACTCTCCCTTCCGCATCCTTCTTTCTTTTGTAGACCCATTTGCATCCAATGGGTTTTATCCGATCCGGCAAATCTACAAGTTCCCAAACAGAGTTGGATTTCATAGAATCCATCTCATTGTTCATAGCCTGTTTCCAAGATTTAGAATCAACATCATTTATAGCTTCATCATAGGTGACCGGATCATCCTCATGCTCATGAGCCTCGGCCTAGTATACCTTAGCATCATACATGAAGAAACTACGTTTCTTTAAAATCGTCCAACTACGATGAGGCACCCTAAATTGTTAATCGTCTGCAGGTCTTTCACCAGAACTCGGACTTGCGTCCAAGACCGAAATTTGTAGAGCAGTTCTTTTACCCGATAACTCTTCTAGCACCACTTTGCTTCGAGGCTTAAATTCATTCATGTGACTTTCCTCCAAGAATGTCGCATGGGTTGAGACAATGACTTTTTGTTCCTTCGGGTTGTAGAATATACCTCCTTTAGTTCCTTTTGGATACCCTACAAACATGCGCAATTCTGATTTTGGTTCCAACTTTTTCACATCCCCACCCAGTACATGTGCCGGGAAGCCCCATATTCTCATATGTCTAAGGGAGGGCTTCCTGCCACGCCACAATTCATACGAAGTTCTGGGAATTGATTTGCTTGGAACCTGGTTCAGAATATAGCATGTCGTTTGTAAAGCATATCCCCAAAATGATAATGGCAGCATTGAATAACTCATCATGGACCGTACCATATCCAATAAGGTTCTGTTTCTCCTTTTAGCTACACTATTCTGTTGTGGAGTACCAGGTGCAGTCAATTGGGATAATATCCCATTCTCTACAAGATGTCCTAGAAATTCATCAGAGAGGTATTCGCCACCTCGATCAGATCGAAGTGTCTTTATAGATTTATCTAATTGCTTTTCCACTTCCACACGATACTCTTTGAACTTGTCAAAAGTTTCGCTCTTGCGGTGCATCATATACACATATCCATACCTCGAGTAATCATCTATAAAAGAGACATAATACTCGAACCCTCCTCGTGCTGTGACGTTCATGGGGCCACATACGTCAGTGTGCACAATTTCTAAGAGCTCCTGAGCCCTTGTACCCTTAGCTCTAAAAGACCTCTTAGTCATTTTACCCTCTAGACAAGACTCACATTGGGGAAGTCGTACCTCTTCCAGAGATTCCGGAGGACCGTCTTTCACCAATCTTTGAATCCTATCCTGATTAATATGACCAAGTTTTAAATACCAAAGATACGCCTTGTTAGAGTGAGAAACTTTCAACCTTATAGAGTTATCAATTAACTCAGTGTCAAGCAGTGAGTACATCTTTGGTTTGATCAAATATAGGTTTCCATCCATCCATCCAGAACAGGTAAAAGACTTATTTCTACGAATATCAACTCTTTTACTAAAAGAAACTGAATAAGAATCCTTTATTAAACAAGCTACCGATATAAGGTTCCTCCTAAAATTAGGAACAAAAAAACAGTCTTTTAATAAAATAAACCTAAATTGATCAAAATAAAGGTAAACATCTCCCACTGCCTCAGCCACCACAAAGCTGCCATCTCCAGTCCGCAACGAGAGGCTCCTATCATGTAGACTTCTCGTTTCCACGAACCCCTGCATAGAAACACAAACATGATTAGTGGCGCCCGAATCAATGACCCAAGTGTCTTTCGATTCTTCCACCAAACACGCTTCCAAGTAATGAAGTTCCTTACCTTCCTTGCCCTTGGCAGCTAGGAATTCCCGGCAAGCCTTCTTGAAGTGACCTACCTTCCCCCAATGGAAGCATTTGGACTTTTTAGGGTCTTTTGGCTTCTTGTTCTTGTTCTTCTTCTTCCCGTCTGAGACAGGAGGATTAGAAGAACTAGAAGCCACTTGCTTCTTATTTGGCCTCTTCCTCTTCCGTGAGGGATTGGAAGATTCCGCCAAATTGGCCTCACCTTTAGGTCGGACCACATCCTTATCCCTGATCATCCGCTCATAAGCCTATAGTTGCTTCATGAGCTCGGTTAGTCCTAACATATGCGGCCTTAAACCCCATAAAATCTTTAGATAGAGTCTTGAACACTATCTTGATCTGGGTGTTGTAGTCCAACTCAGCACCATTCTCGGCAGCCTCAGTGAAGAATCCCATTAGAGTGATCATATGGTCCTTCACCGAAGTACCTGCCTTTTGTTTAGAGTTCATAATGCTGGTGATAGCGGACTGTCGAGCCAATTTTTCTTGGCCTCCGAACATGTCCTCCAGATTTTCCACGATCTCCCCAGCAACTTGATAAGTCTCATGGTGCTTTTGTAAAGCACTCGTCATGCTAGCAAGGATGTAGCATCGAGCTATCTCATTGGATTCTCTCCAACGATTATAGGCAACCGGGACCTCCTCAAGTGGTGTGTCAGGTTTGGGCCCTGGTGGGCATGGTTCATCCAGTACGAACTTGTGTCTCTCGTAGCTGAGAACTATTAATAGATTTCTTTTCCAATCTTTATAATTATCGCCATTCAGCTTATTTTCAGTAAGTATTGAAATGAGGGGTGTCGGTGACATTTTGAACTGAAATATATTATACTAGACATCATTACAAAGCCCAAGCAAATATACAGATAATTTAGCAAATAAAGCATACAAGTATGTTCCTACATGAAACTTGAAAAACATGTAGCATTGCAACGGTAATTCTCAGTATCTATTGCCCAAAGCCACCGAGGGGTGGTCATGAAAACAAATAGCCGGAACATGGACCCCATCCAATTAATATATGTTGCCTTAAATCCTCCAAGGTTAAGACATATATTAATAACCGCTTATTTGGCCACCAGTTTAGTTAACAGAGCTTCTAGGGAAGGCTAATAACTAAACAAGTCTTGAGTGTATAACCATTGTTTACGTAGCCCGATCCATGTCCTACCAAGCCACCGAGGGGTGGTCATGAATAGGATCGTACCCGAACACGTTTTCCACATAGGAGATCCAATCTAGTATACCGGCGGCGGTAAACACCTACCGGGGGGTGTGGTTAGGGCAGAACTGACACGAGGCGTTACCATGCTTTCACATATGGATCAACAATGGAGGCCATGGGTTTTGTTTGAAACCCTCTCCCACTCAATATTTTGAAAAACATGCAAGTTTTGACAAATTATGTATGATCAATATAGTATGAGCGGCACTCACCTATCCTATATGACATGTTATCAAATATGCATACAAAACATCCATCAATACATATTTATACATCCATGACATATCACTGAAAAAATAATTGACAGAATAACCAAGCTATGGTTCCATCCTAGAACAAAGAAAATAAAGATTACAAAATTCCATCCAAAACATTCTTTGGGTCTTGAATTCTATTCCGTCTTCTTGTATCCAACTTTATGTAGCCTCTCCATTTATTTCTCATCCCAAGAATTATTTAAAATTTAAATCTCCAAAAATTTAAATTTCAAATTCAAATTCCAAATTCGAATTTCAAATTTAAACTTCCAATTCAAATTTTAAACAATTTTAAACATCATGTGTAATAATATGTAATTTCAAAAATTTCAAATTTTCAATTACATATTATTAAACATGATTTAAAATTAAAATTTTAATTTAAAAATCAAAATTTTTCAATTTTTAGACCGTCGTACCGCCGCCTCCGAAGGCGGCAGCCGCCGTGGGAAGCCACCAGCCCCAAAGGGGCTGGCAGCCCACAGCTACCCCCTATGTGCAGCCTTGCCGGGCTGCAGGCCAAAGGGGCTGGCAGCCCACAGCTGCCCCCTATGTGCAGCCTTGCCGGGCTGCAGGCCAAGCCTGCAGCCCCAGGCTGCAAGCCCAGGCTAGGCGCTGCAGCCGGCAGGCTACAGGCAGTGCCTGCAGCTAGAGGCTGCAAGCCCAGGCTGCGGCCAGCCTTGGGCAGGCCACGGCCACCCTTGGCTGCAGGCTAAGCCTGCGGCCGTGGGTTTAGCCTGCGGCCGTGGGTGGTGTTGGCCTGCACAGGGGCTGCCGTAGCCCCATCCTGCCCGAGGGAAGGGGCTGCAGCCCCACCAAGGCCCGTCGGCCTATCCCGAGGATCGTGTCTTGATTTTCGTGCCATGTTCCAATTTACCTATTAGGATCTCCAAAAATTAATTTGAATCCCAATTAAATTGAAATTTTCCATACAATCAAAATTTCTACCTTTAAATCAAATTTAACTTTTAGGAAAAAAATAAATTACGGTCTTCAATCTTCAATCTCCTCCAAGAATAATTACATAAAATTTCCTAAACCGTTTCCGGTGTACAAAAATTCTAACCATAAAAATTCTAAGAGACAAAAATTAAAATCCATGGGAAAATAACAGTGTTAATAAACTGCTCCCATGGTTACATAAAAATTCCTAGATACAATTTTTCTAAATTCTAAGGAACCATAACCGGTATAAACAAACATGCTTATAATAATTCAAAAAATTAGAATAACCATGTACTTTATACATAATCCATGATAACAACATAAAGGAACCGTAGAATGCCACTCTCTAAATATCAAATCCATACATAAATAAAAAGACTAAGTAATTGTCTAATTTATGTACATGGCATAGTCATGAGATGGCTCTGATACCAATTGTAGGATAATAAATCGGTAAAAACGTATCAGAGTGGCGCAGCGGAACAATAAAAAATTTTTAGATCGTTAAATATCTCATGATGCCATATACAATAAACCAACAACAATTAAAACTCATACCTCAAGGACGCCAATCTTGCAGGAGGAGAATGACCGGAGGCTTCAACCAACTAGCCTTCTCTACTATTCTCCAATTCCCGAATGGCTGAGTGTGTGGGCACTCTGAACCTCGATCGGTATGCTAGCACTGCTAGTCTTCTTTCGACCACCCAGATCTCTAAAGAACTTATTGTCACGATGAGCTGTGCAACAATAAGCCTGCTCACCTGAGAGTCTGTGGTCTGAGAGAACTAGAGTGGCAGGACCTCTATTTATAGACCTGCATGAGGTGATTCTCTGAATTTGAATTGGACTAGGAAAAGATATTCTCCCTTATCCATAACCATAAAAATCTGAATTTTTTCATGGGAAAATCCCAACAATAAAATTCGATTTTTTAAGGATAAAACCAATCCAAATCTAAACAAGATTTTAACTACAATTTTATCTCCCTTTTTCAACCAAAAAATCCGAAATTTCCTAGGAGATTTTTCTCCAAATATTCGGCCACATTTAGGATAAGGGAGAATCAAAATTCCACTAGGATTTTCAAGCTTGAATCTTATCTCAACTTTATCCAAAATAACCGAATTTTCCTAGGAGATTTCCTCAATAATTTCGGCCACTTTTCAGGGAAGGAGAGAATCCAAATTCAACTAGGATTGAAACTTGAATCTTCCCTTGAACCTTATCCACAAAAACCGAAATTCCATTGAGGATTATCCTCAAAATTTCATCCACTTTTGTTAGGATTTAGATTCAAAATTCAAGTAGGATTCTAACAAGATTATCCTCTACAAATCCAACTCAAATTCGAATTTCAAACCTTGTGGATTTTCCACAACAAATTCAAATCCCACTTGGATTGTGATTCAAAATTTGAATTTCAAATTTCAAATTCGAATTTCAAATTCAAATTTCAAATTTCAAATTCGAATTTCAAATTCAAATTTCAAATTTCAAATTCGAATTTCAAATTCAAATTTCAAATTTCAAATTTAAGTTTCAAATTCAAATTTCAAATTCGAATTTCAAATTCAAATTTCAAATTCAAATTTCAAATTTCAAATTTCAAAATTCAAATTTCAAAATACACAAAACGGTTGTGTTTCAAATTCTTGTTCTCATGGATAATTTTCTACAACTCCAATCCAATCTCAAATAAAATCATGGCAACTTTATTTGGAGTTCAAATAATTGTGTACTCTATTATCCAAAACAAAATCTGAATCTAACCAGAGAGAATCTTGTCTACCATCCTAATCCTGTGTCATCACCATCCATGCATAATAAACTAGCCAATAGCATACACAAACCAATTTGCCAAACGTTAAGGAATTATGTGAAGCTAGTAGAGGGACTGATTGGACATATATAATCGGGCTCCCGTGATTCCATATGATCATCATTCTATACCGAACAACTCAATCATATGATCACTAATTTCAGAGTCACACCACTATAAACCTGAAACTGAACTCCCAATTATATGCGTAAGCCTGTGACAAGCTACTATCCAATGACCTTGTCATATATACAAAACCCTCATATGATATCCATGATCAGCCTTAGGTCAAAGTCTGTTTAATCCTACTGATCAGGCTATCTTAAAGTTCCATTATACTACCGAATTAAGAAAATGATTATTCACCATGTGTGAATAAGAAGTCATCTGCCCAGCAGACGACCCAAGGCCTTGTCCATTTTCACATTCAGTATAATGCGTTTAAGAGGATACCTTTAACTCCTTAGAGCTATGATTCCAATATCTGCAAACAAACCCTTCATCGTATACAAGTCATGCACCCAATGAACCGGTCTATAAGCTTACTACCTCTGAGACGCTTTAGCCATTGGAACATCAAAGTACACAAGTCATATACATGAAGTAGTTCATGTTAGGAAATGCCCTAAGTATTAGAGACATTTTGATGTATTCATTTTGAACTGGATAATAAAATTATACATAGAGGTTATTCATTACATTGCTATCTGTCCTCGTCTTATTTACATGTTAAAGTAAATGTAAGCAAATATGGCTCACTGATTGCTTGTGTTAAAACTGTTAGAACGTTGCATGCAATGGACTTTTGTATGCGAGAAGACAATGTTCTAAAGTTAGCAGTCTAAACTATGGTCTGTAGTCTATGGGGTTAGACCGAGCATCTAACTCATGTTAAGACTATTATGTTGTCTAAAGCCTTAGAGGGGACGGTCTGTCTTGACTGTCTGGAGCTGGACTCCAAAGTAGAGACATGGATATGTTGCTTGGTGGTGACATATTAGACCGGGACTAAAGCGTGATTGATCTACGTAGTCCGCTATGAGTGGATCAATCTGCTTTTGTCGTTCATTGTGCAATAACCTTAATCCTGAGTAAATGAACTACTTCATGTATATGACTTGTGTACTTTGATGTTCCAATGGCTAAAGCGTCTCAGAAGTAGTAAGCTTATAGACCGGTTCGTTGGGTGCATGACTTGTATACGATGAAGGGTTTGTTTGCAGATATCGGAATCATAGCTCTGAGGAGTTAAAGGTATCCTCTTAAAGGCATTATACTGAATGTGAGAATGGACAAGGCCTTGGGTCGTCTGCTGGGTGGATGACTTCTTATTCACATATGGTGAATAATCATTTTCTTGATTCGGTAGTATAATGGAACTTTAAGATAGCCTGATCAGTAGGATTAAACGGACTTTGACCTAAGGCTGATCATGGATATCATATGAGGGTTTTGCATATATGACAAGGTCATTGGATGGTAGCTCGTCACAGGCTTACGTAATACGGTATATAATTGGGAGTTCAGTTTCAGGTTTATAGTGGTGTGACTCTGAAATTAGTGATCATATGATTGAGTTGTTCGGTACAGAATGATGATCATATGGAATCACGGGAGCCCGATTATATATGTCCAATCAGTCCCTCTACTAGCTCCACATAATTCCTTAACGTTTGGCAAATTGATTTGTGTATGCTATAGGCTAGTTTATTATGCATGGATGGTGATAACACAGGATTAGGATGGTAGACAAGATTCTCTCCGGTTGGATTCAGATTTTGTTTTGGATAATAGAGTACACAATTATTCGAACTCCAAATAAAGTTGCCATGATTTTATTTGAGATTGGGATTGGAGTTGTAGAAAATTATCCATGAGAACAAGAATATGAAATACAACCGTTTTGTGGAATTTGAAATTTGAATTTTGAAATTTGAAATTTGAATTTTGAAATTTGAAATTTGAAATTTGAATTTGAAATTTGAATTTGAAATTCGAATTTGAAATTCGAATTTGAAATTTAAATTTGAAATTTGAAATTTGAAATTTGAAATTTGAATTTGAAATTTGAATTTGAAATTTGAAATTCAAATTTTGAATCACAGTCCAAGTAGGATTCGAATTTGTTGTGGAAAATCCACAAGGTTTGAAATTCGAATTTGAGTTGGATTTGGAGAGGATAATCTTGTTAGAATCCTACTTGAATTTTGAATCCAAATCCCAACAAATAAGGGACGAAATTTTTGAGGATAATGCTCATGAAAATTTCGGATTTTGTGGATAAGATTCAAGGGTAAATTCAAGCTTGAATCCTAGTTGAATTTGGATTCTCTTCTTCCCAAAAGTGGCCGAAATTTTGGAGCCTAAATCCAAGGAGAATTCAGTTATTTTTTGGATAAGGTTGAGATGAGATTTAGCTTGAAAATCCTAGTGGAATTTTGATTCTCCCTTATCCATAATGGCCGAAATCTTTTGGAGGATTTTCTCCTTGTGAATTTCGGATTTTTTGGTTGAAAAAGGGAGATAAGATTCTAGTTAAAATCTTGTTGAGATTTGGATTGGAGTTGTCCTAGGAAAACCGAATTTAATTGTGGAGATTCTCCCTTGGAAAATTCGGATTTTTTGGTTTGGATAAGGGACAAAATCTTTTCCTAGTCCAATTCGAATTCAGAGAATCACCTCATGCAGGTCTATAAATAGAGGTCCTGCCACTCCAGCTCTCTCAGACCACAGACTCTCAGGTGAGCAGGCTTATTGTTGCACAGCTCATCGTGACAATAAAGTTCTTTAGAGATCTGGGTGGTTGGAAGAAGACTAGCAGTGCTAGCATACCGATCGAGGTTCAGAGTGCCCACACACTCAGCCATTCGGGAATTGGAGAATAGTAGAGAAGGCTAGTTGGTTGAAGCCTCCGGTCATTCTCCTCCTGCATATTGGCGTCCTTGAGGTATGAGTTTTAATTGTTGTTGATTTATTGTATATGGCATCATGAGATATTTAACGATCTAAAAAATTTTTATTGTTCCGCTGCGCCACTCTGATACGTTTTTACCGGTTTATTTTCCTACAATTGGTATCAGAGCCATCTCATGACTATGCCATGTATATAAGTTAGACAATTACTTAGTCTTTTTATTTATATATGGATTTGATATTTAGAGAGTGGCATTCTAGGGTTCCTTTATGTTGTTATCATGTATTATGTATAAAGTATGTGGTTATTTTAATTTTTTGAATTATTATAAGCATGCTTGTTTATACCGGTTATGGTTCCTTAGAATTTAGAAAAATTGTATCTAGGAATTTTTTATGTAACCATGGGAGCAGTTTATTAACACTGTGTTTTTCCCATGGATTTTAATTTTTGTCTCTTAGAATATTTATGGTTAGAATTTTTTGTACACCGGAAACGGTTTAGAATTTTTTATGTAATTATTCTTGGAGGAGATTGAAGATTGAAGACCGTAATTTATTTTTTCCAAAAGTTAAATTTGATTTAAAGGTTGAAATTTTGATTGTGTGGAAAATTTCAATTTAATTGGGATTCAAATTAATTTTTGGAGATCCTAATAGGTAAATTGGAATATGGCACGAAAATCGAGACACGACCCCTCGGGATAGGCCGACAAACCTTGGTGGGGCTGCAGCCCCTGCCCTCGGGCAGGATGGGGCTGCGGCAGCCCCTGTGCAGGCCCACACCACCCACGGCCGCAGGCTCTGCCTGCAGCCAGGGGTGGCCGTGGCCTGCCCAAGGCTGGCCGCAGCCTGGGCGTGCAGCCTCTGGCTGCAGGTGCTGCCTGCAGCCTGCCGGCTGCTGCGCCCAGTCTGGGCGTGTAGCCTGGTGCTGCAGGCTTGGCCTGCAGCCCGGCAGGCTGCACGAGGGGCGGCCGTGGGCTGCCAGCCCCTCCGGGGTTGGTGGCTGCCCACGGCGGCTGCCGCCTACGGGGGCGGCGGTCCGACGGTCCAAAAATCCGAAAATTTTGATTTTTAAATTTGAGATTTAATTTTAAATCATGTTTAAAAATATGTAATTGAAAATTTGAAATTTTTGAAATTACATATTATTACACATGATGATTAAAATTGTTTAAAATTTGTATTAGAAATTTAAATTTGAAATTCGAATTTGGTATTTGAATTTGAAATTTAAATTTTTGGAGATTTAAATTTTAAATAATTCTTGGGATGAGAAATAAATGGAGAGGCTACATAAAGATGGATACAAGAAGACGGAACAAAATTCAAGACCCAAAGAATGCTTTGGATGGAATTTTGTAATCTTTATTTTCTTTGTTCTAGGATGGAACCATGGCTTGGTTATTCTGTCAATTATTTTTTCTGTGATATGTCATGGATGTATAAATATGTATTGATGGATGTTTTGTATGCATATTTGATAACATGTCATATAGGATAGGTGAGTGCCGCTCATACTATATTGATCATACATAATTTGTCAAAACTTGCATGTTTTTCAAAATATTGAGTGGGAGAGGGTTTCAAACAAAACCCACGGCCTCCATTGTTGATCCATATGTGAAAGCATGGTAACGCCTCGCGTCAGTTCTGACCTGACCACACCCCTCGGTAGGTGTTTACCGCCGCCGGTATACTAGATTGGATCTCCTATGTGGAAAACGTGTTCGGGTGCGATCCTATTCATGACCACCCCTCGGTGGCTTGGTAGGGCGTGGATTGGGCTACGTAAACAATGGTTATACACTCAAGACTCGTTTAGTTATTAACCTTCCCTAGAAGCTCTGTTAACTAAACTGGTGGCCAAATAAGCGGTTATTAATATATGTCTTAACCTTGGAGGATTTAAGGTAACATATATTAATTGGACGGGGTCCATGTTCCGACTATTTGTTCTCATGACCACCCCTCGGTGGCTTGGGGCAATAGGTGCTGAGAATTACCGTTGCAATGCTACATTTTTTCAAGTTTCATGTAGGAACATACTTGTATGTTTTATTTGCTAAATTATCTGCATATTTGCTTGGGCTTTGTAATGATGTCTAGTATAATTTTATTTCAGTTCAAAATGTCACCGACACCCCTCATTTCGATACTTACTGAAAATAAGTTGAATGGCGACAATTATAAAGATTGGAAAAGAAATTTATTAATAGTTCTCAGCTGTGAGAGACACAAGTTCGTACTGGACGAACCATGCCCACCTGGGCCCAAACCAGACACACCACTTGAGGAGGTCCCGGTTGCCTATAATCGTTGGAGAGAATCCAATGAAATAGCTCGATGCTACATCCTTGCTAGCATGACGAGTGCTTTACAAAAGCAGCATGAGACTTATCAAGTTGCTGGGGAGATCATGGAAAATCTGGAGGACATGTTCGGAGGCCAAGAAAAATTGGCTCGACAGTCCGCTATCACCAGCATTATGAACTCCAAGCAAAAGGCTGGTGCTCCGGTGAAGGACCATATGATCACTCTAATGGGATTCTTCGCTGAGGCTGCCGAGAATGGTGCTGAGTTAGACTACAACACCCAGATCGAGATGGTGTTCAAGACTCTGTCTAAAGATTTTGTGGGGTTTAAGGCCGCATACAATTTGGCGACAAAGGAGTTAGGACTTACCGAGCTCATGAAGCAACTACAGGCTTATGAGCGGATGATCAGGGATGAAGATGTGGTCCGACCTAAAGGAGAGGCCAATTTGGCAGAATCTTCCAATCCCTCACGGAAGAGGAAGAGGCCAAATAAGAAGCAAGTGGCTTCCAGTTCTTCTAATCCTCCTGTCTCGGACGGGAAGAAGAAGAAGAAGAACAAGAAGCCAAAGGACCCTAAAAAGTCCAAATGCTTCCACTGTGGGAAGGTAGGTCACTTCAAGAAGGCTTGCCGGGAATTCCTAGCCTCCAAGGGCAAGGAAGGTAAGGAACTTCATTACTTAGAAGCGTGTTTGGTGGAAGAATCGAAAGACACATGGGTCATTGATTCGGGCGCCACTAATCATGTTTGTGTTTCTATGCAGGGGTTCGTGGAAACGAGAAGTCTACATGATAGGAGCCTCTCGTTGCGGACTGGAGATGGTAGCTTTGGGGTGGCTGAGGCAGTGGGAGACGTTCATCTTTATTTTGATCAATTTAGGTTTATTTTATTGAAAGACTGTTTTTATGTTCCTAATTTTAGGAGGAACCTTATATCGGTAGCTTGTTTAATAAAGGATTCTTATTCAGTTTCTTTTAGTAAAAGAGTTGATATTCGTAGAAATAAGTCTTTTATCTGTTCTGGATGGATGGATGGAAACCTATATTTGATCAGACCAAAGATGTACTCACTGCTTAACACTGAATTAATTGATAACTCTAAAAGGTTGAAAGTTTCTCACTCTAACAAGGCGTATCTTTGGCATTTAAGACTTGGTCATATTAATCAGGATAGGATTCAAAGATTGGTGAAAGACGGTCCTCTGGAATCTCTGGAAGAGGTACGACTTCCCCAATGTGAGTCTTGTCTAGAGGGTAAGATGACTAAGAGGTCTTTTGGAGCTAAGGGTACAAGGGCACAGGAGCTCTTAGAAATTGTGCACACTGACGTATGTGGCCCCATGAACGTCACAGCACGAGGAGGGTTCGAGTACTATGTCTCTTTCATAGATGATTACTCGAGGTATGGATATGTGTATCTGATGCACCGCAAGAGCGAAACCTTTGACAAGTTCAAAGAGTATCGTGCGGAAGTGGAAAAGCAATTGGATAAATCCATAAAGACACTTCGATCTGATCGAGGTGGCGAATACCTCTCTGATGAATTTCTAGGACATCTTGTAGAGAACGGGATTTTATCCCAATTAACTGCACCTGGTACTCCACAACAGAATGGTGTAGCCGAAAGGAGAAACAGGACCTTATTGGATATGGTACGGTCCATGATGAGTTACTCAACGCTGCCATTATCATTTTGGGGACATGCTTTACAAACGGCGTGCTATATTCTGAACCAGGTTCCGAGCAAATCAATTCCTAGAACTCCGTATGAATTGTGGCGTGGCAGGAAGCCCTCCTTGGACATATGGGAATATGGGGCTGCCCGGCACATGTACTGGATGGGGATGCGAAGAAGTTGGAACCAAGATCAGAATTATGCATGTTTGTAGGGTATCCAAAGGGAACTAAAGGAGGTCTGTTCTATAACCCGAAGGAACAAAAGGTCATTGTCTCAACCCATGCGACATTCTTGGAGGAAAGTCACATGAATAACTTTAAGCCTCGAAGCAAAGTGGTGCTAGAGGAGTTATCGGGTGAAAGAACTGCTCCACAGATTTCGGTTTTGGACGCAAGTCCGAGTTCCAGTGAAAGACCTGCAGACGATCAACAATTTAGGGTGCCTCGTCGTAGTGGGAGGGTTTCTAAGAAACATAATTTCTTTATGTATGATGCTGAGGTATACCAGGCCGAGGCTCATGAGCATGAGGAAGATCCGGTCACATATGATGAAGCTATAAAGGATGTTGATTCTAGATCTTGGAAACAGGCTATGAACAATGAGATGGATTCTATGAAATCCAACTCTGTTTGGGAACTTGTAGATTTGCCGGATGGGATAAAACCCATTGGATGCAAATGGGTCTACAAAAGAAAGAAGGATGCGGAAGGGAGAGTGGAAACTTTCAAAGCTAGACTGGTTGCAAAGGGATACACGCAAAAGGCTGGAATCGATTACGAGGAAACCTTTTCGCCTGTTGCTATGCTGAAGTCTATCCGTATTCTTCTGTCCATTGCTGCGGCTCTCGATTACGAGATCTGGCAAATGGATGTCAAGACGGCATTCTTGAATGGCCATCTTGAAGAGTGTATCTATATAATACAGCCCGAAGGGTTCGTAGCAAAAGGCCAAGATAACAAAGTCTGCAAGTTGCTTAGATCCATTTATGGATTAAAGCAGGCATCCCGCTCATGGAACCAGAGGTTTGATCAAGCGATTAAGACATTTGGTTTTGAGCAGAACGTTGATGAACCTTGTGTTTATAAACGTATTAAGGATGGAAAAGTGGTCTTTCTGATACTCTATGTCGATGATATACTACTCATTGGGAATGATGTAGGGAACTTATCATCGGTCAAGCTTTGGTTACACCAACAGTTTGACATGAAGGACTTGGGAGAAGCTAATTATGTTCTAGGCATTCGTCTCTTCAGAGATCGAAAGAACAAAATGATAGCGTTATCCCAAGCTTCATACATAGATAAAATAATTGACAAATATGCAATGCTAGAGGCAAAGAAAGGCTCACAACCTTCTATTGCCGGTTTAACTCTTTCATTGGATGACTGTCCCAAGACATCGGAAGAAAGAGAGCGTATGAGTAAGGTCCCTTATGCATCCGCTGTGGGTAGCCTTATGTACGCTATGCTTTGCACTCGCCCGGACATATGTTTTGCAGTAGGTATGGTGAGTCGATATCAAGCGAATCCTGGAACCAAGCACTGGCAAGCAGTAAAGCATATACTCAAGTATCTTAAGAGAACGAGGGATTATATGCTAGTGTATTCTGGAGGGGACCTAACACCCGTAGGATACACGGACTCGGACTTCCAGACTTGTAAGGATTCGAGGAAATCGACATCTGGATCAGTGTTTTTGCTCGGAGGAGGCGCCATTGTGTGGAGGAGCGTGAAGCAGGGCTGCACAGCTGACTCTACTATGGAGGCTGAGTATGTGGCTGCGGCTGAGGCATCTAAAGAAGCGGTTTGGCTCCGCAAGTTCTTTAGAGACCTTGAGGTCATTCCGGGTGTTGACAAGCCTATCACACTTTACTGTGATAATACAGGGGCTATTGCCAACACAAGGGAATCTCGGCACCACAAGAGGACCAAGCACATCGATCGGAGGTATCACATTATTAGAGGGCATGTGGAGACAGGACAAGTGGATGTATGTAAGATCGCGTCCGAGGACAACATCGCTGATCCCTTTACTAAGACTTTGGTAGCTAGAAGCTTTGAGAGGCATGTAGAGGCGATGGGGATGCGTAACATGGCACATCTGCTGGCTTAGGGCAAGTGGGAGATTGTTAGGAAATGCCCTAAGTATTAGAGACATTTTGATGTATTCATTTTGAACTGGATAATAAAATTATACATATAGGTTATTCATTACATTGCTATCTGTCCTCGTCTTATTTACATGTTAAAGTAAATGTAAGCAAATATGGCTCACTGACTGCTTGTGTTAAAACTGTTAGAACGTTGCATGCAATGGACTTTTGTATGCGAGAAGACAATGTTCTAAAGTTAGCAGTCTAAACTATGGTCTGTAGTCTATGGGGTTAGACCGAGCATCTAACTCATGTTAAGACTATTATGTTGTCTAAAGCCTTAGAGGGGACGGTCTGTCTTGACTGTCTGGAGCTGGACTCCAAAGTAGAGACATGGATATGTTGCTTGGTGGTGACATATTAGACCGGGACTAAAGCGTGATTGATCTACGTAGTCCGCTATGAGTGGATCAATCTGCTTTTGACGTTCATTGTGCAATAACCTTAATCCTGAGTAAATGAACTACTTCATGTATATGACTTGTGTACTTTGATGTTCCAATGGCTAAAGCGTCTCAGAAGTAGTAAGCTTATAGACCGGTTCGTTGGGTGCATGACTTGTATACGATGAAGGGTTTGTTTGCAGATATCGGAATCATAGCTCTGAGGAGTTAAAGGTATCCTCTTAAAGGCACTATACTGAATGTGAGAATGGACAAGGCCTTGGGTCGTCTGCTGGGCGGATGACTTCTTATTCACATATGGTGAATAATCATTTTCTTGATTCGGTAGTATAATGGAACTTTAAGATAGCCTGATCAGTAGGATTAAACGGACTTTGACCTAAGGCTGATCATGGATATCATATGAGGGTTTTGCATATATGACAAGGTCATTGGATGGTAGCTCGTCACAGGCTTACGTACTACGGTATATAATTGGGAGTTCAGTTTCAGGTTTATAGTGGTGTGACTCTGAAATTAGTGATCATATGATTGAGTTGTTCGGTACAGAATGATGATCATATGGAATCACGGGAGCCCGATTATATATGTCCAATCAGTCCCTCTACTAGCTCCACATAATTCCTTAACGTTTGGCAAATTGATTTGTGTATGCTATAGGCTAGTTTATTATGCATGGATGGTGATAACACAGGATTAGGATGGTAGACAAGATTCTCTCCGGTTGGATTCAGATTTTGTTTTGGATAATAGAGTACACAATTATTCGAACTCCAAATAAAGTTGCCATGATTTTATTTGAGATTGGATTGGAGTTGTAGAAAATTATCCATGAGAACAAGAATATGAAATACAACCGTTTTGTGGAATTTGAAATTTGAATTTTGAAATTTGAAATTTGAAATTTGAAATTTGAAATTTGAATTTTGAATTTGAAATTTGAATTTGAAATTTGAATTTGAAATTCGAATTTGAAATTTGAATTTGAAATTTAAATTTGAAATTTGAAATTTGAAATTTGAAATTTGAATTTGAAATTTGATTTTGAAATTTGAAATTCAAATTTTGAATCACAGTCCAAGTAGGATTCGAATTTGTTGTGGAAAATCCACAAGGTTTGAAATTCGAATTTGAGTTGGATTTGGAGAGGATAATCTTGTTAGAATCCTACTTGAATTTTGAATCCAAATCCCAACAAATAAGAGACGAAATTTTTGAGGATAATGCTCATGAAAATTTCAGATTTTGTGGATAAGATTCAAGGGTAAATTCAAGCTTGAATCCTAGTTGAATTTGGATTCTCTTCTTCCCAAAGTGGCCGAAATTTTGGAGCCTAAATCCAAGGAGAATTCAGTTATTTTTTGGATAAGGTTGAGATGAGATTTAGCTTGAAAATCCTAGTGGAATTTTGATTCTCCCTTATCCATAATGGCCGAAATCTTTTGGAGGATTTTCTCCTTGTGAATTTCGGATTTTTTGGTTGAAAAAGGGAGATAAGATTCTAGTTAAAATCTTGTTGAGATTTGGATTGGATTTGTCCTAGGAAAACCGAATTTAATTGTGGAGATTCTCCCTTGGAAAATTCGGATTTTTTGGTTTGGATAAGGGACAAAATCTTTTCCTAGTCCAATTCGAATTCAGAGAATCACCTCATGCAGGTCTATAAATAGAGGTCCTGCCACTCCAGTTCTCTCAGACCACAGACTCTCAGGTGAGCAGGCTTATTGTTGCACAGCTCATCGTGACAATAAAGTTCTTTAGAGATCTGGGTGGTTGGAAGAAGACTAGCAGTGCTAGCATACCGATCGAGGTTCAGAGTGCCCACACACTCAGCCATTCGGGAATTGGAGAATAGTAGAGAAGGCTAGTTGGTTGAAGCCTCCGGTCATTCTCCTCCTGCATATTGGCGTCCTTGAGGTATGAGTTTTAATTGTTGTTGATTTATTGTATATGGCATCATGAGATATTTAACGATCTAAAAAATTTTTATTGTTCCGCTGCGCCACTCTGATACGTTTTTACCGATTTATTTTCCTACAGTTCATTTACTCAGGATTAAGGTTATTGCATAATGAACGTCAAAAACAGATTGATCCACTCATAGCGGACTACGTAGATCAATCACGCTTTAGTCCCGGTCTAATATGTCACCTCCAAGCAACATATCTATGTCTCTACTTGGGAGTCCAGCTCCAGACAATCAAGACAAACTGTCCCCTCCAAGGCTTTAGACAACATAATAGTCTTAACATGAGTTAGATGCTCAGTCTAACCCCATAAACTACAGACCATAGTTTAGACCACTAACTTTAGAACATTGTCTTCTCGCATACAAAAGTCCATTGCATGCAACGTTCTAACAATTTTAACACAAGCAGTCAGTGAGCTATATTTGCTTACATTTACTTTAACATGTAAATAAGACGAGGACAAATAGCAATGTAATGAATAACCTCTATATATAATTTTATTATCCAGTTCAAAATAAATACATCAAAATGTCTCTAATGCTTAGGGCATTTCCTAACAATCTCCCACTTGCCCTAAGCCAGTAGATGTGCCATGTTACACATCCCCATCGCCTCTACGTGCCTCTCAAAGCTTCTAGCCACCAAAGTCTTAGTAAAGGGATCGGCAATGTTGTCCTCGAATGCGATCTTACATACATCCACTTGTCCTGTCTCTACGTGCCCTCTAATAATATGATATCTCCGATCTATGTGCTTGGTCCTCTTGTGGTGCCGAGATTTCCTTGTGTTGGCAATAGCCCCAGTGTTATCACAGTAAACTGTGATAGGCTTGTCAACACCCGGAATGACCTCAAGGTCTCTAAAGAACTTGCAGAGCCAAACCGCTTCTTTAGATGCCTCAGTCACAGCCACATACTCAACCTCCATAGTAGATTCAGCTGTGCAGCCCTGCTTCACGCTCCTCCACACAATGGCGCCTCCTTCGAGTAAAAACACTGATCCAGATGTCGATTTCCTTGAATCCTTACAAGTCTGGAAGTCTGAATCCGTGTATCCTACGGGTGTTGGTTCCTGGATTTGCTTGATATCGACTCACCATACCTACTGCAAAACATATATCCGGGTGAGTGCAAAGCATAGCGTACATAAGGCTACCCACAGCAGATGCATAAGGGACCTTACTCATATGCTCTCTTTCTTCCGATGTCTTGGGACAATCATCCAATGAAAGAGTCAGACCGGCAATAGAAGGTTATGAACCTTTCTTTGCCTCTTGCATTGCATATTTGTCAATTATTTTATCTATGTATGAAGCTTGGGATAACGCTATCATTTTGTTCTTTCGATCTCTAAAGAGACGAATGCCTAGAACATAATTAGCTTCTCCCAAGTCCTTCATGTCAAACTGTTGGTGCAACCAAAGCTTGACCGATGATAAGTTCCCTACATCATTCCCAATGAGTAGTATATCATCGACATAGAGTATCAGAAAGACCACTTTTCCATCCTTAATATATTTATAAACACAGGGTTCATCAACGTTCTGCTTAAAACCAAATGTCTTAATCGCTTGATCAAACCTCTGATTCCATGAGCGGGATGCTTGCTTTAATCCATAAATGGACCTAAGCAACTTGCAGACTTTCCTTTCTTGGCCTTTCGCTACGAACCCTTCGGGCTGTATCATATAGATACACTCTTCCAGATCGCCATTCAAGAATGCCGTCTTGACATCCATTTTCCAGATCTCATAATCGAGAGCTACAGCAATGGACAGAAGAATACGGATAGACTTCAGCATAGCAACAGGCGAAAAGGTTTCATCGTAATCGATTCCGGCCTCTTTTTAACCAGTCTAGCTTTAAAAGTTTCCACTCTCCCTTCCACATCCTTCTTTCTTTTGTAGACCCATTTGCATCCAATGAGTTTTATCCCATCCGACAAATCTACAAGTTCCCAAACAGAGTTGGATTTCATAGAATCCATCTCCTTATTCATAGCCTGTTTCCAAGATTTAGAATCAACATCATTTATAGCTTTATCATAGGTGAGCGGATCATCCTCATGCTTATGAGCCTCGGCCTGGTATACCTCAGCATCATACATGAAGAAAATAGGTTTCTTCGAAACCCTCCTACTACGACGAGGCACCCTAAATTGTTGATCGTCTGCAGGTCTTTCACTGGAACTCAGACTTGCATCCAAGATCGAAATCTATGGAGCAGTTCTTTCACCCGATAACTCCTCTAGCACCACTTTGCTTCGAGGCTTAAAGTCATTCATGTGACTTTCCTCCAAGAATGTCGCATGGGTTGAAACAATGACTTTTTGTTCCTTCAGGTTATAGAACAGACCTCTTTTAATTCCTTTTGGATACCCTACAAACATGCACAATTCTGATCTTGGTTCCAACTTTTTCGCATCCCCATCCAGTACATGCACCGGGCAGCCCCATATTCTCATATGTCCAAGGGAAGGCTTCCTGCCACGCCACAATTCATACGGAGTTCTAGGAATTGATTTGCTTGGAACCTGGTTCAGAATATAGCTTGTCGTTTGTAAAGCATATCCCCAAAATGATAATGGCAGCGTTGAATAACTCATCATGGACCGTACCATATCCAACAAGGTCCTGTTTCTCCTTTCGGCTACACCATTTTGTTAGGGAGTACCAAGTGCAGTCAATTAGGATAATACCCTGTTCTCTACAAGATGTCCTAGAAATTCATCGGAGAGGTATTCCCCACCTCGATCAGATTGAAGTGTCTTTATGGATTTATCCAATTGCTTTTCCACTTCCGCACGATACTCTTTGAACTTTTCAAAGGTTTCACTCTTGCGGTGCACCAGATACACATATCCATACCTCGAGTAATCATCTATAAAAGAGACATAATACTTGAACCCTCCTCGTGCTGTGACGTTCATGGGGCCACATACGTCAGTATGCACAATTTCTAAGAGCTCCTGAGCCCTTTTACCCTTAACTCCAAAACACCTCTTAGTCATTTTACCCTCTAGACAAGACTCACATTGGGGTAGATGTACCTCCTCCAGAGATTCCAGAGGACCGTCTTTCACCAATCTTTGAATCCTGATTAATATGACCAAGTCTTAAATGCCAAAGATATGCCTTGTTAGAGTGAGAAACTTTCAACCTTTTAGAGTTATCTATTAGTTCAGTGTCAAGCAGTGAGTACATCTTTGGTTTGATCAAATATAGGTTTCCATCCATCCATCCAGAATAGATAAAAGACTTATTTCTATGAATATCAACTCTTTTACTAAAAGAAACTGAATAAGTATCCTTTATTAAGCAAGCTATCGATATAAGGTTCCTCCTAAAATTAGGGACATAAAAACAGTCTTTCAATAAAATAAACCTAAATTGATCAAAATAAAGGTAAATATCTCCCACTGCCTCAACCACCACCAAGCTGCCATCTCCAATTCGCAACGAGAGGCTCCTATCATGTAGACTTCTCGTTTCCATGAACCCCTGCATAGAAACACAAACATGATTAGTGGCACCCGAATCAATGACCCAAGTGTCTTTTGATTCCTCCACCAAACACACTTCTAAGTAATGAAGTTCCTTACCTTCCTTGCCCTTGGTGGCTAGGATTTCCTGGCAAGCCTTCTTAAAGTGACCTACCCTCCCACAGCGGAAGCACTTGGACTTTTTAGGGTCCCTGGGCTTCTTGTTCTTCTTCTTCTTCTTCCCATCCGAGACAGGAGGATTAGAAGAACTGGAAGCCGCTTGCTTCTGATTTGGCCTCTTCCTCTTCCGTGAGGGTTTGGAAGATTCCTTCAGATTGGCCTCACCTTTGGGTTGGACCGCATCCCCATCCCTGATCATCTGCTCATAAGCCTGGAGTTGCTTCACGAGCTCAGTTAGTCCTAACTCCCTTGTCGCCAGATTGTATGCGGCCTGAAACCCCACAAAATCTTTAGACAGAGTTTTGAACACCATCTCAATCTGGGTGTTGTAGTCCAACTCAGCACCGTCCTCGGCAGCCTCAGCGAAGAATCCCATTAGAGTGATCATATGGTCCTTCACCGGAGTACCCGCCTTTTGCTTAGAGTTCATAATGCTGGTTATAGCAGACTATTGAGCCAACTTTTCTTGGACTCCGAACATGTCCTCCAGATTTTCCATGATCTCCCCAGCAACTTGATAAGTCTCATGCTGCTTTTGTAAAGCACTCGTCATGCTAGCAAGTATGTAGCATCGAGCTATATCATTGGATTCTCTCCAACGAGTATAGGCAACCGGGACCTCCTCAATCAGTGTGTCAGCTTTTCTCCCTGGTGGGCATGGTTTGTCCAGTACGAGCTTGTGTCTTTCGCAGCTAAGAACTATTAACAGATTTCTTTTCCAATCCTTATAATTATCGTCATTCGGTTTATTCTCAGTGAGTATTGAAATGGAGGGTGTCGGTGACATTTTGAACTAAAATAAAATTATACTAGACATCATTACAAAGCCCAAGCAAATATACAGATAATTTAGCAAATAAAACATACAAGTATGTTCCTACATGAAACTTGAAAAAACATGTAGCATTGCAACGGTAATTCTCAGCACCCATTGCCCCAAGCCACCGAGGGGTGGTCATGAAAGCAAATAGCCGGAACATGGACCCCGTCCATGTGACGCCTTAAATTCTATTTAAGGGTCAATATATAATTTAAATAAAATTAGTGTGCCAAAAATTAATTAAAAATCTTTTGGAAACCCTAGGTTGGTTTCCTAGTCAAATTCTGCTCAAAAAGTCAACAATTTGAACTTCAAAAAGAAACCCTAAAATATTTGGCCATCACTTGGGATTTTAATTAAAATTTAAATTCCACAAATCCAAGGAGGATTTAAATTCAAATTTCATCCCTTAGATATAAAGAAGGAATTTCGGCCATAAAGTATAGGAAATAAAGGAGATTTTATTTGAATCAAAAGCTAGGTCAAAACTCAACCAAAATTCAAATTATTTTTCCTTAAAAACTAAGGGATAATTTTTGGCCACCTAAAGGGAAATAAGAGAGAAAACCCTAGCCTCAAAACAGCACAAAAACTTTCCCTTTTACCCTTAGAAATTTTGGCCAAACAAGGAAGAGAAAGGGAAAGAAAGAAAACCTAGTATAAAAACCCTCTTTTAACTCTCATTCACCCTTCCTTTCATACTCAAAAATTCGGCCAGCTTTCCCTTCTCTCCTCTCCGAATTTTCTCACCCAAAGCACACCAAAAAACAGCAAACAAAACCTATCAAAAGGCAGCTCAAAGATTCAACAATTTTTTAGACAAAAACAAGGTGAGAAATCAAACTTTTTCCTTCCTTCTCCTTTTGGTTTTAAATCCGAATTTTTATATGGTTTTCTCCACTGTTTTCCCTATTGTTTTGGAGACTCTAACACTCACACAAATTCATCCAAAAAGGAGACCAAGCATCAAAAATAGTGCAGCACAAACAAGGTGTGAATCTCCCTCTCAAACCCTAAAAATTTTGCCTCTTTGTTTCCCTTTCAAAAACCCTATTATCACATGTGTAAATTTTATGATTTTTGCCAATTTGATTCTTGAGTTGTGTTAACAACATATAAATAAGGTTTTCCACAAAAT
Organism: Antiaris toxicaria; assembly: GCA_035233585.1. Classification (NCBI taxonomy): domain Eukaryota; kingdom Viridiplantae; phylum Streptophyta; class Magnoliopsida; order Rosales; family Moraceae; genus Antiaris; species Antiaris toxicaria. Next base: position 54,581,671 of record CP141153.1, read on the forward strand.
TTCGTGATCATTGGATGAAAATTGAATTGGTTTGAGGCTAATCGAAATTCAGACACAGAAAAACAGAAATCTGGAAAATTACCTTATGAACAGTAAATTTTTGTCAGCCCTAACTTGAGTTTTAAAAACGATTTTCGAGTGATTCTTGAGCCTAAAATTAAATTCAAGATGTCCCCTAAATGCCTGCAAAATTTTAGAACCAAACTCATCCGTTTGCCTAGTCCAAATATTTTTCTAATATAGGTGGACAGAACTGCCAGTTTTTGAACTGAAACTGAAACCCAGATTTTATGCCTGAAAACAACCCCTCAGTTTTTGGCCTAATTGAATAATCAAACGATGTCCAAAAATTATAAAAATTATATGGAATTAAAGCTACGGATGTCTAGTTTAACATATTAAAAATTTATAATTTTTGGGATTAAAAATGAATTGATATTGATTTTACAATCAGCCTAGGTCACTCTGCCCATGACTAGAAATATCCTAACTTAGAGTTTTTCACAAATTTTAAATCCCAAATGTTTATTAAACGTTTTAAAATCTTTTGTGGTACACTAAAATGATTGGATGATTATGTCTAGACCTAGACTAATCATATGTTGTGATTATAGGACTTATTTGACGTTCTTGCTGGATTTGTGGATCACGTTATCATAACACTTGTGCGATAATCGAGGTAGGACGTTCTAGCCTTTTCTGGGAGTAGTCAAGTGTTTTAAATCCCCTGTTTTATCGATGGCATGCTTTTTTCAGTTTATGAAATTATTATACTGTTTTTGGATGAAATAAACGCATGCAAAGCATTTTGTATTAAATGTGTATTTTAAAGCGTGTTTTGATTAATGGCATAATATAATTTGGTAAATACCATCTTTTGAATAATCCGGTGAACATAATTGAGCTCTAGTTCATGATCATTGTAAATGATGCGTGCGTCCCAGAGTTGACGCCATGGGGGAAGGTCCCTAAACCTGTGCAGGGCCGTTCGGCCTATTTAGACTGTAACGAGATGATCTAGGATAATTCAAATACGAGGCACGTATATTATAGCTACGACAAGTCCTCACTCATAATATGATGGTTGTTTTAATAATTTATTATTTTAATATTGGGGCACGTATATTATAGCTACGACAAGTCCTCACTCATAATATGATGGTTGTTTTAATGATTTATTATTTTAATATTGGGGCACGTATATTGCAGCTACGCTAAGTCCTCAGCAGAATAAAACTTTTATTAAAAATGTTTTTCACGAAACTGTTGATTATTTTATGATTATCATGTCATGTATTTTTTTTTAAATTGTTGATTATTTTGGAAATGAATATTATGCCATATTTTTAGATGTTATCTGTTAACCCACCTTTGTTTCTGTCCTACTGAGCCAGCGCTCACGTCCCTTTTTCTTTGTGATTTCGAAATGACTACTTCCAGGTACGGGAGGTAGCAGTTCTGAAATTCGTTGAGATATCCGTTACTCCTGAAGATGATGCTATCCGTTTTCTCCATCTTCTTCTTTCTGTTTCTCGTTCTGATGTAATGAGACTTTAAGTTTGTATTTTATTTCACGTTATTCAAATTTCATACTTGGGAATATTTTATGGTTGGTAATTTCTTTTGAAAACCGATTTTGTGTTTGACTTTCGCATTAAAAAGCATTTATTTTCTCCTTTATTTTATTTTGTGGTTATGATGCTACTTTATAATTAGGCTTAGCTAAATTATAATGTTGACTCGTTGTTTTTGTAATAAATGTTTTCCTTAAATCTCGGGTTGATATTATGATTTGGCTGCCGTGTCACGTATCTAAATTTTGGGCCGTGACAAATAATGGTATTAGAGCCCAGGTTTTCAAAAAGGGGTTTTTCATCAAAACGTTTTCAAAAGGGTTTTCATCAAAACGTTTTCAAAATACCCAAGCATAGTTTTCTTACTCTTAGAAGCTTATAGGATTTCCTCTTCCTTCAATCTCATATAGCAAAATGGCTCGTCCCGGCACGCGTAGTCAGAGGCAGCAGAGAGGCAACGACGAAGAGAACCCTGGGAACACGCAGCCTCAAGGGAGTCAGAATACAGCGGTCCCTACACCGAACAATCAGCTAACGGCGATGCAGAATCTCACGGCAGTGATACAGGCTCTCCTCACCGTCTTACCTTTTGGAACACCTAACCCAGCTCCTGTAGCCAATGTTGTTCCTAATGAGACCCAGAGAGCGGGGAGTTCTTCTCAGACTCCTCAGTAAATGCCTACCACCGAAAACCCTACCTCTGGAGTAGTACCTACCTAGCCTATGATACATCCTAAACAGGCAGCCCTAACTCTTTTCTTTAAGCCTCACGTACCCACTTTCGACGGCGCGGGCACAGAGATGGATGCCGACTACTGGTTTGATGCCATTCGCAAGCAGCTAAAGTTGACCGCTACACCCGCAGAGTTCTGGGTTGAGTTTGCTTCCAACAAGCTGGTGGGTCTAGCCTCTACCTGGTGGGCTAGTGTCGAGGATGGTTTGACAGAGGAGCAGAGGTCTTCTTGGACAGTTTTCGAGGAGCGTTTTCACGAGCGTTTCTTTTCAGCTCAGTTCCGCGACAGAAAAGCTAGGGAGTTCGTCCGTTTGAAGCAAGGGTCTATGTCAGTGCGGGAATATGAGGCCAAGTTCACTGAATTGGCCCAGTATGCGAAGAATCAGGTTTTGGATGAAGTTACTAAGTGTCTCTGCTTTGAGGAAGGGCTTAGCCTCTATGTGAAGAGGGGTGTACAACCATTCCAGATCAGGGATAGCTACCAGCAAATAGTTGCAAAGGTGTTGACAGTGGAAGAGGGCGACAAGGAGTTCCTTGAAGCTCGTAACAAAAACAAGTCTGGACCAATCCGCAACAAGCCTCAACACAAGCCGCAGACTCCTTACCAGAAGAACCAGCAGTCTCAGGGGTCAGGTTCTCATCAGTCTTCTGGACAGCGACAGGGTCGGCTGAATGTGATTACCTGCTTCGAGTGTAGTGATGAAGGCCATAAAAGAAATGTCTGCCCGAAGAGACAGTCGAGAGACAATGCTCATAGACATCATCATCAGCAGAATCAGAATGGTCTTCCACAGAGACAACAGTTTACCTCCCAGTCTTCGCAGTCACAGCGCCCTCAGCTTCCGGCTCCCTATCAGCCTCAGCACACGAGCCAGTACACTGCGCCTTATGCTTCACATGCTACACCACTACAGCAGTTCCCAGTGCCGAGTTATCAGAGACCGCCACCACAGGGTTAGAGTATGGGCTATCAGCAAGGGAATACAGCTCAAAATCGTGGTAAGGCACCACAGGTACACGCTCTTGGAGCTGACAGCATGGAGATAGATCATACACCGACTACATTAGATGGTATAATTCCTATCTTTGGTACATATGAACATGTTTTGTTTGACACCGGAGCTACACACTCTTTTATAGCCCAACATTATGCTCGTTCACTTGGTTTAAAACTGCAAAATCTTGACTCTCAATTATGTGTGAAATCCCCGTTGGGCACGACTACCGTTAGTGATGGGTGTCAAGCCTATGTTTATGTTGGGGATGTTTGTTTGGAGGCATCACTTGTAGTAATGCCTATGTTTGCTTATGATGTTTTTCTGGGATATGACTGGCTTTCCCGATATGGGATTATGCTTGATTGTCGTAATCATCGCGTTATCTTTACAACTGATTTCGGACATGTAGTGTCCTATCAGTTAAGCTTAGTTTCAGATGTTGATAGATCTGCTCTGAGGTTAGTGTTGAAGAGTAGACAGGGTATTCTTTGCTTCTTATCCTTGTGTGCGGTAGAAGGATCCAGTTCTGAAAAGAGTACCCAACCTATACCTGTTGTCGATAGTTTTCCAGATGTTTTTCCAAAAGCTCTTCCAGGTTTACCACCTCATCGAGAAATAGAGTTTCGTATCGACTTAGTTCCTGGAACAACTCCTTTTGCTTCTGCTCCGTATCGTATGGCACCTCTAGAGATGAAAGAGTTGCACAAGCAGCTGGATGAGTTGAAATCGCTGGGCTTTATCCGAGACAACAACTCACCTTGGGGTTCATCAGTCCTTTTTGTGAAGAAAGCCGACGGTTCGCTTCGTCTCTGTGTGGACTACAGAAAGCTCAACAGTGTGACCATCAAAAATAAGTATCCGTTACCACATATAGATGACTTGTTCGACCAGTTGGGTGGAGCTTGTTTCTTCTCTAAGATTGATTTGAGATCCGGTTATCATCAGCTTCAGGTTAGAGAGGAGGATATCCCAAAGACGGCATTCCGAACGAGGTATGGCAGTTACGAGTTCTTAGTAATGCCTTTCGGTTTGACAAACGCGCCAGCAGCCTTCATGGATATGATGAATAGAGTCTTCCGACCTTTTCTTGATAAGTTCGTCATCGTATTCATCGACGACATCCCCATCTATTCCCGAACTCGTGAAGTTCATGCACAGCATCTCAGTATAGTTTTACAGACTCTTCGTGAACATCAGTTGTACGCCAAGAAAGAAAAATGTGAGTTTTGGATGACAGAGGTTAAGTTTCTCGGACATATCATCTCAGGAGATGGTATATCAGTTGATCCATCCAAGGTTGAAGCGATTCTTAAGTGGGAACGACCGAAGAATGTTCCAGAGATCCGAAGCTTCTTGGGCTTGGCGGGATATTATCGACGTTTTGTACAGGACTTCAGCAAGCTCACCGCTCCCCTCACCAATCTGACAAAGAAGGATGTACCTTTCGTTTGGGACAACAGCTGTGAGTCAGTCTTCCAAGAGTTAAAGAGTCGTTTGATGTCTGCACCTATCCTTATCATTCCGGATCAGGATCAAGTATATGATGTCTACACCGATGCTTCTCATCAAGGTCTTGGAGCAGTCTTGATGCAACAGAACCGAGTTGTCGCTTATGCCTCACGACAGTTGAAACAACACGAACGAAACTACCCTACACACGATATAGAGTCAGCTGCAGTAGTGTTTGCGCTTAAGATTTGGCGTTGCTATCTGTACGGTGCCAGTTTTAGACTGTTTTCAGATCATAAGAGTTTGAAATACCTAGCTACACAGAAAGATCTCAACCCGCGTCAGAGAAAATGGGTAGAATACATGCAAGACTACAACTTCCAAGTCGAGTACCATCCAGGTAAAGCAAACGTGGTTGCAGATGCACTAAGTAGTAAAAGAGAGGTAGTTCCCAATCCTGGTCATGATGCTTCTATAATGGATATGCAGATAGATGAGTGGGAAAAGGACAGAGTTCTTACAGCTTATCAGGTTCGTTTTGGTAAAGTTCAGGGTCACCCAGTGTTGTACAACTTAGTGATGGAACCAGACTACGTGCAGAGGATCAAGGAGAATCAGTTGGCAGATACATGTTTCGTTGACATCCGAGATAGATTGTTAAAGGGCAAGCATGTTGCAGAGTGGTCGATGGACGCCAGTGGAATTCTTTACAACGAGGGTCGCTTAGCAGTGCCACACATCCCCGAGCTTATACAAGAGATCTTGTCAGAGTTTCATCAGTCGAGGTTTGCCATGCACCCAGGTTGAAACAAGATGTATCAAAACCTAAGACGGTAGCTTTGGTGGAGAGGTATGAAGTTAGATGTGAAGAACTTCATGGCCAACTGTTTAACGTGTCAGAAGGTAAAGGCAGTACGGGAGAGACCCGCAGGTCTGCTCCAACCACTTCCAATACCTTGGTGGAAGTGGGATAGTATAGGAATGGACTTCTTAACCGGCTTACCGAGAGCACAGGATGGATCTGATGGAGTCTGGGTAGTTGTAGATCGTCTCACGAAGACCGCGCACTTCATCCCGTTCAAGATGACTTGCAGCAGGAACCAGCTAGCCGAGCTTTACATGAGGAACATAGTCAGATTGCATGGAGTCCCTTCAGTGATCATTTCTAATCGTGATACGCGCTTCAACGCTCGCTTTTGGCAAAGTCTACAGGAAGCTCTAGGCACAGAACTGAACTTCAGCACCGCTTTTCATCCGCAGACAGATGGTCAGTCGGAGCGTCTTATACAGATCCTCGAGGATATGCTACGTGCCTGCGTTCTTGATCTTGGAGATGGATGGAGCAAACACCTCTACATAGCAAAGTTCGCATACAACAACAGTTATCAAGCGAGTATCGGAATGGCACCCTTTGAAGCGTTGTACGGAAAGCCTTGTTGATCACCCATCTATTAGGTTGACAACCAGGAAGCACCAGTGGGTGGACCCGAGATGATCCTAGACCAGTACGAGAAGATTGCCATCATCAAACAACGACTACTAACAGCACAGAGTCGACAGAAGAGCTATGCAGATCAACACAGAAAGCCGTTAGAGTTCGAGGTCGGAGAGTTTGTGTTGCTAAAGGTTTCACCGAAGAAAGGTATCTCTCGTTTCGGAGTTAAAGGGAAGCTAGCACCGTGTTACATTGGACCTTTCGAGATCGTACGCAGAGTTGGTAAGGTCACATATGAGCTGAAGTTACCCAACACCTTGGGAGTGCACAACGTTTCCATGTATCGATGCTGAGGAAGAGTGCACGAGCAGAGTCAGAAGTCATTTCAATAGATGATGTCGAAATCCAACCAGATGTCTCTTACGTCGACGTTCCAGTGAAGATTTTGGATCGTAAGGTCAAGCAGCTGAGAACGAAAACAATACCCATGGTGAAGGTTCTTTAGAGTAACCATGGTGAAGAGGAAGCCACATGGGAAACCGAGAAAGATATGCGTGAGAACCATGCTGAATGGTTCGCTAAGCAGTAGAGTACTTGTAATGTAGTCGACCTAAGTTTGTTTTGTAACCCTACTCTATTCATAGTGGTAGATATACCACTATACGTTCTAAAAGGTGCATTTAGATTTGCTTAATGAAATGAGAAGTGACTCATATTCTTATTCTCTTCTTTAGTGTGGAGAAATTCTTAAAGTTTCGAGGACGAAACTATTTTTAGTGGTAGATATTTATGACGCCTTAAATTCTATTTAAGGGTAATATATAATTTAAATAAAATTAGTGTGCCAAAAATTAATTAAAAATCTTTTGGAAACCCTAGGCTGGTTTCCTAGTCAAATTCTGCTCAAAAAGTCAACAATTTGAACTTCAAAAAGAAACCCTAAAATATTCGGCCATCACTTGGGATTTTAATTAAAATTTAAATTCCACAAATCCAAGGAGGATTTAAATTCAAATTTCATCCCTTAGATATAAAGAAGGAATTTCGGCCATAAAGTATAGGAAATAAAGGAGATTTTTATTTGAATCAAAAGCTAGGTCAAAACTCAACCAAAATTCAAATTATTTTTCCTTAAAAACTAAGGGATAATTTTTGGCCACCTAAAGGGAAATAAGAGAGAAAACCCTAGCCTCAAAACAGCACAAAACTTTCCCTTTTACCCTTAGAAATTTTGGCCAAACAAGGAAGAGAAAGGGAAAGAAAGAAAACCTAGTATAAAAACCCTCTTTTAACTCTCATTCACCCTTCCTTTCACACTCAAAAATTCGGCCAGCTTTCCCTTCTCTCCTCTCCGAATTTTCTCTCCCAAAACACACCCAAAACAGCAAACAAAACCTATCAAAAGGCAGCTCAAAGATTTAACAATTTTTGAGACAAAAACAAGGTGAGAAATCAAACTTTTTCCTTCCTTATCCTTTTGGTTTTAAATCCGAATTTTTATATGGTTTTCTCCACTGTTTCCCTACTGTTTTGAAGACTCCAACACTCACACAAATTCAGCCAAAAAGGAGACTAAGCATCAAAAATAGTGCAGCACAAACAAGGTGTGAATCTCCCTCTCAAACCCTAAAAATTTTGCCTCTTTGTTTCCCTTTCAAAAACCCTATTATCACATGTGTAAATTTTATGATTTTTGCCAATTTGATTCTTGGGTTGTGTTAACAACATATAAATAAGGTTTTCCACAAAATTTCGTGATCATTGGATGAAAATTGAATTGGTTTGAGGCTAATCGAAATTCGGACACAGAAAAACAGAAATCTGGAAAATTACCATATGAACAGTAAAGTTCTGTCAGCCATAACTTGAGTTTTAAAAACAATTTTCGAGTGATTCTTGAGCCTAAAATTAAATTCAAGATGTCCCCTAAATGCCTCCAAAATTTTAGAACCAAAATCATCTGTTTTCCTAATCAAAATATTTTTCTAATATAGGTGGACAGATCTGCCAGTTTTTGAACTGAAAATGAAACCCAGATTTTATGCCTGAAAACAACCCCTCGGTTTTTGGCCTAATTGAATAACCAAAGGATGTCCAAAAATTATAAAAATTATATGGAATTAAAGCTACAGATGTCTAGTTTAACATATTAAAAATTTAGAATTTTTGGGATTAAAAATGAATTGATATTGATTTTACAATCAGCCTAGGTCAGTCTGCCCATGACTAGAAATATCCTAACTTAGAGTTTTTCACAAATTTTAAACCCCAAATGTTTATTAAACGTTTTAAAATCTTTTGTGGCACACTAAAATGATTGGATGATTATGTCTAGACCTAGACTAATCATATGTTGTGATTATAGGACTTATTTGACGTTCTTGCTGGATTTGTGGATCACGTTATCGTAACGCTTGTGCGATAATCTAGGTAGGACGTTCTAGCTTTTTCTGGGAGTAGTCAAGTGTTTTAAATTCCCCTGTTTTATCGATGGCATGCTATTTTCAGTTTACGAAATTATTATACTGTTTTTGGATGAAATAAACGCATGCAAAGTGTTTTGTATTAAATGTGTATTTTAAAGCGTGTTTTGATTAATGGCATAATATAACTTGGTAAATACCATCTTTTGAATAATCCGGTGAACATAATTGAGCTCTAGTTCACGATCATTGTAAATGATGCGTGCGTCCCAGAGTTGACGCCGTGGGGGAAGGTCCCTAAACCTACTCAGGGCCGTTCGGCCTATTTAGACCGTAACGAGATGATCTAGGATAATTCAAATACGAGGCACGTATATTATAACTACGACAAGTCCTCACTCATAATATGATGGTTGTTTTAATGATTTATTATTTTAATATTGGGGCACGTATATTATAGCTACGACAAGTCCTCACTCATAATATGATGGTTGTTTTAATGATTTATTATTTTAATATTGGGGCACGTATATTGCAGCTACGCTAAGTCCTCAGCAGAATAAAACTTGTATTAAAAATATTTTTCACGAAACTGTTGATTATTTTATGATTATCATGTCATGTATTTTTTTTTAAATTGTTGATTATTTTGGAAACGAATATTATGCCATATTTTTAGATGTTATCTGTTAACCCACCTTTGTTTCTGTCCTACTGAGCCAGCGCTCACGTCCCTTTTTCTTTGTGATTTCGAAATGACTACTTCCAGGTATGGGAGGTAGCAGTTCCGAAATTCGTTGAGATATCCGTTACTCCTGAAGATGATGCTATCCGTTTTCTCCATCTTCTTCTTTCTGTTTCTCGTTCTGATGTAATGAGACTTTAAGTTTGTACTTTATTTCACGTTATTCAAATTTCATGCTTGGGAATATTTTATGGTTGGTAATTTCTTTTGAAAACCGATTTTGTGTTTGACTTTCGCATTAAAAAGCATTTATTTTCTCCTTTATTTTATTTTATGGTTATGATGCTACTTTATAATTAGGCTTAGCTAAATTATAATGTTGACCCGTTGTTTTTGTAATAAATGTTTTCGTTAAATCTCAGGTTGATATTATGATTTGGCTGCCGTATCACATGTCTAAATTTTGGGCCGTGATAGTCCAATTAATATATGTTGCTTTAAATCCTCCAAGGTTAAGACATATATTAATAACCGCTTATTTGGCCACCAGTTTAGTTAACAGAGCTTCTAGGGAAGGTTAATAACTAAACGAGTCTTGAATGTATAACCATTGTTTACGTAGCCCGATCCACGTCCTACCAAGCCACCAAGGGGTGGTCATGAATAGGATCGTACCCGAACACGTTTTCCACATAGGAGATCCAATCTAGTATACCAGCGGTGGTAAACACCTACCGAGGGGTGTGGTCAGGGCAGAACTTACGTGAGGCGTTACCATCCTTTCACATATGGATCAACAATGGAGGCCATGGGTTTTGTTTGAAACCCTCTCCCACTCAATATTTTGAAAAACATGCAGGTTTTGACAAATTATGTATGACCAATATAGTATGAGCAGCACTCACCTATCCTATATGACATGTTATCAAATATGCATATAAAACATCAATCAATACATATTTATACATCCATGACATATCACAGAAAAATAATTGACAGAATAACCAAGTCATGGTTCCGTCCTAGAACAAAGAAAATACAGATTACAAAATTCCATCCAAAGCATTATTTGGGTCTTGAATTTTATTCCGTCTTCTTATATCCATCTTTATGTAGCCTCTCCATTTATTTCTCATCCCAAGAATCATTTAAAATTTAAATCTCTAAAAATTTAAATTTCAAATTCAAATTCCAAATTCGAATTTCAAATTTAAATTTCAAATTCAAATTTTAAGCAATTTTAAACATCATGTGTAATAATATGTAATTTCAAAAATATCAAATTTTTTAATTACATATTTTTAAACATGATTTATAATTAAATCACAAATTTAAAAATCAAAATTTTTCGATTTTTGAACCGTCGCACCACCGCCCCCAGAGGCGGCAGCCGCCGTGGGCAGCCACCAGGCCCGGGGGGGCTGGCAGCCCACGGTCGCCCCATGTGTAGCCTCGTCGGGCTACAAGCCAAGCCTGTAGTGCCAGGCTGCACGCCCAGGCTGGGTGCTGCACGCCCAGGCTGGGTGCAGCAGCCAGCAGGCTGCACGCCCAGGCTGCGGCCAGCCTTGGGTAGGCCACGGCCACCCTCGGCTGCAGGCTAAGCTTGCGGCCGTGGGTGGTTATGGCCTGCACAGGGGTTGCCGCAGCCCCATCCTGCCCGAGGGCAGGGGCTGCAGCCCCACCAAAGCCCGTTGGCCTATCCCGAGGGGTAGTGTCTCAATTTTCGTGCCATATTCCAATTTACCTATTAGGATCTCCAAAAATTAATTTGAATCCCAATTAAATTGAAATTTTTCCACACAATCAAAATTTCAACCTTTAAATCAAATTTAACTTTTGGAAAAAATAAATTACAGTCTTCAATCTTCAATCTCCTCCAAGAATAATTACATAAAAAATTCCTAAACCGTTTCCGGGGTACAAAATTCTAACCACAAAAATTCTAAGAGACAAAAAATAAAATCCATAGGAAAATTACAGTGTTAATAAACTGCTACCATGGTTACATAAAAATTCCTAGATACGATTTTTTCTAAGTTCTAAGGAACCATAACCGGCATAAACAAGCATGCTTATAATAATTCAAAAAATTAAAATAACCACATACTTTATACATAATCCATGATAAGAACATAAAGGAACCCTAGAATGCTACTCTCTAAATATCAAATCCATACATAAATAAAAAGACTAAGTAATTGTCTAATTTATGTACATGGCATTGTCATGAGATGGCTCTGATACCAATTGTAGGAAAATAATTCGGTAAAAACGTATCAGAGTGGCACAGCGGAACAATAAAAAATTTTAGATCATTAAATATCTCATGATGCCATATACAATAAATCAACAATAATTAAAACTCATACCTCAAGGACGCCAATCTTGCAGGAGGAGAATGATCGGAGGCTTCAACCAACTAGCCTTCTCTACTATTCTCCGATTCCCGAATGGCTGAGTGTGTGGGCAGTCTGAACCCCGATTGGTATGTTAGCACTGCTAGTCTTCTTCCGACCACCCAGATCTCTAAAGAACTTATTGTCACGGTGGGCTGTGCAACAATAAGCCTGCTCACCTGAGAGTCTGTGGTTTGAGAGAACTGGAGTGGCAGGACCACTATTTATAGACCTGCATGAGGTGATTCTCTGAATTTGAATTGGATTAGGAGAAGATATTCTCCCTTATCCATAACCATAAAATCTGAATTTTTCCAAGGGAGAATCCCAACAGTAAAATTTGGCCATTTAGGATAAATCCAATCCAAATCTAAACAAGATTTTAACTAGTATTTTATCTCCCTTTTTCAACCAAAAAATCTGAAAATTCCAAGGAGAAAATCTCCTAAAAATTTCGGCCACATTTAGGATAAGGGAGAATCAAAATTCCACTAGGATTTTCAAGCTTAAATCTTATCTCATCCTTATCCAAAATAACCGAATTTTTCTAGGAGATACACTCCAAAATTTCGACCACTTTCTGGGGAGGAGAGAATCCAAATTCAACTGGGATTGAAACTTGAATTTTTCCTTTGAACCTTATCCACAAAAACCGAAAATCCATTGAGGATAATCCTCAAAATTTCATCCAACATTAGTTAGGATTTGGATTCAAAATTCAAGTAGGATTCTAAGAAGATTATCCTCTTCATACCTAACTAAAATTCGAATTTCAAACCTTATGGATTTTCCACAAAAATTCGAATCTCACTTGGACTGTGATTCAAAATTTGAATTTCAAATTTCAAATTCGAATTTCAAATTCAAATTTCAAATTTCAAATTTCAAATTTCAAATTCAAATTTCAAATTCAAATTTCAAATTCGAATTTCAAATTCAAATATCAAATTCAAATTTCAAATTTCAAATTTCAAAATTCAAATTTCAAATTTCAAAATTCAAATTTCAAAATCCACAAAACAGTTGTGTTTCAAATTCTTGTTCTCATGGATAATTTTCTACAACTCCAATCCAATCTCAAATAAAATCATGGCAACTTTATTTGGAGTTCGAATAATTGTGTAATCTATTATCCAAAACAAAATCTGAATCCAGCCGGAGAGAATCTTGTCTACCATCCTAATCCTATGTCATCACCATCCATGCATAATAAACCAGCCAAGAGCATACACAAATCAATTTGCCAAACGTTAAGGAATTATGTGGAGCTAGTAGAGGGACTGATTGGACATATATAATCGGGCTCCCGTAAATCCATATGATCATCATTCTTTTACCGAACAACTCAATCATATGATCACTAATTTCAGAGTCACACCACTATAAACCTGAAACAGAACTCCCAATTATATACCGTATTAAGTAAGCCTGTGACAAGCTATCGTCCAATGACCTTGTCATGTGTGCAGAACCCTCATATGATATCCATGATCAGCCTTAGGCCAAAGCCCGTTTAATCCTACTGATCAGGCTATCTTAAAGTTCCATTATACTACTGAATAAAGAAAATGATTATTCACCATATGTGAATAAGAAGTCATCCGCCCAGCAGACGACCCAAGGCCTTATCCATTTTCACATTCAGTATAATGCCTTTAAGAGGATACCCTTAACTCCTCATTAGAGCTATGATTCCGATATCTGTAAACGAACCCTTCATCGTATACAAGTCATGCACCCAACGAACCAGTCTATAAGCTTAATACCTCTGAGACGCTTTAGCCATTGGAACATCAAAGTACACAAGTTATATACATGAAGCTGTCCTTTTACTCAGGATTAAGGTTACTGCATAATGAACGTCAAAAGCAGGTCGATCCACTCAAAGCAGACTTCGTAGATCAATCATGCTTTAGTCCCGGTCTAATATGTCACCAACAAGCAACATATCTATGTCTCTACTTGGGAGTCCAGCTCCAGACAGTCAAGACAAACCATCCCCTCCAAGGCTTTAGACAACATAATAGTCTTAACATGAGTTAGATGCTCGGTCTAACCCCATAAACTACAGACCATAGTTTAGACCGCTAACTTTAGAACATTGTCTTCTCGCATACAAAAGTCCATTGCATGCAACATTCTAACAGTTTAACACAAGCGGTCAGGGAGCCATATTTGCTTACATTTACTTTAACATGTAAATAAGACGAGGACAGATAGCAATGTAATGAATAACCTCTATATATAATTTTATTATTCAGTTCAAAATAAATACATCGAAATATCTCTAATGCTTAGGGCATTTCCTAACAGAATCAATGGCCAAGATGATGCCAAAATATCATGCAAAATTTTGAAGGAAAATTAGGCAATTAAGGGCATGTTGGAGTTAGTGAAGGACGAAGAAAATCATCCAAAAAAGTTTGTCTCATTGCAAAACAACCACTAAAGTTAGTTAAAATTGCACTAAAAAGTTACTAAACGCCGCCAAAATTTTTCCATTTGGTCCCTCACTTTTTCAGCCATATATATACATGATTTTGGCTTCCAAGAAACTAGAAAAACATTTTGTTTCTACCCAGCCTTTTGGCAGCCATCTGCAATGAGCTAACCACCCATCAAAACCAAGAATTTCTTCAAAAAGTTTCCATTAAACTTGTTCCAAACTCACCACAAGCTCAAATGATCAAGTAAGTAAGGTAAGCTCCCAATTTACAAGCTTTTTCTTGCAATTTTTTGTTGAAAAAAAAAACGTAGGCCTGTAGAGGTGATTCGTGATGGATTTCAAACTTTGGTTTTGTTGGTTTTTGCCTTAGAAAGCCATGCTAGAAGGTAGATAAAGCAAAGAATGAATTAGAATGGAAAAACAGTAAAATTGATGCATGTTTTCTTATGGAAATCCGTGTGGTTGTGGTGGAAATTTTTGATGAATTTCAAGTTCTTGTTTAATTGGATTTTGGCTTAAAGAGTGTGTTAGCATGTGAATGATATAAGGAAAGCATTGGAGTTTGAGAGACAAATTTTTTGCATGTTTCTCTCAAGGAAATCCGTGGGAGTTAGGGTATGAAATGGAAAAATTTGTGAGGAATATGTGAATGTGAGGTGTTGATAAAAACCAAGGGTGAAAATAGGTTAAAAAAACTGAAACATTGTTGAAAATGACTAAGGTTTTAAATAGATTTTTATGTAAAAAGTTTGAGTTTTTATGTAAAAATTAGGCCTTTAGATTAGTATGTGGCAGTTACCAAAGGTTTTGAGGTGTTACATAAATGCCGGGAACCTAAAAATTAAGCCAGAATGTTGTAAAAAATTTTAGAACATCATTAAGGGCATTTTACAAAACGAGGGACGAAAATGTACTCAGGAATGAAAATCGAGACCCCTCGATGAGTTAAGTTAGGAATGTGATAGCCCGAACCCTGAGTGGCCCGGTTCATCAGTTAAAACTACTACTAATGATACTTAAACTTACTTGAAATCTATTACTCGAATTTACTTACTTAATACTATAATTTTAGGGATTTTTTTAATATATACGTATGTTTTACTATTCACATGCATACATATACTTTACAAATACAAAGGTCTAAAATAACTGAAGTTCAATCTTACATACATACTTGTGAAATTGTTTGACTAGTTACTATTTAAAACTAAAATGTTTGTTTAATACTGTGTGGAAGTCAATACATGCAGTGGTATCCACAACCTCACCCTCACATCTGCCTCTACCACCATCACCGTCCATCGACGTCCAAGCCATAGGTCGCTTCCCTACAGCATGAACACACACTGTGACCTTTACACTTAGTAAGTACAACATGTCATCTGCAAAACTGTTTAAAACATATAAGCATGTCATGTACACACAACATGTGCCATGCACTGAATCATTCCACATACTATATGCAAAACCAAAGCATCACACATAATTGAATGCATAACTAAAACATCAAATAACTGAATGCATAACAGAAAACATCATGTAACTGAATGCATATCAACTGTAGTTGGAAGCATGCTGTAACTATAGTTAAGGCATATGGTGAACAATGCATGAATCGATTATGCTCACATTATGCTTCATTATTCATTATCTTTTCTTATCTGAAAGGGCCTGGTGTCAGTACCACTGCGCACGAATCATCAAGAACGCTCGTGATCATGGGCCTTGGCCCGTTATGGATATATTTTATGGGCCTTGGCCCGTCATATATTATGAGCATCGACTCGTTATACTTTGTGGGCCTTGGCCCATTATACTAATGCCTTTATTCTTGTTACCCAATTCTTTATCTGATCAGGCCATATGCTTTACTAGGCTATCCCCTAATCTTACGTGATAGGGATGTACGGCATCTAACTCATGCTTTCATTAATTTACGCGATTATGAAATATAAACACTTCTATCATGCTATGCAACAACTGTGCACATTTTGCATACTTAACATAGTGGAAAAACAACATTTTAAACTCATTTTTACTCATGCTATAGGCAGAGTTGTACTTACTTGTCAGCTGACAATTTGTACCTCACCTTTGTCGAAAATTACAGGTAATGACCTGTAATCATAATGCATCTTTGTTAAACTTTGTTCTTAGGTCACTATGGTCATTAGTGACTATAAACTTTATTGTTGTATGGTATCGATACCTATCGGTATCCAACTACTCTACTTTGGGAATTTGGTATCTAATTTCTAATCGTGCTTGATTAATTTGTCTACTTGAAAAATTAATCATCGTTCCTCACTATCTTATTCAAACTCTGTCCTGGACTAGTTAACCGACCAGTTAACTGACCGGTTACCTCGTGCATTGTTGACTGTGTAGCCTACCGGGTTACTTTACGTATTTAGTGTAGTAGCCAATCGGGCTACCTCTACTGTTTATTCATTTTTAAGAAAGTTGCTTTAGAAATCTTATAAATTTTAGGGAAATATATGCTCTTTGAAACCATCCCCATGTCACCCCATTGGAAGGTGGGGGCGTTTTATCAAAACTATTTTTTCCATTTTGAAAGGAAAAGAACACATTTTAGTGTTCATATTTAAAAGTGGTTCTTGACCCATCTTATCGAAAACTATTTAAAACTTATTCAGAACGATTTGATTTGTGAATTTGACAAACATGAAACTTTTAGTCCTCGATAAGATGAACAACTCTTGTGTTCATCTTGGAGCTTAAATCAAAATCTAACAGGTCCTAAACTTATCAAACCCATGGCTAAAACTCGTGCCCAGTTTTAGAAAAAGTCCAGTTTTATGCTTGTTTAAATACTGCTCTGTTTGGGGCCCGAAATGGCAAAATTTTTAAAACTCACACAAGTCATCTTAAAGGTTTTGATGAGATCTAAAACTTTCATGTTGAGTCCAAGATCCGGTTCGGACTCTAAGTTGGTCATTTTTAAAAAAATCGGTGACTATTCCTGTTGCTCAGGATTTCAGTCCCAGTTTCCCAAATCATCATTCAGAACTAAGTACACAACTAAAATATCATATAGCTGGATGCATAATAAAAAACATCGTGTGACTGAATGTATATCTACTGTAGCTGGAAGCATACTGTAACTATAACTAAGGCATATCGTGAACAGTGCATGAACCGATTATGCTCATATTATGATTCAAAATTCATTATCTTTCCTATGTTTAGCTGAGGGCCTGTGTGTCAGTACTGAATGTGCGTGAATCATCAAAAATGTCCATGATCATAAACTTAAGAGCTGTCAACAGAGGCTCATCGTATTTAAACATGAAAAACCTCTTCAAGCGAGAGAGGCCGGTACGACACACTTAATGATTACCCAATTGTTGAATCGTTTCTGGTATCTTTATGCCATAAACTCTGCTAGTCTATCCCCTAATCGTATGTGATAAGGATGTATGGCATCTAACTCATGCTTTTATAAATCTACATGATTATTACGCTATATGCTCTTGTAACATGCTATGCAACAACTATGCATGATTTGCATACTTAACATAGTGTAAAAAAAACATTATTTTAAACTCATTTCTGCTCATGCTGTAGGTAGAGTTGTACTTACCTGATCTGTAGGCAAACTTGTAGTCTCACCCTTGTCAAATTACAGGTATCTGCCCGTCATCATAATGTATTCATCGATACTTATCACTAAGTCACTAATATCGTTAGTGACTAAAGCAGCTGTTGTCGTATGTTACCGATTGCCGTCATACTAACTTGCTCTCTTTTTGGAGAGTTTTGATTCTCTAATCGTGGTTAATTAATTTATGTACCAAATTAAATTAATTAATGTCACTCTTAGGTCACTAATATCATTAATGGCTATACATTTTGTTGTTGTATGGTACCAATGCCCATCCGTACCCAACTACTCTACTTTAGGAATTTGGTATCTAATTTCTAATCGTACTTGATTAATTTATCTACTTGACAATTTAATCACCGTCCCTTACTATTTTATTCAAAAC
Source organism: Antiaris toxicaria (assembly GCA_035233585.1). NCBI lineage: Eukaryota > Viridiplantae > Streptophyta > Magnoliopsida > Rosales > Moraceae > Antiaris > Antiaris toxicaria. The sequence goes on from CP141153.1 coordinate 54,599,820, forward strand.
TTGGTCCTTGACTGGTTGACCGACCAGTCAACTAAGGTCAACTGACTGGTTACCTCATGCATCGTTGACTAGGTAGCCTACCAGTTTACTTAGTTTATTTAGTGTGGCAGCCTATCGGGCTACCTCTACTATTTTATTTATTTTGAAAATTGTTTTAGAAGTCTTATAAAATTTTTGGGAAAATTCATGTTCTTTGAAACCGTCCCCGTATCATCCCATTGGAAGGTGGGGGCATTTTATCAAAACCATATTTTCATTTTAGAAAGGGAAGAACACATTTTGGTGTTCGTTTTTAAAAGTGGTTCTTGAACCATTTACCGAAACTATTTTAAAACTTATTTGAAATGATTTAATTTGTAAATTTGGCAAACACAAAACTTTTAGTCCTCAACGAGATGAACAACTCTCTTGTTCATCTCGGAGCTCAAATCAAACTCTAATAGGTCTTAAACTCATCAAACCCGTGGCTAAACTCATGTCCAGTTTTAGGAAAATTTCCAGTTTTATGCTTGTTTTAAAACAGCAATGTTTGAGGTTTGAAACAGCCAAATTTTTTGAACTCGTAGGTCATCTTAAAGGTTTCAACGAGATCTAAAACTTTCATGTTGAGTCCAAGATTTGGTTCGGACTCTAAGTTGGTCATTTTTATAAAAACCTGAGACTGTTCCTGTGGCTCAGGATTTTAGTCCTAGTTTTGAACTCTGGTTAAAACCTACTTGGGAAACCTATCTTAGAATCATTTTTGGCCAAAATCTATTTGTGCAAAAACGACCGTAATGAAATTTCCTTAAAACTTTATGTTTTACCAAATTCCAAAATCGAATCATATTATGGTCAAAAATGGCCAAAACTATGGCCTAAAAACTAAGGACACAATCCAGACTAAGGGGTAGGTGATCAAAACCATGAGGTTCTTGGTGAAAAAGGGGTCAGCCTTGGCCAGAAAGGAAGTACAAAAATTTCTTTTTATCATCATGCTAAAGAAAACCAACAAAACTACAAAAACAAGTCCTAACAACTTATCCCAAAACGACCTTGAAAAAGCTTGGAGAAGTGGCTCCAACACAAGCTAGATGGCGGTTGATTTTTGGTAAGTTTTTGGCTGAGCTTTGGTTGGGTTTCTTGGCTAGAAAATGGTCAGTTTTGGGGTTGGAAGAGGTTCAGCTACAGCTAAGAAAAGAAGAGGAAATGTGGTTGTGTTTTAGGGGTGCAAAAAGAAGAAATGGTACCCTAGAACAAGCACGTCCCTTTTATAGACAAATCTAACCCAAAATTAATCAACCTAAGTTCAATTAATTAAGCCAAAATTTATCCAAATTACGGAACAAATCTTGCTACCATCTACCCACACAAAAACCAAAGGGGGCTACTGTTAAGAAATGCCCTAAGTATTAGAGACATTTTGATGTATTCATTTTGAACTGGATAATAAAATTATACATAGAGGTTATTCATTACATTGCTATCTGTCCTCGTCTTATTTACATGTTAAAGTAAATGTAAGCAAATATGGCTCACTGACTGCTTGTGTTAAAACTGTTAGAACGTTGCATGCAATGGACTTTTGTATGCGAGAAGACAATGTTCTAAAGTTAGCAGTCTAAACTATGGTCTATAGTCTATGGGGTTAGACCGAGCATCTAACTCATGTTAAGACTATTATGTTGTCTAAAGCCTTGGAGGGGACGGTCTGTCTTGACTGTCTGGAGCTGGACTTCCAAGTAGAGACATGGATATGTTGCTCGGTGGTGACATATTAGACCGGGACTAAAGCGTGATTGATCTACGTAGTCCGCTATGAGTGGATCAATCTGCTTTTGACGTTCATTGTGCAATAACCTTAATCCTGAGTAAATGAACTACTTCATGTATATGATTTGTGTACTTTGATGTTCCAATGGCTAAAGCGTCTCAGAGGTAGTAAGCTTATAGACCGGTTCGTTGGGTGCATGACTTGTATACGATGAAGGGTTTGTTTGCAGATATCGGAATCATAGCTCTGAGGAGTTAAAGGTATCCTCTTAAAGGCATTATACTGAATGTGAAAATGGACAAGGCCTTGGGTCGTCTGCTGGGCGGATGACTTCTTATTCACATATGGTGAATAATCATTTTCTTGATTCGGTAGTATAATGGAACTTTAAGATAGCCTGATCAGTAGGATTAAACGGACTTTGACCTAAGGCTGATCATGGATATCATATGAGGGTTTTGCATATATGACAAGGTCATTGGATAGTAGCTCGTCACAGGCTTACGTAATACAGTATATAATTGGGAGTTCAGTTTCAGGTTTATAGTGGTGTGACTCTGAAATTAGTGATCATATGATTGAGTTGTTCGGTACAGAATGATGATCATATGGAATCATGGGAGCCCGATTATATATGTCCAATCAGTCCCTCTACTAGCTCCACATAATTCCTTAACGTTTGGCAAATTGATTTGTGTATGCTCTTGGCTGGTTTATTATGCATGGATGGTGATGACACAGGATTAGGATGGTAGACAAGATTCTCTCCAGTTGGATTCAGATTTTGTTTTGGATAATAGAGTACACAATTATTCGAACTCCAAATAAAGTTGCCATGATTTTATTTGAGATTGGATTGGAGTTGTAGAAAATTATCCATGAGAACAAGAATATGAAACACAACCGTTTTGTGGAATTTGAAATTTGAATTTTGAGATTTGAAATTTGAATTTTGAAATTTGAAATTTGAATTTTGAATTTGAATTAGAATTTGAAATTTGAATTTGAAATTCGAATTTGAAATTTGAATTTGAAATTTAAATTTGAAATTTGAAATTTGAAATTTGAAATTTGAATTTGAAATTTGAATTTGAAATTTGAAATTCAAATTTTGAATCACAGTCCAAGTAGGATTCGAATTTGTTGTGGAAAATCCACAATGTTTGAAATTTGAATTTGAGTTAGATTTGGAGAGGATAATCTTGTTTGAATCCTGCTTGAATTTTGAATCCAAATCCCAACAAAAGTGGGCGTATTTTTTGAGGATAATCCTCAATGGAAAATTCGGTTTTTGTGAATAAGATTCAAGGGAAAATTCAAGTTTCAATCCTAGTTGAATTTGGATTCTCTCCTTCCCTAAAAGTGACCGAAATTTTGGAGCCTTTATCCAAGGAAAATTTGGTTATTTTTGGATAAGCTTGAGATAAGATTCAAGCTTGAAAATCCTAGTGGAATTTTTGATTCTCCCTTCTCCATAATGGTCGAAATTTTTTGGAGGATTTTCTCCTTGTGAATTTCGGATTTTTTGGTTGAAAAAGGGAGATAAAATTCTAGTTAAAATCTTGTTAAGATTTGGATTGGATTTATCTTAGGAAAAACCGAATTTATTGTTAGGATTATCCTATGGAAAAATTCGGATTTTTTGGTTAAAGATAAGGGAAAATATCTTTTCCTAATCCAATTCAAATTCAGAGATTCACCTCATGCAGGTCTATAAATAGAGGACCTACCACTCCAGTTCTCTTAGACCACAGACTCTCAGGTGAGCAGGCTTATTGTTGCACAGCTCATCGTGACAATAAAGTTCTTTAGAGATCTGGGTGGTCGGAAGAAGACTAGCAGTGCTAGCATACCGATCGAGGTTCAGAGTGCCCACATACTCAGCCATTCGGGAATTGGAGAATAGTAGAGAAGGCTAGTTGGTTGAAGCCTTCGGTCATTCTCCTCCTGCAAGATTGGCGTCCTTGAGGTATGAGTTTTAATTGTTGTTGGTTTATTGTATATGGCATCATGAGATATTTAACGATCTAAACATTTTGATTGTTCCGCTGCGCCACTCTGATACGTTTTTACCGGTTTATTTTTCTACAGTTGGTATCAGAGCCATCTCATGACTATGCCATGTACATAAATTAGACAATTACTTAGTCTTTTTATTTATGTATGGATTTGATATTTAGAGAGTGGCATTCTAGGGTTCCTTTATGTTGTTATCATGTATTATGTATAAAGTATGTGGTTATTTTAATTTTTTGAATTATTATAAGCATGCTTGTTTATACCGGTTATGGTTCCTTAGAATTTAGAAAAATTGTATCTAGGATTTTTTTTTTATGTAACCATGAGAGCAGTTTATTAACACTGTAATTTTCCCATGGAATTTAAATTCTGTCTCTTAGAATTTTTATGGTTAGAATTTTTTGTACACCGAAAACGGTTTAGGAAATTTTATGTAATTATTCTTGGAGGAGATTGAAGATTGAAGACCGTAATTTATTTTTCCCAAAAGTTAAATTTAATTTAAAGATTGAAATTTTGATGTGTGGAAAATTTCAATTTAATTGGGATTCAAATTATTTTTTGAAGATCCTAATAGATAAATTGGAATATAGCACGAAAATCGAGACACGACCCCTCGGGATAGGCCGACGGGCCTTGGTGGGGCTGCAGCCCCTGCCCTCGGGCAGGATGGGGCTGCGGCAGCCCCTAAGCAGGCCCACACCACCCCGGCCGTAGGCTTGGCCTGCAGCCCAGGGTGGCCGTGGCCTGCCCAAGGCTGGCCGCAGCCTGGGCGTGCAGCCTCTGGCTGCAGGCGCTGCCTGCAGCCTGCCGGCTGCTGTGCCCAGCCTGGGCGTGCAGCCTGGCGCTGCAGGCTTGGCCTGCAGCCCGGCAGGGCTGCACATGGGGCGGCCGTGGGCTGCCAGCCCCTCCGGAGTTGGTGGCTGCCCACGGCGGCTGCCGTCTAAGGGGGCGGCAGTCCAACGGTCCAAAAATCAGAAAATTTTGATTTTTAAATTAGAGATTTAATTTTAAATCATGTTTAAAAATATGTAATTAAAAATTTGAAATTTTTGAAATTACATATTATTACACATGATGTTTAAAATTGTTTAAAAATTTAAATTTGAAATTTAAATTTGAAATTTGAATTTGGAATTTGAATTTGAAATTTAAATTTTTGGATATTTAAATTTTAAATAATTCTTGGGATGAGAAATAAATGGAGAGGCTACATAAAGAAGGATACAAGAAGACGGAATAAAATTCAAGACCCAAAGAATGCTTTGGATGGAATTTTGTAATCTTTATTTTCTTTGTTCTAGGATGGAACCATAGCTTGGTTATTCTGTCAATTATTTTTTCTGTGATATGTCATGGATGTATAAATATATATTGATGGATGTTTTGTATGCATATTTGATAACATGTCATATAGGATAGGTGAGTGCCGCTCATACTATATTGATCATACATAATTTGTCAAAACTTGCATGTTTTTCAAAATATTGAGTGGGAGAGGGTTTCAAACAAAACCCACGGCCTCCATTGTTGATCCATATGTGAAAGCATGGTAACGCCTCGCGTCAGTTCTGCCCTGACCACACCCCTCGGTAGGTGTTTACCGCCGCCGGTATACTAGATTGGATCTCCTATGTGGAAAACGTGTTTGGGTGCGATCCTATTCATGACCACCCCTCGGTGGCTTGCTAGGACGTGGATCGGGCTACGTAAACAATGGTTAAACACTCAAGACTCGTTTAGTTATTAACCTTCCCTAGAAGCTCTGTTAACTAGACAGGTGGCCAAATAAGCGGTTATTAATATATGTCTTAACCTTGGAGGATTTAAGGCAACATATATTAATTGGACGGGGTCCATGTTCCGGCTATTTGTTCTCATGACCACCCCTCGGTGGCTTGGGGCAATAGGTGCTGAGAATTACCATTGCAATGCTACATGTTTTTTCAAGTTTCATGTAGGAACATACTTGTATGTTTTATTTGCTAAATTTTCTGCATATTTGCTTGGGCTTTGTAATGATGTCTAGTATAATTTTATTTCAGTTCAAAATGTCACCGACACCCCTCATTTCAATACTTACTGAAAATAAGTTGAATGGCGACAATTATAAAGATTGGAAAAGAAATCTATTAATAGTTCTCAGCTGCGAGAGACACAAGTTCGTACTGGACGAACCATGCCCACCTGGGCCCAAACCTGACACACCACTTGAGGAGGTCCCGGTTGCCTATAATCGTTGGAGAGAATCCAATGAAATAGCTCGATGCTACATCCTTGCTAGCATGACGAGTGCTTTACAAAAGCAGCATGAGACTTACCAAGTTGCTGGGGAGATCATGGATAATCTGGAGGACATGTTCGGAGGCCAAGAAAAATTGGCTCGACAGTCTGCTATCACCAGCATTATGAACTCCAAGCAAAAGGCGGGTACTCCGGTGAAGGACCATATGATCACTCTAATGGGATTCTTCGCTGAGGCTGTCGAGAATGGTGCTGAGTTGGACTACAACACCCAGATCGAGATGGTGTTCAAGACTCTGTCTAAAGATTTTATGGGGTTTAAGGCCGCATACAATCTGGCGACAAAGGAGTTAGGACTGACCGAGCTCATGAAGCAACTACAGGCTTATGAGCGGATGATCAGGGATGAGGATGTGGTCCGACCTAGAGGTGAGGCCAATTTGGCGGAATCTTCCAATCCCTCATGGAAGAGGAAGAGGCCAAATAAGAAGCAAGTGGCTTCTAGTTCTTCTAATCCTCCTGTCTCGGACGGGAAGAAGAAGAAGAAGAACAAGAAGCCAAAGGACCCTAAAAAGTCCAAATGCTTCCATTGTGGGAAGGTAGGTCACTTCAAGAAGGCTTGCCGGGAATTCCTAGCCGCCAAGGGCAAGGAAGGTAAGGAACTTCATTACTTAGAAGCATGTTTGGTGGAAGAATCGAAAGACACATGGGTCATTGATTCGGGCGCCACTAATCATGTTTGTGTTTCTATACAGGGGTTCGTGGAAACGAGAAGTCTACATGATAGGAGCCTCTCGTTGCGGACTGGAGATGGTAGCTTTGTGGTGGCTGAGGCAGTGGGAGACGTTCATCTTTATTTTGATCAATTTAGGTTTATTGAAAGACTGTTTTTATGTTCCTAATTTTAGGAGGAACCTTATATCGGTAGCTTGTTTAATAAAGGATTCTTATTCAGTTTCTTTTAGTAAAAGAGTTGATATTCGTAGAAATAAGTCTTTTATCTGTTTTGGATGGATGGATGGAAACCTATATTTGATCAGACCAAAGATGTACTCACTGCTTGACACTGAATTAATTGATAACTCTAAAAGGTTGAAAGTTTCTCACTCTTACAAGGCGTATCTTTGGCATTTAAGACTTGGTCATATTAATCAGGATAGGATTCAAAGATTGGTGAAAGACGGTCCTCTGGAATCTCTGGAGGAGGTACGTCTTCCCCAATGTGAGTCTTGTCTAGAGGGTAAGATGACTAAGAGGTCTTTTAGAGCTAAGGGTACAAGGGCTAAGGAGCTCTTAGAAATTGTGCACACTGACGTATGTGGCCCCATGAACGTCACAGCACGAGGAGGGTTCGAGTATTATGTCTCTTTTATAGATGATTACTCGAGGTATGGATATGTGTATCTGATGCACCGCAAAAGTGAAACCTTTGACAAGTTCAAAGAGTATCGTGCGGAAGTGGAAAAGCAATCGGATAAATCCATAAAGACACTTTGATCTGATCGAGGTGGCGAATACCTCTCATATGAATTTCTAGGACATCTTGTAGAGAACGGGATTTTATCCCAATTGACTGCACCTGGTACTCCACAACAGAATGGTGTAGCCGAAAGGAGAAACAGCACCTTATTGGATATGGTACGGTCCATGATGAGTTACTCAACGCTGCCATTATCATTTTGGGGATATGCTTTACAAACGGCGTGCTATATTCAGAACCAGGTTCCGAGCAAATCAATTCCTAGAACTCCGTATGAATTGTGGCGTGGCAGGAAACCCTCCCTTGGACATATAAGAATATGGGGCTGCCCGGCACATGTACTGGATGGGGATGCGAAGAAGTTCGAACCAAGATCAGAATTATGCATGTTTGTAGGGTATCCAAAAGGAACTAAAGGAGGTCTGTTCTATAACCCGAAGGAACAAAAAGTCATTGTCTTAACCCATGCAACATTCTTGGAGGAAAGTCACATAAATGACTTTAAGCCTCGAAGCAAAGTAGTGCTAGAGGAGTTATCGGGTGAAAGAACTGCTCCACAGATTTCGGTCTTGGATGCAAGTCCGAGTTCCAGTGAAAGACCTGCAGACGATCAACAATTTAGGGTGCCTCGTCGTAGTGGGAGGGTTTCGAAGAAACCTAATTTCTTTATGTATGATGCTGAGGTATACTAGGCCGAGGCTCATAAGCATGAGGAAGATCCGGTCACATATGATGAAGCTATAAATGATGTTGATTCTAAATCTTGGAAACAGGCTATGAACAATGAGATGGATTCTATGAAATCCAACTCTGTTTGGGAACTTGTAGATTTGCCGGATGGGATAAAACCCATTGGATGCAAATGGGTCTACAAAAGAAAGAAGGATGCGGAAGGGAGAGTGGAAACTTTCAAAGCTAGACTGGTTGCAAAGGGATACATGTAAAAGGTTGGAATCGATTACGAGGAAATCTTTTCGCCCGTTGCTATGCTGAAGTCTATCCGTATTCTTCTATCCATTGCTGCAGCTCTCGATTACGAGATCTGGCAAATGGATGTCAAGACGGCATTCTTGAATGGCCATCTTGAAGAGTGTATCTATATGATACAGCCCGAAGGGTTCATAGCAAAAGGCCAAGAAAGAAAAGTCTGCAAGTTACTTAGATCCATTTATGGATCAAAGCAAGCATCCCGCTCATGGAACCAGAGGTTTGATCAAGCGATTAAGACATTTGGTTTTGAGCAGAACGTTGATGAACTTTGTGTTTATAAACGTATTAAGGATGGAAAAGTGGTCTTTCTGATACCCTATGTCGATGATATACTACTCATTGGGAATGATGTAGGGAACTTATCATCGGTCAAGCTTTGGTTATTCCAACAGTTTGACATGAAGGACTTGGGAGAAGCTAATTATGTTCTAGGCATTCGTCTCTTCAGAGATCGAAAGAACAAAATGATAGCATTATCCCAAGCTTCATACATAGATAAAATAATTGACAAATATGCAATGCTAGAGGCAAAGAAAGGCTCACAACCTTCTATTGCCGGTCTAACTCTTTCATTGGATGACTGTCCCAAGACATTGGAAGAAAGAGAGCGTATGAGTAAGGTCCCTTATGCATCCGCTGTGGGTAGCCTTATGTACGCTATGCTTTGCACTCGCCCGGACATATGTTTCGCAGTAGGTAAGGTGAGTCGATATCAAGCGAATCCTGGAACCAAGCACTGGCAAGCAGTAAAGCATATACTCAAGTATCTTAAGAGAACGAGGGATTATATGCTAGTGCATTCTGGAGGGGACCTAACACCCGTACGATACACGGACTCAGACTTCCAAACTTGTAAGGATTCGAGGAAATCGACATCTGGATCAGTGTTTTTACTCGGAGGAGGTGCTATTGTGTGGAGGAGCGTGAAGCAGGGCTTCACAGCTGACTCTACTATGGAGGCTGAGTATGTGGCTGCGGTTGAGGCATCTAAAGAAGCGGTTTGGCTCCGCAAGTTCTTTAGAGACCTTGAGGTCATTCCGGGTGTTGACAAGCCTATCACACTTTACTGTGATAATACAGGGGCTATTGCCAACACAAGGGAATCTCGGCACTACAAGAGAACCAAGCACATCGATCGGAGATATCATATTATTAGAGGGCATGTGGAGACAGGACAAGTGGATGTATGTAAGATCGCGTCCGAGGACAACATCGCTGATTCCTTTACTAAGACTTTGGTGGCTAGAAGCTTTGAGAGGCATGTAGAGGCGATGGGGATGCGTAACATGGCACATCTGCTGGCTTAGGGCAAGTGGGAGATTGTTAGGAAATGCCCTAAGTATTAGAGACATTTTGATGTATTCATTTTGAACTGGATAATAAAATTATACATAGAGGTTATTCATTACATTGCTATCTGTGCTCGTCTTATTTACATGTTAAAGTAAATGTAAGCAAATATGGCTCACTGACTGCTTGTGTTAAAACTGTTAGAACGTTGCATGCAATGGACTTTTGTATGCGAGAAGACAATGTTCTAAAGTTAGCAGTCTAAACTATGGTCTGTAGTCTATGGGGTTAGACCGAGCATCTAACTCATGTTAAGACTATTATGTTGTCTAAAGCCTTGGAGGGGACGGTCTGTCTTGACTGTCTGGAGCTGGACTCCCAAGTAGAGACATGGATATGTTGCTCGGTGGTGACATATTAGACCGGGACTAAAGCGTGATTGATCTACGTAGTCCGCTATGAGTAGATCAATCTGCTTTTGATGTTCATTGTGCAATAATCTTAATCCTGAGTAAATGAACTACTTCATGTATATGACTTGTGTACTTTGATGTTCCAATGGCTAAAGCGTCTCAGAGGTAGTAAGCTTAACGATGAAGGGTTTGTTTGCAGATATCGGAATCATAGCTCTGAGGAGTTAAAGGTATCCTCTTAAAGGCATTATACTGAATGTGAAAATGGACAAGGCCTTGGGTCGTCTGCTGGGCGGATGACTTCTTATTCACATATGGTGAATAATCATTTTCTTGATTCGGTAGTATAATGGAACTTTAAGTTAGCCTGATCAGTAGGATTAAACGGACTTTGACTTAAGGCTGATCATGGATATCATATGAGGGTTTTGCATATATGACAAGGTCATTGGATAGTAGCTCGTCATAGGCTTACGTAATACGGTATATAATTGGGAGTTCAGTTTCAGGTTTATAGTGGTGTGACTCTGAAATTAGTGATCATATGATTGAGTTGTTCGGTACAGAATGATGATCATATGGAATCACGGGAGCCCGATTATATATGTCCAATCAGTCCCTCTACTAGCTCCACATAATTCCTTAATGTTTGGCAAATTGATTTGTGTATGCTATTGGCTAGTTTATTATGCATGGATGGTGATGACACAGGATTAGGATGGTAGACAAGATTCTCTCCGGTTGGATTCAGATTTTGTTTTGGATAATAGAGTACACAATTATTCGAACTCCAAATAAAGTTGCCATGATTTTATTTGAGATTGGATTGGAGTTGTAGAAAATTATCCATGAGAACAAGAATATGAAACACAACGGTTTTGTGGAATTTGAAATTTGTATTTTGAGATTTGAAATTTGAATTTTGAAATTTGAAATTTGAATTTTGAATTTGAATTAGAATTTGAAATTTGAATTTGAAATTCGAATTTGAAATTTGAATTTGAAATTTAAATTTGAAATTTGAAATTTGAAATTTGAAATTTGAATTTGAAATTTGAATTTGAAATTTGAATTTAAAATTTGAAATTCAAATTTTGAATCACAGTCCAAGTAGGATTCGAATTTGTTGTGGAAAATCCACGAAGTTTGAAATTCGAATTTGAGTTGGATTTGGAGAGGATAATCTTGTTAGAATCCTACTTGAATTTTGAATTCAAATCCCAACAAAAGTGGGCGAATTTTTTGAGGATAATCCTCAATGGAAAATTCGGTTTTTGTGAATAAGATTCAAGGGAAAATTCAAGTTTCAATCCTAGTTGAATTTGGATTCTCTCCTTCCCTAAAAGTGGCCGAAATTTTGGAGCCTTTATCCAAGGAAAATTCGGTTATTTTTGGATAAGGTTGAGATAAGATTCAAGCTTGAAAATCCTAGTGGAATTTTTGATTCTCCCTTATCCATAATGGCCGAAATTTTTTGGAGGATTTTCTCCTTGTGAATTTCGGATTTTTTGGTTGAAAAAGGAAGATAAAATTCTAGTTAAAATCTTGTTAAGATTTGGATTGGATTTATCTTAGGAAAAACCGAATTTATTGTTAGGATTATCCTATGGAAAAATTCGGATTTTTCGGTTAAAGATAAGGGAAAATATCTTTTCCTAATCCAATTCAAATTCAGAGATTCACCTCATGCAGGTCTATAAATAGAGGACCTACCACTCCAGTTCTCTTAGACCACAGACTCTCAGGTGAGCAGGCTTATTGTTGCACAGCTCATCGTGACAATAAAGTTCTTTAGAGATCTGGGTGGTCGGAAGAAGACTAGCAGTGCTAGCATACCGATCGAGGTTCAGAGTGCTCACACACTCAGCCATTCGGGAATTGGAGAATAGTAGAGAAGGCTAGTTGGTTGAAGCCTCCGGTCATTCTCCTCCTGCAAGATTGGCGTCCTTGAGGTATGAGTTTTAATTGTTGTTGGTTTATTGTATATGGCATCATGAGATATTTAACGATCTACAAAATTTTTATTGTTCTGCTGCGCCACTCTGATACGTTTTTACCGGTTTATTTTCCTACAGCTACGCCCAAAAGGAGGCCATTTTGCCTTAAATGCATTGTTGGACCATGTGAAAAAACTATTGCATTTTTTATTCAATGTGTCATAGCCTATCTCAATATTTTAATACCAACTTTTGGGCTACTTTGCAGCATGTTTTCTGCTACCTTTTAGTTGGAATACATGGTTTCTGAAGGGGGAAATTCATCTGCAAAAACTCCTCTTAACAATCTAATTTCCCACAGCGGTGTTCGGTCCTTTCTCGACGATGTTCTAGATTCCGATCGGAATTGGAATTTGGGTTGTAATGCCTATAAGCCCATTCTGTGTCCATTTCACTATTTATTTCCTATACTGTAGTTGTGTCTACACTGTGTTGTCCTTGCACAAGCATAACGAGGTGTTTTCGTGTGAAATTTCAAACACAGTCTCTCTCGACTAATTTGGACGTGCTAATTTCAAATTTATCAGTTTTACATCCATTTGAGGTCGTCTGGACCAGTTTTCAGGATCTGTGTGACCCTACCTCGAAAAACGTGTTTTGTGCTCAATTGGCTAATTTGAGCGTTCTGAGTCTAAATATATCAGTTTCGGGATGAGAAAAGGTTGTTTTGACCCCTTTCCCGATACTGCGTATCTCTCAACAAAAATTCACATTTCGTGCTCAATTGACTAAATTGAGCCTGTTGACTATTAATATATTAGTTTTATGTCAAATTAAGGCCGTCTTAGCCATTAACCTGACATTGCGTATCTACTATTTACTATTCATTATTTTCTGCTTAACTGACTAGTCTAAGCGTTCTGACTCCGTTTTTGTCAGTTTCTGGGTGAGAAGAGGTCATGTAGACCATTTTTCTCAATACTGTACATCTATCAGGGCAATTATCACTACTTTGCTCAGATAACTAGTCTAAGCGTATTGATGACTTGTTCACTAGTTCTGTGTCAAGAAATAGTCTTCTGACCGGTTTCTTGATACTGTGTGTCTTATACGCACATACACATAATAGGATGGACCGATTTCACTGTCGGTTACCCCCTCACTGCATAAATAGTAATTAAACATCACTGCACTCATTTAATTCATTCAACTGGAAAATATACTGTATTTATTAACTTAATTACTCAATACATAGTAATTAGGTTTCATGAATCATGAGAGTCATTACAACGGCTTTCTGCTCAATACACGACCTTCAACACGAGCTCTTAAACGGGCGTGTGCACTCTCGGCGAGATTGCTCAACATGCCCAGTCCCTAGAGCACGGCCTCTCACATGTTCTACGATCGGAGCAGTACACAGCTACTTACACAGTCGTGTACCAGATCGTGTTACACTTACACAGCCACTTACACTTACACGGTCTCTCACACCTACACAGTCTGAATGGTACACAGCCAACACAGCCGTGTACCTAACTGTGTTCTTCAAATGTGCACTAAAAGGCATCAAATTATTCCAAAGTCATTCCGTAATTACTTATTACACGGTAAGTAGGTTCCATGAATATGGGGATTATAACAGCAGTAATTCCAGAACATACGTGCATCTCCCTAGAACATGCTGACGGCCATCAACACCCAGCAATCTTCGTCAATATCGCACAAGCGCATGGTCATTTCCACTGCATGGAGCCAGTCTCTCGTAGCCATAGCCTGTTGACCTCCCTCAAAACTGGGTGGCCAACTGGCTCTGAAGGCATGTACCGCCCCAGCTGAATCCCTAGCTCCTATGTGTGGGCATCCATCTACCACCGAGATGTCAATCGCGACTGGTAGAGGAGGCACTGGTCGAGGAGGTGGCACTCTAACTGGTGATATTACCCTGGCCCATGGTGCTACCAGTTTAGGAGTCAAGGGTCTAAATATCGGTCGTTGAGACATAGACAGCCTAAGGATGGACCTCATCCAAATCTTCAGCGATCCTCTCAGTTGGTAAGGCTGAGGTCTCATGTATGGTGGTCTCGTCATCATATATCCTATAAAATATATTCCTTCATATGAACAAACAATTAACTATCTTAAAGAAATCTAACTTACTTGGATTGATGAGCAGGCTATGCATTATGCCAAGAGGGATATGGTCGAGTTGCCCTGATACCACCTGTGGCACCCGGGGGTTTCTTGCATCATCGCAGTCGAGCTCCATAGCCGATTGCAACGGAGCGTTATCTTGTAGGGTCGCCATAATTTACTTTCACTTTATTATTTTAGAGCACATTTTTTTAAAACTTCTTGTTGGAAAATAAACCGGTAAAAACGTATCAGAGTGGCGCAGCGGAACAATAAAAATTTTTAGATCGTTAAATATCTCATGATGCCATATACAATAAACCAACAACAATTAAAACTCATACCTCAAGGACGCCAATCTACAGGAGGAGAATGACCGGAGGCTTCAACCAACTAGCCTTCTCTACTGTTCTCCAATTCTCGAATGGCTGAGTGTGTGGACACTCTGAACCTCGATCGGTATGCTAGCACTGCTAGTCTTCTTCCGACCACCCAGATCTCTAAAGAACTTTATTGTCACGATGAGCTGTGCAACAATAAGCCTGCTCACCTGAGAGTCTGTGGTCTGAGAGAACTGGAGTGGTAGGACCTCTATTTATAGACCTGCATGAGGTGATTCTCTGAATTTGAATTAGACTAGGAAAAGATATTTTCCCTTATCCATAACCAAAAAAATCTGAACTTTTCCAAGGGAGAATCTCAACAAAAAATTTGGTTTTCTTAGGATAAATCCAATCCAAATCTAAACAAGATTTCAACTAGAATTTTATCTCCCTTTTTCAACCAAAAAATCCGAAATTTCCAAGGAGATTTTTCCTCCAATAATTCGGCCACTTTTAGGATAAGGGAGAATCAAAATTCCACTAGGATTTTCAAGCTTGAATCTTATCTCAACCTTATCCAAAAATAACCGAATTTCCTAGGAGATTTTCTCCCTAATTTCGGCCACTTTTTAGGGAAGGAGAGAATCCAAATTCAACTAGGATTGAAGCTTGAATTTTCCCTTGAACCTTATCCACAAAAACCGAAATTCCATTGAGGATTATCCTCAAAAATTTCGTCCACTTTTGTTGGGATTTAGATTCAAAATTCAAGTAGGATTCTAACAAGATTATCCTCTCCAAATCCAACTCAAATTCGAATTTCAAACCTTGTGGATTTTCCACAACAAATTCGAATCCTACTAGGACTGTGATTCAAAATTTGAATTTCAAATTTCAAATTCAAATTTCAAATTCAAATTTCAAATTTCAAATTTCAAATTTCAAATTTAAATTTCAAATTCAAATTTCAAATTCAAATTTCAAATTTCAAATTTCAAAATTTAAATTTCAAATTTCAAAATTCAAATTTCAAATTCCACAAAACGGTTGTGTTTCATATTCTTGTTCTCATGGATAATTTTCTACAACGCCAATCCAATCTCAAATAAAATCATGGCAACTTTATTTAGAGTTCAAATAATTGTGTACTCTATTATCCAAAACAAAATCTGAATCCAACCGGAGAGAATCTTGTCTGTCATCCTAATCCTGTGTCATCACCATCCATGCATAATAAACTAGCCAATAGCATACACAAATCAATTTGCCAAACGTTAAGGAATTATGTGGAGCAAGTAGAGGGACTGATTGGACATATATAATCGGGCTCCCATGATTCCATATGATCGTCATTCTATACCGAACAACTCAATCATATGATCACTAATTTCAGAGTCACACCACTATAAACCTGAAACTGAACTCCCAATTATATACTGTATTGCGTAAGCCTGTGACAAGCTACTATCCAATGACCTTGTCATATATGCAAAACCCTCATATGATATCCATGATCAGCCTTAGGTTAAAGTCCGTTTAATCCTACTAATCATGCTATCTTAAAGTTCCATTATACTACCGAATTAAGAAAATGATTATTCACCATATGTGAATAAGAAGTTATCCGCCCAGCAGACAACCCAAGGCCTTGTCCATTTTCACATTCAGTATAATACCTTTAAGAGGATACCTTTAACTCCTCAGAGCTATGATTCCAATATCTGCAAACAAACCCTTCATCGTATACAAGTCATGCACCCAACGAACCGGTCTATAAGCTTACTACCTATGAGACGCTTTAGCCATTGGAACATCAAAGTACACAAGTCATATACATGAAGTAGTTCATTTACTCAGGATTAAGGTTATTGCACAATGAACGTCAAAAGCAGAGTGATCCACTCATAGCGGACTACGTAGATCAATCACGCTTTAGTCCCGGTCTAATATGTCACCTCCAAGCAACATATCTATGTCTCTACTTGGGAGTCCAGCTCCAGACAGTCAAGACAAACCGTCCCCTCCAAGGCTTTAGACAATATAATAGTCTTAACATGAGTTAGATGCTCGGTCTAACCCTATAGACTATAGACCATAGTTTAGACTGCTAACTTTAGAACATTGTCTTCTCGCATACAAAAGTCCATTGCATGCAACGTTCTAACAGTTTTAACACAAGCAGTCAGTGAGCCATATTTGCTTACATTTACTTTAACATGTAAATAAGACGAGGACAGATAGCAATGTAATGAATAACCTCTATATATAATTTTATTATCCAGTTCAAAATGAATACATTAAAATGTCTCTAATACTTAGGGTATTTCCTAACAATCTCCCACTTGCCCTAATCCAGCAGATGTGCCATGTTACGCATCCCCATCGCCTCTACATGCCTCTCAAAGCTTCTAGCCACCAAAGTCTTAGTAAAGGGATCAGCGATGTTGTCCTCGGATGCGATCTTATATACATCCACTTGTCCTGTCTCCACATGCCCTCTAATAATATGATATCTCCGATCGATGTGCTTGGTCCTCTTGTGGTGCCGAGATTCCCTTGTGTTGGCAATAGCCCCTGTATTATCACAGTAAAGTGTGATAGGCTTGTCAACACCCAGAATGACCTCAAGGTCTCTAAAGAACTTGCGAAGCCAAACCGCTTCTTTTGATGCCTCAGCCGCAGCCACATACTCAGCCTCCATAGTAGAGTCAGCTGTGCAGCCCTGCTTCACGCTCCTCCACACAATGGCACCTCCTCCGAGTAAAAACACTGATCTAGATGTCGATTTCCTCAAATCCTTACAAGTCTGGAAGTCTGAGTCCGTGTATCCTACGGGTGTTAGGTCCCCTCTAGAATACACCAGCATATAATCCCTCGTTCTCTTAAGATACTTGAGTATATGCTTTACTGCTTGCCAGTGCTTGGTTCTAGGATTCGCTTGATATCGACTCACCATACCTACTGCAAAACATATGTCCGGGCGAGTGCAAAGCATAGCGTACATAAGGCTACCCACAGCGGATGCATAAGGGACCTTACTCATACGCTCTCTTTATTCCGATGTCTTGGGACAGTCATCCAATGAAAGAGTTAGACCGGCAATAGAAGGTTGTGAGCCTTTCTTTGCCTCTAGCATTGCATATTTGTCAATTATTTTATCTATGTATGAAGCTTAGGATAATGCTATCATTTTGTTCTTTCGATCTCTGAAGAGACGAATGCCTAGAACATAATTAGCTTCTCCCAAGTCCTTCATGTCAAACTGTTGGTGTAACCAAAGCTTGACCGATGATAAGTTCCCTACATCATTCCCAATGAGTAGTATATCATTGACATAAAGTATCAGAAAGACCACTTTTCCATCCTTAATACGTTTATAAACACAAGGTTCATCAACGTTCTGCTCAAAACCAAATGTCTTAATCGCTTGATCAAACCTCTGGTTCCATGAGCGGGATGCCTGCTTTAATTCATAAATGGATCTAAGCAACTTGCAGACTTTTCTTTCTTGGCCTTTCGCTACGAACCCTTCGGGCTGTATCATATAGATAAACTCTTCAAGATGGCCATTCAAGAATGTCGTCTTGACACCCATTTTCCAGATCTCGTAATCTAGAGCCGCAGCAATGGACAGAAGAATACGGATAGACTTCAGCATAGCAACAGGCGAAAAGGTTTCCTCGTAATCGATTCCAGCCTTTTGCGTGTATCCCTTTGCAACCAGTCTACCTTTGAAAGTTTTCACTCTCCCTTCCGCATCTTTCTTTCTTTTGTAGACCCATTTGCATCCAATGGGTTTTATCCCATCCGGCAAATCTACAAGTTCCCAAACAGAGTTGGATTTCATAGAATCCATCTCATTGTTCATAGCCTGTTTCCAAGATTTAGAATCAACATCATTTATAGCTTCATCATATGTGACCGGATCTTCCTCATACTCATGAGCCTCGGCCTGGTATACCTCAGCATCATACATGAAGAAATTAGGTGTCTTCGAAACCCTCCCACTACGACGAGGCACCCTAAATTGTTGATCGTCTGCAGGACTTTCACTGGAACTTGGACTTGCGTCCAAGACCGAAATCTGTGGAGCAGTTCTTTCACCCGATAACTCCTCTAGCACCACTTTGCTTCGAGGCTTAAAGTCATTCATGTGACTTTCCTCCAAGAATGTCGCATGGGTTGAGACAATGACTTTTTGTTCCTTCGGGTTATAGAACAGACCTCCTTTAGTTCCTTTTGGATACCCTACAAACATGCACAATTCTGATCTTGGTTCCAACTTTTTCGCATCCCCATCTAGTACATGTGTCGGGCAGCCCCATATTCTCATATGTCCAAGGGAGGGCTTCCTGCCACGCCACAATTCATACGGAGTTCTGGGAATTGATTTGCTCGGAACCTGGTTCAGAATATAGCACGCCATTTGTAAAGCATATCCCCAAAATGATAATGGCAGCGTTGAATAACTCATCATGGACCGTACCATATCCAACAAAGTCCTGTTTCTCCTTTAGGCTACACCATTCTATTGTGGAGTACCAGGTGTAGTCAATTGGGATAAAATCCCGTTCTCTACAAGATGCCCTAGAAATTCATCGGAGAGATATTCGCCACCTCAATCAGATCGAAGTGTCTTTATGGATTTATCCAATTGCTTTTCCACTTCCGCATGATACTCTTTGAACTTGTCAAAGGTTTTGCTCTTGCGGTGCATCAGATACACATATTCATACCTCGAGTAATCATCTATAAAAGAGACATAATACTCGAACCCTCCTCGTGCTGTGACGTTCATGGGGCCACATACGTTAGTGTGCACAATTTCTAAGAGCTCCTGAGCCCTTGTACCCTTTACTCCAAAAGACCTCTTAGTCGACCTCTTAGTCATTTTACCTTCTAGACAAGACTCACATCGGGGAAGTCGTACCTCCTCCAGAGATTCTAGAGGACCGTCTTTCACCAATCTTTGAATCCTATCCTGATTAATATGACCAAGTCTTAAATGCCAAAGATACCCCTTGTTAGAGTGAGAAACTTTCAACCTTTTAGAGTTATCAATTAATTCAGTGTCAAGCAGTGAGTACATCTTTGGTTTGATCAAATATAGGTTTCCATCCATCCATCCAGAACAGATAAAAGACTTATTTCTACGAATATCAACTCTTTTACTAAAAGAAACTGAATAAGAATCCTTTATTAAACAAGCTACCGATATAAGGTTCCTCCTAAAATTAGGAACATAAAAACAGTCTTTCAAGAAAATAAACCTAAATTGATCAAAATAAAGATAAACATCTCCCACTGCTTCAACCACCACAAAGCTACCATCTCCAGTCCGCAACGAGAGGCTCCTATCATGTAGACTTCTCGTTTCCACGAACCCCTGCATAGAAACACAAACATGATTAGTGGCGCCTGAATCAATGACCTAAGTGTCTTTCGATTCTTCCACCAAACACGCTTCCAAGTAATGAAGTTCCTTACCTTCCTTGCCCTTGGCGGCTAGGAATTCTCGGCAAGCCTTCTTGAAGTGACCTACCTTCCCACAATGGAAGCATTTGGACTTTTAGGGTCCTTCGACTTCTTGTTCTTCTTCTTCTTCTTCCCGTCCGAGACAGGAGGATTAGAAGAACTAGAAGCCACTTGCTTCTTATTTGGCCTCTTCCTCTTCCGTGAGGGATTAGAAGATTCCGCCAAATTGGCCTCTCCTTTAGGTCGGACCACATCCTCATCCCTGATCATCCGCTCATAAGCCTGTAGTTGATTCATGAGCTCAATTAGTCCTAACTCCTTTATCGCCAGATTGTATGCGGCCTTAAACCCCACAAAATCTTTAGACAGATTCTTGAGCACCATTTCGATCTGGGTGTTGTAGTCTAACTCAGCACCATTCTCGGCAGCCTCAGCGAAGAATCCCATTAGAGTGATCATATGGTCCTTCACCGGAGCACCCGCCTTTTGCTTAGAGTTCATAATGATGGTGATAGCGGACTGTCGAGCTAATTTTTCTTGACCTCCAAACATGTCCTCCAGATTTTCCATGATCTCCCCAGCAACTTGATAAGTCTCATGCTGCTTTTGTAAAGCACTCGTCATGCTAGCAAGGATGTAGCATCGAGCTATCTCATTGGATTCTCTCCAACGATTATAGGCAACCGGGACCTCCTCTAGTGGTGTGTCAGGTTTGGGCCCAGGTGGGCATGGTTCGTCCAGTACGAACTTGTGTCTCTCGCAGCTGAGAACTATTAATAGATTTCTTTTCCAGTCTTTATAATTATCGCCATTCAACTTATTTTCAGTAAGTATCGAAATGAGGGTTGTCGGTGACATTTTGAACTGAAATAAAATTATACTAGACATCATTACAAAGCCCAAGCAAATATATAGATAATTTAGCAAATAAAACATACAAGTATGTTCCTACATGAAACTTGAAAAACATGTAGCATTGCAACGGTAATTCTCAGCATCTATTGCCCCAAGCCACCGAGGGGTGGTCATGAGAACAAATAGCCGGAACATGGACCCCGTCCAATTAATATATGTTGCCTTAAATCCTCCAAGGTTAAGACATATATTAATAACCGCTTATTTGGCCACCAGTTAGTTAACAGATCTTCTAGGGAAGGTTAATAACTAAACGAGTCTTGAGTGTATAACCATTGTTTACGTAGCCCGATCCACGTCCTACCAAGCCACCGAGGGGTGGTCATGAATAGGATCGTACCCGAACACGTTTTCCACATAGGAGACCCAATCTAGTATACCGATGGCGGTAAACACCTACCGAGGGGTGTGGTCAGGGCAGAACTGACGCGAGGCGTTACCATGCTTTCACATATGGATCAACAATGGAGGCCGTGGGTTTTGTTTGAAACCCTCTCCCACTCAATATTTTGAAAAACATGTAAGTTTTGACAAATTATGTATGATCAATATAGTATGAGCGGCACTCACCTATCCTATATGACATGTTATCAAATATGCATACAAAACATCCATCAATACATATTTATACATCCATGACATATCACAGAAAAAATAATTGACAGAATAACCAAGCTATGGTTCCATCCTAGAACAAAGAAAATAAAGATTACAAAATTCCATCCAAAGCATTCTTTGGGTCTTGAATTCTGTTCCATCTTCTTGTATCCATCTTTATGTAGTCTCTCCATTTATTTCTCATCCCAAGAATTATTTAAAATTTAAATATCCAAAAATTTAAATTTCAAATACAAATTCCAAATTCGAATTTCAAATTTAAATTTAAATTTTAAATTTTAAACAATTTTAAACATCATGTGTAATAATATGTAATTTCAAAATTTTGAAATTTTTAATTACATATTTTTTAAACATGATTTAAAATTAAATCTCAAATTTAAAATTCAAAATTTTCTGATTTTGGACTGTCGGACCGCCGCCCTCGTAGGCGGCAGCCGCCGTGGGCAGCCATCAACCCCGGAGGGGCTGGCAGCCCACGGCCGCCCCCATGTGCAGCCCTGCCGGGCTGCAGGCCAAGCCTGCAGCGCCAGGCTGCAGGCAGTGCCTGCAGCCAGAGGCTGCACGCCCAGGCTGCAGCCAGCCTTGGGCAGGCCACGGCCACCCCTGGCTGCAGGCCAAGCCTGCGGCCGTGGGTGGTGTGGGCCTGCACAGGGGCTGCAGCCCCACCAAGGCCTGTTGGCCTATCCCGTGGGGTCTTGTCTCGATTTTCGTGCCATATTCCAATTTACCTGTTAGGATCTCCAAAAATTAATTTGAATCCCACTTAAATTGAAATTTTCCACACAATCAAAATTTCAATCTTTAAATCAAATTTAACTTTTGGGAAAAGTTATAATCGGGCTCCCGTGATTCCATATGATCGTCATTCTATAATCGGGCTCCTCAATCATATGATCACTAATTTCAGAGTCACACCACTATAAACCTGAAACTGAACTCCCAATTATATACCGTATTACGTAAGCCTGTGACGAGCTACTATCCAATGACCTTGTCATATATGCAAAACCCTCATATGATATCCTTGATCAGCCTTGGGTCAAAGTCTGTTTAATCCTACTGATCAGGCTATCTTAAAGTTCCATTATACTACCAAATTAAGAAAATGATTATTCACCATATGTGAATAAGAAGTCATCCGCCCAGCAGACAACCCAAGGCCTTGTCCATTTTCACATTCAGTATAATGCCTTTAAGAGGATACCTTTAACTCCTCAGAGCTATGATTCCGATATCTGCAAACAAACCCTTCATCATATACAAGTCATGCACCCAATGAACCGGTCTATAAGCTTACTACCTATGAGACGCTTTAGCCATTGGAACATCAAAGTACATAAGTCATATACATGAAGTAGTTCATTTACTCAGGATTAAGGTTATTGCACAATGAACGTCAAAAGCAGATTGATCCACTCATAGCGGACTACGTAGATCAATCACGCTTTAGTCCCGGTCTAATATGTCACCTCCAAGCAACATATCTATGTCTCTACTTGGGAGTCCAGCTCCAGACAGTCAAGACAAACCGTCCCCTCCAAGGCTTTAGACAACATAATAGTCTTAACATGAGTTAGATGCTCGATCTAACCCCATAGACTATAGACCATAGTTTAGACTGCTAACTTTAGAACATTGTCTTCTCGCATACAAAAGTCCATTGCATGCAACGTTATAACAGTTTTAACACAAGCAGTCAGTGAGCCATATTTGCTTACATTTACTTTAACATGTAAATAAGACGAGGACAGATAGCAATGTAATGAATAACCTCTATGTATAATTTTATTATCCAGTTCAAAATGAATACATCAAAATGTCTCTAATACTTAGGGCATTTCCTAACACTTCTTTCTCAAAATATTTTTCTTCTTCGAACTGTATAGTAAATAAAACTTTACTATACTTATCATTTTGGAAGTACAATACATAATTTACATAAATGTATAATTTCAACTTCATACTTAAAATACATGAATTTTTTTTTCTCTCTTCAAATCTTCTCTTGAATGCTCAGTGAAAGACTAGTAGCAAGACCATATTCACAGAGAATTCCCTATCCCATTAGCACACTCATATCCTGTTGTCATCCATATAAATCTACTACTGGACAGGTTTCTTACTTGTAACATGAACAAACTTGTAAGCTACAGGCTTAGTAAGTTCAAACATAAATTCTAGAAAGAATGCACATTTTAATTCATGAATACTAACTTTTACCATGAATAGTACTATTTATCATGAATAGTATTTTGACCATGAACAGTATCATTGACCATAAACAGTAACTTTGACTGCGATGGTACTCGTAGTGTCAGTGCATTTTATGCTTGATGTGCTTTCTTATGACTTTCATTTTAGTCTTAGGTCATTATCTTTTCTTATATTCTAGTTTTAGGCCCCGTATTGGCCATACTGTTAGCGCACACGACTAGAAGGGACACTGGGGAGTGACCCACTGGTCAATCCTCCATAACCAACATAAGCATAAGCTTTATTCTCGTAGGAAAACAAGCCTCCACCGTACTGGAGGCCGGTACGCCAAAAGTGATTTAATTACCATCTTTCTTATAGTTCCAACTAGGTGGTATTTTCATTGCCTCGTGGATAGGAACACTTTAGTGCCCGTAGCACATTTATATTCTTTTATTTATTATGTGTATTAAATTAGTCACACTCTAGTGCCCATAGCATATATTTCCATAGTGTTCATATAGTACACAACTTAGACTTATTAAGTCAGTTACGTGTGTTAGATTAACCATACTTTAGTGTCCATAGCACAGACATACATATTGCACAAATAGTGTATAAACATGGACATAACAGTTAATTCATGTTGTAGACAGGTAAATGTCTAAACTTACAGTAATTGTGCTAGGGTCTACTTCTTGGAATGCTCTGACGTTCCTTTGTCACCTCTAAATTGGATCCCTACAGACAAAAAATTGTCTGTTAATTTTCACTGCCATTTATTACTTTTCATCTATCTATTACGTCTTGATCGTTATAAAACATTTCATCACTGTGTACAATACACAGCTGTGTCCATAGTCGTATACCACTTAAGTCACTAAATTCTTTTAGTACATGACCCTGTAACTCGTTTATTCATGCATAAGTACACGACCCAATACACGGTTGTGTTCGGGACCGTGTTACTCTCGGGTTGTTGAAAGTCTCACTACATGGCCATGTACCTTAGGCGTGCTCAGAATTCATTCTCATTACACGTTCGTGTTCTTACAGTACAAGCCCATGTACTGTTTAAAACTTGAATTTGACCTTAAAAATCTTAATTATGGCCCTTAGAAGTTTATTTAAGCCATTATAAGGCACTCTCAGTCCTTTCTGAGCATTTCAAAACTAAGTACACAACTAAAATATCACATAGCTAGATGCATAACAAAAAACATCGTGTGACTGAATGCATATCTACTGTAGCTGGAAGCATACTGTAACTATAACTAAGGCATATCGTGAACAGTGCATGAACTGATTATGCTCATGTTATGCTTCAAAATTCATTATCTTTCCTATGTCTAGCTGAGGGCCCGTGTGTCAGTACCGAATGTGCATGGATCATCAGAAATGTCCGTGATCACAAACTTAAGAGCTGTCAATGGAGGCTCATCATATTTAAACTTGAAATACCTCTCAAGCGGGAGAGGCTGGTATAACACGCTTAATGATTACGCAATTGTTGAATCGTTTCTGGTATCTTTATGTAGTAGTAGTTTTAAGTGATCATTCGAGCCACTCAGGGTTCGGGCTATCACATTCCGAACCTAACTCATTGAGGGGTCTCAGTTTTCATTCCCGAGTACATTTTTGTCCCTCGTTTCCCAAAATGCCCTTAATGCCGTTCTAAAATTTTCGGCAGCATTCTGGCTTAATTTTTAGGTTCCTGGCGTTTAGGTAACGCTTCAAAACCTTTGGTACGTGCCACATACTAAACTAAAGGCCTAATTTTTACATAAAAACTCAAACTTTTTATGTAAAAATCTCTTTAAAACCTTAATCATTTTTAACGACATTTTGGTTCATTTTTACCTATTTTCACCCTTGGTTTTTTATCAACACCTCATGTTCACATATTCCTCACAAATTTTTCCATTTCATACCCTAACTCCTACAGATTTCTTTGAGAGAAACTTGCATAAAAATTTGTCTCTCAAAATCCAATGCTTAACTTATATCATTCACATGCTAACATCACTCTTTAAGCCAAAAACCAACTAAACAAAAACTTAAAATTCATAAAAAATTTCCACCACAACACCATAGATTTCATAAGAAAACATGCATCAATTTTGTTGTTTTTCCATTCTAATTCATTCTTTGCTTTATCTACCTTCTAACATGGCTTTCTAAGACAAAAACCAATAAAACCAAAGTTTGAAATAAATCATAAATCACCCCTACAGCCCCACATTTTTTTCCAATAGAAAATTACAAGAAAAAGCCTGTAAATTGGGAGCTTACCTCACTTAGTTGATCACTTGAGCTTGGGGTGAGTTTGGAACAAGTTTAGTTGAAAAATTTTTGAAGAAATTCTTGGTTTTCACAGCAGATGGTTGCAAAAAGGCGGGGCAGGAACAAAATGTTTTTCAAGTTTCTCGGAAGCCAAAACCATGTGTATATATGGCTAAAAAAGTGAGGGACCAAATGGAAAAATTTTGGGGGCATCTTAGCAACTTTTTAGTACAAGTTTAACTAACTTTAGGGGTTGTTTTGCAATGAGACAAACTTTTTTGGCTAATTTTCTTCTTCGTTCACCGACTACAACATGCCCTTAATTCCCTCATTTTTCTTCAAAATTTTGCATGATATTTTGACATCATCTTGGCCATTGATTCAAGATCACTTTGAATCTAAGCCCCTTGGATCATGCTATTTCTTTCCACCCTATTTTTCTTTCATTTATGACATCATTGGATGACATCATGGATGACATCACTTAATATATATTCGGTCAAAGTTTGACCAAAAGTCAAACAGAACGAAATTTTCCCGAAATCGCACTGGCGGGTTTCTGAGGCCGTCCATGTGATCGTTTTACCTTAATTCACTTCTGTTTGGCTAAAAATCACTAACGTGAATATTTTGTGTTTTAGTGCATATGGTGCACCATCTAGGGTTTTCGGTTCCGAATTGGGACCGTTCTCTTCTTTTTGATTTGGTAAAATTCTCCATTACTGAATTCCTGAATTTTAACATTGTTAAAACATTTTATCGTGTTCTAAATAATATTAAATGATTTATTTCACCATTTTAAACATAAAAATCATTGTATTCATACAATGTACATATTTTCTAAGAATGAGGAAATTTTCTTGGTTATCATAATCCGCGCCCTGCCAAGAGCTCTGTAGAGGGAGCTATGCAGCAACGAAATCGAGATTCTGATGGGAAGATTGTCTGACCTGACTCTCCAATCGACACTTTTGAGTGAGATCAAGGCCGGCCAAAAACTCGATTCATCCTTGATCAAGTCAAGAAAGGAAGTTGTGGAGGATAAAGGTTCATAATTTAAAGTCTCTAAAAACGACATACTCTATTATAAGGACAAAGTATGTGTTCCAAAAGATAAGGAACTCAAGAAGCAAATCCTTTCAGAGGCTCATGAGGTGCCATATTCCATACATCTGGGAGCCAACAAGATGTATAAATACCTGAAAGAAAGCTTTGGTGGCCTAGAATGAAGAATGATGTCACTGAATTCGTAGCTAAATGCCTTGTCAGAAGGTTAAGGTGGAACACCAATGTCCGATAGGGGAATTGTAGAAAATCAAACTACCAATATGGAAATGGGACCAGACCACCATAAATTTTGTAGCCGGATTTCCAAGAACCTCTGACAGCAATGATGCAATCTAGGTAATCATAGACAGATTGATGAAATCAGCCCAATTCTTAGCCATAAGGGTTAGCTATTCAGTAGAACAATTAGCAAAGATCTATGTGGCCCAGATAGTAAGGTTGCATGGAGTGACAAAGTCAATCATTTCAGATCATGACAATCGTTTCACATCTAGGTTTTGGCAAGCGCTTAAGCTACATTAGGATCCAAGTTGAAGTTCAGCACAGCCTTCTACCCTCAAACCAATGGGTAGTCTAAAAGGACCATACGACATTGGAAGACATGTTGAGAGCTTGCATCCTAGACTTTAAGGGGAATTGGGACAAGAAGCTACCCTTGATTGAGTTCTTGTACAACAAAAACTATCACTCCTCAATAGGAATGGCACTGTACTAGGCACTTTATGGAAGGAAATGCAAGTCCTCATTTTATTGTCATGAGACTGGAGAGAAACGACTAGTTAACATGGACTTTATCAAGAATACCATGATAGACGTGAAGCTGATATGAGAAAGGTTAGATATAGCGCACAGTCACTAAAAGAGTTTTGTCAATAAGCACCGTAGACCCTTAGATTTTCAAGTAGGAGACTCAGTCTTTCCCAAGGTAGCATCCATGAAAGGGGTGATACACTTTGGAAAGAAAGGGAAGCTCAACCCTAAGTACATAGGACCTTTCGAGATAATTGAGGGCGTCGAGAATGTAGCGTATAGATTAGTGCTTCCCCCTAAGTTAGCTTCAGTGCACAACGTCTTTCACATTTCTATGCTAAAGAAGTATGTATTAGATAGTTTTCACATTCTGAGTCAAGAACCTATCGAAGTGCATTCTGATCTGACTTACGAGGAAAGATCTATTATGACGTCCCGTGCCACTGAAACATTCCACATACTAGAACAACATATATCACTGAATGTAGAACATCACATATTGTATGCATAGTAGAAAACATCATGAACTGAATGCATATCTACTATATCTAGAAGCATTGTGAACTATGATTAATGCATACCGTGAACAATACATGATCCGATTATGCTGATATTATGCTTCAATATTCTTTTTCTTTTCTATGTCTGGCTGAGGGCCTGTGTGTCAATATTGAGTGCGCGCAGATCATTGGAAATGTCCATGATCACAAACTTAAGAGCCATCAACGGAGGCTCATCTTATTTAAACTTGAAAAACCTCTTCAACGAAAAAGGCAATACGACACACTTATTAATTTCCCAATTGTTTATCTGATCTGGCCATATGCTCTACTAAGCTATCCCTAATCTTACGTGATAGGGATGTATAACATCAAACTTGTGTTTTCATCAATCTATGCAATTGTGAAACTATATGCTTTCTTAACATGCTATGCAACCACAGTGCATGGTTTGTAATTACTTAACATATTGTGAAAATCAACACTTTAAATTCATTTGGCTCATGCTATAGGCAGAGTTATACTTACCTAGTTTGCAAGCAAACTTATACCCTTGCCTTTATCACGTTACAGGTATCTACCTGTCAACAACACGTATCCCATTAATACTTTTGCTAAGTTACTAATACCATTAGTGACTAAAGTAGGTACTAACATATGGTATCGATTGCCGTCAGAACTAACTTGCTTTCTCTCCAGAGTTTGATTCTCTAAGCTTGGTT
Source organism: Antiaris toxicaria (assembly GCA_035233585.1). Classification (NCBI taxonomy): domain Eukaryota; kingdom Viridiplantae; phylum Streptophyta; class Magnoliopsida; order Rosales; family Moraceae; genus Antiaris; species Antiaris toxicaria. Next base: position 54,628,929 of record CP141153.1, read on the forward strand.
AATTAATTTATTACCCAATAAATTAACATCGTTCTTACGTTACTATTACCTTAAGTGACTGTAACTTGTATCGTGGTATGGTACCAAGGCCCATCGGTACCCTACTGCTCTACTTTGGGAATTTGGTATTTAACGTCTATTTATGTTTGATTAACTTGTCTACTTGACAAATTAATCACAATTCCTCACCATTTCGTTCAAACTCAGTCCTTGACTAGTTGACTGACCAATCAACTGACTGGTTACCTCGTGCGTCGTTAACTAGGTAGCCTACCGGTTTACGTTGCCTGTTTGGGTGTGGTAGCCCATTGAGCTACCTCTATTGTTTTATTTTGAAAATTGTTTTAGTTGCCTTATAAAATTTTTGGAAAAATTATGTACCTTGAACCGTCCCTTATCACCCCATTGGAAGGTAGGGCCATTTTATTAAAACCATATTTTTATTTTGAAGAGGGTTGAACAAATTTTGGCATTTGTTTTTAAAACTGGTTCTTAAACCATTTATTGAAACTATTTTAAAACTTGTTTGAAACGACTTAGTTTGCAAATTTGGCGAACATAAAACTTTTCTTCTCGACGAGATGAACAACTCTCGTGTTTGTCTCGGAGCTCAAATCAAACTTTAACAGGTCCTAAACTTATCAAACCCATGGCTAACTTGTGTCCAGTTTTAGTAAAATCCCACGCTTATTTAAAAATAGCTCTGTTTGAGACCCAAAACGGCCAAATTTTTAGAACATGCATGGGTCCTTTAAAGATTTCACGAGATCTACAACTTTCGTTTTGAGCCCGAGATCTAGTTTGGACTCTAGTTTTGTCATTTTTAACAAAACCCGAGACTATTCCTGTGCTCAGATTTTTAGTCCCAGTTTTGGATATCGGTTAAAAATAGCTCATAAAACGTATCTTAGTGTCATTTTTGGCCTAAAACTATTTGATAGAAAAACGACCGTAACAAAATTTCCTTAAAACTTTGTATTTCACAAATCCCAAAATCAAACTCTAATGTGGTCAAAATGGCCAAATCCCATGGCCTAAAATTGGGGATAGATTTGTGTGTCCAGCCACCTTAAATGTCCATACACACACACACACACACACATGCATCCATAAAAATTTAAACCACAACTACACAACCATATAAACTTAAAAATAGAAAGCTAAGGGCTCAAAATAAACTTGTTACAATCCATTGCTCAAATAAATACACAATTTCCTTGATCAAAACTTAAAAATGACTAAACCATAAAAAGGGGGTTTCGGTTTTACCTTACGTGCTATGAACCAAGCACGACCGAACTGAGGCTTGGGTGACCTAAAAATTTCTATGTGAACCATTGGGGGTCGGCTTGTGCTAGAAAGGACACCAAAATTTTTATCTTATCATCAAACCAAAATAACAACTAAAAACCACAAAGATTGGTTCTAGAATCTTACCCTTGAGTGATCTTAAGATGGCTTGGATGGAAACCTCCTAACACAAGCTTGGTGGTGGTAAGTTTTTGGATGGATTTTTGGCTTGTAAATGGTTGGTTTGGGGCCTGGGAAGTGGTCGGCTACAGCTAGATAAACAAGAAGAAGAGGGGTTGTGTTTTATGGTGCAAAAGAAGGAAAATGACACCTTAGGTCAAGCATGCCCTTTTATAGGCAAATCTAACCCAAAATTAATCAACCTAAGCTCACTTAATTAAGCCAAAATTTTGTCTAATTGGGGAACAAATTGCTGCCAATTTCAGCCACCAAAAACTAAGGGCTGCACGCATGGAGAAGGGGGCCAATTAAGAAATTTTTTATTGGCCATGTGATGGAATTCTTGGATAATTTAATCAAAAAAGTGGCCAACGCATCCCTTGTTTTAATGAAAGCTTTTCCCTATTTTTAGTGTTGTGTTTGGGACTGTTTTTGATGCTTGTATATGGTTTCCTAGGGGAAAAATTCACCTGCAAAGTCTTCTCTTCGTAGTCTAATTTTCTTCTTTCGATATCCGACCCTTTCCTGACAGTGTTCTAGATTTCCACTGAAATTGGATTTTCTGAATCCGATTCTTATACTGATGATTCCTAGTTGGGTTGTACTTGTTAGGAAATGCCCTAAGTATTAGAGACATTTTGATGTATTCATTTTGAACTGGATAATAAAATTATACATAGAGGTTATTCATTACATTGCTATCTGTCCTCGTCTTATTTACATGTTAAAGTAAATGTAAGCAAATATGGCTCACTGACTGCTTGTGTTAAAACTGTTGGAACGTTGCATGCAATGGACGTTTGTATGCGAGAAGACAATGTTCTGAAGTTAGCAATCTAAACTATGGTCTGTAGTCTATGGGGTTAGACCGAGCATCTAACTCATGTTAAGACTATTATGTTGTCTAAAGCCTTGGAGGGGACGGTCTGTCTTGACTGTCTGGAGCTGGACTCCCAAGTAGAGACATGGATATGTTGCTTGGTGGTGACATATTAGACCGGGACTAAAGCGTGATTGATCTACGTAGTCGGCTATGAGTGGATCAATCTGCTTTTGACGTTCATTGTGCAATAACCTTAATCCTGAGTAAATGAACTACTTCATGTATATGACTTGTGTACTTTGATGTTCCAATGGCTAAAGCGTCTCAGAGGTAGTAAGCTTATAGACCGGTTCGTTGGGTGCATGACTTGTATACGATGAAGGGTTTGTTTGCAGATATCGGAATCATAGCTCTGAGGAGTTAAAGGTATCCTCTTAAAGGCATTATACTGAAAGTGAAAATGGACAAGGCCTTGGGTCGTCTGCTGGGCGGATGACTTCTTATTCACATATGGTGAATAATCATTTTCTTGATTCGGTAGTTAATGGAACTTTAAGATAGCCTGATCAGTAGGATTAAACGGACTTTAACCTAAGGCTGATCATGGATATCATATGAGGGTTTTGCATATATGACAAGGTCATTGGATGGTAGCTCGTCACAGGCTTACGTAATACGGTATATAATTGGGAGTTCAGTTTCAGGTTTATAGTGGTGTGACTCTGAAATTAGTGATCATATGATTGAGTTGTTCGGTACAGAATGATGATCATATGGAATCACGGGAGCCCGATTATATATGTCCAATCAGTCCCTCTACTAGCTCCACATAATTCCTTAACGTTTGGCAAATTGATTTGTGTATGCTATTGGCTAGTTTATTATGCATGGATGGTGATGACACAGGATTAGGATGGTAGACAAGATTCTCTCCAGTTGGATTCAGATTTTGTTTTGGATAATAGAGTACACAATTATTCGAACTCCAAATAAAGTTGCCATGATTTTATTTGAGATTGGATTGGAGTTGTAGAAAATTATCCATGAGAACAAGAATATGAAACACAACCGTTTTGTGGAATTTGAAATTTGAATTTTGAAATTTGAAATTTGAATTTTGAAATTTGAATTTTGAATTTTGAATTTGAAATTTGAATTTGAAATTTGAATTTGAAATTCGAATTTGAAATTTGAATTTGAAATTTAAATTTGAAATTTGAAATTTGAAATTTGAAATTTGAATTTGAAATTTGAAATTCAAATTTTGAATCACAGTCCAAGTAGGATTCGAATTTGTTGTGGAAAATCCACAAGGTTTGAAATTCGAATTTGAGTTGGATTTGGAGAGGATAATCTTGTTAGAATCCTACTTGAATTTTGAATCCAAATCCCAACAAAAGTGGGCGAATTTTTTGAGGATAATCCTCAACGGAAAATTCGGTTTTTGTGGATAAGATTCAAGGGAAAATTCAAGTTTCAATCCTAGTTGAATTTGGATTCTCTCCTTCCCTAAAAGTGGCCGAAATTTTGGAGCCTTAATCCTAGGAAATTCGGTTATTTTTGGATAAGGTTGAGATGAGATTTGGCTTGAAAAATCCTAGTGGAATTTTGATTCTTCCTTATCCTAAAAGTGGCCGAAAATTTGGAGAAGATTTTCTCCTAAAGATTTCAGATTTTTTGGTTGAAAAAGGGAGATAAAATTCTAGTTAAAATCTTGTTTAGATTTGGATTGGATTTATCCTAGAAAGCCGAATTTAATTGTGGAGATTCTCCCTTGGAAAATTCGGATTTTTTGGTTGGATAAGGGAAAATATCTTTTCCTAATCCAATTCAAATTCAGAGATTCACCTCATGCAAGTCTATAAATAGAGGTCCTGCCACTCTAGTTCTCTCAGACCACAGACTCTCAGGTGAGCAGGCTTATTGTTGCACAGCTCATCGTGACAATAAAGTTGTTTAGAGATCTGGGTGGTCGGAAGAAGACTAGCAGTGCTAGCATACCGATCGAGGTTCAGAGTGCCCACACACTCAGCCATTCGGGAATTGGAGAATAGTAGAGAAGGCTAGTTGGTTGAAGCCTCCGGTCATTCTCCTCCTGCAAGATTGGCGTCCTTGAGGTATGAGTTTTAATTGTTGTTGGTTTATTGTATATGGCATCATGAGATATTTAACGATCTAAAAATTTTTATTGTTCCGCTGCGCCACTCTGATACGTTTTTACCGGTTTAATTTCCTACAGTACTACCTATGAGCCCATTTTCTATCCATTTTACTGTTCATTTCCCATATTGTGGTTGTGTTTATACTGTATTATCCTTGCACACCATAACGAGACATTTTCACGTGAAAATTCAAACACAGTCTCTCTTGACTAATTTGGACATGCTAATTTCAAATTTATAGTTTTACGTCCATCTGAGGTCATCTAGACCAATTTTCAGGATCTGTGTGACCTACCTCGAAATATGTGTCTTGCGCTCAATTGACTAATTTGAGTGTTTTGAGTCTAAATATATCAGTTTCGGGCTAGAGAAGGTTGTCTTGACCCTCTTCCTGATACTGTGTATCTCTTAAACAAAATTTCATGTTTTAAGCACAATTGACCAGATTAAGACTACTGACTATTAACCTGACACTGTGTATCCACTATTCACTATTCACTGTTTTCTATTTAACTGACCAGTCTGAGTGTTCTGGCTCCGATTTTGTCAGTTTCTAGACAATTTTTCTCAATACCATTCCTCTGTTAGGGTCATTATCGCTATCGTGTTCAGATGATCGGTCTGAGCATACTGATGATCTGTTCACCAGTCCTGTGTTTAGAAATGGTCATTTGGGCTGATTTCTTGATACTGCACGACTTATACGCATATACACATAATAGGATGGACCGATTTCACTGTCGGTTGCCCCCTTTCATTGCATAAATAGTAATTAAAAGGTATTGTTCTTGTTTAATTTATTCAATTAGAAAATATACTGTATTTAATCAACTTAATTACTTATTACATAGTAATTATGTTTCATGAATTTTGAGAGTCTTTATAGCGGCTCTCTGCTCATTACACGGCCTTTTACATGGCCTGTGACGTCTTGTGCCCTTAATGGCCTGGACCGTCACTGAAAACTACTATTTGAACTTTTGTTTTAAAACTGATACTTAAACTTACTTACTCAGATACCCTGATTTTAGGGATTTTTTTGATGCGTACATATTTACTATTCATGTACGTATACTTTAAAAATACATCATCTAATTCATAAGGAATTTAATTAGACATACACACTTATGATATTGTTTAGCTATTTACAATTCTAGAATACTATCCACATATCCCACTTAACATAGCACATACCATATCATCACATATCATGTCATTGAATATAAAACTTCATATACTATATGCATAGCAGAAACCATCGTGTACTGAATGCATCTTACTGTAGCTAGAAGCATAGTAAACTATATCGTGAACAATGCATGGTCTGATTATGCTCATTTTATGCTTCACTGTTCTCTTTCTTTCTTATGTCTACTTAGGGTCTTTGTGTCAATACCATGTGTGCGCAGACCATCGATAACGCCCGTGGTCAAAAAGCCGAAGAGCCATCAATGGATGCTCAACTTGCCTTAACTTACTTTAACTTGAAAACCTCTTCAACTGAAAAGGCCAGTACGACATGCTTACTAAATTCCATCTTGTTTATCTGTTCTAGCCATATGCTTCTCTAAGCTGTCCCTAATCCTACGCGGTAGGGATATATACGGCATCTAACTTATTCTTTCATCAATCTACTCGATTATGAAACTATATACTCTTATGTATGCTGTGCATCATCATGTACATGATAGGTATACTTAACATACTGTAAATCATCATTCAGATTCATTTTATTCATGCTGTAGGCGGAGTTGTACTTACCTAGTTTGTAAGCCAACATGTACTCTTGCCTTTAGCAACTTATAGATTACTACCTGTCATCAATAGCATATCTCATTAACACCTTTGCTGAGTCACTAATGCTGTTAGTGACTAAAGCAAATAAAATTGGTTGGTATCGATTGTCGTCGGTACTAACTCGCTCACTATATGTGGTTAATTAATTTATTACCTAATAAATTAATTAATGTCATTCTTAGGTTACTATTACCATTAGTGACTTTAACTTGTGTTTCTATATCGTACTGAGGTCTATCGGTACACTATGGGCCTATTTTGGGGATTTGGTATCTAACTTCCATCGTGTTTGATTAATTGTCTTCTTGACAGATTAATCATCGTTCCTCACAGTGTTGTTCAAAACACAATCCTTGACTGGTTTACCAGCCAGTCAACTGACCAGTTACCTCACGCGTCGTTAACTGGGTATCCTACCGGGTTACTATGTGTAAACTTAGTGTAGTAACCGATAGGATTACTTTGCTTGCTTGGGTGTGGTAGCCTACCGGGCTACCCACACTATTTTACTTTGAAAATTTGTTTTGGTTGACTTATAAAATTATTGGAAAATTGTGTGTTTTGAAACCGTCCCTTATCACCCTGTTGGAAGGTGGGAACGTTTTATTAAAACCATGTTTTTATTTTAAAGTGTGTAAAACATATTTTGGTGTTTGTATTAAAAGGTGGTTTTTGAACCATTTTTGAAAACTATTTTGAAACTTGATTGAAACGACTTTGTTTGCAAATTTGGCAAACATGAAATTCTTCATCCTCGATGAGATGAACAATTCTCATGTTCACCTTGGAACTCAAATCTAACTCAAACGGATCCTAATTTTACTAAACCTGTGGCTATTATGCCCACTTTTTGAAAAGTTTCCAGTTTTACGTTATTTTGAAAATGGCTTTCTTTAAGGCCCAAAACGGCCAAATTTTTGAAACACACATGAGTCTTCTTAAAGGTTTCGATGAGATCTACAACTATCATGTTGAGCTGAAGTTCGATTCAAACTCTAAGTGGTCCATTTTTAACAAAACCCAAGACTGTTTCCAGTGCTCGGATTCTTGGTCCCAGTTTTGGACACTGAATGAAAACCACTCGAAAAACCTATCATAGTGTCATTTTTGGCCAAAGGCTCACAAAAACAACCGTATCGAAATTTCCTTAAAACTTTGTTTCACCAAACCCAAATTCGGACCCTAAGGGGGTCAAAATGGCCAAAACCATGGCCTTATTTCTGGGGATAGATTGTGTCCAGCCTTCTAAAACAAAACGTCCATGCTTACATGTGCACACATCCATTCATAAAATGTAGACACAACCACACAACCACAAACTTAAAAATGGAAAGCTAAGGGCTCAAAATAAACTTATTGTAACCCATTTGCATAAAAAAAATACACATAAATCTCTTGATCAAAAACTTAAAAACAACTGACCACAAAAGGGAGGGTTTTTCTAGTTTACATTTCGTGCTAAGAATCAAGCACACCGAAATATGGACTTGAGTGACTAAGTGATTGTGTGAACCAAGGAGAGTGGGGGGTCAGTTTATGCTAGTAAGACACCAAAAATTTTCTCTTTAATAACAAACCAAAACCATAACTAGAAAAATACAAGGACAGATTCCAAAAACTTACCCACGTAAACACTTGAAGTGGCTTAGAATGAAACCTCCTAACACAAGCTCGAGGGGGCTGATTTTTGGTAATTTCTTAGCTGCATTTTTGGCTTGAAAATAGAGGGTTTTGGGGCTTGAGAGCAGTCGGCTATAGTGAGGGAAAGAGAGAGAGAGAGTTGTGATTTTTGGGGTGTGAAAAAGAAAGAGCAATAGCCTAAGGCATGGTCACCCTTTTATAGACAACTCCTAAGTAGAATTAACCAAACCTAAGCTAATTTGGGGACAAATTTCTACCTATTTCACCCTTGGGGCCGTGGGAGTTGTGCACATTAAAGAGGGGAGGATTAAAAAATTTTGGTGATGGTAAGTGATGGAATGGTGATAGAAATCTAATATTGTTTAAGTCACATTGTGTCATAACTTCCTAATATTTTATTTCTACATTTTTGGGGTTTTTGTGCAGCTAAAAATAGCTGGTTTCCAGCTAAGGCACATGGTTTTTAAGGCCAAAATTCATCTGCATTTGGTTCTCTTCGCAGTCCAGTTTTCTACTGCAGTGTTCGATCATTTCTCGATAGTGTTCTAATTTTCATCCGAAATTAGATTTTCTGAATCTAATTTTTGCACTAATCATTCCTAGTTGGTTTATACTGTCTAAGAGCCCATTCTATACCATTTACTATTCATTTCCTATACTGTGGTTGTGTCTACACTATGTTGTCCTTTTGCATGCAAAACGAGGCGTTCCAGTGCAAAATTTCAGACATAGTCTCTCTAGACTAATTTGGATGTGTTGATTTCAATTTTATCAGTTTTACGTCTGTCCAGGGTCGTCTAGACCAGTTTTCGGGATCTGTGTGACCCCACCTCGAAAAACATGTCAGGTGCCCGATTGACTAATTTGGGTGTTCTGAGTCTAAATATATTAGTTTCGGGGCGAGATAAGGTCGTCTTGACCCTCTTCCTGATACTGCGTATCTCTCAGACAAAATTTTACATTTTGTGCCCAATTGACTAAATTAGGCCTGTTGACTGCTGATATATTAGTCTTATATCAAATTAAGGTCGTCTTGGCCAGTAACTTGACACCGCATTTTTCACTATTTACTATTCACTGCTTTATATTCTAACTGACTAGTCTGAACATTCTGCCTTCGATTTTGTTAGTCTCTGGGTGGAAATCATACTATATTTCTCAACTTAACTACTCATTACATAGTAGTTAAGTTTCATACATTTTAAAAGTCTGTATAGCGGCTCCCTGCTTATTACACGGCCTTCTACACGGGTTCTAACATGGGCATGTACAAGGCAACACGGGCGTGTATTGTTCGGACACGGGCATGCACTAGTTGAGCTTGCTCAACACGGCCATGTCTTAAAACACGTTCATTTTACCCGAGCGGTACATGGCCGTGTACCTGACCATGTTACACTAATTTGCATAAAAAGGCATCAAATTATTCCTCAATTTCTCATTATATGAAAATCAAGTTACAGGAATTGGGTGGTCCTTAAAACCTACCCCTCTTACAAAATTATTGTCCTCAAAAATTAGAATAAGTCTAGGAAGTCTTTTCTTATATCCTCTTCCCATTCCCATGTAGCTTGTTTGAGGTTGTGGTTCCGCCATAATACTTTTACAAGAGGAATCACTTTATTCCTAAGGACTTTATTTTCTCTGGCTAAAATTCGCATGGGTTTTTCTTCATATGTCAGGTCAGCGTATACTTCAACCGACTCTTGGCTTAGGATGTGGGAACTATCTAGCACATACCTTTTTCAACATCTAAACATGAAAGACGTTATATACTGAAGCTAGTTTGGGAGGGAGTGCTAATCTGTAGGCCACATTCCCAACTCTTTCAAGGATCTCAAAGGGTGCTATATACCTAGGACTGAGCTTCCTTTTCTTCCCAAAGTGCATCTCCCCTTTCATGGGTGCCACCTTGAGAAAAACTGAATCTCCTTCTTCAAATTCAAGAGGTCTACGTCATTTATCCACATAACTCTTATGGCGGCTATGAGTTGTATCTAGTCTCTCTCGTACAAGCTTCACATCTTCTATTGTATTCTTGACGAAATCCATGCTGGTGAGCTGTTCCTCTCCAGTTTCGTGCCAATGTAATGGAGATCTACATTTCCTTCTGTAGCATGCCTCGTACGGTGCCATTCCAATCAAGAAATGGTAGTTGTTGTTGTATGAGAACTCAGTCGATGGTAGCTTTTGGTCCCAGTTTCCCTTGAAGTCTAGGACATAAGCTCCCAGAATATCCTCTAACGTCTAAATGGTTCTCTCAGACTCGCCGTTAGTATGAGGATGGAAAGCTGTGCTAAACTTTAATTTAGTTCCCATTGAAGCTTGAATACTCTGCCAAAACTTGGAAGTGAAGCATCTGTCGTGATCTAAAATGATTGATTTTGGTACTCCGTGCAACCTTACTATCTAAGCCACGTATGTATCTGCCAACCTTTCTACTGAATAGCTCAGATTCATCGCTAAAAATTGAGCTAATTTCATTAGTCGGTCCACAATTACCCATATTGCATCATTGCCACTTGATGTTCTAGGCAATCCGACCACAAAATCCATTGTAATCTACTCCCATTTCCACTTAGGCAGTTTGATTTTCTACAGCTCTCTTCCCAGTTGCTGACGTTCTACTTTAATTTTTTGTCATTTGAGGCACTTTGCAATGAATTTGGCAACATCGTTTTTCATTTTCAGCCATCAAAAACTCTCATTTAAGTCTTAGTACATCTTATTTACCCCTGGATGTACTGAGTATAGTGTGTCATGGGCTTCCAAAAGGATATTTTTCCTAGTTTTTCATCATTCAGAACACATACTCTATCTTTAAAATAGAGTATGCCATCTTTAGAGATTCAAAATTCTAAACTCTGGTCCTCCGTTACCTCCTTTTTGAGCTTGATTAGGGTTGAATCAAGGCCCTACCCAGCCTTAATCTCTTGTATGAGCGTCGACTGGAGGGTCATTTTAGACAACCTCCCTGTGAAAATCTCGATTTTGCTACTGCGTAGCTCCTTTTGTAGTGTGTCTGGCAAGGCATGGATAGCCATACACGACGAGGTATGCTTTCTACTCAGTGCATCGGCCACCTTATTGGCTTTCCCTGGATGATATATGATTTCACAGTCGTAATCCTTCACCAGTTCCAACCATCTTATTTGCCTCATGTTAAGCTCCTTCTGAGTAAAGATATATTTGAGGCTTTGGTGGTCCATGTAGATCTCACACTTGACGTCATATAGATAGTGCCTCCATATTTTGAGCATAAATATGATCGCGGCTAGCTCCAGGTTGTACGTTGGGTTGTTCCTTTCATGGTTCTTGAGTTGCCATGAAGCGTACGCGACCACTCTACTATTCTGCATTAGTACATCTCCTAGTACAGTCTTGGACTCGTCACTGTAGATCACAAAGTTTCCCTATCCAGCATCTAGTATGGTTAGGATTAGAGCGCTCATGAGTCTATGTTTCAACACTTGGAAGCTCTTTCCACACTTATCGGTACACTCATACCTCTTCTCTTTTTTGGTGAGCGCCGTGAGTGGTGCGGTTAACTTTGAGAATCCTTCAATGAAATGTCGGTAATAACCCACTAGCCCTAAGAAGCTGTGAATTTCTGTTAAGTTCTTCAGAGTCAGCCAATCACTAATTACTTCTACCTTTGCCAGGTCTATTGATACTCCTTCCTTAGAGACCACGTGACCAAGGAAGTGGGCCCCCTCCAGCCAAAACTCATACTTGGAGAATTTGGCATACAGTTGATGCTCCTTTAGTTTAAGTAGGACGGCCCTTAGATGCTCCTCGTGCTCCTCCTTTGTCTTAGAATATACAAGTATGTCATCGATAAACATAATGACAAACTTGTCTAAGAATTCCTTGAACACTCGGTTCATTAGATCCATAAAGGCTGTAGGGGTGTTCGTAAGCCTGAACAACATAATGAGGAACTCGTAATGTCTATATCGTGTTCAGAAAGCTGTCTTAGGTATGTCTACATCCCTAATTCTTAGCTGATGGTACCCAGAACGTAGGTCAATCTTGGAGAATATGGCAGTGCCTTAAAGTTAGTCGAAGAGATCATCGATCTGTGGCAATGGATACTTGTTCTTGATCGTGATCTTGTTCAACTCCCGGTAGTCTATACACATCCTTAACGTTTCATCCTTCTTCTTCACGAATAAGACAGGTGCTCCCCATGGTGAATAGCTCTATTACATGAAGCCTTTGTCCATCAGATCTTTCAACTGGGTCTGGAGTTCCTTCAACTCTACTGGGGCCATTTTGTATGGGGACTTGGATATAGGGGCTGATCCTGGTTACAGTTTGATCTTAAATGCTATCTCGCGCTCTAGCGGAAGTCCTGGGAGATCTTTTGGGAATACTTTCACAAATTCCTTTACCACTAGTACATTGTCCGGTCCTATCTTTGCCTCTTGGGTCTTGTCCACTATGTGTGCCAGGAAGCTGATGAATCCGTTAGATAGTAGCTTGTGAGCCTTTAGAGCCGATATCATCATCTTGGATTACTTCAGCGATAAGCCCTTGTATACAAACTTCTCGTGCCCGATCGGCTCAAATGTAACTTCTCGTCTTTGATAATTTATAACAGTGTTATAGTTGGTGAGGAAGTCCATTCTCATGATTATGTCATAGTCGCACATATCGATGATGATTAGGTCCATGCTTAGCTCGTGCCCACTAATAACCACTAGCACATGATGTATCTAATAGCTAGACAACAAAACTTCCCTGGAGGAAAGAGTAGTTTGAAAAGTTTGATCCATCTTATTTAAGTTCTTGTCTAACTTCCTAGCAAATTCTGAGGATGCAATTAAATGTATAGCTCCGGAATCAAACAAAGCCAGTGTAGTGGAGTTGGTGACATAAAGTTGACCTGTCACCACGGTCGAGGTTCCGGCTTCTGCATCCTCTCTTGTGAAGGCATAGATCCTTCTCTAAGCTTTCGGTGCCTCTAGCCTACCCTGAGCGATGGATGGTCCCTCAATTCTGGTCTGGGCGGCATGTAGTTGGCCACTAGTGGCATGGGCTTGGTCCTATTGATTTTGTGGAATGGAGTCGCAGTGCTTAGTGAAGTGGCCTTCCTTGCCACAAATGTTGTAGCTTTTAGGAAATGCCCTACGTATTAGAGACATTTTATATATTTATTTTAAACTGGATAATAAAATTAGAATGTAGAGGTTATTCATTACATTACTGTTTATCCTTATTCTATTTACATGTTAAAGTAAATGTAAGTAAATATGGCTTACTGACTGCTTGTGTTAAAACTGTTAGAATGTTGCATACAATGGACTTTTGTATGCAAGAAGACAATGTTCTAAAGGAAGCGGTCTAAACTAAGGTCTGTAGTCTATGGGGTTAGACCGACCATCTAACTCATGTTAAGACTATTATGTTGTCTAAAGCCATGGTGGGGATGGTTTTTCTTGACTGTCCGGAGCATAGACTCCCAAGTAGAGACATAGATATGCTGCTTGGTGGTGATATATTAGACCAGGACTAAAGCGTGATTGATCTATTAGTCCGCTATAAGTGGATCAATCTGCTTTTGACGTTCATTATGCAATAACCTTAATCTTGAGTAAATGAACTACCTCATGTATATGACTTGTGTACTTTGATGTTCCAATAGCTAAATCGTCTCAGAGGTAGTAAGCTTATAGATCGGTTCATTGGGTGCATGACTTGTATACGATGAAAGGTTTGTTTATAGATATCAGAATCATAGCTCTAAGGAGTTAAATGTATCCTCTTAAAGACATTATACTGGATGTGAATATGGACAAGGCCTTGGGTCGTCTGCTAAGCGGATGACTTCTTATTCACATATGGTGAATAATCATTTTCTTATTCGGTAGTATAATGGAACTTTAGGATAGCCTGATCAGTAGGATTAAACAGACTTTGACCTAAGGCTAATCATGGATATCATATGAGGGTTTTGCATACATGACAAGGTCATTGGACATTAGCTTGTCACATGCTTTCGTAATACGGTATATAATTGGGAGTTCAGTTTCAGGTTTATAGTGGTGTGACTCTGAAATTAATGATCATATGATTGAGTTGTTCGATACACAATGATGATCATATGGATTCACGGGAGCCCGATTATATATGTATAATTGGTCCCTCTACTAGCTCCACATAATTCCTTAATGGTTAGCAAATTGATTTGTGTATGCTTATTGGCTAGTTGATTATGCATGGATGGTGTTGACATAGGATTAGAATGGTAGAGAAGATTCTCTCCAGTTGAATTCATATTTTGTTTTGGATAATAGAGTACACAATTATTCAAATTCCAAATAAATTTGCCATGATTTTATTTGAGAGTGGATTGGATTTGTAGAAAATTATCCACGAGGACAAAATTTGAAATACAACTTTTTATGGATTTTGAAATTTAAATTTTGAATTTGAAATTTGAATTTGAAATTTAAATTTGAAATTCGAAATTGAAATTTGAATTTGAAATTTAAATTTGAATTTGAAATTTAAATTTGAATTTTGAATTTCAAATTTGAAATTTGAATTTGAAATTTAAATTTGAATTTTGAATTTTGAGATTTGAAATTCAAATTTTGAATCACAGTCCATGTGGAATTCGAGTTCTTTGTGGATAATTCTACAGGGTTAGAATTAGAATTTGAATTTGAGTTGGATTATGGAGGGGAAAATCTTGTTTGAATCTTACTTGAATTTTGAATCCTAATTCTAACAAAAGTGGCCGAAAATAAGTTGAGGAAAATCCTTCTAGATAATTCAGTTTTTGTGGATAAGGTTTAGGGAAAAGTTCAAGTTTTAAATCCTAGTTGAATTTGGATTCTCTCCTTCCCTAGTGTGGATGAATGAAAATTTATGGATAATTCCTAGGAGAATTTTCGGTTTTAATGGATAACGATGAGATTAAATTCAAGCTAGAAAATCTTAATTGAATTCTGATTCTCCTCATACTTTAATGACCGAATCTAGTCATGTTTTTGGTATAAAGGGGAATCAATTTTTTATGAGGGAATGAGGAGATAAAATTCAAGTAAAAATCCTGTTTGAATTTGGATTGCAAGATCCCTTAAGTGGCCGAATCTACCCTTGATTATGGCCTAGGGAATTTCAGATTTTGCATAGTGGATAAGCGAGAAAATCTTCTTGGAGAATAGTAGAGAAGGCTAGTTGGTTGAAGCCCTCCAGTCATTCTCCTCCTACAGTTAGCGTCCTCTTGAGGTATGAGTTTTATTGTTGTTAATTTATTGTATATGACATCATGAGATATTTAACGATCTTTAAAAAAAAATTTATTATTCTGTTGTGCCACTCTGATGCATTTTTACCAATTTTATTCCTACAGCAGCCACCGGTTCCCTGGCAGCATTCTCCTAGATGATTCTTTCCACACTTTGAACAAGGTGGGTATGGGTTGCTATTTCCTCCCCGGTTGTTCTTTTTCTGGAGGAAATTCCTCTACTGCCCTTGGTTGCTTGGATTCCCTTCCTTTTGTTATTGTGACACTACCTATTGTTCTGGCTGGTCCCCATGTTCTGCCCCTTGTGTTGAGTCTCAGAGTACTACCTTCCCTTAGGCTACCTAGCCTGTGTCTTCTCTTCTTTTTTGGCCTTAAAGATTTGAGCCCTCCTCTCTTTTTCCTGAGCTAACCAATACTCTACCCAGATGGCTCGGTTGACATATTCAACCACTGTTGCTGGCCCGTGGCTTCCGCCGCATACTTGGACGGCGATGTCTGTCCTGAATATTTTCAACATTCTTCTCACCCTCTCCTTCTCGGTCGATACTAAGTCTAAGCAGAGTCAGGCTAGTTGCTCGAACTTCTGAACCACTTCCATCACGGTCCTGCTACCCTGGCGTAAATTATTAAACTCATCCTACTGGGCTGCTAGGGCTTCATCGTTAAAGTACATCTCTTTGAATTCTCTAACGAAGTTTGCCCAGTTTATTTCATTGACGTTTCTTCTTATGGCCACGGTATTCCACCACTGTCGTGCCCTTTTGTGGAGGGCAAGGGATGCGTATAATACTTTCTCCCTCTCCGTTAGTCCCACGAGGTCCAAGATTACTTGGATATCGATTAGCCAGTCGTCTGCCTCGATGGGATTTGTAGTTCCTTCAAATTCGGGCACCTTCAGGCACCAGAATTTCTCGTAGAGGTTACCTTCTCTAGGAGTTGGCACAAGAATGTTGGCTACTGTGGGAGTAACCATGGCTGATGGTGCTGGCGTTGTCTAGACTGGTGGCGCCGCTTGCCCTCTGGGAGTGTCAGGGGCTACTGGGACTGCTTGGGCTGGCACTTCTACTGATAGGGGTGCCTGGGGTTGTTGGTTCAGTTGCTCCCTGAGTTGAGCAAGTTCTTGTTATTGATTTATCATCATCTCTTGCATGGTAGCGAGTCGTGTCATTAGCTCATCTTCTTGGGTAGCTTGATCAGTCTGGGATCTCGTTCTCGCCATGGCTTCCTATGTAACCCTATCACATAACAGGGAAAAGAAAACATAAGTCTTTGTACTTGGGACTCGTATCACATATATTTTTTCTTACTTAACAATCTCACTCAACATCATAGATATAAATATATGTATTATATCTTTCGTTTCTTCTCTTGATGTTTAATACAATTGCTACATCATATTGGAACATCGTCTGAGTACCAGGAACCATCCTGCACTCTTTGTCTCACTACTGACATGTGTAGAAAAATCATATTTAGGCCCTCAGGGCAAAATGATACTGCTTTTGATAATATATTTCACAAAATATATACATATGTATTCAAAACTCTAGTTCAATAGGAGTGACACACATGTCCCTATTAGGAAATGCCCTAAGTATTAGAGACGTTTTGATGTATTTATTTTGAACTAGATAATAAAATTATATATAGAGGTTATTCATTACATTGCTATCTGTCCTCGTTTTATTTACATGTTAAAGTAAATGTAAGCAAATATGGCTCCCTGACTGCTTGTGTTAAACTGTTAGAACGTTGCATGCAATGAACTTTTGTATGCGAGAAGACAATGTTCTAAAGTAAGCGGTCTAAACTATGGTCTGTAGTCTATGGGGTTAGACCGACCATCTAACTCATGTTAAGACTATTATGTTGTCTAAAGCCTTAGAGGGGACGGTTTGTCTTGACTATCTGGAGCATAGACTCCCAAGTAGAGACATTGATATGTTGCTTGGTGGTGATATATTAGACCGAGACTAAAGCGTGATTGATCTACGAAGTCCGCTTTGAGTGGATCGATATGCTTTTGACGTTCATTATGCAGTAATCTTAATCCTAAGTAAAAGGACAGCTTCATGTATATGACTTGTGTACTTTGATGTTCCAATGGCTAAAGTGTCTCAGAGGTAGTAAGCTTATAGACCAGTTCGTTGGGTGCATGACTGGTATACGATGAAGGGTTCGTTTATAGATATCGGAATCATAGCTCTAATGAGGAGTTAAGGATATCCTCTTAAAGGCATTATATTGAATGTGAAAATAGACAAGGCCTTGGGTTGTCTACAGGGTGGATGACTTCTTATTCACATATGGTGAATAATCATTTTCTTAATTCGGTAGTATAATGGAACTTTAAGGTAGGCTGACCAGTAGGATTAAACGGACTTTGGCCTAAGGCTGATCATGGATATCATATGAGGATTCTGCATACATGACAAGGTCATTGGACGATAGCTTGTCACAGGCTTACGTAATACAATATATAATTGGGAGTTCAGTTCCAGGTTTATAGTGGTGTGACTCTAAAATTAGTGATCATATGATTGAGTTGTTTGGTAAAGAATGATGATCATATGGATTTGTAGGAGCTCGATTATATATGTCCAATCAGTCCCTCTACTAGCTACACATAATTCCTTAACGTTTGGCAAAATTGATTTGTGTATGCTATTGGCTAGTTTATTATGCATGGATGGTGTTGACATAGGATTAGGATGGTCGACAAGATTCTCTCTGGTTGGATTCAGATTTTGTTTTGGATAATAGAGTACACAGTTATTCAAACTCTAACTAAAGTTGCCATGATTTTATTTGAGATTGGATTGGAGTTGTAGAAAATTATCCGTAAGAACAAGAATTAGAAATATAACTGTTTTTGTGGATTTTGAATTTTGAAATTTGAAATTTGAAATTTGAAATTTGAAATTTGAAATTCAAATTTGAAATTTCAATTTGAAATTTCAATTTGAAATTTGAAATTTGAAATTTGAAATTTGAAATTCAAATTTTGAATCACAGTCCAAGTGGGATTCGAATTTGTTGTGGTAAATCTACAAGGAATGAAATTCGAATTTGACTTGGATATAGAGAGGAAAATCTTGTTAGAATCCTACTTGAATTTTGAATCCAAATCCGAACCAAATATGGACGAAAATTTTGAGGATTATCCTCAATGGATTTTCAGATTTTTGCGGATAAGGTTCAAGGAAAAATTCAAATTTCAATCCCAGTTGAATTTGGATTCTCTCCTCCCTGATAATGGCCGAATTTTTAGAGTAAATCTCCTAGGAGATTTTCGGTTATTTTGGATAAGGATGAGATAAGATTCAAGCTTGAAAATCCTAGTGGAATTTTGATTCTCCCTTATCCAAAAGTGGCTGAAATTTTGGTGGAGATTTTCTCCTTGAATTTTTGGATTTTTTGGTTGAAAAAGGGAGATAAAATTCTAGTTAAAATCTTGTTTAAATTTGGATTGGAATTATCCTAAAGTGTCCGAATTTATTGTTGGGATTTTCCCCTTGAAAAATTTGGATTTTGTGCTTATGGATAAGGGAGAATATCTTCTCCTAATCCAATTCAAATTCAGAGAATCACCTCATGTAGGTCTATAAATAGAGGTCCTGACACTCCAGTTCTCTCAGACCACATACTCTCAGGTGAGTAGCCTTATTGTTACACAGCCCACCGTGACAATAAGTTCTTTAGAGATCTGGGTTGTCGGAAGAAGACTAGCAGTGCTAGCATACCGATCGAGGTTCAGAGTGCCCACACACTCAGCCATTCGGGAATTGGAGAATAGTAGAGAAGGCTAGTTGGTTGAAGCCCTCCGGTCATTCTCCTCCTGTAGATTGGCATCCTTGAGGTATGAGTTTTAATTGTTGTTGGTTTATTGTATATGGCATCATGAGATATTTAACGATCTAAAAATTTTTATTGTTCCGCTACATCACTCTGATACATTTTTATCGATTTATTTTCCCACAGTCCCAATATATAATGCCACAAGTACATTTAGTCAAGTCTGGTGGGGAAAGCTACTGTTCCCCTCTATATATTTACATAACCAAAATTCTATGGAAAAGGGTTACTACTACTCGGATGACACTCCGACTCGGCATTCGACATCATCTCATCCTCACTGTCACTAAGTGGGAACTCCTCTGGGTCTTCCTCTTCGTCTCCCCAGATGACACTACCTTCATCATCGTTGGCTACGATGACTTATGGCTTATACATCCCTATCCACTCATCGTCACAAAAGTAATCGGGGATTTCTTCCTCTTCATTGTCAAGTTGGGCATCAGAGAGAGCCTTATCATCATCTTCTTCCTCATGGTGCTCGGGAGACTGAGAGGCTAGTTCAGGGTCCTCCATTAGTTCCCCATCGCCCTCGAGTACTGCTAGCAGGTGTTTGGCCACGAACTCTTCATTGTTGGCCAGTTGGGGTGCTATGTCTGCCAGGTCACCCTCCATGTTAGCTGCTACTACTGTAAAGCCTTCACCAGGTGCAGGATTGAGTGCCACTCTCTTGGCTTCTACTATGTCTCGGGTAAGGTGCCTCAGATCCTCACGTGGTGGAAGGTATGGAAAAAGGTCCGTTGCATACCATGGTGTCCCTTTCCATAGCAGGTCAGCTATCTCTGTAAAGGGCCTGTCTAAGGGGATGTGAGGAAGCATTGCGTCCATGAACCTGTAACAATAGTGCACCATGGTCTCTCCCTTATAGATATCCCAGTTGTCAAAGAGGACCTGGTATCGCCTCTTGCGCATATCATCCCATATATCTCTGTCACGGGCTGGATCGACGCTCTCATAGAGGTCACGATAGAACTCAGCCAACTGTATCAGATGCTCGATCCTGTGCCATTCATTCCACTAGGTCAGCACTGGTCCTTCCAATCTACTGCTTGCCAAAACCACCTATAGATGTGGTGAAATATGGCATGCCTAAAAAATGACCTCCAAGTGGTGAATCCAGTATGGAAGCTTGCTTGAGTGACGACCATCATATATGTCTGGTCACATGGCGTTGAAAGCTAGGCTCGCTTAACGATCCTCTTGTACTTGGTGGGGGTCAATCAGTGCGGTCATTATCTCCTATTATAATTCAAGTGTCAACTTATATACTAAAATTGAAAAACAAAAGCTAACTTACTTGGACAGATGAGGTAGGCGTACGACGATATGAGGTAGGGTGGTAGGACACCGCTCTGATACCAATTATGACTTCCCATGCCCTTAGTGGCCCGGACCGTCACTGAAAACTACTATTCAAACTTTTGTTTTAAAATTAATACTTAAACTTACTTACTTAGATACCTTGATTTTAGGGATTTTTTTATGCATACGTATTTACTATTCACATACGTATACATTAAAAATATATCATCTAATTCATAAGGAATTTAATTAGACATACACATTTATAATTGTGACAATCGGGAAATTTAATCATTCTCGGAGACTACGTACAATGTATGCGAACAGTGATTTTTAAGCTTTAAACTATAAAATAAATGATTTAATACTATTTAGAATGCGATAAAATGTTTAGCAAGGTCAAGAATTATGAATTCGACTGTAGAAAATTTTATCTAGTTGAAATGGGGGAAAATGATACCAAGTTGGAACCAAAAACCCTAACAAAAGTATGTGTTTCACTAAAACCCAAAAAATTTTAGATTGTATTTTTGGCCAAACGACAGTATATTAGGGCAAACCGAGCACGCGGATGGCCTCAGAAAACCTCCGATGCGATTTCGGTAAAATTTGGTTCGGGTAATTTTCGGTTGGATTGGAACCAAAAACCAACTAGAAGTAAACTAGATTCTGATGGGATGACCTCATTAGCATGACGTCATAATTAAATTAATTATGTTAATGGTGGAAAGAAATCCAAGCTTTAATGGCTAGGATTTAACACTTTTTGATCCAAAGGTTGAGATTAAGCCAAAATGCCATAGATTTTATTTAAATTTCTTGGATAAATCCAAGCAAAATGAGCTGTCTAGACAGCTGGAAAACAGTAAGAAAAAGTTACAAAAAGACCCTTCAAAAGTTGCAACTAAGTCCCCAAAGTTTTGCCAAATTGCCAACTAGTTTGCAATTAAATCCCTCACTTTATGGGCTGCTATATATACCATTTTGCTGCTAAAAATTCACGTGGAAACAGCCAAAAGAATTTCAGAAAACAAGCAGCCCTTGTTCTCCATTGAAACCATGAGTTCCTCACTTAATTCCAAGCCAAAAATCTTCAAGTTTTGGTGTTCAAGTTCATTTCTAAGTGGCAAGAAGTGTTTCTAGCAAGGTAACCATCAAAAATTCAGTTTTTCTTTCTTCTTTTTAGCTGAAAAACCCTAGAATAGTGGTTTTATTGATGAAAAAGTTTGAGTTTTATGTTGTTATTTATGTATTAAAGTATGGTTATGATTGAAACAAATTTTGGTGATGAAATTGATGAGTTTAGAATGCAAAAAACTTGAATTTTTCCTAGGTTTTCTTAGTGTAAAATCATGGCAATATATAGGGCTAAGGGTGAAAAAAATTGTTTTGCTATGGTTGTATTGGTTTTAAATGAAATCTATGTAAGTTGAATTTGTAAACAAAAATTTTGGTTGAATTTTTTAAAGAAAAATCCGTGAGTTTACGGTTAGGTTTTAGTGAAAGATTTGCATGAGAAATTGGTGTTTTGTGTATGAAAACATGTTGTGGTAATTTGGAATGGTGTTATGGTGTACTTAGAAATTTGGAAAAAAATTTTATGCATGTGTTCATGGTGAGGCTGTGGGATATATGTGAAAGATAAATTTTTTTTTTTTATGAGAATATGTTCTTGTTCATGGTTTGAAAGCATAGGAATTGTATAAGTTTTATTTAAAAACTTGTATATGAAAGTTTAAAAAGGAATAATGTTAGATAAACCTAAATTTGCTAAAATCCTATATGTTAAACCTAAGGTTGTCAAGGGTTGATAATGGGATTA
The DNA here is from genome assembly GCA_035233585.1 of Antiaris toxicaria. Classification (NCBI taxonomy): domain Eukaryota; kingdom Viridiplantae; phylum Streptophyta; class Magnoliopsida; order Rosales; family Moraceae; genus Antiaris; species Antiaris toxicaria. The sequence continues at coordinate 54,651,059 of CP141153.1, forward strand.
AAATTTAGTGGTTAACCTATATGTTGAAACCGTGGGATTTAAATGAAATATAAGGCTAAATGTGATGCAAATTGGTATTAAAATTCAAGTTTTGGTCAATAAATGTTATGTTGAAATTTTTGTGCAAAAAGTTAGTACTTTTGCATAAAAATTAGGCCTCTGGCATAGTACTTGGTAGATTAGTTAGGATAGATGGTTTCGAGTTGTTTCCTAAATGCCGGAAGCCTTAAATTTCAGCGGAAATGCTGTCAAAATTTTCTTAGACCACACGAGGAGTATTTTAGGAAACGAGGGGTGAATTAGGGTCGGGAAAGAAAACCCAAGCCCCCTCGATGACCTAGACCAAGGGAAAGGGGAAGGATGAACGTTTTAAGAACTAGTAAAACGTCCATCCGGAGCTCAGAAATGATAGAAAAATGACAAAATGCCCCCTAGTTAGGAATAGTACCACCCGAGGGTCGGGTGATAGAAAGTTAGCAAATTTATAATAATTAGGGTTGTAAAAATTTACCAAAGTTTAGAAAAAATTATTTTAAGATTTTTAAGTTCAGAAAATGGGCAAATTGGACAAAATGAACCATTAAAACCTTGGAATCATAGAATTAAAAATTTAGAAGTCAAAATCAAGTTCAGGGTTGAAGAAAATCAAGATTTACAATGAAAACCCGTTAGGGCCGGGAAAGTCAAAGTTACTATTTCGATCAAAGTTACTATTCATGACCCCTAACAAAAATTTAGGAAAAGAGCCGTTAGGACCCGAAATGATCCAATACAGCTAGAATTAAGATTTTTAAGGCCAAAAATACAGTTTAAAAAGGGGAAACCGCAGTCAGGGGTAAAATAGTAATTTTGCTCGAAAATTTTAGAAAAAGCTTAAAATGAAATATTAAAGTGTAAAAATATAGATTAGGGTACGAAAAGTAAATTTTAGATATTTTGATTAAATTTAAATATCTAAAATGTCGGTATGAATAACCGTTGTATACCTCACTTATAGGAACTCAACGGATAGGCGACAAGAGACCGTTGGTCGAAGTCAAGGTAAGGACGTTAGCAAATTTTTCGTAAGTTCAGACATTTAATTGTCTGCAACATGAACAATTATAGTAAATTTATTTATTTTAAATTCTAGAATGTGTAGTTATATAAATTAATGCATGACACACTAAATCGGTGTAGAATGCACTAAGAGTAATAATTGAAACTATACTTACTAAGTAAAATTAAGACATGTAATATAAGGGTTTCGGATCGAATGATATTGAAAATGTCACAGGACCAGAACTGTATGAAAGAAGGTAATAACACCATTTATTGGCGTACCAGCCTTCTGACCTACGAGAAGGTTTCCTAAGTTGTTTAAGACTGTAGAGTAGTGGCCAGTGGGTCGCACCCCAGTGTCCCTCTCAGTCAAGAGTGCAAAACGGCATGACCAACATTGGGGCCCAAAACCAGAACCTAAAATAAGATAATGACTTAAGATTTAAATTGTTCTCATAACCAAGCATAAGTTAGCATAATATGTTTAACAGTATAAGTGAAACCAACATATCTTAGGGTTTAGGTTAAGGTTGCTATTCCCTTTGACTTACTATGGTTTATATTATTGATTGTTATGTCTGAATTTACTGAGCCTGTCACTCACCAAGTTGTTCATGTTGTAGGTAAAAAGCTTGTATACCATCAGATCTCTGATGGATACCGAGATGGAGATGCATGAGCCAGAGGACTAGGCGGGGGAAATGGTCCAACTATATGACTTCCCCTGAGCATCATTATGCAAAGTTTTGAAGTATTGTAATATAATGTAAAATAAGTTTGTATTATGTACAACATCTACTATAGTACTTGTAACATGGTATTATGACTTTTTATACTACTAGTTAACTTTAACAAAAATATATATATATTAAACGGTAAGAGTTTTATCAAGTTAAAAAAGAAAGTTTAAAAAAAATCAATTAAGGAATTGACGACTCATAAGAGCACAGATTATTACAACTGACCTTAAAGTTGGCTATAATAACTCTGGAAAATCCCTACGTAGAGAGGGTCGTCACATTTGGTATCAAAGCATGGTTGACCATATCCCGACTAGCATCATGCACATCCAGCTCACTCATCCAAGTAAGTTAATTTTCTTTTTAGGTTAATAAATGTTTATTCATTAGGAATTAAACATTTTGTAGGGAACGAGATGACTAGACCCCCCTATACGCGCCTGCGACCATATAGTACCAGAGGGCCACCTCCAGCCCATCGGACGGTGATAAGACCTCCAGTACTCGAGAGGCTTACTCCACGGGTAGTTGCACCGACCACCCCTACAGCTCCGATTCTGCCACCAGTACCTCTGCCACAAGTAATGATTGACATACCAGTGGTAGGTGGATGTCATCCGATAGGGACGAGGGTTTCCGCATGAGCTGTACGTGCATTTAGAACTAGTTAGCCTCCGTATTTCGAGGGAGTCCACAGTCTATGAGAGTGCAAGATTGGCTCCATGAGATAGAGATGATACTACAAATATGTGATATTGATGAAGACCACTGGGTGATACTAGCAGTGAGTAAATTCCAAGGAACCACTAGGATTTATTGGGATTACAGTGGCCATGATGAGCTGTTAGGGCTCAACTGGGCTGACTTTCGACAGGTAATGTTAGCTCAGTTTGCTCAGATCAGTCCAGTTACCTCTCCCACCATGCAGAGACCTAGAGGGAGTACTCCATCGTCTCACATGCCCTGCCTTGTTGAGATTCAAGAGTTTATCCAACGGGCAAATGCATTGCAGATGTCATCCGGAGACACTGTACTCACATATGCTAGGAGGTTCGAGAAGAATATAATAGAGAGATGTCCTATACCTAAAGTCACAGCAGAGGAGTTTTGTGAGCTGTTCTGGAGAGGACTTCCTATAGAGATCAGTCAAAAGGTAAACTTGCTACACGCCGGTACAGTTTGGGAGTTCGTGGAGATGGCTAAAAGTTATTAGAAGAGCGTGTCGATAGAATGATGAGTGAGAAAGGACAACGGGAATGTTTACTGCAGCGTCTTTTTGGACCAAGGTCGTTGACGAATGATCACGAGGCAGGTCCTTCACAGGGACATGAGGAGGGTAGTACGAAGCAAGGAAACCCGTATGGAGAAAGGGACGTTTCGGATGCGAATGAAGAAGATCCAGAGGAGTTCCCTGCTGATTAGAGTGAATAGGGAATGGATATATGATATATATATATATGTATATATGTGACTTCATGATAATATGTAAAGTAGTGACTTATGTATGTAAATATTTATGTACGATATGTCAAGACATGAATGAATGAAATATGGCAATGATGATCTGACTTTTGTTTCACCTCGCTTTATATGAGATTTTGCAAATTTGTTGAAATTATATAAATGCATTATGAAAAAGAATTTTAATAATTGACTTTTATGTTATATAGGATAAGAAGATACAATATGAATACTCGAAGAGGAAGACATACTCCCCAACTTGACCCAATAGAAGAGATACGAACTCTTCTGGAATTGCAAAGGAAAGAAAATGTGGAATTACGACAGCAATTAATTGCCTTGGAGCAAAGGCAAGCTCATGCAGAAGAAGTTTAGGCGCCACAGACGGCTACGGCAGAGCCAGTTATGCCACCACCTGTTGCTCCAGTAGTTCAAGTACCTCAACAATTATCAATCCAGAACCATTATATGAATGATTCTGTCAAATGAAGCCACCGAAGTTCAAAGGCATGATTGACCCTCTTGAAGCAGAGGCATGACTTTCTTCACTACAGATGATATTGGGTTTTATGAACTTAACAGAACATGAAAAAGTACTGTGTGCATAATTTGTTTTGAGGAAGGACGCTCAGTTTTGGTGGGACACAATCCAATTAAGAAGGGATGTTACCACTATGACCTGGGATGATTTCCAGGAAGAATTCAACCAAAAATACTATGATCCTACTTCTCTGAGACCACAGCAAAAGGAATTTATAGAATTAAAGCAGGGAAGTATGATGGTTAGTGAAGTATGTCGAAGATTCGACTAGCTTTCTCGATTGTGCCCTTATATGGTACCGACAGAGCAAGAAAAGATCCAGAAGCTGATCAATACTTTCAAACCAGAAATCTCAATGATGGTTGATAACAGACAGATACCTCCAACCACAGTGGCTGACTGCATTAGCTGGGCTCTCAGAGCAGAGTTTCATCTGGCTAGGCAAAGAGAAAAGAAAGAGAAAGTTTGGGAAGCGAAGAAAAAGGAAAAGCTGTTGATTAAATCTGCTCAGGTCGGGGGCCATACCGGCCAGGGTAATAAGGCTGCCCAAGCTGGTAAATCAGGTCAGATAGGCAGTCAAGGTGTATCTCAACAACAGAAACGGAAGGGCAACTTCTCTAATAATCAGCGAAATCAATCAAAAAAGCCTATGCGAATGCTGAAATGACCTACCCCATCTGTGCAACTTATGCGAAGAAACATTAGGGTCAATGCTGGTATGGTAGAAATGCTTGCTACCTGTGTGGGAAGGAAGGTCATTTCGTGAAGAATTGTCCGACCAATCAACCCAATACTCAAAGGTCTTTCCAACCATGGCAACAATTCCCTCCACGGCAACAGCCTCAGCAAATGCATGCTCTGTAGATCAAGAATGAAGGGACTTCAGTAATGCCATCTGAAATAGCTGAACGACAAGAGTATATGTCGCGTTCTGATGCTCAAATGATGACCTATAAGAAGGAGGATGCGGAAGTAGGGACATCCAATGTGGTTACAGGTCAGCTCCTTGTCTCTAACTACATGGCATGTGTTCTTTTTTATTCTGGTGCATGGCATTCCTTCACATCGTATGAATTTGCTGCAAAGATAGAACATGCTAAGGATAGAATGGGAACAACATTTAGAACCGTGTTGTCTTCAGGTGAAGTGTTGTTGTCAGATTACTGGTTACGACATGTACCAGTAATTGTGGCAGATAGGGAGCTATTTATTAATCTCATAGTTATACAGTTAGCAGACTATGATGTCATCTTAGGAATGGACTTTCTAGGAAAATATCAAGCCACCATTAAGTGTCGACACCGGAAAGTTGTTTTTGAGCCCGATGAAGAAAAGAGTTTCGAATATGTCGATTCCTCTCACTGACCAGGAAGAATGATGATTAGTTCGATGAAAGCGAAGAAGTTGCTCTCCAATGGCTGTACGGGATACTTGGCGTACGTGAAAAATGTAATGGAAGAAAAGAAGATTCAACCAGAAGATGTCCCAATCGTTAATAAATTCCTCGACGTATTTCTGGAAGAATTGCCAGGAATTCTGCCAGAATGGGAAATTTCCTTCGAGATCGATCTGATGCCAAGGATGTTAGGAAATGCCCTAAGTATTAGAGACATTTTGATGTATTCATTTTGAACTGGATAATAAAATTATACATAGAGGTTATTCATTACATTGCTATCTGTCCTCGTCTTATTTACATGTTAAAGTAAATGTAAGCAAATATGGCTCACTGACTGCTTGTGTTAAAACTGTTAGAACGTTGCATGCAATGGACTTTTGTATGCGAGAAGACAATGTTCTAAAGTTAGCAGTCTAAACTATGGTCTGTAGTCTATGGGGTTAGACCGAGCATCTAACTCATGTTAAGACTATTATGTTGTCTAAAGCCTTAGAGGGGACGGTCTGTCTTGACTGTCTGGAGCTGGACTCCCAAGTAGAGACATGGATATGTTGCTTGGTGGTGACATATTAGACCGGGACTAAAGCGTGATTGATCTACGTAGTCCGCTATGAGTGGATCAATCTGCTTTTGACGTTCATTGTGCAATAACCTTAATCCTGAGTAAATGAACTACTTCATGTATATGACTTGTGTACTTTGATGTTCCAATGGCTAAAGCGTCTCAGAGGTAGTAAGCTTATAGACCGGTTCGTTGGGTGCATGACTTGTATACGATGAAGGGTTTGTTTGCAGATATCGGAATCATAGCTCTGAGGAGTTAAAGGTATCCTCTTAAAGGCATTATACTGAATGTGAAAATGGACAAGGCCTTGGGTCGTCTGCTGGGTGGATGACTTCTTATTCACATATGGTGAATAATCATTTTCTAGATTCGGTAGTATAATGGAACTTTAAGATAGCCTGATCAGTAGGATTAAACGGACTTTGACCTAAGGCTGATCATGGATATCATATGAGGGTTTTGCATATATGACAAGGTCATTGGATGGTAGCTCGTCACAGGCTTACGTAATACGGTATATAATTGGGAGTTCAGTTTCAGGTTTATAGTGGTGTGACTCTGAAATTAGTGATCATATGATTGAGTTGTTCGGTACAGAATGATGATCATATGGAATCACGGGAGCCCGATTATATATGTCCAATCAGTCCCTCTACTAGCTCCACATAATTCCTTAACGTTTGGCAAATTGATTTGTGTATGCTATTGGCTAGTTTATTATGCATGGATGGTGATGACACAGGATTAGGATGGTAGACAAGATTCTCTCCGGTTGGATTCAGATTTTGTTTTGGATAATAGAGTACACAATTATTCGAACTCCAAATAAAGTTGCCATGATTTTATTTGAGATTGGATTGGAGTTGTAGAAAATTATCCATGAGAACAAGAACATGAAATACAACCGTTTTGTGGAATTTGAAATTTGAATTTTGAAATTTGAAATTTGAATTTTGAAATTTGAAATTTGAATTTTGAATTTGAAATTTGAATTTGAAATTTGAATTTGAAATTCGAATTTGAGATTTGAATTTGAAATTTAAATTTGAAATTTGAAATTTGAAATTTGAAATTTGAATTTGAAATTTGAATTTGAAATTTGAAATTCAAATTTTGAATCACAGTCCAAGTAGGATTCGAATTTGTTGTGGAAAATCCACAAGGTTTGAAATTCGAATTTGAGTTGGATTTGGAGAGGATAATCTTGTTAGAATCCTACTTGAATTTTGAATCCAAATCCCAACAAATAAGGGACGAAATTTTTGAGGATAATGCTCATGAAAATTTCGGATTTTGTGGATTAGATTCAAGGGTAAATTCAAGATTGAATCCTAGTTGAATTTGGATTCTCTTCTTCCCTAAAAGTGGCCGAAATTTTGGAGCCTAAATCCAAGGAGAATTCGGTTATTTTTTGGATAAGGTTGAGATGAGATTTAGCTTGAAAATCCTAGTGGAATTTTGATTCTCCCTTATCTATAATGGCCGAAATCTTTTGGAGGATTTTCTCCTTGTGAATTTCAGATTTTTTGGTTGAAAAAGGGAGATAAGATTCTAGTTAAAATCTTGTTGAGATTTGGATTGGATCTATCCTAAGAAAACCGAATTTTTAGTGGAGATTATCCCTTGGAAAAATTCGGATTTTATGGGTTTGGATAAGGGAAAATATCTTTTCCTAATCCAATTCAAATTCAGAGATTCACCTCATGCAGGTCTATAAATAGAGGTCCTGCCACTCCAGTTCTCTCAGACCACAGACTCTCAGGTGAGCAGGCTTATTGTTGCACAGCTCATCGTGACAATAAAGTTCTTTAGAGATCTGGGTGGTCGGAAGAAGACTAGCAGTGCTAGCATACCGATCGAGGTTCAGAGTGCCCACACACTCAGCCATTCGGGAATTGGAGAATAGTAGAGAAGGCTAGTTGGTTGAAGCCTCCAATCACTCTCCTCCTGTTCATTGGCGTCCTTGAGGTATGAGTTTTAATTGTTGTTGATTTATTGTATATGGCATCATGAGATATTTAACGATCTAAAAATTTTTATTGTTCCGCTGCGCCACTCTGATACGTTTTTACCGGTTTATTTTCCTACAATTGGTATCAGAGCCATCTCATGACTATGCCATGCACATAAATTAGACAATTACTTAGTCTTTTTATTTATGTATGGATTTGATATTTAGAGAGTGGCATTCTAGGGTTCCTTTATGTTGTTATCATGTATTATGTATAAAGTATGTGGTTATTTTAATTTTTTGAATTATTATAAGCATGCTTGTTTATACCGGTTATGGTTCCTTAGAATTTAGAAAAATTGTATCTAGGAATTTTTTATGTAACCATGGGAGCAGTTTATTAACACTGTGTTTTTCCCATGGATTTTAATTCTTATCTCTTAGATTTTTTATGGTTAGAATTTTTGTACACCGGAAACGGTCTAGGAAATTTTATAATTATTCTTGGAGGAGATTGAAGATTGAAGACCGTAATTTATTTTTCCCAAAAGTTAAATTTAATTTAAAGATTGAAATTTTGATTGTGTGGAAAATTTCAATTTAATTAGGATTCAAATTAATTTTTTGGAGATCCTAATAGGTAAATTGGAATATGGCAAGAAAATCGAGACACAACCCCTCGGGATAGGCCGACAAACCTTGGTGGGGCTGCAGCCCCTGCCCTCAGGCAGGATGGGGCTGCGACAGTCCCTGTGCAGGCCCACACCACCCACGGCCGCAGGCTCTGCCTGCAGCCAGGGGTGGCCGTGGCCTGCCCAAGGCTGGCCGCAGCCTGGGCGTGCAGCCTCTGGCTGCAGGCGCTGCCTGCAGCCTGCCGGCTGCTGCGCCCAGTCTGGGCGTGCAGCCTGGTGCTGCAGGCTTGGCCTGCAGCCCGGCAGGCTGCACAAGGGGCGACCGTGGGCTGCCAGCCCCTCCGGGGTTGGTGGCTGCCCACGGCGGCTGTCGCCTACGGGGGAGGCGGTCCGACGGTCCAAAAATCAGAAAATTTTGATTTTTAAATTTGAGATTTAATTTTAAATCATGTTTAAAAATATGTAATTGAAAATTTGAAATTTTTGAAATTACATATTATTACACATGATGATTAAAATTGTTTAAAATTTGAATTAGAAATTTAAATTTGAAATTCGAATTTGGAATTTGAATTTGAAATTTAAATTTTTGGAAATTTAAATTTTAAATAATTCATGGGATGAGAAATAAATGGAGAGGCTACATAAAGATGGATACAAGAAGACGGAACAAAATTCAAGACCCAAAGAATGCTTTGGATGGAATTTTGTAATCTTTATTTTCTGTTCTAGGATGGAACCATGGCTTGGTTATTCTGTCAATTATTTTTTCTGTGATATGTCATGGATGTATAAATATGTATTGATGGATGTTTTGTATGCATATTTGATAACATGTCATATAGGATAGGTGAGTGCCGCTCATACTATATTGATCATACATAATTTGTCAAAACTTGCATGTTTTTCAAAATATTGAGTGGGAGAGGGTTTCAAACAAAACCCACGGCCTCCATTGTTGATCCATATGTGAAAGCATGGTAACGCCTCGCGTCAGTTCCGACCTGACCACACCCCTCGGTAGGTGTTTACCGCCGCCGGTATACTAGATTGGATCTCCTATGTGGAAAACGTGTTCGGGTGCGATCCTATTCATGACCACCCCTCGGTGGCTTGGTAGGACGTGGATCGGGCTACGTAAACAATGGTTATACACTCAAGACTCGTTTAGTTATTAACCTTCCCTAGAAGCTCCGTTAACTAAACTGGTGGCCAAATAAGCGGTTATTAATATATGTCTTAACCTTGGAGGATTTAAGGTAACATATATTAATTGGACGGGGTCCATGTTCCGGCTATTTGTTCTCATGACCACCCCTCGGTGGCTTGGGGCAATAGGTGCTGAGAATTACCGTTGCAATGCTACATTTTTTTCAAGTTTCATGTAGGAACATACTTGTATGTTTTATTTGCTAAATTATCTGCATATTTGCTTGGGCTTTGTAATGATGTCTAGTATAATTTTATTTCAGTTCAAAATGTCACCGACACCCCTCATTTCGATACTTACTGAAAATAAGTTGAATGGCGACAATTATAAAGATTGGAAAAGAAATCTATTAATAGTTCTCAGCTGCGAGAGACACAAGTTCGTACTGGACGAACCATGCCCACCTGGGCCCAAACCTGACACACCACTTGAGGAGGTCCCGGTTGCCTATAATCGTTGGAGAGAATCCAATGAGATAGCTCGATGCTACATCCTTGCTAGCATGACGAGTGCTTTACAAAAGCAGCATGAGACTTATCAAGTTGCTGGGGAGATCATGGAAAATCTGGAGGACATGTTCGGAGGCCAAGAAAAATTGGCTCGACAGTCCGCTATCACCAGCATTATGAACTCTAAGCAAAAGGCGGGTGCTCCGGTGAAGGACCATATGATCACTCTAATGGGATTCTTCGCTGAGGCTGCCGAGAATGGTGCTGAGTTAGACTACAACACCCAGATCGAGATGGTGTTCAAGACTCTGTCTAAAGATTTTGTGGGGTTTAAGGCCGCATACAATCTGGCGACAAAGGAGTTAGGACTTACCGAGCTCATGAAGCAACTACAGGCTTATGAGCGGATGATCAGGGATGAAGATGTGGTCCGACCTAAAGGAGAGGCCAATTTGGCGGAATCTTCCAATCCCTCACGGAAGAGGAAGAGGCCAAATAAGAAGCAAGTGGCTTCCAGTTCTTCTAATCCTCCTGTCTCGGACGGGAAGAAGAAGAAGAAGAACAAGAAGCCAAAGGACCCTAAAAAGTCCAAATGCTTCCACTGTGGGAAGGTAGGTCACTTCAAGAAGGCTTGCCGGGAATTCCTAGCCTCCAAGGGCAAGGAAGGTAAGGAACTTCATTACTTAGAAGCGTGTTTGGTGGAAGAATCGAAAGACACATGGGTCATTGATTCGGGCGCCACTAATCATGTTTGTGTTTCTATGCAGGGGTTCGTGGAAACGAGAAGTCTACATGATAGGAGCCTCTCGTTGCGGACTGGAGATGGTAGCTTTGTGGTGGCTGAGGCAGTGGGAGACGTTCATCTTTATTTTGATCAATTTAGGTTTATTTTATTGAAAGACTGTTTTTATGTTCCTAATTTTAGGAGGAACCTTATATCGGTAGCTTGTTTAATAAAGGATTCTTATTCAGTTTCTTTTAGTAAAAGAGTTGATATTCGTAGAAATAAGTCTTTTATCTGTTCTGGATGGATGGATGGAAACCTATATTTGATCAGACCAAAGATGTACTCACTGCTTGACACTGAATTAATTGATAACTCTAAAAGGTTGAAAGTTTCTCACTCTAACAAGACGTATCTTTGGCATTTAAGACTTGGTCATATTAATCAGGATAGGATTCAAAGATTGGTGAAAGACGGTCCTCTGGAATCTCTGGACGAGGTACGACTTCCCCAATGTGAGTCTTGTCTAGAGGGTAAGATGACTAAGAGGTCTTTTGGAGCTAAGGGTACAAGGGCACAAGAGCTCTTAGAAATTGTGCACACTGACGTATGTGGCCCCATGAACGTCACAGCACGAGGAGGGTTCGAGTACTATGTCTCTTTCATAGATGATTACTCGAGGTATGGATATGTGTATCTGATGCACCGCAAGAGCGAAACCTTTGACAAGTTCAAAGAGTATCGTGCGGAAGTGGAAAAGCAATTGGATAAATCCATAAAGACACTTCGATCTGATCGAGGTGGCGAATACCTCTCTGATGAATTTCTAGGACATCTTGTAGAGAACGGGATTTTATCCCAATTGACTGCACCTGGTACTCCACAACAGAATGGTGTAGCCGAAAGGAGAAACAGGACCTTATTGGATATGGTACGGTCCATGATGAGTTACTCAACGCTGCCATTATCATTTTGGGGACATGCTTTACAAACGGCGTGCTATATTCTGAACCAGGTTCCGAGCAAATCAATTCCTAGAACTCCGTATGAATTGTGGCGTGGCAGGAAGCCCTCCCTTGGACATATGAGAATATGGGGCTGCCCGGCACATGTACTGGATGGGGATGCGAAGAAGTTGGAACCAAGATCAGAATTGTGCATGTTTGTAGGGTATCCAAAGGGAACTAAAGGAGGTCTATTCTATAACCCGAAGGAACAAAAGGTCATTGTCTCAACCCATGCGACATTCTTGGAGGAAAGTCACATGAATGACTTTAAGCCTCGAAGCAAAGTGGTGCTAGAGGAGTTATCGGGTGAAAGAACTGCTCCACAGATTTCGGTCTTGGACGCAAGTCCAAGTTCCAGTGAAAGACCTGTAGACGATCAACAAATTAGGGTGCCTAGTCATAGTGGGAGGGTTTCTAAGAAACCTAATTTCTTTATGTATGATGCTGAGGTATACCAGGCCGAGGCTCATGAGCATGAGGAAGATCCGGTCACATATGATGAAGCTATAAAGGATGTTGATTCTAGATCTTGGAAACAGGCTATGAACAGTGAGATGGATTCTATGAAATCCAACTCTGTTTGGGAACTTGTAGATTTGCCGGATGGGATAAAACCCATTGGATGCAAATGGGTCTACAAAAGAAAGAAGGATGCGGAAGGGAGAGTGGAAACTTTCAAAGCTAGACTGGTTGCAAAGGGATACACACAAAAGGCTGGAATCGATTACGAGGAAACCTTTTCGCCTGTTGCTATGCTGAAGTCTATCCGTATTCTTCTGTCCATTACTGCGGCTCTCGATTACGAGATCTGGCAAATGGATGTCAAGACAGCATTCTTGAATGGCCATCTTGAAGAGTGTATCTATATGATACAGCCCGAAGGGTTCGTAGCAAAAGGCCAAGATAGGAAAGTCTGCAAGTTGCTTAGATCCATTTATGGATTAAAGCAGGCATCCCGCTCATGGAACCAGAGGTTTGATCAAGCGATTAAGACATTTGGTTTTGAGCAGAACGTTGATGAACCTTGTGTTTATAAACGTATTAAGGATGGAAAAGTGGTCTTTCTGATACTCTATGTCGATGATATACTACTCATTGGGAATGATGTAGGGAACTTATCATCGGTCAAGCTTTGGTTACACCAACAGTTTGACATGAAGGACTTGGGAGAAGCTAATTATGTTCTAGGCATTCGTCTCTTCAGAGATCGAAAGAACAAAATGATAGCGTTATCCCAAGCTTCATACATAGATAAAATAATTGACAAATATGCAATGCTAGAGGCAAAGAAAGGCTCACAACCTTCTATTGCCGGTTTAACTCTTTCATTGGATGACTGTCCCAAGACATCGGAAGAAAGAGAGCGTATGAGTAAGGTCCCTTATGCATCCGCTGTGGGTAGCCTTATGTACGCTATGCTTTGCACTCGCCCGGACATATGTTTTGCAGTAGGTATGGTGAGTCGATATCAAGCGAATCCTGGAACCAAGCACTGGCAAGCAGTAAAGCATATACTCAAGTATCTTAAGAGAACGAGGGATTATATGCTAGTGTATTCTGGAGGGGACCTAACACCCATAGGATACACGGACTCAGACTTCCAGACTTGTAAGGATTCGAGGAAATCGACATCTGGATCAGTGTTTTTTGCTCGGAGGAGGCGCCATTGTGTGGAGGAGCGTGAAGCAGGGCTGCACAGCTGACTCTACTATGGAGGCTGAGTATGTGGCTGCGGCTGAGGCATCTAAAGAAGCGGTTTGGCTCCGCAAGTTCTTTAGAGACCTTGAGGTCATTCCGGGTGTTGACAAGCCTATCACACTTTACTGTGATAATACAGGGGCTATTGCCAACACAAGGGAATCTCGGCACCACAAGAGGACCAAGCACATCGATCGGAGGTATCACATAATTAGAGGGCATGTGGAGACAGGACAAGTGGATGTATGTAAGATCGCGTCCGAGGACAACATCGCTGATCCCTTTACTAAGACTTTGGTAGCTAGAAGCTTTGAGAGGCATGTAGAGGCGATGGGGATGCGTAACATGGCACATCTGCTGGCTTAGGGCAAGTGGGAGATTGTTAGGAAATGCCCTAAGTATTAGAGACATTTTGATGTATTCATTTTGAACTGAATAATAAAATTATACATAGAGATTATTCATTACATTGCTATCTGTCCTCGTCTTATTTACATGTTAAAGTAAATGTAAGCAAATATGGCTCACTGACTGCTTGTGTTAAAACTGTTAGAACGTTGCATGCAATGGACTTTTGTATGCGAGAAGACAATGTTCTAAAGTTAGCAGTCTAAACTATGGTCTGTAGTCTATGGGGTTAGACCGAGCATCTAACTCATGTTAAGACTATTATGTTGTCTAAAGCCTTAGAGGGGACGGTCTGTCTTGACTGTCTGGAGCTGGACTCCCAAGTAGAGACATGGATATGTTGCTTGGTGGTGACATATTAGACCGGGACTAAAGCGTGATTGATCTACGTAGTCCGCTATGAGTGGATCAATCTGCTTTTGACGTTCATTGTGCAATAACCTTAATCCTGAGTAAATGAACTACTTCATGTATATGACTTGTGTACTTTGATGTTCCAATGGCTAAAGCGTCTCAGAGGTAGTAAGCTTATAGACCGGTTCGTTGGGTGCATGACTTGTATACGATGAAGGGTTTGTTTGCAGATATCGAAATCATAGCTCTGAGGAGTTAAAGGTATCCTCTTAAAGGCATTATACTGAATGTGAAAATGGACAAGGCCTTGGGTCGTCTGCTGGGCGGATGACTTCTTATTCACATATGGTGAATAATCATTTTCTAGATTCGGTAGTATAATGGAACTTTAAGATAGCCTGATCAGTAGGATTAAACGGACTTTGACCTAAGGCTGATCATGGATATCATATGAGGGTTTTGCATATATGACAAGGTCATTGGATGGTAGCTCGTCACAGGCTTACGTAATACGGTATATAATTGGGAGTTCAGTTTCAGGTTTATAGTGGTGTGACTCTGAAATTAGTGATCATATGATTGAGTTGTTCGGTACAGAATGATGATCATATGGAATCACGGGAGCCCGATTATGTATGTCCAATCAGTCCCTCTACTAGCTCCACATAATTCCTTAACGTTTGGCAAATTGATTTGTGTATGCTATTGGCTAGTTTATTATGCATGGATGGTGATGACACAGGATTAGGATGGTAGACAAGATTCTCTCCGGTTGGATTCAGATTTTGTTTTGGATAATAGAGTACACAATTATTCGAACTCCAAATAAAGTTGCCATGATTTTATTTGAGATTGGATTGGAGTTGTAGAAAATTATCCATGAGAACAAGAACATGAAATACAACCGTTTTGTGGAATTTGAAATTTGAATTTTGAAATTTGAAATTTGAATTTTGAAATTTGAAATTTGAAATTTGAATTTTGAAATTTGAAATTTGAATTTTGAATTTGAAATTCGAATTTGAGATTTGAATTTGAAATTCGAATTTGAAATTGAATTTGAAATTTAAATTTGAAATTTGAAATTTGAAATTTGAAATTTGAATTTGAAATTTGAATTTGAAATTTGAAATTCAAATTTTGAATCACAGTCCAAGTAGGATTCGAATTTGTTGTGGAAAATCCACAAGGTTTGAAATTCGAATTTGAGTTGGATTTGGAGAGGATAATCTTGTTAGAATCCTACTTGAATTTTGAATCCAAATCCCAACAAATAAGGGACGAAATTTTTGAGGATAATGCTCATGAAAATTTCGGATTTTGTGGATTAGATTCAAGGGTAAATTCAAGATTGAATCCTAGTTGAATTTGGATTCTCTTCTTCCCTAAAAGTGGCCGAAATTTTGGAGCCTAAATCCAAGGAGAATTCGGTTATTTTTTGGATAAGGTTGAGATGAGATTTAGCTTGAAAATCCTAGTGGAATTTTGATTCTCCCTTATCTATAATGGCCGAAATCTTTTGGAGGATTTTCTCCTTGTGAATTTCGGATTTTTTGGTTGAAAAAGGGAGATAAGATTCTAGTTAAAATCTTGTTGAGATTTGGATTGGATCTATCCTAAGAAAACCGAATTTTTAGTGGAGATTATCCCTTGAAAAAATTCAGATTTTATGGGTTTGGATAAGGGAAAATATCTTTTCCTAATCCAATTCAAATTCAGAGATTCACCTCATGCAGGTCTATAAATAGAGGTCCTGCCACTCCAGTTCTCTCAGACCACAGACTCTCAGGTGAGCAGGCTTATTGTTGCACAGCTCATCGTGACAATAAAGTTCTTTAGAGATCTGGGTGGTCGGAAGAAGACTAGCAGTGCTAGCATACCGATCGAGGTTCAGAGTGCCCACACACTCAGCCATTCGGGAATTGGAGAATAGTAGAGAAGGCTAGTTGGTTGATGCCTCCAGTCACTCTCCTCCTGTTCATTGGCGTCCTTGAGGTATGAGTTTTAATTGTTGTTGATTTATTGTATATGGCATCATGAGATATTTAACGATCTAAAAATTTTTATTGTTCCGCTGCGCCACTCTGATACGTTTTTACCGGTTTATTTTCCTACAAAGGATTGCACCGATTTCCAAGGCACCGTATCGAATGGCACCAATGGAGTTGAAGGAACTACAATTGCAGCTAAAGGAGCTACTGGACAAAGGGTTTATTCGCCCAAGTTACTCACCATGGGGTGCTCCAGTTTTATTCGTCAAAAAGAAGGATGGAACCCTTAGAATGTGTATTGATTATCGTGAATTGAACAAGGTCACTATCAAGAATAGGTATCCATTAACTAGGATTGATGACCTGTTTGATCAGCGGAAAGGTGCGACAGGTTTTCAAAGATCGATTTGCATTCAGGGTATCAGCTAAAGATTAAGGAAGGAGATGTTCCCAAGACAGCATTTAGAACTCGTTACGGATACTACGAATTTTTAATGATGCCATTCGGGTTAACAAATGCTCCAACCGCATTCATGGATCTAATGAACTGTGTTTTCAAAGAATTCTTAGATAAGTTTGTCATTGATTTAATTGATGACATCCTTATTTATTCGAGAACTTGGAAGGAGCATGAAGAGCACCTACGGATCAGCTATATGTAAAATTCTCCAAATGTGATTTTTGGTTGGATCAAGTACATTTTCTAGGGCATGTAGTCGCTAGAGATGGGATATCTGTGGATCCTGTAAAAATCAAAGCTGTTAATAACTAGCCCGTACGAAAAAGCATAATGGAAATTCGTAGCTTTCTGGGATTAGCTGGGTATTATAGAAGATTCGTAGAAGGATTTGCAAGACTTGTCACACCTCTCACCGCATTAACACAGAAGGAGAAAAAGTATGAGTGGACAGAAGAATGTGAAAAAAACTTTAAAGAGTTAAAGAGGCGTCTAACTAGTGCACCAATCCTTATACTCCCAATCGAAGGAGAAGGATTCGACATCTACAGTAATGCTTCGAAAGTGGGCCTAGGAGCAGTTCTGATGCAAAAAGATAAGGTAATAGCTTATGCTTCATGCCAGTTGAAGGACCACGACAAGAATTACCCCACGCATGATTTGGAGCTAGCTACAATGGTGTTCATACTTAAAATTTGGCGACACTACTTTTATGGAGTTTGATGTCAAATCTTCACGGATCACCAAAGCTTGAAGTACTTTTTCACTCCGAAGGAACTATATATGTGACAAAGAAGATGGCTAGAGTTAGTTAAGGACTACGATTGTGAAATCCTCTACCATCCCGGAAAGGCAAATCGTGTAGCAGATGCTTTGAGCAGGAAGTCAATGATTCCGCAACGGTTGCCAATAGAAGAATTGCCAAAGTCCTTACAAAAGGAGATCAACGCATTAGAGTTAGAGATAATATCTGGAAGATTATCCATACTTCACTTGAAGTCATCATTATTTGAAGAGGTCAAGGAGGCTCAGAAACGAGATCTACAAGTGACAAAGTTTTGAGAAATGATTTCTAATGACTTGAAGTCTGACGTGAGTGTTTCTGATGATGGAATGGTTCTAAAATAGGGATAAATCTATGTTCCGGCCAATGACGAAATAAAAAGGTGAATCATGATTAAAGCCCATGAAACACCATATTCAGTGCATCCTGGAGCCACCAAGATGTATCAAGATTTAAAATTACAATTTTGGTGGAAAGGGATGAAAAACGATATCGTGGTATTCGTGAGTAGATGCACGACTTGCCAAAAAGTCAAGGCAGAACATCAGCATCCAAGTGGAAAATTAGAGCCTTTGGAAATTCCAGAATGGAAGTGGGAGCACATCACAATGGATTTCGTAATGGGACTACCTAAGACGCATGAAGGCTTTGACGCTATTTGGGTTATCATGGATCGCCTGACAAAGACTGCCAAATTTGTAGTTGTGAAGACAACATATACATTAGATAAATTAGCAAATTTATATATGACCCACATCATTCGATTACATGGAGCACCGAAGTCAATTGTATCAGATAGGGATGCCCGATTCACTTCAGCATTCTGGGAGTGTGTACAAGAAGCAATGGGAATAGAGTTACGACTCAATACTGCTTTCCACCCACAAACAGATGGACAGTCTGAGCGAACTATTTAAACGTTAGAAGACATGCTCCGTGCTTATGTGATATATTTTCTTGGAGTTTGGAACAAAAATTTACCTCGAATGGAATTCTCCTACAACAACAGTTACCAAGCTTCCATTGGAATGGCACCTTATGAGGCGTTGTATGGACAGAAATGTAGGTATTCTATTCATTGGTACGATCTATGAGAAAAATAGTTACACAAGACCGACTTCATTCGAGAAACTTCAGATGCAATCGTGAAGATTCAACAACGAATGAAGATGGCACAAAGCCGACAGAAGAGTTATGTGGACAAGCAATGAAAATCTCTAGAGTTTAACAAAGGAGATTTCGTATTCCTTAAGGTATCGCCAATGAAAGGCGTAATGCATTTCGGTAAAAAGGGAAAATTGAGTCCAAGGTATATTGGACCTTTTGAAATTATCAAACATATTGGAAAAGTGGCCGACAAGTTGGCGTTACCTCTAAATTTGTCAGCTGTGCACAATGTTTTTCATGTGTCCATGTTGAGAAAATATGTATTAGATCCATCGCATGTACTGAAGCATGAACCAGTGCAAATTCAAGATAATCTAACGTATGAAGAACAACCTGTGCAGATTTTAGACTGCGAGGAGAAAGAATTGAGAAACAAGACAATCCCGCTAGTCAAAGTTCTCTGGAGAAATCATAGTGTCGAAGAGGCTACGTGGGAACGAGAAGACAACATGAAAGTTTTGTACCCTTACTTGTTTTAATTTTTAGGGATGAAAATTCTATAAGGAAAGGTAAATGTGACAATTGGGAAATTTAATCATTCTCGGAGACTATGTACAATGTATGTGAACAGTTATTTTTAAGTTTTAAACTGTAAAATAAATGATTTAATACTGTTTAGAATGCGATAAAATGTTTAGCAAGATCAAGAATCATGAATTCGACTGTCAAAAATTTTATCTAGTTGAAACGAGGGAAAATGGAACCAAGTTGGAACCGAAAACCCTAACAAAAGTATGTGTTTCACTAAAAGATGAAAAGCTTTAGACTGTATTTTTGGCCAAACGACAGTATATTAGCGCAAACCAAGCATGCGGATGGCCTCAGAAAACCTCCAGTGCGATTTCGGTAAAATTTGGTCCGAGGTAATTTTCGGTTGGATTGGAACTGAAAACCAACTAGAAGTAAACTAGATTCTAATGGGATGACCTCATTAGCATGATGTCATAATTAAATTGATTATGTTAATGGTGGAAAGAAATCCAAGCTCTAATGGCTAGGATTTAACACTTTTTGATCCAAAGGTTGAGATTAAGCCAAAATCCCATAGATTTTATTTAAATTTCTTGGATAAATCCAAGCAAAATGAACTGTTTAGACAGCTGGAAAACAGTAAGAAAAAGTTGCAAAAAGACCCTTCAAAAGTTACAACTAAGTCCCCAAAGTTTTGCCAAATTGCCAACTAGTTTACAATTAAATCCCTCACTTTATGGGCTGCTATATATACCATTTTGCTGCTGAAAATTCACACGGAAACAGCCAAAAAAATTTCAGAAAACAAGCAGCCCTTGTTCTCCATTGAAACCGTGAGTTCCTCACTTAATTCCAAGCCAAAAATCGTCAAGTTTTGGTGTTTAAGTTCATTTCTAAGTGGCAAGAAGTGTTTCTAGCAAGGTAACCATCAAAAATTCAGGTTTTCTTTCTTCTTTTTGGCTGAAAAACCGTGGCTAGAATAGTGGTTTTATTGATGAAAAAGTTTGAGTTTTATGTTGTTATTTATGTATTAAAGTATGGTTATGATTGAAACAAATTTTGGTGATGAAATTGATGAGTTTGGAATGCAAAAAACTTGAATTTTTCCTAGGTTTTCTTAGTGTAAAATCGTGGCAATATATAGGGCTAAGGGTGAAAAAAATTGTTTTGCTATGGTTGTATTGGTTTTAAATGAAATCTATGTAAGTTGAATTTGTAAACAAAAATTTTGGTTGAATTTTTCAGAGAAAAATCCGTGAGTTTACGGTTAGGTTTTAGTGAAAGATTTGCATGAGAAATTGGTGTTTTGTGTATGAAAACATGTTGTGGTAATTTGGAATGGTGTTATGGTGTACTTAGAAATTTGGAAAAAAAATTTATGCATGTGATCATGGTGAGGCCGTGGGGTATATGTGAAAGATAAATTTTTTTTTATGAGAATATGTTGTTGTTTCATGGTTTGAAAGCATAGGAATTGTATAAGTTTTATTTAAAAACTTGTATATGAAAGTTTAAAAAGGAATAATGCTAGAGAAACCTAAATTTGCTAAAATCCTATATGTTAAACCTAAGGTTGTCAAGGGTTGATAATGGGATTAAAATTTATTGGTTAACCTATATGTTGAAACCATGGGGTTAAAATGAAATATAAGGCTAAGTGTGATGCAAATTGGTATTAAAATTCAAGTTTTGGTCAATAAATGTTATGTTGAAATTTTTGTACAAAAAGTTAGTACTTTTGCATAAAAATTAGGCCTCTGGTATTAGTATTTGGTAGTTTAGATAAGACAGATGGTTTCGAGGCATTTCCTAAACGCTGGAAGCCTTAAATTTCAGCAGAAATGCTGCCAAAATTTTTTTAGACCACACGAGGGGTATTTTAAGAAACAAGTGGTAAATTACGGTCGGGATAGAAAACCTGAGCCCCCTCGATGACCTAGACCAAGGCAAAGGGGAAGGATGAACATTTTAAGAACTAGTAAAACGTCCATCCAGAGCTCAGAAATGATAGAAAAACGACAAAACGCCCCCTAGGTCAGAATAGTGCCACCCGAGGGTTAGGTGATAAAAAGTTAGCAATTTTATAATAATTAGGGTTGTAAAAATTTACCAAAGTTTAGAAAAAATTATTTTAAGATTTTTAAGTTTAGAAAATTCTGTTAGAACGGTAGAATAAAATAGTTACGGCCCAAGAACCCGATAGGGGCAAAATGGTCATTTTGACCAAATATGCAAATTGGACAAAATGAACCATTAAAACCCTAGAATTATAGAATTAAAAATTTAGAAGTCAAAATCAAGTTCAGGGTTGAGGAAAATCAAGATTTACAACGAAAACCCGCTAGGGCCGAGAAAGTCAAAGTTACTATTCCGATCAAGTTACTATTCATGACCTCCGACAAAAATTTAGGAAAAGAGTCGTTGGGACCCGAAATGATCCAATATCGCTAGAATTAAGATTTTTAAAGCAAAAAAATATAGTTTAAAAAAGGGAAACAGCAATCAGGGATAAAATAGTAATTTTGCCCGAAAATTTTAGAAAAAGCTTAAAATGAAATATTAAAGTGTAAAAACATGGATTAGGGTACGAAAAGTAAATTTTAGATATTTTATTAAATTTAAATATCTAAAATGTCAGTATGAATAACCGTTGTATACCTCGGTTATAGGAACTCAACGGATAGGCGACAAGAGACCGTTGGTGGAAGTCAAGGCAAGGATGTTAGCAAATTTTCTATAAGTTTAGACATTTAATTGTCTGCAACATGAACAATTATGGTAAATTTATTTATTTTAAATTATAGAATGTGTAGTTATATAAATTAATGCATGACACACTAAATCAGTGTAGAATGCACTAAGAGTAATAATTGAAACTACACTTAGTAAGTAAAATTAAGACATGTAATATAAGGGTTTCGGATCGAGTGATATTGAAAATGTCATAGGACCGGAACTGTATGAAAGAAGGTAACAACACCATTTATTGGCGTACCAGCCTTTCGACCTATGGGATGGTTTCCTAAGTTGTTTTAGACTGTAGAGGAGTGGCTAGTGGGTCACATCCCAGCGTCCCTCTCAGTCAAGCGTGTAAAATGATATGACCAACATTGGGCCCCAAAACCAGAACCTGAAATAAGATAATGACCTAAGATTTAAATTGTTCTCATAACCAAGTATAAACTAGCATAATATGTTTTACAATATAGGTGAAACTAAACTGTCTTAGGGTTTAGGTTAAGGTTGCTATTCCCTTTGACTTACTATAGTTTATATTATTGATTGTTATATTTGAACTTACTGAGCCTGTCGCTCACCAAGTTGTTCATGTTGTAGGTAAAAAGCCTGTATACCATTAGATCTCTGATGGATGCCGAGATAGAGATGTATGAGCCAGAGGACTGGGTAAGGGAAATAGTCCAACTACATGACTTCCCCTGAGCAGCATTATGCAAAGTTTTGAAGTATAATAATATAATGTAAAATAAGTTTGTATTATGTACAACATCTACTATAGTACTTGTAACATGGTATTATGAATTTTTATACTGCTAGTTAACTTTCACAAAAATATGTATATATTAAACGGTAAGAGTTTTATCAAGTTAAAAAAGAAAGTTTAAAAAAAATCAATCAAGAAATTGACGACTCATAAGAACACAGATTATTACAACTGACCTTAAAGTTGGCTGTAATAACTCTGGAAAATCCCTACGTAGAGAGGGTCGTCACAATAATACTGTTTAACTATTTACTGTTCCTAAATAATATTTAACTGTTACTATTCAAAATATACCGTCAAATTGTACTATTCAAAAACACAGTCACTATTCATAAAAATACTGTTTACTTAAACTATGCAGAAGAATACTTGCGGTATATTTATAACCTCGACTCACATCCACCTCCACCACCATCATCACCCATTAGGGTTTAAGCTATAGGACGCTTACCTACAGCATGAACACATACCATGAGCTTTATTGCCCAGTAAGTACAACATGTTAACTGCAAAACATGTATAAAACATAGTACATACTTAAAACCGTATAAGCATGCAAAATACCCACATAGGGAGGAGAAAATCAAAATTCAACTGGAATTGAAACTTAAATTTTTCCTTGCATCCTTATCCACAAAAACCGAATTATCTAGGAGGATTTTCCTCAACAAATTTTTGGCCACTTTTGTTAGAATTAGGTTTCAAAATTCAAGTAGGATTCAAACAAGATTTTCCTTTCCTTTATCCAAATCAAAACCGAATTTTCTCGTGTGGATAATCCACAAAAAATTCGAAAACTATATGGATTGTGATTCAAATTTTGAATTTCAAATTTCAAAGTTCAAATTTTAAAATTCAAACTTCAATTTCAAATTTGAAATTTAAGTTTCAAATTTAAATTTTAAAATTCAAATTTCAAATTCAAATGTCAAATTCAAATTTCAAATTCAAATTTCAAATTCAAAATTTAAATTTCAAATTTCAAAATCCACAAAAAATTGTATTTCAATTTTTTGTTCTTGTGGATAATTTTCTACAACTCCAATCCAATTTCAAATAAAATCATGGCAACTTTATTTGGAGCTCGAATAATTGTGTACTCTATTATCCAAAACAAAAACCGAATTCAACTGGAGAGAATCTTGTTCACCATCCTAATCCTATATCAACACCATCCATGGATAATCAACTAGCCAACAAGTATACATAAATCAATTTGCCAACCGTTAAGGAATTATGTAGAGCTAGTAGAGGTACCAATTGGATATAGATAATCTGGCTCACATGAATCCATATAATCAATATTCTGTACCGAGCAACTCAATCATATGATCACTAATTTCAGAGTCACACCACTATAAACCTGAAACTGAACTCCCAATTATATACCGTATTACGTAAGCCTGTGACGAGCTACTATCCAACGATCTTGTCATATATGCAAAACCCTCACATGATATCCATGATCAGCCTTAGGTCAAAGTCCATTCAATCCTACTAATCAGGCTATCTTAAAGTTCCATTATACTACCGAATAAGGAAATGATTATTCACCATATGTGAATAAGAAGTCATTTGCCCAATAGACGACCTAAGGCCTTATCCATTTTCACATCCAGTATAATGCCTTTAAAAGGATACCTTTAACTCCTTGGAGGTATGATTTAGATATCGGTAAACAAACCCTTCATCGTATACAAGTCATGCACCCAACGAACCGGTCTATAAGCTTACTACCTCTGAGATACTTTAGCCATTGGAACATCAAAGTACACAAGTCATATACATGAAGTAGTTCATTTACTCAGGATTAAGGTTATTGCATAATGAACATCAAAAGCAGATTGATCCACTTATAGCAGACTACGTAGATCAATCACGCTTTAGTCTTGGTCTAATATGTCACCACCAAGCAACATATCTATGTCTCTACTTAGGAGTCTATGCTCCGGACAGTCAAGACAAACTGTCCCCACGATGGCTTTAGATAACATAATAGTCTTAACATGGGTTAGATGCTCGGTCTAACCCCATAGACTACAGACCTTAGTTTAGACCACTTACTTTAGAACATTATCTTCTCACATACAAAAGTCCATTACATACAATGTTCCAACAGTTTTAACACAAGTAGTCAGTGAGCCATATTTACTTACATTTACTTTAACATGTAAAGAGAATAAGGACAGACAGCAATATAATGAATAACCTCTATATATAATTTTATTATCCAATTTAAAATAAAT
The DNA here is from genome assembly GCA_035233585.1 of Antiaris toxicaria. Taxonomy (NCBI): domain Eukaryota; kingdom Viridiplantae; phylum Streptophyta; class Magnoliopsida; order Rosales; family Moraceae; genus Antiaris; species Antiaris toxicaria. The sequence goes on from CP141153.1 coordinate 54,675,857, forward strand.
ACATCAATATGTCTCTCATGCTTAGGGCATTTCCTAACAATCTCCCGCTTGTCCTAAGCAAGTAGATGTGCCATGTTACGCATCCCTATTGCCTCTACATGCCTCTCAAAGTTTCTAGCTACCAAAGTCTTAGTAAAGGGATCGACAATATTGTCCTCAGATGCGATCTTACATACATCCACTGGTCCTGTCTCCACGTGCCCTCTTATAATATGATACGTCCGATCTATGTGCTTGGTCCTTTTGTGGTGCTGAGATATCCTTATGTTGGTAATAGCCCCAATGTTATCACAATAAAGTGTGATAGGCTTGTCAACACCCAGAATGACCTCAAGGTCTTTAAAGAACTTACGGAGCCAAACCACTTCTTTAGATACCTCAGCCGCAACCACATACTCAGCCTCCATCGTAAGGTCAGCGGTGCAACCCTGCTTCACGCTCCTCCACACATGGCGCCTTCTCCAAGTAAGAACACTGATCCTGATGTCGATTTCCTCGAATCCTTACAAGTCTGGAAGTCTGAATCCGTGTATCCTACAGGTGTTAGGTCCCCTCCTAAATACACCAGCATATAATCCCTCGTTCTCTTAAGATACTTGAGTATATGCTTTACTGCTTGCCAATGCTTGGTTCCAGGATTCACTTGATATCGACTCACCATACCTACTGTAAAACATATGTCCGGGTAAGTACAAAGCACAGCATACATAAGGCTACCCACAGCAGATGCATAAGAAACCTTACTTATACGCTCTCTTTCTTCCGATATCTTGGGACAGTCATCTAATGAAAGAGTTAGACCGATAATGGAAGCTTGTGTACCTTTCTTTGCTTCTTGCATTGCATATTTGTCAATTATTTTATCTATGTATAAAGTTTGGGATAACGCTATCATTTTGTTCTTTCGATCTCTGAACAAACGAATGCCTAGAACATAATTAGCTTCTCCCAAGTCCTTCATGTCAAACTGTTGGTACAGCCAAAGCTTGACCGATGATAAGTTCTCTACATCATTCCTAATGAGTAGTATATCATCGACATAGAGTACCAGAAAGACTACTTTTCCATCCTTAACACGTTTATAAACGTAGGGTTCATCAACATTCTGCTTAAAACCAAATGTTTTGATTGCTTGAACAAATCTCTGGTTCCATGAGTAGGATGCTTTCTTTAATCTATAAATGGATCTAAGCAACTTGCAAACTTTTCTTTCTCGGCCTTTTGCTACGTACCCTTCGGGCTGTATCATGTAGATACATTCCTCAAGATCGCCATTCAAGAATGCCGTCTTGACGTCCGTTTGCCAGATCTCGTAATCGAGAGCCGCAGCAACAGACAGAAGAATACGGATAGTCTTCGGCATAGCAACAGGCAAAAAGGTTTCATCGTAATCAATTCCAACCTTTTGTATGTACCCCTTTGCAACTAGTCTAGGTCTGAAAGCTTCTACTTTCCCATTTGCATCTTTCTTTCTTTTGTAGACCTACTTGCATCCAATGGGTTTTATCCCATCCGGTAGATCTATAAGTTCCCAAACAGAGTCGGATTTCATATAATCCATCTCATTGTTCATAGCCTTTTTCTAAGATTTAGAATCAACATTATTTATAACTTCATCATAAGTGATTGGATCATCCTTATGCTCATGAGCCTCGGTCTGGTATACCACAACATCATACATGAAGAAATTTGGCTTCTTTGAAACCCTCCCACCACGGCGAGGCACCCTAAATTGTTGATCGTCTGCAAGTCTTTCATCGGATCTCAGACTTGTGTCCAAGACCGAAACTTATGGAGCAGTTCTTTTACCCGATAACTCCTCTAGCACCACTTTGCTTCGAGGCTTAAAGTCATTCATGTGACTTTCCTCCAAGAATGTCGTATAGGTTGAAACAATGACTTTTTTTTACTTTTGGTTATAGAATAAACCTCCCTTAGTTGCCTTAGGATACCCTACAAACATGCACAATTTTGTTCTTGGTTCCAACTTCTTCGCATCCCCATCTAGTACATGTGTTGGGCAGCCTTATATTCTCATATATCAAAGGGAGGGCTTCCTGCCATGCCACAATTCATACGGAGTCCTGGGAATTGACTTGTTTGGAACCTGGTTTAGAATAAAGCCGCCGTTTGTAATGCATATCCCTAAAATGATAACGGCAGCATTGAATAACTCATCATGGATCGTACCATATTCAATAAGGTCCTGTTTCTCCTTTCGGCTACACAATTCTATTGTGGAGTACTAGGTGCAATCAATTGGGATAATATCACATTCTCTACAAGATGTCCTAGAAATTTATTGGAAATGTATTCGCCACCTCGATCAAATTGAAGTGTCTTTATGGATTTACCCAATTGCTTTTCCACCTCCGCATGATACTCTTTGGACTTATCAAAGGTTTCACTCTTGCAGTGCATCAGGTACACATATCCATACCTCGAGTAATTGTCTATAAAGGAGACATAATACTCGAACCCTCCCCATGCTATAACGTTCGTGGGGCCACATATGTCAGTGTGTATAATTTCTAAGAGTTCCTGAGCCCTAGTACCCTTAGCTCCAAAAGACCTCTTAGTCATCTTACCCTCAGGATAAGACTCATATTGAGGAAGACGTACCTCCTCCAGATATTCTAGAGGACCGTCTTTCACTAACCTTTGAATCCAATCCTGATTAATATGACCAAGTCTTAAATGCCAAAAATACGCCTTGTTAGAGTGAGAAACTTTCAACCTTTTAGAGTTATTTATTAATTCGGTGTCAAGCAGTGAGTACATCTTTCGTTTGATCAAATATAGGTTTCCATCCATCCAACCAAAACAGATAAAAGACTTACTTTTACGAATATCGACTCTTTTATTAAAAGAAACTGAATAAGAATCCTTTATTAAACAAGCTACCGATATAAGGTTCTTCCTAAAATAAGGAACATATAAACAGTCTTTCAATAATATAAACCTAAATGCATAAAAAAAAAGATATAAACGTCTCCCACTACCTCAGCCACTAACAAGCTACTGTCTCCAGTCCGCAACGAGAGGCTCCTATCCTGCAGACTTCTCGTTTCCACGAACCCCTGCGCATGCATATCGAGGCGTTTTCATGCAAAATTTTCAACACAGTCTCTCTTGACTAATTCAGACATGCTGATTTTAATTTTATCAGTTTTACATTTGTATGGGGTTGTCTAGACTACTTTTTGGGATCTGTGTGACCCCACCTTGAAAAACGTATCAGGTGCCCGATTGACTAATTTGGGCGTTCTAAGTCCAAATATATCAGTTTCGGGGCAAGAAAAGGTCGTCTTGACCCTCATCCCGATACTACGTATCTCTTAATCAAAATTTTACAACTTGTGCTCTATTAACCAGATTGAGCTTGCTGACTGCTCATATATCAGTTTTAAGTCAAATTAAGGCAATTTTGGCCATTAACTTGACACTACGTTTTCACTATTTACTACTTTCTGTTCTAACTGACTTGTCTGAGGGTTTTGACTCCGATTTTGTCAATTTTTGAGAGGAGGTCATCTGGACCATTTTGTCAATACTGTACCCTTGTCAGGATATATCTCGCTATTGTGCTCAGATATTTGGTCCGAGCATTCTGATGATCTGTTCACTAGTCTTGTGTCAGGAAATGGTAGTCTAGACCAGTTTCCTGATACTGCATATTTTATACATTTATACACATAATAGGGTGGACTGGGTTCACTATCGGTTACCCCCTTTCATTACATGAATAGTAATTAACAGTACTGTACCTGTTTAGTCTATTCATCTGGAAATCATACTGTATTTTCAACTTAATTAGCCACTATATAGCAATTAGGTTTCATGCATTTTGAGAGTCTGTATAGCGGCTCTCTGCTCATTACACGGCCTTCTACACAGGTTCTAACACGTGTGTGTTTAAGGCATCATGGGCATGTATTGTCCGGACACGGGCATATACTAGTTGAGCTTGCTCAACAACCATGTCTTGGAACACGTTCATTTACCCGAGCGGTACATGGCCACTTACACGGCCATGTATCGGACCATGTTATACTACACGGCCATGTTTACTCACACGGCCTCTCTTACGTATATGGTCCGATCAGTACACAGCTTCTTACACGGCCGTGTACCTGATCGTATTCTGTGAATTTACACTAAAAGGCATCAAATTATTCCTCAATTTCTCATTATATGAAAATCAGGTTACAGGAATAGGGTGGTCTTTACATTTTTTAAGGGTAGCTAGAGGTCAAGATTTGTCCCCCCTTAAGCTTTGTGAATTGGCTTAATTAAGGTTGCTTAAGGTTGATTAAACTTGCTTAGGTTTGCCTATAAAAAGGGGTGCTTGGCACTAGGTTTCACTTTCTTCTTTTGCACACCCAAAAAACACAAACTTTCTCTCCCATTTTCTCTGAAAAATCTGACCCACTTTCAGCCAAAAGACAGCCCTAAAACTCAGCCAAAAACACGCCAAATCTTAACCAAAAATTTGCCATAACCTAGCTTGTGTCGGAGCCAATTTCTCAAGCCATTTCAAGGTCACTACAAGGGTGAGTTGCTAGAACTTTTCTTTATGGTTTAGTAAGTTTTTGGCTTGGGTAACCAAGGATGTTTTATGTTCTTTTCTAGCCCAAAAACTGAGCCCCTTCTCACCTAGAGCCACATGGATTTTGGTCACCCACCCTCTTAGTTCGGATTGTGCTTGGTTCATAGCACACAAAGGTAAAAACTAAAAACCCTCTTTTGTGGTTTAGTTCGTTTTAAGTTTTGAAGATCAAAGAAATTTATGGTGTATTTTAAGCAATGGGTTGTAATAAGTTTATTTTGAGCCCTTGGCATATTGTATTTAAGTTTATGTGATTGTGTGGTTGTGATTTAAGTTTTTACGGATGGATGGTTTTATGGACATTTTAGGGTTGGCTGGAAACCCAATCTGTCCCTAGTTTTTAGCCACTATTTTGTGGATTTTTGAGCAAGTTACAGATTAATTTTGGGAATTTGTAAAATATGAAATTTTAAGAAAATTTCATTACGGTCGTTTTTGTGCTCAAATAGCCTTTGGCCGACAATGACTCTAATATAGGTTTTCGAGCAAGTTTTCGAGTAGAGTTCAAAACTGGGACTGAAATCCTGAGCAACAGGAACAGTTTCGGATATTTATAAAAATGACCAAATTAGATTCCGCACCGGATCTCGGACCCAACACGAAAATTTTAGATCTCGTCGAAATCTTTAAGATGACCTATGCAAGTTTTAAAAATTTGGCCTTTTCTGGCCCTAAACAAAGTAGTTTTTAAACAAGCATAAAGCTGGAATTTTTCTAAAACTGGGCACAAGTTTTAGCTATGGGTTTTGAGTATTTCGGACCTGTTAGAGGTTAAACCTGTAGGAAATAAATCGGTAAAAACATATCAGAGTGGTGTAGCAGAACAATAAAAAATTTTTTAAGATCGTTAAATATCTCATGATGCCATATACAATAAACCAACAACAATTTAAACTCATACCTCAAGGATGCCAATCTGCAAGAGGAGAATGATCAGAGGGCTTCAACCAACTAGCCTTCTCTACTATTCTTCAATTCTCGAATGGCTGAGCGTGTGGGCACTTTGAATCTCGATCGGTATGCTAGCACTGCTAGTCTACTTTCGACCACCCAGATCTCTAAAGAACTTATTGTCACGGTGAGTTGTGCAACAATAAGCTTGCTCACCTGAAAGTCTATGGTCTGAGAGAACTAGAGTGGCAGGACCTCTATTTATAGACTTGTATGAGGTGATCCTCTGAGTTCGATTTGGATTAGGAGAAGATTTTCTCCCTTATCCACAACACAAAATCTGAAATTTTCAAGCGAAATTCCTAACTAAAAAATTCGGCCACTCTCTAGATTTTGTGTTCAAAATTCAAGCAGGATTTTAACTTGAATTTTATCTCTCATTAACCAACCAAAAATCTGAAAATTCATTAGGATTTTCAATGATTATTTCAGGCCACAAAAAGTAGTGGAAGAATCAATATTCAACTAGGATTTTCAAGCTTGAATTTTATCTCATCCTTATCCATAAATAACCGAAAATCCCCTTGAGATTTATCTTAAAAATTTTGACCACTTTTAGGGAGGAGAGAATCCAAATTACAACTGGGATTGAAACTTGAATTTTTTTCCTGAATCTTATCCACAAAATTTTTGAAAATTCCATGAGGATAATCCTCAAAATTTTCGACCAAAATTAGTTAGGATTGTGATTCAAAATTCAAGTAGGATTCAAACAAGATTTTTCTCTCCATGTCCAACTCAAATTCGAATTTCATCCCTGTTGATTTACCACGAAAAATTCGAATCCTACTTGGACTGTGATTCAAAATTTGAATTTCAAATTTCAAAATTCAAAATTCAAATTCAAAATTCAAATTTAAATTTCAAATTCAAATTTCAAATTTAAATTTCAATTTCAAATTTCAAATTTCAAATTTCAAATTTCAAAATTCAAATTTCAAATTTCAAAATCCACAAACAGCTATATTTCAAATTCTTGTTCCCATTGATAATTTTCTACAACTCCAATCCAATCTCAAATAAAATCATGGCAACTTTATTTGGAGTTCGAATAATTGTGTACTCTATTATCCAAAACAAAATATGAATTCAATCGGAGAGAATCTTATCCACCATCCTAATCCTATGTCAACACCATCCATGCATAATTAACTAGCCAATAGCATACACAAATCAATTTGCCAATCATTAAGGAATTATGTGGAGCTAGTAGATGGACCAATTGGACATATATAATCAGCTCCCATGAATCCATATGATCATCATTCTTTACCGAATAATTCAATCATATGATCACTAATTTTAGAGTCACACCACTATAAACCTGAAACTGAACTCCCAATTATATACTGTATTACGTAAGCCTGTGATAAGCTATTGTCCAATGACCTTGTCATGTATGCAGAACCCTGATATGATATCCATGATCAGCCTTAGGTCAAAGTGTGTTCAATCCTACTGATCAGGCTATCGTAAAGTTCCATTATACTACCGAATAAGAAAATGATTATTCATTATATGTGAATAAGAAGTCATCCGCCCAGTAGACGACCCAAGGCCTTGTCCATTTTCACATCCAGTATAATGCCTTTAAGAGGATACCCTTAACTCCTTATTAGAGCTATGATTCTGATATCTGTAAACAAACCCTTCATTGTATACAAGTCATGCACCCAACAAACCGGTCTATAAGCTTACGACCTCTGAGATACTTTAGCCATTGGAATATCAAAGTACACAAGTCATATATAAGAAGTAGTTCATTCACTCAGGATTAAGGTTACTGCACAATGAACACCAAAAACAGATTGATCTACTCATAGCGGACTACGTAGATCAATCACACTTTTGTCCCGGTCTAATATGCCACCGCCAAGCAACATATCTATGTCTCTACTTGGGAGTCTATGATTTAGACAGTCAAGACAAACCGTCCCTACCATGGCTTTAGACAACATAACAGTCTTAACATGAGTTAGATGCTCGGTCTAACCCCATAGACTACAGACCTTAGTTTAGACTGCTTACTTTAGAACATTGTCTTCTCGCATACAAAAAGTCAATTGCATGCGTTGTTCTAATAGTTTTGACACATGCATTCAAGGACCCATATTTGCTTACATTTACTTTAACATGTAAATAAAATGAGGACATACAGCAATGTAACGAATAACCTCTATATATATTATTTTATTATCTAGTTCAAAATATATACATCAAAATGTCTCTAATGCTTAGTGCATTTCTTAACAATCTCCTACTTGCTCTAAGCCAGTAGATATGCCATGTTGTCCTCAGACACGATCTTACATACATCTACTTGTCCTGTCTCCACGTGCCCTCTAATAATGTGATATCTCCGATCTATGTGCTTAGTCCTCTTGTGGTGCCGAGATTCCCTTATGTTGGCAATAGCCCCAGTGTTATCACATAGAGTGTGATAGGCTTGTCAACACTCAGAATGACCTCAAGGTCTCTAAAGAACTTGCGGAGCCAAACCGCTTCTTTAGATGCCTCAGCCATAGCCACATACTCAGCCTCCATAGTAGAGTCAGCTGTGCAACCCTGCTTCACGCTCCTCCATACAATGGCGCCTCCTTCAAGTAAGAACACTGATCCTGATGTCGATTTTCTCGAATCCTTGCAAGTCTGAAAGTCTGAGTCCGTGTATCCTATGGGTGTTAGGTCCCCTCCAGAATACACTAGCATATAATCCCTCGTTCTCTTAAGATACTTGAGTATATGCTTTACTGCTTGCCAGTGCTTGGTTCTAGGATTCACTTGATATCGACTCACCATACCTACTGCAAAACATATGTCCGGGTAAGTGCAAAGCATAGCGTACATAAGGCTACCTACAGCGGATGCATAAGGGACCTTACTCATGCCCTCTCTTTCTTTCAATGTCTTGGGACAATCATCCAATGAAAGAGTTAGACCCGCAATGGAAGGTTGTGAACCTTTCTTTGCCTCTTACATTGCATATTTATCAATTATTTTGTCTATGTATGACGCTTGGGATAATGCTATCATTTTGTTCTTTTGATCTCTGAAGAGACGAATGCCTAGAACATAATTAGCTTCTCTCAAGTCCTTCATGTCAAATTATTGGTGCAGCCAAAGCTTGACCGATGATAAGTTCCCTACATCATTCCCAATGAGCAGTATATCATCGACATAGAGTACTAGAAAGACCACTTTTCCATCCATAATACGTTTATAAACACATAGTTTATCAACGTTCTGCTCAAAACCAAATGTCTTGATCGCTTGATCAAATCTCTGGTTTCATGAGTGGGATGCTTGCTTTAATCCATAAATGGATCTAAGCAACTTGCAGGCTTTTGTTTCTTGGCCTTTTTCCATGAACCCTTCGGGCTATATCATGTAGATACATTCCTCAAGATGGCCATTCAAGAATGCTATCTTGACATTTATTTGCCAGATCTCGTAATCGAGAGCCGCAGCAACGGACAGAAGAATATAGATAGAATTCAGCATAGCAACAGGCGAAAAGGTTTCATCATAATCGATTCTAGCCTTTTGCATGTACCCCTTTGCAACCAGTCTAGCTTTGAAAGTTTCCACTCTCCCTTCCGCATCCTTCTTTCTTTTGTAGACCCACTTACATCTAATGGGTTTTATCCCATCTGGCAAATCTATAAGTTCCCAAACAGAGTTGGATTTCATATAATCCATCTCATTGTTCATAGCCTTTTTCTAAGATTTAGAATCAACATCATTTATAGCTTCCTCATAAGTGACCGGATCATCCTCATGCTTATGAGCCTCGGCCTGGTATACCTCAGCATCATACATGAAGAAATTAGGCTTCTTCAAAACCCTCCCACTACAATAAGGCACCCTAAATTGTTGATCATCTGCAGGTCTTTCACCAAAACTCGGACTTGCATCCAAGACCAAAACCTGTGGAGCAGTTCTTTCACCTAATAATTCCTCTGGCACCACTTTGCTTCGAGGCTTAAAGTCATTCATGTGACTTTCCTCCAAGAATGTCACATGGGTTGAAACAATGACTTTTTGTTCCTTCGGGTTATAAAACGACCTCCCTTAGTTCCCTTAGGATACCCTACAAACATGCACAATTCTGATCTTGGTTCCAACTTCTTCGTATCCCCATCCTATACATGTGCTGGGTAGTCCCATATTCTCATATGTCCAAGGGAGGGTTTCCTGCCACGCCACAATTCATACGGAGTCCTAAGAATTGATTTGATTGGAACTTAGTTTAGAATATAGCACGCCGTTTATAAAGCATATCCCTAGAATGATAACGGAAGTGTTAAATAACTCATCATAGACCGTACCATATCCATCAAGGTCCTGTTTCTCCTTTCGGCTACACCATTCTGTTGTGGAGTACCAGGTGCAGTCAATTGGGATAATATCCCATTCTCTACAAGATGTCCTAGAAATTCGTCAGAGAGGTATTCGCCATCTTGATCAGATCGAAGTGTCTTTATGGATTTATCCAATTGCTTTTCCACTTCTGCATGATACTCTTTCAACTTGTCAAAGGTTTCACTCTTGCGGTGCATCAAATACACATATCTATACCTTGAGCAATCGTCTATAAAGGAGACATAATACTCAAACCCTCCTCGTGTTGTGACGTTCATGGGGCCACATACGTCAGTGTGCACAATTTCTAAGAGTTCCTGATGTAGGAAAATAAATCGGTAAAAACGTATCAGAGTGGCGCAGCGGAACAATAAAAATTTTTAGATCGTTAAATATCTCATGATGTCATATACAATAAATCAACAACAATTAAAACTCATACCTCAAGGACGCCAATCTGCAGGAGGAGAATGACCAGAGGCTTCAACCAACTAGCCTTTTCTACTATTCTCCAATTCCCGAATGGCTGAGTGTGTGGGCACTCTGAACCTCGATCGGTATGCTAGCACTGCTAGTCTTCTTCCGACCACCCAGATCTCTAAAGAACTTTATTGTCACGATGAGCTATGCAACAATAAGCCTGCTCACCTGAGAGTCTGTGGTCTAAGAGAACTGGAGTGGCAGGACCTCTATTTATAGACCTGCATGAGGTGATTCTCTGAATTTGAATTGGATTAGGAAAAGATATTTTCCCTTATCCATATCCATAAAATCCGAATTTTTCCAAGGGAGAATCTCAACAAAAAATTCGGTTTTCTTAGGATAAATCCAATCCAAATCTAAACAAGATTTTAACTAGAATTTTATCTCCCTTTTTCAACCAAAAAATCTGAAATTTCCAAGGAGATTTTTCCTCCAATAATTTGGCCACTTTTAGGATAAGGGAGAATCAAAATTCCACTAGGATTTTCAAGCTTGAATCTTATCTCAACCTTATCCAAAAATAACCGAATTTCCTAGGAGATTTTCTCCCTAATTTCGGCCACTTTTCAGGGAAGGAGAGAATCCAAATTCAACTAAGATTGAAGCTTGAATTTTCCCTTGAACCTTATCCACAAAAAACCAAAATTCCATTGAGGATTATCCTCAAAAATTTCGTCCACTTTTGTTGGGATTTAGATTCAAAATTCAAGTAGGATTCTAACAAGATTATCCTCTCCAAATCCAACTCAAATTCGAATTTCAAACCTTGTGGATTTTCCACAACTAATTCGAATCCTACTAGGACTGTGATTCAAAATTTGAATTTCAAATTTCAAATTCAAATTTCAAATTCAAATTTCAAATTTCAAATTTCAAATTCAAATTTCAAATTTCAAAATTCAAATTTCAAAATTCAAATTTCAAATTCCACAAAACGGTTGTGGTTCATATTCTTGTTCTCATGGATAATTTTCTACAACTCCAATCCAATCTCAAATAAAATCATGGCAACTTTATTTTGAGTTCGAATAATTGTGTACTCTATTATCCAAAACAAAATCTGAATCCAACCGGAGAGAATCTTGTCTACCATCCTAATCCTGCGTCATCACCATCCATGCATAATAAACTAGCCAATAGCATACACAAATCAATTTGCCAAACGTTAAGGAATTATGTGGAGCTAGTAGAGGGACTGATTGGACATATATAATCGGGCTCCCGTGATTCCATATGATCATCATTCTTTAGTGAATAACTCAATCATATGATCACTAGTTTCAGAGTCACACCACTATAAACCTGTAACTGAACTCCCAATTATATACCGTATTACGTAAGCCTGTGACGAGCTACTATCCAATGACCTTGTCATATATGCAAAACCCTCATATGATACCCATGATCAGCCTTAGGTCAAAGTCCGTTTAATCCTACTGATCAGGCTATCTTAAAGTTCCATTATACTACCGAATCAAGAAAATGATTATTCACCATATGTGAATAAGAAGTCATCCGCCCAGCAGACGACCCAAGGCCTTGTCCATTTTCACATTCAGTATAATGCCTTTAAGAGGATACCTTTAACTCCTCAGAGCTATGATTCCGATATCTGCAAACAAAACCCTTCATCGTATACAAGTCATGCACCCAACGAACCGGTCTATAAGCTTGCTACCTCTGAGACGCTTTAGCCATTGGAACATCAAAGTACACAAGTCATATACATGAAGAAGTTCATTTACTCAGGATTAAGGTTATTGCACAATGAACGTCAAAAGCAGATTGATCCACTCATAGCGGACTACGTAGATCAATCACGCTTTAGTCCCGGTCTAATATGTCACCACCGAGAAACATATCCATGTCTCTACTTGGGAGTCCAGCTCCAGATAGTCAAGACAAACCGTCCCCTCTAAGGCTTTAGACAACATAATAGTCTTAACATGAGTTAGATGCTGGGTCTAACCCCATAGACTACAGACCATAGTTTAGACTGCTAACTTTAGAACATTGTCTTCTCGCATACAAAAGTCCATTGCATGCAACGTTCTAACAGTTTTAACACAAGCAGTCAGTGAGTCATATTTGATTACATTTACTTTAACATGTAAATAAGACGAGGACAGATAGCAATGTAATGAATAACCTCTATGTATAATTTTATTATCTAGTTCAAAATGAATACATCAAAATGTCTCTAATACTTAGGGCATTTCCTAACACCTGAGCCCTAGTACCCTTAGCTCCAAAAGACCTCTTAGTCATCTTACCCTCAAGACAAGACTCACATTGAGGAAGACGTACCTCCTCCATAGATTCAAGGGAACCGTCTTTCACCAATCTTTGAATCCGATCCTGATTAATATGACCAAGTCTTAAATGCCAAAGATACGCCTTGATAGAGTGAGAAACTTTCAACGTTTTAGAGTTATCTATTAATTTGGTGTCAAGCAGTGAGTATATCTTTGGTTTGATCAAATACAAGTTTCCATCCATCCATCCAAAACAGATAAAAGACTTATTTCTACGAATATCAACTCTTTTACTAAAAGAAACTGAATAAGAATCCTTTATTAAACAAGCTACTGATATAAGGTTCCTCCTAAAATTAGGAACATAAAAACAGTCTTACAATAATATAAACCTAAATTCATCAAAATAAAGATAAACATCTCCCACTGCCTCAGCCACCACCAAGCTACCGTCTCCAGTCCGCAAAGAGAGGCTCCTATCATGTAGACTTCTCATTTCCACGAAACCCTGCATAGAAACACAAACATGTTTAGTGGTGCCCGAATCAATGATCCAAGTGTCTTTCGATTCTTCCCCCAAACACGCTTCCAAATAGTGAAGTTCCTTACCTTCCTTGCCCTCAGTAGCTAGGAATTCCTGACAAGCCTTCTTGAAGTGACCTTGTGACGCCCCGTGCCCTTAGTAGCCCGGACCGTCACTAAAAACTGACTTGCTTGTTTTTCTTATACTTTCTAGCAATTTATACTTAACTAGATATCATAAAATTAGGGGTATATTTTTTTTATATGTACGTATTTACTGTATACGTATGTATACCGATTACTATTTAAAAATACTATTTAACAGTTACTATTCAAAAATTCCATTTAACGGTTACTATTCAAACATACTATTTAATGATTACTATTCAAAAATACTGTTTGACAATTAATATTCAAAGTACTATTTAACCATTACTATTCAAAATACTGATACTCAAATTTACAGAAGATAAACTCACGGTGTCTCCATAACCTTGCCCTCACATCCGCCTCCGCCGCCACCATCGCCTATTGGGATTTAAGCTGTAGGATGCTTACCTACAGCATGAACACACTACGTGAGCTTTACGCCCAGTAAGTACAACATGATTATCGCAAAACATGTTTAAACATAGTACATACTTAAAAACATATAAGCAGTCATATATCGCATATACCACTTTAACATATCACATATCACATATCATATCAATGATTATAACACTTCACATAACATGTGCATCACAGAAATATCGTGTACTGAATGCATCTAGAAGCACGGTGAACTATAACTAATGCATGATCTGGTTATGTTCATTTATGCTTCAATCTTCTCTTGTCTTTTCTTATCTATTTAGGGCCCATGTGTTAGTACCGTGCATGCACAGACTATTGTTAACGCCCGTGGTAAAATGGTCGGAGAGCCATCAACGGATGCTTAACTTTCTACTTTAACTTAAAACCCCTCCATGTGAAAGGGCCGGTACGACATGCTTACTACTTTCCGTCTTGTTTATCTTTTCTGGCCATATGCTCTTCTAAGCTGTCCCAAATCCTACATGGTAGGGACGTATGGCATCTAACTTACTTTTTCATCAATCTACTTGATTGCGAAACTACATGCTCTTAAACATGAGGTGCAACATCATGTGCATGGTATACACATTTTAATATACTGTAAAATATCATTTGAAAGCATTTTTGTTCATGCCATAGGCGGAGTTTTACTTACTTAATTGCAAGTAACTTGAAATCATGCTTTTATCAATTCACAGGTTACCACCTGTCATCAATAACGTTTCTCATTAATACTCTTGTTGAGTCACTATTAACGTTAGTGACTATAACTTGCATTTCTATGGGGTACCGAGACCTGTCGGTACCCTATTGGCCTATTATGGGGATTTGGTGTCTAACTTGTATCGTGTTAAATCAATCATTTACTTGACAGATTAATCATTGTTCCTCACTGTGTTGTTTTAAACTCGGCCCTTGACTGGTTTACCGCTCAGTCAATTGACGGGTTAACTCGTGTGTTGGTAACTAAGTAGTCTATCTAGTTACTATACGTGAACTTAGTGTAGTAACCGACCGGGTTACTTTGCTTGTTGGGATATGGTAGCCTACCGGGCTACTAAGGCTTGTTTGGTTTAATGACCCACTGGGCCACTATGGCTTGTTTGGGGTATGAGCCTACCGGGCTACTAAGGCTTTTTTGATGTAATGGCCCACTGGGTGTGACGCCCTGTGCCCTAAGCGGCCCAGACGATCACTGTAAAACTACTGTTTCTTTACTTTTACTTATACTTTCTTACAATTGAATATTGCTTATTTAAAATATCTTTAATATGTTACCCTAATTTTGGAAGAAATTTTTTTTTAAATACGTACGTATTTACTGTTCATGTACATATACTATTAAAAGTGAAATTTGAAATATAATAAATTTAATCTTGCAAACATACTTATACTGTTGATTTTATGGAATAGTATTTTTGAATAGTATCAATCGGCTGCTATTCGAAAATACTATTCAACTATTATTATTCAAAAATATTGTGTAACCATTACTATTCAAAAATACTATTTAATGGTTACTATTTAAAATTACCATTTACTGGTACTGTGCTATTACTGTTCAAAATACTGTTTACTTAAACTGTGCGAAAGTTAAACTCGTATGGTGTCCATAACCTCGCCTCACATCCGCCTCCGTTGCCGTCATTGCCCATCGTGGCTTATGCCATAGGATGCTTACCTACAGCATGAACACACTCCATGAGCTTTACGCCCAATAAGTACAACATGTTAACCGCAAAACATGTTTAAATATAATACATACTTAAAAATGCATAAGCATGCAAGATAGTCACATATACCACTTAGCATATACCATATCATCACATATCGTGTCATAGCATACAAACTTTATATACCATATGCATACAGATTACTTCATGTAAATGCATGCATCTTACTGTAGCTAAAAGCATAGCGAACAAATGCGGAAAGTGAACTATGCATGATCCGGTTATGTTCATTTATGCTTTAGTACTCTTTTCTTTCTCTTGTCTATTTAGGGCCCATGTGTCAGCACCGTGTGCGCGTAGACCAACGGTAATGCCAGAGGTCAACCAATGCCGAAGAGCCATCAACTGATGCTCAACTTTTGGCCTTAACTTTCTTTAACTGGAAACCCCTTCGACTGAAGGAGCCAGTATGACACACCTACTTATTTCCACCTTGTTTAACTGTTCTAGCCATACACTTCTCTAAGCGGTCCGCAATCTACGCGGTAGGGATCTATGGCTTCTAACTTATTCTTTCATCAATCTATGCGATTATGAAACTATATGCTCTTATGTGTGCTGTGCAACATCGTGTGCATGTAAGGCATACTTAGCATACTATAAAACCATCATTTTAACATCATTTTTATTTATGCTGCAAGCGGAGTTGTACTTACCTTGCAAGCACTTGTATTCGCGCCTTTAGAAATTTGTAGGTTACTACCTGTCATCAATAACGTCTCTCGTTAATATCTTCTCTAAGTCACCAATATTGTTAGTGACTAAAGTAGATAATTACTCGATACCGATTGCCGTCGGCACTACTTACTTTCTATCTCAAGAGTTAACTTATTCCTATGTGGTTAATTAATTTATGGCCCCATAAATTAATTACCACATCCTTAGGCTACTTTTCCCTATACTCGTGTTTTCATGTGGTATCGGGGTCCCTCGGTACCTTATTGGCCTATCTGGGAATTTGGTGTCTAGTTGCCGTCGTGTTTGATTAACTGTCTTCTTGACAGTTAAATCAACGTTCCTTACAATGTTGCTCTGAACACGGTCATTGACTGATTTACTGATCAGTCAACCAACCGATTACCTTGCGTTTTGGCAACTAGGTAGCCTATCGGGCTACTATGTGTAGGCTTGGTATAGTAACCGTCCGAGTTACTTTGCTTGTTTAGGTGTGGTAGTCTACCGGGTTACCTTGCGTTTTTGGTATAGTAGCCACCCAGGCTACCTCTACCATATTGCACTAAAAACATCCTTTGTTCTGTGTGAAACCTCTCTTAGGGTTATGGACGAACCCTTTTTGAAAAACTTGTTTAAATCTAGGAATTCTTACAAAAGGATTTTTCATTTTGAAAGGGGTATGGTGTCCCCACATTTTCGAAAGCAAAGTGTTTGAAATGGTTTGAAAGGGGTATGGTGTCCCTACATTTTTGAAAACGAGTCTCACCTCACCCCGTTGGAGGATGAGGGTGTTTTTGTTGAAATCATTTCTAAGTCATTTAAAGGGAACACATTGTAAATGTGCTAAAAAATGTGGTGTTGGACGTCTTTTGAAAATAATTTGAAACTTGTTCGAAATGACTTTGTTTGAGAAATTGGCGTTCATGAAACTTTTTGTCCTCAACGAAATGAACAATTCTCATGTTCATTTAGGAGCCTAATTCTAACTCTAACAGCTCCTAAATTCACTAAACCCATGGCCTTTGTGCCCAGTTTTTATAAAAGTTTCAATTTTACACACTTTTAAAAACAGGTCTATTTGGGGCCTGAAATGGCCGAATTTTTGAAACTCACGCAAGTCAATTTCAAGTTTTGTCGAGATCTAAAACTTTCATGTTTTGACCAAAGTCTGGTTCAGCCTCTAAAAAGGTCATTTTAATAAAAATCTGAGACTGTTCGTTTGGTCTGGATTTGTTACTCCTAGTTTTGGACACCGAGCCAAAACCAGCCGAAAAGTCTATTGTAGGTTCATTTTTGGCCAATGGCTATTTGACGCAAAAACGACCGTATCGAAATTTCCTTAAAACTTCATAATTTACCAAATCCTAGATTCGGAACGTATGTGGGTCAAAATGGCCAAAATCGGTGGCTTATCCTGGGGATAGATTTTGTGCCCAGCCACCCTCTACACACTCGTGCACACACATATCTCAAAACACTTGTAAACTAAAGTAAACACAACCACTGTAATGACTGTCATTTTCATGGCACCTACTTACCATGCAAATTTAAGTAACACGGTCAAGTACACGGCTGTGTAAGTGACCGTATGCCATTCGGATTGTGTATCTGTTAGTAGCCGTGTGAGTGTACATGGCCATGTAGCGTAACACGGTCAAGTACACGACCGTGTGAGAGGCCGTGTATTACTCGAATAAATGAATGTGTTTCAAAGACATGGCCGTGTTGAGTAGTCTTAACTAGTGCACACCCGTGTCCGAAATGTACATGCCCGTGTTGCCTTGCACACGCCCGTGTAAGAGTCAGTGTAGAAGGCTGTGTAATGAGCCAAGAGTCGCTGTAATGACTCTCGTGAATTATGAAACTTAATTACTATGTAATGATGTAATTAAGTTAATAAACATAGTGTGCTTTTCAGTTGAATGAATTAAATGGGAATAGTAACGTTTAATTACGAGTCATGCAGTGAAAGGGGTAACCGATAGTGAAATCGGCCCACCCTATTATGTGAGTATGCGTTGAGACACGCAATATCAAGAAACCGATCCAGACGACCATTTCATGATACAGAACTGATGAGTTAGTCATCAGTACGCTCAGACTGGTCATATGATCACAGCAGCAATAATTACCCTAATAGATATACAGTATCGAGAAAAGTGGTCTAGATGACCTCTTCTCGCCCAGAGACTGATAAAATCAAAGTCAGAATGCTCAAATTAGTCAATCAGATAGTGAATAGTGAATAGTGAATAGTGAATAGTAAATAGTGATTAGTGAATAGTGAAAAATGCATTGTTAGGTTAGTGGCCAAGACGGCCTTAATCTGGCATAAAACTGACATATTAATAGTCAGCAGGCTCAATCTGGTCAATTGAGCATAAAATGTAGATTTTATTTAAGAGATACGCAGTATCAGAATGAGGATCAAGATGACATTTTCTCGCCCCGAAACTGATATATTTAAACTCAGGACGCCCAAATTAGTCAATCGGGCACCTGACAAGTTTTTCAAGACGGGGTCATGCAGATCCTGAAAATTGGTCCAGAAGACCATAGATGGACATAAAACTGATAAATTTGAAATCAGCACGTCCAAATTAGTCAAGGGAAACTGTGTTTGAAATTTCACGTGAAAATGCCTCGTTATGTGTGCGTAGTGTCAACAGAGTATAGGCCTAACCACAGTATCAAGAAATTGGTCAAGGTGACCTTTTCTTGATATAAAACTAATATATTTGGATTCAGAATGCTTAAATTAGTCATTTGAGCACAAAAAGTAATTTTTGATCGGGAACCATGCAGTATCGGAAAACTGGTTGGGACGATCTCGGATGGAGATAAAACTGATATATTTGGGTTCAGCATGCCCAAATTAGTCAGCATAGCCTATCTTATAATTTTTCAAAAAATTAGTATAAAGGGGTCGAAATTTTTAAGATTTTTGAGAAAAGGGCCCCCATTACTTTTTTTCCTATCTTTTTCTCCCCATACTACCCCTAGATAAACAGTAACCACCGGTCGAATCTGACCTCTGTTTTCAACACTGCCAGCACCATTGGAAAGCTCTCGACGAGTTGATTCCAACGGTGGGCTGAGTCAACTGAATCGATGCCGGAGCACGCCGCACGCGCCGCCCAAAGCCGCAGGTGGTCGAATTTTTCAAACCGCCGTATCTCCGCCGTCCGACGTCCAAATGTCATGATTTCGGTCCAATGGATTCATGGAGAAGAGTAGAACAAAACTCAGGCCTCCTTTAACGTCAACAGCCGCTATATCGCGCCGCCTAAGGTTCGCCATCGTCGTCGCCATCGGCGCCGTCAGGTCTCACTATTTCGGCAAAGTTGAGTTGCAAGGTGGGTATCAAAATGCTCAGAACAACAAGTAGGTCAAAAGCCCTAAATCAATTTTGGGCAACAACGCCGAAAAATGAAGATCCAATATCGCCACCGTCACTGACTTTTCAAGGGTCGATTTCTGGCGATAGGAGCCTCGATTAGTGAAATTGACACCACCAATGGGTTCCTCTCGTCGAGCTCTTCAAGATGGTGGTCACCACTCCCATCGTCGCCGTGGTCAACGGCGGTCAACGCTGGTCAACGGTGACTTCGAGACCGAAAATTAAAGAATGGCCCGCTGGCCTATTTTCGATGTTTCGGACACCTCCGCGGCATCGAATTTGCAAATCGAAGTTTCAAAAGTGAAGAACGATGATTCAAAGATTGTGCAGTCGAGATCGAACGGTTCGCCTAACCGCCGACAGGAATGATTTTGGTAGTGGTTTTGATCCCTTGATTCCTCAATTTATTATTGGAAATAATTATGTATTAATTATGGTTTACTGACTTGAGGAATTGTAAGAAAAAGGGACGAAATGTTGAAAAAGAGAATGTGAGGAAATGTGAATATTTTTACGTAAAAAGCTGAGCTTTTATGTAAAAATTAGGCCTCAGTTTAGTACGTGGCAGGTTAGAATAGGTTAGATGGTTTTGAGGCATTTCATAAACGTCGGAAACCCAAAAATTAAGCGGAAATGCTACCGAAATTTCTAAAACGGCACAAAGGGGTATTTTAGGAAACGAGGGGTGAAAATGTGATCGGGATGGAAACCCGAACCCCCTTGATGACTTAGGTCCGGGAAAGAAGGACGGACGTTTTGAAGATTAATAAACCATCCAATTAGAAATCTCGTAATGTAAGAAAATGACCCCTAGGTCAGAATAGCACCACCCGAGGAATGGGTGTGAGCCATGTATAAAATTTGGAGCGGTTTAATCGGTAAAGGTAACCCCGTAGGCTAAATGGTCAATACACGAGGTATTCGGTCAGTTGACTGGTTGGTTAACTAGTTAAGGACTGAGTCTGAACGGGACAGTGATTAATTTGTCAAGTAGATAAATTAATCGACCGTGATTAGAAATTAGATATCAAAATTCCCAAAGTAGAGCAGTTAGGTACCGATAGGCATTGGTATCACACAACGATAGTTTTATTAGTTCCTATCGATAGAGTGACCTAAGAGTGATGTTAATTAATTTATTGAGCAAATAAATTAATTAACTATGATTAGAAATTAGAAAATCAAATTCTTAAGAAGAGGGCAATTAGTAACCACAATGACCTAAGAGTAAATGTTAATGAAATGCATTATGATTACAAGGAGGTACCTGTATTGTGACGAAGGCGAGAGTATAAACTATCTGATGACAGGTGAGTACAACTCCGCACACAGCATGAATAAAATGAATTTAAAATGATGCTTTTCCAGTATTTTAAGTATGTATCTTGCACACGATGCTACACAGCATACATAAGAGCATATAGTTTCACAATCGAGTAGATTGATGAAATAACAAGATAGAAGCCATAGATCCCTACCGCGTAGGATTGGGGACAGGTTGGAGAAGTGTATGGCTAGAATAGTTAAACAAGATGGAAATAAGTAAGTGTGTCGTACCGGCTCCTTCAGACGAAGGGGTTTCCAGTTAAAGAAAGTTAAGGCCAAAAGTTGAGCATTAGTTAATGGCTCTTCGGCATTAGTTGACCTCAGGCTTTACCGTTGGTCTGCACGCACACGGTACTGACACATGAGCCCTAAATAGACAAGAAAAGAAAATAGAAGTTTGAAGCATAAATGAACATAACCGGATCATGCATTAGTTATAGTTCGTTATGTTTTCTTTTTCAGTAGAGTGCATACAGTACACGATACTTTTGTCATGCATAAAGTATGTGAAGTTTTATATTCAGTGTTATGACATGTTATGTGATGACATGATATGTGAGCTGATATGTGATATGCTTATATGGTATGTGATTTATTAAGTGATATATGTCATGCTTATGATTTTAAGTATGTGCTATGTTGTAAACATGTTTTGCTGTTAACATGTTGTACTTACTGGGCGTAAAGCTCACAGAGTGTGTTCATGCTGTAGGTAAGCATCCTATAGCGTAAACATCAAGGGACGATGATGGCGATGGAGGCGAATGTGAGGATGAGGTTATGGATACACCGCGAGTATTCTTCCGCACAGTATGAGTAAATAATATTTTGAATGGTGACAGTTAAATAGCATTTTGAATAGTAAAGGTTAAACAGTATTTTGGAACAATAAACAGTATATCTATGAGTAGTATATTTAAATAGTATCTGGTGAATAGTAATCTGATAAACAAGTATATAATTGTGTATGTATAATTGAAATCCTTATGTTTTTCAAATTCTGCATTTTAATAGTATGCGTACGTGAATAGTAAATACGTACGCGTATAAAAAAAAATTTCCCTCTAAATTTATGGTATTAAATTCAGTAAGTTTAAGTATCAGTTTTAAAGAAGAAGTATAAGTAAAAGTTAAAGAAGCAAGTAATAGTTTTCAGTGACGGTCCGGGCCGTTGAGGGCACAGGGCGTCACAGTTGGTATCAGAGAGGTTTCCTGCCATCCTATCTCACATCGCCGCATGCTTGCCTCATCTATCCAAGTAAGTTTGTTTTATTTTTAGTCGGTAAATATTTATCTATTGAAGATAACATTTTATAGTAATGGAATGATGAAATCTATGATGGCGAGATCTATGAAAAGATGCTGAGATCATTATACAAAAAATCACGACCATGCAGTGCTAGAGAACTGCTCAGAGAAAGAACATAGATTGCTACCCGAGTTGTACCGATCTTCAGGGCTAGTTGTCCACTAAGTTTCGAGTGCCAAACAGTACTCCTGCACTCCATGAGAATGTTAGGGCTGGTTTCACGTTATCAAAGTGATTCCTTGATTGTACGCCATTGATCAGGATAACTGAGGCCTGTTGGCTGTTGATATCTCTCAGGAAGATACTCTTGTGTGTATCGGGATCCTTATGACCAAGATGAGCTCTTAACTGTGTTGAGTTTCACCATACCACGATCGAGCCAATCTCTGAGAGTAGTCTAGCATTAGCCCCAGTTTTTCTCTATGGGCAAGCGGGGAGTGAAACAGCCTAAGTTCTCTATAGTTATGGATATACAAGAATTTGTTCATCGGATTGAAAGACTGCAGCTGATGTCCGGCAATACAGTTCTAACGTATGCTGCTCGCTTCAAGGAATCGATATGGACTTCTACAATACATGCCGAGACAAAAGTGGATCAAGACAGGAGAAGACCTAAAGAGAGAAAGAGACTTTGCCAAACAGAATTAGAAGAGCGATCAAGCAGGACTAGCAAGCCTTATCAAGGAGATAGTGAACACTGAGAGAAAAGTGCTCAACCCCGGGAACCTTGCACAAGTCCAAGGCATTATAGCAGCCGCCATTATGGAGGGTGACCCGTTAGAACCAGCACCCTAACTGGCCGATGAAGAGTTCATGGCCAAGCACCAGCCAGAAGTACACGAGGGCAATAGGGAGCCGATGGAGAACCCCAAACCAGCCTGTATGTCTCCCGAATACGCCATGGAAGAGGAAGATGATGAGACTCTTTTCGATGCCCATCCCGACGATGAAGGAGAGGAGATCCCCGATCGCTTTAGTAATGACAAATAGATGGGGATGTACGAACCCCAAGTCACCATAGCTAGCAATGACGAGGTCAGTTTTGGCTGAGAAGAAGAGGAGAACCCAGAGGAATTCCCACTCAGCGATAGTGATGATGAGGAGATGCCTGATACTGAGTCAGGATTGTCCTTCCAGTAGTAGTAACCCTTCTGCGGGAATGTTAGTTATGAAAATATATAGAGGGAAGCAGTAGCTCTTCCCCGTCAATTGTAGCATAATGTACTTGTTGGGATCATATAGGGGAAGTGTGTGTCACTCCCACTGAACTAGAATCTTGAATATATGTATATATGTTTTGTGAAATATATTATGAGATAAGTAGTAAAGCTTTGCCCTAGGGGCGAGATATAATTTTTTTCCACAGTGTGAGTATGGTATGACAGAAAGTGCAGGACGAATCCTAGCACTCAGATGATGTTTCAATACAATGCGACAATTGCATTGAACATCACAGTATGAGAGAAAGAAAGATGGATATAGTATGTATATTTATATCCATAATGTTTAAGTAAGATTGTTAAGTAAGAAAGAAAATGATATGTGATACGAGTCCCAAGTACAGAATTTAAGAGACTTATATTTTCCTTTCCCACTGTGCGATAGGGTTACGTAGGAAAGCACGATGAGGACACGAGTACAGACAAACCAAGCATCCTGAGAGGACGAATTGATGGCACAGCTCGCAGCTATGCGAGAGATGATGAAGAACTAGCAACGGGAGCTAAACTAGCTTCGGGAACAGCTGAGATAAGTAGTAAAGCTTTGCCCTAGGGGCGAGATATAATTTTTTTCCACAGTGTGAGTATGGTATGACAGAAAGTGCAGGACGAATCCTAGCACTCAGATGATGTTTCAATACAATGCGACAATTGCATTGAACATCACAGTATGAGAGAAAGAAAGATGGATATAGTGTGTATATTTATATCCATAATGTTTAAGTAAGATTGTTAAGTAAGAAAGAAAATGATATGTGATACGAGTCCCAAGTACAGAATTTAAGAGACTTATATTTTCCTTTCCCGCTGTGCGATAGGGTTACGTAGGAAAGCACGATGAGGACACGAGTACAGACAAACCAAGCATCCTGAGAGGACGAATTGATGGCACAGCTCGCAGCTATGCGAGAGATGATGATGAACTAGCAATGGGAGCTAAACTAGCTTAGGGAACAGCTGGGCCAGCAACCCAGGCACCATAGTCAGTAGAAATGCCAACACAGGAGGCTCCAATAGCCCCAGAAACTTTGAGGGAGCAAGCAGCTTATGGTAATGGATGCTTTAGTAGCAGCAATTGTTTTTCCGCCAACCTCTAGGGAAGGTGACTTGTATGAGAGATTCCGATGCATGAAAGTGTTAGAATTCTTAGGAATCACTAACCCTGTAGAGGCCGATGATTGGCTAATGGATATCCAAGTAATCTTGGATTTTATAGGGTTAACAGATAGAGAGAGAAAGTAATGTGCGCATCCTTCACCCTGCGCAATGAGGCGCGTTACTGGTGAAAGATGGTAACCATTAGGAGGAACATTAGAGAGATGAGCTGGAGCAATTTCATTGGGGAATTCAAGGAGATGTACTTCAATGAGGAAGAACTAGTAGTGCAGTAAGACGAGTTCAACAACCTGCACCAAGGTAGTATGACTGTTATAGAGGCAGTCAAGAAATTTGAGCAGTTGGCTCAACTTTGTCCAGATTTGGTACCGGCTAAAAGGAGAGAGTCAGATGAATGCTAAAGATGTTCAAAACAGAAATCATAGTTTAGGTCTGTAGCGGAAGCCACGGACCAGCGATACTAGTAGAATGTGTCAGCAAGGCTATCTGAGCTGAGTACTGGTCAACTCAGGATAAGGAGCGAAAGGCATAGAATTTTAAGGCACGAAAAGAGGAGAAAATGCAAGCTGAGCAGGCATAAGGGAAGTAGAACCCCGAATTACAACACAGAAGACAGAACGTGGGAACCAGCCAGAATAGCAGGCATTCCAACAACAACAACAAGAGAAAAGGGGAACCAGGGCAACCAGGATTCACAGAAGAATTTCCCCCAGAAGAGAAATGACCAGGAAGGAAATGACAGCCAATACCCAACGTGCATGAAATGCGAAAAGAGGCACCCAGAAGAATGTAAGCAAGGAGTAAGTGGTTGTTTCATCTGTGGCAAGGAAGGCCACTATGCTAAAAAATTGCCACTCCAACCTGCAGAATCGACAAAATCAACCCCACATTGGGAATAATCAACTTCACACCAACCAGACCAGGATCGAAGACCCTTCAATCACACAAGGCATACTGAAGGCTTCAGACAGCTAAGGGAGAATCTATGCTTACACGGGGAGTGATGTTGAAGCTGTAACTTCTGCAATGGTGACAGGCCAGCTTTCTATCGCCAACTTTGATGCGTTAGTTCTACTTGATTCTGGAGCCACCCATTCGTTATATCATCAGATTCCCCTAGAAAGATAGGTAGGAGCATAGATAGGACGAAATAAACCTTTAAAATGTCACTTCCTTCAAGGGAAGTTTACTTGTATAATTACTGGATATGTCAGGTGCCAGTAATTATCTACGGGAGAGAATTGAGCATTAACCAATGACATGTACGACTATGATGTAATTGTGAGGGTGGACTTCTTCACAAAACATAATGTCGTCATAGGCTGTCGAAGGTGGAAAATCATTTTCAAACCAATCGGATGCGAAAAGTTCATCTATAAGGGTTTGTCGCCAGAGCAACCAAAGACGATGATATCAGCAGTGAAGGCTCGCGAGATGCTATCTAGTGGATGCATGGACTTCCTAGCATACGTAGTAGATAAGACACGAGGAATAGAGATAGGACCTGAGAACGTGCTGATAGTCAGGGAATTCATGGGGATATTTCAAGAAGATCTTGCAGGATTCCCACCAGAGCACGAGATCTCATTTGAGACTGAACGTCTACCAGAATCAGCCCCCATCTTTGAGGCCCCATATAGAATGGGCCCTATAGAGCTAAAAGAACTCCAAGCCCAGCTGAAGGACTAAATAGGTAAGGGATTCACTCGACATAACTGTTCACCCTGTGGAGCACCCGTACCATTCGTGAAGAAGAAAGACAGACCACTGAGAATGTACATCGACTACAGAGAGTTGAACAGGATCGCGATTAAGAACAAGCATCCATTGCCGTGGGTTGACGATCCATTTGATCAGCTCCGAGACACTGTAGTGTTCTCGAAGATTGATCTACGTTCCGGGTACCATCAACTATGAATCAGGAATGAAGATGTACCCAAAACAGCCTTTCAAATGTGGTACGGACATTTCGAGTTTCTGTTCATGATGCTCAGATTGACGTACGTGCTAGCAGCTTTCATGAACTGGATGAACCGCATGTTCAAGGGCTATTTGGATAAGTTTGTCATTGTGTTCATTGATGACATACTTATACACTCTAAGATGAAGGAAGAGCACGAAGAGCACTTAAGGATCACTTTGCGCATGTAACAGGACCATCAGTTATACGCCAAGTTCTCCAAGTATGAGTTTTGGCTGGAGAAGGTCCATTTCCTAGGCCACATAGTCCCCAAGGAAGGAGTATCTGTGGACCCGATGAAAATTGATGCAGTTAGCATGTGACCAGCTCTGAGAAAGGTGATGGAGATCTATAGCTTCCTAGGCTTAGTGGGATACCATCGACGTTTTGTCAAGGGTTTTGCAAAGCTAGCCGCACTGCTCATAATGCTCACCAAGAAGGGAAAGAGGTATGAGTGGACCGACAAGTGTGAGAAAAGGTTTCAAGAGCAAAAATGAAGGCTGACAAGCTCTGCAATACTGACCATTCCAGATATTGGTCAGGGAAGCTTTGTGATTTAAAGCGACGCATTTAAAACCGAGTGGGAAACTGTGTTGATGCAGAGTGGTAGAGTAGTAGCGTATGCTTCAGACAACTCAAAAACCCTGAGAAGAGCTACCCAACGCGTGATCTGGAGCTAGTAGTGGTAGTTTTTGCGTTAAGAGCATGGAGGCACTACCTGTACGGAATCAAGAGCGAGATCTTATACCGATCACCAGAGCCTCAAGTATATCTTCACGCAGAAAGAGCTCAACATGAGGCAGTATAGATGACTACAGTTGGCAAGGATTACGACTGCGAGATCTTATGCCATCCAGAGAAAGCCAATAAGGTGGCCGATGCACAGAGTCAGAAGCATATTACTATGCCTATGGCTATTAGTGCCTTGTCGGGAGTGCTACAAAGGAGCTATGCGACAGCAAGATCAAGATTTTGACAGGGAGATTGTTTGACATGACCCTCCAATCGACGCTCAAAGAAGAGATCAAGATCGGTCAAGGCTTCAATTTGTCCTTGCTCAAGTCTAGAAAGGAAGCTACAGAGGACAAGGGTTCAGAGTTTAAGATCCCTAAGGATGACATACTCTACTACAGAGATAGAGTGTGTGTTATGAAAGATGAAGAACTCACGAAGCGAATCCTTTTGGAACCTTACGAGACGTCATATTCTGTACATCAAGTAGCGAATAAGATGTACAAGTACCTGAAGGAAAGCTTTTGGTGGCTTGGAATGAAGAATGACACTGTCGAGTTCGTTGCCAGATACCTTACGTGCCAAAAGGTTAAGGCAGATCACCAGTGCCCAGCAGGATAATCGTAGGAAATTAAGCTACCTGAGTGGAAATGGGACCAGATTACGATGAATTTCGTAGTCGGATTGCCGAAGATGTCAAACGATAATGACACAATCTGGGTGATTATAGATAGACTGACAAAATCAGCTAGGTTTTTAGTAATGAAAGTTAGCTACTCGGTGGAACGACTAGTAGAAATCTATAAAGCATAATTCGTGAAACGGCTCGGAGTACCAGAGTCAATCACCTCAGATCGTAGTGGATGCTTTACCTCTAGATTTTGGCAAAGCGTTCAGGCTGCATTATGGTCCAAGTGAGAGTTCAGCACAGCATTTCATCCTCAGACCGACAGTTAGTCTGAGAGGACCATACAGATGTTAGAGGACATATTGAGACCTGCGTCCTAGACTTCAAAGGAAATTGGGATCAGAAGCTACCATTGAGCGAGTTCTCGTGCAACAACAACTACCATTCCTCGATAGGAATGGCACTGTACGATACACTTTGTGGAAGGAAATGCAGATCTCTGGCTCATTAGTACGAGTCTGGAGAGAAATGACTAGTTAGCTCAGACATCATCAAGAATACCATGGCAGACATGAAGCTAATACGAGAAACGTAAGATACAGCGCACAGTCGACAGAAGAATTTTGACGATAAGCGCCATAGACCCCTCGAGTTTCAAGTAGGAGACTCGGTCTTTTCTTAAGGCGGCACCCATGAAAGGGGTGATGCACATTGAAAAGAAAGGAAAGCTCAGTCCTAGGTACATAGGACCCTTGAGATAATAGAGAAAGTTGGGAAGGTGGCTTATAGACGAATGCTTCCTCCCGAGTTAGCTACAGTGCACAACATCTTTCACGTCTTGATGCTGAAGAAGTACGTGCCAGACAACTCCCATGTTCTTAGCCAGGAATCCGTTGTAGTATATGCTGATCCAACGTATGAGGAGAGACCTGTGCGAATCCTAGTTAGAGAGGAGAAAGTACTTAGGAATAAAGTATACCACTAGTAAAAGTGTTGTGGCGGAATCGTAGTGTTGAGGAAGCCACATGAGAATGGGAAGAAGACATGAGGAGAGACGTCCTGGAATTATTCTAATTTTCGAGGACGAAAATTTTGTAAGGGGGGTAGGTTATAATGACCGTCATTTTCATGGCACCTACTTACCATGTAATAAGTCATTAAGGAATAAAATGGGCATAATTTAATGCCTTTTAGTGCAAATTTAAGTAACACGGTCAGGCACACGGCCGTGTGAGTGACCGTGTGCCATTCGGACTGTGTATCTGTTGGTAGCCGTGTGAGTGTACATGGCCGTGTAGTGTAACATGATCAAGTACACGGCCGTGTAAAAGGCCGTGTATTACTCGAATAAATGAATGTGTCTCAAAGACATGGCCGTGTTGAGTAGTCTCAACTAGTACACGTCCGTGTCCGAAAAGTACATGCCCGTGTTGCCTTGCATACGCCTGTGTAAGAGTCCATGTAGAAGGCTGTGTAATGAGTCAAGAGTCACTGTAATGACTCTCATGAATTATGAAACTTAATTACTATGTAATGATGTAATTAAGTTAATAAACACAGTGTGCTTTTCAGTTGAATGAATTAAACGGGAATAGTAACATTTAATTACTATTTTATGCAGTGAAAGGAGCAAACCGACAGTGAAATCGGTCCACCCTATTATGTAAGTATGCGTTGAGACACGCAATATCAAGAAACTAGTCCAGACGACCATTTCATGATACAGAACCGACGAGTTAGTCATCAGTACGCTCAGACTGGTCACCTGAGCACAGCAACGATAATTACCTTAATAGATGTACAGTATCGAGAAAAGTGGTCTAGATGACCTCTTCTCGCCTAGAGACTAACAAAATCAAAGTCAGAATGCTCAGATTAGTCAATCAGATAGTGAATAGTGAACAGTAAATAGTGAGAAACGCAGTGTCAGGTTAGTGGCCAAGACGGCCTTAATATGGCATAAAACCGACATATTAATAGTCAGCAGGCTTAATTTGGTCAATTGAGCATAAAATGTAGATTTTATTTAAGAGATTTTCTCGCCCCGAAACTAATATATTTAGACTCAAGATGCCCAAATTAGTCAATCGGGCACCTGACACGCTTTTCGAGATAGGGTCATGCAGATCCCAAAACTGATCCAGAAGACCTCAGATGGACATAAAATTGATAAATTTGAAATCAGCACGTCCAAATTAGTCAAGGGAGACTGTGTTTAAAATTTCACGTGAAAACACCTCGTTATGCGTGCGCAGTGTCAACACAGTGTAGGCCTAACCACAGTATCAAGAAATTGGTCAAGGTGACCTTTTCTTGATATAAAACTGATATATTTAGATTCAAAATGCTCAAATTAGTCATTTGAGCACAAAAAGTAATTTTTGACCAGGAACCATGCAGTATCGAAAAACTGGTCGAGTCAACCTCGGATGAAGATAAAACTGATATATTTGGGTTTAGCACGCCCAAATTAGTCAGCATAGCGTATCTTAAAATTTTTCAAAAAATTAGTATAAAGGGTTCGAAATTTTTAAGATTTTTGAAAAAATGGCCCCCATTATTTTTTTTCCTATCTTTTTCTTCCCACACCACCCGTAGATGAACAGTAACCACCGGTTGAATCCGACCTCCGTTTTCGACACCGCCGACACCATTGGAAAGCTCTCGACGAGCTGATTCCAATGCTGGGCCGAGTCGACCGAATCGACGCTTGAGCACGCCGTACGCACCACCCAAAGCCACCGGTGGCCGAATTTTTCAAACCACCGTATCTCCGCCGTCCGACGTCCAAATGCCACGATTCCAGTTGCAATGGATTCATGGTGAAGAGTAGAACAAAACTCAGGCCTACTTTCACATCAATAGCTGTTGTATCGCACCGCCCAAGGTTCACCGTCGCGTAGCCATCGTCGCCATTGGATCTCACTATTCCGGCAGAGTTGAGTTGCAAGGTGGGTATCAAAATGCTCAGAACAACACGTAGGTCAAAAGCCACAAATCAATTTTGGGCAACAACGTTGGAAAATGAAGATCCACTACCGCCGCTGTCGCCGACTTTTCGAGGGTCGATTTCTGGCAATAGGAGCCTCGATTGGTGAAATTGACACCACCAATGGGTTCCTCTCGTCGAGTTCTTCAAGATGGTGGTCACCACTCCCATCGCCGCCGCGGTCAACGGACTCGGAGACCGAAAATTGAAGAATGGCTTGTTGTCCTATTTTTGACGTTCTGGACACATCCACCGTATCGGATTTGCAAACCGGAGTTTCAAAAGTGAAGAATGATGATTCAAAGATAGTGCAGTCGAGGTCAAACGGTTCGCCTGACCACTGACAGGAACGATTTTGGTAGTGGTTTTGATCCCTTGATTCCTCAATTTATTATTGGAAATAATTATGTATTAATTATGGTTTGCTGACTTGAGGAATTGTAAGAAAAAGGGATAAAATGTCAAAAAGGAGAATGCTAGGAAATGTGAATATTTTTATATAAAAAGCTGAGCTTTTACGTAAAAATTAGGCCTCTAGTTTAGTACGTGGTAGGTTAGAATAGGTTAGATGGTTTTAAGGCATTTCCTAAATGCCGGAAACCCAAAAATTAAGTGGAAATGCTGTCGAAATTTCTAAAACGACACAAAGGGGTATTTTTGGAAAGGAGGGGTGAAAATGTGATCGAGATGGAAACCCAAGCCCCCTCGATGACTTAGGTCCGGGAAAGAAGGACGGACGTTTTGAAGATTAGTAAACCACCCAATTAGAAATATCGTAGTGTAAGAAAACGATTCCTGGATTGGAATAGTACCACCCGAGGGACGGGTGTGAGCTATGTATAAAATTTGGAGCAGTTTAATCGGTTAAGGTAATCCCATAGGCTAAATAGTCAATACGCGAGGTACTCGGTCAGTTGACTGGTTGGTTAACTAGTCAAGGACCGAGTCTAAACGGGACAGTGATTAATTTTTCAAGTAGACAAATTAATCAAGCGTGATTAGAAATTAGATATCAAAATTCCCAAAGTAGAGCAGTTAGGTACCAATAGGCATCGGTATCACACAACGATAGTTTTATTAGTTCCTATCGATAGAGTGACCTAAGAACAACGTTAATTAATTTATTGAGAAAATAAATTAATTAACCAAGATTAGAAATTAGAAAATCAAATTCTTAAGAAGAGGGCAATTAGTACCGATAAGGATTAGTATCACTAACGATAGAGTTTTTATTAGTCACTAATGACCACAGTGACCTAAGAGTAAATGTTAATGAAATGCATTATGATTATAGGGAGGTACCTGTATTGTCACGAAGGCGAGAGTATAAACTGTCTGATGACAGGTAAGTACAACTCCGCCTACAGCATGAATAAAATGAATTTAAAATGATGCTTTTCTAGTATTTTAAGTATGTATCTTGCACACGATGCTACACAGCATACATAAGAGCATATAGTTTCACAATCGAGTAAATTGATGAAAGAACAAGATAGAAGCCATAGATCCCTACTGCGTAGGATTAGGGATAACTTAAAGAAGCGTATGGCTAGAACAGTTAAACAAGATGGAAATAAGTAGGTGTGTCATACCGGCTCCTTCAGTCGAAGGGGTTTCCAGTTAAAGAAAGTTAAGGCCAAAAGTTGAGCATCAGTTGATGGCTCTTCCGCATTAGTTGACCTCAGGCGTTACCGTTGGTCTGTGCACACATGATATTGACACATGGGTCCTAAATAGACAAGAAAAGAAAAAGAGAAGTTTGAAGCATAAATGAACATAACCGGACCATGCATTAGTTATAGTTCACTATGCTTTCTTTTTCAGTAGAGTGCATACAGTACACGATGCTTCTGTCATGCATAAAGTATGTGAAGTTTTATATTCAGTGTTATGACATGACATGATATGTGAGCTGATATGTGATATGCTTATATGGTATGTGATTTATTAAGTGATATATGTCATGCATATGATTTTAAGTATGTGCTATGTTTTAAACATGTTTTGCGGTTAACATGTTGTACTTACTGGGCGTAAAGCTCACGGAGTGTGTTCATGCTGTAGGTAAGCATCCTATAGCGTAAACATCAAGGGACGATGATGGCGGCGGAGGCGGATGTGAGGATGAGGTTATGGATACACCGCGAGTATTCTTCCACACAGTATGAGTAAATAATATTTTGAATGGTGACAGTTAAATAGTATTTTGAATAGTAAAGGTTAAACGGTATTTTGGAACAGTAAACAGTATATCTATGAGTAGTATATTTAAATAGTATCTGGTGAATAGTAATTAGATAAACAAGTATATAATTGTGTATGTATAATTGAAATCATTATGTTTTTCAAATTCCGCATTTTAATAGTATGCATACGTGAATAGTAAATACTTACGCATATAAAAAAATAAATAAATTTCCCTCTAAATTTATGGTATTAAATTCAGCAAGTTTAAGTATCGATTTTAAAGAAGTATAAGTAAAAGTTAAAGAAGCAAGCAATAGTTTTCAGTGACGGTCCGAGCCACTGATGGCACGGGGCGTCACAACCACAACCACAAAAACTTTAAAAACTGAAAGCTAAGGGCTCAAATAACTTATTACAACCCATGTGCATAAATAAATACACATAAATCTCCTTTGGTCAAAAACTTAAAAATAACTAACCACAAAAGATGGGGGTTTTTCGGTTTATACCTTAGAGTACTTTGATCCAAGCACAACCGAGCCAAGGGTGGCTATCAACGCTCCGTGGAAAACAAAGGGGGTTGAGGGGTTACTTGTGCTAGAATGAGTACACAAGGAAAACAAAACGTTTCTCTTAATATCAAGCCAAGATGAAAAACTAAACCATAGAAAAATTTCGGTTCTAGGGTCTTATCGAAACTACCTTGGAAGAGTGCACCTTTAGCAACTTATGTGGCCAAGCTTTTGTGTGAAAGTTATGTGAAAATATGGGTGGTTTAGGGCCTGAAGAGGGGTTCAATTTTTTGAAGAGAAAGGGGAGAGAAAGCTATATTTTTCTTGAGAGTTTTTGTGAGCAAATGGGAAAAGTGAGACCTAAGGGTGGTTGCACCTTTTTATAGGCAACTTTAAGCAACTTTGCTTAACTCTAAGCCTTCTTAATTAAGCCACAATTTAGCTCAATTGGGGGATAAAAATCTATGCTATAGCCCTTAAATTTTCAGAGGCCACGATGGAGGGTGAAAGGGAGCAAGTTTACATTAAATACTCATGGTCCTCTTGTCCTTAAAACCCCTTTTTTTAATCTAAAAACTCCAACACATCCCTTGATTTAAGGGATCATTTTCAGCTGGTTTTGTAGCTGTTTTCCTAACCAAAGGGGGCATGGTTTGGTTGGGGTAAAGGTCCAACCGAATCGGTTCTGTGCAGTCTAGTTTTCTACTGCATTTTTCGGCCCTTTCTCGGCAGTGTTCTAATTTTCATCCAAAAATTGGATTTTCTGAATCCGATTTTTATACTGATGATTTCTAATTATTTTATACTATCTAAGAGCTCATTCTATGTCAAATCACTATTCATTTCCTATACTGTGGTTGTGTCTACACTTTGTTGTCCTTTCGCATGCAAATCGGGGTGTTCCTAGGCAAAATTTCAGACGTAGTCTCTCTTGATTAATTCGGATGTTCTGATTCCAATTTTATCAGTCTTATGTCCATCTGGACCATTTTTCGAGATCTGTGTAGTCCCACCTCGAAAAACATGTCAGGTGCCCGTTTGACTAATTTGGGCGTCCTGAGTCTAGATATATCAGTTTTGAGTCAAACTAAGGTCGTCTTGGCTAGTAACTTGACACTACATCTTGCACTATTCACTATTTACTATTCATGGTTCAATGTTTTTTGTTCTAACTGACTAGTCCGAGTGTTTTGACTCCGATTTTCTCAGTCTCTGGGTGAGAAGAGGTCATCTGGACCATTTTCTTGATACTGTACCCCTACTAGGGCGATTTCTCGCTATTGTGCTCAAATGTTCAGTCCGAGCGTTCTAGTGATCTACTCACCAGTCTTGTGTCAGGAAATGGTCATCCGGACAGATTTCATGACACTGCGTATCTCATACACTTATACACATAATAGGGTGGACCGGGTTCTCTGTCAGTTACCCCTTTTCACTGTATGAATAGTAATAAATGGTACTGCACCTGTTTAGTCTATTCAACTGGAATTTGTGCTGTATTTATCAACTTAATTACTCATTTCATAGTAATTAGTTTTCACGCATTACAAAAGTCTTCAAATCGGCTCTCTACACGACCTTCTACATGGGTTCTAACATGGGCGTGTATGGCTCGAGCACGGACGTGTACCTTGGAACATGCTCACTTTACCCGAGCGGTACACGGCCACTTACATGGCCGTATACCTGACCATGTAAAACTACACGGGCATGTTAATTCATACGGCTTCTCTCATAAAACAGTCCGATCAGTATACGGTTTCTTACATGACTGTGTACATGACCATGTTCGATGTATTTGCACTAAAAATGCATCAAATTATTCCTTAACTTCTCATTGAATAATTTGTTAAGTTAGAGGGATGGGGTGGTCCTTACAACCTACCTCCCTTACAAAATTTTCGTCCTCGAAAATTAGAATAAATCCAGGAAATCTCTCTTCATGTCCTTTTCCCTTTCCCATGTAGCTTCTTCTATATTGTGATTCTACCACAGCACTTTCACAAGCGGGATCACTTTATTCCTGAGGACATTGCTCTCCTTAGCTAAAATCTGCACTGGTCTTTCCTCATATGTCAGGTCGGTGTGTACTTCAACAGGCTCTTGACACAGTATGTAGGAACTGTCAAGCACGTATTTCTTTAGCATCGAGACGTGGAAAATGTTATGCACAGATGCCAACTCGGGAGGGAGCGTTAACCTGTAGGCTACCATCCCAATTCTCTCAAGGATCTTGAAGGGTCCTATATATCGAGGGCTGAGCTTCCCTTTCTTCCCAAAGCGCATCACCCCTTTCATGGGTGCCACCTTGAGGAAAACTGAATCTCCTTCCTGAAACTTGAGAGGTCTGCGTTGTTTATCGGCGTAACTCTTCTGACGACTATGAGCTATCTTTAGTCTCTCCTGTATAATCTTCATGTCTTCTGTTGTACTTTTGATGAAGTCTGTGCTAGTAAGCTGTTTCTCTTCGGTCTCATGCCAGTGGACCAGAGATCTACATTTCCTTCCATAGAGTGCCTCGTATGGTGCCATTCCAATCGAGGAATGGTAGCTATTGTTGTACGAGAACTCTATTAGCGGTAGCTTTTGGTCCCAATTCCCCTTGAAGTCTAGGGCACACACTCTCAACATATCTTCCAATATTTGTATTGTCCTTTCTGACTGACCGTCGGTTTGAGGGTGGAAAGCTGTGCTGAACTTCAACTTAGTCCATTGAAGCTTGGACGCTCTTCCAAAACCTTGAAGTGAAGCGCCCATCATGATCTGAAATTATTGACTTAGGTACACCGTGCAGTCTTACTATCTGGGCCACGTATATTTCTGCTACCTCTCTATTGAGTAGCTCAACTTCATGGCTAAGAATTGAGCTGATTTCGTCAGTCGATCCATAAACCCAGATGGTATCATTTCCACTGGATGTTCTGGGCAGTCCGACCACGAAGTCCATTGTAATATGTTCCCATTTTCACTCAGGAAGCTCGATTTCTACAGTTCTCCTCCAGGTTGTTGATGTTCTACTTTAATCTTTTGACATGTAAGGCATTTTGTGACAAATTCAGCGACGTCTCTCTTCATCTTAGGCCACCAAAAACTGTCTTTCAGGTCTTTGTATAGCTTGTTTGCCCCTGGATGAACTGAGTACGGTGTGTCATGGGCTTCTGAAAGGATCCTTTTCCTGAGTTCTTCATCCTTCGGAACGCACACTCTATCTCTGAAATAGAGTATGCCATCCTTGGAGACGTGGAATTCTGACTTTTGGTCCTCCATTGCCTCCTTCTTGTGCTTGTTTAGGGTTAAATCGAGGTCTTGACCGGCCTTGATTTCTTCTAGGAATGTTGATTGGAGGGTCATTTCAGACAACTTTCCCGTTAGAATCTCCATTTTGCCGTTACATAGCTCCTTCTATAAGGCTTCTGGCAAGGCATTGATAGCCATAAGAGATGAAGAGTACTTCCTACTTAATGTATTGGCCACCTTGTTGGCTTTCCCTGGGTGATACAGGATCTCACAGTCGTAATCCTTCACCAATTCTAGCCATTTTCGCTGCCTCATGTTGCGCTCCTTCTGCATGAAGATATATTTGAGGCTTTAGGGGTCCGTATAAATCTTGCACTTGATGCCGTATAGATAATGCCTCCATATTTTTAGCACAAACACGACCGCTGCTAGCTCCAAGTCATGAGTCAGATAATTCCTCTCGTGATTCTTAAGTTCTCGCGAGGTATAAGCGACTACTTTTCCATTCTGCATCAATACGGCTCCCAGTCTGATCTTAGATGCATCACTATAGATTACACAATTTCCCTATCCAGCATCTAGTATGGTCAGGATCAGAGCGTTCATGAGTCTACGTTTTAGCTCCTAGAAGCTTTTCTCGCATTTTATCCATCCACTCATACTTCTTCTCCTTCTTGGTGAGTGCTATGAGTGGTACGGCTAACTTTGAGAACCCATCTATGAAACATCTGTAATAGCCTGCTAGGCCTAGGAAACTGTGGATCTCCGTTATGTTCTTTGGAGTCAGCCATTCGCTGACTGCTTCGACTTTCACTGGGTCTACTGATACTCTATCTTTGGAGACCACGTGACCAAGAAAATGGACCTTTTCCAGCCAAAACTCGCACTTGGAGAATTTGACGTATAGCTGGTGCTCCTTTAGCTTGAGTAGAATAACTTTCAGATGTTCCTCGTGTTCCTCCCTTGTCTTAGAATACACAAATATGTCATCAATAAACATAATGATAAACTTGTCTAAGAACTCCTTGAACACTCTATTCATCAGATCCATGAAGGCTGCGGGGGCATTCGTTATTTCGAATGACATAACGAGGAACTCGTAGTGTCCATATCGTGTACGAAAGGCTGTCTTGGGTACGTCTGCACCTCTAATCCGTAGTTGGTGATACCCGGAACGTAGGTCGATTTTTGAGAACACTGCAGCATTTTGGAGCTGGTCGAATAGATTGTTGATTCGTGGCAATGGATACTTGTTCTTTATAGTGACCTTGTTCAGCTCCTTGTAATCGATGCACATCCTTAACGTTCCATCCTTCTTCTTCACGAATAAAACTGGTGCTACCCACGGTGAACAGCTCTGTCGAATGAAGCCCTTGTCCATTAAGTCCTTCAACTGGGCCTGGAGTTCCTTTAACTCTGCCGGGGCCATTCTGTATGGGCCCTTGGAGATGAGGGTTGATCCTGGTAACAGCTTGATCTCGAATGATATCTCCCTTTTCGGTAGAAGTCCTAGTAGATCCTTTGGGAATACTCCTATGAATTCTCTAACCATTGGGACATCTTCAGGCCTTATCTCTGCTTCCTAGTTGCTATCTACCATGTGTGCTTAGAAACCGACGCATCCACTGGATAGAAGTTTGTGAGCCCTCATAGCGGATATTATTATCTTCGGTTGCTTCAATGATAGCCCTTTGTAGACAAACTTCTTGTTTCGTTTAGCTCGAAGGTAACCTCTCGTCTTCGACAGTCTATTACGGTGCTGTACTTAGCGAGGAAGTCCATTCTCACAATTACGTCGTAGTTGCACATGTCGATGACGATTAGGTCTACACTCAGCCCGTACCCACTGATAACTACTGGTACATGTCTTGCCCAATAGCTAGACAACAAAACTTCCTCAGAGGGAAGGACAGTTCGAAAAATTTAGTTCATCTTGTCTATGTTCTCACTTAGTTCTCTAGTAAACTTTGATGACACAAAAGAATGCATAGCTCCAGAATCAAATAATACTAATCCAGTGGAGTTGGCGACAGAAAGCTGACCT
Organism: Antiaris toxicaria; assembly: GCA_035233585.1. NCBI lineage: Eukaryota > Viridiplantae > Streptophyta > Magnoliopsida > Rosales > Moraceae > Antiaris > Antiaris toxicaria. The sequence goes on from CP141153.1 coordinate 54,714,683, forward strand.
GTCACCACGGTTGAGGCTCCAGCTTCTGTATCCTCCCTTATAAAGGCATAAATTCTCCCCCACATATCTGGAGCTTCCAATCTACCTTGGGTGATAAGTGTACCTTTAATTCTGGCTTGGGCGGCATGTAGTTGGCCACTACTGGCACAGGCTTGGTCCTGCTTTTGAGCGGCATTATTTAGCAAAGTGGCCTTCCTTATCACAGATGTAGCAACCACTAGTGCCTAAGTGGCACTCCCCTAGGTGGTTCTTCCCGTATTTCGGGCAAGGAGGGTGCTGACTACCATTTCCTCCCCGATTGTTCTTCTTCTGGGGAAATTCCTCTGTTGTCCTTGGTTATTCTGGCTTCCTCTCCTCTTGTTGTTATGGGACTATCGGTTACTCTGACTGTTTCTGTATTCTGACCCTTATGTTGTGAATCGGGATTCGGTTTTCCCATGTTGGGTCTAGCCAGTGTCTTCTCCTCTCTCTTGACCTTGAAGATCTGTGCTTTTCTCTCCCTATCTTGGGCTAACCAGTATTCGGCCCTGATGGTTCAGCTGACACACTCAGCCGCCGTTGTTGGTCCGTGGCTTCCACTGCATACTTGGATGACAATGTCGGTTCTGAACATCTTCAGCATCCTTCTGACCCTTTCCTTTTCAGTTGGCACTAGGTCGGGGCATAGTCGGGCTAGCTGCTCAAACTTGTAGACAGCTTCCATTACAGTCATACTACCTTGGCGTAGATTGTTGAACTCATCTTGTTGTGCTGCCAAGGCTTCATCATTGAAATACATTTCTCTGAACTCAATAATGAAGTCTACCCAGTTCATTGCATTAACGTCTCTCCTGATAGCCACTGTCTTCCACCACTGTCGTGCTCCTTTGCATAGGGCAAGGGATGCACACAGTACCTTTTCCCTCTTAGTTAGCCCTACAAGGTCTAGGATGACTTGGATGTCAATTAGCCAGTCATCTGCCTCGATAGGGTTAGTTGTCCCCTCAAACTCTAGTGCCTTCAGACGCCGAAATTGCTCGTATAAGTCACCATCTCTTGAAACTAGTAAGGGAACATCTGCTGCTGCAAAAGCAACCACAACTGGTGGTGTTGGAGCTGCTTGAACTGGTGGGGCTACTAGGCCAGCTTAGGCTGGCACCTCTATGGGTTGTGGTGTCTGAGATTGTCGGTTGAGTTGCTCCCTGAGCTGAGCAAGCTCTTGTTGTTGGTTCATCATCATCTCCTGCATGACTGTAAGTCGTGCCATTAACTCGTCTTCTCGAGTGGCTTGATTAGTCTGAGCTCTTGTTCTTGTCATTTCTTCCGATGTAACCCCATCACATAACGGGAAAAAGAACTATAAGTTTTGCTTTTATCACACTTTGTACTTGGGACTCGTATCACATTTTATCTCAATGGTGTTACTCAATCATCATAACATAAACATACATATTATATCTTTCCCTTCTTTTTCTTTACTGTGATGTTCAATACGATTTGTATATTAACTTATCGTATTGAAACATCTTCTTTTAGGAAAATAAATTGGTAAAAATGTATCAGAGTGGCGCAGCGGAACAATAAAAATTTTTAGATCGTTAAATATCTCATGATGCTATATACAATAAATCAACAACAATTAAAACTCATACCTCAAGGACGCCAATCTGCAGGAGGAGAATGATCGAAGGCTTCAACCAACTAGCCTTCTCTACTATTCTCCAATTCCCGAATGGCTGAGTGTGTGGGCACTCTGAACCTCGATCGGTATGCTAGCACTGCTAGTCTTCTTACGACCACCCAGATCTCTAAAGAACTTTATTGTCATGATGAGCTGTGCAATAATAAGCCTGCTCACTTGAGAGTCTGTGGTCTGAGAGAACTGGAGTGGCAAGACCTCTATTTATAGACCTGCATGAGGTGATTCTCTGAATTTGAATTGGACTAGGAAAAGATATTCTCCCTTATCCATAACCATAAAATCTGAATTTTTCATGGGAAAATCCCAACAATAAAATTCTATTTTTTTAAGGATAAAACCAATCCAAATCTAAACAAGATTTTAACTAGAATTTTATCTTCCTTTTTCAACCAAAAAATCCGAAATTTCCTAGGAGATTTTCCCTCCAAAAATTCGCCCACATTTAGGATAAGGGAGAATCAAAATTCCACTAGGATTTTCAAGCTTGAATCTTATCTCAACCTTATCCAAAATAACTGAATTTTCCTAGGAGATTTCTTCCATAATTTTGGCACTTTTCAGGGAAGGAGAGAATCCAAATTCAACTAGGATTGAAACTTGAATTTTTCCCTTGAACCTTATCCACAAAAACCGAAATTCCATTGAGGATTATCCTCAAAATTTCGTCCATAATTTGTAGGATTTGGATTCAAAATTCAAGTAGGATTCTAACAAGATTATCCTCTCCAAATCCAACTCAAATTCAAATTTCAAACCTTGTGGATTTTCCACAACAAATTCGAATCCCACTTGGACTGTGATTCAAAATTTGAATCTCAAATTTCAAATTCGAATTTCAAATTCGAATTTCAAATTTCAAATTTCAAATTTAAATTTCAAATTCAAATTTCAAATTCAAATTTCAAATTCAAAATTCAAATTTCAAATTTCAAAATTCAAATTTCAAAATCCACAAAACGGTTGTGTTTCAAATTCTTGTTCTCATGGATAATTTTCTACAACTCCAATCCAATCTCAAATAAAATCATGACAACTTTATTTGGAGTTCGAATAAATTATCCAAAACAAAATCTGAATCCAATCGGAGAGAATCTTGTTTACCATCCTAATCCTGTGTCATCACCATCCATGCATAATAAACTAGCCAATAGCATACACAAATCAATTTGCCAAACATTAAGGAATTATGTGGAGCTAGTAGAGGGACTGATTGGACATATATAATCGGGCTCCCGTGATTCCATATGATCATCATTCTGTACCGAACAAGTCAATCATATGATCACTAATTTCAGAGTCACACCACTATAAACCTGAAACTGAACTCCCAATTATATACCGTATTACGTAAGCCTGTGACGAGCTACTATCCAATGACCTTGTCATATATGCAAAACCCTCATATGATATCCATGATCAGCCTTAGGTCAAAGTCCGTTTAATCCTACTGATCAGGCTATCTTAAAGTTCCATTATACTACCGAATTAAGAAAATGATTATTCACCATATGTGAATAAGAAGTCATCCGCCCAGCAGATGACCCAAGGCCTTGTCCATTTTCACATTCAGTATAATGCCTTTAAGAGGATACCTTTAACTCCTTAGAGCTATGATTCCGATTTCTGCAAACAAACCCTTCATCGTATACAAGTCATGCACCCAACGAACCGGTCTATAAGCTTACTTCCTCTGAGACGCTTTAGCCATTGGAACATCAAAGTACACAAGTCATATACATGAAGTAGTTCATTTACTCAGGATTAAGGTTATTACACAATGAACGTCAAAAGCAGATTGATCCACTCATAGTGGACTGTGTAGATCAATCACGCTTTAGTCCCAGTCTAATATGTCACCACTAAGTAACATATCTATGTCTCTATTTGGGAGTCCAGCTCCAAACAGTCAAGACAAACCGTCCCCTCCAAGGCTTTAGACAACATAATAGTCTTAACATGAATTAAATGCTCGGTCTAACTCCATAGACTACAGACCATAGTTTAGACCGCTAACTTGAGAACATTGTCTTCTCGCATACGAAAGTCCATTGCATGCAACGTTCTAACAGTTTTAACACAAGCAGTCAGTGAGCCATATTTGCATACATTTACTTTAACATGTAAATAAGACGAGGACAGATAGCAATGTAATGAATAACCTCTATATATAATTTTATTATCCAGTTCAAAATGAATACATCAAAATGTCTCTAATACTTAGGGCATTTCCTAACACTTCTAAGTGCTAGGACCTATCCCGCACATACTGTCACACTATACTCATGTGTGAAAAACATATCTGAGCCCTCGGGCAATGGTGTTGCTTTTCATGTATCGTAAGAAAGTACATAATTTTGGTTTGTTGGGAGTGATACACACTCCCCAAGATACGGTCTCAACAAGTACATTAACTTAAGTCTAGCGAGGAAAGCTACTGCTTCCTTCTATACATATATACATAGCTTAGACAAAACTACCGAGGTAAAGTGTAGTTACTCTGACGTGATCACTGATTCTGGATCGGACATCTCTTCGTCGTCACTCTCATCGAGGGGGAATTCTTTCGGATCCTCCTCGTCCTCCGAGCCTAAACTGACCTCATCATCACTAGCGATAATGACTTGAGGTTCCGGCTCATACTCCTCCATCTCCTCGTCATCATTGGAGAAATAGGGGATGCCATCATCATCCTCTAGTTCCTCAAAGCGGTGCTTAGCCAATGGTATAGCTGGAATAAGGTCCTCCTCGTGAGCGACAAGATTAGCAGCATTGCGTGCCCACACATAATTCTTAACGTTGACCGTATCGACTTCGGCATACTCTATCTCTTGAAGGAAATGCCTCAAATATTGATGTCGTGGAGGGTAGGGGACAAGTTCCCTAACGTCCCTGGGTATCCCTCTCCAAACTAGGTCAGCTACTTCTTGGAAAGAGCGGTCGAAGGGAATGTAGGGTAGCATCGCGTCCTTAAACCTCCAATAATAATGCGCCATGGTCTCTCCTTCGTCGACATCCCACATACCCGAGAGGATGTCATACCTCCTCTCGTGCATGTCTCTCCATGTGCTGAAATTCCTATCTGGACCATAGAGTTTGTCGAATGCGGGTAGTACAAAAAAGGCATGGAGATCTTGGCAGAAGGTGGCCCAATCTGGCACTGGTCTTCCCTCCCTTCACTGGTCCAACCACCAAGTCAACGCTGGTCCATCTAACTTGCTGATTGCTAGCTCCACTTGCAGGTGAGGTGGGGCATGGCAGGTACGAAAGGTGACCTCCACCTGCTGAACCCACCTCAACAGCTTGTAAGGCCTATGCCGACTATCGAACATATCTAAGCCCATCCCGGCGAAGGCATTACTTATTGCCCTATCGTCGTCTTGGTGCTGAGGGTCTACCGGTGCGGCATATCTCCTATTATAATATAGATGTTAACTTATATACTGATACTGAAGGATAAAATAAATTAACTTACTTGGACAGATGAGGCAGGCGTGCGGCAATGTGAGGTAGGGTGGCAGGAAACCGCTTTGATACCAACTATGACGCCCCGTGCCCTAAGCGGCCCGGACCACCACTGTAAAACTACTGTTTCTTTACTTTTACTTATACTTTCTTGCAATTGAATATTGCTTACTTAAAATATCTTTAATAGGTTACCCTAATTTTAGAAGAAATTTTTTTTAAATGCGTACGTATTTACTGTTCATGTACATGTACTATTAAAAGCGGAATTTGAAACATAATAAATTTAATCTTGCAAACATACTTATACTGTTGATTTTGTGGAATAGTATTTTTGAATAGTATCAATCGGCTGCTATTCGAAAATACTATTCAACTATTACTATTCAAAAAATATTGTATAACCATTACTATTCAAAAATACTATTTAACGTTTACTATTTAAAAGTACCATTTACTGGTACTGTACTGTTACTGTTCAAAATACTGTTTACTTAAACTGTGTGGAAGTTAAACTCGTATGGTGTCCATAACCTCACCTTACATCCGCCTCCGCTGCCATCATTGCCCATCGTGACTTATGACATAGGACGCTTACCTACAGCATGAACACACTTCATGAGCTTTACGCCCAGTAAGTACAACATGTTAACCGCAAAACATGTTTAAACATAATACGTACTTAAAAACGCATAAGCATGCAAGATAGTCACATATACTACTTAGCATATACCATATCATCACATATCGTGTCATAGCATACAAACTTTACATACCATATGCATACAGATTACTTCATGTAAATGCATGTATCTTACTGTAGCTGAAAGCATAGCGAACTAATGCGGAGAGTTAACTATGCATGATCCGGTTATGTTCATTTATGCTTTAGTACTATTTTCTTTCTCTTGTCTATTTAGGGCCTATGTGTCAGTACTATATGTGTGCAGACCAACGATAACACCCGAGGTCAACTAATACCGAAGAGCCATCAACTGATGCTCAACTTTTGGCCTTAACTTTCTTTAACTGGAAACCCCTTTGACTGAAGGAGCCGGTACGACACACCTACTTATTTCCATCTTATTTAACTGTACTAGCCATACGCTTCTCTAAGCTGTCCCCAATCCTACGCGGTAGGGATCTATGGCTTCTAACTTGTTCTTTCATCAATCTATGCGATTGTGAAACTATATACTCTTATGTATGCTGTGCAACATTGTGTGCATGTAAGGCATACTTAACATACTGTAAAACCATCATTTTAACATCATTTTATTCATGCTGTAGGCGGAGTTGTACTTACCTAATTGCAAGCACTTGTATTCGCGCCTTTAGAAATTTGCAGGTTACTACCTGTCATCAATAACGTCTCTCGTTAATATCTTCTCTAAGTCACCAATACTATTAGTGACTAAAGTAGATAATTACTCGATACCGATTGCCGTCGGTACTAGTTACTCTCTATCTCAAGAGTTAACTTATTCGTATGTGGTTAACTAATTTATGGCCCCATAAATTAACTACCATGTCCTTAGGCTACTTTTCCCTATACTTGTGTTTTCATGTGGTATCGGGGTCCCTCGGTACCCTATTGGCCTATCTGGGAATTTGGTGTCTAGTTTCTGTCGTATTTGATTAACTGTCTTGACAATTAAATCAACGTTCCTCACAATGTTGCTCTGAACACGGTCCTTAACTGATTTACTGATCAGTCAACCAACCGATTACCTCGTGTTTTGGCAACTAGGTAGCCTATCGGCTACTATGCGTAGGCTTGGTATAGTAACCGTCCAGGTTACTTTGCTTGTTTAGGTGTGGAAGTCTACCAGGTTACCTTGCATTTTTGGTATAGTAGCCACCCAGGCTACCTCTACCATATTGCATTAAAAACGTCCTTTGTTCTGTGTGAAACCTCTCTTAGGGTTATGCATGAACCCTTTTTGAAAAACTTGTTTAAATTTAGGAATTCTTACAAAAGGATTTTTCATTTTGAAATGGATATGGTGTCCCCATATTTTTGAAAGCAAAGTGTTTGAAATGGTTTGAAAGGGGTATGGTGTCCCCACATTTTTGAAAACGAGTCTTACCTCACCCCGTTGGAGGATGAGGGCATTTTTGTTGAAATCATTTCTAAGTCATTTAAAGGGAACACATTGTAAATGTGCTAAAAAATGTGGTGTTGGACCACTTTTGAAAATAATTTGAAACTTGTTCGAAATGACTTTGTTTGAGAAATCGGCATTCATGAAACTTTTTGTCCTCGATGAAATGAACAATTCTTGTGTTCATTTCAGAGCCTAATTCTAACTCTAACGGCTCCTAAATTCATCAAACCCGTGGCCTTTGTGCCCAGTTTCTATAAAAATTCCAGTTTTACACACTTTTAAAAACAGGTTTGTTTGGGGCCTGAAATGGCCGAATTTTTGAAACCTGTGCAAGTCAATTTCAAGATTTCTCGAGATCTAAGACTTTTGTGTTTTGACCAAAGTCTGGTTTAGCCTCTAAAAAGGTCATTTTAATAAAAATCTGAGACTGTTCATTTGGTCTGGATTTGTTACTCCCAATTTTGGACACCGAGCCAAAACTAGCTGAAAAGTCTATTGTAGGTTCATTTTTGGCCAATGGCTATTTGATACAAAAACGACCGTATTGAAATTTCCTTAAAATTTCATGTCTTACCAAATCCTAGATTCGGATCCTAAGTAGGTCAAAATGGCCAAAATCCATGGCTTATCTTGGGGACAGATTTTGTGTCCAGCCACCCTCTACACACTCGTGCACACACATATCTCAAACCACTTGTAAACTAAAGTAAACACAACCACAACCATAAAAACTTTAAAAACTGAAAGCTAAGGGCTCAAATAACTTATTCCAACCCATGTGCATAAACAAATACACATAAATCTCCTTTGATCAAAAACTTAAAAACAACTAACCACAAAAGATGGGGGTTTTTCGATTTTTACCTTTGAGTGCTTTGATCCAAGCACAATCAAGCCAAGGGTGGCTATCAGGTCTCCATGGAAAACAAAGGGGGTTGAGGGGTTACTTGTGCTAGAATGAGAACACAAGGAAAACAAAATGTTTCTCTTAACATCAAGCCAAGATGAAAAACTAAACCATAGAAAAATTTCGGTTCTAGGGTCTTACCGAAACGACCTTGGAAGAGTGCACCTCTAGCAACTTGTGTACCCAAGCTTTTGTGTGAAAGTTATGTGAAAATATGGGTGGTTTAGGGGCTAAAGAGAGGTCGGATTTTCTGAAGAGAAAGGGGAAAGAAAGCTGTATTTTTCTTGAGAGTTTTTGTGAGCAAATGGGAAAAGTGAGACCTAAGGGTGGTTGCACCTTTTTATAGGCAACTTTAAGCAACTTTGCTTAACTCTAAGCCCTCTTAATTAAGCCACAATTTAGCTCAATTAGGGAACAAAAATCTGTACTGCAGCCCTTAAATTTTCGGAGGCCATGATGGAGGGTGAAAAGGAGCAAGTTTGCATTAAATGGTCATGGTCCTCTTGTCCTTAAAACCCCATTTTTTTAATCCTAAAACTCCAACACATCCCTTGATTTAAGGGATCATTTTCAGCTGGTTTTGCAGCTGTTTTCCTAACCAACCGGCTCTGTGCAGTCTAGTTTTCTACTGCGTTTTTCAGCCCTTTCTCGGCAGTGTTCTAATTTTCATCCAAAAATTAGATTTTCTGAATCTAATTTTGTACTGCTAATTTCTAATTGTTTTATACTATCTAAGAGCCCATTCTATGTCAAATCACTATTCATTTCCTATACTGTGGTTGTGTCTAAACTGTGTTGTCCTTTCATATGCAAACCAGGGCGTTCCTAGGTGAAATTTCAGACACAGTTTCTCTTGACTAATTCGGACATTCTGATTTCAATTTCATCAGTCTTATGTATGTCTGGGGTCGTCTGAACCATTTTTCGAGATCTGTGTGGTCCCAGCTCAAAAAACGTGTCAGGTGCCCGTTTGACTAATTTGGGCGTCCTGAGTCTAGATATATCAGTTTTGAGTCAAACTAAGACCGTCTTGGCCAGTAACTTGACACTGTATCTTGCACTATTCATTATTCACTATTCATGGTTCACTGTTCTCTATTCTAACTGACTAGTCCAAGTGTTCTGACTCCAATTTTGTCAGTCTCTGGGTGAGAAGAGGTCATCCGGGCTATTTTCTCGATACTGTACCCCTGCTAGGGCGATTTCTCACTGTTGTGCTCAGATGTTCAGTCCGAGCGTTCTGATGATCTGCTCACCAGTCTTGTGTTAGGAAATGGTCATCCGGACTAGTTTCATGACACTACGTATCTCATACACTTTATACATATAACAGGGTGGATCGGGTTCTCTGTCGGTTACCCCTTTTCACTGTATGAATAGTAATAAACAGTACTGCACCTGTTTAGTCTATTCAACTGGAATTTATGCTGTATTTATCAACTTAATTACTCATTTCATAGTAATTAGGTTTCACGCATTACAAAAGTCTTTAAATTGGCTCTCTGCTCAGTACACGGCCTTCTACACGGGTTCTAACACGGGCATGTATAGCTCGAGCACGGGCGTATACTAGCCGAGCTTTCTCAACACTATCGGGTCTTGGAACACACTCACTTTAACCGAGTGGTATACGGCCACTTACACGGCCGTATACCTGACCATGTAAAACTACATGGCCATGTTAACTCACATGGCCTCTCTCATAAAACAGTCCGATCAGTGCATGGTTTCTTACACGACTGTGTACCTGACCTTGTTCGATGTATTTGTACTAAAAATGCATCAAATTATTCCTTAACTTCTCATTGAATAATTTTGTTAAGTTAGAGGGACTGGGTGGTCCTTACATCGGGCCACTATGGCTTGTTTGGAGTAGTAGCCTACCGGGCTACTAAGGCTTGTTTGGTGTGGTAGCCTATCGGGCTACACACACTATTTTACTTTGAAAAATTGTTTGGGTTGGCTTGTAAAAATCTTGGAAAAATTCCTTATTTTGAAACTGCCCCTTTATCACCCTGTTGGAAGGTGGGGGTCGTTTTTATGAAAATCTTTTTCATATTTTAAAGTGTTAAAAACACATTTTTATTTTGAAGTGTATAAATTATATTTTTGATACTTGCATTTTAAAGGTGGTTTTGAACCACTTTTGAAAATCATTTTGAAACTTAGTCTAAACGACTTTGTTTGTGATTTTGTCGAACATGAAAGTTTTCTTCCTCGACAGATGAACAAATCTCATGTTCACTTTGGAGCCTAAATCGAACTCTAACAGCACCTAATTTCATTAAACCCGTGCGCTTAGTGCCCAGTTTTTGTAAAATTCCCAGTTTTATATCTCTGTAAAAACGGCTCGGTTTGAGGCCTGAAACGGCCAAATTTTTGACACTCGCGTGTGGTTCTCAAGGTCTCGACGAGATGTACAACTTTCGTGTTGAGTCCGAGACCGGTTCGGACTCTAACTGGTCCATTTCTAGCAAAACCTGAGACTAAATACTGGGTTTGGATTTTGTTCCCAGTTTTGGACACCGAGTGAAAAACACTCTAAAAACCTATCTTAGGTTCATTTTTGCCTGAGGCCTATTTGACAGAAAAACGACCGTATCAAAATTTCTTAAAACATCATGTTTTACTAAATCCCAAATTCAGACCTAAGGGGGTCAAAATGGCCAAAATCTGTGGCCTTTCCTTAAGGATAGATTTGTGTCCAGCCACTAAGATGTTCATGCTATCATTCACACATAACCATTCACAAAAAAATAATGTAAACACAACCACAACCACATGAACTTAAACAATAATAATCTAAGGGCTCAACATAAACTTATTATAAACCATTTGCCTAAATAAATACACATAAATGGCCTTGATCAAAACTTAAAATCAACTAACACAAGATAAGGTTTTTCGGTTTACCTTCGTGCCTTGAACCAAGCAAGGTTTCAACTAGGCTTGAGGAACCAAAAATGGTCGTGGGAAACCAAGAGGAACAAATACCAAAAATTTCTCTTAAAAACTAAATCAAAACAGAAACTAAAACTACAAGGATCGGTTTTTGGAAGACTTACCCTTGGTGCCTTAGAACGACTTGGATTCGAATCCTCCTAGCACAAGCTTGTGAGGTTTGATTTTTGGTAAGTTTGTGGTATGATTTAAAGCTTGAAAAAGTGAAGGTTTGGAGGCTCAAGGGGTTCGGCTGCAGCTAGGAGAAAAAGAGGAAGTGAAATGTGTTTTGGAAACCAAAAAGAAAGGAAACAAATCACTTGTGTAAAGGGTGCCTTTTGTAGGCAAAATTGATCAAGCTTGCTTAGACTTAATCCTACTTAATTGTCTACTAAATTAACTAAATCTTGGGACAAATTTGCAGCCCAATTTCAGACCAAAGTGGGCGTGGGCTGCTCATTACAAGGAGGGAGGAATAAACAAATATTGTTGAACAACTTTTTCAAACCCTTGAATATTTTATTTAAGTGTGTCATGGCTAGGGAAAATATTTTAATGGCCACCTTTTGGTCTATGTGTGCAGCTGATTACAAATGCTTTTGTAGCTAAGGGGCATGGAAATTTAAGGCCAAAATTTATCTGTGTTGGCTTCTCATCGTAGTCTAATTTTATATTACGGCGTTCGGTTTTTTCTCGGCAGTGTTCCAATTTTCATCTGAAAAATGGTTTTTTGAATCTGATTTTTGTACTATAAATTCCTGGTTATTTTATATTGTCTAAGAGCCCATTATTAGTCTAAATTACTGTTCATATCCTATACTGTGGTTGTGTCTACACTGTGTTGTCCTTTTGTACGCAAACCGAGGCGTTCCTGGGTAAAATTTCAGACACAGTCTCTCTTGACTAATTTGGACGTGCTTATTCCATTTTTATCAGTTTTACGTCCATCAGAGGTCATCTAGACCAGTTTTCAGGATCTGTGTGACCCCACCTCAAAAAACGTGTCAGGTTCCTGATTGACTAATTTAGGCATTTTGAGCCTAAATACATCAGTTTTGGGGCGAGTAAAGGTCGCTTGACCCTCATCCAGATACTGCATGCTTTTCAAACTAAAAATAATCTCGTCTTGTACTCAATTAACCAGATCGAGTCTACTAACCGTTCATGTATCAATTTAAGGCTGTCTTGGCCAATAACTTGACACTACGTTTCTCTCTATTCATTATCCACTGTTTTTTACTTAACTGACTGGTCTGAGTGCTTCGATTTTGATTTTGTCAGTCTCTAGGTGAGAAGAGGTCATCTAGATCATTTTCTCGATATCGTACCCTTGCTAGGGCTATCTCTTGCTATTGTGCTCAGATGTTCGGTCCGAGCGTTTTGGTGATCTATTTACCAGTCTTCTGTCAAGAAATGGTCGTCGGGACCAGTTTCCTGACACTGCCTGTCCCATTCATTTATACACATAATAGGATGGACCAGGTTCACTGTCAGTCGCCCCTTTCACTGCATAAATAGTACTTAAACAGTAACGTATCTGTTTAGTCTATTCAATGGGAAATATACTATATTCTCCAACTTAATTACTGATTGCATAGTAATTAGGTTTCACGCAATTTGAGGGTCTGTGTAACGGCTTTCTGCTCATTACATAGCCTTCAACACGGCCTCTGTAGGAAAATAAACCGGTAAAAACGTATCAGAGTGGCGCAGCGGAACAAAAAAAATTTTTAGATCGTTAAATATCTCATGATGCCATATACAATAAATCAACAACAATTAAAACTCATACCTCAAGGACGCCAATATGCAGGAGGAGAATGACCGGAGGCTTCAACCAACTAGCCTTCTCTACTATTCTCCAATTCCCGAATGGCTGAGTGTGTGGGCACTCTGAACCTCGATCGGTATGCTAGCACTGCTAGTCTTCTTCCGACCACCCAGATCTCTAAAGAACTTTATTGTCACGATGAGCTGTGCAACAATAAGCCTGCTCACCTGAGAGTCTGTGGTCTGAGAGAACTGGAGTGGCAGGACCTCTATTTATAGACCTGCATAAGGTGATTCTCTGAATTCGAATTGGACTAGGAAAAGATTTTCTCCCTTATCCAAACCAAAAAATCCGAATTTTCCAAGGGAGAATCTCCACAATTAAATTCGGTTTTCCTAGGACAAATCCAATCCAAATCTAAACAAGATTTTAACTAGAATTTTATCTCCCTTTTTCAACCAAAAAATCTGAAATCTTTAGGAGAAAATCTTCTCCAAATTTTCGGCCACTTTTAGGATAAGGAAGAATCAAAATTCCACTAGGATTTTTCAAGCTAAATCTCATCTCAACCTTATCCAAAAATAACCGAATTTCCTAGGATTTAGGCTCCAAAATTTCGGCCACTTTTAGGGAGTAGAGAGAATCCAAATTCAACTAGGATTGAAGCTTGAATTTACCCTTGAATCTTATCCATAAAAACCGAATTTTTCATTGAGGATTATCCTCAAAAAATTCGCCCACTTTTGTTGGGATTTGGATTCAAAATTCAAGTAGGATTCTAACAAGATTATCCTCTCCAAATCCAACTCAAATTCGAATTTCAAACCTTGTGGATTTTCCACAACAAACTCGAATCCTACTTGGACTGTGATTCAAAATTTGAATTTCAAATTTCAAATTCAAATTTCAAATTCAAATTTCAAATTTCAAATTTCAAATTTCAAATTTAAATTTCAAATTCAAATTTCAAATTCGAATTTCAAATTCAAATTTCAAATTCGAATTTCAAATTCAAATTTCAAATTTCAAATTTCAAAATTCAAATTTCAAATTTCAAAATTCAAATTTCAAATTCCACAAAACGGTTATGTTTCATATTCTTGTTCTCATGGATAATTTTCTACAACTCCAATCCAATCTCAAATAAAATCATGGCAACTTTATTTGGAGTTCGAATAATTGTGTACTCTATTATCCAAAACAAAATCTGAATCCAACCGGAGAGAATCTTGTCTACCATCCTAATCCTGTGTCATCACCATCCATGCATAATAAACTAGCCTATAGTATACACAAATCAATTTGCCAAACGTTAAGGAATTATGTGGAGCTAGTAGAGGGACTGATTGGACATATATAATTGGGCTCCCGTGATTCCATATGATCATCATTCTGTACCGAACAACTCAATCATATGATCACTAATTTCAGAGTCACACCACTATAAACCTGAAACTGAACTCCCAATTATATACCGTATTACGTAAGCCTGTGACGAGCTACCATCCAATGACCTTGTCATATATGCAAAACCCTCATATGATATCCATGATCAGCCTTAGGTCAAAGTCCGTTTAATCCTACTGATCAGGCTATCTTAAAGTTCCATTATACTACCGAATCTAGAAAATGATTATTCACCATATGTGAATAAGAAGTCATCCGCCCAGCAGACGACCCAAGGCCTTGTCCATTCTCACATTCAGTATAATGCCTTTAAGAGGATACCTTTAACTCCTCAGAGCTATGATTCCGATATCTGCAAACAAACCCTTCATCGTATACAAGTCATGCACCCAACGAACCGGTCTATAAGCTTACTACCTCTGAGACGCTTTAGCCATTGGAACATCAAAGTACACAAGTCATATACATGAAGTAGTTCATTTACTCAGGATTAAGGTTATTGCACAATGAACGTCAAAAGCAGATTGATCCACTTATAGCGGACTACATAGATCAATCACGCTTTAGTCCCGGTCTAATATGTCACCACCAAGCAACATATCCATGTCTCTACTTGGGAGTCCAGCTCCAGACAGTCAAGACAGACCGTCCCCTCTAAGGCTTTAGACAACATAATAGTCTTAACATGAGTTAGATGCTCGGTCTAACCCCATAGACTACAGACCATAGTTTAGACTGCTAACTTTAGAACATTGTCTTCTCGCATACAAAAGTCCATTGCATGCAACGTTCTAACAGTTTTAACACAAGCAGTCAGTGAGCCATATTTGCTTACATTTACTTTAACATGTAAATAAGACGAGGACAGATAGCAATGTAATGAATAACCTCTATGTATAATTTTATTATCCAGTTCAAAATGAATACATCAAAATGTCTCTAATACTTAGGGCATTTCCTAACAGCCTCTAATACGGGTGTGTATAAGGCAACATGGGTGTGTATACACTGGACACGGGCATGTACTAGTTGCAATTCTTCAACAAGGCCATGTTTCAAAACATGGCCTTTTACACATTCATTAACTCGAGAGGTACACGGCCTCTTACACGGCCATGTTCGTGACCGTGCCTCTGTACACGGCCATGTTCAGTTACATGGCTTCTCACACGTTCACAACCTGAGCGGTACAGACCTCTTACACGGCCGTGTACCTGACTGTGTTCTACTACATGGCCATGTATACTTACACAGCTACACACACGTACACAGTCTGAGTGGTACACGGCTACTTACATGGCCGTGTACCTGATCGTGTACTTAAAAATTACTCTAAAATGCATCAAATTATTCTTCAATTTCTCATTAAATAAAAATTGAAGTACATGATCGAGGCGGTCCTTACAGACTTACCTTCCCATAGTGGAAGCATTTAGACTTTTTAGGGTCCCTAGG
Organism: Antiaris toxicaria; assembly: GCA_035233585.1. Lineage (NCBI taxonomy): Eukaryota > Viridiplantae > Streptophyta > Magnoliopsida > Rosales > Moraceae > Antiaris > Antiaris toxicaria. Next base: position 54,730,414 of record CP141153.1, read on the forward strand.
CTACTTGTTCTTCTTTTTCTTCTTCTTCCCATCCGAGACATGAGGATTAGAAGAACTGGAACCCACTTGCTTCTTATTTGGCCTCTTCCTCTTCCGTGAGGGTTTGGAAGATTTTGCCAAATTGGCCTCTCCTTTAGGTTGGACAGCATCCCCATCCTTGATCATCCGCTCATAAGCTTGGAGTTGCTTCATGAGCTTAGTGAGTCCTAACTCCCTTGTCGCTAGATTGTATGCGGCCTTAAACCCCACAAAATCTTTTGATAGAGTTTTGAACACCATCTTGATCTGGGTGTTGTAGTCCAACTCAACACCGTTTTTGGTAGTTTCAGCAAAGAATCCCATTAAAGTGATCATATGGTCCTTCACTGGAGTACCTGCCTTTTGCTTGGAGTTCATAATGCTGGTTATAGCAAACTGTCGAGCCAATTTTTCTTGGCCTACGAACATGTCCTCTTGATTTTCCATGATCTCTTTAGTAATGTGATAAGTCTCATGCTACTTTTGTAAAGCACTGGTCATGCTAGCCAGAATGTAGCATCGAGCTATCTCATTAGATTCTCTCCAATGAGTATAGGCAACCGGGACCTCCTCAAGCGGTGTGTCAGGTTTGGGCCTAGGTGGGCATGGTTCGTCCAACACGAACTTGTGTCTCTCGCAGCTGAGAACTATCAGTAGATTTCTTTTCCTGTTTTTATAATTATCGCCATTCAGCTTATTTTAGTAAGTATTGAAATGAGGGGTGTCGGTGACATTTTGAGCTGAAATAAAATTATACTGGACATCATTACAAAGCCCAAGCAAATATACAGATAATTTAGCAAATAAAACATACAAGTATGTTCCTACATGAAACTTGAAAAAACATGTAGCATTGCAACTGTAATTCTCAGCACCTATTGTCCCAAGCCATCGAGGGGTGGTAATGAAACAAATAGCTAGAACATGGACCCCGTCCAATTAATATATGTTGCCTTAAATCCTCCAAGGTTAAGACATATATTGATAACATCTTATTTTGGTCACCAGTTTAGTTAATAGAGCTTTTAGGGAAGGTTAATAACTAAATGGGTCTTGAGTGTATAACCATTGCTTACGTAACCCGATCGACGTCCTACTAAGCCACCGAGGGGTGGTCATGAATAGGATCGTGCCCAAACACGTTTTCCACACAGGAGATCCAACCTAGTATAGCGGTGGTAGTAAACACCTACCAAGGGGTGTGGTTAGGGCAGAACTGACGCGAGACGTTACCATGCTTTCACATATGGATCAACAATGGAGGCTGTGGGTTTTGTTTAAAACCCTCTCCCACTCAATATTTTGAAAAACATGCAAGTTTTGACAAATATGTATGATCAATATAGTATGAGCGGTACTCACCTATCCTATATGACATGTTATCAAATATGCATATAAAACATCCATCAATACATATTTATACATCCATGACATATCACAGAAAAAATAATTGACAGAATAACCAAGCCATGGTTCCATCCTAGAACAAAGAAAATAAAGATTACAAAATTCCATCTAAAGCATTCTTTGGGTCTTGAATTTTGTTCCTTCTTCTTGTATCCATCTTTATGTAGCCTTTCTATTTATTTCTCATCCCTTGAATCATTTAAAATTTAAATCCCAAAAATTTAAATTTCAAATTCAAATTCTAAATTCGAATTTCAAATTTAAATTTCAAATTCAAATATTAAACAATTTTAAACATCATGTGTAATTATATGTAATTTCAAAATTTTAAAATTTTAATTAAATATTTTTAAACATGATTTAAAATTAAATCTCAAATTTAAAAATTAAAATTTTCTATTTTTTGGCCCACGGGGCCCAGAGGCCCAAAATTGAAGTGGGCAACCCCCAGCCCCGGAGGGGCCTGGCAGCCCACGGGCACAGGCCTGGTGCAGTCCGGCCAGCTGGAGGCGGATGGGCTGCACACCCGGGTGGGCGTACCAGCCCGCCAAGCTGCAGGCAGCGCCTGCAGTTATGGGCTGCACGCCCGGGTGATGGCCGACCCTTTGGGTTGGCCACGGTCACCCCTGGCTGCAGGCAAAGCTTGTGGCCGTGGGTGGTCATGGCCTAGACAGGGGCTGCCACAGCCCCATCCTGCCCGAGGGCAGGGACTGTAGCCCCTTCAAGGCTGATGGCCTATCCTGAGGGGTCGTGCCTCGATTTTCGTGTCATATTCCAATTTACCCATTAGGATCTCTAAAAATTAATTTGAATCCTAATTAAATTGACACTTTCCACACATCAAAATTTCATCCTTTAAATTAATTTTAACTTTTGTGAAAAAATAAATTACGGTCTTCACACTTCAATCTCCTCTAAGGATAATTACATAAAATTTCCTAAATCGTTTCTGGTGTACAAAAATTATAATCATAATAATTCTAAGAGACAAAAAATTAAAATCCATGAGAAAATTATAGTGTTAATAAAATGCTCCCATGGTTACATAAAAATTCCTAGATACAAGTTTCTAAATTCTAAAGAACCATAACCGGTAATAAACAAGCATGCTTATAATAATTAAAAAAAATTGAAATAACCACATACGACATACATAATACATGATAACAATATAAAGGAATCCTAGAATGCCACTCTCTAAATATCAAATCTATACATAAATAAAAAAGACTAATTAATTGTCTAATTTATGTACATGGCATAGTCATGAGATGGCTCTGATACCAATTGTAGGAAATAAATCGGTAAAAACATATCAGAGTGGTGCAACAGAACAATAAAAATTTTTTTAAGATCGTTAAATATCTCATGATGCCATATATAATAAACCAACAACAATTTAAACTTATACCTCAAGGACGCCAATCTGCAGGAGGAGAATGATCGGAGGGCTTCAACCAACTAGCCTTCTCTACTATTCTCCAATTCTCGAATGGCTGTGTGTGTGGGCACTCCGAACCTCGATCGGTATGATAACACTGCTAGTCTTCGTCCGACCACCCAGATCTCTAAAGAACTTATTGTCACGGTGAGTTATGCAATAATAAACCTGCTCACCTGAGAGTCTATGGTCTGAGAGAACTGGAGTGGCAGGACCTCTATTTATAGACTTACATGAGGTGATCCTCTGAATTCGAATTGGATTAGGAGAAGATTTTCTCTCTTATCCACAACACAAAATTTGAAATTTTCAAGCCAAAATCCCAACTAAAAAATTCAACCATTCTCTAGATTTTGTGTTCAAAATTCAAACAAGATTTTAATTTCAATTTTATCTCCCATTAAACAACCAAAAATCTGAAAATTCATTAGGATTTTCAGTAAATATTTTTGGCCACAAAAAGTAGGGAAAGAATCAAAATTCAACTAGGATTTTTAAGCTTGAATTGTACCTCATCCTTATTAATAAATAATTGAAAATCCCCTTGAGATTTATATCAAAAATTTCAGCCACTTTTAGGAAGGAGAGAATCCAAATTCAACTGGGATTGAAAGTTGAATTTTTTCCTGAATCTTATACACAAAATTTTTGAAAATTCCATGAGGATAATCCTCAAAATTTTCAACCAAAATTAGTTAGGATTGTGATTCAAAATTCAAGTAGGATTCAAACAAGATTTTCCTCTCCATATCCAACTCAAATTCGAATTTCATCCCTGTGGATTTACCACAAAAAATTCGAATCCTACTTGGACTGTGATTCAAAATTTGAATTTCAAATTTCAAAATTCAAAATTCAAAATCAAATTTCAAATTCAAATTTCAAATTCGAATTTCAAATTCGAATTTCAAATTCAAATTTCAAATTTCAAATTTCAAAATTCAAATTTCAAAATCCACAAACAGTTGTATTTCAAATTCTTGTTCTCATGAATAATTTTCTACAACTCCAATCCAATCTTAAATAAAATCATGGCAACTTTATTTGGAGTTCGAATAATTGTGTACTCTATTATCCAAAACAAAATCTGAATTCAACCGGAGAGAATCTTATCCACCATCCTAATCCTATGTCAACACCATCCGTGCACAATCAACTAGCCAATAGCATACACAAATCAATTTGCCAATCGTTAAGGAATTATATGGAGCTAGTAGAGGGACCAATTGGACATATATAATCAGGCTCCCGTGAATCGATATAATAATCATTCTTTACCAAAATAACTCAATCATATGATCATTAATTTCATATTCACACCACTATAAACGTGAAACTGAACTCCCAATTATATACCGTATTACGTAAGCCGGTGATAAGCTATTGTCCAATGACCTTGTCATGTATGCAGAACCCTCATATGATATCTATGATCAGCCTTAGGTCAAAGTCTGTTTAATCCTGCTGATCAGGCTATCTTAAAGTTCCATTATACTACCGAATAAGAAAATGATTATTTACCATACGTGAATAAGAAGTCATCCCCCCAGCAAACGACCCAAGGCCTTGTCCATTTTCACATCCAGTATAATGCCTTTAAGAGGATACCCTTAACTCCTTATTAGAGCTATGATTCCGATATCTGTAAACAAACCCTTCATCGTATACAAGTCATGCACCTAACGAACCGGTCTATAAGCTTACAACCTCTGAGATGCTTTAGCCATTAGAACGTCAAAGTACACAAGTCATATACATGAAGTAGTTCATTCACTCAGGATTAAGGTTACTGCATAATGAACGTCAATAGCAGGTTGATCCACTCATAGCAGACTATGTGGATCAATCACGCGTTCGTCCCGATCTAATATGTCACCACCAAGCAGCATATCTATGTCTCTACTTGGGAGTCTATGCTCCAGACAGTCAAGAGAAACCGTCCCCACCATAGCTTTAGACAACATAATAGTCTTAACATGAGTTAGATGCTCGGTCTAACCCCATAGACTACAGACCTTAGTTTAGACTGCTTACTTTAGAACATTGTTTTCTCGCATACAAAATGTCCGTTGCATGCAACGTTCTAACAGTTTTAACACAAGCAGTCAGGGAGCCATATTTGCTTGCATTTACTTTAACGTGTAAATAGAATGAGGACATACGGCAATGTAATGAATGACCTCTATATAAATAATTTTATTATCCAGTTCAAAATCAATACATCAAAATGTCTCTAATGCTTAGGGCATTTCCTAACAAAACCAAACTCTGAGATGAACATGAAAGTTGTTCATCTCATCGAGAACTAAAAGTTTCATGTTCACCAAATTCACAAATTAAATCATTTTGAACAAGTTTGAAATGGTTTTTGGTAAAATGGTTTAAAAACCACTTTTAAATAGGAACACCAAAATGTGTTCTTTTAAAACAAGAAAAATGTTCTTTTCAGATAAGAAAATGGTTCAATACTCAAGCTTGTGCTCAAAACAAGAAAATGGTTTAAATAAGAAAATGTGTTCTTTTTATACAAACTCGATCGTTTTAAGCAAGTTTTACACAGTTTTTTGAAAAAGGGTTCAAAAGCCCCCTTATCAAATGAGCACCAAAATGTGTTCTTTTTAATCAAGAAAATGAATTTAAGAAAAGTACCCTCACCTTCCAATGGGGTGCAAGGGATTTGTCTTTAAATCCTAAAGAAAAGAAATTCACAAAACACAAAAACACTTTCAATAATAAGTTAAACCAGTGGAGGTAGCCCGGTAGGCTACATAGTCCGTATACAAGGTAACTGGCTAGATTACCAGCACGACTAGTTAAATAGTATATACGCAAGGTAATTGATTAGTTGACTAGTCGGTTAACTAGTCAAAAACAGTGGACAAGAGAGAGACATTGGTAAATTCATCAAGTAGATAAATTTATCAATCACGATCAGAAGCCAGATACCGAACTCTCAAGGAAGAGCAGTTTGTTACCGATACGGATCGGTACCACACAATGATAGATTTATTAGTCACTAAAGATAGTAGTGACCTAAGAGTGATGTTAATTAATTTATTGGATAAATAAATTAATTAATCACTATTAGAAAATTAAACTCTCAAGAGGAAGGCAATTAGTACCGATAAGGATCGGTATCACCTAATAATAAAATTATTGTGTATGTACGTATACCGATTACTTTTCAAAATACTATTTAACGATTACTATTTAAAAGTACGGTTTATGATTATTATTCAAAAATACTAAGTAACGATTACTATTCAAAAGTATGACTTTACAGTTACTATTCAAAAATACTATTTAACTTTACTATTCAAAATTACTGTTCACAAATACTATTTAATAGTTATTATTCAAGATACTATTTAACCATTACTATTCAAAATATTGATACTCAAATTTGTGGAAGATAAACTTGCAGTGTCTCTATACCCTTGCCCTCACATCCGCCTCCGCTGCCACCATCGCCCATTGGGGTTTAAGCCGTAGGACGCTTACTTGTAGCATGAACACACTACGTGAGCTTTACGCCCAGTAAGTATAACATGTTTACCGTAAAACATGTTTAAACATACTTAAAATCATATAACATATCAGGTACCAACATATACTATACTAACATATCACATAACAAATCATCATATATCATATCATCGAATATGAACTTTTACATAACATGTGCATCACAAAAACATCGTGTATTGAGTGCATCTTACTATCTCTAAAAACATCGTGTGTCGATACCGTATATGCATAGACCATCGGTAACGTCTGCGGTTAAAAGCTGGAGAGCCATCAACGGATGCTCAATTTTCTGCTTTAACTTACTTTAAAACCCTTTCAACTGAAAGATTCGGTACGACATGCCTAAACATTTCCATCTTGTTTATCTTGTCTAGTCATGCTTGTAATGACTGCCATTTTCATGGTACCTACTTACCATGTAATAAGTCACTAAGGAATAAAATGGAAATAATTTAATGCCTCTTAGTGCAAATTTAAGTAATACGGTCAGGTATACGGTCATGTAAGTAGCCATGTACCATTCAGAGTGTGTATCTATGAGTAGCCATGTGAGTGTACATGGTCGTGTATTGTAACACCGTCAGGTACACGACCGTGTAAGAGGCCGTGTACCGTTCGGATAAATGAATGTATTTCAAAGACATGGTCGTGTTGAGTATTCTCAACTAGCACACGCCCGTGTAAGATCCCATGTAGAAGGCTGTGTAATAAGCAGAGAGCCACAGTAATGAATCTCATAAATTATGAAATTTAATTACTATGTAATGAGTAATTAAGTTAATAAATACAGTATACTTTCCAGTTGAATGAATTAAACGGGTACGGTAACGTTTAATTTCTATTCATTCAATGAAAGGGGCAACCGACAGTGAAATCGATCCACCTTATTACGTGAGTGTGCGTGCGAGACACGCAGTATCAAGAAACCGGTCCAGACGACAGTTTCTTGACATAGAACTGATGACCTAGTCATCAGTATGCTCAAACTAGTCATCTGAGCACAGCAGCGATAATTGCCCTGGTAGATGTGCAGTGTCGAGAAAAGTGGTCTAGATGCCCTCTTCTCGCCCATAGACTGACAAAATCAAAGTTAGAACGCTCAGATTAGTCAGTTAGATAGTGAATAGTGAGATACGCAGTGTCAGGTTAGTGGCCAAGACGGCCTTAATCTGGCATAAAATTGATATATTAGTAGTCAGTAGGCTCAATCTAGTCAATTGAGCGCAAAATGTAAAATTTGTTGAGAGGCACGCAGTATCGAGAAGAGGGTCAAGACGACCTTTTCTCGCCATGAAACTGATATACTTAGACTCAGGATGCCCAAATTAGTTAATCGGGCACCTAACATGTTTTTCGAGACAGGATCACACAGATCTCGAAAACTGGTCCAGATGACCTCAGATGGACGTAAAACTGATGAATTTGAAATCAGCACGTCTGAATTAGTTAGCAGAGACTGTGTTTGAAATTTTGTATGAAAACACCTCGTTATGCGTGCGTAGTGTCAACACAGTGTAGGCCTTGGCATAGTATCAAGAAATTGGTCAAGATGACCTTTTCTTCAAATAAAACTGATATATTTGGAATCAGCATGCTCAAATTAGTCAATTGAGCACAAAAAGTAATTTTTGATCGGGAACCATGCAGTATTAGAAAACTGGTCGAGATGACCTCGGATGGAGATAAAACTGATATATTTGGGTTCAGCACACCCAAATTAGTCAGGATAGCCTATGTTAAAATTTTTCAAAAAAAAGGGGTCGAAATTTTTAGATTTTTGTAAAAAGGCTCCCCATTATTTTTTTTCCTATCTTTTTCTCCCCACACCATCCGTAGATGAACAGTAACCACCGATCAAATTCAACCTCCGTTTTCGACACTGCTGGCACCATTGGAAAGCTCTCAATGAGCTGATTCCAATGGTGTGCCGAGTTGAAGGAACCGATGCCGAAGGAAGGCACACGCGCCGCCTAAAGCCACCGGTGGCCGTAATTTTCAAACTACCATATCTTTGCCGTCCGACATCCAAATGCCACGATTCCAGTCCCAATGGATTCGTGGTGAAGAGTAGAACAAAACCTAGGCCTCCTTTCACATCAACAGCCGTCAGATCGTACCGCCCAAACTTGCTCGTAGTCGTCACCATCACCACCATGGAATTCGACTATTCCGGCAGAGTTGAGCTGCAAGGTGGGTATCAAAATGCTCATAACAACATGTAGATCAAAAGCCCCAAATAGATTTTGGGCAACAACGCCAGAAAATGGAGATCCAACCACCATCGCCGTTGCCGATCTTCGAAGCCCGATTTCTGATGATAAGAGTCTCGACTGGTGAAATTAACACTACTAATGGGTTCCTCTTGTCGAGCTCTTCAAGATGGTGGCCGCCTCTTCCATCACCGCCGTGGTCAACACCGGTCAACGGCGACTCGGAGACCAAAAATTGAAGAATGGCCCGTTGGCCTATTTTTGATATTCCGGACACATCCACGGCATCAGATTTGCATATCGGAACTTCAAAAGTAAAGAACGACGATACAAAGATTGTGCGGTCGAGACCAAACGGCTCGTTTGATTGACGATGGAAATGATTTTGGTAGTAATTTTGATTCTTTGATTCCTCATTTTATTATTGGAAATAATTATGTATTAATTATGGAGTATTGGCTTGAGGAATTGTAAGAAAAAGGGATGAAATGTCGAAAAAGGAAATGTGTATATTTTTACGTAAAAAGCTGATCTTTTACATAAAAATTAGGCCTCTGGTATAGTATGTGGAAGATTAGATTAGGTTAGATAGTTTTTAGGCATTTTCTAAACCCCGGGGACCCAAAAATTAAGCAGAAATGCTGCTGAAATATCTAAAACAACACAAATGGGTATTTTAGGAAACGAAGGGTAAAAATGCGATTGGGATGGAAACCTGAGCCCCCCTCGATGACCTAGGTCTAGGAAAGGAGGACAGATGTATTGAGGATTAGTGAACCGCCTAATTAGAAATCTCGAAATGTAAGAAAACGACCCCTATGTCAAAATTGTACCACCTGAGGGACGGGTGTGAGCTAAGTATAAAATTTGGGGTGGTTAAATCGGTAAAGGTAACCCGATAGGCTAAATAGTCAATACGCAAGGTATCCGATTAGTTAACTGGTCAATTAACCAGTCAAAGACCCAGTTTGAATAGGATAGTGAGAGACAGTGATTAATTTGTCAAGTAGACAAATTAATTAAGCACAATTAGAAATTAAATATCAAATTCTCAAGTAAAGCAGTTGGGTACCGATAGGCATCGGTACCTCACAACAATAGGTATATTAGTCACTAACGATAGAGTGATGGAAGAGCGACGTTAATTAATTTATTGTGAAATAATAAATTAATTAACCACAATTAGAAATAAATCTATATATATATCAAACTCTCAATGAGAAGGGCAATTAGTATCGATAAGGATCAGTATCGCTGATAATAAAGTTTTTATTAGTCACTAACGACCACAGTGACCTAAAAGGGAATGTTAATGTAATGTATTATGAGTACAAGGAGGTACCTATATTGTGACAAAGGCAAGAGTATAAACTATCCGATGACAGGTAAGTACAACTCCGCCTACAGCATGAATAAAATGAATTTAAAATTATGGTTTTCTAGTATTTTAAGTATGTATCATGCACACGATGCTGCACAGCATACATAAGAGCATATAGTTTCACAATCGAGTAGATTGGTGAAAGAATAAGTTAGAGGCCATATATCCCTACCGCGTAGGATTAGGGACAGCTTAGAGAAGCATATGGCTAGAACAGATAAGCAAGATGGAATTTAATAAGCGTGTCGTACTGGCTCTTTCCGTTGAAAGGGTTTTCAAAGTTAAACTAATTAAAGGCCGAAAGTTGAGCATCCGTTGATGGCTCTCCGGCCTATTTAGTGACCTCGGGCATTACCATTGGTCTGCGCGCACTCGATACTGATACAGGGGCCCAAAGTAGAGAAGATAAAGAAAAAGAAGATATTAAAGCATAAATGAACATAACCGGATCGTGCATTGATCACTTTATGCACTAGATCTCTATGCTTCTAGTTTCCATAAAATGCATTCAGTATAAGGTATGCTATGTTATGCATTCAATACGTGATGATGTATTCTATGATGTGATAAATGATGCTATGATATACAATATTTTATATGGTATCTGTGATGACTGGTATGCTCATATGATTTTAAGTATGTGTATGTTTAAACATGTTTTGCGGTTAACATGCTGTACTTACTGGTCATGAAGCTCACGGAGTGTGTTCATGTTATAGGTAAGCACCTTATGGCGTAAACACCAACGAGTAATGACCGCAGTGGAGACAGATATGAGGGCGACGTTATGGATACACCGCGAGTATTCTTCCGCACAGTTTGTGTAATAAGTATTTTTGAACAATAATGGTTAAATAAGTATTTTTGAATAGTAATAGTTAAATAGTATTTTTGAATAGTAACAGTTAAATAGCATATTTGGAATAGTATTTAATTAAACAGTCAGTATAAGTATGTATGTATAATTGAAACCCTTATGTTTTCAGATTCTGCATTTTAATAGTATACGTACGTGAGTAGTAAATACGTACGCGTAAAAATCCCCAAAATCGGGGCATCTAAGTAAGTAAGTTTAAGTATCAGTTTTAAAGTAAAACTTTAAGCAAATAGCAGTATTAAGTGACGGTCTGGGCCACTGAGGGCACGAGGCATCACAATGCTTTTCTAAGCTGTCCCTAATCTTACATGGTAGGGATGTATAGCATCTAACTAGCTCTTTCATTAATCTACTTGATTGTGAAACGATATGCTCTTAAATATCGTGTGCATGGCATACGTATTTTTAACATACTGAAAAATATCATTTAACACCATTTTATTCATACCCTAGGCGGAGTTGTACTTACTTAAATTTGCCAGCAAAATGCGCACTCACACCTTTAACGATTTACAAGTGACCACCTATCAACAATAACATTCCTTATCAGCATCTCCGTCGAGTCATTACTACTGTGAGTGACTATTACTCATGTTTCTATGTGGTACCGAGGCCCATCGGTACCCTATTGGCCTACTATGGGGATTTGATGTCTAACTCATATCATGTCTGATCAATTGTCTACTTGACAGATTAATCATCGTCCCTCACAATGTTGTTCAAAATGAAGTCCTTGACTGGTTTACCAATCAGTCAATGGACCGGTTACCTCACGTGTTGGTAACTAAGTAGTCTACCGGGTTACTATACATAAACAGGTGTAGTAACCGACCGGGTTACTTTGCTTATTGGGGTATGGTAGCCTACTAGGCTACTATTCCTTGTTTGGTGTAATGGCCCACTGGGCCACTGTTGGAAATTAAATCGATAAAACATATCAGAGTGGCGTAGCGAAACAATAAAAATTTTTTAAGATCGTTTAATATCTCATGATGCCATATACAATAAACCAACAACAATTAAAACTCAAACCTCAAGGACGCCAATTTGTAGGAGGAGAATGACCGGAGGGCTTCAACCAACTAGCATTCTCTACTATTCTCCAATTTACGAATGGCTGAGTGTGTGGGCACTTTGAACCTCGATCGGTATGCTAGCACTGCTAGTCTTCTTCTGACTACCCAGATCTCTAAAGAACTTATTGTCACGGTGAGTTGTGCAACAATAAGCCTGCTCACCTAAGAGTTTGTAGTCTGAGAGAACTAGAGTGGCAGGACCTCTATTTATAGACTTACATGAGGTGATTCTCTGAATTCGAATTGGATTAGGAGAAGATATTCTCCCTTATCCACAAGCATAAAATCTGAATTTTCCAAGGGGAAAATCCCAACAATAAATTCGGCCACTTTAGGATAATTCCAATCCAAATCAAAACAAGATTTTAACATGAATCTTATCTCCATTTTTCAACCAAAAAATCCGAAAATCCATGGGAAAAATCCCAACCAAAATTTCGGCTACTTTTGGATAAGGAAGAAACAAAATTCCACTAGGATTTTCAAGCTTGAATCTTATCTCATCCTTATCCAAAATAACCGAAAATCTTCAAGGAGATTTACTCAAAAAATTCGGTCATTATGAGGGAGGAGAGAATCCAAATTCAACTGGGATTGAAACTTAAATTTTTCCCTGAACCTTATCCACAAAAATCCAAAAATTGCATGAGGATAATCCTCAAAATTTTCATCCATTATTGTTAGGATTTGGATTCAAACTTCAAGCAGGATTCTAACAAGATTTTACTCTCCTTATCCAACTCAAATTCGAATTCATTCCTTGTGGATTTACCACAACAAATTCGAATCCCACTTGGACTATGATTCAAAATTTGAATTTCAAATTTCAAATTCAAATTTCAAATTTAAATTTCAAATTCAAATTCAAATTTCAAATTTGAATTTCAAATTCAAATTTCAACTTCAAATTTCAAATTCAAATTTCAATTTTCAAATTTCAAAATTCAAATTTCAAAATCCACAAAACAGTTGTATTTCAAATTCTTGTTCTCATGGATAATTTTCTACAACTCCAATCCAATCTTAAATAAAATCATGGCAACTTTATTTGGAGTTCGAATAATTGTGTACTCTATTATCCAAAACAAAATCTGAATCCAACCGGAGAGAATCTCGTCTACCATCCTAATCCTATGTCAACACCATCCATGCATAATAAACTAGCCAATAGCATACACAGAATAATTTTGCCAAATGTTAAGGAATTATGTGGAGTTAGTAGAGGGACTAATTGGACATATATAATCGGGCTCCCGCAAATCCATATGATCATCATTCTTTACCGAACAACTTAATCATATGATCACTAATTTCAGAGTCACACCACTATAAACCTGAAACTGAACTCCCAATTATATACCGTATTACATAAGCCTGTGACAAGCTATCATCCAATGACCTTGTCATGTATGCAGAACCCTCATATGATATCCATGATCAGCTTTAGGCCAAAGTCTATTTAATCCTACTGATCAGGCTATCTTAAAGTTCCATTATACTACCGAATAAAGAAAATGATTATTCACCATATGCGAATAAGAAGTCATCTGGCCAACAGACGACCCAAGGCCTTGTCCATTTTCACATTCAGTATCATGCCTTTAAGAGGATGCCCTTAACTCCTCATTAGAGCTATGATTCCAATATCTGTAAACGAACCCTTCATCGTATACAAGTCATGCACCCAATGAACAGATCTATAAGCTTACTACCTCTGAGACGCTTTAGCCATTGGAACATCAAAGTACACAAGTCATATACATGAAGATGTCCATCTACTTAGGATTAAGGTTACTACACAATGAACGTCAAAAGCAGATCGATCCACTCAAAAGTGGACTTCGTAGATCAATCACGCTTTAGTCTCGGTCTAATATGTCACCACTAAGCAACATATCTATGTCTCTACTTGGGAGTCTATGCTCTAGACAATCAAGGCAAACCATCCCCTCCAAGTCTTTAAACAACATAATAGTCTTAACATGAGTTAGATGCTCGATCTAACCCCATAGACTACAGACCATAGTTTAGACCGCTAACTTTAGAACATTGTCTTCTCGCATACAAAAGTCCATTGCATGCAATGTTCTAACAGTTTAACACAAGCAGTCAGGGAGCCATATTTGCTTACATTTACTTTAGCATGTAAATAAAATGAGGACAGATAGCAATGTAATGAATAACCTCTATATATAATTTTATTATTCAGTTCAAAATAAATACATCAAAATGCCTCTAATGCTTAGGGCATTTCCTAACGGCCACTATGACTCATTTGGGGTAGTAGCCTACTGGGTTATCATGGCTTGTTTGGTGTGGTAGCCTACCGGGCTACACACAACGTTTCTCTTTGAAAAAAGTGTAAGTTGACTTAAAAGTTCTTAGGAAAAATTCTTTATTTTTGGAACTGTCCCCTTATCACCGCATTTGAAGGTGGGGGACATTTTTATAAAAACCATGTTTGTATTTTTAAAGTGTTAAAAGACATTTTATTTTGAAGAGTATAGATTACAGTTTTAAAATTAAATTTTAAAGGTGGTCTTTGTATCATTTTTGAAAACCATTTTGTAACTTGATCGAAACGACTTTGTTTATGATTTTACTGAACACGAAAGTTTTCATCCTCGACAAGATGAACAAATCTTGTGTTCACCTCAGAGCCTAAATCCAACTCTAATAGCTCCTAATTTCATTAAATCCGTGGGCTTGTGCCCAGTTTTTTGAAAAATTCCCAGTTTTATGTCTCTATAAAAATGGCTCTATTTGAGGTCTGAAACAGCCAACTTTTTAAAACACGCACAAGTCATTTTCAAGGTCTCGACAAGATCTACAACTTTTGTGTTGAGCCCGAAGTCCCGTTCGGACTTTAAGGGGTTTGTTTTCACTAAAACCTGTGCCTATTTCTGGGTTCGGATTTTGTTCCCAGTTTGTTCCCAGTTTCGGACACCGAGTGAAAAACACTCTAAAAACCTATCTTAGGTTCATTTTTGGCTGAGGCCTTTTCGATGCAAAAATGATCGTTGTGTATTAAGAACCATCAGCTGAGGCTCGTCATACTTAAACTGAAAAACCTCTTCAAGCGGGAGAGGCCGATACGACACGCTTAATAATTACCTAATTGTTGAATCATATCTGATATCCTCATGCCATAAATGCTACTAGGCTATCCCCTAATCTAACGCGAATATGAAACATGCTGTGTTATGTAACCATCAAGCACAGTTTGCATACTTAACATAGAGCGAAAACATCAATTTTAAACTCATTTTATTCATGCTGTAGGTGGAGTTGTACTTACCTGTCAGCGGATAATTTGTACTCTCACCTTTGTCACAATATAGGTACCTTCCTATAATCATAATGCATTTCATTAACATTCGCTCTTAGGTCACTGTGGTCGTTAGTGTCTAACAAAAATTCTATCGTTATGTGGTACCGATCCTTATCGGTATTAACTGCCCTCCTCTTAAGAGTTGATTTTCTAATCATGATTAATTAATTTATTTACCCAATAAATTATTAATGTCTCTCTTAGGTCACTACTACCGTTAATGACTAATAAATCTAGCATTGTATGGTACCGATACCTATCGGTACCAAACTACTCTCCTTTAGGAGTTCGGTATCTAACTTCTAATTGTGCTTGATTAATTTGTCTACTTGATAAATTAATCTCCACCTCTCACTATCCCATTCAAACTCGGTCCTTGACTGGTTAATCGACCAGTGAACTGGCTGGTAACCTCGCACATCGTTGACTATGTAGCCCACTGGGTTACTTTGCGTATTTGGTGTAGTAGCCAATCGAGCAACCTTTATCGTTTTTGACTAGTTAACAGACTAGTCAACTAACTAGTTACCTCGTGTATAGGCCATATATCTAATCGGGCTAGTTACCTACTTGGTTACCTCGTATATTATCTATGTAACCTATCGGGTTACATTTGCCGGTTTAAAACTTATTACTGAAAATGTCCTTTGTTTTTGTGAAATCCTTTCCTTGGGTTTTGAACACGATTTCCCTTGCACCCCATTGAAAGGTGAGGGCATTTTTCCTTAAAACCATTTCTTTGTTTAAAGAGAACACGTTTTGGTGTTCGTTTGATAAGGGGGTTTTTGAACCCTTTTTCGAAAAACTGCAAAAAATTTGCTTAAAACGATCGAGTTTCTGTAAAAAGAACACATTTTCTTGTTTAAACCATTTTCTTGCTTTGAGCACAAACTTGAGTTTTGAACTATTTTCTTATTTAAAAAGAACACATTTCTTGTTTTAAAAGAACATATTTTGGTATTCATATTAAAAGTGGTTCTTGAACCACTTTACTTAAAACCGTTTAAAAATTGTTCGAAACGATTTAATTAGCGAACTTGGCAAACATGATATTTTTACTCCTCGACGAGATGAACAACTTTCATGTTCAGCTCGAAGCTCGTTTTAACTTATAATGGGTCCAAAACACTCAAAACCTATAGCTAAACCTCATGCCCAATTTAAGAAAAATTCCAGTTTTACGCTTATTTAAAAACTGCTCTATTTGAGGCCAGAAACGGCCAAATTTTTGAAACTCGCAAAAGTCATTTTAAAGATTTTGACGAGATCTAAAACTTTCATGTTGAGTTCAGAGTTCGGTTCAGATTCTAAGTTGGTCATTTTTACAAAAATCTGATACAATTCCTGTTGCTCTGGATTTCAGTCCCAGTTTTGAACTCCGGTTGAATACTGCCTCGAAAACCTATCTTAGAGTCAGTTTTGGCCAAAGGCTATTTGACACAAAAACGCTTGTAACAAAATTTTCTTAAAACTTCATTTTTAAAAATTCCCAAAATTGGACCATAACATGTTCAAAAATGGCCAAAATCGTGGCCTATAAAAAAACTGGGACAGGTTCCCAGTCGACCTTAAATGTCCATTCACACATCCATCCACAAAAACTTAAAGCTTAAGTACACAACCATAAAAATACATAACCAAGATGTTAAGGGCTCAAAATAAAGATTATTATAATCCATTACTCTAATAAATACACGTAAATCACTTGATCTCAAAACTTAAATGAAACTAAACCTCAAAAAGAGGGGTTTTCAAGTTTTACCTTAGTGTGCTTCGAAATAAGCGCAACTGAACCAAGGGGGACCAAAAATTGTCGTGTGGACCAAACGGAGATGGGGTCAGCTTGTGCTAGAAGGGGACACCAAAAATTTTCTCTTATTATCAAGCCAAAATAACAACTAAAACCACAAAGAAAAGTCCTAGCAACTTATCCCAAAATGATCTTGAAACGCCTTGAACAAATAGCTCCAACACAAGCTAAAGTGTGGCTGATTTTTGGTAAGTTTTTGGCTGATTTTTGGCTGAGGAAATGGTCCATTTCTGGGCTAGAACGGTGGTCGGTTTTTGGTTGAAGAGAAGGGAGAGAGAATGGAGTTTTTGGGTGGCTTTTGGAAAGAAAGATAGAAAGTAACCCTAATGGCCATACATACTTTTTTATAGGCAAAACTAAGCTAATTTAATTAACTCCAAGCAACCTCAATTAACCAAATTAACTAAGCTTAATGGGGAGCAAAATTTATGCTATTAATAGCCCATAAAAACTGATGGGGCTAGTTGAAAAATGAAGCCAACTTTGCATTGAATGCTTACTAAAGTTACATGTGCCAGTCCACCACCTTTTTACATTTTTTATTCCAAAAGCTTACCAGCCAATGCATTATTTTAAAGGGGCTTTTGCGCTACTTTTTTACTTTTCTAGCTACAGCATTCATATATTTTAAGGGTAAAAATTCATCTGTAAAAGCTTCTCTTAGTAGTCTAATTTCCCACAATGGTGTTCGACCCTTTTTTCGGCGGTGTTCTAACCTTGGCTGAAAATTGGATTTTCTTGATCTGATTCTTATATTGATTATTCCGAGTTGGGTTGTAGTACCTATGAGCCCATTCTATGCCTATTTTGCTGTTTATTTCCTATACTGTGGTTGTGTCTACACTGTGCTGACACTGCACACGCATAATGAGGCTTTTTCATGCGAAAATGCAAACACAATCTATCCTGACTAATTTGGACGTGCTAATTTCAAATTTATCAGTTTTACATCCATTTGAGGTCATCTGAACACTTTCTTGGGTACTATATGTTCCCACCTCGAAAAACGTGTTTTGCACTCAATTGACTAATTTGAGCTTATTGAGTCTAAATATATCAGTTTCAGACTGAGAAAAGATCATCGTGACCCCTTTCCCAATACTGCATACCTCTCAAATAAAATTTCACGTTCTGTGCTCAATTGACTAAATTGAGCATGCTAACTATAAACATATCAGTTTTATGTCAAATTAAGGCCATCTTGGCCATCAACCTGACACTGCGTATCTACTATTCACTATTCACTGTTCTCTGCTTAACTAACTAGTCAAAGCATTCTGACTCTGATTTTGTCAGTTTTTTGGCGAGATGAGGTCATCTTAACCACTTTTCTTGATACTATATATCTATCAGGCCAATTATTACTACTGTGCTCAAATAGCCAGTCTGAGCATACTGATGATTAGCTCATCAGTTTTGTGTTAAGAAATGGTCATCTGGACCGATTTCTTGGTACTGCGTGTCTCACACGCACACTCACATGTACTAAGGTGAACCGATCTCACTCTTGATTGCCTCTTTCACTATATAAATAGTAATTAAATGTTTCTACACCCATTTAATTCATTCAAACTGGCAAATTATGCTATATTCATTAACTTAATTACTTATCCCATAGTAATTAGGTTCCATGAACATGGGGCTCATTACAACCTACCCCTCTTGCAAAATTTTCATCCTTGAAAATTAGAACAATTCTGGGAAGTCTCTACTCATGTCTACTTCCTGTTACCATGTGGCTTCCTCAACATTATGATTCTGCCACAACACTTTTACAAGGGGTATGACTTTATTCCTAAGTATTTTCTCCTCTGTGACTAGGATTTGCACGGGTTTCTCCTCATAAGTCAGATCGGCATGTACTTCAACCGATTCTTGGCTCAGATCATGTGCCACCTTGAGAAAGACTGAGTCTCCTTCTTGAAACTTGAGGGGTCTACGACGCCTATCTGCATAACTCTTTTGACGACTGTGTGCTGCATCTAACCACTCTCGTATCAGCTTCATGTCTACTGTGGTGTTCTTAATGAAGTCCATGCTGACAAACTGTTTCTCACTAATCTTGAGCCAGTGAACTAGAGATCTACATTTTCTTCCATAAAGTGTCTCATATGGCGCCATCCTGATCGAGGAATGGTAGTTGTTGTTGTAAAAGAACTTGATCAAGGGTAGCTTCTGATCCCACTTTCTCTTAACGTCTAGGATGTAAGCTCTTAACATGTCCTCTAACGTCTATATGGTCCTCTCAGACTGACCATTGGTCTGAAGATGGAATGCTGTGCTAAACTCTAACTTGGATCCTAATACAGCCTGAATGCTTTACTAAAATCTGGAGGTGAAGCGTCCATCACAATCTGATATGATTGACTTGGGCACTCCGTGCAGTCTTACATATGAGCCATATAGATCTCCACTAATCGTTCCACCAAATAGCTGACCTTCATGGCTAGAAATTAAGCTGATTTGTCAGTCTGTCTACAATCACCCAGTTTACATCATTGCCGTTTGATGTCCTCGATTGTTCGACTACAAAGTCCATCATAATCTGATCTCATTTTCACTCGGGTAGCTCACTTTTTTGTAATTGTCCTGCAGGGCGTTGGTGTTCCACCTTAACCTTCTGACACATAAGGCATCTGGCGACGAACTCGGTAGTGTCATTCTCCATTCCAGGCCACCAAAAGCTTTGTTTTAAGTTCTTGTACATCTTATTCACTCCTGGATGTACAGAATATGGTGCCTCATGAGCTTTCAAAAGAATTTGCTTCTTAAGCTTTTCATCTTTTAGAACACACACTCTATCCTTATAATAGAGTATGCCATCCTTAAAGACTCTAAACTCTGAACTTTTGTCCTCTGTAGCTTCCTTTCTGGACTTGACCAAGGACGAATCGAGTTCTTGGCCAACCATAATCTCGTCTAGGAATGTCGATTGGAGGGTCATGTCGGACAATCTTCCTGTCAGGATCTCAATTTCGTTGCTACACAAATCCCTCTATAGCACTACCGGTAAGGCACTGATAGCCATAAGCGAAGTAGTATGCTTCTCACTTAGCACATTGGCTATTTTATTGGCTTTTACTAGATGGTATTGGATCTCGCAGTCATAATCCTTTACCAACTCTAGCCATCTTCGCTTCCTCATGTTAAGCTCTTACTACGTGAAGATATATTTGAGGCTCTAGTGGTCGATATAAATCTTGACTTGACTCTATGGAGGTAGTACCTCTATATTTTCAGTGCAAAAACTACCGCTAGTAGCTCCAAATCATACGTAGGGTAGTTCATCTTATGGTCCTTGAGCTGTCGTAAAGCGTACGTGACCATTCTACCATTTTGCATCAACACAGCTCCTAATTCGATCTTGGATGCATCGCTATAAATCACTAAGTTCCCTTAACTAGCATCTGGAATGGTCAACACTAGAGTACTTGTGAGTCATCTTTTCAGCTCCTGAAAGCTCTCCTCACACTTATCCGTCCACTCATACATCTTTCCTTTCTGGGTAGGCGCTATAAGTGGAGCAGCTAACTTCAAAAAGCCTTCGACGAAGCACCGGTAATATCCTGCTAGGCCTAGGAAACTGTATATCTCTGTCACGTTCCTTAGAGTTGGCCATGTGTTAACTACCTTAACCTTTGCTGGGTCTACGGATACTCCTTCCTTGGAGACTACGTGACCTAGAAAGTAAACCTTCTCCAACCAAAACTCACACTTGGAGAACTTGGCATACAGCTGATGATCTTGTAACATGCACAAGATGATCCTTAGGTGCTCTTCATACTCCTCCTCCATCTTGGAGTATATAAGTATGTCATCTATCAACACAATGATAAACTTATCCAAATAATCCTTAAACACGTAGTTCATTAGGTCTATGAAGGCTGCTGGAGTATTTGTCAGTACGAACAACATAATAAAAAACTTGTAGTGTCCGTACTGCATTCGAAAGGCTGTTTTGGGCACATCCACATGCCTGATTCGCAGCTGATGGTACCCTAAACGCAGGTCAACCTTTGAGAATACTATCGCTTCTCAGAGTTGATCAAACAAGTCATTAATTCATGGAAATAGGTACTTGTTCTTGTTTGTGATTTTGTTCAGCTCTCTGTAGTCTGTGCACATCCTCAGTCTCTTGTTTTTCTTCTTCACGAATAGCATGGGTGCTCCCCAGGGTGAACAACTCTATCGAATGAATCCCTTATCCATCAGATCCTTCAATTGGGCTTAGAGCTCCTTTAACTCAATAGAGGCCATTCAGTATAGGGCCTTAGAAATGGGGGCTGATCCTAGGAGAAGTTCAATCTAGAACGAGATCTCGCGCTCTAACGGAAGTCCTGGAAGATCTTCAGGATACACTTCCATGAATTCCCTAACTACTGGTACGCTCTTAGGCCCTATCTCTACTTCTTGAGTCCTGTCTACTACATGTGCCAGGAAGCCTGTGCATCCACTGGATATCAACTTGTGAGCCTTCATCACTGAGATCATCGTCTTTGGTTGCTTCAGCAACAAACCCTTATAGACAAACTTTTCACATCCGATCAGTCCAAAAGCGACTTTCTATCTCTGAAAGTCTATGATGGTGTTGTATCTTGCGAGGAAGTCCATTCCCAAGATTACGTCATAATCGATCATGTCGATCATGATCAGATTAATGCTCAGCTCTCTTCCGCAAATAATTACTGGTATAGAACACATCCAGTAAGTAGATAATAAAACTTCCCCTAAGGGAAGTGCTGTTCTAAAGGTCTATTTCATCCTATCTAAGCTCCTATCTAGTGTTCTAGCAAAATCTAATGATGTAAACAAATGGATGGCTCCATAATCAAATAAAACTGATGCATCTAAGTTGGCAATAGAAAGCTGACCCATTATCATTGTAGAAGTTCCAGCTTCAGCGCCACTCCTCGTGTAAGCATAGATTCTCCCAGGTGCCCTCTTCCATATTTGGAGCACGTTGGATGTTGGCTACCATTTCCTCTTTGGTCGTTTCTCTTCTGGTGAAAGTTCTTCTGTGAACCTTGGTTGCCCTGATTCCCATTTCTCTTGTTGTTGTTGTGGGAATGCCTACTATTTTGGTTGGTCCCCATGTTTTGCCCTCTGTGTTGTCACTCGGGGTTCTACTTTCCCTGAGCTTGATTAGCTTGCATTTTCTCCTCCTATCATGCCTTAAAAAATCTAAGCTCTTCGCTCCTTATCCTGAGCCAATCAGTATTCAACTCGGATGGCCCTACTAACACATTCTACTACTGTAGCTAGTCCGTGGCTGCCGCTACAGACCTGAACTACAATGTCCATCTGGAACATCTTTAACATTCATTTGACTCTCTCCTTTTCGGTCAGTACCAAGTCTAGACAAAGTCGAGCTAGTTGTTCAAATTTCTTGATTGCCTCCATGACAGTCATGCTACCTTGGCGCAGGTTGTTGAACTCATCTTGCTGCGCTGCTAGTGCTTCCTTATTAAAGTACATTTCCTTAAATTCTTCAATGAAGTTGCTCCAGCTCATCTTGCTGACATTCCTCCTAATGGTTACTATCTTCCACCACTAACGCGCCTCCTTAAGCAGGGTGAAAGATGCACACATAATTTTTTCTCCATTTGTTAGCCCTATAAAATCCAAGACTACTTCGATATCTGTTAGCCAGTCATTGGCCTCTATGGGGTTGGTAGTTTTTTTGAACTCTGGCACTTTCATGAGCTAGAATCTCTCGTATAAGTTGCCTTTACTAATTTAAGTATACATACCTACAATATATCTTTCTTTTTCTCTTCATGCTGTGATGTTCAATGCTATTTATCATATCACCTTGAAACATCATCTGAGTGCTAGGACTCATCCTGCACTTTCTGTTACACTCTAGTCATGTGTGGAAATATTATATCTAAGCCCTTGGGCAAAACTGTACTGCCTTTCATATATAAAAGTACACAATTTTAGTCTGTTGGGAGTGGTAAACGCTTCCCGGTACATCGTCTCAAAAAGACATGCTAGGTTAGATCTAGTAGGGGTAAGCTACTGCTTCCTATTATACATGTATACATGCTCAAAAGTCTTATTAAAATGGGTCACTACCATTTTAAGGGTAATCCTGATTCTGCATTAAAGATAACCTTGTCATCGCCCTCCAGATCCTCCTCGTCCTCCATGCCAGAACTAGCCTCGTCATTACTGGCTATAATAACCTGATGCTCAGGCTCATACATCTCATCCTCTTTATCGTCACCCATCTTCACATCCTCGGGAGGGGCATCTGGAAGTCCTCCATCATTGTCGTCGCTATCCACCACCTCTAGGAGGTGTTTGGTAGATGGAGGGGTTGGTTTGGGCTCCCCCATGGGCTCTTCCATGGGCTCCCCAGCATCCTTAGGCACCTTTGGCTGGTGCAGGTTCTACTGATGTAGCCATAACCATATTTTATAACTTAAACTTTAGCCTATATACTAATACTATAAGATACAAACTAACTTACTTAGACAGATGAGACTGGTATGCGGCGATGTGAGGTAGGGTGGTAGGATATCATTCTGATACCAACTATGACGACTCAGACCATTCTGGTGGCCCTGAACCATCACTCAAAACTTCTCTTAACTTAAACTGAACTTAGTTGAGCATACTTAACTTACTTAAAACTATTTATCTTAATAGTTTAATTTTAGGGGATTTTTTTTAAATAGAACGTTTTACTATTTACGTACGTTTATATACTTACAAACATATGAAAGTCTAAAAGCAACTGGGGTTAATATATGTACATACTTAAACTATTAAACTACTCAAAACATGAGATTGATTTTTCAATATCGTGTGGAAGTTAACTTTAGTGGTGGTATCCATAACCTCAACCCTCACACTTGTCTTTGCCACCGTCATCGTCCATCAGTGTCTAGCTTGCAGGTCTCTTACCTACAACTTGAACACACACTGTGAGCTTTACACTTAGCAAATACAATATGTCATCCGCAAAACATGTCTAAAACATAAGCCATACTAGCAGGCATACTTAAAAACTATCAAACATGTCACACATTCACACAGAACATGGAAACATATCATGTAGCATATCATAGAATGCATTCCATGGGGACATATCATGTCATGTAACTGAAAAGCATATTATAACTGTCTCTAGGGCATATTGTGTACAATGCATGAACCGATTATGCTCAATTTATGCTTCATTATTCTTTATCTTGTCTTTACTTTACTGAGGGCCTATGTGTCAGTACCGAATGCGCACAGATGTATAGATTCACTGATACCACAAACTTTCTTTTGAGCCATGACTTGGGCTCGTTATTTATTAAGAACCACCGGCTGAGGCTCGTCATACTTAAACTAAAAAATCTCTTCAAGCGGGAGAGGATGGTATGACATGCTTAATTATTACTCAATTATTGAATCATATCTGATATCCTCATGCCATAAGCTCTACTAGGTTATCCCCTAATCTTACATAATAGGGATGTAATGGAATCTAACTTATATTGTTTATTAATTTAATGCGATTATGAAACATGCTGTGTTATGCAACCATCAAACATAGTTTGCATACTTAACATATAGCTAAAACATCAATTTTAAACTCATTTTATTCATGCTATAAGCGGAGTTGTACTTGCTTGTCAGCAGACAGTTTGTACTCTCGCCTTTGTAACAATACAAGTACCTTCTTGTAATCATAATGCATTTCAATAACTTTCGCTCTTAGGTCACTTTGGTCATTAGTGACTAATAAAATTTCTATCGTTATGTGATACTGATCCTTATTAGTATCTACTTGGTTACCCCATATATTAACTATGTAACCTACCGGGTTACATCTGCTGGTTTAAAACTTATTATTGAAAATGTAATTTGTTTTTGTGAAATCCTTTCCTTGGGTTTTGAACACGATTTCCCTTGCACCCCATTAAAAGGTGAGGGCATTTTTCCTTAAAACCATTTCCTTGTTTAAAGAGAACACATTTTGGTGTTCGTTTGATTAGGGGGTTTTTGAACCCTTTTTCGAAAAACTACGTAAAACTTGCTTAAAACGATCTAGTTTGTGTAAAAAGAACACATTTTCTTATTTAAACCATTTTCTTATTTTGAGCACAAACTTGAGTTTTGAACCATTTTCTTATTTAAAAAGAACAAATATCTTGTTTTAAAAGAACACATTTTGGTATTCATATTTAAAAGTGGTTCTTGAACCATTTTACTGAAAACCATTTAAAACTCATTCGAAATGATTTAATTAGCAAACTTGGTGACATGATATTTTTAGTTCTCGATGAGATAAACAACTTTCATGTTCATCTCGGAGCTCAATTTAACTTCTAACGGTCTGAAACACTTAAAACTCGTAGCTAAAACTCGTGCCCAGTTTTAGAAAAATTCCAGTTTTATGCTTATTTAAAAATTGCTTTGTTTAGGGCTCAAAACGGCCAAATTTTGAAAACTCACGTAGATCTTAAAGGTTTCGACGAGATCTAAAACTTTTATGTTGAGTCTGGAGTCCAGTTCAGACCCTAAGTTGGTCATTTTTATAAAAATCTGAGACTATTCCTGTTGTTAAGGATTTCAGTCCTAGTTTTGAACTCGGATTGAAAACTGCCTCAAAAACCTATCTTAAAGTCATTTTTTGCCAAAGGCTATTTGACGCAAAAATGCTCGTAACGAAATTTTCTTTCACGTTATACAAATTCCCAAAATTAGATCATAACGTATTCAAAAATGGCCAAAACTGTGGCCTAAAAAGAAACTGAGACAAGTTGGTTCCCAGCCAACCCTAAACGTTCATTGACACATCCATCCACAAACACTTAAAGCTCAAGCACACTACCATAAAAATACATAATCAAGATGCTAAGGCTTAAAATAAAGATTATTACAACCCATTGCTCAAATAAATACAGGTAAATCACTTGATCCCAAAACTTAAATGAAACTAAACCTTGAAAAAAGGAGTTTTCGGGTTTTACCTCAGTATGCTTCAAAACAAGCACAACCGAACCAAGGGGGACCAAAAATTGCCATGTGGACTAAGGGTAGATAGGGTCAGCTTGTGCTAAAAGGGGACACCAAAAATTTTCTCTTATTTTCCAGCCAAAATAACAACTAAAACCACAAGGAAAAGTCCTAGCAACTTAAGCCAAAATGATCTTGAAATGGCTTGAAGAAATAGCTCCAACACAAGCTAAAGTATGGCAGATTTTTGGTAAGTTTTGGGCTAAGTTTTGGTTGAGGAAATGGTCTATTTTTGGGCTAGAAAGGTGGTCAGTTTTTGCCTGAAGAGAAGGGAGAGAGAATGGAGATTTTGGGTGGCTTTTGGAAAGAAAGAAAGAAAGTAACCCTAATGGCCATACACACATTTTTATAGGCAAACCTAAGCCAATTTAATTAATTCCAAACAACCTCAATTAACCAAATTAACTTAGCTTATGGGTGGGCAAAATTTCTGCTATTGGCAGCCCACAAAAATCGATGGGGCTAGTTGAAAAATGAAGCCAGCTTTGCATTGAATGCTTGCTAAAGTTACATGTGCTAGTCTACCACCTTTTTGCATTTTTTATTCCAAAAGCTTACAAGCCTATGTGTTATTTTAAGGGGGTTTTTGCAGGTGCTTTTCTGCTTTTCCAGCTGCAGCATACATGGATTTTAAGGGAAAAAATTCATCTGTAAAAGCTTATCTTAGCAGTCTAATTTCCCACAGTGGTGTTCGGTCCTTTTTTCGATGGTGTTCTAACCTTGGGCATAAACTGGATTTACTTAATCCGATTCTTATACTGATTATTCCGGGTTGGGTTGTAGTACCTATGAATCCATTCTATGCCTATTTTACTATTTATTTCTTGTACTATGATTGTGTCTACACTGTACTGGCACTGCGCATGCATAACGAGGCTTTTTCATGCGAAAATGCAAATACAGTCTATCTTGACTAATTTAGATGTGATGATTTCAAATTTGTTAGTTTTATATCCATCTGAGGTCATCTTGACCAATTTTTGGGTACTGTATGTTCCCGTCTCGAAAAATGTGTTTTGCACTCAATTGATTAATTTGAACGTACTAAGTCTAAATATATCAGTTTCGGGCTGAGAAAAGGTCATCTTGACCCCTTTTCCGATACTGCATATCTCTCAAATAAAATTTTACATTCTGTACTTAATTGACTAAATTGAGCATGCTGACTATAAATATATCAGTTTTATGTTAAATTAAGCTCGTCTTGGCCATTAACCCGACACTGCATATCTACTATTCATTATTCATTGTTCTCTGTTTAACTGACTAGTCGAAGCGTTCTGACTCTGATTTTGTCAGTTTCTTGGCGAGATGAGGTCATCTTGGCCACTTTTCTTGAAACTGTATATCTATCAGGCCAATTATCACTGCTGCGCTCAGATTACCAGTCTCAGTATACTGATGACTAGCTCATCAGTTCTATGTTAAGAAATAGTCATCTGGACTGATTTCTTGGTACTGCATGTCTCACGCGCACACTCACATGTACTAAGGTGAACCGATCTTACTCTCAGTTGCCTCTTTCACTGTATGAATAGTAATTAAACGTTTCTATACTCATTTAATTCATTCAAATTGGCAAATTATACTGTATTTATTTACTTAATTACTTATCACATAGTAATTATGTTCCATGAACATAGGGGTCATTACAAAATCTGGGAGAGTGACATTCCTAAGACGGTGTTTAGGACCCATTATGGTCATTATGAATTCTTGGTAATGCCATTCGGACTAACAAATGCTCCAACCGTGTTTATGGATTTGATGAATAGAGTCTTTAAGGAATTTCTCGATAAGTTTGTCATTGTATTTATCGATGACATACTTATATATTCAAAATCTCACGAAGAACACAAGGAGCATTTGAGGACTGTTGTTCACACTATAAGAAAGCATCAATTGTATGCAAGATTCTCTTAGTGTGAATTCTAGTTGGACAAGGTGTACTTTCTTGGACATGTGGTGTCAAAGGAAGGAATCGCTATAGATCCTGCCAAGGTGGAAATAATTAATGAGTGGCCTGCTCCTAAAAGTGTGACGGAAATACAGAGGTTCTTAGGATTAGCCAGCTACTACAGAAGATTTGAGGAAGGGTTCCCATGATTAGTGGCACCTCTCACTGCTCTCACATATAAAGAGAGAAAGTATGAGTGGACAGGAGAATGTGAAAGAAGTTTTCAAGAATTAAAAAGACTGACTAGTGCACCAATCCTTACACTACCCACCGAAGGAGAAAAGTTTATGATCTATAGTGATGCTTTAAAAATGGGCTTAGGAGCTGTGTTAATGCAGAATGAGAAAGTGATTGCCTATGCATCACACCAATTAAAGGATCATGAGAAAAACTATCCTACTCATGACCTGGAACTTGCTGCATTAGTGTTCACACTCAAAATCTGGTGACACTATTTATATAGAGCTCAATGTTAGATTTTCACTGACCATCAAAGTTTGAAGTATTTCTTCACGTAGAAGGAGTTAAAAATGAGACAAAGACAACAGTTAGAGTTGGTGAAGGACTATGATTGTGAAATCCTTTACCATTCCAGAAAGGCAAACTGAGTAGCAGATGCCTTAAGCAGAAAATCAACTACTCCGTAATGATTGCCAATAGAGGAGCTACCAAGATCATTGCAGCAAGAAATTAACTCCCTCAAATTGGAATTAATATCTCAGAAATTATCTGCCCTACGATTGGAGTCCTCTTTGTTCAAGGATATCAAAGAAGCAAGTTGGATCCAAATGCAACAAAGCTCCAAGAAGAAGTTTCCAATGGAAAGAAGTCAGACGCAAGCATTTCCAGTGATGGAATGCTTTACATCAAGGAAGAATCTATGTTCTAGCCAATGAAGGACTTAGAAGACGAATCATGGCAGAAGCTCATGAAACGAAATCTTCAGTTCATCTTAGAGCCAGTAAAATGTATCAAGATTTAAAGATATAGTTTTGGTGGAAAGGGATGAAAAATGATATTGCAGAATTCACGAGTAGATGCCTGACTTATTAAAGAGTCAAGGCCGACCATAAACATCCCGGAGGAAAATTGGAACCTCTGGAAATTTCGGAGTGGAAATGGGAATACATTACCATGGATTTTATGGTAGGGCTTCCCAAAACCTAAGAGGGTTATGATATTATCTAGGTGATAATGGATAGACTGACCAAGACGGCACGATTCATAGTAATAAAAACAACCTTTACACTAGAGAAATTGGCACATCTTTTTGTGACCAACATAATTCAGTTACGTGGAGTTCCGAAGTCCATCATTTATGATCGAGATGCACGGTTCACTTCAACATTCTAGAAGTGCATACAAGAAGCTATGGGTACAGAATTACGCCTCAGCATAGCCTTTCATCCTCAAACGGATTGACAATCTAAATGGACCATCCAGACGCTGGAAGACATGCTTAAAGCTTGCATTATGGATTTCCTGGGAGTTTGGAATGAGAAGCTACCTTTGGTAGAATTCTCCTACAACAATAATTACTAAGCTTCCATCAGGATGGCACCATATAAGGCTCTATATGGATGAAAATGCAGATTGCCCATTCACTGGTATGATCTACAAGAAAAGCAATTGCACAAGATTGATTTTATACAGGAGACTTCAGATGCAGTTGCAAAGATCCAACGGAGGATGAAAATTACCCAAAACCGATAGAAAAGTTATGTGGATAAACGACGAAGATTCCTAGAGTTCAATAAATGGGACTTCATATTTCTCAAAGTATCACCAATGAAAGGCATAATGCGTTTCGGTAAAAAGGAAAAATTAAGTCCAAGATATATTGGACCATTTGAAATTATTGAATGCATCGAAAAGGTAGCCTACAAGTTGGTGTTACCCCAAGATTTGTCAGTAGTACATAATGTCTTTCACATGTCGATGCTAAGAAAGTACGTGCCTGACCCATTGCATATGTTGAAGTATGAACCAATACAAGTCCAATAAAATTTGACTTACAAAGAACAACCAGTACAGATTCTAGCCTGTGAGGAGAAAATACTGAGATATAAAACGATCTCATTAGTCAAGGTATTATGGAGAAATTACAGTATCGAAGAAGCTATATGGGAACGCGAAGATGAGATAAAAGCTTTATATCCCCATTTATTCTAACTTTCAAGGACAAAAATTTTATAAGGAGGGGTGAATGCAACAACCGAAGAATTTTATTGTTCTCGGAAAACATGTACATTCTACGAATACAATGATTTTTATGTTTAAAATTGTAAAATGTATGATATAATATTGTTTAGAACGTAATAAAATGTTCTAACAATGTTAAAGGAAGGGTGTTTCAAGGATAGGAAATTTTATCGAACCGAGATTGGACGAACGATGCCCTTTTTGGTATCAAAAACCCTAAGTGTACACTGAGGGTCACTTAAAGACGAAAGACTTACGTCACCGATCGAGTGGACGACCCCAAAAACCCGCCTAGGCGATTTTGATGAAATTCTATTCGGTTTGACTTTTGATCAAAAGTTTGACCAATATTACATATGAGAAAAGAATTCGGTGCATGAAATTTATAAGAATGTATGAATACATCATGGTCTAAAGGCTAGGGTTTAAAGTCACTTTGATCTAATGGTCATGATGCCAAGTCAAACAAAAAAGTCAAAGATCACATTTAAATAAATCCAAGAATTTTCTAGGCTTGCAAGGTGGTGGGTTTCTATGGAGGAACTAGAAAAATATCAGGAAAAAAATCTTGGAAATTGCAAAGTAGCCCCTCAAAGTTTCCAAAATTACCTAAAAAGCTTGCAAAAAAGTCCCCAAAAATTTACCATTTGGTCCCTTATCATTTCAGCCATAAAAACACTCAGTTAGCTTGTAAAAAAAAAAAAAAGAAATAACCAGCCAAGAAAATCAGCCATTTCTAGCCCCCTTGCAGCTATGAGCTCCATCTAGCAAAACCAGCCAAGTTTCTTCAAATTTTTCCACCAAAAGTGGTTAAAACTTCATCCTTAACTCCAAGTGAATATTAAAGTGAGGTAAGCTTCAAATTTGCAAGCCTTTTCTTCCCATTTTTCTATTGAAAACCATGTGATGAAATGAAGAATTTCAAGCTTGTATTTTGTTTATTTTGCTCTAAAGAGTTAGACTAGCGTGTAGTTGAAACAAGCCATGAGTTAAAGCTTGAAAATAAAAAATTTTATGCATGAACTCTTAGAGAAACTATGGACGGATTTAGTGTTTTAGGGATGAAATTTCAGATTTTTTTTTAGTTGGTTTTGTATTAGAAAGTTATGTTGTAATGTGAGAAAAGTAAAGAAAGGATTAGAATTAAAAAACACAAAATTTGTGCATGTTTTCTCAATGGAAAACAACACAATCTATGTATGTTTTCTTATGGTAAACCGTGGGGTTATGGTGTTAGTTTTTGTTGAATTTCAAACTTGTGTTTAGTTAGTTTTTAGATCAAAGAATGATGTTGTTTTATGGAAGAACCAAGTGATGAAGATTGAATGAAAAGCAAGTGATTTTACACGTCTTTTCTTAAAGGAAGCCGTGTGTTATTGTGGGGGGGGGGGGGGGGGGGGGGTGAAATTCAAGTTATTGTTTCGATAATTGTTGCTCTAGAAAGTAAAGTTGGCATGAGAATGATTCAAGGCATGAAATAGAGGTTGAAAAAAAAAAAGTTTTGGTGCTTAAATTTTAATCAAACCCGTGGTTAGGGTTAGGTGAGAAATGGGAAGTTTATGAGGGCGAGAATAGATAAAAACGAACCAAAATGTCATTAGAAATGACTACAGTTTTATAGGAATTTTTACATAAAAGTTTGCGTTTTACATAAAAATTAGGCCTTTGGTTTAGTAATTGGCAGGTATCAAGGTTTTTAGGCATTACCTAAAACACCGAGAACCTAAAAATTAAGTGGAAATGCTGCCGAAAATTTTATGTAGGAATAAAATCGGTAAAAACGCATTAGAACGGCGTAGCGAAACAATAAAATTTTTTTAAAGATCATTAAATATCTCGTGATGCCATATACAATAAACTAACAAAATAAAACTCATACCTCAAGAGGACGCCAACTGTAGGAAGAGAATGACTGGAGGGCTTCAACCAACTAGCCTTCTCTACTATTCTACAATTCTCGGATGGCAGAGTGTGTAGGCACTCGTTTCCTCGACCAATGTGCTAGCACTGCTAGTTTTCTTCCGACCACCCAGATCTCTAAAGAACTTATTCTCATGGTGAGTTATGTAATAATAAGCCTGCTCACCTGAGAGTCAGTGGCCTGAGAGAACTGGAGTGGTAAAACCTCTATTTATAAACTTGCATGAGGTGATCCTCTGAATTCGAATTGGATTAGGAGAAGATTTTCTCCCTTATCCACTATGCAAAATCTGAAATTCCCTAGGCCATGATCAAGGGTAGATTCGGCCACATAAGGGATCTTGCATTCAAATTCAAATAGGATTTTAACTTGAATTTTATCTCCTCGTTCCTTCATAAAACTGATTCCCCTTTGTACCAAAAACATGACTAGATTCGGTCATTAAAGTGTGAGGAGAATCAAAATCCAAATAGGATTTTCTAGCCTGAATTCTATCTCACCCTTATCTACTAAAAAATCCAAAATTCCCTTTGGATTTATCCAATAAATTTCATCCACTTTAGGGAGGAGAGAATCCAAATTCAATTGGGATTAAAACTTGAATTTTTCCCTGCAACCTTATCCACAAAAACCGAATTATCTAGGAGGATTTTCCTCAACTAATTTTCGGCCACTTTTGTTAGAATTAGGATTTAAACAAGATTTTCCTCTTCTTTAACCAAATCAAAACTGAATTTTCTC
Source organism: Antiaris toxicaria (assembly GCA_035233585.1). Taxonomy (NCBI): domain Eukaryota; kingdom Viridiplantae; phylum Streptophyta; class Magnoliopsida; order Rosales; family Moraceae; genus Antiaris; species Antiaris toxicaria. The sequence goes on from CP141153.1 coordinate 54,763,332, forward strand.
TTGTAAATAATCCACAAAAAATTCGAATCCTATATGGATTGTGATTCAAAATTTGAATTTAAAATTTCAAAGTTCAAATTTCAAAATTCAAACTTCAAATTCAAATTTCAAATTTAAATTTCGAATTCAAATTTCAAATTTAAATTTCAAATTCAAATGTCAAATTCGAATTTCAAATTTAAATTTCAAATTCAAATTTCAAATTCAAAATTTAAATTTCAAATTTCAAATTTCAAAATCCACAAAAAGTTGTATTTCAAATTTTTGTTCTCATGGATAATTTTCTACAACTCCAATCCAATCTTAAATAAAATCATGGCAACTTTATTTGGAATTCAAATAATTGTGCACTTTAATATCCAAAACAAAATCTAAATTTAACCAAAGAGAATCTTGTTTACCATCCTAATCCTATATCAACACCATCCATGCATAATTAGCTAGCCAATAAGCATACACAAATCAATTTGCCAACCGTTAAGCAATTATGTGAAGCTAGTAGAAGAATCAATTAGACATATATAATTGGGCTCCCATGAATCCATACGATCATCATTCAGTACCGAATAACTTAATCATATGATCACTAATTTCAGAGTCACACCACTATAAACCTGAAACTGAACTCCCAATTATATACCCTATTACGAAAGCCTGTGACAAGCTAATGTCGAACGACCTTGTCATGTATGCAGAACCCTTATATGATATCCATGATCAGCCTTAGGTCAAGTCTGTATAATCCTACTGATCAGGCTATCTTAAAGTTCCATTGTACTACCGAATAAGAAAATGATTATTCACCATATGTGAATAAGAAGTCATCTGCCTAGCAGACGACCCAAGGCCTTGTCCATTTTTACATCCAGTATAATACCTTTAAGAGGATACCTTTAACTTCTTAGAACTATGATTCTGATATCTGTAAACAAACCCTTCATTGTATACAAGTCATGCACCCAATGAATCGGTCTATAAGCTTACTACCTCTGAGACGTTTTAGCCATTGGAACATCAAAGTACATAAGTCATATACATGAAGTAGTTCATTTACTCAGGATTAATGTTATTGCATAATGAACGTCAAAAGCAGATTGATCCACTCATAGTGGACTACATAGATCAATCACGCTTTAGTCCCGGTGTAATATGTCACCACCAAGCAACATATCTATGTCTCTACTTGGGAGTCTATGCTCCGGACAGTCAAGACAAACCATCCCCACCATGGCTTTAGACAACATAATAGTCTTAACATGAGTTAGATGTTCGGTCTAATCCCATAGACTACAGACCTTAGTTTAGACCACTTACTTTAGAACATTATCTTCTTGCGTACAAAAGTCCATTATATGCAACGTTCTAACAGTTTTAACACAAGCAGTCAGTGAGCCATATTTGCTTACATTTACTTTAATATGTAAATAGAATAAGGACAAACAGCAATGTAATGAATAACCTCTATATTATAATTTTATTATCCAGTTCAAAATACATAAAATATCTCTAATGCTTAGGGCATTTCCTAACATTTTACGGCCTAAAGTCCCATTAGGGACAAATGGTTACTTTGACCAAAAGTTTCCAAAATGATAGAAAAAGACTATTAAGGCCTTAAAATGACTTAATTGTAATTCTAAAGGCCTTAATTAAGATTTTTAGAGTCAAATTCAAGTTTTTAAATAGTACACAGGCGTGTATTGGAGTAACACGGACTTGTACTTGAGTAACACGAGCATGTAAAGAGAAAGGATTCTGAACATGCCCAGGGTACACGGCCATGTAGTGAGACATTCAATAACTCGAGAGGTACACGGCCATGGACAAGGCTATGTATCAGGCCGTGTACTTATACACGAATAACCATGTTACACGGCCATGTACTAAAGCATAGCAATGACCAGAGTAGGAGCACGGCCACAAACACGGCTGTGTATCATGCTGTTAGGAAATGCCCTAAGTATTAGAGACATTTTGATGTATTCATTTTGAACTGGATAATAAAATTATACATAGAGGTTATTCATTACATTGCTATCTGTCCTCGTCTTATTTACATGTGAAAGTAAATGTAAGCAAATATGGCTCGCTGACTGCTTGTGTTAAAACTGTTGGAACGTTGCATGCAATGGACTTTTGTATGCGAGACGACAATGTTCTAAAGTTAGCAGTCTAAACTATGGTCTGTAGTCTATGGGGTTAGACCGAGCATCTAACTCATGTTAAGACTATTATGTTGTCTAAAGCCTGGGAGGGGACGGTCTGTCTTGACTGTCTGGAGCTGGACTCCCAAGTAGAGACATAGATATGTTGCTTGGTGGTGACATATTACACCGGGACTAAAGCGTGATTGATCTACGTAGTCCGTTATCAGTGGATCAATCTGCTTTTGACGTTCATTGTGCAATAACCTTAATCCTGAGTAAATGAACTTCTTCATGTATATGACTCGTGTACTTTGATGTTCCAATGGCTAAAGCGTCTCAGAGGTAGTAAGCTTATAGACCGGTTCATTGGGTGCATGACTTGTATACGATGAAGGGTTTTTTTGCAGATATCGGAATCATAGCTCTGAGGAGTTAAAGGTATCCTCTTAAAGGCATTATACTGAATGTGAAAATGGACAAGGCCTTGGGTCGTCTGCTGGGCGGATGACTTCTTATTCACATATGGTGAATAATCATTTTCTTAATTCGGTAGTATAATGGAACTTTAAGATAGCCTGATCAGTAGGATTAAACGGACTTTGACCTAAGACTGATCATGGATATCATATGAGGGTTTTGCATATATGACAAGGTCATTGGATAGTAGCTCGTCACAGACTTACGTAATACGGTATATAATTGAGAGTACAGTTTCAGGTTTATAGTGGTGTGACTCTGAAATTAGTGATCATATGATTGAGTTGTTCGGTACAAAATGATGATCATATGGAAGCACGAGAGCCCGATTATATATGTCCAATCAGTCCCTCTACTAGCTCCACATAATTCCTTAACGTTTGGCAAATTGATTTGTGTATGCTATTGGCTAGTTTATTATGCATGGATGGTGATGACACAGGATTAGGATGGTAGACAAGATTCTCTCCAACTGGATTCAGATTTTGTTTTGGATAATAGAGTACACAATTATTCGAACTCCAAATAAAGTTGCCATGATTTTATTTGAGATTGGATTGGAGTTGTAGAAAATTATCCATGAGAACAAGAATATGAAACACAACCGTTTTGTGGAATTTGAAATTTGAAATTTGAAATTTGAATTTGAAATTTGAAATTTGAAATTCAAATTTTGAATCACAGTCCAAATAGGATTCGAATTTGTTGTGGAAAATCCACAAGGTTTGAAATTCGAATTTGAGTTGGATTTGGAGAGGATAATCTTGTTAGAATCCTACTTGAATTTTGAATCTAAATCCCAACAAAAGTGGACGAAATTTTTGAGGATAATCCTCATGGAAAAATTCGGTTTTTTGTGGATAAGGTTCAAGGGAAAAATTCAAGTTTCAATCCCAGTTGAATTTGGATTCTCTCCTCCCTGAAAAGTGGCCGAAAATTTTGAGAATCTCTCCTAGGAAATTCGGTTATTTTTGGATAAGGTTGAGATAAGATTCAAGCTTGAAAATCCTAGTGGAATTTTGATTCTTCCTTATCCTAAAAGTGGCCGAAAATTTGGAGAAGATTTTCTCCTAGAAATTTCAGATTTTTTGGTTGGAAAAGGGAGATAAAATTCTAGTTAAAATCTTGTTTAGTTTTGGATTGGATTTATCCTAAGAAAACCGAATTTTATTGTGGAGATTCTCCCTTGGAAAAATTCAGATTTTATGGATATGGATAAGGGAAAATATCTTTTCCTAATCCAATTCAAATTCAGAGAATCACCTCATGCAGGTCTATAAATAGAGGTCCTGCCACTCCAGTTCTCTCAAACCACAGACTCTCAGGTGAGCAGGCTTATTGTTGCATAGCTCATCGTGACAATAAAGTTCTTTAGAGATCTGGGTGGTCGGAAGAAGACTAGCAGTGCTAGCATACCGATCGAGGTTCAGAGTGCCCTCACACTCAGCCATTCGGGAATTGGAGAATAGTAGAGAAGGCTAGTTGGTTGAAGCCTTCGGTCATTCTCCTCTTGCAAGATTGGCGTCCTTGAGGTATGAGTTTTAATTGTTGTTGATTTATTGTATATGGTATCATGAGATATTTAACGATCTAAAAATTTTTATTGTTCCGCTGCGCCACTCTGATACGTTTTTACCGATTTATTTTCCTACAATTGGTATCAGAGCCATCTTATGACTATGCCATGTACATAAATTAGATAATTACTTAGTCTTTTTATTTATGTATGGATTTGATATTTAGAGAGTGGCATTCTAGGGTCCCTTTATGTTGTTATCATGTATTATGTATAAAGTATGTGGTTATTTTAATTTTTTGAATTATTATAAGCATGCTTGTTTATGCCGGTTATGGTTCCTTAGAATTTAGAAAAATTGTATCTAGGAATTTTTATGTAACCATGGGAGCAGTTTATTAACACTGTAATTTTCCCATGGATTTTATTTTTTGTCTCTTAGAATTTTTATGGTTAGAATTTTTTGTACATCGGAAACGGTTTAGGAAATTTTATGTAATTATTCTTGGAGGAGATTGAAGATTGAAGATCGTAATTTATTTTTTCCCAAAAGTTAAATTTGATTTAAAGGTTGAAATTTTGATTGTGTGAAAATTTTCAATTTAATTGGGATTCAAATTAATTTTTGGAGATCTTAATAGGTAAATTGGAATATGGCACGAAAATCGAGACACGACCCCTCGGGATAGGCCGACGGACCTTGGTGGGGTTGCAGCTCCTGCCCTCGGGCAGGATGGGGCTGTGGCAGCCCCTGTCCAGGCCCACACCACCCACGACCGCAGGCTTGGCCTACAGCCAGGGGTGGCTGTGGCCTGCCCAAGGCTGGCCGCAGCCTGGGCGTGCAGCCTCTGGCTGCTGCACCCAGCCTGGGCGTGCAGTCCGGCACTGCAGGCTTGGCCTACAGCCTGGCAGGGCTGTACATGGGGGCGGCCGTGGGCTGGCAGCCCCTCCGGGGTTGGTGACTGCCCACGGCGGCTGTCGCCTACGGGAGCGGCGGTCTGACGGTCTAAAAATCAGAAAATTTTGATTTTTAAATTTGAGACTTAATTTTAAATCATGTTTAAAAATATGTAATTAAAAATTTCAAATTTTTTGAAATTACATATTATTACACATGATGTTTAAAATTGTTTAAAATTTAAATTTGAAATTTGAATTTGAAATTCGAATTTGGAATTTGAATTTGAAATTTAAATTTTTGGATATTTAAATTTTAAATAATTCTTGGGATGAGAAATAAATGGAGAGGCTGCATAAAGATGGATACAATAAGACGGAACAGAATTCAAGACCCAAAGAATGCTTTGGATGGAATTTTGTAATCTTTATTTTCTCTGTTCTAGGATGTTACCATAGCTTGGTTATTCTGTCAATTATTTTTTCTATGATATGTCATGGATGTATAAATATGTATTGATGGATGTTTTGTATGCATATTTGATAACATGTCATATAGGATAGGTGAGTGCCGCTCATACTATATTGATCATACATAATTTGTCAACACTTGCACATTTTTCAAAATATTGAGTGGGAGAGGGTTTCAAACAAAATCCACGGCCTCCATTGTTGATCCATATGTGAAAGCATGGTAATGCCTCGCGTCAGTTCTGCCCTGACCACACCCCTCGGTAGGTGTTTACCACCGCCGGTATACTAGATTGGATCTCCTATGTGGAAAACGTGTTCGGGTACGATCCTATTCATGACCACCCCTCGGTGGCTTGGTAGGACGTGGATCGGGCTACGTAAACAATGGTTATACACTCAAGACTCGTTTAGTTATTAACCTTCCCTAGAAGCTCTGTTAACTAAACTGGTGGCCAAATAAGCGGTTATTAATATATGTCTTAACCTTGGAGGATTTAAGGCAACATATATTAATTGGATGGGGTCCATGTTCCGGCTATTTGTTCTCATGACCACCCCTCGGTGGCTTGGGGCAATAGGTGCTGAGAATTACCGTTGCAATGCTACATGTTTTTCAAGTTTCATGTAGGAACATACTTGTATGTTTTATTTGCTAAATTATCTGTATATTTGCTTGGGCTTTGTAATGATGTCTAGTATAATTTTATTTTAGTTCAAAATGTCACCGACACCCCTCATTTCGATACTTACTGAAAATAAGTTGAATGGCGATAATTATAAAGATTGGAAAAGAAATCTATTAATAGTTCTCAACTGCGAGAGACACAAGTTTGTGCTAGACGAACCACGCCCACCTGGGCCCAAACCTGACACACCACTTGAGGAGGTCCCGGTTGCCTATAATCGTTGGAGAGAATCCAATGAGATAGCTCGATGCTACATCCTTGCTAGCATGACGAGTGCTTTACAAAAGCAGCATGAGACTTATCAAGTTGCTGGGGAGATCATGGACAATCTGGAGGACATGTTCGGAGGCCAAGAAAAATTGGCTCGACAGTCCGCTATCACCAGCATTATGAACTCCAAGCAAAAGGCGGGTACTCCAGTGAAGGACCATATGATCACTCTAATGGGATTCTTCGCTGAGGCTGCCGAGAATGGTGCTGAGTTAGACTACAACACCCAGATCGAGATGGTGTTCAAGACTCTGTCTAAAGATTTTGGGGGGTTTAAGGCCGCATACAATCTGGCGACAAAGGAGTTAGGACTAACCGAGCTCATGAAGCAACTACAGGCTTATGAGCGGATGATCAGGGATGAGGATGTGGTCCGACCTAAAGGTGAGGCCAATTTGGCAGAATCTTCCAATCCCTCACGGAAGAGGAAGAGGCCAAATAAGAAGCAAGTGGCTTCTAGTTCTTCTAATCCTCCTGTCTCGGACGGGAAGAAGAAGAAGAACAAGAAGCCAAAGGACCCTAAAAAGTCCAAATGCTTCCATTGTGGGAAGGTAGGTCACTTTAAGAAGGCTTGCCAGGAATTCCTAGCCGCCAAGGGCAAGGAAGGTAAGGAACTTCATTACTTAGAAGCGTGTTTGGTGGAAGAATCGAAAGACACTTAGGTCATTGATTCGGGCGCCACTAATCATGTTTGTGTTTCTATGCAGGGGTTCATGGAAACGAGAAGTCTACATAATAGGAGCCTCTCGTTGTGGACCGGAGATGGTAGCTTTGTGGTGGCTAAAGCAGTGGGAGATGTTTATCTTTATTTTGATCAATTTAGGTTTATTTTATTGAAAGACTGTTTTTATGTTCCTAGTTTTAGGAGGAACCTTATATCGGTAGCTTGTTTAATAAAGAATTCTTATTCAGTTTCTTTTAGCAAAAGAGTTGATATTCGTAGAAATAAGTCTTTTATCTGTTCTGGATGGATGGATGGAAACCTATATTTGATCAAACCAAAGATGTACTCACTGCTTGACACTGAATTAATTGATAACTCTAAAAGGTTGAAAGTTTCTCACTCTAACAAGGCGTATCTTTGGCATTTAAGACTTGGTCATATTAATCAGGATAGGATTCAAAGATTGGTGAAAGACGGTCCTCTGGAATCTCTGGAGGAGGTACGACTTCCCCAATGTGAGTCTTGTCTAGAGGGTAAAATGACTAAGAGGTCTTTTGGAGCTAAGGGTACAAGGGCTCAGGAGCTCTTAGAAATTGTGCATACTGACGTATGTGGCCCCATGAACGTCACAGCACGAGGAGGGTTCGAGTATTATGTCTCTTTTATAGATGATTACTCTAGGTATGGATATGTGTATCTGATGCACCGCAAGAGCAAAACCTTTGACAAGTTCAAAGAGTATCGTGCGGAAGTGGAAAAGCAATTAGATAAATCCATAAAGACACTTCGATCTGATCGAGGTGGCGAATACCTCTCTGACGAATTTCTAGGACATCTTGTACAGAATGGGATATTATCCCAATTGACTGCACCTGGTACTCCACAACAGAATGGTGTAGCCGAAAGGAGAAACAGGACCTTATTGGATATGGTACGGTCCATGATGAGTTATTCAACGCTGCCATTATCATTTTGGGGATATGCTTTACAAACGGCATGCTATATTCTAAACCCAGTTCCAAGCAAATCAATTCCTAGAACTCCGTACGAATTGTGGCGTGGCAGGAAGCCCTCCCTTGGACATATGAGAATATGGGGCTGCCCGGCACATGTACTGGATGGGGATGCGAAGAAGTTGGAACCAAGATCAGAATTGTGCATGTTTGTAAGGTATCCAAAAGGAAATAAAGGAGGTCTGTTCTATAACCCGAAGGAACAAAAAGTCATTGTCTCAACCCATGCGACATTCTTGGAGGAAAGTCACATGAATGACTTTAAGCCTCGAAGCAAAGTGGTGCCAGAGGAGTTATCGGGTGAAAGAACTGCTCCACAGATTTCGGTCTTGGACGCAAGTCCGAGTTCCAGTGAAAGACCTGCAGACGATCAACAATTTAGGGTGCCTCGTCGTAGTGGGAGGGTTTCAAAGAAACCTAATTTCTTCATGTATGATGCTGAGGTATACCAGGCCGAGGTTCATGAGCATGAGGAAGATCCGGTCACATATGATGAAACTATAAAGGATGTTGATTCTAAATCTTGGAAACAGGCTATGAACAATGAGATGGATTCTATGAAATCCAACTCTGTTTGGGAACTTGTAGATTTGCCGGATGGGATAAAACCCATTGGATGCAAATGGGTCTACAAAAGAAAGAAGGATGCGGAAGGGAGAGTGGAAACTTTCAAAGCTAGACTGGTTGCAAAGGGATACATGCAAAAGGCTGGAATCGATTACGAGGAAACCTTTTCGCCTATTGCTATGCTGAAGTCTATCCGTATTCTTCTGTCCATTGTTGTGGCTCTCGATTATGAGATCTGGCAAATGGATGTCAAGACGGCATTCTTGAATGGTCATCTTGAAGAGTGTATCTATATGATACAGCCCGAAGGGTTCGTAGCGAAAGGCCAAGAAAGGAAAGTCTGCAAGTTGCTTAGATCCATTTATGGATTAAAGCAAGCATCCCGCTCATGGAACCAGAGGTTTGATAAAGCGATTAAGACATTTGGTTTTGAGCAGAACGTTGATGAACCTTGTGTTTATAAACGTATTAAGGATGGAAAAGTGGTCTTTCTGATACTCTATGTCGATGATATACTACTCATTGGGAATGATGTAGGGAACTTATCATCGGTCAAGCTTTGGTTACACCAGCAGTTTGACATGAAGGACTTGGGAGAAACTAATTATGTTCTAGGCATTCGTCTCTTCAGAGATCGAAAGAGCAAAATGATAGCATTATCCCAAGCTTCATACATAGATAAAATAATTGACAAATATGCAATGCTGGAGGCAAAGAAAGGCTCGCAACCTTCTATTGCCGGTCTAACTCTTTCATTGGATGACTGTCCCAAGACATCGGAAGAAAGAGAGCGTATGAGTAAGGTCCCTTATGCATCCGCTGTGGGCAGCCTTATGTACGCTATGCTTTGCACTCGCCCGGACATATGTTTTGCAGTAGGTATGGTGAGTCGATATCAAGCGAATCCTGGAACCAAGCACTGGCAAGCAGTAAAGCATATACTCAAGTATCTTAAGAGAACGAGGGATTATATGCTGGTGTATTCTGGAGGGGACCTAACACCCATAGGATACACGGACTCAGACTTCTAGACTTGTAAGGATTCGAGGAAATCGACATCTGGATCAGTGTTTTTACTCGGAGGAGGCGCCATTGTGTGGAGGAGCGTGAAGCAGGGCTGCACAGCTGACTCTACTATGGAGGCTGAGTATGTGGCTACGGCTGAGGCATCTAAAGAAGCGGTTTGGCTCCGCAAGTTCTTTAGAGACCTTGAGGTCATTCCGGGTGTTGACAAGCCTATCACACTTTACTGTGATAATACAGGGGCTATTGCCAACACAAGGGAATCTCGGCACCACAAGAGGACCAAGCACATCGATCGGAGATATCATATTATTAGAGGGCATGTAGAGACAGGACAAATGGATGTATGTAAGATCGCGTCCGAGGACAACATCGCTGATCCCTTTACTAAGACTTTGGTGGCTAGAAGCTTTGAGAGGCATGTAGAGGCGATGGGGATGTGTAACATGGCACATCTGCTGGCTTAGGGCAAGTGGGAGATTCTTAGGAAATGCCCTAAGTATTAGAGACATTTTGATGTATTCATTTTGAACTGGATAATAAAATTATACATAGAGGTTATTCATTACATTGCTATCTGTCCTCGTTTTATTTACATGTTAAAGCAAATGTAAGCAAATATGGCTCACTGACTGCTTGTGTTAAAACTGTTGGAACGCTGCATGCAATGGACTTTTGTATGCGAGAAGACAATGTTCTAAAGTTAGCAGTCTAAACTATGGTCTGTAGTCTATGGGGTTAGACCGAGTATATAACTCATGTTAAGACTATTATGTTGTCTAAAGCCTTGGAGGGGACGGTCTGTCTTGACTGTCTGGTGCTGGACTCCCAAGTAGAGACATAGATATGTTGCTTGGTGGTGACATATTAGACCGGGACTAAAGCGTGATTGATCTACGTAGTCCGCTATGAGTGGATCAATCTGCATTTGACGTTCATTGTGCAATAACCTTAATCCTGAGTAAATGAACTTCTTCATGTATATGACTTGTGTACTTTGATGTTCCAATGGCTAAAGCGTCTCAGAGGTAGTAAGCTTATAGACCGGTTCGTTGGGTGCATGACTTGTATACGATGAAGGGTTTGTTTGCAGATATCGGAATCATAGCTCTGAGGAGTTAAAGGTATCCTCTTAAAGGCATTATACTGAATGTGAAAATGGACAAGGCCTTGGGTCGTCTGCTGGGCAGATGACTTCTTATTCACATATGGTGAATAATCATTTTCTTAATTCGGTAGTATAATGGAACTTTGAGATAGCCTGATCAGTAGGATTAAACGGACTTTGACCTAAGGCTGATCATGGATATCATATGAGGGTTTTGCATATATGACAAGGTCATTGGATAGTAGCTCGTCACAGACTTAGTAATACGGTATATAATTGGGAGTTCAGTTTCAGGTTTATAGTGGTGTGACTCTGAAATTAGTGATCATATGATTGAGTTGTTCGGTACAGAATGATGATCATATGGAAGCATGAGAGCCCGATTATATATGTCCAATCAGTCCCTCTACTAGCTCCACATAATTCCTTAACGTTTGGCAAATTGATTTGTGTATGCTATTGGCTAGTTTATTATGCATGGATGGTGATGACACAGGATTAGGATGGTAGACAAGATTCTCTCCGGTTGGATTCAGATTTTGTTTTGGATAATAGAGTACACAATTATTCGAACTCCAAATAAAGTTGCCATGATTTTATTTGAGATTGGTTTGGAGTTGTAGAAAATTATCCATGAGAACAAGAATATGAAACACAACCGTTTTGTGGAATTTGAAATTTGAATTTGAAATTTGAATTTAAAATTTGAAATTCAAATTTTGAATCACAGTCCAAATAGGATTCGAATTTGTTGTGGAAAATCCACAAGGTTTGAAATTCGAATTTGAGTTGGATTTGGAGAGGATAATCTTATTAGAATCCTACTTGAATTTTGAATCTAAATCCCAACAAAAGTGGACGAAATTTTTGAGGATAATCCTCATGGAAAAATTCGGTTTTTTGTGGATAAGGTTCAAGGGAAAAATTCAAGTTTCAATCCCAGTTGAATTTGGATTCTCTCCTCCCTGAAAAGTGGCCGAAAATTTTGAGAATCTCTCCTAGGAAATTCGGTTATTTTTGGATAAGGTTGAGATAAGATTCAAGCTTGAAAATCCTAGTGGAATTTTGATTCTTCCTTATCCTAAAAGTGGCCGAAAATTTGGAGAAGATTTTCTCCTAGAAATTTCAGATTTTTTGGTTGGAAAAGGGAGATAAAATTCTAGTTAAAATCTTGTTTAGTTTTGGATTGGATTTATCCTAAGAAAACCGAATTTTATTGTGGAGATTCTCCCTTGGAAAAATTCAGATTTTATGGATATGGATAAGGGAAAATATCTTTTCCTAATCCAATTCAAATTCAGAGAATCACCTCATGCAGGTCTATAAATAGAGGTCCTGCCACTCCAGTTCTCTCAAACCACAGACTCTTAGGTGAGCAGGCTTATTGTTGCATAGCTCATCGTGACAATAAAGTTCTTTAGAGATCTGGGTGGTCGGAAGAAGACTAGCAGTGCTAGCATACCGATCGAGGTTCAGAGTGCCCACACACTCAGCCATTCGGGAATTGGAGAATAGTAGAGAAGGCTAGTTGGTTGAAGCCTCCGGTCATTCTCCTCTTGCAAGATTGGCGTCCTTGAGGTATGAGTTTTAATTGTTGTTGATTTATTATATATGGCATCATGGGATATTTAACAATCTAAAAATTTTTATTGTTCCACTGCGCCACTCTGATACGTTTTTACCGATTTATTTTCCTACACATGCCATGTAATCAAACACAATAATGATATATTTGTAACAATGAAGAAGAATTGGATAGATGTAAAGTAACAAATAATAGTGAAAATTAACAAACAATATTTTGTCTGTAGGAACCCAATTAAAATATGATGAGGGAATGTCAACGGATCCCAAGAAGCAAACTGTAGTAGAATATCTGTAAGTTCAAACATTGCAATGACTACAACATGAGTTTACTTGACATGCTTATGTCTACAAGATTATATGTTGTAAGTTCAGACATTTATTGTCTGTAATATGAATTTACACAATGAATTTATATGCTATGTTTGACATGTACAGTATATATCAAGGTACTATATGCACACTAACATGTAAAATAAAATACACATAAACAAAGAATGAAATGTAAAGTGTTCCAGACCTACGAGGCAATGATAATGCCACCGGTTAGGAACCACATGAAAGATAGTAATAAAACCACTTTTGGCGTATCGGCCTCCCATACAGGTGGAGGTTTCTCATGTTCTATTATGTTATATCAAGTTTATGTCAAGTAGACTGTAGGGGATTGGTCAGTGGATCACTCCCTAGAGTCCCTCCCAGTGATGCACATACTACGGTACGACTAATCATGGGGTCCAAAACCAGAACGTAATGCAAGATAAAGACCTAAGACTTAAACTTTGCTCATAATTGAGCATAATTAAGTCTAACATGTACTAACAGTATGTTTTAGTTTTGAGCTATGAGTTATGGTCTACGTTATTGTTTTTATGTTTGAACTTACTGACCTTGTCACTCATAAGTTTATTCATATTGTAGGTAAGAAACCTGTACACCAGTAGTTATGGATAGATGACGAGCGGGATCTACATCTGTCATAGGGCCTGGGTATGGGAAATGGTCCTACAAATTATTTCTGCTGAGCAACTCTGAAGGAAGTTTTAGAACAATGTATCATGATGTAAATTAAGTACGATAATGTAAAATGTTTATCATAGTAAATGTTTTGTAATGTTCAGCTTTCAAGATCAGTTTAAAAAATTTTTTTCCCCAACTATCACAATAAAGTCAAGGTTTAAACTAAGGACATTAGATAATACAAGCAAGTTTAAAGTAAGTTACCGGGGACCCAATGAAGTGACAATCTATCATAGTTGGTTTCAAAGCTTGACTGTAATAGTACTGTTAGCCTCCATGATGGACGGGCCACCACAACTAAAATAACCCACTGATATAAAGTAGGAATGTTCATTGGAATGAACACTTTCTCCACATCAAACCACAACTAATTACACACGATCTCACCACCTAGAATGTATTTTCTCAAGTTTTGCACCTTCCTCCAGTTATAATCAGTTTTCTACACTTGTATTTAGGGCCATGCTTCACGAATTATGGAATCAAATAGAGTGTCAGTGGTGGTTAAGGGTATCCGTAAATAGTCAGGGTAGTACTTACACTTTTTCCTCGAGTAGTAAAAGACAACATCAATATGCTATTTATTACAAAATTAATACATAATCTAAGCAATGAATAAAAAAGGTAAGTGTGAGAATATCAGTTTAGAAAGGAACATCAAATCACATTATGCTTACTTGTAAGCTCGTAGAACCAACTCTTGTTCATAACTTGCATAATCCCCATATCATAGCCGATCTCCCATTTGTCCAGTTTAGTTGTGTAATGAGCTAGACGCTTGCTGGAAACATTGAGTCACAGTCAATATCAGAGTAACCTATATTAAATATAAACATTACTCAACATTATCGCATACATATATAGGCCCAACTCTTTTCAGCAACCACCTTTTTAGCCATCCCCTGAATGAAGCCAACATTTCATTAGTAGGTGGATATGATATCCCTTCGGGTAAAGCTGGAACATTAACCTTTTTTAGTGGCACATCCATCTTTTGAGTACTGTCATCCCTGTCAGGGCTAAGGACAAATAAAGATGACACTTTAGCTTATTGTGTAAGCTTATAAATCCTCCTCGGTCGAATTGACTTCGAGGGTCATTTTTGTTATAATATAGATCTCTTTTCCTTGCCTTTCACATCAACCTCCTTGGGAAAAATGGTCAAATCAACATTCCCATCTTTGACTTCTCCTCAATAGTACCTTCCTCTAATTCCTTATTGTGGTAACCCTGACTTTGACCCGCCCTAGTAGCGCGACCATCGCCACTCACTTAAAAGTTACTTTACTTAACATACTTGGAACATGCTTAAAAGAATCATACTTTAACATCATAATTTCCATGGGATTTTTTTTAATACATAAGCTTTGCTATAGCCATACAAACTTAAATACACTTTACAAATACATAAGGGTCTTAATACAACTTGAGGTCAAACATACATACATACTCAGGAAATACTAAGCTAGTTATTACTTAATATAAGTTTGGTTCCCAAAATAAAAGGGGTTACTTAACATCATGCCGAAGTAGAATTTGTGGAGATATCCATACCTAACCCTCACTTCAGCTCTGCTGCCATCATCGTCTATCAGAGTCTAGCCCATAGGTTTCTTACCTACAGCATGAACACACATGACAAGCTTTACACTCAGCAAGTACAACACTTAATCTGCAAAACATAACTTAGAAACATAGGCCATACTTAAAGGCCTATCATACTGATAAACATATCGTGACTTCAAAGCATATCAGGAAAACATATCATGTTTCATGCAACTGAAAGCATAACATATATCATATAACTTAGAAGCATATCATGATTGTAACTTATAGTATATCGTGAACTGAACCGATTATGCTCAATTATGCTTCATTATGCTTTATCTCTCCTTACTTTTTTGAGGGCCCGTGTGTTAGTACCAAATGTGCGTGGATCTTTGGATTCACCGAGACCACAAACTTTCTTTGGATCCTTGGCTCGTCATACTTAATTGAAAACCTCCCCTTAGCTCGAGAAGCCAGTACGACAAGTTCAACGAGTCTTGACTTACTTCTTAATTACCCGATTATTGAGGTCATGAATTATTATCATCATGTCATGAACTTTATCTTATTATTCAGTAATCATATGTGATTAAAGAATAAAAACATGCTTATCGTAAAAGCAAACTGAAACATCTTTATCATGCTATTCATCAATCATACACAATTAAGGAATAAAAGCATTCTCATCGTAATAACTATTTAAAACCATTTTCATTCATGCTGTAGGTGGAGTTATACTTACCTGTCTGTAGGCAGTTTGTACTTCACCTTGTCATAATACAAGTATCTACCTATCACCATAACGCCTTCCATTAACACTTATTTTTGAGTCACTAATATCATTAGTGACTAAAGTATCTATCGACATATGTTACCGATTACCATCGGTACTAAACTACTCTCTTTTTTGGAGAGTTCATTTAATTATCTTCTAATCATGGTTAATTGATTTATTTGCTTAATAAATCAATTAACATCTCTATCTCTCTCTCTTAGTCATACTAGCTAATCGGCTAGTTAACTAATCAGCTGTTTAATGTAATCAAGGTACCTTTACTATCCTACCGATTTTGAAAACTGTTTGCAAGTGTATTTTCATTTTGAGAGACACATACTCTTTAAAAACAACCTCTTAACACCCCGTTAGAAGGTGTGGTCATTGTCTTAAATCGTTGGTCTTATTTTAAAAGAACACTCTTTGGTGTTAAGTCAAAAATATGGTTTTTGAACCTCTTTTGAAAAACTGATCACAACTTGCTTAAAAATATCAAATTTATAAAATTGGTAAACATGATATTTTAAGTCCTCGACGAGACGGACAACTTTCATGTTCATCTTAGAGCTTGTTTCAGATTTTAGCCTCTCCTAAACATCTTAAACCCATGGCTTTGCTTTGGCCCAGTTTTAGAAAATTTCCCAGTTTTTCAGTTTAGGAAAACTGCTCTGTTTAAGCCCTGAAACGGCCGAATTTTTTATACTTACATAGCCCATTGTTAATTTTTTGATCTGCTATACATTTTTTGTGTTGATCCTAGAAACCAATTCGGACTCGAGGTTAACCGTTTTTACAAAAATCCAAAACTGTCCTAGCCTCTAGGATTACAGTCCTAGTTTTGACCTCTGGTCAGAAAACCATCCAAAAACTTATCTTAACATCATTTTTAGCCTAGGTTTGTTTCACGTAAAAACATCCGTTACGAAATTTCTAAAACTTTCATGTCCCACATATTCTCAAAATCTATCCATATCATGCTCAAAACTATCAAAATCCATGGTTGAAAAAACTTTCATGTTTCACATATTCTCAAAATCCTAAAACTTTCAAGTTTTACGTATTCTCAAAATCCATCCATATCATGCTCAAATCTATCAAAATCCATGCTGAAAAAATAAGGGCAGTTTGGCTTACCATACTAACCCTACACATTCATGCATACCACAAGCCACAAAAACGAAAATCGTAACCTCACAACCACATAATCACATGATAAGGTGTTTAAAGCTCAAAATAAACTTATTACAACCCATGTGCTCAAATACATAATAAATTTCTTTGAGATCAAAGCTTAACTAAAGACAATAGCCACAAAGAAAAAGGGTCTTAGTAATTACCTTTGTGTGACCTGAAGAATGAGTTCGATCTAAGCAACTTGTGACAAATTTTTTGGTGTGTTTTTGGCTGAGAGGAGGTTCAGCTGTGTGTTGAAATGAAGAGAGAAATAGAGCTTTTTGGGTGGCTTTTTGAAAGAAAAAAAGAAAGTAACCCTAATGGCCAAGCACACCTATATATAGACAATTCTTAAGCATGTTTAGCTAATCCTAAGCATCTTAATTAAGCTAAACTTGGCTAAGTTAAGGGGGACAAAAAAATTTTTTTAGCTGCTGCCCCATGTAGATCCAGTGGATGCATGGAAAGAAGCAAAGCCAATATTGCATTAATGAGTTGCAAAAGCAATAGTGTTTGTCTTCAAAACCCCTTTTTTTAATTCAAAAGTTTCCAAACATGTTTCCTTGTTTCAAGTAAAACTTTTCCACCTTGTCTCTTAGCTACAAGGAACAGTTTTTGAGGTGGGATTCTATCTGTAAAAGCTTATCTTATCAGTCTAATTTCCCACAACGGTGTTTGGTAATTGTCCTGTTGTGTTCCAACCTTTACCGAAAAATGGATTCTCATGATCCGATTCTTATTCTAATCATTTCTAATGGGTTGTAAGTGCTTATGAGCTTACTCTATGTTCGTTTACTATTCTTTCCTAGCTCTATGGTTGTGTTCTAAACTGTACCAACACAGTATATGCATAGTACACTTTCTATACTAAAAATTTCAACATAGGCTATCTTGGCTAATTTGGGCGTGTTGATCGTGAATTTATCAGTTTTATGCCCATCTGAGGTCATCTTGACCAGTTTTTGGACATTGCGTGATCCCTACTCGGAAATCACTTTTTGTGCTCAATCGACTAGTTTGAGCGTGCTGATTCTAAATACATCAGTTTTGGGTTGAGAAAATATCATCTTGAGCCCTTTCCTGATACTGCGTATATCTCGTTCACAACTTTACATTTTGTGCCCAATTAACTAATTTGAGCATACTGATCATAAATATATCAGTTTGGTATCAAGAAAATGTCGTCTCAACCATTTTCTTGATACTGCATATTTATCAATCAAAATTCACTTTTATGCTCAGATAACTAATTTGAGCGTACAGATTGTAAGTACATCAGTTTCGTGTCAAGAAAAGGTCATCTTGACTAATTTCTTGATACTGCATGTCACATACATGCACTCACATGTACTGTCATATCTCTCAATCTATATATATATACGTAAGCATGAATATATATATATTCAGTTTTCTTGATATGCATATCACCTACACGGATACACACATACACATATAGCATCATACCACTATATATAAGCATATTTATATATTGCTCAATAGTAAATGGGGTGTACCGATTTACCTTCAGTTGCCCCTTCCATTGTAGGATTAGAAATTAAATGTATTTTTTTACTCCGTTTGATTTATTCAAATGGGTAATTTAAATAGTATTCACAAACTTAATTACTTTTCTCAAAGTAAATTATGTCCATGATCATAGCGGATATTACAATCTACCCTCCTTAAAAATTTTCGTCCTCGAAAATTAGAATAACTCTGGGAAGTCTCTTTTCATATCATATTCGCATTCCCATATGGCTTCCTCGATGTTGTAATTTCGCCACAAGACTTTCACAGGGGGTATGACTTTATTCCTTATCACTTTTTCTTATCTAACCAGGATCTTCACAGGTTTCTCCTCGTAGGTCAGATCAGCATGCAACTCAATGGATTCTTGACTCAGAACATAAGAGCTATCTGGCACAAACTTCTTCAGCATAGAAATGTGAAAGACGTTGTGCACTGAAGCTAACTCAACAGGAAGCGCTAATCTATATGCTATGTTCCCGACTCTCTCGATTATCTCGAAAGGTCCTATAGACCTAAGGCAAAGCTTCCCTTTCTTTCCAAAGCATATCACCCCTTTCATAGGTGCTACCTTGAGAAAGAATGAGTCTCCTACTTGAAACTCTAAGGGACTACAGCATTTATTGACAAAACTTTTCTAACGGCTATGCACTGTATCTAATCTTTCTCGTATCAGCTTCACGTCTGCCATGGTATTCTTGATGAAGTTGTGCTAACTAGTTTCTTTCTCTTCAGTCTCATGCCAATGAATAGGAGACCTACATTTTCTTCCATAAAGTGCCTTGTATGGTGCCATTCCTATTGAGGAGTAATAGCTATTATTGTATGAGAACTCAATCAAGGGTAGCTTCTTGTCCCAGTTCCCCTTAAAGTCTAGGATGCAAGCCCTCAACATGTCTTCCAATGTCTCTATGGACCTTTCAGACTGCCCATCGGTTTGAGGGTGGAAGGCTATGTTGAACTTCAACTTGGATCCTAATGCAGCTGAATGCTTTGCCAAAACCTAGATGTGAAACGACCATCATGATTTGAAATAATTGACTTTGGTACTCCATGCAATCTTACTATTTGAGCTATACTTGACTTGATCAAGGATAAATCGAGTTCTTAGCTGGCCTTGATCTTATTTAAAAGTGTCAGTTAGAGAGTCAGGTCAGACAATCTTCCCATCAGAATCTCGATCTTGTTACTGCATAGCTCCCTCTGTAGAGCTCTTGGTAGGGCGTTGATAGCCATAAGTGAAATAGAATACTTTCAACTTAATGCATCGGCCACCTTGTTGGCTTTTCCTGGATGGTAAAGGATTTCACAGTCGTAATCCTTGACTAACTCTAGCCATCTTCGTTGCTTCATGTTGAGCTTTTTCTGTGGAAAGATATACTTGAGGCTTCGGTGGTCAGTGTAGATCTCACACTTGACTCCGTAGAGGTAGTGCCTCCAAATCTTCAATGTAAAAACTACCTCAGTGAGTTCTAGATTATGCGTTGGGTAGTTTTTCTCATGATCCTTAAGCTATCATGAGGCGTATGCAACTACTCTACCTTTCTGCATCAAAACAACTCCTAATCTCGTCTTAGATGTGTCACTAAAAATTACAAAGCTTCCTTGACTAGCGTCTGGAATGGTTAGTACTAGAGCACTTGTGAATCACTATTTTAGCTCTTGAAAACCTTCCTCACACTTGTCTACTTGTTTATCTACTCGAACTTCTTTTCCTTTCTGGTAAGAGCTGTTAGTGGTGCTGTTAACTTAGAAAAACCTTCGACAAAGCCTCAGTAATATCCTACTAGGCTGAGAAAACTACATATTTTTGTCACGTTCTTCAAAGCTAGCCAGGCACTAACCACCTCAATCTTCATGGGGTCTATGGATACTCCTTCTTTAGAGACTACATGACCTAAGAAATGAACCTTCTCCAGCCAAAACTCACACTTGGAGAATTTAGCATACAATTAATGATCCTTCAACATGTATAAGATGATTCTCAAATACTCTTCATGTTGCTCCTTTGTGTTGGAGTATATAAGTATGTCATCGATAAATACAATGATAAACTTATCCAGATAGTCCTTAAATGTGCGATTCATCATATCCATAAAGGTGGCTGGAGCATTTGTTAGTTTGAATGACATAACAAGGAATTCGTAATGTTTGTATCATGTTTGAAAAGCTGTCTTGGGCACATCCTCATCCTTAATCCGTAACTGGTGATAACCTAAATGCAGGTTGATCTTTGAGAACACTGTAGCACCTCGAAATTGGTCAAACAAGTCATCAATTCATGGCAATTGATACTTATTTTTGATTGTGATTTTGTTCAGCTCTCTATAGTCGAAGCACATCCTCAGTGTTCCATCTTTCTTCTTCACAAATAGTACGAGTGCTCCCTAAGGTGAAAAACTCTATCGAATAAATCCCTTACCCATCAAGTCCTTTAGTTAGGCTTGGAGATTCTTGAGCTTTGCTGGGGCCATTCGGTATGGAGCCTTAGAGATGGGGGCTGATCCTGATAGAAGCTCAATCTCAATGAGATTTCATGCTATGACGGAAGTCTTGGAAGGTCCTCTGAAAATACTTCCATGAACTCTTTGACTATCAGCATGTTCTTGGATCCAATTTCTGTTTCTTGGGTCTTATCCACCACATGTGCTAGAAACCCCATGCATCCACTAGATAACATCTTGCGAGCCTTCATTGCTAAAATTATCACCTTTGGTCGCTTCAGGTGCATACCCGAGTAGACGAACTTCTCACATCCGATAGGTCCAAAAGTAACTTTTTGCCTTCGACAGTCTATGATGGCATTGTACTTTGTGAGGAAGTTCATTCCCAAGATTACATCGTAATTGAACATGTCGATGATGATAAGATCAACACTCAACTCTCTACCACAGATAATTATTGGTAAGTAATGCACCCAATAATTAGATAACAAAACTTCTCCTAAAGGAAGAGTTGTCCTAAAAGTTTAGTTCATCCAATCTAAGTCTCTATCTATCCTTCTAGCAAACTCGGATGATGCAAAAGAATGAGTGGCTCCGGAATCGAACAACACTAATGCTTTTAAGTTAGTGATAATGGAAGCTCCAGCTTCAACGTTGTTCCTCATATAAGCATATATTCTCTGTCCGAAGCTTCCAATCTGCCTTGTGATATCAAAAGGCCTTCATTTTTGGCTTGAACGGCATGAAATTGGTTACTCATTGTACGGGCTTAGTTCTGCTGGTTTTGTGGGTTAGAAAAACAATTTTTGGTGAAGTGACCTTCCATGCCACAGATGAAACAACCACTTATCCCCTGCTTGCATTCTCCTGGATGCTTTCTTCCACACTTTAGGCACATCGAAAGTTAGTTGCTGTTTCCTCCTAAGTTGTTTCTCTTCTATGAAAATTTCTTCTAGTGACCTTGGTTACTTGGATTTCCCTTCCTCTTGTGGTTATTGCCAGATTGCTTGCTATTTTGGCTAGTGCCGGTGCCTTGTCCCTGATGCTAAAAATCTTGACTCTACTTCCCTTGAGTCAGCTTAGCTTGAGCTTTCTCCTTCTTCCTTACCTTGAAAATTTAAACTTTTCACTCCCTATCCTGTCCTAGCCAATACTCGGCTCAGATGGCCCTACTTACATACTCGGCCACAGTCGTCGGTCCATGGCTACCACTACAAACCTGGACCATAATGTCCATCCTAAACATCTTTAGCATTCGTCTGACTTTCTCTCATTCCATAAGAACCAAGTCAGGACAGAGTCGAGCCAACTATTCAAACTTCCTGACTGCCTCCATCATAGTCATATTGTGACGTCCGAGAAATTTCACTGTTCTCGAAAGACATGTATTGTGATAGACTAGAGAATTTCTACAGTGTTACCTAGGTTAAGCTAAGTTATAAATAGACAGATAATAAATAGACAGATAAAAGATGTAAGAACACTGTATTTATAAATAGACAGATAATAAAGTTAACAGTAATAAATAAATGTTTTGGAGGATTTAAAATCTCGAAAAGTGATTAAAGAATAAAGTTTAAGAATGAGAAAGTGATCTTAGACTAAAACGCTCAAAAAGGAGTGGTTTCGGTATCAGAAAAATACAGATATAAGAAGATGGCAAGTCAGAGCAAAGATAAGGTAAAAAAAGTGTTTCAGGGTTTTTAAGAGTTTCAAGACTTAATTAGATCAAACAAATAGCACGAATGGCTAGATAAGTCCTCTGGTGCACTTCCTGAGAAATTCCGTCAAATTCGGAAAAATAAAGATGCCATTAAAAGACCGAAATCCCAAGAGGTTACCTTAGGTAAACTAAGATCAGGGAAAAAGACGAAAAACTTCGGGATTGATTTTTAGCCAAATGATAGTAGAATAAGGCAACCCGATTGCACAGGAGGTGCTAGAAACCTACCTATGCGATTTCGGTAAATTTCTATTTGGTTTGACTTTTGGTCAAACTTTGACCCGAATTAATAGAGAAAAGACGAAATAGATGATGTCAAAATTAATTTGTTTTTCTTTAAAGAAAAAGGGGTTAGTTGGATCTAATGGCTAATGGAATGATGTTAGGTATAATTGATTGATCCAATGGTTTAGAATCAAAGGGAGTTTGATCCAAGGGTCAACAAAGTGTCAAAAAGCTTTGTTTTTTTTTAAAGAAAAATTTAAGAAAATTAGGGAATTAACCCCTTAAAGGAACCGGATGTAAGTCGGCAAATGATGATGGAAAAAGGGTTGGTAGATCCAAGGGTGAATAATTAAGGGAGCCTTGATCCGAGGGTCAATACGTGGCCAAATTTGCAAGTAAAAATTTAAAGAAAAATTCAAAAGAAATTAGGTAAATTATATAACTAATGCACCGGTAGTCTTGGCTAAGTTTAGCCACCCATTATGCACGGCCAAGGCACCAAAGTATGGAGCCAAAATATTTTCTTCCTTGTCCCTTGCAACCGTGTGATGCCTTCCCTCCAAACAAGGAAAATTTTCAAGTTTTTACAACAAACTTGGAGCAAATCTCTTCCTAGGCATAAGGTGAATTCCATAGTGAGGTAAGCCTTGAAACCCAAGCTTTTTCTTGGTTTATTTAGTGGAAAAACCGTGGCTATGTTAGTGGATTTGGTGATGAAAGTTTAAGCTTAAACTTGCTTAGTTTGTGCTTTAAAAGTTAGTTTAGTCTGTGATTAAAGTAGAGCATAAATTAGAAGCTCAAAAACGGAATTCTTGGTGCATGATAAGAGGGAAAACTGTGGCCATCATATGTAGAAATAATGAAGGAAAGTTAAATTTCAATGTTGATAGTTGTCGATTCAAAACTAGGTGTTGGCATGTGAAATACCTAGGAAAAGAATTAGAAGGTTAAAACTTCAATTTTGAACTTGAATTCAAGAGCAAAAACCATGGCTATTATGTGGAATTGTTAATGGAATTCCAAACCTAAGTTTTAATGTTTAATGAGTCAAGAGTATGAGAATTAGTTACAAAAGAAATTGGAAACTTGAAACCGAAAATTTGACCTCAGGTTTCAAGAGAAAACCGAATTATAAGGCTTAGGGTTTCAAAGAAAACCATGACTTATTATGAAGAAATCAATGAGATTGATTAAGTTTTAAGAGAAAAAGTTTATGTATATGTTTGAATGGAAAAAGAATTGAGATTTTAGTCTAGGTTTTTCATGAGAAAAACCGTGGGCTACAGTGAGATTGAATAAGTTTTGGTAAAGGAAAGTTTGTAAGTAAATGTGTATGTAAGAATCGAGGGGTAAGAATGAAAAGATAAAACGTCGATAGAAAATGAATAAGTTTTATGAGAATTTTTACGTAAAAAGTTTAGACTTTTGCATAAAAATTAGGCCTCTGGTATAGTACGTGGCAGGTTATGTAATAACCGGGAAATTTTACTGTTCTCGGAATATTATAAATTGCTTGTACATGATGAATTTCATGTTTAAAATGTGAAATGAATGATTAATATTGTGTAGAACGAGATAAAATGTTCTAACGATATTACAAATTAAGAATTCGGTGATGTAAAAGCATGCCGAATTGAGCTAGGGAAAAACAGCAAACTGTAAACCCTAGTAGGTGACTCAGGGTAAACTGAGTGCACAAAAAGATTAAATACTGATAGTAGTGATTTTAGACGTGAGTGCTTGTGTGTGTTACACATAGTATCGAGAAGTTGTTCCAGATGACCTCTTCTTGACCTAAAATTAATATATTTAGATTCAGCATGCTCAAATTAGTCAATTGAGCATGAAAAGTAATATTTGACCTGGACATATGCAGTATCAAGAAATTAGTCAAGAGGACATTTTCTTGATATAAAACTAATATATTTGGAATCAAAATGCTCAAATTAGTCAATTGAGCACAAAACGAGAATTTTGACCGGGAAATGTACAGTACCAGAAACTGACCGAGATGACCTCGGATGATGACGAAACTGATATATTTGGATTTAGGACGTCCAAATTAGTCAATATAGCCTATCAGAATGCTCAAATTAGTTAATTAAGCACAAAGGTAATTTTGACCGGGAATTCATAGTATCAGGAACTGGTCGAAATGATCTCGGATGGAAATAAAACTGATATATTTGGGTTCAGCACGCCCAAATTAGTCAGGATAGCTCATGTTGAAATTTTGGACAAAAAGGGTATAAAAGGTCGAAATTGCAGAAAAGGCCCCATAATTTTCCTTCTCCAGATTTTCTCCCCCACATATACACCGTCGATGAACAGTAACTGACCACCGAAAACGGTGTCTATTTTCAACACCGCCGGTCTCGTTGGAAAGCTCTCGACGAGCTGAGTCCAACGGTGTGCTGAATCGACGGAACCGACGCCGGAGAACGCCGCCCGAAGCCGCCGGTGGCCGGAAATTTCAAACGGCCGTATCTCCGCCGTCTAACCTCCGATCAAGGTGATTCCAGTCCCAAAAGTTTCGTGGTGAAGAGGAGAACAAAACCCATAGCTCATTTCATGTCAACAGCCACCGGATCGCGCCGCCTGAAGCTACGACGTCGCCACTGTGAAGTTGTCGTGGAATCCTTCGATTCCGGTGGAGTTGAGCCACACTACCAGTCTCAAAATGCTCAGAGAAGAATGGGGAGCAAAAGCCCTCAAACAATTTCGGGCAACAACCCCGGCACGGCGGAGATTCAATGCCGCCATCGTGGGTCGAGTTTTCGAGGCTGATTGTTGACGATCGGAGCCTCCAATGGTGAAATTGACACCACCAATGGACTCCTCTCGTCGAGATCTTCAAGGTGGACACCTCCATTGTTCGCACCGCCGCCATCCACCGCTGGTCAACGCCGATCAATGTGGTCAACGCCGGTCAACGGTGACCCGGGGTTGGAAAAATGAAGAATGGCCCGTTGGCCTATTTTCGACATTCTGGACACATCCACAGCATTAGAATTGCCAACCAGGATTCCGAACGTGAAGAACGGAGACAAAAAGTTTGTGCGATCGAGACTGAACAGTTTGTCCGATCACCGACGGGATGATTTCGATAGCGATTTCGTTTCCCTTCATTCCTTATTTATGCATTGGAATGATTTATATGCAATTTGTATTCAAATTGTAAAAAGAAAAAAAAGAGAGTAAAATGAATGAAATATCAGAAAAAGAAAATATATCGGAAATGTGAAAATTTTTATCTAAAAAGTTGAGTTTTACATAAAAATTAGGCCTCTGGTATAGTACGTGGTAGATTAGATTAAGTTAGATGATTTTGAGGCGTTTCCAAAATGCCGGAGACCTAGAAATTTAGCAGAAATGCTGTCGAAATTTTGAAAATGGCACTATAGGCATTTTAGTGAAAAACGAGAGGCAAATTGTGTTCGGTAATGGAAACCGAGACCCTTCGATGAGTTAGGCTCGGAAAATGGGAAAATGAACCTTTGAGGAATAGTAAACCATCCCTCCGAGGTTGTGAAAATGTAAGAGAATGGGAAAACCAATGTCAAGGGTATTTTAGGAAACGAAAGGTAAATTTGAGGTCGGGATGAAAACCCGAGCCCACTCGATGTCTAAGGCTCGAGATTAGCATAACAAACATTCAGGAGTAGTGAAATACCCATTTAAGGTTCCGAAACGTGAGAAAAACGAGAAACGACCCTAGGTGTCGGAATAGTACCACCCGAGGGTCGGATGACCAATAGTCGTCTATGGAATAGCAATGGATGCTGTAAAAGTCTGTAAAAGCTTAAGAAATATTATTTTATGACATTTGGGCTTAGAAAATCCTGTTAAAAGTCACAGTAAGCTTATAACGGTCCCGAGACCCGTTAGGGGCAAAATGGCCATGTTGACCAAAAATTCCTGAAAGGCTCGGAAAGGACTGTGAATGCCTAAGGATAGTTAAAATGAAATTATAAAAGTTAAATTTGGGTCTTAAACCAACAAAAAGTAGGCTTATGATGAGAAATCAAATCAGGGGCAAAATGGTAATTTTGCCAAGAGTTAGCGTAAAAATGGAAAATGGGATTTTAGATTCCTAAGACCATTTACGGGAAATAAAACATAGACTTTTTACGTTTTACTAAATTTTGAATATGAAATGAAGATTTAGAATAACCGTGGTTATTCCGGTTATAGGAACCCGATCTAGACGCAGCAAAGGAACGTCTGCGGAGTCGGGGAAGGAAATGCTAGCGAAAGTATCTGTAAGTTCGAACATTTAATTGACTGCAACATGAATAGACTATTATGTCTAAGTGTGATATGTGTAAGTTCCAACATTCATTTGTCTGCTCATGAACATTCTGATGTTGTTCATTATATGAATGAATTGATCTGTTATGTCAGGTTTATGTGCTATATGAATGTTTCATAGCGCGATGCTATGATAAATGTTTGGTAAGCTCAGATATTTACATGTCTGCAGCATGAATTACTATTTAATTGATTTAAGTACTTTTCGTACAAACTTGTAAAGTCTTACGGGCAATAGGGGTGTAGTTAAACTAACTCACCTAATGAAATAAGAAATTAAATAGCGTATAAATAATACACTATGGAGAAGTGCTAGGGCACTATAGTGTGGTTAATTAAAAACACACATAAAGAAATAAATGTAAAGACCTACGGGCAATAAGGGTTCCACCGTGGGACGATTCATATGAATGTCGCCGGTGGGGAACTATAACAAAGATGGTAATGAAACCACTAAGGCGTACCGCCCCTCCAACATAGTGGTGGAGGTTTTTCTCAGATCCTACGAGAATATCAGGGCTGTGGAGGCCGATGTTCTAAGGTTACACCTTAGACCCTCCCAGTTAACACGCTAATAATCATCGGTACTGCCATAAACAGAACTCTAAACTAGAAATCAAATAGAGAATAAACAATTAATAAAATGATAAAAAGACCATAATTGAGCATAACCGAAACTTACGCTAGAGTAATGTAAATTTGGTTAGGGTATGTGAATAGTATCCCGATAAAGTGAAGTGAATAGTAACCAGTTAGGGTAACTGTTACTATTCATCGATCAAAGGTCAAAGTTACTATTTATGGTGAATAGTACTATTCATAGAAAATTGAGTTTTAGTGTTTTTGAATCAATATGATTCTTACTATGTATGTTTGAACTTACTGAGCCTGTTACCTAATCAGTTTGTTCATGTTGCAGGTAAGAAACCTGTCCTGTAGATTTCTGAATGGCGACAGGATGCGAGTTGTCAAAGGGATAAGGAATCCACTGTGGATATGGTCCTGCTATAAGTTTTCCGCTGAGCGTTGAAAGAAAAGACATGTATTCTAAAAAAGATTTGATCTAGGTATTTATGTATAAAGTATGTTTGTACTTTTAAAAAGTGACAAACATAATTCAATTTAATCACATTATGTTACAATCAAGAAAAAGTATTTAAGAAAAAAAAATGATTCCAAATTTCATAAAAGGTTTAAAGGAAAGAAAAGAATTTAGGCGACCCGACGAAGTTCATGAGCTATTTCAGTCGGCTAAGGAGCTTGATTGCAATAGTTTCGGTAGACCGAGGTCGAGGGCACCACAGGTTAGAATAAGATAGATGGTTTTGAGACGTTTCCTAAACACCGGGAATCTAGAATTTTAGCGGAAATGCTGTCGAAATTTTTATAACGGCACGAAGGGCATTTTGGGAAATGAGGGGTAAATTAGGATCGAGAATGGGAAAACCCGAGGCCCTCGGGAACTTAGCCTCGAGAAAAGAATGACGGGTGATTTCATAACTAGTGAATTGTCCATTTGAGGTCCCGAAAGGTTAGAAAAATGAGAAACGACCCCTAGGTGTCGAAATAGTACCATCTGAGGGTTGGGTGAAAAATAAATAGAGAAAGTGCAGCGATTAATGCTGTGAAAATTTACCAAGGCCTAAGAAAAATGAGTTTATGATTTTTGAGCCTAGAGAATTCAGCCAAAACATTAGAACAAAATTAAAATGGCCTAAAGTCCCGTTAGGGGCAAAATGGTCATTTTGACCAAAAAACTTCAGAAAGATCCAGAAAAGGCCGTTAAGCTTTTAAGTTCATCATTTTATGATTTTTGGGCATAGAAAATCCAGTCTAAGCATTTATAATGAAAATATTCACAATCAGTTAAAGTTACAATTCACGTAAATAGTACTATTCACGTGAAATAGTACTATTCACTTCATAATGAATACTACTATTCACCCAAAATTTTCGAAATACTTGGAAATGACCATTGGAGCCCTAGAATAGCATAAATGAGATTTTAAGGGCCAGAGTCGAGTTTTAAGTTGAAGAAAAGTAAGAAAACCACGATAAGGGAAAAACGATAATTTTTGCTAAAAATTTGGGAAATAATCAAAATGAACCGTTAGAGTTTCAAAAGTTATTCAAAGGTTCTCATTAGACTTTTAAAGGTCAAAAGTAAGGTTTAAGTGAGAAAAATCCCGTTAGGGGCAAAATGATAATTTTGCCAAAAGTTCGCGATACAACGATCGTTTTTCCAAAAGTTAGTGGAAAAGTGACAAATGAGATTAATTAAGATTTTTAAGGTCAAGATTAAGATTTAAAAAGTAGAGAAGTAAGAAAAGTCCGCTAGGGACAAAATTATCATTTTACCAAAAGTTAGGGGCAAAATGATAATTTTACCAAAATTTAGTGGAAAGGCTAGAAATGGGATTTTAGATCCTTAAGATCATAATTGAGAGATTAAACATCGAATTATTACGTTTTATTAAGTTTTATGTATATAGTAAAGATTTTAAAATAACCGTAATTATTTCAGTTATAGGGATTCGACCTAGAGGCGAAGAAGGAGAGTCTAGGGATCCAAAAGCAAAGGAGATTCCAGCAAAGTATTGGTAAGTACAGACATTTATTTGTCTACTCATGAACTGACTTGCCATAGGACTGTGTTATGATATGTTAAGAAGTAAATTTAAGACACATTTCTTAAAAGAAATGTTTACAAGTAATAAAAAGTTTCTGATTAAGTTTCATACAAAGTTGTGCTTTATGACATGCTAGTTTAACATGCTCACGAAGTCAGAATAGAAAGATAAGTCAAAGTAAAGAAAGATAAACAAGATAATAAGCTTGAAAATTTAAAAGGTTGGCGTATCGGCCTCTCCAGATGTGAGGTTCAAGAAAAGCCTCCACCCTAGTTGTGTGGTGCTACTTGCAAATGCGGTAGTTTATGGGCTTAAAGTTGACCGTGGGGTTGAATGGTGGGTAGCTCCCCCTTCCTCCATTGGTCTATGCGCAGTAGGTACGTCCAACCATGGCCCCACAAGTGAAAGATTAAGAAGGATAAGAAAAGAAAAGAAAAGAAAAGAAAAGAATAGAAAGCAAGAAAAGTGAAGAGAGAAGCATAAGCAGGCATAATGAAATCAGTATCTATTGTCATGCATATGCTGTGTTTGGCATATATGTGTAAGTATGATATGTGTGTTAAGTTATGAATGTTTTATGTATGTTTGTACTTACTGAGCTCTAGCTCACTAGTTTGTTCGTGATGTAGGTAACGAGTAAGTTGCCTACATTATGAGGAAATGATCAGATAGGCTGGCAGATAGATTCCTGGAGGTGTTATGGAGTGGGTTATGATTTTCATTATGATTTTCCGCTACAATTAAAAGAAATGTATATGTAAAGTAAAGATAAGAGACAAGGTTTGTTGTAAGTTAAGTTTATGAAGTATTTTAATATGCTTTCGAAAACTTATAACTTTATTTTAAAGAAAAAAAAATATTTCAGTAGTTTTTCAAAACCGCTTCCGCAAGAAAGTTTAAAATGATCAAGTGTTAAAGTGAGAAAGTGCAAGAGTACAAGAACTGAGTATGATAAAGAAAGTACTTCTTACAGTACTTTAAAGAAAGTTGAAGTTAAGTGAAAACTTCAAAGAAAGTAAGAAAAGTATAAGATGTGTAAAGAAGAGTAAAGTTAAGTTTTAAGTAAGTGGACGGCTCGAGCAAGTCGAGTCACTCACATGGTGGTATCAGAGCAGAAGTAAGTAAGGCTAAAGTAAATATAGTAGTTAGGTCGGTCTCTACAGGGTGGTATCAGAGCAGTGTTCTTTCAACGATCCCCCATGACATTTCAAATATCTGCTTCTGCACAGTTCAAGTAAGTTAGTTTTATTTTTATTCAGCAAATGTTTATTTATTGAAAATAACATTTTATAGTAATGAGATGATGAGATTTATGATGACGTGGATGAGATCAATAGATGTAAAATCACGACAGTGCAGTGCTAAAGAAATGCTCAGAGTAGGAACGTGGATTGCTACCCGAGTTATACAGATCTTTAGGGCTAGTTGTCCACTAAGTTTTGAGTGGCAAATAGTATTCCTGCACTCCATGAGAATGTCAGGACTGGTTTCACACTATCAAAGTGATTCCCCGATTGTACGCCATTGATCAGGATAACTGAGTCTTGTTCACTGTTGATATCTTTTAAGGAGGTACTCTTATGTGTATTGGGATTCTTGGTTCCAGATGCGATAGGGGCTTAACTGGGTTGAGTTTCACCATACCACAATCGAGCAAATCTCCGAGAGGAGTCTAGCATCAGCCCCAGTTTCTTGTTTCTTATGGGTAAACGGGGAAGTGAAACCACCTAAGCTCCCTAGAGTTGCGGATATAAGAGAATTTGTTTATCGGATTGACGAATTGTAGCTGATGTCCGATAACATAGTTTTAACGCATGCTGTGTGCTACGAGGAACTGATATGGACTTCTACAACAAATGTTGAAGAAGGCTCATGACAAAATCAAGGCTGAGACAAATACTGATCAAGACAAGAGAAGACAAAGAGAAAGAAAGAGACTTTGCCAGATAGAATTAGAAGAGTAATCAGGCAGAAAGAGTAGTAAGTGTAATTAAGAAGTCAAGAATCATTCTATGAGTATTTTCCCACCAGATGAAATTGCAGGAAGCTTTGAAGACATCCTAGTGTTAAAGAGGCTAAGTGGAAAGAAGAAGATGAAAAGAAAGCTAAGTACCCCTACTTGTCCTAATTTTCGAGGACGAAAATTTTATAAGAAGGGGTGAATGTGTCATCCTAGAAATTTCACTATTCTAGGAAGACATGTATTGTGATAGACCAGAGAATTTCTACAGTGTTACTTAGGTTAAGCTAGGTTATAAATAGACAGATAATAAATAGATAGATAAAAGATATAAGAACACTGTATTTATAAATAGACAGATAATAAAGTTAACAGTAATAAATAAATGTTTTAGAGGATTTAAAATCTCCAAAAGTGATTAAAGAATAAAGTTTAAGAATGAGAAAGTGATTTCGGACCAAAATGCTTAAAAAGGAGTGGTTTCGGTATCAGAAAAATACAGATATAAGAAGATGGCAAGTCAAAGCAAAGATAAGGTAAGAAAAGTGTTTCAAGGTTTTTAAGAGTTTCAAGACTTAATTAGATCAAACAGATAGTACGGATGGCTATATAAGTCCTCTGGTGCACTTCCTGAGAAATTCCATCAAATTCGAAAAAATAGAGATGCCATTAAGAGACCAAAATCCAAAGAGGTTGCCTTAGGTAAACCAAGATCGGGGAAAAAGATGAAAAACTTCGGGATTGATTTTTAGTCAAACGACAATAGAATATGGCATACCAATCGCACAGGAGGCGCTAGAAAGCCGGCTACGCGATTTCGATAAATTTCTGTTCGGTTTGACTTTTGGTCAAACTGTAATAACCGGGAAATTTTACTGTTCTCGGAATATTGTAAATTACATGTACGTGATGAATTTCATGTTTAAAATGTAAAATGTATGATTAATATTGTGTAGAACGAGATAAAATGTTCTAACGATATTACAAATTAAAAATTCGGTGATGTAGAAGCATGCCGCATTGAGCTAGGGAAAAACAGTGAAACCCTACTAGGTGACTCAGGGTAAGCTGAGTGCACAAAAAGATAAAATACTGATAGTAGTAATTTTAGACGTAAGTGCGTGTATGTGTTACACATAGTATCGAGAAGTTGTTCTAGATGACCTGTCTTGACCTAAAATTAATATATTTAGATTCAGCATGCTCAAATTAATCAATTGAGTATGAAAAGTAATATTTGACCTGGACATATGCAGTATCAAGAAATTGGTCAAGATGACATTTTCTTGATATAAAACTGATATATTTGGAATCAGAATGCTCAAATTAGTCAATTGAGCACAAAACGAGAATTTTGATCAAGAAATGTACAGTACCAGAAACTGAACGAGATGACCTCGGATGACGACGAAACTGATATATTTGGATTCAGGACGTCCAAATTAGTCAACATAGCCTATCAGAATGCTCAAATTAGTTAATTGAGCACAAAGGATGACCAATAGTCATCTATGGAACAGCAATGGATGCTGTAAAAGTGTGTAAAAGCTTAAGAAATATTCTGTTATGATATTTGGGCGTAGAAAATCCTGTTAAAAGTCACAGTAAGCATATAACGGTCCCGAGACCCGTTAGAGGTAAAATGGTCATTTTGACCAAAAATTTCTGAAAGGCTCGGAAAGGACCGTGGCCTAAGGATAGTTAGAATGAAATTATAAAAGTTAAATTTGGGTCTTAAACCAACAAAAAGTAGGTTTATGATGAGAAATCAAATCAAGGGCAAAATGGTAATTTTGCCAAGAGTTAGTGTAAAAATGAAAAATGGGATTTTAGATTCCTAAGACCATTTACAGGAAATAAAACGTAGAATTTTTACGTTTTACTAAATTTTGAATATAAAATGAAGATTTAAAATAACCGTGGTTATTCCGGTTATAGGAACCCGATCCAGACGTGACAAAGGAATGTCTGCGGAGCTGGGGAAGGAAATGCTAGCGAAAGTATCTGTAAGTTCGAACATTTAATTGACTGCAACATGAATAGACTATTATGTCTAAGTGTGATATGTGTAAGTTCCAGCATTCATTTGTCTGCTCATGAACATTCTGATGTTGTTCATTATATGAATGAATTGATCTATTATGTCTAGGTTTATGTGCTATATGAATGTTTCATAGCGTGATGCTATGATAAATGTGTGGTAAGCTCAGATATTTACATGTCTGCAGCATGAATTACTATTTGATTAGTTTAAGTACTTTTCGTATAAACTTGTAAAGTCCTCCTACGAGCAATAGGGGTGTAGTTAAACTAACTCACCTAATGAAATGAAAAATTAAAAAGTGTATAAATAATACACTATGGAGAAGTGCTAGGGCACTGTAGTGTGGTTAATTAAAAACACACATAAAGAAATAAATGTAAAGACCTATGGGCAATAAGGGTTCCACCGTGGGACGATTCATATGAATGTCGCCGGTGGGGAACTATAACAAAGATGGTAATGAAACCACTAAGGCGTACCGCCCTTCCAACATAGTGGTGGAGGTTTTTCTCAGATCCTACGAGGATATCAGAGTAGTGGAGGCCGATGTTCTAAGGTCGCTCCTTAGACCCTCCCAGTTAGCGCGCTAATAATCATCGGTACTGCCATAAACAGAGCTCTAAACTAGAAATCAAATAGAGAATAAACAATCAATAAAATGATAAAAAAACTATAATTGAGCATAACCGAAGCTTTCGTTAGGGTAATGTAAATTCGGTTAAGGTATGTGAATAGTACCCTAATAGAGTAAAGTGAATAGTAACCAGTTAGGGTAACTGTTACTATTCATTGATCAAAGGTCAAAGTTACTAGTCATGGTGAATAGTACTATTCATAGGAAATTGAGTTTTAGTGTTTTTAAATCAATATGATTCTTACTATGTATGTTTGAACTTACTGATCCTGTTAGCTCATCAGTTTGTTCATGTTACAGGTAAGAAACCTGTCCAGCAGATTTTTGAATGGCGACAGGATGCGAGCGTGTCAAAGGAATAGGGAATCCACTGTGGATATGGTCCTGCTACAAGTTTTCCGTTGAGCGTTGAAAACAGAGACATGTATTGCAAAAGGATTTGAATTATGTATATTGTATAAACTATGTTTGTACTTTTAAAAGTGACAAACATAGTTCAGTTTAATTACATTATGTTTACAAACAAGAAAATGTATTTAAAAAAAATGATTCCAAATTTCACAAAGGGTTTAAAGGAAAGAATAGAATTTAGGCGACCTTACGAAGTTCACGAGCTATTTCAGTCGGCTAAGGAGCTTGATTGTAATAGTTTCGGTGGACTGAGGTCGGGGGTGCCACAGGTGGTATCAGAGCGAGCTTGACCAGGAGTAGCACTTAACTAGACCAAGTTTTACCATGCCACGATTGAGTAAATCTTCTCTCGGAAAGAGTCTAACATCAGTCCCAATTCCTCAAGGGCAAACAGGGTGTCACTTCTAACATCACCTGAGTTCCTTAGAGTTGCGAACATACGAGAATTAGTTCATCGGACTGAGAAACTGCAGTCGATGTCCGGTGACATAGTTCTAACGTATCTATGCACTTCGAGGAACTGATGAATCCCCTCCAATTTGCGTGGAATTCACAACGGAACTTAAGCCGAGATGAGCGTAGATCTAAGAATGTCTATAGGTGAACGATCTAGTCAAGGAAGAAGAAGATCCGTAAAAGTTTCCTGTAGACCAGGAAAATTAGATGTATTAGGCTATATATACATATATCCTTTATGTTATATTGAAATGTTATGTAATGACATGTGTATGTAGTTACATGTGTGTGATGAATTATTAGGAACTGTCAAAATGTGTTGATATAATATAATGAATTTTGTTGTTTTGTCCTATATGAAAAGGCATAATGTACGATAAATGGGCCATGTGCATTTATTGCGCTAGAAATGGTCCGGATGAAGAGAAAGAAGATCCGAAGGAATTTTCCTTTGAAACCGGATCGATAGAATGACTAAAATGTAGAGTGGTACATATGTGTATATATGTATACTCAATGTAAAAGAGGCTGTTGTATATACAAGGCCTTAATATTGATATGTATGTGAACGTCATGAAACTAGTTATAATAATGCCGTACGATGATATGGCATTAGGATTTCTTTGAATTTCAGGAAATCTTAAAAATTTTGTGAAAAATATATATATACATTGAAAATCTAATTATTGATTTTCAAGCGAGTATAGAAAAAATAGAAAATATGATGAATACATGTGAATGAAGATATACGAGTGAATGCCTCGTCCTGTCTAAAAAGGGTGGAGGAATTATAAGGCGTTTAGAGGTCTAGATGCAAGAAAACGCTGAATTAAGACGGCGTTTAGATGAGATAGAACATAGGCAAGGTGCTGAGGAGGTTCAGCCACCACTGACCCCTGCAGTTGAATAGGTAGTACATTATCGCTGTTCCTGAAAGGATACAGGAACTACGATCAATAGTAAATTAAGAGCTATTATATAAGCAATTCCGTGGAATAAAACCTCAAGAGTTTGAGGGCTCTATAGATCTTTTGAAAGCAGAGGAATGATTTTCCTCTATATAGATGATTTGAGACTCCACAAACCTGAAAGAGCAAGGAGAAGGTTCTGCGTACGTCCTTTGTTCTGATGAAGGATGCTAAGTTCTGATAGAACATTGTCAAAAT
The DNA here is from genome assembly GCA_035233585.1 of Antiaris toxicaria. NCBI lineage: Eukaryota > Viridiplantae > Streptophyta > Magnoliopsida > Rosales > Moraceae > Antiaris > Antiaris toxicaria. Next base: position 54,799,805 of record CP141153.1, read on the forward strand.
GAGAAGTGATGAGACTACTGTGCACTGGAATGAATTTCTGGTTGAATTTCATTAGATATATTATGATCCTGCATCACGAAAACCGTAACGAAAAAAGGTTTGCCGTATTAAAGCAAGGAAATGTATTAATGAGTGAAGAGCATCAGAAATTGATACAATTGTCCAAATGATGCCCTTACGTGGTAATTATTTAGAAGGAAAAGATACAGAGAATGATTGGAATGTTCCAATCAGAGATCTTTGTTTTAGTGGATAGTGGTCTAAGACCACCACCTTCAGTGACAGACTGCGTCAGTTGCGCTCGGTAGGTTAAATACCAGCAGGCTAGATAGAAAGAAGAAAGAGAAAAAGTTTGAGAAACCTAGAAGAGGGAAAGGACTTTGACTAAATTTTTCTAAGTTGGAACCTAAATTAGCCAAAGCAGTAACCTAATCAAAATGTCAGGCCAGGACAATTTAATGCTCTAGGCCTATAGTCGTAGAATAAAGGAAAAGGTAAATTTTCTGGAAAATGAAAACCTAACCTGGGATAATAGAAGACAGCAAAGGAAGCTGCCCAATAATATAGGATCAGAGGTATCCAGTTGCGCTACAAGTGAGAAGAGGCACTGGCCATAATACTGAATTGATCTCAGTGCATGTTACCAATGTGGGAAAAGAAGGCCGTTATGCCAGAAACTGTCCCATAAATCGATAGAATGCACAGGAAATGTTTTAACCATAGCAACAACGTCTCAAGCCCGTGTGTTATAGGCTAGATTTGAAAGATCATTGGTAGTACTGGAAAGACGAACACATAACACCTGCCAATGCTCGTGTCTTGGTGTACACTAAGGAAGATGCAAAAGTAAGAACGTCAAACATAGTGACAGAATAGATTGTTATATGGTTAGTTGATTGTGACGTAATCTTAGGAATGGATTTTTTAGGGAAATATCAAACCACAGTTGATTACCAGAATTGAAAGATAGTGTTTCGACTAGACGACGAAGAAAGCTTTGAACATGTGGATTCATCATGTAAATCGAGGAAGATGATAATTAGCTCGTGAAGTGGGAGTAAGCTAATGTTTAATGATTGAATTGGATATTTGGCCTATGTGTCATAGGTAATATAGGAACAGAAGCTTCACCCAGAAAATGTTCTTATGGTCCAAGAATTTCTCGACATTTTTCTTCGAGGAATTACTTGAATTGTCACCTGAACAAGAAATTTCCTTTGAAATCGAACTCATACAAAGAACTACACCCATTTTCAAAGGTGTGGCTGTATTCTCTAAGACTGATTTACGATTAAGATACCATCAACTGAGTGTTCAAGGAATCCCTAGATAAGTTGTCATTATGTTTATCGATGACATACTTATATATTTATAGACTCATAAGGAGTATGAAAAGCATTTGAGAACTGCTCTGCACATTATAAGACAACACTATTCCTATGCAAAATTCTCCAAGTGCGAATTTTGGCTAGATAAAGTGTATTTTCTCAAACACGTAGTCCCCAAACAAGGAATCGTTGTAGATCCTGTCAAGGGGAGATGATTAACGAATGGCCTGCACCTAAGACTGTAATGAGAATACGGAATTTCTTAGGTTTGGCTGGCAACTATAGAAAACTTGTGGAAAGATTTACATGACTAGCGGCACTTCTCACGACAATTACGGGCACAGAGAGGTAATATGAGTAGACTGAAAAATGCGAAAAGAGTTTTTGAGAGTTGAAAAATTGACTAACAAGCGTGCCAATTCACATGCTTCTCACTAAAAGGGAGAAAATTCGTGATATATCGTGATGTATCGAAAGAGAATCTGAATATATGGCAAAGAAGATGTTTGGAGTTGGTGAAGGATTACAACTGTGAGATCCTCTACCACCCAGAAAAAAATCAATCAACCGTGTGATGGATGCCTTAAGCAGAAAGTCTACTATTTCGTACCAGTAGCCAAAAGAAAAACTAGTAAAATAATTACGACAAGAGATACAATCATCAGAGTTGGAGCTGATATCCGAAAGGTTAGCTGTACTCCAATCAGAGTCATCGCTATTCGAAGACACTAAAAGGGCTCTGAAGCAAGATCAAATCTAATAAGTTATCAAGAAGAGATTTCCAAGGGTGGAATGATCCTACATTAAGGAGGAATTCATATTCTAATGAATGAAGGATTAATGAGGTGAAGTATGGCAAAAGCCCATAAAATGCCATATTCAGCGCATTTCGGAAAGAGTAAAGTACACCAGAAATTAAAATTGCAATTCTGGTGGAAAGAGACGACGAATGAAAGTGCAAAATTTGTGAATCGATGCATGACCGCCAGAAAGTCAAGACTGAACATAAACATCCAGGTGGAAAACTGGAATCATTGGAAGTTCCTGGACATAAGTGGGAACATATTACGATGAATTTTGTAGTGGAATTATCAAGGACCCAAGAGGGGTATAACGCCATCTGAATTATGGTGGATAGATCGATTAGAACAACAAGAGTCATAGTAGTGAAAATGACTTTTCACTGGAAAAGTTAGCGAATTTCTATGTAAACCATGTTGTTAGATAACATGGTGTTTCAAGTTTGTCATATTCGATTTAGATGCGCAATTCACTTCGAATTTTTGGAAGTGTATACAAGGAATCATGGGAACGAAATTACGTCTTAGTACGACTTTTCATCCCTAGACAAAGATCAATCTGAGCAAATTACTTGGACACTAGAAGACATGTTCCTGTTTAAGTCATGGATTTCCTAAGAATTGGAACGAGAAATTACTGTTAGAGGAAATTCTCGTACAACAATAGCTATCAAGCTTCTATAGGAATGGTACCCTATGAAGCTTTAGATGGACGAAAGTGCAGATCGCTTACCTATTGGTATGACCTGCGAGAGAAACAATGGCACAAGACCGATTTCGTATAAGAAACATTGGATGTAATTGTGAATATACAGCGATGAAGAAAGATCGCACAAAGTCGACGGAAGAATTATGCAGATAAATGCTGAAGATCCGTAGAGTTTAATGAAAGGGATTCCATATTCTTTAAAAGTATTCCCATTGAAGGGAATAATGTGTTCGGTAAGAAAAGAAAATTTATTCCAAGATGTATTGGATCCTATGAAATTTTTGAACGTGTTGAAAAGTTACCTATAAATTGGTACTACCTTCAGAACTATCAGCAGTACATAGTGTTTTTCATGAATGTAGGCTAAGGAAACAGGTATCGAATTTATCTCATATATTGAGGTACGAATCGATTTAGATTTAGGAGGATCTGACATATGAAGAGCAACTTGTTCAGATTTTACTGGGAAAGATGAAACGATAATGTTGTATCCTCACTTGTGCTAATTTTCGAGGACGAAAATTTTATAAGGAGGGGTGAATGTAATAACCGGGAAATTTTACTGTTATCGGAATATTGTAAATTACATGTACATGATGAATTTCATATTTAAAATGTAAAATGTATGATTAATATTGTGTAGAACGAGATAAAATGTTCTAACGATATTACAAATTAAGAATTCGGTGATGTAAAAGCATGCCGAATTGAGCTAGGGAAAAACAGTGAACTGTAAACCTTAGTAGGTGACTCAGGGTAAGCTGAGTGCACAAAAAGATAAAATGCTGATAGTAGTGATTTTAGACGTGAGTGCGTGTGTGTGTTGCACATAGTATTGAGAAGTTGGTCTAGATGACCACTTCTTGACCTAAAATTGATATATTTAGATTCAGCATGCTCAAATTAGTCAATTGAGCATGAAAAGTAATATTTGACTCGGAGATATGCAGTATCAAGAAATTGGTTAAGATGATTTTTCTTGATATAAAACTGATATATTTGGGATCAGAATGCTTAAATTAGTCAATTGAGCACAAAACGAGAATTTTGACTGGGAAATGTACAATACCAGAAACTGACCGAGATGACCTCGGATGACGACGAAACTGATATATTTGGATTCAGGACGTCCAAATTAGTCAATATAGCCTATCAGAATGTTCAAATTAGTTAATTGAGCACAAAGGTAATTTTTGACCGGGAATTCGCAGTACCGGAAACTGGTCGAAATGATTTTGGATGAAAATGAAACTGATATATTTGGGTTCAGCACGCCCAAATTAGTCAGGATAGCTCATGTTGAAATTTTGGACAAAAAGGGTATAAAAGGTCGAAATTACAGAAAAGGCCCCATAATTTTCCTTTTCTAGATTTTCTTCCCCACACCTACACCGTCGGTGAACAGTGACTGACCATCGGAAACGGTGTCCATTTTTGACACCGCCGATCTCGTTGGAAAGCTCTCGATGAGCTGAGTCCAACGGTGTGCTGAACCGACGCCGAAGAATGCCACACGCGCCGCCCGTAGCCACCGGTGGCCGGAAATTTCAAACGACCGTATCTCCGCAGTTCGACCTGCGATCGACACGTTTTCGGTCCCAAAAGCTTCGTCTTGAAGAGTAGAACAAAACCCAAGCTTCATTTCGGCTCAACAGTCACCGTATCTCATCGCTCGAAGCCGTGCCATCGCCGCCGTGAAGCCGTCGTGGAATCCATTGATTCTGACGGAGTTGAGTGACGTGGTTGGTACCAAAAGACTCAGAGTGATGCGTAAAGCAAAAGCCCTCAAACAATTTCGGGTAACAACCCCGGCACGGCGGAGATTCAATGCCGCCGCCGTGGGTCGAGTTTTCAAGGAAGATTGCCGGTGATTGGAACCTCCAATGGTAAAATTGACACCACAAATGGACTCCTCTCATCGAGATCTTCAAGGTGGACACCTCCATCATTCGCGCCGTCGCCGTTCGCCACCGGTCAACGCGGTCAACGGCGACCCGGGGGCAGAAAAATGAAGAATGGCCTGTTGGCCTATTTTCGACGTTCTGGACACATCCGCGGCATCAAAATTGCCAACCGAGATTCCAAACGTGAAGAACGGTGACAAAAAGTTTGTGCGATCTAGACCGAATAGTTCGTCCGATCACTGACAGGACGATTTCGGTAGCGATTTCGTTTCCCTTCATTCCTTATTTATGTATTGGAATGATTTGTATGTAATTTGTATTCAAATTGTAAAAAGAAAAGAAAAAGAAAAGAGTAAAATGAATGAAATGTCAGAAAAAGAAAATGTATGGGAAATGTGAATATTTTTACGTAAAAAGTTGACTTTTACGTAAAAATTAGGCCTCTGGTATAGTACGTGGTAGATTAGACTAAGTTAGATGGTTTTGAGGCGTTTCCTAAACGCCAGAGACTTAGAAATTTAGCGGAAATGCTGTCGAAATTTTGAAAATGGCACTATGGGCATTTTGGTGAAAAACGAGAGGCAAATTGTGCTCGGTAATGGAAACCGAGACCCTTCGATGAGTTATGCTCGAAAATGTGAAAATGAACCTTTGAGGAATAGTAAACCATCCCTCCGAGGTTGTGAAAATGTAAGAGAACGGGAAATCCAATGTCAAGTGTGTTTTAGGAAACAAAAGGTAAATTTGAGGTCGGGATGAAAACCCGAGCCCACTCGGTGTCTAAGGCTCGGGATTAGCATAACAAACGTTTCAGGAGTAGTAAAATACCCATTTAAGGCTCCGAAACGTGAGAAAAACGAGAAACGACCCTAGGTGTCGGAATAGTACCACCCGAGGGTCGGATGACCAATAGTCATCTATGGAACAGCAATGGATGCTGTAAAAGTGTGTAAAAGCTTAACAAATATTCTTTTATGATATTTAGGCTTAGAAAATCCTGTTAAAAGTCACAGTAAGCATATAACGGTCCCGAGACCCGTCAGGGGCAAAATGGTCATTTTGACCAAAAATTTCTGAAAGGCTCGGAAAGGATTGTGAATGCTTAAGGATAGTTAGAATGAAATTATAAAAGTTAAATTTGGGTCTTAAACTAACAAAAAGTAGGTTTATGATGAGAAATCAAATCAGGGGCAAAATAGTAATTTTGCCAAGAGTTAGTGCAAAAATGGAAAATGGGATTTTAGATTCCTAAGACCATTTACGGGAAATAAAACGTAGAATTTTTACGTTTTACTAAATTTTGAATATGAAATGAAGATTTAAAATAACCGTGGTTATTCCGGTTGTAGGAACCCGATCCAGACGTGGCAAAGGAACGTCTGCGGAGCTGGGGAAGGAAATGCTAGCGAAAGTATCTGTAAGTTCGAATATTTAATTGGCTACAACATGAATAGACTATTATGTCTAAGTGTGATATGTGTAAGTTTCAGCCTTCATTTGTCTACTCATGAACATTCTGATGTTGTTCATTATATGAATGAATTGATCTGTTATGTCTAGGTTTATGTGCTATATGAAGGTTTCATTGCGCGATGCTATGATAAATGTGTGGTAAGCTCAGATATTTACATGTTTGCAGCATGAATTACTATTTGATTGATTTATGTACTTTTCGTACAAACTTGTAAAGTCCCACGGGTAATAGGGGTGTAGTTAAACTAACTCACCTGATGAAATAAGAAATTAAAAAGTGTATAAATAATACACTATAGAGAAGTTCTAGGGCACTATAGTGTGGTTAATTAAAAACACACATAAAGAAATAAATGTAAAGACCTATGGGCAATAAGGGTTCCACCGTGGGACGATTCATATGAATGTTGTTAGGAAATGCCCTAAGTATTAGAGACATTTTGATGTATTCATTTTGAACTGGATAATAAAATTATACATAGAGGTTATTCATTACATTGCTATCTGTCCTCGTCTTATTTACATGTTAAAGTAAATGTAAGCAAATATGGCTCACTGACTGCTTATGTTAAAACTGTTAGAACGTTGCATGCAATGGACTTTTGTATGCGAGAAGACAATGTTCTAAAGTTAGCAGTCTAAACTATGGTCTGTAGTCTATGGGGTTAGACCGAGCATCTAACTCATGTTAAGACTATTATGTTGTCTAAAGCCTTAGAGGGGACGGTCTGTCTTGACTGTCTGGAGCTGGACTCCCAAGTAGAGACATGGATATGTTGCTTGGTGGTGACATATTAGACCGGGACTAAAGCGTGATTGATCTACGTAGTCCGCTATGAGTGGATCAATCTGCTTTTGACGTTCATTATGCAATAACCTTAATCCTGAGTAAATGAACTACTTCATGTATATGACTTGTGTACTTTGATGTTCCAATGGCTAAAGCGTCTCAGAGGGTAGTAAGCTTATAGACCGGCTCGTTGGGTGCATGACTTGTATACGATGAAGAGTTTGTTTGCAGATATCGGAATCATAGCTCTGAGGAGTTAAAGGTATCCTCTTAAAGGCATTATACTGAATGTGAAAAATGGACAAGGCCTTGGGTCGTCTGCTGGGCGGATGACTTCTTATTCACATATGGTGAATAATCATTTTCTTGATTCGGTAGTATAATGGAACTTTAAGATAGCCTGATCAGTAGGATTAAACGGACTTTGACCTAAGGCTGATCATGGATATCATATGAGGGTTTTGCATATATGACAAGGTCATTGGATGGTAGCTCGTCACAGGCTTACGTAATACGGTATATAATTGGGAGTTCAGTTTCAGGTTTATAGTGGTGTGACTCTGAAATTAGTGATTATATGATTGAGTTGTTCGGTACAGAATGATGATCATATGGAATCACGGGAGCCCGATTATATATGTCCAATCAGTCCCTCTACTAGCTCCACATAATTCCTTAACGTTTGGCAAATTGATTTGTGTATGCTATTGGCTAGTTTATTATGCATGGATGGTGATGACACAGGATTAGGATGGTAGACAAGATTCTCTCCGGTTGGATTTAGATTTTGTTTTGGATAATAGAGTACACAATTATTCGAACTCCAAATAAAGTTGCCATGATTTTATTTGAGATTGGATTGGAGTTGTAGAAAATTATCCATGAGAACAAGAATATGAAATACAACCGTTTTTGTGGAATTTGAAATTTGAATTTTGAAATTTGAAATTTGAAATTTGAATTTTGAAATTTGAAATTTGAATTTTGAATTTGAAATTTGAATTTGAAATTTGAATTTGAAATTCGAATTTCAAATTTCAAATTTCAAAATTCAAATTAAATTTGAAATTTGAATTTGAAATTCGAATTTGAAATTTGAATTTGAAATTTAAATTTGAAATTTGAAATTTGAAATTTGAAATTTGAATTTGAAATTTGAAATTCAAATTTTGAATCACAGTCCAAGTAGGATTCGAATTTGTTGTGGAAAATCCACAAGGTTTGAAATTCGAATTTGAGTTGGATTTGGAGAGGATAATCTTGTTAGAATCCTACTTGAATTTTGAATCCAAATCCCAACAAATAAGGGACGAAATTTTGAGGATAAACCTCATGAAAGATTTCGGATTTTGTGGATAGGATTCAAGGGAATATTCAAGCTTTAATCCTAGTTGAATTTGGATTCTCTCTCCTCCCAAAAGTGGCCGAAATTTTGGAGCCTTAATCCTAGGAAATTCGGTTATTTTTGGATAAGGTTAAGATGAGATTTTGCTTGAGAAATCCTAGTGGAATTTTGATTCTCCCTTATCCTAAAAGTGCCCGAAAATTTGGAGAGATTTTCTCCTTGTGAATTTCGGATTTTTTGGTTGGAAAAGGGAGATAAGATTCTAGCTAAAATCTTGTTAAGATTTGGATTGGATTTATCTAGCAAAAACCGAATTTATTTGGGAGATTTTCCCTTTGGAAAATTCGGATTTTTTGGGTTTGGATAAGGGAAAATATCTTTTCCTAGTCCAATTCGAATTCAGAGAATCACCTCATGCAGGTCTATAAATAGAGGTCCTGCCACTCCAGTTCTCTTAGACCACAGACTCTCAGGTGAGCAGGCTTATTGTTGCACAGCTCATCGTGACAATAAAGTTCTTTAGAGATCTGGGTGGTCGGAAGAAGACTAGCAGTGCTAGCATACCGATCGAGGTTCAGAGTGCCCACACACTCAGCCATTCGGGAATTGGAGAATAGTAGAGAAGGCTAGTTGGTTGAAGCCTCCAGTCACTCTCCTCCTGTTCATTGGCGTCCTTGAGGTATGAGTTTTAATTGTTGATGGTTTATTGTATATGGCATCATGAGATATTTAACGATCTTAAAAATTTTTATTGTTCCGCTGCGCCACTCTGATACGTTTTTATCGATTTATTTTCCTACAATTGGTATCAGAGCCATCTCATGACTATGCCATGTACATAAATTAGACAATTACTTAGTCTTTTTATTTATGTATGGATTTGATATTTAGAGAGTGGCATTCTAGGGTTCCTTTATGTTGTTATCATGTATTATGTATAAAGTATGTGGTTATTTTAATTTTTTGAATTATTATAAGCATGCTTGTTTATGCCGGTTATGGTTCCTTAGAATTTAGAAAAATTGTATCTAGGAATTTTTTATGTAACCATGGGAGCAGTTTATTTACACTGTAATTTTCCCATGGATTTTAATTTTTGTCTCTTAGAATTTTTATGGATAGAATTTTGTACACCGGAAACGGTATAGGAATTTTTTATGTAATTATTCTTGGAAGAGATTGAAGATTGAAGACCGTAATTTATTTTTCCCAAAAGTTAAATTTAATTTAAAGGTTGAAATTTTGATTGTGTGGAAAATTTCAATTTAATTGGGATTCAAATTAATTTTTGGAGATCCTAAAAGATAAATTGGAATATGGCACGAAAATCGAGACACGACCCCTCGGGATAGGCCGACAAACCTTGGTGGGGCTGCAGCCCCTGCCCTCGGGCAGGATGGGGCTGCGGCAGCCCCTGTGCAGGCCCACACCACCCACGGCCGCAGGCTCTGCCTGCAGCCAGGGGTGGCCGTGGCCTGCCCAAGGCTGGCCGCAGCCTGGGCGTGCAGCCACTGGCTGCAGGCGCTGCCTGCAGCCTGCCGGCTGCTGCGCCCAGTCTGGGCGTGCAGCCTGGCGCTGCAGGCTTGGCCTGCAGCCCGGCAGGGCTGCACAAGGGGCAGCCGTGGGCTGCCAGCCCCTCCGGGGTTGGTGGCTGCCCACGGCGGCTGCCGCCTTCACGGGCGGCGGTGCGGCGGTCCAAAATCAGAAAATTTTGATTTTTAAATTTGAGATTTAATTTTAAATCATGTTTAAAAATATGTAATTAAAAATTTGAAATTTTTGAAATTACATATTATTATACATGATGATTAAAATTGTTTAAAATTTGAATTAGAAATTTAAATTTGAAATTCGAATTTGGAATTTGAATTTGAAATTTAAATTTTGGAGATTTAAATTTTAAATAATTCATGGGATGAGAAATAAATGGAGAGGCTACATAAAGATGGATACAAGAAGACGGAACAAAATTCAAGACCCAAAGAATGCTTTGGATGGAATTTTGTAATCTTTATTTTCTTTGTTCTAGGATGGAACCATGGCTTGGTTATTCTGTCAATTATTTTTTCTGTGATATGTCATGGATGTATAAATATGTATTGATGGATGTTTTGTATGCATATTTGATAACATGTCATATAGGATAGGTGAGTGCCGCTCATACTATATTGATCATACATAATTTGTCAAAACTTGCATGTTTTTCAAAATATTGAGTGGGAGAGGGTTTCAAACAAAACCCACGGCCTCCATTGTTGATCCATATGTGAAAGCATGGTAACGCCTCGCGTCAGTTCCGACCTGACCACACCCTTCGGTAGGTGTTTACCGCCGCCGGTATACTAGATTGGATCTCCTATGTGGAAAACGTGTTCGGGTGCGATCCTATTCATGACCACCCCTCGGTGGCTTGGTAGGACGTGGATCGGGCTACGTAAACAATGGTTATACACTCAAGACTCGTTTAGTTATTAACCTTCCCTAGAAGCTCTGTTAACTAAACTGGTGGCCAAATAAGCGGTTATTAATATATGTCTTAACCTTGGAGGATTTAAGGTAACATATATTAATTGGACGGGGTCCATGTTCCGGCTATTTGTTCTCATGACCACCCCTCGGTGGCTTGGGGCAATAGGTGCTGAGAATTACCGTTGCAATGCTACATTTTTTTCAAGTTTCATGTAGGAACATACTTGTATGTTTTATTTGCTAAATTATCTGCATATTTGCTTGGGCTTTGTAATGATGTCTAGTATAATTTTATTTCAGTTCAAAATGTCACCGACACCCCTCATTTCGATACTTACTGAAAATAAGTTGAATGGCGACAATTATAAAGATTGGAAAAGAAATCTATTAATAGTTCTCAGCTGCGAGAGACACAAGTTCGTACTGGATGAACCATGCCCACCTGGGCCCAAACCTGACACACCACTTGAGGAGGTCCCGGTTGCCTATAATCGTTGGAGAGAATCCAATGAAATAGCTCGATGCTAAATCCTTGCTAGCATGACGAGTGCTTTACAAAAGCAGCATGAGACTTATCAAGTTGCTGGGGAGATCATGGATAATCTGGAGGACATGTTCGGAGGCCAAGAAAAATTGGCTCGACAGTCCGCTATCACCAGCATTATGAACTCCAAGCAAAAGGCTGGTGCTCCGGTGAAGGACCATATGATCACTCTAATGGGATTCTTCGCTGAGGCTGCCGAGAATGGTGCTGAGTTAGACTACAACACCCAGATCGAGATGGTGTTCAAGACTCTGTCTAAAGATTTTGTGGGGTTTAAGGCCGCATACAATCTGGCGACAAAGGAGTTAGGACTTACCGAGCTCATGAAGCAACTACAGGCTTATGAGCGGATGATCAGGGATGAGGATGTGGTCCAACCTAAAGGAGAGGCCAATTTGGCGGAATCTTCCAATCCCTCACGGAAGAGGAAGAGGCCAAATAAGAAGCAAGTGGCTTCCAGTTCTTCTAATCCTCCTGTCTCGGACGGGAAGAAGAAGAAGAAGAACAAGAAGCCAAAGGACCCTAAAAAGTCCAAATGCTTCCACTGTGGGAAGGTAGGTCACTTCAAGAAGGCTTGCCGGGAATTCCTAGCCTCCAAGGGCAAGGAAGGTAAGGAACTTCATTATTTGGAAGCGTGTTTGGTGGAAGAATCGAAAGACACATGGGTCATTGATTCGGGCGCCACTAATCATGTTTGTGTTTCAATGCAGGGGTTCGTGGAAACGAGAAGTCTACATGATAGGAGCCTCTCGTTGCGGACTGGAGATGGTAGCTTTGTGGTGGCTGAGGCAGTGGGAGACGTTCATCTTTATTTTGATCAATTTAGGTTTATTTTATTGAAAGACTGTTTTTATGTTCCTAATTTTAGGAGGAACCTTATATCGGTAGCTTGTTTAATAAAGGATTCTTATTCAGTTTCTTTTAGTAAAAGAGTTGATATTCGTAGAAATAAGTCTTTTATCTGTTCTGGATGGATGGATGGAAACCTATATTTGATCAGACCAAAGATGTACTCACTGCTTGACACTGAATTAATTGATAACTCTAAAAGGTTGAAAGTTTCTCACTCTAACAAGGCGTATCTTTGGCATTTAAGACTTGGTCATATTAATCAGGATAGGATTCAAAGATTGGTGAAAGACGGTCCTCTGGAATCTCTGGAGGAGGTACGACTTCCCCAATGTGAGTCTTGTCTAGAGGGTAAGATGACTAAGAGGTCTTTTGGAGCTAAGGGTATAAGGGCACAGGAGCTCTTAGAAATTGTGCACACTGACGTATGTGGCCCCATGAACGTCACAGCACGAGGAGGGTTCGAGTACTATGTCTCTTTCATAGATGATTACTCGAGGTATGGATATGTGTATCTGATGCACCGCAAGAGCGAAACCTTTGACAAGTTCAAAGAGTATCGTGCGGAAGTGGAAAAGCAATTGGATAAATCCATAAAGACACTTCGATCTGATCGAGGTGGCGAATACCTCTCCGATGAATTTCTAGGACATCTTGTAGAGAATGGGATATTATCCCAATTGACTGCACCTGGTACTCCACAACAGAATGGTGTAGCCGAAAGGAGAAACAGGACCTTATTGGATATGGTACGGTCCATGATGAGTTACTCAACGCTGCCATTATCATTTTGGGGACATGCTTTACAAACGGCGTGCTATATTCTGAACCAGGTTCCGAGCAAATCAATTCCTAGAACTCCGTATGAATTGTGGCGTGGCAAAAAGCCCTCCCTTGGACATATGAGAATATGGGGCTGCCCGGCACATGTACTGGATGGGGATGCGAAGAAGTTGGAACCAAGATCAGAATTATGCATGTTTGTAGGGTATCCAAAGGGAACTAAAGGAGGTCTGTTCTATAACCCGAAGGAACAAAAGGTCATTGTCTCAACCCATGCGACATTCTTGGAGGAAAGTCACATGAATGACTTTAAGCCTCGAAGCAAAGTGGTGCTAGAGGAGTTATCGGGTGAAAGAACTGCTCCACAGATTTCGGTCTTGGACGCAAGTCCGAGTTCCAGTGAAAGACCTGCAGACGATCAACAATTTAGGGTGCCTCGTCGTAGTGGGAGGGTTTCTAAGAAACCTAATTTCTTTATGTATGATGCTGAGGTATACCAGGCCGAGGCTCATGAGCATGAGGAAGATCCGGTCACATATGATGAAGCTATAAAGGATGTTGATTCTAGATCTTGGAAACAGGCTATGAACAATGAGATGGATTCTATGAAATCCAACTCTGTTTGGGAACTTGTAGATTTGCCGGATGGGATAAAACCCATTGGATGCAAATGGGTCTACAAAAGAAAGAAGGATGCGGAAGGGAGAGTGGAAACTTTCAAAGCTAGACTGGTTGCAAAGGGATACACGCAAAAGGCTGGAATCGATTATGAGGAAACCTTTTCGCCTGTTGCTATGCTGAAGTCTATCCGTATTCTTCTGTCCATTGCTGCGGCTCTCGATTACGAGATCTGGCAAATGGATGTCAAGACGGCATTCTTGAATGGCCATCTTGAAGAGTGTATCTATATGATACAGCCCGAAGGGTTCGTAGCAAAAGGCCAAGATAAGAAAGTCTGCAAGTTGCTTAGATCCATTTATGGATTAAAGCAGGCATCCCGCTCATGGAACCAGAGGTTTGATCAAGCGATTAAGACATTTGGTTTTGAGCAGAACGTTGATGAACCTTGTGTTTATAAACGTATTAAGGATGGAAAAGTGGTCTTTCTGATACTCTATGTTGATGATATACTACTCATTGGGAATGATGTAGGGAACTTATCATCAGTCAAGTTTTGGTTACACCAGCAGTTTGACATGAAGGACTTGGGAGAAGCTAATTATGTTCTAGGCATTCGTCTCTTCAGAGATCGAAAGAACAAAATGATAGCATTATCCCAAGCTTCATACATAGATAAAATAATTGACAAATATGCAATGCTAGAGGCAAAGAAAGGCTCACAACCTTCTATTGCCGGTTTAACTCTTTCATTGGATGACTGTCCCAAGACATCGGAAGAAAGAGAGCGTATGAGTAAGGTCCCTTATGCATCCGCTGTGGGTAGCCTTATGTATGCTATGCTTTGCACTCGCCCGGACATATGTTTTGCAGTAGGTATGGTGAGTCGATATCAAGCGAATCCTGGAACCAAGCACTGGCAAGCAGTAAAGCATATACTCAAGTATCTTAAGAGAACGAGGGATTATATGCTAGTGTATTCTGGAGGGGACCTAACACCCGTAGGATACACGGACTCAGACTTCCAGACTTGTAAGGATTCGAGGAAATCGACATCTGGATCAGTGTTTTTGCTCGGAGGAGGCGCCATTGTGTGGAGGAGCGTGAAGCAGGGCTGCACAGCTGACTCTACTATGGAGGCTGAGTATGTGGCTGCGGCTGAGGCATCTAAAGAAGCGGTTTGGCTCCGCAAGTTCTTTAGAGACCTTGAGGTCATTCCGGGTGTTGACAAGCCTATCACACTTTACTGTGATAATACAGGGGCTATTGCCAACACAAGGGAATCTCGGCACCACAAGAGGACCAAGCACATCGATCGGAGGTATCACATTATTAGAGGGCATGTGGAGACAGGACAAGTGGATGTATGTAAGATCGCGTCCGAGGACAACATCGCTGATCCCTTTACTAAGACTTTGGTAGCTAGAAGCTTTGAGAGGCATGTAGAGGCGATGGGGATGCGTAACATGGCACATCTGCTGGCTTAGGGCAAGTGGGAGATTGTTAGGAAATGCCCTAAGTATTAGAGACATTTTGATGTATTCATTTTGAACTGGATAATAAAATTATACATAGAGGTTATTCATTACATTGCTATCTGTCCTCGTCTTATTTACATGTTAAAGTAAATGTAAGCAAATATGGCTCACTGACTGCTTATGTTAAAACTGTTAGAACGTTGCATGCAATGGACTTTTGTATGCGAGAAGACAATGTTCTAAAGTTAGCAGTCTAAACTATGGTCTGTAGTCTATGGGGTTAGACCGAGCATCTAACTCATGTTAAGACTATTATGTTGTCTAAAGCCTTAGAGGGGACGGTCTGTCTTGACTGTCTGGAGCTGGACTCCCAAGTAGAGACATGGATATGTTGCTTGGTGGTGACATATTAGACCGGGACTAAAGCGTGATTGATCTACGTAGTCCGCTATGAGTGGATCAATCTGCTTTTGACGTTCATTATGCAATAACCTTAATCCTGAGTAAATGAACTACTTCATGTATATGACTTGTGTACTTTGATGTTCCAATGGCTAAAGCGTCTCAGAGGGTAGTAAGCTTATAGACCGGCTCGTTGGGTGCATGACTTGTATACGATGAAGAGTTTGTTTGCAGATATCGGAATCATAGCTCTGAGGAGTTAAAGGTATCCTCTTAAAGGCATTATACTGAATGTGAAAAATGGACAAGGCCTTGGGTCGTCTGCTGGGCGGATGACTTCTTATTCACATATGGTGAATAATCATTTTCTTGATTCGGTAGTATAATGGAACTTTAAGATAGCCTGATCAGTAGGATTAAACGGACTTTGACCTAAGGCTGATCATGGATATCATATGAGGGTTTTGCATATATGACAAGGTCATTGGATGGTAGCTCGTCACAGGCTTACGTAATACGGTATATAATTGGGAGTTCAGTTTCAGGTTTATAGTGGTGTGACTCTGAAATTAGTGATTATATGATTGAGTTGTTCGGTACAGAATGATGATCATATGGAATCACGGGAGCCCGATTATATATGTCCAATCAGTCCCTCTACTAGCTCCACATAATTCCTTAACGTTTGGCAAATTGATTTGTGTATGCTATTGGCTAGTTTATTATGCATGGATGGTGATGACACAGGATTAGGATGGTAGACAAGATTCTCTCCGGTTGGATTCAGATTTTGTTTTGGATAATAGAGTACACAATTATTCGAACTCCAAATAAAGTTGCCATGATTTTATTTGAGATTGGATTGGAGTTGTAGAAAATTATCCATGAGAACAAGAATATGAAATACAACCGTTTTTGTGGAATTTGAAATTTGAATTTTGAAATTTGAAATTTGAAATTTGAATTTTGAAATTTGAAATTTGAATTTTGAATTTGAAATTTGAATTTGAAATTTGAATTTGAAATTCGAATTTCAAATTTCAAATTTCAAAATTCAAATTAAATTTGAAATTTGAATTTGAAATTCGAATTTGAAATTTGAATTTGAAATTTAAATTTGAAATTTGAAATTTGAAATTTGAAATTTGAATTTGAAATTTGAATTTGAAATTTGAAATTCAAATTTTGAATCACAGTCCAAGTAGGATTCGAATTTGTTGTGGAAAATCCACAAGGTTTGAAATTCGAATTTGAGTTGGATTTGGAGAGGATAATCTTGTTAGAATCCTACTTGAATTTTGAATCCAAATCCCAACAAATAAGGGACGAAATTTTGAGGATAAACCTCATGAAAGATTTCGGATTTTGTGGATAGGATTCAAGGGAATATTCAAGCTTTAATCCTAGTTGAATTTGGATTCTCTCTCCTCCCAAAAGTGGCCGAAATTTTGGAGCCTTAATCCTAGGAAATTCGGTTATTTTTGGATAAGGTTAAGATGAGATTTTGCTTGAGAAATCCTAGTGGAATTTTGATTCTCCCTTATCCTAAAAGTGGCCGAAAATTTGGAGAGATTTTCTCCTTGTGAATTTCGGATTTTTTGGTTGGAAAAGGGAGATAAGATTCTAGCTAAAATCTTGTTAAGATTTGGATTGGATTTATCTAGCAAAAACCGAATTTATTTGGGAGATTTTCCCTTTGGAAAATTCGGATTTTTTGGGTTTGGATAAGGGAAAATATCTTTTCCTAGTCCAATTCGAATTCAGAGAATCACCTCATGCAGGTCTATAAATAGAGGTCCTGCCACTCCAGTTCTCTTAGACCACAGACTCTCAGGTGAGCAGGCTTATTGTTGCACAGCTCATCGTGACAATAAAGTTCTTTAGAGATCTGGGTGGTCGGAAGAAGACTAGCAGTGCTAGCATACCGATCGAGGTTCAGAGTGCCCACACACTCAGCCATTCGGGAATTGGAGAATAGTAGAGAAGGCTAGTTGGTTGAAGCCTCCAGTCACTCTCCTCCTGTTCATTGGCGTCCTTGAGGTATGAGTTTTAATTGTTGATGGTTTATTGTATATGGCATCATGAGATATTTAACGATCTTAAAAATTTTTATTGTTCCGCTGCGCCACTCTGATACGTTTTTATCGATTTATTTTCCTACAAATGTCACCGGTGGGGAACTATAAGAAAGATGATAATGAAACCACTAAGGCGTACCGCCCCTCCAACATAATGGTGGAGGTTTTTCTCAGATCCTACGAGGATATCAGGGCTGTGGAGGCCGATGTTCTAAGGTCGCTCCTTAGACCCTCCCAGTTAGCGTGCTAATAATCATCGGTACTACCATAAACAGAGCTCTAAACTAGAAATCAAATAGAGAATAAACAATCAATAAAATGATAAAAAACCATAATTGAGCATAACCGAAGCTTACGCTAGGGTAATGTAAATTTGGTTAGGGTATGTGAATAGTACCCCGATAGAGTAAAGTGAATAGTAACCAGTTAGCGTAACTGTTACTATTCATCGATCAAAGGTCAAAGTTACTATTCATGATGAATAGTATTATTTATAGGAAATTGAGTTTTAGTGTTTTTGAATCAATATGATTCTTACTATGTATGTTTGAACTTATTGAGCCTGTTAGCTCATCAATTTGTTCATGTTGTAGGTAAGAAACTTATCCAGTAGATTTATGAATGGCGACAGGATGCGAGCGTGTCAAAGGAATAGGGAATCCACTGTGGATATGGTCCTGCTACAAGTTTTCTGTTGAGCGTTGAAAACAAAGACATGTATTGCAAAAAGATTTGAATTATGTATTGTGTATAAACTATGTTTGTACTTTTAAAAGTGACAAACATAGTTCAGTTTAATTACGTTATGTTTACAAACAAGAAAATGCATTTAAAAAAAAAATGATTCCAAATTTCATAAAGGGTTTAAAGGAAAGAATAGAATTTAGGCGACCCGACGAAGTTCACGAGCTATTTCAGTCGGCTAAGGAGCATGATTGTAATAGTTTCGTAGACCGAGGTCGGGAGCGCCACACAAACTTTGACTCGAATTAATAGAGAAAAGATGAAATAGATGATGTCAAAATTAATTTGTTTTTCTTTAAAGAAAAAGGGGTTAGTTGGATCTAATGGTTATAGATTAAAGAGCTTTGATCCAACGGCTAAAAACAAGCCAAAAATACGTTAAAAAAAAAAAGAAATTGAAAAGAAATTGGAAAATTTTTTCAAAAGGTGACTGGATATGATGGCTAATGGAATGATGTTGATATAATTGATTGATCCAATGGTCTAGAATCAAAGGGAGTTTGATCCAAGGGTCAACAAAGTGCCAAAAAGCTTTGTTTTTTTTAAAAGAAAAATTTAAGAAAATTAGGGAATTAATCCCTTAAAGGAACCGGATGTAAGTCGGCAAATGATGATGGAAAAAGGGTTGGTAGATCCAAGGGTGAATAATTAAGGGAGCCTTGATCCAAGGGTCAATACATGGCCAAAATTGCAAGTAAAAATTTAAAGAAAAATTCAAAAGAAATTAGGTGAATTATGTAACTAATGCACCGGTAGTCTTGGCTAAGTTTAGCCACCCATTATGCACGGCAAAGGCACCAAAGTATGGAGCCAAAATATTTTCTTCCTTGTCCCTTGCAACTGATGCCTCCCATCTAAACAAGGAAAATTTTCAAGTTTTTACAACAAACTTGGAGCAAATCTCTTCCTCGGCATAAGGTGAATTCCATAGTGAGGTAAGCCTTGAAACCCAAGCTTTTTCTTGGTTTATTTGGTGGAAAACCCGTGGCTATGTTAGTGGATTTGGTGATGAAAGTTTAAGCTTAAACTTGCTTAGTTTATGCTTTAAAAGTTAGTTTAGTTTGTGATTAAAGTAGAGCACAAATTAGAAGCTCAAAAACGGAATTCTTGGTGCATGATAAGAGGGAAAACTATGGCCATCATATGTAGAAATAATGAAGGAAAGTTAAATTTCAATGTTGATAGTTGTCGATTCAATACTAGGTGTTGGCATGTGAAATACCTAGGAGAAGAATTAGAAATTTAAAACTTCAATTTTGAACTTGAATTCAAGAGCAAAAACCATGGCTATTATGTGGAATTGTTAATGGAATTCCAAACCTAAGTTTTAATGTTTAATGAGTCAAGAGTATGAGAATTAGTTAGAAAAGAAATTGGAAACTTGGAACTGAAAATTTGACCTCAGGTTTCAAGAGAAAACCGAATTATATGGCTTAGGGTTTCAAAGAAAACCATGACTTATTATGAAGAAATCAATGAGATTGATTAAGTTTTAAGAGAAAAAGTTTATGTATATGTTTGAATGGAAAAAGAATTGAGATTTTAGTCTAGGTTTTTCATGAGAAAAACCGTGGGCTATAGTGAGATTGAATAAGTTTTGGTAAAGGAAAGTTTGTAAGTAAATGTGTATGTAAGAATCGAGGGGTAAGAATGAAAAGATAAAATGTCGATAGAAAATGAATAAGTTTTATGAGAATTTTTACATAAAAAGTTTAGACTTTTGCGTCAAAATTAGGCCTCTGGTATAGTACGTGGCAAGTTAGAATAGGATGGATGGTTTTGAGGCGTTTCCTAAATGTCGGGAATCTAGAATTTTAGCAGAAATGTTGCCGAAATTTTTATAACGGCACGAAGGGCGTTTTGGGAAACGAGAGGTAAATTAGGATCGAGAATGGGAAAACCAGAGCCCCTCGGGAACCTAGGCTCGAGAAAAGAATGACGGGTGATTTCATAACTAGTGAATTGTCCATTTGAGGTCCCGAAAGGTTAGAAAAATGAGAAACGACCCCTAGGTGTTGGAATAGTACCATCCGAGGGTCGGGTGAAAAATAAAGAGAGAAAGTGCAGCGATTAATGCTGTGAAAATTTGCCAAGGCCTAAGAAAAATGAGTTTATGATTTTTGAGCCAAGAGAATTTAGCCAAAACATTAGAACGAAATTAAAATGGCCTAAAGTCCCGTCAGGGGCAAAATGGTCATTTTGACTAAAAAACTTCAGAAAGATCCAGAAAAAGCCATTAAGCTTTTAAGTTCATCATTTTATGATTTTTGGGCATAGAAAATCCAGTCTAAGCATTTATAATGAAAATATTCACGATCAGTTAAGTTACTATTCACATAAATAGTATTATTCACGTGAAATAGTACTATTTACTTCACAATGAATACTACTATTCACCCAAAATTTCCAAAATACTCGGAAATGACCATTGGAGCCCTAGAATAGCTTAAATGAGATTTTAAGGGCCAGAATCGAGTTTTAAGTTGAAGAAAAGTAAGATAACCCCGATAAGGGAAAAACGGTAATTTTTGTTAAAAATTTGTGAAATAGTCAAAATGAACCGTTAGAGTTTCAAAAGTGATTCAAAGGCTCTAATTAGACTTTTAAAGGTCAAAAGTAAGGTTTAAGTGAGAAAAATCCCGCTAGGGCCAAAATGATAATTTTTGCCAAAAGTTCGAGATACAACAGTCGTTTTTCCAAAAGTTAGTGGAAAAGTGACAAATGAGATTAATTAAGATTTTTAAGGTCAAAATTAAGATTTAAGAAGGAAAGAAGTGAGAAAAGTCCGCTAGGGACAAAATTATCATTTTACCAAAATTTAATGGAAAGGCTAGAAATGGGATTTTAGATCCTTAAGTTCATAATTAAGAGATTAAACGTAGAATTATTACGTTTTATTAAGTTTTATGTATATAGTAAAGATTTTAAAATAACCGTAATTATTTCGGTTATAGAGATTCGACCTAGAGGCAAAGAAGGAGAGTCTAGGGATCCAAAAGCAAAGAAGGAGATTCCAGCAAAGTATTGGTAAGTACAGACATTTATTTGTCTACTCACGAACTGACTTGCCATAGGACTGTGTTATGATATGTTAAGAAGTAAAGTTAAGACACATTTCTTAAAAGAAATGTTTACAAGTAATAAAAAGTTTCTGATTAAGTTTCATACAAAGTTGTGCTTTGTGAAATGCTAGCTTAACATGTTCACGAAGTCAGAATAGAAAGATAAGTTAAAATAAAGAAAGATAAACAAGATAATAAGCTTGAAAATTTAAAAGGTTGGCGTATCGGCCTCTCCAGATGCGAGGTTCAAGAAAAGCCTCCACCCCAGTTGTGTGATGCTACTTGCAAATACGGTAGTTTATGGGCTTAAAGTTGACTGTGGGGTTGAATGGTGGGTAGCTCCCCCTTCCTCCATTGGTCTATGCGTAGTAGGTACGTCCAACCATGGCCTCACAAGTGAAAGATTAAGAAGGATAAGAAAAGAATAGAATAGATAGCAAGAAAAGTGAAGAGAGAACCATAAGCAAGCATAATGAAATCAGTATCTATTGTCATGCATATGCTATGTTTGGCATATATGTGTAAGTATGATATGTGTGTTAAGTTATGAATGTTTTATGTATGTTTGCACTTACTGAGCTCTGGCTCACTAGTTTGTTCGTGATGTAGGTAACGAGTAAGCTGCTTACGTTATAAAGAAATGATCAGATGGGCTGGCAGATAGATTCCCGGAGGTGTCATGGAGTAGGTTATGGTTTTCATTATGATTTTCCACTGCAATTAAAAGAAATGTATATGTAAAGTAAAGATAAGAGACAAGGTTTATTGTGAGTTAAGTTTATAAAGTATTTTAATATGCTTTCGAAAACTTATAAGTTTATTTTAAAGAAAAAATATATTTCAGTAGTTTTTCCAAACTGCTTCCGCAAGAAAGTTTAAAATGATCAAGTGTTAAAGTGAGAAAGTGCAAGAGTACAAGAACTGAGTATGATAAAGAAAGTACTTCTTACAGTACTTTAAAGAAAGTTGAAGTTAAGTGAAAACTTCAAAGAAAGTAAGACAAGTATAAGATGAGTAAAGAAGAGTAAAGTTAAGTTTTAAGTAAGTGGATGGCTCGAGCGAGTTGAGTCGCTCACAATGGTGGTATTAGAGTAGAAGTAAGTAAGGCTAAAGTCGTCCTATTGTGCTGCTTAGACTTCTTCATTGAAGTACATCTCCTTAAACTCTTCAATAAATTCTGTCCAACTTATCTAATGGACGTTTCTTTTGATTGTCATCGTCTTCCACCACTGACATGCCTCCTTTCACAGGGTGAAAGATGCACACATTACTTTCTCTTGCTCTGTCAATCTCATGAAATCCAAGATTACTTGGATATCCGTTAGCCAATTATCGGCCTTTATGGGGTTGGAGGTTCCTTCAAATTTTGGCGCCTTCATGCACTAGAAATATTTTGTATAATTTGTCCTTCCTAAAGATCGATTGAGGAACGTTTGCTACAATAGGAACAGCCACTGCTGGAGGTGCTAGTGATGGTTCAGGAAATTCCCTTCCTTGCGAACCCTCCCAGACTGAAGGAACCTCCTGCTGAATCTTCAGGGCTAAGGGAGCTTCCTAAACTAGCACCCTTGCTGCCTATGGTGCCTAGTTCTACCATCTTAGTTATTCTCTTAGTTGGTTCATGTCGTGTTGTTGCCTCTCCAATATTTCCCTCATAGCCGCGAGTTGGGCCACTAAGTCTGTAGGAAAAAATCGGTAAAAATACATCAGAGTGGCGTAGCGGAATTACGAAATTTTTTTAAGATCATTAAATATCTCATGATGCCATATACAACAAACTAACAACAATAAAACTCATACCTTAGGAGGATGCCAAACTGCAGGAGAAGAATGACCGAAGGGCTTCAACCAACTAGCCTTCTCTACTATTCTCCAATTCCGGGATGGTAGAGTGTGTGGGCACTCGGTTCCTCGACCGGTATGCTAGCACTACTAGTCTTCTTTCGACCAACTAGATCTCTAAAGAGCTTATTGACACGGTGAGTTATGCGACAATAAGTCTGCTTACCTGAGAGTCTGTGATCTCTGAGAACTAGAGTGGTAGGACCCTTGTTTATAGACTGGCATGAGGTGATGCCTTGAATTTGAATTAGACTAGGAAAAGATTTTCTCCCTTCCTTTCCTTACAAAATCTGAATTTTTCATAGGACAAAAACAAGGGAAGATTCGGCCACCTTGGATAGATTTTGCTTTCCAAATTCAAATAGGATTTTAACTAGAATTTTATCTCATCATTATCCACCATAACCGAATTTTCCTTCACCCAAGAAGAAGGCTAGATTTGGCCATCCAAGTGTGAGGAGAATCAAAATTCAAATAGGATTTTCTAGATTGAATTTTATCTCACCCTTATCTACAAAAAATCCAAAATTTTCCTTGGGTTTATCCACTAAAATTTGGCCACTTTTGTGAGGGAGAGAATCAAAATTCAACTAGGATTGAAACTTGAATTTTCCTTCATCCTTATCCACTAAAAAATCCAAATTCTCCTAGGGATAAATCCCTTCAACAAATTCGGTTACCTTTAGGTAGATTTAGGATTCAAAATTCAAGTAGGATTCAAACAAGATTTTCCTCTCTATTATCCATATCAAAATCGATTCTTTCATTGTGGAATTATCTACAAAAAATTCAAATTTCACTTGGATTGTAATTCAAAATTTGAATTCAAATTTAAAAGTTCAAATTTCAAATTTAAATTTCGAATTCAAATTTCAAATTTCAAATTTCAAGCTCCACAAAAAGTTGTATTTCAAATTTTTTTCCTCATAGATAATTTTCTACAACTCCAATTCAAACTCAAACAAAATCATGGCAACTTTATTTGGAGTTTGAATAATTGTGTACTCTATTATCCAAAGCAAAATCTGAATTCAACTGGAGAGAATATGTGGATAGTCAACTATGTCTACACCATCCATGCATAGTCAACTATGGCTACACCATCCATGTATAGTCAACTAGCCAATAAGCATATACTGATCAATTTGTCATTCATTAAGGAATTATGTGGAGTTAGTAGAGGGACTAATTGAACATATATAATCGGGCTCCCATGAATCCATATGATCATCATTCTGTACCGAACAACTCAATCATATGATCACTAATTTCAGAGTCATGCCACTATAAACCTAAAACTAAACTCCCAATTATATACCGTATTGAAAGCCTGTGGCAAGCTAATGTCTAATGACCTTGTCATGTATACAAAACCCTTATATGATATCCATGATCAGCCTTAGGTCAAAGTTCATTCAACCTACTGATCAGGCTATCTTAAAGTTCTATTATACTATCGAATTAGAAAATAATTATTCACCATATGTGAATAAGAAGTCATCCACATAGCAGACGACCTAAGGTCTTGTCCATTTTCACATCCAGTATAATTCCTTTAAAAGGATACCCTTAACTCCTTATTAGAGCTATGATTTTGATATTTGCAAACAAACCCTTCATCGTATACAAGTCATGTGCCCAACGAACCGGTCTATAAGCTTACTACCTCTGAGACACTTTAGCTATTGGAACATCAAAGTACACAAGTCATATACATGAAGTAGTTCATTTACTCAGGATTAAGGTTATTACATAATGAACGTCAAAAGCAAATTGATTTACTTATAGCAGACTATGTGGATCAATCACGCTTTAGTCCCGGTCCAATATGTCACCATCGAGCAACATATCTATGTCTCTACTTGGGAGTCTATACTCCGGACAGTCAAGACAAACTGTCCCCACCATGGTATTAGACAATATAATAGTCTTAACATGAGTTAGATGCTTGGTCTAACCCCATAGACTACGGACCTTAATTTAGACCGCTTACTTTAGAACATTGTCTTCTCGCATACAAAACTCCATTACATGCAACGTTCTAGTAGTTTTAACATAAGTAGTTAATGAGCCATATTTGCTTACATTTACTTTAACATGTAAATAGAATAAGGATAAATAGCAATGTAATGAATAACCTCTATATATAATTTTATTATCCAATTCAAAATAAATGAAATACATCAAAATGTCTTTCATGCTTAGGGTATTTCCTAACAAAGTCCTCATCCCACAATGCTCGGGCTGCTTATGAGCGAGGGCGAACCATGTTAACTTACAGAATCCTATCATGGGAGGAAAAAGTTCATGGGTATTTTGCTCTCATGCTTAGAAGTCATAACTGTGCACCAGTTAACTTAATTGCTTAACTATCATATCTTTCTCTTTTACCATGCCTAGCATATCATGACATTTAATACGAATCACATCATATCATATCGTATCAAATGTCATTATAGTGCCAAAAGTCATCCTGCACCTTCTGTCACACTATAGATCATATGCTGGTATACGTACATATGCTATCTGGCAATAGCGTATCACTTTTCATATAACATTTACTAAAAGTGAGTACAGAACTCTGGTCTGTTGGGAGTGGTAAACTCTTTCCTAGTATAAAACTTGAAAGAAAACACACAACTAGGTCTAATAGGAGTAAGCTATTACTTCCCATAGTACCTGTATATGTGGTCTAAGTAACTGTGATACTAGAGTAAATTGCTACTACTCTGAGGAAAATCCTGATTCTGCTTCAAAGACGTCCTCATCGTCATTGTCATCTACCTCCTGATGGGATTCTGGAAATGGTGGGGCTGGTGCGGGGTCTCCCATGGCTTCGTCATCATCCCCCAATGCGTCGGGGTGGTATTCAGCTATAGGGTCCTCCTCGACCTATTGGTGGATTGGATCTGCCAGGTTGCCTTCAATATCGTCAGCATCCGTGACATCGTGAGCTTGTTCATAGTTTCTAGTGTTAATCACATCCACTTTAGCATTTACTATCTCCTGTATGAACCGCCTCAAGTCCTCATAATGCGAAGGGTAGCGGATGAGCTCCCTTGCGTCCCATGGAACTCCTCTCCATAGAAGCTCTGCTATCTTGCTAAAGGGTACCTCTAAGGGTAAGTGAGGCCACATAGCATCCCAAAACCTCTGATAGTAGTGAGCCATTATCTCCCTTTCGTACGCATCCCATATGCTGGAGAGGATATCCTACTACCTCTCATGCATGTCTCTCCAGATAGCCATGTCTCTACCCGGCCTGTTGATGTCCTCAACATGTAGCGGCCCGAAGTTACCATAGAGGTTTCAGTAGAAATCAGCCTAGTGCACCATAGGGTCTCCGTTCCTGCATTGTCTATCCCACTAGGCCATCACTGGTCTATCCAACCTGCTACTTGCCAGATCTACCTGTAGGTGGTGTGGGATATGGCAAGTACGGAATATGACCTCCATGCGGTGTATCCATCCTGTGAGCTCGTGAGAGTGGTGTCGTCGTACCTATCGGGATCCATATTAGCGAAAACAAAACTCGCCTCGCGATCTTTTTTTCTCTGACGGGGGTTTATCGATGCAGCCATGGCTACATATTATAACTTAAATGTTAACCTATATACTATCAACATAAAATACAAACTAACTTACTTCGACAGATGAAGCAGGCATGCAGCGATGTAAGGTCAGGTGGTAGGATACTGCTCTGATACCAATTGTGGTGACCCTGACTTTGACCCGTCCTAGTGGCATGGCCATCGCCACTCACTTAAAACATACTTTACTTAAACTTACTTGGAACGTGCTTAAAACAATCATACTTCAACATCATAATTTCCACGAGATTTTTTTTTATACATAAGCTTTACTATAGTCATACATACTTAAATATACTTTATGAATACATAAGGGTCTTAATACAACTTGAGGTCAAACATACATACATACTTAGGAAATACTAAACTGGTCATTACTTAATATAAGTTTAGTTTTCAAAATAAAAAGGGTTACTTAACATCATGTGGAAGTAGAACTTGTGGTAATATCCATACCCAACCCTCACTTCAGCCCTGTCACCATCATCGTTCATCAGAGTCTAGCCCGTAGGTTTCTTACCTATAGCATGAACACACATGATGCGCTTTATGCTCAGCAAGTACAATACTTAATCCGTAAAACATAACTTAAAAACATAGGCCATATTTAAAGACCTATCATACTGATAAACGTATCATGACTTCAAAGCATATCAAGAAAACATATCATGTGTCATGTAACTGAAAGCATAACATATATCATATAACTTAGAAGCATACCATAACTGTAACTTATAGCATATCGTGAACTATGCATGGATCTTCAGATTCACCAAGACTACAAACTTTCTTTGGAGCCTTGGCTCGTAATACCTAACTAAAATCCTTCCCTTAGCTCGAGAGGTCGGTATGACACGCTCAACGAGTCTTGACTCGCTTCTTAATTGCCTAATTGTTGAGGTCATGAATTATTATCATCATGTCATGAACTCTATCTTATTATTCAATAATCATACATGATTAAAGAATAAAAACATGCTTATCGTAAAGCTGACTGAAACATCTTTATCATATTATTCATCAATCATACGTGATTAAGGCATAAAAGCATTCTCATCGTAAAAATAATTGTTTAAAACCATTTTCATTCATGTTGTAGGCGGAGTTATACTTATCTGTCTGCAGGCAGTTTGTACTTTACCTTATTGTAATATAGGATTCTACCTGTCACCATAACACATTCTATTTACACTTATTTTTTAGTCACTAATATCGTTAGTGACTAAAACATCTATCAACATATGTTATCGATTACCATCGGTACTAAACTGCTATCTTTTTAGAGAGTTTGTTTAACTATCTTTTATTCATGGTTAATTGATTTATTTGCTTAATAAATCAATTAACATCTCTAGCTCTCTCTCTTGGTCATGCTAGCTAATCGACTAGTTAACTTATCGGCCATTTAAGGTAATCGAGGTACCTTTACTATCCTACCAATTTTAAAAACTGTTTGCAAGTGTATTTCATTTTGAGAAATACATACTCTTTAAAAACAATGCTCTTAACACTCCATCGGAAGGTGTGGTCATTGTCTTAAGTCCTTGGTCTCATTTTAAAAGAACACTCTTTGGTGTTAAGTCAAAAATATGGTTTTTGAACCTCTTTTGAAAAACCAATCACAACTTACTTAAAAAGATCAAATTTGTAAAATTGGTAAACATAATATTTTAAGGCCTCGATGAGACGGACAGCTTTCATGTTCATCTCGGAACTTGGTTTGGACTCTAGCATCTCTTAAACATATCAAACCCCTGGTTTTGCTTTGCCCCAGTTTTAGAAAATTTCTCAGCTTTTAGGTTTAGGAAATCTACCCTGTTTAGACCCTGAAACAGACGAATTTTTGATACTTGCACAACCCATATTTAAGTTTTCAACATGGTCTACGTTTTTCGTGTTGATCCTAGAAACCGATTCGGACTCAAGGTTACCCGTTTTTACAAAAATCTGAAACTACCCCTGCCTCCAGGATGACAGTCCCAGTTTTGACCTCTGGTCAGAAAACCATCCAAAATGTGGCTCCTCAGAATCCAACCACATGAAACTGTCATAAACCGACTCTATTACCGACCAAAATAGCTCGTGAATCGATTCCGGAACACCATTTAAAACTCTTTTTCTCTCAATTCCTATTTTTCGTGGCCCAAAATCTCACCAATAATTATTTTTTCTTTTTAATACATATTTTTCTTAAAAAAAAGCTAAGTATGAAAGCCATGTAAAGTATAATACTAACTTTTAGTTGTCTTTTTCAGTACAACATAATGTACAACATACAATATATATACTATATTTTTTTCAAAATACATTCTCTTCAATTCACTACCTTATCGCTCAGTGGAAGACTGGTAGTAGGACTGAAATCCACAGTGGATTCCCTATCCCATTGACATGAGCACATCCTGCCGCCATCCATTAGTCTACTGGATAGGTTTCTTACCTACAACATAAACAACCTGATGAGCTAACAGGCTCAGTAAGTTCAAATAGATTCAAAAATAGCAAAATTACAATTTCTTATGAATAGTGACTTTGACCATTGATTGATGAATAGTAATCATTACCCTAACTGATTACTATTCATATTACTCTAACTGATTACTATTTACATTATCCTAATCGAGTTCACTACACTTAGTATTAGTGTCAATTATGCTTAATTATGGCTTTCGTCACATTAGTGACTATTCTCTCTATTTGTATTCTGGTGTTGAGCTCATTATGGCAATACCGATAATTTATTTTACATGTTGACTGGGAGGGCCTAGGGAGTGACCCTAGAGCTTCTTCCACTTCAGCCCTTATCATATACTCATAGGATCTGAAAAACCTCCACCTCAATGTTGGAGGGGCGGTATGCCTTAAATGAATTTATTACCATCTCTTAATTATAATTCTGACCAAGTGACATTAATCGTCACTTGAAGGTCACTAACCTCCATTGCCCGTAGGCCTTAGATATTCTTTTCCTCTTATTATGTGGGATATGTTATACTAACTAATCCCCCAATGTCCATAGGACTTGATACCTAATGTACAACTAGGTATTTCATGTTGCAGATATGGAAATACTTGAACTTACCACCACTGCAATAACGTCCACTTTGGGAACTCCTCCATAGTTTTATCTTTAGTTTTGGTCCCTTCAGACATAATATCGTCTGTTAATACCCATCATTAATTATAACTTTGAATATATTTGTTTTGTTATAATTTTTACAACATTTTTCATTCTTCTATGTGGTACACGGCCTAAAACATACCCGTGTTTAAGCTCGTGTGTTTCTCCAGTTTTACGTTACACGGCCGTGTGATTCACTATTTGGTCGTGTAACAGTACATGGTTTAGAACATGCCTGTGTATAAGCCCGTGTACTCCTCAGGTTGTAAATTTTTTTCCCATGCACGGCCGTGTATCCTTCTACACACCTATGTTCTTCAGAATTTTTAGATTTTTAATCTTAAAATCTTCATTATGACTTTTACAATCTTATTTTAAGTATTCTAGATCCTTAACGGTCTTTTTTCGAGTCTTTCAGAAATATTTTGGTCAAAATGGCCTTCTTAGCCCTAATGGGTCTCAGGACCATAACTATTTCGTTTTATCATTTTTCTCTAATTTTCTAAGCCCAAATATAATAAAATAATATTCGCTAGGCTTCTGTATCTTTTTATAGTTTTATTTGCTATAAATTCACAATTATTCATTTTCTAACCCTCGATTAGTATTTATCCATCACCTAATGTCGTTCTTCGTTTTTCTAGTGTTTCGGAGCCTCAAATGGGTATTTCACTACTCCTAAAACGTTTTTCATCCCATTCCCAAGCCTCGGTTCCCAAGGGACTCGGGTTTCCTATCCTAATCTAAATTTTCTCCCTCGTTTCCTAAAATAACCCTAACGTGAATTTTTCCCATTTTAGGCATTTTAGTCATTAAGGATCGGTTTACTATTCCTCTTGCGTTGGTTTTCCATTATCAAACCTAACACACCGAGGGGTCCGTTTTCCTTCCCGAGTCTAATATTTTTGCCCTTTGTTTTCTGAAATACCCTTATGCCATTTTAGAAATTTTAACAGCATTTCTGCTTGTATTTTTAGGTTTCCCAGCATTAGGTACGCCTCAAAACCTTTATACCTGCTACGTAATATACCAGAGGCCTATTTTATACAAAGTTACCAAACTTTGTATAAACATTTTCCATATTAACCAATATTCAAAGATCAACACACACATCATCAAAATTTTCCCAATCATAGCCTTGATTTATCATGGTAAACAATATCAAATATTTTTCATCACAACATTTAATTACCACATATCATTTTTAGGTCTTCAAAAGTTCATATCAACATTAAAAACCTAGCAAAATTTCATTCTAATCCTAGCATTAAGCCACGGGTTTTTCATGCTAAAACACATAGGAAATTTTGTGCACATTCCTAGGGTTTTTATCACATTTCTCCTCATTGTTCAACACTAAAATTTTTTCATTTTCTAGTGTTTATTAGTCACGGTTTCTAGCATAAACATGCATCAAAATTTCTTGTTTCATTGTTCCAATTCATGCTTTAATACACATAGTATCAAACTATCATAAATCATTAGATAAATCACTAATTTTTCCACATTATTTCCTCCCTATAAGGCCACGAATTTCATGAAGAATCATGCAAAATTTTGCTTGTTTTTTAATCCTAAATCATGCTTCAAACTCTAGAGCACCAAACCAATCATAAACATCAAGCAAAACATCAAATTTTTCACTATCTTTCCACATCAATAGCCACGGATTTTTTTTGAAAAAATTCAACAAGAAAACTTCAAAATTATGGCTTACCTTTTTCAATTCGATTCCTTGATGCTAAAAGTGAATTTGAAGGCTAATTTGGTATAAAATTTTGTTGAAACTTGGCTTAACTAGGGAGGAAAGTTCACAGATTTTAGGTAGAAAATTTGGCAAGAGTTTGGCTAAGTTTTACCAATTTTTCAAATGAATTTTGAAGTCAATTTATAAGCAAAAGCAAGGGACCTTTTAAAAAATTTTTTCTAACAATTTACTAATTGGTCAAGGCCTAAATGCAATAATTTTGGGCTGCCTCCTTTCCATGTGGCCGAATACCATTTTTTTGATTTTCCAAAATTTTTTTTCAATGTTATTTTGGCTTAATCTTGGCCATTGATCAAAAAGGAAATTAATCCTAGCCTTACACATACCTAATCTTACTTTCCAAGCTTTCAAAAATTATATTTATGACATCATAAATGTGATGTCATTCTACGAATTAATTCGTATATTAATTCGTGGTCAAATTTTGATCGAAAGTGAAATTGAACGGAACTTTACCGAAATCACGTAAGCGGGTTCCGGGTGCCTCCGGTGCAATCGACTTGTTTTATTTTGCTTCCGTTTTGTCAAAATTCTCTACCATAAATTTTTATCTTTTTAGTGCATTTTAGTACACTCCCTAGGGTTTTCAACTTCGTTTTCGAGCTGTATCACCCATTTCTATTCAGTAAGATTTTCCATCTCTGAACTTACTCACTTTAACACTATTAGAACATTTTCACAGTATTCACAACAGTATTAAAACACAACTTTTTCATATTTTATTTACTAAAATCGGTACATATATGCAATTTTTTATTTACTCCGAGAATCTAAAATTTCAGGTTATCACATTCACCCCTCCTTATAAAATTTTTATCTTCGAAAATTTAGAACAAATAGGGGTGCAATTTTCTAATTTCTTCTTCTTGTTCCCATGTAGCCTCTTCAATGTTGTGATTTCTCTATAGCACGTTGACTAATGGGATTGTTTTATTCCTCAAGACTTTGTCTTCTCACGCCAAGATTTGAACAGGCTTCTGTTAGTATGTCAGATCTTCCTGGATCTGGATCGGTTTATGTTTCAGTACATGGGACGGATCTGATATATACTTCCATAGCATTGACACGTGGAACACATTATGTACTGCCGACATTTCTAGAGGTAACACTAATCTATAGGCAACCTTATCAATGCGTTCGATAATCTCATAAGGTCCAATATATCTTGGACTCAATTTTCCTTTCTTATTGAAACGCATTATTCCTTTCATCGGTGAGACTCTGAGAAATACAAGATCCCCTTTGTTAAATTCTAAAGATCTTCATCATCTATCAGCATAGCTCTTTAGTCAGCTTTACGCAATCTTCATTTGTTGTTGTATTTTTGCAACTGCGTTAGCTGTTTCTTGTATAAAATCTATCTTGTGCAGTTGCTTTTCTTGTAGATCATACCAACGAACCGGTGATCTACATTTTCTTCAATATAGAGCTTCATAGGGTGCCATACCTATTAAGGCTTGGTAGCTGTTATTGTACAAAAACTCTGCCAATGGAAGTTTCTCGTTCCAGCTCCCTGGGAAATCTATTATACACGCATGAAGCATATCTTCCAGCGTTTGGATGGTTCGCTCAAATTGCTCGTCCATCTGCGGATGAAATGCTGTGCTCAGACGTACTTCCGTTCCCATAGCTTCTTGCACACATGTCCAGAAATTTGAATTGAATAATGGATCACGATCTGACACAATGGATCTAGAAACTCCATGTAACCTGACTATGTGGTTAACATACAAGTTTGCTAATTTTTCCAATAAAAAGGTCATTTTCACAGTAATGAACCTTATCGTCTTTGTCAATCTGTCGACAATAACCCAAATAGCATCATAACCTTCTCGGGTTTTTGGTAGTCCTACCATGAAGTCCATCGTCATATGTTCCTATTTTCATTCGAGAATCTCCAATGGTTCTAATTTTCTGCCTGGATGATGATGTTCAGCCTTAACTTTTTGGCACGTCATACATCTGCTTACAAATTCCGCAACGTCCTTCTTCATCCCTTTCCACTAGAATTATAGATTCAAATCCTGGTATATCTTATTGGCTTTAGGATGCACTGAATATGGCGTTTCATGGGCTTCTACCATAATTCCCCTTCTTAATCCTTCATCATCTAGAATATGAATTCTTCCTCGATGTAGGATTAACTCGTCTTTAGACACTCCCTCTATAGGACTTGTTAGCTTCAGGTCTCGTTTCTGGGCCTCTCTAATGTCCTCATATAGCATTGATTCCAATTGTAGTGTAACCAATCTTCTTGTTATCAGCTCCATCTTCAACGCGTTAATCTCTTGTTGCAATGGCTTTGGAAATTTTCCAATCGACA